>OV281285.1:40940173-45940173 GCA_923062465.1 Acleris sparsana | reverse complement strand
CAAGCCAAACAGGTTTTGGGCTGGAACTACCACGTGAAAGATTGTCACAAATTAGCAAGAGCCTGCTATGAACTTTGGACGTTGGCCGGCAAACCAAAATCAGGTAAATGCTACGATAGTATGGTAGACAGTCGCAAAAAGTTCAAGAACAAGCTGAGATGGTGCCAAAACAATGAGGAAAATATTAAACTTGAAATTTTGGCAATGCATCGCAAACAAAATAATTTCGGAAAATTTTGGAAGTCCACTAAAAGTCTAAATTATAAATCCAGTGTACCCATTACCGTAGAGAGTATTTCGGGATCTAAAAATATAGCTCAGTTGTTTTCGCACCATTTCAAAGTTGATCCGCTTCCGGCAAGCGTGCCGTGCCGGACGAGTGCTGCGTACTCGGCCGTCGCCGAACATGAACCCCCACCTAACTTCACGCCGAGAGATGTTAGGAAAGTTGTTGTACAGATGAGGCGTGGCAAGTCACCAGGCTATGATTTTTTGAGTATAGAACACGTCCAGTTTGCCGGCGATGAAATGTTCAACGTTTTAGCGAATCTTTATGGCCTGTGTCTGCGCCATGGTTATCTGCCCATCAATATCATGAAAACTGTGGTGGTTCCAGTCCCAAAAAATAGAACGGGTGACCTTTCTAGTATTAAAAATTATCGCCCGATTTCTTTAGGCACAATTCTTGGCAAAATACTGGAAAGACTCCTACACCCATCATTAAAGGAGAACCTGATATTGGATGATGCGCAGTTTGGTTTTCGTACTGGTCTCTCAACAGATTCTGCGATTTACTGTCTTAAATCGACTGTCAATTACTATGTTGGTAGGGAAACTTCCGTGTACGCATGTTTTCTTGACCTCAGTCGGGCTTTTGACCTCGTAAATTATGATTTACTGTGGGAAAAACTTGCTGGGTCAAATGTACCCAAGCACAGTGTGAACCTGTTGAGATACTGGTACGAAAATCAATCGAATGCGGTGAGATGGGGCGACTCCTTCTCTAACGAATACAGGTTAGAGTGTGGAGTTCGTCAAGGAGGGTTAACCTCCCCGGACCTCTTTAGCCTGTATATTAACGACCTTATTAGGAACTTAAGAGGGACTGGAGTTGGCTGCCATGTCGGCAGAACATGTCTGAATAATTTCAGCTATGCCGACGATATGGTCCTCCTCAGTCCGTCTATTAACGGTATAAACAAGCTTCTTAACGTCTGCGAGCACTATGCTTCTAACTATGGGTTAAAGTATAATGCTCAGAAGACTAAGCTATTGGTTTTTCGCTCAGGGAAAGGTCCGGAGAGTGTTCGCCCAGTGTACTTGGACGGTTCTCCAATTGAGAGGGTCCGGCAGTTTAGGTACTTGGGACACATTTTGACAGAGAATCTCCAAGACGATCTGGACATAGAACGTGAACGCCGAGCCACAGCCGTCAGAAGCAACATGCTTGCGAGAAGGTTCGCGCGATGTAATGACCCTGTTAAGCTGACATTATTTAGAGGATTCTGTCAATGCCTATATACATGTCAGTTATGGGTCAATTACACGAGACGCGCCATAAGTAACATCAGAGTGCAGTACAATGATGCGTTTCGCACCTTGATGAAACTGCCACGTTATTGCAGTGCGTCGAGTATGTTTGCGGAGGCTGGCGTTCCCGATTTCTTCGCCATCATAAGGTCACGCATAGCATCATTTCGAGATCGCATTCGGTCGTCCAGTAACGGGATTCTCTGTACCCTGTCCGATCGCCTGGACTGCCGGATGCTTCGACATTGGCTAAAGGTGCACAGCGAGCCCAACAAAAAATAATTGCCGGTTAGTGATGTTGTTAAAATATGTCTTATGTGTTATTTTAATGTATTATTTTAATGTATTTAATTTTAATTTACTGTGTCATTTTTAATCACTTTTTGTAAATTATTATGATGTATGGGTACACTTGCCTGAAATAAATGACTTTATTATTTATTATTAGATTGAAACGGACGCAATATCTTAATAAATTAGAAGAATACAATAATCAGGAGCGGCCTATTGTGTATACCGATGAATCTTACATTGATAGTTCGCATTCAACTCCAAAAGCTTGGAGTGATAAATCTAATAAAGGATGTAAAGTGCCGATATCTAAGGGGCAACGACGTATTATTGTGCATGCATGTAGTAAAAATGGGTTTGTACCAAACGCACTACTAACGTTTCAATCAAATAAATAAACTGGTGATTATCATGGCTCTATGAACTTTAATAATTACAGAAAATGGGTCTCGGAGAAGCTGGTTCCAAATCTAGAACCAAATTCAGTTTTGGTTATAGACAATGCATCTTACCAAAATGTACAGTATGAGCAATGTCCGATTAAAAATTCAAACGAAGCAGAAATGTTGGATTGGTTAAACAAAAACAAAATACCATATCCTGAAAAGAACACGAAACCAGTTTTATATGATATTATAAAGCTTCATTAGCCACGCCCTAAAAAAATTGCTTTGGATAAAATGATGGAAGAACATGGGAGTATTACGTCTGCCACCATACCATCCAGACCGCAACCCTATAGAACTTTGTTGGGGAATCATAAAAGGAAGAGTGGCAGCTAGTAATACTGAGTTCACATTTAATAGCGTCATGAGAAAATTAAACGAAGAAATAGCAGCACTTGATAAAGAAACATTTCACAGTATTTTCAGACAAACCCAAGAAAACGAAGAAAGATATAGGGAAATATACCTATGATAGATGATTTAACCGAAAACCAAAACCTTATAATCAATCCTAACGAATCAGATGAAGATATGCCAAGTGACGGTGGTTTATAAAAGGATTTGTTTATTATTTTTTACTGCTTTTAATACCATTAATGATAAGTATATCAATAAATAGTAATGTTTTTCAAAAATATATTAATCGTTTTTATTTACATTCACTCACACATTTCACTCATTATTTTTTTTGCAATCAGTACTAACCTTCATTTAGCTGTGTGTTATCATTCACTTCAACCTCCGCGGAATTACCTATAGTTATTATTTATTCTTATGGTTACCGATTGGCACCGTACGCTTTAGCTATGTCGCAGGGATCGTTAGCGAAATATCTACTGTTGTGTTAGAGCCGACCTTATACAAGCCGATCAGGCATTTAACAGGAGATTAGGTTTCAAGCTTCATCAACGCAGCACGCGAGAATCCGATTCACGCGTGTTTACATCGGCCCTGTGCGCTCACTTGTAACAATTGTAACATGACAATAAGGTATGTCTCATCTGTATGATATTACTATTGATTGTCATGCATTTTGACTGGATTCTAATATTGGTTATCCTTATAATTATACTTAACAGTCAAACTGTCTTTTGTTGACACAATCCTGTCACCCGAATAGATCAGTAATTGAATGCATATTGAGTGACTTCGTAGTCAATTAAGAAACGATTAACAGGTTTATAATAGTTATTTATGTGACTGGTGCATAATGAGAGGCATTAATACACGAGTGTGGTTTTATGAAACGAGCCGATAGGTGAGTTTCATAATAAGATCACACGAGTGTTTTAATGCCTAATTATGCGTACAGTCGCATACATAACTTTATCTACATGCATATCATAAGTTTTCTACAATATGTGAGAAAATTGTACCATGTTGCCTTGTATCTTAAAGAACCTGCATCTTAATGTTCACTTTAAAGTTTCGGTCACCGAAACCTTAAAGTGAACATTAAGATGCAACTACATCAATAACCGACACTTTAATGACATTTAATACTTTAATGTTAACATTAAAGTGCAACCACAGATACAGGTTTCTTAATATAGGCTGTTTGCTTATCGTTTCTAAACATATAATAGGGAAGTTATGATATGGATGTAGATAAAGATAAAAATATATATTTAGACATAACCACCGGTCGCGTTGACTGCATCGTAAAGCCCGGAAGTTAAACGCCGGCAGTTCGCTCAGGCAAGCGGTCGGCTCAGTCCCACTCGTCGTCGCTGGTGGCGGCGTCGCTGCCCTCGGACTCCGAGGAGTGGATGGCGCGGCTGCGCTCTTCCAGCGCGCGCCGCAGCGCCACGGCCAGCCCCGAGGCGCACGGCTCCGCGCCCGCCGTGCCCGCGCCCTCCCCGCGCCCGCTCTGCACCTACATACACACAAACAATACGTTCACTATTATTAGCTCGACACCAAATATAGGTAAGAAAAAAAAAACAAGTTCAAAAGGTACCTAGCTAATTGAGGTTAAAAATATTTGTGTGAAAATTTATTTCAAGTATTTAAGCCAGGGGACCTTATATAGCTGCGTTTATCGCGTGACAAAATGTGGTTGATACATCCGTTACTTTTGACACGTATGTAAGTACGAGAGTAACAAATGATATATCCATATTTTGTCACGCGATAAACGCAACTATACTAGGCCCGCAGGGATTCACTAGGGAACCAATGTCCCGCATCACTGTCGCCAGCGACGACGGGTGAAGTGGCGCAACGTTTCAGGACTTCGCACGACATATCTGGCAACATCGCGAGACAGATGTCGAGTGTGTCAAATCACAGCGACACGTGTCGCGCAATGTCGCAACATGATGTCAGGCGTATTTTGCGAAATCTCTCGACTTCGCCCGACGTCGCTGCAGATACCGGTCGCGTGATGTCGCCAGATATGTCAAGTAAAGTGCCCCACACTTGTCGCGGGACGTTTGTCCCCTAGTAAATACCTGGCTTTAAAACCGCAGTACATATTATCATCCATTATGTTTTAAGGTAGGTATGGCAAATTAACCTCTGTCTAATAACGCCCAAAACAGAAAACGTTCTTTCATTCGAATGAGTAGCGCTACAACGCATTGCCTGAAAATTGAATAGTAAGTATATTAACGATGCAAACAAGTTTTATATGGCTAACGATATATTTTGAAAATTTCCTGGTGGCATTCTACGTGGAGTGCAGGAAAGAGACGCGAACCTCTTGAAAAAAGGATCACTTAACAGGGTATTTTTTTAATAGGTGCACAAACTTTAATATTTACTTCGCGATTGTTAATCAATAAACATGTTGTGTTATTTTTACTCTAGCTTAAAAAATATAAGAGATATTGCCGATTCAATGATTCCACTAACTTAACGATATTCATGGACCCTCTAATGCAGGGGTGCGAGGAGAGGGGTGTTGTCAGGTAAGTTAATAAATGAAATTACAAATATAATATCAGTAGGAGAGGGGCTTGTTGTCTGATAAGCTGTACGTGAAATTTCAAATTTCGAATAGTAATACAGTGTATACGATACACTGTATTGCTATTCTAAATTTGAAATTAATTAAATATCTACAGTTTGACAGCCCCTGTCTTCATTAAGTAAACTATCACTTTAGCAGACTTCGTACACACGTGTTCAACTGAATATTCAGTTGAACACGTGTGTACGAAGTCACCGGTCGCGTTGACTGCATCGTAAAGCCCGGAAGTTAAACGCCGGCAGTTCGCTCAGGCAAGCGGTCGGCTCAGAACCTTATGAACCTTATGGTTCACTAGTAGTCAGTTAACAGTGTGGGCGATATGAACATAAGGTATGTAGTGTATATAATTTGTTTAAAATAAGAACCACACTCAGCAGCGAAGTTAGTAAAATTTATTTAAACAATACAAATATAAACTAAACATCTTTAAAAAATGTACAAAATGACCTCCGTTATTTTATATACAAAGCCGTGCACGTTTTAGCGAGTTGCTCTTTAGTCAGTCTAAAACACGAATTTCGTTTTTAATACCATCGAATGCTGATATTATTTTCGTTTTAAGATCGTCGACACTCTGGGCTTCTTCGACGTACACGCGACGTTTGACTTCACCCCACTAGAAAAAGTCACACATCGTGAGGTCCGGGCTTCTGGCTGGCCATGGCACCTGAGGTGCTTCACGCCCTATCCAGTTGTCTCCGTATTCGTTATTTATTCGTTGTTGCGTAGTGGGGTGGAGCACCGTCATACTGGCGGTAAAAATCTCGTAGATTGGCTATCGGAACATCTTCCATTAACTCGCTCACTACATGTAACATATCCAGGAAGGTTCCTCCGGTCAAACGACTTCGATTAAGTAGGGTCCTAATATTTTATTCCCAATAATGCCCGACCACACGTTGGCACTAAACCTCACTTGGTGGTGATTTACTTTAACTTTATGTGGATTACTGTATGACCACCAGTGTTCGTTATATGTATACATTGTAAAGCGCAACACGTTTGAAAAGTGCTTCATCAGTCCATAAAATGTTGGCATCGGGATGACTAAGAAGCCACTCACAAAACCCTCGACGAGCGGCTGGGCCCGGTTCATGAAGTTGTTGTACCGGTTGCAAATGATAAGGAGACCGGCAGAATGCAGCAACTTCCACACTGCGTACTGGCTGACACCGAAACGATGTCAAACGTACTAAACTAACTCTCAGGTCATGTTCGAAAAATTCGAAGATTTCATCTTCAGCTTCTAACGCCAAATGCATCCATCCATCCGTCCATCAGCGTGCCGGAGGGGTAGGAAATTGGCCGTATGCCAATAGTCTGCTTTTGGCGGCCAAAATTGGTAGCATGTTTGGTACTGGTGGATTTACGTATCCTTGGCTATGAAGTCGAGGTAAACTTTCGTCTCGGTACATCCTCAGAGCCTCTCTTAAACTTTCACCGCTCAGAATGTACATACGGACCATTTCGTAATACTCAACATTGGAATATTCGTAAGACGTCGCGAGAGATTTTATCCCAGTTGAAAATTGTCTTTACTGCAAAAATGTAGTGACATGACGCTGGCCGCTGAAATTTCGCTTTTATAAACCAACTAGTTTAATTTTAAAAAGGTTTTTATTGTTGAGGTTTGTAAAAAGTGATTTTATATTGTGACTTTGTGTCCACACGAGAGGGTAAATGTGAGATAATTTGCAACAAAAAAGTTTATAAAATTTGCGCACTCATAAAACAATAACCCTGTATGTCGCTGTCAGAGTAGTCCTTAATCTGCTGAGCATAAGGAACTATTATCGTAGCGCCATCTAGCGCTGAGTAATTAATTTATTAGAGTACTGAACTACGATTGAAGTTATAATTACTAAGCAATTGTTATTATTGTTACACACTTTTAGACATTGTGTGCATAATGAAAAATAGTCCATAATAAATACGAAGTTACTATAATTATTTGTATGTATTTTGTGTAGGATTGAAGAGAAAATATTATGTTTGGCCTGAGACGCGATTTTAAAAACTAGTCCCAATTATTGGGTACGTGCAAGCAAAACCGCAAGTAATAGCTTACATTTCATATATTTTTGAAATGCGCTCATTAAGCCCTTTCATTTGATACCCAACAGGGCACCATTAAAAAAACATTTTTTTAGTTATAGTTTTTATGTCCTCTAGAGGGCGGCTATTATTTTACTTTACTTAGTATAGAACCAGCGGACAATCCAAATGCTTCCAACGACACTTCATTTGTCAAAATATGATAAGTAATTTCGAAGTTATGATGAGGGAACAGATGACATACATACCGGTCAAAATCAATACCCTCCTTTTTGCTTGCGCCGTAGTCGGGTAAAAATAAGAGAAAATATAATGTGGTAGGGAGCACTTACTGCGCGTAACTCTACGCCTTGCCGGATCTCGCTGAGCAGCGTGCTGCGGCTGTCCTCGGCCGGCGCGCGCACTCCCACCTCCACGCGCTGTAATACATAAACACCCACTTAATTTTAATTTGATGGAGTGGAATCGATAGCGAAATGCGTTGGACCACGTGTACAGCCACTTCAGAAGGGCGTCAAACTATAGTAGGTTATCTACACATTCTACACATACGAGTAGGTCCTCTATTATGGGTTCAGAACCCGTAGGCAATGACCAGCATTACAACTATCAATTTTACTGTAATTTTCTTATCTACGGCAGTGGTGGTAGTTGCGGCGCGGTGGTAGTTGGTGTGGTCACAGAATAAGTAATATAGGTAGTACAAGTACAGAAGTTGCACTCCCCTACTAAAACGCGGTTTAGGTATAAAAAACGTGCCTACGCTATGCCTCTCTTACTATCATATAACTTGTATTCATTCGCACGCGGCACGTGTAGCGCTAGGGTTGTCACTCGCCTAGAATACATCAATGAGGTCAAAAATGTTTTAGCTGATCAGATGTCGTTCGCTCACTTGCGGCGGTGTATCAATGTGTTTTTAGCCGACTTCACAAAAGGAGGTTCACCTTACGTGGGTTTATTTTCTTTATGTTCCGTAATATTAGGCGACTGGGCCGATTTGATTATTTTTTTGTGTTTAATTTCAACACTAGGTGCATAGGATAACACTACGAGTATTAACTTCGCGATACGACCGTTCCGTGCGTTCAAGGCCTGCCGGCCCCGAACTGAATTCCACACGCCGTGTGACCGAGCGGGCAGGTTAATAAGGCGGCGCGCCACGCCCAGTGCAATCCCTCTGGTGTGGTCGTGGCAGTATTTCCCATCAACGACTTGAAGCAGAACACACTGTAACCTACGAGGGGCGGCTGAAAAGTAATCTACCTAAACAATGAAACAAAAGACTGCCGTGGCTGATTTTTTTTTATTTTTCTATATTTTCCCCTGCTAGTAAAATGCACTTATTAAATTTTTCAAATATTGAATTTCAATCATTAAAAAAAATATCTTTCGGTTTGTCGTCAAAAAAGTCAGTAACCGCAGCCTTCATTTCATCATCGGTCATAAACCTTCGTCCCCTGAGGTCTTTCTTGAGAAGTCTAAACAGAAAATAGTCACAGGGGGCTAAATCTGGACTACAAGGGGGGTGGTCAATGGTTTCGTAGCCATTGTCTTTAATTGCTAGCTTCGTTGTGCGGGCGGTATGCACTGGTGCGTTATCGTGCAAAATCAGAATTCCTTTGCTTAGTTTACCTCGCCATTTTTCTTTTATTGTCTCTCTTAGTTGATATAGTAAGTTTGAGTAATAATAAGCATTCATTGTAGTTTTCTTCGGTAAATAATCTATGAGCAAAATCCCTTCTGTGTCCCAAAAGATTGTAGCCATAAGTTTACCTGCCGATGGACAGACCTTGAATTTCCGAGGCGGCTTCTCATCCATAAATTTCCACTGTAACGACTCTTGCTTACTTTCCGGGTCCCATTGTCGAATCCAAGTCTCATCACATGTTACAATTCTAGAAATTATTTCTTCCTCTTTCCCTGGACTCATGTCCAAAAACTCTTCGCAACATTTGACACGCCTCTCCATGTCAAATGCTGTTAACATTCTGGGGACCCAACGTGCACTAACCTTGGACATGTTCAAATGCTCTTGAATTATTTCATTGACTCGCTCTTTACTGACGCCCACATCTCTAGCTATCTCCCACTGCTTCACTCGTCGGTCCTCTAATATAATTTTTTTCACCCTGGCTACATTTTCATCGGTGACGGCCGAAACTGGTCTTCCGCTACGAGGACCATCTTCCAGGCTCTCACGACCTAACTTAAACTGCTTTGACCAAAACTTTATAACAAATTCGGAAGAACACGAACTGCCAAACACACGTAACATACCTATACGCTGTCTGATCTCCAATTTTGTATTAGCATCAAATATCGATGTAGTAAAAAATGTAAGTACCCATCTTAAACAAAATCAAATTCAGTTCAGACGACAGACCACCTCGGGCAACACTATTTTTTAATTTCAAAAAGTCCATTAAACTGGATGGAGCTGCATTAATTTCCAATTACGACCAATTTAATTCAGAATTAAAAAATAAATTTAGCACCTTAAATATTGATGTTGATGATACGGATACACATACAAGAATATTCTGGAGTCCATACAGTCAGCAGCTAATAAATTCAAAGTCAAATGTAAAAGTGTACCAAACACTTATTAGAAAAGCGATGTTCTTTAGAAATAGGCTCAGCAGAATGTCATACCCTAGATAAAGAAACCAAACGTAGCATCCGAACTAACATACGAAACCAAAACACCAATTTAATTAAAACAGCTTTAGCAAATAATAGGTCTCTTAGAGTAGCTAAACAAGGAATTACAAAAGGAAAATCTTGGATCACCAATTTTAAAGATGAAGATGGAAAGAAACAGTAATAGAAATAAATTAATGGATATAAGTATGTACACAATTCTCGACCTCCCTATGCTCTGACCCGCTTAAAACACCGGTAACTGCGGAGTGGTTCTGCGCTGACACTATCACCCCCATTACAGTCGAAGAAATGTCTAAAGCCTTACCCACGCTAAAATTCGATACAAGTCCTGGATCGGATGGGATAAGCACAGAAACACTCGTATTTGGCAAACAAAATCTATTACTTCCGCTAACCAAATTATTTAACAATATACAGGGTTGGGCAGATTAAGTGTCCTAGTTAAAAAGAGCCATAAAATTAAAACAAGACAGAACATTTTAAATTTTATCATTGTTTTTATTTTTAGCGTACTCTATACTTAAAAAACCTAATTCATAAGTTCAAATCGCTCGCCATCAGCTTTAATAACTTGACGCATTCTTCCATAGAATGCATTGCACGCGGCACGCACTACCTCGTCTGGTATTTCATCCCATATCTTGACTAATCGATGCTTGAATGAGTTTAGATTCACGTCCTGGACTTCGCAATGGAAAATAACACGGCAACGCAGACGCCCGTTCCCAAAGACCTTGTCCGGATGACTTTAAACATTGTTTAAGGCAAGATCACAAAGATTGTGTGAAAATGTTGAGGACTGACACTGTAAGTGAAGAATGGCGTGATGAAGTCATGAAACAAGGGCAGCAAGAAGACCAGGACATCAAACCCATTTTCGAATGGATCAAAGCAGGCGTTTCAAAATCAAAATGGTGTGCAATAGCTCCGACGAGTACTGAAAAAAAAAGCTACTGGGCCCAATGGGAAATTTTGGTTATGCATAATGGCGTACTGTGCAGAAAATGGAAGCCAGCAAATAGAAAGGATGCTCACCTACAGGTAGTTGTTCCAAGAAAAGGAAAAAAGTGATGTTCTGAGATACTTCCATGAGGGAATTTCCGGTCGGCACCTTGGAGTGAAAACGACATTAATGAAAACTCGGCAACGCTTCTACTGGATTCACTGCCCACAAGATGTGGAAGATTGGTGCAGGAAGTGTACAATCTGCTCATCAAAAGGCCGTAAACACGCAGTAGAGGAGCGCTCAAGTTCTACAATGTTGGAGTTCCTTGGGGTTGCTTTAGACATCGTAAGCCCGTTTCCAACACCCAACTTGGGAAACAAGTACATCCTCGTTATAATGGATTACTTCACCAAATGGCCTGAAGCATTTGCCATCCCTAACCAAGAAGCAATCACAGTAGCGGAGAAGTTAGTGATGGAAATGTGATGGATTTGGGGTGCCTCTCGAAATTCATAGTGATCAAGGCAAAAACTTTCAGTCCCAGGTGTTCCAAGAGACTCATGGGAATTCATAAGACCAGGACAACGGCATATCTTCCACCATTGGATGGAATGGTCGAGAGATTCAACCAAACGCTGGAAAGACATTTGATCAAGGTGGTTGAAAGTCACCAAAGGGATTGCGATAGGCTTATTCCTCTCTTCCTGATATCATATAGATCGGCAACTCACGAAAGTACGGCTATCATCCAAGCTTACGTTAACTTTGGAAGAGAACTTCGGTTACCTGCAAACCTTTTAACTGGACGTTCTCCAGATTCGCCAAAATCGATCACCGAGTATGCCAGTGATTTGCGAAACCGAATAGACGATGTTTACAGTCACGTTCGTGAACATGGTCTTCAAGCCAGTGCGAAGATGAAAACACGCATTCAGTTTGTGTGTTGCCGTATCATCTCCGGAATTCAACGGATAAGTCGCTCTCAATTGCGTCTTCGCTACCTTCGAGTAGTATCTAGTTTTCGTCACATTTGTCGTTTCCATTTCTTATAGGCATAAATCTTTCCAGTTCCCTCCCCGGCCAAGATCAGTTCATCGTGGCGCTGGCACTAAAGCACCCACACACGATACCAGCACGAGCATTAAGGCGTATGAACACCGCGTCTTCGTGCAGCCGACGGCGTTACTTCATTGCAAGCGAAAGATAATTGTTGTTAGGAACCCGTTAATCAAACCTTCGTGTTATCTATTATCGACTATAAAGTCTTACAACCGCGAACATACGTATTTAATTACCTCTTTCGGCCTTATTTTTAACCTTACATTTTCTCTTGTAGACGTACAAAATAATTACAAATACAAAAAATAATCGAAATTTTATTATCTTTATACTTCTCATAGAAATTTTTGTCATAAAGTCAACTGTTGAAGCATTATGACCAATTAAAAATAACCAATTATGGCCCCTTTCATTCAAGATGGCGGCTAACGCTGAGACCCCTCGAGGCCGAAAACTATTTTTTTTCATAACTAGCCTATACTCAAGCAATAGAAATTAAAATATTTTCTACACCACCTTTTGTAGGGTAAAGCCTCTTTTTTGTCCCCACTGAATGGATTATTATGCCATCTATTGTCTTTTAGAGGCTAAACCTGCAAATTTATGGTTGTTTTACCACTTTACGGTTATTTGCGATTTAAACGTTATAATTTAAAAGTGCAATTTTAAAGGGATTATTTTATAATATCTTTGTAGGTACCTAATTCAGCTTTAATTGTGACAACCCTTGCAATAATCTATTTCATATTTTAAAAACTATATTTATCTATTTTTTCCAACGTCTCCGGTGTTTGTTCTTTATTTTCACGGATTAAAATATAAACGCTGTAGTGACTTTTAGAAGATCACCCTGCGTAGTGTAATTATTTTTTTCTAGGATGCGCTGCACTATCCAACCAATCGCACTAGTCATATCCATATTAAACCTCTACTCATTACTGTTACCTAATACCACTGTAATGTTGGGCATTGCCAACGGGATTGGAATGCAAAGTAGAGGACTTATGATATGTGTGTAGATAAAATTAAGTTACTAAATTATGGTCGTAGTTACCAAATTACTGATGATTTTTTAAATTAAATCCTTTGCTGATTTGTAGTTGAAATTCTCATTGTGTGACGACATAGAAAGTGTATCTTTTGGAAGAGATGACCTTGTTTTATTAGACCATATATGGCACGATACGAACGTTATAATCATAATAATATTGATTGTTGTAATTTTGGTCCTGCACGGATAGCACATGTAGTCCGCAACTTGTTTGTTTCTCGGATCTCCCTTTCTTTCTAGTCTGTAACGATAGAGACGCACTGAGCCGTTGTACAGCGAAATGAACGATGATACATAGACAATGCAGGAAATAATTATATTATTTTATATTGTTTTTCGAAGTGTTCTTCGTTGCAAATTTACCCATTTTTGCTTTCCTTTAAACCAATGCTGACAAAATGGCCAATTTGTAATGTTCTAATGTCACTTTTGGATCTTGAAACTGATTACCAAGTAGTAATTATTTAACTCTACGGCTTGTTACAAGTCGTTATGCCCACAATTCGAGGGCTTGTTGCCTAACGCATTCGCAATCGCAATCGTTTTAATTTTAACAGTCCGAAGGCGAGTTTGCATACAAAATGAAAATAATTATTCTACTATGAAGCCGATTGCGATTGTGATTGCGAGTGCGTAAGCCGATAATGACGCAAGACTATACGTAGTTGGTATTGCTTACTAAAGGTCACAGCTCATTAGAACCAATTACGCTATATAACGTTTAAAGATAAAAAAAAAGATAAAAGATGTTTATTCAGTAAATAGGCCGCACGGGCACTTTTACACGTCAAAAATCTACCAGCGCTTCGGAAGAGACCACTGCTGAGAAGAAACGCCGCAAGAAACTCAACAGAAAGTCGTTTTTTTTTTTTTAAATGCTTCTTATGACAATTATAATGGTAGGTTCACACGCGCGCGTTCAACTCCACATTCAACGTGCACATTCACATTCACGAGCGTGTAAACGGTACGCCCGAGCCCGTGAACGTACCTGTGAACGTGAATGCCGCGAATCGGGCAAGTGTCGGTTTTTTGACAAAGTTCAAAGGATGAATGTGCGGGCGCCCGCACGGCGCCCGGTGACTGTTTACACGCGCGCGGGCTGTCAGTCTCTCCCGCGCTTTCGCGACGAGTGGATCTATTCAACGTTGCTAAGAAAGTCGCTACGATCGGAGATTACAACATGGCGGAATGGTCAAACGAGACAATTTTGACGTTCCTGGAATATTACCAGGAAGATGAAGTATTATGGAACCCCGGACATAAATTCCATAAGGACAAGAAAAAAATTCACGATGCTTGGACGAAAATTGGTAGATTACTAAATGTGTCAATCAAGGATTTGAAAACAAAAAAGGAGACCCTAATGGGAACATTTAGGCGTCATCTGAAGAAAAAACAAGAATCTATGCGATCTGGTGCAGTTAGGTACTTATACTTTATGTACAGTTTTACGTACAGTTGCACCTTTTCAAAAGCTAAAAATAAAAATTAATTAGTTCATTATTTATTTTTATTTTACCTAGGCTTAGTCCAAGATTGGTTTGGTTTCAAATCCGAAGGTCCCAGGTTTGATTCTCGTAACACAACATTTTAGTGATTAATCATATTTTTCAGGGAGTGACGAGATATATGAACCCATTTGGTTTGCATACCAGATAATGGAGTCCTTTCTGCTGCCCGTTTATACCAGTAGGGCTACACTCAACACAGAAGAGGTAAATAAATTAGTTTCGTATGTTTTAATAATTATATTTAAATAAAGGTACTATTAGTATTAGTAACTTAGTAGGTACATATTAGTTTGATAAAAATAGTTTTTTTTTCCTGGCGGCACGGTACGCCGGAGGTCATGGGTTCGAGTCCCGCCTGTGTCATTTATTTTTCAGTTTTTTTCTATTCTACATGCGTTAAAACAAAATAGTTATACATTTATATAATTTTAACATAATATGTAGGTAGGTACATTGTTAGTGGATAGCCCTATAAAAATATGAAGAAAATTCGTCCCTGATTTCTCTAGCGTTCAGAGGTGATCTTCGTGCTATCATTGGCAAATCTCTTATAGCGTTATATCCACCTGCGTTTGTTCGCCACGATCCAGGCCTTGTCAGATTGCCGTTATCATCGTATTCATCAAACGTTCCTGGTGGAGTATATCTTGCTGCGGAATTTTTACTGTTTCTGAGAAAGTTGTGTAGCAGTACACATGTCATTGTCAATTGTGATACAATATCTGGATCCAGATCAATTGGTCGTCGAAATATTCTAAATACTGCACTTAAGATTCCGAATGTGTTTTCCACCACAACTCGGGATCTGGACAGACATTTATTAAATATCCTTTTTTGTGAATCCGAATCATGATTGCCAGGGTATGGTTTCATTACATGTGTACTGAGTGCAAAAGCACCATCGCCTATGAAGACATATGGCAAATCAATATTTGATCCGGGAAGAGGACATGGTGTGGGTAGATCTAATTCGTTTCTACAGATTTTTTTCCATAACAATGAATTGTTGAATACACCACCATCACTTATTCTTCCTTGGCTTCCTATGTCGGCAAATATAAATTTATAATTGCTATCCACTAGTGCCATTAGAACAATGCTAAAAGTCTTCTTATAGTTATAAAACTCGGTTCCACTGTGATAAGGGTTTTCCATTACGATATGCTTGCCGTCTATTGATCCGATACAGTGTGGAAATTTTCTTCTAAATCCTTTTTCGATATCTAACCAACCGTCCGCTGTTGTGGGCATCTGAAATAATAATAGCATATATTAGCATTAAATTAATTAAAATACCTTTTTTACAGACACCATCAACGTCATCAGAATCACATGATTCACAAATACCAAAGGAACCCTTTGGAGATGAAACAACACCGGAACTACATGAAGCTATCGACAACGAAAGAACTGATAGCGAAGTGATGGAAACATTTCAATCGCCAAGGACTCCTACTCAAGCAAAAAATAGCCGTCGTCGCTCAGTACCTAATACAGCCGAGCAGCAAATGGCTACAGCGTTCGGTCAATTGACTAATGTTTTAGGACAACGTCAATCACATACTGCAATTAAAGAAGATGATGACTGCGATCTCTACGCCAAGCTTTTGGCTATAAAACTGCGAGAACTGTCCAAAGACGAACGTAAATTAATAATGTATGAAATAGATGGCATATTTGTTAATAGAATTCAGTGCAGGCTACCTAGACGTGAAACACCATCTCCACTATATTCAAACCCATATTCTAGACCACCGTCAGTATCGACTTCATGCAGATCACAAGCGAAACGAAGCCGACCTTCAAGTACTTTAAGCTCATATTCCGAACCAATTTCAAACATTCATGCATCAAATCAACCTGTTGAACTCTCATCTTTTCAGTCTGCAAACACACACTTAATCCAGTCAGACATTTATTCAGTCCAATCTCCATATGTTCAATCCGCAAACACGTACTCAATCCAACCCGCACACACACAATCCGCAAACACGTACTCAATCCAACCTGCACACACACAACCCGAAAACACGTACTCAATCCAACCTGCACACACACAATCCACAAATATGGACTCAATCCAGACTAAACCTAACATTATACAAATTGCATTAGGAAATTCAATTGAAACATTTGGATCTAATGAAACAAGTGAACCATGAATGAACCTAATAATTAATTGTCATTGTTTTTGTTTGCCAAAAATTTTGTTGTCAGTGTCTGATTTTTGTCTTTGATATGTTTATTTTAGTTCAGTAATTTTTGTAGTGATTTGTGTTTATTTTGTCAATAAAAAACCTTAAAAATATAATTACCTTTACTTCATCTTTTAGAACTTCATTAAGAGCTCTAGAGACTTCCCGTATAATTCCTGATATAGATGCTTTGGAGACTTTAAACAGATAGTGTAGACTTCTGTAGCTATCACCAGATGCTAAAAATCTTAGCGTCATGATAAGACGAAATTTTGCTGGAATAGCTTCTCTGAAATCTGTGTCTTGCTTAGAAATTATCGGTGAAATTTTACTCAGCAAAATTTCAAAATCAGTAAAGGTCATTCGACAAAAATTATCGAACTCTCCAGACGGTTCACGCAAGAGCTCATCAAATTTTTCTTCTATGAACTCCCTGTAAACGAAAAACAAATTATGTATTTTAGGAGCCCTGGAAGTGTGAAATACACAGGGTGTCCCACGGCGATGCTTCATCGAGGGGAAGTACCTTAAAATATTGAAAATAGAGCAATTTACAATAAACAACTGCATTCACAGATTCTTTTTAATTCTACGAATTTTAATATTTTGTTAAAATTTTAAATTAATTTTTATTTTTTTAATTAAAATCTGTGAATGCAGTTTAAATTGTTTTTAAAAATAAACTAAAATCATAAATGGGTAATTTTGTAAGCATTTTACACCACTGAATCACGATCGGAGAAAACACAGGTACTTACTTGGTACGATTTTTGTGAACTGTTATCATCCACCACCTTCTTTGCAGTCTTTTTCTTTTTCTCCGTCGTTCATAATTTTGTTTCTTTTTCCAATAAAAATAAGTTAAGCCAAAGGATATCGCAGCAACAACACCGAGATCCTCGCTGCTCGCCATTCTGACACTGACTGATACGACGGCGTGCGTGTGAACAGCTTGAATGTCCGCCGGCCCGAGACGGGCTGCATGCCGCGCAGCCCGCCAGGTAGCCCGCCGGGCTGCACGGCGCGCGTGTGACCGTAGCATAACATTATAAAAAACAATGAATTTAACATAAAACAAAAAATAAAAAATATTCAAGCGTAGCTTGAGCAGGATAGTGTGTCTCCACGGTCAATTTTGGAGATGTAAAGTCTCCAGATGTCAAATTAAAATTAAATACAATTATTAAAAAAGGGGAGCAAGGGGGGAACGGTATTAACATCTAACCGACCCAAATGTCAACCTCACCTGCACGCGCCAGTGGGCGGCGGCGGCCAAGTGGCCTCCGTGGTGCTCCCTGCTGGAAAACAAACGAGGCGATGGCGACCGAGCAAATGGCGGGATAACCATCCACCTGGCCATGGCTAGGAGAGGCTTTTCGATAGCCTTGGAGGCCCAAGTACCTCCAGAAAAGACGATAGGAGAAGGCACTCCGAGACCAAACCGAGTGTGACGGTACACTTTAAAGTAGCAGCCCTACTAGCCGTCTAGGATACTATGGGCTAATAACCTGTATATCTAAAATAACTCTATTACTGAAACTCATAGAAGAAATATCCGGACTGATTCTAAACAAACGACTTTTGGCGCGAAATTAAGGACTCTGATTGGCTGCTGGAATGTTCGTACAATGCGAGAGGAGAGTAGGGTGCATCAGGTACTAAAGTGCATGAGAGACTATAGGTTGGATATACTGGGTATTTCAGAGACCCGATTAAGGGACTTTGGAGAACGCCAAGTCGAAGATCACACCTTGCTGTACTCAGGAAAGGCGGAGAAAAACGAGTATGGAGTGGGCTTTCTGCTTTCTAAATGTTCCAGGAATAGTCTTCTTGACTGGAGGCCCGTTTCACCCCGAATCATATCCGCTCGTTTTAAATCAAGAGTGAGAAATGTCACAATAATACAATGCTATGCTCCAACTAACTCAGCAGATGTTGGCACCAAAAATGACTTCTACGACCAACTCACAGCTACGGTTCGATCAACACCCAAGGGAGACATTGTTATTTGCATGGGGGATTACAACGCTCAAATTGGCAGCGGTAACAAAGACATTGAGCCATGGATAGGTAAACATGCTTTGGGCAATCGAAGTGAAAATGGTAACATGCTTGTCGATTTCTGCTGCGAGTTTGATATGGTAGTTGGGGGGTCCATCTTCCCGCATAAAAACTGTCACAAGGTCTCGTGGGTTTCTCCCGACAGACGGACAGAGAACCAGATCGACCATGTAATGATAAACAGGAAGTGGAGGCATTCCTTGTTAGATGTTCGCAACCGAAGAGGGGCTGACGTAAATTCTGACCATCATCTCATAGTGGCTAAGATCCAGCTGAAAATGGCTAAGGTAATATGTAAATCATCTTCTCTGTCCCCACGATTTGATATATCCAGACTGCAAGACCCAGATACGAAACACGAGTTTAGCGTAGAAATGCACAACCAGTTCCACACGCAGAGCGTTGACAATGCTACCTTAGAAGAGCAGTGGGCACGTGTTAAGGACGTTCTACATAAATGTTGCGTAAAAGTCTTAGGGTATAGAAGCTGTGACAGGAAGCCATGGATTTCAGCGGACACGTGGAGCAAAATAGCACACAGGAAGTCCATAAAAGAGAAAGTGAATGTTGCCACTGACCGAAACGTCAAAGAAAGTCTTGCTTACGAGTACTTCCTGTGTGAAAGCGATGTCAAGCGTAGCGCGAGGAGAGATAAGCGTGTCAGAGGAGCTTCGATAGCCCAGAGGGCTGAGCTAGCGGCTAAAGCAGGAAACACCAAAGAGCTGTACCGAGCTGGAAGGGAGTTGTGTTACAAGGCTGCAAAGGTGTCTCCGGTAGTGGACAAAGCAGGGAAACTCTTAACGACAGATGCGGAGCAACTGAGTAGATGGCAAGAACACTTTGCCGAGGTTTTTCACACAGTTGGTGAAGACACAGATTCTAGCGAAGAGTGCGACGAAGCAGAGGACTTAGATATTAAAGTAGACCCTCCAGATAGAGCGGAGATAGTGAGTGCCATCAAGAGATTAGGGACTGGCAAAGCTCCGGGGAATGATGGCATCCCAGCTGAAGCACTCAAAGCCAATGCAGACGCAGCCGCTGATATTTTGTTACCGCTGATGACAACTGTGTGGGAGTCAGAGCAAGTCCCCGGAAGTTGGAAGGAAGGCATAATAATAAAGTTGCCCAAAAAAGGAAACTTATCAGTCTGCTCCAACTGGCGTGGAATTAACTTGTTGCCCACATGTTCTAAAGTTCTGTGCAAGATAATATTAAACAGAATGACCACCGCTGTCGATTGTACCTTGAGGGACGAGCAGAGTGGATTTAGGGCAGGCCGATCTTGCACTGATCAGATCAACGTCCTGCGCATGATTCTTGAGCAGTGCAATGAAATGCGTTGCGAGCTGTTTGCTCTGTTCGTAGACTTTGAAAAGGCATTCGACAGAGTGAAGTGGTCCAGTATCTGGCGAATTTTACGGCAAAGAGGTATACCTAATAAAATAATTACCATCATCAAATGCCTTTACGAAGGTTCTTCTTGCCGCATACTACACAAAGGTCGACTGACAGAACCGGTCCCGGTCTCCGCTGGTGTGAAACAAGGCTGTTTGCTGTCACCACTTTTATTTCTCGTTGTTTTGGACGATGTTATGCGAAGAACAACAGGCCACGAAGAAAGAGGTATACCTTGGGAAAATGGTAAAACCTTGGAAGACATCGATTTTGCCCATGATCTGTGTTTACTATCCACTTCACGAACGCACCTTCAGTCCAAGACCGATGACCTGTCGAGAGCCGCTGCCAAGGAAGGTCTACGCATCAACACTGCGAAAACGAAGGACATGCGCCTAAACACCGAAGATAGCACGCCGGTCAATGTCAACGGTGAGGTTGTTGAGCAGGTGCAGCGATTCACCTACTTAGGGAGCGTGGTGGACCCACTTGGAGGTGCCGACGAGGACGTGGAAGCACGCATAAACAAAGCCCGTGCCGCGTATGCGCAGTTGAAACCTGTTTGGGCATCGTCAGTGCTGACTCGCCGCACCAAGTTAAGACTCTTCAACTCCAACGTCAAGTCAGTGCTTCTGTATGGCTGCGAGACATGGCTCGTCAAAAAGGAGACTACAAACAAGCTTCAGGTCTTCGTTAACAAGTGTCTGCGGCGTATTCTGGGGATTTGTTGGCCAAAGACTATTTCAAATACTAGACTGTGGGAGCTAACTAACCAGAAACCGCTGGCTAACGAGATCTTGCTGAGGAAATGGCGTTGGATTGGTCATGTACTGCGGCGGCCCGATAACCACATCTCCAAGCAAGGCTTAACCTGGCATACTCAGGGGAAAAGAAGACCAGGACGCCCCCGTAACACCTGGAGGCGCTCAGTTGAAAAAGAGGCCATTTCCGTTGGACAGAGTTGGAGTGAACTTAAAGTGGTTGCTCAGGATCGAGCAAAATGGAATTCCCTTCTACGAGCCCTATGTCCCTGCTGAGGGATAAATGGATTTCATCATCATCATCATTAAAAAAAAAAAAAATAATAATAAGGGAGATGTAGAAAGTCTCCACGGTCAATTTTGGAGATGTAAAGAGTCTCCAGATGTCATATTAAAATAATAGGTAATCATACAGGGAGATGTATATAGTCTCCACGGTCATTAATAATTGTAATAAAATATATTAGTCCCAAGCATTGTCATCATTCATATAATCTTTAATACTATAATAAGCTTTAGAAATTAGTTTACGTTTAACGTAACTCTTAAATTTATTTACTGATAAATGAGTAACACTACTTGGGAGCTTATTATAGAACCTTATACAATTACCCATGAAAGAGTTTTTTATTTTGTGAAGCCGTGTAAAGGGCACTGCGAGCTTATGTTTATTTCTGGTATTAACATTATGTATGTCACAGTTCTTTCTAAAATTACTGATGTTCTTATGAACATGCATAATGTTTTCATAAATATATTGACTGTATACCGTTAATATATTCGTTTCTTTGAACTTATCTCTAAGAGAGTCTCTATGACCCATCTTGTAAACAGCACGAATAGCCCTCTTCTGTAGAACAAAGATGCTGTTTACGTCAGCACCACTACCCCATAGTAAAATACCATATGACATAATACTATGGAAGTAACTAAAATAAACTAATCGAGCGGTTTTCAAGTCTATTAAATTCCGAATTTTATTAACTGCAAAAGCTGCAGAACTTAGTCTATTCGCTAATTTAGCCAGATGAGGACCCCATTGGAGTTTTGAGTCTAACGTTATACCAAGAAATACTGTATCATTAACTAAGTCTAATTTGTCATTTTTAATAGTTACAGTTAGTTAGTTAGTTTTAATAGTTACTAACCGCGAGCCAAGGGGGTGCGGGTTGGGTGCCGGGTGGGTCTAATGAGCTGTGACTCAGCATTGTCCTACTTTATAAAAACTATTGTCTGTCGAGATTTGTGCGATTTGATTCTTATTTATTTGGTATCCCATCCTGATTGGTATTAGAAAATATCGTCATATTTGTATACAAATAAAGTAATGACACTCTAAAGATTTGCGGTACGTTCTCCTGGGCATAAGGATAAGGTAATGCGACGGGTTGCGCCTATGGAATGGTGGTGTATCAATTACCTGTAACCGTCTTGCGTGCCTATTTTGGAATTTTGGCAACACGACCTTTTGAGATAAACGATTCGGTCATTTTAGTCCGATTATACCCAGCACAAACCAGGACTTTACGAGCATAAGAAGTGTACATTAAAATACTGCTCACCTTTAACCCTTTGTTTCCGCTGCGTATGCTTTCCATAAGAGCAGCTCTGGCGTCCATGGGTACGGCAGTGTCCTGGTGGGGGAGAGCGGGTGGCGCGGGCGGAGCGGGAGGTGCGGGGGGCGCGGGCGGAGCGGGCGGCTGCGCCGGAGGCGGCGGCGGCGGCGGCGGCACCGACGGCGGTGCACTCACGGGCGGTGCTATAGGCAACAATTCAATAGTACATTTTGAGGCAGATGCGAAAGTATGTCATTTTACACAAGTCCCGAGGGTAAAAATGACAGTTCCACACGTACATCAAACGACGTTTATTAATTTATTTACTAATTTATTAAAACATTTAGATACATTAATACAGTCATTTAAATAACAGCATAAAACTCGTGCAGTGTCATTTTATCTTAGTTTGGGTGAAATAAAAATCAGCTGAATTAGTGCATGTAATGCATAAAAACACAGTTTTTTTTTTGTTTTTAATTATTATTTTTTGTAGGAATTTGCTAGATTACTGATTCATATTAAATAAAAAATAATTTTCTTAGCAATGTCTATCCCTTTGATTTTTTGGCATACGAAATCCGATATATCTAATGTCCAGGCTATCAAAGGTTCTTCTGATATTTTTGGCGTCAATGGTTGTCACATTTTTAGGGTGCCGTAGCCAAATGGCAAAAAACGGAACCCTTATAGATTCGTCATGTCTGTCCGTCCGTCCGTCTGTCCGTCCGTATGTCACAGCCACTTTATTCCGTAACTATAAATGGAAACTTTGTAAGTAGATGTATTCGGTGAACCGCATTAAGATTTTCATACAACAATGGAAAAAAAACAATAAATTTTTGGGGTTCCCCATACTTAGTACTGAAACTCAATTATTATTTTTTCATCAAACCCATATGTGTGGGGTATCTATGGATAGGTCTTCAAAAATGATATTGAGGTTTCTAATATAATTTTTTTCTAAACTGAATAGTTTGCGCGAGAGACGCTTCCAAAGTGGAAAAATGTGTGTCCCCCCCCCCCCGTAACTTCTAAAATAAGGGAGTGATAAATGTAAAAATAATATATGATGTACATTACCATGCAAACTTCCACCGAAAATTGGTTTGAACGAGATCTAATAATTAGTTTTTTTTAATACGTTATAAATCGTAAACCGCATTTTACCTTTCATTCAATCAACTCCAATATAATAAAGAATAAAGAAAAACCTTTATTTAGATGTATAGTGGTACGGAACCCTACGTGCGTGAGTCCGACTCGCACTTGGCCGGTTTTTATAGTTATGGTCACAGTTTCGAGGGGAGGTCCAAAAATTAGCAGAATGAAATGTTTATGTTATTTTTCCATTTATTTTTGAGTTCGATACATTTTTTAGATTTCGATTTTATACCTTTAACGGACAAAAAAAAAACTTTGCCCTCAGAATAAATCGAAACTTCCTCCTTCATTTCTTCGTCAGTAAACAGTGCAACTGCAGCGGTTCAAGCATTCTCGGGACCTACCTTGCACTGACTTTCGTCATATCAAGATGATCGTGTCCCTCTTGCAATAAGTCCGCCGATCGAGGCTCGGACAAACATTCCCCAGCAGGAGGGGTTAGTTCCTGCTGAGGCAAAATGGCTTCATGGGTCTTTTGCGGCTCCAAGAAGCCTCGCTCCGAATCCTCCAGATTTTCAGTATGGGCATAAGGTTTTAATAAATACCTAACAAGGGCACCCTTCCTGTGCCACAAAAAATTCTCCACTGAATTAAATTTGATGTGTATAAAGTCATTTATAAAAATTAGTCCTGATATGGCAACCCTTTCAAAACAATTTAAGAAGCTAGTGTGCAGAGATATATTAAGATTAAGGATGTATACTTTGTTTTTTAGAGGTAATATCTAGCAATAAAAGGAAAATTTTTGTCAAAAAAATATCCGAACATCGGTAATTTTCAGTACAAAATAAAATAAAATAAATTAATAGTTTTGTCTGAAGTTTCACTTTCGAAAAAAAATGTCTCCGAAACTATGATGAATTTACACGCCGCGACTTTTATTCTGATGTTATAACGATTAAGACAATCGACTAATTAGATCAAAATATAGGGCGCATTTTAGTCCTAAAAATACTCTGTACAAAAATGCGAGAAAAAATAACACAATTGTAAATAAATTGTCCCTAAATTTCCTTAAAAAAGAAAGAACAATGTCGCAATAATCAACAAAGTTCATTTTTATTTACATTCGAAACTGTCCAAACTTGGTTTAAAACAGTAAAACACCTGGTATGTAATGAAATTTCATATATATCCATATACCTATAAATATCGAATATCAAATTCTCAAAAATCAAGCTATTTTTACTCAACATAAAATAAGTTTTTCTGATGGCTATAACCACACCCCGTTATCAGTGGTGAAAAAACATTGAAAATGCTAGGGCTGACACTACACATTAACATTACATTCATATTTTTACCGGTAGGTATAATTTGATATACCTATTTGAGGAAATCAATATAACTACTTGTTTTATTCATAGGTATTATATATACTGTGAAGAAATTTCACTTCAAAAAGGTTTAATTTGGTTGTTGAACACTTTAATAATACTTAGCTGTCAAATTGACATTTAATTTTGTCAAAATATGTTTGATGTCATATTTCGTTTTATGTTCAGTAAAAATATGAATTTCATGGATAATCGTGCTTGTCGCTGCAATAGCAAAAGCGAAACGGTTGTTTCAAATTCCGAATATAAAACATGATATTGATTTTATAGCTGACAAATTTATTTGCATATCAATAGCAATTGATCAATTACAGAATTCCAAACTAAGCTTAGGAGAACCATTGAGCATCGTTAATGGTGTAATTAGAAAAATGTCCATCTTGAAACTCCATCCCATTGGAAAAAATGTGTATATGAAGTTAAACACAGTTTTGATAAATAATCCTGACTACAGCACAGTGAAAATAATTTTAAAATTACTTAATAATAGAGAAGGTGAAGTAACAAAAAATATTAACAAGAGCACATTAGAACACTATAAAAAACTGACATATTTACCGATAACATCTGTTGAAGTAGAGCGATCGTTTTCGTATCTTAAGTGGATCTACAATAATAGGCGACAAAGTTTGACACCAAACAATTTAGAAAAACTTTTAATAATATATTCAGAAAAGTAAATGGAAGTATATAACTTACAGGTCTGTTGTTTTATTTACAAGGTTACCATCCACATATCAGATGATTAACGATATTAACAAAATGTTTCTATAATTCAGCCACAGATTTAATAAAATATAATAATAAACCAAAGTAAGGTGTTTCATTTTAAAAAAAATTAGCGACATTTATACCGGTATGTCAAATGTACTAGACTTAAATGAATATAGTGTGACAACCCTATGATTCGATTTCAATGAATTTTCACCCCTGATAACGGGGTGTGGCTATAACAGCCTTATCAATTGTCGACGGATTATCGTCGGTCAGCGGGATAACCTTTATACGACCAATTGATAAGAAAACTCAAACGTAATCGAGGAGTTTGTATACGAATTTGAAAAACACGATTAAATACAGAACTTGACAACTTGCAATTTTTTTAATTAGAACTACCGCCTGGAAAATTTGAAGGCTGATACTGTCGAAGGCTTTGGTATAATCGACAAATGCTAAATATAAAGGAACGTTAAATTCGGTGAACTTGTCTATTATTAGATTAAGTGTGTGGAGGTGATCAGTGGTGGAGAATCCGGGGCGAAAACCAGCTTGGTAAAGAGGTTGGTGCTGGTCGAGCTGCCCAGCAATGCGACACTCGATAACTTAAATAAACGCCTTATAGATATGAGACACCGGGCTTATTGGTCGATAGTTGTTAATGTCGCTTCTATCGCCTTTCTTGTGCAGAGAATTATGGTTGAATGGAGCACTTTTTGGGGGAATTCTCCTGTATTCATTACAGGGTTAGGCAGATTAAGTGTCCTAGTTGTATATGGCTTTTTTACTTAAATATAACTAAACTTCTTATTCACTTCGTTTTTTTTTTTTGTTGACAATTTAACCTTCTTTATGATTTCTTCACCTCAGCTTGATATATTTTGTTTTTATATTGTTTTCAACAATGGACGCGAAACGCCAGCTCGAGTGCGATTTGTACCAGAAAAAACACCGACCGTGTGAGATATTAAGTCGCTGAAACATTTAAATATCAATATAAGGTTTATATCGCGGACCGTCAAGCGATTCAAAGAAACGGGATCTTCACAAATCAGGCCCAAACCTGGGAGAAAGCCATCTGTTCGCACCAAAAACATCATTAAAAATATTCGTGATCGCGTCTGAAAGAAATTTCGTGAGCGTATTAGACGAAATCCAGCTCGAAGTGCAAGCAAACTTGCTAAAGATATGAAAATATCCCGTCGAACAATGAGTCGTATTTTAAAATATGATCTTGTAAAGGCCTACAAAAAACAAAAAATTCATGGCTTAACAGATGCCCAGAAAAAAGCTAGAGTGAAAAAATGTAGGGAATTGCTAGCTTGGCACGACGGCGATGATATATTTTTTTCCGATGAAAAAATGTTCCAGTTACAAGACAGTCACAACCAACAAAACGATCGTGTCTATGGTGCTTCATTGAAGGATATTCCTGTGGACAAATTAGACGTACAATGGTTCCAGAGTGCATCAGCTGTCATGGTATGGGGTGCGATATCGCCTAGAGGCAAGTTACCGCTGCTGTTTATTGATCGTGGTGTCAAAATTAACTAAGACTATTACATCCAGAACGTGTTACAGGGTCATTTGCTAGAAAATGCTCAAAAATTATATGGAAACGACTATTACTGCTTCCAACAAGATAGTGCCCCATCTCACAAAGCTAAACGCACTCAAGACTGGTGTAGAACAAATTTGACAGATTTTATACCTTGGCAAGAATGGCCTGCATCATCGCCGGATTTGAATGCTTTGGACTTTTCGATATGGGGTTACATGCTGAGCAAGATTGGGAGCACACAGGACGTGAATCTAAACTCATTCAAGCATCGATTAGTCAAGATATGGGATGAAATACCAGACGAGGTAGTGCGTGCCGCGTGCAATGCATTCTATGGAAGAATGCGTCAAGTTATTAAAGCTGATGGCGAGCGATTTGAACTTATGAATTAGGTTTTTTAAGTATAGAGTACGCTAAAAATAAAAACAATGATAAAATTTAAAATTTTCTGTCTTGTTTTAATTTTATGGCTCTTTTTAACTAGGACACTTAATCTGCCCAACCCTGTATATTGTTAAATAATTTGGTTAGCGGAAGTAATAGATTTTGTTTGCCAAATACGAGTGTTTCTGTGCTTATCCCATCCGGTCCAGGACTTGTATCGAATTTTAGCGTGGGTAAGGCTTTAGACGTTTCTTCGACTGTAATGGGGGTGATAGTGTCAGCGCAGAACCACTCCGCAGTTACCGGTGTTTTAAGCGGGTCAGAGCATAGGGAGGTCGAGAATTGTGTACATACTTATATTCATTAATTTATTTCTATTACTGTGTTTCTTTCCATCTTCATCTTTAAAATTGGTGATCCAAGATTTTCCTTTTGTAATTCCTTGTTTAGCTACTCTAAGAGACCTATTATTTGCTAAAGCTGTTTTAATTAAATTGGTGTTTTGGTTTCGTATGTCAGTTCGGATGCTACGTTTGGTTTCTTTATCTAGGGTATGACATTCTGCTGAGCCTATTTCTAAAGAACATCGCTTTTCTAATAAGTGTTTGGTACACTTTTACATTTGACTTTGAATTTATTAGCTGCTGACTGTATGGACTCCAGAATATTCTTGTATGTGTATCCGTATCATCAACATCAATATTTAAGGTGCTAAATTTATTTTTTAATTCTGAATTAAATTGGTCGTAATTGGAAATTAATGCAGCTCCATCCAGTTTAATGGACTTTTTGAAATTAAAAAATAGTGTTGCCCGAGGTGGTCTGTCGTCTGAACTGAATTTGATTTTGTTTAAGATGGGTACTTACATTTTTTACTACATCGATATTTGATGCTAATACAAAATCTATCTCGTTTTTTGTGTGTCCATCTGGTGACACCCAAGTTCAGCGACGTTGTGGTATTTTAGGGCTTTTACAAACCTTGAGGCTTTTTCCAAACGCAAACTGGATCAAATGAGAACCACGTGTATTTCGGTCTCCCAACCCGTATGGTCCTAGAATTTGGTTGTTATCCAGTTCTTGTCTGAGACGTTTTTGGCGTTGGAATCACCGTAGTACTATATTCCAAGACCCTCGGTGTTCGCAAGCCTTATTCTGAAGGTCGTAGAAGTGTTCTATCTCGTCGTCACAGTGCGCAGATGTTGGCGCGTGGACCTGTATCACCGTCAGGGTTTGCTTTGCTGTTAGCTGGAATGTGAGAACTGCAATCCTATCGGAGCAGCTACAAAATTCTATTCTATAACTATTATACTAAATAAATATTTGTTTTTTGGGAGGCGATTCAAATCTATATGATAATCTATATAATATGTAATCTAAAGAACATCATTTCAAAATTTGAAGCAA
This sequence comes from Acleris sparsana, assembly GCA_923062465.1. NCBI lineage: Eukaryota > Metazoa > Arthropoda > Insecta > Lepidoptera > Tortricidae > Acleris > Acleris sparsana. The sequence goes on along the minus strand of OV281285.1, from coordinate 45,911,102 downwards.
TAAATCATAAACCGACTTCAAACCAATCAGTATGTAGCACATACCAACGCACACATACATCATTTCACTTTACGAAATAGTTCATTTGTCCGTTTGTTTGTTTGTTTGGCACCGACTCAAAATTATTTATTCACGTATTAACATTGGTGTAGGAAGCTTACTTGACATAAAGGCTCTATTTTATTTTTCTCATTTTCAGTTTCTTTCTCTGTTAATAGATACTTATTCTTTGATTACTTACTTTAACTATTCATTGTATGCATTGGTATTATGGGTATTGTTAAAGAAAATAAAAGACCGTCACTACGCAGGATCAACTGGAGGAAGGCGATTTAACGAACTGAATTTTAGTAAAAACTGACGATGAAAACATGGGATCGCGATGGTTGTGTTGTCATACCTCCAGTAGTTTTTCAAGAAAGGAAGAGTTTTGGTGACATTGTGCGCAGAATGTTGCCGATAATTTTATGCTCGGCCGTCACAATAGGTACTCAAATTACAAGGAACAATTCTTGATAAAGCTGTGATCGACCTCGGAGAGAAACTTTTTGCCAAGGGGCAAACTACACTTGAAGGTATTGCTTTATCTGACTTTGAGCCAAATAAAGTATTACAAAAGCCACACAATGAACGAGCTTTAGCAGAAATGCAGACACTGAGAGGTTTACACACAATTACGTCGCAATAGGTTTTTTACACCATGATTAAACGGGACCAACTTCGAAGTATACCCTATCCAATAAAAAATAATTATTGAAATCGGACAACTGTGTAAAATGTTATGAGTGATCAAATCATACACCGTCGTCACACAGCGTCGACTTGAGAACTTCCCCCGGTTTTTTCGTCGGTTAAAACTACGTTACAGCTGTAATTGTTAGCTACGAGTTTGAACGCATAATAAAGGACTTTGTGTGTAGATACAATCAGTTAAGTGGTTAACAAGCAAGCTATTTGGTTGGATGTACATGTACATTTAAACTCGTGTATCTGATTTTGTTGCTTACGTTGCGCAGGTCTCGGTGGCGGCGGGTTGCGCGGCACGGCGGGCGGCGCGGCGGGTGGCGGCGGCAGCGAACGCGCGGGCGGCGGCGGCGGAGCTCGGCTCGCTGCACACGACAACCACATCAACATTCATTACACATCAACTCGATACGACGATATCATTTTGTGAATAAGATACAATTACATTAAGGTATAAACATTGTTTATCGCTCAATTGACAGTGAAAATTGAGTGAAGTGCCATTCTAATAAGAAGTTTATCAAGCAATATACCGGGTGTACAATCCAAATGGGTCAGTATGGAGAAGTCGGAAACTATGAGAGATAGCGAGATCTGTTCTTAGGAACCATGACGTCGATTTTAGATTTAATAATAATTACATTCAAACTTTTTTATTAACTCTCATACATAACCGGGAATCGAACCTGGTCAAAATCAATGTGTATAAATTCTGCAACTCGCAAGAAGCACAACACTAATGGAATCTTGTTTAAAGTATGAGAGTTAATAAAAAAGTTTGAATGTAATTATTATTAAATCTAAATCGACGCCTGAGGAACATGTTTACAAAGTATAAGGAGGCCCCTGTATAAGAACGGCACTCACACTGCCACTCACAGTGACAAGTGACATTACTTGCGGTCAATTCATTCGTGCCAACTCTCGTGAATCGATCTGTACACGTATGATCGGAAAAATTGAGGTATTATTTAATAAAGACATAGTTAAATAAATATATATATAGGTTTGTAGATAACATCGATAAACAGCGGGATTCTCTGCCTACAACTTGTCCAAAGCCGCCCCGAAAATTCCGGGCTCTAGCTATAACAGTATTTAAATCCAGTGTGATGAGAAAATAATACCTTATAAATATTATTTTCCCATTATCGACCCTGGGGTGGATGGCTAAAATAAAATGAATTCTCCGGTTACCTAAAATCGTCCGTGTCCTGAAAACTAAAAGTAAAACGAGTAGAAGCAGTACATACGTGGGGCGGGTGGGTGCGGCGGTGCCGGGCTGCGGTGCGGCACGGGTGGTGCGGGTGGTGCGGGCGGCGCGGGCGACACCGGCACGGGCGACGGAGGGGCCGCGGGCGGCGACGCACTGCTCGCCACGCCTGCTGTGCCAGAACACTACCATAAGGGCCCGTTGTTGAATCAGTAGTTTACTCAACTAAGCAGTTGTTAAATCTGTACCAAATGCGTCACACTTTCGAGTCGAATTTTAACTATTAGTTCGGGTAACTCCTACTTTATCTGGGTTTATTTGGTTCATTATAAAAAGGTGTGCCGTGTGGTTGCCGGCTTAGAATAGTGCCACTCCATGCCTTCTTGTGGAAGTCGTAAGAGACGACTAAGGGATTTAAGGCTTGTAGGCAATTGCCTGATTTCATTAAACACCAGTTGAAGTCTCTGGCAACTCTCTTGTTCATAAACCACAGCGAAAATTGTAAAAAATCATTGAGCGAAAATTTTCACTTATTAGTTCCATTATAATCATACACCGGATTGACAGGGGCAAAAATGTACCAGTGCTAGTGATACATTAAATGTCGACTAAGTTTATCGACATCGATAACAAGCAATTTTTAATCATCATTATCATAAGTAATGACCAAGTTTGAATACCTTTTAATTATGCAAACGTCTTTTAGTTATACTTATCGCAACTATGAATAACCGGTATCTGACATTGACTCTGGACTTGAATAAATTTTGACAACCATTAAAATTACATTGAATACCAAATACATTCAGTACAACAGTATTCTTTAGCATTCCGACCAATTGAGAAGCTTTTTGTTTTTTAAGTCGGTTAAAAATGCCTCGAAAGAAAAAAAGTCGTTTATCTTAATGGAAAGCTGATCATTCAAATATAGAAGATAAAGGTACGACCTACTTTTGCAAGAAATGTAAGATTAATGAATCACTAGCACTGGTACATTTTTGCCCCCGTCAATCCGGTGTATGATTATAATAGCGACACACAACTCTCTGAACCCCGCCAAAAGGAAAATACAAATGACAGTCTAGTAAATTTAATAGTAATATGTTCCTAGAGAGTTCCATTTTCAAATTCTGTTATTGCTTTTATTAGTACATTGTGCATCAAGGGTAGTATGAAGGGAATTACTAACGAGAGTGTTAGAAGGCTTTTAATGACTCGAGTTAGTAATCCCCTTACTGCCTGTGATACACACAATGGTTTTCATCACATTTGCGAGGAAAAAAAACAAAGAGAAAACACTTTAACTCTGCAAAATATAAAGAAATAACTTTTGACGAACGGGAACGTAAATGGAAACGATATTTTTTTTGTGACCTCTACCACAGATAATAACTGCGTTTAGTTTCGACCTGGATTCGACCAGATTTAGCCAATTTGATAAAAATGTATAATTACTAAAATTAATGATAAATGTTGATATAAACTTGAAATAGGTATAAAAATAATGAAGTGTAATGAAGTGTAATGTAAGTTAGTCTATAGCACAGATAAAAGAATACAAGTATAATTTTTAAAGATGAAATTAGAAACCGATTAAATTTTTGGCTGAAAATTAAATCTCCTTAGTCAGAAATGATGTACGAAAGAGTTGCAAATTTTAAAAAGAAAGTCATTACTCCCTAGGGATGACAAACTCGCCATAATTCCCGCGGGAACAATTTAGGCCATTGTCCTTCTGTATACAGGCATGGAATAACACCATTTACGAGCAAGTGTGATGAAAAATTTATTTATTGTAAGTGGCCAGTTCCAGCAACTTTCAGTATGGTGTAAAGTTAAAAACCGTTATTCTAATGCGTATGCACGTTTGCAAGTGTTGGAACCGGCTTAAAATAACAATGAGTAAATTTTAAAGTCTTGTAAAGTTTGAGACTTCCATTGAGTTGAATTATGTTGATTATTGTACTACATTTCTTTCATATTCCGTGTTATTTTTTTCCTACGCAAAACCTAACTTATAAGACCTGCTGAGATGATTAGAAAAATGAAATTCTGTGAACAGTTGTGGTTCTGCTTAGGGACTGAACTAACTATTAAGTACTTGCCAAATACAGCCAAATGATTATTCGACGTATCGTTTTAGGCACTGGTCCCACCGCCGACGATGAGCGGGAAGCGAGTACAGCCAGCGATCAACTATTAATATTTGTGTCTTTTCTTGACACGAGATCTAAATTTTTTGTTTCGAAAAACTAGTGGAAAGAGCCGGCAGTGTGAACAGCGATCAACTATTAATATACGTGTCTCTTTTACTGACAGGAGATCTTAATTTTTTGTTCGTATCTTGGGCGAGAAAATCGCCTATAAAGCTTGAACATGCCAAACGTGAGCACATAAAATTAAAAATTAAAATCAATGTAAAATATAATTCAAGGATTTTTTTATTATATTTATCTACACTATTATTGTACGTTTTTGCCAATATATGCTTTTTTAAATTGTCCTTCGAATATGCCATGTTGCGTACTTTCCGTCGAATCCGGCTCATTAAGGTTTGCACAGCACTATCAGGGTATTTTTTGCAAGCCCAGGTCCATATTTATTGCAACTCTGCTAATGATTTAACTTGTCCGCCTTTCTTTTTTAAAATTCCTTTCATGATGGACCTCGGTATTCTTCGATCGGCCTTAGCTCAGGACAATTTGGAGGGTTGCACTGTTTAGGTACTACAGCAACAGCATTCTGCTCATATCATTCAGTCACTGCTTAAGAATAGTGGCAGCTCGCAAGATCAGGTCAAAGCAATGGTTGTGAACCGTGAATGCGTAAAAAGGGTAATAGACGCTTTTGCAAGCATTCTTTTTTGTAGATATCACCGTTTACAGTGCCTGTTGTGATGAATGACCGACTTCGTTTACCACAGCTACAAATAGCTTGCCATTACAGGAACTTTCTTGGAAACTTCGATCGTTTTTTAATCTTGCAAACTTCGGGGGCATCTTTACGATTCTTTGAAGTGTAAAATTCTTGCCCTGGTATCTGCGCGAAGTCTGCTTTTATGTACGTTTCATCATCTAATAAAACGAATTTAATTTCTGTTAAAAATTCGTTGTACAATTTTCGTGCCCTTCGTTTTGCAGATAAATTCTGCTTTGCATCGCGATTGGGTGCAGCTTGAGCCTTGAAAGATTTTAATCCAGCTCTTGACTTGACTTTCTGAACATAAGACTGCGACATTTGTACCTTTTTTGCGACATCACGTGATGATAACTTCGGATTCGCTGTAAAAAGCTGGAAGACACGGTCTTCTTTTTTTTTGTCCTTTATACCTTGTTTTCCACCACTACCCGACTTCCGTTCCACTGTCAAACGTTCTCGGAACTTTTTTAATACCGAACAAACGGTAGACTGTGGACATTTTATTAGACTTGATAGAGCTCTATAGCTTAAATGGGGTTTTTCTGTATGTTTGAGCAACATCAATTCACGCTGCTGATGTTCAGAGCTCGCCATCGTGAAAACAAATGAATGAAGTGGTACGCTGTCATAATCTTTTTTGTGTATCATACCAAGGAGTTTATAGTTATAGTACACAATAGTTTCTTTACTACGTAAATAAAAAAATACAAATACTTATGCATGCCCCCGTTTTGGCGTGTTCAAGCTTTAGCTAATCGCATCCTCGCCCTTGATGGGACCAGTGCCTTACAAACAAACAGTTGTTCGGTTAACTACGACAATATCATAATAAAAGTATATATATTATAATAAAAGTTGCTGCCTATTGACCACTCGAGAAAACGAATAAGGGCCGGTTTTATGAAAGCCTATTAGTAAATAACGTCAGAACAAATTTTAGTAACTTCACACAAGTTTTGACATTCCTGACTGAAATTTGATCTAACGGATCTTTATATAAACTCCAGTCTAAGACTCGTAGTAAAGTAATTGTAATCGATACTCTTTTAAAAGAAACATCTGCAAAACAAAAATCGGCAATGTGAAGCACGGTAAATCGATAGGACACGAAACGGCGTAAAGCGTATCACTTTCCAATAGAAAACTGTCTATTAGTGATGATAACCGGACGTCCACCGATATCTAGAAAAATGACTGGTTGTTAAATATTAAGTTGTAAAAACTGTACAGGAAAAGCTGACCCAAATAATGGTCATATTTCTTCCATAAAATAGTAAATTTCTTCTAAAATTATGTTTTGTTTAAGAACCATTTATGTTAGCATTTTTCGGTTTTTCGTGGTTTTACTATGAAAAATAAGACTTTGTGCGATTACTTCATATTCATGATACATTGCCTACTTTAGTTACAAAGTTGTAGCGCCTGCCTATATTAAACGCGCAATGGAAATAAAACGATCGAACTTTAGCTTGTTTCGCTCGACTACTTAGTCCCTAAAAAGAGGGGGATCCCCAGGGAACATCTGACTAATGAAGCAAATAGTGACGTACACCTTTCAATTGTGTTTCGATTTTTCATCGATTAGGACGATTGTTAGGTAAATTATTTTTGTTGGTATAATATTTCAGTCTGAATAGCATAATTATTCGTTACAGATTACAGGTGTCCAAGTAGGGGAGATGTGTACAAAATGATCCCTGGAGGTGAAATGATTCCCCATCGTATCCGAGTGCCTATAAGCGACATCTATCCAAATACTCAATAACCGTATTCCCCGCGACCCCGCCAGTTGCCACTCCAAGTGTCGTGGAGAAGGAAGCAATGAGGGCCGTTTTATTTTAAAAAAAAGAAATGGTTGTTCTTCTATGGTAGGTACGTCTATTTTTAAAGATTCTTTACTTTCTGCTTGTTGAGTGTCATTGAAATTTTGTTTTTTGGCGGATGCCATTGACCTTCACATATAATCAAGCGATGTTATTATAATACCACATAATAGAACATGAAACTTATATTTTGATCGAAGCATTGAAATTTCGTGTTTGAGGTAAAATGATCACTTTCGTGTGTATAAAATGATCCCTGTGATCTGTGTGTAAATTTCTATTGGTCACAGATCCCACTTACCATCAGGTGGCATGTGTGCTCGTTTGCCTTCAAAAAGGATTATTTTTTTTGTAGATATTGCCGCGTGTTTAGAAACGATAAACCACTTTAAAACTTTTGTTAAGACTATTTTAAGTTTAATTTTATTGATTCATATTATTTAATGAAATAAATATCTCCAAGTTGCTCACGTCTCACGACTTAAAATATTATGTGTAACAAAAAATGCTAACATAAATGGTTCTTAAACAAAACATAATTTTAGAAGAAATTTACTATTTTATGAAAGAAATATGACCATTATTTGGGTCAGCTTTTCCTGTACAGTTTTTACAACTTAATATTTAACAACCAGTCATTTTTCTAGATATCGGTGGACGTCCGGTTATCATCACTAATAGACAGTTTTCTATTGGAAAGTGATACGCTTTACGCCGTTGCGTGTCCTATTGATTTACCGTGCTTCACATTGCCGATTTTTGTTTTGCAGATGTTTCTTTTAAAAGAGTATCAATTACAATTACTTTACTACGAGTCTTAGACTGGAGTTTATAAAGATCCGTTAGATCAAATTTCAGTCAGGAATGTCAAAACTTGTGTGAAGTTACTAAAATTTTAACTGACGTTATTTACTAATAGGCTTTCATAAAACCAGCCCTTATTCGTTTTCTCGAGTGGTCAATAGGCAGCAACTTTTATTGTTGCTTTGACTTTTCGATTTGATATTGTCGTACTTAACCGAACAACTGTTTGTTTGTAAGGCAGTGGTCCCATCAAGGGCGAGGATGCGATTAGCTATAAACTGTAATTCTATGGAACTTGCTAACTTAATTCTGCTAGCTTAATTCTGACCATAGTGGTCAGAAGGCATCTTTCATCTCGGATTTTTATCAAAAACCTCACACAATAACTTACCGACCTATAACTAGTAATCGTTTGAAATTATTCAAAAATAAAGTTCAGAGTAATCTTTCAGTGTTACCTTTTTCACAGAATGAATGTAATAGTATTTATAAAGACTTGTTTGGCGTAATTCTACATCAATTTAACAACAATTTTAAAATTAAAACTATTACTAGGTCGAGAACCAGATTTAGTGAATGGGCTACTGCAGGCATTCATAAAAGTAGAAATAGGCTTTATGACCTATATAGAGAGAGGGAGGACAATAAGAATGCTGATTTCCTAAATTATGTTAAGAAATATTCGAGGACCTTTAAGCAAGTTTGTTTAACTGCTAAGGCATTTTTTCTTAGTCTTAAACTCAAATCATCTGAGAACAAGGTAAAAACTGTATGGAATATTATAAATAGAGAAACGGGAAAATCAAAAACTCGTGATAATCAAGTCACCCTGAACACAGGTAGCCATCCAATCACGTCAAATAAAGATGTTGCATTAGCATTCGAAGATTATTTTTCCAACATGGCAATTAATACTACGAAATGTCTTAAATCATCCGCGGTTGAAGCTCAATCATTACTTTGCACTAATGTCAGTAAATGTAATATAAACTTTGAATTCAGCCCTGTAAATTCAGATTCAATAGTAAAGATATTTAAATCGCTTAGTTTAAAAAAGACGGAAGATTTGTGGGGCACATCAGTTAAAGTGCTCTTTCAACCCAGAGCTAGCTCTAACTTTCAGTGTATAACATACACTTAAGGTTAGAGTTAGATATATTCCTGACGCACGCACCTCCCGAACACCTAACGGGTGTCGGTAGGACGGGGGATGGGGAATCCTGCAGCCTCCTAAACGGGAGAATGACTTTCTCTCCCGGCCCTTCAGCACTGGCTGGGGTAAGGTTCCGCGCGCGATTCACTGGTCCCCCGTCAAATTGACACCGGCCCTCCCATTAAAAATGTATAGGCTAAGTTGCAACGGAAGAGGTCACAAAAGAGGGCAGCGCAAGGAGACCCGCGCAAAAATAGTATCTCCAGGCAAAAGAGAAAGCCTCAAAAAGGGTAGCCCCACCCATAAAGATGGTATCAACAGCCACACAAGTGGTCCTAAAAGATCTCCGACCCAACCCTTCCATTGTCGGGCAAAAGAAAGGAAGCCCGTAGTCTGTAAGCATGCATGCGTCAGGATCTCCACTCCGCGACTCACATAGCTATAAGTCTCCCCCCCATTCCTATCCCCCCTTTTTTTTGGAAAAACCCCGCGGATAAGTAAACGGAGGAAGGACTTTCTCCTCCGGCCTTTCAGCACTGGCTGGGGTAGTATCCGCGGGAGTCTAAATTCTAGTTGGTAATAGGGGCATTGGTGTTTTTAGCCGGTGCGAGCCCGGCAGTACCTGGGCCCTCCATTCCCAGGTCTCCGGAAGGGATTTTCACCTCTGCCCCTTTTTCTTAAGCAAACAAAAGCAAGGACTTTTGTCTTTGGCCCCTCAGGCGATTACCAAAAAAAAAAAAAAAAAAGTGCTCTTTCATATCATAGATGTAATTGCACCCCATCTAGCATTAATTTACAATAATTGCATATCAGAAGGGATCTTTCCAGATCTCATGAAATATAGTAAAGTCATACCTCTTTTTAAATCAGGCGAGATGAGTGATATAACGAACTTCCGTCCCATTTCCATACTACCAGTTTTAAGTAAAGTCTTTGAGAAACTAATGCTGAAGGATATGTTAGGTCACTTTAACAGAAATAAACTACTTAGCAATAACCAGTTTGGCTTTACAAGAGGTCGATCAACAATTGATGCGGCATCGGTACTCATTAAATATATATATAACAGTTGGGAAACATCTTGCGACGCAATAGGAATATTTTGTGATCTTTCTAAAGCTTTTGATTGCGTGGAACATATGACCCTTATTTTAAAATTAGAACATTATGGATTGTCCAATAAAGCTTTAAGCCTTATGTCTTCTTATCTAAGTGATAGAACTCAAACAGTTGTTGTAAACAAAACGCAATCTGTTGGAGCTACAGTGAAAATAGGTGTGCCTCAAGGCTCTATTTTAGGTCCTTTTTTATTTTTGGTTTACATAAATGACTTACCACCAATAGTAGATGAACTTTGCGATATTGTACTTTTTGCTGATGATACTTCACTAATTTTCAAGGTAGATAGAAAAACCGTGGACTACAGTAGGATAAACGCCACTCTAGTTAAAGTACATAATTGGTTTATTAGACTAAATGCCAACTTGCTACTAAATGCCAAGAAAACTAAATGTGTTAGGTTCGCTTTGCCTAATGTTAAACCGGTAGATTCTAGTATTTTTCTAAATAACGAGTGTTTGCTAATGGTAGATAGGGCGGTTTTCCTAGGCATAACAATAGATAAAAATTTGCAATGGAGTCCCCACATAGCTGCACTGGCAGGTAAACTAAGTTCGGCAGCTTACGCCGTTAGGAAAATTAGACAACTAACTAATGTTGAGACAGCTCGCTTAGTTTATTATAGTTATTTCCATTGTGTTATGTCTTATGGTATTCTGGTTTGGGGTAAGGCAGCTGACATACAAACTATATTTGTGTTACAAAAAAGGGCCATTCGTTCTATTTATAATTTAAATTCCCGTGACTCATTAAGAGAACTTTTTAAAGAAATTAATATCTTAACTGTAGCGTCTCAATTTATTTACGAGAATATTATTTATGTTATTAAGAATTTAGATTCGTTCACCAAAACTCAGATATACATAATTTAAATACTAGAAATAAAAATAAAATAGCTATTAGAAAGTTCCGTGTCCGTAAAGTATATAAATCATTTGTTGGTCAATGCATTCATTTCTATAATAAATTACCTGAAGTAGTTTTAAAGTTACCCTTTCCAGCACTTAAAAAATATTTGAAAAGGTCGTTAATGTCTAAAGCGTATTATAGGGTCGAGGACTATCTAACCGACAAAAATGCATGGCCTACACCCGAAACTTAGTCAATAGTAATTTGTTCAAATGCAAAGGCTTTATCCTGCTTTTTCTTGTCTGGGGGACACCGTTGATGCAGGAAAACATATCGAAACTTTTATGTGGTCATCTTGCACCATCTCATATACACATATATAAGTAGGTAGTTGTAGTTATTTTATTTTATTCTTTTCTATCTTTCTCTCCCGTAAGATTTTTGGCATGTTTTCCTGCTGAACTACTGTTATTTGATATTATATTTAATTTAATACTTGTAGCTTTATATAATGCTAGATTAAGTTGTACATACCATTGTAATATGAAATATGAAATAAGTTTAAAAAATGACTGACTGCTGAGTTTCTTGCGGCGTTTCTTCTCAGCAGTGGTCTCCTCTTGGGAAGCGCTGTTAGTATCTTGACGTGTAAAAGTGCCCGAGCGGCCTACTTACTAAATAAATTTCTTTTATCTTTTATCTTTATCTTTAAGTATGTAAACAAACAATATATTGAAATTGACATCTAATGTCAATTTTAGTATGGCGGCTTGTTTACATAGTTAGCAAGTTCCATAGAATTACAGTTTAGACAATTTTCTCGCCAAAGAAACGAACAAAAAATTAAGATCCCCTGTCAGTAAAAGAGACACGTATATTAATAGTTGATCGCTGTTCACACCACCGGCTCTTTCCACTAGTTTTTCGAAACAAAAAATTTAGATCCCGTGTCAAGAAAAGGCTTAAGGAAGATAAGGCTTGGTAGTAAAGTTAAAGTACACACATAAACACACCTAACTAACCATTAAAGACAGAGCAGAGAGAAACAGAAAGAGATGTTGTGTATTATGTCAACTTCAAATTAAATAATGTTTACGTACAGTCACGGACGTTAATTGATATGCCACTTGCCACTGTTCGTATTTTAGCCGTGTAATACAAATCGGGTTCAGTCGGTTTTACTCGTATATCGAGATAAGGAAATTCGCACGTCTTCGTATGATAGAAGAACAAAATGACATGCAACATTAACGATTGGCTAACCCCATGACTACCAATCAGACCACAGAGTGACTTCGCCCAAAGTCAAATTGCATGTCTAGTTGCTATGGTTTTACATTTAAACAACAGCTACTTTTGGTGATTACAACGCCCAATCAGCTATTCTACTGAACACAATCATTTTTGTCGTTTAATAGGGTTGCTACGACAACGTTTAAACAACGTCTACTATTGGTGATAACATAGATTAAAAAATTAAAAATTAAAAAATTAAAAACATCCATGACAATCACGTTTAACCTATAATCTCCTTGTGATTCGAACTAATCAATCTATTTATCCGTCATCTTTAATATTATGTAGTTCCCGCGGTGTCATGTATTCGTGATTAATCGTTAAATCTCGTGAATGCTCGTGGATGCCATAGTACTGCAAATTTAAATAACTTCACAATGGCATAACAATTAAAATCCGTGACTGTATGTGTGACGTATCCTTGTCACTGTAGTTGTTTGAGCATCTTTACTGTAATCTGAAAAGGTATAGGATTTATTGCAAGAAGACGCGTGAATTTGTCATAAATATACTTTAGCTTTCGAACGGACGTGGATAGGATAAATTAAGAAAAAACTATATATTATTTTTGATGATTATATAGGTGTTTAATATATTATTTACTGTGTTTCTTTATTCACATATTTATTATTCAGTTTGTCACCGCAGTTACTCTCAAATTAATCAATGCAATGTCTATAAAACTATGACTGACAATAAAATGCAGTAAAGGTGAAAACGAAAACAAACTTCAATTAAATCTTACTTATTTATTAATTATTTAAAACTAATACGGGATGTGACCTCCTCCGTTATCGAGGACTAAATTAACCCTGGAATGCATATTCGCCACCATATTCCAACACATGTCACTTCCTCTTAAAAGTTCCCAAGTTTGAAATACCACTCCACTCAAATTTTCTTTGTTTCGGACATCGCTTGGATCCCAATTTAGAACCATTTGACCCCAAACGTTCTCAATGGGGTTTAAATCCGGGCTTTTGGCCGGCCACCGAATCAGCTCAACGTCAGGTTGACCTGGTTATTTTTTTTAAGATTGTTGCACCAATTATATTGAATTGATTTTTCACATGGTACTAGCTAATACTATTAACAGTTTATGTGATTTTTTCCATAGCTGTACCTTTACAAATACTGGTTAAAAGTGCTGTCAAAAATTTCTCTGACATTTTAATCAATATTTTTTCATGGAATTAAATATTTAAAAAAATCAGATATATACTCCTACCCATCCTTTGTAGCTATGATTTGGTTTGATTGCTCTACCTTATATAGTACAGGAGAAAAAAGACTTTGAAAAATGTATCCATAAAATGACGTTTTTGACAGTATCTCGGTGACGGTTCAAGATAGGGGGCTGAAAGTTAGGGTGTTTCCATCAAAATATAATAAGTATGGAAGAGTAACACCGAACAAACTTGACGTTGAAATACGTCCCATTTCCTCTACGCTTGAAACGTTTGAGTAGACGCCATTAGTGTAGAGGTTGTATATATTTTCACCCATAAGAAAACTTTGATTAGTTAAACTGCTATGACAAGACATTTGATTGGTCTATATTTTTTCTCGTTATGGCTACTCAAACACGCTATAAAATGACACATCTGACATTTTGCTGAACTTGGATGGTTTAATGCAGAAGTGATCCGTAATTTAAATAAGTTAAGGTGTATACTTTATTTATACAGTAATAAATAATGTTTTAGTAAATATTTATTCTTAAAAATATAATATTTAGTAGGCAATAAATAACGATATTATATACGGATATAATATAATAGTACATTATTATAATAGGTAAATCAAGATTTTTTAAGATGAGGCATGGCGGTATTTGATCGTACCTAATTTAAATAAAACAAGTTGCAGTACCTAAGTATTAGGTACCTACTAAGGGTTGTCGCAGACATAACTGCTCGGCAACGGATCGGCATCGCCTCGCCTCATTCATACAAGGCGAGGCGATGCCGTTACGGTGCTGATTAGTCTAGGCGTTGCAGTAGGGAGTTACTGTACGGTACTGTGCAATTTGGAACCGCTGAGCATTTCAAAAAATGTCTCCCAGTTTTTGAAACTAAAAAGTCAGTTTCTTCAAAATGGATACTGCATATCCTACAATGTTTGCTGGGAAGCCACGTTTCATCGCGTTTTTCTAAACGAACTGCAGCTATCCAAGCAAAACGTTTTTCTTCATTTCTAGGAAAACTAAAAAAAATCATTAATCTTTAATATTATAATTATTTCAGAACTTATATTGCATAACATCGGCCATGTCCATTTTGTAAGGAAATTATTTAATTGTAATTACTTACTAATGGAATGAAATTAAATCCTTTTTAGGGTCCGTGCGACTCCTACACCAATTTACGATGCACGTCGGCATCGTTGTTGCTATAGTTTATCTTATTTATCAGTTATTTATAATTATTTTACAAAACTATAATGACAACCATTTGACACAATAACTCAAAGCCTACTGGAAGCCGGTTGAGCACCAAGTATTAGCTCCGCCCATTGTAGCACTAAGTATGTGGAACACTTTTTGAGTGACAGTTATCCTTCTATACTTATTATATTTCGATGGGTGTTTCTATATTATGAGATAGCCAACAAATGACATTATAAAAATCCGATATTCGTGACAGGGGCCACGTCTCCTTCCTTAGCCTGCTAGGGCCTTTAATATATTTGAAATTTAATGTCAATTGTCAATATTGACATAGTATCAACAATAAAAGAAAAAATACTGTTTCAAAACTCTTTTGCCCGCGTAACTTACACATACGCATAGGACACACACACATTCGCGTTCTAGTGCGACTCTGTTTCATGCAATATTTCAGATTTCTGAAGTGTATAGCTAGATGTGTTGCTGTGTGTACTACGTTATTTAAAATAAAACTATATCATAGAGTGTACACAATTCGAGAGTTAGTTATTCAATAGGTATAATATGATTTTTCTCAGACTAACCTATCTGTTTATCTCTATTCTTTCTTAAATCATTCCGAAAATTGCGATGTATGTTTATGAAACACATACAAATGATAAGAAATAAGTATGCAGTTACTAAGTTATGTAAATTTGCCATCCTTAACAATTGAAATATTGTGTTTTTGTCTTGAACTTTGACCACATTTACGTTTTTCCCTTAGGGGGATCATTTTGCGCACATCTCCCCTAATCCAAACTACAAAGAGAAATGGAAGAAAGAGAACGGGCAAAGAATTGGTTCCCAAAAAAAATATTTAAAAATGCCATGTTTAGATTCCTTAAACATAAATTAACTAAAAAATTAACTTTACTTAACTTACATCTAATATTGTTTATAACTAATGTTTATATATTATATAACTAAATGTTATTCAGTAGTGAATTATTATGACAAATGGGGTATCATTGAATAGGTATTTAAAAATCAGTTTTGGTTTCTTTAATAATGTTTCATTTTAAACGATCGTTTAGTACTTCTAGCGATTTAAAATGGGTCAGCAACAACAGTCGGGTTTTTTAAAGCTTGCTTTTTGTTATAGCTCTTATTTACTTGAGAGCAATGGCGGCCGAGTTATAACAATACCATAAAAGGTCAAATACGATTTGGATTCTATCGCCTAGAATTGAGGCGCAGAACTCTCGAATAACAAAACCCTGAAAACAGTTTCTCAGAGTGTGAACATTCAGAGGCTAAGTTTAATTATTACGTAGAATATATCACGCCGGCCATTCCGCCAAGTCCATTGTCTGTTATTTTAGGCTTTTCTACATATATTCCCAAGAAACAATAATTAACGGATGTACCAGATCAACTGGTTATCCTTGACGACACAAAACATGAGCATGATGTTCACTCGTAGTTCAAATACAACCACCATAAAAAAACAAGCACATTTCCATACCACCGACGTCTCGCAGTAAGCAAAATGGAGTAGGTTTCCTAACGACTTATATTAATGCCAAGGCAGTATAGACATAATATCAAGATGTTAATCCCAAATTTGTTACATAAACAGAATATAACTAAATAAAATGAAAACGAAATACAAAAGGTACTTCCAAAAGCAAACACATTAATTTATAGTCCATTCGCTTAGAAAGTGTCGCTACACTCGCACGTACTTGTGGTTATTGTAGTAAAATAGGAATATAGTTCGATGTAAACTGCCAAATACCCATGCGGCGGAACACCTGCAAGCGAATTTGGCAGTACACCAACTGACTGACCAAGTGGCTGTAAGGGATCTCTTCCGGTATAAAACCTACTTGATTGATTAATTTGTTGACCATGAAATAAGGATGATTTTGAACCAACTTGCATATGATGAAATAAGTAAGTAGGTGTATTTTTTCGGCGCACCTGGCGGCGGATGCAGCTGCTCCTTGACGGCGTCGGCGCCGCCGTGCGCGTTGATGAAGTCGTAGATGAACTGGCGCGTGGAACGGTCCTCCAGCTGAGACGCCGACACGCCCGCCAGCGAGAAAAACGACCGCATCTCCTCCTCTGGTAGGTTGTCGAGGTCGAACCCTGCGCACAACACTCCCTTATTGTATTTACATTTCATGTTTACAATCACCAGAGGCTCTGGTCACAAAGTCACTATTCCACTATTATAATTTCATCATAGATTTACGAGTATGATGCAAATTTAAAACTGTCATTACACGTCCATATATTTAAATTACATTCGGTGATCATTATTACATTACAAACCTTCTAGCCTTCGTTAAATCGCTATACCGATTTAACTGGAATTTGGTATGAATAAACCCCTTTACAAAGAAAACGAGCACTTACGATTATTGATAGTCTGTGATCGAATTCGAGGTCAAAGCCAGACAAACAGATTGCCATCATAAAAAAACAAATCTAAGTAATAGTTAGTTTAAAACCATTAAAATAATAATAATAATAATAAGGCCGCAGGGCAGCTAGTGGCGAGCTGTGGTGAGTGGCGACACCACGGACCCGAGTGCTCCCGAGGGTAGGTCCTGTTCCTCACCTCACGCTTGCCTTCACCGGCCGGCTGCGGTGTGCAATGACGAGGAACAGACCCTCACCTCTGGCTTGCCTTTATTGGCCGGTCAGAGTGGAGTCGCAAGAGCTATATGCTCGAAGGGTGGATGTGTTGCATAAGTGGTGAGTGGGCACCTTATGGTCGTTTAAAGTCCAGAAGCACCTCTCCACCCTTAGCCCCTCTGGAACTGTTGCCTCCCTGCTGCTATATATATGTGGCTATTTCGGAAGGTCCATTCCATTGAGTTGGCGAGTCACCGCCTGCCATTTAAACCAAAGTAATTATCATTGGCCAGGCAGGCGCCGTAGTTTCATCAATAACCTAGTTCACCAATCCATATCAGTTCATTCATAGAACCTATTATTAGTATTCCCATCCTTCTTAAATAGTCTTTACACTGACCGGTAGTTGTCCGTGGGAGCATACTTCTTTAGTTTGAACTCAGGGACAATCGCCGGTTGGTGTCCCATAACTTTACTAAATTAAACTTGTCTAAAGGGCCTCTGCTTGTTGGCTTCGGCTCCATGTACGCCTTCCAAAGGTCCGGGACTCCCATAGTCCCGTGATTGGTAAAGACATACAAATAATAATAATAATAATCAGAGTTACACAGGGTGGAAGAAGACCGTGGACCTTTCCGAAAATAGGAGATAGTTTAGCCTTAACACTTTATTTCCCCCATACAAACTATGTGAATTGAAGCAGCCGTTTTCAAATTACAGCCGGTTAAACATTCACACAAAAAACTACTTGTTTCAACCCTAAACATAGGATTGGGTCAATGAACTTAATTGTATACAACCTTTTCATTACAGGATACTACGTTTTTTTTGTCGTTGATGCATACTTAAACTGTATGAAATATTGCAGGGTTTGTAAGTCTCTTTGTAGCTACACCTTAAACAACTTATTTATTTTAATCCTAATATTATGAATAAAATAATAACATAATAACTACCTACTAAGCACAACTTGACACATTTCTGAAATAGCGACATTGACAGACACTAAAGATACTATTAGAACCTTCTTTTATCGTATCTTAGTTTACCTAAATTGATAAATACACTCAGGAGCAAAAATAACGGGTCAGAGTGCGTTTTTCATACTAAAGACGCTATTTCGAAGCCTTGGTTCCTGAGTGTAGGTTTTAGCTAGTTGAACAAAATTATTTACGAATAAATTGAAATTGTGCAGGCATATTTCATACATTGTCATGCTTCAAAACGTGCATGAGAAAAGTTTGTCAAATAAATATTATTAAGAACTACTGATTAGGTACTTAACTTATGATTGTAGAAAGAATTATGGGCAAAAATGTATGGAACCCAGCCCAATCACCAATAGAATTATAACGTACGTAGACTTATTAATCGCACTATTTGCTGTAATTGTTGTAAATAGTAAAATCGGTCAAGCGTGAGTCGGATATACGAGACAGCATTGGAACGCATGCGGGGCACAGCTAGTGTAGTAATAAACGTTGTGTGTGTGTGAACATTTGAAGGCTGATAACTCTCTTCTCCGGGGTTTTTGTAGTTTGTCCCCTTATTAGAAAATTAAGCTTATGTAACTAGCTTTCACGTAGTATACATGAGATTTGTATTGGTTATATGGGCCAATTTGCCCATCATTCTTTCTTGCAGAGAACTAGAAAGTTATATAGTATATTATGTGTTTACAGACCCCCAGAGATTTTTTTCTTTGAATAAATAAATAAGTATTTTTTATTCTTAAATCGCGTTTTTTTTGTGGGCACGCAATGTAAAAAAAACGGTACCGCTCTTCGGACGATCCTCGCCGAGCTGTTCGAAGGCTTGAGGTAAGCACACTTCGGTATACCATTGACTAGTGACAGTTCTTCGGTCTTCTAGAGGAATAGAATAACTGCCACAGGACCACTACGTCGAAAAAACACGGCGATCATTTTTTTGTTGACCGTCCTAGCTCGAACAACTTTCGTAGGTAAGCCATCTTCCTCGAACACCCCCCGGGGGTTGCGTCGATTGTTGCTTGGTAAGTGGGTCGTAGCTATATATCCACGATTCATCACTCGTCAGGATGCTCGACACCTGTTGTGATTTGCCGTGGTCAAATTTTTCGAGCATATATTTGCACCAATCTACCCGCCGAGCTTTTTGATCTTCAATGACCAAATGCGGTATCCATCTTGAACAAACTTTCCGTACTTTTAGGTGATCCTTCAAAATATTTGAAACTGCTTGTGATCCAATCTTCAGTTTCTTTCTTTAATAAGCCACTCCACTCTGATGACATTCTCGTGAGTCACTGCAGTCGGCGGCCTCCCCGGTCTAGCTTCATCTTTGACGGACTGCCTGCCTCGTTTAAGCTCACGGAACCAAAAGGAAATGGTGGCTAATGAAGGAGCAGATTCTCCAAAAGCTGTGTTTAAGTTTTCATGTGACTCCTTAAACGTAAAGCCTCTTTTGTAGTCGTAATAAATCATCATACGAAATTCCTCTCTTGTAACGTTCATGTTGAAATCGAAACAATGTATGACACATATTTATAAAATCATTTTTTTAATGTCTTTGAAAAATATTTATAATTATTTTCGGCCAGTGTTTTGAAGGCAATAAAAAAAGGTTTTAATCGGTAGTATAAAAAGTATAGTTTTGTTAATAGGTTCGGGACAGCTAGAAACTTTCAGAACCACCCTCGTATTCACATATTCTTCGATAATAGGGCAGTTATCTAGTGAAGTATTGATAAAAACCTGTAGTAAGCCAAATTTTCTTGAAAGCCCGGAATCTTCGAACGCATTTTGAAGGTTTATCCATACTTCTTTTTAAGTTTTTGCATTTACGATATGCACGTGCACGTGGTACACTGGTTCAACCAACAAAAATATCTTTGACTTAGCTTTCACATCTTTTTTCTTATCGACATCGGTACCAGGATCAACGCATTCCCACAATTCATCCAATTGTAAATAAGTCATAACTGCAAACTTCCATGTCGAGTAATTTTCCCAGCCGGCAAATTTTTCAATTTGGAGGTTTGGAGGTACTGTTTACGAGACTGAAATGTACAATGTGTCGCAAAATACTTTACTTTCGACTTTTCCACGATAAATATTTAACTTTTACTCTAAAAATGGTATATGGGACGGCCCATAACCTGTAGAAATAATACAATGAATAGAGTATGATAACTAGTGATCGGGGAAAACCGTGCAAAGGGTATAGCCGGGTAAGCATGGCGAAACTACCCTTAGCGAAAAAAATAATTTCCTTTTACTGGGTTATTAACCTTTACATATGTAGTGCTTTCACCAAAATTTAAGCCTCAAATCCTTCAGGTTTAAAAAAAAACCGCATAAAAAGAAATAACATTTTTATTTTATTTTACCCAAAGTACTAATCCGATTTCTTTGTAATTTGGATATGTTGTATATACAATTAAGGTCGCTTCCTAAAAAAAAAATTAATGAATTATCTCTTGAAAAAATAGAAAAAAATCGAGTTAACAATTTTCAAAAAAATAAAAAAAATACGTGCGAGATTGCGACAATTTCCAAATTTACATATTTTATGTAGAATTTAATAATGTATAACATATAAATTTTTTAATAACTAAAATCGGGATTAACAGTGTGAAAAACTTGAATTTGTACCATCCCATACATTATTTTCAAACAAAATAACTTCTACGTATTACACTATGAAGTTATATTTCCAACGCATTTTGAATTTGGAACGAGACTTATTTTACTGACAAGGAAAGGTACCCAACTGTCCGGCTCCGATTTTGTTGATTTTGATATATGTTAGAGAGTAGTTTAAAATAAGACACGTATTTTTTTTTAGCGGCCCAAACTCAACCTGTTGGGAGAAATTGACCTCCAAAGTACTGAAAAGTGACTAAACCCTCTAACTTATATAGAGATAGTATTTAAAAAAAAATGCAAGTTTCATAGCGGTTTGATTATAAATGTTTAAGAAGATGAAGAAATAATGAGCACGCGTTTTGTTATATCGGCTAAAACTCATATTTAATAAAAAAATCCCTTCAAAGATCATTGAAGATACACTTCCTGTGGTATTTTTTTATAATATTAGTTTTAGCCGATATAACAAAACACGTGCTCATTATTTTTTCATCTTCTTAAACATTTATAATCAAACCGCAGTCTGCCGTGTCCGGCCGAACTCACGTATCTTTGAAAGAGCTGTTTTGAGATAAACGGGTTAGAAAGTTTTTAAAAGAAACGTTTCATATCTCGCAAAATTATTGAAGGATATTTTTTATTTTATTTTTCATTTGCAGTAAATATAATCCCACACGAGAAGAGATAAAAAGAAATACAACTTTGCAATCGATAATTTTATTATAGCTATTTTTAATTATGGGAGTTGTTAAATTTCATACATTGTTGGTAACGCGACCTGCTGTATCTATAAATACACGAGAATGGCGGGTACAGGCGCTACCCAAGTGATTGCGCTTAGGAGATACCGATCTAATGTATGTGGATTTTAATGTATGGGTTCTCTGTCAGTATTTCTGTATATTTCAGTATATTTCTTTATTATACTTAATTATTTATCAGGCTTACTTGATATGCGTTCGGGGATAAAGTTATAAAGGGTTTTAGTCAAGTATGATACTTCAAACGTCACTATAAATAGTATAAATACCCTTTAAACTCCATCCGCGAAGATAATATTTAAACACGGCATAACCATAACCATAAGTATAGTTACAATTACATTTTTTATCATTCTATCCATCCATACTAATCCATACTAATGTTATAAATGTAAATGTATGTATCTGCTGGTTTGGTATAAATAATAAAAAAAAAAAAATACTGTTATGTCTGGTACCAATTCTCTATCGGTAGGTATTTAGTTGCCTCACGGAACCCTAAAATTGATAGGTAATTAAAGTTTTAAACTTACCGTGTTTGTTTGCAGTCTAATAAACTCCTCTTCGTTATTTTGATGAGTTTCTTGGTTATTCTGTACTGTTTCCCGATAACAACTTGCACCTATTTCACGATAGCAACTTGCGGCATCACGAATCCTTAATTTGCTGTTATCTAGCACTGTATTTTCCTTCGAAAGCTCTAAAATAGCGTGTCTCCTTAAACCACTCATTTTTTATAATTTGTCATTAACATAAGGTTAATTTCAAATATTTTTATGAATAAAAGTACGGAAGCACGTAATTAAGCGTGCCCGAGAAAGCAATTGAATGATCCCGACAGGTTCATACTAGATTGGTAACGCCGAAGTCAGGTATGAAGAGATACGGTACACACGCGTTACTCGGCCGGTTCACTCTTGTTGCGCTGTTCTCAGGTAACTTAAGATACAGTACGGACCTGTGACCAACTATGTGAAAATACATAGTTACAGTAGTTTTCATGGTGTATTATCTTGGAAAATAATAAGAAAATTGTAAAAACAATTATTGTAGTATATAGATGGCAGTATTTAGAACCGAATCAGCCTGGTTACGCGTAACTGCTGTAACTCAAGATACGTGAGATCGGCCAGACACGGCAGCGCTATGAAACTTGCATATTTTTTTTAAATACTATCTATATAAGTTAGAGGGTTTAGTCACTTTTCAGTACTTTGGAGGTCAATTTCTCCCAACAGGTTGAGTTTGGGCCGCTAAAAAAAATACGTGTCTGTTATTTTAAACTACTCTCTAACATATATCAAAATCAACAAAATCGGAGCCGGACAGTTGGGTACCTTTCCTTGTCAGTAAAATAAGTCTCGTTCCAAATTCAAAATGCGTTGGAAATATAACTTCATAGTGTAATACGTAGAAGTTATTTTGTTTGAAAATAATGTATGGGATGGTACAAATTCAAGTTTTTCACACTGTTAATCCCGATTTTAGTTATTAAAATTTTTATATGTACATTATTAAATTCTACATAAAATATGTAAATTTGGAAATTGTCGCAATCTCGCACGTATTTTTTTTATTTTTTTGAAAATTGTTAACTCGATTTTTTTCTATTTTTTCAAGAGATAATTCATTAATTTTTTTTTTAGGAAGCGACCTTAATTGTATATACAACATATCCAAATTACAAAGAAATCGGATTAGTACTTTGGGTAAAATAAAATAAAAATGTTATTTCTTTTTATGCGGTTTTTTTTTAAACCTGAAGGATTTGAGGCTTAAATTTTGGTGAAAGCACTACATATGTAAAGGTTAATAACCCAGTAAAAGGAAATTATTTTTTTCGCTAAGGGCAGTTTCGCCATGCTTACCCGGCTATACCCTTTAACAAAACTTGTAAAGCTGACATAAAGCAGAACCTGCAACCAAGAAAAACAAAAATATTATTAAAAAATAAGAATAATATTAGTAGATTAGTATTCAATTTAACTCCATATCTGAGTCTCTGATTTGGTATAAGGATTATTAATAGTTTCATGGCTGTAATGTAACTTTTGTTAAGTTTTGTTAAAATTTTGCATCGTTTTCCCCGATCACTGATGATAACTATCCAGCGACAGAAAACCAACTTCCAGACCTCTTTCATCGAACTCAACTGTCAACGGGTTCGTTGTCGGAGACCACTCAGATCCCTAGATAACGGTTTTGGAAGCAATCATTCAAATAAATAAAAAGTTCAAGATGGCGGCTACTTTTTCCCAATATGTCAACGTATTCGTTGTTGGCTGCTCTCCCTCCCCACCTCCAGCTTTTTATATACACTGAAGGGGTAGGGCAGACAAGACCACGTGGATTCGGGTTTTAGTACAGTACCTAAAATACGCTAAAGCTTGTGATTATATACATAAAATAATTTGTATTATACATTATAGATATATATACACACATGCAAACACATAAATCTATATAATAATATCATAGGTCATCACCACCACAACCACCACGAATACCACCACCTTTGGTACGCACCCTAACCACCCTAATTTGACAACGTAACTCGAAACTTAAGACTTACAACAGAAACTTATTTACTTCTAATCTAATTAATCAGTTGATTAAAAGTTTAGGGCCGAGTTCACCAACCAATTTAACAGACGATTCAGTCTTAATCAGCCGTTACTCAATACATTTGACAACCGTCAAACCGCTGAACGTCCTTTCAAATGTTGGTGAACACTGCACTAGTCACTGAAAATGAATCGACGATTAAATTAATCGTGACTAAATTAATCGAAACTCTTACGACTAAGATTAATCAATCCTCATTTTAAAGCGTTATCCGCGATTAAATAGGTTAACTTTAATCGTCAATCGATTAAATTTTGCCCATCACTGCTATACAGGTATTCCGGAGGGAACTCGCGGCTTAAGCTAAATGAGTGAGCGTTACCGAGATTTTTGAAATGATGGCAGCAAACCGCTTCGATCCATATAGGCTTGCCCGGGGACGGCAAATGCACCTAGATCTTATAGGCATATACATACGTGACCGCGTATATATACGCGGATATATAATAATAGCTTAATTATAAATATCATCATAGTTAATTAAGTTTTTTACGAGAATAAGATTATACAGTCGAGTTCATTTTAGTACATTGTCTATTTAATGTCATGTTTACAGTGCCATACATGAATTTGTCACAGCTATTAACGTGACAAGGTACTAAAGCAGCTAATGAAATGAGGTACTGACCTTTGTTTGCGTCCCACCCGACGTGGGATATGTGCTTGAAATCCAACGGCATTCCAATATCGGCCTTTGTGAGCTTTCTCGTCTTTGGCTTCTTGCTACAATTCTTCATAGTGTAGCCACCTGATCAAATACAAGTTAAACGATAAATTTCATGTCATTAACACGATCAGTGTAGGCAAAAAGTTAATCCCGATTACGATTAAAAATGTACGATTAAAAAGTTAATCGCGAATAATGATTAATATTTTTAATCGTTCATCTAGATTACCTACCATACTACAAATAGGGATATTTTTGTGAGTGGGAGTTTGAATCTAAAATAAATTCAATTACTTTTACTCTAAAATGCTTTTATCAGGTTTGTACAATTGACAACTGCAACATTTTTAAAAGATGTTCTGAAAAAAAACAAGCTTATAGAGAGACAAAAACTCAAAAGCATGCATTTTTTTATTATTATTTACTGAGAAAATAGATAAGCTTAAACACCACATGGTCTTTTCTAAGTCACAGCTAGTGCTAGCTAGACTTAAAAACCAAAATGGTTACAAATAAAATGACGTCATTCCGACCACTGTCTACAGCGGACTACGTTTTCTTAGTTAATAAAGAACAATTTTTTTTTTCGAATCAAATCGCATATTTACGGGAAAACGGCTAATTCCTAATAGAGTGAGATCCCAGTCACCCCAGACTTACGTGATTTTAGGAAAGATTAAATTTTTAGGATCGGTATTATAACCTAAACTTAGAAACGATTGGATACTCGCTAAGCTGAAAGCGGGGCCGTTTTACAGGTAGCAGGTATCAAAGGTGGAAAAAAACCATGCTAACTTACGTCAAAGTAGGAAGGTTGATTTTTACACATCAGGGAACCAATGTAAACTTATTTTGGCATTTAGTCAGAACAGCTCAAGGCAAAGCAGGAGATTCGAAAATAGGTGTGATAAGGGATTGAAATGGGGAAGTTATTAGAGATGATGTGGAAATGTTGAAGCAGTGGAAGGGATATTTTTAGAGTTTGTTTGAGCAGAGTTAGAGAAGTAGTTAAGTCGGTGAAGAAGTATTTTATGACAGTAGTATTAGTATGAAGAGATAATGAATGCGATAAAGAGTATAAAAGTGGGTAAAGCTGTTGGGAATGATAGGATATCTGCTGAAATGATCAAAGAGGGTGGAGGCGTTGTAGCAAGCCTGCTGTTTCTCCTATTTAACCTGTGCTGGCGGTCCGGTCGACTTCCAGACGACTGGGGAAAGGCCGTGATTGTGCCTTTGGATAAAGATAAAGGATCACAACAGGAATGCAAAAGTTATCGCGGTATAGGCCTCCTGAGTGTCGTAGGCAAATTGTATGCAAAGGTATTGATTTAAAGGGTGATGTTAGCAACGAAAAGTAAGATTTGGGATGTGCAAGCGGGATTTCGCAAGGGGATGGGATGTGTGGATTAAGTCTTCTCCTTAAGGTGCAAAGTTGAGAAATCCATAGCCAAACATCAAAAGGTTTATTGTGCCTTTATTGACTTAGAGAAGGCGTATGACCGAGTGGTGAGGGATGAACTTTGGACAACTCTTTCCGTGTATGGGGTGGACAGTATTGTGATCTGATACGGGCTCTCAAATCATTATATGATGACTCGAGTGCCTGAGTCAGGATAAATGGGACGTGTACGGACTGTTTTAGCATCGAACGTGGTGTCCGACAGGGCTGTGTAGCGTCTCCTTGGCTGTTCAACCTATTCATGGACAGTTGTTTATCAGATCTGAGAGAATATGATTGTGGAGTGAGGATGATTGAGTCAGTTTTTAAAACATTAGTGTAAGCTGATGATCAAGTTCTCCTTGCATCATCGGCGGACCACTTACAACAAATGGTGACTTTGATGAATGAGGCGTTTAAAAGTGAATGTTAAAAAGACGAAAGTGATGGTTGTGGAAAGGGATGAAACTGTTACAGAATGTCAAATAATGATTGGAGATGAAAAAGCGGAGCAAGTAGTTTGTGTATATATAAGGTCTATGTTTACGAGAGATGGGAAATGTGATGGGGATATTGAAAGAAGAGTAAAAGCGGGAAATATGATCAAGAAGCTCGCTTTGCTATTATTCAGGGAGTATTGACACCAATATTGATGTATGGTAGTGAATCTTGGGTATGGCAGAAGAAGAACGAAAGCAGGATTAATGCAGTTTAAATGAGAGCTCTAAGAAGTATGTGTGGAGTTAGTCTATCTATCAAGATAGAGTAAGAAATAGCGAGATCCGAGAATGATGTGGATTGAAAGAAGATGTAGTGACTAAGATCGAAAAGGGTATGCTAAGATGGTTTGGTTATTTAGAAAGGTTGGATGAAAGAACAGTTATGAAAGAGATATGGCGAGCGAGTGTGAGCGGAGATGTCGGTAGGGGACGTCCTAGACGGACGTACTGTAATCAGACTTCGCGATGTGCTGATTAAAGGCCAAATCAAAAGCACCCGAAACCGACGTACGTGCATGAAGAGATTGATGAATGTAGAGGAAGCGAAGGTTATATGTTTGGACCGGTGCACCTGGCGTTATATAGTGTCTGCCTATCCTTTTGGGAGACAGGCGTGAAGGTATGTATGTATGTACTATCTGAATCAAGATCAAATTTAATCATGATTAATTGAATCACGTTTAAATTTTATATACACATATGGTGATACACACCATTGGGGTACATTATTATCAAAATGCATATAGCCAAAATATACAAGTTCACAATCTATATGTTCAAAATATAGGTTCCGGGCTAGAAGTCACACTGCCTACTATTGGACGGAGTTATTTCTAGGCGGTTTGCCCTTCGGGCATCAAAAGATACCTAACGAACCTAACCTACCTAAAGTAACATTTTTATTTCCACAGAATAAATGTAAACAAAGACGTTACCGTTAACGAATAGGACATTACTGCAGAGGTCGTAAAGTAAGGGATTCAATGACGAGTTTGGGGTAGACGGCCGAGTCGTAGACGGGGCCGGATAGAAAGAGTCCTTCAGTCCCTGTTCCAGCCGAGGATTGTAAAGTGCTTTTCTCAAGCAAATGTGAGGAAATATAAAAGTTTATTACTGCAATTTCAAGACTGCAATCTTACTATGGCAATCTCAAGGCTGTGACATCTTACGATGGCAATCTCAAGAATGCAATCTTACGATGGCAATCTCAAAACTGCACAAATATAATACCGATTTTGTTTTTTTTCATGTCGCAAAATAAATGTTTACAGAGTCGTAGTGGAGGTTGGCAGTATGTAATTTTTCCATTGTCAGTTTAGTCAGTAAGCAGATTTAAAAAGTTAGAGCAGCGGTCAATAATATTTTTTTCTCAAACATGCTCGAAAAGAACGGTTTTCCGCTTGAAACACAAGGATGGAAAGTGCCTCATTTTAATCCTAGGAGTAAAAAAACATATGAAAACACTTGCCGTCCATGTCCATATTTTTTAGGTAAATGCTGTAAATTGCATACGATATCAATTGGACCAAGACAAAAATGTA
Organism: Acleris sparsana; assembly: GCA_923062465.1. Classification (NCBI taxonomy): domain Eukaryota; kingdom Metazoa; phylum Arthropoda; class Insecta; order Lepidoptera; family Tortricidae; genus Acleris; species Acleris sparsana. The sequence continues at coordinate 45,883,007 of OV281285.1, read as the reverse complement.
TGGTATGGAAGGCAAGCAAGAATGTGAATAGCTTTTCTGAAGATTTGTTTTTAGCATATTTCAGCTTAGTAAGCAATTTAAGAACAAGAAGCCGTCAGCATTTTGTGTCCCTGAAATACCAAAATCTCAAGTTCAACAGATAAACATAAATATTCCCTCAAAATCCATAACTTTTTCGTTTACAAATATTCCTAATATGACAACCATCACTTTTAATATAAATTAAATTACTTTCTAGTTTTTTATATAATTTGTACAATTTCCTTGCATTGTTTGAGAAAAGCATTTAATATGCCTCGGCTGAAACGAGCATTTCCTGACACGTAATTTAGCAGGCCTCGCTATTGCACGGCCTGCTAACCACCTCCTCAGGAAATCTCCCACTTTCCGCGCCTAGGCCATAATGTACTAATCTTAGGTCTTTCATACTAGGCCAAGAAGTAATGTAGGGTATCATGTCTACATTTCGTGACATTAACGCATACATTTCCGAGCATGTTTGAGAAAAAACATTTGCAGCATTCAAAATATTTATACATTCCACATTTACAGGAAGTCGACTGTCTATAAGAAAAAGTACATATTATAATCAAGATGAAAGTTTTTTTTTTGACGGCATCTTTATTTAGATATAATCTCTGCGTTGTATTAATTTTAAACGAGAATACTGTCATCGTATTCATCATTTATTTATAGCACTGGTATCATTGACTCGATACGCCCGTGTGAACAAGATGAGGGCCGCTGGATTGACGACGTCACTTCACTCGCTTCGCTTCAAAATTCGTGCTCCCGTCGTAATCGCTTTCCAGTGACTCATTTTTCCGATTTAAAATTCATTATTTAGATAAATTATTTTTAAAATCACGGTTTGTGCGAAATGATAACTTGCTGGCCTAAGCTTTGAGATCTCCTGAAATGTAACTTGGACAGTGACGTAACTTTGTTTAATTATTTTCTGTGGGAATAAAAATCCAACCTTACTTTTGCGGGGTACCGGAATCATGGTCAATGATTTCTCGCAAAGCCGAATAGCATTAGGACCAAAAGTATGGCCTAACCTAAAATATACAGCTTGGATGGGCGAGAAGGCACTGTCCGAAAATATATGTAATTTCACCAGCTGTACCCTGTATGCGTTTCATGTCAAATAAAGTAAAAAAATTGAAATATATAGTTTTTACGGTTCCGTACGAAAAACGGAACCCTTTTAGGATCACCCGTGCGTCTGTCTGTCCGTCCGCCTGTTACAGCCAATTTGCTTCAAAACTACTGGACCGATTGGGTTGAAATTAGGTACACATAATGTAAATTAATGAACCACACACTTACAAAATGATTAATTAGGTACTTAAAAATTGTTAATTCTTAATGATGATTATGTTTAAGTATAAAGTTTAGTAGTAAATTTATAACCATATCTTGTTATGGAAGAGCGGGGTGTCCTGTCACAGGTAATCTTTTACTTACTAGGAGATCCCAACCTTTGCACAATTTTATGTACCTAAATTTTAACAAATATAAAGTTTAATTAAAACAAAAATTTCAATATAATTAAAAAATCTAAGAAAATAATACCCACGTTGACTTTTAACAACAATCATCATGGCCGCCATCTTGAATTCCAAATTGGGAGTCATTTTCAAAATCTGCGTCCCCAAAAGCTAAGAAAATGTTGTTACGCATGACAACGTTTTTCAAAAAACATCATGGCCGCTATCTTGAATTCAAAATTTGATATCATTTTGCGAAATCTGCGTCACCATAATCTATGGAAGGCACCCATAATGATTTTATCAAAAAACATAAAACACATTTATGTCTCCAAATATCATAGACCCTCCAATATCCGTTCAAGAACAGCACAATAAGACCACCATAAAAAAAGACAACACACAACGAATTTCTTATCTGTAAAAATGTTATTATTGCTAAATAATAACATCGATTTCGATAAAAAAAAAAAAAAAATATGGCATAGAGATGGCAAACGAGCACACAGGCCACCTGATGGTAAGTGGAAACTGTGACCCATAGACATTCGCATTCACAAGACTGCAAGCCTAAGACTGCAAATGCGTTGCCAACCCTGAGGACTAAGATGGAATGCCTCTATGCTAGTCATTACACCGGCTGTCTTATCCCCAAACCGGAACACAACAATGCGAACACTGCTGTTTGGCGTTAGGTTAATGGATAAGATGGTGGTAGCGATCCGGACGGACCCTGCACAAGGTCCTACCACCCGCAAAATAATAATAAAAAAATAATATTATGTCTTTCATATTTTGAACATCTCTGAAAGACAAAGAAATTTGATTTGACGTCTATCCTAATATGAGTCGAGATGACGATCGTTAGTTCGAAATCAATTGACAATTTGCATACAAATTTGACAAATGTCGCACGTAGGTAAGATATCGAACGATATGATAGTTGGAGTCGACTCTACTTTGTCTCTGAATTAAAAAAGAACTATGATAGCAGGCAGAAAACCAAGGTACCAAAAGAAAGGTACCAATTTTCGGTGGAAGTTTGCATAGTAATGTACATCATATATTATTTTTACATTTACATTTTTCCACTTTGGAAGCGTCTCTCGCGCAAACTATTCAGTTTAGAAAATATATATATTAGAAACCTCAATATCATTTTTGAAGACCTATCCATAGATACCCCACACGTACGGGTTTGATGAAAAAAAAAATTGAGTTTCAGTTCTAAGTATGGGGAACCCCAAAAATTTATTGTTTTTTTTTCTATTTTTGTATGAAAATCTTAATGCGGTTCACCGAATACATCTATTTACAAAGTTTCCATAGTATAGCTCTTATAGTTACGGAATAAAGTGGCTGTGACATACGGACGGACAGACCGACGAACAGACATGACGAATCTATAAGGGTTCCGTTTTTTGCCATTTGGCTACGGCCTAAAAACTGATCGATATCATTTTATTTATTTTTGTCCACCAGTGCCAACCCTACCATATTAGGTATAAATTTTGCGCGCTCTTTAGAAGCTTAGTCTCTGTTCCGTTTCTTTACTCATGTGCCTTAACACCGCGATGCCGGTCATGATAGGCGGCTCCTGAATGCATCATGGAGGCTAATGATATGTGGGTAGATAAAGTAGTGTATGTAATTGTACATAATAAGGCATTAAAACACTCGTGTGATGTTATTGAAACTCGCCTTTTCCTATGTGTTAGTCCAGGGTATAAGCTTTTTAGCATTAGAAATTCGGTAAACACACGGCAGGAGTCGTTAACCTTTTTCTTCTGAAGATAATAATCATACCTGGGAAAACTCGGGGCATTTATAGGAAAGTGATGTAGCAAAATATTTTATCGACAAAAAATATATCGATGTTACTGTCAATGTCAGCATCAAAATGTTATTCGATATAAATGAATATTACTTATTTTCTCCTCAATTAAAAAAATAATAATTAAAACGGGTATTTACATGTTTATTTTAAAATAGTTTTCAAAATATACAATTAATATTTTTTCCACGTTCGTCGGTATTAATGATTGCCGTCTAGACGAAAATATCCACTTCAAACTGCTAAATGTTCTCTCAACGTTTACAGTGGTCACCGGAGCATTTTTGAAATATTTATAATGACTTAAAGCTGATTTTTCATTCATGTTGGTAATTTAAATTTCCTCACCTTTTATAAGATTGTTTACTTTTTTCATGGTGTCATAATTATCATAACCAGTATTTTTTTCTAGAACCATCATTAACTTTTTGTAAATGCTTTTTCCATTGCTTTTTACGTATAATTTTGATAACTCCACTTGAACTCTTTTTATTATTGCAATGCTGTCATCTAGCGTCAAGTGAGCAGACTGCAGCTTTTCCTCCTTAAGAGCTTTTGTGATGACATACATATTCTCAGCTATGAAATTTAGGTCTCGTTGGATATTTCGTTTTCTGAAGATTTTTTAGATTTTGAAACACAAACTGCCTGAGCTCGGTAATGTATCGATAACTCTCTTTATACTATCAAAATGTTCATCATAAGCTTGTATCCACGTGCCCCACCGAATAATCGTAGGTTTTGGTGGAAGGGGAGTGTTTGGTAGCATACTTTTGAATATTTTTATTCTTTTTGGAGACTTTAGAAATACCTTTTTCACGGCAGATATTAATTTATTGTTTAGACCCCTAACTTTTTCTGCTACTAAATTTAAACCATGTGCTACGCAAGTTACGTACGTCATATTGAATAGCTTAGGTGCCAATATTCTAGCAGCTTTTTTCATGTATGCCGCCCCGTCTGTATTAAGTAGTAAAACTTTGTCGTATTGGGTATTGTCAGGCCCCCATAAATCATGAAGAGATTCCAAAATCAATTGAGAGACTGTGAAGCTATCTGTCTTGTCTAAACATTTGCTGGCAATTATACGTGGCTTGCTGATCTTATCTTCGATAAGTTTTCCTACTTGTACGTTAGCAATTTGTTGACCTTTTGAATCTGTGGTTTCATCAACGGAAACCTGAATATAATTATTACCAATGTCTTTGCGTATATCGTTCATTGTTTTTTTATACATCTTTGGTAGAATTTTTTTCTTCACTAAAGAAGACGATGGAATATCACAATTTTGATATTTCCCGTCCATACAATTGCTAATGAAAGTGTAAAATGACTGATTTTCCAGTTGATGCCATGGTATATTCGATGAAATCATAAACTTCGTCAAGTCCTCGTGAAAACTGTATTTTTCTTAGCAACATTTTGATGAATATCGGATTTAACGTGACGCGTGACATTATATTTTTTCGGGAGAAAACTGACATTGCATTTAGAGCAAAATAACTTTGACTCACGTAGTTGTATGTCTGGATATTCACTAATCGATAAGTTGATGTAATATTCGCGGGGGCGTGCATGTTTCTTAGGCCTAGCCGTCCCAGGTATGATGATAATGTATTAATACAATAGCAACAATACTAACAATAACAACAACCTTTAACGGAAAATTAAACAACCCAAAACAATAAAAGATTCTGGGATAACTAGGTTCCTAGAACGTATCGCACTCGCAAGACATACGATATGAGAGTGATTTTTAAAAACAAAGATGAAAAAACAAGGTAATGGCGGACATATTATAGGAATTGAAATTTCAAAATGCCCAATCCAATAGTTAACGGTGGGAGCGAATTCTTTCACATAACTTTAATAGTTTTGTTTTCATAAAATTGTTATTCATCATTTTTGTTAACGCTGAACTGGAACCTTAAACGTGTAGATAATGCTAGGTTTGTTAGGTTTCCCGAAAAAGTAACAGTTACAAAAAAATATACGTTATGAATTCCGATGTTCCGACTTAGAATATTTTATGAGTAAAAATAATTGTGAGAGTCAATATGTATCCTGTTACCGGATGCGATCTCTTTATAGCCTAGCCAGAAAAATAAATTTATAACCTCGACATATTGCGGAAATTGTCGAAACCAGATTAAAAAAGTATTAGTGAAGAAAATCTATCTCAGTACATACGAAAGTTTTATGATTTGGAAGAACCAAAAAAACGTGCACACGTTTGCGGAGTGTTTTTTAAGCTATTTTGACGAACTGTCGAATAAATTACACCCTCCAACCCTCTGGAGCATTTATTTAATGCTCAAATCTACCGTACAGTTGAAACATACTGCTTTTCTAAAGAGACTTTCCAGCGGATACAAAGCTAAAAAATCTAAAGTTCTCTCAGCAATCCAGGTGCTTTTTTTTAAATAACTTTCTTATCGAAAAATATTTGGTCACAGAGGTACGTATGCTACTTTTCTGTTATTTTTTTTTAGCACGTTTTATTTATCATCAATATTTTTGCTGTAGCCCTCGTTTTTGGCATCAGCGGTGCATGTCGAGGTATAGAACTTGCTAATATTACCATCAAGGATGTGAAGACAGATACCCAATTGCAAGCAATAAACCTGCCCAATACTAAAACTAATATACAGGGTTATTGGTAAGTCGACCTATTCCCGTTAGGAGGTGATAGGGGTGACTATTTGCGATAATTTTGACCCCCATATGCATTATGCAAAAGTGAACCATTTTTGAGTTATCGCGATTTTTAGTATTTTTTTAAATTAGTCGGAAATTCAACTTGAAAAATTTATTACAAGAAAACTATCAATTTAAATCTTTTTTTTTCTTCTGATTTACAAAAACGATTAAACATTGGTTATTTCTCAATATTAAAACAATAATTATCGGCCCAAATTTAAAAAAGCGAGACGGAATACGAAATTTTTTCAATATTTTTTGCGATCGCTTTCCACTAAAATGCCTTAAAAACAAAAAAAACGTTATGAAACTTAGCTTGCAGATTATTTTAAAAACTTAACTGTTTTATTAGCTCTCCAAAAACGCATAACAAGTAGGAAATTATTAGAAAAAAACTGAAAAAAAAAATCATCACAAAGGAAGCGGGCGGAAACTAAAGTCACAAATGCCACTTCAAAAATAAAAATTAATAAACATACCGAATTAAAACCAACTTTTTTTCATTTGCTTTTGTACAAGATGAACTTGTTGTTCTTATGCAATATTAAAAAAAAATATCTGTACACGTTTGAGAATGCGAGGCCGAAAACTAAAAAATACATGTTTTTTATCAAACTCCAACATAAATTACACGAAAACAGAAAATTTACCAATATTAATAATTTACATAAATTTTTCAATTTGAATTTCCGACTAATTTAAAAAAAAACTAAAAATCGCGATAACTCAAAAATGGTTCACTTTTGCATAATGCATATGGGGGTCAAAATTATCGCAAATAGTCACCCCTATCACCTCCTAACGGGAATAGGTCGACTTACCAATAACCCTGTAGAAAGGTCGTTTTGGTAAAAGGAGAGTATTTAAATATAGTAAAAACATACCAAGGCTTACGGCCTCGAAAAATTAGCACAAATAGGTTTTTTCTTCATTACCAAAACGGTAAATGTACAAGGCAAGTCATCGGCCGGAACAAGTTTGCACCAATGCCCAACGAAATAGCGATTTTTTCAACTTGAATATCCTGAACGCTATACTGGGCATTGCTTCAAGAGGACATCAGCCACCGTCTTAGCTGATTCAGGAGCCAACATTACAACCTAAACTGAGCACGGAGGCTGGAAGTCCAACCAGGTAGGGAACTCTATAGAAAATAAACAAATGCTCTTGTTGTACAATCTACTATTCTTAAAGGAATGGGTAAGATAAAAAAACTATATAGGTTAAAATAAAACATAAAAAAACCTTAAAACGATTAACGTTTGATTGACGATGAACACTTTTTTAATGGCCTATTTATAATTGGCTTTTTGTACGTAAGAAACGAAACCTATATTAACTGGAATAAATTCAAGCAAGTATGAAAATGTTAGTGCACAAGTCCGGCCAGCACTTGACCGGTTTATAATTCATATGAGTTGTGTCTTGTATTTAATTAATTTATACACGTCGTACGTTTGAATCGCATGTTATTTTAGAAGCAATCTTATTTACCAGTGGATGCGGTGGTCTTGGGCATAGGCACGGAAGCCGGCACTGGCAGCGGTGCAGGCAGCGACGCAGGTAGCGGAGCGGGAACGGGCGGCGCGGCAGGCACTGGCGGCGCGGGGGGCGCGGGTGGCGCGCCATTGTGCCGCGCCGTGCCCGTTGACGCCAGCGACTGTGAGCTGTTCACCCGGGCCGCAAGCATTGACCGTTGCCGACGCTCTGCCGACAACACCACATATCACAAAAACATACCACCAAATGGCATTATACATCGGACGTTATCATCCGAGCTCTGGGACCATAAAACCCTTTTTCGCACATCTCTTGCTCTTAGGAGGTTACCATATGTCTTGCTTGCACCTGGCAGCGACTTCTTTGTTTGTTCACTAATTAGTTTATGGCTCCAGAGCTCAGATGATAACTTCCGAGGTATAATAAGTACATTACTGCAAAGACCAGTAAGTGTGCCTTCCTGGACGAGTTAAAAGGGCACATACCGAGTACAGGATGGCTCTTAATGGTCGAAGCATGTATAGTGCTATTCTCAAAAATAGAACAAGTTAATGATTTAAAAAAAGTTAAATACATTAATGTTGTAAAACATTGATGACCACATGTGATGTGCACAACCCTCAGGGTGGTAATCCGACTCCCACGTAGCCGGTTTTTTTTTGTTAATTTAACGATTCACAATGTGAAACTCGTCAGACCGGTCAGATGAACTAGGCGCGCATAAAACGGAGATGTTGCAGCGACGTTCTCCTAAATAAATGAACTGCTTTTGGTTTATGATTTATGATGCCTTGGTTACTTTTCTGGGGAAATTGTTTAACGCGAACTTTTTTATTTTTTAACTTTATGTTCTAGTATCAAACTGCCAACTAGAGCTGAACGTTCAGATTTTCATGTAATAAATATCAGTATTTTAAATAAAAAGGATTTGAAATTGTCTTTTTTTTATAATTGTGCTTTATGCAGAAATCCTAATGGAGTCGAAATAGTTTTCACTTTTATATTTTTTTTGTTCCTTGTGACCTTCTCTTGCTTACCTCTATTGTCTTTTTGAAGGCATGTCATGTCACATTCCTGTCACAGGTCTGTACCGATAGTTCCAAATTCAAATAAAGTGATATGTTATGGAATTTCATACTTACTGGACACATTTTCAGTCCGAATTCAAAACCTCTCTACTTACCGGAGACTTTTGGGCATTGCCTGGTATTCTTAACTTTCTGGTGACTTTTTAAAGATGTATTGGCGGCTTTACGTGTCAGTTTTGAGAAAACTCCGTTACAGTTAAGTTTACATATAACATAACATGTAGGTATATTACTTTTATATATTAGTTCTGATACTACGTACATTTAAAACTTCGCACAATTGTAAATGCAATAAATAAGCGGGTGCGCGGGAGTGACATCATCACTCTGCTGGGGCGCGCGCTCCTGTACAATTCAGAAAGTTCACAGAGCTGTTTCTCTTTAACTGTAGTAGGTAGCCATTGAGAATACGTTTGATTATAGAATAATAATACAGAAAAGATCAATAATATTAATAGAGCCAAGAGGCAGCGGTGGCCAGACCTTCGTTATTTTATAAAAGCTGAAAGCTTCTCAGCCCCCGCACATCACAGTTAGGAACGATCAGCGAGTACGAAGTTAGGATCATGGCTCTGGCAGAAAACCGGGAACGGAACGGAAAGGTATTTAAAATTGCTCCCCAAATTCGTGAAAGTGCGAAGGGAAAATGCAAGAAGAAAGTGGAAGGAAAAAGTGAAAGTGAAAGTGAAGGTGGAAGTGTGTTGGGGGAAGTGCAAGGGGATTTTTTAAAATATTCTACAGTGTAGTATTAGAAATCCCCTTATCCATTCCCAGACAGTATCGTGGCAACACCCTGCCAGACATCCTAAACTTTAATAAATCATAATCATACTTCCGTGTGGTTGCCACCGGGTTAGAATAGTGCCCCTCCTTGTCTTTCCATGGATGTCGTAAGAGGCGACTAAGGGAATATTGGCTTGTAGTGGACTTTGGCGATGGGTTTGCTCCCTGTCATTAAAGCCCGATTTACATTGGTCAAATACAGTGGACAGTACAGTAGTGTAAAACTATCGGACAGCAGCGAGTGAAGTTGCCTAGCCAGTGGATCCAAATAAACGTGCACTTTCTATTTTTTCACTCCACTGTCCTTGCCCAACAGTGGCAAGGACAGTGGAGTGAAAAAATAGAAAGTGCACGTTTATTTGGATCATTGACCAATGTAAATCAGATTTTATGCACTGGTAAACATCTTAGATATTGCAAAATGTGATTACAGAACAGGTTTTAAGAGTTGTTGGTAACTCTTTAGCTCTGCCTACCCCACTCTGGGAATGAAAGCATGAGTTTATGTATGTCTATACGTAAATCGCATATATGTTACTTGGGGAGCTGAAAAGATGTTTCCATACTTGCCAGACACTTTCCATAGTTACAGAGGTTCCAAATCATGAAAAGTGGGACATGATTTTGTCAGGTTATAAAAAATACCCCTCCGTCACTAGGATCCATTGGCAGGATCCATTAATGGGATCAAGCTTTTGCACATTAAAATCCATTAATAGAGTCGAGTAGGCTTTAATGTACACTTAAATCCATTTGGAGTCGTTTAAACTTTCTAAGACGCCCAGCGTCTTAAAAAGTCCATCCATCAATAGATTTAAATATACTATGAAGTCTACAAAGATCCATTAAATGATTCTATTGAACTTTTTATATACTGGGATCCATCAATGGATACTAAATGTGCATGAGTATCCATCAATTGATGGAATCAAGTGTATTAAAAGTTCTATAATATCCATTAAAGGATCGAGATCGAAGTGTAAATAAGAGTGCAACAGACTTTTCTATAACCCGATAAATCCAATGTCACTCTTTTCTTGATTTGCGACCACTGTGCGTTAGTGCGAGCGCGAGGCAATATATTAACAAAAGTATGCGAGTGAGACAGTTTTTAGGATTTCGAAGTCGAACCAGGAACCCTTAGTTTCGCCATGTCCATGCGCTGAGGAACTTTCAGCTTTTATAAAATAGCGAAGGTCTGGTCATTGCTGTATCTTGCTCTATAATTGGTTCAGCTGTTTCGCAATATCACAATATGGCACGGGAAATGGCGTTATATTAAAAAATAATTCACATTCGAAAACTTCGCCTGTGTAAGTGTGTCGAAAAATGTATCAATATCCCCATAATATTAAATTAATACATTTTGTTCCTATAATTTAAGTTGGATAAAGGCTAATATGACCGAGTAATATGAACACAATAAGAATTCCCATTGTAAGAGTTGTTTATAAGAGATTTTAGCTTTCACATTATGGATAAAGTACAACTTCCCCTTATAATGTTTTATTCAAACATTATAAGGGGAAGTTTTACTTTTGCTTATTAGACATATAACATTAAAAACTACTATTCTTTTATACTCCAATAAGTTCGGATACACTTTTATAGCACTCGTTTGAAAAACATGAACAACATTCAGACAGTTTTGTCATTATAATTTGAAACTTGTATCATCATTGTTAAGAATTGTGATATAAATAATTTGAATACAAGGAATAAAAATAAAATTGCTATTCAAAAATTTCGTGTCCGTAAGGTTTATCAATCATTTGTAGGTCAATGCATTCTTTTCTATAATAAATTACCTGACTCAGTTTTAAAGTTACCATTTCCAGTACTTAAAAGTTACTTGAAAAAGTCGTTGATGTCTAAAGCTTACTATAGGGTCGAGGACTATCTAACAGATAAAAATGCTTGGCCTAAACTTAACTAAACACCTAAATAACTGACTAATAAAATAGGCATAAAAAATATGTAAATATTGTATATTGTCTAGGGGACACGGTTTCTGTAGGAGAATGTATCGAAACTTTGTATGTGGTGGTTGTCTTGCACTGTTATAGGTAAGTATATATTTGTTTATATATACAGGGTTATTGGTAAGTCGACCTATTCCCGTTAGGAGATGATAGGGGTGACTATTTGCGATAATTTTGACCCCCATATGCATTATGCAAAAGTGAACCATTTTTGAGTTATCGCGTTTTTTAGTTTTTTTTTAAATTAGTCGGAAATTCAACTTGAAAAATTTATTACAAAAAAAGTATCCATTTAAATCTTTTTTTTTCTTCTGATTTACAATACCGATTAAACACTGGTTATTTCTCAATATTAAAACAATAATTATCGGTCCAAATTTGAAAAAGCGAGACGGAAAACGAATTTTTTTCAATATTTTTTGCGATCGCTTTCCACTAAAATGCCTTAAAAACAAAAAAAAACGTTATGAAACTTGGCTTGCAGATTATTTTAAAAACTTAACTGTTTTTTTAGCTCTCCAAAAACGCATAAGAAGTAGAAAATTATTTAAAAAAACCTGTAAAAATAATCATCACAAAGGAAGCGGGCGGAAACAAAAGTCACAAATGCAACTTCAAAAATTAAAATTAAAAAACATACCAAATTTAAATCATACATTTTTTATTTGCTTTTGTACAAGATTAATTTGTTGTTCCTATGCAAAATTAAAAAAAATATTATCTGTACACGTTTGAGAATGCGAGGCCGAAAACTAAAAAATACATGTTTTTTTATCAAACTCCAACATAAATTACACGAAAACAGAAAAAAATTACAAATACATTTGGCGTGCAGATTACACATAAAACATTGACGTTTTTCCAGCTTTCTAACGAGCTATTAAAACTAAAATGAGTTTTGTTAAAGATTGCTGGAAAAAATTGATCACAAAGGAAGCAACAAGGAAGTCACATCCGAACAAAATTTAAAATTAACCAACTAAATCTATCAAAACTAACTGTTATACTCGTAAACACAAATAACAACATTAACTTATGTAAAAAGTTACAAAATTAAAACTAATAAACAATTAAAATTGAAATAATCAGGATTTTTATAGTTCATTTTCAAAATAGTTACCTCAATTTCTTATTCTCACATAAGTTAATGTTGTTATTTGTGTTTACGAGTATAGCAGTTAGTTTTCATTGATTTAGTTAGTTAATTTTAAGTTATGTTCGGACGTGACTTCCTTGTTGCTTCCTTTGTGATCAATTTTTTACAGCAATCTGTAACAAAATTCATATTAATTTTAATAACTCGTTAGAAAGCTGGAAAAACGTCAATGTTTTATGTGTAATCTGCACGCCAAATGTATTGGTAAATTTTTCTGTTTTCGTGTAATTTATGTTGGAGTTTGATAAAAAAACATGTATTTTTTAGTTTTCGGCCTCGCATTCTCAAACGTGTACAGATATATATTTTTTTAATTTTGCATAGGAACAACAGATTCATCTTGTACAAAAGCAAATAAAAAATGTATTATTTAAATTTGGTATGTTTTTTAATTTTAATTTTTGAAGTTGCATTTGTGACTTTTGTTTCCGCCCGCTTCCTGTGTGATGATTATTTTTACAGGTTTTTTTTTAAATAATTTTCTACTTATTATGCGTTTTTGGAGAGCTAAGAAAACAGTTAAGTTTTTAAAATAATCTGCAAGCCAAGTTTCATAACGTTTTTTTTTGTTTTTAAGGCATTTTAGTGGAAAGCGATCGCAAAAAATATTGAAAAAAATTCGTTTTCCGTCTCGCTTTTTCAAATTTGGACCGATAATTATTGTTTTAATATTGAGAAATAATAAGTGTTTAATCGGTTTTGTAAATCAGAAGAAAAAAAAAGATTTAAATGGATACTTTTTTTGTAATAAATTTTTCAAGTTGAATTTCCGACTAATTTAAAAAAAAACTAAAAAACGCGATAACTCAAAAATGGTTCATTTTTGCATAATGCATATGGGGTCAAAATTATCGCAAATAGTCACCCCTATCACCTCCTAACGGGAATAGGTCGACTTACCAATAACCCTGTATATATATATATATATATATATATATATATATATATATATATTATTACTACTACTTATTACTACCCTATGAAAATTCTTAGTTTTGACACATTTTCCTGCTCAAGTTACGCTTGAATGTTTTTTATTTTTATTTTTATTTTATGTAAATTTATTGTTTTATATCATGCTAGGTTAAGCTTTATAATTGTATAATATCATAAGTAGTATTTAAAAAAAACGACTGACTGTTGAGTTTCTTGCGGCGTTTCTTCTCAGCAGTGGTCTCTTGCGAAGCGCTGGTAGATTTTGACGTGTAAAAGTGCCCGTGCGGCCTACTTACTGAATAAACATCTTTTATGTTTATCTTTATCTTTATCATCAGAGCCCGGATTATTCATGGTAAAATAAAACACTATTGTAATCTGGCTAGTGATAGAAACATTATTTTATCGATATCGAGTATTATTTATAAAAAATATATATTAAATAATAAAATAAACTTTCCTTTCAGCTCAGCCATATTCAGGCAACAAAGAGGAAGGTACAAGTTTGAACGAAGTGATTATCTATACCACCTCATTGAAAATAATAAACACTTCAGTTAATAACAGATACTCACTACTCCATAAGACATTAGATTTCATTTCATTACGTATGACAGTGATAAAATATAATTTGCGTCTAATTATATATCTATTAGATTTGACATCGACGTGTTTGATAGTTTAATATTACACTGTTGAATTAAAGTAAGAACGAGTAATGTGCAAGCTCGAATCAAAACGTGGATAGTGAATCATCCTGAATTAGTCTATAATGAAGTGACCTCTACTATACTGCTCTATGTGCGATATACATCTGAAACTAAAGAAATTCAATATTGACACTCATCTGAAAAGCAACCGCCACAATATACATTCTGGACAACCAAATTCGAAACATCAATTTTATTTCGATTTACTTATTTTTCTTATTTAATGCAACATACCATGGACAACAGTTAACAACGATAACATCCGTAATTTTTTCAACAAATATATATGTTGTGACTGCACAAAAGTGCCCCTACCGGATGAATCCACACTGCGGAAAATATATTTAAATTTATTATATTATATACAGGGTATAACAAAGGTAAATAAAACCATTTATTTATGGATATCTGTGGACCGAAACGACAGATTTTATGGGTAAATGTGTGTCAAATGTGGTAATTCGATCTTTGCAAAAAAAAAATTCGCAGTCATTTTATCTTTTGGGGTCGAAGGTATTAGAAAAGGTCAATGGGGAAGCAGTTGCTAATTTAATAACAAGCCAACATTTTTTTTTGTTTCAAGATTCCTTTAACGATTACGTATACAATGTGCTTTTACTTTGCTTAGATAGTGCCGTATACATGCTTAAAGCTGGTCGTATTTTAAAATCAACGTTTCCGCGTATGAAACACATTACATGTTTAGCTCATGGTCTGCATAGAGTTACAGTAGAGGTGTGAGATAATTTCAAAGGTGTGGATGTGTTGATATCGAACGTCAAAAATATATTCCTCAAATCTCCAGAGCATGTTCGCCTTTTTAAGGCAAAATAACCGTCCATACCGCTACCTCCTGAGCCGATAATCACCAAATGGGGAACATGGGTAAATGCTGTCGTTTCCACACTTGCTAACGAATCGGCTGCTATAAGAACGGCAAAAAAATGTTATCAAAAGAGTAAATTACGACCGGAGTTAAATTTCATTAGAAATAACTACGATAGCCTCTTCGATAGAACAACTGCAATGCACGACATTGTGCATTGCGGAATCTTGAAAAAACGAATGACAATCTACTCCTATGACCAATACACGAATAAAACGCCATGTGCTGCTGTGTGTACTAACGTGGATTACGACGAAGAAATTGAATATGTTTCTATATAACTTCATACAAACTATGTATGTTTTTTTATGTTGTATAGGTATGTTATTTTATTTGGTCCCTTTTTTTCTATTTTTTTTCTTTTTTTTTATCGATATCGATAAAATTAAGTTTCTATCACTAGCCAGGTTACGATAATGTTTTGTTTTGCCATGAAAAAACCGGGTTCTGATCATCATGAACAAATAATAATAATTTAAAAATATTTAGCTAACGTCGATCGCTTTTAATCCATGATGAAGCAGTTCCGGGGACCTATTATTTAAAAATATCTTTATAGCCCCTGTGCATTTTTAAGTCATTGAAATATTTTGTAATTAAGCCTAATCCTCATCATACAAGGACACCTTCTCGTTAGAAGACCGAGAGATCTGTTCACCCGCGTTCAGCAAGAACGGATAGGGTCGTGAAAATCGTGAAGTGACCGGAAAAAACACCGTTCGGTCCGAAAATTACCTGCAGACTTAAAGATTTCAAGAGGATCAGTACACAACATCTTGAGAGCAGACCTCGGGTGTCAAGCTTACAAGAAAAGTAAAGTACAAGACATTTCCGAAACTATAAAGAGAAAATAGATTGGATCGATCAAACACTATACTTTCCTGGCACGCGGGGGATGAATTCGTTTTTTCTGACGAAAAACTTTTCGTATTAGAGCGCATTCACAATGCTCAAAATGATCGTTTGTGGGCAGTAAACATCCAAGATATTCCAGATACTCAGAGTAATGTGCCAAGATTCCAAAGTGCACCTTCAGTGATGGTTTGGGGAGACATTTGCAAGCGGGGTAGTTTACCCTCTTTGGTATTTATCGAAAACGGGTAGAAATCAATGCCGAATACTATAAAACAGAAGTGTAAGATAAAAATGTTGCTCTGAATTTAAAAATGATGTTTGGGAACGACTACTATTGTTTCCAACAACTACTATACAGTAGTATATTAAAATATATATATAAAAAGTTGTACAAGAATATTATTATTATTATGTTAACAAAAAAAAGGATAAAAAAAGACACGATAGTATTTAATAAATCGGAAAAAAGTGGATTCGGCCATTTCTGATATGAAGAAAAAAAAAGTTGCTCCGAATTTAAAAATGATGTTTGGGAACGACTACTATTGTTTCCAACAATTATATGCTATACAGTAGTATATTAAAATATATACACCGTGTTTTTTTTGATTCACGATAACTTTAAGGGAATGTTCTTTAGGTAAAACAAAGTTAATTTCCCGAAGACAGACAAATGATAATTGATAAGTCTAACGGTTTTAAAGATATTTAATTTTTAAATTTAATCAGTTAATCACGTTAAACTAGTGTAAAAAGCTCTTAATTGATAACAACAATTTTCTTTTAATACTTATGAGTAAAGAGTTTCCAACTGTTAGGTTTGTATACGCGTCAATCTAAAGTGACAATGTCACGGAATTGTCGTAGGAATAAAATTGAATTGAATCATAATAATAATAATAAAAAATGCCACGTTATAATTTCCGTCCTGAAGAAGAAGCTGAGATGCATTTTATTTACGGCCTATGTAACGGCAACGCTTCTGAAGCAGCACGGGAATACAGGCGGCGTTATCCCGACCGACGGACACCTAACCCTCATACATTCATAAATGTAAGTATCTCTAATTGATTACTTTATCCCTTCATTCATTAGTTCTTATTTTATGTTGAACAAACCGTTACTATTATTGTTACAGTTACACCGACGATTTAGAGAACTGGGCTTACAGAAAACTCCTCACGAATGAGATATTAATTTAAGAGTGCAGGATGAAGACGGAATCATGAACTTAATAATAGAAGATCCGACCTTGTCAACAAGACGTATAGGGCGTATTTACATCGTAAGTCACGATAAAGTTTGGAGAATTTGGAAGCGGTATGGTCTACATCCATCCCATTATCGCAAAGTGCAAGGCCTTTTGCCACACGACAACTTTTCACGGATTGCATTGCATTGCACACGAATGAACGCACTTTTGACAGAAGATCCACAAATCATCGGGAAAATATTGTGGATGGACGAGGCACAATTTACAAGAGCAGGAATAGTTAATTCTAAAAACTTACATCATTGGTCTGAGCACAACCCGAAACTAGCCAGAGAGTCTTCCTTCCAGCATGAGTTTTCTGTTAATATGTCGGCAGGAATTTTAAACAATCAGCTCATAGGTCCTGTAGAAATTCCAAGCAGACTGAATGGTGAAAATTACTTGGAATGTTTACAATCTCTTCATTCTATGGATTACTTCGAAGAAGTACCATTAGAAACACTACGAACACATTGGATTCAGCATGATGGGGCACCTGCACATTTTGCTCTTCGCGTACGCGAATATTTAAACAACCATTTCACGGGGCGGTGGATTGGACGCGGTAGCCCAACCCTTGCTTGGTGTCCTCGGTCTCCGTATTTAACGCCCCTGGACTTTTACGTCTGGGGAACTCTTAAAGAGCGTGTATATGCAAAACCTATTCATGCACGGGAAGATTTACTCTTAAGAATTCGGGAAGTAGCTGATGACATGCGTGCTACCGAAGTCAATTTAAATCGTCAGATACGCACACGGTTACACCTTTGTATAGAGCATGAAGGTGGTCATTTTGAAAATTATTTACATTAGTTTTATTTCACAGATTCAGTTTTATTTTTCAGTTTTATTTTTTCAGTTTTCAACAGGATCAAAAAGTTTTAAATTCTTAAATGAAAAGTCATAAAGATACGTACTCTGACCAAATTTGGTGCTGTGTTAGGAAAATATTTTTTTGAGGTACGTAATTGACTATTCCAAAGCTCTTGTTTTTTCTGCCTCGGCCACCCACAATATGATTCTTTGCTTTGCTAATCTTGTGTTAAGAGTGCTCGTGTGTTTATTTGTAGAGTGTAATACTCGAAGAGTTGTTGTTTAACAACAGGTGATTTCGTTCTTTGTGATAACTTATGGTCTGCAGACCATCCCGCTTGAACGATTTCTAAACACTACATACAGTGAAATACGTTGAAGATAAGCACATTATTGGTTTTTATGCTCATTGTTTTGATACGTTTTTTTTCAGGTTTTAAGTAATGCTAGGTTAAATTTTGTCATATTGTAATAAATAATAAGATAAGTAATAAAATTACTGACTGTTGAGTTTTGTGCGGCCATTCATTTACATTTTAAATAAAATTCTTTGAAACAACACAATGGAGAATGTCGGTAGGTACGCCAAATCGCTTGAAACTTTGTTTCAGTAAAGTTTAAAAATAAACAAACATACTACTATTTGTTTCAT
This sequence comes from Acleris sparsana, assembly GCA_923062465.1. Lineage (NCBI taxonomy): Eukaryota > Metazoa > Arthropoda > Insecta > Lepidoptera > Tortricidae > Acleris > Acleris sparsana. The sequence continues at coordinate 45,864,367 of OV281285.1, read as the reverse complement.
TCAAATAGACCCAGTAGTTTTGATTCTACGAACGTTTAAAATTTCGGACAATAATATTAAAACGCGCGATCGCCATCTTGCTACAGTGACGTCATCATTTAACAGCGGTACTCGCCCTTATACGAATGAGTAAGTTTGCAGGGCTTATATCTTTTTAACCGAAATAAGTAGCCAGTTGAAATTTTCACAGAATTTTCAGCATCAGAAAAGCAACTAAGAGCGTAGTCTAAAACAGGATGGGTGACCGCTTAAAACATCGTGTTGATAAAATCAGTTTTGTGACATATTTGTAGCAGTTTTACTTGAGGTTGCTGTTTAATCGTAAACTATAACTTAAGCTTAAAGTAGCATCAATAGTAGATTGATAACCGAGGGTTGAAAGTGACCCATTTCACCCGAGATATTTCTGGCGCTCGAACGAAGTGAGAGCGCCAATAGTCCGAGGGGAAATGGGTAACTTCACCCGAGTTAGACACTCTACTTTTCATTTCGACTGTGAGGAAAAAAGACACGGTATACCTAAATATATTTAATCTCGTTTCCCGCTTTATCTATTGAAAACTTTTTTTTCTAGATTCATAAAAAAGTTAAAATACACATGCTGCCAACATTAGAAAAGTTAAATCGAGTTGGTCACGGCCAAGGAGCATGACTTCCATCTCATTCTTACCCTAACTAAAGAAGGAGATGGAATATATTCGTGACGTAATAAAGGTCAAATTTCTTGTTTACAAATACAAATACAAAAATACAAAATAATTTATTTGACGAAAAAACAACATTATACATAAGGGAAGATGTCCGTCAGAGACCAAACTAGGCTGAGCCTGTATCTTGGCCGTCTGCGAGTGCGGTTTACAAAATAGATAATATTACAAAATTTTATGAACTATAACTACACATTCAAACATTATGTGTCCTAATTTCCATGGTTTGATTTGCGTGTGCGTGTGCGTGTGTGTGTGTGTGTGTGTGTGTGTGTGTGTGTGTGTGTGTGTGTGTGTGTGTGTGTGTGTGTGTGTGTGTGTGTGTGTGTGTGTGTGTGTGTGTGTGTGCGTGCATGCGTGCGTGCGTGCGTGTGTGTGTGTGTGTGTGTGTGTGTGTGTTTGTATTTTGGGGTTTATTTTATCCTAGTGGCTTTAATAATATCTTCAGTTTCACTGTAGCTCTGTTTGATTAACCACCCTTTCAATATTTTCAGTGCTTTGGGAGCTGCGAGACGTTTTATGTTGCAGTAATTGCAGATGTAGTTATAGATACAGCAGTGTGAATAAGCGGGTAATCTTCTAGCAAGAGCGGATCTATATGGAGGGAGCGGTAACTTGTAATGGCGTTGTCTTAGGATTTTCTCGTGAAGATCCGTCCCGACGATCTGATTATGCGCACGAACGGCTGCTTTAATAATAAAGAGCTGCCTTACCCTGAGTAGATTCGTTTCGCTAAACGTCAAATTTGTGGAATACCGATATGGTTTTTTGAGCATTACTTTGATTACAGCTCTCTGTGCACGTTCCAAAATCAGCATGTGGCTCTTTGCAGCACAGCCCCAAACGGCCACTCCATACTGCAAGATGGATTGACACAGCGCATGGTAGACAAGTATAAGTATCTCATGCGTGGCACAGTTCCGCAGTCTCTTCATGACATAAATGATTTTTCTAACTCTTGCAGCAAGAGCGGTGATGTGCTGAGCGAAAGAGAGGTGTTGGTCAAATAGAAGGCCTAGGTATTTGACGACGTTTTGCCTTTTTATTACCTGGCAATCACACAAAGGGGCTGAGTCTGGCACACTAGCAGAACCGATGAACGAACAGGAATGAAATATGATGCTTTTTTCTGCCAAAGGCAATCCAGCTGAAGTTTTGGAGAAAGCTATGAAATTAGTCTTATCCACATTCAGTGTCAGGAGATTATTGTTCAACCATGAACCGACCTTTGCCAGCGCATTCTCGGCTTTAGTGAAGGTGTCATTCCACGATTTACCACTTACAAGAATGACAGTGTCATCCGCGTAGCAAATAAGATTAGCGTTCGGGATAGCTATGTCAAAGATATCATTGATATAGAGTGTGAACAAAGATGGGCCGAGTACGCTCCCCTGAGGAACCCCAAACCTCACCGGAAGCAGTTCACTAACCAATTCACCTATTCTCACCGTTTGTACACGATCTGTAAGATAACTAGTGAACCAGTCAAGAGCCACTCCGCGAATCCCCAAATGTTCCAACTTTTTTAAGAGTATGGGAGCCGAGACGGTGTCAAAAGCTTTGGCAAGGTCAAGAAAAATACCGATACTCTTCTTGCCACCGTCTAGGTCACCAGAAATGAGGTTGGCTAGAAGTACGGCCGCGTCCTCTGTTGACATGCCAGTCCTGAAACCGAATTGATGATCTGAGATTAAACGGTTGCTCTCGATGAAACCTGCTAACCTAACCTTAATTAGTTTTTCTAGTATCTTAGAAAATACTGATAGCAGTGAGATCGGTCTAAAATTAACTGGTGAGTTTTTGGGTCCCGATTTGTGGATAGGAGAGACACAAGCAACTTTCCAACAATCGGGGAAACAGCCGGAACTCATACTGAGATTACAGATGAAGGTCAGTGGCTGTAAGATAACCTGCTTCAACTCTTTTACTAGTAACGGCTTAACGTTATCAGGACCGGGGGCACTGTCACTTTTCAGTTGGGTTATAATTCTACCTACCTCGTCGGTGTTGGTTGGGTACAGATAGATCGAGTTGGGAACCGTTCGCTGGGGGTTAAATTTCCCGGCTAAAGATGCTTCAGTCTCCGAGATTTTAGATAAAATCCTATCAGCAAGAATCTTACCATTGGTAGAGAAATATCTGTTACAATCGTTAAGTATTTCAAGGGCGGGCTTATCACTTGATGCAATTAATTCCTCTGCGTCATTATTACGACTATTATTTTGACAAATACCCTTAATGGATTGCCAGAGTTTACTGGGGTTGTTTTTGTTATCGATCAGTTGCTTGTTTTGAAATTCGTTTTTCAGATTAAATAACAAGTTATCAAAAAAGTTCCTGTACCTGGTATACGTAAGACGAAGAATCTGATTATCAGGAGATGCTCTTACTTGTAAGTGCAACTTGTCCCTATGCCTCATGCATCTGATCAGTCCCGGTGTTATCCACGGCTTGGTGTTAAATTTGGAACGACTGACCTTAACAGCCCGCGTGTTATTCTGAACTGACTGAGTAACCAAGTCATTAAACCTTGCAGCAGCCTCGTTCACGTCTCTCGCTCCAGTAACGATTGACCAGTCAGAAGCCTTCAGCTCATCCACTACTTTCGCATAATTAGTTTTGACGACATAACGATTGCGCTTCCCCGTTTCATAGTCCGAAAGGCCAGCCATGGCGATATCGTGATCTGACACAGAGCACGAACAAACTGCACCTACGGACCTATGGTTATATTTAATAAAAATATGGTCGAGACATGCCTCATTTCTGGTAGGTTTAGAAATTGCTGGGAGAAGCCCATGAGAGGCCAATAGGCAGACATAATTTGATTGATTGTGGGTTGAGTCACGCAACAGATCGATATTTATATCTCCGGCTAACATAATATGGTGATTATCTTTTCCTTGGCATAATATGTGGTCTAAAGAGTTTAAAAACTTTTCAAGGTTTGAAACTGAAGGTGAGCGATATATTCCATGCAGTATTATTTGATCAGAAATAGTTACTGTAATACAGTTAGCATCCTCAAATGGTGGTTCCACAGCTGTGGCCTTTAGACTCTCCTTGACATAAACAACAACCCCACCACTCTTATTAATAACTGTAGAAGTATTAAACGAGTTATATCCGGGTAGTTGGTCAATAACGGATCCATCCCTTAACCAGCACTCCGTGAGTATAATGGCATCAAAGTCAATATCTAACCTCTTCAAAGCTACCACAAAAGCATCAAAGTTACGTTGCAGACTGCGTATATTTATTGTGAGGACTTTAAATTTGTACTGTGTAGTAAAAATGTTCTTACCTTCGTCCAACGTGTTTAATTTATGACATTCAATTACAAAGGATTGGTCCATTCTATTTGCGAGATCATGTAATGTCATCTTCGTAACAGAAAGAGGGACAGTTTTTTCCAAAAAGAAGGGTAGTCATAAATTTCTCAAGCACGTTAACTACACATCTAATCAAGTGACTTTTAGTTACCGCGGGGAACCCCAATCTTGTAGGTTGAGTAAGGTGTATGTGTTGTGTTTGCATAATTTTAGAGTATTTATGAGATATTATGTTGTGTGTGTAAAGTGTGTGTAGTGTGTGGTATACAATTAGACTAAGTGAGCACAGAAGTAATCGTTTCCTATAAGACAGGAAGTAACAACATGCTGAATGCCTATCTGGATCTGGCTTACTCCTGGGCCTGGGGTGTGTTGGGAACCATTGAACGGATGTTCGGTGTTCAACCTCCTTGTTGTATAATAAGCTTCTTGGTCGTGACCAACTCGATTAAACTTTTCTAATGTTGGCAGTAGTGTATTTTCTAGATGGCCATGCCGAAACGTGAAAGAAAAAGTGTCATGCTATGCTATCACGGCATTATGGCGGGCAGCAGAATAGAGGAATAATTTTAAATGTTGATTTTCTGTAATTGCGAAAAAAATAGACCAGTCTTAAAATGATTTTCATATGAACCTATAGGCCGTAATAAATACATCGTGTAACGTATAGCCGAGTTTAGATATATGAAAATCTTTTATTTTAATAATATGACGTAGCTCAATTATCTTGACTCCGTGGCCAATCGTAACTATTAAAAAAAAATTACTTTTCACCCTAGAGATGAAAACGCAATTTTCCACCCGGCTGGCTATCCACCCATTCAAATTAAACTTTCCGAACAGGAGAGATGAAAAATAATAAACCATTATAAAAATACAATCCGAATAAAAATGCTAAAAAAATTGGGTTTTTTTCATGTTTCTTGTATGGGGACCCCTCTTGGGATTTGATTTATCGTTCATTTTATAATTTTAAACGATAGAGTTTATAATAAGACATATTCTGTGAAAATTTCAACTGGCTACTTATTACGGTTAAAAAGATATAAGCCCTGTAAACTTACTCATTCATATAAGGGCGAGACCCGCGGTTAAATGATGACGTCATCACCCGTGAGCGCTCGCCGCCGGGTTTCGAGCGCCGGATACGAAGTTTAAAATTCAATATCTCGGAAACTATTTGACGTATCGAAATGATTTTTTTACAGTATTTTTTGTTTTCAATGGAGAATATGATAAGCCAAAAATCTCAACTGGCCGACATTCTCCATTATTTCGTTCATTTTAAAATAAACCATTCAATTATATTCTAAAAGATAAGTACGATACACACATTATTGTTGAATAGTAGACAATTATACCAAAAACGCAAAAAAAACAAAAATCAAAACGTACAAGTGACACGTCTGGGAGTCGAACCGGTGACCTCTTGCACATCTAATTGCACAGTAAGCAAGACACTTACCGCCGAGCCAAGCGATCTTGTACCTGTCAAGTGTTATCTTTACTTGTGTATGTATGTCACGCCAACATAGACGTATTTGACACTCATTATTAGTTAACTCTAAAGGCCCTTTTAGAATGACCAAAGATAAAAGATTTCATTGTTTTGTTCTAAACAGAAAACAAATTGTTTTTGCAATATTTAAAAATCTAATCTACCAATTAGTTTCTATGGATATACCTAATAATATGCCGAAGTTATCGTAAATAAAAAAAACACGGTGTATATAAAAAAGTTGTACAAGAATATTATTATTATGTTAAGAAAAAAAAGGATTAAAAAAAGACCCGATAGTATTTAATAAATCGGAAAAAAGTGGATTTGGCCATTTCTGATATGAAGAAAAAAAACCGGCCAAGTGCGAGTCGGACTCGCGCACGTAGGGTTCCGTACCACTATACATCTAAATAAATGTTTTTCTTTATTCTTTATTATATTGGAGTTGATTGAATGAAAGGTAAAATGCGGTTTACGATTTATAACGTCTTGAAGGGTAATTTGTGATCAACTGTCGGAATACCTAGAGAAAAACAGCATCCTACCTGAACCACAGTCGGGTTTTCGTAAGGGTCGGTCGACTGCTACTGCGTTGCTCGATGTAGTCGATAATATCTTACAGGCTCGGGATGCTGGTAAAAGTACTATTTTAGTTCTTTTAGATTTCTCTAGGGCGTTCGATTGCATTAGTTTGCCCTTGTTATTATCTAAGATGTCCTTTTACGGGTTTGATGTCGCTGCGCTAAGATGGTTTGACAGTTACCTGTCCGGTCGTGCGCAGGCGGTCAGGCTTCGGAAAGCATCAGGAAGTTCTTTGCTGTCCTCTCTTAGCCCTGTGACTAGGGGAGTGCCGCAGGGTTCGATCCTGGGTCCTCTACTCTTTATATTGTACAGTGCTGACATTGTCACCAGTATAAGGAGTAGTAAGTACCATCTCTACGCCGATGACTTGCAACTTTACACTTCTAGCACGTTCTCAGATACAGTCAACGCCGTAGAGAACATAAATGCTGACCTCGATCGTGTTGCTTCCTGGTCGGACAGAAATTGCCTGGTTATCAATCCCAAAAAGTCCAAATATTTGGTATTTGGGTCGAAGCATCAAACCCGTAGAACTTTAGATAGCCTGGCGTCCGGGGATATTGCTATCATGGGCGAACCGATAGAAAGGGTGGTGGAAGCAAGTAACCTTGGCCTGCTCATGGACAGCGAGCTGCGCTTTCAGAGCCACATAGCCAAAGTCGTCAGTAATTGCTTTTACCGCCTCAAGGTTCTTTATAATATTCGTGATTACCTTAGTGTTGATATGCGGGTCCACCTGTGTGAATCACTTATATTATCTAGATTAAACTATTGCGATGTCGTTTATGATGGTCGTATACTTGGTCGGTCCAAGAGGCTAATACAACGAGTCCAGAACGCGTGTGCTCGTTTTTGTTTTAGAGTCCCTCCCCGCTCCCACATCACTCCGTATTTGAACGCCGCTAACCTGCTAAACATGGCTGCGCGGAGGCGCATGCACCTCGCGTCCCTTATGTTCGGTGTGGTGCAACACATGATCCCGTCGTACCTCTTTAAAAAGATCCAGTGGTCCAGTAATGTACGCAGGTTTAAAGCTAGGGCGATTGTGCCGCTGCACCGAACCGCGGCGTTTCGGGGTAGTTTCAAGTTCGCGGCGTCCAAGTGCTGGAATGATCTACCCCCTCCCATCCAAGGAGCGCCTAGTAAGTACACCTTTAAGCGTAAGCTTAAGGGTTATTTGTTGACGCTCCAAAAATCCTATTTCCCAACCAGCACTTTGTAAATCAGATTTTAGTTTTCTTTTGTTTTTGTTATTTGTGCCAAATTGTCGATGCTGTATACTTGCTAAGTACGTACTCGTATTTCTACTTTAAATATGTTTATGTAAGGTATTTGCATGTAGATTTTGTATATATTTTGCCACCAACTGTAAGTATTTGTTTAATGGTATCTTTATGTATGTATATATATATATATATATATATATATATATATATATATATATATATATATATATATCTATATTTTCTTTTAATTACACTTCGTTTAGCGTACTGTCCGCCTGTCACACTCGGAGCTGGCTGAAAATCAGCGCTGCAGGTGTTTAACTCCTCAGCATTATGCTGAGCCAGTGTCCGATTCACTGCCGCGAAGACACACTCACTACTTGTTTATTGTTGTTACTGTTTTCAATTGTTTATTTTTCTGTGTGTCTTGTGTGTGTAGTGAATAAATGTATTTTTCTTCTTTCTTTCTAAAAAAAACTAATTATTAGATCTCATTCAAACCAATTTTCGGTGGAAGTTTGCATGGTAATGTACATCATATATTATTTTTACATTTATCATTCCGTTATTTTAGAAGTTACGGGGGGGGGGGGACACACATTTTTCCACTTTGGAAGCGTCTCTCGCGCAAACTATTCAGTTTAGAATTTTTTTTTATTAGAAACCTCAATATCATTTTTGAAGACCTATCCATAGATCTAACGAATTTAATCAACCATTATATTTAGCCTTTGTTGACTACGCTAAGGCATTCGATAGCGTTAACCACTCCGCTATCGAAACTGCACTTAGAAACCAAGACATTGAACCTACATACATAAACTTAATTAATTTAATTTATAACAATAGCACAGCAGCCATTAAACTTGAATCGGTAGGTCAAGCATTTCAGATACAGTGCGGCGTTAAGCAGGGCGACCCGCTATCGCCAAAACTATTCACATCATCACTGGAAGAAGTCTTCAAGAACCTGGCCGCATCATGGGAGGCCAAGGGTATAGTCGTTGGCGATAGAAGATTAACCAATCTTCGATTCGCTGACGACATTGTTCTTTTTGCCTACTCAGCAGCAGAGCTCCAACTAATGCTGGAGGAACTCAGTTCGGCGAGCCTTCAGGTAGGATTAAAAATGAACCAAACAAAGACTCAACTGATGACTAATGGTATGGAACGTAGGGTCGAGGTAGACGGGCGGATCATACAGTATGTTAACGAGTATATATACTTGGGCCAGCTAGTCTCTTTCAGCAACAGGCAAGACAAAGAAGTAGAACGCCGAGTGGAAAACGCCTGGAAGAGCTACTGGTCCATGAAGGAGCTGATGAAGGGAGACCTTCCTATGTCGCTAAAGCGGAAACTTGTTAACGTGTGTATCCTGCCTGTCCTAACCTACGGTGCCCAAACCTGGTCACTCACCGAAAATCAGAAGCTCAAACTGAAGGTTTGCCAACGGGCTATGGAGCGAAGCATTTTAGGTTTTAAAAGAACGGATCGCGTTCGGAATACTACGCTTCGCTCCAGAACCGGGATTACTGATGTTGGTAAAACAACTGCCAGAATTAAATGGGACTGGGCTGGGCACATCAGCCGCATGCACCCGGATAGGTGGGCTACCGTTGTCACCAAATGGATGCCGCAAGACGGGTGGCGAAGACGAGGCAGGCCCAGGCGGAGATGGCGGGACGACCTGGACGCATTTCTTGACAACTGGCCGGACGTTGCCACTGATAGGGATTTGTGGAAATTAAGGGGGGAGGCCTTTGCCCAGCAGCGGGACACTCAACAGGCTGACTAAAAAAAAAAAAAAAAACCATAGACACCCCATACGTATGGGTTTGATGAAAAAATATATATTGAGTTTCAGTTCTAAGTATGGGGAACCCCAAAAATTTATTGTTTTTTTTCTATTTTTGTATGAAAATCTTAATGCGGTTCACCGAATACATCTACTTACAAAGTTTCCATAGTATAGCTCTTATAGTTACGGAATAAAGTGGCTGTGACATACGGACGGACAGACGGACGGACAGACATGACGAATCTATAAGGGTTCCGTTTTTTGCCATTTGGCTACGGAACCCTAAAAAGTTGCTCCGAATTTAAAAATGATGTTTGGGAACGACTACTATTGTGTCCAACAACTATATGCTATACAGAAGTACAAGAATATTATTATTATGTTAAGAAAAAAAATGATAAGAAAAGACCCGATAGTATTTAATAAATCGGAAAAAAGTGGATTTGGCCATTTCTGATATGTATATATCTTTAACTAAATGGTTCTACCTAACCTACTTTGCCAGCAACGAAGCTTAATTAAATTAAAAGTGGATAATGCATTGAAATAAAGATTGCTTTTATAAGCGCAATATTGCGCGTGAACTCTCCAAGTCTCCACATTCACAGTGTTCACAGTATAGTTCACGCGCTCGGAGATGTAACTAGGTCTACATTAAAAGTAAAAAACAAAGTAAAAAGAAATGGAGGAACCGAAGATGGTGAATGACGAGTATTCATCGTAATAGAATAATGTTTGTTATATTTTTTCTAGTATTGGGCTAATATTTTATAAAACTTGCGCGTGAATGTTGAGCCTTGTTGCGTTCGCGCGTTCGTGGCCCTTTGAAGCGGGCCAAAATACCGACAGCAAGTGGTTAACGAGGCGCGAACCATGCGCGAACCCGCGAACGCCCTCCACATTCAAACTTTTGCGCTTTCGCGTATTGCGTTCGCACGTTAATGTAGAGCGCGCAAAAATAATTTTCACGTCGCTGCTTTGACGTTTTACTCTATTGAATTTTTAGCAAATATATTTCTCCGCCAATTACGAGGGCGACACTGAAAGTTTTTAGATCTGGCCACTTGTAAACAATATAATAAAAAAATAAGTTTCAATTTTGAAAATGGAACTCTTTGCCAATATTATTAAGTATGTATTTTATTGATTTGTCATTTGTTTTACGATTTGGCGGCAAATTGAAAGTTGTCTGTTTCACGTCAGCGAGAAAATTTTCGTGCAATGGTTTTTTATGACTTATGATGTGATTTAAGTCAACAAGAAAGTTATGATAGACTACGATTGGCCCCATCTCGTGCCATTGTTTACAATTGGTTTAATGGGTTTAAACGTGGTCGCAATAATCTCACTGATGATCTGCGTTAGGGCCGGCCTTCTACGGCAAGGACTGAAGATAACATCAGTGTTGTGCGGCGTATGATAGAGACTGATAAAAGAGTGACCTATCAGCAGATTCGTACAAGCTTGGGCATCGGTATGAGTCAAGTGACTAAAATCCTCCATGAACATTTAGCGGTCAGGAAGCTTTGTGCCCCAAAAACTCCGTCGTGTTGATTGGTGCCGTGAAATGGTTTTAAGATTTAACGGAGGTGACTCAAATGCTGTGTTAGACATAGGTACTTACGGGTGCCGAAAGCTGGATTTACTGTTATGATCCCGAAACCAAAAGACAGTCTGCTCAGTGGGTGTTTCCTTCCGAGGAGTTGCCAACTAAAGTGAAGAGAGGTCGAAGCGTGGGAAAAACGATGGTGGCCTCGTTCTTCGGAAGGACAGGTCATTACGCGACAATTGTTTTAGAGGATCGAAAAACAGTTACTGCAGAGTGGTACACTAACAATTGTTTGCCACTTATCTTGGAAAAAGTTCGGGAGAAACGACCTCGCAGTAGGATCCTCCTTCACCGCGACAACGCCTCATCACACACCGCCAGGCGAACGATCGACTATTTGGCGTTGTCAGACGTGGAATTACTGGCCCGGTATAGCCCGGACCTCGCACCTTGCGATTTTTATTTATTCCCGAAAATAAAAGAAAAACTTCGAGGAAAACGTTTTATGGACGCCGAGGAAGCTGTGGCTGCGTTTCAAAACGCCCTCGAAGAGACCCCTAATAACGAGTGGGCTAAGTGCTTTTGTCAGTGGTTCCATTGGATGCAGCGATGTATTGACGTCAAAGGACACTATTTTGAAAAGATGTAATAAAGCTAATAACTTGCTAGTTTAATCAGTTTTTGTTTTTCTAAGAACTTTCAGTTTGACCCTCGTATTAGAAGATTGCCCTTACAACGGATGGCGACAAAACTTTTATAAGAATAAAGCCCTTGAAAACGTTTTTAATGTAATATTAATAAGTGTAATACACTTATTAAATGTTTGAAAGTTGCGATTATGAAGGGAGTGCTCTTATAAACAACATTTACTATGAAATTATGTTTAATATACTTGATACTAACCGCAATATAACGCGGTTAAGGGTTACTAGCTTTCAATAAAGCAATAATATGGGAAGTATAGCTCATGCAATTTATGATGGCGAGTGGGCTTTACTTGTGGTAAACACATATCTGTATACGCGTCAAAGTGTGCGTGACAGCGAGAGCGGGTATGGTAAGCATAAAAAATAAAGAGAAAATTCTATATTCTTCTTGAAGAAAGTGAAAGACTTTAGCGACCATTGCTCGTCCCTACAAACAATATAAAATAAGATAAAACATTGAAAACAACATACTATTTGTATTCTTGACGTGATATGCGAACTATTTAGTCATGTATGCAGCGACCTTCTTGGTTGCATCTTCTACAAAATTGATGTAACTAGGTATCATTTGTAATGTCTTCGTATTTTCTGTCCTTAAATTACGTACAATTTTATTTTAATTAAATCTATCTGTAGGTTTTTTATTTATTTCAGAGGGCTTAATAGGGCCGTGTTTATCGCGAGACTAAACGTGGATAAAACATCCTTCACTCTCGCACTTATATACTTGTCAGAAAGTTACGAATGTTTTATCCACGTTTTGGGACGCAATAAACACGAATAGGCCCCACAGTTCTAAATTAATTACCTATTTTTATTTTAGCATATGTTAGAATAAAAATACTTTATTATACCTTACTATAAATAACATAATGACATGCTGACGGTACTTCGTGGCAGTTATCGTCGTGGAAACAATATGCACAAGTGACTTGAGCGACGGCGCGCTCGCGACTGATCGCTCCGTCAGACACGCACACTACCGCAATGTGCATGTACACGTTCAACCACTAATAAAGCCCACTCGCCATCGTGAATTGCATGAGCTATACAAGGTTTAAACTCTTATAATTTGTGTCCAAATGCAGTTTCATAGACGATAATAGGTATAACTTTTATAAGAAAACATTTTTTGGTCATATTAGCCGTTAAAAGATATGTTTTTGCTAGTTGGGGTTGGCCGCTTAAAACCTCTTGTTGATTGAATCTGTTTTACAGCAATAACATTTTTAGCGGATTTACTTCAGATTGCTATTTATAGACTTAGGTACATTTAAGGTTATACGAAAAACCGAAATAAGAAGCCATTCTAAAAATATATCCCGTATAAAAACGGTATTTTGTGAACTTTTTCGTATGGGGTCTGTTCGAATTTTATTTATAGTAAGTCGTATTCGGTGACAATTCAACTAGTTACCTATCAATCCTATCAGGGTAAAAAATATACAACTCTGTGAACTCACTAAAACGCATAAGAGCGCGTGCCCCAGTTGATGGCATACAAGGATTAAAACACGACTGTTTTAAGGCCTAATTAAGTTCAGTTGCATACATTATTTTATCTACACTTACATTATAAGTACTCTAAGATGGGTTAAGAATTCGAAGGCAAATGACCTGCATGCTACCAGTGTTACCTGTAACATATCTATTGGTGCTAAGCTGGATGGTGACGTCAACGAGCACTGCCCGGTTTTGAGATCGATCTGTCAACACGATATCAGGCTTATTGACGACAATAGTCCTGTCCGTGATGACAGATCGATCCCAATAGAGCGTAGTACGACCATTTTCGAGAAATGGCGCCGGTGTGTACTTATACGGCAGACTCAACAAGACCATATTGAACAGCAAGTTGCTGATGGACGATCCTGGCAACGAGGTTACATCTGTACAAGTACTCGCCGTAAGCCAAATGCGAACAACCGGAAATTATGTGTCTGAGGCACTCGCCGGGGCAACGGCACGCTCGACAAATGTCAACCGTGCCATCCCTCAGAATATAGTTCCTGTAATTGTTCGTCATTATGACCTCGTCAGCAGTGATTCAAAGATGTTAAATTAAATACGAGTATATTTTTTACTTGCTGATGTATATTTCTTCTTTTCTCTTGGGACTGTACATATTTGATTAAGTTCGGTGATCCGGTGTATTGTTTTCTATTTTCCAGGAATGATTTTACAAAATACATGCAGTTTCCGAGGATTCCGTAATAATTTAATTTGCGACAAAGTAAGGGAATCGCGCATGACCACTCTTTATCCAATTAATGTAGTAGCGCGCAAATTACCACTACCGACACAGATAAATACAATCTGATAAAAAAAATCAAAAAATCACTGTTTTAAGTTGTTTCTTTTGTGTACACACAATTACCCACCTGGACAACAAATTTCCACTTTTCTAGTCATCTGGAAGTAGGTTAGGTTTTTAATTAGTCAGTGCCCACCGATAGTCATTCAGTCAGTCAGTCAGTGATAAAAATACAGATTTTTAGACAGAAACATCTCAATAACCGATTGAACTGATGAAATTTGCGGTATACAGGGTTATTGGTAAGTCGACCTATTCCCGTTAGGAGGTGATAGGAGTGACTATTTGCGATAAGTTTGACCCCCATATGCATTATGCAAAAGTGAACCATTTTTAAGTTATAGCGTTTATTAGTTTTTTTTTAAATTAGTCGGAAATTCAACTTGAAAAATTTATTACAAAAAAAGTATCAATTTAAATCTTTTTTTTTCTTCTGATTTACAAAACCGATTAAACACTGGTTATTTTTCAATATTAAAACAATAATTATCGGTCCAAATTTAAAAAAGCGAGACCGAAATCGAATTTTTTTCAATATTTTTTGCGATCGCTTTCCACTAAAATGCCTTAAAAACAAAAAAAAACGTTATGAAACTTGGCTTGCAGATTATTTTAAAAACTTAACTGTTTTCTTAGCTCTCCAAAAACGCATAACAAATAGAAAATTATTTTAAAAAAACCCGAAAAAATAATCATCACAAAGGAAGCCGGCGGAAACAAAAGTCACAAAACCAACTTAAAAATTAAAATTAAAAAACATACCAAATTTAAATCATAAATTTTTTATTTGCTTTTGCACAAAATGAATTTGTTGTTCCTATGCAAAATTAAAAAAAATATCTGTACACGTCTGAGAATGCGAGGCCGAAAAGTAAAAAATACATGCTTTTTTATCAAACTCCAACATAAATTACATGAAAACAGAAAAATTTACCAATACATTTGGCGTGCAGATTACACATAAAACATTGACCTTTTTCCAGCTTTCTAACGAGCTATTAAAACTAAAATGAGTTTTGTTAAAGATTGCTGGAAAAAATTGATCACAAAGGAAGCAACAAGGAAATCACTTCCGAACAAAACTTAAAATTAACTAACTAAATCTATCAAACTGACTGTTATACTCGTAAACACAAATAACAACATTAACTTATGTAAAAAATTACAAAATTAAAACTAATAAACAATTAAAATTGAAATAATCAGGATTTTTATAGTTAATTTTCAAAATGGCTACCTCCATTTCTTATTCTCACGTAAGTTAATGTTGTTATTTGTGTTTACGAGTATAACAGTTAGTTTTGATAGATTTAGTTAGTTAATTTTAAGTTTTGTTCGGACGTGACTTCCTTGTTGCTTCCTTTGTGATCAATTTTTTCCAGCAATCTTTAACAAAACTCATTTTAGTTTTAATAGCTCGTTAGAAAGCTGGAAAAAGGTCAATGTTTTATGTGTAATCTGCACGCCAAATGTATTGGTAAATTTTTCTGTTTTCGTGTAATTTATGTTGGAGTTTGATAAAAAAAAACATGTATTTTTTAGTTTTCGGCCTCGCATTCTCAAACGTGTACAGATAATATTTTTTTTAATTTTGCATAGGAACAACAAATTCATCTTGTACAAAAGCAAATAAAAAATGTATGATTTAAATTTTGTATGTTCTTTAATTTTAATTTTTAAGTTGCATTTGTGACTTTTGTTTCCGCCCGTTTCCTTTGTGATGATTATTTTTCAGGTTTTTTTAAAATAATTTTCTACTTGTTATGCGTTTTTGGAGAGCTAAGAAAACAATTAAGTTTTTAAAATAATCTGCAAGCCAAGTTTCATAACGTTTTTTTTTGTTTTTAAGGCATTTTAGTGGAAAGCGATCGCAAAAAATATTGAAAAAATTTCGTTTTCCGTCTCGCTTTTTTAAATTTGGACCGATAATTATTGTTTTAATATTGAAAAATAACCAGTGTTTAATCGGTTTTGTAAATCAGAAGAAAAAAAAAGATTTAAATTGATACTTTTTTTGTAATAAATTTTTCAAGTTGAATTTCCGACTAATTTAAAAAAAAACTAATAAACGCGATAACTCAAAAATGGTTCACTTTTGCATAATGCATATGGGGGTCAAACTTATCGCAAATAGTCACCCCTATCACCTCCTAACGGGAATAGGTCGACTTACCAATAACCCTGTATATTAAAATTTAAACTAAAGGGATCTTAAATAAATAAGATAAACTTCAAATGTTTACATTAAATAGATTTAAAGTTATTAAGGGGTCAAAAGTGACAGTCATGGTTCGTGTAAATAGCCCCAGGCGGGTGTCACTTATTTGCTTTGCAAACTTGGCTGACACACTCCCGTGTGTCTGTATTTTTGTTCTTAGTATTGGTTCGGAACGCATTAAGAAGACTTATGATACGTGTGTAGATAAATAATTTTGCACCTCAGCACGTCAATAAGGCAGGTGTTACTGTCTAAATGCTTTGGCCAAATTCGATATTGCTGCGAGCGAAAGACAGTGAACTAAATACGATTTTGCTGCGAGCGTGAGAAAAAGTAACTTTTTAGTTAAAACGGGAAAAGTTGTATGTGCAACACGAGAGTTCGAGACCAAAGTTATATGCATATTAATCCTTCGCATACTCGGGATTCAAAATCAACACCCGCTGCAAAAACCCACTTGGCTCTTTTGTTGCATAAATAACTATTGCAAAGCATCATCAATTTTATGCTGTGATGTTCGGTACAACGACGACTGTAACAAAAAGTACAGTTTGCAGCAAAGTTGTATCAAGGCTGCAAATGCGTTGCCAACCCTGAGAACTTAAATGGAATGCCTCCTCGCCCCCCCCCCCCCCCCCCACACACACACACACAACAGAACACAACAATGCGAACACTGCTGTTTGGCTCATTATTCCATTCATTGCTCAATCAACGCTAGCGAAGCATGACCTCGTAATAAAATATTTGTTTGTATACAATATCATTCTAACTCCGTTGTTAGTAAACATAATATTGTGTTATTACAAAGTCCCTTTTATAGATTTTCATAATATATACGTATGAACTCAGCAAATATAAAGAGGAATGTTTCCTCAAAAATGGGTTTGGAAATATAATAAAATACTAGTATTTCTAAAAGAAAACCAAAACCTGTTACTTGATACAACTTACCTTCCCGTTTATGCTTTCTTAGTTCGATCTTTTCAATAAGAATGTTTCTGAGGATCCTAGCCTCATGCTCGTTAGCAAAGTTGAATGCCGTCATGTACTCCTGCAACACAAGCGGTTAGTTCAGTTGTTAAAGCGCTCTGATACTGCTATGGACGCCATCCACGAATTCAGTTCTTTATGAATGTCGTTAGAGTGACGTTCATAATTTAGACGCTCTGTAATAAATAACAGAGTAATTGCAACAATATGGACACATTAATATGTACAAGCGACTCACTTCAGCTTCAAACGTGTGTAAGTAAGGCCTCGGATCTTTGTATTCTATCTGCATGTACACTTCGTGTTCCCATATCATAGCTCTTCTGTAAAGGCAGTAAAGGCGAAAGAAGTAGGAGCGCTTGCTGTTATCCTTGATCAAGCAGAGCACTCCCGTGTCTTTCTTCTTCCACTCCGCGTGCGCCGGGCCTTCCGTCGTGAACAGCTGCACCACTGCCGTCGCCAGGCTCTGCACAACACAGGGCTCGAGTTACGAATTACTTGATTTATTTAATGGCTTCAAGCAACCACCTGCCCAATGCACGCACACGTAGGAACAATCTACTTAAATTCCTACTAGGCTCACCCACCCTACACTAAAATTACACCTTTTGGGACGTTTTTAGGGTTCCGTACCCAAAGGCATAAGAATATATAATGACTACGCCCCTCTTCTTCCGCGCCCATATTATCGGTTTATGGATGTGTTAAACAAGTTTAGTCACGAAGTGTTATTTATGTTTTTCTTCATTGTGTAAACATTTTTGCAAAATGAGTGTTTTATATATAAGTTAAATTAGGTAGGTAATAATACTTTTTGATGATATTATCATAAATTATTTAGTTGAAATAGCTTTATTATAAAATACTATTCTTATTTATTCGTTCGTTTTTGACACTTTTACTTTTACAGCCAAATAGACAGCAATAATGTTTTCATCACACTTGCTCGTAAATGGTGTTATTCCATGCCTTTATACAGAAGGACAATGGCCTAAATTGTTCCCGCGGGAATTATGGCGAGTTTGTCATCCCTAGGGAGTAATGACTTTCTTTTTAAAATTTGCAACTCTTTCGTACATCATTTCTGACTAAGGAGATTTAATTTTCAGCCAAAAATTAAATCGGTTTCTAATTTCATCTTTAAAAATTAGCTATAGACTAACTTACATTACACAAAACCTATACGCATCATTAAACTTCATTATTTTTATACCTATTTCAAGTTTATATCAACATTTATCATTAATTTTAGTAATTATACATTTTTATCAAATTGGCTAAATCTGGCTCGAATCCAGGTCGAAACTAAACGCAGTTATTATCTGTGGTAGAGGCCACAAAAAAAATATCGTTTCCATTTACGTTCCCGTTCGTCAAAAGTTATTTCTTTATATTTTGCAGAGTTAAAGTGTTTTCTCTTTGTTTTTTTTCCTCGCAAATGTGATGAAAACCATTGTGTGTATCACAGGCAGTAAGGGGATTACTAACTCGAGTCATTAAAAGCCCTCCGCCTTCGGCGTCGGGCTTCTAACACTCTCGTTAGTAATTCCCTTCATACTACCCTTGATGCACAATGTACTATTTCCCATGGCTAATTTACTAGGTACGGTTAATAAAATCAAATCGCGACCCGCGAGTTGAAAGAAATACAACGACTGCGCTACAAGCCCGACCTAAAGCCCACCACAAGCGGAGCTATAATATACATATATTAATATACTCGAATATATGACGTTGTAGCTAAGAACCACACAATACTAAGATATAAAAATATATATCCATCCAGTGGCGAGGGAAAAAGATAAAGTTATCTTACAGCTAAATCTATTAAGATATCTTAAGATAACTTGCTATAATATACACTCATGGACAAAATTAGGGGAACGCAAAAAAAAGGTTTAAGAACTACTTTCATAATTATCTTAGGTACTGGCCACTAATATCAGAGGATGCCATTAAATTAAATGTTCTTTTGGAATGTTTTTAATGTTTGATTTTCATTTGTTTTTTTCGCGATTTTGTCGTATTGTGTCATCTCAGTAATAAAAAAGTCTTCGTAATTTTAAGTTTTTGATGAAAATTTATGTTTTCTTCGAGTTTATGTGTTGAGTTTATTATCAGTTGTGTTTAACGTGATTGATTGAAGGATATTAAGTAAAAATGCCAGATCTAAATGAATTTCAAGTGGTTAAAGCTGTCACTTTAATTGAAAATGGCTATACTTACAAAGATGTGGCCCAAACATTAAGAGTTTCGAAATCGGTGGTACATCGAGTGGTCAAGAGGTATCGTCAGACCGGCCAGTATAGCAGACGAGCAGGTCAGGGGCGAAAACGAAAAACAACAGCAAGGGACGACCGGTTCATTGTGAACAACGTGCTCAGAAACCGAACCATGACTTCTTCCGAGGTGCGTACGAAGCTGCAAGAAGTCAGACAAGTCTCAATAAGCACAAAAACGGTAAGAAGGAGACTGAATTCAGCTGGGCTGTCATCCCGTTTGCCTGCTAGAGGCCCTCTTCTTGCCACAGGGCATAGAGTAGCTCGACTTGAATTTGCCCGATATCACGCAAATTGGGACGAGGAACACTGGAGCGAAGTCTTGTTTACCGACGAGTCAAGATTTTGCCTGATGCCAGATGACGGAAGGGTTAAAGTGTGGAGACGACCAGGAGAAAGGTACGCTCAGTGTAACATCATTGGAAAAGAGGCATATGGTGGAGGGTTTGTAATGGTATGGGGAGGCATTTGTATGGGGGCACGTACAGAACTTCGGGTCATAGAAAATGGGTCATTAACAGCTGCACGATACGTAACTGAGGTTTTGGAAGAAATTGTTGTGCCTTTTGCCCCATTCATAGGAGAAAATTTTCTTTTGATGCATGATAATGCACGCCCCCATACCGCAGCTGTGGTTACCGATTATCTTCGAGACGTTCAGATCAATGTTATGAGGTGGCCAGCACGTTCGCCGGATTTAAATTCGATAGAACATGTCTGGGACAAGTTGGGCAGACAAATTAAAAAAAGAAATCCTGCCCCCACTAACTTGAGGGACCTAAAAAACGCATTAATGGAAGAATGGGAAGAAATTCCCCAAGATTTCATTGATAATCTGATCAGAAGTATGCCGCGGAGAATGGAAGCAGCTCGAAGAGCTAGAGGGGGCAACACTAAATACTGATGGATAACTCACAAAACAGCGATCAAGAAAAAGATAAGAAAAAAAAGGAAAATTTAATTAAATTCTTAAATGTTAATTTCATTTACAATTTCTTTAGACGGGTTGTTTTCTAAAACTGGTATTAATTTTACATTTGATTTTGTGTTTTTGATTTTAAACTGATCAGTTACAGCTACTAATAATATTATTAAAGTTAGTTGTTAAGAATTTTTCATGATAGTTTCATTTTATTGAATCTTTTTTTTGCGTTCCCCTAATTTTGTCCATGAGTGTATATTGATATATATTATAGCAGCGTGTGTGGAGTTTGTCAATGCATTGCTAAAATATACATTTTGGCATATTAATATATATTCCGTGTGACGCCCCTGACTGACTAGACGCCTCAGGTGTCGCCAAGCGGTAGGTATCTAACGCGCCGAGCGCACGTCGGGAGCCGGGAGGTTCCGTTCTACGTGTAGTTTTTTTTATTCTTATGCCAAAGGGTAAAATCTGGACCTTATTACTAAGACTGTCTGTCTGTCTATCTGTGACCAGGCTGTATCTAATAAACCGTGAGAGCTACAGTTGAAATTTTGTGTGTATGTGTAATGTATTTCTTTTGCCACGTTTTTAATAATTATTTCCCATACAACAAACGTGATGTTTTTGCCTTTTTTGCGATATTAATAACGACCACAGGTAGATGCTTGAAATATTGAAAGAATATTTAGTTGTATAGATAATGGTACGGAAACCATCGTGCGCGAGAAAAACTCGCACTTGGCCGGCTTTAAAATTTTAGCACGTTTCACCGTCATGATTAAGGTACCTGAAAGTCGCTCTTAATTTACCATCTACGGTAACGGCATGCAATTTAAATGTTTACTATAAACAGGACGGTACAACCGTGACGTGAGGTGAACGTGGCAAACTACACAATCAAAATGACACAGGCAATTAACTCCATAGGTCTGTGTCATTTTAAGATTCCCGTTATCAGGGAGATAGTTTTACATACACTGAAGTAAGCATAACAGTAAATGGAATGACAATTTAAGCAAAAACTGGCCAAGTGCGAGTTGATCTCGCGTGGCGAGGGTTCCGTAAATATGTTCTTTTTTTATAGAATTCTTATAGGTTTTCCTGTAATCTACAAGCAATGAACTACATTTGTATTTTTTTTTATTCAGACCCAGCAGTTTCAGAGATCGGGGGCAATGGTAAATTTTCGTCTTGTTTCATTTATAAAATCGAAACTATTTATTAACAAACATATATTCAAGATCCTCATAATGAGCCTTTTTATTTGATGTATGACACAGTAAGGTTTGCGAATTTTGGCTTTTTTCACTCGAAAATGACCCTTATTTAAATGTGGAAAGTTAAAAATATTTACTTTCCACATCTGTGTTTGTGTCATCAATTTACATAATTTTGTGTACTAATGTTCAATTCAATCGGTCCAGTTCGGAGCAAATTGGCTGTGAAAGACGGGCAGACAGACAGACGCACGAGTGATCCTATAAGGTTTCCGTTTGTTTCATTTATTGCACGGAACCTTAAAAATGAATAACAATACGATAAACTGTAAAAACAAAATGCAACTCGCTAATCAAAAAAGTCAAATTCTAACTTGCAATCAAAGGATTGCAAGTTAGAATTTAGTTAGAAAGGTTAAATGTTAACCCTTAGATGCATGTTTTATTTGTCCCTATAAAATTCCGTTACTTGTAAAAGTGTGCTGATTCTACGTATTATTTTTTTGTTTCATGGGACGCATCGTAAATCATGTATTTAAGGTTTAAAAGTCAGTAATAAAGGTAGAAGATTAAACTTTTCGATAGCTGGAAAAGTCGATAAAATGTATCATTCCAACTAAATTGACGTTTGATTTTTGCCATAAAAATTCCGCCCTCTGTGAATGACAGTTGGCACTTACGTTAAAAAGTAGGTGCAGATACACTTGTCAACGGACGGATGCGTGTCTGTCCACATAACAACTAATCTTATACTTTTCATCGAACAAAATTTGTTACGAGTGAACCTGCGGGCTATGGACCTCACAGATAGCGCTTCGCTCCTTTTCCATATCGTCATCGTCTTTCAGGTCCTTAGTAAGCCAGTGCCCATGATCCTTATTTATTTATTTATTTATTGGTTTATTGCGGGTTATAATCGCCAAAATGTGAAAAAAGGCCGAAATCTTCGCGGTTTTTTTTTTCGTTCTATGGTAAGTTTAGTTTTATCTTTTACGTCGATATCATACCGCGATTAGAATGGGATTCGGAAGTACCGTTAGGACATCAGTACTTATAATTAATAATTATAATCATAAGTCAATCTATCATATCTTCTGTAGTGCAGACACTTATATATAATAGATTTACAAAGTATGCTTTGCCATAAACAGTCACTACATATTTCAAATCTTTTCTTGGGAAAAGTTGTCATGTGTTTTATAAAAAATATTATTACAATACTTGACAATTTTTTAATTAAATCGCTGTACCAATGTAAAACTAATTTCTTATCAAATACCAGCGGCCCGCCGGCGGCTTCACCCCGCTACAAATTTCCGACTTGCCCAGTGGGTTCTTTTTTCTGCCCTATATTCTTTTGTTTTTTAATGTAAAAAAAAGATAAATGAGTTATAGCGTGACCAGGAGAATTAAGGGTTGATTTTTACATATGTATCGATGAATCATGGTAAAGTATTAAACGGTCGGTGCCGAGAAATTATCTTAAATGTATTTACATATTTTAATAACGAAAACATAACGTAAATTTAATACTAATTTATTCATTTATTTTGTTCATACCATGTGATAATACAGACAGCTGACAATTATGGTTTTCTAAGTGAAATATTTTTGATGGTGTTTCTAAAATTAATTGCAACATTTGTATCTTATTTGAGTAATATTTTTTTTCACGCTTTAATACTTCATTGTACTAAAATAAGTATTTTCGTTTATCTGCACACTCTACCATTGACATTGTCATTCATTAGTGTTTCGCGTTCGTCCGATCGGTTGACCGATCAATCGGTCCGATGGGACTTTTTTCCCGGTGGTCGTGGCTAATTGAACCCATGAGAAATCGTTGTCCCATTTGTCCGATCATAATAGAAACATGTTCAGTCATTTTGAAAAGTACTTTATTAAATCTTATAAACAAAACAAAGTTCACTTTCAACTGCTAAAATAAAAGAAAAACTCATTGTGTACAGTCAGCATCATATTCATATAGCCAAATAGTTCGTTACACTTCCTAGTTACTACGGTAATAACGAAGTGTAACGATATATACACCGTGCCCGGGACGTATAGATGAATTAACGAGAGCATGGAATTGCATATGTAGTAGTATTGTATGTTTAAGTAGTCTTTGAGAAACGAGTGCTGAAGGATATGTTAGGTCACTTTATACTACTTAGCAATAACCAGTTTGGCTTTATAGATGAATTAACGAGATCATGGATTTGCATATGTAGTAGTATTGTATGTTTACAGGCATTCTATATTTGAATTTTCGATTTTCTCGTACTATCAGCATAAAAAGAGGTTTGTTATATATTGAAGAAGTAAATACCAAAATAATGTCAGTGTCAAATTGTAAAAATTATTTACGTTGTGCATATATTCTTACGTCTGATTTTATTGTATATTCCCACAATGATCAGAATAATTTTGAGTCAGCCCGTACAACTAAGTGTAAGTTACATAATTTTCAAAAAATATGGCAGTGAGTAATTTTGGTCCGATTGAGAGTCAAAGTAAGCAAATTATTTTTAACTGTTATAAATATTTTGAACTTGCACTGAAGAAAAATTTAAATTCCCCTTACACCGCTGCCCAGTTAGTTGAAAAAGCTTCAGGTGTTTGTCTCTCTACTGTTTATAACTTATAACATTGTGTCTGAGAGCAATAGTGAGAAATTCGCATCAACAAAGAAATTCACGTCCCCGAGAAATAAAAAGTTACGTACTTGTCCGTCATCAGCAGTAGACGATTTTGATCAGGAAGTCATCCGGAGAACTATATACAATTTTCATCTGTCCCATAAGCAATTTCCAACCTTAAAGGCACTCCACTCTGTGTTAAAATCCGATATAGATTACAAATTTGGCATTTCCACCTTACGAAAACAAATACAAAAATTAGGATTTAAATGGAAAAAGACCCAGGACAACTGAAAAATATTAATGGAAAGACACAACATACGACTGCTAAGAATAAATTACCTTACCAAAATTGGGGAATATCGGTCTAAAGATAGACCACTAGTTTATAATGATGAAACCTACATCCACACTTCACATGTGTCCGGAGAGGCTTGGACCGATGGAACAGAATTTGGTGTAAAAAAACAAATCAGTACAGGCCAGCGGTTAATAATAGTGCACGCAGGAGGAAAAGATGGTTTTATTCCCAACGCTTTGTTAATGTTTAAGGCAAACCAAAAAACGGGAGATTACCATGACCAGATGAACTTTGTCAACTATGAAAAATGGTTAAAAGAAAATTTAATACCGAATCTCAAACCGAATAGCGTACTTATCGTAGATAATGCGTCCTATCACGACAAACTTTTGAATCGTGCTCCAACGTCAAATTCTCTTAAACAAGAAATGATGGATTGGTTGACAGAACACAACATTTCATATAGCCCATTGATGTACAAAACCAGTTTGTATGATTTAAATATAAATTCGATCCATGTCCCCTTCCTGACATCGATATTTATTTTCTTCACTTTCGACATGGCGACAAATATTTTCCCAGTACTCAGCAGTAATAGTATTCATTCCTTCAGTTGCTAAGCTCATAACGCCTTGCATGTTTCAAGAAACGTTTCTTTTCGCTACATATCCTTTTACCATGGACCAAATATTTTCGATCGGATTGAATGTCGGGTGATACGGTGGCAATGGTAAAACGGAGTGGCCATGTTTTTTCAAATTTGCATCTATGTGGTACTCACGAAACCGCTCTTCATTTTGTTTAATAAAATTACTCACTGCCATATTTTTTGAAAATTATGTAACTTACACTTACAAGGAAAGGTACCCAACTGTCCGGCTCCGATTTTATTGATTTTGATATATGTTAGAGAGTAGTTTAAAATAACAGACACGTATTATTTTTTAGCAGCCCAAACTCAACCTGTTTGGAGAAATTGACCTGCAAAGTACTGAAAAATGACTAAACCCTCTAACTTATATAGAGATATTTTAAATAAAAAATGCAAGTTTCATAGCAGTTTGATTATAAATGTTTGATTATACTTAAATGAAAAAATAATGAGCACGTGTTTTGTTATATCGGCATAAACTCATATTTAATAAAAAAAATCCCTTCTAACATCATTGAAGATACACTTCCTTTGGTATTTTTTTAAAATATTAGTTTTAGCCGATATAACAAAACATGTACTCATTATTTTTTCATCTTCTTAAACATTTATAATCAAACTGCTATGAAACTTGCATTTTATTTTTTAAATATCTCTATACAAGTAAGAGGGTTTAGTCACTTTTCAGTACTTTGGAGGTCAATTTCTCCCAACAGGTTGAGTTTGGGCCGCTAAAAAAAATACGTGTCTGTTATTTTAAACTACTCTCTAACATATATCAAAATCAACAAAATCGGAGCCGGACAGTTGGGTACCTTTCCTTGTTAGTCGTACGGGCTGACACAAAATTATTCTGATAATTGTGAGAATACAATAAAATCAGACGTAAAAATATATGCACAACATAAATAATATTCACTATTTGACACTGACATTATTTTGGTATTTACTTCTTCAATATATAACAAAACTCTTTTTATGCTGATAGTACGAGAAAATAGAAAATTCAAATATAGAATGCCTGTAAACATACAATACTACTACATATGCAATTCCATGCTCTCGTTAATTCATCTACATTTTTCTTTTTACATATTTGCGTCTGTATTTAATTTCGTTTGTTTGAAATACTGTGAGAAATCCACGATTTATTTTTATTTTATTACTTTTCGTGAACAAGCCTTATTCATTTATAGAATATAGTTTTATGTCATTTTATTTTGTAGCAATTATGGTAGACCAGATTTTTTTTGCATACAACAATAGTGTTTTTTCATTTTCATTGTTTTTCCACTAGCATTATTTCAGGGTCCACTGACTCTTAGCCCAGCTGTAAGTAACAATTTTTTTTATTGAACAAGGTTTTTGTTAAACCCTGCATTACATAATATAAACTTACTTTAATTTCTTTTAAACAGTAATAGAAAGTACCTATTTTTTTAACTTTTATCTGGTTGCTTATAACATTGAAGGAAAGTAAATTAAAATAAATAAATAAAATGTAATATGAGATAAATATGTGATGTAGTATTTATATGTAATATAAATCAACCATTGTGCGTGCATATGTGCAATGGGGAAGTTTTATGGGAGATAAAATGATAATGATATAAATATAGTGAAATAAAAGCTTTTCCTGTATGTCTAGGCCTAACTGTCTGTCAACTAAGAACTTAGATCAAGCATAGTGAAAAACATCTAGCACCCACCCAGGGGCAGATCCAGTATTTTATTTATTGGGGTGTGGCCTATGACTTCTAAATTCAGCCCTGCGCAGATCAGGTCTCGTTTCTTTTATTTTGCCCAAGCAAAAGGTAAAGTGACTAGTAAAAGGTCCTGGAGAGCTATACACCTTTTACAAATCTTTCAGAATAAACCAAATAGACTGAGAGTTAGCTACGGAAATAGGTTTGCAATTTATAGAGCAATGAAATCCCTCTAGTAATAACTAGTGCCATACTATCATTATTAATGGGGCAGCGCCTGGCAGCTATTCAGTGGTGGGTGTGAGAGTGGATGGGCAACGAAGGGAAAAGTCGTCTCATTTATAGAGGTCTGGGCTTATACTTTTTCATTAGAGAGGACCTTCAAAATCGTTGTGTAAAAATACAGGCGCAAATATTCAGTCGATCACCCCGACAGTCGACGACAAAGAGCAACTGGCTTCAACTCGCGCCGCCCGGGCTGCCCGCGTCGACGGCGCAGCCCGTGCCTGCACTTCACGCGACGTCTGCGCTACCCTCGCCCGCTATGGTTGTGCACGCTCGTTCATTGAACGGATCGCTCCAAACTGATATGATGAAGCATAATACTCGGAATTTTTTGAGTCGATTTGTCACTGTGGATGAAACTTGGGTCCATCATTATACACCTGAATCACAACAGCAATCAAAACAATGGATGGCGACTGGTGAATGTGCCCCAAAGAAGGCCAAGACGGGTTTGTCGGCTGGGAAGGTGATGGCGACAGTCTTCTGGGATGGTGAAGGAATCATTATGATTGATTACTTGGAAAAGGAAAAGACTATCACTGGCCGTTATTATATAACGCACAGTTATTGGACCGTTTTAATGCCGAATTGTTGGGAAAACGACAAAATTTGTCCCCCAAGAAAGTCCTCTTTTATCAAGACAATGCCCCATTGCACAAGTCAACTATTGCAATGGCCAAAATCCACGACTTGGGCTTCACGCTGGTTCCGCATGCTCCGTATTCGCCGGATCTACCTCCATGCAATTATTACCTATTCCCAAATCTGAAAAGATGGATTGGAGGGCAAATTTTTTTGAAAAATGAGGACTGCATCACAGGTGTCAACGCCTATTTTGAAGATCTTAACAAAACGTATTTTTTAGAGGGGATAAAAGAATAGGAAATTCGCTGGAACAAGTGTTTGGCCCTCAAAGGACTCTATGTTGAAAAAAAGTCTAAAAAAAATATATATTTTTTAAAACGACTTATCAAACAGCCCTCGTAGCACCAGTGACCATCCTTACAGCCGTGGATTCACTTAGTCCTATAACATTATTAATATGCTCAGTGCTTAGCAAAGGACTCTGAACCAACTTTTTCTTTCTTGTTTTTGGTGATTTATATATAGGTGATTTAGATAACAGTAAAGAATATATATATTAAACAAACACTAAAGATAAATATAAACACTCTTTTTTTCCTGTACATGGGTACAGGAAAAACAATTAACGATACAGTCCTTAGTGGCAAAAATCTGTCAATTTTCATAAAGTTGTGTTCGCCGCTCGAGGTCACAAACTTGGATTATTCATTGAGCCAACAGCATCAACAAGTGAGCAAAAAAATTAGAACTACTGGATTTGACGCAAACGCATATTGACTTAAGTTACTGGAGTAAAAAGTCAATATAGCTTATTTAAAAAAAATAAAAACCAAGGATGCTGTTCAGTACAGCAGCAACCTCCTTGATGTTAAATAAAAATATTATTAGGTATTTTATAAACTTATAATACAATAATTTATATGTATTCAGCGACCAAAATTAGATATCTCAGTGGTATCAATAGATAATCTAGACACGAAGAGATATGTTATCTTCGAGCTCTGAGTCACGAGGGTCGCCGACTACGCACCTGGCACTTTGGGCCGATGAGGCCGAACACCAGCTCGTTCTCCTCGCGGCTCAGCAAGACGCTAGCCCTATGCTCGCCGCGCGGCATCCTGATGCCCACTCCTGTTGGCTCGATTAACTCTAATCGGCCTACACACATGCACACTTCCAGGTTGCACTCATTCCTGTATGTCACGAATCAATATATATTTCTCCAATACTTGCTTCTATCTTAACTTCATCAAAAGGATTTTGCTTGTAGGTACTGATATGTCTAGATTTAATTGAACTCCATAAACACAAAAAACTTGCAATAAACTTTCTCCCTTTAACCACATCAATCATAAAATGAAGTTAATGTTGCCAGGTTTTGTGCACTGTCAAAATAATCAAAAGGCGATAAACGTCATTGCCCCTAATCGCCACTGAACGTTTTGAGAGGCAGTGTTTAAGCGGGGCGATATCGCAACACAAACGCCTATGAGTATTTATTCGTGTAAACAAAGTACGGATGACACTGTAGAATTTATGAACACAATAGCTTGTCGCATAATGCGAACAATATCTTAAGCGTATGTTAGGTTAAATAATTTTATATAGTTTTAATAAAAAAAATAGGATGATTATACGATATTTAAAAAAAAAGATTACTTATTCGCATAAAAAAATCGAATAATGTCCATCTCTGCTCTTATATTACCAATGACGTACGAAGAAAAAGTTATTTGCGAATAAATTTATTACGAATATCGGGTCCGGCAGACGTCATCCTGCCCGGAAAAGCAGTGGCACATTAAATTTGATATTTTAAAATTATTATTTCCTTTTCTTGGTTTTCTATACCTAATAACTTCTAACACATCTTACGTTGAGTCATAATTTTTTGATATCACTGTTTACTATGGTCTCTATGTCTAAATTATTAAAATCGTTTACCTATCATAAAATATAATTTGGTGACATACCGACAGCAGCGCCACCGGGTTCAATTGTGTTTTAAAACCTTCCAGGAACCCTGAAATATACACAAAATTACGTCCGAATCGGTCCAGCCGTTTAGGATTTGACGACATACCGACAGCAGCGCCACCTCCCGGGTTCAATGAAGAATGTCAGTAGGTACGCCAAATAGCTGCAAACTTTGGTACAGTAAATGCAGTAAAGCTTATAATTAAACAAACATACAACTGTATGTTTCATTCAAATAGACCCAATAGTTTTGATTCTACGAAGGTTTAAAATCTTGGTCAATAATAAGGGCGCGGCGTCATCTTGCTGGCGTGACGCCATCGTTCACCAGCGGTGCGCGCCAATGACCTTCTATACACATGGACAACTCACGTCATACAACAAAAATGCCCAAACATGGCACTGCATCTTATTTCACCCTATTATGCTTCGACTAGCTCAGTCTATACATTGCCGTTTACACACCAGTCCTTTAAAATGTCATCGGTTATTAATCAGTAATGTTTATCAAATACTCAGTCGAAGCTTCATATGTTGATTTTAGAAGTTGGCTGGAACAAGGTACCTACCAGTGGAGTTGAAACGGGCTGTTAATTTTAGGGTAGCGAACCTCAACAGAAAATACGGAACCCATAAGGGGGTTTTTATAAGGGTGAGCTTATAAATGCTCACTCATTGTTTGTCCGTCTGTTACAGACGATTATTTTTGTGGAAATGTTTTTTATAGTTTTCGAATGTACAGTACGGTCACGGAAGTTAATTTGCTACCCATTTCAAAGAAAATCTGCTTGAAGATGTCACTGTCATTAGAGATGTTAAGTCATTTGTAATTGATACGAAATTCAACCTTATTGCTGTAGAATGTCAGATTGACTTTGGAACTAAGGTGGGTCACAAATTTAATTCTTTGACTGTACCCCAACGAAAATGTTAATAGTATTAAAATGTCATAGTAAACTTCAAACAGAACATCAAATGACACACATGACAATGACAATGACATTCACAATGACAAGGTTCTAAGTATGCTCATTATTTTTATTGGGTGACTGTACCTATATTTTGAACTATTTATGGTATTATAATTATGTGGATAGCTACTGTAGGGTAACTTTTTACTATCGAAGTTAACGATATTTCAGGGGCCAGACGGTGATGGTGCTCATAAATATGAACCAATTTTTATTAATCCTTCTGAAACCGCAAACATATCAAAAACTTACTCCAAAAAAACGTTTTGTACAATCACCCAATACAAATGTTGAGCATACTTAGAACCTTGTCGTTGTGACTGCCATTGTTATTGTCATACTTGTCATTTTATGTTCAGTTTGAAAGATATTATGACAGTGCACTAAAGTGCTTAACATTTTGGTTTGGGTACTGTAGTACATGCAAGAGAAACCAATTTTTTTAAACGAAATATTTTTATTTACCTACCTACATAAAATAGGTAATCGAAAAAACTAATTAACGCTTATATCCTTTAGTGATTAAATATACATCAGATTCAAGAAAATGATCTGAGCAAATGACGCTTGAATTATTTGGTTTGTAAAATATTTCGGATCTTTCTCTTGCTACTAACTTGCGCCAATTCTCTCTCCTTATCTCGTGTACAGGAAAGCTGAAAAAAAACCCATTATAAGGGTTCCGTTTTTTACCATTTTGGAACCCTAAAAAGAGCTACTCTATTATTTGGTTTCTGACTATGTTCTTGTCACGTCCTTTTGCTTGTTTCTTTCTAACGCGCGTGAGAGAAAGAAATAGAATATCAATGGAATACTTGACAATAGTTGTCAGTAGTTGTCAATCAAATACGATATTTATTGAAAATTAAATGGTTTTAATACATTCTTTATAGTTTTTCGCGTGTTATCTTTTATAATAAAATTAACTTGCCGGTGGTAAGTCACACACTCTTTTTTTTGAGTCGTTCTGGTATTATTTCGGCACTTGTTGATGACACACTTCGGCATCTTAACGGATTTGCGACCAACAGACGACTAAGGTAAGAACTGTGCGCACGCTGTCATTGCGAGCAATTGGGCTGTCCCGCGTATTGTGCGCTGATGCGAAGTCCTTGTGTATAGAAGGTCATTGGTGCGCGCCAATGACCTTCTATACACAAGGACTTCGAATCAGCGCGGCAAAAAGTATGGAATTAGGCCGGCCGCATACATACGTTTTCCGTTTACGGTTCCGAATACGATTTCTGCTCTCGGACATGCATGCGGCCGCGTGTATAAGTTTTCCGTATAAGGTTTCCGCATTCGGAAGACTTAACTAGATGGTTTCCCCCGGTTTGCACCGTTTCTATTACGTTCGGAAGGCCCTTAAATGTTAAATATAAACTTGAAAGTGTCGTAATTTTATAATATGTTAAAAACTAAGTGGCGAAAGTTTAGCCATGTGTAAAGACCCCTTTGGAACATACAAGGGTGGTCCCAGAAGTACCCGACCTGATATGTAAAAGACCGTAAATGTTTAAAAAATCTTACGAAAGTACACTTAATTTAAACTTAATTGAAAATGGAAGACGCTACGTCTTATGTTCTTTGTCAGCCTTCAAAGTGAACGCTTTCAGTGAAGTTGACATAAATAAAATTGATCACCGTTATGTATTAAAATACTTTAACATGAAAGTTCTCACTCCAACAAATATTAAAATTGAGTTAGATTCAACACTTGGAGAGTCTGCTCCATCATTTACGACGGTAAAATATTAGGTGGCAGAGTTTTTTAAACGAAGTCGTACGAGTTGCCAAGACGAACATAGCAGTCGTCGACCAAATGAAGTGACCTCGCCAGAAATGGTCAATAAAATCCACAAAATAGTGTTGTATGATCGTCGGTTGAAAGTGCGCGAGTTAGCAAATAAAGTAGGCATCTAAATGTTGTGTACATCACATATTGACTGAAAATTTGGGCATGAAAAAGCTCTGCGCAAGATGGGTGCCGCGTTTGCATACAATAGAATAAAAACAGCGTCATGAGGATGTTTCCGTTGAGAAAGAAGAAAGTTTGGTTTCATCAAGACAATGCACCAGTTCACACAAGCGTGGTTGTGATGGCCAAAATGAACGAGTTAAAATCTGGAGTCCTCACAAACGTTATCCGCCAGATTTGGCCCCCTCGGGTTATTTTATTTTTCCAAATTTGAAAAAATGGCTCGAAGATGTGAGTGAGTGAGTCGGCAGTTGATGACTATTTTGAGGAGCTCGACAGTTCTCACTATAAATTAAGCAATCGAAGCTTTTCAATATCGCTGGCAAAAGCGTATTGAGATAAAAGGAGACTATGCAGAGATATAAAAACAAAAAATAAACTAGAATGTGTTTTTTTGCTTAGGGTGGAATTTTTTAGGACCACTCTCGTAACATGTCTTAATTTTTTTTCGAACAAACTAAAACAATTACCAACATTTTCGTAGATTTCCAATTGTATGTTTATTTCTTTAGGGTATGTTTATTTGAAGCCATATTGTACATGTAAAACGGTAAATTCACATTTTTGCACTTTTGCTTTTAAGAAAATCATACCAAAATCGAATTATTTTCAGTAACGTTTTATTATTTAGCTAAAGTCCAAAATTTTACTATTTTTTTATTTTGGATGAAACTGAGGTCTAGACGCTTGCTTCCTTAGGGTAGGTAGTTTTTTTGAAGAAACTATAACAAGTGCCAACATTTCCACTCCGGAACCGTGGTCCCACTGCGATGTCCCACTGGTGGGACGAAACTTTTTCGTGGTCCCACCAAACACACACTTGACCGTTTTTTATGCCGAATTGAAGGAACGCCATACGGTAAATATTATCTTATAAAGAAAGTCGTGTTAGTTAGGAACTACACTTATAATAACCCAAGAACTGCTGGTTAAAAAAAATCGTAGGTTTTCGAGTACCATTGGGGTAGCACAGGGGTTTCAGGGTTGCAAACTTGGGTGTTAAATACTGTCAAGGGATCTAACAATAAATAATCGTGATGATTTTCAATTATTTCAATTTTTCCCCCAAAGTACAAAGACCGTTAACGCATTCAATGCCACCCTCTTTTCCTGAACATTAACCAGGTGCCACACTTTGCTGTGTACCCCAAACGCATATGTGAGTTCAACACACTATTATCTAGTGCCTCCGACGCACATATGAGTTGATACTAATTTGACATTGGTTTGTTCGCTTTGGAACTTGGTAATTATTCTAACAAATGGAATAAAACATGGTAATTAATATTTTACATTCTTTAATCACGTTGAACCTTTAATATTGATTCTAATTGAGCTTCATATACAACTAAAACTGAAATAAATCGAATACAACCTTAATCGACTAACAAAAAACTATTGGAATTGGGATAATTACACCAAAAAAACAATATATATTCCAATATACTACAATAACTGAATTTAAAAATTCTAACTTGTTTATTTTTATTTCCACAAAATAATTCATTGGTACATACTTAACTGACAGTATAACGTAAAGAACTGCGTCTATTTCACCTTCAGGATTCCAATAGAGACGATGACAGTCTTCGCAAAAACCTATCACAATCATTCCCTCATCCGTAAGAGATACCTTATTATTTGGCAATGGTTCAAATAATAAATCGGTATATATTGTATGTGGGAGTCTTAAGCAATACAATGTATAATTCATATTTTCAATCTTAAAACCAAACAAACATTTTGTCAATTTACCTTAAGTTTCAAGAAAATTAAAATTCTTGAAAATTGATATAATGATAATGAATTACGAGATTTTGTGTTACCGTTATGTAAATAATATAATTTCGTTTTTTTTTTACCCATATTTAGATTTGTGCACACAAATGTGAACAGGGTAACAAGACTAATATCTTTCTAAGTCATAACCCTAAACAAAAAATAGAATAGAAACATTTATGGATCATCATATCATCAAGTATGTCAAGCAAGGACAACTAATTTCGCAGGAAACTTCTCAAAAGTATTTAGCATGACCAACTTACTTGTTCGAAAAATCGCAGTGTATTATCGAAAAAAATCCTACTGTTCGGCAATGATTTCAAGCGTACGTTGCATTGTAATGTTATAGAGACTTTTTGTACGGCATGTTGTACGGTAGGCCTGAGTCAGAAAATCGAGAGATGACATTTATCAAAGTATTCAAGAGAAGTTCAATTAAATTGTCATTATACGATAATGATTCCTGAGATAAAGCAAACCCATTAGGATGGGAGGAAGGAGGGTCAGCAATAATGTTCTGGTGTGCTTGTCTGTCATACCCAGGACTGCGTGTAGGAGCTGCCCTGCGTGGGGAAGTGGTAGTTTTCCTATATGAATAGGTTGATTGTTGAGATGCAGACACAACAGGCTGGGAACTTTGAGATAGTGCAGACGGAGATTGTGACATGGTTGATTCTGCAAAAGATTTTCTTAATGAGGGAATCGTGCTGAAGCTTCAAGGTATGACAGATTCTCCTGTGACATAACCAGTTTTATGTTGCGTTGTCTCTGATGTTCTGGGCAGGCTTGATTATTTGCGCAATGATTTCCTGAGCAAAACAGGCAGCTAGGGATTGACACATTACAAGATTCACCTTCGTGATTTTGTGAACATTTATAACACCGCGGGTTCGACCTACATTGGGCTTTAATGTGGCCGAATCTGCAGCATTTATTGCACTGAATAGTCGATAACATGTAGCACTCCACTGGCAAGCTATTATAGAAGCAATACACATGAGAAGGTAAGGATCGACCTGCAAAGGTAACAACTACGGATTGAGTGGGAATCCATTGAGGATTACTGTTCTCACGTGGTTCTCACCCATTGATTTCCTGCTCAATCGACAAGCTTTAATTACTTTACCGAAACCAATTGGAACAGAGATATTAGTTCCTCCATGGACCAGTCCACAGAAATGCTACGTAACATACCCATTCTACTAATATGATATGATGGGATTATAGCTGAGAAGTTACCCTTTTCAAGAGCGGGATTATCTATACACTTATTAGCGTCAGCAACTGAATTAAAATCTACCGAGTAACGATTACGGCCGATACGTTTTAGGTACACCGTCTCTGACGACGCCAGGAATATTATTCTTGAAAAGAAAGTGGCCAAAAGAGATCGCACGCAAAGAGACGCCCGAGGCCGGGTCGCTTTCGTTCTTTTGGATATTCACAAGAAAAGGTGCATCATCATTCTCGTCGTACTTACTTTTTATTCCTTGAAAGTCGGGGTGTGTAAATGTGGTCTGGATAGACGCGGATGCTAGGGGCATATTTGTTATTTTAGGTGGAGGAATAGAGTTATTTTGAGCTTCAGATTGTGATCTTTTGCGCGATGCACTTTTATCTGATCTCATCTCTGTATTAGATACCGAAAACTCATTCTGACGTTCGCCATAACCTCCCCCGGGGTCCGGGGTATCCAGCTCCATTTCGCCGGTTAACAATAAACACTTACTTTAAGGCAGATGAAAGGAAGGCACAAACACGCCACTTAATAATCCCGGACACTTGCTGTTAACAGAAACGGAGACAGCAGAAATCAAGTCAAGTCATTGTCAGTCAATCGGTCCACAGTCGAAAAACAATGGCGGAAGATCTCTTATACACAATTCTTCAAAATGCACTCTTGGGACTTGCGATCCGTGTATTATTGTACTTAATCGCACATATATCACAGATAAAGTTCGTAAAGAGTTCAAAACTCACGAATAATTGGTTAAAAAACGTTTAAACGTTCAAACGAAAAGTCTCCGAAATGAACTATACAACGTACAAACTCTGTA
This sequence comes from Acleris sparsana, assembly GCA_923062465.1. Classification (NCBI taxonomy): domain Eukaryota; kingdom Metazoa; phylum Arthropoda; class Insecta; order Lepidoptera; family Tortricidae; genus Acleris; species Acleris sparsana. Next base: position 45,828,080 of record OV281285.1, on the reverse strand, counting down.
TCCCAAGACCAATCATGGAAAAACTTAAAACAGCAAATTTTACACTCTTCGTTACAATAAACGCAGCTATAAAAATACTTCGCGCCTTTTTTAAACTGTCAACGATCAAAAGCGCCGGTCGATGGGATGGCAGGTCCCGTTGGCGACTGGAGTGAGCCGCACGCGTTTCTAGTGACTTCGCGCTGAAATTAATACCTAATCACAAGTCGGAAATCGTTTTGGTCAGATATTTTTCTCCACACAATCCGAGGTTCCAAAAGTATGTTTTTAGAGATTTTTATACAATTTTTATACTAAAATATGTACGATTGGGTCGCTTTTGCATTGATATATATATGTAATGTTTTTAAACTTTTTTTTATTATCTTTAACGGTGACATATTGACTAATATCTCCTTACCATTTTTTACCATTTCATTTTGACAAATGGTAGTGAGAATGTTGAAATGGTAATGAGAATCAGTATAATATTTATACTGTTTAATGAAAAAAAAAACATGTAAATAATTAATAAATTCATCAGTAATAGGTACTGGAAAAAATAAGTACATCATTTTTAGGGTTCCGTACCCAAAGGGTAAAACGGGACCCTATTACTATAAGACTTCGCTGTCCGTCTGTCCGTCTGTCCGTCTGTCCGTCTGTCTGTCACCAGGCTGTATCTCATGAACCGTGATAGCTAGACAGTTGAAATTTTCACAGAAGATGTATTTCTGTTGCCGCTATAACAACAAATACTAAAAACCGAATAAAGTTAATATTTAAGGGGGGCTCCCATACAACAAACGTGTTTTTTTATAGATAATGGTACGAAACCCTTAGTGCGTGAGTCCGACTCGCATTTTCAAGTCCCGTGATTTACTCAAAAATGAAAACAGGATAACAACTTGCCACCATAACAGTCGCTGTTAAAAACGAAAATATTAAAATTTCTCATTAGAAATTACTTGGGCATACTCGTACTTAGAATTAGTAAGGTCAAATCAAGATTTAAATATTAAATACTTCAATATATTTTTAATAAAACGTTAGTGATTTTTTTGTTAAAAATATCTTTAAGTATTTGATATTTTAATCTTGATTTGAACTTACGAATTTTAAGTTTCCCCTAGTAATTTCTAATGAGGAGTTTATAGTAGATTATACACCGAGGGGATAAAGCACAGTTTTATGTCACGGGCGCGATATTGAATCCTGAACGTAACGAAGGACTCCAGATTTAACTCCCGAGCGCAGCGCGGGTGTTACGAGTTAATTCCCGAGCGAAGCGAGGGAATTAAGAAGAGTCCTGAGCGCAGTGAGGGGTTCAAGCGCGCCCAAGACGAAAACAGCTTTATCCCCGAGGAGTGTACTCTACTTTTCTCACCTTTTGCGAGACAATAAAAAAGCGAGTCTACTAAAAACAGCGTTTTATTATAGTAAATTAAAATTAAAATTAAAAGTGAAAATTGATATTTGAGACATTAGTCCAGTTGTGGAAAGACAAAGTTATATTTTTATTTGGTACGTTTATCGAAGTTGAGGTACAACACTCGCGGCTTTTGTTTAATTTCAAATGTGTTCCATTCAGCTTGCCGTGGCTAGTGATGAAAGAGACTTAGTCTTTTAAGGGCTATTAAACAGACTAGCCTCCATCTTACAGGACTCGACTCTAAAATAAAGACTAAAAATTCGAGATTTTACTAATAAGAGTTAGTCGTTGTATTAAAAGACTAAACAACTTAAACAACTAATGTTGTTTTCAAAAAACTAAAAGACTAAAACGACTAAAGTTGTTTTTAAATGGAGTCGCGACTGAGTATTATTACACATGACCATGAGTCATCATCTATTCTTTTGTCCTACTAACCACAAGGATAGACTAAAAAAATATTTACATAATAACTATTCATAATTATTTAATCATTTTGTATTATAATAATAAAAGATAGGTAAATAAAAGATGTTTTAATTGAATTATTTAAAAAAAAATATTATAGGAAATTCATCCACGACGACAGGCACATTGATGCCCTAATGCTTTTGTTTCCTAATCGATTACGTTTTTTAGTAATAAGATTGCCAGATTTCGAAAATGCTTGTTCACTAGGAACACTTGATGCTGGAATGCATAACACATCATGTGCCATTTGTGTTAGACGAGGTAAGTGATATTTTTGGTTTGACCACCAAAGCAAAACTTCTGTGCCTTCCGTCTCGAGTGGTAACGATAAATATTTTTTTACTTCATCTTGCGCTCTGACATTTTCCTGCTTGTAAATAGACGAAAAAATGTTCTTATTAGAACTTAGTGACTGTTCATTTCCTGATTCGCTTAGATTGGTTGCGTTTGTTGCCGTCATCTGCTCTTGCGTACTATTTTCTTTATTATAAAAGGTATCGAAATAAGTTTTAAAACGCAACAGCGTTTCTTCGTCTCCATGCTCTGAAAAATATGTATTTTTTAAACGGGGGTCTAATAATACAGCAAATTTTGCGAAGTCAGTGTACAAGTGTGGTGTATATTCATCCAATTTTTCGTTCATAGCTGTAACACAATCTTTAAAAAGGTCGTTATTTGCGTGATACGAAAACTGTTCCTTTAAGATGCCCACTATGGGAATAACATAAAATAAACTAGGGTATTTAGATTTTGAAAGCAATAGAGTTGCATCGTAGAAAGGTTGAAGAAATCGCATCAAATTGTTTATATCTTCCCAGTTTTCTATCAGATACTCTTTGAATTCCTTTTTCTCCTTGCATATGTGGTCCAAAACCGTCTTCATAGTATATGCACGCTCTAGCATCAAATAGACTGTGTTCCACCGTATAGACATTTCCTGGAGAAGACTCAATTGAGGAGCATTCAATAATTTGCAAGTTTCGAAGTACAGTTGTTTTTTTTTCGGCGAAAAATTTATTACTTTTACTAGTTTTCCAACATCAGAAATAGGTTTCTCAATCTTCTTTAATCCCTTCCTCACAATCAAATTTAAAACATGTGCAAGACACCTCGTGTGAATGACATTTTCGTAATTACTGTGAGATAATGTCAATAACTGAAGCAATTTAACATTAGCAGCTTCGTTGTCTGTAGTAATTGACGTGATTTTATTTTCTATGCCATAATTCTCTAAAATTTCGATTAATTTGTTCATGATGTGTTCGCTTTTATGCGGATACGGCAGTAAGTCGAATTCCAAAATTATTGCAGATAATGTTGACTCGAACATGAAGTGTGCGGTGACGACCAAATATGGTTTATTAGACACGGACGTCCAAAAGTCTAACGTCAACGCAATCTTATTTGGAACAGTTTTCAAACATTCCACTATTTGAATTTGCTTTTCTTTAAAAACATTTTGTATGTTCAATTGCAACTGTGTGCGACTGAGACCAGAGTAAGCCGGATTTAGTCCATTAATGAGTTTCTCAAAATATTCTTCGTCCACAATAGAAAAGGGATGATTGCCCTGAACAACAAAATTTAACACCAGGTTATCATAGTACTTGTTACTTAAGCTTAAGCTGTGCTGACCGGGGCGTACCGTAATTCGTAAACGTACCTACCCGCTACCAAAGATACTTTTAGTAAATTATTTACAGAATACCCTCAGTCAGTCAAAATGGTTATACTATACATCACATTTATAATATTCGTACGAAAGTATTATAATTTATGTAGGTAGGTATGTAATTAGTTTATTAGTAGTATTTATTATAATTTGTAAATAAATAACAAAGTAGGTAGTACGCACGATTCATTTGAATCATTGTATTTTATTTTTGACGAGTCTTGTACGGATAATTTATGTATGACATAGTTATTATTACGATTATTTCGTGCATTTTTTAAACATTATCCACATATACCTAACTCATTAAAAATACATCAGATTTAATAATTATTTTTGTTTATTTATGTGGTACAGATAAATGACACGTATTTAATTTGTAGACTGTAAATAAAATACAACATAAAGGAATATAAAGACTTTAGTAATAACATTCATTATTTCTCTTATTTCTCATATTTTTTTACCACATCAGATGTTTCTAGAAATACACTATACAAATTTTGTTCTGGCACATTTTCTAGAAGATCACGAAACTTGGCAGCAACTATATTACGTTTTTCATCGACATTAGGATTTTCAATTGTTATATTATTGACTTTTTCATCTGTGAAGAAAAAAAAGTCTATAAGTATTTATGAAAATATGATAAACTTGCATAAACAATAAAAGTCTGGTAAACAAAACATTACTTAACCAACCTTCGCTTTCATAAGGAGTTGGAGGCTCCATCCAATTAGTTTTTTGCAAAGTAATCACCATATTATCTCCAATGTCAAGTAACTTCCGTGATAAAGTTTTAGCATTTTTCGTCTTATTTGGAGACTCTGGCCCTGTAGTGTTATCACTAAAATTTGCTAAAATGCTTTGACTACCAGGTTCTGCTTCTATATTTGTAGTCATTTTTGTATTAAAAAAATAAACATCGGTCTTATAAGAAATAATTTACTGACTTAAGTACAAAAACTTCCTATCAATCGTAAAATAAACACTTGTGTGTAGGTAGAAAGAAATATTACCGCACTTGCAATACCAAATCTACCGCCCATTTAAAAACTATTTCAAGTAGAATATGAAAAGAAAACAATCGTTATTTAAAAAAGAATCAACAATGTCGCTGCTTTCCGATTTTATTTTACTCATGAGTTATCAAAACGTTCGATTTCCTACGTGACACGCCAGCCAAAGGCGATAAGGCGCTTTTAGTCCTTTTAGTCTTTTAAGCCTTTTACTTTATAAGGTTAAAGACTACGACTGAAATTAGTCGTCAGTTTGTAGTCTTATGACTAAAGACTAAAGGGTTACAAGACTAATCTAGTCGTAAGGCTTTAAAAATAAGTATAGTCCTTATAATAGGCCTTAAAAGACTAAGTCTCTTTCATCACTAGTAGGGAATGCAATTACCGGCCAAATTTGAAAACCGGTAAATTACCGACCTCGATCCGGGAAAACCGGTAAACCGGTAAATTACCGGTTTTTGTGGTTTTTAAATAAAAGCCATGAAAATTATTGAAAATCGTTTATTTAAGTTTAAAAAGTCATTTAAAAATAATGATGACAACTTAAAGTAATAATTGGAAACTTTGATCTAAGAAAAAATATCAATCAGTCTTAAAATTAAACAAATCATTTTAATGATTAATAGTTATTTAGCAGGTAGCAAACTAAAACAATAGGCTTACATGTTTACCCTTAGGTAACGACGCCGACGGTGGCAATGGAGGTCTTACTAAACCTCCCACCACTACATATAGCCATACAGTCTGAGGCGTGCAAGTCACTGCGAAGGCTGAAAGAGGCTGGCCAGTGGAACGACACAGTGCCTAGAACCAGACACACTAAAATGGCACACAATGTTGCTCCAGACCGAATACTGACGATGGGCTGCGATAAAATGCAGCCCAAGTATGTATTCCGGAGGAACTTCAATGTCCACATTCCGACAAGGGATGAATGGAAGGATGGGTTGCACCTATCGGAGGAAGACAACGCGATATGGTACACGGATGGTTCAAAGACGAGCTCCGGTACGGGGGCTGGTATTCATGCCAAAGACTACAATAGTAGCATAAGTATGGGCAACTACGCAACGGTCTTCCAGGCGGAGTTGTATGCGATAATTACCTGCGCGCAGGAGAATATTGATAGGACTCTACAGGAGAGAACTATCTATATCCTAAGCGACAGCCAAGCGGCACTCAAGGCGCTGACAGCGCCTAAAGTAGACTCGAAGCTAGTCTACAATGGAATCCAAGCCTTAAACAGACTTGGTAGACACAAAAAAGTGAAACTGATGTGGATTCCAGGACACGAAGGCTATCCCGGAAATGAAGCCGCGGGCGAGCTGGCAAGGGAAGGGTCCAAGGGCGCATACGTCGGACCTGAACCATTTGTGGCACCCTCACCGGGCACTATAAAAGCAGCCCTGTACAACAACGCCCTAGAAAACCACCAAAAAGAGTGGAAAACTACGGTAGGCTTAGGGCATGCAAAGCTCTTCATAGGAAGAGTTGACCAGAGCTGGACCAAGAAACTTTGGAAACTCAGCAGAAGACAACTTCGATACATTATCGGAGTGTTTACCGGGCACTTCGGGGTTAAATATCTCCTAGCAAAGATGGGCCTTTATGACAACACAGATTGTAGAATGTGCGGCGAAGAGGCTGAGACAATGAAACACCTATTGTGTGAATGTGATGCCCTCGCCGGAGTAAGAATGAAAATCCTCGGTTGTGGATACCCAGAACCGAACGATTTCAAGGCACTGCCATTGCACTCCACTATCCGCTTTTTGGAAGGGGTGGAGGCTGCATTGGATTAAGTGCTAAAAGAGGGGTAATTACACAAAAGATCCCACAGGGTCGAAGTGTATCCGTAAGGACCCCACCATAAGATAAGATAAGATAAGACCCTTAGGTTGAAAGGGAAGGGATGGTAAAATAAAGAAACAGTAAACAAATAGGAATAAGGTACATCTTTGGCTGGCTCTGGAATACGTAGCGTTACTTGCTTGCTTCGTAATAGTATTAGTAACATAAGTTTACAACGAATTATCAGTTTTATTCATAATTTAAAAGTCAATTTCAATCAAATACATTTTTAAGGAGTGTCTGAAAGTATATTGCACTTAAAATCATATTAGTTCGCGTTTAATTTTATTTTTTCACGGTTCGGTAAATTACCGGTAATAGTTTTAAATTACCGGTATTTTACCGGCTCTAAAAAGGGCCGGTTTACCGGTAAACCGGTAAAACGGTTTACCGGTTTGCATTCCCTAATCACTAGCCGTGGCCAGCTCGATTTTAGAAAATGTTCGATTTTCAAATTAGGTTCGACGCGGCGGTGGCAGCGGCGCCGCGCCCGGCCTTCGAGTATTAGTTGATCTTTTATTACGAAATTAGACTTTACGGCCATTGTAATAAGAACTATGAAAAGTGAAAATATTACAACCCAGCGGGTTATAATGAGATTCAGTACAACATTACACCCCGGCTAAAGCCAAGGGCTTTAATGGCTTGGTTTGCGTAAGGTTTGCATGATATGTAATTTGGCATTTTCGAGCAGGTGGTGTGAAAAATATTTTTCATCACACTTGCTCGTAAATGGTGTTATTCCATGCCTGTATACAGAAGGACAATGGCCTAAATTGTTCCCGCGGGAATTATGGCGAGTTTGTCATCCCTAGGGATTAATGACTTTCTTTTTAAAATTTGCAACTCTTTCGTACATCATTTCTGACTAAGAAGGTTTAATTTTCAGCCAAAAATTAAATCGGTTTCTAATTTCATCTTTAAAAATTAGCTATAGACTAACTTACATTACACAAAACCTATACGCTTCATTAAACTTCATTATTTTTATACCTATTTCAAGTTTATATCAACATTTATCATTAATTTTAGTAATTATACATTTTTATCAAATTGGCTAAATCTGGCTCGAATCCAGGTCGAAACTAAACGCAGTTATTATCTGAGGTAGAGGTCACAAAAAAAAAATCGTTTCCATTTACGTTCCCGTTCGTCAAAAGTTATTTCTTTATATTTTGCAGAGTTAAAGTGTTTTTCCTCGCAAATGTGATGAAAACCATTGTGTGTATCACAGGCAGTAAGGGGATTACTAACTCGAGTCATTAAAAGCCCTCCGCCTTCGGCGTCGGGCTTCTAACACTCTCGTTAGTAATTCCCTTCATACTACCCTTGATGCACAATGTACTATTAATTTTTATCAGGTACTGTTATGGTGGCAGGTTGTTATCGTGTTTTTATTTTTGAGTAATCCATGAAGACTTTTGAAAAGATGATTAAAAATGTTTTTTTTTTGTGTAATCATCGTCAGCCTCATTACCATTTTTGAAACTCCCTTAACAAATTTGTTCTTTCTCACTACCATTTCATAAATTATCCTTACCGTTCATCCGTACTAATTACCATTCATAAAATTCTCATTACCGTACGTATTATTTCTCACTACCGTTTGCAGAAAAAAAAAACTGAAATAAGTATATAGATATATATTGGTGTAATTACTGTCCCTTTTGCTTTTTTACGTATTATTAATACGTTGACTCGTGAGTAAAATCGATAAAAATCCACATCTGAGTCGATATTTAGTTTTTTTTTCCTAAACCTCCGATATGCTCATCTTCAAATATTCACCCAAATGGTATTTAGATATTAAGTAGTGGGTGTTCAAACCATATGACCCTTAACCACTCACTTGCTTTCGGTGACTAGAGCTACCAAATTTGTACGCCTACAAATTGCTTTCGGTAGCCGTAGCTACCAACGGAGTTTATGCGGTTTATGATTTTTATTCTGTGATGGCTCCATATATATAGTATAAATTGTTTTCAAAGCACAGATTACCAACATGACAACATTTAAAAAAAGTTACAGTAAACTTGAGAAACCAAAACAATTTTTTATCTATTTTATTTTGCAAGGTGTCGGAACAAGTGTTGCAGAATGACGTATCGGTTGTTTATTTACACTGAAATAATATGTTAATCATATTTATTTCCTTATTATGATTACGTGATTGTGAAGTGTGTGTTATAGTGTGTTTAAATAACGTTTTATTTCGGTATTAAATTATTGATTTTGTTGGTGATTGGTATTACAAAAAGATCTAAATTTAGTAGGTACGTAAACCGTTTTTTTTGCTATTTTATTTTATATGGGAGCTATTAAGGTGATACATGCTAAAATATACATGTTATTTGATTCTCCATTTCTTTAGCTTTACAATGTAAAAAATATCTTACCAAATACTTCAGTACAAGCAAAGTTATCGATTTTCAAATAAAGCAAACACCGCGCCGATTTGTTTACGGAGTGTCCAAGCGGTTTAGGTCACCCTTTTTTGAAGTCGCAAGCAAGTGAGTGGATAATAAGAGCAAGTTGTTACACTATACTACTGAAAACAACATGCGAATTTCAGTAGCAAACGGGGAAAAGCTACAAGTACAAGACGAGGGGATGCTGAACCACAAGTCGAAGGAAGCGAAAGACTCATTTTGAATAATGTTCTACATGTTCCTGATTTATCGATGAATTTAATTTCAGTGAGCGATTTGACCAAGAAAAAACTTTTAGTCAATTTCAACGAAAAAGGTTGTACAATTCAAAATAAGAATGGAATCGTGGCGAAATGTACGGAGGTTGATGGCATTTACGAATTAAAAGTAAAAGAAAATAATGTCGTAAATTTGACATTGTCAAACCCAAATGAGAACATTTCAGACATTTGGCATAAAAGATTAGGTCATTTGAGCAAAAACTATATGGATAAATTAAAATTAATGGTCAGCTGATTAAAATATACATCAAACAATGTGTATAACCCTTGTGTGCCATATATAAACGGCAAGATGTGTAAGACTCCTTTTCGTAATAAAGGAACTAGAGCAAAATAACTTTTAGAGATTGTGCACACGGATCTCTGCGGTCCTATGGAGGAACAATCGTCTGGCGGTTCAAGGTATATTCTATTATTTATTGACGATTTTACAAGAAAAACCCATGTTTACTTTTTGAGAAATAAATTTGAAACTTTTGATAAATTTATTGAATACAAGGAGGTTGAGTTGGAGACGAGTAAGTCAATAAAATGCCTGAGGTCTGATAATGGGACAGAATATTGTAATGTTCGATTTACACAATTTTTAAAGTCCGTAGGTATAAAGCACCAAACGACTGTGCCCTACACACCCGAGCAAAATGGGGTAGCGGAAAGGGCGAACCGGACCATTGTCGAGAAAGTTAGAGCTTTACTTTCGGAGGCGAATCTAGGAAAATAGTACTGGGCAGAAGCTATGAATACTATAGTATACTTAAAGAACAGATGCCCTACAAAGGCTTTAAGCGATGCTGTTCCGGAGAAACTTTGGACAGGGAAAGATGTAGATGTAAGTCATCTTAAGATCTTTGGCTGTTTAGCCTACAAATTGACACCAAAACAGAAAATATGTAAATTTGACATGAAGACTGAAGCTTTGATTTTTATCGGATATCCGGATAACCAAAAAGGGTATTTTAATAAATGCAAAGACAGGGAAAGTGACTACAGCACGAGATGTGAAATTTTTAGAAAATGTTTTTCTTAAAAATAATGATGGCGATAATTCAGTTGTAACTTTGGACCTGGAAGAAACTTCAAGTTTACCAAACGAAATACGTATTAATGAGGTGCGATCAGAGCAATGCGATAGTTCATTTCACGATGCTGAGTGTGAAACAGAAGAGCATGTCAGATTAATACCAAATGAATTAGTGCCTGAAGCTGAACAAGAACAAATTGTTCGTGAGGAGAGGAGGTATCCTCTGAGAGAGCGTAAACGAGTTGAACACTATGGTTGCATCCATAGTGTTCAACTCGTTTACGCTCTCATGTCATGTATGCTGTTGAAAATATTGATGGGGAACCAGTGACTGTGGAGGAGGCTTTATCAAGACCTGACAGCGAGCTTTGGCGGCCGGCGATGAATGATGAGCTGCATTCACTAAAGGAGAATCAAACTTGGACATTGGTGGATCTCCCAGCTGACAAAAAGGCCATACAATGTAAATGGGTCTTTAAAATAAAAAAAGACAGCGATGGCAAGGTATCAAAGTATAAAGCTAGATTAGTGGCAAAAGGCTTTACGCAGGTATGTGGAATAGACTATTCAGAGACGTCATATTCTCCTGTAGTTAGAAGTTCAGTGCTGCGTTTATTATTTTCATTAGCGGTTGAGTATGATTGTTCTATTGACCAGTGAGATGTCACAACTGCATTTTTATATGGTCGTATTAAAGAAGATATTTATATGCTTCAACCGGAAGGTGCAGTAGTGAAAGGTCATGAAACCAAAGTATGTAAACTTCAACGATCTTTATACGGGTTGAAACAAGCATCAAACGCTTGGTTCAACGTATTAGACAAAGAGATGTTAAGTTTGGGATTTTTAGAATTAAAAATAGAGCCGTGTTATAATAGGCAGTTGGATGATAACAAGAAGATGATATTTCTAATTTATGTCGATGACATTTTTGTTTTTAGTAATTGTGAGCAAGAAAAACAAAAGTTAAAGGCGGGTTTATTGAAAAGATTTAGGTGCAGCCAGGCATGTTTTAGGGATGCGATTGAGGCGAGATGCGGGAACAATATACTAGATCAGGAACAGTTAAATCTTTAAATGACTTTAATATGGCTGATGCCAAATCAGCCAGCACTCCTATTGAAGTGGGAATCAAACTAGAAAAACCACAAGATTCACACTGCAATCTCCCGTATCAAAGTCTGATAGGTAGCTTGAATTACTTAGCATGCAATACGCGACCGGACATAGCACACGCAGTAAGTCTACTTTCACAGTTTAATTCATGTTATGATGAAGTTCATTTTAAACAAGCAAAACATGTCTTAAGATATTTCCTCTAGTTCCAGTAGTTCCGTTGATTAGTCCGGGGCCGAACTACTGCCACACTTTTCTTCCCATTAGTTCGGTTATGACGTCAAACCGAACTACTGAGAATTAAAACGACTCAAAAGTACGGTTAAGGATGCACACACATAAACAGCACAGCTAAATAAAAAATCAAAGAGACATTTATTTCATTACATTTTTTAATAAAAAAAAAGGTTAAGTAACTTCTTCGTATTAGATCGCTCACGCTTTAAAGGTTGAAACGGTTCTCTGCCTTTTGGTCGAAATACGTTTGGTGGAATGTATCGTTTCACAACTTTTTCATTTGCCAACCCGTATTATGCTAAATAATGTCAGCAGGCGGGCCCCGCCCACAGCTGTAGAAGCTTAAAACAACATGTTTATTTTATGGGTGGGTCCCGCCTGCGTTGACTATAAAATAAAGCCTAAACGTTGCAGTGCTGACATTATTTAATTTATTTAGCATAATACGTTGCTTGTTTTTTGCTTTTCCGTCAAGAAAACGTTTTTGCAGTCGGGTTTATTGCTTTTTTTATTATTATCTTAATTTTGACTTTTTATTTAATTTTTAATATTAATAGGTACGAGCAAGTGCACGAAAGTGTTCAACTTGGAGCAGAAGGAATGGTATCTATGCCTTACAATCGTTCATTCTGTACCGACACTAATATATTTATATCCCCAAAAAAAAAACGGGACGTTTTCCCGGGATTAAATGTAGCCTATGACACTCTCGCTGCGAAGACAAATCCAATGATACCTCATTTGTCAAAATCGTCCAAGCCGTTTTTACTGTAGCGGGGAACATAGAACTGGACATACAAACATGACTGTGAAAAACATAACCCTCCTTTTGGGCTCCGCCGCAGTCGGGTAAAATAATCCGATAATGGTAATTTTATAGTACACCACAATTCAAATAGTTAAGTTTGTAATTACAATCTAAATTGCAGTTTATAACTTAACCACGACCTATGTCGATGTATATTGTAGGTATAGGGACAATATTTTTTCAATGGCGAAGTTAAGTTTGTCCCTCAATCCAAAATACAGATTTTTTGGCGTATCCGATTCGCACTTGGCCGGATTTTTTAATAATAAAAGTTGTTTGCACATCATTAACCGAACTACACACCACTTCCCAATAGTCCGGTTTGACGTCATAACCGAACTAATGGGAAGAAAAGTGTGGCAGTAGTTCGGCCCCGGACTAATCAACCGAACTACTGGGACTAGAGGAGATATTTGAATGGTAGTTCTAATCTTTGTCTTACATTTCGAAAGTCAGGGAATTTAGATTTAGGTGGCTATGTTGATGCAGACTGGGGTGGAGCACTTGATAGGAAATCTTTTACCGGATTGATTATTAAATTAGGAATTAACATCGTATCCTGGGAAAGTCAAAAGCAGGCTACTGTATCTTTATCCACGACAGAAGCTGAATATGTAGGCTTAAGTCAAGCTGCTAAAGAAGCACTTTATTTACGTAGTTTATTATATAACTTAATAACTATGGATAACTCACAAAATAGCGTCTAATAAAATGATGCACAATAGAACGAAACATATAAGTATTAAATATCGCTTTATTCGTGAATGTGTATTGACTAATAAAGTTGAAATAAGGTACATGTCAACTGACAAAATGATAGCGGATATATTAACGAAGTGTGTTCATGGCCCGAGACTTAGAGAATTTTTAAAGCCTTAACAAATTATTCTATTAAGGGGGCGAGTCAGTGATACGAATAAAATGAATTTGTATGTGTATTCCATTTGTTTCTTGTAATATAATAATTTGATTTGCTGTGCTTATGCATGTTGTGCAAACTGAGTTTGAGCACTAAAGCCGAGGTCCCTATTGATTATGAAGTTAGTTTTGTTAACGTTACGTACAGGTAATAGATTAAGGGGGCGTGTTGTAGGCTGAATGTTGGTACTAGTTAGTTAATACTGGCATAATCCTTTTACATGTTTAAATAAGGACCTAGCAACGACATTGTTTGTTTTTCTGTTGAATTTTTATGCTGTCACTTGTGAATTCCTTTTACTGAATATAACATTGTCCACACCTAGTGTCCACTCTGTTTAATTACCATTAACATCTGGATGATAGGCCATCTAGTATTAATTGACTTCCGTTTTTAATTTATTATCTCTACCATTTGTCATATATCAGTCATCATTCTAATTAGGTAGGTAGGCCAATTTGTATGAAAACTTGTCAGTTGACCCAAGTTTTTGTTTTTGTTATGCATTTAGCATGTAATTTTTAAGCAAATGTACCTACCTAATAGGTTTAAACAGAATAAGCTTATACCACCAACATATTCATATGTTTACATGACATGGTAATTAGTTGGACTCCTCGAACTCTCAAAATAGGTAGTTGCGCTGCGGCCACATCAGAATCTGTGAGATTTGAAAAATATTCGTGATACAAGTAGGGTAGGGGCACCAAAAGATGAACGACACCCAAAAGCTGAACACTCGATCGAAATAATCACATAACTAAATCGTGACAAATATTACATAGGGTAAGAGCACCAAAAGATGAACGACTAAGCGACTACACCAACTTTAGACAGTTTATATTCAGTGAAAGTAACAAATTTCACCCTATTTAATTTTTTTATATGGTACAGTATATGGTCTAGATTGAAAATGACTATTATAAAGCCTGTTATTATACCTCCGTATTTTTCTAAAAATCATTGAAACCAAAAATGTACCGATTTGCCCAAAAGATGAACAGCGTGCCCTAATTCTGAACGGTTTGGGCCCAAAAGTTGAACTAACATAATAAAATACCTATAATATTTAAATTCTATTCACTTTTAGCAATAAAATGCGACTTAACGAAATATTCTTTATTTTTTAATTGTTTACATTTATTTAATATTAGTTACGTACATAAGGTTCCTATTTTTTATGGTTATTTGTGTCATAAAAACAACGAATCATTAGCAAAACTACTTAGTTACTTATCTTTTTAAACAGATAAACCGACAAAAAGTGTTACTTTAACATTTATAATATTAGTGAACATTTCCATAAATACTACTAGTATACTACTACTAGTGTTCATATTATAAAACTATGCCTAAAAGTTGAACGACTGAATTTACTTAGTTCAATTTTAGGACACAGAATTTATGAAATGAACAAACAAAATCAATTAGGTGTTCACATATTGGAATAGAATCCAAAACATGAACTAGTAAATTTAATTCGTTCAAGTATTAGGCACACATTTTTTATTGAACAGTGATAGTTTTCATAGTATTTAAAACTCCAAAATCATTGGTTTAGACATCAAAAGCTATGTTCATCTTTTGGTTTAAAGATACAAGAGCATTTAACGATCATTTTAAGTTCTAAATTTTCCATCTGTCATTTCAGTACAATTTATTAAGAAGCTTTAAAAAAAGTACGCCTTGCCTAGTAGCTGAACACCGTTCAAGTATTGGCTTAGGTATACATTTTTGAAACCATTACTTGAACGGCATATTTCTCGTTAACTAACAAGAAAAAAGAACTATCGTATAACTCCAATAAAAGAGTGATTAATAAAGAATACATACCAAGCAACTCCTTCTAAGACTGACAAATATTGAATTATATACGTAATTAAAAGCTTAAATCTGGAGAGCACTGTCCTTATGTATTTTCCCATACTATCGACGTTTTCGGCGGGAAGCTCCAGAACGACGTCCGATCACGGCCAAAAAGAATATAATACTATGTTAAGATTTAATGGAGGTGTAAGCAAAGAGTTGCTGTTTAAGAAAAATAAATTCCGAACTATAGTTACTTGTTGTGCAGAATCTTTCTTTCTTTATGTTACAAAAGGGATCCCACATTAGATATGGCCGCAGAATTAGGAAGACCTATTAAATATGATCCTCACAGATTATTAGTTATAAAAGCTATTAAAAACCACTTGGAAAATAATTTGAAATTCTGTAGGTACAATAGTTTTTTTTTTAGAACTTGGTTATAGCAATAAACCGCTAAATGTGGGGATACCAGAACTTATAAATTTCTCGGTCTAGAGGGATCCTGTATTCAGTGGACGTCTTTCGGCTGAAATGATGACGTTTTCTTCTCACTGGTTTATATTCAAATAAGAACTGATCAGGCGGCGTGGCGGACTAATTAAAAGCCCGTCGCTCATTTGTGGAACGGGTGACGCCATTCGATACCAATACTTACGACAATCCGTTTTATTATTATAGTCATTGAAATTTGTTTATACATGTATCAATCGTTCCGCGAATGAACGATGTGTTAAAAGATATATTATATTGCAGGTGCGCCAATTTATTCAATAAAAACGTAGATCGTCGACTAGATTAATGTCGTCTATTTTCTTTGGAGTTCATCAGTTCTTAATGTAAAACATTGTCATCACCAGAGGCCGGAATTTTCGTAGCATTTTTGAACTGCCATAGAGACTTCTAGTTTATCGACTTCCTGATATATATTTTTTATCGATACATTATAGAACACAACATATTAAAGAAGACTTAAAGTAGAGGTAAACAACAGGCGGTCTTATCGCTAACGAGGGATATTTTCAGATAACTTTTGATTAGCTAAAAATTTGAATTAGAAATTTGCAATGAAAATAATCGGTAGCAATTCTTGATGCAATTTCTTTCGAAAAATGTTTAAAACGCATACAAAATACACAAATTATTTTAAAATAAATAATTAAATATTATTATTTTAATTCCTATTTACAATATCCAAAAAGTTGTTATCCAAAGGTCATCTCGAAGAGATCGCTCATTCGCGATAAGAGCGACTGTAGTTTACTTCTGCTCGTAATCATATTTTACAATTATTGTATTATGTATTTATATATATATACACGATATACACTTGGATATCGGAAGTCGATAGACGAGAAGTCCCTATGACAGCTCGAAAGTGCTACGAGAATTCCGGCCTCTGGTCATCACGCCTGGTATGTTCTTTTTTGTATTACTTACTCCAAACTTTAACCCCTTTTTTATGAAACTTAACAGCGTTTAAAGCCTTAATAGGTAGTTAATATGTGCCAACAGCGCGTCTTAACTATTATTGGTCTTTAAATACCTGTTGTGGTTTTGTACGAGTATGAATAAAGGGATGGCAATAGCTTACGTATGTGGTTATGTATACGTACATGCTTACACACACATATGCATAGTATTAGTTCCATTAACACGAACTAGATGGCAGGCACCACTTACTACAATGTTGCTAAGCGAACAAAAAATAACGCTGAGTTGCCAGTCTATATCCCAGTATACAATAGTAGTCTTTGCCCTGAACTTCATCAGCGTGAAATGATTTTGCTCAAGAACATAGAAAATGCCTTTCTAAGCTACAGAGCACTAGCAAAGTTATTGAAATATCCACAATCCACTGTTTGATCTGTTTTAAAAAAGTTCCGAAAACGGTTGACTGTAGAAAGGAAGCCAGGTACTGGCGGAAAGCAAAGCGTAGGACACAAAAAAAAGAAGCCATAGTTTTACAGCTTTTTATCACAACTCCGAAGATCTCGTCACGCGATGTCGATAAAAAGATACAAATGTCACATCTCATGTACAAAAAGTAAAGACAAGAGCTGGGTTAAGGTCGTACAAGGCTCAAGCTGTGCACGTGACCGCAGCTCAGTAGAATTTGACAGCCAAACGAAGGGCAAAAAAGTTATACGACAATTTCCTAATAAAATTTAAATGCATCGTGTTGGACGACTGAAATGTACATAAAAGCTGACTTTAAACAGATACCAGGTCAGGAGTTTTATATTAGTACGAGTCGCAAAAATGCTCCGGAAGACAAAATTAAAAAAGAGGTCCACGTTTCCGAAAAAGTACTTTGTTTTGGCAAGCTATTTGCAGCTGCAGTGAAAAAAGTCGATCATTTATCCACCTAGTATCAGTAGTCCGTTAATTTAGTCCGTTGTCCGGCACTACAGGCACTGTAAACAGCGAAATTTACAAACAAGATTGTTTGGAGAAGCGACTTTCACCCTGTCTAAGAAATCATATTTTGCAATAATTGTTCTGGCCTGATCTTGCAAGCTGCCACTATGCCAGAGCTGTGTCAGACTGGTACAAACAGAATGGTGTTGCTGTGGTACCTAAAACTGCAATCCTTCTAATTGCCCTGAACTGAACTTAGGCCTATCGAGGAATATTGGTCCATAATGAAAGGGATATTAAAAAAGAAGGGCGGGCAAATCAATTCCGTGGCTGATTTGCAAAAAGCATGGACTTGGGCTGGTAAAGAGTACCCAGACAATGCGGAGCAAACCTTGATGAGCCGCATCCGACGCAAAGTGAGGGCAATGGCGGATTCAAAGCATAATCAAAACACGCATTTGTATGTTCATAAATGTCCGATAGTAGTGAAAGCTATGTAATATATATATTTTTCAATTGTACTTACTTGTTTTTTTTGACTACTTAATATGCCCACGTTTTGGCGTGTTCGACCTTTATGCATCATATTATTATTAAACTATAGATCAGGATTAATCATGCGTTATCATACGATTGTGTTTAGTTTTAGATATTTTCGTACTTTAGGCAGATAGGATTGTTCGTGGATTGAAATATTGATAAATAAGTTACGGTGGATACTTTCGGCCCCTCCGTCAGTTTTTATTAAATTACTAGCCAGTACCCGGCGCGTTCCTGTCAATATATTTTTTTTCATCACACTTGCTCGTAAATGGTGTTATTCCATGCCTGTATACAGAAGGACAATGGCCTAAATTGTTCCCGCGGGAATTATGGCGAGTTTGTCATCCCTAGGGAGTAATGACTTTCTTTTTAAAATTTGCAACTCTTTCGTACATCATTTCTGACTAAGGAGGTTTAATTTTCAGCCAAAAATTAAATCGGTTTCTAATTTCATCTTTAAAAATTAGCTATAGACTAACTTACATTACACAAAACCTATACGCTTCATTAAACTTCATTATTTTTATACCTATTTCAAGTTTATATCAACATTTATCATTCATTTTAGTAATTATACATTTTTATCAAATTGGCTAAATCTGGCTCGAATCCAAGTCGAAACTAAACGCAGTTATTATCTGTGGTAGAGGTCACAAAAAAAATATCGTTTCCATTTACGTTCCCGTTCGTCAAAAGTTATTTCTTTATATTTTGCAGAGTTAAAGTGTTTTCTCTTTGTTTTTTTTCCTCGCAAATGTGATGAAAACCATTGTGTGTATCACAGGCAGTAAGGGGATTACTAACTCGAGTCATTAAAAGCCCTCCGCCTTCAGCGTCGGGCTTCTAACACTCTCGTTAGTAATTCCCTTCATACTACCCTTGATGCACAATGTACTATTGTTTGTTTTCGGTTTGGTGGCCAGTGATTTCGAAGCGTTTTTTTTTACGTCATAGAGAAGGCAAACGAGCACACAGCACAGGCCACCTGATGGTAAGTGGAAACTGTGACCCATAGACAGTTCATAGAGCACATTGCATTCACAAGATTGCAAGCCTAAGACTGCAAATGCGTTGCCAACCCTGAGGACTAAGTTGGAATGCCTCTATGCTTATAGTCATTACACCGGCTGTCTTATCCCCAAACCGGAACACAACAATGCGAACACTGCTGTTTGGCGGTAGGTTAATGGATAAGATGGTGGTAGCGATACGGACGGACCCTGCACAAGGTACCAAGGTACCAAGTACCAGGTAATAATAATAAATGTACATTTAAAACATCATGTTTTATAAAAATACACTGTACATACCATAACTTAAAATAGAAATCACACGTTGACAATGTTGACATGAAACGTCACATCAAATGATGACAAGATCTAGAGCGAACAGAACAATCCAATCTTCTCTAGGAAGATTGGGGGCAACGTTGTACGGTGATATGTAGTACAGAGGCCAAGATAGTTTTAACCTCTGTACCACTGCGATGCGCTGTCTTCTATCACTGTGCAACACAAAGGCATTAAAAGTACAAATCACTAACAGAAAAGAACTTTGAACACCTAAATACACAAAAATAAAAACTAATACAAATTACACATTCACCATCTTTTGATGTTGCAAATGGCGTCCCATTGCGACTTTGTAAAGTAGGGACAACGAGTGATGGCACTTGACACATCTGACAATAGTGTTGTGAAACACTCCATTTAACTACCGTAAAAATTCTGTCAAGTGCGAGTAGTGGTTTACCATTGAATTGCCGACAGACTTTTAATCGAATATTATTTCAAAGACAACGTTTCAAGTATTTTCATTTCATCGACAAGTCATTGCGTCGTGGACTCGATACTAGGTAATTTGAACCGAGGTCTTTTAATTAGTAGTTGACATAATTATTTCAATAAAATTCATGTCATAACTAATCATTTATTTTATTTGTTTGACTGTTTAAAACAGTACTTTTCGTATGTTTGGGCATAGTGACGAGATCCACATCAGAAGCGTAAACGGAGTCCAAATAGAAAAGCAATGGTCAACAATTAAGGGCAGTATGGCTGTCCAAAATTTAACGCCAGGTAAAACAGATTCGGATCACATGTACGCAATACGTAGTAATGTTAAGACAAAACTGACAGCGAATGAGTGACAATTTAATAAAAGAGGATACAAAAAAGGATTTATTTAAAGTACTTATATAAATAAAAAAAGCGTATTAAAAGCGTGAAAGATAAAGTATGGAGGTGAGTTCAGGGCGTGGGTTATATATGGAGACGTTTTATTGTATGCCAATACAAAAAAGGATTTATTTAAAGTACTTATATAAATAAAAAAAGCGTATTAAAAGCGTGAAGGGTAAAGTATGGAGGTGAGTTCAGGGCGTGGGTTAAATATGGAGACGTTTTATTGTATGCCAATAGAGTTTTTAGATCAAACTCTGGAAATAAACTGTTTGGCTCGAAGAAGACGACATTGTCAGAAATTTGAAATATTGTGTCAAAATATACAAACTAAAAAAAACATAACAATATACAGGGTTATTGGTAAGTCGACCTATTCCCGTTAGGAGGTGATAGGGGTGACTATTTGCGATAATTTTGACCCCCATATGCATTATGCAAAAGTGAACCATTTTTGAGTTATCGCGTTTATTAGTTTTTTTTTAAATTAGTCGGAAATTCAACTTGAAAAATTTATTACAAAAAAAGTATCAATTTAAATCTTTTTTTTTCTTGTGATTTACAAAACCGATTAAACACTGGTTATTTCTCAATATTAAAACAATAATTATCAGTCCAAATTTAAAAAAGCGAGACGGAAAACGAATTTTTTTAAATATTTTATGCGATCGCTTTCCACTAAAATGCCTTAAAAACAAAAAAAAACGTTATGAAACTTGGCTTGCAGATTATTTTAAAAACTTAACTGTTTTCTTAGCTCTCCAAAAACGCATAACAAGTAGAAAAATAATTTAAAAAATACTGAAAAAATAATCATCACAAAGGAAGCGGGCGAAAACAAAAGTTACAAATGCAACTTCAAAAATTAAAATTAAAAAACATACCAAATTTAAATCATACATTTTTTATTTGCTTTTGTACAAGATGAATTTGTTGTTCCTATACAAAATTAAAAAAAAAATTATCTGTACACGTTTGAGAATGCGAGGCCGAAAACTAAAAAATACATGTTTTTTTATCAAACTCCAACATAAATTACACGAAAACAGAAAAATTTACCAATACATTTGGCGTGCAGATTACACATAAAACATTGACGTTTTTCCAGCTTTCTAACGAGCTATTAAAATTAATATGAATTTTGTTAAAGATTGCTGGAAAAAATTGATCACAAAGGAAGCAACAAGGAAGTCACGTCCGAACAAAACTTAATATTAACTAACTAAATCTATCAAAACTAACTGTTATATTCGTAAACACAAATAACAACATTAACTTATGTAAAAAGTTACAAAATTAAAACGAATAAACAATTAAAATTGAAATAATCAGGATTTTTATAGTTCATTTTCAAAATGGCTACCTCCATTTCTTATTCTCACATAAGTTAATGTTGTTATTTGTGTTTACGAGTATAACAGTTAGTTTTCATTGATTTAGTTAGTTAATTTTAAGTTTTGTTCGGACGTGACTTCCTTGTTGCTTCCTTTGTGATCAATTTTTTCCAGCAATCTTTAACAAAATTCATATTAATTTTAATAGCTCGTTAGAAAGCTGGAAAAACGTCAATGTTTTATGTGTAATCTGCACGCCAAATGTATTGGTAAATTTTTCTGTTTTCGTGTAATTTATGTTGGAGTTTGATAAAAAAACATGTATTTTTTAGTTTTCGGCCTCGCATTCTCAAACGTGTACAGATAATATTTTTTTTAATTTTGCATAGGAACAACAAATTCATCTTGTACAAAAGCAAATAAAAAATGTATGATTTAAATTTGGTATGTTTTTTAATTTTAATTTTTGAAGTTGCATTTGTGACTTTTGTTTTCGCCCGCTTCCTTTGTGATGATTATTTTTTCAGTATTTTTTAAATTATTTTTCTACTTGTTATGCGTTTTTGGAGAGCTAAGAAAACAGTTAAGTTTTTAAAATAATCTGCAAGCCAAGTTTCATAACGTTTTTTTTTGTTTTTAAGGCATTTTAGTGGAAAGCGATCGCATAAAATATTTTAAAAAAATCGTTTTCCGTCTCGCTTTTTTAAATTTGGACTGATAATTATTGTTTTAATATTGAGAAATAACCAGTGTTTAATCGGTTTTGTAAATCACAAGAAATAAAAAGATTTAAATTGATACTTTTTTTGTAATAAATTTTTCAAGTTGAATTTCCGACTAATTTAAAAAAAAACTAATAAACGCGATAACTGAAAAATGGTTCACTTTTGCATAATACATATGGGGGTCAAAATTATCGCAAATAGTCACCCCTATCACCTCCTAACGGGAATAGGTCGACTTACCAATAACCCTGTATATGTGGTTACCTATATAAAACTTCATAGGCTTACATGTAAATTGCGGTGGAAGGGGCGTCATTTTAACTTAGACGAGCTCTACGTTTCAGTACCTTGTTTATTTAATCATGTTAAAACTGCCATATATATAAATCTCACAGCGATTAAAGTGACAGGGTATACTAAAGTGTACACATGTTTGTGACTTTGAGTGTACCAGTCAGCGATCCTTTGTTATCATCACGCGAATTGTTTTTTTGACATGTTTTTTATTAGTTATGATTAAAACGATGAACGCAACGAAAAGCAAATAAAAACGATCTCAAGATGAAGCTAGTTACGATAAATGCGTTTCGGTAAATTACAGCCCCAGCGGTACATCACTATTCCGGTGCCTGCAACAATGAAGTTTGACATCTGTTCCTTTATACTTGCTGTCAATATTTAGGGAACTTCATGAGCGAGCAAACGTCAAGTCAAACGTCAAGTGCCATCACTCGGTGTCCCTACTTTAGTGAACAATGTATGTTTGTCATAACATTTCACTTTTCTTTTGACAGCTGTCATCCCAGTACAATTTGTCAAATAATGGGCCTCTTCGTGGCCGCTTTTTTATCGATTGAATAAAATACAGCGTCTTTTCTTTCCCTTCGTATCGAAACGTCCCAAAAGCAAATAGTCCTATTAGCATAATGACCTAAAAGCAAATTGTCCCATTAGCAAATTGACCCGAAAGCAGAACGCCCCTTTCGCAAAACAACCTAAAAGCAAGTCGTCCTATTATCAGGTTGCCCTTTTAGCAAAACGTCCCGAAAGCGAAACGCCATGAAATCAGAATGACCTAAAAGCAAAATGTCCTATAAGCAGAACGTCCCATGGTGTAGAGACAAGAAAAAATACGGCCAGGTCCGAATCGAAGCTTTCTTCTTTTACTTGGTTCCAGGTTTCATTAATGTGTTCTGATGGCACTAGAGGTAAATGTGCAGATGTACTCATCTATTATCTGCCTTCGACAGTCTCAGTTAGCTAGCTTGTTTCTATGACGTAGTATGTGGCAGGAATTATTATTTTTTGGATGTAATAAAACCTGGATTTTAAAGAGGACTCCAAAGGCTCAATTAATCTGGGGCTAATTAGCGTTTAATTAAGCAATATCTCGCTAGTAGTTTCGACCGGGGCACGCTAGTATGAAATAATGGTCATCGTCCTTTACATATTTTATTTTAGGGTAAGAGCACCAAAAGATGAACGATTAAGCGACTACACCAACTTTAGACAGGTTATATTCAGTGAAAGTAACAAATTTCACCCTATTTAATTTTTTTATATGGTACAGTATATGGTCTAGATTGAAAATGACTATTATAAAGCCTGTTATTATATCTCCGTATTTTTCTAAAAATCATTGAAACCAAAAATGTACCGATTTGCCCAAAAGATGAACAGCGTGCCCTAATTCTGAACGGTTGGGGCCCAAAAGTTGAACTAACATAATAAAATACCTATGTCATTTTAATTCTTTTCATTTTTAGCAATAAAATGCGAGTTAACGAAATATTCTTTATTTTTTAATTGTTTACATTTATTTAATATTACTTACGTACATAAGGTTCCTATTTTTTATGTTATTTGTGTCATAAAAACAACGAATTAGTATTTTTTATCAATAATCATTAGCAAAACTACTTAGTTACTTATCTTTTTAAACAGATAAACCGACAAAAAGTGTTACTTTAACATTTATAATATTAGTAAACATTTCCATAAATACTACTAGTATACTACTACTAGTGTTCATATTATATAACTATGCCTAAAAGTTGAACGACTGAATTTACTTAGTTCAATTTTAGGACACAGAATTTATGAAATGAACAAACAAAATCAATTAGGTGTTCACATATTGGAATAGAATCCAAAACATGAACTAGTAAATTTAATTCGTTCAAGTATTAGGCACACATTTTTTATTGAACAGTGATAGTTTTCATAGTATTTAAAACTCCAAAATCATTGGATTAGACATCAAAAGCTATGTTCATCTTTTGGTTTAAAGATACAAGAGCATTTAACGATCATTTTAAGTTTTAAATTTTCCATCTGTCATTTTGGTACGATTTATTAAGAAGCTTTAAAAAAAGTACGCTTTGCCTAGTAGCTGAACACCGTTCAAGTATTGGCTTAGGTATATATTTTTGAAACCATTACTTGAACGGCATATTTCTCGTTAACTAACAAGAAAAAAGAAATATCGTATAACTCCAATAAAAGAGTGATTAATCAAGAATACATACCAAGCAAATCCTTCTAAGACTGACAATTATTGAATTTTATACGTAATTAAGGTAACGGCACCTATTACCGTGGGAGTTAAGGTAGTTTTCAAATCAGAGCCAAAAATTAAGGGAATCAAGACACCCTAACGACCAAAAGGATTTTTTTTATAAAAGTGTGTTGATTGAACTTTTTAATTTGCACCTTTATGACCTCATTTTAGGTGATTATTTGGGATGGAATAAATATTAAACCCAAAAAGTCGGATTCTCCTATTACCGTGGTATTGGACGGGCTTTGACCCTATTACCGCGGATGAGGCTCCTATTACCGTGGGTAGAGGATTAATGTATTTTTGGTTCCGTACATTTAATATTTAACATATATTTTTTTAGTAAATCTACTTAAATACAACATTTGTGGATAAAGTTTATTTTTAATTAAAACTGTGTATTAAATCAACATTATTTTTTATAAATAATCAGTCTTCGTTTGAACAAAAATCAAATAAATAACATAGATGTGTTTTTGAAATACAAAATAAACTTACACTTAATACTATTATTCCAGTTTTCGACAGACTAATATAAAAATCCAGTCTACCAAATAAGCGTTGTACCATCAGTTAATACAACACTTTCCAAGAGGGTAAGCTTTACTATCAAAAACATCTTAATTTTATTAAGGAATCCGGACTACGGTACCCTAAAATTGATATTTCATTTACTGTCACACGGTAATAGGAGATAGTATGGGATCCTAACTCCGACCCATAAAAAATCTAAATATCTCGGAACTAGGTTCCCATACATCCTATTACCGAGGGTTATCTTTTCTTACCCTCGGTAATAGGATAAATTCACGGTACTATAAAACCTAATTCCGACCCATAAAAAAATTAAGCCATCGTGACGTTTATTAAACAAATAAAAACTTAACATTTTAACCATCTAATAAAACAAAACTCATAAAACTAAAAGAATATGTTTAAATTATATCTTTATATATAAACGACACAAACATTTAAGGGTTTCTATGAAAACAAGTAATATAGTGCACAAGTTTATAGTAAAAAATAAGGCGTTTATTAGTATTTTTCATACCACGGAAATTGCTCTTTAACTGCTTAGATATATAAAGTTTTTTATAGCACTAAAAAAAAAAAAAATAACAGCAGACATAAATAATAAAAGCCATTGAAACTAAAGTACCATTTTTGCTATTACCGTGGTATACCTCGGATTAAGGAGCCATACCAAAAAACGAAACCGATTACCGCGGTATTTATTATTCTAATTTTAACGTATTTCCAGACAAAAACACACAAAAATAGTACTTGGAAGTCGCAAAGAAAACAATAAACAATAATTTAACAATCTTAGCATTAGGATAGTCATTACAACTATTACGCAAATCACTAAATAAAATGTGGGTTTACTTACGTGTGGCGTCTCGCGTTTGTATGGCACAACCTGCTCCTGCGCCGGCGTCGCGGTTCCTTGCGGTTTGCAAGTAGTTTATTTGATGCATAAACACTAGCGCTAAAAAAACCGGTAGTCTACAAACTACGCTTTGCTCGTGTAAAATAAGTTTCTTAGTGAGAAAATTGACTTGTTCATAAAACGCATTTTTAAAAATACCGCGTTAATTGGTGTCGATTTTGGGGGGAGCGGTAATAGGTGCCCTTACCTTAAAAGCTTAAATTTGGAGAGCACTGTCCTTAGTTATTTTCCCATACTATCGACGTTTTCGGCGGGAAGCTCCACAACGACGACCGATCACGGCCAAAAAGAATATAATACTATGTTAAGATTTAATGGAGGTGTAAGCAAAGAGTTGCTGTTTAAGAAAAATAAATTCCGAATTATGTAATATTTGTCAGGATTTAGTTATGTGATTATTTCGATCGAGTGTTCAGCTTTTGGGTGTCGTTCATCTTTTGGTGCCCCTACCCTATATTCGTTAGACGTGAAAAACTCATAAAGGGATACTCTGAAGAGTTTTATCTTCTTATCACCGACCAACGCTGGCCACTTAGGAAAATGATTACTGAATATCATTGTCATTTTTATTTCACTTGACGTGCCATTAGGAAGGTGTAAAATATTCAATTAAAAATTTCATAATATGGATAATGGGTTGGGGTCAAGTAGCTCGTCACACTCGTCAGCAAGTGACGACAGTAAATTAACCTTTATAAAGTCACAAAAAGGTAAAGATGTATTGCTTTATGCCGGCCACCGGTACAATTTTAGATATGCTAGCAAAAGTGGCACAAATTGGCGGTGTACCTACCAATCGAGAATATTGTAGTGCTAGTGTTAGCTTAAATAAGGACCGCTCATCAGTTTTGTCAGGAAAAACGCCGCACACGTGTAGAACTAATTTCACTAAAAACCGAATTGACATGGTTATGGATGAGTGTAAAAAGGCCGTATGCAAGAAATTTACCCCAGTACAAGAAATATTTGAAAAGAAGTTCGGAAAAGAATCAGATATAGGGAGAATTCCGGCGTATGTATCAAAGAAAGATACATTATACCGTGCTCGTAGAAAATGTCTACAACTGCAGAACACTGACTTCAACCATCTTAACGACGTTAAAGTACCACAAATCATAGCCCACAATTTTCTCAGATGCGACGATGGGACAGACAACAACAAAATTTTATTATTTTCGACATCATTGGGCATGAAAAGTTTGAAACAATTGGCTTCATCTTCGACATTTTTTGGCGACGGCACCTTTCATGTTCCTCAGCCATTTTACCAGCTATATTCTATTCACGCGGATATGAACAGTGATGATGAAACCACAAGTATCGTGCCTCTGATATAAGCACTTCTTCCCGAGAAAGCACATACAAGAGGATGTTTAATCTGATATTAACCCATTATGACATTGAAATTTAAAAAAAAAAGTGACTACGAAAGGGCTCAAAGAAATGCATTCAAAACAGTCTTTCCGAACTCTACGGTATCGGGATGTTATTACCACCTAAATAAATCTGTCTGGCGTAATGCGAAAAAACTGAAGCTAACTGAGACTGTCGAAGGCAGACAATTGGTGAGTATTTCTGCAAATTTACCTCTTGTACCATCAGAAAACATTATTAACCAACTAAAAGAAAACGTGGAACAATCGGAAGAAAGCTTAATATTTGTCAAGTATTTCGAAAAGCAATGGATGAAAATGCCCCCTGAAGTAATTAGCTTTGCAGGTGAGCGACACAGGACCAATAATGCTCTAGAAGGTTGGAATGGTCGCTTTAATAAAAAAATCAGACCCAAACCGACGCTGCCAGCTTATATCCATGCACTTCGGAATGAAGGAAAGTGGTACGATTTCAGAATTTCGGGGGTTTATTTCATGGGGGCGAGCCTCAGCTACCTATCGGGTCACAGGTGGCGGATAGTGAAACCGTCCTGTAGTACGCAGGACAGCTGCGAATAAGGTTTACCAAATAAGCAGTCCCGGACCGAGGCGGTAGGGTCACCAGGGAGTGTTGGGGCATTCGGTGGCGAGGGTGCTCCCCAGAAAAGACACAGAAGTCCCGATGACGACCCTATGACATGGCGAGCAAACACCGCCATCAAATAAGTGTTGCCCTGGCAGAGGGCAGCAGCCTGCCAGTAACTAGCAGGGCCGGAGCTCGCGGGGAGCGGAACGACCGGCTAGTAGCTCAACTGCTTGCGACGATGGGTAACATCAGAACCGGTTGCAGTACTGCGATCACCAACCCGTCGTGGCTGACGTGGTGATTATGGCTAACTCCCTTCCCTTCAAAAACCATGACAGACAAAACTAAATATCGACCCCGAGTTCCCAGCGCTTCGTCAATCCCTGGCCCGAGCAGTGGCCAGGTGACACGGGGCAGGGGTGCGACAAGTAATCCCTGGGAGATGACTAACTGCTACAAATTGAAACTTTTAACATACAACATTCAGTCGCTGTCGTCGTTTGATAGACTGGTGGAACTGGAGACCGAGCTTGACCGCATTAAATGGGACATCCTGGGACTCTGCGAAGTTCGGCGCAATGGGGAGGAATTGTTGACTCTAAACTCGGGCCACATGTTCTACTACCGCGAAGGCCCAAGGCCTGGTATAGGAGGAATCGGCTTTATGGTGAACAAAACCATAAAAAAGTATGTCATTGAAGTGGGTTACCTTTGTTTCGTCAAAATATTTTTGGTCAAATGTATCATTTCCCAAATTTTCATTTGCCAAACTGCTTTGTTTTCTGTAACCGTAAATATTTCAGGATTTTATAAAAACTAACCTAACCTAACCCATAGGGTTCAACACGATGGTACTGAAATAAATTCTGAAAACATTGTATAACATTGGTTTGGCAAATGAAAAATTTGGGAAATGATACATTTGACCAAAGATATTTTGACGAAACGGCAGGCTCCCCATTGAAGTAAACAGCATTTCGGACCGTCTTGCTTACATTGTACTAAGACTCAGCAAAATGCACAAACTTAAAGTCATCCAAGCTTATGCCCCAACATCAGATCACCTGGATGAAACCGTAGAAGAGTTTTACGAAGGCCTAAGATCCTTGAGCGATAAAATAAAGACCAAGTATACCGTAATAATGGGCGACTTCAACGCGAGAGTTGGTAAAAAGGAGAACAGCGGGGAAACTGGCATAGGGAATTTCGGGCTCGGAATACGAAATGCCCGTGGACAGATGCTTCTCAACTTCTTACAAGCAAATTCACTGTATGCTATGAACACTTTCTTCAAAAAACAAGAGCAACGTAAATGGACATGGAGACACCCTGATGGCGTACACAAGAATGAATATGACTATATCATCACAGACACTAAGCCTATGGTCGAGGACATCAATGTGCTGAATAGATTCACTAAGGGTAGTGACCATCGCATCGTGAGAGCAGATTTATATGTGAGGCTTAAAACAGCGCGAAAGAATCTTGTTGTAGGGAAGCACCTACCAGCTGATACCAAATTAAAAATACTGCGAGCGAACGAGGATCTATATAAGAATGCTGTTGACGCAAAGCTCGACTGTGATCAGCTAGCCAACATGACCGTAGATAAGATCAGCGACAGGCTAACGACAGCATTAACTCTCAGCCTTGAAGAAGTCACCCCAGGTGTCCTACCAAATAGACCAACGAAACTAACACCAGAGGCTATAAAGATGATAGACCAAAGGCGGTCATTGTGCAGTGAGGGCAGAGTGGATAGTCAAGAATACAAAGACTTGCAAAAACAAATCCGTAGGAAGACTCGAAGCGATTTGTTAGACCATAACATGCGTCTCATACAAGAGGCTTTGGAAAAGAACAGCAGCCGAAGAGTTCTAAGGCTGAAGCTAAGTGAGGGCAGGAAGCACATTTTCAAGTTTCTAAACGAGAATGGGGAAGTAGTTTCAAACAAAGAGCAGCTGCTTGCAATAGTACACGACTTCTATGAAACACTCTACAAAAGTAAAGTACCACCGAGCCAGCCACTGATAGCACAAAGGCAAACGCGACTACCTGTCGAAAACGTCGGATCTGAAGAAATTCCGGATGTCATTCCAGAGGAAGTATTGCTCGCTATCCAAAAACTTAAGAATGGAAGAGCCTCTGGGGAAGACGACGTATTACCAGAGATGATCAAAAGCAACGACAAGGTGGTTAGTGAAGTACTGGCAATCTTATTTACAAAGTGCATCCTGGAAGGTAAAGTACCTGCATCATGGCACAACGCAGTAATCACCCTGATCCACAAAAAAGGGGACATTAAGAAGCTGGAAAATTACAGACCCATAAGTCTGCTGTCACACGTCTACAAGCTCTTCTCTCGGGTTCTAGTTAATAGACTTGACAGGAAGCTAGAATTCTTTCAACCGAGAGAACAGGCAGGCTTTCGCTCAGGCTTCAGCACCAACGACCACCTCCAAACTCTCAAAGCAGTCGTGGAGAAATGTAATGAGTACAGGAAACCACTTATTCTAGTTTTCATTGCCTACGAGAAAGCGTTTGACTCCATAGAGTGGGGGGCCATAGAGCAGGCTCTAGTTAAATGCCGTATCGATGAACGGTACATTCAAATTCTCAACCACCTCCATCAGAACGCAACTGCCTGTGTCTCCCTACACAAGAAAACCAACAAGTTTCGTTTAGAGAGAGGTGTCAGACAAGGGGACACAATATCACCGAAGCTGTTTACCCTTGCACTAGAGATGCAATGGGCAGGGAAAGGGCTGATGATTGATGGAGAGAGACTTACAAATCTGAGGTTTGCTGATGACCTAGTCCTGATTTCAGAGAGCATTGGGGAAATGATGACAATGCTGGAGGACTTGAGAGTGGAATCCGAGAAGACTGGTTGTTTAGAATAGAGTTGACTTATGCCTGTGATTGCATACAGACTCACACCATTCAATTCTTTGTTAGTTATTAAGTTAGTCGCAAATAAAAATTGCTTCAAAGCACACGTCTTCCGTATTTTAATAAACTCCAAAACGCAACCTATCAAAAGTGAACCTAAAACAAACGTACATATGGTCGTAAACGAACCGGATTACCTGTGAAGGGGACACTCGCCGGCCGAGCCGCGAGAACAAAGGCGAACTGATAAGAAACCGGTGCATCTATGTTAAACGCTGCGAACTATCGAAGTTTTGTGAAGTAAACAATAAGTTTTTATTGCTCAAAGTAATACATCGTTTAGTTTTAAAGTGGATAATTACGGAAAACGGAAACTATGGCGACTCAAGAACAACTACTTGCCGTGCTTGAGGATACGGCTACCTTGCTGCAAAAAACACAGGTTAATCTAAAAAAGTGTCCGAAAACAAGATTAACTAAGGGCTACATTGAATCTCGCATGAAAGTTATCGATGACTATTGGATTAACTTCAAGGACACACATCAACAGTTGGTAATAATAACAACAAAAGAACAAAAGAGTAAATTGTCGTACTTTGCGAATGACGAGTTTTTTATAAGTGAAGAATTGTACAACTCACTGTGCGGGGACCTTCGGGACATGATTGCGAGCTTCGAACAAACCTCATCAGCGGATATATTAACAAATTCAAGCGTTATGTCGGACGCGCCTCAAAACAACCTCATACGGTTACCAAGAATACACTTACCTTCATTTAGTGGTAGTTACGAGGGGTGGCCTACGTTCCAGGATTTGTTTACCTCGCTGGTACATAATAACCCAACACTCAGTGACGTTCAGAGGTTATATTATTTAAAAACAAGTGTAACTGCCGAGGCGGAGAGCTTATTGAAACATATTCAAGTTACTTCCGATAACTATTCTCAAGCATGGGACATTTTAAAAACAAGGTATGGCAATAAACGGCTTATTTTAAATCATAATTTGAAAAGATTGTTTAATCAAAGGAAAATTAGTACACAATCAGCTGTTCAGCTTCGAAGCTTATTAGACACGACGACTGAATGTTTACACAACTTAGAAAATTTGAAGATATCTACTGAATCATGGGACCCTATTATAATATTTCTGCTTGTCCAAAAGCTGGACACAGAAACGCATAGCAGTTGGGAAGAACAGGCATATAAAAACGATACTGAACCATTTCCCTCGTTGAGTGATTTTAAAACATTCTTAGAAGCGAAGTTTCGTACTTTAGAGTTAATTACAACAAGTACACGAGAAGTTAAGCCGATCAAAGAACGTTCCTATTATGTTTCCTCAGTACCGAACACGGAAAAACGCTGCGTCATGTGCAACGAAAGCCATACTTTGTGTCATTGCAAAGAATTTACTCAGATGGAACCTACAGAAAGAAGTGAATATGTAAAAACCAAGAACCTTTGTTTTAACTGTTTAGTACCAGGGCATTCAGCATTAAAATGTCGAGTACCTGTGTCCTGCAGAATTTGTCACCGGCGCCATCACACTCTTCTACACCAATCCAAGCAATCTGGGTCTGCGGCGCTTCCAGGCACCTCACAGCCGCAATCTTCGGTTCATCACGTGATAGAAGAGCAGGAGGAAGAAGAAGAAGAAGAATTACAGACAAACACTGTGATCGCGTCTCATCTTACTACTAAACAAGGAGTTGCACTGCTAGTGACTGCAGTGGTGGAAGCTACAAACAGTCAAGGTCATACCATTCCACTACGAGCGCTAATAGACCAAGGTTCCCAAGCATCATTCATAAGCGAGAAAGCGGCCCAACTACTAAAACTAGAACGACATTCTACTAAGGGAACTGTAATAGGCGTGGGGTCTACAAGAACAGAAATCAAACACGTGGTTCAGCTGCAAATCAAATCACAGTGGGATGCGACTTTTATCCTACCAATTGAAGCGTATGTTATGTCGAAGCAACTCACCACCAAGATTCCCACTAAAGAAGTTGTCAAACAACCATGGCCTCACCTAGAAGGACTTCAACTTGCTGACGTATCATACTACAAATCGGGTCCAATAGACCTGCTTTTAGGGGTTCGAGAATATGCCAGTATACTGCAAAGGGAGTTAATTAAAGGTCCAAAGGGTACTCCTTGTGCTCAAAAAACGAACCTGGGCTGGATTCTTTTTGGAGAAATCAGCGCTAAGCCACAAAAAGAAACGTACCTCGTCATGCATCATCAGGTCGACGTAGAAGACATGCTGAAGTCAATATGGGAAATTGACACTAAAAACAAGAGGCACCTAACTATAGAGGAACAGCAATGCGAAAAAATATATAACCAAAATGTGACAAGAAATCATGATGGCCGGTATGTAGTTAAACTGCCGTTTAAAACTGAAACTCCACTGTCGCCCGCTGGTAACTCGAAGGAAATTGCTATTCGAAGATTTAAGCAACTGGAGAGAAAGTTCAAGAGGTCACCTGATCTGAAAGCAGAATATACAAAGGTCATTCAGGACTACATAAATCAAGGTCATGTAGAAATAATACCTGAAATAGAAAAAGAAGATAAATCCGTTTACTTACCTCACCACGCTGTAGTCCGTGAAGACAAAGATACCAGTCGAACGCGCGTTGTCTTCGATGCCTCGTGTAAGGGAACCAATAACATATCTTTAAATGATGAACTGTTAGTAGGTCCACAACTACAAGACGACCTTAGAAATCTTCTAATGAGATGGCGAATGAAACGTGTATGTTTCGTTGCTGATATTGAACAAATGTACCGCCAAATATTAGTAACCAAGGAAGACGCCGATTACCAGCGTATTATTTGGAGACAAGACGAGTCTGAAGACCTAAAAGAATTCCGGCTGCTTAGAGTTACCTTTGGTACAGCACCTGCGCCTTACCTGGCTGTCAAGAGTCTCCAACAAGCAGCTAAGGATGAAAGTATACAACACACAAATCAGCACGCCACCACTAACCACAAAAAATTGGCTGTGAAGGTAATAACAGAAGACTTCTATATGGATGATTTGTTGTCGGGTGCAGACACTGCAGATGAAGCGATTTCAATAGCCAAGGAAGTGTCAGATATTGTAAGCAAGGCTGGATTTCGTTTAACAAAATGGTCATCAAACAGTATTGAGTTCATGAGATCCATCGAAGAACAAAAAAGATCAAGCAAAGCTCATATGGACTTGAATCTTGACGGAACTATTAAAGCTCTTGGAATCGTGTGGAATCTGGGAACAGACCAATTTCAATACAATTTTACCTTGACCCCAACTTCGAAGAATGTTACAAAACGTGGTATCTTATCCGACATACAGAAGCTATTTGATCCACTTGGCTGGATTGCACCTAGCACTATCATGGCCAAAATACTAATACAAAAGCTGTGGCTTGAAAAGGTAAGTTGGGATGAAGGCATAAGTCTTGCTTTATCAGAAGAATGGAAGCGTATACGGAATGACTTTGTAAATGTTAAGCAGATCCAGATAGAAAGATGGCTTTACACTAACAATTCTGATGATGAAAGTATAGAACTTCATGGATTTAGTGACGCTTCAATGCAGGCATATGCCGCAGTCGTATACGTTAGAACTGGAACAAAAGGTAAAGTCACGACAAAACTCGTCGCCGCAAGAACAAGAGTAGCACATTTAAAAACGGTTTCACTGCCACGCTTAGAGCTCTGTGGAGCTTTAATTTTGTCTAGATTGATGAAACAAGTTGGAGAAGCGATGAAAATACCCACATCTAATATGTTTGCGTGGACCGACTCTTCCATTGTCATCGCTTGGCTTTGTGGCGAACCTAACAGATGGAAACCATTTGTAGCAAACAGGGTGGTTGAAATCGTAGAAAACTTAAATAATAAGCACTGGTACCATGTCCAGTCACAAGATAATCCTGCTGATGTAGCGTCACGAGGCATATTACTTTCCGAATTGAAGAAGTATGAATTATGGTGGAATGGGCCGGCCTGGTTATCTGAAAAGGAAATAAAACTAAATAACACAAAGGTCATTACTACAAACGAAGAAATGAAAAATAAAAACATTCATACTTACCTTAACACTACCAACTTGGAAGAGAATGACGGAAGTGTAACATCAAGGTTTGACGATTTTGAGACCTTGGCAGAATTATTGAAGTCTATTGCCTATTGCCGCAGATTTTTAAATTACAAAAGGAATCCTAAAGCTATTGATGCGAACTTTACAACGGAAGAGTTATCAATATCGTTAAATATTTGCATTAAAAGAGTACAAGAAACCGAATTTACTGAGGAAATAGAAAGACTTAAATTAAACAAGCAAGTTAAAAAGAAAAGCCCTTTACGATCTCTTAACCCATATCTTGACGAAACCGAGAAGGTGCTCAGAGTGGGCGGTCGGTTAAGACATGCTAATCTAGATGAAAACAGAAAACATCCGATTATTTTGGGCAATAGAAATCAATTAGTCCCTTTAATTATAGCCGAAGCACATGCCACAACACTTCATGGTACAATACCGCTGATGCTATGTTTTATACGCTCAAAATATTGGATATTAAAGGCAAAGTCTCTTGCTAAAAGATACGTGAAGAAATGTTTAGTTTGTGCTAAGCAAAATGCCACAGTCAGAAACCAAATCATGGGAGATTTACCAAGACAGAGAGTCACTCCATCAAGACCATTCGTGAACAGCGGAGTAGATTTCGCGGGGCCCTTTCAAATTTTGAGATGCAAGGGGAGAGGTGCAACAACTGTTAAGGCCTACATCGCTATATTCATTTGCATGTCCACGAAAGCAATCCACCTTGAACTGGTTGGTGATCTCACTTCCGAAGCGTTCATAGGGGCGTTCAGACGCTTTACTGCAAGAAGAGGCAAGTGCAGTCATTTGTGGAGCGATCAAGGACGAAATTTTGTAGGGGCAAACAAAGAGCTACTAGACGCCTGGACAGACGCTAAATTATCCTTCACCGGAATTGTAGCAGAAAAGCTCGCGATGGACGGGACACAATGGCATTTTATTCCAGCCTACAGTCCAACCTTCGGCGGATTATGGGAGGCCGGCGTAAAGTCCATAAAACACCATATAAAGAGAATTATGACCGCTCATCTTACTTTTGAGGAGATGACGACTTTGCTGTGTCAGATCGAAGCGTGTCTCAATTCGCGGCCCCTATGCCCGCTTGACGACACAGACACTACAAATTTAGATCCACTCACTCCTGGCCATTTTCTTATTGGAGAAGCACCAATCGTTGTCCCTGCGCCTGATTTTAAGGAAATAAAGATACACAACCTATCTCGCTGGCAACATACGCAAAAATTGTTAGCAGATTTTTGGAAACGATGGCAAGATGAATATTTATCGAGACTGCAACAACGTCCGAAATGGCTCAAAAAACAAGAGGAGTTCAATATAGGTGACATAGTCCTGATTAAAACTGACAACCTTCCTCCCGGAAAATGGGCTTTAGGACGAGTGATGGAAAAACACCCCGGCGAGGATGGCTTCACAAGAGTGTATGGTGTAAAGTCTGGTAGTAGTGTGACAAAAAGATCAGTGACAAAATTATGTGCATTACCTGTAAACACAACTGATTAGACAACTCTGTTAATAAACTTATTTCTAAGTTGGGTTAAAACTTAAGTTACTTTGTGTTAAAAAGGGACCTAATAGTCCCATTGGTGGCCGGTATGTTTAGAATAGAGTTGACTTATGCCTGTGATTGCATACAGACTCACACCATTCAATTCTTTGTTAGTTATTAAGTTAGTCGCAAATAAAAATTGCTTCAAAGCACACGTCTTCCGTATTTTAATAAACTCCAAAACGCAACCTATCAAAAGTGAACCTAAAACAAACGTACACTGGTCTTAAAATCAACACTGGGAAAACCAAGATTATGACCAACGTTTCCGAAGTCACAGACTACCAGCTTCCAGTGGAGAAGGTGACCGAGTATATATATTTGGGGCATAAGGTTACACTAGGATTTGAGAACCAGGTAGTGGAAGTGGAAAGACGGATTGCGCAGGGGTGGGCTGCGTTTGGCGCCAATAAGCAGATTTTGCGTGGCAAAATATCCCTGCCCCTCAAAGTGAAAGTCTTCGAGCAGTGTGTCATGCCCGTGCTTACCTACGGTACAGAGACTATGACTCTTACGCAGAAGTCCGCCGAGAAGTTCCGAGTCGCGCAGAGGGGTATGGAGAGAGCGATGCTCGGGATCACCCTCCGAGACCGGAAGCGAAACGAATGGATCCGAAGTAAGACCAAAGTGAATGACGTCATGGCTGCTATAGCAAAGAAAAAGTGGGCATGGGCGGGACACATTGCGAGAATGGACGAGAGTCGCTGGACAAGACGAGTCCTTGAATGGAGACCCAGAGCCGATACTAGAGGGCGCGGTAGACCACCGCAGCGCTGGGTGGACGACATTCGACGGCACGGAGGTCAGGACTGGATGAGACGGGCACAAGATCGCCAAGAGTGGAAGAAGAGGGAAGAGGCCTACATCCAAGATTGGATCACCAAAAGGCCACCATGATGATGATGATGATTTCAAAGAAGAGAAACGCCGTAGAAATGTAATGACATTTGAAAAAATATATAATAGGGAGATGCAAAAACTAAGAAATGGTGAAAATTCATCTTACGAATTCTTGAAAAAGATAACACATATTAAAAGAATTTTATCTGACGCTTATTAAAATGACATGCAGTCGAGTTAGGAAAAATTGTTATTTTATATTAAAGAAATGCATTTTTTTTTATGGTGTTGAGTAATAAGTTAAGAAGAGCTAGTTGATTTAACACATTGTTACTTTATTTTGCTTCAACTGAAATAAAATAATATTTTTTAAACGGGCCCCTGGCCGTTTTTTTTCTTGTCTCTACACCATGCGACGTTCTGCTTATAACGGGTGATAACAAAAAAACGAGAATACCTATCACTCTCTGTAAAAAAAAATACTGGCCGCATAAATAAAAAAGGCGGTATGTACAGGTCGCGTCATGTAAAAAGAACGCTGGATGCCAGTGGAGGGGGTGTGTTTGCGCATGGCTACACTCGCGCACGAAAGTACTAGACCTACTATTTTTTTTGAACTACGTTTTTGCTCGCGGCTTCGTATGTTGATTATTGGTAGGTACGTTGAAAAATATATTAGATAAAATATAATTAAATAGAATTAAAAACATGTTTCATTTAGTGTAGAATGTTTAATCTAATTACAAAAAATCAAAGTAATGTTGAAACACCTTCCATTAAGTCGTCGTGGGTGACGTGAAAACCAGATGAGGAACATTTGGTTGCCTCTGCGGTTCGTTTCATACATTGTTTTAAATTATCAACTGCGTTATTATCAGCCTCTCTCTTCATAAAACAATATAAGTCAAAAATAATTTTTCTAACTTTTCTATGTAAAACCATTTCGTAGTTAAAAACTTTTGTGCGCGACGGTATTTTGAGAACGAACGGAACGTGGACACAGCGCAGAAAGCAAAGGTCGACTGACGAACCAATAGCGCACCGGCAAGCATGCGGCGCGTGCCCCCCCCGCCCCGCGCCGCACCTCATACCACCAAATAGACCGATAAATCGCCTAATGCGCAGCTTGACCGCCAGCGTTCTTTTTACGTGACGCGACCTGTAATGTTGTTGTGTTACCTCTTTCGTGATGGTAGTCACTTTTTTTTTCTGCGTTTGTTTTACTGTTGTCAAAAATGGTATCTAAACAAGAAACCTTGAGAAAACGAATTGTAAATTTTTATCATTCAAATTTAAAGATGGGGAAAAAGTTTACAGTGAACCATTTTACTCAAGAGAATGTACCAGTTTCTACTGTATATAGAATTTTAGCATCTCAGACTACAACTCGTAAAAGTGGCAGTGGCAGGCCGGCAAAGATAATGACCAAACGACGCCTAAAAGTGCTTCATGCCCAATTTAATGATTCAGACAGCATGAGCCAACGGGATGCTGCGAAAAAATTTAATTGTAGTCAACCGTATATCTGCAAATCATTAAAGAAGGTTGGAATAGTATGCCGGAAGAAGGTGAGGGCACCAGAATATACAGAAAAACAAATTTCGGCCATTAAAACCCAACGTCGCTGGATGACCCGAAATTACGCTGGGAAAATCTTCATTTTAGATGATGAAAGTTATTTTCCCCTCAACAAATTTCACATCCCGGGAAATGATAGATACTACACAAGCAACAGTTCTACCACACCTTCGAATAAAAAATACAAATTCAAACACAAGTTTGAGCAAAAGGTTATGCTGTATGTCGTGATTTCCGAAAGAGGAGTTTCAAAACTGTGGTTCAAACCTAGTGGATTAGCCGTTAATCAAAATGTATACCAAAACGAATGCTTGAAGAAAATATTAGTGCCGTTTATTCAGAAATATCACTCTGATGGCAAGTATGTGTTTTGGTCGGATAAGGCGTCGTCGCATTATGCAAAAAAAACACTCCGTTTTCTGGACTCCAAAAAAATCGAATTTGTACCAAAACACCGCAACCCAACAAATCTTCCTCGATGTCGGCCAATTGAAGTTTTTTTCGGATATTTGAGTTCATTGGTGTACAAGAATAATTGGAGGGCCGAAAATTGTACTCAGCTGATAAAGAGGATAAAAGCTTGTGTACATAAAATGGATAAGATTGCCGTCCAGCGTTCTTGTGCGACCATTTTGACCAAACTCCGTCGAACAGCTGACCATGGGCCACATTCAAATGTTCATTAATCGGTTTTGAAAGAAATACAGTGTGTTTTTAATGTAATTATATTTAAGTTTGATTTCAAATTCTGTAAGTAATAAAAAAAAATCACCTTTTTCAAAAATTCTCGTTTTTTGTTATCACCCGTTAGGACATTTTGCTTTTAGGTCATTCTGATTTCATTGCGTTTGCTTTCGGGACGTTTTGCTAAAAGGGCAACCTGATAATAGGACGACTTGCTTTTAGGTTATTTTGCGAAAGGGACGTTTTGCTTTCGGGTCAATTTGCTAATGGGACAATTTGCTTTTAGGTCATTATGCTAATAGGACTATTTGCTTTTGGGACGTTTCGATATGAAGCGTTTTCTTTATTCCACTTCATTGAAAATAATCACAATTTAAATAATTACTGCCCTATTTGACAGTTCTTCACTCAAAATCAAAACTTTCAAAAGCCAATAATTATAAAAATATCACACATATTTCCATACACACTAACCACATACATGGTTTCAAGAATTGTGCCAGTTTCATTGCTGAGTCATTCTGCCGGAGCACTGACTTTATGGTCCAGTCTAGAAGTTCAACCGTTTCTTAATGTCTTAATTATCTATGGCGTCGCGTAACATTGGAGATTTATCCTCTTTGTTCCACAATAAAGACAATTTTCTTAGCTCTCTGAATCTGGTACTTGGTGAATCTAAGGGTTTTCACAACTTGGTGGTTATCGGGGACTTGAATATTAACATATTGGATTCCTCACATAATCAATCTTGACTACCTGCACCTTCTGGGGATGTACGAATTTCTCCCGGCAGTGACCATTCAAACAAAAAAGGGCTCGTGTTTGGACCATATCTTTAACAATTCTGAATCTAGCTCAGTCTGTGCCGTCTGCCAGTGCTCTATTACTGACCACTACATTGCTATGGCCGCAATGCTGCCTCGTAAACCTAAACAGCGGCCACGCACTACCACAGAAACTGATTTTATGGCTGCAAACCTTGATCTACGAACAGCGGACTGGTCTAAGGTAACTAACTGCCTCTGCTGATGTGAACGACGTGGTTACTCATTTTGTAATTATATCCACTGTAATAAACACTAACACCCATAAGATAAAGGTGAGCCGATCTAAACTAAACCTCAAACCCTGGATCACACCCGGCCTAGTCAGGTATATAAGGTGTAGAGATAGACTGCATTTATCAGCTACTTATATAGAAATTTATTTGACAACTTACTGTACAACTTGAAAAATCCAACACCAAAGTAAACAACTGACAGACGCTCGGGTAACACAAAGAAATGATGGAAATCGATAAAAAACGAGAGATTTTTATGAAAGGATTTTTTTATTAAAATATAGTAATTGACCTCATTAGAATTGTAGATAACAGTGTTTTGATTAAATTATAACACAGAAGTCTTCATATAAACATTCTTCTTCTCAGTCGATGCACTCTTTACAGAGCGGTCGTGGTCAACTGCTAGTACTATCCGGCACAGATGTCGCTCGCCGTATGATATCTCG
Source organism: Acleris sparsana (assembly GCA_923062465.1). Lineage (NCBI taxonomy): Eukaryota > Metazoa > Arthropoda > Insecta > Lepidoptera > Tortricidae > Acleris > Acleris sparsana. The sequence goes on along the minus strand of OV281285.1, from coordinate 45,786,758 downwards.
CCACTTCTCCCGGTTCGCAGACATTCTGGTACACTCATGCAAGGGTCCGCCCACAGCAGATTTGATTTGGTCGGTCCATCGCATGGGTGACCTCCCACGTGGTCTTGTTCCTTCCACTTTGCCCTGGACGACAAGACGTTCAATGGAGTCATTGCTACGCCTTGATAAATGGCCGAAGAATTTAAGTATTCGAGTCTGAACTAGTGTAGATAGACGCTGCTTGATGCCGAGCTCCTCAAGGATGGACACGTTGGTTCGGAATTCAGTCCATGATATTCCAAGCATTCTTCTCCAGCACCACATCTCTAGAGCGTCTATCTTTTTCTTTTCTACTTCTCGAAGCGTCCACGTCTCTGCAGCGTATAAAAATATGGGGAAGATGAGTGTTCGGACTAGCCGGATCTTAGTATTTTTAGTAATGTTCCTGTTCTTCCATATTTTTTTCAGCTTGTCCATTGCAGTTCTCGTCATACCCATACGCCGCTTCAGTTCATCCACGCAACCGCCACTGTTTGATATTAAAGTTCCCAGATAGATGTAGGAGTGGACCACGTCACAGTTCGCAATCTTAGTCACTTCGGGCGAGTTGTCATTGACGCGGTCAACTATCATCATTTTGGTCTTTTGACGGTTGATCTTTAAACCAAACTCCAGACTCACGCGTTCCATCTTCAGAAGTAACATTTCCATACGGCGTGGACAAGTGGCAAATAGGGTGGTGTCATCGGCGTAGCGCAAATTCGTGATATAAACATTACTAAACAGTAAAACAGGCCGCTTGCGACTGCGCCTGTTAACAGTCAACGTCCGTTTTCAAATTCATCAAGAAAACCTGGGGAGTATTTGTTTTATTTCTTACTTACGCTGGTTTCGTGTTTTTTTTGACACTCTTCATGTTCATACTTCTCATTGCTCACTGTTGAAGCCGTGAGCGACGTCAAACACCAAACATTGGCACTGGTGGCATTAGTGGAAGCAAAGTTAAGACATATCACATTCGCCACAGACATTTCCTTACACGATACACTGTTCACTAACATCTATTCACTCACATCCTTGATATAATAACCAACAATTTTCTTTGCTCAAGTTACTCAGTTGTTCTCAATTGTTTTATATCTTTCAGTGCGTTTGTGGAGTTACTATGAGACAATGAGCCCTTCGAACATGAAATCTCGCAAGGCCCCTGCCTGCACGCCAATAAGAAATCCAACTCAAGGCCACCTTAAAACAGCTGCAGGAAGCTAGGAACTTGAATGACCAGTCAATGAGGGAAAGGGATGACAGTGAGGAAGAAAAAATCATGGACAAGAACACGGTGTTGAGAAGCGATCTAGTGGAGTATGATTAGTTATCAGATGCTCAAGATAAATTGGAGTAGTTGCAGTCTGTTATTGATACCTTCAACCAGTGCGCTTCTACCCATGAAGTGGCATTAAAGCGCATCACACACCTGGAGGAAGAACTTGGCGCAGCAAATGAGGAATTAAATTATCTAAGGAAAGAATGTCAGTGTTATGATAGTTTAACAACACAAAACCTGTACTAAGAGCTGGTAGGTAATAAGTTAATAACGATAAGGACATAGCAGTAATGAATTGAAGAAATATGTTTAAATTAATAATTATATTAGGCGTAAACAGAAATTAATTAAAAGCAGAAAATGTATAAAAACTATTCTACAGTTAAAATAGAATTATCAATAATGAAAGATAGAGTGCGGCGTTGCAATGAAAAGTTAGATTCCCATAGGATAACATATGATTTAAATATCCCAAAACTCGATGCTGAGATAAATAAGCTAAAGGACCAGCTTGAAATTACTTCTTTAAGGTATGTAACCGCTCAGATGGAAGTTAAGCATATCCTGGCTTTCACTCAATTGGTAGAAGAAAGTAGATTGAATGAAGAGCGTTTTAATTGTTTAATAAACAGTGATTATGGTAATTGTGATAGATTAGGTACTTCACCAACGCACTCAATAACGCAACTCTTGTGCAATTAGGTAATTTACTTTTAAAGGAAGTTTTGACAGGACCACCACTTTAATAATTTTGGTAGGAAATAGTTTTGGTGTGGATAAGTCCGGTGAAGATAAATTAATGTCAACACTAAACACTATTGAAGATTGTGGCATAGGTAAAATTATACTGTGTGAGCTACCATACTCACAAAGTATCTCATTTAGTCATAATAATAGAATAGCATACTTTAATTCAATAATATATAATGCTTTATGCCGTAATAAAAAATATAATTTCTCTGATTTAAACCAATTTATAAAGCGCCTTGATCTAACATCAGGAAAAATTCATTTGCCCAGGAAATATATTTTGACCTTGGTTGATCTATTAGCTTTTAATAGAGAACCAAGTAGATATAGTAGTTCACAGCCCCAACAAGCCAAAATTGGCAATAATGCTTTGCCTCTTGATTTAAACTTAATTATAGGATAGCGGAAACATCCTTGAGTATAAATTTAATTCACCAAAATATTCAAGACTTTTCCAGGACGAGAAAGAGCGTCAGCAACAACGTTGTGTTCACCAGCTATGTGTCTGATATCGGTGGAAAACTGGCCGAGGAAATCCAAATACCGCAACTGACGGGGTGAACATTTATCCAAAGGCTTGCTAAAGGCGTAAACAATCGGCTTGTGATCGGTATAAATTATGAATGGCTTCAATTCCAACATATGCCGAAAGTACTTGACGCCCTCATAGATAGCCACGTTACGTTGGGCTGGATTCAGCTTACGTGAGAAGAATCCCAGAGGCTCCCACGTATTATCCACTCGCTGCTGAACCACTGCCCCGATTGCTATATACGACGCGTCCGTCACCAGTGCGACTTCGGCATTCGGACGTGGATGGACGAGTAGTGTTGCTTCGCTTAGGCTCATTTTACAGTCCATAAAAACAGCATCCAGGTTGTCACTCCACGCTATCTTCGCTGAGCTCTTACAATGGTGACCCGCTAACAAGCCATTTAGTGAGCCCTGTTTCTGGGCAGCGTGCGGCAGAAACCGCCGATAAAAGTTGAGCATGCCCAAGAAACGACGAAGTTCTTTTATGTTGGTAGGGCGAGGAAAATCGGTGATGGCCTTTACCTTCTCTGGTAAGGGTATCGTGCCGTCGCTGGTAATCTTATGACCGAGAAACGTTACCTCATCTTCTCTAAACACGCATTTACGGGTATTTATGATGACACCATGCTCGCGAAGTCGCTCAAAAAACTGTGTGACTGACTCGTGTGTTCGCCGGCAGTGGATGATGCTACAAGGATGTCATCTAAATAAGGGAAGCAAAATTCCAGGTCACCTAGGATCTCGTCGATGAAGCACTGGAACATTTGGGCGGGAGCGTGGGTCTCGGCGATGTTAGAGATATGCGCGATGATATCGTATACTTTATCTGCAAGTGCTGCCACCTTGTCCAAACTAGCGTCTGCCATCGTAGCGATGACGGCCTGCACATGGATCGGTAGCCGCTTAGCCCACATGCTGCGCAAGAAATCTTTAGACACGTCATTTCCAGCCAAGTCGCGGAGATACCGAATAAACTGGGATGGCCTGCGATCACCTAGTTCAGCTTGGGATACTAACTCCTCGACGCGCCTGTCCTTGGATACCGACAAACGATGCACTAGTTCAGCTTTCAGTTTGTCATATTTTCCTATTGCCGGAGGGTTCGTAATTATGTCCTTGATTTCGGAGGCATAATCTATGTTCAAGGTTACTGACGACGTGATAAAATTTTGTCGTGTCACTAACCACATTTGCCAACGTAAATTTCCCTTCTAACTGGGCAAACCATAACGCCGGTTCTTCCGGCCAAAATGGTGGGACTTTAACTCCCACTGCACTAATGGCCGTTTCCGCCGTCACACTTTGCTTGCCGTCCATAGGGAAATAAACCAATATCTGCAACGGTCAAAGTTCACGCGCCCGCTACAACACTGCACTGCACTTAATTCAATAGTCGGGAAGTCACCAATTATGAGGTGAAAAATTAATAACCACATTTAACAAGTATATACAAAGTTTATTAGAGTTCCAACACAGTTCAGGGAAGAAAAGAAACGATTTACAACACGAAAGAATTAGCACAGAACTTAGAGGAAGGAAAATAATTAAATTTTGTACGCGAAGGCTTTTACGTAACGGGACGTTGGATGGCGCTTCGGGAGTACTCGGGACGCGATGGTGTCCGAGAAGTAGCGCGCAAGCTTACAAATTATTATAATATATCGCCCTAGTCGCTACACAGCAAATAACTAGAAATAGGGTTGTTCTTATAATGAAAATGTACAAATAATGTGCATTACTGAATATTGGCTGAGACAAGACTAATTCATTTTTGCCAGGAAAAGTGTCATTCGTAGTGGCTCTTTTATAAAAATAAAATAAAAATAAAAAGTACTCTTAAATCCATAGAAAGAAAGGATATTGTAAAGCTATCGATAGAAAGGATTGTAGAAATTTCATGCGCAGAAATAGAAAGTTATAACCTATAATAATATGTGTTACAGACCACGATTGGCTAATTTTTGCACATTTGAATCCACTATGGAACATGTGTTAAAATTAGCATGTAATAGCCAGAAGCATGTTATAGTGAACCCACACGGATAGGTGTTAGTACTTAGTGCAACTTGCTTCTATAATGTGTTGTAACTGCGATTGTTTGGATAAAGAAATATTTAATTGTTTTAATTGTGACCATAGTGGTCAGAAGGCATCTTTCATCTACGATTTTTATCAAAAACCTCACACAATAACATACCGATCTATAACTAGTAATCGTTTGGAATTATTCAAAAATAAAGTTGAGAGTAATCTTTCAGTGTTACTTTTTTTACAGAATGAGTGTAATAGTATTTATAAAGACTTGTTTAGCGTAATTGTGCACCAATTAAATCACAATTTTAAAATGAAAACTATTACTAGGTCCATAACCAAATTTAGTGAATGGGCTACTGCAGGCATTCATAAAAGTAGAAATAGGCTTTATGACCTATACAGCGAGAGGGAGGACAATAAGAACGCTGATTTCCTACATTATGTTAAGAATTATTCGACCTTTAAGCAAGTTTCTTTAACTGCTAAGGCAATTTTTCTTAATATTAAACTCAAATCACCTGACAACAAGGTAAAAACTGTATGGAATATTATAAATAGAGAAACGCGAAAATCAAAAACTCGTAATAATCAAGTCACCCTGAACACAGGTGACCATCAAATCAAGTCAAATAAAGACGTTGCCTTAGCATTCGAATATTATTTTTCCAACATAGCCATTAATAGTACGAATTGTCTAAAGTCATCCACGGTTGAAGCTCAATCATTACTTTGCACTAATATCACTAAATGTAATATAAACTTTGAATTCAGCCCTGTTGATTCAGATTCAATAATCAAGGTTGCGACACAGGTTTCGTAAAATCTTACAGGCCTGGCTTGAAGATGTGGATGGCAGGAGAAATGACTTCAAATCAAGTAGATGAAAATAACTCGTATAATAAAAGTTTCTAGTTACATATGAACTATGGGTAGAGGTTAAGTTAGAGTAAGGAAAATGTGCTGTTGAGTGGTCACGTAGACGTAGCGAAGTAGAGAGAGCTTCCAGTCATCCTTCCCGTTTGATTGGTGCTCGGAGGAGTCAATCACTGGCTTGTCATCCGTTGTCGATGACGTGATAGAAGCAGCTGATTGGTCGCCGCGGTCGCGGTCATATGACGTGCTATTTAGTCGCCGCGGTGCGGCCCAGGCAGTAAACCACCCAAGGTCGGCTGCAACTCGCCTGCATGTATGCACTTACGCCGTAACATAAACTCCCGCCCTTGAATGCAGAAGCTTTCAACAGATAATGCAGATAAGAAGCCTATTCGTCGTTTACAGGCAGTGGACAAATATTGGAGAACGCTCGACGCACCGTGCCGTTGGCGGTCCGTATGTCGGCCACTCGCGAGATGCCATCCCGGCCTGGACATGTCTTGACGATTCTCCCAATACTTTATTTCAATGGTGGTGCGTTATCCTCCTTTATGAGAACGAGTGTGTCTTTAGTCAAGTTGTCTCTGTTGCGTGTCCATTTCGTCCTGATCTGTAGCTCAGATACATATTCCTTAGACCAGCGTGTCCAGAAATGCTGGCGTATCTGTTCTACTCTTTGGTAGCGTGACAGGCGTTGCACAGGAACCTCGTTCAGGTCAGCGAACACAGGAGCAGTCAGTGGCCGGCCAACCAGGAAATGAGCTGGGCTAAGAGGGGAGAAATCCTGCGGATCTGAGGACATAGGACTCAAAGGACGGGAGTTCAGGATGGCCTCGACTTACGTCAATACCGTGCTGAACTCCTCGTAAGTTAAGTGAGCGTTTCCTATTACCCGACGCAAGTGGTGCTTGCAACCTTTTACACCAGCCTCCCATAAACCCCCAAAATGACTCGCGTATGGGGGACCCATTGTAAATTTAGTATTTTGTGAAAGCGCGTATTCCTTAATATCATTAGAACAAGACTTTAAGAACCTTGCGAACTCAAGTTCTAACCCTATAAAATTACGGCCATTATCCAAAAATATTTCCGAAGGTTTCCTACGTCGTGAGATAAACCTCTTTAGCGCTAACAAATATCGTTTGTTAGTCCTTTACCTCAAAAGCATAAATTCCTTGTAGCAATTCACAGAATCGCATTTCACCTCGTATGAACAAAATTTCAATAGAATCTTTTACTTGGAGCAATTTTTCGCGTGGCTTTTTACATTAATATAATTAATATGTAGCATTTAATTTTTCTTGTATTTTTTTACCCTAGACGCATTTCGTCGCGATCGATGTTTGTTTGGGACTCTATTTAATGTGCCGCGTTAATTGATGTTCGCACTAAAATTCTGTAACATTTTTTTTAAAACGCGTTTTATACCTGTAGTTTAATGTCTTAAATGTTATCAAAGTCATTGAAATATTATCTTTGTGACTAATAAATATTAGATGATATTCTGTCATTGCGAAATTGAAGTACAGTGACATTAAAGTAGGATACAATAATTATGATCATAATTATATAATTCAATATTTGTGAGAAAATACGGAGCTTGAACCTGGCTAAAAAAAATGAAAAAAGGACATTGCGACTAAAGATATGGTCTAATACTGAATTAGACGATTAGGATACAAAGCGAAAATGTATCACACGATCGAGGTGAAATGCGACAAAAACTTATATATCGGCAAAAATATGACGATTGAGGCACAACGCGATAGTTAAATGCACGATCAAGGTGAAATGCGACTAAAACTTATAACGACTAAAACAGTAAACGATCGAGACACAACGCGAAAATTAAATATACGTTCGAGGTGAAAAGCGATTCGGTGAACCGCTACAAGGAATTTATGCTTTTGATTTGAGGTAAAGGCCTAACAAACGACAAATATGCGTCTGATGAGAGATCACTGACTAGCTCTAAATGAACAGCGCGCGTGGTGAAACATACAAATAAGCAAATATACCTATGCCTTAATAGTAACAGCTCCCCTTCCTTTGCAATTAAGAATGAGCACTGGCCCCGCGTAATCAACACATGCATAAACGGAAAGCCGGGTTCCAGGCGCTGTTTAGGTAAATCGTCCATGATAGGCGCCAACGTTTTACCTCGCAACCGGGCACAGGCACAGGTGACGCACCCGTGCACTGTGTTACGCGCGAGGTTTCTGCCGCTCACGGGCCACCAGGCGTTTCGCAGCGAGAACAGCAGGTGCTGCGGGCCCGCGTGCAGTAGCCGGTTGTGCTCATAGCGGAACAATATTGTAAAATGATGCTTACAGGACAATAAAATCGGGAGTTTTTTATCGAAATAGAATGTAGGCGAGTTTGCAAGTCGCCCTCCAACTCTGATTAATTGAAGATTGTCTATAAATAAATTCAGTTTCTATAAATGATCCTTGCCAGGTTCCTTTTTAGACAATAGTTGATAAACATTAAGAAACGATTCTTGTTGCGAGAATCGCGCCAGCATAGTAACTGATCCCCTCAGTTCTTCCGCCGACAGCGCGCCGCCGGCACGACGTTTCGCTTTTTTACTGCGGGCGTTGTGAATGAAACGAAGAACGCGCGCTGCCACGCGCTGCATGCGGTCGAACTGAGAGAACCTGGAAAATGAAAAAAAGGTTTCTTGAATTTCAGTGAATATCAAAGTATTACTTGTACCAGATCTGCGCTCTGGTAATTGTAACTCATCAGGTAGTGAGACTAAGTTAAAATCACAACAATTAAAGTTGGCGTTATGTAGGTATTGAGGCCCCTCCCACCACAGATTAGAATTGTTCAGCGCGTCTAAATGTAATCCGCGGGAGACTAGGTCGGAGACTACGTCATTAACGTGTCGCGAATGCAATTCGTCGCTTTGATTGTACCAGCCAAGCCCTAACGTTTTACTATGCGTGTGCTCACCCAGTGACAATTCCCTCGAGATGCTGCCTTCGGAAGTAGTCAAAATTATAAACCCATTTTCGTAACGGAAAACAACCGGAATCTAAAACTTTCCTTGCGTTTTAGTTCGGCGATCGTTGACGATCTACAGATTAAATCGTTGACATAGAAATCGTGGTTTATTATTCTGGCCACTTCGGGATCCGGACATTCTTGTGCTAACTGTTTTAGGCACCGGCAACTTAAGAAGGGCGCTGAGGCTGTTCCGTATGTCACCGTGTTCAACCGATAAACACTGAGCGGGTCGGTGGGACTGTCGCGCCACAAAATCAACTGCAAATCGCGTTGGCCCTAATCGATAAGTACTTGTCGATAATGTTTTTCAATGTCAGCGCAAGCAACGAACTTGTTTTCGCGAAATCGTAGTAGAGTTGCAATAAGGTAACCTTGAATAGGAGGACCTACGCGTTGCAAGTCGTTGAGTGACTTTCCTGTCGTTGAAGCTGCGCTGGCATCAAACACAATTCTTAATTTAGTGGTAGTAGCGTGCTCCCGGAACACCCCATGGTGCGGCAAGAAATAGTTTGGGGTTCCGTATGAAGAAACTCGCGACATATGACCTAAATTTTCGTACTCTTTAATAAAATCACTATTTAATAAATTATTTATAAGTAGGGTCACGGTCGAGACGCCTTTCGAGAGCACTGAAACGATTTTTAGCTTGAAAGAATGTGTCATCTAACGATTCAGATGACTCTTTCAGAGGAATTTGTACGCTGAACTTTCCATCGGCAACGCGCTTTGTTGTTCTGATGAAATGTTCTTCGCACGCGAGTTCCTCGTCGGTGAGCAGTTCGGGTATTTTCCCTGCTATAGGATCCTGTTCTAATTCCCAAAACCCACGTAACTGACTGTCTAATGAAGATTGCGTATCAAAATGTTGCGTCAAATTACATCTCATAGGCTTGGATTGTATGCGTTGCGTATTCGCATAAATTTAATAAGACCCGAAATGATCCACCCTAGTATAGTGTTTTGTAGGTAAGGGCCGTTCGCTAGGCGCATCTTACCAGCACTGAGCAAATCCCAGAATATGTCAGCACCTATAAGGATATCAATAGACTGACATTCGAAAAAATTAGGATCAGCCAGACAGAGGAATTGATTGTGTTGCATCGCAACCGTAGGTAGTGTCGATGTTAATTGTGATAAGTGTGATAACACTAAACACTGTATGCGAATGTTAAACGTGTCGACAATAGAGTTAATTTCTATTTCACATTTTTGCGTACACGTAGAAATATAATTACCTACGCCTCGTATTTCTTGCGTGGACTGTATAATTTTAGGTTTTAATTTATCACATAAATTCTTAGTGATTAAACAGCATTCACTTCCACTGTCGAGAATTGCGCGCGCCTTATAATAATTTCAAAACCGGTTGCATGGGAGACAGCTGAGCGGTCATGTCAATGTGTGCCTTTATTAACTTGCTTACTTTGTTGCGAGCGTGCGATATTGCTTACGTTTGCGGATGCCGAGAAGGGACGCGGCGGCGGCGGCTGGCCTTTGTCCAGGGCGAGCCGTGGGACCGCGCTCGTTGATGTCACCATCCCGTGTCTCCTTGTGTGTTAACGAATTATGTTTTTTGTTGCATTTCCTGCATGGACCGTATTTGCATTCAATAGATGTATGGCCTGCACGTAAACAATTTTCGCATAGCTGCTTATCCTGCACAATAGGTATTTAATTTAACTTGCAAGTTTAAATCTAAAAACACCTGGCACGAATACAAAGGATGTTTACCGCTGCACATTAAGCATAGCTTTTTTATAAGTAGTTTGCTTAATAAAGTATAAATAAAACTTTAAATAATAGTACATTGTGCATCAAGGGTAGTATGAAGGGAATTACTAACGAGAGTGTTAGAAGCCCGACGCCGAAGGCGGAGGGCTTTTAATCACTCGAGTTAGTAATCCCCTTACTGCCTGTGATACACACAACGGTTTTCATCACATTTGCGAGGAAAAAAAACAAAGAGAAAACACTTTAACTCTGCAAAATATAAAGAAATAACTTTTGACGAACGGGAACGTAAATGGAAACGATATTTTTTTTGTGACCACAGATAATAACTGCGTTTAGTTTCGACCTGGATTCGAGCCAGATTTGGCCAATTTGATAAAAATGTATAATTACTAAAATTAATGATAAATGTTGATATAAACTTGAAATAGGTATAAAAATAATGAAGTTTAATGAAGCGTATAGGTTTTGTGTAATGTAAGTTAGTCTATAGCTAATTTTTAAAGATGAAATTAGAAACCGATTTAATTTTTGGCTGAAAATTAAACCTCCTTAGTCAGAAATGATGTACGAAAGAGTTGCAAATTTTAAAAAGAAAGTCATTACTCCCTAGGGATGACAAACTCGCCATAATTCCCGCGGGAACAATTTAGGCCATTGTCCTTCTGTATACAGGCATGGAATAACACCATTTACGAGCAAGTGTGATGAAAAAACTATAATACTAAGGTATTATGTATCAACCACGTCCGTTTCAAAGCGTTTTAAGATACGAATATTATCGAGACGTGGTATATATTTTATCATTGTCATACGTAATGTAATGATATGACATTCAATGTCTTGTGGAGTAATGATTTTCTTATTTTCAACGAGGTTGTATAGTCACTTCATCAAAAGTTTTACCTCTTTGTTCTACGACTTCGCCAAACTGACTGGTCATTATTATAAGGTAGGTATGCAAACGCCGCCGCCCCCCTGAAACGACCGAGCCTAAAATTTGAAAAGAAAATATATATACAAGTTCATTACCTGTAGTGTGCAGGAAAAGCTAAAGGAATTTTATAAAAGAAAGAAACGTATGTATGGAACCCTCTCCAAGCGAGTTGAACTCGCTCATGGCCGGTTTTTTGAAGTCTAGATGATTTGGGCAATCAACCCGCTTGAACGCGCACGCAAGTTGTAGGTACCCTGCGAATTAGGGCGTCTCCACCTTCTATAACTTCCGTTGACGCGCAAAATTTACGGCGCGCCAAAATTAACATTAAAAAACCTTTTGTAGCTGATTTGTGGCGCGGTCGTTCTTCATTGTGAGAACATCTTGTTACTTTTGTATTTTATTTCTTTGTACCTAAGTGTATTGTAAAGCAGTATAGAGTCTGGCCAAGCTAACGTAAAAATACCTCACATGGTCATGCTCGTATTACTTCATAAATTACCTCCTCCTCTTGATTTTAAATGGGTGCCGAAGTCGGTGGGACGGTTGCGTTCTTTAATACAATTTATATCGATAAGTATCCTCGCAATCACGTACTTACCAGATTATAACGGGTGACGACAGCGAAAAACGTGATCATTAAAGACCCGTGGGCATGGGTAAAACTGATATGGGACCACTTTTAAAGTATTAGAATCCCCCATTTCCACCGTACTGTAAATTCCGAAAATCGTTTTTTCCATGTGGCGATTAATACCATTCGCATATTTTACCACTTCATTTTTTCTCATTAGCTAATTTTCCCGAAGGGCTTTCTAACCATTCGCATATTTTCCCACTTTATTTTTTCTCAATAGCTGATTTTCCTGAAGGGCTTTCTAACCATTCGCATAATTTACCACTTTGTATATTTTTCCTGAAGGGATTTTTGAGAGAAGCGGATATTCTGTGTCACATTTGTTCCTAATCTGCTTACTTTGTCATTGTGAAATATAATTACAAGTATACAGTATGTCTCTGACCATTGGCACAGTTTAGTTATTGTTATACTGTGTCTTTGGGCTTCAAATGTTAGGATTGATTCTGCTCCTCAAACTAAGCTACTTTTGGTCTAAAACTTTTGAAAATAACGGGATTTGTGAAATTTAGTTACAGTTCGAAACTTATTTGAACAAACTTATTTTACTTTTTACATACTCGTACCCAAGAACGTTGTCGCAAGAATCGCCAGCTACTTCGGATTACACTCAAAGGTTTCAATAGTCATAGATAACAGATAGGTAATCATTTAAATCATTATGCCCACACTTCAATGTGTCATTGTCACATATTTAATTCAAAGTCGTAGTGCGAGCATAATTAATGAAAAAAAACAATTGACGGTGTCTGGTTGTTACACGTGCAAAATTTTCTCTTGCCCCTATTTTATTGTTATTTCAGTTGATTCTCTAAGAATTAGTGTAATTATTGTAGATTTAGTTTTTTAATTTATTGTGTTTGTGTATTTTGTAAGTATAAATACCCTTTCGTAAGTATTAATTGATGTTGGAGGATGAGCCCCCTGATGGGGGCGGTGGGACTTCTGTCCCTGTAGCTGATTGGGGAGAAGTTAGTCGTAAACGTGGTTCAGATGATTCTGGTATGGTGGATGCTAATTATAAAAGGGATGCTAGGATGCCGGCTTCAGCCTCCATCCAGCACACTTTTACGATTCCCGAGTTCGCTCCTGGCTCAAAATTAAAATATGGCTCTGCTGATACTGGCCCTTTCATTGTCCACGTTACGAAGTCAGTGGAGGATTCCTCAATGGGTTCCACTCTTCGTACTCTAAAATTCGCGCAGCTAGTCCATAAGTTCAATGTTAAAGGTATTTCCAAGGGTGGAATCAAGTCTGGCGGTCGCAGTCGAGTTATTGTTGATTTTATTAACGCAGATTCTGCTAATAACTTCTTGGAGAGTGCACTGTTCAAAGACAATCCTCAATATACCTCTGTCATTCCTATGTTCAGTATTACTCGGATGGGCCTCATTCGTGGTATTCCAGTTGACTGGACTCTTGAGGAGCTGGTCAGTTCTATTGATTGCTCTGCTAAAGTCATCAAGGCTCGTAGGCTTAACCGCAAATGTTCGCTGGATGGAAAAGTGTCCTGGGTTCCTACCCAGACTGTTTCGTTGACCTTCTTAGGTCAATCTTTGCCTGAAAGAGTGTACTGCTTTCACACCTCTATTCCTGTGGATGTATATCAGCTCCCTTCCATTCAATGCAATAAATGCTGCCGGTTTGGACATATTAAAGCGAATTGTAGGTCTAAACCTCGTTGTTTTAAATGCGCTCAACCCCATGAAGGTGTGGATTGCCCTGTCAGTGCAGAAATGGCTTCTTGCCTATTTTGTTCTGGCATGCATTTTGCTACAAATTCTTCCTGTCCTGAGCACTCCAGGCAGAAAAGTATAAAGTTGGTGATGTCAGAGGAGAATATTCCATACTCTGATGCTGCTCGTCGGTTTCGTCCTGTTCGGCGCTCGTTCGCTGACACTACTCGTTCTCTGGTTTCTCCTTCCTTGTTTCCCCTGACTCAAGATTCCTTGGCTCCCTCATCTCCTCCTTCTCCTGTCTCTCCCACACATTCTATTCATCAGGTTTCTCATAAGAAAACCGTCTTTGTTCCTCGTCGTCCTGCTCCAGTGATGGAGAAGGGCTATGACAAAGCTGCTCACAACGCAATCATACATTCTCCAAAATCATCTCAAATTAACGGCTGTGCTCTCAATGACTCTGAACCTGATTGTACTCCGAACGATAACCTTATTAAGCTGCTTATCAGCACATTAGTGAATCTTCTTTCGAAGTTCTCTGATGCTATACCGAACAATGTCTCAGAATTGCTGAATCAATTGACGTCTGTCCTTATGACCAATAATGGCTTATTCAGCCATTCAATGGAATTGCAGAAGCATTCGACATAAAAAACATGAAATCATTCATCTCATTAATAAATTTAATCCCTCAATTCTTGCCATCTCGGAGACATGGTTAAAGCCTGGGTCTCTTTTTAGGGTTTCAGGTTTCTCATGTCTTCGGGATGACAGTGTTGATGGTTGGAACGGTTGTGCCGTTCTTATTAAACGTTCTCTTCCCTTTTCTTTAGTTCCTATCCCTAATCATTCTCCAGGTATAAATACTGTTGCTGTAAAACTTTTTAATTCTATTTTTATTTCCCTTTATATTCCACACCCAAATCATTCAATTATTGCTGAATTAGATTCAATCCTTTCCTCTCTCTCTGGCCCTTTTGTTGTCATGGGGGATTTTAATTGTAATCACACTCTGTGGGGTTCTCATTCCTGTGATTACAATTCTCCTCATCTTTTAAGTGTCTTTGACAACATTAATTTGTGCCTGCTGAACGATGGCTCTCCTACTAGGAGATCATCCCCTTTACAAAACCCTAGCTCTGTCGATTTAACTCTAGCATCTCCTAACTTGGCTTCTGGGCTCTCCTGGAGGGTTCTCTCCCACTCTCATGGTAGCGATCATTTTCCTATTCTTATTTCCTTTTCCTCTGATGTGTCAGTTCCGATTTTATCTTTCCCTCCTCTCCTTAAGTATAGAACTGGAAAGGCTAATTAGCCTGAATATTCTTCTTTGGTCTCTAATGAAGTAGCTCTCCTTCCTCCTCTCTCTTCTGATAATTTTCTGGAGTTGTATTTTAAGTTTGTCTCAATTTTAATACTATCAGCTAATTCTAATATTCCTATTAAAAGCTCTTCAATTCGCAGGGCTTCCTCCCCTCCGTGGTGGGACGCTGATTGTACTTTAGCTATAAAAAAAAGAAATGAGGCTGAAGATGCTTTTGCTGGGGACTTGTCTAATCTGGAAAAATATTTGGAGTTCCAGGTTTCTAATGCTCGATGCAAGCGTTTGTTATCTCATAAAAAACGTCTTGGTTGGACCCGTTTTTGTGAGAACTTGTCTCCTTGTTCCCCCTCTTCCTTAGTATGGAAGAACATCAAAAGATTTCGTGGATCCTTGTCTGATTCGAACCTTCTGTCTAATGATCCGTCTAGTTGGTTGGAGGGATTTTTGGATAAATTAGCGCCTGCTTTTGTTCCGCCGGAAGATTGCTTCCCTCCATCTTTGTCTCCTTCTTCTTCTGACAGTATGGATGCTCCTTTTTCTTTTCGGGAAATTTCTTCTGTGTTGGATCATCTTCAAGATTCTTCTCCGGGTATAGACGGAATTCCTTATTCTTTCATTAGACAGAGCTCTGACTCTTCTAAACTTTTCTTCCTTTCCCTGCTAAATCATATTTATAATTCCGGTTGCCTCCCTGATTCTTGGAAGAACCAAATAATTATTCCCATCGTAAAACCTGGCAAAGATCCCAGTGACCCCTCCAGTTATAGACCAATTGCTCTTTCATCTGTTCTCTCAAAGATCCTAGAGCATTTAATTAAGAATAGGCTCGAGTGGATTTTAGAAAGTCGAGGAATCCTCTCCAAATCCCGATTTGGTTTTCGTAGAGGCATGGGAACTTTGGACAGTTTAGGTATTCTCACGTCCGATATTCGATTGGCTTTCTCCAAAGGTCATCACCTGGTTGGTGTTTTTTTAGATATAACTTCTGCCTATGATAATGTACTCCTTCCGCTTCTAAGGCAAAAAATGCTACAATTAAGTTTGCCGGTGAAGATGGTACATGTCATTTGCAATCTTTTCATGGCTCGTTCAATCTCAGTTCGTTTTCAAGGTTCTTTGTTACCTCCTAGAACCATTTGGAAGGGTCTTCCTCAGGGTTCTGTATTAAGTCCAATTTTATACAGTCTATACCGCTGACCTAAGTAAATCAGTTGATTGCTTTTGTAATATTTTGCAATATGCTGATGATATTGCGCTCTACTTTTCCTCCAGCTCCTTTTCTAAGTGTTCTCAATCTCTTAACTCCGCTCTAGATTACTTAAACTCGTGGCTCTTGGATCATGGTTTATCTTTGTCTGCCTCTAAGAGTTCTGTTGTGGTTTTTACTAGAAAAAGGCAGGTTCCTGATATCCATATTTTTCTAGAGGGGATATTGCTTCCTGTGTCTAATTCTGTTAAATTTTTAGGTTTAATTTTAGATCATCATTTAACTGGGATCCCTCACTTGAATCACATTAAGGTCAAATGTGAAAAAAGCATTAATGTTATGAGAGCTTTATCTGGTGCTTGGTGGGGTGCTCATCCCTACTCTCAAAAGCTTTTGTATAATGCGATAATCCGGAGCCACTTTGATTATGGTTCTTTTTTGTTGGAGCCCTGCAGCAAACTTGCTTTAGCATCTTTAGATAGGATTCAGTCTAGGTGTTTGCGGATCATTTCTGGGGCAATGAAATCTTCTCCCATTAATGCTCTTCAGATCGAATGCTTGGAGCCTCCTTTAAAGCTTCGCAGACAATTCCTTTCTGATCGCTTTTTCTTTAGAGCCGTGCAGTCGTCTGATCATCCTTTATTGTGTCGTCTTAATCGTCTTTCTGATGTCTTGCCCTCCTCCAAGTATTGGTCTCACAAGGAGACTCCTTGTCTAATTAAAAGCTTTCATAAATTTTGTAATGGTCCCCCGGTTGTCCAGTCTGTTGGCAATCCTTTATTTAGTTTTAGCTATGATTCACTCCTGTTTCACCCTAAGATTATTTTTTCTTTTGGCATTAAAAAGAATGATATTCAAGCTAATCGGGTTTTTAATAATATAATATTTGAAAAATGGGATGGGTGGATTCCTATTTTCACTGATGCTTCCAAGCTATCTTCAGATGGCTGTGTGGGTTCAGCTGTCTGGATTCCTCAATATAATGTCGTTTTAAACTTTAAATCTCCCCCTCAATCTTCTGTTTACTCTGGTGAGGCGATTGCCATTTATGAAGCTGTCTCCTACATAGAATCACACAAAATTTCAAAATCTATTGTCTTTTCAGATTCTTTGAGTTGTCTCCAGGCCTTGGATAAGGTTCCCCTGCGTTCTAGGGATAATCTTTTAATTAATCTTAAGTCGAGAGAGGTTCTCCATCGCTGTCATTCTCTTGGCATTGATGTGGTTTTGGCTTGGATCCCTGGGCATGCGGGCATTGCGGGTAATGAACAGGTTGATTTTTTTGCCAAGCAAGCGATAGATATTGGTTGCTCCTCCCACTCGAAATGTTTCAGTCAAGATTTGCGTGCTACTGCGAGGTCCCATCTGGTTGATCACTGGTCTGATCTGTGGAATTGTTCTCGCCTCTCCAAGGGTAGACATTATGGTTGTATTCAACCTAGTCCGCCTGTAAAACCTTGGTTTTTTAAATTTAATAAAATTAATAAATCTGCCACCTCCACAATAATTCGACTGCGACTTGGCCACATTTGTTCGCCCTCTTTTCTGGCGAAGATCCGAGTTCGGGATCATTCTCTGTGCGAGTGTGGTCTCGAGGAGGGAACCCCAGATCACATTTTTTTCAATTGTCCCAAAATTCCAGTTTCTTTATATAACTTTCTTCCTGACTTCATCTTTCGCCCAGCTAGCTTTAGTTATGTCCTCACTTTTGTAAATACTTCATTTGTATATATTTTAGCCAAGTTTATTAACGATTTTAATATTAAGTTGTAAGTTGTCATTTTAGTTTTAGTATTATGTAGTTGTAGTTAATGTACATAATTTATTTTATTTTTAGATTTCCCAACTGATGAGTCAGCATCTGTTTCTGGAAAAACATTTCTACCGATCACGTGTAACTTCCAACCTTGACACTGGCAGAATTGTCCCACTGGACAGTAGCCATTTAACAAAGAATTGAATTGAGCATAATTAATTCCTCGAAATAAAATAAGTTGAATAAAAGTACATTAATTCAAATGGAATCCAATGAACAAAATAAACGTTTTTTGGCATCTCATTCTTCACAGGCATCATCGTTTAGCTTCATTGAAAGCAGTCACAAGGGAAGAATTTTGATCAAGGCGGGTCGTAGACATTATCTTAAAAGAGAAAGTTATAAATCTCGCACTTCAATTTGGATCTGCGATAAGACTGGTACGTGTAATGGCTCTGTCAAGCTAAATTCTGAAGAAACTGAAATCATTAAGGAGCGTGAACATTGCTGCGTACCTGACTATCACAGCATAGACATTGAACGCAGTATGGTTAATCTAAAGAAGACGGTGACTACTTCATTTAAGCCTATTCCTTTCTTATTTCACCAAGAAATGAAACAGTACATGACCGAGGAATATGTAGACAAACTCCCGGTACTACGTAATAAGAAAGATTTACTATATAGAGCCCGTCACGAAGCAGAATCTTTTGAATGCTGTGAAAATGTTACGTTACACGAGAGTTTAGCCAAGGACTGGCTTTGTGTTAAGGACCATGATATTCTTATGTTCATAACTACAAAGGCTAAAGATTGGATTGCTAATTGTAGAACATATTTCGCCGACGGTACTATTGTACACCTTTCACGCAGATATCGGGTGTGATGCTGAGTGCACAAGGGCACTGCCGTGCATTTACGCCCTATTACCCAATAAAAAATGTTTGAATTAATTAAAGAAAACATTCCTAGTTGTCAACCAGAGCAATTAAAAATTGACTTCGAAAAAGCGGCAATAAACGCATTTCGCAAAACATACCCGCTGGTTCAAATAAAAGGGTGTTATTTTCATTTTTCCCAGGCAGTGTATAAAAATGCCGAAAAATGGAATATTGTAACCAGTCGCGAAGGTTGCAGCCATGCCGCAAAATGTGTTGCCCTTGCACATTTCGCTCATGGAAAGCAAAACGGCCACATTCCAAAATAATTTGCTCTTGCACTGAAAATCTTATATGAACAGCTTCTAATTTTTAAATGCAATACTGACTGATTTTGGAATGTGTCCGCTTTGCAGTCAATGAACGATTTGTCGGCCCTAAATATACACGAGGGCTGGTTTGAAATTTCAGCAGAGGCACCAAGCATTCCAGGGATTGAAAGATTTAACCAATATATGTCGTCGCAATGGATAACAACTGAAATGATAAATACCGTATCTTGCTTTCAGCAACGTCACCGCATGAACAATGTGACCGAAAGTTGTCATAAAAAAATTAACAATACCTATTATAAAAAAAAAAATCTAATGTGTATTGTTAGTTCTGTCGGAACTTAAGGATGTGGCACACACAGTTGATTTTAGTGTGATGCAAAAAGAAGTTCGTCCCGATACCTTTCGCAAGAGGCACCTGAAATATATTGCTACGGATGCAAAAATAGAAAACATTGTCAATAATTATTTACAAGGAAAATACGATTTAAACAAATCAATTTCACTTTTTTCATACTTTAAGTAAACCTAATTAATTAAGTTATCATGTTATTATTGAGTACAATTTCCTGACAATTTAACTAACGAGTAATCGTTTTTATGTTAAACAAAGTAGTCATTTAGTTGTAAATGTACTTACAAAGGGTAAATTTATTTGTTAGCTATAAAAATACAAAATGAATATTACGTTTTTAGTTTTCGTTTTGAATAAATAGTATTAATTTGAATAGATAATAGTATAAGACCGAGTAGGTACGACCAATATTAAGAAATCGATACGCTGAATCAAATGGTTACTTATTAACCCTCGTAACCTGCCCGTTAAAAATTATTGACGTTCGTCATAAAACTAAGTAAGTAACTGGGTTAACCAACTTCAGACTTATAATTTTCAGCTCTTAACTTTGGCATATACTTACAGTCCGTGAGCTCTTAGAAAAACCTTCGGGTTTCGGGGGAAATCGGGGGGCTCCGTGTTGTCGAAAATGACAATTGTCTTTTTGACTTAGGGCCCGTTGTTTGATCAGTAGTTAAGTCAACTAACTTAATTGTTCAAATTCGAAAAACGAATCGAAATTTTGGTATTTAACCATTAGTTACGGTTTTTAACGATTAGTATAGTTTAACTACTGATTAAACAACAGGCCCTAAGTAGCAATTCATTGATTTATATGTATAGAACAGTTAAAACCACCACTGACTTATTTATTTACTTTGTTATTTTTCGTAAATTGATTTCCATGGGAAGTCAACTTAAACGGTATTTCTGTAAATAGACAATCACGGGAAATTGTTTATAATGTGTTGAAATATTTTTTTTAAGAAGCTAAATGTTTCAAGAAAACTGTTGGTTGTAAATATTTTAATAAAGTTCAAGACCGAGTTATAGACGCAACGGGAATTTCGAAAAGTGCATTATAAAAATATAATATTTTAAATGTAGTTTCTAAGAATCCACAGGTGGGCATAACAGCTCTATATACTTCCAAAGTTCCAAACTAAAGTAGTGCGTGAAGGCGGGGTGTTCTCTATTTAAATTAACGATGGAAGAATTCGAAAATGCTGATTTTGTTTTATTTGTATCATGACAAAAAGTCATGTTGCATTAAAACTAGAAAAGGATAAATAAGCGTAATATTATTACAGCAAGGTTTATTTTGTACTGATGGTTAGTCTTTACATATCTTTTTACGGTAACCTCGAAAAGTTTTGCAAGTTGATAACAGAACAGAACAGAACGGCATATCACGATCGCGTGTCATCGTCAATACCCGAAGTATGCTTCTAAACTCCGAAGGTTTTTTTAGGAGCTCACGGACTATATAGGTACCCGTATGTTAGGTAAGTTGTTAGGTCATTTGAAAATGGACTTGTGCCTGTGGACTCCAGCACAATAACACAATCTTACTATAAGGTAATGTACCGTTGAGGTACGTATTCTATATCTATAAACAGGCTATCTCTGACATTGGGGCTTTGAATGCAAGGATTATTATTCTGCTCTTTAAACTGAGACAGTTTTTTAGGGTTCCGTAGCCAAATGGCAAAAAACGGAACCCTTATAGATTCGTCATGTCTGTCCGTCCGTCCGTCTGTCCGTCCGTATGTCACAGCCACTTTATTCCGTAACTATAAGAGCTATACTATGGAAACTTTGTAAGTAGATGTATTCGGTGAACCGCATTAAGATTTTCATACAAAAATAGAAAAAAAACAATACATTTTTGGGGTTCCCCATACTTAGAACTGAAACTCATTATTATTTTTCATCAAACCCATGCGTGTGGGGTATCTATGGATAGGTCTTCAAAAATGATATTGGGGTTTCTAATATTATTTTTTTCTAAACTGAATAGTTTGCGCGAGAGACGCTTCCAAAGTGGAAAAATGTGTGTCCCCCCCCGTAACTTCTAAAATAAGGGAGTGATAAATGTAAAAATAATATATGATGTACATTACCATGCAAACTTCCACCGAAAATTGGTTTGAACGAGATCTAATAATTAGTTTTTTTGAATACGTTATAAATCGTAAACCGCATTTTACCTTTCATTCAATCAACTCCAATATAATAAAGAATAAAGAAAAACATTTATTTAGATGTATAGTGGTACGGAACCCTACGTGCGCGAGTCCGACTCGCACTTGGCCGGTTTTTTTCTATTTATATTTCACAGTGACAAAGTAAGCAGATTAGGAACAAATGCGACACAGAATATCCGCTTCTCTCAAAAATCCCTTCAGGAAAAATATACAAAGTGGTAAATTATGCGAATGGTTAGAAATCCCTTCAGGAAAATCAGCTATTGAGAAAAAATAAAGTGGGAAAATATGCGAATGGTTAGAAAGCCCTTCGGGAAAAGTAGCTAATGAGAAAAAATAAAGTGGTAAAATATGCGAATGGTATTAATCGCCACATGGAAAAAACGATTTTCGGAATTTACAGTACTGTACACTCCATGTTACACACGTTGATTTTTGGAGTAATTAGTTCGTTTCCCCAAACTCGTTAATTCCGCGTAGCAAATTTTCCATTCGCATTTTTCCCCACTCGAATTTCTAGCCATGCATCTTTTTTATCATTCGCTAGCATCTCTATTCTCAAATATGCCCAACCGACATTTAGCACAATATTTTAATTTACTACGCGACATTGTTTCTATACCAAAAGATTCCCAGCCGATTTTTTTCGCAGTATTTTAATTTCTTACGCGATATTGTTCCGTTACCAAAAGTTTCCCGGTCGTTTTTTTTCGCAATATTTTTATTTATTACGCGATATTGTTCCTATACCAAAAGTTTCCCAGTGGTTTCTTTTTCCAATATTTTTATTTATTACTCAATAGTGTTTAGCTCTTATAGTTACGGAAAAAACCCGGCCAAGAGCGTGTCGGGCCACGCGCAGTGTAGTAGTTGCCCGTCACAATATACGTACTTACAATTTTAGGTGATTTTCAGTAGGTATGAACACTAATTCGCCTGTATCTCAGGAACAAATCAAGTCTACTTAGTCGTGATAATTTTCCTATAAAATTCATTATTATGTGCTTTCATTTAGAATATTTTTCAGTATTTTATTACTTCTAGTTTTGGCTGTAGGGGGGGGGGACACTTGGCTCTAACAAAAATTTGCGCTTTTAAGCTCAATATTTCATAAACGGATCATTTAATCGAAATATTGTTTTCATAAACCCGCAATATGTTTGAAAGACCTATCCAATGACACCCCCCACTATGGGGTAGGCGAGAAAAAAAAATTACATCCCCACGTTACGTGTAGGGCAGGTACACTAAAAATTTTTTTTTTCAAGTTTTTATTTTACCTCTGTTGGCGTGACTTAAATGTATATACGTGCCAAATTATAGCTTTCTAGTACTAAAGGTCTCTGAGTGGCTGTGACATACGGACTGACAGACGGACGGACAGACATGACGAATCCATAAGGGTTCCGTTTTTTGCCATTCGGCTACGGAACCCTAAAAATGAAACATACGATTCTGGTGGGATAGATACGTGAATAACATAGCCTGCATATATCCTTTTGTTTTTATTAAGAAAAAAGTGGTAACATAGCAACTAAAGACTATGAGTGTTTTGTTGACTGTCAATGATGTCAGTGTGAATAAAAAGGAAACCTCATGTTGTTGTATTAACAAAATTCTGTGATAAAGTATAATTTAGTTTAGTGATCCTTTTTATTTCGGACTCCTACTTCCGTCACTGATGATGTACTCTTAAGTGGTTTGGCGACTTATGCGAAGGCTGTATTTTTGGAAAAGCGCACAGACAACCATTTGGTATTCGCGAAAAAGCTTCGAAGCCTGGAGAACGCGTACACTCTGATGTCTGCGGTCCTTTCGTCAGTAGTAATGCTGGTTATCGGTACTTCATCTTATTTAAAGATGAGTATACACGGTATCGATATGTATACTTCCTGAAAAATAAATCAGAGGTTTATGACAAGCTGAAACAGATGCTGTCTGAGGCTGGAAATGCTGGACATACTGTGAAGGAGCTTCTCAGTGATAACGGTGGTGAGTATGATAATAAAAGAGTACGCGACTTACTTATTGCAAACGGAGTTACGCAAAGACTCATTATGCCATATACCCCAGAACAAAATGGCTGCAGCGAGAGAGATAATCGCACTATAGTCGAGTCTGCTAGAGCAATGATGCATGCACATGACGAAATTCCTCAGACGTTGTGGGCTGAGTTGGTTAATACTGCTGTTTATATCTTAAACAGGACGGGTCCAACTAAAGTGGAACACAAGTCGCCTTATGAACTTTGGCTTAATAAGAAGCCTCAGATAAAGCATCTGAGAATAATCGGATCAACTTGCTATGCACATGTACCAAAGCAGAAAAGAAAGAAAATGCAGAAAAAAGCCACACGATGCATTTTGATCGGATACGACAATGATGATGGGTACAGACTCTGGGACCGGAATAATAATTCGTTAGTAAGGTCAAGAGATGTAATTTTCAATGAGAAAGTTTTGGAAACTTCGATGGATGATTCTCCAATCTCCAACACGGTTGAAAAAAGCGTAAATGAACTCGAAATTCTCATAAACCGAAGATCATTAGAAAATAATGGAGGAAACATTTCTGTTGGCAACAATAGTCAGAGCTTGGATAACTCTGAGGACCTAAGCAATGCCAATGAAGAAAGAAATTCGGTTATTGATGCGGACAACGCAGGAATCAATCCTATTGTCACTGAAAACGAGGACAATGAAGAAAGGAATCCTGTTGTTAACGAAGACTTTGATGATGCTCAGAGTCATATATCTGAACAGTCTATTGAAAATGAGGGGGAAGATGATGACGAAGAAGATCAGACACCTGATCATTTGGAACGAATGGTGCTCAGAGATCGATCTGCTCTTCGTCCTCCAGTTAAATTCAAAGACTTTATCATGAACGCTGAGATGGGCTACCCTGAATATAATGAGCCAACCTGTCTTAAGGAGGTTATGTTGAGCTCGGAAAAGGAGTTATGGCAAGGTGCTATGGATAGTGAAATGAGATCTTTGAATGAAAACCAAACTTGGGAACTTAGAAACTTACCAAAGGGACGGAAGGCTATACCGTGCAAGTGGTTGTTCCGAGTTAAATTAAACCCTGACGGTTCTGTAGAAAAGTATAAGGCTAGACTGGTGATTAAAGGTTTTCATCAAAAAAGAGGCATTGATTACGAGCAGACATTTAGCCCGGTAACAAGAATGGCGACGCACATACGTAGATTTGACCGATTTAGGCGGCCATAAGTCGTAATATTGAAAATCACCCCACGGTTACACAATTGACTTCCTTATCTACCTGACATTCCAGGGCACCCACCCCCACCCCTTTTGAGTCATAAAATAACGTATGCGCCGAGCTACCGTCAATCGAAATCTGATTATCACTTGTAGTGTACGTAACAGTTCTCGGTGCCTTCAATATACGTAGTGTTATAAACTGCAACAAAACAATTCAGTGTTCTCTAGTGCAGTGAAAGAAATGGATTCTAATAATTCAGGTAAGAATCTATCAATTGAACTTAAAAAAATGTTTTTTTTTATCAGTTTACTGTATATGCCTAGCATTCAAACGTAACACCTTATTTTTAGCTACTTTTCTTAAATTTTAGGTTTTGAATGCAATAATGAAATACTTCCAAGGTCTTCCAAGAACTTATTTAAATTACAATAATTATGGCACATATTCAATATTATATTAACAATAACAGTTTCTGCCAAAAAGTGCCTATAGTCAAATAAAGGTCAATTGAAGTTGTCTGGGTAAAAACTCTAAAAACCGTTCATGATTTTATTTTTAGTAATTATTTGTTTTTTTTTTTGTTTCAGAGTCTTCCAGTGCCTCTGGTGTTACAGTTGTGACTCGTAAATATTTGTTTGAAAAAATGAAAGATCAGAATTTCCCAAATTTGAGTGAAAAACTGAACCATTTAGAAAATTACCTTGTGGAGTATTATGGGCTCTCCGAAGAAAGTAAAAAGAGCCTTAAACATAATTTTTCCCAGTTTAAGTCACAAATGAAAGATAGATGGATAAAAGCACGAAGGACTGAAGGAGGAGGAGGATTCTTGAAAAATAACCAGACATGGTTAGAAGGAACTTTTGAAATTCCAATTGAAACATCTAATCGGCAAGGACGTCCATGTAAATCATTTGAGGACTCGAGTGAACGAACTAAGAGAAGGAAGACGGAGGACATTCGTGCTACTGTCGATGATGAAATCATAGTCCATGCTGCACAAGTTATATTACAAACAGACGGAAAAAGAAATGCATCAAAAGTCCTCAGGCAAATAACAAACTGTCCAGAGCAAGCAACCAAATTAAGGGAATCCTGTTCTAAGGAAGATGAAACAATCGCACCACTGACCCCTTTTGAAGCCCTTAAGATGTTTGTAGAAGCTGACCTTACTCGGCGACAATATGAAATAATAAGAGCAACAAACCCAAGGCATTACCCCTGTTACGACCTATTGTTAAAAGAAAAACAAGCATGTTACCCAGAAACTATGTTGCGGGTCACGGCTACCTGCGCGGAAGTAGGATTACAGAGCCTAATGGATCATACCGTTATGCGCTTATCTATATACCTGCAAGATGTGTTGATAACCCTCAATGAAACTGAAAGGCAATCATTAACGATAATATGCAAATGGGGTTGCGATGGATCTCAACAATCACGTTTTAAACAGAAGTTTTCTCATGATGCCGACTCCGATGCAAACCTCTTTATAAGTTCTTTTGTGCCCTTGCAGATTGTTTATGGCAAAGAAAACAAGAAAGTTTTGTGGCAAAACCCAACCCCATCATCGCCACGATTTTGCCGCCCCATAAGATTTCGGTTCGTGAAAGAGTCTACTGATGTCACCAAGGAAGAAATAAGCTATGTAGATAATTCAGCCAAGTTACTTTCTGATACAAAAGTGGATTTGAATGGTAATGAATTTATATTTGGACATATTTTCAAAATGACTATGGTTGATGGCAAAGTATGCAACGCTGCAACAAATACAAAATCAACAATTCGTTGTTATATATGCGGGGCAACATCCAAAGATTTCAATGACTTGTCCAAAAGCAATGCTACCAGTTCAGAAGCCCTCGACTTTGGGATTTCAGTGTTGCATGCCAGAATACGCATTTTTGAAAGCCTTTTATATTTAGCCTACAGGCTACCTGTAAAAAAGCATAGAGAAAGGAAAACACAAGACGAGAAAGAAATAGAGAAAAAAAGAAAATTGGAAATCCAGGAAAGATTTAGGAGAGAAACTGGTATTTTGGTAGATATGCCTAAAGCCAACTTCGGCAATACCAACGACGGTAATACAAGTTGAAGGTTTTTTGAGAACACCGAATTGGCTGCTGATATTTTAGGGATTAACCATGAATTAATTCATAGGTGCAAAGTTATTTTGGAAGCAATTTCAAGTGGACACAAAATTGATGTTTCGAAATACGACGCATACGCCTTTGACACGGCAAAGCTGTACGTTGAGGAATATGGGTGGCACCCCATGACTCCGACCATGCACAAGATTTTATTACATGGTGCAAAAATAATAGAAAATGCATTATTACCAATTGGGCAACTGTCGGAGGAGGCGGCAGAAGCCCGAAATAAGCATTTTCGGTCATATAGACAAAACTTTGCAAGAAAGTTTTCGAGAGAAGAGTGCAACCTCGACATCTACCACAGACTGTTGCTTACTTCGGATCCTCTTGTGAGCAGTATGAGGACTTATAGAAAAAGCTCATGCAAAGCTTTTTCAAGCGAAGCAATTGAATTATTGCTACCTGGCAGTATAATATAGACTTTATTACATATCGTCAGTAATTTAATTATAATATGTTTTTATTTATTTATTAATATTATTATGTAAATTAGAAACTGTTTTATCATTGTTCTTACTTTAAAAAAAAAAAGTAGAATTTTTCTGTTTTTTTTTTTGTATATTATATTAAATAATAAAGATTTGAATGAAATACAACATATTTTAATCATATACCCCAATTTAAACAAGATTAGAAGAAAAAATGTTTTTGGCCGCCTAAATCGGTCAAATCTACGTATGTGCGACGGTTCGCTCTGTGCTAAGTATAGCGGCAAGTAAAGGCATGGCAATGCTGCAGTTTGATGTCACAACTGCCTTCTTGTATGGAACCCTGACAGACGAAATTTTTATGAAGCAACCAGAAGGTTATGATGATGGCTCTGGCCAAGTATGTCTTTTGAAGAAAAGCCTTTATGGGTTGAAGCAGGCTCCACGTTGTTGGAACCGATGCATCCTGGATTTCTTTAAAGAGATTGGTTTTAAAACCAGTGAAGCAGATCCATGTCTTCTAACTCGCAAGAAGGGTTGTGGAATATTAATAGTAGCCTTGTACGTAGACGATGGACTGGTTGCTGGCTCAAATCAGGACCTGATTGATGAGCTGATCAAGGAATTAACCAGTCGCTTTAAAATTACAACCAAACCTGCTTCCTCTTTTTAGGAGTTGAGATCGAAAGCAGAGGAGATGATATTAAAATATTTCAAGCATCGTACGTGCAAAAAATGCTAAAAAGATTTGGGATGGATACATGTAAGCCAGTCTCTACACCTATAGCAAAGGACAGCATGTTATGTGACAAAATCGACAGAAGTTACATGCTTAGTAACTATCGACAGATTGTGGGAGCCTTAGCCTACCTAATGGTATGCACCAGGCCTGATATAGCGTTTGCTGTAAGTGTCGTATCGCGAACACTTGAAAATCCTAGTGAAGTGGATTGCATAAAGCTGAAACGAATTTTGCGGTACCTGCAATATACACCAGATTTAGGAATCCTCTATCGTAGGAATTACAAAGAGGGTATCTTAGAATGCTATAGCGATGCTGACCATGCAGGAGACAACAGCACTGGAAGATCTACAAGTGGAGTGCTGTGCATGTATGCGGGAGGAGCGATCTCTTGGCTTAGCCAAAGTCAATCGAGCGTCTCTATTTCGATAACAGAGGCAGAAATAGTGGCTGCTAGTGAGGCCGCAAGGGAATCAATCTGGCTCACACGTCTCTTGAACGAACTCACTGTACTCAAGAGCATCCCATACTTAAATGTTGACAATGAAGCTGCCATTAAGTTGGCAGAGAATCCAGAGTTTCACCGTCGGACTAAACACATCCGTGTCCGCCACTTCTTCATTAGAGAACTGGTCACAAGTGGAGAACTTGCAGTGACCAAGGTACCCAGTGAAGAACAACTCGCAGACATTTTTACAAAGCCCCTTGCGAGACCAAGGTTGAGAAAAATTGCTCAGCTCATAGGTCTTTGTTGAGAGGAGATATTAAGAAAAAAGTGGTAACATAGCAACTAAAGACTATGAGTGTTTTGTTGACTGTCAATGATGTCAGTGTGAATAAAAAGGAAACCTCATGTTGTTGTATTAACAAAATTCTGTGATAAAGTATAATTTAGTTTAGTGATCCTTTTTATTTCGGACTCCTACTTCCGTCACTGATGATGTACTCTTAAGTGTTTTTGCCACAGCCGGTTATAAATATATTGAAAAATACGCTATCCTGGGGTTTTTTTTTACACCCTAGTATTATTCGCGAATAAAAAAAAATGGTTGAGTAAATATGCTATTAGAAAATTAGGACCCTGGTAAAATTCGGAAATAATAAAATAAACTGATTGAGTAAATATGCTATTAGACAATTAGGACTCTGGTAAAATTCGGGAATATTAAGAAAACTGACTGGATAAATACACAATTAGGAAACTAGGACTCTGGTAAAATTCGCGAATTATAAATTAAACTGATTGGATAAATATGCAATTAAAAAATTATGACTATTGGTAATACTTACGAATGATAAAAAAGATGCATGGCTAGAAATTCGAGTGGGGAAAAATGCGAATGGAAAAATTGCTACGCGGAATTAACGAGTTTGGGGAAACGAACTAATTACTCGATTTTTGACCTTTAAACTAAATACATTTTATAGCGCGTGACCTTCAGAGTAAGCTCCCTCTCCGCGCCAACCGTGGTGTTGCGCCTAAGCGATATGATTTGTAAGAGAGGCGCGCGGGTGAGCGAGAGGGAGATTGTCCTTCCCTGCCACCCGCGGAACATTCGAGAGTCGCAAAAGACCCGAGCTGCGCGGCGTAGGTACACGCGTTTCGGTAACCTCCCGCGCTCCCGCGCCCCGCTTGTTGTATTAGTTCGGTTTTCTTGTTTTCGTGCTGTGTTTGTACCTTTTACTTTGATTATACCTAGTCGGTCCTTAAGTTCTGTCATAAAGTTTTAGCCAAATAAAACTAACTTCTGTTTATTTTTAATTTCAAAATATATCAAAATTAAAAGCTTAATAGATGTACATTTTTAAAGAACTAATAATCATTCCACATTGTTTCCGATATTTCCGATACGGTCCTCTAACATACACGGCCGGGAAAGATTAAAATACGCACGAGTTTTCTGGAAATAACACTTTTTGAAAACGCTTTAAAGTTTAGTTTTCGTTAAGAAACTTTTTTGTTTTATATTTTGAAGCCTTTCATCTGTGGGTATGTTTAGAGATCAGCATTATTTTCTTAACGACACACAAAAACCAGCTTATAGAGCTCGAAAATTGGTCGTTTTCGTATTGCTGCAAATTTATGTGAAATCGTAGGGTCGATTTAATGCCTCATGAAGATTGACCAGTGTATAAGCGGATCTTTAGTTGCTTGGAAATACATTTGTATCAGAATTGAAAGATAAAATTCTGATCAATATGTCACGCAAATTTCGACTCAATACGAGAACTCTTACAAAAGTTGTAGCCGTTATCAGTATCGTGGTCGTGCGTGTTTTGACCCACTGCCACCCACTGATTCACTGCCCCGAATGGAACGCTTAAAGCTCGTTCATCAAATGATGGCAATATTGGTAATAGGTAGTAAAGATTACAAATGACGCTTCTTTTTATTCTACATAAAATAAGGTTTTGATTGATGTACTACAGGTTTATGAAACTCTTTTACTTTATTCTTAAATTGAAATAACTTTTAGTGACAGAACTTATGGACCGACTAAGTAGACAATTGTCTGAAAACTAGTTATCATTCCAATACCCACGCTACGATTTTTATTTCGGTTTCGAATAACCGAAATAAAAAAAACGTGAATCGCAGCAGAGACATGCTCCGTACCAAAGTTCATTAAAATTGGTTTAGCGATTAAATGAATAAATTAGTTTTTAAATATTAAAATGTCAGATAAGGTCAAAATCAAAGTGGTATTTATTTATAATTAATATGAAATAGCGACTGCTTGGATTCTAGAACCACGATTTGCCACCATAAGTCCTAACTCTAATGATAAGTGTTAAGTAATCATTTACACATTGCTTAGTTGTGCTTTATGCAGGTGCCAAGTGTGGAACAAAATGAAGGACGAACAACGATCACTGACAGTTGACGTTACCATATTTCTACAGACAAAGACGGCAATCCGTAGCGAATGGAGAAGTTAGAAAGAGATGAATAGTTGTTTCAAATTTAATTGATGTTGATGCGTTCGTGCAGGAACAATGCGAGGGTGCGGGGGCAACTACTTACCAGGCAAAATTAGATCGAACGACCGTTACTTGACTTCGCACTCGCACTTGTCACTAACAGCGTGACCGTTACACCGTACACGTTGATTTTACTAATCATTTTACACATGCACTTCTCACCTGCACTTGTTACTTCACAAAATGTAAACAGGCCTTAAGAAATGTGTTGTGCATGCTTTATTCGGCATGTCAAAAGTCTGTTCTCTAAATCTAAATGTCACTTAAATGACTCGCCTACCGATATATTTCACAGATATAGGTCACGGTAAAAGCTTATGTTGCCTTTTACACTAAAAGATTTTAAAATGGCAACAGTCAAAATATTGGTCCGGGACACGTTCAAAACCATAACGGCAGAAAACTGGACCGCGTGTATTGAACATAATATGAAGAAAGCCAAGCAGAATATGACGCGATTGACGCGTATCGATTATATTAAAGCATAGTTCATTTAGAATTGGTACATATTACCAAGGTTATAAAATTTAAAATAATTAGTGAAATAAAACAGTATTCATCATCATCATCATTTCAGCCATAGGTCGTCCACTGCTGAACATAGGCCTCTCCCAAAGATTTCCACCTCACCCGGTTGGAAGCGGCCTGCATCCAGCGGGTCCCCGCGGACTTCACCAAATCGTCCGTCCATCTCGCGGGGGGTCGCCCTACGCTGCGCTTGCCGGTACGTGGTCTCCACTCGAGAACTCTACTGCCCCAGCGGCTATCAGTCCTTCGAGCAATGTGGCCTGCCCATTGCCACTTCAGCCTGCTAACCCGATTGGCTATGTCGGTTACTTTAGTTCGACTACGCATCTCCTCGTTCCTGATTCGATCTCGTAGCGAGACAACAAGCATAGCTCTTTCCATGGCACGCTGAGTGACTCTGAGCCTATTCAAGAGGCCAACGGTTAGAGACCACGTCTCGGCACCGTAGGTCATCACTGGTAACACACACTGTTCGAAGACTTTAGTCTTCAGACACTGAGGTATTTTGGATGAGAAGACGCTGCGTAACTTCCCGAACGCTGCCCAGCCGAGTTGGATTCGTCGAGTAACCTCCTTCTCGAAGTTGGATCTTCCTAACTGGACCGATGGTCCCAGATAGACATAATCGTCCACCACTTTGAGAACCGAGTTTCCCACTGATATTGGGGTAGGCGCTACATGGGCGTTCGACATAATTTTTGTCTTGTCCAAGTTTATTTTGAGGCCTACCTGTTGAGAAACTCGATTGAGGTCTTCGAGCATTTTGCCGAGGTCGTCCAGCGATTCCGCTATGACCACGATATCATCGGCAAACCGGAGATGAGTGATGTATTCGCCGTTTATATTGATGCCAAATCCTTTCCATTCCAGGAGTTTGAAGGCATCTTCCATTGCATTGGTGAAGAGCTTCGGAGAGATTACGTTCCCTTGTCGGTTTACCATTGAATTGCCGACAGACTTTTAATCGAATAAATTTTCATTTCATCGACAAGTCATTGCGTCGTGGACTCGATACTAGGTAATTTGAACCGAGGTCTTTTAATTAGTACCTAGTTGACATATTTCAATAAAATTCGTGTCATGACTAATCATTTCGGGTCTTTTTAATTTGTTTTTTTTTACTAGTAATAATATTTATTCCGCATAAATTCATTTGAATTGGTAATATTTTGCTATCAAAACTAAACGCAATCACTCACTCTGCGCGATTATAGCTATGTTCCTAATTTATTATAATATTATGATACTAATAATAAAAGTTATTGTAATAATAGTAATGTGTCATGTTTTTGTGTTCTTGGGGGTCGCAGTTCTAACCTAACCTAACCCACTTCTGTCAACAGTTCGTTTTCTTGGGGGACGCAGTCCTAACTTAACCTAACCTACTTTGATACACCAATAAATCTTAGTTTTATTACACATATTTGTATGTCACACTACATAATTTGAAAAATGTATTGATGTGCAATTGGAAATATAAAATTGTATTAAAGTAATACGTCGAAGAAATGAATTGCAATGTTTTGTAGTTGTACCAATTAAGATAATTTGAAACAAATCTGCGATTAAGTAGTATTCGTTGATTAGTATTTCCACGTAGTAAGATAAATTTAAATAAATAGTAGTTGAATTAAGATAACGCCGAACAATATTACTAGTACTAAAGTTTCGATGAATCGTTGTCGATGAAATAATATTCGATGAAAAGGTTGTCGTCAAAACAAGGGTAGACCCCCCTGGTCACACACCTCTCTGCAACGGAATTTCCTCCGTAGTCTGATCCTGTACTCGGACTGACATGGTGGCGTTTCTATAAAAACACTTCAGTACTTCGACATACCGATAGTCAATGCGTCACCGCTGGAGAGCCTACAGCACAGCCCACGACTCGATCGAATCAAAGGCCTTCTCATAGTCCACAAACGCCAAGCAGAGTGGCAGCCTATACTCTTCGGTCTTCTGTATAATCTGCCGCAGCGTATGGATGTGGTCTAAGGTACTGTAACCTTTTCGGAAACCGGCTTGTTCGGGAGGCTGAAAGTCATCGAACCTGTTAGCGAGACGATTCGTGATGACTCTCGAAAACAGTTTGTAAACATGGCTCAGAAGCGAGATGGGCCTATAGTTCTTCAAAAGAGCTTATCGCCCTTCTTGAAGAAAAGTACCACCACGCTTCTGTTCCATACTTCCGGCGTAACACCATCGTGCAGAACGGAATTAAAGAGCTTCTGAAGGACTTTAAGTACCGGTGTTCCACCCGCTTTCAGCAGCTCTGAAGTGATTCCGTCCTCGCCCGGCGCCTTGTTGTTTTTTAACTGTTTGAGAGCCATCCTAATCTCATACAGGCTGATGTCCGGGATATCTTCGGTATAGTGTCGGGTAATATGGTTAGTATTAAAGTCGCGAATGTCTCACCGCAGGGATTTGTA
This sequence comes from Acleris sparsana, assembly GCA_923062465.1. NCBI lineage: Eukaryota > Metazoa > Arthropoda > Insecta > Lepidoptera > Tortricidae > Acleris > Acleris sparsana. The sequence continues at coordinate 45,752,740 of OV281285.1, read as the reverse complement.
GATTCGTCTATTGAGCTGCCGATAGGACTGCAGCGTCATCGAACGCCGTTCTGCCATAAGGTTTAAAGTTTGATCGGTCAAGTTTTGGGGTCTATCTTTTCGGCCAGGTCTAAAGAATTTAGACCCTACCGTGTGGACAGTCTCTACCAACCTGTTATTGATATCGTCCACCGTGTGGCAATCCAGGCAAGCAAAGCGATTAGTATTATAAATTGAAAAATAATATATTATTATTTTACATTTTACACTAAAAATATTCAGTTGTCAAAACCATGTAGATATGTAAAATTTCCGATTTTTTTCGAAATAGATCCCATCATCTTCTGAACAGTGCTTTTATCTACTTTTTTGGCTTGAAGATTCCATGTAGATCGTACCGAATTTACATCTTTGACCATTTTGCCACTCTTTTTGAGTTTCCCTCTCAATTGGTCGAAACTGTGGACAATTTGGAGGATTCATGTCACGAGGCACGTAATCGACCTGATTGGTTTCATACCACTGTAGTACCTTTTTTGAGTAATGGCAGCTTGCTAAATCTGGCCAAAACTTCACAGGAAGACGGTGGTTTCGAATGAAAGCTAAAACTCGTTTCTGCACGCACTCTTTCATGTAAACATCTGACGTCATTGTAGAAGACGTAACGAAAATGTTGGTCTTTAAGCCACAACTACAGATCCCTTGCCATATCATGTGTTTGTTTGCGAATTTTTCCAATTTAACTAGTTTATATTTTTCTTCAACATTTCCTCTAGCATCAGCCAAGTAATACTTTGAACCGGGCAGTTGCTTAAAATCGAGTTTAACATAGGTTTCGTCGTCCATCAAGACCCTTTGAATTTTGTTAAAACTTTGTCATACAACAAGCGAGCTCGCTTTTTAACTTGAAGGTTCTGCTTCATGGTGCGATTTTGCTTCTTAATAGATTTTTACGGGACAGATCGTAATCGGACAGCCCTGGATTTTGTTCAACAGCTCTCAACACTTTCTTTTTAAGTTCTCTATCCCTGGCACCCCATTTACGATTGACCTGGCCTTTCTGCGGCAAGACAGGGTCTCCTTGTATAGTTTTATAATTCTACAAACAGTACTTTTGTGGAAAATTAGTGCTTTAGCTATCTTCGACCCAGACCATGATGGATTTTGCAAGTATTTGTCCACAATTACTTTCCTTTTTTCAAGTTCCATTGTCCATAACTATTAAACGCATTGATCAAGGTCTATAATGTTTGCACCATTTAAACATCATAACATAACGTTGTCAACAAACCGTGATTGTCACTTTTGAAATAAGAATTCAAGAAACATTTTTTTTAAATTAATTTGTACGTGCCAATTCTAAATGAACCATGCTTTATTATCGATGATGCAGTGGAAAAGTTCATATTTAATGTAAATGAATCATATTCTTCAAAGTCACTTTCTGAACAAGATTAAAATGTATTATTATTATTTGTTAATAGGTTATATTTCCACCACTACAACTACAACAGCCTAAATCTAGGCACATGCCCCCTCTCGTAATAAGAGGGAATGGACATTATAATATTTTTCATGTGCCTGTGACAGATTGAAATTTTACATTTCACGCGAATGATGGGTCAAACAATTGAAAAGTCAATTAAATTTAAAAAATACGTACCTCTACTAAATTCTTAGCAAAAAACAATATTTATGGTTCGACGCCTTTTTGAGCACACATTATGAAAAACTAAGCACTTAAGTATAGAAGTAAAATAGTAGTTAATGCAGCAGTTGTATAAATAGGTCAAAAAATACGAGTTGCGTGTGTTACGATTACGATGTGAGCCGAAGCAGGCGCGGCTCACTCCGCGATTTAAGTTCATCGCTACAAATACATGCCGGTTACCCATCTGATGGTACTATTCTAGGGCTGCCACGCTGTGTATCGGACCGCACGTGCACGCTACTTCGTGCGCACACGCTTACGTAAATGGTAAACATATCGCAAATGAACGTGCGGCATTCGTCTGTTTGTGTGTTGCATTGTTTTTGTTGAAATGAATAAAAATAATCAATAAGATATTTGTATCGCAGCGGGTTGCAATAACAATGAGAAAAATTCGAATCACGCGTTATTCTTTCTCCCCGCACGCCAGAAGAATGCAGAAAGGTAAGAAAATTAAAATAATAGATAATAAGTAGGTACTGAATAATAATAAAAGATATTTTATAGGTTTATCTACTTCCATAGACAAACAGCACTGTATGAATCACGTAATACCTACTTTAATTCATTATTTTTCATTTGGTGGTAAGTATATCTGAATTGATAATTTGCTGATATAATTACGTGAATTAAAATTCTAGTGAAGTAAAGTATACATACTAAAACAACAACTTCGTATTCCTGTAAAGAGTACGTCATAGTCATAGAGGTTCTTATAATATTAGATGTCACCTTTATAAAATTACCAGCGATGAATATATTAAAAAAAACTAACAAGATTTTGCATTACTGCGGATTGCAGCAAAGCGAACAAAATGTAGCCTATCGGTCTTGGTGTATTCAATTCGTCTAAATTAAGAGTTATTATTTTAGAGATTGATAAAGAAATAATGTATGTACAGTAAGCTTCATAAGTGCATGGACAGATTGCAAACAAATTCCTATGAGGCAAAACATTACGCCATCTATCTGGTCATACTGTAAGCTGAGTTATCTATGATTTACACTAGTTCAGTAATATTCTACTAGATGGCGTTGAATTACCTTAAATATGAAAAACTTAATTTCCGCTTACCGCAGATTAAGTAAGCACGACACGTTCCTATACTTTATTATTATTTAGTGACAGCCAATGTTCCGAATGTTCCGATTGTTTCGAATCTCCAATCCAATCTTATTACAAATTTCAAATACAAAAACATTCATCACAGATGTAATTGTATCGATTGGGTTCGAACCCGCGAACACGGGGACTGCGAGTGATCCCTTATGCCACTCGACCGTCGAACGTTTAATTATATCTTCGAAATTAAGTATATCTTTGTTTACTTATACGGCTTATTTCCCAACAAATATATTTATATTAACACTTAGGGTAGTCTGAAGATTAATAAATACCTGTTAGGATTTCACAAAGACTCCTGCTCGTTCTTTCGTTCGCTGCTTCTTTGTTTCCTCTTTGGTAAATATTCACTGTTGTTCGATCATTCGATTATAATGAGTTCTCGTTGTAATATTGACATGGTCAAGAGAGCACAAATAATTGCTTTCTACAATGAAGGCAAAAATGTGTCGGATATTGCTCGAGATACCGGTGTAAACGTAAGTAACTAGTTTTTTTTGTATTGTCATGTTTATTTCTCAAAAGATTTACAAAATCACTTCCTTAGAAAACAATATTGTTATCTTTAGGAGTAGAGGCCAGTTACACTAAACTTTGTTCATTCTTTGGTTATCGATAGGATTATTGTTCAGGATAAAATCTCCCTAATAAACATTTGGTCTTAGAAATAAAAAAGATCGTAAAATTTAACATTAATTATAGCGAGTGATTTTTTAACTGGTTCGATTCCCGGGTGAGACAAGAATAATTTTGAAAAATATTTTTTTTCCTCTTTTTATATTTATACACCCAGCAGAAGCCATAATGATGTGTTTAATAATATGTCTTGTATAATAAAAATGACTAATTTCTAATAAATTACTTACTATTATGTATTCAAATGTTTGATTTTTGCTACAGCGGAAAACGGTTGTTTTATGGGTACGAAGATACCAAGAGGAGGGAACTTTACTCCAACGTCAAAGATCGGGTCGACCACGTCTCATAGACACACCGCAGCGTCAAGCCATGGAATGCGAGTATGAGGAAAATGGTTTCATACCGACGAACCATTACGCCGGCTTATTCGGTACGAGTGCGGGCACTGTTCGTCGTGCTCTTCATGGCGAGGGTTTGCATTATCGGAGGCATGCCGTCAAACCTTTACTTACGGAGAATCATAAAAGAGCACGGTTGGAGTTCGCTACACAGTACTTGAATTTCGACTGGAATGGTGCAATCTTTACCGATGAAAAAACTTTTAAATCAAGCCAACATGGTCGTTTAAGTTTGTGGCGTCGGAATAATACGCGATACGATAGCGGACACGTAGTGCCCAATATGGAATCTGGTCGTATAACAGTGAACATGTGGGGGTGGATGAGTTCAGCCGATCCAGGTGAGCTAGTCAGGATACCTAGTCGAGCGAATAGCGCAAACTATGTGGAAGTGCTGGAACAGACCATGTTGCCTACAGTACGAACCGTATATCCGGAAGAAGAAACGCCGCTGATTACATTCGTGCAGGATAACTGTCCGGTGCATCGTTCGCGTATCGTGCGGGAGTGGTTTGGCCAGCACAACAACATCAGCGTTATTCCTTGGCCTAGCAGATCGCCGGATTTGAATCCCATAGAAAATTTATGGGGGATTATTGTCCAACGCTGGGAAAACCAGAATGAGCGAACTCCAGAAGCGTTGGAGGCTCACTGTTTAAAAATATGGGACAGTATCCGGGGTTCAAATCTGTGCAAGAATCTCGTCGACTCAATGCGCTTCCGCTTGCAAGCTGTCATCGACCAGAACGGAGGTTATACTAGTTACTAAATTGAGTTTGAGGTTTAAATATGTAATTTTTGATAAAACGCAATATGTGTAATAGAATTGAATGTTAGTGAATATGTTTACGTTATTTTAGTTTAAGCGCGCTGCACAGCATGTTTGTATGCCGAGAAGCATAAAGGGACATAATTTCATAACTGTATTAAAGATCTATATGTATAAACCTATGCTGGACAAACAAATAAATGATTTATGATTTGAAAATGGAGACCGGGTTACACCTAATTTAACTCAATATTTAAAACAAAACCTAAACCCATTTTTTTTCTATATCTTTGTGATTATTAATTTTTACCTTATTTTATATACTTAAGGTCAAACCAAATACACTAGCGTACTCTTAGCTATTCGTACTTTCAATAATTGATAACTAAGGTAAGTGATAAAAACTGCAATGTAAAACATACCAGCACCTAAGCGTATAACCTTTACCCGGTCTCCAGTTTCACATTATACTTACCACTATATGTTACTTTGGTAAAGCTTCAATCCACTTTCCGATTTCGGAAACGAATACTTAAGCTATTACCTCAATACGGTTGGTGGTTGTTTTATTGTTAAAAACTTACGGTGTTATTAACAAACATGTCGTTGAACATGTGTTTATCAAATGTCAGTTCATAGAAATCTGCCATTTAAGACGTGTCTGAAGTGTCTAACTTTTTTGTAATAAGTGATAGTTAACACCGTTAATATCGTTAACAGAATATTGATTTTGACAATTCGTCTTAACTTTTTTTTCCTTCTTGCATATTGTTGTCAATTAAAAATGTATTAAATGTAAAGTAAGTGAACCACAATTATTTCTATAACCACCAACCATTATTCAATGCGATTACTGGTTTATTGTAAAATAAATAAATATATGTTTATCTTGAAAATCAAGTTTCATCATTTCTGGTTAAAAATAATTATTTTTTAAATAAATAAATCGTTAAATCAAACTAGAATCAATAATTTTATCCCGTAATATTAAATTGTAATAAAAAATACTTTCTTGCCCCAGTCATATTTGAACTCCCGTCCCGTGGAATCATATCGCGATTCAGGCGAGGCGCCGACCTGTTAAGCCAGCAACTCATTCAGACGAACGGTCGAATTATCGATTCAGATAGTAAGAAGTAAATAATTACATTGCTACACCTTTAAACAATAACTAAACTAGGGTCGTTAACAGCGCCATCTAGTTCAATTTTTGAGAACGTGATCTCAACGGCGCACACGATTATCGTCGTTAAGGTGTCCATGCACTTATGGAGCTGACCGTACCTAATGTATGAAGAATTTACATTTATTACTATCTATATTGATTGCAAGAAATAAATGGGCAATACATTACCATTTTACTTTTAGTCGTAGACAGCCCTCACTATCGGCGACGCGGCGAGTGAGCCAATTCATTTTCACCGTTCGTTCACAGCCTTGACGTTCCGTTTGGCTTGCGCTGGAGTCAACGACGTCAGAGGGCCATAAATCATAATGTTTTGGCTAAGAAAAAAACGGCTTTTGTAAAGATCAAAAGAATGCGCCTTCTGTACTTGTACCACAGTCTATAAACCAATACAGTCGTTCGACGAAGCCGTCTAGAAAGGGCAATCGTGCGGGGTGTGAGGGGCGAGCCCGAGCTGCATACGTCGCCATTGTTTGTAGCTCGGGACATATCTTTCAGGGCTACTGCGTGTCGTGTGTTGTATTTTGATGTGTTTAGAATAAAAAATGGTGCATACGACATGTGCTGTGCGAGAATGCAATTCATCATCTCGCACAAATAAAGATCTGCGATATTATCAATTTCCACACTCAGAAGAAAGGTAAATATATTAATTTATAGTGCTTAATTTACAACATTTTTGTCATGTCATGCCAACGTAAACAAAATGGCGGATGTAAAAGCGTGACGCCTGCCAGCAAAAATTTAAACTTTTCTCAAATAAAAAATTACATCCATTTTCAAGTTCAAGTTCAAGTCTTTCAAATTTAAAATGGCGGACATGACTTTTATAAATAATAATGGGGGTGCTGATTACGAAAAAGATATCCATGTTGAAATCAAAGATGGCGGACGTTATTTTGTCTTAAAAATCGATATGGGTGTCATCTTCGAGGTTCCTCGGGGTGCCGATTACGAAAATGACATTATTTTTGGAATCCAAGATGGCGGACGTATTACCTTTTTTTTTAATTTAATGATATGGGTGTCATTTTCGAAGTTCCTCGGGGTGCTGATTACGAAGATGACATTATTTTTGGAATCCAAGATGGCGGACGTTAAACAAAACTTACTTTAAACCTAAAACCATTACCCTCTTTTTTTGGGCAGTTGTGTAGTTTGTGTCAACCCTAGGTAATTACTGCGGCCTTGTGCGGCGTCGGCATTTACGCAAACATCAAAGGCGTCGGCCCACTGTTAGTTACTCTTTACACTGTGCTTGTACTATCATCTATTCTGTGGCCGAAGGCGAACATCGTAAAGGAAGCCACGAGTGTTTTTTGACTTAGTTATACACACATATTAAATTAATCGCGAAATTTACTCGACAATAATATAGGTAGGTAAGTAATACAAACGAAACAAAACAACAAACGAGCGGAAACCATGAAAAGACAAAATACATATTATGTGTCTATGGTTAACTATTTTTAAATTGACGTGCCCTTACCAGGTTATATATTAAAAAGTTGGAAGTGATGCAATTATATCAACATTTTAAACATTTTTTTTAATTCTTTGGTTTGTTATGTTGGTGAAAATGTATTTAGATGTACTTAAAGTTTGTTATTATCGCTTAAAACGTTAACCTAGGTTTAGTAGGCTTTGGCAGCTAGGCGTGTCGATTTGGCTCAAAAAAGCACAAGTGCTGTTATGGGGCATAGACTAGATACTTTTCTACGGATTATTCTGCGGACATATAATGTATGTCCTTGTGTATTATGTAATGTATTAGTGTTCGAGACAGGTATTAGTGTTTTAAAGTACAGGAATAGGAAAACAAAATAATAAAACTACTTTTACTTTAACCGAAACGGACCGTCAAATAGTTCGACAAGAACGTCAAATAGTTCGACAAGAACCTCGTTCTTCGAACAAATCGATGCGCCGGTACGATTTTAATCATTTAATATCATTGCATTTTATTTTACCACTTAAAAACACCTCTCTAGACGTTAGCAATTTTACCATACGCTGGCAATATAGTACTAGCGTTACGTTAGACGATTTATGTTACGTTATTTTAAAGTAGGTTGGCAAATTAATTTAAGCTAACAAATTTATAACAGAATTCAAGTCGATTACATTTCTTGTTTAAATCTTATCAATAATCGGAAAAAAGTGCGATATTAATTAGCAGCATCACTAAATTTGCCAAATAACATCTGTCACAGGCACAATAATATATAAAAAATAATATAGTCCCTACCCAGTGCGAATTAGAGATTTTCTTAGAGAATAAATTTGATCATATCATAGTTGAATCATCATAATGAAACCAGGTTCTTTAGTTATTAATAAATATGACTAACATTAGCTTATAATAATTTAACCTCAATACAAATATAAATAAATACCTAAATAATACCCAATTGAAAAAGGTTTACGAGTAGGTACTGCTTCTTTGTTTTTATATGTTTTTTTTTGTTAAGATACTGAAATACACAGAGATTTTTAATCGGTGATCAGGTACCAATTTTTCTAATTCAGTTTTGATGTCGATCACTTTACATTCGCAGTTACATGAATCCAACCATTTTTTAATGTTATAACTAATTTTTGTTTTGAAAATAACTTTATCGAAATTAATTGTCACCCTACTAATTGTTTACAGATTCTTAGGCATGCATAACATAAAGGTTAAAGAAGTTTAGGTTCATTGACATTAATCAAGAAAATAATTGATTGCTATTTAATAAAAAACGAAAAAAATATTTTTCTATTATAATGTACCTAAACGTCAATGAAATGTTGTAGTTCTGCTGGGTCTTCCTATTTGTTCTATGGAACTGTGACGTCATAGAACTATTAACTTATGTTCCCCCAACAGTTCCATGGTAGAACTATTGAAGCAAAACATGTGCTATTTCTTCTATAGAACTAGAGGCACTTAAAGTTTCCTATCAGTCCTATGGAACTATGACATCATAGAACTGTTGTGATAAACAAAAACCCAGTAGTTCCATGGTAGAACTATTGAAACAAAAATTGTGTTATTTGTTATATAGGACTAGAAACACTAAGTTTTCCCATCAGTCCTATGAAACTATGACGTCATAGAACTGTTGCCGTTTTTTTAACGAGCAGTTCCATAGTAGAACTAATGAAACAAAATGTTTGGTATTAGTTAAAGTTTAAGTTCTTCTAGTTCCATAGAACAAATAGCAAGATTTTTGTTTCCATACTTCTACCAAGGAACTGCTGGGACCTTGTGCAGGATCCGTCCGGATACTTACCACCATCTTATTCATTAACCCACCGCCAAGCAGCAGTGTTCGCATTGCTGTGTTCCGGTCTGGGAATCCTCATGGTTGGGAACGCATTTGAAGTCTTAGGCTTGCAGTTTTGAGATATCTAGAGATTGAGGGTCTTACATCCCACTTATCATCAGGTGGCCTGAGTGCTCGCGTGCCTTTTAACTGCCATAAAATAATAACTATCAGCTTTCGGATAAAATCGTGGGTTTTTCGTTTTTTTGTGGTCGAAATTTCCAATCATAATTTATCTGTACACTAACAATGGTGAGGTTACGGTTTCAAGACCTGCAATTGGTTGACTTTGAGTGAATCCATTTTGTTGCCATGTCAGGACGGCAGACCTGGCTTTCAAAAGTTAAGGTTTATTGACGTAAGATCGGTCTAATCGTTTGTTAGTCCTTTACCTCAAAATCATAAATTCCTTGTAGCAATTCACAGAATCGCATTTCACCTCGAATGAACAAAATTTCAATAGAATCTTTTACTTGGAGCAATTTTTCGCGTGGCTTTTTACATTAATATAATTAATATGTAGCATTGAATTTTTCTTGTAGTATTTTACCCTAGACGCATTTCGTCGCGATCGATGTTTGTTTGGGACTCTATTTAATGTGCCGCGTTAATTGATGTTCGCACTAAAATTCTGTAACAATTTTTTTTAAATGCGTTTTATACCTGTAGTTTAATGTCTTAAATGTTATCAAAGTCATTGAAATATTATCTTTGTGACTAATAAATATTAGATGATATTCTGTCATTGCGAAATTGAAGTACAGTGACATTAAAGTAGGATACAATAATTATTATTATAATTATATAATTCAATATTTGTGAGAAAATACGGAGCTTGAACCTGGCTAAAAAAATGAAAAAAGTACATTGCGACTAAAGATATGGTCTAATACTGAATTAGACGATTAGGATACAAAGCGAAAATGTATCACACGATCGAGGTGAAATGCGACAAAAACTTATATATCGACAAAAATATGACGATTGAGGCACAACGCGATAGTTAATTGCACGATCAAGGTGAAATGCGACTAAAACTTATAACGACTAAAACAGTAAACGATCAAGACACAACGCGAAAATTAAATATACGTTTGAGGTGAAAAGCGATTCGGTGAACCGCTACAAGGAATTTATGCTTTTGAGGTAAAGGCCTAACAAACGGGTCTAATTGCCCACCAAAGCGATGGCACTTGACGTGTCGTTTTCACATCGCTTCAATAATGTAGGATGACCATGTCTTCAGTGGTTATTGATTTTAACAAAATCATTAATTGTAATTAATTAAACAGTGAGGTAATTGCGTGAGACCACATCTATTGAATTTAATTTCGGTTGGTAATTAATATTTTTCAACTTCTGATCACCGATTAAAAATCACCGTGTATATTTATCCTCAAATCGTAGTGTTGCTGTGTAAAAGTTTGTTAAAACGAACAGTTTATGGGTATAAACCAAAATAAATGTCCATTTAAAGAAGTTTTTTGTCACCGTAACGAAACTGTCGAATAACGTCAAACATATACATTTTGTTGACATTTAAATAGCGTCTTTATATATATGTATATTTATTTTGGTGTTTACCCTTATGTCATCTGCCGACTTTTAAGGGTAAGTACAGATTAATAAATTGGTGTGGTGCACACTGTACTATTACGAAACCCGAAGCTTTCATGAGATTACGCGAAATTTAGATAAATACATATATTCGTTCCTAAATATCCGATCTCGAATGCTACGGCCACATTACGGGGATTTGACGAACGTTCGTATTGATGTCACTTTCTTGATTTATACTATAAGAAAGACATGCTAATGCAAACCTTTGGCGAAGCCCGCAGATCTGGCCACAGTGTTACAATGAGCGTAAAAACATCTATTTCTTGTCCACGTTAGAGTTAGCAAAGCGCCGTCTTTGTTGCACTTTTGTATGCAAATGAAAGGGGCAAGAAATTATCAGTAGGCGTGAACAATCGCACCTCACTGGCGGGGTCGGCTTACACGCCTGGCTCGGAATATGTGTTTATTCATTATTTGTTATGATTTTTCGTAAGTTGATTTGGCATGACAGGTTAAACGGGAAACAGTGCAATAAACGAGCCAGGTAAAAAGTGCAATCAACAATACATAAAAGAGCACTATAACGCGTCCGCACCGTACAAGAAACAGATGTTGACTGATTTGGGACGACATGTAAACCCATCATGTGCGCAAGCGGTGCTCTTATCGCTTGCCAATCACGTGAATTTTTAAGTTTTCTGGTACTCATTAACGTGAACAAGGTATAGGTAGGTAATTATATCAAAGACCAAAAGGAAAATATCTCACTTTACAATCATTAAAGTAGGGACACCGAGTGATGGCACTTGACGTTTGACTTGACGTTTGCTCGCTCATGAAGTTCCCTAAATATTGACAGCAAGTATAAAGGAACAGATGTCAAACTTCATTGTTGCAGGCACCGGAATAGTGATGTACCGCTGGGGCTGTAATTTACCGAAACGCATTTATCGTAACTAGCTTCATCTTGAGATCGTTTTTATTTGCTTTTCGTTGCGTTCATCGTTTTAATCATAACTAATAAAAAACATCTCAAAAAAACAATTCGCGTGATGATAACAAAGGATCGCTGACTGGTACACTCAAAGTCACAAACATGTGTACACTTTAGTATACCCTGTCACTTTAATCGCTGTGAGATTTATATATATGGCAGCTTTAACATGATTAAATAAACAAGGTACTGAAACGTAGAGCTCGTCTAAGTTAAAATGACGCCCCTTCCACCGCAATTTACATGTAAGCCTATGAAGTTTTATATAGGTAACCACATATACACATATATTGTTATGTTTTTTTTAGTTTGTATATTTTGACACAATATTTCAAATTTCTGACAATGTCGTCTTCTTCGAGCCAAACAGTTTATTTCCAGAGTTTGATCTAAAAACTCTATTGGCATACAATAAAACGTCTCCATATTTAACCCACGCCCTGAACTCACCTCCATACTTTACCCTTCACGCTTTTAATACGCTTTTTTTATTTATATAAGTACTTTAAATAAATCCTTTTTTGTATCCTCTTTTATTAAATTGTCACTCATTCGCTGTCAGTTTTGTCTTAACATTACTACGTATTGCGTACATGTGATCCGAATCTGTTTTACCTGGCGTTAAATTTTGGACACCCATACTGCCCTTAATTGTTGACCATTGCTTTTCTATTTGGACTCCGTTTACGCTTCTGATGTGGATCTCGTCACTATGCCCAAACATACGAAAAGTACTGTTTTAAACAGTCAAACAAATAAAATAAATGATTAGTCATGACATGAATTTTATTGAAATAATTATGTCAACTACTAATTAAAAGACCTCGGTTCAAATTACCTAGTATCGAGTCCACGACGCAATGACTTGTCGATGAAATGAAAATACTTGAAACGTTGTCTTTGAAATAATATTCGATTAAAAGTCTGTCGGCAATTCAATGGTAAACCACTACTCGCACTTGACAGAATTTTTACGATAGTTAAATGGAGTGTTTCACAACACTATTGTCAGATGTGTCAAGTGCCATCACTCGTTGTCCCTACTTTAATAATTTAGCGCTAATAATAAAAACTACACGATATATTGACAATACACAATTGTACTTTGTTCTTATAAAACTAAGAATAAATAACATTCAACTTATAGACTAAAGTGAATATCAGGACCATAAGAAACAATCCATGTGTTACGAAAAACTTTACAACTAAAATTGATCTAGTTTTCTTTCGTTTAATAATAATAATAAAAACATTTATTCACAATAACACACTTTTAAAGGTAGTGATAAATAAATAAAGCTACACAAAGTTGGAAAGTTGTTGTATCAATGTTTTACATACACTTAGTTCAAAATGTTTTATGATATACTTAGGTATTTTAGTTTTAAACGGTATTAGAGCTAAATAAATAAAATAACTGTTACAAACGTAGGAATATTACAAGACAAATTGTTTTTATTAATCGCTAATGAAAGCTAGACTTTGAAGTAACATAAACCTCACAAAACATTTCCAGTTCCCCGGTATATTTGGCGATAAAAATTGGACTAAATGCCCGATTAATACATTGCCTCATGACCCGAAGATACGAAATCTAACGTCGTCAGATACTCTGTTTTACAATGTGGCAACCGGTTCTACAAACTGTTCTTCCTACAAAAGCTAACGCGGGATGCTAATTCGTTCCTACACTATTACCTGACTGAGATTACTTTAGTTTTGAGCGAGTCCTCGGACGTCCGTGCCCGGACTGCTAGCGCCGAGTGCAGCTCAACTGCAATCCTTTTTATTAGTCGTCGAATCATCTTCTTTACTTATTTCAATCTCGGTTTTTGATGTGCCCGGCTGCAGATTGTCAGAGTCTAAAAGGAAATATTATAAATACAGTGTTGGCTACATAATTAGGAACGCTTGCGTTTTTCCCATGATACAATTGCCTACAAATACGCTTTATCTGTTTTGACACCCAATCAAAACGTTCGTGACCAATTTTATATTTTATTTGTGACCTATACAATGTGTGGCCCAAAACCGGGGCGAAAAATTAAAACGTAGATTCTACTCCTCAAACTAGACAACTTTTGTTTAGCAACTTTTTAAAATCATAAAGTTTTTAGATTGTTCATTTTTCAAACAAAGTAAATAGTATAATCAATGTACTTAAAACTCCGTCTAATTGACATCGCCTGTCAGTCTAGTCACTCTACAGACATAACCAATTTCATAGTACATTGCGTGTTCGAATTAACTTTATAATGTAATAAAATTCAAACCGCAAGTTTTTTTTCAAAGTCGTCAAACAAACGTTGCGTAGTTTGAGGAGTAGAATCTACGTTTTAATTTTTCGCCCCGGTTTTGGGCCACACATTGTATATATAAAAATGAATTGCTGTTCGTTAGTATCACTAAAACTCGAGAACGGCTGAACCGATTTGGCTGATTCCTTTTCGGTTGTATTCGTTATAGTCAGGACAAGGTTTGTATGAAAGAAAAAAAAAACCACCGGGAAAGTCGGAAAGCTGCAGCGGGCGAAGCCGCTGGCGGGTCACTAGTTATATATATTAACTTGTCAACAAAGTTTACAAATTATGCACTAGGTATTATTCTTTCTTAAAAAACGTAGCTTTGATTGTATAAAGATTTATAATGCGTTCATACATAGTTAAGATATTTTGTACTAACACGTCAGTACTTAAAACAAACTTCTTCTTCTTCTTCTTCTTCTTGCCCCGCGGCGACTTCAACAGCTACTGCCGCGGGGATATGGCGTTTCCACAATGAAGTGATTTCGCCAGTGTCAAGTATAAATCAATATAGCAATAAAATACAACCCAATCTCATCTAGGAAGATTGGGAGCAACGTTTTACGGTGATATGTAGGACAGAGGTCAAGATAGTTTTAACCTCTGCACGTTTGCGACTCCACTTGAAACGAGAAGTAAGATGCCAGATACATGAAAAAGGTCCAAGTCTTCTATTACCTACTGTGTAACACAAAGACATGAAAGGAACAAATCACTATCAGAAAAGAACTTTGAACAACTAAATACACAAAAATACAAAACTAAAACAAATTACACATCTTTTAACAAAAAAAAAACCGCCGCAAACTAAACGCAAAAAATAACTTCGTTAAAAAAAGTAGGTAGTATACATAGATCAGTCCATAGTGTTAGTCGCCGACTTCATTCACAGTATAGAGAACAGTAGCTCGACTTCAAACAAAGGTAGATCGCGCGATTTGCGCGGCTTGCATGTGTGCGTACGCGTCCGTCGCGGCGCGAACCACCCACATGAAACTACAACTTGGGTTCGGCAACGTTTGTTGAGACGCGCGTACAGTCAAGGGCATCAATATATAACGTATGCGGAATGAAATTTGGACAAAGTTCAAAACAACATTTCATGTAAGTAATAACAAATCTGTTTTGTTAAAAATGACAGATGTCGGCTTTTTTTAAAATTCTAATTCAATGATTTGAATTTAACTTTGTACATTTATTGGGCGAAAATTATTCGAAAAGATTCGCCGTTTCAGATTTGCCCCTAAAAATGTTCGATAAGTGGGCGTTAGGTGGATTTTCTAATTTGGGGACATAAGCAACTTTGCTTAACTTTTTTTTGACGACCGGAAGACAAATCTGTCGAAAACATCACATTAGCTATGTCCCATTTTGTAAAATTTCGCTCAGTGGGCAAAAATCGCTCCATGTATCGGTCGGAATTGTTAGTGTACTTGTTAGTGTAATTGTTAGTGTACTCTGCAGTAACTGTTTTTCGATCCTCTTAAACAATTGTCGCGTAATAACCTGTCCTTCCGAAGAACGAGGCTACCATCTTTTTCTTACGCTTCGACCTCTCCTCAGTTTAGTTGGTAACTCCTCGGAAGGAAACACCCACTGAGCAGACTGTCTTTTGGTTTCGGGATCATAACAGTAATCCAGCTTTCGGCACCCGTAAGTATGTCGAACACAGCATTTGAGTCACCTCCGTTAAATCTTAAAACCATTTCACGGCACCAATCAACACGACGGAGTTTTTGGGTCTCGGTCAAATTATGAGGTATCCACCGGGCACAAAGCTTCCTGACCGCTAAATGTTCATGGAGGATTTTGTGCATTTGACTCATACCGATGCCCAAGCTTGTACGAATCTGCTGATAGGTCATTATTTTATCAGTCTCTATCATACGCCGCACAACACTGATGTTATCTTCAGTCGTTGACGTAGAAGGCCGGCCCTCACGCAGATCATCTTGCACGAAAATTTTCTCGCTGACGTGAAACAGACAACTTTCAATTTGCCGCCAAATCGTAAAACAAATGACAAATCAATAAAATACATAGTCCATAATATTGGCAAATAGTTCCATTTTCAAAATTTAATCTTATTTTTTTATTATATTGTTTACAAGTGGCCAGATCTAAAAAAAAACAGTGTCGCCCTCGTAAACAAGTGTACATATACAAAAAATCATAACTACCGGATTTGTCGCAAACCACGCCATATTTTGAATCCCCAATTTTACTGGAGTATTTATTATACCTACTCGTACTTGATAATATGTATAAAGGTAGGTAAGTATATGATAATTGTGATATCTACCTAAATTCTTTTTGCGACATCTTTTGATAATGCGGCTTTCGCGCTATGCTACTGGCAGCGCGGCTTCCTTTAAGCATCAATGGCAGCACGCGCCGCGCGGCATTACACAAAGAACGCCGGTAGACCAAGATTTCAAACTAGTTTTATCCCCTTTGTGGTTCCCACCAAAAATAAAAGCGTTACAGATTTCCCAATTTACAGGGAAAAAAATCCGTGAAAAAACTGGCAGCACTGATTGTCATTTTTGTTAATAACTTGCGTCAAGGTAAATATGTCTTATGAAAAATGACACGTATAATCATAACTTACACGTGATAAGTGATACCATGTGGCTTTTTTTACTTACTATACTTGTGCTGCGACTCGACGCGTATTGCCGGCGGGTCGGTGTACCTAATGTATCTGTGAGACGGTAGCTCGTGAATGGCACACCTTGCATACTTCACACATTTTTAGTGTAACGTTACGTCCGTGGTTAAAAATGATAAACTAGACTGAAATCTTGGTCTACCGGCGTTCTTTGTGTAATGCCGCGCGGCGCGTGCTGCCATTGATGCTTAAAGGAAGCCGCGCTGCCAGTCGCATAGCGCGAAAGCCGCATTATCAAAAGATGTCGCAAAAAGAATTTAGGTAGATATCACAATTATCATATACTTACAGGTGTAGTGCATAATTGCTTTCCTTCGTATTTTCACGGAAACGTACGAACATGTCATGCTACTTCAGTCAACCTCAGTACTTTTTGTACTGTGACCGACTGAAATAGCAAGACGCGTTCGTACGTTTCCGTGAAAATACGAAGGAAAACAATTATGCACTACATCTGTACCTACCTTTATACATATTATCAAGTACGAGTATAATAAATACTTTACGAGGGCGACACTGATTTTTTTTAGATCTGGCCACTTGTAAACAATATAATAAAAAAATAAGATTAAATTTTGAAAATGGAACTATTTGCCAATATTATGGACTAGGTATGTATTTTATTGATTTGTCATTTGTTTTACGATTTGGCGGCAAATTGAAAGTTGTCTGTTTCACGTCAGCGAGAAAATTTTCGTGCAACGGTTTTTTATGACTTATGATGTGCAATAATCTCACCGATGATCTGCGTGAGGGCCGGCCGGCCTTCTACGTCAACGACTGAAGATAACATCAGTGTTGTGCGGCGTATGATAGAGACTGATAAAAGAATGACCCATCAGCAGATTCGTACAAGCTTGGGCATCGGTATGAGTCAAGTGCACAAAATCCTCCATGAACATTTAGCGGTCAGGAAGCTTTGTGCCCGGTGGATACCTCATAATTTGACCGAGGCCCAAAAACTCCGTCGTGTTGAGTGGTGCCGTGAAATGGTTTTAAGATTTAACGGGGGTGACTCAAATGCTGTGTTCGACATACTTACGGGTGCCGAAAGCTGGATTACTGTTATGATCCCGAAACCAAAAGACAGTCTGCTCAGTGGGTGTTTCCTTCCGAGGAGTTACCAACTAAACTGAGGAGAGGTCGAAGCGTGAGAAAAAAGATGGTAGCCTCGTTCTTCGGAAGGACAGGTTATTACGCGACAATTGTTTTAGAGGATCGAAAAACAGTTACTGCAGAGTACACTAACAATTGTTTACCACTTGTCTTGGAAAAAGTTCGGGAGAGACGACCTCGCAGTAGGATCCTCCTTCACCACGACATCGCCTCGTCACATACCGCCAGGCGAACGATCGACTATTTGGCGACGTTAGACGTGGAATTACTGGGTCACCCCACCCGCCGTATAGCCCGGACCTCGCAACTTGCGATTTTTATTTATATCCGACAATAAAAGAAAAACTTCGAGGAAAACGTTTTATGGACGCCGAGGAAGCTGTGGCTGCGTTTCAAAAGGCCCTCGAAGAGACCCCTAAGGACGAGTGGGCAAAGTGCTTTTGCCAGTGGTTACATCGGATGCAGCGATGTATTGACGTCAATGTACACTTTTTTGAAAAGATGTAATAAAGCTAATAACTTGCTAGTTTAATCAGTTTTTGATTTTCTAAGAATTTTCAGTTTGACCCTCGTATGATGTTGGCCCAATGAATAATCCAAGTTTGTGACCTCGAGCTCCGAACGCAACCTTGTCACAATTTAATAAAACCGCGTTGATTTTGGACTTTTTTCAGATTTTGGCGACTATAACCCTAAAGAACTAGTACCTTCTCAGGACATTTTTAAAGCAGAGATAATTGGCTACCATATGCGACTGGAATTCTCTCTGTAGGCCCAATAATTTCGAGATAAAGCTTTTCAAAATTCATCATATTTTCGATTTTCGCATTTTTTTGCAATTATGTGATCTGTTCGGGTAACATTATGTAATTTAAAATATTTCTGCTACTGTACCACTCAGCTACTGTTGTGCATAATAGCATTATAGAACATTTAATTCCCGTTCATATGTTACCCCATACATATCATCATTCATTTCAGCCCACATCCACCCACTGCAGGGTAAAGGCCTCTTCATTTCCACGCCATTTTTCCCGGTCTCGTGCTAACGCCATCCATCCTTTCCCAACTGTAGCCAAGGCCATAGTTTGGCAGCCGGATCTCTTCCGGAGATTCTTAGCACCCTCTGCCCCACCGTTACCATAGCCGCTGCCGGAGCTAGGAATAGTGGGGCTGCCGGGGACTGAGGGCCGGGGCAATAGGGCGTGATTCATATTGAATGAAGGTTTTAAGCCATAAAACACCACGCTGGCCAGTGCGTCTTGGTGAGTTCTTCCTGCCACGTTTGCCTGTAGCGCCTTGTCATTACAATAATATTCTAATTTCAAGGCGCCACAGTTACCGGGGGGGACCGCTAGGAGGTGTGGACTCGAAATTAAGAACAAATTGGTCGCTGCCGCAGAACACGGAAGTAATTATCAATGTCCTGAAGCAGAGTTCAATTCAATTCATACATATAAGGTAAGTTTTTAATATGTGCACAAATTTTAATATTTGCTTCGCTATTGTTAATCAATAACACGTGTTATTTTTACTCTAGCTCGAAGAATATTAGAGATAGTGCCAATTCAATGATTCCACTAACTTAACGATATTCATGAACGCAGGGGTGCGAGGAGGGGTGTATTGTCAGGTAAGTTAATAAATGAAATTTCAAATTTAGAATATCAGTAGTAGACTGGATTGTAGTCTGATAAGCTGTACAAGTGTACATGAAATTTTAAATTTCGAATAGAAATACAGTGTATCGTATACCTACAGCTTGACAACCCATGTCATCATTAAGTAAACTATCACTTTAGCAGACTTCGTACACACGTGTTCAACTGAATATTCAGTTGTTCACTACAAGCAAATGCAAACACAGTTAATTGTACATTTGTAATCTTATCTCCTAATAATAAGGTTCACTAGTAGTTAGTTAACAGTGTGGGCGATATGTACATAAGTTATGTTGTGTTTATAATTTGTTT
This sequence comes from Acleris sparsana, assembly GCA_923062465.1. Lineage (NCBI taxonomy): Eukaryota > Metazoa > Arthropoda > Insecta > Lepidoptera > Tortricidae > Acleris > Acleris sparsana. Next base: position 45,733,010 of record OV281285.1, on the reverse strand, counting down.
ACAATAAAAACCACACTCAGCAGCGAAGTTATTAAAATTTATTTAAAAAATACAAATACAAAACTAAACGTACTTTAACAAATGCTCAAAATGACCTCCGTTATTTTCTATACAAAGCCATGCACGTTTTAGCAAGTTGCTCTTTTGTCTGTCTAAAACACGAATTTCGTTTTCAATACCATCGAATGCTGATATTATTGTCGTTTTAAGATCAAATCGTCGAGACTCTGGGCTTCTTCGACGTACACGCGACGTTTGACTTCCCCCCTAGAGAAAAAGTCACACATCGTGAGGTCCGGGCTTCTGGCTGGCCATAGCACCTGAGGTGCTCCACGCCCTACCCAATTGTCTCCGTATTCGTTATTTAGGTAGTTTCGCACTGTTGTTGCGTAGTGGAACACCGTCATACTGGCGGTAAAAATCTCGTAGATAGGCTATCGGAACATCTTCCAATAACTCTCTCACTACCCCTTACAACATATCCAGGTAGGTTCCTCCGGTCAAACGGCCTTCGATAAAATAGGGCCCTAATATTTTATGCCCAATTATTCACGACCACACGTTGGCACTAAACCTTACTTGGTGGTGAGATTCTTTAAGTTTATGTGGATTACTGTATGACCGCCAGTGTTCGTTATGTACATTGTAAATCCCAACACGGGTTAACAGTGCTTCATCAGTCCATAAAATGTTGGCATCGGGATGACTAAGAAGCCACCCACAAAACCCTCGACGAGCGGATGGGTCCGTTTCATGAAGCTGTTGTACAGATTGAAAATGATAAGGGTGGAGACCGGCAGAATACAGCAACTTTCACACTGCGTACTGGCTGACACCGAAACGACGTGCCGCGTCATACGTAATGGCTCACGGGTCATGTTCGAAAAATTCGAAAATTTCATATTTTATTCGAAAAAAACTAGTTTAATTGTAAAAAGGTTTTTATTGTTGAGGTTTGTAAAAAGTGATTTTCTAGTGTGACTTTGTGTCCACACGAGAAGGTATAGGAGCGAAAATTAGCAACCAAAAAAATTTTTTTTGGTACTTGGTTTACTGTCGTAATATATTAAAGCATGGTTCATTTAGAATTGGCACGTATAAATTAATTTAAAAAAAATGTTTCTTGAATTCTTATTTCAAAAGTGACAATCACGGTTTGTTGACAACGTTTTGATGTTTAAATGGTGCAAAAATTATAGACCTTGATCAATGCGTTTAATAGTTATCGACAATGGAACTTGAAAAAAGGAAAGTAATTGTGGACAAATACTTGCAAAATCCATCATGTTCTGGGTCGAAGATAGCTAAAGCACTAATTTTCCACAAAAGTACTGTTTGTAGAATTATAAAACTATACAAGGAGACCCTGTCTTGCCGCAGAAAGGCCAGGTCAATCGTAAATGGGGTGCCGGGGATAGAGAACTTAAAAAGAAAGTGTTGAGAGCTGTTGAACAAAATCCAGGGCTGTCCGATTACGATCTGTCCCGTAAAAATCTATTAAGAAGCAAAATCGCACCATGAAGCAGAACCTTCAAGTTAAAAAGCGAGCTCGCTTGTTGTATGACAAAGTTTTAACAAAATTCAAAGGGTCTTGATGGACGACGAAACCTATGTTAAACTCGATTTTAAGCAACTGCCCGGTTCAAAGTATTACTTGGCTGATGCTAGAGGAAATGTTGAAGAAAAATATAAACTAGTTAAATTGGAAAAATTCGCAAACAAACACATGATATGGCAAGGGATCTGTAGTTGTGGCTTAAAGACCAACATTTTCGTTACGTCTTCTACAATGACGTCAGATGTTTACATGAAAGAGTGCGTGCAGAAACGAGTTTTAGCTTTCATTCGAAACCACCGTCTTCCTGTGAAGTTTTGGCCAGATTTAGCAAGCTGCCATTACTCAAAAAAGGTACTACAGTGGTATGAAACCAATCAGGTCGATTACGTGCCTCGTGACATGAATCCTCCAAATTGTCCACAGTTTCGACCAATTGAGAACTACTGGGCAATTATGAAAGGGAAACTCAAAAAGAGTGGCAAAATGGTCAAAGATGTAAATTTGCTGCGATCCACATGGAATCTTCAAGCCAAAAAAGCAGATAAAAGCACTGTTCAGAAGATGATGGGATCTATTTCGAAAAAAGTTCGGAATTACATACATGGTTTTGATAACTGAATATTTTTAGTGTAAAATGTAAAATAATAATACATATTTTTCAATTTATAATACTAGTAACTGTTTTATTTCATTAATTATTTTAAATTTTATAACCTTGGTAATATGTACCAATTCTAAATGAACTATGCTTTATATTAACGATACAAAATCATACGTTATAATATGTGCACTGATAAAAAAATTACCCTGTATATAGGGTTCATATAATCAGAATTATTCATACTTTTCAAAGTACAGCGGCCGCCATTTTTATGACGTCATATCCTCGGATCCAGGCACTTTACAGTTAGGGTCCCGATGGTTTTTAAGAAAGAATAACATGTTTTTCAACACACTTGCTCAAAACGACCTTTTTATTCCACCGATTTTTGGCTCATAAACCTAGATATTAAACACGCGTGCTTTTTCAGTATATTACGCACAAGTGCCTTTAGTTTATTAACCCAAACAATTTACATTTGTAGCCTAGTACCAAGTTGTAAGTACGAAGAAGGAGCGATATAATTTAGTCGGGTTATACCTTTTTTTTTCTTAGCAACAAACAGTTTTTATGCGGCAAATAACATTATCTACGTATTTATTTCAATAAATTGGTGAAATCAGCTTTATTACTAAAAAATAACTCAATTTCATTAAAATAATTTAATTTTTTCTGTAATTTGTATTTTAAACATGAATTATTACATTTTAAATTTGCGCGCGCATCGGTATCGCGGCAAGAAAAAAAAACAACGCGCCAGCCGCCATTTTTCGTAAATAATTGACGGCTGTGACGAAGATAGTTTGGATTAATTATTGTGAAGTTTAATATTAACGAAAATGTAATTTTACCAACTGTTTTAATAATTAATTAAAATTTGACTAAATGAAGTCTTGTTTTTTTTTCGCAAGTGTGTTGAAAAACGTCGTATGTAACACGTGTGCCTGTGACCATAATATACGCGGCTTTCTTGTGGCGCACTCGCTTCCGCTCGTGCGCACACAATAGCGCCTTGTATACAATGGTCAACTTAGCACACTTGTATCATAATGTACTATAACAACATACTAAAATTTGGTGCTGATATTACTAAGGGAACTGTTACCCCTAACAGAACGAGTAATAGCAAAAACTTGCGAAGTTCGAAAAAATTATGAATTATGAAAAGCTGTATCTCAAAAGCTGTTGGGTCTACGGAGATCACTTGGCTCATACATTGGTCTAAAATCTTAAACAAGTCAGCAAAAAATCAGAACTATCGGATTTGACGCATACACATGTTAACTAAAGTTACTGGAGTAGTAAGTAAAATAATCGAATTTACGTACATACCTAACAATATTTATACTTCAGGTATTAGATAGATCAAGTAGGTGACTAAAATAGAAGAGTCAGTTTGGACAACCCCTGGGCGCCCGATCGGCAATGGGTATCAGAATCTCCCTTTAGGCCGGAGTCGAGCTACTTTTCTATGTATACTATGCTTCAGTTAGACTGACCCACCAACCATTACTTACCATTTTAAAACAAGTTATTTTTTGCGATTATGACCGCGGTTTCTTGTTTTTTAAAACATTAACTTTATTTTATATTTTTAAGTGATCGTAATAATCTGTTATGCAGTCCCATTTCTTAGTTGATACGAAACTTTAAGACATTCCAAGCTCGCCGCAAGCAACGCCGCGGGAAAGTCATAGTCATATTTAAACAATTATACGTTTTTCGCTATAGTCGCTAAACTAGCTTAATCGAGATATCTTATCCTTGAAATAGGCACCGTTCCGGTGGCCATCTGTGGTCTTCATCATCCATCCTCCATCATCAGCACTTCACCAAATGATACTATGTATGCCTTTAATATTTGGGGATTTCCCGCAATTCCTCACGGATCCCCTGATCAGTTTCAGATTTGGTGACAATGGGACTACCTCGGAAGTTTACTCTAAAATACAAAAATGTTTTTTAAAATTGATCCACAATTGACGGAGAAATCGGTGAAAATACATACAGTGGAACATGGAACCTCCTGCTTTTTTGAAGTCGGTTAAAAATAAAAGGTCTGTTGCCAACAGTTGTCACACTGTTCGTAAGTATAAATCGTTTTAAACCTTAATTATGACGCAAAAGTATATAACTAACAATAAAACTGCTTAAGCACTTTTGGGTTAGTGGTCAAATTAAGTCATATTTTTAGGCGATTTTGTAGTAAAAACTAAAGCGTTATTATGTACGCAGCACTGTACGAGTGTGTAGTTGATCCTGTCGATCCTCGGAGGTAAGCGAATGGGCCTCACCAGTGGTGGCGAGCTGCTGCAGGCGCGAGGGCAGGTCAGCCGTGGTGCACTCGGCGCCGGGCGGGTGCAGGATGTCTGGCATGGCGTTGCGGCGACCCGTCCGCCCAGTCTCGAGGAACTCCTTTGGAACTTCTTCACTTTTTCTGTCCTGCATTATTGCCATCATTTTCAGTACTGAAAAAATATTTATTTTATTACATTACAAATTATATAACAAATTAATATGGGGTTAAATAAATTAACTGATTGATACGATACGATTGCGTAAGCTTTTATGAACAAAATTGTATTTTTTTAGAGGTCCTTTTATTTCCTTATAATGTTTTAGAGGACTTCCAAACAAATATACACGTAAGGTAGACATCCGGGTGCTCGTCACTGTACCATCGGCCAAAAATGTGGTCTACCACCCTACGGTTGATGTTCATTTGCATGTTATGATTACAACAAGTTCGATTTTCCCTTGCAATAATATTATGACAATGACAAGTGTCAACCTCAGCGATAATTAGATCTCACATAATTTTTTGTCAATACTGGTAGACCACTAGCTTGGCCGGCCGTGCTAGTACTTGTCCCCATACTTTGAATTGTGATGCATATGAGAAATGTTAGTGGCTTTGATATTTCACACGCCAATCTATATACAGGGTGTAACAGGAGGAGTACGAGGGGTGATCCAAAAGTAATGATAACTAAATACTTTTTGCATCGATATACAATAATGACATATAGCGTTACTGGCAGTAGAGACTCCTCAGTAATATTAAGAAAAAAAAATAAAAAAAAATGTATTTGTCATTGAGTTTCAATTGTTTTTTCACGAGCGGTCGGAACAATAACGCAAAAATGGAGAAAATTGAGTTGAGAGCGGTTATTAAATACTACTGTTTAAAAAAAATGAGTACTAAAGACTTATATGCTGAATTAGTGGGGACACTAGGGAACTTTGCTCCGCCATATTCCACAGTAGCACGCTGGTCGAAGGAGTTTAACTTAGGTAGAACATCCACTCAAGACGAACATCGCGAAGGCCGCCCTTCTACGGCCCTTACGGAAGATAATGTAAAAATTATCAATGAACTCGTGTTAACAGATAGAAGAATGACTATCAGACATCTAGTTGAGCTCACGGGGATTGCGTATAGCAGTGTTCAAAGAATATTAACTGATGAACTACACATGAAAAAAGTCTCCGCCCGTTGGCAAAAGGAAATACGAAATAAGATTTCAAAGTGTAATCTTGAAAAATTTCGAGCTTATCCCGAAACTTTTTTGCGTCGATTTGTCACCATGGATGAGTCTTGGATCCATCATTTTGATCCTGAGACAAAACAACAATCAATGACGTGGAAGCGACCCAGTTCCCCTACACCTAAGAAATTCAAGGTTGCAAGCTCAGCTGGGAAGATCATGGCTTCCTTGTTCTGGGATGCCGAAGGAATCATAATGATAGAATACCTCGAAAAAGGAACCACTATTACAGGCTCTTACTACGCTGACCAGATACGAAGATTGAGAGAAGCAATCAAGGAAAAGCGGCAGGGCAAACTTCGTGCTGGTGTCCTCTTTCACCAGGACAATGCTGCACCCCCCCACAAGGCCGGTGTTGCGATGGCTGCTATTCGTGATGAAGGCTTCGAAGTGCTTGAACACCCCCCATATTCGCCAGATCTAGCCCCCAGCGACTTCTATCTCTTTCCACGCCTGAAGGAAGATCTTAGAGGTAACACATTTTTGGATGACAGCGAAGTGATGGCCGCTGTGGAGGCATTTATGACAAGCCAAGAAAAAAATTTTTTTTTAAAGGGAATTCAAGGTCTAGAGAAACGATGGTCTAAGTGTGTAAACTTGCAAGGAGACTATGTTGAAAAATAAATTAGGTTTTTTTACATTTTATGATAGATAGATAGATAGATTATTTATTGGTAAAACAAATTTTACACGTCATAAAAAAACATTCACGTCCATCACATTATCACATTATTTTTCAGTCAATTGCATTAACATTACAACATGTTTAAAATGTTAAAGTGTATCTTCACATTGAATTATAATAATTAATTAGGTACTTTATTATAGTTGTTAATTTATTTAAGAATATTTCCCTGTTAATTGGGCCAGTGACTTGTAAGTTTCAAAGAATTCATCAACACTATAACACGCCATGTGGAGCAACACAGATTTAAGTTTATTGACAAATATCGCATCGCTAGCAGACTTTAAGTCATCGTTTAGTGTGTTGTATAATTTTATTCCTACGATGAGCAAGGATTTATTGGTTTTAGCTAAGCGGCGCGGGGGGGCACGTATAGCTGGTTGCGCCTGCGCGTGACACAGTGTAGCTTCTGGGAGTAGGTGGGGAGACAGTCGAGATTCCGTCTTACGTACTTGCAGGCCTCAAGTACATACACACTTGGTAACGTCAGAATGTTTAGCTGCTTAAATAAGTCTTTAGCGGGGTGGTCGTATGATTTTTTGGCCATAATACGTATTGCGCGTTTCTGTAGTTTAAATATTTTATCCCGTTGTGCAGCAGTACCCCACAGATCTACACCATAGATTAGCGTCGAATGGAAATACCCATAGTATGCCTTTTTTAAGTTATCCTCAGAGAGGCTCAGAGAGGTTAGTCTGGATAAGGCAAAGCACGCTGAAGAGAGTTTGTTGCAGGCGGCTTCAATATGAGGTGACCAAGTTAACCCCGCGTCGATAACGAACCCCAAATACCTGACCACATGCACCTGAGGGACAGGGATGTCGTTTATTACAATGTTTAATTTTACTTTTACGTTTTTTCTAAGTTGAAAGTGCATTATGTTTGTTTTTTCGACATTTAGGAGCATGCCATTTGCAGTAAACCATTTCGAAATGCTCTGCACTGTTCGCGTGAGTTTTGTTTCCAAGCCAATGAAATTATCGGCAGATACTATAATGCTTGTATCGTCAGCAAACATAACGCACTCTGAGTCATCGCAGGCAGAGGTAATGTCGTTCACAAGGATCAGGAACAGGTTATTCCCTGTCACCGATCCCTGCGGAACGGCACTATCGCCTATTTCTTCCAGCTCGGATTTGTGGGTATGGACATAGGTGCTTTGTCTACGACCTTTTAAGAAGGATTTAATCGTACTCGCAAAGGAGCCGTTCACGCCATATCGCGAGAGTTTATGTGCCTTTCATTCTGATTATCATTACTTTTGGATCACCCCTCGTAGATCAAACGAAGCAGGTCGAAAGAGGACGTCAAGACCTATCGATTTCACCCCCATGAATGTTCAGCAATTTTATACTGTTCCTAAGTAATTTAAGGGTTTGTAAATTTTTACTAGCAAACTATGTTACCACCTATTTTTGCTAATTTAATCTAAACAATTGAGTATAAGCCACGATTTTAGGTTTCTAGGTTTAGTTTTTAAAAAAAAATTGGACTTTTCTGCAAACTTAACTTTAACTCGAACTTTCGAGGCGGTTAGTGAAGAAAGTTCACATAACATTTTTTTCTGGATATTACTCTATAATCTGCGCTAATTAATTTTAAATATACAAAATTTATTGTATTTGGTTTACAGGAAAATGTAAAAAACAAAGTTAAGTGTCAGAAGAGCGACATTAACGAACCCCCTTAGCTTAAAACTTATGATTACAAAAAACTTAGTCAATAATAATTTGTTCAAATGCAAAAATACTTTATCTTGTCAAGGGGACACCGTTGATGTAGAAAAAAATATCGAAACTTTTATTTGGTCGTCTTGCACCGTCTTACATACACAAATAGTTTTATTTTCTCTTCCTCTATTTCTCTCCCAAGATTTTTGGCATGTTTTTCTGCTGAACTACGCATGTTATTTGATATTATATTTAATTTAATATTTAAAGCTTTATATAATGCTTAGACTAAGTAGTACCATTGTAATATGAAATATGTTTAAAAAAATGTCTGACTGAGTTTCTTGCAGCGTTTCTTTTCAGCACGGGTCTTGGGAAGCGCTGGTAAATTCTAAACGTGTAAAAGTGCCCGAGCGGCATACTTACTGAATAAATTGCTTTTACTTCACTTTTACTTTTAACTTAAAGTGTATTAATTGGTCAAAACAACATCAGTTACTGTAATCTCTGTTAATTTAGTCGTCATAAAAATGTATTTTTGTTTGTTAAGCTTAAGTTTTATAATTTTACTTGGATTGAGTTTCTGTTATTAGAATGAGTTGAAATTAGCTTATTAGATACTTGTAAACCGGGTAACAAGGCAGTACTATGGCGTCGCTAAGCACTGATCTGATGATGGCATTTAGAGATGGTCATAGGCTTGCTGCTGTACTTAATAAATAAATAAATAAATAAATAAATAAATATCAGGGGACAATGTTACACCAATTGATCTGGTCCCAAACTAAGCTCTGGCTTGTACAATGGGTACTAGACAACGATATAAATACTTATATAGAGAAATGTATACTTAAATAGATAGAAAACATCCATGACTCAGGAACAAATATTCGCGCTCATCACACAAATATCTGCCCTTACCGGGATTTGAACCCAGGACCGCTAGCTTCGTAGGCAGGGTCACTACCAACTAGGCCAGCGCGTCGTCAAAATACCGACACCGAGACCGGAGGATACCGACACAAAATTTCCGGTCATTTGCACCAAGTATGGCGACCCTTCGGGGGTCTAATTACGTGATGACCAAAAGGAAAATTAAGGTCGTAGCGCTGGTACTGGCGGCCGTTAACGTGATCTTTATTATATTTGCCATACATCTACAATTTAATAGGGAAACCTCGGTTTATGCTTGCTTCCTAGATCTCAGTAGAGCTTTCGACCTGGTAAACTATGATTTACTATGGAACAAACTCGCTGAATCTAATGTGCCCACAAGTACCGTGAATCTGTTGAGATATTGGTACGAGAACCAAACGAACTCAGTGAGATGGGGCGACTCCTCCTCTAGTGATTACAGGCTAGAGTGTGGAGTTCGTCAAGGTGGGTTGACATCACCGGACCTTTTCAGTGTCTACATAAACGACCTGATCGGGGAGCTGAGAGGCACCAAAGTGGGTTGTCATATCGGCACCACGTGCCTGAATAACTTTAGTTATGCGGACGATATGGTGCTTCTCAGTCCCTCGGTCTAAGGTCTAAGAACGCTTCTGAACGTTTGTGAGCGATATGCCTCGGATCACGGTCTGAAATATAACGTTAAGAAGACACAGTACATGGTATTTAGGTCCGGGAGGGGTCCGGATAACGTTCTTCCTGTTTTTTTGGACGGAGTCTCTGTGGAGAGGGTTGGACAGTTCAGGTATCTAGGACATGTGGTGACGGAGAACCTCCGAGATGACCTCGACATAGAACGGGAGAGGCGCGCTACGGCGGTAAGAAGCAACATGCTCGCGCGTAGGTTTGCGCGGTGTAGTGACCCAGTAAAGCTGACACTGTTTAGAGCATTCTGTCAATGTTTCTACACATGCCAGCTCTGGGTTAACTGCACCAGACGTGCGTTGGGCTCCATCAGAGTTCAATACAACAATGCGTATCGTACTCTGATGAAGCTACCGCGCTACTGCAGCGCATCGAGCATGTTCGCGGAGGCAAGGGTACCCGACTTCTTCGCCATAATGAGGTCACGTATCGCGGCGTTCTGGGATCGCATCAGCTCATCGAGCAATGGGATTCTCCGCGCCTTGTCCGGACGCCTGGACTGTCGAATCCACGATCACTGGCTTTCTGTGCATCGTGACCATAATAAAAAGTAAGTAAAAAGTAAAGTTAATCTGACATGTGTGTATCTTTATGACGTCATGAATGTATTCTAATTTTTTAATGTATTTTATATGGGTTCTTCCTGAAATAAATGACTTATTATTATTATTATTATTATTATCTGTAGGTTTTGTCTTTATTTCAGAGGGCTTATTATGGCCGTATTTATCGCGTGACTAAACATGGATAAAACATCCGTCACTCTCGCACTTATATACCTACTTGTCAGAAATTGAAGATTTTTTTATCCACGTTTCGTCATGCGATAAACAAGGATAACGGCCTAAATATGATCGTGAATATGGAAATGTTGCACCATCTTTGGTTAGTATTTCATATATCACCAATTCAGTGGGTGATATGTTTTTAGAATAAAAGCCACTTATTGTCCTTTAAATGAAGTCTTCGTGAAGTTATCGATCCTTGTAAATTTTTATTTATTCACATCCGGTTTTATAGCTTCTTTTCGGGCAATTACTACGTTGATGGTACACACACTAAATTTTGACAAATATGCTGTACACGCACCATATGGTCCGGTTTCAACAAGAACTGTTTTATATACTGCCAAAACAATTTGTTGAGCACCAATGCACAGTATATAAATAAAGCAGTAAAGAAACTACGAACAAACGCTCGAAACGACGCACTCACACAGAAGCACGCCTCTACGAGACCGCTAAGCGGACATGGCGGTGCTGTCAGTCGCGAGTGTCGCGTCGAGACGAATGGTGTTCTTCGAATTTTATATTCGTTCTTTATAAAGATGCCGCGAGTGTATTGCGTGGTATACGGTTGTTTGAATTCGGCTTATTCAAACCCGGAGCTTTCATTTTTTAAACTCCCTGCTGATGTTGAAAGGTTAGAATAAATAAAATATTTTTCACTTCTCATGCTCTTAAAATGTTACTTAAATCTGCGAATCGGGACTAAAGCTCCTTAGTAATCTCTAGGGATTAAGTATTTTTTTTAAATTTACTTTGGTAACCCCTAAACAACCAATCACGGTGTTTGTGAATGGAGGATTATCGCCATTTTCAGTGATTGTATATGGACCATATTTTTGAGTGTCGAAATAACCTCAAAATGACAACTGTGCAAATATATTAAAAAAAAAGATCTAATTTCGTGAAACACGATTAATTATTACGAATATGAATCTATTTAATCATATTAAGGCCGAACTCTTTTATTATGCGTGGTCCAATTACTTTTAAAATGGTTTCCAAGTTTGAATCTGTTGGCTAAATATGCAAGCATTTAAAACATCACTTTACAAAAAAACCGCGGAACTTTTTTTCCTATTTGTATTTTGAATAGATGTTCATAACTTGTATTGAGGGTACCTTGTTAAAAAATTTCACCAATTAATTGTGCAACTTTAGAAATTACGGACCAGAAATGTCATCATCATCATCCAGTGAAGAAGAATTAACGCCTAACGCCAGAATGGAGAAGAAAGCAAAAAAATTGATACGAAATCTTTTGCCGCCAAAATCTAGTGGCATTTATTCAAAAACATACCAAACTTTTATTGATTGGAAATGTGGGAAACAAAAAACATCATTAATGTTAGATTAACGATAGTAATAATAAGATACCTAATTGTTAGTTTTAATTGTTAGAAACTTTTTTTATAATAAATGTTGTAATTTTGTTTAGAACGTCGTTTTTTTCCTCGCATTCAAAGTGAAAAGTAGAGTGTTTAACGCGAGACTAAACAACCATAATGACACTCGAACTACGGCCACCCTCGCTCGCGTGGCTAAACACCTCGTGTCATTATGGCTTGTTTTAGTCCCTTGTTGAACAATCTACTATGTTAAAAATAGTAAATTGTACAACAAGTGCATAAAACGAGCCATTTTACCCAAGATGTGCATATAGCCACACGAGCCGGAACGGCGAGTGTGGATAGTCACGTCGAGGGTAAAATGGGTTTTATGCTCGAATTTTACACTCTGCTTTTCACTTCGATTGCAAGGAAATAAAACAAGAAGCACATACTGAGATAGATTTTCTTCGATTTAGGCGGCAATATCTTCTCAATTACATCTTCCGCACTTCTTTCCATTAAAGTCTCAGGCGAAATCATTATTTGATCGTCACTATCACTACTCGAGGACATTGTTTAACTACTTATTGAATTTTCAAACGCGACACAGCAAAATTTTCTAGTTTCTAGTTTTGTTTAACGAAAAATTTGCTTCGCGCCTCACAATTTTTTTTATTCTTTTTTTTATAATCTTTTTTTGACTATGTGACTTTTACCAGAAGGTAGGCAGGAGGGAGATAAATGAAATCACTTTTGCAGTTGATTATCAAATCTCCCTCCTGCCTACCTTCTGGTAAAGTGGTGACCCCGACGTGATATGAACACGCAACCTTCTGACTATGGTCTGTGCCTTAATGCAAAGTTATTATAAATATTTGCGTTATATTTTTTTACTTAAATGCACGCCCGTATTATTCGTAAATTTGTATTTGATAGTTATATATAATTGTCGTAATTAAAGAAATAACCTAAATCTCATAAAAACAAATGAATTAAAATATGGTTGGTGTATTGTGTATGTGACTGTAAGGCCTGATTACCTTCTTAACTTTTTTTTTAATTTTCAACTGTGACGTTTGACAGGTTTGACTATGGTCTGATGCTTAATGCCAAGTTATTATAAATATTTGCGTTGTATTTTTTTACCGTAAATGCACACCGTAGGTATTATTCGTAAATTTGTATTTAGATAGTTATACAAATGTCGTAATTAAATTAAGATGTAACCAAAATCTCATAAAAATATATCAATTAAATGAAGGTGTATTGTGTGAAGGCTGTAAGGCCTGATTGCCTTAGTCTTAAAAGAAGAAATTACTTTATGCACTAGTGCATAAAATGCGATTTTATACAGCCTATACCCAGCATAAAGAAGGACTTTACGAGCATGAGAAGTGAAAAATGTTTTTTATACGATGACATTTGTTTATTAGGTTATGAAATCATGTCAAATAAGCATACCTCCTCCCGAGTAGAAAAAATAGAAGCCGCTGCCATGTTAAACTTTTTGTTATTCTACCTATTGCTTCCAAAATCGAAATCGGGGGATGTGTGGTCTTTGACAACGATTCCACAGTATATAAATAAATCGTCACAGTATACATGATTCCATTGATAGCATGAGAAAAAAGTAGCCGCCATCTTGAACTTTTTAGTTATTCGACAGATTGCTTCCAAAATCGATATCTAGTGAGCTGTGTGGTGTCCGATAACGAATACGTTGACAGAATGAGAAAAAATAGCCGCCATCTTTAACTTTTTTTATTATTCGACTGATTGCTTTCAAAATCGATATCTGGGAATGTGTGTAGTCCCCGATAACGAATCTGTAGGCAAAATGAGAAAAAGTAGCCGCCATCTTGAACTATTTAGTTATTCGACTGATTGCTTCCAAAATCGATATGTAGGGATCTGCGTGGTCTCCAACAAAGAATCCGTTGACAGAATGAGAAAAAGTAGCCGCCATCTTTAACTTTTTAGTTATTCGACCGATTGCTTCCAAAATTAATATCTTTGGATCTTTGTGGGCTCTGATAACAAATCCGTTGACAGAATGAGATAAAACAAGGTATTTCAAAGTCGATATATGGGGATCTGTGTGGTCTCCTATTACTCTCGAAATTGACACTTGAATTACAACTTAATACAAGATTTTGTTTGTAAGCTTTCAATACTTGTATTTTTTTCCACCGGCTTTTATTTAGAATAATATGAATATCTTGTTATCTTTTCAGACGTTCCAAATGGCTTCGCTTAATATCTAGAGAAGATTTGGTGAACCAGCCGCCGCAAAACTATACCGTTTGTGAAAAACATTTTGACGCTAAGGATATTTTACAGGGAACGCATCGCAAAAAGCTTAAAACGAGTACATTACCAGCTCTCCACCTACCAGATGAACAAAAAAAAGATGTGCAAACGACAACCGAAGCTCCGATGTTGGAAGAAATATGTAAACAGACAGAAGATTACTTAACAGTTTTAGCGAGCCACAGTACTCAAACTCCCAGATCTCTTACATCGAACTTACCACGGAAAAGAAAACTAAAATCGGATCTTTCAGAAGCTAAAAAACAACAAAAGTTGGACGAAATTGACAAAAAATCGGGGAAACATCAAAAAGATATTTTCCACAAAATTGTGTGACAGATTTTTGACAAAAGAACTAGCTGATTTGGTTAAAGCACTTATTTAAAATTTAATTATCGTGGAAATAGATATCACCAAAGTCACAAAATGTTTTGCTTGAATTTATATTTCACCAGTCCGCAAGCTTACCGGGTTCTACAAAGTGCTGTATGTCTTCCAAGTCCAAGAACATTAAGTAAACACGGAGTACTAGTGACAACTGAAATAAATGACAGAATTATGACAATTCTAAAAAAAAGTTGATTTTATGACTAATATTGAGAAAAACTGCTCTGTTGTCATTGACGCCATGAGCTTGAAGGCTAACTTATTTTATAATTTAAAGCAAGATAAAATTATCGGTTTTCATGAGATCAATGGGGTACAGTTAACAGAACCTGCAAAAAATGCTTTGATCGTGATGGTTCGTGGGATATTTATCAGCTGGAAGCAACCTGTTGGATTTGCATTGCTCTCCGAATGTAGAAACTATGACGAAATAGCTAAATGGATTGACAAATTTATGGAAAAGCTTTTCGAGATAGGACTTAATATTAGAGTATTTGTCTCCGATATGGGCTCTGATTTATTTAACGCAGCAAAAAAGAGATCTGTTACCTTAGAACGGCTTTATTTTTTTGTCAATGACAAAAATATATACTATATTTTTGATGCACGTCATCTCATTAAACTGGTTCGCAACAATTTGATTTCTTACTACTTTCATTTCCAGGATCGTGTGGCTAAATATGAGGACATAGTAAAATTTTACGAAGATGATAAAAAAGGGACTTTAAACAGCCTTTAAATTGACTAACAGCCACATTCACCCTACAAATTTTGAAAGAATGAAGGTTTACACAACTTTTGAGTAATTCTGTTGCCGCTGGTATTTCAACTTACGTGGAATTTAATATCATTCAAGAAACTGGAAGAGACACTGCAGAACTTATAAAAATAATGAATAATTTATTCGATGCATTAAACTCCTCAAATCTAAAAGATAATTACGAATACCGAAGAGCGTTTTGTGGAATAGAAACGCAAATAACTTTTTTCAATAAAATGTTGAACTTTTTTCAACATCTGAGATTAGTCAATCCGAAAAATGGAAAAGATGGTACGTCAAAGGTGAAGTTTATACATGGGTTTCAAATAACACTTACCACTATTTTGCTACTTTTTGAAGATTTGAAGTCAGAAGGATGTTCGTTTTTACTTACAAGGAGGCTCAATCAAGATGTGTTTGAGAATTTTTTTGGACAAATAAGAACTAAAAATGGTCTTTCCACAGACAGACAATTCACATCTGCCTTTAATTTTTTTTTCCTGTGTTATATCATAAATCCTCCAAAAGCAGGTAACTGTGAAGACGATTTGGGAAAACTTCTCATTCAGACCAGCGAGTTATGTCAACGAAATGATAAAGCAATAAGAAGTGAGGAAATAGAAGTCCACGGTACAAATGATGAAGAACTACAAAACACCGTTCAAATTATGAGCTCAGAATATAATCAACTGGATATTCCCGAAAAAAACTCACTTTTTTATGTTTGTGGCTATCTCTTAAAGAAATGTGCCGAACGCCACAATGATTGCCAAAGTTTGAAATCATACATGAAACCAAATCAATCCGTCCACAACTACAGTTCTGAAAGTCACTATATGAGAGAATACAGCAAAGATACTAACCAAAGTTTACTAGTTGTACCACCGGATAATTTTGTACAATATATCGAGAATATGAACGACATTTTTCGCTGTTGTTTTCAAAGAAAGCACATAAACTGCACATAATAAATAAATTAGTTGTATTATTAGTTTTAATTAGTTTTATGTGGTAGTGCAGTTGCTAGGCAATCTGAAATGTATAACTAACGAAGAATAAAGACTTCTTGAAATGCTAAAGTTATGTTTATTACCCAATTTGAATGGCAGGGACTACTTTTACTGATTATGTTAACTTATCGGACACCACACAGATCTCCAGATAACGATTTTGGAAGCAATCAGTCGAATAACTAAAAAGTTCAAGATGGCGGCTACTTTTTCTCATTCTGCCGAGAGATTCATTGTCGGAGACTACACAGTTCCCCAGATATCGATTTTGGAAGCATTGAGTCGAATAATAAAAAAGTTAAAGATGGCGGCTACTTTTTCTCATTCTGTCAACGGATTCGTTATCGGACACCACATAGATCTCCGGATATCGATTTTGGAAGCAATCAGTCGAATAACTAAATAGTTCAAGATGGCGGCTACTTTTTCTCATTTTGTCAACGGATTCGTTATCGGACACCACATAGATCTCCTGATATCGATTTTCGAAGCAATCAGTCGAATAACTAAAAAGTTCAAGATGGCGGCTACTTTTTTCTCATTCTGCCAACAGATTCGTTGTCGGAGACTACACAGTTCCCCAGATATCGATTTTGGAAGCAATCAGTCGAATATTAAAAAAGTTCAAGATGGCGGCTACTTTTTCTCAATCTATCAACGGATTCGTTGTCGCAGACCACACGTATCGATTTTGCACTAACTAACTTTTTTTAGTTTAGCTGAGATACAATAAACAAAAACTTTTTTGTATTTCACAAAATGTTAGTGAACAACCCTTACGCTCATTTGGAGAGTAGGTATTTATCTTGAAAAGTAGGCCTAGTTTCTATACTGCTTTATTTATCTACTGTGACCAATGTCTAAGTGAACATATGACCTATGTTCACTACCGCTAGCTCTTTCCACGGTCGCCACATATCCATCAAGTCCAATACAACGTAGCTAGGAGTCATTAAAATCACAAGGTGCAAAATCCAATCGAAAGCAGGGAATATACGGTAAAACGTAGCCAGATTGCGTAAAAGAGCAGTAGGAGTTCGAAAATAACACATGTACTAAACGACCTAAAGCCAGTCAGACACTAACAAGCAAAAGACCTGATAACAGACCAGGTAGATTTTTTTTATTGCTATATCGCTTGCTCCTACGTATTTTGTTTAGATGTGAGGGTTTTTTTTTGCTATTTAATTATTGTGGTCTTAATGCAAATTTGGCACTAGTCAATATATAAAATGATTTGTAGTTTCAATATTATATACCATATATATTTTTATATACCTAAATATTCATTATATTTGTTGATTACAATGAATAATAATTTTAAACAATGATTTTACTTAATATTATTAGAACTATTTTATTTCATTCCCAGTACGTCCCAAATTCCCAATAGTTTTGTCCTAAGCGTAGTCTAGAGGTTAAGTGGTCTTTGTCTCTGTGATTACAACTAATGACATAATTTATTTCAGAAATAAAAGTTTATTCGATTCTGGCCTCGAATGTCCAATTCCCCGTACGTCCAGTCTCCGTAAGTCCATTTCCCCGAACGTCCAGTCCCCGTAAGTCCATTTCCCCGAACGTCCAGTCCCCGTAAGTCCATTTCCCCGAACGTCCAATTCTCCGTACGTCCAGTCTCCGTAAGTCCATTTCCCCGAACGTCCAGTCCCCGTAAGTCCATTTCCCCGAACGTCCAGTCCCCGTAAGTCCATTTCCCCGAACGTCCAATTCCCCGAACGTCCAGTCCCCGTAAGTCCATGTACGTAAAATGGGAGACCTAAAATTTATATCAAGCAGAAAAGGAAAAAGAATATGTTGTTACGAAGGCCATAAGTATAATTTAACCGTTACCAACAAAAAAAGTAATACTACATTATGGCGATGCACTAATCGCACGATTTGTACGGCCACAATCAGTTTAAGTTGTGACGACCATGTTTTACGTCAAAAAGAACATGTATGCTTTCCCGATGAAGCTCAAAATAAAATAGATATGGTGTTGAATAAAATAAAAAAGGACGTCTGCCAAAACTTGGGACCGATTCAAAGTATATACGAGAATAATATTCAAAAAAATTTAAACGATAAAGTAAATAAAAAAATGGGACCATTCATACCGCCATTCTCGGCATATAAAAATTCATGTTATGCTGCTCGAAAAAAGTTTCTTTCCGCACATAGACTCACGTTCAAGAACCCCGAGGACGTAAGATTATCTGAAAGTTTTGTTGAGGATTTCCTCGTATGCGAAAACGGACATGAAGAAAAAATCTTAATATTCGCCTCACTTTGGGTCAAAATTTAATAAAAAATAAAAAAGGGTCATACCTAGCTGATGGCACATTCAAAAGTGCACCGAGCCCGTTCGTACAAATGTACACTTTACACTTAAGAAGCAAATCCAATATAGACACTAATAATGTGTTTCCCGTAGTGTATGGATTGCTCCCAAATAAAAAGGAAGAAACATACTACCGATTTTTTAAGTTGCTAAAAGAAAAGCTTGGTCTGTGCATAACGGAGTTCAAATGCGATTACGAGCAGGCACAAATTAATGCCGTGCATACAGTGTTTCCACAGGTTCAACTTGCTGGCTGTTGGTACCATTTCAGCAGAGTGATTTGGAAAAAGTCTAGGAAGCTTAAACTAAATAAAACAAAAGACGGTCGAATGATGACCAGAATCGCATCCCTTCTGCCATTGCTCCCTGCAGATAAAATTATTGAAGCATGGGCATCGATAAAAGATGGCACACCGCAAACTACAATGGTAAAAAAGTTTCAAAGATATTTTATCAAGCAGTGGATAAGAAAAATAACACCGGAACGTATAAGTTGTGCGGATGCGAAAATAAATAGAACGAATAACGCATTAAAAGGTTGGCACCATCGTATCAACATGAAATTACCACAGACCCCGAACATTTACTTCTTCATACAATGTATGAAAAGAGAGGCAGCATTCTATGATTTGAAAATTTCGCAAACTATATACGAGGCACCAAAAAAAAATAGAAGACCTATGGACATAAAGTTTGACCGCCAATACATAAAATTTTTAAATAAGATGAATGACAATGCATGGCAGCCTATAAAATTCTTAAAAAAAAATATTCATTTACGTCTTGTTTTTAATCCCAAAAAGAAAACTTATAGAGGGAGGAAATAAAATATAATATGATGTCATTGATTAAACTGTATCAGATAAGTGTGAATTTTGGGTAGTTTTTTTACTATTATAAGGAGAAATATATTTTAATTTGAATTTATGTGTAAGCCTATTTTAGTTTAGTTGTAACAGGTACCCAAATACATGTATTATGCAGTTTATAATTGAATTTTATTAAGTAACACTTATTAAAGCAGAGCCCAACTAGCAAACTATTGTTTTTACCACGTCGGTGGCAAACAAGTAAATAAATTTGCTTGTTGGGAGGTGAATTGAGTAATAAGAATGCTCTTATCCTATCTACCACATACACAGTTAATAACTTAATATGTAGTAGTAGCACTTGATTGTATGTACACAAAATATATATTACAGAACATTTATAAGAGAAATTATACAAAGGCGAACTTATCACTTTAAGAGATTTCTTCCAGCTAACCTTAGAGACGATGCTCGGCTCGGTTGTGACGATATTCGAGGAATATGGACATTTCAGGAATTGGACATTCGAGGCAATGTAAATTGGGGGAATTGGACGTTCGAGGAATATGTACATTGGGGGAATGGGACGTTCGAGGAATATGGACATTCCAGGAATTGGACATTCGAGAAATATGGACATTCCAGGAATTGGACATTCGAGGAATATGGACATTCCAGGAATTGGACATTCGAGGAATATGGACATTCCAGGAATTGAACATTCGAGGAATATGGACATTCCAGGAATTGGACATTCGAGGCCAGAATGGTTTATTCCGCACGCACCGTTTTATACAATAGTTCATCTCATCATAGATTAACAGGTATCATACCTAAGAAATCCGGGCATTCACATCAATTCAGTGAATTGACAAAGACGGAAAATCAGTATGTGAAAGAAAGAGACAAACCACTGTTGAAAGACATCGAAGCATCGCCATCTTTGTAATAAATGTTTCAATTTAAAATATTAATTTATTATAGTATAGTTTAGAGTAATATTATTATACACTATTCACACACCTTTACACGCATCTAGTCAGGAACGCAAAATGCCAGTTAGACAAAAGGCCAGAAACGCAGAAGGCCAGAAACGCAGAAGGCCAGAAACGCAAAAGGCCAGAAACGCAAAAGGCCAGAAACGCAGAAGGCCAGAAACGCAGAAGGCCAGAAACGCAAAAGGCCAGAAACGCAGAAGGCCAGAAACGCAGAAGGCCAGAAACGCAGAAGGCCAGAAACGCAGAAGGCCAGAAGAAAACCCTTCAGACCCGTGTCTCCCCTGGTCAACCCCCTGTGGGAGACATCAGGTATCTTTAGTACTGGTGTCTCCCCTTGCTGCCCATCGGTACTAGGTTCTCAATCATATTTGAAGTACTCATGCATCCCCTGTCAGGTATGACTTACACCTTTAAAATATAATTAA
Organism: Acleris sparsana; assembly: GCA_923062465.1. NCBI lineage: Eukaryota > Metazoa > Arthropoda > Insecta > Lepidoptera > Tortricidae > Acleris > Acleris sparsana. The sequence continues at coordinate 45,712,196 of OV281285.1, read as the reverse complement.
AGTAACGATTTTAAAGTATTTTGTTTTACAGTGTCAGTAACTCGATTGTGTGTGATAGTTAAAACTGTGAAAAACTGAGTCCTTATTTGATACGTCTTTCGGCTTGTTGCTTCCGGCTTGTTATGTCCGGGCTTGGAATGTAAAAATATTGTCAATATTCTAAATTACCTGAGTGCTTCCCATTTGTTCCATAGAACTGTGACGTCATAGAACAAACTAGGTTTTTTTTTCCCAAATAGTTCTATAGAACTACATACTAGCCTGTCACCCCGGCTCACTTGCCAGTGACGCAATAGAACAAAATAATACTTCTCTTTTCCCGTTGTGTTCCATTATGAAACAAAATGGTAATTATATTCCCAGGTTGTTCTATAGAACGTCATATTAGTATTGACATGACAAGACATGTCTAAAAATATTAATGTCACGCGTATAATACGCATTAAAATCGAATAAATTGTCTTCGGCGTTTGCTATTTCGTTCCAATCTTCCGTAGTTTTTTCCCAAATGAAATGAACACAGCCATGTATTGTACAAATTGTATTTCACCAAGAGCCTTGCCTGAACGGAAGCATTATCGGAACATCGTATAGGTCGGTGTAGGGACAGCCGCCGAATAAACATGTAGTCCACTCCGGTGTTCTTCGAAGTGGAACCGCATTTTCGTTTTCTTGGGATAATGGAATTTTGCCACTCATCATGAAAATAATTATAAATAATCACACACAATCGACTTACTGACACTGTAAAACATAAAATACTTTAAAATCGTTACTTTAATTATATTTTAAAGGTGTAAGTCATACCTGACAGGGGATGCATGAGTACTTCAAATATGATTGAGAACCTAGTACCGATGGGCAGCAAGGGGAGACACCAGTACTAAAGATACCTGATGTCTCCCACAGGGGGTTGACCAGGGGAGACACGGGTCTGAAGGGTTTTCTTCTGGCCTTCTGCGTTTCTGGCCTTCCGCGTTTCTGGCCTTTTGCGTTTCTGGCCTTCGTTTCTGGCCTTCTGCGTTTCTGGCCTTTTGCGTTTCTGGCCTTCTGCGTTTCTGGCCTTCTGCGTTTCTGGCTTTTTGTCTAACTGGCATTTTGCGTTCCTGACTAGATGCGTGTAAAGGTTCACACAACATATAATACGGCATATTTTTGACACTTTATTCACAAAGTAAATAGCCGAATATTGCATGTACGTAAGTCAACAGGCGGCCGCGTACTAACTAAAACACTGTTTGGTCATGACAACCGGTTAGCGATTGTTGAGCACAAGCTTGGCTTAGGTACGGGGGCGCCTTTGAATGCGTGCTGTATAGGTTAAGTGGTCTGTGATCTCTAACAAGGTTTAAGGTTTTTTTTTATTTATTTTTTTCTATACAAACTTTACATGAATTTAGAAAAATCCTTTCTTAAATGATGCCTTTGTTACAAAATCAACTTTCTCTCAAAATTCCATTTCTTTATCTAAAGCGGCTTGGGTTGGGCGTTGATGAGTCAGTCAATCAGGATAATACGTAGGTTGTTTGTAAATATCTAATTTTTTCCCTCTTGTATCTATATTCTCTTTTTACTTCTCATAGATATTTTTGTTATAAAGGCAACTGTTGAAGCATTATGTAAAACTGCACAAATGTTTGCCCCTTCAATTCAAGATGGCGGCAACGCTGTGTCCTCGAGGTCTAAAACTTACATTTTTCATGACTAGCCTATACCTATGTACTTAAGTAATACAAATAAAAACATTTTCTACACCACATTTTGTAGGGCAATATATTTGGACTTATTTTTTTGTCCAAAAATGGTTGTCAAGGTCAAAAATGTGTAAAGTTGGTATTTTTTTACTCTTCCGCATACAAGATGTTATTGAGAGACTGAAAATATTACTTCTTTAATTTATATTCCGGTCGAGATGCAAAAAGTAATTTAAATTGAGACAGGAAATATGAATAAAGGCGTGATTTAGAGGTGGACTCGTCAATCAGTTTGGTTAAACCCTGCAATACTTGGTTACGGTAGTTATAGTGCATTAACACGCAAAATAGGCGCATGTTTAAGTTGTCGAGTTGCGGAAAAGAGCCCGCCACAACCTATTTTGTGCAGTAATTAATAAACCAACTAAAATAGAAAATCATATTAAAAAACAATACAATTTTGTTTTCCATGCAAATCTAAGAAAGTATTCATGCATAATCTGCCATAATACCAAAAGGAGGTAGCTTGCTGCAATGTAGTAGTTGAAGCATTTTGTACTCTCATGGTAACAATAAACTGAATATTTTTTAAATAAAAACATTTTATTTCAGACCGGGTATGATGACGTAAGTACAATTAAGTTTTAATCTAGGTTAGTAACACACAACTTAAGTAATTAAAAAATGCTTATACTTTAACTATGCAATTACCTGCCCCATTTGGTATCACAGCAGTAATCTGAGTCAAACTAACTAGAAACAATCCTACTGTTATTCCTTGTATTCCTGCATACTTATCAACAATTACATTTTACTCCTCTCTCACAACAGATTTGAAAAATAGAAAACTTGTTGAAGAAAGAACTGGAACTTGTTAAAATAAAACATTTAATTTTTTATGACAATAGTTACATTAAGGTCGGGAATAAGAAAGGGTTTATAAATAGTATAGAATATCGTGAATTATGTACCATTTGATCCCCAAGGGTGGCCAGCATTGGGGGAGTGATATCTCACCTGCTCCCACCTCAGCTTGAGCTAAGAGACCATCACTCTATGTATCATGCACCTTACGACCCTGGATCAAGTCAAGTTAATATGTTAGTAAATATCAAATATACAAGTTAAAACAAGTATCAGTATTTCTGAGTAGCTAAAAATACCTCTACTTAATTAATGTTTGAAAAAATTGCTTGGTAGGTATGGAACGTCTTTTTTTTAAATTAAGCTGAGCACTACTGAAATGATAATCCTCAAGCAGAATTCAAGCCCCGACTTGTACGGGAGTATAAGCGGACCACTAGCATGCGAGATTTGCAATACCTGGCCGATTCTTCATACGATGGCCTCTCCTATGTTTACTCACACGACCTGTCCGGATTCCGGACATTTTCCCGCATTTACGTCACTCTGTCAGTATTAATGTAAAACTGGAACTATCGTACGAATAAAAATCAAAAAGGAAGACTAAATCGTACAACTAAGTATCTTCAATTGTTCGCCACCGCACAAAGGTAAAACTAATTATTTTTTGCAAATAATAATGAAAAATCAACGTTAACCAGGGATCCAAATATAAAATCACAAACCTCTTATTGTATTACACACATACCCACGTTAAATACTAATTAGAAAACCAAGAGCTAAATATTATTCACCGCAGTAGGTACACAGTGGGAACAAACTAAACACATGTACACATAGTAGAGCGAGCAAGAAAAGGAAAAGAAAGATGACATGCGTGACATTGACAAGACAATAGATAATAGATACTCTTTATTTTGTGACCTTGCTACTTTGGAGTATTGCTGGTTGGTTTGCTAATGAATGGTAAAAAATTGTGAAAATAAACGGGGTTTTCTAATTCTTTGCATAGTAGGTATGTATTTTCTAAAAATAAGTCTAAAATCAAATCAAATTAATTATTAATTTGTGACCTTGAAACTTTCTATGAACTAAATGAGAAATTCCGCTGTATTCCTTATATGGGCTTGTTTAAATTCGAAATGAAATTGGCCATATGGACCAATTATTATATTATTATTATTATTATAAAAAAGTGTTCAAACAAAGAATTGCAAAATTATTAAAATACGTAACTCTATTTTGTCAATAAGATAGGTATTGAACAAGTGGGTTTTTATAAATCGTAATGCCGTATCTACATTGTAGGGTTGTAAGGCGCGGGCCAGACTGAAGAGATGCAAGACGCGGACGCGTCAGCGTCGTAGAGCCCATTTAATGAATTTTCAACATTCCGCCTATATCCTCCATGACAGTGACATTGTCAGTGACAGTATTGCCAATCAATACATACACGAGACGGCGTGTCTACCTAAGCTATATCTTGGCTATATCTTGGCCATAGTAGTATGTTTCCCTGCAGGAGACAACTATACGTTAGAGTGAGATGGAAATATTTCGTGCTCACTCTAATGTTTAGTTGCGTCCCGCAGTGTTTGCAGCAAACACCAAGTAAGTAATGTGGTACGGCTTAAGGGTCTTCCCACATCTATCGACGCGGAATCGCCTTAAGCTGATCAAAAAACTCTTTATGTCCACGCAATAAGAGCGAGACGTCGTTTTCGCTCTTATTGTATGAACATAAAGAATTTTTTGGTCAGCTAACGCCGATTCCGCGTCGATAGACGTGGAGAGACACTAAAAGTTAAACAAAAAATTGAATTTTCATATGTTTAAGCCATAGAAAGCAGACTATAAAATGACCAGAAGACGAAATTCCGTAGTGAACGCGCAATCTCTATATAGCTTGTAAAGGAACCCTTATAGTTTTGTCATGTCTGTCCTGTTTGTCTATCCGCGGTTTATTTCAGAGCCTACTGCAAAACTCCGACCTCCCAAATGGATCGTTCTTGCATTTCGATCAAATTACGTTTCTAAGGTAAAAAGTGATTTTAAATTTTAATAGGGTTATTGCACCTTAAAAGTAATTTCGGTTCCATGTAACGCGTAGGTATAGAATTTAGTCTTTATTAAAAAAAGCTCATTCCCTCCAGTTTTCAACGAGCAATCAGAGGCTTTGATATTTTTTAACGTCTAGTTTTGCAAGTAATTGCGATTTCTGTCATTTTATAATGTTAAGCAACAAATAAACAATACCTATACAATTTTCGTTGTTTTTATTTATTGCTAAGAAACAAACAGACATACATTAATGTGCAAACTTAATTAACACGATTTAGACCTATAGTTTAATTACAGATAAACTTAGCAGAAGAACGTGTCTTGTCCAAAGAAAGGAGTATTAATATAATCAAATATAAAACTATCTTACTCTTTAAAATATACCAAATAACAACCGCTGGTCAGTAATTTAGCATTTAATCCACCTATACGATTACGTCGCAGAGATGGAGAAATTTATCTTGACAAGAAAAGGGTCTTAAGTGACAGTAACCAATTTTTTGTATGTTTTCTTAAAGCATTCTTCAATGTGGCAAAACTAAAAATATCAACGTCCGTTAAATTCAAGTTATTGTTAACAATGTTACATGCACGCCTAATTAACATATTTCTAGCATAACATGTCCTACTCCGAGGTATAGAAAAAAGATCTTTTCTACGACACTGGCGCTCTCGTTTACGAGGAACACTGAAATTGATTTTGTGTAATAGGTTCGGGGCATCCAAATGAGAGTGAATTATTTTAAAAAGTAGAACGGCATCAGTTAAGTCTCGGCGGTCACTGAGCATTTGTATATTGAAACGGGTGCAAGTTTCACTATAATTTGTATGCTGTTCTCCAATCCTAAAACACAATGACTTAATAAACTTTTTCTGAAGTCTTGAATCCTGTCTATATGAACATTAAAATGGGGTTTCCAGACTGAACAGGCAAATTCTTAGTGACTGCGGACTAAACTCTAACATACTACTTTATGCTGACGATACAAAAATTTCCGAGTAGGTGATATGAAAAATTCTTTACAATATTGAATATGTGTTTTTCAAAGTTTTTGGCGTCACGGCCCTTAATGACCATCAACATTTCTTCGCGACCCCCCAAAACCCAATTTGTACGATTAACCTTAGAAAACAACTCTTATTTAACAGATTTGGAACGCACCCTTCTATTCATTCAATCAGTCATGCGTTTTGGAACGCAACCTATATTTATCACAAGTACGAGTATTCAGAAGGTACTTATTGTTTCGCAACCTACCTACCCCTTTTTAAATATTAAAAGGCAGCCAGTCTCTTTTAAGCTGTGCGATTGTTATTTTGGAGATTATTTCGCGACGAAATGGAAAAGTTTCTAAAAAGATCATCGATGCCTTCAACGTCTGGATTAACATCTGGAAGTGAGCCTAAAAAGAAGAAAAATAGAAAATATGACGAAAACTATTTAAAATATGGTTTTTCTGTTACGGACGACAAACCACAATGTGTCATTTGTTGTGAAGTGTTATCTCGTGAAAGTTTGAAGCCATCCAAACTACTGCGGCATCTTACTACTAAGCACGAACATTTGAAAGACAAACCGTTGGATTTTTTGAGCGAAAATGGAGGGCGTTGCAGCAACAAAAAACTAATTTAGTACATGTAAGCATAATTTTCAAAAGTTATATCTATTTATAAATTTTTACATAGGTATTTTTACCGGTTGTTAGGGAACTAAATTTTTTTTGAATAGTCCTTTAAGTATGTTTTCGACATTTATTGTTTTTTACAGTTGCAGATTTGATGAAAACAATAATAAAGTACCTACCTACCACCAGAAAAAATTAATCATTTTATTTTTTTAAGTTCAGATATTCGACGTTAATGATAATGAGAAAGCCCTATTGGCTAGCTACCGTGTAGCATTTCGTGTGGGCAAAGCTGGGAAACCACACACAATCGCTGAAAGTCTCATTTTACCGGCGGCCGTAGGTAGATATAGCAGAAATAATGTTAGGTGAATAGCTGATGATATTCGGCAACAAGTAATAGAGAAAATCAAAAGTAGTTCATATTTTTCTCTGCAATTTGATGAATCAACTGACGTTTCCAGCTGTGCTCAATTTGTTTGTTTTGTACGCTTTGCAACAGATAACGATATCACCGAAGAGATTTTATTTTGCAAAGCGTTGCCTAGCAATACAACAGGCCCCTATTTCACCAAGCTTGACAAGTTCGACAATTGTCTAAATTCCGTGACAATTGTATTTCATGAAACAGCAATTGTAATAATCAGGTGACAATTGTCGAGTAGTCACGATAAGTGTTGTTTCACAAATCTCTACATTATTAAACCACGCTGACAGGTGCGAAAATAATAATAAAAAAATGAAATTTTTATATCGTGAAATGGCAGTTGTCTAAATTCTGATACAATTGTCACGTTGTCATGACAAACGATAGTCTTTATATTTTTAAATGTGTAAATCAACCGTATGTTGATTGTTGAAAGGCGTCCACCATTACCGCGTACTTAGTCCACAATTATACAACAATAATTATTATATTAGTTTGGAGTGTACAAACTAATTTTTATTTATTTTTATCAATCGCTCTACAAATGAAACACACACATGAGAACGCACATAAACGAGAGCGGTTAGCTTGGCTGTATGGATAGTTTCCTCAGTCTTGTCGACTATATGCAATTATTCTCACTTTAAAAAAAACTGTAGCAAGAAACAAGATTACTATTTTTTTAATTTTGATGGATGAATATGATACACTACTACCCGTGTTCGTTTTTTAAAAGTAAGTTTTCCGATCATGTTTGGGTAAATGTATTTTTATTGATACTAGCCAGTGTTTATTTTTTAATTTCAAAGTACGTGTGTTTTGGAAGCGAGCGTTTTCGAGTTTGTCCGACTAAATATAATTACCAATTACAAAACTTAATACTTAATTAAGTACACCGATGGTTTATTATAAATTGGCTTTTTATTTTTTAACGTACGCTCGAGAACCGCTTAAATTTTAAATACATATATAGTTGTGGATATAAACTGACACTGGCTGAATACGAATACCTTTGATCACTTTGCATGAAACTTATTTAAAACTATTAAACTATTTCCCGCGATTTTAGCCACAAATAAGTAAATCATTTGCAATTTGCAATTCCTTTCGTGCACCATTTTTTAAAGTGCCTTGATTAAAACCATTGCAATATGGATATAACAATTTAACATTCGACATGAAAATCAAGAAATGGAAAGAAATAGCTGACGTGGTATTGTGACCCTGAAACCATCCAATGCAGTGTGCAAAGAATTTGTTGACAAGGCGTTAAAGCTTTATTTTTTGTAGTTGGGTGATCTATAACTGCACCGATTTTATTTATTAAATATTCTACACTGGTTTTACTAATACGATTTTTTTTCTTGAACGCAAAGGGAGTGACGTCAAAGGAGAAATTTATTCGTTCTTTATATTCTCCTATATGTGAACTCATCTAAATCACTGTCACTACTACTCCTTTAGCCATTTTGTAACTAACAATGAAAACACTACAATTGTAACGCAAGCCTGACACAGCTCTAATCTCATGTCAATAAATTACCGACAAATTTGCAAATATGTCGATATGGAAAAATTTACAACTGTTTCTCAACATAATTGTCCTTAAAATAAATTATGGACAATTGTCACGCGTTGCACACTGTAATTGTAGACAATTATGTATGTCCATAGAAATAAAATTAGATTTGTCTACTTGTCACCTGTTACTGGACAATTGTCCGAGACACTTGTCGATACTTGTCAGCAGACATATGTCATTGACAATTGTAACTTGGTGAAATAGGGGCCTGGTCAGTGTTTGTATGATATGTTTTTAGAAAGCACAAAAGATTTTAATCTCGATTGTAAACTATGTGTTGGAATTTGTACTGACGGTGCTAAAGCGGTGACGGGAAATAAAAGTGGATTCGTCGCAAGGCTTAAGTCATTTCTACCGAATGCCTTGTGGACACATTGTTTTCTCCATCGCCAAGCTTTAGCTGCCAAATTTTTGCCAAAGTGCTGAAAGATGTTATAAAAGTTGTAAATTCGATAAAAGGCAAAGCTTTGCAAACGCGGCTGTTTCGAATTGTATGCGAGGATATGGGTGCACTTCATCAAAACCTACTTTATCACACAGAGGTGAGATGGCTCTCGAAGGGAAAAGTTTTGAGACGCGTCATAGAGCTCAGGGCAGAATTATTGATGTTCTTACAAGATAACAAAACTGTATTAGCGGATTTATTCCTTCCGGACCATCAAGTTGAATTCCCATTAAGTTGGATTCCCCGAAAGTTGAATTCCCATTACGTCGGATTACCATTACGTCGGATTCCCATTACGTCGGATTCCCACTACGTCGGATTCCCATTACGTCGGATTCCCATTACATCGGATTCCCTATGATTTGTTAGCCGTTCGTCCTACACGCATTTGGTCCAATACGCAGTTCGTCCTAAAGTCTGTGCATTCTTGTCTTATTTAGTAAACAAAATTCTAACCTCAAAACGCCCTGTTCTTATTGTTTATTAGTTATTTTATCGTAAATAAGTAGATGGAGATAAAATATCAACAAACTTGTCTCCAAAATGATGCCTCGGGATTATTTGATAACGTAATACACCTTATTCTAATTAAAAACTAGTAGATTGAGGTTAGAATTATGTTTAACTTGTTTTTTTTAAATTTATAAATAGTAGTCTAAATACCAACTTTCACGTTTCTAACTTCAAAAAGGAATGACTTGCAAACAAACGTCTACCCCTCTTTTTACCACTTGGGGGTTGAATTTCAAAAAATCCTTTCTTAGTGGATCCCTACAATATAAATCTACCCCCTGTAAAAAAAACGAGTTTCTATCTTTAGCGGTTTAGGCTGTGCGTTGATATCTCAGTCAGTCAGTCAGTCAGAACATAGCCTTTTATATACAGGGTGTCTGGAAAACCTTTGCACATATTTGGCGGGGTAATAGTTCGCACAATTCTGACCACGGGGGTATGGTTCATTTTTGTTTCTGTTAATGTAAAAAAAAAGAAGGTTTAATTATATTCATTTTGTTACTTGATGTATCGCAGCCGATACTTGACTTTGACATTTTGACGTTGATTACTACACTACTCCAAACGCTCGTAGTAAATAACGTCAAAATCCTGTTCAAGGTCAACGTCCAGTGTCAATGGTATGTAAACAAACACTTCGCTCCAGCTAAACAAAAATTAGGCTAGCATTATTTAAATCAGCCTGTAACTCAGTCAAATCTTAACTTAAAAAAAAGTTACCAATATAGAAATGATCCAAATCATTATTTTCTGTTGAATTCTAGAGCTAGACGAGATAAATTTTATTTGCTTTTAAGATTTCGTAGTCAAACTACGAACCCTTATAGTTTTACCATGTCCGTCCGTTTTGAGGAGTTTCTTCTAAACGCTCCTGTTTTATTTAGGTATATAAATGTTATAAATAAGAATAATGTTTTTTTTTTTTAGTTTTTGTTGTAATTTCTGTAGGAGTTACGTGTCCCCAATCCCCAGTCCACATTAGGTAATGTTACTTGGCCAATGAACATATTCTACATGAATACGGGTCACTTTGTATGGAATTCCTAAACAAAGTGACCCATATTCATGGCTCTTGAGTGTATTCTATTCGATTCTTTTCTTTCACGGAGGACGATAAGACTGTATTAGAATAGATTGTTACTTTAATTTTATGTTTTTCTTTGTATTCCGTTGTGTTTTTCTTACCAACAAAGGTTCATTTAATTATGATTACTGTGTTTTATCTTCATTTAAATGCAGTTTAAATCATTAAATACCACTTGCCATAACGGTGAAGGAAAACATCGTGAGGAAACCATTTTATTTGAATACAACACAAAATATCTCATAAATTCTATAAGTACATTATATTTAATTACATTGTAAAAATAACTAATATTAAATAAGACTAAATCTATATATACACTAAAACATTAAATCTAAGAATGGCCCCTGCGGCATTGTACCAAAGATGCTGGCAGCATTTCCTCGTTGAATGGCTAAACTTATTCGTTGAGCGAGGAAACTGCCAGCTCTTCGGTCTCCAGTGACGTCAATGAGTCTCTTTGACAATTCCTTAAAAAGGCTAACAGCACTAGGACCCCACGGACCAAGGGTCTCGACCCCGAATGGAATAAAATTATATTCTGGGCCGAGACCACTATATTTGCCAGTCTTAATGTTTTCAGCCGCTTCGGCCGCTGCACCAGCCCTATTGGAGGTTCGTGGGAGATGTGACGGGGCCAGCGTGTCTACACAGGTTGCATCCCACACTAGCACCCGCCCCATATTCCACGGAACCAAAGACATTCCGTCAGGTCTCTTGCCATCATTTCTGGAGATACCGGACGGCTCTAAAAGGGCCGGCACGTTAACAGAGGCAAGAGACCGACGGATGATGTCGTTTAGTGCAGCATGTCTTGAGAAGCGGCCAGCACTTCTCTGGCAAGAAAGTCCGTGATGTCCTAGCCGATCGACGTCACTTCCGCAGGGGCACCGATGTGGAGCGCAGACCGGGACCCCAAGGCGAAGGCAAACTGAAACTCGGAGTGTGTTAGGGTCTAGGAAAGTACCAGTGCTTGGCGAAGGATGAGCTTGAAGCCAGTATCCAGCCTCCCTTGTACCGACTGCTAAAATTCTAGCACGATCCGCAGCGCAGCACTGGCTAAGAAGGGAATCAACAGTCAATTTACATGCTATGTCATCCCAACACCTCTGCGATTTTGGGTTATCAGGAAAATTTTGACCGGGGCATGCAGTTAACCAGCCATTCTTTGCGTCCTCCAAGCCTGAAGTCTCATAGTTTAAAGGGAATTCCCTAAGGATTTTTCCTATGAGACTAGAAGAGCTATGGATCGACGAAAGAAAAGCTGGTAAAGCAATACTAGAAATTTTGCGGATCCCTAAACCACCGTACCGAATTGGGAGGGATCCTTGGGTCCAGGAATGCTCGCTTAGCTGAATATTAAGAATTGATTGCAGGTTACTTTTGATTAAAGTATCAATTTTGGACAAAAGATCTTGATGTTTCCAGAACGGACAGCAGCGAAGCACATAAGTAAATTTAGGGACAAAAAGACAGAATTTAATAACCAAAAGTGCAAAATGTGGACTAATGTCAAGAAGCCGATGGGAATTATTTTGAAATTTAGAAATAGAATTTTGAATATAATCTGAAAAACTTTCTTCAAAAATAGGAGATCCCAGGAGGCAAAGTGTACTTTTATCTACTATTTTTATATTTGGGGCAAGTTCGTTGAATTTTTGTATTATGTCATTGTCAGCGTTGGAAGGATTTTGGATGAAGAGTTCACACTTATTGAAATTTAGCTCTAAACCAATGGCTTTAAAGTTGTTTTTTAAAGATGAAAGATCGGAAAGTACTGTATTTACATCACCTCCTAAGGTCCCATCATCTAGATACCAAATATTAAATTTTGAAGCTAAATTTTGAATTAGAGGATTAATAGCCAAACTGAAAATTGCTGGCCCCAGGGGATCCCCCTGCTGACAACCAACTTCAGATGACAACTCGTTTGATCGGTACATCAACTTCGTTGGATCTGAATAACAGTGAAGAAGATAGTTGTAAATTTCAGGAATGTTGGATTTTATTTCAGACAGCAGGGTATCCCTATTTACCGAATTAAAGGCATTTTTAACATCAATTTTGAGTAACACTTCGCATTGGTCGCCGCTAAGGTAGGTGCGAAGAGCATGAACGGCAGCCTCGCAGCCTCCCTTAACGCCAAAGCCTAACTGAACGGGTTCAAAACAAGATTGCAATTTTGGTAAAATATGTCGAACTGCGATTTTAGATGCAAGGCGGCGAAGTGTTGCTCCAACAGCAATAGGTCTCACCCCACCATCTTTTTTAGTGAGGGCAATGAGGTTCGCACCGTACAAAGTGGGTACAATGTCCGGATGAATGTTACCCGAGTACATCATGTTAATAAGCTTGGTAAGGCCACTGACGAGATGCTCACCAGCATCGCCCACACACCGAGAAGTCAAGTCTTTTAAATGTTGGGGTGAGAGTCCATCCAGGCCCGCAGCAGAACCGGGTTTAAAAGATAAAATTGCATTAGTGACGTCGTTGTTTGTTATTTGCAGGCATGCATGGTTTGCTGTTGGAGGGTCGAGAAAATAAGGCGTTGCAGGAGCTGGGGGGTGTTTCGTCTGTAGGGCCAGAAGTGTATCAGGGTTATCTGGAGAAAGCACGTCACAAGAAAAGAGAAGGCGGGCGGTTAAAACCCTTCGAAGATATGCGAAGTCCCCAACCCGCATTAGGCTTGCGTGGTGGACTATAGCCTAAACCCTATACAGAGGAGCCCCGTGCTCAGCAGTGGGACGTTTACGGGTTGATGATGATGTTTTGAACTGTAAATGATAGCCAGTCGATATTTTTTACAGAGTATGTGTTATAACTATTAAGTTTTATAATCTCTCACCATCTCGAAAGCCATCCAGACCTCTAAAACGCACTACGCGGTGGTGATGGGCGACTTCAACGCGAAGTTGGGCATGAGAGAAGGTAATGAGCTGAGAGTGGGACATTTTGGTGTGGGCAGGCGAAATCCCAGGGGCTAGCGGTTGGCTGAATTCTTGGAGGGGCTAGCGGTTGGCTGAATTCTTGGAGAGGGAAGGACTCTTTATGATGAATTCCTTCTTCAGAAAGAAGCCACATCGCAAATGGACCTGGATTAGCCCGGACGGGTCGACAAAAAATGAGATAGACTTCATCTTGTCTACCAAACGCCACATAGGTATTCAATGATGTCTCTGTGATCAATAGGTTAAAGACTGGCAGTGATCACCGAATTGTAAGAGGCGCATTGAATATCAACACAAGGCTTGAAAGGTCACGACTGATGAAGTCTACGCTCCGTCCAACCCCAGTCCAATGCCAAAACCCCGAAACCTTCCAGCTCGAACTCCAAAATCGCTTCGAATGCCTAGCAGAATGCGAGTCTACGGACGATCTGAACAACGGGTTTGTGCAGGCTGTCCAAGCTGCTGGGTCGAAGTTCTTTAAGACCCGCAGCCAGAAAAGAACCCAAAAACTCTCAGACCACACTCTTAAGATCATGGACGAACGGAATGAAATGCGGCTGCAGTCTTCAGTGGACATGCAGAAGTACAGGGGGCTTAACAGACAAGTCTCTAAGTCATTACGGACAGACCTGCGCACCTTTAATACTTCGCGTATTAAAGATGCTATCGAGCGAAACAAGGGCTCTTAGGTGTTCGCTAGGGATTTGTCTGTTGGGCAGACCCAGTTGATTAAACTGAAGACCGAAAATGGCACCGTAATTTCATCCAAGGCCGAGATTTTGAGTGAGGTTGAGAAGGTCTACGGACAGCTGTACAAATCAACTCGACCCGTTGAAAGTTTGGCAACAGATCTCAGAGCCAAACTCACCCGACATTACACCGAAGACATCCCGGACGTCAGCCTGTACGAGATCAGAATGGCCCTGAAGCAACTGAAGAACAATAAGGCGCCAGGGGACGACGGAGTTACGGCTGAGCTTCTGAGAGCGGGTGGAATGCCGATACTTAAAGTCCTCCAGAAGCTCTTTAACTCTGTTATTCTCGAAGGCGGTGTTCCAGAGGCGTGGACCAGAAGTGTGGTGGTCTTGTTCTTTAAGAAAGGCGATAAAACCTTATTGAAGAACTACAGAACCATCTCACTTCTGAGCCACGCTTATAAGTTGTTTTCAAGGGTCATTACAAATCGACTCTCACGCAGGTTCGACGACTTCCAGCCTCCTGAACAAGCCGGTTTCCGGAAAGGCTTTAGTACCATAGACCACATTCACACGCTGCGCCAGATTATACAGAAGACTGAAGAGTATAATCGGCCCTTATGTCTAGCGTTCGTGGACTATGAGAAGGCCTTCGATTCGGTCGAGACATGGGCGGTGCCACATCGACTATCGATATATCGAAGTGCTGAAGTGTTTGTACAAAAATGCCACTATGTCAGTCCGGCTCCAGAACCAGAGCTCGAAACCGATTCAGTTGCAGAAAGGTGTGAGACAGGGAGATGTCATATCTCCGAAACTGTTCACCGCTGCATTGGAAGATGTCTTCAAGCTTCTGGACTGGGAAGGACTTGGCATCAACATCAACGACGAGTACATCACTCACCTTCGGTTCGCGGACGATATCGTAGTCATGGCAGAATCGCTAGAAGACTTGAGTAAGATGCTCGGAGACCTCGATAGAGTTTCCCAACGGGTGGGCCTGAAAATGAACTTGGACAAGACGAAAGTCATGTCCAATGTTCGCGTTTTGCCAATACCGGTTCACGTGGGGAATTCTCAACTTGAAGTGGTTGATCAGTACGTTACGTATACCTGGGACAAACTGTCCAACTAGGTAAATCCAACTTCAAGAAAGAGGTCGATCGCCGAATCCAACTCGGATGGGCAGCGTTCAGAAAGCTAAAGCGGATCTTCTCGTCCAAAATACCGCAGAGCCTTAAGTCGAAAGTCTTCGACCAGTGTGTGTTGCCAGTGATGACTTATGGATCAGAGACTTGGCCGCTGAATGTGGGCCTCATAAATAAGCTCAGGGTCACTCAGCGTGCAATGGAAAGAGCTATGCTCGGAGTTTCTTTGCGCGATATGATCCGTAATACGGTAATACCTACGCCAGAGAACCAAGGTCACCGATATAGCTATATTAGCATATTAGAATGCTGAAGTGGCAATGGGCAGGCCACATAGCTCGGAGAACTGATAACCGTTGGGGAAGAAAAGTTCTCGAGTGGCGGCCCCGCACCGGTGGACGGAGTGTTGGACGGCCTCCCACCCGGTGGTCTGACGACCTGGTTAGGATCGCGGGGAGCCGCTGGATGCGCGCGGCTCAAGACCGTGACTTGTGGCGCTTTTTGGGAGAGGCCTTTGTCCAGCAGTGGACGCCCCCGGGCTGATGATGATGATGATGAAAATAAATAAATACAATGTCTGTTTTATTAAAATGTACAACATTGAAAAAAAAAATCGTTCCATCTAGTCACAAGACTTTCTCGGAGCTGAGCCTCGCGACCCCCCTGGATAGGTCACGCGACCCCCCGGGGGGTCGCGGCCCACACTTTGAAAAACAATTATCAGTCCCATGGAATATTGAATATTCCATTGGGACTGATAAGTCTGATAACCCAACATAACCACAGACTGAGTTCTATTTTCAATATAGGATTTTATCCATCGGAAAAGATCGCCATGTATACCGATCTGCCAAAGTTTAAGTAACAAAGTATAGTGACATATTTTATCAAATGCGTTGGCAAAATCGGTATAAATGGTGTCATCACTGTGACCTTCGTCCATGGCACTAGATGACTAGAGATATCATTAGCAAAGATTAGCAAATTTCTATCGACAGACCCACCTCTGTAGAAGCCATGTTGATTAGGAGTGATATGCCGACGGACAGTACCGAATAACTCATCGGTGACAATTTTCTCCAGTAACTTTGCAAAAACACATAATTTAGAAATCGGACGATAATTTTCAATATCCCGGCTGACTGGTCCTTTGGGAATAGGAGTGATCCACGCTTGTTTCCATAGTTTCGGGACGTAACCTTCTTTAAAAGATTTATTAAACAATATAATACAATTACTACTAATTATTATACCAATGTATAACCAGGGAATCACTACATTTTTTTACTAACAAGGGATGTACGCCATCTAGACCGGCCCCTTTATGTGTATTAACTGATTTCAAGTAACTTGAAACAATCTGTGAATTAATTTCGATAGGTACAACCTAAATCGAATAGTGGATTTGATGCTGGAACTTTAACTATGTCATCAGATGATAAGTTGCTATTCGGCTTATGAAAAACTGATTGAAAATGTCTATTAAGTAAATAGTTCACAAACTTTCTTGCCGTTCGAACTAGTCACTCCTTTATAGTGCATTGTTTCAGGCAATTTGGTTTTGGAAAACACCGATTTTATATAAGACCAAAAAAAGTTTGGATAGGTATGTTTTTATTTTTCATCTCTCCTGTTCGGAAAGTTTAATTTGAATGGGTGGATAGCCGGGTGGAAAATTGCGTTTTCATCTCTAGGGTGGAAAGTAAAATTTTTTAATAGTTACTATTGGCCACGGAGTCTAAGATAATTGAGCTACGTCATATTATTAAAATAAAAGATTTTCATATATCTAAACTCGGCTATACGTTAAACGATGTATTTATTACGGCCTATAGGTTCATATGAAAATCATTTTAAGACTGGTCTATTTTTTCGCAATTACAGAAAATCAACATTTAAAATTATTCCTCTATTCTGCTGCCCGCCATAATGCCGTGATAGCATAGCATGACACTTTTTCTTTCACGTTTCGGCATGGCCATCTAGAAAATACACTACTGCCAACATTAGAAAAGTGTAATCGAGTTGGTCACGACCAAGGAGCTTATTATACAACAAGGAGGTTGAACACCGAACATCCGTTCGAACCAAGAATTTTGACCTTTATTACGTCACGAATATATTCCATCTCTTTCTTTAGTTAGGGTAAGAATGAGATGGGAGTCATGCACCTTGGCCGTGACCAACTCGATTTAACTTTTCTAATGTTGGCAGCATGTGTATTTCAACTTTTTTATGAATCTAGAAAAAAAAAGTTTTCAATAGATAAAGCGGGAAACGAGATTAAATATATTTAGGTAAACCGTGTCTTTTTTCCTCACAGTAGAAATGAAAAGTAGAGTGTCTAACTCGGGTGAAATTACCCATTTCCCCTCGAACTATTGGCGCTCTCACTTCGTTCGAGCGCCAGAAATATCTCGGGTGAAATGGGTCACTTTCAACCCTTGGTTATCAATCTACTATTACTTTCGGAATAAGATATATAGTTATTGTAACATTCTAATTTTAATTTGTTTGCACGTTTACGTAATATACTGAAATTTTGGTACTTAGTCTAAGGGTTTTTTGTAAAGTTTAAACATTTTATGATACTTACGTTTATCCCTCAAGACTTTTCGTAGTGATCTACTGTACCTAACTGGAACAGAAAGGGCCTGTCTCACTTTTCGATGCGGAATTAAATTGTTTATTAGACTATTAAATTTTGCAACACTATCGTCCAGTCCATATTCAGGTTATTAAAGAAAAGTGTCCACTGAACCTTTGAAAGTTCAGCATTTTTTTTTTGAAAATACCGTTTTAACATTGAAATAATTGTTTAATAATTAAAAATACAATTTTTAATACAGTATTAACATTGAAAGAATCAAGCTTTTAGTTTTGTCAAATCAAAAACCTCGTTCTGTTACTGTGGACACTCAACGGCGGGACGAACCTACGGTGCGCACTTTGAGCGCCACATCTCTAAGTGGAGGGGCGCTAGTCGCTCGGCTAAAAAAAATACAATTATATTGATGCATGGAGGCAAATTTGGTATCGCCTAAACTTCATCGCCATCCTGCGTCTTATCAAGTAATATTTTTTTTTACCGTGGTCCTTGTAATGTTATTGCATATTAAATGTAGTAGTACAGGCACACCGGCAACATAATCAAATAAGTATCAAAGGGCAAATATTAATTACCTTCCGATTCATTAGCTTCTATTTTATAGCAAAAATTAATGGAAGGGAATGAATACCTTTCAAATTCCAAAATAAACTATGTATTCCGAGTGTATTATAATATCAACCCGAAAGTGAGAATGTAGGTATGTTCATTTCTTTGATCGCCTATCCTACTTTTTCGATTTCGAAGTAGCTTGCAAACGTTTTTGTACAAACAGTAATGCGAGTTGTCTCTTTACTAATATATCATCCTTTTTAGGGTTCTGTACCTCAAAATAAAGAAACGGAACCCTTATAGGATATCTCGTTTTTCTGTCTGTATGACTGTACGTCCGTCCGTCACAGCCAATTTCCTCCGTAACTACAGGACCAATTTAAATGAAATTTGGTACACGTAAATAAATGAACTTTAAACATGGGGGCCACCTTTGGGGGTAAAGTAGAAAATTTAAAAAAATACAAACTATGTCGTGTGACATATCAAATGAAAAGGCTTGTAATGATCTCAAACATATATTTTTGATAATTTTAAAATAAATAAGTAGTCTTGAAAAGAAAGTAGGTGAAAATTGTCCATGGGACCCTAATATTGTCGAAAAAGGGCCTATTTAAAAAAAATACTTACAGGAAAACCTATAAGAAGTTTGTAGTGTGAATAGTTTTGGTTCGTTTCAGTGTCCAACTGATACGCACATAATATGCACTCGCGTGCTTAGTGATCTTGCTAATGATACTCCCCTGGAAGTGATACTTAATGATGCTAAAAATGTTTCTGTGTTCCCAGATCCCAATGAGATAAAAGAACATGACCCTCTTTCTAACAACAAATCCGAGTCAATTCCACAAATCAATCGTCAATTAAGGCGTGATTGTAAAATGTCTTAAGTATACTTATTTCAAAGGCTGAGTAAAGATAATATACTCCCCCTGTCCGGCTTGTTCACGATTTAAAGTAGCCACATCAATTTAGCAAGCCCAATCATTTATATAGATTTTTTTTTCCATTTAACAAACACACATGCACATTTTAACATACGTATTTTATTTTGTCATTATGGTCACGTTTATGGTTGGAGAAACCATAGTTCTTTATCAAATAAGTTCATAACTGATAATATGGGGAATCCTCATAAATTACGAAATAGCTCAAGCATATACAGGGTGTTAGGTATATAGTGGATAATCCTTGAACTACGGATAGAGGGTACTTAGGACGTTATGAAAAAGCTAAAATAAAATTAATAAAAATTTCGAAATTTTTGGACATTTTTGTTTTTTTGAAAATACACCCTTACTCGAATTTTTGGTCATGGTTAGTGTACGAAGATATTTTTTTTAATTTTCTTTTTACCTTAATAATGTTTAATAGTGGTGCTATCAGATAAACATTACCAATATGGCGTCACTACCGTGCTATAATAAAAAAAAATCGCGAACTTGAATTTTGCATCATCGATCGAACATTTACCAAATTTGACGTATTTTTTTTTAATTTACAACGTCAAGAACTCGACAAAAAGTTACCCTTAAGGCATAATCTCTAGGCAATAAAACTTACACGCGTTGGACGTGAAATGGGTGTAACTGGTTGACTTTTAATGTAGCATGCACTTGCCATACAGATAAACCCAGGTAATTTGCCATATCACGCACGTAAACGATTAATTCACATTATGTAGTGACACCAAAGTTTGACACAGAATGCTGAGAAAACAAAAAGCGATCGAGTGTTTTAAATTTCGAATAAATGGCATTTAACATTTTAGTGGCCAGTATTGTTATTATTGAAACAAAAAAGTTGTAATGCTTTGCCCAGAACGTAAATCGTTTTAAATAAAATGGTTCATAAAATGAGTGGCCAGTATTCTTATTTTAGCAAAGAAAAGTTTGTCATCATTAGGTACTCTATCTGGAATTCTAGAGCACTAATTTAATATATATATACGAGTATGTATATATATATATATATATTATCTGTAAGAAATAAAAAAAAAATTTAAAGGCAATTAACATATCCCTCAAATGTTAATTGCCATAAAAATAAGAAAGATAAATGTAAAAGATATGCTATTCAGTCTTAATGGGACAAAGGTGTTTAAGGACATTAAAAAATAGGTATTGTAAAGTCAGTGACAAGAAATTACCTTCATAATGATACATGTTGAACAGATTTACCTACCTAATTTACTGTTACCGACTGCACTATATTTGTCACTGAACATATAAGAATAAAATGTTTAAATGTATTATGAACACTTCGGTTACTGAATCTTAGTTTTGTTTTTTTCTGCCACAGAGGTTTTAAATAATCACAGAAATTATTTCCGGGAGTCCTCCAAATGCAATTAATGTCATAGGCGGTGGTGACACTTCCCTTCTTCAGGTGGGCCGTCTGGCAATTTGACAAAATTACTGCAAAAAAAATTAAAGGTACTTTAGATGAAATGATAAAGAAAATATAACAAGCATTTTTTTCTGTAACTACAGATGATTGGACGAAGTTTATTAATCATGTGAACGGATGGAGGTTGAACATCAACAAAAAAATATAATGGATTAGACACGGACACAACCCCTTTTATGATGGGATCTGATGATGATGCCAATGATGGTGGATGAAAAGAATGTTTAGTATCTGGAGGGTTGTTTGTGTAAGTATGTTCATTGTTATTCCATTGCATTAAAATCAAAACATTAGTGGTGATAATGTAGTGAGTTCTAGATTATTTTCCAATAATATTTTAATTTGTTCCAATTATCAATTATAAATTTACCTTATTCCCATACAAAAAAATATTTTATGACCAAAATACATTTTCTCCCAAATAATACTTGGAGTAACACTTCTTTTTCTTAAATAACGGCCATGTAAAAACTAATAATACCATGTCTTTTCATTGAAGTAAAAAAACAACTTTAAAAACTTTTTTTTTAATGTTTAACATTAGATTTATAAACAAAACATCATGCAAACAAACATGAGCGAGATTGTCTAAATTGTCGAATTATTAAGATTGTTCAGTTACTAACCTTTGAACGACTCGTTGTTAAGTAAACATTTTGAGCAAGAACAGAGTCCTGCAATTCTTCAACATGCTGGAAATCACTCAGTACCTATGCGAAACAGTAATTGCAGCACATCACTATAAAAAGGCTTCACCATTTTTTTAAATTTTATCACAATAAATAGCGAGTAACGGAAGCCGCCCTAGCATACCTCATACTTGTAAAAACCGGCTTCGAAACAGCCAAGAAATATTGCAATATAAAGTTTTACACGTGGTTGCCGGGTTATTCTGTTGCAGAGTTAGCTTGGCCAGACTATACGCGAGAAATATCCAAAAACTTCGGTCGGGAATGTGCTAACGCCAAAAGAAAAACAATTTAAAAATGACTACTGCCCAGCTTGAAAAGGCGAAATCTGGAGCTAAAACGGGGGCCCTCACTTTTCTAGTTTTTATTTAGTTTTAATTTATTTGTATTTAGTTTAGTTATAATTCAACTAATCATTTTTAATTAATAAAGTATGTAAACACTTAAAAAAAAAAGATTTTAATAAAAAAACGCGAAAGATGCAATCTCACGAATCATGAAGCATATGTCAAAAAAGACATAAGAACGTTTCCAGAACCCCAGTTTTATATTTGTGAGGCTGGAAAAAATATATTATAGAAGAGAGCATACACAAGTGGGTTTTGAAAAATCGCTCATAAAATTATTTTTCACTTCTCAGGCTCTAAAATGACTCACAATTGGCTTGTATAGCCGGACTAAAGTGATGTATTTAATCTCTAGGGAATAAAACTACACTTTACTCCCTAGGGACTAAAGTACTTTTTCTTTTTAATTTACTTTGGAAACCCTTAAACTGCCAATCATCGCCTTTTTCAGTGATTGTATATGGATCATTTTTCTTGCAAAAAATATAAATTAATCGATTTAATTTCACGATTAATGATTACAAATATGAATCTATTTAAATATATAAGGGATAAAATCTATTTTATTAGGCATGGTCCAAATAGTTTTCAAGTTTGTATCTGTTGGCTAAATATGCAAGCATTTAAACATCACGGTGTTAATGAATGGAGGATTATCGCCATTTTCAGAAATTGTGTATGGACCATTTTTAGGCCGTGGAAATAACCTCAAAATGCCAACTGTGCAAAATTATTAAAAAAAAGATTTAATTTCGTGAAACACGATTAATGATTACTAATATAAATATATTTAAATATATTAGGGATAGTTCTATTTTATTAGGCATGGTCCAAATAATTTTCATGTTTGTATCTGTTGGCTAAATATGCAAGCATTTAAACATCACGTTGTTAATGAATGGAGGATTATCGCCATTTTCAGAGATTGTGTATGGACCATTTTTAGGCCGTGGAAATAACCTCAAAATGCCAACGGTGCAAAATTATTACAAAAAGATTTAATTTCGTGAAACACGATTAATGATTACTAATATAAACTCTATTTTGCCCACCTTTATGCGTTAGTTTAGGTTACATCTAAAGCGTTCGTCGTCATTGAGAACTAATTTTAAATAAACTTGGCTGTTTTGACCAATGTCCTTTGCCTTTCGTTTCGGGATAAAATGTAAAAAATAAAATAAAAAGAAAAAAGCCGCGCAACCAAGATAGACTAAATTAGATTTATGCCGTACGCACTGTTTGAGGTTTTAAGCTTAGTACCTACTTGTACAGTAATTGATAAATTTTTTTTTCTCGCATTCGAAGTGAAAAGTAGAGTGTTTAACTCGAGACTAAAACGCCATAATGACACTCGAACTTTATCCACCCTCGCTTTGCTCGGGTGGATAAATATCTCGTGTCATAATGGCTTACTTTAGTCCCTTGTTGAACAATCTACTATTATGGCAAGCTATTTGCTCATGTGGGTTTAAAACTCCAGTTTTTTCACTACGCGTACAATCAATGGCGATGTCTAACGAAAAGGGTGCCTTAAGAAGAAAATTCTGCCGTTGTAACGGGAACATGAACGTCCGCTAATATTTGGGCCAGATTCAGGACATGCTCATTCCTTAATAAGGAAAATATCAATAATGTTCCAGAAAGCATGAACCCACCAAATTGCCAAGGACTTCGTGACTTCGCCCGATTGAAAGATATTGGGCAAACATTAAGAGATACATGCAGCCTGCAGCTGATTGAAGGGAAGGGTTTGGTTTCAAAAAAATATGGAATGCAGCCATTAATTAGTTCACTATTAACACCAATTCGTACGCTGATGGCTGGTGTTCGAAAATGGTCAAGCAGTTTGCTTAATGTCAAGGTTTCCTTAAAAGTTTATATATATACAATTTTATTAACTAAATATTTTCGTACATATTTAATTTAATTTCTTCGAAATACGGAGATAAATACACAATTAATTGAATTTTATCTATGGCAACTTTATTTCGTGAACAGACCTTAATGTGTCTTTATTAATCCATTGAACATCATCATCATCATCATGTCAGCCGAAAGACGTCCGCTGCTGGACATAGGCTTCCCCCAAGGCTTTCCACTCAGACCGGTCTTGTGCTTTTCGCATCCACCACGAACATAATCATATTATATTGTCAAACTCATCTTCCAAATAATATATGGAAGATGAGTTTGACAATATGACCATATTTTAACTCCGATATCATTACCTTCCAAGCCTAGTTCATTACCTTTCATGCGGTTTTCATTACCCTATTAGGGTTCATTGCCTTCCGTCACTTTGTCATAAATATGTATACTCAAGTTACAAAAGTGCCTCATATTGGTTTATAGATTTTAAATTCATGAAATTCCAATAAAAAAATATTATACGAAGGATAAAATAACCTATTCTCAAATAAGTATGTTGAAATTTGAACTAAACGCAAGAACCACCCAAAAAAATTTTCGTCATAGAGGCTGTGTGGGACGGACCGTTCTGCGAGCAACTTTTACAAACGTGAACCGATCCGCATATCGTGCTCCTCTCCTAGTGAAGTATAGGAATCGGGTTTGTGGCTACAGATGCCTCCGTCGCCCAACACTGGAACCTTGTTAGATTCTTCAACGTTTAGAATTACATCATCACTCCTCTTGAGTGCATGTTGGTTCCTCACCGCTGCCAGTGTGGCGTCATCGTCGATTCGGCTTGGTCACCACGGTTTATGCTGTACGCGGATTGCTGGTAAATTTTCCCGTCACTCTAGATGATGTCATTCATCGGGCGCACCAATTGTGCTGCTATTTTGGAACCAAATTATGATCTCATGCGCGACGATGGTAAAAGATCGGGATGACTTTTGTTCCGTTAAGTTGGGCCGGCCGTTGGTTTGGGATGCCACTTGCGTGGACTTGGTTGCGCCTACACTCCTTCTAAGGACAAGTATTAGACTGGTTTCGCGACGGCATCAGCGGTGACCCACAATAGGCGCAAATACAGTCAACTTGATAGAAGTTATAGATAAATTATCGAGAGCGCGGATTTGCATAGGTAAGTAGTGTAAGTACTAAGATATGGCAGATTCAAAATTAAGTGTAACATAGATTAGAACAAAATAAATATGAGAGTTGCGTTGTCTGCACGAATGAAAACCGGCTCTTTGCATAGAAACCGGACTTAAAGAACAAGAAAAATACATAAATAATATATAAATATATAAATATATATAAAAAATATAATAGATAAATATAAAAAATATGAGATATTCTTTCGTTATCACAAGGTTTGAATTCGATCTGTCAACGACAGTGTTGTTGCGGAGTCGACAACAATATCGATGTCGATGCTATGTTTTCACATCTTTAATTTGTTTATTTACCAAATTAATACGAATTTTACATCGCGTTATTTCATGATCGCAAATATAAGTGATAAGCTTGGCAGACAGGGTCTTTGTTTAAAGTTCCATATCAGCAGACCAAGGTCCCAGAGTCTGCACTGCAAGCGCCACGAATTCGTAATCATTAATTAATGACGAATATTTGCAACGCTTGAGGGTCTGGGCCTGATCAGCTACTGCGCCGGCCTGATTTCGGGTTCCTTGTACGTGTGATACGTGTGATAGGGCAAAAGTGTCGACACTAGTTGCGTCCCACACCAGAGCCCTACCAAGCTTCCACGGCACCAATGTAGCTCCTTCGGGGCGTTTACCATCGTCTCTGATCATACCAGCCGGTTCTAAGACAGCAGGTACAGAGGCGTTGGCAAGCGAACGACGGATCAGATCATTGGCCAGCACCGTGGTGGAACAAGCGGCCGGCACTTCTTGAACAAGAAAGACCATGTCTACCAAGCTTATACACCTCCTTACCGTAGGTGCAAGAATGAGGCTCCAATGTTGGCTTGGCTCGAAGCCGCAAGCACATTGACACATGAAACTGTACCTATGTGGCGAGAGGGAAGGGCGTGGAGCCAATGGCCCGACTCACTAGCAGTGACAGCGAGACGACGGGCGCGATCTGAATCTTTCGGACTATTGGCTAAAAGGTCTGCATGAATTGCCATAAGACAAGGGGTTTCCCAAGCTCTTTGAACATGTTTATGCGTTGGCATATCGACTCCAGGGCATGATTCACACCAGGTATCCCTGGCCTCCACCAGGTTCGCTATCACAACGTCAATTATCTGTGGGAGATTTCATATAATACTGACGAGAGACATAAGCAGAGGACAGGAACGCCGGAAGAGCTACACTTACACAACAGAGCAACGAATACACAGTCCACCGAAACGTACTGGGAGAACCGCTTGAGACCAAGGCCTTTTGTCAAAATGGATAATTAATCATTAATCGAGAGTTTCCTGATGAGAATTATCGATAGCAGCCATGATAGAGGAAAATTTCCAAATGGGGCAACTTCGTAGCAAGTAACATTTTGGACTAAAAAGACAAAACCGTAAAAATGATAAACAATGCCATGTGGGGGGGGGGGGGATCATTTCAAACAAAATATCTGATGTATTTTTAAAATGATTTAATGAAAATTGGGGAGCCCTAAAGAGTCAGACGTATTAGAGTGGACCGAAATGTTGGGCATGACTGCGTTTTTAGAAATGATTTCATTTTGTTTATCTGAAGATAGTTTATCGGGTAGATAAATTTTGCACTAGAGCAACATCTGAAAATTTGTTAATGATAATTTGCAGGTCTTGAAATACTGTTAAGGCATAGGCCAAGAGATCCGTCATCAAGGTACCCAAAGGCCAACCCGCCAACGGAACAATTAAGGAACGACATGATTGCCTGCCGTACGGCATGTTCACCAACTGTTATTCCAGAGTCATCCGCTGAGGGTGGGTCAGCAAGCAAAGTGTGGGCTGGTGGGAGGGGGTGTTTTTCTCGCAGGGCAGGGCAGCAAAGGTCTCGGCGGAGTGCGTAGCCAAGTCGTCATTAGAAAATAAAAACCGGACAGCTCCACTCACATTTACATCAGATAGTTTATTTTCTATTGATTTTATTTTTGTATATTGAATGGGTGGTTTTTTAGTAGTCCTTTTTTTATATGTAATTTATGGAGCTATTTTTTATTTGCTTGGTTAGTGATTCTGCTTTCGATTTATCTGCGTGCAGTACAAAATAGGAAAATGTGAGCAGACGCGTCAGATGTCGAGTGGTTTATCTATCACACATCTATTAGGTACCCGAGGCTGTTTAACTTATGATCTAATTACCTATAGCTTAAGTATTCATGCTTAGGTAAAATCTTATTCTCGAAAAAACTTAATTAACTATGATGATCTTTGTCATTAAGCTATTATCACAACAGAACAACCACGTATATATTGTCACGTATCTTTGTGCCTATAAAAATAAATATGTGTTGCGATATATTCGACACTTTTTATGCTTGAGACTATTTTATGCTAAATGTTAAGATATACTTTTCACAACTTTATAATAGCGTAACATTAGAATGTAAAATGATTCAAGGGAAATATTCAATAGGTCTTTTAAAACATTACAAAAAAATAATTTATATAATTTATTCAATTACTTTTACATTTTAGTATTAAACCACCCACGTCAAATGATGAAACGCCAAGCCAAGCTGCATTCAAGTATACGTTATTAAATAGTAGATTGTTCAACAGGGGACTAAAACAAGCCATAATGACACGAGATGTTTAGCCACGCGAGCGAACTTGCGAGCGAGGGTGGCTGTAGTTCGAGTGTCATTATGGTTGTTTAGTCTCGCGTTAAACACTACTTTTCACTTTGAATGCGAGGAAAAAAAAAGACGTTCTAAACAAAATTACAACATTTATTATAAATAAGTTTCTAACAATTAAAACTAACAATTAGGTATCTTATTATTACTATCGTTAATCTAACATTAATGATGTTATGTGTTTCCCACTTTTCAAATCAATAAAAGTTTGGTATGTTTTTGAATAAATGCCACTAGATTTTGGCGGCAAAAGATTTCGTATCACCTCTTTTGCTTTCTTCTCCATTCTGGAGTTAGGCGTTAATTCTTCTTCACTGGATGATGATGATGACATTTCTGGTCCGTAATTTCTAAAGTTGCACAATTAATTGGTGAAATTTTTAAACAACGTACGCTCAATACAAGTTATGAACATCTATTGAAAATACAAATAGGAAATAGTACATTGTGCATCAAGGGTAGTATGAAGGGAATTACTAACGAGAGTGTTAAGCCCGACGCCGAAGGCGGAGGGCATGACTCGGGTTAGTAATCCCCTTACTGCCTGTGATACACACAATGGTTTTCATCACATTTGCGAGGAAAAAAAACAAAGAGAAAACACTTTAACTCTGCAAAATATAAAGAAATAACTTTTGACGAACTGGAACGTATATGGAAACGATATTTTTTTTGTTACCTCTACCACAGATAATAACTGCGTTTAGTTTCGACCTGGATTCGAGCCAGATTTAGCCAATTTGATAAAAATGTATAATTACTAAAATTAATGATAAATGTTGATATAAACTTGAAATAGGTATAAAAATAATGAAGTTTAACGAAGCGTATAGGTTTTGCGTAATGTAAGTTAGTCTATAACTAATTTTTAAAGATGAAATTAGAAACCGATTTAATTTTTGGCTGGAAATTAAACCTCCTTAGTCAAAAATGATGTACGAAAGAGTTGCAAATTTTAAAAAGAAAGTCATTACTCCCTAGGGATGACAAACTCGCCATAATTCCCGCGGGAACAATTTAGGCCATTGTCCTTCTGTATACAGGCATGGAATAACACCATTTACGAGCAAGTGTGATGAAAAAAAAAGTTCCGCGGTTTAATTATGACATTCTGGTAGACCTATATAAATCTACCTATTCCGAATCGGATGTCTAGGTCTGAACTTCTAAGTATAGAAACAACTGAAGACTTCAATACTGAATTTAACTGTAATATATACTGAAGAATTTTATAAAGGACTTTACTTCTCACAATTTGATGACATGAAAATGAGAATTACTGAAGATGAGGCAGCATGGTTTTGGCCCTAGCCTGTTCGTAAGGAGAAACGAACAAAAACTAAACAAAAAGGCCAAAAATAGGCAGCAACTCATCGTCTGACATCTGTCATATTTATAGGATAGGATATCCAGTAGAATATAGATGTAAGTAGTAATGCTGTGGGTGGCCTTGCAGGTCAAACTGAACCATTCCGTACGAAGTTAGCCGAAAACTTACGTTCTTCGCCAGTATTTATGTATTTATACTAGAAGACCATCTCTACAGAGGTTGCTTCTTATACATACTAATAATAATATTTCTTGTAGAACTCGAGTGCGAATCTCTTTATTTCATTCAGATGCTGCGTAATGTCGTGATAGGATCGGGTTTGGTTGCCTTGGTGCCATCAGTGTATGCAGCCACACCCGTTAAAAATGAGCCAGACGCACCAACAAGGCCGCCGCCCATGAGGCCTTCAGATCTACCGATATATGAGGCCCCACATGCTGATTACGGAGAGTATGTATTGGTTAGGATTTTAACCGATTGCTTTGTTATGTAATTGTGTCAACTTCAGCGTACCATATAATTTCACTAATGTTTAAGGTGATAGTGATATTCGAAATTATATTGCTGCTTTGTGAATATAGCCTTTTTTCGGTTGGGATATAGCAAAGGGGAGCCCTTTCTAAAACTTGTTTTTTTTTTACAAAGTACCTATGTAAAATGTTGTGTAATGCTCATTTTTTTGTTACCATGTGATGTAGATTGGTTTAAAATAAGCATCTTTTGTTTTATAAACTTTTTCTCTCAGGTCAATAATTACTTACTGAGAATTGGGGGTCTGAAAGTTAGTAATTTTCAAGGCATATGGAACTTAAAAAAAAACGATGGGGATAAATGATGGGTAAAAATTTACATTATGGAAGATGATCCCTTTGCTACACTCTGACCCTTTTATTATTTTTTGGTTTTTATATGTTATGGTTACCATTTGTTAACAGATTTATTGAAACAAAAAAGAAAACAGAGGGGAAAAGTTTTATCAAGTCTGCATTGCAGGCTCCCGTGAGTGTAGTGCGTGAACAAGTACAAACAGTGTGGTCCCAGACTGACTCCATCAAAACCTCAATACAAGACAACTACCAGGAATT
Source organism: Acleris sparsana (assembly GCA_923062465.1). NCBI lineage: Eukaryota > Metazoa > Arthropoda > Insecta > Lepidoptera > Tortricidae > Acleris > Acleris sparsana. The sequence continues at coordinate 45,682,363 of OV281285.1, read as the reverse complement.
TGAAGACCATACTGATTGTGAGATTTATTATGTTTTATCTATTATTTTGCATGAAGAGGATAGTAGTTTGATGACTCTATATTGGAAACCCTAATTTGGATGAATGCATGGTTTTTTAAATCACATTTGTTAATAAAATATGATAATACCATAAAAGAGATCACCAAAATTGTTTTTTTTTATTAAAATCAGTCAAGAAATATAGATGATACCAGCATTTTAAACCACTAATTAGACAGAGAGATCCAAAGTGCACCGTGACATCATTGTCCAGTTCGGCCATATAAACTCCATGTAAAATTTTGTTTTTCTAGAAATAGATAGGAACAAATCTTTGTTGGCTTATATTTTGGGTATTTTTATAACTATTAAAAAAATGATTTTTCTCACCTGTTTGTTACATGAATCAGCTTTTATTGAAACTGTAAATAAACATGAATATTTGCTACTGTCATTTGCTCTAATGCATTGTTTGTGTTAATTTTCAATTAAACCCCGAGGTGACCAATGCACAAATTATATGTGCGTAGACTTTTTGACTTTAATTGACTTATTAATTTGACATAAAGTTTGATTTTGATGTACAACAACCAGTGGACGGAATATTCATGGCAAAAATCAAACCTCAATAGAGTTTGAAGTTGGAATGATACACTTTATCGACTTTTCCAGCTATCTATAAGTTTAATCCTCTACCTATATTACTGACTTTTAAACCTTAAATGCATGATTTATGATGCCTCCCATGAAACAAATAACAAAAAAGTAATTTGTAGCATCAGTACACACCAGTAACGGAACTTTATAGCGACAAAAATAACATGCATTTAATGGTTAACATTTAACCTCTTTGATTAGCGAGTTGCATGGCTATTAAAAGTAAATCGCATAGCAGTTAACTTCCATTTCTGCCACTTATCTTTTTACAACTCATTCATGTCTGTGAACCAAACAAAACAAAACAAAAAACAACAAACAAACGGATTTTTACAGTCTATCGTTGTTTTATTAATTTTTTGCTGAAATGTGGATTTCAGATCTATTTTTGTTAACATAGCTTCGTAATTATAACTTATTGATAATCAATAAAATTCAACATTTGACGTTTGATTTTTTCATGAAAATTCCGCCCTCTCACAACAACTTTGACATAGCACTTGACAGGTTAACCTACAGTCATTTCTGCCTGTTCTTTTTGTGTTCTTATAATACGAGGGGCGGCTGAAAAGTTCTAAGCTTAGGGTATTTTGAGGTTTTATATGTGTTCAAGGTACTGACCACTAGATAGAGCATTTAAAAACAAATACTGGAGAAACAATGTATGTCATTACTATTATTGTTTCTTGAGATAAACAGCAACCTGTGTGAAAAGTCGATCGTGGACGACCCCCGCTCAGGGTGGCTGGTACCAGTTGTCACAGAACAAAACATCTATAGTGAAAAAATTTGTATTCTAGGACTGAACAATTGAAGTTTGCCATATAGCTGAAACCTTGGGCATTATCAAGGAAAAAGTTGGAGAAATCCTTCACACGCCATTACCCATGACTAAGGTCAGTGCACGTTGGGTACCGAAAATGTTGATGGCCATTGACAAAGAGCGGTATGTCGAAACTTCTCAGGCGTTTTTAGAGTTGTGGGAAGATCGTGTTGACGAAATTGGCTCCAGAATAGTAACGGTTGATGAAACATGGGTTAGACAGTATGATCCTGAGTCCAAATCTGACTCCATGCAATGGTCTCAGAAGGGTGAAAGGCCACTGAAGAAGTTTAAAGTGTAAAAATTAGCCTCTAAGGTAATGGCTACGGTTTTTTGGGACTGGGATGCAATTGTTTTGATAGATTATTTGGCTAAAGCAACAATAAATACGACATACTATGCTGATCTATTGAGAAAAGTTCGTCAAGTCATAGTTGAGAAAAGAAGGGGTAAACTCCGTAAAGGAGTTTTGGTTTTAAAAGTCAACGCGCCCATTCATACCGCGCTTATGGCAAAGGTAGAGGAAATTGTCTTTTAAAAAAATAACCAATCGCCCTGTTGTCCAGATTTAGCCCCTAGCGACTATTTTCTGTTTCTGTCATTTGGAGAAAGACTTGCGGGGAAACCGATATGGAAGTGATGAAGAAATAAAGGCGGAAGATGAGCATTTTGAAGGCCGAAACAAAGATTGTTTTTTTAAGAGTGTTACAACATTATATACAAAGTGTAAGAAATGCATCAAGTTAGGGAAGGACTATATTAAAAAATAGATATAACTTTGATAAGCTAACATTTTTATATAGGTATCTTAGGCTTGGAACTCATCAGCCGCCCCTCATACAACCCTAACCTAACCTAACCACATGTATTTTTGGAAAACTTAAAAAGTTTTCCGTCTCAGCTGAAGTTTAGGACAAACATTATTAGTGATTCCAAGGGACACCCTAGTTAGGTATAAAATACTTCAATTAATTGTTACCTTAGGTCTGGTCAGTTGTCAGTTTATAACGGCGTATTTAAAGGGTTACTGAATTAGTAACTCACTATGAAAGACCATTTACAGTAATGTGCTGAAATATGGGGAGCAGTTGAATATTTCCAAACCATAATATGTAAACCCGCTATGAGAAAGAAAGTAACTGCATGCCATAATTACAATGTCTAAAACATTAATTTGTTGTTTTTGGCATATTATTACATCCAGAGGCTGGGGAATTATGAGCATTTTTGAGCTGTACTTTAAAATACAGACTTTTCATAAACCAAATATGGAATTTAATATGATGTATTTTTTTTATTTAACACTAATTTTGAACATTAAATTGGAAAAGATGCAATGGTGATATTTTTTAGCCGTATTGGGGAATTGACTGATTATTCTGATTACTGATTATCAGAGGTCGGAATTTTCACGGGAAAACATAAAACTGTCACAATCTAGCTAGTGTTAGAACAATGATATTACAGATATTGTTAATATGTAGGTAATATCATTGTGTTAGAATTTTTTTTTATCAATATCGATAGTGGTTTAATAGAAGAAATAAACGGTCCACCAAATACAAAAAGTATATGTAAAAAACATTACGTGAGGTTTGTATAAAATTATATACAGGCTGGCCACTTTCAGGAAAACAAGACAAGGTCAGGGATTTTCTCGGGTCAGGAAAAATTAGGAAAGGTCAGGGACTTAAAAAAAAACATTAACTTAAAGTAAATATAATCCTCGTAAGGCCCAACGACCTAAATTTAGGACATTTGGCAAAGTGACTTTTGACTTAAGTTGACCAACTTAAGATACTTTTTCGAACTGACGAAATTTGACGTGGGCCTTACGAGCATTTGTTATTTAATAATTTGTCGTGTAGAATATGTTAAACTAAGCTTCTTTTGTAATATAGAGCGAGTCCAAATTACAAAGATTTAGGGATTCGGTGCTGTGAAAACATGTCAATATATCAATATGTTTAGGATTTTCTTTCTTGTAACCAATACAGAACGTCAGACACTTAAGAAACGCCAAACCATACAACACTGTAATTTTTGACGGATCTCGAATCGAGCATTAGAGTTGAGATTAGTTTATTAATACGGGCCTTATACATTGTATGCGGCGCTCGAAACCCGGCGGTGAGCGCTCAAGGATGATGACGTCATCCTTTAGCATTGAGTAAGTTTACAGGGCTATATCTTTTTACCCGTAACAAGTAACCAATTGTTTTTTTCACAGAATACGTCTTATTATAAACTATCGTTTACAGTGAATGTCTCTTTTTGATCAATGACAGTCTCGAGGCTGATTGCTTTATTCAACGGCGTGTTGTTCCAAGAGAAATTTAGAGACTTCTGTCACGAGGAATGATCTTTTCAGATAAATTCTTAATCTATTTAGATTAATGGGCGAACATTCCTAGGGCTCTTTTTAGATACTGTGATACATTTGGGATAGGCAGATTCATTAGTGGGCTGAGGCGGTCTTCATCAGGTCGGATAGCATTGCACTCAATAGTGTAGCCTAATAATTTGATAGATTCTTGCCTGTAAATACACTTCACCTCATTCAGAGTCAGGTTATACGAGGTGAGTTCAATAAATTCTCGATATTGGTATCCTTCAATCCTTTTTAGTAAGAGTCATTCATCGATAGTAAAAAAAAGAAAATTTGAAGCCCACACGTTCTTTTGTTTTTTTGCTACTGCTGAACAAACGTGATCACCATGAGCGATTTTACTATGTTAATTAAATTGAGCATCGAGCAGTGATAACATTCTTGACTAAACAGGGAAGAAATCAAAAGTCTATTAAAGAAGAAATGGATTTAGTTTACCGTGAGTCCGCTCCTTAATTATCTACTGTCCAAAAGTGGTCAAATTAATTTAAGCGTGGGAGGGAGAGCATAGAAGATGACCCTAGACCTGGTCGGCCTGTTGAAGCTATTTCACCAGTAAACATTCAAAAAGTGGAGAAAATTCTTGGTCAGGGTGTAGGTGGAACAAGTGAAGGAAGACCCACCCGAGGAGATGAAGATAATATTTTGGACCTAGTTGGGGCAGATCCTTCTCTATCCGTGCGTGATATGGCAAACTACCTGGGTTTATCTGTATGGCAAGTGCACGCTACATTAAAAGTTACACCCATTTCACGTCCAACGTGTGCAAGTTTTATTGCCTAGAGATTATGGCTTAAGGGTAACTTTTTGTCGAGTTCTTGACATCGTAAATTTCAAAAAAATACGTCAACGATCAATTCACATTATGCAGTGACACCAAAGTTTGACATAAAATGCTGAAAAAACAAAAAGCGATAGAGTGTTTTAAATTTCGAATAAATGGCATTTTATATTTTAGTGGCCAGTATTGTTATTATTGAAACAAAAAGGTTGTAATGTTTTGCCTAGAACGTAAATCGTTTTAAATAAAATGGTTCACAAAATCAGTGGCCAGTATTCTTATTTTAGCAAAGAAAAGTTTGTCATCATTAGGTACTCTATCTGGAATTCTAGAGCACAAATTTAATATGAAATAATCGAGTCAATTGCGGAAAACTGAAGTTATTTTATTATTCTAATATTTAAATAAAACGATATTTAGTGTTTTTAAAATTTCTATTAATTGCACATGTTTTTAAGCTAATGGGCTACCTTGTGGTAGTGTAATTTTTTTTTCACTGCAACACCTCAAAGTTTGGTAAATCTTCGATCGATGATGCAAAATTCAAGTTTGCGATTATTATTTTTATTAAACCACGATAGTGACGCCATATTGGTAATGTTTATCTGATAGCAGCACTATTAAACATTATTGGTAAAAAGAAAATTAAAGAAAATATCTTCGTACATTACGTACCATGACCAAAAATTCGAGTAAGGGTGTCAATTTTCAAAAAAAAACAAAAAAGTCCAAAAATCTCGGAAACCGTGCGACTTTTACTAAACCTATTTTAGCTTCTTCATAACGTCCTAAGTGCCCTCTATCCGTATGTCAAGGATTATCCACTATATACCTAACACCCTGTATATTAGTTTAGGTTTTAAATAATTTACAATGTATTTCTTTTGCCAAAATGCGCGTCATGGAATTGCTGCATATTTTACCACATTGTCACGTGTTTGTTGCCTGTGATGATGAAATAACGACTATTCTATTATATTTCTATTCTATTATATTCTTAAGCAGCACGTGACATTTTATTTGCTTTGTCATAGTAATAAGAGTAGATAATCATTAATTTCTCAACATTATCTGGGATTTGACGGTTTCGATTATCACTATAAAGCCATTTATATAAAAGCTGACTTTAAACAGATACCAGGCCCGGAGTTTTATACTAGTACGAGTCGCAAAAATGCTCCTGAAGACTGTAAGTTAAAAAAAAGGTCCAAGTTTCCGAAAAAGTAATTTGTTTTGGCAAGCTATTTGCAGCTGCGGTGAAAAAAGTCGATCATTTATCACTACAGGCACTGTAAACAGCGAAATTTACAAACAAGAATGTTTGGAGAAGCGACATTTACCCTTTCTAAGAAATCATATTTCGCAATAATTGTTTTGGCCTGATCTTGCAAGCTGCCACTATGCCAGAGCTGTCAGACTGGTACAAACAGAATGGTGTTGCTGTGGTACCTAAAAACTGCAATCCTTCTCATAATCATCATCATGTCAGCCGAAAGACGTCCACTGCTGGACATAGGCCTCCCCCAAGGCTTTCCACTCAGACCGGTCTTGTGCTTTTCGCATCCACCGCGGTCCCGCGATCCTGACGAGGTCGTCACTCCATCTTGTTGGGGGCCTACCTGCAGCTCGTCTTTCGGTCCGCGGACGCCACTCCAGAACCTTCTGACCCCATCGGCCATCAGTCCTGCGGGCAATGTGCCCCGCCCACTGCCACTTCAGTTTAGCTATTCTTAGGGCTATGTCGGTAACCTTAGTTCTACTGCGGACATCATCATTTCTGATTCAGTCACGCAGAGAAACCCCTAGCATAGCCCTCTCCATAGCCCTCTGAGTGACTTTGAGCTTCCTTATGAGGCCCATTGTTAGCGCCCACGTCTCAGATCCGTAAGTCATCACCGGCAATCCTTCTAATTGCCCTGAACTCAGGCCTATCGAGGAATATTGGTCCATAATGAAAGGGATATTAAATAAGAAGGGCGGGCAAATCAATTCCGTGGCTGATTTGCAAAAAACATGGACTTGGGCTGGTAAAGAGTACCCAGACAATGGCGAGCAAACCTTCATGAGCCGCATCCGACGTAAAGTGAGGGCAATGGCGTATTCAAAGCATAATTAAAACAAATTTGTACATTTATAAATGTACGATAGTAGGGTAAGCCAATGTAATATTTTTAAATTGTACTTGATTATGTTTTTTTTGACTATTTAATTTGCCCACGTTCTGGCGTGTTCGACCTTTATACTAAATGAACGTTCAGCGTCACTCGACGTCAAGGGAGAAAATTTATAAAACTCATTGTAATTTCTAAGATTTTCAGATAGATCTCGTAAGTTTTCATAATTAGGATTTGGGTCTAGTACTTCAAGTTCGGGTATCACCGGTAAAAGTTTTGCTCCAGTTTATGTAACAACGAACAGTGTCCAGAATGAGGACTGATTCCTTGATGAGGAGGCTACTACTTCGTAGCTGTCGTGAATGAAATTTAGCTCTTGTTGTATTTTTCTCTCTTGGTTTTTTTTGCAGTTCTTACCGCTGCCGATTTATTAACAAGTATGGAAACGTTATCAAGTATTTGCTCATAGTATTAAGCGTAATATACAGCAGCCTTATCAAAGTTCCCCATCTGGTGATAATTGGCTTGGGAGGTAATGGAATAGACGGATAATTTCTTTAAAAAGGCGTACACGCTCTGGAGTTTTTAAGAATATCTTTTTAACGCAAGGTATCAAAATGTCCACATCTTTAATAGTACCTACATTACTACAGAGGCCGGGACAAAAGGGGTTGCCGGCCGAAGTTATATAGACGGCCGAGCGAAGCAAGTAGTCATAGTAAAATTGGTTGTAATAATGCTGGTCATTTCCTACGGGTTATTTACGCATAATATATGACTTTTGATATGTGTGCAGGTAAAAGTACATTTTTGTACATTATCGTTAAAAGAATTTTGAAAGAAAAAGTAATTGGTTTTTAATTAAATTAGCTATATATGTAAAATTGCTGAGAATACCTTTTTTTCAAAGGTTGAATCACTACATTTACCACAAATTTTCCCATAAAATCTGGTGTTTCGTCTACAGATATCCACAAGTAATTGGTGTTATTTACCTGAATAGTTTTTTTGTATACACAATTTAGATGTACTCTCCGCAATAACGATTCGTCCGGTCCGGTAGAGACGTTTTTGAGCAGTTGAAGCATAAATGCTTATTGAAAAGATTTCGAAAGTTATTGTTATTGACTGTTGACCATATATTGCAGGAAATAAGAAATATAATTAAATCGAAATAAAATTTGTTTCTAGTTTTGTTGTTCAGCTCGGATTTTTTGGCGGTCGGTTTAAAGATGATCGTGAATATTGCATTTTCTTAGTTTTATATGTACCTGTATCGCATATGGAGCAGTATATAGGGGCCGTCACTTTATTGTAGACTTATTCAGGGGTGTTGGCTATCCCCGCTTCGATACGATCATACACGAGGAAACTCTCCCAATTTGTATATGCTCAAAATCAGTTGAAAAAATGTATAGATTTAAAAACATCGATTTGTGCGTATTATGTGTATGCTCATTCTCGCCTGAGCTACGGAATAATATTATGGGGTAATAGCACAATTGCTGAAAATCTGTTCACATTGCAAAAAAGATGTATAACAATATTACTGAATATAAATGAAACCGAAAGTTACATAGCTTAAGATTGTGTAAATTAATAAAATGGTCAATTGCTGTGCCCTTACAGGGTTGAGGGTTTATGTTGGACTATTGTAATAATTGTAACACCACTGTATCGTAACACATAAATGCAATAAATTACATGAATATGAATACACATACCTACTCATTTTTTCTTAAATAAAAACGAAATTTATATTTTATCACTGTCATACGTAATGAAATGACATTCAATGTCTTATGGCGTACGTACTCATACGAGCTGGTATAGTCACTTCTTTGTTACCCACCTACGCCAAAGCCAAAATTAAGGGTTATTATGTTAGGGAGTAGTTAGGTTTAGATGGAATAACACATATAAAACAATCTCGTAACTTACCACTAGTGGAGAGCCGTAAGGCGTAAAAATTGTAAAACCTCGAAATCCAGGGAAAGTCAATGAATCTTAAACTTTTGAAATTTGTTTTTAACAACGTATAGAATAAAGTAAAAAAATATATTATGCGACCTTAATTTTTTTACTTTTTGTATATGTAAAATTCTAAATTCTAAAATTGATTGAAGCGGTTATTGGTAATTAAGGTACTGTTTATTTTTATTTTTATTTATAAAAAGTAGCTTAATTATCAATTACCACGTTTCCAACTACTAAAATGACCATAGTTCATACAATTAGGAGATGAGTTTCCAAAAATCCCTTCTTAATGCACCCTTGGGGTTCGAAAGGAATATTCCCTTCAATTTTCAAGTCCAGTGATTTAGGGTGTGCGTTGATCGATCAGTCTGTCAGTTGTACCACAATCCATCCAAAAACGCTGTGACACATACGTATTAAATAACGTCGAACTAATCACAAAATTTAAAGATTCTAACTTCAAGACTGACGGACTTTCATACAAATTTTCTTCTCATTTCTTTACCCTCTTAGGGGCGGAATTTCCAAAAACCTTCCTTAGTGGATCGCTACACTGCGTAAGGTATTCATAGGCAAAATTTCAAGTCGATAGGTCCTGCGGTTGGGGCTGTGCGCTGATATATCAATTAGAATTTAGAAATTTTATATATACAAAAATGTTAAAAATTAACATAGGATAAAGAAATATAAAACTTTATTCTAGTAATTGTAAAAACACATTTAAGAAGAAAGATTCATTGACATCTTTTTTTTAATATTTCAACAATGATTATAAAATAAATAAATGCATATATCGGCTTGACTTTTTATAGGTATGTTATGGTTATGGTGATGGACTCCTTTTTCCGCACTTAGCCCGTGTATGTCGGGCCATTGTGCGTGGTACCGGCTAGTGATCTAGCCAGCCTAACTCCGACCAGAAGCGCAGGATCCTCCTGGTATCTCCACAGGCTTCTCGGAGTGACCTCGGTGACTTGAGGATTTCAGTCCGTTGAGCGGCTACACCTACGCATTCCAGGATTACGTGGGGGGCTGTTTCGTCGGCCGATAGGCATCCCCTGCATAGGGGGCTGTCGGTCATACCTAGAACATACAAATGTTTGTTAAGCGAGCAATGTCCAGTAATGTTTCCTACAATTATTCGTAGGGCCTGTCTATCTAATGATAGGAGACGCTTTGTTAGACGCGCGTCCGGGTGTGGCACGGTTTCCCTAGATTGCCTACATGTACTGGTATTTGCCCATTGATTAGCATGTTGTTCGAGTGTTCTGTGACGTAACCATGACCTAAGCTGGCTGAATGCTAAGGGAAGCATTGGAGCGGGACCGATCGCTGGGCGATCCGATCCTCTCCTGGCCAGCTGGTCAGCCGCATCGTTACCTAGAGATCCACTGTGCCCCTTTATCCATTGTATCGTGAGTTGGTTGTTTAGACCTATCACTTCCAATGCTGAGTGGCACTCTAGTATGAGCCCGGATTGTATTATTTTGTTGTCTAGAGCTCGTAGTACTGCAGCGCTGTCGGAAATAATTCGTATCTTTTGGTCTTTGATACCCCGCTTAGCCACTGCCTCGGCAGCCTGTAGTATGGCAGTACATTCACATTGGTAGATGGAACTGTATTCGCCTAAGGCTGTTGATATATTAATGTTGATTTCGGGTGAGTACACTCCTGTACCTGTTCCCTTTTTTGTCTTTGATCCGTCCGTATATATGCGTAGTTCGTATATACTGGACTGGTCAGTGGGTTCTTCAGCAAGCTGGATGGTGTAGCTTTTGTTGAAGTTGTGTTGTTTGGGTACCTTGTCATTAGGAGCACCTATCAGAGGTTGATATGTGATTGCTTCCTGAAGGATTTCGGTATGAGTCCCGCTTGTTGCTCCCCAGAGGTTGAGAGATTTCAGTGTGATGGCTGCTACCGCCGCCTCCTGTTGGATGAAGAGGTTAAGGGGCGGTAGACCCAACAGTATCTCCAGCGCCGCTGTGGGTGTAGTTTTCATGCAACCTGTAATAGCTACGCAAGCTAGTCTCTGAAATTGTTGCAGTTTATTTTTGGCTGTGGTCAGTTTAGTTCTGGGCCACCAGACCACAGCACCATAGGTGATAATAGGCCTGATCACAGCCGTGTATAGCCACATGGCAATTCTTGGGTGTATACCCCAGGTTCTGCCAAGTAACCTTTTACACTGCCAGAATATGACACAGGCCTTTTCTAGTTTGTTTTCTAAGTGTTTGTTCCATAGCAGTTTGTCATCTAGGATGACCCCTAAATACTTGACCTCTTTTGAAAGGGTCAAAGTCGTGCCAAAGAGTTTCGGTAAGCGTAGGTTATTTATAACCCGTTTCTTTGTGAACAGTACTAGTTCGGTTTTTGATGGATTTACTGACAAACCATGTTCGGAGCACCATCGTTCGACGATTTTGAGAGCCCCTTGCATAAGATCGCATAGGACTGACTCAAACTTTCCCCTTACGAGGATAGCTACATCGTCTGCATAGCCTACAGTGTAGAAGCCTGCCTCGTTTAGTGAACGGATTAGGTCATCCACCACGAGGTTCCACAGGAGTGGTGAGACGACACCTCCTTGTGGACAGCCTCTCGATACAACGGCTCGTGTGGTGCCGTTGACTGTTACCCGTACCGCCCTTTGTCTTAGCATGTTGTCGATCCATCCGGAAACGGCTGCATCAGCGCCATGGCTAAGTAGGGCTTGGCTTATGCTGTTGAATTGCGTCTTGTCGAAAGCCCCCTCGATGTCGATGAAGGTCACAAGAGCTGATGATTGTGTTGATAGTGCATTTTCTATGGGCGAAATGACACTGTGTAGTGCTGATTCGGTTGATTTACCTGAACAATAGGCGTGCGTTTTATAGGTATATAATAATACTCGATTTCGAATAATTTTAGTACCTAACACTAGCAAGATTGCGACAGCCTTATGTTATGCCGTGAAAATTCCGACCTCTGCTGATTATACTCTGATTATTCTAAGATGATGCCTGTGACAGCCATTTTTCGTAACTTTAATCTCTTACTACACTTACTAACAATGTGTTTAAAAATAGCCGATTACAGATTTCGATCCCTGAATGGTGTCGCTAGGTTTGTACCATGTTTGTAAAATTAAAGAACTATACCCTGTCTATTTAACAGAGTTAACAAAGCGTTGTCTCTGTTGCACTTTAGTATGAAAATGAAAGGGACAAGAAACGGCCAGTGGGCGTCAACAAACGCACGTCGATGGCGGGCTCGGCTTACATGCCGCCTGTTGTTATAATATTCGTAATATTTCTCGTTATTTATGTTTGTATTTAGAGGCACCTCAAATAATTAACTTACTGATAACATGACATTGTCATGTCATGTTAATTCATCTATAAATCCTAATTATGTAATTTAAAGTAGTAGATAATAATATTTAAATATGTGCCCTGCAGTGCAGTGGGACGTATAGTACAGGCCATGCAAGTACAAGTATGGGTGATGATGACAAAGAGAAGTAGTAGGTATATATATATATATATACATAGAAATAAATTAAATTTGTAACCAAAGATAAGCACTTGAAAGCGTCCGCACCGTACGAGCGACAGATGTTGACTAAACTTTGACAGGCATGTAAACCTACCTTGTGCCTGTGCATCGTCCTTATCGCTGACCAATTACGTGCATTCTCTGTTAAATAGACAAGGTATAAGTGTTTCTAAATATGAGCTGTCACAGGCATCATCTTAGAATAATCAGATATAATTATTACTACCAAAAACATAACTGTACAAAATAGGCCAAGTTGTCATGTGCCACCAAGAGTAATGATATCTAAATAGGTAGGTGCCAAGTGTGAGGGTGCGTTTAAGGGCTGAATAGGTCGCATTCCAGCGGGCATTTTGCGGGCCGTCATTTGTTAAGGTTCACAAATATATTAATAAATCTTCGAGTTGTCAGAATAAGGTATTTGGTATTTGGAAGTACTTAAGTTGTATTTATTATCTATTATTTGTAATATGCAATTCCAAGTAAAGTTCCTTAGTAGCTAATTCAGTACGTTATGTCGGTATCTATGGCTAGCCGAACTAGTCGAGTATACTGATGCCATTCATTTTTAAATAAAACAAGCATATAAGATTGAATAGTATATAATATTTGAATTTAACCACTTATTTAGGTACATTAAGCGAATATATCATTACTGTTATCTCTAAATTCTGCGCCTTCAACAAGTTTTTTACACGTTGGTAATATTTAGTGAATCTACCAGCAGCACCGTAAGAAAATCTAGCAAAAGGTATTTTTTATTTACCACAAAATACAATCATAATTAGAACCAAGTAGTAAAAACCGGCCAAGTGCGAGTCGGACTCGCGCACGTAGGGTTCCGTACATACATCTAAATACATATTTTTCTTTATTCTTTATTATATTGGAGTTGATTGAATGAAAGGTAAAATGCGGTTTACGATTTATAACGTGTTAAATAAAACTAATTATTAGATCTCGTTCAAACCAATTTTCGGTGGAAGTTTGCATGGTAGATAATGTACATCATATATTATTTTTACATTTATCACTCCCTTATTTTAGAAGTTACGGGGGGGGGACACACACATTTTTCCACTTTGGAAGCGTCTCTCGCGCCAACTATTCAGTTTAGAAAAAATATATATTAGAAACCTCAATATCATTTTTGAAGACCTATCCATAGATACCCCACACGTATGGGTCTGATGAAAAAATGTAAATGAGTTTCAGTTCTAAGTATGGGGAACCCCAAAAATGTATTGCTTTTTTTCTATTTTTTTATGAAAATCTTAATGCGGTTCACCGAATACATCTACTTACAAAGTTTCCATAGTATAGCTCTTTATAGTTACGGAATAAAGTGGCTGTGACATACGGACGGACAGACGGATGGACGGACAGACATGACGAATCTATAAGGGTTCCGTTTTTTGCCATTTGGCTACGGAACCCTAAAAAGTAAATCGATATTGATTGATAGTGATCTATTCTATCCTCAAACTAAGAATAGGCGTGCACTTGATCACTCGTATCCTTCAGTAAAAGTTTACAATTTGTTAATTTATTGATTTTGTGCAGGGATTGTCAGATATCTTCGTGAAGAGAAAAATAAACAAGTCAGATATGGTGCTGTGGCAATGGGTGGTCTAACTGGCTTTATCTTTGGACTGCGAGGAGGCATCATACGGGTGAGAAATATTGCTTAAATTATTCTTCTCCTATGATGTGTGGTCAGGGAAAATTAAGTCATAACAGTTTTTTCAAGTTGGCTAATTAAATAACTACACGGCAAGAATCTATCATTACTATGATGCACTTGCAAATATTAAGCCCGTTGCGAGCACCGCAGGTTCCTTACCTACGCCTTATTAAGTCCAGTTGTTGCTTGGTGTCATTATCTATACAGGAAGCCACCACACCACACGGGGCATATACCGGCAGCTTTCTACCAGTCCCCTCCCTGCGGGTTTTATAACCCTTTTTTTTACTGAATTTTGGTTGGAGTACTTGATTTAATCTTAATCCTTATTAAATTTTGTGAAAGATAAAAAAAAATACAAAGTTTTTTTAAGTTTTTGAAAATGAGTGTAGAAATAGCAAAAATGCCCAAAATTTGAGTCGCTCATTGGAGTCGAATTAACAGGCACTGTGAATGTCATTGCATTTTTGCTTATTTGCCGGTAGACTACAATACAATACAGAACAATAGTTATTTATGCAACCGGTACATAATGAAGCTCCTTATGGTTCGAGTGCCGAGGTTACAGCGCGAGCTTGCGGGAGCGCTCTAATTACATGAACGAGTACCTTCAGAGCTAATTATGAACCTTTGCATATATAAGTTTATCTATATCCTTAAAATGAGGGCAACACACCAAACAGTTCTGACAATTTATTACAAAAGTGGGAATGCCAAACGAAACGCCATTTTTTTTATATCCATATTGAACGTAATCATGGTAACCAAATAACAAATCTATGGATATTAACCATCTTTTATTAGTAATTTAATAAAAATGTAATTTTAAACATACAGGGTGGAACAAAACGAGGAACTGATCTGAAAGGATAGTGTTATCTGAGTGATCTACAATCGATTTATTATAATTGTAAACCTGGATTTAAAAGTAAAACAAAATGATTAAAATTAATCAATTTAATATAGGTGACTACCCTACTACTACTAGTTCAAAGTTACTAACATTTTAAATTGACACATGTCATCAACTTCTCGGTCCATAGTTCGTAATATTGTCCTATGCCCGGTTGGATAAGGTGGTGGTTACCTGTTTCGGTATTGACGTAACACGTAGGCAAAATGAAGATATTTAAATAGCCTATAGCGTCTAATTGTGGCATTTTAAACACGGTGTGCTCACATGACACACACGTCACCTGTAATCGTATTCAATCAATCGCCGAACCAAAAAGCCGGGCCATTATCAAAAGAGTTCGTTTGTAGGTTTATTTCGCTAAAATAAAATTGTCCTTCACGATAAAATGTTACAATTTAGAAACTAGAGGGCAAAAGTTTCCAAAAAAAAAATAGCCTAAACATTTAGCAGGTTAAAGATAAGTGTCAATTTTATTTCGTACTAGTGACCCGCCAGCGGCTTCGCCCGCTGCAAATTTCCGACTTTCCCGGTGGTTTTTTTTTCTTTCATACAAACCTTGCCCTGGCAATAACGAATACAACCGAAAAGGAATCAGCCAAATCGGTTCAGCCGTTCTCGAGTTTTAGTGAGACTAACGAACAGTAATTCATTTTTATATATATAGATTAAGCATTTTTGCTTACATACCATACTCTGCAATCTCAGGATGAGTATGTCATGTTTACTAATGAAGTCGGTGAAAAGGGTCAAATTTATCTACACCCAGGAGCAAAAAAAAAGGGTCAGAGTGCGTTTTTCATACTAAAGAGGCTATTTCGAAGCCTTATATTTGGTTCCTAGCCAGGGAATGCTTTTAGTGAATTCTGATGATGAATACCGCGAGCATCGATACAGGACTTCCAGAGTGCCTAGGATACCCAAATGAATGAATCTGCGGTTAACGCCGGAATTGTGCAAGTTCAGAAAAACATCTAAAATGGCAATAAAATATAAGGAAATCCAAGTGCTGACCCAAACTCTCCCGCTGTGGTGATAACTGATTTTGCGATCCGTTAGGTATCTTAAGAACTTTTGACCTCCTCTATTGAGCCTCGGAGTATCCACCATTAAACCTCACTCAAAACAACCCCTGGCGAGGAACCAAGGCTTCGAAATAGTCTCGTTTGTATGAAAAACGCACTCTGACCCGGTATTTTTGCTCCTGAGTGTGGATACCTAATCGGATTTACTTGCTATGGTTGTTAATGTGCAGATATTTATATAGTTAATTGGTTAAAAATAAAGTACAAGACCTTAAAAATACCCCGTTTTTTTAAGTCCGTCGTTTTGTTCCACCCGGTATAATTAGTGTCAAAATTACTTTTGTTTTTAATATACGTAATTGAAATTGGTATTAAAATATTTTTCAAGGTTTATCTTACAAAATAGGATGTCAAGTGTTCACTAAACGCCAAAACTGATATCCGGAATGATCCTAACCATGGTAATAACAATGCTATAATATTTTTTATAGAACTGTTATTATCATGGCAACGCTCATTATAGAATTGTTTTCCCGCTTCGGTTTCGCAATAGGTGGTATTCTGATACTGTTAAAGGCCGAGCCACACCGGAGGCCTGCGCGTAGACGTGCACGTGCGCGTGCGCTTTCCACTACGTTGTATAGTATGAATACTCATACTATATGTCAAACCGCTTGCGTGACGTGCGCGTAACGCGTGTCGCACGCATTGAAGCTCTCATGTCTGTTCCTGGGGCTGATGATCAAAGTGATCCTGTAAACACAAAAATCGAAGAGGCGGACATCCTCTGGCTCCTCGGGCTCTGTCTGTTCTAGTATTCATTTTTTAAAGTTATTTTTATGATTTAAAAAACTGTACATGAGGTGCACGCTTGGTACACTTGAATTGTTCGATTAAAAACACCACGAGAAGAACCACGGATTTTGAGGGAGGAGTTGTCTATTGATAGCGCTTTAAAAAGGCGCTGCCTCTTGGGCTGATGTTTGGTTCTTATGAAAACTAAGAAAATCGATGAGGCAGACGTTCAGACCTCTGTTACTCCAAAGGCAAACTATTAGAAAAAAACTACCCTACGCTTCCGCATAGCTACAGGTACAAAATTCAACGTCTACTGAATATTATTGAAAATAATAATAGTAAATATATTTCAAAACGCGTCCAGAAATTTTTGGGGTCTGTTTGTTAACTGCGACCCTGCAGGTATAAAATATGTCCATAGTTCCTTTCGTAGTGTTTTTCCTTTATTTGGGATATATGTGAGATATGTGTGACCTTAATATGTGTGAGAACCAGGGAGCGAAACATTGATGCCGGTGACGTCATTATGACGCAAATTGACATATAGGGTGTTTTTATAAAATATACATGACATATTAAAATAGTGACATAGATGATATATTATTATGATACGTCTATCTTTTAATAATACCTAACTTACTTTCTCGGTAAAATCGTATTCATCCTTCTCAAGAAGACTCTGAAGAAGTTTCAGTACTTAGGTGATGATTCAATATGTTGGCAGTTCTCTCCATTGCAATGTCTCGTAATAAATTTGGAACCGAATGACTTTTATCCATCCTTAATGTCTAGTGACTATATTGCTTTTAATTTTTATTTATAGACTAAAGTTTTTCTTCTGTACAACTGCCAGTGATATAGCCTAAAGTAAGACTTAGGTAAAAAGAGGTTCTCTTCATAACAACCAAAAAAGGATACGTCTTCAAATACGGTTGCATAGATTCCATGGCGACTATGGTCAAGCGATGCCTGTAATGTGCTAGTTATAACAATTCGCAGTTCTTAAATTCACGAATAAAAAATACTATTTAAACGGATATACATTATTATTGTCTCCGACAATTTTCTGGTTAATATGACACAGACAGTTAGGTGTCACTTTTTATAAGTACTGGCCGTCTCAAGTGTCAATAAAATATCCGTAAACTAAAGAGGCCAATAAGTTGTTAGTGATTATCTATAATGTAGATAAAAACACTCTGTATGAAGCATGACGTCATACGGCTGTCACCGGCATCAAAGTTTCGCTCCCTGGTGAGAACCAATGACACATGGACAAATCACGTGATACAACAAAAATGCCCAAACATGGCTCTGCATCTTATTTAACCCTATTATGATTCGTCTTGCTCAGTCCACACATTGCCTTTGACACACCAGTCCTGTAAAATGTCGTAGGTCATTATCATTCATCAGTAATGTATATCAATTACTCAGTCGAAGTTTCACATGTTGATTTTAGATGTTAGTTGGAACAATTAATCAATTAGTTAATTTTAAAGTAACGACCCTCTTCAGGAACCCATAAGGCGTTTTATAAGGGTGAGGTCTTTGTTTGTCCATCTGTCACACTAGATTTATTTTCTATTTTTGTGAGAATATTTTTTATAGTATTCGAATGTATCAGTGGCGAAGCGTGGCCAAAACCAGTAGGCAACCCGGTCTAGTCAAGTGCGAGGTGGACTACGCACTGTTAGGTTTCCGTTTAGTAAATAACCTTTTTTTTACCAACCAACTTGTGTCCACGACTCCGTTCACGACAAAGTAGAGTACCGCTATTTCCTCGGGATCTAGTCCATTTTCCGAAATAACTATAGCCGTTTTCGGGTTATAAACTAGGTAGGTACCTACCTATTTCTGTCTCAAATTTCACGTCAACATGATGTAACGTTGAATTTTGAAGGTATAACAAAGGTATAAGCATAAAATCGATTAAAATAAAAGAAAACGCAATCAGAAAAGTACCAACTAAATTAGACCCCCGCGCTATCAACGTATGCTGATTAATGTTGTCTCATATTTTTGTTTCCACGTTCCAAATAGGTATGTTTTATTAGTAGTTTTAGCCACCTGAAATAGATAGACAAGAAACATAATAGGTACCCTCAGACCTCATAGGTACCTCCTACCTAATAAAAAGTCAAAATCTAACCTCATCTTATTTTCATGATATAGGTACCTCGCTAATTACTAACAACTGCTATTTAACTACTAACATTATGATAAGTAAAGTACACGAAAAATGTTGGTATCTAATATCTAACAAGCCTGTTTCAAGTCCCAATACTGCTAGAATAGTTAGTGTGGAAGTGTAAGTAAGTTTAAAGAATAAGTACCTACCTACCTACAGTCACATCAATAGAGTCCACACGCTAATTCGATTTCTAATTTCGGTGCGTGAGGAGAGTAGGTATGTTTACAGGGTGACTGTATTAATCTTAGTATAAACTAAAATCATTTCCCGATACTTAACAGATGACTTGGAAAAACTCTTTAACCTTTTCAGATACCTAATCTCTAAGATAAATAGGTACACTTTTTGAACTTAAAATGCGACCATTTCGAGAGACCTACTTACATTTATTTAAGTAAACAAACAAACCTCGTCGCCTTCACCGCAGTACAAAATCACAATAAAACTACACTTACACACAACACTACGACAATACCTACACTTAACAAGTTATATTTCACTCATAAAACGCAATTTAACACAACTTTAAAACATCACCTAGTGTTTTAATGTGAGAGGACGCGTAATGGCGCACGTAATGAAAAACTACTGCATAGTAAGTGCAACAATATTTTGATTAGAAATTTGGGCTCGAGGTCACGCGCGAGTTGCGCGACAGAGGTGCCCCCGTTATAGGCAAAGGTGATAACGACTATGACTACATGCAAATAAAGTTTAAATTTGGATGCAATAAGCCGCAATGGCCGCGCCGGACCTGCGAAACTATTGTACGCAGTTTTACGGAGTGTCACTGTCGATTTGTGTTGGTGTGAGAGGTCAAAGTTCTAGGAAAATCTTTGTATGTGTTTGTGCAGGTACGGCGAAGAGCAAGCGGCTTGTATGGGGTTTTTAAATGTGGGTGTAACTTCAAGTTGAGTAAAATGTATCTGTGTGCAAAATTAGTAAATGTGTGCGGACTGTCCTGCGCTAGCCATCGGTTTTGGTAAGAATTTTTTGATTTCGCGCGCATTGGTAAATTGGAATTGCGGCATTAGGCGTTTTGTTTATGCATCGTATTATATTAATACTGTGTTATGTCAACGGGTGGGTAAAGCTATTGTATACCGGGTTACCTAAAACGTTTTGTTTGTATACCTACTCTATGCATAGGAATTTTTGGTAAAGCCGTAAATAATCGGCTTGTACGAACGCCTCGCGACTGGAATGTATATTTTGAACTATTTATGGTATTATAATTATGTGGATAGCCACTGCAGGGTAACTTGTTATTATC
Source organism: Acleris sparsana (assembly GCA_923062465.1). Lineage (NCBI taxonomy): Eukaryota > Metazoa > Arthropoda > Insecta > Lepidoptera > Tortricidae > Acleris > Acleris sparsana. Next base: position 45,662,201 of record OV281285.1, on the reverse strand, counting down.
ATAGTAAACGATATTTCAGGGGCCAGAGGGGGATGCTACCTATAACTCAATTTTTATTATTCCTTCTGAAACCGGAAACAAATCAACGTGCATACTCCAATAAAACTTCTTCTTTTCCTTGATATACTCGGTCCATAATAATCGCCATACAAATTAATTGACTAATTGAATATAATTGTACAATTAATAATTAAATAAAAAACTTTAACTGTTATTAATATTTAAAGGAAGATGCCAAATACGTACAGTCCGTCCTACTCAGGTTTACTACTTGCTGACGCTGTGACGACTAAATACCAGCCTAACGACCAGCCAACTCTTAACGGGACGGGTAGTAACATTTCCCACTACTAATTTCAATATGCGTAACGGGTGAAATATACATCAGATTCAAGAAAATGTTCTGAGCAAATGACGATTGAATTATTTGGTTTGTAAAATATTTCGGATCTTTCTCTTGCTACCTTCTACTAATTTTATTATCTAGCTCTATAATATTCTCTCTCCTTATCTCGTATACAAGAAAGCTAAAAAAAAACAGCCATTATAAGGGTTCAGTTTTTTGCCATTTTGGAACCGTAAAAAGAGCTACTCTATTGTTTTGTTTTCTGACTATGTTCTTGTCACATCATTTTTCCTGTTTCTTTCTAACGCGCGTGAGAGAAAGATATGGAAATGGTTTTAATACATTCTTTACACTTTTTCGCGTACTATATCTTGTAAATAAAATTAACTTATCGGTGGTATGTGACACCATCTTACGTCACAGTTACGGTTTTATTTCGGCAGTTTTTGATGACTTACTTCGGCATCTTAACGGCTTCGTGACAATCGCGACCAACAGACGACTAAGGGGGAACTCACACCGAGACGCGACGTGCGACTCATTACTACACGAAAAGGTTCACATTTCATTGTGAGAATTCAGAATACGTTGCACCACGCAGCTTGATTTCTCACAATAAAATGTGTACCTTTTCGTGTATTAAATAAAGTATATTTTGAGTCGCATGTGCGCGCAGCGTCGCGTCGCGTCATATCTCGGTGTGAATTGACCCTAAGGTATGAATTTTGCTTAAACCGTCATTGAGCACAGTTGCGCCGCCCCGTGTTTTGCGCGTTGATGCGATGCACTTGTGTATAGAAGGTCATTGATGACAACGGTAACTCAGTTCCGACCATTTCCGTATGGTGTACCTAAATGTATATAGCGTATATCTATAACTGCTTTCCCTTGATTCCGTGAATTATTATGAAAGTATAGTGTCTGCCAAATGTTTTTTCGTATCTTTAAGGGAGTCATGATGAATGGAATGGGCGCAATGAGATCCTTGTGCAAATGACGTGAGCTTTTTTCTTTAACATTTCTACAACTCCGTCCCATTATAATGACGAGCCCTGAATGTCTGCCTCTTCAATTTTCTTCGTTTCCAATATGATGTGCCCATGAACCCCAGAGCCATACATGTGCAAATGATTTCATACCCCCCTTTTTTTAAGCAACTTGGATATCTACGGCGCTGCATCGTGGCGTTCTCTCAAGTCGACGCTCACGTGCCGGCCACGCAACCGGTGTGACTCGGCCTTTACAATATTAATATTAGCGGTTTTTAGTACGCGAGTAGAAAAAAAACTTTATTGGACACCACACACCAATTAACGGCTTTACAATAAAATAATAAAGATTATATAGTGAATCAACAGGCTCACCAATCAGGAGGATTTCCAATCGAAATTCAAATTTCTTGTGATTGCAATTTACTGTAATAACTATTATAAGCAGACATAGGAATCCAGGAGGCAATATTTTATGACAGGTAGGGACTTCCTATATCGATAAACTCACTTAGATGCTTGTTCTATATACTAGTCTAGATCATTCCAAGTTTTGTTTGTAAAATATTTATTATTAGAAGTGAAAAAAATATCAAATAATTACGTAATTTTCTCTTTTTTTTTCTCGAAACGATTGTTGATACTTTACTTATCATAACTTTTTCCTTCATTACAGTCCTATCTACTATTGTTAAAATAAACTATCAGAATTTGAACCAAATTTTCGTTCGTTAAACGTCTCCGTCTTGGCTGTTAAATCCATTTCCGGTGGCTAAATGACTTTTCAATCTATCCACATAAATTTAAAAGTAATTTACCTGCTAACTGGGGCATAACATTTTATTTAAAAATGCTGTGTGATCATTATCCTCGTGTTCAGAAAAATACTTTAAAAAAAATACAATGCTGGGGGCGATCACTATTACCAATATGGGAAAAGCATCGATATAAGTAGAAAGTATTGTTATTTTAATTTGTAACATTTCAGAGAGCGTTTTATGCGGGCGTCGCCACCTCAGGAATGGGCATGGTCTGTTTCCCAGAAGAAACAAAGGAATTGGCTAAGAATAACGGACTACTTGCGAAGCAGTATATTAATATTGCTTACAACTTTCTATACGGAGGTGATTGTACTTTTTTATACATTTAGTTGCCACATAGCGTAAGCTAGATAATACAAGCATAAACCACGCATAATCACAAATTATGCTTGTGTTTAACTAGATCATGATTATAAATCCCTGGAAGTCGATTTCTTAATCTTACTGATGTTGTTAAATAGGCAGAGTATAATGAAAACGTAAATAATGCAGTGATCTCGTTTACCAGTGGGAGCACATGTATATGATATAATAAATAAATAAATACCAGGGGACAATTTCACACAAATTTACCTAGCCCAAACTAAACTCTAGGCTCTCGGGTATGTACTTCTATAGATAAATACATACTTAAATACATAGAAAACACCCAAGACTCGGGAACAAATACTAGCGCTCATCACACATTTTTTTTAAAAGTCTAGGTCGTCCTTCGGTTTCAACCGACATATCGCTTAGCTTAGCTTAGCCGGTATATCGCTTAAGTTTCGTCAGAGCATTCAATTAATATTAAATGCTCGAGGCAATGGAAGGCGACTCACGATATTTTTAACCAAAAGCCGACTTCAGTTGGACTGACCTATAGGTACCAAGTACCATTTTAAAAGAAGTTATATTTTACTTTTTTGCAGGGGGTTTTAGTTTTTTAAAACATTTATTTTAAGGTATCAAAATCATCTTTTCGGAATTGGTAAGGCGGTTTTCCTAGGCATAACAATAGATAAAAAATTGCAATGGAGCTGTACTGGCAGGTAAACTAAGTTCGGCAGCTTACGCCGTTAGGAAAATTAGACAACTAACTAATGTTGGGACAGCTCGCTTAGTTTATTATAGTTATTTTCATAGTGTTATGTCTTATGGTATTCTGGTTTGGGGTAAGGCAGCTGACATACAAACTATATTTGTGTTACAAAAAAGGGTCATTCGTTCAATTTACAATTTAAATTCCCGTGACTCCTTAAGAGAACTTTTTAAAGAAATTAATATCTTAACTGTAGCGACTCAATTTATTTACGAGAATATTATTTGTTATTAAGAATTTAGATTCTTTCACCAAAAACTCTGATATCCATAATTAAAATACAAGAAATAAAAATAAAATCGCTATTTGAAAATTCCGCGTCCGTAAAGTATATAAATCATTTGTTGGTCAATGCATTCATGTCTATAATAAATTACCTGACCTAATTTTAAAGTTACCCTTTCCAACACTTAAAAAATATTTCAAAAGCTCGTTAATGTATAAAGCGTATGATATGGTCGAGGACTATCTAACAGACAAAAATGCATGGCCTAAACCCGAAACTTAGTCAATAATAATTTATTCAAATGCAAAAGCTTCATCCCGTTTTTTCTTGTCTAGGGGACACCGTTGATGCAGGAAAACATATCTAAACTTTTATGTGGTCATCTTGCACCTTCTCATATACACATAAGTGTTTGATTCTATTTTTTCTTTTTTCTTTTTCTCTCTCTATCTCTCCCGTAAGATTTTTGGCATCTTTTCCTGCTGAACTACGCATGTTATTCTATATTATATTTAATTTAATATTTGTAGCTTTATATAATGCTAGACTAAGTAGTACCATTGTAATATGAAATATGTTTAAAAAATGACTGACTGCTGAGTTTCTTGCGGCGTTTCTTCTCAGCAGTGGTCTCCTCTTGGGAAGCGCTGGTAGATTCCTGAAGTGTAAAAGTGCGCCCTACTAACTGAATAAATTTATTTTATCTTTTATCTTTTCTTGTCTTTTATCCTTCACTGTCTCGAGCAATAACATATTATTTAACTTTGGGCTCCTCAATATGTAACCCCTCTCAATTACTAGGGGCGTCTCATGAGCATGTGTCTGGTGTTTTTAATTAAATGCATCGTGGGTAATAATATATTATTGCTGGTAAGAATGTAATGTAAACTAATCTAAGGTTTTTTATGGGTTTTCTTAAACATCTGATGTATTTTCAAGGGATTTTGCCTTTGTTACAGGAATATATACAAAATTTATAGAACATGTCTCCGAATGTATTGTCTGTTTCTGTGTAGTTAAACCAGGCGACCCTCAGCTGGAAATCAAATTCCCCGAGCTGTCCTTCCCTCGTGACTTGTCGGAGCTCGCGGGTTTCACTACGTCTGTGGTCGCGTCAGTGAAACAGGCTGTCATGCCTCCATCGATGGAAGGAGCGGAATCAAAACCAGTAGAAAAATAATAATTAGGTATCCATTTGAGTTAAAGCTTTTCTAATAAGTTATTTTGAGCTTTTGGTTAATGCATTAATGAATTGGTACATTTAATTGTATCATATCGCGTTATCATGTTTATGGTGGTTTTACAGATCGTAGTGCATTCCATTTCTAGTATAACTATATTATAATATTTTTCATATCTTATTGTGCCTGTGACCGATTGAAATTTTAAATTTCCCGCGAATGTTAATGCAACCATTTGACCAGCAAACTAACTTTGAAAAATACGTACCTAAAGTAAATTTGGTTCAAAAATAAAAATAAAAAATAATTACGCATTTTTAGAAACAAATTATGAAAAACATTTAATGGAACTAAAAGCAAAATAATTAAACTATTTTTACTTCCTATATGCGAAACGGATCGTTAAACAGTGTTTGACAATAATTTCGTTCCGCGAACAAATCGATTCGCCGATACGATTTTAATCTTTCAATATCATTGCGTTTTATTTTACCACATAATTTATTTAATTTTACACCTATCTAAACTTTACGATGGCAATAGTTCAATAGTCATGTTAGACGATTTATGTCAACTTATTTTTTATAGTCGGTACGTAAATTAAATAAAGTTAACACATTTATAACACGAATTGATTACATTTCCTTCATAAATCATATCGATAATCGAAAAATGAATGCGATTTTAATAAGCAGCATAATTAAATTTGCCAAATGACTCTGCCACGGGCACAATAATGTATGAAAAATATTACAACACAGCCCATCTTTTCATTATACTGCATGAAATGTTATAGATGGTTTAAGCCCGCATCGCCTGTCTCATGCTTTCGCTATTCATTCTGATTGTTGGTCTGCGTGGTGGTTGTTGTGACTTGTGTGTCGTGCCGTTGACCGTAGTTTTAATTCATTTAACCGTTTTATCGGCAAATAATGTTTTTTCAACTGTGTGGGCCTCTGATGTTTGCGTATCGTATACTGAATTCCCGGTGCTAACTCAACCTGATCAAGTCTGAGTGGTGAACTAGTGACGACGATAGGCTACAGAGCACGGATGATTCCAGGGTTAGTTCGTTTAAGAACCTTGACTGCACATTCATAAAAAACAAGTAAAAGAACCTGGGCAGGAGCTTGTCAGTGTAGGGTTCCGAAGCCGTTATAGCTCTTGCAATTTACGATGGCGAGTGGACTTTACTTGTAGTAAACACATATCTGTATACGTGTCAGTGCGTGCGTGTGAGCGAAAATAGGTATGGTAAGCATAAAAAAATAAAGAGAAAATACTATTCTTCTTGAAGAAAGTGAAAGACTTTGGCGACGATTGCTCGTCCCTACAAACAATATAAAATAAGATTGAACATCGAAAACAACAAACTATTTATGCTCTTGACGTGATATGCGAACAATTATTTGTGCATGTAGTAGCGACCGTCTTGGTTGCGTCTTCTACGAAATTAATGTAACATTACGCGAAGATGACATTTGTAATGTCTCCGTATTTTCTCTCCATAAATTGCGTACAATTTTATGTTAATTAAAACCTATCTGTAGGCTTTGTCTTTATTTAAGTTGTAGGTAATGCTTCTTATCATAATGTACAGTATGAACAGTGTCCAACGAAAAACTCAAACAAAGCAGAAATGTTGGCCTGGCTCAATAAGCAGTATATAACATACCCTGAAAAGAACACGAAGCCCGTTTTATACAGGGTGTCCCTGGATAAAGTTGACAAACGAAAAGGGATGAAAGTAGATGCAATATCACCGACAAAAAAAAAAAAAAAAATATTGACGTCACTCATATATTTTTTTAAGATGAATTAAAAAAACATTGTTTGCTGTGCACTCTATCGGAACATAGTGAAATATCTCACCTCATATGAGGTCTATTCAGATGAAATAGACTGTTTTTTAATCCCAGAACATTACCTGGGTCAAACAATTAAAAAGAACAACAAAAAATACGCCAAACATTAAAAAAGAGGTTTTTATTAAAAAAAATGTGTTTATTTATTGTAAATTTCTAATAATTCCTAAAATTACTTAAAAATATGGCCGTATTACCTTATGTTTTTATTAGCTATAATTATTTGTTAACTCATTGTCTCTGATTAAAAAAAAAGAATTAAGTGTCTATTGCAAACACGAAATTTTTGATGAGCGGTCAAAGATATTGTGTCGTTTAGTATGTGTTGCTAATGGTATCGCTCAGTAGAGACACTTACTCGTAAATTAAGGTTTATGGACAAGTGGTCTGGAAAAATGTGAGACAAAATTTACATTACCTACTAAGCAAACTATACTTAACTTATTTACATTATTAACTAAAGGCCGTAGCAGGATAAGGGAAGGGCAAATGCCCTTTTATGCTAATGGGCTGGTTTTTTTTTATATAGTTACTTACATCTATTAGTGCTATTGTGCCAAGTTTTGTTGAAAAATTCCCAGTGGTTCAGCCGAGAAAAAATAAAAACCAAAATAATTAAATATGACTTTTCTCTAAAACTATAAAACTTTAATGTAACATTATTTTATCATTTTGTTAGGCTTAATAAAATATATGTTTTAAGAGAAAATGGACTCTCCATCTTTAACACTTATGTAAAAAACAGGTAAGTCAAATTTTTTTTTTTTTTACTTATGATTGAGGTACCACTCTATTTGTTATTTCTAAATAAGCCTTACTTAACGATCTATCTTACATATTAATTTGATGGATTAAATCGGAAAGCAACTGTGTCAAAACTAAATAAATAATTGGGTTGGATTTCATTACATTATATTAGTAAGCTATTCTGACACCGCCAAAGAACCATACCACATCGCTATTACTGTCAAAATAAGGATTTATGCGTGACGGAGTAAGACTAGTTTTAAATAAAATTTCATAATCATGAAATGATACCCAAAAAGGGATTTTACTTTAAATTTTACAGTTACTGACCGATTTTAACCTTTAAATTGTTATATACAAATAGCAACAATGATTAAAATAAGCGTATTTTATTTCATTAGCTAAAATGGTGACATTTTTAGTAATCAGAAAAGGCTGACGTCACTGTAACTGTCAAAACTTGTTGTGATGTTATTTATTTGTAAAGAGGATTTATGCTTTGGTTCTTTGGCGGTGTCAGAATAGCTTACTAATATAATGTAATGAAATCCAACCCAATTATTTATTTAGTTTTGACACAGTTGCTTTCCGATTTAATCCATCAAATTAATATGTAAGATAGATCGTTAAGTAAGGCTTATTTAGAAATAACAAATAGAGTGGTACCTCAATCATAAGTAAAAAATAATAATATTTAAAATGTTGACTTACCTGTTTTTTACATAAGTGTTAAAGATGGAGAGTCCATTTTGTCTTAAAACATATATTTTATTAAGCCTAACAAAATGATAAAATAATGTTACATTAAAGTTTTATAGTTTTAGAGAAAAGTCATATTTAATTATTTTGGTTTTTATTTTTTCTCGGCTGAACCACTGGGAATTTTTCAACAAAACTTGGCACAATAGCACTAATAAGATGTAAGTAACTACAATAGAAAAAAAAACAGCTCTTAATCATGAAGGGCATTTTTTCTTCCCTTATCCTGCTACGACCTTTAATGCATTAAATGCTCGAAGTGACCACCTTGCTCTTGCAAACACAGTCCTGCACGCACTATTATTTGTTTAGTAGCTCGACGAATCATGTCTGGGTTATTTTTTATATAATTGGCACAGTCAACAATTCTGTCCCGCAAATCTTCTTCCGAGTTCATGGGGACACTATAAACCCTCTGCTTCATAGGAAATAATCCAACGGCGTCATGTCTGGAGAACGAGCTGCCCATGCCACTGGCCCTTGTCTACCAATCCAACGGTTAGGATACGTGTCGTTAAGAAATCTTCTTACGTCAAGTGCGTAATGGGCGGGACATCCATCCATTTGGAGAAACAATGTTCTCCTTGTATCCAAAGGTACATCCTCCAATACAACGGGCAGGTCATCTCTTAAAAGTTCTAAAATTCGTGCTCCGTTTAAAGTTCTCGAAAGAAAAATAGGGCCAATCAACATGTCGTCAATGAGGCCTGGCCACAGATTTATGGAAAACCGCACCTGAAAGGTTGACGACCTCTTCAGATGAGGATTCTGTCCTTTTGGGCACCATTCGTGCAGATTTCTACAGTTTGTGATCCCATCTCGCGTAAACTGAGCCTCATCCATCCACAGGATATTTTTTGTAAATTCCGGATCATTACGGATTTTTTTTTTGAATCCAATTGGACATAACGCATCTTGGAACCTTATCAACGTCATCATGCAGCTGCTGGACTCTTTGATAATGGTATGGATGGAGCCCTTCTTTTTTTTAAATACGCCACACCGATGACTTTGAAATTCCATGATGCAAAGCCAAACGTCGAATACTGGTCTTCGGATCAGCATATACATTGTTATGTACGGCTTCCTCAATAGATGTGTCAATCACTACCATAGTTTGCTCCCGATCTTGAACCAATCCAAGCCCAGTATTAAACAATCTTCTGTGAACTTCTTGAAAATTACCGGCAGACGGCAAAGGTGTCCTGTTCGGGAATGCAGCCAAGTACTGTATAGTACTGTACTAGTAGTTTATTATTTAAGATAATACACGGTGGAAAAAACGAACGCCACATGGACGGCAACTACCTTAAATATTGGAAATAGCGAGTTCTAGGAAAAAAAACCATTTGGACATGCTTGTCCCCGCCTGGAACACCTTTACCAATATTCAAGTTTTTAAATCGTTTTAAATATCAATAAGTAGTCGATCAGTCTATGTTAATATTCTTTGATACTACCCTCATAAAACTATGCGCAAGCGACGTCAGTTCCGTGTTTGTTAAGTGAAATATTAAACCATTTTATTGAAAAAGAATGGCTTGGCAAGAAAAATTACTTTTGTCTAATCCGGAAATGTTTAATGTTGTAGAATTTGGACTGAATGATTTCCGAATCGGCAGGCCATTACGCGCTACACTGTAAAGTCTTTCGCTAAAGAAAGGAAGAGGAAGAGGAGGTTAGTAATCTTTGACGGTCCTAAACCCGTAACAAGTTCCTATGAAGGGAAAGATGAATCATAACATTGTGCACGGTGATTACGTCATTAAAGTCTTCGGTAAACACGGCATTTTTGGTCTTCATCATCAGTTTTTCTTCAACGAGAGGTGTTTTTAGAATGTAAATCCATAATGTCTTACAGGAAATAACAAAATCGCTGTATGTGTGCGTATAACTTTTGAGGGGTTTCTTTGAATCGTCATGGATCCCATCATTAGATTCTGACTGGATAAAAGGGCGGTCCAAAAATAAAGCATGCAATATCATTCCTCCACATAGCTTATTTTTGCTGACGATAAATGAGTTACTTATGTGTCATATTTACACTTGTTAAGTGGTCGTTTACTGGTCACCCCAAACATTTACTTTATGCTACAAGGATCTCACTTTTCCGGGTCTAAAAATCTCCTGCCGATCACTCGCGACGATCGAATTCCATATCGCACATTGAAATGGATCACCAGGAAATCCACAAATGAATATTAAATTTACCACAGCAATAAAATATTAAGTATTAAACTACGACAAAGACGCACTGTTCTGCAACAACCAAATCCTTAGTTATTCATTCATTAATTTTACGAATCGTGATTTACTTACCGAAAGTATGAAACTCCTTCGGAAAGATTTTTGTTACCTACGGTGATTATTTTTGCAGTTTCTTAAAACGCATTGAGGCATTATGACACGTGTGACTGTTGGCGTAGTTGACAACAAACTGTATTCAAGTAAGCTCCCGTTTGCGACGGCACGGTTGGTCTACTTCGCTTACTTTAACAGTATAATTACGTACGGTCTTATTTTGTGGGGATCGGCTGCGGATATCGGTACAGTGTTTATTTTGCAAAAAAGGGCTATTAGAGCTATTTATAACTTGGGGTCGCGTGTGTCATTGAGGGAATTCTTCAAGGAAATAGATATTCTAACACTGCCGTCGCTATATGTATTTGAAATAATCATCTTTGTTAGGAAGAATCTACATAATTTCCCAACGAACATTGATAAGCCAAAAGCAACCAGGAGCACAGGAAAGCTCAAAACCACTTTTTATAGACTGGCCAAAACTTCAAAATCATTCTTGGGAAATTGTGTAAAATTGTACAATAAAATTCCAAAAAGTATTACTGAACTTACTGACTCTAAATTTAAATCTGTCGTAACACAAAAACTAATTTCCCGAGCATATTATAAAGTAAACGATTATATCATGGATAGGGATGTTTGGCAGTGAGTCGTCCGTCCTGCATGAGTAATCTACGCTTAAAAAAGGTGCACCTACTGTACAAAAATACCGTGATATTGTAAACTATTTATAATTATAATGTAATGATGTAAACCTTTTTCTTGAAAAAAATATACCTTGCCGAGTTTCTTACGCCGGTTCTTCTCGGGGCAAAGGTTTTATTTTTCGAACCGGTGGTAATGCTTTTTGACATTCATAGGTGCATTATATTATGCCTAAATTGAAGAATGAAGAACTTTGACTTTGACTTTGACTTTGCAAAGTTAAAAGAAGGCGGATGTGTAATTTTTTTTTAGTTTTGTATTTTGTGTATTTAGGTGTTCAAAGTTCTTTTCTGATAGTGATTTGTGCTTTTTAAACCTTGGTGTTGCACAGTATTAGAAAACTTGGACTTATTTCGTTTATCTGGCATCTTACTTGTCGTTTCAAGTGGAGTCGCAATGGTGCAGAGGTTAAAACTATCTTGACCTCTGTCCTATATATCACCGTACAGTACAATCCAATCTTCCTGGAGAAGATTGTATTGTATTTTATTGCTATATTGATTTATACTAATATATTTGACACTAGCGAAATCACTTTATTGTAGAATCGCCATATCCCCGCGGTAGTAGCTGTTGAAGTCGCCGCGGGGCAAAGAAGAAGAAAAAGTAAGCCCCCAATTTAAAGTGAGTAGATAATCGCCGGGCCCTTTTTGGTTCTCCCGTTATTAAGTTGTATTGTTGATCGAAGGTTAAGAGCTAATTATGTACCCTTGCATACAACCCTTGCTTAAAACGAACAGTGGCATTTAGGCTAGGCTATTACGCAAAAATATAACTAAGAGGGTGAAATGTGGGGAGGGAGGGGGGGGGAGGGTAGTATATCGAAGTTAAATGAACTCCTAGCTACAAGCTATGAGAATACCTCTAATGTACTGGGAGTAAGTATAGTTAGTTTGATTAAGTTTTCTTTTTGACCGAAATTGAATACACCAACTATTATTTATTGCTTCAAAAACTAATTGGGCACTTACACCTACTATATGTAATACTTCACGCACTAACATCTAAATCATACAATTCGTTCAGTGTGAAATTGTGCGACTTTAGTTTATACATGAAAGTACAGCGACAACGTTCTTCGCAGCGTCGCGGACGCCGGGATTTTAAATAGGAGCGGCAAAGCCCGCTCCAATTTAGATCAGGTTGTACTGAGAGCAAAAACCGCTCATGGTCAATGCGCTCATTCATAGAAGAACTTTGTCCTTATTGCTTTGTTTGGGATATTGTCAGTTTGTATTATTCAAATACAAAATTGTAAGTACATATAAGATAGTGACATGGAACTCCAGTACATAATGATTTTACGAGCGTTCCAACGATACGTTACCTTGTCGTCGTTCGTCGAAAATAAACAGACACGTAAAACATATTATATTTGTCGGTGTAATTTAAATAAAGTATAACTGCCTGTAAGTACGAACGAAACTATAAGCTTTTACTACGGAACCCTAAAAATCGGGTGGGGCAGTGTCGGGCAACCAAAAACAAGATGGACTTCGTTCTAAATACTGACATCTTATAGGTTTTAGTAGAACATAAAAACTTAGTTCGATTTAATAATAGTAGGGGAGCCCACAAAACTCAACCTAGTTCAAAGACTAAATACCAGATGAGATATATAATTAATCTCGCCATTAAGAGGATTGTGAAGTCAAACATGTCCATACAAAATGCGAAAACTTTTCTCTCCCATTAAACCTCGTCCGATTTTTATAATTTTTGAATATCTTGTAGATATCATGAAAAACTATGTCTGCACGTTTTCCTTTCCAAGAAACCAAATCTTAGAACAAACAAATTTTAAACACAAAAAACGGAAACGTGCAGGCTTTATAATAACTACAACATATTAAAAAATCGTGAAAATCGGACTTGATCTAGGGAGTGTGAAACGTTTTTGCCCAGAGCAAAATTTGAATGGATTTTTTGACAGCTATGCGATTTTAGCGGCACTTCAGAATCCTGTTAATGGGGAACACGAATTGGCGATGTTTCAATGCAATAAACCTGGCCGCACTAATATATTTTTATAAAGAAAAGTTTTACGTTCGATTTCTACTACAATATGAGAAGAGTTCAAGTTTCGTTTGTTTTTCGAAACAGGGGAGGGGTAGGACTATACGATAATGCAATGCTGAAAGCCCCCTTATTGGCCTTATCATTAGCAGCAGCATGATAACCGACACCTACTAACTTATTACTTAAGTATCTAGTATGATCGACCTCGTCAAAAAACCAAAGCTCATCTGAAAGATCATCAATTTCTGTGTAAGAAAAACGACTGCTGCATTTGTCAAACAGTGGAGAAAGTGGTTGGTGCAGCAATTGAAGGACGCTCTCCGCGCAGCTGGATTCGGCGTTTCAATTCAGTTTTGTCAGCAATACGTGGAATAGTATGGAAATTCGGATGAGGGTTACATTTACTCATTTAATATTTGTGTTTTTAGTAATGCGATGTAATAATTAAATCAAGCCACATCCGTGTAATTCATAGGTTTACTGTAAAAAAGTACATTGTGGCAGGTCTACATTACTGTTTTAGACATCTAAGTGCACGTTATGATATTATGAATGCGGCAATGTGTCTCGTCTCATTTGCACTTCCAACCTCTGCCGATGAAAGTCGAGAATTGCCGAGTATCAAAGGCCAATGAATCATACTGTACTTGTAAAATAATAAATAGGAGTGAACCTGCGGGCTTATAGCCCTCACTGATAGCGCCCTTCGCTCCCTCTTTATATTGTCATCTCCTTTGAGGTGCGCTTAGTACGAGGGCGACACTGAAAGTTTTTAGATCTGGCCACTTGTAAACAATATAATAAAACAATAAATTTAAATTTTGAAAATGGAACTTTTTGCCATTATTATTGAGTATGTATTTTATTCATTTGTCATTTGTTTTACGATTTGGCGGCAAATTTAAAGTTGACTGTGTCACGTCAGCATGAATTTAATGCGAGAAAATTTTCGTGCAATGATTTTTTATGACTTTCGATGTCATTTAAGTCAACAAGAAAGTTATGATAGACTACGATTGGCCTTTCAAGATGAAGCCCCATCTCGTGCCACTGTTTACAATTGGTTTAATGAGTTTAAACGTGGTCGCAATAATCTCACCGATGATCTGCGTGAGGGCCGGCCTTCTACGGCAACGACTGAAGATAACATCAGTGTTGTGCGGCGTATGATAGAGATTGATAAAAGAGTGACCTATCAGCAGATTTGTACAAGCTTGGGCATCGGTATGAGTCAAGTGCACAAAATCCTCCATGAACATTTAGCGGTCAGGAAGCTTTGTGCCCGGTGGATACCTCATAATTTGACCGAGGCCCAAAAACTCCGTCGTGTTGATTGGTGCTGTGAAATGGTTAGAAGATTTAACGGAGGTGACTCAAATGCTGTGTTCGACATACTTACGGGTGACGAAAGCTGGATTTACTGTTATGATCCCGAAACCAAAAGACAGTCTGCTCAGTGGGTGTTTCCTTCCGAGGAGTTCCCAACTAAAGTGAAGAGAGGTCGAAGCGTGAGAAAAAAGATGGTAGCCTCGTTCTTCGGAAGGACAGGTCATTACGCGACAATTGTTTTAGAGGATCGAAAAACAGTTACTGCAGAGTGGTACACTAACAATTCTTCGCCACTTGTCTTAGAAAAAGTTCGGGAGAAACGACCTCGCAGTAGGATCCTCCTTCACCACGACAACGCCTCGTCAGACACCGCCAGGCGAACGATCGACTATTTGGCGACATCAGACGTGGAATTACTGGGTCACCCGCCGTATAGCCCGGACCTCGCACCTTGCGATTTTTATTTATTCCCGAAATAAAAGATATACTCCGAGGAAAACGTTTTATGGACGCCGAGGAAACTGTGGCCGCGTTTCAAAAGGCCCTCGAAGAGCCCTAAGGACGAGTGGGCAAAGTGCTTTTGTCAGTGGTTCCATCGGATGCAGCGATGTATTGACGTCAATGGACACTATTTTGAAAAGATGTAATAAAGCTAATAACTTGCTAGTTTAATCAGTTTTTGATTTTCTAAGAACTTTCAGTTGGACCCTCGTAAGCCAGTGCCCCAGATATTTAAATTGGGAAACTATGTCGCTTAGGCGCAGGCAAGCTAGTTAAATTGAATTTTCAGTTCTTTATCATAAAAAACGAAGAGTGTTATGCATCTCTCCAGCATGAGACGAATCCAATGCCAATATGACATCATTTATCAAAATCGTAAATATGCAAGAATGAGGTTAAAAATATTTTTTTTAAAATAAGATTTCAACAGTCTATTGCATTGCAATAACAGAAAGCCCAATAAAAAGTAAATAAAAAAATGACATAATGCGTCTGTCATTCATGTAAACAGACAGAGTTAATTTTATATGTACTCGTGCTGAAGAACTTTCAATGCGAGTAGGTTTGTATTGCATTTCTGTTTATTTATTTTACATTTTCATCAAGTCAAAGCAGCGCTCGGGTGACGTGACGTCACACAGTAGTTTAATAGAATGAAATTTTAGTACTTTATTGTAAAACAATAAAAACGAAGAGTTTATGCAACTCTCCAGCATAAAACGAATCCAAAGACATATTATTTATCAAAATCGTACCATAACTGTAGAATTGATGCCTTGCACAAAAATCGCCCTCCCGTAATCTATATATATAAAACCGGACAAGAGCATATCGGCCCATGTTCAGTGTGGGGTTAAGAAGCCGCTAAGTACTACAAACATAAAAACTACAAGTAATAACTAATTTTCTATTTAAAGTCATTTGGTACCGTTTTAGATAATTTTATTAGGTATAAACACTTTAATCGCCTGTATCTCAAAAACCAATGGTGTTTACAAAGTTATAAATATTTGTAAATATTAGCCCGAAACCAATGCACACTGTAACGACTATAAATGACGTACGCACGTTATTGCCATAATGTAAGCTGTTGTAGCGAGACTATTTCAGGGCCAAATAGAATCTTGTCAGACTATACTTTATAATTTGGATAAATTACCTATAATTGTGATTCTGTCTACTTCATAGTACAGATACTAGTACATCTTATGTAACAGAAACCTCAGGGTTCAGTTTAAATGCGACTTCAAACTTCAAATTAAACAGTGCGACGATATATTAGAATTATCGTCTATCTCAAAGAACTCGTTAAGTACTTATTGTACTGCCCACTAGGCCAAGGATTAAAAAAAAAAAGAATTAAATTGATTAATTAAACCTTATAAATTAATAAGAATTAAATTTATTTTATAAATTTTACGGGCCTGCTCAAGAGAGCGATCGTTCAAAATTAGCGGACCCTGTAACGTTGTGGTTTGAAATAAAATAGTAGTAGCCAGGAGCAAAGGGCGAGGTTGGAAAGGAACCAGGTTCAGCTGGTTTAAAGGACTCGAGATTAGGGGCTCTTAGATAGGATTATCATTTGGTAGTGCTCAGTCGGTTCTTCATTTTTTCAATTGTTGCATTCAGACAATATTACATGTACTTGTAAAGGTGGAACCCCGCCCCGCCCTTACCCGTGGGCGCGTCGCCAGACAGTCAAAGCAAACCAAGAATTGTGAGGGTCTCCCTCCCCTTCGTGCCCCGGAAGGACACTCAGTGACACAAGCTCCGCAATTACGCTTCGCTTAATTAAATCCGCACGAACCGATATGACGACACACCATGTACAGTCTGAAAGGGTACTTTGTATGGTGTCGCTGCATGCAATCCGTGGACAAAAGCATTTACATCGACATTTGTGACTGCGGATATCTTTCACCGTGGCGATGAAAGACTTTCGAACCGCATACATAGTGATGACTGCCCATGCATTAAGACTACGCCGAGCGTCCAGTGGCGCCCTCATCATCATTATTTTGTTTTCTAATAAACTAAAGTATTGTCTTGAAATCGATGGATGTGTTTTTGTTGTATAAATGAATATACAATTTATAGGGTATATGACTCAACTTAATAACCATTGAACTATGAGTGAGTAAATTAATGGGAAAAAGTGGCCACCTTATCCCGTTAAGTTGACGACGCGAAGGTTAAATGTGATTAAACTTTGTCTTATATGCTATACATTGTGTTTTCATTTGTACAACAAAAATACATGCTTCGATTTCAAGACAATACTTTAGTTTGTTAGAAAACACAAGAATGGTCATGAGGGCGCCACTGGACGCTCGGCGTAGTCTTAAGAATTGAAAAATTGGTAATTTAGACAGGCTGGAACACAAGTGCATCTTTGAATCCAAAATAGGAGCCGAGAAGGGTTTGATGAATCTTAGCTAAAATCTGTGGGCAATTTAACAAAGAGTTCAACGTAATGAACTGAGTTTAAACAAAGAAGCCCATCAGAGCGTCACGCGAGAACAACCGAATATCCAAGTGAGACTCGGGACCCTTGATCCCAATCAACTTTCCTTCTCGGCAATCCATTAAACCAACACCAAATACAATTATTTACTCTATTACCTTTATATCACTTTATGTATTTTAGATTTATTTAAGTCCTGCAAAATAATTTTTCCCGTCTACCCTACTCTGCCTCGAGCTGCTTTTAGTTACTCCAAATTATTAAACGCCAATAAAATATTTTTGATAATTTATTTTATGATAAAATGCGGGTGTTATAGAAGATTTATTTTTAAAATTAATCAATTTAACCCCATTATACGGTACTTAAAAAAAGTTACAAATCTTATTTGTTTTTATTAAATATATTTTAGATACCTATATGGTTATGGTTATGGTGATGGACTCCTTTTTCCGCACTTAGCCCGTGTATGTCGGGCCATTGTGCGTGGTACCGGCTAGTGATCTAGCCAGCCTAACTCCGACCAGAAGCGCAGGATCCTCCTGGTATCTCCGCAGGCTTCTCGGAGTGACCTCGGTGACTTGAGGATTTCAGTCCGTTGAGCGGCTACACCTACGCATTCCAGGATTACGTGGGGGGCTGTTTCGTCGGCCGATAGGCATCCCCTGCATAGGGGGCTGTCGGTCATACCTAGAACATACAAATGTTTGTTAAGCGAGCAATGTCCAGTAATGTTTCCTACAATTATTCGTAGGGCCTGTCTATCTAATGATAGGAGACGCTTTGTTAGACGCGCGTCCGGGTGTGGCACGGTTTCCCTAGATTGCCTACATGTACTGGTATTTGCCCATTGATTAGCATGTTGTTCGAGTGTTCTGTGACGTAACCATGACCTAAGCTGGCTGAATGCTAAGGGAAGCATTGGAGCGGGACCGATCGCTGGGCGATCCGATCCTCTCCTGGCCAGCTGGTCAGCCGCATCGTTACCTAGAGATCCACTGTGCCCCTTTATCCATTGTATCGTGAGTTGGTTGTTTAGACCTATCACTTCCAATGCTGAGTGGCACTCTAGTATGAGCCCGGATTGTATTATTTTGTTGTCTAGAGCTCGTAGTACTGCAGCGCTGTCGGAAATAATTCGTATCTTTTGGTCTTTGATACCCCGCTTAGCCACTGCCTCGGCAGCCTGTAGTATGGCAGTACATTCACATTGGTAGATGGAACTGTATTCGCCTAAGGCTGTTGATATATTAATGTTGATTTCGGGTGAGTACACTCCTGTACCTGTTCCCTTTTTTGTCTTTGATCCGTCCGTATATATGCGTAGTTCGTATATACTGGACTGGTCAGTGGGTTCTTCAGCAAGCTGGATGGTGTAGCTTTTGTTGAAGTTGTGTTGTTTGGGTACCTTGTCATTAGGAGCACCTATCAGAGGTTGATATGTGATTGCTTCCTGAAGGATTTCGGTATGAGTCCCGCTTGTTGCTCCCCAGAGGTTGAGAGATTTCAGTGTGATGGCTGCTACCGCCGCCTCCTGTTGGATGAAGAGGTTAAGGGGCGGTAGACCCAACAGTATCTCCAGCGCCGCTGTGGGTGTAGTTTTCATGCAACCTGTAATAGCTACGCAAGCTAGTCTCTGAAATTGTTGCAGTTTATTTTTGGCTGTGGTCAGTTTAGTTCTGGGCCACCAGACCACAGCACCATAGGTGATAATAGGCCTGATCACAGCCGTGTATAGCCACATGGCAATTCTTGGGTGTATACCCCAGGTTCTGCCAAGTAACCTTTTACACTGCCAGAATATGACACAGGCCTTTTCTAGTTTGTTTTCTAAGTGTTTGTTCCATAGCAGTTTGTCATCTAGGATGACCCCTAAATACTTGACCTCTTTTGAAAGGGTCAAAGTCGTGCCAAAGAGTTTCGGTAAGCGTAGGTTATTTATAACCCGTTTCTTTGTGAACAGTACTAGTTCGGTTTTTGATGGATTTACTGACAAACCATGTTCGGAGCACCATCGTTCGACGATTTTGAGAGCCCCTTGCATAAGATCGCATAGGACTGACTCAAACTTTCCCCTTACGAGGATAGCTACATCGTCTGCATAGCCTACAGTGTAGAAGCCTGCCTCGTTTAGTGAACGGATTAGGTCATCCACCACGAGGTTCCACAGGAGTGGTGAGACGACACCTCCTTGTGGACAGCCTCTCGATACAACGGCTCGTGTGGTGCCGTTGACTGTTACCCGTACCGCCCTTTGTCTTAGCATGTTGTCGATCCATCCGGAAACGGCTGCATCGGCGCCATGGCTAAGTAGGGCTTGGCTTATGCTGTTGAATTGCCTCTTGTCGAAAGCCCCCTCGATGTCGATGAAGGTCACAAGAGCTGATGATTGTGTTGATAGTGCATTTTCTATGGGCGAAATGACACTGTGTAGTGCTGATTCGGTTGATTTACCTGAACAATAGGCGTGCTGTTGATGGTGGAGAGGATAATGCGCCAGAGTCCCGTCTCTGAGATCCCGGTCACAGAGTCGTTCCAGGGTTTTCAGTAGGAATGACGTAAGGCTTATTGGTCTATATGATTTAGGCTGCGTATAATCACTCTTACCTGGTTTGGGTATAAATACCACTTTAACTTCTCTCCATTTTGTGGGGACATAGCGGTGCCAGAGACATGCCTGATATATCAGGACTAGGTGAGGTGCCACTGTGTCTTGGCACCATTGTAAAAGTCCAGGAAATATGCCATCTAGGCCTGCCGCTTTAAACGTCGAGAAGCTGTTGATTGCCCAAACCACTTTTTCTAGTGTTACTATTCTTTGGGCAGTATTGATGGCCTCGACAGTTGGTTGTCCAAAAGTCTGCCAGGTTATGTCTTCCCATGTGGAGTCCTCCGTAACTGTACACCCTGGGAAGTGTGTGTCAAGCAACAGCTCACACATCTCAGTATTAGTTGTTGTGTAGTTGTTGTCTGGTTTTTTCAGTGAGCCTAGGTTCCTATTCGGTTCGCTGGATAAGATGGTTTTTATCCTGGCCGCCTGAGTGTTTGATTCGATGTTGGTACAGAAGGTTCTCCAGCAGTCACGTTTCCTCTCACGGATCCGTTTTTTGTACTGTAGCTGGGTCCGCTTGTAGGCGTCCCAGTCTGTTGCCTTCCTTGTGTTGCTCGCTCTGTTAAACAGCTTGCGTAGTTTACATCGCATTTTCTCGAGTTCAGGTCCCCACCAGCCATTGCGATTGGTGGTTTTCGTCGAGGGCGTTGTAGATGGACAGGTTTTCGTAAACGAGTCTAATAGTGTTTCCGTCAGTTTATTTACGTGTGTCTCTATGTCTCTACGCAGGCTCTTTGTACCCTGTCGGGATTGTGTCAGGAGCCAGGTTTGCAGATATCAGTCTGTTGAACTTTGTGCGGTCGGTCCGTCAGGGATTTCGCCAAAGTTCTGGCTGTTTGGAGTCCACGTTTAGTTTGTATCTTACCCATCTATGGTCGGAGCATGACAGGTCTTTCGACACATGCCAGTCGGAGATAACCTCCGATACTCTTTCCGTAGCAAGTGTGATGTCGATTATAGTTTGGAATCTGGAGGTGACAAAAGTTGGTTCTGACCCCCTGTTTATAAGCCTGAGATTGGTAGAAAATAAAAATTCAACTAGTTCCTCACCTCGTTTATTGGAAGATCCGCTGCCCCACAGGGTGTGGTGCGCGTTTGCGTCCGCCGAGATGATCAGCTCAAGCTTGTTGTTTTCGCAGTGCCTGATGAGATTTGCCAGCTCAACCGTCGGTATGTCCGCATCGCCCGCCAGGTAGGCTGACGCTACTATGACCTCCGGGATGCTAGGGCAGTTGTTTTGGAGTCTGATCGTAGTCAGATCTCTGGAACAGAACTCATTCATTAAAACTGCATTGATAGATTTTGGTACATAAATACATGTGCGTGGATTAGTTACGGTGGTATCGAGTAGAATCTTACCTCCGATGTTGTTTAGACCGCATATCCTGTCCTTCCTTATCCACGGCTCCTGGATAAGGGCGACGGTCTTGTTGTTTACCTCCAGCATTCTGCGCAGGGTAGCCGCCGCGGCTTGTTTATGCTGGAGGTTGGCTTGGACGACGTTAGAGAGGGGAGGAGGAGCGAATGGGGCTGCTCACTTCCTCGTCCGTTCCCAGCGGGACGTCCTGGTCCATCAGCTGCGCGACATCCTCCTCCAGATCGCCGAAATCGGCATCTCCGTTGGAAGTAGTCTGCGAGCGAGCTGACAGCCCATCCTGCTTCTGCCTTTCGGCGGAAGAGTGTTGGGTGACCTTTGGTTCGCCAGCTTCTCTCTGCCTTGCGGCGGAGTTCGGCCTGCTTACCACAGACGTAGACGCGCCTGCTCCCTGGTCAGTGCTAGCATAATCACTCTGCTTTTCAGCGGAGGAGTCGCTGGTGACTCTGGGTGCAGTCGCAGTCTCAGCAGGGTCCGGCGGCATATCCTGCAGCTTTCCCGAGCTCCCGAAGAAACGGATGTAGGCGTTACCCAGCTTGTAGCAGAGTCTCCGCCCCCTCGCTAAGATCCCGGGAATCTGGTCCGCTGGAATACCCAGCACCAGAAAGGTACCCGAAGGATTACCCTCATGGCGCTCGATATTGTAAAGCGACCACCTGCTAACCTGATACCACTTGTTCTGACCAGCCAAGATGCGTTGAATCATCTTAGGCTCGTCAGCACAAGTCGGTAACAGGACAGCGGACTTCACCCGTTTGGGGATGTCCGTTTGCCGCTTTACCACCAGCCTGGTCCCGGGAATTGGTGACGTGAAATTGGCTACGGTGTCCTTAAGCCACTCTACGTCCTTGACGTCCTCGCACTGCAGCTTCAGCACACCCTCACTGTGAAAGGGCTTGCCCCGAAAGGAGGGCCAGTACGGAACGGTGTTGGAGGCGCCTGGGGCATCAGCAATGTCCTCGATGCTGGTCTCCAGTGTGCCCTTAATGCCCTCCACCTGGACAGGTGTTAGGTCGGTGAAGGGTTCCGCCATCACCGCGACAAATAGGTCGTTCAGGACCACAGTGTCAGCGTAGTTGACGGCCGGTTTCACCAGACTGGTGGAGGCCTTGGTCCGTTTCGCATCGCTGCTTAACGGGGATTGTGTGTCGTCGGGGCGAGGGCGCTTAGGTACTTTCTGGCCACTACCCTGTGGCTCGGATTTCCCTTTCTTGCCCCTTCCGCCGCGCTTTCTTTTCGCCGTCTGGGATGTCACGGCCTTGTTCTTCGCCCCTTGGCTGGGACGGAGTGCCTTTTCGGCGCTCAGCTTCGTCCCACCTTGGCTTTCGATAGAGATTTAGATACCTATATTTATGAAATATCCAAATAACAAGTAAATCGGTTTAGTAGTAAACCTAAAAAAAAACTGACTTAACTTTTTATTTTTTTCGCACACCATAAGCAATTAAGGGTTAATATTCACTAAAATTATATATTATAATAACGCAAATAAACGTGCAGAAGAATATTTCATATTCAGCCAGGGGCGATTTTACTATAACATTCCGGCCAGGGCCGAAGGGGAATATAATTATATTACAAACACCGAAGAAAAAGAAAATACAAAAAATGGTCAAGTGCGAGTTGGGCTCGCGCTGAAATTCAATACGAAATAGAACTCAAATGTTACATTTACTGCGCGGCGTAGCAGTGGGGCCCTCGCGCGCGGGGGCGGCTCGCACACGACCGGCTTTTTATTTGTAAAGATTTTTGTGGCTGTCGTAACGGCTTCGGAACCTTACACTGGGGATGGTGCAACGAGCTGTAATCGATTTTTATTTAAGTTTTCACAACGTGCTATATTAATGTTGATGATAAATGGGGGTATACCGTTGTTAACATCTTCATCTAAAATATTGTATTTTTTCATTTCAGGCACGTGATGTGATCCAGAAGACAATGAAAACACCGGTCTGTTTATTTATTTCCTGTAGCGTGGTTATTATGACCTTATTTAATTTGAAGAGGTCATACAAGGATACGTTTTAATAAAAGTATCAGTATCAAAGAAACGCGTTTATTATTTTTAGTGGGTAGAGTTGACCAAGAAAATGATTTACCACGGTTGAGGTTCATGTCATGAAACATTAAGGTGGATTTCCCCTTTCAGTGATACGACAGTGATCATTGCTCTCTTTGTCATCCTTACTCGGCTGTGCGTCGGTTAAAGTCGGATATATTCGTATATTAAGAAATGAAATGCTTGTTTATCTACACACATATCGTAAGTCCTCTATTATGCGTGCAAAACCCGTAGGCAATGACCAATATTACCTGTGGTAGTAGGTGACAGCGATGACAGCTGTTAATTTTGTAAGACATTCCAGGATCTCATTACATTCCAATATTCGATAACGTAATTTACGTTACATCTACATCGCTGTCACCTACTACCACAGGTAATCCTGGTCATTTTAATATCGGCTTCTGAACCCATCGTAGAGTACTTATAATATGTATGTAGATAAAGTATTTTTCACACCACATGCTTGAAGTTGCCCAATTATATATCATGCAAACCTTACCTAAAACAAGTCATTATAGCCATCGGCTAACCAGCGGGTTATAATGAGATTCAGTAGCATATTATGACCCGGCGGGTTATAATATGGTATTGAATCTCATTATAACTCTCTGGTTAATAATGAGATTTAATTTCGTATGAAAAATTGTTCCATAGAAACTATTGCTGTAGGTTTCTATGGAACTTATTTTTAAATCGAACTGGCCACTACAAGCCATATACGCAAATCCAAGAAAATAAAACAAAAGCCGCGGGTCCAAAACTGATAGTATTTTTAAAAATAAGCTTAAATTGCTTTTGACTGACCGGGCATGTTACAGCATTGATGAGTTTACTCAGAAGGATCATTGACCCAGCAAACTATACATGTAGTGGTGCACAGATGACATACATAACTACCTTATTACTTGACTTATTGTGAGTCAATATAATGTTTAATATTTTAAATTGTAATTAATTGACAACACCTATATTTAAATATTTAAATTGACTTGTAAATGTTATTGTATTTTACCAATAAATTCTGTATTCTGTATTCTGTTGTAAAACGCACGCAGTACTAGCAAGAGGTTGAAGTTGAAAGATAATAGCTTGAATAAAAATGTCGAGTGACGAAAGCGAAAGTGATTTGAGATTTGACGTTGTTTCTAGTACCTATATTAGTAAACCTGTATCTGTCTGTGGTTGCATCGTTATGTTTAAATTACAGTGTAGGTAGCCAAAAGTTTATCACATTCAAATTTCGAACGTCTTCTTAAACAGAAGGAATAATATTTGGTAGTGATGTTTGCTGCGACCGGAATAAGGCCCCAGAATTATATGGCTTGTGTCACGGAACGTACCAACATTCTGAAGCAGAAGGTTTACGCGTGGGCAAGCCGTATTCGTCGCTATAGAGAGCGAGTGGATAGATACCAACAAAATCGCCTCTACCAAAGCGATCAGAGGAAGGTGTACCGAAGGTGGAAAGGAACCGATCAAGGTGTGAGCGACGGGCACCTAGCGGATCCTGCTGCTATGATTAATTTCTGGCGCAGCATCTGGTCGGTGCTTGTCGTGCACACAGAAGAAAATTGGATGCGTGCTGTTGAACACGCGTGTGAGGCTACTGAACCAATGGGGCCTATTACCACCTGCCTCGAAGACGTAAGTTATGCGATTAGAATGACTCCGAACTGAAAAAGTCCTGGGCCGGACGGATTGCATAACTTCTGGATTAAATGGTTCAAAGCCTCACATGAGTGTTTAGCAGCGCAACTCCAAAATGCCCTTCAGATCGGTTCCCTGCCACCATTGTTAACAACTGGTGTCACTTTCCTGCTCCACAAGTCAGTTAGTACCGCGGATCCAAAAACTACCGACCCATGACATGCTTACCTACCATCTACAAGCTCCTTACATCAATTTTGAGCACAAAATTAAATGCACATTTTGTGCCATCAATGTTTTGGCCTCTGCTCAAAATGGATGTGAGGTTGGGTCCCGCGGTACTAAGGAGCTCCTCCTCATAAACATGGCCAAGTCAGGCGAAACAACGTAGCCCTTTCGGCTGCTTCGATTGACTACAAGAAGGCTTAAGACTCGGTGCCTCACTCATGGCTCGAAAGGATCTAGTTGTATAAAGATGATGCAACTCTGAGGTCCTTTTTAGATATCTGTATGAAGCAGTGGGTCACAGCCCTTCGTCAACCAGGTGGTCGAGATGTCCCCTCTGATTCGCCTAACTTGATAAGGATAGTAAGAGGCATCTTCCAGGGTGACAGTCTCAGTCCTTTGTGGTTTTGCCTTGCCTTGAATCCTCTCAGCTCTTTCATCGAATTTGTTTCGGATTTGTTTGCATCGAAGCGGCAAGATCTTATCGCACTATTGAAAATTACACAAGAGTGCAGTAAGTAGTGCGATCAAGATGGAATTCGGTGTAGATAAGTGTGCGGTTATACATGTTGAACGAGGGAAAGTTGTAAATTTAACGAATTTGCAGCTTTCTGAGACAATGACTCTCAGATCTCTCTCCAAAGTTGAAACCTACAAATGTCACAGTCTTTGAGTATTATGGACGGCGATGTCAAGCAGTTAGTAAAGGAGCGCTTCTTCTGCCAAAAGTTCTTAACAGTCTTTTGTCGGATGGCAATAAGGTGCGCGCCTTCAATGGCTGGGTGATGCCGCTGTTCACATACTCCCTTGGCATACTAAGGTGGACTCAGACTGAGTTAGACGCCCTGGATATGAGGGTCCAGCTACTGCTTAAATCACATCGCATGTTGCACGCACTCTCATCTGTCATGAGATTGTACATCCCGCGGAAGTGTGGAGGTCAAGGCATTTTAAATGCTAAGAATCTCCACAACCACGAGGTGTGCAATCTCAGGGATTATTTCCTTGGCAATGAGTGTGGGATGCATCATGATGTGGTTGCAGTAGGCAGGAACCTCACGCCTCTCTCCTTGGCAAACGAGAGCTGGCGCAGACCAACGGTGTTGAGCACTGAAGACCGTAAGAACATACGGAAGAGCAAGGAGCTTCTACGGACGGACGCTTCTACCGGGCCCTAACAAGGCCCGACGTGGACTTTTTAGCGTCCGTCAACTGGCTACGACCGAAAAAACCGAAAGGTAAAACCGAAGATTTTGTCTGCGCAATTGCTGACGAAGTTCATAATGACGAACAATTACCGGAAATATATTCTGAGGGATGGCACGGTCGACATTTGTCGAGCGTGCCGTTGCCCCGACGAGTCCCTCAGACATATAATTTCCGGTTGTTCGCACTTGGCGAACGGCGAGTACTTGCACAGACATAACCCCGTCGCAAGGATCATCCATCAGCAACTTGCTCTTCAATATGGTATTGTTGAGTCTGAAGTGCCGTACTATAAGTACACACCGGCGCCAGTTCACGAAAATGGTCGTGCTACGCTCTATTGGGATCGATCTGTCATCACGGACAGGACTATTGTCGCCAATAAGCCTGATATCGTGTTTATCGTGACAGATCGATCGAAGGTCGACGTCACCATTCCGCATGACGAGAACCTCGTGAAAGCTCAGCAAGTACCTTGGAAAATGCCCATAATAGTAGAAGAGCTCAGTCAAAATTTCATCCGACTTGATACCGCGATGAAATGCACAATGGTTTCCCATAAAAGTGATGCCAAGTCCGGATTTGATAGTCTGCCTGGGGGCTTAGGGGGTGTTACTTAAGTAACTTATTATTATTATTTTAGGCCGGCAGTTGGTAGGTAGGTACTAATACGTCTACCACACCGAACCGAAACGAAAACAATCATCATCATCATCATCATGTCAGCCGAAAGACGTCCACTGCTGGACATAGGCCTCCCCCAAGGCTTTCCACTCAGACCGGTCTTGTGCTTTTCGCATCCACCGCGGTCCCGCGATCCTGACGAGGTCGTCACTCCATCTTGTTGGAGGCCTACCTACAGCTCGTCTTCCGGTCCGCGGACGCCACTCCAGAACCTTCTGACCCCATCGGCCATCAGTCCTGCGAGCAATGTGCCCCGCCCACTGCCACTTCAGTTTAGCTATTCTTAGGGCCATGTCGGTAACCTTAGTTCTACTGCGGATATCATCATTTCTGATTCTATCACGCAAAGAAACCCCGAGCATAGCCCTCTCCATAGCCCTCTGAGTGACTTTGAGCTTCCTTATGAGGCCCATTGTTAGCGCCCACGTCTCAGATCCGTAAGTCATCACCGGCAATCCTTCTAATTGCCCTGAACTCAGGCCTATCGAGGAATATTGGTCCATAATGAAAGGGATATTAAATAAGAAGGGCGGGCAAATCAATTCCGTGGCTGATTTGCAAAAAACATGGACTTGGGCTGGTAAAGAGTACCCAGACAATGGCGAGCAAACCTTCATGAGCCGCATCCGACGTAAAGTGAGGGCAATGGCGTATTCAAAGCATAATTAAAACAAATTTGTACATTTATAAATGTACGATAGTAGGGTAAGCCAATGTAATATACAGGGTTATTGGTAAGTCGACCTATTCCCGTTAGGAGGTGATAGGGGTGACTATTTGCGATAATTTTGACCCCCATATGCATAATGCAAAAGTTAATCATTTTTGAGTTATCGCGTTTATTAGTTTTTTTTTAAATTAGTCGGAAATTCAACTTGAAAAATTTATTACAAAAAAAGTATCAATTTTAATCTTTTTTTTTTCTTCTGATTTACAAAACCGATTAAGCACTCAACTGGTTATTTCTCAATATTAAAACAATAATTATCGGTCCAAATTTAAAAAAGCAAGACTGAAAACGAAATTTTTTCAATATTTTTTGCGATCGCTTTCCACTAAAATGCCTTAAAAACAAAAAAAACGTTATGAAACTTGGCTTGCAGATTATTTTAAAAACTTAACTGTTTTCTTAGCTCTCCAAAAACGCATAAAAAGTAGAAAATTATTTTAAAAAAACCTGAAAAAATAATCATCACAAAGGAAGCGGGCGGAAACAAGTCACAAATGCAACTTCAAAAATTAAAATTAAAAAGCATACCAAATGTAAATCATACATTTTTTATTTGCTTTTGTACAAGATGAATTTGTTGTTCCTATGCAAAATTAAAAAAAAAAACTGTACACGTTTGAGAATGCGAGGCCGAAAACTAAAAAATACATGTTTTTTTTATCAAACTCCAACATAATTATACGAAAACAGAAAAATTTACCAATACATTTGGCGTGCAGATTACACATAAAACATTGACGTTTTTCCAGCTTTCTAACGAGCTATTAAAACTGAAATGAGTTTTGTTAAAAATTGCTGGAAAAAATTGATCACAAAGGAAGCAACAAGGAAGTCAGTCCGAACAAAACTTAAAATTAACTAACTAAATCTATCAAAACTAACTGTTATACTCGTAAACACAAATAACAACATTAACTTATGTAAAAAGTTACCAAATTAAAACTAATAAACAATTAAAATTGAAATAATCAGGATTTTTATAGTTCATTTTCAAAATGGCTACCTCCATTTCTTATTCTCACATAAGTTAATGTTGTTATTTGTGTTTACGAGTATAATAGTTAGTTTTCATTGATTTAGTTAGTTAATTTTAAGTTATGTTCGGACGTGACTTCCTTGTTGCTTCCTTTGTGATCAATTTTTTCCATCAATCTTTAACAAAATTCATATTAATTTTAATAGCTCGTTAGAAAGCTGGAAAAACGTCAATGTTTTATGTGTTATCTGCACGCCAAATGTATTGGTAATTTTTTCTGTTTTCGTGTAATTTATGTTGGAGTCTGATAAAAAAACATGTAAGTATTTTTTAGTTTTCGGCCTCGCATTCTCAAACTTGTAAAAATATTATTTTTTTTAATTTTGCAAAGGAACAACAAAATCATCTTGTACAAAAGCAAATAAAAAATGTATTATTTAAATTTGGTATGTTTTTTAATTTTAATTTTTGAAGTTGCATTTGTGTCTTTTGTTTCCGCCCGCTTCCTTTGTGATAATTATTTTTTCAGGTTTTTTTAAAATATTTTTCTACTTGTCATGCGTTTTTGGAGAGCTAAGAAAACAGTTAAGTTTTTAAAATAATCTGCAAGCCAAGTTTCATAACGTTTTTTTTTTTGTTTTTGAGGCATTTTAGGGAAAAGCGATCGCAAAAAATATTGAAAAAATTTCGTTTTCCGTCTCTCTTTTTTAAATTTGGGCCGATAATTATTGTTTTAATATTGAGAAATAACCAGTGCTTAATCGGTTTTGTAAATCATAAGAAAAAAAAAGATTTAAATTGATACTTCTTTTGTAAAAAAAATTTCAAGTTGAATTTCCGACTAATTTAAAAAATAACTAATAAACGCGATAACTCAAAAATGGTTCACTTTTGCATAATGCATATGGGGGTCAAAATTATCGCAAATAGTCACCCCTATCACCTCCTAACGGGAATAGGTCGACTTACCAATAACCCTGTATATATTTTTAAATTGTACTTGATTATGTTTTTTTTGACTATTTAATACACTGCATCTCGTCATTATAAATAAAATGTTCATCACACTTGGGTGTAATTTAATTTTATAATGACGTAAAGAAACGTAAGTTATTAATCATTTAAAAGATAAACACAACTCACGTACCTACTGTCAAACGCCGTTACACAGCAATGTCTGACCTACCAAGGTCCTGCCGCAGTAGGTATTTTTCGGCTTCCGATCAATGTATAGTGATCCCTTTTTACTTACGAGAATACAGTTTAGTTAGAAAGAGATAACGATATGTATATTATATGTATTTTTATGCCCGATCCTTATTAGTTTCTTTAATCATTAGTTTGCATTCGATGGCAACTTGGCTAGCTTTTTCATTTTTGACAACACGCAAAGCGATAGGTGATCACCTAACTAACGCTAGCGTTTGTATTCGATGGCAACTTGTCTAGCCCCACCCTGGAATCCTTACAGCGTTGCCAAGTAGACTATCGTTAAATCGAGGTGCTGATATGTCTCTGCGAAGCCGCCACCATGAGTGTTGACATATTCTTAATGGCGGAGTCGCAAGCGGAGCTGAACCAGTTGCTGGATGGCCTAGCCTCAGCTTCGCGATGAATCGGTCTTGGCATGAATTTGGATAAAACCAAAGTCATGGTCATGGCCACATTGATCCGGGACCGGTCGTTATTTAATCATTTACCACCTTCTCGAAAGAAGGAGGTCACTTTCTCTTAATTGTTTCCGAGTACATCGGGCAGATTCTCCAGTTAGGTAAAAACAAATTCGAGAAGCAGATCAAGAGGAGAATCCACCTGGGATGGGCAGCGTTGGGGAAATTACGTCGGGTCTTTCGTCATCCATACCATAATGCTTGAAAACTTTACGGACCTACTTTTATTGACCTATGGAGCAAATGGGCCGAATTGCTCTGTTTTCTGGTGTAAAAAGAAGTCTGGGACATCAAACTTACAAAAAGATGCTTTTACATTTCACATGCAAGTAAATCGTTATCGAATTATTGCTGTTCACTTGCATTAAGTTAAGACACCACGTTTGCAAGAACAACAAGTTGTTGCAAACGTGAATAGACCGGACCCCACAAACAGCATCCTTTCACGAGTATGAAATTTACATTTTTTCGCTGTGAAAATTGATAAGAAGCTCCTGCAGCGGGAATAAATTCGATACCTAATAATAACGTCTCGTTGAATTAACGTCGCTCACGTAATTGTAATACCGCCTGTTCTAGTCGCACCTCTAACATGGTGATAGACACCTCCATTGTCCGCACTCTCACTATCCCGTCAGCAAGCTTAACTGTCTATGTTGAGGAGCAGAGCGGATGGTTCTGATGTAGAAGGAATATATAATATAGCGTGTGGCCCGCAATACAATGCTTAGAGCCCGTATCTATCAAAACGGTGCCGTTTATAGTTTAGTTTAGCATGTACGAGGGCTGTTCCAAAAATTTCTAGCTACTCAAAAAAACGAAGAGAGATCTTTATTTATCGCCTGCAGCTTCGATGCACTTTTGCATTCTCCGAAACCAACTTTCAAAACAAGAAAAAAATCGATCTTGCGGAAGGTCGAAAAATACACGATTAAATTCATTGACTGCATCATTGGAGTCGTTAAAAGTTCGTCCTCGCAAGGTTTTCTTTATTGTGGGAAACAGGAAATAGTCGCACGGAGAGAGATCTGGGCTATAGGTATGGTGGGTGAGGCAATAGTTGTACACGGGAAATGGCCAAAAATTCGAGGGTCCGAGCAGCAGTGTGAGCTGGGGCGTTACCCTGGTGAAAAAAAATGCCGCGGGTACCGCTCTTCGGACGATCCTCGCCGAGCTGTTCGAAGGCTTGAGGAATACCATTGACTAGTGACAGTTCTACGGTCTAATCTTCAGTTCATCTTGTATCTCCCAATGTGTAATATTTCTGTTTTCTTTAATAAGCCACTCCACTTTGATGACATTCTCGTGAGTCACTGCAGTCGGCCGCCTCCCCGGTCTAGCTTCATCTTTGACGGACTCCCTACCTCGTTTAAACTCACGGAACCAAAAGGAAATGGTGGCTAATGAAGGAGCAGATTCTCCAAAAGCTGTGTTTAAGTTTTCATGTGACTCCTTAAACGTTAAACCTCTTTTGTAGTCGTAATAAATCATCACACAAAATTCCCCTCTTGTAACCTTCATGTTGAAATCGAAACAATGTATGACACATTTTGCATTAAGAAAAAAATCTAAGTTTGGAACAGATTGTAAGAAGACCTTCCTTTCTTTCAAAGACAATAAAATGAAAAAATCGCTAACGAGATTACGCGATATCTGGGTACAACATGATGGTGCTCCCGCTCACTATGCTATACGAGTTCGCGAGTACCTAAATGCAACCTATCCTGGGCGTTGGATTGGCCGCATCGATTCTCGAGAGCAGTTGTTGACAGAGATTGAACGTGTTGCTGAAGAAATGCGTGGTACAATTGTGAATTTAAACAGACAGACACGAACGCGTTTAAATGTGTGCTTAGAGCAAGCGGTGGGCATTTTGAAAATCATTTACATTAAATTTACCTTTTTTAATAAAATACTTTAAATCGCTAATTTTTGTTTTTAACTAATCTTATTACCAGTTGTAATGGGTTTTGTTTCTTATCACTTCTAAAAAAGACACTCACTCTCTTCTAAAAGGTCTTAGAAAAATAAAAACAAACACCGCACAACTGGGAATTGAACCCGTGACCTCCTACACAGTGAGGTCAGTGAGTAAGGGTATCTGCCACTCGGCCAATAACGTTGGTTACCTGTCAAATGTTTCTTTACTTGTGTGTGTGATGTCATTCGGACATCGTCATAATTGACACTAATTTTAGATTAACTCAAGTGACCCTTTTACAATAACCATTGATGCAATATTTAATTAGTATGTAGGTATAGATACCGGCAAACATCTTGAGCATTAAACAAGGGAGTGGGGGAAAGTTTGCGCATCGTACACATGTAGTGTACTTAGTACCTACTCACCTACCTATTCGATAATAACAATGTATAACTAATCACTAAAAATTATCTTATAATAAGATTTAATATTTTGTACGTTGAGCGGACAAACAAACCAAGAATTCATATTAGATGCCGCGCATCACGCGATCGCCGCTCGGAACGCCGAGGTACAACCGAACGTTCCCGAGCGCGAGCGAGAGGATAGCGCCGCGCGCGCCACCGCACCGCTTCGCGGCGAGCGCCGGCCGCGCCTCTCCCCAGTCGAAGTCAAAAGCTTGATTTGTTTGTGCATGTCACTCGCTACCTAATATTAGTACCTAACTACCTAACTCTGACGCTTACGCCCCGTTAATTTTACAATGTGATTGTGTTCGTCGGTTACGTTTTATATGTACTGTCTTGTGATCTTTCGTGGTAGGATACATTTTCTCCTTCTATTATTTACGTTATCGTGAATTAAAGCTGTGTTGTGAAAACTACGGACTTGTAATTTAACAACCCGTTCCACCACAACCACACACATACGAGCAAAAAAGTGCCTTTTTTTTTAACTGTAGAATACTTTTTACATAGATAACTTTTAAAAATAGTTTGTTTTAATTTTTGTAGATTGTTAGTGTATATCAGATATTATTGTGAGTTGTTAAATATAATTTTAACTACCTACCTTCTAAAATATGATAACAAGAAATGAAAACCGGCCAAGTGCGATTCAAGCCATACCAGGAAAAAAATGAAATAATGTATTTCTTTATGTATTTATTGTCTCCATGTCACTCTTTCCTTCTTTCATCATAAAGCAATAGACGTCGTACACCATTTTTCTAGCTTGCCTTTTAAAAAGCACATTATTTGGTCGTGGCATGGTGTTTTTATTAGGTACTTAAGTATAAAACAATCAACGAAAAGTTTTAATAAAAAGTCAACAAACAATTATAACAACAAATTTAACAAAAACAATAAAGTCAACAAAACAAATTACAACAATCACTGTATTACTGCACGCCAGTGTACTTAGGAGGCAAAGGAACGTGGACGCAGCGCGGGACACAAACGTCAGCTGATTTACCAAACACGCGATCGACACGTCACTCTCCCGCCGCCCCCCCTCCCAGTGATACCTAAAAATCGCTTCTGCGCAGGCAAGGACATTTGTTCAAGATGTTTGCCGGTATCTATACTAAGAAGTTTTTTTTTTTCGTATTTCGTAAAACTATTCTATCATTTGGTTCCTATGAAGATACTCAATAATATGCCGAAGTTATTGGAAATTAACAAAAACACGGTGTATAATGTCAAAGATTGTCGTCAGGGTTGTCACAAATTGAAACATTTAAAATTATTTTATCAGCATTTTAATCATAAATATGATATTTGAATAATATGATAAATCGATTATCCCGAAAACTTTCTCTTCTATTCTTTATCGATATTCTGTATTAAGTAGGTATAAGTAATGACTAGGGTAGGGGCACCAAAAGATGAACGACACCCAAAAGCTGAACACTCGATCGAAATAATCACATAACTAAATCGTGACAAATATTACATAGTTCGGAATTTATTTTTCTTAAACAGCAACTCTTTGCTTACACCTCCATTAAATCTTAACATAGTATTATATTCTTTTTGGCCGTGATCGGTCGTCGTTCTGGAGCTTCCCGCCGAAAACGTCGATAGTATGGGAAAATACATAAGGACAGTGCTCTCCAAATTTAAGCTTTTAATTACGTATAAAATTCAATAATTGTCAGTCTTAGAAGGATTTGCTTGGTATGTATTCTTGATTAATCACTCTTTTATTGGAGTTATACGATATTTCTTTTTTCTTGTTAGTTAACGAGAAATATGCCGTTCAAGTAATGGTTTCAAAAATGTATACCTAAGCCAATACTTGAACGGTGTTCAGCTACTAGGCAAGGCGTACTTTTTTTAAAGCTTCTTAATAAATCGTACTGAAATGACAGATGGAAAATTTAGAACTTAAAATGATCGTTAAATGCTCTTGTATCTTTAAACCAAAAGATGAACATAGCTTTTGATGTCTAATCCAATGATTTTGGATTTTTAAATACTATGAAAACTATCACTGTTCAATAAAAAATGTGTGCCTAATACTTGAACGAATTAAATTTACTAGTTCATGTTTTGGATTCTATTCCAATATGTGAACACCTAATTGATTTTGTTTGTTCATATCATAAATTCTGTGTCCTAAAATTGAACTAAGTAAATTCAGTCGTTCAACTTTTAGGCATAGTTTTATAATATGAACACTAGTAGTACCTAGCATACTAGTAGTATTTATGGAAATGTTTACTAATATTATAAATGTTAAAGTAACACTTTTTGTCGGTTTATCTGTTTAAAAAGATAAGTAACTAAGTAGTTTTGCTAATGATTATTGATAAAAAATACTAATTCGTTGTTTTTATGACACAAATAACCATAAAAAATAGGAACCTTCTGTACGTAAGTAATATTAAATAAATGTAACCAATTAAAAAATAAAGAATATTTCGTTAACTCGCATTTTATTGCTAAAAGTTAATAGAATTAAAATGATATAGGTATTTTATTATGTTAGTTCAACTTTTGGGCCCAACCCGTTCAGAATTAGGGCACGCTGTTCATCTTTTGGGCAAATCGGTACATTTTTGGTTTCAATGATTTTTAAAAAAATACGGAGATATAATAACAGGCTTTATAATAGTCATTTTCAATCTAGACCATATACTGTACCATATAAAAAATTAAATAGGGTGAAATTTGTTACTTTCACTGAATATGAACTGTCTAAAGTTGGTGTAGTCGCTTAATCGTTCATCTTTTGGTGCTCTTACCCTATAATGATGATAAAATTGACAACCCTAGGTCATGTCAAAACGTGGCAAAGGTGACTTTCCACCAGGGATTGGTTAAACGGAAAATAAAGTTACCATTTTAAAACGGTATGACATCATACCGTTTCGTTTCGGTAGGTTTCGTACCGGAATATAACGGTACCGTTTTTTTTTTTCGACACCTGATCCGTTTTCATAAAGGTATCGTTTGGGTTTTATGAGGGTGCCGCCAACAGCCCCAACCAATCAGCGTTAGTTATTGAGTTGGTCTAAGTTAAATATTTTGAACTTGAACTGAAGATAAATTTAAATTCCCCTTTCAGCTGCCCAGTTAGTTGAAAAAGCTACAGGTGTTTGTCTCTCTACTGTTTATAACATTGTGTCTGAGAGCAATAGTGAGAAATTCGCATCATCAAAGAAATTCACCTCCCCGAGAAATAAAAAGTTACGTACTTGTCCGTCATCAGCAGTAGACGATTTTGATCAAGAAGTCATACGGAGAACTACCTATATACA
Source organism: Acleris sparsana (assembly GCA_923062465.1). Classification (NCBI taxonomy): domain Eukaryota; kingdom Metazoa; phylum Arthropoda; class Insecta; order Lepidoptera; family Tortricidae; genus Acleris; species Acleris sparsana. Next base: position 45,625,991 of record OV281285.1, on the reverse strand, counting down.
ATTTTCTGATTTAAACTCACACGATTTTGATACATTATGATTACTACACGGGACTTAATCGCGTTAAAGGATATATAATTAATTACTATAATTGGGGGACTCCCCCCCTTAGAGACTATGGGCATAGCGTCACGTCCGAAACGTCGAGGTAATATATCCTTTAACGCGATTAAGTCCCGTGTAGTAATAATAATGTATATACAATTTTCATCTGTTCCATAAGCAAATTTCCAAACTTTAAGACACTCCACTCTGTGTTAAAATCCGATATAGATTACCAATTTGGCATTTCCACCTTACGAAAAAACAAATACAAAAATTAGGATTTAAATGGAAAAAGACCGAGGACATTGATTAATTAGTTTATTTTTCTTTTACTCCAGGTAAACATGGCTTTACTGGTATGTTTTGGTTATTTGGTGCTTTTAATATGCTGCACGCGTGACATTGCCATTCCATTTTGTGATCTATGGTCATCTATGTATACTATTATGTAAAGAGAGAACCGGAATGCGCGTCACTCATCATTTATAACATTGTGTCTGAGAGCAATAGTGAGAAATTCGCATCAACAAAGAAATTCACCTCCCCGAGAAATAAAAAGTTACGTACTTGTCCGTCATCAGCAGTAGACGATTTTGATCAAGAAGTCATCCGGAGAACTATATACAATTTTCATCTGTTCCATAAGCAAATTTCCAAACTAAAAGGCACTCCACTCTGTGTTAAAATCCGATATAGATTACCAATTTGGCATTTCCACCTTACGAAAACAAATACAAAAAAATTAGGATTTAAATGGAAAAAGACCGAGGACAACTGAAGAATATTAATGGAAAGACACAACATACGACTGCTTTGATAAGAATAAATTACCTTACCAAAATTTGAGGAATATCGGTCTACAGATAGACCACTAGTTTATACTGATGAAACCTACATCCACACTTCACATGTGTCCGGAGAGGCTTGGACCGAGGGAACAGAATTTGGTGTAAAAAAACAAATCAGTACAGGCCAGCGGTTCATAATAGTGCACGCAAGAGGAAAAGATGGATTTATTCCCAACGCTTTGTTAATGTTTAAGGCAAACCAAAAAAACCGGAGGTTACCATGACCAGATGAACTTTGCCAACTACGAAAAATGGATAAACGAAAAATTTATACCGAACCTTAAACCGAATAGCGTACTTATCGTAGATAATGCGTCCTGTCACAACAAACTTTTGAATCGTGCTCCAACGTCAAATTCACTTAAACAAGAAATTATGGATTGGTTGGTTGACAGAACACAACATTTCATATGTAAATAACCAGTTTGTACCTATGATTTAATTAAACAAAATAAAGAGCGGTTTCGTGAGTACCACATACTCGTAGGTGCAATTTTAAAAGAACATAGCCACTCCGTTTCACGATTGCCACCGTATCACCCGACATTCAATCCGATTGAAAATATTTGGTCCATGGTAAAAGGATATGTAGCGAAAAGAAACGTTTCTTTAAACATGCAAGGCATTATGAGTTTAGCAACTGAACGAATGAATACTATTACTGCTGAGGACTGGGAAAGGTCCCATGGTCTGCTCCACAAATTTGTAATTATTTAATAATGATGAATATTTGCGGCGTTTGATGGTATGGGCCCGATCAGCTGCTGCACCGGCCCGATTACGGGTTGACTGGACGTGGGAAAGGGCGAATGTGTCAACACACGTCGCGTCCCACTACAGTACTCTACCCAGTTTCCACGGCACTAATGTAGCTCCGTCTGGTCGCTTGCCATCGTCTCTAAGCAAACCTGCTGGTTGCAGGACAACCTGTACAGAGGCAGTGGCAAGCGAACGATGGATCAGATCATTAATTGTGCCGTGGCGGTACAAACAGCCGGCACTTCTAAAGCATCAAAGGCCATGTCGTTCCAGCTCACACACTATGCGTAGGAAAGTCATACATAAAACAGTGTTGTCAGTTGATAATCCGATTTTCTGCTCAGGGTGTCCAACGATGAAAAAATATTGCCGTAAGTAAAATAAAGGCGTTATCGTTATAGCACACAGCAGGTGGCAAAGATAGTATCTAGGTGCAAATGAAAAGTTGTCAGACTGCTGCGTACCGTCAGTACGCAGCTAAATATCTCACAAATATAAAAAAAACATTTCTGCTACTCAACTAATGAACCGATTTTGATAATTAAGGTGGCATTAGAAAGCGGGTGATGTGTAGGTGTATTTCCATGTGTCAATTGCTCATACCCTATCCATGTAGCTTTTTAAAAAGACATTACAACGTACTAAAATCGCCTGGATATCGAATTTGACCTCTAAAATACGTTAGAGGTCAAATCCAGCTGGCCTCCACATCTTAAAATAATCACAGTGGTGTCCCCTAAGTATCGTAAAAATTTCATGCTTTTATCACAATGTCCACAATTTTTCGATTTCCCGCCCTACTACAATATCTAACTCATTATTTTATGTAAATGCAGTTATGATCTGAAATGTCCTAATGTGTCTACACGTCGCTTTTATTAAACAACTAGTGGCCCGCCCCGGCTTCACTCGGGTGTGGTTTAGTATGTTCATTCTAGGTTAAAGTTAATCGTAGTTATCATCATATCAAAATATGATATTGTCATCATAACTATAAATTTGAAATAGATTAGAAACATAATGTATCCAGGACTAACAGTTGTCATAAATACAATGACACTCCATACCTACATCCTCTGTCGATTTCGTTAAACGAAAGCTAAACGTTGGTCATCTTGGCTACCACCCCAGGCTTATCGTTTATACCAGTGGTTGTTTAGGAATGCAAAGATGGTTTTTTTGTAATAATAAAACAACGCATTGACTTAAAATTCACTGTTTATTAATAATCATAGCACTGCCTTTCATGGCGAATAAATAAATGAAGTTGGGTTAACACGGAGAAAGAAATTGAACCAATTTAAATCTGATTTTTGAAAACATTATTTATAGTATCAGCAGCTTTGAAAAAACGGGAATTCCGTACAAATTTTCGTCCCCTTTTTTTCCCTTAAGGTTAAATTTCCAAACACGGTAAAATTATATTTCTTTACCTCGTACCTACATTCTAAATTTGATGTATTTTACTTCAACAATAACGTATCTCCCATACAAACTTGAATGCACTATTTCGGCACTTAAGAGAAGAAATAAAAAATAAAAATATGGTATGTTCATTTACAGCCTCATATTTATAATGTTCTTGTTCTTTAAAAATGACTTACTTCCATACAGTGGTTTATCCCCTATTTCATCCCTTTAGGCGTTGAATTTCGAAAAATCCCTTCTTACTCGCAGTACTTGCTTACGTCAAAAAAAAAAGTACCTACTGTTCAACTTTCATGTTTTTATGATGAATTATCGAGAACATGGAATTGCATCTGTAGTGGTTGTACCGTTTGCAACAAAAGGAGAATATTTTTTTCTTAATTTAATAAAATTACATACCCTTAAGAAATGGAATAAGTAGTAGTCCTCTGTTTTTTGCTTTTAGTCGCTATCATGTTCTTCATCTGAGCTGTCACAAGTATTGATAATAAGATTGTCTGAAATTCGATCCATTTCCCCTTCCTGACATCGATTCGATATTCATTTTCTTCACTTTCGACATGCCGACAAATATTTCCCAGTCCTCAGCAGTAATAGTATTCATTCGTTCAGTTGCTAAGCTCATAATGCCTTGCATGTTTAAAGAAACGTTTCTTTTCGCTACATATCCTTTTACTATGGACAAAATATTTTCGATCGGATTGAATGTCGGGTGATACGGTGGCAATGGTAAAACGGAGTAGCCATGTTCTTTTAAAATTGCATCTATGTGGTACTCACGAAACCGCTCTTTATTTTGTTTAATTAAATCATACAAACTGGTTTTGTACATCAACGGGCTATATGAAATGTGTTCTGTCAACCAATCCATAATTTCTTGTTGAAGTGAATTTGACGTTGGAGCACGATTCAAAAGTTTGTTGTGATAAGACGCATTAGGTATCTACGATAAGTACGCTATTCGGTTTAAGGTTCGGTATAAATTTTTCGTTTATCGATTTTTCGTAGTTGACAAAGTTCATCTGGTCATGGTAACCTCCGGTTTTTTTGGTTTGCCTTAAACATTAACAAAGCGTTGGGAATAAATCCATCTTATCCTCTTGCGTGCACTATTATTAACCGCTGGCCTGTACTGATTTGTTTTTTTACACCAAATTCTGTTCCCTCGGTCCAAGCCTCTCCGGACACATGTGAAGTGTGGATGTAGGTTTCATCAGTATAAACTAGTGGTTTATCTGTAGACCGATATTCCTCAATTTTGGTAAGGTAATTTATTCTTAGCAGTCGTATGTTGTGTCTTTCCATTAATATTTTTCAGTTGTCCTCGGTCTTTTTCCATTTAAATCCTAATTTTTTTGCATTTGCGTTCGTAAGGTGGAAATGCCAAATTGGTAATCTATATCGGATTTTAACACAGAGTGGAGTGCCTTTTAGTTTGGAAATTTGCTTATGGAACAGATGAAAATTGTATATAGTTCTCCGGATGACTTCTTGATCAAAATCGTCTACTGCTGATGACGGACAAGTACTTACGTAACTTTTTATTTCTCGGGGAGGTGAATTTCTTTGTTGATGCGAATTTCTCACTATTGCTCTCAGACACAATGTTATAAATGATGAGTGACGCGCATTCCGGTTCTCTCTTTACATAATAGTATACATAGATGACCATAGATCACAAAATGGAATGGCAATGTCACGCGTGCAGCATATTAAAAGCACCAAATAACCAAAACATACCAGCAAAGCCATGTTTACCCGGAGTAAAAGAAAAATAAACTAATTAATCAATGACTCTGAGAAAAAACCCTACCAGAAATCCACGTTATGGGTGCATCTCAACAACAAGCAGGAAAAAATCGGATCGAGACTGAAGATGTGAAATATGAGATATTAGGCGACCAAAGTATATTGGGAGATACTTACAATCAATTTATCTAACAATTTATTAGCTACTGTCCAAAATAAAAGTAAAAAAATGAATTTCAAATTGGTTTGGACTACTAGACTTCAAACAAATTTCGCACGATAAAATGAAAAGGAACAGATAATTTATAATTAAAAAGATCATTCAAAGCGAGGTGAAACCAGCTGTAAATGATCTTAAATCTCAAATGACCCTACGCAATAATAATTTGGCTCAGGGCGACTTCGTCCACAGTCCTAATTCGTCACGTTCTTAACCCGTCCTTAGTCTTAACTATGCCAATTCGTCGGTATTCCTATATAGTCACCTTCCTAACTTGTCTACTTTCATATATTGTCACCTTCACATTCCTATATAGTACGCGTAATCACTCAAAATGACACACACGCAAAATGACTCATACTACCCCCATTTAAAAGAGTCGCTATTAGTATACAGGGTGGAAGGGGACGGGGGACCTTCCCGGAACTATAGCATTAATTAAGAGGTACACAGTCGATTTGTGATGGTAATAATGATGAATTAACTAATTAAAACAAAAACCAAATTGACTAATTTTTCATTGCGGTGACAACCCTGTTACACCTACCCATTACGACTTGAATATGAAAACTCGGAAACTACGCTTATTTCCGAACGTTGACGTTGCCATAGTGTAGTGATAAGGTGATAACTTATGATTTCTAGACGTCAAATAATCCATGAACAAAACGAAATGAAAATGATTTTTATTATTTACAAAATTTATTAACCATTAGTTTACACATTATCATGTTGTTATAAAAATCTACCACTACGTCTACAAAAATCTTCAATTACCCTCACATTCGGTGTTCAAATGTCCCTCCGCGGCTTATTATACACGCTGCAGCCCGTGCCCGAGTATGTCGGTGCACCCTTGACAAAATATGCTCTTCATCATTTTTTCTCCGCAGATCGTTAAAGGCATCAGTTATTCGTCGTCGCATCTCGTCCGCAGTGTCACATTCCGTTTTGTACACACTATCTTTTACAGAGCCCCACAGGAAGAAATCAAGACACGTGAGATTCGGGCTTCTTGGCGGCCACCGGTGCGGCCCAAACCTGCCTATCCAGCGATCCCCAAACTCATTGTTCAATTTCATTCGTACTTCGTGTACAGAATGAGCTGGTGCACCATCTTGTTGGAACCAAGTGACTTGTCTTTCAGCCAGTGGCAATTCGTCCAGATAACTGTCTAACTCGGTTTTCAAAAGAGACATGTATCCGTCTCTGTTTAGAGGTGGAGGCAGAAACACAGGTCCTATGATAGTTTCTCCGTGAATCGCTGCCCAGACGTTAATAGACCAACGATACTGGTGACCCGAGAATCGATAAGCGAAAGGATTCTCCTCGGCATACACATGTTCGTTTCGTCTATTCCATATTCCGTTGCGTGTGAACGAGCTTTCATCACTCCAAATAATATGCCTTATGAAATCTCGCTCTTCTACTATCTTTTGTAATAACCATCGGTAGTAGGCTTCGCGGATAGGGCAGTCCCGAGGGAGTAGAGCTTGAACCTTCTGTATTTTGTAAGGGTGAAGACTGGCACGTTTGAGAATAGTAAGTACTGCAGTATGGGTTATTCTGAAATGTCGACCCGCTACTCTAGAACTCGCTCTCGGATGTCTTCTAAAATAACGCAGCACCCTTCCTTCAAGTCAAGCCGCAATTCGAACAACGCCTCCGACACGTTGGTTGTTCTGGGCTGTTGCTGGTACAACGTTACGGGCTGGTTGTTGGCGATACGATCCAAAACTCTTAAAATTGTCCTATGCCCAGTTGGATGTGGTGGAGGATATGTTTCTCGGTATCGACGCAAAGCTTCAGCCGCGTTATTATTGCACGTCGCGTACAATAAAAGCAAATTCAAATAACCACGAGCATCTAGCAAAGGCATTTTTATTTGAAGAATGACATAGGTAAATTTAATGACATTTTCATTTTAACATCAAATGCATCGATAGCCAATACAATAACGCAAAGAGGTTCATAAGTTAAGTAAGTACCTAATCAGTAGTTCGTAATAATGTTTATTTGATAAACGTTTCACACGCACGTTTTGAAGCATGAAAATGAATGAAATATGCCTACGCATCAGCACAATTTCAATTTATTATATTTATCAAATTCAATTTCAATTAACTAGCTAAAACCTATTTATCAATTTAGGGAAACTAAGATACCTACGATGAAATAAGGTTCTAATTATCATCTTTAATTGTTTATGAAGATTGAGTATCCTTCATTGTCTTTTGACAGAAATGTGTCAAGTTGTGCTTAGTAGGCTGTTAGTAGGTCGTTATTATGTTATTTTATTCATAAGTTTAGGAAAAAAATAATCAAGTTGTTCAAGATGTACTTACCTACAAAGAGACTCACAAACCCTGCAATATTTCTTACCGCATTGGAAGCAGGTCTAAGTACCTATGCATCCACGACAAAAAACAACGTAATAATATCCTGTATGAAAATGTGGTTTACAATTAAGTTCACTGACCCAATCATATGTTTAGGGTTGAAAGAAGTAGTTTTTTGTGTGAATGTTTAACCGGCTGTAATTTGAAAACAGCTGCTTAAATTCACATAGTTTGTATGGGGGAAATAAAGTGTTAAGGCTAAACTATCTCCCATTATAGGGAAGGTCCACGGTCCTCTTGCACCCGTATTAGTCGCTTATAGTACGCTCGCGGCTCCATACAAGCGTAGCGAGGGAACCAAGGCTTCGAAATAGCCTCTTTAGTATGGAAAACGAACTCTGACCCGGTATTTTTGCTCCAGAGTGTAATTGAAAATAGGTCGTCGCACTCGTCCCACGCTTCTTAAGTCCTGTAAACAAAGACATGACGTCAATAGATAACACCTGACAAAGAAAAGAACATTGACAGACAGTCGAAGCAGCGGGCACAACGACTCTCTATATACCTACTCGTAGTTACTTATTTATAGTTTATAGGTAGGTAAGTAAATAAATGTAAAATTTCTTCTGAATGTAAAGGACGTTTTAGGTAATTAGGTAGGTATTCTTAACCTTTTCAACGCCAAGAGCCACTAAAGTGGTCGAGTGCTGTCGTGCCCACCACGCCAACAACCCATAAAAAGGTCGGAATAAAGTTGTACTTTGATCATGAATAAAATGTATTATGACCTGCTTTGCTTTATTTTTAATGGCTTAAACTTTACATTACTTAATTCATGTTTTGTTCCTTATAAGAATTGAAGAATGTTTGGACAGCTCAAAATGTGAAAATTTCGGGATTATTCTTTGGATATGATTTGACGCAATAATGTCAGTGTCCCATACGCCAACAGCCCATAAAGTGGTCGCTAGTGCTGTCGCCGGATCTGTATTATTTATATATGATTTTTGTGAAAATATTGTTACGATGGTGTCTTTTCCAATAATTGCAAGCCTATTTATTTTAAAACATTAATTAAATCATCGTCTTAGCATATAAATCTACTGAAACAAAATTTAAGCCTAATAATTACAATTTACTGACATTGATCTGTCGATATAAAAATATATCTGTATAGCGTAACAGTCACTTCTCTATGATCGTGGGAAATCGTAGTTCCTTATACGCCAACAACCACTTTAGAGGCTAGCCTATGACGTCATTGACGGTAAATAGTCTTTACTAGTGATGGCATAGTGGTGTAAATAAGAAACAAAATTAGTAAAATGGAAAGGTCTGATCCGTTTTGTTACGTATGAGATTCATTACATTTCTGCAGAAGAGTATAGGAAGATAAAATCAAGATTTACACCTGCAAGTTATTACTGTACTGCAACAATGAGTAAGTGGCAGTTATCTGCATCTTTTTCTTGCATAAGAGATTGTCTTAAAACATGCTTCAATAACTTATAGGTGTAAATTCCGCTTTGCAATAGAGGCGGCAAAACTCCTTACAAGAAGTAATTATAATAAAACCTTATCAATGCAATTGTCTATCATTCTGATTGTTAACTATTATGTCAGTAAGTGGGTAACTGTCATGTACTCTGTCGTGGACCTTTCGCTCACGATATCTACAAAAAAATATCTACTGCAGAAGAATTAATTCGTATTTTGGAAAGTGAAGACTGCGATGACTACGAGTTTGAATAAAACGAAGAATTAAATATTTTTGACGATATCGAAGATATCCAGGTGGGTTTTTTTTTTGTAAATATACACTGTGGGCCTGTTTACTAGACGAGCGATTGTTATTGGCGGATGCTTAAGGCCTCGGAGAGACCTGAATAAGAGCCAATCACACAGTTTTTAGCCAAAAGTATATACATTTGTGAAGCGAAAGCGACATAATATATATTAATATACATTATATAATAAATCCAAAATTTGGCTTAAAACACGATTTTCAACTCCATGACAAAGTAGTGTCAAGTTACCTCTTTTTTTCAATTTCTTTTCAGATGGTTTTATTTCTTTACATATTTTTAACAAAGGTGACTAAAATTCATTGCACAAGTAGGTACATTACAATCATACAAATATATTATGCACTAGTGACCCGCCAGCGGCTTCGCCCGCTGCAAATTTCCGACTTTCCCGGTGGTTTTTTTTTCTTTCATACAAACCTTGCCCTGACAATAACGAATACGAAAAGGAATCAGCCAAATCGGTTCAGCCGTTCTCGAGTTTTAGTGAGACTAACGAACACCAATTCATTTTTAGGTATATATATATAGATGACGAACCCGCCATACTTTCGTGTATAAGTAGTATGTTGTTTTATTTATTGAAAATTTTATCATTATCACGTCTATTTTATTTGAGAATATTTACTTGCTGTAGTCACCTACTCATTTAACATACTTTGTATAAGTACCATTTCTTTCAAACGTCATCAAGGGCAGTGTAAGTAGAACAAAACAAAATTACTTACTGGTTAATAAATGAAATAATTCGTTTATGCCATAACTCGGGCGTGTTGCTGTTAGTAAAATAAGTTGTACTCACAGCAACACGCCCAAGTCACCATTTAAAGGACTTACGTCAATGTCAATAAGATTGCTTCAATGAGCACTCACTCTCGTACTACGATTAGTACGATTACCGAGGCTAGTAAATTTTATCGATAAATGTTTTGCACAGCACTACGAGATTCGTCATTTTTGATAAGGCAACAGCTCTTGGCGTGTGAATGATCACTTCAGTCAAATATGAGAGCGTTGAAAAGGTAGCAAGAGGGAGGCACCGCCCGTACATACGTACCTATATGTATAGTTATAAAAAAGTTGCATGATTTTTCATAAAGGCATAGAAAGGCATGTCATATCTAATACCAATAACAAAGCGCAAGCTTTTATAAAACTCGACTAATGCTACCCACCTATAAACCTTATAAATTCTGAATGAAAATTCAATGAGAAAAGAAACGTAAAGATGATATTCAAATACCTAAGTAGGTACTCAACGATACCCCACTTGTCATAATATTGATTTTTTATTACTGTTATATAACAGATAAAAAGATGTCTTTAGTGACACAAGATTACGGAGATTAAGACAAATCGATTGACTTAGCAATACTCAAAATCGGTCCACGCGTTTAGTTTCTAGAGCGCCACAAAGGAACAAACATACATACAAAATTTCCTATGACGCATCGTGCAAGCTATGTAGGGGGCTGTTTTTTCTGATGATGTATATGCAAGTTAGAGCAAAATGTAACACAAAAAAGGTGAGGTCAAAAATACATCTTTGAAAATCGACCGTTTTTTGGAGCTCATATCTAGACAACTATTGGAAATAGGTAAAGAATGTATAGAATCAAAGTTGTAGGGAATTTTATCAGCTATAATAATGCAATACAAAAAAATCATTCATTTTAATCTCGAAATAGGAACGCGTCTAGCGTAAAAGCGAGTTTCCTGAACAGCCATCTTGCCAGTGGCGCGCAGAAAAACTTAAAACTTAACCTTCGTTATGCCCCAATAAGGCTCATTTCCGAGGGGTGGGGACTTTTAGTATGTTTATCTCCTAACTAGTCCAAACAAAGTTCCGAAGTCAAACATTCTGCTTTCAACTTTTCCATCCACACCCCCTTTTAAGCAATAATTTACCAAGCTTGACTACAGGAGAGACAACTTTTGTTTTTTCGAGTGTGGATGACGCACCTTAACTGTCGAGTGGTATTTTCTCATGGTCTCATGCACACCTCGCTGGTCACCGCGCATTACTATCGCGAAATTTAATAAATTACTTCTAAGCCTTATTTTCCATGTTGAACTAAAGAAAATTTCCCAAAATCACAAACATAAAAAATGTGTTTTTTTAGGTCCGTGCCTAAAATACAGATTTATTATTACTTATTTCCTTAAATACTAAGATGTAAAATATAGCCGAATATAAGCCAATTACAAAAATAAAAAATACGCCGAAATTGACTTAATTATGTAGAGGCTGTCGAAATATGGTTCTATGGAAAGTGGGAAATAAAAAACTAACAAATGCTGTATCCTGGTTTATTTCATACTCTACCACAATAAAGTATTATTTTTGTAGAAATTACCATTTTATGGACTTTTATGCAAATATCATCTCTTCCCGTCTTTTTTTGGTCACAACTGTGCCTGGTTTATGTTGAGCTTCTGGATGATTCATCAATTCTGGCGGACATGTAGAAACAGAACTTTGAAGCAATACTTGTTTAAGGTCATAGAATAATGCTGAATCCTCTTTGGTTACAAAAGAAACTGCTTTACCTGTTTTACCAGCACGGCCTGTTCTACCAATACGATGAGTATAATCTTCTATTGTCTTTGCCATGTCATAGTTGATTACCATACTTACGTCTTTTATGTCAATACCACGACCTGCTACATCAGTGGCTACTAAAATATCCTTTGATCCATTTTTAAGGCTGGCCAAAGCAAAGTCGCGTTGCTCTTGCCCCTTTCCACCATGCAAAGTACAGGCATTAAAGCTAAGCTTTTCAAGGCCTTTAGCCAAAACATCAGCTCCCTTCTTTTGGTTTACGAAAATGATTATTGGTGGTTCAACATTACGTTGCAATATCTCAGTTAACTTTCTGCGTTTCTCATTTTCACCCACCATGTATACTATCTGTTCTGTCCTGTCCACAGGCTTTCCTACAGACCCAATGTAGACAATAGCTGGTCTCCTAAGATAACTTCTAGCTAAGCGTTCAACAGCCGGGGGCATAGTTGCAGTGAACATTACAGTTTGCCTGTACTTCTTTTTTGTATTGTAGTTTGCCAACAAAATCGCAGCATCTTCAGCTGCATCAGTGTCAGGTTTTACATTTGACACCGGCATGTATTCAAGAATCTTTTGAACATCAGGTTCAAACCCCATATCTATCATACGATCAGCTTCATCCAGAACGACATAAGTGCAACGGTTCAGAACCAAGTACCTATTCTCTAGTACATCAATAAGTCGACCTGGAGTAGCAATGACTATCTCACAGCCCATTCTAAGCTTAAAACCTTGTTCTTCTCTAGAGAGACCCCCAACTACTACCACCGATGTGATGCCTAGGGGGATACCAAATTTATTTGTTTCTTCCTCTATCTGTTGTGCTAACTCACGTGTTGGTGCCAAAATAATGGCATAAGGTCCTTGATCTCTATCTTCCAAACGTTCACTTTTTGGAAGAGACTGAATCCAAGTGAGCAATGGAATTAAAAAAGCCAATGTCTTACCAGAACCAGTTTCGGCTACACCAATAATATCCCTGTTTTGTAAACCAATAGGAATAGCTTGGCGTTGAATTGGAGTTGGGCTTTTATACCCAACTTTGTTGATAATGTCCATAATATCGCTATGGAAGCCAGCTTCCTTCCAAGACCGGAATGGATTAGGGATTCTACCACCTTTAATGGTAATGTTGTAATCTTCTCTGAAAATTCTCCAATCCCTTTCAGTCATTTCATCCTGATCTTTTTCAGACCAATGTCTATCATCCCATTTTTGCTTGTCTTCTTTCTTTTTAACTTTTTTGAGGCGTAACTTCTCTTGTTCCTTTTCTAATTCAGTTCTACGTTTCTCTAAAAGATTTCCATAGAATTTACTGTGATCTTTTTTTTGAGATTTTATATCAATACCAGCAATGTGCCCACGACCAAAGAATTGAACTTGGTGCCTGTCTTTGTAAAGAGTATTATAATCATTTGATGTGTCTTCGGAAGCATCCCAATCAAATACAAATTTACGGTCATTTAATCTCCGTACTCGCCTTTTCTTTTTCACTATTCCTAAATAGCGGGCTTTAATAGCTTCCTCTTCACGTTCCTTATCCTTACTCTTGCCATGATCTTCATTCTTGTCTTTTTTATCTTCTCTGCGATCAGTGCCAGATTGTCTCTCTTGATACTTACGCTCCCTCTCCCTGTCCCTATCCCTTTCCCTCTCCCGGTCTCTATCCCTGTCTCTTTCTCTTTCTCTTTCTCTCTCTTCTCTGTGCTTCCTATCTTCATCTTTTTTAGAAGGTCCTGTAAGATCAATTGTAGTTATGGAAGTTTTATTGACATTGGCTCTTAAAGCCTCCACTTGTTCTCGGCGTCTTTCCAATGCAAGCGCAGCGCGCTGTTCTTTTGTTAAAAATACAGGCTTGCTTCTTGCCTCTTCTTCAGCCTTCTTCTTAGCTAACAGTTCCTCCAACGACAGGGGCTCACGTTTAACTGGCTTAGTAGATTCATCTTCTTTGATAAAATCTTGTGCTTTTTCATTCTGTTTTTCTTCTTCTTTTTTCAACTTTGACTTTTCTTTGTCTTCATATCGCCTATCTTTTTCTTTGTCTTTTCCGTCTCGCTTTTTAGGGCTTCTAGATCGAACGCGATCTTTCTTAGTGGGACTCCGGGATCGTCCTCGATCTTTTCTACTGGGGCTACGGCCACGTTCGGATTCCTTTCTGACTGGACTCCTAGACTTTTCCGTTTCCTTTCTCGGGCTCCTAGACTTTTCACGACGTTTTGTTTTTTCACGATGTAAATCTCGGTCATCGTAGCGTTCCCTGTCACGCCTTTCTCGCGAACGCGACCGACGCCGCTCCGGACTCCAATCGACCCCTGTTGTAGGCCGACCCATTAATTGGCACGCAAAATCGTAAAGTTCTGCTAGCTAATAACTGAGTGTACAACTTTTCAGCCAGAACTCTGCCAAACTCACAAGTTATTACACATAATTTTACGTCACAGACATATCATACTGGCACAGAGTACTTAATCACGTACCTATACTATACGGCTAAATATAACTTCGTCGGCGGCTATGGCTTTTTTTTTTTCCTATTGTCCTTTGCATTGCACGGTTTGTGCTTTTGGCCCGAAGGACACCAAAAACGAGGAAACGGAATTATCATAGAAAGGGTTATTGTACCGAATTAGGAAAAACGGAATAAAAGATCATGAATGAAAAGGATAGATAACGGAATAATGGAATAACTGAATAATAAATACAATTAAATGGATACAAATAAAATTTCAGATTTTATTATATTCAATCAGAATATAATAAAATCTGTTAAAATTTCGTATACGTCAGAATTAAAAGGGATAAAGAGGAAGGGAAAGGAACTCTAAGGGAAATAGGACCTTCTAGAAGAGATGAACGGTCATATTTGCTACAAGCAAAAATGATATGGTTGATATCACCTTCATTGTCACGACATTCACAAGTAGAAATTACAATTTCCCAGGATTCGATTTTATCCCAGGAATTCCTCAGATAAATTCCGGGCAGAGTTACAAGGTCATGAACTTAATTCTTATAATAGTGCACATCCCCTCACATCACCGCATCGTTGACAATTTGATCCGCTCTCTCTTTACCAGATATGCCTCCGTGAGCAAGGACCCACGCAAGGGACACAAAATAGCTTCTCGATAAGCAATCAAATAACAGTTTTATTTGAATTATAACAGGGAACAGATAGTGGGAACGGAATGGATAACGGGCCAAGTATAAAAGAGCACTTAAAGATTCTGAAATAATAAGGGTTCTATTTAGTTTCATCAGCAAAACATATTCAACAGCTTTAAATAAGCCGAAACACTCGCCTGTAAAACGGAAGATTCAGGAGTTTTATTTTCTGAATTATATTATATTGTTAATGTTATACCCCAACACCCACGCAGCCGTCTGCTGAGTGTTTGGAGGCATCAGTAAATATTCGATGCGACTGTGGCCATTTTGTCTCTACCACGTAGTTAAAGGTAACCTTCAGGTCTAATCCAACTTTTAAAATACCTGTGCTTAGATGTAAGATGTAAGAGAAGGGTAAGGGATTCGAATCTAGAAAGAAACAAAGAGATGAACTTGAACGGTGGCTTTAAGAGAATATTTTTTTTCTACGGCGTTTACCATTATTTACTACTCTCCACTTGCACAGCGAAGCATGATAATTTAGACTTAAGAGGATGATTGGGAAATTGAAAACAACGGAAAAGATATTTGTCAGAAAGAAATTGTCGTCTTAAATATAAAGGAGCCTCTCCATATTGCACTTGCCGCTACTAGGTTCCATCAAGAATGTGCCATAATCAAGAATACTTCTGATTGAAGCGTTTTAATGTAATGGAAAAATTATAAGCCACCAAGCCCTGGAGAGGCATTTCGAAATATTTAAATATCGCTCACATCTAGCAACTACGAGTAAATACTCGCAATGAGGAAAACCAGAGAATTTAGAATCCAAAATCACTTCTAATTTTTTTATAGAATGTGGTAATCGAGGCATCATCATATTTAATATCAACGGGTGAGGGATTGCGCATTATGGAAAACAAGACTGCCCTACTCTTAGGAACTGATAGTTCTAGAGCATTGTGGTCTAGCCACGATTTTAATAAACTGAGGGAGGAGGTTAATAATTACAATTTTCTTGAATAGACGGAAAAAATTTATATACTTATCCAAAGATTGTCAGCATATTGCAGAACTTCGGAGGACCATCTTAACAGTACTCCTATAAGAAGAGAGCAGGGAGAGTTCAGCCCAGGCAAATTATTTACAATAGTAGGAGGAATGGAAATTTGTAAAGTTCAGGAACAGAAGGGGGAGCGGGACGATCCATAAAGCGGTCAGCCAAAGAGAGAGGAATTTTCGAAGACGAACTATTAAAAGCAGATTTAAACATACGCATGTTACGCCAGACCACACATTTAAAACGAGGGGGGCGAGGGTTTCTAACAGTTTTAAGAAAAGGCAAGGTATTATGATAGGAAAGTGGTCACTACCATATGAAGACGGATGAGGTTACCAGTGCAGGGAAGCTAAATCAGAGGAACATAAAGATAATTCGGGAGCACTGACGCCTTGACTCGGTTCCGTATGGCGAGTTGGTAAACCGGTGTTCAAAACGAATATGTTGTGAAAATCTATTATATCGAATAAATGTTCACATCACATCATCATGTCAGCCGAAAGCCGTCCACTGCTGGACATAGGCCTCCCCCAAGGCTTTTTTGTAAATCCATTGGGGGGAAAAAAAAATGCCGTAGTCGCCACGCTTATACCATGTTATACCGCAGTTATACCATGTAGTCCGCGGAGGACGCTGCTGCCCATCCTCCAGTTTATCCCTTAGTCGCCTCTTACGACACCCACGGGAAGAGATGGGGTGGTGCTATTCTCTGCCGGCACCAACACAGCTCAAAAGCAGCAGAATAAATGTTCACCATAGAAATTTGATGTAGAACTACCCCAAGACTGATGTTGGCAATTAAAATCGCCTATCACCAAGAATGGTTTTGTGATGAGGATAAATTATTGAATTGAGAAAAAATATTTACATTAAGACATATTTAAAATAGCAGCGATAACAGATATGTCATCACTGAAAGAGGGAAGCGGAAACAAAGAAAAAGAGAAATAATTCCTGATCACTATGGCCACACCACCATAACCGTAATACACCGTAACCGGAATACAGAAATGTGAGTTCGGTTTAGGCCATGTCTCAGACAGAGTGGAAACAAGAGGGTTAAATTTATTATGAAGGTGAAGTAAATCGTGTTTATTGCAGATTGCGCTTCTGCAATTCCATTGTATTATTTGGTCGTATCTGTGATCCATACCTGGATTTTAAATGTGTTAAAAAGTCAATTGTTGGGCAGCGTCGCTCGGTAGAGTTATTATTTGGCATTGTGTTGATTTCAGTTAACATTTGAATAACATCGGATGAGGAAAAAACTGTTTCACTGGATCGAGAAGGGGATTTGATAATACTTTTTGGACATGAACTATTAAGGTCTCTATGTCATAAGCCTCGTATTGGGTTCTGCCAGTCTGAGTAGTAGACTGCGCATGGTTCTTGTTAACATTGGAGATGTGACCAACGGATATAATTTGACTATTCAGAAGAGACTGTTGTTCTGAATGAGCATTGGAAGTGGATGGTTTAGTTTTGCGCGGTTGTTCTGGTTGGATAGAAATTTGTTTATTTGTTTTAATAAATTGAGTCTCGACAGAAGGAATATCTAATAAATCATGACATACACGATCAGTATCTTTCATTTGTCGTCCTGGCTCATGCTTTCTCTACGCTTGTTGCAATGCCTACATATTTTACGTTGATTAGCAACACGAATCATTTTACTTTCACCCCGCTCTAATCCACGCACAGACCCGTCTGGGTCCATGGTGGAATCATTTGTGCCTGGTGAAATGGTAAACACGTTGGAAACAGTAACATTGTAACCAACTGAGGAACCCAAGCCTCCCCAAGGGTCATCCGGGGGGTCCATCTAGCTTAGCCTATGCTAAGTTAGATATGAGAAAAAAACTTAAAAACTTACCAAATACTGCAAAATATATACAGAAAACTATTATACAGAAATTAAAACTAAATATTACATACAATAAGCTTCCAAACTGATCTTATATGTATACAAGTAAAAAATATTTTAAATTTTCTTAACACAAATACTCATGCGTTGTCCGTCGTTTCCCGCGCTTTATTTTTCAAGCTATGGCTTTGGACAGTTTTTATGTGTAAGTATTTGATCTCTATAAAGTTTGTGATTCTTTGGATATTACCTCCACATTACCCTTATAATCTGTGGACTAATGGTATACAAGAGTTTACACAAAAAAGTGTAGCACGCGTCTCTGAGGCTCACTACAGTGGGAAAAAAAGAGTAGGGCCATTTGCAACGTTAAAAGATGGCGGATTTGTAATTTGTTATGTTTTGAATTTGTAAGTATTTAGATGTTCAAAGTTCTTTTCTGTTAGTGATTATTTATTATAAGAATTCACTTAACCATACACCTTTTACCCTCTGTATAAAATTTACAAATTTGTCTTACCTAATGTAGATTATTTACCTTATGGTGTTATTATTATTTACATTAATGACTTGATTCATGCGAGTTATCAACGTAAATTAACTTTACTCGATAGAAATACTCACTAAGTACATTTTTGACATTACGCGACAATATAATCGATACAAGTATACAATTTCATTTTTTTTTGGTTATAAAATTGATTATAAAAATTATGCACAGCGCGTTGAGTACCGTAAAAATACTGCAGTGTCGGCAATGTTCATTACTATAGATGCGTACCTATAAGGTAAGTACCTAAAGTCTGTTCCTATTCACACTGCAAATGAAAATAACAAGTAGTTATACAGATGTAGTGCATAATTGTTTTCCTTCGTATTTTCACGGAAACGTATGAACGTGTCATGCTACTTCAGTCACCCTCAGTACTTTTTGTACTGTGACCGACAAAATAGCTAGACACGTTCGTACGTTTCCCTGAAAATATGAAGGAAAACAATTATGCACTATACATCTGTACCTGACTGTAAGTGTCCGCTAATTAATTTCAATTTAAAAGGTTGAATATATAATCCTCATCATCATCGTATTATTTAATATGACTCAATATGGAGTTGACGAATATGGAGTTATAATGGTAAATTGATTTGTTTATAAAGCCGGGTCCGCGCGCCATGGTTTACGTGTTTTCCTAACATGTTTGCCGCGGGGGATGGATAACATCCCCTGCATTTGCCCGCGGGGAGGTGGCCCTAACATGATAAGTCGTGTCCACTGCGCCATAAAACTAGCAAAACATGTTAGCAAAATATGTGATACAAAAACATGTTTAGGTACAACTGCACGTCCATTGCGACTTAGAGTTAACAATATATCGTTTGTCATAACATTTCACTATTATTTTGACAGCTGTCACCCCAGTACAATTTGTCAAATTATGAGCCGCTCCTTTACCAATTAAAAAAAACCAGCGTCTTCTTTTATTCCACTCCATTGCAAATAATTATAAATTAAATAATTAATGCCCTATTTGACAGTTATTATTATTATTTATTTATTTACTTAAAAAAAAAAACAAAAGCCCTGCAAAACTGTTTTAGGACAGTTTGACTGCAGGAAGATAAGATATATTAGTTCTTCACAATGAATAGGAACAGACTGTATAGAGTCTGGCAAATGAAAAAATGGCAACACTGTAGTGTCACCCCTTTCAAATCGATCTAAGAAAACCAAAGACCTTTCATACTACTAGACTGTGTACTACGGCGCAAAAACCGGTCCGAGCGAGAGGGCTTCCGTTGGTAGTGTGTCCCTTTCTAATGAGGTGACCATGACCAAACAGAACACGGGATAAATTGCTTGTAAAAACGATTGTGTAAGTATCCTGATATATTGATGCTAACTAACTACGCTATCTACCTTAACCTACCTAATTTATTGTAAATATATATAGTTGAAAGATAGATACAATCATTTAACATTTCTGACAAATAAAATAATATCAACTACGTTTAGTATCGCCTAATCCAGCTTATCCATCTGCTGATTTTTGAATTGCCGCCCTTTTTTGTGGGCAGCTTTCGTTTGCCAGACTCTACCTACCTAGTCGGTTACTGTTCTGTTACTGAGATTAATTACAATTAAAAAAAATTTTTAAAGCAGTTTTGCATAAACCTGTATATTAATCAAAACTTTGATTTATATAGAATAATAATAAAAATAATGTAGCGGAGACTACAAACGCACGCCCTCCACCTCAGCCCGCTTCGTCCAGCTCCTCGCAATCATCGTCGGGTGATGAGTTCGCCACTGCGCCCGACACCAGCGAGTCGAGCGACGAGCGCGGGCCGCCGCCTCCGCCGCCGCGACCACCTGCGCGACGTAGGCGACCACCGCTGCCGGCACGCTTGGGGCCTGCGGGGCATCCTGCTCCGCGCACGGCTCCCGCTACCGGTGGTTTAGTGCGCCGCATGCGATGGTCACAATCAAACAATGAAAATTGCATGCGAGCATACTACGGGGCTACAGAGGGAGGAACTAACCTCACTGCGTACCGTGATCGAATGCTGCCTCTTAGCTCTTTGCTGAAGGATTCCGGGCTTGGCTATCGACTTCGTAGAGAGGCTGAAGTCATTTCCCACTTATTGTTCATGGGCATCGAAGCGCCAAGATCTTAAAATCACACAAGACTTTAGTAGTGCGATCAAGATGGAATTCGGTGTAGATAAGTGTGCGGTCATGCATGTTCAACGAGGGAAAGTTGTAAATTCTTCGAATTTGCAGCTTTCAGAGACAATGACTCTCAGATCTCTCTCCGAAGTTGAAACCTACAAATATCTTGGTATGTCACAGTCTTTAGGTATTGTGGACAGCGATATCAAGCAGTCAGTGAAGGAACGCTTCTTCTGTCGCTTGACAAAAGTTCTTAACAGTCTTTTGTCGGGTGGCAATAAGGTGCGCGCCTTCAATGGCTGGGTGATGCCGCTGCTCACATACTCCTTTGGCATACTAAGGTGGACTCAGACTGAGCTGGACGCCCTGGATAGGAGGGTCCGTCTACTGCTTAAATCACATCGCATGTTGCACCCACGCTCATCTGTTATGAGATTGTACATCCCGAGGAAATGTGGAGGTCGAGGCATTTTAAATGCTAAGAATCTCCACAACCGCGAGGTGTGCAATCTCAGGGATTATTTTCTTCGCACTGAGTGTGGGATGCATCGTGATGTGGTTGCAGTAGACAGAAGCCTCACGCCTCTCTCCTTGGCAAACGAGAACTGGCGCAGACCAGCGGTGTTGAGCACTGAAGACCGCAAGAACGTATGGAAGAGCAAGGAGCTACACGGACGCTTCTACCGGGCCCTAACAAGGCCCGACGTAGACTTTTTAGCGTCCGTGAACTGGCTACGGTTCGGTGACCTCTTTGGGGAAACCGAAGGTTTTGTCTGTGCAATTGCTGACGAGGTCATAATGACGAATAATTACCGGAGATATATTCTGAGGGATGGCACGGTTGACATTTGTCGAGCATGTCGTTGCCCCGGCGAGTCCCTCAGACATATAATTTCCGGTTGTTCGCATTTGGCCAATGGTGAGTACTTGCACAGACATAACCTCGTGGCCAGGATCATCCATCAGCAACTTGCTCTTCAATACGGTCTTGTTGAGTTTGAAGTGCCGTACTATAAGTACACACCGACGCCAGTTCTCGAAAATGGTCGTGCTACGCTCTATTGGGATCGATCTGTCATCACGGACAGGACTATTGTCGCCAATAAGCCTGATATCGTTTTGACAGATCGATCTCAACGCCGGGCAGTGCTCGTCGACATCACCATCCCGCATGATGAGAACCTCGTGAAGGCCGAGAAGGACAAGCTCAGCAAGTACCTTGACTTGGCTCACGAGGTGACCGCCATGTGGGATGTTGACTCGACGATCATTGTCCCAATAGTTGTTTCGGCAAACGGTCTTATAGCGAAGAGTCTCGACCAACACCTCAAGAGACTCTCGCTAGATGGCTGGATCAAGGGCCAGATACAGAAGGCAGTACTCCTCGACACGGCACGTATTGTGAGGAGGTTCCTCTCTCTGCAGCCCTAACCACCGGTAGCTTGAGCCCTGCCCCGCTGCCGGCGGCATTCGTAGGTTAGGTTTTTTATAATGTTTATTTTTTATATTAGTATTGTTATTTTACTTTTATAATTGAATATTCACTGTAAAAAAACTAATTGTACAGATATAAAATAAATATACGGAAAAATAATGTATACTGAACTATTGCAATTATTTGATGTACGAGCTTGAAGTATTCCCATTTCGGACGATAATATCATAGTTAAAATCACGCACGACGATGATACTGATAACGACCCCAACTTTTGTAAGAGTTCCTGTAGAGAGTTCAAATTTGCGTGACATATTGAACAGACTTCTAGCTTTAAATTCTGATACGAATGTATTCAAAGCAACTAAAGATCCGTTTGGACACCGGTCAATCTTGATGACTCATTAAATCGACTTTAAGATTTCACATGATTTTGCAGAAATACGAAAACACACCAAATCTTTTGCTTCATAAGTGGGAATTAAGTCATGTTGAGAAATATAATTTTGGTCTCTAAACATTACAGAGATAGGATTTTTTATAATATTATACAAAAAAAGTTCTTTGGTAAACAAAGACTAACTTTTAAGCGATTTCAAAAAATGAAATTTACAGAAAAGTCATGCGTAATTTCATCGATGCCGGCTGTGAATGTTAAAAGATCGTATCGGGAATTGCGGAAACTAAGAAAAATGATCAATTGTTTTTCAAAATGTATATTAATTAAGCTTTTAATTTTTATACATATTGAAATTAAAAAATAAAAATAAGTTAGTTTTATTTGCATCAACCTTAGTAACAGAACTTAGTAACCAACTAGGTACTACAACGAGATTGTAAAAAAGCTTAGATCAACAAAATTCATGGTTATCCTAAAGAATACGATTGTTGTTTTTGTGTATTTTTTTACATTAAATGATTTGATTTAGGTACTTACCCGTGGAAAGAAAAGCGGCTACCAGGATATGATTCATTGTTGCACCCTGTCACACAACAAGAATTCACCATATTCTAGAACTTATCCACAAAACTCAACAAAACAAGTTCAAATAACTCAATGAGCAAACCGCCGTCTTATATTTAGTATTACCAGGCCCAAACATTTGAGTACTACTCTTACTCAGTATTAATGAATTATTATTAAAATACAACGAATTGATTATTAATTATAGGAACTGTATAATATTTAAATACGTTTCAAAGTTTATGAATCATTCATTTTGGTAAATCATAAAAAAGAAACATAAAATTTTCTACCATTTCTATCAAACCCAATGATTAATCGAGCTAGCAAGACGTCAGACAAGGACACACTCCCGGCGGGAGCCCTCTCGCCAGGACCGGCTTTTGTCTAGCTACCACTTATAAGGAAATAGCTACCCTAAGTGTATGAAGACAGATCTCATAATAGCTAAACATTTTTTTTCGGTGCACGATCTAGTAGTATATGAAAGATCTTTGAAGAAAACAGGGACGACATTACAGTGTTGCCAATTTTTCATTCTCATGTTTATTTTCCAGACTCTAGCTACGTATTTATACGTCACTAATAGTTCTTTAGCAGTTCCACCGCGGCAGCACACCTTCCTTACATGCACGTTTTGACCATAGAGTTGAGACTCCTCCTAATATGTACCTAATATATTACAAAACGACTTACATTACTTTTTGACGTACCCTTATAACCTGCGGTTGTATTCATCCATTAATTCTAGAAATACATACCCTCTCGTATTTTTAACTATTTATTTGTTAAATGAATGAATATTAGTAATGGTAGTGCTAGACATGGAATTAGGTGGTATAAAGCTAAAAGTTTGTGTTACAACAGCAGCTTTTGCAATAGGATGTGCAAGCGTAGTATATGTTATTTTAAGGCACAAGAGGAGGTACCGAGATGCTTCCGACGCTTTGAGCTACATGAACATAAAGATAGCTGTTAATGAAAATGTCTGTGATGAGGTAGTCGATGAAATAAGAAGGTATGTGTGTTTTATTTATACTGCCGTTGTTTTAGGTAATTCGTAATAAAGGTATCTTAAATGTATTAATATATAATATTATTTTAGCTGCGGGTCAGAATATGTATATAGCAAAGGGTTGGCTGTTTATAGGACTTATCTTTTGTGTTTGGTTTGACCCTATATAAGGCCTACTTATTATGATTGCAATGTGTATAATATTAAAAAAGAAGTATTATGTCAAATAAACTTTTCTCTAAATTTATAAATTACAGAGACATGCAAATCAAATCTTATTGTTAGTTGATTACAAAGGCTGAGGGACTTTGAAAATTCGCGATGGTTTGTAAATTACGTCAATATAACATGTTTTTTATGAATGTATTGTGTAAAATATGCTAAACTAAGCATCTTTTGTCATATAAACTTATTCTCTCATATTAATAATTGGAGAGATAGAGGATAGAGGGGCAATGTTAGTAAATTACAATACATATTTCTCATTTCTCCTGTTCCTGTTCCTGTGACAGATCGAGATTCTACATTTGATATAAAAGTTTTTTCAACAGATTGAACGATCAACTAACTTAAAAAAATAGGTATCTATAGAAAATAAGTTTCAAAAAACAATATTCATTGTTTAACACATTTTTATAAACAAATAGAATTAAAAATAAATTTATTAAACTGCTTCTACATCCTATATGTGAAACTGACCGTTCAAAGATTTTAGATCAGATCGGAATCGGCAGAACTAAGAGCGTGGAACTAACTCCATGTGCTTCCTCCAAGTCCACAATTGTTTCTAGCCAAACTTGGTTCTATTCGCGGTACATTTCTTTTCACTGAATCACCTATGCATATGATAAAAAAAAATCAGAGAAAGTGAATAAAACCTACAAATAACTTACAAACACCTATCTAGACTTAACCATATGATGGCTTTAGTTGTGCTATGGGAAGTGTAGCCCCTTCGCATACATTACATAGCAAAGCAGAGGCAACAACGCTCAACTTTGCAGCTTCGGCTTGTTGGTCGCCAGCAGCGGGTGGTAGGACCTTGTGCAGGGTCCGTCCGGATCGCTACTACCATCTTATCCATTAACCTACCGCCAAACAGCAGTGTTCGCATTGTTGTGTTCCAGTTTGCGGATAAGACAGCCCGTGTAATGAGTAGCATAGAGGCATTCCATCTTAGTCCTTAGGGTTGGCAACGCATTTACACTTGTAGTCTTGTGAAGGCGAATGTGGGTCACAGTTTCCACTTACCATCAGGTGGCCTGTATGCTGGTTTGCTATCTCTATGCCATAAAATAAAAAAAATGCCTCAGTGTCTTGCACTCTGCCTCAGCTTTGCTACGGCGTACGAGGGCTGCTCTCCCTCCGCGCCCCCGGCTTGTTATATACACTAGGCATAGGGAAAACAAGAGCATGTGGAATCGGGGTTGGCAGATTCAGTTCTGTACTTACTTTTGGACCCCTCTATCTTTGTAATTATTGATCTGAGAGAAAAAATAATACAACAAAAGCTTAATTTAACATATTCTACACAATACATTTATAATAATTAGGGTGTTATATTGATATAATTCCTATCCTATAGTCCCTACCCCGCCCCCGTTCGCTATACCCTAACCGACCTTGACTCTATTGATTACTAAGTTTCACTGTCTGGCGTTCGGTCTGTCAGTTGGCTGTATCTGATGAACCCTTATGGCAAATTTGTAATTCAAGTAATACATGCTTAATTTTTTTAGTCAAAATTCCTATTTTGTAACTAAATTTCTCAGTTATTACAGATTTTTTAAATTAAAGTTTAGCATTTACTTTTTTATTAACATAATTGTTACTCGTATAAATACTGACTGAAAGCCATGGGGATCCAGATTCTAAATCAATTCTCAAATTAAACTCATGAGTTGGGTCCTACCTACCACAGACCTACCATAGTACGTTGAAATTTTCTGCGATCAACGCAATTAAAATCATCAAAAAAACTTTAAAAAATTTCAAACTATCTAGAAAAACATCTTTAGAAATTCCACGATTAATATTCCTTAGGGAAACTACATTAACTTTTTTGGGTTCAACCAGTACTCATTTCAAACAATAACCATGTGCGGAGGCTGCTGTGGAGGCTGCTGTGGAGGTTGCTGCGGGGGTTGCTGCGGAGGTTGCTGTTGCCCATGCATCACAATCTACACGTGTTGCACAAAGATATGCTAGCCGTCATGCTTGCTAAGCGGTCCGCTGTGAAAAAAGCCATGGTTTCAGCGGCCCTTTCGCAAGCCAAGCTTCATGTCGTGTTGAAGTTACATTCAAGTGCCGTTTTGTGGAATAAAATTATGGAATAGGCAATAATAGCAGACTAAAAATAAAAACCTTTTTTAATACACTCGGCGTCAAAATATCGCCCCTCCGCGAATATCAGATTCAAGCTAATCTAGAGCTTCGCTAAATGATGATACCTAATTAATATAAGTATCAATTAAAAGCACGTTTAATGTGTTTTTAATTAACAATTTTTAATTTAAACTTTTTTTTGTAAATGACTGTTTGTTTCTTAAATAAATAAATAAAATAAAAAACATCAGTCAGCATCTCTACGGTTAGAAGAAGACTGCGGGAGAAGGATATCGTGGCTCACAGGGCTGCTACAGGCCCAATGTTGATCGCACAGCATCGCAGAGATCGCTAGCAATTTGCCCGTGATCACGTCGATTGGACGTTTGAGCAATGGAGGCAGGTTCTGTCTTTATTGCAATGACAGGCGGGCCAGAGTCTACAGAAGGTCGGGCGAACGATTTGCTCAAGCCTGTATTGAAGAGACAGTGTGCTACGGAGGTGGCTCTTGCATGTTCTGGGGGGGGCATGTCTATAGACGGCAAAACCGACCTTGTCTGCGTCTCCAGGTCTGGAGGTACTCGCGGCCAAGGGTCCCTCGAATGCTCGCCGATACATTGCCGAGATCCTGGAAGAGCATGTGACGCCATAATTATGCGGGTTACGTCGGCTCTGGGTTCAGATTAATGCACGACAACGCTCGCTCCCACACTGCATTAATTGTTCGGGATTATCTGGAGGAGGGCGGGATTCCCGTTTTGCCGTGGCCCGCCAGGAGACCTGGCTTAAACCCGATTGAACACCTTTGGGACAAGCTGAAGCGACGGGTTCGGTCACGAGATGCCGCCCCTACCACCCAGCAAGATCTTCAGGACGCAGTCATCGAAGAATGGGGCAACATTTCACAAGAGGACATCGTGAAGTTGGTGCGATCAATGAAAGACCATTTGGAGGCAGTGATAAGGGCAAGGGGGGTAACACTAGGTTTTAAGTGAATTTTAGGCACTTTTTGTAAAAAAATGTTATCCATTTATTGCTGTAAAGTTTAACTTCCTTTAATTTGTAACCCGCCCGAATGTTTTTTAGTTATTTTTTATTTTTCTGAAAAATACACTTTATTACCTTTCAAATGATACCTAACAATCATATTGTTGTCATTGATCAAATAGGGTTTAAAGTCTGTTATATTATTGTGTATATGTTTGACGCCGAGTGTAAATTAAAAATCTGCTCCTGTAGAACATGCAGTGTAACTAGATCCTTCCGGGCTGTTTGGAACTAATCTCGAAATACACTATACTGAATACGACCTAAGATCTAAAAGACCCTTTCTCGGTTTGGGATTAAACCCGAATGGACTTACTATCAATGAGAGCGGTTCTCAATATACACTTTTGTCAATAAGACCCAATTTCAAATGGACCAAGTCGCATTTAAAGTTATTCCCAAAAATACACTAAATTCTAGTATCAAAGTATACGATTATCATAAGAACTGATTCTCAAAACGTCCTAGTCCCAAAACACACTAGATTGCGTTATTTATACCCTTTTGGAGAGACAAAATCACTTATCACATCTTTTATGCAGTCAAATTTCAACACTACCTACCCAAAAGTTAATAAAGGTTAAGTTTCAGGTAGTAAAAACAAACTTAAGGTGTTTTGCCTCTCAATAGACGTTTTTGTTCAAAACTGTGCTGGGTTAGACACGGATTCTATTAGTTATATTCTACTCAAAATAAAATAGAAAACTTATATCTATTAGTTCGCGTGTATCTGTGGCATCGTAGCTCTCAAACGGATGATCCGACTTGATTTTAAGTGCGGTTTTTTTTAAATAGGTATATATTTAATTTTTAAAATTTTAGTAGTACGGGTATTTCCTCGTGGTAGGAGGACCAGGATTTGTCCTACTAGTCAAAAAGTGAACCTAGATTTGATAACCAAATACTAATTGTGGTTGTAAAACTAGGTAGGTTAAACCAGTAAATAATATAGTTTTAAAAAGAATTTAATAAGATTATTGTTAAAAATTCAAAATACCCCACCACAAAAACCTGTAAAAAGAAATCAATAATATGAACGTATTGGCGTCATTGCATCGCAGCATGCGTCGATCGGGGACCTCCAAGTAATTAAACCTAGATAAGAACCATCACTAGGAAAACTAAAACTGCTTTCATAATTATGAAAAAAGTGCATTAAAATCGTTCCATCCGTTTGGAAGCTACGGTGTCAGACAAATATACACAGATAGGTACACACGTCAAACTTTTAACACTCATCTTTTTGCGTGGCGTGGGGGTTTATAAAATAAAAACAGCCGAATCAAACATTTAGTGTATTTTGGGAATTAGGACGATTTGAAAATTAGTCATTATGAGAATCGTGTGTTTTGATATTTCCATTTGTAGATATTTTAGTGTGTTTTGGGAATTAGTCTTTTTGGGAATAAGTTTAAATGCGACTCGGTTCATTTGAAATTGGGTCTTATTGACAATAGTATATATTGAGAATCGCTCTTTATGGTAGTAAATCATTTAAGGCCTGGATTCAATTGTAGACTAGTTTCGAGTACTCGAGACTACTTAAGGCGCTGTCAGCGCCTTCGTCGCCGTCGGCTTGATCGGACTACCGTCTAGTTAGACTACTCCGATGGCCTTGGCGACGAGCCTCATGACGGTGACGAACATTAAATTAATTTGAGAACTGATTCTGATGCTAAGGGCAGGTGGTTTTCAGTGAAAACCACCTGCCCTTAGTGTTGACTACATACGTATCCAGCTTTATTCTTTCAAATAACCAATCTAAGTATTTAATGGCAGCTTGTTTTCCATTTTTTTATTTTTTTATAATTTTCCAATACCGGGCGGAATCTCGTGTCCGGGGTACCCAGTTTACCCTATAAACTGATGGTACTAATACCGGAACTACGAAATGTCCGGTATTTAGAAGCCATTGTACTTATGAATATCTAACAGGTCTATTATTGTAGTAATAAGAATCTCAGATATACTATCCATTGTATACACAATGATTTTTAATTGGTGATCAGGAACGAATTATTCTAATTCAGTAATTGATGTCGATCACGTTACAGTCCCAGTTATATGGAACGAAACTTTCTTTATAATACTTAATTTTTGTTTTGTAAATGACTTCATTGAAATTAATTGTCATCCTACTAATTGTTTAGTTACACTTAAAGAGATTCTCATCTTCCGTATGTACAACATGAAGGTTAAAGAAATTAGGTTCATTGACATTATTTTTTTAAATTGACAATGGCAAAATATTCTACGGAACAGATGTTATTTAATCAAAAAAAGAAGAAAGTTTTCTGTTACTTATTATTACGTAAATGTCAATTTGATTTGGTAGTTTTGTTGCACAGACCACATACCCTATAGACCCCGCTTCGGACAATTTTGTCTAGTATCTGATTAAATGAAAATGGCGGGACGCGGTGTAATCCCTCAAACCCCTTCTACTAACTAATCAACACCCAATATGACGTCATAACCAACCCTGTTGCGCTATTACCGAAAAAACTATTAGAATTGATCCAGTTTGCAGTAGGTAAATACGGAATAGATTTGGCCAAATGATCTGTCGAGAGATAAAGAACTAGGAACCTACGTTATAACCTGTAATAATGATTCAGGATACCCTGTATCAACTGAACGGAAAAACAAAAACAATAAAGAAACTGATAAACACTGAGTCTTCAGAAAGACAAGGAACTGAATGTGTGGAATGAAATTATGAGAATGAATACTTAACTAAACTAATTAAATGTTTGAATGGCAGTAAAGCTTTGCGCTAAAGACAGGGCCCCGCTGAGGCTGGTAGTGCCCCCTGGATAACGCCAGACCTATGAGACCCGACACTAGACGGGATATCCCTCCAGCGCATATTAGATAAAGGAAATTCCCAATTTTGTAAGTCTGTGGATCTGTAGTTAGACATATGAAAGTATGGAAGGTGGAAAAGATAGTAAGATAATTCAATAGGCATAACCCATATTTCGCAATTTCTGACGTCATTCATCAAGCAAATAGTCTGTGCTACAGGTCAAAGGACTTCCCATCAGGGAAATATATTACATATTATTATGGATTAAAAGCAGGATGAACCTCGTCAGATATATATCTAAATATATAAAAGGAGAAACTGACTGACTGACATATCAACGCACAGCCGAAACTACTGTACCTAGAAACTTGAAATTTGGTACAGGTGTTCCTTTCATGATGTAAGTGAGCACTAAGAAAGGATTTTCCGAAAATCGACCCCCAACGGGAAAAAAAGGGGGAGTACTGGGAAACTAATTCTACGCGTACGAAGTCGCGGGCGTCCGCTAGTTATATATATATATATACATACCTCTACTATACAACATACATAACTATGGTTAGCGTCATAATCAAAATATCTTCTTACAACTGCCTTGCGGGTTATTGACGCCGAAAGTGGAATTCTAGAATATTATTTTATGAATTTACTCATACCTGATTTACTTTTGATTACCAAACCATATTTCGATATCATTACAGTTTCATGTCAAGGTAATCATTTCTCATAAATATGGAGCTTAGCATTTAGCAATAAACATTGGGCTTTATTATGTTTTTTTTTTTATCGTGCTTTTTCTCCCTCCTGTCAAAAGACCAACTACCCCTTTTTTTCGTCAATAGGAACTATAGAAATCATATACATTTGCAAAGGTTTCACGTGCTACCAAAGATAATAAGTCTTTCAATCAAAACCTAATTAAAAACTAGAGGTTATGGAGGCGTTAGACTATCTATAACTGAAAGTCTGATTCTTTATGCTCTATCTCATTGAAATGATATATTTGTGAAAGGGACAGACCACCTCCATAACAGCCCAATAATCAATATATCCAAGCTAAAGGTTTCTTCCCATTATCCACATCCATCCTTTGGAGCATGAGCAGTAGCCGTAAACTGACACTAACTATTGCAGACGGCGTATGCGTTTTCTGAGAAGTCAGAATTACTACAAATTTCGACTTCCTGGTCTAAACTAACACTTGTTTCACAGGAAAACCATTGTTCAGTGTTGCGTCTTGAGTCGTAGCATTAACATATCACTTGGTCTATTGAATGGGAAAAATCAAGAAGATGTACAATCAGTAAAATTTAAGAAAATGCTTAATCCGGATAATTTTTGAAGATGCATAATCGGAGAGCCAAAGTAAGCCTTTAAAACAAAATATAAACTAGCATTTTATTAATATTATAACCCAAATGTTTTTTTTGTATGTAGTGTGTCTTTCAACCAAAAGAATTTTGATTATACTGGAGTGAAGACTCCCAACTTGTTTAATAATTTAGTAGTGAACAAGTAAAATCGTATCAAGGATAATCAATTTCACGAAAGAACCAGCGTCCGGAGGGTGTTCAGGTCCCTTCGCAAAACGGATTAACTTTAATAGATAAGGATGTCAAGTGGGCAGTAACTAAACTATTCTAGCTGAGTCCAACACTCGAAGAGTAATAAAATTATCTTGGGGCATGTAGAGTCAACGATGAATTATCATCATAGCCTTAGCTTCTTGTATAGTATGGCACTTCTGTAGGGGCAGTTTAAACTCTGCAAAGATTGTAGGCTGGCCTAACCTAATTCCAAACACTACAGAAGCTCTTTTGTACCGTGTAAAGCGTTGGGGTCAAATATAAATAAAAAGAGTCCAATTTTATTGAAACCATTGCATTGTTTGAGTTCATCCCCAACATAAAATGAAAACTAAACCAAAAGCCACTTGCAAAATCTGCTCTCAAACTCTAAAGAAAACAACACTCCTCCAAAATCATGAGGGCCCCTTGCAAATGCAAAATCTTCAAACATTCCCCCATACAAGACACTAGCTCAAACAAAATGGAATAAATTTGAGCTTATACTCTTAAAACTTTAACGAAATAGAACTAATATTATTATTTAAACTTATTTATTTAACCTTTATCGCACAAAAGGTATAAATGACGAACGTAATGTCATACTCCAACCTAATGCACATCTCAAACTACCAATTATTATTTTTAAATCTTGCAGTAGGTTAAGTCATATGTCCCTTTCAGTGGTAAAATGAAATAAAATATTTACAAGAAATGAATTATATGCCATGCCATCAAATTTCCTAAAAACAATGAATAAATGTGAATATGATTTTCAATATGAATGTGAATATGAATACGAAAAGATTCGAATAAGGAATATATATAATTTTTAATCCTCTTTAGTACAAGCACACATCGAAATGCAATGATTAATGCAAAAAATAATTTACCCTTTTGAGAGCCGGTTCGCGAAAGATCCGTGGAACTTTGTCCATGGCTGACGTAAACACAGATGTCGGTATTTATTTAATTCTAATTCAATCTTTCGAATTTACCTTTGTACATTTATTCGGCGAAAATTATTCGAAAAGATTCGCCGTTTCATATGTTTGCCCCTAAAAATCGTCGATTGTGCGAAGTTCTGGGGCGTTAGGTGGATTTGCTAATTTGGGAACGTACGGGATTTTTAGCTCCTCCATTTTCTTGACTTTTTTGAGTGGTGACTGGAAGACAAATCTGGCCAAAATACCATTTAACCACCAACCCAGATTCAAGAAAACTGCCTTAGACGTACTGCGAGGGCTGACCGCAAGCCACAGTAAAACTTTTTTGGGAACCTTCGTAGTCTCCAAATATTTCATGTTTTCTTCAGTTGGGCCATGGGTGTTTTTGAAATAATAATTCCCTTACCATTCATTTCCGTCTAATGTGAAATATGCTTTGTCTTTCATTACGCACAAGACGTCGTTTTTATCGTAAAATATGTTTTTAACCAAATTGCAAAGCCTGTTTTTTTAATTAGATACATTTTTATTTTCAGGCACAGATTTCTTGATTATATTTTACTTCCCATGATTTTAAAATACTTTTAAATGCATTTGCCGACGCATTTGGATTTTCTCCCGAGCGGCCGGCGATCATTTTCTTTAAACGACTCCTCTCAGTAGACTGGTTTAAACTGGATAGTCTTCTAGAACCGGGCTTTCTTGTATTCGTTTTTCTGAGTGAGTAGGACGCTTAAACACTATAAACTGTGCTTTGACTCTAACCCTTTTTAACCGACTTAAAAAAAGGAGGAGATTCTCAATACGTCGGGGGTTTTGTTTAAAATTATGTTTGCTCCAAGAAAAAAATTACAAAATTACCCGTGGGTTTTTTTTCGTTGTTGAATGGGTAAACTCTCTAGTTGGTCCCATTGTCAACATGACACCTTGTGGACCTTTGAGAAATCAAAGGAACTCCTCAAATATTATAGGCACCACCTATAGGGATTTCGGTATTTTTCAGTGTAACTCTTGCATTTGCTTTTAAAAAGTACTGTATGGTGAAGTGGAATTGATGATGAAGACCACGGATGGCTCCGTAACAGTACCTATCTAGGGTGGCATTAAGATATCTCGATTAAGGTAGTTGAGCGAATATGACGAAGCATATTTAATTGTTTAAATATGACCATTACTTTCCCGAAAAAGTATAAAATAAAATAAAATTTCAAAAAAACGCAAAAACCCGCTTTCAGAAATGAAAAAGTTACTTCTTATATCATGGTAGGTAGGCCACTCCAACTGAAGTCGGCGTCCTACAATATT
This sequence comes from Acleris sparsana, assembly GCA_923062465.1. NCBI lineage: Eukaryota > Metazoa > Arthropoda > Insecta > Lepidoptera > Tortricidae > Acleris > Acleris sparsana. The sequence goes on along the minus strand of OV281285.1, from coordinate 45,592,117 downwards.
TTAAACAAAAAGCCGAATACAGTTGGACTGACCTACCTATCATTTTATAAGAAGTTATTTTTTGTGTAAAATGCTCCACGACTTTCGCATTCGACCAAAGGAGATGTATCAAAGAAATTACAATCAGTTTCGCGACACATTTTTTCTCGTTTTGCCATAATTATTGTTAAAAAAATCCTACGTCCATGAAATTTGTCGTATAGTTGCCGGCAAACTTCTTGAACACGTAACCTTGCTTGCTCAGAAGCGATTTTTAGGTTTCGTTGGGAGGGGGGCCGCGGGCGGCGGGAGGTGGCGGCGGGGGAGCACGCGTCGTTCGCACCCATTGGTCAATCAGTTGACGTTTGCGTCCCGCACCGCGTCCACGTCCCTCTGCCTCCCGAGTACACTTGCGTGCACTGATAAAGCCGATTGTTATCATTAATTTTCTTTTTATAATTTTTTGTTGACTTTTTGTTGATTGTTTTAAAGTAACTTTGTTGTCATGGTTGGTGGTTGACTTTTTTTTATTGTTTTAAAGTGACAACATAATGCCACGCCAAAGAAACGTAGTTTTAAAAAGACAAGCTCGGAAGATGGTGTACGATGTGTATTGTTTCTTTAAGAAAGACGGAAAGGGTTTTGTGGAGACAGTGAAAAACACTGCCGAAGCTACGAAAACGTCTGTTAGCACAGTCAGTCGAATTATTAGGGAAGCGAAGGGCTCCGACCTGCTCACTGTATTTCGGACTGTATTTAAGACCTAGTACCAGCGCTAGTATTGACTTAATGGAAGGAATATCCTTTTTAGTTCAAGACTAATCTATTTTAAATAGTTTCCTGTATTATTTAGTGTTATTCTAATAATAATATAAACATAATTTTTTTCACTTGTGTATCATTTATCCTAAGATTTGAAAATATTCTGTAACAAAAATTAGGTCCTTTTTGCAAGTATGTGTACGATGCGCGAACTTTCCCCCACTACCTCGCCTAATGTTCAAGAAGTTTGACGGCAATTATAACTGTTTAAAAGATGTGTTGTCAAACAAAATACAACTCACTTTTGTTCTTCTTTAAGGAATAAAGTATTTTAAACAGAGGCTCAAAGTTTGTCCAGATTTCACTATGCATACGTTACTAGATACATCCATAAAAATAAAGTACTATATTAGATTTTTAAATATTTCAAAAAATATATATATTTAGTTATATTTATTGAAATGTGACCAGAGCAACCGTTTTGTAACGACCAACAAAGACAGAGTTCAGTATGAACCAATAGTGGCTGTTGTTTAAACGTTACCATAGCAACCCTTTGTAACGACCAATAAAGACAAATTGAGATTGAAGATTGCTGATTAGTCGTGGTTTTTCGTGATTTAAATATCGACATTCGTTATTAGTCGTATGGCGTCTGGAGAAGAGCCTTTTACACTAGTTTAACGTAATTAACAAATTAAATGTAATATTTGCTAATCTCCAAAACGGTACGAGTAGAGTTGTAAAGTGTCCGACATTTTCCATATGTGACGGTCATTTTCGAAAAATGTCCTGACATTTTCGTCAAGAATGGACAAGACGGACATTTATTTTATTATTTACGTTTGAAACTTTTTGAGTTTTTAATTATGACACTGACAAAATTAGAACACGTTATTTAAATGACACTCTTGTCATGTGATAAGTTGAAGTGCTTTACCTCCAAGAGCAGTTGCAGGCAATAATTGCTCTGGCATACCTAGTCCCAGTGCCGTAGAGCCTTCCGTAGAGCCTTCGTGTTCCCAGACGTCATATGTAGACTTGATGATGATGATGAGTGGGGACGCCGCCGAGGCAGGCGGGCGGTCGAGTGGCTCTCCATTCAATCCGCCCATATGTAGACTTAGATAGTAATTCAACTGTCAATTCCGATCATGAACATATTCAATCAAATATGAATGACCCACTCGCGTTGTGCACAAAAAAAGAAACGGCGGATATTAGCTTTGCAAGAGCTATATAAGGTGCTAACAAATTAGTCACGGATATTTTTACAGCTGATAGTACTCGGTTCTCGGAGTAAATTATTTTAAGTATGAAACATCATAGGTTTTCTTATGTTTTTTTGGAGAAAACTAGGAAACAAATTTGCTACGTTAAAACATCCTGTTAATAAGATAATTAAATGAGACCTCTTTAGACATTCTAGAACCTCTTTAAACTATCATTCAAAAGGCCTCTTAAAAGTTGATAATTAAAATACTTGAATGTCAATGTCATGCAATTTGCTCTCTGATTGTGTCGGTTGCAAAGAAATTTAATTAATTAGCGCTATGCCTTACCGCTACACACATATCGAGTACATAAACATGGTTACATGTTATCGCGACTCAAATTACAGTGCGGCGGGAGCTTCAAGACTTTATGCACAAAGAAACAACACGACTGTGAATCCTCAGACTATCTACCGGGCACATCAAAGATTTCATGACGGAAACCTCATGCCAATAGGTGAAGCCGGTAGGCCCAGGTACCCAGTTCGTCTAGAAGTTGCATGGTCGCCATTTTCAACAATTTTTATAAAAAGTTTATGCTAATAAAAGTTTTCTTATGTCCGTGCTTGATTTTTAAATTCCTTACTTAGACTTGTTAATTAGGTAGGTTAGCATTCGTTAAATATCTAACCTAATAATTATTAAACGTAAAAGTTTGTGTGGATGGATGGATGTTTTTTACACTATCAAGTCACGCCCAAACAGTTTAACTGATCTGGATGAAATTAGGCACAGAGATAGTTTATTAGTATGGATGTGTTTGCACACTAATTTTTTCACACTACTTGTTCGTATCGGACAGTTTTTGGTTCCACGCAGGCAGAGCCGTGAGGAGACACTTGTATGTAATAACCTACAGTTTTCCCGCCGAGTCATAATGACATTTACGAAAAACAACTTTTGACGTGACATGACAGACAGTGTTTAACATCTTGAGTCTTGGCAAGTGCATAATAGGGTGATTATTTTAAAGATTAATTATATATATTTATTTTGTTCGGTAAATTAAAACAATAAAATGATATACAAAGGTTCCTTAATTACAGTTAAAAGTTAATTGATTTAATGTAATCTATTATCTCTAAAAATATCCGTGACTAATTTGTTAGCACCTTATATATGCCACAGGGGCACCTCTGTCATTGTTAGAATCAAAATACTGGAAATCTGCATTGCAATCCTTAGATCCCAGTTATGATCCACCGACGAGACATGCTATTAGCAATCATTTATTGGAGGCCGAGTACTCGCGTATAAAAACCAACATCGAAGAAAAAATACAAAATTCAATGGCTCTAGCTCTTATTACGGATGGTTGGAGCAACGTCAATAGGAAAGGAGTGTTGAATTTTATTCTGACCACGCCACAGCCAATATTCTTAAAATCAGTTTATCCTGAATGCGAAAGACAAACAGCTGAATATTTAAGCTCCGAAATTCTAAAGGTATTGGAAGAAATCAGTCCTACTAAAGTTGTAGCTATAGTAACGGATAATGCCAAAAATATGAAAGCTGCCTGGAGGATTATACAAAATGTTTACCCGAACATTGCATGCATTGGCTGTGTAGCTCACGCTCTCAATCTTATTTATAAAGATATAAACGAAATTGGGCATCTTAAAGATTTAATAGAGACTGTGAGCCGCATCATTAAATTTATCCAAAATAAACACCGATTACTTGCTTGCTTCGAATTAATACAGACAAATGTTTATGGACACCTTAAACAGACCCTAAAACTGCCATGCAAAACAAGATGGAATACTTTGGTCACTACTCTAGAATCTTATAAAAACAATAAAGATGCCCTGCAAGCTTTGGCCATTCAAGATGGAATGGATTTGGGAACGAACATTAAATCTACTTTGTTAGATGACCAAATTTGGTACCAAATAAAAGATATTCTAAAGATTCTCAAACCAATCGCAGTTGCAGTTACTGAATCGGAATCTGACGTTGCGAAGGCCTCCGACGTCCATAACATATTTTTGAAACTTGCAGTTTGCGTTTCGTACCGCCGTAATTTCTGTATACAAAAATTTCATCTGGCGGCAAATTTGTTAGATCCTAGGTACATCGGCTCCGGTTTGACAAGCGATGAAATGGCTGACGCTACGAACTATATACATAGTCAAGCAATGTATCTATCTAAAGATCCCGTCAAAGTTATGATAAATATTGCCGAATTTCGCACACGAACAGGATTTTTCGCTAAATGTCATTCAGCATGGTCGGCCGCAGAGGCCATTGCTCCTCAACTGTGGTGGCAGAGCTTTGGTTCTAAAGCAGAATTATATCCCATAGCCCACAGACTCTTAAGCGTCCCACCAAGCTCTGCCTCCGCAGAAAGAAATTGGAGTTTGTTCTCCATTACACATACAAAATTACCATCCATTCGTCCATTAATGTCTGCTTAATGTCCAATATGACCGACAAATTGACAAATGTCGGACAGACATTTTGAAGCTGTCGGTCACTTTACAACTCTAGGTACGAGTTATCATCGTAATATCTTAGAGAAATTAACTTTATTTTGTATTTATTATATGGGTAATTTCGACATGGAAACACCGAAAAACCACGATTTCATCCGAACGCTGATACTTAGTAGCTATGGCTACATTTAAACAACATCTACTATTGGTTATACAACGCCTAATCAGCTATTCTTACTGAACACAGTCGTTATTGGTCGTTTCAATAAGGTTACTATGGCCACGTTTTTACAAAACTACCAAATCACATTGAGGTTTACATTTTCACAGAAATCTATTTTAATCTTTTATTGATCAGGTAACTAGGTAGCGTCATCTGTCTCGTAGATTATTTTGCCAGTGTCAATTTAATAACATAATACAATACAACATTCATGTTGTGCATACATAAGAATCAGAATCTCTTTACCAAATTGTATTATAACAGACTAAACAATTAGTACGGTGACAATTAAATTCGATTAAAGTTATTTACAAAATAAAATTAAGTATTACAAAAGTTGGTTCCATGTGACTGCGACTGTAACGCAATCGTCATCAATTACTTACTCAATTAAAAAAATTGGTACTTGAGCACCTATTAAACATCATCGTGTATACCTATAGATATATGTCAACAAGAAACAGATTTGCGACAGATGTGACACTGTCTGTACAGTGCGACAACTCTTAAAAATGCCTTGGGCTTAATACATTCTCTCGTATGCTCTCACTCACTCTTTTAAAGAGCTATCGCACAGTACCTACTTTATTCTTCTATGCTTTCAGTTGTATCTTAGGTATTTAATATATTTCACATAATTATTATCTCTGTGTAGGAGAAGTGTAGGGCATCATGCTGTGGGATTTGACTGTGAATGGGTAACCACGAACGGCAAGCGACGGGCAGTGGCTTTACTGCAGCTGTCTACTCTTGATGGCTATTGTGGCCTGTTCCGGCTAAACCAAATGAAAACGATTCCTGATTCATTGAAAGTAAGAAATATTTAACTTGAAAAATATTTTTCTCTTTTCATGCTCGTAAAGTTATTCTTTATGCTGATTATAGGCTGCATTATGAATGTGCATAAAGTGTTGTCATCTAGAAGTAAGAAATTTCATTTTAAAACGTATGAAAGTTCGAAGTCTCATAGGTAATCAAATTTTTAGTTTCTTTTCTTTTAGCATACATAGTGCATCCAAAGGCTGCACGTGTAAGGGGATGTACAGAATTCTCTAAACAAAGTAACTTTTACCTCCCTTGTACAGCGCGCAAACTTACGAGCTATCATATTAGCCCTAATTAAAAGAGCTCTCCGATTCCGCTCAACGTCCTTGTCGTCCTTGAGGTCGGGCGTTACTAAATGCCCAATGTATTTAACGGCATTTACTCTATCAAGAGATACACTGGTAAGGGCAATGGGAGATAATACAGCTATTCGATTACGTCCGACCTCAAACACCATGTATTGGGTTTTGACCACATTCTATTTTAGGCTATGGAATTCGGTATAGGATTCACACACACTTAGCAATTTCTGGACACCGCAAACTGACGCGCTCAGCAGAACCATGTCGTCAGCATAGCTTATATTGTTGACACAAACGCCGTCAATATGACAGACGACACGCATTCTGCATCAGCATCTCGAGAAGCCCATTTATATACTAATTGAAAAGGGTGGGTGAACTCAACCCTCCCCCTGCCTCACCCCCCACTCCAACCTGTATGGATCTGACATTTTGTACGCCCACCTAACGCTAGACCTGGCCTCCATACCAGTACCGGAAGATCTGTATAACTTCAGGAGGGAGTTTTATGGCTTCCATTTTCTTCTATAAAAATTCATAGGAAACTAGGTCGAAAGCCTTAGACAAATCGTAGAAACATGCAAAAACCGGTGATTTTCTATCAACGTACTATTTTATAGTGTGCTTAAATACAGTACAGCACTTTCCGTGGATAAACCCGGCCGAAAACCGAACTGGTTGTGACTTAGCTGCACGTACTTGTTTAACTGTGTGTTAAGCACACTATCGAACACTTTTGCTATGATAGTAGCAAGGGATATTGGCCTATAGTTATTTACGTCAGACAAGTCTCCCGTTTTATTCTTGACTATATGCTCAACTATTGTTCGCATCAGATGATCAGGCAAGTAATCATGACGTACACATAGGGTAAAGAACATTGACAACACTATTGACATGTGGGAGCCACCGTGTCTGAGATGCTTAATGCTGAGACCATCGTGGCCAGGGGATCAACCTCCAGAGATAGATTTGATAGCCTCATCCAAGTCGATGGAGGTGATTTCCGTCTCAGCATTGCTCACGACGGCCTTAGGGGAGATTTTACAAAGAAATGGAGGTTAGCAATGTCCTTCGTGTCGCTTATGCCATTAACACTCACCGGGAGGCTAGACCGGAGTTTCAAATTATCAGTAGCTTTCCAAAACGCATGAAAAACGCAATAATATCCATTCTTATCTAGTTTTAATGATCCTTTTCAACCTAGATTTGAATACTTGTCGACTCTCGCACATCTTCTCAAAAATTATACCCTCCATTGGTCTTCCGTGTACCTTCTATACATGAAAATTCTGCGTACCCACCCCGTTTGCCTCCCCGACGTGCTTATTCCACCCCACTATCCGGTTTTTATTTTTAGGCTTACCCCATTCACGAGTAATGGTCGCAGCCTTTCTGAGGGCAGACACTGTCATCATTATTTAAGACGACATGTCTGTGACACATATTATTTAAGACACCTCTATGACTAGCCATATAACAACACTCATCTGCACACTCCCTAAGTTCAGAGGAAAATCAATATCCCTCAAATATTCGTTACATTCATCAGTGTAGTGATTGCTCTGCACGTTCGTTCTCTCCCCCCACACAATGGATTGATTAGTGGTACTAGGTTTAGAATGTACTCTAGGTGTTAAGATATTTAAATTAAATTCCATTACTATCGAGATATGGTCTGCCCATATAACATTGTAATTAACACATATATTACGCACTGACGTACAACAAAGTGATCAAGCCATCGCCTACACCGATGAGCTTCACTAACAAACGTGTATGCGTCGGATGAGATGCCCAAAGACTCAACAAAATTAATAAGATCTGTAAAAAATAGTTCATTACGATGAGCATTGAAGTCACCCATTATATACACCGATTCTACGCCGTATTCACTAATGATAGCGCTTCCCGTTGCCAGGCAGTCTGTAAATTCTATTAACAATGTCCGACTCATTTGAATTTTTGTGTATATTCGTAATAAACATCGGGATTTTACGTTCGGCCACTTTAAACTTACACTGATTTTGACTCCCCACACCCATTTGGCCTTTAAAGGGATTGTGTGTTTTTTTTTTCGGCGAGTCACTTTCTTCCAGTCTGTTGCATCAATTTCTTTCTCCACAATTTCCGGATACGTTACAGACAACTGTTGATTATCTGATAACTTTGCACTCTCAGTAGGCGCACAAACCGGCTCAATCAGCTGATCGCCGCGGTGAGTCATCCCGCTGACCGTAACGGCTGGCGCCGTCTTATCTGCAACGGCGGTAGGCTGAATACCCGGAATGGCCGAAATCATGATCGAACGATACTGATTTTGTGACCCTTCATACAATGTGGCAGAACATGTGACATCTTTAGCAGTATTCTCGCTATCGTTTAATGAGTGATGCGAATGGGACAACTCGATGGGCCCGCTGTCCAGACACCATGTTCCACGTTTCGTGTTTATTCGCGAGGGTGCAACATTCATCATGTCGTGTACTTCCCTTTTTAAAGTATCAAGCTCGCCCATCGTGACATAATTTGCCTTTACTTTATTAATGTCGTCTTGCAGTCTAACGAGATCCTTTAGTAACTTACTGCAATCCAAATGATCCAAAGATAACGGTGGTAACTTGTCTTTTTGCCGGGCAACGAAGATAGGCATCGCTTCAGAATTTATCGATTGAAACACATTAACAACATCCCTTAGCTGTCGTTGATTTTTGCCATCTCATTTGCGTTGAATGTTTTGCATTTTCGTTGGAAGCGCATTAAATAATAATGTCTTTGAAATTTGAATTTGTTCGCTAGTGAAACACGAACTGCAAAGTATACCTAGGGTTCCCTCATCGACTTAACGATATGTTGTTTTGTATAAACGCCAAAATTTCGCGTGACACGGCCTGAACGCGCGCCTCTGTACCGACCTCTGCAGCTCAATTTCCTCCGAGGAGATATGGCTATCTCTGCCCCTAGCTGCGTCAGAGACGCCCTGTGTTGTGTCGGGGTGCGCCAGGTGTTTACACATATCCTGTTCGTATTTTCCCCATAGTAATCAAGCCCAGTCCTTGCAATTATTTTTTAATAACGTCAACAACCTCATACAACGTTACCCAAACGATACTTTCCTGCTTGTGGGTGATTTTAATATTCCTCATGCAATTTGGTACCTTGATAATTTTTCAACCATATCTTTAAATAATAATAATAATCCCCTTGCTGTTAAACTTTCAGACTTCCTTCGTCTCACCGGACTGAAACAGTTTAATGGGTGTTTAAATGCAAACGACCGTATTCTGGATCTTGTGATGAGTAATGTTGATTGTGATGTATCAAACTGCTCCTCTCCCCTTACACAAGAAGATTTACATCATAAATCCCTAGTTATCTCTCTTCGCTTGTCTTTAGTGACACCTTTATATTCTAAGGAGCGTTATAAATATCTTTACCATGCGGCTAATTATGACGAACTTAGGAAAGCTCTCTCTAATGTGAATTGGTCAGTGATTGATAGTATGGGTACCGAAGGTTCAACAAATTATTTTTATTCCCTCTTGTATGGCTTAATTAAGAAATATGTACCAAGGCGCAAAGTTTGCATTTCAACCCAATATCCACCTTGGTTTAGTAGACCACTAATTAAAATTATAAAAAACAAATTAAAAGTTCACGCTAGGTGGAAAAAATACAACCATAAACCTGATTATGACGAATTTAAAATGCTAAGAAAGAGAGCGAAAAAACTTGACAAGGATTGTTATAATAAATATATTGTCTTTAGTGAAAAGAAAATAACCTCATCTCCCAAATATTTCTGGAGCTTCATAAAATCAAAATTTTCAGCTAATGAGGTACCATCTACAATGTATTTTAACGATGACTCCTCCTCTGACGGCGAGGTTATTTGTGACCCTTTTTAATAACTATTTTAGTTCAATGTTTGTAAATAGTGGTAACCTACCACAATTACCTTCTTCTCACTCCACATCCTCCCCTATTGATATCTCTAGTATAAATATCACTGATGACTTGGTAGACAGGCATCTTAAATACATATGCGTAAACAAGGGTGCTCGCCTTGACGATATTCATCCTTTTCTGGTTTCTAAACTTCATGCTGAGCTCACAGCTCCTTTAGCTAAGCTTTTTAATAAGTCACTATGCGAGGGCGTTGTTCCTAGTATCTGGAAGCGGGCTATCATTACCCCTATTCACAAGGGTGGTGACAAGAATAACATAAAATTGTATCGACCTATTTCTAAGTTATGTGTTTTCGCAAAGATCCTTGAAAAAATCGTAACGAAACAGTTAACCGCTGTGGTTTCACGACACATATCGGTATATCAACATGGTTTTTCCGGGGTAGGAGCGTTGACACTAACCTTATCACATATACTGACTTCATTACCAATGCTTTAGATTCTGGTTATCAGGTAGACGCCGTGTATACCGATTTCTCTAAATGTTTTGATAAAATAGATCACTATATCCTTCTGCAGAAGCTTTGTGAGATCGGTATACACGGTGACCTGTTTAGGTGGTTGAAGTCTTATATTAGTAATAGAAGTCAGGCTGTGGCACTCAAGGGCTTTATATCTAAATTTTTACCGGTTCCCTCCGGGATTCTCCATGGCTCCCACTTGTGTTATATGTTAACGATATTGGCAGTTCCTTTCAGTCTTCATCACACATACTTTATGCAGATGACACAAAAATATTTAAGTTAATTAGGAAAGTTCATGATTGTGTTCTGTTACAAACAGATTTATCTCGTTTTGAGGACTATTGCCAGCGTAATCAACTACAGTAGAACCCGCTTAATACGATCACGTTTAATACGATTTCCCGCATAATACGCCATTTTCTGCCGGTCCCTGCAACTTAAGGCCTGTTTTCATACATTTTTTCACGGTTAATAAGACTCGCGTCCCGCTTAATACGTCTTCTAAACCATAATACCAAGTTATGTACGCGGGTCAAAAAGAGTTGCAACTAATCATATCGTACTAATATTACGCAAGGGGACGCGATTCTAGCGACACCTCCAGGTAAGTTTGTGTGTTGCGACTAAGCGATCGGCTATATGTACCTTTACATAAACATATTTTTTTATTTTTTTTGTATCTTCCATTTAAAATAAACAAATTACATGTAAATGTGTGTACATGAAATAATACTAGTTTAATTTTCACGTTTAATACGATTTCCCGTTTAAGACACTTTTTTTGCTTGGTCCCCTCAGAATCGTCTTAAGCGGGTTCTACTGTAATTCTTAACACCGATAAATGTTACACCATCACATTTTCCCGTAAGCGCGTTGCAATTACATATAATTATAACTTAGGTGGAAATAGTGTCTCGCGTGTTTCATCGATTAGGGATTTAGGTGTTACTCTTGACGCTAAGTTATCGTTTAACGAACATGTGGATAATATTACTGCTAAAGCATATAAAAAATTGGGTATGATTTTACGTTTAAGTAAACCTTTTAAAAACATATTTACGCCAAAAGTGTTATATTATTCTTTAGTCCGTAGTATTCTGGAATTCGGTAGTGTTGTGTGTGAAATTCACAAGTCCGGAATTGAAAGGATTCAGAAAATATTTTTAAGTCTTTAGATTACAGAACCGGTCTCTACAACTGTGACTACCTCTCATCTGCGGCCCGTCACAGTCTTCCCCTCCTTGAAAAAAGAAGAATGTATCTCGATACTATATTTTTATTTAAAATTTTAATAATCAAATTGACTCCAGCACATTATTAGAACACATTTCATTCAGAGTTCCTCGTCTCCTCTCACGTTCTAAACCTATATTTAGTATCCCTCCTTGTGGCACTATTTATGTACAAAATTCGTATTTAAGGCGCTCGTGCACTCTTTATAACAAATCGCTTAATGAAGTTGATCTATTTGCTCATAGTATACCTTTAAAAACAAAATTCGTCAAATTTTATATTCTCCATAGTGGTAGCTTAACATTTTGTTTCTGATTATGTTGAACACTTATGTAGAACATTAGTATAATTAGTAATATAGGAAACTTTAGGCCTTATCTAAGTAATTTTGTTTAATGTAATTATTACTTTAAATGGCTGTTTGTTTTCTGAATAAATTAAAAAAAAAAAAAAAACATCTACCACTATATTACAAACGTTGAACTTTAACGTATTCATTATTATTTCGACACTAATGCGCCGGAGCCGTTCGTTTTAATAGCACATGCGTCACTGCCGAGCACTTGCGCATGACTGTAGTATGTAAGTATATTCATAACCGGGTGTAAATATAGGTATTTGTGTTCTTTTGCGGTTCCCGAGATATCCAGTTTTTCGTTCCAACTCCATACATTTTTTTTCAGAATAAAATTATAACTCATAAGTTTTCGTACCAAATGACGCCAGGATCATAATTTTGCATCTAAATGGCAAGCCATTTCAAGTTCAAGCAAACACCACTTTAAATGTTAACTTCGATTCCTATGTCTATGAAAGCCGATTTTCAGCCCACAGTGCGGCCCCATTATCAGGGTTCAGGCCTCTAGTGAAAGCCCAGTCGAGCAATTTAACTTTTATTTGCCTGTATGACTTCTCCAGTCGCTCCGCCGCTGGGTCAAAAACCCTAGCTCAGCCTCAGCTTATTTAAGACCTGCGGGTCTAAGGGCCGTATTAATAAACTCGTCTCAATCTGTTAACTGAGAGCTTCTCACATAGACTATATCGATACGTACCTAATCCTGGAGCTAGGATCATCGCTTATTAATAAACTCATCTTGAGAAGCTCTCAGATGATATGATCTTATTATTATAAACACATCCTAACCCCAACAATGACAGTTTTTAACGAAACGACGGCGTTTTGACTACCTATGCATGGTTTTTAAAAATAGATGATTTTGCGTTTAGAAATGACATTTAAAATACGTAAACCATCATAAATACATTTTTTCAAGTTAAAGTAAAAAAGCTAGTTGTTTATTTCAAAAAAAAAATTAGGCTATTTTTCCGCTCATACATATTGTGCTTGTGATGCAAATCGGGTTTAAATTGTTGGATGGGTAGTTCAGGTGAGGGTACCTACTGATAAATTATTAGCAGGTTATTACTTTTAATATCTCTTACATATTAACTAACTAGAAATGCATTGGCTTAGTACTTGACTGTACTTTTATGACATGATGATTTTTTTTACACATTATGAACATAAAATTACTAGGTATTCAATGTAAATTGTAGATACTTACCTACGAGTATGAGAAATGAGCCCGTGTGGAGGTAAATCTTTCGTGCCTCAGGGTTGCCCATATGTATTGTTCAACAAACATATCGGGCTTTTATTTTGTTGTCGGCTTGGTCGGTATCCCTCTCGTACTTAATCTCTATACGTAATATTAATTATCTAGCACCCACAATAATTTCACATAAACACACAATTTTTGAAGGCAATTGTAGGTACCTATTTAGATGCAAAATCAAACCTAATATTTAGGTATTATTATTATTATTGAAACCGTTTTAGGTGTAAATATTTGCCTCTGAATATTTAAAAATAATACTTAATTGTATTTAAAACGATTTATCTGATAAAAAGCACCGGTATGTTCGACTATGTTGCACATATGTTGCAGTGCGACCGCCATTTTCTCATGTGACGAGACGGTCTCAATTCACCTATTGATCAAAATCAGTATAAGGATTAGTTCCTCATACAAATGACCGTCTTATTTGATCCGAGGATTACATTGCACGTGTTGAGATACGTTTATTAATAAATCTCAGTCTCTTGACGGGCACCTGATCTAAGACGAGTTCATTAATACCTACGAGGGCCACCGAAATGAACGGCAACAGCATAAACCCTTTTTTGTTACGTGAGTAGGTACTGGCCACTTGCAATCGTAATGACATTAACACAATTTAAAAAAAGGTCGGTTTTTTTCGTCATGCCAGTTTAAATATGACAAATCGATACACAAAATGGAGCTCACGGTGAATACTGTTCTGTTCTTCGTTACTGCTCATTTCCAATCGTGTTATCTCTTTCGCACGCTTCTCGAAGGTTCTCGGTATTTGCTGTCTCTTTCAAATCATGTAATCGATCTATTATAATCTCAAATTAGTTTCATGGTTACTGAAAATCATGTTCCACCAGAACTTAAAATCATCATCATCGCACAAAGTTAGACATAAAATTAAATGAAAACAATAACAATTTAAAATTAATATTAAAATAAAATATTTTAAAAATTTAATAAAATGTTTTTAATTGTTACTTTTATAATTGTAAATGTTAGCAATTAAAAACGTTTTTTTTTTACTTAACCTTAGTATTTCACTTAAATCAAAATTTAGCTTTGAAAGAATTGATTGCAGGTTGGTTTGAAAGTTTTAAGACCTCCGTTGCTAACGAAAATGTTGCGAACTTCACTGCGATGTGATTTGCATCATGGCGCTGCCCTTGCCACTAGTGTCATCCTAAATTGAAGGGCATTATTGGTAGCGACACAATACTTACACTTACACACACACTTACACACTTACACTTACACTTATACACTTAGCACTTTGGCGCTACGAAGCGGTATACCTCTTTAAAGTATGCATACCCAAGTGGAGTAGGACCATAGTGGCCCTTAAGGATTATAGTTGGGAGGTTTTACGTTCCTGTTTTTTACATAAGTGTTAAAGATGGAGACTCCACTTTCTTTTAGAACAATTTTTATATAAAAAAAAATAGTTTTCGATAAAAGTCATATTTAATGAATTCGGATATTATTATGTTTCTGCGGAACCAGAGGGAATTTTTCAACGAAACGATGTAATAATTAAATCGAGTCACATCTGTGTTATTCATATTTCTACTGTGAAAAAATGATATTGTGGCAGGTGATCTACATCACTGTTTTAGACTTAAGTGCACGCTATGATATTATGAATATGCAGCAATGTGTCTGGTGTCTTTTGCACTTCCAATTAACCGTGTCACAGTCCAATTAACCGTACTGTATGGGCTACGTATCTTGACGCGAATCCGGACGCGAACGCAGTTACGGGCTTCGTACCGGCCGTTTTCGTGAAATTCGTGATCTTAGTACCGCCGGGGTTAAGATCACGTAGCTACGGGTCGGCGTGTATCACGGATATCCACAGCTCTAGTGCAGCGGTCGGCAACCATTTAGCAGGCAAGGGCCACAAGGTGGCCAAATAAACTGAAGCTGACGCACTTGTGATAGAAGCTCAATATAACTATAATTATACAATTAATTAACGAAACATTCACGAGCCGCAAGTTACATTTTCGCGTGCCGCATGCAATCTGTTTAAAGAAAAAACGGATTATTATTATACATTTATGACAAATAGACTAAAAAAAATAAAGTTCATTAATTATATAAAGATTGTCAGGCAACAAGGAATCATATCATACCTACAATATAATAGTCAAAAAGAAAAACAAAACACAACACGCAATATCTAGTCGAACACAAAACACGTTAAATTATGTAGGTATACCTACCTAGTTGGTTACTAAGTTCTGTTACTGTAATAATCCTTATCTACATAAAATGTACTAACGAAAGTTAAATACATTATACAGGGTTATTGGTAAGTCGACCAATTCCCGTTAGGAGGTGATAGGGGTGACTATTTGCGATAATTTTAATCCCCATATGCATTATGCAAAAGTGAACCATTTTTGAGTTATCGCGTTTATTAGTTTTTTTTTAAATTAGTCGGAAATTCAACTTGAAAAATTTATTACAAAAAAAGTATCAATTTAAATCTTTTTTTTTCTTCTGATTTACAAAACCGATTAAACACTGGTTATTTCTCAATATTAAAACAATAATTATCGGTCCAAATTTGAAAAAGCGAGACAGAAAACGATTTTTTTTCAATATTTTTTGCGATTGCTTTCCACTAAAATGCCTTAAAAACAAAAAAAAACGTTTTGAAACTTGGCTTGCAGATTATTTTAAAAACTTAACTGTTTTCTTAGCTCTCCAAAAACGCATAACAAGTAGAAAATTATTTTAAAAAAACCTGAAAAAATAATCATCACAAAGGAAGCGGGCGGAAACAAAAGTCACAAATGCAACTTCAAAAATGGTTAAATACGTTAATATAATACATTTTATTTGAATACAACACAAAATATCTCATAAATTCTATAAGTACACTATATTTAATTACATTGTAAAAATAACTAATATTAAATAAGACTAAATCTATATATACACTAAAACATTAAATCTAAGAATGGCCCCTGCGGCATTGTACCAAAGATGCTGGCAGCATTTATTTCCTCGTTGAATGGCTAAACTTATTCGTTGAGCGAAGAAACTGCCAGCTCTTCGGTCTCCAGTGACGTCAATGAGTCTCTTTGACAATTCCTTAAAAAGGCTAACAGCACTAGGACCCCACGGACCAAGGGTCTCGACCCCGAATGGAATAAAATTATATTCTGGGCCGAGACCACTATATTTGCCAGTCTTAATGTTTTCAGCCGCTTCGGCCGCTGCACCAGCCCTATTGGAGGTTCGTGGGAGATGTGACGGGGCCAGCGTGTCTACACAGGTTGCATCCCACACTAGCACCCGCCCCATATTCCACGGAACCAAAGACGATGATTCCTTGTTGCCTGACAATCTTTATATAATTAATGAACTTTATTTTTTTTAGTCTATTTGTCATAAATGTATAATAATAATCCGTTTTTTCTTTAAACAGATTGCATGCGGCACGCGAAAATGTAACATGCGGCTCGTGAATGTTTCGTTTCAAAAATTAAAATTAAAAAACATACCAAATTTAAATCAAACATTTTTTATTTGATTTGGTACAAAATGAATTTGTTGTTCCTATGCAAAATTTAAAAAAATATTATTTGTACACGTTTGAGAATGCGAGGCCGAAAACTAAAAAATACATGTTTTTTTATCAAACTCCAACATAAATTACAAGAAAACAGAAAAATTTACCAATGCATTTGGCGTGCAGATTACACATAAAACATTGACGTTTTTCCAGCTTTCTAACGAGCTGTTAAAACTAAAATGAGTTTTATTAAAGATTGCCGGAAAAAATTGATCACAAAGGAAGCAACAAGGAAGTCACGTCCGAACAAAACTTAAAATTAACTAACTAAATCTATCACAACTAACTATTATACTCGTAAACACAAATAATAACATTAACTTATGTAAACAGTTACAAAATTAAAACTAATAAACAATTAAAAATTAAATAATCAGGATTTTTATAGTTCATTTTCAAAATGGCTACCTCCATTTCTTATTCTCACATAAGTAAATGTTGTTATTTGTGTTTACGAGTATAACAGTTAGTTTTCATTGATTTAGTTAGTTAATTTTAAGTTATGTTCGGACGTGACTTCCTTGTTGCTTCCTTTGTGATCAATTATTTCCAGCAATCTTTAACAAAACTCATTTTAGTTTTAATAGCTCGTTAGAAAGCTGGAAAAACGTCAATGTTTTATGTGTAATCTGCACGCCAAATGTATTGGTAAATTTTTCTGTTTTCGTGTAATTTATGTTGGAGTTTGATAAAAAAACATGTATTTTTTAGTTTTCGGCCTCGCATTCTCAAACGTGTACAGATAATAGTTTTTTTAATTTTACATAGGAACAACAAATTCATCTTGTACAAAAGCAAATAAAAAATGTATGATTTAAATTTGGTATATTTTTTAATTTTAATTTTTGAAGTTGCATTTGTGAGTTTTGTTTCCGCCCGCTTCCTTTGTGATGACTATTTTTTCAGGTTATTTTAAAATAAATTTGTACTTGTTATGCGTTTTTGGAGAGCTAAGAAAACAGTTAAGTTTTTAAAATAATCTGCAAGCCAAGTTTCAAAACGTTTTTTTTTGTTTTTAAGGCATTTTAGTGGAAAGCGATCGCAAAAAATATTGAAAAAAATTCGTTTTCCGTCTTGCTTTTTCAAATTTGGACCGATAATTATTGTTTTAATATTGAGAAATGACCAGTGTTTAATCGGTTTTGTAAATCAGAAGAAAAAAAAAGATTTAAATTGATACTTTTTTTGTAATAAAATTTTCAAACTGAATTTCCGACTAATTTAAAAAAAAACGAATAAACGCGATAACTCAAAAATGGTTCACTTTTGCATAATGCATATGGGGGTCAAAATTATCGCAAATAGTCACCCCTATCACCTCCTAACGGGAATAGGTCGACTTACCAATAACCCTGTATATTAAAATGAAGCACACAAAATCAGAATTTACATTTGTCAATTTCATTCAAAATCGCCTCCTTTTGCCTGAACACAGGCCTTCAGACGACGAGGCCAGTCATCAAAAGCGGCACGCACGGTTGTCATATCTAATTCCGTCACTGTCTTGACTATGGCCCGCTTGAGGGAGTCAAGATTTGTGTGGGGTTTATAATAATAATAATAATAATATGTTTTTATTATCAGACAACTATTATGGTCCATAGATGTTAGTTTACACAAAAACTTATAACTATTATTAGTAACTATAGAACTACGATATGTATCTAGCCTCAAGGAGCTCGAGCGACCCCGTCGGGAGCGCCCGCGTGCAGCCGGCGCAGTCGCTCGCGCACCGTGCTGTCCCCCCGCCCCGCGAACACCTCAAGGAGGCTGTTGCTGCTGCCCTTCACTCTGCGAACAACGGAGGCAACTTTCTTGCGCATCAGCGCAAATAAGTCGTCCGTGTGCGCATCGGCAAACATGCCGGAAGCACTGCAACGAAAAGGCAGCCTCAACAGCGCCCTGAAGGCGTTATTATATTGAACACGTAGAGCATTATACGCTTTTTGGGTATAGTTAACCCACAGACTGCTGGTGTAAAACGTTTGGCAATAAGCCTTAAAGAGTGTGATCTTAACTTCTGGTGTGCAACCAGCAAATCTGCGGGCCAACATATTGCCCCTTACAGAAAGCGCCCTACGTTCTCTTTCGATGTCACAGTCATCTTTTAATTCTTCCGTAACAACGTGACCTAAATATTTAAATTGAGTGACCCTTTGAAGAGTTACTCCATTCAACTGTACTGGAGGAACGCTCGCCGGAGCTTTGTTTTTTCCTCTAAATACTAATAATTCGCTCTTCTTTGAATTGTACATTAGCCCATGCTTTCCAGCGTATGCCTCACAAATTGCAAGTAGTTTGCGTATTGCGCCAACCGTGGGGCCCAGCAGCACCATGTCATCTGCATAACTAATGTTATTAAAACTTACATCATCTATATGGCATCCGACATAAGTGCTGCTGAGCTCCTCTATGAGTTGGTTAATGTAGATATTAAACAGTCTCGGGGAAGTCAGACCACCCTGTCTGACTCCACATTCCATTTTATATGGTTCCGATAATGTATTTGCCCACTTTACATAGTTGGTCTGGTTTTGGTACCAAAACTGCAGAATGCTCACTAGTTCGGCAGGGACTCCTGCCACCCTAAGCTTATCCCACAGCACATCATACGCCACAAGGTCGAAAGCCTTAGAAAGGTCCAGGAAACAAGCGTACACTGGAGTTTTCCTATCGACATAGTATTTGACAGTATTCTTTAATGTCAATATAGCGCTTTCCGTAGACAAACCCGCACGGAAACCAAACTGAGCGTCGTGTATCTTAGTGTATCTACTGAGATGACGATCAAGAACACTGTCAAACACCTTTGCAATGACCGTAGCTAGTGAAATGGGTCTGTAATTACACTTGTCAGCTATGTCCCCTGTCCCATTTTTTACAATTGGCACGACTATGGTTTCCATTAGCTCCCGAGGCAGATGTGAGTGACCCAGGCATAGGTTAAACAAAACAGTCAACACTCTCGAAAGATGGACGCCAGCATGATGCAGGTGCTCTATGCTGACTATGCTGAGCCCATCATGACCAGGTGATTTACCCCTTTTCATATTATTAATAGCCTCTTTAACTTCCTTACAAGTCAGGATGAGCCGCGGAACCGTTCTCGAGGGCACAGAGTCGCGCACCGTCCGCGCGGGCCCGAGCAGTGATTGCACTTTAAAGTGATCTTTAAAAAGGTTCGCGATTCCCGAGGGGTCAGTTACCTCATTTACGCTAATCGGTAGGCCTACTTTTTTATTGATCTTACTGGTACCTTTCCAAAATTTAGAAAACTTTTTATTTGTATGATGTGAGACTAAATTGTCCATTAAAATCTCATCTTGGTGCTTATTACACCACTTTAGTTTAGATTTAAAAACTTTACGACTCAATTTCATGTCCTCAAAAATAGGTCCGGTACCAGGTTGACTTTGTAAATACCATGTTTGAAACTTACTCCTAGCCTGTGTGTGCGCATCCTTCACATGTTTATTCCAACCTTTTATACCCCTTCTTTCGGTTTTAGGAGCATAGGCTTTGCTCACAATGGACGCATTACATAGCGACGTAACAATATTTTTGTACATATTATCTAAAAGTTTTTTATGCAAAGGGTTATCACAATATGAATCAGCACATTCATGAAATTCCGACATAAAATCAATGTCTTTTAAAGCCTTTTGACAGTGAGCAGTGTATTTACAAATTTCATCATTATTTCTCTCTCCCCACAACACACCATTCGAATGCGATGTACTAATATTACTTCGCACTCTAATGGCGTCTAGATTACATTCTATTAGTAATGGAAAATGATCAGACCAGTATGAGTCATAAATAATTTCGGTTTTCAATACTGCTAGCCCTGCAGCCCTTGTAGTTATACAATGATCCAACCATCTCTTGCTACCGTGGGCCTCGCTTATGAAAGTGTAAGCATCAGATTGAATACCTAGACCTTTCACGTCTACACACATCAATTCATTTTCAGAACAAAAATCCAAAAGTTCTATACAAAATCGCTCACCTGGGTGCGCATTAAAGTCCCCAATGGCAAACACGGATTCAATACTCGAGCTATCAATAATAGCATATATTTCACCGAGACATTCCGTAAAAAGATTTGCATTTTCAGCACAATCCGTTGGCATATACACATTTATTACCATAAAATACCTGTTGTTTATCTTTACACTAATAGCACACAACCGGTCGTTATCACTCTGCACGATCGACACAGACTGGAAAACACTTTTTCGCCACAATATTGCTACTCCTCCATATGGTCTGCCTTTCACAATGCCAGCTGACGTGTCAACCGATGATTTCCCGGTATAGCTAAAGTCCTGGTCTATGTCTTCAAGGCACGATATTTCATCCGGTAATAACCACGTTTCTTGGAGTGCTATAACATCAGCTGTTTTACAAAGCGACCGTACGCAGTTCATTGACCTCTTCACATTTTTGCAGTTAAAAGATAACAATTTAAGATTTGAACCTTCACTATCCATTATTTGCGTTAGTTAATCCGTTATTCCCAACATTTCCGGCTTTCTTAAAATGTACGAAGCGCCTAAATGTAATACCATCTGGCCATAACTTGTTATCTAAAAATATATCTAATTTCTGTTTAGATACAAGCAGTTTGAACGCGTTGTATGGACGTTCTTTTTTCATCATAATTTTGTCAAGTGAAACTGACTCAGAAGTTTTGCACTTTATGTACTCGCGTATATCAGCCTCTGCGGTTTCTTTGTTGACATTAGATATAAATAGATAAATTTTACTATCCGCCGCTTTAAATTTATCCATTTGGTTTGAGCTCGCTACACCTTTTTTACCGGTAAAACGATTTTTTGACCGTTTCATATCTACGAGGGTCCATGTTTCTTCCGTGGGCTTGTTTTTGGAGTGATCTTGGGCACACGGGGTACTCACCACCTCCGCCATTGTTAACCGTTTCGGTTGCGCTTGCATATTACATTCCTTGACACTACATACTTCTGTGTCTGCAGACTCATTATTATCCAACAAAGTTGTAAGCGTTGTATCCACCCGGTGTAAGCGAGATGGCAGCACTGCCTTCAACATGTGGGAGAACGAGAGAGCGATACTCCGGGGCCATGACACTGTGCTCTGCACTGTTGTTCGGTGAATTGTTTGTGACGTCCGCCGGCATCAGGCCAAACGGTCCGCTATCGAGCATGTACCCTCCTCCTTTTTTATTCATATTTATATTTCGGGTTAATAATGACATCGGTGTTTTTTCGGATTTTAATCCCATTTTTAGCTCTTGTAACTGTTCCATCGTTGCATAGTTATTTTTTATGTGACTAACGTCGGCACGCAGTAACATCAAATCTTTGAGCAACTTCGTGGCATCGACATGGTCAAAAGTAACTGGCGGTAATTTGTGCAGGTCACGCGCCACAAAAATCGGGATAGAATCCTCCTCAATCACTTTAAAAACACTCATGATGTCGAGCAAATCTTTTTGCTTCTTGCCTGCATTCCGCCTAATCACCTTTTTCTGGCCGGTTTTTATAGATTCAAAAAGTAACGATTTTGCACTTTCAATATCATCCGCCGAAAAGGCATTTTCACAGATTTCAATCAGACTAACATCGTCTATCACGTGAATTTTATTTTGAATGAACGATAACAACTCACAGATAACAATATTACAGTTTGTACACTTTATTGTATTCACCGACATTATTACGGTTACACGGAGCAGTACGTTCGCGCGGGCGTTCGAACGCTGACTCCCCTTTAGCACAGGCTTTCTCCTCAATAACCTGCCATATAGCATAATCCAGGGAGTTGAGGTCCGGGCTGGAGGAGGGCCAGTCTTCGTGGGCAATGAAGTCAATTTTGTTGCCTCGAAACCAGGCTTGAGTTGTTTTTGCCTTATGTGCAGGGGCTGAGTCTTGTTGAAAGACCCAGGGCTGGTTTTGAAATAGAGAGTGGCTTAAAGGCTTCACTATTGGTTCCAGAACGGTTTCCTGGTAAACTTTAGCCCCAATTTTGACACCTTTTTCACAGAAATGGACCTGTGTTAACCCTGAGTATGACACACCTAACCAAATCATGACATAAGAGGGATGGTGGCCTCGTTGCACTCTCGGAACAGCTACACTCGCTTCTTGACTGTTTTTTGCATATACTCTGTCATTCTGGCGGTTACAACATTCTTCTATGGTAAAATATTTTTCGTCTGTAAATAATATATTTCGGTGGCCATTTTGTGCGTACCGCTTCAGTAGCACGCGACTTCTATTCAGCCTCATAGTCTTCAATCGTCCATTAAGCAAATGACCTTTCCGTTTACTATAAGCGTGTAGTCCAAGGTCTTGATTGATAACTTTTTTAAGGGAGCTTCTCTTTACAGACATCTGAATTGCCAACAACTTTTGCTTCCGGACGGGGTTTCTTGCGATTCTCACCTTCACTGCCTTTATTAGAGCTGGGGTCCGAACGGTGCGTGGTCTTCCAGACCTCTTGCGGTCATCAAAGCTCAGGGTACTATTGTACCTATTAATGGTACGATAAACGAATTGTTTGTTGATTTTCAGATTTTGAAGCGATTTCAAAATCACGTTTGACGGATGCCCGCATTTGTGCAACGTAATTACAGCGACACGATTTTCTTTTAGACCCCAATCCATTATAAATACGACGAGATAAGTGTTGTGTGTGCTATAAAATTATAACTGACAACCCGCCATATTATGACATTTTTTATTTTTTCGGTAGCATTTGTTTTAACGCAAGAAAAGAGTTTGCAAATCGAGTAACAGAACTTAGTAACCAACTAGGTAGATGAAAATTAACGAGAGCATGGAATTGCATATGTAGTAGTATTGTATGTTTACAGGCATTCTATATTTGAATTTTATTTTTTCTCGTACTATCAGCATAAAAAGAGGTTTGTTATATATTGAAGAAGTAAATACCAAAATAATGTCAGTGTCAAATTGTGAATATTATTTAAGTTGTGCATATATCTTTACGTCTGATTTTATTGTATTCTCACAATTATCAGAATAATTTTGTGTCAGCCCGTACGACTAAGTGTAAGTTACATAATTTTCAAAAAATATGGCTGACTAATTTTGGTCCGATTGAGAGTCAAAGTAAGCAAATTATTTTTAACTGTTATAAATATTTTGAACTAGAACTGAAGAAAAATTTAAACTCCTCTTACACCGCTGCCCAGTTAGCTGAAAAAGCTACAGGTGTTTGTCTCTCTACTGTTTATAACATTGTGTCTGAGAGCAATAGTGAGAAATTCGCATCAACAAAGAAATTCACCTCCCCGAGAAGTAAAAAGTTACGTACTTGTCCGTCATCAGCAGTAGACGATTTTGATCAGGAAGTCACCCGGAGAACTATATACAATTTTCGTCTGTCCCATAAGCAATTTCCAACCTTAAAGGCACTCCACTCTGTGTTAAAATCCGATATAGATTACCAATTTGGCATTTCCACCTTACGAAAACCAATACAAAAATTAGGATATAAATGGAAAAAGACTGAGGACAACCGAAAAATATTAATGGAAAGACACAACATACGACTGCTAAGAATAAATTACCTTACCAAAATTGCGGAATATCGGTCTAAAGATAGACCAATAGTTTATACTGATGAAACCTACATCCACACTTCACATGTGTCCGGAGACGCTTGGACCGATGGAACAGAATTTGGTGTAAAAAAACAAATCAGTACAGGCCAGCGGTTAATAATAGTGCATGCAGGTGGAAAATATAGTTTTATTCCCAACGCTTTGTTAATGTTTAAGGCAAACCAAAAAACGGGAGATTAACTTGACCAGATGAACTTTGACCACTACGAAAAATGGTTAAAAGAAAAATTAATACCGAACCTTATACCGAATAGCGTACTTATCGTAGATAATGCGTCCTATCACAACAAACTTTTGAATCGTGCTCCAACGTCAAATTCTCTTAAACAAGAAATGATGGATTGGTTGACCGAACACATCATTGCATATAGCCCGTTGATGTACAAAACCATGGTAAAAGAATATGTAGCGGTAAAAGGATAAGAAACGTTTCTTTAAACATGCAAGGCATTATGAGTTTAGCAACTGAACGAATGAATACTATTACTGCTGAGGACTGGGAAAATATTTGTCGCCATGACGAAAGTGAAGAAAATAAATATCGATGTCAGGAAGGGGAAATTGATCGAATTTCAGACAATCTTATTACCTATCAATACTTGTGACAGTTCAGATGAAGAACATGATAGCGACTAAAAGCAAAAAACAGAGGACTACTACTTATTCCATTTCTTAAGGGTATGTAATTTTATTAAATTAAGAGAAAATTATTCTCCTTTTGTTGCAAACGGTACAACCACTACAAATTCCATGTTCTCGATAATTCATCTATACCTACCTACATACTTATATAAAAAGCAGTCGAAGGTGATGTAAGTTTAGGCGGCTTTTGATGTGTGATGCTACCCTTGCGTTGTTAGACCCTAGCTGAAACCCTAAAAAGTAACCTATTAAAGTATGCTTAGTAGGGCTTTGTTGTATACAATGCTAGTTCAATATTGTCAACTTGATATAACTAGAAGAGTTACGTAATTTTAGGCCTGTTAGGACGTGGGGGAAATGTCATTTACTTAATGTGTGTTTTTCTTAATTTAAGAAAACATAATATCTGCACGGACTGTTACAATGGCATATTAAAGGGTCTAGCAGGCTAAGCTAAGAAGAATGGCCCCCACGAGGGATTGTGTTCTACTTTTAGGTGGAGTAGTGGCAGGATCTAAGAACACTGTATGCCTGATATCAGCCTCCGATCTTCTTTTGTTTCAGATTTATTCACGAAAATGTTAAAAAGTCAAGGTAATTTTTAAACTGTAATTATAGCTAAACCTAGCCAGCGAGGGTAACCAAATAAAATCAGAATTGTGGAGGATATAATGGGGTTACTAATACATATTTTTACAGACCTTCATGTTCTTAAACTTAGATGAAAAAAAAAAAGTTTTTTTTTTCGATTATTTTTTTGCCACCTCTCGCGGAGACACAACTACCAAAAAAATTACGTGACAAGCCACAATTGTCAACTACGTATACATTCAAAAACATTTTCAAATATCATGGTGCGTCATGTCAACAAAAATAAATAAACGAACGTATATTTACTATATCATGTCATATTAATAGAGTAGTAATAGCAAATGAGTATGTAAGTAGGTATAACATCCTCTTTCGTTCATTATAAAATAATTCAATGACATATGTCATATATTTACGACTACACAGTTTCTAGCTATTTTTTATGTCGTTTCTTGCAATAATGTCTGAAAGCAGATGTAAATGTTGTAATAGATGTTTACGCAAAAAAGGCAACAAAAAAGTAATACAGAACGTTGACGAAGCTTTGTTATTTTCTAGTGCTACAAATAAAAATATTTTGACTGGCGATATTTTGTGTGGTAAATGTCCAAACTTTGACTTTCCTTATTTGTGTAGAATAAGAAAGAAAAAAAACACATTTAGAATAATAGTACCATAGCTAATACATTTGATTTGCAGCTGACGACAAAATATACGTTCGTTTATTTATTTTTGTTGTCATGACGCACCATGATATATGAAA
The DNA here is from genome assembly GCA_923062465.1 of Acleris sparsana. Classification (NCBI taxonomy): domain Eukaryota; kingdom Metazoa; phylum Arthropoda; class Insecta; order Lepidoptera; family Tortricidae; genus Acleris; species Acleris sparsana. Next base: position 45,565,824 of record OV281285.1, on the reverse strand, counting down.
ATGTTTTTGAATGTATACGTAGTTGACAATTGTGGCTTGTCACGTAATTTTTTTGGTAGTTGTGTCTCCGCGAGAAGTGGCAAAAAAATTAATCGAAAAAAAAAAACATTTTTTTTTTTCATCTAAGTTTAAGGACATGAAGGTCTGTAAAAATATGTATTAGTAACCCCATCATATCCTCAACAATTCTGATTTTATTTGGTTACCCTCGCTGGCTAGGTTTAGCTATAATTACAGTTTAAAAATTACCTTGACTTTTTAACATTTTCGTGAATAAATCTGAAACAAAAGAAGATCGGAGGCTGATATCAGGCATACAGTGTTCTTAGATCCTGCCACTACTCCACCTAAAAGTAGAACACAATCCCTCGTGGGGGCCATTCTTCTTAGCTTAGCCTGCTAGACCCTTTCTATCAGAATCATGGTTTGTATTAGTTAATTAGTAGGTTACCGGTGAATGGTTTTCATGAGGTTATTGCAATATTTTAGACTTTACTTGAAGACGACACCATCTATAAAGTAGGTGTTGCCCCAACCGATGATGCGAAATACCTTTTTCAAGATTACTCTGCAATCCTCAAAAACTCTCTGGACTTGCGCCACCTGGCTCGGCTGAATGGGTACAATGCGGGAGGCCTTGCAGCTCTCTCCCAGTCTCTATTGCGCATTGTGTTGGATAAGAATTGGAAGGTATGTACAAATCAACTTATGGCGAAATAAAAGTGGTCTGAGAGGACAAGTGTATAATGGCGTCTATGGTCTATTTAATGGGTTATCAGTTATCATCACACCCTATTACATAAAGAAAGTAGTGAGAGCACGAATTACTGCTATCCTATCGATAATGTAAACAAAAACGAGATGGGAACTTAAGTCGGTCGGTAAAGCATGTGACTCGTTCGACCGGGTTAGTATAGTTGAACAGTGGCATATCCAGGGGATGGGCCCCACCCCAAGGCCTCTAATGGCTGTATTAATAAACTCAACTTGACTGTGATACCCGTCACAAGATACGTCAAAGTATACGCCAAACCATACAACACTGTCATTTTTGAGGCATCTCGAGACGAGCGTTAGAGTTTAGATTAGTTTATTAATACGGGCCTAAGTCACTTTCTGAATTGGCAGTTATCCTTACAATGGTTCATTTTATCATTTAGTATTTAAATGTATATTTTATCTTCTTAGTAAAATGTCTTTGTTTCTAGGTGCGCTGCAGTGACTGGGAAGTTGAGAAGCTTACGAGTAGCCAAGTAATGTATGCTGCAGCAGATGCCCACATAGCTATAAAAATTTTTGCAACACTGATGAATGAATGCAAAAACAAAGGAAGAACATTTGGCTGGTTCAATGTTAATAACAAGGATATTAATGAATTGTGTAGTCAATATTTGGATGTCGCTTTTAAAATTAAGAATAACAGACACCAAAATGATAAAAGGTAAGCATGCTTTACTTATTATTTTTATATTATTAATATCTTGTTACGTATTTGACTAGTTCAGTCAAAAAAAAAAGTTAAATTGTAGGTAGCCTTAACTCCAATTTCCACATTTCTCACTTCAAAGATGACCAAATTCCCATACAAACTACCCCGTTTTACTCCCTTTTTCGAATTTACTGTAAGTTATTTTTTATGTATAGCCTGAATGTTCATCTCCATTTCATCCCTCTAGAGGTTGGATTTTAAATTTCGTTAAAATAAGTATTTTTCAATAAGTTGTCAACTTTCGTAAAATGTAATTGTCCTTTCATAAAAAACGTAAACGTAGCAAAGACATAGTCTCTGTCTCAAACTATTTATATTTTAACATTTGTTTGGGTCTCGGATATATACTTTAGAAACATTATCCACACCTAATTGTTTCGGGTAGTAAAAAATACCTTCATACCAATTTTCACTGTCCCCTTCTTATCGAAGGAACAAAAAATCGTCGTATAACTAATATTTTCAATTTTACATATATGAAAACAAAAAAACAAAAAATCATTACCACATTTACCACACCCACATAATACAAAAATTAACAAACCAATAATTCAAAAATCAAAGGCATAAATAGCAAAGGCATATGGTAAAAGGAGCCGACTCAGCAAAATGCTGCGCTTCCGAGCGTGGGCGCGGGATCTGGCAGCGCTGGTTTTCAGTCCGCTCCTGTTCTCTCATGCTAGCGATACAATATAGATATAGCTCGCGATTTTTCTGTATTACTTGTCACTAGTTATTACCATTATATTCACGAGTATGAAGAAATTACATTCTGGACTGACACTATGAATGAGAATAAGAAAATAATGGAATTGTAAAAATAAGGTAAGTAGGGTGACGGCACCAATGATGGACACTTTTAGCTGACAGGCGCCAGTAATGGACACTTCGCTCTTAATTCAAATTTCATACGGTTCTAAATTGATTGTTGCAAAACAAATGAATATCCCTTATCTTCTGTAAAATAAGAATCAACGTCCATAATTGGTGCCTTGTCCATTACTGGTTCCATCACCTTACGCTAAATCATTTGGTACAGAAAGTTAACGAATAATAGGTAACATTAAGGTGTATCGAAAATAACATTGAATTTGAGGGGCCCTAAACTTACTGCTTGATCTTTAATTGTGTTTCAATGAGCTGAGCTTTTAGATTGCGTTTAAATGTTAGCTGGGACATATTTTTACGGAGAGGGGGAGGCAAGTCGTTCCATATCTTAGACGCAGCAAATTTGAAACCTCCCCTAAAACCTTTGGATCGATGCCTGGGAATCACAGTCTTAGTTAGCGCTTGCGCCCGAGTGTTCCAACAATGTGCATTTCTGGCCCACTTGATTTTGTCAGCTAGACACACTGGACGATTTGTGTGTACTATTTTGTGCACAAGGTTGCCTAGTAGTACAGGCGGTAACGACCATAGGTCAAAATTTTGGTATCGGATGAATTCCCTTGGCACAAATGTATCCTAGGACAAACAGAGCTGATTTAGCCCGGTAGCCATCAGCCACCCCCTGGTTGGTTTCAAAGTTATCCTCATATCGGCTTCAATTTACATACCATCTCAAGTGTGGTATCATTTTCGGATAAATCGGGCATGAGGAATTCATTTTTGAGACATTTTATGTACAGTTTCATAGAAAAAAAGTAAAATATTTACGAAAATATCAAGATTGTTTTTCGTTTTTTTTTATTAAATAGTCAGTTTCCTTAAAAATACTATTTTTTTTGGAAAGAAAAAAATTATATCTTAAAGTACATTTATTCAGCTTTTAAAAAGTATATATATTATATATAGTTGTCATGTAACGTCTATCTGAAAAAAAATCTCATAGTCGTTCAGATATCATATTCAAAAATCATATTGGCTTCCATTTTCCAAGCCACCTCGAGTTTGATATCATTTTCTGACAAATCAGGCATAAGGAGTTAATTTTTGAGACATTTCATGTACAGTCTCGTGGGAAAAAAATAAACGAAAATAATCGGTTTGCTATTTTTTTATTAAATGGTGAGTTTCTTTGAAAATACGGACACTGTGCAAAAAAAAAACGAACATGAAAGAAAAATAACTCAGCTTTAAAAAGATATATACTTTATGTACAATTATCATACAACGTCTATCTGAAAATAAATTGGACTTCAAGTCAAAACAAATTGATCTCAAAACGATCAAATCACAAAAGGACGATGTGATCGTCAAAACATTACATCTCAGACCGACCCGGTAGAAATACGTCCTTCCACATATTTTTAAGTGCAAATAATGCCGTAAATTACAACGTAAACCATAAGGACCTCATGGAGCACTAGGATGTCAACCATTGTCACATCAAGTATTTTCATATAGATGTTATTTTATTGCGTTTTTCCAGAGTTACATTTTCTACCACAGTGGCATAAGTCGGTACATTTAAACTGTTTCCTTCTAACAGTCGCACCTTACACCGCACTGTGACTTGCACTTGCACCGAATTAGTTCCTGGCAAGCTGTAGCAGCAACGGGTGCAGTAGTCCAAATTGGTTTCCAATTATTATCCGATTCTATTTCCCATCCCCAATTTGCTGGACTGGGAAGACTTTGAATTGGCACCATCGCTTGGCCCCATACGTGCACACCCTGGTAAACTGGCATCCGTAGGCGGAATATTCTCTAGCTGTCGGTCTTTCTTGGAAAATAACTGCCTCCTGCACTCGTTCAACGATGTGCACTGGCTGGATCTGAAATATAAATCAGGTAAATATTTCAGTATTATTACGTAGATATCTTTTTAATTATACTTACTTATCATACATGGTTATGATACATTTTTGAACAATTTTGCTAGCGTTTTCTAAGTCTCCAGCAGCTAGCATATTGAAACCGTTAGTTGCTAATGGAAAAGAATTCCATGCTTCGTAAGCAGTTTTTTTCCCTCTTCCACTGAACGCCGACACTGTGCCTCTAGTCCCAGTAGTTCGGTTGATTAGTCCGGGGCCGAACTACTGCCACACTTTTCTTCCCATTAGTTCGGTTATGACGTCAAACCGAACTACTGAGAATTAAAACGACTCAAAAGTACGGTTAAGGATGCACACACATACACAGCACAGGTAAATAAAAAATCAAAGAGACATTTATTTCATTACATTTTTTAATAAAAAAAAAAGGTTAAGTAACTTCTTCGTATTAGATCGCTCACGCTTTAAAGGTTGAAACGGTTCTCTGCCTTTTGGTCGAAATACGTTTGGTCGAATGTATCGTTTCACAAATTTTTCATTTGCCAACCCGTATTATGCTAAATAATGTCAGCAGGCGGGCCCCGCCCACAGCTGTAGAAGCTTAAAACAACATGTTTATTTTAATGGGTGGATCCCGCCTGCGTTGACTATAAAATAAAGCCTAAACGTTGCAGTGCTGACATTATTTAGCATAATACGTTGCTTGTTTTTTTCTTTTAAAACGTTTTTGCAGTCGGGTTTTTTGCTTTTTTTATTATTATTTTAATATTGACTTTTTAGTTTTTTTAATATTAATAGGTACGAGCAAGTGCACGAAAGTGTTCAACTTGGAGCAGAAGGAATGGTATCTATGCCTTACAACAATCGTTCATTCTGTATCGACACTAATATATTTATATCCCCAAAAAAAAAACGGGACGTTTTCCCGGGATTAAATGTAGCCTATGACACTCTCGCTGCGAAGACAAATCCAATGATACCTCATTTGTCAAAATCGTCTAAGCCGTTTTTACTGTAGCGGGGAACATAGAACTGGACATACATACATGACTGTGAAAAACATAACCCTCCTTTTGGGCTCCGCCGCAGTCGGGTAAAATAATCCGATAATGGTAATTTTATAGTTACATCACAATTCAAATAGTTAAGTTTGTAATTACAATCTAAATTGCAGTTTATAAACTAACCACGACCTATGTCGATGTATATTGTAGGTATAGGGACAATATTTTTTCAATGGCAAGTTAAGTTTGTCCCTCAATCCAAAATACAGATTTTTTGGCGTATCCGATTCGCACTTGGCCGGATTTTTTAATATAAAAGTTTGCACATCATTAACCGAACTACACACCACTTCCCAATAGTCCGGTTTGACGTCATAACCGAACTAATGGGAAGAAAAGTGTGGCAGTAGTTCGGCCCCGGACTAATCAACCGAACTACTGGGACTAGAGGACACTGTGTCACACCCAGTTAAAGCATGGAATACTGGTAATGCTTTTGTCCTTTCTGGGCCTGAAATAAAATAAGACCGAGATGTTATTCAAATTAATAAGTACCTACACATTGTAAGAAAATAAATATATGAAACGAATTTAAAATTAAACCTAAAGAGGCTGCGATTTTGTTACATGACAAAAACTGATGGTTTTTTCCTGTGCCGATATGGACCCACAATTCAACATTATCTTGTAGTTTCAAAACGCATGACACTGCTAGGACCACTACATCTGTATCAACTGTGCGTATCATGATCCGTTTAAATCCCTGAGTCACAGCGTCAGCAACATGTACCATTATCCTCGTATCAGCTTCTTCGTGGTTACAGGGGTCAATGTTATTCTTACACCGATCGCTGCTGCTGAGAACATTCATACCGTCCGTAACATTCAGTTCTTTTTCAGCTGGTACCTCCATAGTGTGACAGGCGAGTCTTTCCACCCGCAGTCTTATTTATTTATTTATGTTGCACGTCTCAAATAAATGGTATAAAGCTATGTTTTTGAAATCTGCATAAATTGGGCTTTTTAACCAAATTTTTTGTAATTATAATTTTGTACATATATTATAAAATATTGTGTGTTGAAACAAAGAATATAACCTTATGTTGTGAAACTTCCTTATGTATCTTAATAAATTTATATGAAAGAGTATAATTATTATAATAAAAATGAAAGCCACATCTATGGTTTATCCGAAAACGATACCACACTCAAGGTGACAGGTAAATTGAAGCCAATATGATTTTTTATCTGAAGCGCGGCGGAGAGCAACTTTGAATACCCCCCCTCCCCACCCACCAGGGGGTGGCTGATGGCTACCGGGCTAAACCAGCTCAGTTTGACCTCAGATACATCTGTGCCAAGTGAATTTATCCGATACCAAATTTTGACCTCTCCATACATTGGGTGACACTACCGCCCGGACTAGGGAATGCAATTAACCGATTAAATGTAGCATCGGTTAATTTACCGGTTAAGACGAAATTTATCGATTAACCGATTAATAACCGGTTATTAACCGATTGAATTTTTTGCTTAAAAATAATGGTTTCTTTTAGGTTATTTAACATGAAAACTTGTGAACAAAGACGTGTAAATAAAACAGACGTAAACGCTACTCTTGCTGCTCTTAGACTCTTTGAAATTCTCCATATTAAACACCACATTCTGTAACAAACATTGAAAAGGAAAATAAACTTGGATTCTCGTAGGCTAAGTAAAAAAATATTTTATCGAGTAAAGAAACTCAACTCAATAGTTACATTAGAGACATTATCATAACTTAACTTACCCTTAATATACATAACTTGTAAGAGTTGTAAGCAATTCCTCCAAGTTCGAAAATCACACGCTTGTAAAAAGTCAATTTAATAACAAAAAGTCATCAAAATACCACGCGCTTAACTGCTTATGTAACCACTAACCACTAGGAAACCAACAAACTAACACTCCAGGTACGCGTCTATTTGCATCAAGTGTGAAGGGTACACTAGCTATACCTCTGACGTTATCATCTGAGCTCTGGGGCCATAAAAACCGTTTTGCGAACATCTCGCTCGCTCTAGGGAGGTTAGCAGATCTCTCGCTCGCTCTTTGCCGCGACAGCGAGCGATTATTTTATGGTCCCAGAGCTCAGATGATAACGTCCGAGGCATAGCGTCAAAATTATAACGGTGTTTTAGAAAGAGACCATTAATCGGTTAGCCTTGTTTTTTGTAGCGCGTAGAGCATTCTCTCTTTCACTCATAAAAGTGTAACCGGCCGGTGCAGTGCAGTGCAACATATCTTCTTTTGTTAGAAACAAAATAATAAAAGCGACACCAACGTTATTGGTTTCATTTGTGAAAATCTTATTAATTTTACAGCTCACTAAGACTTTTTTTAATTGATATTATGCATAATTGCGTATATTGCGATGTTTGTGTAATTTTAATATATATTTAGTTTAATTTGTGTCGTCTTTCTAATAAAAACTTAACAATGGAAGCTTTTTGCAGATCACTTCTATTAACCGGTTAATCGGTTAATTTCATATTTTAACCGGTTACGTTTTTTGGCATAAATTTTCGATTAAAATCGGTTAATCGGTTAACCGATTAACCGGTTTGCATTCCCTACGCCCGGACTATAGATGAAGCGTCCTGCGTCCTGCCATGTTTAAAAAAAATCGCTTATTGAGGTAAGGCGTTATATTATGTGCCCTTTTAGGAAAACTGTAGCAGAACTCCACGCAAGCTTTCTGCACATGTGGTATGGCATGCGACGTTTTGTCCAGTGGTCGGGGACCATAAACAGTACCGCAGTAGTTAAATGTCGATAAAATTAAAGATCCCACCAATGTCTCTCTAACTTTCTCTGACAGAAAATACCTGAGCCCATATAAAACCTTCAGCCGGTAAAAGGGATCCCTAATCTTGGCATTAATGTATTCAAAATAACATAACGAAGCTAACTATAATAATAAGAGTCAAGTTTCCGGACTCTGACCGAACTCCGCGTGCGCGCGGATCTGTCCCCACTTGGCAAGTGCGAATTGAGCGGCGTATGTGATAAGTTTAGGACTCTTATAGGAAAGCTAATCTGCTTCAGGGGGGGCAATGACCGCCCCCGAGTCATGCGTTTCGTGAACCAAGCTTTTGCTGGGACCGGAATAAGACCCCAGCATTATATGGCCTGTGTCACGGAACGCATCGACTTCCTGAAACAGAAAGTTTGCGCGTGGACAAGCCGTATTCATCGCTATAGAGAGCGTGTGGATAGATACCAGCAAAATCGCCTCTTCCAAAGTGATCAGAGGAAGGTGTACCGAAAGTGGGAAGGAACCGATCAAGGTGTTAGCGACGGACATCTACCGGATCCTGCTGCTATGATTAATTTCTGGCGCAGCATCTGGTCGGTGCCTGTTGTGCACACAGAAGGAGACTGGATGCGTGCTGTTGAACATGCGTGTGAGGCTATTGAACCAATGGGGCCTATTACCATCTGCCTCGAAGACGTAGGTTGTGCAATCCGAATGGCTCAGAACTGGAAAAGTCCTGGACCGGACGGATTGCATAACTTCTGGATTAAATGGTTCAAAGCCTCACATGAGTGTTTAGCAGCGCAATTCCAAAATGCTCTTGAGATCGGTTCCTTGCCACCTTTATTAACAACTGGTGTTACCTTCCTGCTCTACAAGTCCGGTAGTACCGCGGACCCAAAGAACTACCGACCCATTACATGCTTGCCTACCATCTACAAGCTCCTTACGTCCATTTTGAGCACAACATTAAACGCACATTTTGTTGCAAACAACGTTATGGCTTCCGCTCAAAATGGTTGTAAGGTTGGGTCCCGCGGTACTAAGGAGCTCCTCCTCATAGACATGACCATTTGTCAGCAAGTCAGGCGAAACAGGGCGGCCCTTTCGGCTGCTTGGATTGACTACAAGAAGGCTTATAACTCGGTGCCTCACTCATGGCTCGACAGGATCTTAGAGTTGTATAAAGTTGATGCAACTTTGAGATCCTTTTTAGGTGTGTGTATGAGGCAGTGGGTCACAGTCCTTCGTCAACCAGGTGGTCGAAACGTCCCTTCGCTTGACAAAAGTTCTTAACAGTCTTTTGTCGGGTGGCAATAAGGTGCGCGCCTTCAATGGCTGGGTGATGCCGCTGCTCACATACTCCTTTGGCATACTAAGATGGACTCAGACTGAGCTGGATGCTCTGGATAGGAGGGTCCGTCTACTGCTAAAATCACATCGCATGTTGCACCCACGCTCATCTGTTATAAGATTGTACATCCCGAGGAAATGTGGAGGTCGAGGCATTTTAAATGCTAAGAATCTCCACAACCGCGAGGTGTGCAATCTCAGGGATTATTTCCTTAACAATGAGTGTAGGATGCATCGTGATGTGGTTGCAGTAGACAGGAACCTAACGCCTCTCTCCTTGGTAAACGGGAACTGGCGCAGACCAACGGTGTTGAGCACTGAGGACCGCAAGAGCATATGGAAGAGCAAGGAGTTACACGGACGCTTCTACCGGGCCCTAACCAGGCCCGATGTAGACTTTTCAGCGTCCGTGAACTGGCTACGTTTTGGTGACCTTTTTGGGGAAACTGAAGGTTTTGTCTGTGCAATTGCTGACGAGGTCATAATGACGAACAATTACCGGAAGTATATTCTGAGGGATGGCACGGTTGACATTTGTCGAGCGTGCCGTTGCCCCGGCGAGTCCCTCAGACATATAATTTCCGGTTGTTCGCATTTGGCCAATGGTGAGTACTTGCACAGACATAACCTCGTGGCCAGGATCATCCATCAACAACTTGCCCTTCAATATGATCTTGTTGATTCTGAAGTGCCGTACTATAAGTACGCACCGGCGCCAGTTCTCGAAAATGGTCGTGCTACGCTCTATTGGGATCGATCTGTCATCACGGACAGGACTATTGTCGCCAATAAGCCTGATATCGTGTTGGCAGATCGATCTCAACGCCGGGCAGTGCTCGTCGACGTCACCATCCCGCATGACGAGAACCTTGTGAAGGCCGAGAAGGACAAGCTCAGCAAGTACCTTGACTTGGCTCACGAGGTGACCGCCATGTGGGATGTTGACTCGACGATCATTGTCCCGATAGTTGTTTCGGCCAACGGTCTTATAGCGAAGAGTCTCGACCAACACCTCAAGAGACTCACGCTAGATGGCTGGATCAAGGGCCAGATACAGAAGGCAGTACTCCTCGACACGGCACGTATTCTGAGGAGGTTCCTCTCTCTGTAGCCCTAACCACCGGTAGCTTGAGCCCTGCCCCGCTGCCGGCGGCACCCGTAGGTTAGGTTTTTTATAATGTATATTTTTTGTATTAGTATTGTTATTTTACTTTTATATTTGAATGTTTATTATAAAAAACCTAATTTACAGAAAATTAAATAAATATATAAGAATAATAATAAGGCCGCAAGGCAGCTAGTGGCGAGCTGTGGTGAGTGGCGACACCACGGACCTGAGTGCTCCTGAGGGTAGGTCCTGTTCCTCACCTCACGCTTGCTTTCACCGGCCGGCTGCGGTGTGCAATGACGAGGAACAGACCCTCACCTCTGGCTTGCCTTTATTGGCCGGTCAGAGTGCAGTCGCAAGAGCTATATGCTCGAAGGGTGGATGTGTTGCATAAGTGGTGAGTGGGCACCTTATGGTCGTTTAAAGTCCAGAAGCACCTCTCCACCCTTAGCTCCTCTGGAACTGTTGCCTCCCTGCTGCTATATATATGTGGCTATTTCGGGAGGTCCATTCCATTGAGTTGGCGAGTCACCGCCTGCCATTTAAACCAAAGTAATTAGCATTGGCCAGGCAGGCGCCGTAGTTTCATCAATAGCCTAGTTCACCAATCCATATCAGTTCACTCATAGAACCTATTATTAGTATTCCCATCCTTCTTAAATAGTCTTTACACTGACCGGTGGTTGTCCGTGGGAGCATACTTCTTTAGTTTGAACTCAGGGACAATCGCCGGTTGGTGTCCCATAACTTTACTAAATTAAACTTGTCTAAAGGGCCTCTGCGTGTTGGCTTCGGCTCCATGTACGCCTTCCAAAGGTTCGGGACTCCCATAGTCCCGTGATTGGTAAAGACACAAATAATCATAATAATAATAACCTGACCTGAGTGCTCCCGAGGGTAGGCCGGCTGCGGTGTGCATTTACTTAGCAGCGAGGCACACCGCTTACGCATGATAGCGGCAAAACCGTCAATGCCTCCGCAAGTTTAAGTAAAGTTAGTAAAGTTTTTGAGAAGTTAATGTTAAAAGATATGTTAGGTCACTTCAATAGAAATAAACTGCCTAACAGTAATCAGTTCGGCTTCACCAGAGGACGATCCACAACTGACGCAGCATCTGTAGTCATTAAATATATATATAATATTTGGGAGAAATCTTAGGATGCAAAGAGGCCCCTAACCGAAAATAGTACGGAATCCTTCGTTTCCGAGTCAGACTCGTACTTGGCCCATTTTTTTATGTTATCATCTTTTATCTTTATTGTTTTTACTGAGCTTCTTTTGCAAAACAACTCCTACATAATTAGCCATAAAAAAAAATATGTCAATTAACGAGGCTACCATAAATTGATTTGTGTTATAGAGCATCAAAGTTTAATCGAAAACATTTCTAAACTTCGTTAAGTTACGATTAGCACGAAATTTGTAAAAAATACTGGACCCATGTTACTTAGACAAAAGACTTGTTAATTTATATAAAGGTTAGTTGTAGACCTCCTATTTCGTCGTAAATAAATAAATTAAATGGAGCATAATTCAATCCACACTAAGAAGATAAATTATAAGTTGTTTTTAGTTGACATTGAATTAAACTTAGTAAATATTTTAAACTAAGGCGCTGGTCCTACTAAGGGCGACGAAGCGATTAGCTATCCGATTTTCTCGCCCAAGAAACGAAAAAAATATAAAGATCCCCTGTCAGTAAAATAGACACGGATATTAATTGGTTCTCTGCCTTTTGGCAGAAATATGTTCGGCCGAATGTATCGTTTCCCAACCGTTTCATTTGGCAACCCACTTTTATTTCTGTAAATGTAAATATTTAACCTTTTTTATAAAACTAACCTAACCTAACCTATAGGGTTCTACACGATGGTACTGAAAGAAATCCTTAAATATTTACAGTTACAGAAAAAAATCGGGTTGGCAAATGAAACAGTTGGAAAACGTTACATTCGGCCAAATATATTCGTATTTCTGCCAAAAGGCAGGATACTGTATTGATTAATAGTTGAACGCTGGCTGTTCATACAATTACTTATTGGTAAATAACGCCTCATGTGCGAAGTGAGGCTTATTTTGATTAGTTTGGTTGTCACACAACAGACAAACAAACTACAAACAATGTTAATTCAAAAGTTTATTTGATAAACGTTTCACATGCACGTTTTGAAGCATGAAAATGGATGAAATATGCTTACTCAGCAGCACTATTTCAATTTATTCGTAAATAATTTTGTTCTATTAGCTAAAACCTATTTATCAATTTAGGAAAACTAAGATACGATGAAAGAAGGTTCTAATATCATCTTTAATTGTTTATGAAGATTGAGTATACTTCAGTGTCTGTCAATGTCGCTATTTCAGAAATGTGTCAAGTTGTGCTTAGTAGGTAGTTATCGACGGTTCTCGTATATAGAATAATGTCCAGTATAAACTGACACGCGCTAAGTATGCACTACGCGTACTTAGTGAGTGTCAGTTTATACTGGACATTATTCTATATACGAGGTTGAGTCACAGAACCGTCGTTATTATGTTATTATTTTATTCATAATTTTAGGATTAAAATAAATAAGTTGTTCAAGGTGTAGCTACAAAGAGACTTACAAACCCTGCAATATTTCATACCGTTTAAGTATGCATCAACGACAAATAAAAACGTAATAGTATCCTGTAATGAAAAGGTTGTATACAATTAAGTTCATTGACCCAATCCTATGTTTAGGGTTGAAACAAGTAGTTTTTTGTGTGAATGTTTAACCGGCTGTAATTTGATAACGGCTGCTTAAATTCACATAGTTTGTATGGGGGAAATAAAGTGTTAAGGCTAAACTATCTCCCATTTTCGGGAAGGTCCACGGTCCTCTTCCACCCTGTATATATATACAAGAATTGCTCGTCTAAAGGTATTATTATTATAAATAGATAGATAGATCGATATAAAAATCCTTTAACTATCAATGCCAGTCCAGCATATACATTTTGCGAAGTAGATATCTCAGATGTCATTTATATACCATTTGAAGGGGAAAGTGTTATAATAAACGTGAAAGGCTTAAAAAAAAAGAATTAACAGATTTAAGATGGCTACCTGTGTTTGATGTATAATAATAAGCAGAAAAAGATTTTGCACAAAAAAGGACAGTCGGCAACAAAAGCTTGACCTAAATTTTTTTTTTTTATAGAAACCTATTTATCTTTTTTTACACAACAGCGAGAGTACTACTGCAAGTGCGTCGTCGTATTTCATCGCGGATATATGACATGTTTCTCGTCTGAGTTTTAGCAGAGACAGAGACTGAAGATCGACTCTAAAATCGTTGATGTGTGGACACACTGTGGGCGGTCGATTTTAGCGAGTAAGCCGGCTTCGTACTTAAATGTTACGATAATCGTTGTGGGCATTAGTTGATATATTTTAAATTAGTCTGGTTTTGACACCTCGATGGTCTCAAGTATGACCCCGTTTTGATACGCCGATTTTAGCCGAAAGGCGCTGCTACACCTCTTTGTCTAACACGTTATCAATCTGCGTTAAATTTGATAGATATACTTTTCAAGTGTGCTTCTTATTAAGTTCCTTCTATGGTCATATTGTAAATGTTGTATTGTATATAACGACACAGTCGTTCTAACAGTCGTTCTCTACGTAACTAAACAATTAATGAGTTTGCAAACTTTGTAATTATTTTGGGCTATTTTAACAGTTTTTATTTAAGAAATCGCCTCATTGGAGAAAAAGCAGCAAAATAACTTTTTCTGAAATATAATATAATATGACTCTTTTAAACTTCGACTTATAAAATTTATTAACTACGAGTATAACAATACTGTACAAAAATTGATTTACGTATTACTATTTCGACGAAAGTTTAAAAAAAAAGTGATTCCTTAACATTTGCATTCGCACATTCGCACGCGGAACATTCGCATTCGCAAATGTGAAAAATATGACATCCGTAACATCCCTAGCTAGACTTTAAAAACACATTATCACTAAAGTCGAGACCAGATTTAGGCGAAATAACTTGACAGCCGACAATGTTGCCAGACATAGGAAAAAATAAATAGTGATAGGTTTATGTCGACACAAATATGTCGATATAACCTTGTGCCTTCTATAAATCTGATTCTATTTATGGTTAATCATAGAAGATCAAGAAAGATTTGCAATGACTGTTATAGCTTCGAGCAGACTGATGACAGGAAGCCAAACGGCTTGCTTTGTTTGGCTAATGGTCCGAACTGTCAACAAAATAAAATGGCGGACAGCGTCCTTAACGATGTCAAAAACGATATTCGATGTATTTTTAATTCCAACTAATTTTTATTATTATTATTTTGCGTAGTAGTACGAGTCCTTAACTTAAAATACGGTCCCATCCTGAAGAAAGCATGAAACTTGGCATGAATGTAGCTGTCATATATGTGCTTCAATGTAGATATGGAAGCACTTCAAGAAATTATTTTTCCCCCCACTCCCCGCCCTTTTTATCTCCCTCATTCTGGTTTTTCGAATTTTCTACAAAAACCATAAGACTGAGGAGTTTACTCTTCAGAGACCAAATCATCGTCGATACATTACCTACAAAACGATACATTTTATAGTGGTAAGATTAATATATTTCTGTATACAGCCACCAACGTATTATGAAATTGTAAAAACAGGCACACTTTTTTCTTTCTTTCTCCATTTATAGGAAAACGACAAGAGTGGTGATAAAATAGTCTAAAGAAGTTATATACCTTATACATTGAGCTACAAAATGACACTTATTTCATAGTCGTAGAGGCATTATTTCCAGAGTTACAGCTTACCGCGTCTGACTCAAGTACTCTTTTTTTTCCTTTTTACAATACTATCTTTCCAGATTTAAAGCTAGGGTCTAGGGTTTCAAGCAATTTATTAAAAACACAGTAAATTACAGTTTTAATCATATATATATTTATATCAATGCATATCACAAGAATCTCCCCCACACTTACAGAGACCAGTACAGGGAAGACCAGACTTCCTACAAATGCATCGTCCTTTAATGCAGCTGCGGCATGAACACTTCGTCAATTCCTTTACGGATGATGACGTTTCTTTGTTTGTACTCCAAAATGGAATCCAAATACCGTCTTCTTTCATCCAACCCCATTTCTCAAAGTTCGGATATTCAGGATTTGGTATCAGACTTTGACCCCAGATCAATCCTGCTTGCAAATAAGCTCGCTTTGTATGCTGCTCAAGAGCACCGAGTGTTGGTGGCAGCCTGTCCATTGCCCGTCCCTTGATGAATAACGCTTTTCTAGCTTGGTTAATGTCTTCTACCTCGCTAGTTTTGTCGTAAGTCAGAATGACATACCTATCTTGCCAAAGCATCCAATTGATAGGTTTCAATTTAATTTTGAGGTCGTGACAAGGTTTCAAATACTCTGGTAACTTCAGGGAAGGAATTCCAAGTTTTCCAAAAGGACTTCTTTCCCTTTCCACAAAATCCAGATACTGTATCGCACCCTGTGAATGCGTGGAAAAATAACATGCCACTGCATTTTTCTGGGCCGAGTTTATTCACGAGTTAGTGAATAGCAATAGTACGTAAAGCTTTCCCTGTTCCGAATGATATCCAACATTTGTTCAAACCCATTTCTTTAAGCCCGCTGTATAAGGCAATAGCTACAACCACCACATCTGTACCAACCGTTCTAATTAATATTTCTGTGTGACCATGCTGCACGGCGTGCGAAACATGGAGGAAGAGTCTGGTATCAGCTTCTTCTTGTTTTGTTTCCCGAGCATATTATAAAGTAAACGATTATATCATGGATAGGGATGTTTGGCAGTGAGTCGTCCGTCCTGCATGAGTAATCTACGCTTAAAAAAGGTGCACCTACTGTACAAAAATACCGTGATATTGTAAACTATTTATAATTATAATGTAATGATGTAAACCTTTTTCTTGAAAAAAATATACCTTGCCGAGTTTCTTACGCCGGTTCTTCTCGGGGCAAAGGTTTTATTTTTCGAACCGGTGGTAATGCTTTTTGACATTCATAGGTGCATTATATTATGCCTAAATTGAAGAATAAAGAACTTTGACTTTGACTTTGACTTTGAATTAAGGGAGGACGTATCTACGGTGGCATCGTTACACAAAACTTGTTCCCCTTTGGTTGTGACAATCGTTTTCGCATGTTGAACCTGCTGGATTCCATCAGCCAGGAAGTTGAAAAGTTCAACTTTGTTCTGTGACGAACGAAGAAATTGTTGTCAGTTTTTTGGTATTTTACCTGCTGGTGTGACTTTTTGACGTCGTCGGGCCGAGCAGGCAAGGCTACACCCCACTCCACCGCCCCGCGCCCCTACATGCCCCTACTGTCGCCATAGCCAGGGCTCCGTCACTTTTGCTCAAGGTCGAGAGTTTAAATTTGCGCGCAGCTATTTTAGGTATTTAGTACGCGTATAGTACTATCTTTAGTAAAAAGTTAACTTTAAAGTTACATGTACATATTTTGTAAACTATAAGTTCTATCAACATAATTACGTCCAATGACAATATTGTAGAGAGTTTTCTGATAGCTGTACCCGTTTACATAAAAAATAAAAAATAAACACGATTTGGCACATAAAAAGGGGGGGAATGGGGGATTTTTTTTTTTTTTGACATGCTTCCATATCTGCATTAAAGCACATACATGACAGCTACATTCATGCCAAGTTTCATGCTTTCTTCAGGATGGGACCATAAAACTGACTTTTGTTCGGACATGGAGCCGTACTAGTTATAGTAAAATTATTAGTTTGATTCCAAACACAATACGAGTAATAATGATTAACTAGACTTTTGAAATATCGATATTATATCAAAAGCACTAGTCAAACTATGGCAACATTACTGTTCAATGAACTGCCAAGTTAGTCCCTACTTTTCCTAATTCTGGACACGACTTTACCTATGCAATTCCGCGCTCTCGATAATTTATCTATTTGTAGGTATTCTGTTACCAGAACGTAAGCATAAGGCGAGCGCTTTCCGTGAGAGGCCTTTTTAGGGTTCCGAAGGCAAACTCTTATTGTTACGCCATGTCCGTCTGTCCTTGTGTCTGTAAATCACACTATTTTTTTCTCAGAAACTATTAAAGTTACAAAACTGAAATTTTGTACACATACTCGTATACGAGGGTCAAACTGAAAGTTCTTAGAAAAACTGATTAAACTAGCAAGTTATTAGCTTTATTACATCTTTTCAATATAGTGTCCATTGACGTCAATATATCGCTGCATCCAATGGAACCACTGACAAAAGCACTTTGCCCACTCGTCCCTAGGGGTCTCTTCGAGGGCCTTTTGAAACGCAGCCACAGCTTCCTCGGCGTCCATAAAACGTTTTCCACGAAGTTTTTCTTTTATTTTCAGGAATAAATAAAAATCGCAAGGTGCGAGTTCCGGGTTATACGGCGGGTGACCCAGTAATTCCACGTCTGACGTCGCCAAATAGTCGATCGTTCGCCTGGCGGTGTGTGACGAGGCGTTGTCGTGGTGAAGGAGGATCCTACTGCGAGGTCGTTTCTCCCGAACTTTTTCCAAGACAAGTGGCAAAGAATTGTTAGTGTACCACTCTGCAGTAACTGTTTTTCGATCCTCTAAAACAATTGTCGCGTAATGACCTGTCCTTCCGAAGAACGAGGCTACCATCTTTTTTCCCACGCTTCGACCTCTCTTCATTTTAGTTGGCAACTCCTCGGAAGGAAACACCCACTGAGCAGACTGTCTTTTGGTTTCGGGATCATAACAGTAAATCCAGCTTTCGTCACCAGTAAGTATGTCGAACACAGCATTTGAGTCCCCTCCGTTAAATCTTAAAACCATTTCACGGCACCAATCAACACGACGGAGTTTTTGGGCCTCGGTCAAATTATGAGGTATCCACCGGGCACAAAGCTTCCTGACCGCTAAATGTTCATGGAGAATTTTGTGCACTTGACTCATACCGATGCCCAAGCTTGTACGAATCTGCTAATAGGTCACTCTTTTATCAGTCTCTATTATACGCCGCACAACACTGATGTTATCTTCAGTCGTTGCCGTAGAAGGCCGGCCCTCACGCAGATCATCGGTGAGATTATTGCGACCACGTTTAAACTCAATGAACCAATTGTAAACAGTGGCACGAGATGGGGCTTCATCGTGAAAGGCCAATCGTA
The DNA here is from genome assembly GCA_923062465.1 of Acleris sparsana. Classification (NCBI taxonomy): domain Eukaryota; kingdom Metazoa; phylum Arthropoda; class Insecta; order Lepidoptera; family Tortricidae; genus Acleris; species Acleris sparsana. The sequence continues at coordinate 45,547,166 of OV281285.1, read as the reverse complement.
GTCTATCATAACTTTCTTGTTAACTTAAATGACATCGAAAGTCATAAAAAATCAATGTACGAAAATTTTCTCCTCTAAATTCATGCTGACGTGACACAGACAACATTCAATTTGGCGCCAAATCGTAAAACAAATGACAAATGCATAAAATACATACTAAATAATAGTGGCAAAGAGTTGAATTTTCAAAGTTTGAACTTTTGTTTACAAGTGGCCAGATCTAAAAACTTTCAGTGTCGCCCTCGTACGATTGCTGTTCCAAAAATTTCTAGCTACTCAAAAAAACAAAGAATTATCTTTATTATTTATTTACAGTTTTTCGAAGTATTCGCCTGCAGCTTCGATGCACTTTTGCATTCTTCGAAACCAACTTTCGAAACAAGAACAAAATCGATCTTGCGGAAGGTCGAAAAATACACGATTAAATTCATTGACTGCATCATTGGAGTCGTTAAAAGTTCGTCCTCGCAAGGTTTTCTTTAATGTGGGAAACAGGAAAAAGTCGCACGGAGCGAGATCTGGGCTATATGGTGGGTGAGGCAATAGTTGTACACCGGAAATGGCTAAAAATTCGAGGGTCCGAGCAGCAGTGTGAGCTGGGGCGTTATCCTGGTGAAAAAGAATGCCGCGGGTACCGCTCTTCGGACGATCCTCGCCGAGCTGTTCGTAGGCTTGAGGTAAGCACACTTCGGTATACCATTGGCTAGTGACAGTTCTTCGGTCTTCTAGAGGAATAACTGCCACAAGACCACTACGTCGAAAAAACACTGCGATCATTTTTTTGTTGACCGTCCTACCTCGAACAACTTTCGTAGGTAAGCCATCTTCCTCGAACACCCCCCGTGGGTTGCGTCGATTGTTGCTTGGTAAGTGGGTCGTAGCTATATATCCACGATTCATCACTCGTCAGGATGCTCGACACCTGTTGTGATTTGCCGTGGTCAAATTTTTCCGAGCATATATTTGCACCAATCTACCCGCCGAGCTTTTTGATCTTCAGTGAGCAAATGCGGTATCCATCGTGAACAAACTTTCCGTACTTTTAGGTGATCGTTCAAAATATTTGAAACTGCTTGTGATCCAATCTTCAGTTCATCTTGTATCTCCCTATGCGTAATATTTCTGTTTTGTTTAATAAGCCACTCCACTTTGATGATATTCTCGTGAGTCAGTGCAGTCGGCGGCCTCCCCGGTCTAGCTTCATCTTTGACGGACTCCCTGCCTCGTTTAAACTCACGGAACCAAAAGGAAATGGTGGCTAATGAAGAAGCAGATTCTCCAAAAGCTGTGTTTAAGTTTTCATGTGACTCCTTAAACGTTAAACCTCTTTTGTAGTCGTAATAAATCATCACACGAAATTCCTCTCTTGTAACGTTCATGTTGAAATCGAAACAATGTATGACACATATTTTTAAAATCATGTCTTTAATGTCTTTGAAAAATATTTATAATTATTTTCGGCCAGTGTTTTGACGGCAATAAAAAAAGGTTAAAGGTTAATCGGTAGTATAAAAAGTATAGTTTTGTTAATAGGTTCGGGACAGCTAGAAACTTTCAGAACGGCCCTCGTAGGTAGGTATATATTTATACCGCGCACTAAGGTCAATGATGAAATAAGAAAAACAACCTAAGGTACCTCCAGTACCTACATGACAAGCAAATAGTATTATTTTATTTTACTTTACAACATTGTGTGACATTTAAAAAATATCCCGATGTATTGAGAACCTCCTCCTTTTTTTGAAGTCGGGTAAATAGCATCCTATTCCGATTGCAATTTTCGTGCACGTCTTTTCTTTACAAAATCCAAAAAACCGCAATTAATTTTGCACTTTAGGATAATGTCACGTCTGAATGTACTCATAATACACACAAAGTGCTTTTAAAAGTTATTCCTGTTATTTATCCAAACACCTTTCAATTTAAAGAAAGGCATTTCTCGCCGCATGAGTTATTTTTTTATAGTCACAAGAACAATCGCGAATTTTAATTTGGTACCCACATTAGGCCCAAATTCAATCTGAGATTCTAAAACAATAAGATTGAGTTTCCTAAAAGTTACAAATGACTAGTCATCTCTAATGACATTGACGACTTCAAGAATATTTTACTTGTTATGGGTCCCAAATGAACGTTCGTGATAGTACCTATCACCTAAAGTTTAGGTACTTAATAATAAGCAACAGCAGAAGTTACAGCAGAAACTAGGTTCGACGAAATGCTACAATCGATGAAGTGTAATTCGATAAAATGATGGGTTACATTTTAAAATACTGTTTATTAAGAAAAACACCAATTATAATATGGAGGCACACAATGGCGCTAAAAGAAACATCGAGAGAGAGTTTTATCTGTCAAACGCGATATAGGATCCGTTACGAAATTAATGATGTTCCCATTTAATATTTTCCCATAACACTATTAATTATTTTAAAATTAAATGCGGCTCTATACCTCTTTTAGTAAAATCGAAGAAGCAAATAGAATCGATAAAAAAATGTAACTGGTAGGGCAACAACGGCAAAAAGAATTTCAACTGTTTTATTAAGTATAAAATCGGCTGGCTAGAAAAATAAAATTCAAGAAAGATAATATTTAGTTTTTTTTTTACAAACACTAAGGTTTGGGGGCTGAAATTTTGCATACTAATAGAAATCCAACATAAAAAAATTAGAAGCCAAAACTCACTGGGGACAGATTCACTTAGCTTATCCTGGCATGGCCTTTTACAATACACTTTTTTTAACATACGTATTTTGGTTTCTAATTAACAAATGTAATTTTCACGTGTCATGCTCGTAAAGTTGTTCTTTATGTCGAGAGAAGGCGGCATAAAATGGTCTTTTATGCTCTTGTGTCTAAAGTAATTTCTTCTTTTAAGACTAAGGCAATTAGGCCTTATAGCCACATACATAATACACCTTCATTTAATAGATATATTTTTATGAGATTTAGGTTATTATATCTTAATTTAATTACGCAAATGTACAATTATCTAAATACAAATTTACGATTAAATTAAAGAGCGAGCATTTATGTAAAAAAATATAACGCAAATATTTACAATATCTTGGTATTGTGACCATAGTCGAACGCCACAAAATAAAAATTTAAAAAAAGGTTTAAAAAAAATGTGTGCCGTGACACTAAAATATTTGTCAAACAAAACTAGAAACTACCTAAATTTGTTGTGTTGCGGTTGAAAATTCAATAAGTTTTCGTAAGTAATTAAACAATGTCTTCGAGTAATGATCAGTGATCGGGGAAAACGATGCAAAACTTTAACAAAACTTTAACAAAACTTACATCACAGCCATGAAACTATTAATAATCCTTATACCAAATCAGAGACTCTGATATGGAGTTAAATTGAACACTAATCTACCAATATTATTCTTATTTTTTAATAATATTGTTTTTCTTGGTTGCAAGTTCTCCTTTATGTCAGCTTTACAAGTTTTGTTAAAGTTTTGCACCTTTTTCCCCGTTTATGATTACGTCGTCACAAACGAATACTGTAAAAATGCGAGAAAAGGACATTACATTACACATTCAAAATTGTTCGAATTTTACTTTTAGTTTAAATTAATTCGTCATTTTTATGCGTGAAAGTAACATTTTAATTAATTTTTTATATTTTTTTTGTACATGCTTAATCCTTGTTTTATTTCCTTGTAATCGAAGTGAACAGCAGGGTGTAAAACTCGAGCATAAAATCCATTTTACCGTCGAGGTGACTATCCACCCTCGCCTTACCGGCTCGGGTGGCTATGTGCACGTCTCGGGTAAAATGACTAGTTTTAGGCTCTTGTTGTATAATCTACTATTATTACCTTGTTCGTTTTGTGAGACGAAAGGTCGTAGGTACGAGAATTGATATTGTATTTTGAAGATTTGTTAACCTATTAGTAGATGGTTGTTATTCTTATTACATATGTATAGGAACTTAAAACTGTTTTGAAACGTTTGTCTCGGTTCCTTAGTAAACAAATGCAACTGAAGGGTATATTCATGCGGACACCATTTAGTTTTGATTTTATATGTGACTTGACTACTGTGACTAGTTATTTATCTCTCTTTTCAAACCAGGATAGCAAGCTAGATAACTTGGTAGTAAGCTAGTAATACTGCCCTCGCTTGGACATATGCTAGCGCTGTCTACATGTACGCCAGTAGTAATTATATGGCAGTCTGGTACCGTTGCAGTGACAGTAACCAGTCATTCAGTATAATGAACTGTCACACGAAGCTAGTACACAAGCCAGGACAACGAAATTAGTGATGGGGGAGCGCTACTATGAACGGCAATTAAAAACTTTCCTGCCTCTGCACTAGCTTACTAGCCTTAAAGTAAGCCAGTTTTGTAAACACGAAGATAGACGCACTAGTTTGCTAGCTTACTAGCACTACTAGCTATCCTGACTTGAAAAACTAGCCTCCTGTATCCCAGCCATAAGGGAGCGTAGAGGGTTCTCAAAATTATCTGAACACTCAAACATATTTTTTAATAGATAAATCTATTGATTTATTTGAAATCGACTGTACATACTCGTAACTTCATTTATTTCTAGTTACAGAAAACAAGAGAATAATAGTAACACAGAGATCCCGTTGGTCAGTAAGAAATACCTGCATGCTGTGCGCTCCAAGCCGCTGTACCACAACTGCTTCCTGCAGGCCCCCGACGGAGAGCTCCTCTGCACCTGCGACACCAAGAAGGCCCGCTGGTAACACCCACCGCTACACTAATGGTAGTAACAGATACCAGTAAACGTATTTTTCCACGACACGCTCGGAAAAGTTATTGTAAAAACAGCCCGCGAAGTTCTGCGTTCCCAAACCGAGAAAAAAAACGGGCAAGCGCATGTCGGACCATGGTCAGGGTAGGGTTCCGACGCCGGTATCACAAACACAAAAAACTATTTCTAAAAACAAAGAACTTTCTATTAATAGTTATTTGGTGGTGCCTTAGATCATTTAATTACCAGTTATAAACAGTTCAGTCGCCTGTATCTCAAAAACCAATCAAGTCTACTTTAGTCGTAATAGATTTTCCTTTGAAATGATATTTAAATAATGCCAATAAATGTCATTTAAAATGTACGTCATTTTAATTCAATCAATTTTTAGCATTAACTACAATTTAAACGAATTTGAGACGATAAAAATGATGTTACAGCGTTTACATGGTTTTCGAAATTGCACTGATTATTTATGCATGTATAAACATGATGCATTCCCAGAGTTTACTTGTAATGTTTAAAAAAGAGACTTAGCAATTAAAAGAAAACAGCAACTTCTATAAAATTTCACAATATACTTCACGTATATTATTATGGTATTGTGAAATAGAAAAAAACAAAATACATATCGGATGTAAAAATGGCACGCAGAGTCAGCACTCGCAGGATCGCCATGTAATGTTGGGATTAAACGCCACCACATTAATTAGTCGTCGGATGACAGGCAATTGCGGACGCTTACCCGTGGTCCCACTACTTCGTCCCACTGCTCTTTTCGACGGAGCCCTGCTTCACAGCAGGGCTCCTATTCCAGGCCTGTTTGCCCTTCGGGCATTCATAGATACCTAACGAACCTAACTTTAGGGGATTCTTCCTTGGATGCCTTCACAAATAAAAACCTTTGTGAATATAAAATGTTTATTTCCACACACAAGACCGTATATAACCCGGTACAATAAAATGTGTACTATCTGGAGTGATGCCGTGACGGGACTGGCTTCGAACCCGCGCCCAGCCGGGCGGCGGTCTGTATTTGCTGCGTCAACTCATATACCGGTGCAGGCGTACTTGAATATGAGCTGACTACGCATACTGCAACAATGTGTCCCTACACTAACCTACCCAGTTTTGGTATCACAATTAAAATTGGATGGCAAAACGTGGGTGCAACTTTTTCTGCGGTGGGACAAAGAAGTACTACGGGTAATAGTGTGCAATTGCGTCTCAAAATAAACAGTAAAATTAAGAATAGGCTATTTGACAAAACTGAAAATATAATACAAATTGTGCTCATAGCTAGGTTTCATTTTTAAAATACTTTCCTAAAAAAAATACCGAACAAAGCTCAGTTATCCAGGTACTCACCTCTAAAACGCAGATTGTTCAAACACTCAACTCAAATAAATACTATCTTAATGTTTATTAAGATACTGCGAAAATACGAGGCCGGTTTGATAAGTCAGTGACTTTAAGTAAAAAAAAATATATTTTCACATTATGATTTTTTTTTCTAATTCTGGACTGTTTGGTAGATGTCATCTTTTTTTTGTAAAAGGTGGGAAAAAATAAGTTATCGAGTGATATACCAAATGAGAAAGGAAAATTGGGAAAAGCGAATTTCGTGTGCTAATTAAACAACTTTTTGCGTGGTAAACTATCTAAGAGACTGAAGACCGGCTCAAAAAATATTATGGGGAATCTGCGCCATCTCATGGAATGGTACACAAGTGGTTTACAGAATTTCGTTCTGGACGTACCACCACCAATGACGCAGAACGCTCTGGAAGGCCGATTGAAGTACTTAACCACTGATGATGTCGTGAAAAAAGTTCACGATATTTTTTTGGATGACCGTCGAGTGTCTTCACTTGAGACTCACATTGTTGAGATAGCGGAGACTGTACACATTTCATCTGAACGTATGGATAAACTTTCCGCAAGATGGGTGCCGCGTTTGCTGGCAGCCGATCAAAAACGATAACGTGCAACAACTTCCGATTAATCCAAACAAAAATTCAAACGTAGGTAATCCTAATGAATTTTTACGTCGATTTGTAACGGTAGATCAAACGTGGATTCACCATTATACGCCAGAGAAGAAAATTCTGTCAAAATAGTGGACTTCTGCTCACTTCTCAGGAAGGGTAAAAGCCACTGTTTTTTGGGACAGCCAAGGGGTTATTTATATCGATTATTTAGAGAAAGGTATAACAATAAATGGCCCTTATGACTTATGATACTTTGTTGAAAAAAAATTAACGCCGAATTTGTGAAAAAACGGCCACATCTAACAAAGAAGAGAAATTTATTTCACTACGACAATACCGCAGCACACTCGTCAGCAGTCGTAACAGCCAAATTAGTAGAATTGCATTACGAAATACTGCCACACCCACCTTATTCTCCGGATTGGGCGCCATGTGATTTTTTTTACTCCCAAATATGAAGAAATTGCTCGGTGGGATTTTTTTTTCTATAAATGAGGAAGTCATAGCTGAAACTGAAGCATATTTTTCAGGGTTTGCCAAAAAATATTTTAATGGAGAGGTTGCAAAAGCTGGAAAGTCGTTGGATGAAATGCATTGAGTTGAAAGGACAACACAATGACAAGGACAAGGATTATGCAGAAAATAAAATAAAAAGTGGATAAGATTTTTTTCTCCGAGTCACTGACTTATCAAACCGCCCTCGTTATTAGGTATTAATTGTCTTTTTTACTGCACTCCTTTATTATGTTGTGTCAATATGCCTTTTAAGCTAGACGTGAGGGTTATCGATGAAAAAAAACGATTGAAAAGTCGCATATGATATATGACATACTCTATCACAACCCAACCAAGACTTGTGATGTTGGCAATAACGGACCACCAATTTGGTGCTCACGAGCGAAATAATCCCTCAAGCGGACAACAAACTCGCGGGACTGGCTTTTAACCAGGTCCTTCAATTTCCATTCGGCATTTCAAAAATTCAACAAGAACTCGCGGCAATTTTGAACAAATTTGACAAGCAGTGACAACAAAAGACAAAATAGCAGCGTGGCAGTTGTCACTATAAAAAAATTACAGTAGAGCTCTTTTTGTTATTTTTATGTATTTCCCAATCACGGAACTATAGGAGTTCCGGACATTTACATGAATGAATACCGATGGTAAGTGATCGAGAATTGAATAACACGTTGTGTTGTACCTACTAGTCCCGTTCCACGTTAATTTTGTAATTATATAACATTTCGTCCACACAAATTGTGATTAAACAAATGAATACAAACAATTTCCTTATAACTCATTTATTGAAAAAGAGCTACCTTACATTTTGGTCAACAACTTTACGGCCGAACGATTATTTCAACTAACTCCAATATTCTGTTCACTAGTAATTTGAAGTTCATTAAATCCGTTGCGGATGAGTTGATGCTATTCCTGTCTGCAGTATTTAAATCCTCAAGGCACTCTGATGTCGTCATCACCAAGACGCACCGTGGAGCACTCCACAGAACGTTTCCTTCGGCTTCCGTAATTGGCCGCTCGTCTCATTGAACTAAGTAGATAGATTAGATAGCCCACAATGTTTTTGGTGCTCACTTACTTCATGAAAGGAACCCCTGTACCTTTCAAGTTTCTAGGTCTAACGAAACTACTGTTTCGGCTGTGCATTGATATCTAAGTCAGTCAGGTTTGCCTTTTATATACAGGGTAATTTTTTAATAATTAACACATGTTGTGTTATTTTTACTCTAGCTTAAAAAAATATTTGAGATATTGCCGATTCAATGATCCCACTACCTTAACGACATTCATGAACCCTCTAATGCAGGGGTGCGAGGAGAGAGTGAGTGTTGTCAGGTAAGTTAATAAATGAAATTTAAAATATCAGTAGGAGAGGGGCTTGGGGCATGAAATTTGAAATTTCGAATAGCAACACAGTGTATACCTACAGCTTGACAACCCATGTCATGATCAAGTAAACTATCAATCACGCTTCGAACACATAAGTTATGTTGTGTTTATAATTTCTTTTAAATAAGAACCACACTCAGCAGCTAAGTTATTAAACTTTATTTAAAAAATTCAATTACTAAACTAAACGTACTTTAACAAATGCTCAAAATGACCTACGTTATTTTCTATACAAAGCCGTGCACGTTTTAGCAAGTTGCTCTTTAAGTAGTTTGTCTATAAGACGAATTTCCTTTTTAATACAATCGAATGCTGAATTATTTTCGTTTTAAGATCGTCGAGACGCTAAGCTTCTTCTACGTACACACAACGTTTGACTTCACCCCACAAGAAAGTCACACGTCGGTTCGGGCTTCTGGCTGGCCATGGCACCACGCTCTATCCAGTCCGTAATGTTGCGTAGTGGGGTGGAGCACCGTCATACTGGTAGTACAAATCTCGTAGATAGGCTATCGAAACACCTTCCATTAACTCGCGTAGGGTCCTCCGGTTAAACGGCCTTCGATAAAATAGGGTCCTAATATTAACCAACACGGGTGAACAGTGCTTCATCAGTCCATAAAATGTTGGCATCGGGATGACTAAGAAGCCACTAACAAACTCGACGAGCGGCTGGGTCCGGTTCATGAAGTGGTTGTACCGGTTGAAAATGATAAGGGTGGAGACCGGCAGAAAGCAGCTACTTCTACACTGCGTACTGGCTGACACCGAAACGACGTGCCGCGTCATACGTACTGGCTCTCGGGTCATGTTCGAAAATTTCGAAGATTTCATCTTCAGCTTCTAACACCAACTGAGGTCTACCACGTCCATCAGCGTGCCGGGGGGTAGTTAATTGGCCGTATTCCAATAGTCTGCTATTGGCGGCCAAATTTGTTCGCATGTTTGGTACTGGTGAATTTACGTATCCTTGGCTTGGCTATGAAGCCGAGGTAAACTTTCGTCTCGGTACATCCTCTGAGCCTCTCTTAAACTTTCACCGCTCAGAATGTAAATAAGGAACATTTCGTAATACTCAATATTAGAATATTCGTAAGACATCGCGAGAGATTTAACCCAATTGATAATTGTCTTTACTGCAAAAATTGTAGTGACATGAAGCTGTCAGCTGAAGTTTCGCTATTCGAAAAAACTAGTTTTATTGTTAATAGGTTTTTATTGATGAGCTTTGTAAAAATTGATTTTCTAGTGTGACTTTGTGTCCACACGAGAAGGTAAAAAAAAGATAATTTGCAACAAAAAAAAAAGATTTTCACTCGTTTTACTGTCGTAATATATTATATTAACTTAACGATACAAAAACATATCTTAAAATTTCTGCACTCATAAAAATATACCCTATATATACCAGTAGATAGATAGATTACAGTTGCAACTGCAGCGCTTAAATCAATAACAACAGAGTCAATGACATAATAATGTACATACATACAGATACATACCGTCACGCCTTCATCCCAGAGTGGGGTAGGCAGAGCTACATAATCACCAACAACTCTAACAACTTGTTGTTAATTCTATGACCACATTTGCACAGACAGGCCAAGATGTTTACCAGTGTATATTAGTGATAGGTTGCAAGCCCATCCCCTACAAGCCTTTAATCCCTTAGTCGTCTCATACGACTTCCACAGGAAGGCATGGAGTGGCACTATTCTAAGCCGGCGACCACACGGTACAATAATAATAATAATACATGGTGACATCTAAGACGTAATACAAAACCAATGTTTTAATTATGTCTCCCTTGTACTTAAACCCCTAGCTAGGTCTCATGTTGTTAAAATGATCATTAGTATTATTATTTTATGTTTCAATTATTCCTAAACTTTTCGGTTTAATGTGGTCACCTTACCTTAATGTTTACAGTAAAAAGTTCTTATGTTATTAACCCGATCGTCTATGATTATCTGACAGATAATTTATGAAGAAAACTCATTTTGATTAATTTTGACTTTAGTTGTCTTGTTATGAACAACAATAAGATTCATCGTAAGTTTGTGTAAAATAATAAAATGCCTTGTGGTCATGCCTATCCGTACACGCCTGTCCATCGAACAGATATGGTAGCGTTCTATTTTACCTCTCAGAGTATAGTGCAGATGCAAACACTCTTTCACGAACGTTATCCGGACTGTCCAACCCCTACTTAAACCGAACTGTCCAAAATTTAAGGGAATATGGTCAGTTCTTAGTCCCACCCAGTGCATGCCCAAGATAGAAGCCGACGGCCACGGCATTCAGAGGCGTTTTGAATTCACTAAAAGCATTCCCTGGCGAGGAACCAAATATAAGGCTTCGAAATAGCCTCTTTAGTATGAAGAACGCAGGCTGACCCGTTTTTTTTGCTCCTGAGTGTATATCGAAAAAGAATCTAAACCATGATTTGAATAATCTATGCTCAAAAGAAGAATGACATTGTCTCTTGTACAAATAAAAGAGACAGCAACCTAACACACGTTGCCAGCTCGCCCTAAGCCGCGTTTTACTGGAGAATCAAGTATTTTGTATTTAATGTTTATGAAAAAAAAAACAAAAGTTAGCATGCATAATTCGACCTAGGTTCATATAACATTTATTTCTCCTTATGGCCTCGGGAATGCGTGGTTAAAATCTTTTGCAATCCTCTCTGGCACGGTGTATATTGTAAATGAAAAAATCGAGTGGCCACTGGAACGAGTTTCAAGATAAAGTAATTTGACGTATGTATTTGGAATTTGGCATAGATCTAGGAAAACACCGATCCTGTGTAGCCAACTGTGAACCGTACCACCTTTTTCTTCTGTGTATGACACAGCTTGTAGCCAATTGCTAATTGGTCAAGACATGTGAACCCTACTAAATTATAGACGAATGTATAGAATAAGCGGCTAAACGGATAACGAATTAAGAAAAAGTCACTTATAAATTAAGTGACTTTTTCTTTAAGTCGGATTGATAAGTCGGATTAATGTTGCTGTCCGCAATCTATTCGCCCATCGGTCGGAATTTCAAAATAATTCTCAAAAAATATATTACTTCGGTTAACAGTATAATATTAAAACACAGTATAAGTGCAATGGCCTGTGTATTTCGTAGGTGCAAATCTCGAATAGAAAATATTTGCACAGTTTCCACAGGTCATGCTGCTAGAAATAATAATCTTTAAATCACAACCATTGTTTTACAGTCTAAGCAGGGCTTAAGGTATTAATAGAGACCAAATGCGTCTACTTAAACGTAAGGTATGAAGCGAGACCGATCCGAACGTTAGCCGAAACATTTCCGAACAATGGCCGACGGAGCAAATTGTCAATGTTATCGAGATTTCATTACGTGATTGTAGAAAAAATACGCAGCGAAACCGGTAAATTTTATGCTCTTGTTCTATTTTCATGTCTTGAGAATAGATTTCTATAGTTTATTCTTAGGTTACGGTAGCGTTGCTTTCGAGAATGGTGTTAACAAAGTTCTTAAAATTTGTAAGACGATTTCTCGGTTCTTCTTTCGTTATTTATCCCGTCCTGGTAATTCATTTTTATGTAATATATAATTATCGAAGATTGGGAGAGAGTTTGTATAACAGTAGCACCTCATGCTGAGAACTGTCATTCTAACCATCTAAAGAAAATCACAGTCTAGTCTATACAAGTTCGTCGTTTAATCTAGGCATAACCTACCTTATTCCAGTTTGGTCAAATGCAACCGTAGTTTCTTAGTTACCACCTTTTGGGAATATTATTGTTAACATCACAATGTTGATGGACTCGTATTGATACACTACATAACACGCCTATGTACTGCCTACTTTTCCGCGTTTGCTGTGATGTACTATTGTTTAAAACGTCTGGCGAAATCAATACTCGTAATGGTTGCAGGTACGCGGCGAAGGGGCTGGCGCGGGTGGTGCAGCAGGAACCGCTGACGGTGCGGCTGCGCTTCGAGCCCGCGGGCCGCTCCGTGGGCGCCGTGGGCCGCTACTACCAGCTCGCCAAGGAGAACAAGTGTGTCGTTTGCGGAAGCACCGATTCTTACATAAGAAAGAACGTTGTTCCTCGGGAGTATAGGAAGTATTTTCCAGGTAGATAAGTTGCGAACGTAACAGGCATTTACTAATGAGACCCCTGTTATGATATAGAGAGCTTTGGTAAATATAAGCCATTTTATATCAAATGGATAGACTAATTTACATATAATGATGTGAGAGTTCAAATTTTATTGAAGTTGCTGATAATTTGACGTGTTTACTGTTTAAACAATGACCAAAGGCATCGATGACAAAACATTCAAATATACAATTTATATTATTATTTCAAGTCGCAAAGATAGACATTAAGTCAAAATGAAATGAATGATATATTAAAATAATATTACTCGATATGTGTACGTTCAACGAACATTAATTCATCACGAGTGAACCTGCGGGCTATAGCCCTCACTGATATCACCCTTAGTTCCTTTTCCATATCGTCATCGTCTTTGAGGTAAGCCAGTGCCCCAGATATTTAAATTAGTATACCTATCTCTCAACAACTGTAAATAATGAACACTTCATTTTATTTTTCCCTTAAATTATCAGTAATTATACAGGGTTATTGGTAAGTCGACCTATTCCCGTTAGGAGGTGATAGGGGTGACTATTTGCGATAATTTTGACCCCCATATGCATTATGCAAAAGTGAACCATTTTTGAGTTATCGCAATTTTTAGTTTTTTTTTTAAATTAGTCGGAAATTCAACTTGAAAAATTTATTACAAGAAAAGTATCAATTTAAATCTTTTTTTTTCTTCTGATTTACAAAAACGATTAAACACTGGTTATTTCTCAATATTAAAATAATAATTATCGGCCCAAATTTAAAAAAGCGAGACGGAATACGAATTTTTTTCAATATTTTTTGCGATCGCTTTCCACTAAAATGCCTTAAAAACAAAAAAAAACGTTATGAAACTTGGCTTGCAGATTATTTTAAAAACTTAACTGTTTTCTTAGCTCTCCAAAAATGCATAACAAGTAGGAAATTATTAGAAACAAACTGAAAAAAAAATCATCACAAAGGAAGCGGGCGGAAACTAAAGTCACAAATGCCACTTCAAAAATAAAAATTAATAAACATACCGAATTTAAATCAACTTTTTTTATTTGCTTTTGTACAAGATGAACTTGTTGTTCTTATGCAATATTAAAAAAAATATTATCTGTGCACGTTTGAGAATGCGAGGCCGAAAACTAAAAAATACATGTTTTTTTATCAAACTCCAACATAAATTACACGAAAACAGAAAAATTTACCAATACATTTGGCGTGCAGATTACACATAAAACATTGACGTTTTTTAACTTATGGAAAAAGTAAGCGATTTTTAGTTTTATTTTAAGTTAGTCAGACTAATTTCAGTCAGCCAAATGTATTGGTAAATTTTCTGTTTTCGTGTAATTTATGTTGGAGTTTGATAAAAAACATGTATTTTTTAGTTTTCGGCCTCGCATTCTCAAACGTGCACAGATAATATTTTTTTTAATATTGCATAAGAACAACAAGTTCATCTTGTACAAAAGCAAATAAAAAAAGTTGATTTAAATTCGGTATGTTTATTAATTTTTATTTTTGAAGTGGCATTTGTGACTTTAGTTTCCGCCCGCTTCCTTTGTGATGATTTTTTTTTCAGTTTGTTTCTAATAATTTCCTACTTGTTATGCATTTTTGGAGAGCTAAGAAAACAGTTAAGTTTTTAAAATAATCTGCAAGCCAAGTTTCATAACGTTTTTTTTTTGTTTTTAAGGCATTTTAGTGGAAAGCGATCGCAAAAAATATTGAAAAAAATTCGTATTCCGTCTCGCTTTTTTAAATTTGGGCCGATAATTATTGTTTTAATATTGAGAAACAACCAGTGTTTAATCGTTTTTGTAAATCAGAAGAAAAAAAAAGATTTAAATTGATACTTTTCTTGTAATAAATTTTTCAAGTTGAATTTCCGACTAATTTAAAAAAAAACTAAAAATCGCGATAACTCAAAAATGGTTCACTTTTGCATAATGCATATGGGGGTCAAAATTATCGCAAATAGTCACCCTTATCACCTCCTAACGGGAATAGGTCGACTTACCAATAACCCTGTATATACGTCAGGATTTTTTAATAATTTATGAGTCACAAACTTCCGAGATAAGGGGGGGGGGGGGACGGTAATTTTAAACAGTTTTGGCTATAAATCAAAAAGCACGCCACTTAAAATTAAAAAAAAAACATTTTTAATATGTGCAAATTGAGGCCTTTCAAATGACATCCCATTTGCTATAAAAAAACACTTTCATTTCAACTCCCCATTCTAGGCCCCTTTTTTTAATTATTTATACAATTAATATATTTTTTTACTAAAAACAGATGCGGGCAAGCAAGTTGTATAAATATCCCAAATTTCAAGTTGATAGGATTTGTAGTTGCTAAGAAAACCTGCTGTGACATACAGACAGACAGACACACAGACGGACAACGAAGTCTCATCATAAGGGTTTATTTTTTACCATTTTGGGACGGAACCCTAAAAACAAAGAGTTTTATGCAACTCTCCAGCATGAGACGAATCCAATGACATATCATTTATTACATACATACATACATAAAATCACGCCTGTTTCCCAGAGGGGTAGGCAGAGACGACTTCTTTCCACTTTCAATCCAATGACATATCATTTATTAAAATCGTAAATATGCAAGAATGAGTTATTATCAACTTTTTTAAATAAACTTAAAAGACATGGGCATAAAAGAGCCCAATCAAAAGTAAATTAAAAATTGATACAATGCGTCTGTCAATCATGTAAACATTGCCATTGTAAATAGACCGTTTATTTCGTACTTTGTTAATTTTCTTGTAGTTGCGGTTATACCTTAAGTAGCCAATTTAAAACTTATATTTTCTCATGCTGAAGAACTTATTACAGGTTTGTGTTGAATTCTTGTTTATTTATTTTATATTGTCATCTCAAGTTAAAGCAGGGGTCGGGTTACGTGACGTCACACAGTTGTATTCTTAGTTTAAATTTTCAGTACTTTATCATAAAAAAAAGAATAGTTATGTACTCTTCAGCATGAGACGAATCCAATGACATATCATTTATCAAAATCGGATCATAACTATATCTGATGCCATACCCAAAAATCGGCCTCGCGTAATATGTATATTCAACGTGTTACAAAATACCCCGTAAAAATATTAGTACATTGTGCATCAAGGGTAGTATGAAGGGAATTACTAACGAGAGTGTTAGAAGCCCGACGCCGAAGGCGGAGGGCTTTTAATGACTCGAGTTAGTAATCCCCTTACTGCCTGTGATACACACAATGGTTTTCATCACATTTGCGAGGAAAAAAAACAAAGAGAAAACACTTTAACTCTGCAAAATATAAAGAAATAACTTTTGACGAACGGGAACGTAAATGGAAACGATATTTTTTTTGTGACCTCTACCACAGATAATAACTGCGTTTAGTTTTGACCTGGATTCGAGCCAGATTTAGCCAATTTGATAAAAATGTATAATTACTAAAATTAATGATAAAATGTTGATATAAACTTGAAATAGGTATAAAAATAATGAAGTTTAATGAAGCGTATAGGTTTTGTGTAATGTAAGTTAGTCTATAGCTAATTTTTAAAGATGAAATTAGAAACCGATTTAATTTTTGGCTGAAAATTAAACCTCCTTAGTCAGAAATGATGTACGAAAGAGTTGCAAATTTTAAAAAGAAAGTCATTACTCCCTAGGGATGACAAACTCGCCATAATTCCCGCGGGAACAATTTAGGCCATTGTCCTTCTGTATACAGGCATGGAATAACACCATTTACGAGCAAGTGTGATGAAAAATAATATTATCAAAGCCAAAAATATTGTCAACCCTAGTAAGCTGTCATGTCAGGGAACCGGAGTTAGCATAGATTATTTAACAGAGAGGCCTACCTACCAATTGTAATAATTGTCAACTTTAATGGTTTTTCTGTTTTTCATCCACAAAGGTTCAATACTACGATGTCATTATGCTTAAAGTACTGGCTTTAAAAAACGTCAAGACGAAATAAAAATTATGTTGTCAATTTCAAAACTTCTTATCGATATTCTACAATTGTTCTGTGTTTTTCCATATTTTTTTCCAAAATGACGATGTTTTCTAACTCAGAATATTACGATATGATGTTATGCGTAGGCCATGAAGATAGCAATTTAAATCGTGCTCGCGAACTGTATCGGCAACGATTTATCGATGGAAGACCACCCGCTGAACAGCGACGGCTACCTTCGTACCAGTGTTTTCTCAACATGCCAAGACGCCTACATTCCATAGGCTCCTTTCATCGGCCTTCTGGAAGTGGACGTCCAAGCACAGTCGATGCCAGGCAGGCTGAGTTAGTGTTAGAGCATTTTGAAGAAGAGCCAACCACGAGTACGAGACGAGCCGGAGCAAGATTCGGTATGAACCATGTTGCAGTTTGGCGAATTCTTCGTGACGACAACCGTCACCCTTATCATTATCGCCGTACACAGGAGCTGATACCCTCTGATCTTGCTCCCAGGAGGAACTTCTGCGAGTGGTATCTGAGGCAGTTAGAGGAGAACCCTAATTTCGTAAACTATGTTATGTGGACGGATGAGGCAACTTTCACGAGGTCAGGACTTTCAAATGTGCATAACGATCACGTTTGGGCTCGCGAGAATCCACACGCTACACGGCAGGGCAGATTCCAACATCAGTGGCGGCTGAATGTGTGGGCTGGCATTTATATACAGGAAATTCGCCGTATTCCTTGAAAGGGGTTATTCTACAGCTCATTTGTAATGATTTAAGTCCAGTTAACCAGGGGTCAAAACTTATTGGTTTTCGAGTTATTCACGTTTTTAGATTTTTTTTAAATACCCTCTTTTCGACCTAAAATCATCGACATGTAGATTTATATACTTACTCCGTCAATTTTCATTTTCGACATTTTTATTTGTTGTCAATAAACATCATTTCGACATTATTATACCTCGTCATTTTTCTTTACCGACATTACTCGCCTAAATCATGATACTAAAACACCAACCCGCAATTCCCTCGCTCTTCGCGTTTGAAAATTATTTGAATTTGATGTCCGAATTGGGACACATTGACAATGTATGAAAATTCAAAATCCATTTGAGGAATATGCTTTCCAAATCGATCCCAGTAGGTAGATAAAAAAAAAAATGTTACAAAGAATGAATTGTAATAAAATAAGGAAATTACCTTCACTTGACCCCTTAATGCCAGTCCGAATTGCGCTATACGAGTATCAATCTCTTTTGTGGTTTACATAAAACATGTAAAAACCTCTCCAATGTTTTATTTAATAAGGAAAATTTTGATATCTAGCTGACATCTATACAGACAGACAGTAAGGTTTTGGTAAATAAGCAATGGCCGAATGCTTAAAATACTCTGAAATAATAAATGTATTGTATTGCGATTGTATTATTGCAATATGTTTGAATGGCATTTGTCTATTATGAGTTATGACTTTAAAAACAGATTACAGATAGTAAGATAAAAAGTTTTTCTAAATCTTAGACGAATTACACCTACCTGCCCATTTTTCTGAATAGCTCCGTCATTTTTGCACAGTAAGTAAGCGAGGTTAATTTTATTATTAAATTATTTTAAATAAAAATAACACTCTTAATCATGAAATGCTTCAAATTAGATCCTTAGAAAAGGCAATTGCTATTTATAACGAATAAAATATTAAATCGGGCAGTTATTTTCTTGGTGTATTCCAATTCTGCCACTGGCCACCTTGTACAATAAAAGTAAAACAGCGGTATCCCTGAGAATGTTCTGATAACGGTATGTTGTAGGTGAGGGTTATTGTTGAGCGCTGTGATTTTCCGGCAGAAGTGATGAAGGACCACTCGTCGCACGACGTGGTGCTGCTGTGCGCGCGCTGCCACCAGCGCTCCAACGCGCTCGACCTCACGGTGCGCGAGGCGCTGGCCATCGCCTGCGCCGCGCCGCTCGCCCGCGCTCCCCGTCCTCTCGCTGACGACCCGCATAAGTAAGCCGCAGCACAGACTAGTACTAAATGACTTCGTTTTAGAGCATTTTCGCGAGGAAAGGTCCGGTTACAAAGTAGTTAAAAGAATTTAAATATTTTTTATGGGTTTTAATTACTCAAACCCACAAATTAATTATACTCTTAACTGTAGATTGTTATAACATAATCAATCACAGTATAACAAAAAATAAAGGATAAAAGGATTTTTGTCTGGCTACTAAGAAAATCCGGCCTCCACTTTCGAACTCTTTCAAAGTAAAATTTTATCTAGTCTATAAACTATATTTTTTGATATCTTATTATTTTAAGAACAACATTGCCCTTTAAAATTCACCACCACCTTATTACAAAATTATTAAATGCATACGAAATTCAAACAAATCTTATTCACTTTGTTACTTTCTTTCTTGCTTTCAATATTTTATTTTATAAACGAGTGTTAATCGTTCAAAATTACTATAATTGATGTTGCATTAATTTTATAATTATAGACTAACAAAAAAAATGCTCACAAAATAAAATAGGACAGTTTCAAAATGGAATAGTGGTGCAGTTACAAAATGGAAAATCTAATACTCAGTTCAAAATTATGAATTAAATAATATATACTTTAATAAAGGAGGTGCTCAATTCATCGGAAGAATAATTATGACACTTTTTACCTGTTTTAAAAAGAAGAGGTTCGTCGAAATACCTAGCGATTATTCTTTACCACGTAGACAGATTCCGTATATATTTATTTTCTTGGAAGGGTCCCATGATTCAATGTTTGTTCATAACATTTTAGTAGAATAATATTTAAAGGATTACAATTACAAACATGCTTATTGGTAATTCGATGTTATTTTTGTTATTTCAAAATAATATACTTCGAATGGGTACCCTTTGTCTCGCATAATACGTTTTTCACATCCCTTGAAAATTTAATAAGCAAGATTTGCATCATGCATGATTCCTACCTGCTTATGGTCATTTCAATATTACTTGAAACAATTTACGGCGAAACTAATATTCGATCACATGACTATTATTCTTTACTAGCTTCTCCCCGCGACTTCGTCCGCGAATAATTAGTAATTTTGCCATCCCACAAGAACTGTGATTTATTTCGGGATTCAAGGTAGCCTATTTGTTAATACGGTGTATAACCAGACTATTCCAATAGTATCCAACAGAATTCATCCATTCGTTATAGAGAAGTAACAAACTCACGTACGCATAAGATAATAAATAATAGTTATAGACAGACCGTTTAAATGAGCCCTCGCTCGAGCGCGCGGTACAGGGACGCGGGGGTATGACGCATTCTTGCCGTAGGTCATTTTGCTAACCACGCGGCTAGCCATCACATGTGTTGACAGTTGCGGTCGCTTTGTGAGATATGCACATGATATAATATTTCTCAAGATAAACGGGCGATTTTTGGACACAAACTAGTCAAACCAAACAAATGGCTATCAACGTATACGAACATTTTAGAAAAAAGAAATTGGACCCAAATTCTGTTCAATATCAACAAGATATTTGAACAAAACCGTAGCAGAAGTAACTGGACTATCTGAAAAGTCTGTATCTAGAATTGTACAACGAGGGAAGTTATTAAAAGGCAACCAGAATACAAAAACAGGTTCAGAGAAAAATAGTAGAAGTAGCCAATTTCACAAGAGGCGTGATGAGAAGAAAAATTACTCAGTTTTATACAATTTATAAAAAAATCCGAACTCTGAAAAAATTTAATGCTGTATTTAGAGAAGTAAATATAGTACATTGCGGCAGGGAGTATATGAAGCTCTTATTACAAGATCTAGGTTTTAAATTTAAGAGATGCCAATCTAAAAGGGTACTCCTAATCGAACAGCCAAATATAACATCATGGAGGTTGAAATACCTAAATACAAAAGGAAGAACTATTTTATATCTTGATGAAACTTAGGTAAATACGTCTCATAACGTTTCATAGAAAATAAATATATACGGAATCTGTCTACGTGGTAAAGAATTATCGCTAGGTATTTCGACGAACCTAACGTCACGGTAACGTCAGAAGGATCATATCTAGTGTAACGGCATCATCACCTTTTACATTCGTTTTATATTTAATTATATTTAAAACCATGGTTTCCCTGACAGGCTTGAGTTTAAATATACAAAGAGCGTGACAGCAAAAATATAAAAGATAAAAGATGTTTATTCAGTAAGTAGGCCGCACGGGCACTTGTACACGTCAAATATCTACCGCCGTACAAGAAACTCAACAGTCAGTCGCTTTTAAATACTACTTATTATATTATACAATTATAAAGCTTAACCTAGCATTATATAAAATAATAAAACAAATATAAAATAAATATAAGCGTAGCTTGACCAGGAAAATGTGTCAAAGTCAAAACTCAGGATTTTCACAGGGAATTGTCATAGGGAATTTTGTATTTTAAAAAATTATACTTGGGTACCCATGACAGTGCAAGAGTAGACAACCACATACAAAGCCACGATACATTCTTCCACAGAAACCGTGTCCCTTAGACAATATACAATATTTACATATATTTTTTATGACAAATTTATTATTAAGTTATTTAGGTGTTTGGTTTAGGCCAAGCATTTTTATCTGTTAGATAGTCCTGACCCTATAGTAAGCTTTAGACATCAACGACTTTAAGTACCGGAAATGGTGACTTTAAAACTGCGTCAGGTAATTAACAATTTACCTACAAATGATTTGTAAAACTTACATACATATTTTTTTAATAGCAATTTTATTTTTATTTATTTTATTCTAATTATGTATGTATATCACAATTCTTAACAAAAAAGTCTTGATTTTTAATGACACAAATAATATTCTCATAAATGAATTGTGACGCTACTGACAAGATACTAATTTATTTAAATAAATATAATTTATAGAACGAACGGCTTTTTTTGTAACACGAATATAATCTGTATGTCAGCAGCTAAGGCCTGAAACGTTACGGATTCGCCAAATTAAAAATGATGCTATTTGGCTACATATCAAACTTTTTTTGTTTGGTTTAGAGTATTGACAGCTCTAATGTCACAAGAATTTAATGTCATGGAAATATTTGAGAAAGATTTTCTAAATACCGAAAAAAAATGAATCAACTTGAACGTCGAGAACTAATCGTCGCCAAATGGCTTGAAAATCCTCAACGCCCGATACATTTTATTAGCAGGGACCTTAAATTGCCAAGAAGAACTGTAGATGATGTATTAAAACGGTACTTCAGGACCTTGTCTACGGCTCAGAAACCGAGAACCAAAGAACGTAGCGGTCCTCATGACCCCGCACTGGAAAATATAATTCTAAGAACCATACGTAAAAACCGCAATATGTCCGAAAGAGATATCGCAAAAAAAACATCTACCAATCAAGAAATGGTTCGACGTGTAAAGAAGCGTGCTTCTATGAAGACTAAAAAAAAGCGTAAGGTCCCAAAAACTTCAGAAAAACAACGAGCAACAATTAAAACTAGGTCTCGAAAGCTCTATGACTTTTTGGGCACTGAAAACTTTCACATGATTCTGGACGATGAAACCTATGTGAAAGCCGATTTTTCCACACTTCCCGGTGACCAGTACTATACAATAGTAGATGGAGAGAGCCTTCCTGATTCTGAAACCACAATTGGTGTGGAAAAATTTGGTACTAAATATTTAGTTTGGCAAGCCATCTGCCCCTGCGGTGATCGTAGCCGTGCTTATGTAGCGAGGGGCACAATCAACAAGGAAGTTTATATTAAGGAGTGCTTGAAGAAGCGGCTCGTGCCTTTTATACAAAAACACAATATGTCGACCTTGTTTTGGCCAGATCTGGCAACAGCCCATTACGCAAAGGATACTATTAATTTCCTTGAACGTAATAGCATTAAAATTGTACCAAAAACCATGAACCCTCCAAATGTTCCACAGTGCCGTCCAATCGAACGATATTGGGCTCTAGTTAAAGGGATCTTACGAAAGTCAGGCAAAACAGCAAGCGACCATACCGATTTCCTAAAAAAGTAGAATTGGGCATGCAAGCAAGTCTCCAAAGACACTGTCGCTCGCTTGATGGAGGGCATCAGACACAAGTTACGGCAGGAATGGGATAAGAAGAAGGATCCTAGAAAAAGTAGTTAAATGATAAATTTATGATTACCTTTTATCTATTAGTTTATAATAAAACACAATAAAGTGTGTAAATATGTTATAATTGAATTTTTACTTTGGCGAATCCGTAACGTTTCAGGCCTTATTCTCCAAACCAGAATACCGTACGACATAACACTGAAAATAACTATAATAAACTAAGCGAGCTGTCTCAACATTGGTAAGTTGCCTGATTTCCCTAACAGCATAAGCTGCCGAACTTAATTTACCTGCTAGTACTGCTATATGGGGACTCCATTGCAAGTTTTTATCTATAGTTATCCCTAAGAAAAGCGCCTTATCAACCATTTCCAAACACTCATCATTTAGCAATATACTAGATTACACTGGTTTAACATTAGGCAAAGCAAAGATTTAGTTTTTTTAGCATTGATTAGCAAATTGTTACTAGTAAACCAATTAAGTACTTTACCTAATCCACGCATTTTTGGTCTACCTTGAAAATTAATGATGTATCATCAGCAACTAGCACAATATCACAAAGGTTATCTACCGTGGGTGGTAAGTCATTAAGACTACGCCGAGCGTCCAGTGGCGCCCTCATCAACATTATTTTGTTTTCTAATAAACTAAAGTATTGTCTTGAGATCGACGGATGTATTATTGTTGTACAAATGAAAAAACAATGTATAGCTTATAAGACCAAGTTTAATAACCAGAGGTCGGAATTCTCGTAGCACTTTTGAGCTGTCATAGGGACTTCTCGTCTATCGACTGCCGATGTACGTCTGTATATCGATAAATACAATCAAAGTCAGTCTTAATATTTATTTCACTTGATTTTAGATCACTAAAATCTACCAAACAAGGCATGCGAAATTTAAAGATGAACTTTAGTCTAATTAATTATAGCTCATAATTAAAAAAACTCCTGTAAACTATAAAAGCACTTTTCAACTAGCCACTTGTTTAAATTTAATTTAAACTTACGGAAAGTTAAATCTTTTAGGGTGTCCGGCAGTTTATTATAAATCTTTATACGCATCACGTAACTGTTTTTAGAAACAAGTGATAGGTTTGATAATGGCACGAATAATTTATTTCTATATTGTGAACGCGCAGGGTTTTTATACATTTCTTTTGCTCGGTGAAATAGATTCCCAGAATACAGTATTTAAAATATGATTATGAGTGATCTCTTCGAGACAACCTTTGAATACCAAGTTTTTGGAAATTAAAAATAGGATTTTTTTTTCTTTTAAAATAATTTGGGCATTTCGTAAGCCTTTTGAATTTTTTTCGAAAGAAATTGCATGCAGAATTTCTTTTGATTGTTTTCATAGCAAATATCTATTTCACATTTTTTAAGAAATCAAATCGCTCTTTAGCTGTAAGACCATGTGTTGTTTACCTCTACTTTTAGTCTTCTTTAATATGTTGTGTTCTATAATTTATCGATAAAATATGTACATTGGAAGTCGATAAACGAGAAGTCCCTATGACAGCTCGAAAATGCTACGAGAATTCCGACCTCTGTTAATAACCTTTAACCTTCGCGTAGTCAACTTAACGGGAACAGGTGGCCACTTTTTTCCCTTAAGTTACTCACTCATAGTTCCATGGTTATTAAGTTGAGTCATATACGCTATAAATTGTGTATTCATTTGTACAACAATAATACATCCGTCGATCTCAAGACAATACTTTAGTTTATTAGAAAACACAATAATGTTGATGAGGGCGCCACTGGACGCTCAGCGTAGTCTTAATATAAACCAAAAATAAGAAAGGATCTAATATACAGGGTGACAGGAAATTCGCCGTATTCCTTGAAAGGGGTTATTCTACAGCTCATTTGTAATGATTTAAGTCCAGTCAACCAGGGGTCAAAAGTCATTGGTTTTCGAGTTATTCACGTTTTTAGATTTTTTTTCAAAGCAAGCAAAAAGCATTTAGCCACTGATGACGAAAAATAAAAAAATATCATAAATTGTACCTTTTTAGAAACCTTATGAATTAAGCAAAGTATTCCTGTAATTTTTACGCGAAGTGTCATACTTTTTTTTTTAGCTATGCTTTAAAATGTCACAAAATTTGGAAAATAATTGCTAGAACTTCTAACTTCAAATCCTTTTATTTGCAATACTTTGCATTTTTATTTTTCGTAATCATTGGTTCATTGGCTATTCGAAAAATACTTTTCTAAATGACGAAGTTTTTACAAAATTACTAGTTTTAGGTCAAAAAGAGGGTATTTAAAAAAAAAACTATAATCGTGAATAACTCGAAAACCAATGAGTTTTGACCCCTGGTTAACTGGACTTAAATCATTACAAATGTGCTGTAGAATAACCCCTTTCAAGGAATACGGCGAATTTCCTGTCACCCTGTAGAGCCCTAGTTTAACAGCTGCTCCCATGGACTGTGTTTTGTTTACGACAATCGTTTGTGTTCTATCAATAAGATATGAAGACATAACATTTAGAAAAATATTTGACAGACCATAATGTTCTAATTTTAATATAAGTCACAAAAAATCCTATTGCATCACAAGATTTCTCCCAAATATTGTATGTATATTTAATGAGTACAGATGCTGCGTCAGTTGTGGATGGTCTTCTGATGAAGCCGAACTGATTACTGTTAAGCAGTTTTCTAATATTACCATTTTCATTACCCCTTTGAAGCTTACTTATTTGTGTATAATTTAGACCGTAACCCTACTCTTTCATGTTCCCAACCCACCCGCATCTCCCTCGCTCTTCGTGTTTGAAAATGATTTGAATTTGAAATCGAAAACCTGCGACTTGTATGGAACAAGGGTGAGGGTGTCGTGACAGACGAAAGGTAGTCGGATGTGTGGCGATTCAGGTCAGTACAGAACGGTGTGCAATGCAGGAGCGTGCGGTCGGCCGCGCGCGCTCTGCTCTACCAGGCGCAGAAGCACGCGCTGCCCGCGGCGCGCCGCGCCGAGCTAGAAGCGACCCTGCGGAACCATTTCGCGCCTGCACCGCTTTCGCGTCACCTGCTTGAGGACGCCGCGCGCGCGCCCGCTCGGTACGTACATTTACCACTCGCAATACCTAAACTTACTGGTCAGGAAAAGTTCTGGTGGCCTAGTGGTTAGTGGCCCGTGCCACCGTTGTTCCTTCTCTTTCCGTGGAAGTTGTCGCCATCAGGCAAGTGAGTTTTAAAATGATCTGCCTGCACCTTTTAAGGCTTGTTCACGAAATAAAGTAGCCATCGATAAATATAAATAAATAGTGGATTTCTCACATTACTTCAAACAAACAAAATTAAAACTAAACGCAAATATCAAAAAATTATTATACTACATAATTTTTTAAGGAAGTGCTAAGATTGACCATATTGCTCAAGCTTTTCGAACGCCTGCCATCAACGTACGAATTGAAGTGTAGTTAACTAACGAGCGGCCACGTTTCATATATTTTTGAAGTCAGCTTCACTGTCGGCTACTAATTGAGCAGGTATCTCTTAACGTTTACTCAACATCTCTCAAACGGGCGAAGTTTTGGTCAATTTGGTGAGATCATGCTTTTCGGAACATAATCGGCGTATTTCTTATCAAAACTTTAAGCGTCTTAAGCATAATGAGCAGAAGCTAAATCTGGCTAAAATATTGGGGGACGTTCATGTTTTCCATTCAAGCGCAGACTTCGCTTCTTAAGGCACTCCTTTCGGCAGACATCGCCGCCGCGAATCTTTCAAACCCAACTAGCTCATGTTCTTCTGAAATAGCCTGGCCAGCCTCACACGTATAACACTGGGGTCTTGGTAACGTTCTCGTGTCTTTTTTGTGATATGTTCATCATCCATAAGAATGCATGCGTCGCGAATTTTAATTAAAAGCTTGTTTGATATTTTTGTTTAAGATTTCACTCTTTCAAGCTGAATAGCAGTTGTCTTTGGGATTTTATGTTTCTTATTAGTCTGTAAATAATGTTTTTTTGGCGTTATGCACGTTCCCGACCCCAGTTTTAAACTTGTCGGCTTTATCTCGCGGATACGCCGATGGAATTTGAGGAAACGACGCCACTATTGCCTCGTCCAATTTCGGGTTAACGCAGCCTTTTCTGCGACCTGGACCTGGCAGATCACCCAGTATGTTAAACTCCGCAAACATTTATATAAATGTTCGCACGCCATGTTTGAATTATTTTTTGATGTGCCCTTTTCTGTACAATACGACACTATAAATAATTTGCGAATATTTTCATTTATCCTCGGCATGTTGATTATATCAAGTCAGTGACATCTAATGCATATTTTTCTTAAACTAGACAATATCTATGTCGAAATATGACGTTTTAGCGTAGCAAAATCTATGGATATGATTACATAAGCCCGACTTTATATGTGGCTACTTTATTTCGTGAACAAGCCTTAGATTGAGCATTATCTTGCCTTGAGTCAAAATCATCTAAGTTTCGATAATGTGTGCCAGTCATTACATCAGAAAAATATTTATAGGTACTTTCGTAGTGTCTCAGACGTGTCACCTCATGACACGAGCATTGTTTTGTATGAATACTAAAGTTAAGAGTATAGCGTAATTACACAGACCTTAATCTAATAGACAACGTAAGCATCTAAATCTGTATGAAAACCCACCGTGTCATTGTTTTTCTACCTACTGCGACGTCACAAGAGCGAATTAGTAATGTGGATTCGTTGTTGTTCACGCGAAATCGAATCAAAGGCGCGCCGCCCACACCGCGCTGCTCGTGTCAGTCTTTGTAAACTCGAAAATCTAATTCAAGACCAACATGGGTTTCCAATAAAATACGTTTGCGTTAGTATATTTCTACTTTTTAAAAGACCACACGAAGAATATAATATTTTATTTATTGATATTTTAAACCTTTGATTTAAATAAACAAGTTAATCCAAGTTACTTACTTACACAAATACAAGCAGTATAGCAGGTACCAAAATTGTTATTTCACTTGTTACATAATTCAGGTCTTAATAACATTTGGTAACATATATGTATAAACAATAGTATGAACAGCGTTACATGCAATTTAAGTAAAGTTAAATGGCTTATCATTTTATTTTAGCTGTTAAATAAAAACTACATTTTTTTGTTATTAAATAATTTCTATGCCCGATCGCTTCCATCCATTTCTCTTTGAATTGAAGTTTGGATTACTTGGCAGCCTGTAATTTATAATCCATAATTATGTTATTCAGACAGAAATATACCAACAATAATTTGCCTAAGAATCGATCAGAATCATGAAGCATCGAAAGGTTGTACATCACTATTTGCTTCATTAGACAGATAAAATATAATAGTACAGGGTACTATCTCCCTCTGGGACTAAGAAGCCGAGCTACACAAGAAAGTTCGATTGACTTATTTCCATTGCGCGTTTAATATAGGCAGGCACTACAACTTTGCAACTAAAATAGATAATGTATCATGAATATGAAGGAATCCCACAAAGTGTTATTTTTCATAGTAAATCCACGACAAACCTAAATATGCTAAAATAAATGGTTTTTAAATAGATAAAACATAATTTAAGAAGAAATTTACTTACTATTGGAAGGAAATATGACCATTATTTGGGTCAGCTTTACAGTTTTTACAACTTAATACGGAACAACCAGTCATTTTCTAGATATCGGTTGACGTCCGGAGGCGATGACGGTCGAACGCGGACATAACGAAGCCGCGTAGAAAGCAGACACTCGCGTTGTCTAGTTAGATTAAGGTCAGTGCGAAATTATAAATTCTTTCTCCCTATAAAAGTAAGTATTACCAACCAGAGGGAGAAAAAGTGATTGCAAACCGATGGCTATATTGCAAACGATGATGCTGTCAGTATGGACGGTGAAAATAAACTACAACTTAGCTCCACCTCTCCCGCCACCACCGCAGATCACAGATTGAACCAACACATCTCCCTTTGGCCGGAAATTATCTCCATATGCTGTTCGCCTCGGCTGCATTAAACGGCAAAAGTTGTGCATGTGTTACGGAAATATACCTTCAATATTCAGTAAAGATATGACGATGCCATCAGGGTCGTCTTTTAACTTCTTTAGCTATCGATACATTTTGTTGATTTTTATATTTCTTACATGCGAAAATATACACTTCGTTCAGTGTATTTAAGTTCATGCATTGATTATTGTGCTTTATAAAAAAATTACCCAATGGTTACATTAAAATCTTGGAATTTTTGATCTTATCATAGTTAGTATTTCACAAAATTGTTGCAAAATCATAATTTATTTCTTATTTAATAAGTTCATCAATCAATACACGATGGAACAATTATCATTTACAACTTAGTCTGACCGACTGCACCCACATCCGTTGAGTTATCATTATAGTCACGACATACGATGTCTACGACCAAAATTGCAATCATTATTAGTTGCATTGTTTAGGGGTTATCCTGATACTTAAAACCCTAAGGAGCTATTTTACAAATTGCAAGCGTGACTATGATATTCTTAAAATCTTTATATTATTATATTATAACAGTTATTCATTGTTTAATAGGACCACTAACACGGACGAAGATTCCCATGGGATGAAAGTGGTTGAATATTTCCTTAAACACGATGGGCTGCTTCGATTGGAGGAATATTGGAGAGAACATTTTCTTGATTCAATGAAACCTAAATATATGCCGGAGCTATGGTCAACCAAACATAACGAGGAAAGGTGAGCTTGTTTCATAATGATTGAACGGAAAATACAGTTCGACGCGGTGACTGGACGAGGGGCAATGTTCACAAGTGGCAACTACAAGTACCACCATAACAAGGAGTTTTGCCGTACAAAGCAGAATTATAGTTTGAGCCGTGCCACAGACTACAAACTGTAATAAGTTAAGTACCTAAAGATATACCTTATGGTGGTGTACAAAAAAGGATACGATATCGTACCATAAAGTATTGCACATATTCAATAAAATCGGAGTAAAGATAAAGATTATTGATTAAACTATGCATATGGCTTGTTCACGAAATAAAATGCCATCGATAAATATAAATAAACTAGTGACCCGCCAGCGGCTTCGCCCGCTGCAAATTTCCGACATTCCCGGTGTTTTTTTTTTCTTTCATACAAACCTTGCCCTGACAATAACGAATACAACCGAAAAGGAATCAGCCAAATCGGTTCAGCCGTTCTCGAGTTTTAGTGAGACTAACGAACAGCAATTCATTTTTATAGATATGCCATTAACGTACAAATTGAAGTGTTAGTGAACTGACGAGCCAAGCGGCCGCGTTCCGTATAATTTTTGAAGTCAGCTTCACTGTCGGCTACTGCACCCTGCTTTTCGGAACATAATTGATGTTTTCCTTACCAAGGAACTTTAAAGTGTGTTAAACATATGGAGCAGAAGCTAAATCCGGCTAATATATTGGGAGACCTTCATGCTCCCCATACAAGGGCAGAATGCGCTTCTTAAGACACTACTTTCGTAAGACATCGCCGTTGCTTGTCTTTATTTTTTGAGCTGAGCCGATCCTCTACACAAAGGCCATTGTTTGTGTACCTATACAATACTATTATCTTCCTTTGTTTCCGTAACCGCAAGCCAATTACATACCAAAAAGTTAGAACTGCATTGAATGTACATTGAATTACTAACGCTATCTTCTTAGTCAGTAGGTTTAAAATGTAAAGTGTCAGAATACAGGTATAAGTATTTATTATATGACGTATTAGCATAGCAAAATCGATGTATACAGTGTGTAAATGGAATACGAGCAAACATTTAAACTAGACGTAGGTTATAGCTCTACAAGTCATGTAAATGTGGAATTTCGTTAATAACTCTAATACATAGAGCGCAATTAATTTTTAAAGGTCCAATCGAGCAGCAATGTATAATGCATAACTTTTTCAGACCTTTCGTATATCGGCAGCCAAACTAGCGTAATTATGGCATTTAACGTGAAAAATTAGAATTGTTCTCTAAACAAAAACGTTTTATTTTGTATTATTATTGATTTTAACGTGAAACGATCATAATTTAATGCACCCATGCACGTAAATTGTCGTACATACTACTTACTTATCTTTACTAGGTATCCAGTGTGTCATCTATCACACACATACATTATTCACACATTATTGACATGATCTTTTTTGTGGGCTTGGTTTTATTAATGGATAATATTGCATTTACAGATTATGTATTAATTTAGCGGATTTAATGTGGTATTTATCAACAAAGAACTGTAACTGTCAAAAGAGTCATGACCTGTGGTAATGACAATTTCATAATCAATTCAGATGACCATAGACGAAGAAGTTGTATTGTACCTACCTACATACTTCTTTATTATGAAAACAGTTTAGATATGAGGAATTGCACTACTGCATACAGAAAACCCATCATGTAGTAAAAAAGGATAACTGGATGCTGTTACGCAATAATGTGTCAGTCCACAAGTATTTAGCAATAAAGTGTCAACCCTTAGAACTCTTGTTGTGGGTTGACATTTTATTGCTAAATAATTGTGGGATAACAAAATAATTGTCGACACGTGGAGAACAGCTATCTCAGGCATGTACACCGGCGGCAGTGAAAATTTCAACAGTATCTTTTTTAGAGTACCAGTACCTATGTTTGTAAATAAAATTAAATTTGATATTCGCGTTATTGTCCAGTTCGCCATTTACTCATTAAAGGTCTTAATGTCCCTTAGGAAGATCACCCATAGCATCTTTTTCAGCGATGAAATCACCATACAGTTGCAAAACCCGCGATACAGTCGCTGGTCGTAACCTTTGCACTGGTAAAGAACTACGCTTGTGTATAGCTAATAACACAATACAGTAGTGTCACGATTTATTCAATCATCGTTACTGATCGAAAATAGTATCATAAATATGAGGTACCTAGGTTTAAGCTATGTTAGCTTTGCAGCTGGCCTGAAGGGCTAAAACGCCCAGATATAGGAGCTCCGCGCCAGCGGAGATCCGTCAACCCTGTCAATTTGATATTGAAATAGACCTCTAGTCCCAGTAGTTCGGTTGATTAGTCCGGGGCCGAACTACTGCCACACTTTTCTTCCCATTAGTTCGGTTATGACGTCAAACCGGACTACTGAGAATTAAAACGACTCAAAAGTACGGTTAAGGATGCACACACATACACAGCACAGCTAAATAAAAAATCAAAGAGACATTTATTTCATTACATTTTTAATAAAAAAAAAAGGTTAAGTAACTTCTTCGTATTAGATCGCTCACGCTTTAAAGGTTGAAACGGTTCTCTGCCTTTTGGTCGAAATACTTTTGGTCGAATGTATCGTTTCACAACTTTTTCATTTGCCAACCCGTATTATGCTAAATAATGTCAGCAGGCGGGCCCCGCCCACAGCTGTAGAAGCTTAAAACAACATGTTTATTTTATGGGTGGGTCCCGCCTGCGTTGACTATAAAATAAAGCCTAAACGTTGCAGTGCTGACATTATTTAGCATAATACGTTGCTTGTTTTTTGCTTTTCCGTCAAGAAAACGTTTTTGCAGTCGGGTTTTTTGCTTTTTTTATTATTATTTTAATTTTGACTTTTTAGTTAATTTTTAATATTAATAGGTACGAGCAAGTGCACGAAAGTGTTCAACTTGGAGCAGAAGGAATGGTATATATGCCTTACAATCGTTCATTCTGTACCGACACTAATATACTTATATCCCCAAAAAAAAACGGGACGTTTTCCCGGGATTAAATGTAGCCTATGACACTCTCGCTGAGAAGACAAATCCAATGATACCTCATTTGTCAAAATCGTCCAAGCCGTTTTTACTGTAGCGGGGAACATAGAACTGGACATACATACATGACTGTGAAAAACATAACCCTCCTTTTGGGCTCCGCCGCAGTCGAGTAAAATAATCCGATAATGGTAATTTTATAGTTACATCACAATTCAAATAGTTAAGTTTGTAATTACAATCTAAATTGCAGTTTATAAACTAACCACGACCTATGTCGATGTATATTGTAGGTATAGGGACAATATTTTTTCAATGGCAAGTTAAGTTTGTCCCTCAATCCAAAATACAGATTTTTTGGCGTATCCGATTCGCACTTGGCCGGATTTTTTAATAATAAAAGTTGTTTGCACATCATTAACCGAACTACACACCACTTCCCAATAGTCCGGTTTGACGTCATAACCGAACTAATGGGAAGAAAAGTGTGGCAGTAGTTCGGCCCCGGACTAATCAACCGAACTACTGGGACTAGAGGGAAATAGAAATCATTGGTCAGTAGGACCACGGGCAAAGAATGAGAATTTTTTACATTTATTAGTGGGATTAGTGGGATTAAGTACTTAAATGTTATTATTGTAGTATGCAAAACTTTGAATTAAGTAGGTGTCTAACTTCCTTCGGTACAATTATTCTGTAGAATAAAGATTAGATTAAAAGAAATGAAAGAAGTTACAAAGTTAACTCGGGCAAAGTACCGTGGATGTTTGTGTTTCAATCACGCAAAAACGGTTTAACGGTTTTGTAGGAATTCGACACCCACGGATCGACTTATTATGACTCATGACACATAGGACAGTTTTTATCCCGATATAAGCGATAAACAATTTCTACGTGGACAGACTCGCGGGCAAAAGCTAGTAAAAATTCTGCTTGAAACGAAAATATTTTTCATAGTGCCAATAAGATAGAAAACTCTTTTGGCAGGGCAGGTGAGTATAGCCAATGTTGACCTTATGTCATTACGAGTGGCCGTCAGTCACATAACCTAAAGTATCAATCAATGCTGTGTGCCTTGGTTGTTTGTTGATAGATTTTTATTAAGAAAAACGTTATAATTTTGCATTATTATGGAGAACAGGTATCTACATTGTCTTGTGATTTTACAATGGTTTCCCCTGATTTACATCGCTGAGTTTGGAACATCGTGGATCAACTAAGGATTAAACGAAGATATTTTTTTTTAATTTCTGTAAGTGTGAAGGAATCAGTATGTGCATGAACTAAGTGTTTTTTATTAAATTAACAACAAAATAAAAAGCATTTCCACTGCTTTTCATTCTAAATAAGTTTTAAATACACATAACTACGACTGTGACCCGAGTCTAACCGAGTTTTCCCGAACCACTTGAAACCTTGTCAGTTGAAACGAAGATTTAAGTCGCAGTTAATTGCAGGTTAATTGAGTTATTTGTAATACATTGCGTGGCGAATTAATTAGTATGAAAAAAAAAATTACAACTTAGGTTAACGATACACATGTTTTTATGTTAATTAGGATGCATATTAACCGTCGTTAAAATATTTGCTCGTATTGGATTTACACACTGTATAATTATGTAAGGCCGACTTCATGGGGCTACTTCAATTCGTGAACGAGTAGGATTTATATTTAAATGTTTATATTAAATATTTTGTTATTTATGTGTTTAATTTTGCACTGCTAATTAGCGGTCGGGCTTTACAATAGATAACAAAGCCATTCATTGGAAGATAAGCTCTTAAGTGGATTCCGACATATTAAATAAATCCTACTATACAATAAACAAGCCCATGCACCCAAAGGGCGTCACCAGACAATGAATATATATATATATATATATATATATATACTTAACAGTTACACTTAATAGTTAGTTCTATATTCATATAGATATGATTGAAACTAAATTATACATTTAAACTTTTTCTTTCTTTCACGAACTAACTTGCTGTAAAACCAAAAGTTTAACTTTATATTATGTATGACCATCAGTAAATTGCCACTTTAAAACTTAATATTCCGATAATGCGGTCAGAATTGAAAAATGTCCTTCACTCTATCTGAAAAATTAAATATTAAAAACCGGTGAAGTGCGAGTCGGACTTGCGCACCGTCGTTCCGTATATATGGTTGGAAAACGCAAAAGAAAATATGAATTTTGTTATTCATGAACTTTATTGTCTATGCTATAAGGTCCATTTTTACTCACCTAAATTTTAATCTAGCCGTGATATTTTTTCCTTAACTACAAACTTTGACAACTGTATTCTACTTTTCACGTCAAATATAAATAATTACAACCCACTTCAAAAAAGTAGTTTATATGTTCTACTGTATGTGATATGTTTTTTTTTTAATTTACGTTCATCGATTTCTCCATCAATATTGAACAGATTTTAAAAAATATTTTTTGGTTTGGGATCGCCCAGTGTCACCAAATTTGAATCTGATGATGGGATCAGTGAGGAATTGACGGAACTCCTCAAATATTACAGGCTTACATATAGCGATTTTAGTATTTTTAGTAACAAGTTTATTTGCATTCAGAAAGTATCATTTGGTGAAGTGGAACTGATGTTGAAGACCACTGGCCACCGGAACTCCTCAACGGTGGCAAATTTCAAAGGTGGCGATAAGATATCTCGAGTTAGATAGTTGAGCGACTATAACGAAGAACATTTGATTGTTTAAATATGACTTTCCCGCTGTTACAGTAACAGCCTTTTTTAATTACTAAAAACTTCACCTATTAAGCTAATGAATTAAAATAGGCTTAATAATATAACAGAACGTTAAGTAAGGCTTATTTAGAAATAAGAATTACAGTGGAAGCAAACTCAAAAGTGTTTTTTTTTTCTTTTTTTTTCTTACCTGTTCTTTTACATAAGTGTTAAAGATAGAGAGTCCATTTTCTCTTAAAACATACATTGTATTAAGCCTAACAAAAT
Source organism: Acleris sparsana (assembly GCA_923062465.1). Taxonomy (NCBI): domain Eukaryota; kingdom Metazoa; phylum Arthropoda; class Insecta; order Lepidoptera; family Tortricidae; genus Acleris; species Acleris sparsana. Next base: position 45,511,594 of record OV281285.1, on the reverse strand, counting down.
GATAAAATAATGCGATATTAAATTTTTATATATGTTTTTTATTTTGGCTTTACCACCGGGAATTTTTCAACTAAACTTGGCACAATAGTACTAATAAATGTACCCAACTATAGAACAAAAAAGAGTCCATTATTACAAAAAGGCATTTGCCCTTCCCTTGTCCTGCTAAGTCCTTTGCAGATTCAGCCCTTTCATACGACACCCGTTTGCTATACAACGTGTTACAAAATACCCCGTAAAAAATATAATAAATTATCAAAGCCAAAAATATTGTCAACCCTAGTAAGCTGTCATGTCAGGGAACCGGAGTTAGTATAGATTATTTAACAGAGAGGCCTACCTACCAATTGTAATAATTGTCAACTTTAATGGTTTTTCTGTTTTTCATCCACCAAGGTTCAGTACTACGATGTCATTATGCTTAAAGTACTGGCTTTAAAAAACGTCAAGACGGAATAAAAATTATGTTGTCAATTTCAAAACTTCTTATCGATATTCTACAATTATTGTTCCGTGTTTTTCCATATTTTTTTCCAAAATGACGATGTTTTCTAACTCAGAATATTACGATATGATGTTATGCGTAGGCCATGAAGATAGCAATTTAAATCGTGCTCGCGAACTGTATCGGCAACGATTTATCGATGGAAGACCACCCGCTGAACAGCGACGGCTACCTTCGTACCAGTGTTTTCTCAACATGTCAAGACGCCTACATTCCATAGGCTCCTTTCATCGGCCTTCTGGAAGTGGACGTCCAAGCACAGTCGAGGCCAGACAGGCTGAGTTAGTGTTAGAGCATTTTGAAGAAGAGCCAACCACGAGTACGAGACGAGCCGGGGCAAGATTCGGTATGAACCATGTTGCAGTTTGGCGAATTCTTCGTGACGACAACCGTCACCCTTATCATTATCGCCGTACACAGGAGCCGATACCCTCTGATCTTGCTCCCAGGAGGAACTTCTGCAAGTGGTATCTGAGGCAGTTAGAGGAGAACCCTAATTTCGTAAACTATGTTATGTGGACAGATGAGGCAACTTTCACGAGGTCAGGACTTTCAAATGTGCATAACGATCACGTTCGGGCTCGCGAGAATCCACACGCTTCACGGCAGGGCCGATTCCAACATCAGTGGCGGCTGAATGTGTGGGCTGGCATTTATGACGGGCAAGTCGTTGGTCCCGTCGTTTTGCCATCACGTCTGAACGGGGGCAACTACCTAACGTTTTTACAAACGGGATTCGAAGAGGCAGTTGACGACTTTCCTGTGGCCGACAGGGATTACTTTGACAACCAAAGGAACATGGTGTTTCAACACGATGGAGCTCCGGCTCATTTTGCTCGCGACGTGCGAGAGTATCTCAACGTTCGCATTCCACGAAGATGGATCGGACGTGGAGGACCGGTGCTATGGCCCGCTCGTACTCCGGACATCACACCCTTGGACTTCTTCTTATGGGGGGTTATGTGAAGGACAGAGTCTATTTCTTTGATTGCCCAACGGTTTTCGAGATGGAGCAGCGTGTAAGGTCGGTGTTCGCGTCAATAACACCAACGATGGTGCGAAATGCCACACAAGCCATATCCCGACGAGCGAGGTTATGCATTGAGCAAGGCGGAGCTCACTTTGAGCCGTTCCTGTAAATTTGACGTTCATTAAGAAAAAGTGTTAGTTTAGGTTTCTTCGTTTAAAATCTTCCAAAACTCGACTTTTAATATGTATCTAATCGAATTTTGTTCATTTTGTTTCTCTTTACCGTTTCGCGAATTGTACTTAACATTCTGAGTAGTTTACTCTTTAATTTTACTGAAATACGGTTAGCACATGAATGAAAAAAATAATGTTTTTTTTTTTGGCGGTAAGTCATACAGTGATTGTACGACTCTCAAATATTGTAAATGGACTTGTTATAAGGCACCATTTAACCCCGTTTCGGCTTTACGGGTATTTTTGTAACACCCTGTATAATGGAATCACATTCATTTTTCAACCCTCCACTCTAGACCCCTTTTTAAATATTAAGAAAAATAATTTGTTTTTTTTGTAACAGCAGATGCAGCGGACAAGCAAGTTATACAACTATGCCAAATTTTAAGTTGATAGCATCTATAGAAAAACTGCTGTGACATACAGACAGACAGACACGAAGTGATTTTTACGTATTAACTAATATATTTATTTTCTAATAATTTAATTTGTCAGTCGATAAAGATGGTTTTTTTTGGGACTCCGGGCCTGATATTAGAACGAACCTAACCTAACCTATAGGTAGTGCCACCACAGTTGAGGTCACGCCCACAACAACATGTCATGTAATGACAGCGGGATTTTGAAATCACTTATTTTTTCGTACCGATAGCAAGCTCAACAGTGAATTGCAAGAAAGTTTCTTTAAACTATTTTGTTGAGTATTTTTACAAATAAACATCGAATTCAAACAAAACAAAGGAAATTATTTAGTATTTAATGGGATTAGGATCTATTTTATTTAAGTATAAGCCTTTTATTTCTTGCAAATATTACAACGAAAGGTTAGATATAATGAACTTAGTTGTTACTTAGTTACTTATAATAAATGTTAGTAATCTTTCCTAATGAATTAATATTAAAATAATAATGAGTGATAATTATAATAAATTATGCAAGAACCCCGTCCTCACAGGTGAAGGCCTCCTCCAAAGCCGCCCATTCGTCCCGATCTTGGGCCGTTAGTGTCCAGTATGGACCAGCTAGGTGTTTTATGTCGTCCTCCCATCTTGTCATGGGTCTTCCTTTACCTCTTTTTCCTAGTGGGCCGTTCCATGACGTCACTTTTCCGGTCCAACGCTGCTCTGAGAGTCTTGCTACATGGCCAGCCCATTTCCATTTTAATTGTTTAGCGTAGCGGAGCGCATCTATACATCTTGTCGTACTTCTTATTTTTGTATGCCTTATTTTGTGGATTTTCCTGATAGAGAGCAAGCTACGTTCCATTCCTCGTTGGCAAGTTCTAATTTTATCTTTTTTTTTTTTTGTAAACTTCCATGTTTGACAACCATATGTCAAACATGGCAGAAGGCTTGAGTTCCAGACTTTGGTTTTTAAGTATATGGGCAAGTTACTCTTAAATATTTCTTTTAGCTTCCAGTACTTGTTCCAGGTGTGTTGTGTTCTTCGATCAACTTCTAATTCGTTACCTTTTCTGTTAAAACTTATTTGTTTACCAAGGTATATATATTGTTCTGTGTATTTTAATGGTTCGTTTCCTACTAATATTGTTCTTTGTGTGCTGTTTGTCATCACCATCGTTTTAGATAGATTCATTTCAAGACCCACTTGTACACTGGCCATATGTAGAGATCCAATCATGTGTTGTAGTTTAGAGCTAGTTTCAGCTAATAATACCAGGTCGTCTGCAAAGCGGAGATGGTTTAAATTCGCGATTCATATAGTTTTGCCAAAATTAAATGGGTTATGTGAATGATAAAGTCAGATATGCATGTAGTACCGAAAGTGGTTTTTTACCGAACGCACTAAACATTAAAATCAAATAAAAATACTGGCGCTTATCATGGGTCTATGAACTTTGCTAATTACTAGGGTTCTGAGTTTTTATAGCACGGTAAGATGAAGGGAGCTGTGGAAACGACATTAACATTAAAATTCAACTCTTACTCATACTCATACTACATACATTTGTTCCTTTAAGTCCTAAATGCTTTTATATTCGCCCTGACCCCATGAGTAAAGCTGCTAAGCTAAGCAATGAAAGATTACGATTATAAAAATAAACATGTACTAACTATTTAATAATGTAATAAATATTAAAATTGAACGTTATTATCTACATATTTTTTTTTTTTTAAATGCATTTATATAAACGAAGGAGTATGAGTAAGAGTTGAATTTTAATGTTAATGTCGACTCCACAGCTCCCTTCATCTTACCGTGCAATGAAAACTCCGAACCCTACTTATTACAGAAAATGGGTGTCGGGAAAGCTTTTGCCGAATCTAGAACCAAATTCAGTTTTGGTTGTAGGACATGCTTCTTACCAAACAAAGCAGAATTTGAAGCCAATTCAATGTAGAATTGGCTAAAAAAATTATACTTCACAACAAACTTATCAGAAAAACCCAAGAAAAAGAAGATACATACTGGTTAATGGAACCTAAGATTGATGATTTATCCGAAAACCTTGTAATCAATTTTAACGAATCAGATGAAGATGTACCAAGTGACTATAGTTTATAAAAGCATTCTTTAATTTTTATTGTTATACTTATTAAAATATAAATTTAAGTGCTTTTGTTTACATTTACATCCACTCATTCATTTCATTCATTCACTTTTTTGCAATCAGTACTTCATGTAGCTGTGTGTGTAATCATTAGACCCCGGATTCTTGTCGCGATGACGTCACAATAGGGTAATTTGGGGAGCAAATGGAACGGTAGTAATTAATACGGATTTATTTAGATAAGATAAGATAAAAAAATGTCTTACGGTGTAAATTAATACGAAAGTGTTACTCATTATTTTTTGGTATATTACTGCGAAACTTCCTTTAAATCAATTGTCAATTGATTAAATTATCGACATTGTTCTTTCGTTAACTGACTCTCCGTAACAGATCAAAAGTTGTTCTAAAGGCCTTGCCGTAAGGCTACGTCTTCTAGAAGAATATATCCACTTCAAAAAAGAAAAGCTTCTTTCCACTTCGACAGATGTTATCGGAGCGTATTTGAAAAGTTTGCGGTTATCAAAGAAGGATTTGTAAGGATTGCTTGGATTTATTTGTATACACCATTTACAATATAATTTACTGTCGATTACTTTCAAAAAGTCAAATTTAGTAAGATATCTATCGAAAGACATTATTTTATTTTAATTTAACAAATCATTAAAGCAAACGCCCTGTGAGACAGTGTCTTGACACATTGATACAATCAATGTGACGTGCAGTTGCATAATATAAACAGTTTATAATCCATATGTATATAGACATTATCTAAGGTCAAACTTTATTGAGTTAGTATAGATTGCATAAATTGATAAAGTTAATTTTAATATATTACATTGTGATCTACTATTACATATCCTGAATGAATATTTGGTGAAATGAATATATATTTTAGCTTATCTTATTCTTTATGTATCATTTTGTGCCACCGTTCCATTTGCTCCCCAAATAACCCTATTGTGACGTCATCGCGACAAGAATCCGGGGTCTAGTAATCATTCACCTCAATTCTCGTGGGACTACCTATATCTACGTAATTAATTACAATTGAGAAAATTTACGATTGGGGACAATTAGGAAAAAATCGCAAATATAGGGGGGAAAAAAGGCAATCAGATTTTTTTATACAGGAAAATATAACGATAAATATGTCTATAGGTATAGAAGGCGAACCAAATATATCTGAAATATGTGTAACGAGAAGTAAAAATAGTTATTTATGTGACTGGTGCATAATGAGAGGCATTAATACAAGAGTGTGGTTTTATGAAACGAGCCGATAGGTGAGTTTCATAATAAGATCACACGAGTGTTTTAATGCCTAATTATGCGTACAGTCGCATACATAACTTTATCTACATGCATATCATAAGTTTTCTACAATATGTGAGAAAATTGTACCATGTTGCCTTGTATCACAGAACCTGCATCGTAATGTTCACTTTAAAGTTTCGGTCACCGAAACTTTAAAGTGAACATTAAGATGCAACTACATCAATAACCGATACTTTAATGACATGTAATACTTTAATGTTAACATTAAAGTGCAACCACAGATACAGGTTTCTTAATATAGGCTGTTTGCTTATCGTTTCTAAACATATAATAGGGAAGTTATGATATGGATGTAGATAAAATATATTAGGAAATAGGGTTTTTAAAAATAGGTTCTCAATGCGTTCGGCATCATACAGCAAGTACTTAGTAAGTATATTTATCTTTAAAGCATTTTGTAGTCTTCTTATTCTTAGTAAGGCGAAAGAATTGATAATCAATTTAATTTTCGGCATTTTTTTAAATTAGTCTTCTATTGCGTGTCTGTGTTCGTCTCGCAACACAACATTGTTCTCCTTCAGTGGGTGTAGTATATTTAATTCGTCGAAGTTTGTTAAGGCGAGCCCTTAGACGAGAAGGGTTCTTACTAACCAGTTATCTAGTCCGCCCGTTGGTCCTTACTTCAAAGAGCTGAATCTTTTGACCCGTAATAGATGGGGAGATTTTCTTAGAATTTGCGGTATTTCGGTTTAATAAATATGAAACGTTAACTTCAACGCTTTTTTATTTCTGTTGTATCGTAAAAACGGTAAAACACCCGGCGCGCCGGAGACTCGGGTGCGGTCGTCTGCCTCGCTCTTAACCGGCGCTTTCTAAACTATTTGCCAAGCTATAATTTAGCCATTCGTGAATATGATAGTCTCACACAATGTTTTGTTGTTTTCAGGCTACGCGTAAGATTCGACGAAGGACGTCTTTCCGATAAAGACCTTCACCTGATCGGACTCACAAAGTGGGTGTGAATCCACCGATTAAAGTTGCATTTACATTACTTTTTTATTTATTCATGAAATAAATAGCGTGGATAAAATAAAACCGGCGTATAATTGCACCCAGGTAATCTGATAAAGATAACCCTTTGGAGCTATTCGTTGATGTTCATTCCCCGCCCTCCTCCGACGACATCCCCGCCATGGCGAAACTACTACAGTGCAAGAGGTCTAAGCTAAAACTGCTTCCGGGTTCGGGGAAAGTGAGTGGGACCGCGTGGGAGAGAAGTAGATATTATAATAGAAACACAATGAAATATGAAAATAGTATGCACAGTGCAAATAGCACATAATCGAGATCTTTTATTTTCCTCATAGGTGATGTGAAAAGCAGTATTTGTCACACAGTAGCAATGGTACAGGTCGATTCACGAGAGTTGGCACGAATGAATTATCCGAAAGTAATGTCACTTGTCACTGTGAGTGGCAGTGTGAGTGCCGTTCTTATACAGGGGCCTCCTTATATTTTGTAAACATGTTCCTCAGACGTTTTCGTTATGCAGGAAAAATAAAATTATACTATTATAATCTGCACCAAGTGTCATGTTAATCCTTTTAGTAATTTAAAGTGTAATGTCAAGAATGAGAATGAAAGGAGAAGGTGATGGCGTGTTCGAATTGTAAAAAATCTATAAAGGAGCAGACCGAGGAGTTCATCCTCGACAGAGTTTTTAATTTATTTATAATTGTCTTATCCTGTTTTCACACTGACACCACAATCAATAAAATGCCGGCGGAAAGATTATATATATATAAAGGTCGGTTTATATTAACATGTAAATATAGATAGATATATATAGATAGATATTATATATATATACAGGGCGTCCCACGGGTATGCCACATGGAAGGAAAGTACATTGAAAATTGTAGATGGAACATTTTACTAAAAGAAGTCATTATTTGAATTTAAAAAACAATTTAAACTGCATTCATAGATATTTAAATAAATACATGGTTGAACCGGGGATCGAACCCGTTACACGAGAAAAATAATTACCCTGTAGCTTTATCATACCGATCGAAAGGCTTCATCATAAGGATTACTATTTGCTAAATAACATAGTGTCAGAAATAAAAGGAAGACCATGAATTTTAACATTTGATGTGAAATTTTGTTCAGAAAAATGTCAAGCTGACATTGCCGTAAAGACATACAACTGACATTATCATAAATACATATTACTAATAAATTTACCCACTTGAGAAGTACGCACCATTTCCCTATTATAATTTAAGTGCATGATAAAATGATAAAGAGATACGTAATTAATAGGTACCTGGTTGTATGCAACAAATCGAGCCGTATCCTGAGCCGAAAGACGCTTAAATTATTTTGTCCATCGAAATTCGGCTGGCTGGTTATAAAGAAAGATTTCATAAATGTGTCCCATTTTCAAACTTTTGTTCTTTTGTTTCTGTGATTTTCATTGTACGATTTTTGCATTGTGTTGTGATTTTTTTACATAACCATTGCGTATCAAAATAATGTTGATTTAATCGAAGCATACTTTTTAAACCACAAAATTATAACATTAGCCTTACAATGGCGAAAGATATGCTGATAGAAATACACCATCTCGATTTATTATGAAACGGTTGGTGGATAATCTGCTAAATTTGGGACGTTTCTCACCACAACCGCGGCACCAAATGATAAACACTGACGACGAACTCTAAATACATATTATTCTAAATATCCACCACAACAAGATCAAAAAATCGTCAGGGAGCGAAATAATCAAGAGTGCGACTTTGTATTCAACAGGAAGGGACTAATTTCGCATTTGATTAATTTTGACGTTGCAAATGGCCTCCAGACGATATTTAATCTTAACAATATCCACGACTTTGTTATGCATTTGACAATGACAACTTATTACTCATAATCAGTCACTAAATTTATTATCTTTTGAAAGAGGTTGTAAACTCACAGACTTAACAATTAGTAGGGTGACAATTAATTTCAATTAAAAGTTAGTTTTAAAATATATTTTTTACATAAAAAAAGTTGTTTCATGTAACTGCGACTTAAACGTGATCGCCATTAATAACTGAATTAGAAAAACTGGTTCCTGATCACCAAAAAAATATCACCGTATATATATATAAAGTACATAAACCAAAGCCGTAGTTTAATGCATTTGTACAGATGAGGATAAAATATTTACATTAATGGGGTTGTTTTAATTCAAGTCTGATAGATCTATTTATAGATCTAAAAACGTACCCTATACGAGTATTTTGTAGTTAATTTCACTTTTTTCTGCATATTGCGACTTAGGATTTTGTTACTGACTTCGGATTTAATGCTCTGGAGCAATTATTTAACAAGAACAACGCTTTCAAATTTGAATGAAGCCACCTGTCAATCAGAGGCACCAAGTAAGATCGTAACATGTGAATCAATAAAAATATAACTTAAAATAATAATATCAGAGAACATCTTACATAAATCAACCGAATCCCAAATTAAGTTAGAAACTTGTGCTATGGGTAGGTATTAGCTGACGATACATATACTTATATACATAAATATATGCTAAACGTACATAAAAATTATTTAACCCAAAGAACAAATACTCGTGCTCATCACACAAACGTTTGCCCTCGGTGGGCAAATCCATCAAACCCAGGACCGCTGCTTAGAAGGCAACTCAGTTGGCAAAACGTGTTGTCAAAGATTTATTATACATTTTATACATGATCAAAGAAGACCTTAGTTTAGACATCTTCAGGGATCGTTAGCGTGGCAGGCACGGCGGTAGACGTTAGGTGTTCGTGGCGTCCAAAGATTTCATATTTTGGCGGGTAGGTAGATTCTCTTAGACACAATTGGGGATCACCTAAAAAAAAACTACTCGTTTTTATATTTTTATTCGAAAGAATAGACTATTATAAGCAATTTTAAAAAGAACAGATTTTTTGGTTGCGTCATACAATTATAAAAAATAAAAACAGATTATTAAATCTGGGACGGATTAAGATGGACACTAACCTTAGTCCGTCACATAATTAAAAAAACAGTGACAGATGTGCCATAGACAGCTACCCTGTCAAAAATTAAAACAAACAAGCTTCTTTCTCTAAGTTTTCGGAATTTTCTCTGGATATCTTCTAATTTTTCGACTGCTTACCCACACCGGAGCTTTGATATTGCCTGCTTCGACGATAACTCTTGCTTTGTACCTTGAACCTGAACCTTGATAGCTGATACGACGACTTGAAACTGATACTGGAATTTGAAAACTGCAAAATATGAATAGAACCACTGATTTTGTTAGAGCGGACACATCAAATCTGCCAAAACTAGATACGATTATGCTTATGGAGTTTATGAACACTAGTGACAAGTATAACGTCGCTGAAATTAGAGGTGCTAAAGCCGCCGGCGTAAAATGTCATGCGAAGGTTATGTTGTTTGTTTTAATTTATGACAGGGTAGCTGTCAATGGCACATCTGTCTTATTTTTTATAATTATATGACGCAACCAAAAAATCGGTTTTTTTTTTAATTTGCTTATAAAAGTCTATTCTTTCGAATAAAAATATAAAAACAAGTAGTTTTTTTTTTAGGTGATCCCCAATTATCTAGACACGCGGCAGCGTGTCCAGCCAAGTTCAGGCAAAACTTAACTTTTGCAACTTAAGCCTCGAGTCTGGCTGTTTTCCTGACTGCTGGAAGGTGGCCTCAGTATCCCCTATATTCAAAAAGGGATCTAAAACTTACCAAGTAACTTCAGACCAATCTCCCTCTTGAGTGTTCTTTCAAAAATTCTTGAAAATAATGTTAATTCTAGATTAATCAACTTTATTGATATGAACCACCTGGTCTCTGATCACCAATTCGGTTTTAGGGCCGGCAAGTCAACTGAAGATGCAGCCGTTCTTGTAACCAACACGATTTCTAGTTACCTAGACGATGACAAAAAGTGCTTGGGCATTTTCTTAGACCTCGCTAAAGCTTTTGACATCGTCTCGGTGACTATACTGCTAAAAAAACTGGAATGCATGGGTATAAGGGGTATAGCTCTTGATTGGTTCGCCAGTTATTTGACCAACCGATCTCAAAAGGTTAAGATAGGGCAGCACATTAGCGACCAACTTCCTATTATTTTCGGTGTCCCACAGGGTAGCATACTCGGCCCAACCTTGTTTCTGCTATATATTAATGATATTTTCGATACTAAGATCACAAATTCTGAGCTTATGTGCTATGCGGATGACACTGTCATACTTGTGCATGGAAAAACTTGGGAGGAGACTTATTCTAGGGCTGAAAATACGCTTGCCATAGTCGCTTTATGGCTTAATTGCAATCTCCTCACCCTCAATATCGATAAAACTAACTTCATGGCTTTCTCAAAAACTTCAACTTCTTTTCCAGGATCAGACAGGAACATTAAATTTCATACATGTCTTCAAAACCTACATTCTTTATCAATCAGCCAAGCACAACCTTGTTACTGTCAAGAAATAAAAATGCGGGACAATATCAAATATCTAGGGCTGCTCTTTGATTAACATCTCTCATTTAAACAACATATTACCAGCCTTACCGCAAGAGTCAGGAAGCTGATATACGTCATGAAGAGAATACGTGACTGTGCCAGCCCTGTTGTACTTCGCCTTGTTTACCACGCGCTCTGCCAGTCTATATTGCAGTACGGAGTAGCAGTGTGGGGCAGTGCTAGTAAGACCTATCTGATTGGATTAGAACGTGCACAAAGAGCAGTAATAAAAGTTATGCTGAAAAAGCCGTTCCGCTATCCAACAGACTCTTTGTTTCTAGAATCAAAAATTCTTAGAGTGCGGCAGCTCTTTGCCATTAAAGCAGTAACTCGCACACACAGCAACTTGTTTAAAGCCCAAAACTCTTCACTCTACCAAGAGATGATAACGAAGCGCATTTTCAGGACTTCCTTACCCCCAATTAGGTCCAACATGGCCAGGAGATCCCCAGCCTTCTCCCACCACTACGTCTACAACAATATTTGTAAATACCATAACATTAGACTTCTTACTGTTTCCAAAGTTAAATACATTCTATTAAAACCTTATTGGTAAATTATGCCTAACCTACGCAGGACACTCACATGCATAAACATAAACAAGCGCTCATACACGAACGCACTCACACAAACACACACACACACACACACACACACACGCACGCACACACACACACACACTCACATTTTATATATTATATATATGACTTTTCCTTGAAAAAATAATAATGGGGAAGGCCTTTGTCCAGCAGTGGACGTCTTGCGGCTGATAATGATGATGATGATGATGATATATGACTGTTTCACTCTTGCCAAATTTAATTAAGTTTAATTTCCCAAGTCCACTTTCGACAATTTTGTTTAATTTTTATGTTTAGTTTGGTTTGTTACTCTTATTAGATTAAGTTTAAGCTCCTATGCATACTTTTAAGAATTTGTTTTATTCCTATGTTTATTTTATATCACTCTTGTCAGAACTTTAAGTCTAACTGCCGAGAATTTATTTTAATAATGTATTTAGTTTGTCGTTCGCACTCGCAGGCATCCAAGATACAGGCCCAGCCTAGTTTGGAGTCTGCAAGATACGTCATATTTAATGAAACTTGTATTATTAAATAAACGATTTGATTTGATTTGATTTGATTTGAAAAGGACCTGGCGAGCGCTGCCGTGTGTTATTTTACACGAACCGTTTGGAGCCACTTTTGAAACCTCAATAACTCCAAATCTATTTAACATACACACATGAAATTTGGTTTATGTATTAAAACCCTTTAGATCAACTACAAACCTTAATTTCATAAATAAAGGTGAAACGGTTATAGAGATATTGACGTCTAAAAATCGGCATTTTTACCGCACTGACTGACTGACTCATCATCAAAAACCTAACCCACTTCCAGGTAACCTAGAGGGTTGAAATTTGGCATACAGATGAGTAATTATGCGTATACAAATAAAAAAATCTGAATGGATTTGGATTTGGATTTGGATATTTATTCATAAAATTTTGTATTTTACATGTCATTTCGATTCAATTTGTTAACAGCCTTAAAATTAGGTAGGTAAGTACATGATAATAATTTAGGTAAATTGACAATGTTAATTTAAAAGTAATAATCGACAGTAAGTACATCAAAGAACGTCATCTTATACAGTATTAATATATATATATATATATATATAATATCAATGATCACCATCGAAAAATTCGTCAACGCTATAGTACGCCAGGTCAGTCAAGTGCATTTTAAGTTTGGTTGCAAACAGTCTGTCGTTATGCACCTCTAAAATCTCCAATGGAAGTGAGTTGTATAGCTTTGGGCCAATGACACCGAGTGACTTTCGCGATTTAGCGAGTCTACGCCGAGGAACGACCAGGAGGTTTCTCCTGCGCGCACCCCTGCCGGCGACCTGCGCGGCGGTAAAGCTAGATAGGTGAGCACGCACGTACTTACATGCGGTTAGGATGTAAACGCCGGGCAGCGTAATTATTTTTAACTGTCTGAATAGTTCCTTGGCAGGGTGGTCGTAGGACTTACGTGCTATTACCCTTACTGCGCGTTTTTGCATCCTGAATGCTCCGTCACGATCAGCCGCCAGTTCCCACAAATCCACACCTTGAGTAAGTATGGAGTGGAAGTATCCATAGTAGGCTTTTAACATGTTTTCTTGTGATAAGCTGGGTGCAAGTCTGGAAAGTGCGTAGCATGCTGATGCTAGCTTGTCACATATTGACTCAATGTGAGGGGACCACGTGAGACCAGCGTCTAAAGTGCAGCCTAAATACTGCACGTGATCTACTTGGGGGAGTTTGATGTTATCAAGCATCACGTTTAACCTTTTATTCTTGTTTGTTCTTAGCTGGAAATGCACAACATTGGTCTTTTCAACATTTATTACCATTCCGTTTGCGGAGAACCACTGGGATATTTGGTACATAGCAGTCTTTACTTTTGATTCTAAGATAACAAAATTCTTAGCGTGTACCAGCACGCACGTATCATCGGCGAACGTTATAAATTCAAGATCAGGACTGGCCGTTGGGATATCGTTTATAAGAATCAGAAATAAATTATTTCCCATTGCTGATCCCTGGGGCACGGCGCCCACAGGTTCTAATTCTGATCTCGAATCAACAACGTACGTACTCTGCTTTATATTATTTAAAAAAGAGCTAATAGTTCCCAAAAAACCTCCTTCCACACCATATCGGGATAGTTTTTTTATAAGCAACGCGTGGTCAACCATTTCGAAGGCGCGCGACAAGTCGCAGAATATTGCGGCGACTTGTCGCCCGCCCTCGAGGTGCGTCAACACGCGCGCGACCACGTCGCGCGTCGCGTCTGCTGTCGACCGCCCCGGCTGGTATGCATACTGTTGTTTATTTAACAGGTTGTTACTTGTTAAGTAATTCATGAGTGTGGAACTTATTAGAGACTCAAAAACCTTTGAAATAATGGGTATCAGAGATATAGGGCGATAGTGTTTTTCTAAGTTAGTATCTCCTTTGCCCTTATAAATGGGTTGCACCTTAACTAACTTTAACGCGTCAGGATAATGTACCGTTTGAGATGCATTCATTAAATAGGAGATGAAGCAAGGATATAACTACAGGAGGTAAATAGTCGAGTATGCGAGTCGTCATGTCGTTGATATCCTTTGATTCCTTTCGCTTGGTTTTTTTAAATGCTTTTATAATGTCGCCGAGAGAAAAGGGCTCAAATCGGAGCGTCGGCGTTGGCGATGATAGGTACCTACTGAGGTAATCGAGCGCATGGCTGTTTATTTTTTGAATTGGCATGAATATAATACCGGTTTAGTCGAGATGCGGCGGTAGCAGCGCGCGCGGTAGCGCAGTCGCCAGCTGACTTCATAACAAACATGCTTAATGCATTGTTTTCTTTACGATGATTTTTGCATGTTTCTGAGGCTATTACGCGCCACACACTGCGGCAAATATTTTCATTCGATCGTTCTATTTGACTGTTTATGTACTCACTACGAACGTTCCTTAATGTGGTCCAGTATAATTCTTCCATTTTTTGTAAGTTAGGAAGTAACTCGGTGTCACTTGGTTCCATCGCCATTTTAGTCCTTTGTTTACGTATAAAATAACGCAGTTGTCGAATAGTATCACCGACCCAACTACTTACACATTTCTTTACTAAATGTTTTCTTAATGGAAAGCAAATGTCAAAATAGTGTTTGATTACATTAATTACTAATTCTATTTTTTTACTCGGGCAATTATATCCATCTTGAATACTACTCCAATCATAAAGGTCGAGATTTTGCATAAAATTTACAATAGGTACTATTATTAGAAAATGATCGTTTTAATATGTGATGGTTCAACGTGTTGTGCTTTTTAATTTTTATGGAAACGTTGGTACACAAGTGATCTGATAAATTGAGCTCAATACAAGATACACTTTGGATATTTGACCTTGACATATTTGTAAATGCATGATCAATACATGTACTTGATAATTTAGTAATCCTTGTAGGCATATTAATTAAATGTCTAAATCCAAACTGTTTCATTGTATTATTTAAATTGTTGACATTTTTACATTTGTTTAATAAATTAACGTTAATGTCGCCAATCACTATAACATTATAGTTCTGTATTGCGTTAAGGCTTAATAACTCGGTTAATTTTGTAATATATAACTGTACATTACCGCTGGGAGGTCTGTATATGCACACCACGATGATATCCGCGCCAACGTACTCGATGGCGCACGCCTCAAAATGCATTTCCACCGACAGCTCCGATATTTCTTTTCGATCAATTGTTACGAAGTCCGATCTCGCGTAGATGCAGGCTCCTCCGCCCCGGCGTGAGGACCTGGAGTACTGAGTGCGCAGACTATAGTTTAGTATGTTAACTGAGCACAGTTGGTGAGTTTGAAGCCAGTGTTCCGTCAGGCAGAGGAAATCCACTGGTGGATCCAGCAGCTGGAGTTCACATTCTAATTTGTACGTTTTGTTTTCGAGCCGGTTTATGTTCTGATGCGCGACGGTTATTTTAGTTGTAATGAAGTCGTTATCATCAGGTACTTTAATCTCTGGGGACCATGTTCTCCCTGGGTCGGAGAAAGGGCTGCCATTTTGATATACTTGTATTTACTGGCCATACTGAAGCATCCAGGAATTTATCGTATACAGTAGAGGGGATGCCTATCTTAAAAGATCTATAGGTATCACGTTTTGCTGGTATGGATTGCACGGTGTATAGAATCCCGTCACAAGTATTTTTGAGGTGTTGTATAATGTTTTCGGGCGTCGTATCGTTTTTGAAGAAACAACCGTGTAGGTATTTCATTGCCT
Source organism: Acleris sparsana (assembly GCA_923062465.1). Lineage (NCBI taxonomy): Eukaryota > Metazoa > Arthropoda > Insecta > Lepidoptera > Tortricidae > Acleris > Acleris sparsana. The sequence goes on along the minus strand of OV281285.1, from coordinate 45,495,700 downwards.
CAACTCCGCCTAAGGTAGTATTTGTGGCTGCCCCTTTAATAATATCCGCTGTTTTGTGGCTGCGTCGGCGACGACTACGATTTTGGGCAGTTTCCCAGGGTAGATCAGTTGGTAGGTTGGCGTTTTTGCCATAATTTTCGTTATTTTCGACAGGAGTATCACTAATTGACATGTCCTTGTCCAATGTCGATTGTTGTGTTAAGTGTAACATGTCAATTGTTTTTGGGCCTTTACTATTATTTGTATCCACAATCATAGGTTTTGTCGCGGCGGTAGTCAATTTTTTTAGTGACGGGTCACGATTCGCTGGCTGGTACGGTCGCTTCACTTTAGCATTCTCGGCAAGCTTCTCTTTCGCGCGCACAGCAGTGGTTCGTTGCATGCGCGCCGGCGCGGGAGCGGGATAGCTAGTCGGAGTTGATGCCGTACTAGAGGTGTTACCGATCGGCGTAGATGGTGCGCTTTTGATTTTGCTTGCATCGACCACTTTAGTTGAGCTCTCTCGTTTTTGCACAGATATAAAGGATTTTATTTGGTTTAATTCTACGATTATATCGTCTAATTTGGCAAATATAGCACACACTTTTTGTTCAATCGGTATTAGGAGGTTGGTTAAAATGTATTGGACACTCTCACTATCACTTTTCGACATGTTTATATTTGTTTTTCGCATTGGAAGCGAGTGACCGTCAGTGACCTATGGCCGACCGCCCGAGACTTGATTTGAATACAGTGATTTTACAAGTTTATTATTATTAAAATCCAATAAAAAATGTCCGGTCTCTTTACCTATCACCTGTATTAGCTACATTTCAATTAAACTCCATTATCTCAAAACCCGATTTTTAAGATACATGATAAGATGACACACCACAAGAGATACCTATAAATTAATGAAATGAAATGGCAGCGCGCTTATCGCCTCCCGCCTCGCGCTCTCGACTCGGCAATGGCGGTGCGCGGGAGGGGAGCGCAGCGCGGCCAGCGCGGCGAGGTGCGGGCGGGAATGAATGGGCAATGCGCATTTGCGTTTCAAACGTACAGGAAAATTTAGAAAATGACAGCGAAAAAAGACCTGACTGAAGCTCAAAATCTGACTTGGCTAGTTTTCCCATATGTTATACGCAAGTTACTATATTTATAGTGTATGGTATATCTTCGAAACAATTGACTTGCTGGTAAAAAACTAGTCGAGTCAAATTTTGAGCTTCAGTTTATCCTAAGTTATTTGCTTTGTGTAAATAATTTGGGTGTTGAAATATAAGAAGCTATACTTTTAGATAGCAAATATTGTTGTAGCAGAAAAAATAAGAAATTGTGTTTTGAATTTATATTAGAATGTTGTATGTTCTTAATAAATAAATATCAGGATTATCTACGGAACTTGGCATCCATTTACATCTCAATTTTTTGTCGGTGAAGTCGATAGACACGCATCGCATATTCTTAATTTTGAACTTGGCTCGTATTTTCACATGTATGTTTTTGATGGGATCATAATTACTTTTTGCATCAACTTGTATTTCAGTTTAGCTATTCTTCGGCCTATGTCGGTAACCTTAGCTCTACTGCGGATATCATCATTTCTGATTCTATCACGCAGTGAAACCCCGAGCATAGCCCTCTCCATAGCCCTCTGAGTGACTTTGAGCTTCCTTATGAGGCCCATTGTTAGCGCCCACGTCTCAGAACCGTAAGTCATCACTGGCAACACACACTGGTCAAAGACTTTTAACTTCAAACACTGCGGTAATTTGGACGAAAAGAACGGGTGACCTCTTTCTCAAAGTTGGACCTACCTAACTGGACCGTTTGTCGTAGGTAAATATAGTCGTCAACAACTTCGAGCGCAGAGCCTCCGACTATCACGGGAGTTGGCGCGACATGGACATTGGACATGACTTTCGTCTTGTCCATGTTCATTCTCAAGCCCACTCGGTCGGAAGCTCTACTGAGGTCAGCGAGCATTGCACTGAGGTCCTCCATGGTCTCAGCCATGACTACGATATCGTCAGCGAATCGAAGGTGAGTGGTGTACTCACCGTTTATGTTGATGCCTCGTCCTTTCCAGTCCAGAACCTTAAAAGCATCCTCCAATGCAGCGGTGAACAGCTTCGGAGAGATCACATCTCCTTGTCTGACTCCCCGCTGCAGAGGAATAGGCTTCGTGCTCTGGTCCTGTAGTCGGACGGACATAGTGGCGTTTTCGTACAGACACTTCAGCACTTCGATAGTTATATCGGTAGTCAAATGGCACCGCTGGAGAGACTGCAGCACAGCCCATGTCTCTATCGAATCGAAGGCTTTCTCGTAGTCCACAAATGCAAGGCAAAGGGGGAGGGTATACTCTTCGGTCTTCTGTATAACCTGCCGCAATGCAACTCATGTATGTGGTCTACGGTACTATAGCCTTTTCGGAAAGCGGCTTGTTCGGGAGGCTGGAAATCGTCAAAACTGCGCGCGAGACGATTTGTGATGACCCTCGAAAACAGCTTGAAAACATGGCTCAGAAGTGAGATGGGTCTATAATTCTTCAGCAAAGTTTTATCTCCTTTCTTGAAGAAGAGAACCACCACACCTCTGTTCCATGCTTTCGGCGTTCTCCCTTCGTGGAGGACGGAGCTGAACAGCGTCTGAAGGCCCCTAAGGATGGGTTTACCACCAGCCTTCAGGAGTTCGGCTGTAATTCCATCCTCACCAAGGGCTTTGCCATTCTTAAGCTGTTTGAGGGCCATACTAATCTCGTACAGGCTGACGTCAGGTAGATCTTCGGTAGTGTCGGATTAATCTAGCCCTCGGGTCTTAAGCTAGATTTCCGACGGGTGTTCGGGTTGTCGTGTACAGCTGTCCATAAAACTTCTCAACTTCCGCCAATAGCTCAGGTTTGGATGAAATGACTCTGCCGTCGTCGGTCTTCAGATTCATCAATTGGCTTTTGCCAACAGACAGGTCCCTGGCAAACACCTTAGAGCCCCTGTTACGCTCAATAGCCTCTTCAATACTTTTAGTATTGAATCGGCGTATATCACGCTTCAGAGACGTCGAGATCTGTCTGTTGAGCTGCCGATAACGACAAGCGTCACCAGAGGACTGCAGGATCATCTCGCGCCTCACCTCCATGAGCCTAAGCGTGGAGTCCGAGAGCTTGCTGGTTTTTTACGGCGGATCTTGAAGAAGTTAGACCCGACCATTTGTACAGCTTCCAAAAACCCGTCGTTGTAGTCGTCCACGTCGCTACCAAGGCACTCGAAACGATTTTGAAGTTCGAGCTGAAAGCTCTCCGGGTTTTGGAGCTGAGCGGGTGCCGGGCGGAGCGTAGACTTTATCAGTCGAGACCTTTTAAGCTTGAACTGGATATTCAATGAGCCTCGTACCATACGGTGATCACTCCCGGTTTTAACCGCACTGATCACGGAGACATCATTGAATATGTGCTTTTTCGTCGACATGATAAAGTCTATCTCATTCCTCGTTACACCATCAGGGCTCATCCACGTCCACTTCCTATGCTCACGTTTTCTGAAGAAGGAGTTCATCATATAGAACCAGGAGGAAGGAGTTCTCCATAAAACCGGCCAGTAGGTAGCCCCGGTGATTGCTACGCCCCACTCTAAAATTCCACACTCTCTGCTCTTCACCATCTCGTTTGCCCAGTTTGCGTTGAAGTCCCCCATAACAACCGTGAAGTGAGTTTTGAAAGTATGCATGGCTCTGGAAACATCCTCATACATAGCCTCCACCTCATCGTTGGAATGTGTCGCGGTCGGAGCATATACCTGTATGACCTTCAACGAATATCGTTGGGTCATTGTGAGTAAAAGGTACGCTACTCTGCTCGACACACTCTCGATCTTCACCACGTTGTTCACGAGGGACTTGTGGACGATAAACCCGACACCTCCCTGGCATTGGTGGTCGCCCTCCCGAAAATAGAGCAAGTTACCGGACTTCAGGGTTATCATGTCCTCCCCCTCTCTACGGACTTCTGACAACCCTATGATTCCCCATCGTAACCTGCTCAATTCCTCCTCCAGTTCCAGCAACTTATCGTCGGTCCGCAATGTTCGGCAGTTGTATGTTGCCAGGGCCAAAGGTCGTCGTTTCTGGTAGCCGGGTCTCTGCCGGAGATTACCTAAAGCACCCCCCGCCCAGCCGTTACCATGGCCGCTACCGGAGCCAGGAATAGCGGGGCCGCCGGGGACTAGGGCCTGGGCTGTTTTTGTAAACTCATACCATTGGGGGAATAAATGCCGTAGTCGCCACGCTTGGCAGGCGGGTTGGCGACCGCAGTTATACCATGTAGTCCGCGGAGGACGCTGCTGCCCATCCTCCGGTTTATCCCTTAGTCGCTTCTTACGACACCCACGGGAAGAGATGGGGTGGTGCTATTCTCGGCCGGCACCAACACAGCAACTACCTGAACATATACCTACAAATATCTTCGTAATTTAGTAAACAGTGTAACACAATCAGAAAAACAGCATTATTTTGAAAGTAAAATCAACCGCCATATAAAAAATCCCACGGAAATGTGGAGAGAACTAAAGAAGACGCTAGGTACTCACGCACAGGCTACACTGCCTGCTCGTCTATTTGATCCAGATGAAATAAATAGGTCTTTATTCGACTCATTGCCTTTAACAGGTAATGCCATTAATTACCATGATATGTACATAGTCAACCTTTTCTGCGAAGATACTTTCGAGTTTAGTAATGCTGCTCCAGAGTACGTTGACAAGGTTATTAATTCTCTGGCCTCTAATGCCATGGGCTCTGATGGTATTTCGCTGAAAATGATTAATCTGACATTGCCATTGAGCACCACTACACCGAGCTACGAGACGTGGCTTCATTAAATGCCAGTTGAAGTCTCTGGCAACTCTCTTGTTGACTTAGCCGTAGCGAAAATCGTAAAAAATCGGAACGGATTTTTTACGATTTAGTTTCATTATAATAGCGACACACAACTCTCTGAACCCCGCCAAATTGAAAAAAACAAATGACAGTCTAGTAAATTGAATAGCAATATGTTCCTAGAGAGTTCCATATTCAAATTCTGTTAATGATTTTTTAATTTATTTATTGTTAGTGGCCAGTTCCAGAAACTTTCAGTATGCCGCACGTATGACACTAGTGGTTAAGACGAATCTAAACACGTATAATTTATTAAAATCGGTTTAGCCGTGTAGTAGTGACGAGGGGACATAGAGTCGGACATATACCTGTAGTTTTCAGATATATGTTATATTTACAGAATAATCGCCTGTTCACACTTAACGATTAACTACACCCTGTATATACCTGAAATAAATAACCCTCCTTTTGGGCTTTGCCGCAGTCGGGTAAAACGGGATATGATAGGTATTTCTCTGAACTCGCGGAGAGGAAGCGCTTAATAAAGTGCTTATTGATATTCAAGGTCTAATAATCCATAGCCCTAATATGTGGAAATTATTCCACTATTATTTATCTGGCATAACCTTCTGCCCTCGACTTCGTACGCGTAGATTTCGATTATGGTTATTCCCTCGGGATTTTTTTTTAGCCTTTGGTTTTTATCCGGAGTATTAACTATCTCCATATGTGTTAATCCAGGGCATAAGCTATCTCCAATTAAATCTCCATTGGATTTCATCCATATCCGACCAGCCATTGCAGCATAAAGGAGTAACACACAAACTTTCGCTTTTAAATATAGTAGGTATTAGTAGGACGAGGGAAACGTTCAACATTTTTAAGTACCTACTAGTGGTCACAGCATATTGCGCGTAGAACTTATACCCGTACCTACGTCAGAATGCAGCATCACGTATTGACATTAGGTTTTTATATAGAGCAGTAAATGGCCTAAACGTAGTACCTACAGTCAGCGTCATATAGTTGGTAGCATCCAAAGTAGCCAAATAGTTCGTTACACGCCTTTGTTACTACGGTAATAATGACGTGTAACGTACTATTTGGCTACTTTGGATGCTACCAACTATATGACGCTGACTGTACCTATATACAAGTTTTAAGTTAATATATACGTGTAAGAGGTACGAGGTCTGAATAAATGTTTAAAACTCAACCCGATTTTAAAGTTTGGAAATCTTCGGTGGCCATTGTCCACTCCCGTGAACACTACTGTTTCTCGGAAGATGATACCAGAAGAAGTATATTATTGTACCATATATCAATATATAGCATACAATTGTTCCTTCAAAGGACGCCTCTTTTGACGCCGCCGACCGCGCCGCGGGCCGCCTAAGGCTGCGGCTCTGTAGTGTACTTAGTACCTACTCACCTTCCTATTCGATAATAAGATTTAATATTTTTGTACGTTGAGCGGACAAACAAAACAAGAATTCATATTAGATGCCGCGCATCACGCGATCGCCGCTCGGAACGCCGAGGTACAACCGAACGTTCCCGAGCGCGAGCGAGAGGATAGCGCCGCGCGCGCCACCGCACCGCTTCGCGGCGAGCGGCGGCCGCGCCTCTCCCCAGTCGAAGTCAAAAGCTTGATTTGTTTGTGCATGTCGCTCGTTGTCTAATATTAGTACCTAACTACCTAACTCTGACGCTTACGCCCCGTTAATTTTACAATGTGATTGTGTTCGTCGGTTACGTTTTATATGTACTGTCTTGTGATCTTTCGTGGTAGGATACTAACATTTTTCTCCTTCTATTATTTACGTTATCGTGAATTAAAGCTGTGTTGTGAAAACTACGGACTTATAATTTATCAACCCGTTCCACCACTGTCTTTGGCATCGGGAAGCGCATAACAGCCGAAGGAACAACGCCGCTACCCGCCAAGGTTGAGGCTATTCAGCGCTTCCCGATGCCAAAGACAGTCAAGGAGCTGCGCCGATTTTTAGGTATGCTTAATTTTTACCGCAGGTTTATCCCGAACGCGGCCAACGACCAAGCACCTTTAAACGCTTTGCTGACCGGTTCTGTAAAAGGTTCCCATCCTGTTCATTTTTCTACACAGGAGAGTGCAGCATTTCAGGCTTGCAAGGACGGTCTTTGCCAAGCAGCCATGCTGGCTCATCCAGACTGTCACATGAAGCTCGCCTTAGTGACTGACGCTTCTGATAAGGCCATCGGTGCAGTACTCCAGCAGAAAAAGGACGACGAATGGCAGCCGTTAGCTTTCTTCTCGCGAAAACTCAGTCCAGCGCAGGTAAAATACTCTCCCTATGATCGCGAACTTCTGGCGATTTACGAAAGTGTAAAGTATTTTCGACACATGGTGGAGGCTCGAGACTTCACGATCTATACAGATCATAAACCTCTCACCTTTGCCTTCCACTCTCGTAAAGAGAATTGCTCCCCGCGACAATTTAGACACCTGGACCTCATAGCACAGTTTACGACGGACATCAGGCACATATCCGGTAAGAATAATGTCGTGGCGGACACGCTTTCTCGCATAGAGGAGATCTCACAGCCTGTCCCTGCCGAGAAGATAGCTGCCGCTCAACTTGCAGACCAAGAACTCGAACAGCTACAAGCAGACTCGTCACTGCAGCTGGTAAGAATAAATATCCCCGGTTCTCAGAGTTACCTCTACTGCGACATCAGTAACACCACTCAGAGACCATTCATTCCCAAGGAACTACGTAAGTCTGTGTTTGACAGTCTCCACTCCTTAAGCCATCCCGGCGCTAATGCCACCGCCAAGCTGGTTGCAGAGCGTTACGTTTGGCCTGGAGTCAAAAAAGACTGCAGAGAATGGGTACGTACTTGCTTAGCCTGCCAAAGCTCTAAGGTTACTCGCCACGTCTCTGCTCCTTTAAGTAGTTTCAAATTACCACAGTCGAGACTAGCTTTTGTCCACATAGACTTAATAGGCCCGTTACCATTGTGTCAGGGTTTGCGCTATTGTCTCACAGCCGTCGATAGGTTCACGCGGTGGCCAGAGGCAATACCATTGGCGGACATGACGGCTGAAACGGTGGCAAAGGCATTGCTCAGTGGCTGGATAGCTCGCTTCGGTTGCCCAGCAGACATAGTGACTGATAGAGGGGCTCAGTTTGAATCGGAACTTTTCAAGCAGTTAGCCATTATAGCCGGTTTCCAGCACCGAAGAACGACCGCTTACCATCCCGCATCAAACGGACTTGTTGAGAGGTTCCACCGGCAGCTCAAGGCTGCCATCACCTGTCACAGAGGAAGCAGTTGGGTGGAAGCACTTCCACTTGTCCTCCTCGGAATACGCAGCGCTTATAAAAAAGACGTTCAGGCTTCCACGGCTGAACTTCTTTATGGACAACCTTTGCGACTTCCAGGTGAATTTTTCAACCCAGGACCAGATGAAACAACTGACGTGACGGACTACTTATCACGACTTCGCAGATTTGTCAGAGACCTACGCCCATCACCAGCCTCACGGCACAGTGGTAAGCGCAGTACCTTCATCTTCAAAGATCTATCCACATCGACTCACGTTTTTCTTCGAGACGACACGATAGAAGGCTCTCTGAAACCTGCATACACAGGTCCATACGAGGTCATCACGAGAAATGATAAGACCTTCAAATTAATGGTTAAAGGTAAACAGGTAACAGTATCCGTTGACCGTATCAAACCGGCCTTCATACTGCGCGACCCAGACACCTCACCTCATACCACATCAAACACGTACACAAACATTCTTCGCTCAAATCCATCCACGCACCACCAGACATTACCGAGTGCCAAGGATGACGTCGTCAAAACGACGCGTTCGGGACGGCACGTTCGCTATCCCGCCCGATTATTATCGCCCTAGACGGTCTCTGGAGGGGGGTGATGTAGTGTACTTAGTACCTACTCACCTTCCTATTCGATAATAAGATTTAATATTTTTGTACGTTGAGCGGACAAACAAAACAAGAATTCATATTAGATGCCGCGCATCACGCGATCGCCGCTCGGAACGCCGAGGTACAACCGAACGTTCCCGAGCGCGAGCGAGAGGATAGCGCCGCGCGCGCCACCGCACCGCTTCGCGGCGAGCGGCGGCCGCGCCTCTCCCCAGTCGAAGTCAAAAGCTTGATTTGTTTGTGCATGTCGCTCGTTGTCTAATATTAGTACCTAACTACCTAACTCTGACGCTTACGCCCCGTTAATTTTACAATGTGATTGTGTTCGTCGGTTACGTTTTATATGTACTGTCTTGTGATCTTTCGTGGTAGGATACTAACATTTTTCTCCTTCTATTATTTACGTTATCGTGAATTAAAGCTGTGTTGTGAAAACTACGGACTTATAATTTATCAACCCGTTCCACCACAACCACAGCTCTACTGAGGCGGAGATGGGCGGAGTGGAGCGAAGCTGTGCCAATATTAACCAATAGAATCTAAACTAACGTGCGCAAGGCGCGCTCGACGTGGCTGCATGCGCCTTCTATTGGTTAATATTGGCACAGCTCAGCTCCGGTCCACTCGTCTTCGCCTCAGTGTGGCCGCAGTCTATAGAGGCGATTGGAGAATATTTGTTTTGATTTAAAATAGTTTTTGTGTGCATCTTGAAGCCATCATTTTAGTGTAGTTTTTACTGTCATAGTCATATGTGTTTTATATGTAGTTTATTTTTTGTTATTGCTCTGTTTGTTGTTTCTTTAGTTTTTAAGTACGTTTACCTTTCGAGGATATTGTAGGTATAAACATTTTAGTCGCCTGTAACTCGAGAACCAATGTCTACTTATGGTCGAACCCTACATACCTATTCAAACCGTGGACAGATAAGGCTTAGGTACTTCTAGTTTAAAATTTGACAAATCAAATTTTAAACCGAAGCAAGCCTTATCCATCCGCGGTTTGAATTTTAGGTTCGGCCGTTAGTCGTGAAGTTTTTCTCTAAAATTCGTTAGGTACCTACATATATCGCTTTCATTTAAAATATTTTTCAGATTTTTTATTATTTGTATTTTTGTTGTAGGAAGACATTTACTCTTACAAAAGTTAGCACCTTAAATGTTAATATTTCACAAACGGATCCCTTTGTTAAAAAAATGTTTTTACAAACCCGCAATATTTTTGAAAGACCTGTCCGAAAATACCGCATGCCATGGGAATCACTAAATTTGACAAACGACATCGACATCAGTTACATGCACTATAAGATATGAAAAATAATTATAAATGTCGTATTATATCGGAGAGGCAGGTAAGTCTCCTTTTTCACTCCATCGGCTATGGCATTGGTCACAGGGAATTACTGTAGTTAATTCTTAGGTTGATCTGGCCGAATTGAACCTAAGTTAATATAACATTTTTACTCGTTTTACCTTAATAGAAATACGTTGTCGAAATCTGTCGGGCTTTTCGTACCCAGGGTAGTAAACGGTATTTTTTTGGAATTTAAAATAAAATAAATGTTTAAAAAATAAACAAACCGTTTCAAAAACGCAAAAAAATACTTCTTCTCTATCTAATAGCTGATGAATGAGCAAATGCTTTAACTAAAACACTTGGCAAAAAACCATAACTCTCAGAAACAAAAGGTTCTTAAACCAAAAATCGAGGGCCATTACTTCAAAAAAAATATGACGTTTGGCGTACAAATTACGGTCATTACGGAAATTAAATAACTTCCCCAATGCATAGGCTGTCCAAAAATGTGCAAATGTTGGCCACTTTAGTCCAGGTTTAAAAAATTAAACTTAAGGACTGTTCAATTTACTAAGCGGACATACTTAATTCAATATTAATCCTTCAACTAAAAAAATACTGATAGGCAGTGGCTGGTTATAAAATAAACATAGACAAGTCTATCAAGTGTCGTATTTTTTTTTTATTATCTACATATTTTTCACGATGGAGCGAATTAATATTAAAGATCGCAAATTAATCTTGCAAAAATGGTGTACAGGCCAATTTCCACTGTGGAAAATTGCGAATGAGTTTAAATGTTCCAAGTCAGCCGTGTTTCAAATCATAAAAAATTTGGAGAGCATCATACGCTCGACGATTTACCAAAATCGCGGCGGAGAAGTGGCCCGGCAAACCCAAATGTCGAAGAAAAAGACGCGCGGCTGTTAAAATCAAAAAAGTACATGTCCGTTTAATTGCGTCCGTGAAATTGCTAAAAAAGCAGGTATTAGCGTAGGCACTGTACAAAATATCAAGAAAAGAAATAATATACTGACATAAGAAGCAAAAAATGCCGAAGAGAAGTGCCGAGCAAAAAATACGGTCCAAAAAAGATGCCGCAATTTATACGATAATTTTGCTGCAAAATAAATCTCGATGCATTCTTATGGACGACGAAACGTACGTGAAATTTGACACCAGTACGTTACCGGGGCCCCAGTATTACAATGCGGCTGTAGGAGAAATTGTACCCGATTCCGAAAAAACCATAAATATTGACAAATTCGGGAAGAAAGTCCTGGTATGGCCGGCAATTTGTTCCTGTGGCCTCAAAAGTACGTCTTATTTTGCAACCGGAACTATTGGTGGGGAAATTTATAGAAAGGAATGCATCACAAAACGGTTACTTCTTATATATAGAAAGCGCAGTTTTCCCCCTTTTTTTGTTTTGTTTGTTTTGGCCTGATCTAGCGAGTGCTCACTATGCCGGTGAGACTGTGGTGCTATTAAATTAAAAAAACATCGATTTTGTTAAGAAAGAAGACAACCCCCCAAACTGCCCGGAGCTCCGTCCCATCGAGCGATACTGGGCCACTGTAAAAAAATACTTGAGGAAGGATGGCCGAGAAGCTAGTACATTAGCAGAATTTAAACGCATATGGTTATATACGCTGCTTGTAGAAAAGTATCCAAAAGCGATGTGCAAACAATTATGCGAAGAATCCGGGCCGAAGTCCGAAATTTTTACCGTAGTAATTATTTCTTTTTTTCTACTGTTATATATTACTTTATTTTAATATTGTAAATAAATATTCACCGTAATAAATATATATTTGTTATAAGAAATCCGAAAATGAACCTATTTTTGATGTCCGCTTACTAAATTGAACACTCCTTATTAAACGAGCAGAAGGCGCAATATGAATTTAATTCGAAAAGCAATCGGTTTCGTTTATTGACATTAAAAACTTTACATTTGTCGGGCTTTGGTTCAAGCTAATGTGTTTTGAGTCTTTGAACTACGGGGTCTTAATTGATCGGATGGTAAGTGACCAGACAGCTTGACGCTGGTTCCGTGGGCTAGGGGTAGTAGACTCCTGTGGGATGCAACGTGCTTCAGCACTGCTACATCACCTTCAGCAGCGGCACCTGCGCTTCGTATCGTGTGGCTGAGGTGCGAGAAAGCTAAAGTGCTGAAGCACGTTGCATCCCCACGGGAGACTACTGGCTCTAGCGCACGGAACCAGCGTCAACCCGTCTGACCGCTTACCGTCCAAGCGATTAAGACCGGACACATTAGCTTGAAACACAGCCCGACCAATGTAACGTGTTTAATGTCAATTCTCGTAAATCAAACCGACCTTTCCGAATTAAATTCACATCGCACCTTCTGTTCGTTTAAAACCTAATTTTTCAAACCTGTACTAAAGTGGAAAACATTTGGACCTTTTTTATAAGCCTATGAATTGAGGAAGCTATTTCCGTGATTTGTTCGCCAAGTGTCATTTTTTTTTTGATGTCCCCCTTGTCTTAAAATATTTTTTTTCAAAAACTTTGCTGACTTGTGTTTAACCTATTATTTCTGAGGCTTTTGCCAGGTGTTTTAGTTTGAAGCATTTTCTCATTCATCAGCTATTGGAAAAATGCATTTTTAGTTCCCAGACTAGTTTTTTTCCACAATTGACAGTTTTAGATAAAAAAACTTTATTGTTAAATAGCTAAAAAAATATATAATATCAGTTAAATTAGACTCCCAGTTAACTGGGACAACAGTATTGCAAATTAGCTCTAGTATAACCTCTTCCCAGGAATAGTTCGAGTTACCGTCACGCTATACGAGTAGGTATACTTTTATAACTCGTAAAACTCGAGAACGGCTGAACCGATTTGGCTGATTCCTTTTCGGTTGTATTCGTTATTGCCAGGGCAAGGTAACGTATGAAAGAAAAAAAAACCACCGGGAATGTCGGAAATTTGCAGCGGGCGAAGCCGCTGGCGGGGGTCACTAGTATTATATACATTTATATGATTATTTTGAATTTATTAAGAAAAATAAACGGAGGTAGTTCCTTAAAAACGAAAAAATATGCAACATAAATTTCAAGGGAAGCTGTTATTTAAATGTTTGTTTAGTAATCATATTGGAACAATAAATGCAAGAAATATAATATCAATTAAGGTATTCGTAAATAATAAAACTGGCTTAAGAATTTAAAACAACAATCATACGAGTGCCATAATGTTCCTGAGATTTTATTATAATAAAATACTAAAATCAAAAATAAAAAATAGTTTTTAAAATCTGACTACTCTGTAAAAAGTTATCTGTGGTAATATGCGTCACACTGACACCTCCTTTTTAAAGTCGGTTAAAATACTAAAACCTTCTCCTAAGTGTAACAGATACTTTTCAGAAAACCGCACCAAAATCGGTTCAGCCGAACGCGAGATAATCGCGAGCAAACATACAAACATACATATCATACATGTCAAACTAAGAACCTCCTTTTTTTTGAAGTCGGTTATAAAAGAATATATGGGGCTTTTCTTTTACTGAGTGCTGTGGCAAATAATTTATTTTGCATAAAAATAAAATGTTTTTACAAATTTAATCACTTACAATATTAGCTTGCTATTGTAATATAACACAAGTTCTTATAAAGTATCCTAATTTTGCATTCATTGACCCGCCGTGCAATGTCGGTTTAAGTGGCCAGACGAGGAGCCGCCGTGGATTAAAAACACTATATCTATAGTTCGTGCGTTCAAATAAGGTGCATTACAATCCCTTGAAGTCGCCGACACCGCTTTGTCAGCGCCGTAGCGGCATCTTTGTACCAATTGGGATAAACAAAAAAAGAACTCAGGGTTTTTAATTCTAATTCATAAGAATGTAATTTTAAGACACCAATTTCATTCATTTTTTATAAGACCCAATAGTTTTGTTTTAATATCTTGATTCATTTCGCAGACAGTTTATGGATGACATGATTATTTTAAATTTGGGCTGGCATTTACTACTAAATTATGTGATTGTCATAGTGTATTAAAACATACTATTTCAAGCGGTTTTCGCCTAACCCGTAAGATAGACCTAGGAGGGCTTCAAGCCGAAAACGAAAGTCCAAGGTTAATAAATATACATTTGTCGAATTATCCGAAAAGATGGATATTTCAAAAACTTAATGATGCAGAACGGCTTTTAAACCCTTTTCCTCGAAATGCTTTTCGAATTTGAGTAATTGTAGAAATATGAACAATCCCAATTGTTGCGGCATATCTAAGCTTGCAAACTATTTGAACAAACGGACTATACATAAAAAACATACAATTATAAAAGCCAGTATTCTAAGAGCCTACGACACTAAACCTAGTACGATAAGACTGTATAATTTAATCTCGTCATTAATGGGGGGGAACACGAAACGCTGATGCTGCAATCAATTCATAAAACCTGGCAATGTTTTTTTTGTTGTTTAGTTGTAACTCCGATATCTAGTATGATAATAGAACTCCCAAGTTTTGTTTATTCTTCGGAACTTTCTTGTGTAAGAAAAACCACTGCTGTATTTTGACATCGAATTTAAAAATATGTTGTGCCTGGTTTATCGTTAATCGCTTTGCAGAATTGCCATTTCGTGTTCCCCCATTAATGACGAGACCGAATATTTATATCATCCGGTAGTCTTCTCAAACTAGGTTTAGTGTCGTGGGCTCGCCTACTACGAGGAATGGAAGACATGGAAATATAATACAAACAAGAATGATGTCATGTTGTGTCTGGTAGGATAAGTAAAAAATTAAATAAAGGTACGAGTCTCTAAAGGTACGAGTTAGGGCAAGTTAGGGCGCGAGCGACAGCCGAGCCAAAGTTCTAATGACAGGCACCTTTAGAGATAATTAGTAATTATGTACTGCTACAATACATACAGTTTTTCTACAAGCTTAAAATGATAATGTCAAAAATAAACAATTGCTAACTTTTATACTTTGCATAATTTTTCTGCTAACCAGTTACTTGTCAGCAAAGTCATTTTCATTATTTCGATTCTCGTTAATATTTGGACTTTGTGAATTTTACGTTAAAATGTTTACAAATTTCATGTAAGTTTCAATAATTAGGTACTAAAACAGTTCTGATATTTTATTATAAAAAATGCAATGCCAAACGAAACTCCATTGTTGATATCCACATTGAGCGTAACCATGGTAACCAATTGACAAGTCGTGGATTGGTATACATATTAAGCGTAACCATGGTAACCAATAACAAGTCGAGGAATTTATAATTTTTTTGTGATTATAAAAATGATTTTGTAAATATTATTAGTGTCAAAGTTAATTTTGTTTTTAATCTACGTCATGTTAATTGTTACTATTTTTTTAACGGTTTAGTATACAAATTAGGATTTTAATTGTTCACTTAACACCCAATATCCGGAAAGAAGTTGACCATGTTAATAACAATGCTATTCCGGTTACAAAAGAAGTTATTAATATATTATGGTAACGCTCATTCCTTTTCACATTTTGGTTACGAGTTGGGAGGTGCCGAGCAAAATTTCTATATGATCAGCACACGTGGCAGACGTCATTACAAGCGATAATTATACCCTAAGAAACATCAAGGACCTCGTCTGCCACCGTGGTGGCGCTGCGTTGTCAATTAAAAGCGTTTCAAAATGAAAAAATAATACCGTGTGCTATATTATGCGGACATGTCTGCCTCTTGGACTGACCTTTGGATTTGTTATGAAAACCAAGAAAATCGATGAGGCAGACGTTCAGGCCTTTGATATTCCAAAGGCAGACCTTTGATTATTTTTTTCAACGCGACTCTCGCGCCAAGCTACAAGTACAAAATTCTACGTCTACTGAATACTATTGAAAATAATTAATATAATGTATAGGAACAATTTCCGTCACGAACGAACGAACACGTCAGAAATATTTAGATTCAATCTGTTTTGTTTTAAATTTCAAACAGCTTAAAATCAGTGAGCAAAGTGTCTGCCAAATATTTTTTCGTATCTAGGGAGACATAATGAATCGAATTGGCGCAATGAGAACCGTGTTCAAATGACTTAGCGCTTTTTTTTAAATTTGTACAACTCCGTCGCATGATAATGCAGAGCCCTGAATGTCTGCCTCTTCGATTTTCTTCGTTTCCAAGATGATTGTGATTGTCGCCATGAATCCCAGAGGCATACATGTCTGTGCATGTACAATCAACCTAGATGTGAAACATGTGCAAATCATATTCCGAAGTACTCGCCAGCTCCCTAACTATATGCGTCGCATTCTGATATTGTTAATGGTAAATACATATAATTGCGGTTTATAGTCCGCGAGTATAAAAACGAATAACAAACTGTTACTTATCTAATCTGCACCTTTTGAGGTTTTAATTCTTCAAACTTTTTATTGGTCATTTGGTAACACCGATTAAATAAATACATATCAGGAGAGAGGATCCTACACGATCATCTTGACATGACAAAAGTCCGTTCAAGGAGGGTCCGGAGAATGCTTAAACCGCTGCAGATGCAACAACGAGTTGAAGCGTCAAAACACTTTTAGACCTGTGTGGTAAACCCTAGCCATATATAGGAACGAATCTTTACTGGATATGAAACTTGGATTGAAGAAGGGTGCACCACCTTCTAAGAAATTTAAGGTGTTACGGTCAGGCAGAAGACTAATAGCTACGATTTTTTGGGATTTCAGAGGGATTTTGATGATTGATTACAAGAAGAAGGGTGTCAATATAAGCGGAGCTAATGTTATTGGAAAAATTGCGAGAAGCCATTAAGTAGAAAAAGAAAAAACGAGGAATGTTGAGAAAAGGTGTATTGCTCCTGCACGACAATGCACCGGTACACAAGAGTAATGTCGCGACCGCTGCTATTCACAGGTGTGGTTTCGAATCCCTGGTCCACCCTGTCCTGGTACAGACCGGACCTGGCACCCAGCAATTATTATTTCGTTGCTCATTTCAAAAAAAACTAACACGGAAAACAAATCGTGACGAAGTAGTGAAGGAGGCTATTTCGATTCATATCGAGGGCAAGGAAGTTTTTTTTGTTGGGTTAGAGGAATATATTTGTAGATCTTAAAAATGTATCGAACTAAAAGGTAATTACAGTGCCCGGCGGTAAATATTACACATCGACTTTTGGAAAGAGAGAATCGGCTAATTTCGACTACGTAGAGCGTTATCTATGTCGCAAGCTACTTTTATAATGTTTGCTGGCCGTGGTTCAGACGCAAAAATATTGTCAACCCTAGTAAGCTGTCATGTCAGGGAACCGGAGTTAGTATAGATTATTTAACAGAGAGGCCTACCTACCAATTGTAATAATTGTCAACTTTAATGGTTTTTCTGTTTTTCATCCACAAAGGTTCAATACTACGATGTCATTATGCTTAAAGTACTGGCTTTAAAAAACGTCAAGACGGAATAAAAATTATGTTGTCAATTTCAAAACTTCTTATCGATATTCTACAATTATTGTTTCGTGTTTTTCCATATTTTTTTCCAAAATGAGGATGTTTTTTAACTCAGAATATTACGATATGATGTTATGCGTAGGCCATGAAGATAGCAATTTAAATCGTGCTCGCGAACTGTATCGGCAACGATTTATCGATGGAAGACCACCCGCTGAACTGCGACGGCTACCTTCGTACCAGTGTTTTCTCAACATGTCAAGACGCCTACATTCCATAGGCTCCTTTCATCGGCCTTCTGGAAGTGGACGTCCAAGCACAGTTGATGCCAGGCAGGCTGAGTTAGTGTTAGAGCATTTTGAAGAAGAGCCAACCACGAGTACGAGACGAGCCGGGGCAAGATTCGGTATGAACCATGTTGCAGTTTGGCGAATTCTTCGTGACGACAACCGTCACCCTTATCATTATCGCCGTACACAGGAGCTGATACCCTCTGATCTTGCTCCCAGGAGGAACTTCTGCGAGTGGTATCTGAGGCAGTTAGAGGAGAACCCTAATTTCGTAAACTATGTTATGTAGACGGATGAGGCAACTTTCACGAGGTCAGGACTTTCAAATGTGCATAACGATCACGTTCGGGCTCGCGAGAATCCACACGCTTCACGGCAGGGCCGATTCCAACATCAGTGGCGGCTGAATGTGTGGGCTGGCATTTATGACGGGCAAGTCGTCGGTCCCGTCGTTTTGCCATCACGTCTGAACGGGGGCAACTACCTAACGTTTTTACAAACGGGATTCGAAGAGGCAGTTGACGACTTTCCTGTGGCCGACAGGGATTACTTTGACAACCAAAGGAACATGGTGTTTCAACACGATGGAGCTCCGGCTCATTTTGCTCGCGACGTGCGAGAGTATCTCAACGTTCGCATTCCACGAAGATGGATCGGACGTGGAAGACCGGTGCTATGGCCCGCTCGTACTCCGGATATCACACCCTTGGACTTCTTCTTATGGGGTTATGTGAAGGACAGAGTTTATTTCTCCGATTGCCCAACGGTTTTCGAGATGGAGCAGCGTGTAAGATCGGTGTTCGCGTCAATAACACCAACGATGGTGCGAAATGCCACACAAGCCATAGACGAGCGAGGTTGTGCATTGAGCAAGGCGGAGCTCACTTTGAGCCGTTCCTGTAAAGGACAATGGGCAAATTTGTATGGGCACTGTCCCCCCCACCAACAGTAACGGGATGCATGTCTATATGTTTATAAGGACCCAAAAAAAGACAAAATACTTATTTTAGTAGCAAAATCAATGGGATTTTTTTAATGAAAACAAGGGCCAAATAAGGCAAATCATCCATATATGTGTTGTGGTGTGTGTGTGTTTGGTTGTGTTTGCCTGTGTGGTTGCCGGGTTAGAATAGTGCCACTCCGTGTCTTCCCGCGGATGTCGTAAGAGACGACTAAGGGAATAAAGGCTTGTAGTACTGTTAGGCGATGGGCTTGCAACCTGTCACTAATACACTGGTAAACATCTTAGCCTGATTGTGCAAAATGTGGTTACTGAATTATCAACAAGTTTTTAGGGTTGTTGGTAATTCTGTAGCTCTGCCTACCCCACTCTGGGAATGAAGGCGTGAGTTTATGTATGTATGTATGTATTTTCAAACAAATTCCATACGATACGATTATGGTTTTCCAAGAAAACCCCATACATCTGGTGATCGTCTCCATAGTAAAAATACATAATGTTGCTGAGATCTATTAAATGAGACATGTTTCATTTCTGTTGGTGGGGGGGGGGGACATTTCTGCCCATGGTCCTTTGACGTTCATTAAGAACAAGTGTTAGTTTAGGTTTCTTCGTTTAAAATCTTCCAAAACTCGACGTGTAATATGTATCTAATCGAATTCTGTTCATTTTGTTTCTCTTTACCGTTTCGCGAATTATACTTAACATTCTGCGTGGTTTACTCTTTAATTTTACTGAAATAGGGTTAGCACATGAATGAAAAAAATAATGTTTTTTTTTTGGCGGTAAGTCATACAGTGATAGTACGACTCTCAAATATTGTAAATGGACTTGTTATAAGGCACCATTTAACCCCCTTTCGGCTTTACGGGTATTTTTGTAACACCCTGTATATAGAGTTGTTACAAACCCAAGTTTTAAATTACTGAAAGTTGTACTATGGCATCTATAGGGAAAAAGGGAAACCTTTACGAGACCAATAACGCGAAATTATATAAAATGTTTATAAATATTTTGTGCCCGAAGCCAAGATATTAAAAAAAAAGAGGATGTTAATGTAAGAAATGTGTTGATGATTACACTGATAGACAATAGACAGTCCGTTTAAATGAGTCCTCGCGCGCGCGGGGGTAGGACGACAGAGGGGACCGTGGGAGGAGCGGGCGGCAGGCGCATCTTGCCGTTGCTCATTTCGCTAGCCACGCGGTTAGCGATCACAAGTGTTAACAGTTGCGGTCGCTTTGTGAGATATGCACATGATATTTCTTAAGATGAGTCGGGCGGTTTTTGGACATAAACTTAATAGTCAAACCAAACAAATGGCTTTTAACGTATACGCATATGTTAGAAAAAAGAAATTGGACCCAAGTTTTGTTGAATATCAACCAGATATTCCTTTGAACAAAACCGTAGCAGAAGTTACTGGACTATCGGAAAAGTCTGTATCTAGAATTGTACAACGTGGCAAGGAATTGAAAGGCAACGAAAGACTTAATTCACCGAGAAAACCAAAACAGGTTCGGAGAAAAAGAGTAGAAGTGGACGATTTCACCAGAGGCGTGATAAGAAGAAAAATCACTCAGTTTTATACAATTTATAATAAAAAAAACCCAACTCTGAAAACGTTGAATGCTGTACTCAGAGAAGAAAATATATTTGATAATCTCTATACTTACTTACTTATATTATTATATACTTATATTCTTGTAAATAAAAGTACAAACCGTCTACCTACCTACTGTTTCATTTTGTTACATTTTTCATTCATAATTCATAACCACCCGATCACATCACGTCACATATCTCAAGAACTATCCAGTGCACAAATCACCTCTTGTGTATCACACTATGCGCGTCTGCCGCCTACACCGCTCTTGGTCCCCTCTGTCGTCATACCCCCGCGCCCCTGGACCGCGCGGGTGATGACTCAGTTATCCGGTCTACCTATAGCGATAAATACGGCTATTACCTACTGACAGTGATTTTTACCTCAATGAGAGCACGTATAGTGAAAGGGAAGAATTTGAGGATTTTACGTATTTTTTATTCTTTTTGCATATTTTGTTATTCCTGAACCTAAAAACATGGATGACTATATTTGTAAATTTGATTACAATGCTTCTATTTTCTTAATGTCTCACGGCCAACTTCGAGTTTCGAATGACAGTTCCGACAGTCGTCGGATAAAAAATGATTTTAGTTATACCTAATTGTCAAACATAAGAACCTATTCTTTTTTGGAAGTCGGTTGACTAAGTATTTTATTTTGTTTAATGTATTAATTTCGTCGGTGTACTATACATGTTAAAATGGAGTAAATGATATTTAATAAGTTAATAATATTTAAAGGTTAGTTTTACAGCTCTATATAGTTCACGCAGGAATCAAAACAAAACAACAACCAAGTAATAAGTTCTAAATTCGAATTCTAATAATTTACGTAGTACCTGGAAATTAGCATTCGTTTGTATTCCGAAATGCGATGATTGCAGATGTGCAATATTTACCGCCGGGAACTGTATATTGAAAATGAAAAATATTTATTGTTTTATTGAATAGATAAACATTTTATTTCGCGTATTATTGGACCTCCCATCGTAAACTGTCTATCACCTATTTAACAGATATTTAAGTCTGCTAGTCATTCATATTGTGGAATATAATACAGTCAGACATCACTTAAGTAGCAAACAGAAAAACAATAAAAAGCTCCTCTTGCAGTTGTAACACATCTGTATAGACCACTCGACATTCTATGTTTGAAATTTGACGTCCCATATTAGTTTTGTACACAACTACATGCAACAGGAGCTTTACTTAGATTTTTTACGTATATAATTTTATAATATACAGATGGCGCGTCGCGTGTGATTGGTTTCAGCATTGTTTGCCAAACTTAACGGGTAATACATCAACAGAGCCCGGATTTTTCATGGCAAAACAAAACACTATCGTAATCTGGCTAGTGACAGATACATCATTTTATCGATATCGAGTATTATTTATAAAAGCTGTGCTCGAACGAAATCCTGAATATGAAAGATTACGAGATATATCTGAAAATTGTACTTAAACTGAAAATTATACCAATTAGAAGGAATTTTATAAATTTGCTCCCTTGACGTCAAGTGAAGTTGAACGTACATTTAGTTTATATAAATGGCGTTATAGTGATAAACGAATTTGTTTGCTCCCAGAGAATGTTGAAAAACGAATGATTATCTACTCCTATCACCATTACACGAATAAAACGCCATGTCCTGCTGTGTGTACTAACGTGGATTACGACGAAGAAATTGAATATGTTTCTATATAACTTCATACAAACTATGTATGTTTTTTTATGTTGTATAGGTAGGTATGTTATTTTATTTGGTCACGTTTTTTATTCTATTTCACAATTATCGATATCGATAAAATGCTGTTTCTATCACTAGCCAGATTACAATAGTATGTTAGGTCGCGATACAGTGGCGCGGCTGCCAAATACGCATTTGTATCGCTGCAAAAAGTTGCAGTTGGTAAAAAGCCTTGGGCATAAATGGGCAATTTGGCGATTTATACACACTAATAAATGGACGGCCATTTTGTGTGCTTCACTAATGATTAGACGAGGTTACGTCCGTATTTTTTTTAGGTCCGTGGTTAACATGTGGCTTCATGTCGTACAATCCCACTTTATCAATAAACGTACTTGCACTTGTTAACAAATGAATTAACTCGCACCGTATTTTCACATCCGCGGTCTAGTCAAATTGGTTTATACATGTCGATCGCCGGCCGGCCACAGTCTGTCAATAGTAAGGTTTCGGCAATCGTCAGGCGTATGTTTGCTTTCTGTCTCTTCACATAGCCCATTAAAATTTATCGCTATCTCGTTTTGCTGTGGAAATAGTGTATTTTTCCCGAACCAAAAGGTCTGATATAAACATCAGACACTCCGTTCTAAGAAAAAGTTACAACCAATATGTTTTATATGAACATCAGACCCACTTTTAAAACCTGACATTGACCTGACTTGACAACCGGACAAAAAAATATGAAGATAAAGTCCGTTGAAGTAGCGCGTGGCGTCACTCCGTGGCCCACTTTATACCACGTTGTGACGTCATGAGCCCCCACTGCCGACTATGATGCGCGTTATGTTTGGAGTGTTTTTACTGACGGAGTAATTAGAGGGCGCACCCCTATTTGGTTTTATTTTATTTAAATTATAAGTTTAATAAACATTACCCAAAAATAACAAACACTCGGGAACGAACACAGTTGGGCCCCATATCTTATTGCACGATGTCTCACGTTCACTCGCGTGCTGTACTGTAGTTTTTATAAATGTACCTACCAGCATTTTAATTTTCTAGTAAATAAGCCAAATAACGTATGTGGAGTGAAATCTGGACAAAGTTTGAACCTCTGTTTAAAATATTCAAATACCAAAAGAAGTCCAAGTCTTTTGTTTAACAACTCATCTTTAAATAATTACGACTAATTTTATGGACGTCTGGATTTTACAGGATTATGGCAAATCGAGAAACTATTTATAATTTCTTCGATACACTCTCTCTGGTAGTATGCGACGGTCGTGGAGAATTTTACACAAAAGGTTTGAGTCAAAGCACAGTTTTTGGTTCTTGAGTTACAAACGGTTAAAATGTTTATACCTACCGAAAACTTATTTGCGGTTTTAGTAAAGTGACCGCGACCTATGTCGATGTATAGGGATAACAGTTTTCCAACGGCGTAGTTAAGTTTGTCGCGAGGTCTTATTTGTTTGTAGTAACGGGTTCGTAACCCTACACTGAGCATGGTCCGACTTGCTCTTGCCCGGTTTTTTTAATTTGGGTTAGCCACATGGAGCAATGTTTGCCAATTGTGATCGGAACATAGAGGAGCTTATATTGGTGTTTTGGCCAGATTTGTCTTCCAGTCACTACTCCAAAATTAAATTCGAAAGAAATATTAGCAATAAATAAAATGCCGACATCTGTGATTAAGTCAGCCACGGACAAAGCTCCACGGAACTGTCGCAAAGCAGCTTGCAAAGGTGTAAATATGTTTTTGCATTTAACATTGTTTAACAAAACTGTTTTTTTATTAAATTAAATATTGTTATGAACTTTGTGCGAATTTCACTCCGCATACGTTACGTGCACTTGTTTGCGTTACACAGGTTCCCCAGCAACAGATTCTATTACATTGTTCCGCAATTGCGGGCGACCCCGCCCAACACAGCCATAAGACAAGTATGAACTACTTATTTACTCACATCAGATCAGGAGGGCTAGCACAAGTTGTCCGGGACTTGTTTTTCGCTCGGATCTTCCTTTTGATCTAGTCTGTAATGACAGAGCGCAAGCGAGAAAATGTAACTTGTGCTATCCGTACTGTGCATGTTATCATAAACCATATATTAAATTATCACCTAATACAAGCATTCGTTCAGTCAAATTACTTAGAGCTATTTTATTCTGCTTTCGGGACAGTATTCGACTAAGCCAAACGGGCAAAATAACGAAAATGACAATACAGTTCGATACCGCCCAAAATAAAAGAATCAGGAATCCTCGTAGAAGCATTAAGTATTACGATACCAATGCTGTCTGGACGGTGCCTCATCGACCTTGGAGCAGACAAATAGTGGTCAAATATATATACAGTTATATATACAGTGGTGGTTACATAATTACGGACGCCAGCGTTTTCCCCATACAAATATCACTTTTCAATTTTGACCACCAAATAAAACATGTGTGTCAATTGTAATTAGTAATAAAATTGATCAACAATTTTACTACTAATTACAATTGACTTTCGCTCATTAAATGAGGTTTGAATTGATGTGTAGTGAACTACTGTTAAAAACGGATTTTATATTTTATAGGGATTCAAAATTTAGCGCTGACGAATTTTTATTTGTTCTAATCCCTGTAAAATGAGAGATTCGTTTTCAACAGAGATACATTGTAAATACATTTGTGACTAAAAATAAAATTGGTTGTCAAAATTGAAAAGTCATATTTGAAAACCATGTGTAGACTTACTTGTCTTAAGTAGTAAACCACTTTCTGACCTCAAAATGCAACATTTTTGTATGAAACAGCTATTTTAAATAATATATAGCAATCACGGACAATACATCGGCTAAGTGATATCCAAAATGTTTTCTCAGTTTACTTTATTTACGATAAAAGAGCTGTTTTAACAAATAAAGTTTATTTTTGCGGTTAAAAAGTTGTTTTTCATATAAGACAAAAAGGCTGTACGCAATTTTATAGGAAAAACGCAAGCGTCCTTAATTATGTGACCTCCACTAAGGACTTGGAAGCGCCTCTTGCAACGGTACGATACACTTAAGAAACATACATCTTCAGACTGAACGAGGTGGTCGAGTTGAATGCGGTATCTAGTTAATTATTGCCAACAGCGTGCGTCACATTGAGAAACAACCGGAAAATAATGACTTACAATCGTCGTCGTTATACGAGACACCAATTATTTGAAACAGTAAGCGATACGTTCCTCGTCGCTATCCTCTCTCCCCCCTCCAACGTCTAGACGCCGCGGTTGGGCAGCGGCTTGACTCGGTAGACGCGTACGAGCCAGTGCTCGGAGGTGTACGCCTCCTCCAGCACGTCGAGGTTGAAGTCCTTGTGCCCGATCTCGGCGCCGCGGACGCGGTCGAAGCCCGGCGGCCGCCCTGCACAAGCACACACACCCTTCACATTACTACCACTACCGTCTACAACGCTTTATTAAAATAATATGTTAATACCATAGACGTTGAGACCATAGTTTCAACGTCGATACATAGACTCTATGTTTAATCAGACCGTTCGATATGTTCGACCGACGACTGCCGACAGACCGACGTTCATTATAAAACTTAAAAATTACTGCTTTTCGTTGCACACACTTCGAGGCTGCCCATAAAATAAAAGATTGTCTATAATATGTAAGTCGTCCCATAAGTGTCGAGAAATGTAGCGACTCAATAGATATAGCGAACCTATTCGTAAAACATTTAAAATCGGTTCCACTACTCACAGCGGGGGCCGGTGGCTGACACTGAGGACCACCTCCCTAATAAATCACAACTCAAACTCGGTAAATCACCTGGGTTTCATGGCCTCAGTGTCGAGCACATATTATATGCGGGCGATGAAATATACCGCGTGCTTTGCGACCTGTTTAACAACTGCCTTAAGCATGTGTATCTACCGAAAGACCTTACGCGTACCATAGTCACTCCTGTACCTAAAAATAAAACTGGTGATCTGTCAACCATACCTAAAGGCCAAACTCGCTAGGTACCTAATATAATTAATTGGTAAAATTGTAGAAAGGTTGTTGCAACCCGAACTAACTAGGAATACGTGTTTAGATGAAGGTCAGTTTGGTCTTAGGCCTGGACTCTCGATAGATAGCTGTGGTATTAGCCCTTGAACACTACGTCAACTCCGCATGTTTAATGGACATAAGCAGAGCTTTTGATTTGGTTTATTATAAATGGTTATGGGTAAAACTGCTTAGGTCGGGGGCTTCACAGGATGCAGTGGGCCTGCTCAGATACAGGTACGAGAACCAAATATACAGTGTTAAGTGGGGTAACGCACATTCTAATGAATATAGATTAGAATGTGGCGTGAGCCAAGGAGGGCTGACATCTCCGGACCTTTTCAACACCTACATAGATGTCTTGATCGTGGAGCTGAAAGGCACCAAGACAGGCTGTGACATCAGTAACGTATGTTAAGCCGGGTCCGCAGCGGCAGCATGTTACGAACAAAATTTTGTTTTGCTCACAGGCCGTCCACTGCCATTTTCGGGTATTGAATATTTTTATTAGTAAAAAAATGTCAGAAAATCACATCCCTCGAATACCTCTATACTACAAAAATCGAAGGTAAGTTAGCTCCATCCCTGTCACTCGTCATTCGAGACTAAATCAAGGGAAAGGGATGGAGCTAGCGTAACTTCGAACTTCGATTTTCAAAGTAGGGCCGATGTGGCCTAAGATGTGAGCGAAAAAGGGGGATATTATGTTATATTATCCATCCGTCGCGGCAAACATGTTTGATTGTTTTGGTAAAAAAAAATTAGGCCCTATTTTATTATTAAAACTTGTTAGGTGTTAGAAAAACACGATAACATGGCGCAGCGGGCCCGGCTGTATAATAATCCAAGTTACGCCGGTGACATGATGAGAATCAGCCTTCGATCGGAGGCATTATACAACTACTGGTTGTCTCTGAACGTTACGCGACAGGGCACACGAGCTCCTTTACAACGTGAAAAAGACTGAGCTGCTAATCTTTAGGTGTGGAAAAGGATAGAGTGCACAGCCCACGGTATGCTTGTATAGTAAGCCAGGTTCGGGTTGCAACTAGTTTTACATATCTCTGTCATGTTTGAACGGAAAACCTATGCGATGGTCAAAATATCGAATGGGAACGTATGGTATTGTCTGTTCGGTGCAACATGATGGCGCGAAGCCAAACCACCCAGAGATAGGAGCTCCTTCGACACTGTCTAATTCATGTCTTAATGTGCTAAATTATGAGTGTATAATAAAAGTCATTTTGTATAACATAACGTATGTATAACATAATAACGCTGAATAATTATAAAAATATATTTTAAAGTCCTTTTTTAATTCCCCTCATACGTATGAAATTATGCTTTAATTAATTATAAAAAAAGACTGATTAAAGCGGCAACAAGAACTAAATTATAAAAGTAAATAAAGAATTAAAGAGGAGGAACAGTACTTGTGTAGCCGGATATTTTTAACATCATGCACGAATCGTAAAAATTAAATTAACTGCGCCATCTTTTGAAACAACTGACGCCGTGTAAGAATCTCATTTAATAAGAAGAGTCAAAGAAGTAAAATGTGCTTTAGATAATGGCTAACAAAATGGATTGCATTTTTTTTTATATCCGTAAGAGGCAAATGAGCAGATGGGCCATCTGATGGTAAATTTTAATTATATTTCCGTTAGGTGTTTTCAATGTTAGGGCAGATGCACTCTGTGCGGTCGTCGCGGCCAGCAGGGTGCGCCTAACCGCATTAAGAATCGGCGCAACTTTCACCGCCCCCGGTTTGAGACACCGATGCGACTTGCGGTCAGATCGTTTACAAGATGGACGCGCAGGATTCCGCAACTTGTACCTATTCAAAATTGATGGTTGACGTTTTACATATACTTAAACACATCAAAAAATCCCAGGGATAAACAATATCCGTACAATATTTTGATATTTAACAATGTATTACAACGCATCAAAACAACGCAAGAATATCGTTTATCCTGGAAATTTTTAAGTTTCGGTCAAGAGTTGACTAGTGTTACTAGACAAGAGGTGTTGTGTACTGTAGAAGTGTAGCGACTGACCGCCTTCGGTGTAGACGAGGCCGAACTTGTAGTAGCTCATCTTGTACATGAGGCAGTTGAGCAGCGTGGGCGAGCCGTCGGCGTCGACGCGGAACTCGCCCGCGCCCGTGTAGTAGTCTGCCTCGCGGATGTGCGCGCCGCGCTCCGTGCTGCCGCCGATGCGAACCATCCACAGGAACTTGTTGATGTCTGCGCAACGCAACCTCCGCAACCCTTTACTCGCGCCCATGTTCACACTACCATTACACTACCTCCATATGTATTTATTTTATGTATTACTAGACCCCGTTATCTTGTCGCACTGTCATTACTTTTCAGTAGAGCGTGAAAGTTTTTTTTTATCGGCTATCTAAATGTCGATACTGTATACGTCACTGATAATTTCGAAGAGGAGTCACTAGGTTCTATTACTTTTGTATAAAAATATATCTTACTAATATTATAAACGCGAAATTATAAAGAATGTATGTATCCGGATGTTTGTTACTCTTTCACGCAAAAACTAACGGACGGATTTTGGTGAAATTTGGAATGCAGACAGCTTAAATATTGGATTAACACATAGCCTACCTTTCATGTATATGTAACTTAAAATGCGAAAATTCAATTGCATTATATAAATATCGATATCAAGAAGGTCGATAAAAAAACATTCACGATCTACTAAAAAACAATTTCAGTGCGACAAGATAACGGGTAACGGGGTCTATTTATTACCGTCCGATTAGTACTAGATATAATTGCCGTCAAACTTCTTGAACATTAGGCGAGGTAGTGGGGGAAAGTTCGCGCATCGTACACATACGTGCAAAAAAAAGTACC
This sequence comes from Acleris sparsana, assembly GCA_923062465.1. Classification (NCBI taxonomy): domain Eukaryota; kingdom Metazoa; phylum Arthropoda; class Insecta; order Lepidoptera; family Tortricidae; genus Acleris; species Acleris sparsana. The sequence goes on along the minus strand of OV281285.1, from coordinate 45,466,713 downwards.
TAATTTTTGTTACAGAATATTTTCAAATCTTAGGATAAATGATACACAAGTGAAAAAAAAATGTTTATATTATTATTAGAATAACACTAAAAAATACAGGAAACTATTTAAAATAGATTAGTCTTGAACTAAAAAGGATATTCCTTCCATTAAGTCAATACCAGCGCTGGTACTAGGTCTTGGTTCAGGGGAGCTGGAGGTAGTCATTGTTTCTTGATCAATATCATGATTATCATGATGTTGATAGTCATCATCGGAGTTTTTATCGGAGTCATCATCGGAGTCGCTTTCATCGTCAGCATAAATTACAAATTGGTCAGTGTTTTTCACTGTCTCCACAAAACCCTTTCCGTCTTTTTTAAAGAAACAATACACATCGTACACCATCTTCCGAGCTTGTCTTTTTAAAACTACGTTTCTTTGGCGTGGCATTATGTTGTCAAACGTTAAAACAATAACAAAAAGTCAACCACTAACCATAACATAATTTTCAAGGTAGATAGAAAAACCGTAGACTACAGTAGGATAAACGCCACTCTAGTTAAAGTACATAATTGGTTTATTAGTAACAACTTGCTACTAAATGCCAAGAAAACTAAATGTGTTAGGTTCGCTTTGCCTAATGTTAAACCAGTAGATTCTAGTATTTTTCTAAATAACGAGTGTTTGCTAATGGTAGATAGGGCGGTTTTCCTAGGCATAACAATAGATAAAAATTTGCAATGGAGTCCCCACATAGCTGCACTGGCAGGTAAACTAAGTTCGGCAGCTTACGCCGTTAGGAAAATTAGACAACTAACTAATGTTGAGACAGCTCGCTTAGTTTATTATAGTTATTTTCATAGTGTTATGTCTTATGGTATTCTGGTTTGGGGTAAGGCAGCTGACATACAAACTATATTTGTGTTACAAAAAAGGGCCATTCGTTCTATTTATAATTTAAATTCCCGTGACTCATTAAGAGAACTTTTTAAAGAAACTAATATCTTAACTGTAGCGTCTCAATTTATTTACGAGAATATTATTTATGTTATTAAGAATTTAGATTCGTTCACCAAAAACTCAGATATACATAATTTAAATACTAGAAATAAAAATAAAATAGCTATTCGAAAATTCCGTGTCCGTAAAGTATATAAATCATTTGTTGGTCAATGCATTCATTTCTATAATAAATTACCTGAAGTAGTTTTAAAGTTACCCTTTCCAGCACTTAAAAAATATTTGAAAAGGTCGTTAATGTCTAAAGCGTATTATAGGGTCGAGGACTATCTAACAGACAAAAATGCATGGCATACACCCGAAACTTAGTCAATAGTCATTTGTTCAAATGCAAAGGCTTTATCCTGCTTTTTCTTGTCTGGGGGACACCGTTGATGCAGGAAAACATATCGAAACTTTTATGTGGTCATCTTGCACCATCTCATATACACATATATAAGTAGGTAGTTGTAGTTATTTTATTTTATTCTTTTCTATCTTTCTCTCCCGTAAGATTTTTGGCATGTTTTCCTGCTGAACTACTGTTATTTGATATTATATTTAATTTAATACTTGTAGCTTTATATAATGCTAGATTAAGTTGTACATACCATTGTAATATGCAATATGAAATAAGTTTAAAAAATGACTGACTGCTGAGTTTCTTGCGGCGTTTCTTCTCAGCAGTGGTCTCCTCTTGGGAAGCGCTGGTAGTATCTTGACGTGTAAAAGTGCCCGAGCGGCCTACTTACTAAATAAATTTCTTTTATCTTTTATCTTATCTTAACAACAAAGTTACTTTAAAACAATGAACAAAAACTCAACAAAAAATTATAACAAGAAAATTAATGATAACAATCGGCTTTATCAGTGCACGCAAGTGTACTCGGGAGGCAGAGGTACGTGGACGCGGTGCGGGACGCAAACGTCAACTGATTGACCAATAGGTGCGAACGACGCGTGCTCCCCCGCCGCCACCTCCCGCCGCCCGCGGCCCCCCCTCCCAACGAAACCTAAAAATCGCTTCTACGCAAGCAAGGTTACGTGTTCAAGAAGTTTGCCGGCAACTATACATCTAATTTGCTTAAACTTGATGTAAGTGAGATAGAAGCAGAATTTTTTTTCCTGTCTCACGCAAGCATGAGTGATATCAACTACTCAGAATTATAACCAGGGAGCGAAACTTTGATGCCGGTGACAGCCGTATGACGTCAAGCTTCATACAGAGTGTTTTTATCTACATTATAGATAATCACTAACAACTTATTGGCCTCATTAGTTTACGGATATTTTATTGACACTTGAGACGGCCAGTACCTACTTATAAAAAGTGGCACCTAACTGTCTTTGTCATATTAATCAGAAAATTGTCGGAGACAATAATAATGTATATCCGTTTAAATAGTATTTTTTATTCGTGAATTTAAGAACTGCGAATTGTTATAACTAGCACATTACAGGCATCGCTTGACCATAGTCGCCATGGAATCTATGCATCCGTATTTGAAGACGTATCCTTTTTTGGTTGTTAAAGATGAAAAAATGTTTTGCTCCTGCTGTCAGCAAAATTTAACAGCTAAAGCAAGTAATATAGAAACACATTTAAAAACCAAAAAGCACATTGAACGAGAAGGATCAAAAATGACACACCATGATTTTAATATGGATTTAACAAATTTCATGATAGCTTCAAATATACCTTGAAAACAATTGCAAAATAAGAACTTTTATGATATCATCTATGTCACTATTTTAATGTCATGTATATTTTATAAAAATACCCTATATTTCAATTTGCGTCATAATGAAGTCACCGGCATCAAAGTTTCGCTCCCTGATTATAACGCAAGTGTGCAACTAAGGTTTGGCGGTTTAACGGACAACACGCAGCGTTTTCATGTTTTCAAAGCAAAGTAAAAGATCGACCAGTACAAATAGAAAAAAGGCAAGGCATCGGAATTACAGTAAACACACCTTAGTAGAATGTTAATAAGTCGTTAAAATCAAAGCTATTACAATTAAATCTGGTTATTCTGAGTAAAACTTAATGTTATTATGTACTCACTTGTTGCATATTATTTATAGCATAGCGCTCACCCATTCTCGCTATATTGGTGACCCCGACTCAAACATTGTCGGAATATGAAGATTCGGTACAAGAAGCCGGTCCGACACAAGACTCGGCTGCGGCTATAGATCGCGTAGCCATGAGGCTACCACCATTCTGGGCGGACGACGCCGAAGCGTGGTTCGCCCAAGTAGAGGCGCAGTTCGCAATGTCAGGTATAAAAGCGGATTCAACAAACTACTTTTTCATCACACTTGCTCGTAAATGGTGTTATTCCATGCCTGTATACAGAAGGACAATGGCCTAAATTGTTCCCGCGGGAATTATGGCGAGTTTGTCATCCCTAGGGAGTAATGACTTTCTTTTTAAAATTTGCAACTCTTTCGTACATCATTTCTGACTAAGGAGGTTTAATTTTCGGCCAAGTTTAATCGGTTTCTAATTTCATCTTTAAAAATTAGCTATAGACTAACTTACATTACACAAAACCTATACGCTTCATTAAACTTCATTATTTTTATACCTATTTCAAGTTTATATCAACATTTATCATTAATTTTAGTAATTATAATTTTTTATCAAATTGGCTAAATCTGGCTCGAATCCAGGTCGAAACTAAACGCAGTTATTATCTGTGGTAGAGGTCACAAAAAAAATCGTTTCCATTTACGTTCCCGTTCGTCAAAAGTTATTTCTTTATATTTTGCAAAGTTAAAGTGTTTTCTCTTTGTTTTTTTTCCTCGCAAATGTGATGAAAACCATTGTGTGTATCACAGGCAGTAAGGGGATTACTAACTCGAGTCATTAAAAGCCCTCCGCCTTCGGCGTCGGGCTTCTAACACTCTCGTTAGTAATTCCCTTCATACTACCCTTGATGCACAATGTACTATTTCATCACACTTGCTCGTAAATGGTGTTATTCCATGCCTGTATACAGAAGGACAATGGCCTAAATTGTTCCCGCGGGAATTATGGCGAGTTTGTCATCCCTAGGGAGTAATGACTTTCTTTTTAAAATTTGCAACTCTTTCGTACATAATTTCTGACTAAGGAGGTTTAATTTTCAGCCAAAAATTAAATCGGTTTCTAATTTCATCTTTAAAAATTAGCTATAGACTAACTTACATTACACAAAACCTATATGCTTCATTAAACTTCATTATTTTTATACCTATTTCAAGTTTATATCAACATTTATCATTAATTTTAGTAATTATACATTTTTATCAAATTGGCTAAATCTGGCTCGAATCCAGGTCGAAACTAAACGCAGTATCTATGGTCATAAAAAAAATATCGTTTCCATTTACGTTCCCGTCCGTCAAAAGTTATTTCTTTATATTTTGCAGAGTTAAAGTGTTTTCTCTTTGTTTTTTTCCTCGCAAATGTGATGAAAACCATTGTGTGTATCACAGGCAGTAAGGGGATTACTAACTCGAGTCATTAAAAGCCCTCCGCCTTCGGCGTCGGGCTTCTAACACTCTCGTTAGTAATTCCCTTCATACTACCCTTGATGCACAATGTACTATTAAGTTATTCGCGAATTAGACCCCAAAACTGCAAGGGGAAGTGCGAGACATTATAACGAAGCCCCCAGAAAAGGATAAGTAAGAAAAATCAAAGAAAGAGCTTGTAAACCGCCTCTCAACGTCACAGGAAAACTAAAGAGTGCGTGTAATTATTCATTTCATTGATTTCAAATTTCGCACGCGACTGCTGCGGCTGTCGCTGACCCGCTATTAGAAAAGGTAGGGACTTACCTACATGCAAACCTCGCTTAGCTAGGTCAAGGCATTGCCAGTGGGTAGGTAGCAAGTAGATAGATTTTAATAAACCAGTGAGATCACTTAAAACTCCAATGTCCATTTATGTTACGGGTACGCTGAAGTACTACGAGATAACAAGACCGTGAAGCGAACTACCTACCTACCGCTGCGGGCGTCTAGCTCTTGGATTTTATTTTTTGGGATGTTTCACTTAACCGTTTCACCGAAAATTAAAAGTGCTTTATTATTATCCTAATTTCATTTAACCAACTTATTCGACAAACATTACAACAAAAAAAAGCCTGTCAGCGACAAACAGTTACTTTAGTTAAACTGTAAGTAATACAAAACAATTGGTAATAATAACTACAATAGTAAAATTAAAACGAATTCGTAAATATATTACGAACTTCCAAAGTTAAGCAACTACGACCGTTTAAAACATCGTGTTGATAAAATCAGTTTTTCCACATTTTTGTAGCAGTTTTACCTGAGATTGGTTTTTAGTCGTAAACTATGAAAATTAGGTTACAATTTAAGCAATAGCATCGAAATAAGAAGCCATTATAAAAATACAAACCGTATAAAAATGCTAAGAAAATAGTATTTTTTTCATGTTTCTTGTACGGGGACCCCTCATGGGATTTGATTTATTGTTCATTTAATAAACAATTCAATTTTAAACGATAGAGTTTATAATAATACGTATTCTGTGAGAATTTCAAGTGGTTACTCATTACGGTTAAAGAGATATAGCCCTGTAAACTTACTCAAGGGCGCACACCGCTGTTGATGTTGTTGAACGATGACGTCACTCCAGCAAGATGGCGCGCCCTTTAATATTATTGACCAAGATTTTAAACGTTCGTAGAGTCAAAACTGTTGGGTCTATTTGAATGAAACAAAAAGTTGCATGTTTGTTTATTTATAAGCTTTACTTTAACAAAGTTTCAAGCGATTTGGCGTACCTACTGACATTCTTCATTGGGCGATCGCAAACCAAGCCAATTCCTCCGTCATCTTCGAGGACTAGCTGGCGAGTGTTACCGACGATTTTATTCGCAGTCTTTGGTCATGTCGTCTGCCTACACACGTGCAAACCATCATTGCTTCGCAAACCACTGCGTTGTTGTATGACATCGCTATTCTAGTGGACTAAATAACTTATGTGACACCTACTTCATCCTTCCAGCAGGTCGCGAGCACAACTTCCTTCGAGGAGATGTTGAACAGGATGGAGCAGTCTATCACGGCTCGCATTCAGAGCGAGTTGACGCAGCAGATGGCGCAGCTGAGTGCTGGCAACAGCAGCGGTTACCGTCGGGAGCGTTTTAACAGAAAAGGGTCGTGCAGTCGCAGCAGGTCCAAATCTCACGGTCAGATCAAGCTTTCAAAGAAGGTATGTGCTGTTTTATCATAGCAATTTTAATACTAAGGCACGCAAATGCATTCCCCCATGCAACTTTAAACCGGAAAACTAGCACACACCCAGCCGCCTATTCATCACTGATAGAGTAAGCAAAATACAATACCTCATTGATACCGGTTCCGCCCTCTGTATTCTGCCGCCCAGATTTATGGCCAAGTGCAAGTCGCCAGATGAGAAATAAAATCAAGATAGTTTAATTGTCTCGGCGAACATTTCCTGTCCTTTTGCTTCAATGCGAAGGTGATAGGTTTGTGATCGGTATACAGGGTGTATACGGAGGGGTGGATCAAATTAAGGTCAAAGGTAGGGAACCTCAAGGGCTACCGAATTGACCCCATGTATGTTCAGCGATTAACATTTGTTTCAGAGTTACGAGTTTTTAGTGAATTTTTCAGAATTTTCGTATTTTCCGTTTTAATTCCTTTGTGGTAGCTGATAAATAAAACTCTTAATAATTTGAGCACATTGAAATTTTCCATGAACATTCACAGGACAATTTTTTTAAATTATCACATAACTTGTTTTTTTGCAAAGTACCTTAAAAAGTCCCTAAAAAAAATACAGGGCTAATTCTCCATAAAAGTAAATTAGTTTTCTCAACAGAAATAAGAGAACTATTCCAAATATCCAAATTCCAAGAATCCCATCCTCTTTAAAATGAGGTATCAACTGCTTGAATCAGGGACGTCGTTTTCTAGTTATTGCAGAGTTTTAATCCGCTACCAAAGTGAACTAACAACCAGTTTGTATAGCTAATTTGTCTCGGTGCAAGAATGAACCGTGCACCAAACGAATGTCGCCAATAAGTACTTGCCACAAAAAGTATGGCTGATTTCAATAATTTCCTACTCATTTTAAAGAGGGTAGATTTCTTTAATTATCAGGGTCCTTATTTGGGGTCGCCATTGAAATAATTAAAATATTAGTCACATAAATAAGTTACCTTTAACAGTTTTTACGTTAAAATTATAAAACTTTAAATGACAGGTAAACCATCAGTTTCAGCAGTTTTGTAGCGAACTTCAAGGAGTACTATTCTGTATAAAGCATTTGAAAATAGCTTTGATTGTCATCGACTTATTAACATGCTACTTAGGTGCTAATATTGACTCAGTTTTTCACCTACCTGTATGAGAATTTAACGCTGAAAAAATTGAAGGTGCACAAGGAAGTAGTTATCGGTTTTTATAAATATGAATGTTTTGTTGTTGAAGCGGAGTGTAGTTACCGTCAGAGGAGTAGCCGACGAGCCCACCGAATATGACGAGCACGTAGTCGACATCGAGCTCACGCATGATCTCGTAGGCGCGCTCCTCGGAGGAGGCCATGGCCTGCCCCACGCGCGAGATGTGCGTGTTGTTCCACGTGTTGTTGTCCACGATCACCGTGCGGTTCGCCATCGCCGTGATCTGATACCCGTAGTCCCACCACGACATCACTTTTGCATCCTGCGACCGAAAACTTTTCATTCGAATACGGCTTTTTAAAATAACCTCGAAAAAATGTCGTGAAATGCAATAGGAACGAGTCCTATAGTAGAAACGTTTTTTGGCCGTTAGGCCGTCTGTCCACCGCACGCCGTCAACGACACGATACCGATATAACGATATTTTATGGCCGATATCAAAATATCGTGACGGCTATTGTTTGTAAACCGCGACGATATCGTTGGTTCAGTCAGTTTGTAGTAGCTGTAGTGCGTAGAAATACAACAAACTAGGGATGGCTGCGTTCAACCGGCGACCACTCATTCTTCTGCTTTTGCAACGCGATTAATTGAGAACCTCCTCCTTTTTATAAAGTCCAGTAAACCATTTCTTTGATGCCAATTCCTCGTCACACTTACCAAAATGTCGCCGTTTAAGATACAGGAACGATCGTTGAGAAGTTATTTTTGGTACTTCAACATCAGTTTTACTTTACCACATACGCATGCATAATTTACGATGACTACGATGAGTAGCTTCATAAATTTAACAAATAAATCTAATCGCTGCCCTTGAAACACTTATGAGTTATGATTTAGGAGTTCCGGTGGCCATCTCCGGTCATCGTCATCAGTTCCACTTCACCAATAGTTGCTTTTATAATGAAAATACTTAAGTTCTTACAGAAAATACCAAAGTCGTTGTATGTGTGCGTAAAACTTTTGAAGAGTTCCCTCGATTCCTCGTGGATCCAATCATCGGATCACCTCAACTTTTCTATAGGACCACTCATGAAGTATGACTTTCTTAACTAAAAAAGAATTATCGAAATCGGTTCATTAGGAAAAAGTTATGCGTGCGTACCTACAATAAATAAGTTTTCATTTTTGGGACAAACTTTTGTTGCCGACTGCACTTTTTTGATGACGATATGATTCTAACGAGCCCTAACACGATAACTTTCCCGAGTGTAATTTAGGACCTCCTATGGCCACCCTATGATATAGCACCATCGAGCTGTTCTGATGAGGGAGATTTCTCCATCAGAATAGCTCGATGGTGCTATATCATTGTATTGTCATCAGAACTTGTATCCAAAGCTTCAACGGAAACTGGAAGGTGGGTCAAAATTGGGTAAGTAATACGAGATTACCTTGCCGAGTTTCTTACGCCGGTTCTTCTCGGGGCAAAGGTTTTATTTTTCGAACCGGTGGTAATGCTTTTTGACATTCATAGGTGCATTATATTATGCCTAAATTGAAGAATAAAGAACTTTGACTTTGACTTTGAGATATAACAACTGATAATATAACACTCACAATATATTCTCACACTTTGTATATTAGTTATGTATGTAACTGTTAAATAATGAAGCTTCTTAAGGTACGAGTACGAGTGCCGAGGTCTTATTACATGCACGAGTAACTTAAGTGCTAATTATATAGCGTTGCATACATATTTTTTTCTACAAGCTTAAAATAATAATGACAAAAATAATAAATTGCTTGCTTTTCTCGTATACTTTCCTCGATTTTTCTGCTAACAAATTACTTGTCAGCAAAGTCATTTTCATTATTCAGATTGGCGTTAACAGTTTGTGAATTTTACCGTTAAATGTTAACAAATTTCATGCAACAACTAACAATATCTAAAACAGTTCTTACAAAATTTGTTGAAAGTTGGAATGCCAAACGAAACGCCATTTTATTGTTATCCATATTGAACGCAACCATGGTAACCTAATAACAAATCGATGGATATTAACCTTCTTTTTTATTAATTTAATAAAAATGTAATTTAAAGACAATTAGTCTAAAAATTTAATTGGTGTTAAAATATTTTAAAAGGTTTATGTAGTATTAAGAAATACCTACTTATGTGGGTAGCATTCTAAAATAATGAATCAGTCTGTATCAAGCCATCATTGTGTTGACTTCATGGTGACAGCGGTGCTAAAATAAACTAAAATTGCCGTGTTTAAGTTGCGTTGATTTGATATTACGATACATGGTTTATCTCCGCAAGTGTTCGTTATTATTATATTTAACAATGGAACATGCACGACTGCCAGCCGAATTAACTTTGGAAGGAGGTCCGGCGAATCGCGCAGATACGTGGTGAAAATGGCTTAAGCAATTTAAAGTGTTGTTAAAAGCATTAAGAGTGTCTAAAGAATCCAGTGACGTACAAGCCAGTTTGTTAATCAATTTAATCGGCTCAGAAGGTTAAGATGTGTTTACTACGCTTCAGTTCGACGAAGAAAAGGACCGTGATGATGTAATTAAAGTAACAGAAAAATTTGACACTCATTTCGGAACCAAAAGCCATATTATAGTGCATTTAAGTTTTTTACACATTGTCAAGAAGCCGGGGAGAGCATCGATTAGTACGTGACTGCCCTGAGAATTCTTAGTCAGCAATGCGAGTTCGAGAAATTAGAGGATGGCTTGTTGCGCGACCGCATCGTCTGCGGGATCCGACACAGCGTTGTGTGTGATAATGATAAGACTCTTACGCACGGACGATCTAACATAAAATTGGAAAGAGCAATACGGATGTGCCAATCGAACGAAATAACCAACAAAGACAATCGACAAATCGAGAACTTAAAAAATGAATCGTGGAGCGGCGCGAGGTGGCGGGCGCGGTGCGCGTCATGCGCTGAGGCCGGTTGCGACGGGGGAGTTCAGTGTGCGGTTAGAAGTGTCAACTGTCTTCTATGCGGTTTAAAACACCATTATAAAAAAGTGTGCCCAGGGCGGAAATCGAATAAAATGTATCAGTTAAAAGAAGACAATGAGGACGAGTTGTACTATTTGGACACCATTGAAGAAATTAATAACATAGAGGACTCTAAATGGTATGAAAGTTTGCAATTATTATGTAATAACGATACTCTAATAAATCATAAGTTTAAGCTTGTTACCGGGTCAGATCTTGATGAATCTGAAAATAACTTTAAAAAAATAGGTTTTTCTTTATCAAAAATTAGCCCGGATAATGTAAAACTGCAATCATTTTGTGGAAACTATGTACCTGTTACCGGATCGTGCTAAATTATGTGTAAATTAAAAGGTCAATGATATCTGTTGAAATTTATTATATCTGGGCGAGATTGTCAAAGAATACTTGATAAAGAAGCCCTGGAATTATTACAACTGGTACAACGAGTTTATACGTTAAATATAGAAGAGTTTGACGAACAATTTAAGGGGTTAGGCAAACTGCCGTTTTTACGTCTAACTTACGAGATGAATTCGGCATCGGAGGTTTTTCATTGTAAGGTAAGGCAGCTCTTAGAGGACCTAGAGGGTGTCGACTCATTCGTCGATGACGTCATTGTTTGGGGAGCAACCGAGAGCGATCACAACATCCGTCTAAGAGGCCTATTGGAGAGAGCCAAACAGGTAGGTATAAAGTTTAATTGAGAAAAGTGTGAGTTTCATGTGGCGGAAGTCACATAATTAGGACCGACGACGTTCAATTCTGAAGGTGTTAAAATCGATAGCAATAAATTGAAAGCCATCAAGGAGATGCCAAGTCCAAGCGATAGACAATCATTGGAGCGTTTCTTGGGTATGGTGAAATTGGTGAATTATGTTTCCAAATTTATTCCTTATTATTCAGAATAGGTAGCTACACTTAGAAACCTTCTCAAAAAAGGCAATGAGTGGTGTTGGGGAGACTGCGAGGAGCACGTGGTGTGCGCGCTGAAGCAGGCGATGTGCTTGGTGCCGGTGCTGTTCAAGACGACGCAGACCTGCATGCTCTCGGTCGACGCCAGCAGCCCGCCGTCGGCGCCGTGCTGCTCCAGGACGCGCGCCCAGTCGAGTTCGCCTCCGCTACGCTCACTGAAACGCAGCAACGCTATGCGCAGATTGAGAAAGAGATATTCGCTATAGTGTTCGCGCTAGAGAGGTGTAACCAATACGTCAATGGTAAAAGTGACGTCAATGTCTAAACCGACCACAAGCCTCTAGAAGCTCTATTTAAAAAGTCCTAGGACTCCGTACCGGCGCGGTTGCAGAAAATGATGCTACGCGTTCAAAGGTATGATTTCTCTGTGATCTAAAAACCTGGAAAATATATGTTTGTGGCGAACACATTGTCACGAGCTCCCCTTATTGAACTAATGCAAGATAAAATCTCAGAAGGAATTTATGATCAAACGTGTTTTCTTTTGAGTACTGTGAGATTGAGCGAAAGCAAAATGGATTGTGTAAGAGACCACACGCTTAAAGACGAAATGTGTAAAGTACTTATTAACTACGTAAAAATTGGATGGCCAAATACGAAACATGATTGTGACGTCAAGGTGGGATCCTTATGGGAACACAAGGAGTGTTTTGAATACAGCGATGGGGTCCTGTTCAAAAACAACTTAGTGTTCATTCCGTCCGAGCTGAGATCAGAGATGGTGTCGCGCGTGCACGAAAGCCATCATCTAGGCATCGACCGCTGCAAACTTCGTGCCAGAGAGGTGATGTACTGACCGGGCATGTCACGCGATGTGGAGCGCGCCGTGCGACTCTACCACACCTGCGTGCAGAACGCGGCGGCGCCGCGGCGGGAGCCCATGCTGCCTCATCATATACCGAACTTGTCATGGGCAAAGCTGGGCTCTGATATATTTGAATATAAAAGTATGTATTATTTAATACTAGTCGATTACGAAACTATGTTAAAATATGCCCTCTGAGATCGATGACTGCTAGTTGTGTGATATTAGCGATGAAAGACCATTTCGCTCGACACGGAATCCTCAGCAACTGGTCACGGATAATGGTCCAGAATATTTTTCAAAACAATGTATTAGATTCACAGAAGAGTGGGGCATTACACACACAACTTAATCGCCGAACTATCCCCGATCAAATGGGCGCAATGAACGCGCAGTACGAACAATTACAACCATTAAAAAATAAATAGTAGACACCTGGTGCAGACTATTATAAGGGCCTATTAAGTTACAGAGCGACTCAGAGACACGGAATTGTTAGCCCGGCTCAGCTATTAATGGGGCGACGGCTAAACACTCGTATGCCCACTCATCAGGACCAACTGGTTGCCGAGAGACATAACTCTTCCGACTACGCGAATATATTGCGTAATCAGCAAAAAAGTAAGTAATGGGCAGACTTAGGGCCGTATTAATAAACCCATCTTGACCGTGAGGCCCGTCACAAGATACGTCAAAGTAAACGCCAAACCATAGAACACTGTCATTTTTGATGCATCTCGAGACGAGCATTAGAGTTGAGATCAGTTTATTAATACGATCCTAAGACTTGCGTGCGCGGGTACTGCCGGAGGTGCAGGTGGGCGACGACGTGGTGATGCTGGACGGCGCCGGGGCGGGGGGCGACGCCGCGAGGCGCGCGTGTGCGCTCGCGCAGCTCAGCTGCGCTCCAACTTCGTTGCGGACGCGGCAGGACGCCGGCATCGGAGGAACAGGCGTCACCTTATTAAAGTAGAGCAACAGGCCGCGTGTGCGTCATATTCTCGCGAAGAGATAATGAACGATGACGCGCGCTCATCTAGTTGAGAAAGTGTTTACGACGACGTTATTGAATCGCTTAAAAACAACGACGACGTAGCCCGAACACGCCCACAAATTAATCAATCAATCGTTCCCCAGCAACTAGTTTCTGATGACAACCTCCATCAGCGACCTCCTAGGGCAGCCGCTGTGGCGGCCAAGAAAAAGTTTCGTCAATGAGTTGTGTAATCTATGTGTTAATCCAGGGTAAAAGCTTTCTCCATTTCAAATTTCATCCAAATCCGTCCAGCTGCTACAGCGTGAAAGAGTAACAAACATCCATCCATACATACAAACATTCACGTTTAGAATATTAGTAAGAACTATAACTTAAATTGTTCTTTGGGCATTCTTTTTAGTTTTCGGCCTCGCATTCTCAAACGTGTACAGATAATATTTATTTTAATTTTGCATAGGAACAACAAATTCATCTTGTACAAAAGCAAATAAAAAATGTATGATTTAAATTTGGTATGTTTTTTAATTTTAATTTTTGAAGTTGCATTTGTGACTTTTGTTTCCGCCCGCTTCCTTTGTGATGATTATTTTTTCAGGTTTTTTTTAAAATAATTTTCTACTTATTATGCGTTTTTGGAGAGCTAAGAAAACAGTTAAGTTTTTAAAATAATCTGCAAGCCAAGTTTCATAACGTTTTTTTTTTTTTTTAAGGCAGTTTAGTGGAAAGACATCGCAAAAAATAAAGAAAAAATTTCGTTTTCCGTCTCGCTTTTTTAAATTTGGACCGATAATTATTGTTTTAATATTGAGAAATAACCAGTGTTTAATCGGTTTTGTAAATCAGAAGAAAAAAAAAGATTTAAATTGATACTTTTTTTGTAATAAATTTTTGAAGTTGAATTTCCGACTAGTTTAAAAAAAACTAATAAAAGCGATAACTCAAAAATGGTTCACTTTAGCATAATGCATATGGGGGTCAAACTTATCGCAAATAGTCACCCCTATCACCTCCTAACGGGAATAGGTCGACTTACCAATAACCCTGTATAATTTCAAAATATCTATTTCCATAAAGTATAACGTTATCAATACCAATTAATATAAACGTAACTATTAAAACGTATAATGTTCATGACACCTAAAATCAATGAAAAAACATAAAGCACGTGTAATAAAACGCCTAGAATGATTCTCAAATTTGAGTTCGAAAACTCGGAAAACATTTATGATATGCATTATGTTGTTTGAAATGAAATTGTATTTTCATAATTCTGTGACCTTCTTAATTAAAAATCAACCTTATCTTATTTACTTTACTGGCAGCAGTTTTCTGGATTTTCTGGGCAGAAAAAAATAACCTTGACCTACCCCAACCTAACCGTGTCGGTTCTACCCTGATTCGTCTTGCTTGTGGCATTTTCTGGTTAGCTAATGCGGCGTCCCTATATTTAAAACCGTGGACATTTTGTAGGTACGTAGCAAATGTCAAATATTTAACGAGACGTTACGACTCTATCCACGGTTTTGAATATAGAAACGCACCATAAAACAAATACCAAGAAAGACCTTTCTGTATCCGCTCCTTTCAGTACCTACATATTGAGTTATAGCATATGATATGATATTAGATCTTATAATCTGTATACTTATGATAGCGATCATATATATATATATAAGTAGTTTCGTGACGCCTCGGTATAGTCAAAATGGACATATCCAAGGCGCAAGTCGCGTCAAGCGTTGCCTTAGTCACGGAATAAGTACGAGTAATAGTACAAGTAATAGTGCCTTAGTCACCCGCTGATCGCTGTCAATATACGATCTACTGGTTCGTCCCAAACAGAGATCTCGTGACGTGATACTCTATCAAACCCATTTTTTTATTTTATTTGTATCAACATCGTAATATCTAGCTTTACAGTTTGGATTTTTATGTACCTACCAAGTAATCAAGTAAAATCAACACATACAATTTATACAATCCTTATCCTTATCCGATACGTCTTCAAATACGGATGCATAGATTCCATGGCGACTATGGTCAAGCGATGCCTGTAATGTGCTAGTTATAACAATTCGCAGTTCTTAAATTCACGAATAAAAAATACTATTTAAACGGATATACATTATTATTGTCTCCGACAATTTTCTGATTAATATGACAAAGACAGTTAGGTGTCACTTTTTATAAGTACTGGCCGTCTTAAGTGTCAATAAAATATCCGTAAACTAAAGAGGCCAATAAGTTGTTAGTGATTATCTATAATGTAGATAAAAACACTCTGTATGAAGCTTGACGTCATACGGCTGTCACCGGCATCAAAGTTTCGCTCCCTGCTAATGTATTAAGTTTAAATGATGTAATTGTATTAACCTAGTAAAATTGAATAGTACCGATGCTATAATATTTTTCATATGTTATTGTGCCTGTGACAGATTGAAATTTCACATTTCACGCGAACGTTGTTCCAACCAACTAAGCAGTCAACTAACTTTAAAAAATACGTATCTATAGTAAATTCGTTACAAAAACCATAATTATTGTTTTACGTATTTTTTAAAACGAATTATGCAAAACTAAACACATTTCATGGAAATAAAAACAAAATGATAACACTACTTTTACTTATTATATGAAAAACGGACCGCTAAATAGTTTTTCACAATTACCTCGTTCTTCGAATTAATCGGATCGCCGATACGATTTCAATCATTTAATATCATTGCGTGTTATTTTACCACATAATAACACCTAGGTATCTAGACTTTACTTCTTTTACCATACGATGGTAATATGGTTCTAGCGTTATGTTCAGAGGTCGGAATTCTCGTAGCACTCTTGAGCTGTCATAGGGACTTCTCCTCTATCGACTACCGATATACATGTGTATGTCGATAAATTCAGTATACAGTTTTTAAAATATGATTACGAGTAGAAGTAAACTACAGGCAGTCTTATCGCGAATGAGCGATTTCTTCGAGATAACCTTTGGATACCAGCTTTTTGGAAATTATAAATAGGAATTAAAATAATAATATTTAATTGTTTCTTTTAAAATAATTTGTGTATTTCGTATGCCTTTTAAACATTTTTCGAAAGAAATTGCATCAATAATCGCTATAGATTATTTTCATTGCAAATCTCTATTTCACATTTTCAACTACTCAAAAGTTATCTGAAAGAAATCGCTCTTCAGCGATAAGACCACCTGTTGTTTACCTATACTTTTAGTCTTCTTGAATTTGTTGTGTTCTATAATGTATTGATAAAAAATGTGTATCCGGAAGTCGATAAACGAGAAGTCCCTATGACAGCTCAAAAAAGGCTACGAACATTCCGGCCTCTGGTTATGTTAGACGATTTATGTACCTTATTTTAACGAAGGTAGGTAAATTAAATGAAGTAAACTAATTTATAACAGAATACAAATCCATTATATTTTCTTTGTAAAGTTTACAAAGAAAATATAATGGAAATTAATTTTTTTCGGTTTTCGATAAGGTTTACATTGTAAACCTTATCGATAATCGAAAAAAAAAATGCGATTTGAATTAGCAGCATCACTAAATTTGCCAAATAAAACCTGTCACAGGCACAATAATATTTGAAAAATAATATAACAAGTATTTTATGGCTATCGACATACTTATTGTTAAAATTTCCTGGTGGCATTTTTAAGTGGAGTGCAGGAAAAAGACGCACACCTATTGATAAAGGATCACAACATATCGCTGTAAGAGTAGTCCCTAATTTCCTAAGGACTATTATCTTAGCGCCACCTAGCGCTGAGTAATTAATAAATTACGCGTCGTCTAGATGGCGGTAAGTGACTAGCAAGCGCTACCTTACGTTTAGTAGCTGAACTGCGATGGGAAAAATTATCTTTCATAATTTATCTTCCTTAAACTTAATATAAAGCTTAATTTTGTGCTACTATCATAACTATGTTACGGCGTTTTTAATTCGTAAGCTGTAACCTATTATGAGGAGGTTGTGTTTGTAGTACGAGTAGTTAATAGAGCGTAAGCGTAAGAGGCACACAATTATTTTATTGATTGCCCATATTTAATAGACAAAATTGGCCTTAATATATTAAATATATTAATGCTCGAAGTAATAACAATTTGTTTCATGTGCCCTCTAATCGTAACAAATATGCGTCAAATTCATTTTTATGCAGAACTTTATACAACTATAACAGCTCATTTTCCCACTTAGATATACTTAGTCTTTCCCTTCGTGGATTTAAAATTGCATTGTTTAAACGTTGTTAAAACGAAAGTGTTGTCTGTACTTGAATTTAATAAAATGTAAACACACATTTTTGTCGTGTTACTCTGTACTGTATTGGTTACTTGTGGCAACTTCACTGGTCAATTAATTCATTTTATTTCATTGGTAATTATGTAAGTATTTGTGTAATATGTTTTCTTTACTTGTACCGTTTGTGCCCAAATAAACATTAAACATTAAACATGTTTAAAAGTGGCGGCACCGGGTCCTGTACGAACTTGCGCTCATGACGTATCTCCCTTGTTTCTGTGATCTGTGGGTATATGTTATGTATGTTATACGAACTGAAATTAGACAATGTCAAAGTGAATGTGTGAGTGTTATAGAAAAAACATTATATAAATTGAATATTGTTATTATAGCTCACTTTTATTATTATATCTTGTAAACGTTATTAACATGAAAATATAGATTTTGCAGTTATAGCTCGTGAGACGCACTCATTAAAACTAACTTGCAAGGCTTGACCTATACATACACACATACATTGATTCCTTTTGAATTAAACCTCCTTTTGTGTAGTCGGTTAAAAATAAAATAGCATTATCGTTGTGTCGTTGACGGCGGCGGTGGACAAATTCAAACGTGTTTTGCGTATTTTGGTATATATCGGCATGATTTCTAGCGGTAGCGCCGAACTATTCGAAAAATCGTTGGCCGGGATAGTATATGTATGTGCCGCTACTTCGGCGCCGTCATCTCGTTATCGTTGTCGTGTCGTTATCGGCGGCCGTGGACAAACGGCTTAACGTGGTGGATAGGAAGGTTGTACGGTACGCGTCCTAAACCTATGATGCCGAAATAAATTTACAAATGGAGTCAAACCAGTATTTTTTCTGGAAAACTATAATGACTTGACTTATATTGTCAATTGAGTGCTTTTTAAACATTCTGTTATGACCTCTCAGTGTTGGACGATGTGTTGGAAATTACAAACCTGTTGGACTGCCGACATTCGTCTCGACAATTTTATGTTGGCGTGCTTACCGGGGCACACGGGCAAAAAAGTAGTTGGGTCCTGACTCGCATGTGTATGCCTGTTAAGGGTCGCGAGAGGGGTGCGGAGGGTATGACAATACCTCGGGTGTGTTCATCTTGAGCCAGGTGTAAGCCTCGCGGAAGTCGTCGAATATGATGCGCGCACCGTCGTGGGCGCGCGCCGACAGCACGATGGACGGCGACGAGTACGCCTCCGACGTCACCCACGTGCAGTGGAACACGTACGAGACCAGCAGCCCGCCCAGCGCGCACACGAACAGCGCGCCCACCTGCACAGCCCGCCCACAACTACCTTTAACACCTCACATACTCCTACATTATTATAAGTTTGCCCATGTGCAAATAGGATTGTATAGGATTTCATTTCTCTACCTTTAGTGAAAATTATAGGGAATACATTCCATTTTTTAACTAAAAACATATTTTTTAAATACAACAAGCTCATTGGCCAAATGGATAGCTTTCAAGTAGATTCGTCTTCGTTATAGCTGCCTTCGTAAATAGTGCTACGAGGGCTGCTACTTATGTATCCGGAATCTGGGATTCCAACATTTATAAACGTTATATCTGACCTCTATGGTAAAATTTGAACTTTTTTTAATACTGGCCGCTATTTTTTTTTCTTATGTACGCTAGTCTTGTTTTTGGCGGGATCAAAATGTCATCTCGCTGCAAGAATGGAACTCTCGTGAAAATATTCGTGCTATGGTTTATTATGATTTTCGGCGTGGTTTAACGCAACAACAGTGCATAGATCATTTAACTTCGACTTTTGGTGATGAAGCTCCATCGAAAAGCACTGTGTACCACTGGTTTAGTGAGTTCAATCGTGGACGTAGTATGCTCACGGACGAAGTTAAGAAAGGTCGCCCGAAATCGGTCGTTGTACCACAAAATATTGAAGCTGTGCGAAAACTTATAATGCATGACCGTCATGTCACATATCGCGAGATAGAGGCGACTCTTGGCATATGTATGACGAGCATTAATAAGATATTACTTGATAATTTAGCTGTAAAAAAAAATTGTTCCCGTTGGATCCCTCACAATTTAACTACGGATCAAAAAGAGGCTCGCGTCGAATGGTGCAAGAAAATGTTACAAAAATATAACCGTGGTGACTCAAAAGCTGTTTATAATATCTACACAGGTGACGAATCTTGGATCTATGCGTATGATCCGGAAACTAAACAACAATCAACAGTGTGGGTGTTTCAAAATGAGCCGAACCCTACGAAAGTAACTCGTGCAAAAAGCACCTTGAAGCAAATGGTCGCCTGCTTTTTCGGTATTAATGGCAAATGGCTACAGTGCCAATAGAGAATCGTAAAACGGTTAATTCGGAATGGTACACGACTATTTGTTTGCCAGAGGTATTTCAAGAAATACGTAAAAACAAGCAGCGACGCAGAATCGTTCTTCACCATGACAATGCCAGCTGTCATACATCACGCGAAACGACTCGATTTTTGGAAGGTCAAAATATAGAATTAACGGGTCATCCGCCGTACAGCCCTGATTTGGCACCCAATGATTTATATTTATTCCCAAATGTAAAGAATAAATTACGTGGTCAAAGATTTTCGACCCGTGAAGATGCAGTCGACGCGTTCAAACAGCACGTTTTGGAGATACCTCAGTCAGTGTTTTTTTTTTTTTTTAAATTGGTTTCAACGTATGCAAAAGTGCATCGATCATAAGGGAGAATATTTTGAAAAACAATAAAACCATATTTAGTCATATACGTTTGTTATTTTTTTCTATTCCGGTTACATAAGTAGCAGCCCTCGTAATTTAAAGGAAATAAAAAGTTTTCAGTCTATGTACACAATGATTATTATTAAAAAAATGGATTATACCTTTATACTAGACAGTTTGAAGGGAGCAATTTAATTCATCCGCAGTGATTTAATGAAATCTGTTATTTCCATATTTATCCACCATTACTTTTTTTGAGGTCCTTACGCAAACAGTTGGCTCCTTAAGAGGATTGTGAAGTTAAACATGTCCATACAAAATGCGAAAACGTTTTTCTCCCCTTAAACCTCGTCCGATTTTTACGATTTTCGAAACTGCTATGTCTGTACAGTACGATTATTTCCACTTTGACACTAACACACCAACATACACGCAAACTTTCGCATTTAAAATATTAGTAGGATATTGGGATGTGACGGGTTAGATTTCATAATTATTTTTTTTTGCTTCGATTCAAATTATCTGTAATTTACATTTACTAATTGAATATTTGTGTTTTTAGTAATACGATGTAGTAATTAAATCAAGCCACATCTGTGTTATTCATAGGTCTACTGTAAATAAATGTCATTATGACAAGTGATGTACATTACTATTTTAGACCGTAAGTGCACACATGATATTATGAATATGCAGCAATGTGTCTCGTGTCATTTGCACTTCCGATCTCTCCCGGTGAAGTCCAATTAATCGAACTGTACATTTTCCTTTTCAAGAAAATATATCGAAGAACTAAACAAATTAAAAAAACAAAAAAACAGAAACGTACAGAACGTACTAGGTATTTATAATTACTACAACATATTAATAAATCGCGAAAATCGGGCTTGATTTAAGGGGTGAGACACGTTTTCAGCCTGAGCTAATTTTTTACGGTTTTTTTTTATTTCTTCGCCATTTTAGCGATGCTTCACAATCCTCCACTTGGGACCACAATTGTTAACGTACACACTGCGCCTATCGTTATGTTTAAAGAGCTATGACGGACAGCGTAGACATATAGGTGGGCACGGATCCTGCACATACACGTCGCAGAGACGCTAATGAAAACCACATTCAAAGGGTCTAGCCGATCTACCATGTAAATTTGCCCCTGGCTGAAAATGTAGGTTTCTTACGGGTGTTTATTAACCTTATTACAAGATATAATTTTACGAAGTTTTAACCCTAAAATGCTCTTGGTTTTGAATAAAAATAAGAAAGAAAAAAATATGTTTTTATTTTTTTGTAGCCAAACTAATGATTCGATTTCTTTGTAATTTGGATATATTATGTATCTAATAATAAACTACTGTCAAAAAAAAAACAACGTTCAAACTCATTTATGAAGTGTTTAAAATTGACTTTATTTTTTTCAAGATTTTTTTTTTAATACTTACGAGATAGGGACAACCTCTAATTTTACTTATTTTATGCGGAATCTAATATTGCGTAACATATATTTTTTGCAAAAAAATCCATTTGGGGCAACAGGGTAAAAATATCTTACTAATGAATATACGTAAAAATTACGTATTTGCGGCCCTCGCCATCGAAACTTTTGGTCCGTGGTCTTCTGACTTGAAAAAATTCGTCAAGGAGGTGTCGGAAAAACTGGTGCATGTCTGTGGCGATCCTCGGGCCGGTTCCTTTTTTGCCCAAAGGCTGAGTCTAGCGGTGCAGAGAGGAAACGCTACGAGTGTCTTAGGCTCGATGCCACAGGTGAGTTCGTTGGAGGGGTTCGATTTGTTTTAATTTATTTTTATTTTAGTTAATATTTGTATTTTATTTTATGATATGATGTACATATGTTGTGTTGAAATAAAACTTGAAAATCCTTCATGATTAATTCAGAATGTGGTAAAAGCAGTCAGTATAAAACTTTTTTCTCTTTACTATTTAAATATCAACTTCACTACGCAAATACAATATTTCTAATAATTTGTTTCTAAATACAAAACGGTTTAAAAACGACTTCAATAAAACATCGACAATTTCAATTTTAATATGAGCTAATTCATTCGAATTCGAATTGAATTTGAATTTGAATTTGGAGTGTACATACGCGTTCGAACATCACCGTGCCTTTTTTAATTTACCTAACGCGATGGTTGTATTGTACATTTGTCGCATTTACCGCTTACAAATTAAAAGTAAAAAATGGCGGGAAACCATAATCGTTTTTCACCTATCTTATGCGTTATGGATAAACGTAATGCGATAAGCAAGGTGTTTAGGAAACGTGTCCAAACTTTGTATTTAAAAGCATATAATGCAATAGAAGTTTATTTATATATAATGAAGTTAATTGTGATCTAATCCTTATGTACCTTTTTTTATTTATAAACATTTAATCGTTTAATATAACTTTAAGGGCAGTTAATGTTTCCTGAGCATTCAAAGTTACCAGGATCGACTGACGTAGTTAAGTGATATATAGGTACTAATTACCTACTTCAAATATGATTGTTAATATAAAATAATTTGCCAGCACAATAAATGCAGTATAAAGAACTTAACATAACTGTATCACTTCCGTCATAGTCTGAGTATCTTCCACACTGCGAGCATCTCTCCAGCATTACAATTCCTTCATCCAGTAGACACACGTACGAGTATAAAGAGGGTAGTGCGTCGCGGTACAGTGGAACTAGAATTCTGGTTGGCAGGTTAATTTGTTCAAAGATTTCAAATTTGATCGTTGCCATCTATAAAATAAAATTAAAGTAACTAAACTTCCTGCATCTTTACTAGTATTAACTGAAAGGGTATAAAGCGTGACTAAAAATACTTACGTTTTCCGTTAGGGACAACAGATGCTCATTTTCGATATAGTTTTGTATGCATTGTTCTAGTCGGGCTTCTATTGCATTATATGCTTTTAAATACAAAGTTCGGACACGTTTCCTAAACACCTTGCGTATCGCATTACGTTTATCCATAACGCATAAGATAGGTGAAAAACGATTATGGTTTCCCGCCATCTTTTACTTTTAATTTGTAAGCGGTAAATGCGACAAATGTACAATACAACCATCGCGTTAGGTAAATTAAACAAGGCACGGTGATGTTCGAACGCGTATGTACACTCCAAATTCAAATTCAAATTCAATTCGAATTCGAATGAATTAGCTCATATTAAAATTGAAATTGTCGATGTTTTATTGAAGTCGTTTTTAAACCGTTTTGTATTTGGAAACAAATTATTAGAAATATTGTATTTGCATAGTGAAGTTGATATTTAAATAGTAAAGAGAAAAAAGTTTTATACTGACTGCTTTTACCACATTCTGAATTAATCATGAAGGATTTTTACGTATATTCATTAGTAAGATATTTTTACCCTGTTGCCCCAAATGGATTTTTTTGCAAAAAATATATGTTACGCAATATTAGATTCCGCATAAAATAAGTAAAATTAGAGGTTGTCCCTATATCGTAAGTATTAAAAAAAAAATCTTGAAAAAAATAAAGTCAATTTTAAACACTTCATAAATGAGTTTGAACGTTGTTGTTTTTTTTGACAGTAGTTTATTATTAGATACATAATATATCCAAAATACAAAGAAATCGAATCATTAGTTTGGCTACAAAAAAATAAAAACATATTTTTTTCTTTCTTCTTTTTCTTCAAAACCAAGAGCATTTTAGGGTTAAAACTTCGTAAAATTATATCTTGTAATAAGGTTAATAAACACACGTAAGTAACCTACATTTTCAGCCAGGGGCAATTTTACATGGGAGATCGGTTAGACCCTTTGTCGCCATATTCAGCGTTTACAGCGAAGAAATAAGCGATCGGATTACCTTACTTTGCTATCCAATTCTATTTTATTAAACACCTAGCTTCTGCCCGCGACTTCATCTGCGTGGAATTTGACTGTACCAGGATAATTTAAAATAAACCCACGCGACTTTTGGCAACACATAGCCAGTTTGAAATCAAAAGGCGATCTCGCGCAGTCGGTTTCGTATAAAGGTCAAACCCATAGCGGAGTTGGCGCAGCAAACGCGTTTTCTGAATATTTTAGTAGCGTCTTCCTTCCAAATAGTCCAAGCCTTAATGTTGATTTCTCTAACAATTTACCTAGCGCTGAGAGTACAGCAAACGATAGTGCGAACGTACGCATTGGTCAAATAAGCAGTAGGGAAGTTAGTGAGGCTCTTAAAAACCTAAAGCCCCGCAGCGCTGTTGGGCAAGATGGAGTGCCGCCGTATATCTTGCGCGCTTGTAACGACATTCTCGCTAAACCTTTGTGTCATATTTTTAACATTTCGCTCAAAACAGGTATATACCCATCCCTGTGGAAGCTTTCCCGAGTCACACCTATACCTAAAAGTCAGGACAAAGTTAATGTTGACGGATACCGCCCGATTGCTGTTCTTAACTCAGCGGCGAAAACTTTCGAGATTATCCTACACAAGGAAATATATCGCCAAATTGAACCCTACATCTGCGACGCCCAGCACGCTTTTAGGTCAGGGAGATCAGTTGACACAAATTTGCTGATTCACGTAGATTGCATTAGTAAGTACCTCGATAGCGGTATTCAGGCCGATGTAATTTACCTTGATTTTCGTAAAGCATTTGATACAGTGGATAATGACGTGCTCCTACTTAAACTTAGGGACGTAGGATTCAATTTTGAACTACTCACATTATTCGCAGACTACCTTAGAGATAGGACACAGTATGTTAAATATAGGCCATTTATCTCCTCGTCCTACCATACTCGATCCGGAGTTAGCCAGGGCTCCAGCCTCGGACCGCTACTGTTCCTGATTATGGTGAATGACCTCGTGAGTGACCTCCAGCATGCCAAATGCTTGCTGTACGCGGACGACCTCAAACTGGTCATGGGAATAGAGCGAGAGTCGGATTGCCTGATGCTGCAACAGGACCTAGACCGCGTGCATCGATGGAGCACAGTGAACAAACTTCACTTCAATAACGAAAAATGCCAAATTATGTCATTTACGCGTCGACAATGTCCGGTTAACTTTAGCTATATGATGGAAGGTCAGGCGATAAGCCGTGTAGCCGCTGTTAAAGATCTTGGTGTGAAGTTTGATCGAGAGCTGACATTCCGTGACCATATTGCTCACCTCGCCAGGGAGTCGTATCGGAGGTTGGGTTTTGTGACGAGAAACGTTAGGGACTTTCGCAATTCCGGCGTCATCAAACTTCTCTATACAGCTCTAGTTCGCAGCAAACTAGAGACTAGTAGCTGCGTCTGGAGTCCCAGCGAGGCCAAGTACAAACTCATGCTTGAGAAGGTCCAGAAAGCGTTCTTACGTTTTTTGTACAATAAAATGTATGGGTATTACCCATACATGTACCCGACTAAGTTTTTGCTTGGTGTCCTGGGCTTCAACTCCCTGGAGGTGCGCAGGGGGTGCGAGCGGTTCAGCATTGCGTTTAAGGTCCTGCGTAATAAGATTCAAAGCACCGAACTGCACAATATTCTCAGCCGCATCATCGTGCCTCCCAATAAGTCCCGCCGGCGTGCATGCCTACAGCTGTCGGATGGAGCGGGAGCGCGTGCGACCGCTGCGCGTCGCCACTCACCACTGTGCGACATGATCGCCTCACTTAATGGGCTCCTGCGTACGGATCCCCAAGTGGATATTTTTATTGACCACTGGTCCAGGTTAATGTCCCAAAGTCGGGCGTATTGTGAGATGCGTTGAAAATGATTGTGCGTGAATGTTAGTGAAGAAATGGGTGTTTTAATGTGTGAGATAGAGTGTGTATGAATGTGGATTAACTGTTTTAGGTATAATAAATGCATGATATAACTATAAAAGTCCACTATAAATATGTTGGCAAGTGTAATTGGTGTAAACCGTTCTTGTTCAATAAATAAATAAATAAATAAATAAATAAATAAATAATTCATCCTGGTAATCCATTTAAGTTCGTCCTAACCGAACCGAAAACGACATATAAAGCTGCAATACAATACATGGAAAATCGGTTAACCACCCAGTGACTCAGAACATCCGATACAGAGTTTTAAACCAGAACAAATAAGTGTTGATTCTTTAGTAACTGAACTAAAGATTTTGACAAAAAAATATTTTAGTTGACGTATTACCGGTACCCAGAACCTAGAAAACAACTAATAATTCTAAATATAAGAGCTTGTTAAGATTTTGATTATTATATGGATTGAGCTTGCTGGGACTGATGTGCAAAATCACAACCTATCTCCGCGGGAAAATTAAGTAAACGCGGTTTTTCAAATATTAGGTTTTTTTTTACTCACGCATAAGAAAGTATTAAGGTAAGAGGAGTAACCAATATTTTCACTTTTGCGCCTGTCTGTTACCTAATTACTTGTTATGCGAAAGTTATAAGCTATTACAAAATTATACCATATTTCAGGCTCCGGCTCAATCTAGTACTAATTTACAAAGCTTCGTAAAATCCTCCAAATAATTTGAATGAATCATGTACTACTTATTTCAGTCCGTTGAACGCACCGCCGTAAAAATTGGCTCTTGCGGGCCAGCCTTAGCTGACCGATAGCTCGCAAGGAGGCTCAATAAGTCGCGAGTCGCTACGTAACTAAAATAACAACAACTGTCAATAAAAAAATAACTTCCGCGAAACAAAACGGTCGAAAAATGAGCCGGAAAACAACCATGACTGATTTGTTTCATAGGGCCTTAGAAAGCTCGGGCCCCGTTATTTCTATCTAATATTACGTTGCAAAAACACATAGTGCCCGGCCGTAAATATTGCACATCGGCAATCATCGCATTTCCGAATACAAACCATTGCTAATTTCCATGTCCGTCAATTATACGATTTATCATTTATTAGAATTTGAATATAGAACTAAGTACTTGGTTATTGTTTAAAAGATAAAGATAAAAGAAATGTATTCAGTAAGTAGGCCGCTCGGGCACTTTTACACGTCAAGATACTACCAGCGCTTCCCAAGAGGAGACCACTGCTGAGAAGAAACGCCGCAAGAAACTCAGCAGTCAGTCATTTTTTAAACTTATTTCTAATTTCATATTACAATGGTATGTACAACTTAATCTAGCATTATATAAAGCTACAAGTATTAAATTAAATATAATATCAAAATAACAGTAGTTCAGCAGGAAAACATGTCAATAATCTTACGGGAGAGAAAGATAGAAAAGAATAAAATAAAATAACTACAACTACCTACTTATATATGTGTATATGAGATGGTGCAAGATGACCACATAAAAGTTTCGATATGTTTTCCTGCATCAACGGTGTCCCCCAGACAAGAAAAAGCAGGATAAAGCCTTTGCATTTGAACAAATTACTATTGACTAAGTTTCGGGTGTAGGCCATGCATTTTTGTCTGTTAGATAGTCCTCGACCCTATAATACGCTTTAGACATTAACGACCTTTTCAAATATTTTTTAAGTGCTGGAAAGGGTAACTTTAAAACTACTTCAAGTAATTTATTATAGAAATGAATGCATTGACCAACAAATGATTTATATACTTTACGGACACGGAATTTTCGAATAGCTATTTTATTTTTATTTCTAGTATTTAAATTATGTATATCTGAGTTTTTGGTGAACGAATCTAAATTCTCAATAACATAAATAATATTCTCGTAAATAAATTGAGACGCTACAGTTAAGATATTAAATTCTTTAAAAAGTTCTCTTAATGAGTCACGGGAATTTAAATTATAAATAGAACGAATGGCCCTTTTTTGTAACACAAATATAGTTTGTATGTCAGCTGCCTTACCCCAAACCAGAATACCATAAGACATAACACTATGAAAATACTTAGGCCACACTGAAAGTTTTGCACTTCTGGCCACTCGTAAACATTTGAATTTCGAACTATGTAATTTTAAAAAATATGGATTATCGTTTATGGAATTAAATAGTTGTTGGCGGGAAACTGATTGTCATTTGTCTTTACTAGCGATTTGAAGTGAACAATTTGCACTGAAAATGGATTTGACGCGTAAAGATTTTAGAGCAATGATATTTTACGATTTTAAAAGTTCTCTTTCTCCCCAAGAATGTAGTGCTCGCCTTCAAAATGCTTTTGGGCTTGAAGCACCACATTTGAGCACTGTGAGACGGTGGTACGCTGAATTCAATAGGGGCCGAGTTTCTCTCCATGACGATCCTCGTGAAGGTCGGCCGTCTACCGCAGTCACTGAAGAAAACGTAGCTGCTGTCAGGCGACTAATAGAAGAAAACCGACGAATCACCTATGACGAAATTCGTGAACAATTAGGGATAGGTATGAGCCAAATACAAAAGATTTTACAAGATCATTTACAAGTCACGAAGCTTTGTTGTCGGTGGATTCCCCATGAACTGACATCAACTCAGAAACAGGCCCGTGTTCATTGGTGCCAAGAAATGCTGCGAAAGTATAACCACGGGCGTTCAAATGCGGTCTATAATATAGTGACAGGAGACGAAACGTGGATATATTGTTACGATCCGGAATAAAAACAACAGTCTAGAGAATGGGTCTTTGAAGGTGAACGAAAGCCAACAAAAGTTCACCAAACGAAAAGCGTTGGCAAACAAATGATCGCTTGTTTTTTTTCAAAAACAGGTCCTATTTGTACTGTACCGCTAGATAATAAGAGAACGGTTAATGCTGAGTGGTACACAACCATTTGCCTGCCCAGTGTCTTTGAAAAGTTCCGCGAGAGACGACCTAGAAGCCGCATTCTCTTGCATCATGACAATGCGTCTCCTCACACTGCTAAGAAGACAAAGGCATACTTGCAATCGGAAAAGGTGGAGATTGTTACTCATCCTGCTTATAGCCCAGACCTTGCACCCTGCGATTTTTACCTTTTCCCTAAAATTAAAGATTTGATGAGGGGTTTGACATTTAAGACCCCCGAAGAAGCGGTGACGACGTTCAACCAACACGTTGAAAACATGGTCTCTAGTGATTGGGCCGCATGCTTCGAAAAATGGTTTGAGCGTATGAATAAATATCAAGCATGTCATGGCGAATACTTTGAGAAGCAATAAATGTATAATTATTATTATAAAATGTTTTATTTACAAGTTACGCAAAACTTTCAGTGTGGCCCTCGTAACTATAATAAACTAAGCGAGCTGTCTCAACATTAGTTAGTTGTCTAATTTTCCTAACGGCGTAAGCTGCCGAACTTAGTTTACCTGCCAGTGCAGCTATGTGGGGACTCCATTGCAAATTTTTATCTATTGTTATGCCTAGGAAAACCACCCTATCTACCATTAGCAAACACTCGTTATTTAGAAAAATACTAGAATCTACCGGTTTAACATTAGGCAAAGCGAACCTAACACATTTAGTTTTCTTGGCATTTAGTAGCAAGTTGTTACTAATAAACCAATTATGTAATTTAACTAGAGTGGCGTTTATCCTACTGTAGTCTACGGTTTTTCTATCTACCTTGAAAATTAGTGAAGTATCATCAGCAAAAAGTACAATATCGCAAAGTTCATCTACTATTGGTGGTAAGTCATTTATGTAGACCAAAAATAAAAAAGGACCTAAAATAGAGCCTTGAGGCACACCTATTTTCAGGTTTGTTAGATCAATTTCTCAAAATCGTTATTACCTAGTAGCGAAATTGCCGTTCGCATTTTTTCCCAATAGCTTTATTTTCTCTCGCAAATTATTCATGACGCATGTTTTCTCGATAGCTCATTTGACAATCGTTTTATGAAGCATTGTTTTCTGATCGCACCGTTTCCTGGATGTTTGTTTTACTTGTAGAAAATAATTCCTGACTCTTTTATTCCGAACGTACTGGGCCTTAATACCGTAGTAGAATAGAGGCCCGTTTCGTAACATACCTACCTATCAAAGCATACCTATTAATTCCCCGTGGCGAGTTCGCAAACAAAGAGACTTTAATATTTTCAATAAGTACACTTCAGACCTGTGTGCTTCAGACAAATAAATACACACACTACTACTATACTACACACTGCTATACTTGACAGTGTCATAGACATATGACATTCTGTATCAATCACGGTCTTGTAAAACAGCTTGGAAAATATTAATTAGGATTCTCTTTGGGTATTTGACAAGATGGTGTCGTTTTCGTATTTGTTTTATTTTTTTGCATATTTTGTTGTTTAATGGATAGTAATGATGTATTAATATTCAAATGTGCCGTATAATGAAGAATTCAACTTTGAACACGTATCGCCTTTGGAAGGATTGCTCCAAGAAAATCCCATCTGGTCTTCGTAAAGTTCTACCTACATCACTTCACGGAGGCTAGAGGATCACCGTACAACGTTGCCTTATGATTTTTTTTAATATGTAAATGTAAAATACAAACTTGACATTGGCTAAGTGCCTTGCAGCAAGAGCCACAACACAAGAAAAAAAAAAATTAATTGCATTGAAAATGGAAGATGATAAATTACCGTTATTACCGTCATGTTCGTCGTCTTCAAATACAGCATTCGAATTTATTAAAAGTACACATGGAGGCCAAATTTTAGTAAGGGGTGGGTATAGACTTTATTGTCGACGCACAAACAGTTCTGGATCAACCGCTTGGAGGTGTGCTAGTAAAAGCTTGTGTGGTGGGCTGGTGGCAGTGTTCTTCTGAATTTGCAAAAACATCTAATTTCTCTTGCACTTTATTTCAGTACCGTAGAATGGGGGTACTTTGATTTACGGGGTAACATTGGCCACCCCAAAAACTATCTTTAATATTTAATTATTCTATTAAATGTTTCATCAGGACTGAGCTACTCATACAGTTATATAATGACTTCAACAATTTAAGAAGATAACAACTAAAATAGTTATCGTTTTAAGGTCGGTCAATGTTACCCCGTAAATCAAAGTACCCCCAGTTAACCGGTACTAAAAGACGAAGCAATAAATACTGATTTTGAAATATTAAAGAATGACATTAATTCGCAAAATTTTCGACGACGGCAACAAAAAATCATTGAAAAAGATAAAAAAATTGATAAAATTGTGAATGATTACTTGACGAGTACCATCACAATAACGACTTGTATAAAACTACTATCTTACATAAAATATTAGTGACATTTGGTTGTATTACTTTCAAGAATGGACGAGTTTTATTTTTAATGTTATGTACGAGTATAAGAAAAATAACATACCTACTTATTAATTACTTAAGGGAAGCAATCTTTTTATTTTCGTTTTTGCTTGTTGTAAGAGACTGGTTTTTAACAAAAATATATTGAACATGAGTCCTTGTTTCTGATTTTATTTTTGCAATACGAAGTGTTTAACCCTTTTCCAGGCACAGTACGCTACATCGACCACAGGTGCTGGTTTGTCAAAGTTGCTAACGCCATGCATAAGCAGGCGAACATGTTTTGCATCAGATTTCAAACGATTTTTACAAGTCCACGAGTTAAATTTTATCAGGGATATAATGATCACCTAAGAGCTGTGACGGGTTTGTGAATTACATGGCAACAATTTATTGACAGACACGCGACCGCCTTTGACACTTGAAAAAACATGAATAATTTGCTATAAGTAAAAAAATCGGCTACTCAAATTTACGAAATGAAAATAATGCTACTTATAAAATAAGCTACGGCTAAAAAAGCTTATGATAAAAAAAAACATTAGGAAAAAGTACTTGTATAAAAATATTCAACAAGAAAATAAAGCTTTTGGGAAAATAAAATTCGGGAAAAAATGCGAACGGCAATTTTGCTACTAGGTAATAACGATTTTGAGAAATTGATCTAACAAACCTATTTTCACTGTAGCTCCAACAGATTGCGTTTTGTTTACAAAAACTGTTTGAGTTCTATCACTTAGATAAGAAGACATAAGGCTTAAAGCTTTATTGGACAATCCATAATGTTCTAATTTTAAAATAAGGGTCATATGTTCCACGCAATCAAAAGCTTTAGAAAGATCACAAAATATTCCTAATGCGTCGCAAGATTTTTCCCATTTTTTGTTTTGTTTTGATTCCCGCGTGAACTATATAGAGTTGTAAAACTAGTTCTTACATATAATTTACTCTTTTTCAACATGTATAGTTTTTTTTTTTTATGGTATAGGTGGCAAACGAGCAGACGGATCGCCTGATGGAAAGCGATTACCGTCACCCATAGACACCTGCAGCACCAGAGGAGTCACAGGTGCGTTGCCGGCCTTTCAAATGAGAGTACGCTCTTTTCTGGAAGGTTTGAAGGTCGTAACGGTCCGGAAATACCGCAGGCTGTCACAGGATGCCGGATCAGGTAATGACGCGGGATCCTGGATCAGGTACAGGAACGGGGATGGTAATAAGGAACACCAGGAGTCCAGGGCAGGGTTATTTATTAAAAAGGCCTCTAGTAATTATAATAAAAAATAAGGCACCTGAGGACAACAACAAAGGAAAACTTAGAATAAAATAAAACTGTGGTAAGATGAATTTAAAATGGTCTTAGATATAAAAGGTATAAACTTACAATAAGTGCCATAAACAGGGTTAACAGGGTTATTCAGATGAAGGAACTTTATATAATTTACTTCACTTTAAAAATATTTATGTAATTGACTTGATTTATAACATTTTAATTATGATTGGAACTTGTTCATAGCTTGGAAAGTCGTGAGCAACTGATCAGTCGTTGTGTCCAGGCGAACGTAGATTATGAATGAACTCAAATTTAGAATTTTGATTAAAAAATAGCCATATAGGTGAATGCCAGAATCATTTTAACTGAACGAGGTGAAATATAAAAGAAAAGGTAGATACACCTCGTTACAAGGCGACAGACCATTCCACAGTTTAGTTGTGCGAGGCAGGAAATTCCGATTGAAACGCACAGTTGTGGACTGCCAACCATCTAAATGATGGTAGTGGAATTTCTGTCGCGTAAGACGAAGGCGGAAGGATGCGGCAGCTATTAATCCAAACAGCTCCTCGGAGCACTCCCCGTTGTACAAGCGATAGAGAATGCAGAGTGAGGCTACATCTCTACGCAGCGCCAAGGAGTCAAGCCGATCCGAAGTACGCTGGCAGCCGACAATTCGAGTGGCTCTCCGCTGGATGCGGTCCAGAGGGAGAAGCTGGTATTGGGGAGCCCCAGCCCACAGATGAGAGCAGTATTCCATATGTGGCCGTACCTGCGCCTTGTACAGCTGCAGGCGGTGGGCCGGAGTGAATTACTGTCTCGATCTGTTGAGCACACCGAGCTTCTTCGAGTCCAATTTGGCCTTACCCTCTAAATGACCGCGGAACTGGACATCACTCGAAATGCTGACACCAAGCATTCCGATACTGGCTGAGGCGGTGAGGGGAGTGCTCTCAAAACGAGGTGATGCATCGAACGCCAACTTCTTAGCGGTGAACGCGCAAACTTGAGTCTTTGTGGGGTTAAAACGGACTAAATTAAGTCGACCCCATTCTGAAACTTTTTTAAGGGAAGTCTCAATTTCAGACACAAGTTTGTTTCGGCTCTCAACGACGTTGTGCCGAGAAATATTGGCGCGGCCGGTGTAGAAGGTATCGCCTGTGCTATCATCCGCATAACAGTGAATGCCGCAGACTTGCAGCATGTCGTTGATATGCAGAAGGAACAGTGTGGGTAATAGCACACAGCCTTGAGGGACACCAGCATTAACAGAGATGGAGTCAGAGCATGCACCGTGAACTAAGACTTTTATGCTTCTGTCTGCTAGGAAGCTGGTAACCCACTCGCATAATCTCTCGGGAAGCCCATAAAGTGGAAGCTTAGAAAGATGTGATTTAGTATACACCAACGAAATTAATACAAATATTAAATAAAATCAAATACTTCAACCGACTTCCAAAAATAGGAGGTTCTTATGTTTGACAATTAGGTGTGCAACTAAAATGAATATTTATCCAACGACTGACGAAACACGAAGTTTGCCGGGACACATTAAGAAAATAGAAGCATTATAATATAATGTCTAAACATATTTATTTATGTTTATAGGTTGAGGTATTCTAAAATATACAAAAAGAATAAAATATATGTTTTAATCAGTGAAATTCTCAAATCCTTCCATTTCACTATCCGTGCTCTCATTGAGGTTAAAATCAGTGTCAGTAGGTATGAGCCGTATTTATCACTAGTCTATCAGTGTAATCGTCAACACGTTTCTTACATTATCATCCTCATTTTTTTAATATTTCGGCTTCGGTTAAAGAATTTTTAAACATTGTAGATAATTTCGCGTTACTGGCCTCGTAAAGGTTTCCCTTTATTTACTATAGATGCCATAGTACAGCTTTAAATGATTTAAAATTTGGTATTTTGGTCTGGACACGAATACACTCTATCGCATCTAAACCG
Source organism: Acleris sparsana (assembly GCA_923062465.1). Lineage (NCBI taxonomy): Eukaryota > Metazoa > Arthropoda > Insecta > Lepidoptera > Tortricidae > Acleris > Acleris sparsana. The sequence goes on along the minus strand of OV281285.1, from coordinate 45,432,201 downwards.
CGACTAGCAAACATTATAAAAATAGTGTAGGACAGAGATAACGCTTGTAATAGTTCAGGGTAGCCGTATAGTTAGTTGAGCATAAGAGTCTAGGGGGTGAGTAGAATTTAGCCCAGGAAAGAGTTAGTCACATCTATATAAGTAAGGGCGCCAGACTTGCATCCCATCAACAAATGAAATCGTCCAAATAAAAATCAATCTTTGATAAACCACATTTATTTAACCTGTATGCTTACTTAGATCAAGTATACCTAAACACGGACTTAAAGTAAGGTTTATCTCTTAGAAATTAATTTGATCGGAACAACATGGAGATTAAATAAGTGGCTAACGTCTCACGCTGTCATCTTCATGAGGAATACCTGCGTGATTCAACAGCACTAGAATCAAGTAAACTGGACAGTCATTGCTCATTGTCTCCGCAAGTGGTGATCAGTAGAATCCTTGCACGTACGGTGGAATGACGGCTAAATAGTTTTGAGTGCAGAAGTATTCCATGGAGCTGGTAGTCAGAAGCCGCGACGAAGAGCATATAAGCTAGAAAAGGAGTCGTCTCGGTGAAATGCTTCCACCCTCCATACGCAGAAACATACGTTAAACACAAGCCAAGAAAGAAGCTAAGTAATCCAAAAACAAAAAAAAAACCCTGTGTTCAAAATATACACAGTTGTGTTGTGTTGTGTCTGGAAGAACAGGCGGTAATTAACGCGTGGTTAATAAACTAACTTAGCACTAGCCGTGGGTTTGTTTTACGGTATAAGGCGAGAGTAAACGCTCAAGTGAAAATATTCATGGTAGAATGCTGTGATGTATTTATGTGTTTACTGAAAAATAAGCATCAACGGGTTACGAACATGGAAGGAAAATAAAAGTAAATCACCAAAATGGCGGCAGCGAAAGTTCGAGACCTGAGATTTGGATTAACTTAAGTAAAGAAGCTAAGCGAATCAGGGCCGTATGGCGCGATCGGTAAATTCAGAGGTTTTCTTTGACGTGCTCACATCTTGACGAATTGATCCCGATAGAGGTCAAAGGACTCGGCCATCAAAGACGCCCGGTCATTGACTTCCGAACGGCTCTGTTTCGTTACATTTTAAAGTAAACAAACACAAAACTAAAGTGTCAAAAGATTTACGAGGGTCAAACTGAAAGTTCTTAGAAAATCAAAAACTGATTAAACTAGCAAGTTATTAGCTTTATTACATCTTTTCAAAATAGTGTCCATTGACGTCAATACATCGCTGTATCCGATGGGACCACTGACAGAAGCACTTTGTCCACTCGTCCTTAGGGGTCTCTTCAAGGGCCTTTTGAAACGCAGCCACAGCTTCCTCGGCGTCCATAAAACGTTTTCCTGGAAGTTTTTCTTTTATTTTCGGGATAAAATAAAAATCGCAAGGTGCGAGGTTCGGGTTATACGGCGGGTGACCCAGTAATTCCACGTCTGACGTCGCCAAATAGTCGATCGTTCGCCTGGCGGTGTGTGACGAGGCGTTGTCGTGGTGAAGGAGGATCCTACTGCGAAGTCGTTTCTCCCGAACTTATTCCAAGACAAGTGGCAAACAATTGTTAGTGTACCACTCTGCAGTAACTGTTTTTCGATCCTCTAAAACAATTGTCGCGTAATGCTTCTGAAGAACGAGGCTACCATTTTTTTTCCCACGCTTCGACCTCTCTTCATTTTAGTTGGCAACTCCTCGGAAGGAAACACCCACTGAGCAGACTGTCTTTTGGTTTCGGGATCATAACAGTAAATCCAGCTTTCGTCACCCGTAAGTATGTCGAACACAGCATTTGAGTCACCTCCGTTAAATCTTAAAACCATTTCACGGCACCAATCAACACGACGGAGTTTTTGGGCCTCGGTCAAATTATGGGGTATCCACCGGGCACAAAGCTTCCTGACCGCTAAATTTTCATGGAGGATTTTGTGCACTTGACTCATACCGATGCCCAAGCTTGTACGAATCTGCTGATAAGTCACTCTTTTATCAGTCTCTATCATACGCCGCACAACACTGATGTTATCTTCAGTCGTTGCCGTAGAAGACCGGCCCTCACGCAGATCATCGATGAGATTAGATTAGTGCGACCACGTTTAAACTCATTAAACCAATTGTAAACAGTGCCACGAGATGGGGCTTCATCGTGAAGGGCCAATCGTAGTCTATCATAACATTCTTGTTGACTTAAATGACTTCGAATGTCATAAAAAATCATTGCACGAAAATGTTCTCGTTTTAAATTCATGCTGACGTGACACAGACAACTATCAATTTGCCGCCAAATCGTAAAACAAATGACAAATGAATAAAATAAATACTCAATAATATTGGCAGAGTTCCATTTTCAAAACTTAAACTTATTTTTTTATTATTTTGTTTACAAGTGGGCAGATCTAAATACTTTCAGTGTCGCCCTCGTATGCAGTATTTCCTTAATAGTTAAATTAATGATTTTATTTTAATGATCTGATCCGTCGTTCTCTTGCCACTGTCTCTGTGCCTGCTGTCCTGGAACCAGCAGGTTTGCATAGAGACGATGGCAAGCGACCAGACGGATTTACATTGGTGCCGTGGAAACTAGGTAGGGCACTGGTGTGGGACGCGACGTGTGTTGATACATTCCTCACGGACTCACGTCCAGTCAACCCGTAATCGGGCCGGTGCAGCAGCTGAACAGGCCCAAACCATCAAGCGCCGCAAATATTCATCATTATTAAATAATTACGAATTTGTGGCGCTTGCGGTGGAAACAATGGGACCTTGGTCAGCTGACATGAAAAGTTTTATTAAGGCCCTGTCATCCCGGCTCATCGACACCTCCGGAGACCCTAGAGCTGGCGCTTACCTTTCCCAAAGGATTGGGCTAGCCATCCAGAGAGGTAATGCAGCCAGTGTCTTAGGGACCATGCCGCGAGCGGACCTGCTAGAGGGGGTGTTCTTTTTATAGTGGTGTTTGTGTTTAATTTTTAATATTTGAGTATCTTAGTTTTATTTTATTTTATTTTAAATAAGTTTAGTTTTACTTTAACTTTTAAATGTAAAGTCCGTATTTATACCTAGTTGTATTAAATATAATACAAACTTACCAAATGATTTTATTGTTATTAAAGTAGTTAAATTTGTTTATTGTGTTCCTTATTTACTCATAAGTTACAACAAACACCGTGCACCGTATCTCCATATTCTATGATATAAAGAATCCGAAGGGCAAGTATTTAACGCACCTCAAACTGCGTTTCGTTCTAGGGGTTGAATCGATTGAAGAAATAAATCTTTATTAAAATTAAATTAACTTATCTTTATAAAATATTAATTTACATTAGATGGAATTTAAACAAGTTATGATAAACATTTGAATGTTAACCAAGCGTGATTGAAGAAAGTTATTAAGGATAAACGTCATGGCTGAGAGTTAGCCTTGTCATGTACGAGGGGCGATCATTAAAATGTGTGAATGAGTATGTTATAATTATAAACAATTTTTCTTAAATGTAATTTTATTTCTCGACATAGTCACCTTCTAGCATAATACACTTACCTTTTTTCTAAACTTAAAATTCCATTTTTAAAAAAGGTCTCATGTTGACTATTTAAAAAATCTTGTACTGCAGCGACTACCGCGTCGCCTTCTTAAATCTCTGGCCTCTCAGGTATTCTTTCAATCTCGGAAATAGGTAGAAATAACCGGGGGCTCTCGCCCCTCTGGTGAATACGGAGGATGCTTAAGGATATTGAACCCAGCAACACGAATTGGTCATGCTTCATATTTTTGTTGTATGGTTTTTATATTTTTTTTGATAAATATAGACTATTTTAATAAACTAATTTCGGTATTTTTGTTTTTAAAGAATCCTATCTAAATTAAATAAATATATTAATTTATTGCTGACGTGACGTCATCAAACGCATAATGGATAATGTAGTCTTCGCCTGCACAAAAAAAAAATACAGTAAAGTCTATGGTGAAGTCAACGTCAAGGTGTCAACGTCACCGCGAACGGCAAACCTCAAAAAAATTTGAAATCACTAACTGAACAATAGTAGTCTTTCTAACTGAACTTGTTTGAAATGGAAGGCTACGAGTGTTTGTGTGTGGAGAAAACAAATTTGACTGCAATACTATTTGATTAGGTATCAAAATAAAGTTGTTATGTTTAAATCAGTAATTTACTTACATAAGAGCTTTAGCTCCTCGTATTTCAGCGATGTTGTGGTTGCTAGAATTCGTCATGAACTCCAGTATCATGACATTGTCCACTTGTGGCAAATTGCGAGAATCGGCTTTTTCGAAATTAGCCGTCCTTTTTGCCATTTTCAGTGCCGTTTAGAGGATCAAATGCTGTTTAAACCTTATATATTGTTACTCTTTGTGCTTAAATAACAAATAAACAAACAAACTACAAAACGAAACGACACGTCAATGTCAAGTTTGAGTTTGTTTGTTATAGACTATAAATACGTCAGTCGGTTTTTTTCTTAATAAGGCAATGGAATCATTTTCATTATTCGTTTCATGACTCATAGAAAGGTCATTTGAAGGTCAAAACATTTCAACGAATATCTTAATAAAGCAAGACTTTTTTTTAAATCTGATATACAGAAATTGTACCGAAAGCTGGTTTCTCGAAATGGTTTTGAGATATCCATACATATTTAAAAAGTTAGCATGGCTAATTGAAGCCATTGCAATGGCGGACTTATGTGCCGGGGCATTGTCCTGGTGGAACAGCACAACTTTCGAGAGTTTACCTCGCTGTTTTTCGCGGATCTCATTGCGCAATGTTGCTATTTGTTTGGCATATAAAGTGCCCGTAATAGTGGCTCCATGCTCGAGATACTCAATCATTACTACCCCTTTACCATCCCAAAAAACAGAGCCCAGGCAGATGGGCCCACCTTCAATTTCTTCGGAGTTGCAGATGATGGCCATTTCCACGTCATAGACTGCAGTTTTGTTTCAGGGTCATAATGATCAGGTCCAAAGCTTCTTGACAAATCTCGACTCTAGTTTGGTTTGCCTTCTTGGTACCCAACGCGCAGATACCTTTTTCATACCCAAGCGTTCACGCTCGTTAAACACACTCCCCGTTACATTCTTTACATTTTCAGCAATAAAACGAACCGTGACACGTCGATCCGCCAAAAGTAAGTATACGAGTTTTTTCACAATTTCTTCAGTTACTGCTGTAGTAGGGCGTCCGGAGCGGGGGTCGTCCATGGTCGATGTTCTTCCACGTCTAAATTCGGCGCACCAACGTGCGACTGTCGAATACGGAGGAGCATTAGACGCTAAAGTGTCCCGCAAATCTAATTTGACTTGGTCCGTAGATATTTTTTTTCATGCAAGTTTTTGATAACTGCGCGCAGTTCAATTTTCTCCATTTTCGCTAATGTAATCAATAGTATTGCAAAGAAATTACCGTTTGTTTTTTAAAGAAAAGACAGTTGGTTTTTTTTTCATACCATTCAGCTAGGATTAGCTTTACCGACCAGTATTTAATTTCCTAATATTGAAAGTGCTTGCATCTCATTCTCATTTTTTATTGAACGGCCGTCTTATGTAGTGAAGAACAAAACGTCATATTCAAGAACTGTCAAGAAAGTTATTATGTGCCGGCTTGCTATTATGAGGTTAACATTATTGAAACAAATGTAGAAATATGCCTTGTGGCGAGGAAATAATGGTAAAACAGCGAGGTAATGTTCCGCTAAGTATGTGGCTAAGAGCAGAGGGATTGCACTGGGCGTGGCGCACCGCCTTATTAACCTGCCCGCTCGGTCACACGGCGTGTGGAATTCAGTTCGGGGCCGGCAGCGACGGAGCGAGCATGCGCACGCCACGATCTGCCGCCTTGAACGCACGGAACGGTCGTATCGCGAATACTCGTAGTGTTATGTTAATGAAACGACGATCTAAAAGCGGATACATGTACTGTTGTGTGAATGGGTGTCTAAATATACAGAAGAACGTCAGTTACGGACGTTGCGAAACATAGAAAAAATAAACCAACGTAAGGTGAACCTCCTTTTTTGAAGTCGGCTAAAAACACAATGATAGACCGCCACAAGTGAGCGAACGACACCTGATCAGCTTAAACATTTTTTGACCTCATTGATGTATTCTAGGCGAGTGACAACCATAGCGCTACACGACTACACGTGCCGCGTGCGAATGAATACAAGTTATATGATAGTAAGAGAGGCATAGCGTAGGCACGTTTTTATACCTAAACCGCGTTTTAGTAGGGGAGTGCAACTTCTGTACTTGTACTATTACTTATTCTGTGCTAAGAGTTACAGTGTGTAAACAAATTGGAATGCCTAGGAGAAACAGGTTAGTGCAGTTGTAGGTAAATAGTATCTAGACCTCTAAGTGTTACATGGTCCATGAAGCCGAAATTAGCCGATTCTGTCTTTCCAAAGTAGTTGAGTCATTCTATGTTTTTTGACCAAAAAATTAATAAAGTTTTATAACTTGTGTCACATAATAGATTTGGGTGTGGTGTTTAAAGTTCACTACTCTCCCCCCCTCTCCCTCAGCCACTTCACCAGCCACCGTGAAATGTGTTTTTTTAACATTCTTACTACAATAGATACGAAAAAAGTGTCAGGGGCAAAAAACGTTCCTTTTTAAATTCTAAAAAGAAAAGGATACATGTTTTTTTTGATAGGCTCGACGGTTTTCAAGCTATAGCTTCAGGTACCGGCCACTAATATATCGCCTTCGTACTTAAATCTCGTACGATTCCATACAATTACGACTGCAAATTTGACAACCAATCAAGAACTAATGGACGAATTGAATTGCTTTTAACGTTGTTCGTTAGCTGATTAAATGATGTTCAAGATGGTATATAATAAATGTTTATACATATCGTAGTTTCCACGGAGGAAGCATTTTAAAAGACATTATTTTGCGCCTCCATACTAATTTGAATGAACGCCAAAAAAACGTTTTAGGAGTAGTGCACTTTAAACACCTCACGCAAATGTATCATGTCACACAAGTTTTAAAAACTTTATTAATATGTTTGATTTTTCCATACATCGAATACACAAAATTACCCAGCTAAAGGTCGATGTGCAATATTTACCGCCGGGCACTGTACGTACGGCATAGGTGAAATTATGTTATCTGTTTTTTGTTTATTGTAAACCGCGTCGTTATTGGGACAATCCATTTATTTTCTGTCTTTCTTTCCTTCAAAAAAGAAAAAACCGATCCAAAATGGAACCATTGCCACCAGCAGCTATCAGCTATAACAAGATTATTTGGTTAGTAATTAGCATCGAAATATAATAAGTATAGAAGGATAACTGTCACTCAAAAAGTGTTCCACATACTTAGTGCTGAAATGGGCGGAGCTAATACTTGGTGCTCAACCGGCTTCCAGTAGGCTTTGAGTTATTGTGTCAAATGGTTGTCATTATAGTTTTGTAAAATAATTATAAATAACTGATAAATAAGATAAACTATAGCAACAACGATGCCGACGTGCATCGTAAATTGGTGTAGGAGTCGCACGGACCCTAAAAAGGATGTAATTTCATTCCATTAGTAAGTAATTACAATTAAATAATTTCCTTACAAAATTGACATGGCCGATGTTATGCAATATAAGTTCTGAAATAATTATAATATTAAAGATTAATGTTTTTTTTTAGTTTTCCTAGAAATGAAGAAAATGTTTTGCTTGGATAGCTGCAGTTCGTTTAGAAAAACGCGATGTAACGTGGCTTCCCAGCAAACATTGTAGGATATGCAGTATCCCTTTTGAAGAAACTGACTTTTTAGTTTCAAAAACTGGGAGACATTTTTTGAAATGCTCAGCGGTTCCAAATTGCACAGTACCGTACAGTAACTCCCTACTGAAACGCAGACTAATCAGCACCGTAACGGCATCGCCTCGCCTTGTATGAATGAGGCGAGGCGATGCCGATCTGTTGCCGAGCAGTTATGTCTGCGACAACAGTGGCGAAGCGTCACGTAAATAAATAGACAAGCCGGAGCAAAAAAAGATGTATGGCGTGTGTCGGTTTTACGTTTTGTTTGTATACCTACTCTATGCATAGGAATTTTTGGTAAAGCCGTAAATAATCGGCTTGTACGAACGCCTCGCGACTGTGCGACAACCCTTAGTAGGTAATACTTTGGTACTGCAACTTGTTTTATTTAAATTAGGTACGATCGAATACCGCCATGCCTCATCTTAAAAAATCTTGATTTACCTATTATAATAATGTACTATTATATTATATCCGTATATAATATCGTTATTTATTGCCTACTAAATATTATATTTTTCAGAATAAATATTTACTAAAACATTATTTATCGCTGTATAAATAAAGTATACACCTTAACTTATTTAAATTACGGATCACTTCTGCATTAAACCATCCAAGTTCAGCAAAATGTCAGATGTGTCATTTTATAGCGTGTTTGAGTAGCCATAACGAGAAAAAATATAGACCAATCAAATGTCTTGTCATAGCAGTTTAACTAATCAAAGTTTTCTTAAGGGTGAAAATATATACAACCTCTACACTAATGGCGTCTACTCAAACGTTTCAAGCGTAGAGAAAATGGGACGTATTTCAACGTCAAGTTTGTTCCGTGTTACTCTTCCATACCTATTATATTTCGATGGTAATTAGTATCCAAATGTACACTTATCTGACAAACGAAAGAATTTACAAACTTATTTATAACTACACTAATCTAACAAACCGCTACCAGTGGGCATTGCTACATCTTTGTGCCAAGTAAAGGCCAGTATTTTGGTCACGAGTTGTGTCGATCAGGCGCTTTGACAAATCCTTAAATATACGGTGTGCTCATGGTCCCCACGGTCCTAACGTTTCGACCCCAAAAGGCTCAAATATGTTACTCCATTGTCGCACGTTAATTCCGAATTATTTTATTAAAAGGGCAATATCTTTAAAACAAATGACGGTTTTGGATTGACATTTAACATTTTTCTAAAGAGTTCTCATACCAGATAAGACAAAAGGTTTTGTATGATGTAAATGTTATCTGCTTATTTCCGCGAACTATTGGACCTCCCCTCGTATTAGTGAACCACGCCGCGCATCCCTTAATGTTGATTGGTCGGCACTTGGTGATATTATCCTTGATCTATTATTTGTTTATATGCATCAATCCGGGTTAAAGAGGTTATTTTTTGACTCAGTATAGTGAGAAGTAGAGGGTATGCTATCTAAATCGTGTCCTAACGTTCTTGCTCATAAAGACTGAAGAGGACCGGCGGAGGCGTTATCCTCGACATCGCTTGCCACTCGCTGACTAGTGTGCGGGTTGGCACCCTCAAATCCCTCTTGCAATAAGTCCGCCGATTAAAGCTCGGACGGACATCCCCCAGCAGGATGGGTCAGTTCCTGCTGAGGCAAATTGTCTTCATGGGTCTTTTGCGGCTCCATAAAGCCTCGCCCCCGAATCCTCCAGATTTTCAGTATAGGCATAAGGTTTTAGTAAATACGTAACAAGGGCTGACCCCTTACCCTTACTGAAAAAATCTTCACTGAATTAAATTTGATGTAATCAAAGTTATTTTTAAAATGAAAGTTATGATGCGGCACCCTATAGAAATAATGAATAATAATTAATGTGTAAATATTGTCTAAAAAACTAATCCGAATATCGTTAAATTCCGAAATTAAAAATTAAAAATGTAATTTTGATAAAAAGCCATAACTACTTCGGTAAGAGATTTCAGACTGATTCTTTTTTTTTAATATACCTTGTTTACGTAGAAATTATATTCCCAACTATCGTGAAAATCACATAACTTTTTCAGTATTAAATATCGATTCTATGATTTTTCTGAAGTCTCAGAATACTATTTACGAAAAAAATGGTCTCCGTAATTATGACGACTTGACACTTTTATTCTGATGTCTAAATGAATAAGACAATCGATTACTTAGATCAAAATAAAGTGTCCGTTTTTCGGGCCTAAAATTACACTACAGCATTTTTCGACCGTTTTGTTTCGCGGAAGTTATTTTTTTATTGACAGTTGATGTTATTTTAGTTGCGTAGCGAACTAGCGACTCGCGACTTATTGAGCCTCCTTGCGAGCTATCGGTCAGCTAAGGCTGGCCCGCAAGAGCCAATTTTTACGGCGGTGCGTTCAACGGACTGAAATAAGTAGTACATGATTCATTCAAATTATTTGGAGGAATTTACGAAGCTTTGTAAATTAGTACTAGATTGAGCCGGAGCCTGAAATATGGTATAATTTTGTAATAGCTTATAACTTTCGCATAACAAGTAATTAGGTGACAGACAGGCGCAAAAGTGAAAATATTGGTTACTCCTCTTACCTTAATACTTTCTTATGCGTGAGTAAAAAAAAACCTAATATTTGAAAAACCGCGTTTACTTAATTTTCCCGCGGAGATAGGTTGTGATTTTGCACATCAGTCCCAGCAAGCTCAATCCATATAATAATCAAAATCTTAACAAGCCCTTATACTTATTTAGTATTATTAGTTGTTTTCTAGGTTCTGGGTACCGGTAATAAGTAAACATTAAAAAAATATTTCTCATAAACTGTGCACAGAAGGAAGGAGGGAGTTTTAGTCTATCATTGAATACTATTAAGCTACCAAAATATGGAATCAGAAACTCCTGTCCCAAAATAAGCCCTCTTAAAACACAGTGCAGCATGACCAACGTAAACGGAAATAAAAATACACTAACCACAGGACATGGCTAGCTGAGATTTCACCTTTTTAATTTTGTTACTCGTCCATACAAAGTGGCGCCACCTAGTAAGCAAATTCACAGCGTTTAACGAATAATTTGATTTCCCATAGTAATGATATGTTTTCGGTATAAAAACTATCCTATGTCCTATTCCAGGACATAACCTATATCTGTGCCAAGCTTCATCCCGATCCGTTCAGTGGTTGAAGCGGGATAGAATGACATCCCAACTTTCACTTTAATAACATTAGTAAGATAAGATAAGATAAGATAACATAAGATAGAATGTATTACCTCAGAGCGAAAAACTAGATTATTATCGTGCTTCTTCTTCTTATCATGTTTTTCGACTTTCGGCTCTATGTCCTTGACGTGAAGGCTCAGCAGGCTGGAGGCGGCCACGCCCGACACGATGCACATAACGGGCGCGAGCACCAGCATCAGGCGCACCATCACACCCTGCAACGCGAACGCTTGTTATCGTAATAAGGAGACTGTGCGGGATACTTTTGGTTTTGTTCAATCAGAGAGCAAAGTGTAAAGAAATCATCGCACGGAGTCAACGGAATGGTGTCACTCAACATTGGCTTCCACGCGCTCAAGCATCTCAATCATCACGAAGGAGCGGCGGGCCACTGCCCGGGTGCAGCGGCCGACGACTACTTGTCGTCAATTTTAATACTACGAGTGTGCCAAAGTTCACATCATTTTTGAACTCCGAGTATCGAACCTCCGAAAATGTTTCTCATACATTTTACATCATAATTGTCACAATTCAAACTATTCTCTCATACTACCGATCCTTACTCCGAAATATTGAAATGCATAATTATTTTATACGACTATTTACTTTAATAAATTTTCTAAACATAACTGTTACTTATACTATTGTATGAAGTAATTAACTTGAACATCATAAAGATAAATTTAGCGAATAATTGGGTTACCCCATAATTTTATTATGAATGGTGCTTCAAATATTTTGAGAATAAGGGTTGTGGAAGCATTCCCTGTTATCAGATTTTTTACAAAATTAGTATTAAGTAGTTATTTTTTTTGTATCATTTGACATTATTTGACCTCTAATTTAGTGACGTCACGATCTTGAGTGGTAAGTTGTCTTTAGCCCTTTACACCCAAGCTGATTGAATATGGACCTTGAAAACAAAGGCTACGTGCTTGTATTTTAAACCTCCATAATTTAATTAAATAAATCACTGACGTACCAACTTGAAAAAAAAATTGGCTGAATCCATCCATGGGAAGCGTTAATAAGGTATAATATGTAACTTCACTTAACAACAGGCCCGTGTGTAAAGGGCTTATCTATGATCAAATTGATCAACCTGCATATAATATGAGTCCGAAACCAATACACAAATAATGTATACGGAATTTTGTTTTATTTATTAATGATTTATTTTAACTCTTATTAATATCAAGACAAATTTTAACTGTACATAAACATGACAAGGTAAGATCTTTAAAAAATGGAATGGTAAATAAGTAAGTCCGTTTTGGAACCTCCGCCTCTATGGGCCCCCCACCCACAAACTAGCCTATGCTAGTTTGTGGGTGAAATTGACAAAATAGACGTGACGTGACGATAACGCACAGTGCTGCTAGCCAAAAAACCATCAATAACGTTTTAAAGAAACTCTCAAACGTTTTAAAGCACGTCTCAACCAAACCTATTTATTTTCTTCAAAATTTAAAATAATTTAATATACGTTATTTAAATGGAAAACCACGAAACTAGAGTCTTCCTTAAGTCTATCTTATCGAAAACAAAACCTGGGAGTTATTTCTTTTGGTTTATCCAAATTGCTTACTAGTGGGAAGGGAAGTTGTTGACTGTACTATGGTCATGCTGCAGCGAGCGAAAGCGAAACCAACGAGCAAGATTGTCAGGGCAGAAGCGACTAGAATAGGTTAGGTTAGGTTAGGTTTGTACCTTAACCTTCGATGTTAGGTTTTTTATAACAACTCATAATATCGTTTTGCTTTAAACGAGTAGCAAAATCAAATTCACGACGGTTAAAAAGTTATGCATAAGGTAACTCACTGTTCTAAAATGGTAATTCTATCTGAGGAAATATTGATTGCGTCAGTTAAGAAAATGGTTACCTACAAAGACTTCCGTCTATCAACATCTTTACTGGATTTAGTGAAAATTCTCGTGAAAAATAATTACACTATAGAAAGTTAGCCACATATTTTAAAAACGTTTCCATTTAATACTGATTCTAACAACATACTCTAATTTATGGTATTATGGTAAATCATCGGGAAGTTATTAATTTTTTCATCAAGCATTTCTTCTTTAGTATGAATAGCGGATAGGCCGGAATTAAATTTCGAAATTCAAAAGTTTAGAGAAACCTCCACTGTTTTTCTTAAAATCATAATGACAATTGATTACCTAATATTATATTTTAAATTTAGAAGCCCAAAAGCTTTTTCACTTTAATGCATCAAAATCGCCGCGTTCGACAGTCATAAATACGCAGACATGCATTTTATTCGTTTGTTAGGCCTTTACCTCAAAAGCATAAATTCCTTGTAGCGGTTCACCGAATCGCTTTTCACCTCGAACGTATATTTAATTTTCGCGTTGTGTCTCGATCGTTTACTGTTTTAGTCGTTATAAGTTTTAGTCGCATTTCACCTTGATCGTGCATTTAACTATCGCGTTGTGCCTTAATCGTCATATTTTTGTCGATATATAAGTTTTTGTCACATTTCACCTCGATCGTGTGATACATTTTCGCTTTGTATCCTAATCGTCTAATTCAGTACCTATTAGACAATATCTTCAGTCGCAATGTACTTTTTTTCATTTTTTTAGCCAGGTTTAAGCTCCGTATTTTCTTACAAATATTGAATTATATAATTATAATAATAATAATTGTATCCTACTTTAATGTCACGGTACTTCAATTTCGCAATGACAGAATATCATCTAATATTTATTAGTCACAAAGATAATATTTAAATGATTTTGATAACATTTAATACATTAAACTACATGTATTAAACGCGTTTTAAAAAAAATGTTACAGAATTTTAGTGCGAACATCAATTAACGCGGCACATTAAATAGAGTCCCAAACAAACATCGATCGCGACGAAATGCGTCTAGGGTAAAATACTACAAGAAAAATTAAATGCCACATATTAATTATATTAATGTAAAAAGCCACGCGAAACATTGCTCCAAGTAAAAGATTCTATTGAAATTTGGTTCATTCAAGGTGAAATGCGATTCTGTGAATTGCTACAAGGAATTTATGATTTTGAGGTAAAGGACTAACAAACGATTTTATTTATGGTTATTGTGGTGGAAACGCACGGGAAGCTGCAGCTCTTACGCGGAAGGCAGAAATGTTGGACCAAGTCACTTGGTAAAAGGGCTTATACACGTTGAATTTAACAAGGCTGAATTCCAATTCGTGTACTACGTTCTTGACATTGAAGACTACTTGTCCCTGGATTCTCGCGAAGTATTTCTAGCACCTCATCTTCTAACCCAATGTCTGGAATGCTCGGTCTTCCCGCCCTGCCCCCGAGTTTCTGCCTTCTGCGTTAGAGGCGTGTACTCGCTGGAATACCCTGTAATCGGGATATTGGTCCCGATTAGGATATCACTTTTGATAAACTCTTGCAGCTCCCCGTAATATAAGTATTGAAAAAATTGTCGGCAAGATAGTAATTTCATGATTATTTAAAAAACATTACTTTTTAAGCGACAAGAATCGAAACAGCATTTATCGATTAAAATGATTGAAAAGGACCGCCTCTATGTCCCTGTTCGATTTGATCCACACTTCCAAGGACACACTGTAATTTTATACGAGTACGAGACGTACGAGTGACAATATTATTTAAATAAAAATTAATGCCATTTTGAACCAAGATTTTCTAACCATGCTCTATTATGATGAACTCCGGTATTAGTAGAAAGACATAGACAAAAAAAAATTAAGTTAAACATTCGGAAGAGTGATAAATCGGACCACAATTCGAGGTAGTATAAAAAATTTCGGGCAAACAATTTTATGTAAAACAAATTCTTCAATTAGTTACGTATAAGGTAGACGTCCGAGTGCTCGTCGCTGTACTAGCACTGATTTCCATACTTTGAATTGCGATACATAAGATAAGATTAACATTACTTTTATCACCACCTGATTTTAGAGATGAGAAATGTATGTATGTATGTAATTCGTACAAAAAAAAACAAAAACAGTACAATAAGATTAAATAAAAAATACTAAGACGAACTTATCCCTCTAAGGGGTATTTTGCAGGTAACCCTTCAGAGATTAAGAAAAGTGAAATGATGTGCATCGAGTAGGCAAGTGTAAAACTTTATTCAGGAAAAGAGCATAAAATATAAACTAACCAATAAAACCTAACTATAAAAAAAGTACCTACATTCAAATAACTACTCATACAATACGAATAACTAAAATTTATTTTCATTTTGAAATAATTCTATGTGGTCAATTATGGTCACCATATAAAACAACTTCCATTTAACAAAAGTAACGATCACATCTCCTAAAACCATCGAGCATCACGGAAAGGAGTAGGCATTCGTACCATTTCCCCTCTGTCAAAGTACAAGCCCGGGCGGGCATGGGCATCTACAAAAACTAGTTTTCAATCGGATTGTCAACTAGACAGAGTCTAGTCGCGCGAGTGAACGTTACCTACACTTTACCAACATCGAATCAGCTCGCCCGTACAAATCCGACTTCTGGCCGTTCAGTCTTATCGTGTCAATGTGTGAATTGTGACTCGTTCGTACCCAAAAAATTGCTGTCGGTGTATTGTTCCATGTTTTATGTATTAGTGTCATCATTACATTTTTGTATTTGTATGTTGGTGTGCAGAGCTGCATTTGTGTGCAAATTTCCCCCCCGTCAGAAATTACAGAACTATTTGAGTGTAATATTCGTAGGTAAGGCGACGCCCTTCAGCTCGGAAGGCCGTGTGTTTGGTAGATGTATAAATGAACAAAATATCAAGACGCAAACAAAAATGTTCTTTTCACATGTCGAGCACTCGGACGTCTACCTTACCGATTCAACAGTCCAGTAACAGGCCCACATGTATTATCCTGAGAGAGACAGAGCCGATTTTGTATCGGTTCAACAAGAAAAGTAATAATCTATATTTACCGCAAAGTATATGCTGAGAACTCCATAGAGTATGATGAAGATATTGGCATCGGTGAGCTTGGCGAAGCAGAAGTAGAGGCCGGCGGGGAACAGAAACACCAGCACCTGCAGGTCGAAGTAGAACGACGACCACGACGTGGGCTGGTGCTCCGACACCGACGCTGCGACACATCCACCACTCGTTACAAACACGCCACATCACTTCAGTTGCGTACTTACGGCGCGTACACATAGAACGTCTGTTTTTATGGATACGCCATCAAATAACGGACCTGTAAAACGGATCGCTATGTGTACGCGCCCTTAGGCGAACACTATCATTATAAAACTTTAACTCGATATGGACCAATCACGGCCATAATTATATGACAGTTTCGAACAAAACATTGGCCACAATGACCCGATGAATAACTTAGGGCAGCTTGCACCACAGGCAATATTTGTAAATAACATTTCAAAATTTACTTTAAAATGAGTTCCTATCAAATTGTATTGGATAGTAGCTAAACCACGGCGAGAAGAACTCATTTCTAATGTAATCCTGGTGCAAACGGGTGAATAGAAAATATCTTTGTTTTTAAAATTAACGTTACAATTGACTACGATCACATGAGTCAAGAAACGGAACAGAGACCAAGCTTCATACAATCGCGCTGCGGTAGGTACACTACTAGAAGCGCGACGCGCGTGTGTGCGTGAGCACCTATTCTTCGTCACGTACGCAGAGAAACCGGTTTCAACTGTCTCACTACGTGCTTAAACTACGCGCATCGCGGTCGATTCAATTATATTTTATATCAAGATACTTCATCTGCGCGCAAAAGCGTTCCTCAAAAAGGAAGGTAAATTCCTTTACGCTGTTCAGTTGCGCTGCAATTTTATAGCATTCATTGAATTACTGGAGCATAAAGGCCGTAGCAGGATAAGGGAAGGAAAAGTACCTTTTTGTGATAATGGGCTGGTTCTTTTTTCTACAGTTACTTACATCTAATAGTGAAATTGTGCCAAGTTTGGTTGTAAAATTCTTAAGGGCTCCGTAGAAAAAAAAAACAAATTAATTAAATACGGTTTTTCTCTAAAACGAAAAAAGTTAAATAAACATTTTTTTTCCATTTTGTTAAGCTTAATCTAATACGAGGGTCAAACTGAAAGTTTCGGGAGTAGAAAAATATATGCAGTTAAATTGAATAAAAGTATTTTTATTGTTTTTCAAAGTATTCTCCTTTATATTTTATGCACTTTTCCATGCAATCGAACCAGTCATTAAAGCACTTATTGAAGTCTGAAGTAGGGGTCGACAAAATGGCCATTTTAAAAGCCTCCACTGCTGCTTCCGGCGTCTGAAACCGCTGACCACGCCACTTATCCTTAATTTTGGGGAATGTGAAAAAGTCATTGGGGCTTAAGTCGGGGCTGTATGGAGGATGGTCCAGTAATTCGACTTTTTCACCATCCAGGTACTCAGTTGTTTTCCGAGCGGTGTGAGGGCTGGCAATGTCGTGGTGAAGGATAATGCGGCGACTAGGGTTTTTTTTTTCGGAGGTCAGCAAAGATACTCGGCAAATAAATAGTGGTGTACCAATCGGCATTGACCGTTCTACGATCTTCAAGAGGAATAGTAGCCACGTGACCCGATTTGGAGACAAACGTAGCCACCATCTTTTTGGCCGTGCTGCGAGAACGAATAACTTTTGTCGGTTTGAGCTCATCTTCGTAGACCCATACTCGAGATTGGTTTTTATTTTCAGGCTCATATGCATATATCCAACACCCGTCACCGGATACAATGCTAAAAACTGCATTTGAGCTTCCTCCGTTGAATTTATTCAAAGTTCTGAGGCACCAATTGACACGAGTCGTTTTCTGCTCCTCAGACAATAAGTGAGGGATCCAACGGGAAAACGAGTTTCGCACGCCTAATTGTTCCTGTAAAATGATTTGTATCTGACTCATTCCAATGCCCAAACACTCTTGAATCTCCCGATATGACACATCGGTCGAAATCGGTCGGTCTTCCTTTATCAGCTGACGCACAGCATCGACGTTTTCTTCCGTGACTGCCGATTTTGGTCGACCTTCACGCACGTCGTCCGTGAGGGATAGACGGCCACGTTGAAATTCTGCATACCACCTGTATATTGTCGTCTTTGAAGGTGCTTCATTACTAAAAGCATACAATCATCCGGTCTCCACGTTGTTTTTGTGATATCCACTTTTAAAGTCGTAATAAATCATAGCTCTTAAATTTCCACGGGACAATTCCATTTTCAGCAGCGACTCGACGGCTTCAAAAAACAATTGAAACCGAACCATCGCTTTTATTTTCTATGTGGCCAGTGTGATAAAATAATGAAATTTTAGAGATTATAAAAAGGTATGATATGTGTCCAAAATATGTTTCTAAGTATTAGATTCCCGAAACTTTCAGTGCAGCCCTCGTACATGTTCTAAGCAAAACCCAACTCTTTATCTTTAATACTTACGCAAAAAACAGGTAAGTGAACATTTTGAATATTTTTTTTTTACTTCTGTTAGAGATACCACTCTAATTGTTATTTCTACATAAGCCTTACTTAACGTTTTGTCACACATATTAATTTGATGGATAAAATCGGGAAGCAACTGTGTCAAAATTAAATAAATAATTGGGTTGGATTTTATTTTTATTACATTTTATTGGTTGGCTATTCTGACACCGCCAAAGAACTAAGGGGTTAAAATACTCTTTATAAAAAATATATTCGAAACCAATGGTGGCATTTTCAGTAATAATTATAGACTGATGTCACTTTAAGTGTCAAAATTGGTTTCGAATATATTTTTTATAAAGAGTATTTTAACCGGTGTATTTTAAGGGATAAAATACCCTTAGTTCTTTGGCGGTGTCAGAATAGCCAACCAATAAAATGTAATAAAATCCAACCCAATTATTTATTTAAATTTGACACAGTTGCTTCCCGATTTTATCCATCAAATTAATATGTGTGACAAAACGTTAAGTAAGGCTTATGTAGAAATAACAATTAGAGTGGTATCTCTAACAGCAGTAAAAAAAATATTCAAAATGTTGACTTACTTGTTTTTTGCGTAAGTATTAAAGATAAAGAGTTGGGTTTTGCTTAGAACATGTATTAGATTAAGCTTAACAAAATGAAAAAAAATGGTTTATTTAACTTTATTCGTTTTAGAGAAAAACCGTATTTAATTTATTTGGTTTTTTGTTCTTTCTACGGAACCCTTAAGAATTTTACAACCAAACTTGGCACAATTTCACTATTAGATGTAAGTAACTGTAGAAAAAAGAACCAGCCCATTATCACAAAAGGGCACTTCTCCTTCCCTTATCCTGCTACGGCCTTTCGCGAATATTTGATCTCGAAACAAACAATGTTAATATTGGTAATTGCTATACCGGAAAAGGTGCAGCCCATATAACACTTTTCGTCATACATTTTGTGAATCTTTTTTCTAGCTTTCATTCCATATTTACGTTTTAGTCCATTTTATTACGTAAACACCTCAATCTGCATGAAAACCCACCGTGTTACTTTTTTATACCTACTGTGACGTCACAAGAGCGAATTAGTGACGTGGATTCGCTGTTGTCCGCGCGAAATCGATTTAAAAGCGCCGCCGCCCGCGTCGCGCGGTTCGTGTCTGTCAGTAAGTACCTACCTACGCGGCCATTTTTTTATAAACTCGAAAATCTAATTCAAGCCCGAAATAGGTTCCCAATTAAATAAAATACGTTTGCGTTAGTATATTTCCACTTTTTAAAAGACCGCACTGACAATATTTCATTTATTGGTAGTTGTAAACCTTTGATTTAAATAAACAAGTTAATCAAAGTTACTTACACAAATACAAGATGCCCTGTTAAATACTTAAGCATACAATATTTTTTGTAAAAAATTGTTATTGCACTTTTTCAGTTTCACTTCATGTCTTTATAACATTTAGTATGATATATAAACATTAGTTATTAACAACGTTACATGCAATTTTAGTTAAGTTAATTTAAATTAAGTGTAAGGAATCTGAATATGGCATATTATTTAGTTTTAGCTGATAAAAAAATCGATTATTTTTTGTTGAAAACCAATTTCTTTGCCCGGTCGCTTCCATCCATTTCTTTTTTGTTTAGATAACTTGGAACCCGTTATTTATAATCTATAATTATGTTATTCAGACAGAAATATTATACTAACAAAAATAATTTACCTAAAAATCGATTAGAATCATGATTATCATGATTAAGATTGTACATCACTATTTGCTTAAAAAGACAGAAAAAGGATAATAGTACACGGTACATATCCCTCTTTTTAGGGACTAAGAAGCCGAGCGACACAAGCTAAAGTTCGATCGTTTTATTTCCATTGCGTGTTTAATATAGGCAGGCTTTGCAGATAAAGTAGGCAATGTATCATGAATATGACGTAATCCCACAAAGTCTCATTTTTCATAGTAAAACTACGACATAACTAAATTAATTATTTTAAATAGATAAAACATATTTTTAGAAAAAAATACTAGCTTTATTTGGGTCAGCTTTTTCTGTACAGTTTTTACACCTTAATACG
The DNA here is from genome assembly GCA_923062465.1 of Acleris sparsana. Classification (NCBI taxonomy): domain Eukaryota; kingdom Metazoa; phylum Arthropoda; class Insecta; order Lepidoptera; family Tortricidae; genus Acleris; species Acleris sparsana. The sequence goes on along the minus strand of OV281285.1, from coordinate 45,411,695 downwards.
GAACAACCAGTCAGTTTTCTAGATATCGGTTGACGTCCGGAGGCGATGTCGGCCGAACGCCGACTAAACGAAGCCGCATAGAAAGCTGACATTTAGACTGCTTTTGGACACGCGAAGTACGTACACTCGCGTTGTCTAGTTAATAAAGGTCTGTGGGCGATATCGAGATCACAAAATCTGCTATAACTTTTGGATGAGATATCTCGGAATAAAGATATGGAACCATCTATGGAGAGCCCGTCGAAAATAGCTTCCGTTTCAGTTTTATTCCCATATTTACATTTTAGTGCATTCTAGTGCAAACTGTAGTTCGCCAATAATGTAGATCAACAAAATTGCTATTTATTTTGGATCGAATTATAATTCCATTGATTTGTTCCCAAAGGTTGTGGAAAAAATATTGAAAACCGAAAGTTACAGCAAATTTTGTAATCTACAATATTGTATATCCATGATTAGCACTAGAATTGCCTTTAAAGATAGTACAGAAACTGTAAAAAAAGACAGTTTTTTCCAATCCGTGGAGGGGAAACAACTTTGGATTACCATGAATATATGATCCTTTACAACATATCCAAAAAAACAATAACAACCGTACCTCTTTTAGGGTACCGGTATAAAGATTGAATAAAAGGTATGACGATTTTTTTCAATGGGCGGCACCTTTTCCTTTATACCGTACTTCAGGTTCAAATTTCAAAATGGCGACTGGCAGATCTGTAATCAGCATGATCGAAACACTGAAAACTTTGTCACGCTAATTGTTATTTGATTTGCTCCTTGCATTTTACTTCTACAAAAAATCTCCTAGACTAAAAAACATATCGTATTTTTTGGGTCTGTGATCTCAAGTATCAATATTTTTTTAATAAACAAATCTTACCAATAATTGGAATGTGATTTTTGGCGTATGAAGGATCCAGCAACGAGTAGAATCTTCCAGTCCATGGCGATATTTTACCTTAAAAAAAACATCAGGAAACGATAATGATGACACGGTTCATAACAAAATCCGTTCATGCAAGCGACACAGTTGGACTCCTGAAGTTTAGGCTGGACCTAATGAGACTGCCAATGATAAAAACAAATATGATGAAATAGTGATTGGTATTTCTCCAATTCAAAAATCAAAAAGGGTGAATATATTCGTCGTCGTCGTCGTCGTCGTCGTCATCATCACCATCACCATCATCACCATCATCATCATCATCATCATCATCATCATCATCATCATCATCATCATCATCATCATCATCATCATCATCATCATCATTGTTGAAATATCATAAACAAATTCTTCTTTAAATTGACTTTCGTTGTTGGTGGCCAGCACAACAAACAAAACGGTTTTACACCTAATGATGTGACACAATCAGTATGACCACTAACGAGCTAATTAGAGGGCGGGGTATTGTTATTGCCTACAAAGACTTGAAACATCCATCCCCACCATTAAAAATTATGTCATTCGATAGAAGACAAAATTACCTATCATCTGGCATTCGAATTTCTATGATAACACTTACGACCTTTACACAATCGGCATCAACGAAAAAATTGCAAGGGTGGCTCGATTTCTTTGCTCTCATGTGTAGTAAAAATAGTATCGAATTATAGTTTAGTACAGATAGAGTTAGGATACTAAGGGCTGTATTAATAAACTTATCTTGGTTGAGATGCTCATCCGAAGATGTGTCAGAAATGACAGTTTTCGTGTGCGTGTGCGTGTGTGTGTGGGGGGGGGGGGGGGGGAGCCCGCCGTATAGCACAATTATTGTTTGGTCGAAAATCATTTGGTCTGGCACCCTTTTAAACTGATTGACATTCATAGGTGCATTATATTATGCCTAAATTGAAGAATAAAGAACTTTGACTTTGACTTTGACTTTGATATTACAGAATTTAATAAATATAACAATTAAGAAGAAAACAGTTTCAGTTGTAAAAATCGTTTTCGTCCAAACACAGCTACTCGAAGTGTGTGGTATTGGTGTGAGTGGTGTGTGTGTTGGTGATTGTGGTGTGTGTGTGTGGGTGGTCCCCAGTTAGCAAGAGCGCGAGGGCGGCGCTTCCAAGCGTGGTGAGCAGCGCCATTAACAGCAACAGGAACATCAGCTCGAAATGTGTGGTGTGGGTGTGTGTGGTGTGGGTGTGTGGTGTGTGTGTGTGTGTGTGTGGGGGTTGTATCGGTGAGCGAGAGCGCGAGGCCGGGTCGCTGCCGAGCTGTTCGAGCAGCAACCGGAACAGCAGCTCGATGTGTGTGGTGTGGGTGTGTGTGGGGGTTGTACCGGTGAGCGTGAGCGCGAGGGCGGCGCTGCCGAGCGTGGTGAGCAGCGCCACGAGCAGCGACCGAAACAGCAGCTCGAAGTGTGTCGGGCTGAGCCGAGCGCGCAGATACTGTGCGAAAGCGTACAGCTGGCACAGCCCGAATACGCCCAACGCCTGCCGTAATCAAACAAGTTACTGACATAGGACCCAACACTCAAATTATTAAGGAAATGACAACGTAATGAAACTAATGAATAGTCGGGTAAAACTCATAATAGACGGAGAGCTGGCTACGGAAATAGGTTTGCAATATATAGAGCAACGAAATCACTCTTGTTAGTGTGCCATACTATCATTATTAATTAATCCGGGCTCCTGGCAGCTGTTCAGCGGTGGGTGTGACAGTGGTTGGGCAACAAAGGGATTCTATAGTCAATCGAAGGTGTGCAATTTACAGAGCTCAGAGTTTGGTGTGATATTATAGGTAATTATGTATTTAATTTAAATATAACAGGCGTTTTATTTGAGGGCAAAGTAGTGCCAGGTCACGTCCAAGATGCGCGAAAAAGTGCCAAGTCATCTCATTTACTGGGTCAAATTTTATCGTGTTTCGGTATCCAAAGGGTGAAAACAGCTATTACCAGAGGGCGGAATTGCTCATGCCAAAAATCAAATGTCAATAGAGTTGGAACGTTAAATTTTATCGACTATCGAATAAACTGATATTATATTTACCTAGCGTATCTTTATTTATTTATTAAAAAAACTAAACCTTAAATCCATAAGCAAACAATAATAGACTTCATATGAACATTACGAATAACATTTCAATAAAAGACAATATAAAGCGATAATTTTAAAAACTAATTATCTTAGTACTGCATTATTAAAACTACCTAAGTTTCAATAATACAACCTAAGGATTCAAATCAGCTGTGAACTAATTTTCATCGCATAAAACCGAATCGTAATCTAAGTCTGCGCTAATGACATTTTCCTCGTCTTCTCTGTAATAAAATAATACATGAGAGTCATATTTTTTACATGTGATCAGCCTGCATACTGGTTCTGTTTTGCATTGTAAATCCATTTATACGTAGACAGGAGGTGTAATAGGTGCATATTTATAGAACTCAGTGACGCCATCTTCGTGTTTTTTGTTTTTATGACATAGAGAAAGCAAACGAGCACACAGGCCCCCTGATGGTAAGTGGAAACTGTGACCCATAGACATTCGCATTCACAAGACTGCATATGCGTTGCCAACCCTGAGGACTAAGATGGAATGCCTCTATGCTAGTCATTTGTTTTTATTAAATCGTCGTAGTCACGAAGGGTATCATAACCAGGAACCTGTCCAGTACTTTTCCAGTTTTAGTTTGACTGTCGGATCCACTCCAATCTATAATAGTTCGCACATGGTCTAGAATCTCAAATGATTCTATCAAAGCTAAAGAAGATGTTTGTAACTTTACTATTCTGTCGCATAAACAGCTGCATTTTTCAAATGTTTGCCATTAAGTATTTATTTGCTTCTCTAATTGGCGCTGACTCGCTTGGGTTTAACTGTGAAATCACTTGAGCAATATGGTGTAAACATAGAACTGCTCTCAGCCATGTACCCTATCTTGTTATAACAGGACTCGGGGGCAGTACATATTTGTTTGAATAGCCTTGCTCTATGTGGTGATTTAAAAAAAAAACTTCGGCAATTAACGAATCTACGTTTTTATGTTAATGAATGTAAACCATAGGCAAGGCATGTAACGGGCAGAAAATTTGGAAATGCACCTTTTAAAATTTTACCAGCCTTCAACATGTACGCTGCACTGTCAGTACTTAGTAGAAGGACATTCTTTAAATTCTCACGAATTTTGCCAAAGAAATTGAAGTTGGTCTTTGATTAATTCAGCCATTGAATTAGCATCGACTGTGAAAAGAACTTTACATCCAATGAGGTAAAATGTACAACAGGTAGTCTTGGCCAGTTCTCTTATAATTACATTCGTAAAGTTAATGAATAAATATTATATATTCATTTGAATATATTTAAATGTGAAATTGGCGAAATAATAAATAAACACATGATAAGTAACATTACTTTGCTGCACATTTTCCTTTAATCTTAACTGTTTCGTCAATTGTTAACCATACATATTTTCCTGCCATGTTTTCGCGAATTTTATCAACCGTCTGATTGTAAAAAATATCTAGATAAACTTTCCTTTTGCAGTTGGTGTACGAATATTTACTTACTTTGCAACTATTAGGTATCTATGCGAAATCGTTAACAAACTAAACTGGGTGAGGTCATATTCTCTCACATGGTTATTTTGTAATAAAAGTTAGTCTTTGTTTAGATAGGAACATTTTTTGAAATTGTAAAGTCGATTTAATGAGACATCAAGCTTGACCGGTGTACAAGCGGATCTTAAGTTGCTTGGAATACCTTTGTATCAGAATTCATTGAAGCTTAGTCTTATCCATATGTAACGCAAATTTGAACTCTCTAAAAGAACTCTTAATTCAAGCTCATTTATGAAATATTTGCTATAGTTCAGAATACATTATTTTTATTTTGCATAAAACAAAGTTTTGATTCATATACAGCTTTATGAAAAACTCCTTTCATTTATCTTTTAAATTGTGATAAATTTCGGTAACAGAACTTATTACCCGACTAGGTTACCCGTGGGTTAAGCTTTCACACTTTACTACTAACAAAAAAAAATACAAAGAATAATTTAATATATTATTAACTTCGGAAGAAAGAAGTTTACGAAACCTGTTTCTTTGTTTATCGAATTTCTAATGCTAAAAAAAACCACGAGTAGAAAAGAGATAGTCGACAGAAATTTAATCATTATATTAAAAAAAGTCAAGTGCGAGTCGGAGCTGCGCACCGAGGTTTTCGTATTTAAGATTGGTTGGAAAACGCAAAAGAAAATTCTATTTTTATGGTCTTTATTTTCTATGAAACTAATTCCATTTTGACTACCCTAAATTTTAATCAGGATTTTAATTATCATTTTTCAAAACATGATTTTGCAACCTAATTACATATACTTAATTATCTATAAATCAAGCTTTTTCATTTTTTTTAGTCCGGTAACCTTGGAGGGGAGGAAATGTTATTTATTTTACATTTTTGGCTAGTAATCAAAGAGTTCGTAAAGGAAAATTACAAAAATAATTGTGGTAAAATTCAAATTGAGCCTTTTGACAGAGGGATTGCACTGGGCGTGGCGCGCCGCCTTATTAACCTGCCCGCTCGATCACACGGCGACACGACACGGCGTGTGGAATTCAGTTCGGGGCCGGCAGCGACGGAGCGAGCATGCGCACGCCACGATCTGCCGCCTTGAACGCACGGAACGGTCGTATCGCGAATACTCGTAGTGTTATCCTGTGCACCTAGTGTTGAAATTAAACACAATGAAACGACGATCTAAAAGCGGATACATGTACTGTTGTGTGAATGGGTGTCTAAATATACAGAAGAACGTCAGTTACGGACGTTGCAAAACATAGAAAAAATAAACCAACGTAAGGTGAACCTCCTTTTTTGAAGTCGGCTAAAAACACAATGATAGACCGCCACAAGTGAGCGAACGACATCTGATCAGCTTAAACATTTTTTGACCTCATTGATGTATTCTAGGCGAGTGACAACCATAGCGCTACACGACTACACGTGCCGCGTGCGAATGAATACAAGTTATATGATAGTAAGAGAGGCATAGCGTAGGCACGTTTTTATACCTAAACCGCGTTTTAGTAGGGGAGTGCAACTTCTGTACTTGTACTATTACTTATTCTGTGCTTTTTATATCACTCCATTTGCTATAATCAAATAACGTTCATTTACAAAAAAAACTAATGTGGGTAAGCTAAACTATGCTAAATTTCAAGTTGACAGTTTCAAAGAAAAACTGCTGTGACATACAGACAGGCGGACACCAAAGTCTCACCATAAGGGTTCCTTTTTCACCATTTTGATACGGAATCCTTCAAAAATTGAATCTTTGTATGATTATCTTGTTCCATGATAGTATTATTTAAGTATGTAATTTAAAACTCTACATAGTTTATCGCTATAAACAATAAATCAACACTACTTACAGATACTCGACGCTCTAATTATTGAAATCGGTTCAGTCGTTTAACTAGTTATTTTTTTGAAAAATGGAAAATGGAACTGTGGCCATCTGTGTTCTTAAGGCGTGAAAGTTTTGCTGCTGCGGGTAAAATTACTAATTTTATCTCTACTAACACTGTGCAAAGCGGCTTGCTTCCATCACAAAATGCAGCATTTGCCCGAAAACTCGCCATAAAAATAGTCTTAAAAAACGCAAGGTAACGTAAGGTAAGGTGGGGTAAGATTGCACGGATTTTACACAAGATAAGAGGTGTTTTGTTTAGTGATATTATACCAATAATATCAGGACTAGTAACACGAAGCTATGCTTTTGGTAAAGAGGACATACGAGTCTTTATATTGAAAATAAAACCAGAAAGTTACCAATACTTTTATTATTGAAAAAGTTGAAATAAAGTTACACTCATTACTAAAAAACTCATGGGTAAGATGGAATAGTGACTGGGTAAAATTGATATAGTTTTTTTAAATCATTTATATGTGCCGTAGGTATATTTGATGCATACATTCCAACGGTATAGCAATGTTGTAGTTTAAAACCTTCCTTTATATTTTAAAAATGTTATTTACCTCTTCAATTCGATTCTCTATAAAATCCTATTTCAATCTTAACCTAGTTTGAGGTTAGATAGACAAAGGTTCTCAAACTGTTCTTACTTTTAGTTTGGACTTTTTTAGGCGTATGAAAAGTGCGGTTAAGAACACTATAGTATCAAGCAATACTTTTTGATACCGCATGTTAGAAAAAGACAGATACTGTCATTATTAAGTCGATAACCGCGTTTATCACTCCCACTCACATTCAATAATAATAAAACACAAATCTGTAGGACATTAAGGAATAAAATTGTTAAGTTTTTTTTTTGACATATGTTTAGGAACATTAATAAGTTTTCTTACAATCTTAACAATAGTTATGTGCGAAAATCAGTCAATCACGAGATCAATATGAAGAAAATTCTTCGTATAAAAAAAGTATTATTTTACTTGATTATTTTTGTTACAAATTAAGTCAGATACTTACATTTAAAATACAAAAAGAAAACAAATACCTACTTAGCAATCTGTGTAAAAAATTAAGTCACACACTTATTACATTTAAAATATTAGAAAACCAAATAAGTAGTGAAGTAAATTTTAAGATATTTTTTTTCTCTCCGAACATACAGATTACATGTAAAAACATTTTTAATCTATACTTCTTAGTTACTACACTGGCCCGCAAAACTAAGTATCACACTTTTAAAATTGCTATAAGTTTTTAGGTACACAAGATATACTTTCGTAATAAAAAGGATTCGAAACGAGTTTAATTTTGTATATAAAAACTTCATAGTCAGTAACCTTCTTTCAAGAAATGGCTGAAAAATACTGTAAAAACAAAAATAATCCTTTTTGAATTACAATTTTACCATTCTTTTTTTTGTTTCTGTTTTTGTTTTTCCAAATTTTTATTGATCGATCAGTCTTGTTACAAAAGCTAAGTTAGATAACAGCACATAAACTTTATTTATCATGCCTCTTTCGAGTGAAGAATGTGCTAGAATCATGACTTTTCTGGAATCAGGTATCAGTATGCGTCGTACTGCAAGAATGGTGGGTGTGACGTTACGGACGGTCCAGAAGGTGAAGCGAAGGTACGAAGAGACTGGAAACCATCTGAGGAGACCTTGTAATGGCAGACCCAGGTGTACTAGTGCCCGAGAAGACCATTATATTGTTTCCACTGTGTTGAGAAATCGCCACCTAAATGCAGTTGAAGTCCAGCAACAGCTTCTTCAGATCCGGAGGGACTACATTAGTGCCGATACAGTGAGAAGAAGACTTGTTGAAGGAAATCTGAAACCCCGAAGACCAGCGAGTGGCCCCAAACTCGAGAGAGAGCATCGAGTAGCGAGACTGCGATACGCCCGTGAACACAGACAGTGGGATGAAGAAGAATGGTCGAGAATATTGTTCACAGATGAGTCTCGATTCTCACTTTACACTTCTGATGGAAGGCGAAGTGTCTACAGGCGACCTGGAGAGCGATACCTTCAAGCCTGCTTCTCAGAAAGAGTCCAGTACGGTGGAGGCAGTGTACTTAAAAAAAAAAAAAGAAAGAGTAATTATGGGTGATGGATCGGTGCTGATGCATGATGCCCGACCACACACGGTTCGGGTCGTGCAAGCGTATATTCAGGAGGTTGGTATCAGCGTGATGGCTTGGCCATCAAGAAGTCCTGATCTCAACCCGATTGAGCACGCCTGGGATGAGCTAGGGAGGCTAGTCAGAAGCCGCAGACCACCACCTACAACCCTCAGGGCTCTAAAACAGGCCCTGATAGAAGATTGGGAGAATATTCCCCAATATCGGCTCCGAAACCTCGTGTTCAGTATGCCAAACCGGCTCAAAGCTGTAATCAGAGCCCGAGGAGGTAATACCAGTTATTAAAAAATTAAATAACATGTAAAACATACTTATAAATGTTAATTGAGTTTCTTGAAATTAAGCTAAAAATGGCTATGTTATTGATTTATCTTCTTTTTTTAAGTTGGAAATGTTACTGTATAGTTTACAATAGTTGGAAAGAAAGCTGATAAAATTTGCTATAAAACGTTTTTTATTTTAAATCTTTAACTTCTATATTTAAGAAAAATATGAAATTTTAAAAGTGTGATACTTAGTTTTGCGGGCCAGTGTATTTATCTTATCGTGATTAGGTCAGTAAATAAACCTTACGTTCATTATTTTTTTAAGTGCTAAGTTTGAAATTATGTGTTTTTCTATGACTTTTAAAAACGGCGAAAGATTGTCATTTTACTATTTTAATGTTAACTCATCGAAATTGGCTGGGTAAAGAAGAAGAGAAGAAGGGAAACTTCTCGTAAATCCTAATATATGATTAATAGCTACACCTAGCACTAGTAAATAAAAATACAATCTCAAATAACACGTAAATAGTCAGTTAACTTATATACTCACCTTATTAATCAAGTTATGAATAGTGATCGTTATAAACACGCACTTTTTGTAGCAAAGGGTATGGTTGGCAGAAAAAACAAATACACTTGAATATTCACTTTTGTTCGTAATTACAAATTAAATTCAACATTATCGCCAAGTCAATTCAATTCCTGGAGGATATAAAACTAGAACTTAAAAGTTCATTAAAAATTGTCTCTGGCTGGATACTCATGTTTAGTCAAGTTGAGATTACATCCCACGGAAGAAGTTTATTTTATACTAAGAAAAATCCTCACGAAAAACCCCGGTTAGAGTAGGTGCTGTGGAAGTTGTCAGCAGCTGATATAAGGCAAAGAGGTGGATATACCGGAGGGCGTCAATAAAAATTGCGTGTACTATTTTAAAGACTTAATTTACTTTCCTGTCACTTCTGTTAACATAGAAAGGTCATTTAGTTATTCAAAATATATTTTTTCTAATCATCGTGAACGACTGACGGCCAAATTCGTTGAAGAAATTTTATGAAACATTTTTTTTTATTTACTTGTGTATTTGTTTTTTTGTCATCCATACTTTGCTACCAATACAGCACGTTGATAACGATCACTAGTTATAAAAAACGGGTAAGATTGAAAATGGACGAATTCATCACGAAATGCTGACCTGCACAAAATAGCATATAACACGCGTCTACTCACTCCGAGCGGTAACTGGCGACTCAGCGGCGGTACGAAAGAAAATAGCGGGTTAAAGGATGATACTAGCACTAAAAAAAAGGGTAGTTATGTGAGATCTTACCACGTTTTTCATCTTACCCCAATTTACCTTACTTTTTATTTATCTTGTTTCACTAAACCGACCTTTCTAACAATTTACTAACTTTAAGCCCAGATAAATGGTCACGATTAGGAGGCAATAAATCAATATTCAACAAATCACAAAACTACGAAATCCTTACGTCATACCTATATGGCACACGACTTTGTTTTCCAACTTTAAAAACAACTCTAAATTAACGGTATTTACCCACCTATCAAACAAAAAAACGTTGACATTTCGATATCAATGGTCCTTCTGGCTAAAAGACTAAAACTCAATTGAATATAACCGTGCTCATATGTATAAGGGTAGAACACTAGTGATTGTCGAATTATCAGTAGGGTCCCAATAGAATGGTTATTTTCCCTCAGTATGAGTGGAAAGTGGGTAGTTACCAGCATGTGCTCGGAGCTCTGGACGGGCTGGAAGCCGACGAAGGAGATCTGCATGGAGAGGATGGTGCCGACGCAGTAGAGCGAGCTATACGCGACGTACACGCGCGCCGAGAACCGGCCGAGCAGCAGCAGCGCCAGCACGTGCAGCGGGATCAGGTTGATCAAGAACACGTAGCCGCCCCACGACGATACCTGTACACGCACAGCAACACCGTCAGCGCCAACACACCAACCTATTTTTGCCCGTTTTTTATTTCAGTTTTATTTTTATTTAGTCACATTAAGTTTGTTTCTCCATACTAAGTGTGAGGGTGTCCCAGTATTTATTTTTCACTTTGCATAGAAAAGTAACGAAATGTGATGATTACTTTTAAAAAAACAGGCAAAAAAATAGGTTTAAAAACTTTGATTCGTAATGATCCTAAACATGTAAGATACCAGTGATAAACCTATGAAATAAAACATGATTTTTCGTAACATGGACATAAGAGAAAATTACAAAAATTGTAATTAAAATCATCAATATCTCTTTAACTAGTAAAAATAGCTGAACGTACATAGGGGATAAATCGGTAACTTTTTAGCTGCTCTATAGCCCTAGATGTGTTGACGTCGTTTTCTGGGACACCCTGTATAGAGCTAAAGTAATAATAGTTATTTATGTCACTGGTACATAATGAAGCTTTATGTACCGTTAGACGCCGAAGCCGTCTTTTAGTCTCTTGTCTAAGTATGTCGTATTTATAAAAAAATAAGTACTAAATATTTTGATGTGTTTTTACCATAGTAGTTTTGTGCTCCTTAATAATTTTGTCTACTGGCAGACAATTACACAAAGGAAATATTTTTTCATATTCTCCCTTATATTATTATCTTTAACTATTTGCTTATTTGAAATTTTATTAGCTTTATTTGCTGATTTTGTACATCTTTGATGTAGGTTATGAAAGTTCGTCCGCACACAATTAGCCCGTCACTAAGCAGTGAGTCAGCAAGTGCAAAATATGCAACTCGTAATATTTTCCTAATTAAAACTCCCTGTAGCTGTTAGAACTTTCCTAGCACTGACCTTAACCTGTTACATACATCGCTTACATGGATGTATGTAACAGGTTAAGGTCGGTCAATAAAATTGATTACTTCGACTGTTTTGCAATATGGCAATATCCGGCACCGGAAATGGCGTTTGGTGAATAAAATTGACATTCTAATCCTTATCTTATTGCTGAACCTGAATTTAAAAAATCTCCAAAATATTGAATTAATAAGCTGAACAGAGAGTATATTATATTTAATAATCACAAAGAAACGACAAAAGATATAAATCAACTAGGCTGTATGAAAGCGACAATATGAAAAAAAACCATGAAACCACCAGAAAAACTCATTAAACTAATTATGACAAACATTTTATTTTCCTTTTTAAACTTGTAGAAAAAGTTATGTATGCAACCATATAAAATTAAAATCGCGTAGCTGTCAAACCATACCAATTTCCAATATTTTTGAATATGTTGTAGTTATTACGAAGAAGGTCTAGGTCTATCTGTAATTTATAACATTCTAAGAAATATTTTCTTGGAAAGGAAAACGTACAGACATAGTTTTTCATGATATCTACCCGTAAAAACCGGACGAATCAAATCGGACGTTTAAGGAGAGACAAACGTTATCGCATTCTATATGGATTTTTTAGCTTCACAATCCTGTCAAGATAAAAATGCCGAAGTTAGAGCGCTTGCGAGCTTCATTATGTGTCAGTTAAGTACCTACATAAATAACTGTTATAGCTTACTCCAGAATACTATTTTTATTGATATGTTTATTGCAATCCTAAATAACATATTTTATTTGAAATAATGGTCTATTATTTCATGTAATTCTCCGACTAAAACCGAGACAGAGCATGTCCGATAACGCTGTTAGAGTAGGGGTCCGTCGCTGCTAGTACAAACACAAACAACTACACACATCAAAAATGTGTAACAATTAAAAATATCTCATTTTTTTACACTACATTTATATACATTGCGAAACCTCTCCAAAAAACATAAGTAATATAGCGAATACTATAGCCCGTTCGCGTTAAGAAGGCAGTGACTCATCAATGCAACTGAAGGGTAAATTTGTATTCGCATGGCAGTAGAGTTAAAGTTCAAACCAATTATATTTAAAAAGATTAAGTTTAATGAATAAAAAGAAACCCAATTTTGAGCGACCTGATTGGTTAGAGGGCGTGGCTAGGCCGGCCGACAATAATTATTTTCTCCCACATGCTCGGAAATGTTAACCTTACTGTTATAAAATCAGACCGCGAAGATCTAAATTCCAGGCCAAGGTAAAATGAAACAAAATATCTTATTATTTACCAACAGCACGGGCCGCGTAAATGTATGAAATTTTATTAAGTACCCGGTGTTTTACTTTTTAAATATTTATATATTTAAACGTGTATGAAATAGTTAGACTGTCTTTTTAAAGAAATTGCGTTCATAAACAAAATAAATTGCCGAAATACCTAACATTTTATTCAAGTATTCAAATTGTATTTATTACGTTTAAATTTGTGATATTATTTAATCCCTTATTTCAGTTTCGTACTAAATCCACCCTGTTTCGAATTGTGAGTAGGTAATATTTGCAAATAAATTTCGGGACCGTGTTTAATATTATTTCATTAACAACATTGTGTTTTATATTTTCTCGCATTGTTGGAGAAAAGCACTATGCAAGCCTCAGCCGGGAAGGGCGGTTGGAAGGTTATCATCCTTCAAAAAGTAGCATCACAATTTATTTTTACCATTAACCTGCAACACTGAAGATTTCACTTTACTAGTCAAACCAACTAGATATGTACCTTAACTTTTAGATAATACATACCATTTACAGAATTCCAATCAATCAATCAATCAATCAATCTATCATTTTATTTGCTAAGAAACATAATGTTACAGGGTGGTAAGGAACAATTATGTAAAACCAAGATTGGCATGCAAAATAACATTTTACTTAGCAAGAGAATATAAACATAAAAAATAAGAAAATCTCTTGCAACAATAAATTATAGAAATAAAAAATATGCATATACATTTATTACACTAGTAGTGACAAGCGCCTGGTCAAACATTTTACCAAAGTATTCTTCCAATTTGTAAAATGGCCTTGTCAATAAAAATAATTTAACCTTTTACGAAAATTCATTTAAATTATTACATTGCTTAATATCATTGCTTAATAAATTATAGATCTTAATTGCATTATATTCTAAACTATTCCTATAATGTACACAATTATTGTGTATTGGTAATTGAACGTCAAAATTATTTCTAGGTGCCTTCTTGTTTCTAGTTCACTTTTTAAGTTAAACCTAGTCTTATTTCTGAAAACAAATATGCATAGTTAGTATATATACAGAGATGTCACTGTTAAAATTTCATGCTTTCCACAGTACACATCTAAATTATAGGTTGGCACAGCATTCAAAATTTAAAAGTAAACTACACAATACAACAATAAACGGAAAGGCTTAATCTTGTGATAAGTATAAGAAGAAGTAATTGGGCATAGTTATACATTTACAATACGTTGAAAAAGATACACGTACATACACGTAAAGCAAAGGTATTATTTTTTACATTGTTACCGGTTCGAGTATAGCTCTAGTGTGCGTGTCTAACGGAGCGATCAGTCGCTCCAGGCCTCTATTCCCGAAGGAAAAAAACATATCGTCTTTGACCTGTTATAGTATTGTTTTGACGTCACCCGCCGTTACTGTCAAGAAAATAGGAGCTATCAAAACTGTGACAATACGATAACAGATCAAAAAAGATATTGTTTTTATTGTGTAGAATAGAGGCCCAAGTCACTTGTGTAGATTGTTTTCACGACGGTAATTGCCACGAAGTACCGTCAGCATGTCATCATGTTATCCATAGTGACATAATTTTATTTTGAAATATGGTAAAATAAAAATAGTAAATTTATTATGGACTGTGGGCCTATCAGTGTTTATCGCGTGACAATACGTGGATAACATTCGTCACTTTCTGACAAGTATATAAGTGCGAGAGTGACGTATGTTTTATCCACGTTTAGTCACGCGATAAACACGGCCATAATAAAGACAAAACCTACAGTTAGGTTTTAATTAACATAAAATTGTACGTAATTTAAGGACAGAAAATACGGAGACGTTACAAATGACATCTTCGCGAAAAGATTAGGTATCTTGTCGCTATTGCGGTATTGAGTTACATCAATTTCGTAAAAGATGCAACCAAGGTCGCTACTCCATGCATGACTAAATAATTCGAATATCACGTCAAGAACATACATAGTTTGTTACTTTGGATGTTTTATCTAATTTTATATTGTTTGTAGGAACGAGCAATGTTCGCCAAAGTCTTTCACTATCTTCAAAGATAATAGAATTTTCTCTTTATTTTTTTATGCTTACCAAACTCACTTTCGCACTTACGCACACTTTGACATGTATACAGATATGTGTTTACCACAAGTTAAACCCACTCGCCATCGTAAATTAGAAAAGCTATATCACTGAACAGATGTTAAAAAATTACGTTTTCAATTCAGTTGTTTGGAGTTTGTTACAATTCAAATTGGTTGTGTGTACAGTACATGTAAATAAGAATAGTTAGATTTACCGTTTGGGAAATATTGAACTCAAGTGTTATGTTCGCTAGGGTTGCATGCCCCCCCTCCACAATCAAAGGTACAAGTAATCAAAATCTGAAAAATAACCTAAATCAAAATTAAAACTATCACGAATAATTTGACTTGATTGGTGCTTGAGATACCGGCGACTAAGTATTTGTACCTACGGATACACCGATGGGATAAGGCGTCTTATTTTAATCGTAGATTATGGTGCTTTAGAAACGTTTTCGGCAGGCTGAAATGTCGTTTCAGTCCGTTTCAGAGGTAGCTCTGTCACATACCAGAATATCAAAATTTCGACCATCTAGCCGTTATTTTCACGCACCTGAAACATATTTTCAGTCCGTTTCAGGCGAAGCGTTATCAGGTTATGTGACCGTTAAGTGAAAACCCATTTTCAGGCGTCTTCGGGACCCCTTATGGGCCTTTGAAGTACATTTCAATATTCACTAAGAATGAGAGATAGAATGATTAGAAGGAGACAGCTATACTGATAACCTTTAAAAAGCGAAATCGGTGACATAGGTACATGAAAAACTCGCGGCAGTTTAATTTATTGTATTCGTTTCTCGAAAACGGTTGCATCAACTTTGATGAAAATAACGGAATATTTTTGGGTAACGGAATAGATCTGCCAATTTGTCATCGTCAGGAAACTCAGTACCTATCAACCAGAGCGACGGTACTTAATTATTATTTTAAATACAAACATCGTTTACTGTTTTAAACTTTAGATGCAAAAATTAATGAAAATCAAATAACGTAGAAGTTTCGCAAGGCTTTCAGCCCATATATAATGGGAATCATCAACCGATAATGCGTGGGTAAAACTAATATATTAAATCGCAACAGCACAATATCTTGGTAAACCATCGCAATAGCCATGAGAACTCGCAAAAAAGATTTTGAATACGACAGACAATAACACGTAAAGACCGGTTTAGTCCGTATGGGTCCAAATGAATATGCCTCCGACAATCCCAGTGGATTAACGATTGCTACAACACTTACAGAGCGCGACAGAACGCAATCGATCAGAAAACATCCTTAAATACTTTAGATTAGAGATGCACCAACATTCAGCCAGAGCACCCGTCGTACCCGAGCTTGAATGTGGTGTTCGCTCAGCCAAAGCAAAGCAGTGTAATATTGTCATATTTAAAATTGCCAAGTTAAATGCCATCTTACCGACAAGCGATAAAGTACAACTTGTGCTAGTAGTACAGAGCATATTTATATTTATTATAATACAGGGTGTTTGGCAGTCGGGTGTAGGGGTTTTAAGGGACGATAGTTAGGGTCATTCTGAACATTTTTGACCACATTTACTATTATGCTAAGTGTCACGGTTTTTGAGATATTGTCATATTTATTTATTTTTGAAAAATCACTCTGTTTGCCAGTTTTTTTTTATTTAACACCCTGTATAGCTTGTATTGAGTTAATTTTTAGTGTCTTGCCATTGCTACACCTTGGTTCTTCAAAATCAATTCAAACAATTACCTTCTACTGCCACAATTATTAATAAAACCTATTTAAACATGACGATAAAGTTTTTTTAGATAACTTTACAACTTTGCATGTCTACAAAAAAAAAAACAGTTATTTACGCGTAAAAAATACTTAATAAACTTCTTTGATTTACAGGCTTTCTAAGCATGTGCCATTTAAAACCAGAAAACTAAAAAAAATAAAAAAAAATAAGGTATTTTCAAAAAAAGAGACCTCACTTCCATACAGTGCAATTGTGTACGACTACGATGGTACCTGGCTATACAACTACAAAGATTAGTGTTTTCTTACTGTTTGATTAGTGCATCTCTTTAATTTTTGATAGAAGGGAATTATTGATCAACAAACAAATTGTGTTAGTCTAAAAAACACGTTCAACTTTTGTCAGATTTTTAATTGTCACTAAACTGAATAATTACGAACTTATAAACGACGAGTAACTAAGTAACCTACTAAGATAGTTAAACAGATAGATAGCGTTTATTTCATGTACAAAACAGTAAGATAATTTAAAAAAAATTTAGTAAGATGATGTTGTTAACTACTTAATCGTCACTCTAACTTTCATTTCATTTTTCATTATGAGACATCCTGCTTCAATTTTGCGTCTTAAATGTGTTATGTCCATAATTTCCTCATCGTAAACTAAGTCTTTTAGCCTACCCCAGACAAAAAATCAACTGGAGTTAAGTCAGGACTGCGAGCGGGCCACAATATTGGGCCATTTCTACCTATCCACCTATTTGGAAAATTACCATCAAAATAATCACGCACAGATCTTGCGTAATGTGCGGGACATCCGTCGTTTTGGTATATCATATCGCGTCTTATGTTCAGAGACATATCTTCAAGTAATACTGGTAAATCGTTGTTTAAAAATGATAAATACGCGTGTCCGTTTAAATTATTTGGCAGATAGTGTGGCCCAACGAAAGTATTTCCAATGACGCCCGCCCAGACATTGACACTAAAACGCCTTTGGGATGAAATTTGCTTTTTCATGTGTGGATTCTGATTTTTCTTCTCCCAATAGTGGAGATTGTGAAAATTTGTAATACAGATGGTATTATTTTTACAATTCAATTCTGGTATAAAAATTGCATCAATTTATAGTAAAAACACAAGAAATTTCAAAAAGAGTTGAAAAGAGTTATTGCACTGTAATTGACCCCGATACCCTCAAGATGAGGCTGAATTGGATCCAGAGGCATTCGGCGGAGTAAATGAGGAAACACCTGGACCACTTTAACCTTTTGAACCAAATGTCAAAAGTATCTTAAATATAATTTATCCTAATTTGCATTTCGGTATTGAAATCTTAAAAATTCGCTCATAATGAAACGTATCGACTATCGAGCACGAATGTCGAGCTAGGTCAATAATAGAATTTTACGAACGCCATTCCCAAAATCGTCTTGACACTTTGTACCACTTCCGCCAGCAAAAAGTACCTGACCGGACCATCCGAAATGTGTTAAAGCGATAGATAGAAGATGGGCAAGTAGATTCCTGGGCAGCAACCGTCTGTAAATACGCCTCGATTACAGAAAAAGCGGATTGACACTTTCTACTTATCGGCGAGTAAAGAAAGCAGCCGGGATTCGAAGCAGAAAGAAGAGACGTAATCCTAAATATAATCCAGGTCAAATAGATCGGTGCATTAAAGGTGCAGCTAAGCTGTACAAGGACAGTACTCCCAGCGGGCATAACTTTTTCTTTTTTCTGGATGACGAAACTTACGTGCCGTTAGATCCGACTCAAGTAGCGGGAGACAAATACTACTTATCGGATGATGAACAAGAAACACCAGTCGAAGACACTTTACTCCCGACTGGGAAATTTGAGAGCCGCTATATGATCTGGCAGGCCATCTCCGAAGGTGGGCACATATCCGAGCCGTTCGTTACTAACCGCACAGTAAACGGCGAAATATACTTTTCACTTCTCAGGCTCTAAAATGACTCACAATTGGCTTGTATAGCCGGACTAAAGTGATGTATTTAATCTCTAGGGAATAAAACTACACTTTACTCCCTAGGGACTAAAGTACTTTTTCTTTTTAATTTACTTTGGAAACCCTTAAACTGCCAATCATCGCCTTTTTCAGTGATTGTATATGGATCATTTTTCTTGCAAAAAATATAAATTAATCGATTTAATTTCACGATTAATGATTACAAATATGAATCTATTTAAATATATAAGGGATAAAATCTATTTTATTAGGCATGGTCCAAATAGTTTTCAAGTTTGTATCTGTTGGCTAAATATGCAAGCATTTAAACATCACGGTGTTAATGAATGGAGGATTATCGCCATTTTCAGAGATTGTGTATGGACCATTTTTAGGCCGTGGAAATAACCTCAAAATGCCAACTGTGCAAAATTATTAAAAAAAAGATTTAATTTCGTGAAACACGATTAATGATTACTAATATAAATATATTTAAATATATTAGGGATAGTTCTATTTTATTAGGCATGGTCCAAATAATTTTCATGTTTGTATCTGTTGGCTAAATATGCAAGCATTTAAACATCACGTTGTTAATGGATGGAGGATTATCGCCATTTTCAGAGATTGTGTATGGACCATTTTTAGGCCGTGGAAATAACCTCAAAATGCCAACGGTGCAAAATTATTACAAAAAGATTTAATTTCGTGAAACACGATTAATGATTACTAATATAAACTCTATTTTGCCCACCTTTATGCGTTAGTTTAGGTTACATCTAAAGCGTTCGTCGTCATTGAGAACTAATTTTAAATAAACTTGGCTGTTTTGACCAATGTCCTTTGCCTTTCGTTTCGGGATAAAATGTAAAAAATAAAATAAACAAAAAGAGTTTTTTTTTTCTCGCATTCGAAGTGAAAAGTAGAGTGTTTAACTCGAGACTAAAACGCCATAATGACACTCGAACTTTATCCACCCTCGCTTTGCTCGGGTGGATAAATATCTCGTGTCGTAATGGCTTACTTTAGTCCCTTGTTGAACAATCTACTATTTCATCACACTTGCTCGTAAATGGTGTTATTCCATGCCTGTATACAGAAGGACAATGGCCTAAATTGTTCCCGCGGGAATTATGGCGAGTTTGTCATCCCTAGGGAGTAATGACTTTCTTTTTAAAATTTGCAACTCTTTCGTACATCATTTCTGACTAAGGAGGTTTAATTTTCAGCCAAAAATTATATCGGTTTCTAATTTCATCTTTAAAAATTAGCTATAGACTAACTTACATTACACAAAACCTTCATAAAACTTCATTATTTTTATACCTATTTCAAGTTTATATCAACATTTATCATTAATTTTAGTAATTATACATTTTTATCAAATTGGCTAAATCTGGCTCGAATCCAGGTCGAAACTAAACGCAGTTATTATCTGTGGTAGAGGTCACAAAAAAAAATCGTGTATCTTTATGCCTATAAGAATAAAGATTTGTTGCGATATATTTGGCACTATGGATAAAGACTATTCGATGCTGGCTGGAAAGATATATTCTTTTTTTAAACTTTATAATAGTGTAACATAATAACCATAAAAAAAATATTAATATTGTTCATTATTCAATTACTGTATTTTTTTTTATTAAACCATCCACGTCAAATGTTGAAACACTTGGCTGCGTTCAAGTAAACCTTATGAAAAAATATATTGTCGAATGAAATTCTTGTCATGAGTTTGTAACCAATTGCAGATTTTTGTCTTTCAAACCGTATAATACCATACTGATATTACTGTCTACTCAAACGTTATACGAGGCTCAAACTGAAAGTTCTTAGAAAATCAAAAACTGATTAAACTAGCAGGTTATTAGCTTTATTACATCTTTTCAAAATAGTGTCCTTTGACGTCAATACATCGCTGCATCCGATGGAACCACTGACAAAAGCACTTTGCCCACTCGTCCTTAGGGGTCTCTTCGAGGGCCTTTTGAAACACAGCCACAGCTTCCTCGGCGTCCATAAAACGTTTTCCTGGAAGTTTTTCTTTTATTTTCGGGAATAAATAAAAATCGCAAGGTGCGAGGTCCGGGCTATACGGCGGGTGACCCAGTAATTCCACGTCTGACGTCGCCAAATAGTCGATCGTTCGCCTGGCGGTGTGTGACGAGGCGTTGTCGTGGTGAAGGAGGATCCTACTGCGAGGTCGTTTCTCCCGAACTTATTCCAAGACAAGTGGAAAACAATTGTTAGTGTACCACTCTGCAGTAACTGTTTTTCGATCCCCTAAAACAATTGTCGCGTAATGACCTGTGCTTCCGAAGAACGAGGCTACCACCTTTTTTCCCACGCTTCGACCTCTCTTCACTTTAGTTGGCAACTCCTCGGAAGGAAATACCCACTGAGCAGACTGTCTTTTGGTTTCGGGATCATAACAGTAAATCCAGCTTTCGTCACCCGTAAGTATGTCGAACACAGCATTTGAGTCACCCCCGTTAAATCTTAAAACCATTTCACGGCACCACTCAACACGATGGAGTTTTTGGGCCTCGGTCAAATTATGAGGTATCCACTGGCGACAAAGCTTCCTGACCGCGAAATGTTCATGGAGGATTTTGTGCACTTGACTCATACCGATGCCCAAGCTTATACGAATCTGCTGATAGGCCACTCTTTTATCAGTCTCTATCATATGCCGCACAACACTGATGTTATCTTTAGTCGTTGCCGTAGAAGGCCGGCCCTCACGCAGATCATCGGTGAGATTATTGCGACCATGTTTAAACACATTAAACCAATTGTAAACAGTGGCACGAGATGGGGCTTCATCGTGAAAGGCCAATCGTAGTCTATCATAACTTTCTTGTTGACTTAAATGACATCTGAAGTCATAAAAAATCATTGCACGAAAATTTTCGAAATTGTTTTTACAAGTGGCCAGATCTAAAATCTTTCAGTGTCGCCCTCTTATCAATATCTGACGGAAAAAATGACTTAAACCTTAACTCAATTAATGTTCAGATGTTTACCAAAACCACTTGATACATAAGATCTTTTTATTTAAAAAAAGTGGGTGTTTTAGAGCGGATTTGGCAGTTGGTTTTGTTTGAGGTTACCCTTTCATAGGCACTTATTATACTTCGATGCTTGATACACATTTTTTGAAATTCACTCTAATATGTGGGGCTTTTAGCTTTGAACATTACAAAAAGGCTTAACAGCTGTTTTTATTCTTGAATCATGTTCTTTAAACGATAAACTTAGCTCTCCAATTAATATCGAAGAATTAAACACTTTCCGTGACCGGAACAAGGTAAAAAATAATAATAGCGTTCTTGCGAATAAAATTCAAGTCAAAATAGTTAACATGATAAATTTACTTACTGTATGTAAAGAATTGGTAGAACCTATATATTTTTGCAGAATTAAACAAATTCGTCAAAAATAAAACATATATTTGTTTTTTTTATTGTTCTTCATGCAGCCATATTAAGTAAGATTTTTTTACATAAAATAAATGAAATTAATAGAAGAGAGAGAATACGCTTACAAACATTATTAAAATAAAGCAAACTAATATTAAAAGTTTTTTTAAATACTGGTTTAGGCAAAATTTTAACAAAGGTGAATTTAGTTTAACTTTCACGAATAGGCTAAATCATACTTATTTACAAGAAAATTAAACATATTAAAGCAAATCTTTGGTATTACTATATTAAAATATTAAACTACACCAAATATGTTTAATTTAGAGAAATCATCAAAATCAAAATATCACAAAATATGGCTGTGTATATGTTAACAGGGATGAACAAAAGCCAACTTCAAAGGATTTCTTCCTGTTGACCTTTGAGCCATTGAGACATAATTAATGACAACGAGTAGCCAAATAAGTATGTTCCTATTGAACACAAAATGAATTCATATGAATTCAATATTACTAATAAAAAATGTACATAGTAAACAGGACGTTTTAAAAACGAGTGTCAAGCGCGAACTTGTTTAGTCTAGTTTTGAAAGAATCTACAGACTGAGACAGTCATATTCAGTAGGCAATCGATTCCACAAATGCACAGCGTGAACCGAGAAGGATTGAGAATAAGATTTGGATGTATTAGAAGGGAAAGCAAGGAATATATTGTCACTCGAAAGCAGGCATTTTGAGAACCGTGAAAGAGAAAAGTGGCCTAGAAACTAAAACATTCAGAAAGGTAAGGTGGGGAATGAGGATAATAATAAACTAAAATATAAAATATTGTATTTTAAAATGTATAAGTCACTTACAGACTTGTAATTGTCTGACAAAGGAGATCTAGATTATTTTTGGAAACACAGCAACTAAGTAGTAGTCAAACCCAACAATTTCAACATTATTTAGTACCTACTTTTTCCTGTGACGTCGTCCATGTAAAATTCTATATCAATATTACCTGTATAGCTATCCTATAATTCTAAAAGTCCCCTGTGCCCATCTCCAACCTATAAACTATCTCTGTACCAAATTTAACATCAACAGAATAAGAGTTCCGCATTTATAATATTAGTAAGGATCTTGTATGAATGAGCAAAAACTGGGAAGTGCATTGGCACATAACCAGTGTGAAACATTCATTTTAGTGATCTGTGATTGGTTATTGAGACTAGTGCTTGCTTTAGCAATGATCTTTAGTAAGATTTTGTTTACTAGGCCAATCAGTATGATCTATCACTAGTATATATCTTTAAATGTTTTGCTCGTACTTGTATTCATTGAAAGGACCATGGACAACCAAGATGCCAATAAATACACGTTGGAGCCGAGTTGTACGCAAGAATGGTTAAACAAGATATGATATGGAAATCTCTTAGCGACCAAGGACTCCCAAAAAAGTATGGTGATGAGGTAGGGTGATCCCTTATCACCAAAGATACTTAATGCAGTCCTCGAAAGCGTGTTTAGACATATGAACTGGGAGAATTATGGGCTCAATATTAACGGCAGAAGACTAGCTGGGCATTTACGACCGTTCCAACAAGACAAATAGAGCAGTGCCGCGCCTAATTCGATCCATGAATTGACATACAAACGACAAATGGACGGAAAACCAGCGCGTAATCTGAATGGAACTATCGTGAATGTGGAAATCCAACGATGAAACTCGCTACGCCGCCCCGCCAAGACAAATGGAGTCGTCGTCGTGAATGCGTTCTCTGGCTGCCATTTTCTTATCAGTCTGTTCAGTGATGTCGCACTGTTGAGGCGTGGCGTGGCGCACCCGTGAATGTGGTCAAAATATTACGCCCATCCAGTTACATACACTCCATCTGTAGGCCAGCTTTAACCATCTCAGGTTTGCATTCTAGTAACAATTAATCCAACAAAACTGAGATATTGTGTGTTAGAACAACTAGACACACAAAGCAAACTGGTTGCTCTATCCATGAATATGTCTAAAATTATAATTAACGGAAATATTATAGTGCAAATAATATCACCCCAAGACCAGACAAAGAACAAAATTGAAAAAAGAATGTCAAATGCATGGAGGAAATTTTGGTCATTAAAAGAGATTAAGAAGGCAAAAGAGATTCCAACAAGCCAGAAGTTTGAAGTAGTAAATATGTGCCTAATACCTATATTAACTTATGAATGCCAAACCCGGGCGCTAACAGAAAAGCAACATGAAAAACTAGCCATTTGTCAAAATCACATAAGAGTGAAAAGTGCTAAATATAAAATTCAAAGATAAAGGTAAATTATCAATAATTAAAATCAAATCAAAATAAAACAGAGTAAATGCAATAATAAAACAGCAAAAATGGTGTTGGACTGGCCACATGGTCATTTTTTACATATATGTAGAGAAATGGACTAAAACATTGTGAAGAGGTTAAAAAAGAAAAAGAGCTCCTACTACCTATCACCTACTCTTAGATGGTCCGATGCCCTGAAAAGAAGTTTCAATAGAATACTTATAATAATTAAAAATGATTCATAGATTTGCGAGATCTTGCTAAATACCGAGATCTTGTAAGATTAGACTGCTTAATCTTGCAAATATAGAGATTGAAGGTTTTACTGCAAGATTGCTCTACTTAGTCCAGCCAATTTTCCCTTACAACTAAAATATTTTTCTACAGTGGAATTCAGCTTGGTGCCCAGTATAGAAAAGGAACGGCATAAAAAAAATTTTTTTTTTCACCTCGTAAGGCCCACCATACAACGAAATGAATCAATGGAATATGAATCTATTGTGAATGAAATAAATTCGATTTTCTAATTTGATCATTAGTTATAGAAACAAAAGAAAATCCACCTTACTTTCTTTGCACTATACCTTTATTTGAATGGCCGGACGAAGGCCTTTTAAAAGGACTTTGGGCCTTAGGAGGATACGTAAGACACTTGCCAGGATATCACAAGAACACAATCCTGTTCTAAATATTTAATGATCTTTATCTTGGTTTTAATTTTCCCAAACAAGTTAAGAAAACAACATACAATACATTACATTTTCCAAATATTAAAATTAATCTGTGGATGAATATATGGAACAGGAAATGTAATTTTAATGTGTTGAAATTTATTAATCAATGTGTACATATATTGACATCAGACGACTGACCATTATTAGATGTTTAATTGTTGTTGTTTTAGTTATTAACTATTCTTGTATTCTTTGATTTTTGTTTGACAATCTCAATGTAATTTCGTATTTTTTGACATGCAATGCATTTCATATTGTAATGTTACAATGATAAATAAATAAACTAAACTAAACTAAATGTATTTAAATACTGTTCAAATATTTATAATTTACCATGTAAAAGTATGCAAGGGCAGTCATAGTAGCCCACAGCAAGGTGCCTGTGTTAACTGCTTTAATCCAGAAGTAGTATGTGAGCAGCATGCAGAATATGGCAATGCCTTCATTGTCATAGCTTCCAGCCACTGAGCGACTAATGTAACCAGGGACAATAGCAATCATAGCGGCTGCCACCAAACCAGCACCTTCATCCTAAAAAAGTAAAACCATATTTTAATAAAACAGTAGTGATGCAAACAACTATATTCAGAGAAAATATGAACACTAACTAATATACCTTTAGCTCTTTAGTTAAAAGATAAGTGACAATAGTTGTTAGGGAAGAAAAAAATGGTGCCAGGAACACGCACACATTTCTTATATCAATAGTGATATTCATGTACTGCATGATGTTATACAAAGTGGTGGAAGTGACCATCAGGCCTGGATAGATGGTACCTGCAAATAACAATACAAACATTGTTTAAACATCCAACTATACAGAAAAGGCAACTAAAGGTAACATCATTAAATTAACTCACCACCAATGATCCGCCCCAAAGGATACCATGCTCGGTCATCAAACCAGTTGTGAAATTTATAAAAACCTTCTTCAGTGAGGTATCTTGTAGTTCTGTAGTTGAAGTATGGATCAAACTCATGGATAACACTTTCGAAACGCAACACGGAGAACAGACGTGTGGCAAAAGCTAAAAATAATAAAAATGCATTAATTTTTGTTTCAACGTGAGAAAGTCTAGGCACAATAACATATAAAAACGCACAATTCATTATTTTGATATTAGATACATTTTTGAAGTTTATTGTTCATACTGTATACTTTTAACTTCCAACACAGGTAACTTAAGAAAA
Organism: Acleris sparsana; assembly: GCA_923062465.1. Taxonomy (NCBI): domain Eukaryota; kingdom Metazoa; phylum Arthropoda; class Insecta; order Lepidoptera; family Tortricidae; genus Acleris; species Acleris sparsana. The sequence continues at coordinate 45,385,309 of OV281285.1, read as the reverse complement.
ACAGTAATCACAAGTCTCTAGCCTTCGGGTGTCTACTTGGCATAAATGTTTTATAACTTATGTGTTCTTAAGTTAACCATTTATACCATGTATGCATTCCGCAGATCACCAACAGGTTAGTTGGCAGGCTTATAGTAATTAAAAGGAAGTAACGAGAGAGGCTTACATAAAATAGCTGCCATTGACAAAACAGCCAATTTTATAAAGGTGAGCTGCTTATCAGAGGAAAGCTGAGGCAGCTTTGCCTTAAGTTGCGCCTCCGCAGTCATCTTCTCTAAATTCTAGTAGTCAAGCTTTAAGCGATATATTTCTCGTAAAGGTCGCAAATATAGTTGACTTTAGATAATAATTTGCCGGCAACCTATAGCTATTGCCACCGTGAAGCAAGCGTCGACGCAAATTGACAGATCCCGGGCGGCGTGGCAGATATTGTTGCCAGCTATTGATTAGGTAAATTATAACACTGACGTGTATCAATCAACGTAGTGTTATTATCTTTGTATAAATCCAGACCAAATCATCATGGAAAAAAAGTTGGACGGGGTCGCATGTGAAACTACAATAAACTTAACAAATCTCACGTGGTTTCATGTTACATAAAAATCTGATCATGGAGCCATTTTCGCTTCAAACAGCGCTCTCACTAGCCAAATTCTAATTTGCCATCCTACAGACTGCCTGTACGCAGACGGCACGTTTTGACAAATAACTTAAAATGTGTTTAAAACTTAAGTTTTACTAGCACTTAACAGAGGCAGCGTCGATGAAAGCTATCCAATAAAGCACGAAATTACATTTTAAATCGTCTTCATTGTTCAAATGGAAACTTTCGTAAATTGTAATTTGTAGCTTTATAAAACAGGCCCCTGGGGTCATTTTTTTAAGGTGGAACGTCTTTGTTGTTTACTATGTGATACCTACTTGTAAAAAAGAAGCCAGGTGTCATGTTACATGTATTGACTTTTCTGTTTTATCCTTATAAAATATCTAGCTTTATTTGATAGCTTTCTTCTGCACTGCCTCTGTTAAGGGCTAGTAAAACTTACGTCTAGAGAAGCCTGGAGAATCCAACTCAAGCAGATTGCGTAAGACTGAAGCGAATACTTAGGTATTTACATTATGCGCCATACATGGGTATCCTTTACAAAAGGAATTATAAAAGGGTATCCTAGAATGTTATAGTGATGCAGATGATGAAGCAGAGATTGCTACAGGAAGATCAACTTCCGGCATTTTATATTATGCTTGCGGAGCAGTATCGTGGCTAAGCCAGAGACAGCAGAGTGTTGGTATATTAACAACAGAAGCCGAGTTAGTCGCAGCCAGCGAGGCAGCAAGAGAAACCATTTGGATAACTGGCCTTATCGGTGGATTGGTAAAGACGGTGAATCTACCAGTGCTACATGTTGATAATGAAGCTGCTGTGCATCTAGCTAAAAATAATTCTAAATATTCGTCATTTCTTTGTGCGTGAACTGGTGACGAATCGAATTCTTATAGTGAAGAGGATTAGCAGTGAACTATAACTGGCTGATATTTTTACGAAGCCACTTGCTAGACCGAGGCGTAAACAGCTGGCTAATCAGTTAGATCTACACATCGATAAGTGTTAAGATGGAACCTCTTTGTTGTTTACGATATCATACCTACTTGTAAAAAAGATGAAGCCAGGTGTCATGTCACTTGTATTGACTTTTGATGATGAATAAAGTATAAGATTTTTAATATAAGTTACTGCCTAATACCTATATGGATTTTATGTCCGAAATAAATGATTATTATTATTATTCATAGATATTTATTTATTTTTTTGTAGATTAGGTTTTTTATAATAAACATTCAAATATAAAAGTAAAATAACAATACTAATACAAAAAATATACATTATAAAAAACCTAACCTACGGGTGCCGCCGGCAGCGGGGCAGGGCTCAAGCTACCGGTGGTTAGGGCTGCAGAGAGAGGAACCTCCTCACAATGCGTGCTGTGTCGAGGAATACTGCCTTCTGTATCTGGCCCTTGATCCAGCCATCTAGCGAGAGTCTCTTGAGGTGTTGGTCGAGACTCTTCGCTATAAGACCGTTGGCCGAAACAACTATCGGGACAATGATCGTCGAGTCAACATCCCACATGGCGGTCACCTCGTGAGCCAAGTCAAGGTACTTGCTGAGCTTGTCCTTCTCGGCCTTCACGAGGTTCTCGTCATGCGGGATGGTGACGTCGACGAGCACTGCCCGGCGTTGAGATCGATCTGCCAACACGATATCAGGCTTATTGGCGACAATAGTCCTGTCCGTGATGACAGATCGATCCCAATTAGGGCTTGAATTCCGGAATTCCGGAATTTCGAAATTCCGGAATTTCGGAGCTTTTTCCGATATTTCAATTCCGGAATTGAGGTACACTCAATATCGAAATTCCGGAATTGAACAAATAGTACAAATACAGTTTTAATTGTATTAGATGTTTATTTAAAATTATTATTTTACGAAATAACCACGGCAAACATTAGTTCAATTGCAATCAATGTTACCTTCGGCTCCGCAGATAATGTTCAGGTAATGTTTTATGACCCTAAGGGTTTGCGACCGAGCGTCAGAGCGAGACAAAAACCCTTTAAAATCCTATGTCTGTCTCACATATTATTGCTCTTTCACCTAAACAATAATAAATACAATCAGTTCCTATTGCAAACCTGTTGATGAACGTTGTGTTGTGACTTGTGGCTTCGTGACCGTTGCGAGAGTATTCCTTATTTTAAGTGTGTGTGACATGCGTGGGGCATCAAAGAACAATGTAAGTATTATTTACCTTGATTATTTCCAAAGCTTAATGTTTTTTTTAATTCTCGTTTACAAAATTAGGGTCTTTGAGTCGCTTGGCGACTATGTCAGCCCCGTGATACATAATTTAATCTCACTAACACAAGCACAAAATAAACCTAAGAATTTAAAACATTCTGTAACATAAAACACAGCAATCGAGCTGGCTCACCCAGGGGTATGTAAAGCACGTGAGGTATGATATGGCATATAAAAGATTTCTTAACTGACAATTTCTGCGGTCAATCTAAGTTGAATTGAATGTGTTGCACACACTCTGTATACATGAAAAGAACAAACCATTAACATGAACACCCATGTTTGTTATTGAATGTTTTTTTTAAAGTATAGTCGTCATGTTAAGTTTTGTTTTTTGCATATTTAAAAAACCGTACTAAAAAGATTACAAATCAAGTTAGGTATATTAAATGTCAATTATATTTCAGGTCATCTACAGGAAAAAAGGTGAAGGTGAAGTACGTGGAATTTTCAAAGAGCACATTAAAAATATGGAAACACTATCTGCGTGCTAGTGACGGACAGTCGGCTCAGTGCAAGACATGTCACAAAATACTCAAAACTGCAGGCGGGGCCACAACTGGCTTACACACACACACCTACGCTCTAAAGTTTAGAGCGTAGGTGATGGTTTAGAGTCTAAACATCCAGATATCGCCTTCCCTACAAATCTCGAAGTGAATAGTGAAACGCCTGGAACATCTACAGGTATTTCTGCTTCGACACCTATGTCAACAGAATATGACCAGCCGGCAAAACAAGGCAAAAAACGAACTCGTGACAGATTTTTACAAGTCGGCTGGGAATGAATCCTTGGAAACGATCGTGTCCAGAATGACGGCCTTAGATGGTGTTACTTTTAGACTTTTTAGTGAAAGTCAAGATCTTAGAAAATTATTTAAAAAGAGTCAGGCAACACGATTGCTAAAATTGTGTTTAACCATTTATTCTTTTATTTTTACAATGTTGATTTTTTAAAGCATATGATCTCTGAGATTTTTTAAGTGTGTATTTTATGTTAACTTAGAGTATCGATACCTTATTCATAATAACCAAACATTTTTTAGCTCAAAATATGGTTTGACCCGTTCTGCCAAATGCACGTGACAAAAAAGGTTTAGAATTATTAGTTTTTTTGGTTATTGCTAAGACTCTGAGTTTACCTATTAATTGAATTTTGTTGTGATTTTTAAAACGTTTAGTGTGTATTTTATTTAATATGTAATCTTAATTATGTCGATTACTTTTGCCAAATATTAACACTTTTGTAAATTATTATAATAACCATTATGTTTTGTTTGAGTAAGTAAATATGTTTACTGTGATTATTAATTTGGTGGAAAAAACGACTAATTACGTCTGTTAATTATTAGTACATATATGTTGATTACTTTTTTTTACTTTTAATTTTTTGTTTTATTTTGCCCTACATTGAAAGAATCGCAAAAAAAGTAATGAAATCCTCAATTCCGGAACTAGTTCCGGAATTCCGGAATTAAAGGCTAATCTCGAAAATCAATTCCGGAATTGAGAACCGTCCGATATTGCATGCCCTAATCCCAATAGAGCGTAGCACGACCATTTTCGAGAACTGGCGCCGGTGTGTACTTATAGTACGGCACTTCAGAATCAACAAGATCATATTGAAGGGCAAGTTGTTGATGGATGATCCTGGCCACGAGGTTATGTCTGTGCAAGTACTCACCGTTGGCCAAATGCGAACAACCGGAAATTATATGTCTGAGGGACTCGCCGGGGCAACGGCACGCTCGACAAATGTCAACCGTGCCATCCCTCAGAATATACTTCCGGTAATTGTTCGTCATTATGACTTCGTCAGCAATTGCACAGACAAAACCTTCGGTTTCCCCAAAAAGCTCACCAAAACGTAGCCAGTTCACGGACGCTAAAAAGTCTACATCGGGCCTGGTTAGGGCCCGGTAGAAGCGTCCGTGTAACTCCTTGCTCTTCCATATGCTCTTGCGGTCCTCAGTGCTCAACACCGTTAGTCTGCGCCAGTTCCCGTTTGCCAAGGAGAAAGGCGTGAGGTTCCTGTCTACTGCAACCACATCGCGATGCATCCTACACTCATTGTTAAGGAAATAATCCCTGAGATTGCACACCTCGCGGTTGTGGAGATTCTTAGCATTTAAAATGCCTCGACCTCCACATTTCCTCGGGATGTACAATCTCATAACAGATGAGCGTGGGTGCAACATGCGATGTGATTTAAGCAGTAGACGGACCCTCCTATCCAGAGCATCCAGCTCAGTCTGAGTCCATCTTAGTATGCCAAAGGAGTATGTGAGCAGCGGCATCACCCAGCCATTGAAGGCGCGCACCTTATTGCCACCCGACAAAAGACTGTTAAGAACTTTTGTCAAGCGACAGAAGAAGCGCTCTTTCACTGACTGCTTGACATCGCCCACCACGATATCCAAAGACTGTGACATACCAAGATATTTGTAGGTTTCAACTTCGGAGAGAGATCTGAGAGTCATTGTCTCAGAAAGTTGCAAATTCGATGAATTTACAACTTTCCCTCGTTGAACATGCATAACCGCACACTTATCTACACCGAATTCCATCTTGATCGCACTACTGAACTCTTGTGTGATTTTCAATAGTGCGATAAGATCTTGGCGCTTCGATGCAAACAGTTTGAGGTCATCCATAGCCCCGTAATACGCTCGCATGCAATTTTCATTATTAATTTGTGACCATCGCATGCGGCGCACTAAACCACCGGTAGCGGGAGCCGTGCGCGGGGCGGGATGCCCCGCTGGCCCCAAGCGTGCCGGCAGCGGTGGTCGCCCACGTCGCGCAGGTGGTCGCGGCGGCGGAGGCGGCGGCCCGCGCTCGTCGCTCGACTCGCTGGTGTCGGCCGCGGTGGCAAACTCGTCACCCGACGACGATGGCGAGGAGCTGGACGAGGCGGGCAGAGGTGGAGGGCGTGCGTTATTTGTGTCCGCTTCTTTGAGTTTCGATCTAGTTATTATTTTATTTTGGCATTTTATTGTGTTGTATGCAAGGACCTTTTACTAAAGCAGGACTGAGGACTAACCAAAAATTGTTTTGCTAAAACAAACCTTATAGTATAGGTTTAAGACATAATTTGGGCTGCTAGCTTTACAGGAGCAAAAACCGGTACGAGCGGCATAGATACAACGGAGGAGTTTGTCCCTTTCTAACACTTGCCATGCGATAAAATTTCGGCATTTAGTAGAAAATTAAAATTACTGTTTTAGACAATTTATTAAATGTGAATCGTATCTTAAAGCTTATGTTATTTGTATAAATTAAATTCTTATAGTAATAGGTTTTTTGGTTGTATGTGACATGTTGACGTTGTCAGCGTATAAATATGACATAAAAAGAAACACAAAGGCCAAAAACTAAATTAATATAAAAAGAAAACTAAAAAGCACGACAGACAGCATCAGCGGTTTTTTTTTTTTTTTTTTATATTATTATTATTTGTATGTCTTTACCAATCACGGGACTATGGGAGTCCCGGACCTTTGGAAGGCGTAGGTACATGGAGCCGAAGCCAACACGCAGAGGCCCTTTAGACAAGTTTAATTTAGGAAAGTTATGGGACACCAACCGGCGATTGTCCACGAGTTCAAACTAAAGAAGTATGCTCCCCCGGACAACCACCGGTCAGTGTAAAGACTATTTAAGAAGGATGGGAATACTAATAATAGGTTCTATGAATGAACTGATATGGATTGGTGAACTAGGCTATTGATGAAACTACGGCGCCTGCCTGGCCAATGATAATTACTTTGGTTTAAATGGCAGGCGGTGACTCGCCAACTCAATGGAATGGACCTCCCGAAATAGCCACATATATATAGCAGCAGGGAGGCAACAGTTCCAGAGGGGCTAAGGGTGGAGAGGTGCTTCTGGACTTTAAACGACCATAAGGTGCCCACTCACCACTTATGCAACACATCCACCCTTCGAGCATATAGCTCTTGCGACTGCACTCTGACCGGCCAATAAAGGCAAGCCAGAGGTGAGGGTCTGTTCCTCGTCATTGCACACCGCAGCCGGCCGGTGAAGGCAAGCGTGAGGTGAGGAACAGGACCTACCATCGGGAGCACTCAGGTCCGTGGTGTCGCCACTCACCACAGCTCGCCACTAGCTGCCCTGCAGTCGATTATCATTATTATTAGATATTTATTTAATTTTCTGTGAATTAGGTTTTTTATAATAAACATTCAAATATAAAAGTAAAATAACAATACTAATACAAAAAATATACATTATAAAAAACCTAACCTACGGGTGCCGCCGGCAGCGGGGCAGGGCTCAAGCTACCGGTGGTTAGGGCTGCAGAAAGAGGAACCTCCTCACAATGCGTGCCGTGTCGAGGAGTACTGCCTTCTGTATCTGGCCCTTGATCCAGCCATCTAGCGAGAGTCTCTTGAGGTATTGGTCGAGACTCTTCGCTATAAGACCGTTGGCCGAAACAACTATCGGGACAATGATCGTCGAGTCAACATCCCACATGGCGGTCACCTCGTGAGCCAAGTCAAGGACTTGCTGAGCTTGTCCTTCTCGGCCGTCGCGAGGTTCTCGTCATGCGGGATGGTGACGTCGACGAGCACTGCCCGGCGTTGAGATCGATCTGCCAACACGATATCAGGCTTATTGGCGACAATAGACCTGTCCGTGATGACAGATCGATCCCAATAGAGCGTAGCACGACCATTTTCGAGAACTGGCGCCGGTGCGTACTTATAGTACGGCACTTCAGAATCAACAAGATCATATTGAAGGGAAGTTGTTGATGGATGGCGCGAACCTGGAATTCGTGGGGTTTTTTTGTCTTCAGTTTCTGTCTTAAGTCTTGAGTGATACTTTGATAAGTGATTAAGCAAAGTTAGGATAAAATGAGGAAAAAAACAGTTTCACTATCAAATAAACTTTAATCTTAAAAACTAAAATCAATTAATGTGGAAGAAGCGAAAGACATTTGTCAGGATCGTAGCAGGTGGAAAGAAGTCGTCTCTGCCTACCCCTCTGGGAAACAGGCGTGATTTTATGTATGTATGTATGTAAAATCAATTACATCACAATTTTGCTCGAACTGTTTGCCCTGGTTTCGAATGCAAGCACGAAGCCTTTTTCCGCCTCGAAAGCCCATCTTTCACTGTCTGTGCCGCCTCTACAATTTTTTGTCTTAACTCTTCTACGTTACGTATCGGTTTATCGTAGAGCAACGCCTTCATGAGACTCCAGATGTAGAAGTCACATGGAGTTAAACTTGGGCTTCTGGCTGGCCAAGGGGTTGGGCTGCCTCGACCAATCCATCTGTTTGGGTAGTTCTGATCCATCCACTGTCGTACGCCCCGGTAATAGTGAGCGGGGCAGCCATCGTGTTGGTAAATCATGTTCCTTGTTGTCGCAAGCGGCACATCTTCAAGTAGCGTCCGTAGCTCACCCCTCAAAAATTTTTCATATGCGATGCCGGTCAATCGTGCTGGCAGAAAGAAAGGTCCGATCAAATTATTGTGCACGATTCCCATCCACACGTTCAAAGAAAATCTTTGCTGGTGAGCTCCTTCTCTTGTTAGGGTTCCGTAGCCAAATGGCAAAAAACGGAACCCTTATAGATTCGTCATGTCTGTCCGTCCGTCTGTCCGTCCGTATGTCACAGCCACTTTATTCCGTAACTATAAGAGCTATACTATGGAAACTTTGTAAGTAGATGTATTCGGTGAACCGCATTAAGATTTTCATACAAAAATAGAAAAAAACAATAAATTTTTGGGGTTCCCCATACTTAGAACTGAAACTCAATTTTTTTTTTTCATCAAACCCATACGTGTGGGGTATCTATGGATAGGTCTTCAAAAATGATATTGAGGTTTCTAATATATATTTTTTCTAAACTGAATAGTTTGCGCGAGAGACGCTTCCAAAGTGGAAAAATGTGTACCCCCCTCCCCCCGTAACTTCTAAAATAAGGGAATGATAAATGTTAAAATAATATATGATGTACATTACTATGCAAACTTCCACCGAAAATTGGTTTGAACGAGATCTAATAATTAGTTTTTTTTTTATACTTTATAAATCGTAAACCGCATTTTACCTTTCATTCAATCAACTCCAATATAATAAAGAATAAAGAAAAACATTTATTTAGATGTATAGTGGTACGGAACCATACGTGCGCGAGTCCGACTCGCACTTGGACGCTTTTTTTTTTTTGGGTTTTGACCTTTAGGAGCCCAAAAGTGCAGATTGTGGTAGTTTGTTATCCCGTTACGGTCGAAATTGGATTCATCTGTCCACAAAATTCTCTTCAGGTAGGTACTCGGGATCTTCGATATCTGCATTAATTAAGAATCTGCAAAAATTTATCCTTCTCGCTGGGTCTCCCTCTTCAATAGCGTGTACTGGAGTGTAATGATACGGGTACTGCCGAGCTGAGTGCAGTGCAAACCACACCTTCCAATGCGACATACCGAGCTGGTTAGCCACATTTCTCGTCGAAGTAGTGCCGTCTGCCTGAAAACACTGAGAACTGAACTGTTGAACTGATCTGACTGAATAAGAATTCGGGAAACATGATCAGTTCAACGCCGCCAAGCTGACGCTGGAAGACCTCGAAATGATCCTGCTGAAGAAGAAGAAATCCTTCAGTGTTTCCAGGCAGACGGCACTACTTCGACGAGAAATGTGGCTAACCAGCTCGGTATGTCGCACCGGAAGGTGTGGTTTGGTACGATGAACCAAACACACTTACGTGAGGTAAACGGCGGTTAGGGTAACGACGTTGGTATTCTCTTCTAGCTGCATCGGCGTCTCCATCGCAGAGTCCGTAACAGTAAACGGTATCTGCGTATTCTTCAAATTGGTAAGCAGCCATTTGAGAAATAAGCTTAATTATCAATATCGTCCGAATTGAAAAGAAAGCTGAAACTAACTGATTACGTAGGTCACTCAAAAACTTTGAGGTGCTCGAAATTTGGAATTGGACACTCCGGAAACACTGCCGTGTGTCCTCATCGCATAAACAAATTAAAAGAATAAAAAATGAATAGTAAACACAGGGTATCTTTATATTTTGCAATAAATGTAACATCTCCCTATTTCTGAAACGAGAAAAATATATCTTCAGTAATAACATCCATTCATACGCAACCCAACCAAATTAACCTTGATGCTCAAACAGGACTGGGTGGCGGTGCTCTAACAGAAATGGTTCGTCGTGAGAAGTTGCAATGCAACCCGTCATCAAAGAAAGAGTCACGAACTGTCTTCCAATTACTTTTTGTAAGGCTTATTCATTATTATTAAAGATAAACGTTTTAATTCAAATAATAACTGTAAAAACGTATCAGTTTACTTTCCGGTATACAGTCAATAATCATTTGGTAATCATTCGCAATTATTCTTGAAAATACTGTATGCCTTTTAATAAGTTAACCTAATTTATCGATATACCACACAACACTGATTGCAAAGTTATGCACACTACTGCAGAGTGACACATACTAACACACCTAAAAAGTGTTAAACTTTTGAAATTCAATAGAAAGCGGTCATATACATATAAACGATTCTTTTAAACGAAGGATATTTGTGACAGGTGCGAAGAGTACTATTCTTAGATTAGCCGTTTTTATACTCCCTTTATGGTTTCGTACCTCTAAGATCCTGACTGCTTGCTGTATGTAATTATGATAAGGATCCGTGCAAAACAGATTGTTCGTATTAATTTGAATTGGACTTACCTGCTTGAAGATAGGGTTCTAATTTGCTTGTAGAATAATTTAAAAAAAACCATAGTAAACATTCAGTTGTTCGAAACCAAGTAACATGGAGCTCTATGTAGCGTTTAAAGCAAAGACCTTTCATACTACTAGACTGTGTACTACGGCGCAAAAACCGGTCCGAGCGAGAGGGCTTCCGTTGGTAGTGTGTCCCTTTCTAATGAGGTGACCATGACCAAACAGAACACGGGATAAATTGCTTGTAAAAACGATTGTGTAAGTATCCTGATATATTGATGCTAACGACACGACAACATCAACACGGTCGGTGACCGGTACATCCCCAATTGATAAAACAGTCGGTATCTACCTAGAGTCTGGCAAACGAAAGCTGTCCACAAGAACGGGCGGCAATTCAAAATATCTGCAGCAGATATCAATGTCTGTACACTAAACAAACGGAGTTGATAGATAGAAACAATCATTTAACATTTCTGACGAATAAAATAATATCAACTACGTTTAGTATCGCCTAATCCAGCTTATCCAGCTGCTAATTTTTGAATTGCCGCCCTTTTTTGTGGCACCTTTCGTTTGCCAGACTCTACCTACTACAACGAGATTGTAAAAAAGCTATGATCAACAAAATTCATGGTTATCCTAAAGAATACGATTGTTGTTTTTGTGTATTTTTTTACATTAAATGATTTGATTTACTTACCCGTGGAAAGAAAAGCGGCTACCAGGATATGATTCATTGTTGCACCCTGTCACACAACAAGAATTCACCATATTCTAGAACTTATCCACAAAACTCAACAAAACAAGTTCAAATTACTCAATGAGCAAACCGCCATCTTATATTTAGTATTACCAGGCCCAAACATTTGAGTACTTACTACTCTTACTCAGTATTAATGAATTATTATTAAAATACAACGAATTGATTATTAATTATAGGAACTGTATAATATTTAAATACGTTTCAAAGTTTATGACTCATTCTGTTTGGTAAATCATAAAAAAGAAAAATATAAAATTTTCTACCGTTTCTACCAAACCCAATGATTAATCGAGCTAGCAAGCCGTCAGACAAGGACACACTACCAGCGGGAGCCCTCTCGCCAGGACCGGCTTTTATCTAGCTACCACTTATAAGGAAATAGCTACCCTAAGTGTATGAAGACAGATCTCATAACAGCTAAACAATTTATTTCGGTGCACGATCTAGTAGTATGAAAGATCTTTGGTTTAAAGTCAGTCACATGGCACAGATGACGACATAGCTACACAGACGAGGGTTTTCAAAATTTGAGAGACTAAGGCCCGTATTAATATCTCATCTTGACTGTGAGGCCCGTCACAAGATACGTCAAAGTAAACGCCAAACCATTGAACACTGTCATTTTTGACGCATCTCGAGACGAGCATTAGAGTTGAGATCAGTTTGTTAATACGGGCCTAAGGGCCGTATTAATAAAACTATACGGGCATTAATACTAATTCGAATACGAGATTATATAATGCCCGGTTCCTATATTCAAGAAACGAATCGTTTTCTTTACGCCTCGTTAAAAAGTGACACATTACGTACCTACGTAGCAAATGTCATAACGCTACGGCCCGTAAGGAACACGATTCGTTTCTTGAATATAGGAAGCGGGCGTAAGACATGGCAGTATGGGCACAGATCCCTTAGTCATTCCCTTTAGGAAGAATTCGGAAGAATCAAACCAAAATATATAGGTATATAAATATATTAGTGAATAGAGACTGTCAGATGACTGTCAGTTCAGTCAGGTCAGTCACTCATCATTTGATTTGACGTAGGTACCTACTATACTATTAGAAGAGTATTAGGTAGTGTGTGGTGTGGCCCGTGTGGGGTAGTAGGTTCATAGTTTTTGTAGTATTAATAGGTGCGTAATTGGTCTGTTATTTCTGACTTTACGCTATGTGTGGTCTTCTTGCCGTTTAGGTTTAGTTCTCAAAATTGTAGATTACTTTACCTCATTTTAACAAAGCAGACGTGAGCGCGGTGACTAATCTCTAAGTCATCTTCGCTTTGCGTTGGCATGTCTGTCTCCGTTAAGACTCCTATTATTTAAAAGTTTAGAGGTATAGGTGTTATATGTAATGTCCGACGGCGACCCGTCGCTCGAAGAGGATATCCCGAAGCCTCTACTGGAGAGGGTGGAGGATAATGTTTTTACGCCAAAGATAGCAACTCCTATTTACGCGGGAAGCGTTAAATTGCACCACATAAGATCTGACGCGGCAGAGTCGGAGTCCTTCCTGACGGACGCCCAGAGAAATGACCTCGCGCTCCAACAGCTTTTCCAGGATGGAGTTGAAGACCTTAACGAGGTAACCTCCCTATTTGATGCATATTCTTTTGACACAACTTACTTTGTTTTGCTACGACATAGGGTAATTTAATTTACCATGAGAATTTCAAGAGCATAAGTAAATAAATAAATATCAGGGGACAATCCCACATTAATGTAATGTATTACATGTATATTACATCTCCAATGAAAATTATACAGACATGGGTTTTACTTGAGTTATTTTGTTAAGGTATGCTTAGCAATGTTATGCTGTTATTTAAATTTTGTTTTGTAACCTCAATTTACTACGTTCAGTTCAATTCACTTCATTCAATTTCAGTTTTGCTTTTATCTAATGTTCTTTCTACCATTCAAGCTCAATTTCAATTCTTTGATATATGCCTACTGTACAGTGGGACAATTCTTATAGCGCCAAGGTTGGAAATAAAGTGTATATAGATTAGATTAACCAATATTGATGTGTTTAGGGCCAATAGCATGAAAAATTTAACGCTACTCGAGTTAGTAAACAACAGATTCATACAAAAAATTAAATTTTAACTTAGGTTAGTGTCTTAACCCAGTGTTAAATTTTTCATGCAAGTGGCCCTTATACTCTGGTTATTTTAAGATGATGCCTGTGATAGCTTATATAAACACTTATTACACTTATTTCTTTAACTTTACATTAAATAATATTATTAGGCTAAGATCAAGGTACAAAATTAGCAAAGCCATTTGGTAAATTAAATAATAACGCCTATTTTTAAACACATCGCTTGTGAGTATAGTAATTTAATGAAATTTAGAAATACGGCTGTTACAGATATCATCTTAGAATAATCAGATTATAGTTTATGTTAAAGGTTAAATATTTACCTATGCAGGGATCTGATTACTGTTTTAAATACCGGTAGCCGTATTTAAAATGGTTTATGGGGAAAACCGTTTTTTAGCAGATTATATTGAACGAAATTAACCTTTTTTTTTTACAACAGATACCACAAATCCTTCTTTGTCACTTACACGTAACATACAGTCTTAGCCAATAGTCTTGAGCATGCGTTTTTGATATAAAAGTTGGACTTAAAAAGGTGCATTTATATCTTTAATTATAGACAGTTCACCTTTATCTGATTTTGTAGGAAAAAGTATACATTCAGTCTAATTTAATGTGAATTTTAGACTATGTCAGCAATGGTTTTTTAAATACTTAACCTTTTTAAACTATGATATGTACAAACATTATATACCATTTTGAACCTTATTTAATCAGCTAACAAATTGAATAATAGCAATACAATTGGTCAACTAGTTCTTGATTGGTTGTCAATTTTGGGGAGTCACATTTGCAGGTAATCATATGAGATGTAAGTACAAAGATGGTATATTATTTGCCTGTACTGTATTCAAATCCATTAATGTCATTGAGCGCACTTGCATCCTGGGATCTTTACATGGATTCAATTAGTCTTTCACATTCATAGTAAAAGTAGTGATTATAAACTATTCAAGCAGCTGTAATGCGTTGATCACTGAAACTCCAAGATACAGCCTTTGCTTAGTTTGGAGGTCAGAATTACGATAATTTAATTTGTGCAAATCGTTGAACTCCTTTTTTATACAGATATATGTTTGGCTGTCTTTGTTTGTACAACCTCATATAAATGGATAAATGATGATGATTATTATTATTATTCTCTATATATTTATTTAATTTTCTGTAAGTTAGCGTTTTTACAATAAATATTAAAATATAAAAGTAAAATAACAATACTAATACAAAAAATAATCATAAAAAACCTAATCTACGAGTGCCGCCGGCAGCGAGGCAGGGCTCAAGCTACGGGTCGTTAGGGCTGCACAGAGAGGAACTTCGTCAGAATACGTGCCGTGTCTAGGAGTACTGCTTTCTGTATCTGGCCCTTGATCCAGCCATCTAGCGAGAGTCTCTAGAGGTGTTGGTCGAGACTCTTCGCTATAAGACCGTTTGCCAAAACAACTATCGGGACAATGATTGTTCAGTCAACATCCCACATGGTGGTCAGTGGTCACCTCGTGAGCAAAGTCAAGGTACTTGCTGATCTTGTTGTTCTCAGCCTTCACGAGGTTCTCGTCATGCGGGATGGTGACTGAGCTGACTGAGCACTGCCGGTGTTGAGATCGATCTGTCAACACGATATCAGGCTTATTGGCGACAATAGTCCTATCCGTGATGACAGATCGATACCAATTCCAATACAGCGTAGCACGACCATTTTCGTGAACTGGGGCCGGTGTGTAAGTATATTACGGACTCAGCAAGACCATATTTAAGAGCAAGTTGCTGATGGATGATCCTGGTCACGAGGTTATGTCTGTGCAAGTACTTACCGACTTCAATTCTGAGATTAAACACTCAGGTGAGGCTTTGAACCATTTAATCCAGAAGTTGTCCATTTGAACCATTTAATCCAACCAGCCCAGGACTTTTCCAGTTCTGAGCCATTCTAATTGCACAACTTACATCTTCAGGGCAGATTGATATGCCCCATTGGTTCAATAGCCTCACACGCGTGCTCAACAGCACGCATCCAATCTCCTTCTGCCTGCACGACAGGCACCGACCATATGCTGCGCCAGAAATTAATCATAGCAGCAGGATCCGGTAGATTTCCGTCACTCATCGCTCACACCTTGATCGGTTGCTTCCCACTTTCGGTACGCCTTCCTCTGATCGCTTTGGAAGAGGCTATTTTGTTGGTATCTATCCATACGCTCTCTATAGCGACGAATACGGCTTGCCCACGCATACCTTCTGCTTCAGGAAGTCGAACGTTCCGTGACACAAGCCATATACCTAATGGCTTTGCTGGGGCGTTATTCCGGTCCCAGCAAAAGGCTTGGTTCACAAAACGCATGACACGGGGGCGTTCATTGCCCCCCCCACCCCTGAAGAATACCTACTACCTATCGACGTCCCAGATGGGGCCTGATCGTGCTGCTTTTGTGTGGATGCGCTGTATCTATTTAACTTAATAGTGTAGCAAAGGTGTTTACTTCAACAATCTTACGTAATTTTGGCATTGGTTCTATGTAAAAATAATTGATTATTGTAAAAAAAAAACTGGTACACATCCCGCGACATTACGAATGCGGGTATTCCTAAGGAAATAAGGTTCCAGCGTTTTACATTGGCCCGGCTTCTCAAGCACATCACCAGCACTATCACCGTAGCAAATACTACGTAGACGTCATAAAGATATAGATCCACTGCGCCTAACCTGCTTCTGAAATGTTTACCATGCCATACCAGTACCACTCCCATGAATATATCGCGGTTTTTATTTATTATTAAATTTATTATTATTTAGTAGTAATGGACTATGATTCTTCCTCTCCGAGTAGTGGGTCCACTTCTGAAAAAAAACATCATTACATCGATGACATCATACAAATGTCTTGGATAAGTGATAGAAACCAAGATATAAGTAAATATTTACAACGTAAAAATGCGCCCCAGGATGCCTGTTCGGGTTAACAATACTTGTGTCTATTTGGACTGGGCCCTGGTCGCGCCCTCGCGCCCGAGCCGTGACCGGCGACCAGGCGCTAATGTAATGGGTTTGACATGCAAATCCCCGGAGTCAGGTAATAAGGGTAATGGGTATTTGCACTCTAACGGCCGCGCCGGCGGCGCCGCCATACACTCAGTCATATCGCTTCTCCTTCGCGTCCGTCCTCGACATACCTACGGAATTTAAAACAATAATTCGTTTGTCTGTGCTTTAGATACCGGTTTCCTAATATTATTTGTAATCGTCAGATATAAGAAATTTCAGTGTTAACTCCCACATATTCAACCAAAAATAATATGGAAAAAACCAGAATTTAAATGTTACAACTAACCTTAGTAAGTACCTACCTAATATAAAAAAGATATACAAAGCTGTTTCGGGATACACAGAATTATGAAGGTGGAATAGATAAGAATATGTACCTACGGAGTAGCATGAGATGCATGCTCACTTATCAAACAAAGGTGACTCAAACTGGGACTACACACAGGTGGCAACGTCTGTGGTAGTGTTATATAATTTTTCTGTAGTACATAGCGTACTACAGTACTAGCAATTCGTGTATTAAGGTTAAATAATGTTAACTCTATTATATTTGTTACCTACATAGAATAAATCCATTGTTCAATATAATTAAAGTTTTGAAATGCAAGCAAATAAGGTAGGCCTAGTAGTAATCTTATTTCAAGCCTCGTATTTTGTAAATGAAACTTACATTATAATAATTGTGTAGGTACTGTAAAAATATAATTAATTTAAGATCTAACTTTATAAAAGGTGTGTGTTTTAGTTGTATTGTAGTGGACATTTTAGAGAATATATAAACAGGTATTGATTGTTCGATACTACAGTCCTGTATGGGGGCACAATAACGCTCAATTGCAAAGCCCTAAAATAATGTATAGAATAACCAATCGCTCTCACTACAAATATTCCTAAACCCTGTTCAGACTTACTTGTCTTAAGTAGTAAACAACTTTCTAAAATCAAAATGCAACTTATTTGTATGAAACAGCTATTTTAAATAAAATATAGTAATCACGAATAATTCAGTGGCCAAGTGATAAACAAAATATTTTCTCGGTTTACTTTATTTACGATAAAAGACCTGTTTTAGCAAAAAATGTGTCATTTCGAGGTTAGAAAGTTTTTTACCATATGGGTCGTTTTCAAAAAAAATGTACATAGTTAAGGGCTTTAATTAAAACAAAACTTAATTGATTCCTTTGTGTGACGAAAGTTACCCGTATAGTTTGTATGACTAACTTTCGTTACACAAAGGAAGCGATCGTGATTTTGTTTTCAATAAGCCTTTAATTATGTACTATCGAACCAACGGAACCCTGACCCACCATAGAACCTTGTCACAGTGATTGACGTTAGGACTGTCATACGACGCTATACGACAATCGCACGTCAATCATTGTGACAAGGTTCCATGGTGGGTCAGGGTTCCGTTGGTTCGATAGTACAATTTTTTTGATAACGGCCCATATGAGACAAGTAGGTCTAAACAGGGTTTATATATCTATATGGATGGTCACACAATAAAAAAGCTTGCGTTTTCCCAAACAATTGCATATAAATACGACTTATCAATTTTGACAACCAATCAAAAAGTTCTAAACGAAATTTATTGTTAGTTACTTACACCTACGTTTAACTAATAAGCTTTGGTTTATAATAATTAATAATATAAACTATCATTTTATAAGGGGTTGATAATAACATCTGCGGCTTTAGGTATGTTTTGTATGGACGCGTTAGCTTAGCACTAAGTTAATTCCTATAATATTATAATTTATAACAAAGGCTCTGTCACTAAAACACTGGTAAACCTCTTAGCCTGATTGTGCAAAATGTGGTTACAGAATCTTCAACACGTTTAAGAATTGTTGGTAATGAACGCTTCAGTTTATGTATGTATATTATGTATGTATTACTAATGCGTCTACGTACACTATTATTATTTATATTATATTTATACCTATGTACGCTAATTGAGAACTGCGGTCAATTCAAGTTCATTTAAAAAAATATACTGCTGTTTTTACGCTTCATTTGTTCCATATTTCTTTTATATGTTACTGGTAATAAACTGATATTTGAGGGTCCAACCTAATTTCACGTATTTTTATACAACTAAACATGCTTTTTCGGGTTCCGTTGACTGGTTCGCTATAAGTTTTGTCTACTGACTTGGTCACTTTCTGTTGGCGTCAGACGGAGAAGGGGGCGCAACAGAAGATGGCAGACCTGCGGGCGATGTCGGTTCTGAGCACCTACCCCGACGACATGTCGCGAGACATGAACACCGATCGGTGAGTCGATTCACGCGGCTTGCTTGTTTACTCGGCGTTCCATTGTCATTTCGAACACTCACTTTTTACCGTTGGCTTAGGAAACTGTTTGCTATATTTTGCTATTTTTATATATTTATTAGCTACCGTAGTTATATTAGTAGGGGAGCCCACGGCACTAACGGCCGAACCCAATATTAAAACCGTGGATAGATAAGGCTTACTTCGGATTAAAATTTGCCATTTTCCCACACAACATGTGTAAATTTTTACCCGAAGTAAACCTATCTGTCCGCGGTTTGAATATAGGGTTCGGCCATAAACGTAGGATTTGTTAGATAATTTTCACATAAGCATTTTTTCATAGTAGCAAATTTTAACATCGCGTTCTTTCATAGTAGCGAATTTTCACATAGGGTTCTCCCATAGTAGATAATTTTCACATTGCGTTCTTTCATAGTAGCCAATTTTCACATAGCGTTCTTTCAATAAAAACATGCATGCGGTAAACAAGTCGAAATTCCAAGTAAAATCAATACTCGAAAACTGAAAATACAACAATATGATGATCAAATTATTAGTTTTTCTTCATGTATCGATTTTTCAAAAAGCGTTTTGTAATGTTCGCTTTCATTTTATTCGCATATTTTACCAGTAGATAGTTTTAATAGCGGCATTTTTTCATACCGTAGCGGACGTCCTATTTTTGGGTTATTTTGGCCCCGCAGCCCTGATATAAGAATTAACCTTTTTTTTTTCGTTGTGGAAACGCATTTACGCTTACCCTCCGGTGTAGGGATGACCATATAGGGGGGACTAAAAGAGTGACTGGAGTTTGTTTGTAAAAAACAGGGTTAAGGTAATCAGAGCAATAACAGATTTTGATAATTGGAATCATATTCCGAGCAAAAAAAAACCGGCTGATTTACCTTCTAGAGGCTGTGATTCCCAAACTCTATTTGAAACTGAATGGTGGATCGGCCCAGAATGGCTGAAAAGAAGTGAATATAAGTGGCTTTGATCAGATTGTATTATAAATGAAACTCAAGTGCTAAAAGGAAAAATTAAAACCATTTGTGTAAATATGACGAACGAAAATGAAGATTTAACTACGAAATTGTTGCATTTTGCGAAATATACCATGATTTTCCGCATGATAACATAGTTACTGCGATTCGTTTATAATGCTAAAAGTAGGTTGGACAAGAAAAGAGGAGACCTACTAGGAGTATTAATATGCAGATACATTATTGCTTAAATTAATACAAGATGAGGCTTAATAAAGACGGAAAGATATAAAGTTTTTGGAAAAATTGCACATTATTCAAGATAAGGAAGGATTGATTCGGGTAGAAACTGAATTATTATTAAGTCATGTAGACGAAGATTCTAAATACCCAAATTGTCTGGAAATTACAAGATAATAAAGAGATTGGTTCAGCAAAAACACTGTCAGTTAATACACGCAGGTATAAATACACTGATCTGCGAATTAAATACCTACTGGATTACAGGAATACGAAAAATCGCTAAAAGGGTGGGATCGAATTGTTTATTTTGCAAGAGATTTAGCGTAAAGAAAATAGAAACTCCAGTTGCACCATTACCAGAAGATAGAATTGCAAACACCATTTGAAGTTACTGGCGTTGATCTTGCGGGGCCTTTATATTTGATGGGCAATGCTAAATGTTGGACTGTGTTATATACTTGTGCAGTATTTAGAGGCATTCATTTAGAATTGACAAAATCACTTTCCACAGTAGCATTTTTGATGACATTTCGGACGTTTATAGCCAGAAGAGGCAGGCCAAGAATCATAATGTCTGATATTGGCACAAATTTTGTTGGAACGGACAATTTGTTTGAAGAAATAGGTTGGGACGAAATTCATAGATCTTCCATGATCCAAAGAATCCTAGTCCTCCCAGTGCCCCGTTCCGGGGGGGATTTTGGGAAAGGATTGTGCGGATGGTAAAAGGTAAAATCGGTAGTCGGCTATTGTGAATTGGAAACACTTTTATGTGAATGTGAATCTGTCATTAATTCAAGAGCGTTAACCTATATGGCAGAGGGAGATAATTTAGAGAATTTATAGCCTCTGACACCGCAGTGTTTCATCCAATCTATTCCAAGCGGTGACTCGGCAGACTTCGATCGGATTGATAGTAAAAGCTTGAACAATCGACTGCGATTTATTCAGAAGTTAAGAGTCGACCTTAGACACAGATTTTGAAGCGAATATTTAGGATTGCTAGTGCACAGACGCTGTTCTTAAATTATAAGAACATACAAGTGGGTGATGATGTTTGTTCGTCAGAGAAAAAAAGATTATTATGGCCACTTGCAATTGTACAGGAGTTGTACCCGGGCCGGGACGGTTTGCCAAGAGTGGCTAAGATTCCGACAGCAGACGCAGAGTATAATCGGCCCCTACGAAAACTATATCCGTTGGAGATTGCGACCAATTACTTACAAACTAAGTAGAGATTAGTCCTGCCTGATCCAGAAATCACCTGTTGTCGCCCGGAGGATGTTGAAGACCGCATAGGTATTTTGTAGTCTATGATTATAAAAGGTTTTTCTGGTTTGACGTGTGTCATTAAAATCTTAATGTAATAAAGAATTACCAAAACAAATTCGTCGTACTGAAATTCGATATTAATAGTTCATGATCCCGTCTTCATCCTGCACTCTTAAATTAATATCTCTTTCGTGAGGAGTTTTCTGTAAGCCCAGTTCTCTAAATCGTCGGTGTAACTGTAACAATAATAATAACGGTTTGTTCAACATATTATAAGAACTAATGAATGAAGGGATAAAGTAATCAAATGAGGGTTAGGTGTCCGTCGGTCGGGATAACGCCGCCTGTATTCCCGTGCTGCTTCAGACGCGATGCCGTTACATAGGCCGTAAATAAAATGCATCTCAGCTTCTTCTTCAGGACGGAAATTATAACGTGGCATTTTTTATTATTATTATTATGATTCAATTCAATTTTATTCCTACGACAATTCCGTGACATTGTCACTTTAGATTGA
This sequence comes from Acleris sparsana, assembly GCA_923062465.1. Lineage (NCBI taxonomy): Eukaryota > Metazoa > Arthropoda > Insecta > Lepidoptera > Tortricidae > Acleris > Acleris sparsana. Next base: position 45,363,511 of record OV281285.1, on the reverse strand, counting down.
CGCGTATACAAACCTAACAATTGGAAACTCTTTACTCATAAGTATTAAAAGAAAATTGTTGTTATCAATTAAGAGCCTTTTACACTAGTTTAACGTGATTAACTGATTAAATTTAAAAATTAAATATCTTTAAAACCGTTAGACTTATCATTTGTCTGTCTTCGGGAAATTAACATTGTTTGACCTAAAGAACGTTCCCTTAAAGTTATCGTAAATAAAAAAAAACACGGTGTATAGATTAAATTTTCAAAGATTTTAGAGATAACTGGTAAAGCATAAATCGGTCTATAGTTCCTTGGATCTGATTTAAATCCTGATTTGAAAATACGACAAAATTTTGCGATCTTTAAGCTATCGGGAAATAATAATATTCCTTTCTCAAAGCAGTTATTAAAATGCAGCTCGTTAGTTCGTTGACGTTATGCCATCGAGACCTGAACTAGTATTTATTTTTAGTTATTTATAATGTTTAAGACTTCAGCTGAATTTTTCGGTGTTAGTTGAGTAAATTTCGTATTGATGTTTTTATTTACAGATGATTGATGAATGTGATAATTACTACGTATTTCATTTGCTAGATTAGTGCCAATGTTTGCGAAAAAAAAACACATATAGCGGATTTGTCAGTAATAGTATTTGCTTGAGCTTGGAGTTGAGGTGGTAAAGAGACTTCACGTGATTTATTGACTGAAAGACACATCAAAGACCACGTTTTTTGCTTTACATTCCATAAACTTTTTAAGGTTATTTTTTTTTAGGATTTTTTAAATATTATTTCTTTGTGACGTTTCTTTCATTAATGCATCTGATGATATCCTTTTGTATCCAGTCTTGGTAGGTTGAGTATCTTGGTCTTGTTAATTTTAGATTCGTTGATGTTTAAAAGTATTTGGTTTTCAAGAGAAGCACAATCGTCAATTTCGTTGATGTTTTTACTCTCTTCTGTCATTATACATAGTTTATAATAGACATAATAGTCTATTGCTTCATATTATGTTTTTTTTCTTTGCAGAGGATCTTGATTCATGATTTTGAAGTACATCTGCTTGTGATCTGCCATAGCTGACTCTATGATGGTTATGAAAAAGTTATTCTCTTTTAAGTTTGTGTATATGTGATCTAAAATTGTATTGGTCGTTGAGGTTCGACGGGTACAATAGTCTTCTTGGATTTTATTTAATATTTCGTATCCGTTCGCATTTATACCCTCCATATAGTCGGTAGTTTGTGTTTATCATCACTTAGCAATTTTATGTTGACATCTCCAAACACTGCTGCCCTCTTATTTTTTTAAAGTTGAAGAGAGAGAACGCCTAGGAAATCTTTGATGTTTGAGTGGTTGGTTCTGTATACGGCGCCATTGCTTACTGCTGTTAAGGTGTATCCATAGGTAGTGATTGCCATTTAAGGAGACCTCCTCCATCAGGTTGTGTGTTACGTTTTTATGTGCAAATATGGATACACCCCCTCCCCTGGCATTCGATCGCAAGTTATAGTAATGCGTGTAGCCTGGTATTTCTCCTTCTTCTTTAGACTTTATTAATGTTTGACCACTCCACTGACTCAACCTTGCTTCAAGCCGCACTTTCTCAAACTGGACGTCCTATTCGTGGCCAGTTGATAACGTGATACTCAATGGGCCAATTCCAGAAATATAATATTAATTGGTAGATATTTTTATGTAGTTTTGACCGTTACAAACCTGGCCTGTCAGAAGGCATCAGTCTTAAGTATCATTGTTTAAATTAATAATATAATAATATTTTTAAATAATCGATATAACTATAAATATTATCTATTTCTTTTTGACTACCTACTACTTCATCAGTCATCACACGGCTACATAATAGTAGGTCTAAATAAGCTTTTGTTACCGACTGTACTTTTTTTTGGAAAATCTTTACCGGCTTAACAATAACAAACTATTGAGTCCTAACACGGCGGGTCAACGTTAAGAATGGCGGAGATCCTGTCGCCACCTTCCGACTCCATCATCAGATCACCTCAAAGATACTATAATATTGCATTGTCATCGAGTTTACATATGTGGTCCAAATTTCAGCCCATTCGGTTAACATGAAGTGGGTCAAATTTAATTTGTAAGGTTTGACCCGTACATACATACAAACTTACATAAATACAGATCTACATATTCTACATACATTGCAAGTTAAATAAAAGCTTGTAAAAATAATTATCGTCTTTTCTTGTTTTCAAAATCGATTTTAATCGATTAAGAAATCGGCATTGAAAATCGCAGGGTACAACACTACATCTTACTTTTGACAGAAAAATGAGAATTCAACCTTGAACGCATCTCGACAAGTGCTCGACAGTTTGGTTTGTATTAATTTTCGTTGCTGATTTTCAATGCATGCCAAGTCTGGTGCGTCAAATTAAAGCAGCAATGGAAAAGTAGCATTAGACACAGAGTCGCCCGCTACTGTTTATATGAAATTAATATCGAGCAACAAAATAAATTGTTTTATAAATAATAATAACAGATATTTAAGGGCAAAGAGTACTTACCGATGAAAGGAAATATCCTGATTTACAGCTCCTACTTTTTTGGTGGTGTTTGTACAGTTAATTATCGAGCAAGAGAGCATTTTGTTGTTATATTCGAACGTCACACGCGGACACCGGTCGAGAGCGGACTGAGCATCGCGGCGAGCAATTGGGCGCTCAGCACCTCTTTTTAGCACGCGAGGTACATACACTCTTTCCTTCTATATCGATATAGTTCTGTGGGTTAAATAAACTTTTTCCTTATTACGATAATTCGCAAATTCGCAATCAGCGCAAACAAACGCGGGCGTTTGGGTGAAAATAGCAGTCTACAATCAAAAAGTATTTTATGCTTTTTGATTGTAGACTGCTATTTTGTAACTAATCGTTGTAATAATAAGCTTGTTGAGGCTTGTACCTATAGAATTTAGGCACAAAAAATATATTTGAAAATTACTAATAAGTTAGCATACTTATTATGGCAGATTTAATAATAGTAGATTGTTCAACTAGGGAACTAAATCAAGCCATAATGACACGAGATGTTTAGCCATCTGAGACGAGCGAGGGTGGCTATAGTTCGAGTAGCACTTTGAATGTGAGGAAAAAAAAACGATGTCTATACAAAATTACAATAGTTATTAGAGTCTGTCTAATGAAAGCTGAACCTGGGAAAAAGCGGCAAATTCAAAAAATCTTGATATGGTATTACCGATCAATGAAGGAATAAACGATATTGATACTTTTATTATTTTATTTATTTTGGTGGGCACAAAGGAAGAGGAAACGCGTACTATATTTTCATATATATTATTACGAGCGCTATATTTTGATGAAAAGCACTTTAGGTAAAATACGATGACAGTGACTGGAGCACATTTGGTTTTTCGAAATATATTTGACATGAAAATATAGTGATCTGCACGTGTAGCACAAGTTGTATTTTCTCGCTTGTCGCTCTGTGCGTCTCTATCGTAACAGACTAGATAGTAAGGGAGATCCGAGCGACAAACAAGTCACGAGCAACTTGTGCTAGTCGTGCTGTTGATAGATTTCATTGATACGAGAGGTTTTCGTCTGTGTCGCACACAGCATAATAAAACAATGATGATGAGGAATATTATATTCAACCTTTTTAATAAAGTAATTAGAGGTAACATTATTCTCATCACCCTTACACCTCTATCTAACGACAATTATATCTTGGAGAAGAAGCGCCGCAAGAAACTCCAGCAGATCATTTTTTCCAATCATAAAATACAATTATTCTTAAAAGTAACATTACAAGGTAGTAAAGTAATTAATAATTATTTCTAACAACACAAACTTAGTCGTTACAAATGTACGCTCAATAACATTGAGTAAATTAAAAATAGTGACTAGGAGAACAACATGACGAGGTCTCTACGTCAGGAACGATAACTAAAATAACTAACTGGAAAACAGGTTCTTGCAAGCGTGAACAGACAGGACCCCACTGACAACACCGGCCTTGTGAGGTTGCTTTTTTCCGGGAGTACTAAAGACACCGTTGTTTAATTTTCCCTCATTACTTATTCTTTTTAAAGATGAAACACTGATATCTGTAAGAAGAAAGAAAGTGTTAAATAAACAGAACACCATTTAGAAATAAATTGTGTGGTTGCGCAGTACAGCCCCATTGTACAGTCCGACAGCCCTAAAAACATTTGGGTTTAGGTGAAATGAAATTGCATCGGTGAGGTTCTAATCGCAACGGTTTAAGAACAAGGAAGACTCATATAACCCGAACATCTTTTATATCTGGCCGATCAAAAATGACATTAAATAAATAGATAAGGTACTAAAGTGTACACATATTTATGAAATCGACTGTACAGTGTACATTTGGTTCATAAACAACAAAATGCTGTTTGCTCCGCACACAGAAAATACATATCAAATAATATGTTTATGATATCTTTTAACTAAACACCTCCTTATTGTTTTATTGAAACTATGAGTGTCAGTTACATTAATCATCTGTCTATTAAATTAATTTAATAAAATTGTGAATGCTAAGAGATTCAACATGATATAGGGACAGACAATAGGTACCTACACCTATTATATAGGGAAAGACAATGATAATTTTAGTAATTACCGGTCATTGAAGATACTTCTTCCAAATATTTCGTCTGAGTCTGGCAGGCTAACTCAGTTTCCTCAACCTCTTTCAGCTGCTTTACGTTTTCCAGCACACTTTTGTCAACGTGCACGTCCAGGTTTTCTGAAACGAATTTAATTTCGTTTAATTTCTTAATCTCATCGTATAATAGACAGAAAAAGGTAAATTAAACTTAGGATTGCACATAGAGAAATAAGAAGTATCAAAATGAACATGCCGTACTAAAGCCGTACTAACCTATAAATTTGGTCACCGTAACTAAACAATTAATTTTTTGCATCAATAATGCTTTTCTTTCTTCTTGTTTTTCTTTGTACTTCTGTATAATAGTATGCAGAATCTCCCGGACACCGCCTCTTATCGTCGACGGCATGATTACTCCGTATTTTTATCAATTTAGATCTCGAATTGACAAGTTTTAACAACAACAAAGTCCAAACGTCATATTAAATAGTGTTGCCAGACTCGTCAGCCAAGAAAAATCCAGGTTCAGCTTTCATTAGACAGACTCTATAACAAAGTTTCTTACAAATTTATTAAGTGCTTTTTTTTTAAAGTGACGCTTTAAATGCTTGCAAGTTTAGCCAACAGATTCAAACTTTAAATGTATTTTAGAATTAATTGGACCATGTATAAAAATAATTCATCTTAAATATATAAAGTAGATTCACATTCGTAATCATAAATCGTGTTTCACGAAATTAAATCTTTTGTTGTGTTTTTGCACAGTGGTCATTTTGAGGTTATTTCACGCCCTAAAAATTGTCTATACAAAATCACTGAACTTGAAAAGTAAAAAAATATATTTTTTTTGTCCCTAGAGACTAATGAGGAGATTTAGTCCCGATAGGCAGAGATTGAAGTAACATGAGCACGACAAGTGAAAAATATAGATCATATATTTATATTTTTTACTTTTTCGCTGTATTAACAATGACAATTCTCTTAACTTTTTGCCCTGATTAGTCTAAAATTTAATATTTGGATATACAGGGGATGTGTGGGGCCCCAAATACCATCTCTCGGGGCCCAGCCCAAGCCATTCTCACCTGCTCGCGGTGCATCCTGCTAAACAACGAACGAGGCTCTGGCGACCCGCCAACCCGCACTGGACCAGCGTGGCGGGGTAAGGTCCAACCCTCCCAAGGGTGACAGGGATCATAGCAAGTAGTAGCAGTACATGGCCCCAAGTGCCTGGCGGTTCCGGTTGCAGAACCGGCGCTGACGACGGACGCCGGTCGAGCGCTGGAGCCCGGGGTGCTAAGAATCCCCAGGCGACACGACTCTGTCGGACGACCCCTGGCTATGCAAAAACGGACAACCGACGTAGGTTGTCACTGGTGACATACAACAATCGCACTCTGAGGACAAATGAAAGACTCGCTGAGCTGGAGGAGGAGATGAGTAGGTTGCACTGGGATATCATGGGGCTATCCGAAGTCCGAAGACAGGGGGAGGACACGATAGTCCTGAAGTCCGGTAACCTACTCTATCACCGGGAGGGCGACCAGCAGTCCCAAGGTAGTGTCGGGTTTATCGTCCACAAGTCCCTCATCAACAATATTATAACCATTGCGAGTGTGTCGAGCAGGGTCGCGTATCTGATACTCAGAATATCCAAAAGATATTCGCTGAAGGTCATCCAGGTATATGCACCGACCTCGACGCACTCGGATGACGAAGTAGAAGCTATGTATGAGGATATCAGCAAAGCCATACATACTTCCAAATCGCACTTCACTATTGTTATGGGGGACTTCAACGCAAAGCTGGGCAAGAGAAGCGAAAATGAGTTGGTGGTGGGGCAATTTGGATGGGGGGATCGGAACCAGAGGGGCCAGAGGCTGGCCGAGTTCCTGGAGAAAGAGGGACTCTATATGATAAACTCATTCTTCAAGAAGCCGCCTCATAGGAAGTGGACCTGGATGAGCCCCGATGGTTCCACAAAAAATGAGATAGACTTCATTATGACCACAAGAAGACAAATATTCCATGATGTCTCCGTGATTCACAGTGTGAAAACCGGCAGTGATCACCGAATGGTCAGAGGCACATTGAATATAGACTTCAAACTAGAACGTTCCCGCCTGATGAAGTCCGACCTACTACAGCCCACATTCATAACCCCGAGAGCTTCCAACTCGAACTCACAAATCGCTTTGCTTGCCTGGATTGCGACACGGTGGACGATATCAATAACAGGTTGGTAGAGACTGTCCACACGGTAGGGTCTAAATTCTTTACACCTGGCCGAAAAGATAGACCCCAAAAATTGACCGATCAAACTCTAAACCTTATGGCAGAAAAGCGTTCGATGACGCTGCAGTCCTCTAGCGACGCGGAGTCCTATCGGCAGCTCAATAGACGAATCTACAAATCCCTGCGGCGAGACATTCGCGACTTTAATACTAACCATATTAAAGAAACGATTGAGCGGAACAAAGGCTCCAAAGTATTCGCCAGGGATTTGTCTATTGGGCAAAGCCAGCTGACAATGCTGAAGACAGAGGACGGCAGAATAGCGTCCACCAAGCCAGAGGTGCTGAGGGAGATCGAATGGTTCTATGGACAGTTTTGTATACCTCAGTCGCCAAACCTGTTAATGACTTAGCTGAAGACCCGAGAGCTAAGCTCACCCGACACTATACCGAAGATATCCCGGACATCAGCCTCTACGAGATTAGGATGGCTCTCAAACAGTTAAAAAACAACAAGGCGCCGGGCGAGGACGGAATCACTTCAGAGCTGCTGAAAGCGGGTGGAACATCGGTACTTAAAGTCCTTCAGAAGCTCTTTAATTCCGTTCTGCACGATGGTGTTACGCCGGAAGCATGGGACAGAAGCGTGGTGGTACTTTTCTTCAAGAAGGGCGATAAAGCTCTTTTGAAGAACTATAGGCCCATCTCGCTTCTGAGCCATGTTTACAAACTGTTTTCGAGAGTCATCACGAATCGTCTCGCTAACAGGTTCGATGACTTTCAGCCTCCCGAACAAGCCGGTTTCCGAAAAGGTTACAGTACCTTAGACCACATCCATACGCTGCGGCAGATTATACAGAAGACCGAAGAGTATAATCTGCCACTCTGCTTGGCGTTTGTGGACTATGAGAAGGCCTTTGATTCGATCGAGACGTGGGCTGTGCTGCAGGCTCTCCAGCGGTGCCGCATTGACTATCGGTATGTCGAAGTACTGAAGTGTTTGTATAGAAGCGCCACCATGTCAGTCCGAATACAGGATCAGACTACGGAGGCAATTCCGTTGTAGAGAAGTGTGAGACAAGGGGACGTAATCTCTCCGAAGCTCTTCACCAATGCAATGGAAGATGCCTTCAAACTCCTGGAATGGAAAGGATTTGGCATCAATATAAACGGCGAATACATCACTCATCTCCGGTTTGCCGATGATATCGTGGTCATGGCGGAATCGCTGGACGACCTCGGCAAAATGCTCGAAGACCTCAATCGAGTTTCTCAACAGGTAGGCCTCAAAATGAACATGGACAAGACAAAAATTATGTCGAACGCCCATGTAGCGCCTACCCCAATATCAGTGGGAAACTCTGTTCTCGAAGTGGTGGACGATTATGTCTATCTGGGACCATCGGTCCAGTTAGGAAGATCCAACTTCGAGAAGGAGGTTACTCGACGAATCCAACTCGGCTGGGCAGCGTTCGGGAAGTTACGCAGCGTCTTCTCATCCAAAATACCTCAGTGTCTGAAGACTAAAGTCTTCGAACAGTGTGTGTTACCATTGATGACCTACGGTGCCGAGACGTGGTCTCTAACCGTTGGCCTCTTGAATAGGCTCAGAGTCAATGAGCGTGCCATGGAAAGAGCTATGCTTGGTGTCTCGCTACGAGATCGAATCAGGAACGAGGATATACGTAGACGAACTAAAGTAACCGACATAGCCAATCGGGTTAGCAGGCTGAAGTGGCAATGGGCAGGCCACACTCGAAGGACTGATGGCCGCTGGGGCAGTAGAGTTCTCGAGTGGAGACCACGTACCGGCAAGCACAGCGTAGGGCGACCCCCCGCGAGACGGACGGACGATTTGGTCAGGTCCGCGGGGACCCGCTGGATGCAGGCCGCTTCCAACCGGGTGAGGTGGAAATCTTTGGGAGAGGCCTATGTTCAGCAGTGGACGACCTATGGCTGAAATGATGATGATGATACAGGGCGGAAAGTTGAGATGGGGCATTAAGGGCAGCTACCAGATCCCTTGCTGCTACGTGAAAATGATCTTAGGAGACCTTTCCCAACTTTTTGAGTGATGACAATCGACATTCATAGATTTTTGATAAAATGTACAGTCAGCGAGAAAATCGTCAGAATTGAGATTTTTTAATGCCATCCGATCACATTCCTGTAAAGGATTAAAACACTCTTTGACACCAACTGAGGTTAGAGTACTAGACACCCGGGTGATTAATCGGCGTTTTAACCGCCGTCATTATTGTCTTCGCATATTATTCAAGATGAACTTTTTAATTGTCTTAGGATTTTAAATGGAATGAATACTACCCCCGGGTCCGTTGACTTTGACATCAAAAGTTGCTGGTAATTATCATTGTTTTCGTCAATATATTGAAGACAACAATGACGGCGGTTGAAATGCCCAAATATTCACCCACCCACAAATCAAAGAAAACTTTTTCCATACATTTTAGTAGGGTAATAATACAACAGAAAAGACCTTTCGGTCCTTTATACTTAAAACAACTTACAACAACAACTTTAAATAGAACAGTCTTGAGACCACATTACTTTAAATAACGAATCTGTAGTATGTAATAATGAAGAAACACACATACGTGTACCTATATCTGAATTTCATAGGCCGTAATGTTTTAATTTTCCCGAAAGTCTTATTTTTTTTAACTGCAAAATTGTGTAGATTGTCGCGGACGCCGTGAGGTTAGGTTTATTTTATTACAATCGTGATAAGTTTACAGTTCCCGAAAAAAAACCGCCTTTATGATGAATAATTATGGCATAAGAAAATCTGGCAAAACTTGATCAACCAATAAAACACAACGTCAATGTTTAATTGTATTTAAAATAATGTAAATGAAAGAAAGGCGGGGGATTTTATTTAATAGTAGATTGTTCAACAAGGGACTAAAACAAGTCAGAATGACACGAGATGTTTAGCCACGCGAACGAGCTTGCGAGCGAGGGTGGCTGTAGTTCGAGTGTCATTATGGTTGTTTAGTCTCGCGTTAAACACTCTACTTTTCACTTTGAATACGAGGAAAAAAACGACGTTCTAAACAAAATTACAACATTTATTATAAAAACGTTTCTAACAATTAAAACTAACAATTAGGTATCTTATTATTACTGTCGTTAATCTAACATAAAAGATGTTATTTGTTTCCCACATTTCCAATCAATAACAGTTTGGTATGTTTTTGAATAAATGCCACTAGATTTTGGCGGCAAAATATTTCGTATCACCTCTTGTGCTTTCTTCTCCATTCTGGAGTTAGGCGTTAATTATTTTTCACTGGATGATGATGATGACATTTCTGGTCCGTATTTTCTAAAGTTGCACAATTAATTGGTGAAATTTTTTAACAACGTACGCTCAATACTAGTTTTGAACATCTATTCAAAATACAAATAGGAAAAAAAACGTTACGCGGTTTTTTTGTAAAGTGATGTTTTAAATGCTTGCATATTTAGCCAACAGATTCAAACTTGGAAAGCATTTTAAAAGTAATTGGACCACGAATAATAAAAGAGTTCGGCCTTAATATGATTAAATAGATTCATATTCGTAATAATTAATCGTGTTTCACGAAATTAAATCCTTTTTTTATATATATTTGCACAGTTGTCATTTTGAGGTTATTTGGACACCCAAAAATATGGTCCATACACAATCACTGAAAATGGCGATAATCCTCCATTCACAAACACCGTGATTGGTTGTTTAGGGGTTTCCAAAGTAAATTAAAAAATATATACTTTAATCCCTAGAGATTAATAAGGAGCTTTAGTCCCCATTCGCAGAGATTTAAGTAGCATTTTAAGAGCATGAGAAGTGAAAATTTTATTATTATGATGGTTTCAATGTAAGGGTAAAAACTGGGAATTATTAACTTTACATAGCACTTGACCATATCCTATGCCAATAGAGGTCTATGATAAATTACCTAAAGTAATAGAAAATGTGAATGATGTTAATTAATCTACAGAAGTCTAAATACCTTCTCATAAAAAAATACGACGGAACTGAATATTTAAAATATTATATTTAGTCTCATAATTAACAAATGTATTTGTTGTGTTATTAACCAATTTATCTACAGGTCTACTTTTTCTCTAAATTGCGATGATTGACAAGATATTGTATGAGTATTATGCAATTGACATACCTCTGTAACGCAGTTATTTGAATGAATAAGTACATAAATAAATGAAGAAACTTTTATTTAAATTTATGAACATTAGGAAAAAAAGAGAATTATTTCTTCCCAGTTGTCTCTAGTGGTAATTAATACAGTGGAGACAACTAGGAAAAGTAGGAAAATACCCTATTTTTTGCTGCCAAATATATAATTTCAATCTTCTTATGTTGAGGTGTTGTTTGGACCACTAAATATGGCCTATTCCCAGTTGTCCGCACTGGGATTTTTTATTCCCAGTTTATCGCACTCTTTTATTTGACTTAACTGTAAGTGTAACTTAAGAAGATATATTATACCTATGTCCAGGAAAATACAAAAAGTCATTTAAGTGTACCTAACAAACGTTTACTTGAAATCGCTCGCAAGATGCAGGTGCATTATGTTTACGATGCGACCCATTCCTGTCTCCAGACCAGCTTTTAGATTAGAAAACAATGGCTGCAGAAATTATAAAAGATGCCAATCTTTTGTTGATGATCATTAATCATCCTATGTACTTTGTGGTATTTTTAACGTTATTTACACTTTTTTTTCATTATTTTCATTATGTTGTTTTAAAGTTGCATGCTTTCGTGATTATTTTCATATTTTCAAAGCATTATTGTTACGATACCTAAAACAAATTTCAAATAAACGTTTGCTAGGTACTCTTAAATTACTTTTTGTATTTTCCTGAACCTAGGTATAATTATGAATACGAATATATCTCCTTAAGTACATTATTATTAATCAACACAGTTCAGTCAAATTAAAGAGTGCGAACAACTGGAAATAATACAGTACAGTACAGTACAGTATACAATGGCCGCTAAATACTACAGATTAAACATCTCATCTCAGATTAAGATTTTTACTGAATAAATTTCGTTTAATTTTTTATCTTTTTATCTTTTATCTTCTATCTTCTAAATATATAAAAGGAGAAACTGACTGACTGACATATCAACGCACAGCCTAAACGGCTAAACGTAGGCACTTGAAATTTGGAAGGGACGTACCTTAGGTACCGTAGAGGTGCACTAAGAAAGGAATTCCCGAAATTCCCACGGGAACGGGAGTTAGCGGGAAAATCCTTTTGTATGAAAAATCTAAACCGCGTAAGATAGATGATTGAAATATGGCATACAGGTACCCTAATGAACGTTAAGCTTACTTGCAACGCGATATTACAAAATTGGGTAGATCTCACTATTCCATCGAAATATAATAAGTATAGAAGGATAACTGTCACTCAAAAAGTGTTCCACATACTTAGTGCTGAAATGGGCGGAGCTAATACTTGGTGCTCAACCGGCTTCCAGTAGGCTTTGAGTTATTGTGTCAAATGGTTGTCATTATAGTTTTGTAAAATAATTATAAATAACTGATAAATAAGATAAACTATAGCAACAACGATGCCGACGTGCATCGTAAATTGGTGTAGGAGTCGCACGGACCCTAAAAAGGATGTAATTTCATTCCATTAGTAAGTAATTACAATTAAATAATTTCCTTACAAAATGGACATGGCCGATGTTATGCAATATAAGTTCTGAAAGAATTATAATATTAAAGATTAATGTTTTTTTTTAGTTTTCCTAGAAATGAAGGAAAACGTTTTGCTTGGATAGCTGCAGTTCGTTTAGAAAAACGCGATGAAACGTGGCTTCCCAGCAAACATTGTAGGATATGTAGTATCCATTTTGAAGAAACTGACTTTTTAGTTTCAAAAACTGAGAGACATTTTTTGAAATGCTCAGTGGTTCCAAATTGCACAGTACCGTACAGTAACTCCCTACTGCAACGCAGACTAATCAGCATTCAGCACCCTATCGCCTCGCCTTGTATGAATGAGGCGAGGCGATGCCGATCCGTTGCCGAGCGGTTATGTCTGCGACAACCCTTAGTAGGTAATACTTAGGTACTGCAACTTGTTTTATTTAAATTAGGTACGATCGAATACCGCCATGCCTCATCTTAAAAAATCTTGATTTACCTATTATAATAATGTACTATTATAATATATCCGTATATAATATCGTTATTTATTCCCTACTAAATATTATATTTTTAAGAATAAATATTTACTAAAACATTAATTATTGCTGTATAAGTGTATAAATAAAGTATACACCTTAACCTATTTAAATTTCGGATCACTTCTGCATTAAACCATCCAAGTTCAGCAAAATGTCAGATGTGTCATTTTATAGCGCGTTTGAGTAGCCATAACGAGAAAAAATATAGACCAATCAAATCTCTTGTCATAGCAGTTTAACTAATCAAAGTTTTTTTTATGGGTGAAATTATATACAACCTCTACACTAATTGCGTCTACTCAAACGTTTCAAGCGTAGAGGAAATGGGACGTATTTCAACGTCAAGTTTGTTCGGTGTTACTCTTCCATACTTATTATTTTTCGATGCACTATTCCCATTGAGCTTTCCCATTGATGGTAATAGTGATACTACTTGTATCACTATCCCCATTGCGTTTATATAACCGCTACTATTCGCGATTATTATTGTTTTGGTATCTATACAGGCAATTAGTAATAATAAGTCACAATGACAATAATGATTTTCAATGACGTATCCATTTCTCATATGAGAAATATCTTAAATGATATATTCATCTTTGATCACAAATTAACAAAATGGATATTGAGATAATTGAAAGAGGAAAAGTGAATATTTTGCTATATGACGGTTATGAATACGTAAAGCATTCTCAATACAAGAATGGAAATTATATATGGCGTTGTAATAAACGCCATATAACTAAATGCAAGGGATCCTTGACAGTGACTCCCGTAAGTACGCAATAAATCAATCATCATTATCATCAACTATCAGTGTATCACACTCACCCACTGCGAGTTGGCAGACTTCACGAGCTTTTGAGTTACACACCTAAAACCATTGTTGAAAAGTTGTCGATTTGCTAAACTATAATAAACTGTAATAAGTACTTTTGTAATTGATCATCATAATAACCTTTCAGGATTGCAAGACGAAAGTTTCATTAGTGATACATTCTACTCAATGTGTTCTAAATGTAAATGAAATAATAGTACAGTCAACAATGGCAAGCTATTCTTAGGAAGCTGCTAAAGGAAAAATATCAGTGTTTAACGCTTTCCAAAAGGGGATTGTATCCTTGAAGGAACAAGGAATACATTTGACGGGTACACCCTACCAAAATTTAAAGCAAAAAAAACCGGCCAAGTGCGAGTCGGACTCGCGCACGTAGGGTTCCGTACCACTATACATCTAAATAAATGTTTTTCTTGGAGTTGATTGAATGAAAGGTAAAATGCGGTTTACAATTTATAACGTATTAAAAAAAAAACTAATTATTAGATCTAGTTCAAACCAATTTTCGGTGGAAGTTTGCATGGTAATGTACATCATATATTATTTTTACATTTATCATTCCCTTACTTTAGAAGTTACGGGGGGGGGGGGGGGGCACACATTTTTCCACTTTGGAAGCGTCTCTCGCGCAAACTATTCAGTTTAGAAAAAATATATATTAGAAACCTCAATATCATTTTTGAAGACCTATCCATAGATACCCCACACGTATGGGTTTGATGAAAAAAAATAATTGAGTTTCAGTTCTAAGTATGGGGAACCCCAAAAATTTATTGTTTTTTTTCTATTTTTGTATGAAAATCTTAATGCGGTTCACCGAATACATCTACTTACAAACTTTCCATAGTATATCTCTTATAGTTACGGAATAAAGTGGCTGTGACATACGGACGGACAGACATGACGAATCTATAAGGGTTCCGTTTTTGCCATTTGGCTACGGAACCCTAAAAAGCGTCAGTGTATAGACAAAGGAATAGATTTTTAAAAGTTATTAAATTATGCCATAAATCTGTTGAGAAAGTGCAGGTTCCAGATAGGTTTACAAAACATTTACTAGCAGACTATAATGATAATGGTGTAAGAATTTTTTCATCACACTTGCTCGTAAATGGTGTTATTCCATGCCTGTATACAGAAGGACAATGGCCTAAATTGTTCCCGCGGGAATTATGGCGAGTTTGTCATCCCTAGGGAGTAATGACTTCCTTTTTAAAATTTGCAACTCTTTCGTACATCATTTCTGACTAAGGAGGTTTAATTTTCAGCCAAAAATTAAATCGGTTTCTAATTTCATCTTTAAAAATTAGCTATAGACTAACTTACATTACACAAAACCTATACGCTTCATTAAACTTCATTATTTTTATACCTATTTCAAGTTTATATCAACATTTATCATTAATTTTAGTAATTATAATTTTTTATCAAATTGGCTAAATCTGGCTCGAATCCAGGTCGAAACTAAACGCAGTTATTATCTGTGGTAGAGGTCACAAAAAAAAATCGTTTCCATTTACGTTCCCGTTCGTCAAAAGTTATTTCTTTATATTTTGCAGAGTTAAAGTGTTTTCTCTTTGTTTTTTTTCCTCGCAAATGTGATGAAAACCATTGTGTGTATCACAGGCAGTAAGGGGATTACTAACTCGAGTCATTAAATTCTTCTAACACTCTCGTTAGTAATTCCCTTCATACTACCCTTGATGCACAATGTACTATAATTTTCTGTCATGAAGAAATAGCACCTTTGAGTGAAGGTCATTATTTTATGGACGGCACACTTTTTTCTTGCCCGGTTCCATTTGGTCAACTTTTGTCGATACATTTAGACAAGAGTAGTGATATGAATGTCACAAATGTTGTTCCTGTGATGTATGTTTTATTATCAGACAAAAAACTGGCGACATATTTAATATTATTTGATTTGTTAAAAACCGTATTGCCTGACTTTCAACCAACAAAAATTACAGTCGATTTTGAAAGGGCCGTGATAACTGCTATAAAACAAAAATTATCCAACACTGTTATTGTTGGTTGCTATTTTCACTTTGTGAAGTGTTTACAAAAAAAAGGAAAGGCCACTCGTTTAAATAAATCGCCAGATACGAAATGTATTCTCCAATTATCATGTTACCGATAAACTTAATACGTGAGGGATGGAACTATATAGTAAATGAGATGGGTGACAGTGAACCAGAAAATAAATTTAAAAAATACATAGAAACTTATTGGCTGAAGAATGGTTTTAATTCAATCAAAACATGTTATTTTACAGAAAACGAAATATTGAGAATCGGTGGTTGCATATGCTCAAAACAGCGGCCAACCGAACTGCGTAAAATGTTAATGCAAATACCACCACAAAAGTTTGAAGAATTTTGTTTTGCCGTTGTAAATACAATTATTAGATATAGATAAATAATTACTGAAAGCCCAAATAAAATTTTATATTGCGTATATTTGTTTTTTCTGTAGGATAGTATATTATTTTACACCCGACGTTTAAAAAAAACCGCTCAAAATGGGAATAATGAGACATTTTGTAGGAGAACATAAGTCTCGCTATTACCATTCGGCGTTTCGTAATTCAATGGGAGTAGTGAGACTGATTTGAAAAAAAAAGTGCAGTCTCAGTATTACCACTGCAATGGAAAATGGAAATAGTGAGATCTACCCGCAAAATTCCCACGGGAAAGGGAGTTATTGGGAAAAAACTTTTGTATGTAAAAATCTAAATCACGCAAGATAGATGTTTTCAATCTAGCATGCATGCATACCTTACCTTAGTAAATATAAAGTTTAGTTTTGGCTGTATTTTGAAGAATTAAGTTAGCGGGAAAAAAATATTGTATGGAAAAATCTAAACTGCATAAGCTAGATGCTTGAAATTTGACATGCATATACCTTAGTGAATGCGGGTGAAAACGGGACCCTATTACTGAGACTTCGTTATCTGTCTGTCAGTTGAAACTTTCACAAAGTATGTATATCTATTGTCGCTATAACAACCAATACTGAAAATAAGAATAAAATGAAAAATTAGGGGGGTCCCCAACAAACAAGATTATAAACGAGTTTTTTTTTGTTAATTTTGCACGGAACTCTTCCCGCGCGAGTCCGACTTGCACTTGGCCGGTTTTTAGTTTTCATGTGGTCAAACTTTTACTTTCATACCGACTGACATCCACATTCTCAGCTCTGAATTCCAGACGAAAGCCTATAGGTACTTTAGGGTTAGCCTCCACTGATCGTATTTTCCTAAATTTATATCAAACCAAATTATCATAAAGTAATAATCTAAAAATTAATAACAATTCATTATTCAACTGAGTTACTTATACTATAACCTCATTTAAAAAGAATAAAATTAAGCATTTTTTAACCTTTCTCCCACTCACACAAAGATCTCTCTTTTATAACACGCCACGCGGACGAAGTCGCGGGCAAAAGCTAGTTCCATATAATCTGCTCAATAGCTTAAGGCCCCTTACGCACTAGCGGTTTACTGCGCATAGTACCTACGTATAGCACCGCGATGCCGGTGCCGGTTTTTCATATATTTTGATAGACCGCTTCAGCCAGCTTTACAGGGTGGCCCACAATTACGTTGGCGAAGATTTTTAAGAAAATGTTTTTATTACTAACAAGTCTTTTACAATATGACAATAAAACTTGAAACCAACAGACTTTTTAGATAAAAAAAATCAATTGTCTTCAAAATATACACCTTTGAGACACAAATGCAAACGTTTGTTAAAATTATCAACGATATGCCTCAGCTCCTCCAAGGTTATTTTTGCCCATTCTTTGGTAATTGTTGCTTTCAGAGCGTCTACACTTTTGTGTTTAGTGGCACAGGCCCTTGTCTCTAAGTTTGTCCACAAACTATAATCCATTGGATTAAGGTCAGGCGAGTAGGATGGCCATTCTTTTGAGCTATAGAATCCGGGAAAATGGTTTTTCACCACTGCTGCACACTATGGGCTCTGTGGGTCGGGTGCCAAAATGTTGATGGCTCCAAGGAAGAACTATGGCTTCAAGGATATATCTTCTGTATATTTCATGACTAATTTTGACACCTTTTTCTATGAATACAAGTGGACTTTTACCGGTGGAGCAAATACCGTCCCAAACGATGACTGATTCCGGCTTTTTACGGGAGGAATAACTGCGGCCGGTCCAGGACGACTAGAAGAATACATTCTGCCATTTTGGTGATTATGGGCCGATTAAACGCAAAAAAGTTTTTCACCTGAAAAAGGATATTTTCCCACTTTTCAGTAGCGGCACACTGCTTAATCAAACGGCATCTGTAGAGGTGATTTTTTTTTATCTTTATCTTCTAGAAGTTCTGCTTTACGCAGTTTGTATGCTTTCAATTTGAGGTAATTAGCGACAAAACGTTGCACCGTCGAACGACTCACACCCAGCTCCCTACCATTTTTCGCACTTTGGTCCGTGGATTGCGATCAAGCCGTTTCTTGATAATGTTCCGGAGCCTAGGTGTCCTAACAGTCCTCTTTCTTCCTCTTCCTGGGCGGTCTGCGATATGTCCGAGCTCATTATATCGCTTAATAGTCTTGGACACTAGTTCACGACTAACATTTAGCGATCTAACTATCTCACACTGTCGTTTTCCAGATTCGTATAAGTAAATTATTGCGTTGCGTTAATCATCATCATCATAATCATGTCAACCGAAAGACGTCCACTGCTGGACATAGGCCTCTCCCAAGGCATTCCACTCAGACCGGTCTTGTGCTTTTCGCATCCACCGCGGTCCTGCGATCCTGACGAGATCGTCACTACATCTTGTTGGAGGCCTACCTACAGCTCGTCTTCCGGTCCGCGGACGCCACTCCAGAACCTTCTGTCCCCTTCGGCCATCAGTCCTGCGAGCAATGTGCCCCGCCCACTGCCAGTTCAGTTTAGCTATTGTTCGGGCTATGTCGGTGTAACCTTAGTTCTACTGCGGATATCATCATTTCTGATTTTATCACGCAGAGAAGCCCCGAGCTTAGCCCTCTCCATAGCCCTCTGAGTTACTTTGAGCTTCCTTATGAGGCCCATTGTTAGCGCCCACGTCTCAGATCCGTAAGTCATCACTGGCAACACACAGTGGTCAAAGACTGCGTTGCGAAGAAAAATTAATTTTAACAAGCTATCTCTTCTAAATCGTCAACAAACTGTATAAAATATAATAGAAAAACAAATTAACTCGTAGCGTGTTACATTTTCACAATTTATACTTTTTAATTTTGTCAACGTATTATTGGGCCAGGGTGTAGTTCGGCGCGCCGTATTTGCTATACCCCTCGCGATCGGATACGCGTATCAAGATCGGTAGGTATAGACGTAATTTGATGCTGTATCACGTTACGTTACGAAGTTATGATTTGCTACGCGATACGCTGTGATCGCTCTCGAAGCGGTTTTCCCCGATCATCAAAGGGACATGGTAGCGTAGCGATACGGTGTGCTCAAAGTGAGCGTCCACACTTAATGATACGGTGTTATGGCACGATACGCTGCTACGTTACGGTAACATATTCGTGTAGGCATTATATATATGTGTTTGGCAGTTACATTTTACCTTCGAGTTCCGTGTACGTATTCGTAGATCTGCTTACCAGGGATCCTAATGAATGTGAATTCAATCACCTTGTGTTGTAACTAGCGATTACGTCGCACATCGACGTAATTGTTCAGTCGACCGAGGTCAAACATACATCGTGTAAATAAAATGATATATAGATGTACTTATCTCTTTTAAATATTATAATTATTTATTAGTCGTGAATACTCATTTTGTTCGGTCCTAAGGAATTTACTTTTATTCCATGTCTTTTGACCAGAGACCTGATAAAAAAATAGTCGTATAATTACGTACCTATTATGTATATCGCAACCCTTCAGTTTATGATGTGGCGAAATAAACGCTACGCGATAAAGTAAGTACTAATTATTTAGTCATATTTAATTCCATTTAGTTCTAAATTATGTTACTAATGGATGTGTAATTAAACGACAGACAGACCTTATTGCAGAGCTAAAGAAATATATTTTGTTTATTAAGAATATTACTTAATGTATTGAAAAGCCAGCCAACGTCAGTCCCTGTTCCAAGTATCCCCCGGGCCCCGAGACAGTGATGGATGATAGACGGCTCTATAGCTAATCATTTTAATTTCTAAAGGAATTTCGTTCCTTTGTTTCGAGGCGAATTAACCCGTCAAGCGATATGTCAAAGTTGTTGTACATCACACATTATGTCAAATTAATAAGTCACGTAATGTCAAAAAATCTATGCACACATATTGTGCGTAGGACACCTGAGGGTTAATGTTTCCCAAAGTACTACTCTGAATACTGTCAGGCTTGCAGTGACTTAATATTTATCTACTATTTAATAGCAGTCTGTGTTTAATGTTGCAATTGCATAATGGTTGGCGTCGAAACATGAATATTTTAATGACAATCGCGAATACAGTATTTTCGAAAAAATAATTCCGATACTATCAAATTCAAACAGAAAGAAAAGTTGATTTAATACAAATTAACGATTGATAAAATTGACACTCGTTATACACGGTTTCCCAGAAACCGACGTCAACCCGCCTACAAAAAATCATTAATTTAATATATTATTTCATAAAATTTTCAGTGGTATCTTACATAATTAGAATCATTACGAATCAGAGAAGTTTTTAAACCTATTTTCCAGTTTTTCTTTTAGGTTTTTTAAAAAGTAATTACTTGAAGTGGTTTTTTCCATACTTGAAGCGAAAATATATAAAATAATCATATATGTCAACATGTACATACCTACATACGTCGAAATATAATAAGTTTGGAAGAGTAATCTCAAACAAAAAACCTATTATTTCTGGGATTCATGGAATTTTAAACAAGCATCTTTTTTAAAAGCGTTTGCGGCTTATTCATCAACTATTAGGAAACATATTTTTTGTTTCCAGTGTTAAGTATTTTTTTTCACAATATACAGTTTTAGATCGAAAGACGGTTTTTTTTTTGAAAATACTGGTAAATAATAACTCGGGAACCTGTGACATTACATTACACGCCCAGTTACCTGGAACATAATTATTGCAAATTTCCCCCCTTTAAAGGAGGTCGAGTTACCTGTCACCGTGTACACGTACACTTACTAATTAACAGTGAACGTTAGCGAAGGAAATAGTGGAATTGTCGTGAACGCACATTTAAACTTAACAGGGCATAAGTACCTATTTTTTTCTGAATATACGAATTGCTATGCTCCCTGGAGGGTTAATATAATTAAAAATGGGTGGCTGACGTGCTCGAATTGTTCAAGGGCATCACAATAAATAAAAATTATCACGCAGGACTACGTACTGCTATTTATTGAACTGGTTATTTCCCCCAAGGCGGAACAGAGTCAGTTACGTCAACTAAGTTCAACACTTATTGTACCTATGTTTCACAAGTAAATGTAAAGGTCAAAAACAGGTCAAGTGCGAGTCGGACTCGCGCACCAAGAACGCAGCGCAGTAGGTATTATTACCTATATTTCGATTAGAATTCGATTTCGAGCCCAACACAGACGACCAAATTTTAGTTTTTGTAGTTTTTATTCAGGTTTTGTACTATAATCAATCATACCGAATTTTATGTGCTACCCTTTGGGTATGGTACCCTAAAGATGGGGTGCCCTTCCACTGACCTAAAATCTTTTGGTTGAAAATGTTATAATGGCATGCTTCTTTTTTACCATAAAAATTTTTTTGCATACATATTTTATCTAAAGCACTTTTGTATTGTCTAAAATTTTAATTACTAAAAGGCTAAATCAGGGGTTCCCAAACTTTTTTTCTCATAGACCACTTCAAAAGTTAACTAGTTCTGGTAGACCCCCTACACCACATTTCTAACATATTCCCAAAACTCGGCAAAAAATGTGAGAATTGATTGATCAATTTTATTAATTGAATATGAGTGGATGTCAAAAATCAAAATAGTGATCCCACACAACTTAACTTTTTTGACATCTACTCACAGCCCAAGCAACCAATCAATTCTCACTTCTTCCCATTCGGAGTGGTAAAATAAAAATACATATTGTATATTTTCTTGTGTGGTATTTATTCAAGTAAAATTAATTAAAATTAAACATAAATAACGTAACGTAACTTCTAAGTATAATGACAATCACAAAATAGTCATAATTTTAATGGGAGGGATGTACTTGATGGATTGACAGCGAATTATCAATATTTGGCTTCAGTTTTGTTAGGAATAATCGCAAATCTTCCCGTTCTGTGATATTCAATCTGTTCCTATTTTTTGTTAAAAGGTTTGTAACGACGCTTAAACTTTTTTCGACAAGGTATGATGAGGGAAACGCAATCAAAAGCTTTCTCGCAATTCTCCACAGTCCAAGATATTTTTCGGGTATTTCTGCCTGCAGCCAAAATGTTTGATACCCTTTATTAAATTTCACCTTCAGCTCCTCAATAGTGCTAAGCTCAAGTAGCTCCTCTTGTAATATCACGTTCTCCACTTCCATTTCATCGAATGGATTTATGATCCATGGTGGTATTTCCATCGTCAGAATATCTTCAAATCTGATTTTGAAATCATTATGCAGGGCGATCAAATGTTGAACATATGTCTGAATATCGTCATCAAGGCATTCTACCTGTGACAAGTTTGTAAACTGGGAAAATTCGCGCTGACTAATATATTTCTTTATTAATTTCAATTTTCCAAGAAAAGCGGAAATTACACCCTTTGTTTTTATTACATTTAATTTCGGCTGTCCCCTTGCAATTCTAAGTTAAAATCATTATTTTTTTTGAACAAATCTGTCAAATATGCGATGTCTGGACCTGATCAAGCTTAAAAAAGCTTGATCAGGTTTTCTTTTAATAAATCTGGAGCTTTACTATCCAGAAACTCTAATACGGCTTCAAAAAGTGAGTAAAATCTCGTTAAACATACACCTTTCGACAACCAGCGTACTTCAGTATGTAGGAGCAATCGTTGGAAGTCTTCATCATTTTCATCGCACAATTGGGCAAATAAACGCGTATTCAACGCATGGCTTCTTACTTTATTAACCGCATTAATCACAAATTGAAGCGATTGGTGCAGTCTATCACTCAAATTTTTCGCTACTAGGTGTTGTCGGTGGATGACACAGTGAATTGCAGTTACCTCTGGTATAATTCTATTGAGATGGCTTATAAACCCACGATATCGCCCGACCATGGAAGGACCATCTGTTGCCGCCGAAGTAACGTTAGTGAACGGAATCGATTTTTCTTTAAAAAAATCGCTCATGATATTAAATATTGATTCACCTATAGTGTCCGTCTTCAAATTGTTGGCGAATAATAGCTCTTCATGAATTTCTTCATCCATAACAAATCGAACATACGCCAATAATAATGCTTCATTACCAGGTAAAGTTGACTCGTCCAGTTGAATAGAAAAATGAGTTGTTTGCAGATAATTACACAAGAAACTTTCAATATCAGAGCTCATTTCATCAATACGTCTTTGTACAGTGTTGTTACTCAAAGGAATTCTTTTGAGTATGTCAAATGGAGATTTGTGCAGAACAGTTTTTAAAACCTCTTCACAGCGGGTAAAATTAACTGTTCGCCAATGGTGTGCGGTTTTCCAGATTTCGGTAAGTATAAGTATTGAGTTATTGTAAGATGCCCGCAAGCCTGATCGTTACTTTCAGACGTTGAAGCGAACATACTGTGCACGGTGGGTCTCTTTTCATATTTCAAATCTACTTATTTTATCAGGATGACACCTTCTTAGATGAACTTCGAGCTTCGATGGTTTCATAGAGTCATTGCTCTAAATTTTGTTGCATAAAAGGCACATGGGCAATCACTTGCTTGCATAACAAATCGATTTTAATAGATAGACAGATAATGTACTTACTGTTCCGACACGACACTGGCAAACACGAACATCCATTCACTTGACTTTTCTTTTCGAAATTCCGGAAACAAATGAGTAACGTTTGTGCTTAGCATTCGTATTTATTGGTGAAGAATCGAAGAAGTCCGAACAAGCGTTGCCGATGGCGGCGGCGACAGCGACGGTGCTTCGCAAGTCTCGACTTGATCTCTTGTCGAACAGCTCGCTCGCGATTTGTTGCAGACTTGCAGTCGACAAGTTTTGGAGGCAAAGGGTGTATAATTTTTATAAAATGTCAGTTTAATTTTTCGAAATTTTAATCGAGGAGCAGCGTAATAAAGCTATCTTGTATTTATCAGTCATCCAGGCTATAAAAATAGCACAAAAAATAGTATCTGTTTTCGTTCTTTACCATCGAAACCAGATTTTAGACATTTTCGTGGACCCCCACTTACGAATTGTGAACCCCCATTTTTCTGTCACGCCAACGTAGACCCCCGCCGAGTCTCTTGTGGACCCCAAGGGTTCCACCTGGACCACTTTGGGAACCCCTGGGCTAAATGCATAATATTGTTTGGTCGAAACCGAAGTATAAAACACCTAGGTCTCAACTAGTCTAGGGATTAGGTTAGGTTCGAATGGTGTCAAGGCGCCAAGCGCCACAACTACGCAGAATAGGAACTCCGTCTTCTCCTCACGGTCAACGTTTAGCAAATAATTATTCGACAAAAAAATTATTCCAAACAAATGTAATATATAAACAGTTTTTCGATCGGGTAAGTAATACGAGATATAAGAACTTATCATATAACAGTCACAATATATACGCTCACTTTGTATAAATATGTTTAATATAACGTACACTTGAGATAATGAACGAAAGATATAATGTCAAAATAACTATTTCCATAAAGTATAACGTTATTAATATATAATATCAATTGATATAACAATTAAAGTGTATAATGTACATGACACCTAAGATATAAAACGAATATAAATCAAAAAATCTAACATCAAAAAATATAATGCACGTATAATATAAACGCCTATAACTATTTTCAGTATTACGTGGCCTTTTTAATTTTACAATCAAATTGTTTCGCATAGTTTTTTCAAGGGATGTAAAAAAAAACCTCGAAGGCTAAGGCGGGAGCGAAGCGAGCTTCTAACCTAACCTATCCGAGTCGGTTCTGCCCAGAGAGGTCTTGCTCGCTCGCTTCGCTCGCTCACATTTATATCATACGATATTGTATCTTGTAACACTTATACTAAAAGATAATATGTATTATGATACCGCTGATGGTGATCGCTATATGTCATGTATGTTATACGAACTGAAATTAGTCATTGTGAGTGTTATATTAAAAATATTATATAAAATGAATATTACATGACTTGACCGTTATTCCTTATAAAAATATTGATTATATCTCGTAAACGTTAGTAACATGAAAATAGTTATTATGTAGTTATATCTCGTGTGACGCACCCCAAAAAATTATGTGGCGAAACTAAAATAGGCAAAACAATTTTAGACCAACCGATATACACCCCTAAAGATGAGCTAACAATCGGCATATTTGTTGTTATTATCGTAAGTTACCCAAAACCGGGTTTACCTATTACAAACTGGTATAGTTTGTTGTCAATGTGTGTCCTTAGTTGAGATTTGCACATTCCAGAGACAACGGTAGCGAAGCTTCGACGCGCGCGGCCGAGGAGGGCGGTTGCGGGGATCGCGCCGAGCCCCCCGCCGGCGGCGGCATCGGCGCCGGCAACGGGAAGCACCGAGTTAATCATTGCGCGTGAGTACTGCGCACACGTCAAGTCAACCAGCAGCACTCAAACAACATTCCCGCCGCACTCGGTTTGTTTACACCACCCTCAAAAATAACATTCCTACGATAATAGTGAGGATAAGATTATAATTGTCGAGGTCAGAAGAATATGGGCTTAATGTAATAAAAATATACGGGACAGCATACTTAATTATTTTTATTTTTATAGTTATACCATACTTCAATTCAAAAAGAATCAAAACGACAAAAACCGGACAAGAGCATGTCGGCCATCCTCAGTGTAGGGTTCCCTCACCATTCTGACAAACACATCTATCTATTCAACTTGTAATACTTGGAAAACAGAACGTCTATCGTGTTGAAAATGAATTTTCCTGAAGATGACAACTTCTCAGATAGATTTTTCCGCTTCGTAAATCCCTGTATTGCAAATTTAACCAAAATCGTTTAAGCTATACGTATATGTATACCTGGTCGGGTCATAAGTCATAATAAATTATAGTTATTAGAAATGTATTACAAAAAAATAAACTAAACGAGTTTTTCATAAACCTGTATATCAATCAAAATTTTTATTTATATGAAATAAAAATAATGTGTTCTAAACTATTGCAATTATTTGATGTACAGCCACCTAGTATTTTTTTTAAGCATACTTAGAACCTTGTCATTGTGAATTTTATTGTCATTGTCATATGTGTCTTTTAATGTTCAGTTTGAAGTTTAATATAATAACGCACTAAAGTGCTTAACATTTTTGTTGGGGTACTGTACGAGTACAAGCTTGAAGTATTCCCATTTGGGACTAGAAAATCATAGTTCAAATCACAAATCACGAGTTTAAACTTGCGTGACATATTGATAAGACATGTAGCTTTAAAGTCTGGTACAAATTTATTTCAAGCAAATAAAGATCCGCTTGTACACCGGTCAATCTTGATTTTTCACTAAATCGATTTCACATGAATACACACACACACTAAATCTCTTGCTCCTGAAGATGGAATTGAGTCTTGTTGAGAAATATAATGTTGGTCTCTGAACATACACAGAGATAGGAAGTTTTATAATATAAAAAAAGGTACTTGCTAAACAAAGACTAACTTTTAAGCGTTTTCATACAGTTACATTTACAGAAAAGTGATCCGTGATTTTATCGATGCCGGCTGTGAATGTTAGATCGTCTCGGAAATTGCGACGTAGACAGAGTATAAAATAATCTTGCCATCTATAAAGTCTTAATTAATAAAAATACTTTTTGCGTTGTTTGTCTACGTTATGTTTGAATTTGTCTATCATGACATTGTTGAAACAGATCACAACAAATAGCTTCGCCATTTTGTTGTTGTAAGTAGGCGATGTTACTTATATTTAAATTAACAATAACACTTTTCATTATGAAATGTTTTAATACGATTAAAAAAGCGACCAGTGTTCTTAGGTATATTCCACCGGAGAAGGACTCGGAGTAGATTAAAACTGAAAAGGGGAATAAAAGTTTAGTAAATTTAGATACTGACATAAATTTGGTAGGTACCCAGAAGAATAATCTATGTACATAAATCAAAATAAATGTTTATATGTTGGTCCTCTCCTGTATGCACTCCAATGTATATATTGTAATGAAACCTTGGTATGTTTTTCTGAGGACGCACCGCGGGGTGTCTGGCCCCAAAAAACGCATGTCTACTTTTAATTTACCTACCATGCAACGCATGCCGGGTACAACTATACATTCTATTTTGTATGAGCGTAGAATACTAAATGGTGGTACGTAATTACTCAACAAATTAATTATATATACAGTAGGAATCGTGTCGGTGATTTTTGGTATGTAAGTTACGACTTTTTGCAGACGGATAAATCACATGTATGAAGGAATCATTAAATAATTAGTATAAATATAGACGATAGTGTAATATTTCTTTCAATTTCTTAAAAAAAGTGTATGACTAATTTAATTGCGTTTGATTGTAAATGGGCAAATCTTTTAAGATGATTAGTTCTTAGATATTCATGCTCCCTCGCTTCCCGCCGTACCGCGATGTACGCTTAGACCTTTTAAACTACGCAACGGGTTTAATGCGGTTTTCATCAATAGATAGAGTGCATATAGAGGAAGGTTTTTTTGTATAATAAATTCTGAATTATGTACGAGTTAACATAAACCGAAGAGAAGCGAGCGCGGGTCACTGCTGATATTACTTTATTGAATCTGGCATTTCTTATGGTTATGGATATACTCACAGAACTATATCGAGATAGAAGGAGAGAGTTCGTCGATTTATATGAGAACCGAGCGTATAACATTTTGCGTAGGTACTTTAAAGTCACGCGAGTCTTTTAGTGATGTGCACAACTAAAACAGAATCGTTAGGAATCGTGTCATCGATCGCAACGGAAGAGCGTCAGTGAGCCAACAGACTTCGACGGGAGAGGACGCGCGCGCTGGTCTTGCGACGCGCAATCTATAGTCAGATGAGCTGTGCTGATTATTCGCCGGTACTTTGATGTTGATGGACCAGTAAAGGTATCCTTGTGAAAATGTATGGAACAAATTCGGTTGTTTTTTGTAGGAAACCAGTTTTTGCGACCCGTTGCTTCTATCCATCTATTTTTTATAAGAAGATCTTTAGGAAAACTGGAACAAAATTGCAATATAGTTACTATATTTTTAAATTATCGATATAACTATAAATATTATCTATTTCTTTTTGACTACCTACTACTTCATCAGTCATCACACGGCTACATAATAGTAGGTCTACATAAGCTTTTGTTACCGACTGTACTTTTTTTTGGAAAATCTTTACCGGCTTAACAATAACAAACTATTGAGTCCTAACACGGCGAGTCAACGTTAAGAATGGCGGAGATCCTGTCGCCACCTTCCGACTCCATCATCAGATCACCTCAAATATACTATAATATTGCATTGTCATCGAGTTTACATATGTGGTCCAAATTTCAGCCCATTCGGTTAACAGGAAGTGGGTCAAATTTAATTTGTAAGGTTTGACCCGTACATACATACAAACTTACATAAATACAGATCTACATATTCTACATACATTGCAAGTTAAATAAAAGCTTGTAAAAATAATTATCGTCT
This sequence comes from Acleris sparsana, assembly GCA_923062465.1. Taxonomy (NCBI): domain Eukaryota; kingdom Metazoa; phylum Arthropoda; class Insecta; order Lepidoptera; family Tortricidae; genus Acleris; species Acleris sparsana. The sequence continues at coordinate 45,334,751 of OV281285.1, read as the reverse complement.
TTTCTTGTTTTCAAAATCGATTTTCATCGATTAAGAAATCTGCATTGAAAATCGCAGGGTACAACACTACATCTTACTTTTGACAGAAAAATGAGAATTCAACCTTGAACGCATCACGACAAGTGCTCGACAGTTTGGTTTGTATTAATTTTCGTTGCTGATTTTCAATGCATGCCAAGTCTGGTGCGTCAAATTAAAGCAGCAATGGAAAAGTAGCATTAGACACAGAGTCGCCCGCTACTGTTTATATGAAATTAATATCGAGCAACAAAATAAATTGTTTTATAAATAATAATAACAGATATTTAAGGGCAAAGAGTACTTACCGATGAAAGGAAATATCCTGATTTACAGCTCCTACTTTTTTGGTGGTGTTTGTACAGTTAATTATCGAGCAAGAGGGCATTTTGTTGTTATATTCGAACGTCACACGCGGACACCGGTCGAGAGCGGACTGAGCATCGCGGCGAGCAATTGGGCGCTCAGCACCTCTTTTTATTCAAATTCAAATTCATTTATTTGCTATAAAATATGGTACAATTAGGTGTTGTTTGTTTGTTATTCCTGTACAATGACATATCTTGCTAGATACTAGCATGCAAATTTGGTTTTAAGTAACATTATTGTTAATAATGCACATAACATTATTAAAATCAAACACTAATAGTACACGGTCTACAACCCGGATATCTTTTCTGTATAGTTATATAGAGGTAATTTTATATGTTAAATAGTTCATTTGTGGAATAAAACAGGTTAAATTTAAGCCATTGATGCAATTTTGTTTTAAACTGTTTTAAGGGAAGGGACTTCAAATCCTCAGGGATGGCGTTATAAATCTTTACTGACATTACGTAACAATTTTTCATAAATAAAGCACTATTGGGAACTGTGTCTAGCACTAGTCTATTTGGATGTCTAGTATTTCTGGGATATAAATCCTTTGCCTGTTTAAATATTTCAGGGTGTTTCTTTACAAAAACAGCTGCCTCAAAAATATACATAGAAGGTAAAGTTAATATTCCATGTTCTTTAAACAAGGGTTTACATGATTCTCGTGGAGATATCCCACACATAGTCCTTAAACACTTTTTTTGCGCTATAAAAACCCTGTTTATATCGGTAGAATTGCCCCATATCAGGAGGCCATATCGTAATAGTGACGCAACATATCCATGATACGCCATCAAAACTGTATTCCAAGCGGAAATATTGCGAAGTCTTCTCAAAACATATACAAATCTCAGAACCTTATTACAGACTTGATCAACTTGATTTTTCCAAGTACAGTTCTTATCTAAAGTTATTCCTAAAAATTTTGCAGCATTCACTTCACTGATTTGTGTATTATTATATCGTATTTCTAGAGGCATACCTTTATTTCTTATGTTACAAAATTGAATAAATTGTGTTTTATTAAGATTAATTGATAAATTATTAAATTCAAGCCATTCTATTACTAATTTAATTGTGTTATTTATATCATTATTATAATCATTGATACTGTTAAACTTTACTAAAATTGATATGTCATCCGCAAAAAGAGTACATTGGTGTGTAGTTATATCAGGCAGGTCGTTAATGTACAATAAAAATAGGAGTGGCCCTAGTACACTACCTTGTGGTACTCCATGGTTATTTAGCATGTATGAAGACATGTGGCAAGTAATTGTTGAACTCTGGGAACTCCTGATCTCAACACATTGTCGTCTGTTTGCTATGTATGACTTTATCCATTCTAGAGCTGGACCCCTTATTCCGTAATTATGAAGTTTTTGAAGCAATAGGTTATGCGATACAAAGTCAAATGCCTTTGACATGTCAAAAAATATTACAACTGTTGGTTTCTTGTTATCTATACTTCTATAAACACTACACACACTGTATTACACTGTATTACACTGTTGATCAAGCTAAAGGTGGCAAGTGTAGTGCTTTTTTTTTTTGGAAACCATTTTGTTCTCTTTTAAGTACATTATGTTTTTCCAAAAAAGACATGATTCGTTTATGTAATCCCTTTTCGAACAACTTAGACATAATTGGAATAAGCGTTATTGGTCTATAATTACACATTAGTGACTTATCACCTTTTTTAAACAATGGCGTAATAACAGACTTTTTTAATGCATCAGGAAAGCAACCTAATTCGAATGATAGATTTATTAGATGAGTTAAAACCGGTACTAATTCATCAATGCATGATTTCAAAATCTTTGTGTTTATTCCATCATATCCTGTAGAATTAGTGTTTTTGAGTGATCGTATTATGTTAATCAATTCGTTACAGGTCAAAGGAGTTAAGAATACGGTTTGATATATATTTTTTGTATTGGTGTTTTTTATGGTTGAGTTTTTATTAGTATCTGATAGTTGTATCCAGTATTTATTGAATTCATGTGCTATTTGAACCGGATTTTCAACGATGTTTCCGTCCTTGTTAATTTCAGTTATATTTTAGCACGCGAGGTACATACACTCTTTCCTTCTATCTCGATATAGTTCTGTGGATATACTATACTGAAACATCGACAGTCCGTCATCCATTACTATTAAATTGTATACAAATCGGGCATCAAACTAGTCCGTCGTGTTATGCGGCTGTTACCCATATTAAGTTTTTTTTTCCATTGAATCCGTGCACCCTTTCTCCTGTATAGAAGTGTGGTGTGGCGTATATCTCAAATGATCTGCTAAATTGGATGCCCTACTGCAGGATTGTGATGGAGGGAATAATGAACAACCCGTCCCTTACGTTCAACGACGGCGTGCGATCCGTGGACTTCGTGCTGGTGTGGGAGGCGGGTAAGGAGCACGCGTCCTCGCCGGCGGCCCGCCGGCAGCGCCAGGTGTTCGAGGACAACCTCGAGCGGGAGGGGCTGCAGCTCGAGCGGGACGCGCCCGATCACCTGCACGGATTGCACTTCATTAAAGTACCTACCAGGATGCATGACATTTCTCATTCTTGTTTTAACTACTTACTAATAAATATAGTTTAATGCTGCGCATTGCATCGGTCGTGGTCGCCGAGTCTCACCATACGCGGGACTGCCTTATGCCCCTACACATACTATCAGCCCAATGGCACCCTGCCTGACCCACCATAGCACTGTGTCACAGTGACGGTATGATTCAACTCGTAACAAGTGTCAAACAAATTGTTTCACAATGTCACTGTGACACCGTTCTATGGTGGGTCAGGGTTCCAATGGGCTGATAGTACATTATAACACCAAAAACAAGTTATTAGTTAGATCACAGAGTAGGTACAGTAAGACTTTTTAAAGTATCCCGATTACTAAAAGCCTAACTTTCAAAAAAATGCGTTATTGTATCGCAAATCACAAATTCTCCTGTTTCACAGCCATTTATTGCACAATGTTAAACTATAGTCTATTGCAATAGCCCTTAAAAACTCTTTTTGGTTTGGGTTAAACGGTCAGATAAGCATAAAAGCATATGAGAGCAACTGTTTTAATTGTTTTATTGTAATGACATTATATGACATTAGTAGTCTCCTCGGTCGACGAAATCGTCAACCCCCTGTTGAGCCTTAGGTGGAAGATTTGCTTAAAACTGGGAAAGATACCACATTGTACATTCATCAAGGCTGGATTAATTGTGGTATATAGTTCGAGTTGATTTGATTTCAAGAACTCTGAAAGAGTGTACAATTTAACTTTGTTATGTAATTTCGTTCCTAAACCTTAGCCCCATAGCAGCAAAAATAAAAAAATACACTTGTCACTACTTACAACATTATTTCCGTGTAGTATTTATTTATTTTTATACTTACGAGGGCGGTCCCAGAAGTACCCGACCTGATATGTAAATGGCCGTAAAGGTTTGAAATAAGTTATTGCGTTCGAAAGTACCATTAATTTAAATTTAAATTTGGAAATGGAAGACGCTACATTCTTTTGTTTTTGTGTGTCTCTAAAAGATAAAACAATCAAAGGCGAGTATTATGCGAACTTATTGCAGCTTTTGAGTGATGGAATACAAAAAAAAACCGCATTTGCACTGGCGTGCACTCCATAAAGACAGGAAGACACTGTCTACCCTACTATAAAATACGTAATGTAATATTTTTATCTATTATCAATAAAAAAAATCAATAATTTTTAAATCTTAGATTAGCGCCATCTGTCCGCTCATCAGTGTATCAATTTGGTAAATTAATTTCAATTGCTCTAACTAACGCAATGACACGGCGACGGCGTTGCACCAGCGCCGCACCTTGCGGCGAAGACACAAACTAATCACGTCTCACAATACCCATGTATTGCCTCGTAGCGACGCAGATGAAGTAGTGTGCGCTCCTATAATCGCGCGGCACACAATACGAGGGTCAAACTGAAAGTTCTTAGAAAATCAAAAACTGATTAAACTAGCAAGTTTTATTACATCTTTTCAAAATAGTGTCCATTGACGTCAATACATCGCTGCATCCGATGAAACCACTGACAAAAGCACTCTGTCCACTCGTCCTTAGGGGTCTCTTCGAGGGCCTTTTGAAACGCAGCCACAGCTTCCTCGGCGTCCATAAAACGTTTTCCTGGAAGATTTTCTTTTATTTTCGGGAATAAATAAAAATCGCAAGGTCCGGGCTATACGGCGGGTGACCCAGTAATTCCACGTCTGACGTCGCCAAATAGTCGATCGTTCGCCTGGCGGTGTGTGACGAGGCGTTGTTGTGGTGAAGGAGGATCCTACTGCGAGGTCGTTTCTCCCGAACTTTTTCCAAGACAAGTGGCAAACAATTGTTAGTGTACCACTCTGCAGTAACTGTTTTTCGATCCTCTAAAACAATTGTCGCGTAATGACCTGTCCTTCCAAAGAACGAGGCTACCATTTTTTTTCCCACGCTTCGACCTCTCTTCACTTTAGTTGGCAACTCCTCGAAAGGAAACACCCACTGAGCAGACTGTCTTTTGGTTTCGGGATCATAACAGTAAATTCAGCTTTCGTCACCCGTAAGTATGTCGAACACAGCATTTGAGTCACTTCCGTTAAATCTTAAAACAATTTCACGGCACCAATCAACACGACGGAGTTTTTGGGCCTCGGTCAAATTATGAGGTATCCACCGGGCACAAAGCTTCCTGACCGCTAAATGTTAATGGAGGATTTTGTGCACTTGACTCATTCCGATGCCCAAGCTTGTACGAATCTGCTGATAGGTCACTCTTTTATCAGTCTCTACATACGCCGCACAACACTGATGTTATCTTCAGTCGTTGCCGTAGAAGGCCGGCCCTCACGCAGATCATCGATGAAATTATTGCGACCACGTTTAATCTCATTAAACCAATTGTAAACAGTGGCACGAGATCGAGCTTCATCGTGAAAGGCCAATCGTAATCTATCATAACTTTCTTGTTGACTTAAATGACATCAAGAGTCAATAAAAATCATTGCACGAAAATTTTCTGGCGTTAAATTCATGCTGACGTGACACAAACAACTTTCAATTTGCCGCCAAATCGTAAAACAAATGGCGAATGAATAAAATGCATAGTCAATATTATTGGCAAAAAGTTCCATTTTCAAAATTTAAACTTATTTTTATATTATATTATTTACAAGTGGCCAGATCTAAAAACTTTCAGTGTCGCCCTCGTAACCCAACTCACGGACACAAACGCAGCGGATAGACAGTGTCTTTTGGGCCGAGCGCCTACGACGGTTTCCCGGTTGTTATTTAAAAAACCAAAGTATTTTCTTTATTCGGACGGTGCTTTTTTGTAGTTTGTAGGACCACGTAGTTTAATAACCATTAAAATGCGAGATATTAACTTCACGGAAAAAAGTGGCCACCTTTTCCCGTTAAGCTGACTACTCAAAGTTTAATTGTTATTAAAGTGTTTTTCGTATCTCATAAGTTGTGTTTCTACTTGCACTACAAAACAGCACCGTCGCAAACGATTCTAAGAAAATTATTTACTTAGTTAATAAAACACAATAATAGTGATGAGGGCTTTCAAATCAAATAGATATTTGATCATATTAGCAAATATTTTATCGAACTTTGTGTTTACCTAAACGGAAGAACTGACAAATGGACGGCGTTGTGTTGATAATAGCATAATAAAACGTAAAATACGTGAAAGTATTTAGCAAGTGTTACACTAATAGCTTTTGATAAGGATTTTTGTTTATTTTAGATTCACGCACCAACATCGGTTCTGAGGGACTACAGTGAGATACTAAAACTGAGGATGCCCATGAAGGTATGTAATAAATTAAAGAATTAATTGTGGTTTTTCCTAACGATAATATTTAGTAGATTAGAATGTCGGCGGCTTTCAGCTTAGCTATCCGAATGTTTTATGTTGTAATCATTATAGTTATACTTATGATATGTTATGTAATTCATTCAATCAATATTATTACATATTCATACATTAACTCATGGAAATGGGACTTAAAAGCTTTTTTATATTGCCCCTGCCCTACCGCGCGATTTAATTAGGTACTGATAACCAAGAACTTTTATCGCATTTTCAATAATGTGATTGAGTAGTGTAGATTGTCTTTTCAAATTTTCTTTATTGTTCGCCTAAAATATACCAATTATGATGGTGGTTTACATGGTAGAAATAATAATTGAATAATTGTAACTATTGAGTTGTTCGGCTTAAATGTCTAACTTTACCTTCTTAAGCCTTAACTTGATTTTTAAGTACAGTCAATCAATTTGAATCATAGATCCCCATGGAACTAAGTGACGTAATCAGTCAAGCCGTAAAGCGAGATTTAGACTAGCAATAAGATATGCAGAAGTTGACTGCTGCCTTACTCTAACTTTTAAGTTAGTAAAACACGGCAAAATTGCTATCGTTCCTGAAATTAATGTTAAAGTAACACAGCAATCAACTTCTGAATTTTTTATTGCTATTTTAATTCGAGCTTAAGACTTAAAGATTAAATTTATAACGTCACGTTGGCCTATAAATCAAATTGGTGAATGTATATCGGGGGTCGAGTAAATGTCTCACTAGCAACTATTGATTAATGAGTTCGAGGGTAAAAAAATATAAGCGTATGAAGTTTTCACGTAAAGATTGCAAAAAAATGTATCTATGGCGTTTTTAAACTGACTGTGCAGTGTGCAGGAGATTTTCTAAATATTTACTTTGGAACCGTTCACCGGAAATTTTAATCACCGAAATCATACATTACGCATTTTATGACTTAAGACAAAATGGTTTCTTATAGCTATCGTGTGTAGGGGTTCATTTGTTCTTATGTGTTTGTTGTGCAAGAGTTAGATCGTTCATTAATACACTGAATGTTATCCATTGTCTGAATTATATACTGTAAATCCGTAGGAATGCAGTAAGATACAAAAAAGTGGGAAGACGAATGCGATACTGAATGCTGCAGTGTTTATGTCTAAGGTATGCAGATGTTGCGCGCGGCGCGATAGCTTGGCTAACTGAACTAACCCGGCGCTTGCCTCGGCCTCTATAAGCTTGCTCCTTACACATACGCTGCTCCTATCATAAAGGCTACTAATAATACATTATTGTTGATTCTGTATGCAAATGACCGAATACAAAATAATCGCTAGCATCAAAAATGGGACTTCCAACGTTTTTTTACTCCTACGAAGAAAACGAGGCTCTACTTTACGCGTATACCTTTTTCAAAGAATAGGCAATATATTTGATGATTGTTGAGAAATAATATTTTAACTTGATAAGGGGGGATAAGATAAAGTAAACAACTCGCACAAACCCATCGAAATTCTAATTTCAACGATAATTTTTAAAGCTTTTTTGATTCGTTTCATTATTTTGGGAAGATACAAGCTCACATGAAAAACAGAAAAAACAGTGTAATCTACTGACAAACCGGCAGAATACCATTAAAAAATCTTTTAACAGTGTTCACAGAAGTAGCAGGCGCTTTATTACTAGTCGGGGATAATCTAGCTTTCTATTAAGTATAGAAATATTTGTGAAAATCCTTTCAGTAGTTTCTGAGATTACATACAAACATAAAAACAATCACACCAATTTACCTCTTTATGATTTTAGTATATATATAGTCGTACAGTTTGTGTCTTCCATATGAAAAATATTTTAAGGGCTGAAAGTATAGGACCAATTGAAAATTATTACGTATTATTTGTAAAAAAAATATGCCTATTTTATACAAATTAATTCGGCATTCCGCAATGTATCGGTAACAAGTAAAGTAAGAGGCACGTTTTATAAAGCTACAAGTAAAATTTGTACAGGTCTAGGTCGTCATTGGTCGAGGTAGTGTCAAACGGAAACTTTTAACCTGTAAATTGTAATTTGTAGCTTTATAAAACAATAAAAAACGAATTGAAATGAGTCAGCGTGTCAGAGTGTCAAAAAAATCTTTGCATTACATTGCTGGTCGAGAAAACTTTAAAAATTAGTTACGTTAAATTACCAAGCGTTATTATATTTTTATTATAAAATCGTTATATTATCTTTCATATATTATTGTGCTTGTGACGGAAGTTATTTGGCAAATTTAGTAATGCTGCTAATTAAAATCGCATTTATTTTTTTCGATTATCGATAAGGTTTATACAGGAAATGTAATCGATTTTTATAATCTGTTATAATTTTTTTAACTGTAATGTAATTTACCTGCCTACTTTAAAATAAGGTAAAATAAATCTTCTAACATAACGCTAGAACTATATTGTTAAAATTGTGTATGGCTGAAATTGGTAACGTCTAGATAGTCGGTGTTTATATGTGGTAAAATAAAACGCTATGATATTTACCTAATGTTTAAAATCGTAACGTAACGTTTTGTGTTTAGTCCCATGAAATATGTGCTTTGTTTTCATAAACTTGTTTTCAAAAATGCTTAAAAAAAAATTGTTTTCTAAACGCATTTACTATAATAACGTATTTTTTAAAGTTAGTTGACTGCTCAATTGGTTGGAACAACGTTCGCGTGAAATGTAAAAAATCAATCTGTCACAGGCATAATAATAACATGAAAAATATTATAACAGCACTTAAAGCTATCGTTTGTTAATGTTTATGTTTGGAAGACATACTTACTGTATACAATTTAAACCCGATCATTTCTTTGGTCTCTTGCTTGTAATTGCTAGTTTTGATATTCATCAACAAATTTTACCGAACACTTGCCTATATTAAAACTATTTACACACGGACTTACTCGCACCTTCAGTGCGATTTGGCGTCTATCCTTACAGTATAGGTAGAAATAAATATTACTTCGGAATCAGTCACAAATAAACAAGCCGTGTAGTGTATTTTTTAATGTAATGTACACTCAGGAGCAAAAATACCGGGTCAGAGTGCGTTTTTCATACAAACGAGAATATTTCGAAGCCTTGGTTCCTCGCCAGGGAATGCTTTTAGTGAATTCTGATGATGAATACCGCGAGCATCGATACAGGACTTTCAGAGTGCCTAGGATACCCAACTGAATGAATCTGCGGTTAACGCCGGAATTGTGCATGTTCAGAAAAACATCTAAAATGGCAAAAAAATGTAAGGAAATCCAAATGCTGACCCAAACTGTCCGGCTGTGGTGTTAACTGATTGTGCGATCAGTTAGGTATCTTAAGAACTTTGGATCTCCTCTATTGAACCTCGGAGTATCCACCATTAAACCTCACTCGAAACAACCCCTGGCAAGGAACCAAGGCTTCGAAATAGTCTCGTTTGTATGAGTGTAGTTGTCCCCAACTAACCACATTAAACGTGCACATCCTCGGAGTGGGTCTTCATATTTCTCTAACATTCAATCGTATTTTATTTATACTGGTAACAGTACTTATGCCTATGTTGCTTGATGTGCCTGTGTCTCTTTTTTAAATTGCACATATTCAGCTTAATGTATAATTATTGTTATACGTAATATAAAAACAAGCTGATAATTCTACGTTTTGATACGCAAATGCATGAAGGGAAGATGTGGTGTTGGTAATTTTTTTTTTTTACATTCTCGACGAACTTTTTCGTGATATTGCTATTTTTTTGTTTTCTTTGACACGATGACTATGCTATTTTTTTAAAAGATGATGTAATTATTATTATGGTATATTACATGAGTATAGAATTGGTCTGTTTCTTCAGTGTTGATTATGAAACACTGCATTTATGCAATATCATTTTAAATGATGCCCAATAAATGTACTTGAATATAATACTCGTGCGCGTACGTTCACCAAAGTATACCGCTCTCTCGCGGTGCTCCATACGAGCATATGATATTAGATAGAACAAAATGATCGTACGGTTTTTTTCCCTATACATAATTTTTCATATAACGTTGACGTATTTGAAAATATGATCTCCAATAATAATTTATTACTTTACTGTTTTGCCATTGCTTTTACTTATCTGGTCTGGGTTAGATATTTGGTCAGCCCTCGCTCATAGGTTTAGTGTTTTCAATACTTGAAGACGCGCCCAGCTACTTAAGTTTTCGGTACACTAACGCAATCGATGAATTTTCAATGATGTGATGGGACGCGGTGACTATATGCAGTTTAAACATAATTTGCTGAATAATTCTAGAAGTCACTAGCCGTCAGCATAACCGCAAGTGTTTCTCTAACTTAAACTAGCATGACTAATCTAACGATGTGGGTGCACAGGTCTCGTTCACCTCTACATTTATTTTGTGCAACAGTTTTCAGCTCTTAAAGATGTATCCGAGAAAGCAAATACTTGCGTAGACCACGTAGAGGCGCTGTGGGATCGCTTCATGGAGAAGATTCGGGTAGACCCTAACAAATTTCCCGAGCGAAAACATCGACTCACAGCTATTTATTCAAAAGACAAGGAGTACTTGTAAGTACACCATTTCCATTACATAATTGTAAGATGTAGGGTCAAGGCTGCGGGGTAATGGACGCGTGTGTGCGCTGCATGCAGGTTCGACACGGGCGCGGAGTGCTTCTGGACGCCGTCGATCCGCTCGCGCATCGTGCAGTTCATCCTGGATCGCAAGAAGTTCTCGGACGCGCCGCACGATGAGTTCGCGTTCGGCATCGCGCGCCTCATCTCCAACACGACCTACAGTGCCGCATATCCCCTGCACGATGTACGTTCTTTACTTATTTGTTGATACACCAACATTATTGACAAGTAAAATATACAATATTAACTTTAAACGCAGACTACTATTTTCCACAGGGTGATCTCAAAACGCCGGGCTCCATGCGACATCTGTTGTACACGGAATGGGCAGCGGTTTCGAAGTGCCTAAAATACCAACCATTAGATTACGTAAAGGACTACTTCGGTGTTAAAATAGGTAGGTAATGGTTTGTATGGTTCCGTACCAAATAATAAAAAATGGAACCCTTATTTGACTTTGTTGTTTGCCACACCGAAATGGCTGAAGAGATCGAGCTGAATTTTATAATAGGTGTATGGTTTAGTGGCTCGCGCAAGGCGTTATAACTTAAAATTAAAACTCTATTTTATATACAGTAGGCTTATATTCCATTGGTATATTACGTTGTATTGTGGGCCTTTCGAGGTTAAAATAGAAAAAAATACAATATAAAAGGGTATTTATTATTTATTATTCTATTTATGATATTGTAAAAAAAACAAGTAAACCATCCGCTTTGGCCAAGCGGCGTACAAATATTTAAGTAGTTAGGGAAATAGGCAATGAATATCACTAACACCAGTATAAAATGTATACCTGCAACGATTCATGTCATCGTATAACTAACACCAGTATAAAATGTATGCTTGCAACGATTCATGTCCTATACACGTATAACTAACACAGTATACAATGTATGCATGCAAAAATTCATGTCCTGTACTCGTAAAACTAACACCAGTGTACAATTTATGCATGCAACGATTCATGTCCTATACTCGTATAACCAACACCAGTGTACAATTTATGCATGCAACGATTCATGTCCTATACTCGTATAACTAACACCAGTGTGCAATTTATGCATGCAAAGATTCATGTCCTATACTCGTATAACTAACACCAGTGTGCAATTTATGCATGCAACGATTCATGTCCTATACTCGTATAACTAACACCAGTGTACAATTTATGCATGCAACGATTCATGTCCTATACTCGTATAACTAACGCCAGTGTACAATTTATGCATGCAACGATTCATGTCCTATACTCGTATAACTAACACCAGTGTGCAATATATGCATGCAACGATTCATGTCCTATACTCGTATAACTAACACCAGTGTGCAATTTATGCATGCAACGATTCATGTCCTATACTCGTATAACTAACACCAGTGTGCAATTTATGCATGCAACGATTCATGTCCTATACTCGTATAACTAACGCCAGTGTACAATTTAGGCATGCCACGATTCATGTCCTATACTCGTATAACTAACGACTGTGTACGATTTATGCATGCAACGATTCATATCCTATACTCTTATAACACCAGTGTAAAATTTATGCATGCCTCGATTCATGTCCTATAAACGTATACCTAACACCAGTGTACAATCTATGCATGCAAAGATTCATGTCCACTACTTGTATAAATAACAACAGTATTCAATTTATGAATGCAACGATTCATGTCCTATATTCGTATCACTAACACCGGTGTAAAATTTATCAATGCAACTATTCAGATCCTATACACGTATAATTAACACCAGTGTACAATCTATGCATGCAAAGATTCATGTCCTCTACTCGTATAACTAACACCAGTGTACAATTTATGCATGCAACGATTCATGTCATATAGTCTTATAACTAACACCAGTTTACAATTTATGCATGACACGATTCATGTCCTATACTCTATAACACCAGAGTACAATGTATGCTTGCAACGATTCATGTCATATACTCTTATAACTAACACCAGTGTACAATTTATGCATGCAACGATTCATGTCCTATACTCTTATAACTAACTCCAGTGCACAATTTACGCATGCACCGATTCCTGTCCCATATTTGTATCACTTATACCAGTATAAAAATTATGCATGCAAGGGTTCACGTCCTATACTCGAACAACTTACACCAGTGTACAATTTATGCATGCAACTATTCATGTCCTATACTCGTATCACTAACACCAGTATAAAATGTATACTTGCAACGATTCATGTCCTATACACGTATAACTAACACCAGTGTAAAATTTATGCATGCAACGATCATGTCCTATACTCATATCGCACATTGAGAATCAAACCGTCACTAAACAAAAAAATACTTTATTTGAAATCCAACTTCATTTTGATGGCAATATTGTCATTATTCGAACTCTTATATATTTTGTTTAGTGATGGTTTGATTCTCAATGTGCGATATCATTAACACCAGTATGAAATGTATGCTTGCAACGATTCATGACCTTTACATGTATAACAAACAACAGTGTACAATTTATGCATGCAACAATTCATGTCCTATACTTGTATCACTAACACCAGTATAAAATGAATGCTTGCAACGATTCATGTCCTATATTAGTATTACTAACACCAGTGTACAATTTATGTATACAACGATTCATTTCCCATAATCGTATCAATAACACCAGTATTAAATGCATGCTCGCATTGATTCGAGTCCTATACACGTATAACCAACACCAGTGTACAATTTATGCATGCAACGATTCATGTCCTATACTCGTATCACTAACACCAGTATAAAATGTATGCTTGCAACGATTCATGTCCTATACACGTACAACTAACTCCAGTGTACAATTTATGCATTCAACGATTCATGTCCTATTATCGTATCTTTAACACCAGTAAACGTCTACAATGCATACAATGAAACATGTCCTATATTCGTATGATTAACACCAGTATAAAATGTATGCACGCAACGATTCATGTCCTATATTCGTATAACTAACTCCAGTGAACAATTTATGCATGCTATGATTCATGTCCTATATTGGTATGGCTAACACCAGTGTACAATTTATGCATGCAACGATTCATGTCCCATACTTGTATCACTAATACTAGTAAACAATTTTTGCATGCAATGATTCATGTCCTATACTCATAACACCAGTAAATAATTTAGGCATGCAATGATTCACGTCCCTTACTCGTATAACTAATACCAGTGTACAATTTTTGCATGCAATGATTAATCTCCTGTACTCGTATCACTAACACCGGTATAAAATGTATGCTTGGAACGATTCATGTCCTATACACGGACTAACTCCAGTGTACAATTGACGCATGCAACAATTCATGTCCTATGCTCGTATCACTAACACCAGTATAAAATGCATACTTGCAACTATTCAAGTCCTATACACGTGCAACTAACATCAGTATACAATTTAAGCATGCAACGTCCTATACACGTACAACTAACACCAGTGTACAATTTATGCTTGCAAAGATCCATGTCCTATACTCGTGTAACTAACATAGTATACGAGGGTGGGATGATAAGTACCTAGCCTAAGAAAAAAAAACTTGAATTTTGGTTTTAAAACTAATTTTATTTTTTGACATAATCTTCGTCTAGGTCTATGCACTTATTCCATCTTCGCTCTAAAGCTGTGATGCCTTCCATAAAATGACTCCTTTCGAGGCCTCCAAAATAGTCTTCTACAGCGGCTATGACGGCATCATTAGTGGCAAATTTCTGTCCACACAAAAAAGTTTTAAGATTCGGGAACAGATGGAAGTCAGATGGTGCCAGATCAGGCGAATAAGGTGGGTGGGGCAGCAAATCGTACTTCAATTCGCCGATTTTCGCCATGGCTTTAACACATGTGTGAACCCTGGCATTGTCTTGATGGAATATGATTATTTTTTTTGCTAAGCCTGGTCGTTTTTGCTGAATACATTGATGTAGCTTATCTAAAAGGTTAGCATAGTATTCTCCATTAATGGTTTCACCTTTAGGAAGGTAATCGATCATTAAAATTCCATTAGCATCCCAAAAGACGGAAGCCATAACTTTTCCAGCCGACTTTACAGCCATAGCTTTTTTGGGGCCCGACCATCCAGATTCAGTCCACTGCTTTGATTGAATTTTTAATTCTGGCGTGTAGTGGTGAACCCATGTTTCATCTGTTGTTACAAAACGACGCAAAAAATCAGCTTTATTTTTCTGAAAACGATCCATACATTCCTTCGAGTTTTGCACGCGGATTCTTTTTTGATCGGGCGTAAGCAATCGCGGCACCCAACGGGTGGATTACTTTTTCATATTTAATTCTTCATCTAGAATATGATGTACCCGTTCCTTTGAGATCCCTGTAGTCTCAGCTCTTTCTGATAACTTCAATCGTCGATCAGCCAAAACCATATCGTGCACTTTGCAGACCATTTCTGGAGTCGTGACGCTTTTTGGACGTCCAGGGCGAGCTTCGTCTTGGACACTTGTACGGCCTCGTTTAAATTCAGCCACCCAGTTTTTTACCGTGGCGTATGATAGAGCACATTCCCCCAAAACATTCTTTAACTCATCATAAATATCTTTTCCCTTCATACCCTTCATGTAAAGAAACTTTATCACCGTAATTTTATCCATTTTTAAAACAATCGTCGCAATAAATTTTCAAATGACAGAAAAATCAATATTTTTTTAAGCCATGAATTTCAAATTTCGAACACGGATAGCCAGAGACACACATTTTAAATTACGCTAGTTTATTTTAAATACAACCTTTTTAAATAGCTAAGGCCAGTTACTTATCATCCCGCCGTCGTACAATTTATGCATGCCACGATTCATGTCCTATAAACGTATAACTAACACCAGTGTACAATCTATGCATGCAACAATTCATGTCCTATACTCGTATAAATAACACCGGTGTACAATTAATGCATGCAACGATTCATGTCCTATACACGTATAACTAACACTAGTGTACAATTTATGCATGCAACGATTCATGTCCTATAGTCTTATAACTAACACCAGTTTACAATTTATGCATGACACGATTCATGTCCTATACTCTATAACACCAGAGTACAATGTATGCTTGCAACGATTCATGTCATATACTGTTATAACTAACACCAGTGTACAATTTATGCATGCAACGATTCATGTCCTATACTCTTATAACACCGGTGTACAATTTCTGCATGCAACGATTCATGTCCTATAATCGTATCACTAACACCGGTGTAAAATTTATTAATGCAACTATTCAGATCCTGTCCTCGAGTTACTAACACCAGTGTAGAATTTATGCATGCAACAATTCATGTCCTATACTCGTATAACTAATACCAGTGTACGATTTATTTCATGCAACGATTCATATCCTATACTCTTATAACACCAGTGTACAATTTATGCATGCAACGATTCATGTCCTATGCTCGCATCACTAACACTAGTATAAAATGCATACTTGCAACTATTCAAGTCCTATACACGTACAACTAACATCAGTATACAATTTAAGCATGCAACAATTCATGTCCTATACTCGTATAACTAACACCCGTGTACAATTTATGCATGCAAAGATTTATGTCCTGTACTCGTATCACTAACAATAGTATAAAATGTATGCTTGCAATGATTCATGTCCTATACACGTACAACTAATACCAGTGTACAATTTATGCATGCAACGATTCATGTCCTATGCTCGTATCACTAACACCAGTATAAAATGTATACTTGCAACGATTCATGTCATATTCAGGTATAACTTACTCCAGTGTACAATTTATGGATGCAAAGATTCATGTCCTATACTCGTATCACTAACACCAGTATAAAATGTATGCTTGCAACGATTGATGTCCTATACTCGTATAACTAACACCAGTGTCCAATTTATGGATGCAAAGATTCATGTACTATACTCGTATCACTAACAATAGTATAAAATGTACGCTTGCAATGATTGATGTCCTATACTCGTATAACTAACACCAGTGTCCAATTTATGCATGCATAGATTCATGTCCTGTACTCTTATTACACCAGTGTACCATTTAAGCATGTGACAATTCATGTCCTATACTCGTATCACTAACACCAGTATAAAATGTATGCTTGCAACGATTCATGTCCCATATTCGTATCACTAACACCAGTATAAAATGTATGCATGCAACGGTTCATGTCCTATACTCGTACAACTAACACCAGTGTACAATATATGCGTGCATCAGTTCATTTCCTATACTCGTATCACTAACACGAGTATAAAATGTATGCTTGCAACGATTCATGACCTTTACTTGTATAAGTAACACCAGTGTACAATTTATGCATGCAACAATTCATGTCCTATACTCGTATTACTAACACCAGTATAAAATGTATGCTTGCAACGATTCATGTCCTATACTTGTATAATTTGTTGAAATAGGTTTACAATCTGATATCAGTAAAATAAGGCTGGCATATAAAATGTTTTGTCATATTATCTTAATGACGTTCTATTGATCTTTCAATCATAACAAAACTGTTCTTCATCTTTGCCTGTCTTTATGTAAACATCTTTTGTATTAAACGACTTATTTAACTAATTATACTTAATAATTAGACCGCTAGTCCCCGGCGGCCCCGCTATTCCTGGCTCCGGTAGCGGCCATGGTAACGGCGGGGCGGGGGGTGCTTTAGGTAATCTCCGGCAGAGACCCGGCTACCAGAAACGACGACCTTTGGCCCTGGCGACATACAACTGCCGAACATTGCGGACCGACGATAAGTTGCTGGAACTGGAGGAGGAATTGAGCAAGTTACGATGGGGAATCATAGGTTTTTCAGAAGTCCGTAGAGAGGGGGAGGACATGATAACCCTGAAGTCCGGTAACTTGCTCTATTTCCTGGAGGGCGACCGCCAGTCCCAGGGAGGTGTCGGGTTTATCGTCCACAAGTCCCTCGTGAACAACGTGGTGAAGATCGAGAGTGTGTCGAGCAGGGTAGCGTACCTTGTTCTCAGAATGACCCAACGATATTTGTTGAAGGTCATACAGGTATATGCTCCGACCGCGGCACACTCCGACGATGAGGTAGAGGCTATGTATGAGGATGTTTCCAGAGCCATGCATAGCTTCAAAACTCACTTCACGGTTGTTATGGGGGACTTCAACGCAAAACTGGGCAAACGAGACGGTGAAGAGCAGAGAGTGGGGAATTTTGGAGTGGGGCGTAGGAATCACCGGGGCCACCTACTGGCCGGTTTTATGGAGAAGGAGGGACTCTTATATGATGAACTCCTTCTTCAGAAAACGTGAGCATAGGAAGTGGACCTGGATGAGCCCTGATGGTGTAACGAGGAATGAGATAGACTTTATCATGTCGACGAAAAAGCACATATTCAATGATGTCTCCGTGATCAGTGCGGTTAAAACCGGGAGTGATCACCGTATGGTACGAGGCTCATTGAATATCCAGTTCAAGCTTGAAAGGTCTCGACTGATGAAGTCTACGCTCCGCCCGGCACCCGCTCAGCTCCAAAACCCCGAGAGCTTTCAGCTCGAACTTCAAAATCGTTTCAAGTGCCTTGGCAGCGACGTGGACGATTACAACGACGGGTTTTTGGAAGCTGTCCAAACGGTCGGGTCTAAGTTCTTCAAGATCCGCCGTAAAAAAAAACAGCAAGCTCTCGGACCCCACGCTCATGGAGGTGAGGCGCGAGATGATTCTGCAGTCCTCTGGTGACGCTTGTCGTTATCGGCAGCTCAACAGACAGATCTCGAAGTCTCTGAAGCGTGATATACGCCGATTCAATACTAAAAGTATTGAAGAGGCTATTGAGCGTAACAGGGGCTCTAAGGTGTTTGCCAGGGACCTGTCTGTTGGCCAAAGCCAGTTGATGAAGCTGAAAACCGACGACGGCAGAGTCATTTCATCCAAACCTGAGCTATTGGCGGAAGTTGAGAAGTTTTATGGACACCTGTACACGACAACCCGAATACCCGTCGGAAATCTAGCTTAAGACCCGAGGGCTAGATTAACCCGACACTATACCGAAGATCTCCCCGACGGCAGCCTGTACGAGATTAGTATATGGCCCTCAAACAGCTTAAGAATGGCAAAGCCCCTGGTGAGGATGGAATTACAGCCGAACTCCTGAAGGCGGCTAGTAAACCCATCCTTAGGGGCCTTCAGACGCTGTTCAGCTCCGTCCTATACGAAGGGAGAACGCCGAAAGCATGGAACAGAGGTGTGGTGGTTCTCTTCTTCAAGAAAGGAGATAAAACTTTGCTGAAGAATTATAGACCCATCTCACTTCTGAGCCATGTTTACAAGCTGTTTTCGAGGGTCATCACAAATCGTCTCGCGCGCAGGTTTGACGATTTCCAGCCTTCCGAACAAGCCGGTTTCCGTAAAGGCTATTATAGTACCGTAGACCACATACATGCGTTGCGGCAGGTTATACAGAAGACCGAAGAGTACAACCTCCCCCTTTGCCTTGCATTTGTGGACTACGAGAAAGCCTTCGATTCGATCGAGACATGGGCTGTGCTGCAGTCTCTCCAGCGGTGCCAAGTTGACTACCGATATAACTATCGAAGTGCTGAAATGTCTGTACGAAAACGCCACTATGTCCGTCCGACTACAGGACCAGAGCACGAAGCCTATTCCTCTGCAGCGGGGAGTCAGACAAGGAGATGTGATCTCTCCGAAGCTGTTCACCGCTGCATTGGAGGATGCTTTTAAGGTTCTGGACTGGAAAGGACGAGGCATCAACATAAACGGTGAGTACATCACTCACCTTCGATTCGCTGACGATATCGTAGTCATGGCTGAGACCATGGAGGACCTAAATGCAATGCTCGCTGACCTCAGTAGAGCTTCCGACCGAGTTGGCTTGAGAATGAACATGGACAAGACGGAAGTCATGTCCAATGTCCATGTCGCGCCAACTCCCGTGATAGTCGGAGGCTCTGCGCTCGAAGTTGTTGACGACTATATTTACCTGGGACAAACGGTCCAGTTAGGTAGGTCCAACTTTGAGAAAGAGGTCACTCGTCGTATCCGACTCGGCTGGGCAGCGTTCGGGAAGCTTCGCAGCACCTTTACGTCCAAATTACCGCAGTGTTTGAAGTCAAAAGTCTTTGGCCAGTGTGTGTTGCCGGTGATGACTTAGGGATCTGAGACTTGGGCGCTAACAATGGGCCTCATAAGGAAGCTCAAATTCACACAGAGGGCTATGGAGAGGGCTATGCTAGGGGTTTCTCTGCGTGATAGAATCAGAAATGATGATATCCGCAGTAGAACTAAGGTTACCGACATAGCCCTAAGAATAGCTAAACTGAAGTGGCAGTGGGCGGGGCACATTGCTCGCAGGACTGATGGCCGATGGGGTCAGAAGGTTCTGGAGTGGCGTCCGCGGACCGGAAGACGAGCTGTAGGTAGGCCTCCAACAAGATGTAGTGACGATCTCGTCAGGATCGCAGGACCGCGGTGGATGCGAAAAGCACAAGACCGGTCTGAGTGGAAAGCCTTGGGGGAGGCCTATGTCCAGCAGTGGACGTCTTTCGGCTGACATGATGATGATGATGAACTAATTATATCCTTATTTATTATCACGTTGGAGTACTGCATTTTACCCCCCCCCCCCCCCCCCCCCAACAAGGGTTATGGGCCCAGGCAGTAGTATATAAGGATATAAGTGGATATTGAAGATATTGTGTTTTTGAAAACAATATGGAAATGTCTGTCGTTTAAATTGAGCAACTTTCTCAACACAATTATGAGACGTGGAAGGTACAAATGGAAGCGATTTTTTTAAAGAATGATGCCTGGGGTTACGTAAATGGAAGCCTTCCTACGCCAGCGGAACTGGCTGGAGAGATCAATTAAAAAAAATGGAGACGCAAAGTCAGATATTATCCTATCGATCTGCCCCAGTGAACTTAGGCACCTGCGAGGCTATATAATATCGAGTGACGTATGGTTGAAACTTGAGGGCATACATGCCTCAAAGGGACCTGCAAAAAAGGCGACGCTTTTTAAAGGAATTTTGCATCACAAAATGGAGGAAAGCAGTGACATTCGAGAACATGTCATGAGATTCTTCGATGTCAGGTGTATTGAAATGAATAATGATTTGATTTTGATAATGCTACTGTACAGTTTACCATCTAGCTTCGAGAACTTTAGATGTGCTATAGAATCTAGAGATATGTTACCAAAACCTGAAAAACCCAAGGTGAAGATATTAGAGGAAGGAAGTTCGCGTCACCAGAAAGAAAGTGAAGATAGAGCACTACTATTAAAAGAGAAAAAGTCTTTTAAACCGAAGAGTGGTACAGTTCAGTCGGTTTCGAAATTTAAATACAAATGTTTTAAATGTCATCAGTACGGCCATAAGGCTTCTGAGTGTACTGTGAAGAAGAATAAGGAACGTAACCTAGAAATTTCTAAGTTTGTTGGAACTTCTAAGTTTGTGTCGATAAGTTGTGATGAATTTGTAACTGACACCAATTTAGTGACATTTAATTGTTTTTCAGATAGTCAAACTGCATGCAACGAAAATTGGATCATTGAAAGTGGATGTACGTCACATTTATGTAACAATTCAAGGAAATTTGGTAGTATGTTGTTACCTTTATCGAAAAAGCTTAATTTAGCGACGAATTCGAGTAAAAACGTGCGAAGAAAAGGTACCGTAAGATTATTTACATGTATTAATGGTCCTAAGACTACAGTTCAATTACTCAATACGCTTTTCGTTCCGGATTTACGATGTAACCTAATCTCAGTTTCAAAGATTACAGATCAAGGCAATGGTGTTACGTTCAAAGGTAGTGTAGGTAGTATTAAATATAGCTACGGTGACAATAAACTAGTTGCAAATCGTAAAGGTAATTTATTTTAAGTCGAGGAACATCAAGAGATAGCGTCAACGATTTCTGAGAAAGATATTGATGTATGGGTATGGCATCAACGGTTAGGACATTTGAATGCTAAAGATCTTGTAAAACTTCTAAATATCTCTGGTATAAACGTTAAGATGTCAGATGCTGTTAAGTTGTACGATTGTGATGTTTGTATGAGCGGAAAATGAGTTCTCAACCATTTTTGAAATCCAATGATCCTTGCGATGAGACATTACGAATTGTTTACTCAGTTGTTGTTGGACCTATACAACATGAAGCCATAGGTGGTGCGAAGTATTTTGTTACATTTATCGACGACCTTACAAGATGGTGTGAAGTATGTTTACTTAGCAAGAAAAGTCAAGATTTACCTGTTTTTAAAATATACAAAAATTATGTCAAGAATCTAACTGGTAAGAAAATTAAATATCTTCAGACAGATGGCGGTGGTGAGTATTGTAACCGAGATTTCGACGAGTTCTTGAAGAGCGAAGGAATATTGCGAAGGTTGACATGTCCTCGTACACCGCAGCAAAACGGAATCGCGGAGAGGACGAACCGTACGTTAGTGGAGATGGCAAGATGCATGCTAATTTCACCAGGACTTGCACCGAGTTTCTGGGTAGACGCTGTTGTGACAGCATGCCATGTCCGAAATCGAGGCCCAACGCATAGCCTTGGTGGCGATATACCCTATGAAAAGTGGTTCCATCGACCTGTTAAGGTAAATTATTTTGAGCAATTTGGATCAAAAGTACACGCATTGGACAAGGAACCGGGATGGGATACGTTTTCTCCACGTAGTACGGAAGGAATATTTGTCGGATATCCGAGAGAAAGAAGGTTATAGAATATGGTTGCCACAGCAACGAAAGATAATAATATCACGAGATGTCTAGTTTAACGAAACTAAGAGTGACAGCAGTGTTAATGACAACTTGAAGATACACCCTTTTGAAGTGAAGATATAAAAATTGGATACTAACGTGAAACGGCCACACACAATAGATATAGATTTACATTCTAAGAACACAGATGAGAGCGTTCATCAGCCTTTCGTAGACTCCGAAATCATATCAATCATACCGGAACCATCAACAACAAGACAATCAAGAAATTGATGTAAATGATTTTGGAGGAGGGGGAATGGTGAAGAGAGGTCCAGGCAGACCACGTATAGAATTAGGTCACGTAGGACGTCCAAGAAAATTATATCAAATTGTTAATGTAGAACAAGAGCCAGTTACCACTGAAGAAGCTGACACTGAAGCCATGGAAGAATTTACAGACATGGAGTTGCAGAAGTGACTTTAGAGCAAGCCTTGTCGAGCAGTAAAAGTAAAAAAATGGAAAGAAGCTATTTTATCAGAAGTACTGAGCCTAGTTAAAAAATTACACGTGGGAGATAGTGAACAAACCCATGAATCGTGATGTTGTAGGCTGTCGCTATGTATTAACAACGAAACTGAATGTCGATAAAACTGAGAAGAAAAAGTCGAGACTTGTAGCGAGAGGTTTTAGTCAACGTTATGGTGTTGATTACCACGATGCTTTCGCTCCCGTCGTTAGGCTTTATACAGTAAGACTATTAGCTGCACTTGCAGTTGAGCTAAACCTAGAGATTCATCAGTTGGATATAATTACGGCGTACTTAAAGGGCCTGTTAGAAGAAAACATTTATATGAGGGTGCCAGAACTTTTAGAAGAATGTTTGATGAAGATCATAAAGATAGAAACACGAGGTTCCAATATTCATGAACACGCGAAGAAAATGTTGGATGATTTGAAGGCTGGAGGCAATGTGTGCCGACTGAAAAGGTTTTTGTATGGGATCAAGCAAGCTGGTCGTCAGTGGAACATAAGCCTTGATGAGCAATTAAAACGAATGGGATTAAAACCATCGTTAAATGAACCGTGTCTTTATTGTAAAGACATAGATTCGGATATAAAACTCCTTGTACTAGTCTATGTCGACAATATTTTGATAGCATGTGAGAAAAGAGAATTTATTCTAGAGTTTAAAAAGACACTGGCCACTGAGTTTGAATTGAAAGACTATGGAATAGTGAAATATATGTTGGGAATAAAGTTTGACATAAGTAACAATGGCATTAGGTTGTCACAACAAAAGTATATTTCAGATTTATTAAATAAATTCGGAATGAATAACTGTAAAAATTCTGTTTCCACTCCGATGGAGGTAAAAATAAATTGCTCAACACAGTAGAGCAAAATGAAGAGGATAAAAAGTACCCATATCGAGAATTGATCGGTAGTTTGATGTATTTATCTACGGGGACGAGGCCTGATATCACAAAACTGTTTCAAAATTGGCACAATTCCTCGATGATCCCAATAAACAATGTTGGAATGCTGCAAAACGTGTGTTACGCTATTTGAAAAGAACTGAAAGAATACGGACTTTCGTTTCAAAAAACAGGCTAATCGTTGCAGGGGTATTCTGATTCGGATTGGGGAGTATGTTTATTAGATAGACGTTCTTATTCAGGTTATGTTTTTGTGTTAGGTGGCGGTTGCATATGATGGAAGTCGCAGAAACAGAAGTGTGTTGCAACGTCCACAAGCGAGGCTAAGTATGTGAGCTGGTCGTCATCAATTAAAGAAGCGGTTTATCTCAATAGCTTTCTAACTAAACTTGGGTTACGTAAGTTTGCACCATTAACCAAAAGATCCAATGTTCCATTCTCGAAGTAAGCACATAAATATAAAGTACCACTTTATAAGAAGTGTTTTAAAGGACAACAAGAATATAGAGTGGTTATATCAACCTACTGACTCTATGCTCGCTGACATTTTAACGAAGGCTTTGCCTAAAGCAAAACACTATAAGTGCTTGCTCGGTTTAAGCATTACCTGTTAATTATTTATTTTGTTGAAGTTTTTGTTGTTTGTAGTGTTTTATGAGTCGCATCATTTTATGGATATGCATTAAGAGGGCGTGTTGAAATAGGTTTACAATCTGATATCAGTAAAATAAGGCTGGCATATAAAACGTTTTGTCATATTATATTAATGACGTTCTATTGATCTTTCAATCATAACAAAACTGTACTTCATTTTTGCCTGTCTATATGTAAACATCTTTTGTATTAAACGACTTAGTTAACTAACTATATCCTTATTTATTATCACGTTGGAGTACTGCGTATTACCCCCCTTCCTAAGTAACACCAGTGTATAATTTATGCTTGCAACGATTCATGTCCTATACTCGTATCACTAACACCAGTATAAAATGTATGCATGCAACGATTCATATCCTATACACGTATAACTAACACAGTTTAAAATGTATGCTTGCAACGATTCAAGTCCTATACACGTATAACTAACTCCAGTGTACAATTTATGCATGCAACAATTCATGTCCTATAATCGTCTCACTAACACCAGTATAAATTGTGTGCTTGCAACGATTCATGTCCTATACACGTATAACTAACTGTAGTGTACAATTTATGCTTGCAAAGATTCATGTCCTATACTCGTATAACTAACACGAGTGTACAATTTATGCTTGCAACGATTCATGTCCTATACTCGTATGACTAACACCGGTATAAAATGTATGCTTGCAACGATTCATGTCCTATACTCTTATGACTAACACCAGTGTATAGTTTATGCATGCTTCAATTCATGTCCTATGCTCGTATTCGTACAATTTATGCATGCAACGATTCATGTCCTATACTCGTATGACTTACACCAGTGTGTAATTTACGCATGCAAAGATTCATGTCCTATACTCGTATAACTAACACCAGTGTACAATTTATGCATGCCACGATTCATGTCCTATAAACTTATAACTAACACCAGTGTACAATTTATGCATGCAAAGATTCATGTCCTATACTCGTATAACTAACATCAGTGTGCAATTTATGCATGCAACGATTCATGTCATATCCTTTACTAACACCAGTGTACAAGTTATGCATGCATCGATTCATATCCTGTACTCGTATAACCAACACCAGTGTACAATTTATGCATGCAACGATTCATGTCCTATACTCGTATAACTAACACCAGTGTACAATTTATGCATGCCACGATTCATGTCCTATACTCGTATAACTAACACCAGTGTACAATTTATGCATTCCACGATTCATGTCCTATACTCGTATAACTAACACCAGTGTACAATTTATGCATTCCACGATTCATATCCTATAAACGTATAACTAACACAAGTGTACAATTTATGCATGCAACGATTCATGTCCTATACTCGTATAACCAACACCAGTGTACAATTTATGCATGCAACGATTCATGTCCTATACTCGTATAACTAACACCAGTGTACAATTTGTGCATGCAACGATTCATGTCCTATACTTGTATAACTAACACCAGTGTACAATTTGTGCATGCCACGATTCATGTCCTATACTCGTATAACTAACACCAGTGTACAATTTATGCATGCAACGATTCATGTCCTATACTCGTATAACTAACACCAGTGTACAATTTATGCATGCCACGATTCATGTCCTTTACTCGTATAACTAACACCAGTGTACAATTTATGCATGCCACGATTCATGTCCTTTACTCGTATAACTAACACCAGTGTACAATTTGTGCATGCAACGATTCATGTCCTATACTCGTATAACTAACACCAGTGTACAATTTATGCATGCAACGATTCATGTCCTATACTCGTATAACCAACACCAGTGTACAATTTGTGCATGCAACGATTCATGTCCTATACTCGTATAACTAACACCAGTGTACAATTTGTGCATGCAACGATTCATGTCCTATACTCGTATAACTAACGCCAGTGTACAATTTGTGCATGCAACGATTCATGTCCTATACTCGTATAACTAACACCAGTGTGCAATTTATTTATGTCCTATACCCGTATAACTAACACCAGTGTGAAATTTAAGGTGCGACTCCACCGCTTCTTAAAATACGGATACGGTATGAAATCGCAGTGACGCATCGTATCCGTACCGTTTTTATCGCAAGCCCTCTTCACCGCTGCTTAAAATGCGGCGTCCTTGCGTAAACAAAAGACGGAGTCATACTCGTAGTAACAACATGGCGCCGTTAATGATGCACCGTAATATACGCACCGTTAAGCAGCGGTGTGGAGCGCATGCGTTAAAAACGGTATGGATAAGATGCGTCACTGCGATTCCGTACCGTCACAGTTTTTTAAGCATTGGCGTGGGCGTGCTTTTATGCATGTAAAGCTTCATGTCCCATACTTGTATCACTAAAACAGTATTCCCTACAGCTATGCCCAAATTCGCTTATACACTAGTTTTATCCCCTGAGAGGCAGTATTTGGTCTTCGTTGCCATCTAACCCGAAAAATAAAATGAACATCATGTTTCTACGTAACATTTACTGCTTAAGCCCTACACAATAGATATCTAAATAGAAATAATGTTATGCAGTTTTATTTTTCAAAACGTCCGGGTTTGATTTCTGAGCTGAGTATAAGTTTTAAATGGATCATCATCATCATCATCATCATCAGCCCGGGGGCGTCCACTGCTGGACAAAGGCCTCCCCCAAAGAGCGCCACAAGTCACGGTCTTGAGCCGCTTGCATCCAGCGGCTCCCCGCGATCCTAACCAAATGGATGAATGCAGTTAAAACTCGTATCGTATATCTTACAGTTTCAGATTTTAATGTATATTTAAAATTTAGGCACAGTCGGGTTCATAAATAAGTGTACACTTTAGTACCTAGTCACTTTAATCGCTGTGACACTTCATATATGGCAGTTTTAACAACAAAAGTGTATACACATTTATGACCTCGACTGTACCTAGGTATTTTAATTCGGCTTGTGACGAAACAGAAATAATTCTTAAAATTTAAACGTTCACTAATTTCAATTTTAATTTGTCCTTATATTTGGGTAGCTGTACAGTCAACGTCATATAGTTGGTAGCATCCAAAGTAGCCAAATAGTACGTTACACTTCATTATTACCGTAGTAACAAGGGCGTGTAACGAACTATTTGGCTACTTTGGATGCTACAAACTATGTGACGCTTACTGTACAACCGTGAGATGTGATGAGGTAGATAGTGTTTAGGAAGATAACATGTTTTATTAGATCATTCCATGAGATAAAGTTCACGGGTTTGTTGGATTATTTTCACAATAGCATTTTTCATAGTAGCGAATCTTTACATCGCGTTCTTTTATAATCGTTTATTTTCTTAATCGCTATTTCTCATGTAGCGATTTTTTATATAGCGTTATCAAGTTTTTATGATTTTTACTATTTGCATGTCATCCATTCTTAATTCGTCCCTTCGTAAGTTTTACAATAGTAATAACACCGTAATACGTAGGTAGGTTCGGTAAGGATCATTTTTATATCAGGCTCGGAGGGCTAAAATTAAGATCAGAAGTAGGGGCATCGCTCAGCGGGGCTCCGTCGACTGTGTCAAATAAAAGGTTTGGAATTAAAAAAAAGATACTTAAAATAATCTGCTATTAACATCAGCATCATCAGCGATTTAAACAAGCGCGAAAATTAAATAACGCTACATAAAGAAAGACGAATAATAAAATTTGCGATCATAAGAGGACTCGATGTGACAATACGCTACAACAAAAAGATGCTTTATGAAAATAACCTAAAAAAATCAGTTCATTGTCTCCATAAAATGGCAGTTTCATCTACCGGCTCGTATAATAATTTGTAAACGATTACGCGTAAATACTTATTTGTTTTTTTTTACTTTACAGGTCTGTACTTCGCGTGGCTTGGATTCTACACTAATATGTTGATTCCTGCTGCTATTGTTGGACTCATTTGTTTCATATACTCGGCGGCCACTATATTTTCTAATAGTCCTAGGTAAGCATTTAATATATTTTAAAGGCTTTTCTTTAATAAAAAGTGTTCTGATCACTCCCGATTTAGGTGTCCACGTAATTCTTCAAATTTCCTAAGATATCTCTAAAACTTAAAAATACTCTTATGTAGCTTCTTATTTTCTCTGTAGTTAATTATTTAATTAATTAAATGCTGAACAGAAAATAATAGAATAATAATAATATTTACCTTAATAACTAAGCCACATGAAAATAGAATAAAATCATAAAAATACCAAACAAAATTTAAAACAATGTAAAATATTATTGTGCACGTTCTTAATTAATATAAACAGTCGACAATAATTTAATGCCACGGCATATCCGTGAAAGGGCGCTGGCTCAGTATAAGCTGCAGCATTGCTGACGACGACAACCTTAACTAACACTAAAATGAAATAAAAATAGTTATAAAGTACCTGACAAAATATTTTTCAACTGGAACAATAAGATATTGGGCTGAAGTTTCTGTTGATTCAGCAAATGTAGCTAATATTCACTTTAAAAAGCTTGTTTTGAACAAGTATCGCTGATAGGCGGAAAAATGTTGTTCCATCACCTCGAGGCCAAATAGTATAAGTGATAATAATAAAATTTGTTTATTAAAAAGGAACAAAAATTACGGACGACATAATAAGCTGGTGGTCCCACACTAGGCCTGTTACGTGGCGACCTAATTCGACATACAACAAATCTTTACAATGTTTCGTATCTTCTGGTTACATTAAATCTCAAGAAGAATGAGACTAAATGTTGAAGCTGTCATTATTAATATTAATATTAGATATTTTGATTTTGGATTATATTTATAATATTTGAGTAGCTTAGTTTTATTTTAATTACACTCAATCTTCTTGGAGCTTTGTCCATTAGACCCGAGGTCGCCAGATGTGACGTTGCGCCTTGATTTTGCAGTCTTGAGAAATCCGTCAGGTGTGTCACGTCGGGTGAAGCGGACAGCTATTGGGCGTGGGTAAACGCCACGTAGTTAAGACGAGGTGGAGAGGATTCTCATTGGGGGTTTCAGGGCAACCACCGATCTCCAATTCGTTTCTCAATGCCTTTTTGTTCCTGCATATTAAGCTGGCCTTGGAGTCGAGAGACGCTGTCCTGAAGCACGGCGTTACGCTCCTGCTGGTCCTCGAGGGCCTTTATTCTTAATTCGCAGGCATCGATTTTACCTGATATAGCATCAAGTCGATCAGTACGAGGGGCGTTCAATAAAAAGTGAGAATGAGATGCAAACTCTTTCAATATTAGGAAATTAAATACTGGCCGGTAAAGCTAATCTATCTAGCTGATTGCTATGAAAAGAGACTCACTGTCGTTTATTTAAACAAAAAAACGGTAATATCTTTGCAATGCTATTGAGTACGTTAGCGAAAATGGACAAAATTGTACTGCGCGCCGTTATCAAATACTTGTGTTTGAAAAAAGTTCTACGGACTAAGTCAATTTAGATTTGCGGGACACTAGGGTCTATTGCTCCTCCGTATTCGACAGTCGCACGTTGGTGCGCCGAATTTAGACGTGGAAGAACATCGACCATGAACGACACCCGCTCCGGACGCCCTACTACAGCAGTAACTGAAGAAATTGTGAAAATAGTCGAAAACTTAGTTTTGGCCGATCGTCGTGTCACGGTTTGTTTTATATATTTTACATGAACGCTTGGGTATGAAAAAGGTATCTGCGCGTTGGGTACCAAGAATGCTTACTGACACGCAAAAACAAACTAGAGTCGAGATTGGTCAAGAAGCTTTGGACCTGATACAGCAAGAACGGGATCTTTTTTTGGCGCGATTTATAACAATGGACTAAACATGGCTCCATCATTATGACCCTGAAACGAAACTGCAGTCTATGACATGGAAAAGGCATCTCCAAATCCGAAGAAATTCAAGGTAGGCCCATCTGCTGGTAAGGTCATGGGCTCTGTTTTTTGGGATAGTAAATGGGTAGTAATGATTGAGTAGCTCGAGCATGGGGCCACTATTACGGACACTATATGCCAAACAAATAGCAACATTGCGCAATGAGATCCGCGAAAAACGGGGAGGTAAACTCTCGAAAGTTGTACTGTTCCACCAGGACAATGCCCCGGCACACAAATCCGCCGTTGCAATGGCTGCAATTCGTGATGCTGGGTTCGATATCCTTGAGCATCTTCCGTATTCACCAGATCTCGCCCCCAGTGATTTCTACCTATTTCCGAGATGGAAAGAATTCCTGAGAGGCCAGAAATTTGAAGACGACGACGTGGTAGTCGCTGCTGTACAAGATTTTTTAAGTACTCAAGATGAGACCTTTTTTTTAATGGAATTCTAAGTTTAGAAAAATGGTAAGTGTATTATGATAGAAGGTGACTATGTCGAAAAATAAAATGACATTTAATAAAAGTTGTTTATAACATACTCATTCTCAATTTTTATTGAACGCGTTAAGTGGCCGAGAGTTTTTAACATCTCCGATATTTGAGACTGGATTATAGACATCTCACTGCGCAGGTGTTTATCAAATTTCCGTGGTCAAGGTCGTAATTTCAGAGTTATTTATAGATTGTTCGGTAATAGGTTGTTGGGCTTTTTTGTTACGTAGAATGATATTTTCTGAAGGTATTTGAGGTCAAACAATGTCTGTCGTTGTGTTCGTTCGTGCCGGAGTCAGGGAGTTGTTACCACCCTTTCTTGATACAGCTTTGCAATCTGGGCATACCCAGTTTTTAATTTGTTCCGGACCTAATTTTGCAGCGTTGATACAGATTTAGCGAAATATGTTTTTGCATTTGGTGGCCGTGCAAGTGATTACGTTTGCTGCGTCGTCAGGTAAATCGGGGCGTCAGCCGGCGCATTGTGATTTAGAAACTACGATTGGCGGCGAATTCAGCTAAGCACTGCATTGTCTGCCGTTCGCTCCCATCGTGTGCGGACGTGTTTGATGTTAGCAGTAGATTTGTAGTCGTGACTTTTCTTTAATTTTTTGTGATTGGTCAAGAGTCAAATTGTAAATTCCTTCTTACTCTTGAGGTGATCTTACCTGTGGACTCCACCCACTGGGCGGTCCTAGAGCGGGATAGAAGAATTGCCGATATTTCGTCGGGAACCCCAGTGACGTTTTTGGCGCCATCGTGGATTCGATCCGGCGCCCTCCATCTCCGAAGCAGACGCATGAACCGCGGGACCGCGAAGCACGTTCACTGCGTAGCGAAATTAACAACACCTTATGCGGGGTGAGTGACGTCACAAGTGCTACGAAGTGCACCGGGCCGCTACGCGACTTCTGCGCTACGCATTTGCCGTGCCGCGCGACTGTCCCCTATCACTCCGTGTCCTCGCTCCGTGCAGGGAGGTTGATTGGCTTTCTTTCCACTTTTTTATGTCTGTCTTCTCCTTGGCTTAAACTGCAGCCTTGCTTTAGATACGAGCTTACGGTGCGATGGCTAGTATGAGTACGGATCTGAACGAGAGTATGACCTGCGGCGCTTGCCTGTTGGAGCTTTCAGTGGGCACTCAATACCTACAATGTATGGTGATGACATGCGGTAAGCTCTACCATTACGCATGCAATAATAAAACCCTTTCTGACGTAGAAAAAGAGTCCTGGGTATGTCCTGAATGTACCTGTGCTGCTAAAAAGGTAGGTAGAAACTGCGAAACCCCGGTTGGTACCCCCGACAGTGTAAAGAACGTAGCGCTAAGGAAGCCTTCATCAGCGCCACCACCCGCTCTACAGCATCTGCGGTCTCCGGAGGGTGATATATCCATGTCAATGTCTGCCATCTTGGAAGTCCAGATACTCCGGGAGCAAATGACTTGTCTGAATGAACAGATCGCCGACGCTATCAGCACCATAGAGAGGTATCATGCCGCTGTTACAACATGCACGAGTAAGGTTGAGGAGATTAGCGAAAAACTAAAGGTACTGGAACTTTCCATTAATTCCCGTTGCTCTCCAACCACTGCGACAATACCACCTGAAGCGGCGACTATACGACCTGCTGCTATGAGTGCTGCGACGATACCTCCGATCACGACGACGGCAGTGCCTGCGATTGCGGCGATACCATCTGCACCTTTTACTAAGGAGGTAAAATTAGGGAAGGTGCGTGGCCCGAAACGCAATCATATCAGGAGTAGCAGCAAGGAAAGGAAGAGAGTCGCAACTCCTACTGAAAATACGAAGGGCTCTGTTCCAGCGGCGGGGCGCTCTGTTGCAGTTTTGCCTGCGGAATCAGCCATCAACCTGCCATCTGCCATCAACAATGGCTCGGAAAATGTTCAGCAAGGTAGATGTCACACCGATTCTGTGTCCACGAAGGACGACGAAGAGCAGCATGACCTCTTACGTGGGGAGTGGGAAGAATCTCGGTTAGAATCTCGGTTAAAAAAGCACAGACGCCAGACATCGGTACGCTGCACTGCAGGCCCTAACATCACTTCTCTAAAGGCGGTTGAGGACAGAAAATACATCCACTTATGGAACATGGTGTCTGGAGCCGATGAAGTTCAGGAATATCTGAAGAAATTGTGTGGCGGTGGAACTTGCACCGTGGAAGAGCTCAAGTCCAGGGGTGATTACAAGTCCTACAAACTGAGTGTTCCTGCTGCACATTTTGATAAGTGCATGTCTGCTGACGTCTGGCCAGAAAATGCAAGGGTTAAAATGTGGTTATTTCGAAGACATCGGGGTAGCTATTAAGAAGTGTACCTCTAAAATTCTACATAACCCAACTAATGTCTCGTCTATCAGTATAACATATCAGAATGTCCGTGGCCTTAATACTAAGTTGAAATCGTTTAGGCAGAATGTTATTGTTCATGATAGTGACATCATTGCTGTTACCGAATCATGGCTGACCCAGTCTGTTGAGGATTTCGAACTTGTGAGTGGTGAGTGGAGTGTGTTGCGCCGGGATCGTGCCGGTGATCGCCAGGGAGGAGGCGTGCTAATGGCCGCGCGACCAGGTATCACGTTGCGGCGTAGACGGGAGTTCGAGACTAAAGACTGTGAGGACTTATGGATGACCTTAGTGGTCAAACAAACTGTATTTCATCTGTGTGTCGTATATATTCCACCCAATGCTGCGGAAGACGTCTACATGTGCTTCTTTCAAAAGGTTGAGTCTATTATTGACTCACTAAATGGTGCGGTGTTGATCATCGGTGACCTTAATTTGAACCCTAGGTATACATCTACGAGTATCCTAAGTTATTATTGTTATTTCACGACAGTTTGTAATCTGAAAGAGACGAATGAGGTACTGAATGCCTATGGAGGAGTGCTAGATGTGGTGCTGGTGCGAGAGAGAACCCATCGTGTAAAGGTCAGTGAGGTCGATGAGGGTGGACTTGTTCCACACCGCGATGCTTATCACCCTCCGCTGGAGATCTCCATGTCACTTCTCAGTACCGTAGGTAGCCCCGTGAAGGTCGAGCCCAGTAACGTTGACTCAGAGCGCGATTGGATTTTTTCTAAGGGTAACTATGAGCTTCTCTACACGTTAATCTCTGAAATATCTTGGGAAGAGGTCCTCGAGTCCCGTGATGTCAACGCTGCTGTAGAGTTTTATTATAAGTTAATTTACGGTGTTTTCGACGTATGCATACCCAGGAAGATACGATCTAGCAAACCCAGTAGATGTTATCCGGTGTGGTTTACCGCGTCCTTGATTAAAGGCATTAAGCGGAAGGCTTATCTTCACCGACATTGGAAACAAACTGGTGACCGCGATGTATATGGTGACTTTTCTAGGCTTAGGGCGGATATTAAACTGCAAACTTCGCTGGCCTACGACCGTTATATCAACCGTATTGAGAGCCAAATCACTCGTGATCCTCGCGCGTTCTGGCAACATTTTAGTAGTCTGAGATCTAGGGGTGGGTTTGAGGGTCAGGTTACCTATAAGGGGAGGGGCCATGAGGGCAGTGAGGCAGCTCAGGCCTTCTCGGATTTCTTCTCGAGTGTTTTCCTGCCTTGTAAACCATTTCTTGACCATGAGAAGGTTATTCGCGAAGATAGGACTTGTTCTGCAAATTATGTACAGATCAATCAAATATCACTCCAAGATATAGAAACAGGTATAAGTCATCTCAAGTCCCAAAGCTCCCCTGGTCCGGACAATTTTCCTACGTATATTTTAAAGGGATGTAAAGAATGGCTAAAAACGCCGTTGCTTCACATATTTAACTTAGCCCTACGTACTGGGGAGTACCCAAACAAGTGGAAGGTTACACGGGTGCGGCCCATTCCCAAATCAAACGACACGGTCAGGGTAGAGAATTATCGCCCTATAGCTATTCTCTGTTCAAGTGCCAAGCTATTCGAATCCATCTTAAATAAGCTAGTGATCCCCCAAATAAAGCCCTACCTTTGCGATTCGCAACACGGTTTTAGGCCGAAACGTTCGGTCGAAACAAACCTCTTGACCCTGGTTGATTCCATTTCAGAACATTTGGATAAGGGAATGCAGGTGGATGTGTTGTACTTCGATTTTAAAAAAGCTTTTGATCGCGTGGACAATGATGTTCTGTTGAGCAAGTTGTGTAACATCGGGTTTTCGCCCAAACTGCTCCGGTTCTTTGCCAGTTATCTGCGCGACAGACAGCAGTATGTGCAACATGGATGCTTTGTTTCGGAAACTTACCAAACCCGTTCTGGAGTCAGCCAGGGTTCAATATTAGGCCCTTTACTTTTTGGCATCATGATAAATGACCTGGCCTCTGTCACTCAGTTCGCCAGATGCTTGCTCTATGCCGACGACCTAAAACTCATTTACGGGGTGCAACAGTTATCAGATTGTGAGTCACTTCAAGAGGACATAGATCGTGTTTACCAGTGGAGCATAAATAACAGGCTTATCTTTAATACGGAAAAATGTTCGGTTATGACTTATTCTCGGGCCCATAATCCTTTTTATGCAAAGTATCATTTAGGTACCGAAAACATCACCCGCGTAAACTCAGTCAGGGATTTAGGTGTCGCTTTCGATGCGCATCTTACGTTTCATGAGCATATGAAGGCGATATCGGTCAGTTGCTATCGGGCCTTGGGTTTCGTTATTCGGAATGTTCGTGACTTTCATGATCCTAGGGCCATCAAAGTTCTCTACACCGCTCTAGTCAGGAGTAAACTTGAGGCAGCATCAGTTGTATGGAACCCACACGAAGTCACTTACTCCTTGCTTCTGGAGAAGATCCAAAAAGCTTTCTTGCGGTTCTTGTACAAGAAAATGTATGGGTACTATCCATTTTTATACCCTACCAAATTCCTGCTTGGTGTCTTGGGTTTTAACTCTCTGGAGGTGAGGCGACACTACGTGCTACTGACTGGTGTTGGTAGAATCTTAAGGGGAGAGTCTGATTGTCCTGAGTTGGTGGCGCAACTGGTACGCCTGTTTGTCCCATCTTTGACGAAGTTCAACTTCCGGCCTCGTCACCACCATCTTCTAGCATTGCCAAAGGCGCGCACTGTGTCTCACAGTAATTCACCACTTGTTCGCGCTCTGAAGCTTCTTAATACGCTTCTCGCATCGGTACCAGACTGCGATGTTTTTGCTTGTAGGTGGGTGGTTTTGAGTGATGAATGTTTGAGGTTCTGCGAGATGATGGATGTACGTCTGTCGTCTAGTAGGTAAATATTTATGTATGGATAAAAAAAAAATATTTGTTTTTTTGTAATTATGCTGGATAGTGTAAACTCATATTTATGTAATTGTAAGTATTTCACAGTGCCTTAGTACCTGTTACTGTTATACTGTGTTAATTTTTTGAAATAAATAAATAAATAAATAAATAAAATTATGCGCAGTAGCAGAAAACTCACAGCGGTTGGAGACCCGTAGGGAAGCGAAGTACTAAAAAAGGAAAGGTACCCCACTGTCCGGCTCTGATTTTGTTGATTTTGATATATGTTAGAGAGTAGTTTAAAATAACAGACACGTATTTTTTTTAGCGGCCCATACTCAACCTGTTGGGAGAAATTGACCTCCAAAGTACTGAAAAGTGACTAAACCCTCTAACTTATTAACTGAGTTGGCGCGTCACCGCCTGCCATAACAAGTAATTAATATTGGCATGGCAGGCGCCGTAGTTTCATCAATAGCCTAGTTCACCAATCCATATCAGTTCATTCATAGAACCTATGAGTATGAACCCATTATAGGCGGATTATTTAAATTAATTTTGAATACTAATGTATAGAACTATATAGCACAAATTATAATTACGACATACGGTAACAAACGGTACCGCTTGTCTATAATGGGTTGTTCCCATCCTTCTTAGGGGCCGAGTTCACCAACAGATATTTACAATTTAAAAGGTTGATTAAACCTTAATCGACCGATTAATTTTAGTATTGGTGTTCACCACGCGTTAGCCATACATAAAGTACCGTAGTCGACTGTTAAACGAATAAGGGCCGAGTTCACCATCCAATTTAACAGAAGGATAAGTCTTATACCAGTGTTAGTCCTTACATTTGACAACCGTCAAGCCGCTAAGAGTTCGTTTAATTGTTGGTGAACACTGCACTAAGGGCCGAGTTGAAATTTATATATTTGAAGAAAATAACGCACGATATAATTTTGAAGATATTGAAGGTATTTTCCGCCCCCCTCGTATATTCCAAATACGGCGCAATTATTTCGAGGAATATGACGAGAAAGCATTTTGTTCATACACGAATTTGGCTTTGATTTTAATTCTAAACATACGACAAAAACGATAGTTAATTATCTCAGATATGTGTGTCCAACCGATTTCTTCCGAACCCGAGGGCCTTTGAACCTATGTCAGTTGAAACAAACATTATTGAAATGAAACTTCCACGACCAATATACTCGTAGACATTGACATTAGAAAATGATAAAGATAAAGATACGTTTATTCGCAACAATACAATATTACATCACATAAATACAAAAAATGATGCTGAACAACAAAGTCGTTCACATTAAGGACATAGCGTTAGCATAACAATGATTACATATATGGTGTCTCTCCCAATCGCTCCTACCAGTTTTTTTAAGATTGAATTTTTCAACTTTGTCTGCGTAATTTAAATTTATAATTAGATATGTTAAATTACATTGTTGTAGTACCAAGAGTATCTGAGTTAAACGGACAGAAGGACACGGCGGCCTCGCCTGGCACGGAAGCCTTTCCTTGCCGACTTCGGAACCCTGTAAATGGTTTACTATTCAGGATTAAAAAAGTTATAAATACTCAACTCATTGTTAAAGATCTTAGGGATTCGAAGATTGGGTCTAAAACTCGCAAAAACGGTGTCGCGTTTCAGATTAATATATCCAAAGAACATACACATAGGCGTTATGGTTAGTGAGATCCACATCGAGGACCACTGCCGACTTTATAATCGCGTCGTGGGATATTAAAATTCATGAAAAAGTTTTGATAATACAAAAGAAAACCTTTTTGCTGTGTGGATAAATAAAGTGCATTGTAAGGTATTTAATAAAAAAAAAAGATTTTACACCAGTGCTTTAGTTATTTACTAATATTGCAACCAATATTGCTTATAATACGAGTATATTTATAAACTGTTTAGAAAGTTAATGATAATATTGATAATATAGTTATGCGGAACTACGGAAATCACAAAATTACCCTTTTATTTTTTTATTTCGTTTATTCTTTTATTAAAGTACCTAGTAAGAATTTCAAAACCAAGAGCTTTTTTTTTGTTTTTTATTGTTCCACATAATTATATTTGTTAATATACACTCGCGGAACAGACTGCGTTTTTTATACAAAAAACGAGGTTATTTTAAAGCCTTGGTTCTATGCATGGGGTTGCTAGAGTGAGGTTTAGTAGTGAATACTCTGAGGTTCAATATAGGAAGTCAAAACTTCCTAAGATACTTAACTGATCGAACAGGCAGTTTACACCACAGCGAGAGAGTTTATGTCAGTGTTTGGATTTCCTTACATATTATTGCCACATACGATGTTTGTCTGAACATGTAAAATTCCGGCGTTAGTCGCAGATTCAATCAGTTGGGTATCTTAGGTACTCTGGACGTGCTGTATCGATGCTTGGGGTATCCATCATCAGATATCACTAAAAACCATCCCCAGGCATAGAACCAAGGCTTCAAAATAATCTCGTTTGTATGAAAAACGCAGTCTGTTCCGCCAATTTTGCCCCTGTATTAATGTATTGTTCATGCACCTTGACTGATATTTTATCTTAATTGGGAGTGATGAGTGAATGAGCAATTTGTAGAAGTGTCCATCTGTTTACGTAACAGTTGCCCTAATACGAGAACGATTGTCTAATTAACGGTTGTTTACTGCCAGTGAGCAAGTGTGCAACTACACCTCCCCGGTGAAGATGTGCCCGCAGTGCGACTACATATGCGACTACTGGGACCTAAGGAACACGTGTTTCCAGGCGCGGATTACTCATTTATTTGATAACCCTACTACAGTCTTTTTCGCTATCTTCATGAGCTTCTGGGGTAAGTTATTCATCGTTATCATCCAAATATATGTTTTATTACATTCATAATTATTGTCGGAATAAAATGTATTGTTTAAAGTTATAAGTACGAGTATCTTGTTCTTTTTAGCATTAGAATCACCTTTCAATTAGTAAATGTAATAATGTTTTTATT
Organism: Acleris sparsana; assembly: GCA_923062465.1. Lineage (NCBI taxonomy): Eukaryota > Metazoa > Arthropoda > Insecta > Lepidoptera > Tortricidae > Acleris > Acleris sparsana. Next base: position 45,295,408 of record OV281285.1, on the reverse strand, counting down.
GAGAATATTTTAAAGTAGTATGACGAAACAACTGGAAAATTATTAAAAGCAAATGTCGGAGCATTTTTCATCACGATAGAAATTGTAGAATGTGTAGTTTGCTTTTAAGTATGAAGATTGTTCAATAATAATGCGTTTTTTTTGTGCTAATATAAATTTATCACAAAATTATTGCTTGATAAAAAACGCAAAGAAGCAGATGTCATAAACCAACGCAACGTTCAACTTTAGCTTGGTAAATGATAGCTTAAAAGGGGGGAAAGGGGGGTGTGAATGTTTTAATGTTTTAATGTTTTAATGTTTTATTTGGGCACAAACGGTACAATATAACTTAAAGATAAAGAAGAACATGAATTTAACATAAACCAGCAAAGTTGCCACAAGTTACAGAGACATATTAAAATTTAAGGAAGCGTAGGTACAACCATAGGAGTAACAGCAAAAGAAAACAATATTTCAAACATGCAACTAGACAACACTACTTACATACTCTAAGGGATGACTTAAATTTAGGAAGTGACAGGCTAAACATATCAATATTACCGAAACAGTTATTATATTTACTACACACTCTATTAACAAATGAGTTTCCAGCGTATTTAGTGCGTGTAAATGGGACATGAAACAAGCAATTTGTTCGTCGTGTGTTGGGGCGAGGTACTCTAAAACCTATTTTACTTAAAAGATAAGGGGAGTCAATATTATTAGAAATAATTTTAAATAATAATGTTTGGTCCTTATATGTGCGCCGACTCTCGAGAGATACTAAACTATTGGGATTAAAAATTTGGCCAGATTTAAAGGCTCTATACTCTAAATGCTTTAAAAGTTTATTCTGAATCCTCTCTATGGAATCTACATAAATATTATATTGAGGGTTCCATACACAAGAGGCATATTCTAAGATTGGTCGTACTAAAGCGTTAAACAGACCGATAATTGTTTCAACGTCTTTGAATTCTTTGCCAATCCTTAAAACAAAACCTAAAAGTCTATACGCTTTATTGGCAATACTATCCAAGTGGACACAAAAACTAATCTTACTGTCCAAATAAACACCTAAGTCTTTAACTACAGATTTCCTTTCAACCAGTTCATCATTCAAATAATATTTATAGTAAGTTATTTGTTTTTTTCTGGAAAAGGAAATCACGCTACATTTTTTAACGTTCAGGTGCAAACGATTTAATTGACAATAATGGCTAAGCCTATTAAGGTCTTCTTGCAATTGAGAACAGTCTTCCTCCGATCTTATAATCTTATATAGCTTTTTATCATCGGCATATAATAGACAACTCGAAGAACAAATATACGACATGATATCATTAATAAAAAGAATGAAGAAAAGCGGGCCCAAGTGGGATCCCTGCGGAACACCTGAAGTTACGGGAACAAAACTGGAGCAGTACCCCTTGACCGCAACAGCCTGACTGCGATTTCGTAGGTAGGACTTAACCCAACGAAGGAGGTCGCCGTGCACACCGACCGTTTCTAGTTTAATAAGTAAAATATTATGAGAAACCTTGTCGAAAGCCTTTGAGTAGTCCGTGTACACTACATCCACCTGGTAGCCTTGATCCATAGCTATAAGAACCTGATCGATAAATTCACACAAGTTCGATTCAGTGGACTTCCTGTTTATAAAACCATGCTGCTCACGAATAATAACAGGTCTAATAACAGGAAAAATCTTGTCGTAAATTATCTTTTCAAAAAGTTTAGGAATTGAACTTAATTTAGAAATGGGCCTATAATTCTCAACATCATGCTTATCCCCAGCCTTGAACACAGGTGTCACAAATGACTGCTTCCAGAACACAGGCATCACACCCAATCTCAAAGACATGTTAAACAATAAACAAATCGGTTTGGATAATTGATTACAGCATTGACGCAGAAACAGAGGTGGAATCCCATCAGGACCCACTCCCTTGCTAATATCGAGTTTCTTTAAATACTGACAAACAGTCTCCCAGGATATATTAATACTGCTAAGATTTACCAACTCCTCGCAGGAATTTGAAACAGCAAGAGGTGTTCTGCTATGCGATAGGGTATCAGGTGGTTCATAAACAGAATTAAAAAAGACATTGAACAGGTCACATATGTTTTTTCCATCAAAAGCCTCCTTATTACCCAAAAACATTGAATCTGGAATAATGGACGCACACTTTTTAGATTTTACGAACCGCCAAAAATACCTAGATTCTGCATAAACCAAATACTTACGGTAGCATGTGTCTTGTACTTGCTTTTGCCTATTCCTAAGGAGCGCAAAAGTATCATAGTCATTTAGACGACCATAAGTTTTCCACTTTTTGTGAAATTTAAAGCAATGTGAATGGATAAGTTGAAAGCAGAAAGCTTGACTTCAGAACTTTATTGAAAGAACAGCCCCCTAAATATCTTGCACTGCTTGAATGTTAACAAAATCCAAAAAACGGGACCTTCTTTGTGCCCCCTCCCCCTAGGGCTCATCACCGAGGGGTGGGGACTTAGTATGTTTATCTCCTAACTAGTTCCAACAAAGTTCCGAAATCAAACTTTCTGATTTGAACTTTTCCATCCACATTTTTTCGTTGCCAGGACTATTATAATGCGAATAAGTTATATCCTAACCATAAATATAAAAACACCTCTAATAGGGTCGCCATTATTAGGTACTGGTTTATCTATGTTTCGTGAATTGCAAAAGAAAGTTCATATAATTTCCGCAATATGGCAAGGTTATTTATTTTTCTTGTTGTATCGACTCAATTATTTTTCTTATAAAGTATTTTACGCCAAATCATCGGAGTTCATAACGTATTTTTAACTGTTACTTTTCAGGTTTTTTTATAAATCAAACCTAACTAACCTAGCCTTATCTACACGTTTACGGTGCCGGCGATATTTAAAAATTATGAATAACAATTTATGAAAACAAAATGATTAAGTATGAACAAAAAAGTTATGTAAAAAAAAGGTCTCCGCACGTAACAACACGGATTGGACATTTTGAAATTTCAATTGGTAGCATTAAATGTCCGCCATTACCTTGTTTGTTTATTTTTGTTTTTAAACGTCACTCTCATCTCGTACTTATGTCTTGTGCGTGCGATACGTTCTAGGTACCTATTTGTCCCTGCATATTTTATAGTTTTGAGTTGTTGGGTTTAAATTTCCGTTAAAGTTTGTTCTTATTGTTATTATCGTAATAATACATTATTACCTTGTGAAGAAAAAGGTTAACGACACTTGCTTCTTTGTTTACCGAATTTCTAATGCTAAAAAAACGCAATTTATACTCTGAACAACTAGCATTGTACTGATATTGGGATCGCAATCATTCGCGTTCATTGGATGTCGATAGTTAACATTAACAAACAAGATCAGATCCAGAATCCATCGTAAGGTAATGCGAGTGCAGACTCTTCCATGCATAGGTTTGGGTAAGATGGGACGGTTGTGTTGCAGCGGCGTGCTTCTTGGAGATGTGGAAGCGCTACTCGGCGGAGATGACGCATCGCTGGGACCTGACCGGCTTCGACGTGTACGAGGAGCACCCGCGTCCGCAGTACCTGGCGCGGCTGGCGCACGTAAAGCGCACGCAGGTGCTGCATTCGTTATATAAGCCCGGCACGAGGCTTGTTACATTATTTATCCAATAGTAGATTTTGGTGCAAGTGCAGATAGTATGGCATTTTACAGGAGTCCCAGGTGTCTTGGCCCGAGCTGCAAGCGTAGCACAAGACTCGGGACGAGTGAAAATGACAGTTCCGCACGTGTATCAAACGACGTTTTTTTATACATTTGCGAAAAAAATGTGTATGTATGTATACGTGTATGTGTGTTTCGGTGTATGTGGGTATCTGTGTATCTGACCTCCTCCCCAAGAACTCTGACTGAAGTGAGATAACGTGTGAACACACTATGTCCGAAATTACTTAAATTTTAATATAATTGTAACGTCAAATACGAGGAGTGAGTAAACATTAGAAGTATCTACCCAACCTACACTGCTGCGCATTTCTGTAACGTATGTGAGTCGTCCGCGCTGTGTAGGGCGCAAACGCATATAAAATTATTACTCGTTTAATAACTTAAATTATTAATTTTAATGAACTTGTACAAAAAGTAGTTCACAATAATGTCATAATCAAGCTTTTTAATCTCGGACCTTACATAGGACAATCAGCAAGCTTCATAGCCTAAACACGGTAAGTACTCGATTGAAAAGCTCTCTATTATAACACGATTGTGAAAAATAGTTTTTACTCTGCGCGAATTTTCTTTTGCATTTTTTCAATCTAAAAGTCACATATTTTCTGACCCGTATTTCCCCTACTCGCAAATATTCCCACGTATAATTTGGTGAACATATTTGGGTAGGTTAAGGTTTAAGTAAGTATTTGCCATGCCCGAAGGGCCAAAGAAGCCAGAAATAGGAACCGATACTATTTAATTTTATTTCTGATTAGGAGAATAATGCGTCAGAAACTACGCGTCTTGGAAAAACCGAAGAATGCTGATTGCTATTATGAAAGTGGTAGTAGTGTAACTATAAATAAAGGCGGTTTTGTGCGCAGCTGAACGTGGTGACGGGTGAACGCGAGCCGATGGTACCTTTCTGGCGCATGCGGCTGCCGGCGACGCTGATGTCGTTCAGCGTGGTGGCGCTGCTGGTGCTTACGGCCCTGGCGGCCGTGCTGGGCGTGGTGCTGTACCGCATGTCGCTATTGGGCGCCTCCGTGCTGCGCCGCAGCGACGCGCCACTCGTCACCATCAACCCTATCCTGTTCACCACCGCCACCGCTGCCTGCATCAACCTCTTCCTCATCTGCGTTTTCAACTACGTTAGTACACCCCCCCCTGCACCTCTATCTATTTATCTTTACAATACGATTATTTCAACTTTGACACTCGGGACATGTCGTTTTTAATCGCAAAGGTTCGTGTTTTTACATCGAGTATAGGATTACTACGATTTTATCCTAGAATTTACTTACATAAAATATTCAAATCCACCTATTTAGTATAATCTACACTAATATTATAAAGAGGAAAGATTGTATTGTTTGTTTGTTTGCATTGAATAGACTCCAAAACTTTTTCACAAATAGAATAATACATTATCCCTAATGAACATAGGCTATCTATATTTTTTCTGCGCGGATGGAGTCGTGGGCAACAGCTGGTCATAAAACATTAACCTAAGTATAGAAACTTCGTTAATATTCTAATTAATAAAATAGACGATACTTAATCAACTTTTTATGACATATGTGACGGGTTAGCATTCAAAATCAAAGGAATTTGCTTCCAATGAAATTATCCGTTTTTTTTTTTTTTTTTTTCTTCCATGTTAATCTTGCAATCAGTCGAAAGACTATGAGCAGATGTGTTAAGTGTCCTTAGGTATGTTGAAGCCACTCCCCTGCAGGAGCCACTCCATCGGTAACTGGATTTTTTTAACTTTGGCTGTCCAGTTCATCTATTCTTTTTCTTTTCAGACGTTTCAGGTGATCAGGGATAGTCAGATTCACTGCCAATTTGTTCGGGTGGCACTGGAGCCGTTTTTTATATTTTTTTGCAAAAGAGCGGATTTCTTCCTCAGCTGTGTTAATTTTTAAATGGTGGTGTACCTCTGAGTTTTTTATGAATCAAGGAGCATTGCAAATTTGTTTGAGGATAGAGTCTTCGGCTCTTTGAATCATCGAAATACTTGAGTCACATGCAGAACCCCACAGTTGGATACCATATGTCCAAATCGGTTTCAGGACACTTTTGTAGATCAGAAGTTTATTGTCTAGCGATAGCACGCTGTTCCTGCCAAACAACCAATAGAGAGAACGGAATCGAATATTCAGTTCATCCCTTTTTGCCCGGATATGATTTCTCCAGGTCAGTCTTCTATCAAGGTGCATCCCCAAGTATTTCACTGAGTTAGTATGTGGGAGTTCTTGTCCACCCAACTTGACTGGTGGGCAATCTCCTCTTTATAAAGTAAATGTGATATGCACGGACTTGGATACGTTTGCCGTGATCCGCCATTTTTTGAGCCATTCCTGGACTTTTATTAAGCTGTCTTGCAGGATCTGGGAGGCCTCTGCAGCATTGTTGCTAGATGCTATTATTGCTGTGTCATCAGCAAACGTAGCCATTGTCGCACCAGGGTTTTGAGGTAGGTCAGATGTAAAGATCGTGTACAAGACTGGGCCCAGTACTGAACCCTGTGGTACCCCAGCAATAATTTCGTGAAATGATGATGAACTTTCACCTTCTCGTACTTGGAAGAGACGTTCTGAGAGGTATGATTCCAAAATTCTGTAGTACCTGTGGGGTAGCAATGTTTTAACTTTACAGAGCAGTCCTTTATGCCACACTCTATCGAAGGCTTGTTTTATATCTAAGAAGGCTGCGGAGCAGTATTCTTTTCTTTCAAGTGACATTCTTATTGTTTTACAGACTCTGTGAATCTGCTCAATTGTAGCATGTTCTTGCCTGAATCCAAATTGGTGATCCGGTATTGTTGACTGTTCCTGTAATGCCTTAATCATTCTTTTTAAAAGGATCTTCTCAAGCAGCTTTGATACTACAGGAAGGAGACTTATTGGTCTATAGGAAGTTAATTCATGCGTCGGTTTTCCGCTTTTATGTATCATAACTATTTGCGAAACCTTCCACAGGCTAGGAAAGTGGCCTGTCCTCAGTATGCCGTTAAAGAGAGAAGTCAGGTAAATTAAAGCTTTTCTAGGAAGTTCGGTAAGCACTTCTTTGTTTATGAGGTCGAAGCCTGGAGCTTTTTTATTTTCTAAACGATTGATGAATCGGATGACTTCTTTTGGTGACGTCGGCTGGATTGGAAGGTCCAGTTGTAGGTCTTGTTCTATGACTACATCAATATCTGTCTCATCATTTCCAGCATCAGATTCGTTTGGAGTAAATATCTTTGACAGGTGGTTTGCAAAGATATTGGCTTTGTCATCTGGTGTTCTAGCCCAGGTGTTCTCCGGGGTTTTAATTGGAGGCTTAGGCATTACCGGTCTATTTGCGTTCTTGCATACTTTCCATAGCGAGTAATTAGAGACTTTGGTAGCAGTCAAAGAACTTATTTGAGCAGCGGTTGCTTCATTCGCTCTTTGTTGTAGCATTTCTTTAAGCTCCTTAATGGCTTTGTTAAGGTTTGTCTTGTCTTCTGGATGCCGACTAGTGTGCCATACTCTACGCAGTCTTCTTTTTTCTTGGATTTTTGATTTTATCACCTCGGGTACTAAGGTGTGTCTTGGGTGGTATTCTTTGATTTCTGGAGTACAAGCCCAGCAGCACTTTTGAACTGTAGTTGTGAATTCTCTAGTAGCATTCTCAATTTCCTCGGCAGATTTAAGGGCTACTTTTAGCTTAAGTTCTTCATTCATCATTTCTCTGAATGATTCCCAATCAGTCTTTTTATTATAGAGAGTACAGTGGTTATCATAGGTTAGCAATGTTGAGCTTACGGTCAGTAAGATGGGAGTATGATCTGATGAGCCATCGAGACACGGTTCAATGGCATAAAAAAGTTGGGATAATCCTTTAACGATAAAAAAGTCTATGACATCTGGTAGTCTATTTATGTCAGACGGCCAGTGAGTAGGTTCTGATGTTGCGAGTGTATTTAGGTGAAGCGTGTCTAAGCTTTTCTTAAGTTCTCTACCGCGTGTTGTGTTCAGTCGGGATCCCCAATGGACATGTTTCGCGTTCCAATCTCCGCCTGCGATAAAGCGTTCACCAAGAGTCTCGAAGAACTGACTAAAGAGATTTTCATCTATTCTGTGTCTCGGGGGACAGTAGACTGAGGATACGTTGAATTTAAGATTTTTTGCTTCTACTTGTACCGTGGTAGCTTGGATGTGATTAGATATATACCCTGGTTGCTGGTGGTGTTTTACATGGGATCTTATTATTACAGCTGATCCGCCATGGGCAGTACCGTCTGGATAATTAGAGTTGTAGATGCTATAGTTAGGGATTCTTATCAAGCTTTTGGTAGTAGTATGACTTTCTGAAACTAGGAGGATGTCCAATTTATGGAGATTTAAAAGATGTTCAACTTCGAGTAGGTTGGGAGTCAGGCCATTGACGTTCCAAGCTGCTATTTTTAGTGCAGTCATTTTGATAGTTTGTTAAGGCGTGCGGTTATGAGATTAAACAATGAGCTCATTTGTTGGAGGATGATGTCAAATTTTTCAGATTGCTTTACAATAAGTGCTTCCAGCAGATTGGTGCTTGTTGGTGGGTTGTCTTCTCTGTTCAAATTTTTTGAAGGGCTGGTTATGAAAATATTACTCGATTCCGGGTTTGGGTTAGACGTTTTCGTTATTTGAGCATATGTTTTTTGGTCTGAATCCGGGACGTACTTGTTAGAGCTCGGAGCTAAAGTCAGGTTTTTTATATCTGATTCTACTGGTTCATTTTGTTTGTCTGGACGGCTTAATTGATGCGGCTTGGTCTACTTTCTGTTCTGGATTTCTTTGTAGACTTCGCATCCCTTGTAGCTAGCGGGATGGGGGCCAAGACATAACGCACACATTGCTGGTGTGTTGCGGTCAACTTTTGGGCATTCAGAGGTTTTGTGAGGTTGTGCACATTTTACGCACCTGTATGGTCTCCAACAGTAGTTTTTTGAGTGGCCATATTGTTGGCAACGTTGGCACTGGATTACTGATTTCCTTTTCCGTGGGTTCTCGATCACCACTTTTTGGTGGTAAATTGTACTTATATCTTTAACGGCTTTGTTATTAGGTCCAGGTGATATATTAACAAAGAATGTTGATGTTGGGTTCTTGTTAGGTCCATACTTGGCATTTATTACTTCTCCTTCCACGGTATTCCCAGTGTTTTCAACTGCTTCAATTATTGCTTCATGTGGTGTTGTGTGGTGGAGATTCCTGATCACTATTCTGAAGGATTTTTGCTCTTTGGACTTGAACGTATGCCCAATGAGCCCATTGTCTCTTATTATGGTTATTATTTTTTTATACACCTCAGTTGAAACACAATTTAGGATTAGTTGATTTTTGGTTACAATTTTAAATGTAAACTGTGTTTTGACAGTGCTCTTTTCCAATAGTTCAGTGAGTTTTTTAACATCTTCAATACCATATAGCATTATGGGTGGTGGCTTAGTTGATTCTTTCAATTTATGTTGAGAACTAACATCTCCAGCCGAGTCTACAGCCAGCCCGATAAATCTATTGGTGGTTGAAAGGCCTTTCAATGAGGAAGATTCCGCAGGTGGTGACTCTGATTTTTTTTTTCTCTTTAAGCTTCTTGAGACGGGTACTTTTTGCCATTCTGGGGGTTGAGGTGTGCCATTACTTTCGGACTGTTGGGGTTGACTGTTTTGAGCACTTTTGTTCTGTTCGATATAAGTTTCCGAGTTTTCAGTGACCATCATTTGAGTTGATGAAGACTCCAAGGGATGAATGTCTTATTCTTGAGTTTACAAACATGCCTGGATGGAACACTTGTTGTATTAATGTTTTTTGGTTATCTTTGTTTGGCTTTATGCCTGTATTCATTATTTCGCTAGGTGCTCCGATAACCGCACTTGGTGAGTTGGTTTTTTTGGGGGAATTCATTTCTATATTATGGCAACACCGCTACTGTCAGATGACATTTTGCGTGACAGTTCAGACTTGTGACGTTTGCCTTTTAGTAATTTTTGAGGGTAGGTGAGTTTTATTTATATGGGGTTAACGTCACTCGTGTAATTATAAAGCACAGATTTTAGTTATTTCTTAGAGTTTTATGGCGAGATAACATTCACGCGTATATATTGGGAGTTAATCTACACGTAACAAGTGTTTTTATTCACTTCCTCACAGTTTTACACTAAGAGACACTATTAATCTTCAAGAGCACAGGTTAGCAACTTGACAGATGACCGACACTTGACAAATTATCCGTAAATTACATTTACTAATTATTTTTTGTATTTTTGGTAATGCGATGTAATAATTAAATCAAGCCACATCTGTGATATTCATAGGTCTACTGTAAAAATATGTCATTGTGGCAAGTGATCTATATTAAGTGCACACTATGATTATTATGAATATGTAGCAATGTGTATCATGCCAGAGATCGGACAAATGGATGTCATTACTCGCGATAACGTGGACATGACTCCAAAGATTAATTATTGAATTAATTGATTTCTTAGTGATAATTGTTAAGACTTCAATCGGATAATAAAATAAAGATATCATACCTCTTTTGATTTCCTTCTTAAAAATACAATTTATTTTTTGACATTTACATTAATATGCTGACATTCATTCAATTTACTTTGTGATTCTTTCATTCTTATGGTATATGTGTATCTCGAAAGATATCATATAATACATATAATAAAGCCATGGAATTTTTCTTGTCGCCTTTTGAATATCGTCAATTTTGCACCGAGCACAAATTTTACAATCAGATATCTTTTATCGCAATTAAACTTCATTTCATATCGTTTTCAACCAATACTGCACGTAATAGAGAGTTTGCAATATAACTCTAATATCATAGAATATTCATTAAGCAAAATACGATGTATAATAAATAATCTGTATAGTATACAAGGAGAAATGGAAATCCGTTTGCAAGGAAAAATTAAAGCCATACTTAAAAAAAGTCCACATTTTGAAACTGTCATCAAATACTTACAAGACAAAATAGACTCTGAAAACCATTGGCATAACGGTATTCCCATTAAACTACTTAAGTATGCTCCGTTAACTTCAGTAGATTGCGAACGGAGTTTTTCAGCTCATAAGTATATTTTGAATGTGAAAAGGAACAAACATACCCCTACCAATACTTATTATTATATATATTACACTACCAATTTTTATTTACTTTAATTGATCTATACAATTAGTCTGTGTTTAATTTATCGATTAATATTTTACGAAGTATACAAATTAAATTACAGGTAAAAATAATTAATTAATCTTTGGAGTCATGTCCACGTTATTGCGAGTAATGACATCCATTTGTCCGATCTCTGATTCATGTCATTTGAACTTCCGATTTTAACGTGTCAAAGTCTAATTAATCGTACTGTAATGTTTGTTGCAATTAAAAACCCTAAAAAACAACATATATTAAAACCGGCCATATTTAAGTAGGGCGGTGCGAACTCTTCGGGCGCGAGTCTAATTTGCTCTTGGCCGATAGATAGCTTGTAGAAATTTTCACAGAGTGCGTAATTCCATTGCAGCTATTATGAAAAATAACAATAAACCCAGACGCATTTAACTAAAATAGGGACGTAAGCTACGTATTACGCTCAAAATTTTCCTAGAATTTAATGGACCGTTAAACCATACGCTCCTGAGTAGTAACTGAAACTCGTATCATAGAGTATGGATGTATGTATAAGGTGCGAGTATTCGTTTGAACCGTGAGCGTTAGTTAACGGCGAGCGGGTGTGGTCTCGGCGCAGATGTACCAGTTCCTGGCGGAGTGGCTGACGGAGAAGGAGCTGCTGCGCACGCAGACCGAATTCGACGACTCGCTCACGCTGAAGATCTACTTGCTGCAGTTCGTCAACTACTACGCATCCATCTTCTACATCGCCTTCTTCAAGGGCAAGTTTATCGGCCGCCCTGGCGCGTACGTGCGCTTTTTCGACCAGCGCCAAGAGGAGGTAACTATACGACTCGAGACCTAGGCTCGCTTGCACGTAAATTTAACATTTACGTGCAAGCGGGCTCTGCTGTGATACTTTATGCTGGTTAGTATACATATTCTATTCTTTTGGTTCAGTTTATACCTAATACAGGCTCTACTACTTGCTACAACAAATGTTGCTTTTGACACGTTATCGTATTGTTTAAACACAGGTGCTACCTATTACTGTCAAGTTATTAAGAGTTATCATGGCGTTGACTATACGATAATATTTGGTGTAGCGAATAGGATAGAGCCCCCTGTACATTTATCGACCGGGGGTATATGGATTGACAAGTGTTTCATTTCGGTTAACTGTCATAAGGTCGAATTCTGATTACCATCCGTTTCATTTTCGTGCAAATTTTCGTAGCTTCACGTACAGTTTTAGCAACGTGTGATGATTTCGAAAATTAAGCTCGCTTTACTCGCTTTGATATTCCCCCCCATCATTACGGCTTAAGTGATGCTACTGTGAGCGTCAATTGCATATACCAGAAGATAAAAAGTCTCGATCTAGCTAAGGGACCTGGCCCTGATGGTATCCCTCCGTCTTTTATTAGAAACTGTTGCGACGAACTAGGATTGCCTCTTTGTATTCTATTCAACAAATCAATTAAATCTGCCGTCTTTCCTAATCTTTGGAAAAAAGCTCACGTAATTCCTATTTATAAATCAGGCGATAGGAACCGTTGTGAAAATTACAGACCTATCAGTATTTTGTCTACTTTCGCGAAAATATTTGAGTCAACTCTCTATAACACATTATATTCCCACTTTTCCGTATTTTTGTCTCCCTTGCAACATGGGTTTGTTTCAAATAGATCCACTGTAAGCAATTTATTAGAATTTAAGAACTATTTATGTGCTGCTTTTGCTAAAAGGGCGCAGACGGACGCGATATATACGGACTTCTCTAAAGCCTTCGACAAAGTCAATCACTCTATTCTCTGCCATAAGCTAGAGGGTTACGGTATTCACGGAAATTTGCTCAGATGGGTAAAATCTTACTTAGAAAATAGGAGTCAGCTTGTAGGCATAAAGGGGCATCTATCGAAACCTTTAGAAATTACATCCGGTGTACCACAGGGGTCCCATTTGGGGCCTCTTCTTTTTGTAATTTTTATTAATGACTTGGTATATGAACTATCTTGCCCCTGTCTTTTATACGCAGATGATCTAAAAATATACTCTATAATCAATGACGTTAATGATTGCCTCAACTTACAGGCTAATTTATCTAGAATCGCTGAGTGGTGTACTAAAAATGAGATGTTCCTAAATGTTGACAAATGTATGGTCATTTCTTTTGCTAGCATAAAGAATAAACATTTATTTTCATACTCACTGGGTAATTATACCCTACAGCGCAAGTCAGTTGTCAAAGATCTTGGAATATATTTGGACGAAGGTTTAACATTCCACTCTCACTACGATCATATCGTCTCAAAGAGTTCCCAAATGCTCGGTTTTGTCTCTCGTTCAACCAAGAGCTTCAAGAACCAACGAACCTTCACGTATCTTTATTTTTCACTAGTGAGAAGCATCGTTGAATATGGCTCTGTTATCTGGTCTCCCTACTATGCAGTGCATAGTGACAGAATTGAAGGATTGCAGAAAAAGTTCCTAAACATACTTTGCTGGAGACTTCATTTGGGCCGAGAGGTTCGATCGTACGCTGGTAGACTTGAAAAATTTAATCTACCATCATTAGCTTCACGTCGTAAATCCAATGAATTAGTGTGTCTTTTCAAAATCATACACTCCTATGTTGATTGCCCATCGCTTCTTTCCCTTATATGTTTTAGAATTAAATTCAAAGCTCGTAATCCCTCGCCTAAAATATTTCTACTTCAAATTTATAAAAATAACACGTCCTACTACAACCCTATAACCCGAATGTGCCGATTGTATAATGATACCGTGACCGAGCATTCTTCTTTGGATATTTTTAACAGTAAATTGCCCTCTTTTAAAAACCAAATTCACAATATATTCTGTACTTAATTCACTAGAGTATAATGATAATTAATATAATATTATTCCTCTCTGTAAAACTAACTTATAAAATAAATCTGACTAACTTTGTATAAGATACCTAACTAATACCACTAACCATCAAACATTTACATACACTTTAATCATTTTGTGCACACATAGTTTAGAGTTATAGTCTAGATTCATGTATTCTTTTTTATCAAGATATAGTTTTATTTCTGATTGTAACTTGTTTTGTGAGCCTTGAATAAATAAATAAATAAATAAATAAGCAGCTTTCGTCATCTGAATTAAGTAACTGTGTGGTGTCTTCTATTAACTTACGGAAAAAATAATTACGTTAACGCTTTTCTAAATGGCCTAACACTGGTGGACGTAATCTCATTTTGGATTAAGTACCTGCATCATTTTACATTAAACGTATGACATTTTTTAGCCTCTTGTACAGTCGAGTTCATAAATATATGGACACTTTAGTACCTTGTCTATTTAATGTCACTTTTAAACTGCCATATATGAATTGTCAAGCGATCAAAATTACAAGGTACACATATTCATGAATTCCAGTACGTTACGTACATACGTAATGTAAATGTTCGGTGATCAACGTTTTAATTAGTTCGTCCTTCACCTTGTCTTTACTAATATTATGATATGAGTATATGGTGCTTTTTTACACGACTGCCCAAAAAAAGGAGTGTAATGTTTTCAGGGTTCATGTATGTAAGTATGTACGAGTATGTAAAGATTCTTTATTCCACCATAACTTATAAACAACAATTGCAAAATGTAAATTATTTATGTCTCCAAAAAAAATATCTAATTATCACAATATGGGTATCATTTGGAAGGTCTTAATTTGGCCATCTCAAATATATACGAATAAAGTAGCATTAATAAACGGGTTTAATAATAATATCAAAAATTGCAGTCGGGTTTTTAAAGCTTGCTTTTCATTTAGTTATAAAAGTTAAAAGTTATAAACAACTTTTACACGGAATCACAAGCAATAGGTTAATATAAACTATAAATTCAACAAACAATTCATTATTTTATTATTATACACGTTGCCAGCTTGACAGAGTCATATGTACTCTCAATGTCGTTGTCATACATAACCATCCACTATTCATAACATAATACATATAAAGTTTGTTAATCGTGAGTTGATTATTGACAAAGCCACTCGTATCTCAAAGCCTTCGTTATGTGACAGTTGCATAATAGTTATTTATGTAAATGTTGCATAATGAATCTTCTTAAGGTATGAATGCCGAGGTTGAGCGCGAGCTCGCGCATGATCTCATTTATTTATTTGTTTATCGTATGGCATATGTAGAGATACTTTATGACAATGACATCATTGTAGATACATCTAAACAGATAGGTTTAACGATTTCATACCTTAAAAGAGCTAATTATGTACCGTTGCATAGACTACTTTTTCTACTTTAATACTATCGTTTCTTTGTGCTTATTAAATATAATGCTCTTTATTCAGCTTATTAATATTCTGGTGGTTTTGACATATATTTTTTTTAATACTTCCAACAATAAAGTATAATTATTTGAATGTCAATTATATTCACCAAACGCCATTAGGTGGTGGTGGTCTGTGGAGCCGCCATATTGCCATTTTCCAAAACCGTCAAACCAATTATTTTTCTTGATATTTCTTTATTATAATAGAACTATTTTTACCATGGCAACGCTCCTTATAAAATAAAGCTTATAAAATAGGTTGCGGCGGGCTCTTTTCTGCAACTCTTAGGTATGCGTCTGTTTTGCGTGCAGCTTATAAAATACTATAACGACTGTAGCTACAGATATTAACGTAAAGCCCAGCATAAAATTCATCATGCTACTGTTTTGTTTCCTCGTGCCTTTGCGCTTTGTAAACAAAATTTTCTTCCGACGCAATTTTCTTCTAGTATCTGAATATAAAAAAAAAACATATATGCACAAACTGTGCACAATATCCTTTTCTTTATTCTTCTCATATACTTACACATTTTTTTCGTAGGATCAACTGTTGAGGAATTATTAGAAAACGAACTAATTTAGGCCCATCAACTCAAGATGACGGCTCGCGCTTCAACAGTCGAAAGCTTGGATTTATTACGACCCCATAGCTTATGAACATGGATCAAAATTAACTACCTATGCTCCACATTTTGTAAAGCAAAGGCTTTGGCAGGCAGACTGTTCTGAATTAGCTTCTGCACGCAACTCCGAACGCGTAGAATTCATTATCGCAATTACACCGCCTACAAAAGACAAAAAATAACGTCTTTAAAAATAGTATGTATGTATAGGTCTGTCCAACTGAAGTCGACTCACAATATTAACCAAAAGCCGACTTCAGTTGGACTTACCTATACAAACCATTTTTTTAAATAAAATTGTTTTTTTGTGGTTGAAGGCAGTTGTGATCATAATAAGATATTATGTAGTCCTAATTCTTAGTTAATATGAAACTGAAAGACATTCAAGCTCCACGCAAGCAACGCCGCTGGAACATAGTCATATTAAACGTTCTTCGTTATAGTCGCTGAACTATCTTAATCGAGATATCTTATCGCCAGCCAGTCTTAAAATAGGTACCGATGAGGAATCAGTGGTCTTAATCATCAGTTCCACTTCACCAAATGACACTTTCTGAATGCAAATAATGCTGCATTTGTTACTAAAAATACTTAAATCGCCATATGTAAGCCTAGTAAGATATTTGAGCATTTCCCTCAATTCTTGTGGGATCCCCTCACTAGATTCAGATTTCGTGACAATGGGACCACCTCGTAAGTATACCTACTCTATCAAACAATTTATAGGTGGTATTCTGATATCGTTAACGATAACAATATTAGCGGTTTATAGTACTCGAGTAGAGAAACCAACTATCACGATTTTACTATGATTGATGTATTCTATCTTCGATTGTTATATCGGTTGCCCTTTACAAATGTTCAATTAGAGTCTTAAAAGTCGTGTGCAATATCGTATAAGATAAGCAAGATACAATTCAATTAAAACAAATTTGAATGCTAATATGTATTAGTCTTACAAATTACGAGCATACCGTCTGTAAAGTGTACGTCTGCGTCATACAAACACAGTTAAAACCATATTTTAAAAGAAGGAATAGGCCAATGGTATTGTTCTATAACGATGAGTAAACAATATCCTGTGTATCGAAGGATTTATGTTAATTTGAATAATTGCGCATCGAGCCAGTCGGTGAACGCCCGCTATAGGTTATAAATAAATAATCGGCGAAATAATGAAAGCTACCGTCCTTACGAAGACTCAGTTTCGAAATTTTCACGAAACATTTTTTGTCAACAAATCGTGACTCGTGATTGTTTTTCATTTATCCCTGCATTTGGAACAAATGATAAACAACCTACCTAGGTTTATATGATAAATTGATAAACTTCTTTTGAATTCGACTTTATTTCTTTTCAAATGGGATTGCGTTAGTACGAAAGTAAATATTTCCAGCCATCTATATCTTTGGATTGACATCGAATATCGCGAAAGGGAAAAGCCGTTATGGTTAAAATTTTAAACTCATTCAGAACTAAACGAATTAGATATTACTTATGTACTTATCGTTATTTAGGTATTCGAGGCTTTTGACCTTTCAAACGCTATTCCAAATACAAAAATCGTCACTCACATGCCAGTGATAGCTGAAAAGCATCGAGAATCCCAATCTTACCGCTTCGCATGTATGTGGGTTACTTTACGACGACGTAACAGGTAATGTGGAGCGGATAAGTGTGTCGACGGCGTAAAAAAGGTTAAGATTGAGTGTGTTGGCAATAAGATTGATTGATGATTCGTGGTCGCGCAGTGCGCGCCCGGCGGCTGCCTGCTGGAGCTGTCGATCCAGCTGGCCATCATCATGGTGGGCAAGCAGTTCATCAACACGCTCGTCGAGATGCTCATGCCCTACTTGCTTAAGTGGTGGTACATCATCCGCACCATCGGCAGGAAGAACCAGTACGTATCACTTAGGACCACACTTCATAACACGTGCTATTATAATTCAAACATCAATTTTAAAGTTTTGTTTACTTTTACTTTTTTAAGGTTACTTTATGTTATTGTTGCTATACTTAAAAAAAAGTTTATCAACGTATTGTTACAGAATAAAAAGTCCATTGCAGTGGGTGAAAGATTTCAAGTTAGTTGATTTCGGTAATATGGGACTGTTTCCGGAATACTTGGAAATGGGTAAGTTGATTGTAACTTCGAATTATAGAAATCTGTTAGACAGCAGCTTTGTTTAGGTTTCAAGTTATCTAAGAGTTTGGCTCTGTATTCCGTATCTAATTATTATAAATCTTTTATTAATTATATTGAATTTATACTTCAGAAACTATGTAAGAATATGGTATCGTATGCAGTAAGATTTAATTTTAATGATTTCGTGCGTTGACAAAAACTACCTGTTCAGTTGATTCGGTGCAGTCAACAGCATAAATAGGTCATCATCTATGTACCTTGTCGCTTTCAATATTTTTATAATTTTGTATCATGTTTCAAACACGACGTTAAAATGACAAGTTACATAAATGATCACTTATTTATGCTGTTGACTGTACCTGTCCTTTTGAATTAACATTTTACAGTTTGTTGCTTGAAGATTGTACTTTAAAGTTTTCACTCGGTATCGATTTAAATCAAATTCACACGCACACGCCCACGCACACGTACACGCACACACACACGCAAACACACACGCACACACATACGCACACACGCACGCACCCACACACACACACACACACACACACACAGTTTCGTGTTTATTATATTAGTAGGATGAGCATCAGTATCGATAAAAACGGAAGTTTAACAGCGCATCGTATATTTGCAGTGCTGCAGTATGGTTTCGTAACCATCTTTGTGGCGGCGTTCCCGCTGGCGCCGCTATTCGCGCTGATCAACAACGTGCTGGAGATGCGGCTGGACGCCAAGAAGTTCCTGTCGTGCTACCGCCGGCCCGTGCCGCAGCGCGTCTGCGACATCGGCGTCTGGTATCGCATCCTTGACTCCATCGGCAAGCTTAGCGTCATCACCAATGTGAGTCATCCATTATAATTATATTATGTTAATGCTCCAGTCTGTCAGCAGTTCAGCACCTATAATGATCAGTTGCTGTGGTCCATGTTTTAGTCTCCAGTGGGGACAAATAGTATAAAAAGTTCCATTAGTTACCACCGGGGATAGCTGAGAAGAAATAATATGTATTATGAAAAAAGAAGACTTGAAATCATAGTTTAAATGAACGACTGGGAATTCTCATTCCCGTTTGTGACCACTAGGGACAAATGACAATGATTGCTTCCCAGTTGTTCCCAGTGGGAAGTAATGGGCCTAAAAGGTGAGGAGATATATATGTGTATGGGCTATTACTACTATTATTAGCGAATGGCTATTAACAAAATGGTTGCTTTGTTTTTCTATGTGTTCGTTTTCCTATGACACACGAGTGACAAGTATACTGTCAGTTGCGAGTGCAAGCGTGATAGCGATAGCTAGGCGAACGCTATTAAGAAGCTGAAAGTACTTTAGGTCTTTGTTACTATTTTGATTTTCTTCTAAAAGGTTTGCTTATCTGGGGGCTTGCTTATCGTCGATTTTTTGAAACCTTATAACTTGAGATTGGATTATACCAGATAAACGAAATTCTCGGGATACAATGTCAATTGTAAACTTATTAAACATCTGAAGTTTCAATTGCATGGCTCTTATACTTTAGATTTTATTGTTATCTTAAAAACCTCGACTTTGTCACCAGCAGTGTGTAACTGCTGGTCATCAAAATTCTTAGGATACTTCCTGAGGTCCTAGAAAGCTGAGATTTTGTATTTAAACTAGTATTAGTACACAAACAACAAACAAATTCTAAAACTTGTATTTTTTACTCCCTAACCCCTTAAACTAGGAGATGGAACTTTGTGACTTCCGGAAATTTTGATGCTAGAGGTCTGAAATTTGATATAGGAACTCCTTGTTATAAATAGTTAAATACATATTTCAGGATTATTTGGAAAATCACACCCCACCCTTTATTTTAGGGCATGGAATTAAACGCGCGTAATACGCCTTAAAACAACTTACAACAAGAAGTAAAATCCCATTAAAAACATTTCCATGTTAAATGTTGCCAAGACGATCATATGACTCGCACTGTCAATAACTTATCAGATCTCGTGTAGAGCCAAGCTTCTAACTCTACACGCCCTAATTCTATAAGCCCTAACTTCACAAACTCGACACCGTAGTCAAAAATTGTGGCTTGGCCGTTTCGCTACCGTCTCATGGGCGTGAAGTGAAAAATTATTTCACTGTTCATTACTTTTCTGTTATACAAATTATTCTAGTAGTAATGTAACGGCCAAACTAAATATTTTGACCTCGTCGTCACGTGAGACTGAGGTCAACCGCAAACCCATTAAGGATTTAAAAAAAACAACCTTGCTTACATACATACATGCATCCATCCATACATACATACATCCATCCATACATACATACATAGATACATACACACATAAATACATACATACATACATACAGATGAAAAACTAAAGTGAATGACCTCTTGCATGTTGTTGTCACACATCTGTATATAGATTGTTCGACATTATACAGGGTGATTTTTTAATATGTGCACTAATTTTAATAATTGCTTCGCTAACACATGTACTATTTTTACTGTAGCTTAAAAAATGTTAGAGATATTGCCGATTCAATGATTCCACTAACGTTAACGATATTCATGGACCCTCTAATGCAGGGGTGCGAGGAGAGTGGAGTGTAGTCAGGTAAGTTAATAAACATACGTCGTTATCGCGGGGGTAAAAACGATTTGACAGTCCTGAAAGATTATAAGAAATAGGCAATAACGAGGTGACAGCCGTATCGAGAAACGTTTATACCTAAGAGTTCAAATTGTAATCATTTTCTTCCTAATATTTTACCTCCGTACTTGACTTGATCAGTAGTAGATATTTAAAAAGATTAGCTACGCAATCCTAACGTCAACCTATTCAGTTACTTTTCCTGCTACTTTAGAGATTTGTCATTCTTATGTGATTTGAATGTACAAAAAAAATACGAAAATATATCTAAATATAATTTGAGTGTAAATGGAATACATACATTTAAAAAGACAAAACTAATTTTGGAGAAAAATACTGGATTCAATTTAATAAAAATAAAAAAACATGTTGACACGTTAACTTATAGGTAGGCGTTTACTCAGTGTAAGACAAGTTGAATTGACCTTTTGCAGCGAAAATTTTGTGCTACATATGAAGAACCTCTTAGAGGCTTACAATGTATAGGCAGAATATTCCGTTAATACTAAACAGACATTCTGTGATATGTGTTCTTTAATAGATTTGTTTCTGCTCCCGCGAGAACGATATATAAATGAAATGGGCTTGTTGTCTGATACTGAAACATGAAATTTCAAATTTCGAATAGCAATACAGCGTATCGTATACCTACAGCTTGACAACCCATGTCATCTAAACTATCACTTTAGAAGACTTCGTACACACGTGTTCAACAGAATATTCAGTTGTTCAATACAAGCAAATGCAATCACAATTAATTGTACACTTGTAACCTTATCTCCTGATAATAAGGTTCACTAGTAGTCAGTTAACAGCGTATGCGATATGTACATAAATTATGTTGTGTTTATAATTTGTTTAAAATAAGAACCACACTCAGCATCGAGGTTATTAAAATTTAGTTATTAAACACAACTAAACGTACTTTTAACAAATGCTCAAAGTGATCTCCGTTATTTCTATACAAAGCCGTGCACGTTTTAGCATGTTGCTCTTTAGTCAGTCTAAAACACGATTTTCGTTTTTAATACCATCGAATGCTGATATTATTTTCGTTTAAGATCGTCGAGACTCAGGGCTTCTTCGACGTACACGCGACGTTTGACTTCACCCCACTAGAAAAAGTCACACATCGTGAGGTCCGGGCTCCTGGCTGGCCATGGCACCTGAGCTGCTCCACGCCCTATCCAGTTGTCTCCGTATTCGTTATTTAGGTAGTTTCGCACTGTTGTCGGGTAGTGGCGTGGAGCACCGTCATGCTGGTAGTAAAAATCTCGTAGATAGGCTATCGGAACATCTTCCATTAACCTGCTCACTACACCTTGTAACATATCCTGGTCACCTTCTTCCGGTCAAACGGCCTTCGATAAAATATAATATTTTATTCCCAATAATGCCCGACCACACGTTGGCACTAAACCTCACTTGGTGGTGATTTTCTTTAACTCTTATGTGGATTACTGTATGACCATCAGTGTTCGTTATGTACATTGTAAATCCTAAGACGGGTGAACAGTGCTTCATCAGTCCATAAAATGGTGACTAAGAAGCCACTCACGAAACCCTCGACGAGCGGCTGGGCCCGGTTCATGAAGTTGTTGTACCGGTTGCAAATGATAAGGAGACCGGCAGAATGCAGCAACTTCCACACTGCGTACTGGCTGACACCGAAACGACGTGCCGCGTCATACGTACCTACTGGCTCTCGGGTCATGTTCGAAAAATTCGAAGATTTCATCTTCAGCTTCTAACGCCAAATGAGGTCTACCACGTCCATCAGCGTGCCGGGAGGTAGTAAATTGGCCGTATGCCAATAGTCTGCTAATGGCGGCCAAAATTGTTCGCATGTTTGTACTGGTGGATTAACGTATCCTTGGCTTGGCTATGAAGTCGAGGTAAAGTTTCGTCTCGGTACATCCTCTGAGCCTCTCTTAAACTTTCTCCGCCTAGAATGTACATAGGGAACAATACATAATACTCAACATTAGAATATTCGTAAGACTTTAAAATTTATCCCAGTTGAAAATTGTCTTTACTGCATAGTGCAAAAATTGTAGTGACATGACGCTGTCAGCTGAGTTTCGCTATTCGAGAAAAAACTAATTTAATTGTAAAAAGGTTTTTATTTTTGAGGTTTGTAAAAAGTAATTTTCTAGTGTGACTCCGTGTACGAGAAGGTAAAAGAGAGATAATTCGCAAAAAAAAAAAAAATTTAACTACGTTTATTGTCGTAATTTATTATATTAACGATACAAAAAAATATGTTAAAATTTTAGCACTGATAAAAAAATTACCCTATATATTTGAAATTTGACGTAAAATCCATATTAGTATTGTACACAACTAAATGCAAGAGGTCATTTTCTTTAGTTTTTCATCTATTCCCTCAAGATGGCTGAATGAGTATTACGAATGATTGGTTAGATTAGTATTAAGGTATCTACCCAATACACCGTACCACACCATGACCGTACTATGAACGTATCAGGCCCGGAAGGTAATTAGTATTAAAGTGTTGGTCGGTGACGGAACGAGCTAGTGGGCATAGTCTCATAGTTTTCAATACAAAGTTTTTTTTTGTCTGTCACGTTGCTACTACGGTCATGGTATGATACGGTGTAGTGGGCGGAAACCTTAAAGGTGGATTCACGTATTAAGCCAGGTCCGGCCCAGCACGGCGTAATGTGAATCCATCTTCATGCGTGACCGCTGGCTAATAGAGTATTTTAAGTATGTGACCGCTAGACTGGTCGAGTATAATGTACGACCGTTGGCTTTCGTACACCAAATATTAATGTATTTGCTCTTAAGTCAAATAGTAATATAAGTATATAGTGTTCTTTTTTATGGTAATTTAATTACATTAAATTACCATTTATTACTCATTTTCTTCGCAAGTTGGTCTCTTTAAATTACTGTTATTTATTTTATTGAATTCGTTTCGCAAAATTTATTCAAAAACGTCGTTTGATACACGTGCGGAATTGTCATTTTGACTCGTCCCGAGTCTTGTTCCTCGCTTGCACCTCGGGCCAAGACACCTGGGATTCGTGTAAAATGACATACTCGTACTTTCCGCACTTGCATCAAAATGGCCTTAACTATATGATCTGTTTTTATTGTCGTATCAGTAAATAAATTGCCATTTTGCATAACGCTGGTTCGCGCCGGCAGGGCTTCATAATCGCGTTCACGTCGGAGTTCATCCCGCGGCTGGTGTACGCGGCGGAGATGGGCTCGCTGCGCGGGTACGTGGCGCACTCGCTGGCGCCCTTCAACGTGACCGTGCTGCGCCACCCGCCCAACACCACCTACGACCAGCCCACCTGCAGGTGCCCACCCTTTCACCATGCTTATACACTTTTCCGCAACGCCTATTCCGTGGGTCAAATTCGATAAGTCTTATTTGTAGGCATTGTATGGAAAAAACGCACGCGTTCATAATGATGTGGCACCGTATATTCATGGCAAATTGTTACTTATTACCGGTACTTTTTTTTCACGAATACAAATTTGATTTGTCACCTTTCAACGAAATCATCCTATAACTAATCCGCTGTATAGAATAGGTATTGTTTAATTTTTGTTTTTTTTAAACGGACAATTACTGAAAGCTTTATTTCGTCAAATAAAAAGAAAATATTGAAAAAAACTCTTATGCTCTGGGTTATAGCCCATGCTCCTCCAGACATTGCTACTCACTGGTTAGCGCCATGCCAAGCATGTGCTAATAAATAGTTGTTAATGTGTTTTGCTAGCTTCCCGGGCTACTGGTTGGTCGACGACGCGGGGCACTACGTACTCACTGACGTCTACTGGCACAATCTGGGGGCTAGGCTGGCGTTTGTGGTGATATTCGAGGTAAGTTTAATGTGTTTTGTATCCACTCTTTTTTTTCTGCCATGAAGAAAATCTGCAAGGTGGCGAAACGTTAGTTACGGCAGGGCAACAGAAAGTCATATCGATGACCGTTGAGCCAAATAAAAATTCCATTTTGAAGATGACATATTATTTATACAACGTGTTACAAAATGCCCCGTAAAAATATATATTAAATTATCAATCCCAAAAATATTGTCAACCCTAGTAAGCTGTCATGTCGGAACTGGAGTAAGCATAGATTATTTTAACAGAGGAGCCAATCTGTCTATTTTAATAATTGACAACTTATATGTGTTTTTCATCCACATTAGTTTGCTATCTCAACACTAGGATATTTTGATCATTATGCTTAAACACTGGCTTCAAAAAACGACAAGACGGAAAAAAAATGTTTTCATTTTAAAATATTCTTATCGATATTCTAAAATGGTTTCGTGTTTTGTTCAACATTTCCAAAATGATGAATGAAAAAAAAACCATATACAGGGTGTTACAAAAATACCCGTAAAGCCGAAAGGGGGTTAAATGGTGCCTTATAACAAGTCCATTTACAATATTTGAGAGTCGTACTTACTATCACTGTATGACTTACCGCCAAAAAAAAAAACATTATTTTTTTCATTCATGTGCTAACCCTATTTCAGTAAAATTAAAGAGTAAACCACGCAGAATGTTAAGTATAATTCGCGAAACGGTAAAGAGAAACAAAATGAACAGAATTCGATTAGATACATATCAGTGGCGAAGCGTCACGTAAATAAATAGACAAGCCGGAGCAAAAAAAGGTGTATGGCGTGTGTACGTGTTTGCCCCTTCCATTATTAAAAAAACCATACCTACCTACCTTAATAAAATAGATGTCATCTTTTAGTTCCCAAAAAGCAGTGCTGAAGTAAGTGCGGTAACTGTTTCTACGTGCGATCCTTGCAGTTAGTGTTCACCACCTTCGCCATACATGACATCACTGGTATTACATGAACAGTGTATGTCAAGTATGACAAAAGTGGCTTTGAAAAAAGCCGTTAGTTGCGTACGCACACATTAAACACACAGACAATATAGTTAATTTACGTTAGAAATCAAAACACAGTAAAAATTAGCTTGCTAATACCTATCATGCAAAATAAAAAGTTGTCCTTTGTTAAAAACAAAACAAAAATAAACCAAATTAAATACATGCACTGCAGGTCTGCACACAGAAACCAAAAAAAAGACTTAATTAAACATATATTTACAAATTCGTGCAACAAAATCAACCGAATAAAGAAAACCCACAGCCCGCGGCATGCGCCGTCCGTACCCGCCTTACTGTACCTATTAAGAAAACCATGATGACACGAATAAAGCGCCAAACAATCCAAGTAAACCTAAACTATGTAATAATATACAACTCCGTATATGTTTCTCGCTTTGAACATGTTTCTTAGCTGAATTATATATATTGTTGATATCTGCAAAACCGGTTCGATTCCAAACACTGCTAGAGCAAACACGAATAGCAAAACAATTTGTTTAATTTGCAGCTGCCAGTCAGCCAATTGTATTTATCATATAATTCACTATGGAAGTGTTTGAAGAATCCTTCTCTACGCTTATAATCAATTTTTAGGTCTGGGAGAGCGCGTCCTAACTTAATGACATGTTTTTTATTTTCAAAGGATAACCTTGAAAAACTTGTTAGCTCATTAAGTAGGTAATCTGTAAGACAAGACAACACTCAATTTGAACCAATGCGGCCATATTTTGAGTACCTACAGACAGACAAAAATATTGAAAAACCACGAATATAACCTAAATTAGATTTGGGTAAAACCTATAGGTACCTAACGTATTAAAAATAGAATAGAAACACCAACCTCCGTCGTCGTGAACAAAAACAAATAATCCAAACAGTAGGTAACTACAAACAAATCATTACAGCACATGAACACACGAACGAAACGAACACTTAGCGAGCTAAATTTCACTAGTTACTTGAATCATAAAACACTAAATAAATAGGTAATTCAAAACAACTTTCACAAGAATTACACTGTATCTTTGCGCGACGACGCGAACTAAAGTAATGGCGTCGCGTAATATTGCGTAATGAAAAAAGGATGCAAAATATTATTAAAGTTTGAAGGTCGTAGGTGGCGGCGACGGCGTCCTCGAGAAAAGAAAGTGACGCGTGCTATACACTTAAAGTTGAAAATTGTTTGAAATAAGCCGGCGCCCGATTGCGCACTAGAGCGTTCTCTCACTCTGATTTTTATTGTTTTCACATGCTGCCGTGTCTGTTGTGTGAGTTCGAAGCGCTAGAAAAATGTTTGAATGTTTGAATTCAAGTACAGCGAAGAGGGACCGCCGGACCGGCCGGACTTGTAATAATTTTGTGGGTGTAAGTTCGCGCGCAGTGAAATGTAACTGCGCGTGTGTACGAATATATTGTTATTGTTTCTTTCTTGTAGGTAAGTGAATATGTGCGAGCGAGTACTGCGATAGATTTCGGCTTAGTAAATAAATTGCGTTTTGGTTATGCATCGTATTATGAAGATGGTAATGCAAGGTAAAGCTATAGTATACCGGGTTATTTTCGGTTTTACGTTTTGTTTGTATACCTACTCTATGCATAGGAATTTTTGGTAAAGCCGTAAATAATCGGCTTGTACGAACGCCTCGCGACTGATACATATTACAAGTCGAGTTTTGGAAGATTTTAAACGAAGAAACCTAAACTAACACTTTCTCGTCAAATTTACTGGAACGGCTCAAAGTGAGCTCCGCCTTGCTCAATGCAAAACCTCGCTCGTCGGGATATGGCTTGTGTGGCATTTCGCACCATCGTTGGTGTTATTGACGCGAACACCGACCTTACACGCTGCTCCATCTCGAAAACCGTTGGGCAATCGGAGAAATAGACTCTGTCCTTCACATAACCCCATAAGAAGAAGTCCAAGGGTGTGATGTCCGGAGTACGAGCGGGCCATAGCACCGGTCCTCCACGTTCGATCCATCTTCGTGGAAAGCGAACGTTGAGATACACTCGCACGTCGCGAGCAAAATGAGCCGGAGCTCCATCGTGTTGAAACACCATGTTCCTTTGGTTGTCAAAGTAATCCCTGTCGGCCACAGGAAAGTCGTCAATCGCCTCTTCAAATTCCGTTTGTAAAAACGTTAGGTAGTTGCCCCCGTTCAGACGTGATGGCAAAATGACGGGACCAACGACATGCCCGTCATAAATGCCAGCCCACACATTCAGCCGCAAATGATGTTGGAATCTGCCCCGCCGTGAAGCGTGTGGATTTTCGCGAGCCCAAACGTGATCGTTATGCACATTTGAAAGTCCTGACCTCGTGAAAGTTGCCTTATCCGTCCACATAACATAGTTTACGAAATTAGGGTTCTCCTCTAACTGCCTCAGATACCACTCGCAGAAGTTCCTCCTGGGAGCAAGATCAGAGGGTATCAGCTCCTGTATACGGCGATAACGTTAAGGGCGACGGTTGTCGTCACGAAGAATTCGCCAAACTGCAACATGGTTCATACCGAATCTTGCCCCGGCTCGTCTCGTACTCGTGGTTGGCTCTTCTTCAAAATGCTCTAACACTAACTCTGCCTGCCTGGCATCGACTGTGCTCTGACGTCCACTTCCAGAAAGCCGATGAAAGGAGCCTATGGGATTTAGGCGTCTTGACATGTTGAGAAAACACTGGTACGAAGGTAGCCGTCGCAATTTAAATCGTGCTTGCGAACTGTATCGGCAATGATTTATCGATGGAAGATCCCCCGCTGAACACCGACGGCTACCTTCGTACCAGTATTTCTCAATGTCAAGTCGCCTAGGCTCCTTTCGTTGGTCTACTGGAAGCGCACGTCCAAGCACAGTCGATGCCAGGCAGGCTGAATAAGTGTTACACCATTTTGAAGAAGAGCCAACCTCTACTACGAGACGAGTAGGAGCAAGATTCGTTATTAACCATATTGCAGTTTGGCGAATTCTTCGTGACGACAATCGTCACCCTTATCACTATCGCCGTGCACAGGAGCTGATACTCTCTGATCTTGCACCCAGGAGCAATTTCTCGCGAGCGGTACCTCAGGCACTTCTCTAATTACGTAAACTATGTTCTTTAGACCGTTGAGGCAACATTCAGGTCAGGATTTTCAAATGTGCACTACGATCACGTTTGGGCTCACGAGAATCAACACGCTTCACTGCAGCAGATTCCAACACTAGTGGCGGCTGAATGTATGTAAACTATTTATTGCACATAAACAATTACAAAACACTTTGCATCACTATAGATAATGTACATTGGCGAACTTATCCCATATGGGATCTCTTCCAGTTAACCTTGGAGTAGAATAAGCAAGGACAATGCAAGAGGATAGGCTAATCTACAAAATAACAGAAAAATAAAAGAAAGTACATACATCAGAAAACAGACATTAAACTGGTACATGTACATGAACATTCTGCGTAATTTCCTCTTTAATTTTAATGAAATAGGGTTTACATATCAATAAAAAAGAAAGGTTTTTTTTATGGTAAGTCATACAGTGACACTATATTGTAAAGGCGCCATTTAACCCCCTTCCGGCTTTACAGGTATTTTTGTAACACCCTGTATGTGATGATGTATTTTACACACACACACAAACACACACACACGCACACGCACATACACTCATGTATACGTACATATAAATCGGTGCATTGGCTGAAAATAATTGTCTTGTATTATATAAATTAGTTAATTTACAATGTCGACTGTGTGGTCGCCAGGTGCCACATGGGCAGCACGATACCTGGCGACGCCATAATCTGCAATTCTTAAAAACTGCGCTAAGAACCGGCCGGAAATAATGTCTCATAATTACCGAATGATCTGCCTTTCATTGGGTTTTAATTTGTTATTTGCTCAAGGCCAACTTTCTCACTTGTTCTTATACCATATAATTATATTCGAAACCAACGTGTTTTTAAATCTTTTAGTTATCAAGTTAATGACATAATTTGGCAATTAGGTAGCAGCGTAGCAATTCGTTAGCCTGCTTGTCACAACAAAGGAGGCAACTAAGGGTTTTTAACAATGTATAAAAAATATAAAATTATTTCGAGAAATAGCTTTCGCGAATCAATCTCTGCAGTTAGATTTTAAGAATAGGTTTCATAATTTACATTAAAATTAATATATTACTTTGATATAACACATAAACGCGGAATACCCCTTTTGTGAGTTTTCGAGATCCTTGGATTTTTAGGTTTTTTTCGAACCAAGGACTCTGCCATGACTGTACGCGTTATGGATTCGCAGAAAAATCTTTTCTGGGTAGCAATTTCGTAAAACCTAACTAAAATTCAGCACTGGAAAATCTGCTCTCAAATTTCAAAAAGTACCGCATCCAAATCGGTTGACCCGTTTAAGAGCTATAGGGTGCCGCAGGCACACAGACGGACCCACAATCACACTCATAGCGGTCAAACTTATAACACCCAGCTTTGCGTCGGGGGTTCAAAACAGTTTTTGACAAGTACAATATAAAATGAGTTAAAAAAGTTATAAAAGTTATATGATCACCTAACGTCATCATCATCACTGACATTGTTTTATGCGCGTAACCATGGTAATAACAAAAAAAATCGGCCAAGTGCGAGTCGGACTCGCGCACGTAGGGTTCCGTACCACTATACATCTAAATAAATGTTTTTCTTTATTCTTTATTATATTGGAGTTGATTGAATGAAAGGTAAAATGCGGTTTACGATTTTCGTTCGAACCAATTTTCGGTGGAAGTTTGCATAGTAATGTACATCATATATTATTTTTACATTTATCATTCCCTTATTTTAGAAGTTATGGGGGGGGGGGGGGGCACACATTTTTCCACTTTGGAAGCGTCTCTCGCGCAAACTGTTCAGTTTAGAAAAAATATATATTAGAAACCTCAATATCATTTTTGAAGACCTATCCATAGATACCCCACACGTATGGGTTTGATGAAAAAAAAAAAATTGAGTTTCAGTTCTAAGTATGGGGAACCCCAAAAATTTATTGTTTTTTTTCTATTTTTGTAAGAAAATCTTAATGCGGTTCACCGAATACATCTACTTACAAAGTTTCCATAGTATAGCTCTTATAGTTACGGAATAAAGTGGCTGTGACATACGGACGGACAGACGGACAGACAGACATGACGAATCTATAAGGGTTCCGTTTTTTGCCATTTGGCTACGGAACCCTAAAAACTGTTATTACCAGGGATCACTTAGGAACGCACATATTTTTTTACGCGTAATTTATATTTTGGCATAACACCCTGACTCGCTGACATTGCAGAATTTAATGAACGTCTATTCTGTACATTAGATTAGGTTAGGTTAGGTAGATTAGGTTACATTATTGTTTCATAATAATTAAAAAAAAACCGGTTCTATTGTAAAACCGTTTTCGGTTCAAACGATCTTATGAGTAAAGTTATATGCGATCCAACAGTGAACCTTATTACTATGGCAACGCTCATTATACATATTTTTTCACGCTTCGGTTACGCTATAGGTAACCTTCTGAGACCGTTAACGATATCAATGTTATCGGTTTATAGTACGCGAGTAGAAAATCATTTTCGATCGTGAAAAGTTTTAAATTTTATTTTTATTTATAAAACGCTATTCTTTCGATTAAAAAGAAAGAAAAAGGAAGCAGTTTTAGGGTTTATCCCAATTTCAAGATTGCCCCTGCAAGGGCCTGCAGCAGTTGTGCTAGTAGCCCGCATTAGCTCCGCTACAGGCCCTTATTAACGAATCGTTTGATGATAACGTTGCGAATGTGAATTGATGACAGAACGTGGTGGCGCTCGTGATGATAATCGTGCGGTGGGCGATCCCGGACATGTCGGGTGAGCTGCGTGACCGCATCCGGCGTGAGGCGTACGTCATCAACACCTTCATCCTGGAAGAGACGCGTGCGCGCTCGTTGGTCGCGCCGCCCGCCGCCGCCGCCGCCGCCGCCGCCGCCGGCCTGGACGGAGGCCAAGGTCAACATCGTACGCACATCACGACCACTTAGTTAACACACGGTTACGGTATCGTATCTGGCTGAACGCTTATTCTACCATCTTTTTTTGACTAACAAACGTTTTGTGTTCACTATTCAATATTTTATGACAATTGACTTAGTTTTTTAATGAATAGCTTTAAAAAGGTTATAGTGGTGAGGATACGATAAAAAAAAAGGTAAATCTATGTACAGGATAGCCTTTGTTAAACGGGTACTTTAGGTTAAAATAATCATCTTGAGCGGTACTTCTTTAAAATATTCTCTTTTTACCCATCTGCGGCAAAGCCCTAAAGGAGGGTTATGTGTTTGAGCGTTCAAGGTTCAGAATTTTTTGAATCTTTTCGAACTGTACTGCACCGTACCATTATTGTGTTTTATAGTATATCTATGCTAAATTGATGGTCACACCCTTTCTATTCCCAAAAACGTCTCGAGACTTTAATAAATAAAATGTACTATCCACGCAGCGATTTGATAAATGTAAACGAAGCCCGGCGACACTTTGTTATCAACGGTGAGAAGACCTTCTCTTTAATCCCTCCCACTACTGATGTTCTCCTTGAGCACATAAAAAGAGCTAAGTAACGGGTTGGCTTAGAGTAATGAGCAGAGGGCGGAATTTACATGGCAAAAAACAATACGTCAATAGAGTTGGAACGTTTAATTTTATTCACTATCGATGAGTTATATTTACGAAACGAATCTTTATTTATGTATTTGTTAACAAAAACAGACCTCAAATGGTGATGAACAGGAACAACAAATATATTTCTTAAAAACGGAATTGTGGATTGTTAATTCTTTTCCATGGGATGTTGCAAGAAACTAGTAATATAATAAATTATAGATAAAAACTATATCGTCTATATCGTCCTTTACTGCTCTAAACGCACGTGAATGTGTTTCACTCGTTATGTGAGTTTTAACGCAATATTTATTAAGTTGCTTTAAATGAACCTTACATTTTAGAACCGAATTATTTTCATTTTTGGTAAGAAAAGCCATTGGATTAACCATTTTTTACATAGGAATTAGTTGCAAAAAGACTAGGTAGTGGCAGAAATGCCAGTTAACTTCCATGCGATTTACTTTTCATGGCGATGCAACTCGCTAATCAGAGGTTAATGTTAAAAGTCAGTAATATAGAAGAAGATTAAACTTATCGATAGCTACAAAAGTCGATAAAACTTTACATTCCAACTCTTTTGATGTTTGAATTTTGCCATGAAAATTCCGCCTTCTGGTAATGAGAATTACAATTATTTTTTTCTTGAAATCTTTTGTTAGCGTTACATAATATAGCTTTTTATCATTTAAAAATAAACTAAAACCAGTATGATAAGCATTAACGGGCCCCCATATTTTCGTAGCTTTCTTCTTATCATCCGTTAGCCAACATTTATCTTTCCTTTTTTTGTTAGGTTAGTGGTTTTTGTATCCTGCGCTTCAACTGAATCTGTGTTTTTGCTTCTCACCCATCATGGTAAACTAGTCTACTGAGAATTGCCAATTGGACGACCTACAGGGACGTTCGAACTGTTTAAATCACGAAAAAAATTTACGAAATGAACTTTATACTCTCTTTGCCAATAGGGTACTTGCCTGTGGTTATAATAAACAAAGATGCTTTGCATATAGCTAGTTTTAATGTCGAATATTATGATTATAGTTTTTATTTAATTTAATAAAGTCGTTATTTTATTATATATCTTATAATAAAATAAAGATTTTTAATCTATATTGAAACACCAATGAGATTGCGTGACGTCATCTTACTTAATGTTTTTTTTTATCATACTATCTGTGTCATCAACTCGAGACAGTGACAACTCTTATAATCTGTGCTTTAGACATATCCTATAATCTGTGGTGACAACTGTGACATGACAAGATTCATTCTGTCTGCGTTTACTGTAAACAAAGATTTGAACTTGAGTCTACTGGCGAAAAAACTTACATTATCTCATACCTACTGGGTTAGCCGTTAGCAAATACATTGCAATAAACAAAGATCCAGCTATGGCGTCTTTGGTGAACACATTTACCAAAGCAGACAGTATCAATTTGTCAAACTTTGAACCGTTGTTAAACAATATGTAATGTTGTTAACTACTTTGTTAAACAGTATGTAATGTAGTACTTACATCAAAATGATCCTCACAAAAGTACATTGTGCTAGGCACTATACAATACTGGTAATAAGATTTTAAACTCATATTGATGTATCATATCATAATTTACAATACTGCATTGAATGGATAGCATACATAGTAGGTAAACACAAATATAACCCCACTTTTTGAAGTTTTAAATTGTCCGTTGGGTTGAATGACATTTGACAAGTGTAATATGACGTCATAACACAGATTATACAGAAAGATGTCGTTTTGGCTGTAAAGAGTTAAGGCAATTATTTATTTTTTGTTTTATTATTGTTATCGGGTTAATATCCGTGCGAGTTTTTTTTTACTATCATAAAATGGATCACTAATTAAGTATAAGTACTTTTCACAAACTAGGCAAATACCCTATTCTGGATGCATCTCATAATCATCTCATAACTTATATGTGTGGCATGTCTAGAGATCGGCGATCGGAAGCATTTTATGTCAAATTGTTGACGAAATTATAACATGGACATGACTATTAATATTCTCGTTAAAAAAAAATACCTGCTAAAAATGTTTCTTTTTTTATTGAGTTATTACTATCAAGGTTTTAACATTTCTATTACCTATAAATATGATTATGAAGCATAGGCCACTTATAATTATCTATCGAACGAATGAGTTTACGTCATCTTATGTCTTGTACTTGTCTCATTGACGTTCCTGTCATTATTTTGTACATTAAAATCCATTGATCTAGTGTTAGCGGAACCAGTTTTACCAGTGAAAATATGGCTAGTGAATTTACCATTCGTAAATGGTTAAAAGATCAACCGGATCTGATATACGACAAATCAAAAGGTTCAGTCCTATGTAAAAAATGTGGAATACATTTGTTAGCTTTACGTAAAAGCAATATTCTAAATCATCTTAAGTCACAGACTCATCGTGGTAGTAGTAAGCAAAATCAAGAACAATTTAATTTTGATTTATTACATTTTTTAATATTATGTAATATTCCGTGGGATCGACTGAAAAGTGATGCATTCCAGCAGTTTTTTGCGAAATATATGTGCTGCCAGTGTGCACCTTTTTCCTTGCCCAGTGAGAGTGTTTTACAAAGAAATTATTTGGAAAAATCTTTCAAAACAACAATAAAGGATATTGAAGAAAAAATTACCGATGGTAAGTTGTGGGTGACATTGGACGAAAGTACTGACTTTTTAGGAAGATTCGTCATAAATTTACGTCTAAATAAATAAATAATTCTTCGCAACTTTTTGCACTTCTTTGGAATTTGTTCTGTTTGTCTGACTATTTGGATGCTTTTTGACACTTGAAGTGTTAAACATTATATATTTTTTAAATATACCTGATACACTCACGGGAAACATCATATTTTACAGCTAACTTAAGCTGAGAAACACCCACTTTGTTTTAGCAAACTTTGCCACTTTTCTCTAGTCTCGATCATTAAGAATGGGTCGTCTTCCGGTTTTGATAAATCTTTCTTCCCAATACCAAGTTCGCACCGCTGAAACAATCAAATTGTAGATGGATGTACATTTACAGATTTGAAGTGAGAGACCACTTCAGATTGTTCACTCAGTAAAAGTAGGCGATAGACAAAAACATCCTCGCTGATATCTTTTAGTAAGCCAGCTAATATTATTTTGCCTTTTTAACAATAAGGACATATTTTATATTTATTAAAACTGAATACTTTCATCAATTGAATACATTCTCATTACTTTAAGCCAACCCGTTATTAGGCTGAAGAAATATGGGGCCGTGCTCTGGAAAGTGACAAAGCCACACACGCCCTCCGCCGGAGCAGTGGGGATGCAAGAGACTAAATGACTATGAATGAAATGGATATGGGAAGCAGTCAAGGATTTGGATAGGTGTGGATGACAGCCTGGATGCCACCTCTTTAAAGCCCGAGCACGCCTCAAGCTACAACGCCAACTTGACACCTGACTAGTTTAGCTAGCCAGGTGGAGGCTAACCGTCGACGTCGCGAAGATGCAGGCTATCTTCGTGAGCAGGAGCCGCTACCTAATCCCACCTCTCATTCTACAAGGATAAGACATCCCTGGCCCCCGGTTGTAAAATACCTGTGGATCATTATCGACAAGAGAATTACCAGGGTCCTCACGCCAAAACCGTCGTCGCCTCCGCGAAAACAGCTCGAGCGCTACTCCGTCTGGTGCTTTTAGTGTGGAGCCTTACACAAAGAGGGACATGTGAAGCTCGGGGTCTACAAGACCTATGTCAGACTCAGACTCACGTACGTCGCACCCGCGTGGGTGGAAAACCCTGCTAGTGCAGCAAAACCTGTGCTTACGCGCCGTGGCCGATGCCCCCGCTACGTGAGGAATGCCACGATCCAGAGGGACCTTATGATCGAGAGGCTGGACGGCTTCAGCGGGCGCCTCGCCACTTCTGTGTTCGCGCGAGCGGACACCTCTTGATTCCGCCACCACATCGCGCCACAGTACGCGCGACCCCCCGACTGCAAGGTATACCCCCGCGACGTCTCGACCAGCGGGGTCCCACCCAGCTGGCTGGACGTCGCGAGCAAAGTAACATCCGTATTTGACATCTCCCTCCCTACCCAAAATCCTTTCCCCATCCCGCGGTTCCCCGCACCGGCTGCTCTCCAAGGACCTGGCCGTATTTACAGTCACCGCAGACCACCCGGCTCGGAGGTCCACAGCCCGATTCACAGCCCGACACCAGTACCTCATCTTCCTTACTTGGAGAGAGTGAGAAGACACTGGATTTCTGGATGCCAGTCTAACCGATTCATGCAGGAAAAATAACCATCCCAGTACCTCGGCCTGCAAAACGAAGCGCGCTATCTTTCTATTTTTTTGGCCTCTGATTAGTTATGGCTGTTATGAGATTTTGTTTATTAAATCGCTCTTTTTTTTCGAATTTAGTAAAACTGATAACTGATAAATATCGCTGAAAAGATAGGCTTTCAAACGTGATATTATTTTATTTTAATGTTTATTCAAGCTTCGATAAAAAACGACTTAAGAGACAGTTTTCAGATATTTTACTGTTTAATCCCGTAACTTGGGTCTTCCACGGTATAAAAAAACAACTGCTGCTATAGTGGCACTAGATATTAAAAATATGCCTAGCTAATATTGTTTTGTAAATGGTCTAACACTTACTTTCTTGTTCAATAGTTTCATATCTATTGCTTATTGCTTATGCTATTAATTGCAAAAGAAGCCAAAATTGAAGTCACGGTTCTACCAACTACAAATTAATAAATTAAAATAAACTAATTTTCCGAACCCAATTTTATTACCATGTCACAGTTTATATTCAAATTGCCTACCACCAGCACAAAAAAAACGCGTGACATCTTCTTAAAAATGTCCGAGATGCGTCGTTCACTATTGGATACATTTTCTTGAGTTGCTGCCGTAATGCGATCTTTGAGGCATAATAAACTTTCTAATGGTTTTGCGTACACTTTCTCTTTTAAATATCCCCAGTCATAAAAATCCAAATGATTTAAGTCCGGAGATCGTGGAGGCCACAAGATCCATCTTTCTGGATATGTATATACTAGCGGACGCCCGCGACTTCGTACGCGTAGAATTAGTTTCCCAGTACTCCCCCTTTTTTCCCGTTGGGGGTCGATTTTCGGAAAAGCCTTTCTTAGTGCTCACTTACATCATGAAAGGAACACCTGTACCAAATTTCAAGTTTCTAGGTACAGTAGTTTCGGCTGTGCGTTGATATGTCAGTCAGTCAGTCAGTTTCTCCTTTTATATATTTAGATTTAAGAAATTACGCACTTGTGTTGCGTAATGAGCTGGGTAACCATCGTAACCACATTTTGCACAATTAGGCTTTAGATGTTTACTAGCGTATTAGTGAAAGGTTGCAAGCCCATCGCCTAACAGTACCACGAGCCTTTATTATGGTTTTAACCAAACCAAATGGCCAGTGTACCAAATGGCTATTCTGTACATTGATTTTCGGTTTTTATCAATATTTACCGTCCACTATTACGTATACGTACGTTATGAATGTTTTTTTTTTTATTCACTTTATATAAATCTTGTAAATGTACAAGTATAACCTTGTTGTTGTCATATTTTAAAAGTTAATAGTGAACTGAAATCGTTAAAAAGACTGTGTTGTTTGTGCTAGATACCACGAGAGGTGTTTGTTTTATCCTTTAACTTTGAACAGACCTACTTAAGGATTCAAATTTTACACATTAACCTGGTCCTAGTCACTTCATTTTAATTGAGTTTCGAAGTTTTGTATGTAACTAGTTTGTTGGCTTCTTAAATGCAATATTCAGCTGCTTACACGTATGAAGCGCGCAAGCATTACTTCAGTGTAGGCTGGCTCAAGTTGCATTCTCTCGCTTGTCGCTCATATCTCGGTAGAATGACACAACCAAGCGACAATTAAGGCGAGGAGGGCGCGCGGGTCCGGCGCACGCGGCGCAGTCTTCGTCGAGCCGTTTGCGCGACGCCGCGGATGAGTCAGCAGCCAGCCGTCGCTGCTGATTCAACTGCGTGAGCTGTTCGTAGCAAACAGCTCGATTATATTTTTTATAATTGCAAGCTTCATATTTTTTAATTATATACTAAAATGACATTTTATATAGTTTTAAGAAAGTAACAGGTCCGAGAGAGATTCCGAACTGACACGGTTTGCTGCGAGTGAGTTCTGAATATTTTATTACTAAATAACTGCATGTGCTTGGGATTTGTGGTTTAATTAACAATTTAATAATAGTCCAGTTTTATTACGCAATCCAAAAACTATGAAACTTAGTATGCATGCATTTCACATTAATGTGCCTCACTGTAGAAGTATGATCATTGATCATATTCAGAAATGTTGGCCTTCATTTTTTCTTTAAGCTGGGGCGAGTATTCACGTTTCGGTAAACAATGAAAAACAAATGTACAGTATTATCAAATGTTTTTGACTTAAACATTTTAAGTCTGACTTGTAACGGGTCTTACCTGCAGATCCGGTCTCCCAGAAGAACAACGGAAACTTATCGCGTGGGGTAACTGGCGATGCAAAGTTGTGTGGCCAGTGTTGATTTAGAAGAAGCCGTACCGGCAAATATTATTTTTCACGGCGTGCATCTGGGGTGTTCAGGATTGTATGCATTACATGAGGCTTATAAAAAGAATATATCCTTCATGCCATATCATAATAATTACTGGTCTTTAACAGTTTACGTGTAGTATAAGCATATTTTATGAAAGTAACGAAATCATACGATTTGGGCTAAACAAGTGGTTGGGATAAAACCATTTGTTGACGTCTTCCTATGCCACTTCTAGATTGAAGCACATCAAAAACGTTACCTAACAGGCCAGCCGTATCTACTTTACTATGTGTAGTA
The DNA here is from genome assembly GCA_923062465.1 of Acleris sparsana. NCBI lineage: Eukaryota > Metazoa > Arthropoda > Insecta > Lepidoptera > Tortricidae > Acleris > Acleris sparsana. The sequence goes on along the minus strand of OV281285.1, from coordinate 45,256,413 downwards.
AATAAGTGTTTTTTTAAATTAATGCATGATTATGAGAAGGACTTCGTAAGGGAGAGTCAGTAATATATTTTTCAAAAATATTTCAACATACGTGTATGTATATGAATATTTTAATTATAGTTAATAATAATCTTATTTATGTCTTGGCTACGTAAACCCTGTTCAGACTTACTTGTCTTATATGGTGAACAACTTTCTAATATCAAAATGAAACTTTCTTGGCAACAAAATGAAGCTCTTTTATCGTAAAAAAGTAAACTGGCAAAACATTTTGGTCATCACTTGTCCAATGTATTGTCCGTGATTGCTTTATTTTATTTGAAATAGCTGTTTCATACAATAAAGTTGCATTTTGAGGTTATAAAATTGTTTACTACTTAAGACAAGTAAGTCTGAACAGGGTTTAGTCAAGCAAATCCTGTTTTCAGAGGTCTGCTATAGGTAAAATCTACTCGTAACTACAGGTACCTGCTTAAGTCGTACAATGGGCGTTTATTTAAATCCTACGTGTCATAAAAATAGCCCTAATTTAAAAAAAATTGGTGTCGTCAAAGGTAGGAACTTGTTACTGTTACTGATTTTAGTCTCTCTATGGATCCTTTAAATATAATCCGACAATCAGGTAAACATAACAATTCATCACAGTTACTTCGTGATTAGAGTCTGTCTAATGAAAGCTGAACCTGGATTTTTCTTGGCTGACGAGTCTGGCAACACTATTTAATATGACGTTTGGACTTTGTTGTTGTTAGAAACTTGTCAATTCGAGATCTAAATTGATAAAAATACGGAGTAATCATGCCGTCGACGATAAGAGGCGGTGTCCGGGAGATTCTGTATACTATTATACAGAAGTACAAAGAAAAACAAGAAGAAAGAAAAGCATTATTGATGCAAAAAATTAATTGTTTAGTTACGGTGACCAAATTTATAGGTTAGTACGGCTTTAGTACGGCATGTTCATTTTGATACTTCTTATTTCTCTATGTGCAATCCTAAGTTTAATTTACCTTTTTCTGTCTATTATACGATGAGATTAAGAAATTAAACGAAATTAAATTCGTTTCAGAAAACCTGGACGTGCACGTTGACAAAAGTGTGCTGGAAAACGTAAAGCAGCTGAAAGAGGTTGAGGAAACTGAGTTAGCCTGCCAGACTCAGACGAAATATTTGGAAGAAGTATCTTCAATGACCGGTAATTACTAAAATTATCATTGTCTTTCCCTATATAATAGGTGTAGGTACCTATTGTCTGTCCCTATATCATGTTGAATCTCTTAGCATTCACAATTTTATTAAATTAATTTAATAGACAGATGATTAATGTAACTGACACTCATAGTTTCAATAAAACAATAAGGAGGTGTTTAGTTAAAAGATATCATAAACATATTATTTGATATGTATTTTCTGTGTGCGGAGCAAACAGCATTTTGTTGTTTATGAACCAAATGTACACTGTACAGTCGATTTCATAAATATGTGTACACTTTAGTACCTACCTTATCTATTTATTTAATGTCATTTTTGATCGGCCAGATATAAAAGATGTTCGGGTTATATGAGTCTTCCTTGTTCTTAAACCGTTGCGATTAGAACCTCACCGATGCAATTTCATTTCACCTAAACCCAAATGTTTTAGGGCTGTCGGACTGTACAATGGGGCTGTACTGCGCAACCACACAATGTATTTCTAAATGGTGTTCTGTTTATTTAACACTTTCTTTCTTCTTACAGATATCAGTGTTTCATCTTTAAAAAGAATAAGTAATGAGGGAAAATTAAACAACGGTGTCTTTAGTACTCCCGGAAAAAAGCGACCTCACAAGGCCACGGTGTCTAATTTGGATAGCTTTGACATCCAAGCTATCCGAAATAAAATAAATGAATTTTATATTGTAAAAAAACAAGTGCCTACACTCAGATGCTTATTGGCAGAGTTGAGAGAAAGCATCGGTTTTACCGGATGCCTTGAGACTTTACGCCGAATACTAATGGCAAATGGATACGAATTTAAACAAAATACTGAACAACGTTCGATACTTATTGAGCGTTTTGACATAGCAGCTTGGCGACACCGCTACCTAAGGACTATTGCATCAAAACGTGCTGAAGGTAAAAAAATAATATACCTGGATGAGACTTACGTTCACCAGAACTACAAAACAAAAAAGTCGTGGCAGGGGCCTTCCACCCAAGGTGTAGTTGGCAATATCTCAGCTGGAAAACGATTTATTATTGTTCACGCTGGATCAGAAGATGGTTTTGTGCCTAATGCTTTATTAACGTTTAGCACAAAATCAATCAAAGCAGACTATCACCATGACATGAACGCCACAAATTTCAATAAGTGGTTACGTGAGAAGCTTATTCCCAACTTGAGTGAACCAAGTGTCATTGAAAAAATGATCTGCTGGAGTTTCTTGCGGCGCTTCTTCTCCAAGATATAATTGTCGTTAGATAGAGGTGTAAGGGTGATGAGAATAATGTTACCTCTAATTACTTTATTAAAAAGGTTGAATATAATATTCCTCATCATCATTGTTTTATTATGCTGTGTGCGACACAGACGAAAACCTCTCGTATCAATGAAATCTATCAACAGCACGACTAGCACAAGTTGCTCGTGACTTGTTTGTCGCTCGGATCTCCCTTACTATCTAGTCTGTTACGATAGAGACGCACAGAGCGACAAGCGAGAAAATACAACTTGTGCTACACGTGCAGATCACTATATTTTCATGTCAAATATATTTCGAAAAACCAAATGTGCTCCAGTCACTGTCATCGTATTTTACATAAAGTGCTTTTCATCAAAATATAGCGCTCGTAATAATATATATGAAAATATAGTACGCGTTTCCTCTTCCTTTGTGCCCACCAAAATAAATAAAATAATAAAAGTATCAATATCGTTTATTCCTTCATTGATCGGTAATACCATATCAAGATTTTTTGAATTTGCCGCTTTTTCCCAGGTTCAGCTTTCATTAGACAGACTCTACTTACATTTGAATATCAATCCGGAACTTACGCTGAATTCCAGAAACCAATAATTGTTTTAGAAACAATTAATAAAATAATAATAACTGTGTACTGTGAAAAGATATGAATTTGATTAAAATATTATGAACATGAAAATTACAGTGTTCTATATCAAGCTGACACTATCATTTTTAGGGATCCATAACAAATTGGTAAAAAAGGAACCCATTTAGTGACACTTCGGTGTCTGCGTGTCTATATGTCACAGCAGTTTTTGTCTAAAACTATAAAAACTATCAATTTGATATTTAGCATAATTGTATAACTGATTTGCCCGCATCTGTTTTTGGTAAAAACAATATTAAATTATTTTTCAATATATTTGAAAAGGGGTCTAGAACGCGGGGTTGAAAAATGAAAGTGATTTGATTATAACGGAATATAACAAACAAATGAGAAAACATCTAAAAATACTTTTTTTTAGTCACATTAGGAAAAAAACTCGTTTAGGGAGACTTTGCAACGTCTTTTCGAAATGTTGAACTTCATTTGTTATTATTTAATGTTTTTTTTTAATTGCTTCTAAATAAAGTAACTCTGAGAAAGCGTATTGTACAGTCAAGTTCATAAATATGTATACACTTTAGTACCTTGTCACTTTAATCGCTGTAACAATTCATATATGGCAGTTTAAACATGTCATTAAGTAGACAAGGTACTAATGTGTATACATATTTATGAACTCGACTGTACATTTTTATACATCAAACTTTAAGTTGGGAAAAAATTACACAGCAGAGCGTTTTTGTAAAGTAAACGTACTAGTTTCTATTATTTATAAAGTTCTGGCTTCCTTGATTACCCTTTTGCAAAACTGGTAGCGACTAGCGAATAAAATTACCAAGAGAAAGCTGAACATGCTCCATAGTACTTTTAACGATATGGGTTCCATGCATTGATTTAATATACACTAGATACACAATCTCGAACAAAATGTCGTAACAATCGGTTCCAAAATGACATTTACAGATAATATAAGAATTCCGATACGAAGCTAACATCGCTAATTTTTAACCCTGTAATACGAAAAAAAAACATGCTGAAATGAACTCAATGTTCTAGCTGTCAAGTGTCAAATTTACAAACTAAGGTTTCAAAATATTGAAATCTTTTTAGTTAAGTGGCCATTATCGTAATATTAACGTCAAAATTGAACAACGGAGAATGGAGTCGCATTTCTCAATTTTATATTAATAAATTAATAATTATGTTTGGACAATTACACAGTAATTGACCTAACCCCAAATTAAGCTCGAAACTTGTGCTATGGGTGCTAGACAACGATATACATACTTATTTAGGAACAAAAATACTAATACATGGTGTTTGCCAGTAGAGTGTAGTGGTTTTAAGGGATGATAGGTAGAGTCATTCTGAACATTTTTGACCACATTTACTATTATGCGAAGTTTCACGGATTTTGAGATAATGCCATTTTTTTAATTAAAAAAAAACGCTATGTTCGCCAGAGTTTTTTTATAAAACGCCTTGTATAGCCTGTATCAAAGCCTGTATTTTTTTTGTGCTTTATCTTTGCAATATCTTGGTTCTTTAAAATAAATTCAAATAAACGCATTAATACAGGACTGATAAAAAATAACGTTTATAGGTAAAAAATCTAACCTAGGTGTAACTTTGCGTGTCTACGAAAAAAAAGTAACAGTGATTTACCCGTACAAATAACTTAATAAACTTCTTTGATCTACGGGCTTACTCAACATTTCATTTGCTATTATTTTCCGCCATTTTTCTCACTCAATTTCGTTTTTTTGGAAATCTCGAATAATAATACAGTTTTATTTAATTTACAATATAAAGAGCATTTACGAGGTATTTTTTATTCTTAGATCTATGTATTTATAGTAATTTATAAGAAGTTTAATTAATATTATAGACCGCAAAAATAAGTAGGCGTAAAACATTGTAAAATAAAAATCAATAAGCGACTCTATTCATTCAATTTTTAACTATGTTCCACTTTTTACATACATCATCACCTTTCTTAATTAGAAGGCGAATTTGGCCACAAATACATTAAATTATAAAACTATTAACGGGTACTTAGCGAAAATAAGATATGCCATCCTTTTTCGACTTTCTTACAAAGCTATTTCTACACTTCTTCACAGAGCATTTAGGCATGTTGACCTGTCAACGCATCGCGTGCGACTGACAGCCCAACTGATCTCGGAAGGAATTCGAGAGCAGTTGCTCCGTCACTCCGTTTAAGCATTGACGTTAAATCTAGTGTATATTAAATCAATGGTTCCATGAGCCAAACTGATGCCGCGAAAAAAAAGACTTCCCGACCGTACATTTCCCGAACTTTAAAATTGATAGGTCTAGAATGCAGAAAGAAGGTTAGGGCACCGAATTAACTACACTGACCAGCAAAAATCGGCTAATTATGCCACAATGTCGTTGGATGACCAGAAATTACAAAGGAAACTCATTAATTTTGGTCCATGAAACTTAATTTCCTCAGCAAAAACCATATTCCTGGAAATTACCGATACTGTACTAGCAATAGCTCTACTACTTCTGAGAATATAAAACACAAATATAAACTTAAGTTTGAGCAAAGAGGTATGCGTTATGTCGCTATTTCGGGAATGGGTATTCCGAAACTTCGGTTTAAACCAAAAGTGTACGAGTACGAATTCTTGAGTAAAAATATGGTGCCTTTCGTTGACACACATCACTGATGGAATAGGCGTCTTTTGGCCAGACAAAACATCGTCGCATTAGGCATAATGCAGTAAATGCAGTGCATAAGTTAATGGTTGCTTTCATACTGAAAGTGTACTCGTTCGGCAGAGGAGTGCGAGGGGGCGGCGTCGCCGTGGAAGCAGTTGCTGTCGGCCTCACTGTCGGGCTCGGACTTCGACCTGGCGGCGCACGGCGACTCGCAGGTCCTCCGCGACATGGCGCGCCACGTGCTCGCGCCGTCCGCGCCCGCCCACCTCTAAGCCGTCGACGATCATCACATCACTCATACGATTGTTTTCATCTTCATCGCTTTACTGTTTGCTTAATATTAACATTTATTCATTATTATTTACCAAAGCGCAAAGATGATAATAGGTGATGTATGGTAATCAATCACGTCTGTTTTCATAATAATATAAATCGAGTACCTACGTTATACGTATATATGTATATACGCAATAAAATGGGGTGGTATGTTTTTATTTTAGTTACGTTTCATGTGAAATCACTGAATCTCATAATACGCTATTTCTCGTGTTCAGTCATATTAGTTGAAGAGACCTTTGGTGTCTCAGCTTTTATTTACGTAGTTAATTTAATCCAAAAGTACGCGTTAATGTTATTGTTGAGTTAAAATTATACTAATTATTTTGCCAAAGTCATTAACTTTCGCGCAATAAATTTTAAACAAAATTGTTATGCGGTTAAATAGTAAGTCACTGGTTAAGTCAATGTTGATGGAGGATTCGGGTTGTTTTCGGACCGCGTGATCCGCGGGGAACGTTTAACTTTTCCTGATACCTGTTATGGCTACGCACAATTTTCAAGTAATGTCTATTTTCCTATTTCATAGTTCATGCGCTAGGGTGGCGTGCGTCTCGACGTATTTACCTATATACATATTAATATTACATGTTAACAAAGGCAGAGCATTGGTTCCTCATTATGAATTTTATTATTAGTCAAGTAAGAGTTTATATAAAAATATTGTTAACGTATGACGTCATTTTTTACAATGTAATGCTAGAATAAATTCGTCTGTACTGCGAGTGTACTTGTGCGCAAGTCTTAGCCACAAATAAGAAACTTTATAGAAGAGAACAAGACGTCTTTTACCACCACATGTGACCTAATCGTAAGGTTGTAATTACGAGATTGAACAATATTTTGTCCTTTTTTATAGGCGATCGAAGCGTGCGGAAATTGATTTGAGCGAATACTATATTATATTTGTTCTTAAATAGATAACATGCATAATTCGCGCTCAGCCAAATGCTGGCTGGCCTACAAGAAGGGGCAGTGATCAAGTAGTGTGGTTTACCAAATGGCTGCCTGCCTCTTTAACTTACGCTTTTTTTGATGCTAACTTGTATTAGCCTCAGCCGAAAAATTATCCAGCCTATTCAGATACGGTTTGTTCATTGGCCGCAATACCGGGTTCACTCATGTCTTAATGTAGTTTCCAGCAGCGTGTGCAATCATAAATGTGTGTACATTTTAAACACGCGGTAAAACCGTGAGCGGCCACTTTAAACTTATCTTATCAGAGAACCGAATCAGAAACGTAGAAATGTAACTGCTTTAGACTTTTTAACGTATTCAGCTAAATCGTACGGCCAAATCGATCCAACCGTAACAGTGCGAACCAGCGGTAAGTGAGCAGCACTCGGGCGTTGCCTGCTCGGGTAGATACAGTTTGATCGTAACTGGGCAAAAATAAGGTTTGTCATGTGTATTTAATCTTTGTTAGATTAAATTTTATTATGAAATGAATCTCAATGCTTTTTTATACAATATTTATTTACAATGCTGCTGTATAAAGACTTAACCCGTCCACAACATTCACAGAGAGATTATGTTAGTGTGGTAGTAAAATTTCAATAGATAATTCTACGTTGATATTTAAATATATCAGAATGCTGCACAAATCAGGTGCAATATAAAATTACATTAACATACACTAACGGTCTCTACCTCAATACGGTAAAAACAATATAGTGGTTTTAGCTGTAATCGTATTGTCAACGTTTTGATAGCTCTTTTTTACTGGAGACTAATGGCGGCTGAGTTAAAAGTAATACCATAACGGGTCAAATACAATTTGGATTTTACCGCCTAGAATAGAGGCGCGGAGAGCCCTGCCAAGATGCATCTATTCGTTTCGTTTTTAAACCAATTCCATTATTAGTAGTTGACGCGATACGAAAAGTCACGTGATCTACCAGTAACGCGACTGGTTAAAAACCAAACGAATAGAAACGCTATTTACCGTAGTGCATCGTGGCAGGGCGCTCAGGTCTCGGTCGGTTTTGGGGTAACAGTCGTTAAAACATTAGACATGCACGACGCATAAGAGCTACAGACCCAAAGTCCTATAAGGATCTCGGAGAGCGAATCAATTTTTATTTGTTTACTTATACAAGGATTTATAATTATCATATTATGTAGAATTGTTAAATGTTAAGAAAAATGGTATAGTATAAGGAATAAAAATTGAATATAAGACGTATTTATCATTGTTCTGCAATTTATTGTATGTTGAACGGGATAGTAACACTGGAACTACACATTTGCCGTCATCTTTACTCACAGATATTCTAAGCCAACTTTATTTTTGCTTGTCTTTTAGTTGTTCAATGAATATGAAATCCGTTGAATGTCTATATACAGTGTGTTCAGGCATCCAGGACGGAGACTAGGCTAAGTTCTGTGCTTAATCTTAATAAAGGGCCTAACCAACACCCAGGAGCCCGTAGCGATTGTCGTCTAAATTAAGTTTTTTGGATAATATCCATTAGTTTTTTTTTATTTATCCAGTCAACCGCACAAATATGTTTCGGAAGAATCCTCTCATAAATATGTTACGAAGTTCTTATTACACCGGAATATGTGAATATGTTCCAATGCACCTTCATTGGAACATAGTTTTGAGATATTGCGTTCTCCCATATTTTTACACTTGACTGTACAGTATATGAGTTAAAATTATTTAGACTCAACAACGTTTAGAATAATTTACATTGATGCCGATTTTATCCAAAATAAATCATAATCGTATCATAACTGCTTAAGGCTGTCTGGCTTTCAACCGTCTTCAAGCAGTCATAGCTAATAAACTAAACAACTCTGATTATGTGCAGGTTTTTGATTTAAAAAAATATCTGGCCTATATGAGTGTCCCACTGCTGGGCAAAGTCCCTATTAGGTGCCTCTTCCGGCCAATTGCTGAGAAATGCGTCCAAGTCGTCCCGCCGCCATCTCCGTCTAGGCCTGCCCCGTCTACGTCGCCCATTTTGCGGCACCCATTTGGTGGCCATGCTAGCCGACCGGTCCGGGTGCATGCGGCAGACATGACCGGCCTAATCCCACAAGCCTGGTAGTTTTTTCACCCACGTCAGCTATGCGTGTTTAGATTTGTCCTTTTGACTCCTAGCATACTGCGCTTATGGCTCGTTGGCAAACCTTCAATTTGGACTTTTGAATATCAGTGAGTGACCATGTTTGGGCACCGCAGGTTAGGACAGGCAGAATACACATGTTAACGAGTTTTCGCTTGAGTGATAGTGGAAGGTTGCCCTTCATGTTCCTTCATGGACCAGGTACCTCTTCCAGGCGTTTTCGACACGTAGTTCTACTTCTTTGTCTTGCCTGTTACTGAAAGATACTAGCCGGCCCAAGTATATGTACTCGTCAAATAGTATATACTCTGCCCTGAGGTTGTCACCACGACCCTGCATTTCGTGCTGTTAGTAATCAGTTGAGTCTTGGTGTGGTTCGTTTTAAGTCCAACTTGAAGGCTCGCCAAGCTCAGATCTTTGAGCATTAACTGGAACGCTGCTGCTGAAGAGGCGAAGAGAACAATATCGTCCGCGAAGCGAAGGTTTGATAACATTCTGCCCCCGACAACTATTCCTGTCGCCTCCCAGGAAACCGCCAGGCTCTTGAAAACTTCTTCAGTGCTTCAAGTGCGCTGGTGAATAGTTTCGGAGATATCGGGTCGCCCTGTTTAACGCCTCGCTGTATTTGGAACGACTGGCCGGAAAACTGAAGTTTAACGAGGACTGTACTGTTATCGTATATGGTTCAAATTAAATAGATATTAGTGGGATCAATATTTTGATTTCTGAGTGCATTTAATGTGGCTAAATGGGTAATATCTACTGTCGAAGGCTTTGGTGTAATCGACAAATGCTAGATATAAGGAAATATTAAATGTTGACCTATTTTGGCGTTAAGATCACCGAGTACTATATTCCAATACGGTCGTAGAAGTGTTCTATCTCGTCGTCACAGTGCGCAAATGTTGGTGCGTGGACCTGTATCACCGTCAGGGTTTGCTTCGGTGTTAGCTGGAATGTAAGAACTGCAATCCTATCGGAGTTCAATTAATCGCTCATCTTTTAACAGAGTCCGGACGTTATAAGTTAAGACGTTAAGAGGTTCAGTATTCATTTTGCGTGCCAAGGTCGCTTGACGGGAGGTCGTTGTATTCGCTCGGGGATTGTTAGCACCCCTGGCTCCAGGGATGGCTCGGCCACCGTCATTGCCGGGATCCCTAGCACCGCCGAGCACTCGGGGCCTATTCGGGGAGTTGACTGTCATGGGGAGGTATGGCCCGTAATTGCGCCACACTGGTCCAGTGCGGGTTGGTGGGGTCTCCAGTTATGCCTCGTTTGCTAGTTGGCAGAGTGTACCATGTGCAGGTGAGGTTGGCTTGGATCCCGTGTGATGCCATGTGGGACCCCTTACACACGTAAATAAATCTTAGTGACAGGCAAATATCAATTGATTTTCTTATTAATTATGCATTGATGTATAGGTATATTGTTGTTTGCTCATTAATCTTGACTTATGTGTTATATCCGCCAAATTTCTATATTTCAAAACAATTGGCGCATAAGTTGAAGCATACCATCATATTACTTAAGTTAATCCAAACGGCGGCCTGCTTGAGGCCGCCTCGTTAGGGAAGCGACGTTTTCTGTATTTACTCGGCGTGTTTGCTATAACCTCGCTTAGTGTTAGAGCATTTAGAGCCTTACCATATAAATGTTTATGTTTTATTGTTTGTGTGCCTACCTAACGCTAGAAAAGACTAAAGTTATCTAACATTTGTTAGTTCAGTTACACGGTCTCAATTTTCCTAACAGAGTGCGCTTGATTGACAAGCTGAGACAATTCTAAATGGGTGAATATTTGGGCGTTTCAACCGCCGTCATTGTTGTCTTCAATATATTGACGAAAACAATGATAATTACCAGCAACTTTTGATGTCAAAGTCATCAGACCCGGGGGTAGTATTAATTCCATTTCAAATCATAAGTCAATTAAAAAGTTCATCTTGAATAATATGCGAAGACAATAATGACGGCGGTTAAAACGCCGAATAATCACCCAATTATAAGCTACGTTAAGGGCTTAAGTTTCACGTGTGCAATCCACGAAGGCGCCTCCTCACTAATAAATGTAACGTTATTTTTCTTCAAGAGTACACCTCTGTAATAGAAGTAGGGTCCGTTTCGTAATTAAGAAACACTACGCCTACCAAGTGTTAGCATTTGTAGGTCTTTTACCGCAATACTATAAATTCCTTATAGCGATTCACTGAATCGCATTTCACCTCGAACGTATATTTAATTATCGCGCTGTCCCGATCGTTTACTTTTTTAGTCGCTATAAGTTTTAGTCACATTTCACCTCGATCGCGAATTTAACTATCGCGTTGTGTCTCAATCGACATTGTTTTTAGTCGATATTAGTTTTTGTCACATTTCACCTCGATCGTGTGATATTTTTTTTACTGTGTATCGTAATAATCTTTTTTTTTGCCAGGTTCAAGCTCCATATTTTATAATATAATATTGAATAATATAATTATTGTATCTGACTTCAATGTCATTTTACTTCAATGACAGAGTATTATCTTTTTTTTTCTTAGCCCCCTGCGACTTCAGCGGCTACTACCGCGCGGATATGGCGTTTCCACAATGAAGTGATTTCGCCAGTGTCAAATATATATATATATGTATAAATCAATATAACATAAAATACAATCCAATCTTCTCTAGGAATAATGGGGGCAACGTTGTACGGTGATATGTAGGACAGAGGTCAAGATAGTTTAACCTCCGTACCACAGCGAGAGCCCACTTGAAACTTGAAACGAGAAGTAAGATGCCAGATACACGAAATAAGTCCAAGTCTTCTATCAATGTGCAACAAAAAGGCATAAAAATGACAAATCTCTTACAGAAAAGAACTTTGAACACCAAAATATACAAAAAGAAAAAAAAAAGAAATTACACATCCCCCATCTTTTAACGTAGCAAATGGCCCCCTATCTATTATTTATTAGTCTCAAAGACATTCAATGAGTTTGATAACACTTAAGAAAATATGAGTTTTAGTGCGAACACCAAAACGTGTCACATTAAATAGAGTCCCAAACAAACATCGATCGCGACAAATTGCGTCTATGGTATAATACTACACGAAAAATGAAATGCTAAACACGAATTATACTAATGTAAAAAGCGACGCAAAAATTAAAGTGAAAGATTCTATTGAAATTTGGTCATTCGAGGTGAAATTCGATTCTCGTTGAATCGCTACAAGGAATTTATGCTTTTGAGGTAAAGGACTAACAAATGAGTGTCAGCTACAATGCTGGAAGCTCAATGGTGTTTGATCACCGATTTAAGTGATATTGAATGTGTTAACTGGAAGGGTTATTCCCACTGTTACCACCCAGCGTCATTTTGTTGCCACTGAACTTTATTCATTACATTACACAAGCCAGCAAAAGTGTGCAGGTTACAGATGGGAATAACCAACCGGGTAAGTTGAATATGTACTTATAAATTACAATTGCTTTTAGGTAAATTTTAATGCATGATTGTGTCAGCGTATTGGTTGCTGATACCTACTGACCTATCTATAACTTAACCTTTTCAACGCCATGTCAAATACAAAAGTCGTCACTCACACGCCGAGCCCGGTAGTAGCAATAAAACAAATATAACAGGCTGGGGATGGGATCGTATTTATCGATATTTTTATTATTTAGAAGCAGGACAAGTTGCAATCGGTTTCGTTTCCGTTTTATAAATAATTATTTAAATAAAATACAATAAACAATGTTCGTCGTACCGATTTAATGACTTTAAAAGAAACGGAACCTATTTTCTTTTAAATTGACCTGCTTCATGTTTGGCAATTGGGCACAGAGGAAGTAAAGATTTTTCGAGAAATGGGCTAGATGACAGACAGCTGTCAGACGTCTATAGCATTTTACCAAGCTAAAATGTGAAGAAGTGTCAACAAGATAGCCTTATATATATGGAGTTGTATGAAATAATTAACCTACTTATAAATGACGTCTCACGTTCCTTACTGTTAATTTAAGAAGTCTCCAAGATTTTCTTTCTATGTCAAATAACTTTTTATTGGTCAGTGTGAAATGATTTGTCTTTAGTTTAGATAATTGTAAAATATTGCAACAAAAGTATGAATTTACGGTCTTACCACAAAAAACTTAAACACTTCTAAGACACGCCTTAGACATGTCTAATTGACAGTTTTCTATAAATTGACTTACGTCCGAACCCTAAAGTCAACATAGAGAATTAAAAACCAACTTACTTACTATGAAAATTATGAATTTGTGACATGTTCGTTTATAAGTACCTATCGTTAAAGCAGTAACCTACCTATGTAGTTAAGTACGTATAATAATATACTTAGGTCGTAGGCAGGATTACTTCAATACCAACTAGGCTAAAAAGGCGTCGTCAAATTTATTCACATATAGGTACAATAATTAATACTACTTAAATTAAGAAAGTATAAAAACTCTAAATAGATAATTATAAACACACAACTTATAATTATTGTAACAATATCGCAAGCTTTAATACAAACAGAATGGAAGTAACACTTACATTTTCTATGTTTATGTCAGGATCTTCTTCGAGTTCAAAATCATCAGGAACAGGACTTTCTAAAATTCGTATTAACTCTTCACAATTCATGTTGTACTCGTATCTACGTTAAACACTAAACATTGCTATTACGTCATAAGCGGACGTATTTATCAGTCAATGGCGTAGGAATCTTGCGTTTTCCTTATTTAAAGTCAGAAGATAGGGACGCGTCTTGTTACTAAAATCAATATTTTATATATCGAGAGTTCCATTTTCAAATTATGTTTTTAAATGAATGTCTTGAAAATGGCGGCTGTATTATGGTGTAGTTTGAATGCATTTGAGTATTCATTATTAAAAAGTTTACATATTCTGTAAACTCACGAGTATTATTTTAGTTTTTAATATAAATATAAATGTTATATCATAGCTAGAATAAATGACGAATTCGATTCACCACCTCACTATCGACGGAATAAAGCGTCAATGGCGTAGGAAATCGATCTGAATTATACTGAATTAATGCTTTTTTGTAATGCATATATTTTTTAATAAAAATGCATTGATATAATAATTATTTATTATAAGCAGGAAGTTTATTTCTCTGAGTATAGTTTACGAAAAGAAGTACCTTTAAACACTCTTTGAATAATCCAAAATTCGTTATTTTTGTCACTCGACCTATATGACGGATATATACGTCGATGGCGTTGAACCAGTGGTGCGGATATATCCGTCAATGGCGTTGAAAAGGTTAAGTGGTTTTAACGCATTTTGTCCCGCCTCACTACTTCATTTAATTTGAACACGTCGCAACCGTTCAACGTCAATTTGAATAGCGAGGCGCGCCGTCGTAAATTGAAAACACTTAGTGGTATTCGTTAATTGATACTTTTCATAACTAAAACTGATCTGCAGTAAAAACGGTCATGTAATTAAATTAATAACTTGGAAAAAATAGAGCCGTATTCGATGGTAACTTAAACATACTGTGCGAATATTGTAGTTCCACCTTGAGCTATTTTCCAATTTGTTTGAGCCTGTCTTGCGTCTATGTATCATTCACTCACTATCAAATGTAGTTGCTTTTAATTCACCATCATTATTATTACAATTAGGATGGGTTACAGTGCAATACCTAGACGCCGCCGTGACTTCCACTTGATATGTTCTCCTTTCTTTATCGTATTGTTAAGATTATAATCATCATCATATCCATCTAGGTAGGCATACCGTGCACGAGGCGTAGGTACGAATTACGGATAAACAATAAGTAATAACTAATAAGTAAGTATTGATAAGATAAAAACATTAAAAACTCCCGATTGGATGGTGACCCCTTTATTCAAAGACGATATCTGTTATAAGGTCTAACCGATTTTCATGACATCTAGCTAAGGATCACCCTTTTTAAACTCGGCTTCGTTTACATAAAGGTCCGTTGATTTGGTTAGCTAGAGACAGGCCCCGATTCACGAACACACACGCGCACGCATACACAAATACACACGTTGAACTTATTTATTTATCGGGGGATAAAATCATGGAAAAAAATTGATGAGGAGGTAGCAGTATACATACATACTCGTACCGTAGCAGTAGACATGCCTTTTTGCTACAGATATACGCTCTACTGTTATGCCGCGCTCCGTTAAACGAAAAGGCATCGGTTTACCAAAAGCCCAGCATACTTGAGAACTCTGCGGGTGCTACAAGTGGTAGATTTCTTATGGTTCCGTTAGTCGAACTAGGTAGCAACTCTTGTGACTTAACTTAACCATGTCCATTTCTTTGTTAAAAAAAACAGGATACCTACCTTCCATACTTTTAAAGCAAATGTGATACCTATTATTTTTGTCTTACAGTATCGTGAGGTGTTGTTGGATGTCTCTTACACACAATCATTAGTGTATGTATTTTTACCACTTTTAGATTTGGGGGACCATTTAGGAAATATTTAACTGTAATAGTGTAATTTTCGCTAGGCTACGTATCTATGGCCCACCTCATACGGCAAAAACTACAAGTACTAAAATCTGGAAAATATTCTAAATGAAATCGCCTGTAACGGATTTAAGAGGAAAGTTTATAACCATGTTTATGGTTTTTGGAAATAGTTTTTTGTTTTTGCAGTAACGGCGGCGGAATCTACGCTGCCCTCTGTGCACAGACAATTTATATTACCTATGTATATTGTGTCTGAAAGTAAAACGGAAGCGAATCGAACAGAGATATTTTGATAAAAATAGAGATCTATTGCAATGCTCTGTTTCCGCAATTATCGCTTCTGCGTCACAATCGCGCGAGTGTACTCTGTTTTTTATGAAACTAATACACTCACCGGTAAAAACAAATATAACTTCTTAAATTAGGGAGTAACTTCAAAAATACTGAACCAATCTCCAAAATGGCCACCAAGTATTATTTTTAAAGGACACAACTCTTTCCAAAGGAACCCAAAAGATCCATAAATAACCTGTTCGTAGTAAATTATTGTGTTTTGTACGATTTTCAAATTTATGGATCTTTTGGGTCTCTGAGGAAAATAACGCGCCATTTAAAAAAATGTTAGCCAGTTTTTCGGTTAATTAGCAACAAAAAACTACAAGCTACATCGAAATTCGTTCAGTAGTTTTAGGTTTTTAATCTTTATTATATTAATTACTGTATACAAGGTACAGATTTTACTTTTACAACTTAATAAGTTTAAATATAAAGGGTCAAGACTGAAATATTTTTGCAAATAAAAAAAAATCGACGCAATGAATTAAGTCGAGATATTGGGCGCAGTTGTATTTATATGAACAGTCTTAATTCCCATAATTACTACCTTTGTCCCGTACTGTGTCTCTCACTGCACACACATCACAAATCACAAAAGTCTAGGCATCAAAATGTCCCTACAATATTTTGATATTTGGCAAAGTGCTGTGTTGCGATCTTAAAATTTCAAAATAATATTATTATTGATTTTAGCTAGGTAGGTAACAACGTGTCGGCCGAGTAGGTACCTAAGTTTCATGTAAGTTGACGCCTCGAACGCCTAGTCGCCTACCCCCGCTATGTGCCGCGTCGCCATGTACAGACTCAAAAAGTATGGAGTGTGGAATTTGCGGAGGTAACCTGCGGACTGTAGGTACCTAACATTCAAAAGACTAAAAATCTATTTATGACGTGGTTCGTATGCCCTGGCTTAAGGCGCATAATGTCCCGTTTGCAATCGTCAGTTCGCGAATTTTCCTTTTCAAACGTGCCTTTCGTAAAACATATTCGCATAAAATATTAACTGCAAAAGATAGATTTAGCTAAATAAGACGGGTTACCTTTATATGGGCGAATTTATTTTCACCAATTATCAGTTTCCAAACATTTTATCGCAAACTTCCAAACATTTTTGGCAACTAAACACTTGCCATATTATATATATTTTTCCCAAACCAAATGTTAGGCAAATACGGGCATATCATTAAAGTATTTGGTCATTTATCAGATAAACTAATTATTTATATGTATATAGTCAATTTATTCTATTAGTTTATGTACTAAATCTAAAACAAAATATGCCAAATGACTCGAATGAAGGATCTCGGCCCAAAAAGTTTCACTTCAAGGGTGTTGTTTCCAATTGGGCCAAACCGTTAACAGGTTGGTAATGATAGTTACTATTTTACAAGCTTTTGCTTAACTTGCAATGCATGTATGTATGTACGTACGGGTCAAATCTTGCAAGTTAAATTTGACCTTTAACCGGCCGGTTTCCGATGAAGCTGAAAATTTGCATACACCTTTAGTTCTGAAGACAATACAATAATATAGTACCATCGAGCTGGTCTGATGATGGAGACTCAGGGTGGCCATAGGAACTCCTAAATTATCGATGATTAGGGCTCGTTACAATCGTCTTGACGAGTAGATGACATCTGTGAAAAAAAAGTACAGTCGGCAACATAAGCTTGATCCAAAAACCGGCCAAGTGTGAGTTGAACCCGCGTCTAGAAGGTTTCGTACATTTATGACACGGTACAAAATATCACATTTCAAATCCTCACAGTAAGACGCGAGTCAACTACAACTACGCTATCTAGTGGTGTTTTAGTGAACTATTTTCCGTAAGTGAACGTATTATATTGACTTTACCACTTTATTTTCAATTGATAGAATTCATATAGGTTTTCCTGTAATCTACAAGCAGAGAGAATTAAAGGCTCATTAGTTTCGGACATCAGGGGGAAATTCCCAATGTTCTTCTTTTATGAATAAAATCAAAGCTATTTATTTTAAAATAATAACAAAAATGTATTTAAGATCCTCATAACGAGTTCTTTCTTTTGATATGTGACACAGTAAAGTATGCAATTTTAGTAAAGTAGGTAATTAAAAAAACTGCACGTCTGTGTTCGGGTCACCAATTTACGTAAGTGTACCTACCTAATTTCAACTCAATCGGTCCAGTAGTTTCGGAGCAAATTGGCTGTGACAGACAGATGGACAGAAAGACGCACGAGTGATCCTATAAAGGCTCGGTTGTTTCTTTCTTTGTACGCAACCCTAATAATGAAATGTTTGACAAGTTTTTTTTTTTCAATCGGCTTGTGCAAGCATATTGTGGAAATTTCCGTTAAAAAAATCGTTCTGGCTGCTGTTTTGAACGCAGTTCAGTGTCACACTCCTCCCGTACCGTCGTCGCACCTAACCATCCTGGGGATATATAGAGTCTTACAAGCTCGTAATAAATTAGACCAAAAATGTTTCGCTATATTAAGTATTCTAATCATTCATTTGGATAAACATTTTTCGACTAATAATTGTTTATTGATATTTATTTGTCCACATTTGGTAACCGATTAAAGTAAAATATGTTAAATAAATATATGCCAAAAATATAGCTGGCATAAAATTAAATACTGTTGCTAAAATTTGTTTGAGTAATATTCGACCAAAAATATTTCGCCCAAACATTAGACTCCCGTTTGAGACTGCACCGACTATACGCCAGTTCTGTGTTATAGTGAGAGAAACTGAAAGACCTTTTTAGGCTTATTAACATTGTGTCAAGAGTGCAAAAGGTACCTGTACTACCTACGACTTTCAGTTTCCCTTACTGTACCTACGGTTGCGTGGACATTACAAATACGATAGACAGACAGAGGGGCAGTGCAGTGGAGGCTTTGAAGGTGATAGAATCGCGCTGAGACCCTTTGGGTACGAAACCCTGAAAATAACGTTTTGCGAGGGGATATAGTCGCTCGACATAATCTCGAACAAATGACTGTTTTTGATCCTTGATGTTTTTCGTTAAATGTGTCACTTTCCGTCTCTTCACCAAGCAGTTCCAACGGAAGACCAGTGCTGGCTTTACAGCTAGCGAATGCTGAGTTGGGACCGTTTCGCAACTGTTTCTTGTCTTGTTGTTTTTGTATCTATGTAATGTGGTTACCTATGTATTGTTGCGAATAAATGTCTCTTTATCTTTATGTTTATATTATTTACACGGGACCTTGTGGGCCCTAACGTTTTTAAATTCCAACTGTTAACAAATTAGAAACATAGAGATATGTACTTAGTTTCTGATTTCTATTATGTTATAAAATTATTATGTTAAGTTATTATGTTATAAAATTGAATATACACTTACTTAAACATTTAAAGATATCCGATTTTGAACTAAGTTTCAGTCCAATTTTAACATTATTTTATATACACCGTGGGCCCGAATAACCCGACCAATTTTAACAATCGATACTTGAGCCTATTTGTAGAATATAATGGGTATAATATGTAGTCCAATAACGCATAATTTCCGAGATTTTTATTATTTAAAAATCAATTCCATAGTTAATTAAATTTGAACTCTGTCACCTTAACCTAAAGCATTATTTACTAAGAAAGATTCATGTTGTAAGTAGCAATATCATCCACATACAACATAAATTAATTAATCAATTTCTTATTAAATAATGCTTTAGGTTAAGGTGACAGAGTTCAAATTAAATTAACTATGGAATTGTTTTTTAAATAATGAAAATCTCGGAAATTATGCGTTATTGGACTACATATTATACCCATTATATTCTACAAATAGGCTCTAGTATCGATTGTTAAAATTGGTCGGGTTATTCGGGCCCACGGTGTAGACTAAAGCGCTTAAATTTTGTGTATTTTATAAACCAACGTTTTCAATATATATTAATATGTAACTGAGCAGTAGGTAGTTAACAATTTACAGATTTGTAATAAAGCTTTTCTGCAAAACACATATCGTATTATTTATTAGAGGATGCCCGCGACTTCTTACGCGTAGAATTGGTTTCCCGCTACATCCCATATTTTAATCCCTTAGGGGAAGAATTTACAAAACTCTGTTCTTAGTCTAACCCTAGGTTATCCAAGGAATGTTCCCTCCAAATCCCAAGTGCCTAGTTCCAGTCAGATTCTTCTTTTGTAAGATAAATGTAGGTACCATATTACGGCATATTAAGGCATTTTCTACTAGGGATGATTCTTAGAAAAAGTGAGAAGGTTATAGAACTGGAAATTGTTTTATTCTGTAGACTGTTATTGTAACACGGACGTAGAACCTTATTTTGCGCTTATTTGTACCTCTACTTTCATGCCTTAACTGGGTGTGATTACACCGCCATCTTTTATCGCCAGGGAAAAAAATATTTAAAATGCGTAAGAAAAATAAACCATAAATCTAATTGAAGAGTCACCTAACAGTTTCTATGTATGGGGTTAAACATTGCACAAGTTTAAATTCAGCGCGACTGTTAGGTACTTTTTAACTGACTTCAAAAACGGACGAGGTTCTATGTTGCACTGGGCTCTCCTACTCGGTGTAGGTCAATTCAAACGAGCTGCAACAAATAGAAATAACCAAACTCGTGTCATTGATCGTGCGAGTGGCGTAGGTACTTTTACTAAAGGTAGTTTTTTTATCTACATCCATGGCATAACATACCTATAATAATAATGTTCAGCAACGATAAGCAAATGACCTATATTAGTAAACCTGTATCTGTAGTTGCATCGTAATGTTTAAATTACGAGGGGCGTTCAATAAAAAGTGAGAATGAGTATGTTATAACTACTTTTAATTAATGTCATTTTATTTTTCGACAGTCACCTTCAAGCATAATACACTTCGTATTTATTTTTTCTAATCATAAAATTTCATTTTTAAAAACGGTCTCACATTGAGTACCTACTTGAAAAATCTTGTACTGCAGCGACTACCGCGTCGTCGTCTTCAAATTTCTGGCCTCTCGGGTATTCTTTCAATCTCAGAAATAGGTAGAAATCACTGGGGGCGAGATCTGGTGAATACGGAGGATGCTTAAGGATATCGAAACCAGCATCACGAATTGCCGCTATTGCAACGGCGGATTTGTGTGCCGGGGTGTCCTGGTGGAACAGCACAACTTTCGTGAGTTTACCTCGCCGTTTTTCGCGGATCTCATTGCGCAATGTTGCTATTTGTTTGGCATATAAAGTGCCCGTAATAGTGGCTCCATGCTCGAGATACTCAATAATTACTACTCCTTTACCATCCCAAAAAACAGAGCCCATGACCTTACCGGCAGATGGGCCCACCTTGAATTTTTTCGGAGTTGGAGATGATGGCCTTTTCCATGTCATAGACTGCAGTTTCGTTTCCGGGTCATAATGATGGAGCCATGTTTCGTCCATTGTTATAAATTACGCCAAATAAAGTTCCCGTTCTTGCTGTATCAGGTCCAAAGCTTCTTGACAAATCTCGACTGTAGTTTGTTTTTGCGTGTCAGTAAGCATTCTTGGTACCCAATGCGCAGATACCTTTTTCATACCCAAGCGTTCATAAAATATTATGCACGCTCCCCGTTGAAATCTTTACATTTTCAGCAATAAAACGAACCGTGACACGACGATCAGCCAAAACTAAGTTTTCGACTTGTTTCACAATTTCTTCAGTTACTGCTGTAGTAGGGCGTCCGGAGCGGAGGTCGTCCATGGTCGATGTTCTTCCACGTCTAAATTCGGCGCACCAACGTGCGACTGTCGAATACGGAGGAGCATTAGACCCTAAAGTGTCCCGCAAATCTAATTTGACTTGGTCCGTAGATTTTTTTTGAAACACATGTATTTTAATAACGGCGCGCCGTTTAATTTTCTCCATTTTCGTTAACGTACTCAATAGCAAAGAAAACAATTGACAGTTTTTTTTTCATAGAAATCAGCTAGATAGATTGGCTTTACTGGCCAGTATTTAATTTCCTAATATTGAAAGAGTTTGCATCTCATTCTCATTTTTTATTGAACGCCCCTCGTACAGTATACCTATAGGTAGCCAAAACTTTAATCACATTCAAACGAACAACCTACAGTGTAACGTGTGAGTCGTCGGCGCTGTGTCGGGCGCGCGCGCCTTCCCGCTGCTGCGCCACAGTCATTTGTTTCGAACTTTCGAATAGTTCCTATAAAATAAAGTTATCTTCAACTTGAAAATGTGGACCATATTGTACTTATTATATGCGTGTATTATAAAGTTTCGTATGCGAGTGTACGCATAATTCGGCATTAAAATACTCGTGTGATCTTATTATGAAACTCGCCTTTCGGCTCGTTTCATAAAACCACACTCCTGTAATTATGCCTCTCATTATGCTCCATTCACATAAATAACTATTACATACTTACAGATATGTTTACTTACTCAATTCCATTGAACCGTTCAATCCGTTCGTGACAGGTTTTGAGAATTTACCGTGACATCTCAAACTTTTATTTAACGCAGAACTCTCATAACTCTAGTAACAAGAGTCTTTAAAGGGGAAACTGCCCTATTGTTGGCACCGTGAGATATATTTTTAGGTACATAAACATACTCGTACCTATGCGAAGTCTTTCACGGACACTCTGTCCAACTATGGAATGGGCTTCCACCGTGCATGAGGCAATCTGGATCTGTCGGTTCATTTAAGGAAAGGTTAAAGAAGCTGTGGTTGAATGAACAAGATAAGTCGTTCGTGAGTAATAACACTGCTCTGTTGTAGGTTTTAATTGCTGTTTACGTAAATAGATGGTAGTATATATTAGTATATTTTATTACCTATGTACCTATGTATTTTATTAAAGCAGATATTATTACTTTTTAATATGTCTGTTTTTCGTATGTATGTACCTTTGCTTTTTCTGTTATTTTGTTAATTCGCCTATCCTCTTGCATTGTCCTTGCTTATTCTACTCCAAGGTTAAATAGGAGAGATCCCATATGGGTAAGTTGGCCTATGTACATTATCTTTAGTGATGCAAAAATGCTTTGTAATTGTTTATGTGCAATAAAGGGTTTACACATATATATATATTCTCTATCTTCTGGTTTCGCCGAGTCCGTCTGTCCGCGGTTTAGCTCAGAGACTCATTTTACTTCAAAGCTGTAATTTGTATTCTCTTAAATTACGCCGATAAAGTTACTTTCCATACATGTGAAGTCGTAATATCGAGACCCTTTTTTCTCGTTGCCAAACTCAAAATTGTCTTCCTCCTGTATAATACGTACGTATGTCAAGTACTTACACGTACAGTAAGACCACAAATATAAGTTACGCCGGCAATCTTCGTCCACGCAGACAGGAGCTCACTAATGACGAAGATAAACGAACGTAAAAATCAATTCAATACAAACCTTGTTGTGTTACGCGTAAGCTAATATTATTTTTTGTATTATAAACAAAAATTTGTTCGAGCTGTGGTTTGAAATGTGGTATTGAAATCTTCTTTAGCGAACACTTTATTTTTAGCACTTTGGGCTTCATTTTGCATAAATTGATGTACATTATAAAATATTTCCCTAGCTTGACTTTTTAAAGGCCGCCCTATTTTTAGGGAAGTCATTTTAATAAAAATAATTATTAATAATACCGCCACTTAAATTGTCCTTAATTGTATGTAACGATTAGCGCTCGTGCGTCTCAGCTTGTGTACGATAGACGACGACGACTGACGCGACGCTAAATGAAATGGCGGTCGACGGCGTCGCTGCAATGGCTGCCTAATATTTGACCAATAGCCGTCGAAGTTTTACCCGCGCAAACGTACTGCCTTATAATTGGCCAAAACGTTTTCGCGCCTTCTAAAAAAATGCTTTCTGCGCAGGTATATCGTAGTAACTTATGTTTGTGGTACTACTGTATAAACCAGTCGTCGGTCGTGGCCCACCTGCTTAGCGTTTTAACAGACCTAAACGAAGCCGACCGACCTGCGGTTTCGCGGGGCTCCTATTTCTGGGTTGTTTAGACCCTCCAGGCCTGATATATAAACGAGCCTAACATAATCTACCCACCTGTTAATTTTGGCCAGTCTACTCTCCGTAATCCATTGCAGTTTTATATACTTATTGACTAACTGATGTCTTAATTGGATCTATCAAACGTTTAAAATAGGGGGTGTAGAAATTTGTTTTCACGCCACTGCTCGGAAATGTGGCGAAAGATGGCCTGTTCTTGGTCCCCAAAACAATCGATAGTTGTACATTGAATGAGCAGGCCTACTATGAATTTAAACAGACCAACTATGTTAACATTGTTGGTCTGTTCCATTGACCAATAACATCGGTCCGCTGATCACTAATTCGACCAATCAGAACACACTTTGTGCTGCATATGAAATTAAATTTTCCAATGAGAAGTCGTTTTATTTTTTAATAATATTCATCCCTTCACGGATAGGCAAAGGAATCAGATTCCATACAGCCATATATGTCTGCTTTTAATTATCCGAAATAATCTTTTTGTTACGGTGAGAGTCGTCAGTTTAAAAATGTATTATAAGATATATTTTTTATTTCCTCGCAGTAGTCGTGAAAAGCACTGTGTTAAGCGTCGGCCGAAAGTGCAATAGATGGACTCGTACTTTCGAGGGCCTCCGCTACGCGTCGGCCCTCTAACTAACTCGTCCATCTATTGGTTACTTTCTAACCTCTACAACAATGTACTATTAAAACACGTGAAATAATCCACAGTTTGATCACAAGGAAATTTTATTCCTATTGTCCAAACCAGTTTGTCAAATCAGTTTGGCCACGACACAAAAGGTTATCGAGTGTTGTGTCATTGAATAGCTCTTAAAAAATAATATGTAAGTAGGTAGGTAATTGTAATATGTAATAAACTTGGAAATAATAATCTCGAAAAGTGTAATTTTCGCTACGATTACATGTGATCTCCCCAAACAAAACGTAATTGTGCACAGTTGGTGCATACATAATTATATGTATTTATTTTTGTGTCTTCCCGATATAAAGTTACTAGCGGTGGAAGTAATAATTTTCCAAAAAATACTGCATAGAACATTCATCTCATTCCTCATTCTCAGACGGCGCGAGGAAAGAATAAGAAAACGTCATGAATGTTATGTTATTATGACCTTATGACGTTACGTCTACAGTTTTATTTTAACAACCTAATTTTACGTCGAGGAATGTGAATTTAAAATTTTTAACAAAATGCGATAACGTTTTTCCACCCTTAATCCTTTTGTTTCATTACATTTTGTAACATTTTGTTTGATGTACCTAGCTCTGAGATCCAGTGGGCATGGAACCCGCGCCCGCCACTTGCTCCGCAGCTCCGCAGGCACGCTTCAGTACCGAGGTGACTACGCGGCCGAAAGGTCGTCTGTCCTATTTATGATAAACAATATAATTCGCGAGATTGCGTCGCGTAATGTGGACCTGAAAGATTTTCCTGCCGTTTGGAAATAATACGTAACACTTGCATTGATTCCACATTCGAGTCGACACACCACATTGCAGTTTTTCGAGTAAGTATTGTGGGTATATATTTACGTGTGTCGGTTTACGGTTTGACATGGGATTAGTTATCCATACTTAGTTGTCGTGGTATAGGTTACCTAGCTGGTTTAATACGACGTTGGTACGTTAGTCACTTAACTTGGTAGGTACTGATCCGTACCTACCGCCCTAAATATTTATAGTTATAATTTATAACTATATCACTACTTATGTTAACTTAACTAACGCAGTGCTTATGAATACATTTTAACAAAAAATAAAGTTCTTGAAAATCGAATTCCTTGAAAATCTTTACTTATACGGACTGCTTACCTACTGACTTTTGCCCGCATTTCCGTCCGCGAGAAGTCGTTTATCGCCTTTTCACAGTTTTCACCCTATGCCTGTCCATCTCCGGTAAATTAACGTATTATACACGTCGACCGGTTGAGACGATTAACCGTAAAGACGGAACAAACACACACCTTCGTATTTGAAACTATTCGTAAGAATGGGTTAATAAGGCAAAAAAGGAAGTCTGATCGCTGCTGCATTTCAAATTAACTTCATTGACCACATCATGTTTTTTTAAGGTCACATGTTGCTTTATCTCCAATTATATTAACTTACCTAATTAGGAATTATACTTATTATAACAATTATTAAAAAATACGATTTACGGAAACGATGCTGTTTAAGCTAGAATTTTCCTTGTAACGAGTCGTAGGTAGATGTAATATATTTATTTATAAGTTATAAGCAACAGTGTTGCTCATTAACTTCCTATAGTACCTACCTACAAGAATCATGATTTCTAATGAAGAAGACAGGCTATCATTTTGTGACTTAATAGCTTGATAATTATGAAACACTATCATTAGATACTTTTCCTTTTAGGTACCTACCTAAAAGGAAAAGTATCTAATATTAAACCTTAAAGTATTCTTGCTTAAGTTAAGTAGGTACCTACTTAACTTAAGCAAGAAATGGACTCGTAACATGAAGGACTTACATGTTGATCCACTATGGAACCTTGTCATGATGACGGCGTGAAGTGCAAATATTAATTACATAGGAATTAATCGTTGGTTTAACGCGACAAGGTTCTATGGTGGCTCATTAATTAAAGTCCGTGACCGCACCTATCAAGCATAGCTGTACCTTTTTCGCACTAACTAAGTACTTACCTACAGGTACTGCGCGTATTACTGCGAGCGTAAACGACCTCCATTCTGCGAGGTAGGTAAAACATTACTGCTTTTGACATAATATTTTAACTCGGCGGCTATTACTGTCAAGTAAATAAGAACTACCGAAGCGTATACAATAAGTACGATAACAAGTCAAAAGCAATATAGTTTTACCGAGAAGAATAGAGGCCCAGGCGTAGGCATCTCTCGGATTCGATCTTGTCAAATTATACAGGGCGACCGGTATAGATGAATTAACGAGAGCATGCAATTGCATATGTAGTAGTATTGTATGTTTACAGGCATTCTATATTTGAATTTTCTATTTTCTCGTACTATCAGCATAAAAAGAGATTTGTTATATATTGAAGAAGTAAATACCAAAATAATGTCAGTGTCAAATTGTGAATATTATTTACGTTGTTCATATATTTTTACGTCTGATTTTATTGTATTCTCACAATTATCAGAATAATTTTGTGTCAGCCCGTACGACCAAGTGTAAGTTACATAATTTAAAAAAATAATATGGCAATGAGTAATTTTGGTCCGATTGAGAGTCAAAGTACGCAAATTATTTTTAACGGTTATAAATATTTTGAACGTGAACTGAAGAACAATTTAAATTCCCCTTCTGTCTGAGAGCAATAGTGAGAAATTCGCATCAACAAAGAAATTCACCTCCCCGAGAAATAACTAGTTACGTACTTGTCCGTCATCAGCAGTAGACGATTTTGATCAGGAAGTCACCCGGAGAATTATATACAATTTTCATCTGTCTCATAAGCAATATCCAACCTTAAAGGCACTCCACTGTGTTCAAATCCGATATAGATTACAAATTTGGCATTTCCACCTTACGAAAAAAAATACAAAAATTAGGATTTAAATGGAAAAAGACCGAGGACAACCGAAACATATTAATGGAAAGCCACAACATACGACTGCTAAGAATAAATTACCTTACCAAAATTGCGGAATATCGGTCTAAAGATAGACCACTAGTTTATACTGATGAAACCTATATCCACACTTCACATGTGTCCGGAGAGGCTTGGACCGATGGAACAGAATTTGGTGTAAAAAAACAAATCAGTACAGGCCAGCGGTTAATAATATTGCACGCAGGAGGAAAAGATAGTTTTATTCCCAACGCTTTGTTAATGTTTAAGGCAAACCAAAAAACGGGACATTACCATGACCAGATGAACATTGTCAACTACGAAAAATGCTTAAAACGACAAATTCATACCGAACCTTAAACCGAATAGCGTACTTATCGTAGATAATGCGTCCTATCACAACAAACTTGAATCGTGCTCCAACGTCAAATTCTCTTAAACAAGAAATGATGGTTTGGTTGACAAAACACAAAATTTCATATAGCCCGTTGATGTACAAAACCAGTTTGTATGATTTAATTAAACAAAATAAAGAGCGGTTTCGTGAGTACCACATAGACACAGTATATATATAGCTATATATATACTGTGATATAGATGCAATTTTAAAAGAACATGGCCACTCCGTTTTACGATTGCAACCGTATCACCCGACATTCAATCCGATCGAAAATATTTGGTTCGTGGCAAAAGATTATGTAGCGAAAAGAACCGTTTCTTTAAACATGCAAGGCGTTATGAGTTTAGCAACTGAACGAAAATATTTGTCGCCATGTCGAAAGTGAAGAAAATAAATATCGATGTCAGGAAGGGGGCCTGGATCGAATTTCAGACAATCTTATTATCAATACTTGTGACAGCTCAGATGAAGAACATGATAGCGACTAAAAGCAAAAAACAGAGGACTACTACTTATTCCATTTCTTAAGGGTATGTAATTTTATTAAATTAAGAGAAAATTATTCTTCTTTAGTTGCAAACGGTACAACCCCTATAAATGCAATTCCATGTTCTCGATAATTCATCTATAACTCGACTTATTTTCCTTGAAAGGGGTTACACTACTTACAGCTAATTTGCAATTATTTTGTCCCTGTTAAAATATATAATACAATTCTTGATGTTTTTTTCATAAGTGACATGATTTTTGTTGGAGTAATTCTCCTCGACAGAAACGTTTTTTGTCAAAAAAATAACTAAGAACTTGTGATTCAACATGTTGGACGCCCTACCTATGCTATGGAAATTAAGTACTTACACATTATTGATACGAAACTAAGTCTCTTTTAATCTTGAATTTGTGACGGCTGTAGCCGTCGTGATGGCGGTGGCACGACTTTCGGTTGACGGGGGTGGCTATCTGTAGCGTTGAAGGTTGCAGCCAGGTTTTTGCATTGTAGCATTGCAAGCTTTGCATTGTATATATACAGGACGTCCCACGGCTATGCCACTTGGAAGGAAAGTACCTTGAATATTGCAGACGGAACGTTTTACTGAAAGAAGACATTATTTGAATTTAAAAAACAATTTAAATTGCATTCATAGATATTTAAATAATTACATGGTTGAACCGGGAATTGAACCCGTTACACGAGCAAAATAATCACCCTGTAGCTTTATCATACCGATCGATAGGCTTCATCATAAGGATTATTCTTTGCTAAATAAGATAGTGGCAGAAATAAAAGGAAGACCATGAATTTTAACATTTTTAATACAAAATTTATCAATTTATCAAATGCTCAAAATGAGAGAGAGAGAGTGAGAGAATGAATTCAAAGTAGCACTATTTTCATTATTTCGCTCCCTGTCGATTTTTTGATTTTGTTAAAATTCATGGTCTTCCTTTTATTTCGGACACTATGTTATTTAGCAAAGAATAATCCTTATGATGAAGCCTTTCGATCGGTATGATAAAGCTACAGGATGATTATTTTTCTCGTGTAACGGGTTCGATTCCCGGTTAAACCATGTTAATTATTCAAATATCTATGAATGCAGTTTAAATTGTTTTTTAAATTCAAATAATGACTTCTTTCAGTAAAATGTTCCATCTACAATACTCAAGGTACTTTCCTTCCATGTGGCATGGCCGAGGGACGTCCTGTATATCTTAGTATGCAGGGGGTTTCGGGGGCGACGAATCGATCTAGCGAGGCTTCATTTTTAGAAAACTTACAAAAATCATCATCATTATACAGGTACTTACTATACTCATCGATCATAGTCTTATCGAACTAGGTTTAGTGTCGTGGGCTCTCCTACTATATAGGATGGGATACGTCGATTTATAGAATAGGATAAAGTGACTGTTATTACGTCACTAATTTTCAAGGTACATACAAAATCCGTAGACTACAGTGGGATTAACGCCACACTAGTACCGAAGTATTCCGATTCAGATTCAGATTCATCCATTTATTGTCAGAAACTGTGTACATTAGGTCAAATAATAATAAAAGGTCCAACAGTTTGCCCATTTCGGGCGTACAATAGCAAGTAAACATTATATTATATTAAAACAGTGTTAACCAGGTATACAGGGTTGGGCAGATTAAGTGTCCTAGTTGTGTATGGCTTTTTTACTTAAATATAACTAAACTTCTTATTCACTTCGTATTTTTTTTTGTTGACAATTTAACCTTCTTTATGATTTATACACGTCAGCTTGATATACTTTGTTTTTATATTGTTTTCAACAATGGACGTGAAACGCCAGCTCGTGTGCGATTTGTACCAGAAAAAATACCGACCGTGAGATATTGAAGACGCTGAAACATTTAAATATCAATATAAGGTTTATATCGCGGACCGTCAAGCGATTCAAAGAAACGGGATCTTCACAAATCAGGCCCAAACCTGGGAGAAAGCCATCTGTTCGCACCAAAAACATCATTAAAAATATTCGTGAGCGTATTAGACGAAATCCAGCTCGAAGTGCAAGCAAACTTGCTAAAGATATGAAAATATCCCGTCGAACAATGAGTCGTATTTTAAAATATGATCTTGGGCTAAAGGCCTACAAAAAACAAAAAAATCATGGCTTAACAGATGCCCAGAAAAAAGCTAGAGTGAAAAAATGTAGGGAATTACTAGCTTGGCACGACGGCGATGATAGTATTTTTTCCGATGAAAAGATGTTCCAGTTACAAGACAGTCACAACCAACAAAACGATCGTGTCTATGGTGCTTCATTGAAGGATATTCCTGAGGACAAATTAGCCGTACAA
Source organism: Acleris sparsana (assembly GCA_923062465.1). NCBI lineage: Eukaryota > Metazoa > Arthropoda > Insecta > Lepidoptera > Tortricidae > Acleris > Acleris sparsana. The sequence continues at coordinate 45,225,645 of OV281285.1, read as the reverse complement.
CGGTTCCAGAGTGCATCAGCTGTCATGGTATGGGGTGCGATATCGCCTAGAGGCAAGTTACCGCTGCTGTTTATTGATCGAGGTGTCAAAATTAACCAAGACTATTACATCCAGAACGTGTTACAGGGTCATTTGCTAGAAAATGCTCAAAAATTATATGGAAACGACTATTACTGCTTCCAACAAGACAGTGCCCCATCTCACAAAGCTAAACGCACTCAAGACTGGTGTAGAACAAATTTGATAGATTTTATACCTTGGCAAGAATGGCCTGCATCATCGCCGGATTTGAATGCTTTGGACTTTTCGATATGGGGTTACATGCTGAGCAAGATTGGGAGTACACAGGGCATGAATCTAATCTCATTCAAGAATCGATTAGTCAAGATATGGGATGAAATACCAGACGAGGTAGTGCGTGCCGCGTGCAATGCATTCTATGGAAGAATGCGTCAAGTTATTAAAGCTGATGGCGAGCGATTTGAACTTATGAATTAGTTTTTTTAAGTATGGAGTACGCTAAAAATAAAAACGTGATAAATTTTAAAATTTTCTGTCTTGTTTTAATTTTATGGCTCTTTTTAACTAGGACACTTAATCTGCCCAACCCTGTACATCTGAAATATTCATTTAAATTATAGAAACTTTTCATTGATAGCCATTTTTTAAGCTTTGTCTTCAATCTACTCCCATCTAGCGATTTAATTTGTTCAGGCAAATGGTTAAATTTTTTAATTCCAGGTACATATGCGCTCTTACTGATTGTGAGTAAGCTTATAAAGCTGGAAGGTCTAACTCTACATGATACATCGTATTTATATTGGGATCGGATATTATTTTTAAAGCCACATTTTTTTATAAATATTTTTATATATATAGTATTTGGTTTAGTACTAGTAACCATTTTATTTTAAAAAGTTTTGTAAGTAGGCACTTTTACAAGTCTGAGTCTACCAGCGCTTCCAAAGAGACCACTGTTGAGAAGAAGCGCCGCAAGAAACTCAACAGTGAGCCTTTTTTCTAAATAAATCACTTATTACAATACTAAACTTAAGCTACACAATTTAAATGTCACAGAGATGTACAGGTCCCAGTAGTAATAATAATTAAATATATCCAAATGTCGGATTAAAATAAATAATACAATTTCGGAGATGTAAACAGTCTCCAAATGTCAAATTAAAATTAAGAATTAGGTAAATATAATTTAAAAAAAAACACAAAACAAGGGAGATGTAGAAAGTCTCCATAATTTGCTACTATATGCTAAGAAAACTAAATGTGTTAGGTTCGCTTTGCATAATGTTAAACCAGTAGATTCTAGTATTTATCTAAATAACGAGTGTTTGCAAATGGTACATAAGGCAGTTTCCCTAGGTATAACGATAGATAAAAAAATACAAAATGGGGTCTCCATATAGCTGTACTGGCACGTAAACTAAGTTCGGCAGCTTACGCCGTTAGGAAAATTAGACAACTAACTAATGTTGGGACGGCTCGCTTAGGTTATTAAGTTATTTCCATAATGTTATGTGTTACGGTATTCTGATTTGGGGTAAGGTAGCTGACATACAAACTATATTTGTGATACAAAAAAGGGCCATTCGTTCTATTTACAACTTAAATTTCCGTGACTGCTTAAGATTACTTTTTAAATAATTTATTATATTAACTGTAGCGTCCCAATTTATTTCTTTATTTATTTATGAGAAACGGTATTTTCGAATAGCGATTTACGTAGGTACATAATTTAACTACTAGAAATAAAAATAAAATCGCTGTTCGAAAATTCCGTGTCCGTAAAGTATATGAATTTCGTCAATGCATTCATTTCTATAATGAACTAACTTCTGCCCGTGACTTCGTCCGCATAGAATTAGTGATTTTGCCATCCCACGGGAACACTGATTTATTTCGGGATTCAAGGCATGTGTTATTAATCCAGTGTGTAAGCAAACTATTCCAAATTGTATCCAACCAAATTCGTCCATCCGCTTTAGCGAAGAAGTATCTAACTCACGCACGCATAACCTTTCGCATTGATCTCATTATGTAGGATAGGATGTAAACAGGTACATCCAGCGCACGCAATCGCTCTGGCCGAAATCGTAGTCGATAAAAATACCCTCGGTGCGCGAGTCCGACTCGCACTTGACCGGTTTTCGGTAATTGTAGTTTTTTTGACGCTTGTGTATTATACCATTTTTACGATTCAACAAAAAGAAATATGGTTTGCAGTTTATTTGATTTTAATTTTAATTGAATAATACAAACTGACGATATCCTAAACAAATCAAGAAGGACGAAGTTCTTCGATCAATGAGCACAGAATAAGTAATAGTACAAATACAGAAGTTGCACTCCCCTACTAAAACGCGGTTTGGTTATAAAAAACGTGCCTACGCTATGCCTCTCTTACTATCATATAACTTGTATTCGTTCGCACGCGGCACGTGTAGCGCTAGGGTTGTCACTCGCCTAGAATACATCAATGAGGTCAAACAATGTTTTAGCTGATCAGATGTCGTTCGCTCACTTGCGGCGGTGTATCAATGTGTTTTTAGCCGACTTCAAAAAAGGAGGTTCACCTTACGTGGGTTTATTTTTTTTATGTGATAACACTACGAGTATTAACTTCGCGATACGACCGTTCCGTGCGTTCAAGGCGGCAGATCGTGGCGTGCGCATGCTCGCTCTGTCGCTGCCGGGCCCGAACTGAATTCCACACGCCGTGTGACCGAGCGGGCAGGTTAATAAGGCGGAACGCCACGCCCAGTGCAATCCCTCTGACAGTGTCTCTTCTCTGTGGCTTTTTAAATAAATGTAGATGAAAATACACTTTTTATACTAAACATTAATTGTATTATAAGTGAATAGAGTCAATTTTAGTATGAGCGTGGCCAGTAATGGAACGGTGGCCACAGAGTACAAGAGGTTTTAAACATGTTTTAATTACTTAGTTTTATGTTCATTTTAGTAAAATGTATATGAAAATATATACTCTTTTTATTTCTATATCGTTGCTTTGCTAATCAGGGCTCATGAACATAATACAATTGTGACAAATACATTCATATAGGTAATTCATTCACGCGGGTGGAGCCGCGGGTACATCTTGTTTATAATATTAAGTAGGATAGGATTACCTGACGTAGTTTTAAAGTTACCCTTTCCAGCGCTTAAAAAATACTTGAAAAAGTCGTTGTCTAAAGCGTATTATGGGGTCGAGGATTATCCAACAGACAAAAATGCATGGCCTTAACCCGGAACTTAGTCAATAGGTTAACGCCGGAATTGTGCATGTTCAGAAAAACATCTAAAATGGCAATAAAATGTAAGGAAATCCAAGTGCTGACCCAAACTCTCCCGCTGTGGTGTTAATTGATTGTGGAATCAGTTAGGTATCTTAAGAACTTTTGACCTCCTCTATTAAACCTCGGATTATCCGTCATTAAACCTCACTCAAAACAACCCCTGGCGAGGAACCAAGGCTTCGAAATAGTCTCGTTTGTATGAAAAACGCATTCTGACCCGGTATTTTTGCTCCTGAGTGTACTTACAAGCACCAAAACGAATTCAGTAATTCAGCCTTTAACTTAACTGAAGCTGAGCTTTACCCACATGAGAACTTAAAGCATTATAACATTCTTTCTGTAAACCTTTTTACCTGTATTGGCTGCATGAATGTTCGTTGTAATTCTCTTATACGGTTCAATAAAAAAGCTGAATAAGAGGATGTACCTTGCTCACATTATAACTTAAGGCATTATAGGTAACACTGTAAGTACCTACACCAATAATTTTAACAAATAACTTTATACATGTTTACAGCAACGCTGTTAGAATGCTGACATCAAAGTGGCATAATCCTACTCTGATTTTATGAAGCTATTTAGAATTAACCTTTATAAGGGCGTCGTCGAATACTCTTTTTACACCAGGTTAATATTTTTGGCTGTTATAATGCATTATACAGATAAGTGTTATTTACAGCTTAAAGTTCACGCATACACCTTAGTTACTAATTAGTTAATTACTAAAGCTTGGAGTTCACACTGCGACCAAATGTTAACTTGAGCAACTTGTGTTGCTTTGTTACATTTTGATTGCTCTTATAAAGCCCTTTTTTAGGAGGGGTGGAATTTCCATAAATCCTTCCTTAGTGGAGTTCTACAGTGTGTAAATGGTATACGGGCGTTTATTAAAACTGGACATAGATTAACACTCTACTAATCATGAACAGAAATAATTATTTTGATTACGCTAACGTATACACCGTTATTATTTTTTGAACATACTATCGACCCGCAATGTAAATCGAAGTCCATCTGTCAGGTATTTTCAGGTTATTTTTTTTTTTAATTTTAACAAAAGCTGCCTAAATCTGCTCAGTAGGGGTTATACTAACCACAGTTAAAAGGAACGCCCGTATACCATTTACACACTGTATACTGTAGGTATAAGGTATCTCTGTGCAAATTCCCAAGTTTGGGCTGGGCGTTGATATATCAACAATCAGTTTAGTATTTTATATATCGTTACTAATTTGGAATAAAATCGTATCTAAAATTTCGAGATGTATGAGTTTGAATTAAATTATCTTCAGGTTTAGCTAAGTTTAAAATCATACTTAACAAAATATGAGATACTTGGTTTTTCAATCCAATGACGACATATGCCTACCTACCTATGCATAGATCATCTGGTTGTCTTATTGAACTAGGTTTAGTGACGTGGGCTCTGAGACTAATACTGTTAAACGGGAAATATATTTTATTATACTTTTTGTAATCCGCCTTCTCGAAAACGGCTCTAACTTCTACTACGAGGGTAGGTATAAAATCGATTTGTCAAACAATGGTCTTACATGTAAACAAGAAATATTCTGGTGGGGCCATTTGCAACGTTAAAAGATGGCGGATGTGTAATCGGTTTTAGTTTTGTATTTTTGTGTATTTAGGTGATCAAAGTTCTTTTCTGATCGTGATTTGTGTTTTTAATACCTTTGTGTTGCACAGTAATAGAAGACTTGTACGTATTTCGTGTATCTGGCATCTTACTTCTCGTTTCAAGTGGACTCGCAATGGTACAAAGGTTAAAACTATCTTGACCTCTGTCCTACATATCACCGTACAACGTTGCCCCCAATCTTCCTGGAGAAGATTGGATTGTATTTTATTGCTATATTGATTTATACTTATACATTTTCATTGTGGAAATGCCATATCCCCGCGATAGTAGCTGTTGAAGTCGCCGCGGGGCAAAGAAGAAGAAGAAATATTCTGTAATATCATTGTTTTCGAATTAGTTTTACAGACGCTCGGTCTTCCAGGTAGGTACCTACCATAAGCCGGGTACTAGCGTTGGAAATAACTTGTAAAATACAAGTATCTTTCAAACGCCCCTGTATTGTTCAATAAAATACCGAATCTTTCCTCGCGGATCCTCGGTTGAATTTTTCGCAAGTTCAAGTTTTTTAAGTGTATTTTACGATGTACCTATTCTTCGCATTATTATAATTTTGATAGTGATAGTGACATTGAATTGTAAAATATGTATGTACATACTTTATTGTACAACCGGGAATAAGTAATACATTTTGATACAAGTGCGCGTCAAATACTAGGAGTGCATAAACATTACAATTAACCTACAGGCACGGCGATCCAAGTTGCGCTACGCACCCCCTAATTACCGCTGATACAGGTGTAGTGCATAATTGCTTTCCTTCGTATTTTCACGGAAACGTACGAACGTGTCATGCTATTTCAGTCAACCTCAGTACTTTTTGTACTGTGACCGACTGAAATAGCAAGACACGTTCGTACGTTTCCGTGAAAATACGAAGGAAAACAATAATGCACTACATCTGTACTTTATTTAATCTTTTTGGTTGGATGAACGGCTTAGCACAACCACTAATGTTTTTTTGAAAATTACATGCATTTTGTAGGAAAAATACAAAGTTTCGAAATAAATAAAATGTATATATCTTTCGCAATTTTGAGTTTCGCTTTGAGTATTATGTAAGTAACTAGAATGTAAGTTCGGAGGATTCCATCCATTGTATTTATTATCAGATTGTACGAGAAAACAAATACAAGAATAACGATTAAATGAAGTTGCTTATTTAATAGAGGTGTAGCCCTCGAAGTTGTCCAGGAGTACGTCTACCTAGGACACAAGTTACAGCTGGGTAGAGACAACTTTGAGGGTGAAATCACCAGAAGAGTGCAGCTTGGTTGGGCAGCATTTGGAAAGTTGCGTCACGTCTTTGAGTCACCCTTGCCGCAATGCCTGAAGACCATGGTATTCAATCAGTGCGTCCTGCCGGTCATGACATACGGAGCCGAGACGTGGAACCTGACAGTGAAACTAGCCCACCGACTACACCTCACCCAGCGAGCTATGGAAAGGTGTATGCTCGGAATCTGGCTAAGGGACAAAATCCGGAATGAGATGATCCGGCATAAAACTAGGGTCACTGACGTAGTTCAGAAGTGTAGCAGACTGAAGTGGCAGTGGGCTGGTCACATCTGTCGCAGAACCGATGGTCGAGTGGAGACCACGGCTCGGCAAGCGTAGCGTAGGACGCCCTCCAGCCAGATGGACCGACGACCTGAAAATAGTGGCTGGTGGTGACTGGATGGCGAAAACGGGAGATCGGGCCTTGTGGCGAACCCTGGGGGAGGCTTACGTTCAGCAGTGGACTGCAATAGGCTGAAATGATGATGATGATGATTTACTTAATAGAGTAGGATTGAAATAGTGAGGAGGTCGACGCCGCAAGCACCCTCATGTTGCCTACTCGTATGGCCTGGGAACGATTACACGATCGTAACGTTTGCCGTTAAAAGCGTTAAATATTGACAAAGCTTTCAGAAGAGCCCGTCCTATTATCATGTTGCCAAAGATAACACTTGATAGTCGATAAAAACATGCATCATGTACGGGCCGCCACGGACGACGAGATAACTGAAGGTAGTTTGATTCGACCGGACATGAAGCGCCCGCCGCGGCTTAACGTTCAATACGCGTTTGGATATACCTATACCTACCTACCTACATGTTCGGTATTGTTAAAGTCCGAACGGTAAGCTCTAAGGTTTACCGGTGAAACTGATATTTACCAATTAACATAGACCAAAAAAAATAAGTCGATTCAAATTCGAAAGAATAGGTAATTTTAAGAGATCAATTTTGTTTATTTTGTATTTGACCCAATAGTTTTGTTTTAATATACTTATTTATTTAGCAGACATTATATGGACGACATGGAATTTTCTAGTAAATAACAACAATTAAATGATATATAATGATAAAAAGTGATTGTAATAGTGTATTAAAACATACTATTTCAAGCGGTTTTCGCCTAACCCGAAAGATACACCTAGGAAGGCTTCAAGCCGAAAACGAAACTGAAACAAAGGTTAAATATATTTTGGTCGAAATATCCGAAATAGATAAATATTACAAAAACTTAATAATGCAGAACGTCTTTAAAATCGTATTCCTCGAAATGGTTCAAAATCAGTCTGTTTAAAATAGTAAAAAACCACAAACTCTTCACTGCACACACTTACCTACCCGCAGTATAGGTAAGTGTGAGCATTTTGAGCTGGTTGAATAAAGGTGATGTTTCTTCGTAGTGGCAAAGTTTTATTGATCATTTCTTGATTTAATCATTACCTTAATAAATGCTTTGCCGGGTACATATTTTTTATTTTTCTTGCATGCTTATATTTTGTTGATACTAGTTAGTTTGAAAAAAAAAACGGTGTGCACACTTGTCAAGTTAGTTGGAATAAAACAAACTGCCGTACATTTTTTAGTCAACTTAGAAATTTGATTTTTCACAGCTTCAAGGGACTGTAGACTTGAGGAGTATAGGTTTGGTTTAAATTCCAACTCGATACCTCTACGCGTTCCCGAGATATATAGGCTCTTGACAGACAGACGGACGGGCGGACGGACGGGCAACAAAGTGATACTATAAGAGTTACGTTTTTCCTTTTAAGGTACGTAACACTATTAATACATAATCATATATAAATAATAAGATAAGAGGTATGGGCGCCGATGGGCTGAAGGTGGGCGGCGGCGCGCCGACTTTATGGAGTCGGCGGCGCTGGCGTCGTCGTCGGCATGACCCCCAAAGCATTTTATGACGATGGCAGTATAAAAAAAAAAAAACCGGTTCCAGAAACTATAACATTTTTGGCCCTTTTTAGTTAATAAAAAAACAACTTGGTTATATAGTTCTAAATACGAGTAACAATAAACATTAAATTATACTTTAACCAAAATAATAATAGGTTTTAAACGATGTTTAAATAGATACATATTTTTTATGTTGAATTTAACAAATATGAATTCTTTAAAATAATGCTGGAGCCATGCAACAATTAGTCAATCAATCAAAATAACTTAAGACCTGACCAAGCCTATTCGGATTCTGGATCGTCGAAATAACTTAAGACCTGACCAAGCCTATTCGGATTGTGGATGGTCGAAATAACTTAAGACCTGACCAAGCCTATTCGGATTGTGGATGGTCGAAATAACTTAAGACCTGACCAAGCCTATTCGGATTGTGGATGGTCGAAATAACTTAAGACCTGACCAAGCCTATTCGGATTGTGGATGGTCGAAATAACTTAAGACCTGACCAAGCCTATTCGGATTGTGGATGGTCGAAATAACTTAAGACCTGACCAAGCCTATTCGGATTCTGGATCGTCGAAATAACTTAAGACCTGACCAAGCCTATTCGGATTCTGGATGGTCGAAATAACTTAAGACCTGACCAAGCCTATTCGGATTGTGGATGGTCGAAATAACTTAAGACCTGACCAAGCCTATTCGGATTCTGGATCGTCGAAATAACTTAAGACCTGACCAAGCCTATTCGGATTCTGGATGGTCGAAATAACTTAAGACCTGACCAAGCCTATTCGGATTCTGGATGGTCGAAATAACTTAAGACCTGACCAAGCCTATTCGGATTCTGGATGGTCGAAATAACTTAAGACCTGACCAAGCCTATTCGGATTGTGGATGGTCGAAATAACTTAAGACCTGACCAAGCCTATTCGGATTGTGGATGGTCGAAATAACTTAAGACCTGACCAAGCCTATTCGGATTCTGGATGGTCGAAATAACTTAAGACCTGACCAAGCCTATTCGGATTCTGGATGGTCGAAATAACTTAAGACCTGACCAAGCCTATTCGGATTCTGGATGGTCGAAATAACTTAAGACCTGACCAAGCCTATTCGGATTCTGGATGGTCGAAATAACTTAAGACCTGACCAAGCCTATTCGGATTGTGGATGGTCGAAATAACTTAAGACCTGACCAAGCCTATTCGGATTCTGGATGGTCGAAATAACTTAAGACCTGACCAAGCCTATTCGGATTGTGGATGGTCGAAATAACTTAAGACCTGACCAAGCCTATTCGGATTCTGGATGGTCGAAATAACTTAAGACCTGACCAAGCCTATTCGGATTCTGGATGGTCGAAATAACTTAAGACCTGACCAAGCCTATTCGGATTGTGGATGGTCGAAATAACTTAAGACCTGACCAAGCCTATTCGGATTGTGGATGGTCGAAATAACTTAAGACCTGACCAAGCCTATTCGGATTCTGGATGGTCGAAATAACTTAAGACCTGACCAAGCCTATTCGGATTCTGGATGGTCGAAATAACTTAAGACCTGACCAAGCCTATTCGGATTGTGGATGGTCGAAATAACTTAAGACCTGACCAAGCCTATTCGGATTCTGGATGGTCGAAATAACTTAAGACCTGACCAAGCCTATTCGGATTCTGGATGGTCGAAATAACTTAAGACCTGACCAAGCCTATTCGGATTGTGGATGGTCGAAATAACTTAAGACCTGACCAAGCCTATTCGGATTGTGGATGGTCGAAATAACTTAAGACCTGACCAAGCCTATTCGGATTCTGGATGGTCGAAATAACTTAAGACCTGACCAAGCCTATTCGGATTGTGGATGGTCGAAATAACTTAAGACCTGACCAAGCCTATTCGGATTCTGGATGGTCGAAATAACTTAAGACCTGACCAAGCCTATTCGGATTCTGGATGGTCGAAATAACTTAAGACCTGACCAAGCCTATTCGGATTGTGGATGGTCGAAATAACTTAAGACCTGACCAAGCCTATTCGGATTGTGGATGGTCGAAATAACTTAAGACCTGACCAAGCCTATTCGGATTCTGGATGGTCGAAATAACTTAAGACCTGACCAAGCCTATTCGGATTCTGGATCGTCGAAATAACTTAAGACCTGACCAAGCCTATTCGGATTGTGGATGGTCGAAATAACTTAAGACCTGACCAAGCCTATTCGGATTCTGGATCGTCGAAATAACTTAAGACGTGACCAAGCCTATTCGGCTTCTGGATGGTCGAAATAACTTAAGACCTGACCAAGCCTATTCGGATTGTGGATGGTCGAAATAACTTAAGACCTGACCAAGCCTATTCGGATTCTGGATGGTCGAAATAACTTAAGACCTGACCAAGCCTATTCGGATTCTGGATGGTCGAAATAACTTAAGACCTGACCAAGCCTATTCGGATTCTGGATGGTCGAAATAACTTAAGACCTGACCAAGCCTATTCGGATTGTGGATGGTCGAAATAACTTAAGACCTGACCAAGCCTATTCGGATTCTGGATGGTCGAAATAACTTAAGACCTGACCAAGCCTATTCGGATTCTGGATGGTCGAAATAACTTAAGACCTGACCAAGCCTATTCGGATTCTGGATGGTCGAAATAACTTAAGACCTGACCAAGCCTATTCGGATTGTGGATGGTCGAAATAACTTAAGACCTGACCAAGCCTATTCGGATTCTGGATGGTCGAAATAACTTAAGACCTGACCAAGCCTATTCGGATTCTGGATCGTCGAAATAACTTAAGACCTGACCAAGCCTATTCGGATTCTGGATGGTCGAAATAACTTAAGACCTGACCAAGCCTATTCGGATTGTGGATGGTCGAAATAACTTAAGACCTGACCAAGCCTATTCGGATTCTGGATGGTCGAAATAACTTAAGACCTGACCAAGCCTATTCGGATTCTGGATGGTCGAAATAACTTAAGACCTGACCAAGCCTATTCGGATTCTGGATGGTCGAAATAACTTAAGACCTGACCAAGCCTATTCGGATTCTGGATGGTCGAAATAACTTAAGACCTGACCAAGCCTATTCGGATTGTGGATGGTCGAAATAACTTAAGACCTGACCAAGCCTATTCGGATTCTGGATGGTCGAAATAACTTAAGACCTGACCAAGCCTATTCGGATTCTGGATGGTCGAAATAACTTAAGACCTGACCAAGCCTATTCGGATTCTGGATGGTCGAAATAACTTAAGACCTGACCAAGCCTATTCGGATTGTGGATGGTCGAAATAACTTAAGACCTGACCAAGCCTATTCGGATTCTGGATGGTCGAAATAACTTAAGACCTGACCAAGCCTATTCGGATTCTGGATCGTCGAAATAACTTAAGACCTGACCAAGCCTATTCGGATTCTGGATGGTCGAAATAACTTAAGACCTGACCAAGCCTATTCGGATTGTGGATGGTCGAAATAACTTAAGACCTGACCAAGCCTATTCGGATTCTGGATGGTCGAAATAACTTAAGACCTGACCAAGCCTATTCGGATTCTGGATGGTCGAAATAACTTAAGACCTGACCAAGCCTATTCGGATTCTGGATGGTCGAAATAACTTAAGACCTGACCAAGCCTATTCGGATTGTGGATGGTCGAAATAACTTAAGACCTGACCAAGCCTATTCGGATTCTGGATGGTCGAAATAACTTAAGACCTGACCAAGCCTATTCGGATTCTGGATCGTCGAAATAACTTAAGACCTGACCAAGCCTATTCGGATTGTGGATGGTCGAAATAACTTAAGACCTGACCAAGCCTATTCGGATTGTGGATGGTCGAAATAACTTAAGACCTGACCAAGCCTATTCGGATTCTGGATGGTCGAAATAAATTACTTTACCCTAACCAACTGCATTTGGAGTACCCCGGGTAATACCAGGGTGATCAAAAAAAAACCGAAACAACAGACTGTACTTACTCCCAGTACATTACAGCTATAATCATAGCTCATAGCTATCAGTTTATTTATTCAGTACATACTTCTACTCCCTCATTTCAACTCAATATATGATATATGAATATATAATATATTGAGTTGCAATGAGGGAACCCATTAGGAATATTTTTTCAAAAACGCCAAAAGTAATATCTTTTAATTTTATGAGTAATTAAAACCAACCACCAACCCAATACCAATTTTAACGTTTCTAACTACAAAAATGCGAAACTGTGATATAAAATTTTACGCCCCCCTTTTATCCCATAGGGGGTAGTTATTCCAAAATCGCTGAAATCGATATTGTATTTGTAAAAAGTAGCCTATATACCAATTACTACGTTTCTAACTTCAAAAATGACGAAACACAACAAACTCTACACCCCCCTTAATTTACCCTTTAGGGTTTATAATGTGAGTAGATTTATAGTAGGATACTCGTATTACTAGGATTAGTGGATAATAGCTTCTGAACGCGGCTTCGTCCGCTTCGATTTCGATTATAGTTATTCCCTCGGGAACTTTTGAATTTTCCGGGATGAAAATTAGCCTACGTGTTATCCAGGGTATAAGCTTGTAACGAGGTTGTTACAACCTCCTTTTTTACGTTCCTGGCCACTCTTTCATTTCGTTTTAATCTTTCTAAATTCAAAATTGTTTATGATCCATTTTTTATATCGATCGAGGAGATGACTCGGAGATTATCTTTCTGACGAGACACGGGTCCCGTGTCTCCCTGTTTCATTACGTTTAATTTATTTTTTTATAATAAAATAATTCTGTATCAAATCCTTCTATTTTCTTAATATAATATTTGAAGAATGCATCCATTCCGATTGCAGTGTGAAGAAGAAACAAACACACACAAAATAATAAAAGAAAAGTACAAATGGCGGACTTAACGGGATGTACGATGCTCTATAAGTAAATATGTAGTGATAGAGAAATAATTTTACCAAAAACTCACAAAACTTTATAATATAAAAATCAAATATATTTGTAAATAATAAAAAAAATTGCGTTATGTAAGTTTTACTGTAATTGTTTTTCTTTACTTGTACTGTTTGAGCCCAAAATAACATTAAAGATTAAAGGTCCTTTTTTTTGTAATTATCCAATATGATTTGTTTAATCCATATTGGATTTAGTCGTTACTTCTTTGCAGTTATTACTGGTCCTGCCCCGGCTGCGATAGAAAATACCCTTTCACTTGGAGTGCTCGTTGCTGGGATAAACAACAAAACACGAGCAAGTGCTGATAAGTACGGAAACGAAGTTTTTCTGTCTTTCCAATAAAGCAAGACATTCCGATTATAAAGTTCTAAATTAACAGTAGTATCAGTACTGCAGTATTTCGCTGTTACATTATCGCGGCGGCGGCGGCAGCGCGCCGGCCTCCTTATGTTATCTTGAAGAATTTATTAAATATTGTTGCAAATTTGGTAGAGGAAATACAATATGCGATCCTGATGTTGACATACATAGGTTGGAATGCTGCAGGTGGCCCTTCCGTGCTCTATGCGGCGGCCTCCCAACTTTTGCAGAGTGTATTTAAATACCGGACATTCGGAGATTCCTACGAGACTGTTTAAAAAAATGTTTTATTGAACTCTTAAATTAATTGTTTATTATTTTGGTATTATAATGCATCTGTTAGTTCTCCTGGCTGATCTGCAGTGACGAAGCGAAGCTCTTTGGCTTTACCTTCGTGTCAACGCTTCGCCGACTCTACACCCGTCAACTCCATTACCGCTTCGACATTTAATTTTATTAAATTATATTTTTTGAGTAGAATTCAAACGAAATTCAAATTATTTAACATATATTTCTTTATAGATTTTCACTATCTTTGGCAAAATCGTCTCAACGGGAGACGGCATCATTTGCCATGGACGACAGATCATTGGTTGGACCCTTTTAGAATAATTAAGTATCTGTTAAAGGTTAAAGTTGTGATATTGAAGGCTAGAAATTTAAACTAAATTGTTCAAAAAATGCTCTTAAGTAGTTTATTATAGAAAATATAAATGCTTAAAATTATACTCGTAACGGGGCACAGATGCAGCAAGTAGGTAATCATACGACATTTTAAGTTCGTATAAATTGATTATGCCAGAGTGACTCAGCTTCTGTGCCCCTCAACTAGCTTATTGAGGGGCACAGAAGCTAGCTGAAAAATATGATGAATAGGTAGGTCATAATAATATGAACTTATCCGACAAAATATACGAATTATGTTATTCACTACATCTGCATGTGTACCTACTCGTAAGTCGCGTAACTGGTGTTGTCAATAACATTAAGCGATTAATTATGAGGAAGGAAAACACTAGTATGAGTATTAATTATTTGATAAAACATTTTACATTGCGTTCCACCAGTCTAAGCTTCTTTCTTGTAAGTATTTTCCTTAAATAATCTGAGAAGATAAAGAATATCATCATCATCACGCCGAAAGACGTCCACTGCTGAACATAGGCTCTCCACTCAGACCGGTCTTGTGCTTTTCGCATCCACCGCTTTCCCGCGATCTTTACGTTTAGTTAAAGAATATAATCTCTTATAAGTAAACATTTGACTGCGAAATTCGTCGGCTAGTGTATCGGACCGTGTACAGTGCGCCCGGCCCAAGAACTTCTCGGGCCCGCGAGAACGCGCGTTCGACGTGCCGCGTCACCTGGGTCTCCTGCTTGTGCTTAACACTGCGCTGCCCTAAGACAAGAGCAGAGAGAAACACTTCGTGTATAAATAATTGTTTTTGTTCTAAAATATTTGAATGTTGTATACCCTAATATACTCAAATGTAATAATGATAGATAGCAAAGCATATTTAAGCATGTTTTAGCTATTGTGCTTATATGTATACAGGGTGACGGGTAAATCGACCTATTACACTATAGCTAATTTGCAATTATTTTGTCCCAGTTAACTGGAGGTCTAATGTCACTTACCACCCGAGCAATTAAGACTCCGTGGTTCAAACACACAAGACACATTAGCTTGACCCAAAGACCGATGACTGTAATGTTTTTAATGTCAATAAACCAAACGAAGCGGTTTCCAAATTAAGTTCATCAGCAACATGCTACGTCAATAAATAAAGGCTAGGATCGCACATGGCTCAAAGGTTCCAATAGGTACTGGCAGCATTTCCACGCTATTACCAACAAAAATTGTTGAACCAGATCCCAACCGGACCGGGCATCACAGCCCCTATCCCTCAATCGCTGTCCCAAGTGTTTGACCTTACGCACCAAGGAACACAATTTCTACCGCTAACAGAACAAACTCATACACTCTTGAGCGCTGAGTATTTGGAGTGCTCGTTCCTTGCAGCACCTTCAGCAGCGGCACTTGCGATCTGTATCGTGTGGCTAAGGTGCAAGGAAGCCAAAGTGCTGAAGCGCGTTGCATCCCATAGGAGACTACTGCCTCTAGCTCATGGAACCAGGGTTAAGCCGTCTGGCCACTTACCATCCGAGCAATTAAGACCCCGTGGTACAAACACACAAGACACATTAGCTTGACCCAAAGCCCAATGAATGTAATTTTTTTAATGTCAATAAGCCAACCTAAGCGCTTTCCGAATTAAATTCACGACGCGTTTTCTACTCGTTTGTTAGCAAAAAATTTAAAACCTGGAATAAAAGTGGAGAACATTTGCATCTTTTTGGAAAGCTTGTGAATTGAGAAAGCTTTTTCCGTGATTTGTGCACCAACTGTCCTACATTTTATGGAGTAACCCCGTTCGACAGAAACGAAATTTAAAAAAGAATAATGATTTGTTATTTAAGAACGTGTAGTATTGATAAAGTTTTTGGAATTTTTGCCAACTGGTTTCGTTTAAATCATTTAATTTTGCTTATTTTTCAGACATCAGAAAAAAGGAATGTTTAGTTACCAGAGTGAAGTAGTTTTTTTACAATCGACAGTTTTAGATTTCAAAAATACTAAAAAAGTTAAATAACTCGGAAACTAGTGACATTAGACCCCCAGTTAACTGGGACAAACTTACTGCGAACTAGCTCTAGTGTAACCCCTTTTTTGGAATAGGTCGAGTTACCAGCTCCCCTCAGGAGCTCGCCTTCTCTCCGGTGAAGTAGTCAAAGCCATCAGAGGCCAACCACGTAGGTCCATTCAAAAAAAAAAAAAAAAAAGGTCGAGTTACCGGTCACGCTGTATACGAATTAGAGGGTTAGAATTTGCGAGTGCTCCGGCGATGCGGGAAGTGCAGCCCCCCGCCCTTGCGTTAAAGAAAGAGCTAGCACTAGAGTTCGCCTCCGTAGCTTCGGTTTATTTGGTAAGCTTCTACATACAAGCTACGGACATAAGCACATGGAATCGAGGCTGGCAGATTTGTTACTGTGGTTAAAATGTATGTTTCCCTGAAGCTTGACACCTAGATGTACGTTGAATTTTTTCATAAGGTCTGAGGCTTTCATACGATTATGATCAATAGATCAAGGTTGGAATAACCGTAAGAAAGTATAAGTAACCGATCACAGATACCAAAAATAAAGAATAAAACCAAAATCACTGCTAACTATTACGGTCGTATAACCTACCAAAAAAATGGCGCCGATCACCGCTGTATTTTATTTTCCATTTCAAACGTATTTTCAGGCTAAAAAATATATAAAGAGTACTCGGAATTGGTACAGAAAACCTTAAACAGCCATTTAAATACCATAACAATAGTTCAATTGTCATAACTATTACGTAAAATACTAAACAAGATTCGAGTTCCCTTACTAACCTCTTTCTGCGCTGCCGTCGCGGAAACTGATGAATTGCGAGCACATTGTTTGATTCACACACACTAGCGCTAATAGGTCCGTTAGTCAACAAAATAAGCGTAGTTTGTGTAAAACCTATTTTTTAGATAATCGTCTTCTTTTTTCTTTTTTACAATATGGCGTCTAGCTGCTACAATATTGAATTTTAATTACTGTCTTATCTTTAGTGACACTCACAAGATTAAGGAAAATCGATTGCCATAAGAATCATCAAAATCGGTCTATGCGTTTAGTTTTTAGAGCGCCACAAGGGAACAAACATACATATTTAGACTAATAAACAGATTACCCTCCTCGGCAGTCGGGTAAAAAAAGGCGATCAACCGACGCAGTCGATTGTTGCGTCCATGCTGAGAAATCAAATTAAGTATTTATCTAACTTAATATCAGCTGTATGTAAGTCGCTACTAATCTCATAGCTTCAAATAGAAGAAATTCAGCGATACGGCAGATTCGGGGAAACGTACGTTTACCGTATAGGGTCAAGGATTATCTAATACGAGTAGCCAAATATGGGGCTATTCCCAGTAGTCCGCACCCAATAGTTCGCACTGCGAATTTTTACTGGGAATTTTTATTCCCAGTAGTTCGCACTGCGGACAAATGGGAAAATCAAAATCCCAGTAGTTCGCACTGTTTAATTCAACATAACTGTGTTCAATTTCATATCCCCAGTAGTTCGCACTGCGGACTACTGGGAAAAAAAATCCCAGTAGTTCGCAGTGCGAACTACGGGGTGCGGACTGCTGGGAATAGCCCCAAATATGCTTGTTCTAAACCAGAAACCTCGATAACTTTATAATAACGTAAGGTCATAAAAACATGTAAATATTGTATGTTGTCTAGGGGACACGGTTTATGTAGGAGAAACGTATCAAAACGTTTAAACGTGTTTTTCGTGCATGGTTATTTGTAATAGGTAAGTATCTCGTATATAATTATATATGTATCTTTTATTTATGTGCCCTCGCGATAGTTTGGAGTTGTGTCCGGTTTTCCTGCTCAACTAAACAGGATTTTTACATTTTATTTTATAGGTGAAGTTATTATCATTGTCGTACCTACCTAGTTACTTTACTTAATTCAATGTGTTAAAAAATGACTGTTGAGTTTCTTGCGGCGTTTCTCCTCAGCGGACTCCTCTCGCGAAGCGCGAAAAAATCAAAAACAAAATATTTATTCAATAAATTGGCCACGTGTAGTTGTATACGGGCTGTTTTACACGTCGGTAATATAATCTACTAGCGCATCGGACAAGACCATCATTGCGGAGAAGAAACTTGTGCCTGTGCGACCTTTTTATTGAATACATATCTTATATCAATAATTATGACAAAACCTTTCCGTGAATCGGTTGTCCTTGCGAGTTGCGACCAACTCTCGGTCTCGGCCCGTGAAATAAATATCTAGTTACATAATTCAACAGCCGCATGCCCAGGTGTGGAATACACGATAGGTAAGCCCTAAGCAGAATTCAGGATGTATCTCGAAAGATACATCGAGTGAGTAAATGTATGCAGGTAGTTCATTATTTTAAAATAATACTGCGTTTAAGTACCAAAGCATGTCCACAAGACAATAAGAATATGGGTACAGGATTTACCACAGGCACAATGTTTACGGGCGTTTCCCAGGCAAGCAGGAACTTGACGTCATTTACCGTCCAGCGTTGCTGTTGTATGGTGACTCACAAAGCCTTTACCAGCTCGTTTCGTATGCACTACCTACGAAAATGCAGCCCATCTGACCTTACGATTTTAAAGTTATGTCAAACGTGACCATTTCAGCAAGAAGGAGGAACAAACACCGGATATTCCTACCGTATTTTATTATCTTGTTCTTTTAGTATTGGTTTCGTAAACTACAACATTTACAACTATTACCGACGTGCAACATTCTAGACAGCGACAGAACTGGGGTTGTTTTCAATTTGGCAGCATGGCTAATCGAACGTATAAGGTAGCCTAATTGAGAATGCACGCGCTAAAATGTGTTTTGTTCGCTTTTCATTGATCATATTTTACACATTACATTACACGAGATTCATTCAGTACAGTGGTTTTACGAGTATATCACGAAAACGGGTTTGCCATACTTGTGTGTGTAAAGGCACGTGCACGTTGTCTCTGAGTGCGTAGCTGTCGTCGTTAAGCGACGTCGTAGTGTGGGTCTGACGGGAATACTTAAACTCGCCGCTTCGACATTCACTCGTCCGTCCGTCCGACCTTCGTTGTTGAGAGAATCACACCCATATTATCCATTATATTTAATCTTTCCTTGTAGCCTAGTGAAGATACATAACGACAAGTTAGCGATTTGTGAAAATCGAAAATGAATTGACAGATCGGGTCGACCGCTATGATCCATACATTCCGCGTCGAGAGAAAATAGAAACGTTAGCAGCGTTATCTTGGCTACGCCTACACCTACTTGTCTTATTTGCGAATGTCAAGTCTAGGTATTAAGTACTAGTTACATTTTAAGACTGAAACGAAGTGGCTGCACACTGCAGTGGGCTCAATACCACTAATGTTTTGTGGGGCGTGCAATCTATCAAACCACGTTGCCAAAATGCAGGGGAGTCCCAAGCTCGCCCACGGCCGTCGTCCCTCCGAACAGGCAGACCCACCGACGGGACTGCCATTAGGGTCCGTTCAAACTGACCGGCTCGGAGAGGAGAGCAGATTTTAATCACATTGGAAACAGACTTTTGATTCATCGTAATAAGGGTTATTTTTGCATGTGTACTTCTTTTGTAATTAACGTAATGACACGCACAATCTGCTGTCCTCTCCCAGCCGGGTCTGTGTGAACGGACCCTTAGACGTATGTTCGTCTGTACAGGGTGATGCGCCTCTCTATGCGGCCATTATCAATTTTATTTTTTCTAATCTTATTTGCACGAGCACTCATGTCGTTATATTAATTCTCTAAATGATTAATTAACTAATTATGGAGTTTACCTCGGGGATGTTTCTTTTTTCGTCTACTCCTTGGTGTGGGGTGGAGGATGGGTCTTTCAAAAATGTTGGGGGTATGTGAAAACAATTTATCGATTAAGGGTTCCATTTATGAACTATTACGTTTTAAATGATATTTTTTTTTAGAGTTAAGTGTCCCCCCCCCCCTACACACCAAACTACAAACACTAAAAATCTGTAAAATATCTTAAATGAGAGCACATATAAAATAAAATTGGTTCCTCAGATACAGGCGACGTGTTTATCCCTACTATACCTCCTAATAACTTTAAATAGAGAAGTAGTATACTTGTGGTATTTTGAGGCAGTATTTGATAAAAAAAAGATAAAAGAAATTTATTCAGTAAGTAGGCCGCTCGGGCACTTTAACACGTCAAGATACTACCAGCGCTTCCCAAGAGGAGACCACTGCTGAGAAGAAACGCCGCAAGAAACTCAGCAGTCAGTCATTTTTTAAACATATTTCATATTTCATATTATAATGGTACAACTTAATCTAGCATTATATAAAGCTACAAGTATTAAATTAAATATTATATCAAATAACAGTAGTTCAGCAGGAAAACATGCCAAAAATCTTACGGGAGAGAAAGATAGAAAAGAATAAAATAAAACAAAATAGAATCAACTACTTATATATGTGTATATGAGATGGTGCAAGATGACCACATAAAAGTTTCGATATGTTTTCCTGCATCAACGGTGTCCCCCAGACAAGAAAAAGCAGGATAAAGCTTTTGCATTTGAGCAAATTATTATTGACTAAGTTTCGGGTGTAGGCCATGCATTTTTGTCTGTTAGATAGTCCTCGACCCTATAATACGCTTTAGACATTAACGACCTTTTCAAATATTTTTTAAGTGCTGGAAAGGGTAACTTTAAAACTACTTCAGGTAATTTATTATAGAAATGAATGCATTGACCAACAAATGATTTATATACTTTGCGGACACGGAATTTTCGAATAGCTATTTCATTTTTATTTCTAGTATTTAAATTATGTATATCTGAGTTTTTGGTGAAAGAATCTAAATTCTTAATATTATAAATAATATTCTCGTAAATAAATTGAGACGCTACAATTAAGATATAAATTTCTTTAAAAAGTTCTCTTAAGGAGTCACGGGAATTTAAATTATAAATAGAACGAATGGCCCTTTTTTGTAACACAAATATAGTTTGTATGTCAGCTGCCTTTCCCCAAACCAGAATACCATAAGACATAACACTATGAAAATAACTATAATAAACTAAGCGAGCTGTCTCAACATTAGTTAGTTGTCTAATTTTCCTAACGGCGTAAGCTGCCGAACTTAGTTTACCTGCCAGTGCAGCTATGTGGGGACTCAATTGCAATTTTTTATCTATTGTTATGCCTAGGAAAACCGCATTATCTACCTAATGGTACATAATGCGGTTTTCCTAGGCATAACAATAGATAAAAAATTGCAATTGCAAACACTCGTCATTTACAAAAATACTAGAATCTACCGGTTTAACATTAGGCAAAGCGAACCTAACACATTTAGTTTTCTTGGCATTTAGTAGCAAGTTGTTACTAATAAACCAATTATGTACTTTAACTAGAGTGGCGTTTATCCTACTGTAGTCTACGGTTTTTCTATCTACCTTGTAAATTAGTGAAGTATCATCAGCAAAAAGTACAATATCGCAAAGTTCATCTACTATTGGTGGTAAGTCAATTATGTAGACCAAAAATAAAAAAAAGGACCTAAAATAGAGCCTTGAGGCACACCTATTTTCACTGTAGCTCCAACAGATTGCGTTTTGTTTACAACAACTGTTTGAGTTCTATCACTTAGATAAGAAGACATAAGGCTTAAAGCTTTATTGGACAATCCATAATGTTCTAATTTTAAAATAAGGGTCATATGTTCCACGCAATCAAAAGCTTTAGAAAGAACACAAAATATTCCTATTGCGTCGCAAGATTTTTCCCAACTGTTATATATATATATATATTTAATGAGTACAGATGCCGCATCAATTGTTGATCGATCTCTTGTAAAGCCAAACTGGTTATTGCTAAGTAGTTTATTTCTGTTAATGTGACCTAACATATCCTTCAGCATTAGTTTCTCAAAGACTTTACTTAAAACTGGTAGTATGGAAATGGGACGGAAGTTCGTTGTATCACTCATCTCGCCTGATTTAAAAAGAGGTATGATGTTACTATATTTCATGAGATCTGGAAAGATCCTCTCTGATATGCAATTATTGTAAATTAATGCTATAGGTAGATGGGGTGCAATTACATCTATGATATGAAAGAGCACTTTAACTGATGTGCCCCACAAATCTTCAGTCTTTTTTAAACTAAGCGATTTAAATATCTTTACTATTAAATCTGAATTTACAGGGCTGAATTCAAAGTTTATATTACATTTACTGACATTAGTGCAAAGTAATGATTGAGCTTCAACCTTTTTGAGCTTTTTGTGTAGTAACGGCTTCGGAACTCTACACTGAGCACGGTGAGAAATGCTTTTATGGTATAGTAATATAGGTATACAGGGTGACTGCGGGGTCGTGTATCAACAAAGTAAACTAAAACTCACTACACCATCAGGAACATAATGTAATAGATTTAAGCGTTAAGACAATTATTTCATTTTTATAGAAATACATTTTTATTCGGGACCATGGCCACTCTACATAGTCAATTTCTTACTCGTCTGATCGGTCGATTTTCAAATATTTTTTAACATGATAACGTGGTGACCATAACTTTAGTAATAACTATTTATTTTAATAAAATGATGAACTTTAAATGTTTCACAAACCACTATGCTAATAAAATCTCAATCATTTATTTCGTTGGGAAAATTAAGTTATGGTAACGTCCCCGCAGTCACCCTGTACCTATATTACGATTACAGAGATCTAATTCAGTTTGAGTTTATAGTTCAAAATATTTTGTCACAAACGCACAAAGCTATGCATTATACACATACACATTCGGGTTGATGGCCTTGAGGTCAATATCCGATGCTGTTGCGATGCGGATTGTGATGGATGGTGGTCCCCACATTGACTTAGCGTGAGTGTATTATAATATATTTGTACAGTATAACAAGTAGCAGAGCTACAGAATATACAGCCTACACCACTCTGGGAATGAAGGCGTGGGTTTATGTATTTATGTATGTATATTAAAGGTGATATAACACTCAGCAACACATGTATACACAGGCCAAGCAATCCAAAGGGGTCAGTAAGGGGAAATCTAAAGCTGTAAGAGAAAGGGCGAGGGTGTTAAATACGCAAGAGTACACATCTGATGATCTGATGGTGCTCCCACACAGTGGTTATTAAATTGTATATAATAATAATGTTATGAAACATTTACTGTGGGGCTTTTAGATTTGTATCTTGCAAAAAATCTTAACAGCGGTTTTTTCTTCAATTGTGTATTTAAACTTACCTCTCCAATTGATATCGAAAAATTAAACACTTTCCACGGCGGGTAGGTACAAGGTGAAGAAAATAAAAACATGTTTTTGTGAATAAAATAACTTTAGTTACTGTATGTAAATAATTGGTGGAGCCTATATATTTTTGCAGAATTAAACAAATTAGTCAACGGAAATAAAAAAAATATTTTGGGTATTTTTAATTGTAATTCAAGCAAAAATATTAACAACGATTGTTTTACATAAAATAATTAAAATTAATATATTAATAAGCTAACTTTTATTTTAACAAATTGGCAAAAATGGTTTAGGCAAAAATGTAACAAAGGTGAATTTAGTTTAACTTTCATGAATAGCATAAATCTTACTTATTTACAAGAAAACTAAACACTATAATGCAAAGCGTTAGTATTACCATATTAAAATATTTGACACCTAATATGTTTCATTTTAAGAAATTATAATATGGGTTATATATGTTCCATTATTCAACAACTATCAGTTCTGTTACACTTTTTCCTGAACCGATATTTGATATTTTTTGATATTTCTGATGAGCAAAGTTATTTTCTTAATAATAGCTGACTATAAGAATTACAATGCATTCGGCATATTGTTTGTCCTGTTAGTATTTTTGTGTAACGTACAATGTCAAATTATAAGATTTAAAAAAACATTGATGCGCGGACGATTTGCTTCATTTCCTAGCGTACTGGTAAAACTTTGTGTCTTGCATAAATACTTCTTACAAACAAGCCTGTTAATATTTTTTCTACAAGAGTTATATTGACAAACTATAATTCATAAAAAAAAATGTATGCGCTGTGGTGAACTTTTCGCGGGATACAATTTAAAACACTCTCTTGTCTATGCTCAACACATTTAATGAAAAAAAAATGCTCTTTTAATTCGTGCAAGGTTGGCCTAATTTTTTTGTCCAAATTCTCTGGGTAATTTTGTAATACGACAACCACGTACAAGTTTCTACTAAACCTAAGAAAGTTGCTGTGTTATAAAACGTTGACGTAGTAAGTAGTAGACGTAGTATTTTTTTTTAAATGTACATTAGGGACAGAAATATTAACAGGTTTTTAGAGTTGTTGGTAATTTGTAATGCATGTGTATTTTTTTTTTAAACTGAAGTAATTCGATAATAATATTATGCGACTTATCTAATCTTTAGGCACTTGTCCTAACGCCAACGAGGAATAAGCGATTATTAGCTCTAGAAACGAACAAAAATATATCTTACTACAATAATATTATAAATGCGAAAGAACGTGTGCGTGCGTGTGTGTGTGTGTGTGTGTTTTGGATGACATTTGGAATAGAGATAGCTTATACCCTGGATTATATTACATTGGCTACTTTTTATTCCGGAAAATTTAAGAGTTTTCGAGGGTTTTACTGACGAACACGCGTTCAGAAGCTAATCCACTAATCCTATAATACGAGTATCCTACTAATCCTACTAATATTATAAACGAACGTGTATATCGACACTCTTGAGGGAATAAAAATGTATAGGGTATTTCCCGTTGACCTAGAACTATGCAGCACCGTCTAAGACACACCCCCACAGGCACAAGTATAGGAAAAAAACTGAAATCTATACTTTTGAAATTAAATGATAAACAAACAGGGTCTTTATGCAAGGAACGGCGGACCAAATTTTGAATTGAGTTAACCGTGGGCGAGTCCGACTCGCACTTGTCCCGTTTTGTACGAGGGGCGTTCAATCATTTCTCAGTATTGGTATCTTGCAAACCTTCCGTAAGCTTCTTAGATGCCGCTAAGAGCCATTCAAAGACAGTAAAAAAATTAAATTTGAAGCCCACACGTTCTATTGTTTTTCTGCTACTGCTGAACAGACGTGATCACCATGAGCGATTTTACAATATTCATTAAATTGGAGCATAGAGCAGTGATAAAATTATTAAGGAAAATTTTAAAGTCTATTAAAGAAGAAACGGATTTAATTTACCGCGAGTCCGCTCGTTCATTATCTACTGTCCAAAAGTGGTCAATTGATTTAAGCGTGGGAGGGAGGGAGGGAGGGAGGAGCATAGAATATGACCCTAGACCTGGTCGGCCTGTTGAAGCTACTTCACCAGAAAACATCAAAAAGTGGAGACAATTATACTGGAAGATGGTCGAGTGAAGATTAGGTCTATGCACAAAAAAACAGTATTTCTATTAGTAAAATATATGATATTATCCACGATCATGTCAACATGTCCAAAGTTAGTGCGAGATGGGTACCACGAATGTTGACACCGTTTCAGAAGCATAAAAGCTGTGTGGTGAAAACCCTGATTGTTTGCTCCAAAAAAAAGGTTACCGGAGATGAAACTTGGGTTTATCATTATGACCCTGAGAGCAAACAAGAGTAGATGCGGTGGCACGTTAAAGGAACACCTCATCCCAAGAAATTCAAAGTCGTCCCTACAGCTGGCAAGATCATGGCGACAATATTCTGGGATTGTGAAGGGATATTATTAATAGATTATAAAGAAAAGGATTTAAATAGTACTACTTACGCTTACATTTTACGCCAATTACGGGAAGCAATCTAAGGGAAGACGAGGGGAAACTTGACCAGAAGAGTGCTGCTGCTTCATGACAATGCCCCTGTGCATACTGCTCATGTTGCCAATGCTGCTGTTCTTGAATCTGGGTTCGAAACTATTACTCACCCGCCGTACAGTCCAGACTTGGCCCCCAGCGACTACTTTTTGTTTCCCAACCTTAAAATGGATCTTCGTGGACATCGATTTTCTAATGATAAAGCGTTGAAGGCAGCGGTGGAGGAGCAGTTTGACACCCAAGACAAAAAATATTTTTATGAGGGGTTAAAAAAACTAATTGACAGATCATATAAGTGTATAAACAGAGGGGGGAAAATATAGAAAAATAAAAATAATACACTAATGGTATGCTTTTGTTTTCCTTCTCATACCGAGAATTTATTGAACGCCCCTCGTAGTTAGAAACGTTAAAATTGGTATTTAGGCTACTTACGTCTTAAATGCGAAAGTGTGTGTGTATGTGTGTGTGTGTGTGTGTGTGTGTGTGTGTGTGTGTGTGTGTGTGTGTGTGTGTGTGTGTGTGTGTGTGTTTTTATTGTTACTTCTTCACGCTGCAACGGCTGGACGGATTTGGATGAATTTTGGAATAGAGGTAGAAGAGTTCCTGAGAAAATTTACTTTAATCGAAATCTAAGCAGACGATGAAGCGTTCAGAAGCTATTAGGTATCCACTAATCCTATTAATACGAGTATCCTAATTATTGTGATATAAAAAAACGCCGTAAGACTTAAGTCGCCTATGCACGTAATGACGCTAAAATGCACTACAGTAGTACTGTCCATCAACGTGTTAATAAAAAAACGTTTTATTAAATAAGTACACAAATTAATAGGGAAAATAAACTAAAATCACGTAAAGTGGATTTTTTGTATCGCGATTTACAATAGTGCAATAAGAAACTCGGCATGTTTCCGTTGAAATGAGGTTTTTCTTCGATGACACAGATACGGCGTCATATGCGGGCGTGTCAAACTAGACTACACGACTGGATACCTCCAGGTAACAAGTTTTGGATCACACTTTTCGGTACTACTAAGTACATTTAATGTCTTTGCTTTAAATGAATTTGAAACTATCTTCTTTAATCAAAAGGGTTCAATTTTGAAAATTCTGTTCTTGTTACTTACCCTATTACAAAGGGGCAGGGCCTCTTTTCAATAGGGTAAAAACAATATCGCTTTTTATCGCTATTGGCCGCGCGGTGAATTCAACAGCTACTATCGCGGGGATATGGCATTTCCACAATGAAAATGTATAAGTATAAATCAATATAGCAATAACATATAATCCAATCTTCTCCAGGAAGATTGGGGGCAACGTTGTACGGTGATACGTAAGACAGAGGTCAAGATAGTTTTAACCTCTACCCCACTGCGAGTCTACTTGAAATGAGAAGTAAGATGCCAGATACACGAAATAAGTCCAAGTCTTTTATCACTGTGCAACAAAAAGGCATATAAAGGACAAATCACTAACAGAAAAGAGCTTTGAACACCTAAATACACAAAATTACACATCCGCCATCTTTTAACGTTGCAAATGGCCCCCCATCTCATTACTTTACAATTTTCGATTTCTTTACGTTACAACTGTCATCGCTGTCACCTACTACCGCAGGTAATGCTGTTCTTTCGGCTTCTGAACCCATCTTAGAGTACTTATAATATGTGTGTAGATAAAGTATTATACGCGACTCTGCGAAATTGGCATTACACAACCGTCACGTAAACTACTTGTCTCCTTCATCCGTAAGTAATAAGTTTCTGACGCAGCAGTGGTAACTATCTCGGTGACCCGTGGAGGAAGAATATTAAAGGTGGTAAATTGGTAAATGAAACAATCTTTAAAATAGAATTGTTCTTTTAAATAAAAGAAATTGAAAAATAATATAGCAAGACACGGGACCCCGTGTCTGGTGTTAACGAAGGATAATCCGAGAGTGATCTCATCAATGACCTTCTATACACAAGGACTTCGCATCAGCGCGCAATACGCAGGACAGCTCAATTGCTCGCAATGACAGCGTGCGCACAATTCTTACCTTAGTCGTCTGTTGGTCGCAAATCCGTTAAGATGCCGAAGTGTGTCATCAACAAGTGCCGAAATAATACCAGAACGACTATAAAAAAAGATGGTGTGACTTACCACCGGCAAGTTAATTTTATTTATAAAAGATAACACGCGAAAAACTATAAAGAATGTATTAAAACCATTTAACTTTCAATAAATATCGTATTTGATTGACAACTACTGGCAACTATTGTCAAGTATTCCATTGATATTCCATTTCTTTCTCTCACGCGCAACCGATAACATAACCGATGACATTTTAAAGGACTGGTGTGTAAACGGCAATGTATAGACTGAGCTAGTCGAAGCATAATAGGGAAAATAAGATGCAGTGCCATGTTTGGGCATTTTTGTTGTATGACGTGAGTTGTCCATGTGTATAGAAGGTCATTGGATCTCATGGATCGATATAAAAAATGGATCATAAACAATTTTGAATTTAGAACGATTAAAACGAAATGAAAGAGTGGCCAGGAACGTAAAAAAGGGGGTTGTAACAACCTCGTTACAAGTTCTCGTACCTGTACTCTTGCCTTGCGCTTGCGCTCGGGCGACCCGGTTAAATGTACAATAAGTACACTTATTTATTAAAATAACACAGGTTAAAAGCTTACGTGTATCACAAAACTTTCATGAAAATAATCAGTAAAACAATTAACATGGAATAACAAATAAATTATACTGAAACACAGCATTGGAACCTGCGCCCAAAACTTCCAACAAATACACTGCCAGAAACTCCTCAGTACCTACCTACTTACTTTCCAAATAAATACAAATACGTTTTCTAAGTCCGATGTTTTAATTATCTTAACTTATATAATCATTGATAAATATCTAATCTTTATCTTCGTTATCTTTACATATCTACCTAGCATAAAATAAAGTCGCTCCCGCTGTCTGTTCGCTTTGAACTTTTAAACTACTAGTAGGAGCGCCCAGTGCAAAATCGCAACAGATTTCAATGCAGTTTTCCGCAATGGCTAGAGTGATTCAAGAGGAAGGTTTTTATGTATAATTAACCACGGGTTATGTACGGGTGTTTAAGAGGATTGACATTAATCGAAGCGACGCGAGGGCGGGTCGCTAGATAGACAGGAACAAGCAAAGTTACACTTTCTCGCAGATTGGTCGGAGGATATAGATGCTTTTGTTTAAATACGAACGATTGTTTACACTACTGTGGCTAAAACGAGGATTTTAAATTTAGTTATTAGGTAGTGCCCAAACCTCCTGACTTACCTACCTGGTGCATACCTCCACTATTACAACAGATTGATGACAGAAAATATACCTTTTTAACTTAGCAGTCTATATTACTCGTTATAAATAAATGTGTGAATTTAGAATAAACAATAAAAAATATTTGCGCGTGGAAGCTTGTTGTGTGAACATGCTTTAATGTGTGTGAGTGTGGTCTTCATTTCACTGATTTAACCGTATACTGATAAGACAGATGAACATGCATAGGTGTACCCGGCTGGAACAAAAATAAAAACCTCGCAGTAATATGGAGAAGATATATCTAATTACAGATACCCTTAATTTGACAATTTTCACCGCAATAAACTAACCATAATGTTCACTTTTTGTTATTTTGGTTGCTAATTTTTTTAAACTGATTTTAAATCAAAAAGGAGTTCACAACTTTTGGTATTATTGACAAATTAGGGGTAAAGCAGGTAAGTGACACCCTATTTTATCCTTTTGATTTTTCTGGATGAGGTGAGTACATCTTAAGGCTTCCGCTAAAATATGCGCGGGTGCACGCCTGAGTGTCGAATTATACGATACGGACTTAGACGAGCAGGTGCGCGAAGCCGACACCCGCGCATGAGCGGAGGGCCGTTAATACTTTCAGTAGCAGCCCGTAGAGCCACTACCGGCGGCCCCCCACGTAGTGTTGATGCGCCCAGTGCTGTCGCCGCCGCCTCTGCGCTATCCCGCGTGCCCGCCGCGCGCGTTTTATTTCATTTCAATTTAAAACCGTTAGGTACAAGACTTTTTTGCCGTTTTTCAGCTGATTAATTTCGCTCGATCTTGCGGCGTATTGTGCGATCGATGTTTGGTTGACATGCGGATACGATTACTTAGTAAGTATGTCTTTGGTTATATTAGATTGCTTAAATGCTTTAGTTAGGTTTGGAAACGTGGTCGTTAGCGTCGTTTAACCGAGCAGCTATACCCGTTACAGGATAAACCGTATGCGGCTTAACTCTTTCCGTCATTCAAATAACCACCTAGCAATATGATATAGTTACCTGAAGGAAATATTTAACCAAATACATGTATATTATACCACGCTATCCCATAAATAAAAGACCACCCGTTAAATATTCAAAATTAAAACAATACAAAATATACTTTCTGAAGGAAATGTGAATGGAGCTGTCCGCTTTTTATTTTCTAATGACGACTTGGCTGTGTACTCCACCGAGACCTTTGCTTCCCTGACAGAAAAACTCTGCCCCACCAGCTCACACCTTGCTGCCTGACCCACCCTCAGCCGATGACTCTGTAATAACAGTTAGTGAAGATGCCGTACGGCAGGCAAGCATATCTTTCTCTAATGGGTTCCGCTGGCGGGTTGAACGGGTTATCACTCTAGCATCTTAAAGACCTTATGATTAGGGGATGCAGGATTAAATTTGATTAATATCCTCACTGCTCTAGTTAATCTTATGTTATCAGTTCGTGTATATAGTTCTCCGGATGACTTCCTTATCAAAATCGTCTACTGCTGATGACGGACAAGTACGTAACTTTTTATTTCTCGGGGAGGTGAATTTCTTTGTTGATGCGAATTTCTCACTATTGCTCTCAGACACAATTTTATAAATAGTAGAGAGACAAACACCTGTAGCTTTTTCAACTAACTGGGCAGCGGTGCAAGGGGAATTTAAATTTTTCTTCAGAGTACTTGACTCTCAATCGGACCAAAATTACTCACTGACATGTTTTTTGAAAATTATGTAACTTACACTTAGCCGTACGGGCTGACACAAAATTATTCTGATAATTGTTAGAATACAATAAAATCAGGTATTCACAATTTGACACTGACATTATTTTGGTATTTACTTCTTCAATATATAACAAACCTCTTTTTATGCTGATAGTACGAGAAAATAGAAAATTCAAATATAGAATGCCTGTAAACATACAATACTACTACATACATGTGCAATTCCATGCTCTCGTTAATTCACCTATACACGTCGAAATTGTCCCACTCTATTAGGGCGCTAATCTTGTAGTTTTGGCAAAAAAAGACGCTACTAATAAATAACTTCCAAAAATATATACTTATTTATGGCAATGCTATGGAGCACCTTCATAATTGTTTTATGGGCATAAAATTATTTCAACATGCATGGGATGCCAACAGGGTAACCCCCTTGGTCCTGCCATTAAGTTTTGCGATTCATCCGATTATTTAAAATGTAAATTCCAAATTCAACCTTTGGTACCTTGATGACGGATCTCTTGGCGGAGATGCCACAGTATTTCAAGACCTGCAATCGTTTACAAATTTTCAGATATCGGTCTTTCATTAAATTTCACAAAGTGCGAAATTTATCTACCCGATAACATCACATCATTTAAAAAAAACAAAACTAAATTTAACGCAGTCATGCCCAGCATGACTCTTTTAGGTTCCCCAAATTTTCGACGAAGCCATAAAAGAGAATTTAAAAAAAAATGTGTACGTATCGCAATGTAAATACAAAGAAATATTAATTATTTGTAACACAAAAGAGGGTTTTGTTACACAGAGGAAATTGTAAAGTCGTATTCATATGGATAGATAAAACTTTTTATTTTATTTATTGATTCAAAGAAATCAACAGCAATCAAAATGGGTCTCTATATTTATAAGCTACTACTAAACTACTAAATACAAGATTGTAATTAGAAAAACAAGTCAATACGACAATTATAAGTATGTTAAAATTGTCTTCCAAGATTTGTTTATACATTTAATTACAGGTGGACCTAATAAAAACGTGTTAATAAAAAGAAACGGACGTGAGGTAAACATCGTATTAAATAAAAATTTAACACAGTAAAAATAAAAAAAACACTTCATTTTTTGACGTTGAATATTATGATGGCAATGGTTTGAAAAATGCCAATATGTACAAACCCTAACACGATTTCCTTTGTGTAACATAACAACATGTCACACAAAGGAAGCCAAATTCGACGCCATATACTTTTCATCACGCGGACTAAAGAACGACGAGAGAATTCTTTGATCCGCGCTATGTGATATGTTTTAACCACGAAATTTGTTGCCAAACTGTGTAAAAGTATTAATGCGAAACAGCATTAACCTTGTTACAAAGATGACGTTATAAAAGGACGAATACACTGGGTCACTTGAATATTGCTCACTGTCGAAAAAGCAACATATTTAGCTGCTAACTCCATTTGTTTAAGTCGGTGGTAGTGGATATGTGGTCATACAAAAATATATATAGATGAGTTTATAATTTAACTTAAATACAAAGAATGACGTACCACAGCTGGTGTTACCAAAAGGAACTAAATTAGTATTATAATTTTAGTATGATACTTTACTAGAAGGTTCATTTATTACTTAATATAAAAGACATATTCTTTTTCGACTGAATATTTTTTTTGTTTCGACTGTGGTATTGTGGTGACACCTGAGTATTGTATTTGACAAAAATACTTATATACTTTATCATTTATTTTTTTTATACTGTAAAACCAATCAAAATAGGAGATTTTGTTTGAAAATCCCCACATGGCATTGTTCATCATTCGGTTTTGTCTTTATACTCCAAAATGTATGTCTTATTTCGAAAATTCCCTCTATCATGGCTGCTGTATCTGTATTCACCGATTTTGACAAAATGCCTTGAATTTTTGCAGTTCTTCCAGTACGTTCCGCCACGGTGCCATCAATTATTTGATCCGTCGTTCGCTTGCCACCGCCTCTGTACCTGCTTTCTTAGAACCAGCTGGTATGATCAGAGACGATGGTAAAAGCCCCGACGGAGCTACATCGGTGTTGTGAAACCTTGGTAGGGCTCTGGTGTGGGACGCAACTTCGTGTCGACACTTTTGCCCTATCTCAAATACTCGTACAAGCCCAGAAGACCCTCAGCGTAGCAAATATTCATCATTAATAATGATTACGAATTTGCGGCGCTTGCAGTGGAGACTCTGGGACCTTGGTCTGTTGACATGAAATGTTTTATTAAGACTCTTTCTGCCAAACTTATCGAAGCCTCCGGGGATCCCAGAGCTGGCGCTTACCTCTCCCAAAGGATAGGTTTAACTATCCAGAGGGGTAACGCAGCCAGCATCATGCCGTTAACGGATTTATTAGAGGGGGTATTCTTTTTGTAGTTGTGTACCAAGCATATTTATTAATTCTAGTTTTAAGTAGATAATAGGTTACATTAGTTCTTAATTATTCTGTATTTTTTCTATATCCGTTGTTTAGTGTATATTTTTGTCATTCAATAAATAATAAGTAATAGAGAATTTTAGTATTGATAGGACCTTACGTTCAGGGTCCGTCCGGATCGCCTGCACTATCTTATCCTTTAACCTACCGCAAGCCGCAAGCAGCAGTGTTCGCATTGCTACGTTCTGGTGAGGGGATAAGACTACTACCGGTGCAATTACTAGCAT
Organism: Acleris sparsana; assembly: GCA_923062465.1. Classification (NCBI taxonomy): domain Eukaryota; kingdom Metazoa; phylum Arthropoda; class Insecta; order Lepidoptera; family Tortricidae; genus Acleris; species Acleris sparsana. Next base: position 45,191,939 of record OV281285.1, on the reverse strand, counting down.
AGAGGCATTTATATGTCCTCAGGGCTTAGGGCTTGGCAACGTATTTGCAGTGTAGGGATTTCAGTCTTAACAATGGAAATGTCCTGTGTGCTCGTTTTCCTTCTCTATGCCAATAAAAGCTATCATGTCGTTGACAATGCGATAAAAGTTGTAAAGTAAAGTCAACGTAAAGAAAGACGCTCTGCAACCGACTACCTTTACTACTACCTTTCTCCGGCTACGGAGAAGTGCTACGACGTGGCTACGACGAACTGCGCTACGAACTCGTAGCAGTTCAGAAGCTTGGCTTCCACACATAATAAATCGAGATAAAGTACCTATGTAATGTTCTTACTCGGAGAGCTCTAAGGGACACAGGAGACTAAGCAATAAAACACATGCTTACTGTTACACGTATCGATCTATATTGAAGTATAATAGAAGCTTACATATAATAACATATTGATGATTAATACTTTCATTTGGTTAAATCACTTTGTTTACATATGTCACATATACGGCAAAATTACTGTCAAGCGACGACACGCTGGTCTAGTTGGTAGTGATCCTGCCTACACAGCTAGCGGTCCCGGGACTCCCGGGTTCAAATCCCGGTAAGGACAAATATTTGCCGGATGAGCGCGAGTATTGGTTCCTGAGTCTAAACAAAATAATTTATAAAAAAAAAATGTAGATAAAAGAGTTACTTTTAATGGTTTTCAAGATAGAAGCAAAAAACTGAAAAAATATACCTTTCCTCCTTTCTCCGACCTCCGGCTAGTATCCCACCCTAAAAGGTGGCCTAGTTTTTCTTACTGTATAGGTATTTTTCAGACGAGACGTTTTGCTAATGGTGCATTTTGCAGACGGGACGTTTTGGGTAAGGGACGTTTGGCATAAGAGACATTCCGCGAAAGGAATGGGACCTTTTGTGAAAGGGGCGTTTGGAAAATGGGACATTTTGCAGACGGGACGGCATACAACAAAGGGAACGTTTTGTGATTGAGTTGTTATTTTGATGATGTTTTGCAAACGAACGAACGATCTATCCCTTTTCTGTCTTGGCACTTGAAGGCGATTAGATATTATTCTCCAATATCCTATTTGTGTTTGGCCTAAATTTGGTTTGGGCGAATAAAGTCCCATTTGCAGTATTTCACTTTGTGCCTTTCGCAAAAGGTAGCTTTTACAAATGTTCCTTTCGCAAACCGGTCCTCCTGAAAAATTACCCGTTCTCAAAAGGTCCCTTCACAAAAATTGTTTACGTCCCTTTTCCAGAATGTCCCTTCCGCAAAATGTCCCGTTCGCTAAATTCTTAATTTAATTAAATACATTTCCACTAAATGATATAACTAATGTATGGAAAATAATATTACGCATGTAATAATAGTTTGTGTCTGTGAATCGAAGGGGTATGTGTAAAGCCCACAGCCTGCAGCAGGCCAGTGTAGAGACAATCATTGCCCATCTCTCTCATCCATGAAAGGAGGCTTCGTTTTCTGTACCTGTATGGGCATTTTGCAGACGGGACGTTTTGCAAAAAATACTTTTTACAGAAGGGACGTTTCGCGAAAGCGATGTATTCCGAAGAGACATTTTGCGAAAGGGTTGGGACATATTGGTAAAGGGGCGTTTTGCGAATAGGATATTTTGTAGAGGGGACGTTTTGCGAGTGGGACGTAATATTGGTGAACTGGACGTTTTGCGAACGGGATTTTATGCGCCCAAACCCTAAAAATCATTCTCAAACCTGTAGTTAACTTATAAAACTAATGTTTTTCATTGAAATTAATAAAACACTTAAAATTTATTGCACATAATAGAGTATAAATAGTTACATTATATTTAATTAAATTGTAAAAATTACTGAAAATAACTAATATTAAATAAGACTAAATCTAATATATACACTAAAACATTAAATCTAAGAATGGCCCCTGCGGCATTGTACCAAAGATGCTGGCAGCATTTCCTCGTTGAATGGCTAAACTTATTCGTTGAGCGAGGAAACTGCCAGCTCTTCGGTCTCCAGTGACGTCAATGAGTCTCTTTGAAAATTCCTTAAAAAGGCTAATAGCACTAGGACCAAGGGTCTCGCCACCGAATGGAATAAAATTATATTCTGGGCCGAGACCACTATATTTGCCAGTCTTAATGTTTTCAGCCGCTTCGGCCACTGCACCAGCCCTATTGGAGGTTCGTGGGAGATGTGACGGGGCCAGCGTGTCTACACAGGTTGCATCCCACACTAGCACCCGCCCCATATTCCACGGAACCAAAGACATTCCGTCAGGTCTCTTGCCATCATTTCTGGAGATACCGGACGGCTCTAAAAGGGCCGGCACGTTAACAGAGGCAAGAGACCGACGGATGATGTCGTTTAGTGCAGCATGTCTTGAGAAGCGGCCAGCACTTCTCTGGCAAGAAAGTCCGTGATGACCTAGCCGATCGACGTCACTTCCGCAGGGCACCGATGTGGAGCGCAGACCGGGACCCCAAGGCGAAGGCAAACTGAAACTCGGAGTGTGTTAGGGTCGAGGAAAGTACCAGTGCTTGGCGAAGGATGAGCTTGAAGCCAGTACCCAGCCTCCCTTGTACCGACTGCTAAAATTCTAGCACGATCCGCAGCGCAGCACTGGCTAAGAAGGGAATCAACAGTCAATTTACATGCTATGTCATCCCAACACCTCTGCGATTTTGGGTTACCAGGATTTTTTTTACCGGGGCATGCAGTTAACCAGCCATTCTTTGCGTCCTCCAAGCCTGAAGTCTCATAGTTTAAAGGGAATTCCCTAAGGATTTTTCCTATGAGACTAGAAGAGCTATGGATCGACGAAAGAAAAGCTGGTAAAGCAATACTAGAAATTTTAAATTTTAATTTTAGATTATTATTTTAAATTTATTTGGTCCTCTTTATATTATCACATCCTCCTTATGTTCCCGTGCCCACTTCGTAAGGATTTTTTTTGTAATATATAGCCTATGTGATTCACTAATAACTGGCTTTCTATTGGTAAAATAGTTTTCAACATCGGTTTAGCAGGTCCAGAGATTACCCCCTACAACGTCACAAACTTAACCTATTTATATAGATAACTTTAACTTTATGAAACCCGACTAATATATATATTGTTTATTAGTAAATAGGTATGATACAAAATCTAGAATGTCCAGGGATTTAACAATACGTTTATGCCATTTCTGTATATAGCACAGCAGTGATTTCATTAGGAGGTAGGTGCTATTTATTTCGTAACGTGGATATGCCTAGAAAACAAATTAAAACCATTTTATAGTAAAAAACGAATATTTAGATAAAGATTATTTATTACATGACTTTTTATGCCTGTCTCTAGTCCATTTAACTTAAAAGTGGACTTCGCGTAAACGTATTCTCGGTGACGGAACGGTGTTAGGATGTATGGAGGGAGAGAGGGACTCTTTGGTTTGGTCTGAGAGGGCCTATGTTTGAAAACACCTAATTTATTTTGAGGTACTTATTATTAGGTTTGTACGTTTCCAAAACCTTTAAAAACAATAATCTATTCGGCTCAATCCATTTTACTTTTATTTTTGTCAGCATAAGGTATGTGAATAAGCAAAAGTAGCTGAGAAATCATATTCGTCAATTATTTTTTCTCAAAAATGTTACGTAAAGTCGCCATTACATCTTTAAAAATCTTGGTATACCAGACAAGGATAAAAAGTCTCCGGTAAGTACCTAGTCTAGCCATAAGTTCTGTTACTAAGGTTGAGTCAAATAAAACTAACTAATGTTTATTTTTTAATTTCAATTCGTATAAAAATTAAAAGCTCAATTAATGTACCTTGTTAAGAACAAATAATCATTCTATATATTCACCGCAATTTCTGATACGATCTTTTAGCAATCACAGCCGGGATCGATAAAATTACGCATGACTATTTGTAAATTTCACTTTTTAAAAACGCTTAAAAGTTAGTTTTTGTTAACCACGGAACTTTTTTTGTTTAATATTATAAAACTTCCTATCTCTGTGTATGTTTAGAGACCAACATTATATTTCTCAACAAGACTCAATTCCAGCTTATGAAGCAAGAGATTTGGTGTGTTTTTCGTATTACTGCAAATTGTCGTGAAATCGTAAAGTCATTTTAATGAGACATCAAGATTGACCGGTGTACAAGCGGATCTTTAGTTGCTTGAAATACATTTGTATCAGAATTTAAAGCTAAAAGTCTGTTCAATATGTCAAGAAAAGTTGAACTCTCTACAAGAACTCTCACAAAAGTTGTGGCCGTTATCAGTATCATCGTCGTGCGTAAATTAAACTATAATTTTCTAGTCCCGAATGGGTAATACTTCAAGCTCGTACATCAAATAATTGCAATAGTTTTAGAATACCTTATTTTTATTTTTATTCTTTATAAATCAAAGTTTTGATTAATATACAGTTTTACATAAAACTCCTTTAATTTATTTTTTAAATTGTAATAAACTTTAGTAACAGAACTTATGGCCCGACTAGGTAGAGAGGTTTTGAATTCGGAATGAAGTAGTGTCCAGTTACTAGGTAAGTATGAAATTCCATAAAATATCATGTTATTTGAATTTGGAACTATCGGTACAGACCTGTGACAGCAATGTGACAGCCTTCAAAAAGCTACTACAGAGGTAAGCAAGAAAAGGTTACATGGCACAAAAAAATATATGAAAGTGAAAACTATTTTGACTCCATTAGGATTTCTGCAAAAATCACAATTATTATATTTTTTTTATTCATATTTATAACTACATGAAAAGCTATTCTGCTCTAGTTGGCAGTTTGATACATTAATAAATAAAAAAATGCGCGTAAAATAATTTCCCCACAAAAGTACCAAGGCGTCATATAACAAAAGCAGTTCTCGCTCGTCGCTACGTCGCTAGTACCATCTCCGTCCTATGCGCGCCTTGCGCACATTAATTAAAAAACCGGCTAAGGCGCCCCGAGGGCATATGTGTTCATCTATATTTTACAACTTAAATTTATTTAACATTTTTTAATCATTCTACTTGTTCTATTTTTGAGAAAAGCACTATGCTTTGACCATTAAGAGCCATCCTGGAGTCGTATTTAAAAAAGCCTTTTTAATTCATACTCGTCCAGGATGGCTTACGTACTGGTCTTTGCAGTAATGTAACTATTATGTAATCGGTACAGCGCGGCAACATGTGTATTTTATAATTAGAACTTTTATTATAGTATCAAAGGTATATTAACCAATAAAACACTCATTTCACTTTACTTTTTCCAAATATAAAAAGTCCCTTTAGTACCGTTTGGTAACCAAAATTCCATAACCAACTTTAAATTTAATTTAAATTGTACCTGGTTACGAAGTTTTGGTTCCCAAACGGTACTAAAGGAAAAAGTCAATATTTCGATAACCTAAGACATACACAACCTACTGTACCTGTTATTACCGTAAATGTAAAGAATTAGGTACCCTGGAGAGGTACTATTAGGTACCTATCCTCCCTTACAGCCTCAACATCTGACGTAGCAGTGGTAAGTATCTCGGTGACCCGTAGAGGAAGAATATTAAAGGTGGTAAATTAGTAAATGAAACAATCTTTAAAATAGAATTGTTGTTTTAAATAAAAGAAATTGAAAAATAATATAGCAAGACACGGGACCCCGTGTCTGGTGTTAACGAAAGATAATCCGAGAGTGATCTCATGGATCGATATAAAAAATTGATCATAAACAATTTTGAATTCAGAAAGATTAAAACGAAATGAAAGAGTGGCCAGGAACGTAAAAAAGGGGGTTGTAACAATCTCGTTACAATACCCGGGCTGGCTTGGAAAGAAAAATCCTGAGCTGGGAGTGAAGGATTTTTCTTTTACATACTTAGAATCGTAAATAAAAAAAACATGAACTTAATTTAATTGGTGGTGGTTGAGATGGATGATGAGGTGAGTGAGGTGAGAATGTAATATATAAGGTAAATGCAGCTATCAACGACCCTCCTAAGGCAATTTTGAAATTGATCATACTTATTAGGAATATTGGTAGCCGTCACAGTATTTTTATTATTTTTATATGGTAATATTGAATATTGGGTTTATATTTACCACGTTAAATGCTTCAAAATAAACCATTTTCTTGTGAAAAATTATTAATAAAGTGAGTAAGTCGATTGTTTCTATTACCGACCCATAGTAACGGCTGTGAAGCTATTAACGTTTTTTTTGCAGCTATTAACGACTGTCAAAAAATGATACAACTGTAAATGGTGAAACATAATTTAATCTTCATAAAATTAAAAAAAAAAATCTACAACATTTAAAAAACAATACACGTTACAAGTGTATGTTTTATATGGTCATATACCTACATAAGTTTCTAAGTAAGTGTAGTGTTGAGCCTTAATTTTATTTATAAAAACGCATTAAAAAGGGTCTAGCAGACTAAGCTAACAAGATTAGCCCTCACGAGGGATTTGGTTATACTTTTGAGAAAGAAAGAAAGAAAGAAAGAACACATGACATAGTCCAAAGTGTTCTAGGAATCAATTTCTTACGTTTTCGCGAATAAATCAAAACAAAAGAAAATCGAAGGCTGATAATAAGCATTCAGTGATCTTAGATCCTGCCACTACTCCACCTAAAAGTATAACTAAATCCCTCTTGGGGTCCAATCTTGTTACCTTAGTCAGCTAGACACTTTAAATTCTATTTAAACGTCGGTTAGACAGCAGTTTTTTTTAATAATTTCTTACGATGAATACTATACTAGACTACTTTCAGAAAAAAACACTGTCATAAACCAAACTGTTTTAATACTATCGCAGAATTACTTAAGTAAGTAATCTGTTTCTTGTTGAAATTTCCCAAAAGTTTCAAAAAACAAAGAAACCAATGAAAATCGCTGGACATACACGGGGGTGTTTCAGATCGGCTTAGGTATCTAGATTCTCAATTAAATATATCATCAATTCTTGGACCACAATTTACACCAATATAAATAATATTACTTAACATGAAATACTTAAGTACCTATACCTAATAATTTGTGTAGGGTCGCTAATAGTTACTCATTGTTACTATTACCGACCCACATGGGTCGGTAATAGAATATGTAGGGTATAATAGTAAAATGTATTACCGACTTAAGAAAAGTACATAATATTTATGATCGGTGGTTTCCTGACTGTAAAAGAGACCGTGATTGATTAAAGTAATACAACATTCAACTACAAAAACCAAGTTTATTAAATGATGGTTAATTAATTATTGTCTCTAAAGTATATCGAGTTATGAAAAATGTAGTCATTTTCAAAAAAAATACAAAGCAAAAACAAGAAAACTACACAAATTATTGTATAACGGTAATATATTTATACAAAGTCTGATTGTTTGTTATTAAAATGGTTTATACAAATGCTTGGATAATAGTCAAATTTCAACAGAAAAGATATTAAAACGTAAGTCTACGTGGCGGCCATTACCGACTCATGGGTCGGTAATGGCTGCAACTAGTAAAATGGAAGAAGCTATCACCGCCCTATTTTTAATTAAAGATTTATGATATAAAGTGATGTTTTTTCAATTAAATGCATAACAAATTCAAGAATTTATAAGTAAATGTATACATAAAGTACTACACGATACTTGTAGGTATCAATAATATGCATTAAATGTCTTAAGCAGAAAAATTGGGTACTTACCTGCAGGAACAAGGGCCAGTACGACAAGACCTGCGTCCACGCCGGCCGCACAGAAACTGATGTATTTTATCTCATTTTCGCACTGCCACGCACACTAACTTCAGAGTATCCGATGCTCAACGAACAAACGCGTGTATTTTTTCTATTACCTGTGGCTCAAACAGTCGCAGAAACGTTAAAAAATCGAATTACACTTATGGGTCGGTAATACCTGCAGATTTTCGATGGGTCGTTGATAGCTGCGTTTACCTTAGTGGGTATGTACAGTGGGAAGCAATCTATTACTTTCATTCTATTCCTTTCATTCATCATTCAATCAAAGTTATGGTCCCATAAGTCGCAGCTCATAACACTATTCTTGTAGAGTATTCTCTTATAAATTAGGTTGAGATATACTCCATAGAAGGTCCCGTAATGGTGTAGGCTTTTTAAAAGATCAGTCACCAACCGCTGATGTAATTTAAGATAATAAAGTACCTATATACAAGTATTCTATAAAATAAAACAAATTCTCACGATCATCTCAAAATCATGACGATGTAAAGTTTTAAATATGAGTAATCAACCGCTTCAGGGTTAAAAAGAAAACACGACTAACGACTTATTTAGAGAGTAGTCAGCCGCTCTATAAGAAAAGTAAACACTAAGCTAAGTAATTAGTTTGCTCTAAATATAGAACAAATTTAAAATATGAAGATAATGCTTTAGTGAATGAACGTGAAGAATTAATGATACTTATAATAGACCTTAAATTGTAAATTATACCTAATTAGAGAGAAAGAGAAAAGTATTTCGAGAGATTGGTATTTATATTAACTGGTTAATGTTTTTGGAGTTTGGTTTTATGTTTCTAACGTGCCAACGTCCTAGAGGTTTACCAGTTACCAGTGAAAGTTCGTAAACAAGGGATGAAATCTTTTTAGTAATAATGCATTTAATAAATTTAGGAGCGAGTTTAGCCGAATGGTATTTATCTGAAGAACTAATGGTATAGTTTCGTCTCCATTTTCTTTAAAGTCTATCTTCTGATGATGTTTATTGTAAGACTTTGCATTAATTTGGTGAGCATGGTGAAGACGGTCTTGTACTTCAGAAAGAATTGAGCTAAGGGAACCTAAATTATCAGCAAATTCGTCTCGGGGAGCAAATATAATGTCAGATGAAAGGTCTTTTGTCTTATAAATAGAACCACAAGTAACTGGTTCCCGACCGAAAACAAGAAAAGCTGGGGTATATTTAGTAGATTCATTAACTGAGGTGTTAATTGCGAATAGGATCTTGTGTATGTTCAAGTCCCGTGTTCTATGATTATCGTATACAAATGAAGAAATCGCTGTAATGATGGTTTTATTATAACGCTCTACTGTATTGACCTGAGGACAATAACGAGGAGTATAATGAATCTTGGGTATTTTATAAAATTGAAAGAGGTCTGTTATTTCATGACTCGTGAATTAAGGACTATTGTCTAATAGAATGGTTTCTGGAATACCATATGTCATGAAAACTGTGTCTTCTAAAATGTGCTTTATAGCAGAAGATGTGGAGTATTTTAATGGGAAAATAAGGCAATATTTAGAAAAACAACATGTTACTACAAAAATATATCTATTATGTTTGAAAGTTTTTGTTAGAGGACCTATAAGATCTATGGATAAACATTGAAAAGGGCGGGAGCATTGTTTAGGTTTACCCATTAAACCGATTTTTGGCTGATTTTGATATTTGTAAGCCAAACAAGTTTCACATTTAGAAATGAAATTAGATACGTCTCTATACATTCCGGGCCAAAAGTATTTTTCTTTTAACCTTTGATAAGTTTTGAAGGTGCCAAAATGAGCACAAGTTGGTGTTGAATGATTTTCGGTTATTATTGGGATTCTATATTCTTTTGGAATGACTTGTTTCCAATTGTATTCTGATCTCAAAGGGGTGTTAGAACGGGAGTATTTATATAGTTTGTTATTAACGATAATATAATCTGGGGTGGAGGAGGGATTTGAACTACAGCTCGAGTAAAGAGATTTATACCATGGGTCATCTGTATGAGAACTTGAATAAGTTATAGAACTTATTGGAACTGATCTTGATAGGGTGTTAGGAATTAAATGGTCTTTACCTCGTTTATGTTTTATTTCAAAGTTAAAAGTTGATAACCGCATACTCCATCTGGCTAAACGTCCAGTTGGATTATCGAGGTGAAGAAACCACTGTCAATCCGACATTTTGATATATTTAATTATTATTACTACTGGGACCTGTACATCCCTGTGACATTTAAATTGTGTAGCTTAAGTTTAGTATAGTAATAAGTAGCGATGCATCCGATACCGATACCGATATGTCGGCGATACTTCGGGTTAGCCGATATATCGGTATCGACGATATTTTTATGACCGATTCAACGATACTTTTTAATTTAAAAATGTTGTGTCAACGAGCGATTACTTTGTTTTTTAAACAAAAATCTTATCAATGTTAATTTTAATTACTAAAATTTTTAATTATCTAATATTAACCTATGTATCTACTTCTTATATTAATAAAAAGAAATCTGTCTTGTGATTTATTTATTATACCTTCATTTTTGAATTCACAAAAAGCGTATCGGTATCGGTATCGGTATCGCCGATATTTTTATAAGAGTATCGGTATCGGTATCGTATCGGCGAAAAGGCGTATCGATGCATCCCTAGTAATAAGTGATTTATTTGGAAAAAACGGTTTACTGTTGAGTTTCTTGCGGCGCTTCTTCTCAACAGTGGTCTCTTTGGAAGCGCTGGTAGACTCAGACTTGTAAAAGTGCCTACAGGGCCTACTTACAGAATAAATGATTAGATTTGATTTTGATTTGATTTGACTGAAGAGCTGAGTGATCAGTATATATGGTGAACTTTTGACCATTGTCCAGGCAACAACGCCAATGTTCAAGTGATAAGATAACGCTCAAGAGTTCTATCTCTGTAATAGAATAGTTTTTTTGTGCATTGGTTAGAGATGTACTCATATAAGCTATGGGTCTTTCAACGTCATCTAGCTCCTGTGTGAGCATACTGCCGATTCCGTATCCGGACGCGTCAGCATGGACAGCAAAAGGTTTGGAGTAGTCAGGACAAGCTAGAATTGGAGTGGAGACTAAAGCTTCTTTAATAAAGGTGAAAGCATTATTAGCTTCAGAGTTCCATTTGAAAGGAGGTGATTTCTTTAAAGTGGAAGTAAGCTTGTTCAGAGGAGCTACTATTGAGCTGAAGTTTGGAATAAAACGACGATACCAACTAGCTGTTCCTAGGAATTTCTTAACTTCACGTGGAGAAGTTGGGGATGGCATGTCTAAAATAGCTTTAACTTTATCAGGGTCTGTTTGAAGACCTTGTTCGTTAATGATGTAACCTAAATATTTTAGTTCTTTTCTAAAGAAAGAACATTTTGGAAAATTTACAGTAATGTTTGCGCCTTTTAATTTATTTATGACTTTGTTAAGAAGGGAGATGTGTTCTTCAAAAGTGCTTATAACGATAATATCGTCTAAGTAGGAAAATACTGAGTTATCAAGATTTTCAGGGACAAAGAGGGAGTCCATGAATCGTTGTTGGGTAGCTGGGGCATTAGTTAAGCCGAATGGCATAACCTTAAACTGAAACATACCGCGACCTGGTACATAGCGCGGTGTTGTAGAGAGATTGTTTTACGCGCACTTTTTTATTTATTAATGTATCAAACTGCCAACTAGAGCAGAATAGCTTTTCATGTAGTTATAAATATGAGTATTTTAATAAAAAAAAAAAAAAATTGTGATTTTTGCAGAAATCCTAATGGAGTCAAAATAGTTTTCACTTTCACATATTTTTTTGTGCCATGTAACCTTTTCTTGCTTACCTCTGTAGTAGCTTTTTGAAGGCTGTCACATTGCTGTCACAGGTCTGTACCTACCGATAGTTCCAAATTCAAATAACATGATATTTTATGGAATTTCATACTTACCTACTAACTGGACACTACTTCATTCCGAATTCAAAACCTCTCTACTTACCGGAGACTTTTTATCCTTGTCTGGTATACCAAGATTTTTAAAGATGTAATGGCGACTTTACTTAACATTTTTGAGAAAAAATAATTGACGAATATGATTTCTCAGCTACTTTTGCTTATTTACATACCTTATGCTGACAAAAATAAAAGTAAAATGTGTCATATATCGTATTAATAAAAAAAAACAATTTTAATATTGTTAATCTATGCTATGACAAACTGCCATAAGAATCGATGGTAGATACGAGTATGTCGCAGCCCGCTCACTTGGCGGAAAGGGCGGGGGCGCGGGCGGGCCGAGGCGGGGTGGCCCCGCTGGGCAGCTAATCACCAAATGGACCGGCAAAGACCACCCGTCGCACTTGGCCAATAAATTCGTTACTTCTATTACAACTTGTCGGAAATGTAGATACGTACATATAGTCACGAGTACAGGCTGTTGGTAGTAGTGTTTGTAACGAGGTTGTTACAACCTCCTTTTTTACGTTCCTGGCCATTCTTTCATTTCTCAAATACTCAAATACTCAAATATTTATTGCGTTCCACAATGTGTTGGCAGTTGACAGGCTAAAACTTAAGCTATTACAGTAATAAATATATAACTTAATTGTGGCCTCTGTTGGGCACAGCAACATTAAGAGAGGGCTTTAGCTTAATAATCTTACATTGTATTTACTTAATAATTATTATTGTACATAAGGTATATAATGTAAATTGTATCAAATTTAATTTGAACTAGGTAATTAAAACATCAATATCTATTATTAATATTTTGTATTATTTAATCCTATACTTGTTTAATTATCATTTATTCTGTGTATTATTATCATATTTTTGTATTTATCTCTAACTTATGTTATCAATGTATTTAATATAATATTTAATTATATATATTTATCTATGTCAGTGTTTGTTATTAGTATGTGTTGGTTTAGTTAGAATTACAGTTTGTCTTCCAAGTTCATATTTATAGTATAATAACTTTTTCTTATAAGAAGTTCCTTTAAGAGTTTTATAAATTTGTTTTTGTTTTTTTCTGTTTTTATATTGTTCGGTAATTTATTATATATTTTTATAGACATTATATAAGTTCCGTCAGAGCACATCTTCAGTTTAGATGCGGGTAACATTAATCTATCTCTGTGTCGCAGGAAACGTGTTGTGGGTAAGTCTTCTCGTTTTTAGTAGTAGTCAGGATATTTCCTAACAAACTTACACATCTCAAGAATGAAAATGCACGGCAGGGTAAGTAGTTTATTGCCCTGGAAGTGGGGTTTACAACTATTTTTATTTTCTATATTAACTAGGATGCTGACGAGATTTTTTTGTAGTGTAAAGAGAGCTGGCGCATCGGTGCTATTTCCCCACAGAATGACGCCGTAGCTGAACCAGGCGTACGCATAGGCGTAGTAGGTGACGAGTGCAGTTTCGAAGTCGGTTGATCTTTTTACTTCACGGAGCGCATAAGCGAATTGTGATATTTTAGTTCTAATCTTTTTTATATGTGTTTTCCAGTTTAGGTGAGTATCTATAGCTAGTCCAAGCAATGTGAATTCATTAACAACTTCTACTGGTTTATTTCTGTAGTTAATGTTTATTTCTAGCTGTTTTTTTTGGTGAGGATGGAAAAGAATTAGTTTAGTTTTAGAATAATTTATTTGTAGATTGTGCTCATTTCACCATTTTGTAGTTTAGTCTAATATGCAGTTCAGTTTTTCATTTAAGTTAACATTATTTTGGCATGTTGTGAGAAGGGAGATGTCGTCTGCAAAGAGAATACATGGTTCATTCATGATTTTTGGAAGGTCATTTATATACAAAATAAATAATAAGCATCCTATTACACTGCCTTGAGGGATTGAGGCGTTAGTTATTTTGCTATCTGAACGAACATTCATTATTTCTCCAGTGTCGGGTTCGAAAAACTCCACCTCCTTGAACTGTTCGCGATATTTGAGATAAGAGGTAAACCAATTATGAGCTATTCCACGAATCCCTAATCCATATAGTTTATTTAATAGAATTTTGAAATTTACACTGTCATAAGCCTTGGTCATGTCCAATAATATACCGATCGCGTACTTTTTTTCATTTAACATATTTAAAATCTCCTGGAAGTCGGTACTTGTAGACCGCAAGGGTCGTTGACCGTTTTTTGCGAAATTCGTTTTGGTTTTCATCAAATATTTTAAACTTCTCACAAAAATCATATACACGACCACACATTGCCTTCTCAAAATTTTTTGATTGTGTTGGTAACAGAGCTATGGGGCGGTAGTTATTGGGATCGGTTTTGTGGCTTCTTTTGTGTATAGGTTTAATTATGGCTTTCTTTAAGAGGTCCGGGAACACTCCCTCAGTAAAGGATTGGTTTATTAGAATTGTGAGAGGCTGTGAAAGTTGATCAGCGCATTGCTTAATCAGCGATGGTGGCAGTTCGTCTATTCGGTGGCTATTTTTGTTTTTAAGACCTTTGATATACCGATGTACTTCCTGGTAGGTAACAGGGGTAAGGAACATGGTGTTTGGGGTAGAATGCAGCACGAGCCGCCCGCGGGGTTCGTCATTTAAACCGGTGTCCGAGGAGCTACTTTTTCCGCCTATAGATGCGAAGAAATTATTAAAAGTGTTAGCTATTTGTTTTGGGTCAGTGGAAAGGATATTATTTATACATTTTGTTTTTCGCTTTTCTGTTTTTTATTCATGCGCTCTCTAATAATAATCCACATAGCTTTAACTTTGTTTGTTGATTTTTTATATTTTTTTTTATATTGTATCCTTTTTGCAATGACTATTGTTTTTTTTAAGATTTTCTGATATTTGTTTAAATGTTTTTTTTAGCACCTCATTGTTAGATTTTAATGTAAATATTTTCAAAAGTCTTTTGTTTTTGCATGAGAGCTTTATTCCAACAGTTAGCCAGTTTTTCTTATAATTATTTATTAGGTTAACTTTTTTCTTTGGTTACATTTAAACAATCAATTAAAACATTAATAAAAGCATTGTAATTTTCGTTAACAGTTTTGTGAAGGTTTATAATATTATGCCAAACTATTTTGCTTACTTGTAGCTTAAATTTTTCTATGTTTTTTTCGTTAAAGATTCGTTTTTTAGTAGGTATGCCAAGTACAGTTTATTGACGTATTTTGTGGCAATTTTATATTTATAGTTGTGCCAGCGTGGTCCGAGAATCCTAATTCTACTACAGAAGTGAGTATTTTTTTACTATTAAAGTTGGTGAAAATGAGGTCTAAACACGTTGATGTACCTTGTGTAATGCGCGTAGGTTGTTTTATATGTTGGGTAAAGTGGTTTTCAGACATAAAATCTAAAAAGTATTTGTTTTCGGATTAATAATAAGGATATTCATGTTAAAATCCCCCCCTATTATAATGTCATGTTTGTGATATTTATTATTTATGTATTTTAAAATCATGTTTAATTGTTTATAAAATAAGTCTTCTTCTCTTCTATTCCAATACATTAATATTAGTAATATATTTAGCTGAGGTAATTGTACAGCGCAAACTTCAAGAACATTATTTCGTTTTAATCTTTCTAAATTCAAAATTGTTTGTGATCCATTTTTTATATCGATCCATGAGATCACTCTCGGATTATCTTTCGTTAACACCAGACACGGGGTCCCGTGTGTTGCTATATTATTTATCCATTTTTTTTAATTTAAATCATCAATTCTATTTTAAAGATTGTTTCATTTACTAATTTACCACCTTTAATATTCTTCCTCTACGGGTCACCGAGATACTTACCACTGCTACGTCAGAAATGGCTTTCCGGGAATCGAAGAATTGAACATCAATTACTAAACACACCAAAAAAGAAAATCCAGATATCCAGAATCATCAACCAGAACATCAGCTCAATCATCAGTTGAATATCAGAAACAGCAACAGCAACAACAACAAGTCTAACAGCAACAGCAAGTCTAGCAGCAACAGCAAGACTAAGAGCAACAGCAACGAAAACCAACATCAACGGTAACTCTAACAGCGACAACAGCGAAGAACAACACCTTCTCAAGCTCAACAAAGTGAAAAATTCATCAATATCAGAAAATTATAGACAAATCCAGTGAAAATTATATATTGTTGTGATAATTATTAATAATAACCTACCCCCATTCCCATTTACCAATTAATTCATTACCTCCATTACATCCCTCCTATTTAAGTGTGTGTGAAAGTACAGTGGGTAAAGGTAAGTGAGTGTTGTTTGAATATTTTTTCTTTACAGGACTATATATAATATATCATTACAACACACATAATTCAATCACAACACTAAACAAAACTCTGACAATACCTACACAATTCAAAAAAATAATCACCCCATATACAGACAGATAAACAGTCCCGGTTCCAATAGAACTAGCATAACCAGAAGCATACACTTGTGTTAATCTCTATCGAGACACTAGTGCTCTGTGACTGGTAACACTTACGGCAGTACCGCAGGAGCATATCCTCGGCGTATCCAACACCAACACTGTCTTGAAGGTGACTTTCCTAGGGCAATAATCTAGAGGTCACTGGATTTTTGAGGTTGGCCACTCTCTGACATTCATTACTCAAATTTTAAATAAATAATATAAACACTTTATTAATATATTAATTATAAAATAACATTCAAACCTTAAAAATGAACCCACTTTTATTAAACAAATCAGAGCTTATTTACGAATTAAAATTACGTGGCACACAAGTCACGACTTCTTCAACTGCTGACGAACTTCGTCGACAGTTATCTTCAATCCTTGACTCCAGCCCCTCAGAATCCATAACCCAAAGCCCATACCTACTCTCCAGAGCAAGATATCGACGAGATTGCACATAGTTTATCTTTGATTTCTTCACGTATAACCGCCACTCATCTAAGCAATTCTCATCGCGAGAAATGCAAAACATACTTGATTCATTTGCAACATCGAATAGATCGAGTTGTAGGGCGTGTACCTTTAGTCGCGATACAGTACTCGTGCAGTGGCGCGGCTGTCAAATACGCGTTTGTATCATTGCAAAAAGTTGCAGTGGGTAAATTGACGATTTATATGGCAACCCTCAAAGCACGCGTACACGTAAACGGACGGCCATTTTGTGTGCGTCCGTGGTTTTCTTTTAGATCCGTGAGGTCCGTAGGTACTTAATAGATAGCGGCGGAAGTTCTGACTCTCCGCAGACAAAGTCGCGGACGGAAAACTAGTACCAAATATATAGTTGTGTCTCCATAAAAATACATCGTAAGTTAAATGCAAAGGGGGCCTTTTAAATGTATTCATTAACCAGTAACTTTATTAACCTCGGTAGCAAGACCCATATTTACGGGTCGGTATCAAAACGACTGGATTCTCAAAACGACCAGAACCACATAAAGACTTGATCGCAAAACGACCACATCTGCAAAAAGCCTTTATCTCGTAATGACTTTCTAGTAAAACGACCACATAGCATAAAGTCTGAATATCAGAACAGCTTGCTATCATAATTACTTGTTCGCAAAAAGACCACCTCGCAGAAGGTATACATCTTAAAATGCCCTAATAGCAAAATAACTAGATCTTAAAACAACTTCCTAGTGAAACGACTACAATTTATGGTAGCAAAACGACTAGTTATCAGAATAGCAACAATATCCATCTATAGAGTACTATTAAATAAATATTTTATTTATTTATTTATTCATTTATTATAAATATCGTGCTTCGTGAGCAGGGTCACTACCTCTAGCTCTAGGCTGTGGGAACTATGTATAACTAAGTAAACTATGAATGAAAATGGCGTTCTAAACAAGTTTTTTTTTTGCTCAATTGCTGATTTTTCTAAACTTAGACAATAAAACATATTTATTTCAGATAGAAAAAAATACTTTATTATAACTTAAATTGCATATAACAGGGAAATATGCATACTAACTAAAATAAAACTGTAGTACTTCCTGAACGTAAAATATTATTGGACTTATACACATTTACACACACACATACACATTTACACACATTTACACATACACATTACACATTTTTAAATTTAACTTGATCTCCGAAATGTTTTGGAGAAATTGGAAACAAGTTATGTCTCCTTCATTAAGCGAGTTGAGCTCATTTTTGTATTTCCGGTCAAAAATAATATCTTTTTTTTTGCGGTACGACGACGTATTACGATGATATGATGCCGATGGAATGATTTCATGCTATTTTACGTACAAGACTAATTGCTACCATGCCATTCTGAGATTAAGTTCATTTGCGATCTAGTTATTTTGCTATTAGGGCATTTTAAGATGTATACCTTCTGCGAGGTCGTCTTTTTGCGAACAAGTAATTTTGATAGCAAGCCGTTCTGATATTCAGACTTTATGCTATGTGGTCGTTTTACTAGAAAGTCATTACGAGATAAAGGCTTTTTGCAGATGTGGTCGTTTTGCGATCAAGTCTTTATGTGGTTCTGGTCGTTTTGAGAATCCAGTCGTTTTGATACCGACCCATATTTACAATTACCTTACCGGCTAAATATTTAGATAATCATATAAGACGTATAGAAGTCGAGTGTTGAATGGGTTTTATGGACGAATTGTACTTTTCACTTCCATTGCGAGGAAATGAAACAGCAACATGTAAATTATTGTAAATGCTAATTTAATTAAAATTGAAAGTTACATTAGAGCAATGATAAATATTCAAAGTAATCGTTTTTCCTGGCATATTGAATGTTGTATTGCGATATAGTTTGTGGAAAGCAATGGCCTGTGTACTTTTCAGGTTTCTCTAATTTGAGAAGGACTGCTATTTCCTTCGGCATTGCAGCGAATATATTGCGTCATATGGGTTGCCGTGGTTTTAATAATGAGGAAAAACCGGTTCGTTGCCACATTTGTGGACGTAGGGCTTGATAATTTTTAACAGATATTTAAGTATTCGCCATGTCATTTTTCATCTACAGCGTAGTCTTGAGCACAGAATATTTTGTACACACACTCCATAGTGAAGAAGGTTTAAATTTATTAGATAATTCATCGAAGTACAATAAGAAAACACTCTGAAAAACTATCACTTGCTTTTCCGCCCTCGAACGAATGAAATTTTCATAAGCGGCAAGCTAAATTCGCCTAGATTTCGACGGCAATATCTGTTCAACGACGTTTTCCGCGTGCCGCTGCGTGAAAGTTAGGTGTGACTGGTGTGAGTGGAACTATAGTTACTACTTAAGAGGATTGTGAACCCGTACTTATTTAGCTCCGGGCGATAACGTTTCTCACCCCTAACAAGTTTAGGTAGCCTCAAAAATCATCACCTGAGACGAATGCTTAATGGCGCACAAACGCCTATTGGAAGGTCTTGATCGAACCTTAAAACACAGCATCTGAAATGATCTGCGCAATGACTTGAGAATTTTTGGTGGCACTATGATTTTATTATCTGGCAATTTCCGCCAAACACTGCCATTAATTCCAAGATCGACTGCTGGCGATGAAATAAATGCTTACCTCAAATCATCAAATTTGTGGTACTATGTGAAGAACAACTGGCAGCTAATATGGGAGTTGTTTTGTTGAACGACCCATCTGGTGAAGATTGCTCCGAGCAATTGCTGACTCTCGGTAATGGCCGTGTTCCTGTCGACGAATCGACCGGATTGATTTCTTTCCCCCGATTTTTTTCGATTTCGTCTCATCGAAAGCCGAGCTCATCACAAAGTATTCCCGAACATCATTGCTAACCACAAAAATAACAAATGGTTAAGTGAGTAAGCAATTTTTGCGGCTAAGAATAAAGATGTGAATGACTTGAAATTCAGAATCAAATCGTTGGTTCTATTCATTCATTCAAATCTATTGACTGTGTAACAAACAAAGATGAAGCCACTAATTATCCAACTAATTTTTATACTCCTTGGATGTGCCTGGTTTACTCGGTGGCTCGGTGATCGGTAGTCATCATGTTTCGAAATCTAAACCAACCAAAACTGCATTGGAACGCGCTAGGTGAAGAAAACTGATGACTAATGTGATTCACGCGACGATACTCAAAGAAAATTTTAAAGATGAGTTACTTCTGATTCCGAGGATTCCAATGATCACAACGGATATGCCTTCAAGTTTAAACGAATTCAGTTCCCGATTCGACTTGCCTTCGCCATGATGATTAACAAATCACGAAGCCAATCCTTGACTGTTTGTGGTCTCAACTTCGGATAACTACTTCGGTGTCATCATCATGTTCGTGGTGCAACAACAGCGAACACGTAACATAGTTAAGTAAAGACAGAGTACCGTACGCCCGCCCTCCCGTCGACTAAAGAATTCGTCGCCCAAATCCAACGTGGCCATCAATTGCATAAAATGTAGAGCGTGCGGACTGCGCAGTACCTAGAGGTAGGTGTATCATTTGATACACGCCTTGTTTAGCAGCCGAAGAAACAAAACGTCTAATTGGTAGATGTCTGGTTTTTAATGTTTATGACCGTTTTTATAGGTTCTTCGAGTAAACAGATAAACACCATAAATATTTCCAAGAAACTGTGCCAATATTATTTCGGTTGTCGAGTCACCGCGGGATTTATGGTCGCGCATGAGTTATCAGCATTTTTGGTAGTCACAACTCTAACCTATTTTTAACCCCCGACGCAAAAAAGAGGGGTGTTATAAGTGTGACATCTAAGTACGTGTGTCTGTCTGTGGCGCCGTAGCTCTTAAACGGATGAACCGATTTGGATGCGTTTTTTTAAATTTGAAAGCAGGTTTTCTAGCGGTGGTTCTTAGACATGTTTTATCAAAGTCGGTTCTGGCATTTTTGAGATATTGACATTTTAGGGGGTTAAAAGCCATGATATAACAGCGACAGGGTCATTGCTCCGTAACACCTTAAATAGCTACTTTTTACGGGTTATGTATTTCGAGAGTAATGTATGTAATTATAAGTCATTCTCTTCTTTTAATTATGCGAGTTCAGGAAAATAAATGATGATCTAATTAGTAGACCACTCACTAGTCATTTTCCTAGTTTCTTTAAAAAAAAATCGAAATAAACCTTAATAACAAGTAGCTGTTTCGGGTGTTGCGGCGGAAGGGCCCGACGCCGACTTTCAGAGCTGATATCTCTTAAATGGCCCAACCAATTTTGATGAAATCTTGCTAAGAACCATCCCGATTAATGTAGCTTTATTTTTAAAAAACCTGCGTCAAAATCCGTTTTGCCGTTTGGGTTTATTTATTAATTATTAACCCCCTGTCGCAAAAAGAGGGGTGTTATTAGTTTGACCGCTACTCCACCGCGAAGACACGCTTCCGGATCAAAATATTAGTACCTAGTTTTAATTAAACTTATAGGGCCAATACTTTTAATGTTTTACTTTTTAGAGGTTATTTTACAGACTGTTTTGAATAGGTGTTTGTGAAATGTTTAATTATTTGGTTGTCTTTATCCCGCGGATATGAAGGCCCTGGAACACAGGTAGGTACCACTCCACTCTAACCTAACCTAACCTGCGTGATTAATGTTCAAAACATCCTGCATTTGATAAAACAAATTTAGAAGAAATTATACCTACAATCGATGAAAATAAATTCGGTAAAATGATGTTTTACGCCACCTCCGAGCTCGCGCTTGTCGAGAATGACCCGCGGGGGGCGCGGGGTCGCCGCACCACTTGTATATTATTGGTACTCACTTGATCTAAGTGGCCATTCGGCCTAATTATTTTATTGGAGGCAGTAATCCAATACTTTTATTTCATTTTTATAACTCCTATGTTCAATAGTTAAAAAAATATTCATAGGGGAAGCGGGGCAGATTATACATATTTTGGGCAGTAAAAATGATTACAATTTATCATAGGTTATCCAATTGGGATTGATATGGCATTTAAATTAATGTTAAAAATTTAATCGTTATAAAAATAAAGAAAATACTGTGAATAATGGACTTGGTTTATTTGTGCGACACCCCTATGGTGCCCACCTTGTGCCACGCCCCGGCACCTCTTTAATTATGTAAAAAAGTTTTCAAAATGCCAACATTCAACAAAATATTGCTACGTTTCTTTTAAGGAGGGTATTGTTTTTCATAAAGATGTTAAATATCTTTTTTTTTTCAATGTTATATATATTCTACTCCATAAAAAAGGCGATAAGAGTGATCTTAGCAATTACCGCCCGATTAATCTCGTGACACATATTTACAAAACTTTCATGAAAGTCATCGAGGGTCGCATTGCTGGGCAGCTTGATCAACACCAACCTCCCGAACAAGCTGGTTTCCGTCCTGCTTTTTCAACCGCAGACCATCTTCATACGCTCAACCAAATTATTGAAAAATCTAACGAATTTAATCAACCATTATATTTAGCCTTTGTTGACTACGCTAAGGCATTCGATAGCGTTAACCACTCCGCTATCGAAACTGCACTTAGAAACCAAGACATTGAACCTACATACATACCTAAACTTAATTAATTTAATTTATAACAATAGCACAGCAGCCATTAAACTTGAATCGGTAGGTCAAGCATTTCAGATACAGTGCGGCGTTAAGCAGGGCGACCCGCTATCGCAAAAACTATTCACATCATCACTGGAAGAAGTCTTCAAGAACCTGGCCGCATCATGGGAGGCCAAGGGTATAGTCGTTGGCGATAGAAGATTAACCAATCTTCGATTCGCTGACGACATTGTTATTTTTGCCTACTCAGCAGCAGAGCTCCAACTAATGCTGGAGGAACTCAGTTCGGCGAGCCTTCAGGTAGGATTAAAAATGAACCAAACAAAGACTCAACTGATGACTAATGGTATGGAACGTAGGGTCGAGGTAGACGGGCGGATCATACAGTATGTTAACGAGTATATATACTTGGGCCAGCTAGTCTCTTTCAGCAACAGGCAAGACAAAGAAGTAGAACGCCGAGTGGAAAACGCCTGGAAGAGCTACTGGTCCATGAAGGAGCTGATGAAGGGAGACCTTCCTATGTCGCTAAAGCGGAAACTTGTTAACGTGTGTATCCTGCCTGTCCTAACCTACGGTGCCCAAACCTGGTCACTCACCGAAAATCAGAAGCTCAAACTGAAGGTTTGCCAACGGGCTATGGAGCGAAGCATTTTAGGTTTTAAAAGAACGGATCGCGTTCGGAATACTACGCTTCGCTCCAGAACCGGGATTACTGATGTTGGTAAAACAACTGCCAGAATTAAATGGGACTGGGCTGGCCACATCAGCCGCATGCACCCGGATAGGTGGGCTACCGTTGTCACCAAATGGATGCCGCAAGACGGGTGGCGAAGACGAGGCAGGCCCAGCCGGAGATGGCGGGACGACCTGGACGCATTTCTTGACAACTGGCCGGACGTTGCCACTGATAGGGATTTGTGGAAATTAAGGGGGGAGGCCTTTGCCCAGCAGTGGGACACTCAACAGGCTGACTAAAAAAAAAAAAGACCGATTTTAATTGTTATTTTTTTTAATGAACTTTAACATGTATTAGAAAATAGGCTATGCTAACAAAACACTGACAGACGCTTGAACAACTCAGTCAAAAATTACTTACTCTAACATTGTTAGCACCAATGTGCCGCGTACGTTTGTGTATCGAAGTACCCCAACGGTCATATTCGAAAAATATTTGAATATTAATAAAACCAGTGCACTTTAGGAAAGTTAACTATGCAATCCTGACAACGAAATTAAATAACTTAATATTGGGAATTTCAAATATCCAATAATCAGATGAACACTGCAACAATTAACTATTACATATGGAGAATAATTTTAGTAAGCCACACTAAAACACTTTTTTACTTGTGAAATGCTAAAGAACAGCAACCTAGCAATGCGTTTACAGCTGTCAAGCCCGCTTGTGTTTAGTCATGTTTTATTGATATTTCGATATTACTACCATTTGTTTTAACTAAATAGTGCTGGTGATTATTGTGCCCTGTGCATCGAACTGCCCCTACCTAACTAGCTGTCCGCGCCCGGCGCCTCCCGGGTATACCCTTATAACTTATAACCTACCTAACCTACTGAATATAAACAAAATTTCTTAAAAATCGGTCAACCCGTTTCGAAGGAGTTTTGTTACAAATACTGTGACACGAGAATTCTAAATATATATTGGATTTATTATTACGTGTGCATCTACGATTCGCTATAATATATTGAAAAGTTGTGTTAATATCGTGAAACACGATTAATAATTACGAATATGAATCTATTTATTAATATCAGGGTTCGCCAACCTACGGCCCGCGAGCCCTTCTAATCCGGCCCGCGGAAAGAAAGTGGGAGAGCCGCGGGGGTGCCATTTTGTAATTAATCACAAATGAGCCGCCTCACTGGGATCTATTTAAGAGTTCGAAATAAAACAAACCAAACTGGGCGGGCTAATTATGATGAGGCAATGGAAAAAATAGTATCAGTCTGCGATGAATGTAATAGTGATTTGCTGAAGACCCTGGAACCAAAGTCTTCACCCGAACGATTTGTATTAATTGCAGTGTGGCCCTTTTTAGGATGAAATCATTTTATTATGCATGGTCCAATTGATTTTAAAATAGTTTTCAAGTTTGTATCTCTTGGCTAAATATGTAAGCACTTAAAGCGTCACTATACTAATTAATAATAAAATAATAGAATAAAAACGTCTCGGGACGCCCGACAGAAGTGATAACTTAAACTAATCTAATATGAACTATTTAATATTGAAATTGTTTAACTTAACTGTCAACAGTATATGTCTATCGCACACTAAACACTGAGTAGAGAGAGGGGGAAGCAACTGTCCGAAATACGGCTAGAGCTGTAGGTTAGAGTGAGAGAGGAGAAGCCTACCTACCGCCGCCGTATGCGTGAGAGAAAGGGGAGTCAGACACACTGGCGCGGTAACGCGTTACGTAACGAAGCAGTTTACCCTCCCATAAGAAGTTATTGCTTCAAAAACCGCGAAACATATTTGGTAAGGAAATTTGTTAATGTCAATATTGAATTTTGTATAGAACGTCGTTTTTTTTCGCGCATTCAAAGTGAAAAGTAGAGTGTTTACGCGAGACTAAACAACCATAATGAGCTAGCTACCCTCGCTCCGCTTGGGTGGCTAAACATCTCGTGTCACTATAGCTTGTGTAAGCCCCTTGTTGAATAATGTAGTATTTTGACCTGGTATCGTATTGACAATGTGATATGATTGATAGCTCTTATTTACTTGACAGTAATGGCAGCCGATTTAAAAACAATACCAGACAATACCATAACAGACTTGGGCACTGAGCCTCTGTTCTAGACGGTAAATCAATAAAATGCTTTTGACTTGTTATGTTAATGTGGTTGTACAATGAAGTCTAGGAAATAATTATTCATCAAGGTATTAAGAAAAATAAGAGCGTTTATTAATATTATATAAATGTCTTAATGTAAAACAAATTTAGATATGTAAAAGAAGAAAAAGAATATGTAAAAGAAATAATATACTTAGTTAAAACTTTTTATTTATTTATTGACGTGAATTTTTGCACCTTCATTTAAAAAAATATCTTGTTTTATTTTATTGTAGAGCATTAATTTAATGGAGCCGGACTTCCAATGGATCGACGGAACGGCTTGCTACGCTGCCTCACTTCTTATTCGCACTGCCAAGGAGTGGAATGCTCTCCCCGCGTCTGTCTTCCCGGAATTATACTTTAATTTATGAATATGTCCAGTGGATCCAGCCTGCATGCAGATGTGCAAAACATTTGTCGGAGCGATACAGTTAAAATAATATTAAATTAAAGACCAAAGACAATCATTACAAACTATTTTTTTTTAATAACAATAACACAATCAATAATATACAATATTTGGGAAAATTAAAATATAAATAAAAACATTAGTCAATAACATTAAAATTTTAAATGTCTGTCACGATTTAAATATTTCCGAATGGTATTAAAACAACGATCTAAGAGCCAGGTAGTGAGTTTAAACTTAAACTAATTCCTTCAAGTAAATTTATGTCCTCAGGTATTATAAATCCATATTGTAAATGTCTATGCACATGTTATAAACATTTTTCCTATGGATCATTTTATGAGCCCGTGGTTTATAAAGTAAATTCATAATTTTAGGTCTGGTTTCTCTGTGTATTACTTCACCTCGTTTTTTCACATATATTTTTTGCATATAATTTTTTTGACATAAAATTGTTATTCGTCATTTTTTTTATCGCTGGAACTGTAAACTGTAAGCGTGTATAATGCTAGGTGTATTAGGTTTGATCCCAAAAAAGTAACAGTTACTGAAAAAAGTACGTTATTAATTCCGATGATTATGACTTATAACATTATAAGAGTAAAAATAATCGTGAGAGTCAATATGGACCCTGTTACTGGACACGATCTTTTTAGCCTAACCACAAAAATAAATAACGTCGCCATATTACGGAAATTATATGAACTGACATTTCTATTGCAATTCACAAAACACAGATAAAAAAGTATTAGAGGCGACCCAATTAGATGTCTTTTGTGAAACTTTCCGTTATTTGGTGAAATCTGCTTCTTTTGGGTCAAGCAATAATTTTGTGATAAATGATTAAATTTAGCGGTTACCTAATGATTCGTCGACAATTATAAGGCAGATCATTGATTGGCAGACGTTTCGCCGAGTAACGGTACGCCGATGGATTTGTTTGTAGATGTATTGTTGTAACTCAACCTTTAGCAGCTATTTTAGTTGGCTTATGAGTCAGTAAGCAGAACAACTATTGGCAGAAATTTGTTTAGCCTATTAATCACCACACATTTTGAATGTTTGTCGAACAACTTTTTACATTTAAACGGTGGAGCTATTATTCATCATCATATCAACATTTTTTTTTAATGGTACAACTTACGTTAAATCATAGATTTTTGTAACAAATAAAATTCACTGTTCCGATGTACCTTAGTATCATTTGCCCTAAGTAACAACTCAGTTTATTAATAGTTTACCTATTTTTAACTTGACTTTGTTGTGTTTGTTATTTTCTGGGCAGATAAAAAAAAACCTCGAAGGCCAAGGCGGGAGCAAAGCCGAGTCGGATCTGCCCTGATTCGTCTTCCATAAAACCACCATAAAAATGCAACAGTTGTACACTTAACTGAAACAATTCCGAAACAAAAATTGACTGAATCTTTAACCTACTAAACAATAATGATGCCATGTCACAACTCTGCTTATCATATTTCGACGAACAGTTGTTCGGTAAAATGAAACAATTACGAAACAAACAATCGACTAAACGTAACTCTGCGTATCGCTTTACTGTCTACCTACTACTCGGCGAAACAAATAATAGGGGTAACGAAATTATACCAAACGTTACTCGGCTAAAAGAAAGATCTGCCAATAGTTGTGTGCGAAACAAAAATCTGCGTAATTAAACTCGGCGAAACGACAGGTCACCAAAATTATCACAGCAAAAATATTAATGCATTATTATTGAATAATCATTATACGTAAAAGCAAACCACACATTTTACAATTCTCTATTGTGTCGCAAAATGCTCTGATTAGTTTTTCCTGTTTATCCGTCACACTACGGTAAAACAACCCTATGAAAACATGAGGATGCGAAAAGCACAAGACCGGTCTGAGTGGAAAGCCTTGGGGGAGGCCTATGTCCAGCAGTGGACGTCTTTCGGCTGACATGATGATGATGATGAATTAATTTATTGTTCCCTGCAGCTCGCTGCGGATAGAGTGATGGCACAACCACCGCCGAGGAAGAGTGAAGAGGATGACCTACCACAACACGTAAGTCTGACGCCATATGGCTATAAACGGTTCACTAATATTTTACCAAAACTCATTTCACTAATTATTACTTTATAACCAACTTTTTGTAAAATAGTTACTCCGCAAATGATTTGTTATTAAAACGTTTCATTTGACAAACACTCATTTAGCCACTAATTTATTAAATAAATGTCTTGAATAATTAAGTATCGTTTTTGTATTTGTTATTCTACCAAATGTTTTTGATAAATTCATTAAATATATCATAAAATAAATGCAACATTACACAAACGTATTATTTTGCATTTCTATTGTTTTATAAACATTTAATTTCACACACCAATTTACTTATTATAAAATCCTGTTATTGTGTAATTTGTGTGTTCCATATCAAAAACGGAACCCTTGAGATTGCAATTCCGTCCTTCTGTCCATGTACTGTAACTGTGAAAGTAAGGCTGGTTCATGTGGAATTGTGAAAAAAACTTCATTTGCATGTCTGTTTTGTTTTCACGTACCTATATATGACGCTTGGGTAAACTTATCAAAGGCCATCAGATATGTCCTGGCAATGTTTGACGCATTCAACCTAACACTCATCCTTGCTATGCTAGTCGTCGTACCTAACTTTTATTTTTCTTTTACTTTGGCTTTCATGGATTATGATAAAAGTATTATGCCATGTGAGTTTAAGATAAACTGCACTAAGGCAAAAGACAAAACTGTACTAAACTATTATGGTTGACTAGTACTTAATATGTTGTACGCAACGTATTGTGTTAACTGTTTCGAGGTAATTTGTGGAATGACACATTTGTCAAACGTAATTATGGTCAAATGACCGAAAACCCAAACATTGCATATTAATGTACAGTTTTTCAAGTGACGATAAATAAAATGAAAATTTGTTAAATTATTATTTGACCACTTATATTACTTATTAAACCTGGTAGTTGTATAAAGATGTATTGTGGAATCATAGCATTTTGCCGAACGTTGTTAGTTAAATGAAAATTTGCGAATTAACTTTTGGTAAAAGCCAGTATACCGACTACGAGTATATATATAGGCTATCCCGCGTAGCAACTAGAGTTCCATAATTATAGCGTCACAGACAACATTCAATATAGGTAATTTGCTTTATAACAATTAAACAATTTCATACATGAAATGAAATGATGCACTCACAAAAGACAAGCGAATACCTTATACGAGGGTCAAACTGAAATTTCTTAGAAAATCAAAAACTGATTAAACTAGCAAGTCTTTATTCAAAATAGTGTCCATTGACGTCAATACATCGCTGCATCCAATGGAACCACTGATAAAAGCACTTTGCCCACTCGTCCTTAGGGGTCTCTTCGAGGGCCTTTTGAAACGTAGCCACAGCTTCCTCGGCGTCCATACAACGTTTTCCTCGAAGCTTTTTTTTATTTTCGGGAATAAATAAAAATCGCAAGGTGCGAGGTCCGGACTATACGGCGGATGACCACGTCTGACGTCACTAAATAGTCGATCGTTCGCCTGGCGGTGTGTGACGAGGCGTTGTCGTGGTGAAGGAGGATCCTACTGCGAGGTCGTTTCTCCCGACCTTTTTCAAAGACAAGTGGCAAACAATTGTTAGTGTACCACTCTGCAGTAACTGTTTTTCGATCCTCTAAAACAATTGTCGCGTAATGACCTGTCCTTCCGAAGAACGAGGCTACCATATTTTCCCACGCTTGGACCTCTCTTCACTTTAGTTGGCAACTCCTCCGAAGGGAACACCCACTGAGCAGACTGTCTTTTGGTTTCGGGATCATAACAGTAAATCCAGATTTCGTCACCCGTAAGTATGTCGAACACAGCATTTGAGTCATCTCCGTTAAATCTTAAAACCATTTCACGACACCAATCAACACGACGGAGTTTTTGGGCCTCGGTCAAATTATGAGGTATCCACTGGGCACAAAGCTTCCTGACCGCTAAATGTTCATGGAGGATTTTGTGTACTTGACTCATACCGATGTCCAAGCTTGTACAAATCTGCTGATAGGTCACTCTTTTATCAGTCTCTATCATACGCCGCACAACACTGATGTTATCTTCAGTCGTTGCCGTAGAAGGCCGGCCATCACGCAGATCATCGGTGAGATTATTGCGACGACGTTTAAACTCATTTAACCAATTGTAAACAGAGGCACGAGATGGGGCTTCATCGTCAAAGGCTAATCGTAGTCTATCATAACTTTCTTTTTGACTTAAATGACATCAAGAGTCATAAAAAATCTTTGCACGAAAATTTTCCCGCGTTAAATTCATGCTGACGGGACACAGACAACTTTAAATTTGCCGCCAAATCGTAAAACAAATGACAAATGAATAAAATACATACTCAATAATATTGGCAGAGTTCCATTTTCAAAATTAAACTTATTTTTTATTATATTGTTTACAAGTGGCCAGATCTAAAATCTTTCAGTGTCGCCCTCGTAATGAGCTTTGCAAGGTAATGTGGGTAATTTTACTTGAGTTGTTTATTCAATATCATCAAAAAATACGGGCTTGGTTATATACGTATGTACTCGTACCTATAGATTTATGATTTAGCATTGTGTAGCACCTAATATCATAAATCGTTTTTTTTATAAGCAAGTTGTTGTTTGATTTAACAAGAAGGGAAGAGGTTGGTCGATTCACGCAAATAGGCGAAAAACGAAAACAATAAATAAATTAATCGTAACGATGAAGCGTAAATTAAGTGTAAAGCTATATTTGCTTGTTTAAGGACCGAACGGCAAGTGCATTTGGAGGCTGTGAGCGAAGTTCCAGTACGGACAGTGATGGTAATAATAACAGCGACAGCAAAAGCAATACACCTTATGCGGCTTACAACAACAGCAACAAAGTTGCCACAACAGGCATTTTATACGTAACAGCAAGCAGTAGTTCGTCAAACTGGATTGGCAGAAAGAATGATGCCGGAGCAAGTAGCGAATCAGATCATTTTACAGAGGCCAGTGGGCACGTGGACGATAATTGCATTAATAGTGACGGTGAAGACCAAATCGACCGTATTCAAAAGGATAAACAAGGCGTTGGCGGTCGCGCTGGAATCGAGTTTAGAGATGGCAAAGTGCCAGGCTCTGCTGCAGGCTGCGTGCGCGAGCAGGACGTGGAGCTGGGGCTTGCCGGCCGCGATGCACCTGAAGACCTGTCCACGCCGGACTCCGAGAGACTGCCCGGAGACGGCGCTAGCTGCACCGCACCGGATGACCACCTTGCTAAAGTACCACTCCATTGTTATTACAAGATTTTATGTGACTTGCTTAGTTCTTATTATGTCACTCCCGTTCAAATTTTGCAAGTCAATTTTGAAGCACTTCCCTTTATTGTAAGGTTACGGCACCAATGATTGACACTTTTAGCTGAAGGCACCGATAATGGATACTCAACTCTTAATTTGGCTAAATGGCTACGCCGAAAAAGCCAAAAAAAACATAAGGTTAAACATTGGTTATCTCAAAATAAATGAATAACCCTTATCTTCTGTAACATAAGAATCAAGTGTGCATCATTGGTTCTTGTTCATTACTGGTTCCTTCACCCTAATGGGCTGACATTTGGAATGCATAAGAAATATTATGGTACCTAAGAGCTGATCTGATGGTGAAGTCGGAAGGTGGAATCAGGAGCTCCGCTGTGCTTAGAGTGCCGTACCACAGTACAATTGGGATTCGTTAGTTCAGAAGGCAACAATATCTTGTCTCTAAAAAGGAGATTTTGTTGCTTTTTTGATTTTGATACCTAGTAAGTGTAAGTTAAAAGTGAAAAGTTTGTGCACTGTGAGCGGATTCTATAGTCGCAGACGACGCTGCTTGCCGGTTACCTACCGTTGCACCTAATCTACGCTACCGACCTTCTTACAGTTTTTTGACCAATTCAGTCATTGCATTGTAGACGTTGCACGGTTTTATGTGTTTAGTGGGAGTATTTTAATTATAGATTGAACATATTTTAAATTGAACAACAGTACTGCCGACGCATTACTTAGATGCCAACTGAATTGTTTCATTGTTTTAGCAGCGCTACAGTGGCGAAGAGTCTCCGAGAAGCTTTCGCCGAGAAAGCACTGAATCATTCGAATCGGAAAAAGATTCAGGTCTGTATGCAGGACACTAAATTGCAAGCTTATTTTATCATTTTCTATGAACTCGTATTGAATAAGTAAGTACCTACATACTTACATGCCTATTCTACAGTGTATTTTCTTGTGTTGACAGTCGAGGCCGAGAGTGTCCTGAGACCAGTGCGCTACTACAAAGGAATCTATTGGCCCTCCATAAACAACAGTTTCACAGTACGTACAACTATTGACATTATACTCGCAAGAATATTTTCAAGCATCCATGTCCACGTGTTCCGTTTTTTAGGTCCCGTACCTAAACTCCCGTGATTCCTTAAGATTACTTTTTAAAGAAATTATAGTATCTTGACACTAGCGTCACAATTTATTTATGAGAATAATTATTTATGTCATTAAATATCAACTCTTTTGGTAAGAATTGTGATATACATAATTTGATTACAAGAAATAAAAATATAATTGCTATTAAAAAAAATCGTGTCTGTGATGTAAATCATATGTAGGTCAATAAATAAATAAATAATTATCAGGGGACAATGTCACACCAATTGACTAAGTCCCAAACTAAGCTTTTAGGCTTGTACTATGGGTACAAGCCATACACCAATGACAATGATATAAATACTTATATAGAGAAATATATACTTAAATACATAGAAAACATCCATGCCTCAGGAACAAATATTCGCGCTCATCACACAAATACCTGCCCTTACCGGGATTTGAACCCAGGACCGCTAGCTTCGTAGGCAGGCTCGCCACCAACTAGGCCAGCGCGTCGTCCATGCATCCATTTCTGTAACAGGCTAGGCCAAGACTGGGAAACGCATTTCTAAAACAATGCAAGCTTCATATCATGTATAGTTTCCGCATTATTCTAAGGGCAAAAAGCCATAAAACGAATACTAACTTTTAAACAGCGCAACTCCTAGAGCTACAATAATAAAAAGCATATTTATCGTATTTCGCGGTTTAATGGTAATCATACCGTTACAATCTCTTGCCACACGATCTTCGCCAATTTTTAATAGAGCTGCCGCATGTTGCCCCGGCTATGTATCATTGTGTAGTTCCGGGCATAACCGTAGTCAGATACTTTTTTTTTACTTAAACCCATATCGTAGATGCCGAAATGCATTTATTTTATCCGCTGGTGCCCCTAGTTATCACCGATACTCGTAAATGAGAATTGTCTAAATTTGCCATCTTAAAACACCATCCCTTTCATGATAGTTAGGTTGCCCTTAATATCCATAATAGTTCAATATTAAATTTGTTATAATTATGAGTCTTAATCCTACTTTAATGTATCTAACAATATAAATGACCAAATTGTAATACAAACTACCATCACAAATCTCACCCCCTTAGGGATCATTAAATCGGTTGCGCGGTTTATCCGTGAAAGCGTAACCAACAGAAAGACGACAGATTTGCTTTGAGAATTGCTTTCACATGTTAATAAAGAGAGAACTGGAATGCGCGTCACTGTGACGCGCATGTCGAATGCTAGAATCATGAAACTTTAACAGTACATAATGTTTATTAACGTAAGCAAGTAATAAGAAGGGATTTTTCGAAATTCAAGCCCTAAAGGGGTGAAATAGGGGATAAACCGTTGTATGGAAGTCAGTCATTTTTAAAGCTACGAACATGAAATTTTTCATTAAATATGAGGCTGTATTTACATTTACATTTGTACATTCGTACTACGTTTTATTTTTATTTCATCTATAAACGGTTGAAATAGTAGATTAAAGTTTGTATGGGAGATACGTCACTTTTGAAGTATATTACATCAAATTAAAAAAGATGAGATAAAAGATGAAAGATGTTTATTGAGTAAGTAGGCCGCACGGGCACTTTTACACGTCATAATATACCAGCGCTTCGCAAGAGACCACTGCTGAGAAGAAACGCCGCAAGAAACTCAACAGTCAGTCATTTTTTAAGATACTACTTATGATATTATACAATTATAAAGCTTAACCTAGCATGATATAAAACAATGAATTTAACATAAAATAAAAACAAAAATAAAAAACATTCAAGCGTAGCTTGAGCAGGAAAATGTGTCAATACTAAGAATTTTCATAGGGAGTAATAAGTAGTAGTAATAAAAAAAAATATACAAAATATATATATTTAAAAAAAAAAACTTTCCTATGACAGTGCAAGACAACCACCACATACAAAGTTTCGATACATTCTCCTACAAAAACCGTGTCCCCTACACATATGAATAGAATATACAATATTTACATATTTTTTATGCCTATTTTATTAGTCAGTTATTTAGGTGTTTAGCTAAGTTTAGGCCAAGCATTTTTATCTGTTAGATAGTCCTCGACCCTATAGTAAGCTTTAGACATCAACGACTTTTTCAAGTAACTTTTAAGTACTGGAAATGGTAACTTTAAAACTGAGTCAGGTAATTTATTATAGAAAAGAATGCATTGACCTACAAATGATTTATAAACCTTACGGACACGAAATTTTTTAATAGCAATTTTATTTTTATTTCTTGTATTCAAATTATGTATATCACAATTCTTAACAAAAAAGTCTTGATTTTTAATGACATAAACAATATTCTCATAAATAAATTGTGACGCTACTGTCAAGATACTAATTTCTTTAAATACTAATCTTAAGGAATCACGGGAGTTAAGGTTACATATAGAACGAATGGCTCATTTTTGTGACACGAATATAGTCTGTATGTCAGCAGCTTTTTCCCAAACCAGAATACCGTACGACATAACACTATGAAAATAACTATAATAAACTAAGCGAGCTGTCTCAATATTGGTAAGTTGCCTGATTTTTCTAACAGCATAAGCTGCTGAACTTAATTTACCTGCTAGTACTGCTATATGGGGACTCCTTTGCAAGTTTTTATCTATAGTTATCCCTAAGAAAAGCGCCTTATCTACCATTTCCAAACACTCATCATTTAGAAATAAACTGGATTATACTGGTCTAACATTAGGCAAAGCGAACCTAACACATTTAGTTTTTTTAGCATTGAGTAGAAAATTGTTATTAGTAAACCAATTAAGTAGTTTACCTAGCGTGGCATTTATCCTACTGTAATCGACGGATTTTCGTTCTACCTTGAAATAGCACAATATCACAAAGGTTATCTACCGTGCATGGTAAGTCATTAATACAAACCAAAAATAAGAAAGGACCTAATATAGAGCCCTGAGGCACACCTAGTTTAATAGCTGCTCCCATGGACTGTGTTTTGTTTACGTTTGTGTTCTATCACTAAGATATGAAGACATAAGATTTAGAGAAATATTTGACAGACCATAATGTTCTAATTTTCTCATGTCTCATGATCTACGCAATCGAAAGCTTTGGAAAGGTCACAAAAAAATCCTATTGCATCACAAGATTTCTCCCAAATATTATATATATATTTAATGAGTACAGATGCTGCGTCAGTTGTGGATCGTCCTCTGGTGAAGCCGAACTGATTACTGTTAAGCAGTTTATCTTATTAGTTTATTATATTATTATTATTAACTTCAAAATATTAACTTTAAAAATTAGGCTCCTCATACGAATTAAAGAAATGTAATTTAACCGTTTATCGAAATTCAACCCTTATGGGAATAAAAAAGGGGTTGAAAGTTTGTACGGGACTCCCGCTGTTTCAAAGCTGCTGACACTATTATAAATGATGTTTTCAAAAATCATATTCCTCGCTTTCCTATGATTCTAACAAAACGTACCTTTTCAATTTTAAAGACTCCAATTACAATTACTTTTTATTATTAGATATCATTTAATTGTTGTTATTTACTAGAAAATATCATTACAAATTTTAAATAATCATGTCATCCATAAAAGGTCTGCTAAATAAATAAATATATTAAAACAAAACTATTGGGTCAAATAATAAAATAACGAAATTGATCTCTTAAAATTAAATAAGTATTCTTTCGAATTAGAATGTTAAAACCGTGAGTTATTTTTTTTGCTCTATCCCAATTTGAAGTAGATTGGTCCAAGGAATCACGTTACAAACTTTGCCCCTCGTTTTCACCCCGTTAATCGCAAGATTTTTTGGAAAATCCGTTCTGATCGCATCCTTACATCATACAAAAAACACACCGTCCAAGTTTCACGTCTCTACGATCAGCGGTTTAGGCTGGGCGTTGATCCTTTAGTCAGTCAGTCAGTCTTTCAGGACAAAGCATTTTATATGTATAGATACGAGTATATACCCCCTTACTAATAAACGTTGAGTAACTGTGGTATAGCTATACAATGTTTTGTCCTTATCTGTCAAATTCAAATGTCACAATGACAGAGAAGGATAAAAGATTGTATAGCCATACCGCCGTTTCTCAACGTTTATTAGTAAGGGGGATAAAAGATAAGTAATATTAGGCAAGAGCATTTCGGACCATGCTCAGTGTAGGGTTCTGAAGCCGTTACTACAATCAAATTAGACCTCGCGACAAACTTAATATTGTCGTTGATTTTCGGTAAGTATAAACATTTAAACCGTTTGTAACTCAAGAACCAATGAAGTCTACTTAGTTGTGATAGTTTTCCTATTAAATTCATTATAAGTGCAATAACTTAAGATAGTTTTTAGATTTTTAGTACTTGTAGGGGGGGGGGGGGGACACGTGAGTAACAAAAATGAGAGCTTTAAAGCTTAAAATTTCATAAACCGATCTATTATTCAAAAAAATGTTTGTACTAACCCGCAATATTTTTGAGTCCTATCCAACGACATCCACACTATGGGGAAGACGAGAAAAAAATACATCCCCACATGACATGTAGCGGAAAAAAAAGCATTATGGTGTGGTCGTTGTCTGTCTGTCTGTATGTCACAGCAGGTTTCTCAGCAACTACAAATGCTATCAACTTGAAATTTGGCAACGTTGTACAACTTGCATGGCCGCATCTGTTTTGGTAAAAAAATGTATGAAATTAATTTCACAAATAATTTTAAAGGGGACTATAATGAGGGGTTGAAAAGAAAAATCCTGACGTATAGGTAATGTATACATATGAAATGCTTTGTCCTGAATGACTGACTGGCTGACTGACTGACTGGCTGACGAATCAACACACAGCCTAAACCGCTGATCGTAGAGACCGATACCGCATCCGATAAGAAGGGATTTCCTGAAATTCTTCCCCTAAGAGGGTGAAAATGGGGGCAAAATTTGTATGGGACAACGTGATTCCTTGGTCCAATCTATTCAAATTTTGCATAAATATTCTTTAACAGAATTGATGGTAGACGTGTTTCGTATTTTATTGAAATTCCTAACGGGGTTAAAAAGGGGTATAATGTTATTTTGGGCGTCATTTGCTTCGAAGTTGATATCAATACTCTTTAGTGCTTTTTATTTACATTACCTTTTATTTTGACACATGTTTAAAAACTTAATCCGATTTAATTCAATAATGGTTGACCTCACGTAAAAGCTTAGTGCCCATATATATATATATATATATATATGTGTATATTCCAAATTTGGTACAATCTTTCCTTATAAGGTCTAGGGGTGCAGTAAGAAAGGATTTCCCGAAAATCGACTCCTAAGGCTGGTCAAAATGGACTTTATTGCTAAAGGTCATAACATAATGAGTATTTTTATCGGTTACCAAGCATATTATCTTAAATACGGAATTGTCTGACTCGCATTTGACCGGTTTTTAATACCTCAATATGATTCTTCAACTATATGCACCGCACTGGTGCCGATGTCATATGTACCTATAGATGAATTAACGAGAGCATGGAATTGCATATGTAGTAGTATTGTATGTTTACAGGCATTCTATATTTGAATTTTCTATTTTCTCGTACTATCAGCATAAAAAGAGGTTTGTTATATATTGAAGAAGTAAATACCAAAATAATGTCAGTGTCAAATTGACAACATTTCATTTTGGTGACACCTGCAAATTACTATACGAATCGAAAGGGTTTTGCCTCCTGAACACGGCAAAATATTTATTTAGATTTATTTTTCTTGGTTTACAAAATTACAAGTAAGTTAAAAAAAATATCGAGTTTTACCAATACTATGCCTGAATAGACCATTGCCTTTTTCACGAGAAAAAAAGCTGTCATACTTCAAATTTGACATTGACACTATTGACAGATGGATAGATACTTAGAGAATTACCGGATGACCGCCATTATTAAAAATATTTTTTTTATTATCCTTAGAGCCGTTCCAAATCGCCAAAGTTGATTTTTCGTCGTGGGAAAGCCAGGGGTCGTCGTATAATATAATAAAAGTAAAGAAATATAATAAAAGTAAAGAAAGAGAACAATTTTTTCACAAACGTCAGAACTATTTACCGCCAATACCCACCTAAATTCAAAAATAAAAACTTTTTTTTTTAATACAGATTGGACTTACGTAATATGTCCATTGTGTCGTAGAAATGAAGTTACGCCCTTTTAGAATAAGTACATCTTAATAAATTAATAATAAAAGAATTATTCATTCTAGAGGAAATTTAAAACTATTAGTGTCTTCCTCCTTCCAAACAGTAGGTATCTATAAAACGAATAAAATTAAAGTCTTGAATTGACATTAAAAAATATATATGAAATCTTGTCAATTGTGAATATTATTTACGTTGTGCATATATTTTTACGTCTGATTTTATTTTATTCTCACAATTATCAGAATAATTTTGTGTAGCCCGTACGACTAAGTGTAAGTCACATAATTTTCAAAAAATATGGCAGTGAGTAATTTTGGTCCGATTGAGAGTCAAAGTAAGCAAATTATTTTCAACTGTTATAAATATTTTGAACTTGAATTGAAGAAAAATTTAAATTCCCCTTACACCGCTACCCAGTTAGTTGAAAAAGCTACAGGTTTTTTTCTCTCTGCTGTTTATAACATTGTGTCTGAGAGCAATAGTGAGTAATTCGCATCAACAAAGAAATTCACCTCCCCGAGAAATAAAAAGTTACGTACTTGTCCGTCATCAGCAGTAGACAATTTTGATCGGGAAGTCATACGGAGAACTATATACAATTTTCATCTGTCTCATAAGCAATATCCAACCTTAAAGGCACTCCACTCTGTGTTAAAATCCGATATAGATTACAAATTTGGCATTTCCACCTTACGAAAATAAATACAAATATTAGGATTTAAATGGAAAAAGACCGAGGACAACCGAAAAATATTAATGGAAAGACAGAACATACGACTGCTAAGAATAAATTACCCTACCAAAATTGCGGAATATCGGTCTAAACATAGACCACTAGTTTATACTGATGAAACCTACATCCACACATGTGTCCGGACTGTCCGGAGAGGCTTGGACCGATGGAACAGAATTTGGTGTAAAAAAACAAATCAGTACAGGCCAGCGGTTAATAATAGTGCACGCAGGAGGAAAAGATGGTTTTATTCCCAACGCTTTGTTAATGTTTAAGGCAAACCAAAAAACGGGAGATTACCATGACCAAATGAACTTTGTCAACTACGAAAAATGGTTAAAAGCAAAATTAATACCGAATCTTAAACCGAATAGCGTACTTATCGTAGATAATGCGTCCTATCACAACAAACTTTTGAATCGTGCTCCAACGTCAAATTCTCTTAAACAAGAAATGATGGATTGGTTGACAGAACACAACATTTCATATACCTAGCCCGTTTATGTACAAAACCAGTATGTATGATTTAATTAACAAAACAAAGAATGGTTTCCTGAGTATCATATAGATGCAATTTTAAAAGAACATGGCCAGTCCGTTTTACGATTGCCACCGTATCACCCGACATTCAATCCGATCGAAGATATTTGGTCCATGGTAAAAGGATATGTAGCGAAAAGAAACGTTTCTTTAAACATGCAAGGCATTATGAGTTTAGCAACTGAACGAATGAATACTATTACTGCTGAGGACTGGTAAAATATTTGTCGCCATGACGAAAGTGAAGAAAATAAATATCGATGCCAGGAAGGGGAAATGGATCTAATTTTATTATCAATACTTGTGACAGCTCAGATGAAGAACATGATAGCGACTAAAAGCAAAAAACAGAGGACTACTACTTATTCCATTTCTTAAGGGTATGTAATTTTATTAAATTAAGAGAAAATTATTCTCCTTTTGTTGCAAACGGTACAACCACTACAAATGCAATTCCATGTTCTCGATAATTCATCTATAATAAAATAATAATAATTGGTATATCACAGTTGAAGTGTGGTTTAAGTACCTACGAAGATACTTTGATTATACAGGTGGAGAGCGTGGAGCTGTCTTACCAACGATACTCGAGAAGACAACGACAGAAATCGCTGATCACGGTCAATGTTGTGGATCTAATGCTCAAAGTAAGTATTAGTAGGTACCTATATACATACAGTAAATAAATACTTAATACTATTATTATAGTATTAGGTACTTATTCATATTTGTGTTGTTATATGTTAGTTACCTACTTGTATGACTCTGGCGGTGGCAGGACCTTGTGCAGCGCTACCACCATCTTATGCTTTAACCTTCCACCTTGCAGCATTGTTCTATCTCAGTCCGTAGGGTAGGCAACGCAATTGTAGTTCACGGATTGCAATCCTGTGATTGTAGTCTTGAGAAACATGCATAGGTATCAGATCCCACTTTCCATCATGTAGCCGGTGTGTTCGATTGCCTTCTTGTTTCCACAAGAAAAAAAAATGTACTTTAACTTTTCTATTTACTACTAGTCCATTGCTAAGCGATTTGGTTTTCATTTTTATTTACCGAGATAATGTCGCGCATAAACTTGTTGTAAGGTTTTACTTTGCTTTTAGTTCAAAATGTAGTTTTTTTTATCTAAGTAATAGTACATTACTGCAGAGGCCGTGAAGTAAGGGATTGAAGGACGGGTTTGGGGTAGAACGAGTCTTTCAATCCTTGTTCCAGCCGAGGATTGTATAGTGCTTTTCTCAAGCAATGTGAGGAAATATTAAAAGTATATTACTGCAATGTAAGATTGCATGGCATTCTCAAGACTGTGCAATCTTACGATGGCAATCTCAAGACTGTGAAATCTTACGATGGCAGTCTCAGGACTGCAATCTTACGATGGCAATCTGAGGATTGTGCAATCTCAAGACTGCAATCTTACGATGGCCATCTAAAGACTGAAATATTACGATGGCAATCTCAAAACTGCACACAAATATAGTCCGCAAAATATTAGTGTCTCTAGTAGTGGTTGGCAGTAAGTATGTAATTTTTCCTTTGACAGCTTAGTTAGTAAGCAAATTTATACATTTAGAGCAGCGGCCAAAAAGGTGTTTACTTAGGTTTTTCAACGAGCCACAAACAAGAAACTTCATGTCTTCATTTCGTGACATTAACGCGTAGCTACATTTCCGAGCATGTTTGAGAAAAGTGTTTTTTTTAATTTGTCTGTACCTGAACGTGAAAATGTAGAAAATAATTGACTAATTCATTTACCATGTGGCGTTGTGTTTATTGTGCGACACACTCGCATGGCGATCTAATTCAATTTGGCCCCTAAAGACTGAAGGGTAAGAAGTAAAAGAACCAAATGCTCAGTTAGTGCAAACCTGATACAAATGCCTAATTTTCAGCGAATCTTTTTTATGCAAAGTTTAGCGAATGTTTATTTTTTGTTA
The DNA here is from genome assembly GCA_923062465.1 of Acleris sparsana. NCBI lineage: Eukaryota > Metazoa > Arthropoda > Insecta > Lepidoptera > Tortricidae > Acleris > Acleris sparsana. The sequence goes on along the minus strand of OV281285.1, from coordinate 45,150,696 downwards.
CTACGCATAAATGGAAGGGCGAGTATGATATTTCTTTTCTTCAACGGGACACGCGTGGGGGCAATCCAGGGATTGGTTAAGGATATACCTACTTATTGGAGAGGTATTTTGTTTACATTATAACATCGAGTGAGGTGTCATTGGATAGCTCTCGGGGGACAGTTTAGCAATTATATTCAACTCGAAAAGTTTTAATTTTCGCTATAATTGCGTGTAAGTAGACTTGACTGATTCCCGAGATACAGGCGACTAAAGTGTTTATAACTACTAAAATGACCTAAGATAAAATAGTTCATGTGCTAAGTACCTACTTTTTGTTGTTAAACGACTTCAGAAAAGGAGTTTCTCGATCCGTCTGTTTTCTCTTATGTTTGCTTCTCATTCGTTTCGACTGGGTTAAGCGATAATGATGTTTCTTTTTTTTTTGAAAGCTGGTGCTTCCCGTTTGGTCCCATTTTTATCAAAATGAAGATCTGATGATGGAATCCATGAGGAATCGACTGAACGCTTGAAAATGTATAGGCACCTATAGAGATTTTGGTATTTTTCACCGTGTATTTGCTCTTGGAAAGCACTATTTTAAAAACAAAACATGATCGTTGACCGCTTTGTCAAAAAAAAATAGAATCACAAAAAGTGAGAAAATTTTAACTGTGGTTCAGACTTTGAAGGCCGATTACAAAAAAAAAACTAGCATAACTTTTTTTTAAAACCATGTTTAAAAACTGCCTAACTTTATTGACTTTCTACCCTATTAATTTTATTGATCTAGTGAAAAAGTGAAAATTACGGATGACGTACCTACGTTTTGATTATTTTTTTTAGCATGATCCCTTAATACTCGATCAAAAAGTTATGCTACTTTTTTTTTTTGTAATCGGCCTTCAAAGTCTGAACCACAGTTAAAATTTTCTCACTTTTTGTGATTCTATTTTTTTTTGACAAAACTGTCAACGATCATGTTTTGTTTTTAAATGAAATACATGCACGTACTATTCAGGTATACATTAAAAAAACAAGCAGCCAATTATCTCAATTATTGCAGTCAGAATGACCAAAACTGTCTCCGTGGTCGCAGATTCATAGAAAATGTGAAAAAAGGCCATAACTCCTAAACTACGAAAAATCGCGGAACATACATGGGGGTGATTCAGATGCCCCTTGAGGTGCACTACCTCTGGACTTCCGCTTGACACTACTTCCTGGGACACCCTGTATATAAATCAATATAAAAATATTGTAGGACGCCGACTTCAGTTGGACTGACCTACCTATTATTATTATTTGTATGTCTTTACCATTCACGGGACTATGGGAGTCCCGGACTTTTGGAAGGCGTACATGGAGCCGAAGCCAACACGCAGAGGCCCTTTAGACAAGTTTAATTTAGTAAAGTTATGGGACACCAACCGGCGATTGTCCCTGAGTTCAAACTAAAGAAGTATGCTCCCACGGACAACCACCGGTCAGTGTAAAGACTTTTTAAGAAGGATGGGTATACTAATAATAGGTTCTATGAATGAACTGATATGGATTGGTGAACTAGGCTATTGATGAAACTACGGCGCCTGCCTGGCTAATGCTAATTACTTTGGTTTAAATGGCAGGCGGTGACTCGCCAACTCAATGGAATGGACCTCCCGAAATAGCCACATATATATAGCAGCAGGGAGGCAACAGTTCCAGAGGGGCTAAGGGTGGAGAGACGACCATAAGGTGCCCACTCACCACTTATGCAACACATCCACCCTTCGAGCATATAGCTCTTGCGACTCCACTCTGACCAGCCAATAAAGGCAAGCCAGAGGTGAGGGTCTGTTCCTCGTCATTGCACACCGCATCTGGCCGGTGAAGGCAAGCGTGAGGTGAGGAACAGGACCTACCCTCGGGAGCACTCAGGTCCGTGGTGTCGCCACTCACCACAGTTCGCCACTAGCTGCCCTGCGGCCTTATTATTATTATTATTATTTATTACCTACCAATTAAAATGAACTTAATTTTTGGTTTTTGAAGGGGGGACTTTTTTTTCTTGTGCGTTATTAAATAATTAAACATATTTTTCAGGTTGTTTGTAGACGTACCATTTGGCTGGGTTACACTTGACCCAATATAACAAAAAAGAGCACTTTAAATCTTATTATTTCACAAGCGGATCCCTTAACCGAAATAGTACATTGTTGCCTAGGCGCGGAAAGTAAGGGTTTTCCTGACGAGGTGGTTAGCAGGCCGAGCAATAGCGAGGCCTGCTAAAATACGAGTCAGGAAATCCTCGTTCCCGCCGAGGCATACATAATGCTTTTCTCAAACATGTGAGGAAATAATACAAATACATTTTTAAAAAGCAAGTAATTTAATTATGCAGAATGAATGTTACCGACTGTCAATTGTTTTTAAATACTAATCATAGAAATTGGAATGCAAATTCAAAAAGAAACACACGCACTGTGCTAAAAAAGCGAGCAGTTATCTTGGCTGTTTGGAATTTTTGTCTTGGTCCTTTTGATTTTGTATGCAAATTGACAGCATTTTTAAGAAAAATATAGACATGGACGGAAAGTGTTTTCATATGGTTTTTTTACTCCTAGGAGTAAAATGAGGCTCTTTCCGTCCTTGTCTTTCAATCGGAAAACCCTTTTTTCCGAGCATGTTTGAGAAAAATTGTTTTGCGAATCCACCATGTTCCAACCACAGTCCACCATATGCGGTAGAGAAGAAAATATACATCCCTACGTGCCGTTTACTAGTTTCGCAGATATTGATCATCAAAATTGGAATTTTTGTAATTTTCCCTTATTTTCATGTCACAAAAATCATTAATTTCATAAGTTTTTCAGTGTAATCTTACATAACTAGAATTATTAAGAATCAGCGAAGTTTTTTAACTTGAACCTAACAAATAAAAGTAAAATTGTCATTAGAAAATATCGTGTCCGTACATAGAGTGACATCGAAGACGTGGTCGATCAGCATCCGGCGATGACGCGAAAATGACGTCACGCTACATAGAGTATGATTCTTAATGGTTTTATTGTAACTATTATTAACCATTCCTCATCAATCATTTAAAAAGTAGTTAATCTATTGACGCGTAGAAAAATAAATAACTACTTCGTCCGTAAAACGTAAATGAGACTATATGTTTCGTATTTATACATGTTATTAAATGGTATTGTTACCACATTTCAACAATTAAGTATAAAACAGAATTCCTCCTCTCTAACTTGAAGCACACCATCCTTATTGCTTTAAATCCCATACAGATCAAATCTTCGTCATCTTCGTTTTTATACATAAAAAAATAAAAATGACATCAATTTGCATATAGTATCATTTACAAATGAAAGACTAGTACTTATTGAAAGGTTGAGATTTGTTTCGAGTATCGCCTAACAAATTCTGCATAAACCTATAGGGTGTTTATGTAATAGGAGACCAATACTGAATCTTATGAGAATAAGATCGCTACATTTAATGATATTTTATTTCAAATACAACGAGTTAACTACCGGAGCCCCAGACAACGCGTAATGTGCACACGTACTGCGATATGAGTTGACGCAGCATTTTGTGTCCCTACAAAACTACAAACCCTTGAACTTTCTGAGTTTAACGATACTAACATTAAGAAGGACAGTGGCAAAAATCATCGAGTAATAATATCACTCAATTCATCAAACTGTTTTTATGTTGTAACAAAAGATAATATTATTAAATAGTCATAAATACAATTATGGCATTGACATTTATAAAAGAAAATTGTCTCGATTTGCCATTTTTAGTAATATTGGGTCACTGTTTTTTATACAGTGGTGAATAAAAAAGGTGCTGCCGTGATCCGTATTTTGATTGCGATTAAGCTGTATTTAACTATACTTAATCAGTTTAGGTATGTATTAACCAGTTAATACATACCTAAACTCCTGTCAAATGAAAGCAGAGCACCTGTGTGTAAAATTTCGTGATTTTGACGTCATCTGCATCAAAAGTACGACCCCTGATGATCAGAAACCAGTTTTTCAGACTCGCTAATTGATGGCCAAGCAAAATTAGTAACAACAAACAAAAACCATTTTTTTGGTAACTATCCCCTTAATTAAATTACTGATTGAGTTAATCATGGTTTCCCTATTTTTAGAATCCTACCATCTTAGAATCCTATTCAGACTGTTTTAATGAATGAAACTTTTGATACAGTGACAATTCAAGTCAGTCGTTCTTATTTGTTTTGTTGTTTCATGGAAATTAAGTAATAAGTAAGCATTGTATCTTGTCTAAGCATAATATGTTTTTTTATTTGCTCTTATTGTTCTGTTCCTTTTCTTGGTCATGATATTTTTATAATATTCATCCATATTCATTGTTGTATATAATGCTAGTTAGTTTGAGTACCTATTATTATAGTTCAAGGCAATATTTTTTTAAGTTACCTTCAGTTGTGTTTCTTGCGACGTTTCTTCTCAGCAGTGGTCTCCCCTCAGGAATCGCTGGTAGGTTATTGACGTGTAACAGTGCCCGTATTCAGTAAAATAAACATCTTTTCTCTTTTTATCTCATGCTCCTAGGTACTATTAAATATTTCCATTTTCTTTTAAAATTATTGCATTTTAATTTCAGGTCAGTCTATCAGTCATATATATTGCTACAAAGAGCCGTATCGACGAAGAAAAAGGTAAATTATATTGTGTAACGTTTCATAAGGCACAAACACTGTTATGTTGTATTTCCCATAGTAGATCACAGGTTGTACCTTTATAACGTATGGTGGCCGGCCGTTAAGAAGTCAATCCTGACACCTGTCAGTACAATTCCTAACCTTGTATTGGAGGTTATAACTTGTACTGCAATGACAGGTATCAGGATTGCCTTCTTAACGGCCGGCCACCATACTGAAAGAGGGCGCCCGCGGGCTACTACCTCAACATCTTCAATCGTTGTTGTATAAGGGTTCTATTCTACTCGGTAAAACCATATTACTTTTGTCGTTATCGTATCGTTAATACTATGATAACTCTTATCCCCTCTATGTATTTGTCTCACTTTAACCTATTGAAACGTATTGCTAATAAAGCAAGACAGCTAGTAAGTGATCATTTGAATGGTTAGAAGTGAAAACAATTAGCTGGGTCGTTAGGCAAAGAACTGCGGCCAAAAACGTCGCGAGTTTTGTGCTTGATTGTGAGCTATCTAGTGAATTTATGGGAAATTTCATAGCAAAAAACTAACATTTAGATATATATTGTTCCGATGATGCATCGTTTTGGTTATATTATTTAATACAGAGCTGTGGCAATTCCTTTAGTAAATCATAGAGGATACATTGGGCTAAGAGTTAAAATAGGAAGAAACGGGATTGTGTAAAAGTAAGCCCTGTCCAGCATAACGAATATGATCAATTTTGATTTATGGCCAGAAATGTAGAAAAAATGACCCCGCCCCTCTTATCACCAAAGTTTATAGACTAAAAAATCTAAGAAAATCCCGGCGTGTAGATAATTATTTTTATTTTATGGAATAAAATTAATGAAGCGTGCATAATTTACAGTTTTTGAGAAATTACAAGAAAAACTTTGAAAACCTATACTAAGATTTAGGCTATTCAAAATGGACCGTATTTTCTTTTGCGGTTACCAAGCTATTATCTTAAATCCGGAACCCTCGGTGCGCGACTCTGACTCACACTTGACAGGTTTTTATTGTTGTGTTTAAATTTTCAGGATACGATTTGTTTTAAAAAGATCACTCGGGCGACCCTGGGCTTGACCAGCTTCGAATGAATATAACACTATAATCTCAAAACTTATTATGTATACCCAAACTAAAGATCTAGAATACTTATGTGATTATAGGTAATGGCGAGTATATAGAAGACCGATGGAGTGTTTAGTACAAACTGCAATAGATGAAGTCAAAGCTTGATTGTATAACTACATTATATTTGTTAACAATTTGATAGATTATTTTCGCAAAAGCATTTTTTCATAATCGTACTTAGTAACGTATTTTCACATAGCGTTCTCTTACGATCGCAAATTTAATTATTCGTCTTTCTTTATGTAGCGTTGTTTGATGTTCGCGCTTGTTTAAATCGCTGATGTTAGTTAGTAGGTTATTTGGTCTCTTTTTAGGGTTCCGTAGCCAAATGGCAAAAAACGGAACCCTTATAGATTCGTCATGTCTGTCCGTCCGTCTGTCCGTCCGTATGTCACAGCCACTTTATTCCGTAACTATAAGAGCTATACTATGGAAACTTTGTAAGTAGATGTATTCGGTGAACCGCATTAAGATTTTCATACAAAAATAGAAAAAAAACAATAATTTTTTGGGGTTCCCCATACTTAGAACTGAAACTCAATTGTTATTTTTTCATCAAACCCATACGTGTGGGGTATCTATGGATAGGTCTTCAAAAATGATATTGAGGTTTCTAATATATATTTTTTCTAAACTGAATAGTTTGCGCGAGATACGCTTCCAAAGTGGAAAAATGTGTGTCCCCCCCCCCCCCCCCCCCCGTAACTTCTAAAATAAGGGAATGATAAATGTAAAAATAATATATGATGTACATTACCATGCAAACTTCCACCGAAAATTGGTTTGAACGAGATCTAATAATTAGTTTTTTTTTAAGACGTTATAAATCGTAAACCGCATTTTACCTTTCATTCAATCAACTCCAATATAACAAAGAATAAAGAAAAACATTTATTTAGATGTATAGTGGTACGGAACCCTACGTGCGCGAGTCCGACTCGCACTTGGCCGGTTTTTTTCCTTTTCAAACGAACAAAAAGTCAGCGGCCGAAGAAACCAAAGCCAGTTTAATGTACAAATGTATGGTTTGCCGTAATATACCGAAAGATATTGTAGATCAATTGACTAGGTAATTTTTGTCGTGAATACCTACCGAATAACCAAATTAATTTTAATAAAACTCTTTATTCGAATTTATTTGGTTAAACCCCGTTATTTTTCGTATTAATTACTCGTCACACCGTTCAATTTACTTCCCAAACTACCCTATTGTGACATCATTGCGACAAAAAACCGGGGTCTAATTATTATGTATTACACATTTTCTATGACTTTGTGTTTATTATCTGTGTCCATGACGTTCTTAAAACACTTATTGTAAGTAATAAGCTTCAATTTTACATAGTTTGAACTGCCAGCAAGCAAAAATTGAATGTAGACATTATTTTCCATATGTGTGTTGATGGTCAGGACTATCGATGGCTTAGTTGTATGTATATGATTGCCCCCAGCGGCGACTCAGATCGCGTGGACGGCGGCGTTCTCAGTGCTGAATGGGAGCGTGTGCCTGCTGGGCCTGTGGCGCTGCTTCGCTAACAACTACCTGCACTGGGCGGCCGCCACCACCTGGACGCTGCTCGTCGCTCAGGGTAGGCCCACCGGCGCTCTACCACACCAACCCCCCGTGTTTATTTATTCTGCACTGCCACAATAGCGAAACGGAATCAGATTGAAACCGAAACACTATAGGGGGAAGCGGGGTAGATTGGTACGGAAACTTTTTACCTTATAATTTGGGCAGTAAAAATGATTAAAATTATACCGGTTTTGCTTATATCATAGTTAAAGTAATTGGGTTTGATATGCCATTTAAGTTAATCTTAAAAAAAACATCGCAAGGAGAAAAAATATATAAATGGAATTTGTTTAATTGTGCCTCACCCATAGGGCACCAAAATTCAACAAAATGTTTATCTTTTCTTTTCTTTTAAGGAGGGTATTGTGTTTCATAAAGATTTTAAATACCCTTTTATTTTTCAATATATTATACTTATAGACATTATGACCGATTTCAATATTTTTTTAAATGAACTTTTTCATGTATGGGAAAATAGGCTATGGAAACCCTAAAACAATTTTAGACGCTTGAACAACACAGTCAAAAATTACTTACTCTAACAATGTTAGCACCAATGTATCGCGTACCTTTGTGTATCGAAGTGCCCCAACGCTTATATTCCAAAAATATTTGAATATTAATAAAACCAGTGCACTTTAGGAAAGTTAACTATGCAATCCTGACAACGAAATTAAATAACTTAATATTGGGAATTTCAAATATCCAATAACCAGATGAACACTGCAACAATTAACTATTACATATGGAGAATAATTTTAGTAAGCCACACTAAAACACTTTTTTACTTGTGAAATGCTAAAGAACAGCAACCTAGCAATGCGTTTACAGCTGTCAAGCCCGCTCCTGTTTAGTCATGTTTTAGTGATATTTCGATATTACTACCATTTGTTTTTAACTAAATAGTGCTGGTGATTATTGTGCCCTGTGCATCGAACTGCCCCACTTCCCCCTATTGTCATAAAGTTCAATATAGATTGAAATATCTCGATTCGGTCCGATTCCGTTTCGTGGCCATTGTGCTACAGGCGTAAACCACACTCGTTGTGGGTAAAGCCGATAACCATAATACGTAAACGCCACTGCTTAAAAAATACTTCTGACTCAGCAGAAAACCAGCTAGGACAAATGATAATTCGGACTTGCGATGCGTCAGAATAAACGTTATTATGGATCGCGAACGACGCGCGGGCCTAGTTGGTAGTGACCCTGCCTACGAAGCTAGCGGTCCTGGGTTCAAATCCCGGTAAGTGCAGATGTTTGTGTGATGAGCGCGAATATTTGTTGCTGAGTCATGGATGTTTTCTATGTATTTAAGTATATATTTCTCTATATAAGTATTTATATCGTTGTCTAGTACCCATAGTACAAGCCTAGAGCTTAGTTTGGGACTAGGTCAATTGGTGTGACATTGTCCCCTGATATTTATTATTTATTTATTATTTGTAAAGACGTCTGGGCTATTTTATGGGGAACTGTTAAAAAAGTGTGTTTCTATGCTTATAAACATTAGTAGTGGGTATGTTATTACGCTGACGCATTACGATTAAATTAAATACATATCGGGCAAAACTTTTTGTTTATTAAATTTTATATACAGTTGACCTACGTTATTTAATTATAATATTATTTTAGAGGTCTGTACCAAATACTGAAAAACGGAAGCCTTAGAAGGTGGCTTTTGTTGTCCTTCTGTCCGTCGGATTGTGAAGTGAAGACCCTTTTTTAAAAGGCTGTAATTTGGAATAGTTGTTGTATTCAGTAGTCTGCATAATGACTCATAATAAAAAAATGATAGTCACAAATCAGACTTTATATTGCGGTTGTTAAAACAGTAAATCGTAAATAAGGCAAGAAGTATATAGCTAAGTACAGAAATCGCAGATGCGGTTTAAGTGCTTTAATTTTTTTTAATATTGTAAATAAAAATTAGGCGCGCGAACCGGTGCGGTGCGGTCCTACGCAATTATGCCACGTCATATTAAATGTTAAGGCGCGATTTCGTAGTTTAACCTACTATAATCATATTAGACGTATTAATTAATCTTCGTTTAAAGAAACTAACCAGACTACGAGTATAATCAAAACATTACTTTAAATACCTTCCAATTCCAACTCATAAATATAGGACACTACCGGGTCTACCGTAAACCTACTTATTACAAGGTTATGTCATGCGGATGTTGACGCGGTATTGTTAAATGTAATGTTAACCAGCCAAACTAGAAGTGCGTTGATTTAGTGCGCTCGACTCGCGTCACCATACTACGTAGCGCGGTCGGGTAACCAAGCAACAGCCGTATTTACAATCATTTTAAGAATGCTTGAAAAAATTGGGTTACTCGAGTTAGAAGGGTTTGTAGTATGGGTTGTTGAGTCAGCGTGAGCCGAGCTAGGACATACATAAAAACAATGATGTACCAATGTGTTTAAGCTTGACCCTTGCTTGACGTATAAATAAAAGTAACGTTAATAACACAGTATATATAGAAAGCAGTAAAGAAGTTACGAACAAACGCTCGAAACGACGCACTCACACAGGCGCATGCCTCTACGAGACCGAAAATAAAATAAATAAAAAATAAATCTGTGTGGTCTCCAACCGCGAATCCATTGACAGATTGAGAAAAAGTAGTCACCATCTTGAATTTTTTAGTCGTTCGTCTGATTGCTTTCTATATCAATATGTGTGGTCGCCGACAAGGAATCCGTTGACAGATTGGGAAAAAGTAGCCGCCATCTTGAACTTTCCTGTTTTTGGGCCGAATAACGCAGTTGATATTTGGATATCTGTGTGGTCTCCAATAAATGTCGAAATTGACACTTGAATGACAACTTACAAGATTTTTGTTTAAAAAATTTCAAAGTTTGTGTTTTCTACCTGCTGAAATGGAATATATCTTTATATTTGTCAGACGTTCCAAATAGCTACGATTATGAAAATCATTTTGACGCTATGGATATTTTACAGAGAACGCATCGCAAAAGGCTTAAAAGGAGTTCATTTCTATCTCTCCATCTTCCTGATTTAAAAAAAATATATACAAACGACTACCGAAGCCGCTACGTTGTAATAAATATGTGCACAGACAGAAGACAATGACAGTTTTATGAAGACAGTACTCAAACTAGTAGATCCTCTTCATCTACCTCACCTCTCAACGGATTCAATGTCGGAAACCACACAAATTCCGAGATTTCGATTTTGTCAGCAATCAGACGAATAACTAAAAAGTTCAAGTTGGCGGCTACTTTTTCATATCCTGTCAATGGATTCCTTGTCGTAGACTATGCAGATCCTCAGATATTGTTTTTAGAAGCAATGAGTAGAATAATTAAAAAGTTCCATATGGCGGCTACTTTTTTTAAATCTGTAGGTGGTTTAGTTGTCGGAGTTCCCTAAATATCGACTTTGGAAGCAATCCGTCGAATAACAAAAAAGGTCAAGATGGCGGCTGGGCAATTATCCCAACCACATTTTTGAGCGGCGGACGTGATAATTGGAGTGTACATGTATTAGAAAACTATTTTTTCTCCCACATGCTCGGAAATGTTAACCTTACTGTTGTAAAATAAGACGACAAAGTTCTGAGTTCCAGGCCCAACAAAATAAATTAAAAGTTATTATTAACCAACGGCACGGGCAGCGAAAATGTATGAAATTTCATTACGTACTCGGTGCTTTCCTTTTTAAGTCCATGTTTAGAGTAGGATAACTAACTCGATACAGCCAAACGCTGCTACAATCAAAATTCTTCGATGTTTATTTCACTTTTTAAATGTCATAGACTAAACAGTTTTACCTATTCAAACAGCGATTACAGCGTATTTAAAAGTGTATCATATAGTTTGATATATTTTTGAAAGTAATTGCGTTCATAAATAAAATTTTCTCCCACATGCTCGGAAATGTTAACCTTACTGTTGTAAAATCAGCCCGCGAAGTTCCGAGTTCCAGTCCCAGGCAAAATTAAAAAAAAAAGTTATTATTTACCAGCGGCAGCGGCCGCGAAAATGTATACAAAATTTCATAACGTACCCGGTTTTTTACTTTTTAAAACCATATTTGGACTATGATAACTAACTCCAAACAGCCAAACACTCGTACAATTCAAAATTCTTCCATGTTTATTTACTTTTTAAATGTCATAGACTAAAAAGGTAAACGCCGTTTATCGCGTTTACAGCGTATTTACCAAAGTGTCAAATAGTTTTACTTTTTTTTAAACATTCTGCGTTTAGAATTAAAAAAATTAAGGCGGGAATCGGGAATACTTTTTTCTTAGGGAAGTTTAAGTACAGTAAGTATTATTTTTGTTTCGCGAAAATACAAAAAGAAAAATGAGTTCCAGTGATGAAGATGTGTTTATCGGCACACCACCAGAGTGTAAAGAAGAAGCAAACTCGGTTAAGACCAAATTACTACCACCGAAGTCCGCAGAATAGTACATTACTACACAGACTTTTAATTTTACAAACTGCCCTAACATGAGCAACATGTCTTTTAATTTTTAACTAAACCTTTTTAGTTAAGTACTTATTGCCATTTGCCTTCGTCATATTATCACATCTTATTTGCCTTGATTTTGTTAATACATTTGAAAACATATTATATCAAAACTGAAATTTTGTCTAATTTCCTCGCATTGTTAGAGAAAAGCACTATACAAGCCTCGACCAGGAAGGGCGGTTGCTGGACTCGTATATAGCGTGGCCTTGACTGCGTCTCGGCCAAGCTAACTCTACTCGTCCCGCAACGGCCTACTTCCTGGTCTGTGCAGTAATGTACTATACCTAACATAAACGCTTAAAGAATATTATAATTTGAACTTTATTTAATTCAATTTGTATTTATTACGTTCAATTTGTGATTTTATTTAATGCTTTATTTCAGTTTCGTACTAAATCGTACAGTCAAGGATTTTAATTCCTATATCACTTTAGACTATTTCAAGGTGACGTAATCAATCAAAATGTTGGAGGAGTTTTTTGGGGGGCCGTTTGCAATGTTAAAAGATGGCGGATGTGTAATTTATTTTAGTTTTGTATTTTTGTGTATTTAGGTGTTCAAAGTTCTTTTCTGTTAGTGATTTGTCCTTTTTATGCCATCGTGTTGCACGGTGATAGAAGACTTGGACTTATTTCGTGTATCCTGGCATCTTACTTCTCGTTTCAAGTGAACTCGCAGTGGTACAGAGGTTAAAACTATATTGACCTCTGTCCTACATATCACCGTACAACGTTGCCCCCAATCTTCCTAGAGAAGATTGGATTGTATTTTATTGCTATATTGATTTATACTTATATGTATATACTTGACACTGGCAAAATCAATTCAATGTGGAAACGCCATATCCCGGCGGTAGTAGCTGTTAGTCGCAAAAAATAAAAATGATGATTATTTACAGTATCACCTTTACCTAGTCCAAAGTGGTATAGGAATTAAATTCCTTGACTGTACCCGTTTCGAATGTAAATAAAATGTTGAGTAGCTAATTTTTGCAAGGAAACTTTGGGACCGTGTTTAATATTATTAACATTTGTGTTTTATATTTTCTCGCATTGTTGGAGAAAAACACTATAAAAACCTCAGCCGGGAACGGAGGTTTCTGGACTCGTATATAGCGCGGCGTCGACTGCGTCCCGGCCACGCTAACTCATATTCGTCCCGCAACAGCCAATTTCCCGGCCTCCGCAGTAATGTACTATATTTTCTATATAATATTACTCAAAGTACCAGAGCCAAAGTTTAAATTATTATTAAAAACTTATCATATTTTTCGTAAAAAAATATGTTCAATCCGAAATTAATTTTGGAGTCGTGTCCTGTACTTGCCGCACATACTGATATACCGTGGTATAGAGTTATTAAGCCTCAACTAGATTTATATTTGAGTTATCTGTATTCCCTATTACTTAAGGTATTTTAAAATATTACAATCATTGCATTTGAAAATAAAAGGAAGCTGGGAGCAGTATAAATAATACTGTCCTAGCGAAATAGTCAATTTTGGTGGTGAATATGGAAATTGATTTTATGATCGATCGAAACATGATTAAACAAACAAATATGGAGTCAGTTATTCGTTCAGTTCCCTCTACCAATGATGGTGAAAGATTTGGACCATCTTGCTGCGTCTTCCCAGAAAGTATCTAAAATTGGTGGTATGGAATAAAAAAAAACAAGTATGTTTATAGTGTCATTTTAACTGTATTAAGTTAAATTGGTGCTTAGCTAAAAGGTTTGCTTTAAATTAAAATAATAGTTAAATTTCTAATTTTTTTGGCACAATTTTGATGGCTTTTCCGATGACACCAAAAGTGGCAGAATTACTGGATTCCACCAATGTGGTTCAAACAACAAATAATCATTATTTAATTATATTAAGAAATATACATTTTTGGTTTTAATAAATGACAAGGAAGATCCCTGAAGATTTTAGTTTTATAAGCCCGATACGTTATTTTTGATCGTATATATGTTTTTAAAGTAATTTAGGTGGATTATAGCAACTTTGGTGGTACATAATGAGTAAAATGGTTATATCTTAAAAACCACTTGGTATAATGAAGGGCCATTTTAACACTGTTTTAACTGTGACGAATGAAGTCCCTTAAACGTATTATTGTGAACTCTACTAACAAAATAAAAAGTACCACCATAACTGGAATAATTGGACGCTTGTTGACATTCACCCGGCATTTCTCAATCAGTTAACGGATTCGCTGTCGCAGACCACACCAGATATCGATTTTGCTCTAACTAGCTGAGATATAATATAGAAATGCTTTTTTAATTTAAATAAAAATAAAGGAGCGCTCATTTAGAGTGTAATAATTTATCTCGAAAAGTACGCCTAGCCTCTTTACTGCTTTAGCTAGGCAGCGTGTCCCTAGATAAAGTTGACCAACGAAAAGAGGTGATAGAGCAGCTAACACGCTATCGATTTAACCCCTATGTATGTTCAACGATTTTTGTAATTTACCTTGACTACCTTGAATCCCGAAAATAAATCAGTGTTCTCGTGGGATGGCCAAATTACTTAATTAGCTAGTAATCAATATCTACGAAACTAGTAAAAATCGCTGAACATACACAGGGGTTAAATCAATAGCTTTTTAGCTGCTCTATCATCCCCATTAGTTTTTCAACTTTATCCAGGCATACCCGGTATACGAGTATATACTGTGTTAATAACAAGAGAAAAGAGAGCAAGTTTCGGGAACTCAAATGCCTTAGTACTGATGTTGCTTTCTGCAGTACCTACCAATACTGAGAAGATAGAACTTAAATTGAGTGAAAAAGAGACCAAATTCGGAACATTGTAATGTTTTATGTCATAAATTTACCGTTTTGTTTATTTATGTTTTAAACTTATTTTTAGGATTTCGTACCTCATAAGGAAAAAACGGAACCCGTATAGGATCACTTAGTTGCCCGTCCGTCTGTCTGTCAAGACCCTTTACATCGGGAACACGTGGAGATATGCAATTGAAATTAAAACATACAGTCCTTTATAGTTCCTTGAAGCTGTGAAAAGTATCAAACTTCTAAGTGAATGCAAAAAAAGATACGGCCGTTTATGCCGCAAAAAACGTATATTTCGACACTCAAGGGAATTAAAATTATAGCGTACTAGATGTTTCCCGCGTCTGCGCAGAAAAATAAAACATAGCCTATGTAAATCAGGGTAATGCAGAATTCCAATGATGAAAGAATTTTTAAATGGGTTCAGTAGTTTCGGAGCCTATTCAATTCAAACAAACAAACAATCAAATCTTTCCTCTTTATAATATTAGTGTACATTTTTAGTTGACCTAGAACTATGACATTTTGGAAGTTACCGTCTTACATTAACTATTAAGTACAAGTTTAGAGAAAAATTTGAACACTACATTTTTAAATAAATTACAATAACACGGCCTTCATGCAAGGAACGACGGTCCAAAGTTTGGATTGAGTTAACCGTGTCATGTATGAAAGGGCTTCATTTGCACAACGTTAAACACATTTAAGGTATTTTTTATTAAGATTTCCATTTATGAAGATGTACGAAAAAAAGGTTTTCTCTTTTTCATAAGTAAATATATACTCGTATAGTCTTAGATAATAACAAGTCTAACGAAAAGCAAGCTTTAAAAAAACCCAAATGCTGTTAGGATAATCATGTATTTATTTTTTATTTCGCCATTTTAACATTTAAACAATTTTAATATAGCCTATAACACTCTAGTGGTTAAGACGAATCTAACCACGTTTAATTTATTAAAATCGGTTTAGACGTTTAATAGTTACGAGGGGACATAGAGTCGGACACACTCCTTTTGGGCTTTGCCGCAGTCCGGTAAAAAGCAGTGCTAACTCCCTACTAGCTGATCTTTTGAACGCCATACCTCGCATTCAGAATGTGTCACTCACACGAAAAGCATGTTTGCTATGCTATGCAAATTAGTACAACTTAATTCATACGAAACCAAGTATATTGTAATGTTGAACTTGTGATTATGACGGCTGTCGCCGTCGTGGCGTCGTCAGTAGGAGGACTCCTCGGGTGTTATTTTCTTGAAAACGGCGTTCGGTCGGTCGAACGATTGAACATCTAAACGCGGCGAACCGGCGAGTTTAAGTAGTCTTGTCAGAGCGTCCAAAACACATTTTAGGGAGGGCATTCTCAATTAGGCAGCAGGGCTTCTGCCGAACGATCGAACGTAAAAAGGCCTGCGTTGACGCGTTCATTTGGTAGAACGACCGAAACGCCGTTTTTAAGAGAATAATACCCCAGTTGATGGCCAGAGACGTCTGTGGCGTTCAAAAGGTTAAACACAATTCGCAAATATCCGTCCCCTACCGTATGTACTACTTAATATTTTTAATTAATTTATTAATTTATTTAGTCCGTAAGCTTTGCTTAAACCGCCGAAATATAAAATCAGCATATTTCGATCTTTGTGATGTAATATTTTCTCTGGCTATATCGACTTTGGTCAAGTCCGCGGGGACCCGCTGGATGCAGGCCGCTTCCAACCGGGTGAGGTGGAAATCTTTGGGAGAGGCCTATGTTCAGCAGTGGACGACCTATGTCTGAAATGATGATGATGATGATGATATCGACAGAAGGTTTAAATTGCTGGAATATTCTTGTTACTTTTTAATATCATTAAATGTTTACTGTTTAAGTACTTAATTAAAACATACATAAAGTGTAGGGCACCTGATCGGTTTTGTACATTGTTGTACCTAGTTTGAAATTGCAATACCTAACTAGAAAACCGTTCATTGTAGAACGCTAATTTCCTGGAAACCCGTTCGATCGACCTTTTTTTGCATTTAACGCATTCACTGCCATCAACGCATAAGTATATGCGATTTCGTTACTTTCACCCAGTGCCTTGAACGCACTGACACGTACATAATATTTAATGACTCTCACCCGGTGCTTTCAACGCATACTGTATGAGTTCTGAATTTTTAAATGTTCTACTAATGTTACTTCTTGGAAGATATCTAACGCCCCAAATTATCCTACTGGGCTGTCCTAGAAGTAAAGAGAAACAATTAGGTTAGAAATATTTAACCGACGGAATGCAATAAAGTCCAGGTTTATTGGTTCATAATAAAGTTTGTATTATTGGAATGAAATAAACTATATCGAATTGGCGCATACTTCAACTTTGTTACAAAAAAAAATAAGGGTTATTTTCTGTCTGTCTGTCACAGCTTTCCAGGATCTACAGCTTTAGCCAATGTAGTCCACCGACGGTTAAATGCAGTGAAAGATTTGGGTTTATTCGCTTGCTTTTAACATACTGACCATATATATGTACCTCAACTTAAAGCAATAAGATATCACTTGTCAGGAATGCAACATAGTCATCAGAAGGCAGGTCTCGTCATTAATAATGAGAACTTTCAATGTTTTGTCGTAAACATTATCACAATCTGTTTAAGCGTGCTCCTCCTACCCTTTTATAAACTTTTGCACCGATAATTTAACTTTTTTAAAGGCTATATCAATAACACCCGTCCTGGCTACACCAGACTTTAATTTTACTGCTGTAACTCTAACAGATGTCAATAAAACTTGCTTAAACGTGTTTTTACCTTATTTATGTTTTGAACGGTGGAAACTGTACGTTGTAGTCTGGGGTAACAGTTAATATAAAACATATTTATATTCCTGTTATTACTTGTTCTTGTAGCTCTCACTTCAATAAAATAATTTATCATGTGCGTTTTCCCGTGGCATTGATAGTACTTACTGAAAAGCTCTTTTCTCAATTAGTTGTTGTTTCGCTCTCTTTATTATTAAAAACCAGTGAAAAAGTACTCTACTTCGGCATATTTGAAAGATTTAACATCGACCATCGACATGAGAGTTGGTTTGACCTTTTTGGACGTTTTCTCTTTGATCAATTTTGTCTATGAAAGTTGCCTCTTTACTTCTGGGACACCCTTTATTCCAAAGTACCTACTCGTCCGTAATATTATTATGACTTTCGGTCAAAATATTTTAATTTTATAAACGTCAATAAAAATCATCACGAACGCTCTGGTGATCAGTATGAATGTTAGCAAATAAAATAAACATACTTTTTCAAAACAAGGTATTCCTCTTGTTAGAATAATTGGTCGTACCTAGGTCCAATGCGAACAAACCAATCTCAAATTAGTATGAACTCATATGTGCGTTGGACGCACTGGGTAATAGTCGGTTGAACTCACATGTGTGTTTGGGGCACGAAGCAAAGTGCGGTATGAGGCGAATGTCAAGGAAAAGATTGTGGCAGTGAATGCGTTAAGAATAATGTACTCGACGGGGCGCTTGGCGCCCTTCGCGCGGCGTCCAGTTGGAGATGACGCGTCACGTATTCGTGTGCTGGCAGGGCTGAGCGGGCTGGGCATCGGGTTCCAGTCGGCGGAGCACCAGGTGTGGTACATGCTGTTCATCGTGTTCGTGCCGTACGCCATGCTGCCGCTGTCGCTGGGCTGGTGCATCGCCATCGGGCTGCTGGCCTCTGTGGCGCACGTGCTCACCGCTATGTACCAGGTCGCGACTTACTTATACTACCTACAGATATCTGCTACTACTACTCGAAGAGGTGGGCTGTCACTGTGACAGCACCATCAATCGTCTTCATTCTTCACCTTCTGACGGCCTGGAGTATACTTCTAAACTAACCGCTGATATGAACATTATGAATGCATACAAAACATGTGATGTCAAGAAGTACTTATAATAAACGGACACACAGCAGGTTAAATCCAGGTTAAATCAATTTTCCACCACGGAGCACCGCCTGTTTAAAGGGCATACGCCCACTCTGTTGGCTTGTGATTTAAATGAAAATATCAGATTTTTTTAGGTGCAAGTATCGAATCCACTATGTTGTTGGCTTCGGCAAAACCTTTTTTAACCCGAGCTCTCTCCATCTCTCTGGCTCTCTGGTAATAAATAGGTAAATCCTGAATTACTCGCCACTTATAAAATCTAATTTTAAGTAGTTAACTAGCCACCAATTTTAGATGCTGACGCGACATTAGTTTATATTCTCACTCACTTTACACTGGCGAAATCACAGCAGAACCGCGGTGGTCCGCCATCATTAAAAACGAAGAGGAAGAAAATAATGTTTTGGTGGCAACTAGTCCTTAAAGTGATCTGTGATAAACCTGATCAATAATAATACCTAAGGAGAATGGGCGAATTTGTATGGAGCTTTGTCTATGAGCGTCAAGGATTACTTTAATATCTGACCATTATAGTCCTACCGTTATCTATTTGGTAAAAGTTTCATCCAATATAAAAGATGGTTTTCTTTTACAGTACTTTGCTTAATTTTTCCGTTAGATGTTAGATCATCAATATATGAAATACATATTATTATATTGATGATCTAACATCTCAAAGTGAACTATCAATTATTTATTTACTATTAGGCAATAAAGTACAACTTACACATTTTAATATAAGTACGAGTAAGTATAGGTATAAATCATAGGTCACAGGTTGTATAATTCAAAACTAACGCTGGAAATAAAAAACAAATGGTTGGTTTCTTGCCCTGCCCAGATACCGACCATACCACGCACATAACACTGTGCATAGCAGCCGACGGTCTTCTACTTAGACACGTGCAATAATAATGGACGATAGCCTCTCGATCGATTCCTTGGTGGCCAATCACAAGGTATGAACAATGAGTTCTAGTTTCGAAATGTCTTGATTGAATTCGGACTTAAGTTTAAATGATTCATTTTTAAAGAGAGATCCACATTAAAGTTCGTTACGTGTTGCTTAATATCAGAGCTTTCATATGAGACTAATTTTATCAGTGGCCGCCGATAGGCCAATTTGCCCATTCTCCTTTGCCCGGATAGGTACCAAATACAAGAATTTAACACGTCGGCGTGAACGTTACATTTATTGTCGAAACTCATAATTCGGAGTATCGGATTATTTGGATCCCTTAGCAATAGGTAGGTACATACTTAGAATAATAACACATAGAATGATAGTTTCCTACAGCCAACCCGTCAAAAGTGTCGCACAAAATGGATTCATGTGGGCGTAATCAACGCGTACTAACACACGACAACAAATAATGTTGCTAGCGGATTACATTTCCCCCTAAACTAGGGGATTTTTTCATATAATCATTTTTGTTAAATTCGATCATTTTTTGTAGTTACTTAGTAATAATACAAACGTTTATTAACACTTATGTAATAAGAAAATGTTTCGTCTCTTTCTAATTCGCATAAAATATCATATTTTAAGTAGGTAGTTTAAATGTTCTAAGGTACTTTTTTGGCCGGTGGTTTTTTGGCGGACTAAAATCACATGCTGCCGCGATTTTTATTATGTCTGTGTCATTAAAATGTACAGAACATATTTTTGTCCTCCTAGACGGCTTCCACCAGCTTTCATTTCGATTAAGCCTAATTTTTTCAATCCAACGTGCGGCAATAATCGGATTAGAAGGAAATCTTGAACGAGAAAAACAAGTAATTCAATTCGTATCACAGAATATCACAAAATAGAACAAGTACTTACTATAACAATTTAGGGGGAAAAATTTCGTTATAATGGCAACATTTTCATGTAATGTCGTTAGAAAATAATTTAATATTTTAGTGAATGTTTTACGTAAAACAACAAGTCAAAACATATTAATTACACGTGGAATGTTATTTTATAGTGTTTATTTTCTTGGTCTGAAGTGTTGTGGCACCCATTAACAATACAAATCGTCATAATCAATAAAAATCCGGGAGCTGTTGACGCTGTGTGACGTGATTGCGACTGACAGGCGGCGATCGCCGAGTACACCAGAATGGTGTAGTTTAAGTCTGACGGTTTTGGTGCGCGGACTAGGTTTCTATGTGTTATTATTCTAAGGGTACATATATTTAATGTGATATGTTCAGAAAATCTACTCCACGTTCCTGTCTCGGGTCGTGCAGGAAATGCGGTGTGAATCTCTAGCTATTTAACAAGGATCGGGAAAACGCCCGTCATTTTGAAAACATAACCCTGTTCCGTACAGCAGAGACTTCCTTATGATGTTAATTAAAAATATTAGTAGGAATTTTACATTTATTACACCATAATTCATATGTTTTCAGTGACAATATAATTAATTAATAACACTGGAATGGTTTTGGGAAAAAAAAACTCTCGCCAATCAAAAATAACTTCATTTAAAAAATAGTTTTTACTTGCTTGTCCATAACGCCGTGAATTCAGGACCTATTTATGAGTCAAAAAAGTTCATTCACAGTCTACGGACATCATTGGGGCATATTTAATCGTTGAAGTTGGGTTACTGTTTGTCTGTTTGTTTGCATTTTCCCATTACATTATCGCTGAATACATATACATTATTGTATAATAAATAAATAAAATACCTAGTAATATTTTTATTTTACATCAAGGAAGTCTCTGCTGTACGGAACAGGGTTATGTTTTCAAAATGACGGGCGTTTTTCCTATCCTTGCTAGTTAAATAAGCAACGGTCTTATTAAAATTGGTAAAGTAATATGTATTATGTATAGTTTTCGCAATATTATAAAGGCAAAAAGCCTTAAAACGAATACTAACGATATGATTTTAAAAATATATGCATATACATTTTTAGTGTAACTGATTCTCTTGATATTATCTCTCACTTACACACGGAGAATAATAGGCACACCATAATCGACGAAACCTTCGGCCAGTTTTTGGCTCACCACTATACAAAACGGTTGGAGACGATCTCTCATACTTTTGTGGAGAATAGTGATCAAATGAGGTAATCTGGAGTTTTTAACGGGTATGTTACTTTATCTTGTCTCGATTATTTAATGTTATCGGTATGGGACGTAATTAACTAATGATTTGGATGTGATATTCTGATGTATCCACTTATATTATAAACCCCCTTACTAATAAACCTTGAGTAACCGTGGTGTAGTTAAACCATGCTTTGTCCTTATCTGTCACTGTGACATTTGAATTTGACAGATAAGGACGAAGCATGGTTTACCTAAACCATCCCCAACTAGCAATGTTTTCTTAAGGATATGCTGACTTAAGAACTAAGGTGTTACAGCAGACTTATATGACAGTATATCTTATACTCTCATACATATTATCTTGCACGATTTAAGATGTTTTGTACTATAAGAACACAGACACTTATTACGTCCTCTTGTAGCGGTATATAAAGAATCGTTGCATTTTCAAAGAGCAATCGGTCTTGATTAATTTTTGCACTTAAAAATGCAACCTTAAAGTGCATGACTTCTTAGCAGAATCTTTTATGCATTGGGTATTTTATAAGGGGTTTATGAGTATAGTTGTCTTATAAGTGCATTTTTAAAGAGAAATTATTCTTGAATATTATTTACAAATAAAAAGCATCTTAAAAGTACATTTTTTCTAATATGGTCTACAGCGAGTGCATTATTATAATTTCGGCCTTAATAAACTATTGCATATAACTGCTGTGAAGATAACAAGGTGTAAGTGTGAACTGTCTTATCTGAGCCGAATTAAAGAGAAGAAGCATTTTAGTAGAACTCTTTTATATTTTAAAAGAGTTATGAAGACTTAATTGAGAATATCATTGTTTGTAACAATTAAACAACAACATGGATTTAGAAAAAGGGAAAAGATTTAAAAGAAGTGAAGCATAAGAAAAAAGTAAAAGTAAAAATACAGAGAATCACTAAAAAGCCGCCAGGTATATCGAAGGTATAAGGAAAAGTTAGGTACCGCTTTTACCAAGCTGCTAAATAAATGAAACTTATGATCAAGGTATTGCAGTATTTGAATTATTTGTAATTAAAATACGTAATTGAAATACATATACGTATTTAGTCATTTGTAATTCGTTGGTTTAAGTACTTGTTTAAAATGTAATTTGTAATTCGTATTTCGAATACCTGACGCCGAGGTATTCTGTAGTTAGTATTTCAAACTTGTGGCTTCAAAATACATTTAAACATAAATACATTTAACTTTCATTTAGCGATCTTAATAATGCGTTAAATATGCGCAAGCAAAAGGGCGACCGCGAGTTCGCAACACTGCATTTTACTCTGCGTTTAAACCCATGCTGAACTGGATTACTCTTTATCCTAATAGTATTTTGTAATTTGTATAATACTGTATTTACTGTATTTTGTATGACGACGCGTTTGGTTTCAGAGCGAGTAGACATACTGTTTAGTTATGGTCCTGCTCACTCTGACGTAACTCGGGCACTGGGCTACTTTAAAATCATAGTTCGAACGTTATGCTTCCTCCGTCACTTTCCCTCGACTTCCGTACGAATGGCAAGTGAAAGGGACGGAGTATCCTTTATCACTACTGTAGTGATTGAGAGTAAGATCACGGATGTGCGTCGACATGTTTGACACTCTTGTTCTATACTTGGTTTGAGAAACTGGGTGATGAAGCATGGTACGCTGTGAGCGTAATAGTTTTACATCTGGCCTGGGCTCCGTGCTCCTCGAACGTCTTAATGGCGGATTTCTTATTAACTGACTGTATTTTGATAATAAATCCAGAATTTGTGGAACATCTAGAAATTTCTTTTGATTCTCCTTGCCCGACCACCCTCGCCTACACCTGTTCGCCCATCATGACGCTCCCTTTACCCAAAGATGGAGAGGAGCCTACATGTATTTTATATTTCAAATATATTACTTAAAGATACTTTGCGTCGGCCTAATTCGTTAACCTGCTAAGTCCAGTTTTGGGCGAAAATTACTTTTCATACTTGTCAAAAAGTGCACACCATTCTCTACCGTTTGGTAAAGGAATAACGGCGATATCAGCATAAAGTAAGTGTCAAATCATATGCCCGAAAAACTGCTTTCTGACCAATACCCAATATCCACACAGAAAATCTGCTAAATCCTGTGCGGGCCTCAGTATTGCACAGACAGTTATTCGCGATGCCCGTGCCTGTTGCGTCATGCGATGTTTTATTGAAAATTCTGTTTATTTGAGTACGACAACAGCAAATTATCGACAGGGTAAGTTTATTGTGTTATTTCTCATAGTTGAATATTTTATTTGATGTTGAAAACATACATTTTAATCATAATTTAAGTCCTAACCTTAACATTAAGGACTTGGTAGGTTTACCCACTTATTATTTTATTTCCAAACGGATATAGCTGTTTATCATCTTAATCATGGTATACATTTTAAGCAAAAATATTGCTCATAGAATTAAAAATAATCATTGTTTTGACTTTAACTAGGTACTTATTAAATATTTTTATATATTACATTTAGTAAGCATTTTGGCAGTGTTATAATACCTCTACTTATAATTAACAATTAGGTACTTTATCTTTTTCAGAATGTCAAGGGGGAAAAAATTAGTAGCTTTGGCTACAGATGCCAAATTAGAGGATATACCTGAAAATGTAGTTCCAAAGTTAGACTATAATGGGAGTAAAAGAATACACGTTTTAGACGACATTCAAATACGGCATTCAGAGTTAAGGGAGTTTATACCAAGCCCTTCAGATGTCAACACGAATATTTACCATGATTTTATTACAGAAAATGCAGATACAACTTATTCCAATATTATGTTTTCCAGCACTGCATTTGATGATGTCCCATTAGGTGATATAATGACATCTGAAGGCTTGATTATAGTTCCATCTCAAATTGAAATAGAATCACAAAGAACTCGTACCTTGACCACTGACAATACAAATTGTTCCGATATGCATTGAAGTTAATGCTGAAGACGAGAATATAAAAATTATAATTTATAGTGACGGTTGTACATATCAAAACCGGAACACTACTTTATCCAACGTTCTTTCAAATATTGTCATGAGACACAAAAATATAACCATTGAACAAAAATTTTTAGAGGTAGGTCACACCCAAATGGAAGCTGATTCAATGCATTCTACTATAGAACGTCATTTAAAGAATAAAGTCATTAATGTTCCAGCTGAATACATAGCTGTCGCTAAACATGCTCGTAAGTGTCCAGCACATTACATTGTGAAGTATTTACACCACACCTTCTTCAAGAAATTCGATCAAATTCAGTTCTATAAAAGTATTCGTCCAGGAAAATCTAAAGGCGACTTTAGGGTGACTGACATTCGTGCATTACGTTACGAAAGTAATGGATCTATTATTTTTAAGACTTGTTACAAAGATCAATGGCAACCCTTACCTCAAAGGAGGTCTTTGCAGTGTAAACCTTGCGAAGATAATTGCCTAAAACAGTTGTATCAGAATCGACGCAAAATTACTGCACGAAAGTTTCAGGACCTGCAACAAATTAAAGTACCTAACCCTTCCGTCCGACTATCATAAGTTTTACGACGAGTTACCTCATGAATCAGATGAAGGTTTTAAAAGTTTATTACCTACTGTTCCTTTTTGTATTATTTTTCTGTGATTGTTAATTGTTGGCTAAAGTAGTAAGTCATCCTGTTTTGCTTGTTAAAGTTAATTAATGCTGATTGTTTACTAAAAAGAGTCTATTTTAGGTGTAAGTACATCTCATAACTTATAAGATCTAAGTAAAGTAGTAATTTATCCTGTTTTGCTTGTTAATTATTGCTGATTGTTTAGTAAAAAGAGTCTATCTTAGGTGTAAGTTCATCTTATAATTAAAAGACTGATTGATTAACACTTATTACAATTTTGATTACTGGCTGCATTGGTTTTATTGTAAATAATAAACAAATAATATTTTTTTGCCAGTATACTCAACTTAAGTCGAGTAACTGCTAAGTCCTATATTCAATTTAACCTCCACCATGAAAACCTGCTAAATAATCATTTTTGATAATTTCCTGTGATTTGTGTAAGATATAGGTACTGTTAATTATATCTTTAAAATATCAAGTTTAATCATAGCTACCAACGGGATTTTCAAATTTTTGTTTAGTTAACGATTGAAGATTTTATGCAGTTTTTTCAACGTCCTGTAAACTAAGTCAAAATGGACTTAGCAGGTTAACAAATTAGGCCGACGTTTGTATTCCTTATTTTAAATACTTGCGAGATAGCGTTTTGTAATTTGTGTTTCAATTAAAGCAAAGCATGTATTTTGGCCAGCGCTGCCTGCGCCTGCGGTCACAAGTGCCTGCTTAGGTCGATTTATTGTTCATCGTGGGTAACCTGTTTACCGTTAAAATTTCGACTGGGTACTTAACATAAGGAGTTGTTTACGAAGGCGAAACTGATGTATCAATAGCTCTTTTTGATAAGTACCTGGAAATGGGACTACTGATTTATTTCGAGATTCAAGATATTATCTAGCCGCGATTAGAACGGGATTAGAGCTTTACCATATACTTACGTCAAGGTGCATATGAATTGACAGCTATTCCAATCCCAAACTAATCGTGTTTTCATAATAGCCTATAAGTTTGCATTCGACCAAATTCGTTCATCCACTTTAGCGAAGACATAACAAACATACGCACGCATAACCTTTCGCATTGATAGTAATATGTAGGATAGGATGTAAATAGGTACATCCAGCGCACGCAATCGCTCTGGCCGAAATAGTTGTCGATGATAACATCCTGTTCCAACAATGTTTCCAACAAAAAAATAGGACCATAAGTCCGCGGGAATGATCCTTTAGCAAATTATTAATTAATTTATTACAAACTTAAGAATATATTGTTTTTTAATATTTTAGGTAGTTAACTTCCAGTACCTATCTACTGTCCTTCAGACGTTGACGACCAAATAAGATTAAAGTTAGATTTCGGTTTTGGTTCTCAGAATAAAATAGCGATGTTTATTTTTTATTTTTAGTTCCTTCGGTTTCCAGTTTTTAAACAAACGCAGAATGCAGTTCTTCATCAAATAATAAGAATGTTTCCTTTAAGTAAAATGAGCTTCTCAAGGATTTTAGGTACCACTTCCCCTGCTTGGCCCATTGTTTTATTCTATACTGTATAATTATTATGATGTTTAAATAAGCAATATTAAGCGAAGGTCCTCGTCATCCGCTAATTGTGGTGTCTATTTTGTACAACCTTTTGTCTTTATGCCCCGCGCTTGGCCGGCGGCGTTGACCAGACAGTGTGCTGTGCAGGTGGTGCAGCCGTGCCCCGCGCCGGTACTGGCGGCCAACGCGCTGCTCTACGCGGCCGTCAACTGCGCCGGCCTGTACGCCAAATACCGCACCGACTGGGGCCAGCGCAAGGCGTTCGCCGAGACCCACCGCTCCATGCGTACGCGCCAGCGCACAAAACGCGAGAACGAACGCCAGTGGAAGCTCTTCCGGAGTGGTTAGTACTCTCACCCGCTCGCCGCTTGTGCCTCTCAATTCTCGAACTCGATTCCTCATAAAGTATACCGTTATATTTTACGCAGTGATTCCCGACTTCTTGGCGAAAGAAATTTACAACCACGTCTCAAAAGTAAAAGGAGAGTTTCAAGAACAACAGTTTAACAATTTGTACATCCAGAGGCATCAGAATGTTTCAATACTTTACGCAGATATAAAAGGTTTTACTGGTAAGGTTTCAATAATCCTTGTAGCTAAGTATTTGGATGTTACCGTACTCGTATTAGTTACATAAGAAAAGTCGTCTGCAGGTGACTGTAGCACAGCCACGAACTTGAATTGTTATGCCACTATGGAACCTGTCATAATGACAGCGTCAGTGACGAGATATAAATGACATGGGAATTAATCGTAGGGGTTATACGACAAGGTTTTGTAGTGGTATATCAATTCAAGTCCGTGACCGTACCTACGCAGCCTTTAACCTGAGGGAAGGGAAGAAAGCTGTACGCGTTAGATTTAAAATTAATGCTGGTGATACCTCGCTTCTTTCACTGTTTTTAGGGCAGTTTGACAAAATTACGATAGGTACCTCTTATTCACTTGATAGTGATGGCTGCCGAGTTTAAAACAATACGATAACACGTCAAAAGCAATTTGGGTTTGCCGAGTAGAATAGAACCGGGGACTTTATCGCAACTTGTCATTATCGTTTTTAACATATTTTTATAAATTAAACCTTTAAATTGACAAGAAATAATCATCAAAATCACCGGAAGGAGTCGCTGTACGAGAGTTCTTGCATAAGTGAATGATTGGAAAATAAATGATTTTTCTCTGTTAAATGTTATCAATAAGAATAGAAAAGATTGCGTGTATTAATTTTATCACGTATTAGTTAGATAATTTAAAAGTAACATATTGTTAATAATGTAATATTACGAAAACTGAACCACACATTACATATATGAACTATTTGGTGTCAAGCCAACAAATCCAATATACCTAACTCGATGCTAGGCACCGTTTGCTTTAATTTGGTTCTTGTAATATTAGATGCATCTGCATCCAGTTCTGTACGTTTTTAGGGTTCCGTATAATAAATGAAAAAAAGGAACCCTTATCGTTTGTCTGGCTCTCACAACCACTCCGAAACTACTGGACCGATTGAGTTAAAATTTGGTACACATATGTAAATGGATGACCCAAACTCAGACGTTGAAAAGCTTTTTTTTTAATTAAGGTCCTTTTTCGGGGGACAAATTAGGAATTTAAAAAAATAGTTTTGCGAATTGTATTTCAAAATGTACGTTCGAGTAACAGAGGGCCCTGCCAAGATGCAGACGCAATTGGTTTAAGAATGAATCGAATAGAGACGCTAGTTAGCGTAGTGCATGTTGCGGGGCCCTCCGGAGCTCGAACGTACATTTTGAAACTCGGGTGACATTTGTGATTGAATTTGTTTAATGGCTAATTGGTTCATTTGAACAGACTCTTCAACACAAACTTAAGGCAGGTGGAGGAGTACCTAACGTAAAGATAATGTCTCTGCAATACCATTCGTTTGTTATAGTTTAAGTCCCTATATTGTTATTTAATTTTACAGAACTGTCAAGTAAATGCAGTGCTGAAGAATTAGTTAAATTATTGAACGCTTTATTCGCAAGATTTGATCAACTAGCTACAGTGAGTTTTTTTTATAATTTTTTTACGTAACTTTTTTATGTTAACATATATGCTTATCGTAAGTATCATAACAGAGCGGCTTCACCAGCTACCATCACCCAGCGCCACGGTTGTAAGGGATATTATTCGCAAAAAGGGCGTCTTTCCGAGAGGAAACTAGCGAAAACGAAAAAAAAGATAGTCCGTTTTCACCGCCGCATGCGGGCAACCACCAACTAGGCTAACCGCGTCATCACCGTTGTATATTTATATATGTATAATGTAGGCTTTTGTTCAACACAGTGAAAAAGAGTATATTTATGTCTGACTGAATTAATGCGTGACCGCCTCGCGATGCCACAGCGCCACAGCCCACACAGCGGCGGCAGTGGCCCGCCATATACTTAAGTACACTATTCGTTTCTGGATTCCGACCTTAACCTGTTATACAATACTTCCTTAGTCAGTTGCAAATGTTTGGTATTGTAATAAAAATGGTGATACGTGTTGCGTTGCCTGCAGATGAACCACTGTCTGCGCATTAAGCTGCTGGGCGACTGCTACTTCTGCGTGAGCGGGCTGCCGGAAGCTCGCGCCGACCACGCGCGCTGCTGCGTCAACATGGGCCTGCACATGATCCGCGCCATCCGCGACGTGCGCTACAACGCGCAGGTGCGCCCGCCAGGCTCGGGGCTGCACCGCATTCTAATATCGTTTACGACACTTCCTTTATTACCCGACGCGATAACGACGAGTTCATCGACTATCTCTACTACTAAGTATAAGCATAAGCATCTCGGAGTATACACTGTCCCGAGCTTTTCTTTAATTTTTATAGGAATTCCATAAATTCTGTGATTTATATAATGTACTAAAATATATATCAATCAATTTATTTATAAAACAGGGAAATAATTAATAATTATTTATTGTCTATTCTGACTTTAAATTATCAATATTTTTTTCAAGGTTCCGGTCCAAAATAATTAATAATAAGGAACCCGTGCACCGTGGGCCCGATTAACCCGAAGGATTTTAACAGCGCATTAATTTCTGAGGTTATTTCTTTTCTCCAGGAAACAAAGCCTAAGCTTGGGCTGGCAACGCTTTTCTTGTAAAATTAACACTTATTTACGGAAAATCCCCTTAAAATTTATAAATGTGAGTATTTTTTTCCTTTTTTACTTGCACTGAATGTTAAAAGAGTTAAGTGAAAGAAAGAGTAAAACATTACAAACATTAGAAAAATATTTGCGTAAAAAGCAAAGAAGATAATTTACAAAGGCGGTTTTATTCCTTTCCTTCCTTTTCTGAATAACGGTTTTATGTTTTCACTAGCTTCTGGCCGCGACTTCGTCCGCATAGATTTCAATTATCGTTGTTCCGTTCCGGAACTTTTACATTTTCCGGGATAAATAGTAGCGGTTGAGTTAATCCAGTGTATTATAGCGTGCCGTTATAGCGTGAAGGAAACACTCACACAAATTTTCTTATTTATAATATTAGTAGGATTAGTAGGACTAGGTAGGATAATCTCAAAAAAACCATGTCACTATTTACGTAACTGTTTGCAGGTAATAAATACTTTTTGTACTCGTCGATTAAAATCTGTGTATTAAGATTTCATAGAGAATACTGCAACGTCACTCTTTTCATCGTTGACACTTCCGAAACAACCGAAATAACCATTTCGATACGCTCAAGACAACTGAAAAAAATTTGAAAATAGAACTTCGTATTTCAATAATATGTGTCCTTGTTTAAGGAGACTCGATCCGATACAAAATTGCCAATCTATGGCGTTTCGGAACGTAGCAGCGTCGCGTCATCTGTCAAAAATCTATTTAAACCTGCTTCTGTATCCAGGGCATAAAAAAAATAAAAAAACTACGGTTTGTGATTGGCTAGTTTTTAGCCAACAGAACAGCACAGTACTGCAACAATTACGGACGCCGTGGTTTGATCCAAATGTCGATCTGGTGGTGATTGTATTAATGACTTAAATTATTAATTTTAATGAACTCGTACAAAAAGTATTGTTCACAATAGTGTCATAATCAAGCTTTTTAATCTCGTACCTTACTTAGGCCACTCAGCAAGCTTCGTGGCCTAAACACGGTACTCGACTAAAAAGCTCTCTATTATAACACGATTATGAAAATAACTATTGTCTTAAATTGACCGGCTTTTCATGTTTTGATAAAATTCTGAAACTTCCCTACTCGGGAAACGCCTCCCTCCCTTTCTTCCACTTATCGACATGTACGCGGGGCGTTCAATAAATTCTCGGTATGAGAAGGAAAACAAAAGCATACCATTAGTGTTTTATTTTTATTTTGCTATATATTCCCCCCATATGTTTATACACTTATAATATCTGTCAATTAGTTTTTTAAACGCCACATAAAAAAAAAATGTTTTTGGTGTCCATGTCCAGGAAGATCCTTTTTTAAGTTGGGAAACAAAAAGTAGTCGCTGGAGGTGAGTAATAGTTTCAAACCCAGATTCAAGAACAGAAGCAGCCTTAGCAACATGAGCAGTATGCACAGGGGCGTTGTCATGAAAAAGCAGCACTCCTCTGGTCAATTTTCCTCTCCTCTTCTCTTTGATTGCTTCCCGTAATTAGCGTAAAATATTGGCGTAGTACTCTCCTGTAATATTTAAACCCTTTTCCTTATAATCTATTAATGATATCCCTTCTCTATCCCAGAATATTGTCGCCATCATCTTGCCAGCTGAAGGGACGACTTTGAATTTCTAGGAATGAGGTGTTCCTTTAACGTGCCACTGCATCGACTCTTGTTTGCTCTCATTTTCATAATGATGAACCCAAGTTTCATTTCCGGTAGCAATTTTTGCAGCAAACCATCAGGGTTTTTACCACACAGCTCAATGAAGTCGGAACAAAAAGCAACGCGCGTATGCTCCTGAAACGGTGTCAAAATTCGTAGTACCCATCTCGCACTAACTTTGGACGTGTTAAGACGATCGTGGATAATATCATGTATACTGTACCAATAAAAAATGTTGTTTTTTTGTGCTATAGACCTAACCTTCACTCGACCATCTTCCAGCATAATTTTCTCCACTTTTTGAATGTTTTCTGGTGAAATAGCTTCAACAGGCCGACCAAGTCTAGGGTCATCTTCTATGCTCTCCTTCCCATGCTTAAATCAACTGACCACTTTTGGACAGTAGATAATGAAGGAGCGGACTCACGGTAAACTAAATCCATTTCTTATTAAATAGACTTTTGATTTGTTCCCTGTTTAGTCAAGAATTTTATCACTGCTCGATCCTCCAATTTAATTAACATTGTAAAATCGCTCATGTCATGATGACCAGGATCACGTTTGTTCAGCAGTAGCAGAAAAACCAAAGAACGTGTGGGCTACAAATTTACTTTTTTTTACTGTCAATGAATGACTCATAGCGGCCAGTATTAAGAAGTTTACTAAAAAGGTTTGCAAAATACCAATACCGAGAATTTATTGAACAACCGTCGTAGGTAAACGGTGACATTGACAGACGCAAAACGGTCCTTGCCATATTCAGATTGAAATTGACACTCACAAGAGTTTTAAATGAAGTGAAATTAGGACATGTCGCAGACAATTATAATCTGTGTTTCTATAAGTTTTTCAAGTACCTTTGGGTGAGTTTCGCCTGCGACCGTTTGAGGATTTGATTAAGAATCGGCCAGTACATAATTGGCGTTATAGCGGCTACGTCGCCATTATAAAGGCTGGGTGCACCGGGTTTTCGTACAAAAATAAATTTATAAAAATGGATATATCTCAATTCAATAAAAACTAATCCGATTGGAACCAACTTGATACGACATTTAAGTATAACGCGAAATAAGTTCAGGAACGGGTCAATTTTTGAAGAGTGTGTTTTTTCGACATTTGTATGGCAATTTTTTTATTTTATCTTATTTGGTTCTTAGTGACGTCATCAGGTGAGGTTCTTAACAAGAAAAAATATGGTGTATGAGGCACCACTCTGCTTCTAATAGTTAGCTAGATATTGACGCAAAAAAAACGGTGGCATACAAATGTCGACAACGCCATACAAATGTCGATATAGTGCCATAAAAGTGTCGATACTGCCATACAAATGTCGAAAAGTCGTATTTACTGGCATGAATACCATTTGGAACAAACTCACTGATTATTATATCGAAATTATAAGCAATTATATGCAAAATTATAACTTTGTGAAACGTTTTTTAGCAAATGATGATAATATACCGTCAGTGTAACCTTCAAAACAAACTCCTCAGCCGCGTATGTCTGTCAGTCTGGGATAAACTCGAAAAGTACTTGACCGATTTTGATGCGGTTTTCATTAACCTTTAGCTTGATACTTGGGGGTGGATTAAGTATCTATATCATTTATATGTAAAGTCTCTCCCGTGTGCCGTAATTCACTTCAGTTACTTATAATTAAATATGAAAACCTTCGCTTATAAGCAGGGCTCGGATTTTTCATCGCACGGTAAGATGAAAGAAAACTAAAGAGTCGATACTAAAATTAAAACTTTAAGTCATATTCATACTCATACTCATTCATATTCTTACTACTTAGTCTTTTATATTTATCATGCTGTAACTAATTCAACTTAATTACGTACCTAGTTTTAATCGGATATTCGGATATTAATTAAACATGCTATGATACATCGGAAACCTAACTCGGAATAGCGATGACATTTTGAAGTTTTCTCAATCGGAATTTTGAAATTCGTGTTTAAATAATAAATAATAAAAAACTTCAAGGTTATGTCACAACACAGCACATTTTTTATAATCGTATTTCAGATCCTTGTAAGGCTCAATCCAGTAAAAAATGGCACAAACTTGCAGACATAATAAAATGTTCACCTAATAATTGACGCCATGGGCACAGACTGTAAATATAAATAAATGACACGTCGAAAGTCGTTAATGATTGACATGACGCACACGATAAAATTTGATAAAGCGGCCAGTTTGATAAAGGTCTATCGCAACCATATAGTCTGTAAAACTAGGTACGTAATTACGTTGAAGTAACTAGTTACAGCATGATAAATATAAAAAAACGGGACCAAGAATATGAATGAGTATGAGTATGGATACTACTCAAGTTTGCATTTTAATATCGACTCCATAGTTTTCTTTCATCTTACCGTGCGATGTAAAATCAGAGCCCTGCTTATAAGTACTCTATTTTTATACGATAGCTCACAAAAAAATTACAATAATGAAACTTAACATAAAAGTTGATATTATTGGATATGGAAATGATACATTTCGATTTTATTTAGATTTTGATTTTAGCCGACATTTGTATGCCACATTCGACATTTGTATGGACAAAATAACCGTACAAATGTCGCCATACAAATGTCGACAAAAACGTTTTTCACCGATCTTTCTTACACTACTTACTCGATTCACTTATTTACTAATACGAAATTCTTACTTACCCATATTGCTAACAATGTTTATGAAACACACATTTTTATTTCATTCGTATGTCAATAAATAAACGCCCATACAAATGTCGTGATAACCGTACCAAAATACATCTTTAAAAGACTTATCCTGTTTCCTCCGTCAAAAACACTGGCTCTGCGTCCACTCCCGTTGTCGGTCTAAGCCCAACTAACGTACTTTGGTATCCTAACGTAAATATGAAGGTAGGCCATTAGATAAACCAGATTCAGGGGGTTTCCTTGAGTCATCATAAAAACGGTCGCACGCGGGACATCCACGAAAATACTTTCCAGGTTTTAATTATCAATGTTTTTATTTTTTTAATTATTTTAATCAGTTTGCCAATAAAAGCTCTTTACAACGATATATGTTGTATATTAATACGTTGTCTACGTCCAAAGTTATGAATTTTTATTTAAGCAAAACTGGAAGTGGGACACGCGAAAAGCGGTAAATTTTGCTGTTTTTAGGATTTCGAATTCGATTCTTTCGGAATCCATTAATATTTAGTAAGCTGCAATATATATTTTTAAGTAGATTAAAATGCACAAAATGCAAATATATATGTAACTATACTCAATGTTAAATATACTTAGAATTATAGCTCTGGGACCGCAAAAAACGCTTGTTTGAAAATTGACCCGAACACGCTGATAAAATTTTTCGGATTACGCGAGCTCACGGTGTATATTATTACTAGCTTTTGCCCGCGACTTCGTCCGCGTGGAACTCGTTTATCGCAGTTAAGTAAATTAATAGTTTTAAGTAATTTTATATTTTGACGCCCTCCCTGGCCAGAGGGCTAATTGCCTAACATGATTCCGAGTGCGTAACGTCATCTAGGTTAAACACATTTTAGTGTACAGTATTTTTTGTTTCATCTTTCACTTAAACGTGAACATTTCGTCGACTACATACTACCGACTCGTGACCATGCTACATACACTCATGGGAAAAACAGTTTGCTTCTAAATGTACTTACAACAGCTACTTTTAGTGCTTGTCTTTGTGCTTTGTTTATGGTTATGGCAAAAGTTATTGTAGAGGGAACTGCACTCTTTTAAAGTTAAATGGTAAATCTGTCGGAATTATAGGAATGCTTAGAACTTTTTTCTTATATATAGTGCCATTAAATCTTAATCAAGATTACACATCGGGAGTACCGGGACACTAACTTTAAGCATGATCGTATGGAGGGCTCCTCGATAGCTTCACAGAGTTCAGGAACCCTACCTAACCCGTGACTTGCTCGGTGTCCATGACATTGTCTGCCGAGAGATGCTTCACAACATCGCCTTCTGCGTGAGACATATTTATTCATTTATCCTTCCAACAATATCTTCTTTTAGTGCTAATATGGCCCTCTCATGCAACCATTAGAATAGAGATTCTTTATATTGTTATGTAGATCGGGGTATACGTTATTTTTGAGATCATCTGTGTTTTGTACAGTATTACAGAACTCGCAGTTTAATGTAATCATACCGTTACCATCTCATGCCATACATAATGCCATGCCGAATATTGCCCCGACTGTGTATCATTGTAGTTGCTGGCATATTTAAAGTCAGATTTTGTTTACATATCGCACCCCCAGAACAACACTGCACTAAGTCAAAATAGCTCATTTTTCAGAATCAACGAAAAATCGTTATCTCATGTTATATCAATGTTATTTCGAATCTCATGAACATTGCATGTGAACAAATCAATGCGTTTCAGCATTATAATAGTTCGGACTATTCAAACTGCGCTATTAAAGTAAAATTATGCATATTTTGACTTAAGTCACTGTTGTGGAATGACTGCACGCAATAATGAATAATTATTTCGAGTTACGCGGTTTTTACTGATTAATTCTGAAATAATCTACTGTTATTCTACTGTTTTTTGATTGATATTCAATATACAATAACGACTCAATTGTTTAGTTTCCGTGAATAGTTACCTGTTTAAAGTGAAATAAAACCAAATTTTACTTAAATCAGTAGGTACGAGTACACATTATATTATTACTCAAAAACAAACATCGTAATTATGTTAAACTTCAAAAAGGGAAATACTTTTTTTTAACCATAAAAAAACAAGAACTTATTATTTCTAACTATAACAGACTGTAAGTACAACTACGTAGTATTACAGTCATTCATGGCACATCACAAAAACTTAAAACTAAACAAAATTTCAAAAAATATATTATAGACGTTCAACCACTAAACATAATTCCAAGCGGTATTAACCATTTTCAACTTAAATAGCGACGATCGCATTAAAAATTCTAAAACCCAGACATATTTCTATAAAACGTAGGTAACAAAGTAACGTTTAACACTAGCATTAAACACCATTAGCTATCTTTACTCAAAGTATTAAATATCTTGTACTCTAATACGTATAGTATACTTACTTTCTATAACCAGTCTTTAAGAGTAACAAGTCTTATTTAAATCACAATGTTTTACATCACAGGTTTACTTTTCATCCTGTCATCTTACCGTAATATTAATCATTTTTAAGAAAAAAGATCAATAATTATATTCAATAAAAATTATGTATATATTATCAAAAAACGAGGAATCTGTTTTTTTATAACTTATGAAATAGGAACTCAATGTTATGTTTTTCATTATTCTAAATTTAATGCAGTCTTATAATAGCAGTTAACATAATTAGTGGGAATTACTTTTTTTTCGATTAACTCCATAATATCTCTTTTTTTATTTTGAGCCACAGGTTGTCTTTCTGTATATGCTTTAAGCAACAGTGGAGAAAACTCCTGATCTTTGTAGCGCCTTGAACGATTTCGAACACCAACTTTCTTAAAGGCAGTTTGTTCGAAAGATGTTTTGTAGAAGAAAAATAAGGGATGTTGCTTTTCTACGCGAAGTTGTTTAATATCATGCCATTTGAGTTGATTATTGTCCTCATCTATATTGAAATTGCTACCCCAAGTTTCCTGGAGAACTTTAAGTTCATAAAAATCGTCAAAAGTAAGCTCTTTTACAAGATATGGCTTTCCTGTTTTTTTGGCAGTACGAATTAAAGTAGCATATTGCTGTGGGCAATAAATAGGGCCAGATCTTAAGTATCTTTTCATTGGTTTTTCTATTACACTGTGGACGTTGTCCCCTTCATTTTGTGAATGTCCGCGGATCAAAAATTTATGGGTTATAGAATTAACTCTCAGATGATTAACTGCATAAGCATAAAGTGATAATAAGTACTTATTTTTTTGCTGCCCACAGCAATTATCGCTATAGAATACTATATCCACGTCAGTATCAGGAATACTCTTTTCAAGTACCATCTCAATGTATTTAAGGACACAACTTCCTATCTCAACTGCACCACGCTTGGCTTCGATTTCATCCCAGAAAAAACACACAACATCTTTTACGTTTAAGTCACTCACAGTAAAGTTAAAACAATTGATTCTGGACTTATAGAAAAAAAGAGAAACTTGGCCCTTAGGTACTTGCATGACTGCTTGCAGGTCGTATACTGCTACGACGACATCTTTTCTGTTTTTATCGGCCTGTTTTTCCAATCTGGACAATTCTTTTTCTTTGATGTGGTTATCATAACTGTCACGGAGTTTTGCCTTGCTCTCATCATCGGCATTTTTATAACTTTCACACAGGTCACATTGGTCTTTTTTAGGGATATAAAAAGAAATATTGAACTCCTCATTGAATATCCTACTGAAAGTTGAGGCTGAAGCAAAGGTTAAATTATTTTGCTCTCGGAGGCTTTTGTAATCTCGATACAAGTCTGCCAAACATTTTTCGCTTGATATGTATTCTCTTGTAGTTTGAGCTCTTAGATAATGAGATTCTATTCTAGGAATAGAATTTATAAAATCAGTCACGCTAGCTTTTACAGCAGAGTCTATTTTGCGCTGATTACCATGCTTCCCGCGACAATCAGATTCCATAAAGCCATCATCTGTTTTCTTTGAAAGAGCCGTCTTAATATATCTGTCACAAATGCTCAACGTAGACTTAATAAACTCTTTACATACCCTAGTCCTTTCGTTACTTTTTTCGAAATAATAAGCCGAATTCAAAGCCCTCAATTTTTGGGAAGTGATGTACCTATACTTTGGCTTGATTTCGTGTGTGTGCCTTACTATATATTCTCTTTGCTTCTCCAAATCACCCAGCTGCCAAAACTGTTTGAAAATGACCTGTCTTTCTGTTTCACGTATTTTAATTTTGCAATTTAACTTGCATTTGTCGCCACAAGGAGGACGAATTTGACGCTCAGCGATCCGTTTTTCAGGGTTTGTTAAAGAAACATATGCTTTTCCTGAATTCCGCAATGTTTTTGCAATCTTAGACTTCCAGCCAGTTGGGTTTCGTTTCCTTTTTCTACTTAACATGGGTTCGCTTACCGATTGAGTGGTGTCAATGGTAGTAGAAGATGAAGGGATGTTTGTCACAGTAGAATTGGAATCTCCATGAGCATTTACTGTAGAAGGACCGGGTCTATTAGATTCATCATCTACTTGAGCATTGGATCTACTGGAGCTGCTGGAGCTTGGCGACGATGAGCGGGAGCCTGACGAGGAGCTCGAGGAGGAAGAAGAAGATAATCTTCTAGGTATTACAAGAGGGCGGGACATTGGTTTAACAGGCACACAAAAAGTTGGATCTGTATCTGAATCATCTATTGGATCTTCTTCATCGCTATGGTTTGATAAAATAGGAACAGGCACCTCCCTATCGGATGCTCCACCGCCTGATGCTGCCACTGCTGACGTCCCATTGATTAATACTGCAACAGTTGAATTTCCTTTTTCCACGCTGCGTTGTTGATGTCTGGATTTTTCTGTGGTTGCTGACGAAGAGCTCGAGGAGGAAGAGGAAGATAATCTTCTAGGTATGACTTGAGGCCGAGATATTAATTGTTTAACAGGCACAGAAAACGAAGGACCCGTATACGAATCATCAATAAAATTTTCTTCATTACTATGATTAGATAAAAGAGGATCAGGTGCCTCACTATTTACTGTTCCACCGACTGCTGCTGCTACCGCTTCAGTCGTCTCATCGGTTAATGCTGCAACGTTTGAATTTGTAACATCCTTTTCCACGCTGCTTTGTTGAACAGTAAGTCTAGTTTCTTCTGAAGTGGCTTCCATTACCTTTTCAAGCAACAGGAGACCACGACCCCGCTTCATCTGCCAAAAACCAATTAGAAATTTCATAAATTCAACAATAGTGCATTATTTAAAAAAAAACCATTTATCCCCTTGTAAATAAAGAACAATGTAAATTGTAAATATATTTCTTTTAACTTATAGTGAAAGTAAGAATTTTGGTAATAAAAAATAATAAATATTATCATGTTTAAGCAACATTAAGGCATAATTTACATCTACCGTCAATAGTGTATTATTTCACTGATTTTCACCTTTTACGAACAATACTGAACCATTTTAGAATAATACAAAAAAAAAATCTTACCTTCGTCAACAACACAGAACTATTTCGAAATAGTATCAATCCCGGTGTTTACGTATAGTCACCAACACTGAATTAAACCTAAATAACTCGTAGTAATTTTCGTAGTGCATTCAACAATACCGTGTTATAACGAAATAATTCACTGTTACGTAAGGCGTTGCGTGCTGTTTCCTCGGCAGACAAGTTCCAACTGGAAATATTTCTGTGTTCGCGGTCATAACTCTCGCAGCGCGGCTTCACCAACAGAGAGTTAGAGCGCCATCTGTGTGTCATTTTTGTCAATATAAATACGCCGGTCTTCATGGTACGCGCGCCAAATTTTTGGCTACTCAATTATATACATAACTCGATTTTGAGGTTTTTTGACATAATGCAGTGTTGTTCTGGGGGTGCGATATATCCTTATAATTTGAGTAATTATGCAAGTAGGTATACTACCTATAGAGTGGACGCGTCGACTTGCGGCACAAACGCGCTCAGTCTGTGCCTGACGGCTTCGGCGGCTCAACGCATTGGGCTAAAAAGTGTTAACTCTAAATAGGTACTGTAAAAACTGCTCAGGAAAATCAAATAAAAGACAAGGAGTGACTTTTCACACGTAAATTTATTACATTTTCGTTAATCACACTTAATGAAATAGGGTTATTACGGAAAACGGGTTAAAAAAAAAAATATTATAGAAACAAAAAACCGCCTTCAAAAATGCAAAAAGAACTTCCTATTAAAATGGTACTAGGTACCTATAGTTAAGTCAAACTGAATTGAAAAAAATGTTATTGTCTGACAAAGTTAATTGCACCAGCAATGTATATAAACTCCTCACGGCAGCCATTAAATCACGATCGTGCCTACTCGGAATACTTCGTTGAACGTGGCACGAACGTGAACGTTTATCACACACACGTCTATAAGGGGGACGTTTGTGTTCTTTAAAGATTACGTTAAAGTAATAACACTGATGATGATGATAACACTTAAATAAACGCACGTAAACGTTCAATAAAACAACTTTCATAAACGTAAACTACGCAGGGAAATTGAACAAGAAAAGGATCACCGATTTTACTCCTCTGCTAAGTCCAAAGAATGAGCACAATTATTTAAATGACACTGGGTAGCATGGTTTACTTTTTTGGAGATGTGTATGTTGTTTCAGTTGTTCTTGTACCCACAGTTTCATGATAAACGCCAAACAGGTCTTCTGGTGCCGGTAGAAAGGCGTTCTGATAAAGAGATAGAAAATGCTCTGCTCTGTCGGCGCCACATTTTGGCCATGTGCTGTGCAGGCTGCTGCCCTGGTTATCCTGCATGCTTTTGTCATAACATAATATTTACAATGACTCGGCTAGAGTAGCTGATGGATGATGATGCCCGTGGTATGTTATCGTTTACTGTTTATAACGTCACTGTGACACAGTTCTATGGTGGGTCAGGGTCCCATTGGGCTGACAGTACATGTCCAACTTTAGACATTTTTAAAGGCATATGAGATTTAGCCTTAGGCTCCATTAGGCTATTTAGCAAAAAATATTATGCTGCTATTCGATTCAGTTTTTTGTAAGGATCAATAAATGTATGGAACTG
This sequence comes from Acleris sparsana, assembly GCA_923062465.1. Lineage (NCBI taxonomy): Eukaryota > Metazoa > Arthropoda > Insecta > Lepidoptera > Tortricidae > Acleris > Acleris sparsana. Next base: position 45,109,323 of record OV281285.1, on the reverse strand, counting down.
CAATCCGAGCCCTGCAAAAGTCAGAAGTGGGAGTCGAAGTTCGAAATACTTATCAAGCGTTGAAAATTCCCCATTCAAATTGATACTGAATTATGACGTCACAAGTCTGTAAACACCAAATGTTTAGTAAAAACAAGTAATTTGTTATGTTGGTCGTGAAACACTGCGTTTAAGTACATAGTTGCCGTACAATTCATTTTTAATTTACAGGTAAGGATTCTGATTACACCATTGAATTTACTAATTATTTAATGGTAAAGAATCAACATTATCAAAACTTTGATGTGTCATACATTCATAAAACTTTAATGTTATTTGTTTGCTTTCACTTTGTTATTATAATTTCCAATTTTTTAATTCATATTGCTAGATAAATCCTAGATAAGTATATTTTATGTATAGTAAAGGTTAACGTGCATGAGTCAATATCCCTTTTACTACTTGAGGACAATGAGGACACTTTTTATTCATATTGTACTTGTTGGGAAAGATTGCACCTCCAGCAGCAAGTGTGGTCGGCAGGTGGACCTGGACATGCGGATCGGCATCCACAGTGGCTCCGTGCTGTGCGGCGTGCTGGGCCTGCTCAAGTGGCAGTTCGACCTGTGGTCGCACGACGTCACCGTCGCCAACCACATGGAGAGCGGCGGCCTGCCGGGGTGAGGCGTCGCACCATCTCTACAACCACTAATTAGCTCGTTGGCTCCATATTATTACATTGATATTGGAACTGCAATTCTGATGACAGTATGTACAAACTGTTTATGTTAAAATGATTTAGATGAATTGCGCCCGGCCGCGTGGTCCGACAACGTTGTCCGACATGTCAGAGACGAGGAATTTTATTTCCATACTGTCCGTCATGTCGGCCTATCAGGAATTTTATATTCCACTTAGTTCGACCATCGGACAAAGAGGAATTTTAATATTCCACTTGGTTTGACCACCGAACCAAGAGTATTTTTAAAAATTCCACTTGGTTCAACCATCGGACCAAGAGGATTTTTAAAATTCCGCTTGGTTCGACCATCGGACCAAGAGGATTTTTAAAATTCCACTTCGTTTTACCACCGGACCAAGAGTATTTTTAAAATTCCACTTCGTTTGACCACCGGACCAAGAGTATTTTTAAAATTCCACTTGGTTCGACCATCGGACCAAGAGGACTTTTAAAATTCCATTTGGTCCGACCATTAGCCCAAGAGGCTTTTTAAAATTCTACAGGGTTCGGCCATCGGACCAAGAGGATTTTATAATTCCAGCTGATTTGACCATCGGACTAAGAGGATGTTTTAAATTCCACTTGGTTCGACCCTCGAAGCATGAGGATTTTTAAAATTCCGCTTCGTTAAAACCTCAAACCATGTGGTTTTTCTAAATTCCACTTGGTTCGACCCTCGAAAAACCCTCCTTTTACCCCTTAAGGTTTATAATATTACTAGTGTTAGTAGGATACTCGTATTAGTCGAGGACTATCTAACAGATAAAAATGCTTGGCCTAAACTTAACTAAACACCTAAATAACTGAATAATAAATTAGTCATAAAAAATATGTAAATATTGTATATTGTCTAGGGGACACGGTTTCTGTAGGAGAATTTATCGAAACTTTGTATGTGGTGGTTATCTGGCACTGTCACAGGTAAGTAGGGAAGCTGTTGTACCCCGGACAGTTTACATTTCTTTGATTTTTAGAAAAAAAACGAGATGCTTCAGAATTGCCAAATGTGCAAATATGTAAAGTTGTACCATTGTACTACATTCCGGGATATGATATTAAACGATCCTTTAGTTAGTTTAGACGGGACAGGCTGATAGAAAAAAAAGGGAAAAGTGTCCATGGTACAACACCCCTGATTTACCTTGGACACTCGGTGTTGTACCTTGGGCAAATACCATTTTTGCCAAGAAAACAGAAAATAATCATCTAGTATTTAGTTATTAAGGATACAAAAGGCAACTCGGACGAAGACTTTTTATACCTTTTCATAGGTTCCTTAATAAAATTTACAAGAAAAGGCCATATTTTCCCACTCTCCTAAAACAAATGGAAAATCTCCCTGAGAACAATTAAAAACATAAACAAAAATGTAATCAACAATTAAAATAGTAAAAAATATTTAACTTGTCATAAAAAATGCAAAATAATGTAAGAATTAGAACACTTTGGAACTTTTCTACTTTAGTCCGTAGTCCAAGGTACAACGTAAGTTCGGTGTCCAAGGTACAACAAAGCAAGTTTTTTTTAAAGTAACCTTTGTAAACGCACTTCGTCTAAAAGTTAGGATGAAACGACTGCACTATCTGATAGCTATTTAATATAGTTTTAGCATGCATTATTCAGTTTTATCATATCGACGGTTAAAAAGGCGAATTAATTCAACCGCCATTTTGGAAACTTTACAGGAGAGCGATTTAAAGTTCATTTTTTTGGAAAAAAAATCATTGCACTCAATTCATCTCCGTAATCGTAAACACACTTTTAAATTATAAAATGTCATTAAGCCGGCTATAATTTGATATATATTTGACAAAGGAATAACGGTTTTTTATAGAGTTAGGTGTAACTTAAGCCATTATGCACAATTGTGTGATCAAGGCAAAAATATTCAAGTAAATTTGTTAAAATTTTCTGATCAAGGTTAAATACTTTAAGTGCATGAGTTCAAATTAACTGATCAAAGTAAAAGGATTTAAGTGCATGAGTATGAATTATCTGGTCAAGGCAACAGGATTTAAGGGAATGAGATCAAATTATCTGATCAAGGTATAAGGATTTAAGTGCATGAGTATGAAATATCTGGTCAAGGCAACATGATATAAGGGAATGAGTTCAAATTATCTAATCAAGGTAAAAGGATGTAAGTGCAAGAGTAGCCTATGACGGATTTATGAGAAATGATTTACGATGGCAATGTAGTTATAAAGTGTTCACGCTGAAATGACTCAAAATACACATTTGTTATATCAGGTTAAAGGCAAAAAGCTTTAATAGAAATATTTATTGAAATCTGATTAAGGTAAAATACCTTAAAGATAATGAAATAAAATTGGCGAATAAGGAAAAACTACTTAAAAGACATTTCAATTCAAATGCAAATGACTTAATTGATGGAATAACCATAATTTTAAGTACTAAGACTTTTAAATCAGTTTTTCTTAATTATCTAAATAATGAATTATTATATTTTTATCATAGGAATTCAAATAAAACAAAGTTAATTAAGTAATTCAACGAAATTGTATGTAGCCAACGTACCACGCGCCTTTATAATTACGTACCTACACAACCAACACGACTCGCGCGTAACCGTTGACTGACCGACCGCCGCGCCCGCGCCAACACGCGCCTACGACTACGACTAGACTGCCGACCAAATCAAAAAGACGGTATGCGCATAATAACTATTATACTCTTATTATGAACTTTATACTCCTATACTGACTTTTTCTTTTGGACGGAGTGATTCATTTTTAACCGATTTCATGTTACGTGGGTATTTACCTATTTAGATAAAATGATTTAAATACGATGTGGTAGAAATAAAAAGTAGCTCAAAGGAAACTTTTCAATTAAAGAGAATTAATATAAACGAATTAAGCGTGTAAATTTGATTATTCCGCTTTAAGAAAATAGTTTCAATAGGCACACAAAATAAATACTGTTCAAAGAAAAATGCCACAACTCACATCGGTCCATAAAAAGGTTTAAGAAATAATGATTTAAGTTAACGCGATATGTTTAAATGTGCAAAGCAAAAAGATTTAACTGACACCGGACATGTTCGGATGTTCAAAGCAAAATGATTCAAGTGACATCGATACGTTTAAATGCCCAAAGGAAAAAGATTTAAGTCACAGCGATATGTTTGAATGTTCAAAGCAAAAAGATTTAACTGACACCGATATGTTTGGATGTTCAAAGCAAAATGATTCAAGTGACAGCGATACGTTTAAATGTTCAAAGAAAAATGGTTGAAGTGACAGCGATATGTTTAAATGTTCAAAGTGAAATGGTTGAAGTGACAGTGATATGTTTGAATGTTCAAAGCAAAAGGATTGAAATGTTGTTTTCGTACCAAACCTATCAGGGAAAAAAGGCTTAAACTACAAGTAGTTTAAAATGATGATTTCTTACGTGGGCACAAAAACCATGGTTTAAAAAAAAAACTAAATTCCTGTCACTTGATACCCAGTAATTAAAAATGATACCTAAATTGGCCATGGATTCAAGCGCCAAAAAAGTGCTCTGATTTATTCCAAACCGAGCTCAAACGACGCAGAAAAAAATGCCGATTCCAATGATATATATAACTCAATATCGCCCAGGGTGGCGCTTGAATCAATTCGCCTTTTAACCATCGATATATATACGAAACACTAAATAAACGAATTTGTAATAAAGTTCTAAAAACTCATTTTCTGTAACAAATTTTATATTTTTGTAATTTTCTCGACGCACACGCCGCTCTCGAGTTTCGTGCTAACTTTACTTTCATTTTATTAGATAATGGTTCAAATGACATATATATTTCTTTTTGAAGAATGCCGGATACTTTAAATATTGTCAACTGTCCGAGGTAAAACTATGTCCGGGGTACAACAGTTTCCCCTATATATTTCTTATACTTACGAAAATTCTGAGTTATGACACATATTCCTGCTCAAGCTATTTACACATATTTTTTGTTTTTATTTTATGATAGATTCATTGTTTTATATAATGATAGGATAAGCTTTATAATTGTATAATATCATAAGTAGTATTTAAAAAAACGACTGACTGTTGAGTTTCTTGCGGCGTTTCTTCTCAGCAGTGGTCTTTTGCGAAGCGCTGGTCAATTTTTGACGTGTAAAAGTGCCCGTGCGGCCTACTTACTGAATAAACATCTTTTATCTTTTTCAAATCTTTTTTTAGCAGGATTAGTGGATATTAGCTTCTGAACGCGTCTACGTCCGCTTAGATTTCGATTATAGTTATTTCCTAGGAAACTTTTGAGTTTTCCGGGATGAAAAGTAGCCTATGTGTTAATCCAGCGTTCGGTAAGCGACGCACTATCTTCTCGTCCCAAATACCACAGTGCCTCAAGACAAAAGTCTTTGATCAGTGTGTGTTGCCAGTGATGTCGTATGGATGGTCGCTTACAATGGGCCTCATAAGAAGGCTCAAGGTCACTCAAAGGGCGATGGAAAGAGCTATGCTGGGTGTCTCCTTGCGAGATCGAATCAGGAATGAGGAGATTCGCAGGAGAACTAAAGTAACCGATATAGCTCACCGGCTTGCAAACCTTAAGTGGCAGTTGGCGGGGCACATTGCTCGTAGAACTGATGGCCGTTGGAGCGGAAAGGTTCTAGAGTGGCGACCGCGAATCGGGAGACGAAGTGTTGGCAGACCTTCCACAAGGTGGACTGACGATCTGATAAAGGTCGCGGGAAACCGCTGGATGACAGCAGCAGAGGACCGATCGTTGTGGAAAACCTTGGGGAAGGCCTTTGTTCAGCAGTGGACGTCTTGCGGCTGATAATGATGACTACTGAGATAACGACAAAAGTCATTCTAGGCGGTTCAGGGTTCGATTCACGGTATAGGAAAATATTTGTGTGATGAGCACGAGTGTTTGTTTCTGAGTCATTGTTTTTTTGTCTACTTATTGAAGTATTTATTTTTCTATATAAGTAGGTAAGTATTCATAACGTTGGCTAGAACCCACAGTACGAGCCTTGAGTTTATATTGGGACTAGGTCAATGTGTGTTAGATTGTCTCCTGATACTTATTTATTTATTTATTGTTAGCCTCGACTACATACAACTAAAAGTTTCCCGGGGCTAGACACCTGACACAGGTACACACATGAATACTCCTAATTTATCGTTGAGAGTTAGAATTGCAAAATTCGGCAACGAAGCGGACCTAAACGTTTCCGCCAGTTTCGGTATAGTCGTGGATCGGATCGCACTGTGTATCAATAATGACACCTTAGGAGGCTAGTAGTAGTAGTCAGATCTTGACACGGCATACAATCAGCCCTAAACTGGAAGGAAAAGGCAATAAAGGGGAACGAATTCTACGCGTACAAATTCGCAGGTCTCCTTTTGTCTAGCTTTTATTTTGTCCGTAAAAACAATCAAAATAAGTTCTACTTACTATTACAGTCGAGTCCACATATCGGAGGCCACGCTGCAGTGCCTGGACGGCGCCTTCGAGGTGGAGCCGGGCGAGGGCGAGGCGCGCGATCGCTACCTGCGCGAACTGGGCCGGCCCACCTACCTTGTGCACAGCGCCGAGCAGCCGCGCCGCCACCGCCACCGCTCCCGACCCAGGTACCGCTCATCCACGCCTTCCAGTTAACTAATGTAACAAAAATCCAAGAAAAGAAAACCTATTAAGTGCGTTTTTATGCGATAAAGGCACAACCTAACTAAACTAAGAGCAAGTCTTAGAGCGATGGAGAGCGTACTACCAGTAGCTGTGCATTGCAAATGAAGACACAAAAACGGATAAAAGCCTAAATATTCCTGAGAGTCAGCCTGATATCCATCTCCATGAGGTGGAGTTTGCTTTAGGCGGCGACGGCGTTACAGCGCAACTCATTAAGAGCCTAGCCCCAGAAGCTAACAGACCCCCACGTTAGGCACTGGCCCCACCGCCGACGATGAGCGAGAAGTAATATTTGTGTCATTCTTGACAAGGGATATATATATTTTTTGTTTCGACCAACTAGTGGAAAGAAGGCAGTGTGAACAGCCAGCGATCAATTATTAATATACTTACGTGTCCCTTTTACTGACAAGGGATCTTTATCTTTTGTTCGTTTCTTGGGCGAGAAAATCGCCGATAGCTAATCGCTTCCTCGCCTTTGGTGGGACCAGTGCCATAATTATATGGGCTTAAGTTTGGAGGACTGGCCAGTGGTCGAGTCACACAACGGCAGAACGCTGCAACTCGAGTTACAGCGTTTTGTTTTTACTTGCATCAATCTATTCCTCATGCGTCATACCTAATCCGAAAATAATGAGCTTTTATAGAGTATTATTTTATACAATTTAAAATATTTCCGTAACTGTACCACTTAGCTGCTGTTGTATATTATACTCATAGCATTATAAAATATTTAATTACCTTTCATTTGATACCCCACACATGTATATAGGGTTCATATAATGCGATTTTTTCGCAATTTTCAAAATACAGCGGCCGCCAATTTGATGACGTCATATCGCCGCATTTAACAACATTGTAATAATTTGGTGCTGGTATCACAAAGTGAACTATGTTTACCCTAACAGAACGCACTATACATGGTGCCGAAGCCAACACGGAGAGTGGCCCCCTAGACAATTTTAATATAGTAAAGTGATATCAAACCAACCGGCGATTGTCCCTGAGTTCAAACTATAGAAATATATTCCCACGGAAGACCACCGGTTACTGTAAGACTATTTAAGAAGGATGGGAATTTTAATAATAAGTTCTATAAATGAACTTATATGGATTGATGAACTAGGCTATTGATGAAACTACGGCGCCGGCCTGGCCAATGCTAATTACTTTGGTTGAAATGGCAGGCGGTGACTCCCCAACTCAATGGAATAGGCCTCCCGAAATAGCCGCGTATATATAGCAGCAGGGAGGCAACAGTTCCAGAGGTGCTAATGGTGGAGAGGTGTTTCTGGTCTTTAAATGACCATAAGGTACTACTCACCACGTATGCAATACATCCGCCCTTCGAGCATATAGCTCTTGCGACTCCACTTTGACCGGCCAATAAAGGCAAGCCAGAGGTGATGGTCTGTTCCTCGTCATTGTACACCGCAGCCGGCCGGTAAAGGCAAGCGTGAGGTGAGGAACAGGACCTACCCTCGGGAGCACTCAGGCCCGTGGTGTCGCCACTCACCAATAGCTCGCCACTAGCTGCCCTGCGGCCTTATTATTATTATTATTATTTAAATGTGATTCTGAAAGTCGTTCAAGTATCTTAATCATGATATCTTATCGCACCTTTAAAACAGGGGTGTTTAATGTTTAGTATAAGTAAAACAAATGGTCTAATATTCATTTTACATAACACTAATTGCATAATTTCGATCGCAATAATAAACCAACGATATAACCACCCAAGATGCATAAAACGAAATGCATAATTTCAAAAACCATAATGTTTATAGTTTAAAAAATAAATATTTCTAACGGCTTTCATTACTATGAATGTGGTCATAGTTCTAACCTAACCTAACCTAGTTAGAAGAAATTGACTAAAATTGCATAATAACAAGAAAATGATAGTTATACTAAATGAGTGATCTATCTTGGTAAGGTCAGCGAGTTTAGTCAAGTCTCTGTCTGCAAGGGGACAAGAGGGATCCCTAAACAGAGAGCTTATCCTATTTTTTTTAAAATAAATAATGGATTTTCGTAAAGCTCTCTTGGCGGGATTTTTACAGAATAAGCAAATTCATGGAAATGTAGGACGTGATTAATGACGTAGGAGCTGATCTAGAAAGCCTTTGGATTTCATGCTTGCTTCCAGATCCTAGCACAGCTCTCCGAGTGCTATTCCCTAAATAATTATGGGCATTCATCTGCCTTTTATGTTATCTATCCCGTAGGATTAGAAAAGCTTCATTCGAGCCAGCCCAGGTAAGCGAATAGCGCCTACTACGCTAGTGTCCGTGGAGACTGTTTGGGAATTCAAAAGCAACTTCCAGCAAGACTTTGATCTACATCAGGACTCCGAAACATAATTCGGTGCTTAAGAACTCTTCACTCGAAGAATCATCAACCTTAGGACTTTCTTAGTTAACAGTAGATTAATAGGTGGATATGGCACTGGGAGATCACGCACTACAATCTAGGTGAACAACAAGGATAAAGGCTGTGGAAGGAATAAGTATTATCGCATGGTATAATTAGGACACAACAAAAGTAGATTAGAAATTAGGACACTGTAACGAATGTTGATTAGAAATAAAACAAAACATTTTATTTAAAAAATAATTTTGTTATGAAGACGAAATCCTTCCCGAGGCTCTGGCCGGAGAACACTCCTAAGGATAAAGATATTAAAATATTTACTTATAGATGAGAATTATGAAGACGTAGCTCCGAAGCTGTGGAGACTTTTCTAGACGTTTTGTTTAAACACTTACCCAAAAGTAGAACTCCAGAACAAAGTAACCAGATCTAGGCTACTAAACTACAATACTTTACTTTTACTAAGCACTGAAGCTAACTAAAGTAAATAAAGTTAAAAGGAAATTGAGACTTGTCTCAAATTCTGTTTGTGCCTGGGATCTTACTGCTTTCTTCGACCGCTTCCTATTCCGTCTCCGCTAAAACTCCCATCTTCTCCTCTCGTTCTCTATTTCGAATGCATCGCCGTTATATTATCTATTTTATCTATATTATCTATATTATCTATATTATCTAAAATTATCACCTACTTGAGTTAGCTAAGAACCTTTTTACAAAGCCCAAAGAAAAAGACAAACGATTCTGGGAAAATCGTGTCGCACTTTAAGCCGGTTTCACAAATTCCTACAATCTAGAGAAAGGAACAAATGACTCTGCCAAAGCTATTGTGGCACATTTTATGTCAGCCACACAAGCTAAAGGTAGGAAGGTGAAACTTCCTGTCTCAAACAAGTCGTCGTTCACTACTCATCTTTATTATTAAGATACGTCTACAACATCCAACTAATATTTGTGTGAAGGACAAATGATTCAGTTAGGGTCGTCGTGTTGCAGTCAACCCCCTGAAGAGTCAAGCAGGAGATCGACTGTGGTCAGATCTGAATTGGGTCTTCATAACCTCAATCGTCTCTCAAATATTAAGAGGCAATGTACAGTTTAATGAGTTTCTAGGAAAAAAACAACATGAGAGCAAGGAATACATAGTGACAAAGGTACAAGTCAATCATCTGATCGGTCTGATGAAGACTAAAAGAAGAACAAATTGAGTTAACTAATCATTGACTAGACAGTCACATCATTTGAATAAAATAAACTATTGTCCAGAAACAAACTTAACAAAGATCAAAGACAAACGGATCAGCAAAAAAAAGTTTTTGTTTATCCTAGGCATATCCCAACCCCCTGAAGAATTGAACCTGAAATAGACTAAGTTGAGAACTGATTCAAATCTTCGTAACCCCTATATAGAATAGAATTAGATCATCTAAGTAAACAAAACATTTTACATGGTTTAATCCTGATACTCGTAACGCTGCCGTCATTGCTCGCGAGAATGCGCTTGGGCTGGTCTTGAGGGGTGCGTCACACGAGATATAACTACATAATAACTATTTTCATGTTACTAACGTTTACGAGATATAATGAACGTTAGCTATAATAACAAAATCAATATTTTTATAAGGAATAACGGTCAAGTCATATAATATTCATTTTATATAATATTTTTAATATAACACTCACAATGACTTATTTCAGTTCGTATAACATACATGACATATAGCGATCATAATACATATTATCTTTTAGTAGTAAATTAATGTCTGAAATAAGTTGGCAGGAGGTTCTCAGTGCTGGCGATGTCGACTCCGCTGTGGACTCACTTTACGATATACTATATGGTACTTTTGACCTCTGCGTACCTAAACGGAAACGTCCAGCTAGTTGGAGTAGACGATATCCTGTGTGGTTTTCGGCTGATCTGATCAGTGACATCAAGCAAAAAAGTAATCTGCATCGGGAATGGAAGGCTACGCGGGATAAAGACGTGTACAAAAAGTTCGCAGTGTTGAGGTCAGAGGTGAAAGGGCGTCTAGCGTCTGCTTACGATATCTACATTGAGCGAATCCAAAGTACAGTTAAGGTTAATCCCCGCGCTTTCTGGCAGCATGTGGGCGGTCTCAAGACAAGAGGTGGTTTTGTTGCCCGAGTAAAGTTTAAAGATAAAGAATTCGTCGGTAGGTGGCTATCGCTTTTGCTAAATATTTCTAAGGAGTTTTTCTACCTGACATTCCGCTTCTTGATTCGAACTTGTTAGAAAGAGCCGATCGGAAGCCTAGCCTCAACTGCATTGATATCAAATCAATCACATTGGAGGAGTTTGAAGCTGGGATAAAACGCCTAAAGGCCAATAGCTCCGTTGGACCTGATAACCTGCCGGCGTATATTGTTAAGGGTTGTATGGAGTTCCTTAAAATCCCGATACAATATATTTTTAACCTGGCGCTCTCCTCTGGGTCATATCCTCGAAGTTGGAAGGTGTCTAGAGTGAGACCAATCCCGAAGGCGAGTGACACTTCCGCCGTCGAGAACTATAGACCCATAGCCGTTCTTCCCACCCTTGGTAAGCTGTTCGAGGCCATACTCCACCGAATCCTATCCTCACAGGTTCGCCCGTTTTTGTGTGACGCGCAACATGGCTTTCGGCCTAGTCGCTCTGTCGACACTAATCTGTTAATACTAACGGACAGCATTGCTGAGCATCTTGATAGAGGAATTCAGGTCGATGTACTCTATTTTGACTTCACGAAGGCTTTTGATCGCGTGGATAACGACGTGCTGCTTAGGAAACTTGATGAAATTGGTTTCTCTCCCAAGTTGCTTACCTTTTGTGCCAGTTATCTGCATGATCGGCAGCAGTTTGTCCGACATGGTTGTTTTGTTTCGACTCCTTACCATACCCGGTCTGGCGTCAGTCAAGGCTCTATCTTAGGGCCCTTGTTTTTCGGTATCATGATTAACGATCTCAAATCGGTTCTTCGGGCGGCTCAGTGTCTCCTGTATGCTGATGATCTAAAGTTGGTATACGGGGTAGAGCAAAGAGCTGATTGCGAGACGTTGCAAGGGGACATCGACTTGGTGTTTCGGTGGAGTATGGAGAACAAACTTTATTTTAACCCAGCCAAGTGTTGTGTATGTACATTTAGCCGCTCTCGTACCGCTGAACATGCTTAATATATGTTAGGGTCAGAGCCGATAAACCGTGTCTTCTCCGTCAAGGATCTGGGCGTGGTGTTCGACACGCGGCTCACTTTTCACGAGCATATTTCCTCTTTAGCTACGAGCTGCTTTCGAAAACTGGGTTTCATAATCCGAAACCTTCGCCATTTTCATGACCCAGTGGCCATAAAAATGATTTATAATGCCTTAGTAAGGAGTAAGTTAGAGGCCTCGTCGATCGTATGGAATCCCTACGAATTGACGTATGCCTTACTTCTTGAAAAAGTTCAGAAGGCGTTTTTAAGGTTCCTTTTTAAGAAAACATTCGGATTCTACCCGTATTTGTACCCAACAAAGTACCTTCTTGGCTCTCTTGGGTACAACTCCTTGGAGGTAAGGCGGAATTATCGACTCATGATCACGGCATGTCGTGCGTTGCGTGGTGAGTCGGATTGCCCCGAACTTGTAGAGCGTCTCGTGCGACTGCTTGTCCCGGATGTCCTGAGGATCGCCCTCAGACCACGACGTCGCGACCTGTTGGCCGTGCTGCCGGCGCGCACCGTGTCGTGCAGGAACTCGCCACTGCCCCGCGCTTGCGCACAGCTCAATGCGCTCCTGGCATCGGCACCCGAGTGCGACTTGTTTGCGTGGCGATGGAATGCAGTGTGTAGTGAATGCTTGAGATTCTGTGAGGCGATGGATGCTAGATGCTCAACTATTCCAATTTGATTTTTTACCTATAATTGTGAAATTTTATCTTTTAATTGTTCATTTAAGTTTAGTGACGCATTGGGTATACTGTAATGTCATGTAAACGTTTTTATCAATAAATAAATAAGTAAATAAATCTCCACGGCATGTATTTCTCGATCGCTTACGGAGGCCACATTTCCTCCGGGAACTCCTTTTCTTCGGTTTTAGAAAATGTTTTCCCCATTTTCCTGTTGATTATTCTGCTACGCCACGCACAGAGTATCAGAGAGAATACTGCTATTGGTCCAAACGCGATAATTACTTTTTGAGCTACTTCGAAAATCAAGCCGTGTAACCGCTCCAGCGTAGCGTCTACATGCTACAATACATTATTAGTCACGCAAACGGAGTGGTAATTTTTATTTTTGTATTTTTTTTAGTGTATGTACTATCGAACCAACGGAACCCTGACCCACCATAGAACCTTGTCACAGTGATTGACGTTAGGACTGTCATACGAAGCTATACGACAATCGTACGTCAATCATTGTGACAAGGTTCCATGGTGGGTCAGGGTTCCGTTGGTTCGATAGTACCTTCCCCACACATAACGTGGGCTTGTTGCTGTGTTGCTTGTATGGGGTTGTCGTTGGAAAGGTATCTAAAAAATATTGCGGGTTAGTCGAAGCAGTTTTTCGATTAAGGGTTCCGTTTATGAAATATTACCTGAAAAATATCTTCAATGAAAGCGCGCGCATACATAACGAATTTAAAAGAAAATATCACGACTAAGTAGACATCATTCGTTTTTGAGATACAGGCGATTAAAGTGTTTATACCTACTAAAATCATCTAAAACGGCACCAAATGACTTTAAATAGTTATTACTTGTTGTTTTCATGTTTGTAGTAAGTACAACCATAAAAACAACAAGTAGCTAAGAAGCGGCTTCGGAACCCTACGCTGAGTATGGTCCTGCATGCTCTGGTCCGGTTTTTATCTGTAACCCTTTATGCATGCGTATGCATGATAGGCGATTTGGATAAAACTGTAAGCCTCATAAGTACCCACTCATTAATACCCACAGGTATTAAAAAAAAAAAAAACCAGACGCTGACTTGGTGACAAACAAAGAACCCTTTCAAACACAACGCCGCCGCACAATGACGTAAGAGTCAATTTATGGTAGTCGGTTAAACGTTCAAGTTATAACCATTAGACGCATTTACAAAGAGCCGGTAGACATGATTTGGTAAATAAATAGCGGTATTTATTTGAACAGTGTCCCGACCGGTCACCCCAGGTGCGAACCCAGCCAACGCCGGCCGAGCAGCGTCGCGGAGGAGGAGCCGGCTGCCGACTGGACCCCGGAGATGCCCTTCCAAAATGTAAACACAATCAGAACATCTCAGTCTTCCGTCATTAAAAAAGTTAGCCAGTTAAACAAATCCTTGCATTGATTTGATGAATGCTGTCCATACGACTACATACCTAAGTGAATTTATCGATATGGCAACTCGTTACCTGTCATCCAATTTTGACACCGAAAGTCCTATGTCTGATGTTAATTGGATACCAAAATGCCTGCAAACATTGATACTCATGCTCGATGTTTCTGTCTAAACACGTAAAATCTGGTTAGGTAAAATGATAGGAACGTGACTAGGTAAGAACGCGTTTCCCTTTGTTTGCCCGAATTTCATTTGCCATAATTGTATCACTTGCCGTAATATTCATTTGCTATAAAGGCATTTTTTCTGAATCCGTAAACTTTTCCCGTAATTTTTAGATCAGGTTAGGTTATAGAGAAATCGAGCCCAATAGGTTAGGTTAGGTTAGTTTCATAACAATTCTGAATAGATAACGGTTTAAAAACAATCGGTCAATTAAAATTATAGCATATGAATTCGGGAAAACAATAGATAACAAGAAGGTGATTAGTAATCGAGTATGGAGTCGGGTGACGAGTGGGTGTCGTTGTTGCAGTACTACGCGACGGGCGGGCGGGAGGCCGGCGCTGCGGAGCCCTCTGCCGGCGACGACGTGCCGCCCTTGTCCGATGTAATACTCTCGCTACCCTACTCACCACACACCCCACTTGCTCTTCTCAACTTTTAAGGTTTATTCTTACCGATATTAATTATTTATTTGTTGACACTTACGTAATCAAATGAAAGATAATGATTCGAATGATTGGAACGTTTTAGATAATGACATCCATAAAGTTCTCATCAGAATTTTAAAAACTTGTAGTATCACAAAGTTCAATCGGTTACTGAGAAACGAATCAAGCGCGAGAATCGAGGCTACAAATTCATACACTGTGATTTATATAATAAGTGAGCGGTTAGTTGTAAAGATGCCATCCCTACAGTAGGTACTCTCTCCGTATGTACCCCAATAAAAGCCCATGGCCAGGTACCAATTTAACCATACGATTTTAACAACTTAGGCAACAGACTGACAGACAGAGTGTTAACAGCTGTCAAAATGTATGAACTAATAGTCAATTAACATTGATTAACATTTAGTACCAATTTCACCAAACGATGGCACTTAACAAACGATCGAAACCTATGTTATGACATCTTTAATATTCGGGACAAACTGCTCGCCTTTTATTGCTCAGCATATTAAAAACAAAAACGCAATACGATTCGAAAACGAGATGCCTGAACTGAAGGCATACTGAAATCACATTATATGGATGATCACATCGGAAGCGTCGACAGTGAAAATGATACAAGAAGTCTCGTACCCTAAGTGAGAGCGAGCGAGACACCGTTACCAAAGTGCATTCTTACGCTCCGGGACAGAATGAGATGACTATAGATTTGTATGTGTTCTGTGACGCTGCACCGACCTTAATGGCCGCCCTCAGCCCTCAAACCCACGTATGGGAGACCTGCCGGAAGCTAGAATCGCTCGCCATAGCAAACCTTTTAAGCATTGTGGTGTAGAACTATTTGCCCATAAGGCGGTCACCATATGGCGCCGTCACGAAAAAAGATAAGGCTTCCTATTCAACTGTCTTACCATGCGTGCGATCCACAAAGAACTGTTGCCGTCGCTCTCGGCAGACTCATATATAACGGCCATAAACCTTTGTTACTATAGATCTTTATAACGTCGTAAACGCCATACAATCAATTTTATTTAAAAATAAAATGTATACATTACAACTTCAAATTAGCACAACATATTTAAAATCAGTGCCATCTGTAACATTAAAAAGTTTTAGTAATAATATGCAGGGAACAAAACGAGGGACCGGGAATTTTTTTAGGACTTGTACATTATTTTTCACCAATTAACTATATTAATATTTCTAACCGTTTTAGAGATACAGCTTGTTTAACATTAGTGCAAAACCTGCACATTAGCAACCCTATCAAGTAGATCAGATTACGTTATCGAGATAAGGTATCTAGATAACTTAAGGCTTCGTCAAACAGCGGGCGTGAAAACACCACGCGGCGATCAGTGCCTTCTTAGCGTGATGTTAGCGTGTAAATGAACAAGGAGTTGTATGCAGGCCGTCACACACAATCACGCCACGCCGAGAGCTAACAACACCCTAAAATCACACTGATCGCCGCGTCGCGTTTTGACGCCCGCCGTTTGACGAAGCTCAGACCTTTTTCACCGACTTCATTAGTAAACAAACTTCATGATATATTCATCCTGAGATTGCAGTCATTGCAGAGTATGTAAGCAAAAAGGTTTAACACGAACTAAACTTGTCACTTATCTTGAACTTAAGCTAAATCTTAACTTAAGAAGCTAAATATTTTTGCATTTTTTTTCAAACTTTTGCGTTCTAAGTAGTTTCTAAATTTTATCGTGAAGGACAGTTTAATTTTAAGGAAAAAAAAACCTTAGTAGAAACGAACTATTTCGATAATAGCCCGGCTTTTTGGTTCGGCGATTGACTGAATAGGATTATAGGTGACATGCTAGTCACATTTCATATCGTCTCAGCACATCGTGTTAAAAATGCCACAATGACACGCTGTAGGCTATTTAAAGGAGGATGGGCAGAAATGTATGAACACTGGCCTAGAAACCAATAACAATAAGCACTATATCATCGGATAATGCTTTTTAATTCTACAACCTTAGAATAATAACACATAGAAACCTAGTCCGCGCACCAAAACCGTCAGACTTAAACTACACCATTCTGGTGTACTCGGCGATCGCCGCCTGTCAGTCGCAATCACGTCACACAGCGTCAACAGCTCCCGGATTTTTATTGATTATGACGATTTGTATTGTTAATGGGTGCCACAACACTTCAGACCAAGAAAATAAACACTATAAAATAACATATTATTCCACGTGTTAGTAATATGTTTTGACTTGTTGTTTTACGTAAAACATTCACTAAAATATTAAATTATTTTCTAACGACATTACATGAAAATGTTGCCATTATAACGAAATTATTCCCCCTAAATTGTTATAGTAAGTACTTGTTCTGTTTTGTGATATTCTGTGATACGAATTGAATTACTTGTTTGTCTCGTTCAAGATTTCCTTCTAATCCGATTATTGCCGCACGTTGGATTGAAAAAATTAGGCTTAATCGAAATGAAAGCTGGTGGAAGCCGTCTAGGAGGACAAAATTATGTTCTGTACATTTTAATGACACAGACAAATATCTTACTAAAGGTGGCTTGTGCAGACTACGTCGGGACGTGGTTCCTACTAAGGTGATTGCGAGTATATACTGGGTGTCCCTGGATAAATTGACAAACGAATAGGGATGATAGAGCAGCTAAAAAGCTATCGATTTAACCCCTATGTATGATTAGCGATTTTTACTTTACTTTCGGAGATATTGATTTTAATCTGAGTTTTTGTAATTTTCACAAGTTTTTCAGAGGTATCTTACACAATTAAAATATTTACGAATCAGCGAAGTTTTTAAACTTATTTGCCCGATTTTTTTCAGTATATTTTTTTAAGTAATCACATAAAGTTGTTTTTTTTTATACAAACACTGTGATGGAGAAACAAACTTGACGTGATTACTTAAAAAAAATCAGGCAAATAGATTTAAAAACTTGGCTGATTCGTAATTATTTAGGCTTAAATCAACAGTTTTTTAGCTGCTCTCTCATCCCTATTCATTTGTCAACTTTATCCAGGGACTCCCAGTGTAGAAAATATTGAAATATAAAAAAAAATGATTATATGAAAAAATCCCCTAGTTTAGGGGGAAATGTAATCCGCTAGCAACATTATTTGTTTACTTGTGTGCGTGTTGTCGTGTGTTAGTACGCGTTGATTACGCCCACATGAATCCATTTTGTGCGACACTTTTGACGGGTTGGCTGTAGGAAACTATCATTCTATGTGTTATTATTCTAAGTCTACAACGATTTAGTGTAGTGGGAAACCTCAAATAACTGTGAGAAATATTTTAAACATCGGGAACATCGGGACGCCTACGTAGACGACGTTTGCATAATTACTTTGAAACACCGCTGTCTTTGCACGGCGATAACTTTTATCACAGAAATATTTCAAACTACCTGCTATAGAAATAGTTTTACAACTTAGAATTACCTATCCGGTGACATATCGCTTGTTGTTATTGGTCATATAGGCCAATTTGCCCACCCTCCTTTCCTTTTTTACTTATATGCGAAGTGCAATTATGATGCTGCCGACGCTTTACGTCAATACCGAAACAGGTACCCACCACCTTATCCAACCGGGCATAGGAAAATATTACGAGCTATGGACCGTGTCACTAACAATCGTCCCGTTGGACCACGGACGGGACAGGATGACTTGCGCGGAGGACGCGTTGTTTAACAAACAGGCCTTTGGAGGAATAGGGTCCTAACACACTAGGGCACTAAACCTTACTTGGTGGTGATTTTCTTTAACTTTATGTGGATTACTGTACGACCACCAGTGCTCGTTATGTACATTGTAAATCCCAACACGGGTGAACAGTGCTTCATCACTCCATAAAATGTTGGAATCGGGATGAGTAAGAAGCCACTCACAAAACCCTCGACGAGCGGCTGGGTCCGGTTCTTGAATTTTTTGTATCGGTTGAAAATGATAAGGGTGGAGACTGGCAGTATGCAGCAACTTCCACCTTGCGTACTGGCTGACACCGAAACGATGTGCCGCGTCATACGTACTGGCTCTCGTGTCATGTTCGAAAAATTCGAAGATTTTATCTTCAGCTTCTAACGCCAAATGAGGTCTACCACGTCCATCAGCGTGCCAGGGGGTAGTAAACAGGCCGTATGCCAATAGTCTGCTATTTGCGGAAAAAATTGTTCGCATGTTTGTACTGGTGGATTAACGTATCCTTGGCTATGAAGTCGAGGTAAAGTTTCGTCTCGGTACATCCTCTGAGCCTCTCTTAAACTTTCACCGCTCAGAATCTACATACGGACCATTTTGTAATACTCAACATTAGAATATTCGTAAGACATCGCGAGAGATTTTATCCCAGTTGAAAATTGTCTTTACTGCAAAAATTGTAGTGGCATGACGCTGTCAGATGAAGTTTCGCTATACGGAAAAAACTAGTTTAATTGTAAAAAGTTTTTTATTGTTGAGGTTTATAAAAAGTGACTTTCTAGTGTGACTTTTGTGTCCACACACACGAGAAGGTAAAAGTAAGATAATTAGCAACAAAAACATATTTTTTTAACTCCTTTTACTGTCGTAATATATTAACGATACAAAATCATATGTTAAAATTTGTGCACATATGAAAAAAATACGCTGTATAACATATCAATAGTCGATAAAATTCAAAGTTCCAACTCTATGGACGATTGATTTTTGCCATGGAAATTCCGCCCTCAGATGATAAATAAGACATGGTTGTACTTTTGAGCATCGCATGTAAAGTAAAGTTGCTAACATGTGTCAATTTAAAATGTTAGTAACTTTGAACTAGTAGTAGTAGGGTAGTCACTGATATTAAATTGATTAATTTTAATCATTTTATTTTACTTTTAAGTCCAGCTTTACTAAATAAATAAATAATAAATCGATTTTAGATCACTTAGATAATCGATTGGTGAAATTGGTACTTAAGATAATATTAACTTGGTAAATGGGGTGTCGGTATATTTATTTAGGTCACCGGTACATAATGAACCTTCTCAAAGTACGAGTTCCGAGGTTAAAAAGTGAGCTAGAGGGCTGTTTTTGACAAGAATAATATAAACATTGAGATTTCAGTTGGTCACCAAACAGCATAACTGACATTGTTCATGCACGAAACATGGTAAACAAATGCTAAATACTTATAAAAGAGCTCTTATTGCCGGTGATCGGGGAAAACGGTGCAAATCTTTAACAAAACTTGTAAAGCTGACATAAAGGAGAACTTGCAACCAAGAAAAACAACTTTATTATTATAAAATAAGAATACTATTGGTAGATTAGTGTTCAATTTAACTCCATATCAGAGTCTCTGATTTGTTATAAGGATTATTAATAGTTTCATGGCTGTAATGTAACTTTTGTTAAGTTTTGTTAAAGTTTTGTATCGTTTTCCCCGATCACTGATCATTACTCGAAGACATTGTTTAATTACTTACGAAAACTTATTGAATTTTCAACCGCAACACAACAAATTTAGGTACGTAGTTTCTAGTTTATTATAGATTTCTTTCCACGCTTCAGTTACGCTATGCGTGGTATTCTGAAGCCATTAATGATATCAGTAATAGCGGTTTATAGAGAGTAGTTAGAAATTCACTTCAAGGTGCTCCCACGCAGCGGTTATAAAATCCCACTAATATCTTATTAATATTAAAAATGCGAAAGTTTGAGTGTTACTTTGTTATACTTTCACGCTGAAATGGCTGGACGAATTTAGATCAAAGGGGAATGCCCATCTCTCCTACAAAAAAATGCCTGAGGTGTACAAGAACCAATTATACACCAAAATATGCTACGAAATTGTAAGTTCCCAAAACTTTATTAGTGATTACTCAAAAAGTTGGTGAAACGCTGTTATTTTTATGCAAATAGACAAAGACAATTTTCATATCAAACTCTTTCAAAACGAATTAAGACGTTTAGTATGTTTACAAACAAAGTAGGTACACATAGGTAAGAAACATGAAAATAGTGGTTTCATGACTGGTTTAGGGTGAGGGCGATGACGGCGTAAGTCCACGGACTGGACGACAGCGGGCGGTGGAGGTGGCAAGCGATTTCCCCATACATTACGTGTTATCTAAATTCACCGCCGTGCGGTGAGCGTCTCGTCCATGCAATCAAGAAAGAAATTCGCTCACTGCCCCGCCGCCCACTGTCGTTCAGTATGCGGCCTTGGTTAAGTAAATAAACAGTCATTTTACAATTCTAATCATTTTCAATAGTTACAAGTACATCGTCCAAAAACTGTGCAGGAGGATAGATATTACTTTGGTACCTAGCCCAGCTTAAGTACCATATTATTGACATAATATGGGCACACGTGCCTACTGTTCGACGCCCCACAACACAATTACAGTATCTGTGCTGTATGGCCTGTCTTCGAGATAAGGAATTATTTACTACGATGTAAACAAAGTATACTTTTCGAGAAATATGTGCGTAAATAAATAGTTTAAAGAAATACAAGTATAAATGGTAGGCTGCCACTTACCGTTTCTGGTGCTATCCACTCCTGTATTAGTTGACGCACTTCATTATTTTGCAATAATAAATTATGACGCGATAATTGCGTAACATTAATATTGCAATTAATGCAATGCTGAGCACTGCTCATTATTTAAAACTAAACGAAAACAATATAGGTATAACGTCTACCAGCACCTTAGCATCATAGTGTTATTTATATGGAAGTGACGTCTCACGCCATTTATAATATTGCAGATACGAGTAAACATCACACGAAGTAGGTCGAAATAAAATCGGTTGAGCGATGAATGTTCAAGTAAAACACTATAAATAATGTGCATATTACTCCCATCATTATTAGACTTCAATTTAATGAGTATATTTATATTTAATTATAACATGTTTTTGGCATATAGGTTATCTCTGTACATTCCAGGCATTATATGGGCATTCTCCTTTGGAATGGAAATGGCTTATTCCCTGGATTAACACATGGGCTTCTTTTCATCCCAATTTCTCGAGGTAATAACGATAGTCGAAATCCACGCGGACGAAGTTGTAGGCAGAAACTAGTGCTAACGCTTAATTTTATATCATCAGAACATTGTACTAAATCTAACAACGTTGTCGTGTTATAAAATGTTATAAAATGTTTCGTAACGTTAAGGTAAAGGCACCTATTGCCGAGGTAAGTTGTCAAATAAGAGCCAAAATTTAAGGATACTAGGACACCCTAACAACTGAAAGGATTTTTAAAGTGATAACTTTTTATGGGACGGTGAAACACTTCATTACGTAAGCATAAAGGTAGGAAAGCATAGCGGGAGTATAAAAACAGCTAATAGAATAGTACTCTTCGCTCCTGTTATTAATGTCTTTCGTTAAAAAGAGACTTCTGTATTTTAGGTTTGTTAATGTGTGTTACTCTGCATTAGTAACAATTCTAACTAGTTTCGGAGATATTAATCATTTCAATTTGGATTTTTGTAATTTTCCTCTATGTCCATGTCACGAAAAAACATTAATTTCATGTTTAATTTCATAAGATTTTCAGTGTTATCTTACATAATTAGAATCATTACAAATTAGCGAAGTTTTTAAACCTATTTGCTCGACTTTTTTTTTTTAAATAATCACCTATTCTTTGTTTCTCCATACTAGCTTTTCACTTTGAATGGAAATAGCAACTGTATGTGATTAGATTACTTAAAAAAATGTATAAAAAAAAACGATAGGAAAAAAAATAGGTTTAAAAATATCCCTAATTCGTAATTATTCTAATAATGCCACTGAAAAACTTATGAATAAAAACAACAATAAAATATAAAATACACATTAAAATGATCAATATCTTCAACTATTAAAAATCGCTGAACATAAATAGGGGTTATATCAAATATATATATATATATATATAAGATAGTAGTGGTCATATGTTAAGGAACTTGTCAATTGTATTAATAATGTAGTGTCATTCATAACGTTTAAATATAAAATTAATAGCGTAATAATAAAACCTTCTTTAATATAAGTTTAATCATTTATTTTCATCCAACAGTGTTTATACAGTTTACAGTACTGCCCAGTAATTAGGAACAAAGTTTGAAATGTTCGAAATTTATGAAATAAAGAAATATATTTTGCAGTCTAGAATTTCCCGTCTTTTTCACGTTGATGCTGAATTAGTTTTCAACGTTTGTAATAAAAAAGTTATAGAGAATATTCCTGGGGCCGTACCATAGTTGCGTTTATCGCGTGATAAAATATGGATAAGGCTTCCGTCACCTTTTGACACGTAAATAAGTACGACAGTGACGGATGCTTTATCCACATTTGACACGCGATATAGATGCAACCATGTTACTACGCCTGTACAATACGGGTAATTGGATTCTACTACTATTCCCAACTTGTCATGGATTTTTATGAGCAAAAGTGGTCGTATCAACAGATTACTGATCATTTCAAATGTTCTAAAACAAAAGTTTTTAATGCGATACACCATTGTATGACATAGAGGATTGTAAAAAATGTAGTAACAAAAACCCAAATCGCTGAAGAACCCAGTGACGTTCAGTATATATGAACTACGCATCTATGCGGATGGATCAAAGACCAAAAAGGGAACAGGAGCAGGAGTGTACTCACCCGAAATTAACATCAACACATCAACAGCCTTAGGCAAATACAGTTCCATCTACCAATGCGAATGTACTGCCATACTACTAAGCGGGGTAACAAAGATCAAAAGATACGAATTATTTCCAACAACATTTAACCAGCTAAGGTCATGGTTACGTCACAGAACATTCAAACAAGATGCCAATCAATGGGCGAATACCAGTAGGTACATGCAGACAATTAAGGGAAACCGTGCCACACCCGGACGCGCGCCTAACAAAGCGTCTCTTATCACTAGATAGACATGCCAAACAAATAATTGTAGGAAACATTATTGGACATTGCTCGCGTTCTAGGTATGACCGACAGCCCCCTATGCAGGGGATGCCTGTCGGCCAACGAAACAGCACCCCACGTAATCCTGGATTGCGTAGGTGTAGCCGCTCAACGAAATGAAATCCTTAAAACACCGAGGTCACTCCGAGAAGCCTGTGGAGATACCAGGAGGATCCTGCGCTTCTGGTCCGAGTTAGTTAGGCTGGCTAGACTACTAGCTGGCACCCCCTACGCTCAATCACAGGCTAAGTGCGGAAAAAGGAGTCCATCACCATAACCATAACCATAACGCTATTCCTATCGATACATGTGTGAAGCGTTAATAGCCTCGATGCCTCGACGATGTTTTGGCTAGCAAGAAATATCCTACAAAATATTAAATCAGTTTGTTTTTGTTATATTTCAGTTCACTAATATTTTGTAGTCCTTCTTTTATTCATTTGTTTACTTAGTTATTGTTTTCTCTAACTGTTCTTAACTATTTGGCTGGACAAGATCTGGATCTTGTTCCTATAAATTCTGTGTCATGTGGATATTTTAATACGAAGTCATTTACTAACTAACTTATCTTGTTTTGGGATTGAGGTACGTAAAAAGGCTTCTAAAATACTACTCTTTAACATTAATACACCCCTTTAAATCCCTAAGAGTATGTAATATTTTTACATGTGTATCGCACTAGTTCCCATGTTTTCTAACTTTTCCTAATCATATGACCACCACTGTTTATATCAACAATCAACAATAAAACATTCAAAATATCAACAATAAAAACTACATTCGAAAAAATCTTTAATGCAATATAAGTAAATGCAAAGTAAGAAATATTTTTCGCGGGGACGCCCTACACGCACAACAAGTGATCAGATTCGAATTCCAAATCAAATGCATGAAGAGGTTGATGAATGTTGCTGATGCGAAAGTTGTTGGATAAAACGGTGCATCTGGCGTTCCACAGTCTCTGCCTACCCCATTGACAGGCGTGAAATTATGTAGGTATGTATGTTTTACCCCAATCTGGCTTACTGGTTTGTTATGTAAAAAATAACTACTTTGTTAAATTCCACAGTTAAAAATATGCTTATTAAGAAAAACTGTACTTAACTAGTGTAATTTTCTCGTTTTATTAATAACAAGAAAAACCACATTAGTAAGATACGATATAGTATTTTTAATTTTACATTGAACTAAATGTCACACTGTACGAGTAAACTGATGTCATGTCTGTTAACTTTATACTTACCTACAATGCTTACCTATGTCTACTCGATGCTACCATTTTCTTATTTTGCTCTTGCTTTTCGAACATTTAAGTATTGACATACATACTAACCCTCTCGTGCGTAGATATAAAAAATCCACAGTTGATAGTGAGCATAAAATAATATAGTTACTTGACTACATTGTTGTTTAATCCGACTGGACGCCGGACTTCAAAGCCTAAATTAAACCTGTAAAAAAGGTTTTATCGTTATATTTTAAATAAAAAAAAAACATACTCCCCGTCGTATTTATCCCAGTTTTCTACAGACTAACATAAAAACACAGTCTTAATATAGCTTAACAGTGTGTAGTTATACTCAGCAGTTCGTACAGATCAGATAAGCTTTACATTATCCCTATATTTGACATTTTACAGCCTCATAAGCCTTACCTAAAGCCAAATTTCATGTTCGTAATTTTAAAAATAACGGACTTCCAAACACGACTGTGGGTTGATGAGTGAGGCGCATTCCGGTTCTCTCTTTATTAATAGTATAGATATTAGAATTCTTATAGGATTTCCTGTAATCTAGATCAGGAGGGGGGGGGGGATAGTCCACTTATTATAATATATTATAATGAATACATTATTGTTTATAGTGTATTTTGATCAAGTTAAAGCTTGGTATAGGAGGAGGACATAATAAACCACTCGATCGAGGTAAGCAGCAACCGGCGCATGCGGACGGAGCATATGCGCGCGTGGTCACTGCGCTTCCGGCGCGCTTCGCTCGAGCGCAGCTTCGGCCGGCTCGACGAGCGCACCTTCAAGTCCAACGTTGTGTGCTGCTTCGTGTTGTGGCTCTTCATCGTGGCCGTGCAGACCGTCATGCACCACAGGTGAGATCGCGCACGCGCCGGCGCCGGCGCCTTACGGTGCTGCCACTACACCGACTAGCCGAAGACTGACAGAGTTGGGGAACCTACCTACACAACACACATCTCGAATAGGTGCACTAAGTCTCAGTATGGCCAAAATTTAAAGTGGAAACTTGTACTGTACTTCTATAAATACACCTATTTTAATACAAAGAGGTAAACCTGGCTGAATTGGGGCTAAACCGAGTTATTTTTTTTTTAAATAGTGTTTCTTTTTCGCATAAGTTCTTGAGGTATAGATCAATTAACGAGAGCAATTGCATATGTAGTAGTATTGTATGTTTACAGGCATTCTATATTTGAATTTTCTATTTTCTCGTACTATCAGCATAAAAAGAGGTTTGTTATAAATTGAAGAAGTAAATACCAAAACAATGTCTGTGTCAAATTGTGAATATTATTTACATTGTGCATATATTTAATTATCAGAATAATTTTGTGTCAGCCCGTACGACTAAGTGTAAGTTAAATAATTTTCAAAAAATATGTCAGTGAGTTATTTTGGTCCGATTGAGAGTCAAAGTAAGCAAATTATTTTTAACTGTTATAAATATTTTGAACTTAAACTGAAGAAAAATTTAAATTCCTCTTACACCGCTGCCCAGTTAGTTGAAAAAGCTACAGGTGTTTGTCTCTCTGCTGTTTATAACATTGTGTCTGAGAGCAATAGTGAGAAATTCGCATCATTAAAGAAATTCACCTCCCCGAGGAATAAAAAGTTAAGTACTTGTCCGTCATCAGCAGTAGACGATTTTGATCAGGAAGTCATGCGGAGAACTATATACAATTTTCATCTGTCCCATAAGCAATTTCCAACCTTAAAGGCACTCCACTCTGTGTTAAAATCCGATATAAATTATAAATTGGCATTTCCACCTTACGAAAACAAATACAAAAATTTGGATTTAAATGGAAAAAGACCGAGGACAACCGAAAAATATTAATGGATAGACAACATATGACTGCTAAGAATAAATTACCTTACCAAAATTGCGGAATATCAGTTTAAAGATAGACCACTAGTTTATACTGATGAAACCTACATCCACACTTCACATGTGTCCGGAGAGGCTTGGACCGATGGAACAGAATTTGGTGTAAAAAAACACTTCAGTACAGGCCAGCGGTTAATAATAGTGCACGCAGGAGGAAAAGATGGTTTTATTCCTAACGCTTTGTTAATGTTTAAGGCAAACCAAAAAACGGGAAATTACCATGACCAGATGAACTTTGTCAACTACGAAAAATGGTTAAAAGAAAAATTAATACCGAACCTTAAACCGAATAGGGTACTTATCGTAGATAATGCGTCCTATCACAACAAACTTTTGAATCGTACTCCAACGTCAAATTCTCTTAAACAAGAAATGATTGATTGGTTGACAGAACACAACATTTCATATAGCCCGTTGATGTACAAAACCAGTTTGTATGATTTAATTAAACAAAATAAAGAGCGGTTTCGTGAGTTCCACATAGATGCAATTTTAAAAGAACATGGCCACTCCGTTTTACGATTGCCACCGTATCACCCGACATTCAATCCGATCGAAAATATTTGGTCCATGGTAAAAGGATATGTAGCGAAAAGAAACGTTTCTTTAAACATGCAGGGCATTATGAGTTTAGCAACTGAACGAATGAATACTATTACTGCTGAGGACTGGGAAAATATTTGTCGCCATGTCGAAAGTGAAGTAACTAAATATCGATGTCAGGAAGGGGAAATGGATCGAATTTCAGACAATCTTATTATCAATACTTGTGACAGCTCAGATGAAGACCATGATAGCGACTAAAAGCAAAAAACAGAGGACTACTACTTATTCCATTTCTTAAGGGTATGTAATTTTATTAAATTAAGAAAAAAATATTCTCCTTTTGTTGCAAACGGTACGACCACTACAAATGCAATTCCATGTTCTCGATAATTCATCTATATCTACAAAAAATGTATTTGAGGCAAGTTATGTTATATATAGTTTATTTATGTTATCTTAGAGTAGTCTAAAATAACAGACAAGTTTTTTTTAGTTGCCCATTCCCAACCTGTTGGAGAAATTGTCCCCTGTATGTGGACAGTTTGTTAAAAAAAAACTTGTTACCTTGCAATTGTTGTTAATTGTGTGGTTTTTTAACTACCTTCAGGTTTGATAATTAATGTATGAAATTTCATTACGTACCTGGTGTTTTACTTTTTAAAGCCATGTTTGGACTAGGATAACTAACTCCAAACAGCCAAACACTCGTGCAATCAAAATGTCATAGACTAAAACGTTAAAACGTGTAAACTGCGTTTACAGCGTATTTCAAAGTGTATCAAATAGTGTGACTTTTTTTTTTGAAATTGCGTTAGTTAAACAAAATAAATTGTCGAAATAACTTAAACGCCTATTAAATGTTATAATTTAATAGTACATTACTACTGCGTAGCGTGGTCGAGACTTAGTTATATTATAGGTATAACGGAAATGTTTTTTTTTTATAATGTCAAAATTCAGTAAATTATTTTCGTGACTTTTATGCGAGTGATAGTGATGATAAATAACTTGAACAATTTACAAGTTTAATTATATTGATCACTGTAGAACAAGCATTTTATCGCTAGTCGATAAATGGCTCACGTCCACATCCTTACGCTCAGAAATCCATACAAACCTTAAATAAACATTTACAAATAGAAATAATGCTTAAAAACTAAATGTACCGGTGGTATGCGTTGCCCCTTGACCTAAAATTAACGTTTAAACTTCGATTTCTGCACACTTTCACACTACAAACAGTCATTTCGCCACTTAGGTCAGCGGGAGACTAATGGCCGAACCGTATATTCAAACTGCGGATGCGGATGTATGTTGTATGGGCAAATGTCAAATTTTATCCCGAAGTAAACCTTATCTTTCCGCGGTTTTCAATATAGGGTTCCGGCCTAAGGCAACGCTTGACGCGCCTTGTGCCGATATGTCCATTTTGAACATGCAAACCGAGGCGTAACGAATCACGCTCCCAAGAACATATCTCCCTTGTTTCTGTGATCTGAGGTACTAATTGAAGTCGAACGAGTGTCCGCTGAATTTCATTTGTGAGGACAAATCGTGTAATTGCTGAATAGGCCAGCGGGTGTGCGTGTTGCAGCTGCGCATACCTGGTGGCGGTGCTGGGCGCGCTGACGCTGCCACTGGCGGCGGGCCTGGCGGCGGCGCTGGCGGAGGAGTTCCCGCGCGCGCCGGCGCGCCTGCAGGACCTGTCGCGATGGCTGGGCGCCGCGCGCGCCCGCCGCAACCTGCACGTCTGCTCTTTTCTTATCGTCATGTCGATATCCAGGTGGCATATTTGATGTGTTGATTATTACAGGCTACTTAAACATTTGTATTGAAAACTGGACAATTTTGACTTGAACCGCGAGGGTTTTTTACAAACTTGTATGAAGATAGTTCATTTATCACTGGAATCGAGTCTCGAAGATATTGCGTTTTTAGGGTTCAGTAGTCAAACTAAGAACCCTTATAGTTTCGCCATGTCCGTCCGTCCGTCCTTCCTTCTACAGTCTAGCTCAGAGAATCTTAGTACTAGAAAGCTGTAATTTGGCATGCCACGCCAACAAAGTGTTTATTTTTATTTTTAATGTAACAACGTTGGGATTTTTTTTTCTCGTCTACCACATAGTGTCGGGTGTTGTTGAATAGGTCTTTCAAAAATATTGCGGGTTTTTGGAATCAATTTTACGATTAAGGGATCCGTTTATGAAATATTAAGCTTAAATGCACTAATTTTTGTTAGAGTGAAGTGTGTATACAGCCAAAACTACAAATAATACAAATCTAAAAAATATCTTAAATCACAACTAGGTAGACTTCATGGGTTCTTTAGTTCCAAACGGTTGAAATGTTTATGCCTACCGAAAACTTATTTGCGGTGTTGGTAAACTGATCGCGACCTGTCATTGTATGGGGATAACAGTTTTCAAACGACAATACTTATAAGCGAAACGAATTATAAGCGAATGTACCTGCAAACTGTAACCTTAATCTATACGCAATAAATAAATAAATAAATAAATAAATAAAAATAAGCTCGATCTTCCAGGTAACCATCTCCGTAAGGAACGCAGTTCGTTTGCGGGGAGCTGAATACGTTTTTACAACAAGGTACCATCTGGTATCGTCAATATGCCGTTCAATAAATTTAAGTCTCACACCAAGCGCTGCTTGCTGGGTATGGCATATCGTAGGCACTGTAAATGACTTAATTGTTGACCAAAATGTGTCTACTTCAGTAGTGTCTAGGATGTTTATAATCTTCGGTACCTGTAGTTTTACAGCGAATATATTCCATTGTTTTAATATGACACGATAATGAAATAAGATAATATCTTAGAAATCCATAACGGACGTTATGGCTCTTGACTAACAGCTTGCTGTATTTATATCGGTGATAAATCGAGGTTCAGTGTTTGTTTACTTCATAAATCGGTTTATAATAAGCATTTTTCTATAAACCTCACTAAATAAAAAAATATTGTTAATAAGTTTTAACAGTAAAAGCTATACAGTTTTAGCTATAAAATAATTACTAGATAGGCTTAGTTATAGTTAAGTATGTTTGCGCAACATTAAAAATCACAAAATCTTGGTAAGCTCAGTTGCTGTGTAAAACAATCGTTTATTTCTACCTAGAAAAGCATGCGACAGCTTAGTACCCATCAAGGCAATAGTCTTGATTCTACGCAAAAACTAACGTTAGCATTTTATTTACAGTAGACGGGTCTTATAACACAAAAAAACTTATACACATTTTAAACACTAACTACCCGCGCTTACCTGCGCTAGATTAAAAAAATAACCTGCTTTTTTTCAATTTTCTTGGGAACGAGCTTTCATACAAACGTTTTAAAATTTTAATAGAAATATTATTTTATCATCTATCTTTTCGCATACATCTTATATACATATGCTGTCCCAGTTGTTGGTAATTACAATTCTAAAGTATTTATCTTTTCCTGTATAATCAGCTTTTTTCACATACACGTTTATTCGGTGGGACCAAAGATATATAGATTCAGATTATATAAATAGGTATACATATGAATTGCTCGTTTAACGGTATTAGATAGATACATATGGCAGAATTTAATTATGCATAATGTTGTAATTATCTGTAATTTAGCAGAATTTTGATAGCCCAAAATCCTGTTTGAATTATGTTCGAAACTATTGTTAGAGTAAATGGAAAAAGAAACTCAAATTTTGCATAGTTAACGAACGAGCGTAAGTCTTTGTAATCGTCAGGCTGGTATTTATAAATCTTTTCACACCACCTGCTCGACAATGCCAAATTACATATCATGCAAACCTTACGCAAACCAAGTCATTAAAGCCCTTGGCTTTAGCCGGGTTGTAATGTTGTACTGAATCTCATTATAACCCGCTGGGTTGTAATATTTTCACTTTTCATAGTTCTTATTACAATGGCCTTAAAGTCTAATTTCGTAATAAAAGATCAACTAATACTCGAAGGCCGGGCTCGGCGCCGCCGCCACCGCCGCGTCGAACCTAATTTGAAAATCGAACATTTTCTAAAATCGAGCTGGCCACGGCAAGCTGAATAGAACACATTTGAAATTAAACAAAAGCTGCGAGTATTGTAAGACGCTGCAATAAAATACATTGGTGATAACTGCAAAGTTTTAAATAAATATATCAAAATTGAAGAAAACATCTATTAAAATGTCGAGTGACGAAAGTGATTTAACTCCGGAGTCCATTAAATCAATTTTCACTTTTAATTTTAATTTACTATAATAAAACGCTGTTTTTAGTAGACTCGCTTTTTTATTGTCTCGCAAAAGGTGAGAAAAGTAGAGTACACTCCTCGGGGATAAAGCTGTTTTCGTCTTGGGCGCGCTTGAACCCCTCACTGCGCTCAGGACTCTTCTTAATTCCCTCGCTTCGCTCGGGAATTAACTCGTAACACCCTCGCTGCGCTCGGGAGTTAAATCTGGAGGCCTTCGTTACGTTCAGGATTCAATATCGCGCCCGTGACATAAAACTGTGCTTTATCCCCTCGGTGTATAATCTACTATTATTAGTCTACCCTCTGGTAGTGATACAATGTGTTTCTGTTTCTTGTAAAAATAAGCAAATCCTTATTATGAAATCGAAATTCATAAGTGGTTAATAACCACTTATGAATTTCGATTCTCAGTTTGTGGTTCTTTTCCAATTTCGATTTCTCAGTTTGTGGTTCGATGGTCCAATGGCACATATGGCCGCCCACATTCACGGTCCCGAGTGGGTCCCGGGTTCGATTCCATTTCTTGGATGAAGTGTTTTTGATAATTTAACTACTTAATTTGGAATTGACTATTACTTGAAAACTACCTCAACCATCAACTAAAATACAAGCCCTATAAAAAAAAAGGAAAGAAACAATACTTGGTTCTAGCACGCGGAAAAAATATTATGTTCTCATAGTTTAGATAATTACCTGCAAAAACGCTATCTAGTAAGAACTTGAACCATCACGAGCAGATAGATGGCGTCAGTTTGTCTCAGAGCATTATCTTTCTGAACGTATCGTGGGGCTCTATTTTTATTCTCGTCTACCCCATAGTGTGGGGAGTCGTTGGAAAGGACTTTCAAAAATCTAGCGAGTTTGTGAGATCTTTTTTTTGGTTTAAGGGATCCGTTTATGAAATATTAAGCTATATTTATAAAGCGATATTTTTTGTTAGAGTCGTGTCCCCATACAGACCATACTTATTACGTATCCTGTGACAATTCGAAACATTTGTGCGATCAATTTGGACATCACTTGAATACAAGTTCGAACTTGAACGTGCAACTCATAGCCAGCCGTCTATTCTTAATAGTTCCATTATTTAAAGGACTTCAGGTAATGGAACTAGTGGGTTTTTTTTTAACAAGAGTTCTATTTTATAAAAAAATATTTTAGTCTCCTAAAACCGTTAAAGAAAAAATTGCATTATTTAATAATAATATAAATTAGGCCGCAGGGCAGCTAGTGGCGAGCTGTGGTGAGTGGCGACACCACGGACCTGAGTGCTCCCGAGGGTAGGTCCTGTTCCTCACCTCACGCTTGCCTTCACCGGCCGGCTGCGGTGTGCAATGACGAGGAACAGACCCTCACCTCTGGCTTGCCTTTATTGGCCGGTCAGAGTGGAGTCGCAAGAGCTATATGCTCGAAGGGTGGATGTGTTGCATAAGTGATGAGTGGGCACCTTATGGTCGTTTAAAGTCCAGAAGCACCTCTCCACCCTTAGCCCCTCTGGAACTGTTGCCTCCCTGCTGCTATATATATGTGGCTATTTCGGGAGGTCTATTCCATTGAGTTGGCGAGTCACCGCCTGCCATTTAAACCAAAGTAATTAGCATTGGCCAGGCAGGCGCCGTAGTTTCATCAATAGCCTAGAGTTCACCAATCCATATCAGTTCATTCATAGAACCTATTATTAGTATTCCCATCCTTCTTAAATAGTCTTTATACTGACCGGTGGTTGTCCGTGGGAGCATACTTCTTTAGTTTGAACTCAGGGACAATCGCCGGTTGGTGTCCCATAACTTTACTAAATTAAACTTGTCTAAAGGGCCTCTGCGTGTTGGCTTCGGCTCCATGTACGCCTTCCAAAGGTCCGGGACTCCCATAGTCCCGTGATTGGTAAAAATATAAATTAAACTTAATATAAATATTCATAATAATAAAAGAAAATATTCGTCATTTTATTTTATTTTTATTAAAATTGAACTATTGGGAAGAAAACATTCCCACTAGTTGCATTACCTGAATTCCTATAAATAATGGAACTAGTGGGGATAGACCATTTTATATTAAACTGACTTCATACAACTTACACTTGGCACTTATTGATGGACGAACTATCTTCATACAAGTTTGTAAGGAACCATCGGCTTACTGTTAGACTTCTTACCTTATCTTTAGAATCTCCTTTGGATTTGCACTTTTCCTTAACCTCTGTTCACTTTGATGCCAACTAACTGTGCTATTTTTGTCATTTTAGCACTATCAAACTATTTATGTGTACACCATCATGTTATAACAAACATGCTCCAAATATGACGATGGTTGCTGATACGCAAGAGAAGTGCAACTACCCGGAGTACGTCGTGTTTACATGGATCTTGTGCCTTGTCGCCTTGACCTCAGTGCTAAAACTATACTACTTAATCAAGACTTGCCTGGCTGTCATTAATGTGGCAATGTATAGTGTTTTATTGGTGAAATATTACAAAGATTGCGACGAAATTGATCCAAGGTGAGTACGTGTAGGTACTAATTGGTATTATTTATAGTACTGTCATTATTTATAGTAGTGTCACGTATTTTCCTCTAAACATTACAGTGTACTCCTTCCTAGAGATTAACTAGCATTTTAACTTCCCGCGCACGTGATTTTCACTAACCAAGGTTTAAGTTTTATTTGAATCATTACAAAATATGGTTAACCACTAAGAGCTGCCGCACATTAGGCCACTAGTGGCGAGTACAGCGAACGCACTTGTGACCGCCACAAGCTGTATACGAGGTTTTGCAAAGAGCGGCCGCACATTGAGCCACTAGTGGCGACCACATTAGAACGACTAGTGGCCGCCACAAGTTGCGGACGCGTTTCTCCATACATTTTGTATAGCATCAGCGCACACCGTGCGTTTGTGTGGCCGCGTCCGAGCCACAAGCTGCGGGAGTCGACCGCGCTCGCTACTTGTGGCCGCGTTTCGTCGTTCGACTCGCGCGCACACACGGCCAGTTGCCGGCTTCTCCCCGCCCCCGCGTTCCAAGTCTAGTCTTGTTGTAAGCAGCGTACTGAATGCACTTACACGATGTCTACGGATCCGATTCCGCATTTTGATGTTAATGTTTTTATTTCCGATATCGAAGAGCGTCCTGCTTTTGGGATTTAAAGTCAGAGTTGTATAGTGACCGGGGTAACAAAACTGAAGCTTGGGAGGAATTGTGCCTCAAATTCATTCCAAATTTTAGTGAAACAAATGTAGCGGAAAAAAACAAAGCAGGTAAGTTTTGTACACTTTTATTTCAGGTTATTTTTATACAATTATCATATTTTATTATAGTGCCAAGATACAGCGTCCTCGTTGCTAATAAAATGATCTTTCAATATATCTCTGGTGTTTAATGAACGAGTTGGCAAGTGGAAGTTATCAATTTCGTGAAGTCCTGGTACAGACAATGTATGATGGAAATTAAACCCATCTCTCTGACGAACAAAGTTGTGTAGTATACAACAGGCTTTCACGATGTCTTCGGCGAAATCTATTGACACATTCAATCGTCGATGTAGTATTCTCCACTTATTCACTAATATCCCAAAGGCGCACTCAATATGAAGCCTTGCACGAGAAAGCCTATAGTTAAAAAATATTTTTTCAATGTCTAAATGTTTCCTGAATAAGGTCTCAACATGTGTTCTGCAAGGCCGAAAGCTTCATCACCAACAAAACAGTAATTGACACGACCAGAACTACTAGAAATTGGTTTTGGTGCAGGAAAGTTCAGGGATTGGTCTTCTATTTTTTTGAATAATTTCGATTCTTTGTATATAGTTGAATCTGAAGCTTTCCCATAAGAGCCGACGTCGATAAATGTAAACTTATAATTCACGTCACAGACAGCTAGAAGTACGATGGAGAAATAGTGTTCATAATTATAATACAAGGATCCGCTATCTTGAGGCTTAATAATCCTTATGTGTTTTCCATCAATTGCACCACAGCAATTTGGGAAGTTAGCATATTCTTGAAACCCCTCGGCTATGTTACTCTACATCTCTTCAGTTGGTTGTGGTACGCACATATTTTCAAGTGATATATATATTAATGTACATGTTTCTTTTACAATCAATCTCGCGGTTGACGCACCACAACGATATACGAATTCAAAGTCACCAAATAAACATCCATTAGCAAGGTACCTGCAACAAAACAACAGATGCAAAAACCTTTAGTATGGTATTTTAATGTTTCAGCATCCCAGTTGCAGCGCAAATGTTAAAGTCTCCGTGACTGTTTCAAAAGAGAGCTCTCTAAACAAACCAGTATTAAAAGTGGATCTGCATCATCAAGTCGCAAGCCGAATTTAAATTAACAACAACTGTCTTTTTTTTTTAACTTGGCTGACACACGACGTGATTCGAGTCCATTACCGAATGAAGTATAAGATGCGACTGAGAGAAAAAGGGCAAAAAAGAACAAGACAAACAAAGAAGAAAGTTCGGCAGAAACTGATATACTTGTTAGTATTTCAGAACAATTACAATCTCGTAATTCTAACAAGCATGAAGAAGATGCTGACCTTAACTTTGCTTTGTCCTTAGTCCCGCACTTTAAACAATTACCTAATGAATAATATAAATTGGATGCTCAAGCGGATGTACTGATGGTACTAAAAAAATATAAAAAGTATATGCGAACATCACAGAATGAACAACATGAATATTTTACATCATTATTTCAGGAACCACGCTCATACCATACTATGCAACCATCTACTTCGGGATATCAACCAACTCGGCGTCCATCTACTGTGGGATATCAATCAACTTTTGGGAATAAAATTTCCGTAAACTCACCATCTGCATCAGATCTATTAATTCTGTTTTGTCAGAAGATTCTATAAATGAACATCTTTTTGACAGTTGAGTCATCATCATCATCATCAGCCCGGGGGCATCCACTGCTGGACAAAGGCCTCCCCCAAAGAGCGCCACAAGTCACGGTCTTGAGCCGCCCGCATCCAGCGACTCCCCGCGATCCTAACCAGGTCGTCAGACCACCGGGTGGGAGGCCGTCCAACACTCCGTCCACCGGTGCGGGGCCGCCACTCGAGAACTTTTCTTCCCCAACGGTTATCAGTTCTCCGAGCTATGTGGCCTGCCCATTGCCACTTCAGCATGCTAACTCTCTGAGCTATGTCGGTGACCTTGGTTCTCTGGCGTATTACCGTATTACGGATCATATCGCGCAAAGAAACTCCGAGCATAGCTCTTTCCATTGCACGCTGAGTGACCCTGAGCTTATTTATGAGGCCCACATTCAGCGGCCAAGTCTCTGATCCATAAGTCATCACTGGCAACACACACTGGTCGAAGACTTTCGACTTAAGGCTCTGCGGTATTTTGGACGAGAAGATCCGCTTTAGCTTTCTGAACGCTGCCCATCCGAGTTGGATTCGGCGATCGACCTCTTTCTTGAAGTTGGATTTACCTAGTTGGACAGTTTGTCCCAGGTATACGTACTGATCAACAACTTCAAGTTGAGAATTCCCCACGTGAACCGGTATTGGCAAAACGCGAACATTGGACATGACTTTCGTCTTGTCCAAGTTCATTTTCAGGCCCACCCGTTGGGAAACTCTATCGAGGTCTCCGAGCATCTTACTCAAGTCTTCTAGCGATTCTGCCATGACTACGATGTCGTCCGCGAATCGAAGGTGAGTGATGTACTCGCCGTTGATGTTGATGCCAAGTCCTTCCCAGTCCAGAAGCTTGAAGACATCTTCCAGTGCAGCGGTGAACAGTTTCGGAGATATGACATCTCCCTGTCTCACACCTTTCTGCAACTGAATCGGTTTCGAGCTCTGGTTCTGGACCCGGACTGACATAGTGGCATTTTTGTACAAACACTTCAGCACTTCGATATATCGATAGTCGATGTGGCACCGCTGTAGTGACTCGAGCACCGCCCATGTCTCGACCGAATCGAAGGCCTTTTCATAGTCCACGAACGCTAGACATAAGGGCCGATTATACTCTTCAGTCTTCTGTATAATCTGGCGCAGCGTGTGAATGTGGTCTATGGTACTAAAGCCTTTCCGGAAACCGGCTTGTTCAGGAGGCTGGAAGTCGTCGAACCTGCGTGAGAGTCGATTTGTAATGACCCTTGAAAACAACTTATAAGCGTGGCTCAGAAGTGAGATGGGTCTGTAGTTCTTCAATAAGGTTTTATCGCCTTTCTTAAAGAACAAGACCACCACACTTCTGGTCCACGCCTCTGGAACACCGCCTTCGAGAATAACAGAGTTAAAGAGCTTCTGGAGGACTTTAAGTATCGGCATTCCACCCGCTCTCAGAAGCTCAGCCGTAACTCCGTCGTCCCCTGGCGCCTTATTGTTCTTCAGTTGCTTCAGGGCCATTCTGATCTCGTACAGGCTGACGTCCGGAATGTCTTCGGTGTAATGTCGGGTGAGTTTGGCTCTGGGATCTGTAGCCAAACTTTCAACGGGTCGAGTTGATTTGTACAGCTGTCCGTAGAACTTCTCAACCTCACTCAAAATCTCGGCCTTGGACGAAATTACGGTGCCATTTTCGGTCTTCAGTTTCATCAACTGGGTCTGCCCAACAGACAAATCCCTAGCGAACACCTTAGAGCCCTTGTTTCGCTCGATAGCATCTTTAATACGCGAAGTATTAAAGGTGACAGTTGAGTACAAAATAATATTAAGTAAAAAATGTGTCATAAAAAATTTTAGTTTGCGATTTTTCAATTCTCAATTAATAAATAATTTCCATTACAATTTCGTTTAATTTCATTCCTTTACATACAATAATCATATTTGAGAGTCCGTCTCTTAATCTAGCTAACAGAAACAGAATGGTGCCTACTTACCTTATAGTAATAGCCAGCCATTCTATCGGAGAGATGCTTTTTCTCAATTGTGTATCTTGATGTTTGAGGTCATCGTGCAGCACGCTAAATAGTTCGTAGAATGAGTTCACGCTCATTCTAAAATATTTGTAAAACTTATCCGGATGACTTTTTAATTCTTCGAAAGCAAATTGTGTTGTTCATTTTTATTTCGAGAAGTTAAAATTGGATGAACCCAGTAACGCCGGTGAATAGGACGTCGATGGTTCTGAATTCGGCGACGTTTTCTACGTCTTAATATAATAAGCAACAATAACGAAATCAAGAGTGCATCCATTTTTAACAAACACACGTCCGCCGCTGTCGAGTACACTTGAACACTAGCCGCACCAGTGGCTGCCACTGGTGGCGGCGTGCAGTGGTCTGACTGAGCCACTGGTGGTCGCGTTTAAGTGGCGGCGACTGGTGGTCTAATGTGCGGGGGCTCTTAATTTTGTGTATAACATCGGCATTAACGGAGAGTTTAAGTGGCCGCTTCCGAGCCACAAGCTAGTGGCCGCGTTTTGTTGTTCGATTCACGCGCGCAAACGACCATATGATCTATTTACTCCTTTACACACGAGTCTATTGTGAAGTGAAGGTCAAACTATACCATATTAACTTTTCATATTCCTATGGATGGATTAAGCCAATATATTTTTAAGTAAATACATCAATTAATTATTTTATTTATTTTTGGCCGTTTAAAACACAAGTACAAAGTTAATTTAACTTGTTACTCAAAAAGTTCAATAACTAACGATAAGAGCCATTTCACGTGGCACGCAAATTAAATACATTTTTATAATGAAGCCAAATCATGCATTTCAGCCAACTGCCGTTCTACGTAAGGATGCTCATTCTGATGGTGGTGTTCCTGGTAATCGTGGTGAACCACGCGCGCCTGGTGGAGGCCACGTCGCGCCTCGACTTCCTCTGGAAACTGCAGGCTGAGACCAACCTCGAGCAGATGAACGAGACTCAGCGAACCAACCGGCACTTGCTCAAGCACATTCTGCCTGATCATGTTGTCAATCATTTCTTAAGCAAAGATCGATGCCCTGACGTAAGCAATTTGCCGAGCTAATGAGTGGATGTCGATAAAACGGAGTAAAGGTGATAATAACTCCCTTTGCGTCGTGTCTTTATTACATTCCATTCTCGATTAACAACCGTTATTTAAAAGTGTAATAACCGTTGGAAACATAATAATATATACATATCGATGGGTCTTACGAATAAAGGCCCAAATGTAAAATCTTTATTTTACACGAGAGGCCCTTAAAGATAAAAAAGGTCCACTCAGGGATGTCTCATTCATTTGAGCTGAAATTTAGCATATCTGTTTAAAAAACTAAACTATATTCGCTGACCCCAAAAGTATTTTCAGTCAACCGATTTTTTATTCAATGGGCCTCACATAATACAGTAAATATATTTAAATGGATTACTTATTGATTTAAAAGCTAGATATGACATAAATTTGCTGATCAAATTATGAAATTAATACCATGATTGACCATAAATAGCATACCAAAGTTACTGTACTTGCCCACCGAATACATTTCTACTGACCCAAACATCAATATTGTGCCAACCGTTTAAATGATCCCCAATTAAGTAATTAAGCACCTGGAAGACCGAGCGTTACTCCGGTTGAAAATAAATGATGATAATTTGACAGATCGATTTTTCACTCCCGTAAACCACTATACAGGGCGTCCCACGGCCATGCCACATGGAAGGAAAGGAACATTTTTCTGAAAGAAGTCATTATTTGAATTTAAAAAACAATTTGAATGGCATTCATAGATATTTAAATAATTACTTGGGTGAACCGGGAATCGAACCGGTTACACGAGAAAAATAATTATCCTGTAGCTTTATCATACCGATCGAAAAGCTTCATCATAAGGATTATTTTTTGCTAAATAACATAGTGTCAGAAATAAAAGGAAGACCATGAATTTTAACATTTTTAATACAAATTTTATCAATTAATCAGATGCTCAAAATTAGTCCCTTCCTATTGAATACAAAGTCGCATTCTTTTGATTATTTCGCTCCCTGTCGATTTTTTGATCTTGTTGTGGTGGATATTTAGAATAATACGTATTTAGAGTTCGTCGTCAGTGTTTATGATTTGGTGCCGCGGTTGTGGTAAGCGATGATCGAAACGTCCCAAATTTAGCAGATTATCCACCAACCGTTTCATAATAAATCGAGATGGTGTACTTACTTCTATCAGGATATCTTTCGCGGTGCCATTGTAAGGCTAATGTTATGATTTTGTGGTTTAAAAAGTATGCTTCGATCAAATCAACATTATTTTGATACGCAATTATTATGTAAACAAATCACAACACAATGCTAAAATCGTACAGTGAAAACAACAGAAACAAAAGAATAAAAATTTGAAAATGGAACACATTTATGAATTATTTCTTTATAATCAGCCAGCCGAAATGCGATGGATAAAATAATTTACGCGTCTTTCGGCTCAGGATACGGCTCGATTTGTTGCATACAACCAGGTACCTATTAATTACGTATCTCTTTATCATTTTATTATGCACTTTAATTATAATAGGGAAATGATGCGTACTTCTCAAGTGGGTACATTTATTAGTAATAGGTATTTATGATAATATCAGTTGTATGTCCTTACGGCAATGTCAGCTTGACATTTTCCTGAACAAAATTTCACATCAAATGTTAAAATTCATGGTCTTCCTTTTATTTCTGACACTATATTATTTAGCAAATAGTAATCCTTATGATGAAGCCTTTCGATCGGTATGATAAAGCGACAGGGTAATTATTTTTCTCGTGTAACGGGTTCGATTCCCGGTTCAACGAAGTGATTATTTAAATATCTATGAATGCAGTTTAAATTGTTTTTTAAATTCAAATAATGACTTTTTTCAGAAACATGTTCCATCTACAATATTCAAGGTACTTTCCTTCCATGTGGCATAGCCGTGGGACGCCCTGTATAGCAAATTTCATAGAAATCGTTAAAAGCTTATTCGAGGAGGTACAAATATATAAATAGGATGAATTATTTGTATGATATCTAAATTAAAACCGCTGGAATCGATTCGAAAAGTCTATTCCTCAACATTTGGAAAGTTTCATACATTATTTAAAAACAGGAGTATCCCGATTTTGTTATATTTTCTCGCATTGTTGGAGAAAAGCGCTTAACGGGCCTCGACTATGGCTGAGTTAAATCTATATCATCATATAATAAAACTCATACTAGCCCAGGCTTTCTTCTCTATGCAGTAATATACTAAAGGCGTACAACTTAATTGAGAGCCGGGGTACACATGAGGTGCGGGGAGAGAGCAATGGTAGTCACGGGGTCCGTTCATTTGACCGAAATACGTTTGGTCGAATCTATCGTTTCGCAACTTTTTCATTTGGCAACCCACTTTTATTTCTGTACCTAACTGTAAATATTTCAGGATTTATTTCTGTACCTTCGCGAAGACCCTATAGGTTAGGTTAGGTTAGTTTTTATATAAATCCTGAAATATTTACAGTTACAGAAATAAACGTGGGTTGCCAAATGAAACGGTTGCGAAACGATACATTCGACCAAACGTTGTTCGGTGAAACATTAGTGAACCGGTAGTCACCATTGGTCTCTCCATTTGAGCTTATTCGTACGTCACCTACACACGTCATGCCAACCCCGGCTCTCAATTAAGTTGTACTCCTATATAGGCGGCGATACGGACGAAGGTATACCTATAATACGACCGTTTATAAACTTAGAATATACTTTAAAAAAAAGTAGGCTTGTGGGATCTATTTCCATTAAAATGCCGTTTTCAAAAAATAAATTTACATCTTCAATAATATTGATGGGTCCTACGTAGGTATAAGGGCCAATTTTACAATTTGTGTTAAGAGCATCACAAGACCACGTGTAATCTTATTACACCATCTAACAAAAAAAACAGGCCAAGTGCGAGTCGGACTCGCGCACGTAGGGTTCCGTACCACTATACATCTAAATAAAGGTTTTTCTTTATTCTTT
Organism: Acleris sparsana; assembly: GCA_923062465.1. Lineage (NCBI taxonomy): Eukaryota > Metazoa > Arthropoda > Insecta > Lepidoptera > Tortricidae > Acleris > Acleris sparsana. Next base: position 45,066,778 of record OV281285.1, on the reverse strand, counting down.
ATTATATTGGAGTTGATTGAATGAAAGGTAAAATGCGGTTTACGATTTATAACGTAGGTATTAAAAAAAACTGATTATTAGATCTCGTTCAAACCAATTTTCGGTACATCATATATTATTTTTATATTTATCATTCCCTTATTTTAGAAGTTACGGGGGGGGGGGGGGGGGGGCACACATTTTTCCACTTTGGAAGCGTCTCTCGCGCAAACTATTCAGTTTAGAAAAAATATATATTAGAAACCTCAATATCATTTTTGAAGACCTATCCATAGATACCCCACACATATGTGTTTGATAAAAAAAAATGAGTTTCAGTTCTAAGTATGGGAAACCCCAAAAAAATATTGTTTTTTTTCTATTTTTGTATGAAAATCTTAATGCGGTTCACCGAATACATCTACTTACAAAGTTTCCATAGTATAGCTCTTATAGTTACGGAATAAAGTGGCTGTGACATACGGACGGACAGACGGACGGACAGACATGACGAATCTATAAGGGTTCCGTTTTTTGCCATTTGGCTACGGAACCCTAAAAACACCAATATCTTACCAACTAACCGAGATTTAACTGCAGTAGACTGGTCAATGTTTAGTTAATTTAAATGTAAAACGACCAACAGACAGCTTTATATTTTTACGCCGGGAAAAACCCGCAGTTCTTATTAGAATGTAAGTATGTTATGTAAGCAGTGAAAAATGTTTTGCCATCGTTTTTTGTCGGAAAAGTTCGTTTTTATCTTGCTGTCTCAGTCAACCGATAAGCTAAGTACCTAATCGTGAAAGCAAGATCAATACCAATTTATTCGACAAAAAACGATGACAAAACATTGTTCACTACAACTGTATGTTGATTTTCGACGTCCGGGGTTTAGTTCAATGAATTCTTTGGTTTAGATGGTTTTTTCAGAGGTGGCTTATATTTATATTTAATGTCTCGGATTTTTAACTGATTCTATACATTTCCAAAAAAAGAGTCGAGTCCGTCCTCCATTTTCTTAAAAACAAATAATAATATCTTCTATTTGGTCAACTTTATCGATATTTTGAGTGACCGCATGGAAATATAATTAGTTGTTGTTACATTAACAAAAATCACCAACTAATTTTTACCTGAAATATTATTCTTATAACTGAGGAAATAAGATTATTCTGCCATAGAATTCTTATTCCTCTGGAGCGGGCTTCAATCAGCTGTATCATAAAGACATTTTAGAAATTCGCGATAACTACCATTTGGGCCGGTTTATACTCGTACACTCAGCGGCACATTTAACCGCCCACCTTTCTAAATCGTCTATCTTTAATTAACGACAAGAAGTATGTTTACGATATGGATAATTTTACAAGAATTTAAACAGATCATCCTTCATTGCATTAAAAAATATGAATTTGACATGTTTTCTGCGGTTTATTCGAAAAAAGTTGATTTTAATGTCTTTAAACGCTTTAAAGTGGGTTATTGCCGTTTTAATTAAAACGTACAACTGTACGGGACGCCATCAGACGCTTCAGGGAGACTGGGTCGTACACCCGACGACCAGGTCAAGGCCGGCACCGCTGCACTTCGGCTCGAGATGACCGTTTTATTGTAACAAATGTTTTGAGAAATCGCTTGTGTACAGCTACTGAAGCCCGCATTAGACTCTTTGAAGTGAGAAATGTTGGTGTAATTGAAAGAACGGTAAGGAGAAGGTTGGCAGAAGAAAACCTACTAGCGTTTCGACCAACCCTGCCCCTGTTCTCCCACAACACGGAACAGCAAGACTTCATTACGCAAGTGAATACTCAATATGGAGTAACGATCAATGGAATGTTTTGTTCTCTGATGAAAGCAGAATTGCTTTGAGAGGACCAGATGGACGTCAACGGGTCTATCGACATCAAAATGAGACGTTTCCTCCTTGTGCCATAGTCGAAACAGTTGGTTATCAAGGTGGCTCGATAATGGTTCGGGGCGGTATTTCTTATGAGGCTCGCACCGCACTCGTCGTTTTTGATAGAGGCAGTGTAAATGCTGCCCGATACGTGGAAGAGGTTCTGGAAGAACATGTGCTTCCATTTGCTCCATTTATTAGAGAAAATTTCTTGCTTATGTTTCTGGTTCTCTAAATTCTGATATACTTTTAATATGTTTGGACAGCGGTTTAATTTCTTCTGGTGTTAATTCATGACCTAAGGATGTCATTTTACTAACTTTTCGTGTGCATTTATCTACTTTTGACATCTTAAGTCATGTTCTTCTTCAGTGGTCCCAAAAATTAAAATGTTACAATGAAGTTAATGACTCCTTCACAGTTGTTGTATCCGTTGAATTTGGGTGGAGTTCTACTTGATGGAATGAATTTTTTAAGACAGTTTATTGAAGTATTTGGTTATAAGGTAATGGATGGTTTTCTTTTAGGATTGCTGCATTAGCACGCCTAATGTCTACGCATAACCGTACTTCTCCAGTGTCTTTTAATAAAGGTACAATATGAGATATCCAAGCAGATGGTTCATGCACTTCTTCAATTATATCGGAATCTAATAATTCTTGTATTTTCAATCGGAATTGGTATGCGTCTGTATGGTTGCATTACAGGTTTGATTTTTTCGTCAGTTGGAATTTCCACCAAAAAATATTTAAACTTAAACTTAAACTTAGGAAAAGGTATTTTACTCTCTTGCTCCATCTGATTCACATCTATACCTACTTTCAAAACTCTAAGACGAATTGCTGTATCTTTGCCTAGTAAGTTCCTTGATCAATTTTTACAACAAATATAGTGAAATGATCTAATCTATGATTAATCTTTATCATCGCATCAAAAGAACCCAAGACAACACAGAGGTACTTGTCTGCCATAAGCCATAAGTGTTTTGTTTGGTTCTCTGATTTGATTTTTGCATTCAACATTTCTGCTCGTTAAATATTTCCAGGCCTCATCTGATATCAAATTTACCTTTCATCCAAAATTAATCAACATATCTAGTTAAATTCCTCATACTTCACATTGTACTGTTGCCTCATCATTCACGTTAAATATAAATTTAACATCTCCATGATCTAAAAAGTTTGTTGATGCACCTTTTCTCGGTTTTTTATAACTGTTCCCCGAATCATCAGGTCTTGCTTCAATATTTCTTTTATGTTTAAACTTTTTTTTCTACAACATGTCTGGTAGTGTCCTATTTTCCCGCAGTTATTACATTTCCTTTTTTTTGCAGGTCAAATTGAATTTATAGGTCCACCACACCTGCCACATCTCTTCTTAGTTATTTCATTTGTCATTTTTGCTTCTGATCTTGGAAGATGTTTACTTTGATTTATAATGGTGGTAGGATGGTAAGTACCTATCTGGGAGACTTAAATAACTCGCAATTCGTCAAAATATTATATTATGTAAAATAGATGGAATTGTAACATAATTATTTTATTATAAAAAAAAATATTTAAACGTAATGAAATAGGGAGACACGGGAGCCGTGTCTCGTCAGAAAGATAATCCCAGAGTGATCTCATCCATCGATACATAAAAAATTGATCATAAACAATTTAGAATTTAGAAAGATTAATGAAAGAAACGAAATGAAAGAGTGGCCAGGAACGTAAAAAAGGAGGTTGTAACAACCTCGTTACAATACCCGGGCTGCGGGCTGGTATCATTGCTATCCTTTTCCGGCTTCCGTTCATAGCTTTGCATTTGATGCCCTTGTGTTTGCTTCCGTTGTAACTTTATTCAGTGTAACTTATCCCCCAATGTTAAGATGTTCTTCCGCAGCTCTGACGAAATGGACTTTTCAGTTATTTGACTAATAATATGTTCCTCCGATTTGTCAAATTTGCATTCACGTTCTTAAACATAATAATCAAACCAGTAGGAAACTAGTAACTAGAAAAAAAAACTCTATATAAGTTAGAGGGTTTAGTCACTTTCCAAAACTTTGGAGGTCCATTTCTCACATCAGGTTGAGTTTGGGCAGCTAAAAAAAATACGTGTCTGTTATTGTAGACTACTCCCTTACATATATCAAAATGAACTAAATCGGAGTCGGACAGTTGGATACCTTACCTTGTTAGATATATTTAATTGTGTATGGGTACTAGTTATTATAAAATGTAAACATTGTTTTGATTAATTGTAAATGCCATACAGGTAACTATTGTTCATTGAAGTATGAAGTTATTATAATCTAAAAAAGCAGTTCCACTACAAACAAAATCAATATGATTATGTAGTTAATTACTGGCAAATGTATTAATTGTACAACAAACAAAAACAAGATCACAAGCTTATGCCGGATGTGGTCACAAGCTTATGCCGGTTGTTATTGTTTAAATTTGCTTAAACACAACCACACTAAGGTTTGCTTATAATATTTAATAAAGTTTATCCGTTTCTTTAAAATAAGTCACTAAAACACTGGAACTATCCAATTTGTGTAATTACAACAAGACGCAAAAATTCCTAACCTACCTTACTAATGATTGACAATTGATAACTAAGTATTTATTACCTACCCATTGTTTCGGTTTTAAAATACGTCATTTACCAAAATCCTCGTCGCCACTTTGTAGAATGCCTACGTTTCTTAATTCACTGGCTCACCACAACACCAAGATTTTATCACTTGTCTATCTCCCACATCCAACGTCTAGTTTGTGCCAAAAGCTCTGACAGTGACGTAGATTTCACGTTTTTGTGTTAAACAGGGTTGCTATATCTATTAAATAAATACAAACACTATGAGGAGTTCCCTCAATTCTTCACGGATCCCCTTATTAGATTCAAGTTTGGTGACAATGGGACCACCTCGGAAGGATACTATCAAACAAAAATTTTTAAAATCAGTCCTCAAATAACGGAAAAATCGGAGAACATACATTAAAAATTGTACACAAAGTCTGTTCCTATTCGTTTCGTCACTCTTATAAACAAATCAATTTGCCCTTATAACTCCATATTCGCGTGCTATTGAAGGTTGAACATAGTCATATCATTTATTTATACACTTAATCATCGTCTTCATGTCCATTCTAAGGTAGTAATCTCTATTTAACATTGTATTTATTGATGATAAGCACTTACGGTGAAAATACCATTACACAGAAGAACGTTCTCACAAAAAAAAAAATTAGGACTATGTTTGACATTGAAAATGTAGAGGTTTTGATAGATTGGATTGACAAGTTTTCATCTCTGTCGCACCCAGCGTAATAATACGATCATAATGATGAATATGTAATCAACCTTTTTAAACTAATTAATAATTTTTAAAGTCGGTTAAAAACTGAAATACGCCATCAAACAAAAGTACAAATTAAATGTAATAAGGTTTATTTTAGGGGCCATTTGCAACGTTAAAAGATGGCGGATGTATAATTTGTTTTAGTTTTGTATTTTTGTGTATTTAGGTGTTCAAAGTTCTTATCTGTTAGTAATTTGTCCTTTTTATGCTGCACAGTGATAGAAGACTTGGATTTATTTCGTGTATCTGGCATCTTACTTCTCGTTTCAAGTGGACTTGCAGTGGTACAGAGGTTAAAACTATCTTGACCTCTGTCCTACATATCACCGTACAACGTTGCTCACAATCTTCCTGAAGAAGATTGGATTATATTTTATTGCTATATTGATTTATACTTATACAAGGTGTCCCGTAAGTAGTACGACAATATAAAATAAATAATAGGGCATCACTAGGGCTACCAAAACATGGGGGTGCATGTATGTTTTCAGAGGTATTGATCATTTTAATCAGATTTTTTGGAATTTTTCCTTGTGTCCATCGTACGAAAAACCCTTAAGCTCATGTATTATTTCAATATTTTTTCAGTCTTTTTATTAATTGTTGGAATCGTTATGAACTGAGGATGTTTTTAAAGCGGTAGTAGCTGTTATAGTCGCAGTTATGAAGAAGGCTGATTTTAATAAATTGATATTTAAATTATATCATGTACAGATGTAGTGCATAATTGGTTTTCCATCGTACTTTTACGGAAACGTACGAAGGTGTCTTGCTATTTCAGTCGGTCATAATACAAAAAGTACTGAGGTTGGCTGAAGTAGCATGACTAATACCTACGAACATTTCCGAGAAAATACGATGGAAAACAAGTATGCACTAGATACATTTGAATGTTCTTGAACCCAGAAGGTATGTTTAAAAAAAAGTAAAACTATATTCACGAGACACTTTTAAATAGGTAAGATGTTGCGTTGCAGGAGCTGTACTCGCAGTGGCGCCACGAGGTGGGCGTCATGTTCGCGGGTATCCCCAACTTCCACGAGTTCTACTCTGAGCTGAAAGCGGTAGACTGCATGCGGCTGCTTAACGAAATCATATGTAAATAAATAGATTCATATTCATATTAGTAGGTAAAGTTCGTCTTATTTCAAATTACTAAAAAGCATTTGACGCAGGGTTAACCACTTCTGTTGTTCTTACTTATAGTAGGTAGCAAAACTACCAAGATTATTGTTATTTTTACTACATATTTACGGTCCAACTGCGCGTCTTTTCTGGACGGTAAAATCCAAATCATATTGGACCTGTTATGGTATTGTTTTGAACTCGGCCGCCATTACTGACATGTACGGTCAGCTGCAGAGAAATGTAACCCCCTTTGCAAGGCAACTTGTATGCAAGGGGAGGTTAGTTTTCTCTGCAGCTGACTGTACATAAGAGCTATCAAAACGTTGGCAACACAGTTTAAAAACGGTATTGTTTTTACTGTGTTGAATAGAGGCCCTGCATTACTGCGTAGTTATTTTACCACCCTACTCAAAGACCAATATGGTATGGATGGATAGCTGTGAAACAAAATCCTATGAAGTGAAGTCGTCGTCATTTTCTGCTCTCGGTGTTGATAACATTATACCTGAGGCTTCTTATTTCAATGAGTTCATGCAAATAATGTGAAAAATCTTTTTTCTACCTCTTTACTTTTCTGCCGAAACAGCATGTTCCATGCACGTTATTATTAAATTGCCTTAACGTTATAAACTTATAAAACTCCAAAGACATTTATGCCCTTACTTAGAAACGTGGACTGGCCTAGGTTAGCTAAACCATGCTTTGTCCTTATCTGTCATTATGACATTTGAATTTGACAGATAAGGACAAAGCGTGATTTGGCTACCCCACGGTTATTCCACGTTTATAAGTAAGGGTATAAAAATTTTAACTTTCAAAAACACTAAACTTTTGCATGTGTTCGAACCCGTAACATTATGGATGGAAAGCGCTCTTACGTGCCATTCGACCATAATGTCATTTTTAGATTATGTTTCAACGAATACGATTAGCATTAAAATTTGCGAGGGTAAGCTGAGTTTTTCTGAAGACCGGATTGGTCTTAATAAAGATTTACTTACGTCCGTTCGTTCGTTGCTCTTAACTAATACCTTTGTGAAAAGATTGCTTTGTATAATCAAGGCAAAAAAAATACTGAAATTGCTTGAGAGGATGTTAACGTAAGTTGTTTTATATATATAATTTGAATTACTAATTGAAATAAGTTTTTATATTTCAATATAGTATACTTATTTTAAAGATAAATTAAATATCTGATATTTTGTTATAGAAAAAAACCGTTGTTTTATGGGTCCAAAGTTTTAAAGAGGAAGGTTCTCTGTTACATCGGCAAAGAACTGGCCGAGCTCATAACCACACAGCAGCGTCAAATCATGGTGAGGGATTATGAGGAAAATGGATTTATCCCGACAAGTCACTACGGCACTTTATCCGACACCAGCACGCACACTGTGCGACGAGCTCTGTACAGCCCTCGCTGCTGGCCCTCGCCAGCATCACCGCCGGCAGGCCGTCAACAAGGGTTTGACCTCACAAAGGAACAAGGTTAGCGCTCGCCTTGGAGCATTTAGATTTCGACTGGAGTAATGTCGTCTTTACTGACTAAATAACTGAAATCCAGCCAACGCTGACAACTTATTTTATCGCGGCAGAATAATACCCGCTATGATAATAAGCACGTTGTGCCCAACATGGAGTCCGGTCGGATAAGTGTGAATATGTGGGGCTGGATGAGCGCAGCCAACCCGGGGGAACTAGTGAGAAAGCCCGACCGAGCGACCAGTGCTACTTATGTGGACCTAAATCCCATCGAAAATGTATGGAGTGTGATGGTTCAACGGTGGGATAACCAGAATGAGCGAACCCCAGAAGCATTAAAGGCTCATTGTTTGCATGTTTGGGAAAGCATTCTTAGGTCGAGCTTGTGCAGGAATCATATTGATTCAATCAGAGTTGTGCGTAATCAATTACTTTTGGAATTAATTACACGTTTACATTCCAGTAATCGTGATTCGTCAGTAATCGATTACTTGGATAATTAAAATTACTGTAATACTGCACTATGATTACATTTTGTAAAAAACCGTTAACGGGGGGACACATTTCACGGAGGGGGTGGGAGTGAAGCGTCAGGGGGAGGAGGTGGAAAAGTAGTGAATTTTAAACACCACACCCAAAATGTATCATGTCACACAAGGTCTAAAACTTTATTTAATTTGTTTGTCAAAAAACATAGAATTACTGAACTATATGTCATTACCTGAGCCCAAATGTCCTTACCTCCCCTTGCAATTTGCTCCGGTAAGGACAGCTCAGATAATGACATTTAGACATTTTTGAGAAATAATCGGAAAACTAGCAAGTTCTGTTATTTCTGTGTATGCTAAGTGTAATTTACCACTTCCAGTCTAATAACTTTTATAAATATAAGTAATTAAGAAAAAAAAATCTACTTACCTACGTGTTACGCGCAGTGAAAAGGTGGACAGGTGTTTCGGGTTTTCTTCTGCGAACGTTTACTTGCACGAAACGCGTACACAGCCGCTCCCAATCCCCGCCCCGGCAGAATGGCAGGTCGGGAAAATGTTGACCTTGTGTGGGTGTGATGCGTATTTTGCTCGTGGTTTACCGCCAAGGTTCAAAATCCGGTGTGGACAAATTTCGGACTGCTCACGTGTTACATGTATAAGAACTAGGTTTCATTTATACTGATCATCAATTGTCGATATTTTTTTAAATACACTAATATATGTAGTATTCGAAAAGTATGTCATTAACATCAATTGAAAACCATTTTATTAAATATGATTTTTCTAAGTTAGTAGAACCGATTTGTTACACATAAAATAAGCGTTTCGTGCCTCAGCAACTGTTTGGTCACTAAGTTTTTTTATAATGTCGTAATTGAAATCATGGAGAACGTGTTAAGAGATATCTTTATATTCGACTATATAAAAGAAATAAAATAAAAAATATACTGTTGATGAGATATCGACGTGTTACACGATTTTGGATCGATTTAGGAATCACCCTTCGGCGGTTTAAGCGTAAAGAGGTAACAGACAGACAGACAGACAGACACACTTTCGCATTTATAATATTAGTATGGATATACAGAATTAATCTGGAAGTAATCAAGTCAACAATTCCAGTAATTTAGAATCGATATTGATTCCCAATTACTAGTAATTATAATATTTGTGTAGATGATTACTGATTCCTTAATTATTGTAATGATAATTCACCGTTTCGCTTGATTACATTACAAGTAATCTGACACCCAGGAGTGGATTACAAAGTAAAATCAAGTAATCGTGTTATCAGGAATCGATTACGAAATGCCCATCTCTGGATTCAAGGCGTTCTCTTCTCACATGCTGGCTGTTATCGAACAGAATGGGGGCTACACTACTATTACATATGTAGTAAGATAACACAGACCACTTAACCTCTAGACCACGCATACAAAGGCGTCCCCGTAAGCCAAGCTTATGCTCAACGATTGCGAACCGCTTATCATGCCTTCAAACAGTCTTAGTATGCGGCCGCCCGTTGACATAGCAACACGCAATATTCGGCAATTTACTTTGCGAATAAAGTGTCAAAAATATATGCCGTATTGTGTGGTTAAGTGGTGTGAAGTATAGGAAGACATCTATTCTCCAAAAGGATTGAATTATATTTCACAGGCAAACTGTTGTTACTCAAAACATTAATATATAATAACTAGTGACCCGCCAGCGGCTTCGCCCGCTGCAAATTTCCGACTTTCCCGGTGGTTTTTTTTTTCTTTCATACAAACCTTGCCCTGACAATAACGAATACAACCGAAAAGGAATCAGCCAAATCGGTTCAGCCGTTCTCGAGTTTTAGTGAGACTAACGAACAGCAATTCATTTTTATATATATAGATTAAAAGTGAAAGATTTATTGCAAAGATGGCGACGCTTTGATGTTTATCAACAGTAGTTTGTCTCTTTCACATACTGATTTTGCCAATCCGTCTTTATCTAAACACTGAAGTAATGTGAATGCACTGATTTTTTAGGTTTCGATACCCGTAAAACTATGATGAGATGAATTATGGTATAAAACGGTGCGTGCGAAACCTACTTTTATTTCTGAAATAAATTATGTCATTAGTTATATCGAAATGTTTATTACTTATGTACAATTATGAAACCACTAATGTTCAAAATTATTTCTATTTATATTAATAATTTTGGTAAACCTATTTCAAATGGGCGTCACATTGATAAGCGTAATAAAAAATGATTCTGAGTCTGTAACTTATAGCGGCAAAATTTGTCACGTAGGTAATATCGATAAAAAAAACAGTCTATTGCATGAAAATTGACAAGATGTATTATTTATTGACATTAAAATGACACATGTATGGTCTCGGATAACAAAAACCTTATATGGTAACAATAATGATTATTGATTACTGACTCGGAAAGTAGAAAATTTACAACAGGCTACCTGTTTCTGTTAAATGACAGGCCAGTAACATGGAGCAGTCGGCGACCACCCTCGGTCGCGCGCTCCACACCGAGGCGGAGTATTAATGGCCGTGTGTTTTGTTGCTGCTAATGAAGCCAAGTGGTTGCGTCAATTCATGAGCGGAATCGACGCTGATGCGCTGGGGAAATATCAGTCACGCACGTGAGCACAGACGATCTAGTGGCTGATGGATTAACAAGTCATTGCCAAAGGACAAAATTTGAAATATCAAACTCAAGATGCTTACATAAGTTTTAATTAACAATAGTTGTTCTTTTGTTTATTTGTTATGTTTTACTTTAGTGGGAGTCACTAACGCCGGACCTATTGTTAGGATTCAGTGGTAGATTTTTGTTTTTGTTTCTTTGTTTATAACTCGGTTATGATCAGCAACTCGTTTTTTTTTAAAGTGTTAGGTTTGTCTCCTACCTTGTGGGAGTATCGGAAATACCTAGGTAGAATTCAAACTGTTATAAAAAAGTAATAATGTTGTATTGGCATGTGTCACTAATAAAAAAAAATTGAGAATTATTTTATTTTATATTGTTTTATTTTGGAACGGTGTCAATATGATACCATAAACGAATTCGGCATCCCCAATTTATACGAACACCCGAAACTTGGCCTAGTAGCTTAACCGATGTAGATTTGACACTTCCCACCTCAAAATATTACATCAACATTCTTGGTGGCTCCACTTCTATAATCCATCCTTGAGTACCCAGGACCAATCCTGCCGAAGGAAATCTTTGGTTCACGAAACACCGTATTTCATCTGCTACAACTGCCACTAGATATTTCGTCCAGCCAATTAGACGATGTCATGGATTGATTTGGATTACGTCTGACTAGACCGAAGTTCGAACTCTTTGGGGTTGATCTTTTTTCTTTTTGTGTTTTTCAGAACAATGTTTTTGCGATGCCAATAACTAATGTTGATGGCTCTATATATACTTAAATCTTTTTAACCAGTGAGTAGAAAATTAACGCAAGCATAACGTTATAAATATAACTGTTATATTTCTAGTGTGCAAAACCAAATAAAAATTACATTTCATTTCATAAGTTGTCCAAGGAAGTGGGTCACCTATCAGAGGCCCAGTTTGGCGTCAGGGCGGGGCGTTCTACGTTCGATGCCCTGAACGCCTTAAAAGACCTCACGATGGAGGCGGTCAGATAAAAGATAAAAAAGATAAAAGTAATTTATTCAGTAAGTAGGACGCACGGGCACTTTTACAAATAGAATTTACCAGCGCTTCCCAAGAGGACACCCCTGCTGAGAAAAAACACCGCAAGAAACTCAGCAGTCACTCATTTATTATTAACATATTTTATATTACTAAAAATGGTACTACTTAGTCTAAGCATTATATAAAGCTATAAATATTCAATTTAATATAATATCAAATAACATTGGTAGTTCAGCAGGAAAACATGCCAAAAATCTTGGGAAAGAGAAAGAGGGAGAAAAAAAACCACCTATGGTGTATATAAGACATCGCAAGACGACCAAATAAAAGTTTCGATATGTTTTCTTACATCAACGGTGTCCCCCTAGACAAGATAAAGTATTCTTGCATTTGTACAAATTAATATTGACTAAGTTTCGGGTTTAGGCTATGCATTTTTGTCTGTTAGATAATCCTCGACCATATAATTCGCTTTAGACATTAACGACCTTTAGTCGACCTTCAAGTAATTTTTAAGTGCTGGAAAGGGTAAGTTTAAAACTACGTCAGGTAATTTATTATAGAAATGAATGCATTGACCAACAAATGATATATATAATAGTAGAATTCATTAATTTTATTCTCCGCAGAATGGATCAGCGCAAGCAGGTTGACGTGATCTACACTGACTTTGAGAAGGCTTTTGATAGGGTGGATCACGTCATCCTGCTTCGCAAATTATATCGGTTAGGGCTAAGAGGTGATTTGTTCAGATGGATTAAGTCTTCTATTTCCAATAGGCAACAAGCAGTTATTCCGGGAGGTTACAAATCCAACTTCATATCTATTCTGTCAGGAGTTCCCCAAGGGTCAATTTTAGGCCCGCTACTGTATGGAGTTTACCTTTACAACATCTACACGGTTTTCTGCAGTTCTAAGTTTCTTTTATTCGCGGATGACAAAAAATATTTATTGATATAAACATGATTGAAGACTGTTCAACGCTACAAAATGATCTTTATCGGTTATCGGAATACAACAAAGCTAATAGAATTAATATAAATAAATCTAAGTGTGTACAGATTTCTTTCACGCGTAGTCCTCATCCTATCCGTTTTGTCTATAGTATTGATGGGCATTCTTTGGAACGTGTCTCCTCTACTCGCGACTTGGGATTGATCCTCGACTCTAAGCTTACATTCGAGAAGAATGTTGAAAATGTAGTTAACCGTGCGTACAGAAGCTTGGGTTTTGTCATGCGTGTATGTAAGCCATTCAAGGACGTCTCTTGTTTAAAAGTGGTTTATGCTGCTTACGTTCGTAGCACTCTAGAGTATGCCAGCACAATCTGGTCACCTCAATACATTACGTATGTTGAAATGGTCGAACGTATTCAACGAATTTTTATTAGACATCTTAATTTTATATCAAGAGCGAGGGACCTCAGTTATGAATCTGCCTGTAAGTGGTATGGCCTGCTTAGCTTACACGAGCGTCGGCAACTATCGGACATGAGTCTGCTGCATGACATTGCTAATGCCCGGTTAGACAATCCAGCGCTTACTGCGGAACTTACTTTTAATACGCCATTCTTTCGTACTCGTCACTCTAACAGTATTCTGTTTCACGTTACTTTTGTCCACACCAAATACGCCCAAAATTCCCCCATGTTACGTTTAGCTAATTTATATACCGAAAAGTTTAACCATCTAGATCTATTTTTTCTGTCAAAAACATCTTTTAAATCAGCAGTTATTAATAGTTTCCGTTCGTGAGCCTCATACACACACACACACACACACACGCACACGCACACGCATACACACACACACACACACACACACACACACACACACACACACACACACACACACACACACACACACACACACACACACACACACACACACACACACACACACACACACACACACACACACACACACACACACACACACACACACACACACACACATACCTGTACGTAGCTGTTACGATCGTCTTTATTTACTTACAACTAAAGTACTTGCATGTATATATCTGTAGTTGTTGTTCTTGATTTATTGCTCATAGGTAATTGGCACTGTTATCTTGTTAATTTACTGCATTTATGAATTGTAATGTGCTGTTGATATCCTTAATAAATAAATAAATATATACTTTACGGACACGGAATTTTCGAGTAGCGATTTTATTTTTCTTTCTAGTTTTTAAATTACCTATATCAGAGTTTTTAGTGAAAAAATCTAAATTCTTAATAACTTAAATAATATTCTCGTAAATAAATTGAGACGCTACATTTAAGATATTAATTTCTTTAAATGTTCTCTTAAGGAGTCACGGGAATTAAAATTGTAAATAGAACGAATGGCCCTTTTTAGTAACACAAATATAGTTTGTATGTCAGCTGCCTTACCCCAAACCAGAATATCGTAAGACAAAATACTACTCGGCTTTGACTGGATGCTACGGCAGCCGCTGCTCCCCGGGATGAGAGTCGTCTGCTACGCAGGTGATACGTTCGTGACATCCCGAGGACGAACGTTTGAGGCGGCCGCGCGGCTGGCCTTGGTCGGCACGTCTTTGGTTGGGGAAATGCATTTATGCTATATGACCGAATAATATTCGGACTAACGTAATTCTGCGAAATCAAAATATGCATATGTAGATTCTGCGATAGCAGTTTATTCGCAAAGCCTAATATGGCAATATAAATTATGCCTCAAAGAATTATAACCTACAAAATGATACCACAACAGGCTGAACCATCACAAGAGCCTTAATTATGTGACGTTTGCATAAATAACTAAGTTCCTACCTACTTGATTTTGTATACTTTATTTTTATTGCAGTTGACTTTGACAAGTTACTAATGGACACGCGCTTCAAGAGTATCGAGAAAATCAAAACCATCGGTGCTACGTACATGGCTGCGTCAGGGCTGAACCCGAACCACAAGGTGAAGTGGTCGATTTCAGATACGTATCGTCTCTTAGTTATAGTACGCGAAATAATAATAAATAAATATACGTAGGTCGCGTAGGCAGATCACAAACTGTTGCCTACATTTTAGAAGCATGACACTGTAACCATGCACACCTGCAAAAATGCACGCTGACAAAAAGCACAATGTTTATAATGTTTATAATTATTACTTCATATTTTTATTTCGGGTTATTTCGCGTATTATAACCATCAATGCGTGCATGGATGGGTAAGGTTAACTAAACATGAGTTTTTGAATTGAAAGAACAGTTGAATTTCTCTAAATCGCCCCGCGGGTCGATTTTTGAGAAGCGAGTGCTTGTAAAAGTAGAAAATAATTCGCAAATTAAACGTCACAACTATCCCCGAACTTAAAAAAATACGAATTTTACCATTTCACACAATAAAAATAATAATAAATGTATTTTTGATTATTAAAAAATCCACGGGTCCGCTCGGGTCTCTCTATCTCTCTATAAAATATGCTATCTATAGGCTATTTGACTAGTCTTTAAAATATAGCATGGCGCAAATGACGTGTGTCAAAATCACAGACTATGTTTAAAACTCGAATCGATAAAACTATTATGTCCCTGAAATACGTGTCTCATTGTTTGCATTGATGAGCATTTCTGCCAGATTTCAAGTGGGTGCCACCTATTTTGCATAATTTTAATGTCCGCAACGTAATATAATAATTTATTTACGGCGAATCTTAGACTTGTCGAAATTTTATTTGGCAAACATCTATATTACCCGAATGGTTATTTACCCGTTTACCTAGGTAGTATGTTAGCATAATATTGATATGGCAAAATTTCATTATGCATAATAGTAGGAGAACCTAGTGCAAAATTTCGTACCGACTTAATACCGCGCAATATATAATGATTTACCATAAAAGTGATGCTAAATCCGAATTTTATAGTCTGCCACGGCGGAACTTGCCGAAAGTAAAAAAAACGAAAGCCATTTCCCGTGCGAAAAAGGGGGTGCTACTTAACCCATCTGATACCAAAATAATAGTTATGGCATCAGTTAGAAAGAATGATGGGCTAAAATGTATGGAACCCAGCCCAATCGTCAATAGAATTATAACGTATGTAGGCTTATTGACTCTCTGTTTGCTCTAAATGTTGTAAATAGTGAAATCGGTCAAGCGTGAGTCGGACATACGGGATATAGCATTACAACGCATGCGGGGCACAGCTAGTGTAGTAATAAACGTTGTGTGTGAGAATATTTGAAGGCTGATAACTCTCTTCTCCGGGGTTTTTGTAGTTTGTCCCCGTATTAGAAAATGAAGCTTATGTAAGTAGCTTTCACGTGGTATACATAAGTTTTGTATTGGTTATATGGGCCAATTTGCCCATCATTCTTTACCTTTAGATACAGAAAATTGAAAGTGCTTGGCAGACGCTCTCAAAGGTGACCATCGGGACCCCTAAATATACCCATAGAATGAAAACAATTCCAGCCTATAGGTACGAACCCTCATTTCAAGAATATATAAGTCTGCCAAGGCTTTTTCTGCCGAAACACCTTGACTGACGAGAATATGTAAGCAACATCCGTGGAACCCGTGTTTGGAAATTATACAGAATAAGGACATTTTAGTTACTGTAGGCTTACTTATTATTATATTATATTACTTACTTTATTACTTTATGCTTATATTTGTATATTAATATATTATTAATCAAATATTATGATATACAGGGTGGAAAGTTGAGATGCGGCAGTAAGGGCAGCTACTAGATCCCTTGTTGCTACGCGAAAATGCTCTTAGAGGAGACCTTTACTAACTTATTAAGTGATGTGATGACAATCGACATTTACAGTTTTTTGATAAAATGCACCAGCGATAAAATCGACAGATTTGAGGTGTTTTTTTTAATGCCGATCGGTCCCATTTCTGTCAAGGACTAAAATACTCTTCGAGGCCACTAAGGTAGTACCTAATAGAACACCCTTAAATACATTTCGTATGGTACCTAATTACAAAATGAAACTTTCGCATGATTTTTTATAGGATCACTCGTGCGTCTGTCTATCTGTTCGTCTGTCACAGCCGATTTGCTACGAAACTACTGGACCGATCGTTTGGAAATTTGGTTCACATATGTACATTGAAAACCCAAACAAAGACGTGCAAACAAAAAAGTTTTTTTTAATAATCGTCTTTTTCGGGGTCAAATTAAGAAATTAAAAAAAAATGCGAACCTTATTGTGTCAAATATCAAATGAAAGGGCTCATTATGAGGATCACAAATATATTTTATTATTATAGTAAAATATATAGTTTTGATTTTATTCATCACAGAAGACGAAAATTGATCATGTTGTCCCCCCTGATGTCCAAAACTACAGAGCCTAAAATGTTGAAAAAAATACAAAATATAGTTCATTGCTTGTAGATTACACGAAAACCTATAAGAATTCTATCAATTGAAAATAAAGTGGTAAAGTCAATAAATACGTTCACTTAGGGTAAATATATATATATATATATATATATATATATATATATATCAGGGGACAATGTCACACCAATTGACCTAGTCCTAGGCTATTTTTTATTTAATCTAACCGGAACGCGACGAGAGCGGGTCGCTATTTTGTAATAAGGCTTTATAAACAGAAAAACGGTGACAGTACCTGGACCGAGCCAACGAGCGTCGCTCGGCGCGAAAACGAATTTTCTATCAGATCGATTTCTCGCCTCCGTAAAACCCCAAGTTTATTGTAAATGTCATCAAAATCGTTGGGGCCGTTTTCGAGTACATGATTACAAAGATACAAGGTGACAGGTAACTCGACCTATTCTCTGAAAGGGATACTAGAGCTACCACTCCAGGTATTTGCAATAATTTGGTTCCAGTTAACTGGCGGCCTAATATCACTGGTTCGCGCTATGTAACTTTTTAGATATTTAAAA
This sequence comes from Acleris sparsana, assembly GCA_923062465.1. NCBI lineage: Eukaryota > Metazoa > Arthropoda > Insecta > Lepidoptera > Tortricidae > Acleris > Acleris sparsana. The sequence goes on along the minus strand of OV281285.1, from coordinate 45,048,881 downwards.
AAAGTCCTTTTCATCTAAAACTGTCAATTGTAAAAAATACATCACTGGGAACTATAAATGCATTTTCTAAATAGCCGATGAACAAAAATGCTTGTCGAATATTCAAAAAGCCTTAGAAGTAAAAGGTTATGTTTTTTTTAAATTCGTATCTGTCGAGGACGATTACTCCAATCAAATGATCATTCATGGACGAAGTAACTTTTTCGATTTGTAAGCTTTTCCACAAAGGAGCATATGTTGTCCACTTTAGTACTTACAGGTTTAAAAATTAAGCTTATTAAAAGGGCAGAAGGCGCGATGTGAATCACAAAAATATCAGATATTTAATCATGAATCATGATCATGTTATACCGGTTACTGACATTATAAACATTAATTTGTCAAATTTCAAATATAGTTACTTACTTTTTATACACGGTGACTTTTAATCGGTGATCAGGAGTTGAAACAAAAAATAATTACCAACCGAAATTTAATTCAATAGGTGAGGTCTCACGCTTAATTACCTCACGGTTTAATTAATTCATTACATTTAATGATATAGTTAAAACCAATAACCACTGAATACCCTTACATTCATCATACCCCACTTCACTTCAATAATGAATGTAGTCATCCTACATTTATTATTGAAGTGAAATGGATACGATACGATACGTCAAGTGCCATCGCTTTGGCGGGGAATTCGACAGATCTTACGACAATAAAGTTTAAATTTTGAGAGCCAGGTCTACCAACCTGACATTTCAGGTTGGTAGACCTGGTCTGTTGTCATGGCAACGGAACTACTTCACCCAAAGTCAACCAATTGCAGGTCTTGAAACCTTAACCTTGCAACTATTGCTAGTGGACGGAGAAAGTATGTTTGGTAATTTCGACATCGGAAAAATGAAAAACCCACGAATTTATCAGAACGTTGATAGTTGTTATGGCTACGTTTAAACAACAGGTAGGTACCATTGGTCATACAACGCCCAATCAGCTATTCTTACTGAACACAATCGTTATTGGTCGTTGTATAGTTGCTATGGCTACGTTTCAAAAAAACTACCAAATCACATTGACGTTTACATTAAAACAGAAAACTATTTTCTTCTTTTCTTGATTAAGTTGCATCTGTCTCTTAGAATATTTTCCCAGTGTCAATTTAATAAAATAATGTTAATGAACCTTCATGTTGTACGTAGGTACCTAAGAATCAAAATAAGTATATTATTTACTCAAGTGTGAGCTAAACAATTAGTAGGGTGATAATTAATGTCGATAAAATTATTATCAAACCAAAAATCAAATATTACAAGAAAAAAAGCTTTGTTCCATGTAACTGCGACTGTAACGTGATCGAAATCATTAACTGAATTAGAAAAATTGATACCTGATTAAGCCGCTTGCAAGTAGAGGGAGTGGGTATTGGTGTAAGAGGGTGCTAACGGGGCAGGTGCGCAGGCTGACGACGAGGACTGCGAGCACCTGTGCGCGCTGGTGGACCTCGCGTTCGCGCTGCGCGAGGCACTTGATGATATCAACAAGCACAGCTTCAACAAGTTCCGCCTCCGAGTGGGTGAGTAGCCTCTCCTCCTAGTGGTGCTCCCACGTAGAGCGAGCCTCGTGTTTTATTAAGCCGCTAGGTCATGTTTGGATGGATATGCAGGTGATTGCTCAATGACAACAGTTCAACCATCAGCAGCACTCTTGGGCAGCGTTTCATTGCTGCTGTTGAATCGAACCAATATCTACCACTCCAACCAAACAAGTCCCGTGAACTGTCGTTCTAGACATAAAAGTCGATCCAAAATAATCTTGACAATGACTGCCGACCTGTTTGATTACTTTTATGACTCATATTTTAACTGGCAGTGTCATGTTAATAAACTGTGTGATATTTTTAATGGGTGCCGTTTGTTTAGCACAATTCCGATTGTCTGATTCTGAAACGTCAGTACGTATTTGGCATAATCGTGTTCCGACGAATGTTGACATCCCAGAAAGCTAACTTAGTATAATTGAATAAAGCCAATATTTTTTGGTCGAGTTTTAAATAAGTACACAAATCATAAATGTCTCTGGATCAAAAATATCCCTTCATTAATTTAATATTTTGAAATGAACTGCGTTGCAATAATTTAACAAGTATCAAAATAATGTAGGGATATTTTTGAACCGTAGTATTTAGATTAGGTATATTTTGACAAGGCCTAAATTAATAACAAATAATTTTGTGTAGCGTGACGTTGATACCAAACTAATTATTAAAAAAAGCATAAGATGGGCCGATGGGCCAGGCAGAAGCGGCTCGATTCGATTACTTTAGGTTAGCCTTCTAAAATGTCATGTGTAAAGGAATAAAATCAATATTGCTAGCTACTCCAAAATAATAAGCTTTCGAAAAGGTTTTTCAATATAGTAGCTGTTCCCGTGCCCACTTCGTTGGACAACTTTTATTTTTGTAATGACACTCACAAATAACGGGGCTTACTATTGGAAAAGTTTTTCAAAATCGGTTAAGTAGATCCAAAGCTCTTTATAATATTAGTATAGATTAAGTGAGTATTCTGCTTAATAATTTTATGTGAATTAAATTTATTCTTTGTAACGGTTCGGATCATCAATGTTATGCATATAGATTATTCTGCCTAGTGATAGTATGCGAAACTAGACTATGCCGGAAGAGTTTATGGGTACATAATGCTTGATACCATTATTAGTAGATTGTTCAACAAGGGACTAAAACCAGCCATAATTACACGATGTTTAGCCACGCGAGCGAGCTTGCGAGCGAGGGTGGCTTTAGTTCGAGTGTCATTATGGTTGTTTAGTCTCGCGTTAAACACTCTACTTTTCACTTTGAATGCGAGGAAAAAAACGACATTCTAAACAAAATTACAACATTTATTACTTATAAAAAAGTTTATAACAATTAAAACTAACAATTAGGTATCTTAACCAAATCTTAACAACGTACGCTCAATACAAGTTATGAACATCTATTCAAAATACAAATAGGAAAAAAAAGTTCCGCGGTTTTTTTGTAAAGTGATATTTTAAATGCTTGCATATTTAGCCAACACATTCAAACTTGAAAACCATTTTAAAAGTAATTGGACCACGCGTAATAAAAGACTTCGGCCTTAGGTAATATGATTAAAAAGATTCATATTCGTAATAATTAATCGTGTTTCACGAAATTAAATCCTTTTTTTTTTAAATATATTTGCACAGTTGTCATTTTGAGGTTATTTCGACACCCAAAAATATGGTCCATACACAATCACTGAAAATGGCAATAATTCTCCATTCACAAACACCGTGATTGGTTGTTTAGGGGCTTCCAAAGTAAATTAAAAAAAAATACTTTAATCCCTAGAGATTAATAAGGAGCTTTAGTCCCGATTCGCAGAGCTTTAAGTAGCATTTTAAGAGCATGAGAAGTGAAAACAATATAAATTTTCACCTTGAGAATCATAACGTCACTATACGAAAAACACACTTTTTATACTAATACCGCCATCTAGTTGGGCGAATAGTAAACAATTGAATACAAAGACGAAAGAAGTCGTTTCGTCGTTCAGAGGGGAGAATAGTGCCGTGTTTTCATTAGTGACGCGCGAGTCGGGTATGGATAGGCTGCAGTGAGAGGATAAGCCGCAGAGACCAGTGGGTGGGTACGTGTTGTTTGCGGACGAGCACTGACAGCTGACATCAACTGGCTGTCCCCACTCCTCACGCTTGAACCGACGTCACACACTGGTCGCGTCGTCACTGCCCCCGAGCGGAAATTACCGCTACTATTTCCACAGATATTTTGTGAGATTACATCCTTCCACCTTCCAAAATCTTCTTGTACCTCCCCCAGCTTTTTGCAAGCCCGCAAAGCCCTAAAAAGTTAGAAAAAGCCCTTTTTAGGGCTACCCACCCGCCATGTCGCCACCGAAGAACTGGCCCGATCCAACGGCATTTAGGCGGACGCGCCCGTGGATCTTCACAAACTCCCAGCGGATCACCATCATTACGGAGGACCGCGCGCACGCCATATCCCTGCTGAGAGCAGCTAGCGAGACAACACCGCCGCCGACCGCTCCGACCACCCCGAAGGAAGACCAAGCCACAGCCGAGCTTGTCGGGAAGTTTACTGTCGGCAAGCCGCTCCAGGATGGCTCTCGCCGCAACACCAGACTACCATGGTTGCCGATCGCGGGCCCCTCCTCTACCCCGGAGTTTGCGAACTCCCCGGGCAAGCAGCTGGCGCTGAGCGAGATGCTCTCCCAGGACGCCCCACCTATCCTGCACGTCGCGTTCTAGCGGCGCGCGGCGCCGCCGTACCACCGGCCCCCCTTGCTACCCGCCGGACCGGATACCCTTGCGCCCCGCAGGCACCCGCATCCGCGTCCGCGACAGTTCGCGCACCCGCGCGTGCTGCGAATGGGGCCGCCAACCCCCAAAAAACTGCCGTGCCCGCACTCGCGGCTCAAACCGCCTCCACGAGCCCGTCCGCGCCCACGACCGCACCGCTCGCCGGCGCTAGGCTGACAATCGCGCCCGCGCGCACGACTGCGCTGCCAAAGCCGCTACCATCCTCCTCTGAATCCTATCGCCGCCTCTCGTTTCCGCTACGCCCTCCAACATAACAGCGGAACGGAAGCGGAACAACAAAAGAGTCGCGAACACGTCGCCTCAACCGACGCAGCCACCACCTTCTTTGCCACGGCTCGACCTGTCCTCGAGGGACCCCACCGGGCCGTCACCACCACCTACCTCCCGGTTACAGCCACCACGGTTGCACACACAGCCGCCACCGCTTTCTTTCGCTGCTGCAGCCGCTACACCACCATCCCCCTCCGCAACAAGCAGATCAGGGGGTCCCCGGTCCGGGACCGGCGGTTACCTAATGATTCACCGACAATTATTAGGCAGATTATTGATTGGCAGACAACGTTTCACCGAGTGACTGATGGATTTGTGCGTAGATGTATTGTTTCGCAGACTAACTGTTTAACCGTACAGCGTTCAGTTAGCAAAGTTAGTTAAGTTAGTTCACTTCACCTCGATAGATGGCGCTTATACGTCTAATGGAAACCGCTACATCGCGCTGATAAGATTTCCCCACGAGTAATGACCTCTGGTCAAACAAAGTGTTTTTTTAATTCATGCAGCATCTGTGTACCTTTAGTTGTTTATTATTATATTTTTTAATACATAAATATCAAAGTGCATCATTTTTGGAACCTCATTTGAACATGGTCCTTCCGAGCTGGATGCAGACTAGGAGGTTGCACGGCAGCGGGTTCGGCGAGCACTGACTCTGTGGCGGATTGCTACTGATAGTGCAAGCAGACAGGTGGGAAAAACCTGTGACGTCAGCAGCACAACGTGACGTCAGCTTCGAGGACAGCAGCAGCCGAGCAGTGTGACGTGACAAGAACGCGTGAGTGAAAAAGTGAAGTGACAACTCTGTGAGTACATTTATAATTATTATTACGTGTAGTGTAAACATTCAAAGAATCCAGGACATGCAAAATTTAAAGAAATTCATTTGGGCTTAGTAAATTTGTATTGCATTCAAGCGGGACTTAGAAAAAATTCGGATTCATTCAGTTTGGACTTAGAATAGTTTCGCTTAAACTGGAACTACGGGGAATCCACGCCCGATTGCGGTCAGAGTTAAAAGACATAGAAAACACTTAGAAATTTTTACAAGATGGAACAACTTATTAAGGTGCAACGGGACTTATACCAGCAAATTTCTAATGCCAAAGTGAACTTTAAAAAATCTCCAAAGGAACGACTAAGTTCATCGGACTACATCACTACTAGAATAGATACATTAGATGAAATGTGGACACAGTTTACCTTAACACATACTCAACTTGTTCAAGAATCAGACGAAAAGGTTTTAAGCGCTAGTATTTATAGTACTAAAGCTGTATATGAAAATACAGAAGAATTATTCACCGAGTATAAGAGCGACTTAAAAATAGCGTTGAGTAACTTGAAAGGTCCGATTTCAGAAAGCAAATCCGAGTGCATGGATAATGGAAACCAGAGCAGGTCTAGTGAATTGTTAAAATTACCTAAGATTTCCATCCCCTGTTTTTCCGGGAAATATTCTGAATGGATCAGCTTTCGTGACCTTTTTAAATCATTGATACATAATAATAAGTCCTTAGAGAATGTGCAGAAACTACACTACTTGAAAAGTCACTTAACCGGAGAGGCTGAACAGCTTTTACGTCACGTCCAAATCACGCAAGACAATTACATTCCGAGTTGGGAACAACTTGAAAAGCGCTATAATAATAAAAGATATTTGTCAAATTGCATTTTGAAACGACTTCTTAGTCAAAGGAATATCTTGACGGAATCTGCAGGCGCACTTAAAGAACTACCGGACACAACAAATGAATGTTTATATGCATTACGAAACTTAGGCATAGACATCGCGACATGGGACATAATTGTAATCTATATTATTTGTCTTAAGTTGGATAATGAATCAAGAAAGGAGTGGGAACTGAAAATTAGCGAGTTATCTGATAACTTACCCACTCTTAAGCAATTTCAAGAATTTTTAGAAACTAGATTTAGGGCGTTAGAATTCATTGACCCTAAAGTATCTAAACCTGTTTATGTTCAAAAGAATAATATTAATGTTCCGTTCAATAGCAACCCTAAGGTTCATCATATTGCAGGTGTTTCTTGTGCCTATTGCTGTGAAAGCCATAAGTTATGCAACTGTAAAGGTTTTGCTAAGGTCGACACTGACACTCGTCGTGGTTTCATTCAATCCAGTAATCTTTGTTTTAATTGTCTAGGCGCTGGTCATAATGTTTATGCGTGTCGTCAACCAACTAGATGCAGAATATGTAAAAGAAAACATCATTCTTTATTGCACCCCAAAAATGTCAATTATTCAACCGAGGCTCAGGCTAAGACGAGTCAGTCGGTGGAAAATGTTGCTACGGCAACATCAACTGCTTTGTCTAATGATGAGCCCACAAATAGTATAACAACCTGTTTTTCGACTAGTCGAGGTCAAGTTTTGTTGGCCACGGCTTTGGTTCAAGCTCAGTCGAAATCAGGGTCAGGTATTACGCTCAGATGTTTGCTCGACCAAGGGTCTCAGGCTTCTTTTATTACGGAGTCAGCAGTCCAATTACTTGGACTTAGTAAAATTCCCCACAAAAGCACTATTTCAGGTTTGGGAGGTGCGTCTATCACCTCCAACTCAGTTGTTAAGGTAATGATTTCATCACGTCCAGACCCCACCTTTGAGTTAAATGTTAATGCTTTTGTGTTGGGCAAACTCACATCTGTTCTTCCGGAAAAGGGAGTTGTTGTGGAGTTATGGTCGGAGCTCGCAACCCTACAATTAGCTGATCCTTCTTTCAATGTACCAGGTAAAGTTGATATGCTTCTTGGAGCTGATATTTACGGTCAGATACTACTTGATGGTATCATTAAGGCACCGGCGGGAGCACCAATCGCGCAGCGGACTGCCTTGGGCTGGATTATTTCTGGGTCAATTAATTCAGGTGATTCGATTTTGCACCGTAATATCAGCGTTAACCACGTTAACATTACGGAAAACGACCTTTTAAAAAGGTTTTGGGAGCTTGAAACCGAGAGCCCTGTGAAGGACCCCAAGCAGCATTACAGCGACGAAGAAAAGAAATGCGAAGAGTTGTTTGCAGCTACCACAATACGTGATGGCACAGGTCGCTATATAGTCAAGCTTCCGTTTCGGGATTTAGAGCCCAGTTGTCAACATGGCAGTTCTGAAGGTATAGCTGCTAGACGATTCAAGCAGATGGAAAAAAGATTTGCAAGTGATTCACAGCTAAAAATACGCTACTCTGATGTAATAACAGAGTATTTAGACCTAGGACACATGGAGTTGGTACCCGATGAAGAAATAGGTAAAACAAATGTGGTATACTTACCGCATCACGCGGACAAAACAACGTCAAAGTTACGCATTGTGTTCGATGCTTCATGCCCTGGAACCAATGGTGTCTCACTCAATCAAGACCTGTTGGTGGGCCCAACTCTACAGCCAGACTTACGTCATATTATCCTTCGGTGGCGCCGTCATCCTATCTGTCTTGTGTCAGACATTATAAAAATGTACCGGCAGGTAAAGGTCAATCAAAGTGACATAGATTTCCAACGTATTTTGTGGCGGGAAAATCCTGAAGAGGAATTGAAACACTTTAGGCTACTAAGGGTTACCTTCGGCACTGCGTCTGCTCCTTATCTGGCTGTGCGGGCATTACACCAAGTAGCTTACGACGAAGGAAAGGATTTTCCCATGGCGGTGGAGAAGATACTAAACCATTTTTATATGGACGATTTATTAACAGGCTGTGAATCAATAGAAGAAGGAAGACAAATTTACAGTCAAGCTACTCAATTATTACGAAAAGGAGGGTTCGAACTACAAAAATGGCGAAGTAATAATGAGGTATTAATGCAAGAAATCAACGCAGACGACAGGGATGTGGACGCAAATTTACAACTGAAAATCGACACAGTTATGAAAATTTTAGGACTCACCTGGAACAGGAGTAGTGATGAGTTTGAGTACTCCGTACAATTGCCTCCACTTAAGGTACCTGTGACAAAAAGAACCGTAATATCGGATATATCTCGATTATTCGACACACTTGGTTGGCTAGCACCAGTAATAATAACTGCCAAAATATTCATCCAGAAGCTGTGGCTATCTGGAATCGAGTGGGACGATGAAGTTCCGCCGCTGTTACTAAAGGCATGGCTAAAGTTTAGAGGGCATCTGAACCAAGTTGCTAGATTCAAATTGCCCAGATGGGTTCATATTAGATTAGATGACCAAGTTTTGGAGCTGCAAGGTTTTTGCGATGCGTCCAATGATGCATTTGCTGCAGTAGTGTATGTGCGGACTGTGGACCAAAAAGGAAATGTACACGTTTCACTCGTCACGTCGAGAACCAAGGTAGCACCTATAAAGCAAATATCGGTTCCGCGACTGGAGTTATGTGGCGCTGTGCTCCTTACAAAGTTACTGGTCGAAGTGGCAGAGGTCATGGGTGTTAATAAAAACAGCATCCACGCTTGGACCGATTCCTCCGTTGTTCTGGCTTGGCTCAATAGTCGTCCAAACAAATGGAAAACTTTTGTAGCTAACCGCGTGTCCGAGATTAGGGTCGGTTGAGCCGTCCCAGTGGTCACATGTCACCTCAAAGGATAACCCCGCAGATTGCGCTTCTAGAGGCACTGAGCAACTGGAAGACGAACATCTATGGAAAGAAGGTCCCGGATGGCTAAAAGAGAGGTACATTAGTTACAAAAAATTAGTGCTGAAACAAACTAATCTGGAAGAAAAAACCAATAAATTATGCTTGTTAAATACCTGTCCGAAGGATGGTGACGATAACTTTGGAGAAGCATTAATCACCAAGTATTCTAAGTTAAGGAAACTTATCCGTATTGTGGCGCATTGTAGAAGAGTCGCTAAGATTGCACGAAAGGAAGTTATCTGCGAATGGTTAACTAGCAAAGAAATTCATGACAGTTTACTTATATGCGTAAAGTTTGTACAGGAAAAGCATTTCGGAGAAGAGTTGATCGACCTGAAAGAAAAAGGGAGCATTAGTAAAAAAAGTAAACTTACCTCGTTAAATCCTATGTTAGATGAAGCTGATGTCTTGAGGGTAAACGGTAGATTGGAGCATTCAGGAATCAGTCCAGACATGAAGCATCCGATAATTCTACCTTCCAAATCGCATTTTACGTACTTAGTTATAGATCACGCACATGAAAAGACTTTGCATGGCAATCCTCAATTGATGCTCAATTACTTGAGATCAAAATACTTTGTACTTGGAGCGACTAAGGCGGTCAAGTTCTTCGTCCGGAAGTGCGTAGTTTGTGCTCGTCATTTAGCGTTGTCTAACAACCCATTTATGGGTCAGTTACCGTCAGTGCGAGGAACCGCTAGTCGACCCTTCTTGCAAAGCGGAGTCGATTATGCAGGTCCCATTAATATAAGGACCTCGAAGGGTAGAGGTCACCACTCCTATAAGGGATACATCTGCCTCTTTATTTGCATGGCTACTAGGGCGATTCACCTTGAGGTTGTAAGCGACCTTACTGCTCAAGGGTTCCTTGCAGCATTCAAGCGCTTTACCGCTCGTCGTGGTCACTGCGCAGATCTGTGGAGCGACAACGGAACGAACATTGTGGGCGCTGCTCGTGAATTAAAACAATTATATGCCGAAGAAAGATCTAGAACCGCAGTAGAAATCGCGGATCAACTTGCAAATAATGGGACGAACTGGCATTTTATTCCACCTCACTCTCCGAACTTTGGCGGCCTGTGGGAAGCTGGAATCAAATCAACAAAGTACCATCTCAAGCGAGTAATAGGAACCTCCACGCTGACCTTCGAGGAGATGACAACTGTTTTATCGCAGATAGAGGCTTGCTTAAACTCGCGGCCTATGTCAAGAATTAACGATGGTAGTGAAGATCCCATACCACTAACCCCAGGACATTTCCTGGTGGGTGAGCCACTTGTACTAGCACCGGACAGTAACTACGAATCTACCAACGTAAGCAATTTAAAGAGATGGCACCTAACGCAGAAGATGGTCCAAGACTTCTGGCGCCGTTGGTCGAGCGAATATTTGACTCAATTTCACCATCGCTATAAGTGGACACATCATACACCTGAGCCAGCTATTGGAAACATCGTGTTAGTAAAGGAGGACGATTTGCCACCATCTAGATGGTTGTACGGTATCGTCGTGGATAAGCACCCAGGGTTGGATGGAATCACACGAGTTGTCAGTTTACGTTGCAAGGGCAACATAATTAAAAGGTCCGTTGGCAAACTGTGTTTCTTGCCAATAGACAATTAAGTTGAATCTTAGTTTTAAGTTAAATTTAGCATGTAAGCACTTTATATTTTCAATGCATCCAAGAGCATGCATTCTTTTGTACAGTATTTTATTAATTAGTTAGTACTGATCCTGCTCTCACTTTTGGCTTGTTATATATTCTTATAGTTTGTTGTTAGTAGTTTTAGTTGTTTTTCTTTTAACTGTAGTGCCAAGGTGGGCGGAGAAAAGGACAATTTGTCTTGTTGTCCTTGGTGGGCGGAATGTTTAACCGTACAGCGTTCAGTTAGCAAAGTTAGTTAAGTTAGTTCACTTCACCTCGATAGATGGCGCTTATACGTCTAATGGAAACCGCTACATCGCGCTGATAAGATTTCCCCACGAGTAATGACCTCTGGTCAAACAAAGTGTTTTTTTAATTCATGCAGCATCTGTGTACCTTTAGTTGTTTATTATTATATTTTCATCTCTCCTGTTAACTACAACTAAAATAAATTCTTTATTCAATAAATACTTTTAAATAAAAAAACAAGTTCAATAATAATAAAATATAACACAACTAACCTATAATATAAATCCCTTCATTACCCCCACTTGCGGCATCGTGCCGAGGACACTCGCAGCGTTACCCCGTTGCACTGCGATGCTCAGTCTTTGAGCAAAAAAGGAGCCTTGCCTGTGGTCGCCAGAGACACCTATTAATTTGTCTGACACTTCTTTAATAATTTTTTTTGTGTCAGATGACCACGGACCAAACGTTTCTATAGCAAGTGCAGCAAATTCGTAATTTGGCTTTAAAAAAGCATATTTGCGGCACTTGATGGTTTGGGCGAGGTCTGCGGCGGTCCCTGGCTTGCGAGAAGAACCTTGGACGTGAGACGGTGCTAGCGTATCAACACAGGTGACGTCCCACGCCAAGGGACGACCAAGATGCCACGGTATTAAAGTGCATCCGTCGGGTCTCTTTCCATCTGAGGTAGACAGGCCAGTGGGCTCAAGCGAAGCTGGAAATGAAATTGTACTAAGAGCCCGACGGATCAAATCATTTATCGACGCATGTCTATAAACTCGACCAGCACTGGATTGACAACATAGACCGTGGCGTCCTAGCTCGTCGACTGCATTTCCACATCGGCAACAAGGATGTGGCTCGCAGACTTTAAGACCGAGGCGGAGGCACACTGCAATCCTTAAAGTATTAGGATCCAAAAGAGACCCTAGGGTTCGTGAAGGGAGAGAGTGCAGCCAGTGACCCGACTCTGGTTCGGAAACTGCCAATAAACGGGCCCTCTCCGATGGATTTTGACTATTTTCCAAAAGATTGTGATGGCAAATTTTGACAGAAATAAGGTCCCATGCTGCTTGGCTAGTTTTTTCGACTGGCAAGTTCTCACCCGGGTTACAGACACGCCAAGCATCCACTGCATCGGACAAGCACGACACCTGAACATCAGTGGGGTTAGAAAAGTTAAGAATCTCACTGATGAGGGTGATTGTGCTGTGGATCGATGAGAGGAAAGCTGGCAGTGCCAAGTCGCTAGTAGCCCGAATGCCAAGCCCACCGTACTTTACCGGGAGGGTTGCTTGAGACCAACTGTTAGGTGAGTGTAAGATGTTCAAAATTTTGCTACATGTTAATTTTAAAATATTATCAATCGAGTCTGACAGATGAGGAAATTTCCATACTGGGCTACATCGAAGAATGTACAGAAATTTAGGGGAAAAGAGGCATAATCGTAATATAAAAATGGCAATATGAGGCGAGATTTTGTACAGTAAATCTGATGAATCATGAAAGTTTTTTAATTTAGAATTTATAGTATAGGGGATTGCATCTTCGAAAATAGGGGCCCCAAGCAGGGAAAAAGTTTCCTTGGTCAAAACGGTGATATTAGGCGAAAGTGTATTAAAGTTGTGGATTATATCATCGCGAGCGTCCACTGAGAGCCTATCTGAAACGAATAACTCACACTTATTGAAATTTAAAGAAAGACCTATGTCAGAAAAGCGGTCTTTAAGTGTGCGAAGGTCCCCTAAAACTGAAGAGGCTTTTCCCCCTAAAGTGCCGTCATCTAAATACCAGATATTTAAGTCAGAAATAAGATTGCTAATGATTGGGTGGATGGCGAGACTAAAAATAACGGGTCCAAGCGGATCACCCTGCTGACAGCCTACACAGGACCAAATTTCGTTATTACCAAACATCAATTTAGAAGGAGTCCCATAACATTGCCAAAGGTAACCAAAAATCTCTGGTAATTCGTTTTGAATTTCCCTTAAAAGAATTGCTCTGTCAACGGAGTTAAATGCGTTTTTGACATCTATTTTTAAAAGGACTTCGTAATTTGAAATTTCAAGAAATGTGCGCGTTGCATGGACCGCGGCTTCACTACCGCCTTTAACACCAAAACCTAGTTGTTTAGGTTTGAATTTATCTGTTAGACGGGTGTGATACTCACGGCAGCATAATTTAGAAGCCAAACGGCGTAGGGAGCTACCCACCGCTATAGGGCGAATACCGCCGTCCTTTTTATTTAAAGCAATTAGGTTTGCCCCATAAATAATGGCCGTAATATCCTTGCAAATTGTTCCAGACAACATTAGATTAATAAGGGCAGTCATTTCCTTAATAAGAGCTTCCCCAGCGTCGCCCACTAGTGGATTGGTTAAATCTTTTAAATGTTGAGGAGATATACCATCCAAGCCACTAGCGGAGCCATTAGGAAAGGAAAGGACTGCTTGTATAGTAGCCGACTCAGTAACCTGCAGTGTCTGACAAGGGACGGAGGGGGCGGTGGGAAGCTGCATGACTGACTGCGGAGCGGGATGCTTCTCCTTAAGAGCCGCAAGCACTGCCGGAGAACGCGAGGCCAAAGTGTCACTGGAAAAAAGGAGTTTTGCAGCACCTTTTACATTGCCATCAGAAATTTTACTTTCAATTTGCCGAATGATGTGATTAGAGGTTTGCCGGACCGGTAAAAGTTCTGGTGGAAAATCAGGATGGAGGACGTTATTTTTAATAATTGAAGATAAAGAAAGGTTATTTTTATTGCACGGAATGTGTAAGTTTTTGTAAGCGAAAGTCAGAAGGTTTTCCCAAGCTGCAAAATTGTTTTCAGCAACTACCTTAGCCATACACTCCGACAGACTCCGAGCTACTGCTACACGGGCTCCCTTCGGAACCCTTTTTACTATTCTAGTGCTCGATTTTAAATTAGCCAACCTTTCGCCCAGCGACAGAGAAGGGTCGCCAGCAGTAGAGTCCCCGAGAGAGATGCCGCAAGAGGGAAAAATACCGGGCAACGTTGAGTCTACGCGGGGAATATGAGTCTTTGCCAAATGAATATTTAAACCGCGATTACCTTTATAAATCTTATGGTCCGCGCAAATTGGACACTCTAAACACTGAACATTTGACATAATAAAAATAAAGGTACACACAAAAAAAAAACTAAAAATGAAAAATAAAAACCACAACAAAAAGCATGACAACAGAGACAAAAGTTCTGACACAAGCACCGACAGTTGCTGCAGGAACGGTTGACTGGTAACGGCGGCGTCTCAGGCGTCCTTGGATACGTCAGACTTATCGTAGAGCCGCAAGTTGCCGGAAAGCAAACACTCCAGGGAATTTCGACAAAATGTAATGTGCTAACTCAAAATTGTAATGCTTAAAAAGCATAGATGCACAATGCACATTTTTTTTAAATGATTAAATATGATAATTAATAATGTACAAAATTTTTCGCTGTTGACAGCAAGAGGTTTTTTTCTCTCCTGTTCGGAAAGTTTAATTTGAATGGGTGGATAGCCGGGTGGAAAATTGCGTTTTCATCTCTAGGGTGGAAAGTAAATTTTTTTTAATAGTTACGATTGGCCACGGAGTCTAAGATAATTGAGCTACGTCATATTATAAACATAAAAGATTTTCATATATCTAAACTCGGCTATACGTTAAACGATGTATTTATTACGGCCTATAGGTTCATATGAAAATCATTTTAAGACTGGTCTATTTTTTTCGCTATTACAGAAAATCAACATTTAAAATTATTCCTCTATTCTCGCCATAATGCCGTGATAGCATAGCATGACACTTTTTCTTTCACGTTTCGGCATGGCCATCTAGAAAATACACTACTGCCAACATTAGAAAAGTTTAATCGAGTTGGTCACGACCAAGGAGCTTATTATACAACAAGGAGGTTGAACACCGAACATCCGTTCGAAACAAGAAATTTGACCTTTATTACGTCACGAATATATTCCATCTCTTTCTTTAGTTAGGGTAAGAATGAGATGGAATATGCCGTGACCAACTCGATTTAACTTTTCTAATGTTGGCAGCATGTGTATTTTAACTTTTTTATTAATCTAGAAAAAAAAAGTTTTCAATAGATAAAGCGGGAAACGAGATTAAATATGTTTAGGTATACCGTGTCTTTTTTCCTCACAGTCGAAATGAAAAGTAGAGTGTCAAACGGGGGTGAAATTACCCATTTCACCTCGAACTATTGGCGCTCTTACTTCGTTCGAGCGCCAGAAATATCTCGGGTGAAATGGGTCACTTTCAACCCTTGGTTATCAATCTACTATTTTTAATACATAAATATCAAAGTGTATCATTTTTGGAACCTCATTTGAACACTAACGTTTCGTAACTCAACCTTTAGCAGCTATTTTATTTGACTTATGAGTCAGTAAGCTGAACAACTATTGGCAGAAATTCGTTTAGCCTATTAATCACTACACATTTTGAATGCTTGCTCAAACAACTTTTAAACGGTTGGTTATTATTCATCATCCTTTAAATCATAGATTTTTGTAACAAATAAAATTCACTGTTACGATGTACCTACCTTAGTATCATTTGTCCTAAATAACGGCTCAGTTTATTAATAGTTTACCTATTTTTAAATTGACTTTGTTGTGTTTGTTATTTTCTGGGCAGATAAAAAACATAACCTCGAAGGCCAAGGCGGGAGCTTTGCTTTCTAACCTAACCTATCCGATTCGGATCTGCCCTGATTCGTATTCCATAAAACCACCATAAAAATGCACAGATGCAGATGCAGATGTACAGTTAACTGAAAAAAATCCGAAACAAAAATACTGAACCTTGAATCTACTAAACAATAATGATGCCATGTCACAACTCTGCTTATCATGTTTTGACGAACAGTTGTTCGGTAAAATGAAACAATTACGAAACAAACAATCGATTTGACGTACCTCTGCGTATTGCTTTCAGTCTACCGACTACTCGGCGAAACAAATAATAGGCGTAACGAAATTATACCAAACGTTACTCGGCCAAAATATAGGTATGCCAATAGTTGTCTGCGAAACAAAAATCGGCGTAATTAAACTCGGCGAAACGACAGGTCACCGGGACCGGCGCCAACGCAAGCCCCCAGGAAGATTCGCTTCCCGCTGCTGGTTTTCCAGCGGATAACCATCTGGGGCAAGCACTTCCGGGTCCTCAAGGGGCTCCTGGGACGCGCCCCTAACGCTCGCCCGTTTAAAAACGGCGTCCGCTTCTCGCTGGCAGGTGAGGAGCAGTACAGAGTAGTACAAAGGTACCTCTATGATCTGGAGAAGGAGGACTCCATCCTAAAGTAGTACTCCTACTCCCTGCCCAACGACCGCAGCCAAAAGGTGGCCATCAGGGGTCTCCCTGTAGACACCGCACCGGAAGATATCCTTGATGAACTGACGGTCCAGGGCTTCACCGTCGAGGAAGACAGATCCATCAGGGCCCGCAGGGCAGGCCTTGGTGTATTTTCTACGCCCAGGTTAAGAAGGACACCACCATGTTCAAAATCACCCTCTGCATGCCGGGGGTCATCATAGAGCCATAGAAGCGAAAGCAAGGCATCGCGCAGTGCCACCGCTGCCAAAATTTCATAGCCTGCGTGTGCTGTGGAGGCCTTCACGCAGCGATTGCCCACGGCCCCGAAAGGAGCTACCAACCTGCGCGAATTGCAGCGGTACGTACACCGCCAATATCATTGACTGCCCAGACCAGAGACATAAAAAGTAACCTTACCTTCTGAAGCCCAAGCAGGGCCCCGAGCCCACCACCACCAAAACCGTCGAAGCGGCGCAAGACAGCGCCACCCTGATGCCCCCAGAAATGACCCGATGTAGCCTTAAAACGCGGAAAGATGCGTGGAACACGAAACCGTGGCACGCAGCCCTCCGCGAAAGGTACAACACCCGCCGCCATACCCACTGCAATAACGAAGTAACCAGCCCCGACACCAGCAGCCGTAACCAACACCCCAGACGAGAGAAACGAGGCACTATCACAATAGTAATCCGTATTTTTTCTAGTACTTCACATGAGTTTTGTTGGCAAAGCATGTACTCGTAAGAGTTGATTTCAGCCATGAGAGACTTATCTGCAAAAATATTCTTCATTCCATTTCCATTATTTTTTCGTGATAAACTGGAAATCATTTTATACGAATGATCTACATTTTTACTACTTTGCAACAGATATGCCATTGATGTTCAATATGTTTGCCGGTTCACTTTGAACACTGGAAGACTTAAATTATATTTGTGTGCTAAATGGTTCGTAGCTGTTTTTTACCCGTCAAGTGATCTGTCAAAGTTGTTGTACATCAAAATTAAACTGTACGTCAAATAAGTCACGAAATATCAAAAAATCTGCGCACACATGTTGTGCGTAGGACACCTGCCGGGTTAATGATTATCTCACGTCTGAGCAGTTTCGCGTTAACTTAAAATTGGAGTCACCTATAAAAATAACACAAAAATCTTCAAGTGTAAAATCTGCTAGCTTTATTTCGATTCCTTTTATAAATTCATCGCTATTCTCATTATTTGTAATGCACTGGCACTTGTTCAGAGACAAAGTCATTCAAATTAACCTTCTCAAGGGTTATTATTTTTGCCACTAATAAGGCAAATCTCTAATGTATTATTTCAGTTAATCTTTTAATGCTAATTAGGATCCTTTGATATATTTGACGCGAATCGGGTGTATATTTATTGCATAATTTGTATTGTTTTTATTTAGTAGTTATCTTAATTATTAGTAGTCATCTCGGTGACATTTTTGTTCCCCGAAATGGCGATCGACGTTATAATATTTACAAAATGCATAAAAATGCATTATGACCACTGTTAAAAATGTTAAAAAAACTCCGTAAAAAAGTTATCATGGCCACCATGATAGCCAAAACACGTCTAATGCACGACCGCTTTGTTTCGAAAATCATCACGATTGGTTCTGTGCTGCTAGCACCGAACTATCAATCTTCTTTTATATATAAAAGGCAAACCTGACTGACTTAGATATCAACGCACAGCCGTAACTACTGTACCTAGAAACTTAAAATTTGGTACAGGGGTGTCTTTCATGATGTACTTAAGTGAGCACTAAGAAAGGATTTTTGGAAATTCACTCCCTAAGGGATTATAAGAGGGGGAGTAGCGGGAAACTAATTTTACGCGTACGAGGTCGCTGGCGTCCTCTATTTCTTTATAAAAACGAAAGTGTGTTTTCTAAGCAGCCGTCATTTTGGTGTGTGTCTTTATTTTAAAATTTTAATTGCTCCTAAAGTATTAACATAAAATCGGTGCCTCATTATATATTTCACAATTTTATTTGAATATGTAACCTATAATGTGATTTTTAATTATCGTTTGATAATTAAAAATGACGAAAAAGCTTGCCGTCAAAAATCCACCCATAAGCTGGGTTACTTAGTAAAACAATCGTTCAACATAACAATTTTATAAAAATAGTATACGTTTATAACATTTTTACTGATTGTAAATTTCAAACATCCCAGATAAAATTGGTCTTTTTTGTTTAGTGACGCTTTGATTCTCAAGGTGCGTAATTAAGTAAGTACAATTGCAACAGAAAAAATTCGTAAAAAGGGGAACCAGATTAAATAGGTACTACCTACTGCATGCCTATATGGTTGAGTTTATCGCGTGACAAAATGTGGATAAAACATCCGTCACTCTCGTACGTTTATGACCTAACCCTATATTCAAACCCTGGACAGAAGCTAACTTCGTATTATTATTTTTCATCACACTTTCACGTAAACAGTATCTAAACATACAGGTTAACTGGGCCGTAAGCCCCATATAAAACCCTCGACTTTTTTTTTTTAATGAAAACCTAGGTCGGTAAGTAATTTTTTTTAATTTATAGCGCAGCACACCGTTCATGCATGTTCAAGCAAGGAGTTTACACGAAATTGAAAAATTGTTTTAAAATGTTATCTAAACAGTAATTTCATTGCAATCTCGCTACATGTTATAAATTTTAATAAATAAGTTTTTTCTGCCCTATAATTTCATTTATTTACTCGCAAATGTGATGAAAAACATTGTATGTTTCACGGGCGGTACGGGAATTACGAACCTCGACTCAGAAAGCCCTCAGTCTTCGACTTCGGGCTTCTACTAGAGCCTCGGTCGTAATTCCTTACTTACCGCCCTTAATACACAATGTACTATTATACATTTTGTAATAGTAAATGTCAAATTTTAACCCGAAGTAAGCCTTATCTATCCGCAGTTTGAATATAGGGTGCGGCCGGAATATACCTACTACGTGTCAAAAGTGACGGATGTTTTAACCACATTTTGTCACGCGATAAACGCAGCCATATTAGGCCACCTGCTGTCTTGTTACGGGAAATAAAAAACACTTGATTTGATGAAGGTTTCATCGTTCGGTGTAGCGTTATCGTTACATTTATAACTGTAAAAATGTCTTTGGGTTGGCTGGAAGAGATCCCATTAAGGGATAAGATCGCTTTTGTACATATTTTTATATACATACATACATACATAAAACTATTATTAATGTTAATAGTAAAAACAAATATAATATAATATACTCAAAACGAATGTCATAATCAAATGGTTAAAAATGTACAACCTTAAAACTAAATACCTACAAAACTAAAAAGGTAACATGTAATCGGCGCAAATTCGCCGCCTTCTTAACGCTCACGCGAAGCGCAGTCTTAGCGCTCTTGCTTAAATAAGTTCTTATCTAGTGAAGGAATCCATTTTTGCGCATCGCCTTCGCGACAAACCCGATCTGCTTCCAATTTTGAACGCACGTTACATAAGTATTATTTATTCGGTCTCTGATTCGCGCACACCTAATTGTTTAAAAAACGTAACCGAAGTTAATAGTGGTCGTCACTAAACGTTCTGTCCTCGGGAAATACCTATTACGAGAGGTAAATGATATTATCGCGAGAGTTGTTGTACCCCAACTTGGGTAAGTGGTACACTGTATTAAAATAACGCTTTTCGATCTGTAGTAATTAAAGGGTAGACATTGGGTTAACGGTGCTTAGTGCTTCTGCTTCCTTTCTTTCCTTCTGCTGGTTATGCACCATCATATTAGCACATCGCAATCATTATTAGATATTTATCATCATTCTGTGATCATGTTATTTTTGTAAGCTATTGCATCATCCTTACAAATTGTAATCTCTGATTGTAAACATCCACAGCATCACTGCTCCATTAGGCACTTTCTTTTCTTTTCGCGCTTGCTGGGATGCTCACAAATCATACCTGAACCCGTTTCTAATACGTTTTGGACGGCGCGTTCCAGGGTCCTAAATTCGGGCAGTTGAATTGGGTGGAGGGTCCACTGCAGCCACAGCTTAAACCGACATTCCGTCGCCAGGAGGAACGCCATCCACCATCTAGGACCTCTCCGGGACGCCGCAGGGGTACAGTCGGCCACAGTTACGAGCGCCCGCGAGCACCAGCACGTCCCATTCCCCAGACGAGAGTACCTAATCCGTAGGGACGGAACCGGGACTGTGCGAATTTATTTTAATCCCACGACTCTTAGTTCTTTTTACCCGAAGCAATCGGACCACTGTTTCAGATTTTTTAATTATACATTTTAATTGCACGAGTCTTTGTCTCTTATTTTATTATAACGTCGAATATTAAACCCTAGTAGGAGCTCAGAGACTGATAAACGTGACAACGGTAGGTAAGTACTACCAGCCCATCGGAACCCTGAACAACCATAGAACTATGTCACAGTGACGTTATGATTCACGTCGTAACAAGTGCCAAACAAATTATTTTATATAATAGGAAGGAAACGCGCGGTTAGTGTACGGTGTGCGCTCCCACAGGAATCAGCTGCGGGCCGCTGGTGGGCGGCGTCATCGGCGCGCGCAAGCCCGTCTACGACATCTGGGGCAACACTGTTAACGAGGCCTCGCGCATGGAGAGCACCGGTGCCATGGACCGCATACAAGTTACCAAATACACTAAAGAGGTGACTATTACAGTGATCTTTCAGTCATGTACAATCAGCCCATCGGAACCCCATAGAACGTTGTCACAGTGACAATATGAAACAATTTGTTTGGCACTTCTTACGAATTGAATCATAACGTCATTGTGACACTGTTATACAGGGTGTTACAAAAATACCCGTAAAGCCGAAAGGGGGTTAAATGGTGCCTTATAACAAGATTAACAAGTCCATTTACAATATTTGAGAGTCGTACTATAACTGTATGACTAACAGCATAAAAAAAAAATCATTCATGTGCTAGCCCTATTTCAGTAAAATTAAAGAGTAAACTACGCAGAATGTTAAGTAAAATTCGCGAAACGGTAAAGAGAAACAAAATGAACAGAATTCGATTAGATACATATTACAAGTCGAGTTTTGGAAGATTTTAAACGAAGAAATCTAAACTAACACTTTTTCTTAATGAACGTCAAATTTACAGGAACGGCTCAAAGTGAGCTCCGCCTTGCTCAATGCACAACCTCGCTCGTCGGGATATGGCTTGTGTGGCATTTCGCACCATCGTTGGTGTTATTGACGCGAACACCGATCTTACACGCTGCTCCATCTCGAAAACCGTTGGGCAATCGGAGAAATAGACTCTGTCCTTCACGTAACCCCATAAGAAGACATCCAAGGGTGTGATGTCCGGAGTACGAGCGGGCCATAGCACCGGTCCTCCACGTCCGATCCATCTTCGTGGAAAGCGAACGTTGAGATACTCTCGCACGTCGCGAGCAAAATGAGCCGGAGCTCCATCGTGTTGAAACATCATGTTCCTTTGGTTGTCAAAGTAATCCCTGTCGGCCACAGGAAAGTCGTCAATTGCCTCTTTAAATTCCGTTTGTAAAAACGTTAGGTAGTTGCCCCCGTTCAGACGTGATGGCAAAATGACGGGACCAACGACATGCCCGTCATAAATGCCAGCCCACACATTCAGCCGCAAATGATGTTGGAATCTGCCCTGCCGTGAAGCGTGTGGATTTTCGCGAGCCCAAACGTGATCGTTATGCATATTTGAAAGTCCTGACCTCGTGAAAGTTGCCTCATCCGTCCACATAACATAGTTTACGAAATTAGGTTTCTCCTCTAACTGCCTCAGATACCACTCGCAGAAGTTCCTCCTGGGAGCAAGATCAGAGGGTATCAGCTCCTGTGTATGGCGATAATGATAAGGGTGACGGTTGTCGTCACGAAGAATTCGCCAAACTGCAACATGGTTCATACCGAATCTTGCTTCGGCTCGTCTCGTACTCGTGGTTGGCTCTTCTTCAAAATGCTCTAACACTAACTCAGCCTGCCTGGCATCGACTGTGCTTGGACGTCCACTTCCAGAAGGCCGATGAAAGGAGCCTATGGAATGTAGGGGTCTTGACATGTTGAGAAAACACTGGTACGAAGGTAGCCGTCGCTGTTCAGCGGGTGGTCTTCCATCGATAAATCGTTGCCGATACAGTTCGCGAGCACGATTTAAATTGCTCTCTTCATGGCCTACGCATAACATCATATCGTAATATTCTGAGCTAGAAAACATCGTCATTTTGGAAAAAAATATGGAAAAACACGGAACAATTGTAGAATATCGATAAGAAGTTTTGAAATTGACAACATAATTTTTATTCCGTCTTGACGTTTTTTAAAGCCAGTACTTTAAGCATAATGACATCGTAGTACTGAACCTTTGTGGATGAAAAACAGAAAAACCATTATAGTTGACAATTATTAAAATTGGTAGGTAGGCCTCTCTGTTAAATAATCTATGCTAACTCCGGTTCCCTGACATGACAGCTTACTAGGGTTGACAATATTTTTGGCTTTGATAATTTACGAGTATTATATTTTTACGGGGTATTTTGTAACACGTTGTATAGTGGGTCAGGGTTCCGATGGTATGATAGTATATCATGCATTTTCTCTCAACCGCATACTTACCGTTTACCGAAGTGAAAACAAACAAGCAATATGACAATGTGATCGCAGCTGTTGAGCCGGCGCGGCTACGAGCTAGAGGCGCGCGGCGCGGTGGAAGTGAAGGGTAAGGGGCGCATGGAGACGTGGTGGGTGGTGCGGCAGCGCGGCGCGCCCGGCGCCGGGGCGGCCGCCGCTCCTGCGCCGCCGCGCTCGCTGGCTGCGCTCGTCTACACAATGCTGCAGGCGCGCAAGCGCATCTACACACACCCACTCGACGCTGCGCACATGCGTGAGTTGCGAGATTCCTCCACAGGATCATTTTTAAACTTACCCATTTCAGGCTTAATAGTAGTTTATGTAACTGATACATAATGAGAACCCTTAAAATACTCGTGTGATTTTAGTATGAACCTCGCCTTAGCAGTTTTTTTTGGTGTATCACTACATTCCCAATTGAACTACTGATTAACTAAAAGGAAAAAAAGGCGGCCACCTTTTTCCTTTAAGTTGGCTAGACGAAAGGTAAGGGTTATTAAATTTTGTCATATTTGCTACACAAAAGATAAAAACCATCCTTCGATTTCAAGACAATATAGGTACTTTTCACTTCTCATGCTCTTAAAATGTTACTTTACTCTTGGCGCATAGGGAGTAAAGCTCCTTATTAATCCCTAGGGATTAAAGTTTTTTTTTTTTACTTTGGGATCCCCTAAACATCCAATTACGATGTTTGTGAATGGAGGATTATCGCCAGTTTCAGTGATTATGTATAGACGATTTTTAGGGCGTGGAAATAACCTCAAAATGACAACTGCGCAAAAATATAAAAAAACGGTTTAATTTTGTAAGACACAATTAATGGTTACACGATTATATTAAGGATAAATTCAATTCATTCATGCAAACATTTACAGCGTCACTTTGCAAAAATAAAATAAAAGAAATGAAAAAAACAACAGAACAAATTTGTAAGGAACTTTGTTATAATCAATAATGGTAGTTTGTATAAAGACAACAAATCATATTTAATATTAAGATACGTCATCTGCGCGCAAAAGCGTTCCTCAATAAAGAAGGTAAATTGCCTTACTACCGTTCAATTACGCCGCGACCGCTGACACGCACGCGTCAAAGATAATAAAGTTTTATTACCAAAAAGTACCAAATAATTTCATAAAATATGCCGTCTTGTGTTTTTTGAGGCTGCCGAAATTACACTGTAACTGTAAAAGGAAGAAAGGATGTCTCATTTCATTCGTAGTACGTACCTTAAATATTGTTACATTTTGTTGCCAAAACTGAGAGGGCTGATTG
The DNA here is from genome assembly GCA_923062465.1 of Acleris sparsana. NCBI lineage: Eukaryota > Metazoa > Arthropoda > Insecta > Lepidoptera > Tortricidae > Acleris > Acleris sparsana. Next base: position 45,024,446 of record OV281285.1, on the reverse strand, counting down.
AAGAGCTATAAGATTAAGCAAATTTGACCCTTATGAAAATTTCATAGTTTTCGATATATTGGCAGTATTGGCACTTTTACAAAACCCAGTTTTTCGGAGACTGACTGCAAATTTAAATATTTTGGAAATCTGTTTATTGCAGGGTATTGCCAATAAAATATGCTATCGAATGTGTTTCAAGTTTTTTTTTGTAATCATAATGATGTGGCAGTTATAAAAAAAAAGTGCAATTTGTAGATTCTTGAATTTTTTTACTGATGTTTTGATTTAATTTTATTTAAAAAAATTGTACTAAACCAACCTGGCAAATAACGTTAAAAAATACAAATTTATTGTTGTTTTTAAAATGGTTAAACATTTACTTATTGACGCAGTAGTTTACGAGATAATGATATTTTATTTAAAAAATATACAGGGTGACTGTGGGGTCGTGATCCTAACTTAATTTTTCCAAGTTAACTAATTATTGAGATTATATTAGTACAGGGTAATTGGTGGTAGGTAACTGAAACAAAATTTATCATTAAAAAATGTTTCCCTAAATAACACAAAAACTTTGGTCACCTTACATATCATATTGAAAACCAACCGATCAGACGAGTAATAAATTGACAAGTCACAGTGACAATTTCATGTTATGAAAGTGTTAAAATACGAAATAAAGCAGTAGGTAAATAAACAAAATAAGATAAGTGGAAATTAATAAAAAATAGTCATGCCTGCGGCATATCCGTTCTCAAATATCGAGCGGTCTGACATGGTAATGTTTTATTACCAAGCAAACAATGCGACGAGGGCTCAAGATTTATTTCACCAAAGATATCCTAACCTACCTATTCCAAGTCGAAGATTGATTAACGCAATGGTGCAAAATCTGCGGGAATTCGGACAGTTTGCTGTGCCCAATCACGCCCAAGCACGAGGCGGAGACAGGCCTCGCGGCCGTGGAAGGCGTTACCAGCAAAGCCTTGATGAACGCATTTTACGATACTTTTATCAGGATCCAAAAAGAAGTACTTACTCGGCAAGCAGCAAGGCGTCACGATGTTAGCCAGTACTTCGTTTGGCGATTGCTCAACGCTACCGGATTGCATCCGTATCATTTTCATCCTGTACAGGATATTTCGGCTAACGATTTTCCCTTACGAATGAACATGTGTCAATGGCTTTTAGAAAACCAACAAACCAACATTCTATGGACGGATGAAAGCACGTTTACGCGTATTGGGTTGTTTAACATGCATAATGAACATTACTGGTGTTCAGAAAACCCACATCTAACAAGAAGGAATGCGTACCAGGTGCGATTCAGTTTAAATGTTTGGGCAGGAGTTGTCAACGACGTTGTGATCGGACCTGTCTTCATAGAAGGAAGATTAAATGATGCTAAGTACCTTGATATGTTGAGACGCGTGGTGCCTGACTTACTGCGAGGAGTGCCGGAACACTACTTACAGAATCTGCACTATCAACACGATGGTGCACCAGCCCACTTCGAGCACCGAGTGTGTGATTACCTCAACGAACAGTTTCCTCAACGCTGGATTGGGAGGGGTGGACCGGTACCATGGTGTCCTCGAAGTCCGGACCTCACTCCTCTAGACTTTTTCCTTTGGGGTGAAATTAAACGACTGGTCTACGAACAAGAATCCAACTCTGTTGTAGAACTACGACAGCGAATAGTTTCAGCATTTGAAACGGTAAAAGGCAATAGCTTCGCTCTTAGCAAATTAAAAGACAATCTTAAGCGGCGAGCGGAATTGTGTCGACAGCAAAACGGATCGCATTTTGAACACCTTTTAAAGTACCTATAAGTTTTTAATTGTGTTTTTTTAATAAAATTATTTAAATTTAAATGTTTTCTTGAGTCATTTTGTTTAGTACTGGATGTACGATAAACAGTTAATTATTCAATCATTAATAAATGTTATCGCTAACTATCTACCTACGTACTTAACTAGACAGTTCCACTTGTGAGTGTGTAGGGTGGCCATGATCCTGAATAAATAGATTGGGTTTATTATTTATTTAAATAAAAAACAAACTAATTGTCCTAAAGCTCTCAAATTTACTGCGTTATGTTTCTAATGATGTAGAGAGTTTAAGTTTAATTTGTTGCTACACGACCCCGCAGTCACCCTGATCATTCCGTGGCTTGGAACCACAGTTCGAATTTTGAAAAAAAAAACGATTATTTGAAGAATGATTTGAAATTGAAAAACAATTCGAAATTCGAACTCAAGCTGGTCTTCTGGTTATCGATTATTTTAGTAATTTCAGTACACTTCGTTAACTCGTTTGATGTGCACCGTTTGGTTTGGTTTCTTGGGATTTTGCTTTGCTATCTTGGACTCTTGTTTTGCCTAGTGATTTGGATTTTGTGTAAGTAATGTACTTTGCTTCGTGTATCCAGACTCATTTTTGCTTTGTGATTTTGATTTTGACTTGAACTTTGCTTTGTGTACTCGTGTTTTGCCTAGTGAATTTTATTTTGTTTTAATATGGAGTTGGACTTGTGTATTAAGAACAAGTGTAGTTGCGTATTGTATTTATTGTTTATTCCAAAAATATACCTGAAAATTATACTCCTCAAGAATATGAAAACATGCATCTGATTTATGGGGAATGCCGGGGTAACTCTAATGCTGCCGCTAGATTGTATCGTGAAAGATATCCAAATATTTTAAGACATCCTGACCATCGAGTATTAAGAAATGTTCACCTCGCTTACTCAAAAGGCATTTTGCCTGGCAATCACGGTGGATCAGGAAGACCTAGTGCGGATTATGATGAAGAAGTTTTGCAAGCGATTCAAAACGACCCGTCTATTTCCACACGTAACATTGAACGTAGTATAGGGGTGTCAAAATCTGTTGCAAATAGAACTTTACTTCGTTATGAATATCATCCATACCACATACAACGAGTTCAAGCGTTGTTGCCCCGTGATTACCCACAGCGAGTACAGTTTTGCCAGACAATGCTGCAGAATCACAGAGAGCATCCAAATTTCATAAACTGGGTTTTATGGTCGGATGAAAGCACTTTCAAAAGAGACGGGTTTATGAATATGCACAATTTACACAGTTATGCATTAGAAAACCCTCTTTTAATGAGAGAAGATCGGTCGCAGTACCAATTTAAAGTGAACCCGTGGACTGGAATATTAGATGGAAAAATAATTGGCCCATTTGAATTACCAGAAAAGTTAAATGGTCAAAATTATCTGCATTTCTTTCTTCTCTGCATTATGCATTTCACGGAGATTCTGACATGCGGCGTAAAGTATTTTATGTCAATGTTTTTGGGAAAATATTGACTCTTATTTCACGAATTTGATAAAATCTATTACCACAGGAATAAAATAATGTTAATAATTTTAAATATTTATTATTTGAACTAAAAGGAACTTCAATAACTCACAAAAAGAACTATAAAAACAGACCTTACTATCAGCTTTAAAATTTCGGTATTACTTTTTTACAAGGTAAGTGGTATACAGGGTGTGGCCTGTAACAGGAGCAAAAAATTAAAACGTAGATTCTACTCCTCAAACTAGACAACTTTTGTTTAGCAACTTTTTAAAATCATAAAGTTTTTAGATTGTTCATTTTTCAAACAAAGTAAGTAGTATTTTCAATGTACTTAAAACTCCGTCTAATTGACATCGCCTGTCAGTCTAGTCACTCTACAGACATAACCAATTTCATAGTACATTGGGTGTTCGAATTAACTTTATAATGTAATAAAATTCAAACCGCAAGTTTTTTTTCAAAGTCGTCAAACAAACGTTGCGTAGTTTGAGGAGTAGAATCTACGTTTTAATTTTTTGCTCCTGTTACAGGCCACACCGTGTATATAATATGCTCGTATGTGGTTATCTGTCCCAGCATTAAGAAGTATAAAGTGAGCAAAATTATGTTACATTTTACTTCAAGATACTGTTACGTAGGTGGGGGTAGGTAACTGATAGAAATGCACGGAAACACCGATAATCAAAAGTAGACTTTAATAACGCACTCACGTAAACCGTCACAAAACAATTAACGCACAATAAATTTCGAAGATCGCTCGGGTCGCTCTTATTCGAACTGTTCGCTTTCCAATTAAAGACTGATTCTGCCACAACCGCGGTCCGCCTTTTATAGTTCCTAAAATGTTATTCCAGAACGCCTTCCATACTCCGGATCTTATGGAACGATCGATGTAGTGTGTTCCGCCGAGGATGACCGAGACTAATCGTTTCTGCAATGTTCTACGCCTTACTACCTGCTCGCTCCGTTCACAATGGCGACGTCCTTGGCACACAGGTCTGGAATATCCAGCGCATCGCTGTCTATTTCCCAATCGTGTTATTTATTTCGCTCTTAGTGGAAAATGAAATGCTTTACCACATCGGCGTAACACCACCCCCTCCTAAGACATGCTCGTCCCGAGCATTATTCGTTCCGTAATATCTCGCTAGTCGGTCAACATGGACAACCTTGCAGGAGCTTCTCTGTATCCGATACGTGACGTCGTTGATTTTAGTGACCACTTTGTATGACCCTTCCCAATTCGGTGATAGTTTTGGGAATTTCCCTTTTAGGGTTATGCAGCCACAACAATAAACGTGCTTCAAACCACTGGTTAGATTTTCGGTCATAACGTGTTTTCATCTTCGCATTGGCTTGAAGTCCATGTTCACGAACGTGACTGTGAACATCGTCTATCCGGTTTCGCAAATCACTGGCATACTCGGTGATCGATTTCGGCGAATCAGGAGAACGTCCCAAAAGTTCTGTGGGTAAACGAAGTTCTCTTCCAAAGTTCACGTAAGCTGGGGTGAAGCCTTACTCTCATAAGTTGTCGACCTATTTGACATCAGGAATAGAGGAATATGCCTATCCCAATATTTTTGGTGACTTTCAACAACCTTTGCCAAATGTCTTTCCAGCGTCTGGTTGAATCTCTCTACCATTCCGTCCGATTGTGGGCGATATGGCGTAGTTGCGTAAATTTTTGAAAAGTGTGTTTTTTCGACATTTGTATGGCAATTTTTTTATTTTATTTTATTTGGTTCTTAGTGACGTCATCAGGTGAGGTTCTTAACAAGAAAAAATATGGTGTATGAGGTACCACTCTGCTTCAAATAGTTAGCTAATATTGACGCAAAAAAACGGTGGCATACAAATGTCGACAACGCCATACAAATGTCGATAGTGCCATAAAAATGTCGATATAGTGCCATAAAAATGTCGATACTGCCATACAAATGTCGAAAAGTCGTATTTACTGGCATAAATACCATTTGGAACAAACTCACTGATTATTATATCGAAATTAGGTATAAGCAATTATATGCAAAATTATAAGTTTGTAAAATGAATCAGTTTGTGAAACGTTTTTTAGCAAATGATGATAATATCCGTGGCTGGCGTGAATACGTTGATATGTCTAAAACGGCAATTTTACAGGGCGCCAATTTTAAGGTTTGACATTTTCTGGTAAATCGCTTTTTGTTTGAAACTTTGATGTAAAACTTGATTTACCCATATTTTTTTGCATACTTTTGAATGATTAGAAGATATTTGTGAGATTCCCTTAGTTTGATTAATATTAGACTTATCAACTTACGTTTCATCTAGTTATCAACGTATTCACCATACAAAGAGGGGAAAATTGACGTTTCGAGGAAGAAAAAAAATCGCGAAAAATCCATTTTGTGTTATTATACTACACAAAAGTTTTGTTAAATACAACTTTTTATTATCTTTCAAGTGGAAATTAGTGATTTAGAGAATCATGTCTAGTTTTAATAATAATAGACATATCAATTGGTTCACCGACGGGGGCGACGAGTTATCAACTAATTCACCGTATTAGTATGAAAAAAATAAAAATAACATCATCTTTTTAAATATTTTTTTAATTAAAGAAACTAAAATATTCATGACATGCAATTTTCGGAGTTTTCCCAAGAATTTTGCTCTTGTAGATCTCCCAAATCTGGGTTTATTTCGTCTATATCCGGGTCAGCTGGGGCATCCAAGAAATGTTTCATAGAGTTCTTGAAGTTCATGAACGTGATGACCTTTGGAACGATTTGTTCCCTATCGTCGGCTCAATCGTCAAGAATCTAAACGCCCGCCGATTTGAGAATACAATGCACCCAATAACGGTCAAAACCATAATCACTACGTCGACGATTATATCCACTCCATAGACAACATGGAGGAAGCGATCAAGACTGGTGAAGGACGTAGTGACCATACACGCGGCAAAAGAGCTTCTGCGACACCTACCAGAAGAGAAGTTGGCGCCGGGAGGTGTAAAATTTCTTTGAAACTCCGAAGACAAACAACAGGAGCGGGTTCTGGGTGTCAACTGGGATCCCAACGCAGACAATTTTGTCTTTAGCATGAAGTATCACAAAGTCGATAAAGAACTCCAATCTGGGACCAAACGACCGTGTAAGAGAAACATTTTACGACTAATCATGAATGTTTTTGACCCTTGGGGATTCGTACTGACAACGACAATTAAGGCAAGACTGATACTTCAGGACATCGATTTTTAGAAGATTTTAATTGTTCTCGGGGTTCTTCCAGCTTGCGTTTCCTACTAAATAAATATAAAATCATTCACTTCTGCAAAACAACGAATACATTATTAAATAAGAAAGTAGGTACATTTCATTCACGCTAATGTTAGACGGACGACGTGTAGCTTACTACTTACTTTTTCCTGGTCCACCGTTGCAGATCACAATCTTATAACAACAAATTTACTTTAAAACAATTAGTACCTAGTTCAAATTATTATTATTTATTTATAATTATTTTAATAAAGTTCTAAAGTGAGCAAGCGTTGTCGTCGCCGCCCTGGCCGGAAACTTTATATGTAGGTAGGTACCTACACAGAGCTAGTGACGTGCCACGCTCATAGAGATTGAACATAACCGATTTTTTACAATTGCTTTTTTGTGAACATTTTTGCGATTGTTAATAAATTAGTGAAATTATTTTAATATAGTGAAAAAATAAATAGAGACAACACTTTTATTGCAATTAGTAATATTGACAACTATACCTACATATTCTTATTTACATTATTATCTGAAAATATACAAGTATACCGGTTTGTTCCCTTAAATAAAAACATTGTTAACTATACACGTCGAGGTTTCAGCACTGATTTTAATTGTTTGTCAGTTGTGTTAAGAATTGTGATATACATAATTTGAATACAAGAAATAAAAATAAAATTGCTATTAAAAAATTTCGTGTCCGTAAGGGTTATAAATCATTTGTAGGTCAATGCATTATTTTCTATAATAAATTACCTGACTCAGTTTTAAAGTTACCATTTCCAGTACTTAAAAGTTACTTGAAAAAGTCGTTGATGTCTAAGGCTTACTATAGGGTCGAGGACTATCTAACAGATAAAAATGCTTGGCCTAAACTTAACTAAACACCTAAATAACTGATTAATAAAATAGGCATAAAAATATGTAAATATTGTATATTGTCTAGGGGACACGGTTTCTGTAGGAGAATGTATCGAAACTTTGTATGTGGTGGTTGTCTTGCACTGTCATAGGAAAGTATATATATATATTTTTAATATATATACATATTTTATATAAATATATATTTTTTTTATTACTACTTCTTATTACTCCCTATGAAAATTCTTAGTTTTGACACATTTTCTTGCACAAGCTACGCTTGAATGTTTTATATTTTTATTTTTATTTTATGTTAAATTCATTGTTTTATATCATGCTAGGTTAAGCTTTATAATTGTATAATATCATAAGTTTTAAAAAACGACTGACTGTTGAGTTTCTTGCGGCGTTTCTTCTCAGCAGTGGTCTCTTGCGAAGCGCTGGTAGATTTTGACGTGTAAAAGTGCCCGTGCGGCCTAATTACTGAATAAACATCTTTTATCTTTTATCTTTTTTTTAATATCTTAAGATATTCTGGAGAATTAAAATATTTTTTAAATATAAGTTGAGATATCGTATTATTGCGTTGGTTCATAATTCTTTATCGTAAGTTTCCATGTTAAGATATCACATCATGCACTTGTTTCATTACCTGTACGTAACTTGATAACTCGGTGGACAGTAGTACAAGTTAAGATATCATATTACGTACTCAGATTTATTTACTGTGCGGAAGTTGACAACTCAATGGACATAAATATAAGTTGAGATATTATATTAAGAACTTACATATTTTAACCGTACATAAATTGACAACTCGATGGCCAGTAATATAAGTTGAGATATCACATTATGCACTTAGTTTTGGTTACTGTACAAAATTTGATAACTCGATGGAAAGTTAAACAAGTTGCGATGTCATATTACGCACTTAGTTTTAGTTACTGTGCGTTAGTTGATAACTCGTTATATATGATTTTTTTGATTGATATGTCGTTATGTTAAAATAATAACGTTATTAGGTACTGTAATCGAGAGTAAATTAATAAAACTATTTATAAATCTATACACACAATGTGATGTGTAATATGTCTTTTTATCCACAATCACTTTCCAAAAGTAAAGTTATCAATGTATGAACAAAGGTCATAACTGAAAAAGTAATAAAGATAAAAATATGAAAAAAATTACCTATATAGAAAAAAAAATAACGAAGCGTTTAAAGGAATAAAAAAAAACATGCAAACCGAGATGTCAACGTCTTCACGCCAGCCACGGATATACCGTCAGTGTAACCTTCAAAACAAACTCCTCAGCCGCGTATGTCTGTCAGTCTGGGATAAACTCGAAAAGTACTAGACCGATTTGGATGCGGTTTTCATTAACCTTTAGCTTGATACTTGGGGGTGGATTAAGTATCTATATCATTTATATGTAAAGTCTCTCCCGTGTGGCGTAATTCACTTCATTTACTTATAATTAAATATGAAAACCTTCGCTTATAAGCAGGGCTCGGATTTTTCAACGCACGGTAAGATGAAAGAAAACTATAAAGTCGATACTAAAATTAAAACTTTAAGTCATATTCATACTCATACTCATTCATATTCTTAGTACCGTCTTTTATATTTATCATACTGTAACTAATTCAACTTAATTACGTACCTAGTTTTAATCGGATATTCGGATATTAATTAAACATATGATACTTCGGAAACCTAACTCGGAATAGCGATGACATTTTGAAGTTTACACAATCGGAATTTTAAAATTCGTGTTTAAATAATAAATAATAAAAAACTTCAAGGTTATGTCACAACACAGCACATTTTTCATAATCGTATTTTAGATCCTTGTAAGGCTCAATCCAGTAAAAAAATGGCACAAACTTGCAGACATAATAATATAGTTTAATATAAATATAGTTTTAAGGAATAGCTTCGTGAGTTTTACCTCCCATCTCTCTCTGTTTAGTTTTCTTGTCGAGCCTTAGACATCATCATTATTTCTGTTAGCTTGTCGCATATTTGTATATATTTAGTATAATATGTACGGTCGAGGTCATAATTGCATGGATAGCTGTCAAACAAAATCCTATGAAGTGAAATCAACGCCATTTTTGTGCTCGTGTTGTATTATTACTTACCTTTGAGGCTTATTATTTCAATGAGATCATACTAGATGGCGCTGTATCACCACGTATTGTGAAAAATACTTTTTTCTACATCTTTACTTTTCTGCCGAACGAAACAGCATGGTTCCTTTATTATTGTCTTAACGTTATAAACTTATAAAACTCCCAAAATATTTAAAACCTCCAAAAACACTAAATATATGGATGGAATCGAACCCGTAACATCATGGACGGAAAGCGCTCATATGTGCCATTCGACCACTATGACATTTACTTAACCCGGCGAATTTGTGTATTAAGTTATTTTTACATTCAGATTATCTTTTAACGAATACGGTTTATATTAAAATTTTCGAGGGTAAGCTGATAATGTCTGAACACCGGATCGGTTTTAATAAAGATTTACTTACGCCCGTTCGTTCGTTGCTCCCTGTTAGGTTGCTTTTGTTGTTGATTAATACTTACTGTTGATAATTTTTAATAATGAGTTCTCGTTGCAATATCGATTTGGTGAAAAGATCGCAAATAATTGCTTTGTATAATCAAGGCAAGAATTTGTCTGAAATCGCTAGAGAAGTCGGTGTTAACGTGAGTAGTTTTCGTGAATATAAATTACTAATTTAAATAAGTTAGATAAATAGTTAGTTAAATATATTTTTTAAAGATAATCTGACATTGTGTTACAGAGAAAAACCGTTGTTTTATGGGTCCTACGATTTGAAGAGGAAGGATCTTTATCGCATCGGCAAAGAACTGGCCAAGCCCAACTCATAACCACTCAGCAGCGTCATATCATGGTGAGGGATTATGAGGAAAATGGATTTATTCCGACAAATCACTACGCCAGCATGCGCACTGTCCGACGTGCTCTGCACACCGAGGGCCTGCATCACCGCAGGCATGCCATCAAACCCTTGCTTACTGAAGCTCACAAAGGAGCAAGGTTAGCGTTCGCCTTGGAGCATTTAGATTTCGACTGGAGTAATGTGGTCTTTACTGACGAAAAAACTTTTAAATCCAGCCAACACGGACGACTTAGTTTATGGCGGCGGAATAATACCCGCTATGATAGCAATCACGTTGTGCCCAACATGGAGTCTGGTCGGATAAGTGTGAATATGTGGGGCTGGATGAGCGCAGCCGACCCGGAGGAATTAGTACGAATGCCTAGCCGAGCGACCAGTGCTAATTATGTGGACGTGTTGGAGGACACCATGCTACCCACTGTTCGCAATGTGTATCCGCAAGATGAATTACCGGTTGTATATTTGGTGCAAGATAATTGCCCTATACACCGATCGCGTAGTGTGCGGGAGTGGTTCGGCCAGCGCAATGACATAGCGGTAATTCCTTGGCCGGCTAGGTCACCAGACCTAAATCCCATCGAAAATTTATGGGGTGTGATGGTTCAAAGGTGGGATAACCAGAATGAGCGAACCCCAGAAGCGTTAGAGGCTCATTGTTTGCAAGTTTGGGAAAGCATTCGTGGCTCGAGCTTGTGCAGGAATCTTATTGATTCAATGCGTTCTCGCATGCTGGCTGTTATCGAACAGAATGGGGGCTACACTAAATATTAAGGTATACCTATTAAGTAGGTAGGTAGGTAGGTGGTTTATATTATTTGGTCGAGACCGGGTTATATACTTAAATCTGTTTAAAAAGTGACTAGAAAGTTAACTCAAGCATAACAATATAAATATCTATAACTGTTTTATTTCTAGTGTGCAAATCCAAATAAAAACCTAATTTCATTTCATAAATTAACTCACTAATTGTCTTATTCCCACTGTAATTTGTTTCAAATAGGTAATACAACTTGCACTGTTTATAAACTAGCTCCCCCGCGACTACAAAGCTACCACGCGTTTTACTAATTATGATAACCCGGTCTTTAGAACTTAATATTTATTTTTTATTGTGGTGAAGCTTCAAACCTCTTTCCGAATCTGGAAATGAAACTTAAGCTTCTGGCCTCGATAAAATCTATATATATAAAAATTAATTGCTATTCGTTAGTCTCACTAAAACTCGAGAACGGCTGAACCGATTTGGCTGATTCCTTTTGGGTTGTATTCGTTATTGTCAGGGCAAGGTTTGTATGAAAGAAAAAAAACCACCGGGAAAGTCGGAAATTTGCAGCGGGCGAAGCCGCTGGCGGGTCACTAATGGTAAATATAACTGGTTGAATTGTTACTTGTGTGCGTAATATTATCAAATTAGTATAAGTATAATTTTAGTTTAATGAAGGAATACATGTTTTAATTAAAAAGACAATCGTTTTATTTAATTAATAAATGTTTTTAAAAGCATGCTTTTATCTATCTAATAGGGCCATCAACATTATTTATCGCAATAAAATCGTTCTCAAAAGATACAAAAAGAATAAAGATCAAAATCCGAAGAGATTCGATCTTACGACCTATCAGATCCTAGCAGTTCATTAAGACGTAAAACCACTGAGCCATTAACTATGTCTATGTGAACGGACGAAATATCGAGTTGTATCTTAGGAAGTTGTAATAAACGTCAAATGAACTGGTTTAGTCAACACCGCCATCTAGTTTAATGTTTGAGAACCTGGACGCAAGTCTTCAGAGGATTATCGCCTTATAGGTGCCCATGCAATTTTGACCGTGACCGAGCCTTAGACATCATCATTATTTCTGTTAGCTTGTCGCATATTTGTATATATTTAGTATAATATGTATATATATTTAATTATTAAATATGTATGTACCTATATTTATTTATACTATATTGTAGACTCGTTCAATTCTTCTAAATTTAATTAAGTAAAGGGAGAGTATTGTCTTTTTATTGCACCTACCTACTTTTTTGATTTCTGTTTCACCTTAAGGTTGACTGGTAGAGAATGCTTGTAGCATTAAGTTCGCCTTTTGTACACTATTTTATTTTTGTGCAATAAAGTATTTAAATAAATAAATAAATAATAAAATGTTCACCTAATAATTGACGCCATGGGCACAGACTGCAAATATAAATAAATGACACGTCGAAAGTCGTTAATGATTGACATGACGCACACGATATAATTTGATAAAGCGGCCAGTTTGATAAAGGTCTATCGCAACCATATAGTCTGTAAAACTAGGTACGTAATTACGTTGAAGTACCTAGGTACAGCATGATAAATATAAAAAAAACGGGACCAAGAATATGAATGAGTATGAGTATGGATACTACTCAAGTTTGCATTTTAATATCGACTCCATAGTTTTCTTTCATCTTACCGTGCGATGTAAAATCAGAGCCCTGCTTATAAGTACTCTATTTTTATACGATAGCTCACAAAAAAATTACAATAATGAAACTTAACATAAAAGTTGATATTATTGGACATGAAAATGATATATTTCGATTTTATTTTGATTTTGATTTTAACCGACATTTGTATGCCACATTCGACATTTATATGGACAAAATAACCGTACAAATGTCGACAAAAACGTTTTTCACCGATCTTCTTACACTACTTACTCGATTCACTTATTTACTAATAAAAAAATCTTACTTACCCTATTGCTAACAATGTTTATGAAACAGACATTTTTATTTCATTCGTATGTCAATAAATAAACGCCCATACAAATGTCGTGATAACTGTACCAAAATACATCTTTAAAAGACTTATCCTGTTTCCTCCGTCAAAAACACTGGCTCTGCGTCCACTCCCGTTGGCGGTCTAAGCCCAACTAACGTACTTTGGTATCCTAACGTAAATATGAAGGTAGGCCATTAGACAAACCAGATTCAGGGGGTTTCCTTGAGTCATCATAAAAACGGTCGCACGCGGCATTATGGCTATAAACGAAACCTGGCTGAGGGAGGGGGAGGAGGGCCGCGCGCCGGCCGTCCCCGGCTACCGACTGCGGCACACGCCGCGTCCGGCCGCCGCGGCGGCGGGGTCGGCTTTTACATCAAAACCGGCATTAACGCTCGGGTTTGTTCTTACCCGGCGGCGCCCTTAGTCGAGCAAATGTGGCTACAGCTTAACGTAAATGGACTGAAAGTCGTCGTTGGCACGGCATATCGCCCACCCTGGCTGGATGTAGATACATTTATCGAGGCACTGACTGAATCTATAACTACGTTCGCGGCCTGTAACTACATTATTTTACTTGGTGATTTCAATATTAACATGTTACAAATTAATGACGCTAACACCAAAAAACTAAGAAACTTTTTGCATTGCTCAAGCCTCATACAGCATGTTGATAAACCGACTAACTTTACTGGCTATGACACTAGTACCTTGATTGACTTGGTCTGCTCTGACGCACCGGTTACAAACCTTACAGTTGATTACATTGCGGATCTTAGCACACATGCCTTCATTGTATGTACACTTAAAATTAAAAAAGAAAAGCCTATCCCCAGATGGATCTCATTTAGGCCACTGAAAGATATAAACAGCGAGTTTTTTAATAGAGATCTGAATTGTATTAACTGGGAGAGTGTCTTGGAGCAAGATAACGTATGTGACATGGTCAATGTAAGTATTTAATGAAAGCCTTTTACTTTTATTTGACCTCCATGCCCCTCACAAAAAAAAAAATTTCAAGGAACGTCGCTGTCCCTGGATTACTTACACATTTAAAAAAATGATGAGTCTTCGTAATGAAGCTCATGCTAAATATCGTAATACTAAATTAGAAACTCACAAAAAATACTATAAAGATCTCAATCATATCGTCATCACTGCTATTTACAACGAGAAACGCGCATAAGTACTTTACCCATCAAATTAATTGCTACACCAAAAATCCAAAAGCACTTTGGAAAAATCTAAAGCGAGACATTTTAGATAATAATGTAAATAAGGAGCTTCCTGTTCATTTCACTGACCCTGACGTCATCAATCACCACTTTCTTGACCTCCCCGGCAACAGAGACATATCGATAAGTGATCTGACCTATTACGAATTTAACCGTCACGGCCCGTATAAGTTCCATGTAGAACCTGTCTGCGCCGATTTAGTATTGAAAATGATCAATACCCTGAAGTCAAACGCACAGGGAATTGATGATATCTCCCTAGACATGATACTTCTCACTCTGCCTCGCACTCTGAACGCCATAACAGCCATTATAAACAAATCCATTGAGAGTCACACTTTTCCCACTGCCTGGAAAACTGCGCTCGTTAAACCGATTCCTAAAAAAAATAACCCAGCTACTGTCAAGGAACTACGCCCCATCAGCATATTGCCATGCCTTTCTAAAGTGCTGGAGAAAATTATCTGCACACAAGTAACCAAATACCTAGAAGCGAATAGTGTTCTGCCCGTCACACAGTCTGGGTTTCGTAAGAACCGTAGCACCACCACTGCTTTACTTGACGTTGTGGACAATATAATATGTGCCCAAGATGAAGGGGCAAGCACCGTTCTCGCTATGCTTGATTTTTCTAGAGCTTTCGACATCATCAACATCCCGCTCCTCCTATCCAAGCTATGTTACTACGGATTTGACTGCAATTCAGTAAAATGGTTCGATAGCTATCTACATAACCGTAGTCAATGCGTAGTTATTAGAGGACGTTCAGGTGAGAATGTGGCCTCGAAAATAACACCGGTACCAGCGGGCGTCCCACAGGTGTCAATTTTGGGGCCAATATTATTTATTATGTACAGCAGTGATATACAAAATGTCATTAAACACTGTAACTACCATATTTACGCAGACGACATACAGTTGTATATATCCAGTAAACCCTCGAACGCAGCAGTAATTTCACTCTGGCTTCAATAGTGACTTACTGAAATAGGCGATTACAATTCTTGATTTCCTTTCTTTTGTGACAAAACTCCTCCAACACAAGTATTACTTGCATCTGTCTCAACATTAAAATCATTCTCAAGGTCTGGGTATCCCAATATTGGAGTTTTACAAAGCCTCTGTTGGAGATCAGCAAAACCTGCTGCACAGTGATCATTCCAGTCCAATCATCGTTTTTCTACCGTAAGCTGGTGCAAGGGCTTAGCTATGTCTGAGAAATTTTTCACGAGTCGTCGATAGTACGAGCAATGTCCCAAAAAGGCATGAACTGCGGTCTTTTCCTTCGGTATTGGCCAATCCTTAACGGCGCTTATCTTCTCAGGATCTGTCTGGATACCGTCTGTTGACATCACGTGTCCTAAATAATTCACCTTACTATTGAAAACTGAGCAATTTTTCGGAGTGAGTTTCGGGTTCGCATCTCGCAGCTTAGCCAAAACTTGCTCCAATTTTATAAAGTGATCGTCAAAATCTCTCCCAACAATTATAATGTCATCCAGATATACCAGGCAAGTATCTTCCAGAAGTTCCATCATTCTTTCAAAGGTTGCGGGTGCATTACACAATCCAAATGGCATAACATTGAACTGCCACAGTCCCTTTCCAGTCGAGAAGACCGTTTTCTCCTTATCTTGGTCCTTGATTTCCACTTACCAGTAGCCACTTTTTAAATCCATCGTGGAAAACCATTTCATTCCATTTAAAGTATCCAACGTGTCTTCAATTCGTGGCAGTGGCTAACAATCCTTTTTGGTTACATCGTTAAGTCGGCGATAGTCAACACAAAACCTCATGGTGCCGTCCTTCTTCTTTACCAAAACTACCGGTGAACACCAAGGACTTGTTGATGGCTCAATAACTTGGTTCCTCTTTATGTCTTCAATCATGTCTTCCACTTCCTTTTCGCGAGCCACTGGAAGTCGCCGTGGAAGTTGTTGGATAGGCATGGTTCTGCCAGTATCGATCTCATGTTGTACAACTCCAGTTCGCGCAATATCACCGCCCTGCGCAGAGAATACATTGCTGTAAAGCAGCAGTAAAATACGCGCCGTCAGCAGTTCTTCCTTTGTGAGATTCTTCTTGCAACCATCCAATGACCCTGTACTTGCAAGTTGTCCGCTTCCATACAATCCCTGGCAACTTCGTATCCAAGAAATTTCTTCGCAAGTCCCGAAAAGGCTTTCATTTATTATGGGTGTATTTAGTGTCGCTAGGGTTTAGAACCCTTATAAACCTATCACGACTGTGCGCGCTGTTATCCACAGTTGACTAATATCATTTTTTTTGTACTAATACACAGCGATGAGATCCTCATCCTGCATAGTGTGGTAATTTCACAGAAACTAGGGCTTACGATCTTGGTTGAAGAATGGTCCTTCTAGCGCAGTAGACTTTTCCACTTCAATAGGGATTTCATAAATTCCGAATTTCAGGACTCCACCTTTCAAGTCGATTTGCAGCCATATTTTCTCATATAATCCAATCCAATGATGCAATCGTCAATGATGTTAGCAACGATGTCTTTGTGCCAGTAGTTCTTTTCCCCAATTTGCACCTCCACTTTTTGCTCCCCCAGGACGGAAATGCACTGGCCGGTAGCCGTTTGCAGCTGAAGATGCTTGGGACGTACTAGATGACCTCTGTTTAAATATATCAGTAGCCAAGACCTGATCACAGTCCGCGAAGCTCCGGTGTCGGTGTAGTAAGGTGACATGGTATTCCACCAATTTCTCCTTTGACGACCAGACTATTCCCATTGTTCACCTGTGAGATCATAACTGGAACATTTTGACCACCAGCCAGCACTCGTCCCTTAGTCCTGGCTTCTACTCATTTCCCTGATGCGGCTCTACTGCATCAGAGCATGCTGCCTTCTCCATTGGGCCTGGATCTTGTTGTGTCCTATTTCGTTTTGGGCAACTACATTGGCACCTGAATCTGCAGTACCCAGAAAAACTTTATAATTTTTGTATTTGCTTCCGCTGTCTTTCTCACTTTCATTTTTCTTTTTAACTGAGCACGAAAAAGTAGGAGTTTCTCAATACGACCGTTTGTATTTTTTTAGTCTAACATGTCACGATAGTATGCCCTTTCTTTTTGCAGTTCTTACAAATACATTTTTGATTACCATCTTTCTTAACGTGATATGCCTCTGAGCTTTTAGGCTGTTCATTACCACTCGTGGTCTGTGGTTCCAGAATTTCACTTTCAGATCATCAGAACTAAGCAATACTTATGTCTCGAGGCTCGATGGCAATTCAAAAGTTTTCTAATGTTGTTGGCAGACTATAGGGGAGCATTATTTATTTATTTATTTATTTAAGGAGAACCAACAGCTTTAACAATTCCTATAGTAACTTAAATAGAGGTACAGAGCCAATTACAGGAACTCACAAATAGATATAAATTAGGAAATATACACCTTAGTGCCACGCACAACAGGGCCATACCCAAATAAACATTAAACAATAAAACAATGCACAATAAACAATAAAACACCTAAAATAACTTAGCTCGCTCAACAGTTCACAACTTGAAAACCGCTCATTCAAAACACATTTTAGTTAATTTTCGCCTCACAGAAGGAATTACACAGTTAAATATATCAATATCAAGCTCTCTCGTCAAATTATTAATTCTTCGACTAGCACGGTTAAGAAAACTATTCTGTCTGTACTTGGACAGTGTACGCTTAAGAGCAATGGGAGGGAAGTGTCTTTTGGACCGAGAGGGAGTAACGAAGGATAGTTCCTGGAGCAATTCAGGACAGTCAATGGCGCCAGTTGTGATTTTGAGAAGGAAAATAGTGTCAGCTATATCACGACGCTTAATTAACGGGACCAGATGGTGCCCCTTACAAATACTTAAGTAATTAGATGAATTGTAGGGACACTTTAGTTTGTAACTCAGGAATTTAACAAATTTTTTCTGGACACGTTCAACCCTGTCTATGTAAGTATTGTAGCAAGGATTCCAAACTTGAGACGCATATTCAAGTTTACTCCGGACTAGTGTACAAAAAAGAATCTTAAGTGTTTTAGCCTGACTAAAATAAACAGAATTACGCATTATAAAACCTAGCGTCTTCAATGCACTACCGATGATGCCATCAATATGGGTGTTAAATAGAAGTTTAGAATCATGAACTACCCCCAGGTCGCGCATAGACTGAACCTTATTCAGAGGTTGACCTTTAAGTGTGTAAGTAGTAGGAATCAGGTTACGTTTCCGTGAGAATGTCAGAGAAAAACATTTCAATGGATTCAAATCTAACTTATTAAACATACAGTATTCATCAAGTCGCACGAGATCAGACTGAATCAACGAAGAGTGATATCTTGACTCAACCTTCCCATAGATTTTCATATCATCAGCAAAGCAA
This sequence comes from Acleris sparsana, assembly GCA_923062465.1. Lineage (NCBI taxonomy): Eukaryota > Metazoa > Arthropoda > Insecta > Lepidoptera > Tortricidae > Acleris > Acleris sparsana. Next base: position 45,005,702 of record OV281285.1, on the reverse strand, counting down.
AGAAGTTTAGAATAAGTGAAGCATTTACTGATGTCATTTATAAAAATATTAAAAAGCAATGGTCCAAGCAAAGAGCCTTGGGGGACGCCACTTGGCACCTTCACCCATCCAGAGATGTAGTTATTGACAACCACAGCCTGGGACCTATTGTCAATGTAGGAAGAAAACCATCTCAATAGATCACCACTGATTCCGATATCATACAGCTTGGATAATAAAATAGCATGGTCAATTCGGTCGAAAGCCTTACTATAATCAGTGTAGATTATATCAACCTGAACGTTATCATCCATTGCACCAGTGACATACTCGTTAAGAAGCACAAGGTTGGATACCGTGGATCGTCGCTGCAAGAAACCATGTTGAGTAGGGCTAATATAATTTTTTATAGCGCAGTATACTTGGTTATAGACAATTTTTTCTAATACTTTGGATAGTATACATAATTTAGAAATAGGTCTATAATTTTGTATTTCTGTTTTTGGCCCTTTTTTATGGACTGGTGTTATAAAAGCCGATTTCCACAATGGCGGGACGATACACTCAGCAAATGAGCGTTTGAATAGTAGAAATATGGGAAATGCCAAGCTTTCCGCACAATTAATAAGGAACTGAGCAGGTAGATCATCCGGACCAGCCGACTTAGACGGGTCCAACGTAAGTAGGAGGTTTTTAACTAAATCAGGGCACACTTCAATGTTTGCCAAGAAAGCTGAGGAATTACCATTATTCATAGAGTTAAGAACAGTGTTACTGGAGTTTGAAAATGAGAAAGACGATAAAAAGTACTCTGAAAAAGCATCGCATATGTCCGACCCAGTGTTAACCAATTCACCATTATAATTTAGGCTACTAGGTATGCCATGGGAGCCAGAACGCGACTTGATGAACGACCAGAATTGTTTGGGGTTTGTACAAATATTGCTTTCAACACGACTAATATACGTTTCAAAACACTGTTGCTCAAGCCTTCGCACTCGATCACGCAGTACTGTGAAAGAAACCAAGTCAGATTTATTCTTATACTTTTTATACTTATGCAAGAATTTAAATTTCTCTTTGATAGCACGTTTCAATGCATGTGAGAACCACTTGGGATACGAATCAACTTTTAGTTTCATACTGGGAATAAATTTAAGCCTTAATTTAATATAAGTCTCATAAAAGAAATCAAGGGAATTAACTAATGACCGCATACAAAACTCGTGTTCCCAGTTAATTGAAGTTAGTTCACTGTTAATAGACGCATAGTCACCCTTGTTATAGAAATATTTCGTGCGAGACTCAGGCTGCAACAAATTAATAACTGAAAACTTAATTTCAATAACTAACGCTTTATGATACGGGTCAATCGGTACCAGCGGGCTCAAGCATTCACCAACACTCACAACATCATTTGACAAAACGAGATCCAATAGTTTTCCGAATTTATTTAAGATACCATTATACTGGCAAAGACTATGTGTTGTTATATCATCCACAAAACTACACTCATCGTCACTTACGTAGTTACACGGAACCAACACCGAACCCCGTGGCGTCCATAATATATTACTCATGTTGAAGTCACCGACTAATAACAACTTATCGTTAGGATTATTTAAAACTATGTCACCTAAACAGCTCAAGAAATTAGACAACTGCTGCGAAAAAGAGTTACCCTGAGATTGCTTACACAAATATAAGACGCACAAATGAACCTTAATCATATTTTTTTTACCGTCAATAAGTGAAATAGTGAGCCACAGGTCCTCAGCCGAAGACCGGTAATTTGGCTGCGGGGTTACCGTCAACTGCCTGCGCGTAGCAATAACCACGCCACCTCCGCGGGTTTGTCCCGTCAAAGCGAGGTCACGGTCCCGTCGCCAAACAACGTAACGGTCATCAAATAACTCCGAATCCAGAATTCCATCCAACAACCACGTCTCGGTCAAAATGATTATGTCGAAAGCCACACGAGTTAGATTACGGTAAAACGTTAACGTCTTAGAACGCAACCCCCGCACATTTTGATAATAAATAGTAGGATAATTCATTCTCGTACCTGAACTATCGAATATAATCACTTAAAAATGAAATGGAGTAATTATAAAATACTTTGAATAAAAATTCGAGAATTAATAACTCAGCGCGTAAACACCATCCAAAGCAAGACATAGAAATACCGTAAGTGCGAAAGAGCAAGATAATTAGCATGATTAGAAGCGAGTGCGAAAAAATGAGACAATTATATTTTAAAGAGCGGTTCGACAGTGCATAATCAACAATGTGGGTAGCGATAAGCTTTAGCGACAGACAAAAGGGGCGATTTAACTTAATGAGCCGTACAACGTTACTCAAACTTTTGTACTCTGCAAGTGAAAACACTAATAACATTAAAATTTTGAGCAAAATTTTTAACAAGCAACAAACTAGAGCAATTTGTTTAAATCACGTTCACTGTTTACTATATAAACTTTAGCATTATCATCCTTGCGGACATGAATTTTACAGAATTTGACCCAAACATGCTGATAGCCCTTAGCCTTAAGCGAATTTTTGGTTTTAGTTAATAGTTTTTTAATTTCCGGTGTTAGGTGATCATTTAAGTACACACTTTGCGCATTGCCCTGAAAACCAATATCTTCAGCAGTGACCTTCTTTTTCAGTCGCGCTGAGGCCACGAGGTCTTCTTTTATGTAGCGGTTATTAAAACTAACTATGATCAACTTCTCATTCGAATTATGAACGGGGACTCTTGATATGTAGTTGACACTACCTCTGTCCACTCTGTGCCCAACTGCATCGCATATATTGTCCAGGATTGTAAAAAGGTTCTCATTCTTTTTGAGAGGAACCCCCTTAATCTCCACATTATTCGCGCGGTGAAGCTGATCATTGCGAGCAACATCACTTTTTAGTAGGGAGATTTCATTAGCCAGAAGCGCGACTTTCTCTTGGGAGGCCTCAAGCCCCGAAACTCTCTGCACCACATCTGACAAGGATGAAGAAAATTCATCCAGCTTGGAATTAACAAAATTACACGAGTTCTTGACTTCGGATAATTCAGTCTTTAGAAGACCAATATCACGTACTAGCCCCGGGAGACAGGCAAGCTGTTTTTTCATTTCCCGCAACTCATTCATAACGGTGTCCAAATCTGTAGTTTTGGTTTGGCACGGCGAAACCTCCCTCTTCTTGCAGGAATGACACTTCCAGCCCGCTCTGCGTTCCGGTCCAAGTCTTCGGAAACCCTGTTCAGTAATGCCGGCGCAACAGTACCCAAATTCCTTCTTACAAGCTGCACACTGAATTAGGTCATTAGTATTAACATCACAAGTAGCACACTGCATCTTGATAGTAAGGCGAAGCGTAACTCAGTAGTTATGCAACCAAGTAAAGTTTGAGAACCGCTGAGGGAACTTTGGTCGCGAGATAAGGCCGTATGTGTGCGATCGCCGCGAGTGCGCGAACTGGACTGCTGAGCTGATTATGCTGAGCAAATGCTGGTGGTATTTTTATGTCCATACCCGCGAGCTTATCCACGATATCCATAAAGTTATTTATTTGGTCACGAATATCCTCATTTGTGCTCATTCGCTTTAGACCTAGTTGTTTTAATAAGGTCGTTTTCCTTGCAGGCCTAGTACTTTGGTAAGTAGCTTTCAACTTATCCCAAACAGTTTTAGATTTCGTGCAGACTTTAATTTGTTTTAACTCAGAAGGCTTTCAAATCCTCATTACAAAACTTCAACTTCGCCGCCACATCTGCACTCGGTGCTAATGTCTTTCCGCCGCTTACTATATCCCAATAAGTAGTCGTTTTTAATCAGGACCGCAGCGCTTGCGCTTGCAGGGACAAAGTATCATAATTTGACTTGGTCAACGGTTCTATGTTGCGATAGCTCGAAAAAGATGTCATTTTCTTTATTTATGACAGATATTGTTTAAGCGCTAGCCAGTCCTCACTAAAACCACTTACAAACAACCTAGAATGTCACCCTGGAAGATGTCTCTTTCAATCCTTATCAAGTTAGGCGAATCAGAGGGGAAATATCGGCCACGTGGTTTACGAAGGACCGTGACCCACTGCCTCATACACACACCCAAAAATACCTCAAAGTTGCGTTAACTTTATATAACACGATCCTTCCGAGCCATGAGTGAGGCACCTAGTCTTAAGCCTTCTTTATAGTAAATTCTACCAGCTGAAGGGCCACTTTGCTTCGGCTGACTTGCTGGCAAATGGTCAAGGAGGAGGGGCTCCTAAGTACCACGATATACAAACGGCTCCACGGTACTAGTTACTTGACTTCGACGAGTAGGAAGGTGACTCCAGTTGTTAATAAAGGTGGCAAGGATTCGATCACAAAGGCGTTCCAGAGTTGAGCTGCTAATCACTCATGTGAGCCTTTGAACCATTTAATCCGAAAGCTGTGGAACCCGTCCGGCCCAGGACTTTTCCAGTTCTGAGCCATTCGAATTGCACAACGCATCCAGTGTCAGGAGACACACAGGTGTGCACGACAGACGCCAACCGGATACTGCGCCAGAAATTAATCATAGCAGCGGGATCCGGAAGTTTTCCGCCACTCACACCTTGGTCGGTTCCGGTCGGTTACTTTCGGTACACTTTCCTCTGATCGCTTTGGAAGATTTATTTGGATTTTGGTGCCTCTCTATAGCCACGAATATTATTATTATTAAGGACCTGATGTGTCCCAATTCTGGGCAAAGAGGTACCCAGGTACCCTACATTCTATAGTTTTAGGGTTCCGTACCGAAATGGTAAAAAGCGGCCAAGTGCGAGTCGGACTCGCGTACCTAGGGTTCCGTACCACTATACATCTAAACAAATGTTTTTCTTTATTCTTTATTATATTGGAGTTGATTGAATGAAAGGTAAAATGCGGTTTACGATTTATAACGTATTAAAAAAAACTAATTATTAGATCTCGTTCAAACCAATTTTCGGTGGAAGTTTGCATAGTAATGTACATCATATATTATTTTTACATTTATCATTCCCTTATTTTAGAAGTTACGGGGGGGGGGGGGGGACACACACATTTTTCCACTTTTGAAGCGTCTCTCGCGCAAACTATTCAGTTTAGAATTTTTTTTTATTAGCAACCGTAATATCATTTTTGAAGACCTATCCATAGATACCCCACACGTATGACCATGATGATTTTTTTTTATTGAGTTTCAGTTCTAAGTATGGGGAACCCCAAAAAATTATTGTTTTTTTTCTATTTTTGTATGAAAATCTTAATGCGGTTCATCGAATACATCTACTTACAAAGTTTCCATAGTATAGCTCTTATAGTTACGGAATAAAGTGGCTGTGACATACGGACGGACAGACGGACGGACAGACATGACGAATCTATAAGGGTTCCGTTTTTTGCCATTTGGCTACGGAACCCTAAAAATGGACCCTATTACTAAGACTCCGCTGTTCGTCTGTCTGTCACCAGGCTGTATCTCATGAATCGTAATAGCAAGACAGTTGAAATTTTCACAGAAGATGTATTTCTGTTGCCGCTATAACAGCAAATACTAAACACATAATAAATTAAATATTTAAGGGGGGCTCCCATATAACAAAGGTGATTTTTTTGCCGTATTTTGCTCGATATTAATTACGGCAACATGTAGACGCTTAAAATATTCACAGAATACTTAGGTGTACATATTCACTAAAAATAAATAAATATATATATATATTTAAGGGCGGCTCCCATACAACAAACGTGTCATTGTTGCCGTTTTATATATAGCATTCGTACGCGAGTTCGACTCGCACTTGGCCGGTTTTAATTATTATTGTAATAATTATTATCCTCAATTAATTTCTCAAATGGCCATATCTCCTAAAATACTTAAGAATTTAGCGATAGTAAAACGTAAAATAAACGCAGTACTTTGAAAATAGACAAAAAATATGTAACCATGCCTATAGAGTAACTCAAGAACCAATGAAATATAGTAGGTGCTTAAGTAGTTGTGAAAGTTTCTACTTCAAATTCTTTATATGTGCTGTGTTTGCATTTCAGAAGTTAAGCAGAATTTTAGTAATTTGTAGTTTTGGGTGTAGTGGGTAACTGCAGCGAATGACACAATTATACTTTTAGAGATCAATATTTCCTAAACGATCCCACAAACGTGAAAACTATAACAACGTAATAACTTATGTTAAATTGTGTGGTAACCTACACATATTTTTTTAAGAGCGAGACAACCACACCGCACCGTGATGTTTTTAAGTCGTAAACAATACTTATCCTTGATTTATACATACCTACTTACGGGGAGGTGGGAGGAGAAATATTTGTTACTTATACTTATTTCATAAATATTTATAATTGGTTTCATAGTGCACGCTATAAATTTAATGTCTCAATATGTATAAAAAACTTCACATCTGTGACTTTCTGAGTGATAGATAGTCTTTGAACGTGAGTGTAACAGCCACAGTTAGACCAACGCGACAGGCAGACGGAAATGGCGAAACTGGGTTCGTAGCTTGACTATGGAACGCCAAAAGGTAGGTACACCTCATTACGTAGCTTATAGCTAGTAGCCGTATTATATAGCCTCAAGGTGGTGCAGGTTTATGCACCGACCTCGGTACACTTGGACGGAGGATATGTTTGACGACATATCAAAGGCCCTACACTCCACCACCAAAGCCCATTACAACGTTGTCATGGGGGACTTCAACACTAAATTGGGAGTACAGAATCGCAGTGAATCGGTAGTAGCATCCCACGGGTTTGGTTGCAGGAACCATAGGGGGCAAATGCTTGTCAACTTCCTGGAACAAGAGGGGCTTTTCCTAATGAACTCTTTAAGAAGAAGCCCCAGGAGGAGTGGACATAGCAAAGCCCCGACACTATAACGAAAAATGACATTGACTTCATTATATCGGACAAGAGGCACATATTCAGAGACGTCTCAGTGACGGTCAACAGGTTCAATACCGGAAGTGATCAGTTTCTCCGAATATTAACTTCAAGCTTGAGCTGCTTGAGCGTGTCCGTTTGATGAAGTCTAGGCTCCGACCAAACATGCTCCAAACTACAGTGGGATCTGAAACATTCCAATTAAATCTGGAGAATCGGTTTGCTACCTTGGAAACCACAAATGTCGTTGACATTGAGCAGGCCCTCGAAATTTTGGTGGGAGTCCACAGGGAGGAAGGTATTAAATTTTGCAGTTTGCAGGGTAAGGGCAGGAAGTCCAAATTTTCGACAGAAGCTCTCGAACTTATGAAGGCACGACGAGAAAACCCGCCCGTCACTCCGTCGGAACGTTGGGCTCTCAACAAGGAGATTGGCAAACTGGTGCGACACGATCTCCGATGCTGCAATACATGTGCTATTGAACGAGCGATTGAGCAAAATCGGGGGTCGAAAGCATTTTTGCAGTCTTTTGGGAGGAGCCATCTGACGAAGTTGACCACTGCCAGGGGAGAAATCGTTACTTCTAAGTCGGGAGTTCTTTCGGAAATTGAGGATTTCGACAACCGTTTACAACCGTTTCGCACGCATCTCCACCTGATCCCGAAAATGAGGACTCTAGAGCCCCATTAATTCGTCACTTTACTGAGGACTTGCCAGAGATAAGCCTAAATGAAATCGAGATGGCTCATAAACAGCTCAAAAACGGAAAAGCTCCCCTAGAGGACAGTGTTACAACTGAGCTCCTAAAAGCAGGTGTCACGCCTGCATTGCAGGAGCTCCAGAACATCTTTAAAACCGTTCTCTTTCATGGAAGAACTCCAGAGGCGTGGAGTAGGAGCATTGTCGTGTTATTCTTTAAGACGGATAATAAAACCCTAATGAAGAACTACCGACCCATTTTACTCCTAAGCCACGTCTACAAGCTGTTTTCAAGAGTCATCACGAACCGCCTTGCACGAAGACTCGACGAATTTCAACCCCCTGAGCAGGCCGGGTTTCGAGGAGGATATGACACTTTAGACCACATTCATACAGTGCGGCAAATTATACAAAAGACCAAGGAATATAATCAGCCCCTGTGTGTTTCTTTTTAGACTATGAGAAGGCCTTTGATTCAATCGAAACCTGGTCAATTCTGAAATCCATGCAACGATGCCAAGTTGACTGGCGATATATCCAAGTGTTGAGATGTCTGTATAACGCCGCAACTATGGTCATCCAAGTACAGAACTAAACCTATCCACCTGCATCGAGGTGTAAAGCAAGGGGATGTAATCTCCCGTAAGTTGTTTACAATTGCACTGGAGGATATGTTTAAGACGCTGGTATGGAAAGGACGTGGCATTAACATTAACGGCAAATTCATCTCACACTTGCGATTTGCAGACGATATCGTTATTATGGCCCTAACGTTGCAGGATCTAAAATATATGTTGAACGATCTAGATCCTTCTCAACGCATCGGTCTCCGCATGAACTTGCACAAAACCAAGGTTATGTTCAATGAACAGGTCGTACGGGAACCGATTGTAGTACAGGGTGGTGCACTTGAAGTTGTTCAAGAATATGTTTACCTGGGTCAAACTCTGCAGTTAGGTAAAAACAACTTCGAGAAAGAGGCCAACAGAAGAATACAGCTGGGCTGGGCAGCATATGGGAAATTGCGTCGAGTCTTCACGTTGACTATTCCACAGAGCCTGAAGACAAATGTCTTCAATCAGTGCGTCCTATAGGGCTGGTTCACAATTTAAAGTCGCTCAGCGAGCTATGGAGGGGGCGAAGGTAAGGTTATCGACGTAGCCCATCGAATTAGCAGCTTGAAGTGGCAGTAGGCCGGTCATTTGTGCCACAGAACCGATAATCGCTGGAGTTATCGTATTCTTAAGTGGAGACCACGAATTGGCAAACGTAGTGTAGGACGCCCTCAGACTAGGTGGAGCAAAGTGGCTGGCAAGAGCTGGGTGAGAGTGCCCACGAATCGTGCTCGTGTGCGTGCAATGGGAGAGGCCTATGTCCAGCAGTGGACTAGTATAGGCTGATGATGATGATGATGAACTCATTACGAATCAAAATATTGGCCATTTTCATTTAATGTTTCTTTTAATGGCGAATGGCGCTATAACTTCAAGAAAATTGATTGATTTTCTTTGGTTCTCAACACATTTGGACATCAATATTATAGACAAATTACCAAAAAGATGGGCAAAAATACTTATTTTTGGGTTGTACCAATATAACTCATAATATATAAGTAATGTTTTTTGACCCCGATCGAGACAATCTTCGGAAATATATCTGAGCAGCGAAAATGTTGTTGATGCATTAGCAAGGATAGGAAAAACGCCCGTCATTTTGTTAACATGACCCTTTTCCCTCCAGCGGAGACTTCCATAATTTTTTATTATGCCATAATTCATGCTCGCATTTATTCAGCGACAATTTTATTAATAAATAACACCGGAATGGTAATGTGAAAACCCAAACATACACACAAACAGTATACCAATGTCAACGATTCAATATGCCCCAATAACGTCCGTAGACTGTGAAAGTACATTTTCGACTCATAAGCATAAGTGGGTCCTAAATTCACGTCGTTACGGAACCGCAGGCGTTTTTTTTTTGTTAGTCATTGTGTTTTTTTCTCATAACCATTCCGGTGTCATTCATTAATAAAATGGTCGCTGAATAAATATAAACTATAGTATAATAAATGTGAAATACGTAATATTATTTTTAATTAACATTATAAGGAAGTCTTTGCTGTACGGAACAGTGTTATGTTTTCAAAATGACGGGCGTTTTTCCGATCCTTGTGCATTAGATACAAATAGATACATTGATAATAATAAGATAGAGCTTACAGAGTGGTTCGTGTTGGCAGCGGCGCGCGGCAGCAGCGAGCGGCGCGGCGTGCCGGCGCGCTGCAGCACGGCACCCAGCGGCGCGCGCCGCCCGCGCCTGCGCGCCCCGCACCCGCCCCGGTAACTACCCTCTGGATCAACGGCACGCGACACCCACTCCGTCTGCGATACCCTATCCTAAAGACCTAGACAGTGTCGGTAACCCGACCTGACCAAGTACCAGCGGAACACGGTCACGTCACGGTCAACACGAACGACAAAACGTTACTTCTGCCTGGCGGCTTGTGTAAAGTCGTAAAATAAAATCGACAAATACATCATGCAGACAACACTGCACTTTGTTTACACAGTAAATAACTCTTCTTAGCAGTCAAAAACTCTGACTAAAACAACTTACAATTAGTCTTTCACGTTAAGTTAAGATTTGACATTTACCCATATGAAAAGTGTCAAATTTTAATCCGAGGTAAGCCTATCTTTCCGCGGTTCGAATACAGGGTTGGGCCATTAGAGTATCAGTAGGTTTCTACTTACAAGGAAAGGTACCCAACTGTCTGCCTCCGATCTTGTTTATTTTGATATACGAGTATGTTTGAGTGTTTAGTCACTTTTCAGTACTTTGGAGGTCAATTTCTCCCAAAAGGTTGAGTTTACCCGCTAAAAAAAATACGCGTCTGTTATTTTAAACTACTCTCTAACACATCAAAATCAACAAAATCGCAGCCGGACAGTTGGGTACCTTTCCTTGTTAGTTGATACATTTCTTACTTAGTGTAGGTACTTACATAACTTTGCATATGCAATAAAATTAATGAACAGGATTTATTGTATGTGTAGTTTTTGGAATAAAAACCTAGTTTGTAAAGTTACGTTTTTATTAAAGATATTAGGTAGTAATTGAATTTGTTGTTAAAATTAAACATATTTTTTATATTTTCAGCGTTGAGCATGAGAAGCGTCATCAAACCATGAGTGTGTTAGTGCGGCGTCCAGAAATGGCTCCATCGTTCGTAGGCAGCGTGTCGGCCCCGCACACGCCGGTCGCGCCGCACGCAGCTGCGCGGCCCGACGCGCCACCCAGGCTGGGTATCGGTGCTAAACTGAAAGCAGCCAGTTTCTCTTACCGCTCAACACCGAGGCGGGATAGATCCCCTAAAATCCGAGAGTTAAAAGAAGGATCTAGTAAAACCATCAATGAAATACCAAAACCACAGGTAAACGGAACATTTAGGATGAGATCGGTTACTACAGCATCATTTTTCCGGAGCAGGAACAAAGAGCTATTAAGAAAAGGTAAAGAACAAATTAATGGCGCAGAAAGCGAGGACGTCAGCAACACAAGAATGTAGAAATAAGTACTTATTTTCCAGTTGATTAAAAAAGACTTGCTTAGTATGAGCTTTTTGCTTCTCACCAACTCCAATCGGTTCGATTATTAAGTACCTATGTACCTATGAATCAGAGGATCAATTACTTAACTCCACGTCTCAAATCATGTCCGTTATGTTAATGTTAACTTAAAGTACCTAGCTACGTGTCTATGTATTTCTATAACTAAATAATAGATATGTTAATATCAAATCATTGATGTATTATGTCAACGTGGAACGTTATAGTAGTTTGAAATAGTCGTGTTTTAAGGCTTAATTATGTACAGTTGCATAAATTACTTTATCTAAACACATGTTAAGTTCTCTAATAGTCCATCCAACGAAGACCAAATTCTGCCTCTCAGGTGAAAAAACTCGTGTATCAGCGAATTTTGGCATAGTTGTGGGGAATGCTGTTTTAAACCACATACTAATAGTCCTGACGGGTGGGAGTGGACCTAACTGGGTGTAAAAAGATAAATGATAAAAAAGATAAAAGATTTTTACTCAGTGAGTAGGCTGCACGGGCACTTTTACACGTCAAAAATCTACCAGCGCTTCGCAAGAGACCACTGCTGAGAAGAAACGCCGCAAGAAACTCAACAGTCAGCCGTTTTTTTAAATACTAATACTTATGATATTATACAATTATAAAGCTTTACCTAGCATTATATAAAACAATGAATCTAACATTAAATATATATATATTCAAGTGTAGCTTGAGCAGGAAAATGTGTCAAAACTAAGAATTTACATAGGCAATTTTCATAAGTAAGTAGTAGTAATAACAAAAATATGTAAGAATATATTCAAAAAAAAAAATCTGAGTAGGCTCACCAGGGGCTAGTTCCTCTTCTAGGATTACTGATTCTTCATCTTCATCCGTACCTTCAAGATTTACCGGTAAAGAGGTTCAGCAGCAGAACTGGTACTCTCCATACAATCAAAATATTGAGTATCATCGCTCCTAGTGGTCTCTTCATCGTCAAATAAAAGTATTGAGTCAGACTGTACCTTAGGATTAACATGTAAATTCTTCAATGCAGTAAATATATTCTCAAAAATGGTTACATATCTCGACTTAAGAACTCTTCGTGGATTGGAAGGATCCCGAAACATAAGAATTGGGGTCTTCTGAATAACCAACGAAAATCGCTTCTTTCGCATTCGAGTCCAATTTCTTCCTCTGACACGAAGGTATTTGGACAAGTGCTCTGCACCCGAAAACTCTTAGATGGCTGAGGTCGCTTCTACGACTACACCACCTATCGTAGGGTATTTGTCCACCTTAGGCTCGATGAGGCGACCTAGGGTAAGTGTACCAGTGAATGAACACCCCCCAGTGAATGAACAAAACGCGGTTTTTATCAAAGAATAAGCTTTGTAACAGAGAACATTCCAAGAAGTTGTGTTTTATTAGTCGGGTAACTCTTTATTTAGGATAGCAACATTATATAATCTATGGCTGGACTTCCTTTTGGTGATGGCGTCGAAGTAAAAAGACCGTGTGTCGGTGTGGCTCGAAATAGAAGCGAAAAATATAAGGAACAACATGAGTACCGGTTTGGAAAGTTTGATATTATTCCTATTTATCTCATGCTTACTGTTGGTTTTATATTTGTATGTTATGGTGAAAAGGGCAAAGTATAAATAGGCTGTGTCGGCTTTTGATAAATTCTAACCTATTAATTTATTTTAAGGTGTTTACAGAAAGGAACTATAAAAATACCTCAATCCAGTGAATGAACAAATGTTCATTCACTGGAACATATCGGATTTTGAATTTTTAAATAGTTTTTGCATTATTTTGCTACGAAACGATTTGTTTTATTTAATCAACACTAACATACATTCATTTTAAATCACTGGTCTAGTATTGGAACAGAAATTTATGTTTAAATCTATTAAAACCGTTTTGTATTAAACAGACATTTCTTAGTTCATTTACTGGAATTTAATCGCTAGTGAATAAATGACAATATTTTGCCGTTTTTCATTCAATAACTTTATATTCCAATGAATGAACGGGATTTATTTTCTTAGTTCATTCATTAGATCCGGGAGCCAGTAAATGAACAACTTTAAATTTACTTTTAAATTTATTTTTTTATAGAAGAGTCAGATATTACTTTTCTACGGTTGAAGTATTATAATTAATAAAACACAGCTAGAATTGATTTTTTTGATTTACCTACTAAATGAAGATTTTATAACAAAAAAAATTTTTTCATTTACTGGGACAGGAAACCATGTTCACTTCTATTACCAAATATGGAGTGTTCATTCACAGGTTCGTTTTCGTTCATTTATTGGGATTGCCTGTTCATTCATAGGTGATTTTGGCAAATTTTCAGAAAATCATTTTTAGTTTTCAAACTACAAATAAAAATAGGTGTGAATTATGCTTAAATGATAAAGGACTATATGCAGATGTAAAAATTAAATTGAAAGTAACACGTCTGTATTTTAGATTTGTTTTAAAAGTAAGGGCAAAGACACCCTAGTTCTTATTCGTTCATTCACTGGTACACTTACCCTATTCTTTAGGTAGACGGCTGCTTTGAACGCATCGTCCCAGTAGGCTTTCGATAATGAGCTTTCAGCTAACAACGTCCTTGCCTTCTCTGCAATTGAGCGGTACGTTCTCTCAGCTACTCCCATCTGTTGTGGGCTATAAGGCGTCGTCGTTTGGTGTACGATGCCCTTTGAAGAAAGATAATCATCGAACTCTTTATTGACAAACTCAGTACCGCCATCTGTCCTAAAAGCCTTAATTTTTAAATTTAATTGGTTTTCAACTAAAACTTGAAAGGAACAAAATTTGACTTTTATCTGAGTCTTAGAAGAAATAAAGTAAACAACGTGTAATCATCAACCAAAGTTAACATATACCTATTCCCTTGAAAGGAGGTTGTTGAACACGGAAGTTGCCCTATTAAAAACTACCTTTTTAAACGCCTTTCATGCTTGTTTCCTTCTATGCAAGCGATGCAATTACTTTTGTCTACTTTGGTAAACTCTACGCCTACTCGTGCCTCGTGATTTTTCAGTTGGCTCATGCCAATTCGACACAAATGCCCTAATCTCTTATGCCAAAGTTGGTACTTGTTTTGACATCCAAAGTGCACATCTTGGGTTAAATAATGAATGTCCCTGTTATTTGACACATTTGTAGTACCATCAAGAACATAAAATCCACTACAGGGTGAGGCATGGAAAACAGAGTCACCTGTAACACAAAAAGTATTATTTTTATAAAAATTACATCCACTTTTATCAAAAACACATATAAAGCCTTTTTCAATAGCCTTCTGCACAGATAACAGATTAGCTTTCAGTTAAGGGCCAAGTGCAACTTCTGTAATCTTATTCATCACAATTTGAGGTGTATTAAAAGAAATATTTACAATTCCACAACATTGGATACGTTCTCCATTTGCGACAGTAACGCTTCTTTCTTTTACTGGCGAAAATGTTTGAAACCAATCACTTCTAGAGGTCATATGCTTAGTAACGCCGGGGTCTACATATCAAAGGTCCTTGTTTGATTTGCCAGATGTATTCAAAGCTATAAATGACTCTCCTCTGCATTTACCACGTTAGCTTTCTCCTTCTTCTTTTTCAATGGACAATCTGGCCTCTTATGTCCAGGCATCTTGCAATCATAGCATATAATTTCCTTCTTCCTAGAATTAGATTTCAATTTTGTCTGAAAAACGGAATCTGTTAACGTTGTGTCACTTTTGAACATTTCATTCAAGAGTTTCGTTTTCACAAGATCAGTAGTCACATCGATATTGCAATTTTCCAATGCCATAATGAGAGCCTCGTACTTCGGGATGAAACCTCCTAAAAGTATAGCTGCAATAGACGTGTTCGTCGAACTTCTTATCAATATCTGCCAGATCCTGTGCGGTTGACATCACAGCGTTTATGTACGATTCTATGTTGTCGAAGTCTGACAAATTTAGACGGTACAACTTACGCTCTAGGCTTAGTCTTCGTCCCATACCCTTATCTTCAAAAGCTATCTGCAAATATTTCCATGCCTCCGATGCAGTTTTCGCAGATCTAACATGTGTGATTGCTGCACCGTCTATTGTCAAGCAAATTTTTGCAAGAGCTTTACCATCATTCTTTGTCTTGACTGAGGCAGGGGTGGTATGGTATCTCCTTCCAGATAACCAACTGTTGTTTCCAAGTCCTCATGAAGAAGATAATTTCTCATTTTAAACTTCCACGAAGGATAGCCCTCTTTATTTGTCAAGCAGAATGTTGGGATTGACGAAGAATTTGACTTGGTGACAATACTCGAAACAACTTGATTTTCTTATGACATTTTACGCAACTATTTTAATTTTCACCGTCATAAAAGAAAATATACTTGAACAAAATATACCACAACTTTGTTGAAGTTTTACTAGTAAATTGTTGTGATATTTTTTATTAAAAGAGCAAACGTTGTGTATCCGAGTAATGTTTATTCTTAGATGTACAGAAAAGTCATAATCAAAAGATCTCGCCAGAGAATCAGTTGCAAGTTTCTGTCATCTGGGTCTACGACTATTTAAAGAAACATCTTTTCCACGTCCGCACACGCTATGAGCTTGTGTTGTCTGAATCTAAGTAAAATACTAAAACTATCGTTTTGCAGTAGGACCCGTATAAAGAATGTCTTCTTCTTCTTTTCTTTGCCCCGCGACGACTTGAACAGCTACTACCGCGGGAATATGGCGTTTCCACAATTAAGTGATTTCGCCAGTGTCAAGTATATATATAAGTATAAATCAATATAGCAATAAACACAATCCAATTTTCTCTAGGAAGATTGGTGGCAACATTATACGGTGATATGTAGGACAGAGGCCAAGATAGTTTTAACCTCTGTACCACTGCAAGTCCACTTGAAACGAGAAGTAAGATGCCAGGATACATGAAATAAGTCCAAGTCTTCTATCACTGTGCAACACAAAGGCATTAAAAGTGCAAATCACTAACAAAAAAGAACTTTGAACACCTAAATACACAAAAATTAAAACTAAAACAAATTACACATCCGCCATCTTTTGACGTTGCAAATGGCCTCCATAAAGAATGTCATTAAGTGACTTACTTAACGTCATTTTGACACTGCCGTCAAAAACCACGCGTAATTTTGTCGTTGAGCCATCACGAACTACGCCGTGGTGAGGAAAGACAAAGTATGGGGACTCATACGTTTCGATAAGACTCATATGACCCAACTCAATATACTCGTGTATAAAATTACTACACATAGTTTTGTAATTGGGATTACGTTCTAATTTACGTTCTAGTGACATAAACCTCGTCTCAGCAATTTTATACGAGTCCCGAGTGAATCAGCTGTTTCTTTTAAATGGAGCCGCACACTGAATCTACCGTTATCGTCACGTGATGTTGTGTTGCTAAATGTCTCTTCGCATTTGCGCTCATCTAATGTGAGTGCACTTGTTTGTATTAGGCTTAGGTTTCTCTTCGAGTTCCCAAAACTTTCTCATTCGTGTATCTAAACCTGTCGTATTAATTAAATTACATTGCACCTCGTGGTTCGTTAAATCGAATGAATGAATGCTTCCCGATATTAACCAGCCTAATTTAGAGCTCTGTAAATATGGTCCGCAAGCTAATCTTATTTTCTCTCCATCTAACAGTTCCAGAAATTTATCCGCCCCTATTAAAACGTCTATTTCTGATGGTACGTCAAATGTGGAATCTGTTAGAGGTAAGTTCTCCGGTGTACTAAACGACTTAAAATCTAACCGCACGGGCAAGGTAGAAGTGATACGCGGAAGAACTATACACCTCACGTGTGTATTTTAATCGCATGACTTTGATCGCAAAGTAATATCGCATAGTTGGCTCAAGTTTAGTGACCGATTGCCCTACACCCGACACACGAACAGTGGACTGTATAAGAGGATTTTTTAATCGTTTAGACAAAGTTTCGGTTATAAAACAGTGCCACTATCAAGAAGCGCAAGAAGCTAATTCTATGACCGCGGTGCATAATAAGACCGGTTGCAGTCCTCTCAACTTGGTTTGCAAGCTATTATGACACGTAATTTCTCTCGTATTACGATCGCATTGACTGTGAAGCGCCGCTGACACAGCCGCGACGTTACTATCAACCGGCAGTGCATACGGAGCCCGCACGGTGGACAGTTGCTTAATATTATCGTCTTGTACATGCAACAAGCCGTTATGATTTTGCTGGCATAATCTGCATGGACCGAATGTGCAAGCTGAGATAGTATGCCCTGCTCGTAAACAGTTGGAACACAAGTTATTTTTCTCTACGAATTTAATTCTATCCCGGACAGTTTGAATGATCTGCTTTCATGTTGGGATTTTAAAGTGCTAGTGTTCTTGTTGTAACTAAGGTTAATCATATCCAACATGTCGGCTTTATTTTTAAGAATGGATAGCAGACTATCCAAGTTTAATGGCGAATCACTGCGCAGATCGGAAGTGATAGTACTTTTATGTTTCTCCCACTCTCGTTCGGTGGTACAATCTAATTTAGTGACAACTAGATAAATGATTAGCGTATCCCACGAGTCAGTGGATTCACCGATGGTTTTTAAAGCACGTAAATTTCGATTAACGCTATCTATCAATTTTCGTATCTGCGCAGGAGATTCCTGCTTTAAGCTGGTGTTGAAGCGTAAAGAGTGATTTCTCGTGATTATGAACCAGAAGACGATTATTATGGAACCTTTACACTAATAAATCCCATGCGCTAGTGTAGTTGGCCGCAGTAAACTCTAAAGCACTAATAACCTGTAGAGCAGTACCACTTAACGACGATCGTAGGTAGTGAAATTTGTGAATAGGGCCAGATCAACACGTTTATGTATCATGGTGACGAATGAGTTTTTAAATTCTAACCACTGATCATAAAAGCCGTTAAAGGACGGTAGCTTAATTTCGGGTAATTTAACGGACGTTAATGTAGCACGTGCATTACACTGGGAATTCATTTCACTATTCTCCTCAACCAACATACATTTAGCGGATGTCATTTTAAGCTTTAAACTGTTCGTGAAATTCGAATTGCGTCACTGAATCAATTTCGTCTATTTTTGTCTCAATCTCCGTCTGAATGGAATTAAAAATATTAAATATATTTTCTAAATTATTTGTTTTCAACTTCAATTCAGTTTTCTGAGCTTCATTTAATGTTTTTCACTTCTCATGCTCTTAAAATGCTACTTAAATCTCTGCGAATCGGGACTAAAGCTCCTTATTAATCTCTAGGGATTAAAGTTTTTTTTTTATTTACTTTGGAAGCCCCTAAACAACCAATCACGGTGTTTGTGAATGGAGGATTATCGCCATTTTCATTGATTGTGTATGGACCATATTTTTGGGTGTCGAAATAACCTCAAAATGACAACTGTGCAAATATATATAAAAAAAGGATTTAATTTCGTGAAACACGATTAATTATTACGAATATGAATCTATTTAATCATATTAAGGCCGAATTCTTTTATTATGCGTGGTCCAATTACTTTTAAAATGGTTTCCAAGTTTGAATCTGTTGGCTAAATATGCAAGCATTTAAAACATCACTTTACAAAAAAAACGCGGATCTTTTTTTTCCTATTTGTATTTTGAATAGATGTTCATAACTTGTATTAAGCATAATTATGTTGTTAAGATAACTAATTGTTAGAAACTTTTTTATAATAAATGTTGTAATTTTGTTTAGAACGTCGTTTTTTTCCTCGCATTCAAAGTGAAAAGTAGAGTGTTTAACGCGAGACTAAACAACCATAATGACACTCGAACTACAGCCACCCTCGCTTGCAAGCTCGCTCGCGTGGCTAAACATCTCGTGTCATTATGGCTTGTTCTAGTCCCTTGTTGAACAATCTACTATTATGCTCCAAACTGTTTACATACTTTTGAAATGAGGTTAACCGTAACCGGAACAATCGGAGCCGTTGAGATCGCAAATGAACCGCGGTCAGGAATACTCGATTGACACGTGGCTCTCTGCTGGAATGAGAAATCACAACACTCTATTAGATAATTATGCACCTCAGGATGGGATGGGAATAAGGATAGGAAGGTCTGACCGTTTCTCACTGTCTTCTCTTCTGGAGATCGGCAATGCAGTTCAATTGTGACCCGGTGAGATGGATCAAAATGGTGGCGCGATAACTCGTTGCTGTCCGTAGGTCGCTGCGGTCTGTGCCTCGATCCTTTCGCGTCGCTACTCCCTTATTCCTGCCTATAGTGAGGTCTGTGCAACTCGGAGAAAATGATTGACTTCTTCTTCTTGAATTTAACATATAGTTTTTCTACGATCTTAAATGTGTCCGTTACAGAGAAGGTATTTTAAGTGAGGGAGGAATGACTCGATACAATTTATGCAAAACTTAAAACTAACGTTAGGGCACAGCACTTTCGTGGTTTTCGCTGCGGCTCAATAGAGGGCGTAAATATGACTTTAACAATAATTTTATATGCCATAACGAATCATGTGACATAATGATCATTTGGTATATTTTCACTTGACATAATTGTTAGGTGCCATAACGATACGTATGCCATACTTTTCATTTTCCCTATATTCAAATGTTATAAAATAGTACTATGCCATAAATTTAAAAGTCTGTGATAATAGCCTCCTTGCGTCTTTATAAGACGATTTGTAAATATTGATTGTCCGTGGTGTTTGACATTGCCCGTTGCTATGTCATTCTATCAACAACTATGTTTCTTTATCATGTCCTATTTTATTATTGAACAAAGCCAATATTCTATTTGGTCGTGTCTAAACTTATATCAATTTATTCAATAATAATTTTTGTTGCGCCAAATATGCCTGACGGAAAAGAAAACTCGGCTATATCACGTTATTTGCGCCCAGAACGGTTTGATGTGGAACCTTCCATGACAGGTTCTGACCTCAAATGGGCCCATTGGAAATATTCATTCGAGAATTTCATCGCACGGGAAGCTGCCTCAGCTGATAAAATACTTAAGTACCAACTCCTTGTCAGTCATATCTCCCCGTCAATTTACAATATTATTCAAGCAAAGACTTCGTACGACGAAGCCATCAAAACGCTCAATGATGCCTATGAAAAGCGACAAAACACCACCCTAGCACGACATATACTAATTTCAAGGAAACAACAGCCGGGCGAGTCAGTAGCTGAGTATTCGAGAGTCCTAAACGTACTCGCTCGTGACTGCAATTTTTTTTTTTTTTTTTTTTTTTTTTTTTTTTTTTTTTTTTTTTTTTTTTTTTTTTTTTTTTTTTTTTTTTTATACACCGCTTATACACCGGTCCATCTTCATGAGGCATTAAATCGACCCTACGATTTCACATTGCAGCAATACGAAAACGACCAATTTTCGAGCTCCATAAGCTGGTTTTTGTGTGTCGTTAAGAAAATGATGCTGATCTCTAAACATACCCACAGATGAAAGGCTTCAAAATATTAAACAAAAAAGTTTCTTACGTAACGAAAACTAAACTTTAAAGCATTTTCAAAAAGTGTTATTTTCAGAAAACTCGTGCGTATTTTAATCTTTCCCGGCCGTGTATGTTAGAGCATCGTATCGGAAATTGCGGAAACAATGTGGAATGATTATTAGTTCTTAAAAATGTACATCAATTAAGCTTTTAATTTTGATATATTTTGAAATTAAAAATAAACAGATGTTAGTTTTATTTGACTAAAACTTTATGACAGAACTTAAGGACCGACTAGGTACCTTTGTCAACAACTTCCATAATGATGTTAAAGATTAATTCACAAACGATCCTGAGATATACAATAGATAGTCGTAAAAAAACTTGCACTTTAATGAATTGGTATATGATAACGCTAATTACGAGTGGCAGATGCGTTCACTTTGATGGTCCGAAACGCAATGTTTTTTCAAATTATTTACAAATTATTTATAGTTGCTGTGCCGTAGCATTCAGCGGGCGGTGCGAATCCAGCGGAAACGGCGTTAGTGCGGCAACCCCACAGCTCCCCAACTAGCTTTCCCCGACCGAAGGGCATGCTTCGGTGGTTCGGTCATTTGGAAAGGATGGATGAAAGAAGATTGACGAAAGAGATATACAGAGCGAAAGTGAGTGGAAGGGTCGGAAGACGCCGCCCTAGGCGTACTTTTTCGAATCAAATCGGAGAAATACTGGAAAAGGGCCGAATCTTAAGTACCCGAAACCGACGTGCATGCATGACTCGATGTATGAATGTGGAAGAAGCGAAAGACATTTGTCAGGATCGTAGCAGGTGGAAAGAAGTCGTCTCTGCCTACCCCTCTGGGAAACAGGCGTGATTTTATGTATGTATGTTATTTATAATTTCTGAATGTGTGGCTACTAGTGACTGTTTAGGCGTAGAGAAATTATGACTGGGCTATACCAACAATCTGGACTTATGGCCTTCTACGAGACCACAGTGCGGCGGGTTGAATCTGAACTCTTTATTTTCGGATCGCGATGCTAATTTTACAAGGCTATTGAAATGGTTATACGCACCTACAAAATTTGATCCGCAATCTGAATGAATGATGCTGACGCGACCTGGACGGCCAACAAACCTACGCAGTGCCGCTATGAATGCTTCGGTGGACAAATCAGACACAGTCTCCAGGTGCAATCCTTTCGTAGTGAATCACACAAAAAGGCAAAGGTATGCCTTCCCAATCTTAGCACCCCTATGCGTGTACCCAATCGAATACGGAAAGGACCTCCGAAATTAACTCCTACTATAGAAAACGGTTTTACTAGGTTGACACGAGTTGCAGGCAAGTCACTCATGAAGGGTTCAGTTGGGGTTGGATTAACGCGGTAGCAACGAATACATTTAGATAGGCTATGATAGATCGCACGCTTGGGAAAGTATCCAAAATTGCTGTGTCAAAAGGCATGGTGTTAAGTCCTGAATGCTTCAATAATCCTGTAAGTCAATGTAGTGCTTCGAGGAAGCAGAACTGGGAGTTTGTGTTGAAATTCAAGGCCAGATCGAGATAGGCGTCCGCCCACACTGAGAACTCCACGATCATCAATAAAGGGGTTGAGTTTACGCGTTGATTTTGAAAGAGCCCCTTTTTCCTTAAGACGAATGATATCAGCCTCAAAATGCTGCTAATGTATATTTTTAACGATTATCATCGTAGCGTGTTTTAATTCTATACGGTCAAGGAAGTCATCGCAACGGCGTGACCCTTTGTTACGTAAATTGAAGACAAATCTACGGCAATATGCTATTATTCGTTGAGTTTTCCTGACCGATGAGTAGGTACCTATTTGTCAAGTAGGCTTTCGATAAAGTGTGTATCGACGAGAGACATTAACACCTGCACACGTTCTTCAGCCATTATATCTTCATTGTCGACTGATATATGGGTTGATGATTGGCAGGATGGTCATGAAGCTATGGACTGGCTCAGCCACTGTGGCCCTTTCCACCATGGGAAGTTATTAAGTAACACGGCAGGAAGTTGATCGCGCGAGGCAATACCAGCGGGATTTTCCGCAGAAGGAACGTGACGCCAGCTTAAATCGGTAACCGCGTCTTGAATATGACTGACACGGTTCGCGACAAACGTCTTCCACCGGTAAGAAGGTGCTTTTATCCATGAAAATGCCACTGTGGAATCTGACCACGAATATATTTCTTGGCTTGGTATAGCTGTTAGATAAACTTAAATCACATATTTTAGCAGGCCGAGGCAATTCTCGTTCTAGAGGTTTTACATCAAAGGTATTTTTTTCTTTAAGAGGATTCCATTTAAGCCCTAAGAACTTGAGAACATGTGATTGATCATAATTTCATAATCTAAAGAGACAAATCAGTGAGGGTGTGCTCAGTTGGTAAATCGTCTAGTAGGTAGTTCAGGTCGACTGCTTGCCCACTTGCGCAGTTCAAATTGGCCACGTTTTAACAGAGACACTACTTCAGATTTACTTTAATTGGCTTTTCTGAGAGTGGATAAACCACTGACGATATCGTCAATGTAAATATTTGATTCTAAAATAGATCTAGCTAGTGGTAAGTCATCGCCCTCGTAATATACAACCTGTTTAATAGTGCGACAAGCTAGAAATGGAGCTGAGACAACTCCGTACGTAACCGTATTTAAACGATATTCCTGTACAGGTTCGGAAACATTGAAGCACCAGAAAATTCTTTGATAGTCGCGATCATGCTCTGATACCAACATTTGACGGTACATCTGACGAACATCCGCAGTGAACACAACCGCATGGATACGGAATTTGCATAAGATGTCAAGAATATTGGTTTGTAATTTCGGGACAGTCATTGCGTGTTAATATGGACTAAACTCATGTGACCACTGTTTAAGTAATCCATAAACTCTGAATATTGAGCGTGTAACTCGGGATTGCCTATTAGTTTGCGTTCCAACGCATGAAACCGCTTCAGTGCCGTTTCACACGAGCCTGGAAAAATTGAATCTTTTACCTCATTTTTAAAGGGCAATGTTACTATGTATCTTCCAGTAGTGTCAAGAGATACGGTGTCAAGAAAAAATTGCTCACATCGTTCCTCTTCCTCTGTAAGTTTCGATTGGGGTTGTAGGGTTTTTTTTTTTTTTTTTATGGCATAGAGTAGGCAATCGAGCACACAGACCACCTGATGGTAAGCGGAAACTGTGACCCATAGACATTCGCATTCACAAGATTGCAAGCCTAAGACTGCAAATGCGTTGCCAACTCTGAGGACGAAGATGAAATGCCTCTATGCTAGTCATTACACCGGCTGTCTTATCCCCAAACCGGAACACAACAATGCAAACACTGCTGTTTGGCGGGAGGTTAATGGATAAGATGGTGGTAGCGATCCGGACGGACCCTGCACAAGGTCCTACCACCCGCAACGGTGATGGAGTCAAGTTCCCAGAACCGCTTAACCAGGCCGCCTTCAGTTATGAAAAGAGAATTACTAAGCTCTGAGCTTTGAGACGTTCTAACGTTTCCTAATAAGACCCATCCAAATATTGTATTCAGTGCGGAGGACTACTGCAATCCAACGGTAATTCTGATCGGGAGGAGAAGCGATTAAAAAACTTCAGCGCCAAGGAGAACGTCAATGTTCACAGGTATTTGACAGTTAGGATCTGCTAATGTTAAGTGTTGGAGATGTTTCTAAAAGGTTTTATCCAGCTTGACAGAATGCATTGGACTACAAATATTGGGCAATGTCAGAGTTTCAACACTGAATACACATTTACCTTTTACTCCTACGTCAAGCTTAACAGTCCCAGAAACGGCAGCTACAGATTGCCCCAAACCCCGAATGGTACGAGATGTTGATGAACGATTTAAGCCTATGCAGTTTGTGGCACGGTCTGTAATAAAGTGAGCCTGGCTGCCTGAATCTATCAAGGCTCGATACAATTGGAAGTTTCCTAAAGAATCTCGAATGTCAATTGTTGCGGTTGAAAGTAATACTACAGAACTTTGACGAATGTTGGTTAACATGCTCACTTGAGTAGGATGTATGAGACCTATCATCCGCATCTAAACTTATGTCAACTACGTTTGACTGATAAGTATCAAAATGGAGAAGGGTATGATGACGCTGATGACAGGTCTGGCATATAAAAATAGATTTACAATATTTATACCCGTGCGAAGATTTCAATCAATTAAACCACCAGTGATGTTGCTTAGCGAAGTCGTATCGCTTTTGAGGTGATTTTAAAATAAACGTTTTACAATTAATTATTAAATGATTTTCACCACAAAAAGAACTATACACGCTGCTTTAAAGATGCATAAGAAGGTAATTCGCTGCTCGATTGCAACTTTTCAAAGTTCATGTCACGGCATGATTTGTTTTTGTTTATTATATTATATTTATTTTATCCCATATACTTACTTAATCATCTAAAATGACCCTAAAGTGTTACAAATTACAAAGTTCAATCAACACATTTTTATAACTGGAATCCGACTCCCCTCCTCATCTAAAAATGATTGTTTTGGGACATTATAAACTTGGTGAAAATTTCATAGTTTTACCTGGCAGGAAACAACATGTCATAGAAAAGGCAACCGAGCACACAGGCCACCTGATGGTAAGTGGAAACTGTGACCCATAGACATTAGCATAAGACTGCAAATGCGTTGCCAACCCTGAGGACTAAGATCGAATGCCTCTATGCTAGTCATTACACCGGCTGTCTTATCCCCAAACCGGAACACAACAATGCGAACACTGCTGTTTTAGTTATAACTTCTATTAATGCGCATAAAATTAAATAAGGTAAAAAATATATACGTTGCCGGTGCGTTACGTCTTGCGTCGTCGCAATACAATTTTAACGAATGGTGTGGCATCACGTTGTAATTTAGGTATATGTAGAACAACGCAACTGCGAGGACGCATCGCAACGGCAACGCCCGTGCCTCACCTCTCTCACAGATACTAATATCTCTACGGCCGCCGCAACGAATAGGTATATAAGGTTATTATCAGTGACACAGAATAGGGACGCGTTGATATTTTTGAGTTTGACTGTACGAGTACAGTACAGTACCTACAGGTAGGAGAGCTTAGAATCCGCTCCGCTGGCTGTCGCCATCTCAGTTATAACCTACTCACAATTCACAGTGTAGGTATGTTTTGACTCTTGATTCATCGAGAAACGAAGATTGCCAGTAACTGTAAAGGTTGGCGCAGACATAACCGCTCGGCACCGGATCAGCTCAAGTGCGACGTTCGATCATTTTTCAGTGGATGACGCGAAGCCCGCGCCCGGCTATTGTTTTCACTACAACTTTAGAATATGTATCGTACTAACACAGATCAAAGCTCACTTTTCAAGTCTCACTTGAGCTGATCTGGTGCCGAGCGGTTATGTCTGCCCCAACCTTTTAAGAAGTGGTAGAAGAAGTATTTATTTAATGTACTGTACATTAAATAAATAAATAATAAACTACAAAAAAAATTTTTTTACCTTTTATACAATATATTATTTAATGCCTTATAAATAGTTTTACATCCGTCATATTCATTGCACACACATCTAACATGTCCAACGCAATGTATTGCAACGCAGTACCTCCATTGCAAACATCAGAATAATGTAGGGGTATTTTTAATGTGTGAACTGTAGGTACAAAACATAACTGACGAGAATATTATTGCTGTTTTAATGTATAACAAAATCAATGAATAATGATTGGTTTTAATATTTATGGCACCATCCTATAACAATTCTCGCTTTTGCCCGCGACTTCTGAATCATCCGTGCACCACATCTCGGGCGTTTTACTGGAGGGAACTAGATGAAACGTGGCTTGTATTAGTTGGACCCGATGTAAAATCCCATAAACACCCGATCAACGGTTTTTTCGCGATGTCATGACAAACAATGTACAGACACGTACAAATTCTATAAACGATGATGGTTTCGGGTTCAAACTCCTAAAAAATCAATTTTGATTATTTCTCAAAATATGTTTAATGTAAAAACGTTATAGTTCTAATTAAATATAAATATAACGTTATTATATTTATATTTGTTTATTTTCTTCAATTTAATGCACCATCGCTGTTTTCAGGACATTGCACCAACTGAAAAGAAATAAATTATATTATTTAAAGAGTCTTCATAATTTATGTATAGGTACATTCAACCAATTTGATACCTAGGCCGCTAACTATACTATGTTAAGGGGATTGTGAAGTGCCAGTAAAATCGCGTAGCTATAAAAAAAACTAAAAAATTTAGCTCCGTGAGAAAACGTTTCTCACCCCCTAAATCAACTCCAATTTTCCCAATTTTTGAATAGGGTAGGGGCACCAAAAGATGAACGACACCCAAAAGCTGAACACTCGATCGAAATAATCACATAACTAAATCGTGACAAATTAGAGTTGTAAAGTGTCCGACATTTTCCATATGTGACGGTCATTTTCGATAAATGTCCTGACATTTTCGTCAAGAATGGACAAGACGGACAATTATTTTTTTATTTACGTTTGAAACTTTTTGAGTTTTTAATTATGACACTGACAAAATTAGAACACGTTATTTAAATGACACTCTTGTCATGTGATAAGTTGAAGTTTTATTTGAATCCCGTTCGCAATTAATTGCTTTTAAAATGCCCCGACGCGTTGGCGACATTTGGTTGCATTACCAAATTATTGGCGGTTCCTCAATCAAGAAGCTTGTCGTGTGCATTGATTGCAATGCGGAATATAAACAAGCACATGCTACTCGCATGGTATTACATACGATCAAGTGTGAAAAGTGTCCAACAGACGTCAAAAATAAATTTACAAAGATAAATCGGTCGATAACTCCAAAGGCTTTACCTCCAAGAGCAGTTGCAGGCAATAATTGCTCTGGCATACCTAGTTCCAGTGCCGTAGAGCCTTCGTGTTCCCATACGTCATATGTAGACTTAGATAGTAATTCAACTGTCAATTCCGATCATGAACATATTCAATCAAATATGAATGACCCACTCGCGTTGTGCACAAAAAAAGAAACGGCGGATATTAGCTTTGCAAGAGCTATATATGCCACAGGGGCACCTCTGTCATTGTTAGAATCAAAATACTGGAAATCTGCATTGCAATCCTTAGATCCCAGTTATGATCCACCGACGAGACATGCTATTAGCAATCATTTATTGGAGGCCGAGTACTCGCGTATAAAAACCAACAGCGACGAAAAAATACAAAATTCAATGGCTCTAGCTCTTATTACGGATGGTTGGAGCAACGTCAATAGGAAAGGAGTGTTGAATTTTATTCTCACCACGCCACAGCCAATATTCTTAAAATCAGTTTATCCTGAATGCGAAAGACAAACAGCTGAATATTTAAGCTCCGAAATTCTAAAGGTATTGGAAGAAATCAGTCCTACTAAAGTTGTAGCTATAGTAACGGATAATGCCAAAAATATGAAAGCTGCCTGGAGAATTATACAAAATGTTTACCCGAACATTGCATGCATTGGCTGTGTAGCTCACGCTCTCAATCTTATTTATAAAGATATAAACGAAATTGGGCCTCTTAAAGATTTAATAGAGACTGTGAGCCGCATCATTAAATTTACCCAAAATAAACACCGGTTACTTGCTTGCTTCGAATTAATACAGACAAATGTTTATGGACACCTTAAACAGACCCTAAAACTGTCATGCAAAACAAGATGGAATACTTTGGTCACTACTCTAGAATCTTATAAAAACAATAAAGATGCCCTGCAAGCTTTGGCCATTCAAGATGGAATGGATTTGGGAACGAACATTAAATCTACTTTTTTAGATGACCAAATTTGGTACCAAATAAAAGATATTCTTAAGATTCTCAAACCAATCGCAGTTGCTGTTACTGAATCGGAATCTGACGTTGCGAAGGCCTCCGACGTCCATAACATATTTTTGAATCTTGCAGCATCTTTAGAAGACAAACTCAGTTTGGATAATATATTTTCAGAAGCTGAAAAGAATAAAATTAGAACAGCTGTTTCATACCGCCGCAATTTCTGTATACAAAAATTTCATCTGGCGGCAAATTTGTTAGATCCTAGGTACATCGGCTCCGGTTTGACAAGCGATGAAATGGCTGACGCTACGAACTATATACACAGTCAAGCAATGTATCTATCTAAAGATCCCGTCAAATTG
This sequence comes from Acleris sparsana, assembly GCA_923062465.1. Taxonomy (NCBI): domain Eukaryota; kingdom Metazoa; phylum Arthropoda; class Insecta; order Lepidoptera; family Tortricidae; genus Acleris; species Acleris sparsana. Next base: position 44,976,847 of record OV281285.1, on the reverse strand, counting down.
CCGAATTTCGCACACGAACAGGATTTTTCGCTGAATGTCATTCAGCATGGTCGGCCGCAGAGGCCATTGCTCCTCAACTGTGGTGGCAGAGCTTTGGTTCTAAAGAAGAATTATATCCCATAGCACACAGACTCTTAAGCGTCCCACCAAGCTCTGCCTCCGCAGAAAGAATTTGGAGTTTGTTCTCCATTACACATACAAAATTACGCAACAGACTAAATAATACTCGCTTAAATAAATTAATTACAGTGCGGCAAAATTTAAGATATGTGGATTCAACAGATCTCACGGTGTCACCCGGTATTGAAGAAGATGAGGATAACTATTTCAGGACATTGAACTTCACCGACGTTTCATTACAACGCATTTCTGATAATAGCGAAACAGAAGATGATAATCACTAAGCAGTTGTCTATGTATCTACTTACTTCACAATATTGCTGAAAATTAAAAGTTTGTTACGTTTACTCACAATAAATAATAGTATGTATTCGAAAATGTCGAAAATGTCCATTAATGTCTGCTTAATGTCCAATATGACCGACAAATTGACAAATGTCGGACGGACATTTTGAAGCTGTCGGTCACTTTACAACTCTATGACAAATATTACATAGTTCGGAATTTATTTTTCTTAAACAGCAACTCTTTGCTTACACCTCCATTAAATCTTAACATAGTATTATATTATTTTTGGCCGTGACCGGTCGTGGTTCTAGAGCTTCCCGCCGAAAACTTCGATAGTATGGGAAAATACATAAGGACAGTGCTCTCCAAATTTAAGCTTTTAATTACGTATAAAATTCAATAATTGTCAGTCTTAGAAGGATTTGCTTGGTATGTATTCTTGATTAATCACCATACACCGGATTGACAGGGGCAAAAAAGTACCAGTGCTAGTGATTGATTAAATATCGACTAAGTTTATCGACAACTTTTTCCTGACATAATTTAGATCATACATTTCTTGCAAAAGTTAGTCTACCTTTAACTTCTATATCTGAATGATCAGCTTTCCATGAAGATAAACGATCTATATTCTTTCTAGGCATTAGTAACCGACTTAAAAACGAAAAGGTTCTCAATTTGTCGGAATGCTAAAGAACATTTTTGTACTGAATGACTTTGTTATTCAATGTAATTTGAATGGTTGTCAAAAGTGACTCGAGTCTAGAGTCAATCTCAGATACTGATTGTTTATAGTTGCGATAAGTATATATAAAAGAGGGTTGCATATAATTAAAAGGTATTCAAACTTGGCTATTACTTGGATAATGAAGATTAAAAAATTATTTTTATTGATGTCGATAACCTTAGTCGACATTTGATGAATCACTAGCACTGGTACATTTTTGCCCCCATCAATCCGGTGTATGTTAATCACTCTTTTATTGGAGTTATACGATATTTCTTTTTTCTTGTTAGTTAACGAGATATATGCCGTTCAAGTAATGGTTTCAAAAATGTATACCTAAGCCAATACTTGAACGGTGTTCAGCTACTAGGCAAGGCGTACTTTTTTTAAAGCTTCTTAATAAATCGTACTGAAATAACAGATGGAAAATTTAGAACTTAAAATGATCGTTAAATGCTCTTGTATCTTTAAACCCAAAGATGAACATAGCTTTTGATGTCTAATCCAATGATTTTGGAGTTTTAAATACTATGAAAACTATCACTGTTCAATAAAAAATGTGTGCCTAATACTTGAACGAATTAAATTTACTAGTTCATGTTTTGGATTCTATTCCAATATGTGAACACCTAATTGATTTTGTTTGTTCATTTCATAAATTCTGTGTCCTAAAATTGAACTAAGTAAATTCAGTCGTTCAACTTTTAGGCATAGTTTTATAATATGAACACTAGTAGTACCTAGTTGGTTACTAAGTTCTGTTACTAAGGTTGATGCAAATAAAACTAACTTATGTTTATTTTTAATTTCAATATGTATAAAAATTAAAAACTTAATTAATATACATTTTGAAAAACAATTAATCATTTTTCTTAGTTTCCGCAATTCCCGATACGATCTTTTAACATTCACAGCCGGCATCGATTAAATTACGCATGACTTTTCTGTAAATTTCATTTGTATAATATTATAAAAAATCCTATCTCTGTATATGTTTAGAGACCAAAATTATATTTCTCAACATGACTTAATTCCAACTTATGAAGCAAGAGATTTGGTGTTTTCGTATTTCTGCAAAATCATGTGAAATCTTAAAGTCGATTTAATGAGTCATCAAGATTGACCGGTGTCCAAGCGGATCTTAAGTTGCTTTGAATACATTCGTATCAGAATTTAAAGCTAGAAGTCTGTTCAATATGTCACGCAAATTTGAACTCTCTACAGGAACTCTTACAAAAGTTGGGGCCGTTATCAGTATCATCGTCGTGCGTGATTTTAACTATGATTTTGTCGTCCGAAATGGGAATACTTCAAGCTCGTACATCAAATAATTACAATAGTTTAGAATACATTATTTTTATTATTATTATATATAAATCAAAGTTTTGATTAATATACAGGTTTATGCAAAACTGCTTTAAATATTTTTTTTAATTGTAATTAATCTCAGTAACAGAACTTAGTAACCGACTAGGTAGTATACTAGTAGTATTTATGGAAATGTTTACTAATATTATAAACGTTAAAGTAACACTTTTTGTCGGTTTATCTGTTTAAAAAGTTGCAGTTTTAGTTTGGTTTTACATTCGCTACACACAAAAAGTGTTACCCAGAAATAACCAAATCAAATCGCGGTTTGAATATTGGGAACTGGAATCAGCAACGCGTCGCAGATGTACGACCACATACGTACCGGTTATAAGTGTACTGGCTATCCGCCCTGAAGAAGTAAACATGGTTTTTAAACTGCAGCTTGAAAACGAAATCTTTGTAAATAGCATCACTGCTTGATGGGGCTCCGACAGTATACCTGAAATTGAAAATAAATCACTAAATTCTCAGTCATTCTATATCACTTTTGCTTGGTCCATCTTTAGGGCGGCCCCGAGACAGGAACAACAGACGGCAACTCAGCCGTCTATCTATCTTATTAAATTTAATAACAACCTAGGACTTGAAAAAAATGTATAAGATTCTTCAACCTTTACAACCGTTTAAGATTTAAAAAAAGATAAGATGTTTATTCAGTAAGTAGGCCGCACGGGCACTTTTACACGTCAAAAATCTCCCAGCGCTTCGCAAGAGACCACTGCTGAGAAGAAACGCCGCAAGAAACACAACAGCCAGTCGTTTTTTTTAAATACTACTTATGACAAAACATATGCTATATGCAAATGCTTATATTATGTTTTTATAACAAAGCATGCCCGTGACTTCGTACGTACAATTTAGGTTCCCGCTTCTATGTCTTTAAGGTAACTTAGGATTTTCCCCTCTAAATCTGCATATCCTCAGATTCGGCGGTTTACGCAGTACGTTGTCTGTCTGACGGTCATTCAGGAAGATTGTAACAGAATAATAATAAGTTATTACTAATATCAGGGGACGATCTCACACCAATCGACCTAGTCCCAAATTAAACTGTTTATTGTGGGTACTAGATAACGATAAACTAACTTATATAGACAAATACATACTTAAATACATAGAAAACATCCAAGACTCAGGAACAAATATTTGCGCTAATCACACAAATATCTGCCATTTCCGGGATTTACAGTCAGCGTCATAAAGTACGTAGCAGTTAAGATGACCAAATACTTACTTAGTTGAAAACATCAAGAATGCTCATTAACATTGATTCAGCCTAAATGATAAAATTGTTTACATCATCTACAGTGCTGAAAATAATATACCGGAGCACACACAGCGACAAATACTTAATAACATTCACGACGCCGCTCGTACCGTTACAACCTCAACGCCGCGCGTAGCTAAGCTAAGCATCCAAAGCAACCAAAAGTACAGACAGGACACACTAGAAAACTGAGCTTTATTTTAAATGAAATAAAACATTATTTTATTTAATCTCGGGTTATTGAATATGTTACTCATAACAGGTAAACTGACAAATTGTCATAATAAAACCTGTGTGACATTAACGATACGCGATAAGATTCAATCTGGCCCGACCTATTCCCCTTTTTGAACGACTTTGAAAAAAGACGGGTTTCTCAATTCGACCGTTTTTTTTTATGTTTGTTCACTTCGAATTTCGACAATCACTGAGAAGAGTACCAACTTGTCAGTTAGCGTTTCATCTCTTTCACTTGACATTGAAATTGCTTAGAATGATTATCTACGTCAGTTTGTAAGGATTTTCTTTTTAAATATAGCTTGAATATTACCAGTATGTTAACATTATAAAATAGTTTTATTACCGTTCGGGCAACCTACCGCTCGGATTATATTGAAAGGGGACTTGACCATTGAACCGTATATAAACCGTAAAGCATGTAATTAAGTCCATTTTCCTAACCCGTTGTGTTCCGTACCTTTGGTTACTTCGGATGCTTAGCTACCCGTGGCGATGTGGTTGTAACTTGTAACGGTATGAGCGGCGTCTTGAATGTTATCAAGTAGGTATTTGATGTTGTGTGTGCAACGGTATATTTGAGCACTGTACATGACGTAAACAATTTGATCACTTAGTTTGCGTCGATGTGAATGAGCATTCTGGATGTTTGGAAACATTTAGTTGGAACTATTTGGTGATCTTGACTGGCACGTACCCACTATATGACGCTGACTGTACCAGGGACCAATTAGGCAACCGTATGTCAAAAAATAACTTTTGAACAGTACAAAATTGCTGAACATACATTGGGGTAAAATCGACAGGTCTCGGTGTCCACCCTTGATAGAAGATTTGATTGAGCTATGAAAATGATGGTGGCAGTATGGGTGCCACCCTATGTGGTGATACGTGCATGATATTATATTATTGACTAAGCAGCATTGAGGGGCGCGAGCGTACCCGAGCAGCGGCAGGCAGGCGAGCGGCGCCTCGTCGTGCCAGCTCTTGTAGAAGAACAGGGTGAACGCGGCGAACACCACCCACAGCTTCTGCCAGCCGTGGGAGTTTTTGAACTTGCGGAGCAGGTATCCGGATGCTTGGCTCTAAACATTCACAACACTTATGCATATCTAATGTTTAGCGACATATATTTTATGTTAATAATTCCTATTTCGTTCGTGCTCCTACTCCTATCGTCCAATACCAAAAAACATGTAAAACAAGTCTATTAATTGCCCTTCCCGCTGAGGCAGATACAACTATTGCAAGGATACAAAACAAATACTAGATTATACGCCGAGGGGATAAAGCAATGTTTTATGTCACGGGCGCGATATTGAATCCTGAGCAAATGAGGGACTCCAGATTTAACTCCCGAGCGCGGGTGTTACAAGATAATTCCTGAGCGAAGCGAAAAAAGAAGGGGTAAACTCCGTAAAGGAGTTTTATTTTTGTAAGACAATGCGCCCGTTCATACCGCGCTTGTTGTAAGGGTGGCTTTGAAGGAAATCGGCTTCGAAGAAATTAACAATCCGCCACATAGTCCAGATTGAGCCCCTAGCGACTATTATCTGTTCAGTTATTTGAAGAAAGACTTGCGGGGAAACCGATTTGGAAGTGATGAAGAAATAAAAGCGGCGGTAGAGGAGCATTTTAAAGGCCACTACAAAGCAACAATATTATAACAGCATTATGTACAAAATGCATCGAAATATAATAAGTATGGAAGAGTAACACCGAACAAACTTGACGTTGAAATACGTCCCATTTCCTCTACGCTTGAAACGTTTGAGTAGACGCCATTAGTGCAGAGGTTGTATATATTTTCACCCATAAGAAAACTTTGATTAGTTAAACTGCTATGACAAGAGATTTGATTGGTCTATATTTTTTCTCGTTATGGCTACTCAAACACGCTATAAAATGACACATCTGACATTTTGCTGAACTTGGATGGTTTAATGCAGAAGTGATCCGTTTTTAAATAAGTTAAGGTGTATAGGGTAGGGGCACCAAAAGATGAACGACACCCAAAAGCTGAACACTCGATCGAAATAATCACATAACTAAATCGTGACAAATATTACATAGTTCGGGATTTATTTTTCTTAAACAGCCACTCTTTGCTTACACCTCCATTAAATCTTAACATAGTATTATATTCTTTTTGGCCGTGATCGGTCGTCGTTCTGGAGCTTCCCGCCGAAAATGTCGATAGTATGGGAAAATACATAAGGACAGTGCTCTCCAAATTTAAGCTTTTAATTACGTATAAAATTCAATAATTGTCAGTCTTAGGATTTGCTTGGTATGTATTCTTGATTAATCAGTCTTTTATTGGAGTTATACCATATTTCATTTTTCTTGTTAGTTAACGAGAAATATGCCGTTCAAGTAATGGTTTCAAAAATGTATACCTAAGCCAATACTTGAACGGTGTTCAGCTACTAGACAAGGCGTACTTTTTTTAAAGCTTCTTAATAAATCGTACTGAAATGACAGATGGAAAATTTAGAACTTAAAATGATCGTTAAATGCTCTTGTATCTTTAAACCAAAAGATGAACATAGCTTTTGATGTCTAATCCAATGATTTTGGAGTTTTAAATACTATGAAAACTATCACTGTTCAATAAAAAATGTGTGCCTAATACTTGAACGAATTAAATTTACTAGTTCATGTTTTGGATTCTATTCCAATATGTGAACACCTAATTGATTTTGTTTGTTCATTTCATAAATTCTGTGTCCTAAAATTGAACTAAGTAAATTCAGTCGTTCAACTTTTAGGCATAGTTTTATAATATGAACACTAGTAGTAGTATACTAGTAGTATTTATGGAAATGTTTACTAATATTATAAATGTTAAAGTAACACTTTTTGTCGGTTTATCTGTTTAAAAAGATAAGTAACTAAGTAGTTTTGCTAATGATTATTGATAAAAAATACTAATTCGTTGTTTTTATGACACAAATAACCATAAAAAATAGGAACCTTATGTACGTAAGTAATATTAAATAAATGTAAACAATTAAAAAATAAAGAATATTTCGTTAACTCGCATTTTATTGCTAAAAGTGAATAGAATTAAAATGATATAGGTATTTTATTATGTTAGTTCAACTTTTGGGCCCAAACCGTTCAGAATTAGGGCACGCTGTTCATCTTTTGGGCAAATCGGTACATTTTTGGTTTCAATGATTTTTAGAAAAATACGGAGATATAATAACAGGCTTTATAATAGTCATTTTCAATCTAGACCATATACTGTACCATATAAAAAAATTAAATAGGGTGAAATTTGTTACTTTCACTGAATATATACTGTCTAAAGTTGGTGTAGTCGCTTAATCGTTCATCTTTTGGTGCTCTTACCCTACTTTATTTATACAGCAATAAATAATGTTTTAGTAAATATTTATTCTTAAAAATGTAATATTTAGTAGGCAAAAGTACATTATTATAATAGGTAAATCAAGATTTTTTAAGATGAGGCATGGCGGTATTTGATCGTACCTAATTTAAATAAAACAAGTTGTAGTACCTAAGTATTACCTACTAAGGGTTGTCGCAGACATAACCGCTCGGCAACGGATCGGCATCGCCTCGCCTCATTCATACAAGGCGAGGCGATGCCGTTACGGTGCTGATTAGTCTGCGTTGCAGTAGGGAGTTACTGTACGGTACTGTGCAATTTGGAACCGCTGAGTATTTCAAATAATGTCTCCCAGTTTTTGAAACTAAAAAGTCAGTTTCTTCAAAATGGATACTGCATATCCTACAATGTTTGCAGGGAAGCCGTTTTTTTTTTTTTTTATTGCATAGAGAAGGCAACCGAGCACACAGGCCACCTCATGGTAAGTGGAAACTGTGACCCATAGACATTAGCATAAGACTGCAAATGCGTTGCCAAACCTGAGGACTAAGATGGAATGCCTCTATGCTAGTCATTACACCGGCTGTCGTTTCATCGCGTTTTTCTAAACGAACTGCAGCTATCCAAGCAAAACATTTTCTTCATTTATAGAAAATCTAAAAAAAAAACATTAATCTTTATTATTATAATTATTTCAGAACTTATATTGCATTACATCGGCCATGTCCATTTTGTAAGGAAATTATTTAAATGTAATTACTTACTAATGGAATGAAATTACATCCTTTTTAGGGTCCGTGCGACTCCTACACCAATTTACGATGCACGTCGGCATCGTTGTTGCTATAGTTTATCTTATTTATCAGTTATTTATAATTATTTTACAAAACTATAATGACAACCATTTGACACAATAACTCAAAGCCTACTGGAAGCCGGTTGAGCACCAAGTATTAGCTCCGCCCATTTCAGCACTAAGTATGTGGAACACTTTTTGAGTGACAGTTATCCTTCTATACTTATTATATTTCGATGACAAAATGTAAGAAATGCATCGATTTGGGCGGGGCACTAAATTGAAAAAAAAAATACTTTAATAATCTAACAATTATTATTCTATCTTAGGCTTACAACTTTTCAGCCGCTCCTCATACATCTGTTCACAAACCTGAATAGGGAAATTACTTGCGGGTAATGAGTCACCGCAGCAACGGCGAAGGCAGCAAGTACCGGACAGCTAATTACGAGAAACAAAGGAGGACAATGAGGGATTTGAACCGGTTAAAAAACGTAAAAAACGTAAATATCGTTTCCTGGGTAAGTCAGGTGTAGCAAAAGACTTGGAACATAAATTTTAAGCGGCGGAAAAGAAAGTACCTTTATTAGTTACAAACGTGCATAAAGACACCACGCAATGTTAAGTACAATACACTGTGGTCCGATCAATTCCTCTTATTGTTGAGTGCTTAAATCGGATACGTAGCAACACATCTAAAATCAAATTTTATAAGTTCGTTTTTTACATGATCAAAATGTATAAAGTCAAATTGCATAACGTACTTACGCAATTAATAACATCTTATGTCATGAGATAAGAATGTATACGATTTAATTCATAACATTTATAATTTATACTGCTATTTATAAATTCAGATAAAAATAGTGTCATAAAATATGAGGTCGGTTTAGGTTATTGAAATAGAATTTAAACTAAAATTCATAAACATATTTTGTGTTTCGAATGTTATAAATTAACATCAATATTCATTCAGACTTTCTTTCTACATTCTAGACATACGTGTACCAAATTTATGTCAATTAATCGTATTCATTTTGTACTTAAATATTATATTCATTCGACCAGTCGTGTTGTATGCATTACGAACGTTATACTTTACGAAAATTATTCATTTCGGCTTTCGACATTCTAGACGTATGGGTATCAACCTTATAACATTTTATTTTAGCTGTTTTGCTACGTAACCCTTAAATCATATAATATTTACCTAAGTTACCATGTTAAACGAGGACAAACGATGAGATAGTATGGGGGAGAGATCGGGCAGCCTTATTTACACGCGAATGTTATATTAGGTTAAAACTGATACAGTTTAATAAGGCGTTTAGATGATGTGATGATCGTCATTATAATGACCTTGGACACAGGCGTATTCTTGACGGACTTTAATCTGACATTGTTAGTGCTATCCGGGATGCTGCTAATTTCAGGCAGGCAGGGAAGCTCAAAAGAGAGGGAGAAGGGTTCTCCTGTGACGGGGTGGAATAGGCACGTCAGCGAGGCTCATCGTGATGCTAGGCCTAAGTTTCTTTGTTGGATTTCTAGTGGTAAACCGAGGACTGGTTTTGTGTATGATAACATGGTGTAAGAGTAGGAGAACATTTTAATCTCGACTAAAATGGTGCCAAGACTATCATGATCAGTTCAGGATGTATGCCCTGGTTGAACAACATGCGAAGGGTAATTTCCGGGGTTTCTGGAAGGGGACCAAGAAAGTTAACGGTGGGTTGGCATCCCGGCGAGTGTCGGTGGTGTGAGTGACTCGTATGCAATTTCCAACAATTTTAAGGAACATTTCCGTGCAATCTGCTTTAGAGACTCGGCAAACTACGGCTAACATTGATGATGCAAGCGCAGAAGATGTGACTCAATTTATTGCGAAAGATGTCGCAAACGACATTAAGTCAATATCGAGAGGTAAAAGTCCTGGCCACGATGGTCTTTCTATTGAGCACCGCCAATACGCTGGGCCGCATATCCCACGAGTTTTGGCAATGTTATTTTCACTGAGTGTGAGTCACTCATACCTACCCTATGATGTGATGCAAACTATTGTTGTGCCAGTAGTCAAAAATAAAACTGGGGATGTTAGTGACGTGAGTAACTACCGAGCCATTTCTCTTGCGACCGTAGTTGCCGTAAGTGTTTGACACTATGCCACAGATTAAATAAGAGTACTACGTAACAGATATTTGTCTGCGCGAGGTACGTGCGATAACCACCGCCTCACGGAACATAGTTTCCGATGCTTAACACATCCATCATGATGCCCGCGCGCGACGATGCCAGCTCGCTCAACCGGTTCACCGGGACAGAGTGTCAAGAAACGTCAAGCGAGATGCAAGTAGGTGAGTAGTGCATTCTATTTATTACGTCAAGTTGGGATAGATTTGTTGATTCTGGTTTTCTGTTGGTGAATTTATATGATATAAATTACTCATTATTGCTGTGTGAGTCGATGTTTAAACATTTTTATTTATACAAGGTGTCGGGTTTAAAAACCCCTAATCTCTTGTATTATTTCAATGTTTTTTCAGTCTTTTCTTTCATTGTTAGAACATTATGAACTTAAGACCTTTTCAAACCTACGTACATCCCAGTTTTTATTCATGCCAACTTTTTGTGTAATCAAACAAAGTTGGTTTCTCCATACTAGATGAAAAACAAACCTGGGGTTCACTTAGTATGGAGAAAGTAACTTTGTGTGATTACGCAAAAAGTTGTCATGAGGAAAAAACTGAAATGTAGTTTTAAAAACATCCTAAGTGCATGGTTCTAACAATGTAAAAAATACTGAAAAAATTGTGATGTAAAGATGAAGTGGACGGATTAGTTAGGTACATCGTATGTTAGATTATAAGGTTGCTTCCGTTCGTGGGATAAGAAGGAACTTAGCTGCAACAATAATCTGCCTTATCTCTTAAGCAATAAGAGTCGTGTTATACGCAAATAAAATAACGCAATGCATAAGATAACGATGAAGCCGATCACCTATTTTGCAAGTTAAGTTAAATGAATTCATGGCTTAGTGGTGCGCGGCTGGAGTCGGAGAACGTAGTACCTAGGTTTGATTCCACTCTAAGGAAAAATTATGCTATTTTGTTTTTCTTTATTTTAGTTTATGGTATTGGAGATTTTATTCTTAAATTAGGGTCATAGGTGGGTGTTAAATTTTAAAGCACACTTCGACGGTATGCACTAAGGAGCGCACACAGTCTGCAGTTGTGCCGTGGAGCCAAATTTCGGAAATTATTTATTTGTTTGGATATGTGGCTGTACTTTACAGTGAAATTAGATTACTTACCTATAAAATTACCATTTTGTGTGTAAGTGAGGCGAAATATAGGGGTAAGTTTAGGATGTAAGATATATTTTATATTAAACTGCCTAATGATAATGGGAACTAATATTTGATGCTAACAGCAATTCGTTTATTATTTTAGCTTGTCGCAACGCCCTTTTTACCACTGGGAGCAATTAGTACGACCGGGCTAGACCTCAGGCAAAGGGTTAGGCAGAGTACCCCGTCGACCATCGGACCAAAACCTCTCCTGGCGCCCGCCTAGTTATAAGTCTTAGTTTTACGTGCTTTAGTTATTATCTAGGATTTACTTTAGTTTTAGCTTTACAGTTTACTGATTATTGGATGGATAGATAGATAGATTAATTTATTCGGCTATTAAATAAAACAAAGAAAAAAAACACATGCATTTGACAAAACAAAAACAAAAGTAACTTAATTATAACTAATTAAAATTAAAATGAGATAGCCGAAACGGAGTGCCAGCTATTAATAGTAGATTGTTCAACAAGGGACTAAAACAAGCCATAATGACACGAGATGCTTAGCCACGCGAGCGAGCTTGCGAGCGAGGGTGGCTGTAGTTCGAGTGTCATTATGGTTGTTTAGTCTTGCGCAGGGACCGGAAAACCCGTTCCTTTGCTTAAGCCGTTCGAACGGCTTACCCGTTCATACGGTAAGCCAATCGTTTCGGTAACCTCTTCACCGGCTTACCCAACGATTAGATAGCCCTATTAAGCCGGGATACCCTAACCGTAACCCTTTTGTAACCGCTTACTGAATGTCGTTGGGTTTGATATTTATTTGAATAAGCGCTTACCGTTCGGGTTAGGGTAACCCTTTCGCTCCCTCCCCGCGCGCCGCGCGCGCCGCTATTATTACGTGTATTAGTATTGGCACTGCTTTGAAGCGCGCGCGCCGCCCGAGTTTAGGTTTCTTTAAACGGTCCAATAATATGTCGTACGTAGTTTGTCAAAGAACTAAATTTGCTTGAAGGTATTTTAAGCGGTAACACATTCGGAGGTTTTGATACTGGTAAGCGGTAAGCCAAATTAACTCGATCGAATGGATTATCCGTTTAATGTGTGAACCGATTAAGCGCTTACCGAAATGTTCGGGTTTATAAAAATCAGCGCTATAAAAACCCTTTAAAAACCCCGGGTTAGGGTAAGCGGGTCCGGTCCCTGGTCTTGCGTTAAACACTACTTTTCACTTTGAATGCAAGGAAAAAAACGACCTTCTAAACAAAATTACAACATTTATCATAAAAAAGTTTCTAACAATTAAAACTAACAATTAGGTATCTTATTATTAATATCGTTAATCTAACATTAATGATGTTATTTGTTTCCCACATTTCCAATCAATAAAAGTTTGGTATGTTTTTGAATAAATGCCACTAGATTTTGGCGGCAAAAGATTTCGTATCATCTCTTTTGCTATCTTCTCCATTCTGGAGTTAGGCGTTGATTTTTCTTCACTGGATGATGATGATGACATTTCTGGTCCGTAACATCGTCCACAACCATCGTCCGGTCCATTTCTAAAGTTGCACAATTAATTGGTGATTTTTTTTAACAACGTACGCTCAATACAAGTTATGAACATCGATTCAAAATACAAATAGGAAAAAAAAGTTCCGCGGTTTTTTTGTAAAGTGATGTTTTAAATGCTTGCATATTTAGCCAACAGATTCAAACTTGGAAAGCATTTTAAAAGTAATTGGACCACGCATAAAAGAGTTCGGCCTTAATATGATTAAATAGATTCATATTCGTAATAATTAATCGTGTTTCACGAAATTAAATCCTTTTTTTTTACACAGTTGTCATTTTGAGGTTATTTCGACACCCAAAAATATGGTCCATACACAATCACTGAAAATGGCGATAATCCTCCATTCACAAACACCGTGATTGGTTGTTTAGGGGTTTCCAAAGTAAATTTAAAAAAAAAACTTTAATCCCTAGAGATTAATAAGGAGCTTTAGTCCCGATTCGCAGAGATTTAAGTAGCATTTTAAGAGCATGAGAAGTGAAAAGGGTATTTATAGTAGCAACTTATTTTCTTTATACCCTGCCTACCGTCACGTAACAAAATAGCGCCCTACGGGAAAACGTCCTTGTTAGTAGGCAGGTGGAAGATTTTGGTGGACAGTTATTTGGGTTGAAGAGTTATTGGCAGTTTTATTTCATTTGTGTACAGATATAACGTTGATTAGCAATTTGTTCGGCTGTTATATTAGTAGTGTTTCCATTATTAGGTAGGTTACGAGATATTATTAGTAAATTACTGGTGTTGGGTCTGGTATTAATTAGTTACGCGTTACTAAATAATTGTTTATGTAAATGTTTGTGTTAAGATCAAGTTAAATTTGAGGGTTTTTTTTGTTTTTAATTTGCTAACTTTAGTTTGAAATTATAATTGTTCGTCTTGCTTTCGTTCGATATACTTACCCACATGTTTTTATAAAATAGTTACTTATAGTAAATAAAGCTTGTCAGATAGTTATAGGGTTTGATTATATCGAGACAATGGATCCATTTTTTTATTGAAAGACGAACTAGAGTATGAGCTGGTGAATTTTCTGAATATTTTCTGAAAAAAGAAATTGGAACCAAATTCTGTTGAATATCAAGAAGATATTCCTTTGAACAAAACCGTAGCAGAAGTTACTGGACTATCGGAAAAGTCTGTGTCTAGAATTGTACAACGTGGCAAGGAATTGAAAGGCAACGAAAGATTTCATTCACCGAGAATACCAAAACAGGTTCGTTGAAAAAGAGTAGAAGTGGACGATTTCACCAGAGGCGTGATAAGAAGAAAAATTACTCAGTTTTATACAATTTATAAAAAAATCACAACTCTGAATACGTTGAATTCTGTACCCAGAGAAGAAAGTATATAACACTGTAGCAGAGAGTATTTAAGGCTCTTATTACAAGATCTAGGTTTTAGGTGGTTTTTTTGGTTTTTTTTTATTACTCATTGTACATAATATTTTGACATCGGACGAATGACCATTATTAGATGTTTAACTTTTATTGTTTTAATTTATGAATTATTATTGTATTCTATTCTTTGATTATTAATATTTATGTTTTGACGATCTCAATGTAATTTCGTATTTTTTGACATGCAATGCAACTAATATTGTAATATTACATTGACAAATAAATAAACTAAACTAAACTAAACTAAACTAAATTTAAGGCCATTTTGACTTGCCCAGACCAGCTTTATCTATGTAGCAAAAAGTTTGTATCGTATTTAGTGGTTTTTATTTGTAAGAATACCGATTTTTGTCATTTTTAATGTCCTAATGGAAGTTGTCCCCATAAAAATTAATGACCTTTAAGCTTAAGAAATATGTTGAAAGCTGGAAAATCCTTAAAAAAGATATTCCCTCAGCTGAAACACTTATCATGTCTCGCTCATGCGTTACATCGTGTTGCAGAGCATATACGCTCAGAATATTCTGACGTTGACAACTGAATATCTAACGTTAAAAAAGCATTTTTAAAGTGCCCTAGAAGAGAAACGATACTAAGAGAATTGTACCCCTATGTACCCTTACCGCCAAAACCCGAGATTACAAGAGGGGGTACATGGTTAGATGCATCCTTTTACTATACATCTTTTTTTGACCAAATTAAGTCTGTGATAAATAGTTTAAATAGTAAAGAAGCATTATCAATACGCAAAGCCAAACAACTGATGCAAGACGATAACTTCAAAAAAACTTGTATACACATCAAGGAAAATTTTGAAATAATAACCTGAAATATAACATTGTTAGAAAAGCGTGGTTTATCTATCAGAGAATCATTTTACTTTTACTAGGTGAGGTAAGGCTGTATGTAATGATGATGATGACATCGTCAAATTCATTGAGGAACAAACTGGAATCAGCAATCTACAGAATCCCTGATTACGAATTTGTTAGAAACTTGAATGATAACAACGAAATATCAGTTTACAACTATGCAACTCTCACTGTTGATGTCGATCGGTCGTTCTCTTTATATAAATGAATACTCAATGTTCAAAGGAATCGATGACAATATTAAACATAGAAAAATATATTATTATTTATAGTAAATAAAATGCAGATATATTTTAAAACTGTGTGGTTTTTATTTTGAACATCACCGACTTATCCTTATTAGTCATAAGTGGACTTCAAAGTGACATAAATCACTAGTTGTCAACTTGCAAAACCTTTCGAAGTTACCGTAAAAAGTTAAAAAAAAAAGAATAACCAATCGTACAAAATATTGCCTTACTGTACGAGTATACTGGTTAGTAATAAAAATAAAAAATAAATAAGAAATAATAAACTGTCAGTTC
The DNA here is from genome assembly GCA_923062465.1 of Acleris sparsana. Lineage (NCBI taxonomy): Eukaryota > Metazoa > Arthropoda > Insecta > Lepidoptera > Tortricidae > Acleris > Acleris sparsana. The sequence continues at coordinate 44,961,029 of OV281285.1, read as the reverse complement.
GTTGCATCTGAATGTTAACGAGCTGATGTGAGAACTACGAAAAAATGGAGAAAACCGAAGTGAGAGCAGTAATAAAGAACTTTTCCTTGAAAAAAGAGAGTACTAAAGATATTTACGGCGATTTAGTGGAAACTTTAGGGGACTCCGCACCGCCATATTCCACAGTGGTGCAAGGAGTTTAACTTAAGTAGAACTGCCACTGAAGACGAATACCGCGAAGGGCGCCCATCCATCTCCCTCACCGAGGAAAACGTAAAAAAAACACATTTAGTTTTAGCAGATCGAAGATTGACAATTAGGCATCTAGTTGAGGTCACAGACATCTCGTATATTAGCAGTAGCATTCAAAGGATATTGACCAATGAATTACACATGAAAAAAGTCTCCGCTCGTTGGGTGCCTAGAAGGTTAGCCGAGGAACAAATGAAGAAACGATACGAGATTTCAATGTCAAATCTCGAAAAATATCAGGCTGACCCCGAAATGTTTTTGCGTCGTTTTGTGACCATGGATGAGTCTTGGATGCATCACTTCGATCCAGAAACTAAACAGCAATCCACGACCTGGAAGCGACCGTCCTCTCCTACGCCGAAGAAATTCAAAGTCGCAAGCTCAGCGGGAAAGGTCATGGCTTCCGTGTTCTGGGATGCTGAGGGTATCATAATGGTAGACTATCTGGAAAAGGGAGCTACTATAACGGTCTCTTACTACGCAGACCAGATAAAACGATTGCGAGAAGCAATAAAGGAGAAACGGCGGGGTAAACTACGAGCTGGGGTTCTGTTTCACCAGGATAACGCACCCGCTCACAAGGCCAGTGTTGCAATGTCTGCCATCCGTGATGCAGGCTTCGAATTGGTGGAACACCCCCCGTATTCTCCAGATCTGGCTCCCAGCGACTTTTACCTCTTTCCACGGTTGAAGGAAGGAGGGGCAACAAATATTTAAATAATGATGCGGTCATGGTCGCCGTGGAAGCATTTTGGGAGAGCCGAGAAAAAACTTTTTTTTAAAGGATTTAGTGGCTTAGAAAAAAGATGGACTAAATGTATCGACCTGTTAGGAGACTATGTCGAAAAATAATTTTATTTAACCACTCGAGTCACTCTAATTAGTCATTATCATTACTTTTGGATCACCTCTCGTAATAATAACATTGCGATTATTTATCTTTTACTAATTTTAATTCAATGTGATTTTTGTCACGATACAAATAAAACAAAATCAGCATTTTCAGATTCTTCCCCACCTTCACACATTACTTTTTCACATCACCTATTCGGAAGCGGACTTTTCTTCCCGGCTAGGAGAGATCAAAGTGGGACTTTTCTGTTCAAGGACATTTTGTTGCCAGTACCTATATAAAATATAAACGCAATGAAATATGAAATTAGTATGTACATAATTGGTTTCATCACTAAGATCTTTTATTTTACTCTTAGGTGGTGTGAAAATCAGTATGTGTCCACACGGTACCAAAATTATTTCCACCTTGGGCGTTAACACTTGAATCCCTCACTACGCTCAGGGTTCAATGTAAGCTCTCGCTGTAAATATATCATTTTGCTCCCTTGTGACATAATCTACTACTTATTGTTTGGAATTATATAGAGCTTAGGTTTGTGCTTTTAGGCGACATTGTTCCAATATGGCAGCGCAAGCGGCAAAAACACGAGGTGGCAACGTCAAAATTTGAAAAGAGCAAATCAAAATCTAAAAAGTACCAATTTTCAAAACTTCCAGAAAGCTTTCCAGGTGAAACTAACTACCCAATGACAGTATTTTTAGCAAGCTTTCAGAATAGTATTTTGCCTCTCATTACATTATGTGACATAATGACATTAATACACAAAAGAGCGCGAGGCGAGTTTCATAATAAGATTACACGAGTGTTTTAATGTCTAATTATGTGTACAGTCGCATACACAACTTTTCTACAATATGTGTGAAACCTGTATGTGTGGTTGTCCTGTATCTTAATGTATAGGTAGACATTACGGTGCAACCACATCCATAACCGATATTTTAATGACATGCAATAATTTAACGTTAACGTTAAAATACAACCACACATACAGGTTTCTTAATATAGGCCATTTTGCTTATCGTTTCTGAACATATTGTAGGGTATTGATGATATGTATGTAGATAAATATACAGGGTGACAGGAAATTCGCCGTATTCCTTGAAAGGGGTTATTCTACAGCTCATTTGTAATATTTTAAGTCCAGTTAACCAGGGGTCAAAACTCATTGGTTTTCGAGTTATTCACGTTTTTAGTTTTTTGTTAAAAATACCCTCTTTTCGACCTAAAACTAGTAACTTCGTCATTTAGAAATAAAAAAAAGTTTTTTTCGAATAGCCAATGAACCACTGATTACGATAAATAGAAAAAAAATGACAAAAAAATGCAAAGTTATGCAAATAAAAGGATTTGAAGGTAGAAGTTCTAGCAACTATTTTCCTAATTTTGTGACATTTTAAAGCATAGCTAAAAAAAAAGGATGACACTTCGCGTACAAATTACAGGAATAATTTGCTTAATTCATAAGCTTTCTAAAAAGGTACAATTTATGACATTTTAATACAAAAAAAAATACAATTAATAATAATAATAGCAGAACTGCTAGAAGACTACTTAGCGTACTTGACTCTTAATGGGTTTGTTTGTGTCGTTTTAGATTCTCCGAGGGCTTATTTTGTCTTCTGTTTCTTATCTTAACTTATCTTCTTGATGTAGAAGGCACAGCAGATTGCCTTTGGTGACACAAACAAAGGGTCATTAGTTTAATTAATTGAATTTGTTTGTGTCTCGATTTCGTGGGGTCTTTTGCCTTCAGTTTCTGTCTTAAGTCTTAAGCGATACTTTGATAAGTGATTAAGCAAGGTTAGGATAAAATGAGGAAAAAAACAGTTTCACTATCAAATAAACTTTAATCTGAAAAACTAAAATCAATTACATCAGAAATTTTGCTCGAACTGTTTGCCCTGGTTTCGAATGCAAGCACGAAGCCTTTTTCGTACTTCGGTGATTGTTACTCGCCTCGAAAGCCCATCTTTCATTGTCTGTGCCGCCTCTACATTTTTTTGTCTTAACTCTTCTACGTTACATATCGGTTTATCGTAGACCAACGCCTTCATGTGACCCCAGATGTAGAAGTCACATGGAGTTGGACTGCCTCGACCAATCCATCTTCTTGGGTAGTTCTGATCCATCCACTGTCGTACACCCCGGTAATAGTGAGCGGGGCAGCCATCGTGTTCGTAAATCATGTTCCTTCTTGTCGCAAGCGGCACATCTTCAAGTAGCGTCGGTAGCTCATCCCTCAAAAAAAATTCATATGCGATGCCGGTCAATCGTGCTGGCAGAAAGAAAGGTCCGATCAAATTGTCGTGCACGATTCCCATCCACACGTTCAAAGAATCAAAAAATGTTTGCTGGTGAGCTTCTTCTTTTGATTTTTTGGGTTTTGACCTTTGGGAGCCCAAAAGTGCAGATTTTGGTAGTTTGTTATCCCGTTACGGTCGAAATTGGATTCATCTGTCCACAAAATTCTCTTCAGGTATAGTTGCCGGCAAACTTCTTGAACACGTAACCTTGCTTGCGCAGAAGCGATTTTTAGGTTTAGTTGGGAGGGAGGCCGCGGGCGGCGGGAGGTGGCGGCGGGGGAGCACGCACCATTGGTCAATCAGTTGACGTTTGCGTCCCGCACCGCGTCCACGTCCCTCTGCCTCCCGAGTACACTTGCGTGCACTGATTAAGCCGATTGTTATCATAAATTTTCTTGTTATAATTTGATATTGATTTTTGAATCAATTTGAGAATGATATTCATGATATTGATGATAGTCAAGAAACAATGACTACCTCCAGCTCCCCTGAACAAAGACCTAGTACCAGCGCTGATATTGACTTAATGGAAGGAATATCCTTTTTAGTTCAGGACTAATCTATTTTAAATAGTTTCCTGTATTTTTTAGTGTTATTCTAACAATAATATAAACTTTTTTTTTTCACTTTTGTATAAAATATCCTAAGGTTTGAAAATATTATGTAACAAAAATTAGGTACTTTTTTTTGCACGTATGTGTACGATGCGAGAACTTTCCCCCACAACCTCGCCTAATGTTCAAGAAGTTTGACGGCAATTATACTCGGGATCTTCGATATCTGCATTAATTAAGAATCTGCATAAATCTACCCTTCTTACTGGGTCTCCCTCTTCAATAGCGTGTACTGGAGTGTAATGATACGGGTACTGCCGAGCTGAGTGCAGTGTAAACCACACCTTCCAGTGCGACATACCGAGCTGGTTAGACTCATTTCTCGTCGAAGTAGTGCCGTCTGCCTGGAAACACTGAAGGATTTCTTCTTCTTCAGCAGGATCATTTCGAGGTCTTCCAGCGTCAGCTTGGCGGCGTTGAACTGATCTTCTTCCCCGAATAAGACGGTTCGATGAACCAAACACATTTACGTGAGGTAAACGGCGGTTAGTGTAGCGACGTTGGTATTCTCTTCTAGCGGCGTCTCCATCGCAGAGTCCGTAACAATAAACGATATGTGCGTATTCTTCGAATTGGTAAGCAGCCATTTGAGAAAGAAGCTTAATTATCAATATAGTCCGAATTGAAAAGAAAGTTGAAACTAACTGATTACGTAGGTCACTCAAAAACTTTGAGTTGCTCGAAATTTGAAAATGGAACGCACTTTATGTTTTTAAAAAGCAAAATTATTTAAAAATACTAGAACGTCGTAAGACATTAGCTGAATTATTAAAGAGAACGATTTGAGATGCTCTAAATTTAAAAATATAAATAAACCTTAGGTTTTTAACCCTTTAGTGGGTAACGGCAAGATATTTTCCGTCATACCTCTCAGTTTTTTTTTTTTTTCCCAATGAATGTGTGTTAGTTAATATGAATTTTGGTTCGCATAAGATAATTATACTCGTACCGATCTACGAAAAAAAGTAGAGCAGATAAACGTTATTCCATCCCTGGTTAAATAATGATTCTTAGGCCTGAACGTTGATTTTTAACTATTGCTTACATTTGAACAAAAATGATTGTCAATAAAATTCTCTTTGCTGGATTTATCCGATAGTCACAATTCTCTACTTTCAAAGACTGAATGGCGATATAAAGTTTAAAAAAAAAACAGTTGTTTGATAATTTAAAAAAATGAAGACGGCAATATATTTGCCACTAACCGTTAAGTGTCTGGTGTTTATTCAAGAAAAGGGTAGGTTAGGCTACTATTGTTATTGTTGTTATATATATATATATATGGAGCAATATCTTAATTCAATACTTCAATTTATTACATCCACAGTTTTGCTGGGATTACAATACAGACTTGGAAATAATATACAATACCTACATATAACAATATATATTAAAATATTATAAATAAACAAATCTTTGGGGGCAATCAGAATTAGGTCTAATGTTTTGTGGGTCTATCGCGTACCTACTGACAGACAGACATGTAGTTTTAGGTTGCTGAAAAGTAGTGGATAGGTACTTCGTTATTTCTAGTCATTGATGCTCTGTACTCTTATACATAGCTTCGCTAAGCCAATTTTTTTGCTGAATTAGCGGTGTTCGAAATGACAACGGAAGAAAAAAACTCCCAAAAAAAAAAGTGTTGATCATTCGTGCTTACAAACATTTAATAATCTTATAATATAATATATTGTTGTTGCTTAACTCGCAAGTTACGTAGACATTTTTAATTCTATAAAAAGGTTTGTTTTAACTTTATAACTTCTGGCATATTCTCTGTAAATGTCTATGTACTTTTAAAAAAACATTTTTCCTTTTTTATCACAATTCGCGTGATCCGTCGGTGTCTTACATAAGAAGTAAAAATATAATATATAAAAAAAATGAATTTAAAGACGATGGCCATTCAGAAAATATTTAGTAAAAGTCCGAGACGGCTTTATCAGCTGAGATTGATCAAAGTCATGAAAATAATATAAATGAAATTCTTATAAAATATGAAGTCTCCATTTGGGATGCCGTAAGCAAATAGAAACGATTAGTTATTGTCTTTAGAGTTGAAATTAAACGCTTTTTAATATATCTAGGCATTCTAGGCTATTCCAATGTCAACGCAACGATCGGTTGTCCTAAAGCGATTTAGATAGGGATAGGGTTACATTGCCCTACCGGGACGCCATAGTGACATTGCTGGCAATAACAAACCACAGCCCATTGAAAAAGGATTCCACGAAGGTGTCCAGATATATTTCCTTGGCACTGTCCACGTTGTCCTGTGCCGTAGTTTGCTGATATTATTATTTTCAGATACACGATATAAGATGCGAGATACGTGGCATGACGCTTCCTCGAGAAATTTGGACCAAACAGTTTTTTAAAGTTTTACCGGACATTTTAATATCACTCCAAGAAGAAAGGCTACATTCACAGGTGTATTCGAAGATTGCAACCAGGCATACGACTCTCGTGATTATTCGGTGAACGTAATCAGTCAACACAGCGTCGACGTAATAGCACTTCAAGCTTTGTACTGCATACACTGTGCAGGCGATCTTTTCAGCCTCTGTACATATTAAAAAATAAATATATATTTCTATTACGAGTGTCATTTTCAATAATAATTATCATCATTATCATCTTTATATCAGCCGAAAGACGTCCACTGTTGAACATAGGCCTCCCCCAAGTTTCGCCAAACAGACCGGTCCTGTGCCATCCGCATCCAACGCGTTCACTCGACCTTAACCAGGTCGTCGCTCCATCTTGTTGGAGGCCTACCAACACTGCGTCTACCGGTTCGTGGACGCTATTCGAGAACTTGATAATAATACCTAACGCAATCAATTGAAATATGCTATAGTTCTTAGTATTGACTAATGTACAAGTAACTAATTTATCTTCAACAATATGATAATAGTATCTTAAGTGCAAAAAGAGCGGTTATGACAGTACTTACCTAGCTAGCTACTATATACCTGGCCATTCGCGTTTTAAATAGAAAATCTAAATGACATGAAACAAATATGTCAAAATTGTCGGCCGAGAAAAAAATCTTAGTTTTTTGTATTTTACTTTCTTTGCAATGGAAATCTTAAATGAGTATACTAGTGAATTTACTGAAGTTAGATCAACTGCGGAAGATGTCGAAGATCAGTTCGAGCTAATGTTTGGATTACCAAATGGAGATATTTCAGAAGATGAAGAGGATGAAGACTGTATTATTCCTACTAATGAAGAACTTCGGCAAATTTTAGAAGGTGTTTCAAGAGCTCAGAGCCCTTCGTTGGCATCGGAATCAACGTCTTTTGATTTGGGTCTAGCTCCTTCAGCACAATTTGAAACAGATGCATCGGACGATGAAGAAATTTTGTGGAAAGAAAACCACTGGAACCAAGGCCTTTTTAATGATGTCAAAATAGAATTCCGAAAAAACTGGCCCAATATTCAAAAACCTAAAGCCTATTTCGAGCTTTTTTTTGACTCCGAGATCATTGACTTAATTGTCATAGAGACTAATAGATTTGCAGCACAGTCAGGAAAACATAACTGGACTGATATTACAACTATTGAGCTAAGGGCCTACTTAGGTATTTTAATACAAATGGGCATTTATAAATTACCCTGTGTAGAAGACTATTGGTCAAGCGATTAATCGGCGTGCCTGAAATCGCAGAAATAATGACATTAAAACGCTTTCAAAGTATAACTAGTAGTTTACATATTAACGGCAACTTAAAAATGCCTAAACGAGGCAGCAATAATTATGACAGACTGTACAAAATACGTCCGCTTATTGATGCGATAAATTTAGCTTGTCAAAACAATGCTGCTAATTCAAATTCGCAGTCTATAGATGAATCTAAGATAAAACTCAAAGGACGATCTATAATGAAGCAATATATGCCCATGAAACCCATAAAGAGGGGGTATAAAGTCTGGGCTAGGGCTGACAGTCAGACAGGTTATTTGTATCAGTTTCAGATGTATACCGGAAAGGAACAAAATACGACAAAAGGTCTTGGCCACTCAGTTGTGATGACGTTATGTGAACCTTTAATACAACAGCATTACACAGGACATGTCGCATTTGATAACTTTTTCTCGAGTTATGACCTCATACAAAACTTGTACGAGAAAGGCATATATTGTACAACAACTGTAAGAAAAGACCGAATAAATATGCCAATTCTTGTAAAAAAGCCTACTGTTCGTAAAGGACCAAATAAAAAACAAACCAGGAAGCAGCAAGGCGACAAGTTAAAATGGCAGTGGGGCAGTTTAAATGGAGAGTTGAAAAAAAATTGCCATTATGATCTGGAGGGATTCCAAACTTATGTCAATTTTGAGTTGCGTATATCATCCTAAAATTAATCAAACATTTTGTCGCCGAACCCAGAAAAATGGTGACAAAAAGATGATACCTTGTCCTCAAGCAGTGGTTCAATATACGCGGAGAATGGGCGGGTTGATCGATTTGATCAAAAAAAATCTTTGTACGAAATTGGGAGACGTAGCACTAAATGGTGGATGCGAATATTTTACTTCCTTGTTGATGTCGCAATTACAAATGCGTACATTTTATATTGTTTAAAGACAGGAAACGACAGCCTTCAGAATCAAAAAGAATTCCGTCTTACCATATCCAGACAGCTGGTTAACAATTTTACTTTTAGAAAAAATCTGTTTTCAAATCATCATCATCATCATCATCATTATCAGCCACAAGACGTCCACTGCTGGACAAAGGCCTTCCCCAAGGTTTTCCACAACGATCGGTCCTCTGCTGCTGTCATCCAGCGATTTCCCGTGACCTTTATCAGATCGTCAGTCCACCTTGCAAATGCTTTCAAATGCTGCTAAATATTTAAAAAACAGGAAACAATTCACACCAAAAACGACTATGCGGGGTACCTGATGATATTAGGTACAATAATGTAGGCGTGCATTTGCCTGAGGAGTTGGCTACATACAGACGTTGTCGAATGTGCAGCTCAGCTAAAAATAATAAAAGATCAAAAATTGGATGCGAGACTTGTAAAGTTCCTCTTTGTGCTGTCCCATGCTTCAGAGATTTTCACGTTTGCAATTAAGGTCGGGCAGCTACGGCAACCCTGACTAAGCATGGCATTTATTTGAAATAGTTCACTTTTAAGTTTAGTTAAGGTTTTAATTATTTTATTTGTTATTAATCTATTGGTTTTTAATTTTTTAATTTATATAGGTCATGCCACCGGTAGTTCCCCGGAAAACTGACATGACGGTCTTGTCACTTACTGCCCTTGGCTGATAGCGGCAAACATATTGCCATCTTATAATTTGGAAACCCTGAAATAATATATAAATTTCTCTTTTTCAAAAATCATATAAAAAATCATTCATGCTGTGCGTATCGGTAAAGTTCTCGATTCATTGCTATAAAAAAATAATGGTCAAAGGGTAAAAAGAAAATTTATTTAAAAATAGGACACTAGACCCATAACCGAATTTAAAAAAGAGAACTGTGTTCTAAATTCATTTTACTACAACGCTTCCCGTATTTTCAACATTTCTGCTATTATTGTTAATTGTAAAATTTTAAATAAAATTAATATTAAAATGTCATAAATTGTACCTTTTTAGAAAGCTTATGAATTAAGCAAATTATTCCTGTAATTTTTATGCGAAGTGTCGTACATTTTTTTTTTTATTATGCTTTAAAATGTTACAAAATTTGGAAAATAATTACTTGAACTTCTAAATTCAAATCCTTTTATTTGCAAAATTTGGCATTTTTATGGCATTTTTTTTTTCGTAATCAATGGTTCATTAGCTATTCGACAAATGCTTCTTTTTATTTCTAAATGACGAAGTTTTTACAAAATTACTAGTTTTAGGTCGAAAGGCGGGTATTTAAAAAAAAAACTAAAAACGTGAATAACTCGATAACCAATGAGTTTTGACCCTTGTTTTTGTCAATTCCTGGTTGACTGGACTTAAATCATTACAAATGAGCTGTAGAATAACCCCTTTCAAGGAATACGGCGAATTTCCTGTCACCCTGTATAAACAACCTTATTTCCTTGCAGCAGTGTCACATTTACACATTTTTGTAAGTTTCTCCATATCCATATTATTAGACGTGATTGTTCGCAAGTCACACATTTACAAAGAACTATTTTGCTTTTCCCTAAGATTAGTTACATACTACATTTATTTATTTTTTACAATATTTCTGAGGTAATATTAACTATCTATGATTGATTTTACCGGTTTGTGAATACTTGTTCGTATAGGAATGTTTAAAATCACTACGCCACACGACGTAATCATGTTTGCAATTTTTACTTGTAATGAAAAGAAGTATTTTTATATACTGCTTTTCATTAAAATACCCCTTCGAATGTCAACTTTTGACACATCTCTAATGTTATTTCGTCTCGAATGATTCAAGAATTGGGTCCTAGTGTGAACGACATTTAAAAAAGGACTCCTATTATTTTTAGCCTGTATGAATTGTATATCTCTTACCAAAAACCACTTATATTTTACGAAACAAAATGTGTTTTGATTGGTCAATTTAGAGAATTTATCGAAAATGGGAAATGTTAACTGTTGTAAAATCAGCCCGCGAAGTTCTGAGTTCGTAAAAAAAAGTAAAATTTAATAGTAGATTGTTCAACAAGGGACTAAAACAAGCCATAATGACACGATGTTCAGCCACGCGAGCGAGTTTGCGAGCGAGGCTGGCTGTAGTTCAAGTGTCATTATGGTTGTTTAGTCTCGCGTTAAACACTCTACTTTTCACTTTGAATGCGAGGAAAAAAACGACGTTCTAAACAAAATTACAACATTTATTATAAAAAAGTTTATAAAAGGTATCTTAACAACGTACGCTCAATACAAGTTATGAAAATCTATTCAAAATACAAATAGGAAAAACGAGTTCCACGGTTTTTTTGTAAAGTGATGTTTTAAATGCTTGCATATTTAGCCAACAGATTCAAACTTGGAAACCATTTTAAAAGTAATTGGACCACGCATAATAAAAGAGTTCGGCCTTAATATAATAAATAAATAATAAATAAATATCAGGGGACAATGTCACACCAATTGACCTAGTCCCAAACTAAGCTCTAGGCTTGTGCTATGGGTACTAGACAACGATATAAATACTTATATAGAGAAATATATACTTAAATACATAGAAAACATCCATGACTCAGAAACAAATATTCTTGCTCATCACACAAATATCTGCCCTTACCGGGATTTGAACCCAGGACCGCTAGCTTCGTAGGCAGGGTCACTACCAACTAGGCCAGCGCGTCGTCGTATATGATTAAATAGATTCATATTCGTAATAATTAATCGTGTTTCACGAAATTGAATCCTTTTTTTCTATTTATTTGCACAGTTGTCATTTTGAGGTTATTTCGACACCCAAAAATATGGTCCATACACAATCACCGAAAATGGCGATAATCCTCCATTCGCAAACACCGTGATTGGTTGTTTAGGGGTTTACAGAGTAAATTAAAAAAAAAACTTTAATCCCTAGAGATTGATAAGGAGCTTTAGTCCCGATTCGCAGAGATTTAAGTAGGATTTTAAGAGCATGAGAAGTGAAAAAAATTAAAAACACCGACGGTGCTTAAAACATTGTTAAAAAAGAAAAAAAAGAAAAAAACCCGCGACTAAAAGAATTTATGTAATGATAATAAACGTAAAAAGCTTTTATAAGTAGGTAGAGATGATTACAGTATCAGTTTTCATAGCACTTCCCTACGTACCTATTTGGTTCTCGAAGATATAGATGTGCCAATAACATATTCAACTACGTATTAACTTAATAAAAACCCATGAATATCCGTCGGGGGCTGCCATCACTATTATAATTTCAACATAAATATAAATAAGGCCCGTACCGAAAAGTTTTTTTACAGAGTCTGCGTACTAGTAAAATACGATATGGTAAACATTTTTTTTCTGATTATAAGCTTTAGTTTGGTTCATCTTGATGTATGGTGATGGACTCCTGTTTCCGCACTTAGCCCGTGTATGTCGGGCCATTGTGCGTGGTACCGGCTAGTGATCTAGCCAGCCTAACTCCGACCAGAAGCGCAGGATCCTCCTGGTATCTCCACAGGCTTCTCGGAGTGACCTCGGATCTTGATGTATCGACTGACATAATTAGTTCAGGTTTTGATTTTATTTAAAATGCAGGACGATGAAATATTTCTTAGAGAAACCGTTTTGCGAACGTACCTTGAAAATCCTAATTCAACTTTTGCAGCGGTTGAAAAGATGGTAAATATAAAAGTCGTGCGACGGTAAGAAATATTGTTAATCGGTACTTAAAAGAATTGAGAATTCAAAACAAAAGGGTCCTTCAAATCAAAAAAAAGAATTGAAAATAGCGTCTACTAACAAGAATAATTGTAATTAAACGCTGCATGATGCGGCAAAAAAAAACTAGTACGAGTACATGTATGGTCCAAAGAGCGAAAGTGCATCAAAACTTAAAAGAAAAAGCCCCAAATAAGTCGGTATAGCAATATAATAGTTCTGGTTTAAGGTCACGAAAATTGTACAAGCTTCTCTGTAATTTGTATAAAACATGCGTTCTCATGGACGATGACGATGAGGCGTATGTGAATATATTTTTTTGTCTTTACCATGTGACCAATTCTACACAACCGAAAATAAGGCGAGTATAAGCGCTCGTAATAAATATATTTTTATGGAAAGTTTGGGTAAAAATATTTAATGTGGCATGTTCCTGTGGAAACCGCACTGGGTCATTTATTACGAAAGGTACCATTAGCAGATATTTATGTCCAGAAATATATATAATGTTTGTTTTTGCCATTTATAAGGCAGCATGAAGGGAATGTGTTGTTTTGGCCCGATCTGGCTACAGCAAATTATGCCCGAGCCACACATGTGTCTGGCTTCAAACAACGTGCAATGTGTGCCCAAAGATATGAACCCCCCAAACTGTCCCCAGCTACGACCCGTGGTGCGGTATTGGGCATTAGTTAAAGCAGAGTCGGCTAAAAACTGTGCTCCAGCAACATCAGAGACAGAGTTTTAAAATAAGTGGAAAAAACACGCCAACAAAGTCACCGAAAGTACTGTACAAAACTTAATGAAAGGGCTGGAAGAAAAAAAACGCTTATTCTGCCGCAAAACCCTCAAACCAGAAAATTTATATATTAATTGTAAATAGACAATATACTTCATTTCTTTCATTGTAGTTAAATTGATATCATAAATATACCCTGTAAAAAAACTTTTCGATACGGGCCTTAAGTACTTATATAGCATTGAAATATCTCAAATTATTCACGTTACCATAAAACAGCAAAAAAAAAAGTACCTTTAATGGCAGCCCCGGGCGGATATTCTTGGGTTTTTATTACGTTATACCTCTACTCGTCCCGCAACAGCCATTTTCCTGGTCTCTGCAGTAATGTGTTATTAATAAGGGATGTGTAATTAAACGTGTACGCACCCTCATAGCGAGGTGCAGGCAGTCGCGTGTGAGCGAGGCGCCGCGGTGCCAGCAGACGTGCGCTAGCGCGCCGCCCGCCGCCGCGACGCCCGTCGCCGCGCCGCCCGGTGCCGCGCCACCCTCGCCGCCTGTCGGGAACAACACACTAATTTATAGTACATTACTACAGAGGCCGGGAAGTAGGTAGTTGCTGGCCGAGTTCATATAGACGGATAGTTACGAGGCTGGCAACTCCTTTTCACGGCGAGGTATGTATAGTGCTTTTCTCAAACATAATTCATTAAAAAAATACAAGACCTCTAGGGAACGTCAAAATCGATAGGTTTGAGGTGGGCAGCCCCATATTTCCCGCTGAGGTACCTATGTGTAGTGCTTTTTTCAAACATGCAATGAAATAAACAACAAAGAGATCAAAGTTTTATTTTTGAAAAAGTTCTAAGTAAACAAGACAAAAACTAAAACTAACATGTGTATATTACTATTTCGCTATATTTTAACTCGGTTTTTATAGAAAACAGATATTTCTTATATTTATGTTTATTATGTTACTTCAAATAAGTACGGAAGCACGTTTCTGAATTCTGAATGAACCTTTAGAATTGACACTTGACATTGTTGTCAATTTGCTGCAACCTTTAGACGGGTGCAGACTCGTCGTCACACCAGGTTGTCACACCAGTGCCTTTCGACGGAGCCCTTCCTATGGCAGGGCTCCTATTTCTGAGCGGTTTGCCGGCAGGGCATCTTAAGATACCTAACGAACCTAACCTACCTACTTTTGCGGAATAAAAATGATTTCTGACGAATAACCGACTAAAGCGAATAGCAGTGGTGTGACAAACTGGTGTGACCACGAGCCAGCCCCTCTTTAGACATACCCTTATAATCTGTGGCTGCAACCAAAAATAAATTATAACCCCTAACTTCTACTCAATCTCAATAATCAATTAGAACTCATTAGCAATAGGTACTTGCCGCTAGATAGTTATGTAGATACACTAAACTTATACAAGAAAAATACTAAGCGTTGTACCTAGTCTACACTGTTGGTTACAGTTTAAAATACTAAAACACAATGCATTTCGGGTTAAAAGACGCTTAGTACCTAAACAGGTTTGCAGGTGGTAGGACCCTGTGCAGGGTCCGTCCGGATCGCTACCACCATCTTATCCATTAACCTACCGCCAAACGGCAGTGTTCGCATTGTTGTGTTCCGGTTTGGGGATAAGACAGCCGGTGTAATGACTAGCATAGAGGCATTCCATCTTAGTCCTCAGGGTTGGCAACGCATTTGCAGTCTTATGCTAATGTCTATGGGTCACAGTTTCCACTTACCATCAGGTGGCCTGTGTGCTCGGTTGCCTTCTCTATGACATAAAAAAAAAAAAAAAAACAAACAAAACATTAAAGGTAAGCATGATTTCTAAAACTAAACACAAAACAGATTATTTAACAAAGTTAGGAAATATTAAATGAGACATTAGACATCTTAGGGCAATTAGTTATTGATATTGTAATTGTTTTGCCAGGAACAGTTATGGTGGTTTGCTGAATTTCTGCTGATGAGCCAGGTTGTGATGATACTATGCGAGTGGAGGATTGTTCACTTGCTTTCACTGGAGGAGGCACTTGTGGATGAGGATGTGATTCTCCGAGTGAAGATTGTGGTGCAGACAACTGAAAATCTTGCGGCTGGTGGGGATGCAATGGCGGGTGACAAGGGGCAGATGGTAGCTCAATGAAAACAGGAGGGTCACGGGATGTGCCTGGTTGTGGATTTGTGTAAAGTGATGGTGGTTGTGCATTAGATTGGGCTGTGCTATTTTTGTATTCTAGGACAATATTTTTTGTAATACTTTTTGTAATTTTGTCCTTATTTTCAACGGAATCTTCTATGTAGCCTTCAACAACTTTGTCTGATTTCCACCCACCATGCATCTTGAGGACCCGTAGACTAGCTCCCGAGTCTGCCAGAAATGTCACAGATGTGCGACGGAAGCAATGTCCGGTATACAGCTCGGGGTGTTCCAAATTCAAAAACTGGGCTATTCGTCTTGGCAGGGATAATATTTCATGCCGTCTATAACTGCTGCTTGCAGTTATTAAATGTCTGAAGGGAATTTAGTTAGCGGAGACAAAAGAAACCACTTAATTTATATTACTATTTTAATTACTGAAACTTATGTTAAATGATACAGGCGTGACCAGGCGGGCGCGAGACATAACGGACGGGATACCGTTATGAATGGTGGTAGGAAGCGGACTGAGCTCGCGTGTCCCGCGCTCGCTTCGGTTTTCTAATAATGTTGAACATGCAAATTCCGTAGGGGTGTCGCCACACGTCCAATCACTTGCCTGGTACATTTTCCCTTTATATAGTTCAGAAAAATCTTGTTAGATTGTGTGCCCTGAGGTCTTAGGGCATAATATTTTTTGAAAATGTTCAAAAGCTCATCCCGGATCACGAAGGAACGGTCTATTTTAGTCTTGGTGTCTGGAAGCTTAACTATCGCTATTTCCCCTTGGAATTCAATATCGCTGGTGGTTATATTTGTCAACTCTATACCTCTACATGCACCACTGATGCCCGAGATCAAAGCAACCTGTAAATGATATGTTGATTAGTGTACATACAAATATATATAAGTTTTTTTTGTTATTAATAGTAGATATAGTCAGTTGTTTAAATGAAATATTTTTATTTTTAAGTATTAGTTTCAGGCAAAGTTGTGAATATTGATAAATAAGATGATGTATAAATAAAATTTTCAGCTCAAATAATTATTATTTTTATTTACCTTACCTAATATAATGTAAATTAATGTATTATTACGGTCATTTCTATAAGTAGGCTTAGTTACCTTTGTGGCCAGATATATCTCATCGGGTGCCTGATTAAGGAATTTCTGTACATCTTCTGAACTAAAAATCTTTGATTTCTTTGCCTTGTATCCATCTGAGTGTCGTTTTAGCCACATAGTTAAGTTTACATAGCTTTTTATGTTTATATTATGCTTTACTTGCATTGTGGCCTTAAACATGGAGTACAATGCCCATAAGGTTGAAGACTTTTTAGTTTCTGCCATTTCTTTAAAATATGCCAAAAACACGTTCTGAGAAACTGTAAGCATTTTTTTTTGGTTTTCCAATTTATAAAGTTGTCATAAGTAATCATATATTTCGCCTTTGATTTTGCCGGCAGCAAGTTCTGTATAGCCAATTCTGCTTCGGCTCTTAACTCAGGGGGTGCAATCAATAATCATTTCTTCGTCGGTAGTTTCGTCCGCACTCATATTGAATGATTTATAACCTAACAAGATTACAAACAACAAAATTATATCCGATAAAACAAAATTACAGCGAAAAATTATCAAGTGTCCCGCTAAACCTTTTTTTTTCTATACCTACGGATAGAGTCACGTTTGAGTAGACATTTTTACCGCTACCTAAAATTTAGATGAAATATTAATATTTCAATGTGTATATGTATAGTTAAGAAAAAAAATCGGGTCTGGTTTAAGAGTAGAAAAATGTTATCGATTTTGTATGGAAGTTTTCAGTTTTAGAAAAATACAGTCAGAAAAATGGTACGAGTATATTATAAATTGGTGTTGAAAAAGAAGAACATTCCAGTTTACTTTCCTGTTAGTCGAAATAGGCAGTAAATTGTTTAACTCTGGTTCAAATATAAATTTGCTTTCGAACTAACTACGGACGCACTCGCAGGCGATCGAGCAGCCCAAATATTCCGGGCGCAATTGATGAATTGACATATAATTACCAGGTTCTTGTTCAAACGGCGTAAGCTCGGTGTCGACGTCCGTATTTTGGCCGCGAGCGTTTTCTATGGCCGACTCGAGCTCTTGGTACCAAACCTCGAATTCGATTTCATTGCTCGCACTAAGCAAAAGGTTGGTGCCTTCATCTAAAAAAGATTAACCATCATCAGAATGACATGCGTGTTCGAGATAAAAACCGGAACACAACCAGGCTTTCAGTTAAACTTTACAAACAACTAATACTAAAAAATAAGGGCATAAATTTACTAAGAAGTTACTACCTAGTTGGTTAATAAATTCTGATACTAATGTTGAGTCAAATAAAACTATCTTATGTTTATTTGTAATTTCAATATGTATACAAATTAAAAGCTTAATTAATGTACATTTAACAAATAATCATTTTATATAGTCGCCGCAATTTCTGAGACGATCTTTTAACATTCGCAGCTGGCATCGATGAAATGACTTTTCTATAAATATCACTTTTTGAAAACGCTTCAAAGTTAGTCTTTGTTTACCAAAGAACTTTTTTTATATAATATCATAAAACTTCCTACAGTCCGTGAGGTCCTAAAAAAGCGTTCAGATTTTAGAAGCATACTTCAGGTATTGACCATGACCCGCGATCGTGATATGCGATTCTGTCCTGTTAACTTGCAAAACTTGTCGAAGTTACCGTAAAAAGTTATGCAAAGAATAACCATCAGTACAAAATAAACCTTACTGTAATAATATTACGTTTATTAATCTTTTTCAAATTTTAATGCAATATGACTTTTTGTCATGATACAAATAAAACAAAATAATCATTTTAGAATTCTTCCATCGTTAATTTAAATAGAGAACACCCCGCCTTCACACACTACTTTAGTTTGGAAGTATAAAGAGCTGTTATACCCACCTGTAGATTCTTAGAAACTACTTTAATATATTATATTTTTAATGTACTTTTCAAAATCCACTTTGCTTCTATAACTTGGTCTTGAACATTATTGAAATAATTACAATCAACACTTTTCTTAAACCTTTCAGCTTCTTTAAATATTTGTATAGGTACATTATAAACAATTTCCCGTGAATGGCTATTTACAGAAATAAACTGTTTAAGTTGACTCCCCATGAAAATACACATAGTTACATACAAAAACTCACGCTTCCGTTGCCAGAGTGGGGTAGGCAGAGCTACAGAATTATCTACAACTCTAAAAACTTGTTGATAATTCTCTAACTACCTACATTTTGGACCAAACGGCTAAAAAGTTGATGATGAGTAATGATTATTTTTGGTGTCAGCGTATTAGTGACAGAAATCGATTTCCGAAAAATAACAAACCTAATAAATAAGTCAGTAGTGGATTTACTGCTCTATATAAATCAATGAAAACAACGAGTGCACTGTCATTTTCTACTACACGATGCCTTCCGGTTTATCTAAGAGCCCACGTACACTGTATCTCTGTGTATGTTTAGAAACCAAAATTATATTTCTCAAAATTCCAATTTATGAAGCAATAGATTTGGTGTGTTTTCGTATTTCTGTCATGTGAAATCGTAAAGTCGATTTAATGAGACATCAAGATTGACCAGTGTATCTGTCTGCAGTTGCTTGAAATACATTTGTACCAGAATTCTAAGCTACAAGTCTGTTGAATATGTCACGCAAATTTAAACTCTCTACAACAATTCCAAAAGTTGTGGCCGTTATCAGTGGTGGCGCGATAGCTCTGGTGTCCGTAGGTCGCTGCTGTCTGCCTCTCTATCCTCTGCTTCGCTATTCCCTTTTTATTCCTGCCTATAGTAAGGTCTGTGCAACTCAGGGAACAATGATTGACTTCTTCTTATTTGAATTTAACAAGTATATTTCAAGCGTATAAAATGTGTCCGTTACAGAGCAGGTAGTTAAAAGAAGTGAGGGAGGAAATGACTCGATACAAATCTTAATAATACTAAAAACTAACGTAGGGGGGCAGCACTGTCGCGGTTTACGCTGTGGCACGATAGAGGGCGTTTCGATGGCCTTAACATGCCGGCCGCCTTGGAATGCTCCTGTTCCAACACTACGACGCTGGGCAGGATACGTGGGCTTCATCTGACTGCGATGGTAGGGGGCAAATCTTCGAAAATGACCTCCGTATGGTCCCAGATGCAGTCCGGATCTCAGCTGCTCGGGATACGCCGTCCTTGCCTGGGTATGTGCGAACAATTCTGCCTAGCCGCCATTTTAGAGGTGGTAAGTTATCCTCCTTGATAAGAACAAGCATATTGTCTTTTAGATCTTGAGTATTCGCCTTCCATTTGGTGCGCGTCTGCATTTCTGCTACGTACTCCTGCGACCATCTTCTCCAAAAATGCTGGCGCATCTGCTCGACTCTGTCGTATCGAAGCAGGCGATGTGGGGCTGCCTCTGTCAGATCCTCGCAGGCTGGCGCGATCAGGGACCTTCCTATGAGGAAATGGGCTGGTGTAAGTGGGGTAGGATCGTTGGGATCTGAGGACAGAGGTGACATAGGTCGGCTGTTAAGTACAGCTTCAATTAGAGTTAAAACAGTTGTGAATTCCTCAAATGTCAATCGAGCATCCCCAACAATTCGACGGAGATGATGCTTGCACGATTTGATCCCCGACTCCCATAAACCACCAGTATGAGGACTATAAGGATGTATAAATTTGAATTTAATGTTTTGATTACCAGCATAGTCTATAATATCATTTGAGTTATTTTGAATTATCGAACAGAACTTTTTCTCAGCTCCGATAAACGTTTTCCCGTTATCTGAATATATTTCAGTCGGTTTGCCACGGCGAGAAATAAATCGTTTTAAGGCTAAAATGTAGTCGTTGGTTGAGAGACCGCTAACTAACTCCAAATGCACCGCGCGTGTCACGAAACAAACGAATAAACAAATGTAACCTTTAACCAAGCTACTGCCACGGCCCTTACGATTAAGTATTGATACAGGTCCTGCATAGTCTACTCCGCAATACATAAACGGATGACCCGGGTGCAGACGTTCACCGGGTAAATTACCCATGATCGGGGTTAGCGTCTTACCTTTCATACGCGTACAGGTGATACACTGCATCACTACTTTCCGAGCAAGGTTTCTGCCACCTATTGGCCACCAACACTCGCGCACGGCACCCAGTAGTAGCTGGGGTCCGGCATGTAACAATCGCTTATGCTCATCTCTGAATAACAACCACGTAAAACGATGTTTACTACACAATAACACTGGATGTTTTTTCTCGTAACTAAAATCACTCGCATTTGTTAATCTACCACCAACTCGTATAACCTGGTATTGATCTAAGAATATGTTTAAACCCGACAATCTACAATTCCGCTTATTAGGGATAGGTATATTGTTTACTAAATTATAATATTCATTCGGGAACATTTGTTTCTGCACAATGATACTTAGCGAGCGCTCGGACGCGCGCAGCTCTGCGACTGATAACAAGGAACCGGTTTTCCGCTGCAGTCGTTTACGGCGCGCGTTGTACACGAATCTAAGTACATGAGCAAATATTCTTATTAATTTACTAACACTCGAATAGTTGTTGAAATTTATTATCGGATCATCTACGCTTATCAATGTGACCGATAGTGGTTTGATCTCTGGCAATTCACGCGGTTGATTATAACGGTTGTACTCCCGGGAATCGAAGACTTTGTGTTGTAAAAATGACGGACCGTACCACCAAAGGCTGCACTGACTGAGCGTATTGAGGTCAACGCCCCTAGACACAAGATCAGCTGGGTTTTCTTTGCCGTTTACGTGTAGCCAGACTGAGTCACCGGTTAATTCGTTAATTTCCGTCACTCTGTTTTGAACGAATTGCTTAAGAAGGTACGGAGACATTCGTAACCAGCCGATAACTATAGTTGAGTCTGTCCAAAAATAAACGCGATCAAACTTTAATCTAAGGGATTCTACAATTTTGTTATAAAGTCTCGCGCCACTCAGTGCTCCTAGGAGTTCTAACCTTGGGATAGTGGTTGCTTTTAGCGGTGCTACTTTACTTTTAGCACAAAGTAATTTAACTGAGACCAAAGAATCGTCGTCATAAGTTCTTATATATGCGCATGAGCCATACGCGACCTGGGAAGCATCCGAATATATGTGAAGTTCCGTATGTTGCGTGTGTGCGCTTCTCGCATAACGCGGAACTATAATATTTTGCAAACTATCCAACGTACTGATAAAGTTACTCCAAGCGCGAATGACGTCATCGGGTACGGGGTCGTCCCATCCGATTTTACAAAGCCATAGTTTCTGCAATATTATTTTCGACAAAATGACCGCTGGCGCTAATAGTCCTAGAGGGTCATAAATTTGAGAGATGATTGAAAGCATTATACGTTTTGTTAGATTAGGCGTACTTTCTATCTTCGAAGTGAAATGTAATTCGTCACTACTACTTAACCAACCTAAACCGAGCGTTTTGTTTTGCTGATGTTCACCTATAGATAACTCCATTGAGTCATTTGACGTAATGTCTAGATTGAACGTCCACTTCCGAAGTGGGAAGCATCCTGATCGCAGCACTTGGGATATTTTTTCACACGTGTGCAGCAGAACCTGAGCGTCATCAGAACCAGTTATTAAGTCATCGACGTAAAAATCTTCATTTATTATTTTTGAGACCTCAGGATCGTCACAGCACTTTGCGAGTTCCTTCAAGCACCGCATGCTGAGATAAGGCGCTGAGGAAGTGCCATAAGTCACGGTATTTAGTTGGTAAGTACGTAACGGATGTGAAGGATGATCACGCCAGAGAATCAATTGCAAGTTTCTGTCATCTGGGTCTACGAGTATTTGACGAAACATCTTCTCCACGTCCGCACACGCTACGAACTTGTATTGCCTAAATCTAAGTAGAATACTGAAAATATCGTTTTGCAGTCTAGGACCCGTATAAAGAATGTCATTAAGTGACTTACTTGACGTAGTTTTGACACTGCCGTCAAAGACCACGCGTAATTTTGTCGTTGTGCTATCACGAAACACGCCGTGGTGAGGAAAGACAAAGTATGGGGACTCAAACGTTTCGATAAGACTCATATGACCCAACTGAATATACTCATGTATAAAATTGCTGTACATAGTTTTGTAATTGGGATTACGTTCTAGCTTACGTTCTAGCGACATAAACCTTGTCTCAGCAATTCTATACGAGTCTCCGAGTGAATCAGCTGTTTCCTTTAAAGGGAGCCGCACACTGAATCTACCGTGCTCGTCACGTGATGTCGTGTTGCTAAATATCTCTTCGCACTTGCGCTCATCTAATGTGAGTGCACTAGTATTATTAGGTTTAGGTACCTCCTCGAGTTCCCAAAACCTTTTCATTTGCGTATCTAAATCTGTCGTATTAATTAAATTACATTGAACCTCGTGGTTCGTTAAATCGAATGAATGAATGCTTCCCGATATTACCCAGCCTAATTTAGAGCTCTGTAAATATGGTCCGCAAGCTAATCGTATTTTCTCTCCATCTAACAGTTCCCAAAATTTATCCGCACCTATCAAAACGTCTATTTCTGATGGCAGGTCAAATGTGGGATCTGCTAAAGGTAAGTTCTCCGGTATACTAAACGCCTTAATATCTAACCGCACAGTGGGCAAGGTAGAAGTGATACGCGGTAGAACTATACACCTAACGTGTGTATTATAATCGCATGACTTTGATCGCAAAGTAATATCGCATAGTTGGCTCGAGTTAGTGACCGATTGCCCTACACCCGAGACACGAACAGTGGACTGTATAAGAGGAACTTTTAATCGTTTTGACAAAGTTTCGGTGATAAAACAATGCTGGCTGCCACTATCAAGAAGCGCACGCGCATGATGGTATTCGTTTTCGGCATCAGCTATTTCTATGACCGCGGTGCATAATAAAACCGGTTGCAATCCTCTCAACTTGGTTTGCAAGCTATTATCACACCTAATTTCTCTCGTATTACGATCGCATTGACTGTGAAGCGCCGCTGACACGGCCGCAACGTTACTATCAGCCGGCAGTGCATACGGAGCCCGCCCGGCGGACAGTTGCTTATTATCGTCTTGTAAATGCAACAAGCCGTTATGATTTTGCTGACATTGCCTGCATGGACCGAATGTGCAAGCCAAGATAGTATGACCTGCTCGTAAACAATTGGAACACAAGTTATTTTTCTCAACGAATTTAATTCTATCCCGGACAGGCAAATTTAAAAATAAAATACAGGTATATAGTGCGTGATTACCTTTACACATCGCACAAATACGAGTTGGTTTCTCCGATTGTTTGCTACGCGTAGTAACGAAGCTTTGAGTGTGTTGCTGTGATTTAAACTGTGTTTTCTTAGGCTCATTGTTGGATGATCTGCTTTCATGTTGGGATTTTAAAGTGCTAGTGTTCTTGTTGTGACTAAGGTTAATCATCTCCAACATATCAGCTTTATTTTTAAGAAAGGAAAGCAGACTATCCAACTTTAATGGCGAATCACTGCGCAGATCGGAAGTGATAGTACCTTTTTGTTTCTCCCACTCTCGTTCAGTGGTAGAATCTAGTTTAGTGACAACTAAATAAATTATAAGCGTATCCCACGAGTCAGTGGGTTCACCGATAGTTTTTAAAGCACGTAAATTTCGATTAACGGTATCTATCAATTTTCGTATCTGCGCAGGAGATTCCTGCTGAATAGGTTGAAGCGTAAACAGTGATTTCACGTGATTATGAACCAGAAGACGATTATTATGGAACCTTTGTACTAATAAATCCCATGCGCTAGTGTAGTTGGCCGCGGTAAACTCTAAAGCACTAATAACCTGTAGGGCAGTACCACTTAACGACGATCTTAGGTAATGAAATTTGTGAATAGGGTCCAGATCAACACGTTTATGTATCATGGTGACGTATGAGTTTTTAAATTCTAACCACTGATCATAGGAGCCGTTAAAGGACGGTAGCCTGATTTCGGGTAATTTAACGGACGTTAACGTAGCACGCGCATTACACCGGGAATCAATTTCGGTATTCTCCTCAACCAACATACATTTAGCGGATGTCATTAAGCTAAAATAAAGTTCTTCGAACTGTTCGCGATATTCGAATTGTGTAACTAACTCAATTTCGTCTACTTTTGTCTCAATCTCCGTCTGAATGGAATTAAAATTATTAAATATATTTTCTAAATTATTTGTTTTTAATATTAATTCAGTTTTGCGAGCTTCATTTAATATTGTATGCTCCAAACTGTTAACATATTTTTGAAATGAGGTTAACCGTAGCTTAGCCGTGCCTCTTTGTCTCTTGAGGTCGGCCATGCGGTCGGTACTCTTATCGCGTTTTTGCGGAGATTTCGGCAGTTTTAATTTATTAATATCACCGTCGGCTGCTTGCGCATATTCATTGTCACTCATATTGGCGGTTTATAGAAATAAGGAACACTCACGTGAGCCGTAGAGATCGCAGATGGGCCGCGGTCAGGAATACTCGATTGACACGTGGCTCTCAACTGGAATGAGAAATCACAACACTATTAGTTAAATATGCACCTCAGGATGGGATGGGAACAAGGATAGGAAGGTCTGACCGTTTCTCGTTGTCTTCTCTTCTGAAGATCGGCGATGCAGTTCAATTGTGACCCGGTGAGATGGATCAAAATGGTGGCGCGATAGCTCTGGTGTCCGTAGGTCGCTGCTGTCTGCCTCTCTATCCTCTGCTTCGCTATTCCCTTTTTATTCCTGCCTATAGTAAGGTCTGTGCAACTCAGGGAACAATGATTGACTTCTTCTTATTTGAATTTAACAAGTATATTTCAAGCGTATAAAATGTGTCCGTTACAGAGCAGGTAGTTAAAAGAAGTGAGGGAGGAAATGACTCGATACAAATCTTAATAATACTAAAAACTAACGTAGGGGGGCAGCACTGTCGCGGTTTACGCTGTGGCACGATAGAGGGCGTTTCGATGGCCTTAACAATCAGTATCATCATCGTGCGTGATTTTAACGATTTTCTTGCCCGAAATGGGAATACTTCAAGCTCGTAAATCAAATGATTACAATAGTTTAGATTACTTTTTTTTATTCCATACTAGCGTCCCGCCAGCGGCTTCAACCCGCTGCATATTTCCGACTTTCCCAATGTTGTTTTTCTGCTTTTTTTTAAATTTAAGAGCCTTTTACCAAGTATTAGAAAACAGTTAAAAAAGATGAATGAAATCGGTAAAGCCGTTTGTGTGTGTGTGTGTGTGTGTGTGTGTGTGTGTGTGTGTGTGTGTGTGTGTGTGTGTGTGTGTGTGTGTGTGTGTGTGTGTGTGTGTGTGTGTGTGTGTGTGTGTGTGTGTGTGTGTGTGTGTGTGTGTGTGTGTGTGTGTGTTGCGGGCATACCATGAGTGCCGGGGGCGGGTGCGCACAGCGTGAAGGAATGCTGTGGCGGTGCGCGCGCCAGTCGCAGCACCCGCAGCGGCAGCGCGGCGTGCGCGCGGAATTGCGCGCTGCCCGCCTTCGATGCCAGAACCGCCACGTCGTTGAACTGACAACACTCAATGTTAAACTGACTTGCCAACAGAGCTGAACATGACTGTTACAGAGAGAAAAGTCCTCGGGACAATTGCGCTGGTGATTGTGGATTATTCGCTCCCGGCTCACCATCCTCGTAAATCGATATTTAGGAATAACAGAAATCTTTAGTAAAATATATTAAATCAACAGCAACAAACTGTAGCATAGTTTTTTCACAAATATGCAAATTGTAATAACAATTCTAGACTTCCAAAGTATCACAAATATGAAAGTGTAGTGCCAAATCAACAATTAACTTATCATGACAATTGCATTGGACAAGTGGTTTTCCAGGAAACCAACTAATTGTAGGTGACTGGAGATTGTAGGCGTACTACATCCTCCGGCTACCAAAAGTTATTAAGCTTTCAAATCGGGGTAATTTTAAAGTATTACCTCGTAGAGTAACAAATAATAAGGAATAAAAACTGGTCCGGAAAATACGGCACATAATACTTTTTTTTTTAAATGTAGTATTTTATAAACAGTGCGTTTGTGTCAGAAATCTGTACATACTATTCAATGAAATAAAAATAACAATCGAAAAAATTAACAGGCGATTTCAAGTTTTCGCCTTTTATATCACATCTCACCTTCGATCAACAATACCAACTAGATAAAGGGTCCCATACAAAATCCAACCTAAATTATTTCCGCGTGAATACCTATTTACGTCAGTTGCATTTGTTTACTAACGAACCGAGACAAACGTTTTAAAAGAGTTTTAAGTTCATCCTAATAACAACCAGGGTACTCAGTAATAAAGTTACAAATCTTCAAAATTTGATGTCATACCTACATCTATTCATCTCATAACATGAACACGTCAATAAATGACATCTGCTACTTACAAACGAACAAACCTATGTTAAATAAAATATACTGTAAAATCAATCTTATCGTGCAAAAATTTAAGTATTTTCCCTGATCTTGCCCTGCAAGTTAAATCGTTTTTATCCATTCATTTTGCTTCTTCGAATTTGACTACCTGAGGTATGGAGTCGCATTGTATTTAAAATTAATATAAATAGGTATGTAAAAGTTTCATTGTTTCGTTAAGATTACTTATGTTTTGGGTAAGTATACATATTTGTCTGTTTTTAAACTCTTTATAGTACAAAGACATTTATTATTTTATTGACGTTATCTGTTTTTATATTTTTGTGTAGGTAAAATATAAAAATGAAAAATATAATATATATATGTTTATTTATTTTAAACATGTAAATTTAAAAAAGAAAAAGGAAGAAACCAATACAAAACTATACAAAAATAACGTCAGTAAAATGGCCAGGGTGTCTATCGCCGTATATCATAAATAAAAATACTTATCACTAAATTCAACATCTTTATTTCTTATTGATTATACATATTATTATGATAATCACAAATCGTCTCGCGCGCAGGTTTGACGATTTCCAGCCTCCCGAACAAGCCGATTTCCGAAAAGGCTATAGTACCGTAGACCACATACATGCGTTGCGGCAGGTTATACAGAAGACCGAAGAGTATAACCTCCCCCTTTGCCTTGCATTTGTGGACTACGAGAAAGCCTTCGATTCGATCGAGACATGGGCTGTGCTGCAGTCTCTCCAGCGGTGCCAAGTTGACTACCGATATATCGAAGTGTTGAAGTGTCTGTACGAAAACGCGACTATGTCCGTCCGACTACAGGACCAGAGCACGAAGCCTATTCCTCTGCAGCGGGGAGTCAAACAAGGAGATGTGATCTCTCCGAAGCTGTTCACCGCTGCATTGGAGGATGCTTTTAAGGTTCTGGACTGGAAAGGACGAGGCATCAACATAAACGGTGAGTACATCACTCACCTTCGATTTGCTGACGATATCGTAGTCATGGCTGAGACCATGGAGGACCTCAGTGCAATGCTCGATGACCTCAGTAGAGCTTCCGACCGAGTGGGTTTGAGAATGAACATGGACAAGACGAAAGTAATGTCCAATGTCCATGTCGCGCCAACTCCCGTGATAGTCGGAGGCTCTGCGCTCGAAGTTGTTGGACGACTATATTTACCTGGGACAAACGGTCCAGTTAGGTAGGTCCAACTTTGAGAAAGAGGTCACTCATCGTATTCGACTCGGCTGGGCAGCGTTCGGGAGCTTCGTCGCACCTTTTCGTCCAAATTACCGCAGTGTTTGAAGTCAAAAGTCTTTGACCAGTGTGACCAGGTTGCCAGTGATGACTTACAGATCTGAGACGTGGGCGCTAACAATGGGCTTCATAAGGAAGCTCAAAGTCACTCAGAGGCAAGTAAAACTGCGTACAATAGTTTCGGAGGTCCGGCACGGCCATTAGGGCTTATTGCATCCAATTATACTTTATATGCATGCAGTCATAGTCGTTATCACCTTTGCCTATTTTCGCAAGGAGGACGGGGGCGCCTCTGCCGAGCGACTCGCGCGTGACCTCGAGCCCAAAATTTCTAATCAAAATATTGTTGCACTTACTTTGCAGTAGTTTTTCATTACGTGCGCCATTACGCGTCCTCTCACGTTAAAACTCTAGGTGATGTTTTAAAGTTGTGTTAAATTATGTTTTATGAGTAAAATATAACTTGTTAAGTGTAGGTATTGTCGTAGTGTTGTGTGTAGTGTAGTTTTATTGTGATATTGTACTGCGGTGAAGGCGACGGAGGTTTGTTTGTTTACTTAAATAAATGTAAGTAGGTCGCAAGTTAAGTTCAAATTTCACCTAAAACTTTTTGGACTGCGTCTTTTGAGATAATTTATGAGATGGTTGTCATAAACATAGTTTTTTTTTAAGTTTGTTTGCTACTTAATACCTTATTAAATTGTCTTTTGATCAATAGTTCACTTTTTGATTTGACTTCACTTTGAGGGAGTTACATGGAGTTTCAACATTTGTTAATTTGCCATTTTAGCACGACTGCCCAATAAAAGGAGTGTAATGTTTTTAGGGTTCATGTATTTATGTATGTACTAAGTAATGATTATTTATTCCACCATAACGTCTAAACAAACGGCTCAGGCGATTTAAACTTGTGTGGTATCGTTAGAATCCTTTCACCACTCCGGGTTGACATAGGATACCTAAACTTGAAAATTGAAATAACAACAATGGAAAAATAACAGTAATATACAGGGTGTCCCGGGACGCGACGTCAAGCCGGCGCCGGGTGGTAGGCCACATTATACCAGTTATCAGAAAAATAATAAAAAAAATCTATGTCTTATATTTTGAAAATTATGACCATCCAAAAAAAAACGGAAAAAGTTACACCCTGTGATGCGTTTTTCCTTCCCATTTCTACAAATTTCCACTTTTTTATTATTTTTGTTTTGTTTCGTAACCCTGAGTAATGCTCCTGTAGCTAGTAGTCTTAAACTTTTACTCAATTGCTCTAACTTTGAAAGAAAATGACAAATCATTCCCAGATCAAGAGAGAAATTTACTTTCTCGTTCAATTTCAACTCACTTTCCTGAAAAAAAAAGTATTACACTGGATGGGCAAGTAACTTTAAAAGTTAGGGCATTTAATAAGGATTCCAAAATGGTATGACAGTTGCTACTTTATTTGTTACACTATTTTATGAAGTGTGAGCGGGGCAGATAGGCATTACTATCTGCCCCGCTCACACTTCATAAAATAGCTCTCTCCGTCTCTCTTACACTAAAATAATGTAAAAATACATTTCTGAAGGAAGGATAAAGGTAAAAACAATGGTAAAAAACCGGCTTCGTTAACAAAAAATTTTTTTGACAATAATGTAACAAATAAAGTAGCAACTGTCATACCATTTTGGAATCCTTATTAAATGCCCTAACTTTTAAAGTTACTTGCCCAACCAGTGTATTACTTTTTTTTTCAGGAAAGTGAGTTGAAATTGAACGAGAAAGTAAATTTCTCTCTTGATCTGGGAATGATTTGTCATTTTCTTTCAAAGTTAGAGCAATTGAGTAAAAGTTTAAGACTACTAGCTACAGGAGCATTACTCAGGGTTACGAAACAAAACAAAAATAATAAAAAAGTGGAAATTTGTAGAAATGGGAAGGAAAAACGCATCACAGGGTGTAACTTTTTCCGTTTTTTTTTGGATGGTCATAATTTTCAAAATATAAGACATAGATTTTTTTTATTATTTTTCTGATAACTGGTATAATGTGGCCTACCACCCGGCGCCGGCTTGACGTCGCGTCCCGGGACACCCTGTATATCAACAAAAAAAGCTTATTATTACAATATGGATAGGTCTTGAAGTAACCATCACAAATATATACGATTATAGTAGCATTAATAAACGGGTTTAATAATAATATCAAAAAATCGGATTTTTAAAGATTACTTTTCATTTAGTTATTACAGACACTTGTCCCATATGGAAAACCTCTGTCAGTGGTTAGTTTGGAGAGACTTCCTAATGTAAAATCCAGTTTATTGATATAACTTATTCCTAAGATGATATTCCTAAAAGCAACAAGTTGTGAAAATGGAAATTCAATTGTGGCATTAAAGAAAACGGCGAGCGAAGATTGTCAAATTGGGATCCCTTTGAGTGCCATACATTTATTGTTTCGATAACTGAAAGTCAGACGTTTGTACCCATATTATTTATGCATAACTATCGGAAGTCATGAAAATTTTAGGTCATGAAACTTTAAAATTCAAAAGTTAATATTCCATAATGCAATAGATTATATTCTACAAAAGTTTATAATAATTCCGAAATATTTTAAGATATATTATTAATTATTTTTACTCATACCGTTTTTCTACCAAAGAATATGAAAGGGCAAATTGGCCCAAATAACCAATACAAATCTCATGTATACCACGCAAAAGCTAGTTACATAAGCTTCATTTTCTAATATGAGGACAAACTACAAAAACCCCGGAGAAGAGAGTAATCAGCCTTCATATATTTACACACACACACAACGTTTATTACATTAGCTCTGCCCCGCATGCATTGCAATGCTATTTCCCGTATATCCGAGTCACGCTTAACCGAATTTACTGTCTACAACAATTACAGCAAATGGTGGGATCATTAAGCCTATATACATTATAATTATATTGACGATTGAGCTGGGTTCCATACATTTTTGCCCATCATTCTTTTAATTACAGCATTTTTTCTGATTTGAAAGTATTAAAGACCATAATAACAAAAACAACAAATACTAAAAAAAACTGAAATGTGAGCTGGACTCGCGCTGATCCGATTCAAAATCAAAAAAACCCCTGCTATAGAAGACAAATTTAGATCAATAGGTTAGGTTAGGTTAGGTGGAGCTCCGTCGACCCTGGCACATCATATACGTCTATTCTATGTTGTATGTGTTGTTCTATGTTGTATGTAATTATTACAAGGGTAGGTCCCGTTCCTCACCTCACGCTTGCCTTCACCGGCCGGCTGCGGTGTACAATGACGACGAACAGACCCTCACCTCTGGCTTGGCTTTATTGGCCGGTCAGAGTAGCATCGCAAGAGCTATATGCTCGAAGGGCGGCTGCGTTGTATAAGTGGTGAGTGGGCACCTTATGGGCGTTTAAAGTCCAGAAGCGCCTCTCCACCCTTAGCCCCTCTCGAACTGTTGCCTCCCTGCTGCTATGTATATGCGGCTATTTTGGAAAGCCCATTCCAATGAGTTGGCGAGTCACTGCCTGCTATTTCAACCAAAGTAATTAGCATTGGCCAGGCAGGCGCCGTAGTTTCATCAATAGCCTAGTTCACCAATCCATATCAGGTAATTCATAAAACATTAATATTCCCACTCTTCTTAAATAAAAGATAAAAGAAATTGATTCAGTAAGTAGGCCGCTCGGGCACTTTTACACGTCAAGAATCTACTAGCGCTTTCCAAGAGGAGACCACTGCTGAGAAGAAACGCCGCAAGAAACTCAGCAGAATAATCTTACACTAACCGTTGGGTGTCCGTGGCAGCATACTTCTATAGTTTGAAAACAGGGACTTTAGCCGGTTGGTGACCCATAACTTTACTAAAATAAATTCATGTGTTTTTACTATAAAGTCATGCAATTTTTATTCCAGAATTAAATTGTATATCATTGATCTAGTTAAAAATCATACCAAACCTGTCTTAGTACCTAAACTTAGACAGTTATTAACCTCAGACATCGCCGGGGCGGGAACCCCCCCACCCCCCCGCATGAAAATCTGCGTGGCCCGACTTCTTACAAACATTTTAGGGACCCAAACATTAATCCTGCCAAAGATAATCTTTGGTTCAGAAAAAGCCGTATTTGACCTTTTTATGTCGTGCAGAAATTCATCTAAGAACCTTCGTAACGTACTGTATGAGCTACTAAGGAACCTTACTTGGAATTGCCTACTACAAATACTAGGTAATAAATACTAAGTACTTACAACCAAATACCTTATTCTGACAACTCGAAGATTTATTTCTTATTTGTAAATTTTATCTAATGACGTGCCCGCAAAATACCCGATGGAGAGCGACGTTTGTCAATAACCTTACTATATTACCGCTCTCGGAACCTATAAGGACGCTCCAGATTGAGTGAGCATACGTCGCACTCTAGCGGGCATTTTGCGGGCACATTTTAAAAACTACAACAGTGTGAAAAGCGGGTGAAAATTTGTATGCAAGTGTTTTTTAAACCACTGCATCTTAAAAGGAAAACTTAGTGAAGAGCGAATCCATTATTAACAAAAAATAATAAAAGGGGAAAATTCAGGATCTAAAACTACTGACTGTAAAGTTTGTATCAAAATTAAGTAATTTTTAAAATTATTTTCCTGCTCCTGTACTTTAATCTGTCATTTATATAGTCACGAACACTAATATAAGAATATAGATAATATGTCCGCAGAACATTCCGTAGAAAAATCTATCTAGTCTATTCCCCTTAACAGCACTTGTGCTTTTTTGAGCCAAAACGATATGCCTAGCTGCCATAGCTTACACCTAGGTTAATTTGACCAATGAAAATACTTCACCAAATTAAACCACCAATCACAATACACATTGACTGTCGATCGGAAAGTTAGGTTCTTTTTGGTATGTAAACTCTTTTAATAATTTAACTCTTTAAAAAAAACATTTTATTTGGTATCAACCAACCAGAACGCAGCTATATTAAAATCGACCAATCAGGTAAAAGAATTCATTTCTCAAATCATTAGGTGTTTTTTAGTCCCTATTTCACAAGTTAATTCGTATGTGCAACTTTTTTTTTAAATATGAAACCTGGCAAGTGCACATCAATTTAAAAACAAAGTCAACCATAGACACATATTTTGTTATTTTCGAATGTTTCTCGCTCGTTTGTTGTTCTGTGCTTCGTTCGTTCGTATTCTAACCTAGGTATATTAATAAAATTTTGTTAATTTCATTTTGCATTTTATTTGAAACCTAGTCGTAGAAAAAGTATTGTATGCAACGGTGTATAACTAAGTCAAAAAATACTCGTGGCGTGTTGCTTTACCACACCACTCGTCTTTTTTGACCTCTCTTATACAACTATTGCATAAACTACTATTATAATATTCAGTAATTTTGAAAGAGACTACTATTACATAAAGAAAATTTTCAGCTTTGGTATTTTTCCAAAATCTTCTGCTAAATTTAGTAATTAGATGAGTAAATTATCTATCTATTTAATCTAGGGTCGTATAAAAAATGGGCAAAGTCAAGAGGGGTACAAAAAGCAAGTCTAGATAAAAAAAATAAGCCTTTGTAGGTGATGTAAACTATATCTGTACTTTTAACAGAAACTCTGTCTCTCCGCAGACAAAGTCGCGGGCGGAAAGCTAGTTTATAATAATTATTCACATTCACGTCACATTTATAATAATACTGCCGCGTCACTAAACAAATGACAGTAATCAAAATTAAATATGGCGGCAACCAGACGTCATAAAGTAAAACAGAAATAAAATATTGTCGGCGAACTAAGACAAGTGGAATAATCATTGAAAAGGTATTTAAAAATCATCTTTAGGCGTATTTCATCATTTTTAATTTTCAATGATCATTTAGGATTAATAACGATTGGTTAGCAACAATTGGGATTTTTAAAGTTTATTTTTAGTTAGACTTGTTAAGGTTAGTGACCATTCGTAAAAGTAGTAAATTATGATAGATCGGGAAACGCGTGGATCGTGTTATACTTACCAAAACCAACATCTTTTGTTGCATTCCCCTCGAGGAATGTTTGTACACACAGCCCAGACGGATGAACTCTCGCTCCGCCACCAAAAGCTTATCGTAACCTGCGTGACAGTATAAAAATATTAGCATACGGTGCAAGCGCTCGTAAAAACAATGATTCATATACACTGGACCGCAAAACTAAGTATCACACTTTTAAAGAACATGTCATATAAAGTGTGGTACCTACTTAGTTTTGCGGTCCAGTATAGTTTCGTTTTCTACTGGGGCGGGGATAGTAGTACACTTTTGATTTCATTGATTTCATTGCCAATAGGCAAGACACCTAGTCGGTGAATAAATTCTGTTGAGTTTTCTGCTGTTGAGTCAAATAAAACTAAACTATGTATATTCATTCATTTCAAAATGTATAAAAATTAAAATATTAATAAATGTTAACTTCGAAATTATCTTATAAATCTTATAATATTCACAACCGGCAGCGATAAAAACATTCACAAGTCTGTAAAAATCAGTTTTAGAAAACGGGTAAAACGTAGTGTTTGTTGACCTACCATTGAACTTATTTTGTTTAATATTACACCGTGTCCAATAAGTTCGCATACAGCTACAAACTTACAATAAAACAAAGTACTAATAACCAATACAATGAAAACTATATTTCATGAAAGACATTCTTATATACAACATTCATAACATAACAAATGTTTGGGGATAACTCCACGTTTAACATTCATTACCAGCTTTAAACGTTTTTCGAATCTGTCGCACGCAGCACCGCACGGGTCTATATCGGAATCCATGGTTTTTTCGAATAATGTATCATATGGCAAAAAATCGTTTGACAGAAAAGAGTTTTTACAATAGAAAGGGTTTTATTTTTATTACTATAAAAAACTAACCTAACGTAACCTAACCTTATCTGCACTATAGACATTTATTATGTTATGTAATGTCAGCCTAAAATGCGACAAAAAGCAATGCGAAAAGATCATTATGCGAAAAAAAAATCGTTTCGAATGCCACCTGGCACGCACTGTCTCCATCGACAATGGGTCCGTTCGAACGTTGTGAGCCAGAATGCCCAATTGGTTTTGCCCAATAATGAAATTGCAGATTTCAAATTTAGGTTTGCGCATTCACTGGGCCGGAATGTCCAATCTGGTATTGTGGTTTCCAAATTGAGGTTTGTGAAAAATAATTTGTGGATTTCAAATTTAGGTTTGCGCTCTCACTGGGCCGGAATACCCAATCTGGTTATGTGGTTTTGAAATTTTTCTCTGCGCAAAAATGATCGCGTTAACATGCACGTTTAAGAGAACGTGTTAAACGCAAATTGGATTTCCATTGCTTTCTCGTTTGGGTTTCCGCTATGCCTTGAGCATTCTGGACCACCGTTCAACCTTCCACTGTTAAACGCAAATAAAAATTCCGTTCAACGTTCCAACGTTATTTAAACGCAAATTGGATTTCTGTGCGTTCCCGTTTGGGTTTCCGCTGTGCTTTGAGCATTCTGGACCACCGTTCAACGTTCCACTTTTACACGCAAATTGGATTTCCGTTCAACGTTCCAATGTTATTTAAACGCAAATTGGATTTCCGTTGCGACCCGTCTGGATTCCCGACGTGCTTTGAGCATTCTGGACCATCGTTCGACGTTCCACTGTAAAACGCAAATTGGATTTCCGTTCGACGTTCCAATGGTATTTAAAAGCATATTGGATTTCCGTTGCGTTCTCGTTTGGGATTCCGTTGTGCTTTGAGCATTCTGGACCACCGTTCGATATTCCACTGTTAAACGCAAATTGGATTTCAGTTCGACGTTCCAATGGTAATTAAACGCATATTGGATTTCATTTGCGCTCCCGTTTGGATTTTCCGTTGTGCTTTGAGCATTCTGAACCACCGTTCCACGTTCCAAATTTGGGTTTGCGTAAAAATGAAATGATCGCATCAACGTGCACATATAACAGAATGTGTTAATAATTCTGAAAATACCTGTCCTCACCGGGAATCGAACCTGAGAACGCTAGAACGCACGCATGTTTATGTACAATTTTGACGGAAGAGAAGACCTAGACTAATACTAATAATGCCGCGTGGATCCTATTTCATGCTCGATATAGCGTGCAACGGTTCAGTTTATAATCGTCAAGTGCTAGATTTTGATGCTGGTTACTTTCTAGCGGTCTCGGGTTCGATTCCCGGTCAGGTCAGGTGTGATGAGCGAGAGTATTTTTTTTGAGTTTTAGATGTTTTATAATTAGGTATGTATTTATTTAGTTCATTATTTGATTTAAGTATTTATTATATTCTTATTTATACTTTTATCATGATCATGTAACTGACAAACATACTTTTATTTTGTTTTCCTACTCCAGTACTTTAATCTGTCATTTATATAGTCACGAACACTAATATAAGAATATAGATAATATGTCCGCAGAACATTCCGTAGAAAAGTCTATCTAGTCTATTCCCCTTAACAGCACTTGTGCTTTTTTGAGCCAAAACGATATGCCTAGCTGCCAAAGCTTACACCTAGGTTAATTTGACCAATCAAAATACTTCACCAAATTAAACCACCAATCACAATACACATTGACTGTCAATCGGAACGTTAGGTTCTTTTTGGTATGTAAACTCTTTTACTAATTTAACTCTTTAAAAAAAGCATTTTATTTGGTATCAACCAACCAGAACGCAGCTATATTAAAATCGACCAATCAGGTAAAAGAATTCATTTCTCAAATCATTAGGTGTTTTTTTAGTCCCTATTTCACAAGTTAAATCGATTGTGCAACTTTAAAAAAAAATATGAAACCTGGCAAGTGCACATCAATTTAAAAACAAAGTTAACCATAGACACATATTTTGTTGTTTTCGAATATTTCTCGCTCGTTTGTTGTTCTGTGTTTCGTTCGTTCGTATTCTAACCTAGGTATATTAATAAAATTTTGTTAATTTAATTTTGCATTTTATTTGAAACTTAGTCGTAGAAAAAGTATTGTATGCAACGGTGTATAACTAAGTCAAAAAATACTCGAGGCGTCTTGCTTTACGATGTTCGCCTGCGGCTCACATCGTAACCACACCACTCGTCTTTTTTGACCTCTCTTATACATATACAACTGTTGCATAAACTACTATTATTTTAATTAGTAAAAAGTGATATGTAAATATTATTTCCATTTATAAATAAAGTAAACGAAATCTACTCGTTAGTTTAACAAAAAATATAAAAAAACAGTAGAATTGAGAACCTCCTCCTGTTTTGAAGTCGGTTAAAAATATCCAATACCTTTAAATCCGGTGAACTAGGGGGGCCATTCATTTTTGGCAAGAAATCCGTTAAATGGCATTAGTCCGGGCGGTAGTGTCACCCAATGTATGGAGAAGTCAAAATTTGGTATCGGATAAATTCACTTGGCACAGATGTATCTGAGGTCAAACTGAGCTGATTTAGCCCGGTAGCCATCAGTCACCCCCTGGTGGGTGGGGAGGGGGGGTATTCAAAGTTGCTCTCCGCCGCGCTTCAGATAAAAAATCATATTGGCTTCAATTTACCTATCACCTTGAGTGTGGTATCGTTTTCGGATAAACCATAGATGTGGCTTTCATTTTTATTATAATAATTATACTCTTTGATATCAATTTATTAAGATACATAAGGAAGTTTCGCAACATAAGGTTATATTCTTTGTTTCAACACACAATATTTTATAATATATGTACAAAATTATAATTACAAAAAATATGGTTAAAAAGCCCAATTTATGCAGATTTCAAAAACATATAGCTTTATACCATTTATTTGAGACGTGCAAAATAAATAAATAAATAAGACTGCGGGTGGAAAGACTCGCGCGGGTAAATGAAAACTTGAACTAATGTCAAACTGAAACGGAAGAGAAGCTTACGGCAGCAAAATGTAGCCAGGGTGCCGGATATGAATTGCTTGCTAAAAACTTGCTTGAGTTTCAAAAACTGCATTCATTGCCTGTGACATTGAAAGATTGCTTGATCGCACGCATTAATGACCTGAAGCCAGTGCTCATTGAACATGCGGCATGTTGGCATAAAACATGTTATTTAAAAATAAATAATACTAAATTAGACCGAGCACGTTTGAAGGCAAAAAAGTCAGAGGAAGAATTTAATATCACTACCCCTATGACTCGCAGCTCAGTAACGACCGCCTATGACAAAAGTACATGTTTATTTTGTGGGCTAAAGAGTTTCCGAAGGAACTTATTATGCTCAGTAATGAAAAAAAGTTGCAGTGATTATATTATTACATGTGCCACAGAATTAAACGATTACGAACTCTTAGCAAAGGTATCTGATACCTGCGATTTGATTTCTCTAGGAGCTAAATATCATAATAAATGTTACGTGAATTATAAAAACAGACTTAAATTAACTCTAAATCCAATCCACTCTCAAATGAAATTGAAAAGTCAAGTCCAGGCCATCACATTTTCTGAAATCGTTGCTTATATGAATGATGCGAGAGAAAAGGAAGCCGAAATTCCAATTTTTAATGTAGTTGAGCTTGCAGCAAGGCAAACACAGGCTATGAAAGAATTAGGAGTGGATCACGTTGTACAGTCGTACAAGCTTAAAGAAAAGCTATTATTTGCACTTAAAAATATGTGGAAGGACGTATTTCTACCGGGTCGGTCTGAGATGTAATGTTTTGACGACCACAACGTCCTTTTGTGATTTGATCGTTTTGAGATCAATTTGTTTTGACTTGAAGTCCAATTTATTTTCAGATAGACGTTGTATGATAATTGTACATAAAGTATATATCTTTTTAAAGCTGAGTTATTTTTCTTTCATGTTCGTTTTTTTTTTGCACAAGGTGTCCGTATTTTCAAAGAAACTCACCATTTAATAAATAAGATTAACTATTTAATCTTATTGTCATCATTTGTTGTTATACCTTGTACAGTTAATGAGATATCGCCCGCTGACAGACAGACGGTTGGACAGCGGAGGTTTAAATTTTAGGGTCCCGTTGGCGCCCTTTGGGTAAGGGACCTTAAAAATATAAACAGGGTATTGTTGAATAATGTATCAGTGGAGATTTGACTGGCAAGGTCAAACCTAAACTTGATAGAAGGACGCTGATACACAATAATGTGTCAATACACAACTATTTAGCAATAAAGCGTCAACCCTCAATACTATAACTAAATAATTGTGCGATGACACATATTTGCATAACAGCGTCCTAAAAACCTATAGTTTTTGCCGAGACTCTCTTAAAAGGACAGAACTCTAGGTGCTATTAGTTTCGTTGTTTCCATTCATCTAGTACAAAACAACTAGGCGGAACAGAACAGGAGAACCAGGACTGAATCAGTTTTTCTTGAAATTTTCAAATATCAGCGCTAATTCGGATCAGAGTCGTCTAATCACTACATATTATAAAACAAAGTCCCCCGCCGAGATAATTTCAAAAAGTATTGAACGATTTTCATGCGGTTTATTTATGGGTGTTAAAGAGAATTCACATTAACCGAAGCGAAGCCAGGGCGGGTCGCTAGATTTAAATAAAAACGATATGGTAACATAATACACTTTGTTAGTTTATTTAGTAAGAAAACCGATTATTTTCGTTTACTTTTTTCCCACGAGACTGTACATGAAATGTCTCAAAAATTAACTCCTTATGCCTGATTTGTCAGAAAATGACATCAAACTCGAGGTGGCTTGGAAAATTGAAGCCAATATGATTTTTGAATATGATATCTGAAAGACAATGAGATTTGAAAAAAAACGGACTATGAAGTTTGATTTTTTTTCAGATAGACGTTACATGACAACTATATATAATATATATATTTTTTAAAAGCTGAATAAATGTTCTTAAAGATATTATTTTTTTCTTTCCAAAAAAATTAGTATTTTTAAGGAAACTGACTATTTAATAAAAAAAACCGAAAAACAATTTTGATATTTTCGTAAATATTTTACTTTTTTTTATGAAACTGTACATAAAATGTCTCAAAAATTAATTTCTCATGCCCGATTTATCCGAAAATGATACCACACTTGAGATAGTATGTAAATTGAAGCAGATATGATTTTTTATATGAGGCGCGGCAGAGTGTAACTTTGAATACCCCCCCTCCCCACCCACCAGGGGGTGGCTGATGGCTACCGGGCTAAATCAGCTCTGTTTGTCCTAGGATACATTTGTGCCAAGGGAATTCATCCGATACCAAAATTTTGACCTATGATCGTTACCGCCCGTACTACATGACACCACGTTTGAACTGAGTTTGCCGTGTGCGATGGGACTCCTTTTTGTTGGAAACAATAGTAATCATTTCCAAACATCATTTTTAAATTTGTAGCAAACATTTTTTTCAAGACTTCTGTTTATAGTATTCGACATTGATTTCTACCCCTTCTTCGATAAATACTGTTACGTACGTGGGGGTTCCTAACTGGTACAAATGCACAAATCGACGGTGAAGCACCATGAACTCCAAACTGACATTTTGACTATAGTTACATTTTTATGTAGATACACTCTAAATTTTACTACTGACACTGGTTTCGTACTCTTTTAATTTCTTCTTTTTTAATGTCTACAGTAATGATGCTAAATTAAATTTAAAGTGTATCTACATAAAAATGTAACTATCGTCAAAATGTCAGTTAGGAGTTCATGTTACTACGCCGTCGAAATACATCGATAACCAAATATAGAATTGAATACTCACTTAATCCGTTACAAACAATTATCGCACTATAAACTTCGAATACTCAGATGATCGCTCGGGTCGCTCTTGTTCGCACTGTTCGCTTCCCAAGTAATGACTGAATCTCTTAGTAGGTCATCTCTTTGTAGGTGAAGAGCTGGTATCGGGTCGGTAGAACCTCGGCCGGGGTAATCTGCGCCAACCGTGTAAACGTGGAAACGCGCTGTAGGCGCGGTTTCCACGGTGGCCCGTGTAGGTGGTAGTCCACAATCCCCACGGTGTCGCTAATTTAAGCTAGCCAACCTTCTGCGGACTATGGGGGCGATGTCCTTGCCAGTCTCCATGGCCGCCTCTTGAAGGAGAACCAGGGCGTCACTATCAGCGTCTCGGACCTGTCACCTGAGGTGTTGACTTCGGCTGCTGGAGTCGGGGCTGGTTGCTCCAATGTTGCGGTGGGTATGGAGGCGGGTGTTGTGCCTTCCGCGAAGGGCTGCGGGCCACGCCATCGGGCTCCGCGCCCCTTTCCGCGGCGGGTGGTAGGCTGCATGGTGTCATTACCGGGGGCCATCAGGGAGGCGCCTCGGCGGTTCGGGTAGTGGAGGGCTCATGCCTGGGCTTCGGAGGGTGTGGTGACTTTTTAGCCCTCCGACTTTCCCTGAGCAGGACAGGGCATGACGTGCTGTTGGCAGTGTGTGCACCGCTACGGTTCGCGTAAGTTTTTGGCTCCTCTCGGGGCCTTGGGCACTCGCCGGCTGCGTGTGGGCTTCCACAGCGGATGCAGGCTATGTGGCGGTTGCAATTGTGAGAGGAGTGGGCGAAGTTTTGGCAGCGGTGACACTGCGCAATGTCTCGCTTACCTCTCCATGGCTCCACGTTGACCCCGGCATGCAGAGGATGTCTGTGGTGTTGAAGATGGCGGCATCCTTCCTCATCTGGGAGAAGAAGATGCACCCAGGCCAGTCCCCGCGCGCCCTTTTAGGCCTGACGTACTCAACGTCGAAGCCCAGGGCCGTCAGGTCGGCGAGGATGTCTTCCGGGGCGGTGTCAACGGGTAGGCTCCTGATATATTTTGCTACTACACGCTTATGATCAAAGTTTTTCTATGAAAACGTTCCCAATGGCTACTCTATTACCTATAATATTAAATATTTTTGGGAGTTTACTTAGTTAACTTTTTGTAGCGCATTTCCACTGGGCCTGGATAGGTAGCCATAACTTCGCGTTAAGTGAAAACTCCTCGTTTGTTCGTTGGCAAGTTCTCTTAATGAACTTAAATTATGTAAAGCAACAATAAAGAAAATAAAAGGAACTATACACAATGTTGAACATAAATTGAAAACTTTTAATCCCTTTCTATGGGAACAAATCTTTTCCGATAAGGTGGAGTAAAAAGCGGTTTTTAGTAGTTTTTTTCTTACTGCTTTCTTACTTTATAATAACATTACTCTTCAAATTTCTTGATTAATATCTGTTTTTGTCATCATAATCGCCA
The DNA here is from genome assembly GCA_923062465.1 of Acleris sparsana. NCBI lineage: Eukaryota > Metazoa > Arthropoda > Insecta > Lepidoptera > Tortricidae > Acleris > Acleris sparsana. Next base: position 44,918,853 of record OV281285.1, on the reverse strand, counting down.
CGCCATAACGCTCAAGGTCACCCGAAACTCCGTCTTTGAACCATTCTGCAGACCCAGTGCAGAAATCCACAGAAAAAATGTTAGTAACGGCCGCACTCGGAGACAGTTAATGACGATTAAGTCGTTCCTTAATGTCATTTTCTCACACACAAGAAATAGGATCAAGTTAATTTTCTCTAATATATCTTTGAGTAAGGGAGTAGAGTGAAACATTGTTGAGTGCACTGACCAAGGATGTCTCGTTGCAGCTGGCAGAGCGCGGCGTGGTTCTCGACGTGGCGCAACTGCCGCGACGCCGCGCGCGCCAGCGGCACCGCCGCCTCCAGGGCCGCGCGCCCGCCCACCCCGCTCACTTCGGCTATCTCTGGACAGTAAAACGACTCTAATATAGGCTAGTGTCCTAAGAAATTCTTATTAGTCCGTCATTCACATTATCAAAAAATATTGAACAATATTTTTTCTTTCTTCAATTAAACAAAAAAATACGAAGACTAAGTTCGTTGAAGTTTCCAGTGACGTCACGCCGTGGCACACTTTATACCACGTTGTGACGTCACGAGCCCCCACTCCGGAACTTTGATGCGCGTTATATGTGTTAATTTTAATTGATTTGATAAAACAATAAATAGGTGATCAATATTTTTTGACAATCTTAATGACGGACGAACTAGATTTTTTTTACCAAGGACGCTCCACTATTTTTATGTCGTACGCAAAACTATGTTTCTTGTTTAATTAATTAATTCATTATTTGGCTATTCATTCTCTTAATAAAGAAACACTTCACTTGAGAACGGATGATCGGATTTGTTATTATTTTGAATGTTCTTAATAGTCTGAACTGCGCGAAATAGAACTGGAAAAAGTGAGGGGGAAGAGGCCTTTTCCCAGCAGTAAGAAAAAACAGCTCGTAATATAAATTTATAGTACCCGGAAGAACGAGCGTAGCTCGGGTTGAAAACGACATTTCCCGAAAATGACAACTTGACAGATCTATTTTTCGCCCCCGTAAAATCCTATATTTCAAATTTTATCGAAATCGTTGGAGCCTTTTCCGAGATTCAGTATTAAGTAGGTAGTATTTAGTCGTATAAAATAGGCTCGATTCGGTCCAGTTTTCGAGATACATCATTTTTTGTGAAAATAGCTTGTTACGAAAACTTTGGTGCAACAGACCCTTATAATTGCGCTCTTGCCACTTTTAAAGCAAGTTAAGCCATCTGTTTACATATCCCAAGTAACTAAATCAAATGAACCTCGCAATTAATAAATAACAATAGTAACTTTTGAAGCGCAGAGTAATATAATTATATTGTCTTAATAATAGCTGAATGTTAAAAAGAAGAATCTGTACACTGTGAACGGTTGAATTTGTATGCTATTATCATTAGTCTCACTGTTTTTTCTTTTAAATTTACGACTAGAATGATGATAGGCAATGTTGTAACGGGTTTCTCGAAAGTCCGTCCACAACTTTGCACAAGGTTAGGGTTATCACACGTACATATTGACATTTAATTATTTCGTTTTATTTTTTAGTTTATCTAGGTTTAGGTAAGTACATTTTTTTATTAACGTCATTTTACGACAGAGATTTTCTTTTCGCGACATTTATAGGTAATTATGTTTTTATTTTTTAAAGCTGCTAAATTTGTGCTATCCGTAATTAAACGATTATTGATCTCACATGTAAACAAATGTTGGTATTTAATTACTACTGTTGTTCCTTCAATTATAATTGTTAAAAAGATTCTGCTATTTATAGTTTTTTTAATAAAGTATATTTTCTTAATTACAAGTTTTTTTTTCTATTTTGGACAGCCATGAAGTTGCTTAGTATTTTGTATGAGCACCTTTGTCTACCTGGCGTACAAAAATACGATTAAGGCTCTCCATAAACTCCTCTGCTAGAACGCAATGATAATGCATTTAAAATTTAGAGCCCTTTTAAATGCTTTTCAACAACTTTGCCTACAAGTTTGACGACTTCTACAAGTAAAAGGAAGTCCATTTTTGGCATTATGAGCCATAGATATCTGTCATAGATCTTCAATTGCGTACTAGTACCAAAAAATGCACAGATAACGTATACTTTGAGAGATATTCTTACAAAACATGAAATCTCGCGCTAAGTAAATAAACGTAATTTCTTAAAAAACGTGTGCGAGAGGTTACACTTTACAACTTAATACATTTTCCTGTCTATACTTAATTAATGATAAAATGCTGTTTTTAATTTTGTTTTAATTACCCCGAACTATTATAATATATATATTCTGGTCACGCTTTAACTTGAGAACGTCTTTACCGGTTTCATTCATATTTTTTAAATGTTTATAATATTACCTATAGCACATGATCTCCTTACATCAAATGTTTCAAAAATAATATACGAGTAGGTATATGTATTTGCGTCGTTTTTAAAACATTAAGTGCAGAACGAACTAGAAAAGCTCAGAAAATGACCTCTTAAACGGTCATAAAAATTTAGTAAGAAATAAAGAAATACATTGGAGCTCATGGAATCCTAAGTTAATATAGTTGAAGAGTGTATCAGTACCGGAGGCTAGGAGGGCGTAGTGCAGCAGGCGGTGCAGTGGGCGCAGTAGCAGGCAGGCGAGTGGCAGCGGCGCGCAAGCCTCGAAGGCGCCACACGCGCGCGCCGCCGCGCCGCTGCGCCGCCGCGTGCTCTCCAGCACGCCCACCAGCGCGCCGCCGCGCTCCGTGTACGCGGCGTACACCTGCACACGTCTCCAAACACTTTAACAACACACACACATACACACACACAAACCCAAAAGAAAATATTTGCTCATTCGAATGTAATTTAATACGATTAGTCATTCAAAATATTACTCGTCCGATACTCAGTTACGATTCATGGATTTAAGTGATTGATTACAGAGGTATATTGCAGTTCACCGACGATACGTGCTTGCGGATTTCAAACAGTTACCTGGACAAAAGTATTTTACTAGAAATAACAAAAAAAGTGTTCCACAGGAATTTAAGAAAAAGTCTAAATTGACAAAAAATACTTGGTTTGGCAAGCGATTTGCACATGCGGAAGAAAGACCAGAAATTTCATTTGAACGGGTATCCTCAACACCGAAGTTTAACTTAAAGAATGCCTCCAGCGATGACTGTTGCCATTTTTAAAAAACCACATCAAACTGCCAAACTTATTGCCAGATTTGGCATCTTGCCACCATTCCAAGACCGTTATGAAATGGTACAACAAAAAAATAATGTTTTAAAAAACAAACAACTGCCTGCAAAAACGCACAAAATAACCTCTTTATATGGTAGGTAATAAGTCAGTCCAGCAGGCAGTCAGCGACCTTTCAAAGACTCATGAACCGTTTCAGATTTTCTGCTTCTCCGACTTCTGCCAGTGACGTCACTATGTTTTGCTACCTCGATGTCATCTTTATCATTTCAGATAGCCTAAAAATACACCTGCAAGATCTAGACAAAGTTTTCCATCGTCTTCGGCAATTTGGGTTACGAGCAAGTCAAATGCCACTTTGTGTGTCGGAAGTCAAATAATTGGGACATCTCATCACGCAAGAAGGTATCAAAACTATTGATGACAAGATTGAGGCTATAATGTCTATGAAAGAACCAGCTAATTTAAAGCAATTAAGGACTTTTCTTCAAACCTGGTCTTGGTACAGAGAATTCATGTCTAACTTTTCGCATATTGCTGAGCCACTAAGCATGCTAACAAGGAAGAACCAACCTTGGAAATGAGATCAGTCAGCTGCTTTTAACGATTTCGTGAATTTCTTGATGGCCATGAAGTCATTGTGCGTAGCGACCACCACCCATTAAAATGGTTAATGTCATTAAAATCACCATGTGGTCGTTTGACTCGCTGGGCTCTTAACTCTTAACTACAAGGTCATATTATTAAATATGAATACACACCGGGTAAAGCTAATGCGGTTGCGGATACTCAAAGCCGACCCGTAGAAGGTAACCTAGATGGTTGTGCAGTTGCTGCTGTAGTAATTTACATGCCTGTGACTAGTCCAGCGGAACTACGCATTAAATAGGCGGAAGACAGTGATCTCGCGCCTATCATCACAGCTATCGAGGGCAGCGATAACTTGTTAGCCCGCCGTTGGATTGAACGAGGTTATTTGTTGAATCAAGGAGTACTATACCACTATGACCAAGATAGTAATGCTGAAGAGGCTAAACTTGTCGTGCCGCTGTGCATGAGAGGGAGGAACTTTAATGAAGGAGTACCAGAACTCTCCGACAGCTGGACATCAAGGAGTTGAACGGACGTTGCTACGCCTCCGCTAGCGCTACTATTTTCCGGGCATAGGAAAGTTTGTTACAGTTTACATTAAGTCCTGTGCTGAGTGCCAAAGGTACAAACCGTCAAATTTTAAACCAGTTGGCTTTTGCAATCCCCAGTACTCAGAAGACGTGGAGAGGTACTAGCTATAGAGCTGTTCGGTCCGCTGCGAGTTGGGGACCAGGGGAGACGTGGCTCCTGTTAGTGGAAGACACGGCTAATAGATGGATCGAGCTATACCCGCTGCGCGAGGCAACAAGCGAGGTGTGTGACCGCGTACTTAATGAAGAATATTTCTTAGGGTACGGCTACCCGCGCCGAATTGTGTCGGATAACAGAGTCCAATTCATATCCGGGGTCATGCAGCAGACGATGTTCCTGTTGGGTATTGACCAAAACATTATACCTTTATATCACCCTGAGACTAACCCGGCTGAAAGGAAAAATCGTGATATGAAAACCCAGCTTGCTATACTGGTAGAAGATAAGCATCATTCTTGGCCTGAACTGTGCTCGACGAAGGCTGCAGCCCCGCGTACATGATGTTCGCTTGGAAAATGCGGGATCCAATCGAAACTGGCGGAGACTTACGGGCTATACTATATTGTTCAAGTTCCTGAACAGTTTAGAAGACGTTAAAGAAGTATTAGAAGGTAAACAGGACCAGAGGAAGATATTCGCCGACGCAAAGCGGAGAATAGCTCTAACAGCGTAGGTGACCTCGTTTTAATAACAGTGCAACAAACAATTCACGTTAAGAAGAGGAAAATCAAGAAATTTATACCAAAGAGAGATGGTCCATATAAGGTTCTCTCCAAGACGAGCCCTACTACCTACAAGGTTGTTAACATTCACGGTAATAATAGGTAAGTTTCATTGTCGTGACATGACGCCGTGGGCCGAAACGCAGGATAAGGCAGGGCCGGTATTACCACGCCGCAGGAGGGGTCGTCCTAAAGTTTTGTAGTTACCAAGCCACTCACTCGCGTGTATTTAAGTGACTTGGAGGGGGAGTATACAGCACCTGCGCTGGCACTGTGCCCGCTTTTTTCTTTCTTAAAACATCTTTTTTTTTAGAACATTGTTTATTTTATTATACTTTGAAATATCACAACAGACTTTCTGTTCTTGACCTCTGAGCCAAAACAATGTTTTATTAAGGTAGATTCTACCCAGTAAATTCCCACTATTCTGTTTATAAATAAAATTGTAAATATTTTTTTTAGTTATTTTGGAAAATCTGCCCCTAAGGCGATAAACGTACAGTGTAAAGTGGCAAGGAAACAATGTGGAGGATTATCTGAGTTGATAAATAAAATAATTCAACAGGTAACTTTTACATTGATTTATTTTATGTGTAAATATCAATGTGAGTACTAGTTTTCTGTCAATATATATGTATATTATCGTCAAAATTTTCACGCGCCCTCAAAATAATCAGTTTTTAATGCAAAAATTAGTTTTTATATAAACGTTTTATATAACGAATAAACGAGAATTGTTGCAATGCCTGCACAAAGAAAGCGAATGACGCACAGGGCAGCGCTCAGGCGTGGGCCCGGGGCCGGCGGGGTGGGGGTAGGAAGTCAAAAACATGTGTTTGAACTACATAGTGAATTAATAAATCTTGAGGATGTAACGTCGTAGTATTAGTCATTTTAGTCTACGGAATGAAAAAATAGATTTTAGTTTAATATTTATTACACAAAATCGTTGCCCGGATTTTATAGTTTACTTTACAGTGTTTAAAACATTTTTCACACCTGATGCTCGTAAAGTCCTTCATTATGCTGGGTATAGGCTGCATAAAATTGCTTTTCATGCACTTTTACAAAAAGTGTTGTCGTCATCTTGACTAAGACAATTGACAACATTTCAATAAAAAAAGCATTTCTGTTTTTTCGCGTTTATAATAGCTGATTAAAAATTAGACTACCCGTGTTTCTCGGTTTTCCTTTATTTTACTTAAATTCGTCGTTAATAATTTATTAAATAAATAGTCATTAAAAAGACCGTATATACAAAGTTAGGAATACTGATGTCGTGATCTTAGCATGATATAAAATAAAAAAAGTAACAGAACTGACTGCCATGTCATGTCACTTGTCAACCATTCGTTGCCGTTCGCTCCAAAGTTATTATGTAGATTCCATTAAATAAATAAATAATTTCGCTCCAAAGACTACTATTGTACATGTTCACAAAGTTATTTCGCGTTTACTGCTTTGAATCTCTTTCTATAATAATGACGACCGGTAGAAACCAAGATCCGTTTATAACTTGTTTCGTTCCAAGTTGCAAAAACGGTATACCTTTACTTCCCAGAATTTCATATGCAATTTCACCAGCCATAATTTACAAATGGCATAATGTTACATCTTATAATTTCATATGATATACAGATTGTTTATCATAGTAGTCAAATAACAGAATCTTTGTTTTCCATAATATTAATTTCAATAATTTCATTTTTCATAATTATTTTAATCCATATTTCTCACATGCCATAATGTCATTTGCCATCCGTGTAAATGGTGAATGGTGATGTTTGAATTAGGCAATATTTACCTACATAGGTTAGGTTAGGTTAGAGTTGCAACAAGGCGCGAAGCGCCTCAACTACGCGGAATAGGAGCTCCGCGCAGCGGAGCTCCGTCGACATTAGTTTCGATCATTTATGTCCATATCAGTCGTGAATGAACACAAATATGTTAGGTTTAATTACATTAGTAATATAATAATAAAAAATGTTATTCAATCAATATATTTATTTATTTCAATATGACCAAGTGTAACATAACAAATATATACTTAATGTAAATACAGATTTGACGCTAAAGCACGCAAAAATTCTTCTTTTGAATACTCGCTTTTGTTGGATAATATGTCATTTATTTTATTTGTACGATTAATAGTTTTTTTTCTTCTTTTCATTTCTGGTTCACCATTGAGAATGGTTTCAATTTGCAGCATTACTACATGCGATTCTTTTATAATTTCTGTGCTGAAAAAATAAAATCCGGGATGGCATTTTGCCATTATTGTATTAATACGATTGTGCCAACCTTCGGCAAAGTTTTGTGTTCGAGGTAGGCCAGCATTGTGTACATCCAGAATACTCCAAAATGAAGGATGGAAGCGTGGAGGCTTATTTTTAGTGCCTGAAATGTAATTTTCGTCAAACCATTTTACAATAGATACACTTTCTGATAAAATAGTTTTCATCCACTCTTTAAAATATTCGGGTATTTCGTTTGGGCTTAAAAAAGACAACGCCAGCAAACACTTCATTTCTAAAACAAACAGAATATTATTTGCATACAGTGTAGCTTGCCTATTAGTTTGTATGCGTCGGTAGATGATTTGTGCCAAATGAAATTGAATTTTATTTCATGAACATGACGCTTTATACATTGTATCGCTGATAACTCAAAATCCATCATACAATGTTCTACTTTTAATACGATATCATTGTCATTACTGTACTCAATAATGAATTCAAACAGTTTATTGTATGTATTTTTATCCTTGTGCGTACACAACGCAAATAGAAGTGGTACTGTGGTTTTCCTATTGCACATAATATTACCGTGAATAGTATATAACTGCAAAAAATTTATAGGTGCAATTTTAAATGTCCCATCTAAAATCCATAATGTAGATGGACACAAGAAGTCCATCAGTTTTCGTGTCGAATAAATTATGATACGCTTGTGGTCCATAAATAACTCATCTTTCATTATGATATTCTCACCATTTAATTTGAGTTTATCATGATTAACCGTAAAATAAATATCTATTGGCTCATCAAATACTTCCACGTGTTTCTTTTTCTCTCGGTAAATAACCTGTTTCATAGCACTGGTAGATGGTATTTCCAATAGATTATCTGGACATTTGGCTAATGCGCTTTGAAGAATTTGGCATGGTTTCTGAGTCAAATTGTTCGCTGCAATATTTTTTAAGTCATTCGATAAGCTTGCGATATACAGCCTATTTGCGTCAGGCTCATGATTATGATTAGAATCACTCTTTACTAGCATGTGGTTTGCAGTGTTATCGGGACACAACGTAATTGCTCGTGCATGGCAATTTAACTCTTTGTATAACTCACAGATCCAGTAAAACTTGGACTTCACTTTTTTCTTCTTTTCATATGTATATCCATTCACATTTAGTTTGAAACCTCCTTTTTTCGTTTTAAATAACTCACAAACATTATTTATATCCATTTTAAAGACCAATTCCACAGCTCCGAACACAATTGATAATAAATATCGCAATTGCAATGCACCGCCATCAACGTATTAAATATTAAAAACATACCCACACCACATTTAGGAAAAAAAAATCGAGCGCCTACAGAAATGTTTAAGCAAATACATAGCCACGATGGATTCGGAAATAAACTTTTTAGTATGGCGTTTAAATATTCTATTAAATAAAATTATTGCACTTAATAATATGGAAAACATTACGTATGGCATCAGTATCATTATGGCATCTAACTTTCGGGAAAACAAGAGTATGTTAAATAACTTTTCTGGGAAATGTAACATTCGGGCATATAAAATTCGGGCAAAAGAAATTCGGGCAAGTGAAAATTATAGCATATGAATTTCGGGCAAACAATAGATAATCTGCAAAAACACGGCGTTAATAGAAAAACATAAGCACTTTTTTCATATTCCTCGTGCATGTAGATTGGAATGGTGTTCGATCCTAAATAAAAAGGTTCCGAAAAGTGCATGTCTCGACGTATTTCTGCCTAGAGGACATGAGAACTTTCGCTCCTCGAATTGCCGCCACATTGAAACAGTCAGTTTCCCTCATGAACTCCAACAACATTAATTCGTCGACTTTGGGCAGATTCCGGCTATCTGCTTTTACGAATCTGCCAGTCACTTTCATTTTAAAGCAATAGTACCTATTATGAGAATATTGAGAATCGAAAGAGTGTCGTTATCGTTAGAATCAAGTAAACCGTCAGATAGATAAAATAAAAAACGGTCATGACAATGACAGTTGCGTATTTTTTCTATTCCTATGGTAATAAATGAACTAAGGGCTCTATAAGTGTATTCCTAACATTCACAATCCAACTTTTTTTACTGTTTTTCCCAAATATAAAAAAAACTACTGAATAAAAAAATCCAATTTTATTTTTATTGTAATCAGCATTGTAAAATCTACAAACAGTATTTTTATTTTACGGCCATAGCACATATGAATTGTTGTCAATTAAGCTTTACCGCCAGACAGCCGAGGTGACTGCATTAAATAAACTTGTTATGTGAATACATTTACATTAATTTATTTGCATTATAATTATGTTGAATCTAACAAAAAAATATTTCAAAACTATTTAAAACAAGCATTATTAACAAAAACATTACAAAATTAACGTATGACTTGGCAGTATGAGACCTAAGTTAAAAATCGCAGGCAGAAAATAAAAAAAAATAAAAAAAAAAGAAAGAGATTTTTTCTATAGTTTTGGACTATTTATTAGGTAGGTACTTGGTTGTTTTCTTTGCCAAAGTTGAACTTAGTGAAGAGGAAGTAATGCTCATACCTTACACACTAATAGAAAAAATGCAATAGTACATTGTTGCCTAGGCGCGGAAAGTAAGGGTTTTCTTGACGAGGTGGTTAGCAGGCCGAGCAATAGCGAGGCCTGCTAAAATACGAGTCAGGAAATCCTCGTTTCCGCCGAGGCATACATAATGCTTTTCTCAAACATGTGAGGAAATAATACAAATACATTTTTAAAAAGCTAGTAATTTTATTATGCAGAATGAACGAATGTTACCGACTGTCAATTGTTTTTAAATACTAACCATAGAAATTGGAATGCAAATTCAAAAAGAAACACACGCACTGTGCTAAAAAAGCGAGCAGTTACCTTGGCTGTTTGGATTTTTTGTCTTGGTCCTTTTGATTTTGTATGCAAATTGACAGCATTTATAAGAAAAATATAGACATGGACGGAAAGTGTTTTCATATGATTTTTTTACTCCTAGGAGTAAAATGAGGCTCTCTTCGTCCTTGTCTTTCAATCGGAAAACCGTTTATTCCTAGCATGTTTGAGAAAAAGAACTTATTGAACAACTTAAACAACCACGCCTGCCGGTTCGGATGGATACCATATGTCTTGGATAAAATGTTTTGTTTTATGCCCCTGTTGTACAATACAATGTGTGGCCCAAAACCGGGGCGAAAAATTAAAACGTAGATTCTACTCCTCAAACTAGACAACTTTTGTTTAGCAACTTTTTAAAATCATAAAGTTTTTAGATTGTTCATTTTTCAAACAAAGTAAATAGTATAATCAATGTACTTAAAACTCCGTCTAATTGACATCGCCTGTCAGTCTAGTCACTCTACAGACATAACCAATTTCATAGTACATTGCGTGTTCGAATTAACTTTATAATGTAATAAAATTCAAACCGCAAGTTTTTTTTCAAAGTCGTCAAACAAACGTTGCGTAGTTTGAGGAGTAGAATCTACGTTTTAATTTTTCGCCCCGGTTTTGGGCCACACATTGTATACTTCTTTTTTTTTTGATAAATCCGAATAACAGGTTACTTATTGCACGACAGCTAACAACAAGATGGAGTGACGACCTCGTCAGGATCGCGGGACCGCGGTGGATGCGAAAAGCACAAGACCGGTCTGAGTGGAGAGCCTTGGGGGAGGCCTATGTCCAGCAGTGGACGTCTTTTGGCTAACGTGATGATGATGATGATGACGACAGCTAAACTAGGTACTTTAGGTAAGTCAATATCTACAAAAAACTTACAAATTATAATGAAAATTACAAGAATCAATATTTTTTCCTACACAGTTTTCACTGTTTCTATTTTTTTGTTTAAAAATATAACAGTCACAATCAAATATATAAGAACTATGCGTCACCATACCATGCGTGTAACAATAAAAAAAAAACTTAAAACACTTACGTCATAAGTATTTGTTAAATAGTCGCCTAACAGTTCGGCAATTTTTCTATATTCTGGTTCTTCGCTATCTGTAAAAGAGATAGTGCCTTTTAATTTTAATTTTAGCTTGTCGAAACTGTGAATTTCTCTGTAACTGCGCCGAGAAGCAACCTGATGCGAACAGCAACAAACAAAAGTATTCAGGTTTTGAAGTATTCAGGCATGCCTTGAGTCACCGCGCCCAACGAGAAGCTTAACAGAGACCGAAAAAGGCTAAGTAATAGGGTTCCATTCGCACCCTTTGGGTACGGAACCCCTAAAAAGCAACAGCTCTGAAAGATGTATGGGGATTCATCATGTTTAATATCCGTGTAAACCATGAAAAACCTAGTTGTTCCTTCCACGGCATGGCAGGATTGTACTGACTTGAGTTGTGGTCCTCGGCGGGGGCGAGCGCGCGCTCGAGCCGCGCCAGCAGCCCGCCCTGCGCCAGCGCCAGTGGCTCCAGCGCGAGGCACGGCCTCGCCAGCGCCGCAACGACGTCACGCTCGGCGCTTAGCTCCGACACGCGTGCCGACCACGCCTTACGCGATATCAACATATAATTTCACCTCTAAACCTTACAGATTGTACAAAAACTTCAAAAACCAGTCCAGTACGAATCAGAAGATATCATACGACGTGTTTGTTTTCTTTTGCATTCTCTTTTTTACGCTTGCACTAACAAATAAAAATAATTAATTTACATGGTCGTAAAAACAGTACAAGTATTGTTTTATCATTTGAAAAAAGTTTAAATTATGAATGTCCTAGGCTGAATGGCGTTAAAACAGCGATTTTCTTTGTGGTCGCAGTAAAAATCGTGTGTCGTCAGATTATGTCAACATGAGTCGGACGCATCGCCTTCTTCCACTATTCAAAAGTCGGTAAATTGCCGACATCATGTATATAGGTATTTAATGTTACTAATGGCAATGTTGACTACGATGAGCTTCTATATTACCTATCTTTCACTGTCCCTACCAGGACCAAATTACAATTCTCCAAATTCTGTTCCTTACTGTTCGCGTAAATATAGACGTAATACTTTTGTTAGGCGTGCAAGTATTAATTTAAACAAGCTGCCTAAAACTATGCATTTTGATATTTTCAATAGCGTAGGTCGCTATTTACTACTTTTTTTAATAATGGTAATTGACGGTAAGATTAGATAAAATCTACAGTTTAGATTAAATTTGTAACTCTTCTTTCCTTTTTCCTTTTTGCTGCCATTTAAACTTGGTTATTTTCAGTTTATTTTTGTACTGTGTACCTAGTTTCTGCTTTAGTAATTTCTCACAAGTAATGCAAATTTCTGTAAGGAAGTGTTTCTCTTTGTTCCTTGCATTATATTTGATTTCTATCTGTGAAAACCTATGATTGGCCATATGTGTCTCTTATGTTTATGTTTTAGGTAATTATCAGCTGTTGGTTTTTTCTTAATAAATAAATCAATATTACAAAGTGACAGAACTAAAAACAGTGACCTATTTCTTACTATTTATTAACGCAACTCAAAATAACAAAATGGCTTTGCTAATGAGTATTATGATTTTTCTTAAAATTCAAAGAAAGCATACAAATAAATAACTACCTAGTTGGTTACTAAGTTCTGTTACTAAGGTTGATGCAAATAAAACTTATATTTATTTTTTAATTTCAATATGGATAAAAATTAAAAGCTTAATTAATATACATTTTGAAAAACAATTAATCATTTTTCTTAGTTTCCGCAATTCCCGATACGATCTTTTAACATTTACAGCCGGCATCGATGAAATTACGCATGACTTTTCTGTAAATTTCATTTTTTGAAATCGCTTAAAAGTTAATCTTTGTTTACCAAAGAACTTTTTTTGTACAATATTATAAAAAATCCTATCTCTGTATGTGTTTAGAGACCAAAATTATATTTCTCAACATGACTTAATTCCAACTTATGAAGTAAGAGATTTGGTGTGTTTTCGTATTTCTGCAAAATCATGTGAAATCTTAAAGTCGATTTAATGAGTCATCAAGATTGACCGGTGTCCAAGCGGATCTTTAGTTGCTTTGAATACATTCGTATCAGAATTTAAAGCTAGAAGTCTGTTCAATGTGTCACGCAAATTTGAACTCTCTACAGGAACTCTTACAAAAGTTGGGGCCGTTATCAGTATCATCGTCGTGCGTGATTTTAACTATGATTTTATCGTCCGAAATGGGAATACTTCAAGCTCGTACATCAAATAATTGCAATAGTTTAGAATGCATTATTTTTATTATTATTCTATATAAATCAAAGTTTTGATTAATATACAGGTTTATGCAAAACTGCTTTAATTATTTTTTTAATTGTAAATAATCTCAGTAACAGAACTTAGTAACCGACTAGGTAAATGAAAACCAAGCTTTAATAAATTAATGAAAACCAAGCTTTCAAAGCCGACTGCATTTTTTAAATTTTATTATTAAACCCGTTTATTAATGCTACTATATTCGTATATATTTGAGATGGCCATATTAAGACCTTCCAAATGGTACCTACATTGTAATACTAAGAAGACTATTACATATACATTTACTATTACTATTACTATTACTTATACATTTTGCCTTTGTTGTTATTTCAATTTTTAATAGTTAAGGTATCCTATGTCATCCGGGATCGACAAAGGGTTCTAACGATACCACACACATTTAAAGCGACTTAGCCGTTTAGAAGTTATGGTGCAATAAAGAATCGTTACATACATACATACATGAACCCTGAAAACATTTCACTCCTTTTTTTGGGCAGTCGTGTAAAAACTCGTCTGCATTTTTTGTTGTTATTATTAAGCCCGCTTATGAATGCTAATTTATTCGTATATATTTGAGATGGTCACATTAAGACCTTTCAAATGATACCCATTTTGTAATAATTAGAAGACATATTTTTTTCGTGACATAAATAATTGACATTTTGCCATTGTTGTTATTTCAATTTTAACAGAAGACGTATCGTATATCACCCGGGATGGTGAAAGGATTCTAACGATACCACATACATTTAAATCGGCTCAAGAATTTAGACGTTATGGCAGAAAAAATAATCGTTACATAAATACACATCTGAACCTGAAAACATTACTCGTTTTTTGAACAGTCGTGTAAAAACTGAACGTTCGGACCTGGTTGTTCATTATAACTACAACATTTCAAGAAATCGTGAAAATCGGACTTGATACGTTAGAGATAGATAAATAAATACGGAACTTTTTGACAGCTACGGGATTTAAGCGTCGGTTCACAATACCCTTAATTGAGAGCCGGGGTATGCCTGAGGTGCGGCACTGTCCAAATTACAACACAACGGATTACGCGGTTCGTTACAACGAACCGCGTAAACCGCTGGAAATTCATTTACTTTTTTATATACATCTGATATGAATAGCATCCAGAATTAACCATTGGATGTTCAAACATCTTAAAATTACAACTTCCCATTTACATTGAGAAAAATGCGTTCTATTTGTAGTCACAATAACATACCACGGTGACGAGTTCTAAATCCCGTTTGAAGGTACGTTCAGTCATCAGGAAGTCCCGGGCGAGAAAGAACGCCAGGTCGGCGCCGCGGCGCCGGGGCGCGTCGCCTGCGCCAGCACCTTCACGCGGCGCGCTGCTCAACCGAGTCGAGACACTAACAGACGTGCAAATAACGCGCAACTTAATTTTCTCAAAAATGACAGGAAAAGTTGACATTACTATCTATATATTGGGATGCGAAGTACATAGTTTACTGACAGATCCCAAATTAAAAAAAAAAAACATTGCGTGCTCGCTACACAAGCACGCAATGTTGCATACAAATTTCATTACCATCTAGTATCTAACTTTTTAAAAAGTGAAAACGGCCTTAATAAAATGAGGGCACAAGTCTTATTACATCCAAATTTTGTTCGGAATATAACTTTTTTATCTGTATCTCGAATAGCTTGAGTAGTTTTAAAAAAAAAGCTTGCGTTTCTCCTTGTCATAAACAAAAGACGGTAAAGAGTAGGTAATAATATTGTCTGTATAGATTGTGTGGTATTTCTTTCCTTAATAAAGTACTTTACTCCAACATAATTTTATTCTTGCGATTTTTGAGAAAAGCACTATATATGCCTCGGCAGGAACGGCATTTGCGGGCCTCGTATTTTTAAACGGACTCGCAAGCTCGTCCGTTTAAACCAATCCTCGCCCCGCAATTGCCTACTTCCGTGCCTAGGCAATAATGTACTATTAACTCACTACGCTTCGATTGACTAAAAAGGTACATACATATATTAATTGAAATATAACAATATACCAGAATTGAAATATAATTACTTGGGTACAAACAGCAGGCTTGGAGAAATAAATAATATGTTAGATGGTTGAACACGGGACTAAAACAAGCCATAATGACACGAGATGTTTAGCCACCCAAAGGGAGCGAGGGTGGCTATGGTTCAAGTGTCATTATGGCTTGTTTTAGTCCCGTGTTCAACCATCTAACATATTATTTATTTCTCCAAGCCTGCTGTTTGTACCCAAGTAATTATATGCATGACTTTTCTGTAAATTTCATTTTTTGAAATCGCTTAAAAGTTAATCTTTGTTTACCAAAGAACTTTTTTTGTACAATATTATAAAAAATCCTATCTCTGTATGTGTTTAGAGACCAAAATTATATTTCTCAACATGACTTAATTCCAACTTATGAAGTAAGAGATTTGGTGTGTTTTCGTATTTCTGCAAAATCATGTGAAATCTTAAAGTCGATTTAATGAGTCATCAAGATTGACCGGTGTCCAAGCGGATGTTTAGTTGCTTTGAATACATTCGTATCAGAATTTAAAGCTAGAAGTCTGTTCAATGTGTCACGCAAATTTGAACTCTCTACAGGAACTCTTACAAAAGTTGGGGCCGTTATCAGTATCATCGTCGTGCGTGATTTTAACTATGATGGAAGCGTAGTGGCCCAGTTCTCGACAGTTGAAACAGGTCACTGAATTCTTCATCGCAGGTTTGCTGATAACAGGACTTCGCGCACGTTGATTACCGGTACTAGGACCGCTGAAGTGTCTTCTTGTTACATTTCTGTCATCAGGCTTCAAATCACGTCGGTTGTAACATTGAAATGACTTGTGTCCCGACCTTCCGCAATCGAAACACTTCAAGGGCGTGTTAGGCCGGTTTTTCTTTATTTCAGGTCCTTCTCTGTCGCTGGCTGGTATTTTTCTTTATGTGTGCTAGCACGGTAGACACGGCGATCTCTTCGGCACTTAGTCCCTTCCATTTCGACATGATCGATGTCATTAATGTAGCTGCGTATGCCGAGAGGGCCTCATTTTCCTTAGGTTTTCCACCATGCAAATTAATTAAAAAAGAAGCTGTAGTCTCCGGGCAATCGTACCTTGCTTGAAAAAGGTCCTTGAACTCGCGCCATGTCATTCCCGGATAGGATATCGTAGAAAGCCACGTGCTTGCCTGCCCCTTTAAGGCTCGGCTCAAGGCGATCATGAGGGATGCGCCATGCAGCTGCTTCTCAGTAAGACACATGTCTGCCATAGTTAGCCAGGCATGCGCGTTCACTTCTTGCCTATCAGGATCAAATTCAGGCAGTCGCAGGTCACTGGATGTAGATGGATTCTTCATACCTTCGATGAGTGTAAGAAAATTGCGATTCTGCTGTTCTAGCAGCAGACGCCATTTTTCATCAATTGAATCTCGTAAATCACGTTGTGGGACGTCGCGTTCTGATCCCGCTTCTGATAACGGAGGGTCGTCGGGTAGGCCGGTACCAAAAGGCCTCTCCATGTCGGATGGCTGGTGAAATTCCGAAATAACACGAAATTCGTATAGTGCACACTTTTATTTACCACTCACAATTAAATGTAATTCAAAATAGATGGCAACAAGCCAGATGGGAATGGATTATAAAATGTCGGTGAATTCGCCGTGGAAGATGGCTAACCGTTTTACCTCTTTCGTGTCTCAAATCAGAATGACGATTAGCCGCCTCCGGAAGCCTGATCAAATGTCAGGTGTACCAACCGTTTCCGCCAGATGGCCAACCTAACAGACCCAGCGGAAGCGTTACCTTCAAAAACGTTACAGTAATTTATAAACAGTGTTGCCAACCTCCACGACGACTACACCAAGCATCCTGCTTTGACATTTCATAGTTCTAATGATTTCTACTAGATGTCGCTGCGCACGCTACGACATATATTAAAAACCAAATGCATCCCAATGCGCCACATGAGGAATAGAGTCAGATACAAGTATTCTATCTGATCTAACGTGACTTATTCTACCAGACTCTAAGTCCGTATTACCAATTTCAACATACTGGTAGCGGTTTTTGAAGTAAGATTTGAACCATTCATGGCTAATGCCTCTAATTCCCGTATTACATCGTTTTTCAAGTATAATTCCGTAACTTAGTCTATCATACGCCTTGCTTATATCAAGAAGCAACCCTATAGAGTATTTTTTATTACTTATCTCATTTAGTACGAAAAAGAAGAAACTTCTAAATGGCAAAAGGTTGTGGATCGATTTTTCCTGAACCTATCATGAAGAATATTATATTTTTCAAAGAAATGGTACAGACGATCTGCCATAGCAGTCTCAATATCTTTGCTAAGGTTGGTAATAGCGTTATCGGGCGAAAATTATTTAAATCGGTAACTGATCCCTTTTTATAGACAGGTTTAATTAGCGAAATTTTTAGGGCGTCAGGAAAGACGCCTTCAGAGAAAGATTGATTAACGAGGAATGTATATGGTGTTGTTAATATTTCTGCTCAATTTTTTATTAATAGTGGGGGGATTTCGTCTATGCCGAAAGATTGTCTCTTCAGGTTCAACAGGATTGGATTCATAACCACCTCTCTGCGAATTGTATACACTCTATGATACAGTTTTATTTTAATTAATGTAGTACTTTAACTTTACTAGCAAGTCTTATAAGATAATAATAAAAATAACTTAAATTAATTACCTGTAGTAGTAGTTGACGTGATTCTCAAAATAAATTATTAATATTTTTTCCATATTTGGAACAGTTAATCTGTGGCGTCTTGCTATAAATATCCAATTCAAGGAACTGAACGATCTTTCCACGGCGGCAGTTGTAATAGATGCATATTATTTTTTTTTTAAGGAATCAATTGTTGCTCGAAAAGTTTGCGATCGAAGTTCTATTTCTTTGCCTTGTAACAATTCGTACATAGTTTTTAGTGTACTATAGCCATAATTCTTATTTAAAACGAACTTCAATTGATTAAAAAATATTTTTCCTTTTACGTTTAAGTTTATTTTGGATATATCTTGATAGGTTTTATTAATTATTTTTAAACTATCGCTGGTAGATAGACTTGCACCCTGTAGTTTTTTAATACTTAGTGGGTAGTAGGGATAGTCATTAAATAATTTGCTATGAAATTTAAGTCGCTTGTTATATAGTCACTTTGCGGAACTGAATGTATTTAGAACACGTTTTATTCACTTCATGATAATGTTCACTATAATATGTTGCAGCCTCTATCCAGGTATCCCACTGAATAATTGTTGGATGGGGTGGCAAAGGCACTCCGGGAAGCATTTCTTTAAAAAAAAAAACTTTTCTGTTATTTTAGAAAAGTGGTCTTAACATTTGCGATTAACGCATCCACATTGGGAAAAAGTTTTCTGATTATTTCAGCCACTCTATTCAAACCATGCGCCAAACATGTGACGTGCAAACAATGGGAAAAATACTTTTTAAATTTCTGCCAGCTTTTACCGTTTTTCCGTATTTACCGGTAACACGTTTTTCGATAAAAATCTTTACATATCGGACTTTTTACCTGGTCCATGCTATGTTACAGCCCACAACAAATTTCACGATGGCACTATTGAAATCATGAATCATACCCGTATGTTTATTAGAAGCAACATGTCGCGTTACACTAAACTTCGTTTGAGCGAAGCTGATATTGCACTTGGTGCAAAAAAATACTGAATCTCGAACCTCTATGTCTGCATCGTTTTCTATCCACGAATCCACCAACTCGTAACGAGCTTTTTTTCTTGGAGCCATTTTAGAATTGACTATTATTTATAGTATTTCAAAAATGTAATCGCATATGAATAATTTATCAACTACACAAAAGCACGACCTGACAATATGTGTATAATCTAATGTCAATCTAGACGTCCGATATCTATAAACTATTTGCTACTCATTGAAAGTAGGGGCTTAACTGAAGAGGTTGATAAAGACTGACCATTATTATACATGTATACGTATGATTTAATCAAGCATGGTTTTAAAATGAATTATTCATAAGGTAGAAAGTAGCTAGAGTACATTCTGTTTTTAAGTCAATACCTACTCTTTGGGTGATGTCAATCATTCCCGCACCGGAAATTGTGATGTATTATTATTACTAGTGAGAAAATAAACATTTATGTCACCCCCAATGATAATTTTCCTATCACGATCCTTCAACGAAACAAGTTGTAGTAGTTCAGTTAGTCTGCCATAGAAAGTTTCAATTTTCCTCTTAATATTCGGCCAGTTACAAGTTTATAAGTAGCATGTTCACTTTCAGTAAATCTATTGCGCAAACTCCAAATATCAATACTAAGGAAAGAGATGTAATGTCAGTTCTATCATAGCATTCTAGGTTTTTAGGTTAATAACAAGACACTGCCTTCTTCATGTCGTTCACGACAAAAGGATGAACTTACATTGTAGTTTGCTAGATTTAATAACTTAAACTTACCCCCGTCTACTACAAGTTATTTCCACGCTCCATAAATTGTCTATTCACAATCACTGAAAATGGCGATAATCCTCCTTCCATATAAACCGTGATTGGTGGTTTACGGTTTTCATTAAGGAGCTTTATTCCCGGTGTGCAGAGACTAGAGTAACCTTTTAAAAGCATGAGATGTGAAATAGTACATTGTGCATCAAGGGTAGTATGAAGGGAATTACTAACGAGAGTGTTAGAAGCCCGACGCGTAAATGGAAACGATATTTTTTTACTGACCTCTACCACAGATAATAACTGCGTTTAGTTTCGACCTGGATTCGAGCCAGATTTAGCCAATTTGATAAAAATGTATACCTAATTACTAAAATTAATGATAAATGTTGATATAAACTTGAAATAGGTATAAAAATAATGAAGTTTAATGAAGCGTATAGGTTTTGTGTAATGTAAGTTAGTCTATAGCTAATTTTTAAAGATGAAATTAGAAACCGATTTAATTTTTGGCTGAAAATTAAACCTCCTTAGTCAGAAATGATGTACGAAAGAGTTGCAAATTTTAAAAAGAAAGTCATTACTCCCTAGGGAGTAATGACAAACTCGCCATTATTCCCGCGGGAACAATTTAGGCCATTGTCCTTCTGTATACAGGCATGGAATAACACCATATACGAGCAAGTGTGATGAAAAGATAATGAACATACAGGTGATACAGGTGTAACCCACTTCAGATCGGTGAAGAGAATATATCGTGTGGAGAATTGGATTATTCAAATAGAACTGTGTTTTTTTATCAGACTTATAATAAGTAAGTAATTACTGTTACTTATTTATTTATTAAACCAACAAGCAAAATTACGGAACTAATAAACCAAAGCCCTACAAAACTGTTTTAGGGCAGTTTGACTGAAGGAAGACTTACGAGGGCTGTTTGATAAATCGTTTTAAAAAGTAAAAAAAAATATTTTTTAAACAATTTACATTTACTTCTTAACATAGTCTCCTTTGAGGGCGAAACACTTGTTCCCGCGACTTTCCATTTTTTTTATCCCCTCCAAAATACGTTTTGTCGAGGACTTCAAAATAGGTGTTTAAACCTGTGATGCAGTCCTCATTTGTCAAAATTTTTTGCCTTCCAAGCCATCTTTTCAGATTTGGGAGTAGGTAATAATCGCACGGAGCTAGATCCGGCGAATACGGAGCATGCGGAACCAGCTCGAAGCCCAACTCGTGGATTTTGGCCATTGCAATAGTTGACGTGTGCACTGGGGCATTGTCTTGATGAAAGAGGACTTTCTTGGGGGACAATTTTGGTCGTTTTTCCAACAATTCGGCATTAAAACGGCCCAATAACTCTGCGTAATAACGGCCAGTGATAGTCTTTCCCTTTTCCAAGTAATCAATCATAATTATTCCTTTGCCATCCCAGAAGACTGTCGCCATCACCTTCCCAGCCGACAGTCTTGCTCTTCTTTGGGCCACGTTCACCAGTCACCATCCATTGTTTTGATTGCTGTTTTGTTTCAGGTGTATAATGATGGCCCCAGGTTTCGTCCACAGTGACAAATTGACTCAAAAAAATCCGAGTATTACGCTTCATCATATCCAAACAGTTTTGAAATTCGCATTCTTTCGCGTTTTTGTTCGATTGTCAAGCGTCGATTGGCAGCTTTGTCATACCCAAATCTTCATGCAGGATTTTATGTACTCGCTGAGTGGAGATACTTGTGTTCTCAGCTATTTCACGCACCTTCTCTCGGCGGTCGTCGAGTAAAATATTATGGACTTCTTCAACAACATCCTCAGTAATGACTTCGATTGGGCGATCAGAGCGTGGAGCATCAGATCTGCTTGACCGACCACGTTTAAAATCATTTATCCAGTTATAAACAGTCTGAAACGTTGGTGCGTTTGTGCCATGAATAGTATCAAGTTCAGTTTTTATTGTGGCAGCACTGCAACGAAATTCAGATTTTTCACAGATTAATATATTGTTTCTGTATGTAAATTAATGTAATCAACACAAAAACTTAAATAAAACAGCAGATTTTATTTTTGTAGGCCCAGTGTTGCAAGTAAACCATTGTTTCATTTCCCCGAGTTTTAAGGGAAATTCAGAGGGTCTCAGAAGAGAAAATCTAAATGAGTCATGTTTAATATTGGCGACCACCCTATGTTCCTAACTACATTGCAACATTTGTAAGGAGAAAAGGATACCTGTGGCCCGTTTAACGAAGCTACAAGTTACGAATTACAAGCGGAACTCTCTTTCTAGCAAAAGGAGTTAGAAAGAGACTTCCGCTTGTACTTTGTAACTTGTAGCTTCTTGAAACGGGCCTCTGTTATCTTAGGGATGTACAACCGATGTTCAAATATTCCACACCACGTCTAATAATACAGGCAGCAGTTCGTGCCCGAGTATGGCGATGGACATTCGATAATGTATTTTCTTCACGATTTTTTCTACGCAGTTGATCGAAGGCAGCAATAATATTTCTTTCATTTCCTCGGCAGTATCACATTCTGTCCTGTATACTTTGTCTTTAATCGTGCCCAACAGAAAAAAGTCCAGTGCCGTGAGGTCCGGACTCCTCGGTGGCCCATATTGCCCTACCCATCTGTAACGTCCCCAAACTCAGTGTTTAATTTCTCACGCACTTCTATCACGTAATGAGCTGGAGCTCTGTCTTGTTGGTACCAAGTGCATTGTCTTTCGGCCAGTGGCAAGTTATCGAGATAAGCGTCAACTTCGAAGTTTAGGAGGGCCATGTATCCAACTCTGTTAAGTGTTGCAGGCTTAGAATAATAACACATAAAAACCTAGTCCGCGCACCAAAACCGTCAGACTTAAACTACACCATTCTGGTGTACTCGGCGATCGCCGCCTGTCAGTCGCAATCACGTCACACAGCGTCAACAGCTCCCGGATTTTTATTGATTATGACGATTTGTATTGTTAATGGGTGCCACAACACTTCAGACCAAGAAAATAAACACTATAAAATAACATTCCACGTGTAAGTAATATGTTTTGACTTGTTGTTTTACGTAAAACATTCACTAAAATATTAAATTACTTTCTAACGACATTACATGAAAATGTTGCCATTATAACGAAATTTTTCCCCTAAATTGTTATAGTAAGTACTTGTTCTATTTTGTGATATTCTGTGATACGAATTGAATTACTTGTTTTTCTCGTTCAAGATTTCCTTCTAATCCGATTATTGTTGGATTGAAAAAATTAGGCTTAATCGAAATGAAAGCTGGTGGAAGCCGTCTAGGAGGACAAAAATTATGTTCTGTACATTTTAATGACACAGACAAATATCTTACTAAAGGTGGCTTGTGCAGACTACGTCGGGACGTGGTTCCTACTAAGGTGATTGCGAGTATATACTGGGTGTCCCTGGATGGATAAGTCCGCCAAAAAACCACCGACCAAAAAAGTACCTTAGAACATTTAAACTACCTACTTAAAATATGATATTGTATGCGAATTAGAAAGAGACAAAACATTTTCTTATTACATAAGTGTTAATAAACGTTTGTATTATTACTAAGTAACTACAAATAATGATCGAATTTAACTAAAATGATTATATGAAAAAATCCCCTAGTTTAGGGGGAAATGTAATCCGCTAGCAACATTATTTGTTTACTTGTGTGCGTGTTGTCGTGTGTTAGTACTTGTTGATTACGCCCACATGAATCCATTTTGTGCGACACTTTTGACGGGTTGGCTGTAGGAAACTATCATTCTATGTGTTATTATTCTAAGGTTGCAGGTAAGAACACAGGCCCTATAATTGTTTCCCCGTGAATCGCAGCCCACACGTTAACTGACCAACGATATTGGTGTGGCGTACACGTGTTAATTTCGCCTGTTCCACATACCATTGCGTGTAAATACACGTTCATCCGTCCAAATAATGCGTCTAACGAAGTCACGGTCTCCAGCTATTTTGTCTAACAACCACCGGCAGCATGCTTCGCGGATGGGGCAGTTTCTGGGCAATAACGCTTGAACCCTCTGTATGTGATAAGGACGACGACGGGCACGTTTTAGTATTTTCAATACTGTCGTATGAGTTAATCCGAAGTGGTGACCCGCCCGCCTGCAACTTGCTCTTGGATTTCGATCGTAATAACGCAGTACTCTTTCTTCGAGCCCCGCAGCAAGTCGTACGATACCTCCTCCGCGTTGGTCGTCTTGAGATGTTCGGGGGACTATGGGACGATTACTTGCAATGCGGTCAAAGGCACGTAAAATCGTTCGACGATCTGATGGATGCGGTGGTGGATATCGCTGTCTGTATTGACGCAAAGTCTCAGAGGTAGTTTAGTTGCACTCTGCGTATAAGAGTAACAAATTGAGATAATCTCTAGCCTCAAATAGTGGCATTATTAAGCATTTCATTCGTTTAAAATATTAGAATAGTTTCTTATATTAGAAAAATATAGTACTAAAGATACATAATCTCGAATTTACCGGAAGGGGCGTCGTCCCGTTCCACCCTGTACATTATTGTTGGTGACTGTCCTTGTAGTTTAATTCGCGTCTAATATGCGGGGTGCACCGCGGGCCTGCTATAGTTACACATAATCACACATAAAGAAAACCTTAAAGGAATTTAAAATACACAAAAAAGAACTACCTAAGAAAAAATATCAATATTATTTAGTCCGCGTTATTACACCTACAGCGCAACTCTAGTCAAGCGCCAACACGGTGAGCGCTAACACCATCTGTAGAGCTTCCTCTAACAGAAGAACGTTCAAGATTCTAAGGCCTCTTAAAGTGACAACGTACTAAAGTGTACAGATATTTATGAACTCGATTCTACAGCTCCCCATTTCTAATTTCCTTTCACTCAGGTTTCCATTTCTTCTGAAGCCCGTTCTTAAGTGCGAAATGGACTATCAATTAAAATTGCATAAGTTTATTGCTGTCTTATTTTAACTTCAGTTAGAGTAAGATAGCGCAATCAACTTATGCAATTTAAAATTCCAGTCTAAACCTCGCTTTAGATCCAGACTGTTTGCTACTGGGGCACTGAACGTTAATGTTTAGTAAATAAATAATAAGTAAATAGTAATTATGACAGCCACATTCAAAGATCCAGAAGTTTTGCTATTGAGGCCATTAGCACTTATGACACCTTTTGACTTTATAATAACTAGAACATTTAAACATTTAGTTGTAAGGCGATATTGTCACTATGCTACTTGGGTATTCTAGGTATCCGCTAGCTATCCGGTATAAATAGGACTGGTTACATCGTTTTCTCAGAATCGTTTATTTCCTGAAGCATATTTGCCAATCGCCTTTTTCAATTCCTAAATTTTATCACACGCATTTATTCTTCTTCATCATTTTCTATTCGCATACTTCCCTATTCATATTTTTTACGTATAGGAAATAAATTAATATGAACAGATAATATATCCAATCTAATTACACAGCAAGATTGTACAAGAAAAATAGTAAAATAAAAACCACATGTCATTGTACAATCAGAAGCTATTCAAATCCTACCTAATAAAACCTTAGAATTATCTACCCAACCAGATCTGTAATCACGGTATGTAATCGAACAAATAAACGGTTGAACATTATATAATTTCAGCGTAGCGCTCGTCAATAGCGGGTTAAAAGTACCCTTTACTCCCTCGGGGTTTAAGCTATTTCCACACCAAATTCATCGAAATTTATCCGTGAAAGCGTAACAGACAGACAAAGTTACTCGTACTTTCGCATTTTTAATATTAGTATGGATGGATATCTAATTTATCTATCGTAAATAGTAGCTCGAATGGTAAAAATAATAATTAGATTCTTATTACGGTTAAAAAACTACAACCCTTTGAAAGATTAATTCCTTTTCATCACACTTGCTCGTAAATGGTGTTATTCCATGCCTGTATACATAAGGACAATGGCCTAAATTGTTCCCGCGGGAATTATGGCGAGTTTGTCATCCCTAGGGAGTAATGATTTTCTTTTTAAAATTTGCAACTCTTTCGTACATCATTTCTGACTAAGGCGGTTTAATTTTCAGCCAAAAATTAAATCGGTTTCTAATTTCATCTTTAAAAATTAGCTATAGACTAACTTACATTACACAAAACCTATACGCTTCATTAAAATTCATTATTTTTATACCTATTTCAAGTTTATATCAACATTTATCATTAATTTTAGTAATTATACATTTTTATCAAATTGGCTAAATCTGGCTCGAATCCAGGTCGAAACTAAACGCAGTTATTATCTGTGGTAGAGGTCACAAAAAAAATATCGTTTCCATTTACGTTCCCGTTCGTCAAAAGTTATTTCTTTATATTTTGCAGAGTTAAAGTGTTTTTCCTCGCAAATGTGATGAAAACCATTGTGTGTATCACAGGCAGTAAGGGGATTACTAACTCGAGTCATTAAAAGCCCTCCGCCTTCGGCGTCGGGCTTCTAACACTCTCGTTAGTAATTCCCTTCATACTACCCTTGATGCACAATGTACTATTGTCGTCGAATTCCTGATTGGACATATTCGGGTTTCGGCACTTTCCTGTTTGGACGTATTCCGAATTCGGCATATTCTTGTGTCGGCACATTCCGTTTTTGGCATAAATCATTATATACAACAAATGAAATCAATCGTAGTTAAAAAAACTATACCTAGGATTGATTTCATTTGTTGTATAATATGTTTTATGCCAAAAACGTAATGTGCCGAAACAAGAATATGCAGAAAACGAAATACGCCCAAACAAGATTATGCCGAAACAAGAATATGTCCAATCAGGAATACGACGAAAAAGGAATCAAAACTTTGAACTTCAACAGGATCGCACCCCCGCAAAGAAAAGACGACACATACCGTAAAGGATCTAGCGTGAGGTCTTGGCCGCGTACGTTAACGATTTAATACACTGAAACTATTTGACGAATCGAAAATGGTCATGCTCAGTTTCCTTTTAATAAATAATACAGCGAGCAGAAAATATGGTTATTGACGTCGTAATTGACTGACATTTTTTTTTTTAGATAGTTATCAACTGCTATTAGAAACAAACTGCTACAAATATCTTCCGAGTTCATATATTTTAAGATTACCTATTGTTGTTGTCGTTTCTTCTACTAAGCGAGTCGCCAGCATCACTTTCACCACCGCTCAAAACATCCATACTAGGCGATTCAGAAACTGAATTAGCTGAAACAATTTTTAAACAGATGTGTGAGCATAAAGTACACAGCAATATTAAAATGGATTTACTAAAATTTAACTTTATTTTAAGTATGGTATATGTAACGTGTGCGGAGTGAAATCTGGACAAAGTTTGAGCCTCTGTTTAAAATATTAAATTCCTTATAAAAGTACAAAAGCAAGTAGTTGTTTGTCTAACAAGTCATCTTTAAATAATTACGACAAATCTCATGGACGTAGGATTGTTTACTAACAATAATTATGGCTAATCGAGAAAAATGCGTATGATACTCAATCACATCCCCTCTGGTCGAATGCAAAGGTCGTGGAGCATTCTACACAAAAGATTTATAGTCAAAGCACAGTTTATAGTATTTAAGCGTTCTACTCACTCAGAAAAAGGATAACAAGAAAGCCCGGTTCTTGAAAACTATCCAGTTTAAGCCAGTCTACTGAGGCTGGGTTTTATAAAGATCCGTTAGATCAAATTTCGGTCAGGAATGTCAAAACTTGTATGAAGTTACTAAAAGGGTCTGGCCGGTCTGCTATAGTAAAATCGCCCCTGGCTGAATATGAAAACTGAATATGCACGTTTATTTGCCTCATTGTCAAATATAATTTTATTGAATATTAAGTCTTAAATACTTACGATTGGCGAAATATTAAAAAAAAAAACAGTTTAAATTTATATTGGCCAAACTATTTTATCGATTGTCACGTCCTTCGAATATTGTATACATGTATTTAAGATACATTTATAAAAAAAAAAGTCCTAGCTTTTTTTGAAGTCAACATTTTTGTTTGTTTTAGTTTTTTCCTTTTTTTTTTACTTGCAAGTTAGCGACACCTACCATATTTTGATATAATATACACATAATATAAAACCTCTTTGAAATCAAAAGCTAGCGGACGGATTTCAAAGAAGTTTTCACGGAGTTTCAAAGGAAGTTTTGTGAAGTAGGTTTCCATTTCTAGAGCGATTGTTTAAATCCCGTTTCTAGCACCCTAAGTATGAATTAAGTATCAGAGCGAATTACAAAAGTATTGAATGTTTCCAAAAATAAAAGTTTTTTTCGTAGAATTAGCCATTTCCATTATTTAAGGAAGATGGCGTTCATGGGTGTTCTTTTTTTCCACCCTTTTACACAAATAGCTTATTTCCACTTTGTTGATCCAAAATAATATTTTTGAAAAAAATATATGTAATGGAATATTAAATTGTGTATATTATACCAAAATATGGTAAGTGTCGCTAACTTGCAAGTAAAAAAAAAAAGAAAAAACTAAAACAGACAAAAATGTTGACTTCAAAAAAAGCTAGGACTTTTTTTTTATATAAATGTATCTTAAATACATGTGTACAATATTCGAAGAACGTGACAATCGATAAAGAAGTTTGGCCAATGTAAATTAAAAACTGTTTTTTTTATATATATTTCGCCAATCGTAAGTATTTAAGGCATAATAGTCAGTAAAATTATATTTGACAATGAGGCAAATAAACGTGCATATTCAGTTTTCATATTCAGCCAGGGGCGATTTTACTATAGCAGACCGGCCAGACCCTTTGATCTGACATATTTACTAACTGGCCTTTATAAAACCAGGCCTTAGAGGAGTCGTTTAGAGAAAATGAAAATGATCGTCGGCAGGATCGCAAAATCATATAGAGAGCTCCGAAGAAAAATCAAATGCAACGGAAAATTAATTTATAATCTTCAAGACATGGGTATTGAAAAACAATCAATAAAAGTCAAGACGACTGTGTCTAAAAATCAAAAAATTACAAAAAAAACCGGCTTCGCATTTTGGCCAGTTACATTCCACCGTAGAAACGTCTTGGGCGTAATTAACGACGAACCATATTTCACATCCGACGGAAATGAATTGCAAGAAAATTATTATTTAAAAACACCAATGGCCCAACTGAAGAAAACATGAAATATGTGGAGCCTACGAAGCTTCCAAAAAAGTTTTACTGTGGATTGCGATCAGCCTTCGCGGTATGACTAAGGCAGTTTTTTGAATCTGGGTTAGGCGTTAATGTTGATCGATACATGGAGCGATATTTGCCAAATGAACGGGATTTTATAAAATCGGAACATGGAGTAGCTACTGTGGTGTTTTGGACAGATTAGATTACCACCACGACTCAAAAAAAGTTAAGCAAAATGGGCGAGCTAAAAATCCCGTACGTCCCACCTAACGCCCCAGAACTTCGCCCAATCGAAGATTTTTTGGGCAAATCTGGAACAGAACCGAACGATTTCAAGGCACACTGCCATTGCACTCCACTATCCGCTTTTTAGAAGGGGTAGAGGCTGCATTGGATTAAGCGTTAAAGAGGGGTAATTACACAGGGTCGAAGTGTATCCGTAAGGATCCCACCAAAAAGATAAGATAAGATGAGATCTAAAATACCGACGTCTGTGATCACGTCAGCCAAGGACAAAGTACCACGGAACTGTCGCAAAGCAACTCGCAAAGAAGTAAATAATATTTTGCTTTAAACATCGTTAATATTACTATTAATTATTGTAAAAAATATTAACAAGACAGATTTTTTAAAACAATAAATAAATATTGTTTTGAACTTTGTTCAAATTTCACTCCGCATATGTTAAATTAGAAGACGCCCGCGACTTCGTACGCATATAATTAGTTTCCCGCTACACCCCCTATTTTAACCCCTTAAGGGCTAAATTTCCAAAAATCCTTTCTTAGTGCCCACTTACATCATGAAAGGAATCCCTATAACAAATTTCAAGTTTTTAGATACAGTATTTTCGGCTGTGCGTTGAAATATAAGTCAGTCAGGTTTGCCTTTTTACATGGTGTCTTAAAAACCTTTTGAGATTGTTTTACAGTAGATTGGGTGGATGATTTGGGTCGCCCTATATTGGTAACTTTTTTAAAGTTAATATTTGACTGAGTTATTGACTGGTTTATCATCGCATATCCTGACGATGCTCTCAGCGTGCCCCATCTTAACAAATTCATTCATAATTATGTGTCTCAACGTAATGTAAACAAACAAACTGTTCCCTCAGAAATATGTTACTAATCATGGTCAATACGAGTAGCTCCATGGGGTTAGAAAAACTGCGACTTTATTCTGTATTATAAACGATAAGAGGTATCTGTTAAGGAAGAGTGCCTAATATCTGAAATAATTTAACGATGAAACTTACAATTACGATTTTTACTCATCAGGCTCGCACACAACTAAAATTGGTATCACTTTAACATTAAACTTCTTCTACGAGAACATAAGTCATGCTTTAATTTTATTTATTTGTCTACCAGAGATATAGAGAAGAGGTATAGATGAATTAACGAGAGCATGTAATTACATATGTAGTAGTATTGTATGTTTACAGGCATTATATATATGAATTTTCTATTTTCTCGTACTATCAGCAAAAAAAGAGGTTTGTTACATATTGAAGAAGTTAATACCAAAATAATGTCAGTGTCAAATTGTGAATATTATTTACGTTGTGCATATATTTTTAAGTCTGATTTTATTGTATTCTCACAATTATCAGAATAATTTTGTGTCCGCCCGTACGACTAAGTGTAAAATACATAATTTAAAAAAAATATGGCAGTGAGTAATTTTGGTCCGATTGAGAGTCAAAGTAAGCAAATTATTTTTAACTGGTATAAATATTTTGAACTTGAACTGAAGAAAATTTTTAATTCCCCTTACACCGCTGCCCAGTTGGTTGAAAAAGCTACAGGTGTTTGTCTCTCTACTGTTTATGACATTGTCTCTGAGAGCAATAGTGAGAAATTCGCATCAACAAAGAAATTCACCTCCCCGAGAAATATAAAGTTACGTACTTGTCCGTCATCAGCAGTAGACGATTTTGATCAGGAAGTCATCTGGAGAACTATATACAATTTTTATCTGTCCCATAAGCAATTTCCAACGTTAAAGGCACTCCACTCTATGTTAAAATCCGATATAGATTACAAATTTGGCATTTCCACCTTAAAAAACAAATACAAAAATTTGGATTTAAATTTAAAAAGACCGAGGACTACCGAAAAATATTAACGGAAAGACACAAAGAAAAGATGGTTTTATTCCCAACGCTTTGTTAATGTTTAAGGTAAACCAAAAAACGGGAGATTTCCATGACCAGATGTACGTTGTCAACTACGAAAAATGTTTAAAAGAAAAATTAATACCGAACCTTAAACCGAATAGCGTACTTATCGTAGATAATGCGTCTTATCACAACAAACTTTTGAATCGTGCTCCAACGTAAAATTCTCTTAAACAAGAAATGATGGATTGGTTGACAGAACACAACATTTCATATAGCCCGTTTATGTACAAAACCAGTTTGTATGATTTAATTAAACAAAATAAAGCACGGTTTCGTGAGTATCACATAGATGCAATTTTAAAAGAACATGGCCAGTCCGTTTTACGATTGCCACCGTATCACCCGACATTCAATCCGATCGAAAATATTTGGTCCATGGTAAAAGGATATGTAGCGAAAAGAAACGTTTCTTTAAACATGCAAGGCATAATGAGTTTAGCAACTGAACGAATGAATACTATTACAGACAATCTTATTATCAATACTTGTGACAGCTCAGATGAAGAACATGATAGCGACTAAAAGCAAAAAACAGAGGACTACTACTTATTCCATTTCTTAAGGGTATGTAATTTTATTAAATTAAGAGAAAATTATTCTCCTTTTGTTGCAAACGGTACAACCACTACAAATGTAATTCCATGTTCTCGATAATTCATCTATAGTAACTAGCGCTTTGCCTGCAGGCTTAATGCTTGCCGATGAGATTATGAGTTCGATATAACAGGTGAAATTGACGTGCTGCTATCTGCAGATGTATTCTTTAACTGTATTGTTTCAGGACAGTTTAAAAAAAATGATAATGGGCCTCTACTTATGAATACTAGGTTTGGATGGGAGGTACCTCGGAAATTAATATTGCATGTGTGAATGTTACTAATAACCCCTGTGCAGTATCGCTAAAATGCTTGGTAAGCGAGACAGACTCTCTAACAACTGGTAGAGAGATTTTGGGAGGTGGAGACCATACTCCTTGCCACTCCAAAGGAAGTTTTTGAGGACATTCCTCCTACTGAAGAAAAGTGAGGCCATATTCAGGGAATCAACCACTCTCTTTTAAATGGTAAGTTCCAAGTGCAATTACCTCTTATGCAACCAATTGATTCACTGCGGTTAGGTAACTCTTTCTCAATAACTTATCAAAGTTTTGAGACTGGTAAATAATCAAGAATTGCTGTCAATATTAAAAAAATTGAAAGAACATTTACGTATGGGTCATGCAAAATTGTATGACATAAATAGAAGCAAGTCCCCTTTGAGTCTTTTTATTTTCTACCCCATCATGCGGTTGTGCGCTTAGATAAAAGAACCACTTGTATTTGATGGTAGCGCCAAAACAATTGAGAAAACATCATTAAATGATGTTTTGTACAATGGCAAAATATACCATTAAGACCTATTCGACATTTTGCTAAAATGTAGAACATATGAATATGTTTTCATAGGTGACATTAAAAGCATATTTAGGAATATATTGATAGACCAATCTCAGAAGCATCTTCAAAACATCATATGGAAAGAAAAACCAACTGATCCTGTGTTTGCAGCTCAACACGGTAACATCTGGACTCAAGAGCTACAGCTACCTGGCCACGACGTGCTTAAAGATGCTGCCGGGCACCCATGAGGATGAGTACCCTTTGGCAGCACCTGTGCTCCGATACAATACATATGTAGATTATATTATGTCAGGCTCAATCAAAGTATTAGCCTACTCAGAAAAGGGAGTTTTGAACTAAATAAGTGGGCTGCCAACCATCCAAACGTATTGCATGACATACCCTTGGATAAACAGCACTTTGTAAAGGTAGAAATGCAGGGAGGACACAATATACTAAAAGTTCTAGGTACTACGAATAAATTAAGGACAACAATTAAAAAGAGTCCCTATTATATCTGTGATTGTTGTTGCGGCTTCGGAACCCTACACTGAGCATAACCTTATAGTTTCGCTATGTCCGTCCGTCTGTATGTCCGTGTGTGACTGCTATGTAAGTCTCAGTTACTTTTTCTAAGAAGTCTCAAAGCTGTCGTTTTGTACATATTTATACTGCACACAAAGAATAATCAGTAAACATATTTGCAATGCAGTTACAGGTTTGAGGTTTACAGCATTGAGTGAGATACTGTTAGATAGCTTTAAATATAGCTTTAGATATTTGCATTATCAAGGCAACAATCACGAGACAAAAAAAAGCATTACCTACCCTGATGACTAAGATAGTACGAGGGCCACACCGAAAGATCGGGAATTGAGTACTTGGGATTGAATCAGCATACAACCTTTTTTGTTACGTGAGTACTGGCCACTTACAATCGGAATGAAATAAACACAATTTAAAAAAGGACTTTTTTTTCAGTCGTGCTAGTTTAAACTTGACAAGTTGATAGACGAAATGGAGCTCACGCGTGAAAATTTCCATGCCATAATTTATCACAACTTTCGTTGAGGGTAATCTCAATACGAATGTCTCGGTGAGCTTGTTTCCATATATAATGTGGAAGCACCAATCCAAACGACTATTTATCGCTGGTATTCGGAGTTTCGACGAGGTCCTGCTTCTCTCAGTACCGTACCTTCTAGTGGTCGACCAAAAACAGCAGTAACACCTGAAAACGTGACGGCTGTGGAAAAAAATCTTCAAGATGATCGACATCGATGATGACGATAATACGAGCAGATTCGGGCTTTCATAGGGATTGGAATAACTGCAATTCAAAATATTTTACATAGTGAGTTGGGCCTCAGAAAGTTAATTTCCCGCTGGGTATCATAATTTGTCTGAAGAGCAGAAGGCGGCTCATGCTGAGTGGTGTCGGTCTACTCTAAAACGCTTCAATGATGGAGGGAAGTCAAAAGCGGTTTATGGATTTATTCTTATGGACCTGAAAGAAAACGACTTTGGAATCGTCCACTTCAGAGTAGAATTACTGTTTTAATAACTGGTTCGAATGAATACAAAAGTGCAATGATTGCAAGAGAGAATACTTCGAAAAACAATGAAATATAATTTAGGTATAACGTACTTGTAGTTTTTTAATTCCCGATCATTTCGGTATGCCCCTCGTATGCCTTTATGCTAGATTAGGAATTCTCATAACAAACTCTTATAATAAACACCCAACTGCTAAGAGGGGTAGAGTAGGTTTTATGGAAGTTTTATAGTTTTACAAGTTACGATCATGAAAGTTCATATGACGCCAACAATTGGTATTTTTATTTCGGCAATTTAGGTATTAATTTTACGTTAAATTTAATTTCCAGTTTCAGTCGCGCGCGCGCAGCGGTCGATGCCAGTTGCGAGCATTACGGTTATTTTTTTCGATGTAAACAAAATATCGTTAAAATGACGAACGTGCTTAAATGCAATTCATGTAACATAGTTTGTGACGAGTTATTTCCCCGACGCCCTACGTGTGCAATACAATAATGCTTTCAGGATGCTATTGGGGCTGCCCAATTTCTGTAGCGCGTCAGGGATGTTCGCGGATGCCAGAGTTGACTGTTTCTACACAACTATGAGGAAACGCTGCAAATCTCTGGCGCGCAGGGTACGGGCTAGCTCTAATGGTATCCTGAGGGCATTTGCGGACAGGTTTGATTGTCAGTATCTGAATCATTGTCATATGATGCATGTACTGACAGTCCTTACTTTTACTTCTATTTTATTTATTTTTCCCTTTTTTTTTTTTAATTATTAATTAGGATATTATTATTCATAGATATTTATTAAATTTTCTGCAAATTAGGTTTTTTATAATAAACATTCAAATATAAAAGTAAAATAACAATACTAATACAAAAAATATACATTATAAAAAACCTAACCTACGGGTGCCGCCGGCAGCGGGGCAGGGCTCAAGCTACCGGTGGTTAGGGCTGCAGAGAGAGGAACCTCCTCACAATGCGTGCCGTGTCAAGGAGTACCGCCTTCTGTATCTGGCCCTTGATCCAGCCATCTAGCGAGAGTCTCTTGAGGTGTTGGTCGAGACTCTTCGCTATAAGACCGTTGGCCGAAACAACTATCGGGACAATGATCGTCGAGTCAACATCCCACATGGCGGTCACCTCGTGAGCCAAGTCAAGGTACTTGCTGAGCTTGTCCTTCTCGGCCTTCACGAGGTTCTCGTCATGCGGGATGGTGACGTCGACGAGCACTGCCCGGCGTTGAGATCGATCTGCCAACACGATATCAGGCTTATTGGCGACAATAGTCCTGTCCGTGATGACAGATCGATCCCAATAGAGCGTAGCACGACCATTTTCGAGAACTGGCGCCGGTGCGTACTTATAGTACGGCACTTCAGAATCAACAAGATCATATTGAAGGGCAAGTTGTTGATGGATGATCCTGGCCACGAGGTTATGTCTGTGCAAGTACTCACCGTTGGCCAAATGCGAACAACCGGAAATTATATGTCTGAGGGACTCGCCGGGGCAACGGCACGCTCGACAAATGTCAACCGTGCCATCCCTCAGAATATACTTCCGGTAATTGTTCGTCATTATGACTTCGTCAGCAATTGCACAGACAAAACCTTCGGTTTCCCCAAAAAGGTCACCAAAACGTAGCCAGTTCACGGACGCTAAAAAGTCTACATCAGGCCTGGTTAGGGCCCGGTAGAAGCGTCCGTGTAACTCCTTGCTCTTCCATATGTTCTTGCGGTCCTCAGTGCTCAACACCGTTGGTCTGCGCCAGTTCCCGTTTGCCAAGGAGAGAGGCGTGAGGTTCCTGTCTACTGCAACCACATCGCGATGCATCCTACACTCATTGTTAAGGAAATAATCCCTGAGATTGCACACCTCGCGGTTGTGGAGATTCTTAGCATTTAAAATGCCTCGACCTCCACATTTCCTCGGGATGTACAATCTCATAACAGATGAGCGCGGGTGCAACATGCGATGTGATTTAAGCAGTAGACGGACCCTCCTATCCAGAGCATCCAGCTCAGTCTGAGTCCATCTTAGTATGCCAAAGGAGTATGTGAGCAGCGGCATCACCCAGCCATTGAAGGCGCGCACCTTATTGCCACCCGACAAAAGACTGTTAAGAACTTTTGTCAAGCGACAGAAGAAGCGCTCCTTCACTGACTGCTTGACATCGCCCACCACGATACCCAAAGACTGTGACATACCAAGATATTTGTAGGTTTCAACTTCGGAGAGAGATCTGAGAGTCATTGTCTCAGAAAGTTGCAAATTCGATGAATTTACAACTTTCCCTCGTTGAACATGCATAACCGCACACTTATCTACACCGAATTCCATCTTTATCGCACTACTGAACTCTTGTGTGATTTTCAATAGTGCGATAAGATCTTGGCGTTTCGATGCAAACAGTTTGAGGTCATCCATGAACAATAAGTGAGAAATGACTTCAGCTTCTCTACAAAGTCGATAGCCAAGCCCAGAATCCGACAGCAAAGAGCTAAGAGGATTCAAGGCTAGGCAAAACCACAAAGGACTCAGACTGTCACCCTGGAAGATGCCTCTTTCAATCCTTATCAAGTTAGGCAAATCAGAGGGGACATCTCGGCCACCTGGTTGACGAAGGACTGTGACCCACTGCCTCATACACACACCTAAAAAGGACCTCAGGGTTGCATCAACTTTATACAACTCTAAGATCCTTTCGAGCCATGAATGAGGCACTGAGTCATAAGCCTTCTTGTAGTCAATCCAAGCAGCTGAGAGGGCCGCCTTGTTTCGTCTAACTTGCTGGCAAATGGTCATGTCTATGAGGAGGAGCTCCTTAGTACCGCGGGACCCAACCTTACACCCATTTTGAGCAGAGGCCATAACGTTGTTTGCAATAAAATGTGCATTTAATTTTGTACTCAAAATGGATGTAAGGAGCTTGTAGATGGTAGGCAAGCATGTGATGGGTCGGTAGTTCTTTGGATCCGCGGTACTACCGGACTTGTGGAGCAGGAAGGTGACACCAGTTGTTAATAAAGGTGGCAAGGAACCAATCTCAAGGGCATTTTGGAGTTGTGCTGCTAAACACTCATGTGAGGCTTTGAACCATTTAATCCAGAAGTTGTGCAATCCATCCGGCCCAGGACTTTTCCAGTTCTGAGCCATTCGAATTGCACAACTTACGTCTTCGGGGCAGATAGTAATAGGCCCCATTGGTTCAATAGCCTCACATGCGTGTTCAACAACACACATCCAGTCTCCTTCTGTGTGCACGACAGGCACCGACCAGATGCTGCGCCAGAAATCAATCATAGCAACAGGATCCGGTAGGTGCCCATCGCTCACACCTTGATCAGTTCCTTCCCACTTTCTGTACACCTTCCTCTGATCGCTTTGGAAGAGGCGGTTTTGTTGGTAT
This sequence comes from Acleris sparsana, assembly GCA_923062465.1. Lineage (NCBI taxonomy): Eukaryota > Metazoa > Arthropoda > Insecta > Lepidoptera > Tortricidae > Acleris > Acleris sparsana. Next base: position 44,881,145 of record OV281285.1, on the reverse strand, counting down.
CTATCCACGCGCTCTCTAAAACGACGAATACGGCTTGCCCACGCATAAACCTTCTGCTTCAGGAAGTCAATACGTTCCGTGACACAAGCCATATTATTATTATTATTATTTTGCTAACTTTAGGCTATGAAATTGTAACTAACCTAAATTAACTATGATCCCAGTTGGTCGAAATAATAGTTTTTGAATTTGAATTGAATAGGTTCAGGTTTGTTATGTTAGTATGTCAGTAGCTTCAAGGGCTAAATTGGGTCTCCCTCTCGCATGACAAGTATTGTCATAACATAACATTTCATACATAAAGTTGTTGCTCATAAAATTCTTTTGTCATTAATGATCCTCCGCATAATACTTTCACTGCCATAATTTTATTGTATTGGCATTTTTTACTATAATGTCATCATATCAGCCGAAAGACGTCGACTGCTGGACATAGGCCTTCCCCAAGGATCTCCACGACGACGGCCGGTTTTGTGTTACTCGAGATTTTTAGCAACCCCTGCCATGTCGTTACCGCATGCCCGCTAACGTGGGAAATAAAAGCAGGGCTACCGAGGACTCGGGCCGTTTTATGGTTGTAAGAGTTGTCCTAATCGCCACGCTGCGATGGGCACACGCGGGTTAGCAATCACAGTACCTACTGCATCGTGTTCCAACGGACGCTGCTGCCCTTCCTCCGGTGATTCTTGACGTAGTTTTATTACATATTCGGGTCCCAGCCTGTGGATGAATTATTTAGTCTCTGTGGACGAGGAATTTTAGCATAATGAACTGTTTCAAAAGAACCATTTATCGAAATACTCGAAATAGACCTAGAACCAACAGAGCTGGATGATATTGTGTCATTAAATTGGTATTTTTATTTACCTTCTTTATTTTCTATCTAGCGTACCAAGCTGATTCCGTTGCAGAAACGTGGAGGCAACTGTTGAAGTGAAGAAAGCATAAAGACAAGGACGTGAGGATCGCGGCCGAGACACATCTTACAATACCGAAAACGAATACATGGGTGAAGTTCAAAATTATTGCACTTACGTAGTTAAGGAGTAAAAGTACCTTATTTCTTCCATTATGTAATGTAAATAAGCCATAATGATTTTATGACTAATAACTAAACTAACAACCCCATATTTTAATATTCCCGCCGCCATGTTTCACTGTTACGGTAGTATACTTGGGATTAAACACTGTATTTAGTGCTCGGTATACGTTGATTTGACCGTCAGATCCTATTCTGTTTATTTTAGTTTCATCAGACCACCATAACACATGTTTCCACTGAGACAAAGACCAGTCTTTGTGTTACTTTGCAAATTTAATCCTTCCGTCTCTGTTTTGTTGCTCACTAATGGTTTCTTGCGAGCTACTCTACCAAATAAATTCGCTTCGTTCAGTCGTTTTTAGGGTCCCGTAGCCAAATGGCAAAAAACGGAACCCTTATAGATTCGTCATGTCTGTCCGTCCGTATGTCACAGCCACTTTATTCCGTAACTATAAGAGCTATACTATGGAAACTTTGTAAGTAGATGTATTCGGTGAACCGCATTAAGATTTTCATACAAAAATAGAAAAAGAAACAATAAATTTTTGGGGTTCCCCATACTTAGAACTGAAACTCATTATTTTTTTTCATCAAACCCATACGTGTGGGGTATCTATGGATAGGTCTTCAAAAATGATATTGAGGTTTCTAAATATATTTTTTCTAAACTGAATAGTTTGCGCGAGAGACGCTTCCAAAGTGGAAAAATGACCCCCCCCCCCCCCCGTAACTTCTAAAATAAGGGAATGATAAATGTAAAAATAATATATGATGTACATTACTATGCAAATTTCCACCGAAAATTGGTTTGAACGAGATCTAATAATTGTTTTTTTTTAATACGTTATAAATCGTAAACCGCATTTTACCTTTCATTCAATCAACTCCAATATAATAAAGAATAAAGAAAAACATTTATTTAGATGTATAGTGGTACGGAACCCTACGTGCGCGAGTCCGACTCGCACTTGGCCGGTTTTTTATAGTACGAGCTGCCAGACCAGAGTATTCCCCAAAAAGTTGACGTTTTACTCGTATCTAAATAGAAGACAGTTTAAGATTATTTTTCGCCATTCCTTCAATTAGGGCATCAATTCGGGCGGTTGTCTTGCGTTGTCGTTGTTTCCGCTGGACCATCTGGCATGTTTGGTTCTTCTTTAAATATTTGATCGCGTTAAATACTTTCATTTTCGAACATTGAAGGTGTTCGGCCACCTTTCGATATGTCCACTTCCTCTCTAAAACCAATGTTACAATGATGTTTCTGATGATAGCATCAGAACTAGGGTTTTTATCCATTTTTGGTATTCTTTTGAAGCACGGAATAATAATAGAATAGCCAAGAACAGAAAACGAAGTGACATATTGGCTATTTTCAATTGTTTTGGAAGATACAGGGACTCAAACCCACTGTTCTTAATTAGAGTGCCAGTAATAAAGTACTTTAAATAGTTACGTATATTCATCAGTTATCAATAGGTTCGCAAACGAATGTAAGTAATTCACTTTTTACTATTAACATTCATTGCTTGTATTATGCATAATTATGAAAATTATAACTGTCTGTTCTGTGGCCACGACTGCAAATCTGCATATGACCCTCAACAAAAAAAAACGACTTCAACTATATGAAATAATTTTGATGAAATTTTTGTATGGAGAGGGTGGTGGTGTTCTATTCGTCCAGATCATGGCCAAGTCGCAATCAAAACTTGTTTTTACATTACTCCAGGAAATAAAGCCCATGGGGATTTTTCAAGATGGCTTATTTGCAGAATTTCGATAGCCTCATAAATTTACTGATATTTTTTTTTTTTGTTTTACTCGTATTATAGCATTACGCTGTTGTACCCAATATGTACTGAATTAGTACGCATTTCTTTTCAAATGTAACTTCATAGATCGGGAGTACAAATGATTTGAATTTTGGGTTGCTGTGGAGCATGTCCCCAGCAACCCCAAATTTATAAACCCTTTTTTCAAAGTAAAAGTGATTTTAGCTACCTGTATGAATTTCAAATTGTACAAATGAGGAGTTCTATCAATGCGGAATTGTACGAAAATGGAATTGTACAAATATGGATATTGTACAATATGGGAATTGTACCAATATCTCCTTTGCTTCGCTTTGACTTGATCGCAATACGACCTGCGCTTTGCGACTATACATCTCTAAAAGTTCTCGCGAGTTGCAAAATGACCACTTCGTTTGCGCTACTAGGTACGGTCAGCTGCAGAGAAATGTAACCCCCTTTGCAAGGCAACTTGTATGCAGGGGGGGTTAGCTTTCTCTGCAGCTGACTGTACATACCACACTTAGGCCCGTATTAATAAACTGATCTCAATTCTAATGCTCGTCTCGAGATGCGTCAAAGATGACAGTGTTCTATGGTTTGGCGTTAACTTTGACGTATCTTGTGATAGGCGGGCCTCACAGTCAAGATGAGATTATTAATACGGCCCTTAGTTACATGACTTTTATACATTTCCATACAATAGTTTGCGTTACGCCAACTTTATGAAACCTCCATATACTTTATCGCACTATTCCTACATTTTTGTTTGCAGTGTGTTCCGTACTTTTCAATCTAGCACAAAACAGCAGCGTTTTCTTTTCTTTATATTTTTGTATCGATTAAACTATTCGATAGCTGGGTCACGCCTGGTAAACAAAACGCCCTGAGAAAGCAATCTCAAAACGTAGCGACAGTGCTGCCAATCATAATTCATAAGCACTAGCTTCTAACCGCCGCCACGAACTAGCTCGCATCTTGCTTGAGCCTATCGCGAATACCCATTTTCCCAAGAAACTCACAAAGCAGACCAGCGAACACGAGACCGTCCAAATCCAGGATAATAGGACCTGTGGAGTACGAAGACGAGGGGCCCCTACACGTCAAGGAGCTTCCGCCCCATCTACCAGGTACGCCTGACTATCGAAGTAGACTTACGCAACATAGATTCGAACCGGATATATCGCATTATATCTGGTTATTTTACCAAATTCGCGTTCGTTTGCTGTTTTGTGCTAGATTTTCATAAAAATCTAAAATCCTTTGTCTGTGACGTAGGCGCTCCGCTCGGGATCTACCGACAGCGACCTAACTTCGTATCGAGTTTGCAAGCATCTAGCGTGTTATTCTACGACAATACCGGTGTGTACAGTGCGATCTCAACGAGTACTTTCTAATTATATACAGTTCAATAGGGTTTAAAGCGATATTCGTGAAATTACATTTCACTTTTATTTTTTCCGTGAGCTAGCGCGGTAGGTCTGGAAACCGCGCGCTAACGCCCAACGCAACGTTCGTGGTAGCATATTAGGCTGATCGCAAGCCACATTATCACTATTACTTGTACAACGTATAAAAACAGCTTACTTTGTTACGATATTTTAGCGGTGTAGGTATAACGTACCGAACCCAATTTTAGCGGTTACTGTATTTTCGTACGTAAAGCCATTACTCATATCGTTCTTTATTTATATAATTATTTACAAATCTACTGTATTTAGCACTGCGTGTTAAATATAAATTCTAATTTAGGTGGTAGGACCTTGTGCGGGGTCCGTCCAGGTCGTTACCACGATCTTTACCCTTAACCTACCGCAAGCAGCAGTGCTCGCACTGTTGTGATTCGGTCAGGGGTAGAATAACCGGTAAACAACTAGCACAGAGGTATTCCATCTTAATCCTCAAGGTTGGCAAAAACCATCAAAGAAGCCACTTACCGTCAGGTGGCCTGGTAAGTTCTTTTGCCTTTTCTATCATATATACTTAACTATACTTATACACTCGTAACTACCTACCTTATTTAATCTCAATATTTATTTAGTAACAATGGAACTCGAACAATTACGTTTTGAACGCGATGAAGCCATAAATAGTGTCCAACGTATAGTTGCTTGTGCAAATAATCTAGGAGAATTCCGAGTTCGCGTTAAAGAGTTAAATTCAATTAAAAAACCATTCTTTCAAGTACAAGCTAAAATCGAAAAACTTTCGGCAAAGAATGAAACTTTCTCTAAAGATGAACATTTAGCTATTCGTAATCAATTCGATGCATTGTATTACGAAATCAAAGTTACTTTAGACACTATTAAGGAAGAACGTAAACAAAGTGTGTCGTCAGCCTGCGGCAGCGGCGGACTCTTAGCTCCGCACGCGGGGTGCTGCGTATCCCAGCCCTCAGTACAATCGCATATCCGTCTACCTCGACTGTCACTACAAACATTTTCGGGTTCTCTAGTCGAATGGAATGCTTTCTATGATTTGTACAAATCATTTGTGCACGATAACGTTACACTGACAAACGTCGAACGTTTTCGTTATCTATTATTGTTTTTAAAGGATGAACCGTATAATATTTTAAAATCTATACCAGTTACTGAATCTAACTATGAAAATGCCTTGCAGGTATTAATTAGTCGTTATGAAAACAAACGAATTATTTCGACTAAACACTTCGACAACATTTTCGATATCGAACCCGTTAACGATAAACATATCGATTTGAGTTTACGTAACCTTATGAATTGTTATCACGAAAACATAACGGCCTTGAAATCATTAGGATTTCCAGTTGATGAATGAAGTTTTGTTCTATTTAACATTATGCTACGCAAAATTACGCCTAATATACGAAGGCGTTTCGAATTATCCTTAAAAGTGCCTAATGATATCCCCATTGTAACCGAACTATTAGATTTCTTAGATAAGGAACTAGCGGCATCGGAAATAATGAATGTCCCCGCGCGTCCGGGCAGCTCTGCCCTTACGGGGTCTCGCGCGCTCGCGGCTGGCGCTCCGGCCGGCTCAGCTGCCGTCGGCGCAGTGACGTCATCGCGCCATGCACAGGCCGGGCGGCGAGCAATATCGCTGACTCGCGCGCATTCCAATGATCAATATAATGCACCGCGCTCTTCTAATCCTTATCTCGCGCGTACTTCGCGTACTATGAGTGTACATGCCACAACTGCGGGGGATTACTCAAATAAATTCAAATGTGCATATTGCAAAGACATTTCGCATCCATTGTATAGATGTGATAAGTTTCACAAACTAACTTTAAATGGAAGAAAACATTTTATCCAACAAAATAAGGTTTGTAACAATTGTTTGTTTTTCGGTCATGACACAAAAGATTGCAAGTCGCGCCACAGTTGCCGCGTTTGCAACCAACGCCATCATTCTTCATTACATGAAGATGTGCGATCTCCGAGCGTCACGCTGACGACGGAGTGTTCTACGTTCCCCGAGTTACACTCGGTAGCGGACACATGTATACGCCCACTCCATTACATGGAGCTACGGGGCCTTCTCCTAACAATAAAAATTGTACCGTTCTACTTACGACTGCGCTTGTAAACTTGCGTCCCATGAACCATGGGTCTTACACGCCGCGGTCAGTACGCGCTCTTGTCGACCAGGGCTCTCAAGCCACGCTGATCACTGAGTCGTGTGTGCAGCGCCTCGGCCTGCCGCGGTACCCCGCGCAGACGAGCACCACCGTCACCGGCATTGGTGATTGCAACGACCAACCACGTGGTTACGTGTTGTGCGAGGTCACTCCCCACAATAAACCGGAACCAAAGCTTTACATCGAAGCTCTTATTTTACCGAAGATAACGAGCTACCTTCCTAACGTTCCCAATACCTTTGAGAATATTTTGCACCTACAAGGTCTGAATTTAGCGGACCCAGAACTACGTTCCGCACGTCCCGTCGAACTCCTACTGGGGTCGGACTATAGCGACAGCATACTGCTGCATGACAATATAAAAGGCCCACAGGGCACAGCTGTAGCTATTAATAGCATTTTCGGCTACCTACTGAACGGTAGAATTTCCCATGACAATAGGGGTCAAATTTGTACCAATCTGAGTACCTGTCAACTGGATACCAAACTTCAAAGATTCTGGGAACTAGAGTCAATACCAGAACACCCACATCTTACCAAAGATGAACTTCATTGTGAATCGATTTTCGTCGATACTCATTTTAGGGACTCAAACGGGAAATATACGGTTTCTCTCCCTTTTAAGGAAAACGCACCTCCTCTAGGCGAATCTCGCGCTATTGCCCTTTCACGTCTAAATAAATTAGAGTTCAGGCTGTCACGTGACCCTGTGTTACGCGAGAACTACAACAAGTGTCTCCAAGAGTACCTAGACTTGGGACATATGGAGCCCGTCTCTGATTCTACGAACATGAACGCGCCTCCCTACTACATACCTCATCACTGCGTGGTGAAGGGATCGGCAACTACTACCAAACATAGGGTAGTATTTGATGCATCGTGCAAGACTACTTCCGGTCGTTCTTTGAACGACAATCTTCATACAGGACAAAAGTTACATCAAGATATATCTGAGGTTCTACTCAAATATAGACTACACAAGATAGTTTTTTCAGCAGACATAAAAATGATGTATCGCTATATTGGCCTATGTAAAGAACATCGTGACTTTCATAGGATTCTGTGGAGATTCTCTCCCCTTGATCCTGTACAGGAATTCCGCATGTGCTGCGTGACTTTCGGCGTAGCCTCCGCTCCGTTTCTTGCTTTGCGAACACTTCATCAATTAGCGATTGACGAAACCGCTGCTTTCCCGCTTGCCTCTCAAGTTCTCCTGAACGAAGTATTTGTCGATGATATCGTTACTGGGGCTGATACAGTCGAGAACGCTGTAAATCTCCAACGTCAGCTCATAGCCATTTGTAATGCAGGTACCTTCGAACTCCGCAAATGGACCAGTAACAACGCTGAGTTCTTGTCTCATCTGAACAATAACGACTCCAGTCATGATGATGCACACATTCTTGCAGCACTCGACACTGACGCTTCCGTCAAAATATTAGGGCTCAAGTGGAACGCTAAGTCTAACACGTTTAGTTATCAAATAGAGACTCCATCACGCAAATGCACTAAGCGTATAATGTTAACGGAAATCGCGAAAATCTACGATCCTCTCGGATTCCTAAGTCCCGTAACATTATTTGCTAAACATCTTATACAACTTTTGTGGGTATCAGGGACAGGTTCGGATGAAATTCCTCCTCAAGGTGTATGTGATCTGTGGTATCCGTTCATCGACGAACTGCCGCTACTACAAGATATTTCAATTCCTCGCCATGTGCTTCCTAGCGCTCACCAGGTGCAACTTCATGGCTTCTCCGGCGCTTCCGAGAAAGCGTACGCTGCATGCGTCTATATTCGTGTCACTGACTCGGAAGATGGTGCCATCAGCGCACATCTCCTTATGGGCAAGACAAAGGTCGCGCCGCTCAAACGTCTTACGATTCCTCGCTTGGAGCTTTGTGGAGCTCAGCTCTTGTCAAAATTGATCAAGAAAATCCTTGCTGCTTACAGCAGCGTTTTACGGTTTGATCAATTTTACGCTTGGTGTGACTCAACAATTACCCTTGCATGGCTGCGTTCATCGCCAGACAAGTGGCGTTCATACGTTTCAAACCGTATCGCGGAAACGACAAGCAACGTGCCTGCCTCGCACTGGCACCACGTTCAATCAGCGGACAATCCCGCGGTCTCTGCGACCCGTGCTCCCTTCTCAACTAAACCATAAACTATGGTTCACAAGACCCTCTTGGCTTTCAAGGCCCGATGCTGAGTGGCCCATTTCCAAGGTCAACTGTCACACGGACGAAGAACGTCGCCAGCACGTTCTCCTCACACATAACGAAGAATCTAAGTTAGATTTCATGGAGCGATTTTCGTCGTTACCAAAAATGCTGCGCGTCGTATCTTTTATGTTTCGATTCATAAATAAATGTCGTAAGAACAGGGTTCCTCCCACAGCTCTCGTCACAGTTGACCAAAAAGGCTCTCATTCAAATAATTTCTCTGGTTCAGCGTGAACACTTCTCTGAAGACATCTCACGTCTGAAGGACGACGACAGATGCACAAAACGTCTCCAAAAACTAAAACCGTTCCTAGACGACTCCGGACTACTCAGAGTCGGCGGTAGGATAAATCGAGCTAACATGCCATATGACGCCAAGCATCAAATTCTCTTACCTAAGAAACATCATTTCACCAATTTACTCATAGATTTTTTACCACAGGACACATTTGCATGTCGGTCCGCAAACTTTGCAGTTTGCTCTCGCCCAAACTTACTGGATGCAGTCCGTATGCGCACCCTGCGCTGTGTATCTAGCGTTCGCGCTCGCCCTGTCGCGCCACAACCTTCAATGGCTCAGCTACCGACAGCTAGGGTTCGTGGACTCCGCGCGTTTGGGAGTTCGGCAGTAGACTTCGCAGGGCATTTTTATCTTAAATCTAGTAAATTCCGAAACGCGAAACTTTTCAAGGCATACGTGTGCGTTTTCGTGTGCATGGCAACGAAGGCAATCCATTTGGAATTAGTTCCCGATTTATCCACAGAATCTTTTCTCAACGCGTTACGTAGGTTTTTATCTCGACGTGGTTATTGCAGTAATATTTATTCCGACAACGGTCGTAACTTTGTAGGATGTGAGCGCTACCTCACTGAACTATATGCGTTTCTTCAAAACGAGTCAAATCAATCTGCCATAACTAACGGCCTGACACACTTACAGGTCACCTGGCACTTCAGCCCTCCATATGCCTCACACTTTGCTGGCCTCGTCGAACGAGCCGTAGGCAGTCTAAAAAGACACTTACACCGTGTCATAGGAAAACTGACGTTAAACTACGACGAATTTAATACACTTTTATGCCAGATAGAGGCAGTTCTTAACTCGAGGCCCCTCTGTCCGCTTAGCAATGATCCTGCGGATCCGTTGCCACTTACACCCGGTCACTTTCTTGTCGGGGAACCATTGACCTCCATACCTGAATTCGACTTATTCCACGACAACGCTAACACACCCCTCCGCGAGGGCTCCCTAGTCGTGCTGATCGACAACACGTTGCCACCGCTGCAGTGGCGTCTAGCGCGCGTGCACCAGCTGCACCCCGGCGCCGACGGTGTTACTCGAGTCGTCACTGTACGCATCGGTAATACTCTAACCAAACGACCTGTAGTTAAGGTCTGTCCACTGCCTGTTGAGTAGGCATCAGCTACAACGTAGCTCTAGCATGTTAATTTTTAGTTTTTCATTTAATAAAATAAGTATTATTTTATGGTCGGCGGCATGTTCCGTACTTTTCAATCTAGCACAAAACAGCAACGTGTTCTTTTCTTTATATTTTTGTATCGATTAAACTATTCGATAGCTGGGTCACGCCTGGTAAACAAAACGCCCTGAGAAAGCAATCTCAAAACGTAGCGACAGTGCTGCCAATCATAATTCATAAGCACTAGCTTCTAACCGCCGCCACGAACTAGCTCGCATCTTGCTTAAGCCTATCGCGAATACCCATTTTCCCAAGAAACTCACAAAGCAGCCCAGCGAACACGAGACCGTCCAAATCCAGGATAATAGGACCTGTGGAGTACGAAGACGAGGGGCCCCTACACGTCAAGGAGCTTCCGCCACATCTACCAGGTACGCCTGACTATCGAAGTAGACTTACGCAACACAGTGACTTCCCCACGGCACAACATAAATATGAGGTAAGTTTAGGTTATGTTAGTTGTTCAGCAGGCTCGGAGGGCCAAAACGCCGGGGCGAAAATAGGAGCTCCGTGTTAGGTTTGATTTTGTAATAGATTTCATTGGTCCAACTGACCTTGGTTGTGCTACCTATTGTATGAAAATGTAAAAAAGTCAACTAAATGCTTTAGTAGACATCTCGCTACTATGCCTCGTTGGGTAACTTCAATGGCTGAAGGGCAAATTGCCCAGTAATAGGAACCTCGCGGGGGGCTCTCCGTCGACTTTGCCAAGACAGGCATAAAATGAAAATACCATGTATGTAGTCATATCGAGATAAGGACGGAAAGCTTCTATCCCGTTTGCTTAAGGGATAAGAAAACTGATGAAATCTATCACCAGTTGTCTTATCCCTTAAGCGAACACTACTGCTTCATCTTACGAAACTATTCAATGCAAGTACAGTACATCCTATGTCCAGCAGTGGACGTCTTTCGGCTGACATGACAGTCAATCCGGATAACTTAGAATGTTCGGGTACCTAACATTGAAATATGAGCGCGAGTGGGCTTTAATAGGTAATAAAGTATACTTGTATTTAATTAATTACATGTTTAGTTTTCGGTTTTCAGTAGTCAAAAAACAACTTTACTTAACCAAGCCTATTCGGATTCTGGATGGAAAGAAAAAAATACTTTACCCTAAGTAATTGTGTCGTGTCTACCTATCGCTCTCTGATTTGCAAGAAGAGTTGAAGCACGACTCGATTATCGAATTGATGAATCGTCTTATGTTAATAATAAATAACATTTTAAGAGGCCTCGATTAAAGGTTTTGTACAAATTTACGTGTTAGGTTTGATTTCGTTAGCGTAGGCACTCCTTAGATTAGGTCCGATAAATGAATGGCCAATTAGAAATTTCATTCAACATTAATGACTTCCATTTATTATTAAGCGTCATTGATTATGAATTATGACGTTATTGATTTTAGCGCTGCAACTGTAATCTACGAATAATAATCATTCTAAGCACATTTAATTCTCCTAAAAAGTCACCGAAACCAAAAACATTGAGGGCTATCTAATCTTCTCATATCAACTTAGTTCAATGAGACGAGCGGCCAATTACGGAAGCTGAAGGAAATGTTCTGTGGAGTGCTCCACGCTGCATCTTATGACGACATCAGTGTCCCTTAAGGATTTAAATACTACAAACGGTAAAAGCTTCAACTCATTCGCAACGGATTTAATGAACTTCAAATTACTAGTGAAAAGAATATTGGAGTTAGTGAAAATAATCGTTCGGCTGTAAAGTTGTTAACAAACATTTAACGTAGGTCTTTTTTAATAAACGATTAATAAGAAAATTGTTTGTTTTGAAATTTGTTTAATAATTTGTGGACGAAATGAATCACATAATACTCAATGTCAATGTGTATCCTTGGCATAATAAATGAAAAAAAAAACTCATCGCAAACTTTTAATAACATCAAATAATTACAAAATTAACGTGAAACGCGAATAGTAGGTACAAGTCAAGGAATTAAATTTCTTACCCGCCTCAGTTCCAAAGTCAATCTGACATTTCACAGCAATTAGGTTGAGTTTCCTATCAATTACAAATGACTTGGCATCTCTAATGACAATGACATCTTCAAGCAGATTATCTTTGACATGACATTTATGTTAAACAGGAATTGAATCTCGGACACAAATATCACTGTCATAAACTTACATTGTCGTACTTGGTCTCCCCCATTTACACGGCAATGCACGAACGAACTATTCACAATTTAACGAACATTTATTAGCCGCATTGATTGCAATGTTCCAATTGATTTGTGAACTCGTAGATTATTCATAATAAGTAATTGATTTTCTACATGTTGGCAGAAAAAGCATGCTGCCAACTGCTATCAACTGATACGTAAATAATGAGAAAAACAGAACTGGATTTAACTTACAGTTAATTCGATTCCGCAACTTCGCAATCATAAAGGTGTTTTAAACTGGAGATTTCATAATAACTTTTTTATACAAAAATGGAAATGTCTCAAAAACCAAGCCGAATCCAGAATACATCAAAGGACATTTTTATCTTTAAATATGACCAGAAATATCTGTTGTACACTTTCGCAATCCTCCCGGGCACCGTGTATATAGACCGATAAACACATTACCCTCCTCGATAGTCGGGTAACAAGAATTTATTACAGGTAGGTTTGAAAGTTTGAAGACCTCCGTTACGAACGAAAATGACACGAACTTCACTGCGATGTGATTTGCAACATGGCACCGCCACTGCCGCTAGTGTCATCTAAAATTGAAGGGGCGTTATTGGTAGCGAGACACCTAATAACGCACTTTGGCGCTAGAAAGCGGTATACCTATTTGAAGTATGCATATGAGTGGAGTAGGGTCTTTGGACCATAGTTTCTCTTAAGGATTATAGTTGGGAGGCTTTATGGATTTAATTTTTTTTTCTTAACTTCTGCACCGATTCTCTTTTTATTTGGATATTGTATAAATATATCTGAAGCCTATTTAATTAAAACAAAAAAAAACTAACTTTTTTAAGCAGTGAATTTTAGGTAATTAAGATTTTTTTATTTTTATTTACTACTTGCGAGTTAGTGACACCTACCATTTTTTGATATATGGTTTTTAATAATAAGTGGAACGTTGATATTTAGAATTTCAACGTGGTTGCTCTAGTCTTAGTGATAGGCATCGTGAAGGCCGACCAAAAACAGCCGTAACCCAGGAGAACATTGATGTTGTACGGCAACTGATCGTCGAAGATCGCCATGCGGCATACCATGAGATAGAAGCTTCATTAAGCATTTCAGGGTGCAGTGCACAAAATATTTTAACTATGGCGTAAAAGAAAAGATCTCACTCTGGATAGCACATTTACTTAGTGAACACAAAAAAACGGCTCGCGTTAGATGGTGACACAAACCACTAATTTAATCCACTAATTCAAATTCCTCTTGTGTCGACTAACTATCGGCGGAACTCCTTTTTGTTGCGAGCGGGTAAAACCCTTAACATTTGTGCTAAGGATATTGATTTAGATCTATTTAACACACCTATATCTACGCTTAGGCGGTTACTCAGTCAAAACTTCTTCACTTAGGCTATAAGTGTTTATTATTCACTTTTTGTTCTCTACCATTGTTTATTGTTGCGTGTACATGTGGTTGTTCTCTTGTGCTCTTGGTGTAGCGCGGCGTGTGTGCCTGCGTTGCTGTTATTTCTGCTATTTAAATACTTTGTCTCTATCGGTGAGAACCTTTAATTGGCTTTTTGTTACGTAATTTAGGTTCTATCTTGTTTTGTAAGCTGTTGGATCTCCAATAACAATAAATAAATAAATAAATAAATAAATAAATAAATAAACTCTGCGGCAATTCAACCGCGGAGACTCTAAAGACGGTTATGACATTATAAGTGGTACCGAATCTTGGATATATGCCTACAAGCCGGATTCTAAACAGCAGTCGACAGTTAATGCTGACTGGTATACCACTGTTTGTTTACCACAAGTTATCGGCGAGTTCCAAAAATATAACCCAAGACGCACACTGCCCGGCAGAAAATCTGGAACACCCGCCGTACAGCCCCGACGTAAGGCCTTAATGATTTCTTCACTTTCCCAAAAATCTAGCAACGACTTCGTGGTCAACGGTACCGTACGTCTGAAGAAGCGATTGAGGCATACAAAACGGCCATTACATTAGGATCATTACTTTGAAGAACAATCAATTCCATTTAACATTTAAATTGTCTTTAGTTTTTCCAAACTACACAACTCAAAAGGCACCCCTCGTAATGTATATTTTTCAACTCCTGTTCACCGATTAAATATCATTGTGTATATGTATATTTTTTGGGCTAGAAACCCTCACAGGCGTTTCCAGAACGCCCTACCAAACTTTCATCACAATCTAATCAGTAGTTTAGGAACGCATAGAGGACATACATAAAAATCTTTATTTTAATTTATATAGAAGATTAGACATTTACCAAGGAGGTTTCCGTTGAGCACGTCGCTGTCCCGGGTGCTGTCGACGGCGTCACTAGTGGCCCCGGCAACGGCACGCTCGTCGGCCGGCGCTGCCGCTGCCTGGCGCTGCGGTGCTGGCGCGGACTCGCTTCCGGCGCTTTCCTCGGGTGACTTCCAAGGACTTGCTGATGGCACTGTGTTTTCATCCTCCAATGGCGTGTCATCTGCATATCACATAATAAATTATATTTCTACATACACCATCTTATGGAGAAAAAAAACTTCGTAGAAGGGTAACAAGACTCTTATTATACATTTGTGCGGTTTTTCTATCCTAACCTGAGATACCTGACGTCACCAAGGAATTCTGGTTTAGACGTTTATTGCAATGTTTTACCTGTATTAGTCAAATTGCATCAAATAACCTCCATCTACGTAGATTAGAACTGTCTAATTAAAATTTTGAGCATTTGGGATTGGTACGAAATTTAACCGAAATTAAACCGCTTTGAGTAAAACCAGCTTCAGCTGAATTTGCTCATACTAAGTAGTAATTGTTTCACGATTTCTAAATTTTGATTAACTGCGCTAGCATTTTGATACAACATGTCACCTCGGTTGAGAGCATTTATTAATCGCAAATATTAGGTATTTTTTTTGCCAAGGGAGGCAAAGGCGTACCGCAAGGTAGTGTTCTTAACCATTATATCATTAAAAACTAATTAAGATATAGGACAATAAAATCTACATCCTGGATGGTATAGCAAACAATTTGCAATACTGAATCTAACGGGAGAAGTAAAGTGTAAATGTACCTTATTATTTATTTACTAAAGTTCTTACAAAATACTACCAACGAAAAACAAACATATTATAGATTTAAGGTTATTTAAGGTCTTAGGTTAGATAGTGTCAAAATAACTTTACTATAACAAAAAAAAATTTGAACCTCTGTTGCGGCTGCTGTTACGCGGACTCCACTAGAGAACTATTCGATCCCATCTGGTCCCGTGGAGACATACGCCGCTTTTTTTAGCAAACTATATTGAGCGCAAGCCAAAAGCGTTGAGCACTGTCAAAAGCAGGAACGCAGGGAAGAGCAAGGAGCTGTTTGGGGGCTTCTACTGGGCCCTGATAGGGCCTGATATATTTATAGAGGCTACGATCCGGTGACTAGTGCAATTGGGATACATCTGTTTTTAATAATTTATCTAAAAATTAAAACCATTTCCTCGATAATGTTAATTGTGAATATAAAAATAAATAAACAATATAAAAATTAAGAAATAAATTCATTTTTTAAATTTTTTTGTTTCCTTAAGGCCGTCCGTTTTCATAAAACATTAAACCCTTTCATTATTTTACCATAAAAGTACAGAACAGACCGGTAGCCGAGACTTTAGGTGGACGATACGAGGGGCATACCGAAATGATCGGGAATTAAAAAAACTACAAGTAGGTTATACCTAAATACTATTTCATTGTTTTTCGAAGTATTCTCCCTTGCACTCAATGCACTTTTGTATTCTTTCGAACCAGTTATTAAAACTGTAATTCCACTCTGAAGTGGAAGATTCCAAAGTGGCCGATTTATACGCTTCTACTGCCGCTTCTGGGTCTTAAATTCGCTGACCACGTAACAAATCCTTATTTTTTGGGAATGTAAAAAAATCGTTAGGGCTCAAGTCGGGATTATACAGAGGATGAGACATTAACTCTACATTTTACTGGTTCACAATTTCTTTTTTTTGCGTGCGGCAAGGGAGCTCGCATTACCCTGGTGTAAGAGGATTCGGCGTGTAGCATCCCTGACCCGATACCATCCCCGTGTACCATCCCAGCCGTGGCCACATGTCCGTTTTTGTAAATAAATGAAGCGATCATTTTCTTCGATATGCTACCGGAAAGCAACACTTTCTTTGTCTTCACCTCACCTTCGAAAACCCAAACTGCCGACTGAAGTCTTTCTTTCAGGTTCATAAGAATAAATCCATAAACTGCTTTTGACTTCCCTCCATTGAAGCGTTTCAGAGTAGACCGACACCACTCAACACGAGCCTCCTTCTGCTCTTCAGATAAATAATAGGGTACCCAGCGGGAAATTAACTTTCTAAAGCCCAACTCATTATGCAAAATATTTTGAATTGCAGTCATTCCAATATGGCACTGTCCCTATGAAAGCCCGAATCTGCTCGGATGTGACATGACGATCATCTTGAAAATTTTTTTGCACAGCCGTCACGTTTTCAGGCCTTGCTGCTGTTTTTGGTCGACGACTAGAAGGTACGGTACTGAGAGATGCACGACCTCGTCGAAACTCCGAATACCAGCGATAAATAGTCGTTTGGCTTGGTACTTCCACATTATACAGGGTGTCCGGTAAATAGTGGACTTCCTTACAGGGCTGGATAGCTCAGCTCAGGACTGGCCAAAATATGATAAATCATGTTTAGTAAAAGTCGCACCAAAAACGAGATATCTCAACTTTTCAAAATTTTGGAAATGCGGTACCCTGGTTCACCATTTTCGATGCCGTGGCCACATTTATCAGTATTTTTCAGTTTCGTTTACTGTGAGAGATTGCTGATTAAACTTGCTATAAGACCTTATTAACGGAATTAATAAAACTTTAGCAGTTTTTTTAATTTTTCAAATCAAATTTAAAGTTTAGGAATCTGAGTTTAACTTGCGGCAAGTTTAACATCGCACGCTGTAAAAAAAAATGTACTAAGACATGTAGTGCTGCTTTCCTAAAAATTGGCCTGGTTAATGGAGATTTTAAAATGATATAACAATTGAGTTTATTGATTACAACAGCGAAGTTATTATTAAGTTTGTCCAACAAAGACTGAATTTTATCAAACTAGCGAATTTAATAAACGACTTTTACTTCCGTTTAAAATGAAGTTAACTGATTTTAAATGTTTTAAAAGATAGTGCACCTGAGTGTGAAATGCTACAACTCTACGATAAAAGGTAATACTACGACTATTAGGTCGATAAAAAATGTCACATCATCAACATAGAACTAACGACTGTGGAAATGGAATTTAGGATACAATCATTATGGCAGAAATTAGTTTCTGTTGCATTTAACATTCACGTAAATTGTCTATTAAAACATTTCAAATCAGTTGACATGATTTTAAACGGAAACAAATGTCGCTTTTTAATTTCGATTGTTTGATAAAATTCAGTCTTTGTTGGACAAACTTAATAATAACTTCGCTGTTGTAATCAATAAACTCAATTTTTATATCATTTTAAAATCTCCATTAACTAGGCCAATTTTTAGAAAAGCAGCACTACAAGTCTTGGTACATTTTTTTTACACCGTGCGATGTTAAACTTGCCGCAAGTTAAACTCAGATTCCTAAACTTTAAATTTGATTTGAAAAATGAAAAAAACTGCTAAATTTTTATTAATTCCGTTAATAAGGTCTTATAGCAAATTAAATCAGCAATCTCTCACAGTAAACGAAACTGAAAAATACTAATAAATGTGGCCACGGCATCGAAAATGGTGAACCAGGATACCGCATTTCCAAAATTTTGAAAAGTTGAGATATCTCGTTTTTGGTGCGACTTTTACTAAACATGATTTATCATATTTTGGCCAGTCCTGAGCTGAGCTATCCAGCCCTGTAAGGAAGTCCACTATTTACCGGACACCCTGTATATAGAAACAAGCTCACCGCGACATTCGTATTAAGATTACCCTCGACGAAAGTTGTGAAAAATTATGATACGGAAATTTTCACTCGTTACCTTTTGTCTATAGATTTGTTAAATTTAAACTGGCATGACGAAAAAAACAGACTTTTATTTAAATTGTGTTAATGTAATAACGATTGCAAGTGGCCAGTAAACACGTAACAAAAAAGGTTTTATGCTGACTCAATCCGAAGTACTCAATTTCCGATCATTTCGGTGTGGCCCTCGTAGCTGAAGTCATAAAAAGTTTATTTGTTTAGGTGTATTCATATGATTAAATAGAGGACGCCCGCGACTTCATACGAGTAGAATTAGTTTCCCGCTACCCCTCTATTTTAACCCGTTAATAGGGAGTGAATTTCCAAAAGTCGTTTCCTAGCGCTCACTTATATCATGAAAGGAACCCCTGTACCAAATCTCAAGTTCCAAGGTACAGTAGTTTCGGCTGTGCGTTGATATCTAATTCAGTCAGGGTTTGATGATTTTTACGTTTGAATGAATGTTTCTAAAATCGTGAGTTATACAGTAAATGTTCTTTCTTACGTTTAAATATTATATATATATCGCGCGGCGCTCCTAATTCTCAGTGGTTTGGCCCTTCGGGCCTGCTGCAAGACTTAAGTGATATTGAATAATATTGATGAAATTCGCAACCACGAAAATACACCTGTAATTACGGCGTAACTTGCACTTCGATACCTTTTGTTGATAAGTGTCGTACGAGTACTATATGTACGCACCGGCGCCAGATCTCGTGTAGGGTTATACTTTATTATGATCGAGCTGTCATCACTGATAACACCAGGCAGTGCTCATCGTCGCTACCATTCGCAATACGAAAGCCTCGTGAAGGCTGAGGACAAGGTCAGCCAGTACCTTGACTTGGCTCACTAGGTGACCGCCATGCGGGATACTGATTCCACTATCATTATCCCGATAGTTGTGACGGCCAAAGATCTCATAGCGAAGTCTCTCAGAAATACAGAAAACAGTACTCTTCGTCAAGGCACACATTTTCAGAAGGGTTCTCTATGCAACCCTAACCACCGGTAGCTTGAGCCTTACTCTACCTATACTGCCGGCGGCACCAGACTGCTTTTCAGCTTTTGCGAGCATAAACATACGAAGGCTGAGTTTTTATAAAATAATAAATGCTGTACATTTCGTTACTCGTACTTAACCTGTTCGTTCGATGTCAATGTTGGATATATTTTAAATCCACGCAACGGGTTCAGTTGCAACGACGGGCCAAACGCGTGTGCGTGAAACACGAAAACGATTCCCTGACACATCTTTACGAAACCTGGACACGACCGCAAATCGTAGTATAGACTATCAAATAATACATGCAAATATAAAATATTTCTTCATATTTAATAAAGATCCATAAGAAATAAATCCACAAATTATATCAAATAATATTACGGAAACAGGTAGAAATAAATAAGGCAATAAAAATAGTAATAAAGCTTAAGGTGTTCACTCTATAAGGCAAGGTTTAATATATCTAAGGACCTCACCACACACCGAATAGCAATTTAGGTAGCCTTTTGTATCTCAGAAACATGATCCGCAATAGAAACATTGCAGAGATATATATTTTTGAGCAAAATGTTGGCCAAGTTATACAGGCTGGTGACTTGTAAAGATACACAACATTGAACTACATCATGCTTAATAGTAAGAATGATTTCCAACTTACTTGTAATCCTGGCTGCTCGTTAACAATAGGTAGCGGACTAAAGGCTTTAACTCAAAGTAACAAAAACTATTAACAATTAAAATACCATTGATTGTGAGTTTTATTTATTGTTTAACTACTCAACCTCTAAGGGTAAGAGCTGTGTATAGTAGGGGAACCGCACATAAATAGAATATAAATATAATATCATATTATATATATAAATTTCAA
This sequence comes from Acleris sparsana, assembly GCA_923062465.1. Classification (NCBI taxonomy): domain Eukaryota; kingdom Metazoa; phylum Arthropoda; class Insecta; order Lepidoptera; family Tortricidae; genus Acleris; species Acleris sparsana. The sequence continues at coordinate 44,860,925 of OV281285.1, read as the reverse complement.
AACATATTAACGTTCTAATATCTTTAAACAATATTATTCAAAACGTGAATGATTAAACAAGACTTAATTTAATGAAATTGTAATAATGATTACAGTTTATTTGGATTGTACATATTCAATCGAAAAGTCAAATTTGCTTATAATCTACAACTATATTTTTATTGTGCTAACTGTATGGGATATCAATCAATTACCATTTACAATCTAAAATGGGTTTGTGCACACTTGACAGTTATTTTTATTATTCAAAGTAATTGAACACTATGACGCTCCGCAGCCAGATAGTGGTTGACTGTTAATAATTACAAGTCTACACCCAATTTCCGCTAAATACCTAGCACATATTACTTGCTTGGCTTGGCCACTCCAACACTGCCAAATGAAAGATCCTTTTTCAACTACTAAATAAATCATTACACCATCAAAACAGTCAAAATTAAACAAAATTTACTTTCTCTTCGAGTGCTATTCATTTAGCGCACCAGAACGATTAAGAGCATAAAGGATCAAATATGCAGGATGTCCCAGGAAATACTGTCAAGCGAAAGTCCAGAGGTAGAGGACCTTAAGGGGCACCCAAAACACCCCCAAATGTTCCGCGATTCTTACTAGTTTCGGAGAAATTGAGCATTATAATCTGAATATTTGTAATTTTTCCTTATGACCCTGTCACGAAAAATCTTTAATTTCATGTTTTATTTCAGAAGCTTTTTAGTTGTATCTTGCATTATTAGAATCATTACGAATTAACGAAGTTTTTTAATTCTTTTGCTTTGATTTTTTTACAATTTACTTTTTATGTAATGACACATAATGTAGTCTCCATACTAGATGTCCCAGTGTTTGTTTTTCACTTTGTGTGGAAACAGCAACTCCGAAACTAGTAAACATCGCTGAACATACATGGGGGGTTAAATCGATCGCTTTTTAAGCTGGTCTATTAGGCCTAGGCGGGTTGACGTTGATTTTTGGGACACCTGTATAAATGTCAGTTTCTGTACATGTTAATTATATTGAATGTGATAATCTGGGGAGCATAGAACAGAGAACAGGACTAGGTAAGAAGCGGCAGATCAGCCGTGGAATGGTTAACTGGTGCTACTAATTTATATTCAAGAACCAATAATTATATCATGTTTAATTATTATTAATGACAGAACCAACATGAAAATGTCTTCAATGTCACGAGAGGATTTCTGCAACCAGACTGAATTTTTTGTACCGCTAGCTCAAAATGTTATCCTACGAATGGTTGAGAAATGGGTTCTAAGATTTAGTGTTAAGTTATTCTAGGTAATTCCAGACCACATACTACAAGAACACGATGTTACTAGGTTACCTACGAAAATTGAAAATCCGAGGAACCACGGAGCTATTACCCTCATCACATCAATGATGTGATTGTGACAGACTACCAAACTTAAGCCAGGCAAATATATTTCTTCATAGTTTTCCTATTAAATTTGAATTAATATTATACTCTGCAGTGGCGAATGAATGCATTTGAAGGGAGTTTACTAATAAGTAAAGGTACCCAACTGTACGGCTCGTTTTATTGGTTTGGTTTGATATATACTGGACCGCAAAACTTATCACACTTTATATGTCATGTTCTTTGAAAGTGTGATACTTAGTTCTGCGGTCCAGTGATACGGTTTTTACAAATACGGTTTTAGAGTACGATACAGATACGGTTTTTTTTAGGTGCCCAATCTCAACGTGTTGGGAGAAATTGACCTCGATGACAACTAAATAACTTTGAAGGGTATTTTTAAATATGACCTTTAGCCGATTTAACTAATCACATGCTCATAGTTTTTTCATGTTCTTTAAACATATAATCAAACCCAAAGGAAACTAGCAAGTTTGTTAAAATTCTCTATAGAACTTGGAGGGTTTGGTCACTTTTCAGTACTTTGGGGCTCAATTTCTCCCAACTGGTTGAGATTGGGCAACTAACTTTATATGTCTTTCAAATTGTGATAGTTAATTTGCGGTCCATTGTTTATTAACTAGGAGTCTAAAATAAAAGATGCGTTTTTGTTTATGTGCCCTCATTCTGTCGGGAGAAATTGACCTCCAAAGTTAAAAAACTACCAAAGAAAGTATATCTTCAATGAGAACCAAATAACTTTAAAGGGATTTTTTAATATGAGTTATAGCCATTTTAACGAAACACGTGCTCATTATTTTTTCATGTTCTTTAAACATATAATGAAACAAATAGCACACTATCAAGTTTGTTAAAGTTCTCTATAGAAGTTAGAGGGTTTTGTCACTTTTCTGTACTTTGGAGGTCAATTTCTACCAGCAGGTTGAGATTGGGCAGCTAAAAAAAAACGTGTCGGTTATATTAAACTACTCTCTAACATATATCAAAATAAACCAAATCGGAACCGTACAGTTGGGTACATTTCCTTGTAAGTTTTTGTATCTACACACATATCATAAATCCTCTATTGTGCGTTGAAAACCCGTAGGCAATGACCAGCATTACCTGTGGTAGTAGGTGACAGCGATGACAGCTGTTAATTTTGGAAGATGTTCCAAGTTTGGAACTAGTTATTTTACAATATTCGATAACGTAATTTCATTACGTTACAGCTGTCATCACTGTCACCTACTACCACAGGTAATGCTAGTCATTTCCCTTTCGGCTTCTGAGCCCATCTTAGAGTACTTACAATATGTGTCTAGATAAAATATTGTACGCGATTCTTCGTAATCGGCATTACACAACCGTCACGTAAACTACTTTTATCGGTCTAGGTGTCAAGTTGAGCGAAGCGCTATGACGTCACAAAACTCATCGACTTATTAGTCTATAATGACGTCCCCTGTTAGCGTAGCTATCATTGAAAAAACCGTGTAACAGCAAGTCGGACCGTGCTCAGTGTAGGGTCCCGACGCCATTACTACAAACACAAAACTATCTCGGAAAACCACAAGCAGGAAATAAATTTCTATTTAAAGTAATTTTTAGTAGGTATAAACATTTTACAGTTGAACTTTTAATTGTATTCAGTAGAGTGATATCTTCGGTTAACAAGGTAAAAAATAATAGTGAAGATTGAATTATTGAATGAATGATATTGAAAGAGTTATTTTTTTAACTATAGTGTATCGATTTCTTATCTTTTCTTTATATACCTAGTATAAAACAAAGACGGTATCGGCGTTTTTCTGTCTGTCTGTATATCCGCTAACTTCTCGTTAACTACGCAACGGATTTTGATGCGGTTTTCACCATAATTTATGTTTCAGGAAAATTTTTTTCCATGTAAACACTAAAGTCACAATAAACCTTAGCGAAGCGAGGGCGGGTTGAAAGTTATATATAGTTAATATTAAATTAACGATAAAGTTGCCTTATTGCTTCACATACTCGTATTTAATAAAACTCTTGGATTACAATAAATAACTAACATACTTACGATCTACGAAAGGAGTAATTGATGTCTGTCATACTATGGAATGTTACGTAGGAAAGTCCAGTGGTACGGATAGTACGTTACAACGCCGAAAAGTCCCTTTTACTTTAGTAGTATACAGTAGATTACAAATTATAATGTATACAACACTGAAAAATCCTGGTTATCCCTTTATTCCGATATAATTCCATTGTTTCCAAGTGCAAGACGGCGCGACACGCCTGTCAAATTGACATTGCATGGTTAAGGCCACTGTATGTAAAATTAAACAGTTAGGTGGGACGTCGGGGATTGAAAACACTACATTTGAAAATGTCATAGATAAGATACAAGAATAAGTTTTTACGTTCTACAACTTATGTCCAATTAATTCTTTGCCACCAAACTTTCCTTGTCATTAAATCTACTTTTTGGGATACTGTATCATTTTAGTTAGTTCATCGTTCAAATCATAGCTTTGTACATTATTTTATAATAGTGGTTGTCATTTTACTGAACACAATTAAAGTCGAACAGTCACCCGTATTTCAAGAAATAATAAAGTTTATTTAGTCATCACTGTTTTTCTTTTAAAACCGTTATACGTGCTTTGATTACAAATATTATCCGATTTTATTTATTGCACTCTAGCTCAAATTACACTTTTCGAGTTCAATTTATCCTAAACCAACCCCCATATAATAGATAATAAATAGTACATATACATAATGTTTTAAGAGCTATCTAATGATACCACACTCGATGTTATAATGTAGAAAAAACCTTTGCTTTACTTGTATGGGACGAACCCGAAAAAACCTTTTTTTTAATGTTTAATTATAATACAAGTTTGTCGACGTAATTTTAATGTATAACTATGCCATATTACAGCTTTGTAGTACCAAACCAACAGTCTCTGAGCTAGACCACGGACAGACGGACAGGCGGACAGGCGGACAGGCGGACATGGCGAAACTATAAGGGTTCCTTGTTGACCTAATAAAACGAATACAGACATTGCTACGTATACATATTTCTATGAGCTTGCAGCTGTAATAAAAAGGGTGGAAATTCGACATAGTTTTGTAAAGGAAGCCACTTTAACCGTCGCATTCACCGAATAATCATTGCACTTCATAGAACTGAATGAAAGTTTTGACCTACCTAATAACTTGTTCAAAATTATTATTTACACTTAACTTATACTGTCAAAGCATTTTTCCGTGACTAGGAGTCAAAAACAGTGTCTCGTGGTAGCTTAATTACTTTTGTTTTGGGCAAACCGCTTAAAGCTCTGCTTTGAAACTAATTATTTGATGAAAAGTTTGTAAGAGTTATCGATAAAAGTTAACAGAATACTAAAGAGCAACCTAATTTCAAAAATATGACCCATGTTTTTCTATTTCTTTTATAAACTTAGTTCAATTTATAGGATATTGACTTTTGAAATTTAGAGCAGCTTAAAAGTTTATCGTCATTATTCGAAATGAGTTGTTCATGTGTACGCATTGATTTATTAAACCTTTGCTAGTCATGTCCATGTGCGCACAACGGTTCCAGTAGCTGCCAATACTGCAAGATTTCAATTTCAAACCCTGTATTGTTCAATAAAATATTCATAAGCTCAAGAAGACACATTCGCAATCTTCGTATCTAACAACACATTTTAGCTGTAAACAAATAAGCCCATTATAAGTGCCTGTCTTAAAATTATTTTATTACTAATGAATGTCGTAAATGGTGTGTGACATTATAGTTTATATTTTTTAAGTGCACGATGGTCATCAGTGGACATAAACATAGAGAAATTTACTAACATTTGTAGTCAAATAATTTCATTTTTTTCGTTCCGACCATTTGTATCGGTCGTCGTTCATCATCATTTCAATCCACATCCACTAAAGCAAACATTAAAATATGAGCAATTCTCTTGTCTTTCATTTTCATGACCTATAAAAAAGTTAAACTAACCCAACGTTAATCTAACGCTGGGAAGAGGATGCAAATACTACTTATAACAAAATGGCATAACGGTAACTGTTATCAACCACGATCATTGTAAATGATTTCGATGCCTTTTGTAAACAAAACATACATTAGTCAAGGGCATACATATTTTTCATATTACAAAAAAGGTTTAAGGTTAAAAACCTTACATCACCAGCCCTATTATAAATTTTAACTCGCCTAAAATAAATATTATAGCCTAATATATAACGTATTTTTCCAATAAGTACATACAGTGATAGGCACATAATTAGGTACGCTTGCGTTATTCCCATACAAATATGACTTTTAAATTTTGACCACCAAATAAAATTTCTTAATTAGTTTTATTGTTAGTTACAATTTATCTTTCTTGGGAACGTATCTTTCATATGATAAGGATTTGAAATAAAAACAAAGTGTGACGTTTATACAAGTCAGCACTAAGTCAGCACTAAGCTTTAAATCCCAACAATTATAAGGTCCGTTTTTAACAGTAATTCACTGTACATCCGTTTAAACTTTAGTTCATAATCTAAAGCAATAACACTTGTTAGTTGGTCAAACGTCAAAATTGAAAGTCATATTTGTATGAAATTGTATGGGAAAAACGCAAGCGTCCCTAATTTTGTGACTATATATAGTAATCAAGTAATTATACAACATATTCAAGATTAAGGCTATATTAAATGTGTAATGATTAATATTAACTGTGCGATATATTAGCCTTGTTGTAAAATGTTCCGCTTTGAGCAATTAAAAATCGAATGACTCGTAATTTTGGATCACGTAAAGTGAATCACAGCCTTTACATTGAATACTCACTGCACGATTACAATGATAACATGAAATAAGGCCATTTTCATAAAAAAGAACTTTAACTTGCTTTTTGATAATAAATCCAATTTTAAAAAAACGGCCGCCTTTCATGGTTTAATATTTATCATTTTGTGCAACGAATGCTAATACTAATACATCAAGATAAAATTTGGCACTAGTAAATTTGTTTAAAGTCCTGTATTATACAGCTTTGTCTCCAGGAATCCAATTCTAGGTCTAAAATGTAGGGAAACATTCTGCTACCGTTAAATTTAGTACTTATTTATTTCAATTAGCGCAAACTACAAAATCTTTACAACTATGGTAATTTTAAAGATACTTTTATAATCGAACCGCGGTTTAATTACTTAGAATTTGATTAGCCGTAACTAAAAGGAAATAGACTAACAGATAGTCGGGTAATGAAAGCTAGCACTTACTTGCTTACTAAAACAACCTCGTCAACGTGCTAGCTTTAGTCTTCCGACTTGCACTGTTATCCCTTCCCAATATTCAAACTTCAGATAGATTAGGATGAGCGGTCAAACTTTTATATGTATATTTATATTAACGTCAAAATAACGAAATTTTACACACATGGTGCTCTCATTTAGGAGATACTAACTGGGACAAATAAATCAACAAGATAAATTAAACAACGGTAAAATTGACAGAATTAAACACAGCTTAATTGCAATCACGTACAGATCACAAGAGCAGCATTTTGTTTTAAATATTTTGTTTGTAAAAATGGCAGTTTGAGTCAATTTGCTTTGAACGTCCATGTCCATGGCGAGTATTGTTCAAAATAATAATGACCGTTTAGTATTTAAACATACTAATAGTTATTACAACATAAGAACAGTATGTTTTAATCATTATATTTACTACTGTCTATCTCAATGTCGGTATCGATGAACTCGGAAAGTTTAAATGAGGGCTTATGCAGAACCGGTTCTGAGATACCCAGACAAAGTTTGAGCTTTTCATTACTAGTCTTTCATTTTTAATCATCTTATCCTTTATGCAAATTGACGTCATCGGCACAAAAGTGCGAAACCGCTGATACTTTAACTTAATATTTGATACATTACAATGTTGTTTGCATGTGACTATCCAAGGTTTGAATATAAGGGTGTTCAAACGAACCTGTCGAGCGCTTGCCGTAAATAAAGTCAATTAATTGTCATCTCTAAACAATGACAATTAGAATTTATCATAACAATTGCGTTATGCGCACATGCTGCACACACTCGTAGGGCGCTCAACGGGTTAATAACATTTGAATGGTTTTATTTGGGGAATTTACGCTACTTAAGTTTTCCACCAAAATATTTCAATAACTTATTACAATGAATGACTCTCTAATATAAAGTTACCATTATTTTTAATACAAGTAGTGCTAGATTTGCTTGGAAGATTACTGACAGACTGATTTAAATATTAAATATCAATTCATATATCGTCATGTATTATATTACTTAAGTATAAATAACCAACATAAAAGCCCGAGCTTTCATAACAAGAATAGCATTATCTGCGCTTAAACACTTTGAAACTAAGGGTATGCAGCGCTCACGCATACATAATTATATCAAGCATATAATAATAACGTTGTAATTTATTTAATCGTTCTCATCATCTGAGCATAAAGGCGGAGGGAGAGTAGAGACGTCAAATTTCTGTTCTGGACTATCGCTAGAAGCTTGGGAGTCAACATAATGACTTGAATAAAATCTTTCGACATTATTAAGACTAAAACGCTGATCAAGATCTCTCGTGAAATGTTCTATATTAGGGTCCACTACTTCGCGCATTTCATGTTCGTACTGAGGATAACAATTCTGAGTCTGAAACATGCCGATATCATCATAGCTTTCAGGGTATGGGCTACTTCTATACCGTTCATATTCCTCTTTAGCTTGAGGTAACTCGGAATCGGAATAAACGACGGAGTCCCCACGTGATAATAAATAGCTACTAGATTTCTTCATTTTTGGAGCCCTTTTGATAGTATCCACTGGATAGGCGTAATCATCCGAGTCTTCCCTTTCACTATCACCAAAGAACCCGGATCGAGATTGTTTTTTTACAGACGGTTCACCAAGTGTAGTTTCGTCAGATTGTCGAAAAACAGAAGAGGATTTCGACTTTTTAAGAGACGACTGACGACTACTTTTATTTGAATACGATAGACGAGGCATACTATCTTCTGGTACATACGAAGGTTCTTGCGAGTCCAAATAAGGATGTCGCAACCGACCCAGTCTATCAAATCGAGGAAATCCCATTTCATCTTCGTCAGCCGAAGACCCGAATCCTTGAAATTGCACTGGTGTAATGTTAATAGAAAATTGTTGAGTCTCGTAGGTAGACTTATATTGAGCGTAGTGTAGCCCTTGCTCATCGTCTTCCGAGTAACTTACAGTTCCACCGATCTCATAGTTTTTAGAATCCGCTTTCGAAATTTCGGAAGATCCCGATTCTACCTCCGGAAGATAACTGTCTGAGCACTCTGAACTTTCTATACGACGTAAGGTTTCATCCACAGCTAAATATTTCGTGCTCTGTGGTTTATCACTTTCCGAAGAACACTGACTCTTTGTGGAATCTTCTTCTAAAACATCCTGAATTTTTTCCTGCCTTTTGCGTGTGCTTGTTACTTGTTTTTTTCGCCGAAATGTTTTCATTCGCTCCCTTGGATCCCTTATGACATCCAGCGAACTGTCTGTATCATTTCCACTAGGAGGACTTTTAAGGGAAAAGTTTCTTACCATTAATGTTTTTTTGACGGCAGCCTTAAGAGGTTGAATTGGTGGAGATTCAGAACTCAGGCTACTAGAATAGTAAGGTGAGCATCTCGATAAAGGAGTTTTGGATGATCGCTCTCCAGATTTTTTATCATATAAATCTCTATGAACAGAAGGCATTTCTGGAATTGCTATAGTGGGTAAATCAGAGGAAGTAAGATAATGTTCATGGAACGACCAACTTTTAGGTTTAGCACGATATTGTTGAGAGAATTTATACTCTTTTATTTGATTTTTCGATAGGGTTTTATCATCGTAGCTTGCGTGTTTGGCCAATGGCTTATAATCAGATCGCATAAATTGATTGCCCGCATCTTCACGTATAATACTTGAAAATTCTTGGCTCTGATATCGTTCACTGTGTTTCTCTTCTTGACTATACAATTGCGATGGTATGTCAATATCTAATTCTGGTTGTGGCCCAACATAAAACGATTTAAATCCGCTGTCTTGGCTTTGACAACGTAAGGTAGGTTTAGAATCCCTACAAGTTTGCTCTTCGTAGCTCAAGCTTTTAGACGGGGATTTTTGAAATTTTTCACGATTTTCCTCCTCAACATACTGAACACTTTTAAGTCTCTGATCAAATTGTAGTACTTCATCAGCATGTTTTTGAAGACTACTTAACGAGCTAGAACTCGACTTATCAGATTTGTCACTGTAACTAATGGAAGAAGATTTATCCATTTTAGTAGCATACGAGGCTGTTAATCGAAGCACAGGCATTTTGTTTGTTAGTGGTTCATTTGCAAGCGTTAATTCATTAGAAATATTAAAGTCTGTATTTTGATGTTTATCATCTACAGCACATGCAATTTCCTTATCATAAGTATCTTCAGGTTTCACGTCATCAGCTTCCTGTTGATCTTCTCGAGCAGTTGCTATTAAAGTGTGACTAGTACTCGCTGACCAGTCAGATATTGACTGGGCTAGTGTCAAGGTACTATCACTTTTGGTTCCCGAACTACTGTCAATACCTTTTTTAGACATGGTTGTTTCTGAACTGCAAAGTTTATCGTATTTTATATTTTCTACGCTCTTATCCAAGCTGCTGCTTTTAGAGCTTTGCTCTGCTTGAGAACCCCTTTTGACTTTTTGATCTGATATTTTGCTAGCAAGTGAAGAAGAGTGTACTTTTACAATTGCATTATCAGATTTATCGCTTTTTGCCACTGAGATGGCTGATATACTCTCAGATGCAGAAAGGTTTGCATATTGACGAACTGTATTTGTTCCGGTGGACCATTCAGAAATACTTAGACAAATTGAAGTATCTTCCGAATGAGAACTATGTGTACATTTTTTCTGAGGTAATCCTATTTTAACTGTCCCATCTAAGTCAGTACCAAACGAGCTTGTTTCCTCTTCTGAATGACTACTGTGACTACAACGTTTGCAGGTTCCAGAACTACCGGTACTAAGTTTTGTTAAAGCTCGGACTGTGTCGTCAGCATTTGTCTGCGAAAGAAGGTCGTCGATTGACGTGTCAGAATTATAAGATCCACACGAATACTTAGACGTGCCAATTTGAGTAAAACCTTTTTCAAAATCTGGCGATAAAGACTTACTATCGCCGCTAAAAACGTCATCGACAAACAAAGCATCATCTTCAAAGATCGGGCTATGGTTAGTAGGCGATTTTTGAGGTTGATTAATAATAACTTTATCTTCAGAATTCGTTTTATTTGCAAATGATTTTTGTTCAGCGCGAGAACAACACGATCCTACATCACCTATGAGACAGGAAGCTTTACTAATAGTGCCACTCAGGCACGATTTATCATAATTTGGCACAACTCCTTTGTTGAGGCACGTCAATTCATCTTGCTTTTCGATAGGCTCTACCATATAACTAGAAAGCTCGTAGGGTATAATTTTAGCCGTTTTATTTACAGCCCCCCTTACTCTGATAGACTTGATTTCTAGAACGTCTTTTTCTAAATCTTCATCATTATTTAAGGTATCGCTATCATCATCGGAACCTTGCAAATTTCCTTTAGACTTTTCTGACTGAATAGTGACTTTCATTGCTTGCTCAGGTTCGTTGCTCATGTAATAAATATGAACTTTTTCAACTATCGGAGTCTCTAACAAGCTTGAAGGTGGAGAAGGCCATTGGTCATAATCACTTGATCTTCTCTTAACAGATAAATCAGGGATTTTAGGTACTTGCGTGGGGAGTTCTGGCAAAGGCCAATCATCAGATTCTTGACTTTCACTGGCAGAAAATTGCTTAGTAGAACTTCTAGAAACAGAGGTATGATCATCAGATAATTTGGGTATCTTAAAGATATCTTGTTTCGACTCCGTGTACAATTCACTTATTTTTGTCTGATCTATAGGTATATCGGGCATTTCTGCCGATGTTCGTCTGTCCGTATCAGATATATATGCAACGTTAGCGTTACTTGGCGGATCTGAACTAAGACTTGCTTGATGATCGCTTGAATTCAGAGATTCTTCGTTAATGCTCTCTGATCTCGAGCAAGCTTTGGTTGAATCTTCATCTGCACTTGTCTTTTCAGATGCTGTGCTACGTTCAGATATTCTGGAAAGAGTGCGGCCAAAATTTTGACCATATCCTATGACAACGTCGGCAGTCGAAGAAGATGTAGCTGGATATAGAAAATTAACCGGAAAATCATTAAGATCGTCAGTAAATTCACCTTCAAATAACCCACTTCTATCACCCACCACTTCCAAAGATTCTGATGAATTTGTTGATGTTGCATTTTTAGAAAATGATTGAAAATCATCGGCTGGTCGTTGACTGTTAAATTCAAAAACTTCTTTGTTCAACGCCATACTTTCATAACCCTCATGATCCTGAGGTATCCACGCTTCTTCGATACTTGTACTATTTTCACTTCCTGAAGCTCCAAAGAATGGTCTCCATGTAGGTTTCAATTCTTCACCGCGACGATAAGCTTCGCCTAAAGACCCAGACGTGGATTCTGTGGTTTCGAAAGATCCCCTTGACTCTACACTAAGGGATCCTCTCGAGTCCATACTGGATTTAGACGAACTTTTTTGCTCATCGAGGCGACATTTCCTTCTTGAAGATGAGTCATCAACACTCAGAGATCCTTTTGATGGCGTAGTCGTGGTAGTGGTATCCATACTTGATTTAGATGAACTTTTTTGGTCCGTATCTTTAAGGGATCTTTTCTTCATGAGCTCTCTTTCAAATGAGGATGTTATAACATTACCATCGTCATCAAAGTCAATCGTAGTATTTTGATCCTCTTGGGATATAGTAATAGCTATTTTAGTTTTTTTAACTGTTCTATGAATATCATTTTTCAAGTCTTTCGATGGCGCCGATTGACTAGACTCCGATTCTTCAATAACGCATTTTCCTATTTTATCTAAACCACTTTTTCTTAAATTAGGCTTCGATAGCTGTTCAACAGTATTATCGACACTTTCGGAACTCGAATCCGAATCAGTAGGAGCTTTTTGCGAATCTACGGGTCCCTGTTTTTCTAATGTTGGCGTAGGAGATTTCCTTGTGCTATATTTAGATTGACTACGAGGACTTTCCATACGCACTATATCAGGGATTGGAGAGGGAGATTTTGAGTTCGACTTAGATTGTTCACTCGATAAAATTTGTGTAACTAGATGCTCTTCTCCGTATTCCATTGATTGTTTGAGTTCCTCAAGGCATTCCCTGTCTTTTTTGTTTAATTTCTCTATGTCCTGAGATATGCCTAGGGGCCTAGCAATTGAGCAACTAACACTTGACTCATCATCGATAGAGCTACCTTTTATGTTAGCACTAGATGGGCTAGCATCTTTTTCTATGCTTGTCCAACTAGTAGACTCTGAACTTCGCGATCGCTCAGCACTTAATTTTAAAAGTTCACTCCGGCGAGATTTTGCCGTTAATAAAACCTTTTGTTCAGTAGACGATAGATCATTTGGACTACCGGAGCTACCTGTAGGCTCTCCTAGTTCAGACTTAATAGTAGATTTTGATGTACTTGAATCAATAAATGGTATATTTTCTAATGTAGGACTATTTTCCTGCGGTGGGGTTACAATTATTTTATTTTTATTTTTCCATTTTAATGGCAGTTCAATCGATTTAGGTTTATATTTAGGTTGTTTGGGGCTTCGCTCCGTATGACCATCAGAATTAATATGAGCCATAGACTCATGGCGTAAAAACTCCATTAAACTAGCAGAAGATTCATCAAATATTTGTTGCTTATCAACATTTTTGCTTCTCATTTTCATTAAGTTAGTATCAGTAAATGGCTCGACCCCTTCTATGCACTCATCGTAATCTAATGTTAGAGACCCAGTATCATCACTCCTACCCCGAGAAAGTCGTGTGTTACTTTTTTTTCCCGAACCCTGATCTTGATCCGAAGAACTATCAGCGTCTATGTAAGGCAAAGAGATTTCTGTGTGACCTTCATCGGAAAACTTTAAGTCACTGACTTCGGTAAATGACTCTTCTTCACTAGTCAGTCGAGCCACTTCCGGTCTTTTTTCCGTAATCAGGAAGTTGTGTATATCTTGGTTACTTTTACTTTCTTGTAATTCTGTTTGTCTTTGTTTATTATAAATGTCTATCTTTCGACGTTCCATTATGATAGTCTGTGTGTCACTCTCAATAACAGTATGGTGAGAACCAGACACCCATTCGCTAGACGAATCATCGTCTGTTTTTTCTACTAAGCAAATCGAAGGGGAGCCTGCTTTTGCGTGATGTGGCTTAAAATTCTCTGGTTCCTCCTCCTTAACTGTAGGATGGACGTCAACTTTAATGATTTCCTGTTTAAAATACCTATCTGCAGCTACAGGCATATCTTCAGCTGTTAGTGGAGGAGTCACATAGTTTCTATCAAGACTTTTAGATTTCGTTTTTGAATCAATATGAATATCCGTTTTACGTTCTAAGCTTTTAGATTTAATAGTGGATTGAATTTTTTGGTAAACCACTTTTCCTTCAATTTGTTGTTTCATTTCTTGTTTTTTTGATAACGTTTTAGGTGACTTTTGTAGAGCCTCTGTATCATCAAATTTATCTTCCAGAGACTGGCTGGACTTGTCATCCATACTTTTATTTATTTTATTATTGGTTTTGGATGATTTCGGGTCCTCGAAACTACGACTTATCTTTCCACTTAATTTGTTGTCTAATTTTTTTGGTGATTTGGCAATAAAAACATGATCTTCAGCTTTGCTACTTATTTTAGTCTCAATTATAATTTTATCACCCTCAGTTTTGACCAGTATTTTATCCTCAGTAGCAGGAAACGGTGGCAAAGTGTCTTTGACGGGACTAATAAGGGTTTTTGTTTGCTTAAGCGCAGCTTCAAATAACATTTGTTGCTTTTCTTTACGCTTTGCAATTTCTGTGTCACTTTCCTCTTGCGACTTAGTTCTTTCTTTACTGTTGCCTCGTTTGATTTCCATCTTCTCTAATGATTTTGACTTCTCTTTTAATGCTTTTTTAGCCGTCTGTTCAAATTCTTGACTTTTAGCGCGTGCAATATCTAAAGGAGGAACCGTCAGAAAGTCTGGCCGTTCCTTAAGGGAAGATGGTAAAGATTTTTGAGTTTGTAATGCTTTAATCTTGGTAGCATTGGTATCGAGAGATCCACCTTTATTTAGTTTGTTTCCATTTTTATGTTTTTCATTAGCATTAGTTTTCAAAGTTAACTTTTTCTTTTCTTTTCTTTTAATTCTCTCTATATCAGGCACAATTTGATCTTCACTTAAGTCTGATAGTTTCCTAATGCTTCCTCTTGGTGAATTTAAGGATGATGTTGGAGATCTAGACGGTGATTTAGATATTGGTGATCGGGATAAGGGAGACCTGCTTAAAGGTGAGCGATTAGGAGATTTAATTTGAGATTTAAGTTTAGACACATCAAATCGGCGCTTAAAAGATCGTGGGCGACGCTGTTTAACTAATTCTTCCAATAGCTGGAGCTCTTCAGTGTCAATAATAATAGATTTCAGATCTTTTGGAGTTTCAGAAGTTTGATCTTCTTCCACCTCTTCTATTTTGCTAATGGTGTCTTTAGAACTGGCAAATGATTTCTGATTTTTTTCAAGTAACGGCTTAACTTCCAATATTTCACCTTCCTCGTTAATATCTTCCACTGTATCATCTTTTGACGAGAATGCATTCATCGGTGGCAATCGATGCAGTTGTATCACCGGCGTATCTAAACTTTTAGCCCTTCGACTTACTGTTGGTGAATCTTGGGTAGCTTTTTGACGCTGTAGTGAAAACACTGATCCTTCAGATAGATTTAATCTCGCATGAGCAAACAGAATTGGCGTACCACCAGTTCTACGAAGCATTGGTGAAATTAACTCGTCACGTAAATTCTTTTTTATGGATAATTTGTTTAATGATATTTTAGGTTTTTCAATAATATCACTTTGTTCCTGCAATGGTGGAATCCCGGTTACTTTTTGAACCTCCATATCCGCTAAATGTTCATCGTCACTTTTAAGAAATTCGATACTTTCTAAAATTGGAGAAGGAATATTATCATTGTATTCCCATGTAGAACATTCTTTTACTTCGGGCGCTTTAATAGCGATATCATCTTCGGAGCTAGGTATGGAAATCGAACGTTCAGATATTCGTCTCAGCTCTGTTGCATTTCCAGAAACGCTTTCAAGTATTTGGGGATTATATTTAGCTTCGAGTTCAACTAATTTTCGACATTGAGGCGGTGACCCTTCGATTTCGGTAGAACTCATTGTTTGGCCCCTATGCCACGCCCCAGATGTAATTTTGTCATATTCTAGTTGCAGTATTGGTTCAAGATCTTTTCGAGACTGCGGTGGTGAAAATTCAAGTTTAGGTGCAGCTTCAGTGGTTCCAAACACATCATCTGAATCGACACTTTCGTCATCGGAAGAAAATGAAGTTATTCTTATCTTATTATTATTTTTACCTTTTATTTTCCCACAACTTCCTTTCTTTGCAGTTCCACGACATTTTTGACCTCTCTTTGGTGGAATTTTATCGGACTTAGATTTAATGTCTGCGCGTAACTTTTCAGCAGCTGACATTGGCTTTGGCTCTTTGCAAATAGGGGGCTGCTGAACGTTGCGACCATTTACAGTAAACTTAATATCATGAGAATATTGTGTTTCCTGTCTTATACTATCAGTTTTAGAGCTGGTAGCTGAATCACTTTCTATTTGGCTTAATTTAGAATTAAGAGTTTCTAAAAGAACTGGGTCTAAATGTTTAGTAATGTCCCTTTTTGGACTCGGCAAATGTTGCAATTGTCCACTCTTGTCTACTTCTAACGTAACGGGATCTACTTTAGACAAGTCAATATTTTGTGTAAATAAAAAGTCTCTACTTTCTACTTCCAGAAATTTAGACCCATGTTCAATTTGAATACTGCTTCTTGGAGATTTAGGTGATTTAGGGGATTTGGGAGACTTAGGCGATTTTGGTGACTTGGGAGATTTCGGCGATTTAGGAGATTTGGGTGATTTGGGTGATCGTGGCGACTTGGGATGGTCATGATACTTGCATCTAGAATGAGAATTTATAATATGGCGGCCATTTTGCGCCGGAAGCATAATTATATCTGGAGTTTGCCTTTTATCCTCCATAGGAGCAGGAGCGGTTCCGTTCATGACATGCCTTTTATGTAAGACATAAGGAATATCATAGCCATCATCAGCTGTTTTTTTGCTATCTTTGAAACCTGCTTTGAAAGCATCGAATTCTTTGAAATAATTTTTAGGAAGGTCAAAATTTGGTCGTCCGTGATCTGAAAGTCTTGAAGGCAATTCGAAATGAGAACGCTTTGTAGCGATTGGGGGAGCAGATGGTATTTGACGAAAAATGTAATCTTCGTCGCTAGATTCAGCAGGAGTTAAATCTATAGACTTTTGATGCATCAAAACATGTCTGCGGGAGTTAACACTACTGAACCTCGGTCTATTAGCAAGACTATTTGGATCACTCTTTGTTCTTTCCACAGTAGGATGAGTATATGGTATCGAATTATCGGCAAGGCGACTGCTAGAGCTTGTTTCAAGAATCAACTTTGGGTCGTATTCATCAAAATGGGTTTTAGCCATTAACTCTTCTTTCAAATTTTCTTTTCTAACTGTGTGGGTATAAACCCTTCCACGCATGGATTTATCGAACTCAGACTGCAAAATTGATGACGTCGTAGGTTGTGTCAGAGCGGTCTTGGCCTTATTCTTTGCGTATTCAATACTATCCATTGCTGGAAGAACACGCACATTAACTTCCGACTCGTTGGAAGATTCTTTGACAAGATGCGAGTTAGTTGATTCTTTACTAAGTGAGCTAGTTAAAGATTCTATCTTCTCTTTATCAAAGCTAAACACAGTTTCAGAAGACCGGCGACGCTGATAGCTTTGTATTTTTGATGCTCGACTGCTGTCAATCTCTGTGTCCATGGAAACTATTTGTTCAGGCCACATATGAGAACTTTGACGACATGCATCTTCGTCTTCGATAGAAAAGTAGTCTGATTTCTTGGGCGGGCTAATGTCACAATATTGTATATATTCATCCATTTCGACATTTTGTAAACTCGCTGAATGCATTGGACTTTGGTCTCTATGCTTATGATTACTTGGAAAAGTAGAATAGGGAGTTGGAATGTGATAAAAATTAGGCGTATCAGCTAACTTTGCGATTAAATCCTCATGAGATTTGTCAAAAATCATTTTTTCCCTATATTCCAACTTTTCCATGGCAATAAAGGTAGATTGAGTGTCATAAAAGTCTTTGTTAGAGTCAGGGCTAGATGATGGCGATACGGGCTCAAACGGATCAACATATGCGTTATGTATGCTACTCACACTACGCCGTCTTATGTTGCCATCATCACTTTCGTACAAGTTCTTTTTGCAGTCATAATAGTCCGATTTTGAATCCTGACTAGAGGTCCTCGACCCTGATCTATCAGAACTTTTACTCTTAAGAGTTTCACGTGACTTCTTACTATCAGTGTGATAAACACTATCACGAGATTTTTTGCTCGATTCGGCACTACTCTTGGATATCTTTTCGCCAAAATCGCTTTTAGATTCCTGGCTTGAAGCTCGTGAACCAAGAGCTCTTTTAATTTCCTTGTAATAACTTCCATCAGATCGAACAGAAAGTTTTTCACGCGGCAAAACTCGAGGATCATCTATAAGGAATGTATCAAGAGGTAGGTCATTGTCGCTTTTGTACTTGACACTACCTAAATTTATATTCACTTCGTGGTCGTCAACTTCAGAGAGGTGTGACAGAGATTCTTCATCCGAAGGGAGATCATTCCCAGAATCCAAAGAACAAGAACGAGTACGCACCATTAAGGAACGTGGTAAAACTTTTGCGTATCGTCGATTTTCAGAACATTCGTCATCTGATCTTTCAATTAATTCATAGCTATCATGAGAGATATCATCCTGAGACCCACTACGAACAAATGTTGGTAAATCTAATCTCGGCTCACTAGTTGCTCCCGGAAAACTGGAAGAGTAAGCACGACCTATCATCTCCCTCTGCAACTCTATAGAACTTTGATTTCCGAGAACGAATGCTAAAGTACGAGCGTCGTCGTATCGAGTAACCGGCGAATCGACATAACGATCGCCCACAGGATAGTAAGAATCTAAATCAGCAAACATGCTTCGAGTGTCACGTGTCTGCTTATTCGCTTTGCGTTTGCCACGGCCAGCGTCATCGAAGCTAAAGTCGCGTAGATTGCGACAACTAGCACTACGGCGCCAAACCAATCGTGCTCGCAGACCATCATCCGCTTCCTCGATGAGGAGTGACCCGCCTGATCGGCTGGATCGAGTAGAGGGGCAAGTCGAATATATGTTGGACTGTGATAGTTCGTACTCTAGCCGCTCGGAGGACTTTTTGAAACTGGAAGACTGTTTAGCGAGCAAAAATGCCGGATAGGGGCTAGGGTCCGGAGAGGGGGACGCGGGGCAAACGGTCGCAGGGCTGGAGGCAATGTGAGTGAGGGTGGCCGTGGGCAGTGGAGGGCTCTGACCTGGTGCAGGAGGCAGGGCACGAGGTGGCGGAGTGGGTGCGCGCGCGCGACCATTCACGCGACACGAACTCTCCTGGCTCCATATACTCTCCGGAGAAACCTTAACGATACAAAACAACCATATTACATATTTGGTAGGTCCATAGAAAAGAATTGCTCTATTCGAAAAATCAATTCCACAATATTAAACAGATAATGTGACATTCGTTTCGAGTAGTTAGTAAACTGTATACGGAGTTTTCAAAAGACAACTTTTTATAAGACTCAGTTTTTGCAGTTTTGTCTTATACCTTGTTCCAGTAAATTACTAAATAAATCATCATAATAACGTATTATAAACGTATGAAAGGCCTAAACGAAGTTTTTTAATGCAATCTTCGATTATTATATTTTGCCCATGCACGGGAGGTAGGTACAGTACCATGACTATGAGTTAACCACTCGGCATATTTAACATCGTTTGGTGAAATTGGTACTTAACTGGTTCGTATTTTCACGTAAAGTATACAGGATGGAAAAAAATATGTGCCCTGGGGGAACTACCTTAAATTTTATATCTCTATACATCTAGCAACTATTTCAAGTTTGGTGACTTTTTCTTATAATTCGAGGACGAGGAATTAAGTCCTGGAACAAAATTTGTGTACAAAAAAAATGAGAAATTCAAAAAACCTTTTTTATCATTACCCTTTTTTTATTCCTCTCCTGGCTTAAAACTTAACTACTAAAAATACAAGTAAATAGCACAGTTATCCTCCTACATAAAAAAATAACTTGCTAAACATTTTTGCCTTTAAATTGTGCTTTACGAAAATGTGCATCATATATTTGTGTTCCACTTGCACATATTATTAATTTGTCATACGTTGAAGGTCATTTTCCACAGAAGCTAAAAATATCTGTAGTTAAGCCTTCAAAAAAGGAGATAGAACATTCCGAGTAATTATAGGCCATATTACGTTAGTCCCTATTATTTCAAAAGTATTTGAAAAAGCGTTTCTTACCAGGGTTAATAACTTTTTAACAAAATTTAATGTACTGCGCTGCGAACAGTACGTATTCCGCAAAGGCAGATCGACCGAGCTAGCGTGTTTTGATCTTATTCGATTTATAACCGAGAGCATTAACAATAAAACTCCAGTTTTGTCGATCTTTCTAGACATGACAAAAGGTTCTGACTTTGTGAATCATTCAAAACTTCATAAAAAACTCGAAATGTATGGAATCAGAGGAACGGCACTGAAATGGGTCCAAAGTTATCTGAAAGATAGACTGCAGTGTTCGGAAACCAAGAGAATCACCGTCTTAAATAATGTTATCTTAAAACAGACATATAGGTCACAACTAAAAGTAAATAATACTGGCGTGCCGCAGGGTAGCATTTTGGAACCAATACTATTTCTTCTTTACATCAACGATTTACCGAATGCTACCACTCAGAAAACTATAATGTTTGCTGATGACACGACACTTCTCGTTTAATGTAAAAATAGGGCAACTTTCGAACAAGATTGTAACAATGCATTATCAGGCATTGCAAATTGGATGTGTTTTAATGACTTGCATAATAATATTAGTAAAACTAACTACATTCAATTCACTTCGTATAATTATAATGCTAAATCTTTAAATTTAAAATACAAAAATGAAGAGGTAAATGAAGTTGTCATGTTTAAGTTCCTTGGAATTAATGTGGATAAACATCTAAACTGGAAGGCGCACATCGAGCATTTGCTCGATGAGCGCCAGATTTCTGTAATAGCTTAAATAAATTTGTTTTTGCTCTAAGGAGGTTACGCGAAACTGTTTCGGTTGAGGCTACGCTGGCCGCCTACCATGGCTACGTATCCTGGGTCATCTGTTACGGTCAGATGCTGTGGGGTAATGCTGAAGACGTCGACAGGGATTTCTAAATTCAAAAAAAGTGTGTCAGAGTGATATGTAGAGCAAGGTTTAAAGATAGCTGTACCCCACTGTTCAAAAAGCTGCACATTCTACCACTGCCACGTTTGTACATTAGAATCATATGTATTTTTGTTAATTCCCACCAATTCTGTTTCAAAAAACGCAGTGAGATTTTTCAAAGGTTAACGAGGAAAATAATTATGTTTCTAATGTACAAACTTCATTGTAACAAGGCGATGTATGGTAGGAATGTGTACAACATGTGTATAGAAATTTATAGCCATTTACGAGAAAGTATGAAGTCACTTACAGGAAGCCTTTTCAAGCGCATATTGACAAAATGGCTCATGAATCAATGTTTTTATGGTGTTCAAGATTATTTAAAATTTAATGTAAATGTATTATAATATAATATAACCCATAGTATTATTAGAATTATATATTATTATTATTTTTTTGACATGTGAAGTAGATTTAAAATCAACAAAATATTTGCATGCTTGCATGCGGGCTGAATACACTGGAACATTATTTTGTAACACCTTATTTTATTACTGTATTCTAGTAAATAAACTTATTTTGATTTTAATTTTATTTGATTTGAATATGGGATTATCCTATGCTATGGTGCCTATGGTCCTATCCTATAGGAGGAACTTTAACTTTACAAGCAATCCAAATAGGTCAGTCAGTATGGGGATACCAGAAACGATAAGTTATAGGGTATTATGTTGTTAGAAACCAAGGCCTGATTGTAAAAAAGTCGGTCACGTGCTAGTCGGACTCATGCTCCGCGGGTTCCGTACCGCCGCCCATAAGGTATTACTATATTCCAATTTGAATACGATTCGAATCAAATCCACGCGACCCAACTCACAAGTGACCATATCTTAGTACTTGTTATTCTTCAGGGTTCGGAAAATGATCGTACCAAATTTGGCGCTTGTATAGGTTTTACCGTTCTTACGATACCTAAAAAATAAAAATACGTTTCTTGTATATAATGTTCTTTTATTTTATTAATTAACCCTTTTTATTTTTTGTAAATCCGCCTTAATAATAAATATTATTAGGGTCCCGTTGGTCTCCTTTCGAATACGGAAGCCTTAAAAGGCAAAATCTGCATTTAGGGATTTAAAAGAAATAAACGTATTAACTAACCGGCGAACAAACCCAGGGGTTGATCTTTATTGCATTATTTCTGGATCTTATTTACCTCCATTTTGGAAACAGCCGCTCCAATGTCAATCGTTGCTTACAACTTTACGCTTTCAAATCAAACCAAATCAAATATATTTATTTGGTCAACACAGGTATAAGCAGGTATTAAATACAATATTTCCGCTGATATGTACCTAGATATCATACGAAAATAAGTAACAATTGCTTAAATATATACAGGGTGTCCCAAAACTCAACGATAATCTGGTACCGGGCGAGAGGCCAACTTATACCAGTTCTGGAAAAAATAAGATAAAAATTCTATATCACTATCTTAAGCGATAATAGACATTTTTTTTTAAATGTTGAACATCAACACCTTTGGTCGCATTTTTAGGTACTGTGATCACAAATTTCACAATTCTGGCGTCTACGTCTACTAACTACGTCGTCGTAGTCTCCTCGAGGTCTCCCACCGAACGTATGAGCACTGGGCAGTCGTCCTTCCAAGTATGACGCGTGGACATTTTGTAAGACGCGATAATCTGGGTGACGCTCCACATTCGGGTACCTCTCACGATACAGTCTGGCTGCGGCAGAGGCATTACAACGGCATTCACCGTAGATGGGACGCATATTTGCATATTCTTCCGTTGAGTACAAATACGGCATGTTGTTCACACACAGTATGCACAGCACGAAGTCCAGGAAAACAAAGCCAATGTTGTCAGGTACGGATGCAGTATCAAGTCCAAGGTAACACAAGCCAAAGTTGTAAGTACGAAAGTTACACGATTACGAGAGATGCGTAGTAAACGAAGAAACGATGCGTTATGACTGGCCGATCAAGCATCGGGGTCACTATCCGTCTCGCTCATCCTAAAAGTCGAATGTCAATCTGTCTCGCTCTTGAGTGAGACAGATTGACAGCGTCACTATCTATCTCATTCTATCACTTTTGTTCTTTGCACACAATTAAGATACCGATCTTTTAATACAAACAAGTATTAGGTATAATTTTATGAAATGAGATCAGTTTACAAAAAAAAAATACATCATTTTTAATGGCTAGTAAAGTGGTTAGTGTTGCACAATTTTGAAATTTTGACTAAATAGGCCATCTTTTCAAATAACTTGCCGGGACAGTGTAGTACTTTTTTTTTCAAAATTAAGTGTCAAAGTTAAATGACAATATTTTAGTAAACGATGACGCAATGAAACTTAATTAATTTTACTAAATTAACAATGTTTATTACGTTCATTCGTGGTTATGATTACTAGCACCGTTATTTGAGATTACGTAATTAAAAAAATCACGCCAGAATTGTGAAATTTGTGATCACAGTACCTACCTAAAAATGCGACCAAAGGTGTTGATATTCAACTTTTTTTTTTAAATGTCTATTATCGCTTAAGAAAGTGATATAGAATTTTTATCTTATTTTTTCCAGAACTGGTATAAATTGGCCTCTCGCCCGGTACCAGATTATTGTTGAGTTTTGGGACACCATAAAACATTAACAAATATTGAATTTACTATTAAAAGCTAAAACAACAAAACGATAACGTAATCTTTGTCTAAATACTCTTTAATGCAATAAAAACATTTCTTGATGACGTAGTTAAACAGTTTATTTTGAAATTGATTAACGGGTAGGTTTTTTCCTGTTGCGGGTAGTTTATTTTATAGCCTAGGAGCCATGACACTGGCATTCTTCTGCATCAGGGCAGTTTTACAGCGGTTAATGCACAATGTAGGGCTCCGAGGGCGAAGATTATGACCTTGTGCTGGTTCTTTACTTTTGAACATTGTAGGATTACATTTTACTAAAACACAACTTTCGTAGATACGAGTATACGAGTATAAGCATGGAAAGTTAATATTTTAGGCTCTTGAAGTGAGGTTTATTTATTTATTTATTTATTAAAGACACGCCAACAGCATACATATCCATCATTCATAATATAACATAACCTGACAACATTATTCATTATATGTAAGCCTATTACAGGCATGTACAACATTTATCTTTTAAAGTGCACGGTTCACATAGTTAGGTACTACATTATAGTTATTAAATATGGGAAATTATATAATGTTACCAAAAGTAAAATTTTATGCTAAGAATAGATTAAATTCAAATTGACTTCAGCAGTTTGTTTGAATATTTTTAAGTTATCACTAAAGATATCTATATTAGGCATTTTTGAATTTAAATCATTGTATGTGGAGACAAAACGTGACAAAGGAGAATTGCGGCCTAAATTGGTTCTACAAATGGGAATATGAAATATTTTGCTTGTAGGTTTTCTAGGTAAATTGTATGGTACTGAAATAGACAATTTTTCCAAAAGGGCACTGCAGTCAATTCTGTTATTTAATATTTTGTAAAAAATACTTGGTCTTGAATTTTACGACGATCACGCAAAGTATCCATTTTATAAAAACGCAATCTTTGCTCATATGGGCAGCGGTGTGATATATTTGATGACGTGTATGCCAGACTTCTAGTAAATGACCTCTGAATACTTTCAATACGCTGAGAATGTACAGAATATATCGGATTCCAGACCGTGGATGCAAATTCAAGTTGGCTACGGACAAGTGCATTATAAAGAAGAATCTTAGTTTTAGCATGACGAAAGTCTTTGTAGTTTCGTTTCAAGAAGCCGAGCGTTTGAGCCGACTTCTTTACTATGGAATCAATATGAGGAATAAAACTAAGTTTATTATCCATTACCACTCCCAGATCTCTGATCTCATTGACCCTGTGTAGGTTTGTACCATTAAGTTTATAAGCAGATGGAAAAGTATGCTTCTTCCGTGAAAATTGTATGTGGACGCATTTCATAATATTAAGAGACATGGCATTGTCAGAACACCACTGTTCAACCTTATTTAAATTTTCTTGTAATAGGTTGATATCATCTGTAGATGTAATTGTTCTGTAAATTTTAAGGTCGTCCGCATACAGTGAATACCTACATTCATTTAGCTTGGTGGTAATATCGTTCATGAACAATGAAAAAAGCACGGGGCCGAGATGAGATCATTGAGGGACTCCAGACTCCGCTACATATTCCTGCGAAGTGTGACCATCTACTACAACTACTTGAAGTCTTTTTGCTAAGTATGAGTTAAACCAACTCAGCAAGGAGCCAGATATACCGCATGACTGAAGCTTGACTATTAGTAATTTATGGTTAACCTTGTCGAATGCACTACTAAAATCAGTATATATAGCATCAACTTCTAGCCCCTTGTCAAGATCCCGTGATAAGTCAAGTCAGTGACAAATGAAATAAGGTTGGTCTCGACAGAACGCCCAGACTTAAAACCATGTTGTGAAAAAGAATTGAGTTTACTTGTGTGATTTACAAAGTGTGGGTAAACCAAAGATTCAAATATTTTAGAAAAACATGATAGTATTGACACTGGTCTATAGTTTTTGATGTCATTTTGGTTTCCTTTCTTATAAATTGGGGTGATTCTAGCTTTTTTCCACTCGTCAGGAAATATTCCTTCTCGTAAAGAAGTATTCATAATTATAACCAGAGGCAAGCAGATTGCTTTCCCGCAGCGTTTTATGAAGAGAGGAGGAATTCCATCTGGGCCGGCACCTTTGAAAATATCAAGTTTATGCATATTCTTTAAGATCTCCTTCTCGGTTAAGGTGATATGAGAAAGGAAACAATGGTTGTCCAAAGCTGGAGGGTTTACCACAGAAGGGCGATCTTTACTGAAAACAGAAGAAAACTGTTTAGCGAATGAGTTAGCTATAGCTGGCCCAGACTCCACCATGACTCCGTCCAAATGCTTACAAGGTGGACAGGTACATTGACCTTTCTTTTTGTCTTTGATGAACCTCCAAAAAGCTTTTGGGTTAGAAGTAATTTGTGTTTCAATGTTTGATTTATATTCAGAATATGATCTAGCCAATAATTTATGACATCTGTCACGCAGTACTTCATACTCAACTTTGTCTCGAGGGTTCTGATATTTACGATACGTTTTTCTTAATTTATCCTTTTCTGATAGCATTTTAATTAAACTGTATTTAAACCAAGGAGGGTATTTCGATTTTTTAACAGAGCGTTTTGGTACAAATTTGCCTATAAGATCATTAAGAATATCATAAAATGCTGAAATCATTTCGTTTACATCTAGATTGTTCAGAATATCCTGCCAATTTATATGAAATAGTTTTTTTGTAATACTCGAATAGTCTGCTTTAAAATAGTTAAAATCTGTACGATTAACTTTATGGTCATGATGACATGTTACATATTTAACTGTGAGCAATAAAGCGGGATGTTTAGTATCCAATTTACTTAGTGCATCTAATGGGGATGATACCATAATGTTCGGATTGTTACTTAATATAAGGTCCAACAACCTCCCTTCGCAATTTGTTATATGGTTGTATTGATTTAGGCCATTAATTGCCATATTGTCGACCAAAGAATAGCCCAGGGGGTTACAGTAGTTGGATGGCATCATGCAAGCCATACCATTATTATATCCGACTGACCAATTTACAAACCCAGGGTTAAAGTCTCTAAGCACTATTATGTCATCCACCTGACTGGAAATACTATTTAAGGTGTCATAAAAACTGACCAGTGTCTCAAGCTTGACTGGGGGGGGAAGATACACGACACAGATCACTATATGTTTATAGATATTGTTCAGTTTTGATTGTACTTTAACCCATAGGGCCTCGCATGTGCCTTCGTAATTATACAATCTACTTGATTTGAGATCATTTGAGACAGCCAGCATTACTCCACCCCCGTCTTTTTTTAGAGCTACTTGTGATTGATCTATCCTTTCTATATACTATGTACCTTGAGTCGATAAATTCATTATCACAAACGCCAGGCCGCAGCCACGTCTCAGTTAGGGCTATGACATCATAACTACTAAGTAGTATATTTTTATATAGGTCATTAGTTTTGTTTCTTATGCCTCGTACGTTTTGATAATACAAACGAATCCCAGTCATGCAACGAAACAGATGATTACCTACTTGAGAAATATAAACTAGTGTGATAAGGGAATGACTTTAAACCAGGTTGTGTAGTTGATCAAATGAGCGTATCAAGATAGACTGACTGGTTTCGGACTTACGTACATACAGGGTTATTGGTAAGTCGACCTATTCCCGTTAGGAGGTGATAGGGGTGACTATTTGCGATAATTTTGACCCCCATATGCATTATGCAAAAGTGAACCATTTTTGAGTTATCGCGATTATTCGTTTTTTTTTAAATTAGTCGGAAATTCAACTTGAAAAATTTATTACAAAAAAAGTATCAATTTAAATCTTTTTTTTTCTTCTGATTTACAAAACCGATTAAACACTGGTTATTTCTCAATATTAAAACAATAATTATCGGTCCAAATTTAAAAAAGCGAGACGGAAAATGAATTCTTTTCAATATTTTTTGCGATCGCTTTCCACTAAAATGCCTTAAAAACAAAAAAAAACGTTATGAAACTTGGCTTGCAGATTATTTTAAAAACTTAACTGTTTTCTTAGCTTTCTAAAAACGCATAACAAGTAGAAAATTATTTTAAAAAATCCTGAAAAAATAATCATATCACAAAGGAAGCGGGCGGAAACAAAAGTCACAAATGCAACTTCAAAAATTAAAATTAAATAACATACCAAATTTAAATCATACAATTTTTATTTGCTTTTGTACAAGATGAATTTGTTGTTCCTATGCAAAATTAAAAAAAATAATAACTGTACACGTTTGAGAATGCGAGGCCGAAAACTAAAAAATACATGTTTTTTTATCAAACTCCAACATAAATTACACGAAAACAGAAAAAATTACCAATACATTTGGCGTGCAGATTACACATTGACGTTTTTCCAGCTTTCTAACGAGCTATTAAAACTAAGATGAGTTTTGTTAAAGATTGCTGGAAAAAATTGATCACACGAACTATAAAAATCCTGATTATTTCAAATTTAATTGTTTATTAGTTTTAATTTTGTAACTTTTTACATAACTTAATGTTGTTACTTGTTTTTGTTTGTTTACGAGTATAACAGTTAGTTTTGATAGATTTAGTTAGTTAATTTTAAGTTTTGTTCGGACGTGACTTCCTTGTTGCTTCCTTTGTGATCAATTTTTTCCAGCAATCTTTAACAAAACTCATTTTAGTTTTAATAGCTCGTTAGAAAGCTGGAAAAACGTCAATGTTTTATGTGTAATCTGCACCCCAAATGTATTGGTAATTTTTTCTGTTTTTGTGTAATTTATGTTGGAGTTTGATAAAAAAACATGTATTTTTTAGTTTTCGGCCGTCATTCTCAAACGTGTACAGATAATTTTTTTTTTAATTTTTCTTAGGAAAAACAAATTCATCTTGTACAAAAGCAAATAAAAAATGTATGATTTAAATTTGGTATGTTTTTTTAATTTTAATTTTTGAAGTTGCATTTGTGACTTTTGTTTCCGCCCGCTTCCTTTGTGATATGATTATTTTTTCAGGTTTTTCTTAAATAATTTCCTACTTGTTATGCGTTTTTGGAGAGCTAAGAAAACAGTTAAGTTTTTAAAATAATCTGCAAGCCAAGTTTCATAACGTTTTTTTTTGTTTTTAAGGCATTTTAGTGGAAAGCGATCGCAAAAAATATTGAAAAAATTTCGTTTTCCATCTCGTTTTTTTAAATTTGGACCGATAATTATTGTTTTAATATTGAGAAATAACCAGTGTTTAATCGGTTTTGTAAATCAGAAGAAAAAAAAAGATTTAAATTGATACTTTTTTTGTAATAAATTTTTCAAGTTGAATTTCCGACTAATTTAAAAAAAAACGAATAAACGCGATAACTCAAAAATGGTTCACTTTTGCATAATGCATATGGGGGTCAAAATTATCGCAAATAGTCACCCCTATCACCTCCTAACGGGAATAGGTCGACTTACCAATAACCCTGTATATACGCGCGTTGCGGACGCGAACAAACTTATACGATAACTCCCTTGCTCTCTTCCTAGTAGCGGCGTGGAGCGCTTTGTTGGCAGGGGACAAGTGTTCTCCAACGTAGACTGGAGCGCGAGGTCCACCAATGCCAAGGTGATGAGAGCACAGCTTATCGGTCACGTTCTTTTTGTTGAACTCGAACACTTTTCCTAGCAGAATGTCACGTATGCGCTGGTTCCGGAGCTTAACTATTACTGATCTTGGCCTGGCACTCTGCCTGTCCAATTTTGCAATACGAGTCACCTGCTGTATGTCACTTTCCACGAGTGGGCTCTCGATAACGCTTGTTAGTTGCAAAACTGTAGCGGTTAAATTCTCTGAGTCGTCTTCAGGTATGCCGTTTATTTCCAAGTTACAGTCCCGAGCATGCTGTTCTACTAGGTTGAGCCTGACAGAGAGGTTATTGACTGTAGACTGTAACTGGGTGTTATCTTCTTTTAATTTCTTTATAATGATAGTTTTATCCTCCAAATCCTTTTTCACCTCGTCGAACTGTTGACTGATGAATGACACAGCTTCAGCAAAACCACACAATCTCTCCTCAATTCCGTTAAGCTTGTCCAAGACGAGTCTCTTAATTGACAGGTTAATTTCCTCTCGTATAATTCCGCGAAGGTTGTCGGTTGACGACTCGTGCGCAAACGTTACAATGCGCGCGCATAATCGTAAAGCGGCTTATTCGGCTGCCGCAGCGCAACACCTCGATGCGACAACCTAGTACGATACCGACGACTCGTGCGCAAACGTTACAATGCGCGCGCATAATCGTAAAGCGGCTTATTCGGCTGCCGCAGCGCAGCCGGCGGGGCGGGGCAAGTAAATGAGCCTATCTGCGCACTCGCTGCGGAAATACGACTCTCGCAGCTTGTTTTCCAATTTCCATCTCGCGCTTAGGTGAATATGAAACCCGGTTGGCGCAGTCTAATAAGAGAATAAAAGAACTCGAGGTTCGAGACCCTCGAGGAGAAATTAAATGCTCAGTCACAGCGCGCTTCGTAATGAGCTGGAAATCATGGGTATACCTGAAATCTCGAATGAAAACATAGCGCATATTGTGCTGGTAACGTCCCGAAAAATAGGCATAAATCTAAGGGAGGAGGACCTGGATTTTGCCGCCTGGGTGGGCCCGAGAAATAGTGACAAAGGCAATATGACTGGCCGCGTAAATAGGTCTCGACCGATGATTGTTAGATTTGTGCGCCACTGCAAGCGAAACCAATTTCTGAGGTTGCAAAAGTGCGACGTAATCTGACGTCAGCGGACGTGGAGGTGGCAGGCCAACCCCAAAAGTTTTTCTTTAACGGACGGAACGGCTAACTAAAGAAAATCGGGCCTTATTTCGTGACGCCAGGCTCCAAAAAACAAATGCCAGCTACAAATTCTGCTGGACGTGATGGATCCATACTGGTGCGCAAGCAGGAGGGATCCCCGGCCGTGGTCATAGGAAACGATGATGATATTAGCAGGTGTTTCGGAGAAATTCACGCTGTTTCGACCCAGTCTATCGGGACCACGCATGAACTGGTTCTTTCAAAATAATTTTGTAATACCTATTTTAACCTTTTTCATTTTGTACTCATTTTATGTTTGAGCGTCTTTCTTTGCGTGACTACATCGCATTACTACAGTCTACACTTTCATATGCAGTAAAACAAGTCTCTCGTATTCATATTTTTTCTGTGCATTATTACTATAACTATTGCACTCTTTCACCTCACCTAAATATTTATGAAACAAGTACTTACCGAGCAACGACGATCAAAGTAAGCTTTTGGATAAATATAACCTTTAGTGATGGCATTACTTGAGGTAATAGACGATATTGACAATACAATTTCTATTTAATGCTGCTCGCTGGATATATTGGAAAGCTGCAAAGACCTATTGACAACTAAATACAATATTAAACTGCTTTGTCTAAACATAAGAAGCCTGTACCGGAATTTTGACACTCTCGTCGTTGCCATTAAGCGTTCAGGTGTTGAATTTGACGTCGTAATATTGTCAGAGTGTTGGCTGAGTCGATGCGTGAGACACAGAGACAGGTTGCACAGTCTCTGGAAAACAATAAAATCAATATGCAAAACGCGTCCCAAAAAGAGTTGCACAAGTGAGTTAACTACTCTGAGCTCAGTCAAAGAATCGCTTAACTCCTGCAACCAATGAAACTCTAGCGGATCAGATCCTTAATAAACTCTCTGAAACCCAAAGGTCCAGACAGGTTGCACAGTCTCTGGAAAACAATAAAATCAATATGCAAAACGCGTCCCAAAAAGAGTTGCACAAGTGAGTTAACTACTCTGAGCTCAGTCAAAAAAATCGCTTAACTCCTGCAACCAATGAAACTCTAGCGGATCAGATCCTTAATAAACACTCTGAAACCCAAAGGTCCCTGGCTGACAAATTTAAACCTGACAATACCCCAACATCCTCTTTTTTTATGCAACCAACTGATGGAGTCGATGTAGATAAGTTCATTAGCCCGCTAAAGTCGGATAGTGACCGTGGTCTTGATGGTTGTAAACCACTATTAATAAAACAAATTAGGCAAATTATTTTAGGCCCACTTACTTATGTATATAATATTATAAATTCAAAATTTAACAATTTTAAGCTTAAAGCCGTACTTAAACTGTTGCTCAAAACATTATCTTATGAAGAAACGGAACAACTTTTGGTATAGACGTCGTCTTCCGGCATACGCACGCACGCACGCGCGTATTCACAAAATTAGATCCTGCATGCCTCCTTTTATTGCATTTTTGTTTTTATTTTTACTTGTTTTGGTACTCTATACGTAGCGCTGATACAATGAGCTTAAGTTTATTTCTATGCGCAAAAAGTATATTATGTTTCGTTCATACAAATGTAAACTTGTGCTTAATTTCACTCACTAGAGATACAAGAATACAGGCTCAGCCTAGTTTGGGGTCCGCCGGATATTACTTGTAAGAGTACTATACCTTTTTGTTAATAAATCATTACTTTACTTTACTTTACCTGTTTTCCAAAATCAAGGCCTTGGTTCCTAAATGTTTTCGAATTCCCCGTACTGACTTATTTGGATTGATCACCCTGTATACTTGTGCGATAAGGCCGAGAGGGCGCTGCCTACGAAAAGTTGTCTCAACATGGTGTTGCTGCACGTACCGCTGCTGCAAGAGTATACCTAATACCTCGGTATAGACGCATGCGCGAGGTTGGCTTGCTTGAGAATTTCTTTGTAAGAGCTGGTACTCGTAGTTTACTGCCTAGTAACTGGATTCTGTTTTGCGATACGTGCAAGTGCCACAATGCACATAAACGCGTCCGTTAAAAAAAAGTTCTTTGTCATCAAACTACCACTGCTAGACGTGGGCCTCTCCCATTGCACGCCACCGAACACGATCTGCGGCCACTCTCAAATACTCGAATACTCAAATGTTTATTGCATTCCACAATGTGTTGGCAGTTTACAGACTAACTTAAACTATTACAGTAATTAATATATAACTTAATTGGGGACCCTGTTGGGCACAGCAACATTAAGAGAGGGCTTTAGCTCAATAATCTAACATTTTACTTACTTACATTTTGCACATTACCTATATTGAACTATTTAATTAAACTTGAATATTTATTAATATTATTTTGTATACTTAATCCTATTATATTTGTTTAATTAAATAATGTATTTTTCTTATTCTGCATATTAATATAATATTTGTTTATTTATCTCTAACTTATCTTCCCAATGTACTTAATATGATATTTATTTACAATATACTTAGTCGGTCCTTAAGTTCTGTCACAAAGGCTTAGACAAATAAAACTAACATTTGTTTATTTTTTAATTTCAAAATATATAAAAGTTATAAGCTTAATAAAAATACATTTTTAAGAATTAATAATCATTCCACATAGTTTCCGCAATTTCCGATACGATCATCTAACATTCACGGCCGAAACCGATTAAAATACGCACCAGTTTTCTGGAAATAGCACTTATTGAAAACGCTTTAAAGGTTAGTTTTTGTTAACTAACAATCTTTTTTGTTTAATATTGTGAAGCCTTTCATCTGTGGCTATGTTTAGAAATCAGCATTATTTTCTTAAAGACCCTCAAAAACCAGCTTATGAAGCTCGATGTTTGGTTTGTTTTCGTATTGCTGCAAATTGATGTGAAATCGCAGGGTCGATTTAATGGGTCGTGAAGATTGACCGGTGTACAAGCGGATCTTATTTGCTTGTAAATACATTTGCATCAGAATTTAAAGGTAAAAGTCTAATCAATATGTCACGCAAATTTCGACTCAAAACGAGAACTTTTACGAAAGTTATAGCCATTATCAATATCGTGGTTGTCCGTGTTTTGACCCATGATTTCTGGCCCCGAATGGAATGCTTAAAGCTCGTTCATCAAATGATTGTAATAGTAAAGAATATCAATTACACTTCTTTTCATTCTATATAAAATAAGGTTTTGATTGATGTACTACAGGTTTATAAAACTCTTTTATTTATTTTTTAAATTGTAATAAATCTCAGTGACAGAACTTATGAACCGACTAGGTATATCAATGTCACTGTTTGTTATTTATATGTGTTTGTAGTTTAAATTACAGTTTGTCTTTCAAGTACCTACATATTTATAGTATAATAACTTTTTCTTACAAGAAGTTCCTTTAAGAGTTTTATAAATTTGTTTTAGTTTTTTTCCGTTTTTATATTATTTGGTATTTTTTTATATTCTTTTATAGACGTTATATAAGTTCCGTCAAAGCACATCTTCATTTTGACGCCGGTAACATCAGTCTACGAGGGTCAAACTGAAAGTTTCGGGAATAGAAAAAAATATGCAGTTAAATCGAATAAAAGTATTTTTATCGTTTTTCAAAGTATTCTCCTTTATATTTTATGCACTTTTCCATGCGATCAAACCAGTCATTAAAGCACTTATTGAAGTCTGAAGTAGGGGTCGACAAAATGGCCATTTTAAAAGCCTCTACTGCTGCTTCCGGCGTCTGAAACCGCTGACCACGCAACTTATCCTTAATTTTGGGTAATGTGAAAAAGTCATTGGGGCTTAAGTCGAGGCTGTATGGAGGATGGTCCAGTAATTGGACTTTTTTACCATCCAGGTACTCAGTTGTTTTCCGAGCGGTGTGAGGGCTGGCATTGTCGTGGTGAAGGATAATGCGGCGACTAGGGTCTTTTTTTCGGAGTTCAGCAAAGATACTCGGCAAACAAATAGTGCTGTACCAATCGGCATTGACCGTTCTACGATCTTCAAGAGGAATAGTAGCCACGTGACCCGATTTGGAGACAAACGTAGCCACCATCTTTTTGGCCATGCTGCGAGAACGAATAACTTTTGTCGGCTTGAGCTCATCTTCGTAGACCCATACTCGAGATTGGTTTTTATTTTCAGGCTCATATGCATATATCCAACACTCGTCACCGGATACAATGCTAAAAACTGCAGTTGAGCTTCCTCCGTTGAATTTATTCAAAGTTCTGAGGCACCAATTGACAGGAGTCGTTCTCTGCTCCTCAGACAATTAGTGAGGGATCCAACGGGAAAACAACTTTCGCACGCCTAATTGTTCCTGTAAAATGATTTGTATCTGACTCATTCCAATGCCCAAACACTCTTGAATCTCCCGATATGACACATGTCGGTCTTCCTTTATCAGCTGACGCACAGCATCGACGTTTTCTTGCGTGACTGCCGATTTTGGTCGACCTTCACGCACGTCGTCCGTGAGGGATAGACGGCCACGTTGAAATTCTGCATACCACCGGTATATTGTCGTCTTTGAAGGTGCTTCATTACTAAAAGCAACAATCATCCGGTCTCCACATTGTTTTTGTGATAATCCACTTTTAAAGTCGTAATAAATCATAGCTCTTAAATTTTCACGGGACAATTCCATTTTCAGCAGCGACTCGACGACTTCAAAAAACAATTGAAACCGAACCATCGCTTTTTTTTTCTATGTGGCCAGTGTGTTAAAATAATGAAACTTTAGAGATTATAAAAAGGTATGATATGTGTCAAAAATATGTTTCTAAGTATTAGATTCCCGAAACTTTCAGTGCAGCCCTCGTATCTCTATGTCGCAGGAAATGAGTTGTAGATACATTTTCTCGTTTTTCGTAGTAGTCAGGATATTTCCTAACAAACTTACATATCTCAAGAATTTATATGCACCTTATGCACGGTAGGTAACTATCTGTATTTTCTATGTTACCTAAGATGCGGACTTTTTTTGGTAGTATAAAGAGAGCTGGCGCATCGGTACTTTTTCCCCATAGGATGAAGCCGTAGCTGAGCCAGGCGTAGTAGGTGACGAGTGCAGTTTGGAAGTCGGTTGATCTTTTAACTTCACGGAGAGCATAAGCGAATTGTGATATTTGAGTTCTAATCTTTTTTATCCGTGTTTTCCAGTTTACGTGAGTATCTAAAGCTAGTCCAAGCAATGTGAATTCATTACAAACTTCTACCGGTTTATTTCTGTAATTTAAGTTTATTTCTAGCGGTTTTTTTGGTGAGCATGGAATGTCATTAGTTTAGTTTTGGAATAATTTATTTGTAGATTGTGCTCATTTAATCATCCTGATTGTGCTCATTTCTGTAGTTTTATCTAATATGCAGTTAAGTTTTCCATTTCACTTACAGTGCCCGGCGGAAAATATTGCAGCTCGACAATCATCGCATTTCCGAACATAAACGAATGTTAATTTCCATGTCCATCAATTACTAGATTTGTCATTTATCAGAATTTGAATCCAGAACAAGTACATTATTATTGTTTAGTTTGATTCCAGTGTGAACTATATAGAGCTGTAAAACTACTTTTTAAATATAATTTACTCCTTTTCAACATGTATAGTCATCATTATCAGCCGCAAGACGTCCACTGCTGGACAAAGGCCTTCCCCAAGGTTTTCCACAACGATCGGTCCTCTGCTGCTGTCACCCAACGGTTTCCCGCGACCTTTATCAGATCGTCAGTCCACTTTGTGGAAGATCTGCCAACACTTCGTCTCCCGGTTCGCGGTCGCCACTCTAGAACCTTTCCGCTCCAACGGCCATCAGTTCTACGAGCAATGTGCCCCGCCCACTGTCACTTAAGGTTTGCAATCCGGTGAGCTATATCGGTTACTTTAGTTCGCCTGCGAATCTCCTCATTCCTAGTAACCAACGATATTAATACAAATGTTAAACAAAATAAAATACTTCAACCGGCATCCAAAAAAGAGGAGGTTCTTATGTTTGACTATAAGGTATGCAACTAAAATGAATATTTATTCGACGACTGACGAAACACGAAGTTTGCCGGGAGACATTAAGAAATTAGAAGCATTATACATAATTAATCAGAAAATTGACAATTCCTTCCATTTCATTATCTGTGCTCTCATTGAGGTCAGGATCATTGTCACTATCAGACGCATTTATCATTAGTCTATTAGTGTAATTGTCTACACCGTGTTGAATTCGTTATTCATTCTCACATTTTATTGCATGATTCCAAACCTTTTTCCACTCTTCAGCCCTGATCATGTTTACTTTTTCAGTAAATATTTTTTTTATTGAAGTTTAATTCATATCCACGTTTCTAGCAGCTAATTGGATTAAAATCGGGATGGTATGGTGGCAATTGCAACACAGTGTGCCCATGTTCGGCAAGTACCTTGTCCACGGAATACTCTGTAAACCTGTCCTTGTGCTGACATATAATATTGTATATCTGGGGTTTTGTCAATTTTGGATCAACTGGAATTTCGTGTCTTTCTAACCAGTTGATAATTTCCTGTTTAATTGTGTTTGAAATCTTCCAACATATTTATTGTGATAGGGTGCGTTATCGATAACCAGAACAGAATCACTTTGTATATCTGGGATTAATTGATTAACCAGCCATTTCTCGTAGTTGTTGTTATTCATTTCCTTGTAATAACCGCCTGTGGTGTCTGTGGATTTATAAGTTAAAAAGGCTCCGGATACAAAGCCTTTTTCGTTACCTGCATGATTAAATATCAAACGTTGACCATTTGAAATCGGTTTTTTTACTACTTTTTGCTTATCATCACTTTTTGTGGGATGTATGTATGTAGGACTCATCGTATAGATTATATTTTTTCCTTCTTCGCGAAATTTGCGTATTTTATCTAGGTATTCAATTCGTTTGAGTCTTACATCGTGCTCTTCCATAAGAATTTTTCGATTATGTTCCATTTTAGTGAACTTAAATCCCATGTCATGAAGTATTTTTTTCAACGCCTTTTCAGACCCATTATAATTAATAAGCTCCGATAATTTAGCTTTTAATGATTTTATTGTCGGCAGTTCATTAAAACGCAAGTGAAAATCGTACACCATCCTTCGAACAACATCATAATCAAATTCATCCATATCTAAACGAAATTGTTTTTTTGGTCTCGGTTTTTTCGGAGAGCTGAACTTAATTGCACTGGAAGGTGTTTCAGTAACGACTTCGTTTAATATATTGTTCAAAGTTCTTTTTGAAATTCCAGTACCATTTTCAACTCTCTCTTGAACCTTCTTAAACTAATTACTTACATCATGATCCTCATTTTTTTTTAATCTGCGGGCTTCTCTTACAAAATATTTATAAACATTTTAGATGATTTCGCGTGACTGGCCTCGTAAAGGTTTCCCTTTTTTTCCTATCGCCATCATCATGCATACATGCCATCGTACAACTTTAAGTGATTTAAAGTTTGGGGTTTTAACTACTCTATGTATATATATTTTGGACTGGGCGCGACCGCACTCTATCGCAACTTGAACACGACTAGGAAACGTTATAAAAGTAGTGTGCGACAGAGATAACGCTCTACGAAGCCGAAATTAGCCGATTCTGTCTTTCCAAAGGTCGAGCTGCAATATTTAACGCCGGGCACTGTAACATTGTTTGGCAAGTTGTGAGAAGAGAGACGTCGTCTGCGAAATAATACATGACTCAATCATAATTTTTGGAAAGTCATTAATAAACAAGTTAAATAATAAACATCCTATTACACTCCCTTGAGGTATTGACGCGTTAGTTATTTTGCTATCTGAACGAACATTCATTATTTTTCCGGTGTCGGGTTCGAAAAATACCTCCTCCGTGAACTTTTCACGATCTTTGAGATAAGAGGCAAACCAATTATGAGCTATTCCACGGATCCCGAATCCATATAGTTAATTTAATGGAATTTTGAAATTTACTTTATTATAAGCTTTGGTCATGTCCAATAGTATACCGATTTCGTACCTTTTCATATATTTTTTTTACATTTCTTGGAAGTAGTTGTAGACCGCAAGGGTCGT
This sequence comes from Acleris sparsana, assembly GCA_923062465.1. NCBI lineage: Eukaryota > Metazoa > Arthropoda > Insecta > Lepidoptera > Tortricidae > Acleris > Acleris sparsana. Next base: position 44,822,475 of record OV281285.1, on the reverse strand, counting down.
TGACCGTTTTTTGTGAAATCCGTTTCGGTATTCATCCAAGATATTAAACTTTTCAAAAAATCTTGATTTTTTTTTGATGGTGTAGATAATAGAGCTATGGGGCGGTAGTTATTGGGATCGGTTTTGTGGCTTTATTTGTGTATACATTTTATTATGGCTTTCTTTAAGAGGTCCGGGAACACTCCTTCAGTAAAGGATTGGTTTATTAGAATTATGAGAGGCAGTGACAGTTAATCGGCGCAGTGTTTAATTAACGAGGGTGTAAGTTCGTCTATCCCGTGGCTATTTTTGTCCGACTACGAGAATTCTAACTCTATTAGTTCTATTACAGAAGTGTGTATTTTCATACTATTAAAGTTAGTGAAAATGAGGTCAAAACACCTTAATGTATCTTGTGTAATGCGCGTGGGTTGTGTTATATGTTGGGTAAAATTGTTTTCTAACATAAAATGTAAAAAATATTTTGTTTCGGATTATTAATTAGAATATTTATGTTAAAATGCCCACTTATTATAATGTCATATTTATAGTATTCATTATTCAAATGTATTTTAATAGTTCGTATTCTCTTCTGTTCCAGTACATTAATATTAGTAATATATTTTGCTGAGGTATTTGTACAACATATATTCTATAACTTAGTTTCCAACATCCCCATACTGACTGACCTATTTGGATTGCATGTAAAGTTAATGTTCCTCCTATAGGATAGGACCATAGCATAGAATAATCGCATTTTCATTTAAATATCATAATTTAAGATTTAGTTCCCTTATTTTATACTATTATTAATTATAGGCAGTATTTTTTATTGCCTACTGGTGTATGTAGAATAAAGCTGCAAAGTGAATGCGTCCCTAACACTAAATCTGGCAGCGTGTACCTACTTCGGCGCTCACCGCCGCAAATCACTTTTTTTTTTTACACAATTTTTGGACAAAAATGTTTGTTAAGTGTTTTTTTATATATAGAAGGATAACTGGGCTATTTACTAGTTTTTTTTTCTGGAGTAAATCACCATAGTTTTAAGTCAGGAGAGGATTTTCAAAAAGAAAGTAAAAAAAATATGGGTTTTTGAGTTTTTCAGTTTTTTTGTATGGGTGTTTAATAATTTTGTTCCAGAAATGAATTCATCGTCCCCGAATTATAAGAAAAAAACACCATTAAGTATATATTTTTAAAGTGAGAAATGCGGAAAATGTAATTAGGTTACCAACTATTTACCTATAAATAAAAATTATGGGTGAACGGGTTAGTATAATTATGAAACTTGGTATCAACACCATTATAAATTTAATAAAAAAGTTTTTAAACAAGCCCTTAACAGTGTAAAAAGCGGGTGAAACTTTGTATGTGGGTTTGCTTGTTTGTTGGTGTTTTTTTTAACATGCACCTTAAAGGAAAAGTTAGTCTAGAGCAAACCCATTGTCATTATAAAATAACTAAAGAGGAAAACATGGGGTGTGTAATGTTCAGTATAAAAACAAATGGTCAAATTTACATTTTGCATAACACTAATTACATGATTCTGATTAGTATAGTGACCAAAGTTTATAATATTAAAAGGCATAAAAACAAAATGAATAATACCTAGAATTATAATTATGAGTGTATATAATACGGCTAGCGAATGCTGAGTTGGGACCGTTTCGCAACAATTTCTCTGTCTTGTTCTTTTTGGGATTTATGTGATGTAATATTGTATTGTTGCGAATAAACGTATCTTTATCTTTATCTTTATCTTTATCTAATAACTGAGTGCATAACCCACTAACATTGTAACAGTCATTTTGTATAATATTTAAATACATAACGTACGGTTAATATAATAACCTACTTACTCAATAAATAGTATAACAGTAACTTAAAAAGAAGTTTACGAACAAGTCGGGCGGAGCTCCTAGTACCCGTGATTATGGCACTTGGCGCCTTGATGCAACTCTAACCTAACCTAACCTATAAGTAAAAGCGATATTGACCTAATTTAGCAGAATGGTGTACATGACCTTGATTTAAAAATATATTTTTTATAGAAAATGGGGTTGCTCTTGACTAACTCTTGCCACTGGAGGGCGAAGATTTTGTCGACCAATTCATAATTACTGTTATCACCTGATTGCATTATTATTGCAAATGTTTTTATATTTTTTAATAATTATACTTAATGTATTTAATATTTATACTAATGTTGTTATACTAAATGAGTGCTACATTATGTAACTGTTATGATACAGGATAATTTACATTTTGTTTTTATACTTGACGTTTTTTATCCATTTCGTATGAATGATATGAAAATGGGCATTGAGACTACTATATTAGTTACATAAGGAACATTTTCAGCTTTGAGGTTTTTCGAATATATTCTCCTAAGTGGGTTAATATTGTAAAGAAATTAAGTAATTAGATGTCTAAATTATCCATCTATTTAATCTAGGGTCGTTTAAAAAACATATAATTAAACAATATAAGGGGCTGTGAATTTATTATGTATGGCCATTTTGTTGTTTTGAATGTTAGAGGCATGAAATTAAAGTTGTATGTGAACCGCTTACTTAAAATTTTGACTTTAAAAGATCTTTGAAGGTGGTGTAAACTATATCTGTACTTTAAAGAGAAGACTCCCCCGCAGACGAATTCCCGGGTGGTAAGCTAGTAATCAAATTAAAACGTAAACTAAGTTTTATGAGTTGATGCGACATTAACGGGTTTCTCTTTAAGAATAAAAAGAAAGAAGCACACTAAATTTGTTTATTTGAGACTATTTACACCCTCAGCAAACCCCCCACCCTTGAGGACTTTTAGTAAGTTTATCTGGATACCGCAAGGTATAACTGTAACAATTTAAAAAACTACATGAATTATTTCCCCTGATTGGCCATATTCGGCTTGATTAGAACGGGGTTTTTGCTTTATGTGACTACGTATAAGTTATTTATATTTATTTTTAATGGCGAATTTGATATAGCAGATAAAAATGAGAAATTTAGTTTTATATTTATAATGCTATGCGTTCTTATAAATACAATTCAGGGTTGTCCACTGAACTTGGCACCCATTTAAATCTAAAGTCTGTTTTTGGTGAAGTCGACCACCACACCATAATTATCATAATCATAGCTCGGACAGGTCATAGCAAAAACAGATATGGAAATAAAACAAGATTCAATAGAGTCGTAATACCTAAGATTATGATTATCTAAAGCTGATATTATCGGAATTTAACTTTTTTCTTTGTTGGATATCCGTCATAGTTTTGTCAAAGTGGCCTTCCTGAAACAGTTTTGTGACAATTGAAATTAGTAGAATTATTTACTTCTGGTTATTTCTAAATATTTTTAATATATAATTTAAATAAGAAACGTTTAATAAGTGGATTAAGAACTATCCCGAGCTCTCTTATGATGGCAATGTCTGTGAAATATTGTGTTCAGCATGTGACATTCGTATTTAACAGTTAAAGAATAATAATATTAAAAAAGAATGTTAATGAAAGTGCCTTCACAAACATATGGAAAATTTTGGGTTATCGTTTACTGTACATAATACGACTCTATTAATCTTGTTCCATTACCGTGTTGCGATTGTTTTGCTATGACCTGTCCGAGCTATGATCATAATATTGAACTTGGCTTCTATTTTCACATATATGTTGTTGGTGGGATTAGTATTAATGTTTTAGACTTTAAGGGGCGCACTATTATTTTGAATATGCAGCAATGTGTTTGATGTAATTTGTACTTCCGATCTATTCCGATAAAAGTCGAGAAATGCTGAGTGATAAACTCTAAATAATGTTGCTGTAAGAATACGTAATAGAATAAATCAATCAATATGCAAACAAAATTATTTCGTAAGTCTCATAAATAGGGTTCGGAAAATCGGGAGCTAATACACCTAAACTTCGGGCTCAGTACCTACATCGCGTAGATGTTGACTAATATGGAAGCGGACTCAGTTTAATTTTACTAATAAATTTTCCGGGATTTCCCGGAACATCGGAAATTAGAATAATAGCCATACCAATGTATGAAAGTATTTAAATAGACTCATTTTATATATCCTGTGATCAAAAATTTATGTAATTCATGTGATTTTCATTTAACTGACAGTACAGTATTAGCAGACATCAAACGAAAGTTGTATTGTTACTTTTCGTAAAAGTAATGGTATAAAGGGACGTATCTTCGTTTAACCAGTAAATCAAAACAAAATGTACATGTACATTACATGCTATGCAAAAGTAAACAGGTAATCAACAAACCGCGGCACACGTGGTATATTTTTGTATTTCCGTCATTGTTTGATGTTTAGCAGGTAAATAAAAAAGGACAGCAAGACTGCAATTGCCTGACATCGGAATCTATTGTTTTAAGATAAGAACGTTTTGAAGGGGTGGGATACAGATAAGAATGTCCTTTAGTGATCTAGGGAAGTTTATGATTAATTCGTTGCTGTGTTTGACATGCTTCGGGTGTCAAATGTGTTTTCGTAAGAAAGAATTAGTGAAGTGAAGAAACAACTATACCATAATTCTTTTCACAAAAGAATATCTTATGTATCCTAAGACGGTTTTCCTGTATCTCCTATACTTCAGGATTTCCATAATATACTGAAAACCACTCAAAAATACCCTGTTTAAAAAACACGTTAAAAATATTGTTTTTTTATATATTATATTATCAATGTTATCATCTTAACACAATACCTATAATTATTTAAGCCCTTATAATATAACGGATTAACACGTGCCTTTTTGATACATTTTGTATGTCGTTAAAACATCTTGTATGTTGAGGAAATTCGCTAAAAAGGCATAACCCAATGACAATTGATACGTATAAACTATTTTCTGATGTTGCATACAATCCCGGAATCCCGGAATTTCAATAATAAAAAATATTATTTTTGAGAAGCCGACTCCATACTTGCTTAGCTTTTTCCGGAATTTTGTTAGTTGTAGGTATAATAGCTCCCGATTTTCCGAACCCTACTCATAAATATCGATTGTTCGCGGGTAAAAAACCTTAATGTTTCTAATTATTTACGAACTTAACTCACCAACGGTGTCATCGTCAGATGAGGCAGAAGCAAATCCTCCGTGGGATGATGATTGACCTCTGCACGAGTCACTAGTTCTGGAGCCATCTGTGGAAATGTGTATTGTTTTTATAAAAATACAGTTATATAGTTAGCGTTTAAGACATTCGTGCCTGTTACCAAAACGCATGTATTTATGCATGCATATATGTGTCTGTATGGATGCCTACCCGGAATTCATGATTTTATCCAAATTGGTTGATGGGGTGACTTACGAAGTCAAAGTCAAAGTCATTTATTTTGCTTAAAACGTGGTACAAAAGATGATTTACATAGATTATCACAGAAACACACATTTTACCAGTACCTGGCATGCAAAATTAAAATTAAGGATATACAAAAACTTATTACAATATCACAATGCACAATGTTATCACTCATAAGCTGTCAGTGTAATCGCTATAAAATTAAAATTGAACTATTTGTGTCTAAATCCAAATTCAACATTTATAATAATCAAAGTAGTCACTAACACAATAAAAACATTATTGTAGTAACCACTTCCTTAATCTAGCTTTTAACAGGTTAATTGGCAATTCTTTGATGTCATCGTGCAACTGATTGTATCTACTAATTGTCATACAATACGCGTTGTTACCGTACAGTTTGGTCCTTTTAGTCGGAATAGCTGGTCGATTAGGGTATCTCGTATTAAATTTACATATGTCACTTTACTTATTAAATATACCCTGTATATGATTTAACGAATATACACTTGGCACAATCAACAGATTTAATTATCTTAATAATGGCTTACAAGATGTTATAAAATCCACATCACATATAGCTCTTACGCACTGCTTCTGCGCTATCAAGATACGTTTTGCATGACTCGAGTTACGCAAGGAAGATACCATATCTAAGAATGCAGCAAATGTATCCATGATAGGCCTGCATTGCAGTTTCTTTTGTATACTAATCTTTACAAATTTCCATAGAGCGTAAGCAAAGAAGTTTATTTTACCGCATAATTTATCAATGTGAACCTTCCAAGAAAGTTTATCGTCCAAACATGCGCCTAAAAAAATTTTGTATAACGATTCTGTTAATTTCTTATCGTCAAAGGATACAGTTAAAGGTTGTTTATTGCCATTTTTGTTCACAAATTGTATGAATGTAGTCTTGTCAATATTAGCATTTAAGTTATTTTTATGTTACCATGTTGTAACATCAGCAATGGTCTTATCTATGTCATTATTATAAGTCCTGTTATTATGACAAGGTACGACGATGGATAGATCGTCGGCAAAAAGCGTACAATCAAATAACAGGGGTCCCATGATACACCGACTCTGTTAACTTTAATAGAAGACTTATGTGTAATCTCAGTATTGGTCGAGTCGAGTCGAGTTATTTGCACGAAATGTGTCCTGGTATATATGTAGTCCCTGAACCATTCATTTGCTACCCCTCTTATTCCATACCTCTCACATTTGGCCAGAATTAGTCCCTAGTCCCCGCATAGTTCTGATTGTCCTCTGATCGTTATTTGGGTCAATCCAATTGTTATTTGTCCTCGGTGCCATGGTTAAATAGGAAATAAGGTGGCGGTCATAGTCATAGTCATATTCATTTATTGCTTAATGTTGTACACTGAGGTCTTCAGAATACATACCGCGGGTCTACAATCCATGGACTCGCTATTTCCTAATTATTATATACGAGTACATAACACCTTGCGTTGGACTTTCAGTATATTCAGATACCTTCAATAATTAAACCGTTGTACCTACCAATTTAAATCCATTTTGGCGTAGAGGTTACCTCCGTTGTGAAAGAGTGACAAACAAACAAGTATTAGTAGGTATGGGTAAAATGAATTAAAAATGTCTTGTTTATTTTGAAATGTGACAGTACTGAATCAAGATGGTTTGTATACAATAATGAGGAAATACTGAATTTATCGATTCTAGAACCACGGCATGCCACCAAAAGTCGTAAAATTAGAGGTAACTGTGATTGTTGTTATAATTTTATAAAAACTGAAGAACTTTTCGAACAGTAGAGAATCGCTTAACATTAGGGAATCAATAGGTCTTTTGTGATTTTGTTTACCCTAAGTAATACGTAAATACTTATCTACAATATAATAGTTATAAATAACTGTAAAATAATATAGTATAGTCAATATTGTTTTGAACCAGTTTACTGGGGTCCCAAAGATCAACGTTAAACCGCTTAGGGCTGATAGAGCAGCTAAAAAGCTATCGATTTAACCTCTATGTATGTTCAGCGCTTTATACTAATTATTGATAATTTTAATCGGATTTTTTGAGAATTTCCCTTATGCTCATGTCGCAAAAAATCCTCAATTACATGTGTTATTTCAAAAGTTTTTCAGTCGTATCTTACATAATTAGAATCATTACGAATCAGCGAAGTTTTTAAACCTTTTTTCCCGTTTTTTTATCAACTGTCTTGGTAACAACGTTTACAAGTTGTTATTTCCATACCAACAGAAAAACAAACAATGGGATACCCCTAGTATGGAGAATCAAATAAAGTCATTACTTAAAAAGTTTATTAAAAAATAACAGCATATGGGTTTTTAAAACGACCCCGGTTCGTAATGAATAATGACTCCAATAATGTAAGATACCACTGTAAAACTTATGAAATAAAACATGAAATTAATTATTCTATAAGGGAAAATATATCAAAATTCAGATTAAAATGATCAATATCTCCGAAACTAGTACAAATCACTGAGCATACAAATGGCTTAAATCGATAGATTTTTAGCTGTTCATTCAGCCCTAGGCGGGTTGACGTTGGTTTTTGGGACACCCCGTAAACTAAATCAATGCCCGTGTCGTTATTTTCCGACTATATATAAATAAAACAGAAAGAGATCAAACCAAACAAATACTAGTACATAAAAATAATCAGGATTTAACCATGCTTAATAAAATTTTACAACGGTTATTCGAAATGTAAAATGCTGCAGACGAACAGACTGAAATTATTGAAACAGGCAGGCAAGGGTATGTAATAGATCAGCTTTAGATAAGTTCTTACGATTTGCCGGCAGTATAATTTTGACAGCTGAAATTGAAAAACAAATATTTACCAAAAGCTTTAAGAGGAAGCTTGTGAAGCTAAAAGTCTCCATACAAAATGCGAAAACGTTTCTCTCCCCTTAAACCTCGTCCGATTTTAACGTTATTTGAATATAACAAAACAAATTTAAAAAACAAAGACGTGCTGTTATTTTTTATAACAACTACATTTTAAAAAATCGTGAAAAGCGGGCTTGATTTAGGGCTTGTGATTTTTTTTCACTCTTGCAAAATTTGTATGTTTTTTTTACAGCTACTCGATTTTAGCGGCACTTCACAATCCTCTTAACAAAAACCTTTTAACAAAAAATTACACCGTAAGAAACAACACTCTTCCAAGTACATCCTGTATACAATTCGTTCCATAGATGAGTCCCGTGAATCCCCACAGTTGTTCACATCTTCCAAAAGGATATGAACAACTGTGGCGGTCATTAGTCCCGTGTGCGAGCTTCGTCAATGGTGTTATGGGTGTTGTTAAAAAAAATATACCCGTCACTACTCGAGCTTACAATCCAAATATCCGGATATTCGAATTATCCGGATATTCGCTTAATTTCAAATCCGGATTTGGGCTAACCTTGTATCCGGATAGTTCGGATATTTCGAATATTCAACAAATAGGAATACAAAATAATTTATGGATTGAATTTGACGCCAGATCAAATCGCATGAACATTAATTCTTTAATAAAATGCGCGAGCGAGCCGCACGATATCCTCGTCTCAGATTCTACAACTGGTGGTGGTGGCACGTCAGTCAGACATCAGTGCTCATCGCGTTTGTGTTATTCGTACGTATTGTCGTGTATTCGTGCTTTAAGTGCAGAAACACATCGTGGCGTGAAGGTGCAGCATGGTAGTGGAAATTACCATGAGTTGACGTGACGTGTGCGAGTAAACAAAGATTTTGTTAAGGTTAATCGACAGTGGCAGATTAAGTATTGCGAAACTTAACCCGTTATTTAAATTTAATATTTCATGAATATACTTTGTTTGATGTATTTACAGAATGTTAGTTGATATGGTATCTTTTTCGTTTGTTTCAATTACTTAGTTGACCATTTATACTTGGTGATAATAATAATAAACGGATAGTACTGGGATCTTACTGTTCCCTACGTATACTTATACAATAGTTTGGCAATATTGTAGCTCACATAATTTGCTATTATTTTTTTTAGTCCTGGACCCCTAGGAAAGTAGATATGGAATCATCTATGAAGTTCTAGTGTAAAATAAAATACGTTTGCGGTACTGAACATTTATTAAAAAAAAACATTTTAACCTATGGGAAAATGTTAATCATGCCCAACCGGTGGTGATGGAACCTATTACACCCATTCTTATGACCCTCGAGCCCGTCCCCAAAGCCTGCACGGATATTGTGTCGTTCAATTGTTCATCCCAGTTCCTGACTACAATGTGCTCGTGCATTAGAAACTGATTGATATGCATGCATGCAAGTTGTGCCACATGTCAGTGAATGCCTTTCCAAAATTGAAGAGCCACCTGTACGTTGTAGGAAAACTTAGTACTTTCAGGCAGTGACATTTTTCCCGCTTTCCAGATTTCTTGTGTGATACATTGAAGCAATGACCTTAGGTAAATAAAAATTTCAATGTAGATGGCTCATTACACGGGAAAGTTCTTTTTTATTATTACCTTGTTCTTGTTTCCTTGTTGTTGTTCCTTGTTCACAGTCTAAAATGATAACCATGACTCTAGGATCAATAGATTTTTAGAATGACCAATTATTTGTCCAAAATCGGAGTTTTCTTTTTTTTAAGTACAAAAATGCATTTATCTCCTAAAGTATAAAAAATCGCTGAACATACATAGGGGTGTTTTGGCTAGCCTTCAAGATGACCTATTTAAATTTTTCATTTGGGCCACAAGAAACCCGACACCCTGTATAACCTAAACTCTCGTGATTCCTTAAGATTAATATTTAAAGAAATTAGTATTTTGACAATAGCGTCACCATTTATTTATGAGAATATTATTTATGTCATTAAAAATCAAGACTCTTTTATTAAGAATTGTGATACAGTTTGAATACAAGAAATAAAAACAAAAATTGCTATTAAACAATTTCGAGTAGTAAGTTTTATAAATCATTTGTAGGTCAATTCATTCTTTTCTATAACAAATTACCAGACGTAATTTCAAAGTTACCATTTTCAGTACTTAAAACTTACTTGAAAAAGTCGTTGATGTCCAAAGCTTACTATAGGGTCGAGGACTATGTAACAGATAATAATACATGGCCTAAACTAAACACCTAAATAACTTAATAATAACTTAGTCATAAAAATTATGTAAACATTGTATCTTGTCTAGGGGACACGGTTTCTGTAGGAGAATGTATCGAAACTTTTTAGGTGGTTGCCTTGCACCGTCATAGGTGAGTATAATTTGTACATATTTTTTACTTTTTTATAACTACTACTTATTAGTTCTTGTGAAAACTCTGAGTTTTGAGACATTTTTTTCCTTCTCAACTATGCATGAATATATTTATTTTTTATTTTATGTGAGATCATTGTTAGGGTTCCGTAGTCAAACTAGGAACCCTTATAGTTTCGCCATGTCCGTCCGCAGCCTAGCTCAGGAACTCTTAGAAAGCTGTAATTTGGCATGAATATACATATTAGTCACGTCAACAAAGTGGTAAAATATAATCTTGAATGATTATTTTTTAACGTACCTCCCCCACCATGTAGGGGGGGGGGGGGTTTATTTTTTTTCTCGTCTACCCTAGTGTGCGGTAACGATGGAAAGATCTTTCAAAAATATTGTGAGTTTGTGAAAACAATTTTTCTATTAAGGGTCCGATTATTATATATTAAGCTTTAAAGCGCTATTTTTTGTTATGATATATGTATATGATACAGGTGATTAAAGTGTTAATACCTAATAAAATCATCTAAAACGGTACCAAATGGCTTAAAATAGAAAATGAGTAATTACTTGTTGTTTTTATGTTTGTAGTACTTAGCGGCTTCGGAAACCTACACTGAGCATGGTCCGGCGTGCTCTTGCACGGTTTTTTATAATTAGCCTAGGCCCAGAACTGAAAAACGCGTCACTAAACCATTGCAAGCGGCAAAGCATGCAACAGTTAGGATGACAACGTTATCAGAGGGTTTTGACTCAGGAGAAAACGGATCTGCCTGTCGCCATTCCGAAATTTGAACCGTTAGTATGCTATACCGGAAAAGGTGCAGCCCATATAAAATTGTTCGTCGTACATTTTGTAAATCGTTTTTCCGGTGCCCTAAATAAGGTCCGATTGTTATGTTTTTTTAAATCTATACATATAAAATGCTTTGTCCTGAATGACTGACTGACTGACTGACGGATCAACGCACAGCCTAAACCGCTGATTGTAGAGACCTGGAACTTTGAGGGTGTGTTGTTTGTATGACGAAGACATCCGTTAAGAAAGGATTTTCCGTAATTGTATCCCTAAGGGGGTGAAAAAGGGGGGCAAAGTTTGTATGGGACAACTTGATTCCTTGGACCAATCTACTTCAAATTTTGCATAAACATTCTTTAACAGAATTGATGGAAGAAGTGTTTCGTATTTTATTGAAATGCATCCCCCTAAGGTGGTGAAAAAGGGGTAGAAAGTTATTTTGGGGGTGATTTACTTCGAAGTTGATATTAATACTCCTTAGTGGTTTTGAGTTACATTACATGTTTAAAAACTCAATTCGAGTTTATTCAAAAAAGGTTGAACTCACATAAAAGCTTGGTGCAACGCAAATACCCAAACCGTTGAGTCTTAAGATTCCAAATTTGGTACATAGGTTCCTGTTAAGGTCTAGAGGTGCAGTAAGAAAATCGACCTCCAACGGGATGAAGTAGGAGATGTAGCGGGAAACTAATTTAAAAAAAAGGACAATTTAGCCATGGTAATGCAACTTTACGTCCCTCCAGCTCTATTTCTTTCTCCGCCATCTTGCAAAAGCTGTCACTGTTTTTTGCCAATACTTTAAATTTCATTCTAGTGCTAATCATGGTTGGGCAATATTGTAGAGTACAAAATTTGTTAAAACTTTTGGCTTCAATTTTTTTTTCCACTTCCCCTAGGGACGAAGATATTGAATCGTGTATGGGGAGCTAGCATTAAATATTTCTACTTTTGCCTAGTTCTCCCTCGGAAATATTCAGGAGCCAGAGGGTGATGCCAACCATAAATATGAACCAATTTTAATTAATTCTTCTGAAACCGATAATTATCAATTGTGCATACTCCAAAAAAAAACTTCTTTACCTTGATATACTCGGTCCAGAATCATCGTCAAACTAAAATATTGATTAAGAATATAATTGTATTGTACAGCTAATAATTAAATAAAAATCTTTACATTATCTTTAACTGATATTAATATTTAAAGGAAGACGCCTAATACAATCAGTCCTACTCAGGTTTACTACTAGCTGACGCTGTTACGACTGCATACAATGACCGGCAAACTCTCAACGGGACGGGTTGTAACATCCGACAAAGAGCTATTCTATTGTTTTGTATTCTGCCGATATAATTGTTACATCCCTTTGCCTGTTGCTTTCTAACGCGCGTGAGAGAAAGATATGGAATACTCAACGGAATACTTGACAATAGTTGTCAATTGTTGTCAATAATTTAAGATATTTATTGAAAATTGAATGGTTTTAATACATTCTTTACATCTTTTCGCGTGTTATCATTTAAAAATAAAATTAAGTTATCGGTGGTAACTCAGTGTATCTTGTTTTCAGTCTTTATGATTTTATTTCGGCCCTTTCCTTGGCACACTTCGGCATCTTAACGGCTTTGCGAACAATAGACGACTTAGGGGGCTTCTAAACGAGCAACATTTTCACGGCAATGTGTGGCCGGCAACTATATGCATCTTGCTCTAACATACGAAGTAAGAGTAAGATAGCACTAGTTGCCGGCCACACATTGCAGCAAAACATGGCCCGTTTAGAAGCCCCTTAAGGTAAGTGTGCTTAAACCGCCATTAAGCAGAATTGTGCCGTCCTGCGTTTTGCGCGCTGATTCAAAGTCCTTGCTTATAGAAGGTCATTGCCTAGACTAAATATAATGCTAGGTTAAGTTTTATAATTGTATAAAATCCTAACTAATATTTATAAAACGAGTGACTATTGAATTTCTTGCGGCGTATCTTCTCAGCAGTGGTCTCCTGCGAAGCGCTGGGTAGATTTTCGACGTGTAAAAGTGCCCGTGCGGCCTACTTACTGAATAAACATCTTTTATCTTTTATTTAAAATCATTTATAAATATACTCTGATAACTAGACAAACTTTATCATAATTAATTACAGGATCTGCTAATGACACCCAAATGAATTTGCGGTGTATTATTAGCCTAAGGTAGGTGTGCTCATTTACTATTTCGAGATGGCTACAGACACAATGGGCACTCCCTCCATCAAGCACGACTGCTCATGAGCTTCGATCCTAGTATTGAGTCTGAGGCTACACTAAGCAGCGATTTGCTATACGATAAACTGAGCGAAAACAAAGAGTGGCTACATTAATAAGCGAAAACCTAGCGATGAAGTGGCTACATTGCATAAATCATACATTGCGATTTAAAGAGCGATTTAGGTGGCTACTCTAAGACCAACCAATATAAGCGATTTCGCCGGGAATCCGCCTGTAATTTGCTGTACGCTAGAAGCAAAACAATTGCAGCGATTTCGCGCGAAAGTGGCTACATAGCAGCGAATAGATCGCGCGGAGAAAGGAAGAGGCTACAATTGGAAAGCTCATTTATATTCATAACCGACAGAACATACTAGCTTTGTATACCCACTTGTGTACTCATGATACAAAAATGTCTCACCAAACCAAGTCTTGATTCTGTACTAGAAAATAGTTATCTCAAGTATAAGATATATTTCTATTTTCCTGCCCATAAATACTAACGCTTTACGACCATTTTATTTCTGTATTCACCATGTTTGGCCATCCACATTGCAGGACGCGCTTGGTTTCCGATATTAAAGTTCGATGTCCAACATAGACATGGTTGAAATCAATATTCCGTATAACCACAACCTCTCGTAAACAGCGATTGAAACAAAATAGGTTAAACTGGACGCGCGAATACGCCACAATGAGTATAATAAACCTAGTCATGTAAATGTAGCTAGCTATAGTGCTAAAATGTATTTTTTAATTTTCCTTTTTCTTTTTTGACTGGAAATTCCAGGTACCAATTGAAACCTCGCCATACAGCTCACGGTGTCGGTAGTTGTATACGTGAAAATAACGTTATTTTAGTATTGCGTTTCCGTTCTTCTCTATAAATGAGTGTTTACACCGACTGGCCCACGTGTTAAGAAATAAGTACCTTGTCTCTCGTGGCGGCATAGGCGGTAGCTGTGAGCAGCGGGCGAGGAGCGCCCTCCGATGGCCGCCGCGTGCGCAGGGCCGCTTGCGCCGCTTCCTCCGCTGTGTAGCCCTTCATCATCAGAGAAGCCTCCAGGTAGTGAGGTTGCTTGTCCCACTCCAGGGAAATCGCTGTATGTAATTAATAACCGTGCTTTCATTATATTATATTCGTATTGTACAGTAAAAATGTCTTAAATATGTTGCACTAGGTGCGTTTGTCGTGTTCGAGTAGTAATTAATATATTTTCAAAAAGAGTGCAGTATAACTGCCGTTGAAATAAATAAAAAATAGAACATTAGTCCCGAGGTGTCTTGGCCCGAGCTGCCAGCAAGGGACAAGACTCGGGACGAGTGAAAATGACAGTTCCGCAGGTGTATCAAACGACGTTTTTAATACATATGCACAAAGATGTCAATGTAAGGAAAATTTAACAGTAAATAAATGAGACGATTTTGAGAATAAAATTAATGCCACGTCGTGATTATAATATAAACTTAAAAAATAAATAAAGATATATTACTATTTGATTTCCTAGCAACTAAATTTATTATTTGGTGTACCAAAGCCAACTGTCATCCATAATACTCAACCAGTCAGGCGGTGAGTTACTTAAATACTGTATTAGCCAGTCACGTATAAAGGTGGATTCACATTCCGCCGTGCTGGGCCGGGCCCGACTTTGGCACGCCAATTCTCATCTAATCGATCTTTCGTAATACTCATTCGGCCAACTTTATATTATAAACTTATTCTTATTAAGAACTGTTTCACAAATTATATGATTTTAGGAAAACTATATATTTGCCAATGTCGTGGCTTAAACGTTTATTACCAATCATTATCTTAAGATCCATTCATCAGATCTATGATGTATCTAATGAAACATTTTTTTTCTAACTAGATTCATTACGCGGAAGTAGGGATTTAATGAGGTATTATTTGTCACCTGATATAATTTCTACCCAGTTGCAAGGAATGAATCTACGGAGAATATTTTTCTCAGTAAATCTTACATGTTGTCATGGATCTAATGAGAAGTAAATAATGTATAGTCAAGGTCACCAACATACCGGGTGATCTCGAATTGGTAATACAAAATCAAAGTACTACATAGAGCTTCCCTAAACCAATCGCTTCGACGAGGTCTCACGCTACATTTTAAAACATAAATACTTTTTTAAAGTTTTCTAATTATCCCAATTTTATGGCTTAAATTGGTTACCCTACCATTACGTTTAAAATGAAAGAGGTTTAAAGTATTTCAAATGAACACTTTCCTCTTTGGTTCGTTATCTGACACATCATTTATGACAAAAGCGTATCTTGATTAGTAAATTGTCACTTGTCGTGTCAAAGAAAGTAAGAGTTTAGTTTTAAAATAAGATAGTAATTAAACAAAATGCCCCGAGCTTATCCTTATACGAATATTCAGCGAATGGATATGTTATCTTTTTATTTTACGTCACGAAGTACCGTACGAACTCAAGCATTGTTTCATGAACGACACCCTGACTGTCCAACTCCTAGTCGTGTTCTAATAAACTGCATTGTCCAAAATTTAAGAGATTTTGGACAATTTACTGTCCCAGTGCACGCTCAAGCTCCGGGCCGGCGGCCGCGGTACTCACAGACGTTTCGGAGACGAGTTCTCGACTACTTTAGCCACCACCCAGAGGCGAGCTCAAGGGACGCTGCCGCAAGATTCGGAACGAGCTAATGGTTTATTTGGCGATTACTGAATGCTGAAGGAAAGCATCCATTTAAATTCCAAAGGATGCAGGATATCATATTAGCCGATTATCCTAGAAGAGTGCAATTTTGTCGTTGGCTGCTGAAAATCTACACTTGAACATTTTATGGACCGACGAGGCAACATTTACAAGAGTAGGCATGTTCAACGTTCACAATGAACACTGGTGGTCTGATCGTGAAGCAAATCCTCATGTAACTCGCAGGGACTCCTACCAGACACGTTTCTCGGTCAATGTTTGGGCAGGAATACTGAACGACTGTTTGATTGGTCCTCGTTTCATTGACGGAAATTTAAATGGGCCGAAATATGAAGAATTCCTGATAAATGTGTTACCGGTATTGCTACGAGAGGTGCCGCAGCAAAATTTGGAGGCTCTGTATTTCCAGCAGGATGGTGCACCAGCTCATTTTTCCCTGCGTGTGCGAAGCTACTTGGACCAAGAGTTCCCTGTGAGATGGATTGGACGCTGTGGCCCAGGGGCTTGGGCTCCTAGAAACCCTAATCTCACCCCTCTTGACATCTTTTTGTGGGGCGAAATAAAAAGGAGATTGTACGCACGGAAAACAGATACTGTGGGTGAACTTCGCCAAAAGATACTTGAGGCATTTAATACTGTAAAAACCAATGAATTTGTTCTCCGCAGATTGAAAGACAATCATAGGCGAAGGGCGGAGTTATGTATCCAGGAAGGGGGGGATCATTTTGAGCAAATTTCAAAAGTTGTTTAAGTTTCTAATTTTGCATTTTGTACTGTACATTATTCAACAATAAATTATTTTTAAACATTCACTCATTATTCAGTTATTCACTTTATCAGATAATTTAGTAGGGTACTTAAGACTAAAGGGTTTAGTTGGATCGATGTCAGCACCTAGTTTATTAATAACATCGAGTGATAGATACAGGAAAGGAAATTGAGACACATTTTGTACCTTGTCGCTATGATGTGTGGCTGTGCGTCACGTTGAATGTCCACTGTCATTAAGTCATTATTTTTGTGACAGAGTACAAAATGGTTCGAGAATCAATTTCCTTGTCTGTACGACAGATACGCATGACGTCATGTAGGTTAACCACACTTGGGATTTTAAATTATTTTTATTAACTTGATTTTTTACAAAATTAACGATAATTAAGGAAAGCTAACTTTAAAAACTGAGTTAATGCAATACACTATTAGTACCTAATTAACTGAATCATAACATAATCAAGTATTTTGTATTACCAATTCGAGGTCACCCTGTACATATATAAAGTTTCAAAAATATGTATGTATGTTGCTGACTGTACTTGAGGATATACTCAATAATATTTAAAATCTATGTAGTTAGACACATAAATTCTCTGTCAATATAACACAAACTTACGTTCACAAAATCTAGAAATTACCACCTTTTAACCACTTCAATTGCTTGAATTGGCCACTTCTGGATACCGATATTTTTATAATTTACCTCTTTGAAAATGGTAAGTCTGGTCAGATTTCATTCAATTTTAAAACAGGATTTTCAGACATCGTTAATTAAAGAAACAGTATTTTAGAAAGTAATAATTATTTGAAATTGTCATTTTACAAGACGGGTTATGCCAGATGTGTGTACTGTTAGAAGAGTGTATGTTGTGTGGTGAACATTTTGCGTCGCGGACATTTTGTGACATTATTAATACTAATTAGTCATTAGGACTGAGTAGGTACCAATTTCACCAAATGATGTGAAATTTAATTAATGTTAATCGACTGTTAGTTCATACATTTTGACACCTGTTAACGTCTTAATCGTCTGTTAAGTGGTTAACACCGTTTGATGAAAATGGTACTTAACCTCCGAAAAGTTTTCTGCTACAATTTGTCAGTTATCTGCTATAAAATAAATATTTATTAAAGAAACTTCTTTAGTTTACATTCAAGACAAACTGATAACATGCCCGCTACCTGGAAATTAAGCGCATTTTTACTAATATTTACATTAAGGCTGTGGTGCCAACCCCGCAGCTATTATTGGTTCTGTGTTGTTGGCCATACATGCACCACATACGGTAAAAATCATTTTTCATCCAATTACACGGCCAATTTTATTTCTATGTCGATATATCGAGGATTTTTTCTCATCAAACGTCAGCACAGGTTTATTCGATGCCAAGTGCCACCCTTTCTCTGTAATTATTCCTAAGGCCTTATATGCACAATAGCCACTAATGGTGGCCTCTATCAGGTTATGTGTTTCATCAGGAACGCATTTTTCGCAGTGAGGTTTTCGTATTACAATATCAGATTCGTCCTAAAAACCAATTACGAGAAGCATTTCAATTTTTTTAAATCACGTATTTTAACTTCACAATCTATCTAAATTCATATAAATTAATTTGTTACATTTTGGCAAATACTTACCGCAGATAACGTTACAGATCCTGTACGCTTTTTGTTATAATTTTCGCGCCACCAGAGACTAATCCCTTTCTTGTTTTTTAAGTAAGTATGGAACCTATAATACCTATATCCCTCAAACAAGACGACTTTCCCGCGTCCACTCTTAATAAATTTAGATTCACTCATTGTTCGGTTTACCTAAACAAATGATAAGTATCTCTGTAATATGACAAACAGCAGTGACAAGTAAGTAACGGTATTTATTATCATGATGCTACAAGTGACCAATTCAACATTATATCTAAAGAATGATGAAAACATGTCATTAAGTTAGGACGCGCTCGCCCAGACTAGAGTAGAATAGATATTTTTTTTGGTAATAATTTTGAGGCCCAATCGTAAAGTGGAACGTAATCGAAATTAAATAAAACGTTTTATTCATACGGTCGTACTACTTGGAAAGCAAGAATTGCCTTTCCGCGGCCATGATGAGAAACACGATTCGAAAAATCTTGGTAATTATATAGAGACATTGCTCATATTTGAGTAAGTTTTGAATAGAGTTTGTTCGCTTCGCATACAGTTTTTTCTGGACTCTTAGGTGGCATTCAAAACGATCTCATAAACTGCGTAGCGTCGGTGATTTTAGATGAGATTAAGTGTGAGGTCCACAAGGCGAAATTCGTGTCCGTCATGATTGACGAAACTCTAGATGTGAGTGGCAGAGAGCAGTTAATTGTTATATTTAGATATTTAATAACGTTATCAGTCAAATTAATTCTCGCTATGCATCATTTAGCTACTTAACTTTCTTGGTTTTGTAAATATTTTACATGACAACAGCTGTATCGAACGTGCGTAGGTGTCAGCTAGCCAACTAAATTGTACTGATAAGGTAAAATATTGGAGGGGTTTTATAAGTTTTATATAAAATCACAAAAACGGTTGGCATAGCGAAACTTGGACCGCATTTAGCGGTCAAATGAAGATATTTTTTTAATTGAAGTAATATTGTTTTTATCTAACAGTTACATTCTAACTGCAGAGTTTGATTCGCGAAGCTTATTCATCGTGGTTTCCCAATTCCCATACATTATAAAAAACAGACAAGGGTTCATAAGGGTTTATTCTGAAACCCGTATTTCTCCTGTTACATGGGTTGGAAGTAACAACGGTTTTATTAGTTTATTTACATAAACTTTTCTCATAAATGCTTCCCAATATTATAAAAGCTGTCTGTTTATTTATTTGTTCAGTGTTTAGGGTCCATGGGCACAACGAATCGATGTAAAATTTGGTACGAAGATATAAACCCCGGAAACGGACACAGTGTACTTTCATTCCGCAATATCAAGTCCCCGATAGGGAATAGCAATGAAACCGCTAATATTGATCGCACCGCATCGGATACCGTCAACGAATGGTGATGAAGGAACCTTCGATTTCAGAGGTATTTTTTTATTTTTTCTCGAGCCTTTTGTTAGAAGCATTTGCTTATTAATCAGGTATTTGAAAAATGCGTTTTTAATGTTTTGCGCAAAAAGAGGTACGTGGTACGTATTGTTTTTTTGTTGAAAGTTGGATTTTCGAAAATATCGTGCGGAACGATTAATATTTCGCACTAGCGCGTTTTACGTATTCATTTTTTTATTTAAAAAAATCTATGCCCTACATCCACCACAAGAGTTTGCAACTTTAAATAAAGTACCAGTAGCGCAGCGGTAAATAGGGGTGCGAAGAGCTACTTAAATCGCAGGCGATGTCGCGTAGCGATGAAGTAGAACGGTGCGGCGTGCGCACACGTCACTGCAATGCACAGCACTGTAGGTTACTTTTAATGTTCACGCAATCCTTGTATCTGACGTTATAATTTTTGCTTTGATATTTTTATACAATTTAAGTTACTCGTATTTCGCATAGTGTGTTCGCGCGTTAGCTGACTTCAGAGGTCCGGGGAAGAGGACAGATAAAGAAAACCACAAACTGTCATTTTCACTCGTCCCTAGTCTGGTCCCTCGGTCCAAGTCACCTCGTGTAAACTGACATTCTCGTACTTTCCGCATTTGCATCAAAATGTACTATTTTAGTACCCACACTGAAGTATGTCTTTCACAATTTTATTCACACTATTAGTTCAAAAGACGGTAGATTTAAAAAATATATAAAATGTTAAATATCTCGTAAACCAGTGACATTAGACCCTAAGTTAAATGGACAAAATATTTGCAAATGAACTCTAGTATAAACCCTTTCCAGGAATAGCTAGAGTTACCTGTCACCCTGTATTATACTTTTCAAAAACTGGTTTTACAACATTAAAAATGTGTGAAAATAAGAAAAACTTACGGGAAACTTGGATTTTTAGTAATTAAGAATATACATCAAAAAAATCTATGGTCAACCTTTTCTAATGTAGAGGCCATTTTTCTACTGGCTTACTACATATAAACCGCTAATATTGGTATCGTTAACGGTATCAGAATACCACCTATAGCGTAACCGAAACGGGAAAACAATTATATAATGAGCGTTGCCATGGTAATAACAGTTCTATAACAATAATAATAGCATTGTTATTACCACGGTTAGTATGGTTACGGCCTTCCGGATATCAGTGTACACAACTACTACTTATGCTAAAAACAAAATTAATACCGGGAGTAATTATATGTACAAAAATAGATGTAAGATATCCTTCATTTGTTATTTGGTTACCATGGTTACGTTCAATATGGATATCAACAAGTGGTGTTTCGTTTGGTTTTCCAACTTTTGTGATAAATGGTCAGAACTGTTATAATGCCTAACTATTAAAATTTACATGAAAATTGTTAACATTTACTTAACAATAACATTCAAAAACTATTGTTACGTACGTGGAGGTAAGTAACTCATAGAAATGCACGAACACACCGGGAATCAAAAGTAGACTTTAATAACGCACTCACTTAAACTGTTACAAAACCATTATCGCACAATAAATTCGAAGATCGCTCGGGTCGCTCGTATTCGCACTTTTCGCTTTCCAATTAAAGACTGAATCTCGCCACAATAGCGGTCTGCCTTTTATAGTGCCCGTGTCCGACTATCCCAGAACGCCTTCCGACGATAGCTTTGCTGGAATATTCTACGCCTTGCTACTATGTTTTCTTTACAATCGCGACGTCCTTGGCTGACGGGTCTGGAATGTTCTGCGTATTGCTGTCTCATTTCCAATCGTTTTATCTCTTTCACACGCTTCTCGAAGGTTCTTAGTATGGCTGTCTCTTTCTAATCGTGTTATCTCTTTCACACGCTTCTCGAAGGTTCTCGGTATCGCTGCCTCTTTCTAATCATGCTATTTCTTTCACTCTTGGTGGAAATCGGCCATATACTGAAATGTACTTCAAAGGCCCATATGGGGTAGTGATAACGCCTGAAAATGGGTTTTCATGTTATGGCTTAATCTGATATAGGGTGGCCTGAAACGGACTGAAAAATATGTTTCAGGCGCCTGAAAACAACAGCTATTTGGTCGAAATTTTCATAATAGGGTATGTGATAGAGCTACCTCTGAAACGGACTGAAAGTACTGAAACGATGTTTTAGCATGCTAAAAAGATTCTACAGTTTGGTGCTGTAGAATTTTTATAGCAGGCTGAAATATTGTCCACGATTAAAAATGAGACGCCTTATCCCATCGGCGTAACACTATCCCCTTCTAAGACATGCTCGTGCCGAGCTTTATTAATTCCGCATTATCACGCCAGTCGGTTGACGTGGACAACCTTGCAGGGACTTCGCTGGCTACGCTGTATCCGATACGTAACGTCGTTGATTTTAGTGACTACTTTGTATGGCCCTTCCCAATTCGGTGATACTCGCAGTTTTGGGGATTTCCCTATTCTCCGCATAGGGTTATGCAGCCACACCAATGAACCTTCCTCGAACCCCACTTGGTTTAGATTTTACGTCATATGGTATTTTCATCATCACACTAGCTAGAACTTTGACGACCGTGACTGTAAACATCGTCTATCCGGATTCGCAAATCACTGGCATAGTCGGTGAACAATTTCGGGGAATCAGGAGGACTTCCAGTTATAACTTATAAGGCATGCAGGTAAACGAAGTTCTCTTCCAAAGTTCACGTAAGCTGGGGTGACAACCGTACTCTCATGAGTTGCCGACCTATAACACATTAGGAATAGAGGTATATGCCTATGCCAATACTTTTGGTAACTTTCAACAACCTTTGCCAATGTCTTTCCAGCGTCTGCTTGATTCTCTCTAACTTTCCGTCCGATTGTGGGTGATACGGCGTAGTTCTGGTCTTATGAATTCCCATGATTCGGCAAGTCTCCTGGAACACCTGGGACCCAAAGTTTCTGCCTTGATCACTTTGAATTTCGAGTGGCACCCCAAGTCGACAACACATTTCCATCACTAATTTCTCCGCTACTGTGACTGCTTCTTGGTTAGGGATGGCAAATGCTTCAGGCCATTTGGTAAAGTAATCCATTAAAGCAATTCTTTACCATGGAGCTCCAACATGGTACAACTTGAGCGCTCCTCTACTGCGTGGTTGCGGCCCGTTTTTCTTGAACCTGAACTCACCTGTAGGTGCATCCTTTCCATTTGCCGACTCCCATTTCCTGCACAGTACGCCATTATGCATAACCAAACTTTCCCATTGGGCCTAGTAGCTCTTGTTTCAGTACTCATTGGAGTTACTTCACACCATTTCGGTTTGGGAACGCTTGCTTTGATCCAATCGAAAATGGGTTTAATGTCATGGTCTTCTTGCTGCACTTGTTGCATGACTTCATTGCTCCATTCTTCGCTTACAGTATCAGTCCTCAATATTCTCACACGATCTTTGCCCTCTTGCCTTAAAAAATGTTTACAGTCATCCAGACAAGGTCGTCAGGAAAGCCACTGCGATGTTCAAAGATGAAGTAATATTCCTGTAGTTGTTTAATCCAGCGCGCAACTTGACCCTCAGGATATTTAAACTCCAATAACCATTTCAAAGACCATACACTTTAGTAGTTTTTTAAGGAATCATATATTTTAAACAGAGGTTCAAACTTTGTCCAGATTTCATTCCGCATACGTTAGTATAGTGTTATATTATAAATAAAAGCAGTTGTGGTGCTTCGCCGGTCGCTGGCTCTTTGCCGGCCGCTGCCGCAATCGCAGTGAGGTCGCAGTTCTACCTAACACTCCTCCTAGCATTGCTCGTCGTCGTACCTAAAGGAGACCTTCCTTAAGACACAAAAAGTAGGTTATTGTAATAATAGTACGTATTCCAGATTATAACTACTGAACACACTAAAACAGTCTGGATCTGCTTTATTATTATTATTTATTTATTTATTAAAAACAAACAACATAGTACAATAATATATTATCATGCCCTGCAAAACTGTTGGAACAGTTTGTCCGTATTTATGGCAAATGATTTTTATAGCATATAATATTAGGGATTATGAACATTATGTAGAAATTAAATATTATTAAAAAGTGGAAAGTGTTATTATGGTCTATAATATTAGGGAGATTGAACATAATGTGACACTTGAGTATTATGGCCCTTTAAGAATATTGTATATGATATTAGGGCAAATGAAGATTTAAGCCAGTGGTCATTATGGCAAATGAAATTAGCATATATGAATTCATGAAAAGGCGGGATACCATTAAAATGTACATTGATCGTTTGATAGCCTATTCCCAGTCGACGAAGCCTCGCTTTTATTTCTGGGTGGCTGGGCCCAGCGGGCCCCATGCAGACGAATATAACCTAAACTAATTATTACCTAATTAACCTAGTCTACCCTAAATATACAATTTAATTTCCCAAAAATTCAAAACTATCAGGTCTAGTAAAAAGGTATGTAAGTTAGTCTTGTGTGTGACTGTACACCTTATCGAATTAATCAATCGCCTAGAAAAAATGCAACTAAAATACATTAAAAGTAATTCTTTGGCAAATGTTGCGATATGAAATAGAAGTTTATTAATTCATATATTTAATCAATAATTATTGAGAATAGAAACGACGTAAATTAAATTATTTAAGTTATGAATCATGTGTTAAACCTGTAGTGGCATAACGTTGATATGTCAAATGTCTAATTTCGCCGATCGTTGGTTGTGAAATGAAAAATTTACAGTAAAATGATACGATACCGACCCAATTTATTTCTATTCGCTGTCTTATTGGCAGTTTAAAATACTTGTACCATCCGTATTTCTGGAACTATTTGAAATTTTGTTTCGCTTTTTGTTGAGAAATGCGATTTAATAAATCCATTCATATTCCCTATTGACGTTGTAGTTGCCATTAAAAAAAACATTGTAGTTGTACCTGGTGACAGGTACCTTAAACCTTTTTTGTCAAGCTAAAAATAAGATATTCAAAGTGCCATTAACTCTTAATCGGCCATAATCACGCTGAGATCATCAAAATGTTTCCTATTAGTACGTACCGTCAGAGCCGGGTGGCAGAGGCAGCAGCGGGTGGGCGGACACGCTCGCGTTGAGCGTCCCCTGAGCGGGCCCCTGGGCGGACACGTTGCCACGCGACGAGCGAAGCGAGCGCGACGCTCGGAACGAGGCCGACCTGCCGACAGTCGGGCAGAGGATGGTGACACCAGCTTTTGGACAATGTTCGCTGCCAACTCAACTATAGGACGGCACTTCAATGATGGAACCTATGTTTGGTTCATGTTTCCTTTTGGTTGAAATTTACAGAGATTTTTAGATTTTGGTGAAAATTACAAATAATATGAAAATAAATATAGTGTGATTTGCTTTTATAATCACACACATAGCCCCTAAGCCTAACCAACCTGAGTGAAGTTTCTTGTTTTGACCAATAATAAAACTTAATATTATAAAACGACTTGTTTATGGTGGAAGTTACTACCTTAATTTAGGAATTCATAATACTAACAGATTTTGTGCAAATAGAAAACATTAATTTGACTAAAACATTCAACATAAATAAAAATATATTATCCTTACTTTAGCCCTCTTGCTCGGTTATATTTTGAATAGAATTGCTAGCTTATATCATACGATAAACGTCTCGTTAGATTTTACGAGCGCGGCGCTGTACATAGAGACCCAATTATGTTTTAAAAATACAAGTACATCAGTCGGGTTGGTTGAACAAGCCGCTGATTATGAGCTTTAATATTATGTATTTGCTTCGCCAACAAAGTTATTTTACGCAAGTCCGATTAAAATTTCCCTAAATGAAACTACCACACCATCCTCTGACCGATTGTCGCAGTCCCATACAAAATAGCAAAAACATCCGTCGATAGATTTTTGAAAAAAAAGCCAAAGTCTCAATCGATACAGCGCATGCTCGAAATTTCTAATCACCATTGAAATAAATACTCGTAAATACCTAATATCGAAAGCCTGTTTGACCGTTTGCGACGACAAAGGACAAGTTTTGTCGTTTTAGGGAACTTTGGTCATCACATCATGCTTTAAATTCGTTTAGAAATAAAACTTCCTTTAAAAACGCACACAAGACAAAACCAAAAGCTGTGTCACCCAGCCTCCCCCCCTACGCTACCCACTAATATTCAACTTAACGTAATTCTATGACCACATTTCTCTAAATTTCAATTAGACTCAACTATAATAAACCGTGTATACTACATAAACCCTCAGATCCTTGTCGCTGCGATGTTACTGCTCAGACGCAATTAATACTACAACTACTACTGTCTCACGTCTAGAAGCATACAAAAGATATCCCTTACTTGAAAAGAACCCAGCTTCAAGCCATGATTATATAGAACTACAGTTATCTGGCGCGGCACTACTGTCAGCGGACATAAGTAATGTAGGTATCTTTTACATTGTCTATTGACAATAAACTGAAAATAACGCACATTACGAGCGACATTATCAGAGGATTTGTAGTAATATACTTGTCCCGTTCTATGCTCTATTGCCTGTATAAGCTCTTAGCTAAAATTTTGATTAACATGCCAATGTTTCTACATCTCACGGAACTCACTTGCATAGATAAGCTTTGTATTAGAAAAAACCGGACTGTACCTTTGGAATGTCTGTCGTTTCACATAGTTGTCCCTGACAAATTCAACGATTTGCTTTTGAGTTTTTCCGCTATACCTGTAAATAATCAAAGACGAGTACCGTAAACTGGTGGTACTTTGATTTATTTGGTAACATTGCCCACCCCAAAAACTATCTTTAATATTTAATTATTCTATTAAATGTTTCATCAAGACTAAGCTATATAATTACTTCAACAATTTAAGAAGATAACAACTAAAACAGTTATCGTTTTAAGGTCGGGCAATGTTACCCCGTAAATCAAAGTACCCCCAGTTTACCGGTATATACATTTCCTATAGTATCGTTACAATATCTTATCTATCTACTGATACGAGTAGAAAAACGTATTATTATCTATTTATAACAGATAATCATTTATAGACAATTTCACAAGAGCTTACATTAATGGGATAAATGAAACTATTTTAGGTAACAGTTATACCTTTTGGTCATAGATAGCAAATTAAAAAAGAACTGTTTTTCCAATGGGTCCCATTCGAAACTGTAACCAGCCAGGAGGAAGGACTAGCGAAACACGAGTAGCATTTGGTAATAGTAAACCTAAAGCCGGAGGCCTGAATTCTGGATAGTCAAGAGCCACAGACCGCTTAACCTCTAGACCACACATATTATAAAGGCGCACCCGTAAGCCAAGCTTATGCTCAATGATCGCTAACCGGTTTTCATTCCCACAAACAGTATGTTAGTACGTGGCCGCCCGTTGACATAGCAACATGCAATATTCGACTATTTACTTTGCGAATAAAGTGTCAAAAATATGCCGTATTGTGTGGTTAAGTTTGTGAAAAGTGTAGCAATACATCTAGCCTCCAAAAGGATGATATTTCATTTCACAGGCAAGCTGTTGTACTCAAATTAAAAGAAAAAAAGTTAAACATTTATTACAAAGATGGCGACGCTTTGATGTCTTTCAACAGTGGTTTGTCTCATTCTTTCACATAATGATTTGCCAAATCGTCTAACCACTGAAATGATGTGAAAACGCTGCGTGCGGAACTAACTTTTATTTCTGAAATAAATTACGTCATTAGTTGTACTGACATGTACATTACTTATGTACAATTATGAAAACACTAATTTTCAAATTTATTTCTATTTATATTAATAATTTCGGTAAACTCAAATAAAATGTGCCTCAAATTGTTAAGCGTAATAAAAAAAACGATTCAGAGTCGGCAACTTATAGAGCCAAAATGTGTATGATCGCGTAATCTCGATATAGTAGTTTATGCAACAGTTGTATAAGAGAGGTCAAAAAAGACGAGTGGTGTGGTTACGATCGTAAAGCAAGACGCCACGAGTATTTTTTGACTTAGTTATACACCGTTGCATACAATACTTTTTCTACGACTAGGTTTCAAATAAAATGCAAAATTAAATTAACAAAATTTTATTAATATACCTAGGTTAGAATACGAACGAACGAAGCACAGAACAACAAACGAGCGAGAAACATTCAAAAACAACAAAATATGTCTATGGTTAACTTTGATGACTTTTTAAATTGATGTGCACTTGCCAGGTTCCATATTTTTAAAAAATGTTGCACAATCGATTTAACTTGTGAAATAGGGACTAAAAAACACCTAATGATTTGAGAAATGGATTCTTTTACCTGATTGGTCGATTTTAATATAGCTGCGTTCTGGTTGGTTGATACCAAATAAAATGCTTTTTTTAAAGAGTTAAATTAGTAAAAGAGTTTACATACCAAAAAGAACCTAACGTTCCGATTGACAGTCAATGTGTATTGTGATTGGTGGTTTAATTTGGTGAAGTATTTTGATTAGTCAAATTAACCTAGGTGTAAGCTTTGGCAGCTAGGCATATCGTTTTGGCTCAAAAAAGCACAAGTGCTGTTAAGGGGAATAGACTAGATAGACTTTTCTACGGAATGTTCTGCGGACATATTATCTATATTCTTATATTAGTGTTCGTGACTATATAAATGACAGATAAAAGTACAGGAGTAGGTAGGTATTTAAACAATTGCGTGACAATTTACAGGATGTGTTATTTATTGACATTAAAATGACACGTGACAGTGATAAGAAAAACATTCTATGGTAACAATAATGTTTAATGTGGATTGACAATAAGGGTAGCACGCGATAAAGTATAGGTCTAGCGCTCAACTGCGGTTCCTGCAGAAGTGGAGGAGGGGAATGTGTTCTTCTGGACGAACTTCAATCGGGCTTCGGCATCGCTGCCTTCAACACGAGTTATTTGAACTGGCCGCTTCGAAAACGTAACTTATTTTGTCGGTTTATATTCTCATACGCCATTAACTATACCAATTAATTAAAAACATGAACACTCTAGATCGGATTTTTATTCCCACGGAAAAAATGTAAACAAAGGTGTTGCCGCGAGCGAAAATCTTTTGCAGCATTTAAAATATGTATACTTTCCACATTTTAAAGAAATTAAATTCTTTCATCTTTTATAAATTATAATACATAGTTTGTTTATAGAAAGACGCTATAAAAAAACTATGTAAAGATGAATGAATTTAATACGTTGATAGCAAACTTTATTTCGATATAAACTCTTTGTTGTATTAATTTTACGACAATACTGTTTTTATATGCATAATTTATTTATTGCACCGGTATCATTGACTAGATACACCGTGTCAATAAGTTGAGGGCCGCTTAATTTATGTGAGACGTCGCTTCACTCGCTTCGGTTTACAATTCGTGCTCCCGCCTTACTCGCTTTCCAGTGACTCATTTGTGCCATTTTAATATAATTTATTTCTCAAAATTATGTTTAAAATCACGGTTCAAGAGAAATAATAACTTACCTAATATTATATTTCCTACTGAACCCAAGTGGCCCAACCTTTGAGATCCCCTGAAATGTTATTTGGACGGTGACGTAACTTTGTTTACATTTTTTCTGTGGGAATATCAATCCGACATTAGGTACAATCTTTAGTATCTTTTCTTCGAGCGTGTCCCATCACTACCCCTAATGGCGCGCACCATGACGCGCACACCTGATTATTCGTTGTATTTGAACTGGCCAATCACGGTGCACTGGTAGCCCCCCGCGTATCGCCATTTTGGCTTCATGAGTTAATAGACAACATTGTCCGAAGCGTAGTCGAGGTTAAGTGGCCTGTGGACGATGCCTTTTAAGAGGTAACACTATGTTCAAGGTTTCAATCCTATACGGCCCCTAATTATCTAACTAACCCTAATAGTATTTTTTCTGTATGTAACCATTAAATATTACCTTTTGCTTTTAATATATATTTGCTTTTGCTTTAAAATTGACAATCCTAGAAAAGATTTTAAAAAAACTTTTTAACAAAATATTAATCCGCCATTATAGGAAAACTAAAGATCAAAAAATAAAACAGAGCCTTTTAAGTCTAAGTAAGCTCCAACACTAATGTTAATACGTTATAAAATAATTTTGAGTCGGCGCCAAACGAACAAACAAGCAAATTAACTATTTCGTAAAGTGAAATGATGTATGTGTGTGATGGTATCTGCTACCTACTGATTGGATTGGAGTCAGTGCCAAGCTAAATTCACATTTATAATAATTCTATACATTCACATCACATTCCTTATAATATTTGATGAGCATTGAGGACGTTGTTATAAAAAAAAGAGTTCAAGAAACATTACAAGACATAAACCATTAAATAACACTACAGGCTCTACTTATTAATTCTGGGGGGACACTTCGATAGTTTCATCTAGGATTTTACGCCTACGTAATAGCTCAATCTACCAGAGCCCGTTTCATGAAGCTACAAGTTACAAATTACAAGCGGAAGTCTCTTTCTTACTCCTTTTGCTAGAAAGAGAGTTCCGCTTGTAACTTGTAGCTTCGTGAAACGGGCAACAGATAACTGCAACATTACCCTACGTTATCAACACTCTAGTAATATTATTATAAATAATAATTATAAATGTGAAAGTAACTTTGTCTGTTTCTTTGTTACCTACCTATTTATTTGGCTTGGCACAGACGTCAAACCCATCAGAAGGTAGCACATACCATCACACACATACATCATTTTACTTTACGAAATAGTTAATTTGCTTGTTTGTTTGTTTGGCGCCGACTCAAAATTATTTACAACTTTGAAGTAAAACTATTTATCATCGGTAAAAATAAACCTAATGGTTCCAAAGACAGTTTCCCTCTTTCTTCTATTGTTTCGGATTCTCCCATACTGCAAGTTTTAGAATGGTAATTTTTTGTGGACTACGAGAAAGCCTCCGATTCGATCGAGACATGGGCTGTGCTGCAGTCTCTCCAGCGGTGCCAAGTTGACTACAGATATATCGAAGTGTTGAAGTGTCGGTACGAAAATGCCACTATGTCCGTCCGACTACAGGACCAGAGCACGAAGCCTATTCCTCTGCAGCGGGGAGTCAGACAAAGAGTTGTGATCTCTCGGAAGCTGTTCACCGCTGCATTGGAGGATGCCTTTAAGGTTCTGGACTAGAAAGGACGAGGCATCAACATAAATGGGAGTATATCACACCTTCGATTCGCTGTCGATATAGTAGTCATGGCTGAGATCATGGAGGACCTCAGGGCAATGCTCGCTGCCCTCAGTAGAGTTTCCGATCGAGTTGGCTTGGTTGAACATGGACAAGACGAAAGTCATGTCCAATGTCCATGTCGCGCCAACTCCCGTGATAGTCTGAGGCTATGAGCTCGAAGTTGTCGACGACTATATTTACTTGGACAAACGGTCCAGTTAAGCAGGTCCAGTTAGGTAGGTCCTGTCAGAAAGAGGTCACTCGTCGAATCCGACTCGGCTGGGCAGCGTTCGGAAAGCTTCGCAGCACCTTTTCGTCCAAATTACCGCAAGTGTTTGAAGTCAAAAGTCTTTGACCAGTATGTGTTGCTAGTGATGACTTACGGATCTGAGACGTGGGCGCTAACAATGGCCCTCATAAGGATGCTCAAAGTCACGCAGAGGGCTATGGAGAGGGCTATGCTTGGGGATTCTCTCTGTGATAGGATCAGAAATGATGATATCCGCAGTAGAACTAAGGTTACAGACATACACAGCCCGAAGTATAGCTAAACTTAAGTGGCAGTAGGCGGGGCACATTGCTCGCAGGACGGATGGCCGATGGGGTCAGAAAGTTCTTGAGTGGCGTCCGCGGACCGGGAGATGACCTGTAGGTAGGCCTCCAACAAGATGGAGTGACGACCTTGTAAAGATTGCAGGAACGCGGTGGATGCGAAAAGCACAAGATCGGTCTGAGTGGAGAGCCTTGGGGCAGGCCTATGTCCAGCTGTGAACGTCTTTCGGCTGACATGATGATGATGATGATGATGGTGCACGCAGCGACGTGTCTCGGTGTGTATTGACCCTTAGAATCGAAAATGGGTGCCGTCCTTAAGTCGATTACCAGCATGATTATAAGTTTCTGTGGTTTCGCCAGCAGAGGCAGCACTGAATCGACATGTCTGCTAAGCCATGAACATCACGTAACGTCGCAATCAGTTCAAGTAGTACATCAAGATATCGACAGATGGCAATAGCTGCTGCTAACTAATTATTATTGTAGTGTTCAATTAAATAAATTTTCGATTTTTTGGGATAAGAATTAACGAAACGGTTTAATATTCCATTGAATATCTATACCGGTAATGACCGCGATGCGATGACACAAGATAGCGCTAACTTCCAAAAGCTAATGATGGCTGTTCAGTATCCCGAAAAAAAAGTGCCATTCTTAGTTTTCAAAATAAAGCCTTAAAGGTATGTAACAAATGATGTTTGTATTTAAATGAATGATTAATAAAAGCTTAACTTAAAATAAAAATATAAAAAATCCTGATGATACCGGTAGTGCTATCTAGTACAAATTATAATCACGAATTATATTTTGTACGTGTTATGCCCCCATATGTACACTCACCTAAACGAAGAGCCCCTGGACATCACGCGAGTTTTGTGCCTAGGGATGCGTGGCACACTCGAACAGCGGAAGAACCCATGATTTTCCACGCATTTTTTCCAAAAATTCTTGCACTCATTACGGCCCTCGAAAAAGAACTCCACCACGTCGCGGTGATAACCCTATAAAAATACTTTCCGTTATGAACGCACATTTAGTTATACATACTATAAATGTCAAAGTAAAGGTGTCCCGTGAATCCACTGAACCGAATTTAATGTAATTTGTTATGGAGATAGCTTGAACCCTGAGTAAAGACGTAGGGTATTTTTTTGCCGCCAGAAGGAATAATAACTTCTACGCGGACGGATTCGCGAGCAACACCTAGTTCTATATGACACAGCTTTTGGTTAAAATTCAAAGTATGTATGCCGAATATTATCCTCGTAAGGCCCACCATACAACGAAATGAATCAATGGAATATGAATCTATTGTGAATTAAATAAATTCGATTTTCTAATTTGATCATTAGTTATAGAAACAAAAGAAAATCCACCTTACTTTCTTTGCACTATACCTTTATTTGAATGGCCGGACGAAGGCCTTTTAAAAGGACTTTGGGCCTTAGGAGGTTAAAATAAGTATTTGGATAAACATCAGTGAATCTTAGTATTGATACTAAAAAAATATGTTACGTGTCTTGATCTATATTCATATAAAACTTGGAAGGCACTAAAATCCTAAGACCAGTTTTAACAAAAAAATATTTAGTAAAAACCATGTAGATATTGGTTCCATAGAAAAATGTATGAAGGATAAAAAAGTGGCCTGTCTTCAACGGAAATATTTTTAAAACTGTACATAGAATATGTTTGAATTTGAATAATTTATGTTATCAATAATACAAGTTATAAAATATTCAAAACCCAGAATTTTAGAGTTATTAAAAAATAAATAAAGAACAACCCTTTAATTTTCGGAAAAATCCCTTTAATCTAAATACTGAAGAATAGGTGGCTGTGATACAAAACTAAAACATAAAAACACATAAAAAATATGCACAAAGTACCTCTAATTATTTTTACTATTGCAGAAAACGGAAGGCCTTTGTCCAGCAGTGGACGTCTTGCCGCTGATAATGATGATGATGATGATGATGAGAAAACGGAAATATTACGATTATATAAACGAAAAAAAATGCAGACAAACTTAAGTTATTTTTATGAAACGCAATAACTAAAAAAACTACACACTTTTACATCAGTTTATTTGATAAAATTGTTATTTTCTAAAACATTTTCTTTTTTGAAAACGGGGCCCTTTTTTTCCTTCATACATTTTTCTATGGAACAAATATTTACAAGTCTTTTTTCCAAAAAAAACAGTTAGCCGAGAACGAGT
This sequence comes from Acleris sparsana, assembly GCA_923062465.1. Classification (NCBI taxonomy): domain Eukaryota; kingdom Metazoa; phylum Arthropoda; class Insecta; order Lepidoptera; family Tortricidae; genus Acleris; species Acleris sparsana. Next base: position 44,788,385 of record OV281285.1, on the reverse strand, counting down.
GATTTTATGGACTTTATTGCCCTCCAAGTACTTTTATAAATTGATCAAGACGCATAACATATTCTTTTTGCATATTTTTCGTGCGGTGTTCTTTATTTTAGATTTGCCAGATATTACAACTCCCAGGTTGGGACCCCTAATATCAAACATACCAAAAAATGGCTATCCAATTTATTGAAAAATTGTTCTAGAATTCTAGATTAAGCTATTTATTTCCTTATATAAACATTATAAAACTTAGAATGAATTTTATCTTAAACAAGTAAGAGAACGCCGCCGGAATGGTTATTATGAAACTCGCCTCGATTACACCAACCATTTCACTGGCCATTCTAAGCTTGTTCAAGAGAAAATAATGGAGCGTAACTTCTTAAAAACGTGTTTTAGAACTTTGTTTTTTTAGGGAGCTTAATTCAAATTACAAGGGGCATTCTGAAATGATCGGGAATTAAAAAACTACTAGTAAGTTATTCCTAAATTATATTTAATTGTTTTTCGAAGTTTTCTTCCTTGTAATCAATGCACTTTTGCTTTCTTTCGAACCAGTTATTAAAACAGTAATTCGACTCAGAAGTAGACGATCCCAAAATGGCCGTTTATTCGCTTCTACTGCCGCTTCTGGGTCTTGAAATCGCTGACCACGTAACAAATCCTTAATATTTGGGAATGTAAAAAAATCGTTAGGGCTCAAGTCGGGACTATGCGGAGGAAGAGACATTAACTTTATCTACATTTTCTTGGTTCAAAAAGTCTTTTGTTTTACGACCGCCATGGGAGCTCGCATTATCGTGGTGCAAGATGATTCGGCGTGTAGCATTACCTCCGCCATCATTTCTGGCAAACAAACCGTGGTGTAAAGGTTGAACACGCCAAAACGTGGGCATATATATGTAGTTATATATTTTTTATTTGCGACTATACAAACTATTTAGTAATATATTTATAAACTCCATAGTATAATGAACAAAAAATATTATGACAGCTTGTCACTTCATTCGTTTTCACGATGGAGAGCCCTGAACTTCAGCAGCGTGAAATGATTTTGCTCAAGCACACAGAAATTCCCCTTCTAAGCTACAGAGGACTAGCAAAGTTATTGAAATGTCCACAATCCACTGTTTGTTCTGTTTTAAAAAAGTTCCGGGAACGGTTGACTGTAGAACGGAAGCCAGGTACTGGCGGAAAGCAAGGCGTAAGACACAAAAAAAAAGAAGTTGTGTTAAAAAGCTGTAAAACTCTACAGCTTTTTAACACAACTCCGAAGATCTCGTCACGCGATGTCGCTAAAAAGGTACAAATGTCACAATCTTATGTACAAAAAGTAAAGACAAGAGCTGGGTTAAGGTCGTACAAGGCTCAAGCTGCACCTGACCGCAACGCTCAGCAGAATTTGACGGCCAAACAAAGAGCAAGAAAGTTATACGACAATTTCTTAACAAAATTTAAATGCATCGTGTTGGACGACGAAACGTACATAAAAGCTGACTTTAAACAGATACCAGGCCAGGAGTTTTATACTAGTACGAGTCGCAAAAATGCTCCTGAGGACTGTAAGTTAAAAAAGAGGTCCAAGTTTCCGAAAAAGTACTTGCTTTGGCAAGCTATTTGCAGCTGCGGTAAAAAAAAGTCGATCATTTATAAGTACAGGCACTGTAAACAGCGAAATTTACAAAAAAGAATGTTTGGAGAAGCGACTTTTACCCTTTCTGAGAAATCATATTTTGCAACCATTGTTTTGGCTTGATCTTGCAAGCTGCCACTATTCCATAGCTGCGTCAGACTGGTACAAACAGAATGGTGTTGCTGTGGTACCTAAAAACGGCAATCCTCCGAATTGCCCTGAACTCAGGCCTATTGAGAAATATTGGTCCATAATGAAAGGGATATTAAAAAAGAAGGGCGGGCAAATCAATTCCGTGGCTGATTTGCAAAAAAACATGGACTTGGGCTGGTAAAAAGTATCCTGAAAATGCCGTGCAAGCCTTGATGAGCAATGGCGTATTCAAAGCAAAATTAAAACACATTTGTATGATTGTACATGTACGATAGTAGTGTAAGCCAATGTAATATATATATTTTTATTTTATTGTACTTGATTATGTTTTTATTGATTATTTAATATGCCCACGTTTTGGCGTGTTCAACCTTTACCAACCGGCGGTAACCGTTCTGTGATTCCGTAACGGAACTGTCGCCACATGTCCTTTTTATTTACATTACATGACGGTAAAGGCGTAGTAATCATTGAGTATCTCGAGCATGGAGCCACTATTACGGGCACTTTATATGCCAAACAAATAGCAACATTGCACAATGAGATCCGCGAAAAACGGCGAGGTAAACTCTCGAAAGTTGTGCTGTTCCACCAGGACAATGCCCCGGCACACAAGTCCGCCGTTGCAATGGCTGCAATTCGTGATGCTGGGTTCGATATCCTTAAGCATCCTCCGTATTCACCAGATCTCGCCCCCAGTGATTTCTACCTATTTCCGAGATTGAAACAATACCCGAGAGGCCAGAAACTTTAAAGACGACGACGCGGTAGTCGCTGCAGTACAAGATTTTTAAGTACTCAAGATGAGACTTTTTTTTTAAATGGACCTTACCGGCAGACGGGCCCATACTGAATTTCTTCGGAGATGGAGACGATGGCCTTTTCCATGACATACACGGCAGTTTCGTTTCAAGGTCATAATGATGGAGCCATGTTTCGTCCATTGTTATAAATCGTGCCAAAAAATGTTTCCGCTCTTGCTGTATCAGGTCCAAAGCTTCTTGACAAATCTCGACTTATATTTTTTTTTGCATGTTAGTAAGCATTCTTGGTACCCAACGCGCAGATACCTTTTTCATACCAAAGCGTTCGTGTAAAATATTATGCACGCTCCCCGTTAAATCTTTACATTTTCAGCAATAAAACGAACCGAGACACGACGATCCGCCAAAACTAAGTTTTCGACTTGTTTCACAATTTCTTCAGTTACTGCTGTAGTAGGGCGTCCGGAGCGGAGGTCGTCCATGGTCGATGTTCTTCCACGTCTAAATTCGGCGCACCAACGTGCGACTGTCGAATACGGAGGAGCATTACACCCTAAAGTGTCCCGCAAATCTAAATTGACGTGCTCCGTAAAAAAATAATCAAATACAAGTATTTGATAACGGCGCGCAGTTCAATTTTCTCCATGTTCGCTAACGTACTCAATAGCAGTGCAAAGAAATTACCGTTTTTTTTGTAAAACAAAAGACAGTTCGTTTTTTTAATAGCAATTACCTAGATAGATTAGCTTTACCGTCCAGTATTTAATTTCCTAATATTGAAAGAGTTTGCATCTCATTCTCACTTTTAACCAAACTGCCCAAAACTGCGTCCAGTGAAAAGATACCAAGCGTTGGAGAAACCAAAGTTCAGAAACACCAAGAAGGAAGCTGATAGTGTCGAACATTTTTGGAGGCAATGTAATAATGCATCCAAATCGGTTACTGAAGAGACTGTACAGAGTTTAATGCACCTCGCCGTCATACGTAAGATACGAGAATATTATCAAAATAGACATCCGGATTCATATTATTCTTCAATTTAATTATTAAGCAGCAGTCCAAGAATCCAACTGAAGTCGGCTTTGGGTAAAATATTTTGAGTCGCTACTCTTACTATACTACTTCTTTATACTTTATAGTGATCATAATTAGCTGTTATGTGGTTCCACTTCTTAGTTGATATGAAACTTTAATTCATTTTAAGCTCGCCGCAAGCAACTCCGCGGGAAAGTCATAGCCATATTTAAACAATTAAATGTTCTTCGTTACAATTGGATGGTGAACTTGTAACTAAAAATACTTAAATCGCTGCAGCCGCTGTACGTATAAGGTTTGGTGACAATGGGATCATCTCGAAAGTAAACTCTATCAAACCTAAAAATAATTATTATTATCGGACAACTCTGTAAAAAGTTCAAACTGAAAACCTCCTTTTTTTCAAGTTGGTTAAATAATTACAATCTTCTCTTAAATGTAACAAATACTTTTCGGAAAACCTCATTAAAACCGGTTCAGGCAAACGCGTGATAATCGCGGACGAACATACACACAAGCATACATACAGGTATCTTCAGATAAATTGTCTTAAGATCATCTAGACAATTTCGCTACTAGGTTAAAAAGTAATCGGTCTATAAAACAATAAGACGAATTCGCAACTCTATTTAAATTTTATAAAGCGTTATACCCAACACTCAAAAGAGGTTTGTTATCTTTGATTGATAGGCCACTTATAGAACGACGACCTATTTAGACCACACGCATTTAAGACGAGTTGCTTTATAGGCGACCAGGAGACTTAGACGAAATGCATTTAAGACGAGTTGATAATATGACAGTAGACAAAATGATTTTGAAAGGTTGCTTCATAGACGAGTTACTTTTTAACCTAGTTACTATTTCGTCCAAATGACTTTAGGACGAGTTGATGTTGTGGGCCAGCTGCGTTTACTACCATCTGATATTAAATCATCACTCCAAGGAAGACAGCGACGAAGAACGAATAAGACTTATTAAGAGAGAGACAAGTTACAGAATTTGACCAAATAAGATAATGACGGATAGCGAACAAGACTAGCTAGGCTAGCGAATAAAGAATGAGTGACGAACTGACGAATACAGAATGAGACAAAATAATAATTAAACTAATAACGAATGAGGCGAGGCTACAGGAGTTTTATATGAGTTGCTGCTTTTGGCTTAGTAGCAGGGTAGAAATGAGTAACGGGGCGAGCCATCGTAAATGGAAAGCACTATAATAGCGAACGAGGAACATTGAAACATTTGGCGCCAAGCAGAAACCCCGAAAGACCTTTTAGGATCTCGCCACAGAACAGAAAAATCAGTAGGTGTTAAGTGTAACGTGTGGCATAGTTATGCGGAGTTCCGCGCAACCTACCTTAGTTTTGCCGCGATCGCTTGCGCGTGAATGTAGTGCGAATAATATTTCTAATATAGGAAATAAATCCAGATCATATAAGGCATGCTGCCATATTGTTCTATTTTGAAATGTAGAAACGATAGCCACACCAAAAAAAAACCATAGTGGCGTGATTTTTTTATGATAGTTTGAGTATTTTCGACAACAGGTCTGATACTTAGCGAAGCTCATGCCCTTTTCACTGTTTTTTATATTCCGTGGATGTCGCGTAGTGTAAAAAGAGGAGAGTTTTAGTAGGTAGTGAAAGCATCAATACGAGTAAAGATGATAATAAGGGAGTTACCAAGTGGTTTATCTACTTGGGCGTTGTAGTTAATGTTTACAAAACTAAAACTTACATAGCCTTCAGGATGCAGCTTAATCAGAAACTTTTTCCTTTTGAACGATATTTTTCGAATTTTAGCCCAACTGAAAGTGTTGATTTTGGTGAAGTTTTGAAATACAAGGATGCCCAAGTGTGCCACCGCTAAATTCAGGGGAACCGCCTCGTGATCTTTAGCTGGATGAATTTTTACACCTGAAATCAAACATGACTTGCATACAACGAGTTGTTGAGTGGGATTCAGTCAAAATTGTTTTGAACATACCATATAATTCACATCTTCGTGCGGTTTCTAATAAGTTCATATCAGCTTCTGCAGGACTTTGACCTCTGTTAACAAAATAGTTCAAATGAAAATACATATGCGCACCAATAAACATCAATAGGATGTAATTTATGTAATTCAACATGCAGCGCCTCTATTCTAAGCAAAGAAATATAATAAGTATGGAAGGGTAACTTCAGACAAAAACGACTGCCAAATCCGCTCCAAAACGCCCACTTTTTAATTGAAAAGATGGTTTGGATGATCAACTAAATTTTAATTAAATTAAAAGTATGAAATTATTTATGTCAGATATTGATATAACATTTGAGTAGACAGTAATTTCAGTAAGGTTTTATACCTGTTGAAACAAATCTGCAATTGGTTACAAGCTGTCTGACGCAAGAATTTTATTTGACAATAAAAAAAATTCTTAATATTTGACTTGAACGCGGCCTAGTATTTCAACATTTGAAGTGGATAGTTTGATACAAAAATAACACATTGAATTATTTTTTTGTATAGTTGTTTTTCGATAAACTTACTAATTATTCCCCTTGGATCATTTAATATTCTTATGTTACACTATTGTGAAGTTTTAAAAGAGTAAATCTTTACAGTCAGCATAAAAGGAGTTAGCATTCAAAGTGCCAAATATATCGCAACAATCTTTATTCTTGTAGGAATAAAGATACGCAGTTGTTTTGTTATGATAATATCTCAATTACAAAGATCACCATGGTTAATTAAGTTTTTGCGAGGATAACATTGTACAGTCTAGTTCACAATTACGCGTACACTTTAGTACGTTGTCTGTTTAATGTCATGTTTACAGTGCCATACATGAATTGTCAAATCGATTAACGTGACAAGGTACTAAAGTGCATATATATTTATGAACTCGACTGTACCTAATTAAACATGCATATGCATATCGGTCATAACCAGGGGTCGTACTTTTCATGCCGATGACGTCAAAATGACGAAATTTTACACACAGGGTGCTTTGCTTGCATTTGGCAGGTGTTTAGGTATATATTAACTGGCAGTAATAAAAAAATGAAAAATAAGAAGCGGTAAAATGTTTATAGATAAATACAGTTTAATCGCAATCAAAATACGGATCACGGCAGCATTATACTTATTTTTCACCACTAAAAATGTCAAATTAAGACCACTTTCTTTTATGAATGTCAATGCCATAATTGTATTTATGACTATTTAATTATATTAATATTCATTACAACGTAAAAATTTTTTTTTAATTATTATTATTTTTGCCACTGTCCTTCTAAATCAAATAGTTTAATTTACGTTTTAAGTATGAAGTAGGTTTTTATTTTTTTACGCGTCCATAGATTAGTTTACGCATTTGAACATGATTAAATGATTGAAGACTAATGGTTAATAATTACAATAAAATCATTTGGAATCATGCTTTATGTAGCGTGACGTAATTTTTGCGTCAATGGCATGAAAAGTACGGGCCCTGGCATAACTCATGAGTTAAGCAGGCTCAGGTACTATCGAACCAACGGAACCCTGACCCACCATGGAACCTTGTCACAATGATTGACGTACGATTGTCGTATAGCTTCGTATGACAGTCCTAACGTCAATCACTGTGACAAGGTTCTATGGTGGGTCAGGGTTCCGTTGGTTCGATAGTACCTACCTCACCTAATAGATGTGTGATAAACAGTGATCGTAGATTTTCCAGCAAAACCGGTGCAATGACGTCACAATGACAGACGACAGTGACCTAGGGTTGTCGAGGTGTATAATATAATTGATGTTTAAAATAATGCATTGTTGTTGAAATCAAACGGTACACTTTTTACTTAACCAGTTAACCCTTAAATAAATAATAAATAAAATAACCCTCCATTTCATTGAGCATATTGGGCTTTACATCTTATATTTTCTGTACTTTCGTTTTGTTTCAAGTATTTAATACACTCTTTTTTGCACACCTCAAAAAAAGATACCAAAAATATAGAACTTAAAAGTAGAGGTAGAGATAACAGGCGGTCTTCAAGACGAGTCTTGAATCGGACTTTTTTGTGAAATTGTTATTTAATTACCAACCATATCTTCAATATTACTTAGTTCTTTGATTTGATTAAGGGCTTTGATTTTATTTGATTCTTGGTTGAAACAATTTAATATTTGCCACTACTGTCAACCCTAGCAATGCAACAAAAACTCTGGAAAATCTACGATCACTGGTGATAAACCACTCGCCGTCTGATACCCGATGTCATTAAAATACTATTAAGTGATATTATTGTAAATAAATGTTGACAAGGAAATTTGGGACTACTGTGACTATTACAAAATCTCTTCCAGTTTTTGAGATGACATAATCCGATTCATCAAAATGGATGCTGAAAATCCTGATGTTTGTAGGCTGGATCAACCCAAATCGGACGGCGCCCTTAATTTTTTGGAAAACGTAAAAAGACAATTAACCTATTTGTTTAATTATATAAACTGACTACAGTTAAAATGACATAAAAAATAATTTCCTATTCATTCGAAGTAGTTGCTTAAAATACAAATTTTTCAAAGATATATTTCATAACATCGGCCATTAAATTTTAGTATCAAAATATTTAAATTTCAATAACTTAATAATCAAAATAAATATCGGTTTGTTTTGCGTCTGTGTGTGTTCTGCACCTTGGCATTTTTGAAGCATTATTTAAAGCCGGTAATCATTAAAATCGAATTATTTTTGTTGTGATAATAAATAGTCCGTTTTCTATTGGTACGCAGTATGACATTTGGGAGTTCAGCAATGCCATTCGGTACAAATGTTATACTAGTCCACCTTAGCCCAAAACGCCCGGTAGCCAGTTTGATCTGCGCGACAAGTGAGGGGAGGGGCGGTGAAATTACAAAAAAAACTGGCGGATTATTTTGGACCTTTGAGTCTAGTTTGGTGTTGTTATCAGGTAAGTAGATGTTGTCCAATACAGTACCAGTTTATAAGGGTTCCGTAGCAAAATATGACGCAATACTGAAAATAATAAACTTTTAGTAGTAACGAAATGCAAACAAAACCCTATTATTTTCATAATTTGGTATTAAAGTTGGTTTATAAAAAATACTGCACGAAAGACCATTTAATGCAGATTCTAAAAACATGAACAGTAATAAATTAGACTTTTTTGAATGTAAAATATAATAATTATAGATGTTACAACTGAAAGTTAATTACTAACTCTCTCTTGGAGGAACTCAACACTGGCCCACTACACACTGTGGGGTATGCAGATGATCTCGTGATACTTATAAACGGGAAGTTTCCGGAAACAGTATCGGAAATCATGGGTAAAGCTTTGGAAAAGGTGGAAAGCTGGTGCTTTAGTCATCAACTATCCATCAATCCCAGCAAAACTGTAGTAATTCCATTTACTAAGAAACGGGACCTCAAACATATTAAACAGCTAAGGCTGTTTGGCGAGGTACTAAAATTGTCAGGTGAGGTAAAATATCTAGGCATCATACTAGATAAAGAACTCACTTGGAAAAAGCACGTAGACAACGCTTTAACAAAAGCGCTGAGAGTGTTTGGAATGTGCAGATCAGCATATGGTAAGACATGGGGCCTTAACCCTAAAGTACTGAAGTGGATCTACACCATGATGGTAAGACCCATAATTATGTACGGCTGCTTGGCCTGGTGGCCAAGAACAACACTAAGGACATGCAAGGACTCTCTAACTAAAGTGCAGAGGGTGGCCCGCATGGCTATAAGAGGGGCGTTCAGAACGACGCCGACGGTGGCAATGGAGGTCTTACTAAACCTCCCACCACTACATATCGCCATACAGTCTGAGGCGTGCAAGTCACTGCGAAGGCTGAAAGAGGCTGGCCTGTGGAACGACACAGCACCTAGAACCAGACACACTAAAATGGCACACAATGTTGCTCCAGACAGAATACTGACGATGGGCTGCGATAAAATGCAGCCCAAGTATGTATTCCGGAGGAACTTCAATGTCCACATTCCGACAAGGGATGAATGGAAGGATGGGTTGCACCTATCGGAGGAAGACAACGCGATATGGTACACGGATGGTTCAAAGATGAGCTCCGGTACGGGGGCTGGTATTCATGCCAAAGACTACAACAGTAGCATAAGTATGGGCAACTACGCAACGGTCTTCCAGGCGGAGTTGTATGCGATAATTGCCTGCGCGCAGGAGAATATTGATAGGTCTTTACAGGAGAGAACTATCTATATCCTAAGCGACAGCCAAGCGGCACTCAAGGCGCTGACGGCGCCTAAAGTAGACTCGAAGCTAGTCTACAATGGAATCCAAGCCTTAAACAGACTTGGTAGACACAACAAAGTGAAACTGATGTGGATTCCAGGACACGAAGGCTATCCCGGAAATGAAGCCGCGGACGAGCTGGCAAGGGAAGGGTCCAAGGGCGCATACGTCGGACCTGAACCATTTGTGGCACCCTCACCGGGCACTATAAAAGCAGCCCTGAACAACAACGCCCTAGAAAACCACCAAAAAGAGTGGAAAACTACGGTAGGCTTAGGGCATGCAAAGCTCTTCATAGGAAGAGTTGACCAGAGCTGGACCAAGAAACTTTGGAAACTCAGCAGAAGACAACTTCGATACATTATCGGAGTGTTTACCGGGCACTTCGGAGTTAAATATCTCCTAGCAAAGATGGGCCTTTATGACAACACAGATTGTAGAATGTGCGGCGAAGAGGCTGAGACAATGAAACACCTATTGTGTGAATGTGATGCCCTCGCCGGAGTAAGAATGAAAATCCTCGGTTGTGGATACCCAGAACCGAACGATTTCAAGGCACTGCCATTGCACTCCACTATCCGCTTTTTGGAAGGGGTGGAGGCTGCATTGGATTAAGTGCGAAAAGAGGGGTAATTACACAAAAGATCCCACAGGGTCGAAGTGTATCCGTAAGGACCCCACCATAAAGATAAGATAAAGATAAGATAAGATGTAAAATATAATAATTATAGATGTTACAACTAAAAGTTAATTATTTTAAGTATTGCGTCATAATTTTCTACGGACCCCTCGGTCGGTTACGCTTCCATACTTATTATATTTCGGTGATTCTAGGCAGTAAAAGAATATCGTATTTGACCTGTTACGGAATCGTTTTTCACTCGGCCGCTATTATTGACAAGTAAAAAGCTATAAAAACAATACGATAACAGATCCACCACGATATGGTTTTTACCGTGTTGAATAGGCCCTCCCTCAGGATCAGGCTCCAGTGGATATCCGTTTGCAAAAATCGCGGAGCATTGAATGATGAGATTGTTTGGTGATTTGTCTACCTAAGACCCTCAACTGTATAAACCGACCGATCGACCGCCGGCCTGATCCGGCCGGGCTTTCCCACTCATCATCATCATCATCATCATCATCATCATCATCATCATCATCATCATCATCATCATCATCATCATCATCATCATCATCATCTTCATCATGCCTTAGCCGTGCCATCAGCCATGTGCATTAAAAAAAAAATAACTTACGCTGTTTTATCCGTTCAGTGTGGCTAATCTAATTTAAGTGGCTGCGACACCACAAGTCGCATAGGTACAAAAAAACAAATGTTGAACTCCTCGAATCTGGATTTTGTTCAGGATGCACTTCCTGCGTTGGGTAAATGGGCTTTTGACTAGTCAGCAATTTAAATATCTCGAAAAAGTTTGCACTTACTTTCTAAACAACAAACAACAGCAGATAATCTTCGACATAAATTAATGTGCGAAAACATAGGCTATACCTTAAACTTGACAAGAATAATATGTACCTCTGATGCATTGCATTTACACTGTTTAAGAGCATCAGCTAAAGTTTATCTGTGGAAATGCTCTTCTGAACCGATATTTGAGCACATTGATTTCCTACGCGAAAGAAACCTTTACCCAAAGCAAATGACGAAAAATCTCTACCGGACTCTATAATAAAACCGTGTACGTATGTCGATCTAATTGTCGAACAAAGTCGTTTACCTACAAAACAGCAGCAATAAAATGTATATACTTGAGTAAATGTGTCAACAATGATTGCAACAACTTGTAACAAAATCAAACTGTTTCTTGAATGTTTAAGCATTTTTTTTTGTAATTTCGTAATTTTTAATCAAAACAAAAGTTGTCTATAGCTGTATTGGCTATAAGTACTCAATTCTAATGAAATTCCATAATTAAAAACTAAAATCTTTTGTAATATACTAATAAAATTTGGGAGAGGGCCCTCTCACAAAACTGGTTGGCAACATCTGTTGTCTTGCTGTTTGGGATGTATACAATATATATATATATATATATATCAGAACTCAGATTGCGGTCCGCAATTTTTGCAAATGGAACTTCACTGAGAGCCCGCTCTAACTGACTTAAATCCTAAAGTTAGATCATTTCTGCATTTTGTCTATAGAAAATGGCCGTTTTGTATGATGTTGCGTAGTCTAGAGACTAGGAGACTTTATACCTATACAAAAATATAAAAACAGATAACGTCAATAAAATAATAAATAACTTTGTACTATACGAGGGGTGATCCAAAAGTAATGATAACTAAATACTTTTTGCATCGATATACAATAATATAGCGACATATAGCGTTACTGGCAGTAGAGACTCCTCAGTAATATTAAGAAAAAAAATGTATTTGTCATTGAGTTTCAATTGTTTTTTCACGAGCGGTCGGAACAATAACGCAAAAATAGAAAAAAATGACTTGAGAGCGGTTATTAAATACATGTGTTTAATAAAAAATGTACTAAAGATATATATGATGAATTAGTGGGGACACTAGGGAACTCTGCTCCGCCGTATTCCACAGTAGCACGCTGATCGAAGGAGTTTTAACTTAAGAAGAACATCCACTCAAGACGAACATCGCGAAGGCCCTTCTACGGCCCTTACGGAAGATAATGTAAAAAATATCAATGAACTCGTGTTAACAGATAGAAGAATGACTATCAGACATCTAGTTGAGCTCACGGGGATTTCGTATGGCAGTGTTCAAAGAATATTAACTGATGAACTACACATGAAAAAAGTCTCCGCCCGTTGAGTACTTAGAATGTTAACGGCCGAACAAAAGGAAATACGACATAAGATTTCAAAGTGTAATCTTGAAAAATTTCGAGCTTATCCCGAAACTTTTTTGCGTCGATTTGTCACCATGGATGAGTCTTGGATCCATCATTTTGATCCTGGGACAAAACGACAATCAGTGACGTGAAAGCGACCCAGTTCCCCTACACCTAAGAAATTCAAGGTTGCAAGCTCAGCTGGGAAGATCATGGCTTCCGTGTTCTGGGATGCCGAAGGAATCATAATGATAGAATACCTCGAAAAAGGAACCACTATTACAGGCTCTTACTACGCTGGCCAGATTCGAAGATTGAGAGAAGCAATCAAGGAAAAGCGGCGGGGCAAACTTCGTGCTGGTGTCCTCTTTCACCAGGACAATGCACCCCCCCACAAGGCCGGTGTTGCGATGGCTGCTATTCGTGATGCAGACTTCGAAGTGCTTGAACACCCCCCATATTCGCTAGATCTAGCCCCCAGCGACTTCTATCTCTTTCCACGCCTGAAGGAAGATCTTAGAGGTAAGCAAATTTTTGGATGACAGTGAAGTGATGGCCGCTGTGGAGGCATTTTTGACAAGTCAAGATTATTATTTTTTTTAAAAGGAATTCACGGTCTAGAGAAACGATGGTCTAAGTGTGTAAACTTGCAAGGAGACTATGTTGAAAAATAAATTAGGTTTTTTTACATTTTATGTGCATTTCATTCTGATTATCATTACTTTTGGATCACCCCTCGTAAAGAGTTCTCAAACAGACAAATATGTATAAATACTAATAAGGATACTTCCTCAAAGTACAAGTAATCTTAACTAAACAATAACAAAAAAAATGTACCTATTTACATTAATTTGAATTTGTAAATTCGATGCGACTCCATACATCCGTTAGTAAAATTCGAGGCGAATTGAATTGAGAAATGATGTAACTCGCAGGGCAACAACGGGGAAAAGAACTTCTGCACTTTAAGTTTAATTTTACAACATATTTTGTAAGTAACAGATGTAATTTATTGACTTGTTCATGGTACGCGACGAATGGCCGTAAGTATGAGATCACTTTTTTAAGATTTGTTTGATTACTAATGAAGTCCAGTGGTTGTAGCTTTAACATACTGTTTTAAAACGTTTGTCTCAGTTCGTTAGTAAACAAATGCAATTGACGTATATATTCAGGCGCTCAGAATTTAGTTTTGATTTTGTATGGGACTAGTTATCTAGTTGGTATTGTTGATCGACGTTCGGTATGGTTGTATAACATAGCTTTATCTACACACATATCACAAGTCCTCTATTATGCGTTGGCAATGATCAGCATTACCTGTGGTAGTAGGTGACAGCAATGACAGCTGGAACGTAATTTGGAAATTACGTTATCGAATATTATAAAGTAATGAGTTTCAAATTTGGAACATCTTCTAAACCCAACACAATTTAAATAGGCCCCAATTCTAGTAGCAATTGAAACGTCAACTTGGTATATTTTTTATTACAATATCGTACGACATTTGATTTGTAACGACATGAGTATAGGGACTAGTTATTAGTTTGTATATGACTTTAAAAAAAATATTCGTGACACTCACACAGCACAAGTTTGTACCTATTGGCTCCATTTTTGTCGGCAAGTCGTCGGCTTTTGAACCCATCTTAGAGTACATACAGGGTGTTAGGTATATAGTGGATAATCCTTGAACTAAGGATAGAGGGCACTTAGGACGTTATGAAAAAGCTAAAATAGGTTTAGTAAAAGTCGCACGATTTTCGAGAGCTTTGGACTTTTTTGTTTTTTTTGAAAATTGACACCCTTACTCGAATTTTTGGTCATGGTTAGTGTACAAAGATACACTAACCATGACCAAAAATTCGAGTATGTACTAATTTTCTTTTTACCTGAATAATGTTTAATAGTGGTGCTATCAGATAAACATTACCAATATGGCGTCACTAACGTGCTCTAATAAAAAAACCGGCCAAGTGCGAGTCGGACTCGCGCACGTAGGGTTCCGTACCACTATACATCTAAATAAATGTTTTTCTTTATCGTACACGTACAATATTAGCATTCGCAAATGTATCGAAAAATGAGCTCCGCGCACACGAGTGTCAACGATGGCTGCCCTCACGTGGCTGCCCGTTCGGGTAAGCGTAGTCGGGAACCTCCCCCCGCGCGCGCGCTCCCGCTACCGATAAAGTAACGCCCCAAGAGAATTATTGTTTACTTGGGAAACTATTACCGATTTCTTACTCGTATTAGAGAATAATGGTTCACGGTTTATGCATAAGGTTTATAAATGTTTTTCTTAATTCTTTATTATATTTGAGTTGATTGAATGAAAGGTAAAATGCGGTTGACCTTGAAGTGTGAATATGCTCAAATGCATTTAATTTATGGTGAGTGTCAAGGCAACGCCAGTGCTGCTGCGGCTTTGTACGCCGAACGGTACCCTGACAGACGCCATCCAGACTACCGGATTTTTAATATAGTACATAATGCGTTCACTGAAGGCAGAATTTTTGGTCAGGGTGTAGGTGGAACAAGTGAATGAAGACTCACCCGAGGAGATGAAGATAATATTTTGGACCTAGTTGGGGCAGATCCTTCTCCATCCGTGCGTGATAAAGTTTGACATAAAATGCTGAGAAAACAAAAAGCGATCGAGTGTTTTAAATTTCGAATAAATGGCATTTAAAATTTTAGTGGCCAGTATTGTTATTATTGAAACAAAAAGGTTGTTATGCTATGCCCAGAACGTAAATCGTTTTAAATAAAATGCTTCACAAAATTAGTGGCCTGTATTCTTATTTTAGCAAAGATAAGTTTGTCATCATTAGGTACTCTATCTGGAATTCTAGAGCACAAATTTAATATGAAATAATCGACTCAATTGCGGAAAACTGAAGTTATTTTTTTATTCTAAAATTTTATATAAAACAATATTTAGTGTTTAAATATCTATTAAATGGGCATGTTTTTAAGCTAATGGGCTACCTTGTGGTAGTGTATTTTTTTTTACTGCAACAGCTCAAAGTTTGCTAAATGTTCGATCGATGATGCAAAATTCAAGTTTGCGATTCTTATTTTTATTAGAGCACGTTAGTGACGCCATATTGGTAATGTTTATCTGATAGCACCATTATTAAACATTATTAAGGTAAAAAGAAAATTAAAAAATATCTTCGTACACTAACCATGACCAAAAATTCGAGTAAGGGTGTCAATTTTCAAAAAAAACAAAATAGTCCAAAAATCTCGAAAACCGTGCGACATTTACTAAACCTATTTTAGCTTTTTCATAACGTCCTAAGTGCCCTCTACCCGTAGTTCAAGGATTATCCACTATATACCTAACACCCTGTATAATACGTGTGTAGACAATAGTAGTTTATCTACTCGCGTACTATAAACCGCTAATATTGATGTCGATAACAGTATCAGAATACCACCTATTGCGGAACCGAAGCGGGAAAACAATTCTATATTGAGCGTTGCCATGGTAATAACAGTTCTTATTTCTATATTAATTATATGGATATCAACAAAACGGCGTTTCGTTTCGCATTACAACTTTTATGATAAATTGTCAGAACTCTTTATTTTTGTCATTATCATTTTAAGGTTGTAGCAAAAAAATATGTATGCAACGCTACATAATTAGCTCTTAAGGTACGAGTGCCTATAATTACCTCGAAAGCCTGCGCTCTAACCTCAGTACTCGTACCTTAAGAAGCTTATTTATGTACCAGGTTCATAAATAACTATTATGCATCTGCTGCATAATGAGAGCCCTTAAAATACGAGTGTGGTTTTATGAAACGAGCCTCAGCTAGTTTCAATAGGATCACACGAGTGTTTTAAGGCCTACTTATGTACAGTTGCATACACTACTTTATCGGCATATATCATAAACATAAGTACTCTAAAATGGGTACAGAAGCCGATGACTTGACGACAAAAATGGCGGAAAAACCAACTTGTGCTGTGTCATCATAGACAAATGAATGAAGTCCCTATTCTCATGTCACACGAGATCAAATGTCGTGCGGTCTATATTCATCATGCCAGTCAAAAGACGTCCACTGCTGCACATAGGCCTCCCCCAAGACGCTCCACTCAGACCGGTCTTGTGCTTTTCGCGTCCACCGCGCTCCCGCGATCCTGACGAGGTCCTCACTCCATCTTGTTAAAGGCCTACCTACAGCTCGTCTTCAGGTCCGTGGACGCCACTCCAGAACCTTCTGACCCCATCGGCCATCAGTCCTCCGAGCAATGTTCCCCGCCCACTGCCACTTCAGTTTAGCTATGGCTTCTTCTTATTAATCTTCTTCTTCTTCGGGCTATGTCGGTAACCTTCGTTCTACTGCGGATATCATCATTTATGATTCTATCACGCAGAGAAACCCCGAGCATAGCCCTCTGCATAGCCCTCTTGAGTGACTTTGAGCTTCCTTATGAGGCCCATTGTTAGCGCCCACGACTCAGATCCCGTAAGTCATCACTGGCAACACACTGATCAAAGACTTTTGACTTCAAACACTGCGGTAATTTGAACGAAAAGGTGCTGAGAAGCTTTCCGAACGCTGCCCAGCCGAGTCGGACTCCACGAGTGACCTCTTTCTCAAAGTTGGACCTACCTAACTGGAACGTTTGTCCCAGGTAAATATAGTCGTCAACAACTTCGAGCGCAGAGCCTCCGACTATCACGGGAGTTGGCGCGATATGGACATTGGACATGACTTTCGTCTTGTCCATGTTCATTCTCAAGCCAACTCGCTCGGAAGCTCTACTGAGGTCAGCGAGCATTGCACTGAGTTCCTCCATGGTCTCAACCATGACTACGATATCGTCAGCGAATCGAAGGTGAGTGATGTACTCACCATTTATGTTGATGCCTCGTCCTTTCCAGTCCAGAACCTTAAAAGCATCCTCCAAAGCAGCGGTGAACAGCTTCGGACAGATCACATCTCCTTGTTTGACTCGCCGCTGCAGAGGAATAGGCTTCGTGCTCTGGTCCTGTAGTCGGACGGACATAGTGCCTTTTCGTACAGACACTTCAACACTTCGATATATCGGTAGTCAACTTGGCACCGCTGGAGAGACTGCAGCACAGCCCATGTCTCGATCGAATCGAAGGCTTTTCTCGTAGTACACAAATGCAAGGCAAAGGGGGAGGTTATACTCTTCGGTCTTCTGTATAACCTGCCGCAACGCATGTATGTGGTCTACGGTACTATAGCCTTTTCGGAAACCGGCTTGTCCGGGAGGCTGATAACCGTCAAACCTGTGCGCGAGATGATTTGTGATGACCCACGAAAATAGCTTGTAAACATGGCTCAGAAGTGAGATGGGTCTATAATTCTTCAGCAAAGTTTTATCACCTTTCTTGAAGAACAGAACCACCACACCTCTGTTCTATGCTTTCGGCGTTCTTCCTTCGTGGAGCACGGAGCTGACAGCGTCTGAAGGCCCCTAAGGAAGGGTTTACCACCCGCCTTCAGGAGTTCGGCTCTAATTCCATCCTCACCTGGGGCTTTGCCATTCTTAAAGTGTTTTAGGGCCATACTAATCTCGTACAGGCTGACGTCGGGGAGATCTTCGGTATAGTGTCGGGTTAATCTAGCCCTCGGGTCTGCAGCTAGATTTTCGACGGGTATTCGGGTTGTCGTGTACAGCTGTCCATGAAACTCTCTCAACCTCCGCCAATAGCTCAGGTTTGAATGAAATTACTCTGCCGTCGTCGGTCTTCAACTTCACAGTCATCAATGGGCTTTGGCCAACAGACAGATCCCTGGCAAACACCTTACAGCACCTGTTACGCCGAATAGCCTCTTCAATACTTTTAGTATTGAATCGGCGTACATCACGCTTCAGAGATTTCGAGATCTGTCTGTTGAGCTGCCGATTGCGACAAGCGTCACCAGAGGACTGCAGAATCAGTTCGCACCTCACCTCCATGAGCCTAAGGGTGGAGTCCGAGAGCTTCCTGGTTTTTGTACGGCGGATCTTGAAGAAATTAGACCCGACTGTTTGGACAGCTTTCAAAACCCGTCGTTGAAATCGTCCACGTCGCTACCAAGGCACTCGAAACGATTTTGAAGTTCGAGCTGAAAGCTCTCGGGGTTTTGGAGCTGAGCGGGCGCCGGGCGGAGCGTAGACTTAATCAGTCGAGACCTTTCAAGCTTGAACTGGATAATCAATGATCCTCGTACCATACGGTGATCACTCCCGGTTTTAATCGGATGATCACGGAGACATCATTGAATGTGCTTTTTCGTCGACGTGATAAAGTCTATGTCATTCATCGTGACGCCATCAGGGCTCATCCAGGTCCTATGCTCACGTTTTCTGAAAAAGGAGTTCATCATATAGAGTCCCTCCGTCTCGATAAAACTGGCCAGTAGGTGGCCCCAGTGATTCCTAAGCTCCACTCCAAAATTCCCCACTCTCTGCTCTTCACCGTCTGGTTTGCCTATCTTTGCATTGAAGTCCCCCATAACAACCATGAAGTGAGTTTTGGATCTATGAATGGCTCTGGAAACATCCTCATACATAGCCTCTACCTCATCGTCGGAGTGTCGCGGTCGGAGCATATACCTGTATGACCTTCAACGAATCTTTGGGTCATTTTGAGTACAAGGTACGCTACCCTGCTTGACAAGCTCTCGATCTTCACCACGTTGTTCACGAGGGACTTGTGGACGATAAACCTGACACCTCCCTCGGACTGGTGGTCGCCCTCCCGGAAATAGAGCAAGTTACCGGACTTCAGGGTTATCATGTCCTCCCCATTCTACAGACTTCTGACAACCCTATGATTCCCCATCGTAACCTGCTCAATTCCTCCTGCAGTTCCAGCAAATTTTCGTCGGTCCGCAGTGTTCGGCAGTTGTATGTTGCCAGGCCCGAAGGTCGTCGTTTCTGGTAGCCGGGTCTCTGCCCGAGATTACCTACAGCACCCCCCGCGGTTTATATTAAAAAACATAATTAATTGACGATAACTGATTTAATATATATGGATACTCGACTCTCTTGAGTTTTGACAGCTGCTCAAAATTTAAACTCATTTAATTATAATTATCGATACTGTAATAATATTACAGTACAGATTTTACCTACTACCACAGATAAGAATGTACTCATAGTGTAATTGGTTGTAATAATGCTGGTCATTTCTTACGGTTTCTGAACACATAATAGAGGGCTTATGATGAAACCTGACTCGTGTTTTAAGGACTTTGATTATGTATCAGATACATAAACTACTATTAGTGACATCATTCTGTTACCGTAAACGATATCTATCAGTTTATAGTACGCGAGTAAAATTGTGGTGTGCAAGCGTTGGTATTGAATCCAGATCATGTGAGGGACCCTAAACTTAAATTTCGCGCGAAATGATTCAAATATTCCTGAGCAAGATTCAATGTGACAACGTAACCAGCGCGGCGGTCTATTTTACCAGTTGTAAATTAAATTTACTCACGAATGCTTTTTATGATTCTCCATAATTCGTCTTTCAGATTCTGAGTCTTGTCCAGGAAAGAATTTGTATCCACTGAGGTATGTGTAATCCGGGTAATCTTCAGGAACGAAGTCACCGCATTCGGCTAAAATAATATAAAAGTAATACAACATTTCAGCTTCGCCCAAAGCGTTTAAAAAATATAAAGATAAAAGATGTTTATTCAATAAGTAGGCCGCACGGGCACTTTACACGTCAAAAATCTACCAGCGTTTCGCAAGAGACCACTGCTGAGAAGAAACGCCGCAAGAAACTCAACAGTCAGTCGTTTTTTTTTAAATACTACTTATGATATTATACAATTATAAAGCTTAACCTAGTATTATATAAAACAATGAATTTAACATAAAATAAAAAATATAAAAAATAATCAAGCGTAGCTTGAGCAGGAAAATGTATCAAAACTAAGAATTTTCATAGGGAGTAAGTAATAAGTTGTAGTAATAAATAAATAAATATATATATATATATAGACTCTCCTATGACAGTGCAAGACAACCACCACATACAAAGTTTCGATACATTCTCCTACAGAAACCGTGTCCCTAGACAATATACAAAATTTACATATTTTTTATGCCTATTTTATTATTCAGTAATTTAGGTGTTTAGTTATGTTTAGGCCAAGCATTTTTATCTGTTAGATAGTCCTCGACCCTATGGTAAGCTTTAGACATCAATGACTTTTTCAAGTAACTTTTAAGTCTTGGAAATGGTAACTTTAAAACTGAGTCAGGTAATTTATTATAGAAAATAATGCATTGACCTACAAATGATTTATAAACCTTACGGACACGAAACTTTTTAATAGCAATTTTATTTTTATTTCTTGTATTCAAATTATGTATATCACAATTCTTAACAAAAGACTCTTGATTTTTAATGACATAAACATACATCGGGTTTTTCGGTGCGGGAACGTTTGACATTAGTCAAAGATTAGGTATTGACTTGAAAAACAGAATGTACTCTAGTAGGTTTCTACGTCATGAATAATTATGTTATTATGTTATTTTTATCATTATCTCATAAGTTTTGGTAGTAAAGCTAAAGTATCTCCTACATGAGTTAAAATAAAATTGTATCATAGTGTGTAGGTATACAATTCTAATTCAAGACCGAAATGGGTTGCCAATAAAATAAAATACGTTTGCGTTAGTCTATTTCCACTTTTTAAAAGACTACATTAAGAATATGTATAACATTCCGATTTAACCCTTAAACGGATTTTGCCCGTTTTAAAGGACACGTCAATTAAATGCACACCCGTCTAATTTCAACGAACTGTCGCATAGATCACTACCAGGTGGCATGAATTAGTTTATCTCTTTCCCACTTATGCATTAAAAATGACTATGCACGAGACGAGAACAAGACGCGAGCAAATAAAAAATAAAAAAATGAATCACCAGAAAATTTACATTATATTTTTCTTTTCTAACCTTAATTTCTTTCTATAATTATAGATTAAAAAAAACAAGCAATGAAACGTAGAGAGATCATTTAAGGGTTAAACAAACAAGTTATTCCAAGTTACATACACGAATACAAGATGCAATTTTTTTATTGCACATGTAATAGTTCAGGTCTTTAAAACATTTAGTACGATATATAAACAATACTTATGAACAACGTTAGATGCAATTTAAGAATGATAAAAATAATATATTTTATTTACCTAAAAGAGTTTTCATATAGTATGTGATTATCAGTGACCACCACACTAGGCAGAGCCTGTCGCGTGAGGCCAATTCCAGATTTATCAAAACTAAATTTAAATTGTCGTACGCTTTGCTCCGGGTATATATTTTTTGATATTTAAGTTAAGTTAATTTAAATTAAAAATAAGGAATCAGAATATGGCTTATCATTTCGTTTTAGAAGATAAAATAATTCGACTATTTTTTGTTACAAACTAATTTCTTTGCCCGGTCGCTTCCATCCATTTGTCTTATAAGTTTGGATTACGTGGAAACCTGTAATTTATAACCTATACTCGTAATTATGTTATTCAGACAGAAAAATTACACCAACAAAAATATTTTACCTAACAATCGATTAGAATCATGAAGCATCAAAAGGTTGTACATCACTGTTTGCTTCATTAGACATAAAAATGATAACAGTACAGGGTACTATCTCCCTCTTTTTAGGGACTAAGAAGCCGAGCGACACAAGCTAAAGTTCGATCGTTTTATTTCCATTGCGCGCCTAATAATAACTTCTTACAAAATGGTAGGTAGGTCAGTCCAAGTGAATTCGGCGTCCTACAATATTTGAAACCAAAAGCCAAAAGTTATTTTTTGCATTTGCAAATAGCTAGGAAATAGATACCACACCGCCTATTTCAAAAAATGAAGTCGCCTCGGCTAGGCAAAACCTACATCCTGCTAAATCAAGAGATAAATATGATAGATCGTACAGGCAATTTATGGGGTTACCTTAGATTCGTCAAAATATTTTTGGTCAAACATATCATTTCCCAAATTTTCATTTGCCAAACTGCTTTGTTTTCTGTAACCGTAAATATTTCAGGATTTTATTAAAACTAACGTAACCTATAGCGTTCTACACGATGGTACTAAAATAAATTCTGAAAACATCTCAAGACTGCAATCGTTCGATGGCAATCTTAAAACTGCACATAGACAGTACCGATTTGTTTTTTAATGTCGCAATATATGGTTACAGAGTCTAGTGGTTGTTGGCAGTATGTAATCTTTCCTTTGTCAGTTTAGTTAGTAAGCAAATTTAAAAAGTTATATCAGCGGCCAATAATGTTTTTTCTTAGGTTTTTCATACATTACTTCTTGGCCTAGGCCATGAATTAATCTAGGGAGTCACACACAAGAAACTTCACGTTTTTATTTCGTGATATTAACGCATATATTTTCGAGCATGTTTGAGAAAATGAAAATTGTAACCAGAAGGTCGTACATCTTTCGAGGCCTAGTTTTTATGGTGAGTCTTTGTTTTTCTGATGTTTTCGGCACCTCCCGCTTCTTTTTGTCTTCTTAGCAGCCCGTTCCTTAAAACGTCTCACCATTGATTGATTTGTAGATTTCTTTTAGCTACGAGGGCTGCACTGAAAGTTTCGGGAATCTAATACTTAGAAACATATTTTTGACACATATCATACCTTTTTACATATAATTTCTAAAGTTTCATTATTTTAGCACACTGGCCACAGTCATGGAAAAAAAAAGCGATGGTTCGGCACAATTGTTTTTTTGAAGTCGTCGAGTCGCTGCTGAAAATGGAATTGTCCCGTGAAAATTTAAGAGCTATGATTTATTAAGAGTTAAAAAGTGGATTATCACAAAAACAATGTGGAGACCGGATGATTGTATGCTTTTAGTAATGAAGCACCTTCAAAGACGACAATATACAGGTGGTATGCAGTTTTTAGCATTTTATCCGGTGACGAGTGTTGGATATATGCATATGAGCCTGAAAATAAAAACCAATCTCGAGTATGGGTCTACGAAGATGAGCTCAAGCCGACAAAAGTTATTCGTTCTCGCAGCACGGACAAAAAGATGGTGGCTACGTTTGTCTCCAAATCGGGTCACGTGGCTACTATTCCTCTTGAAGATCGTAGAACGGTCAATGCCGATTGGTACACCACTATTTATTTGCCGAGTATCTTTGCTGAACTCCGAAAAAAAACCCTAGTCGCCGCATTATCCTTCACCACGACATTGCCAGCCCTCACACCGCTCGGAAAACAACTGAGTACCTGGATGGTGAAAAAGTCGAATTACTGGACCATCCTCCATACAGCCCCAACTTAAGCCCCAATGACTTTTTTAAATTCCCCAAAATTAAGGATAAGTTGCGTGGTCAGCGGTTTCAGAAGCCGGAAGCAGCAGTGGAGGCTTTTAAAATGGCCATTTTGTCGACCCCTCAGACTTCAATAAGTGCTTTAATGACTGGTTTGATCGCATGGAAAAGTGCATAAAATATAAAGGAGAATACTTTGAAAAACGATAAAAATACTTTTATTCAATTTAACTGCATATTTTTTTCTATTCCCGTAACTTTCAGTTTGACCCTCGTATGTCCCGTTCGGACATGCGTCGGTTTTGGCAAATCGCCTTAATGATTTTCGCACCGCCGCCATGTTCTACGGTTCGAGGCTTCTGAGCGATAGAACTCTCCACGTATCGTTTCAGGACCGTATCAACGGTGCTCTTGGCATTTTTAATTGTTTTGCGATGAATTGGTTTGGACGCTGTGTATTTTTCATCCATTTGGCGACAATCTGCTCACGGTGTTCACGTTAATTCAGGTTTTTTGGTTTATCAGCAAATTACACAGTAAAAGACAATCATTACATAATGTTGTGACAGTAGTAATGACAATGCTACAAAAATAAAAGTAGAGAAAACCTTTACAGCTAGGTGCCAGCGTTATGAATTTGGCGAATCCGTCAAGAATCAAGCCTTAGAACCAGGCAATTTTTCTCCTACTAAGAAAAACTCGTTCAGATGAAATGTGTATGTTCACTCGGCGGTCATCCAAAACAATATCGTCAACTTTATTATTCACGACATCATCAGTGTTCACTTCAATCGCCCTTCCAGGGCGTTCTGTCATTGGTGGTGGTACGTCCAGAACGAAATTCTGTAAACCACTTGTGTACCGTTCTATAAGATGGAGCAGATTCCCCATAATATTTTTTGAGCCGGTCTTCAGTCTCTTAGATAGTTTACCACGCAAAAAGTTGTTTAATTAACACACGAAATTCGCTTTTCTCAATTTTCCAACGATTTTCCGATCTCATCTGACATAAGACTTGACAGCTTTTCCCCATCTTATTTTTAAAATATGATACACAGCTACCAACGAGTTCAGTATTAGAAAAAAGAGTTCATATGTCAAAATGTTTTTTTTAACTTAAAGTCACTGACTTATTTAACCGCCCTCGTATGTGGCATCTTTATATGTAGTAAATTTTACCTAATATTATTTAAATGGTTTTTATTTTATTGCCTTGCAGTAGTTAAGAGCAGTATGCCTGATTCAGCAGAAAGAGCAACTAATGGACGCCGGAGCGCCCATAAATTGCGTACTTTCTACCTTCTGCAACAATGTACTACACAAGACATATATACCGTATTGCCATTAAAAAAATATTGAAATGATTTAAGTACTACACACACGCTGTTAATTAAAACAGTTTATAATGTAGCGACACCTCACCTTGAACAATATAACTAGCCAATAGAGCGGCTGTATTTTCATTGCATTGAATACATCCTTGAGCCAAGTCCCTCTTCACTTGAAGGCAGAACAAATATCGGGTAAATTCCTCCTCCAGTCGCGCGGGATCCGGCGTGTAAAACTTAACGCAAAACCGTAAAGTTGGTTCCAGCATCGACAGACCGATTTGGCGACATATTGGCTTTTCGACGTCCAACCAATACTATATGCAAAAAAAAACATATTACCAATTAATCATTGACGTCACTTATAAAAGAAAAAGTGAGAAAAAACGGGTCGGTATTTTTACCTTGTAGGTACCTATATAATATAACACTAAAAACATAAAATTATTAACTGGCAAAAAATATATATGTTACCTGTTTTGATAACTATACATCGTTAATCGTTTATCGATAAATTTCTGTTAAGGCGTAAAATGAGTCAGGATATTGTCAAAAAACTCTTTATGGACTCCATTTCCTTACATAACGGCGGCAGGAGGCAATGACGGCATACAAACACCTATAAATTATTATTTTTAAACTCCCGGAAACCTTTCCAGGCAAAACTACCCAATAACTGAACTATACCTTCTTTCGAAACGTTGATTGTTCGCTTTTTTTAGTTTGAAACCATTTTATTTTTTGTTTCGCAATGTACACGACCATTTATAGATTTTTTACAAAAATTATACAGCGAAATGAATGCCCTTTACCAATATTAATATTTTTTTTGTATGACAATGAGAAGGCACGCGAGACCCATAAACACTTGAAATCTCAAGGCTACAATCTCAAAACTGCAATCCTAAGACTTTAAATGCGTTGCCAACCCTGAGGACTGAGATGGACTGCCTCTATGCTAGTAATTTCACCGGTTGTCTTATCCGCACACTGGAATACAGCAATGCGAACACTGCTGCTTGGCGATGTGTTAATGGATAAGATAACATGGTGGTAGCGATCCAGACGGACCCTGCACAAGGTCCTACCACCATTAAACAACAAAAAAGTAACATTATCACATCGTTACAATTTATCGATGTTTCATTTAAACTTCTCGCGTTTTATATTTACCTTTGTTCCATTTACGTCTTGGTACTCTAATCCAAAATAATCAGCTTCCAGTAAGTGCAGCTGTCTGCATACTTGATCAAATAGTACGCGACCCACAGCTTTCGACTGAAACAAGAAAAACAGTTCACGTGGTAGTTGTTTTAAATGTATTAAGCCACTTGAGAGCTTAGTTTCCAATTAGAAGTGCGCGCCGCGCCGGGGTCGCCGCGCCGCACCGTAGTTTTCCCGTGCCACACCGCGCCGTAACATCCACCGAAACGGACGTGCCTGCATGACTTGATGTATGAATGAGGAAGAGGCGAAAGAGATTGGTCAGCATTGTAGCAGCTGGAAAGAAGTGGTCTCTGCATACCCCTCTGGGAAACAGGCGTGATTTTAAATATGTACGAGTATCAATGACCTTCTATACACATGGACAACTCACGTCATACAACAAAAATGCCCAAACATGGCACTGCATCTTATTTCACCCTATTATGCTTCGACTAGCTCAGTCTATACATTGCCGTTTACACACCAGTTCTTTAAAATGTCATCGGTTATTAATCAGTAATGTTTATCAAATACTCAGTCGAAGCTTCATATGTTGATTTTAGAAGTTGGCTGGAACAAGGTACCAGTGGAGTTGAAAAGGGCTGTTAATTTTAGGGTAGCGAACCTCAACAGAAAATACGGAACCCATAAGGGGGTTTTTATAAGGGTGAGCTTATAAATGCTCACTCATTGTTTGTCCGTCTGTCACAGTCGATTATTTTTGTGAAAATGTTTTTTATAGTTTTCGAATGTACAGTACGGTCACGGAAGTTAATTTGCTACCCATTTCAAAGAAAATCTGCTTGAAGATGTCACTGTCATTAGAGATTTTAAGTCATTTGTAATTGATACGAAATACAACCTTATTGCTGAAGAATGTCAGATTGACTTTGGAACTAAGGTGGGTCACAAATTTAATTCTTTGACTGTACCCCAACGAAAATGTTAATATTAAAATGTCATAGTAAACTTCAAACAGTACTTCAAATGACAGCGAAAAAAATGAAATCATTTTGCGGCGTTAACGTCAATTTGGCAATTTGGCAGAAGCCTTTTAACAATTAACCAAAATCTCTAAAGGCTATAGCGAGTTTCCATAGTAAGTCGACCCTTACATCAAATAGGCTCCGGGATTTTTTTGTGAGTACCTCTTGTAATGAAGAATATTTTAGCCGCGTATGAACATCCTACTTGTAATAGTTTTGACTTACGATTTTTTCAAGTTTTTTTTTTAGTGTTTGTTTTTTCTGGATGCATTCAAGCGATTTGCTTCAAATTTTGAAATGATTTTCTTAAGATAGATTTGCGTCGCTACCCAAAAAAACAATACTAGTTATCGTATAAAAAAAAAGAAAAAAAATACCAATTTAAAAATAATCATTTTTTTATGTGGTTGTGAAGTAGTGACAGTAAGTAGTAACAGTAATCAGTGGTCATTAGCATTTTACTCTTAAATACGACAAACTGATTATGTTATGTTTGAGTTTTTTTATCAATGTATCGTATTTAAGAGTAAAATGCTAATGACAACTTAATGTCATCAAAGCTAGTTAAAATCATAGATGGCAGATAAATAATGCGATAAACATCTTGCGTCACGAAGACATTACATTGTCATTAGCATTTTACTCTTAAATACGACAAACTGATAAATAAACTCAGACATAACGTAATCGAAGAGTTTGAATACTACATTGAAAACACCGATTGAATACAAAACTTGGTCTCACATTCTGCTGATTTTTTTTAGGAAGTACTGCCTAGAAAATTTTGATATTTAGGCAAGTAGTAGGCCAATGTATGGACTATTTCGAGAAAAAAATCTAGAGGTGTCACTAGTTCACAACCTCATTTTATGGGTGGCGATGCAAATCTATCTAAAGAACATAATTTCAAAATTGAAGCAAATCGCTTGAATACATCCAGAAAAAACAAACATTAAAAAAAAACTTTAAAAAATCATAAGTCAAAAACTATTACAAGTAGGATGTGAACATCCTACTTGTAATAGTTTGTACTAGGCTAAAATATTCTTCATTACAAGAGGTACTCACAAAAAAATCCCCGAGCCCATTTGATGTAAGGGCCGACTTACTATGGAAACCCGGCTATGGCCTTTCTCAGGTTACACTTTTAGTCAGAATTCATGATTATTGTATGTTTTTTTCTTTCAGAGCGGTACCACGCTTACCATTTTCAGCGGGTCCAGCAGCTTCATGAAGGAGATTATCCGAGACGCGTAGCATTTTGCCAAGCTATGCTGCAGAAATCCACAGAAGACGCAGATTTTTTAAATAAAATTTTATGGAGCGACGAATCGCGATTCGAAAGGACTGGAGTGTTCAACATCCATAACTACCACAGCTGGGCCGTTGAGAACCCTCACTTAGGAAGAGGCTCCAACTTTCAAGTGCGGTTCAGTGTGAACGTGTGGTCAGGGATTGTGGATGGCCAGTTAATTGGGCCTTTTGAATTGCCAGCGAGATTAAATGGAGCCGAATATCTGATTTTTTTGCAAAATGATTTAAATGGATTACTGGTGGATGTCAACCTCGAAACAAGGAGAGAAATTATATTTCAGAACGATGGTGCTCCTTGCCACTATTCAAGGGCTGTAAGAGACCACCTGGATGCAACATATCCCAACAGGTGGATTGGGCATGGCGGGCCGATTCCATGGCCCCCGCGGTCGCATCCCATAGACTTCTTTGTCTGGGGATATTACAAAGAACTGGTTTACGCAAGGGAATCACATACCGAAGCGGAACTCAGACAAAAATTAGAAGAGAGCAAAAGGACTATAAAAGAAAAAAGAGATGCATTCCGGAGACTAGGAGCGAATTTTTTAAGGAGATGTAGGCTATGTATCGAAGTTGACGGCAGAACATTTGAAAATCTTTTATGAATAACGTGTTTAAATTAAATTGTATTGTTTTATTTGATCCACGAATATTCTACCTTAATACGTTTGAAAGTCGAATCCAGCAAATTATGACCTATTAAGTGTCACTTTTTTTGTATGATTCTGCAAGTTTAGAGACTGGCGAAGTTTTTAAAAGTACTTCTGGTCTTTGAATTCTGAGATATTTAGGTTTTTTTTTATTACAAAATCAAATTTCGATCTGCTCAAAGGTAAAAATTTCACTTTTGGTCAATTTTATTGTAACTTGCGTCAAGGATGGGAAGCGCAAAAAAAAACATAAAGAAAAAACGTAACCAAAAAAATTACATGATGATAAACGGCTCGGCCCAAAAATTTTTGAAAAAATCTTTAAAAATTAATTACTTGGAAACTACAAAAATCGGCCAACATACATGGGGTATATTCGGATAGCCCCGGATATGAGGCATCTAATTATTATTTTTAGACGTCAGTCTTTGGACCACCCTGTATATTTTAACATTACTCAATAAATAAAATAAAATAAATAAAACTTCTCAAAAACTTTACTTAAAACAGGTAGAATATAAATGGGACGTAAATTCGTTAAATCACTCATCTCGCCCGATTTAAAAAGTGGTATGACTTTACTATATTTCTTAAGATTTGGAAAGACCCCGTCTGTAATGCAATTATATTTATTAAAGCGCTGCAATTATATCAATGATATGGTGGATGACTTTAACTGACGTACCCCATAAATCCTCAGTATTGTTAAACTGAGCGATTTAAATACCTTTACAACAGAAATTGAATCTACGTGGCTAAAATCAATGCTTAGTAACATTAGCACAAAGTAATTTTTGAGCTGCAATCGCAGATGATTGAAGACATTTCGTGGTATTAATGGCCATGGTGGAGAAATTATCTTCGAACGCTAAGGCCACGTCTTTGTTTGATGTGATATGTTCGTCACCCTCGTTTAAGGTGATTTGATTATCACGAGTTATAGATTTACTTTTCTCTATTAATTATTTTCTTCACAATTTTTACGTTATTGTTAGAACCTCTGAGCTTAAGACCTAAAAAGTTTGACTTAGCAGTCAAGCAAACTTGCTTGAAGGTCCTCGAAGAATGCTTAACTTAAACTAAGAAGTCAGCATTCTTGTTCTCCACCCTCTCTTTTTACAGTTCATAAAGCCTATTTCTACTTCTATGAATGCTTACAGTAGCCCATTCACTAAACTTTTTGACCCAGAAATAGTTACCATCGTAAAAATATTATTAAATTGATGAAGAATTACACCAAACAAATCTTTATAAATACTATTAGAATCATTATGTGGAAAGGATAACCCACAAAGATTACTCTGAACTCATTTTTGAATAATTCCAAACGATTATAGTTATGGGTCTGTATGTTATTGTCTTTGGTTCTTGATGAAAATTATTGAAAAAAGAAGCCTTTTGACCACTGTGATCAGAATTAAAGTAGACACGTGAGTCACTAAATAAGTTTTGAGATAATAAAAAAGTATCCAACATATAACCACAATTTATTTTACGTTTTTCGAAGTACTCTCCACGATGCTCTATACAAACTTCCATTCGTCTAAACCAACTCAGGAGTCACTTTTGCCAGTCTTGATCTGAGAGGTCAGAAATGGCTACTTCGTAGTCAGCGACGGCTTCATCGGCACTCGAAAAAACTTTCCTTTAATTTTTTCTTTTGACAGTTGGGAACAAAAAGAAATCACAAGGAGCTAAGTCAGGGCTGTAGGGTGGGTGAGCTAGGGTTTTAATACCAGATTCCTCAAGAAACGCCTTCGTTCTGAGGGACGTATGTGAAGAAGCGTTATCGTGATGCAGCATGATTCCTCGAAGCCCGGCCGTTGGTCTACGCTCTCGCACAGCTTGGATAACTTTCGGCAAAGCTACTGTTGTGTACCATTCCGAGTTAACTGACCTATAATTTTCCAGCACGGACCTCGATAAGTGTCCACTCCGACCAAAAAAACTAGCCACCATTTTTTTACAAACATTACGTGGTCTTTGCAATTTTCTCGGTAACTCTCCGTCTGAGTAGACCCATACCGAAGATTACTTCTTATTTTCGGGGTCATACTGATAGATCCATGTTTCGTCACCAGTAATGATTTCCGAAACACGTCTCGACGCCCCGTTTTCAAAACGTTGACGCATTTCACGGCACCAATCCACACGAACCTGTTTTTCAGTTTCGGAGAGCAATCGCGGGATCCAACGACAACAAAGCTTCCTGACTCCGAGATGTTGGTGTAGATTGGTGTTCACACTACCCGAACTAAGGCTCAGGATCTTCTCGATGTCCTTGTATGTAATTTGTGGGTCTTCCTGTACCAACATTTCAGTAGTCCACACATTTTCTGCAGTTACTGCTGTTTGCGGGCGTCCGCTTCTTTGATCGTCTTCGAGGTTATGGTTAGTTATGCCCCTTTTAAATTCACTAAACCACCTAAAAATTGTTGCCCGTGAAGGAGCAGACTCTCCCAATGCCGACTGTAGTCGTTGCAAACTTAACTGTTCGGTTAAACCAAATTTAAAATCGTAATAGATCATAGCACGCAAATGTTCGCGGTTAAGCTCCATCGTTTCAGCCAAAAAACACGGGAAGCGTTGTAGTAAAATGACAGGAAAATCGTATTTTTTTTTAAATTAAAATATGGCTTATGGCGTTCTATGTTTAAATAAATTTGCTTTTTAAAAATGTATAATACCCAAGCGTTTCATTTTTAAATTTCGAGCATCTCAAAACTTATTGAGTGACCTACGTCAGGCTTTGAAATTGATATCTAAAAAAAAGACATTTAATGTTCATTATTAGTCTATAAATGAATGTTCTATACTTAGGTTGATGTTTTATTATTAACTAGCTGTTGCTCGCGACTCCGAACGCTCAAAAAAATTATACATAGCCTATGTTCATCAGGGATAATGTTGGACGTGAAAGAATTTTTCGAATCTGTCCAGAAGTTTCGGAGTCTATTCAATGCAAACAATCAAACAATCAAATCTCTTTATAATATTAGTGTAGATGTAGATTATACTAAATAGGGTTGAATATTCTATGAGAGTAAATTCTAGGATTTTATATACTCTATATAAAGGCACGAAACATTACGATTAAAACCGAGATGTCCCGAGGGTCAATTATTTTTTTGTGAGAAAACAAGTATGTACTTTTTTTTCATATTTTAAATTAAAGTAAACAATTAATTAATTACATTTAGGATTTGACCATTGTTAGTCTATATCAAGGAAAGCCCTCATGCTGGTAACACTATATTCCAAAAAAAAAAAAAAGTTCTAAGTGCAAGTTTTACGTAATATCCACTTGTGTTAGTTAATTTGATTTCACTTTAAATAGTGAATAGTGTTCAATACCAAATCAGTTCAGTGCTGACAATGCTATGAGGGCTACAATGTAGCCTGTAGCGGTATGCGGTATTTATCAGCTATGTAGCAAAAATCAGCTACAAACAGTGGACCAATCAGGTCGTTAGCACGGAATGTGTATAACTTTCGAAAAGTAGAAAATCACTAAACATACATGGGTCTCGGTGTCCTCTGTTGTTGTCTGATGTTGCACCCTCACGTAGAGTATGGATAGTCACCAGAACCACATAACATTAAATCTGTTCTGATTTGTTGCATGACAGCGGGAAGTGAATAAAAAGTAGCTGTTGAATTTACTTCAACATCCAGAAGATAGGCATCTAGCCAGGTAAAGCTAAAATTGGGTGACCACGTGTGTCCGCAACGTTCTCATTGATTTTTTTAAAGTTTACCTGTATTTGAAACATGGATATTGTATCGTCCAACATTTGCACCATGATGGCGAGCATCTTGCCGCCCTTTTTGGGAGTAGCGGGCGGCGTCCTGGAGCCCCCGCCCGCGCCGTCCACCCCCGCCGGCGTGCTCGCAGAGTGGTGCATGCGCCCTGGGCAACAAACAAACTTGACTACACACACAGAACACAAATTGATTGCTGATCTTGTCTGAAACGTGTGCGAGCAATGGTATCATTTGAATGTAATGCGTGTCCTTAGCAGACTTAGCAGAACGCCCTTCATTGAAAATTAAAGTTCGAAGTTACGTTAGCTCCATCCCTGTCTCTCGATTTAGGTTCTCCCCACACCTATCGACGCGGAATCGGCGTCAGCTGATCTTAAGTATACGCCATAAGGGCGAAACAAACGTGTATCGGCTCGGCCGACGCGGAAAGACGTCTATAGACCGGAAATTCTTTGTTCTGTTCGCATCCGTACGACGCTGTTAGCAGCCAACCGCACGCGTTCGCATCCTTACATCGCCGAGCTGAACACTTCCGACCATGGCCGAGCAGCTAAGATGAGAGCCGATTAGAGCTGGCCACGGCCGTTCAGCGTCGATAGGTGTGGGGAGACGCTTACCTTTACATAGAGGGCTACCTGACGTGTCAACGGCAGTAGGGGGCACGAGAGAGCCGATCATAGGTTTACAGCTGCTGCGATAGCAAATCGCAGACGATCGGGCGTCTCTGCGGCCGTACCGAGGTTGAAACCGCTGAACGTAGGTTTACAACCGCTAAGATGGCCGATCTGCTAAATGCGGTGTAAAACAAAGGGCGAAAGCCGATTCCGCGTCGATACGTGTTGGGAGACCCTTAGTCTCGAATGACGATTGACAGGGGTGGAGCTAACGTAACTTGGAAATTAGATTTTCAAAGTATAGCCTCAGGTCCGTGTCCGGCTAAAATTACACTCGAATTTCAAAGGAAATCGGAAAGCAGTACCGAAAGGCCTTTTTATTTCACTACGCTAGGTCAAAAGAAGGGTTACTATTTTAACATTATATTAGTTAATATGTATGTCGTACATACGAGGGGCGATCCAAAAGTAATTATAATGGGTATTTACAAAATACAACAAATATAATGAGGTTGAATCAATTACAGTAGGTAAATTATGCACTAATTAATTAAAAGAAAAAACTTTACAAGAACCTATCAGTGAATTGCAGTTAAATGTTAACAAGCTGTTGTAAGAACCACGACCAAAACGTAAAATCGAAGTCAAATAAGTAATAAAGTACTTCTGCTTGAAAAAAAAGTACTAAAGATGTACGAGGGTGGATCAAATAGTACCCGTGTTTGATATCAGGTGGCGTTACTTAGGAAAGTTGGCAGTACCGTCGTGTAGTATTGACCTTATTAAATAAAAAAAATGAAAACTGACAATTGTCTATGGCTCAGTTTTTTTCTGGCGGCAAAATTTGTAAGACTTGTTTTGTTTTTCGTACAAAATGGAAAAAGAGCAATATTGTTCCGTAATTCGCTTCTTATTTTTGGATGGAAAAACATGCGAACAAATAAAAGTTAAGTTAGATGCTGTCTACGGAGGTGTTTCGCCGTCTATGACTACCGTGAGATATTGGTTTAATGAATTTAAACGAGGTCGTACATCTGTTTTCGACGAGGACCGCCCAGGACGCCCGGTAGACGCGGTTACCGAAGAAGTCGTGCAAAAGGTAAAAAATATATTGGTTACCGATCGACGTACCAAAGTGCGGGAATTAGCAGAGGCTGTAGGGGTGTTGTACGGAACAGCAATTAATATAATACACGATAAATTAAATATGAAAAAAGTGTCCGACCGATGGGTGCCGCGATTACTCACGGATAAAAATAAGCGGTTACGGCTGTCAATGTCGAAGGAGTGTTTGGGCTTGTTTGAGCGAAATGCGCAGGAGTTTTTCCGTCGTGTCGTTACTGTTGATGAAACCTGGTTTCATTATTATACACCTGAGACCAAGCGGCAGTCTAAGCAATGGATTTTTTCTAATGATTCTGCCCCAAAGAAGGCAAAAACAGTCCCACCAGCCGGAAAAGTCATGGCCACGATTTTTTGGGATAGTAAGGGAATAATCCTAATAGATTTCTTACAAAAAGGGAAAACTATCACAGGGCCGTTACTATAGTGAGTTATTGGACCGTTTTGATGAAAAAATAAAGGAGACACGGCCCCATTTGGCAAAGAAGAAATTGTTGTTCCATCATGACAACGCACCAGCACATTCATTCAAAATTGTCACTGCCAAACTAACCCAACTACGTTACGAATTGCTGCCACACCCGCCTTACTCGCCGGATCTGGCTCCCTGTGACTTTTTTCTGTTCCCCAATATGAAAACATGGCTCGGGGGAAAGAAATTCAGGTCAAACGAAGAGGTTATAGCGGAAACAGAAGCGTATTTTGAAGAGTTTGACAAATCCTACTTTTTGCAGGGGTTAAAGAAGTGGCCGAAACGCTGGGAAAAGTGTAAGGATCTAGGAGGAGATTATGTTGAAAAATAAAATAAAACATTTAAAAAATATACGCGTCTTCATTTCTAACACGGGTACTTTTTGATCCACCCTCGTATATACGCCGATGTTGGGGACACAGGCTCGCTTGTGTAAGGAGTTTGACTTAGGTAAACCTTCCACTGCGAAAGAAGCGCGTCCATTTGACTTACGGAGGAAAACGTAAAAAAAAACGTTTCAGTTTTAGCAGATCGAAGGCTGAGCAGTAGGCATTAAACTGAGGTCATATGGATCTCGTCTTATTTCTATCTTCTTCTCTTCGATCTTATTTAGACTAAACAGCAATCCATAATCTGGAAGCGATCTTTCACCCCTACGCTAAATAAATTCCAAGTTGCTAGCTCAGCTGGAAAGGTTATGGCATCCGTGATCCGGGATACTGAGGGGGGTCTTAATGCTAGACTATCTAGAAAAGGGACCGAGGATTACGGACTCTTATAACGCCGACCAGATAAAGTGATTGTGAGCAGCAATAAAGAAGAAGCAGCGGGGTAAACTTTCAGGGCTGGGGTGCTGTTTCAGCAAGACATCGCACTACAAGGCCGGTGTATGCTACGGCTGCCATCGGTGATGCAGGGTACGAATTAGTGGAACACCACCCAGATCTAGCTCCCAGCTACATCTCTTTCCACGGTTGTAGAAGTCCAGGGCAGGGTAACAAATATATAAATAAAAGTGAGGCCATAGTCGCCGTAGAGACATTTTGAAAGACCCCGAGTGTTTTTTAAATAGTTTAGAAAAAAGATGGACAGCTAAGTGAGTCTAAATGTATTGACTCGTTAGGAAACTACGAAGAAAAGTAAATTTACTTTTTAACCCCTTAAGTCACTTTATTTACTCATTCATTATCATTAATTTTGGATCGCCTCTCGTATTTATGTGGCTCAAAATCGGGTGTTCCACTTTAGCTATATTATTGGGTCTAATTGAATAATTCGGGTGTTACGAGGCGGCGTTCAATTCTCGGTATGAGAAGGAAAACAAAAGCATACAATTAGTGTTTTATTTATATTTTTCTATACAGGGCGAAATAATCCTTATGATGAAGCCTTTCGATCGGTATGATAAAGCTACAGGGTAATTATTTTTCTCGTGTAACGGGTTCGATTCCCGGTTCAACCAAGTAATTATTTAAATATCTATGAATGCAGTTTAAATTGTTTCTAAAATTCAAATAACGACTTCTTTTAGAAAAATGTTCCATCTACAATATTCAAGGTACTTTCCTTTCATGTGGCATGGCCGTGGGACGCCCTGTATATTCCCCCCAATGTTTATACACTTAAAAGATCTGTCAATTCGGTTTTTTAACCCCTCATAAAAATATTTTTTGTCTTTGGTGTCATAATGCTTCACCACCAATGTCTTCAACGCATCATCATTAGAAAGTCAATGTCCACGAAGATCCTTTTTAAGGTTGGGAAACAAAAAGTAGTCGCTAAATGAAAATGGTTAATGGTTAATGGTTATGGAATGGGGCCAAGTCTGGACTGTACAGCGGGTGAGTAATAGTTTCGAAACCAGATTCAAGGACAGCAGCCTTGGCAACATGAGCAGTATACACAGGGGCGTTGTCATGAAGATGCAGCACTCCTCTGGTCAATTTTTCCCACCTCTTTTCTTTGATTGCTTCCCGTAATTGGCGTAAAATTTTAGCGTAGTACTCTCCTGTAATATTTAAACCCTTTTCTTTATAATATATTAATAATATCCCTTCACAATCCCAGAATACTGTCGCCATGATCTTGCCAGCTGAAGGGATTACTTTGAATTTCTTGGGAAAGGTGTTCCTTTAACTTGCCAATGCATCAACTCTTGTTTGCTCTCAGGGTCATAATGATGAACCCAAGTGTCATCTCCGGTAACAATTTTTTGGGGTTTTCACCAAATGGCTCAATGAAGTCTGAACAACAAGCAACGCACGTATGCTTCTGAAACGGTGTCAACATTCGTGGTACCCATCTCGCACTAATTTTGGACATGTTAAGGTGATTGTGGAAATAAAGGACATAGACAAGGAGCTGACAAAGGTTCAGAGACTAATGACAACTGGGGCAATGAGGAAAGCACCTACACAAGCCCTGGAGATAATGCTAGGACTGAACCCTGTACACCTTGAAGTGGAAAAGAGAGCCACAGAACAGTGGTAAGTATAGGATAAAAATGAGCAGAGAGTGGATCGGGTCCGAGATGGACAAGAGACACGCAAGCATACAAAGGGAGTCAATAGTGAGCATGGACATGCTCATGATTAACAACGACCTTATAAAGAAAAGGAAGATCTTCGACAAGAAATACAGAATCCATATAGGAGAGAGAGACAATTGGGAGACAGAGATACCAGAACCCAGAATGACATGCTTCACGGATGGGTCATGGAAGTCCTCAACAAAAAGAGCGGGGGCAGGCATCTATTACCTGGAGGCGAATAAGCATACAGCGATACTACTAGGTGGCCTCACTAGGGTGTTCCAGGCAGAAGTATATGCCATCATGAAGTGTGCACAGAGCCTCAAGGAAAGAAGCGATATAGCGGGGCACCACGTTATAATCTACTCAGAAAGCCAAGCAGCACTAAAAGCGTTAGATAATCCAATAATCAAGTCCTCCCTGGTGCAGGACTGCAAGGATGAACTGGATAATCTAGGCACAGCATCCAAAGTAACACTGGCATGGGTACCAGGACACAGCGGAGCAATAGGAAATGAGAAGGCTGACGAGCTGGCCAGAGCAGGGGCGGACCAACAATACCTAGGCCAGGAACCAGCACTCCCGATATCTGCAACGGTAACGAAAGGAGTCATCGCCAGAAGAATAGAGACAAAGACAAATGAGGCGTGGATAACAACACAAGGGTGCAGACAATCCAAACTCATGATAGGAAGGGTAAATAGGAACAGAACAAGGTATCTACTAAATCTTGGTAAGTACAACCTAAGCATACTGACAGGGATCTTGACTGGACACTGTCCACTCAACAGACATCTGACGGTTATAGGAGTCAAACAGGATCCTCGATGCCCACACTGCGGCAAAGAGGAGACTAGTCAGCACGTTCTGACCGAGTGTGTAATGTACTCGTCACTGAGACATCGCACATTCGGGGAGGACGTGCTATCGGTAGAGACACTTAAAAGCATTAACCTTCAGGCAAACTAATGTTCTGTAGGAAAACAAGAAGATGGGATCAGTGCTGGATGGGAGCGCCGCCGAGTAACCTGAGGCTGGATCAAGGGGAACTGGGCAGAATGAATGGAGAGCCACTCGACCGCCCGCCTGCCTCGGCGGCGTCCCCACTCATCATCATCATCATCATCATCATCATCATCATCATCATCATCATCATCATAATGATTGTGGATAATATCATGTATTGTATGAATACAAATATTGGTTTTTTGTGCTATATATTGTAAAATTGCTTATGGTGATCACGTTTGTTCAACAGTAGCAGAAAAACAAAAGAGTGGGTGGGCTTCAAACTTACTTTTTTTTACTGTCATTTAATGACTCTTAGCGGCAAGTAATAAGAAGTTTACTAAAAAAAAAATTGAACGCCCCTCGTATGTTACATGATTCGCCTAGAACGTGGGAGTGTTATTGGCTATCTACATAATAAGTAGTCGGGTTTTCTGTTACCCCTACCCCCATTATCCGCAAAATGTTGTGGAACTGAAGAGTGCAGCTTTTCTTTTGTAGATTATATAAAGTCATAGGTAAAGTGTGGCGGAACCCACATAATAATATTGCGTCACTTTGACGTATTTCCATCGGGCGCTTTCATTTATCGACGCTGTAACCACTAAACGTACCGCCTGCGGGTAAAAGCTTGTTTATAATAAATTAACGTATCTCAAGAACAGTCCAGGTCAAAGACATGTAGGTATATATTTGTAATAGACTTCAAAACAAGGGAGGTTCTCCATATGACGGATTGTTTATTTAAAGTATTTTCTTGATTACTTAAACATGGCTGGATCAATTTGGAAAATGATTGTTATGTTAGTACCCAGTTTATGATACTTCTCTGGTGGTGCCATTGCCGCTGTCAGGTTAGGATCTGATGATGGGATCCTAGAGAGATATCAAGAGGACTCTACAAATATTAAGGCATATGTATAGAGATTTGTGTATTTATAGTCCGTTTACAGTTTACAGTTCAGAAATTCTACGGAGTCTATATTAGAAGTTATATTAAATGGAATCACCTATAATAACGAGATAAAGTTAAAAATAAACATGACTACAAAATCAACTCAATGTTATCATTGCACCCTCTTATGCAATTTTTATACTTATATTACCAACGAATGGTACATTTTTCATTTAAAACATATACATTTTCACTAAATATGCACTAAAACTTATTTGTCACAAAACTCAACGCATTTGGATAAAAATATTTTTAATAAGTATTTTTTGGAACACTAAGATGAAGTCAACAACACCTTAGATGTCTGATCAAAATGTTATGGATAGAACAGGAGATAAGATAGAGAAGGTGATCATACTAACTAAGATTATAGACTGAAAAATCCATAACCCTTCTGTTTGCTTCGCCATAGTCATGTCATGCCATTAGGCATTCGGTCTGCCATTTGATCTTATTTCTGTGCAATATAAATAAATTGTCAGGTAAAAAAGATCTGTATGTATGTATGTATGTATGTATGTATGTTTGTATGTATGTATGTATGTATGTATGTATGTATGTATGTATGTATGTATGTATGTATGTATGTATGTATGTATGTATGTATGTATGTATGTATGTATGTATGTATGTATGTATGTATGTATGCATGCATGCATGTATGTATGTACGTATTTATGCATGTATGTATGCAAGTATGTATGTATGTATGAGTGACCAAAATATACAGGGGTGGAATTTAAATCTTCCTTGTCTTTCCTAAATCCGAGAAAACTAGATGTGCTTACCTGGCAAAGTATGATATCCAATAGTGGACAGATGTCCAGTTGAGTTGCAGGATCCTGGTGGTAGATCGGATTCCATTGTTTAATTATTCTTTTAAGTGATTTGAACCCAATTCCATTGTTGACACAACAAAATCCATTTCTACTGTGTGTCTACATGATGTTCCTTCCACCTAGCAGTTAGATCTGGAAAGAAAAAAAAATTATAACATAATTATTATTTTTGCCGCTTGTACTTGTACAACTGTTAAAAAACTCTATATCAGAATATACCTGAAAATAATATAAGTGAACAGAGTCCAAACTCAAACTGATCTACTTTTAGGCACCTACTACAAACCAATTAACGTGTGAAATAAACTTAGAAAGACCAGGAAGTTTTATGAAAAACTCTTTCAAGAATTTATTAGCCAGAAAATCAGACAAAATCTGAAAGATGGCAGGGTAGAACCTGGATCAGAAATACCGCATCAAGGATACCTATGTCATGGCAATCCACGAAAGAAGCATATGTTTAGCAGTGGACAAGTAAGCTGAGAAGCAGAGAAGAGACCTCCTCAATTGTGGCTTAACAACTGTTAAAGATAGAGTCAGTCCATCAGTACATATATGTTAAGGTATTACAACCAAATCAATAAATCTGGTAAGACCTTTAAAAAATCTAGGTGCAGATACCTTTAAAATTAAATCACGTTGCATGAAACTTTTAATCTAGAGTAGATATGTTGCTTACTTTGTTTAATTTTGTTTTATTATTGCCATAATAAATCAATCTTATCAGAAAAGTTTAGTAAAATTTATAAGTATATATTTTTTACTGAGGGGCAATAGATTATAGCTCTGGAAAACAAAAATCGTACCTATCCCTAACATTTAAAATGTTTAATTTCACGACTTGGACAAATAACTTAACTTGAAAATAATGGGTAGGTACATTTTAAATTTAGTGGCATTATAATCCTGCTTATAATGTACCTACAACACCAACAGACTGCACTTAGTTTAAGTCGACACGATTGTCTTCATACAATGCACTCAACAGAAAAGTTAATAATTTTAAATAAGCATTCTTGACATCAATAACCAAGCACATTTGAAAAAGTTATAGTATTATCATAATAATAGTGATCTTTTACCTATGTTAAACCATTCTCAACACAGAATTTAAGCAATAACAAAAACACTGTTCAATTACACGATCTGCAAAAAAAGAGATTCAGGTTAATTCAACAATCGCAATAGCAGGGCAAACTGGCAGCGCCCTCTTCTACACCCCTAGATATAAATAGATAGTTTCAATGCAATATCAGAAAATAGGTCAACAGAGGTGTGTCCGGTCACCCCGACAGAGACAGCGCAGCGCACGTACTGGGCTACTGGCTGCCGCTGCCTCCACTCTACCGTCACCTCCTTCTTAACGAGATCGCGCCGCCCTCGCAGTCGCCCGCCGGGCGCAATGCATCATAATCTAATTACACCCTTCGTTAATTTAATAAGAACCCCTAGCTACGACGAACACTTCGCAAAATCATTAAATAATTGACGAGGTTCCCCATGTCTACGCACATTAATTCAAGTAAACATAACGCTATACTACCTATATATATTATTATACTCTTTGCGCTATACCCTAAAGCACACAGGAGTAAAGAGTAATACCAAAACTGAATGAGAGATCCGACACCGCACCGCTCAAGCGTACTACAGGCTCGAAGCAAAAGCAAGTCATTGATCTAATTGGTCACGTGACACGCCCGTCATTACTCGAGATTTAGAATACCCAAGCAAGATTACACTTACCATTTTATCGTTAAGCAAGTACCATTACCATCCATTTTAAAGCTACGAACAACTAAACCTATAGCTGATGCACTATAATTTAATCGTATTTTTATCAGAATTAGTTTTACTACGTTTTGTAAGTTAGCTTAACGCGCGAAAGAGACAAACCGCCATAAAATATGTTTTTTTATTCATTATGCTGCGGTCACAGCTACGGGGCGAAGTTTTGCATGTTCTTTCGTTCTTTAACATAAAGAACGAAAGAGATTTCAACACGAATAAAGGCAGATAGAAATATAATTTGAAGCTATTCTCCTTTAAGGCGGTACAAGCGGCTTATAGAGGACTACATTAAAAATCGAAGTTCGAAGTTAGGTTATCAACATCCCTTTCTCGCATTTTATTTTCTAACGACGAGAGGAAAGGA
Source organism: Acleris sparsana (assembly GCA_923062465.1). Taxonomy (NCBI): domain Eukaryota; kingdom Metazoa; phylum Arthropoda; class Insecta; order Lepidoptera; family Tortricidae; genus Acleris; species Acleris sparsana. The sequence continues at coordinate 44,745,458 of OV281285.1, read as the reverse complement.
TGTAAGCATTGTAACTTCGAACTTCGATTTTCAAAGTAGGGCCTCAGGGGCTTTACTTTGAAACTTTAAGATTGCAACGGAGCCCGCAACGGCCGCAACGCAGATCGATCGAACGTCGAGGGTGAATGCAACCATGAAGTAACTACGAATAGTTGACTTAAGGCGTGTCCGCTTTGCCAAAAATCTAACAAAACATGTTAAGCCGCGTCTGTTGCTCCGTGTTTTCGATGTTTTTAAACATCTAACATGTTTTTCGAACAGAAAAGGTGCGGGGCCAGAATGTTTTTTGTTTTAAAACACAGAATAGTACATTTCGATGCTAGTGCGGAAAGTATGTCATTACTTCACGAGTACCGAGGTATCAAGACTCGGTACGAGTGAAGTAATGACATACCGCACGTGAATCGAACGACGTTTTTTAATACAGTTGCGAAAAAATGTGTATCTGTGTATATGTGTATGTCGGGTATCTGTGTACCTATCTCTGCTCTTCCCTCGGACCTTTGAAGTGAGCTTAACGTGTGCACACACTCTGTCCGAAATGGAAATTACCTAAAAATCAAATACTAGGAAAGCATAAACATTAGAAGTACCTACCTTACTTACAACCCGCGTTGTGTCGTGTGTGTTGCTACCCTCCTAATTTCCTCTGTGCTCCTGGTACTTTATTTAAACATGCAAACCCTTGGTTGGATGCACGGCCTAGTTTATTTAGTATAGAGCCTAGTAGTGGCCTTGTTTATTTAGTAGGAAAAGTAAAAAGCACTAGTTCGAAAAAACCCAACTTTCCGCACGATATACAGCTACGAAAAGTATCACTTTTTGAGCAACTGTATTAAAAACATATTTTTCAACACACTTGCTCAAAACGACCTTTTTATTCCACCGATTTTTGGCTCATAAACCTAGATATTAAACACGCGTGCTTTTTCAGTATATTACGCACAAGTGCCTTTAGTTTATTAACCCAAACAATTTACATTTTTAGCCTAGTACCAAGTTGTAAGTACAAAGAAGAAGCGATATAATTTAGTCGGGTTATAAGTACCTTTTTTTTTCTTAGCAACAAATAGTTTTTATGCGGCAAATAAAATTTGACTAAATGAAGAGTCTTGTTTTTTTTTCGCAAGTGTGTTGAAAAACGTCGTAACTATGTAACACGTGTGCCTGTGACCATAATATACGCGGCTTTCTTGTGGCGCACTCGCTTTCGCTCATGCGCACACAATAGCGCCTTGTATACAATGGTCAACTTAGCACACTTGTATCATAATGTACTATTCCGTCACGGATAGAAAACATTCCCCGCGTTCGTCTGCGGGGGAAGGGGTCATGTTTTGAATTCTGCAAGTTTTGAGTTTGAATGAAGAACTGTCAAATAGGGCATTAATTATTTAATTTATATTTATTTGCAATGGAGTGGAATAAAGAAAAGACGCTGTATTTTATTTTATTGGTAAAGGAGCGGCCCATAATTTGATAAATTGTACTGGGATGACAGCTGTCAAAAGAAAAGTGAAATGTTATGACAAGCAATGCATTGTTCACTCCAAAGTCGCAATGGACTTGCAGTTGTAGGTATCTAAACATGTTTTTTAGCGCAGCGGACACGCCTTTACAAAACATGTTTAGGTACAACTGCACGTCTATTGCGACTTTAGAATGAACAATGTAGGCATCTCAGCAGGACACTGGCTCCTCCTTCCCGCAATATAGGCACAGTCTTCGACCCAATCTGACACAATCACAATCCCGAGGAAGGTACATTCAACTACTTCTTCGAGATTTAGTTTGTTTGTTACTGAAGTTAGCTCTATAGGCAATTTTTGACGCGGTCTGAATAAAATGAATTTAGTTTTACTACTATTATTGATCCAGATCCAGAGCCATTAGTTATGGTATTGTAGGTTTCTTCTATCTGTCGTTCGCTTGCCACTGCTTCTGTACCAGCTGTCCTGTAACCAGCAGGTTTGCTTAGAGACGACGGCACGCGACCAGACGGAGCTACATTTTTACCGTGGAAATTGGGTAGGACACTGGTGTGAGACCGGACGTGTATTGACACATTCGCCCTTTCCCACGTCCAGTCAACCCATAATCGAGCCAGTGCAGCAGCTGATCAGGCCTAAACCGTCAAGCACCGCAAATATTCATCATTATTAAATAATTACGGATTTGTGGCGCTTGCAATCGAGGCCATAGGACCCTAGTCAGCTGATATGAAAAGCTTTATTAAGGCCCTGTCATCCCAGCCCATAGACTCCTCCGGAGATCCTAGAGCTGGTTCTTAACTCTCCCAAAGGATTGGGCTAGCTAGTTCTATCCAGAGAAATAATGCCGCGAGCGGACCTGCTGGAGGGGTGTTCTTTTTTTAGAGGTGATATCTTTAATATTTGAGTAGCTTAGTTTTGGTGCCGGCCGAGAATAGCACCACCCCATCTCTTCCCGTGGGTGTCGTAATAGGCGACTAAGGGATAAACCGGAGGATGGGCAGCAGCGTCCTCCGCGGACTCCATGGTATCACTGCGGTCGCCAACCCGCCTGCCAAGCGTGGAGACTACGGCATTTTTTCCCCCAAACGGTTCTAGATCAAAAGCCAACTATGAATGTTAAACAACAGCCCAGACTCCTAGTCCCCGGCTTCCCCGCTATTCCTGGCTCCGCTTGCGGCCATGGTAACGGCGGGGCAAAGGGTTCTTTAGATAATCTCTGGCAGATACTCGGCTACCAGAAACGACGACCTTTGGCCCTGGCAACATACAACTGCCGATCACTGCGGACTGACGAAAAGTTGATGGAACTGGAGTAGGAATTGATCAGGTTACGATGGGGAATCATAGGGTTGTCAGAAGTCCGTTAGAGAGGGGGAGGACATGATAACCCTGAAGTCCAGTAACTGTCCCACTCACTCTCCCAGTGAGGTGTAGGGTTTATCGTCCACAAGTCCCTCGTGAACAACGTGGTGAAGATCGAGAGCGTGTCGAGCAAGGTAGCGTGCCTTGTAATCAGAATGACCCAACGATATTCATTGAAGGTCATACAGGTATATGCTCCGACCTCGACACTCTCCGACGATGAGGTGGAGGCTATGTATGAGGATGTCTCCAAAACTCACTTCACGGTTGTTATGGGGGACTTCAAAGCAAAGCTGGGCAAACGAGACGGTGAAGAGCAGAGAGTGGGGAATTTAGGAGTGGGGCGTAGGGATCACCGGGACCACCTACTGGCCAGTTTTATGGAGGAGGGACTCTATATGATGTACCTACTTCTTCTTCAGAAAATTTGCGCATAGGAAGTGGACCTGGATGAGCCCTGATGGTGTAACGAGGAATGAGATAGACTTTATCATGTCAACGAAAAAGAACATGTTACCATATAAACTGGGAGTGATCACCGTATGGTACGAGGCTCATTGAATATCCACTTCAAGCTTGGTGCCGTCCGGCACCCGCTTAGCACCAAAACCCCGAGAGCTTTCACCTCGAACTTCAAAATAGTTTCAAGTGCCTTGGTAGCGATGTGGACGATTACAACGACGGGTTTTTGGAAGCTGTCTAAACGGTCACCCGACGGTCTAAGTTCTTCAAGATCCGCCGTCAATAAACTAGGAAGCTCTCGGACTCCACCCTTAGGCACATGGAGGTGAGGCGCGAAATGATTCTGCAATACTCTGGTGACGCTTGTCGCTATCGGCAGCTCAACAGATATCTCGGGGCTCAGGGGCTCTTCGGTGTTTGCCAGGGACCTATCTGTTGGCCAAAGCCAATTGATGAAGCTGAAGATCGACGACGGCAGAGTCACATCATCCAAACCTGAGCTATTGGCGGAAGTTGAGAAGTTTTATGGACAGCTGTACACGACAACCCAAACACCCGTCGAAAATCTAGCTGAAGACCCGAGGGCTAGATTAACCCGACACTATACCGAAGATATCTCCGACATCAGCCTGTACGAGATGAGTATGGCCCTTAAATAGCTCAAGAAGGCCCAGGTGAGGATGGAATTACAGCTGAACTCCTGAAGGCGGGTGGTAAACTCATCCTAAGGGGCCTTCAGACGCTATTCAGCTCCGTCCTCCACGAAGGGAGACCGCCGAAAGCATGGCACAGAGGTGTGGTGGTTCTCTTCTTCAAGAAAGATGATAAAACTTTGCTGAATAATTATAGACCCATCTAACTTCTGAGCCATGTTTACAAGCTGTTTTCGAGGGTCATCACAAATCGTCTCGCGCGAGATAAATAATTAGGCCAGGAGAGTACTTCAAACTAGGTTTAATAAACACAACTACTGCTATCGACTAGCCTACTTAAGACAATATTACCTTTCTTAAATTAGTTACGCTATTTATAAGTACAAAACAAAAGAGTTACAAGTGTCGGTCACGTTAAGTACGTGACGTTGTTTTAGGAAGTCTGCTGATGCTATTAAATTATACACATGTTACTAAAGGGGCTGACTCGTGGTCACACCAGTTTGTCACACCACTGCTATTCGCTGTAGTCGGTTATTCGTCAGAAATCATTTTTATTCCGCAAAAGTAGGTAGGTTAGGTTCGTTAGGTATCTTAAGATGCCCGAAGGGCAAATCGCCCAGAAATAGGAGCCCTGCCCTAGGCAGGGCTCCGTCGAAAGGCACTGGTGTGACAACCTGGTGTGAGGACGAGTCTGCACCCGTTACTAACTGTGGCATCAGCAGCTCTACGTCACGTAATAACGTGTTGGTTAAGGTTCTCTATGATGAACCTTTTTGGAAATTATAGTTACGAGAGGGTTTGGGTTCTGTAACTCCTCCCTCCCCTGGTGAGGAACTTTCCGGAGTAGCTGTGGGCTGCTTCGGAAGTTCCTTAGGAAAAAAAATATTTATTTTGAAAAACTTATAGATAACAATTGTAACAACTAATAGAATTAATCCTACTATAACAATAAGTTATTAAAGGTTCACTTGTGTCTGATGGTTCGCTACAGTATTTCACACGGTTCATGATTTCTTTTCCCTTCATCGTCAACTGAGCCCGCCGGACACTGAGCCCGCGGGTTCAGTTGACCAATATTATTTTTGTTGTGGGTGACTGGGCCCCACTGATCGGACAACTCAGGCCGCGGGCTCAGTTCACCACTATCTACACTCATGAGTTGGCTGAGCCCGCGAGCTAAACTAAAACCTTTCGGTACCTGTGTCCTAATTGTTGATCAGAGGAATTATGACACAGGTACCGAAAGGTTTTAGTTTAGCTCGCGGGCTCAGCCAACCCATGAGTGTAGGTAGTGGTGAACTGAGCCCGCGGGCTGATTTGTCCATTTAAGCGGGTCAAGTTGCCCGCCAAGAAATCAAAGTGATCTACTGAGCCCGCGGGCTCAGTGTCCTGTGGGCTGAGTTAACCATGAAGGGCGCTAGTCCTACCTTAGAGGCATCGAGTTTAGTGACGTAAAAGAAACCCTTCATGGCCAACTCAGACCACAGGACACTGAGCCCGCGGGCTCAGTAGATCACTTTGATTTCTTGGCGGGCAACTTGACCCGCTTAAATGGACAAATCAGCCCGCGGGCTCAGTTCACCACTATCTACACTCATGGGTTGGCTGAGCCCGCGAGCTAAACTAAAACCTTTCGGTACCGGTGTCCTAATTCCTCTGATCAACAATTCCTAAAATTCACATAAGGTTTATTTAACGTACTTATCACTTTGGACACTTCCTAAATTCCCACTTTCATGTAATATCTACTTCCTGAAATTCCCACTTTTACAAAATTCTCAGGCCATACGTCGTTATGCCTATAAAATGAGGTAGGTTTAGGTTATGTTAGTTTTGCAGCAGGCCCGGAGGGCCAAACCACCCAGAAATAAGAGCTCCGCCGCAGCGGATTGATGCGCCTATAGTCATGTTCCCCAGTGTCATAGTGCGATTAACGCTAGGTGATATGATGAGTGTCCCATGCAGGACCTGCTTCCTCACCTCGTCGTTGCAATTTTCTGTAACTATGCTGTCCCCAGTAGAGTATAGGAGTACTGACTGTTCATACAACTTGGAGATTTTCGGATCCTCTGTCTTGGGCGGGCTGAGAACACAACGGGAGTACTTGCTGCTCATCAACATCACTTGCTCGATGCAGGTCTCTGTGTGGAACATCTCAACCATCTCCTCCGAGCACAGATATCTTTGTTCTTCTATCTGCTCGCACGGCTGGATTACTGATCTGAACGTTAACTTGTTCGCTAAAAGGTAGGGATATTGGGGAATGACTACATATGTCTGTTGGTCGTTTGGCCCGTAGATGGGAATGGGAATTATTTTGTAATAAATATATGTGTCTTTTTCAACAAGTGGTATTTCTAATATAAAAACTAAAGTATTGCCATTCATAAAAGATTTTAACATTATATTATTTTCTATCTTAACTAAGTTACCCATACTAACAGGAAAAGTCATCCTAGCAGGACTTCGAGTTAATAATGGACTGGTGCAGTGTATGCAGTTTACTAAAAGCTATAGCTGTCTCGACGTCCTGTATGATGCTAAAAATAGTGCGAAAATTACTTAGGATTTGATACAGACTATTAGTTATGGATAAATAAGTAATTGTTCTGATTCAGGGCGCTTGTTTCCATTTGCGAAGTTTTATGATGTATATGATTAATATTGAAATTAAGTGTTTCCGTGATGTTTATTAATTTATCGAAAGTATTTTGCATCAATGACGTTTTCCTTTCGTTTAAATATGCCTTAATTTTCAGCTTCTCTATTTCCTTGTTGTAACGTACCGCGTCCTGATCGTCTAAATTGCCTGATATTAATTTAATTATAGATCCTAGTGGGTTTAAAAGTCCTCTTTTTACTCTTATTGTTGGTATAATTTGATGCAACCTGTGTCTAGTCAATTGCATGAATGACTCGATATGTGCCTTAATACCTACTAACTCTCGTCTTAATTTCGAATGTCTGTTTGTTATTAGTACATTATGATACAAGTGTGCTAAGTTGACCATTGTATACAAGGCGCTATTGTGTGCGCACGAGCGGAAGCGAGTGCGCCACAAGAAAGCCGCGTATATTATGGTCACAGGCACACGTGTTACATACGACGTTTTTCAACACACTTGCGAAAAAAAAACAAGACTCTTCATTTAGTCAAATTTTAATTAATTATTAAAACAGTTGGTAAAATTACAATTTTCAAAACGGTACTGAACAGTTTTATTTGGCATTACGGTTTGTGTAATGTTGTTAATTATTTCATTGTCTTGGGTGAATGTCGGCGATGAACAATTATTTCCGGCGGAGTTAATAATAAGTTTTCTTCATTTTCTTTACTTAAAGAAGACATTTTCGTTAATATTAAACTTCACAATAATTAATCCAAACTATCTTCGTCACAGCCGTCAATTATTTACGAAAAATGGCGGCTGGCGCGTTGTTTTTTTTTCTTGCCGCGATACCGATGCGCGCGCAAGGTTAAGGCGCGAACGAGATCGGCCAACAGCCAAATTTAAAATGTAATAATTCATGTTTAAAATACAAATTACAGAAAAAATTAAATGATTTTAATGAAATTGAGTTATTTTTTAGTAATAAAGCTGATTTCACCAATTTATTGAAATAAATATGTAGATAATGTTATTTGCCGCATAAAAACTGTTTGTTGCTAAGAAAAAAAAAGTATAACCCGACTAAATTATATCGCTTCTTCTTCGTACTTACAACTTGGTACTAGGCTACAAATGTAAATTGTTTGGGTTAATAAACTAAAGGCACTTGTGCGTAATATACTGAAAAAGCACGCGTGTTTAATATCTAGGTTTATGAGCCAAAAATCGGTGGAATAAAAAGGTCGTTTTGAGCAAGTGTGTTGAAAATCTCTTAACCTACCGTATTCTTCATAATGACTTTCTATTTGGTCCCTAATTAATCCTAATTCTATTGTCTTAAAATTAGTCCAATGGCTATTCTTCACTACTGCGGATCCCATCTTTATCGGAGCAATTCCCGGGTTTTTCTCGAGGTTTTGGATCCTTAAACCCATCCCCTAATCCACTAGAAATAGCAGAATAGTGAGGCAGCCCATGCGAAGGACGTTTTACGTTATTAATAGTAACCCTAGTCTTACGATTTTTTAATTCAACAGGTAAAAGATTCCTATCTGTTTCCCCTATGACTTTCGCCTTTTCATACCGCGGAAGATGTATGGCCTTTGTAGTTCGCGTATCCTTCATGAAAACAGTTTTCCCTGCCTCAAGTACTGGAGGTTCCGAACCACCCCGTTTGTCTCGTACCATAACCTCATCATTCACCAGCTTGTGTGCTAGGTACATATTCATATACATTTTTTAATCGTTTCCTGTGATCTTGTAATAATTTTTACAACATATATCGTGCTTTATCTATATCAAAAGCATTACCCAAATCCGTCTGACTAAAAACAATTTCGGATGGTGTATAATTCGTTGCTGAATAAATCGTGTTGTTATACGCCATTATTGCGTAGGTCATGAGTCATAATATTTTAGAATTGGCATAACATACGCATGTTTTTAAAGGTATTTGCTCATTTCGTTTCTAGTAAAAAAAGTCATGGCAGGTGTTCAAAGTTGAAATTAATATGTTGATGATAATTTAAGTCAAGTTCATTACAGTATTTTTCCAACTTTTACATTAGTTATTGACATAATAATGCTTCTATCATCTTACCCAACTATTCATGAAAGCGTACAAATAAAAAAAACTAAATTCTAAAGCTATCCCAGTAAATGCGGGCACTTGCTATGTTAAAAGAGGAGAGAAATTGGAAAAATCTTTAAATTGGTATAACTCGAAAACGGTGCAACTTTTACTGAGGTCATGTTAGGTTGGTTCGGTTTGTCTGAGGCTGGGGAATCTCCGGTGTCACTGTGATGTGCTATTTATGGGACACCCTGTATAGGAGATCCATAAAAAAAACCTGGAAAGGTGCATCCTGTGTTTGTGTTAATTGGATAGGAGGTTTAAACGGATTCCTTTCATACTTCATCCTTTTGCATTGTTCACAACTATTAATGAAAGCAAAAACCATTTCCTTTGCATTCGTCCACCAATAATGTCTTTTTATCTTTGCCAAGGTTTCATTAATGCCCCTGTGACAAGTCTTACCCTCGTGGTACTTAGCTATAATATCCTTCTGATCCCCTTCAGACCCCGATAAATTAACAACCCGCTCGGTACATTCCGTTAACTGCAATGTGCCTTATAGATTCACTATAACGTTAGAAAATATCCTTCTAAATGAAGGATCCTCAAAATAAATAAAATATTTGTATTTTGTGTTAATGTATTCCTTTAAAAAGTTCTTTACTAACTCTTCCTTATTGACTGGCATGTGTACCTCTAAAATATGCTGCTTATCGTCCGATAAATCCTTAACCGCGACAGAATCTTTAAGCCATTTGTAAACTAAAATTTGTTTTGGCTTAGTGTCTATTGCCGCCTTCAGGATAGGCATTCCATCGTGCTCCCTATTAGAAATTGAATGAGCTGTGGCCCCTGCTTTAGAATCCGATATCTCAACTACCTCAATGTCCGCTTCCCTGGTTTCATTGTCGTCGCCCACGTTTACTATTTACTGACCCAATTTCGTTATCCATGGTATTAATATTAATTCTTGAAAGAGCATCCGCATTTGTATTTTGACAGCCCTTTTTGTACAACACCTCATAATCATACTCCTCCAAACGCAACCGCCACCGCATAAGCGTACTATTGGGTTCTTTCAGGTCGATGTTCAGTATAAATTACAAACTTGTTGCCATACAAATAAGGGCGAAAATGTTTTGATGCCCACACTACAGCTAATAACTGTTCTCCATCTCGATAGTACTATATCGACGTTCAGCATCGCTTAACGTACGACTAGCGTAAGCAATTGGTTTGTCCGACCCTATCTCTCCCTGGGATAACACCGCCCCGATGGCGCTATCACTCGTACCTGTGGTCATCACAAACTGTTTATTAAAATCAGGAAATTGCAATAAGGGTGCCTTTGTGAGAAGCTTTTTACAAATATTGAAACACCCCGTATACTCCTCTTCAATTATTATTTTATGACCCTTCTTTAAACATCGCGTCATTGGAGCAGTAATTTTTGCAAAATCTTTTATAAATTTACGATAATATCCTACTAACCCCAAAAAACTTTTAATCTGAGTTACTGTTCTTGGGATAGGGTATTTCAAAATGGCATCTATGACTTGTAATTGTGTGTCCAAGATATAAGACTTCCTTACGCAGAAAATGGGATTTATCTAACTGAACTTTCATATTGGTTTCCCGGAACCTATTAAAAACGGCTCGTAACTTTTGAGCATGCTCCTCAAGACTTTTAGAGAGTAAGTATAATTACATCATCAAGATACACAAGACAATGAAGCCCTTGAAGACCTCTGAGCACGTTATCCATAGCTCTTTGAAACGTTGCTGGAGCCGTTTTTAATCCGAAAGGCATTCTATTGAACAAAAGGGGTGCTAAATGCCGTCTTTGCTCTGTCTTCCTTCCTAACCTCAATCTGATGATACCCACTGGCCAAATCCAGCGTCGTAAAATAAGTACTTTTACCTAACATGTCAAAAAGATCATTAATACTTGGTAAGGGGTACTTATCATCTACTGTTATATCATTCAGCCGACGGTAATCTACCACCATGCGCCATTTTACCTGCCCAGATACATTCCTTTTTTTTCAACTAGATGCACTGGAGCACTCCTCTGCGAAAACGATTCCCGAATGACATCATCATTTAGCATTTTCTCTACCTGTTTCTTTACTTCAATTGTTTGTGAAGGGGGTGACCTATATGACTTAATATAGATAGGGACTTCATTCTTCGTGCGAATCTCATATACTTCACCTGATTTGTGAATGACAATGGAATTTCCTCACAATAGAAAAGGTCCCTATAGTCCTTACAAATGCTTCCTATCATCTTTTTTTCTTCCGCATTCATAAGTATGATCAAACCGCAGTTTTGATAAATTCCTATTAAGGATGCGTTCTGTACCTACATGCTTGTGCAAATTATTAACATTCACTTATTATTCCATAACATAGGGGCTTACTACAAAAGGTGATGTCACTATAAGTGAATACTCCCTATCCCCGTAATTCTGAATAACCGTTGTTGCATAACCATCTTCACACATTACTAATGCCGAAGGCATTCTAACCCCTTCCACAAATTGAACATGGTCAAGAACACCATCTCCCTTCAACACTGGTAACTTGACCCGTAATTCACTACGAGGAGGTATAGTACGAACTTCCCTCATAGGTTGCGTATATCTAATTGGAATTTGTGTATCTTTCGTAAACAATGTCTGAGACTTCATATCTATCATCATCATCATCATCATCATCATCATCATTTCAGCCTATTGCAGTCCACATGTAATTGTTTCAACAAATCCCTACCCAATAATCCATCATACCTAATATCCACGTCATAAACATAGAACTTATGACGTTCCCCACTTCGAAAAACACCTGGCAAAAGTATGTCCACAACTTCATTAAGTATTTCTACTTGCTCTATGAGTGCTGACCACTGTGAAAGATTCATATCGCTTACAAAGTTCGTAATAACAATCAGCTATCCTGGAACTAATAAACGACCTTGAACTACCCGTATCTATCATAAATACCCCACCAATTGGCACCCATATGTAGGGCAAAGTCAAATTCCCGTTGTAATTCAACCTTATGTGTTCCCCTCGTGAGGCGGCCACGAAAAGAAATTCCGCCCGTACATCATCTGACTCCCGCTGAGACATAAAAATGATCACTATTATTAGGATTATATGTAGGTACAACCTCATTCCAGTCATCCTGCCCATTGCTATCAGTATAATTAAGCCTCCTTGAGTTATACGTTACCGATGAATCATTGTTATTGAAACGTGAACCCCCGTACGACGCGTTCCGCGACACATACGATGCATTGCCCGTATTACGCTGATGCTGCATTACACCTGACCTAGTGTTTTGATGCCATTGACCTGAATGACTAGGTTGCATATTAAAATTCCGATTTTGGTTAGCATTACTTTGTAAATTATTGTACCTAACTTGTGCTGAATGAACCCCCTGCCCCCTATTAGGAGCAAAATTACTTGATGCATTCGTGCTAGGTAACCTTTGAGGAACGTTCCCCTGGAAATTATTAGTTCTATTCAAACCCTCCGTGGGTTTGAATAGAAGTAATAATTTCCAGGGGAACGTTCGAAGTAATAATTTTCTTAGTTCCTGTGATCTACTCCTAACACTATATCTACCTTGAAAACTCTCTTCCTTCAACACTACCTTCAAAGCCTCCTCCAGTCTTAACATCTCTGAAACGTACTAACCTAACCAGATGAGCGGGAAGATTAAACAAGAAAACTTACAAGCATGTCTTCGTAAACGTTTTATGCTTGACTAAACGTGGGTCGGCGTCGTCATTATTATCATCGACTTTAGCGAACAGCACACCCCTCAACAGTTTAAGCCTGTGACAAAAGCCCTCATAACTTTCACTCCATTTTTTTCGTAAATCCTCTAACTCGCTTAGCAAACATTCCTCGGTCATAGGATCACTAAAATGTTGCTTCAGCAAAGTCTTCAGTTGATCCCAAGTCCTCAAATGTTGCTCATGCGCCACTACTATAGACGCTTCCCCACTTAAACGACTCGAAATTATATGGAACGATTTGTCGCTACTACCATATAATTATATGACATATTCACACTTATTTATAAAGGTTTGCAATTGATCCACTACCCCACTAAACAAAGGTATGATAGCAACTATCTCCGCGGATATCTGCTTATATTCTCCATTGTATAAAGAATGTACACAGCAAAATATACCTACAAAAACAATTACTTCGTATAATAACGATACTAGTTGGCGTTGCTAAATCCTACAACACACATATATTTATTACAAGGAATACACATATAAGTAGGAGCACCGTAAAGGATAGCGAAAAGTTTGACTCACAGATCCGTAGTTACTCCCATGCTCCTTGCGATTTGAATATGCCTTGGCGTCGACCTCCGTTGTCTGGAATTCTGGATCTCAGACTCCAATGACTGCAGTAGCTGCTTCTCCCCGGAACTCATCACCTTATCAAATTTATTTGTTCGTCGAGATCCGTCAAAGTGTTGAAACACACGATTCTCCACGCAACACGGCCAAAATATAAGTGGATCCGTATTACTGAAAAAATCTACGGTCTCACTAACGGCTGCGCCAGATAAATAATTAGGCCAGGAGAGTACTTCAAACTAGGTTTAATAAACACAACTGCTTATCTTACTGCTATCGACTAGCCTAAGACAATATTACCTTTCTTAAATTAGTTACGCTATTTATAAGTACAAAACAAAAGAGTTACAAGTGTCGGTCACGTTTAGTACGTGACGTTGTTTTAGGAAGTCTGCTGATGCTATTAAATCATACACATGTTATGTGTATACGTAATAACGTGTTGGTTAAGGTTCTCTATGATGAACCTTTTTGGAAATCATAGTTACGAGAGGGTTTGGGTTCCGTAACTCGCGCAGGTTTGACTATTTCCAGCCTCCTGAACAAGCCCGTTTCCGAAAAGGCTATGTTACCGTAGACCACATACATGCGTTGCGGCAGGTTATACAGAAGACCGAAGAGTATAACCTCCCCCTTTGCCTTGCATTTGTGGACTACGAGAAAGCCCCCGATTCGATCGAGACATGGGCTGTGCTGCAATCTCTCCAGCGGTGCCAAGTTGACTACCGATATATCGAAGTGTTGAAGTGTCTGTACGAAAATGCCACTATGTCCGTCCGACTACAGGACCAGAGCACGAAGCCTATTCCTCTGCAGCGGGGAGTGAGACAAGAAGATGCTATCTCTCCGAAGCTGTTCACCGCTGCATTGGAGGATGCTTAAAAGGTTCTGGACTGGAAAAGTTTCTATTGAATTAAATAGTAATAAAGTTGTCGCGAATGCGAAGTTATAGATAGTTCTACATACACATACACAAGGCCTTGATACATTGTATGTGAGAATAGGACTGACAGGGCAAGTCCTGCGCGGGCGAGGAGGGCCTCGGAGCTCAGGCACACAGATTAGACGGGAACGAACCAGGTCAGATTCGACACTTGCGCATGATTAGCAATATCGCCACCAGTGTTATTAGAGATCAAGCCGCACCAAAGCCGCTACAGTGAGTTAAAGATCCAGATCAGGTTGGGTGATCAGCGGTATCAGTGTGTGAATAGGTTGATAGAGGTAGTAGACAGCAGCAGTATCAGTAAGTGATCATTAATTCCTATTCGCATGGATGGCATGCAATCATAAACCAGGCTTATCAGATAAGTACCAGTTATCAGATAGATAACAGATCTAGTACAGAGTATCAGATTATCAGAGATTCAATTATGAGTAGTACCGTTAGGTAAGGTGTGTCTGCGGTCATCTATGAGACCAGTTAATGTTGAGAGGCTAGGGGTGGCTAAAGGGGCGGTTGGAGGCCACTTAAGGGGGACAGCCCCAGTAAATAAGATCTAGTAAAGGGAAGCAGATTCCTAACCCAGGCAAAGGCAAAATGCTCACTGTTTGAGATGCTATCCCTATTTCAGATTAGTCATCAGATTGATAATCTGTACAGATCATTGCATATGAGTATTATTACAATAGAACCTACATAGATGTAATAAGTGTTCATGGTTAAGTTGGGATTCACAGCAGTTTTACAGTGATGCATATTATTGAGGAACCCATGAATAAATCTAAATATTCGTCCGGTACCTATTGCATCCGGTACTTGGAGACAAAAGTAATATGTAAATATTGTAAAACCATCTTACTTTAGTGATATCTAACTTGTTTATTTCGAGTTTTCAGGTTTAGTAAAATAACGAAAACTGTCTTATTTTGCTGAATAGTAATTTGTTAGGAGAACAATCGGAGAAAATATACTTACATGAAAAGTTAGCGATTGTTTATTTTTTCATTATCATTTTAAGCTTGTAGGAAAAGTTATGAATGCAGCATGCATAATTAGCTCTTAAGGTACTCTTGCCTATAATCTATTATTGATTAGTCCCATGTCTAACCAATATTTATGTATACATGCAAGCGTTGCGTGCCGCATGGTGTCAATATCATTAGGTTTTTTCCGAATGCGCCGGCTTGGTATTCGAAACGTAGAATACGTACAGATTTTTTTCCGTTCGGAAAAAAAGCGACAGTGCGTCAGTTATGCCGGGTTCCTATATTCAAGAAACGAATCGTTTTCCTTACGGGCCGTAGCGTTATGACATTTACTACGTACAAAATTGTCAAATTTTAACGAGGCGTAAGGAAAACGATTCGTTTCATGAATATAGGAACCGGGCATTAATGTATTTTATATTCATTCCATGCATTCGAATGTCCGATTACGGAAAACTAATTCGTTAATCGAATACGGAACGAAAAACGTGTGTATGGTAAAAAAAAAACCTTGTACAACCATAATTTTTCAGACATATTCTCTTTTTAGCATATTCAATTTCTTCTCGGTGTATAACGTCACGTTCGCACGTCACGTTTTTTATTTTATAACTCCTATGCTAGTTATAATTCTTTGTGCGAAACGCCCCTTAATGCGTGGACGTTTGACAGAACGTAGTGATTATATTCTCTTTGACATCTCTTGTTATTATGACATTTATGTATGACGTTGCAAATATTTTATTTATTACTTTATGTGGTATGTGTGTGTTGTGTTGTGAGCGAAAGTGAATAAAGTATTTCCTCTTTCTTAATACTATTTAAAATGTTTTAAATAACTTCAAATTTCTAAAAAATGTATAACATGGAAACCTCTCCGTTGTTAACAAGACACAGAAGGAATGCCGTTTGGGCAAGGTATAATGCTATTGTCAACAAAACACTGCACTTTGTTTTTGTTTTAACTCGGCAAGCTATTTTTTTGGGTATTGTTTTTGTTTTAATTTCAGGTTAAGTTTTCGTAAGAAAGAGCTAACTTCTAGAGAGATTTATTTGGGACAGTTGCCTGAAGAAGACTTTCCTCCAAATTTTATCTGTAACCAAGTAAGTGCTACAAGTATGGCTTTATAAAGGCCTGCTTGTAAATATTTCACATAAAATTTTAGTGACTATAAATTGTTAGTCATATTTGATCAAAATTAGAATTAAGAGACCTGTTTAAAACCCAGCCTTAATTGAATTGTGTTTTTATGTGTGTGTTTTTAAACATTGACATATTGATAATAATCAATACTGAATACAAACAAATGATCTGTATAGTCATTTGAGATGATTGCCTTCTTAAACACATTTCTCTGATAGTCAGAGCAGTAACAAGCATAGGTCAAAATTTTGGTATCGGATGAATTCACTTGGCACAGATGTATCCTAGGACAAACTGAGATGATATAGCCCTGTAGCCATCAGCCCCAGGTTATTCAAAGTTACATGCCGCCGCTCTTCTCAGATAAAAAATTATATTGGTTTCACCCAAAGACCTTCATAATAGACGAACAGTGTGTGGAAGCGAGAGTGCAGCCTCTTTATGCACGAATACGAGTGCGACAGTGACAGCGAAAGACGTTGACATTGTAACCATTTTGAAAGCTAATGGTACCCCACGGCAGCCCACTGGCGACAGCGTCTTTTAGTTTTTATTAAAATATTCAGGATAATTGTATAAACGTGGTGTCAAAACCGTTAAAAACAACAATGGTGGGCTGTGCAGTACCTGATTGCGAAGTCAATCATAGGAATAATCCAAACAATGAGTCATTTCACAGGTAATTATGATCCACACATAGTCATTTTTGAACACTTTATTTTCAAGGATTCCTAGGTCCAAGGAATACGGTTAGTGGTCTAATAAGTACGATATATCATGTAGTTTTGTGTTTTATGCATATTTTAAATTTTTATATGTAAAATGAAAAGATGTTGTGTCCGTGAAAATTTCCATTTTTTAGGTAGTGATTGAATGTTTTAATCACACTCATCTATCGATAAGTTATCAATATCTCGATATTCCTCTCATAATTATTTAAACATTATTCCGAGCGATTATAAAACGCAGCTAGGTAAATTGATCACAGTTTATTATTTATCATTAAATGCAGTGGTCCAGCCTACGACAGGATTTCAAATTTTTTTTTTATGTTTTTTGTGTATGTTTTAATTAAATTGTGTAGAAAATGCTAAAATAAGCATCTTCTCTTATTTAAACTTTTTCTCTCAGGTTGATAATTACCGAGATATGGGGGGTCCGAAAGTTACTAAATTCGGTACCTACAAGGCGTTTGAGAAATTTCGATGGGGTGAAAATTATGTCTGTATAACATTCGGTTAGTTACCTTGGGCTTGGGAATGTACATGAAAATTGTCATTTAAATGACGTTCGTCTTAAAGTTGATAAGGATACACAGATCTCAGCAAGCCAAAGAATCCTCTACTGAGCGTGACGTTCGGCTTATAGGCGACAGGGATAGACACATCTGAGAGAGCCAGAGAATCTTCTACTGAACATGAAAGTAGGTCCGAACTTAAGTCCACAAGAACTTCTAAGTTGTGGCCAAATAAAGTGAATACTTCCACCGTTTGAAAAGTATATTATTCCAGATAAACTTGGGTTATTTTTTATTTATATTAACCGAAGCGAAGCGAGGGCGGGTCGCTAGTTTCTCTATATAAGTAGCTTTATTGTTGCCTAGTGCCCATATTAAAAGCCTAGAATTTGTGTAAGACTGAAAGTTATTAATTATTTACATTAAAAATTGATTGTATGATATGTGTGTGGTAATTACCATGAAAAGAGTATTATTATAGATAATGAAAGAATCTTGTGTTTTATTAGTGAAGAATGCTAGTTTTAAGTTCCACGCAAGGTACAAACAAGTCTTATATAACTTTATACAGGGTTATTGGTAAGTCGACCTATTCCCGTTAGGAGGTGATAGGGGTGACTATTTGCGATAATTTTGACCCCCATATGCATTACGCAAAAGTGAACCATTTTCGAGTTATCGCGATTTTTAGTTTTTTTTTAAATTAGTCGGAAATTCAACTTGAAAAATTTATTACAAAAAAAGTATCAATATAAATCTGTTTTTTTCTTCTGATTTACAAAAACGATTAAACGCTGGTTATTTCTCAATATTAAAACAATAATTATCGGCCCAAATTTAAAAAAGCGAGACGGAATACGAAATTTTTTCAATATTTTTTGCGATCGCTTTCCACTAAAATGCCTTAAAAACAAAAAAAAACGTTATGAAACTTGGCTTGCAGATTATTTTAAAAACTTAACTGTTTTCTTAGCTCTCCAAAAATGCATAACAAGTAGGAAATTGTTTGGGAAAAAACTGAAAAAAAAATCATCACAAAGGAAGCGGGCGGAAACTAGTCACAAATGCCACTTCAAAAATAAAAATTAAAAACATACCGAATTTACATCAACTTTTTTTATTTGCTTTTGTACAAGATGAACTTGTTTTTCTTATGCAATATTTAAAAAATATATCAGTACACGTTTGAGAATGCGAGGCCGAAAACTAAAAAAATCATGTTTTTTTATCAAACTTCAACATAACTTACACGAAAATAGAAAAAATTACCAATACATTTGTCTGACTGAAATTAGTCTGACTAACTTAAAATAAAACTAAAAATCGCTTACTTTTTCCATAAGTTAATGTTGTTATTTGTGTTTACGAGTATAACAGTTAGTTTTAATAGCTCGTTAGAAAGCTGGAAAAACGTCAATGTTTTATGTGTAATCTGCACGCCAAATGTATTGGTAAATTTTTCTGTTTTCGTGTAATTTATGTTGGAGTTTGATAAAAAAACATGTATTTTTTAGTTTTTGGCCTCGCATTCTCAAACGTGCACAGATAATATTTTTTTTTAATATTGCATAAGAACAACAAGTTCATCTTGTACAAAAGCAAATAAAAAAAGTTGATTTAAATTCGGTATGTTTATCAATTTTTATTTTTAAGTGGCATTTGTGACTTTAGTTTCCGCCCGCTTCCTTTGTGATGATTTTTTTTTCAGTTTTTTTCTAATAATTTCCTACTTGTTATGCATTTTTGGAGAGCTAAGAAAACAGTTAAGTTTTTAAAATAATCTGCAAGCCAAGTTTTATAACGTTTTTTTTTGTTTTTAAGGCATTTTAGTGGAAAGCGATCGCAAAAAATATTGAATAAATTTCGTATTCCGTCTCGCTTTTTTAAATTTGGGCCGATAATTATTGTTTTAATATTGAGAAATAACCAGTGTTTAATCGTTTTTGTAAATCAGAAGAAAAAAACAGATTTAAATTGATACTTTTTTTGTAATCAATTTTTCAAGTTGAATTTCCGACTAATTTAAAAAAAAACTAAAAATCGCGATAACTCGAAAATGGTTCACTTTTGCGTAATGCATATGGGGGTCAAAATTATCGCAAATAGTCACCCCTATCACCTCCTAACGGGAATAGGTCGACTTACCAATAACCCTGTATAAGCGAGTCTTTTTCATCGATATTTTTTCGATATAACGTACGGACATCACTAAAATTACTCACACACTTGTAAAATCACGCACACGTTGACATTTCCGTTTTGGTAACGCGGGAAAAAGGGAGTCTGTTTGTCTATTACGTTAGTTATATAAAGGTCTTTGGTTTCACCTTACCTATCACCTCAAGTATAGTGACATTTTTATAGGCTTTTGCATTTGGCATTGATGGGTGATTATTCGGCGTTTTAACCGCCGTCATTATTGTCTTCGCATATTATTCAAGATAAACTTATTAATTGTCTTTTGATTTTAAATGGAATTAATACTACCCCCGGGCCCGTTGACTTTGACATCAAAAGTTGCTGGTAATTATCATTGTTTTCGTCAATATATTGAAGACAACAATGACGGCGGTTGAAACGCCCAAATATTCACCCTGATATATTATACCAAATATGAAAGCCACATCTATGGTTACACTCGTGCACTCCTTCATAAAAACTATTAAGAAACAAAGTTTTACAACATCAGATTATCTATTTTGTTTCAACACACAATATTGTGTAATATAGGTATGTACAAAATCATATTTACAAAAAATACTGTTGAAAAGCCCAATTAATGCAGATTTAAAAAATATAAAGTTTTCATTTCCGTCATTTATTCAAAACATGTTGAATAACGAAATATATCCATGTGGCAGCACAAATTAAGACAGCGGGCGAAATAACTTACTAACGCGGCTAACTGAGATGAGAACTCGCTGCGCAGCCTGCTACACTATACTATTGATATCATAAATTACAATTATTTTGTAATTAACAAATGAAACTTAAGGTGGATTCATAATAATTAGCTGTGGGTCAGCAGAATATACTAATATTTAAAAAAATATAATTATATTCTGCCTATGCATGCCAGTTTCCAGCAGTCTCTCCTAAGAGCTGTTTACCAGGGTGTGCACATATGGAGCCAAGCAATAGTGCCGATTCTTCTTCCAACTGTGGCGGATTGGGGATGGGAAATACAATTGAATCACAATTTGGAACCAATTATGACTACTGCATCTGTTGCTGTTACAGCTTGTCTGAAACTAATCCGGTGCAAGTGCAGGTCATAGTGGGGTGTTAGGTGCAACTGTTGAAAACAACTGTTAAAATGTACTGAATTATGCCACTGTGGTCAAAAATGTAATAATGGCATAAACACACTAATACTTATACAAAATTCTGGATGTGACAATAGTTTTCATTTCTAAGTTTCTTTTTTATGGTTCATATTGTAATTAATGGCATTTGCACTTTAGACTATGTGGAAGGACGTATTTCCACTTGTTCGGCCTGAGATCTAATATTTGATGATCACGACTTCCTTTTGTGATTTGATCATTTTGACATAGTGTCGAGTCAGTTTTGACCTTTTTTTTTTCTTCAGAATATCTGCAATCAGTATTTTATTTTACTATAAGCAGATGTATTTTGCGAGTCATGTCCAGCAGAGTGTGTCCTCCAGTGAGAGCAACTACTCATTTATGCATGTTTCGGTGTTATGTGAAGATGTCTCTTCTTTTTAGACGGTTCTCATAGGTCTTGGTGGTAAGTTGAGTAGCAAGTTCATTCGGGTGAGCTTCTAGCCTCTGGTAATACCGTCTCGTCATGTTTAAGATCTCCTCTTTGACTGTGTTCATTTTGAGATATTCGTGGATTTCTGCATTTGTTGTGAAGAGGGGGGCATTCGATATTGTTCGAAGCGTTATGTTTTGCATTCTCTGTAGAATGGATATGTTAGAACTGCATGCACTTCCCCATAGTTGGATACCATGCATCCATGCCGGTTTTAGCACTGTCTTGTAGATTAGAAGTTTGTTATCTGTAGACAACTTGCTGTTTCTTCCCAGTATCCAAAGCAGGTGTTTGTACCGGATGTTCAGTTCCTCTCTTTTTGTTTTGATGTGGTGCTTCCAAGTAAGGCGTCGATCAAGATGTAGACCAAGATATCGCACTTTCTCCTGATGTGGAAGTGTGACGTTTTCCAGCTGGACTGGGGGACAGTTTCCTTTTCTTAGTGTGAATGTGACTTGTACAGATTTGGACGCACTTGCTTTTATTCGCCACTTATGTAGCCAGTTGGTTATTTCATTGAGCCCTTTTTGTAGGGTTAATGATGCTGCGGTGGAACATTTACTGCTTGCTAGTATAGCGGTGTCATCTGCGAATGTGGCAGTTGTGACACCATCCACCTGTGGTAGGTCAGCTGTATACAATGTATACAGAACAGGCCCCAAGACGGAACCCTGCGGAACTCCAGCTTTTATTTCATACAGCTTGGAAGTAGCGTCTTTTTCTTTGACTTGAAAGAGGCGTTCGGATAGGTATGAATTAAGCAGAAAAAAGTAGCTGTGAGGTAAGGAGGCGCGTATTTTGCAGAGAAGACCTTTGTGCCATACTTTGTCAAAAGCTTGCTGGATGTCCAAGAATGCTGAGGAACAGAACTCCTTTTCCTCAAGAGTTTTTCTAATTCTTTCAACCACTCTATGGACCTGTTCTACTGTAGAATGATTTTGTCTGAATCCAAATTGGTGTGCAGGGATAGCTTTGGTTTCCTCTAGAATAGGTAGGATTCTTCGTAGGATCAATTTTTCAAATACCTTGGACATTATAGGCAATAAACTGATCGGCCTATAAGAGGTCACATCATTAGCTGGTTTTCCTACTTTGTGAACCATTAAGATTTGTGACACTTTCCATAGTAGAGGGAAATATTGAGTTCTTAGCATTCCGTTGTACAGTGTAGTCAGATATAATATGGCTTTTCTTGGCATTTGCATCAGGATTTCTTTTGTTATGAGGTCGAAACCAGGGGCTTTTTTGTCCTTCATTTCTTTAATGGTTTTCCAAACTTCACGGACTGTTACTGGTGCGGGTGGGGGTGACATTTGAAGAGTGAAATTAAGTATTTTATCGACCTCTTTTTCGAACTCTATATCGCTAGCTACATTTGGGCAGAAAACATGTTTTAGGTGTTGAGCAAACAAGTCAGCTTTTTCTTGGGACGTTCGTGCCCAGCCATGACTTTTTTTAAGTGGTGGTTTCGCCTCTTGCGGTCTATCGAAGTTTTTGGTAAACTTCCACAAAGAATAATTGCTAGAGGCAGAGCCCGTAAGGGATTGTAGCTGTGTTTCCAGAGTATCGTTTTGCCAATTTTGTAGCTTGTTCTTTAACTGCGACGATATTTTATTAAACGCTTTCTTATCTATATCAAGTCTGGTTTGATGCCAAACCCGTCTCATACGCCTTTTTTCAAGGATAGCCATCTTAATGTACAAAGGATAATTAGTATGCCCTTGTTTATTGCCAATTTCTGGAGTGTTAACCCAGCAGGCTTCTTGAATAAGAGTTGTTATATGTTTTGCTGCATTCTCAATGTCAGCAGGAGTTTTCAACGCAACTTTAAGCTGAATTCTATCGTCGATGAAGTGTCTCACTGCCTCCCAGTCAGTTTGTTTGTTTGAGAGGGTTTCTGGTTTTTCACTTCCAATCACAAGAGTGCTTATGGTTAGAAGGACGAGAGAGTGATCTGATGAGCTATCATAGCAGGATTCAGCTTTAAGATATTGCTTGGTTAAACCTTTTGAAATGAAGAAGTCCAGGAGGTCAGGCACTTTTTTCGGGTCCGTTGGCCAGTACGTCGGTTCACACGTAGTAGTCGGTAGCAAATGGTTGGTATCAATGCTCCTTTTTAGTTGCCGTCCTCGCGTGTTTGTTAGTCCGCTACCCCAGTGTGTATGCTTGGCATTCCAGTCTCCACCGGCGACAAAGCGGTTTCACCGTGTGTTTTAAAAAAACTCCGTGAACATTTCTTCAGTAATTTTGTGTTTAGGAGGACAGTATATTGCCGAAATGTTTAGGTAGCCATTTTTGTCTTTTACTGCTATTGTTGTAGCTTGAATATGTTCAGTTCTGTAATCAGGCATGATATGATGTTCTACGGTCTTCCTTACAATCACTGCTGTTCCAGCATGTCCTGTTCCATCCGGGTGGAGTGTCAAAAAGCAATAATAATCTTTGAATTTTATACTGGAAGTTGCCGTACAGTGTGCTTCAGAAATTAATAAGATATCTAGTTTATGCTCTATCATTAGGAGTTCAACCTCGAGTTTATTTGGTGCTAAGCCATTTATGTTGAGGGTCCCAAGTCTCATTGCAGTCATTTTGCGATTTTTTCGACAAGTTTTGTTATGAGGACCATGAACGTACTCATTTGTTGTCAGATTAAGTCAAATTTTTCATTTTGTTTCAGTATTAGCTGTTCTATTGTGCTGTAAGGTGTTTGAGAATGACTTCTGTTGGTACCTTGCACCGTTTCGGCATATGTTCTTGATTTATGTGCATCTATTTTCTGTGTAATCTCAGTTTGATGTACTTCTCTTGGAAAAGTATTAGGATTACGTGTTGTCTTGTCCTCATCATTTGTTTTCATATTTGTGTTATTGCTTCTTCTAGCTAGTATTTCCCTATAGACTTCACAGCCCTTGTAGTTGGCGGGATGCGGTCCATCGCACAGAGCACACTGGGCAGGAGTATTCCGGTCTCGTTTCTGGAATTCTGCAGTGCTATGGGCCTGTCCGCACTTGACACAACGATGGGGGCGCATGCAATAGTTCTTAGAGTGCCCATATTGTTGGCATCTATGACATTGGACTATGGTTTTTTTCTTTTTGGGATCTTCTATGACTAGAGACTGGTGGTAAATGTACTTCAATTCTTTCACTGCTCTATTATTTGGTCCTGGTAAGATGTTCACAAAGAATGTCGAGGTTGCTGTTTTCTCAGGTCCATACTTGGAATTCATGATTTCTCCTACTACTGTGTTCCCTGTGGCTTCAATCTCTTCCTTTATGACGCTTATTGGAGTTGACGGATGAAGGTTTCTAATGACCACTCTGTAGTTCCTCTGATCTTTCCTGTTAAAAGTATGCCCAATCAACCCACTCTCTCTGGCCTTAGTAATGATTTGTTTGTACACCTCAAGGTCTGCACTTTTCAATATTAAATCATTTCTGTTGATTTTGTAGGTAAAAGTATTTTTATCTACTACAGTTTCTAGCAATTCAGTGAGTTTATTTACGTCCTCAATTCCGTAAAATATGATTGGAGGTGGTTTGCTGGGTTTAGTCACGTGTTTAGGAATATTTTCAACATTATCATCAGTAGGGTCCAATTCAAGGTCGCAAAATTTTTGACCTGAAAACCGATTTATTTCAAATAGATGATTGATAAATGAAACTATGTGTAAAAGTATTAAGATTTTTTTAGTTTAAGTACAGCATAAACCCTTTTTGCAATGAAAAATCGGTTCTATAAACCAATTTAATAAAAGTAAAAGATAAAATGTTCCGCTGCACTGCGATGCTCAGTCTTGGGGCAAAAAAGGAGCGTTGCCTGTGGTCGCCAGATACGCTGATCAATTTATCTGACACTTTTTTTATAAATTTCTCTGTGTCAGTTTCTATTAGTTAGAAGTGCAGCAACTACGTAATTTTTCTTTAAAAAAGCGTATTTGTGGCACTTGATGGTTTGGCTGAGGTCTGCGGCGGTCCTAGGCTTGCGAGCAGAACCTTGGACAGGCCAGTGGGCTCAAGCAAAGCCGGGAATGAAATTTTGCGAATGCCCTACTACGGATGAAATAGCTTATCGATGCATGCAAACTCGACCAGCACTGGATTGGTATCACATACCGTCCGTGGTAGGTTCTAGATCGTCGACTGAATTTCCACAACGCCAACAAGGATGCGGCTCGTAGACTTTAACACCGTGGGGGAGGCACACTGCTATCCTTAAAGTATTAGAATCTAAAAGAGACCCTCCTAGAGTTCATCAAGGGAGCAACGGGCGTCCTCAGATGAATTATGACTATTTCCAAAAGTTTGAAATAAGGTCCCATGCTGTTTGGCTAGCTTTATCGACTGGAAAATTCTCACCCGGGTTACAGACACGCCAAGCATCTTTTGTATCAGACAAGCACAACTAGTAGCCCAAATGCCAAGCCCACAGTACTTTACTTACGGGGACGGTGTGCTTTGCTTGTGGCCCACAGTGACACAATGTGACTTTGAGATAGTGAGAAGTTAATTTTAAAATATTAACTTCTAAAATATGGGCTTTTCAACCGTAATTTTTGTAAATATGATGTTGTACCTATATTATAAAATATTGTGTGTTGTAATGAAACAAAAAAGATAAGCTGATGTTGTGAAACTTCTTTATTTATCTTAATAAATTTATATGACGGATGAAGTAGGTAGATATATTTTTTCATCTGAATTGCGGCGGCGTGTAACTTTGAATAAACCAGGGGGTGGCTGATGGCTACCGGGCTAAATCAGCTCAGTTTGTCCTAGGATACCTCTGTGCCAAGTGAATTCATCCGATACCAAATTTCGACCTCTTCATACATTGGGTGACACTACCGCCCGTACTATGATGTTGTAAAGTGTAATCAAGATTTATCCTTATTTTACAATCATGAACTCTGTCATTTATTTATAGCCTTCCTTCATATATTAAAAGTAACTTTATATGGTTTATATTTCGATCAATGTACCTAATGTTTGTGTGTTCATCCTTGAGACAACTGATATAAATATGTAATACTCTTTTTTCTAGTTTTTACCACTACCACATTGATACATTCCTTTCAACAACATTCAGTAATTTAATCCAATTACTACTTACCTTCTGTATTTGTATAAATGCCGTTGCTGCATGAATGCAAATATTTAAATTACGAAATATCGTGTTGCAGGGATTACCCTACATTGGCGGAATTATAATAATCATTATTCTTAAATATAAGTAATGCTAATCAGTGAAAGTAAAAACATTACCATTTCCCATGATGAGAAGGTTGGATAAGAGCCACTTAGCAAGCAACTTGATGGCCTTGGGAATAGTGACTGCAAAGTGATTTTAATTGTTTCCCACTATCAGAGCATTAATAATAACATTTACTGAACAATTAGATTAAGGTGCCGTCGCACAAACAGCAAAGTGCAGCGTAGAGAATCTTTCTCTGCCAAAGCATCATCATCTTTGGACGTGTTGAAACAATATAGAAATTTTTGGATTATGGAATGTAATGAAAATAAACAATCAAATAGTGATTGAGAGTTGACTTAAATAAAAAAATAATAAATAGCCTTTAATTTTCTGAAGCTTGATACAGTTCCCGTAATTAATATTATACAGGGTGGTACTCGATAAAGTGTAATTTATAATTCACAGGATCAGAGTGTCTACTGACAAAGGCCTCCTCCAGGCATTTCCATTGTACACTGTTGTTTTGCTACGCTTCTCCAGTATGGGCCAGCTGTTAGTTTGAGGTTGTCCTCCCATCTGTTAAGTGGTCTGCCTTTTTTTCTCTTGCCATCTCTTGGGTACCAATTTGTGACAGTTGTACACAATTTCTCTCTCCCGACCCTTAGCATATGTCCTGTCCATATCTCCACTTTTGGGTGTTGATGATGGTTAGAATGTCGTTAAATTTGGTTTTGTTTCTCGCATCTACATTTCTTACTTTATCAAGTTTTCGTAGTCCAATGGTGCGGTGCTCCTTTCCGTAGCATGTTGGCATGTTACTAGTTTGTTTTGCAGTTGTTTAGTCAAGGCCCACGTTTCTCAGCCCTATATCATGCTTGGAAGAACGCAGATGTTCTTCAGTAGTTCTTTCATATACTATTTTCAACACATTTTTTTTGGTTAAAAAATGGTAAATGTAATGTAAAACGTACAAGCGCCTAATTTTATATGGTCATAGTACAAACCCTGAAAAAAACCATCGTATCCTATAAATGCTCAAGTGTGAGTTGGGCTTGCGGTGATATGATTTGAACTCGAACTCAAATCGGAACACACACTGATCACATACTGTGTGCTACCGGTGCGCAAGCTCAACTCTCATTACACCGGCTTTTGAAATTTTGTTCTTTTGATTCTAATATAGAATGTTTTTTTATTTTTCAGAAGTATAACATTTTGACATTCCTACCACTGGTGCTTTATGACCAATTCCGATTCTTTTTAAACCTTTATTTTCTGGTGATGGCCCTGAGCCAGTTCATACCAAGCATCCGCATTGGGTATCTGTACACTTACTGGGGTCCACTTTGCTTTGTGCTAGCAGTTACATTGTTTAGGGAGGCTGTTGACGACTTCAGAAGATACAGGTCAGTTATATTTTACCAGACTGAACAAAATAGGGTTATTGCTATTACTAATCGTAGTTCCAACGAAATTTACAGATTAGCTTTACTTTTACTATGATATAATAACAAAATACTATAATAACTTCGCAGGAGAGACAAGGAAGTGAACAGGCAGCGTTACGAACGAGTTGTGTTAGACGCAACAATAAACGACTATCGACCGTTTGTGACGGAGCTTGTACCGGCCTCAGCACTGCGTGTTGGTGACATAGTCATGCTTCAAAAGGGACAAAGAGTTCCAGCTGACATGATTCTGCTCAGAACGAATGAAACAATGGGCACTGTATTTATCAGGACAGATCAATTAGATGGAGAAATAGATTGGAAATTAAGGTAGGTATTTGTTCTAATTCATTAGTGTAGTACATTATTGCCTAGGCCCGGAAAGTAGGGGCTGACGAGGTGGTGCTAAAAGGATGATGGTACCAAAACTTGTAAATTTATATTTTTTACATGTCCTATAAATGATATGTTAATAACTTATTAATTCTTTACTAAAATAGGTAAGTGTGGTACCATTACGTTATGATATACATTTAAATATTTTTAAATTGTTTTTTTTTCTTCATACAAAAAGACGTGCCGTGTCCAAAACTTACCTCAAGACTTTTAAGTGCAAGATTATATTTAAAACAGCATCTTGTGCTGATTGGAATAACTTTAAATTATTTCAATATGTTATTTTCTCAGTAATGCTGTTTATATTAACGTTAATTACGAATTCTTACATATTTTTACGACATGAAATGCATGGTCCGGCAATGTGTTGCCACGAGAGTTACTTTGCCAGCGTTACCAAATATTTGCTACACTATCCAAGTATCCAAAGTCCCAAAATCAGTATTAATATGACACCACTAATGCTCGTCCTGACAAAAAATTTAATAAAATAATTTTACAATTATACGCCTTAAGTTTAAAATTTGAGTGTGTAGATTAAGTTGTCCACGTAAGTTTATTGGATTTATATACAATTTATGTGTTAAATTGTGCTTCTTTTGTGTTTTTTAGCAGTGTTACTCATGGCTACCTTCGTACTGTTGTGAATTAACCATAATTTGATGCTTTCCAGTGGTTTCATTGAGAGATATCACAATTTTAGGTTAGAGCCGCAAGATTTTTCTGTCGCGAGAGTTACCGAGACTTACTAATCCTTTAAGCGTTTTCACTTGTCACTTAGTCACTGTGTCACTGTCTCGAGAGTTATATTTACAATTTTTGGTGGCCTAACCCAGAATACGTTTAATTGTAAAAAAGATTTCGTAAAGAATATTTTTTGAAATCTACGAGTTTAAGATAATTTCACGCACAATGAGCCGCCGTCGCCCGCAGCCCTCTGCAGCCCCCCGTGGCTGCCCAATGCTACAACCACCTTTTATCAAGTAGGGTATACGGGATTTTTCTCATGATCCTTTCGATTTTATATGCAAAAGAGTATTTTTAAATAAAATATCGCAGCCGGCAGGAATGTGTTAACATACGTTTATTTTACTAATACATAGAAAAAAAAACCGGCCAAGTGCGAGTCGGACTCGCGCACGTAGGGTTCCGTAACACTATTTAAATGTTGTTCCTAATTCTTTATTATATTTGAGTTGATTGAATGAAAGGTAAAATGCGGTGTACGATTTATAACGTATTAAAAAACAACTAATTATTAGATCTCGTTTAAACCAATTTTCGGTGGAAGTTTGCATGGTAATGTACATCATATATTATTTTTACATTTATCATTCCCTTATTTTAGAAGTTACGGGGGGAGGACACACATTTTTCCACTTTGGAAGCGTCTCTCGCGCAAACTATTCAGATTAATTGAGTTTCAGTTCTAAGTATGGGGAACCCCAAAAATTTATTGTTTTTTTTCTATTTTTGTATGAAAATCTTAATGCGGTTCACCGAATACATTTACTTACAAAGTTTCCAAAGTATAGCTCTTATAGTTACGGAATAAAGTGGCTGTGACATACGGACGGACAGACGGACGGACGGACAGACATGACGAATCTATAAGGGTTCCGTTTTTTGCCATTTGGCTACGGAACCCTAAAAACGAGGCTGTTCGCGTCCTCGTTTTTCAGAAAAATCGGTTCTATCCGAGTTTGATTGCGAAAATTCAATTATATCATTAGGGTACTAAGCCCAAACAGTTGTGTGTAGAAACTTGCGATATTACCACGGGAAACAAAAAATGTCGGTCTAGCAAAAATGCAATAAAACGTGGTGCACACAGCTTATCTGTGCTATCTGTTTTTTTTATTGCGATTGAGTTAATTTAAATAACTCCCTCTGGGGCTAATGGTATATAATGGTTAGCAGCCTCTCTATTGATCTGTCCGATCGCAGAATCAGGATATATCGGGTATGGGACCCCGAACCTCCCTAGCTACTACAGTTCCTACCCGCAACTATAGTATCCCCTAAATCCATCCAAGTAATTTCGACAGGGGTGATATTGTTCTTCTATATTAAGAAAAACAATATCACGCGCCTGTCCTGATCCTCGAGGGAGTTATTTAAATCAGTTTCAATAACCAGATAGATGCAATTACAAGACTCCACCTTACAATGGCTTATACTCTAACGGTGGCGTTACTTTCGAATCACGGTAAAGAATTTGGTTTTTGTTGCCTTACCCTTTTCTAATAACAAGAGTCGGGGGTGTAAGTTAGTATGGGATTTTAAGAGTTTCATTCATTATAGACTAATAGCATCGTAGATGTAAAATTTTGTGATAAAGGTATCCTTATTCATATTATAAAAGTGAAATTATGATACAATTGTGATAGCGCTAGTGTACGGCTAGTTAGCTCAAAAATATATAAATATCGGTCCCATCCCATCAGCCAGAAAGCACGAAACTTGGCATGCATGTAACTTTTATACATATGCTTAAATATTGAAATCGGACCACGTCAAAAAAAAAACCCGTCTTTTGTGTCCCCGACCACGGCTTTGTTTAATGTAATTGAATACGGCTAAATCTAGAAAAAAACAGACAGAATAAAATTTTCTTTATAAAATTATCTACAAAATATTCTTTGGATGTATGTTGATAGGACTTTAGGTTTCAAAATATGCAATATCCTTTCATAATATTAAAAGGGTCACGCCGATATGTTATCTTAACGTGTGATAAAAAAATTACGAATAGGACATCAACCAAGCGAGAAAGGTGCTCTTTTAGAGCATACAACGGGCATGTTTGCAAGCGAGATTCAGCTTGATTGCGAACCCTGAATATCCTTATTTCAAGAAATGGGGATGGAAGACAGAAGATGGTGTTTATACTACAATATGTAGTAAATACTAAAAATCCTCGGCATCCGTAAAGGCCAATTAACTCGGTCAAGGACAGTGGCAAGTACCTACAGCGCCAAGGACAGTGGAGTGAAAAAAAGGAAGCGATTCTATTTCGATCCACTGGCAAGGCCACTTGAATCGCCACTGTCTGATCCGTTTACACTACTACTGTATTGCCCTCTATCACTGTCCACTGTCAACTGTCCTTGACCAATGTATGTGTTGTACTGGCCTTTGTTAATGCGGGGGAGATGCCTGCAAATTGAAATTTCTATTCTTTTTACTGGACTTGATTGATAGTTTTAATTTTAATAATGGCTTGAATCCTGGTACTTACCTCAATTAACGTTAGCATATTTTGAAGGTCGTATCAACATACATCCAAGGAATGTATTGAAGAAAATTTTATCCACTGACGGTTTTCTCCTAGCTTTAGTCATTTTCAAAAAACTCTTAAAAACTGTGATTAGGGACACAAAAGAGGGGAGAGGGAGGCGGAAGTTTTAGGCAACTTTTATGGTATAATCTATTGTTTTCAGCTTGGCGATTTTGCGATGTGATTTAAGAGTTAAAAAATATTCAAAATATTTTTCAGAATACCACTACCATCGACACAAAAACTTCCAACAGATGCACATCTTTTGGACATTAATGCCAAAATATTTGTCGAAAAACCAGAGAAAGATATACATTCCTTTATCGGAACATGTACAAGACTCGATGAAGAAGAAATTGATTCATTAGATATAGAAAACACTTTGTGGAGTGGGTGTGTAGTAGCATCGGGTCAAGCAACGGGGTTGATAATTTACACTGGTAATGTTTAATGTATAATGTCTTTTGCCTCATAACACGTCACCAAAAAATTGATTCAGTATTTGAATTAATATTATATCGTTTAAACAGGTAGCCAGACCCGTAGTGTCATGAACAACGCCACGCCTCGTTCTAAAGTTGGACGACTCGAATTGCAAATCAATAATCTGACGAAGGTCCTCTTTGGAGCCACGCTCCTTACTTCTTTCCTGATGATTGTGCTCAAGGGTTTTAATGGACCTTGGTATGGTTTTTTGTTCAGATTCGAGTTGCTGTTTTCTTACATCATTCCAATTAGGTAAATAGAAAAAATATTCATATATTTTTTGGTTATTCAATTAATTATTTACTTATATACTATCAAACCATATCATTCCTTTTCAGCTTGAGAGTAAACTTAGATATGGGGAAAGCTTTCTATTCTTGGACTATTCAAAAGGATAAAAAAATAGAAGGCACAGTAATGCGAACCACAACTATACCAGAAGAATTAGGACGGATACAGTATCTTCTAGCAGATAAAACAGGGACATTGACCAAAAATGAAATGGTGTTCCAAAAACTGCATTTAGGACACGCTCTTTATGATAAAAACTTGTTTTTTGAGGTTTGTCAAAAAGAAATGTATTTTTTATTTAACAACTTTATAAAGACAGATCTCGAGTCTCGAGGGGATAAATGTGCTCAGACTTTGTCCGCTGTCCAATTTCGTCACCTTCTTAACTCGTGCACAATGCCATATCGCCCACTATTCCAAATCGTCGGCAATCCTATATTGTCACATTCCTTACTTATCCACATTCCTATACGGTACCTAGTGCTGACTGGTCCACATTCCCATTTCGTCCACAGTGCTAACTGGTCCACATTCCTATATAGTCCACAGTTCCAACTCATCCACATTTCTATTGTGGATAATTGTGATATCAAGTGATATATATTTCCAATGCAACTGCTTAACTACTTTAAAAGTAATCAAGTTGAACCAAAATTAAACAACATTCATAAAATAAATCTAGTTTTAATAAGAATACTAATTTATTACATGAATTAATTAATTCCAAAACCAAGAATAATGGTATTAAATGATATGGAAATAAGGATTATCATTCTGACCAGTGACTATTATGGAAAAAGAAGTATAAAAGCTTTTTTAGAAATATGGTTCGTATTTTTACTTATAATCACTTTAAAATTGAACATCACATTAAGCCACATTAAAAACTCAGAATCATTTATTCAAGCAATTAAAATACAAATACAACAAACATCCTCCCACCCCAAACCCATATACCGTCTCCGTACCGTCGTGGGTAAAAATGATCTTAAAAACTAGACCATAATTAACATTTATAAGGAAGAAATATAAAATAAAATGGGGGAAAATAACACGTCACCGCCTTAAAACACGCTCCCCCGCAAAGTACCAGGCTCAAAGGTCACCATAATCCCAGCAGCATTACCCCGTTGAATGGCAATGGACACCTGCTGAGCCAATTAAGACCCAGAACGAGGGTCGCAGCCTCTGTCTCTCAAGCGGCGACCCTCAAGATCTTCAGAGCACCAGGGCCCTGCCGTTTCCACCGCGACTGGCACAAACTCATACGCCAATTCCAACTCCGCCGATTATTTGGCATGCTTCAACCTGGCCGCCTGCCGGCGCAGTTAGCACTGTGGACCATTATAGGAATGTGGACGAGTAAGCACTATGGACAATATAGGATTGTGGACAAAATAGGAAATTGACGATATAAAATTGTGGACGAGTTGGAGGAGGAAGGTCATAATTTAGGAATTACATGCTGACGACATGTCATTGTGGACAAATTAAGAAAGTGACGAATTAGGATTGCGGAAAAAGTCGCCGTAAGCCAAAGGATCCAATTACAATAACCAAAAATGTTTTGTTTTAGTTTTAAATCAAAATTGATTGTCAATACAAATTTTTAATTAGTTAACCTCCAAGAGCCGGTTGCCTAATAAAGTACAAGCTAATAGTATTAGTGGTTTTGTATGGATTTTTACTA
Source organism: Acleris sparsana (assembly GCA_923062465.1). Taxonomy (NCBI): domain Eukaryota; kingdom Metazoa; phylum Arthropoda; class Insecta; order Lepidoptera; family Tortricidae; genus Acleris; species Acleris sparsana. Next base: position 44,711,533 of record OV281285.1, on the reverse strand, counting down.
ATATTATGGGCTTGTACTTTATTATTCAATAGGCCCCAACTAGATACATAGTCACATACAATATCAAAGCTAAATTCTCCCCGCGTGAAAATACCCTTCAGTTGCATTTGTTTATAGAGACAAAAAAATTCAAACATTTTTAAGTTAAACCTAGTAACAACCATGGTAACTAGTAATAAAGTTCAAATCTTCAAAATACAATCTTCATACCTACGACCCAGTGTTGGAATCAATCGATTAATTTCTTTAATAGATTAACCAATCGACTGAAACTTTAATCGATTAAATTAATCAAGATTAAATTAAATCGTGATTAAATTAATCGCGATTAAATTCAATAACGATAGATTTTGATCGTGATTAAGATAGTAATTGTTAATCGAAGAGGAAATCGAATAGGACGAGGTTCTGTATTTGATTGTATGGTTTACTTGTATGTATGTTACGTGATATCTCTAACAAATTGTGAATCAATTTCGATGACTCGTTTCTTGCTGGAAACTTCAGGGATGGTATAATTTTTTTAATATCTTCCTCCCGTAAGTGTGGTAAAGGGGATTCACTTTAAGTGGTAAGAGGTTCGGTTTAAGTGGTTCGTTTGATCACTGTAATTCACTTTTACACTTTTGCACTGAGAGCACTCAACACGATCACTTTTGGTAAGTGGAGGCGCCGCCTCCGCTGTCGCCTCCTCCGGCGGCGGTGGCGCGCGTCATGCGCGATCCTGGTGTATGCGGTACCGCGCGTACAACGCAGATGCCGCCAGCATCATCCCGAACATAACATAAATAGCCGTATAATGAATGATGCATGTCATGATATGATACAGCTGTAGTGCATAATTAGTTTTCATCGTGTTTTAACGAAAAAGTTCGTATTTATCGTGCTCTCTCAATTAGCTTCAGTACCCATCATACCACCGTAGGGGTAGGTCGCATTCAGCAGCCAATATAGTTATATAGAGTGGCTATTACACAATTCAAATATACGTGTATCGTCTAAAATCAATTTCAGATGCAACGGGCATTTCTCGGCCAACAATAATAAAATTAATAAGCAAGGAAGAAGATAAAAGAAATAAACATTCCAATCCAAATAATGTTGTGTTAGGTAGACCACGCAAAATGTTCAGTCTAGTTTTTGATAACTTTGATTACGCAGTAATACGACGTATGGTTTATAATTTCCATCTGTTTTATAAACTAGTTCCTACAATCCAGGCCCTAAAGTCCAAATAATGGAAACGATTTATTTTAAACGCTGTATTTTACATTAAGAAAGATACTTCGCCAAATGGGTTTTCGATTCAAGAAAATTACAAACAATAGAAATTGTAATAAATTGTAAATATTTCAAAATACGTATGACTTATTTTGCTGCATTTTATGTTAATAAGTCAGTTCATGTGACATTTGCACTTAAAAAAGGAGATTGCCCTGCAGTCAAATTGAATAATGTAATACTGCCTCACAAAGACACGGTAAAATACCTTGGCATGCATATAGACCGAAGGCTTACATGGAGGGAGCACATCAGGAGAAAAAGAGATCAATGCAGCTGGAAACTTCGTGAGTTGTTGTGGCTGATAGGTAGACAATCAAAATTAAGTTTAGAGAATAAAATCCTAATCTATAAAACGATATTAAAACCCATATGGTCCTACGGTATCCAGCTCTGGGGGTCAGCCAGTCACTCAAACATAGAAATTTTACAACGCTTCCAGAACAATGCCCTGAAAACCATTACAAATGCACCATGGTTCACAAAAAATAATGAAGTACACAATTACACAGAAATACCAACAGTTAAAGAAGAAATTAAGCACTTCAACAAGAACTACGTGGTTAGAATTGAACACCACATAAACAAGCTAGCAGCAAAACTCATTGACACCACTGATTGTGTATATCGTCTTAAGAGGGCAAAATTGGCATCACTGTAAACAGCCAAGGGAAATAAAGGTTGCTGCATCAATGGATGTACAACCTCAACGTAGAATACCTTCAGAGCATCTGATTAAAGCTGAATAGCTGATTGCAGATATAAAAATACATAAAAAAAAAAAAAAAAATTATGTTAATATAAGGAGAGTGTTTCGTTTACGAATGACAATAAAAATACTACTTACCTATGAGTGTACTTCTAAGTTTCTTAAGGTGGTTATAACATCTATATATTATACAGTGCCATATGCTGTCATTTCACATTTTGACATTTGACACAATAATAAAGTTTAATTTTAATTCATATGAACATGTCACTCATTTAATACAATAATCTTATTGACACTTCTGGTCCCGTCGTCTTCCGTTTGAGATCCGTGTTTTTCCGATGGAAACATTATTCACTATTTATCTGTACCTGATTTGGTTTGGGGTCATTGTTATTCATTTTTTTCTATTTGCTGTTTGATTTCATGCAACTGGTGTTTTTTTAAGTCTTCCTTCCCTCTTGTTGTTATCTAACCAAAACGATTTGTTATTGATAAATTCAACAAATGGTTTATTGCTGCAATTTTCGGAGCTTCATTTTGGCTGCGTATATTAATCATACTTGTTTTTTGCTTATGTGCATACACAGTAAAGTCAGGTGATTAGATAAGTCAACATTGATGTACGCTGAGTAAGCCGGCGCGTGTGAACTGCACCGCCGTAATTTGATCCTCACACAGAAGCTTCAATTGGGATTGTTTGCAACAAAAATAAAAGTATTCATTTATTTTATTCCATTCTGTCCTTTTGTTTTTACAGTGGTCGAAATCTGTTTCACACGTTTTTGATTGCGGACCCTTTTTTACTTAGATAGGCTCATCCGTCATAATTATGATATATCGCCTTTCTAAGATAACATAAAATTATATTAGAATTTCTTTATATGCACGTTTTTAAGTCACTTCCTGCTATCGGACTAAGAGCATCTTTCTTAACCTCTCGTATGCGGGTCGTGAAAAAAATACCAAGCTCTAGTCTCTTCGGATTACGATATAGTCCGAAAAATAAGGTATTTTATTTTACAAAAAGATATCCAATTTTGGGAGCAGATCTGCTCCTAAGCATTTTAGAGGTTAAGGTTAATAGCAGCGTATTCGCCTGTAGAGACTACGTTAGTCATCTTGCTGCCATGTAGATGGGGTACCGGGATAGCCTGAAAATTTCCTACATGTCTCTACAAATTAATGGTATTTTTGTTTCGATTATTAAGTAATTGACCGATAGTTTCGCACTTACTTGCAATAGATTTTTTACAAAATTATACACTTAGGTTAAATTAAATTGTCAATTGGCGAGAGCAAAACTTTTGGTAGTTGCCCACATATTATATTTGATTCGAGTCTCAATTGCTCTGGGCAAAATAAATGAAAATTATACTTTCCATTGTATATGTTTGTGATTGTATCTAAAAGCATATCTTGCATTCCTTTCAAATTAAATTAAATCTTGTTTGCTATCGTTGTGACCATGCATATATGGCAGTTTAAACATGTCATTAACTAGACAAGGTACTAAACTGTATACATATTTATGTACTGGACTGTACTATGGGTACTAGACAACGATATAAATACTTATATAGCGAAATACCTAGTCTGGCCATAATTTCTGTTACTAAGGTTGAGTCAAATAAAACTAACTAATGTTTATTTTTTTAATTTCAATACGTATAATAATTAAAAGCTCTATTAATGTACCTTTTTAAGAACAAATAATCATTCTATAAATTCGCCGCAATTTCTGATACGATCTTTTAGCATTCACAGCCGGGATCGATAAAATTATGTATGACTTTTCTGTAAATTTCACTTTTTAAAAACGCTTAAAAGTTAGTTTTTATTAACCACGGAACTTTTTTTGTTCAATATTATAAAACTTCCTATCTCTGTGTATGTTTAGAGACCAACATTATATTTCTCAACAGGACTCAATTTTAGGGTATGAAGCAAGAGATTTGGTGTGTTTTTCGTATTACTGCAAATTATCGTGAAATCGTAGTCAATTTAATGAGACATCAAGATTGGCCGGTGTATAAGCGGATCTTTAGTTGCTTGGAATACATTTGTATCAGAATTTAAAGCTAAAAGTCTGTTTAATATGTCACGCAAAGTTGAACTCTCTACAAGAACTCTCACAAAAGTTGTGGCCGTTATCAGTATCATCCTCGTGCGTAAATTAAACTATGACGTTCTAGTCCCGAATGGGAGTACTCGTACTTAAAGCTCGTACATCAAATAATTGCAATAGTTTTAGAATACATTATTTTTATATTGATTTTATATTAATCAAAGTTTTGATTACTATACATGTTTATGTAAAACTCCTTTAGTTTATTAAATAAATTGTAATAAAATTTTGGTAACAGAACTTATGGCCCGACTAGTTAATTCTTTAATACATTGAAAATATTAATGACTCAGTAACAAATATTCTTGCTCATCACACAAATATCTGCCCCTACCGGGAATTGAACCCACGACCGCTAGCTTCGTAGGCAGGGTCACTCCCAACTAGGCCAGATTGACGTCGATATACATACAGGTAGAGAAATACATATTTAAATACAAAGAATATATCCATTACTATTAATATATGTATTTGCATGTTTTTTGTTTTCTTTATTAGCAACGTGATCCTAAATTAGATCCATGCCATGTCACTCATTCATCGAACCCTATATTCAAACCGTGGATAGATAAGGCTTAACTCGGGTTAAAAAAAGACATATTTGCCCATAAAAAATGTGTCAAATTTTAATCCAAAGTAATGCCGGTCCACACTACAACGATTAAAAAATGAAGTACGAAGCCGGTTTGGGCAATTTAGGCTATCGTGTGGGTGGACGTAAGTCGACCCAGTTTTTTTGGTACGATTTAAGCGATCGGAGTCAGTTGCAAGGTCTATTCGATAATCGTTCTCGATTGTAGTTTGCACCGTTTTTAGCCTAATATCGGAGCAATTATTCAGTTCGTTGACAAAAGCATAGGAAAAACCGGTCAAGTGCGAGTCGGAATCGCGCACCGAGTGTTCCGTATTTAAGATAATATTGTTGGTAAGCGCAAAAGAAAATACACGTTTTGTTTGAGCTTTATTTTCTATGCAATAAGGTCCGTTTTTACAAGTCTAAATTTTAATGCAGAGTTATTTACATTTCAAAAAAGCTTGTAAATAGTGAACACTTCATTTTATTTTTCCGTTAATATACAAGTAGATACCTAATTTAATTATCTATACGTCGTTTTTTAAAGAACAATTTAAATTTGAGCCACTTCCCGTTAACGGAATGGGCTGAAATTTGGGCCACATATGTAAACCCGATGACAATGCATTTAAGAGCTGATCTGATGATGGCGTCGGAAGTTGGTGACAGGATCTCCGCTATTCTTAACGCAGACCTGCCGTTTTAGGACTCAATAGTTGGTCTTGATAAGCAGATAAAGATTTTGCAAAAAAAAGTACAGTCGGCAACAAAAGCTTGACCTAAAAATGTTTTTTTTGACAGAAACTATTTTTTCTCTTTTTACACAACAGCGAGGCTACTACTGCAAGTGCGTCGTCGTATTCCATCGCGGATATATGACATGTTTCTCGTCTGAGTTTTAGCAGAGACAGAGACTGAAGATCGACTCTAAAATCGTTGATGTGTGGACACACTGTGGGCGGTCGATTTTAGCGAGTAAGCCGGCTTCGTACTTAAAGCGTTACGATAATCGTTGTGTTGTGAACCGGGCATAAGCCTATCTGTTCGCGGTTTGACTGTAGGGTTTGATCGTAAATTTTTAGATTTCCTGCGCTAGGATGTCGAATTATGTGCAAACAAAACATTTGTTTTTCTATTTCTTTACATACTTATTCAATTGTTATATTGACAGGTGGAAGCCTTGCTAACTCAATACTTAACGAATGACGCTAGTCCACCACCGTCACCCCTAGTAACCGAGAGTAGCGAGTTGCAGACCTCACCATACCACGTCTGGCAGGCGGTGCTGGCTATAGCCCTTTGCCATAATGTTACGCCGGTCTACGAAGTAGACCATGAAAGAGCTGACGAGGCACAGTCAGGTAATATTATCCTAACTCAATCTTTTCGATAAATGTTCATCACTAAATAATTATGGATGTGACAAGGTTTTTTTACTTATCTATATATATATAAGAGGTGTATAATATATATGCTATTGCAAGCATAGATATTATACACCTCTTATAATCTTTCGCAGTGGTTTGATGTGGTCGATGGTAAAGTCTGCCAAAGATGTGGACTACCACCCTACGGTTGAAGTTCATTCGCACGTCATAATACAACAAGTTGGATTTCCTTTACAATAATATTATGACAGTGACAAGTGTCAACCTTAGCGATCTCACAGAAACTTTTGTCAAAAATGGTAGACAACTTTCTTGGCCGACCCTACCAAAGCCTTTTTGGAAACCGATTTCTGGACTGATGGCTGGAGTTTGTCAAGCTTGCGTTCGAGACGATTCGTGATGACTCTCGAAAACTAAATGTGGCTCAGCAGTGCGATGGCTCTGTAATTCTTCAACACGGTTTTATCATCTTTCTTAGAGAAGGAACACCACTCCCCTGTTCTACGTCTCAGGCGCTTTCCCCTCTAGGGTCTAGTAACAAGAAAATGTAGAGCGTGTAAAGGAGTTTGAGTACAAGTGTTCCACTTTTAGGTCTGATGTTATTCCGTCGTACCTTGGTGCCTTTTTGTTCTTAAGTTGTTTGAGGGATTCTAATATCGTACAGGCGGATTTCCGGGAGATCTTCGATGTAGTGTCGGGTAAGCCTCACTCTTGGATCTTCGGCTTGGCCAGTAGCGGATATAGCAATCGATGAGAACAGCTGCCCATAGAACCTCTCTATCTCTCCTAAAACGTCCGACGTATTTGCCGTTACACTCCTATTCTCAGTCTCGTCAACTGGCTCTGTCCAATAGACGTCTTCTGCAAACGCTTTGGAGCCGTTGATCCGCTCGATCGTGTCCTTAATACTTTAAGTTTTATAGGAGCGGATATTGTGTCGCAAGGACTTAAAGATCTGTCTATTGACCTGCCTATAGGACTCTGCATCTTTGGAGGTTTAAAGCTTGCAGCCATGAGATTCTGTCTGTTTGGATAGTTTTTGAGATCTAGTTTTACGGTGGGTTTTAAAATACTAATACAAAATATAATATAATATATTATATATCAGGTTGGGGTCTGGAGCGTAGAGAAAAGCGGCAATATAAATTACAATAACTTTATTGTATCCTTGAAACGTATACTCAGTACTGACAATTAATGAATAAATAAATAATCTATAATCGTTATGAGGATATGAACAGCCACGCAGCATGTGCTCTGCTTCGTGTCTAAGTCTCGAATGCCCCTCCCGTAAAGAGAATGGTCTTTTATATCCACAGCAGAATAACTTCGTAGTAGGGAGACTAGGGAGGGCGGCGTGGCGTCACCACCTGAATCGTTGCACGTGCTGTTTACAAGTTCAGCAGGTGCAGGGTGGCGTGATGCGCTCGAACCATTTGTAGGTGCTGTTTACATCAAATTGCTACTCAAGATATCCTCAATTTTACATGTCACGACGAAGCCTCCGTCATATATATACAGGGTGACAGGAAATTCGCCGTATTCCTTGAAAGGGGTTATTCTACAGCTCATTTGTAATGATTTAAGTCTAGTTAACCAGGGGTCAAACTCATTGGTTTTCGAGTTACTTATTCACGTTTTTAGTTTTTTTTAGAAAACCCTCTTTTCGACCTTAAACTAGTAATTTTGTAAAAACTTCGTCATTTAGAAATAAAAAAAAGTATTATTCGAATAGCCAATGAACCACTGAATACGAAAAATAAATAAAAAATGACAAAAAATGCAAAGTTTTGCGAATAAAAGGATTTGAAGTTAGAAGTTCTAGCAATTATTTTCCAAATTTTGTGACATTTTAAAGCACAGCTAAAATAAAAAGGATGACACTTCGCGTACAAATTACAGGAATAATTTGCTTAATTCATAAGCTTTCTAAAGAGGTACAATTTATGACATTTTAATATTAATTTTATTTAAAATTTTATTTAAAATGATTTACCAACACGATGGCTGCCCCGCTCACTATTACCGGGGCGCACGACAGGGGATGGATCAGAACTACCCAAGAAGATGGATTGGTGGCAGCCCAACCCCTTGGCTAGCCAGAAGCCCGGATTTAACTCCATGTGACTTCTACATCTGGGGTCACATGAAGGCGTTGGTCTACGATAAACCGATACGTAACCCTGAAGAGTTAAGACAAAAAATTGTAGAGGCGGCACAGACAATGATAGCTGGGGTTTCAAGGCGAGTAACAATCACCGAAGTACGAAAAAGGCTTCGTGCTTGCATTCGAAACCAGGGCAAACAGTTCGAGCAAAATTTCTGATGTAATTGATTTTAGTTTTTCAGATTAAAGTTTATTTGATAGTGAAACTGTTTTTTTCCTCATTTTATCCTAACCTTGCTTACTCACTTATCAAAGTATCACTTAAGACTTAAGACAGAAACTGAAGGCAAAAACCCCACGAATTCGAGACACAAACAAATTAAATTAATTTAACTAATGACCCCTTGTTTGTGTCACCAAAGGCAATCTGCTGTGCCTTCTACATCAAGAAGATAAGTTAAGATAAGAAACAGAAGACAATATAAGCCCTCGGAGAATCTAAAACGACACAAACAAACCCATTAGAGTCAAGTACGCTAAGTAAAGTCTTCTAGCTATTATTATTATTGATTGTATTTTTTTTGTATTAAAATGTCATAAATAGTACCTTTTTAGAAAGCTTATGAATTAAGCAAATTATTCCTGTAATTTGTACGCGATGTGTCATACTTTTTCTTTAGCTATGCTTTAAAATGTCACAAAATTTGGAAAATAATTGCTAGAACTTCTAACTTCAAATCCTTTTATTTGCAAAACTTTGCATTTTTTTATCATTTTTCGTAATAAGTGGTTCATTGGCTATTTGAAAAATACTTTTTTTTATTTCTAAATGACGAAGTTTTTACAAAATTTCTAGTTTTAGGTCGAACAGAGGGTATTTAAAAAAAAAAAAAACGTGAATAACTCGAAAACCAATGAGTTTTGACCCCTGGTTAACTGGATTTAAATCATTACAAATGAGCTGTAGAATAACCCCTTTCAAGGAATACGGTGAATTTCCTGTCACCTGTATAATATAATTTATAAAGTATTCTTGCCCTTTGCGTACCTAAAAGGAAACGTCCAGTCAGTTCGACTAGACGATATCCTGTGTGGTTTACGGCTGACCTGATCAGTGACATCACACAAAAAAGGAATCTGCATCTGGAACGGAAGGCTACACGGAATAAAGACGTGTACAAAAAGTTCGCAGTGTTGAGGTCAGAGGTGAAAGAGCGTCTAGCGTCTGCTAACGATATCTACATTGGGCGAATCCAAAGTACAGTTAAGGTCAATCCCCGTGCTTTCTGGGATTAAACGCCTAAATGCCAATAGCTCCATTGGACCTGATAACTTGCCGGCGTTTATTGTTAAGGGTTTTATGAAGTTCCATAAGATCCCGATACAATATATTTAAACCTGGCGCTCTCTTCTGGGTCATATGCTCCAAGTTGGAAGGTGTGACTTGAGTGAGACCAATCCTGAAGGCGAGTGACACATCCGTCGTTGAGAATTATAGACCCAAAGGCTGTGACGTGCAGCATGGCATTCGGCCCAGTCGCTTTGTCGACACTAATCTGTTGATACTAACGGACAACATTGCTAAGCATCTTGATAGAGGAATTCTGGTATCGACCTGCTCTCTATTTCCTCCTATTCCTCTGTCCTCTATTTTGACTTCACGAAGGCTTTTCATCGCGTGGATAACGACGTGCTGCTTAGGAAACTCGATGTAATTGGTTTCTCTCCCAAGTTTCTGACCCTTTGTTCCATGTACCATGTCGGACAAACTGCTGCCGACCACGCGGATGGTTATCTGCGTTGTTTTATCTCGACTCCTTACCATACCCAGCCTGGCATCAGGCAAGGCTCTATCTTAGGGCCCTTGTTTTTCGGTATCCTGATTAACGATAACAAATCTCTTCTTCGGGCGACTCAGCGTCTCTTGTACGCTAATGATCTAAAGGTTGGTATAAGGGGTAGAGTTGCAAGGGGACATCGACTTGGTGTTTCGGTGGAGTATGGAGAATAAACTTCATTTTACCCCAGCCAAGTGTTGTATGTGTACATCTGGCCGCTCCCGTACCGCTATATTTGCTCAATATATGTTAGGGTCACAGCTGATAAATCGTGTCTTCTCCGTCAAGGATCTGGGCGTTTGTTCGATACGCGGCTCACTTTTCACGAGCATATTTCTTCTCTTGCCACGAGCTGCTTTCGAAAACTGGGTTTCGTAATCTGAAACCTTCGGCATGCCTTAGTAAGGAGTAAGCTAGAGACCTCGTCGATCGCACAGAACACCTACGAATCATCGTATACCTTACTTCTTGAGAAGGTTCAGCAGGCGTTTGTAAGGTTCCTTTATAAATAACAACAAAAAGCAAGCTTTAAAAACCCGACTATTGTTGATAACCAACTTTAAATCGTTATAAATTCTTCAATATCATTCAAAATTAAAAATGATTAAAGAAACCTGAAGAATATTTTTAAATACCTATTCAATAATACCCCATTTGTCATAGTTCGTCGACTTTATTTTTTTCTTTTCTACGATATGGCGTCTAGTTGCTGCCATATTGAATATTAGTTACTGGCATACCTTTAGTGACACTCACCAGATTAAGACAAATCGATTGACATAAGAGTCATCAAAATCGGGCTACGCATTTGGTTTCTAGAGCGCCACGAAGGAACAAACATACATATATATAGGTTCTGAAATACATTACCCTCCTCGGCAGTCGCGTAATAGAAAACAGTTGGACTCTACCCGTATTTGTACCCAACGAAGTACCTTCTTGGCTCCCTCGGTACTGTCGTTTGGAGGTAAGGCGGAATTATCGACTCATGATCACGGCATTTCGAGCCTTGCGTGGTGAGTCGGACTGCCCCGAACTTGTAGAGCGTCTATTGGCCGTGCCGCCGGCGCGCACCGTTTCGTGCAGGAACTCGCCGCTGCCTCGCGCCTGAGCACAGCTCAATGCGCTCCTGGCATCGACACCCCAGTGCGACCGGTTTGCGTCGCGATGGGCGGCAGTGTGTAGTGAATGCTTGAGATTCTGTGAGGCGATGGATTCTAGATGCTCAACTATTCCAATATGATTTGTTACCTATTATTGTGAAATTTAATCTTTAATTGTTAATTTAAGTATATTGACGCTTTGGTTATACTGTCATCATCATCATGTCCTCTGCTGGACATAGGCCTCCCCCAAGGCTTTCCACACAGACCGGTCTTGTGCTTTTCGCATCCACCGCGGACCCGCGATCCTGACGACGTCGTCACTCCATCTTGTTGGAGGCCTACCTACAGCTCGTCTTCCGGTCCGCGGAAGCCACTCCAGAACCTTCTGACCCCATCGGCTATCAGTCCTGCGAGCAATGTGCCCCGCAAACTGCCACTGCATACTGTAATGTCATGTAAACGTTTTTATCAATAAATAAATAAATATGCCTGGTAACCATTCCGTGATCACTTCCGGTTTTAACCTTGTAGATCACGGTGACATCATGGGTTTTTTTCTCAAGGTTGTTATTTTTGGTGGAACCATCGGGAGGGTGATTATCCGGCGTTTTAACCGCTGTCATTATCGTCTTTTCATATTATTCAAGGTAAACTTTATAAATTTCTTGATCTTTTAAATGAAATAGATAACTACATTAACTACCCCCGGGTCCGTTGATTTTGGCATCAAAATTTGCTGGTATTTATCATTATTTTCGTTAATATATTGAAGACAACAATGACGGCGGTTGAAACGCCCGAATATTCACCCGGGACTCATCCAGGTCCATTTCTTGAGGGTCGACTTCTTTCTTCTGAAGAAGTTCATCATAAATAGTCCCTCTTTCTCCAGAAAGTCGGTAAATTTTTGTCCCCTTGGGTTTCGTTGCCCTCATCCAAACCGCCTCAGTCTCAGTCCACCATATCGCCTCTCCTGCCTAGTTTCGCGCTAAAGTCCCATCACAACGGTGTAATGGCTCCTCTTCTTTATCATCTGAGTGTCGGGTCAGTGCGTAGACCTGTATGACCTACAGCGAATATCTTTTAAATATTCTGAGTATAGTGTACGCTACTCTGCTCGACACACTGTCAATGGGTACCACGTGCCGACTTCGGTTGGACTGACCTTTTTGGACTTAAAAAGGTTATTTTTTGCGTTGTTGAATATCTCATAGTTCGTGAATTTATTTCTTTTAGTTCCGATCTGTAACGATAAGAAGAGTCCTAAATTTTAAGTCATCGTATAGTAATATTTATTTTAAAAAGTTCTTACGACTTCATTAGTCAATCCACTTACAATTATTTCTATTCTTTCTATTCTATTCTTTACAGAGTCTCATCAGTAAAACAGATCCATGTTTATTATTATAATTCCGTTTATTACGGAGATTAGTCATGACGTTTATTATATTGATGATCTGAACGGTTTCAAACACAAAGTCGACAAAACATTTAATAATTATGCTTATAATGTCCTAATAGAGAATAAATGGCTTCGGAGGTGAGCAGTGTCTTGTTACGTTACTAGAAAAGTACGAGAAATGTTTGTAATCTCTTTTAGGCTTGTAGAAAAATGTATATATGACAGGGTAAATATTTAGCTCTCTTGGTACGCGTGCCCGTTATTACGAGTCACTCGTACGGCGTACCACAACATCTGTCATTGAAAGCTGCATAAATAAATAGCATTTGAGCCTCTGCTAAAGTGGCGTCCTCTACTGTACGATTTGAAGCGAATAATGATTTAATATAATTGTGTATATTCGGTGTCGAGCCAGACATGGGCAGCTCCGTGATGTCGGAGAGCTGCGGCGGCGCCGTGCCCCAGCAGGAACTCTGTGACTACCAGGCGTCCAGCCCCGACGAGGTTGCGCTGGTCAAGTGGACGGATATGGTAAACTTAACTACCTTTCTTGCTATTTTATTCTGCACTTCGAACGAGAATAAGTTTTCAGATATTCTTTCTCACAAAGTCTGTTTGGTTGTGAATGTTGTCAGGCGTGCACGTGCATATTTTTTGAGTGTGCGTATTCTCGACCGCGACACGGTTCGGGTCACTAGTGTCTTGTCTTGAAATTCTTTGACAGAGGAACGTCAGCATGACAACTAAACGGAAAAAAAGCTTTCGCATGGTCAACATTTTTCAAGTTTTTAACAATATCTCTTCTCTTAATATTATAAAAGCTGTGACCGGTGGAAAAAAATAATACTTGACTTTCCTCGACCTGGATATTGAGTACATAATTAATGTACAAGTAGTTGCCGGCTTAAAATAGTGTCACTCCATGCCTTCCTGTAGAGGTCGTAAGAGGCGACTAAGGGATTAAAGGCTTGTAGTATGGTAAGGCGATGGGCTTGCAACCTGTCACTAATATACTATGGTAAACATCTTAGCCTGTTTGTGCAAAATGTGGTTATAGAATTAACAACAAGTTGTTAAGAGTTGTTGGTTGTTCTGTAGCTCTGCCTGCCGCACTTTGTGATGAAGGCGTGACGGTATATATGTAATTAATGTACAAGATGATTCCGACTTCAGTGAATCGGAATTAGAATTGAATGTTTGTCTGATAGTGATTGAAAATGTTTTGTTTCCACTTTGTAGTACTTAAATAAAAACTCTTAATTGTCTACATCTATTTGCTTAGTTTCTATTTGAAATCTATATTTGTAATATCTAAATATATTTTTAACTGGAATTTATTTTTTAATCAGTATGTATTACCACTTAAAAATAGTATAATGCATATAAGTTTTATTTGCTAACCCTCCCCACGTTTAAACACACATGCGCGTTTATCGGTATACGTCACTATCACCCTATATGTATACAGTAGATGATAATGGCTTTCTTTACCAGGTTAGCGCTTAAGTGGATTTGGTCAGCTACGATGATTCCAACTACGCAACCAGAGCCAAATAGACTTGTGAAATATCGAAAATAACTAAAATTGACACTTGGCCGCTCACAGCTTTAAGCTCCTGGTTTCACAATTTCAGATGGGCGTTTCCTTGTATCGCAGGGATCTTCACAATATTTCGTTAAAACTCCGTGCGACTAACGAGATAATGCAATTCTCTATTCTGCAGATATTCCACTTTACTAGTGAAAGCAAGATGATGGGCATCATTGTGCAGGTTAGAGAACATCGTTATGTTTCATGTTTTTTTAATTTCTTAGGTTGGAGACTATACAGGCTGTTTGTTAGTCCATTAGGAAAGATCCGTCATGGACTATTAAAACAAGGTCTTCTCTTACGAAAAGGACACTTTTTAAACTCTAGAAATGATATGATAAGATAAAGATACATTTATTCGCAACAATACAAAATTACATCACATAGATACATAAAGAACAAGACACAAATAATAACCTCAACCTTACGTCACCACATCACGCAGTTGGTTAATGACTTGATTTAGTACTTTATTAGACTACTGCGTTTCGGAAGAGAATACCGAATGATCTGTTTGTATGCATGCTTAATATCATTTTGATATCGTGATTTTGATCAGGAAGAAATTTCGGGCGGAATAACATACTACGTGAAAGGAGCCGATGTAGCTTTAGCTGCGCTTCTCGACTCATCGTGGCTAAATAATGAATGCAGGCGCCTGGCAGCCGACGGCCTGCGAACGTTAGTGGTAGCCAAAAGAGTTCTGACCAAGGATGAATACTTGAAATTTGAGGTAAGTGTCAAATTGTACGTTATTACCGCAAATGAACTAAAAAATAATTATTATTTTTTCGCTTTATAGAGTGAATACAAAGAAGCTCGTCTAAGCGTCACGAATCGCACCGAGAAAACCATTGCGGCCATGTCGAAATTGCAGTGTGGCCTCCAACTGTTGGGCCTCACGGGTGTGGAGGACCGGCTGGCGGCCGACGTGCCGAGCACCATGGCCATGTTGAGGACGGCTGGCATAAAAGTGGGTAGCTATACCATCGAGAAACCCTTAAAATGTACATAATTTAACTACAAAAACTTTTAGCGTTTCTCAAATTAAAATTTTCTAATTTCAACCGCATCGTCCTTGTAGTCTATGAATAAAAAGTTGTGACATATGAACACACAGACCTACGAACGAACAAAAGATTTACATACACCCTGTCCCATAAACCAACGTCAACCAGCCAAGGGCTGATAGAGCAGCTAAAAAGCTGTATAGTATGAGGCGCATAAAGGTCGCACTGACGTTAATGTTACACGCGGTCAGATTTGGATGCTGACGGGCGACAAGATGGAGACGGCGCTGTGCATCGCGCGCTCGCTGCAGCTGGGCGGCGGCGCGGGATGGCGCGCGGCGCGCGAGTGCTCGGCGCGCTGCGACGCGCACGCGCTGCTGTGCGATCTGGACACAGGCGACGCGCCGCCCGACCTCGTAATCGAGGGAGAAACGCTGGAGGTCAATACACAACACACCGCTCGCACTCACCGCTCACGGAAGTAACGACGCGTGGATCGTTGCGGTGCCGTATCTCAACACTCGTTTGCTTTTGTTTTAATCCTTTTTTTAAAGCACTTTAAACACCGCCGACGGACGCTAAGTGAAACAAATTTAACATGTTCGTACTTTAAGAAAGGAAGATAGACAGGATTCTAGTACAAGTACTTCTCATTTTATACGTCAAAAAGCTTATATTTACTAGCAGGCATAACGGCGTCGGTATGAAAGTACAGTAGAGCGATGGCAATGGAATTTTCAAATACAAATAGTACGATTATTTCCACTTTGACACTCGGGACATCTCGGTTTTCAGCTTAAAGATTCGTGTTTTCACTTAGAGATTTTATATATAAAATCCTAGAATTTACTCATATAACATTTTCAAACCTATTTAGTATAATTAGTGATAAAACATCAATCTAAGTATAGAAACTTCATTAATATTCTAGATATTCAATTAACTAAATAAATAAATAATAATAAGAGGGAGTGTTATTTTTATAGTGGTGATTATTATTTATATTTGAGTAACTTAGTTTTATTAGGTCCTTACATATGATATTGACGTTTTGTATGGGAGTAACATAAACTCGTTTAAAAAATATATGTAATACATTTAATTAATCAAGGATGTACCATTGCTATCCAATGGTACATCCTTGCATGTATGAGATGGCAAAAGTGCCTGTATAGTATCCATGCACTTTTGCCATTTCATAGGTAATTCATTGATCCCTTTACTAAAAAAACCATTAGTACGGGAATCAATAAAATCTTTGAAGGTGGTTTGGACTGCCTTGAAGATTTTCCCTTGCAATAAGTTATCCAAATTTAGAAAAAAAATGGTAATCTGTTGGAGCAAGGTCCGGGGAGTACGGTGGATGTCTTAGACATTCCAATTGAAGCTCCTCTAATTTGGTAGCCTTCTGTTGTGCAGTGTGTGGTCTAACGTTGTCCTAAAGCAGCAGTGGCCTACAGCGATTGACCAACCTCGGTTATTTAGCAGCTAGCTTTTCCATCATGGTTTGCAGTTGCTAACAATAAATATCTGCGGTAATTGCCTGGCCAGATTTAAGAAAGCTGTAGTGAATGACATCGACACTAGTCCACCAAACGCTCACAAGTAACTTTTTTTAGACAATATTCGCTTGGGACATGATTTGACTGGTTCGGCAGGGTTCAGCCGTTGCGATGAGCGCTTCCGATTATCGTAAAGGATCCACTTTTTCTCATAGTTAATGATTCCATTTAAAAATCCCTTCATTATTGTGATGGTTGAGTAATGTAACGCAGCAGTCAACGCGCGTTTGTCGATCTGCTTCACTCAATTCGTGAGCTACCCACCTTTCAAACTTTTTCACCTTCCCAATTTGCTTCAAGTGGATTAAAACAGTTTTATCACTAACACCGCAGCCTGCAGCTAACTCGGACGTGGTTTGCGATGGGTCCGCTTCCACAATAGCCTTTAATTCTTCATTATCAACTTTGGTGTCCCGCCGTCCAAATGCGTTTTCCTGCATGTCGAAATTTCCAGAACGAAAACGTTGGGACCAAAAACGCACCGTATTTTCTTTTGCGACACCACCGCCATACGTATCATTAATCCTTCGAGCCGTTTCTGCAGCACTGGTGCCGTAATGGAACTCGTACTCGTAACGCGATATGTCGAATTTTCCATTTTGACAACTGACGCAAAGAAAAAATCAAAAGAGGAATAAAAAAAATGAATTATGGTTTTCGAAAGACAAATGCATGAGTAAATAGCAGTATAAATTTGAATTCGGGATTCCTAACCAAAGAGGAGATATTTCATATCAAAGTGGCCAGTACGACAAAACGCCAATTTCATATTTAAGGACCTAATATTTTAATTTTAATACGTTTAGTTTTAATGTTTAATTATATTATTGTTGAATTCTGTTATTAATAATATTAAGGCAGCTAGTGGCGAGCTGTGGTGAGTGGCGACACCACGGACCTAAGTGCTCCCGAGGGTAGGTCCTGTTCCTCACCTCACGCTTGCCTTCACCGGCCGGCTGCGGTGTGCAATGACGAGGAAC
This sequence comes from Acleris sparsana, assembly GCA_923062465.1. Lineage (NCBI taxonomy): Eukaryota > Metazoa > Arthropoda > Insecta > Lepidoptera > Tortricidae > Acleris > Acleris sparsana. The sequence goes on along the minus strand of OV281285.1, from coordinate 44,693,857 downwards.
AGACCCTCACCTCTGGCTTGCCTGTATTGGCCGGTCAGAGTGGAGTCGCAAGAGCTATATGCTCGAAGGGTGGATGTTGTTGTTGCATAAGTGGTGAGTGGGCACCTTATGGTCGTTTAAAGTCCAGTAGCACCTCTCCACCCTTAGCCCCTCTGGATATATGTGGCTATTTCGGGAGGTCCATTCCATTGAGTTGGCGAGTCACCGCCTGCCATTTAAACCAAAGTAATTAGCATTGGCCAGGCAGGCGCCGTAGTTTCATCAATAGCCTAGTTCACCAATCCATATCAGTTCATTCATAGAACCTATTATTAGTATTCCCATCCTTCTTAAATAGTCTTTACACTGACCGGTGGTTGTCCGTGGGAGCATACTTCTTTAGTTTGAACTCAGGGACAATCGCCGGTTGGTGTCCCATAACTTTACTAAATTAAACTTGTCTAAAGGGCCTCTGCGTGTTGGCTTCGGCTCCATGTACGCCTTCCAAAGGTCCCGGACTCCCATAGTCCCGTGATTGGTGGACATACAAATAATAATAAAAATACAACATACACTGTACATACCATAACTTAAAATAGAAAATTACACGTAGACAATGTTGACATGAAACGTCAGACCATAGCATGCAACAAAAATGAAAAATGATAACAAGATCTAGAACGAACAGCAAAGAAGCGGATACTGCAAACGCACGCCCTCGACCCTTGCCCACCTCGTCTAGCTCCTCGCCATCGTCGTCGGGTGACGAGTTCTCCACTGCACCCGACACTAGCGAGTCGAGCGACGACGCGAGCGACCACCGCTGCCAGCACGCTAGGGGCCTGCGGGGCATCCTGCTCCGCGCACGGCTCCCGCTACTGGTGGTATAGTGCGCCGCATGCGATGGTCAACAGCGAACAACGAAAATTGCTTGCGAGCATACGACGTGGCTACAGAGAGAGGAACTAACCTCACCGCGTACCGTGATCGAATGCTGCTCCTGTTTCAGACCCTTGAACCGGCCATCACCGTTACCGCCCAACGACTATCGGATCAAGTGTCTACGTCTAGTCTACGATAAATGGAGCCGTTTCGTCACAGATAGAGATAGATATGGGCGTACCTCAAGGTTCTTTTTGGGCCCATTCCTGTTCCTTGTTTATGTAAATGATCTGCTGTATATATGGTAAGCAGAAGGTCAGGCATTGTAATGTTCGCTGATGACACTTCTCTACTATTCAAGGTAAATAGGAAAGATACTGAACTCATTGAACCAAACAATACCCTCTCTATGATATCTGACTAGTTTGCTGCCAATAACTTAATGTTAAATCCAAATAAAACTAAATGTATAAAATTCTCATCAGCAAATTCATCAAATATAAACTTAGCCTCGAATATTAAACTTAATGGTGAAACCATAGAAAAACAACTGTTTCTCTAGGTATTACATTAGACTCTAAATTGCAGTGGGGTTCCCACATAACTGCGTTAGCAAGTAGGTTGAGCTCCGCTGCTTTTGCAGTCAGGAGAATAAGGCAGCTTACCAATGTAGCGACGGCACGGTTGGTCTACTTCGCTTACTTTAACAGTATAATTACGTACGGTATTATTTTGTGGGGATCGGTTGCGGATATCGGTACAGTGTTTATTTTGCAAAAAAGGGCTATTTATAACTTGGGGTCGCGTGTGTCATTGAGGGAATTCTTCAAGGGAATAGATATTCTAACACTGCCGTCGCTATATGTATTTGAAATAATCATCTTTGTTAGGAAGAATCTACATAATTTTCCAACGAACATTGATAAGCCAAAAGCAACCAGGAGCACAGGAAAGCTCAAAACCACATTTTATAGACTGGCCAAAACTTCAAAATCATTCTTAGGAAATTGTATAAAATTCTACAATAAAATTCCAAAAAGTATTACTGAACTTACTGACTCTAAATTTAAATCTGTCGTAAAACAAAAACTTATTTCCCGAGCATATTATAAAGTAAACGATTATATCATGGATAGGGATGTTTGGCAGTGAGTCGTCCGTCCTGCATGAGTAATCTACGCATAAATTTACCTACGCTTAAAAAAGGCACCTACTGTGCAAAAATACTGTGATATTGTAAACTATTTATAATTATTATGTAATGATGTAAACCTTTTTCCTGAAAAAAATATACCGTGCCGAGTTTCTTACGCCGGTTCTTCTCGGGGCAAAGGTTTTATTTTTCGAACCGGTGGTAATGCTTTTTGACATTCATAGGTGCATTATATTATGCCTAAATTGAAGAATAAAGAACTTTGACTTTGACTTTAGTGCGGGCCATTCAGCGGCTTCGGCGACTGGATCAGTCTGTACTTGAACGGCTACGCCTGGAAGCGCTACCTATTCGTACAACCTCCACTACGGTGCGGGATCCTCCTGCTGCGGTATCGGCTTCGATGCCGGTCGCCCAACACGTACTGATGTCAGTGCAAGATGACCCCGCTATCGACATTGAGGATTGTGCGAATATAAGGGTAACCAGCCAATGAGCAATTGAGGAGGACTTTGGAAGATGCGATTGCGCAGTATCGGTCCACACCCAATTCTAGGCCTCGTCTACCACGCTTGCCTGCCTGTAAACGAAATTTAGCGCTTATGGGAGCCCTAAACGCCTTGCTGGCGTCATATTTACAAGCCAGCGAGGATATTATCGATACCCACTCAATTTAGGACTGCGGGGCCGTAGCTGCGTGTCGCGTGGCTCGAGTCAAGTTTCCGGACACTGACCGAGCTTCGCGTGCTCGCGGGTCTGTCCCCGCCTGGTAAGTGCGAATTGAGCGGCGTATCGATAAGTGAGGACTCTCATAGCAAAGCTAATCTGCTTCAGGGGGGGGGGGGGGGGGGGCAATGAACGCCCCCGTGTCATGCGTTTCGTGAACCAAGCCTTTGCTGGGACCGGAATAAGGCCCCAGAATTATATGGCTTGTGTCACGGAACGTATCGACTTTCTGAAGCACAAGGTTTACGCGTGGGCAAGCCGTATTCATCGCTATAGAGAGCGTGTGGATAGATACCAACAAAATCGCCTCTTCCGAAGCGATTAGAGGAAGGTGTACCGAAGGTGGGAAGGAACCGATCAAGGTGTGAGCGACGGGCACCTACCGGATCCTGCTGCTATGATTAATTTCTGGCGCAGGATCTGGTCGGTGCCTGTCGTGCACACACAGGGAGATTGGATGCGTGCTGTTGAACACGCGTGTGAGGCTATTGAACCAATGGGGCCTATTACCATTTGCCTCGAAGACGTACGTTGTGCAATTCGAATGACTCTGAACTGGAAAAGTCCTGGGCCGGACGGATTGCACAACTTCTGGATTAAATGGTTCAAAGCCTCACATGAGTGTTTAGCAGCGCAACTCCAAAATGCCCTAGAGATCGGTTCCCTGCCTGCATTGTTAACAACTGGTGTCACCTTCCTGCTCCACAAGTCAGGTAGTCCCGCGGATCCAAAAAACTACCGACCCATTACATGCTTACCTACCATCTACAAGCTCCTTACATCAATTTTGAGCACAACATTAAATGCACATTTTGTTGCCAACAATGTTCTTGCCTCTGCTCAAAATGGATGTAAGGTTGGGTCCCGCGGTACTAAGGAGCTCCTCCTCATAGACATGACCATTTGCCAGCAAGTCAGGCGAAACAAGGTAGCCCTTTCGGCTGCTTGGATTGACTACAAGAAGGCTTATGACTCGGTGCCACACTCATGGCTCGAAAGGATCTAAGAGTTGTATAAAGTTGATGAAACTCTGAGGTCCTTTTTAGGTATGTGTATGAGGCAGTAGGTTACCGTCCTTCGTCAACCAGGTGGTCGAGATGTCCCCACTGACTCTCAGCTCTTTGCTGACGGATTCCGGGCTTGGCTATCGACTTCGTAGAGAAGCTGAAGTCATTTCTCACTTATTGTTCATGGATGACCTCAAACTGTTTGCATCGAAGCGCCAAAATCTTATCGCACAATTTGAAAATCACACAAGAGTTCAGTAGTGCGATCAAGATGGAATTCGGTGTAGATAAGTGTGCGGTTATGCATAAAGCATAGTTCATTTAGAATTGGTACATATTACCAAGGTTATAAAATTTAAAATAATTAATGAAATAAAACAGTTAGTATTATAAATTGAAAAATATGTATTATTATTTTACATTTTACACTAAAAATATTCAGTTGTCAAATCCATGTATGTAATTCCGAACTTTTTTCGTAATAGATCCCATCATCTTCTGAACAGTGCTTTTATCTACTTTTTTTGGCTTGAAGATTCCATGTAGATCGCAACGAATTTACATCTTTGACCATTTTGCCACTCTTTTTGAGTTTCCCTTTCATAATTGCCCAGTAGTTCTCAATTGGTCGAAACTGTGGACAATTTGAAGGATTCATGTCACGAGACACGTAATCGACCTGATTGGTTTCATACCACTGTAGTACCTTTTTTGAGTTAGCGTACCACTGGTCATTTTCCTTGCTCGTAAATTTCAATAATTCACAAGTTTAATTATTTGACAGTTTCTGAATTCGTCAATTTCCTTATTTGCCAGTTTCACTAAGTTGTCAATTTCCCTATTAAGTTGGTTTCCTGGTTCGCAAGTTTCCTTGTTCTTCAGTTAGTTTAGATTGACAGTTTTACTATTTCGTCATATTCTTAACCCGTAACTTTCTTTTTTTGTCTGTTTCCTTGTTCATGAGTTTCCTTGTTCGTCAGGTAGTTTAGATTGTCAATATTGTTATTTCGCCATGTTCTTAACCCGTTATTTTTCCCTATTCGTCAGTTAGTTTAGATTGTCAGTGTTGCTACTTCGTCGTGTCTGTCATATATTCATGTTAAGTTCACATTGTCGAATTTAACATTTGAAATTATTATATGTCGAGTCAGTTTAATAGTAGATTGTACAACAAGCGCATAAAACGAGCCATTTTACCCAAGATGTGCATATAGCCACACGAGCCGGAACGGCGAGTGTGGATAGTCACGTCGAGGGTAAAATGGGTTTTATGCTCGAATTTTACACTCTGCTTTTCACTTCAATTGCAAGGAGGAAATCAACACTGATAATGTAAAAAAACTTACATGAATGAGAGTGAATTGTTCCCTTTTTCATATTTATATAATTTTCTCAAATTTTAAATACCTACATTTTCTTGGATTTAGGCGGCAAAGTCTGTTCAATAAGTTCCTGTGCATTTTTTCTATTTAGTGTGTTAGGTGTGACTGGTGTGAGCATTCATTATTTGCTCTTCACTAAATTCCGTAACATCACAAGTTTTGCAAAGAATAAAATTCATTTAAATTGTAGACACTACGCAGTGTTTGTAATATATATGATGAAGTGGTTTGGTTGTTGCAAGACACCTACCACGTGTTGTAGAAGACCTACAACTTGGTTCACTCCGAGACGGGGTCCATCCCGAACCATATCACTACCCACACCGCACCCCGTTCACGACACGATTAACTCTGACCAGGGTGACAGGAGAGACAAATAATATGTCACGAGCGAGCGACAATCATAAAGCGAACATGAATAACTAGTGCAGATGACAACCTGACCCACCTACCTATCTACCAACGAAAAACTAAACTAGTACACAAGGAAACTAGCCAATTAGCGGAACTAACAACCTCGCAAAACTAGTGAACGAGGAAACGGAACAATCAGGAAAATGCTTAACTAGCTAAATTGTCAACCTAGTGTAACTGACGAATAGGTAAACTGTTCGATTAGTGAAGCTGACAAATAACAAAACTAGCGGACAGCAAAAATGGCAAATTCACGAAACTGACATGCTAGCAAAACTAGCGAACGAGGAAACGGACGAATCAGGAAAATGACTAACTAGTTAAATTGTCTACCTACCGAAACTGTCTAATGAGTAAACTTGTGAATTAGTGAAATTTACGAGCAGGGAAAATGACCAGTGGTACGCTAACTCCCTTTTTTGAGTAATGGCAGCTTGCTAAATCTGGCCAAAACTTCACAGGAAGACGGTGGTTTCGAATGAAAGGTAGAACTTGTTTCTGCAGGCACTCTTTCATGTAAACATCTGACGTCATTGTAGAAGACGTAATGAAAATGTTGGTCTTTAAGCCACAACTACAGCCTACAGCCCTTGCCATATCATGTATTTTTTTGCGAATTTTTCCAATTTAACGAACTTATATTTTTCTTCAACATTTCCTCTAGCATCTGCCAAGTAATACTTTGAACCGGGCAGTTGCTTAAAATCGAGTTTAACATAAGTTTCGTCGTCCATCAAGAAGCACCCTTTGAACTTTGTTAAAACTTTGTCATACAACAAGCGAGCTCGCTTTTTAACTTGAAGGTTCTGCTTCATGGTGTGATTTGGCTTCTTAATAGCTTTATAGCTCTTATAACCAGCTCGAAGGCGAATCCGTCTCACAGTACTGCGACTTTTTTTTAATTTACGGGACAGATGTAATCGGACAGCCCTGGATTTTGTTCAACAGCTCTCAACACTTTCTTTTTAAGTTCTCTATCCCTGGTACCCGATTTACGATTGACCTGGGTCTTTCTGCGGCAAGACAGGGTCTCCTTGTATAGTTTTATAATTCTACAAACAGTACTTTTGTGGAAATTTAGTGCTTTAGCTATCTTCGACCCAGACCATGATGGATTTTCCAAGTATTTGTCCACAATTACATTCCTTTTTTCAAGTTCCATTGTCGATAACTATTAAACACATAGATCAAGGTGTATAATTACGCACTATTGAAAATCACACAAGAGTTCAGTAGTGCGATCAAGATGGAATTCGGTGTAGATAAGTGTGCGGTTATGCATATTCAGCGAGGGAAAGTTGTAAATTCAACGAATTTGCAGCTGTCTGAGACAATGACTCTCAGATCTCTCTCCGAAGTTGAAACCTATAAATATCTTGGTAGGTATGTCACAGTCTTTAGGTATTATGGACGGCGATGTCAAGCAGTTAGTGAAGGAGCGCTTGTTCTGCCGCTTGACAAAAGTTCTTAACAGTCTTTTGTCGGATGGCAATGAGGTGCGCGCCTTCAATGGCTGGGTGATGCCGCTGCTCACATACTCCTTTGGCATACTAAGGTGGACTCAGACTGAGCTGGACGCCCTGGATAGGAGGGTCCGGCTACTGCTCAAATCACAACTCATGTTGCACTCATCTGTCATGAGATTATACATCCCGAAGAAGTGTGGAAGTCGAGGCATCTTTAATGCTAAGAATCTCCACAACCACGAGGTGTGCAATCTCAGGGATTATTTCCTTGGCAATGAGTGTGGGATGCATCGTGATGTGGTTGCAGTAGACAAGAACCTCACGCCTCTCTCCTTGGCAAACGAGAGCTGGCGCAGACCAACGGTGTTGAGCACTGAAGACCGCAAGAACATATGGAAGAGAAAGGAGCTACACGGACGCTTCTACCGGGCCCTAACAAGGCCCGACGTAGACTTTTTAGCGTCCGTGAACTGACTTCGGTTCGGTGACCTCTTTGAGGAAACCGAAGGTTTTATCTGTGAAATTTCTGACGAGGTCATAATGACTAACAATTACCGGAAATATATTCTGAGGGATGGCACGGTCGACATTTGTCGAGCGTGCCGTTGCCCCGGAGAGTCCCTCAGACATATAATTTCCGGCTGTTCGTATTTGGCGAACGGCGAGTACTTGCACAGACATAACCTCGTGGCCAAGATCATCCATCAGCAACTTGCTCTTCAATATGGTCTTGTTGAGTCTGAAGTGCCATACTATAAGTTCACACCGGCCCCAGTTCTCGAAAATGGTCGTGCTACGCTCTATTGGGATCGATCTGTCATCACGGACAGGACTATTGTCGCCAATAAGCCTGATATCGTGTTGACAGATCGATCTCAACGCCGGGCAGTGCTCGTCGACGTCACCATCCCGCATGACGAGAACCTCGTGAAGGCTGAGAAGGACAATCTCAGCAAATACCTTGACTTGGCTCACAAGGTGACCGCCATGTGGGATGTTGACACGACGAACATTGTCCCGATAGTTGTTTCGGCAAACGGTCTTATAGCGAAGAGTCTCGACCAACACCTCAGCTAGATGGCTAGGTCGAGGGCCAGATACAGAAGGCAGTATTCCTCGACACGGCACGCATTGTGAGGAGGTTCCTCTCTCTGCAGCCCTAACCACCAGTAGCTTGAGCCCTGCCCCGCTGCCGGCGGCACTCGTAGGTTGGGTTTTTTATAATGTTTATTTTTTGTATTAGTATTGTTATTTTACTTTTATATTTAAATATTAATTGTAAAAAACTTAACTTACAGAAAATTTAATAAATTTCGTAATAATAATAATGGGGTCGCAGGGCAGCTAGTGGCGAGCTGTTGGTTATTGGCGACACCACAGACCTGAGTGCTCCCGAGGGAGAGGTCCCGTTCCTCATCTCACGCTTGCCTTCACCGGCCGGCTGCGGTGTACTATGACGAGGAATAGACCCTCACCTCTGGCTTGCTGTTATTTGCCGTATATGTGTTGCATAAGTGGTGAGTGGGCACCTTATGGTCGTTTAAAGTCCAGAAGCATCTCTCTACCCTTAGCCCTTCTTCTGGAACTGTTGCTATATATGCGGCTATTTCGGGAGGTCCATTCCATTGAGTTGGCGAGTCACCGCCTGCCATTTCAACCAAAGTAATTAGCATTGGCCAGGCAGGCGCCGTAGTTTCATCAATAGCCTAGTTTACCAATCCATATCAGTTCATTCATAGAACCTATTATTAATATTCCCATCCTTATTAAATAGTCTTACACTAAACGGTGGCTGTCTGTGGCAGCATACTTCTATAGTATGAACTCGGGGACACTCGCCGGTTCGTGTTAAATTAAACTTGTCTAAAGGGCCTCTGCGTGTTGGCTTCGGCTCCATGTACGCCTTCCAAAGGTCCGGGACTCCCATAGTCCTGTGATTGGTAAAGACATACAAATAATAATAACTCTAGAATCAACTTTTTGTGACATATATGACAGATTAACTTTTAAAATCAAAATTCGCTTCGAAGGAAATTATCTGTAATTTACATTTACTAATTGTTTAATAATTGTTTTTTTTGTAATGCCATGTAATAATTCTATCAAGCCACATCTGTGTAATTCATAGGTCTGCTGTGAACCGAGAATTGCCGAGTGTGTGTGAGGCAAAGTCCAATTAATCATACTATACCTACTTGTTAAATATTTCGCTGCTCGCGTCTCTTATTCATTTAAACCAAGTTCAACTCGTCTTCACTGGTTAGAAGAAAAAAAAATCAGTTATAACGCAAGAAGCTGCCGTATAGGCAATAGTAGTTTACGTGACGGTTGCGTAATGACAGGCATTACAACATGAGTGTGGTTTATGAAACGAGCCGCAAGGCGAGTTTCATAATAGATGACACGAGTGTTGTAATGCCAATTACGCAGAGTCGCGTACAATACTTTATCTACACACATATTATAAGTACTCTAAGATGGGTTCAGAAGCCGAAAGGCAAATGACCTGCATTGCTACCAGCGCTACCTGTAACATATCTAAGTACCTACCAATTTCACCAAACGATGTTAAATTTAATCAATTTTAATCAATTGTTGTCTACTTGGATAAGCAGAATTTTCATAAGTGGCACAATAAACTCAACAAAGAAATGAACTAAATGAAATCAAATTACGACTTACGATACGACGAATTGACAACAAAAATGGCGGCAAAAGAAACCTGTCATGTGTCACGAATATGAATGGTTTTTTTTTAAATCATATGATAGACATACCTACTAATAAAGTCCCTATTCTCATGTCGTTCGAAATTCAAATATCCTACGATATTGTACTAAAAAATATAACGAGTTGACGTTCCAATTGATCCTAGAATTGGACCTATTTAAATTGTGTTAATTTTGGAACATGTTCCAAATTTGAAACACATAACCTTACCAAAATCTATACTGTTATAACCATTACAGTACAAATTTTACCTACTACCACAGACAAGAAACTTTTCATAGTAAAATTAGTTGCAATAATGCTGGTCATTTCCTACGGGTTTTGAACGCATAAAAGAGGACTTACGATATGTGCGTAGATAAATATTTTTAAATTGCTTGTTCGTGATAATTATTGTGCTCCTTCTACCTTTACGTAGTTTGAACGTAGTGTTTAAAACACAACGTGCGCCTCGGTCGCTCCGGCACCAGCGATCATGGATCACTTATGTCCGTTTCCAGTTCCAATATACAAATCGCAGATATTTATTTGTGATACTTTAGTTTAAAGGGTGATGGGCAATTTTGTATGGATCCCCCCCCCCCCCCTCCAACAGTAACGGGCTGCAGGTCTATATGTTCATTAGGACCCAATAAAAGACAAAATACTTATCTTCGTAGCAAAATCAATGGGAATTTTTTAATGAAAACAAAGGGCCAGGCAAGGCAAATCATCTACATACGTGTTCATTTTCAAACAAATTCCATAGTTCCATACGATAAGATTATGATTTTTCAAGAAAACCCCATACATATGGTGATCGTCGCCATAGAAAAAATACATCATATTGCCAAGATCTATAAACTGGCACATGTTTCATCACTGTTGGTGGGTGGGGACATTTTTACCCATCGTCCTTTGACATAATTTTATATCGTGGCTAAATACTTGTATACAATTTTATCTTACTTGCATACAATCTACTTGGGATAGACATTCGTTATTCGCATGATCGATCGCTAATAACCGAATGTTACCATTATTCGGGCCACATTAAACTCCAGTGGGTTCAACCCATCTATGGCGTCAAGCTTTCCTGGGCCGACCACATCCAACACTTTATAACCTGACTATGAAAGTAGGATCTACCAATCGTGCTAGTACGAGGGCGACACTGAAAGTTTTTAGATCTGGCCACTTGTAAACAATATAATAAAAAAATATAGTTTTTTTATTTTGAAAATGGAGCTCTTTGCCAATTTTATTGAGTATGTATTTTATTCATTTGTCATTTGTTTTACGATTTGGCGGCAAATTGAAAGTTGTCTGTGTCACGTCAGCATAAATTTAACGCGAGAAAATTTTCGTACAATGATTTTTTATGACTTTCGATGTCATTTAAGTCAACAAGAAAGTTATGATTGACTACGATTGGCCTTTCACGATGAAGCCCCATCTCGTGCCTCTGTTTACAATTGGTTTAATGAGTTTAAACGTGATCGCAATAATCTCACCGATGATCTGCGTGAGGGCCGGCCTTATACGGCAACGACTGAAGATAAAATCAGTGTTGTGCGGCGTATGATAGAGACTGATAAAAGAGTGACCTGTCAGCAGATTCGTACAAGGTTGGGCATCGGTATGAGTCAAGTGCACAAAGTCCTCCATGAATATTTAGCGGTCAGGAAGCTTTGTGCCCGGTGGATACCTCATAATTTGACCGGGGCCCAAAAACTCCGTCGTGTTGATTGGTGCCGTGAAATGGTTTTAAGATTTAACGGACGTGACTCAAATGCTGTGTTCGTCATACTTACGGGTGACGAAAGCTGGATTTATTGTTATGATCCCGAAACCAAAAGACAGTCTGCTCAGTGGGTGTTTCCTTCCTAGGAGTTGCCAACTAAAGTGAAGAGAGGTCGAAGCTTGGGAAAAAAGATGGTAGCTTCTTCGGAAGGTCATTACGAGTTTTAGAGGATCGAAAAACAGTTAGTGCAGAGTGGTACACTAACAATTATTTGCCACTTGTCTTGGAAGAAGTTCGGGAGAAACGACCTCGCAGTAGGATCCTCCTTCACCACGACAACGCCTCGTCACACACCGCCAGGCGAACGATCGACTATTTGGCGACGTGAGACGTGGAATTACTGGGTCACCCGCCGTATAGCCCGGACCTCGCACCTTGCCATTTTTAAATATTCCCGAAAATAAAAGAAAAACTTCGAGGAAAACGTTTTATGGACGCCGAGGAAGCTGTGGCTGCGCTTCCAAAGGCCCTCGAAGAGACCCCTAAGGACGAGTGGGCAAAGTGCTTTAGTCAGTGGTTCCATCGGATGCAGCGATGTATTGACGTCAATGGACACTATTTTGAAAAGATGTAATAAAGCTAATAACTTGCTAGTTTAATCAGTTTTTGATTTTCTAAGAACTTTCAGTTTGACCCTCGTAGTCTGCCAACTGACCGCTTCTCCTGGCTGTGAAGTGAACCAACATTAATAACAAATAATATATATTGAAAGGTGCTCGTAACAATGTGTTTTTGGAACGGGTTGCGCAGGTGTGCCTGCAGTCATACGAAGAGGAGTTCGTGGAGCTGCTGTGCCGCTGCGCGGGCGTGGTGGTGGCGCGCTGCTCGCCCACGCAGAAGGCCCGCGTGGCGCAGCTGCTGCGCGCGCGCGGGCTGGCCGTCGCAGCCGTCGGCGACGGTGGCAATGACGTCGCCATGATACAGGAGGCAGACATAGGTACGCATACCGCGCACGGCACAACCACACAACGTGACCTGCAGCCTGCTCGACTCTCCTCAACACACCCAACGTTTTTGGTTATTTTTAAAGATTCTATAGTGGATTATTTTTGTATTCACAAGTCACCTTACAACAAATAAATAACTTTTAGCTTAGAAGAATCAGATAAAACGAAATAGGCTAAGGCTGGGGCTAAAGTAGAAATCTTAATTCGAGATACTTGTTATACTAATAAAGTGTTGCCAGATTTGAATTAAATTTAATAGTGAAGTGGAAATTTAGATGTTTGTAATCGACACAATCTATATGGGTCTCCGGTTAGGTCTTAGCTGGCTGCGTAGGCAGGAATGTGTATTTGATTTTGATGGTTTTGTACCCAATAATTAAATAAGCTTTGCACTTAGCTCTCATTCACCCCAACGTAACTATTTTTAGTGCGTTGAAAAAACTCCCGTGTGAATAAATAGCACCCGTCAACAAAGACTTTACAAACTCTTGGGTCAATGAATCTGTGACTTTGTACCCTTGCTTGGATAAGAATGAAAGAAGCTTCTGATATGTGCATGAAATGTTTATAATGCGATGAAAACGCTCGCTACCAAAGCACCAAAAATCATATATTAACATATTGACCAGTGCGATAGTGCATTTAAATAGAAGAATAGTTGTATCGGGCTGGTAAACGATCAACTTTTAACGGTAAATACCCATAGTGAATCCACCTTAATAAGCATTTATTTTATTTATTTAATCTTTATTGCACAAAAGAATACACTTAGTATACAAAAGGCGAACGTAATACCGAAAGGCATTCTTTACCAGTTATATACCGCACGATTTAAAAGTTACTGTAATAATCACAGATCACAGAAACAAGGGAGATATGTTATGGGGGCGTGGTTCGTGACGCCTCGGTATGGTCAAAATGACAATATCCTTAGTTGCCTTAGTCACCGGCTGAGCGCTGTCAATATACGAGCTCCGTTTAAATGATAAAATGACTGTTTGTAGCGTGCACGTGTGCAAAAAAAAGTCCAAACGTTAATTTTAAGTCAAGGGGCTAAGCATACCACAAGTACATTTATTTTTAACCATTATTTCTATTTTGAATTGAGTATTTAAGGATTGTATGGATTTCTGAGCGTAAGGATGTGGACGTGATTTTTATCGACTATCTACAGTGATCAACAGAATTAAACGTGTTAATACTTCAAGTTATTTATCATCTCTATCACACGCTTGAAACACGAAAAATATTTAAATAATTTTCACGTTATATAAAATAAAATTCCTGTTATACCTATAATATAACCAACGTTCATTTTCATCATTTTTTAAAAAGGGTCAAGGCTAAAGGTTGTCTGGTACGCCCCAAAGTATCTGTTTAGGTTATTTGTACTATTTATAAAATGAAGTTTACATAAACAAGTACGACGAACTACTGTGTCGTCCCAAACCAAGATCTCGTGACGTGATACTCAATTTCGTAATATCCTAGCTTTACAGTTGAGATTTTTAATGTACTAAGTAGGTAATCAAGTAAAATCAACACATTTTTTTTAACAGCTCCTGCTTTCATTTACCACAGAAATACAGCCATTGTAGGTATAATTCCCAATAACAAAGTTTTATGTATTAACTCTCTTTATACAATCCGTATCCGCTAATAAAATATTATATTTCAATATTAATGTATTAAGTATGAATGATGTAATTGCAATAACCTAGTAGTAAAGTAAACAAATAGTAACTATTGCCTGAAAATGTAATAGTACCTTTATTAACGATGAAAACAAGTTTTATACGGTTGTCGATATAATTTGAAAATTTCATGGTGGCATTCCTAAGTGTAGTGCAGGAAAGAGACGCACACATCTTGAAAAAAGGATCACTACATGTCGCTGTCAGACTAGTCCTTAATCTGCTGAACATAAGGACTATTATCTTAGCGCCATCTAGCGCTGAGTCATTAATTAATTATTCGTCGTCTAGACTAGTAAGCGCTACCTTACATTTAGTAACTGACTACGATGGAAAAAAAAGGATCTTTCAGCATTTTTCAACCTTAAAAACTTAACATGAAGCTTAATTTAAAGATAAAGATAAAGATAAAGAGACATTTATTCGCAACAAAACAAAACCACATTACACAGATAAAACAAAATCAAGACACAGAAAAGTTGTTACGAAACGGTCCCAACTCAGCATTCGCTAGCCGTAAAGCCAGCACTGGTCTTCCGTTGGAACCGCTTGGTGAAAAAACGGAAAGTGACACATTTAACACAAAACAACGCTAAAAGAAAAACATCAAGGATCAAACACAATAATTTGTTAGAGATTATCTCGAACGTCTCAAATGACCATAAAAATTTATGGCCTGGTAAAGTTGGCAACACAAAGGAAACAGAATCAATAAAATAATACCAAAGATAACTATAGTCTATGGAAACGTAAACAAAGCAAGCATATAGGTTACGCAACAATAACAAAATTATAGACTTTCAATTCAACAAATAAAATAAATAAATGTTTTGTTGGTTATACATTTAGAAAAAATTACACTATTGTATAAAATAACTAACAAAAAGTCTTCAAAGTGACAACAGTCGGCAAGAAAAGGAATACAAAACAAAAACTCGGAGAAGGACAACAACACAATAGGCGTAGAACCTGTACAAAGCACGTTTTATTATATCCGGATGGTAGAGAAGACAAATAAGGAAGCGGACACCAGTGCAAATAGGAAATACAGCGAAGGTAGGCTGACCGATGAGGCAACATAAATATAGGCAAAATATAATAAATAAAAAGTATATTCTCCATCCTCTTCTGTCATATCATATTGCACTCGTGTCATGCGCAAGCGTCCCTTGGCTAACCTGATGGTTAAAAAGGAAAGATTTCAGATTCTTTTTAAAGTTAAATATGCTTTGCAGATTCCTGATAGGTGGTGGAATATTGTTCCAGCATTTGGTAGCCGAATACCGGAAGCTACCCCGAAAAACCGCCGAGGCGTGGCGAGAAGTAGTTAGCTGCACTGCACATTTCCGACGCTGCCCACCGCTACAGAATGTCAGCTTTTCGTGTAAATAAAGTGGAGCTTGATGTTTGATAACTCCAAAAAGCAGAGAAGCGAGGTGCAACTTACGTCGGTGCTGCATTTTCAGCATAGAGTGTCTGTTAATAAACGGAGTCACGTGGGCCCTGAACGGAATGTCGAAGCAGAAACGAGCACAGGCATTTTGTACCCTTTGGATGAGTCTCTTGGTTTTTGCCTGGAGTCGAGGACCGAAAACTACATCCATGTAACTTAGTTTTGATAGTATGAGAGACTCAACCAGCTGTATGCGTAGACTTTCACTTAAGAATGGCCGAGCCCTGTATAACACTTTTAACATGTAGAAGCAGCTCCTTACCATGTTGGATACATGCTTCTCGTATCTGAGCTCACTGTCCATAATGAGACCCAGGTTGCGCGCTTCATACACCCTCTCAATAGGTTTATTACACAACTCTACTTCTACAGTGGGGTTATAAGAGGTGAGCTGTTGTTTACTACCTAATACTAGATATTTTGTTTTTGATGGATTCAGCAGTAAACCATTGTTTGAGGCCCAGGTTGATATTCTCACAAGATCTTCATTTAGCTTACAGACTGCATTGTCAACCTCAGATGGTTTACAGGATATGTATACCTGCATATCATCGGCATATATATGAAATTTACAATTAAGAATATGAGACTTGATGTCTGCTAAATATAAAATAAACAGGATGGGTCCAAGAATGGAGCCCTGGGGAACACCTTGAGTGACCCCCATCTTATCAGAAACAAGTGTGGCTCCGTCTTTTTTAGTGACCTTCACATATTGATAGCGATTGTTGAGATAACTATCAAACCATCGCACAGCCTTGCTATCAAATCCATAATAGCTTAACTTTGATAAAAGCAAGTTAATATTAATGGAGTCAAATGCTCTGGAGTAATCCAACAAAACCAAAAGTGTACACATTCCTTGATCCTGTGAGCAGAGAATATTATCGGTTATGTCCAGTAATGCTGTTACAGTGCTTCTGCCCTTCCTAAAGCCCGACTGTCTTTCAGGTAGAATTGCATTCTTTTCCAGGTATTCTGTTAACTGAATGCAGACAGCTTTTTCCAGGACTTTGGAAAGGCATGGAAGTATGCTTATGGGCCTTATATCTTTTAGCTCAACAGGATTATCCGTTTTAGGTAAGGGATGCACAATTGCCAGCTTCCAGATGTCTGGTACTACCGATGATTCAATGGAGGCATTAATTAAGTGCATTATTGTGTCCAATGTATAAGGGAATGTCAATGTAAGTAAATTCAAATTGATTCCATCACATCCTACAGCATTTGACTTAAGGCTCTTAATGATTTTACTTACCATATTCAAACTCACTGGGTCAATGTGGAATACTGAGCTACTGAATCTATCAAACTCGAAGTATGTTAATTGTGAAATTGATATCTCATTTATATTAGGTAAAATTAAAAAGTGATTATTTAAAGCATTTGGATTATAGAAACACATAGGTAAATCAATTTCTTTCTTGGGTAATAAATTAGATTTAAGATTTTTCCAAAGTAGTTTAGGGTTATGTATTTTATTATTAATATTATATTTATAGTAGGCTATTTTCTCCCAGTAAAGAGCTTGGTTGACTACTGCTTTTAAAGATTTATAGTAATCTCTTTTACTGTCTGATCCAGTTCTATGATAATCAGCTAAAGCCCTATCCCGCAGCTGCATCATTATTTTAACAGTGGCTGTTATCCAGGGGTAAGAGCGGTCTTTAATTGTAGTAAGTCTCTCAGGGGCATGCTGGTCAAACAAGGACAATATGCGCAGATTCAGTTCATTAGCCATATCATTTACGTCGTTTAAATTAGATATCAAACCCCACTGAGTAGTCTGTAAATCTTTGTCAAAATGACTAGCACTAATATTTTTTATTGGCCTATATGTCACAGAGTAGGGCTTAAATTTCAAGCGTTTTATGTTATACTCGCATACAACAAGACAATGACCATACAGTGATCCCACATGATCCACAGTAACAGAAGTTGCTTGCAGGTCCGTACAAACTACATCCAGCAGTGTCTGGCTGTTCTCAGTGAAGTGAGTAGGCTCTGTAATGATTTGAGATAAACTGAAACTAGAAGTGAAATTATTGAACTTAGTGACTTTAGCTTCATTTGTAGATAGTAAATTTATATTGAAGTCGCCTAATAGTACTAAATTGTCAAACTTATGTAATGAACTAACAGAATCACTCAGAGCATCAAAAAACAAATCAACGTCCATCCAAGGAGGGCGATATGCCGTGCCTATCACCAACTTCTTTCCGTTGAGGACCAACGTGGCCCACATTTGTTCAACCAATCTATGCAGAGGGTCCACAGGGTTGCGCCAAAGATGAAGGTTTAGATTTGCTTTGTAATAGAAACCTGTCCCCCCACCTCGAGAACGCGCCCCTCGTGGCCTAGGGATGTGCCTGAAACGGTACCCAGGGACTGCAGGTGCCCGCCCCTCCTCGCCCGCCCTCAGCCAGGTCTCGTTGATAGCGAGCACGTCAACATCATGTCGTAAACACGCGGCGACAAAATTGTCATGATTAGTGCCTAGTGAACCAACATTCCACAAACCAATTTTAATTTTATTTCTTATCATTTTTAAAGTCCATATACTCGTACAATATTGTTATCATAGATACTAGTTGGCATCATAATAATTACTATTTCCTTTTGTGTTTGTCCAGTAATATTGGTAGTTACTTTGTTAGGTACTAATGTAAAAGAAAACATATAAAATAAATGAAAATTGTAAAATACATAAAAATCCCATTTTTCAATTTGGAAACACATACTAAACCTAATGACTAAACCAAAAAACAAAAAGACCACACTTATATGAAAAACAATTCTTGCAGCGAAGAGGTCAAACAGGATTGGGCCCAAAAACACGCTGCATATCTGAGTCCGAACGGATGCAAAAGGCCTGTTTCCCATCGCTCTGCCGAACGTAAACCCTGCCCCTCTTGGTCCACACGTACCTCCACTGCTGCTTCCGAGATGCTTCCCGGGCGCGATAGAGTAGCAGACGATTCGTGCGCGTGAGGCGCTCGTTGACGTAGACGCGGCGTGGCGTGCCCGGCAGGCCCGCATCACCAGAGGTGAAATTGCGGCGCACCCGGGCGGCCTGCAGCATGTCGTCCCGCAGCTGCCGCCGAGCCAGCCTCACGACGATGCGGCGCGGGCGGCTCGCGGCGGCGCCCCCGTCGCCCGCGCCCGCCCCGCCCCGCTCGGCCGCCCCCACGCGCTCGGCGAACACGACGTCCCGAGGCTCCACGGTGACTCCAAGCTTGGCGGCGAGAACGGTGACTGTGTGCACCACATTCTCACCCTTGGCTTCCGGAACCTGACCGATGTCCAGATCGGAGAGCAACGCGTCCTGGTCGCGCTCACCTAGCTCGAGTTGAAGGCGAGCTACCGTCTGCTGCAGCTCGTCCACCTCACTATCCCGAGGCGCCACCTCGACCACCTTCCTCTCGACCGCATCCAACCTCCGCTCGATGTCGTCGACGCGCCCCGACAGGCTTCCCAGGGCGGCACGCATCTCCTCTCGGAATTCCCGTTGCTCGGCCATGTACACGTCGAGTTGGCGGCGCAGCGCACCGACCTCAGTTACCTCGCAAGCGGTAGGGGAGATGTCAGCGGCCGGCAATGCCCTCGTCGCATGATTCGAGCCACAGGGACTCTTTACCGGAGTGCAGCTGCCGTCCGCTCTCCTTGTTTTAGACCTGCATTCGGGGCAGACCCAGTCCCTCGGCACGTCTGCAGCCATGGTCAAGTCAACACAAGCCCTGTGGTATACCTTAGGGCAGGCACTGCAAGTAGCGGCACCTCTCGGCGCCAGGTACTTACCACAAGCTACACATTTGCTCATATTGAAAGATTAGATAGCTGTCGATAATCGATAGAAGTACAGAGAACAGGAGCTAGATGGAGCCACTTTCAATAATTTATAAAGTCTGATTTTTAGTAATAGATTTATTTATAATTAAGTTCATAAAGTCAGGATAAATTGTCTATTATTATATTATGTATTGATAAGGAAAATTAAAATGATAATAGAGTTTATTATTATTGCCCCAACTTTACACACCTGTCTACCCACCCACAGCACAAAAAATTAGCAATCCAGAGTTGCACACGAATAAAACAGTTATTAATCACAAACACAAGTGCGCCTATAACTGCCAACATCAACACAGGATTGTAGGGTCCTACTTCACACACCGACAACTTCGTAGCGCGGAACTTTATGGTAAAGTATTTATTAGTAAGAGAGTGCGCGGCCGTGTTATGTGTATGTGTCACCGTCCGTGACGTCACCTTTGTGCCGCCATCAAAATTATGCTATGGCGTTTTTAATTTGTAAGCTGTAACCATTTATGAGGATGTCGTTTTTTTAGTAGTTAATAGAGCGTAAGCGTAAGACGCACACATGTTTAGAAGTGGCGACACCGGGTACCGTGTACGAATTTGCGCTCATGACATATCTCCTTGTTTCTGTGATCTGTAATAATAATAATATTATGTTACGCAAATGCCCCATTGTACCTTAATAAATTACTGTAGATAAACTTCATACAATATCGAAATTAACTACCCTTACTGTGGCAAAATGTTTGCATTTGAGTTGCCAAAACTGATCTCTCGAAATAATACCTAGCATACAAAAAACAAAAAACCTATTTATTTATTTTTTAAATAAATTTACAAGCTTATAGAAGGACATATGTCCATTATTTGGGTCAGCTTTTTCTGTACGGTTATTACAACTTAATACGGAACAATCAGTCAGTTTTCTAGACATCGGTTGACGTCCGATGTTGAGGCGATGACGGTCGGACGCGGACTAAAAGGAGCCGCGGTGAAAGCAGACATTCGAACGTACACTCGCGTTGTCTATTTAGTTACAGAAAGAAAGTCGACAGTCAGCCTTTATTTAATTTCAATTTGTAATTTTGTACATCTAGCGACCCGCCCTGGCTTTTTGCTGGTGATATTTATACGTATTGTATAAATAAACCGTTTGGAAAACATGTTCTAACTGATGCTGATGGTCAAAACAGTATCAAAATCTTTTGCGTATTTTATTATAAGAACTAAGCGCAGAAACAGCCTTATTTTGTGATTGGGTAATTCCTCGGTTGGGACTCAAGTTAATTCAAGGCTCGTCCCGCTCCAATTGTGTAAGATTGTCGTTGAATATCAGACGAAGTATATTATTGTACCATGCTCTGTACTAATTAAAAGTTGGATTTGGGTTGGAATGGAATTGGGTTCTGTGGTTGAATATAGTGACAGATTTTGCGCCAGTTTTTATGGGATCATTTCTAAATATAACATCTGAATCGATTTACAAGGTAAAACGTTATGTATGAACATACAAATATGGAAAAAAAGTATTTTTAACGTCTGTTTATTCTGTATGTTGTGTACGTGCTGTATGTGGTCACCATGCAACGTAAGTCCATAGAATTAGGTTATTAATGCCAATTTCCGGAAAACTTTGCTGTGTTTGGTTGCAGTTCGATAATATTAGTATGTAAAAAACGTGTAGTACAACGAAACATGGAATCTTTGCTGTGTAAGGTTATTGCGATATTGTTGGCAGGCATTGGCATCGAGGGCGCGGAGGGGCGCGCGGCGTCCTTGGCGGGTGACGTGAGCGTGCGCGCGTTCTCGAGCCTGGCGCGGCTGCTGCTGGTGCACGGCCGGCGCGCAGCCACGCGCTCCGCCGCGCTCTCGCTGTTCATCGTGCACCGCGGCCTCATCGTCTCCACCATGCAGGTCCGTGTCTTTCTCCCGTCTCCCCGTCTCCCGCCTCCACTAGTAGTGACTACACACGCTGCGCACTCATCAGAGACCCGGGTTATTTATTTATTTTTATTAAAAAAATAAAAATTAAACATTGTAATAACGTAATTCTCTTCTCCTTTTTTCAAAGATTTTTGAGACTTAACATTTTTTTTTTCTTCATTAAACGTTTCCGTCGTGGCTGATGATAAGTTCATTTCAGGTAGCTAAATGACTTTCTGAGGAGGTCAAGGGGCATTTTTTTTTGTAAATAATCTGTGTGAACTTCATACTCGTCTTCAGAACAATACTTGCAATGCTGGGGGCGATGACTAGTTTATCGAAAAAGCATCGATAATCGAGGTTATCGATATAGAAAGTCCCTACCTGTCATGAATTTTTGCCCCTGAATTCCTATGAGCATTGAGTATATATATTTGTTATTTAATTATTTTTTATGACCCACCAAATTATGAATTTTGTCTTTATACAGTTTGTTTATTATGAATTTTACGAGTAGTTAAGTAAAATTATGCTAAAAGTTGGTGTAAAGAATGAACGGCACCCCTAAAAAAATAGTACATTACTGCAGAGCCCGGAAAAATGGCTGTTGCGGGACGAGTACAGTTAACGTTGTCGAGAGGCAATCGAGGTCGCGTTGTATAAGAGTCCAGCAACCGCCCTTCCCGGCTGAGGCTTGTATAGTGCTTTTCTCCAGCAGCTTTTATATGAGTCATAAAGAAGCAAAGTCAGCAACATTCAATATGGTTGAAAATCGTACAGAAGATATTTTTTTATTTAGCGATTATTTTAACCATACAACTACATTCGAACTGGCTACATTATAAAAAAATTGATCTTACTGACTTTTCTTCTATATGAATCAAAAGCTTCTGGAGCTATACAAGCCTCAGCCGGACAGGGCGGTTGCCGGACTCAACTTTGGTACACGGGTTCCTATCATGATAAGCACTAAGAAAGGATTCTTGGAAAATCACCCTCAAAGGTGTTAAAATAGGGGGAGTAGCGGGAAACTAATTGTACGCGTACGAACTCGCGGGCGTCCTCTAGTTTTTAATAATATTAAACTGAAACCCAAAATTTCCTTGACAAATAATCGAAACAGGGGCAATTTAGTATGCCATTAAATAAAACACACATTTAAACGTAATAAATTCAATTTGAATAAAATATAGTTTAGAATATAACATTAATACGCGTTGAATGCATTTTCTATAAACAAAACGTCAAACTATTTGATACACTCTTAAATACGCTGTAAACACTGTTTGATACATTACATACATACATTGCATGTTAAATAAAAGCTTGTAAATATAACAGAAACAGGTACGATTTAGTATGATACTGATATAAAGCATTAAGTAAAATCACAAATTTAAACTTAATAAATTAAATTATAATAGAATTTAGTTTAAATTATAACATTTATTACGCATTTCTGTTATTTCAGCAATTTATTTTGTTTATAGACGCAATTTCTATAAAAATAACTCGAACTTTTAAAGACGCTGTCAACGCTGTTTGAAAAGGTTTAACTTTTAAGCCTATGAAATTTAAAAAGTAAAATGTACAAGGAAGAATTTAGAAAGCACGATTGTTTGGCTGTTTGAGTTAATTATCCTGGTCCATGGCCTGGACCTGGAACTCAGAACTTCGCGGGCTAACTTTACAACAGTAAAACCATCCGAGCATGAGCATGAGCATGTGGGAGAAAAAATACTTTTCTCATCACGTATTCGGAAAGGGGACTCTTTTTCCTTACTAGGAGAGATCAAAGTGGCACTTTTCTATTTAAGGATATTTTGCTGTCAAATATGATAATTGTTGTTAAATTTGATAATTTCCTGTTGTAACATTTGATAATTTCAACACTTTTAGAGAGTGTAAATAATTAAAATGGTTTTATCACTAAGTTCATTTATTTTCCTCATAGGTGATGTGAAAAGCAGTATGTGTCACACGGTAGCAAAATTATTTCCACCTTGAATGTTAACACTTGAATTCAGAATGCTTCGCTTCGTTCAGCGTTCAATGTAGGCCCTCGCCGTTAATACGTCATTTTGCTCCCTTGTCACACAATCTACTATTTCATCTAAGCAGTTCAAACAAGCAGGTTTTGCTGTTTAAAAACAGTGACCAAAATTCGGTTTTGCTGCGAGCATGAAACAAAGTAACTTTTTTAATTATTATTTTTAAAATGCCAAGAGCAGGGCTGGGGCTTCTCACAACATTCGAAAGAATTGAACTTCACTTTGTTCTGTCACTTTCACATCGATACGAAAAACGCCAAAGATAGAAACAAGTTGATTTGAAGTTCGATTTTCAAATTCCACACCTAGTAGGCCCGAAAAGAAACAAAAAATAAAACCGTAAAATTGCTAATTCTCTGTTAAAAGTTTTCAATGTAATATTTATATTTTTATTAATTATAATCGAAGTATATTTTTATAAAGAAATTAAGAGATTATTTATAAAAGACATACGAAGTTTATTTATATCTACGTAATTATTTATCGTTTATCTATCTTTCAATTTGTGACATAAACCGCAGGTGCAGTATCAGAACGCATATTAAAAAAATAGCGGATTCATTTTTATCGTTTTTGTTTAATGTTCTGTTACGTTATCTACTTTCCATATTATGTTATTATATCGTGGGATATTATAAAAGTAGATATTTCATACAATTATAACAAACGAAGCAACCATCTACAATGCGGAGTATTTACTCAATGTTGAAAACCACAATAAAAACAAAAGATGACGTGCACATTGAAACCTATCCCGAACTTATTGAATTTTTGGAGAGAATGTCAGTAGGGCACAAATTACCCGCTAACATTAAAAAGTTTCTTTATGAAGCTCCGGATCACAGACCTTTATCAAACTAGACAACGCCAGTGTACGTTCTTCGCGTGTCAAAAAGCAGTCTAAATGTCTGCTTTCTAAGCGGCTTCGTTTTGTCCGTCGTCCGTCATCGACTCCGGACGTCAACCGATATCTAGAAAACTGACCGGTTGTTCCCTATTAAGTTGCAATAACTGTATTAAAAAAGCTGACCCAAATAATGGACATATTTCCTTCCATAAGCTAGTAAATTTCTTCTAAAATTATGTTTAATATTTAAAAATAATTAATTTAGGTTTGTCGTGGATTTACTATGAAAATTAAGACTGGGATTAGTTCATATTCATGATACATTGCCTACTTTAGTTGCAGAGTTGTAGCACCGTATATTAAACGAGCAATGGAAATAAAACGATCGCACTTTAGCTTGAACCGCTCGGCTTTGTAGTCCCTAAAAAGAGGGAGATAGTACTATTAACATTTTTTTTGTCTAATGAAGCAGATAGTGATTTCAACAACAACAACAACCTTTCGATGCTTCATGATAATCATGATTCTAATCGATCCTTAAGTGAATTATGTTTGTTGGTATAATATTTCCCTCTGAATAATATAATTATAGGTTATAAATGACAGATTTCCAAGTAATCCAAACTTAAAAGATGGATGGAATTGAGGCGACCGGGCAAGGAAATCGGTTTCCAACAAAAAGTAGTCGCATTTTTTACCAGCTAAAACGATAGGTAAGTCGGTAAAAAGCCCTTGTTCCGTCTAGGTAACCGGGATTATGATAGGTATGCCATATTCAGATTCCTTACACTTAATTTAAATTAACTTAACGTATATTGCACCTAAAGTTTTCATAATTATTGTTTATTTATCGTACTACATGTTATAAAAACCTGGGCCTCTATTCCCGACGGTAATAAAAATATCGATTTTGATCTATTATCGTATTGTCAACATTTTGATAGCTCTTATTTTCTTAACAGTAATGGCGACTGACGTCAGAACATTACCGTTACAGATCAAAGACGATATGTTTTCGTAATCTACGAGGGGCGGCTGAAAAGTAATCTACCTAACAATAAAACAAAAGACTGTCGTGACTAAATGTTTTTTGTTTTTCTATATAGTCCCCTGCTAGTAAAATGCACTTATTAAATTTTTCAAATATTTAATTTAAAACATTAAAAAAAAAAAAACTTTCGGTTTGTCGTCAAAAAAGTCAGTAACCCCAGCCTTCATTTCGTCATCGGTCATAAAACTTCGTCCCCTGTGGTCTTTCTTGAGAAGTCTAAACAGAAAATAGTCACAGGGGGCTTAATCTGGACTATAAGGGGGGTGGTCAATGGTTTCGAAGTCATTGTCTTTAATTGCTAGCTTCGTTGTGCGGGCGGGATGCACTGGTGCGTTATCGTGCAAAATCAGAATTCCTTTGCTCAGTTTACCTCGCCGTTTTTCTTTTATTGTCTCTCTTAGTTGATATAGTAAGTTTGAGTAATAATCAGCATTAATTGTAGTTTTCTTCGGTATATAATCTATGAGCATAATCCCTTCTGTGTCCCAAAAGATTGTAGCCATAAGTTTACCTGCCGATGGACAGACCTTGAATTTCCGAGGCGGCTTCTCATCCTTAAATTTCCACTGTAACGACTCTTGCTTACTTTCCGGGTCCCATTGTCGAATCCAAGTCTCATCACATGTTACAATTCTAGTAATTATTTCTTCCTCTTTCCCTCGACTCATGTCCAAAAACTCTTAGCAACATTTGACACGCCTCTCCATGTTAAATGCAGTCAACATTCTGGGGACCCAACGTGCACTAACATTGGACATGTTCAAATGCTCATGAATTATTTCATTGACTCGCTCTTTACTGACGCCCACATCTCTAGCTATCTCCCACTGCTTCACTCGTCGGTCCTCTAATATATATTTTTTCACCATGGCTACATTTTCATCGGTGACGGCCGAAACTGGTCTTCCGCTATGAGGATCATCTTCCAGGCTCTCACGGCCTAACTTAAACTGGTTTGATCAAAACTTTATAACAAATTCGGAAGAACACGAACTGCCAAACACACGTAACATACGCTGTCTGATCTCCGAAGGCGTATTCCCTTCTTTAGTCAAAAACTTAATCACCGCACGCTGCTCGATTTTATCCATTTTCACTTTTTCTACCGATATGTTTGAAACAATTGTAGGAGACAAATAAACGTGATGCAATAAACAAATTAATGTAATACATTTTGAAAATAGAATAACAATAGTAGATTGATAACCAAGGGTTGAAAGTGACCCATTTCATCCGAGATATTTCTGGCGCTCGAACGAAGTGAGAGCGCCAATAGTTCGAGGGGAAATGGGTAATTTCACCCGAGTTAGACACTCTACTTTTCATTTCGACTGTGAGGAAAATATATTTAATTTCGTTTCCCGCTTTATTCATAAAAAAGTTAAAATACACATGTTGCCAACATTAGAAAAGTTAAATCGAGTTGGACACGGTCAAGGAGCATGACTTCCATCTCATTCTTACCCTTACTAAAGAAAGAGATGGAATATATTCGTGACGTAATAAAGGTCAAATTTCTTGTTTCGAACGGATGTTCGGTGTTCAACCTCCTTGATGTATAATAAGCTCCTTGGTCGTGACCAACTCGATTAAACTTTTCTAATGTTGGCAGTAATGTATTTTCTAGATGGCCATGCCGAAACGTGAAAGAAAAAGTGTCATGCTAAGCTATCACGGCATTATGGCGGGCAGCAGAATAGAGGAATAATTTTAAATGTTGATTATCTGTAATTTTGAAAAAATTAGACCAGTCTTAAAATGATTTTCATATGAACCTATAGGCCGTAATAAATACATCGTTTAACGTATAGCCGAGTTTAGATATATGAAAATCTTTTATTTTAATAAAATTACTTTCCACCCTAGAGATGAAAACGCAATTTTCCACCCGGCTATCCACCCATTCAAATTAAACTTTCCGAACAGGAGAGATGAAAACGAATATAAATCCATACCAGCCAGCATTATTTTTGTACGAGTATATATTTCTGACCAAGGAGATTACTTATCAGCCGCCCCTCGTAGTTTGATAAGGGTCTGTGCTCCAGACTGCAATTTTCTCGCTACAAATGTAAGTATTTATCCGTCATTAGTATAAAAATATATGTATATGCACTTTCGGAGTGGAAGGTTCCTAACTACTTGGTTAGGCCCTAGTTCCAAACAAAACTGTTACTTTTAATTTGCAAATTTGAATTTTAGTTTCATCTTTTAATTTTTGATATTGTTTGTTCATGTTAAATTTTTACCATGTAGTTTTTTTTACCTATTTAATATGCTCTCGCTTCTGAGGTGTTGCATGTGTCACACGAGACCAAAGTAATTTACAAATAGTTCAAAAACAAACACTCTCAGCAAAAACCAAAGAATGATGGGCAAATTGGCCCATATAACCAATACAAATCTCATGTATACCACGTGAAAGCTAGTTACATAAGCTTCATTTTCTAATATTGGCACAAACTACAAAAACCCCGGAGAAGAGAGCTATCAGCCTTCAAATATTCACACACACACAACGTTTAATACTATTAAATCTATCTACAGGGTTATTGGTAAGTCGACCTATTCTCGTTAGGAGGTGATAGGGGTGACTATTTGCGATAATTTTGACCCCCATATGCATTATGCAAAAGTGAACCATTTTTGAGTTATCGCGATTATTAGTTTTTTTTTAAAATAGTCGGAAATTCAACTTGAAAAATTTATTACAAAAAAAGTATCAATTTAAATCTTTTTTTTTCTTCTGATTTACAAAACCGATTAAACACTGGTTATTTCTCAATATTAAAACAATAATTATCGGTCCAAATTTGAAAAAGCGAGACGGAAAACGAATTTGTTTCAATATTTTTTGCGATCGCTTTCCACTAAAATGCCTTAAAAACAAAAAAAAACGTTATGAAACTTGGCTTGCAGATTATTTTAAAAACTTAACTGTTTTCTTAGCTCTCCAAAAACGCATAACAAGTAGATAATTATTTTAAAAAAACCTGAAAAAATAATCATCACAAAGGAAGCGGGCGGAAACCAAAGTCACAAATGCAACCTCAAAAATTAAAATTAAAAAACATACCAAATTTAAATCATACATTTTTTATTTGCTTTTGTACAAGATGAATTTGTTGTTCCTATGCAAATTAAAAAAAAATAATATCTGTACACGTTTGAGAATGCGAGGCCGAAAACTAAAAAATACATGTTTTTTTATCAAACTCCAACATAAATTACACGAAAACAGAAAAATTTACCTATACATTTGGCGTGCAGATTACACATAAAAGATTGACGTTTTTCCAGCTTTCTAACGAGCTATTAAAACTAAAATGAGTTTTGTTAAAGATTGCTGGAAAAAGTTGATCACAAAGGAAGCAACAAGGAAGTCACGTCCGAACATAACTTAAAATTAACTAACTAAATCAATGAAAACTAACTGTTATACTCGTAAACACAAATAACAAACATGTAACAAATATGTGAGAATAAGAAATGGAGGTAGCCATTTTGAAAATAAACTATAAAAATCCTGATTATTTTAATTTTAATTGTTTATTAGTTTTAATTTTATAACTTTTTACATAAGTTAATGTTGTTATTTGTGTATACGAGTATAACAGTTAGTTTTGATAGATTTAGTTAGTTAATTTTAAGTTTTGTTCGGACGTGACTTCCTTGTTGCTTCCTTTGTGATCAATTTTTTCCAGCAATCTTTAACAAAACTCATTTTAGTTTTAATAGCTCGTTAGAAAGCTGAAAAAACTTCAATGTTTTATGTGTAATCTGCACGCCAAATGTATTGGTAAATTTTTCTGTTTTCGTGTCATTTATGTTGGAGTTTTGATAAAAAAACATGTATTTTTTAGTTTTCGGCCTCGCATTCTCAAACGTGTACAGATATTTTTTTTTAATTTTGCATAGGAACAACAAATTCATCTTGTACAAAAGCAAATAAAAAATGTATGATTTAAATTTGGTATGTTTTTTAATTTTAATTTTTGAAGTTGCATTTGTGACTTTTGTTTCCGCCCGCTTCCTTTGTGATGATTATTTTTTCAGGTTTTTTTAAAATAATTATCTACTTGTTATGCGTTTTTGGAGAGCTAAGAAAACAGTTAAGTTTTTAAAATAATCTGCAAGCCAAGTTTCATAACGTTTTTTTTTGTTTTTAAGGCATTTTAGTGGAAAGCGATCGCAAAAAATATTGAAAAAAAATCGTTTTCCGTCTCGCTTTTTCAAATTTGGACCGATAATTATTGTTTTAATATTGAGAAATAACCAATGTTTAATCGGTTTTGTAAATCAGAAGAAAAAAAAAGATTTAAATTGATACTTTTTTTGTAATAAATTTTTCAAGTTGAATTTCCGACTAATTAAAAAAAAAACTAATAATCGCGATAACTCAAAAATGGTTCACTTTTGCATAATGCATATGTGGGTCAAAATTATCGCAAATAGTCACCCCTATCACCTCCTAACGGGAATAGGTCGACTTACCAATAACCCTGTATACAGTCTATTTACTGCCCCACTGCTGAGCAAATCCGTCTTGATTTAGTCTTTAATTCTTCATTATTTTTTCTTTGTACAGGCTGTATTTTCGGTGGTCTTCTACTTCTCATCTGTATCGCTGTATCCTGGATTTCTGATGGTTGGATACGGCACATTATTTACAATGCTACCTGTATTTTCCTTGGTAAGTAATTCAATACTTTTATAACTAGCAATCCAGTCTGTGTAAATCAGAGTAGAAAGAAAGTATCGCTTCTCAAAATGTTGTATGTTGTATGTTTATTAATATCCACAATTTAGTCGAGTTTGAGAGAGATTATGAAATTATAGCATGTGATTTTAGGTCATGTGTATTTTTAGGCCAAACGGTATAGACCCATGTTTTCGGTATCACTACAAAAAAAATTAAAACCGCACAAACCATAGTAAAAAGTTTTTTTCTATGAGTGGACAGTTTATCAGATACTTAACATAATTGTTGATCGATAGCTTGAGCTTGTAGAGTAACACGGTTTATGTTCAGCATGGTCAAATAGAACAAGGTCTTCTCTTCCGAAAAGGACACTTTCTACGTCATCACAAAGTGGCCACGTGATTAACCACCACTACCCAAAAATATGGACAAATTTGGTGTGCGATTTTATTTAAAAATCACATAGTACCTACCTGGATGTCAGAGCTTAGTTCGATGTTTTTTATTATATATATATATATATATATATGTCGAAGCGTGCGCAGCGACATCTAGTAGAAATCATTAGAACTATGAAATGTCAAAGCAGGATGCTTGGTGTAGTCGTCGTGGAGGTTGGCAACACTGTTTATAAATTACTGTGTAACGTTTTTGAAGGTAACGCTTCTGCTGGGTCTGTTAGGTTGGCCATCTGGCGGAAACGGTTGGTACCCCTGACATTTGATCAGGCTTCCGGAGGCGGCTAAACGTCATTCTGATTTGAGACACGAAAGAGGTAAAACGGTTAGCCATCTTCCACGGCGAATTCACCGACATTTTATAATCCATTCCCATCTGGCTTGTTGCCATCTATTTTGAATTACATTTAATTGTGAGTGGTAAATAAAAGTGTGTACTATACGAATTTCGTGTTATTTCGGAGTTTCACCAGCCATCCGACACGGAGAGGCCTTTTGGTACCGGCCTACCCGACGACCCTCCGTTATCAGAAGCGGGATCAGAACGCGACGTCCCACAACGTGATTTACGAGATTCAATTGATGAAAAATGGCGTCTGCTGCTAGAACAGCAGAATCGCAATTTTCTTACACTCATCGAAGCTATGAAGAATCCATCTACATCCAGTGACCTGCGACTGCCTGAATTTGATCCTGATAGGCAAGAAGTGAACGCGCATGCCTGGCTAACTACCGCAGACATGTGTCTTACCGAGAAGCAGCTGCATGGCGCATCCCTCATGATCGCCTTGAGCCGAGCCTTAAAGGGGCAGGCAAGCACGTGGCTTTCTACGATATCCTATCCGGGAATGACATGGCGCGAGTTCAAGGACCTTTTTCAAGCAAGGTACGATTGCCCGGAGACTACAGCTTCTTTTTTAATTAATTTGCATGGTGGAAAACCTAAGGAAAATGAGGCCCTCTCTGCATACGCAGCTGCATTAATGACATCGATCATGTCGAAATGGAAGGGACTAAGTGCCGAAGAGATCGCCGTGTCTACCGTGCTAGCACACATCTCTCAGTTCGATTCCCGTGTGCAGCGGCTAGCTTTTACTACTGAAATTAAGACCCGTAGTCATCTGCAGCTAGAATTGCAAGCTGTCTCTTTCTCTAAAAGAAAAATACCAGCCAGCGACAGAGAAGGACCTGAAATAAAGAAAAACCGGCCTAACACGCCCTTGAAGTGTTTCGATTGCGGAAGGTCGGGACACAAGTCATTTCAATGTTACAACCGACGTGATTTGAAGCCTGATGACAGAAATGTGACAAGAAGACACTTCAGCGGTCCTAGTACCGGTAATCAACGTGCGCGAAGTCCTGTTATCAGCAAACCTGCGATGAAGAATTCAGTGACCTGTTTCAACTGTCGAGAACTGGGCCACCACGCTTCCAGCTGCCCGGAGCCGAAGAACAAGGAGCGGAGCAACGCCGGAGGCGCGCTTGTAGAAAAACGTGTCGACTTGTGCATCGTAAATGCACCTACTGGATTGTTGAGGCATGCAGGTGAGCAGTTTTTGTTTCATTACGATTCTGGGGCCGAGGTTTCATTAATTAAAGAATCTGTTTCTAAAAGGTTTAGCGGTAAACGTATGTACAACACTGTGGTAATGACTGGGATAGGCCAGACTTCTGTGTTCTCTACTGAACAGGTATTGACTGTCGTAGAGATTGATAACATAATGCTTGAACTTCAGTTTCATATTTTGCCAGACCATTGTCTAAGCCACGATGTTTTGATAGGCCGCGAGATATTGACTCTAGGGTTGAGTGTAAATATGACTTCTGAAAGTCTGAGTTATGCTAAAAATAAAATTGTAGAGCTGTGTGACGTGACAGAGACTGTTGATTTGAGCACTGTTGACACTGACGTACCCAATGACAAGCGCACGGAGTTGATGAACATTTTAAAATCTTTCGAGACTCCTTTTATTGTCGGTGTACCCACATCATGCGCTAGTACTGAGCCTATGCAAATTCGACTCAGAGACCCTCACAAGACTGTTAACCGGCGACCATATAGACTAAGTCCTGAGGAGCGACAAGTAGTGCGGAATAAAATTGGGGAGTTACTAAATGCGAATATCATTCGCCCGAGCGCAGCACCTTTCGCTAGTCCCATACTTCTGGTCAAGAAAAAAGACGGTTCAGATAGAATGTGTGTGGACTATCGTGAGCTTAATGATAATACCGTATCCGATAGGTTTCCACTACCCCTCATTTCCGACCAGATTGCTAGGTTGTATGGCAATCCCATGGCACACAGTTCACATCGACGCGACAGGGAAACTTAGCGGAAAAAGTGACAATAAGGAGTACATTTTGTGTTAATAGACGCATTTACGAAGTTTGTTTTTCTCCACCATACTCTACGCATAGATACTGCGAGTAGTATCAGTGCCCTCAAAGCTAGTGTTTGTCTGTTTGGTGCACCAAACCGAGTTATTGCAGATCAAGGTAGATGCTTTGCGAGTAGGGATTTTAAGGATTACTGTGACTCTGTCAATATCAAACTTCATCTTATTGCAACAGGTAGCTCTAGAGCAAACGGCCAGGTAGAGCGTGTGATGAGCACTTTGAAAAACATGCTCACAGCTGTAGAGACCAGTAATCGATCATGGCAGGATGCTCTGCCTTACGTTCAACTTGCTTTGAACTGTTCTCAAAACAGAGTGACTAAGTCAAGTCCATTAGAACTTCTTATTGGTAAAGTTGCTAGGCCCCTAGAGATCATGTTAGCTGACGATACCGAGCCTAAGTAAACCTAGATCAAGTCAGGAGTTTAGCAGTAGAGAATATAGACAAAGGTGCGACCTACGACAAGACTCGATTTGACAGCACAAAAGCGAAAGTGACCCCGTTTTCCATTGGCGACTTTGTGTTGTTACAGAACGAAGAGAGGAACCAGACCAAGTTAGATCCGAAATATAGAGGACCCTTTAGAGTTACTGAGGTATTAGAAGGAGACCGCTACATGCTCAAAGCTTTAAATTCTAACCGGACTTACAAATACGCTCATGACAGACTTAGGGGTATGCCTGACCAAGTTGATGACATGGAAATTACCGATAGTGACTGATTAAACTAATAAGTAGAGAGGTAGATTATAGTTTCGTTAAACAATACTCATCACCAGTAGAGCTTGCTGCGATAATACAGGGCTGTAAAAATATTTTTTAGTTGGATAAAGATTTGAGATTTGAGGGTAACCGGATGGAGGTTACTGTGTATGTGGCAGTCACCGGACGATGGTGACTGGTGGCATTCGGATGGAGAATGTGGTGTGTGTTGTGGTGGCATTCGGATGGAGAATGTCATATGTGTTGTGGTGGCATTCGGATGGAGAATGTCACGCGTTGTTGAGCACGACCGGATGGAGGTCGCTGTAGTGTTTGTGGTATTTTAGGAAGTCACGAATGTAAATAGAGCTATTATTTGTTTTGAGCCTTGAGATTTTTGATTTAACTTGATTTTACAAATGCTGTGATGATTTGAGTATTGTTTGGCGATTAAATTTATTTGTGAAACCGCTTTATCCGAAGAATTGTAAACTTGAATAAAGCTAAATGGGTTTTAATAGATTGTAAAATTCGAGATGGTAACTATAAAATTTTATATGCGAGGAATCTTTCAATCTCGTATGATTTCTAACAGTAATGGTCAGGTTGGCCGAGAGAACATTTTACTTTGCGGAACTATTTCGTTTCTTGCAGGTATGCCACACGAGGACGTGTGAAATGTCATGATGGCCGTGTCGAAGCGTGCGCAGCGACATCTAGTAGAAATCATTAGAACTATGAAATGTCAAAGCAGGATGCTTGGTGTAGTCGTCGTGGAGGTTGGCAACACTGTTTATAAATTACTGTGTAATGTTTTTGAAGGTAACGCTTCCGCTGGGTCTGTTAGGTTGGCCATCTGGCGGAAACGGTTGGTACCCCTGACATTTGATCAGGCTTCCGGAGGCGGCTAAACGTCATTCTGATTTGAGACACGAAAGAGGTAAAACGGTTAGCCATCTTCCACGGCGAATTCACCGACATTTTATAATCCATTCCCATCTGGCTTGTTGCCATCTATTTTGAATTACATTTAATTGTGAGTGGTAAATAAAAGTGTGTACTATACGAATTTCGTGTTATTTCGGAGTTTCACCAGCCATCCGACACGGAGAGGCCTTTTGGTACCGGCCTACCTGACGACCCTCCGTTATATATATATTACAAGAATTGCTCGTTAAAGGTATTAGATATCACGATAATTATAAGTCAAAAGCATAATTGACATATTTACTTTAATTTTGTAAATGCATTTATGCATCAAAATAACTAAACCGTTTTTTTTAACGTGAACCTTACATAACATGGAATTACAACTTGATCCTACAGGCATCACCGGAGTCACCAGATCAAACTGGCCGGTTTCAAATCTGTCAATTTGAGGTGTCTTGTCGAACCTATGGGAATATCATATCCCGCTCTCGCTTGGTATTACGCTAATGATGCGCTAATAATTAAACGGTTGCGGGAAAACTTGTAGATGTTACTTTTTTGTATTTTCTAGTGTGTTCAAACAAATTTATTGTCATTGTACTAAAAACAGAACTTGAACTTTCCTATACACACGGAGAGGCAGCGCTTAATAACGCGCTTTTCAATATCCAAGTTCTCATAATCCATAGCCCTAATATTTAGAACTTTTTCTTCATTTTGTTATGTGTATAGTCGTATATTTACCATTAAATTTTCAACATTTAATTGCCAGGTCACGGCACATTGCTCGTAGAACTTATACCCGTACCTACGGCAGAATGCAGCAACACGTATTGACTTTGCAAAATTTTATATAGAACATTAAATGATCAACACGTAAATTCCTATATACAATGATAGTCTTAAGTTAATATATACGAGCAAGTATTTTAAAATTACCCCGATTTAAAAGTTTGTAAATCTTCTTGCCGGATATGACGTATTACGTGTCCACTCACGTGACCACTGCCTCTCGGAAGAGAATACCAGGTGAAGTTGTACCATGATATTCAGAGGACTATGGTCATTTTGGTACCGCGCCAACAGCAATAATGGTAATGTCGTTGAATAGGAACAAAGTTTACAACAATGGTTCGTTTCAATTTCCTTGCCATTCGGAGATATTCATATACGATCATGACACCTGGAATAGAAATATTAAAGAATGGAATCCGCTCCCAGCATCCTTATTTCCTTACAAATACGCACCCTGGTTATCTTTGCCCTTCATAATAACTAAGAGGAAGCAACCTTTAAAAAACCCCGAATACGTTTTTTGATATTGTCGTCAACATAATGTTATTTTTCTAATGTGATTTTTCTTTTTATCCTTATTACTTTAATTAAAATATTTTATGTCACTCTCACTACCAAGACGAATCTATCGACACCTCACTCTTCAAAATCGTTCCAGCCATTTAGGCTACAGGAGATCACAATGGAACGGACATACACACACGCGAAAAACATTACCCTGCTTCTGGGTCATTCGGGTAAAAATACCTTTCCAATGATAAGTAAATGTCCACTTACCGGGAACCACGTTTCATACATTTTTGCACATTGACTGATTTTTATAATTTTTTTCTTGGTTGTTTATATTTACTTATTGAGGTTATAAACTTAATGATTTGTTGTCTTCTTTGAGATAATCTAAATCGTATCGTTTTTCAGGTTCGCTTTGTTGTGAAAAATGTGTTCAAAGTCAAAGATCTTTATTCTTCAATTAGGCATAATAACTGCCTACAAATGTCACCTATAAATGGCAAAAAGCATTACCACCGGTTCGAAAAATAAAACATTTGCCACGAAAAGAAACAGCGTATAAAACTCGGCAAGGTATATAAAAAAAAATATTAGACCATACATAAACTTACAATATCACAGTGTTTTTGCACTTTAGTTTTACTCTTTCTTGAGTTAACGACTTAAAAGGAAATAAAGATTAGTGTCAAATGCACTTTTGTCAATGATATTAATGTCAAATAACATTTACATACCGCCTTGGTTATCCCTTTTTAGGGTTCCGTAGTCAAACTAGGAACCCTTATAGTTTCGCCATGTCCGTCCGTCCGTCCGTCCGCAGTCTAGCTCAGAGATTCTTAGTACTAGAAAACTGCAATTTGGCATGAATATACATATTAACCACGCCAACAAAGTGGTAAAATAAAATGTCTTTTTTTTTCACTACTTCCCCTTTACGTAACGTAGGGATGTATTTTTCAAAAATATTGCGGTTTTGTGAAATCAATTTTTTTGAGTAAGGGATCCGTTTATGATATATTAAGCTTTAAGGTATCTTCCCAGTACACCGTATCATACCATGAGCGTAATAGGAACGTGACAGACAAAAAAGTATTCTTTGTATTGAAAACTATGAGACTATGCCCACTAGACCGTTCCGTCACCGACCAACACTTTAATACTAATTACCTCCCGGGCCTGATACGCAGTCATGGTGTGGTACGGTGTATTGGGATGACACCTTTAAAGCGGTAATTTTTGTTAGAGTCAAGTGTCCCCCTCCCCCCCTACAGCTAAAACAACATATACTAAAAATCTTTAAAAATATCTTTAATGAAAACGCATATCGCGAATTTAAAAGAATAACTATGACGAGACATCATTAGTTTTTGAGATACAGGCTATTAAAGTGATTATACGTACTAAAATTACCTAAAACGGCACCAAATGACTTTAAATATAAAATTGGTTATTACTTGTTGTTTTTATCTTTTTATACTTAACGGCTTCGGAACCCTACACTGACCATGGTCCTGATGGTCCGACATGCACTGGCCCGGTTTTTTGGGCATGCTGTTAAATGAACCCGATTTAAATTTGATTTAGCTAAAGAAGCGTACTAGATGACCCTTACGTTCTAAACCCCAATCGGATGTCAATAACTATAATTACCATCACCGTGTCGGCCGTAACACATCTCGATGTATATGATAACTATATGCATATATTTTTTCTGGTCAAATTGAGTGTCCCACAGCTTTAAATGATATTAATTGCAGGTTCTCGACAAGGACATTCCTAGCTCAACTGCGCTTAGACATCCGCAGCTGTACAAACAATTGACGAAAGGAAGACAGTTATCATACAAGACTTTCTACATTTGGACTGGGATATCAATTTACCAAGGTAAGGTTGCAATTACGTACGCCACTCAATCAAAATATAAAAAACGATAAATCATAAGGCTCAGCTTGGAATTACACGGCGTGATTGACTTTCAGGTGGCGTGATAATGTACGGCGCACTGGTGCTGTTTGAAGACCAGCTGATCCACATCGTGGAGATCAGCTACACGGCGCTGATCCTGACGGAGCTGATCATGGTGGCGCTTACGGTGGTCACGTGGCACCGGCTCATGGTGCTAGCGGAGCTCGTCAGCCTGCTCATGTACACCACCACCCTGCTCATATTCAACAGCTACTTCGGTAATCTATCTTACGGAGTGGCCCGAGCAGGGACATCCAATAAACTAAATGCTTAAGGGTGCGGCTCCACAGAGGAGGAGACGACCGGAGCCGAGCGGAGCTGTGCCAATATTAACCAATAGAATCTAAGGTACGTGCTCAAGGCGCGCTGGACGTGACCGCAGGCGCCTTCAATTGGTTGATATTCGCATAGCTCCGCTCGTCTTCACCTCAGTGGAGGCGCATCCTTCTGCCTAGGTCTATCTAAAATATCAGTAAATTGTCCGTCAATAGTACTTGTGGATAATGTACAATCCTTTAATCAAACGTACAAACGTATCATAAGTCCTCTATTATGCATTCAAAACCCGTAGGAAATGAACAGCATTACCTGTGGCAGTAGGTGACAGCGATGACAGCTGTTACTTTTTGGAAGATGTTCCAAGTTTGGATCCCATTACTTTACAATATTCGATAACATAATTTCATTACCATCCGTTGCACCCCAGCGGGCATTTTGCGGGCACGTCATTTGATAAGGTTCACAAATAAATAAATTAATCTTCGAGTTGTCAGAATAAGGTATTTGGTATTTGTAAGTACTTAGTAATTATCCTTTTACCTAGCCTTACTAGTCGAGTATACTGACGTCATCATTTTTTAAATATTTTAATTTAACCACTTATTTCGGTTCGTTAAGCGAATATAGGATTAATATTATGTCTAAATTCTTCGCAGTCTAGTCTAGTCTAGTTCGGTTCTTCGTCTGCTTGACAATACACCGTACACGTATAAAAATATAAAAATATAAATACAAGTACTAAGTACCTAGTCGGTTCATAAGTTCTGTCACTGCGATTTATTACAATTTAAAAAACAAATAAAGGAGTTTCATAAACCTGTAGTACATCAATCAAAACCTTATAAATAGAATAAAAAGAAGTGTAATTTGTACTATTTACTATTGCAAACATTTGATGAACGAGCTTTAAGCATTCCTTTCGGGGCAGGAAATCATGGGTCAAAACAAGCACGACCACAATACTGATAACGACTCCAATTTATCTAAGACTACTCGTATTGAGTCGAAATTTGCGTGACATATTGGTCAGACTTTTATCTTTAAATTCTGATATACAAATGTATTTCCAAGCAACTGAAAGTCCTATATTTTTTACACCGGTCAATCTTCATGACTCATTAAATCGACCCTACGATTTCACATAACACACATGCACATAACGTAACAGACCAAACTTTGAGCTTCATATGCTGGATTTTGAGTGTCGTTACGAAAATAATGGTGATCTCTAAACATACCCACAGATGAGAGGCTTCACAATATTAAACAAAAAGTTTCTTAAAAGATAAAAAAGGTAAAAGAAATTTTGTCAGTAAGTAGGCCGCTCGGGCACTTTTACACGTCAAGATACTACCAGCGCTTCCCAAGAGGAGACCACTGCTGAGAAGAAACACCGCAAGAAACTCAGCAGTCAGTCATTTTTTAAACATATTTCATATTTCATATTACAATGGTACAACTTAATCTAGCATTATATAAAGCTACAAGTATTAAATTAAATATAATATCAAATAACAGTAGTTCAGCAGGAAAACATGCCAAAAATCTTACGGGAGAAAAAGATAGAAAAGAATAAAATAAAATAAAATAGAATCAACTACTTATAATATGTGTATATGAGATGGTGCAAGATGACCACATAAAAGATACGATATGTTTTCCTGCATCAACGGTGTCCCACAGACAAGAAAAAGCAGGATAAAGCATTTTCATTTGAACAAATTATTATTGACTAAGTTTCGGGTGTAAGCCATGCATTTTTGTCTGTTAGGTAGTCCTCGACCCTATAATACGCTTTAGACATTAACGACCTTTTCAAATATTTTTTAAGTGCTGGAAAGGGTAACTTTAAAACTACTTCAGGTAATTTATTATAGAAATGAATGCAATGACCAACAGATGATTTATATACTTTACGGACACGGAATTTTCGATTTTTATTTCTTGTATTTAAATTATGTATATCTGAGTTTTTGGTGAAAGAATCTAAATTCTTAATAACATAAATAATATTCTCGTAAATAAATTGAGACGCTACAGTTAAGATATTAATTTCTTTAAAAAGTTATCTTAAGGAGTCACGGGAATTTAAATTATAAATAGAACGAATGGCCCTTTTTTGTAACACAAATTTAGTTTGTATGTCAGCTGCCTTACCCCAAACCAGAATACCATAAGACATAAAACTATGAAAATAACTTTAATAACTAAGCGAGCTGTCTCAACATTAGTTAGTTGTCTAATTTTCCTAACGGCGTAAGCTGCCGAACTTAGTTTACGTGCCAGTGCAGCTACGTGGGGACTCCATTGCAAATTTTTATCTATTGTTATGCCTAGGAAAACCGCCTTATCTACCACTAGCAAACACTCGTCATTTAGAAAAATACTAGAATCTACCGGTTTAACATTAGGCAAAGCGAACCTAACACATTTAGTTTTCATGGCATTTAGTAGCAAGTTGTTACTAATATTACCAATTATGTACTTTAACTAGAGTGGCGTTTATCCTACTGTAGTCTACGGTTTTTATATCTACCTTGAAAATTAGTGAAGTATCATCAGCAAAAAGTACAATATCGCAAAGTTCATCTACTGGTGGTAAGTCATTTATGTAGAACAAAAATAAAAAATGACCTAAAATAGAGCCTTGAGGCACACCTATTTTCACTGTAGCTCCAACAGATTGCGTTTTGTTTACAACAACTGTTTGAGTTCTATCACTAAGATAAGAAGACATAAGGCTTAAAGCTTTATTGGACACTCCATAATATTCTAATTTTAAAATAAGGGTCATATGTTCCATGCAATCAAAAGCTTTAGAAAGATCACAAAATATTCCTATTGCGTCGCAAGATTTTTCCCAACTGTTATATATATAAATATATATTTAATGAGTACAGATGCCGCATCAATTGTTGATCGACCTCTTGTAAAGCCAAACTGGTTATTGCTAAGTAGTTTATTTCTGTTAGAGTGACCTAACATATCCTTCAGCATTAGTTTATCAAAGACTTTACTTAAAACTGGTAGTATGGAAATGGGACGGAAGTTCGTTATATCACTCATCTCGCCTGATTTAAAAAGAGGTATGACTTTACTATATTTCATGAGATCTGGAAAGATCCCCTCTGATACGCAATTATTGTAAATTAATGCTAGATGGGGTGCAATGACATCTATGATATGAAAGAGCACTTTAACTGATGTGCCCCACAAATCTTCAGTCTTTTTTAAACTAAGCGATTTAAATATCTTT
Organism: Acleris sparsana; assembly: GCA_923062465.1. NCBI lineage: Eukaryota > Metazoa > Arthropoda > Insecta > Lepidoptera > Tortricidae > Acleris > Acleris sparsana. Next base: position 44,652,557 of record OV281285.1, on the reverse strand, counting down.
ACTATTGAATCTGAATTTACAGGGCTGAATTCAAAGTTTATGTTACATTTACTTACTAACATTAGTGCAAAGTAATGAGTGAGCCTAGTAGTATTAATTGCTATGTTGGAAAAATAATCTTCGAAAGCTAATGCAACGTCTTTATTTGACGTGATTGGATGGCCACCTGTGTTCAGGGTGACTTGATTATCACGAGTTTTTGATTTTCCCGTTTCTCTATTTATAATATTCCATACAGTTTTTACCTTGTTGTCAGATGATTTGAGTTTAAGACTAAGAAAAATTGCCTTAGCAGTTAAACAAACTTGCTTAAAGGTCCTCGAATAATTCTTACCATAATTTAGGAAATCAGCATTCTTATTGTCCTCCCTCTCTCTATATAGAGGACATAAAGCCTATTTCTACTTTTATGAATGCCTGCAGTAGCCCATTCACTAAATCTGGTTTTCGACCTATATCCTGTCTATTTAACAGAGTTAACAAAGCGTTGTCTCTGTTGCACTTTAGTGTGAAAAGGGACAAGAAACTGCCAGTGGGCGTCAACAAATGCACGTCGATGGCGAGCTCGGCTTACATGCCGCCTGTTGTTAAAATATTCGCAATATTTCTCGTTATTTTTGTTTGTAGTTAGAGGCACCTCAAATAATTAACTTACTGATAACATGACATTGTCATGTCATGTTAATTCATCTATAAATCCTAATTATGTAATTGAAAGTAGTAGATAATAATATTTAAATATGTGCCCTGCAGTGCAGTGGGACGTATAGTACAGGCCACACAGTTCGATAAACAAGCCGAGTAACAGGTTTAATAGGAAACAGTCCAAAAAACAAGCCGAGTCACAGGTTAAACGGGAAACAGCCCAATAAACGAGCCAGGTAAAAAATCGTAACCAAAGATAAGCACTTGAAAGCGTCCGCACCGTACGAGCGACAGATGTTGACTAAACTTTGACAGGCATGTAAACCTACCTACCTTGTGCCTGTGCATCGTCCTTATCGCTGACCAATTACGTGCATTCTCTGTTTTCTAGTATTAACTCTGTTAAATAGACAAGGTATAGTGTTTTGATATTAAAATTGTTGTTAAATTGATGTAGAACCAAAACGCCAAACAAGTCTTTATAAATACTATTACATTCATTCTGTGAAAAGGTAACACTGAAAGATTACTCTGAACTTTATTTTTGAATAATTTCAAACGATTACTAGTTATAGGTCGGTAAGTTATTGTGTGAGGTTTTTGATAAAAATCGGAGATGAAAGATGCCTTCTGACCACTATGGTCAGAATTAAAACAATTAAATATTTCTTTATCCAAACAATCGCAGTTACAAAAAATATTATAAAAGCAAGTTGCACTACTAACACCTATCCGTGTGGGTTCAAAGAACAGATTACCTAAATTAAAAGATTTAAATAAACTTAGTATAGTAACCTAGTGGTAGGTAGGTATTATTTGACTTTTCAAGTAAGTTAATATTAAAATCTCCACAAACTATAACATGCTTCTGGCTATTACATGCTAATTTTAACACATGTTTTTAAAAACACACAGTTAATAAAAACTAACATTTAATGCGTTTTCAATAAGTGATATTTTCAGAAAACTCGTCCGTATTTTAATTGGTGCCGGCCGTGAATGTTAGTAGATCGTATCGGAAATTGCCGAAACTATGTGGAATGATTATTAGTTCTCAAAAATGTTCATTAATTAAGCTTTTAATTTTTATATTTTTAAGTTAATTTTATTTGACTAAACCTTTGTGACAGAACTTAAGGACCGACTAGGTACGAGAACTCGTAAACTTTTTTTGTAAAGCTTACCAAATGACGTGCCCGCAAAATCCCCGCTTGAGTTCGATCTATGTTCATTACGTTACAGCTGTCATCGCTGTTACCACAGGTAATGCTGGTCATCGTGGAGCATTCAACAGCACATTTCCTTTAGCTTAGATAGCCGTCAATGTCTTAGTCATTTGAATTCGGTTTCACTTTAATAGAATTAAATGTGCTTAGAATGTTTATTATTCGTAGATGTTATTATTTTATTTATTTTTTATTTATGTTACAGTTGCAGCGTTAAAATCAATAACAACAAAATCAATGACGCATAATAATAAATGGAAGTCATTAATGTCATTATGAAGGAGGAATGAAGTAGGAAATTTCCAAATGGCCATTAATTTATCGGAGCTAATCTAAGGAGTGCCTATGCTAACGAAATCAAACCTAATACTTAATTTGTACAAAACCTTTAATCGAGACCTCTTAAAATGTTATAATTAACATAAGACGATTCATCAAGTCGATAATCGAGTCGTGCTTCGTCTCTTCTTGCAAATACACAATTACTCTCGACGTATTTTGTGTAACCAACCTTTTTCTTTAATTAAATATGGTATGATTTTGATGTATGACTAACTTCTTTCGATTTATTTCGAAGTAGAATCTAAAGGGTAGGGCTTGTTCAGCTAACTTTACCGTGATGGGCACTTTATCTAAAAGTGCACTTTCTGCTAAATGTACACTCCCAAAAGATACACTTTTCCAAGTAGGGCAGTTTTTCGAAACGTGAACTATTTCAAAAAGTTCACTTTTTAAAACACACACTTTCCCAAAAGGTACACTTTCTCAATTGGGGCACTTTCTCAAAAGATGCACTATTTCCATCTTTACCACAAAGTCCACACGATAATTCAAAAACGCAGTGCAGTTTTAGAGACAGCGTACTATCCGAGAAAGTGATCCTTCTGACGAAGTGCACGTTTAGAGAAAGTGCACATATGCACATTTCGGGAAAGTCAGCTGAACAAGCCGTAGCCAGTCTAAACCATGATTTGAATATCAATGCTCAAAAGAAGAATGATATTTGACCCGATTATACGTGCACACAGCTTAATTAGCCTCAAACTAAATTGTTTAATTTTTAAACAAGTTCCTGAACTCTTTGGACGTATCGGGAGTGCCCTCCCGTACGTTTATGCTTAAAATTGGTCTCCGGTAAATTTCGAGCGCAATATCAAATGTGTTCAAAAGATCATTCTGGCCAGGGAGGACGTCAAACTATGGAATTACTTAAAACTATTAACTTACTTAACTGCGATAAACGAGTTCTACGCGGACGAAGTCCTAAGTATTTGAAATAATCTTACTAAGAATCACAACTAAGCGATATTTTTGTCAACTTCAGATGCTGATTTCATCAGGCACTGGGATTTTTGGTGGAAGGTAACGACGATCACACTGGTGTCGTGCCTGCCGCTCGGCATAGTCAAGCTCATGCGCCGGTGCGGCCGCGCCCGCGCCTACCGGCTCTTGCGCGAGTGATCTCTGACTGTTACAATCATTTTATTAAGAGTCCAAGAGCGCTGTCGATCAATTTCCTAACGTTTAATTAATTGTGACATTTACCTTCGTGGTGGCTTCTAGATCGTTGTTGTACATATCACGCAGCCTAAGGAGTAGGTACATGGGTATTTTGACGTATGCCAAAGAAGGAGGGTAATGTTATTACTATTATGTACTTTTCTCTTTTGCAATGACACGTGCTGTACCCACGAGCGCGAAAATCGTCCGTCGCCCGGGTCTTTTTCGGCGTACTGCAGATGCATCCGCCACTAGCGACAGCTAAGCAAAGTACTTTGTTTTGCGGCCGTCGCGCTCCGGCATTGTTATTTGTCTAGGTTTTAAACGACTTCCGGGCCCATTGTGAACCTTGGTAAGGATTATCTGTACCCTAATACCTATTTTGAGAAAAAAATAAGTATGTCAAACTTTGAAAAAAAAAGAGGTATTAAAAAAAAAAATGTTCTTAAAAATTAAAATAAATCTAGTAATCCAGTTAAGTAGCTCCTTAAATCAAGTATGCATTTCACAGTTTTGTTTATTTGATTATAACTTTTTAATACTTGGTACTTGGGTTTCAAGTAGCGCATCCTTGTTCGTTAGTCAAAACTTCAATTAGGTATACTGCCCTCCTACGGAAAAAAGGCGCATCTTCTATATGAATTGTATTGCATTTGCAACCTTATTATAACCGTTGAGAGTTTAATATGCTTCAATGAATTAATTGCACTTATGCCTTTTCTCCGTAGGAGGGCAGTATATATGAGTATAACTTGTCAAATATTACTAAAATCGGAAACATGACCATTTTGTTTACCTGTCCGTTTCACGAGGAATGCATGCCCCCCATGCAATGTGTAGACGGCTACTTGTCACTTGTCACTGCATTTAGTTCCATACGCAACCACTTACAGTAATGACAAATACTAAGCCTGTGTAAACCTAACAAAAAATAATACTTAAAAGATTTTTTTAAAGTAAGTGTATAAGATCTTAGACATGTATTTGTCAGTTAAGATATTTTTGTGTTATAAGGTACAAATAGAGTTTAATGTGATATTGATGATATGATGTATGATGATAATATATCATGTATATAATAAATTGCTTATTAAGTTAAATTGCTTTGATTTTATATCTAACTTATCACATTCTAAAATTACCCATTAAGGTGCTTTTCCACCGACGACCCGAGACGAGCTGGGCGAGATGATAATTGAAATTTGTATGGCAAAATTTCAATTCTCTCCTAGCGCATCTTTAGTGGAAATCGTAGGGATTGGCGAGGATTCGCGATACGAGAATTAAAATCTTTGGTGTGTGTACTAACGAACCGTATTGCCACGTAGAGTGTTTATTAACTCTGCTACGGAAGACCCGATTCTCGCGATGGGTCGCGTGGTATCGCGCGGGCTCGCGCTAGCTAGCGATAGCTCGCGATGGCTATTAATCTCAATAGATACGACCAAAGCTTCAAAAATATATAACCACGATCTTATTGCAGAGCTGAGATTATTCTTGTTACAGTATCTTCATCTGATTCTTCTTTCATTAACATATATCTCGTTATTAAATATACTATCCTAAGTAAAGAATTTACAGTCATAACACTGGAATGTTAAACCGCTTGCTACTCTTCGTAATTGGGTGAGTATAGTTTTATGAAGTAGTGTTTTTTATATTTTATTTCGATAGGAATTATTATATAGATCCTTAGAATAATAACACATAGAAACCTAGTCCGCGCACCAAAACCGTGAGACTTAAACTACACCATTCTGGTGTACTCGGCGATCGCCGCCTGTCAGTCGCAATCACGTCACACAGCGTCAACAGCTCCCGGATTTTTATTGATTATGACGATTTGTATTGTTAATGGGTGCCACAACACTTAAGACCAAGAAAATAAACACTATAAAATAACATTCCACGTGTAAGTAATATGTTTTGACTTGTTGTTTTACGTAAAACATTCACTAAAATATTAAATTATTTTCTAACGACATTACATGAAAATGTTGCCATTATAACGCAATTTTTCCCCCTAAATTGTTATAGTAAGTACTTGTTCTATTTTGTGATATTCTGTGATACGAATTGAATTACTTGTTTTTCTCGTCCAAGATTTCCTTCTAATCCGATTATTGCCGCACGTTGGATTGAAAAAATTAGGCTTAATCGAAATGAAAGCTGGTGGAAGCCGTCTAGGAGGACAAAAATATGTTCTGTACATTTTAATGACACAGACAAATATCTTACTAAAGGTGGCTTGTGCAGACTACGTCGGGACGTGGTTCCTGGTTCGTGGTTCGTGGTTAAGGTGATTGCGAGTATATACTGGGTGTCCCTGGATAAATTGAATTTTAGTCCGCCAAAAAACCACCGGCCAAAAAAGTACCTTAGAACATTTAAACTACCTACTTAAAATATGATATTTTATGCGAATTAAAAGAGACAAAACATTTTCTTATTACATAAGTGTTAATAAACGTTTGTATTATTACTAAGTAACTACAAAAAATGATCGAAATTAACAAAAATGATTATATGAAAAATCCCCTAGTTTAGGGGGAAATGTAATCCGCTAGCAACATTATTTGTTTACTTGTGTGCGTGTTGTCGTGTGTTAGTACGCGTTGATTACGCCCACATGAATCCATTTTGTGCGACACTTTTGACGGGTTGGCTGTAGGAAACTATCATACTATGTGTTATTATTCTAAGTATAGATCTGAGAAATAAAATCCTTTTATTTTGATCTTCTATAGTTTTTCCAAAATCATTTTTTAAATCACTGTGGTATAGTCTTTATTATTTCTAGCGAGCCGATCTTCTACACAAAGGCCATTGTTTGTACACAATAATCTTTATTAGAAGATGGTAATATTGTGTAGGGAATAAGACTGGTTCAAATAATAAAGACATATCTGTATCCTGACACTTTACATTTTAAACCTACTGACTAAGAGGATAGGGTTGATAATTCTATGGACATTCAATGTAGTTCTAACTTTTTTGTATGTAATCGGCTTGCGGTTACGGACACAAAGAAAGATAATAGTATTGTACACAAACAATGGCCTTTGTGTAGAAGATCGGCTCGCTAGAAATAATAAAGACTATAACAGTTCATAACTTTCTATGCCTGTTTCCCGCTTACGCCTCAAAACAATAAAAGATTCTGGGTCAACTAGATACCTAGAACGTTTCGCACTCTCAAGACATAGGCGACATGGCAGTGATATTTAAAAACAAACAATGTATCTAATGGCGGACATATTATGCGACCCATTGAATTTTCAAAATGCCCATTCATATTGATTGATTAAAATACGTTTAGAACTCCGAAGAATCAATATGAACCGTGTTACGGGACACGATTTCTTTATGGCCTGACTGACCAGAAAAATAAAAAACCTCACCATTTTGCGGAAATTATATGAGCTGAATTTTCTATTGCAATTCACGAAACACAGATAAAAAGTGTTTGTGGCGACCCCATTAGAGGTTTTTTTTTTGATTGTCATAATATCAGCCTGTTATAATTACAACAAAAAAATACATTTTTTTTGACCTGATTTAAATAATGCTGGAAACATGCCAAGTTGCACTGTGAATTGATGCAGGATCCACACAGATGCAAAACATGACTATATTTATTTTCATTAATAAGTTTTTTAAGTTTAAATATTCCCATACTAAAATGTTACGGCCGATGTAATGCAATAAGTATATCTTCGATAAAATGTGAATTACAAGCAACTACTTCGAATAAATAGGAAATTAAACTTTATGTCTTGTACTATCGTTAGTTTACATAACAAAACAAATAGGTTATATGATATTTTTAAGTTTTCCAAAAAATGGTAGAACGCAAATTGCTTAGCGAAAATTGGATGCCTAGTAAACATTTCAGGATTTGCAGCACCCATTTTGATCAATCAGATTATGTAATCTCAAAACCTGGAAGACATTTTTTTAAAGTTACAGCAGTCCCAAATTGTGCAGTACGTTGTGAACGATTATTTACAACGAGTGTCAGACGTCACGGCGTCGAATGGTTTATCTCTCATACATCTTTTATGTACCTGAGCCTGCTTAACTTATGATCGATATGCATATGCATGCTTGGGCACAATCTTATTCTCGCAAAACTGAATTAAATATGATGATTTTTGTAATTGAGCCATTATCACAACAAAAAAACCGCATATATAATGTCACGTATCTTTATGCCTTTAAGAATAAAGACTGAAGATTGATAGATTCTGATTGTAAAGATATACCTACTCTTTTACAACTTTATAATAGTATGTTAAATGATTCAAGGTGAATAATCAGTAGGTTCGTCAAAACATTACTATAAAAAAAATATATATTATTCACTATTCAATTCAGCCTATTGCAGTCCACTGCTGGACGTAAGCCTCCCCCAGGGTTCGTTATTTACTTACTTTGTTATTTTTGTATTAACCCATTCACGTCAAATGTTGAAATACTTGGTCGCTTTCAAGTAAACATTATGAAAAAAAAACGTAAAATTCTTGTGTCAGAGAGTTTTAGTCTAGGCCCAAAACTGGAAAACGCGTCTCTAGACGATGGTAATCGGCAAGTCATGTTCCAGTTGGGGTGACAACGTTATCCGAGGGATTTCACCCTGCAGAATACGGATCTGCTTGTCGCCATTCTGAAATTGGAACCGAAAGTATACTATACCGGAAAAGACCCATACTAACATTTTTGTCGTACATTTTGTAAATCCTTATTCCGGTACCCTAATAAAAGGTCCGATGCTTATGTTGTAAAGAAAAATATAGTCATGGTAACCCAAATTTTTCAACCCTCAAGCTTCAGCTTTTTTTGTTTTTGGCCTATACTGTCATTGACGTTCATTGTAGAGTACAAAATTTACCAAAACCCTTGGGTACAAAGATTTTTCCACGACCCCTAGGGACGGAGATATGAAATCTTCTATGGAGTGCTACTGTAAAATCAATTGCTTTTGCGGTAATGACCATTAATTTAAAAAGAAACAGTGGGCGTTTTAGAGCGGATTTGTCTGTCGTTTTTGTATGAGGTTGCCTTTCCATACTTATTATATTTCGATGTACTATCGAACCAACGGAACCCTGACCCACCATGGAACCTTGTCACAATGATTGACGTACGATTGTCGTATAGCTTCGTATGACAGTCCTAACGTCAATCACTGTGACAAGGTTCTATGGTGGGTCAGGGTTCCGTTGGTTCGATAGTACCTACGTCCTACCTACGTGTTCTTCGTATGTTGACGATAAAATTATATTTATGTTAGAAAGGACCATGCGTCAAAATGGGCCTTGAAACCAACAGTATTGAGAGTTATGTCAATAAATAGGTCTTAAAATCTACTTTATTTCATTATATGGGCACAAAGTCAAATTCCATTGCAGAAGTAAGATATTTGTATTTTAGTCACGGTGAGTACGAGCTGCGATAAATGCATTCGGAGAATATTCATATTCTGGAGGGTAGGTAATGAGCAAACACAATTTAAAAAAAATGAAGGTAGGGATATCGACCGTTCTATTAATTATGTTCATTCGGTGTCATTTCTGGTTGAATATCGTGTTTTACCAATGATAATATTATTTCGAGTCATTTAAAACCTCTTTTACCTTGGTATCTCTATCTCTCTTTTATCTAGGTAGGTATTCTTAAGTACAAGTATCAGTGTCAGTGTTATCAGTGCAAGTGTTACTTGATATCGCAACGTTTAAGTGTTCAATTGATATTGCTTAGTTAAAACGCCAAATATGTAAACATGGCAATAGAAGGACGCCATTGTGTATTATGTCCTCGTTCGATTTTGCGACAGCGGTGACATATTTTAGAAGAAAACTTACCCGAATTACACCCTCTGATTGCACAATACTTACGGGAAAATGCATTTATTCCGGTGAGTAAACATATTATGCATTATGGTATTTCTGATACGATTAGCATGATGTTTTTCGATATGTATAGTGTGTTTATAGGTACTAAATGTAGTTAGATGAATATAAATCTTTTCCTGAGATCGGTACATAATTACGCACTTAATTCATGCTTATGTCCACCGCTTACTGAATTTAAATGTCATAATTATTGATGTAATCAGGTAACTACTTGCTATATATATCTATATAAAAGATAAAAAAGATAAAAGATGTTTATTCAGTAAGTAGGCCGCACGGGCACTTTTACACGTCAAAATCTACCAGCGCTTCGCAAGAGACCACTGCTGAGAAGAAACGCCGCAAGAAACTCAACAGTCAGTCGTTTTTTAAAATAGGTACTACTTATGATATTATACAATTATAAAGCTTAACCTAGCATGATATAAAACAATGAATTTAACATAAAATAAAAATAAAAATAAAAAACATTCAAGCGTAGCTTGTGCAAGAAAATGTGTCAAAACTAAGAATTTTCATAGGGAGTAATAAGTAGTAGTAATAAAAAAATATTTATATAAAATATGTATATATATTTAAAAAATATATATATACTATCCTATGGCAGTGCAAGACAACCACCACATACAGAGTTTCGATACATTCTCCTACAGAAACCGTGTCCCCTAGACAATGTACAATATTTACATATTTTTTATGCCTATTTTATTAGTCAGTTAGTTAGGTGTTTAGTTAAGTTTAGGCCAAGCATTTTTATCTGTTAGATAGTCCTCGACCCTATAGTAAGCCTTAGACATCAACGACTTTTTCAAGTAACTTTTAAGTACTGGAAATGGTAACTTTAAAACTGAGTCAGGTAATTTATTATAGAAAAGAATGCATTGACCTACAAATGATTTATAAACCTTACGGACACGAAATTTTTTAATAGCAATTTTATTTTTATTTCTTGTATTCAAATTATGTATATCACAATTCTTAACAAAAGAGTCTTGATTTTTAATGACATAAATTATATTCTCATAAATAAATTGTGACGCTACTGTTAAGATACTAATTTCTTTAAATACTTACCTTTTACCTTATTGTCAGAAGCTTTGAGCTTAAGACCTAAAAATTTTGACTTAGCAGTCAAGCAAACTTGCTTGAAGGGCCTAGAGTAATTCTTAACATAAACTAAGAAGTCAGCGTTCTTGTTCTCCTCCCTCTCTTTATATAGTTCATATAGCCTATTTCTACTTCTATGAATGCCTACAGTAGCCCATTCACTAAACTTAGTTTTTGACCCAGAAATAGTTTTCATCTTAAAATTATTATTAAATTGATGAAGAATTACACCAAACAAATCATTATAAATACTATTAGAATCATTATGTGAAAAGGATAACCCACAAAGGTTACTCTGAACTTCATTTTTGAATAAATCCAAACGATTGCTAGTTATGGGCCTGTATGTTATTGTCTGTGGTTCTTGATGAAAATCATTTAAAAAAGAAGCCTTTTGACCACTGTGGTCAGAATTAAAGCAGTTAAATATTTCCTTATCCAACCATTCGCAATTACAAAAAATATTGTCTAAACAAGTAGCACTTGAAACACCTATCCGTGTAGGTTCAAGGAATAAATTATCTAAATTAAAAGATTTAAATACACTTAAGATCTTAATAGTATTATTTGACGGTTCCAGTAAGTTAACATTAAAGTCTCCACAGACAATAACATGCTTTTGAGTTTTACATGCTAATTTTAACACATTTTCCATTGTAGATTCAAACATGCTGAAATCAGCTGATGGTGGTCTGTAAACGCAAATGATTATGTAATTTTCTAGTTCTATGCAAGAGATTTCTACAAGCCTCTCTATAGATAGCCTGACAATATCTTTCCTTTCTTTGGATTTTATGTTATTTTTAACTATTATTAAACCACATGAATGGCGGATTTTCTGGCAAAAAAACTAACTAATTTTAAATTTATAAAATCAAAAATTAATTGATCTGGTCTAAGCCAATGTTGAGTAACACACATAATTTGTACATTTTCAGAATCTAAAAATAATCCAATTTCTAATTCTTTGCTGGAAAACCCTTGAATATTTTGGTGAATTATATTTATACTCAAAGGTGTTTCCGCTGTCCTATACTTTAGTTTAAATGATTAGGAATGGCATTTGTGCCACTATTGTATTTATTTGGTTCTATATTAAAGGCCAAAAGTTCTACTAAAGTCACAATATATTTCTTTGGCAAACTAATTTTGTTAGAAGTTAGCGTGAGGCGCTTAATGAATTTATTTATGTCAAAGAAATGATATTTTTTATTGCAACAAATAGCATTATACATCAAAGAATTTAACTGTGCTATTTTATTATTATAATTATATGGCATATTTTGTGAATATGGTAATGCACAAAGTATAATTTTACCTATCCCGGCTACTTCAATAAAGTTTAATGTTGACATTAATCTAGCCACACTAGCCTTATCTATACCAAGACTGTTACCTACTATAATCACTAGAGTAGTAGAATTGTCATAACTTCCCTTTGATATTAAATCACATAACTGCATGAGACTTGCATTATGATAGCAATAATTTGTGACCTTTTGTGTCAATTTATTTTTTAGCATGGAACCCATTCCAGACCCTATCTGATCCGAATAAATTATAGTTTTATTATTACTATATACACGGTGTGGCCTGTAACAGGAGCAAAAAATTAAAACGTAGATTCTACTCCTCAAACTACGCAACGTTTGTTTGACGACTTTGAAAAAAAACTTGCGGTTTGAATTTTATTACATTATAAAGTTAATTCGAACACGCAATGTACTATGAAATTGGTTATGTCTGTAGAGTGACTAGACTGACAGGCGATGTCAATTAGACGGAGTTTTAAGTACATTGATTATACTATTTACTTTGTTTAAAAAATGAACAATTTAAAAACTTTATGATTTTAAAAAGTTGCTAAACAAAAGTTGTCTAGTTTGAGGAGTAGAATCTACGTTTTAATTTTTTGCTCCTGTTACAGGCCACACGCTGTATATATATATATATATTATTATTGAAACCATCAATTGCTACTAAACGTATGTTTATTTCACACACTAACCCTACCCTAATAATTCTGAATTTGTATTCTCAAAAAGAACCAGTTTTTTAATAGATCCTATTTACTCTAACTTAAATATGAATATCTCAGTTCTGCAATGGAATTCGGCTTTGTGCCCATATAATGAAATAAAGTAGATTTAAAGACCTATTTAATGATTTTAGGTTTAGCTCTGTTGGTTACAGAACCAGGCTCCATACAAAGTTGCCCATGGTCCTTTCATGGACTTCCATTTCTAGGATCAAATGTTTCATGAAAAGAATTTTATTGGCCCTTCTTATTGATAATATTATTAAGTATAATAAAACAGTCAGTGTTTATTTTTGTATTATTATTTTAATTCTTGAATCAGCTAGACTTAAAAAAAATCAGGTCAAGTGCGAGTCGGACTCACGCACCAAGGGTTCCGTATTTAAGATAATATAGTTGGAAACCAAAAAATAAAATACTCATTTTGTTATTAACTTTATTTTCTATGCAATAAGGACCATTTTGACTACCCTAAATTTTAAAATAGATTTTCAACGTTTTTTTGTTATTTCTCAAAAACTGTAAATAGGTAAATAAAAAAATAAATAATATAATATTAATAATTTATTTCGACGTAATACTAGAAGGTAACATTTTTTAACATTACATATTCACAAAGTCAGGCAAGTATTATATTACCTAAAAGTACTTTAAGAATTGTGCACTTTACTCCCCGTCCTAGTAAAAACTGTATTACGGAAGAATAACTTTCATCTTTCTAAAAATAGATAGGTGTGACAAAATTTTCGCTTACAACTTGAGGGTAAGATTTTAATGCTAGCATGCGATATTAGCCCGCAAACAAGTAGTATACGTAAAAAGTACACATGATTTCGCGACTTTGAATTACTTATACCAAACTATAACTTCGTTTTTTTTTTACTATTTGACAAGTTACTAAAGTTAAGAATTAAAACGGAAAGTATATTATTGTGAAGTAAGTATGTTAGTTTATGTGTTAATTGTATGGTTGTATGTGAGGGTGTGTAATGTTCTTAGTTTTTATGCCATTTTTCCCAGCAATTTCTCTGTATCTTCGTAACTGAGCGAGTTTAGGAATTTTTCAATTTCTTTTTTTAAATCAGAGAAGCTAAGGTGACGGATGACAATATTTTTGCGTAGCCGATTATAGATAGATGGACCCAAATACCTTGATAATTTGCGGGCAAACACAGATCTGCAAGTAGGAATGTAGTGTCGTTTCTTCGACGTGTTGATGGTTAGTCAGGTAGATTTATGTGCTGAGCAACAATTATTAGTTTTATAAAGAGTTTTCTTACTGTAGGCCTGTAGAACCGAACCGCATGATCCCTATATACAGCAAAAGTCGGATGCCAGAACCTCTTGAATAACATCACTTTAAGGACTGAGAATAGCGCCGATTTCTCGTAGCCCTACTGATTTGTCCTACTAGTAGGACTACGAGGGAGACCTATTTCTGACTGTCCTACGGAACAAAAAAACGGATATTTTATTTGGAATCGCAAGAAGGAAGATTGGCACCATTCGTACACTTTTTAGACTTTGATTTTAAAAAAATCTGATTTCAAAGATAAATTGCTTAATCTGTTATTATAACAAATTACATACATTCAGCTTCCTAATAAAAAGTATGGAGTCCTTCTTTCTTAAAATATATGAATGTAATGCATTTAGAAAAAAGATGTCAAATGTCCGAATTTACCCCACTATAGGGGTGCATTCGTACATAGGTTGGGGAACATTCGGACGGTAGGAAGGTACAGGTTAAATAAAATAGCAAAGCAAGTATGAAAACTCGTATTAATTGGTATTAAAAATAACAACGGACATTGTGCAGACTACACTAATTTTTAATCCGAATCAGTCAGTAAGAGATCAATATTCAAGTTATTTGGTGTATGAAAGATAAAGATAAAAAAAAGATGTTTATTCAGTAAATAGGCCGCACGGGCACTTTTACACGTCAAAAATCTACCAGCGCTTCGGAAGAGACCACTGCTGAGAAGAAACGCCGCAAGAAACTCAACAGAAAGTCGTTTTTTTTTAAATACTACTTATGACAATTAAAAAGCTTAACCTAGCATTATAGAAAACAATGAATTTAACATAAAACAAAAAAAAAAAAATCAAGCGTAGCTTGAGCAGGATAGTGTGTCTCCACGGTCAATTTTGGAGATGTAAAGTCTCCAGATGTCAAATTAAAATTAAATACAATTAATAAAAAAAATAAAAAAAAATAAGGGAGATGTAGAAAGTCTCCACGGTCAATTTTGGAGATGTAAAGAGTCTCCAGATGTCATATTAAAATAATAGGTAATCATACAGGGAGATGTATATAGTCTCCACGGTCATTAATAATTGTAATACAAAAAAATAAAATATATTAGTCCCAAGCATTGTCATCATTCATATAATCTTTAATACTATAATAAGCTTTAGAAATTAGTTTACGTTTAACGTAACTCTTAAATTTATTTACTGATAAATGAGTAACACTACTTGGGAGCTTATTATAGAACCTTATACAATTACCCATGAAAGAGTTTTTTTATTTTGTGAAGCCGTGTAAAGGGCACTGCGAGCTTATGTTTATTTCTGGTATTAACATTATGTATGTCACAGTTCTTTCTAAAATTACTGATGTTCTTATGAACATGCATAATGTTTTCTAAAATAAACTAATCGAGCGGTTTTCAAGTCTATTAAATTCCGAATTTTATTAACTGCAAAAGCTGCAGAACTTAGTCTATTCGCTAATTTAGCCAGATGAGGACCCCATTGGAGTTTTGAGTCTAACGTTATACCAAGAAATACTGTATCATTAACTAAGTCTAATTTGTCATTTTTAATAGTTACAGTAGTTTGTCTATTTTTCACATTGGTAGTCATAAATTTAATACATTTAGTCTTTTTCTCATTTAGTAATAAATTATTAACACTAAACCAATCTACTACTTTTGATATAGCATTGTTTACATCCACATTAAACTCCTGTTGTCGTTTGACTTTAAATACGAGTGAGGTATCATCAGCAAACAATACTATATCATGGTTGTCTTTTATAAGGTATGGTAAATCATTTATGTAAATGAGGAATAGGAATGGACCCAAAATTGAACCCTGTGGCACGCCCATTGAGACCCATTCAGACCTAAGTAAGATAAACTAAGTCTTAATAACTAATTATTGCACATTGTATTGTGTGAAATCAATAGGAAATGTAAATATTTTAGAGGTCCTAGCCGTAGAAGTTCCTGGAGATTTCGGATTAGGGAGAACCAATGTGACATCAGAAATGCCAACGCTATGTGTTTCCTCAATATTAGGAAACACAAAGGAGTAGGATTTTCCTGGTTTTTTTCTTAGATACGAGACCTTAAATTCTATTTGAGAATAATGGCTTATAACTTTAGCTACGTACCTAGTAGACAATCGTTTTATTTTTTTGGAAATTTTATTAAGACAAAAATGTTGTCGTTAATTTTTTCGGGCCTCACGGTAGCATCGACATAGTCATCTTCATTTTCATCATAATAATCATCATCAGAAGTATCTGAGGTCGAACTTTCCTGCAAACTTAGTTCAGACCTTTCAGATTCCGAATCACTGCTTTCTTTTTCTTTTTTGATTTTTTTGGCTTAGATTGTGCGACAAGTTTCAAAGTGCGTTTCAACTCTCTCGCTTTCGCTTTTCTTTCTTGTTCTATTTTCTTTAATTGTTTCGCATTCTGCAAATCTTCCAACCTTTTTTTTTCCGGCGTATCAGTGTATATCCTGGACTTTCCTGGTTGCCTTCCTTTTGTCGTTTTTTTCTTTTTATGAGCTGTAGGATAAGGTCGAATCATTGCTGGCGTAATAGGACTTGGTTCTTGCGACTCAGAAGTCTGATACCAAGCTTTAAGTACTTGAGGAGGAGTTTTCTGTATCGCATCAATTACGGATGCAGAATCGAGATCAGTTGTTCCAACGCTTACGAGTGGATGTGCCTGAGAAGAAGATGCTGCATCTGTGTGAACATTCTGGACTAACTCTTCACTACAAGCCAACGTTTCAGATGAGTCGTTAGCATTATTATGAGGTTCTTGCATTGGTTGACTATTAGTTGTATTGGAATTTTCTGGACAGTCAATGTTTGCGTTGCTGGACGTATATACCTGAATTGGTGCAAAATCTTCATCACTGAAAGCCAATTGATTAAATGGCCATATGCCTGGTGAACTGAATGAACTTGTGATGTTCTTAGCAGTGAACGCCTCAAAGTATGCTATCTTAGCTATTTTTGGGATATTATAAATACTGATCGTTTTCCCTGGATTTGATACGTGCCAATCATTAAAGGCTGTTTTCAATTTTGATTTGAATGGCCCAAACACTCTAACATCTAGGGGTTGACGCCTGTGAGACGTGTGTGGTGGAAACGACAAATAAATTATGCCATTATCTCGTGCGTAGTTAATTGCTGCCAAACTAATGTGACTCTCATGATATTAAAATTGGATTTTCTTTTGTACTCAGCGTATGTTTTTTTATGTACACATCTACAAATATTTCAGAGTTGATCCAGCCAGTTCTATTGGCAGCCCCAATACTACCCTCTGGTGCTCCTTCCATAAAGTGGTATTTATAATGTACTCGTGGAAATACAAAAAGTGGCGGAATTGTAATTCACCTCTTTCTGCAGATACTATTTGCCCGACCTGTTTTTGAGCCTTTGAAGCTAACACTTTAGGAGTGTCTAAAACTGTCGATATGCCAGACTCATCGAAATTAAATATACGATCTGCAGGAAACTTATATCTTTCATACACAGTTTTCAAATTATCGTAAAACTCATATACGACTGTTTTATTGAAAGCAAAAGATCTAGCAGCACTCGTGTTTTCGGGTTTTCTTAAAGTTAAACTATTATTTATCTTCCGAAATCCATGGGTCCAGTCTATGCCAGCCAATCCAGTTTCGTCCCATTTTGGCGGATATGTACATTTCAGAGCTTTAGCATAATCATATGCCAACTTTCTGACTTGTAATATTGTGAGCCCGTAATGCATTTTTGAGCTTTTTTTCTATATATTCGTTCAATTGGGACTCTTGTTCTTTAGAAAATACTTGAAAACTCGTGAATTTAGACTGATACGTGCGGCTCGTGCCAGCTTCATCATGTTTATCTTTTATTTTCTTTACCTGACTCTCCATAGTTGAGGCCTTAATGTTATATTTATCCGCTGCTTTTCTGTAAGACATTTTTCCTTCCAAAACATCTTTTATGGCCGAGGACATATTTTCTTCATTTATAAATGTAGACCTTGTCTGTTTTTTCTTGTAATTCCGCACCATTTTTGCGTCTTTTCTGAAAAAATATATGATAATACATGTGGGTACATTCGTACAGTTAGGGGCCACATTCGGGGCACATTCGTACGTACGAATGTGCCCATCAAGTAGGCGTACGTATCTGCCCCGATGGTCAAAAATGAAAGAATTTTACCCACACACAAAACATTTAAAAAAACCAGCAAAAAAGATATATTATTATCATCGTGATCGTAATTACTTACCAATTAGCAATAATCCCATAGAATTTATCACTTCACATAACCACGAAACACCCGAAAACATCGACCAAATATTTACTTTGAGCGTGCAAAAACATGTTACGTCCTCTCGCATGACTCGCAATGGCCGCACTGGCGGCTAACTTCGTTGACAACTGACGGCCGTCCGGGTCCGAGCGGTTTAGAAGCATATTGACCAATAAATTTTGGAAAAATAACGCAAAAGGACCTAAACGCGTCAATGACCAATAAGCAAAATGCGTAGGGTAGGGGCACCAAAAGATGAACGACACCCAAAAGCTGAACACTCGATCGAAATAATCACATAACTAAATCGTGACAAATATTACATAGTTCGGAATTTATTTTTCTTAAACATCAACTCTTTGCTTACACCTCCATTAAATCTTAACATAGTATTATATTCTTTTTGGCCGTGATCGGTCGTCGGTCTGGAGCTTCCCGCCGAAAACGTCGATAGTATGGGAAAATAGATAAGGACAGTGCTCTCCAAATTTAAGCTTTTAATTACGTATAAAATTCAATAATTGTCAATCTTAGAAGGATTTGCTTGGTATGTATTCTTGATTAATCACTCTTTTATTGGAGTTATACGATATTTCTTTTTTCTTGTTAGTTAACGAGAAATATGCCGTTCAAGTAATGGTTTCAAAAATATATACCTAAGCCAATACTTGAACGGTGTTCAGCTACTAGGCAAGGCGTACTTTTTTTAAAGCTTCTCAATAAATCGTACTGAAATGACAGATGGAAAATTTAGAACTTAAAATGATCGTTAAATGCTCTTGTATCTTTAAACCAAAAGATGAACATAGCTTTTGATGTCTAATCCAATGATTTTGGAGTTTTAAATACTATGAAAACTATCACTGTTCAATAAAAAATGTGTGCCTAATACTTGAACGAATTAAATTTACTAGTTCATGTTTTGGATTCTATTCCAATATGTGAACACCTAATTGATGTTGTTTGTTCATTTCATAAATTCTGTGTCCTAAAATTGAACTAAGTAAATTCAGTCGTTCAACTTTTAGGCATAGTTTTATAATATGAACACTAGTAGTAGTATACTAGTAGTATTTATGGAAATGTTTACTAATATTATAAATGTTAAAGTAACACTTTTTGTCGGTTTATCTGTTTAAAAAGATAAGTAACTAAGTAGTTTTGCTAATAATTATTGATAAAAAATACTAATTCGTTGTTTTTATGATACAAATAACATAAAAAATAGGAACCTTATGTACGTAAGTAATATTAAATAAATGTAAACAATTAAAAAATAAAGAATATTTCGTTAACTCGCATTTTATTGCTAAAAGTGAAAAGAATTAAAATGACATAGGTATTTTATTATGTTAGTTCAACTTTTGGGCTCCAACCGTTCAGAATTAGGGCACGCTGTTCATCTTTTGGGCAAATCGGTACATTTTTGGTTTCAATGATTTTTAGAAAAATACGGAGATATAATAACAGGCTTTATAATAGTCATTTTCAATCTAGACCATATACTGTACCATATAAAAAAATTAAATAGGGTGAAATTTGTTACTTTCACTGAATATAAACTGTCTAAAGTTGGTGTAGTCGCTTAATCGTTCATCTTTTGGTGCTCTTACCCTATTGGTCAATTTGCGTCTAAAGGGTCCGAAGCCTACTCACACACGCAAAGCTGTAACAAATACGTCGATCTAACAGGCGGTTTTAGTGACTGTATGTAGCTTCCGCGTGTACGAATGGTGCCAATCTTCCCCTAAGTCTAAAAAAGAAAAGTACCGAGGTTCAGTGACTCTGAAGGTAAAAATTTAGGTTTAGTTGGGATTGTTTGGTCAACTCTGATGTTTATGTAATTATAGTATTTTGTTTACAATGATTATGATTTTTAAATCGACTTCCAAAAAAGGACGAAGTTCGGTTCGGTTGTATGTATTTTTTTTATGTATGTTCACCGATTACTTCGCCCTTTGTGGACCAGATTTCAAAATACTTTTTTTGATTCGATTTGCTTTCTTTAGGGTACACATAGGTATTATAAAAGAAAAAGAGCATTCCTGTCAAGTCGCCTACATCAAGAACCAAATTTATGAAGCAAGAAATGAAATGAAAATACTTACAAGCTTCTTCTAGTGATGTTCCAATTCCTCAAATAAAAAAGAAAAGAAAAAACTGCTTGAGCTAGGTGTTCATTTATGTGGGATACAGATACCATCCTTAAAAAGTGTACAAACTGGTTTCTATACAGTGGCTCGCAAAAGGACAAATTTCAAGAATGTAGAATCTGTGACGATACCAGAACAGTTGTCGAGATATATTTTCGCAGACTATCAACACGAAAGTTGTCGCATTATTGTTTTTTGTTCAGAAAAAGGCAGAGCTAACTTGGAAAAAGCTGACGAGTTATTCGTTGATGGAACGTTTCAGAGTTGTCCTCGGCCATTTGAATAACTCTTCACCATCCATGGAGATATGGGTGCTTCATCCTTAGAAACAAAAGTTGAACCACTTGTTTATGCCCTCGTGTCCGATAAGAAACAAGAATCATAATATATGCTGCATTATTTGCAATGATTAAATCACTTGTACCAAGTTGGACTCCAAACAAAATCCATTTGGATTTCGAAATAGCCATTGCAAATGCTTTTGTTTCCATTTTCAGTGCAATTAAAAAAGTGTTTTTATCATTTACCCAAAGCCATATGGAAAAATGCAGCGGTCAAACTTAAAATAAAAACAAAACCAGAACGCAGGATTGTTGGCTTTATTACCAGAAAATCTCATTGAAGTAGGGATAGATTATGTAAGACCTGAAAGTCCCTGTACTCAAAAATTTACGTTTTTAAAGTATATGAAAACCACGTGGTGGAAAAGCAAAGAATACATAACAACATGGTGCATGTTTGGTGAACGTCACCGTACAAATAATGGTATAGAAAGTTGGCACTCTCGTTTAAACAAAAACATGAAAAAACGTTCACCGGTATCAATACTGCGATTGATAAATGTATTGATGGAAATGGAAGACGAGATGACAAGTAACGATGATGTGGTACGTCGACGGAAAGAAGACATAGATCGCGATGATTTTATTATGAAAAGCCAGTTAGAAGTACTTCACAATCATATACCTAACAGTGGGTCATTTTTTGGACAAACTAAGATGATGCTCGTGTTTTATATAAGTAATAAATAGTATGTATGTATGTATGTAAACTCTTTATTGTACAAAAATATAAATATTACAATATTGTTACTGTACAAAGGCGAACTTATCCCTAAATGGGATCTCTTCCAGCTAACCCTGAAGTAGGTGAGTAAGGACAATGCATAGGGTTGGACACATACAAGTTTTGCACAAAAGTAGCAAAAAGAGATGATAATACTATAAATAAATAAATATAAAACAAATAAACTACTACATATATAATACACATAAATAAACTAATATATAAACTTATATATATATATTTATATGAATATATAAATAATAAACATAATTCTTAAAGGAGCTAATTATTTATATTAAAAAAATATATTTCTGTTTAGGCTGTGGCTGACATCGCATTATGACAGCTGGGATATCTTAAAATTAGTTTTAGTGTAAGCCATCAAAAATCGGTTTCATTGAATATACCTACAGGTGGTTTAAATAATTGATAGCAGCTGCTAAATCGCACAGTAGGACAGACAGAATTAGGTCTCCTTCGTAGTCCTATTAGTAGGACAAATCAGTATGACTACGAAAAAACGGGGGAGAATAGCTGTTTTCGAGGCACCTCCCCAAGCCGTACTACAGTAAGTTGATATAGACTGGCAGAGTGCAAAATATATGGACTTAACCAACTTAGTCGCATACGTGCCTAATATTTTTAAAAATACCTATATATTCCGACGTTTTCGCTTTCTGTTTTCCATTTTGTCAACAAGTAACGGAACAGAGACTGTATCGAAGGCTTTCTGTAAGTCCAAAAATATTCCGAGAGCTTTCATATTATAGTCTAAACTAGACTCGGCTAGATGAGTAGTTAGATGTTTAACTGCATCTACGGTAGATTTACACTGTCTGAAACCGTACTGGTTTTCAGAAAGTGTGTTGTATTTCTCAAGGTAAGCTTTGTCTAAGATTCATCACTTTCTAAAACTTTGGATAGTGTAGGTAACAATGAAATTGGTCTGCAATTGGAGATACAGTCTCTGTCCCCGACTTATGGACAGGTATTACTACTGCTTTTTTGAGAGCATCCGGGAATCTGCCTTGAAGGAAAGAGAGATTACAAGTTACAGAGATCGGGTAGCTCAATGCATCCACGCCGTACTTTAAGAATTTTAAATAAAAGAATTTTATTGGCTGGGTTTACTTCGTCTATCCCGGGCCCGTGCTTTCTCAGATGTCTTACTTCTAGAAATTATATTGTTGGCAAGTTCTTTACCTAGTATGTTTGTAAAGTAGGTGTTAGCAAAGTTAATAGATTCTTGCGGTGAGGATTTTAAATGCAGCAAATGCATTGGGCCATGCATTTACTAGGTTACAAATTTGTTTAATGAGGGCCCACTGTTTTTGATATTATTAGTGATAGCCTGTATTAGTGCACGCTGGTGGGCTCTTTTTTGTCTTTTTAATAACCCGTTACACGTATTGCGATATCATAAATAGATTGTCTTAACCATACTATTGTAAGGGTCTATTTTAAGATTCAAATGCAATCTGTCTCTATGCCTAAGACATCGTATAAGCCCAGGCGTGATCCAAAACTTAACATTTCGTTTCCTGCAGGATATAGCAACTGTATGAGTATGTTTCTGCATAGCATTACGTATACCTACAAGAAAGGAAGATGTTAGTAGCTCTATTTACGTTATGTCCAGTCAGCAAATCGGGCCAGTTTACTAGTCCATCTTTTTATTTTCTGTATCAAGGTAAATTTAGTAGTTTGTACTTTAGAGAAGGATATCATGACACAGGCGTGATCAGTCGTTGTGGTTTCACAGACTTTAGTTTTTGTTGGAAATTTACTTTTTATCATGCATTGGTCAAGGCAATTACTAAATCGAGTTGGTAAGGTGTGAGCTTGTAGCAAGCCATGCGTGGCCAGCATATCAAGATAATCTGCTTTGATCGAGATTATCTGCTTTAATATCTATGTTTATGTCACCTATTATGACTATGTTTTTATATTATTATTTTTGTTTTGCTAAGAGTTTGATCAAGGGTTTCAACAAATTTATTGTTTTTTTTTAAAGATGGAGGTCGATATAAAGAGGCTATGGCGTATTCAAGACCAATAGTTGTAGTGAGGCAGTTTGCCCGAAGGTATTCCGTAGGTTCAGTGGTTTTATTACAGAGGCTGTTTTTATGTAAATTACTATGCCACTATTTTGGTTTATATTTATAGCATTTGAAAAGCACCTATAATTTGGTAATATGGGTAATTTGGTTATTTTTTAAAGCCAACATTATGTCAGTACTACATTATGTAAGTTCGTAGTCAATATCTAGCCTTTCAAATAGTAATTGTAGAACGACAATTTTTTTGTTGAGTCTTCTTACATTTAGAATAAAGAGCTTAAATTGACGCCTAGAACTAGCAAAGAGAGTCTTGCAATCTTCAGGTGCGACCAATGCCACTGAATCTCCAATATTGACACTACTGTCAATGTCAGTTGATACAGTAAATACGTCAGTCACACCCACAAATCATAGAAAACTTTTTCCATACATTTTAGTAGGGTAATATAATAAATAACAACAGAGAAGACCTTTGCATGTGTTCTAGTACTCTAACCTCAGTTGGTGTCAAAGAGTGCTTTAATCCTTGACAGGAATGGGATCGGCTGGCATTAAAAAAAAAACTCAATTCTGACGATTTTCTTGCTGACTGTACATTTTATCAAAAATCTGTGAATGTCGATTGTCATCGTCATCACTCAAAAAGTTGGGAAAGATCTCCTATGATCATTTTCGCGTAGCAGCAAGGGATCTGGTAGCTGCACTTAATGCCCCATCGCAACTTTCCACCCTGTATATTCTACAAGCCCAAGACACTAAACCTAGTACAATAAGACTACCGGATGAGATATAGATAATTAGTCACGTCATTAATGGGGGAACACGCAATGTTTTTGAAGAACAATTAAAAATTCTGTTTCTAGTACGATAACACTCCCAAGTTTTTTATTGTTACTCGAAACAGGGCCTACCCTGTTTACTACCCCTAGGTAGGAATATACGATAACGCAGTGCTGCAAGCCCCCATTACTGGCCTTACCAGTGGCAGCAGCATGATAAAGACGCCTCGTACTTAGGTACCTATCTAGTACGATCGACCTCCTCAAAAAACCAAAGCTCATCTGGAAGAGCATCAATTTCTGTGTAAGAAAACCACTGCTGCATTTTCCAAACACTCTCGAACGTGGATGCTGCAGCGATGGAAGGTTACCCCTTTACGCAGCTGTATTCGGCGTTCAGTTATGTCAGCAATCACCATAATAATATTTTTTCTAACTTAGTACATGATTGAGATTCTATTTGTATAGTGGTTTGAGAAACAATTAAAGTTGCTCATTTTTCAAAAATATTATGTTTGTCACTAATTAATATGAAAATTATGGTATCTTAACATTTTCATGTCCTACTTGAAAATCATCTAATCTCAGAAGTAAAAAATTGAGTACCTATTTAGAAATTGGTGGCCATGATCCAGAACAAGAAGATTTCATATGATGTTTTTTTAAATAAAAAACAAATAAATTGTCTTAACACCTATAATTATATTACGTTGTTTTACTAATGGTGTAGTGAGTTTTAGTTTACTTTGTTTGATAAAAATGATCAAATTATTTGAATAACCAATCTTTTCTGTCTTTATTGCCCTCATCCAAATTTCAATTCCATTCCATGTTATGTGGTATAATGTCTTTTTATATGAATGAACTATTCAAAACTGTTCAGAATAATTTGAAACAATCAATGACACGTAAAATTATTAGTAGGTACCTACATGACCGTCGCACGCGTATTTACCTAACACGTTCGGCCCACCACCGCTCTAAACAAGTGTTCGCTTTTTGTCACAATATTTTCACATACAATACCAATAATTATAAAAAAACATCTACTGAAATAATGGCACACAGATACCAAGTTGTAAAACAAAAAATATTAATATATTTATTATTAAATTACACAGAAAAGTATAACACCCTATAAATATTCATATGGAAGTGTTATCAATAGTTCTAATTGTAACATTATTTCTTGTTTTCTCACTATGTAGGTATGAGTAGATAATCTTAATACTATTCTTAACAAATCAGGTAATTCAACTAAAGCAACTTGTCAGTACCTATCAGGTTCGTCAGTCATTCAATCAGTCAAATAATCAGTTAGAGTATCTGTTTGGTTTTACATTATCAATCGTCACTTTGGGTATGCCACGCTTCAAATCAAATAGCACATAGTGCTGGTCGGTATTCGTCACGGTCTGTCTTTGTTACGGCACCTACGTGAATTTCTTTTCTCACTGTGCAACACCAAAGGCATAAAAATCACAAATCAATAACAGGTTTGCATAAGTTGCTAATTCTGTCGCTTCAATTCAATAATTTTTTTGTAGGTTATGGCTTCCATCGAGACTGTCGATGATACCGCCAGTGTCAATGTTAAGAAAGGCGGGAGATTTAAAAGAGAATTGACAACAAAAGACAAAACAAACATTTATTGGCCGTTTTCTCGTGGTCCTACTATTTTTGTCCTACTGACTTTCGACGGAGCCCTGCCTTGCGGCAGGGCTCCTATTTCTGGGCGGTTTGCCCTTCGGGCGTTTAAAGATACCTAACGAACCTAACCTACCTACTTTTACAACCACAATTAGTATTTAGTGATCAAATCTAGGTTCACTTTTTGACTAGTAGGACAAATTAGTAGGACCACGAGAAAACGTGTCATTTATTGATAGCCTAACTACTACAATGCGGGTCATTTGCAACCTTAAAAGATGGCGGATGTGTAATATGTTTTAGTTTTGTATTTTTGCGTATTTAGGTGTTCAAAGTTGTTTGTTCTGATAGTGTTTTGTGCCTTTGTGTTGCACATAGAAGACTTGGACTTAGTTCGTGTATCTGGCATTTTACTTCTCGTTTCAAGTGGACTCGTAGTGGTTCAGTGGTTAAAACTATCTTGACCTCTGTCCTACATATCACCGTACAACGTTGCCCCCAATCTTCCTAGAGAAGATTGTGTTTTATTGCTATAGTGATTTATACTTATATATACTTGACACCGGCGAAATCACCTCATTGTGGAAACGCCATATCCCCGCGGTAGTAACTGTTGAAGTTGCCGCGGGGCAAAAAAAAAACTGCTAAAATAACAGATTGTTAATTTTATTAAATTTACTGAGGACGAACACAAAAGGGGAGTAGACTAATGTCAGAAGGAACTGGATGTTAACAGGACGGGGGATATTGGAGGAAAGGATATCGTAATGTCGTAATGTAATATCGTTGTGTACGTTTTTGCTATGAGGTTCCCAAACGAGCGCACATTACCCCTTTCCTTAATGATAGGAAATTATTAAATATGGAGAATCGAAGACGACTGCATCTAGCTTACACGGTTCGTAAAATTCTTGACTTTGAGAAACCTCGCTATTTATTTGAGAAGCTTAAATGGGTAAAAGACACACGCGGCAGATCGCTAAGAAGATGCACTAAGCTTGCAGTGCCTCAGCACAAGTCAGCATTTTTTAGAGGGTGTTTTAAATTTGCTGCTGCCAAAATTTGGAACGACCTGCCACCACCACTGCGAGAACCTATGTCTCTGCAAAAATACAAGCGGTTGGTCCGAACGCACCTAATAACTACTCAAAGCAAATTTTATTCTCCCTCATAACGTCATATCATAATCTTAACGTTGTGTTTTTTAAACGTATGACACATCGCGCCCACACAGTCACATACCTACTCACACATGCATACATACATTCACAAACTACACACACTACACACACTATCACATCGCATGGCACTTTTCTCTTTTTCTTTTTCTTTTAACTTCTTCAACCAAATGTTTTCATTTGTAATTTATTCCATCTTTTATCTTTTTAAGCATGAAATGTTTATTCTCTAGTTTACTGTATCATCAACACTTTGTATCAGTTTGCGACCGTCCCGCCTCTAGGGACCAGTCTGAAAACCAGCGCCGGGCATATCTGCCTAGCACATGCTGAGATTGGGACCCTTTGCTCAACCTGGCTTAGATACTATAAATTTTATTTTTATTTTATTTTTTTCTCATGTACTAACTTGTTTTTATTTATTATCGATTTCTTTATATTTGCTAAATTTAAGGTTGTGGCAATAAAGATTATTCTTATTCTTATTCTTATTCTTAAAGCGGGGTGACAATAAGGTTGCAGTTGAAAAATAGGTGTTCAAGGGTACCCTGTGCCAGACCACACTCGAATAAAGAGTGGTCTCGAACACGAATTTTAGCCAAGAACACCGGAGTACATCAGAGGCGTAAACGGATGATCGTAACCGTAATATCTCTCGGGATCGATTTCTTGATGAAGAACCATGGCTTAGAGGGTAAATCTGGTTGAAGTTTGCTATTATATTTGCCAACAACTAAGTGGGACGATTGCCACCGAGCGGACCAAGCATTTCGCATATCTGGGAGAGCTTTAACGTCGCGAGGAAAACATCGGTCATACGAGGGCTGTTCCGAAAATTTCTAGCTACTCAAAAAAACGAAGAGATATCTTTATTATTTATTTACAGTTTTTCGAAGTATTCGCCTGCAGCTTCGATGCACTTTTGCATTCTTCGAAACAAGAAAAAAATCGATCTGCGATCAATCGACTGCATCATTGGAGTCGTTAAAAGTTCGTCCTCTGGTGGGTGAGGCAATAGTTGTACACGGGAAATGGCCAAAAATTCGAGGGTCCGAGCAGCAGTGTGAGCTGGGGCGTTATCTTGGTGAAAAAGAATGCCGCGGGTACCGCTTTTCGGACGATCCTCGCCGAGCTGTTCGAAGGCTTGAGGTAAGCACACTTCGGTATACCATTGACTAGTGACAGTTCTTCGGTCTTCTTGAGGAATAACTGCCACAGGACCACTACGTCGAAAAAACACGGCGATCATTTTTTTGTTGACCGTCCTACCTCGGGCAACTTTCGTAGGTAAGCCATCTTCCTCGAACACCTCCTGGGGGTTGCGTCGATTGTTGCTTGGTAAGTAGGTCGTAGCTATATATATCCACGATTCATCACTCGTCAGGATGCTCGACACCTGTTGTGATTTGCCGTGGTCAAATTTTTCGAGCATATATTTGCACCAATCTACCCGCCGAGCTTTTTGATCTTCAGTGAGCAAATGCGGTATCCATCGTGAACAAACTTTCCGTACTTTTAGGTGATCGTTCAAATTATTTGAAACTGCTTGTGATCCAATCTTCAGTTCATCTTGTATCTCCCTATGTGTAATATTTCTGTTTTCTTTAATAAGCCACTCCACTTTGATGACATTCTCGTGAGTCACTGCAGTCGGCGGCCTCCCCGGTCTAGCCTTATCTTTGACAGACTCCCTGCCTCGTTTTAACTCACGGAACCAAAAGGAAATGGTAGCTAATGAAGGAGCAGATTCTCCAAAAGCTGTGTTTAAGTTTTCATGTGACTCCTTAAACGTTAAACCTCTTTTGTAGTCGTAATAATTAATATATCATCACACGAAATTCCTCTCTTGTATTGTAACGTTCATGTTGAAATCGAAACAATGTACTTATGACACATATTTTTAAAATATTTTTTTTAAAGTCTGATAAATATTTATAATTATTTTCGGCCAGTGTTTTGAAGGCAATAAAAAAGGGTTTTAATCGGTAGTATAACAAGTATAGTTTTGTTAATAGGACAGGTAGAAACTTTCAGACCGCCTCAAATCTTCCCAGCGTAATTGCCTGTTTTGCACAGAGGTCCGCGTCTCGTTATCTTTAATACCACTGTGACACGGAATCCAAGCCAGTATTACTTCAATTTTACCCGTGAGACCTCTTTCGTGAGAGGAGACTCGTGAGAGTATCTTTAAAGTTACTGAGAAGTTGTCACCAGCATGAAATGAACGTTAAACTAGGTCTTGTAAACAGCTCAGCGTATCTGTTAAAATAAGGGACTGGTTCAAATGGTGAGAGTACACATAGGAGACAGCTTCTAGTAGGGCGATAGCTTCCCCATAAAACAAAGAATTACCAGGAGGAAGTTTGTAATTTAAAATAACTTTATACTTGGAGATCCAGACTGCAGATCCCACCGGGCCTAGGTCAGACAATTTGGAGGCATCGGTAAAAATAGTTAGTTAGTCTGACCAATTATCATCAATCACTTTGTTAAATAAATTATTAGCGCCTATTTGATTTTTAGAAATGCCTAGATTGAACAGAACTGTAGGCTGGAAAACCAGACTGTTCAGTCTCAGCACCTTCAACCGACCATTGGACCACGCGACCTACAATCCGCTGACACAACCAACACGCCACTGACCCATAACCCAGATCTAAATCTGCAACAGCGGCTAATAACACACACAGCACACAGAGCCAAACCTGTGTATGTGTACATAAATGTAAATAATATAAATAGCATGTAAGTGAATAAATAAATCAGATATCAACTGTCCGTTGGTGTTTCACTCCTAACTACCTAGCTTGCCCAGGGCCACTCTCTGGGAGCTACTCCTTCCCCATACTAAATCCTCACTGTGGCCAAGACACCCTTCGCCATCTTTGATCAGTCCTGTGAGTCTGCAGGCTGGCGGTGAGTATCCAACCTGGTGCCTATTTCCTTCCAACCTTCCGCCTGATGCCTTAGGTCGCATGGTACAGGCATCCTGTATTCATATATTTATGTATTGACTATCCATAACTAGGGCTAGGCTCTGTAAGGCTTTAGGGCTGTTAGGGCTGTTAGAGTGTTAGGGTAGGTCATAGTTTCCCCTAGTAATTCGTAAGGTCAGCTGGTTGGCGCAACGTCAACTAGTTGGTTTTACAAAGACTATCATAGTTAATTTCAAAAACGGGGTTAGTGAAAAATTTGTTAAACTTTAACAGGGAGATCTAAAATAATTTTATAGCTATTTATAAGAAGATGAGACACTTTGTGAGCCTAATACGGAGAAACAGACACCACTTGATCAAGAGACTCGAGGACAAGAGTAGGTATGGGATGATATTTGAAGCGTTTTAAAAAAGAATCTGTCAGCAAAGTAATGTCTTCGTAAGTAATGCGTTGGATCCATACACTCCAATTGAAGTGCATTGGTTGGGGAAGACTTCATGGCTCCAGTAATTATTCTTAAACATCTCGTTTGGATTCTATCTAGCATAAAAGGCGAGTTTGCTACACGGTGCCAGAATAAAGCTACCGTAGTCAAAATGACTTCTAATAAGGGCGTTATATAATAGTTTTTGACTATAAGGATGGCACCTTACATCTGATAAAGCTCGGATGATAATTATATTTTCCTTTAGCTTTTTGAAACACATAGTTAAGGTGATATAATAACATAGGTGATGATAAGGTGGAGACAACTTATGCCCGGTTCCTATATTCAAGAAACGAATCGTATTCCTAACGCCTCGTTAAAATTTGACACATTTTGAACGTAGCAAATGTCATAACGCTACGGCCCGTAAGGAAAACGATTCGTTTCTTGTATATAGGAACCGGCATTTAGAGTCTAAAAAAACACCTCAATACTTATCCTGAATTCGGTCATTTAAAATCTCCATGTCAATATTTTCAATGTTCTCGGAAAGACACTACAAACTTCAGTCAAAGTACTCAAAACATATTGATATTTTTCTTTTTCAGTGCCCTGTATGGAATGCCACATATCAAAAAAAAGTACGCCTTGAAATAGCACATCTCAAAATAGTACCTAAAACAAAGACAAAGGTGTTAAAAACCTCATTATTCTCGGCCAACGACACTTATTCGTTGACACCCCGTTAACTAGAAAAGTTATAACAACAACAACAGACGAGAATGAAACTTACAGCCCTTATTGAGGACACTTTGATTTGACTTTAAAATGAAGTATGCCTCTAGTGCGGCACAGGTCGGCATCAAAGTATAACTCTAATTGAATTCGAGGTTAAGAATTATTTTAACGTAACGATAGACCTCCCGTAGATACTTATATGTGTATAAAATTCAAACACACATATATATAATCCATGAAACATCTTGGAAAATAAACTGCATAGGTACCTTCTTCTTGGATTTCCATAATTTCACCACGTGCTAATAAACAAATGGTTATAACCATAGACGATAACAAAGTGATTAAGTTACGGCGTCACAAGTGCACTGCTAATCAGGATTGGGATGTTATCACGTTCGTTGCAGAAATGTTAATGATAATTGCAATTTATTATGGGGTCATTTTTAGTATTTGACAGATTGTCTATTAGGGAATCATTTTACTTGCCTTTTAGACCGGGATACGCTCATGACCTTTTTCCATTTATGGCTTATGGCGAAATCACTACTCTGGATTCTGTTTTATATAGTTCTCTAAACTTAATAAATAACCTAAAAAAACCAAGGAATGTCTCTTCTTTTTATACATAGAATTTGCCTTAATCCGGCGCTGAAAGCATTTATTGTTTCATTTTCTCTTACATAATGCGTAATCTAAAAACTTAGTAGTATATCTGGTCCGAAGTTCATTTTATAGTCCGGCTTCTATCCTATTCTTTTTCCAACATAAGAAATGACAGATGATGCACTGTAAAAGATCGCAAAAGGCCGAACGCACTTTTTCACTCGCACCCGCTTGCATGTATACTTACGCCGCGCTCGCACCCACGGTAGGTAGACTTTTAATGCGTCTGACAAGGTGTTTAAGAACTATTGAAACTGTCTGTTAACAGTGATAAGTGGGAAAACATCTTTTGATAGTTCCTCAAGTAACAAATATAAAATTCAGCTTTTATACTATAACGTAAGTATAATTATAATTCATTATAATTTAAGGGTGTCTGCAACTAGGGGGTTGCAACTGTACTGTCTGACAATAGACAACGTGATTTATTATATTATTCCAAATAAAATGTGTGAAAACTGAGCTTTATACTTTAACAAAATAGAGGTGCAAAACCTTTCAAAGCCACCGTGATCCGAATTTCATAGTTGGGGATCGTTTTTGCCTGTATAAGGGTTTTATAAAATAAGGAACTGCTGATCGTCGCGGGCTCTTGGACCATTATGGGTGTAGTACAAAAAACTGTTGATGGTGGTAAAAAATGAAATGGAAAAAGTTTAATTATAACTAAAACGTTATTAATTATTATTTGGTAATAAAAGAAGGGTACATAAATCCGCTGTTTTATTTATTACTTGTTGCAAATATCTTACGATAAATAAGTCTTACATAAAATATTTGACTTATATAAACTTACAGAATATCCTAAAAATAAATATCATATTAATAAAATAACAATAAGAGCTCCCTATTGTTGCGATGTCTGTGTGGTAAAAGAGTTCGGTTCAAGTTCGGTCCCGGAAGTGGTTTTGGTGTTAGAGTTCCGCCGGTCGAGCACGCGGCGCGCCCAGGCCAGGTCGCCCGCCGGGCGCTGCCGCGAGTGCGTCGCGGAGCTGGCGCTGCTACCCGACGGGCTGGAGCTGCCCGCCGACCACGCCCAGCGCGCAGCCGATGACCCCGAACCGCCCTTATTGATCTTAAATTGAGCGATCGATGTCTCTATTTTAGGCGGACTTATGGATCTCGGCAAGTCTGTCGCCTGGCTAACGTCTGCCTCTTTGTCGACTTCTTCGTTGCTGTATTCGCTATCTGATTCAGAGCATGAAGAGGTCTCCTCTGCGTCACTCATAGCCACGTTCATAAAATGCTCGGTGTTTTCGTTAAGGTCGTAGACTTTTTGTGTCCGTACGCTCCTGGCCGATGGTTTGCTTTGGACTGCGATTCGTCGTGAACCTTTAATTTTATCATAGCATGTGTCCTTCTGTAGCAACATAGCGGGGAATCTCGAATCAATATTGGAATATTCAACTGCTTTCGATACAGACCGTTTTGGTCCCACGCACTGACACCCTGCATCTGCGTTTCCAAACATGTAATTAAAAAGCATTTGTAAGAAACATATCACCATCGCAGCTAAAGCGACTAGTGACACACAAATGAAAGGTGACCAATCAGTATCTACGTTAAAATAGGACTGAGATAATACTGTCCACGGCTGCCATACGCTCGCCCTGGGGTTTGATTGAAGTTGAAAAAGATTACGCCGTGACAGTCCTTTGCCGTAATTC
The DNA here is from genome assembly GCA_923062465.1 of Acleris sparsana. Classification (NCBI taxonomy): domain Eukaryota; kingdom Metazoa; phylum Arthropoda; class Insecta; order Lepidoptera; family Tortricidae; genus Acleris; species Acleris sparsana. The sequence continues at coordinate 44,619,246 of OV281285.1, read as the reverse complement.
TGTACAGCTGCGGCTACTCTGAGGATCCCACCAAAAGCTGCGTAAAGCTTTTCATTAGCTAAATGAGGAGCCACGTCTCTTTTCATCCAGTGCCATAAATCATTGTTAAAATTGACCAAAGCTGAGTGACGACAGCTGTCCGGAGAGTTACGTAAAATACAACGAGATGCTGAAGTATAATACCTCAGTATCATATTTTCTGATTTTGGTGAAAACAAATTAACTAATCCACCTTGTTTAAGCGGGAGCGCAATGGCTGAGGGATTAGATGCGTCGTCAACTTGTGGGATCGGTAACTGTATACATGCATTCGAATTTCTCTTAACGACTAAACAGCTACATGGGTCGAAGAGTCTTCCCGGTCCTATCATAATTTTAACAACAGTCAAATTTTTTAATTCGGGAAATCTGGTTGGCCTTTTCCAGCCTAGACCTTGTGTATTAAGAATCATCTTTAATTCGTCATAAAAATCATGTAACTCTCTTACTTGTTTGTAAGGCACATATCCAGCGTAATAAGCAAACCTGGAGGTGGGAAGCAATTCACTTCTTAAATGTCCGCCAATGGTATCTGCTAGAGTGTCTTTTAGTATACTCCTAGTATGTGAATACTCCAGTTGATCCACGGTATGCAAGGCTTTTCGGTAATAACGCAATACCTCATTAAGATACCTTTTACTGACTTCTTTAGGTGTTGTACGATGTGGTATAAGCTTATTAAAAATCATACGTGCTCGCAATTTCGCCAAATCATCTTGATTCCAGCAGTCAGCATTATGTTTACTATTAAACAAAGTAGAGCCTGTATTACATTGTGTCCTACAAATTTTACTGATTTCTACTATGATAACGAGAAAAATTAATATTTTGCGTTGCATTTTACTTTGATTTAGATTTAAAACTAGTAAATATAATTTAAAAAATTGCGCACTTTGTGTGATTTGTACTTTGTACATAGACAACGAGGTATTTTTTTTATTAATTGAGCTTTGGCTATCAGAGCTATCAGCTTAAGTAGACGTTTCAAAATGTGTAATATATATATAGGTCTACCAGAATCTCATGTCGGACCATGCTCAGTGTAGGGTTCCGATCCGAAGCCTAACGGCTTCAACAACCAAATTAGACTCGCGACAAATTTAGCTATGCCGTTGGAAAACTGTTAACCTCATATATCGACATAGATCGCAGTCAGTTTACCAACATAGCAAATAAGTTTTCGGTAGGTATAAACATTTAAACCGTTTGTACATAACTCAAGACCCAATGAAGTCTACTTAATCGTAATAGTTTTCCTATTAAATTCATTATATGTGCTTTCATTTTATGGCCCATCTACACGTCGGTGGATCATGGGCGAGCGTAAGGGACGGAGCAATATGTTAGAGTGAGGAACATATTCTTGCATATCACTCTAACGTATTGCTCCTTCCCTTACTCTAGCTCATGATCCGCCGACGTGAAGAGGGGCCATAAGATATTTTTGAGATTTTTGGTATTTGTAGTTTTGGCTCTAGGCGGGGACACTTTACTCTAATAAAAATAGCGCTTTAAAGCTTAATATTTCATAAACGGATACGTTGATCGAAAAATAGTTTCAAATAACCAGCAATACTTTTGAAAGACCTATCCAACAACACCCTACATGGGGCAGGCGAGGAAAAACAATACATCGCCACGTTAGGGGTAGGGGAGGTACACTAAAGGATTTTTGTCTCAAATCCTAAAATTTCATGTCGTGTTGTCGGCAAAAAAGTCAAAATGTCTCAGTCTTATGTTCAAAAAGTAATGCCATAAAGCTTTTGTAATAACATCAATGTATTTCGGCCTCGTCTCGTCTCACGCGAGGGTGAAGTGCAGGCATAAAACGGAGCCCGCAACGCTGATCGATCGAACGTCGAAGGTGAATGCAATACCTTAATAATCTGTGGTGAATGTTTTTTATTTTTTATCTTTATTTATTTAATTCGTTTCGGAGCCATAGACTAACTTTGATGCTAGAGGAATTGAGAAATGTAAATGGAAAGAACGAATGATGGGAGGCCATTTGCAACATCAAAAGATGGCGGATGTGTAATTGGGTCAATTTCTGAGCGTGTTTTTATTTGTGTCTGGGCTGAAAATCGAGGTGATATATGATAGAGTCTGGCCATCGAAACGTGATACTGAAAATGACCGCGAAATTTAAAAATGTAGCTATAGTATGTCTGAATGAGCTACAATTAAACAATGTTGATGCTTTTGTCATTAAGTATTAAGTTATAAGTTAATGACAAAAGCATTACAATTGTTTAATTGTAGCTCATTCAGACATACTATAGCTACATTTTTAAATTTCGCGGTCATTTTCAGTATCACGTTTCGATGGCCAGACTCTAATTATAATGAAATTTATTTTTTATATCCTAAAGCTCATTATTTCCTACTGGTATAAGGTAAAATTAACTGGATGTATTATGTTTACATTATTCAAAACAATATTTAAATCGGTGAAACCAAGACTTGGTGGCGCGTCCAAGAGCTGGGTCAATCAGTGGAAAAATACATACTGAGGTTCGGGTATACGTATGCCCTTTTTTATTATTAGAATATAAAACTGGACAATACATAGCATTATTACTAATATACACAGATTAATTTTTTATATTATTTAAGTAAGTGGGTCATTCTCATTTTTCGTGATTTTTACGCGTCCGCCTGTGAGAACGTATCTCTTTATAACTGCAGAGTTTTGAAAATATTATATGTCAAAGAACGTGCCATAAACTTATTGTTGCATTAAAAATATATATAATAACTAGTTATAAAATAGCTGAAATAAATTACGAAAGTCCGAAAACTGCTCAAAACAGCAGCGTCCAACACCTGCCTCTTAACTTAAAAGTAAGAATAAGTCGAGAACTATCTTATTCTTTGGCATCCTTTTATATTTTATTAACAAGACAGACATTAAACAATATTTCTTTCAAATTTCATTAATATTGATTAACAATTAAAAAAGTTATTAAAGAAAAGGTAAGCGTCCGCTACAAACATCTAACTTACTTGAATGTACCTAAAACACAACCGTACCTAACCAAAATGGAACGCCGTTTGCAAGCGCGCGTTTCCCCCCACCTGTAGCATTCAGTTGTCGTCAACTATCCTATCATAGAGGACGAACCTGCGCAAGCGGCGTTATGCTCCCGGCCGGCCACATCGATTCTCCGGCCCATCAAAAAACTTCATCCACGCAGTACCTAATCTACTTGCAGGAATTTACTCCTTGTACGTAACAAGTAAAGAAAAGTCATATTCTTCAAGACATGCGTATTGAGTCTAGTTTGAATGTAATATAGTAAGTTACTTGAGTTGATTTCAGTTTCGGTGATAAATAAATAAACAACGTGTTTTCTAACTTACCTGGATCTAATTTACTTTGACTTTTGAAAAAAAATCGGGTAGGCAAATAAAGTACACCAAAAATTTTGCTCTTATATTTAATTTACAAAATTAATTATACACAACCAAAAATCAACAGTTTTTACATTCTCTATGACTTAATTTAGCTCAAATTGCCACCTTCAGCTAATTTCCTTTTGAATACCTTTCATATGAGTGATTTCTCACTGCCTGCATTTCACTTCACTTCACTTCACTGCACTGCACTTTGGTTTGTTTTGACACCCTTGGCACTATGGACACCCTGAGCCAACTCAAGAAGAGCATGGAGGAAATGAAGGAGTTCTTCTCTGCTAGGATGACCTCATTCGAGAGCACCGCCTCGCACACCACCAACACTGACCAAGCCGCACTTGATGAATTTAAGGTATTTAAATCGCTCATCTGGAAGGCAGTTTCAAGCCTGCAGGCTCAAATGGAAATGGTGGCTCAATCATTGGAGGATTTAGAGATGAGGTCCCGGGTCAAAGTACTGCTACTGCATGGCATTCCTGAAGTAGCAAATGAAACTGCAAAAGAGACTGCAGTCACTATATGCACCCAAAATCTGCAGGTTCACAGTGTCTCAGCGCAGTCACTTCAGGTTTGTCATCGCCTCGGAAGGCTAAAAGACCATGCAAAGCCTAGACCCCTCCTTTTGCGATTCGCTTCCCTCGAACAGCGAAACCTTGTATGGTCCTCAAAGACCAAGCTTAAGGGCTCTGCTATAACCATGTCAGAGTTCCTGACCGGTACTAGGCACTCGGTGTTTATGGAGGCCCGGCGGATACATGGGGTCAAGAATAGCTGGACGAGCGATGGGCGGATTGTCGTCCTATGCGGCGACGGCTCTCGTCGACGAGTCACGAGTCTGGCTGAGCTCCGAGCGCTGCCGGCTCCGGCTCCGACTCCGGCTCCAGCTCCGGCTCCGGTGTCCTCATCGGGAGGCGGAGCTACGTCGTCATCATCAACTCCAGTGCAAGAGCCCGCCAAGCCGCCTGCGCAGCGAGTCAAACGGACAGTGACCGTAGTTAAAAATAAGTAATAGGTACTTTGTTATTGCCCTCTTTCATTTCTGGCACATCTATAGCTTTCTGGTTAGGTTGATTTCTTTATCTATTCTTGTCTTATGTTGGTTATTCGTGTGTTGTTTACGTAACTTTCCATTCGCCATTCTGTATTTCTACCTTCATTTTTAATCACTTTCTCACACTTCTATTTCATTTCATATTTCCATTATTCGCACAGTATGTCATATGTCAGTATTGTCAGTATGACGTTTGACATTGACAGTTGGTTGACACTTACTTGTAAGGATGGGCCTATCGCGGATTTGCGTTTTGTTTATGCTGTCTTGGTCGATGTTTGTGGATCAACGCAGGAAATTCATATTTTTATGTAATATTATGTTTTAATTTTAGTTTTAATCCATATCATATTTTTAAATCTTTTAGGTTTTGATGTTTTACCGACGTAAAGCCAAACTTGTTTTGTATCCTTAACAGCTGAAGGCGAGCGATTGAGTTGAAAGTTTGATTGTTTGTTGCTGTAGATCTTTTTTTATTTTTTTATTTTTAGAAATAGGTAACTGTTTATACATAATAATTATATTTATATTATTTATTTAAACTATTATATATTTATTTATGCTTACATGTCTGACGTTTTCGGCGCTAGTCATGATAGCGAATTCTTTTCTTTGTCTTCGTCAAGCCTGTACGACTCGCTAAGTGATTTATCTGATATGCCAGATCTCGGAGACCGATTGCACACCATCTTTCCCACTTCTTTAAAACACTTTAACGTTGTCCACATCAATGCACAGAGTGTACCAGCTCACTTTCCCGATCTACTTTCAACCTTTTCTGATAGAAACATTCACGCCATACTCATTTCCGAGACATGGTTTAAGCCATCCCTCTCATCTACCCTCTATTCTTTACCCGGTTACCAATTAATTCGCAACGACAGGACTGGGTTCAAAGATGGCGGTTTGGGTACTGTTCGCGGAGGTGGTGTTGCCATTTATTTAAAAAATGACATCGTTTATGAAATTGTGGCTGAGTCACCATCCATGTACACAAAGTCACCGGAATACTTATTTCTCAGCGTTTCCTTAAACCATACCAAGCTACTTCTCGGGGTTTATTACAGTCCATCTTCCAACATAAGCTATTTTGATGCATTTGAGAACACGTTATCTGATCTCTGTCCCCAGTTCGAACATAGCGTAATCATGGGCGATTTTAATACATGCCTCATTAAAAATGACCTTCGCTCTTCTAAGCTTCAGTCTCTAGTAAATTCATTGAATCTTAGTATTCTCCCTCTCGCTCCCACTCATTTCCCTCATAATGGTCCTCCTTCTCTTTTAGATCTTATTATAACCTCATCCCCTGATTTTGTCTCATTTCATGGCCAGTTTAATGCTGCTGCCTTCTCCAACCACGACCTAATTTACGCCTCTTTCAAAATTCGCCCCCCGAAACGTAGACACAAATTCGTCCTTCGTCGAAATCTTGGCGACATCAATCTGCGGGCCCTGCTCTCCGATCTTCACAATGCTGACTGGCAGGCTATCGAATCTTGCACTGATATCGACCTGAAACTTGAGATTTTCAACAGCACATTGCTTGCGATTTACGACCGACACGCCCCTCTGAAGCCAATGCGCGTCAAACACTACCCTGCACCGTGGCTAACCGAGGATATCAAAGCCCTCATGGCGAAGAGGAACCGCGCCCGGGTGAGGTTGCGCCACGACCCGTCCGAGGATAATCATCATAACTACGTCATCCTGCGTAATCGTTGCAACAAGAAGTGTCGGGAAGCAAGACGTCGTTATATCCATGAGTCTATTCAGAATTGTCCTCCCCATAAACTATGGAAATTTTTGAAGTCATTAGGGGTAGGCAAATCTCAAACTCACTCTTCTAATCATAAAATTAATCTCAACACCCTGAATAAGCATTTTAGCATTTCACCGGTCACTTTAGACTCTTCCGTAAAGAATAATACTCTATCTCTTCTTGCTAATGCCCCGAACCCCGACTTTCCCCCTTTTGATTTAGGTTTTATTACTCCGAAGGAGACTATAGACCTTCTGAAGTCTATAAAAACCAGGGCCGTCGGTGAAGATGGCCTAAGCTTAGACATGCTCATGCTGGTGGCGGACTTCATAGCTCCTATCCTTTCCGACATTATTAACTTTTCCTTCTCTTCGGGCTGTTTTCCTACACTGTGGAAACTTGCTCATGTACTCCCTCTTCCAAAAGTGTCAAAACCTGCGTCCTTGTCCGATTATCGTCCTATTTCTATTCTTCCAGTACTTTCCAAAATAATAGAGCACTTTGTTAATCGAAGACTGTCTCGTTTTCTTAATATGCACAATCTTTTTAATCCTTTTCAATCTGGTTTCCGCCCCGGGCATAGCACGGTCACTGCTTTGGTCAAGGTCACCGATGACATTCGTCTAAACATAGAAAATAAACATCTGACTGTCCTGGTTTTGTTGGACTTCAGTAGTGCGTTCAATACAGTTGATTTCGATATTTTACTCGGCATCCTTAAGACCCTAAATCTCTCTTTTTCGGCCCTTACGTGGTTTGAGTCATACCTCCTTGGAAGACGCCAGCGTGTTAAGATGGACGAAAATAATTCAGATTGGAATACTCTCACTGCTGGTGTCCCTCAGGGGGCTGTACTCTCTCCTCTTCTTTTTTCAATTTTCATAAATGGTATAACGACTTCCCTTCTTTCTTCTTATCACTTATACGCTGACGATTTGCAGATTTATGCGGGGGCTAGTTTTGATGATTTCCCTTCCTTGATTGACCTTATCAATGACGATCTTGCCACCATTCAGAAATGGGCTGCTAATTTTGGTCTAAAGGTCAATGCAAAGAAATCGCAAGCCATTGTTGTTGGAAGTCCTCACTACATCTCGAAACTGTCTGAAGTTGTGATACCCAATTTGGTGTTTGACGGGACCATAATCCCCTTTTCCTCTACAGTTAAAAATTTGGGTATCACAATAGATCAGACTCTCTCCTGGTCGACTCAGGTTACCGAAGTCAGTCGCAAGCTCTTCGCTTCACTTCATTCTCTCAGGCGCCTGCAGAATTTTCTTCCTCAACATACCAAGATAACTTTAGCCCAATCTCTTCTTCTCCCTCTCTTAGACTACGCTGACGTTGCTTATATGGACCTCTCAGAACAACTCCTTGACAAACTTGAGCGACTCCAAAACGTGTGCATCCGATATATTTTTGGCTTACGTAAATACGACCATGTCTCCCACTTCCGTGCACAGCTAAACTGGTTACCTATTCGTTTTCGCCGAAACGTTCACATCCTGTCACTGCTTTATAATTCAATTTTTAATCCTCGTTCTCCCACCTACCTTTCTGAGCGATTTAGCTTTATGGCCACCGGCTCCCAAAATCGGTTGCGCTCAAAGGCCAATCTCACCCTCGCTTTCCCCTCCCACAAATCCAAATCCTATTCCAAATCCTTCTCGGTGCATTCTGTTAGGTTGTGGAACCGGCTACCAACTGGCATAAGGCAATCACAAACAGTAGATTCCCTAAAAGGCAAATTAAAGAAGTTCTGGCTTGACTCTCTCTCCTAAACATAAACTATCCTCTAGGTTAATAAAATATAGTTTATGTATGTATATTTAAGTATTAATATAGGTATATTTCTGTATCTGTTTATGTAGGTATTTGAAATTATGAAATTATGAAATGAAATTATGAAATTATGAAATTATACTTTATTGCGTGTAGATTAATGTTACAAATTGCAGATAGTCATGCTTACATCTAAGTTTCATTTAACCCTACCTTTGCAGGTGTACACGCAGTTACACAAAAACTACTGCCTTTATTGTGCTCTGAATGTTAAATATACAATATAACAATTATAATAATAAAATTAATTAAAAGAAAAGAAATACCCTATATACTATCAATATTAACGACTCATCAGCATTTATTAATACATTTTTATAATACGATAGAAGAAATGTCCATACTTAATTATTATTTATCATTAAAGAATTCTTTAACGCTATAATAGCATGTATTATAGTTGCGCGAATGTATTATTGTTATTATTATTATATAAATATTTTATTTATACAGGCTTTATTGGTTAGGTAGGTAAGTTCTTCTAAATAAATTTGTACACTTGCTTACTCGATGCACAAACTTTCACTTTCTCAATTTCTCAAGGGTTAGCTGGAAGAGATCCCTTAAAGGGATAAGTTCGCCTTTGTACAAACTTTTCTAATAATTGTATTGTTCTCGTTTTTCTTATGTACAATAAAGTGTTTACGTACGTACGTACGTACGTACGTACGTACTTTTTGGCATTTGGCGTTCAGGTAGATTAGATTTGCCCAAGTTACGTCCACGTAGGTTAGCAAATGCCCAAGTAAATTATACATTTTTCTATAATTAATTTAAATGTGACTTCATTTTACACTCAATTAAGGCCAATAATTATTTGTACAGTCAAATAATATATAGAAGCTATATTTAAAAAGGCAATGAATATTTACTTAATTAGGTACTCAGAAACAGTGATTTAGATGATTTTTATTAGAGGAACTATCTTTGGTAATGTTACGAACGGATCTCCTGCTAAATTGATGTTTGGTGATAACGAAGACTGAGCATTGTAGTGCAGCGGGGTAACGCTGCGAGTGTCCTCGGCACGATGCCGCAAGTGGTTACGATGGAGGGTTTTTTTTATAAATTAGTTGTAGTACAAATTTCATATTTTAGTTTTATTTAATTTATTCGTACATTTAATAAATGAATTCTGGATATAATAAAATATGAAACAAGAAACAAGAAAACATTAACATAAAAGCATTTTGTGTACAAGAATTAAACCTAAGCAGGTAAATTAATTTACAAAACTAAAATAAATTAATTGAATTTCTTTTTTTTACACAATGCACTTTGAAAAACGTAAAATTCATACTTACTTGGACAACAAATAATTCACTTGGACACCTACCTGGCGTTTTCATAATTTACCTGGACTGTTTTTAGCCTACCTGGCATTGAAATAATTTACCTGGACACTTTTTTTTTTAAAGCTTAATAACTTCTTTATTTCTCATCCGATCTGTGGCAAATATACATATTTAAAGAGTATAAGTTAACCATTATTATAATAATTAGTTCAATTTCTTAAAATCGGACAAAAAATGAGTCAAGTAGGTTAGATAAATTTACTTGCATTTTGAGAATGACCCAAGTAATCGATTCCTACATTTTGTGGGCAAATTTAAAACCGTTATAACTTCACTAGTAACGCTATAATATTTGCCGCCCCCTCCCGTCCCTTTCACCTTAGTCGCGATCTAACGCTCGACGTAAGCTGTGGTGTGTTATGTTGCTGCGAGTGCCATTAAAACACGTAAGTACTAATCTCCGCTGGCATGGGGTCAAATAAAATCAAATTTTGGTGGCGCGTTTATACGTTGATTCTGATAAGGTATTCAATAAATAATTAACGTTTAGGATTGCCTTTTGAGGTATTTTTCCTATACTATATGTTTTAAAATTGTTTAACAAGGATTATTGGTTTTAGGGTTAAATTTCAATAGAATCCCAATTTCAGTGGCGCAAATTAAGGTGGGCAAAGCGTTTTTTTGCTTTATTTTGCGCCACCTGAGTTGTTAATTAACGATTTTTGCGATTAATCTTAAATTCTATTACAGTTCTGTAAACTACAAAAGCATCTCCCGCCGTTTTACCTTATGTGGTTACTAGTTATTGTTAAAAACTTAACTCCAAAGCATTTTTCTAATATTTTTTTCAGTAGTTGTTGTAGTAAGGTAAAAGCACCTATTATGGAAAGTGCTTTAGTTACGAACAATAAATAAAAGGTTTCGAGATTGATATGTGGTACAATTAATTTAGTTTGAAAAAGTTTACGGTTAGTTTTGTCGCTGTCAAACGTTTTTTAATGCTTTTTAAGCTAGTCTTTCACCTGGAATAAAACGATGAATAAAAGAAAATTAGACTGTTAAACGTGGATAAAGCATTCAGAAAGTGACGGATGTTTTATCGACATTTAACCAACGCGACCATAAAAAAGCCCTCTGGTTACTGGCTGGGTTTCTTAAAGATCCGTTAGATCAAATTTCGGTCTTGAATGTCAAAACTTGTATTCAAGTTACTAAAATATGATCTGACATATTTACTAACGAACCTTAATAAAACCGGGCCTTATTAGATTTCATCTTAATATAAAAGCACGTATTATGGGTGAACAGTGCTCTAGTGATAAACAATATATTTAAAAAAATCTACTGAAATTTTAATGCGAATAGTTTAACGGATTAATCGTAACTAGAGCACTGTCCCATATAGGTGCAGTTACCCTACGTATGGTTCCTATTATGTGTACCTAAATCATGCACAATATTTTTTTGTGAAAACTTTAAGATTTTTAGAAGCTTTTATTTTTGTTATTATATGTAAGTGGGTTCCTTATATATCATGTTTTGCATTTAATTACTGACGAATAAAAGATTTGATTAGGTACAAGCTCGTTTCATTTCTGTTATGCTCTTGTTCAATTAAAACAAAAACTGATGACTGGAATCTGTTCCGATCTACTTATAATATTATATCACTAAAATGTAAGTAGTTAATTATATCCAAAATAAAGTTATTATAAAAATAACTAATTTTGGTGGCGTTTAAATTTAGGTGACACGTCATTACAATTCAGGTGGCAGATACCAATTTCCGTGGCCAGCTAAAATTATTTAATTTGTTATATCTTCTAAAGTTTTGCAGATAGCAACATCCCTTTATAAATTCCGTTTTAAAACATTTTTTAGCAAATTATCAGTAAAAATAATCTACAAATAATTCAATTTTCATTTCGCCACCGAAATTGGCAAAAAATCGTGCATTGTTGAAATTGACCCAATTTGTTTTAGTTTTTATTTTTGTGTATTTAGGTGTTCAAAATTCTTTTCTGTTAGTGATTTGTACTTTTAATGCCTTTGTGTTGCACAGTGACAGAAGACTTGGACTTATTTCGTGTATCTGGCATCTTACTTCTCGTTTCAAGTGGACTCGCAGTGGTACAGAGGTTAAAACTATCTTGGCCTCTGTCCTACATATCACCGTACAACGTTGCCCCCAATATTCCTAGAGAAGATTGGATTGTGTTTTATTGCTATATTGATTTATACTTATATATACTTGACACTGGCGAAATCATTCATTGTGGAGACGCCATATCCCCGCGGTACAAGGTACTCAAGTCGCCGCGGAGCAAAGAAAAAAAAAACACGAATGTTGCGATACACATAATATGCCGCTTAAAAACCGGTAATCAGATTTTTGTCCTTAATTGCCGATTATCAATTTATATCTATCTTATTTTACAAATAAAGTAACAATGATAGTTTGAGAAAATAAAATCTCCAAATAACGATTAAATACAATCTGCAAGTGCATGCGACGGGGATACATGCACAGAGCTCGCGGTCGCACTGCATCTTCACCATCACCATGCTCACCGAGACTGGTCAGTAGGCTGGGCTTATCTTATCTTATTATTAGAGGACGCTCGCGACTTCGTACGTGGAGTATTTTTGGAAAATCCTTTCTTAGTGCACCCCTAGACCCCATAGGGACCTGCGTGTCAGGTATAATTAACTATATAACAATCTGAAGAAAAACGAATTTCAAAAAAATGCCAAGGTGAGTTGGGCTCGCGCTGATTAAATTTTAGGCTTTTCCCCACTAAAGCTTAGAGTGACATAGGCTTCATTTTGTCTTGACATAACGACTCAGTTTCCGCGGAATAACGATAAACGATTCATACTCGAATAAGTCATGTTAAACTTTACATAGTAGGATACAAAATAGCGGCCCTCGTGTGTACCTCTGTATTTATGCGGCTGCGTCAATATAATATATTCTGGATTACGTACTGGTGTTATGGGCGGGTTGCTAGTTGTACAATGAATCGTATAAGTGTTGCCTGCGCAGAGTCCGGCGTGCGGCAGTCGTACGTCCGTCTGTGCGACCTGGCGGGCAGCGAGCGCGCGCGGCGCACGCGCAACACCGGCGCGCGCATGGCCGAGTCGCGCGCCATCAACATCTCGCTGCACGTGCTCGAGCGGTGCCTGCACACGCTGCGCCGCAAGCAGCTGTACGCGCAGGACCTGGTGCCCTACAGGTCAGTCACCACCTGTCCCCTAGTTAACCAGCAGTGCCCCACAGGTTGACAGTCACCACCTGTCCCCTAGTTCACCAGCAGTGCCCCACAGGTCAGCCACCACCTGTCCCCTAGTTCACCAGCAGTGCCCCACAGGTCAGCCACCACCTGTCCCCTAGTTCACCAGCAGTGCCCCACAGGTCAGCCACCACCTGTCCCCTAGTTCACCAGCAGTGCCCCACAGGTCAGCCACCACCTGTCCCCTAGTTCACCAGCAGTGCCCCACAGGTCAGCCACCACCTGTCCCCCAGTTCACCAGCAGTGCCCTACAGGTCAGCCACCACCTGTCCCCTAGTTCACCAGCAGTGCCCCACAGGTCAGTCACCACCTGTCCGAATTCGTGACATACCGCACGTGAATCGAACGACGTTTTTAATACAGTTGCGAAAAAATGTGTATCTGTGTATATGTGTATGTCGGGTATCTGTGTATCTCTGCTCTTCCCCCGGACCTTTGAGTTTGAAGTGAGCTTAACGTGTGCACACACTCTGTCCGAAATTACCTAAAAATCAAATACTAGGAAAGCATAAACATTAGAAGTACCTAGTTAAGTTTTTTGGCAAGCGGAGGACTTGAATAATACAACCTTCTCGATTGAAGTTCGTTATATTAATGAATCTAATGCTAAGAATACAGTGGGGCGCCTCTCGCAGGAGGTCTGTTCTAGACCTAAGTCAGCGTTCTCGTAGCTCCGGTGTTTATAGATAACACCGTACCAACGGGCGGATGCATAACTCCTCCCTCCTTAAGTTCGGAATCATCTGATGGTGGCACACCTGACAGATGATTGCGACTTTTGCAAACATCAAATACATTTGGTTTATATCTAAGCAGTAAAAATAAAGAAAAACTTAAAATTATGATTATATAAAGAAGCACAGTGCCTAAACTAACACTTTTCACATTCACTATAGAGACATTTTCACCAGAAGTTTCACTGATATCACTGTTTGCGAGTGAGTACGATAAAAGCTGTAAATCATTTAAATCTAGTCCTTCCAATTTAATCGGTCTCCTTTCATGGATTTTTATAGGATTTGTTCCTTCAGGGAAATGTATGATAGGTAATTTCTGATAAGGTACCTTTTGAGTGTCTGAATGTAGCATTCGAAGGTGATATCCAGAATTTTTTATTTCACATTTATCATCTAGAGTTAAAATGTATGTGCCTTGTAATTGATATCTTATTATCTCGTTGGGACATATTCTAACAAGCTCAGAACTTGATTTCGTATAGAGAAGCCATCGGTTTTTCTGAATTGATTCAATTTTTGGCACATTAATTTCTACAGGAATCTGAATACAGGAAACGTTGGTGGAGTACCTCATCAGATCCGCAATACAGGTATCTGCTACAGGTAAGATGACATCTTCTTCATTGCATAGGAAGGTGAAGTCATCAACCTCCCGGCACGGCTTGGCGAGCGGTTTGGAATTTAGACCTTTCACTATAAGGTAGCAGTGGCGAAGCGTCACGTAAATAAATAGACAAGCCGGAGCAAAAAAAGGTGTATGTATGGCGTGTGTTGTGTACGTGTTTGCCCCTTCGATTAATAAAAAAAAAACATACCATAGATGTCATCTTTTAGTTCCCAAAAAGCAGTGCTGAAGTAAGTGCGGTAACTGTTTCTACGTGCGATCCTTGCAGTTAAGGCTTGGTCAAACACACGGCGCGACGCAGCGCCGCGTCCGCGCCGCGCGACCGCGGCGGCTTTAAATACATGCTAACAGGTTAGCGACGTCAAACATGGGCGCGATGCCGGCGGGACGCAGTCTGTTTGACGTCGCTAACCTGTTAGCATGTATTTAAAGCCGCCGCGGTCGCGCGGCGCGGACGCGGCGCTGCGTCGCGCCGTGTGTTTGACCAAGCCTTTAGTGTTCACCACCTTCGCCATACATGACATCACTGGTATTACATGAACAGTGTATGTCAAGTATGACAAAAGTGGCTTTGAAAAAAGCCGTTAGTTGCGTACGCACACATTAAACACACAGACAATATAGTTAATTTACGTTAGAAATCAAAACACAGTAAAAATTAGCTTGCTAATACCTATCATGCAAAATAAAAAGTTGTCCTTTGTTAAAAACAAAACAAAAATAAACCAAATTAAATACATGCACCGCAGGTCTGCACACAGAAACCAAAAAAAAGACTTAATTAAACATATATTTACAAATTCGTGCAACAAAATCAACCGAATAAAGAAAACCCACAGCCCGCGGCATGCGCCGTCCGTACCCGCCTTCCTGTACCTATTAAGAAAACCATGACACGCATACGCATAAAGCGCTAAACAATCCAAGTAAACCTAAACAAATTGTAAATACTAACATAGCTTTTAAGTTTCTAGATGTAACTAACAATATATGGACCTGGTCTGAAATAAATGATTTGATTTGATTTGATAAACTAAGTTCATGCAAATAAATATAGAAACCGATTGAAAACTCAATATAATTATATACACTTGAAATACGCTAGGTACAGTTCGATACTTATTTATATTCAAGAATAATTCTGCGGGGTTTTTTAACAAAATGAGCTAATACGTTATCATAGATTGTGGGCCTCAAAGTTATTACCAAAAAAAGTTTCTATTCTACTGTTACCGAACTCATGTAATAATATACAACTCCGTATATGTTTCTCGCTTTGAACATGTTTCTTAGCTGAATTATATATATTGTTGATATCTGCAAAACCGGTTCGATTCCAAACAGCAAACACGAATAGCAAAACAATTTGTTTAATTTGCAGCTGCCAGTCAGCCAATTGTATTTATCATATAATTCACTATGGAAGTGTTTGAAGAATCCATCTCTACGCTTATAATCAATTTTTAGGTCTGGGCGAGCGCGTCCTAACTTAATGACATGTTTTTTATTTTCAAAGGATAACCTTGAAAAACATGTTAGCTCATTAAGTAGGTAATCTGTAAGACAACACTCAATTTGAACCAATGCGGCCATATTTAGTACCTACTTTGAGTACCTACAGACAGACAAAAATATTGAAAAACCACGAATATAACCTAAATTAGATTTGGGTAAAACCTATAGGTACCTAACGTATTAAAAATAGAATAGAAACACCAACCTCCGTCGTCGTGAACAAAAACAAATAATCCAAACAGTAGGTAACTACAAACAAATCATTACAGCACATGAACACACGAACGAAACGAACACTTAGCGAGCTAAATTTCACTAGTTACTTGAATCATAAAACACTAAATAAATAGGTAATTCAAAACAACTTTCACAAGAATTACCTACACTGTATCTTTGCGCGACGACGCGAACTAAAGTAATGGCGTCGCGTAATATTGCGTAATGAAAAAAGGATGCAAAATATTATTAAAGTTTGAAGGTCGTAGGTGGCGGCGACGGCGTCCTCGAGAAAAGAAAGTGACGCGTGCTATACACTTAAAGTTGAAAATGGTTTGAAATAAGCCGGCGCCCGATTGTGGACTAGAGCGGTCTCTCACTCTGATTTTTATTGTTTTCTCACGTGCGGCCGTGTCTGTGTGTGAGTTCGAAGCGCTAGAAAAATGTTTGAATGTGTTACTTCAAGTGCGGCAAAGGTCGACCGCAGGACTTGTAATAATTTTGTGGGTGTAAGTTCGCGCGCAGTGAAATGTAACTGCGCGTGTGTACGAATATATTGTTATTGTTTCTTTCTTGTAGGTAAGTGAATATGTGCGAGCGAGTATTACTGCGATAGATTTCGGCTTTGTAAATAAATTGCGTTTTGGTTATGCATCGTATTATGAAGATGGTAATGCAAGGTAAAGCTATAGTATACCGGGTTATTTTCGGTTTTACGTTTTGTTTGTATACCTACTCTATGCATAGGAATTTTTGGTAAAGCCGTAAATAATCGGCTTGTACGAACGCCTCGCGACTGTAAGGTAGGGGTATTTAGGTAAAATGAGTAAGGTTTGGTTTGTATGGGTGTTGGTAATAGGAATAGGAACAATTCTATAGTAAAAATAAGTATCAATTCTAATTAATGGAATCTCCATTATAAATGTTATCAAAGTCTTCTTAAAATATGATTTTAGAACAATAATATTCTCAGTCTTAATTAGATTTTCAGAGTTTGACGGATACACAAGTTTTTCTGTTCTTTCTATATTTTTCAAAACTTTTAGAAGTTCATCGGAATTAATAATTGATTGATGTAATACTCCTAACTTACTGAAAGCGACGGACGTTTCAATTTCATCCAGTTTCAAACTAATTATTTGAAAATTATGTAGAAATAAATGATATATTGAAGTTAATTTAAGTATAAGGTCATCTCTTTTTACTTCGTTAAGGTTTATATTTATGTCATTGATATTTTTTTTCAACTGCATGAAATTTTTATTAACAATACCTGTAGCGTTCGAGACGATACCCGCCATTTTAGACATTAATGATAGTTTTCTTTGAATTGCATTTTGTCGAACTTTGACCTCATCTATTAGTCTATCATATTTAAGAGCATCTTCGTTATCTAAGTTTCCTGATATAGCTTTTATTATTGTACCAAGTGGATTTAAAATTCCTCTTTTAAATCTTAGTGTGGGAACTAACTGCTTTAATCTGTTAAGTGTAAGATTCTTTATATATTCTACTTGAACAATTGTATCTTTAAGGTTAGGGCTTACAGACTGGTTGAAATTTCTATAGATCCATTCATTAAACTCTGTGAGCTTAATGACATTACTATCTAAGTCTTGACTTATATAACTTAAATCTAAGATTTGAATCACTGTCCATTTGTCGTGACTAATAAGGGCAGTACCTTCCTTAATCGGCAGGATACCCGGATTATCTTCAATCTTTTGAAGTTGACGGGCCTGGGTTAGAATGACTTGGATCAGCAGCAGGGCGAATCTGCGAATAACGTTTTATATCTTTAATCGGAACTCTAGTGATACGATTTTGGGTTTGTACGGGTATAACATTTCTTCGTGCTTGATCCTGAACTTTAGCCTTTTGATATCTGGGTTTATCTTTGCTGCGTCTATTGTTGACACCTTTAATATAAATTGTGTCCCCCTTTTGTAAATCAAAGTCACTTTCACCACCTACTCTATTTCTTACTTTGTTTTTACCTCCTAATATTTTTTCTGATAAATGTTGGTACAAGTATTTAGTTCTTTTCGCATGTTCCCTAACAAGGTTTTGAGTGTACTCTTTATCAAATTCTACATTAAATAAACTATTGTTTTCAGTATGACCGAAAACCACCTCAAAAGGAGTTAGACCAGTGGCTGTATGTATGCTATGGTTATAAGCCATTAAAGAGTATGTCATAACGGATGCGGCATCCGTAATCTTTTGTTCGTACTTAGCAATGCGGTATATTTCAATTAGAGTTGAATGCAACCGCTCAATGAGACCCATTGAGTTAGGGTTGTTCGGGGTGCCTATGTGCAAATCTATTTTGTAAAATGATAACAATTCTTTCATCAATTTATTATTAAATTCGGATCCTGCGTCTGAACTAATTTTATGCGGTACACCATAGAAAGAAAAATATCTTATGAGGGCACGTACCACCTCAGGGGTAGAACGATTAGGGATTTCTAATGCTTGACCAAGTTTACTGAACGAATCTACAATGGTTAAAAAGTATTTACCTTCAATATTAAAGAGATCTATGAATATTTCTTGAAAAGGCCTAGATTGTGTTTGTGTCAGTTGTAATTTGGGTTTAAAAGGTTTTCTTTCATACTTCATACGCTTACATGTGTCACATGCGTTAATGATGCTTGCTACAGTTACATCCATGTTATCCCAGTAATAGGTTCGTCTCAAATGTACGAGGGTTTCTTTGATGCCTCTGTGGCAAGTCTTACCACGATGGTATTTTAAAACAATTTTTTCCTGTTCATTTTCATCATCTTCATAAACGACTCTTTCTGTACATTCCAAGAATTGAATAGTATTTTTCCGAAATAATTCTATAACAGTTTTAGTAAACAGTTTCCTATGATTTTTGTCTTCAAAATAGAAAAAATATTTTATTTTTGGGTTAATGTGCTCTTTTAAGAATTGTTTGATTAGATCGGGTCTATCGGTTGGTAAGTGTATTTCTAAGATTTTTTGCTTTTTATTTGAGATGTCTTTTACAGCTAGTTCTTGGCGGAACCAAGTAAAAACTAATACTTGGTTAGGTTTTGTATCTATAGCCTCTTTAAGAATGGGAATTCCGTCAGCATCTACATCGTCTGCAGAATGCGCGGTTTCTGTTTCAGATTTATCAGGTCCTTCAGAAGCAGTAATGGTACTACTTCCGGGTGACTGGACTGAGTAAGGAGAACGGGGCCTTTCTGTCGTTTCATTTTCGTCAACATTAACTGACATCGAGTCCTTATCTTCAGCGGAAAGAGCATTTAAGCGTATCCTAGACAGCGCGTCCGCGTTAGTGTTCTGATTTCCATTTTTATGTATTACTTTAAAATCGTATTCTCCTAAGCGTAATTTCCAGCGTGTCAATTTTGAATTGGGTTCTTTAAGTGAGTCTAGCCACGCGAGGGGCCTGTGGTCTGTATAGATAAGGAACTTGTTACCATAAAGGTAAGGGCGAAAGTGTTTTACGGCCCAGATTATGGCCAGAAGTTCTTTCTCTATTGTACTGTAACGGGTTTCTGGGTCATTAAGTGTGCGGCTAGCATAAGCTATGGGTTTGTCTTTACCTACGCGGCCTTGGGACAACACAGCACCTAAAGCGTAATTAGACGCGTCGGTAGTCAATATAAAAGGTTTGGAAAAGTCAGGGTATTGGAGGAGCGGTGCATTAGTTAATATTTCCTTACATTTTTCGAAAGAGTTTATAAATTGTTCATCTAGTGTTATATTTTTATTCTTTTTCAGGCACGCTGTCATTGGTTGAGTGATTTTCGCATAATCCTTAATAAACTTTCTGTAATAGCCAATAAGACCAAGAAAACTTTTAATTTCTGTCTTGGTCCTAGGAAGAGGATAGTTGAGGATGGCATCTATTTTTTCATTGTTAGGTTTTAGTCCATCAGGTGTTATAGTGTGTCCTAAATAAGCTACTTCCTTACTCAAAAATTCAGATTTATTAAGTTGCACTTTAAGGTTAGTCTGTCGAAGTCTATCAAAGATTATTCTTAATTTAGTTATGTGTTCATCAAGACTGGACGAGAACACTATAATATCGTCTAAATATATAAGGCAATGAATGCCCTGGAGTCCACGCAGGACGTTATCCATGGCTCGCTGGAAGGTGGCAGGAGCCGTTTTGAGCCCGAACGGCATCCTAAGAAATTCGTAGTGTCCGAATTGTGTTGAGAAAGCCGTTTTAGGTCTATCCCTTTCTTCAATCTCTATCTGATGATATCCACTAGCTAGGTCTAGTACCGAAAAGTAGCTACTTTTACCAAGTTTATCAAAAAGGTCCGTGATATGAGGAAGAGGGTATTTATCATCAATTGTTATGTCGTTTAATCGTCTGTAATCTATCACCATCCTGTACTTTTGTTCACCAGTGGAATCCATTTTTTTTGGAACCAGGTGCACAGGTGCACTCCATGGCGAATAAGATTCTTTGATCACATTATTATCTAATAATGATTCAATTTGATTTCGAATTTCTGCACTTTGCACTGGAGGTTGTCGGTACGGCCTGACATAAATGGGATCTTCATGAATTGTTCTAATTTTATGTTTAACCTGGTTAGTGAAACTCAAAGGTAAGTGTTCGCAATAAAATATATCTTTATACTCTAAACAGAGATTATGAATTTTTGTACGCTCTTCTTCATTCATGTGACTTAACCTTAGTTTATTTAAATTTTGTTTCAATAGATTTTCTTTCTTATTATCCTCAATTAACATATTACTATCACACTGTTCACTTTCATACTTTTCTACATAACATGGCTTAATAAATCCTAAAGTTACAGCTCGGTCTGACGTATTTTGTAAGACTGTTACGGCAAATCCGTCTGTACATTTCACCAAAGCTGTTGGTGTTCGTACTCCTTTGCCAAAATCGATATGACTAATTATTGCCTCTCCATTTAGGAGGTCAACGGGTATTTTAACGCGTGTTTCAGTTCTGGGGTCTAAGTGAATCTCGAATGGTTTATTATAAATTATAGGTATTTCTGCGTTATTAGTTCGCAAAACCTGATTTTTCATATCGATATTAGCACCTAACTGTGTTAGCAAGTCTGATCCAATCAATCCATCATAATTTTTGTCCACATCATAAATATAAAATTTATGATAATTTGTGCTTTTAAATGATTTTAATAAAGGTATATAAATAACCTCGTCATGAAAACTGCGAGCATGAGTGCTCACTACCTCAAAAGGCTCTTGGTGTTTAAAATCTGAAAAGAATTCTTCGGCTTTCGAAGAACTAATAAATGATCGAGAACTTCCAGTGTCGATCATGAAGCGAGCTTCAATTTCTGGTATTAAAATGTGTGGTAATTTTAAAGGAGTATTGCAATTTAACTCAATTATTTCAGGACTGTATCCGAGGCTTGAATGTAAAAATTTTCAGGCTCAGTGGTATTTTGAGTTTCAACAAATTGGTATTCGTTCGAATCGAATTCGTTGAAATCAGTAACGTTATTCTCATTAGGTAAGTAATTTTCTCCTACACTTTGTACGGGACTAAGTGTTTCTTCCGTATAGAACAATTGATTTGCAGGACGAGTATTCGACTGATTTGTGTTTGGTCTAAGCGGAACGGCTGTGCGCATAGACACGTCATTGTCATTATTATAAGTGCGCGGCACTTGTGGAGTTTGCTGCGGGATGCCGAAGCGAAATTGTGGTGTTTGGGGATTATGAAATCTAGTCGCATTAGCGTTATTCTGTGTGAAATTAGGTCTATAACCTAATTGCGGCTGAGATGGCTGGCTACCAAATCTATATCCTTGTTGTTGGTTACTTCCTAATCTAAAACCTTGGGGTTGTTGAAAAGTTCCAAATCTAAAACCTTGGGGTTGTTGAGAAGTCCCAAATTTAAAACCTTGGGGTTGTTGAGATGTTCCGTGCCGGAACCCTTGATGCGGCGCATTAAATTTATTTTGAGGCTGAAATAATTTAAAGTTATGCCCACTATCATTTTGGGGTTTTGCTTGATTCGTAGTAAAAGAATTTACTTTCTTACTGCGTGAATTATACTGGTTCAAAAAGTTAACTTCCTCAGTTACAATGCTTAAATAGTCCTCTAATATAGTTGCACCCTTAAGTCTAACAATGCGAAGTAAATCTTCGGGAAGGTTATATAAAAATACATTTAAGGCGGCGTTATTACATATGATCATTTTAGCGGCCTTAACACCTTGATCTGTTATTAGGTTAAGCTTAGAAAACAAAGTGCTCCTAACATTTTGAATTCTGCTACAAAATTCGATATATGTTTCTCCTTGTTTTATTTTTAAATGGTCTAATTCGATGGCAATGCATTCCTCGGAACGCGGATCGCCGAAATGCTGCGTTAGCACCGACTTTAAATCGTCCCAGGCGGTCAAATCGTCTCGCTCACTGATAAGATGCGCGGCCTTGCCAATTAAACGGCTTGTTATAGAATGGAATATATATAAATCTTGAGCTGCGTTACCCGCTCTATGATAAGTTCTAATTATATATTCACTTTTTCGTAAAAATAAATTTAATAGTTTTTCATCTCCGTCAAACTTTGGAATTAAACATAACATTTCTTTAGGAATCGTCGTAATTGTGTCCATTTTGATTTATATATTTATTATATTTCACAATTAATTTAATTTTCTAATGTATAAATTCACTTAATAACTTTGTAATAAAACTTAACTATCACTTAAAATTATCACAGCAAATTGGAATGAGAATAGGGAAAAGACAGGAAAGTGAAAAGGTCTACTCACAAACCGCTGAACCCCATTTCCTCCGAATTGTCAGCTGCGTCGCTTTGTTCTCCGCCCACGCACGTAACGATATTTATTTGGTTCGTAGTACCCGGTTAGCGTAAAAACGGTAACTAAACCCGCGCTCGGACCGATTATAGTGTCCTCACAGGCGTAAGCGTCGTCCCGGATATCCTACCGGCTGCGCCAGTTAAGTTTTTTGGCAAGCGGAGGACTTGAATAATACAACCTTCTCGATTGAAGTTCGTTATATTAATGAATCTAATGCTAAGAATACAGTGGGGCGCCTCTCGCAGGAGGTCTGTTCTAGACCTAAGTCAGCGTTCTCGTAGCTCCGGTGTTTATAGATAACACCGTACCAACGGGCGGATGCATAACTACCTACCTTACAATCCGCGTTGTGTCGGGCGCGACCGCCCGGGCCGCCAGCCGCTGCGCCGCACCGCGCTACCCTCCTATAATAATTACCTCTGCGCTCCTGGTACTTTATTTAAACATGCAAACCCTTGGTTGGATGCACGGCCTAGTTTATTTAGTATAGAGCCTAGTAGTGGCCTTGTTTATTTAGTAGGAAAAGTAAAAAGCACTAGTTCGAAAAAACCCAACTTTCCGCACGATATACAGCTACGAAAAGTATCACTTTTTGAGCAACTGTATTAAAAACGTAATTTCCCGAAGATGACAACTTGACAGATGGATTTTCACCCTCGTAAACCCCTATATTTCAAATTTCATCGAAATCTTCCCTCTATCCGAAGGGACGTCAGTTCACTTTGCGTGCTGTATAGGCTTTACAACGGGGAGTGTTCTGATGAATTATTTGGACTTTTACCGGCCGCAGAGTTCCACCACCGAACTACTCGTCGCAAAGCCAGGTTCCATCAACATCACCTTGATGAATGACGTTATTCCACCGTGCGTTTCACTAGGCACTTTTTGCCTCGTACAGTGAAACTGTGGAATGCTCCCTTCGGCGGTATTTCCCACCAGTTATGACATGGGTGCCTTCAAGAAAAGAGCTTACATCTCCCTTATTGGCCGGAACGCACCGACAACTCTTCTTGAGCTGATGGTGTTTATGGGCGGTGGTGTTTACTTCCCATCAGGTAACCTACATGCTCGTATGCCTCACACTGATATAAAAAAAATAAAACTAAAAAAAAAAGCTAGTGTCTGACGCTGGTTCTATTAATAAAACTACTTCTCATGATTGAAAGCAGGTAATGCTAGACTTAATAGGAATTTGTAATAATTTTCCCTTCTAGAAGGGTAATTAAATTTTGTGCTATGTAATAAAATAACTATTAATATTTTTAAATTTTTACTTCATTTTTTTGTGTTGGAGTCAATGAGCACCGCTTGTCTCGATTTTACTAGTTCTGCGTAGGGTTCCAGGCAGGGCAAGTCGCGTGAAAACCCCGGATTTGGAGCCCAGAACCCGACCACTGCCAGTGCCAGTGTCGGTTCCTCGGTTGTCTACAACACGCTACTACACACTACACGGCGTCTACACACTACACGGCGCGCCTCGCACGCCGCCGTGTAGTGTGTAGTTTTTTGCAAACCCCGGACAACAAACGTTGCCCCGCCTGGACGATCCCCGGACGCCGTCTAAACTAAGACAAATCCGGGGAAACCCACACGGATGGCAACCATAGTTCTGGGCAAATGGTTAACTTAGTGATTTTGGAATCTTTTATCTCCAGCAGCCGCCCTTGCTGACTGACCTGTTTGAGCAGCAAAGACCACCACCGTCTGTGGACAGATAATTTCAATATTATAAAAAATGTAATGGGATCAATACATATATTTACTAGAAATAAACACAGCACACAAAATAATGACAGGCAGTTAATCCATGAAATAGTACAATGCACAAAAAAAATATACATGAGCCCCCTTGCAAAGATAATGGATTCTTTCGATTTCTGATAGTAGTTAAAACATACTGTAACTAAATGAAGTTGTATGCTACCTACCGCATTAAACTAATAATATTTGTAATCATTATTTTTGTTTGTTAAGAATGCTTTCTTTATTTCATAGACTCAAATTACATACATACATACATTAAATCACGCCTGTTTCCCAGAGCGGTAGGCAGAGACCACTTCTTTCCACCTGCTACGATCCTGACAAATCTCTTTCGCTTCTTCCACATTCTTACATCGAGTCATGCACGCACATCGATTTCGGGTACTTAAGATTCGGCCCTTTACCAAGACTCAAATTTTACGGCAAATTATATACAGTTGATTCCAGACGCTGTAAGTAAATTGCAGTACCAAAATCTCTCCATCAAGTAATAAAGTTTGGCCTCATAACAACATATGTATATCTAAATTCTATAACCACCTCATTCTGCTACTCCCAGGCAGTGTACATACTTCAAAGGAAAAAAAAAGACCTATTTTATTGTTATTTTTCATTTAAAAGATAAATAGTGATTTGTTTTGTACAAAGTGACCTGGTGACTTTAGGTCCGAAATTACTGTTAAAGACAGCCTTCTTTAGCCAACTATACCTCAGTATAAACTGTTAGTACGTCTTCAAACCAAGGTGCAAACGCCGAATTAATACATTAACCGTAACGTAACGTTACGCCCTGCAACATGTGACGCACGTAATTGTAAGAAATAACAAGTAAGCCATAAATAGTTATAAATACTATGTACTTTTTAAGTTGTTCGTTATATTGGATATTGCGAATAAACAGCTTAAGCTAGTATGTCTGGTTTCACTTAAACCCTCCATTTCAACCACGTCCTTATCACAACATATAACCAGCACACACAGCCAAACTACTTTTCTATTTATACTATGACTACACTTCTTGGGTCAATGTTTGAAGAGTGCGTTTTTTCGACATTTGTATGGCAATTTTTTTATTTTATTTTATTTGGTTCTTAGTGACGTCATCAGGTGAGGTTCTTAACAAGAAAAAATATGGTGTATGAGGCACCACTCTGCTTCTAATAGTTAGCTAGATATTGACGCAAAAAAACGGTGGCATACAAATGTCGACAACGCCATACAAATGTCGATATAGTGCCATAAAAATGTCGATACTGCCATACAAATGTCGAAAAGTCGTATTTACTGGCATGAATACCATTTGGAACAAACTCACTGATTATTATATCGAAATTATAAGCAATTATATGCAAAATTATAAGTTTGTGAAATGAACCAGTTTGTGAAACGTTTTTTAGCAAATGATGATAATATACCGTCAGTGTAACCTTCAAAACCAACTCCTCAGCCGCGTATGTCTGTCAGTCTGGCATAAACTCGAAAAGTACTTGACCGATTTTGATGCGGTTTTCATTAACCTTTAGCTTGATACTTGGGGGTGGATTAAGTATCTATATCATTTATATGTAAAGTCTCTCCCGTGTGCCGTAATTCACTTCAGTTACTTATAATTAAATATGAAAACCTTCGCTTATAAGCAGGGCTCGGATTTTTCATCGCACGGTAAGATGAAAGAAAACTATAGAGTCGATACTAAAATTAAAACTTTAAGTCATATTCATACTCATACTCATTCATATTCTTAGTACCGTCTTTTATATTTATCATGCTGTAACTAATTCAACTTAATTACGTACCTAGTTTTAATCGGATATTCGGATATTAATTAAACATGCTATGATACTTCGGAAACCTAACTCGGAATAGCGATGACATTTTGAAGTTTTCACAATCGGAATTTTAAACTTCGTGTTTAAATAATAAATAATAAAAAACTTCAAGGTTATGTCACAACAAGGCACATTTTTCATAATCGTATTTCAGATACTTGTAAGGCTCAATCCAGTAAAAAATGGCACAAACTTGCAGACATAATAAAATGTTCACCTAATAATTGACGCCATGGGCACAGACTGCAAATATAAATAAATACCTAGTTACAGCATGATAAATATAAAAAAAACGGTACCAAGAATATGAATAAGTATGAGTATGGATACTACTCAAGTTTGCATTTTAATATCGACTCCATAGTTTTCTTTCATCTTACCGCGCGATGTAAAATCAGAGCCCTGCTTATAAGTACTCTATTTTTATACGATAGCTCACAAAAATATTACAATAATGAAACTTAACATAAAAGTTGATATTATTGGACATGAAAATGATATATTACGAATTTATTTAGATTTTGATTTAAACCGACATTTGTATGCCACATTCGACATTTGTATGGACAAAATAACCGTACAAATGTCGCCATACAAATGTCGACAAAAACGTTTTTCACCGATCTTTCTTACACTACTTACTCTATTCACTTATTTACTAATACGAAATTCTTACTTACCCATATTGCTAACAATGTTTATGAAACACACATTTTTATTTCATTCGTATGTCAATAAATAAACGCCCATACAAATGTCGTGATAACCGTACCAAAATACATCTTTAAAAGACTTATCCTGTTTCCTCCGTCAAAAACACTGGCTCTGCGTCCACTCTGTTGGCGGTCTAAGCCCAACTAACGTACTTTGGTATCCTAACGTAAATATGAAGGTAGGCCATTAGACAAACCAGATTCAGGGGGTTTCCTTGAGTCATCATAAAAACGGTCGCACGCGGGACATCCACGAAAATACTTTCCAGGTTTTAATTATTAATGTGTTTTTTTTTTAAATTATTTTAATCAGTTTGCCAATAAAAGCTCTTTACAACGATATATGTTGTATATTAATACGTTGTCTACGTCCAAAGTTATGAATTTTTATTTAAGCAAAACCGGAAGTGGGACACGCGAAAAGCGGTAAATTTTGCTGTTTTTAGGATTTCGAATTCGATTCTTTCGGAATCCATTAATATTTAGTAAACTGCAATATATATTTTTAAGTAGATCAAAATGCACAAAATGCAAATATATATGTAACTATACTCAATGTTAAATATACTTAGAATTATAGCTCTGGGACCGCAAAAAACGCTTGTTTGAAAATTGAGGTTGAGAAAGTGTAGGCATAAATAAGTACCATTAATTTCTAGCTAGACCTTCTGATACTGTTCTTTATCTGAATATTTGTTTTTGTACTGGTGATAATGACCCTGATTACCTTACGTACTTAGATGTAGTGCTTCGCTTCAAGTTACCATCGAGCCTTCTCTGCCTAGCAATAGTTATATATAAGCATTTTAAATTTAATTTGGTTACCAATAGATTATAAAATGCTTCAACTACTACTTTTTTGGTATTATGGTGTGCGAGTCCTTACCCAGACATAGTGCTTGGTCCTGTCGGAGAGGTCGATAGTACTCTTGGTCATGTCGCTGACGAGGCGCGTGCTCATGCGCCGGAACTTCTCGCGCATCGGCGCGGACACGTGGCGGAGGTGCCGCACCCACTGGGGACAAATATAAATATAACAGCGGGCCTAGTATGGTTGCGTTTATCTCGTGACAAAATGTGGATAAAACATCCGTCACTTTTTGATACGTAAATAAGTACGAGAGTGACGTATGCTTTATCCACTCTTTGACACGCGATAAAGGCAACTATTCAAGGCCCGCTGTGCAGTTTGCTACAGTGCGACATAGGCAACGCGAAAGTTTAAAAATATTTTTATTAACTTTCGCGTTTACAAAATATATTAGAAATAAATTGCGGTCAATCAATGTAATAAAAACTAACCCGCTGTAAAGTGGCGTAAAGTCACGTCGGAATAATAACGAGGTACCTACAGATGTAGGTAGTGCATAATTGTTTTCCTTAGACCATGGCAACGCTATTTCAGTCGGTCACAACCGTACAAAAAGTACTGAGGTTGACTGAAGTAGGATGACATGTCTGTATGTTTCCATGTAAATACGAAGGACAACAATTGTGCACTACAATTGTATGTGACGAGAGATGCATTGGACTTCTTCCTGCTGCTGCCGCCTTTTGTTACCATCTGCGGTCGCGTCGGTGCTGCTGTGCATTTATCGCGTTTAGGACTGATTTTATATCTAATATGAATAATAGCATTTAAAATAAATTGCAGCTTTATTGTTCTCTTTCTTTATTGTTGCTTAGACGTGTGCTACAAACTTGCGGTGGCGGCGCGTCACATGTCGACAACCTCACATTGGCTTTTATGGTAAAAATAATAATCACTCAGTTTACATTAATTCTCTCTTAATTGAAATAGTCCTATAAAAAAAATCACATAAAAACAGACAGAGGTCACGTAAGCGCGTTTTTTTAAGATTATTTTACTTTAATTAGACATTGTCACTACCACATAGGCAAACTACACCATCTTAACTAGAATGATTACAATAGACGCTTTTCTATCTTTACCTGTAGCTCATGCTCCTGCTGTGCTGGACTTAGCTTGACGGCCCTGCCCTCGCCCGGATGATACACTGGCATCTGCGCAGCATCCACCACACAGTTAAACACATACTCCAAAGACCGCGGTACAAGCCCTGGTGCCTTCACTGTCCCCATCAGTGTGTAGGTCTTCCCTGACCCTGAGGCCCCGTATGTGAGGAGCGTGAAGTTGTATCCATCGGGTAGCTTGCGGAGATTGTCTTTCACTACATGTTCGAATATTTCCTGAAAAGTTTTAGAGAGGATTCATTTAGAAAATCTTAACTTATAAACATATTCTAATGGATATTACACAAATTGATAGTATAAGCCTAGGATTTGTAATGTGGCTACTGACTAGTTGGAGTGTCGCAAGGTGGCAAATGAAAGACCGTACTGTTCGGTGGCTAGTTTAATACTGACATACCCGCCATTATTGTTACGTATATATCATCCCTCCACCCTTAGGCTGTTTGTCCACCGCCGCCGTCACCGTCACGTCACCGAGAACGAGATGACGGAGCCGAAGTAGCGGTACATACATTTACTTAAGCCGCGTGTCCACCGCACATCCGTCACCCGTCATGTGCGGTGGAGACGCGGCTTAAGTAAATGTATGTACCGCTACTTCGGCGCCGTCATCTCGTTCTCGGTGACGTGACGGTGACGGCGGCGGTGGACAAACAGCCTTACTTTGGAAATCTGAGAACAATAAAAAAACAAATGAAAAATATTACTTATGAATTATACACTAGTACATAGTAGGTACCTACCAATTTTATCTCTTAACACAAAACTTAAAACTTATAATTTACTTTTGTCAAACATGCAATGGAATGTTGACGTTATGTGCCTCATAATAGGCTGCGAAGTATGACGTTTCAGGTGCGGCTAGGACAAGAGGTCGATAATGGAATTTCATACAATCTTGCGGGCTCGGCCTGCAAAGTCCTCTTTTTTAATTTCCATTCCACATAAATTTGTGGCACAGGCATCATGACATTCTGCCACTATGCGTACTAAGTATGCGTATTAAAAAAATCAATAAACGATTTATTGTAGTGTACTTAGTGCAGTTTTATTTATATAATAAATCCACATGAACATAAGAATGTACTATTGTTTTAATTTTAATCTAAACATGGCGGCTGTTTTTATGAACAGTCTAATAGCTTTTTTTTTAATATAGTAAGCCGCGCATACAACTTAAGCGTTTGCATGTTTATTTAAAGTACCAGGAGACCAGAGCTAATTAGGGGTACGTAGCGCAACTTAGATCGCAAGCGATGTAACTCGGTGTGGCGCAGCGGCGGCGGCGGCGCACCCGACACAGCGCGGATGACTGAGCACTGTAGGTTACTTTTAATGTTTATGCACTCCTAGTATGTGACGTTGTAATTTTTGTTTTAATTTTTTAATGTGTTTGAGAAAAGCACTATACATACCTCGCCGTGAAAAGGAGTTGCCAGCCTCGTAACTATCTGAACTCGGCCGGCAACCACCTACTTCCCGGCCTCTATAGTAATGTACTATTTTTCCGGGGCCTCTTAGAACGCCCCACCGGCTCATTATCACCGGCTCCACTAAAACCTACACCTTCCGAGGTAACAACAGGCTCGGACTCGTCATCTGCGGTCTGAGCAGTATCCCCGACCTCCAGTACCTCACAAGCTTCCGCCCATTCCTCATTCTCCGTCCCAGTCTTTTGATTGTCATCACCTAAACGAGTACCACCCTCACTTTCTGTGGGCACTAACCCAAAATTAGCACGTGGCGAGGGCGGTGGCGACGCGAGTGGGGAGCGCGCGGGCGCTCCGGAGGCTGAGGCAAGGGCGCGGCTTCGCACTCCAACGGAGGAGGAGATCAACGCGCTGGCGGCGTGGCAGTTCGAGGAGCAGAGCCTCGCGGCCGCGCGCTGGGCGTGCCGCAGCGCGTGAGACTGCTCTGGCATGGGAATGAACGGTTCAAGATACGGTTCATACTGCCCAGAATCGCTACCTTCTTTTTGACTAGGCAGTACTTTACTTGGATTAGTATATTTTCGTATCTGGTCAACATGTCTTTTACATTTATCGTTTATATCGCTAAACAAAATTTCATAAATTCGCTGTCTCTTAACACTAACAATAATTCCAATTTTCCAAACACCTTTCCTCGCAGTAAACCATTTTGCCCATACAGTTTCACCTACATTAAAACATCGACTTGGTTTTAACACCGCGTCATCCATATTTGTTTCGTTACTATAATTCTTGGTATGTGGCAGAACTAAATCTAACCTTGATCGTAAATTCCTGCCCATCATCAGTTGAGCCGGCTTCTATAATCAAACAGAAAACCCAGCAACTTTTCCTGCAGTACATGAAGATTACGACTCGCTCCTGAGACTAAACATTTAAGCATTTTCTTACAAGTCTTTACAGAGTTTTCTGCTTGACCATTGCGTTTGTTAGTCCTTTACCTCAAAATCATAAATTCCTTGTAGCGATTCACCGAATCGCATTTCATCTCAAATGAACAAAATTTCAATATAATATTTTACTTGAAGAAATTTTTCGCGTGGCTTTTTACATTAATATAATTAATTTGTAGCATTTAATTTTTCGTGTAGTATTTTACCCTAAACGCATTTCGTCGCGATCGATGTTACATTTGTTTGGGACTCTATTTATTTAATGTGCCGCCTTAATTGATGTACGCACTAAAATTCTGTATATTTTTTTTTCAAACGTGTTTTGTACCTGTAGTTTTGTCTTAAATGCTATCAAATTCATTGAAATATTATCTTTGTGACTAATAAATATTAGTTATATTCTGTCATTGCGACATTGAAGTAGGATACAATAATTATTATATAATTATATAATTCAATAATTTGTGAGAAAATATGTTACTCGAACCTGGCTAAAAAAATGAAAAAGTACATTACGACTAAATATATTATCTAATACTGAATTAGACGATTAGGATACAAAGCGATAATTTATCACACGATCGAGGTGAAATGCGACAAAAACTGATATCGACTAAAAACATGACCATTGAGACATAACGCGATAGTTAAATGAACGATCGAGGTGAAAAGCGACTAAAACTTTTAACGACTAAAACAGTAAACGATCGAGACAACCCGAAAAATAAATATACGTTCAAGGTGAAATGCGATTCGATGAACCGCTACAAGGAATTTATGCTTTTGAGGTAAAGGTCTAACAAACGGACCATTGCTACAAGGATGATAGACAGGTGAGGTTAGATAATCAATGCCGTTAGCCTTACAAAACACTTTCAATTCAAGCGAATTAATTTTTACATCATTGTCAGACATAATTACATTTGGTAGACCAAATACAGAAAATATTACTTTAAGTTTGGATATTAGGGCTCCGGTCGTAGTACCTTTGTCCATATAAATGCAATCCAGCTATTTGGAAAAAGCGTCAGTCACGATCAAATAATCCCTTTGGTCGTATGTCATGTAATCGATGTGTATGCGGTGCCACGGGCGCGGGGGGCGCGGCCAGGGCGCCGGCGGCGCGCGCGGCGGCGCCGATCGAGCGCCGGCGCACGGGCCGCACGCCCCTACCCAACGCTCGATGTAGCCGTCGATTCCTGGCCACCACAACCTACTACGTGCCGCGCTCTTTGTTTTTACGACTCCAAAATGGGATGAATGTAATTCTTTTAGTATCTTCTTCTTCTTCTTGTTCAGCCTATAGCCACCCAATGCTGAGTGTAGGCATCCTGCATTGCTCGCCACTCATCTCGGTCCAGTGCTCTTCTCATCCAGCACCTTCCCGCCACCTTGACCAGGTCGTCGGTCCACCTCATTCCCTGTCTGCCAACGTTCCTCCGCCCGGTTCTGGGTCTCCACTCGACAACAGCCTTACCCCATCTTCCATCACCCCTGCGGCATATGTGTCCAGCCCACTTCCACTTCCTTTGGGTGATAACTTTGGCTATATCGGTGAGCCTTGTTCGTCTCCGGATCTCCGTATTTCGGACTCTGTCTCGGAGAGAGAGGCCCAACATCGCCCGCTCCATCGCCCTTTGCGTGACTTGCAGCTTATGTACCACCTTCTGCGTGAGCGTCCAAGTTTCGGCTCCATATACCAGCACGGGGAGGACACACTGTTCGAAGCATCTGCGCTTGAGATTAAGCGGTATGTTCCCTTTGAGCACGTCGGACAATTTACCAAAAGCCGCCCAGCCTAAGCGAATTCGGCGCTGAATTTCTAGGTCTTGTCCGTTCTTTTCTAGGCTCATGGTTTGACCGAGATAAACATACTCCTCCACTCTGTCCAGTATCTGCCCATGAACTGTAATGTGGGTGCCATCGTTGTTCTTGCACATTATCTTTGTTTTAGCCATGTTCATTCTAAGACCCACCATTACTGACACGTCGTACAGTTCAGTGACCATGACTTCCAGATCTTCCAGGCTCTCTGCGAAAAGTATGATGTCATCTGCAAATCGTAGGTGTGACAACTGTTTGCCGTTGATGTTAATGCCTCTATTTGACCAATCGAGAAGCCTAAATACACCCTCTAGGCAAGAAGTAAACAGTTTAGGGGAGATGGTATCACCCTGTCTCACACCCCTTCTCACCGGAACTGGTTTTGTAAGTTCGTGCAGTTTGACTTGCAGAGTAGCCGAACAATAGACCGCTTTGATGGCTTCTATATACCTACTGTCTACTTGGCATCTTTGTAGAGAGTGTATAACTGCCCAATGTTCTACCGTGTCGAATGCCTTTTCGTAATCTATGAAGGCTACGGCGAGGGGCTGGTTATATTCGTTGCACTTCTCCACCACCTGGCGAACAGTATGTATATGATCGATTGTTGAGAAGCCGCCTCTGAAGCCTGCCTGTTCCATCGGTTGGTCTGCGTCGAGCCGGCCAGTTAAACGTAGTGTGATGACTTTAGTGAAGAGCTTGTAGACATGACTCAGCAAGGAAATAGGCCGATAGTTGGAGAGTTTGGTGACATCGCCTTTTTTGTGCAGCAGAATCACTATTGCATTTCTCCACTTCTCCGGTGACACACTCTCGAACAACACTTTGTTGAACAGTATCTGCAACTGCTTTAAAACTGCTCTCCCGCCATGCTGCAGACTTTCGTATGTCACCTTATCTTCGCCTGGCGACCTTCCAGCTTTCATGAATTTAAGGGCACGTTTTATTTCATACAAGCTGATCTCGGGAAGATCCTCAGTAAGATGTTTCCTTAATGGAGCTCGCGGGTCCTTGCCGACTGTGGCCTTTTCCGGATTCTTGCAACTGTATAATTCTGAATAATAGTTTTCCACTGCTTCCAAAATTTCCGTTCGATCAGTTGTTATGGAACCTTCTTCCGTCGTCAGCCTATGAATCTGCTGGCTGCCTCTTTTTAACTGTTTCCTAAACACCTTTGGCCCCTTGTGCTTCTCAATAGTCTCTAAGATAAGGTTGTGTTTTCTCTGCCTAAGATGTTTCCGAAGAAGGTGCCTTATTTGCTTGTTGACCATCGAGATGCCAGTCTGGCTTGTGGAGGCCAGGATGTTCTTGCGTTCTTCCAACAGCGCGGAAAGCTCTTGTGACTTTGGCTCCTGTGCTAATTTAGATTTAGGTCTTATGTCCGCTAGCGTTTCGTTAATAGAGCAGACTAGTTGGTCGTTTATGGCGTTTATGTCCCAAGCTTCCTCGGCTGTCAGTTTCTCTGCGAGCTTCCTCTGGTAATAATCTTGCTGTACTACTATATACCTTCTGTCTTCAGGTGGTCTGTTACTTTCGACCAAGCGTCGCCGCTCGAGCTGGAGGTTGAAGGCTAGTCGAGCTCTAACTATGTGGTGGTCACTTCCCGCGCCCACCATGTTGATAACATCCACGTCCTCGAAGATATACCTTCTAGAGCTAAGAATATAATCGATTTGATTCTTTGTTTTACCGTCTGGGCTTCTCCAAGTCCACATTTTTTGTGGTTTCTTTTGGAAAAACGTATTCATGGCAAATATTTTTTGCTGACAGAGATAACTTGCCAGGTCATGCCCTCTTGAGTTCCTTTCCCCCAAACCAAATTTGCCCACAAACTCCTCACCTTCTCGGGGTCTCCCTAACTTGGCGTTGAAATCACCAATAACAACGGTGTAGAATGCAGGATCTACCCTTATAGCAGTACTTAAGTCGTCATAAAATTCCAAAATCTCGTCACCTGAGTGTGAGGATATTGGTGCGTAGACCTGGATGACCTTGAGTGAGTAGCGTTTACTTAAATCAAAAGTGGCATAGATGACACGTGGTGACACCGCTGCAATGTTACGCATTTTCTTTGCCATTGAGGTATTAATGAGGAGTCCCACACCACCCTGCGACTTGTCTTCGTATCCTTTGTAATAAAGTAATTGTCCAGATGTTAATTTAACAAGTTTTTCTCCTCTTCTTCTTGTCTCGCTAAGACCCATTATGTCCCATTTTATTTTATTGAGGACTTCAGATTCCAATTCTTGATAGCGTTCTTCCGTTAACAGTGTCCTAACATTATATGTAGCCAAGTAGACGTGTTGGCAGCCGTATCCGTTCTCCCAGGGATTCTTAGCACCCTCTGTCCTACTGGTCCCCCGACCGCTGCCGTAGCCAGGCCTAGTAGGACTACTGGGAACTGAGGGCCGTGGTATTGGTTGTCTCTGCATGCAGGTTAGTTGGCCTTGTAACGCCACGCTGGCCATTGCGGGTTGGCGTTCCTACGCTTTTTGAGGGCATTTACTCCCTCTCGGCTTGTAGTAGCCGGCCTCCGACGGGGATCGGAGAGGGTCAGGTTATTTACCGCCGCCTGATGCTCGGCGTTGCTGCTCGTTTAGCACCACCCGGGGGACACGTGTAGGGTTTCGTGGGTAAGACCTACGGACGCGAGCAACGATCATCCCCCCCCATCTTTTAGTATAGTGTCTCGATAAACAAATGGAATTACGATTCTATGTCCTCGAAAAAGGCAACCGTCCACCAATTCCAAATCGGTCTTACACTGGAAAAACGGCAACATGGTTTTACATTCTATTTTCCTAGGCCATCCGTGAGTTCCGTGACTCATGTATTTTATTACTGTTTTTAAAACGGTATCCGCTTCCAACGCTTCCCTTATTTTAGCAAACGAAACCGGTTCCGTACAACCATCTAAAAACAGAAATGACCTATCTCCATATTTCTCTAACGCGTCATTGTCCGCTACCTACTTGATTGTTTTGTCCACTTATGTATTGTACCGTATAGTTATAAGCTGACAATATAACAGCATAACGCTGCAAACGTAACGCCGCGGTGACGGAAATTCCGTTCTTTTTTCCGAATATCGATATCAAAGGCCTATGATCCGTTTTTAAAATGAATGGAATTTGTCTGCCATATAGATACTGGTGAAAATGTTTAATGCCAAAAAGAATTGTTGTGGCCTCTTTATGATTTTGGCTATAATTACGCTCGCTCGTTGACAATGAGCGCGAAGCGAACGCCACCGGGCGCTCCCGGCCCTCTGCGTCGAGCACCGACAGCACGGCGCCGAGCCCCGCCGGCCCGGCGTCGACGGCCAGCGACAGCTGCGCCGCCGGGTCTAAATGCGCCAGCACGCGGTCGCTGGCTAATTCGAGCTTGATTGCTTCGAAAGCCGCTTGCTGCCGCTCGCCCCATGTCCACTCCACTCCGGCGCGTAGCAATTCGTGTAGAGGGTTTAACATAGCTGATGCATTAGGAACGAAATTTCTATAATAATTTACTACGCCTAAAAATCTTTTAACTCCTAACACGTTTTCGGGCGCTGGTGCTTTTAGAATTGCCTCTACTTTATTAGGACACGTTTTCAAACCATTCTTGTCGATTACGTAACCTAAGTAAGTTACGTTATCTTGAAAAAATACACATTTGTCTTTCTGTAAACGCAAACCTGATTCATTTAACCTTTTTAACACCTCCTGTAATCTTGCTAAATGAATTTCCTTTGTGGGCCCTGTAATGCAAACGTCATCTAACCAAATACTTACCCCGTCTAACCCTGACAGCAAAGTCTCCATGGCCTTTTGGAAAATAGCGGGGGCGTTTGCTAAACCATACACCGAACGAGTGTAAGCAAATAAACCTTTATGGGTGTTTATTGTGGTCAGTTGTTGTGACGATTCGGATAACCTAAACTAATTGTACGCGTTACTCAAGTCGATCTTGGTATATTGGAGACCTCCGCCTAGATTTGAAAAAAACTCCTCAATTCTAGGCAGTGGGTATTTATCTATTTTAAGATCTTTGTTTAAAGTGCAAGAAAAATCGCCCGCAATATTTATTTTTTCGTTTTCCTTTAATACCGGTACTATCGGTGTCGCGTACTCGGAATAGTTAACCGGCTAAAAAATACCTAACCTGTCCATTTCGGCACTAACTCGTTCTTTTAACGCGAAAGGCACAGAACGTGGCTTGAAAAACTTCGGTTTAGCATCGTCTCTTAGTTGCAACTCAACTTCAAATTTGTTAAAACAACCTAATTCGTCTTTCCAAATGTCTTGAGCCAATGCTCAAAAGGTTCTGCATCTCTGGTACCATATTTTCAAACGTCTGAATACTATGATTTGCAGTCGTTAAATATAATTGAAACTTAGTCATGAAATCTCGGCCCAAAAGGGGTGGTCCACCGTTTGCTATTACGTAAAATCTTATCATTTCTGATTTACTATCGTACTTAACTTCAGCACAAAAATAGCCCAGGGGCGAGATTTGATGACCAGTATAAAAACACATTTTCAAGTCATTTTTACACAATGATAACGCATTAAACTTTTGTCTATACAAATCCTCAGACATTACCGAAAAACCAGAACCAGTGTCCAATTCCATACACATATTAATTTTGTTTATATCAATCGATAGCACAAAAGGTTTACAATTTACGTACCTCATATTAAACATTTGGCATTCCTTACAACTCTCACATTCTTGAAATTCCTGTGACTCCGTAACGATGTTATGTAACTTTGCTTTATTGCCGCCACACATCTTCTTCAAGTCTTCCTTTTTGACCGCAACTTTGACACTTCTAGTTCTTATGCCTGCATCTCGCCGTATCGTGATTCTTAAACCCGCACACTGAACACCGCGCAAGTCCGGCGTCGTCGTCCTTGCGGCCGGCCCCTGCGCCGCCGCTGCCCGCGCCAGCGCCGCCGGCGGCGCGCCACTCGGCGCGCGCCTCCACGCGGAACACGGGCTCTTCCTTGACGACCTGCGAGCGCGCCTACCTGGCGCTCGCCGCCTGCTGCGCTATCTCGAGCGCCTTTGCGATCGTTAACGTAGCGGAATCACTCTCGAACAATCAGTCACGTTCCCGTCCTTCATTGAACCCGAGTACGAAACGATCTCGGATTGTCACTCCAAGTTCCGCACCGAATTCGCATTTAATCGCTAAACCGCGTAAACCTGCTGCCCAATCCTCACTACTTTCTGTAGACATCTTGGTGGCTTCAAAGAACTTGGCCCTATCCGCGAACGTTGACCTCTTGGGCGTGAAATGTAGGCTGAGCACTTCAACTAGCTCCTTATAAGTTTTTTCTTCCAATTGGCCTGGATGCACAAGATTCCGAACCAAGCGGTACGGCTCATCTGATAAATGCGTCAACAACACAGCACTTTTACTATCGTCCGGAATCTTATTAACACGTTCGCTGCGGATCTCAACTTGAAGGACTTTTGGCTGGTGCGGTTGAGATCGAATCAGCCCAAACCGGAACTCTTTTACAGTGCGGGTGAGGCCGAATCGCTCTCAAATTTCAGGAGTTACTTAAATACTTCATAACTTTGCCAAGAATAGGACCAGGGGTTTTTTTTTGTGTTGTAGTCATTGCTCAGTAAATGTTTTAATATACACTTAGCTTCGCCCTTGGTTCTGACCTCTGCCTTAAGAAAAAATACCTAAAGAATTTTTGAGGTCTTTTAGCTCTCAAAACGCACTAAATTTTATCTGAGACTAGAGCAGGGAATGGCACTTATAGCTAAATTATCGATGAAAGAATGATCATCTTATCGAGCCTCTTTAAAGGCGTTTAATTGTGTGTTATCGCAAATACGTATGTGTTCCTGGGTCATGGTTGCTTATCTATTTAAGTATTTATTTATCTATACATACGTTTGTTAATTGCCGTTAAGTAGCAATAGTATAAGCTTTGCTTAGTTTAGAGGTAGGTTTGTATAAATGCTCTAACAGGAAGAAAATAAATTTTGGTTTATGTAAATAAAACCCATTCATTTATAACATTATATTATATAACATCGATAACTATCACCGCACTGACGTCAAGCGGTCGACTCCCGCGTCGCCCGCGCCCCGCTCCGTGCGGCCTTGAGGTCAACTTTCTTGAGGCTAAATTAACCTCAACCCGCACTGTGTGAAAAAAAAATATACCCAGTGCGTTCGAGGCTTATTTAGACCTCCAACCTTTTTTCTGTATAAAAGAGTCAGCGTTTGAGAAACATACAGAAATGTATATTTGTCTTTATCATACGCCTTGTAAGTAAAAGGCGACAGCTCCCGCACGAGAGAGATATCACAACTTTTTGCCCCGCACCGACGTATCGTCGAGCTTGAGGCGGTTTTGCCTCAACCCGCAGTGAACGTGTTAAGCTTTATAAATTGCGATAATCGTCCATAGAAAATATCCCACTCTTGCACACTATGATCAAAAACACGAATTTTGCTTACAACATTTTCCATTATTTCACGAAAATAAAACGAGGGTAGATCCGCGTCGTCGCCAGATGGAGTGTCGCAAGGTGGCAAATGAAAGACGTACTGTTCGGTGGCTAGTTTAATACTGACATACCCGCCATTATTGTTACGTATATGTATATCACTAGTCTAACCATTTTCTTATTACTAAATTTTTTTTTAAATAATTTTGGACACATATGTATGGTGCTCTTATGCTAAAACGATACTATCCAAGTTTATTTGCATAACATTTTCCAGACAGAGTAAGGTTAGTAAGAAAAATAATCTGCATTTCAAACTCAAACTGAACATATTACATATTCTGATGTCCCACATCATATACCTCGGCAGTTTAGGATGATTCTTCTGACAGCTTTATATTAAAATATGATGAATTAAAATTGATAGTGCAGTTTTGAAATTACGAACTACAGATGTCAGCCTGTCACAGAGGTCATCCTACATTGATCAAGGCATAAAAATATTATATGATGTACTATTTTAGAGGAAATTTCAATGTTTCATAGGTGGTAGCAAAGTTCCAATATAAATACTGTGTAGCAGATATATAGCGTATTTTTGAAGACGACGTAAAAGCCCACGGCTATGAAAGAAACCCCAAGGCAACGATCAAGAACTAGACAGCTTGCTCACCTCGTGAAGTCCGATAGCCCGGCCAACCTCCTGGTGGCGGTAGCTCCTTGATCAGCTGCGTTGCCTAGGTCTTTGTATGCACCAGAAATAGTCCACAACACCAATAGAAAGACACCAAAGCACAGGGTTTAACGTCGCGATAGTATAGCGTGTGCGCGCGTTGACAGCCGATAGCGTATTAACAGCTGCGCGCGGGGTGGAGGTGCAGAGCCTCGTCGGTAAAGCCAAAGCACACGGAACAGCCCTCAGCGAGAAACCAATCTAGATTCCATGATAGTTGCCTTTACTATATAATAAATACTAAACATATTCCCCCCCGCTGCGAAATTGAAGATTTCTTGAATATAGAGCAAAAATTACATAGATTTGGACGTAATGATGCAACCATAGTTTAAAAAAGTTTTGCATTTAAAGTTTTTATTGTAATATTAATTAAAGAATGGAAATATTAAAGATTACGATTAGCGCTTAGTTAGTTATGCTATCATCACTTACAGGAAGCACGCAAAGTTTAACGACTGGTCGCTTACAGTCGCGCGCTCTACCATCATTCGAGCTCATACGAACTGTTGC
This sequence comes from Acleris sparsana, assembly GCA_923062465.1. NCBI lineage: Eukaryota > Metazoa > Arthropoda > Insecta > Lepidoptera > Tortricidae > Acleris > Acleris sparsana. The sequence continues at coordinate 44,578,411 of OV281285.1, read as the reverse complement.
GACCCGGACAACTCCATCAAGACCCGGATGGACGTCAATCACGCGTGCCACTGACCAAAGTAACGGTCGCAGGTTGTCGTCCTTCACGAGGACTAGATCGCCAATCTGAACAGGTCGGCTGTTCTCTGTCCACTTGTTTTTCTGATTTAAAGTATTAAGATAGTCCCTATGCCAGCGTTTCCAAAAATCAGAGTGTAAGCGCTGCATTAATTGCCACCGATCGGTAAGGGAACTCCGGTCAGTAGCTTCACTTATGTCAGGAACAGCGGTTAGCGGGCAGTGTCAAAAAATGACCTGGCGTTAAAACAGAGAAATCGTTAGGGTCATTACTAATTGCACAAAGAGGGCGGGAATTTAAGACAGCCTCAACTTGTACTATGAGCGTATGGAACTCCTCTAATGTTATAAGGTGTTTTCCTACCACTCTCGACAAATGGCTTTTGACGGAGCGGACACCAGCATCCCAGACACCTCCAAAATGAGGTTAGTTTTAAATTCGATAGCCTCGTCAGCGGCTGCGACTTCCATGAGCGATGAAAGTTGGTTTTTTGCCCCTACGAAATTGGTGCCGCAGTCGCTAAGAATTAACGAACACCGACCTCTACGGCCTATGAAGCGACGTAGAGCCTTTGAGGCCCGGCGTGCAACGATTTCTTGTGAACGTCATCAATGATCAACACCGAAAGATGATGGTTAGACGGTAAAAGAATAGGGTGTTTGGCATCATAGTCTAAGTCCGAATGTTGGAGCCTTCCTCCAACTCGAAGCACGTTGTCTGCAGATAGAAAAGGACCTAGTTTGCGAAATGGCTTTGACAAAGACTTATTTTCTTTGAGCGCTCGGATCTCTGTAGAGAAACATGATTTTTGACAGCCTTTCACTAAAGAAAGAAGAGCATCATCCTACTCTCGTTCACATATCGGACCAGAATATGTTCTTTGCTTACGCAAAATATTCAGATACCTAAGTACGGTCGCAGTTACTCGCAGGATTTTCTTCAGAGAAGAGAACCGGAGTAAAAGCTCCTGTATGGAATCAATCTCTTGTGTTACTAAAAGAGCTGATTTTCTTTCTTCTTGTCGTAATTTTTTTGTGACGTCAGATGACATGGGAAGAGTTGTAGTCCGTGGCCAATGCTGGGAAGGATAAGAAAGAAATATTGGTCCTGACCACCATAGAAGATGGACAAGCAACGCATTTGGTAACAAGCCCCTTGAGGCAGCATCAGCTGGGTTGTCATGTGTGCTTATATAGTTCCATTGCGCGGAAGGTATTTTCCGCTGAATTTTTGCCACCCGATTTCCAACAAATATTTTCCACTTGGATGAATGGGAAGCGATCCAAGAGAGTGTGATAGTGGATTCAGACCACGCATAGACTGATTCAATGGTAATCCATGATGACAAATGAGGAAAAACCGCGTCTATAAGATCCGAAAGCAAGCACCAGGCACACAGCTCCAACCGCGGCAACGTTATCCGCTTGGTCGTCGCGACACGAGATTTAGCACTGACCAGATTAGTAACGAAGGACCCATCTTCCAGTTCTGCTCGCAAATAGGTTACGGCTGAAAAGCCAGAAAGAGACGCGTCCGCGAACCCATGCAGTTGATAAGCAATAGCACGGGGATGGGTGATCTGCCGAGGCACGGCTAGATTCGTCAAATTGTTCAATTGACCCGAAATCTGGCGCCATGTATTTAAAATCTCTGCAGGAGGTTCCTGGTCCCAATCGAGCCACAGTTATTGTATCAAACACTTTGCTAAAAAGATGACGGGGGACAGCAGCCCCAAAGGATCAAATATCCTGAGAGATAGCTGAGAGAGTATCGTTCGTTTTGAAATCTCTGCAACAGGCGGATGGACCTTATATTGGAACTGGTCAGACGAAGAGTCCCAGTGCAAACCGAGTACTTTTATGACAGCTTGAGAATCTGCATCGAAAGAAGTTATAGTTTGCGTTAAACAATGCTCAGGCTTCAAATGCTGTAACAGCTCTGGGCGGTTGCTCGCCCACTTACGGAGTTCAAAACCTCCTTGGGACAACAGACTGATTAGCTCTCCTTGCAAGGTAAGAGCCTCTTCGACAGAGGACGCACCCGTCGGAATGTCATCAACATAAGTATTTAACGATAACGATTTGGCAGCTAAAAGAAAGGCTTCACCGTCAGTTATAGCCAACTGCTCGATAGTACGTTGTTAAGCCGATAGTCTAAGAGTATCGGGGTGAAAGCGCCACACGATGCGTTGAAAGTCTCGGTGTTTGTCCGACAAAATGATGTCCCGGTACATTTGACGGATGTCCGCCGTAAACACAACGTTATGAAGGCGAAAGCGTAAGAGGATAGTTGAAATATCTTTTTGAAGTTTAGGTCCCGTCATCTGTGTGTCATTCAAAGACAGACCTTCTCCATCTCGCGCCGAGGCGTCAAAGACCACGCGGAGTTTCGTTGTAGCGCTACATAGAGACAACACACAGTGGTGCGGAATATAATAAGACTCTCAGGCTTTAGTGTCAGAGGAAGGGATCTCTGTCATATGACCACTATCTAGATAGTCCTGCATAAAATCGTTATACGATTTACGCAGCGAGGAACAGTTAGATAGACGCGTTTCTAATTTATTAAAACGTCGCACAGCGATGGATCGCATGTTAAGAAAACTCGGTTCAGTATTTTTAAACGGGAGCTCAACTATAAATTTACCGCACGAGTCACGCTTGTAGGTAGAAAGAAAGGACTCCTCACAAGCTGAATCTTCGGGTGACAGTAATTTTTCTATCACGGGTAGATCCTCGATCTCCCATAGACGTTTCAGATCGTCCTCTATATCATGTTTAGATACATGAAGCGTTTGTACAGATGATAGACTAGAGTACAACGATTAAGGAACATTTTGACGGCAACTAGAGCGACCTAAAAATACCCAACCAAATATGGTATTTAGCCCCACGGGCGACTCGTTGTCGCCTGGGATCATTCCTTGCAGAAATATTTCGTTCCAAACCTCAGACCCAAGAAGGAGGTCAATCGGACCCGGTGTGTGAAAGGTTGGGTCGGCTAACCTTATAAGACCTAACTTTTCCACAAAGTCAGTCTGCACTGTGACGGAAGGCATCACAAATTTTATTTATTACAATGGCCTCAAACGATAACTCTTGCTTTGCTGCTGATCTTCCGGTCGAAGAGTGCATTGGACGGTACCCAATACTGGCGTGGAGGCATTACCCAAGCCGAAGACAGATGGGGCGTTACTTGAAATATTAAGGCCCAGGCGATTGGCGAGACTCTGGGTAATATAGTTTGCTTGACTGCCCGAGTCAAGCAGAACTCGAACCACGCCAACCACGCCACGCCACGCCACGCCACGCCATTTGTGTGAAATATCCACGCGCGCAGTAGACAAAAGGACAGTTTTATTTGAGGTACTATTTGTCGAAAGTCCGTGTACTCCAAGCGCGTTCGCTGTGGAGGCGGGCGGCTGAGTTCTATTCTCACTGCGCCCGACCGTATTCTGAAAGTGCAGTAAAGAGTGGTGACGGTGACCACATGCCCTACAACAACTTTTAGACGGACAGTTTGACACCATGTGACCGGTGCGTAGACAGTTGAAACAGAGTTGCTTGTCACTTACAGCTTGCGACCGATTCGCGACAGTTACATTTTGAAACTCGGGACAGTGAGCAATAAAATGCTTTCAAGAACAGAAAAGACAAGGCGGTGGTGGGGACGAATAGGAAGAGGACTGATGGCCCACCAACGTCGTCGGGTGGTCGCGTCGCGGCGCCGGTGCAGCGCGCTCCGGGCGCGGCGCGAGTGCGGCGGCGGGGCGCGCGGGCCGCTCGGGGAAGGAACCCGCACCGGGTCCCGCGCGCTCCACCGCCGTGCAATAGTTCTCAACGAATCACTTCAATGATCGATAGCTGGGAATGTCTTCCGACGTGACAGTCATTTCAAACTCTTTCCGTACAGACGGGTCCAACTTAAATACGTTTCAGTTAGCCATATAATCCCGCCGGAGACGCACGCCGTTTGTGCACGGATTTGTTTTCCTTAGCGATATTAGCCGGTTCAGAGGTTCTCAAACTTTATTTTTGTTTAATTGTTCCTGTATTGATTATTGTAAATATGAAGTGCAGTGTCTGTAATGTTGGTGTTAGCGATTACGCTCAGTGTGGTAGCTGCAAGAAACTTATTGGTTACTGCTGTGCCAACATTACCGAGCAAGGGTACAGGAAACTGGGTCCTGATCGGCGGGCTGCCTGGAAATGCCGAGATTGTAGAAAGGACACCTCGTTGTCCCCCTCGGCAGCTAAGCAACCCGATCAGCTGGCTCCTCAGCAGGTCGTTTCAAAGCGAACTGATTTAGACGCTATAATGAGTGAGCTTCGTGATATGAAGAAACATCTCTTGTGTCTTCCCGGTCTGGTGCAGGACATTAATACGATCAAGACTGAACTTTCTGAGGTAAAAGAGAGCTGTGACTTTACGAGTGACAAATTGGATAAATGCACCTTTCGCTTGGATGCAGTGGAACGCAGGGTACCTGAACTCGAAATTCTGCATAGCAAGGTCCAGTCATTAAGTCAAGAATTAACGTACTTGAAGAACGAACTCGCAAGTAAGGACCAATGGCATCGCCTCAATAATGTCGAAATCAAAGGGGTCCCTTGCAAGAAGAATGAAAATCTATTCTTGGTCCTGGAGAAGATTTGTGAGGTTATAGGATACCCAGTAGAAAAGATTAATATAAACTACATATCCAGGGTCCCTATCGTGAATTCCAATGATAAGTATATTGTCGTCAGTTTTAACAACAGGTACATTAAAGAGGACTTCTTAGCCTCCGCGCGAGTCAAAAAAGTAATCTTGGCTGACGAATTAGGATTCCAGGGCAGCCAGCAAAGGATTTTCGCTAACGACCACCTAACTCCTGCATACAAGCAGCTGTTAACGAAGACAAAGACCAGCTTGAAACCAAAAGGCTACACTTTCATATGGGTCAGATATGCAAAAATTCATGTGCGCAAAAATGACAATTCCAAAGTGTTCATTATAAATAGTGAAAATGATTTAAACAAGCTTCTTTAGCCAGTTTTTTAACTTCTTTTAAATGCCTGCAAGTAGCATTATTCATGTTTTTGGTACTCTCGTTTCAAAAAAGCTATTAAAGAGAAGTCTAAGTATCTCAAGAAATTTAAATGCTATGGTAATATATCTGACTTCATTTGTTATGGTGTGTCAAGGGATAGAGTACGGAGGATGGAACATGATTGCTATGTCTCATATATGAGTCGCATAGAAAGTAACATTGCTAGTGACCCAAAGCAGTTCTGGTCTTACATCAAATCTCGCACTTGTTCCCATGGGGTACCTAACTGTCTAAAGTATGGGGATAAAACGGTTAGCAATGGTGAAGACATTTGTAACGCTTTCTCGGATTTTTTCTATACCACTTTTTCACCAAGCATCTCAAGTATTGATAGCCTACCCTTCTCTACGATGAACTCAAGTGCGCATATATCTAGTATTGAGGTTGATCCTGATGTCGTATATAAATTAATAGTTAACCTTGATCCTTCTAAATCTGCTGGGCCAGATGACCTTCCGGCTCAATTCTTGATAGGTTGTGTTAAGGGGCTCATTGAACCAATTGTACTGTTATTTAAACGATCTTTCGCGGAATGTATAGTCCCTTCTGTATGGAAATCCGCCTTTATCACGCCTGTTTATAAAAAGGGCCCCAAAACAGATATAGTCAACTATAGGCCAATTTCTAAATTATGTATATTGTCTAAAATTCTTGAAAAGATAGTCTATAAACAGGTCTACAGTGCCTTAGAAAAATATTTTAACCTCAGTCAACACGGTTTCATGCAACGGAAGTCTACAGTCTCTAATCTCGTGCTACTGAATGACTATATTACTAAGGCAATGGATAGCGGCAGCCAAGTGGATGTGATATACACAGATTACAGCAAGGCTTTTGACCGTATTAATCATAAATTACTCATAATGAAACTCGAACGTATGGGTATTAATGGAGACCTGCTCAGATGGTTCTCATCATATATAAATAACAGGTCACAGGCTGTTGTGGTGAGTAATTACATTTCTGGGTGGGTTAGCGTTCCGAGCGGGGTTCCGCAAGGTTCCTTGCTTGGACCCTTGCTTTTTGATGTTTATGTTGATGACATTAGTCAGTGCTTTACATTCTCTAAGTTACTATGTTTTGCAGATGATATGAAAATTTTTGCTCAAATTAAATCTTTGCATGACTCTGCTCTAGTTCAAGCTGATCTTGAGCGGCTTGACAAATACTGTGAAGCCAATAATTTAGACCTAAATCCAATTAAATGTTTCACTGTGACTTTTTCTCGGCAACGTTCACCTTTATGTATTCCATATAAAATAAGAGACCAACTTCTATGCAGGGCATCTTTTTTGAGAGACCTTGGTGTCTTTCATGATTCGAAGCTGCTTTTTGATATTCATATTGACAGCATTGTTAAGAGTGCTACCAGATCTCTCGGTTTTATAATGCGCAACTCCATTGATTTTTTACAAGCAAAAACTCTTAAAATTCTTTATTGTGCATATGTCAGAAGCAAACTTGAATATGCGTCTCAAATTTGGAACCCATGCTATAAAGTTTACATTGATAGAATCGAACGTGTTCAAAGAAAGTTTGTTAAATGTCTTAGCTTTAAGTTAAAGGTCCCATATAATTCAGCTAACTACATAAATATTTGCAAAAGGCATCACCTCTTACCACTATATAAGCGCCGTGAAATTGCTGACATTATTTACCTTTTAAAAATTATAAACGGCAGCGTTGATTGCCCTGAGCTGCTCGGTGGTCTCTCTTTCAACACTCCGCACAGGCTAAAAAGATTTTATCCTCCTATCTCCGTTCCCTTTGCATCAACAAAATATAGGCGGAATAGCTTCCTAGTTCGCGCTAGTAGGAATTTAAACGAGTTGTCTAAACAGATCGACATTGACGTGTTTAACATTAAAATCCAAACTGTGAGGCGTAAATTATCAGACGATTTCTTCAAATGAGCACTTCCTTTCCTTTCTTTTTTTTCTTTACTAAATCTGATATCCCACCGTATTTCGTTGTGTAAGCTTGTCTTTTTTAATACCCATTTGTGAACTTTCTTGTTAAGACCCTTTCTTACCTATGTATTAATTGTTGTTAATTGTACTTGCTATTAATAGTTGTTAAGTGTTAATCTTTGTCCGTGCTTAAGCGGTACCTCCGCTGTTGAAGCGGCTTTTTATGGTTTTAATCACTGTTAATTTAGTTCTATCTGCGAGAACCTATAATTGGCTTTCTAAATTTATTTTAAATTCTATTTCTGTTAAGTATAGCTGTTGGATCTCCTCAAATAAATAAATAAATAAATAAATAAATAAATAAATAAATAAATAAATAAATAACAGTGTATAAAAGATAACAAAGTCCCACTGATTAATCTTAAATTTTCTTGAAATATATCTAAAAGAGCTCGAAAGGCCGACGCAGAGTTATTTTGCAGTTTTACATTAAGTATAGACTGCCATGCCAAAAAGGCTAACTGACGTTTATTATTTTGATACCGCTTTACTAAAGTTTCAAATGCAATGTCGTAATTAGCGGATGAGATAGGAAACGCCTTTATAAGGTTTAATGGTTCCCCTTTTAATGACGAAACTAAATAATGAAACTTTTCAATTTTTGAAGTTTCGTTTCTTTCATGTATCTACCAAGGTACGGTACAACTCATAAAAAGTTATCCACAACTTGTCGCCACCTTCGAAAGTGGGAATGTTTATCCGCGGCATGCGAATATGGTACGCCGCGGGAGTATTCTGAGAGACGGCCGTTTGTGAAGGAACCACATAACTAGGTTTTACATCATCCTTAAATAAGGCGAGTTTAATTTCTAAAATATCCGTGAGTGTATCGTCAAAGCATTGGCGAGTCTCATCGGCCTCCGCGATTTCTTACTCATCTGTTAACGACGCAACTATCATAAAGTGATTTTCCTCAAATAAAGTTTGAAATGACTCTAATCTTTCCACATGAACCTTTAGGCGAGGTATTAACTCCGGAGATTCCATGCATCTTTTTGCACAGATATAAGCATCATTTAACCGCTTAAGCGCCAAATTACGGTTGCTTTTTTCTACCTCTAACATAATGACTAATATAATTTATGAACAAAAGCAACCGGCTTCAAACAGACTCTCAAATATTTTATGTAGAATAAAGGCTAGAATTATAATATAATACAACAGTAAACGAAACGAAACCTCAACAAAACTTTAACAAAACTTAGTTAAGTCTTCCAGAATACAGACTCGCTTAAATAGAGTCTGACCTGACCAGTGAGTCGTTGCACAAAAAAAAAGCGGCAAATTCAAAAAATCTTTAGCTGGTAACACAAAGTATAGTGTGATAAAAGTTATTTGATGCTTGATGTAATTATATTTTATATTATTACGTTATTAGAATAGTAGCAAATGAAAACTGATAAATATCTGTACTACTATATAAGAAACCGCAAGCAAACACTAATGACACTTCTATGAAGTAACATTGAAAGGGAAAGAAACAAATGTATGATTTGACAGTACGGTACTCTTTTCGATGATTGTCAAATTGTTAAGTCTTGTGTTTGTTTAGATACTTATGAACAGCAACGTGTTCACATAACATTGTAAAACGTCAGTACAGATGTTTTTGTGCCACTACATGTTTATAAATATTTGAAAGAACTTTTGCATAGATATTTGTGCACTTTGCCTTGATTAAATAGTTTTGAAAAATAGTACTTAGTACAGATATTTATCAGTTTTCAGTTGCTTACATATTATTGTGTGATATGCTCAGATAAATATGACAGATGATGTGTGTACATATTTTTGATTGGTAAATTTGTTTTAGGTTCATTCCGTTAGGTTCTTAATTTCAGTTTACCCTTTTACCAATACTCCTACAACTCAAAAGGACTTAGTGTCAAAATACCTAAATTCCAGAATGCCTAATTTTTTTCTTCATTACACCATATACCCAATATGACTGAATTTTAAAATGTCTAACTTTCATAAGACTCAAAATTCACAACACCTTTATCGCAGTATACCGTATATTCAAAACAACCAAGTGTCAGAATACCTAAATTTCTATTGATGATTATAATCATGTAGGATTTGCTTTATTATCTTCTTTAGTGCTGGCCACTTACATTGAAGTACCAATATAAAGATTATGTATGAAGTGATACGTCTGGCATCGTCGTCGGTGTCAGTGGAATTATTTTTAACAAATTTTAGTTTTACATCACAATTACTTATAAATGCAGTTTGTAACTAAACTATGGATCTGGTTTATATAAAAAATCAAAAGGGCGGCCGTGCAGTTTTGCATAATGGACACAAATACAACTACGGGTATGAAAATAAAAAAACGGGCTATACCATGTGGCGGTGCGTTAATCGTTCCGAACAATGCAATGCATCCATCACAATAGATGTAACAGGAAACACCGTTGTTAGAGCAAGTGAGCATGTGTGTCTCTCCCATCACGAACAAAATGTACGCGATGTCGTAATGGACACCTGCAAGAAAGCAGTATGCGAAACTATGTCACCAGTCCGCAAAGTATATGAAGAGGCGGTTGTTGAAATACATGAGGTCGACCCGGACTTCACCATGTATTCGTACGAGGAGAAAAAAAACACGTTACGTAGACACAGGCTGAAATTTTTGGGTGCTCAAAAATCAGAGTTTAGAAGGTTAGAAGAGGTCAAAATTCCAAATTTAATATCGCATAATTTTTTGATATTTGAAGATGAGACGAATGGTAAAATGTTGGTTTTTTCAACCCCGATTAGCAGACAATTTATACAAACCAAGGGAGGAGGTAAACAGTATTTTGGAGACGGTACGTTTAAAAGGACGCCAAAACCGTTCTACCAGGTATACACCATACACATAGATGCAGGTTTCGACACTAGATCGACTAAAGTGATACCGGTGGTTTTTGCGTTGCTACCCAATAAAAGAGAGGAGACGTATCGCAAATTGTTCTCTATATTGTGTCAGAGAATGAACATGAGAATTGATAAATTCAAATGTGACTATGAAACGGCTGTGATAAACGCATGCAAAGATATTTTCCCTGAAGTTCAATTGACAGGGTGTCATTATCATTTCTCACATGCTGTGCATAAAAAAGCTCACGCGGTTAAGCTCGACGCCACACCAGATGGTCGCGAAATTATAGAATTATGTGCGAATCTGCCTTTATTACCCGACGGAAAAATTAATAACTGCTGGTTGGACATAGTCGACATTGCTCCGAATACCGAAAACATGTTAATTTTCAAGCACTATATGGAAAGGCAATGGATTCGTCTGGGTGCATCCTTGATCAGCTGTGCTCAAGATAGACATCGAACGAATAACCCTGTAGAGGGATGGCATAGACGCCTAAATGTGCGAATGCCCCATAAGCCGACATTGATTCGATTTCTCTACAAACTCAAATCAGAAGCCAAATGGCACTATCGTATCAAGAACTCACTTTTTACAGCAAATAGTCGAAAACGGAATGCAATTTATTTTGAAAATCAATACAAACTTCAAAAAAGTGAATTAAATGAGGGGTCCATCACGGCTATTGAGTTCTTGAAAAATGTCAGTGTATTGAAGAGACGCCTGCATTAAAAAGAAGCATAAAGTTAGAAGTTGCATTTTAGTTGTACGTTTAAATTTTAGATTTAAGTTGAGTAAAATTTAATAAAAATGTATTTTTAAATGTACCTATGAAATTTTCCTTTTTTTCACCCCATAAACATGTGGATAAAAAGCGATTTTCTCAATAGATATCAAACAAACTAGGCTTTCCGAGCTAGTGAGGTGAAAAAGTTATTTTTTTTAACCACTAAGATCAGAATCACAAGTTCATTCAATTTTTTTAAATAAATAAATGTCCCAAATATATTTGATCCATTTGGTTTCATTTTCAATACACCCTATGGCCGTAACAAAACGGACAAGGTTCCCAAAAATATAGGATATTTTAGGGGCACTTTTTCACCTATCAGGTTCAAAAAAGAGCTCATAATTCTTGGTACAAAAAAATTAGGCATCTTGAACCTGTGACATTTTGACATTCTGGAGTTTTCAGTTTAGGTTATTTAGAAATTTTGTCGTATCTATGATTCGGTATTTTAAGGAAATGTACATTTCAAAATTTTGGCATTTCGGACATGAGACGTTTTAGGTCGATGTCATTATGACATTTGTGTATCTTAGGAATGAGGCAGTTTAATTTTTAGGTATTATGAGCCCTTGGTAATTTGAAATTTAGCGAAATTAGTGAATAAGGTATCATGAAAATTAGGTGCGATAAGCCCTACCCGTAAATTTGATCAGTTCATATGTACTTTTCTATGCTCATTTATTTTTGAAGCCTTGGATTTGCTCATAATTATATTTATGAACTCGACTGTAGGTACTATATAAACTAAACTGGTAACATACCTGTTTAGTTTACGTAGGTAGTACTTAGTAGTCAATAATAAATTAATATACCTAATGTATTTTTTATTAAAACAAATTTATAAAATGATAAAGCCATTTATTCATGAGTCATAATCAAAATCAGATTCCAAAAATTCAACACCTGATAGAGAATCATCACTTTCATCATCACTTTCACGAACTTGTATTATAAATGGAGCCAATTCAGTGTCAAGAATGTTATCCTTAGACTTGTATTTTTCCTCTACATTGATTACATGGTCTGTACATTTTTTCCAATCTGCTGGTGTAATCATTGAAAAACATTCTCTGATCAAGTTTTTAGTTTCTGAACCATGTAGTCCCAAATTTCTGCTAGCTACTTTTCGCTTTGCCAGGCTCCATATGAGTTCAATTGCATTTAAGTCACTATGGTATGGGGGCAATTTAAGGACCTCATGTCCATGCTGCTTCAATATTTCCTCTGCTGCATATACAGGACCAACTCTATTTTCCTCAACAAGACACATCAATTCCTCTTTTTTATAGCACTCTTCATATGGGATTTTATTTTCCCTTAGCCATTTTTGAATGTCTGCCTTCAAGCTGTGCATGGTTATACTTATTTATTTGTGTGACATGGTAACTTGCATTGTCCATTACAATCACACTCGGCTCCATCAAATTTGGGATCAACATTTCACGTAACCACTTTAAAAAAGAATGATGGGCAAATTGGCCCATATAACCAATACAAATCTCATCTATACCTCGTGAAAGCTAGTTACATAAGATTCATTTTCTAATACGGGGATAAACTACAAAAACCCCAGAGAAGAGAGTTATCAGCCTTTAAATATTCACAAACACAACGTTTATTTTTTATTTTTTTATACTACACTAGCTGTACCCTGCATGCGTCTCAATGCTGTTACCCGTATATCCGACTCACGCTTGACCGATTTTACTATTGACAACAATTACAGCAAACAGTGGGATCAATAACCCTACATAAGTTATAATTATATTGACAATTGGGCTGGGTTCCATACATTTTTGCCCATCATTCTTTACACTATTCATATCATCATGATAATCAGCTGCTTTGGATTTTGTGCTAAATACAAGCAGAGAATTTGGCACAAATCCTTGCTCTGATCCAGGATGCACTATAATATGCCTTTTGCCGGATGAAATTTTTTCAACAACACCGGAAGTCGAAGGCCCTTGCCATGACTTTTTTGGTCTATAGTTTTGATGGACATATGTTTCATCAAGATAAACAATCAATTTTCCTTCTTGTCGTTTCTTGTGTATACTTCTTAGAAATCTTTGTCTCCATCCAGATATTTCAAAATTTTCCATGAGAATGGAGCGTTCCTCTTTATTTCTTCTAAACTGAAATCCATTCTGGTGTAATATTTCCCTCAGTGTTTCACAACATCCTGAGAATCCTATAGATTCTTTCAATTCTGCATGTAATGTTCTTAGAGTAGGAACTTGCTTTTTGACACAATAAAATTCGTTAATTTTACTACGGATGGCTGTCACATCAAAATTGTCTAATTTTGACACAGTAGATGGATGGGGACGTTTTTTCCCTGGCGTATTCCATTCACCTTGGTTAGTAGAACCCTCTTTTTTTATTGTACGTAGCATTCTAATGCTTACACCTGAAAAAGGAGACATTTTTAGTCCAGGAAATCAACACATTCATATATTGAGAAATCTTGACACGCAAATATAGTTTATTACCTGTCATGGTGGATATTTTTGCCAAATAACTCTATTCTGATTATTTGTTATCAATATCCATCTTCAGTTCTTTTACTAGCTTTTCAATAGTTTGCTTAATGTTTTCATCACGCACGCCAGCTAGAATCAAAATAAATAATTAAGTACGGTATTATAATACAAAAACCCCAACGTTCCTATTATGTAAATGAAAGAGTGCCACTAAAAGCATCAACATTGTTTGACAATAACTTACCGGTCGTCTGAATGATTTCATCCAATATTCGTTTATTTTTCAGTAATCTCTCATTTTCGTCACTTCTAACCTGATTGTAGTTAGAGATCATAGAAAATAACATGCTTCTTGCACTGCTTCTGATCGGTTTAGCCATTATAACACGATAATACTTCCGTAACAGATACACTGATGCGATATTTTAGGTTATGTAAAAACTGTGATTGACAATTAGTTTGACAGATAAAATTGTTGCCATATATAGAATTCTGAAAAAATGCTTGTGCAGCGACTCGCTGGTCAGACTTTAATCTTGTCTATCGCGCAGAATACGGACGCAGCGCCGGCCGCCGCCGCCCGGCTAAGGAATGCCGAGCGCCGCGAATCTACCCGCAGTACCCACGTACAAAAAATATTTGTTCTAGTAACTTCTTAAATTATGGAAATATTACGTAATACTTAACATTAATAGTCTTTAAATGTAATATACAAACAGCACTGTGAAAGTAACTACGAAATGATGGTAACACTGAGTTGATAATAATTTGCTACAAAGCACGAAAGAATGCTATTACTGTTATTAGAATTGCAGTATAAATATCTACTATATTATTTACTGGTGATCAAATTAATTTTATCCGGTTCGTAATGGATCAAGAAGTATGTAGCAGATATACAGGGTGTTCGGCACATGGACCGTCAATTTTTTTTGGGATATTGTTGGGGTTATTTGCTGTCTTTTCGCCCTTGGACCTTGGGTCATAAAGGTCACGGTGTTGAAGATATGAATTTTTAAATGTTTTTTCTCAAATTTTCCGAAATTCCACCTTTAAACGTTTGTAACTTTTTTATTAATGACTGTAAAAAAATAATATTTTGTATTTAATACTTGCTAATACATGCTTGTTCAAATAATAATAGTCTTTTTTCTAATTGATAGTCTCAAAGGGACGTACGAGGATTTTTATGTCACAAAATTACTGTTTATGTGATTAAAATCCAACTTCGAAATTCAATTATTAAAAAACTAAATACAATTTTGAGGTTCTTTTTTTTTTAAAACTTCTCTAACTAATGACCTTTCTAACGATGTGCTACACATTGTTAAAAAATAAATCTGAGTCTAATTACGGGGATATTCCGCCAATAGGGTAGAAATTGTTATGAATTAAGAAGCACTACAACTTTATTTGTAAGTTTTGTAACGCATCGGAACCTTTTTGGGAACACCTGGCTGGTTGAATAATAGGCTCCTACAATAATACCTCCTTAATAACACGTCCTTGAATAATACCTCCTTACCTTCGCCAAAGTTTTTTTTTCTAATGGCGAATTACTGTTTTACGGTGCAATTGTGAAGGGAAATTTCATTTATGATTTATTGTAATTATTTTTCCTAAACTATGGCTAACTACACTAACGAAGAATACGTTGATATGATAATGGCGTATGGTATAGCAGGGGGTGTTACTCATGAAGCCCGAAGGATTTATCAAGAGATACATCCAAATCGAAGATTGCCCCACCACGACACATTTTCGACGACGTTTCGACGTATTGGGATCTGTTTCAAAGGCTTGTAATATTCGGTCTTCGATTGCAACATTATACTGCCTCACATTAATACGTGGCTCTTGAAAGTTTACGTTTCCAGTCTCCCGCATACGTCGAAACGTCGTCGAAAATGTGTCGTGGTGGGGCAATCTTCGATTTGGATGCATCTCTTGATAAATCCTTCGGGCTTCACGAGAAACACCCCCTGCTATACCATACGCCATTATCATATCAACGTATTCTTCGTTAGTGTAGTTAGCCATAGTTTAGGAAAAATAATTACAATAAATCATAAATGAAATTTCCCTTCACAATTGCACCGTAAAACAGTAATTCGCCATTAGAAAAAAAAACTTTGGCGAAGGTAAGGAGGTATTATTCAAGGACGTGTTATTAAGGAGGTATTATTGTAGGAGCCTATTATTCAACCAGCCAGGTGTTCCCAAAAAGGTTCCGATGCGTTACAAAACTTACAAATAAAGTTGTAGTGCTTCTTAATTCATAACAATTTCTACCCTATTGGCGGAATATCCCCGTAATTAGACTCAGATTTATTTTTTAACAATGTGTAGCACATCGTTAGAAAGGTCATTAGTTAGAGAAGTTTTAAAAAAAAAAGAACCTCAAAATTGTATTTAGTTTTTTAATAATTGAATTTCGAAGTTGGATTTTAATCACATAAACAGTAATTTTGTGACATAAAAATCCTCGTACGTCCCTTTGAGACTATCAATTAGAAAAAAGACTATTATTATTTGAACAAGCATGTATTAGCAAGTATTAAATACAAAATATTATTTTTTTACAGTCATTAATAAAAAAGTTACAAACGTTTAAAGGTGGAATTTCGGAAAATTTGAGAAAAAACATTTAAAAATTCATATCTTCAACACCGTGACCTTTATGACCCAAGGTCCAAGGGCGAAAAGACAGCAAATAACCCCAACAATATCCCAAAAAAAATTGACGGTCCATGTGCCGAACACCCTGTATAGCGTATTTTTGAAGACGACGTAAAAGCCCACGGCTATGAAAGAAACCCCAAGGCAACGATCAAGAACTAGACAGCTCGCTCACCTCGTGAAGTCCGATAGCCCGGCCAACCTCCTGGTGGCAGTAGCTCCTTGATCAGCTGCGTTGCCTAGGTCTTTGTATGCACCAGAAATAGTCCACAACACCAATAGAAAGACACCAAAGCACAGTGTTTAACGTCGCGATAGTGTAGCGTGTGCGCGCGTTGACAGCCGATAGCGTATTAACAGCTGCGCGCGGGGTGGAGGTGCAGAGCCTCGTCGGTAAAGCCAAAGCACACGGAACAGCCCTCAGCGAGAAACCAATCTAGATTCCATGATAGTTGCCTTTACTATATAATAAATACTATATAATAAATATCGACGACACGCTGGCCTAGTTGGTAGTGACCCTGCCTACGAAGCTAGCGCTCCTGGGTTCAAATCCCGGTAAGTGCAGATGTTTGTGTGATAAGCGCGAATATTTGTTCCTGAGTCATGTATGTTTTCTATGTATTTAAGTATATATTTCTCTATATAAGTACTTATATCGTTGTCTAGTGACCATAGTACAAGCCTAGAGCTTAGTTTGGGACTAGGTCAATTGGTGTGACATTGTCCCCTGATACTTATTTATTTATTTTTTAAATACTACCAGTAGGCTGAGTAGGCTGGAGCCTAGGGCGGCGGATTTTAGGGGGCGGCAAATTTGCCCCAAAAACTTTTTTCGTCTTACAGAAATAAAAAATAAAAAATTCCGTCGGACAGGACTTCCCAGTTTGGACCCGTCCCGTATTTACTTCTTGTCAAAACAAAAGTCACCTCGGATAATTGCGTCTTTCAGTTTCTAATTAAGTGTTTTCACTTCTCATGCTCTTTAAATGTTACTTTAGTCTCAGCACATGGGAATTAATTAAAGCTCCATATTAATCTATAGGTTTTTTTTTTAATTTAACACTTTGGAAATGGAGGATTATTGCCATTTTCAGTGATTGTGTATGGACCATTTTTAGGGCGTGAAAGTAACCTCAAAATTACAACTGTGCAAAAATATACAAAACGATTTAATTTCGTGAATTTTACGAATATGAAAGTGTTTAAATATAATTAAGAATAATTATATTTTGTTATACATGGTCCGAGCCGAATAGTTTTCAAGTTTGTATCTGTTGGCTAAATATGCAAGCATTTAAAGTGTCACTATACAAAAGACAAAAACACCCGCGAAACAAGTTGTCAAAACTTTGTCACTTAGCCACTTGATTGCTCTTGCAAATTTGATCGATCTTATTTATAAACAAATAACAACTGTAAGTACAGATGTAGTGCATAATTGTTTTCCTTCGTATTTTCACGGAAACGTACGAACGCGTCTTGCTATTTCAGTCGGTCACAGTACAAAAAGTACTGAGGTTGACTGAAGTAGCATGACACCTTCGTACGTTTCCGTGAAAATACGAAGGAAAGCAATTATGCACTACACCTGTACTGTAACAACCCCGGACACCGGTGAAGTGGAGACAGGACAATACAAACTTATTGTAGGTAAGTAATCCTAATGTATAAATCATCCATAATGAATCAATAAGTTTTATAATTTTGTTCATTTATTATTGTGCCTGTGAAGGATGTCATTAGACAAATTTAGTAATATGGCTACTGAAAATCGCATACATTGCTTTCGATTATCGACTCGGGTTATAAAGGAAATGTAATCGATTCAGAATTCGGTTAAACATGTTGTTTCGTTAACTTAATTTAGTTTAGGTACCTACTATAAAATAACGTATCATAAATCGTCTAAATTCACGGTACAACTATAACGATCGTATTGGTGTTTTTAGGTTATATTCTTTCATATTGAGATAGAGACTGAGAGGCAAAATAATAAATGAAAAATATTATAATCTAACTTATACTTAGGTACTGTTTTAAAAAAAAAGATTTGTCTGTTAATTCTAAAATATTTTCTTCCATTTTTTTTTTGTCCGTGTAGGGTATCGAAGTGCAAAGTTCAGAAGGGGCGGCAAAACTTGAATAGCCTACTGGCGGCAAATGTGTTAATCCGCCACTGAATACTAAACATACTGAATTACTGACCTTATGGTTGGCTTCAGGTCCGAATATGTGCGAGAACGCGTACATCTTTGAAACATTGTGCTGGGTGCGGCGCCCGTGCCGGCGGTGGCTGTATCCAACGAAGTCACCAGGCACTTGTCCGACCTGACCTCGTACAGGTTGCTCAGAATATTCGTAGGCTTCAATCGCAAGTACACGTGCACTAACTCTGGAACTTACTCCTCGATAGAATCCTCTTAGAACCACTCCAGTTAATTCGTACCCTTCTGAGTCTTCGGCCCCATAAACGGATTTAGAATCAAAGGCGGCCTAGGCTCAATAAACGACGGCACATCACGCTCACGATTAGACGCTCTTGAATATCGTTGGTCAATTGTGCTACGGCAATCCATCTTTGGTTGAATAATATTATAAGATCGCGCGCTACTTCAATTTGAATAAGATTTATTTTCGTTTCGTCAAACGGTTGTATTTTTTGAAACGAAAGCTGTAGAGATCAGTCCGTTCGTATCAATCACTCTTTGTATCCGTTCAAATCAGAATGTATCAGTGTATCTGTACAACTCATTCACTCACGGCATCGTTTTCTTTCTATCTGTGTCGCTTCCCTCAGCTCGGCCGGGACGGCCAGCCACTCCAAGGTCACGCGACCAGACTTCTTTTTCGCACCTGACTATTTGGAATGTTCTATCGCACTTTTACAAGACGGAGAGGTTGGACGGAGAGAGTGGGTGGGTTGCTATGCCGTATGACCATAATAAATTGACATACGTCGGCACAAAAAGTGATACATTTTGCCCATCTCTAACTTTAACAATCTGTGATTGAGATATGCTTACCACAGATTATTAAGGTATATCTAAAGAATGCTTACTGTTAGATACTTATAACTTGGCCGTATATTATAATCTGTGAGTGCGATGCGATTAACGGCGACGGCGAATTAGGACAAATATTATATATATTCTTTGTCAATTTTTAAAAACTAACTTAACTAAATTCTGTGTTACTTTATTTTGTTCCTGAATTCCTGAATGCCGAGAGTTAAATATGTCTAGGGTACGCATACTACTTTGATGTTCGCCACAGCGCTATTGTTCATGAACTTCTAGTTTGTTTTTAAGTTATATTATTTGACTAGCGAGTAACTTAACTAATTATTGTTGTATGTAGAAGTGATTTAACATCGGAACAGCGATGCTCATGATTGAGGTATCTATTTGAGAGCTCTATCGAACTTTGACTCCTTTTGGAAAAACTTTTTCACCGATCACCTGTAACTTCCAACCTTGACACTGGCAGAATAAAATTGTCCCACAGTACACATGACCAGAATGACCACGAATTTGACTCTTGATACCGTTTCTAAATTTATTTAATTACGTGATCTTCCCTATTATGCGCGACCTTGGTGTTTTCGACGGTAGGTTCAGTTAATACCATTAGGGAGACTACTGTATCCCTTCAATCCCATTTCACTAGTTCTAAGATGAATGAAAAAGATCAGAGCAGCACTGTTTTGTTAAATAACCTAAAACACAAATGGCCCTGTCTTACTTTTTCCTTTATTGGTGCCTCTGCTGAACATCATGACCATGTATAAAAGGTTTCACCAATCTGTGTAATAATATGAAATGATTTGTGCATGCCATGTCATATGCTTCTACCCTCTTGATGCAAAGGGTACTGTGCCAGCCTTGGCGCTTGATCAGAGAAGAGTGAAATTGTCTTTTAGTACCATTTGTTGGATGCTTTTATGTAACATTAAGTATTAAATTCAAAATGAAATTTCATATTTTGTATATTGGTGCTCCTTGCCAACTGGTATCTAGAGCGACCACTTTTCGTGCTCTATGCCAGCATGCAGCTACTATAGAAATCTATTGATATATTTAAAATAATACCTATTTACTTGAGCAACCAACACAACTGCCAGTTACACTCATCCTATACAAATTATTTTATTTTATTTTTCTATAATCTGTGTATGAGGAGTCATACCCGGGTGATTATTCGGCGTTTTAACCGCCGTCATTATTGTCTTCGCATATTATTCAAGATAATCTTTTTATTTGTTTATTATTTTAAATGGAATTAATACTACCCCCGGGTTCGATGACTTTGACATCAAAAGTTGCTGGTAATTATCATTATTTTCGTCAATATATTGAAGACAACAATGACGGCGGTTGAAACGCCCAAATATTCACCCACCCGTAATGAGACCATTTCTTAAAAAAGTATTTAAACTACAAAATTCTATATTTTGTAATATGTATGCCTAAGTCATGGAAATAAAGGTTTAAATGAATAATTCTTGCAGAATGCAACCTGTCTAGACCTACAGAACATTTTGTATAATCCTTAGATGGATTGGATAATTTGTTTCATCTATTCTAAATTTACAGGATATCCGATCATTTTTTCGACCCCATAAAGCACAAAACATAAAATTAGAAGAGGATGATGAAGTGATTCCAGATTCTCCAGATGTTGAAATAAAAGTCAAGGTACTGTATATGTGTATTGTTGAAGCAGTATCTGTATTTTGCTGTTTAAATGAGTATAATGAATTACCATTTTATTTTCTAATTGTGTTACTAACTCATCTGGATTTCAAAAAGATTTTGTATCATAATCAGTGGGCGGCTGACGGATGCAAAATAGGGACGTAAACAGAACATGGATATGACTTTTATTAAATTTCGAGAAATATTTATGAATACAAAATTATGCAGTTTTTATCTTTATCATACATTATTAGTAAATACATAATAAGCTATGCTCTATTGTACGTAGATTGTATACTAAGAAGATACTGGCCACTTATTATTATTTTACCTCTTTCATCTGTAGATGTAGAGAGGTAATTTTCCTTATATAAGTGGATTGTGAACCATAAAAGGATTGGATTGAAAATATGCAATATAGAAAAAAATATGATTATTTACTACAACAATACAATTATATAACTATTTTACAATTTCGTTCTTTTTTTAAAACCCCTTGCAGTCATATCCATATTATGTATAACATTCGACATTATTTTGACGTAATTTGCATCCGTCAGCCTCCCATTGATCATAATCCTCAATCGGAAATTTGAATACATATTTACGTAAAGTTGGCAAAGTCCCAGAAAAAGATGAGAAAATATGGGGTCGACTTATTACAAATATTATTTTAATAATACAAGTTGAGGGATTCTGGGATTTATGAGTTTTCATTTAGGATTAAACTTTACGTCTATTTGCTCCTCAAACTTCGTCAGTTCAGTCAGTTACAAGTAAATTACGTAACATTTAGTAAATCTATACCCATGTGTTCAAATTGATGCAAATATATGCATTTATGTTGGCGTAATTGGTTTATTTAGGAGTCCCAGGATTTTTATTAATACATAATAATTGGAGTCTGCTTCCATACAACTGAACAACAAGGCCGCTGCCAAAGCTTTGTTAAATATCTATTCAAATTTCTGATGCCTGAATTCATAATGTTTGTAATACTATTTATTATACTGTAATACCTGATTTTTAGCAGAATATATTTTTTTACTACATAATCTTAAAACACTTCAGATTGAGTTTGGGCTTCGCTTAAGCTCTGTTAAACAACATTGCTCTTGAAATGTTATCATACGGTTTAGCCACATAGAATAGAGCCTCAGTTCGATTAATTGTCATTTATGATTACTTTACTACCTTGGTTGTTATTTAATGTCATGTTTTGATTTGTCAATGTTACCAAGTCGGTCGTTAAGTTCTCTCAGACAGTTTTAATCAAATATAATTAACTTCCCCAAAATAGGCACGTAACCCTGACACCGAGGATGGCTTATCCTCAGACCTACCAAACCAGCCTAAAATGACCTCAGTAACAGTTGCACGGTTTTCAAGATATTGGCAATTTAATGTTTTTTCTAGTTTCGCTCTTTTTTTGGCTTTCTAGTCCCAGATTTTTTTGGAATGGCCCTCAAATTTAGTTTTTCCTACATGTATGCTGCATTGAATAGTTAATTAAGGTGCCAAACTTATTATTTTTACAATAAGCACTGTGACAATTGGTAAAACCCAAATTTGGTCTTTCTTAGCAAAACTCAACTTTATTAGCAAAACATTAACTTTGACTTTGAATGTCTATCCTGTAAAAAAATTACTAGAAACTAACTGATCAAATTATTTTAAAAACTTGGGTAGGTACGGTATGTCAATTCATAAATGGTATGATACATGTATCTTAATACAATAAAGTAGGCATTCACATCACCATTTCAACGGCCTAATTAAAGTAAATAAATACTAGGAAGCCCGAAGCCGTCGATACTAATGTAAAAATGCTCGTGTAGGCTACGATATTTAATTTCGTACTTGGCCTTTTTATTATTTGCCCATTGAATGAGAGCAAAAGAGACAGACATAATAACGTTTCTCTCCTTTTTTGAAGATTGGTTGGCTTGACGAGTATGGTTATGGTTATGGTGATGGACTCCTTTTTCCGCACTTAGCCCGTGTATGTCGGGCCATTGTGCGTAGTACCGGCTAGTGATCTAGCCAGCCTAACTCCGACCAGAAGCGCAGGATCCTCCTGGTATCTCCACAGGCTTCTCGGAGTGACCTCGGTGACTTGAGGATTTCAGTCCCTTGAGCGGCTACACCTACGCATTCCAGGATTACGTGGGGGGCTGTTTCGTCGGCCGATAGGCATCCCCTGCATAGGGGGCTGTCGGTCATACCTAGAACATACAAATGTTTGTTAAGCGAGCAATGTCCAGTAATGCTTCCTACAATTATTCGTAGGGCCTGTCTATCTAATGATAGGAGACGCTTTGTTAGACGCGCGTCCGGGTGTGGCACGGTTTCCCTAGATTGCCTACATGTACTGGTATTTGCCCATTGATTAGCATGTTGTTCGAGTGTTCTGTGACGTAACCATGACCTAAGCTGGCTGAATGCTAAGGTAAGCATTGGAGCGGTACCGATCGCTGGGCGATCCGATCCTCTCCTGGCCAGCTGGTCAGCCGCATCGTTACCTAGAGATCCACTGTGCCCCTTTATCCATTGTATCGTGAGTTGGTTGTTTAGACCTATCACTTCCAATGCTGAGTGGCACTCTAGTATGAGCCCGGATTGTATTATTTTGTTGTCTAGAGCTCGTAGTACTGCAGCGCTGTCGGAAATAATTCGTATCTTTTGGTCTTTGATACCCCGTTTAGCCACTGCCTCGGCAGCCTGTAGTATGGCAGTACATTCACATTGGTAGATGGAACTGTATTCGCCTAAGGCTGTTGATATATTAATGTTGATTTCGGGTGAGTACACTCCTGTACCTGTTCCCTTTTTTGTCTTTGATCCGTCCGTATATATGCGTAGTTCGTATATACTGGACTGGTCAGTGGGTTCTTCAGCAAGCTGGATGGTGTAGCTTTTGTTGAAGTTGTGTTGTTTGGGTACCTTGGCTTGACGAGTAAAGGTGATTACTGATTAAAAAATAGGTTTAGATTTTATTGCTTTGTTTTAATACTTAAATCTAGCTTATAATAAATGCTCGAATTGTTTTCCTCCGAGTCCTCCGACCCTTATGCATAAATGACATCTTCTTATAAAGTTTTTCTTAAGCTTTTTTTTTTTAAGCTAATTTTCTTAAGCTAATTTCCGATATGGTCCGTGCTGCGTCGAAGACACGTTGGCGTAATTCTTCTTGGGATCTGATTGGTTTCGCATAGACCTTATCTTTTAAGCATCCCCAATAAAAAAATACCAATGGATTGAGGTCTGGGGAACGCGGTGGCCATAAAATTGGTCCCAATCTCCCAATACACCAGTCACGATACGTAGGTTCGAGGTGCTGGCGGACTAGGCGGGCGTAGTGTGCCGGGCAGCCATCCTGTTGCAACCACATCCTTTGCCTCAACTCCAGCGATGTGTCTTCCAACAAAATAGGCAGATCGTTTTCTAAAAAGTGTAAAAAAAATTGTCCGTTTAGAATCGCTGGTATCTCGACGGGTCCTAGTATCTGGCCGTTAAAAATTCCGGGCCAGAAATATAATTTTAAATTGATATTGTGACCGGTCTTCTCTTGATTCATGTGGGTTAGTTAGCCGCCAGCTATGGATATTGTGCAGATTGAGGTACCCGTCTCTTTTGCAGGCCGATTCGGCGCTCCATAATACTTCATTAAAAATATTAGGATTCTGCCTCCACTTTTCAATCATTTTGCGACAAAATTCGACACGTGGGTAATCAGTCGGAAGAAGAGTTTGGACACGTTGGATGTAGTACGGGTGGTATTTATTTCTCAAATTCCTTGTGCGGAGATTTGGTAACACCAGTGCCACGTTCAATTATTGGCACCGAAGTTCCTGGATCCTCGTGCACTTGATTTAAAACAATGTTGTGATCGTGATAACAATTCACAACTCTTAAAAGTACTTCATAATTCGTCGGAGTGCGATTTGGATAGCGTTCCGAGTATAATCGTGCGGCCAAACTTCCATTGTAAGTCACATTGCCTCGAGATGAAACTTGCCTTGTTTCGCCGTAAATCAAGTGCATATCGGCATACTCACTAAGAGAGTACGACGAAATATTACGACTTGTCATCGATGTGAAGCAGTTTCACGACAAGCGATATCACAAAGAAAATCAGTTCTAAGTCACAAGCAATATCGGAGTCCAGAATGATGCCAAGTCAATTTGGTAAACACAACATGGATGCAGGAACACACAGTAGGCGGGTATCGTACGAAACGCAAGCTTACGAACTGATTTGTTAACATGGCCAGGGTCTCTGCTAGGAATGCACAAACAAAACGCTATCCGTCCCATTCTTTAATAGGATAATAATGTGAGACGGGGCGAAGAGCTTATCTCGTTTCTTTTGTCTGTTCGAACCCCAGTCCATGTAGCAGTCGACGAGTGTGTTAGAGCTTAGAGCGATTACAAAGACCAAAAGAGCGAGGAATGAGCGACTTGACTTTCCTTTTTAGCAACAATTTTTCGCTTAGCAATGGCTTTGACTCGTGGTGTTCGTACGAAAAATAATGTTTTATTAAAAAAACATTGGATGTATTATACCATTTATGAATTGGCATACCATACGCAAGTTCTTAAAATAATTTGCTCAGTTAGTTTCTAGTATTTTTTTACAGGGCAGATGTTCAAAGTCAAAGTGAATGTTTTACTGATAAAGTTGAGTCAAGACCAAATTAAATTAAATTAAATTTTCACAGTAGTTATTGTCAAAATAATAAATTTTGCACCTTAAATAACTATTCAATGCAGCGTACATGTAGAAAAAACCAGGTTAGAGGGCCATTCCAAAAAATTCTGGGACTAAGAATGCCAATTAAGGAGCGAAATTAGAAAAAACATTAAATTGCCGATATCTTGAAAACCGTGCAACTTTTACTGAGGTCATGTTAGGCTTGTTTGGTAGGTCTAAGGATAAGCTATCCTCGGTGTCAGGGTTACGTGCCCGTTTTGCGACACCCTGTATAGGACAATTAAAAGCTTAATTAATGTACATTTTTAAGAACTAATTATCATTCCACATAGTTTCCACAATTTCCGATATGATCTTCTAACATTCACAGCCGCCACCGATTAAAATACAAATGAGTATTCTGAAAAACATTTTTTTGAAAACGCTTCAATGGTTTGTTTTTGTTAGCTTAGAAACTTTTTTGTTTAATATTGTGAAGCCTCATCAGTGGGTATGTTTAGAGATCAGCATTAATTTCTTAACAACACTCAAAACCAGCTTATGAAGCTCGAAGTTTGGTTTGTTTCCATATTGCTGCAAATTGATGTGAAATCGTAGGGTCGATTGAATGAGTTATGAAGATTGACCGGTGTATAAGCGGATCTTTAGTTGCTTGGAAATACATTTGTATCAGAATTTAAAGATAAAAGTCTGATCACTGTCACGCAATTTATGACTCAATACGAGAACTCTTGCAAAAGTTGTAGCCGTTATTATATGATTTCCTGTCCCGAGTATAATGCTTAAAGCTTGTTCATCAAATTGTTGCAATAGTAAAGAATACAAATTACGCTTCTTTTTATTCTATTTATAATAAGGTTATGATTGATGTACTACGAGGGGTGCCTTTTAAGTTCTGTCGTTTGAAAAAACTAAAGACAATTTAAGTGTTAAATGGTATTTATTGTTTTTCAAAGTAATCACCGTGATGTGTAATACACTTTTCTATTCGATCGAACCAGTTTTCGAAACACTTATTCCATTCCGAAGTCGGGGTCTCCAAAATGGCCGTTTTGTATGCCTCAACCGCTTCTTCAGGCGTCCGGTACCGTTGACCACGAAGTCGTTGCTTGATTTTTGGAAAAGTGAAGAAGTCATTAGGGCTTAAGTCTGGACTGTACGGCGGGTGATCCAAATTTTCGACGTGTTGTTCTTTTAAAAACTCAATTGTCTGCCGGGCGGTGTGCGAGCTAGCATTACCGTGGTCATAAGAACATGCTTGTCGCACCACCCCATAAACTCAAATTATTATCCTCTGGCCCTTTATGTATGTCTATTAAAATATATAATAAAATACCTGAAACATTGAAACAAGAATCCAGCTACATAGTGTTTACAAAAAAACTTAAAGAAATGAAATGAAAAGAAATCTTACTACACCATTAACGAATTTGTGAATGAAAATAATTAGTACAGTAAGTCGTCCTCTCCCATCTTTGCGGTGCCCATCAGGGTTCATAATGAACTATTCTAGTGTTAACTTCTAAGCTAGCAAGTAAGATCTATGTAAAACATTATGATTGCAATAAATGATTGAGAATTGAGAATTGAGAATTGGTGCAGTACTATACGACGTCTTGGGTTATTTTTTCGGAACTCGCCGATAACTTCTGGTAAACAAACAGTGGTATACCAGTCAGCATTAACTGTTTTACGATCTTCGAGCACGATGGTCGCAACGTGGCCACTTTTCGCTACAAACGTGGCGACCATTTTTTTCGAAGTGCTCCGTGAGCGTATTACTTTGGTCGGTTTTGGCTCATCTTGAAACACCCAAACAGTCGACTGCTGTTTAGAATCCGGATCGTACGCATATATCCAAGATTCGTCACCACTGATAATGCCATAAACGTGTTTAGAGTCTCCTCGGTTGAATTACCGCAGAGTTTTGCGGCACCATCTAACGCGAGCCGTTTTTTGGTCTTCACTAAGTAAATGTGGTATCCAGCGTGAGAACAATTTTTTTACACCTAAGTGATCATGCAATATATTTTGAACACTGGTCCCTGAAATGCTTAATGAAGCTTCTATCTCGCGGTATGTCGCATGGCGATCTTCGACGATCAGTTGCCGTACAGCATCAATGTTTTCCTGGGTTCGGGTCGGCCTTCACGATGCCTATCACTAAGACTAGAGCAACCACGTTGAAATTCCAAATACCAACGTTCCACAGTCCGGATGCATGGTGCTTCATTTTTAAAAACCGTAGTCAGCTCTTCAAAGCACTGAAGACGCGTTAAACCCCTTTTAAAGTTGTAAAATATTATCGCACGTAAATTTTCCTTCGAAATTTCCATTTTCACAACCGACTTGTCAACTTTGAACCGACGCTGTACTAAAACAAATCGGCCGATCTCGAGACATTCTTTTGTTTTTGAATTCTAAATTCAAATATTTTAAGATGATACTAGTTTTTTTTTAAATAATCACGGGAGTTTGCAAACGACAGAACTTAAAAGGCAGCCCTCGTACAGGTTTATGAAATTCTTTTATTTATTTATTTAATTGTAATAAATCTCAGTGATAGAACTTATGAACCGATTAGGTATGGTACATACCTATCTAGCTCTTATTTAATTGACAGTGAAGGTGGCTTAGTTTCAATTTTATCATTTATCAGATCAGAAAATGGGGTACTTTTACATGACGCCATTGCAAACTATCTGGGGTCCTATTAAAAAGGGTATAAGTCTTCTGAAGATCAAGTGAAAAAAGGGTTTAGGTCTAGTATACTTGTTTTCCATCGTATTTTTTCGGAAATGTTTGTATTTGTCATTCATGCTACTTCAGTCAACCTCAGTACTTTTTGTACTGTGACCGGCTGAAATAGCAAGACACGTTCGTACGTTTCCGTGAAAATACGATGGAAAACAATTATGCACTACATCTGTACTCTCCAGGGACCATTTTCGTTACGGTATTAACGGTATCCTATCGGTATTGGATATCGATACCGCTTCGTTATAAAGGTACAACCATAGATCAGAGAAACAAGGGAGATAAACATTTGTGCGTGTTACGCTTACGCTCTATTAACTACTTCAAAAACAACATCCTCATAATAGGTTACAGATTACGAATTCAAAACGCGGTAACATAGTTTTGATAGTAGCACAGAATTAAGCTTCATGTTAAGTTTTTAAGTTTGAATAATGCTGAAAGAATATTTTTTTCCATCGTAGTTCAGTTACTAACATGTTCAGCAGATTAAGGACTACTCTGACAGCAACATGAAGTGATCCTTTTTTCAGGAGGTGTGCATCTCTTTCCTGCACTCCACTTAGGAATGCCCCCAGAAAATTTTCAAATTATATCGATAACCATATAAAACTTATTTGTATCTAACGATACAGAACGATAAAGGTACTATTAAATTTTCAGGCAATAGGTACTGTTTGTTTATTTTACTACTATGTTAATTCACTTAAATCATTAAACTTAATAAATTAATTTTAGAATATAATAATGTTTTACTAGCAAGAATACGGATTGGGAATCATACCTACAATGGCTGCATTTCTGTGGTAAATGTTAGCTGGAGCTGTTAAAAAAATGTATGTGTTGATTTTAATTGATTACTTACTACATAAAAATCTAAACTGTAAAGCTAGGATTTTACGTTGTTGATAAAAATACACTTAAAAATGGGTTTGGTTGAGTATCATGTCACGAGATCTCGGTTTAGGACGAACCAGTAGTTCCTCGTACTTGTTTTTGTAAAGTACTTAGTCTTGAAAACAACCACCACCACATCTCTGTTCCATGCTTTCGGCGTTCTCCCTTCGTGGAGGACGGAGCTGAACATCGTCTGAAGGCTTGGCTAAGGTTACCGACATAGCCCGAAGAATAGCTAAAATTAAGTGGCAGTGGGCGGGGCACATTGCTCGCAGGACTGTTGGCCCATGTAGTCAGAAGGTTGACGGGGTGGATGCGAAAAGCACAAGACCGGTCAGAGTGTAGAGCCTTAGGGAGTCCTATGTCCAGCAGTGGACGTCTTTCGGCTGACATGATGAAGCCTCGTAAAGCTCAGACTTATCATCTGCGAGCTATATCGCGCGTTCGCATTCGCGGCACTATCTGGCAGGAAATCAGAACCTCCTTTAGAAATTGATACTTTAATATATAAATGCATGTAATTTACGCGTACGTTTATCTTCTTCATCGAAGTATGTAGGCATTCAAATTCTGTGCATCAGGCAATTCGCTCGGGTCGAAATCACACTGTTTTGTTTTCGTCGTTTTCGTGGTCCATATACTTAATGCCCTCCTAGCCTAAGCAATGAAGGAAAATCAGAGGAAAAAACTCGTTTATAAGCGAATTTTGGCATAGTGGTAGGGAACGATGATTTAAACCACAATAAAGTATAGTTTAAATTATAACATTTATTACGCGTTTATGTTATTTCGGCGATTCATTTAGATTCTGATACTCGTAGCAATTTCTATAATAAAAGTCAAACTATTTTTTGACACACTTTTAAATACCTACGTTGTGAGCGCTGCTTGAAAAGGTTTAAGTTTTTAGTCCATGACATTTAAAAATTAAACTATAGATACAAGGAAGAATTTTGATTGCACGAGTGTTTAGCTGTTTGGAGTTAGTTATCCTAGTCCAACATGGTTTTAAAAAATAAAACACACACATTAATGTCATAATTTATGGTACTTCTCGTTTGATTTTTAAAAAGTTATTGATTTCATTTTACTCTTTAGGTAACGTACGATGGGCGTTCAATAAAAAGTGAGAATGGGATGCAAGATGCAAACTATTTCAATATTAGGAAATTAAATACTGACCGGTAAAGCTAATCTATCTAGCTGATTGCTATGAAAAAAACAAACTGTCTTTTGTTAAAAAAAACCGGTAATTTCTTTGCAATGCTATTGAGTACTTTAGCGAAAATTGAGAAAATTGAACTGCGCGTCGTTATCAAATACTTGTGTTTGAAAAGTTGTTCTACGGACCAAGTCAATTTAGATTTGGGGAACACTTTAGGGTCTAATGCTCCTCCGTATTCGACAGTCGCACGTTGGTGCGCCGAATTCAGACGTGGAACAACATCGACCATGGACGACCCCCGCTTTGCGAAATTGTGAAAAAAGTCGAAATCTTAGTTTGGGCGGATCGTCGTGTCACGGTTTGTTTTATAGCTGAAAATGTAAAGATTTCAACGGGGAGCGTGCATAATATTTTACATGGTTCAATAATGTTTGACCAAATCATCATTTGACAAACGTACTGGGGTGTCCCAGAAGTAAAGAGACAAAATAATTTTAACAATATTTTATTAAAAATAATTTTATATAATTTTAATTTGGTATGAAAAGGAAGTAAAACTAATATATATTTCAAATCTATATCTAATTTGCTCCAGCAATGCCTTTGTATCCAATTTTTCTCATATTCGTTGCAGCATGCTTCATGACCGCTTTTCCAGAAGTAGCTTCTAGTCTTTTAGCAAGTCTCGTCCATCGGTGTTTGAAAGATGTCAATGTTTGTGGTATATCTGTGTTCTTTTTATACTCTTTTTTGCATAGGGCCCAAAACATTTCAATACCTCGAACTTGAGGAACATTTGGGGCATTATTTTGTCTAGTTATGAACTCAATACCTGCAGTCTGTAGATACTGAGTACCTAACTTTAAACTCGTAATGGCATGAAGCCAAATCCGGCCAAAATAAAACATCTTCTCTCTGATAATGCTTATCTATGAAAGGTATTAAACGTTTGAGAATGCACTCTCTAAGGTAAATCTGGGAGTTCATAGACCCCTTACGATAATAAGGTTCAGAAACATTACCATTTTCATCCATAGCCTGCCAAACAAGGTACTTTTTAAAAAAACTTGGCCTTTGGTACAATTTTTTCATTGTAATCAACAACTTCACGACTGGTTGCGTGGAAATATTGTTTTCCAGGAACATCGCTCGGGTCAATCGGTACGTATGTCTCATCATCAATTATAAGAATTTTCTATAAAGTTTTTCGTTAACTTTACGGGACCTCCGCTTGGCACGCGACTCCTGGTCTTTGACATATTTGGGAGCGGCTAATTTTACAAAAGCTTTCAATCCTACATCATTACATTTTATTTTAGACACACTGGACTTTGAATTTTTTAATTTATCTGCCGTAACTCTCACCGATGTTGAAGGTGCCTGTTCAAAAACCTTTTTTACTTGGTTCATATTTCTAGATGTAGATACTGTTTGTGTCGCATTAGTTTCTTCGTAACGTTTTATTATTCGGTACAGACTAGTTTTTCTTGCTCCCTCTTGAATAAAATGATGCAGTCTCAGATTTCCCATGGTTCAAATAATATTGAATAGTCCTCTTTGAAAACAATTCTTGTTCAGCTCGCTTCATTTTAAATACTTGCAAAATAGTTTTAAAAGTCACCTATTTTGACAGATATGTTATCCGTGGTTACCATGACAACCATTACTTTTTAATTGAAAATTCTTTGCGTGGCGAGTTTGATTTTGAATAAAGTCTCTTTACTTCTGGGACACCCTTTATCATTTTACAAACTTTCATTTCACAAAGAGATACTTGCCGCCGTATTATTTTTAGGTTTTTTGTGATCGATATTGTAACCTAAACTAACTTATTTAATAAGCTCATTTAACCTATGCAATATGTAATGGTTTAAGCACAAACACGTTTTTGCGAAATGAAAGTTTGTAAAATGATATGTTTGTCAAACGTACTTTTGGTCAAATGAACGAACCCCATTTTACATGAACGCTTGGGTATGAAAAAGGTATCTGGTTGGTTACCAAGAATGCTTACTGACACGCAAACTAGAGTCGAGATTTGTCAAGAAGCTTTGGACCTGATACAGCAACATCGGGAACATTTTTTTGGCGCGATTTATAACAATGGACGAAACATGGCTCCATCATTATGACCCTGAAACTAAACTGCAGTCTAAGACATGGAAAAGGCCATCATCTCCAACTCCGAAGAAATTCAAGGTGGGCCCATCTGCCGGTAAGGTTGAGCATGGAACCACTATTACGGGCACTTTATATGCCAAACAAATAGCAACATTGCGCAATGAGATCCGCGGAAAAGGGCGAGGTAAAGTCTCGAAAGTTGTGCTGTTCCACCAGGACAATGCCCCGGCACACAAGTCCGCCGTTGCAATGGCTGCAATTCGAGATGCTGGGTTCAATATCCTTAAGCATCCTCCGTATTCACCAGATGTCGCCTCCAGTGATTTCTACCTATTTCCGAGATTGATAGAATACCTACCTGAGAGGCCAGAAATTAGAAGACGACGACGCTCTAGTCGCTGCAGTACAAGATTTTTTAAGTTCTCAGAAGAGACCTTTTTTTAAATGGAATTTTAATTATAAAAAAAATATATTAAAATAAAATGACATTTAATAAAACTGGTTTTTAACATACTCATTCTAAATTTTTATTGAACGCCCCTCGTACTTTCTATATCAGTTTAAAGTTTTTTGATATTCTAATAGTTACGGAATAATCGCCTGAACACACTTAACGATTACACCCTGTATATGTATAGATTATCATTATCACCATCATGTCATTATCACCATCATGTCCATGAAAGAAAGACAATATTAAATCGTAACCATTATACGAGCACGGGTTTAAAAAAATACGGACGTAACCTCGTCTAATCATGACTGCAGCACACAAAATGGCCGTCCGTTTACGTGTGCTTTGAGGGTTGCTATATAAATCATCAATATGCCCATTTTTAGGCCCTTTTACCCACTGCAACATTTTGCAGTAATACAAACGCGGATTTGACAGGCGCGCCACTGTACTGTATCGCGACTAAACGTACACGACTTGGGTCTGTATCGATGCTGCATCGAGACTGAATTGCGATTGTATCGCTGCAAAACTTCGTACAATTAAATCATGTTACAATTATGTACTACCTACTCCTACTTCAACATTGGTTTCGATTGCGTCAGAAAACCAATTTCATTTAAAAATAATGGGACTACTAGATACGAAAATTAAACGACAATTTAATTTAAATTTAAACGGTTGCACGACCGAATAATATAAATATAAAATCTATTTTTTTATAAACAGTCAATAAAAAAAAAATACGAATGTAGCGTTTTATTATTTACATTAAATTATGACCGACACGTGACCTATCTACCTTCTTTTCCAATATTTATTTCCTTAACCTTTTGAACGCCTAAGACGGCAAAACACGTAATCGGAAAATCGTGCCACTGACGCCAACGACGCCAATTGCCGCCCACACTTCATTAAAGACTCCGTAATAAATAAACCTACTTTTATATTTTTATGTTTGTATCATTGCTTTGTCCATCTTCCTTCTTTTATGCCTAATATAATTCAAATTTAAATAGCCACATCTCGAAAAATCGGGTTATTCCCCCCTGTTACCACCAATTTGTTACCACTGGTAACAGCTGGGATTTCTTTTCCCACTTGTTACCACTGGTAACTACTGGGATTAAAAATTCCCAGCTGTTACCACTAACTACTGGGATTTATTAGTACTTAAGTGGTAACAGCTGGGAAAAAAAACCCCAGCTGTTACCAGTGGTAACAAATTGGTGGTAACAGGTGGGAATAACCCGAAAAATCCACGTTTTGTCGTACTGTGATTGAATTCAGTAAAAGAAACAGCTTGCTACGCCAAACGCGGCATTTGGTGTCGCCCAGTGATGTAACCAACAGTAGTGTTTTATCTTTGAAATAATGTTAGAATAACTGTTATAATTACTTTTCTTCGTACCAAATTTAATTAAGTTAACCCAAATGACAAAAGTATACATGTATAAAACATAATCCCTTTTATATTTTGCTCTTAGTAGTACTACGACAGTTCACTAATTAGTCGGTAACAATAATCGACAAACGGTTTTGCGCATCTCAGGTAAACGAGCGCTTATCAGTGTCCCGTGCGCCCTTGACGGGAAATGCGAAAAGCGCATGCTAGTGTCCTTCGAATAGTGAAGTGAGTTTTATCGAAATGAGTGACGAATTTATGAGTACGGATGAACTGCTGAGAATTTTACAAGGTGTAGATAGTAACGATGAAATTGCAGACTACTCATTATAATTTATTTATGAAAGATAAAGAACGCATTTTTATTTCTATTTTTTTTTTTTGAGAGTCCTAGCCAGTAATATCGATACGCAGCAGATTAATTACTTGGGACTCACCCAACTCTAGCATTTTAGTAAATTCCGCTGCCTCTGGCGCCCATGACGGCAGGTCGCGTCAAAGCATGACGTCATCACGTTTCGAACAACAAGATAGTGTTGTGGCTCTTTTACGAAATTGAAATGAAAGTTGCACAAAAAAACATGTTTAAATACTTTATTGAGGGGTTACAGGGGTAATAAAAAACGGATATTTAATAAAATTGTATTGTATAACATCTGTAGTAGTTCTGTTAATCTAGACAGATCAAAAGGCAGAGCCGGTTATAATATCGATATCGCGTTCTGCAATCACTAGTTTTTAAGAGCTGTACACTTTGTTTTATTGCTGTGGCGTCAGTAGCACGCCGGATTACTTCGTCGCTTGGCGTTCAAAAGGTTCAAAAACAACAATATTAATAACCAATATGTTCATAAAAATGTAGATTGATACATTTATATTTGCTTATCAACGCATCTAATTTATAATAATGAAATACCGATGAAAATCAAGTCTGATTCGCATAAGCAGGGTTCCGTACCAT
Source organism: Acleris sparsana (assembly GCA_923062465.1). Classification (NCBI taxonomy): domain Eukaryota; kingdom Metazoa; phylum Arthropoda; class Insecta; order Lepidoptera; family Tortricidae; genus Acleris; species Acleris sparsana. Next base: position 44,543,299 of record OV281285.1, on the reverse strand, counting down.
AGCTAACGGCGTTACAGATTTCTCCACATGTATGAAATAAAATCCGAGAAAAAACTAGCAACACTGATTGTCATTCTTGTTTGTAATTTGCATCAAAGTAAATAAAGACAATTATGAAAAATAACACGAATGATCATAACTTACACGGGATAAGTGATACCGTTTGGCGTTTTTATATTTACTAATGTAGTTTTTACACGTTTTTAAAACACAATGCGGCATTTTCTTAAATTGAATGTTACTTTTTGTTGTGGCTCGAAGCGTAATGGCAGCGGGTTAACAGACCTAGTGCCATTTTAAGACGGTACGTGGTGTACGACGGAACGAAATAACAGACCTTGCATACTTCACACCTTTTTAGTGTAACGTTAAGTTCGTTTTTTTTTGTGCGTGTATACGAAGTTCAAACTGAAAGTTTCGGCAATAATGCTGTTAAATAAAATTACGTTTTATTGTTTTTTGAAGTATTCGAATTTATATTTTATTTTAGAAAAAATACACTATCCCCGTTAACAGCAGGACTCATCTCTACTGACTAGTGTCAGCAAAGTCATGTTCTGTGAGGGTAGGCGTTTGGTAAAATACACTCCATATTTAGGGTTCTGTAGTCAAAGTTGGAACCCTTACAGTTTCGCCTTGCCCGTCCGTCCGTCCGTCTAACAACATTGGTATTTTTTGGTAACAGTGTTGTCTTGCCGGCAAAAACTAGCAATCCACTAAAGAAAGTAATTTAGATATTGTAAAAAAAGCATATCTATACATATTTCTGGGTACCATAGCCGAGGTGACCCAGTGGCGGTCCCGATAACTGATTATATTTTTATTTCAGAAAAGGGAAGTTAGAAAGAAACGAGCGTTAAGTGATTCAGATGAAGAGATATTTTCAACTAAGAAGAAAAAACAAAGTGATGATGGGAAAAAGGCACAAGAAAAGATATCTAGAGTTAAATCTCCTGCCAAAAAACACATGAAAGAAGTTAAAGTACTCGATGTATTTGGGACTGCACCCATCAAACGCTCTGAACCAAATATTCAGACACTTAAAAAGGAAACTGAGACCGGCATTCATTCTGATGATGATTTTGATGAAAGTCTTTTGGAGTTTGATGATAATGCCAAAAAACAAACATTATTAAACTCCAATTCGGAAATTTCTTCACTTACATGTGATATTAAAGAAGAAGCTGAATTATTGTCTCGAAAAGATAAAACACCAAAAGCAAGCGTAGTAGCGCGGGCTGAAAAAATCGAAGGGGAAGATGAGACCATAGTCACTTCACCTTTAAATAAACGAAAAAGTGATATACATTCAGAAAAAGCTGAACAAAGACATAAATTTAACCCTAATGAATCCGAGCAGGAGAAGTCTAGAAATACAAGACCATTAATAGAAACGCCAATTAAATGGCAGGAAAATAAAAACGCTGCCAAGGAATCAAATCAAAGTAAAAAGCAATCCCATGAAATTAGAGATAGTGCAGCCATTAAAAAGGATACAAATGCGTCTAAGAAAAAAAGTAATTTGGAAACTAGTTTAAATGAGTCTGGTATGTATTTTAAACAAAAGCCCGTTTTACAATCGACAAGTAAAACTTATTTGACAGATAAACTTAGCCCTTTCTCTTTCTAACACTTAAAAATAGACAAGGAGAGAGAACTTTAAATGTCATATAAATTTACTCGTCGATTGTGAAAAAGCCCCTAAGTAAATTATTTTATCGAGCAATGTGAACTAAGACGGATGTTACTGGCATGAAATAAGATTCATTTGAGCACACACACACACACACACACACACACACACACACACGCACGCACGCACGCACGCACACGTTGTGTTTACGGTACAAGGTATCACATACCGTGACCTTGTTTTATATTATACAAATATAAAACAAGGTCTAAAGATAATATATTATATTTACGGTACTAAAAGTCTACTTAAATAAATGTTACATTAAAAATACTTTTTTTTCTACTTATTACCCAGAAAGAAAACAGTTTAGAACGTGTATCTGCAATGTGCGCGAAGGACACGCTCAGGGTGCGCCAGGGGGCGTCACCCGCGGTCTACCATTTTTTTTTTAGTTAATTCGATCTCTTAGTAAGCTTGCGGTTGTTTAAGTTTTGGAGCGCTCTTAGGGTTATTAGTTTTGTTTTTGCTTTTGGTTGCTTTTATTGTTATTTAATTGCTTTTCATTGTAACGATATTTGTTGCATTTCTTATAATTATATTAAAATTCAGATTCTTATACCAAAAAAACAAATATACATAATCTAAACACACGAAATAAAAATAAAAGTCGTTGAATGTCTAAAGTGTACCTACTATAGGGACGAGGACCATCTAACGGATACAAATTCTTGGCCCAAACCATAATAATTTATGCAAATGCAAAAGATGTATCTAATTTAAGGAAAACTGGTTTACCCTTGAAATATCGAAACTCATTTCATAAAACGTTTCACTTCGCCGAGTTATCATTTCATCGACAGGCATTTCCACGTTCAGGACCTTTTTTTTTGTCGTCACAAGTCTTAACTTTTTCTTCTCGCTGGTGAAATGCATTTACGCATACCACCCACGTCCCCCTGGGCCGTTTTCGGTTGGCGAGTCCCAACTCGCCAACCGAAAACGGCTGAAATACCCACTAAAACCCAGCGGTAAACCATCTGCGTCCTTCGGGGAGGTGCCACGCGACCACGAACAAGCGCATTCAGCTGTGGCACCTCGACGCCAATGACTCCGGGAGGGTGCCTTGGTTTACTAAGGCACCCTCAGTCTTCCGGTGCGCCCCGGTGGACGAAGGGGTCCCCGGCGCAATGTTACGGCGGGGGAAGAAGGTGCGCGCAGCGCCATGTTGCCATTCCCCTCCGTCGTCTGCGGACCCAGGTCAGTGAGGGCGCTGATTTCTCTGGCCCGCTCGTCTTCCTCCTTCTGTAAGAAGAATGCTTCGCAGAAAGAGGCTGCCGCTCTCCACCCCCTTCGGCTGCCGCGAATGGTGTTGACTAGGCAGCGAGAGGTCTCCGCCCACGGTGTTGGTGAGCAGGAACCTCTGAGGCCCCCATGCGGAGCACTCCTCCACGTTGTGGCGCACAGGACGGTGTGGACCTGCATTAGCCTGAAGGAGAGCACACCGTGCCGTCTGGCCACCCACCTCCAGGTGGGGCGTCACCAGTCTTACCGAATGATTAAGATAACCTGACAACTACAAGGTTTCAGCAGTAATTAACTTTCGATGAAATAAAATTCGGTGAAAGGACACATTCGGTGAAAGGAAACATTCGATGAAATGTTTGTCAATATTTCAAGGGGATCGCGTAGGAAAACATATTTAAACTTTTATGTGGTCGACTTGTGTTTTTTCTTTTTCTCCCTCTATCTCTTTCGTAATATTTTTGGCATGTTTTCCTCTAAACTACGCATGACATTTGATATTTTATTTTATTAAATATTTATGGATTTTAATAATGCTAGACTAAATAGTATCTTTGTAATATGGTTAAAAAATGTCTGCCTGCAGACAGTGGCGTAGCTAGGGGGGGGCGGGGGGGCGGTCCGCCCCGGGTGTCACCCATTTTGGGGTGACACCCGACCTGACCGTGGACATCAGTAGTGAGTGCCATCTATAACAATTCGTAAATGTGTGGCAGATTACATAACCGCCATCAATAAAATAATGTAATAAATATGTAATGTAAGTACCTAACAATAATAAAATTCGTCTGTTGACTGCCAAAAGTCACTACCAAAACAGTCACTACTCTTCAAAACCTCGTATCTCGGTACGTAGTCGATATCAAGATACGACTTTTGATTTTTATTTTAACAATTTTATTGTTTTGGGGTGACACCATCAATATCCGCACCGGGTGCCACCCATGCTAGCTACGCCACTGCCTGCAGAGTTTCTTGCGGCGTTTCTTCTCAGCAGAGGTCTCCTGTTGGGAAGCGCTGGTACATTCTTGGCGTTTAAAAGTGCCCGTGCGGCCTACTTACTGAATCAATGTCATTTAACGTATACATTTTATATGTAAAACGTGTCGAGATTATTTCTCAAAGAACATCGCTAGTTTGATATCCTATATATATTTGCAGCAGCAACAGATGAAGAAAGGTTTGAGCGCAAGCGTTATTCAGCAGCGTCGTATCAGAAGTATTTAAATAGGCCTGGACCCAAGAACCTTGGTACAAAACAAATGCCCGAGGTATGCATATTATACTATATATATATATATATATATATATATTTTACAAACATCGAAATATAATAAGTATATAAGAGTAACTGACGCTAAAAATTGGCCCACTGACTTAGTCCTGCACCTTAAAGTGTCTTAGAATCCATTATTTGGAACTTATTGGTACGATGGACGGTGGACAGGTGGAGGAAAAAGTGTACTAGGATCCATCTATGGAGCCATGCAGTGGATCCAAGTGGACGGAGGGGTCCCGGCGGGGGTGGAGCTAAATACTTAGTGACGAACCGTCTATCAGTCGACTTTCTGACGTTGTGTCAAACAGTTGTTTATAATTACATCAAAAACAATTAGATTTTATTGATTACCGGATTTTAATAATGCTGAAATAATGCCAAGTTATTGATTACCGGATTTTAATAATGCTGAAATAATGTCAAGTTGCATTGTGAATTCGTGCAGGATCCACACAGATGCAAAACAATGAAAAGAGGCGAAATAGACAAGCGATATTAGACGAGAAAGGATTCTATTTGTATCAATAACTCTACACTAGACAATATAGACCAAGATTTAGCGCATTTATTATGATATAGTTGAGGTTTTGATAATCGTCAGGCAGGCTAAAATAAATCACTACGATGACAAAAAACTACCGGGGCTACTACCGTTCGTTATTTTGGTTATTCGATGATTTCCAAACGTTATAATTAATCTCTTTGGATGGCATAATCGGTCTCGGCATTTTGGCAGTTATCTTGTAATTATAACACCATCAATCCATGTTTTATAATGATAAAAATAAACCTTTTGTAACTTTAAAAGTTTAGAAGACAAAGCTCTCAAAAGTACATGTATTTAATATCGCAATTGTTCTGGAATGCCGCTGGGATTACGGGAAAGACGTTCATCGTATTCACGTCAAAACTATGGCAGGTTCAACTATTACAAAGGTTTTACAGAATGGGAACGATTTCCCTTCAGGGACAACCTGGGTGGTCTGAATAAATTTGGATTTGTTGTCAATCAGAAAAGTACAATTTTCTGTACAACAGTCCGTGATGTGTTATATAGGTATTGTTGCAAAATGTAAGGTCTGTTCGCATTCGTCTTGCTTTCTCAATTAGCTTATCGATGGGTACCAAACATGGTTTAGAAAGCAAGATAAATACGTTTCTTTCGGACCAAAACCAATATTTTATGTTTTACACTACATCTGTAAATGAATGTCTTTGAAACTTGACGAACCTTTTCATACGCGACTGTACATGGTGATATAATAAGATATGTATTATTTTAATTACAGGGTGCACCAAATTGCTTGAAGGATTGCGCATTTCTTTTGACGGGTGTGCTCGACTCTTTCGAAAGAGAAGAAGTGACGGAATCTATTATAAAATTTGGTGGAACTGTGAAGAATTCTATTAGTAAAAAGGTTCGTACATTTTATTCTATTGCTTAATACTAAATACATGTCTCTAGACACAGTCTTACAACAATTTACTTTTAGGTGACACATGTTCTAGCTGGGGATGAACCAGGTCCAGCTAAAATAGCCAAAGCTCACGAATATGGTATAACAATCTTAAATGAAAATGATTTTATGGAATTCATTATAAATAAATCAAAAGAAATAAAAAGTGGACACTTAGTAAGCAAAGATAAAAAGAATAGTCGAGAGACCCTATCTGGAAAATCGAGTTCTACCAAAAAAATACACAGTAGTTCTGATCACATAGGATCCTCTAAAGTTTCGAATGACAGGAATGGCAACGACGTCATAACTGAGAAGATACGGCACAGAGATAAGTCCAGAGATAAATTTGGAAGCATTGTTAAATCAGAGAGTATCCCGAGATCAAGTCCATCTACCAAAGAAGATTTAAATGGTTAGTCGATTTTAAAGAGTGATTAGATTATTTCTTGTTTGTAGTAACGGCGGCGGAACGATGGCCGGATTTTACTTATAATACATTTGTTTTAGAATAGAATGGAGTAGAAATAGTTTACTGCATGTCACATTACAGGCTACAGGTGGTGGGTATATAAATAATGAGGTATACATGTGACGCCCTGCAAGGGCATAGCAACATAAGGGGGCTAAAGCTAGATATTTTTAAATATTATGTTCGTATGATTGTAAGTTGTCTGTCAAAATTTGAAAGTCTATTTTGAACCAGTTCCCGTTAACGGAATGGGCTGCAATTTTGGAATACATATGTAAACCCGATGACAATGCAATATAATGGTATTTAAGAGCTGATCTGATGATGTAGTCGGAAAGTGGCGACAGGATCTCCGCTATTCTTAACTTAAAAAAAACGAAATATGTCGTTTTTTTTAACATAAGAAATTCGCTAAACAAAGAAGCAGGGTGTCGTTGACATTTTTCTTCAGAATATAATAATGTATTTTTACTATAGTAACAATAACAACCAACTTTAACGGAAAATTAAACTGAACAACTCAAAACAAAAACACATTCCGGGACAACTAGGTACCTAGAAAGTATCGCACTCACTCGCAAGACAAGTACGAGATGAGAGTGACGTTTAAAAACAAAGTTTAGAAACAAGGTTATGGCGGACATTTTATGTGACCAATGGAAATTTCAAAATGCCCAGTCCGTATTGTAACGGAGGCCTCCCCCCGCTACGCTTTTTTTTTCATATTTTTTACTATCGTTGGAACTGTAAACCGCAAACGTGTAGATTATGCTACTTCAGTTGTGTTTAATTTACAGTTACTGAAAAAATACGTTATGAATTCCGATGACTATGAATGACTCGAAACACGAGTAAAAATAATTAAGAGTCAATATGACCAAAAAAATAAATACGTCGCCATATTGCAGAAGATATATGAACCGACATTTCTATTGCAATTCACGAGATATATAAAAGAGTATTAGTGGCGACCCCATTAGAGGTTTAATTTTTTCTGGTCAGGATGTAAGTCAGTCGCATTATAAACTTAAAACGTTCCGTGTTCGTTAGTGACGTCTGCTTCCTTTGGTTTTGTACCACGCAATAATTTTGTGATAAATTAAAATTAGCACAAAAAGTATGTTAACGAAATATTAAACAATACAACAATATTTTCTATTGTGATGCAAAATACTCTTACGTGTTTTTAATAATAATTTCCTACTTATTCCGTCATACTACCGTAAAACGATCCCAATAAAATAACTTACATTTACTTCTTGAAAGGTCCTTCTAATGCTAAAAAAACAAAAGTATAGAATCACCCTAAACAAGGGTGACAAACAATTCGCATCAAACAGAGATTTGACCTTAGCTTTGAAGATTATTTTTCCACCGTAGCTAAATACCACGAAATGTCTTCAATCATCCGCAATTGAAGTTGAAACATTACTTTGTTCTAATGTTACTGAAAGTATTGTAAACTGCGATTTTAGCCATGTAGATTCAGTTTCTATTGTTTAGTGACTAATACGGTCCTGTTTGGCACCCTTTGAGCTCGAAATTTTAAAAATGCCACTTTAACTTGCCCGAAAAATGGAGCATTTATTACAATGTTCGTTCGTTATGTTCGTACTAAAATGGCCTTGTCATTTTTATAATTTTGGTCGTACTTATTAATAACTATGAAATAGGTTCAATTGGTTTTATTATATCACGTTCATGTAAGGTCAACCGGGGTAAAGGCGACGCTGTTTTTTTAATATTTTTTTTAATGTTTAATCTCAAATTATGAAATATTTTTTTAGTATATTGAAATGCTCTTTCGCTCTGTCCATTATACAACTGTTTACCAATTAAATACGCGATAATTTTTTCACTGCACCATAATTAAAAGAAGTATAAGTATTTTTTTAAAACGGGATTTTAGACGCCTTTGCCCCAGATTGGGTAAAATCGTTTTTTTATTTAATGGATTAAAGATTGGGCTTAGGCCTTAAAAACTTCATGGCACTTCTTCGCAATACAGTCTTCTAGAAGGTATTATGAATAAAAGGGACAAAAAACAGCTAATAACGAGCCGAGACAGAAAATAGTATAAATTTGGGAAAATGCGCCTTCAATTTGTAGACGTACCCAAACCGTACCCAAACCATAACAATATATAATAATTATACGTAAAAGCGAATCTCCTTTAATCTCCGAAAATGCCGCCCTTTAAATACCTACGTCCCCCTTCACCCCGCTACGCCCCTCTGCGCACAAAGTTAGGGCGGTCACTCGTGAAATATTTTAATCGGATTGGAGTGTTGTACAAGTTTAGTCACGAAATGTTATTTATGTTTTTCCTCAACGTGTAAACATTTTTGCAAAATGAGTTTTTTACATTTATGTTAAATTAGGTAACAATACATTTTAAAGATATTAAGATTTTCTCCAGAAAATTACATGGCCTATGTGGCTATTAATAATCTATAACCATGGAAACGAGTCTATAAACAACCTTCAAAATAATAATTGAGCTCAATGAGTTTTAGTCTGGGTTTCGGAGTTACTTTTTACGTTCCTTTTCAAGCCATTAATTTGAATTTTGATTAGGTTGAAAAATTACAAAATACTATTCTATTGTTACGTACGTGGGGGTAGGTAACTGATAGAAATGCACAAAAACACCGATAATCAAAAGTAGACTTTAATAACGCACTCACTTAAACCGTTACAAAACAATTTAACGCACAAAAACTTCGTAGACTTAGACTTAGATCGCTCGGGTCGCTCTTGATCGCCTTGTTCGCTTTCCAAGTAAAGACTGACTCTGCCCACAACCGCGGTCCGCCATTTATAGTTCCCACGTCATTCTAGAACGTCTTCCATCCACCAAATCTTCCGGAAAGATCGACGTAGTTTGCTCCGCCGAGGACGACCGAGACTATTCGTTTCTGTATTGTTCTACGCCTTGCTACCTGCTCGCTCCGTTAACAATGGCGACGTCGTTGGCGCAAGGGTCTGGAATATCCTGCGTATCGCTGTCTCATTCCCAATAGTGTTATCTCCTTCGCTCTTAGTGGGTAATGGACGCCTTACCACATCGGCGTAACACTACCCCCTCCCAAGACATGCTCGTCCCGAGCATTATTCGTTCCGTAATATCTCGCCAGTCGGTCAACATGGACAACCTTGCAGGGGCTTCGCTGGCTCCGCTGTATCCGATACGTTCCTCTTGTGCTCTTGATTGTTCCTTCAAGAGGATTAAGATTGCGCTCAGGTCAAATTCCGGCTTGGCTGACGCAGCTGTAGTTGCCGACGCTGTAGCGGTGGACGCACTCGTGCTGGCGGCAGCCGCAGAGTCGTCAGCTGTAGTTTGGCTCCGAGTTTTGACCCCCTCCTGCTCTTGATCTCGCGGAGTTACTGGCATTTTCTATCCCACTTCTGACACCAAAATGTTACGTACGTGGGGGTAGGTAACTGATGGAAATGCACAAAAGCACCGATAATCAAAAGTAGACTTTAATAACGCACTCACTTAAACCGTTACAAAACAATTTAACGCACAAAAACTTCGTAGACTTAGACTTAGATCGCTCGGGTCGCTCTTGATCGCACTGTTCGCTTTCCAAGTAAAGACTGACTCTGCCCACAACCGCGGTCCGCCATTTATAGTTCCCACGTTATTCTAGAACGTCTTCCATCCACCAAATCTTCCGGAAAGATCGACGTAGTTTGCTCCGCCGAGGACGACCGAGACTATTCGTTTCTGTATTGTTCTACGCCTGGCTACCTGCTCGCTCCGTTAACAATGGCGACGTCCTTGGCGCAAGGGTCTGGAATATCCTGCGTATCGCTGTCTCATTCCCAATAGTGTTATCTCCTTCGCTCTTAGTGGGTAATGGACGCCTTACCACATCGGCGTAACACTATTAATTAATTCGTTTTAAATCACCACATGCACGGCGAAACAAATACGACGACCGCGCCGCGTCGCGCTGCACGGCCTAGAGCCCATCACAAACGGAGCTATAATAGACACCCAGGGGCAAAATAAGCGGAACAGAGTGAGTTTTTCAAACAAACGACATTATTTTGAAGCCTTGTTCTATGCCTGGGGATGATTTTAAGTGAATTATGATGGATACCCCAAGCATCGATACAGCACGTCCAGAGTGCCTAAGATACCCAACTGATTGAATCTGCGACTAACGCCGGAATTTTACATGTTCAGACAAACATCGTATGTGGCAATAAAATGTAAGGAAATCCAAACACTGACACAAACTCTCTCGCTGTGGTGTAAACTGCCTGTTCGATCAGTTAAGTATCTTAGGAAGTTTTGACTTCCTATATTGAACCTCAGAGTATTCACTACTAAACCTCACTCTAGCACATAGAACCAAGACCACAACATAACCTCGTTTTTTGTATGGAAAACGCACTCTGTTCCGCTTATTTTGCCCCTGAGTGTATATTAATATGCTGGAATATATGACATTATAGTAAAGAACCACACAATACTAATATATGAATATATAATATATCCATCCCATTCATTATATTGGCGAGGGACAGAGATAAATATATCTTACAGCGAGGTCTAAATTAATATTAATATATAATATAGCTGCTTGTGTCGACGGCATATTAATATATACCTAGTCGGGCCATAAGTTCTGTTACTAAAGTTTATTACAATTTAAAAAATAAATTAAAGGAGTTTTACGTAAACCTGTATATTAATCAAAACTTTGATTTATAAAGAATAAAAATAAAAATAAGGTATTCTAAAACTATTGCAATTATTTGATGTACGAGCTTGAAGTATTCCCATTCGGGACTAGAAAATCATAGTTTAATTTACGCACGACGATGATACTGATAACGGCCACAACTTTTGTGAGAGTTCTTGTAGAGAGTTCAACTTTGCGTGACATATTGAACAGACTCTTAGCTTTAAATTCTGATACAAATGTATTTCAAGCAACTAAAGAGCCGCTTGTACACCGGTCAATCTTGATGTCTCATTAAAATGACTTTACGATTTCACGTCAATTTGCAGTAATACGAAAAACACACCAAATCTCTTGCTTCATAAGCTGGAATTGAGTCTTGTTGAGAAATATAATGTTGGTCTCTAAACATACACAGAGATAGGAAGTTTTATAATATTAAACAAAAAAAGTTCCGTTGTTAACAAAAACTAACTTTTAAGCGTTTTTAAAAAGTGAAATTTACAAATAGTCATGCGTAATTTTATCGATCCCAGCTGTGATTGCTAAAAGATCGTATCAGAAATTGCGGTGAATATATAGAATGATTATTTGTTCTTAACAAGGTACATTAATTGAGCTTTTAATTTTTATACGAATTGAAATTAAAAAATAAACATTAGTTAGTTTTATTTGACTCAACCTTAGTAACAGAACTTATGGCTAGACTAGGTATTCTGTGTGTGACGCCCCTGACGGACTAGACACCTCAGGTGTCGCCAGGCGGTAGGCATCTAGGGAATTTCGGTTCTACCTGTAGTTATTATTTATTCTTTTGGCCAAACCTTAATACCAGATGTTGCAAACAGTATTGTTCGATTAAAAAAAGTAAGATGGATAGGTTAAAATAGGGATGGTAGTTACATCTCTATGAGAGGTAAAATAAAATACATAAGCTTTCCCCAGATTTGGTTTTGATGTTAAGGTCTTCCTTCATGTTTCATATTTATTCTATACTGTCAATTTTATGTTCTTATTCTGAGGAAAAGAGAGAGAGAGAGAGACGGATACGACTCGGAATTTAATTCAGTACTAGAGGACGCCCGCGACTTCGTTCGCGTAGAATTAGTGTGTGTTTAAGTTTAAGATTTTTTTATGTTTCACTATTATAAAGCTGTAACCAAGTATATCTTTACAGTCAGCATCAAATAGTCTTTAGCATGGAAAGTGCCAAATATATCGCAACACATCTTTATTAAAATATTACAATATTATATACGCGGTCGTTTTGTTTTGATAATAGCTTAATTACGAAGATCATCATAGTTAATAAGGTTGTTCCGAGAATAAGATCATACCTAAGCATGCATATGCATATTGATCATAAGTTACGCAGGCTCAGGTACCTAATAGATGTTTGATAAACCACTCGACGTGTCTGTGAGTCGACATCATTAAAGTATTATTAATATTATCTATATATATAGGTAAAAATGAATTGCTGTTCGTTAGTCTCACTAAAACTCGAGAACGGCTGAACCGATTTGGCTGATTCCTTTTCGGTTGTATTCGTTATTGTCAGGGCAAGGTTTGTATGAAAGAAAGAAAAACCACCGGGAAAGTCGGAAATTTGCAGCGGGCGAAGCCGCTGGCGGGTCACTAGTTGTTAATAAATGTTGACAACGTTAATAAATGTTGGAACTGCTCTAACTTTTAAAAATATCTTCCAGTTTTTTAGATGATATAATCCGATTCCTCAAAATTGATGCTACAAATCCTGAAATGTTTTCTATATTTTATATTTATTTTAAAAATAAGGAAAATTCAAATTAAAATGTTCCTATTCATTCGAAGTAGTTTCATGTAATTCAAATTTTTCAAAGAAATATTGCATAACATCGATTATGAATATTTAAAGTTCAATAACTTAATAATCAAAATGTTTGTGTAATGCATCTGTGTGGGTCCTGCACCAATTCACAATGCAACTTGGCATTTTGCAGCATTATTTAAAACCGGTAATCATAAAAATCGAATTATTTGTGTTGTAATTATAAAAACTGTTTGCCACCACGTCAGAAAGTCGACTGATAGACGGTTCGACACTAAGTATTAGCTCCACCGCCGCCGGCACTAAGTCGGTGGGGCCGATTTTGAGCGTCAATTACGCTTCCATACTTATTATTATATTTCGATGGTCTAGCTAGGGCCACTTAAGTGACATGTTCGGTCCAAGACGACTTTTACGTTGACGTGTTTCTTTGGACGGTTACTTTTAAGTCTTCGTCGTGGAGTCGCACACATGTCTCATCTCGGACGCGTCTTGAGAGGGACATGTAACGATATCAGTTAATTGATACGCCCCTAACCACCTACCTTTAACCTAACCTAACCTGCAACCGTAAGATATAAGTAACTGCAATAAATTAATCTACAGTTTGACTCTTTTTGTTAACAGATTTGAACAGCGATTCGAGAAAATGTATGGGTGCTGACTTGCCACAATCCTCAATGTGGGTAGATAAGTACAAGCCACAAACACTTAAGCAGATTATTGGTCAGCACGGTGAAGCGAGCAATGTTAAAAAGTTAGTACCTTAAACACAAACTACCGTGAGTGTTCCCTATCGTATTTCTGCAATTTTGTTTTCCCACTGTTTCATAAGTCCGAAAAATCATAAAGAAAAGATAACTTGTTTCAGAAAAAAATGCACGTTGGAAGTAGTGTCCAATATTATTTGTAGAAATCATTCGATTTTGGTCTCACAAGCGAAACAATTCACTCGCGAGCAAAAAAAATCAAGCTGGACGTTTAGGTTCTCCGCCCAGTATCCCTTGACCTATACAGAATATCTTTAAAAAAATGATACCAAACGAAAGCTGATAATGTAACCATTAAAAAAAAACAGAACCCTGGGAATCCGCCCAGGATTTTCCAAGTTATGTCTCATTTCCCGATATGTGGATCATTTACTCGTTCCGAAACGTACGAAGTGTGCCCCTTTTGACCCTTATAAATATGGGGTAGGAGGAGGAAATGTCATCAGTCACTTGTCAGAAGTTGAGCGGTACACATCTCTGCTAACGACCTTACTCGAATACCCTGAAGAAAATGGATACCACCATGACTGAAGCCGCCCAAGTCCTGGCATTGCAGGAAGAGGGACAAACGCTTCGTGTCTGACCAGCTGAATTTAAGCCAGTCAGCGGTATCCCGAGTTTACCGATGGTTTCGGGTGACGTACCTTGACACGAAGACCAGGTTCTAGCCGCCGGAGGTGCACATCTGAGAGGGATGACCGCTTTATCGTCACTTCCTCTCTCAGAAATCGGCACCAGACCGGCGTTACTGTCCATCAGCATCTTCGGGATGTACAGTCAGCTGCAGAGATAAGTATACCCCCCTGCATAGGAAACTTGTATGCAGGAGGGTTTACTTATCACTGCCAGCGAGTGGACAGTAAGAGGAAGACTCAAGGAAGCTAACCTGACCCCAAATCGGCCCGCCACAGGCCCCAGACTGCTCCCACGTCACCGCCAAGCACGCCTGGAATTGGTCATCAACACGAAGATAGGACCATTGAGCAATGGACCCCAGTTCTTTTTTGTGATGAGTCCAGGGTGTGCTTGAATGGCTGTGACAGACGCGGAAGAGTCTACAGGTGGCCATGAGAACGGTACGCACAATGCTGTTTCAAGGAAACAGTTGCCTATGGCGGAGGTTCCGTCATGGTGTGGGCGGGCATTTCCATCGAAGGGCGTACAGAGCTCGTTTTCGTACCTGGTGGGGGCCGTGGCGGTGGTTTGACTGCTGCCAGGTACATCACTGACATCCTTGAGGAGCATGTTGTCCCTTACGCCGGTTTTTATGACGAGGGGCTCGTCCTGATGCAGGATAATGCCCCTTGTCATAGCGCAAGGATCAGTCGAGCCTACCTTGCCGAGGTCGGTATTCCCACTATGAACTGGCCAGCTGTCAGCCCGGACCTGAATCCCATTGAACATCTCTGGGACTACCTGAAAAGGAATTCGGAAGAGGGATCCAGCTCCTTCAAATGTTACGGAGCTGAAGACGCCTCTGCAGGAGGTGTGGGATGCCATCCCCCAGGAGCTTGTCAAAAAGCTGATAAGATCCATGAAAAACCGCCTGAATGCTGTGATAAGGGCCAGGCGTGGAAATACGAAGTATTCATTAATAAATAAAACCTTATTTTCCTTAAAATGCCTTTTACTTTACGATTTCCCTTTTCTTTTTGTTTTTTCATGCATCTCTGCAAAATCTGGTTCCTGTCACTTGTGGAAAATGGCACGATTTAATTCTTATTTTTTTAAATCGTTACATTATCAGCTTTCATTTGATACCATTTCTTTTAAGATATTCTGAATAGGTCAAGAGAACTGGGCGGAGAACCCAAACGTGCAGCTTGAGTCGATTTTTTTTGCCCGCGAGTGTAAGTTCGGTGATCGAATTCGAGATCAAAGATGTAAACATACAATTATCAATGTCAAAGTGACATTCCAGGGGTATACAATCTTGTTTTTCAAAATATTTTTTTAAATGTATGAATTTTAATCAGCAAATATAAATACCGATGCCTACACTTTTGGACACCTAAATATATGTAATCATTATGGAAGGGTGGACATTAACATTTAATTGTTTTTTTTTTAATGTATTCACTGTTATTTGACGACGCTGTTGTAGTGTCTGAATCGTAATATGTAACATTAATAATAAATATATCGGTAACAATAAGAAACAAAAACTTAACAATAGAAAGCAACGATACCAAAGAATAAACGAAAAAAGCACATTCATTCGACGATGTCAGAAAACGAATGCCGTATGTCCGTATTGCGTCTTAGAAATATAAAACAAAACTATCAATGTCTCTGATAATTAGATAATAACTATACAATTATTGTAATTACGAACCAAATGTTTAAAACTTCTTACCATTGCCAGTAGCATAAATTAAAACTCCATGTATTTTATTCAAACAACATAAATACGGGACAATAAAAAAGTATATTTTCTCAAACATGCAATGGAATGTTGGCGTTATGTTAGTTATTTTAGGCTTCAAAGTATCACGTTGCGGGCGGAACAACTCGAGAGAACTGTAAAGGAATTTCATACGAAATTGAAGGCCTACGCCGGGAAGTAATTTTTTTAAAATTTTAATTTGGCCATGTTGGCTGTGTGTATGAAAAGGCTAAATAGCTGTTTTTTTTAATTTACTAAGCCGTGCATCCAACAAAGCGTTTGTATGTTTATTTGAAGTACCAGGAGCGCAGAGGTAATTAGGAGGTTAGCACGATGCGACGAGCCCCGCGCGCGCCACCAGCGGGCCGGCGGGCCGGCGTACTGAGCACTGTAGGTTACATGTTTATGCACTCCTAGTACCTATTTGACATTGTAATTTTTGTTTTAATTATTTAATTAATTATGTTTGAGAAAAGCACTATACATACTTCGGCGGGAAATATGGGGTTGCCCGCCTTTGACCTATATCCGGCCTTGCTTCGCTCGGCCGTCTATATAACTTCGGCCGGCAACCCCTTTTGTCCCGGCCTCTTTAGTAATGTACTATTTCATCACACTTGCTCGTAAATGGTGTTATTCCTTGTCTGTATACAGAAGGACAATGGCCTAAATTGTTCCCGCGGGAATTATGGCGAGTTTGTCATCCCTAGGGAGTAATGACTTTCTTTTTAAAATTTGCAACTCTTTCGTACATAATTTCTGACTAAGGAGGTTTAATTTTCAGCCAAAAATTAAATCGGTTTCTAATTTCATCTTTAAAAATTAGCTATAGACTAACTTACATTACACAAAACCTATATGCTTCATTAAACTTCATTATTTTTATACCTATTTCAAGTTTATATCAACATTTATCATTAATTTTAGTAATTATACATTTTTATCAAATTGGCTAAATCTGGCTCGAATCCAGGTCGAAACTAAACGCAGTGTCTGTGGTCACAAAAAAAAATCGTTTCCATTGACGTTCCCGTCCGTCAAAAGTTATTTCTTTATATTTTGCAGAGTTAAAGTGTTTTCTCTTTGTTTTTTTCCTCGCAAATGTGATGAAAACCATTGTGTGTATCACAGGCAGTAAGGGGATTACTAACTCGAGTCATTAAAAGCCCTCCGCCTTCGGCGTCGGGCTTCTAACACTCTCGTTAGTAATTCCCTTCATACTACCCTTGATGCACAATGTACTATTACTGTTTAACTGAGTAAATTTTTTTAATCTTCACACAGTATTATGTAACTTTGATTATTACAATTTTTTTTTATTTCAATGATTTTAAACTAACCATCACTTAGATTTGTTTTTTTTATGATGGCAATCTGTTTGTTTACGGTTTTGATCTCGAATTCGATGACAGACTATAGAGTTTGACGGTTTCCCCCGCTTGAGTTTAAATAATAAAAGCTAATTTAGGTACGTTTGATTTAATTTTTTCCCGACTTGCGCGAAGCAAAAGAAGGGTTATGATTTTGACCGGTATGTTTGTGGGTATGTATGTTCATCTGTTCCCTCATAACTTCTAAATTACACATCATAGTTTGACAAATGAGGTGTAGTCGGAAGCGTCTTGATTGTCCGCTGGTAATAGGCTAGGTGACGTCAAATTAAATTGAAAATGGCGCCCCCTAGAGGAAATAAAAACATAGTTTAGCAAAAATGTTTGTTGGGTAACAAATGAAAGGGCTTCATTAGCACATTTCAAAAACGAGTATATATTGTTACGCCGATGGGATTAGGCGTTTTTTTTTATGGCATAGAGAAGGCAAGCTAGCTCACAGGCCACCCGATGGTAAGTGGAAACTGTGACCCATAGACATTCGCATTCACAAAACTGCAAATGCGTTGCCAACCCTGAGCACTAAGATGGAATGCCTTTATGCTAGTCATTACACCGGCTGTCTTATCCCCAAACCGGAACACAACAATGCGAACACTGCTGTTTGGCGGTAGGTTAATGGATAAGATGGTGTTAGCGATCCCGACGGACCCTGCACAAGGTCCTACCACCCGAAACATGTTTTCAGTCCGTTTCAGGCCACCCTCTATCAGATTACGCCATAACCTAAAAATCCATTTTCAGGCGTTTTCAGCGCTCATTCCCAAAATACCATAATTTGAAAATACCAGATTACACTTTAAACCAGATTCCCATAACACCCGATTTAAAATAAGGATTAATTTATTGTACTTACCCAAAATCTTGTATCTGGTGTTTTGGGAATCTGGTATAAAGTGTAATCTGGTATTTCCAAATTATGGTATTTTGGGAATGAGTGGTTTTCAGGACCCCTTATGGGCCTTTGAAGTACATTTCAGTATATGGCCATATTCCACTAAGAGTGACAGACATTATGATTAGAAAGAGACGGCAATACCCAATAACCTTCGAGAAGCGTGTGAAAGAGATAACGCGATTGGAAATGAGACAGCAATATGCAGAACATTCCAGACCCGTGAGCCACGGACGTCGCGATTGTAAACAAAACGAGGTAGCAAGGCGTAGAACGCAAAGAATACTGTCGATCGTCCTCGGCAGGGCGAAGTACATCGAACACTCCGGAAGGCGTTCTGGAATAGTCGGACACGGGCCCTATAAAAGGCACACCGCTATTGTGGCGACAGTCAGTCTTTACTTAGAAAGCGAACAGTGCGAATAAGAGCGACCCGAGCGATCTTCGCAGTTTATTGTGCCATCATTGTTTTGTGACGGTTAAGTAAGTGCGTTATTGAAGTCTACTTCTGATTATCGGTGTATTGGTGAGGACTCCGTCTGCCGCCGGTACGTTCACAGGTACTGCACCGTCTACTATAACAGCGTCAACTAAGCCGGAAATTTACCTCAACGCGATCTTTATCCTGTTGAAAGAACAATCCAGAGCACAGGCGGAACAATCCAGAGTCCAAAAGGAATAATATGTAGCCCAAGGGGATCGTTTTAAAGCACAAGAGGAACAATAGAGAGCTATCCGTGATGAACTACGGAGTCAGAAGAAATCCCAAGCGGAACAGTCGAAAATCCTCCTAAAAGAGGTACGAAAGGCCACTTCGGAATGGAAGAAGGAAATAACTGAGGTTCAAGGAAAATCTTGTTGACATGGACATTAAGTTCGAGAACCGTCTCCAGGGAGTTAATGATATGGTTTAAAATCGCCTCCATGACTTCAAGAAAAAAGTCGACGATCACGAAAATCGCCTCCAGACCATAAGGAATGACTTAAAAGCTTGAAATTAAAGTGATCAATGGTGCCCTCGGACCTGAGTCGTCGGCTCCGGTAGCTGGAAGATTTAAAGAAGTGTCAAGATGGGGGTCTTATCTTTGAAATAAACACTGTTTCCTTGAACGAACTTGGTATACTGTATTTCCTTGTGATAGTTGTATCTAATACATGTGGGTGCCTTGCCCTGTAGCTCGGCCAACACTGAAACAATCTACCAAAAAACAAGATGACATTCTATGGAGCTATTTGATTTAAACATTTAAAAGTTTAAAAGCAAATGCGACATATGGTATAAAAAGTACAGTGCAATAAGGGGCTATTTTACAAACTAAAACCTTATTGCACTACATCCCTCGTCCCCCTGGGAACAGGGATGAAACCTAACAGTCCCTAAATTCTACCTATAAAATAACATATACTAAATCGTCCCCCACCATGGGATAACCTTCTGTGCTAAACGTGTTTTTTCAGATAGTATGGGATTGAATAACCTGTTATAAACAAAATAGCACAGCAGGCTTCGGTTCTCGAAAAACTCCGAAAAAGAAGAACCGCGATTGAAAAGCTAAGCTACCTGCAGGCCTAGCCCTATAACAATTTTTTTACAGTCAACCATGGAGGATGCTGGACTACCAAAACGCATTCTGACAAGCAAGCATTGAGGATGCTTGATTGCCTTACAAAGGTAATACGACTCAGTTTCACTAATAGTGAGAAGAGAAAAAAAACATGTCTTGGTGCGGACCTATGTCCCATTTGTCTGTCAGTTTTTTGACCTTAGTCAAGTCACTTAGAGCTTCACTAAATCCTACCTAACATAATTATAAGTGGACCTGTGTCCCCTTGCATCCCCTTGCATCCGTCAGTGATCTGACCTTTGCCAAGTCACTCCCGGACCAAAGTTTTCCTACCTATAAGGCGTTATATTTAGGATATTACTCCTGGAATGCATAGGCTAGAATAATTTTTTTTTTTTATACAACAACAAATAATATAAGATATGTCGCGCCTGTGTTACACATCTCGGCGTGAGATGTGGACACAGCGTCTTCGCAGAATGATGATGACCTGCATCTCTTCCTGATGATACATCAGGTGATCGCAGCATCAGCAAACTGCAAGGCACAATCCCGGATTGCACAGCCTGCAATCCGGGTAGCTCAAGTACATGATAAGGAAAAAATATTAAACACACGAGCTCATAACAAGTAAGGAGGGAGAGCAAGTCACGCTCACAAACGGTGTATTCTAAAAGAGATCAGAATAACTTTAATAAGCAATTTTCTTAAGCTTCATGCTTAGAAAATCATCCGTTATGATAAAAAGAAACATCGATACAGATTACATTAATCGATGGCACCACGCAGTCGTGCCTTCACTCAGGGTCGCCTGCCTACTTCTTTAATGCAGACATCAGACATCAGTCATCAGTCATCGGACATCAGTCACCAGTCATCAGACATCAGGATCCTCAGCTCAGCATAGACGAACGTGAAATATAAGCATAACACACACAATGAAACAAATAAAAATTAACCGGCAAATTATGCAAACAATAAGCATGAATGCACATCAATCTATCAGCCCCTTAACATAGCATGCCTGACCCATCTACCATGAAAGAACCTGTGTGCCATGCGATATGTGAGATAAAACCAAACTAGTTTCTTCCAACACTACCAATAAGAACATCCGTGTCGTCCTATTCGCCAAATTTTCTAAAATATTAATCTTATTAATCCGTAATTCAACATCAGACCTATACAGTGGCTCTCTTCCGTAGATTATCCTATGCGGCGATACCCCCGTGCTAGATTGCTTCGCACTGTTATTAGCATTGCACACGAAAGGTAAATAGGTGCACCAATCACGTTGTCCCTCTGAAACATATTTGGATAACATACCCAAGAGTGTTCTATTGAAACGTACGACCAATCCAATAGTTTGTGGATGGAATGTCATCGGATGCGACAATGTCACATTAAAATATCAGGCAGTTTCCTTAACGATCTTAACGATATGGGAGGTAAAGACTAAAGACTGAGCCTCTGTCCGTTATCAACTGCTGCACGCCTCGGAAGCGACACAACACCTCCGAAACCAAAAAATTATTCATGGTTTCCCCTGTGACTCTTGGTACTGCTTTACATATGGCATACTTTGATAAATATTCCACCGCCACGATAATAAATTTATTCCTTTTATCGGAGATCTGCATCGGACCTAATACGTCAATTCCAACCTTTTGATAAAGATCTGAAACACAAATAGAAATTAGCGGGTAATCACTTTATTTATATTTCTCTCTTGACAGCGCTGACAGGACTTGACATAATCGCTAATTTTCTTTTCTGCCTTATATATATCTTCCTCTTTTTTTTCCGAGGGCCATACCCAAATCCTATGATAAACGTCAAGCGACGGCGCGACGCGGCAAGACTTGTGTCCGTTGTCGGGCGCCAAATACCATCGAGGACACCTGGACACGAATCGGGCCGTTCAAGATGATATAACTTAAAAATAAGCCGTATTTCCGCCACCTATAATTACTTTCCTATTGTTTATTTATTTATTGCCACGTTTGTTTATCATTATTTTAAATTGTAGACTTTGCAACTGGCTAACAAAGTGGTATGAGAATAGAAAAGCGAAACTACCCAAACCTAGCCCTTGGGCGAAAAATGACGATGGTGGATATTACAAGGCGGCTCTGCTCTCCGGTCCGCCGGGCGTGGGTGAGTCGTGGACGAGGCGCGTTGCTCCGTGATACGCGGCTGATTAAATACATCATACTCTTACTCACAAACTAATTATTTCTTGTTTCCCAGGTAAAACTACGACTGTGTCTTTAGTTTGCAAAGAACTTGGATTTGATATGGTGGAGTTCAATGCTTCTGACACGAGGAGCAAATCGCTTATTAAGGAACAGATCGGGGAATTGCTTACCACCACTTCCCTTTCTGGTTACGCTAAAGGTAAGCTGACGTATTTGTCTCATTTCCTTACCGTATCGAAGTCCGGCAGGGGCCTTACACAAAACAAATCGCATTCAATAATTAATTTCGGGTAAAACTCAAAAATTATAATTTATGGGCCCTTCTAGACGGTTGTCAACAAGCCTTTCTGCAGAGGTGACCTTATCAATTTCTGCCCTGTAGACAGTTGTTGCCCGACTTGTTGACGGCCGTCTAGAAGGCTTTAATTTATCTAAGAACAGCGTATCCTCTTTTTGAGATCAGTGATCCACCTCACCCAATTCGACGCCTACGGCTCATGTAAAACTATGTATGCGTCTGGCAAAGCGTAAGCAAAATTATAAATGGGTGCAGTTGGTTTGGTCTGAATACATGTAACGCGCGTTTTATAAAGCTTCGAGAAACCAATATTTGGGTTTATATTATTTTTAGGAGCTAACGGAAAACAGGCTGTTACGAAGAAACGTGTTTTAATAATGGATGAAGTCGATGGCATGGCTGGGAACGAAGATAGAGGTGGGTCCTAGATGAAATTTAATCATATTGTTCATGTTGACCTGTTCCTAATGGTGCCACTTCACTTGCCTGTTATTTATCAAATGTTTTTAGTCTCTTTTTCGATACTTATATGCAGGATGTAAAACAGTGTTAGCAAATACGGCTAGGTGAAGTGCCGCCTTAAGGCACGAGATATACATTTATAGTTCATAGCTGAGCTATGAAACTTAGTCAGCTCAGCTATGAACTATAAATGTATATCTCTATCTTTTATTTTCACGGGAGCGATTATCTTTTGTTCGTTTCTTGGGCGAGAAAATCGCCGATAGTTCATCGCTTACTCGCTCGCGGCGGGATCAGTGCCTACGGTAAGATGAACTGAACTGTTGTTTATTTCCAGGTGGTCTTCAAGAGTTGATAGGTCTCATAAAGTCGGCGTGCGTGCCTATCATATGCATGTGCAATGATAGGAATAGTCAGAAAATGAGATCCCTCGTAAATTATTGCTACGACTTACGATTTAACAGGCCAAGGATCGATCAGATTAAGGTATTCAATTTTGTATTAAATCATGTTCGGTCATCGTAAGATGTAATACGTTTCAAACAGTTTACTGCCGTTTCGGTTAAATATTTTTATTCAGATATACTGGGGTCCTAGTGAAAAAGGGTATGAGTGTTCTGAAGATCAAGCAAAAATGGTTTAAAGTCTAGTATACCGCCTTTATCTATATACAGTTTCCGGCCGTAAATATTGCACATCGAGCATCGTGCGGTCGCGTCAAAAATATGTATATAGAGTTGTTAAAACCCCAAGTTTTAAATCACATAAAGATGAACTATGGCACCTATTGGAAAAAAAACCGTTACTAGCCCAAGAACGCGAAATTATCCATAATGTTCATAATTTTCTTGTAACCGAAAAATAATGAGGAATATTATATAAGAAATGTGTTGACGATTACACTGATAGACTAGTGTTAAATACGGCTGATACTTAGTGACAGTGATATTAACCTCAATGAGAGCACGGGTAGATTTGAGAACTTTACTGATTAAAACATATTTTTTATTATTTTTGCATATTTTATTATTCCTCAACATAAAAACATAAGTAATTATGTTTAGAAATTATATTACAATGCTTCTGTTTTCTAAATGTCTCGGCAAACTTCGTGTTTTGTTAGTCGTCGGATAAATATTCATTTTAGTTATAAACCTAATAAGAACCTCCTCTTTTTTGGAAGTCAGTTGAAGAAGTATTTTATTTTGTTTAATATTTGTATTAATTTCGTTTGTGTACTACAATACATGTTGAAAAGGAGTAAATGATATTTAAAACCTTTACAGCTCTATATAGTTCACGCGGGAATCAAAATAAAACAAAAACCAAGTACTTAGTTCTAAATTCTAATTCTAATAAACAATAAATCGTATAATGACCGACATGGAAATTAGCATTCGTTTGTATTCGGAAATGCGATGATTGCCGATGTGCAATATTTACGGTCGGGCACTGTACTCTTTTTAATTACGAGTTAAGTCGATTTAAGTATTTTTCACTAGAACACGAGTTAATTTTCCATGTAGTACATTATTTCTTTTACAAACCAATTTTTATCATATTAAATAATTTTGTATTATCTCATTTGATTTTTTCAAGATATTTTTATAATTAAAGTTCATTGACAAAAAAAATTGCTTAAATTAAAACTTGCATAACTTATACGAGGGGCGTTCAATAAAAACTCAGAATGAGTATGTTATAAACAACTTTTATGAAATATCATTTTATTTTTCGACATAGTCAGCTTCTAGCACATTACACTTCGTATATCTTCTTTCTAAACTTAAAGTTCCATTTTTTAAAAAGTTTTCATCTTGAGTAATTAAAAAATGTTGTACTGCAGCGAGTACCGCGTCGTCGTCTTCAAATTTCTGGCCTTTCAGGTATTGTTTCAATCTCGGAAATAGGTAGAAATCACTGGGGCGAGATTTGGTGAATGCGGAAGATGCTTGAGGATATCGAACCCAGCATCACGAATTGCAGCCATTGCAACGGGGCGGACTTGTGTGCCGGGGCATAGTAGGAGGTGGAACAGCACAATTTTCGAGACTACCTCGCCGTTTTTCGCGGATCTCATTGCGCAATGTTGCTATTTGTTTGGCATATAAAGTGCCCGTAATAGTGGCTCCATGCTCGAGATACTCAATCATTACTACCCCTTTACCATCCCAAAAATCAGAGCCCATGACCTTACCGGCAGATGGGCCCACCTTGAATTTCTTCGGAGTTGGAGATGATGGCCTTTTCCATGTCTTAGACTGCAGTTTCGTTTCAGGGTCATAATGATGGAGCCATGTTTCATCCATTGTTATAAATCGCGCCAAAATAAGTTCCGGGTCTGGCTGTATCAGGTCCAAAGCTTCTTGACGAATCTCGAATCTAGTTTGTTTTTGCGTGTCAGTAAGCATTCTTGGTACCCAACGCGCAGATACTCTTTTCCTACCCAAGCGTTCATGTGAAATATTATGCACGGTCCCCGTTGAAATCTTTACAATTTCAGCAATAAAACGAACCGTGACACGACGATCCGCCCAAACGAAGTTTTCGACGTATTCACAATTTCTTCAGTTACTGCTGTAGTAGGGCGTCCGGAGCGGATGTCGTTCATGGTCGATGTTCTTCCACGTCTAAATTCGGCGCACCAACGTGCGACTGTCGAATACGGAGGAGCATTAGACGCTAAAGTGTCCCGCAAATCTAAATTGACTTGGTCCGTAGAACAACTTTTCAAACACAAGTATTTGATAACGGCGCGCAGTTCAATTTTCTCCATTTTCGCTAACGTACTCAATAGCATTGCAAAGAAATTACCGTTTTTTTTGTTAACAAAAGACGGTTAGTTTTTTTTCATAGCAAAGAGCTAGATAGATTAGCGTTACCATACTGGCCAGTATTTAATTTCCTAATATTGAAAGAGTTTGCATCTCATTCTCACTTTTTATTGAACGCCCCTTGTATAAATAGTAGTTTATCTATCCAATTATCATAAACCCTCCATGATGCGTTCAAGAACCGCACATTATGACCACCATAAAAATAGACTGTTTTGTTAGAACAAATTTCTTATCTGTATTTTTTTTATTATTGCTAAGTAATATCATCGATTTCGATAAAAATAATTTTATTTTATTATTTTATTCAACTTTCGAAATGAATTATCAATTTGCATACAAATTTGACAAATGTCGCACGTAAGTGAGATATCGAACGATATGATAGTTGGAGCCAACTCTAGTTTGTCTCTGAATTAAAAAAAAAACTATCACAGCCGCCAGAAAACTTTTCAATCTTTTCATTACCGCCATTACTGGTTAAAATTTGTTTTGTTGTATAAAATAGTTCTATTTGTTTAACTTAAACCATAAAATGAGCAATCACGAAGATATAGTTATTTCGGCGACGCCTCCTAATATCCGTTACAAAACAACAACAACGTGTTAAAATAATTACTGTTAGTGGCCCTGAACAACGCCGCGATGCCGGTCATAATATGCGGCTCCTGAATCATGGAGGCGTATGATATGTGGTTCGATAAAGTAGTGTATGTAACTGTACATAATTAGGCATTAAATCACTTGTGTGATGTTATTATGAAACTCGCCTTCGGCTCGTTTCAATAACCCACGCCGGTGTTTAATGCCCTTCATTATGTACAGTCACATAAACTACTATTATGTGACTGTTACATAATAAAAGGCAGTAATATGATGTGTTCAGGAACAGCATCTTCCGTCAGGCATTTCGGCATTGGTCTATGCGTTTTGAATAGAAAGTTCACATGCTTGTAGATTTCAATTTAGTGGACAACTCTTCAAAATACGCCTAAAGTACGTTTTCTGATAGGGGCGACGTATTTTTCAACATTCTCCATTCTATTAAAATCCTTGACGTTGCTAATTATTTTTAACATTCATTGCGTGTCAGGTGGCGTCTCCGAAATATCTAGATCACTATCTGAACGCTCATTTTTTACGAAAGCGGTGCGATAGTTAATTTATAAAAAACAAAACAATCCAATATTTTGCGTTAACACAAACAGAACGTCGAAAATGACGGTAAATTAAAACTTTTTTACTCATGTCATGTGGTCACCAGCGTAGTTTTTTTAAATTCAGATACAAACTAGAGTCGGCCTCTACTTTCATATCGTCCGATATCATGTAACATGCGAGATTGGTTGAAATTGTATGCAATTGACAGTTTATTATGAATAAAATGTCACCTCGGATGATATTAGAATTGAGGTTAAACAAAATTGCTTGGTTTTTCAGAGATGTTCGAAATTTGAATGTTATAATAAATCACTTCTAATGCTCGTAAAGTCCTTCTTTATGCTGGGAATAGGCTGCATTAAATCAAATATTAAGGTGACTGCATTAAGTAAACTTGTTATTTGAATACATTTACTTTAATTTGTTTGCCTTCTATGTTGCATGTAACAAAAAAGAAAATTAAAACTATTGGCAGTATTGCATTCGACTGAAGTTAAAAACCAAATGGAGAAAATTAAAGAATAAATTAAAATTAAGTACATTAAATACTATTAATTAGGTAGTTGTTTTCTTTGCAAAACTTGTGGTTTTACGGAATTTAGTGAAGAGGAAATAATGCTTACACTCAACACACGGCTCAGGACGACCTTGTCCACATTCCTATTTCGTTACCTTAATTCGACACATTCTACAATGCCATGTCGTCAGCATGTAATTCCTCAATTGTCACCATCCTAAGGTCCTTCCTTTGTCCACTTTCTTATATCGTCAATTTCCTATCTCGTCCACATTCCTATATTGTCAATAGTGCAAATTCGTCCACATTCCTATATCGTCCACAATGTTAACTCGTCGACATGACTCAAACGTGGCTTAATGTGATTATATTTTAAGCGATTACAAATACCTGCACCATAAGAATAAATATACAACTACGTAGAAGCAAATCTCCTTCACCCAGGCCCCAAATTCCGCGCTTTAAATACATACTTTCCCCTTCACCTCCGCTACCGTCGTCTCTCGGTCTTCCGCGCCCAAACCTAGGGATGTCACTTCCGAAATATTTCGGATGTGTGATACTGTCTATTATGGGAGCCAATTTGCGGACGTTTGGCTCTGTTATACATAAAACAGGTACAAATAAGCATTTAAAACCATTGACTAGAACTCCCGTGTGCCAAATATCCCTATATATTAAGAAAAATGGTTTTAGAATTTGTAAATATTTTTAGCCGGATAAAGTTAAAAAGAATTATACACTTAAAACTAAAAGCAATATTAATTGGTGACATAAATACTTCAAGAATACCTTTTAAGCGTCTTCCTTCAGAGTCCAAATGAATCTCCAACAATGCTAAAAACGAGAGATTTTTGTTTGTTATGTAATAAAAACAACAAAAATTCGTCATTTTGGTAAAATATATTTATTGGAAAATTCGGGTCATTCAGTCTTCTATTCACCAAAAAAAAAAATGCGATTCTTCATCAACACTGAGTACTAAACATTCTTCCAAATCATAGTTTTCTGGATCGATTGTGCTATAGTGGTCTTCTAGTAAGCCCGGTTTATAAACTGGCAAGCTCTGCCTTAGTCATAGACATATCATGATTATCACCATAATGTTCAAAAACTATGTCAACTCTGTTCCTTAGAGGCAGATCTCTTTTTTTGTTCGTAAATAATTTAAATACGTCCTAACGAGTATTTTTAGGGTTCCGTAGCCAAATGGCAAAAAACGGAACCCTTATAGATTCGTCATGTCTGTCCGTCCGTCCGTCTGTCCGTCCGTATATCACAGCCACTTTATTCCGTAACTATAAGAGCTATACTTTGGAAACTTTGTAAGTAGATGTATTCGGTGAACCGCATTAAGATTTTCATACAAAAATAGAAAAAACATAAATTTTTGGAGTTCCCCATACTTAGAACTGAAACTCAATTTTTTTTTCATCATACCCATACGTGTCTATGGATAGGTCTTCAAAAATGATATTGAGGATTTTAATATATTTTTTATCTAAACTGAATAGTTTGCGCGAGAGACGCTTTCAAAGTGGAAAAATGTGTGCCCCCTCCCGTAACTTCTAAAATAAGGGAATGATAAATGTAAAAATAATATATGATGTACATTACCATGCAAACTTCCACCTAAAATTGGTTTGAACGAGATCTAATTATTAGTTTTTTTTTAATACGTTATAAATCGTAAACCGCATTTTACCTTTCATTCAATCAACTCCAATATAATAAAGAATAAAGAAAACATTTATTTAGATGTATAGTGGTACGGAACCCTACGTGCGCGAGTCCGACTCGCACTTGGCCGGTTTTTTTTTCTAAATCTGTTAATTCGTGATTGAAACTCAGCCGTAACGAAAATTTCCATAGTTAGATCGTCTCCAGACTTGGGTAATGTTGACATTTTTTGCCGTGTTTTGGGAATGTGGTAGAAAGTGGTGTAGGGGGTCTACCAGAACTATTTAACTTTTGAAAATGGTCTATGAGAAAAAAAAGTTTAGGAACCCCTGATTTAACCGAAAACCTTGTAATCAATCTTAAAGAACCAGATGATGAGCCAAATGACGATGGTTTTTGAAAATATATTTTTTTAGCTGCTTTTGATACCTGTTGAAAACATAATTAAGCGTTTTTATTTACATTCCATTCAATCACTTATTTCATTCATTCACTTTTTTGCAATCAGTACTTCATGTAGCTGTGTGCGTAATCATTCACCGCAACTCTCGTGAAACTACCTATACCTTGTTTTGCTTACAGTCACGACGTCCTTGGCTCTCGGTTCTGGAATGTTCGGCGTATTGCTGTCTCATTCCCAATCGTGTTATCTCTTTCACTCGCTTCTCGAAGGTTCTCCTTATAGCTGTCTCTTTCTAATCGTGTTATCTCTTTCACACACGTCTCGAAGGTTCTCAGTATCGCTGTCTCTTTCCAATCTTGCAATCTCTTTCACTCTTAGTGGGAAATTTCCATATACTGAAATATACTTCAAAGGCCCATAAGGGGTCGTGAAAATGCCTGAAAATGGGTATTCAGGTTATGGCGTAATCTGATAGAGGGTGGCCTGAAACGAACTGAAAACATGTTTCAGGCGTCTGAAAACAACGACAAGTTGGTCAAAATGTTTATAATCTGGTATGTGATAGAGCTACCTCTAAAACGTACCGAAACGATATTTCAGCCTGCTGAAAACGATTCTAAACCACCAAAATCCACGATTAAGAATGAGACTCCTTATCCCATCGGCGTAGCACTACGTACTTCAAGGCGTTTTTACAGTAATTATTTAGCTATGGAAACTATCTTGTCATTCATTACCAATAATATCAAAGGAGTAAGTATATGTATGCTTTTAAGTCCGCCATTCGTACTCCTGAATTTTGCTATGAAGTTTAAATAAGTAAATAATTACGCAAACCCATTTGTAAAGGCTTACTGTACAAGAGAGTTTGCACGGCACTAAACACTTACGGGACATAAGAACAGTTAAAAGAATGACGCAAATTGATGCTAAAACAACAGTAAACTTATATTTCATTGTGATATTCCAAGTTTTGTTTTTCGGAATTTCGTGCTTATGATATGAAATTTGATCTTCCATATTATGCTACAGACCCCTTTGAATGAGACCCCTAATTAATTATGGTGTTATGAGTTGTTAATTTTTGGTGTTTCTAAAAGTAATTAGAACATTTTTATCTATCTATATAATCTATTTATCTATTTACCTATCTATCTATCTATCTATCTATCTATCTATCTATCTATCTATCTATCTATCTAAAATCTTTAAACGTGCAATTCTTGCATATATATATATACACCGTGTTTTTTTTGATTTACGATAACTTCGGCATATTACTAGGTATATCCATAGAAACTAATTGGTAGATTAGATTTTTAAATCATCATCATTAAATTTAAGAGCCAGGCTCTTGTCGGTGGAGTAATTGCCACTTTTCTCTATCCTGTGCCAGCCTTTTCACCTCCTGATACGACACGACAGATTTTTAAATACTGCAAAAAAAATTTTTTTTTCGGTTTAGTACAAAATAATGAAATCTTTTATCTTTGGTCATTCTAAAAGGGCCTTTAGAGTTAACTAATAATCAGTGTCAAATACGTCTACCTATGTTGGCGTGACATACACACACAAGTAAAGATAACACTTGACAGGTACAAGATTTTCACTTTAGATTGACGCGTATACAAACAAAACAATTGGAAACTCTTTACTCATAAGAGTCATAAGTATTAAAAGAATATTGTTGTTATCAATTAAGAGCCTTTTACACTAGTTTAACGTGATTAATTGATTAAATTTAAAAATTAAATATCTTTGAAACCGTTAGACTTATCATTTGTCTGTCTTCGGGAAATTAACTTTGTTTGACCTAAAGAACGTTCCCTTTTAGTTATCGTAAATCAAAAAAAACACGGTGTATATAATCTGAATTTCGGAAACGGCTCCAACTATTTCGATGATATTTTAAATATAGGAGTTTACGGAGGCGAAAAATCGATCTGTCAAGTTGTCATCTTCGGGAAACTTCGTTTTCAACCCGAACCACACTCCGTCCCGCGGGTTATTTTAATTAAAGTAATATGATTTGATTATTTTCTCGGATTAAAACTGGATTGTACTAAAATTAGTATTTTCATTTATCTGCACATCTCACCATTGACAATGTCATTCCATGTATTAATTTAAAAAACGACATATGTGCTCAAATTCATTCTAATCGCGGTTTGATAATATTTAAATATACTTATACTGAAGAAATTATGAAAATTGTACATTAATATGGGAAATCATTTATTATTATATTTTGTTAGCTTAAAGTGTCCCACGTAAGAATAACAATAGAAGGCAACTTTATTTTATCTTTAAAAGTACGTGTTTATGGAGTAATAATAGTAAATTGGTTTATTGGCAAAGATGTAAACCAACCAGGTTTTGTATACATCTTTGACAATTTCAATTGAAACCGATTTTAGCGTTCCGGGCGGCATGTTACAGGCGGCGATGATGTCGGTGTGCTGCAAGGAGGGGCTGCGCGTGCCGGGCGAGGTGCTGGTGCAGCTGATCACCGCCGCGCGCCAGGACGTGCGCCAGACGCTGCACCTGCTGGCCGTGCACGCCGCCGCCCCCGCCACCCCCGCCACCCCCGCCACCCCCGCCGCACCCGCCGCCAAGCAGCTCTACACGAAGGACATTAAATTGGTACTTTAATACGACCTTTTTGCGAATCAAGAAACACTTAGCTGCAACACCTTTATTATATACTAGCCGCCCTTCCCGGTTTTGCCCTGGTTCAATAATATACTTCAATCATATAGCCTATGTTCATCTGGAACAATGGACCTCCCAAATGGTGAACTGCTTTCAGACATTACCCTCCGTATATAAACGATCATACAAAAATCCCGATCTCTCATTTTATAATATAAGTATATATTTGTAGATCGAGAAAACTGATCGAGAATACATTAGTTTTATACAAATAGGTCTAAAAATTTAAGATGTCAAAATGTATCCAACAGAGTTGCAGTCCGTAAATTTATCTACACGATAAACCTCTAATAGTTATTATCATTATATATATATTTTTATAACGAACGTAGTGTTCATTGCAAATGTGAATCAATTACCAGTAACTTTACCTTTTTTGCATTTGTTCTGTTTTGCACGGAAATGTTACGTTTGTAAAATGATTTCCCCGTAATAACTGTGCATGGTTGTTACCGCTTCTGTCTTGGCCCGCCAAGCTGCACTTGCTATATGCTGTAACGATTGCCTGTTTGCACTAGAGAGTGGTATTCTCGGTCAAACTCGATATTCTGCAAGCATCCACATTATTCAGATTAATCGTACGATTATTAACGTCTTTAACACGTTTTTAACAGCATTACTTAGTAACACAAATAAATTATGTTTGTGTTGCAAATAAATAATTATAATAACCTTTCTACATAATGATAGTTATTATCAGACCTCGAAATATACGAGGCAAAATTAAATGACAGCTAGGCAGCGCATATATCGATAAACTCAATTATCGACGCATCTCCCATATATATACTAGTGATCGCCCCTAGCATTGTTTATAAGTGTGTACTTTTTCATTATGTTTTATGATTTGTTATGTGATTTTACAAACAATACCTAGTGGGTTCATATGTTCTGTCACTGAGATTTATAACAATTTAAAAAATAAGTTATAGAGTTTCATAAACCTGTAGTAATACAGGTTTTATGTAAATCAATCAAAATCTTATTTTATATAGAATAGAAAGAAGCGTTATTTGTATTCTTTACTATTGCAATCATGTGATGAACAAGCTTTAAGCATTCCATTCGGGGCAGGAAATCATGGGTCAAAACACGCCCCACCACGAAACTGATAACGGCTACAACTTTTGTAAGAGTTCTCGTATTAAGTCGAAAATTGCATGACATATTGATCAAAAGTCTGATCAATATGTCGTGCAATTTTCGACTTAATGTGATGAACAAGCTTTAAGCATTCCATTCCGGGCAGGAAATCATGGGTCAAAACACGCACGACCACGAAACTGATAACGGCTACAACTTTTGTAAGAGTTATCGTATTAAGTCGAAAATTGCATGACATATTGATCAGACTTTTATTATGTATTTCCGAT
Source organism: Acleris sparsana (assembly GCA_923062465.1). Classification (NCBI taxonomy): domain Eukaryota; kingdom Metazoa; phylum Arthropoda; class Insecta; order Lepidoptera; family Tortricidae; genus Acleris; species Acleris sparsana. The sequence continues at coordinate 44,509,998 of OV281285.1, read as the reverse complement.
TTCTGAGCAACTAAACCGCTTATTCACCAGTCAATCTTCATGACTCATTAAATCGACCCTATGATTTCACATGACGATTTGCAGCAAAACGAAAACAGGCCAAACTTCTGAGCTTCTTCAGCTGGTTTTTGAATGTCGTTAAAAATAATGCTGATCTCTAAACATACCCACATATGAGAGGCTTCACAATATTAAACAAAAAAGTTTCTTAGCTAACAAAAGCTAACCTTTAAAGCTTTTTCAAAAAAAATGATATTTTCAGAAAACTCGTGCGTATTTTCAGCGGTACCGGCCGTGAAAGTTAGAAGATCGTATTGGAAATTGCGGAAACTATGTGGAATGATTATTACTACTTAAAAATATAAATTAATTAAGTTTTCATTTTTATGTTTTAAAATTAAAAATAAACTGTAGTTAGTTTTATTTCACTAAACGTTTGTGACAGAAATTAAGGACCGACTACGTACTTGGAGCGATCACTAGTACCTATATCGGAAAAGCATCGATAAATGAGTATCGATATCGGCGATCCCTAGCTGTCATTTAGTTTTCGTATATTCAGAGGTTGAGGTGGTTATAATAGTTACATCAAAAAACCGTTCTGTTTCTGTTGTAAAATATATACATCCATACTAATAGTAAAATGTTAAAGTATCTTTGTCTGTTGTTACGCTTTCACGGCCAAACCGCTTGAATGATTTCGATTAAGTTTGGTATAGAGATAGCTTAAACCCCGAGGGACGACATAATAAAAATAAACCAGGAACATTGGACAGTTCTCGAAGGCAGAGCCATAAACGACTACTACACGGTCGGAGTCGCAAAATCTAGTATGTTTAAATATTAAATATTTACAAGGGCGACTGAATTATTCATTTAAGCCACATCTCTGTAATATTTATGTCTTTTTTTTTGTTTGCTTTGCGAATGTAATATTAGTATGTAACGAGATTTTGAGCTAAGCGCCAATAAACTTATTTAACATGTTACATAAAATAGTTAAAAAAGTATGCGAATGGACTGATGTGCCAAGATAAATTGCGAACTTGTTCCATTAGCCCATTTCGTCGTATGCACGAGTTCAGAATCCCCTACTTTTTTGGATTTTTCATTGAATTAATAAATAATACTTTTTTACGTTCGTAATAAAATAAAAAATACACAAAATTAAACTTTACTATGTTGAAAATAGCGAGTATTTATCCAGTTTATCTTACTGCTCAAGCGACATGTGAAATAAAAACTACTTAAAAAAGGATTTTTCTTGTAAAGTTACTTTACCCAGTATATTCTATGACACAAAAGTGCTAAGTGATACAAATCTACTTAAAAACAAAAATTATGATCATGTCAAGAGCACGTCTGTCGAAAGATGCCCGCTGCTGCGGTCGGCCTCATAAGGATTACAGCGTCTATGGCGTCCGCCCCCCCGAACTCTTGCGATCGTTTTTCCATATCATCGATAATACCACAAAACATATTTTATTTGATCGCATCACTTTTAATTAAATAAATAAAAGGAGGAGCTTTATGTTTCAATGTATGTATTATTTCTTTTTTTTATGTATGTTCACTGATTTCTCCGTCAATTATGGACCGATTACGAGGGTCAAACTGAAAGTTCTTAGAAAATCAAAAACTGATTAAACTAGCAAGTTATTAGCTTTATTACATCTTTTCAAAATAGTGTCCATTGACGTCAATACATCGCTGCATCCGATGGAACCACTGACAAAAGCACTTTGCCCACTCGTCCTTAGGGGTCTCTTCGAGGGCCTTTTGAAACGCAGCCACAGCTTCCTCGGCGTCCATAAAACGTTTTCCTCGAAGTTTTTCTTTTATTTTCGGGAATAAATAAAAATAGCAAGGTGCGAGGTCCGGGCTATACGGCGGGTGACCCAGTAATTCCACGTCTGACGTCGCCAAATAGTCGATCTTTCGTCTGGCGGTATGTGACGAGGCGTTGTCGTGGTGAAGGAGGATCCTACTGCGAGGTCGTTTCTCCCGAACTTTTTCCGAGACAAGTGGCAAATAATTGTTAGTGTACCACTCTGCATTAACTGTTTTTCAATCCTCTAAAACAATTGTCGCGTAATGACCTGTCCTTCCGAAGAAATAGGCTACCATCTTTTTTCCCACACTTCGACCTCTCTTCACTTTTGTTGGCAACTCCTAGGAAGGAAACACCCGATATAACGAAGTACATTTAATTGTTTAAATATGACTATGACTTACCCCCGGCGTTGCTTGCAGCGAGCTGAAAATATCTTAAAGTTCATATCAACTAAGAAGTGGGACTACGTAACAGCTTATTACGATCACCAAAAAGTATAAAATAAAATAAATGTTTAAAAAACAGTAAACCGCCTTCAAAAACGCAAAAATAACAACTTTTAAAATGGTACGTTTAGGTCAGTCCAACTGAAGTCGACGACTAACAATATTTTTAACCAAAAGCCGACTTAAGTTGGACTGACCGATACCTACCATTTTAAAAGAAGTTATTTTTTTCGTTTTTGAAGGCGGTTTACTGTTTCTTAATTATCAAACTCTTTCTGGGTCATGCATGTGCAATCGATTTATGAATAGAAGTGCTCGTCCTCTGGCGTATGTATGTGTGGAGTTTTTTTCACTTACGGTCTGACGTGATCGTCCTAATACTGGCATGATGGTAGTGGGTATTGCGATAGTAGGTTTGTTGGTTCAGCTTTCACGGACCGACGCCTCGACCGCTCATTGGCGAGAAGTTTGGTACGGAGACAGATCATAGCCCGGAGGGGATATCCCGAGATAAACCACTTCTATGCAGACGGAGTCGCGGGTGAAAGATATATTATCATATTACTTCGGTATTAACTATGAATAAATACACGAATGTACACAGGCGCTGCTCGGTTGTTGTCGAAGCTTGCTCTGTAGACTAGTTCAAAAGTAACGATATGAGATTGGTTAAAAGGGTTTTGTATGTTGTTTGTTGTATGCAGTCGCTTTCTCACTAATTATAACTGTTTTTAAGCATAGCTAGAGGCGTATTCATTTCATTTTATGGTTTGCTTTGATACAAAATACGTATATAATTATCGTGCGATAATATCTGCTGCGCCATTCGAGTTTTCTGCTTCTTCGCGAGCTCCCTTGTTGCGCGCGCACATCTGCTATGCGTATTATATCGTTTAATATAGATTTTCACGCACGGCTGGCAAGCATGGTGGCGAGTATAGTGTTTTTGTATCCACGAAACATAATATTACATTAAATTAACTAGAGAGCTGCGTTTGTTAATATTAAATTAACATCTTGAGACTCCGTGGACAGTAGTCAATAAAATGTATATAATCAAAGACCTATTAAACTATTTTTAGTGGCGAAGTATTTTTTTTTACTTTTCCATTTGTTATAAATAGTCAAATTTACTGCATGACTTATAGATGTAAGTTCCAGTAATAAACTATTGTTTTTTTGTATGTGGGCTTTAAAAGCGTAAAGATAAAATATCGAGAGCGAGGAATTGCATTTGTAGTGGTTGCACCATTCGCATGAAATGGAAAAGAAAGCAAGTCTTTTCTTAACTTTGGGGTGTCCTGTAGACAACGTGTGTCGGCAGAATTATTAGATTTTAGAACTTAGAGTTATTTCAAGATTAATACACTGTATGTATAGGAGCGTCCTTACTGAAAATATCCGCGTGTAATGAGCATTTGCCGCGAACATAGAGTGGTGTGTAAGCTGTATAACTCTCGGCTCAACGTCGTCTATACCACTCTCAAATGTTCTCAATGAGGACTATGACATGACATTCCGCGGGTTAATTTAATGAGATTACATACCCTACACAAGCGGAATAAGTATGCTTGCTTTTAGTTGCTATCATTTAAATCTTCATCTGAGCTGTCACAAGTATTGATAAATCGAGCTGGCTCACCCAGGGGTATGTAAAGCACGTGAGGTATGATATGGCATTTAAAAGATTTCTTTGATAATAATATGATTCGATCCATTCGCTCTTTACATCAATCAATCAAATGTTTATTGCATGAAAAGCACGAAATAGAAGGAAAAATAAAGTCATTAGCCAAAAAATTAAATTTGTCGCCCAATTAAGTTCCATTGTTGAGTTTCCTATCAATTATAAATCAGTTGGCGTTGGTGGCGAATGACTTCATACATTATGCTAATAACGATATGGCTTGGGATTCCGGGAGTAATTTTGTTGAAAGAGGGTAATGTTTAAAATTTTATCATACTTTACCTTGACATTGTGCAGGGTCCGTCTGGATCGCTACCACCATCTTATCCATTAACCTACCGCCAAACAGCAGTGTTCGCATTGTTGTGTTCCGGTTTGGGGATAAGACAGCCGGTGTAATGACTAGCATAGAGGCATTCCATCTTAGTCCTCAAGGTTGGCAACGCATTTGCATTCTTATGCAGTCTTGTGAATGCGAATGTCTATGGGTCACAGTTTCCACTTACCATCAGGGGGCCTGCGTGCTCCTTTGCCTTCTCTAAGCCATAACATAACAAACATTTTAACGTTTGGGTTTGGAATAAATATTTTTACTGTACGTATATGTACTTTTTTAATTAAATTACTCTGTTTAAAACTGATCTGCCGATTATTAGGCTTTGGTGAATATAAATAAAAGATATAATACGGTGCGCATAATCAATTTACAATATTACACTTTTTTTTGTATGAAATTGAAATAGCATACAATTATTTTCTCAATATATTCTATTTTCAATCGATTGTTATCACGTCTAAAATCCTATCCTAATCCCTATTTATAAATATACCTACACTTGAATTTTCTTTTCAAACCAGTTCCCGGGATTTTAGTCATATCCATATTAAGATTTCTACTCTATATCCAGCAGTGTTGCACCGTGCAATCCGATCACTGCTAATGACAATGACATCATCTAGCAGATTTTCTTTGAAATGGGTAGCATATTAACGTCCGTGACCGTACAATTATCAAAAACTAATTCCTAATCCTAAAAAAACACTATTTTTTCAATGTAATGTCACCTATACTTATATCTTATATTATATTATTACCAATTCATGTTTATTATCCATAGTTATACTTATATTATTATCCATTAACTATAAAGAAAGTGTTTTATTTTAACATAAACGTGATAGGAACGCGCACTTTGTATTTGGGTCAATCAACTTTTCTTTGTAGTTCGTTGCCATGGTGACGTCTCTTGGGTCACTCTTTAGAACTAATATACAGGGTTATTGGTAAGTCGACCTATTCCCGTTAGGAGGTGATACGGGTGACTATTTGCGATAATTTTGACCCCCATATGCATTATGCAAAAGTGAACCATTTTTGAGTTATCGCGTTTATTAGTTTTTTTTTTAAATTAGTCGGAAATTTAACTTGAAAAATTTATTACAAAAAAAGTAAGAAAAAAAAGATTTAAATTGATTAAATCTTTTTTTTTTCTGATTTATAAAACCGATTAAACACTGGTTATTTCTCAATATTAAAACAATAGTTATCGGTTTAAATTTAAAAAAGCGAGACGGAAAACGATATTTTTTCAATATTTTTTGGGATCGCTTTCCACTAAAATAAAAAATAAAAAACGTTATGAAACTTGGCTTGCAGATTATTTTAAAAACTTAACTGTTTTCTTAGCTCTCCAAAAACGCATAACAAGTAGAAAATTATTTAAAAAGAACCTGAAAAAATAATCATCACAAAGGAAGCGGGCGGTAACAAAAAACACAAATACAACTTCAAAAATTAACATTAAAAAACATACCAAATTTAAATCATACATTTTTTATTTGCTTTTGTACAAGATGAATTAGTTATTCCTATGCAAAATTAAAAAAATATATATCTGTACACGTTTGAGAATGCGAGGCCGAAGTCTAAAAAATACATGTTTTTTTATCAAACTCCAACATAAATTACACGAAAACAGACAAAATTACCTATTAATTATTAATTTGGCGTGCAGATTACACATAAAACATTGACGTTTTTCCAGCTTTCTAACGAGCTATTAAAACTAAAATGAGTTTTGTTAAAGATTGATGGAAAAAATTGATCACAAAGGAAGCAACAAGGAAGTAACGTCCGAACAAAACTTAAAATTAACTAACTAAATCTATCAAAACTAACTGTTATACTCGTAAACACAAATAACAACATTAACTTATGTAAAAAGTTACAAAATTAAAACTGAAACAATTAAAATTGAAATAATCAGGATTTTGATAGTTCATTTTCAAAATGGCTACCTCCATTTCTTATTCTCATATAAGTTAATGTTGTTAGTCCACTAAAAATCAGTTTTATTATCAATTACAAACCCATTATTTTATGGCCTTTCTCATGAGTGTGCTAGAAGAATATATTATAACCTTTTTTTAAGAAACTATCACTTTTGTCTCCTGGCTGACGGGACCGAAAATCATCAACAAAAAGTTGATCCACTCATTTCCGGTGGTAGGCTGTTGTAGATACGGACACCTACCGCACGCAATAAGTTGGATATTGGTATCCGTCTTAATTCACGATTAGTGTGTCTCTGTTCCGGCCTACGAATATTAAATTCCTCCTTGTGCTTGAACATATATTAGGGTACTACATGACCTAATTTACTCCAAATGAGCTCTACTTTGCCTCCATAAAAGGATTGTATCCAATATCCAGTCAGCCTGTATAGCTAGTTTAAAAATTGCAAGGAATATCCAACTTAAATAGGACATCAAAATAATTTTAATTTTGATTATGACAGAGGAGAAAGTTCTGAAAACGAAAAAAGTTATGATATATCTATATATATATATATATATATATATATATATATATACAACAATCTATATTTTAATATTTTGGTCCATTACTTACCACTAATAACGTTATTAATCGGAATCACGTCCACAAAACATTGGAATGTATGTACGAGTATTATGCGGAGTGAAAGTTGGAAAAAGTTCTAAACCATATTCAATGTAATAAAAAATCAGTTTGGTTGCAAATGTTTATATTAAACTAGTTTTTGCCCGCGACATCGCCCGCGTTGAACTCGTAGTTAAGTTAATTAATAGTTTTATGTAATTCTTTAATTTGATGTCCCCCTGGCCTGGCCATGTTCTTATGAACAAATGTAATATTGAGCTTGAAATTTACCGGGACACCAACTTTAGGCATGAACGTACGGGAGGGCACTCCCGATACCTCCTAAGAGTTCAGGAACTCTTAGGGTAGGACGTGACTTTCTCGGTGTCTATGACATTGTATACCGATAGATCCTCCACAACATCACCTTTTACGTGAGACATAGTTTTTTCATTTATCTACCCGACAATTTCTTTTGTCGGTGCTAATATTGCCCTTTCGCACAAACATTATCTCTATTGTTTTGTAGATCGGGGTACTGACCTGTTATTTTTTAGATCATCTGTATTTTGTGCAATATTACAGAATTCGCAATTTAATGTAATCATACCGTTACTATCTCTGGCCACACGATCTTCGCCAATTTTTAATAGAGCTGCCGCATATTGCCCCGGCTATGTATCATTGTGTAGTTGCGGGCATATTTATAATCAGATACAACTTTTTTACATACACCCATATCGTGGATGCCGAAATCCATTTATTTTATCCTCTGGTGAGCCCCTAGTTATCACCGGTACTCGTAGATGAGAATCTGCCTAAATTCGCCATCTCAAAGCACCATCCCTCCCATGATAGATTGGTTGCTCTTAATGTCCATCATAGTTCAATATTATATTATAACTATGAGTCTTAATACCAACCCTTATGTATGTAACAATGTAAATGGCCAAACTCCCAGATATAAATGACCTCTCTCTGAAATAAAAAATGAAATGAATTTTCATACAAAGTACCATCCCGAATCTCACCCCCTTAGGGATGATTTTGAGGTGTATAGTATAATTTTAATCTAATTCGGTTCCGTGGTTTTTCCGTGAAAGCGTAACAAACAGACAGACGACAGACAGAATTGCTTTTACATGTATAATATTAGTATGGATTTTCTTTCTACAGCAATATTAAAGGTACCTATCGATGTATAAATTTTTTACTCCTTGACATTTAAGAATTAAATAACTGACCAATTTCAGCCGAGAAATAAAATAACTCTCCGAATTTTTTTCAAGTGATCATAGTAATCGCCCTTATATTAAATAACAGCCGAACATATAAAAAATGTTGAAGTCTGGATGACAATGCTTCAACATCTGTCACCGCTCCTTTTGACATAGACTAACAAAACTGAATGTACAAAGCCTGTCCCATTTTATCACACTGGGTGGCAGAAGCTATAGGAGAAATAAATTAATCAATTTCACAATTCTGTCAAATTTATATATTATCTTATTCTATAGTATAAGTAATTATTTGGCAAAAGGGTCTAGCAGGCTAAGGAAGGAGAAGTGGCCCCTGTGACGAATATCGAATTTTTATAATGTCATTTGTTGGCTATCTTATAATGTAGAAACATCCTAACTTTCAGCCCCCTATCTTGAACCGTCACCGAGATACTGTCAAAAACGTCATTTTATGGATACATTTTTCAAAGTCGTTTTTCTCCTGAACTATATAAGGTAGAGCAATCAAACCAAATCATAGCTACAAAGGATGGGTAGGAGTATAACTCTGATTTTTTAAAATATTTAATTCCATGAAAAAATATTGATTAAAATGTCAGAGAAATTTTTGACAGCACTTTTCAACAAGTATTTGTAAAGGTACAGCTATGGAAAAAATCACATAAACTGTTAATAGTATTAGCTAGTACCCTGTGAAAAATCAATTCAATATAATTGGTGCAACATGCTTAAAAAAAATTAAATGTCAAAGAAAGCGTTAAATGATGACTGCGACTGACTTCTTGTCAGAGTGGCATTTGTTTATTATACTGGTAGATGATAATAAATAGCCCTTTGGACCACATATGTAAACCCGTCGACAATGCAATATCATGGTAGGTATCTAAGAGCTGATCTGATGTAGGTGCGCTATGCTTGTAGACCCACCGTGTTGAGACTCACTAGTTAGGTTTAGACAAGGAGATTTTTTTTTTTGCTAAGAAACGTACAGTCGGCAACCAAACTTGTACCAAAAATTAAAATTTTGACTGTTTTTTTTTTTAAGTTAGTATAACAGCAGTTAACTTCTGCCATTTTTATTGTTGTCTAAACCTCACTTTAAACATTACCCTGCTAGTTAGAAATTAAAAGAAGAATTAATTACAAGAAGTCAGTCGCAGTCATCATTTAACGCTTTCTTTGACATTTAATTTTTTTTAAGCATGTTGCACCAATTATATTGAATTGATTTTTCACAGGGTACTAGCTAATACTATTAACAGTTTATGTGATTTTTTCCATAGCTGTACCTTTACAAATACTTGTTGAAAAGTGCTGTCAAAAATTTCTCTGACATTTTAATCAATATTTTTTCATGGAATTAAATATTTTAAAAAATCAGAGTTATACTCCTACCCATCCTTTGTAGCTATGATTTGGTTTGATTGCTCTACCTTATATAGTTCAGGAGAAAAACGACTTTGAAAAATGTATCCATAAAATGACGTTTTTGACAGTATCTCGGTGACGGTTCAAGATAGGGGGCTGAAAGTTAGGATGTTTCTACATTATAAGATAGCCAACAAATGACATTATAAAAATTCGATATTCGTCACAGGGGCCACTTCTCCTTCCTTAGCCTGCTAGACCCTTTGATGTCATTTTTAAAATCTGCGTCCCCAGAAACTAAGAAAATGTTACCCATAACAACTTTAATTTTTTGCATTTCTACCTATAATTTTACATCATTTTCCTTAAAATAAAAATATGATGACACTCATGTCCACTTTTTCAAAAAACATCATGTCCGCTATCTTGAATTCTAAATTTGATATCATTTTCTGCGTCAACGTAATCTAATAAAATGGCACCCATGATGACATTGATGACTTTTTCAAAAAACACCAAACATTGTCGTTATTACCTCGGGTTTTTTTTAATCTTTCCGGGATGGGGTTTCCCTATGTATCTACATTTCATATCCATCCAGCCGTTGCAGCGTGAAAGAGAAACAAACTAAAACCCCCTTTTACCACCCCTTAGGGGCATTTTTCCTAAATCGCTCAAAGTTATTTGATTTCTTTAAGGCAGCACTCAACTTAAGAAGATTGAGAAGCGCCGCTAAAAACACGTAGCTGTCAAAAAAAATCCATGCAAATTTAGCGCAGGGTACAAAAGTTTTTCACCCCCTATCAAGTCCGATTTTCACGATTTTTGAATATTTTGTAGTTATTTATTCATTTATTTATTTATTTGCACACATGTTACACAAAATGATACATGGGACCCTGACAGGGTGTAGCAAACATTTAAGAATATTTTTTAAGACTAGGTCTTATATTATAATATTGTATTTAGCGAGCTGGTGCATGCAACTTTCATATAAATCAACGCATGCATCCTTGATGAAAAGAGAGAGACAAAATACGAACAATAAATATCACGACTCAAACACAATAACAGAATAGTCATTTAATTTTTTCTTGGATGTCATAAGTGGTTTCAAATAATACATGTCATGTTAAGTATTCTAAGGTCTCATCGGCCATGAATTCATTCCAATGGTAATAACATTTGTCAATAAGTATTATTTTCAATTTATTAGAAAAAGCATTAATTTATTTTCCGTTTTTATTATGTTCGGCATTTTGTTATATATTTTAATACATCTATAGTATGGGCTTTTTTATATAGATCAATTTTAGGCGCTGGAAGGGCTATTTTATTATTTGGCCTTATACTTTTAACAATTTAAAAAGGTTCAAGTTTTTTTTACGAATATAGCTGCCTCCAAAATATAAATAGACGGGAGGGTAAGTAGTTTTAATTTAGTGGTTATTATAAAGACCTGGGTCTGTACGTTTCTGTTTTATGTTTTTAGGGTTCCGTAGCCAAATGGCAAAAAACGGAACCCTTATAGATTCGTCATGTCTGTCCGTCCGTCTGTCCGTCCGTATGTCACAGCCACTTTATTCCGTAACTATAAGAGCTATACTATGGAAACTTTGTAAGTAGATGTATTCGGTGAACCGCATTAAGATTTTCATACAAAAATAGAAAAAAAAAACAATAAATTTTTGGGGTTCCCCATACTTAGAACTGAAACTCAATTATTATTTTTTCATCAAACCCATACGTGTGGGGTATCTATGGATAGGTCTTCAAAAATGATATTGAGGTTTCTAATATATATTTTTTCTAAACTGAATAGTTTGCGCGAGAGACGCTTCCAAAGTGGAAAAATGTGTGTCCCCCCCCCCCCCCCCCCCCGTAACTTCTAAAATAAGGGAATGATAAATGTAAAAATAATATATGATGTACATTACCATGCAATCTTCCACCGAAAATTGGTTTGAACGAGATCTAATAATTAGTTTTTTTTTAATACGTTATAAATCGTAAACCGCATTTTACCTTTCATTCAATCAACTCCAATATAATAAAGAATAAAGAAAAACATTTATTTAGATGTATAGTGGTACGGAACCCTACGTGCGCGAGTCCGACTCGCACTTGGCCAGTTTTTTAAATTTGTTTTGTTGTAAGAAATATTTTCTTGGAAAGGAAAACGTGCAGTCATAGTTTTTCATGATATCTACAAGATATTCGCAAATCGTAAAAATTGGACAAGATTTAAGGGGAGAGAAACGTTTTCGCATTTTGTATGGAGATTTTTATCTTCACAATCCTCTTAAGCGCACTTCACACAGCGGGCAGGCGCGGGTCGTGCGCCGAGCGGGTCGGAAGCTCGGCGGGTATTTTAACATGGAGTTATATGGAAGCACTCACACACGCGGCGGGACGGGACGCTCGCCACTACCAGCGCGCGGGTGCGGCGGTTATAAAACCAATATGTACATACAGGAAAATTGTGTTACTTATTTTTTTATTAAATCGCGAAATCAAACTATCCTTATATTCCGACGTAATAACGTATGTTACCTTACTTACGTAAAACTGTAAATATTGATTAATAAAGAATCATGTTATTGTTTATCTACAAACATTTCATAAATCCTCTATTATGCGTTCAAAACCCGTAGGCGATGACCAGCATTACCTCTGGTACTAGGTGACAGCGATGACGGCTGTTAATTTTGGAGGATTTTTCAAGTCATCGCTGTCACCTACTACGACAGGTAATGCAGTGGGCCTAGTATGGCTGCGTCTATATCGCGTGTCAAATGTGGATAAAGCATTTGTCACTGTCGTACTTGTTTAGGTGTCAGAAAGTGACGGATACCTTATCCAAACTTTGTCACGCGATAAACACTGCCATGTTAGTGCCCCTGGTCGTTTGTCTTTCGGCTTCTGAACCCATTTTAGAGTACTTATAATATGAATGTAGTATGTACGCGACTCTGCGCTCTCTCTCATTTTGTAATGCCTGTCATTACGCAACCTTCACGTAAACTTTATTATGTTATAGGTACCCAATAAATGCATTATTATGCATGTCTATATAGCTTCCTAGGTCTACTGTGGGCCTAGTATCGCTGCGTCTATATCGCGTGTCAAATGTGGCTAAAGCATCCGTCACTGTCGTACTTATTTATGTGTCAGAAGGTGACGGGGATGCCTTGTCCAAACTTTGTCCCGCGATAAACGCCCATGCGGCCCCTGTTAAGTAAAGTCATCATGGCAGATGATATACATTGCATTTAAGATACTTTAAAGCGCAATAAACACAGCGGGCAGGAGCGGGTCGGGCGCCGAGCACGTCGTTTTCATCGCGGGAGCCGCGCGGGTCGTCTTATTCATACATAGCGACGAACCGCGGCGGGCGCGCCGGGCGGGCGAGAATGCCTATCGAAGAATGCGTTTAATTACGACCAAGGACGCCCGCGACGGACCCACGGTAGTGGCAGCGGCGGGTGGTGGGTACACCCGTACGTACCCGTGGCGGTCCCGAACAACGCCCAACCCGTCCTGCCGCGTGCATCAATCCATATAAGCGCGTCTTCCATATAAGTTCATGTTAAAACACTCGCTTTGGGTTCATTATGGCTTAATTTCGTTTTGCCCTTTTACCAATACTCCTAGATCTCAAAAGAACTAGTGAAAAAATACCTAAATCCCAGAATAACTAAAAAAAATCTCATAACACCGGATTCTCAATATGGCTGGATTTGAAAATGTCTTAGGCTTATAATGACCAAACTTCACAACACCTTTATCTCAAAAAATCATAATTTCATAACAACCAAATACCAAAATACCTAAAAATGAAAAAGTTTACTTAACATTAATGCATATACAGGGTTATTGGTAAGTCGACCTATTCCCGTTAGGAGGTGATAGGGGTGACTATTTGCGATAATTTTGACCCCCATATGCATTATGCAAAAGTGAACCATTTTTGAGTTATCGCCGTTATTAGTTTTTTTTTAAATTAGTCGAAAATTCAACTTGAAAAATTTATTACAAAAAAAGTATCAATTTAAATCTTTTTTTTTCTTCTGATTTACAAAACCGATTAAACACTGGTTATTTCTCAATATTAAAACAATAATTATCGTTCCAAATTTAAAAATGCGAGACGGAAACCGAAATTTTTTCAATATTTTTTGCGATCGCTTTCCACTAAAATGCCTTAAAAACAAAAAAAAACGTTATGAAACTTGGCTTGCAGATTATTTTAAAAACTTAACTGTTTTCTTAGCTCTCCAAAAATGCATAACAAGTAGGAAATTATTTGAAAAAAACCTGAAAAAAATGTCATCACAAAGGAAGCGGGTGGAAACTAAAGTCACAAATGCCACTTCAAAAATAAAAATTAAAAAACATACCGAATTTAAATCAACTTTTTTATTTGCTTTTGTACAAGATGAACTTGTTTTTCTTATGCAATATTAAAAAAAATATTATCTGTACGCGTTTGAGAATGCGAGGCGGAAAACTAAAAAATACTTACATGTTTTTTTATCAAACTCCAACATAAATTACACGAAAACAGAAAAATTTACCAATACATTTGGCTGACTGAAATTAGTCTGACTAATTTAAAATAAAACTAAAAATCGCTTACTTTTTCCATAACTTAATGTTGTTATTTGTGTTTACGAGTATAACAGTTAGTTTTAATAGCTCGTTAGAAAGCTGGAAAAACTTCAATGTTTTATGTGTAATCTGCACGCCAAATGTATTGGTAAATTTTTCTGTTTTCGTGTAATTTATGTTTTTTTTTTTTTTTTGGTAATCGCCTGAGGGGCCAAAGACAAAAGTCCTTGCTTTTGTTTGCTTAAGAAAAAGGGGCAGAGGTGAAAATCCCTTCCGGAGACCTGGGAATGGAGGGCCCAGGTACTGCCGGGCTCGCACCGGCTAAAAACACCAATGCCCCTATTACCAACTAGAATTTAGACTCCCGCGGATACTACCCCAGCCAGTGCTGAAAGGCCGGAGGAGAAAGTCGTTCCTCCGTTTACTTATCCGCGGGGTTAGGGGGGATAGGAATGGGGGTTGGGATGGGGGGGAGACTTATAGCTATGTGAGTCGCGGAGTGGAAATCCTGACGCATGCATGCTTACAGACTACGGGCTTCCTTTCTTTTGCCCGACAATGGAAGGGTTGGGTCGGAGATCTTTTAGGACCACTTGTGTGGCTGTTGATACCTTTTTTTTGGGTGGGGCTACCCTTTTTGAGGCTTTCTCTTTTGCCTGGAGATACTATTTTTGCGCGGGTCTCCTTGCGCTGCCCTCTTTTGTGACCTCTTCCGTTGCAACTTAGCCTATACATTTTTTAATGGGAGGGCCGGTGTCAATTTGACGGGGGACCAGTGAATCGCGCGCGGAACCTTACCCCAGCCAGTGCTGAAGGGCCGGGAGAGAAAGTCATTCTCCCGTTTAGGAGGCTGCAGGATTCCCCATCCCCCGTCCTACCGACACCCGTTAGGTGTTCGGGAGGTGCGTGCGTCAGGAATATATCTAACTCTAACCTTAAGTGTATGTTATACACTGAAAGTTAGAGCTAGCTCTGGGTTAACATAGATGTAATACAAAGAAAGATAAAACAGAGGTTATTAGAGATGGGGGTAAGGGTTTGGAAGATTTTACTTATTGCATCATCCTACAAGATTAGGGGTGCGTTGGGTTGGGATTGGTGAACAGGATACGGCGAAGGGGGGAGGTTTGAAGGGGGGGTACGAGTACGAAGGTTTAGGGAGACCTGGGGGGTTGTTTCGGCGTGGGATCCTGCCCGGGTCCTGTGGCCGAAGGGTTTTCGTGGTGTCAGATTTCAGCGTAGCGTTTTACACAATAGTCCGGGCTCCGAACTATTTGTTCCTTAAACACGCTACGCGTACCACTTTTTCTATAAAACCCTTCGTGCTTTCGCGGTTGGCTTCTGTTCCCAGCAGGGCTTTCCAGCTTGAGCTATCTGGAGAAACTTTGACTCCGGTCTTTTGTTCAAGGTCGAACCTTTCCACGCCAAAACGCGGGCATTCGCAGACAATGTGCCAGATGTCCTCATCAAGGGTCGGGTCGCAGACACACGAAGGTGAATCTTTGATCTTAAAACGGTGGAGATAGGCGGCGAAGCCTCCGTGACCAGTAAACGCTTGAACCAAGAAGTTTGTGAGTTTGAGTTTCTTTAATATGCTGTTCGCGTCTCTCACAGTTGTAAAAAACTTCTTGGTTGTCGCACCTGTCCCGGATGCCCCGTAGCGAACCTGCCACTGTTCGAGCGTGTTTTGTCTTATCGACCTCTTGGCGTAGGACACCGGCACCATGTCATATTGGGGGGCGGTCTTTTTCCTAAGGGCTGCTTGCTTTGCCAGTTCGTCTGCTCTCTCGTTTCCTGGCGTTCCAACGTGAGCTCGCAGCCAATAGAACCTGAGATCGGTCCCCGTTGCTCTTGTTTGGGTTGTGGCATTTTTGATCTCTTGGACCAAGGGGTGTGTCGTGTCCGGTGATTTGAGGAGCTCCAGTGAGGATCTTGAGTCACTGAGGATGCTGACTCTCTGCGCCTTGTGTTTCCCTGCGATCTGCACTGCCCTGAGTAGAGCGTACAGTTCGGTTTGAAACACGGTGTTATAGGGCGCTAGCTTAAAGGTTGAGTGGCGGATTTCTCTTCCATTCTCCCACCATGTGAGTGCCGCTCCCGTCTGGCCCTCAATTTTACTCCCATCGGTGTAAATTTGAGGGCCTTCGAGGTCGTATCTATCGATCACGTCTTGGCTGAACTCCTCCAAGCAGACGTAGTCGATGGACACAACCCTTGACGGGTGCGGTCTCTTCAGGGCGTCAGTTTTTTCCTCAATTTCTCTTCCTGGTGGAATGTGGTCCTCACTGTAGCCCTTTTTGACCTCGTAGAGGCTTGCCGCTTCGTGAATTCGCAAATCCAGTGGCAGGGTTCCCGACAGGATCAGCGCCGATGTCAGAGAGACCGTCCTGTACGCTTTGCAAATTTTTTGGGCGAAACCACGCTGTATTGAGTCTAGCTTGTTTCGCACCATCACCTTGTTGGCAGACTTGTGCCAAGCGCTTGCTGCGTACAGGACGATCGGCTCTATCACCGCCACGTAGATGGTTTTCACTATCTCGCTATTGAGCCCCCATGACACCCTCGCCGCACGTGACAGCTGTCTGTAGATATCCGTTACCGTTCGGCACGTTTTTTCTACGTGTGCGTTGAAGGTCAGCTTACGGTCTATGGTGAGTCCCAACAGTTTGATTTCGTCGACAAGCTCCACCACGGTCCCAGCCATTGAGATTCGGATGGGATCCCATTTCAGCTTCCTCGTTATAACCATGGCTCCCGTTTTGTGAGCGGCGAAGTTAAGCTTATTTTGGGTACCCCATTCGACCACTTTTTGGAGAGTCCGTTCGGCTTTTGCTTTTACTGCGCCTGATTCGTTGCCAGAGAACACCAGAGTGACGTCGTCAGCGAAGGCCTGACAATGGGCGTCCGTGTCGTTGAGCATCTGAAGGAGATCGTCTAGAATTACATTCCAGAAGATTGGACCTCCTATAGAGCCTTGGACACACCCCTTTGTGGTGGGCTTTTCGCTGGTTTCGCCCGCGTAGTGTACCCTTATCATGCGGTCGTCCAGGTAGGAGCGGACCATGTGATAAAGATTTCTCGGGCAGCCTTTCTTGGCCAGTTGGGCTCTGAGCTTCGGCCACCAGGCGTTGTCAAAAGCTCCCTCTATGTCTAGCGAGACGAGTAGCACAATGCGTTTCTTCGTTTCTACTTCGGTTCTTATGTGTCTCATCAGGTCATAGAGGGCGTCTTCCGTCGACTTCTGGGGCATGAACCCGTACTGGCGTTTGTTCAGGGCCGGGAGGATATGCCACTTGATCCTGTTTACTAGCATTTTTTCCAGGATCTTCCCTAATACCGACAATAGACCAATCGGTCGGTATGACTTGGGGTGGGTATAGTCCTCCTTACCGGGTTTCCGTAGGATGCAGACATGTGCTGACTTCCAGGCTTTGGGGAAGTAGGCTAGCCTAAGGCAGGAATTCGCTAAGCACAAAAATACTTCTCCATTGCACTGAATAGCTGCTGCGCATATATCTGCAGTGAGTCCGTCTGATCCAGGTGCCTTTTTCGGGTTCATACTTCTGACTACTGTATCCATTTCCGCTTGTGTGAAAAGTGGATCATTGCCAGTGAGGTGTGACTCCACTGCTGGGTTGTCTCCCTCCGTATCATCCCTGGTGCTCCTGTGATGATCGGACTCACCGTCCTGGCGGTCATCCGGGTAAAAGCATTCAGCCAGTCTTTGAGCCGACTGTTTCGGTGTTAAGGTAAGCCCCCGTTCGTCTCTGAGCAACGTGTCTTCCTGACGTCTAGCCGTTTTCCTGATTACTCGGTAGATTTTGTCCCACATAGACTCCCTATCCTGCGCGGTGCAAAAATCCTTCCAGCTAGCCGTCTGAGCCTCTGTCGCTTTCATGGCATACTCTTCCTTTACCTGGAGGTATTGGTCGAGTACGTACTGCCTTCGGTTTGGGGCTGCGTTCCTTATTCGCCTTTTCCTTCTTAACACCTCTTTTTTCAGTCGGTCCAAATCTTTGGACCACCACGGCGGCTTTGCGTTTGTCTTGGGAGCTCCCGGTTTCGGGATGCATTCTTCACATGCTTTCGACACCGCACCGATGTAGGCGTTGGTCGCCTGCTCCAGTGCTTCTGTGTCTCCAATGTTATTTAAAGAATGCGTCGTCAAGTCTCTTTCCACAAGCTCCACTGACAGAACGGTCTTAAACTTGGTCCAGTCAGCTTTCTTTGGGTTGTAAATCCTGGTTGTTGGTCTTGGTACTGGCTTCGGGGCCGCTTCACTACCCACTGCAAATTTTATGGTGTTATGATCGGACGTGACAACATTCCTGTCTACTTCCCAGTCTTGGATCCTGGACAGAATGTTGGTACTGCACGCTGTCACATCAACGATGCTAGTGTATAGCTTGCCTCCCCGGTATGTCTCGAATGTCGGAGTGTATCCAACATTCAAAACATTCAGGTCTACCTCATTGAGGAAGCTATGGTAAGCTACCCCCCTGTGGTTCTCCGATCTGCTTCCCCACCAGTAGCTCCAGGCATTCACATCCCCTCCCACGATGTAGCTGTCTGTACCCAATCCAAGCATGATCTCCTTTGTTTTGTCAATGTATCCCTCCAAGTCTTGGTCGGGCTCGAAATAGACCGAGATTACTCCAACTGATACATTACCAAACTTCAGAAGTGCCGCCGTGATGTTCTCCGTGACCAGCTGTGGGTCGTGTTGCACCTGGACTCGATCACCCAGCACTACTATTGCTGACTTCACTGGTTTCGCGCGATTCTGTGTACACTGAATCACCTTGAAACCTTGTTGCGGCGTCATCTCTCCCTTTCCGCCCACATACGGTTCCTGTAGCAGTGCTACTTCGCAGTTTCCGTTCTGCATGGCCTGGTGGAGTTCAGCTGTTACCAGCTTGAACCGTTGCAGATTGACTTGCAGGAACTTTGTCTTGTGGGGGGCGGCGGGGGGGTTTTGCTTGTTGTTCGCCGGTACAACTGTGTCAACAACAGTATGCTACTCTCGACCGTGCTATGGTGTCCCATTTCTGACGTTCTTTGCAGTCGGGGCTAAACGCCTCGTGCTGTACCTCCGTTGGTTCCTTGCCTGCCCTGGTGCAGTTGATGCACTTTGGTGTCTCTGGATTTTCCGGACATTTGCCGGGTCCGTGGCAGGTCAGGCAGAAACGACAGTTGGTGCTCGCCTCCTTGCACAATGTCCTTGTGTGTCCATAGGCCAGACATTTAGAACATTGTACAAGGGGCGACTGGTCTTCCACTTTTTGCCTTTGGATGCCGATGTAGACTTTTCCAGTCTCCACAAACCTCCTCCAGACAGCCGGTGGGAGCTCAAACACCAGGTGACAGCAATGCGGGTTTCGAGCTTTCCTGCGGTACCGGAGTTTTATCTGAGCGGGGTCCACGTTTAGGCCTCCCAGTAAGTGGTGGTTTTGAGATAACAACATCTGCGGTAGGTCCTCGTCTTTAAGGTAGGTGACGACGTCCCTGACGCAGATTAGGGGGTTTCTCATTTGTGGGTATTCCGCGTTGAGTTTCCCTTCCGTTATCTTTCTGAGCATCTCGAGGTCTCTCTCGCTGGCACAGCTAACCACCACCTTTTGGTTCTTGGCCTTTCGTACCCGCTCGATCCTCAACCCGGTAGACTTCACGTCACAGACTTTGTTAAACTCCCGTAGGACACCATCGCTGGTCTTTGTCGGGTCCTTGGACGATAAGATCGCGGTGTGGTTGGGGGTGCCGGCCTGCTTCGGGAGCGCTGCCTTCTGGGCGTATGTGCTTGGGCCGTGGGCTATCGTTGTCCTCTGTTGCGTGACCTCCTTACTCACTTCACTCACCGACTGTTTAAGTTCGGCTAGTGCCATCTCCGTATTCAAGGTTGAGGCCGGGGCTGAGTCACGTTCCTTTTCGGTCTTTATTTCCTCCGTTAAGGTTCTGACGAGCGAGCTCATTGCCTTCATCCTCTCCCTGATGTCGGATAAGTCTTCCGATGGTTGTGTCGCTGTGTCGGGGTCTCGCTGGCTCTTAAGTTCCTCAGTGGAGTGCGTGAGGAGGTCAATCCGCTGCGTGAGCGTGCGGATGGCCTCCTTCAGCTCTGGGTCTTTTGGTGGCTGACCTTGTGTCTCCATTACCTTTGGCAACATTCCCTCGATGGTCTTCGGGATGGTTGCCGTGGCACTCGCTAGGGCGTCCATGGTCTTCCTCATTTGGTCTATCTGGTTAGAGACCATGTTCATGTGGACGGACAGCTTCGACACTTCTTCTGCCACTTTGCTGACGTTGGCTGGGTTTTCCTGGGCTCCGTTGCCTTTGCCTAGTTTCTCCACTGCCAATTTGACTTCTTCCACCGAGGTTCTTATTTCTCCTATTTTTTGGAAAGGAGTGGCCGTTTCGTAGCCCAGCCAATCCCTCACAGACTCTGTCTGCTGCAGAGTTCTGGTGGCCAGGTCTTTTAGCGCTCCCAATTCGGCTACCACCTCCTGCCTCACCGCCGCCATTTCCTTGGCGTGCTGCCTCTCCATCCGGACCACCTCTCTAGCGCTTCTGGACCTTTCGCGCTCGAGGTTGAACTTATGCCTTGACCGGGAGTCGGATAGCGACAAAGCTGTCTCATATAAGGTCTGCATGCAGTCAAGAGCGGTTGCTTTGCATTCCCGCTTCATCTTGCCCGCAGACTCCAGAGCGTCCTTGCCTTCCAGCAGTTTCGCATTAGCCAGCTTTGTCGCCATGTCCATCTCCACCCCCGGGCCCCTACCACTTCGCGGCACGAGGATGCTGACCCTACCGACTGATGACCCCGGGGACATCGAGGCATTGGAATAGCATTCTGAGTTCACTTCGTCTAGGTCTTGCCCGGATGTGCTATCCCCGACGTAGGACTCAATTCTTTCCATGTCCGCGATGTCATCGGGGTCCGGAGTGGGGGTGGCTGGCGCTGGATCTTTGGCCACCGCTGCCGCTGCTTCCTTTTGCAGGACTTTCTCCCTTAGCGATTTGACCGAAGAGGGGCCTTTTTTCGCTGCGGGAGGTGCCTGAGTCCTGCTCGTGGATTCGTCGGTCCTTGCTGCCTTCTTTGTGGGGGGGGTGGGCTTGGGGGGCATTTTTATTAGGGCTATAAGCGGAGAAGGGGTTGGTTAGTGGGGGGTGGGGTGAGATTTGGAGACTTGAGCCAAAAAGTGGGAGGGGGATTTCCCCGCGGCGGGGGGGGGGTTGGGATATGACGGAGCCAATTGTTATTATTTTCCCCGGCCCGTCGCAGCCGTCGAAGTCGATATTAGCGCTGTCAGCTGTATGAACCGCCAGCCACTAGAAACGAGGTCGACCGCCTGACGGGCGGCGCGTGGCGTCGCGTTGGATGATGCAATAAATTGACCTAGTTGCGTCGGCCGCTAGCTAGAGCTCTCTGCGCCGTCTATGACTGGGCAGCGAGGGGTCTACAACTGGTCGGATTAGGGGAGGTTGGGGGATGGAAATTTACAGAGAATCAGTTATCCCAGAACTAAATAAACTAAGCGTCTAAATAAAATTACAAAAAATAAAAATAAATAAAAAATTAAGCTATAAGGCCCTGTGGAGTCTCTCTGGTTGCTCCTGGAGGGGTGGTACTTTGCTCCAGATGTTGATCGGAGCTCTGTGAGTCTTCACAGGGGTTGAGGGAAGGGGTGGGGTGGTTTGATGGGCGTAAAACATGCGTCGAAGTGCCCCGGTACAAAATGTATCGCTATTCCGATGGTCGGAAATATGGCGATAATCCGGCGATTCACCTTTAGCGGGATAGGGTGTGTATTGACTTACTGCGCAATCCTTGGGCAAACCTCGGAGCTGGAAAGATCAGGTCCTCGCAGATCTATTTCCGGCAAACTGCCCCAGAACTCCGTCCGTCAACACACACTTTGAGTCACTATACACGGGCGAGAGATGGTCGAACACGTGAACCAATTTTGAAAACTTTTCACCCGCGTGTAGCCCGTAGTGCGCCGGATCACCTGGCACTTCGAACGATGTTTTACGCGATTAAAATATTTTTCCGATTATTTAAATGCGGAGCGACTCGGATTCGTGGCGCTCGCATAGGCGGACGGTTTGCGACTCAGTGTTGTAATTGTAATTTATGTTGGAGTTTGATAAAAAAACATGTATTTTTTAGTTTTCGGCCTCGCATTCTCAAACGTGTACAGATAATATTTTTTAATATTGCACAAGAAAAACAAGTTCATCTTGTACAAAAGCAAATAAAAAAAGCTGATTTAAATTCGGTATGTTTTTTAATTTTTATTTTTGGAGTGGCATTTGTGACTTTAGTTTCCGCCCGCTTTCTTTGTGATGACTTTTTTTTCAGTTTTTTTTCAAATAATTTCCTACTTGTAATACATTTTTGGAGAGCTAAGAAAACAGTTAAGTTTTTAAAATAATCTGCAAGCCAAGTTTTATAACGTTTTTTTTTGTTTTTTAGGCATTTTAGTGGAAAGCGATCGCAAAAAATATTGAAAAAATTTCGTTTTCCGTCTCGCATTTTTAAATTTGGACCGATAATTATTGTTTTAATATTGAGAAATAACCAGTGTTTAATTGGTTTTGTAAATCAGAAGAAAATAAGAGATTTAAATTGATACTTTTTTTGTAATACATTTTTCAAGTTGAATTTCCGAGTAATTAAAAAAAAAACTAAAAATCGCGATAACTCAAAAATGGTTCACTTTTGCATAATGCATATGGGGGTCAAAATTATCGCAAATAGTCACCCCTATCACCTCCTAACGGGAATAGGTCGACTTACCAATAACCCTGTATACTATCAATCTTAAGTACTGTCCACTTGAAATTGAAGTACCAGTATAAAGATGATAAAATAATAAGATAGCAAAAGGAGTTAGAAAGAGACTTCCGGTTGTAATTTGTAACTTGTAGCTTCGTGAAACGGGCCTCATGAAGTTCAATTGTCCCCGATGAACATGTGAAAACGAATTTAGGCATTTTGAGACTATGCCATTTTGCCATTCCGGTGTTTTCGGCAAGTAATTTTGAAAGTTTGACGATTCGGTATTCGAAATAAATGTACATTTCAATATTTAGGTATTTCAGAAATTAAAGATTTTAGGTCAAACTCATTATGACATTTCATCACTTTAAGAGTGAGGCAATTTTATATTATGGTTTAACAGGGACCATGGCAATTCAAAATTTCGTCAAATTATAGAATAAGGCATTATGCAATTTAGATTTATTGAAACCTAAGCAAACACTTGCCGACCTTCCGGCCCGCTCGGCGCACGACTCGCTCCCGCCCGCTGTTTGAATTGCGCTTAAGTTGAGTGCTACCTTAAAGAAATCGCAACAATGTATTTTGTATCACTTTCGTCTCCGGAATTAGCCGATAATAGCCAAGAAAAGTCGATCTTTAGCAGATTTTAATGGTACGGTATGGCAATTCGAGAAAAAATACGTGGTCCCCTCAAGTCGAAAGAGTAGCTCGTGGAGCACTTTACACAAAAGGTGGAGACTACTCACTCAAAAAAACGACTACAAGAAAACCCGGTTATTGAAGACTATAAAGTTTAAACCAGTCTACTGAGAGGAGTCGTTTAAAAAGAAATACAGCCGGCCTTATCGCAAAATCATATCGTGAGCTCGGGAGAAAATTCAAATGCGAAGGCAAATTCATTAAAAAATGAGTCGTCTTAAAAACATGTGTATTCAAATCGATCAAGAAAAGTTTAGACGGTTGTGTCCGAAAATCAAAAAATACTCAAAAACCGGTTTCGCAATTTGGCCAAAAATACATTCCACGCTAAAAACGACGTCTTGTGACGAATCATATTTCACATTACACGGAAATTAATAGCAATGGAATTATTATGTAATTCAAAGACACCAATAGCCCAACTAAAGAAAACGTAAAATATAGTAGCATTCATAAACGGGTTTAATAATAATATCAAAAAATGCACTCGGATTTTAAGGCTTGTCTTTCATTTAGTTATTAAAGCTTGCTTTTCATTTAGTTATTACTTGCCTTTCTCACCTGGAACATGTTAATTGGCCGTAAATGTTTAAGCCAGAGCGCATGCTTTGTTACTCATATTAACCCATATTTGCCCCTAATTCGAAAACGAAACACATACTGAATTATTCTGGGCATATACAGTCTTGATCGTTTTCAAATCAGAAAGCATATAAGAAACCAATTAGAAACATGGTTCTTGGCATAGTATATGGGTTGAAGTAGTTTGCTTATCTACATAAAAATACCTTTATATTTGTGATCTATTCGCCGAACCAGGTCTACGGGAAAACCTTGCATGGTTTATGTTACATTGGTTTTAATGTTTTGTAACTGTTTATATCAAATAAATAAATAAAAAATGAATGCATTCAAACTACATAGGAACACTACTCAGTTCCTCAGATTTTGTCTTTAAGAAAAAAGTTAGTGTGACGGGCCCTGGGATCTTGGACTATTGATACGAGGGCTGTCTGATAAGGCGTTGGATCTTGGACTATTGATACGAGGGCTGTCTGATAAGGCGTTGGATCTTGGACTATTGATACGAGGGCTCTCTGATAAGGCGTTGGATCTTGGACTATTGATACGAGGGCTGTCTGATAAGGCGTTGGATCTTGGACTATTGATACGAGGGCTCTCTGATAAGGCGTTGGATCTTGGACTATTGATACGAGGGCTCTCTGATAAGGCGTTGGATCTTGGACTATTGATACGAGGGCTCTCTGATAAGGCGTTGGATCTTGGACTATTGATACGAGGGCTCTCTGATAAGGCGTTGGATCTTGGACTATTGATACGAGGGCTGTCTGATAAGGTGTTGGATCTTGGACTATTGATACGAGGGCTGTCTGATAAGGCGTTGGATCTTGGACTATTGATACGGGGGCTGTCTGATAAGGCGTTGGATCTTGGACTATTGATACGAGGGCTGTCTGATAAGGCGTTGGATCTTGGACTATTGATACGAGGGCTCTGTGATAAGGCGTTGGATCTTGGACTATTGATACGAGGGCTGTCTGATAAGGCGTTGGATCTTGGACTATTGATACGAGGGCTTTCTGATAAGGCGTTGGATCTTGGACTATTGATACGAGGGCTGTCTGATAAGGCGTTTTAAAAAGTTGTTTTTTAAAAAACAATTTTTATTTATTTCTCAACATAGTCTTCTTTGAGGGCCAAACACTTGTTCCAGCGAGTTTCCAATTTTTTTTATCCCCTCCGAAAAATACGTTTTGTCAAGGTCTTCAAAATAGGCGTTTACGTATGCGACGCAGATTTCATTTGTCAAAAAAATTTGCCCTCCAAGCCATCTTTTCAGATTTGGGAATAGGTAATAATCGCACGGAGCTAGATCCGGCGAATACGGAGCATGCGGAACCAGCTCGAAGCCCAACTCGTGGATTTCGGCCATTGCAATAGTTGACGTGTGCACTGGGGCATTGTCTGGATAAAAGAGTACTTCCTAGGGGGACAATTTTGGTCGTTTTTCCAACAATTCGGCATTAAAACGGTCCAATAACTCTGCGTAATAACGGCCAGTGATAGTCTTTCCCTTTTCCAAGTAATCAATCATAATTATTCCTTTGCCATCCCAGAAGACTGTCGCCATCACCTTCCCAGCCGACAAAACATTCTTGGCCTTCTTTGGGGCACGTTCACCAGTCGTCATCCATTGTTTTGATTGCTGTGTTGATTCAGGTGTATAATGATGGACCAACGTTTCGTCCACAGTGACAAATCGATTCAAAAAAATCCGAGGATTACGCTTCATCATATCCAAACACAGTTTTGAAATTCGCAGACAGCTTTGTCATACCCAAATCTTCATGCAGGATTTTACGTACTCGCTCAGTGGAGATGCCTGTGTTCTCAGCTATTTCACGCACCTTCACTCGGCGGTCGTCGAGTACAATATTATGGACTTCTTCAACAACATTCTCAGTAGTGACTTCGATTGCGCGACCAGAGCGTGGAGCATTAGATGTGCGTGACCGACCACGATTAAAATCATTTATCCAGTTATAAACAGTCTGAAACGTTGGTGCGTTAGTGCCATGAACAGAATCAAGTTCACTTTTTATTGTGGCAGCACTGAAACCCTTCATGAAAAAATGTTTTATAACGTCACGAAATTCAGATTTTTCCTTTAGTTGTTGAAAATTTACGAGTGATCACAGTTAAACAATGGTTATACTGACAAAAACTTGTTATTTTTTCTGCTGAATTTTTGACAGTATTAATTTGAAAGATTGTGCCTGCCAGTGTTAATGCCATTTATCAGAAAAAAGGTTTTACAAATAGTTTTTAAAAGGACTTATCACTTATCAAATAGCCCTCGTACAGGTTCAGTATACGCTGAATTATTATTATTTGTTTTTATTATTGTTAGCCCGGAAGTCCCACTGCTGAATAAATGCCTCTTTCCCACCTTTCCACGTATATCTGTTATGGCCAATCTCCCACCAATCTTGCCAAAATGTGTGAAGCCCAACCCAACTCGCTATCTGCGCCGTGGTCTACCCCGTCGCCGTATCCGATCTTGCGGGACTCAGTTCATTTAACCATGATAGCGGGCGCGTAAAATGTATGAAATTGCTTGAAATTGCTACATATTTTGACTAGTGCCAACTCCAAAGTGTAAAACACACATTGAACACATTCGAAGTTCTTCCATGTTTTTTTTTTTAAAGTAACTAATAATTTATGTGTTGACCTTTGTGAATGGTGTTTAGATCGTATTTTAAAGTGTATCAAATAGATTTAATTTTTTAACAAAATCATTATGACGAAATAATTATGATTAATGAACATACATCGGGGTTTTCGGTGCGGGAATGATTTGAGAAAGAGTAGAGATAAACAGATAGGCCATTTCTTGGAGGCATTTTTGTATTGATTGTTATATAGTATTTTCGGAATACAATTGCATATAAGTGATTTATCAACTAGATAAGTGTACGGTATGACAATTAAGTGTCTAATATAATGTCAATCTTGACGCCCGATATCTATGAATATTTACTGATAGTGATAAATGAGTAGGGACGTAACTGAAGAGGTTGATACTGACTTTATAGTACCTATATCTATGATTACTTATTGTTTTATTTTTTTCAATTAATTATTCATGACGTAGAAACCTACTAGAGTACATTCTGTTTTTCAAGTCAATACCTAATCTTTGACTACTGTCAAACGTTCCCGCACCGAAAACCCCGATGTATGTTAATGAATGTTGTAATGTGATTTATTGTAATTCGTTTTATTACATTTAAATTGTGTGTCTTACTAAGTCGAACCTGTTACAAATTTAATTAGAACTATGAGTATTGTGTGGTGGCGTCAATATTCCTTTTTGGAAAGGATTGTGTCAGTATTATTTTTATTGAAAGTCGTGTTATGTCGCAATGTTGGAGAAATGATCTACGATTATACAATTCCCGCCCTGCCGCGAAGGCCGGTTGCTGGGCTCGTATATCGGCCTTGACTGCGTCTCGGTCGCGGTAACTCGGTAATAACTCGTCCCACAACGGGATTTTCCCCGGTCTCTGCAGTAATTTCTGCAGGAACTCGCTCGAAATTGACTTGTTAGATTTTATGATGATATGATAACATTGATAACTTACATACATATACGAGGAGTGCAAGTTAAATAAAAGCTTTTAAAATTACACCACCATCGGAAAGTGGATTGTAAATATTTTTCGTCTAGTGATGTGTGATACACACTGTGGTAATATACACTGGTAAACATCTTGGCCTGTTTTGTACAAACTGTGGTTAGAGAATTAACAACAAGCTTTTAGAGTTGTTGGTAATTCTGTAGCTCTGCCTACCCCACTCTGGGAATGTAGGCGTAAAGGTTTGTATGTTGTTGTATGATGAATGATACATAATCATTTATCATACCACCAAGTAATCACGAAACAGAAATCTCTGGTCATTTTCCCGTGTAAAAGTTTACGACAACATTATCTCATGGAAGGAAGTCTGCCTAAAATATGATTGGGCTTTATCCTTCATTTTGATATTTAGTTAAGAAAAGCACTGTCTGCCTCGGCAGAAACGGCAATTAATGGACTCGAATATGACTCGTCTATAAATTAAGTACTGTCTACCCTCTGCAACAGTCTTAATATAATATTTGATATCTCAACTCTAATCGAGATTAGGGAAATGTGAAACTTGGAATGAATATCTTATTGCATTCGCCTTTTGAGCTTGGTTTCCTCCAAGCCGTTAAAAGGTCATATTAAATGAAAGTCAAGACAGAAGCATTTCAAAGGTTTGTTTCGAATGTGATCCTTTGACTTTTCCGGCATGGAAGAATAGATAATATAATTTTATTAACCTATTTGCTTTGTTCGTGTACAATAATGAGTGAACTTACATACGAGTAGATACTAAATATTATTTGTTGAAATATAATTTGTTACTGACATGATCCAAGCTATGGATGTAATGTATCAACGAAGAGTATTTGTAGATGGATCTAACGCTGCTCACTCAAGTGCCTGCTCTGTTCGCAGGGCCCATGGGAGGCCATTCGCAAAGTGTTTTCGGCGGAAGAACACAAAAGCATGAGCATCCACGACAAGAGTGATCTATTCTTCTACGACTACAGTCTCGCACCGCTGTTCGTCCAAGAGAATTACTTGCAAGTCTCTCCTCATTGCCCTAAGTATGTGATTCAATTCCGAAATAACCTAATTTATTTTTTTATCATTACTTACTTTTGTATGGTGATTTTAATCCACGAAGTACGACACATTTGGGCGAATCTACAATATTTTGTACTTAAAAGTATGTCTTATTTTTACGACTGTGTTGAATTGAAGCCAAGTATAAACTATAGTTTTTTTTTGCGAAAAACTCTGGTTACTTTAGAGACAAACTACTATATTGATACAAAACCGAGACTCAACTCGGTCCACTGTGTTATCATAGAAAGAATGTATTTCGAATGGTATAATATCATCTTGTATATATATATATATATATATATATATAAATGTCTGCTGGATCATTAAATTCGCTATTTATCTAAGTAATTATTTAAAAGAGCGCGCAATGTGTTAAATAAAACATATTTAGTTATTTTTAAGACTTAATATGTCCAACAAAATACGTGATAAAAGTTGTTGATTGGCTCAGTTAGTCTTTAGATCATTTATTTTGACACAACCAGCGACCGCCCCACTTTCATTTGATAACGCGGTGCGCCTTCGTATAATGGAAACTAAGTTGGTGCAATGATAACGAAACCCTAATGGTCGGTCTCCAGCGCCGAACGTAACTTTTCAACACACTTGCTCAAAACGAACTTTTTATTCCACCGATTTTTGGCTCATAAACCTAGATATTAAACACGCGTGCTTTTTCAGTATATTACGCACAAGTGCCTTTAGTTTATTAACCCAAACAATTTACATTTGTAGCCTAGTACCAAGTTGTAAGTACGAAGAAGAAGCGATATAATTTAGTCGGGTTATACCTTTTTTTTTCTTAGCAACAAACAGTGTTTATGCGGCAAATAACATTATCTACATATTTATTTCAATAAATTGGTGAAATCAGCTTTATTACTAAAAAATAACTCAATTTCATTAAAATCATTTAAATTTTTCTGTAATTTGTATTTTAAACATGAATTATTACATTTTAAATTTGGCTGTTGGCCGATCTCGTTCGCGCCTTAGCCTTGCGCGCGCATCGGTATCGCGGCAAGAAAAAAAAACAACGCGCCAGCCGCCATTTTTCGTAAATAATTGACGGCTGTGACGAAGATAGTTTGGATTAATTATTGTGAAGTTTAATATTAACAAAAGTCAAAGTCAAAGTCAAAGTCAAAGTTCTTTATTCTTCAATTTAGGCATAATATAATGCACCTATGAATGTCAAAAAGCATTACCACCGGTTCGAAAAATAAAACCTTTGCCCCGAGAAGAACCGGCGTAAGAAACTCGGCAAGGTATATTTTTTCAAGAAAAAGGTTTACATCATTACATTATAATTATAAATAGTTTACAATAT
Organism: Acleris sparsana; assembly: GCA_923062465.1. Classification (NCBI taxonomy): domain Eukaryota; kingdom Metazoa; phylum Arthropoda; class Insecta; order Lepidoptera; family Tortricidae; genus Acleris; species Acleris sparsana. The sequence goes on along the minus strand of OV281285.1, from coordinate 44,479,855 downwards.
CACGGTATGTTTGTACAGTACAGGTGCACCTTTTTTAAGCGTAGGTAAATTTATGCGTAGATGCGTAGAACAAAAATGTCTTCTTTAACTAAAGAAAATGAAGAGTCTTGTTTTTTTTTCGCAAGTGTGTTGAAAAACGTCGTATGTAACACGTGTGCCTGTGACCATAATATACGCGGCTTTCTTGTGGCGCACTCGCTTATCGCTCGTGCGCACACAATAGCGCCTTGTATACAATGGTCAACTTAGCACACTTGTATCATAATGTACTATTATCACATGCCCGCGACTACGCGTAGAATTTGTTACGCGCTGCTCTTCAATTTCTCCCTCTTACGGCACGATCCTCATCTGAAAACTTACGCCTTTAACAGCATGACTCGCTACAGATAGAAGGCCTAAATGCGACAATTTTTTTTGCCTTGATTCGATTTATCTTCTGTATTAATATGGCCTCTCCACAAAGATCTACCCATTTATAAAATGGGATAATATTTGCAATTATCGTCGCCGGCTTATCAAGAGGCTAAAGGCTCCGGCACACCAAACGCGCGCCAGCAGTGTCGCGCGTTGAACGCGTGCACGCGCGAGTTGTAAAACAACAAAACAAATAGATCACGGCACACCAAAAAGTAACGCATTGCAGCGGCGTGCGCGCATTGAAACTGCTACGCGCCGCTGCTGCCCAGGAAACTCTGGCTGCGCGGCGCGTGACGGGCGCTTCTCGCGCGCAGCACAGGCGCGTCGCGCGCGCAGCTCCGCGAAGTTGTATTGAATACGGCCGCTATATGTACCGTCACACTGAGGCGCGGCAGCAGCAGCTCGTCGGCGCGACAGCAGCGGCGCGTCAGTGGTTGTGTTTTTTTACAAACGCCCATTAGATGCTCGTGCGCGCGGCGCTACACGTCACACCGAACGCAGCTGCAGCGCGTTAGCATGTCTGCTAACGACCTGCAGCTTCCGCGCGCGGCGCGCGCCTGCGGTGTACCAGGAGCCGCGCTGCTTACGCCACGCGACGCTACGTAACGCTGATGCCACGCGTTTGGTGTGCCGGAGCCATAAAGCACACGACTCACGAGGCTAACGGACAGAAGTTGATAAACATATTGATTTGTAAGAGTTATAGTAGCATCGTGATGTTTCAGGCACGAGGTGCTGGAGAAAGTGAGCCGCGCGGCTGAAGCCATCAGCGCGGGCGACCTGGTCGACGCCCGCATCCGCGGCCAGCAGGCCTGGAGCCTCCTACCCGTGCAGGTTGCTAATATTCGCCAGTTCAATTACTCTTGTCTGTCTTATTGTTAGTAACTCTATTTAGATATATGTATACAGTCTGTTTCTATTCAGACTGCCAATGACACTAACAAGTAGATAGAGGATGAAATAGTAATGAGAATGTAATGTTACCTCTAATTACTTTTAAAAAGTTGTTTATATATTCGTCATCATCATCGTATTATTATGCTGGGTGCGACAGGGAACAAAACCTCTCTTATCAATCAAATGTATCAAAACCTCTACAATATCTATAGTTCGAAAAAAGCTTTTTGACTAGATTCTGTCAGTGTAATGGTATTTTCACCGTAAGTGCTTATCATCAATAAATACAATGTAAAATAGAGATTACTACCTTAGAATGGACATGAAGACGATGATTAAGTGTATAAATAAATGATATGACTATGTTCAACCTTCAATAGTACGCGAATATGGAGTTATAAGGGCAAATTGATTTGTTTATAAGAGTGACGAAATTAATAGGAACAGACTTTAGATATTTTACGTGATCCAGTCATTCTTTGAGTATCGTGGTGGTGATGGTGACAATGTATCTTTACGAATCTCGAATTAACCAGATTTGAAAATATGACGCCACCACCTTTAACCGCCTTCATGGTTTTCGTATACAATTATAACTGTATGCCTTGCACTGTAGCTTAGCGCGGAGAACATTTCGCTTAAAATACAACACAAGGGTATACATGAAGTGGGACACTTCTTCGGCGTCAGCGGCGAAAGATGACGCTGAGGGCAGAGTTGTTGTTCAAAATTTTGATATTGATTGACCTAATTTATTATAGAAATAAAAGTATTATAGAATATTTCTAATGTCTAAGGACATAATTAATTCGATTATGCTCTTAATCGTAAATTTTCATATTTTTTGTCAAATATTACAACATATTTCAAACCTCTTTATAAATATATGATTCGCGCTTTACGCGTTACAACAGAACTCGTACACACACGTGCAATGACAATTTACCGTATTTAATTATTATATTGCCACGCACGTGATGTAATACATGAGATAGCCAAGTGGTTAGTGCATACTTTGGCTATGTGTGGTGTCAGTGAACGAAAAAGTCTCATTATAAAGACTGTATCGTTAAGTATAAATACAAGTTGACAGATGTTTATTTCAATTTAAATAAAACCTCTGAATTAAAATTGTTTTCATGGCCATAAATTCTGTTACAATTTAAAAAGTGATTTGTTTTCTTTTTTTAATTTAAATTTAGAATAACGTTTACAGTGACGTTACCAAGGAGAATTTTACCTCATTTTGACATATTCTTCTGCTGTCTGCTGAAATAATATAAGATGGAAAGGGGAGTCAAAGGAAACAGAATTGCCGTGATTTCTCTGCACAAGGTGGGAATGGAAGCTTCAAAACGCAGCAGAAGTTCGATATCAGTCGAATGTTTGTGTATCGTACCATCGAAAGATACAACAGCACCTCCTCTATCGATGACTGTAAAAGATCAGGCCGGCCTCGTTCTTCGAGGACTCCACAGGCTGTAAATGCTGTCAGAGGCAGAATTCGTAGAAATCCCATAAGTAAACAGAAAATCCTTTCTCGTGAAATGAAGATACCAGCTAGAACTCTTTCGCGTACCATTATCATTAAACAGAACTTTAAGCTTATCGACGACTTACGGGACACACTTTAAACCATACCCTAAAATCAATGAGAATGAAAAGATCAAAACGTTTGCTGGTTCGTTACGCCGGTGACAAACACAGAAATATTATTTTCTCAGATGAGAAAATTTTCACGATCGAAGAGCATTATAATAATGTATGCACTTAGCTCCAAGAAAGGCTCTCAATCACCCAGTCATCACCCTACATATGGTTTGGTAGGGGGCGTCCTGTCACGCAGTGACACAGCTTCATTTCTGTGAAGAAGACACCGTCTTAGTAACCGTAGTGAAGCCGCTTGTGAACACCACCATGTTTTAAAATATACAGTCGGCTTCCAACAAGGCTCGTCACCCGGCCATAAGCCACGGACCACCCAGGCCTCGCTTGCGACCAATGTTCCCGATTTCATCAAGGCTAATGATTGGTCTTCGGCTAGCCCAGATCTTAATCCCCTGGATTACCAACTTTGGTCTGTGTTAGAGGAAATGGCCTGTTCTAAATGCCATAACAATTTGGAATCTCTTAACAAATCCTCAGTGCGTAAATCTATAGATGCTGGGCTGAAAGATTGAAGGCCTGTGTGAAGGCAAAGGGTGGACATTTTGAGTGATATTATTTTATAGTCTATTCCCGAGATGACCCCTTAAATATACAAGGTTGTTTTAAAAATATTACATCATATTCATAAAAGTTATGACCATTTTTATTTGTAAGAGAATTTATGGCTAGATTAGGTACATCTGAATGTCAGCTTCGACTTCCATGATTTAATTTTCAAGGTCAAGGCAAGGTCTTTCTCCTGTAAAGAGAAAATCAATTTTGGACGAATGGTGAACTTTAAAAGGAATCACTTTGTGCAAACTGGCTGAGCTTGTAAATCTGAGTGTTGGTGCTATCCAAACTGCCATAAAAACTATGGGCCACCCTGTATATATATTGTCTTGAAAACCTTTTGATATATTTGGCGGGGTAATAGTGCGCACGATTCTGATCATGGGGGTATGGTTCATTTATGTTTACGTTAATGTAAAAAAAATATGTTTAATTATATTTATTTTTCTTGATGTATCGCAGCAGATATCTTTACCTTGCCATTTTGACGTTGATACTATACTACTCCAAACGTTCGTAGTAACTATCGTCAAAATTCCAAGTTCAAGGACCTGAGACCATACGTTGTTTACATGGTATGTAAACAGTTCGCTCCATGTAAACTAAAATCAAGTTATTTCGTTTTTGCATTTGAACATTTTAGCGGGTTTTGAAATGTACACTGCACTGCACTGCACTGCACTGTGGAATATGCACTGCCGAGACCTGATTGTATCATCCGTTTCATATTGATGTCGAGATCTGAACATTTACCTTTTTATTCTACTCTAAAATAGACCATATAATTGATTTACAGCAAAAGTAATTCATATTTGGAAATCTAAAATTTAATTTAACATGACATCTAATCTAATGACAACCATTAATTCATAGACTTCATGTTCAAGTTCAAGTTCAATTCTTTGATAAATAGCTACTGTCATAGACTTCAAAAAGTTCGGATGGACATGAAATAAACGATCCGTTTATTGCCGTCCATATTGATCTCTATGGTCACTCATGGCGGTACATAGCTAACAGTCCGGATATGAAGGCCGTCGCATATTTGATTATAATTTGAATGAAGATATCGCACTTGTCATAGAAAAATAAAATAAAATAAATGACCTACCTTTTCCAGGCCATGGAACCGATATAGGCAAGTAGTAAATATTCAATCCATGTTAAATTCATAAATAACAGTTACTAGCCGCCTAGTCGCTTGTTAGTCGCCGTAGACTTCTTACAGACGAGCGGCATGTTTCCAACGGCAGAGGCTACTGCAGTCTAGCTACCACCTGTCAAACTAAATGCCGCTGGTCTGTAAGACCCAAATTTTCCCCTGTGCCGAAGTAAATGATTAAAATTAAATTATCTTACATTTACAAATAAAACGTCAATAAATAACCAGACATTATCTTACTCGTTTTCGCAATGTAAGAAGCTTCAAGAAAGTATAAGAATGTAAAAAACACCAACATTTTTTTTGTTAATTTGATGTGCTTATGTCATCAAAGACTCCAATTGAAAAACCTGCTTTTCCGATAGACTTAAATCAAATGGTAGGCACATACACCATAGAATTAGTACGTACTAACATAGAACCTGGACTATAAGGGCCGGTACAGATGAACAGCATTTGAACAGCAATCCAATTGCAAAATGGCAGTTCAAGTGCAGTTGACGTACGTACGTTTTGATGCAGTTACATCAACTGCATCAGAACTGCACTCGAACTGCCATTTTGCAGTCCGTCTGTACCGGCCCTTAGTTAAAATTTGCACCAGCTATCTCTTTCTCTGCGTTACGGATTCTTTAGAGGAAATGAAACAGAAACTAGGCTGTTTTTTCTCCTTCAAATGTCACGGTCACAACGTCAAATTGCATGTCGACTGAGAATTGGACCTCTTTGACGTCTTTGGGCTTGACGAATCTATTCAAACCTTCTGACGTCCTACGTTTGACGTAATAATGAAAGGATGCCATAAGGGCATCTATCTCTATTATGATTTCTTTGTCTTTTAATAGTTTAATAGCACTTATTCTGTGGCAACGTGTTCGAATCTGTGGACTGGATAGTGACTTGTATTATAGGGCGTGACGCTGAATGGAATTACTTGTCTTTGGTGATAGAAACTAATGAACTAGTTTCTCGACTCCGTCCGCATTCAAGTCGTATATCGCTCTTCCCTCGGGAACTATCTATATAAAAAGATGAAGGATAAAAGAAATTTATTCAGTAAGTAGGCCGCTCGGGCACTTTTACACGTCAAGATACTACCAGCGCTTCCCAAGAGAAGAAACGCCGCAAGAAACTCAGCAGTCAGTAATTTTTTAAACATATTTCATATTTCATATTACAATGGTACAACTTAGTCTAGCATTATATAAAGCTACAAGTATTAAATTAAATATAATATCAAATAACAGTAGTTCAGCAGGAAAACATGCCAAAAATCTTACGGGAGAGAAAGATAGAAAAGAATAAAATAAAATAGAATCAACTACTTATATATGAGATGGTGCAAGATGACCACATAAAAGTTTCGATATGTTTTCCTGCATCAACGGTGTCCCCCAGACAAGAAAAAGCAGGATAAAGCTTTTGCATTTGAACAAATTATTATTGACTAAGTTTCGGGTGTAGGCCATGCATTTTTGTCTGTTAGATAGTCCTCGACCCTATAATACGCTTTAGACATTAACGACCTTTACACTTCTCATGCTCTTAAAATGCTACTTAAATCTCTGCGAATCGGGACTAAAGCTCCTTATTAATCTCTAGGGATTAAAGTATTTTTTTTTTAATTTACTTTGGAAACCCCTAAACAACCAATCACGGTGTTTGTGAATTTAGGATTATCGCCATTTTCAGTGATTGTGTATGGACCATATATTTTTGGGTGTCGAAATAACCTCAAAATGACAACTGTGAAATATATTTAAAAAAAGGATTTAATTTCGTGAAACACGATTAATTATTACGAATATGAATCTATTTAATCATATTAAGGCCGAACTCTTTTATTATGCGTGGTCCAATTACTTTTAAAATGGTTTCCAAGTTTGAATCTGTTGGCTAAATATGCAAACATTTAAAACATCACTTTACAAAAAAACCGCTGAACTTTTTTTTCCTATTCGTATTTTGAATAGATGTTCATAACTTGTATTGAGCGTACGTTGTTAAAAAAAAATCACCAATTAATTGTGCAACTTTAGAAATTACGGACCAGAAATGTCATCATCATCATCATCCAGTGAAGAAGAATTAACGCCTAACTCCAGAAAGGAGAAAAAAGCAAAAGAGGTGATACGAAATCTTTTGCCGCCAAAATCTAGTTGCATTTATTCAAAAACATACCAAACTTTTATTGATTGGAAATGTGGGAAACAAACAACATCATTAATGTTAGATTAACGATAGTAATAATAAGATACCTAATTGTTAGTTTTAATTGTTAGAAACTTTTTTATAATAAATGTTGTAATTTTGTTTAGAACGTCGTTTTTCTCCTCGCATTCAAAGTGAAAAGTAGAGTGTTTAACGCGAGACTAAACAACCATAATGACACTCGAACTACAGCCACCCTCGCTCGCAAGCTCGCTCGCGTGGCTAAACATCTCGTGTCATTATGGCTTGTTTTAGTCCCTTGTTGAACAATCTACTATTTCAAATATTTTTTAAGTGCTGGAAAGGGTAACTTTAAAACTACTTCATTTATTATAGAAATGAATGCATTGACCAACAAATGATTTATATACTTTACGGACACGGAATTTTCAAATAGCGATTTCATTTTTATTTCTAGTATTTAAATTATGTATATCTGAGTTTTTGGTGAAAGAATCTAAATTCTTAATAACATAAATAATATTCTCGTAAATAAATTGAGACGCTACAGTTAAGATATTAATTTCTTTAAAAAGTTATCTTAAGGAGTCACGGGAATTTAAATTGTAAATACATTGATTTAGTATAAATACTAGATACACAATCAGCACGAAAAAATGGCAAGTCAAAACTAATGCCGAATCGACTTGGGCCGTAGTTTTGCTATTAGTCTTGTTCCGACCACAGACAGTGACAGTTGTCAATCATGACCAAATGTGTGGTGAAAAACTGCAAAAATAATAGCAAAAAAGCAAATAAAAAGGATGGAATGTCTTATTTTACGTAAGTTCTATTTATTTATAAACAGTTTCTAGCTAAAATTATAATGTTTTCATGATTTTTAGGAATTTATTTTGTGCACACAAATTATGACTTACCAAGGAACAAAAATATTATGGAGTAGCTATTACTTTTTTAAATTTTGATATTTTTTATTTTTAAATTAAAGCTTTCCACGAAATCCTCTACGACGTGCAAAATGGGTCGCAATATTAGCACGAGATAGGGGTGATCAACTATTCAAGGCAAATAAGTCGTCTGTTGTGTGCTTGACCCATTTTCGTACCGCAGACGTATATACCACAAATAAAGGCTTTAGTAGACTGAGTAAATCTGCAATACCTGTCTTGAATGTAAGTACCTACTTAAATGTTACACAATAGTTGTCATATTAATCTCAAAAAATATAAACGACTATTAAAGCTTGATTTTCATTACATTGCAAAAAAAGAAAGTATCTTAAGTAAATGTAGGTGTAAAAGACAATTATATAATAAATTTAACTTATTTCAAGGAAATTAGGTTAGGTTACGTTAGGTTGGGATCGCATCATAATATATAAAGTTCAAAATACATAATGGGTCATATTACATAATGGTCATAATAAGTAAACTTTTCAGTACTTATTTTTAAAAGCCCATTGTATAGAAATTAGGTTAGGTTAGGTTTGTCGTATAACAACCTTGAAAAATTCAGGGTTTCAAAAAAAAACCATTACATATTTTGACCATTATGTATTTTGAACTTTATATACATATTAAGCGCCGCTCGACTACGCCGGCGTTATTAACAATGGCGAAAACTGCCAAGTGAATCTGCTCATAATGCCAATGATTCCTTCACGAAGAAGTATGGAAATATCCTGCAGCCCGTTATCTCATAAGATTAATGAGCGGAATTATAAATGTCCTTGTCCTCCAATTAAGGGCGTTTCCGTAAGCCCGTGACGCATTACACACACACACTGACTACTCAACTAAGGAAGACTCGATAACCAATTATCTTTATGGGAAATTCCACATAATTTCCAAAAACAACACAAGTTTAAAGGAGCTGCTCTTTGTCCCGCAATCACTTTATTTTTTCTGGGTAGCATAGTTTCTCAGATACCCTCAATATTTTTATTTAATTATCCCTACCGTCTTACACCTTGAAAATCATTACAATGTATGTATGTATAATTCTTTATTCCAACATAACTTCTAAACACCTGAGCCAGTTTATATGTGTGTGGTATTGTTAGAATCATTTCACCATTCCAGGTGACAAAGGATACCTAAACGTTAAAATTTGAATAAAAACAATCGACGGGTCGGGTTTTTAAACCTTGCTTTACATTAATTTATTCATTATTATTATTGTATATATATAGCTTAAGTTGTGTAATACAATGACAGCATTTATAAAACATCTCAAAAGTTTTTTTTTGTAATTCATTCGATGTCCACTTTTGTCATAAATAGTATGATAATGGCGATTTCACTAAAGAGTTTTAAATATTTTAAAACATTAGTTTGCAAATTTGACACTTGACTGCTAGTATATTGAGCTTTTTTTGCATGAATGTTTAAGGTAAAAAATAGCGATGTTAGCATGTATCTGAATGCAGCTGTCAATGTCATTTGGGACAGTTTATAATAAAGTTTTGTGCGGGATTGTGTATCTAGTATATACTAAATCAATGTGTAAATAAAACGAATGGCCCTTTTTTGTAACACAAATATAGTTTGTATGTCAGCTGCCTTACCCCAAACCAGATATCATAAGACATAACACTATGAAAATAACTATAATAAAGTAAGCGAGCTGTCTCAACATTAGTTAGTTGTCTTATTTTCCTAACGGCGTAAGCTGCCGAACTTAGTTTACCTGCCAGTGCAGCTACGTGGGGACTCCATTGCAATTTTTTATCTATTGTTATGCCTAGGAAAACCGCCTTATCTACCATTCGCAAACACTCGTCATTTAGAAAAATACTAGAATCTACCGGTTTAACATTAGGCATAGCGAACCTAACACATTTAGTTTTCTTGGCATTTAGTAGCAAGTTGTTACTAATAAACCAATTATGTACTTTAACTAGAGTTGCCTTTATCCTACTGTAGTCTACGGTTTTTCTATCTACCTTGAAAATTAGTGAAGTATCATCAGCAAAAAGTACAATATCGTAAAGTTCATCTTCTATTGGTGGTACTATTGGTGGTAAGTCATTTATGTAGACCAAAAATAGAGCCTTGAGGCACACCTATTTTCACTGTAGCTCCAACAGATTGCGTTTTGTTTACAACAACTGTTTGAGTTCTATCACTTAGATAAGAGGACATAAGGCTTAAAGCTTTATTGGATAATCCATAATGTTCTAATTTTAACGTTATCATCAGCCATAGACCGGCCGCTGCACTTTCCCTGCGTGTTCAAACGGCCATTTACTTGGTGCGACGTAGTAACTATAGTCTATTTTTCCTTACTTGAGCTAAGTAGTAAACAAATATGGCGTCTCCATAAAGTTTGACAATTCATAGTGTTGGGAATCGTAGAGTGAATGTGTGAATTTATTTAGTGAATGAATGAAATGAGCGTAATACATATATAGGTTGGGTTCTTCAGTACGATTGTTATAGTGAATTTCACAGACTACAATTGCATGTGAATACCTACTTAAGACAATATAATGTAAGTACTCAATAACACAACACGCTTTATTATAAATATTTTATTCATTCATCCGTAGATAGTAGAAATAGACTACCTTATACACATATTAACACTTACTAACTACCTACATAGTTTCAAAAAGATAATTATATTAATTTATGTTCGGAATATTGTATACTAAAACTGCCAAACAATTGAACCGTTACAAATCATTAATTCATTCACTTCATCCCATCCCTACAATGAAATGCCAAACTGACATTCAGTTTTGATAATCTGTGACCGGGAGTTTTATGGAAATTATTATTTGGCTAAAATATGTTACTTGCAAGGATAATTTAAAACTATTATTAGTGCAAATGAATGCGTTTGTGTTAAAAATAATGTCTATCACTTATTGTGGTAACTTTTATTGAGTGATTCTTACGGAATTTCGTGATATGCGATCGAGTGATGTTTGTTTACTACTTAGCTCAAGTAAGGAAAAATAGACTATATTATTGAATCTGTGGTACGACGTAGAACCTAACCTAATATTTTACATCGTGCATCAGGATTTCTTCTAACAAGTAAAATATGTTTACATTTCCAATGGTAGAGTTCGTTTGTTACATACACCGACGTAGCTGCCTGGAACAGACACATAATATAAATAAAGACCAAACTAGGAAGCGAATTTACAAACCTCTCTGCTTGTTTATTAGTACCTAGGCTTGGCTTATCAAGTTATGGTTAAAGAAACTTACGAACATATATTAAAAGAAGGTCAAACTACTTCAAACTCGGTGAGCTACTTTAAGTAGGTACACTGTATATTCTGTACCCGCCTTCTGACTCCATAATCAGTCATCAGATCAGCCTCAATAATAATTATTAGGTAATTCTTACATTGTTAACTGGTTAACATGTAATATGTAAACACAGGAACGTTTAAGCAATTTAAATCCGTTATTATCCTCCCCCTCCGGCCGGGCGTCTCGTTCCTACCCATCATCATTGTCATCATATATACCACTGATTTAACATCTGCCTATAATTGAGTAACAGTCCGCTGAGGGATTGACAGAAGGACGAAGGAACAGGTTTATGATCTCCTAGTAATTAAACTGAACGTAGCATCTGATACTTTTTGTATATTTTCCTCGCTAGCTTGGTAATAAGCTCTTTCGTATCCCTTAGGTAGATGGCCAGTTATATTTTATAATCTTTTAAGGAAATATTATACTTTTTTCCATTTTCATCATCATCATCATCATCATCATCATCAGCCTATATTAGTCCACTGCTGGACGTAGGCCTCCATTGCACGCCACCTAGCACGATCTGCGGCCACTCTCATCCAGCTTCTGCCAGCCACCTTGCGAAGATCGTCGCTCCACCTAGTCTGAGGGCGTCCTACACTGCGTTTGCCGATCCGCGGTCTCCACTCAAGAACACGATAGCTCCAGCGGTTATCCGTTCTGCGGCACACGTGGCCGGCCCACTGCCACTTCAAACTGCTAATTCGATGGGCTACGTCGATAACCTTAGTTCTCTGTCGGATCACCTCATTACGGATCCGATCCTTCAGAGAAACTCCCAACATAGCCCTCTCCATAGCTCGCTGAGCGACTTTAAATTTGTGGACCAACCCCACCGTGAGTGTCCAGGTTTCGGCTCCGTAGGTCATAACAGGTAGGACGCACTGATTGAAGACTTTTGTCTTTAGACTCTGTGGAATAGACGACGTGAAAACTCGACGTAATTTCCCATACGCTGCCCAACCCAGCTGTATTCTTCTGTTGGCCTCTTTCTCGCAGTTGTTTTTACCCAACTGCAGAGTTTGCCCAAGGTAAACATATTCTTTAACAACTTCGATTGTATCGCCTTGCACTGCAATCGGTCCCGGTGTGACATGTTCATTAAGCATAATCTTAGTTTTATCCAAGTTCATCCGGAGACCGATGCGTTGAGAAGAATCAGCTAGATCGTTCAGCATATGTTGTAGATCCTGCAACGTTTCGGCCATAATAACGATGTCGTCTGCAAATCGCAAGTGTGAGATGTAGTCGCAAGTGTGAGATGTGGTCAGCTTCGTCAGATGGCTTCTCCCAAGAGACTGAACAAAAACTTTCGACCCCCGATTTTGCTCAATCGCTCGTTCAATACAGCATGTATTGAAGCATCGGAGGTCGTGTCGCACCAGTTTGCCAATCTTCTTGTTGAGAGCTCGACGTTCTGACGGAGTGACAGGTGGGCTTTCACGTCGTTCCTTCATAAGTCCGAGAGCTTCAGTCGAAAGTTTGGACTTCCTAACCCCATGCTGCATCGTGCAAAATTTTATACCTTCCTCCCTGAGGACTCCCACCACATTTTCGAGGGCCTGATTTATGTCGGCGACATTTCTGGTTTCCATGCCAGTAAATCGGTTCTCCAGATTTGACTGGATTTTTTCAGATCCCACCACGGCTTGAAGCATGGTTGGTCGGAGCCTGGCCTTCATCAAACGGACACGTTCAAGCTTAAAGTTGATATTCAGAGAGCCTCAAACAAGTCGGTGATCACTTCCGGTATTGAACCTGTTGATCACAGAGACGTCTCTGAATATGTGCCTCTTGTCCGCTATGATGAAGTCTATCTAATTTTTCGTCATAGTATTGGGGCTCTGCCATGTCCACCTCCTCTGGGGCTTCTTCTTAAAGAAAGAGTTCATTAGGAAAAGCCCCTCTTTTTCCAAGAAGTTGACAAGCATTTGCCCCCTATGGTTCCTGCAACCGAAACCGTGGGATCCTACTACCGATTCACTGCGATTCTGTACTCCCACTTTAGCATTAAAGTCCCCCATGACAACGTTGTAAAGGGCTTTGGTGGTGGAGTTTAAAGCCTTTGATATGTCTTCAAACATCTCCTCCACCACCTCGTCCGGGTGTGCCGAGGTCGGTGCGTAAACCTGCACCACTTTGAGGCGATACCTTTCAGTGAGCTTTATGACGAGGTATGCAACCCTGCTCGACACACTCGAAATTTCCATCACGTTGTCAGAGAGGGCTTTGTTAACCATGAACCCTACGCCACCCTGGGATAGCTGATCTCCCTCTCGAAAGTACATAAGGCGGCCTGACTTAAGGGTTACGGTGTCCTCCCCCTCTCTTCGGACTTCGCACAAACCAAGAATGTGCCACCTTATTTTTCCGAGTTCTGCCTCGAGTTGTGCCAGGTGTTCGAGCCGTAACGTCCGTCAGTTATACGTCGCCAAAGTCAATTGTTTTTGGCGGTCATCCGTAACCCGGGGATTCTTCGCACCCCCTGCCGCCTGCCGCCTGCCTGCCGTTACCGTGACCGCCGCCGTGATCAGGAATAGCAGGGCGGCCGGGAACTGGGGGCCGTGGTTTATGGTGTGGTGCCATTGGAGGGTTTGCCCTAATCGCCACGCTGGGCTGGCGGGTTGGCGATCGCAGGGTATAGCTCTTCGCACCGGTAACGCTGCTGCCCGTCACAGGTCTGTGGTATTTAGTTACACCGTTTTGATGGCTATACCGCCATATGTCGGTCGCCAGAGCCTCGTTCGCTGGTCGGCAGGATGCACCACGGGCAGGTGAGGTTGGCTGAGAGCAAGAAGATGGTGTTGATGGGTTTGCTCCCTTACATCCCTTTTCAGATAAAGGGAATATTTTATTGTACTTTCGGATTTTTTCGTTTATTTGTGCTAGAAGGCCTAATCCATGCCAAATTTCAAAGCTATAAATGATCGGGAAGTAACCTTTAGGTTTGACGACGTGCTGGCCTAGTTGGTAGTGACCCTGCCTACGAAGCTAGCGGTCCTGGGTTCAAATCCCGGTAAGGGCAGATATTTGTGTGATGAGCGCGAATATTTGTTCCTGAGTCATGGATGTTTTCTATGTATTTAAGTATACATTTCTCTATATAAGTATTTATATCGTTGTCTAGTAACCATAGTACAAGCCTTGAGCTTAGTTTGGGACTAGGTCAATTGGTGTAACATTGTCCCCTGATATTTATTTATTTATTTTTATTTAATGAGTGAGTTAGCCAAACAGTACAAAATAACCCGTTTTTAGAAATTAATAACTGTTTAAAAGCTAAAGGTATAGAAGATTCATTTTCATACAAGCTGTGAGATCACTGACCTAAGTAGGTATTTTATAAAAAATCAGGTTCCTGAACAGCTGTACTAGCAAAAAGGTTACGAGGGTGGAAAAAAGGGCTGAATGGGTTCGTATAAATTTTGACTCTGTAGTACCACCTGGTTTTTACTTGGTACTGCCGTGTTTCTTGTTAATTTTTGGGGCAACCTTTTGTTGTCGACTGTACTTTTTCTTTTGCAGTCGTTATCTGCTTATCAAGACCAAACTAAAAGTCCCAACTGGGCGGGTTTACGTTAAATATAGCGGAGATCCTATCGCCACTTTCAGACTCTATCATCAGATTAGCTCTTAGATACCATAATATTGCATTGCCATCGGGTTTAGATATAAGGTCCAAAGGACGATGGGTAAAAATGTCCCCCCCACCAACAGTGATGAAACATGTGCCAGTTTATAGATCTTGGCAATATGATGTATTTTTTCTATGGCGACGATCACCATATGTATGGGGTTTTCTTGAAAAATCATAATCTTATCGTATGGAACTATGGAATTTGTTTGAAAATGAACACGTATGTAGATGATTTGCCTTGCCTGGCCCTTTGTTTTCATTAAAAAATTCCCATTGATTTTGCTACGAAGATAAGAATTTTGTCTTTTATTGGGTCCTAATGAACATATAGACCTGCAGCCCGTTACTGTTGGAGGGGCGGGACGGGGTCCATACAAAATTGCCCATCACCCTTTCAGCCCATTGTACTAACGGGAACTGGTTCAAAAATTGACTTGCATGTTTTAACGGTCTTGATAAAAAACAAACTTTCGCATTCTGATCTACGTATTTATAATGTTAGTATGGAATAAGTCCTTAACGTTACTAATCTGTTCTCTTGAAGTTTGAGATTTAGCTTCCTTTTTAATTGATTTCATTCTTCTGTTTCCTTTTTAAAATATAAAAGTCGTGTTGCCTGCCTTAATTTACCTCAAAAAAGAATATAATACTTAAGTGTAATAAAAGGCCACAAAGTACGTAATATTGCCCACCTTTCAAATTCATTATCACATCAGCTGTTTAACATCAATATAATTGCATTGACCTTAGACCAAAATGACGAAACGAATAAACAAATACCTACGACTAGATACCCAGTCATCATCAGGTCGAGATCAAACTAGCAAAACTTGGTGGGTCTAGGTATCTACACTTTGCAAAAATCTTGTTATCACCTTCCGACTCTATCATGAGATCAGTTCTAAGACACAGTAGATCATTTTTACATGTTATCGGCTGTACATTATGTTTTCTTACAAATACAGAATAAACTCATTTTTTATTTTTCCAAATTTTTGCCCTATTTCTAATAACCATAACTGGTTTAAAATTGGCTTGCAAGATGAGACCCAATCATACATATTAACACACAAATAAAGTAAAATAAAGCTTGTAAAATACTATTACGACTGTAGCTACACGTATTATCGTAAAGCTCAGCATATAATTTCCTCGTGCGTTTGCGCTTTGTCAACATTATTTTCTTCCGACGCTAGTATCTGGAAAGTCAAACAAAAAAAAAAAATGCACACATTTTTCGTAGGATACACTGTTCTGTTGAGGAATTATTAGAAAACGAACTAATACTCGTGGAAATGACGGAACTGAAAAATATAAGTATATATTTTTTATATGTAGGTTCAAAATCCGCGCAGGAATAGTACATTACTGCAAAGACCAGTAAGTGGGCCACCCTGGACGAGTAGGTGTTAAAAGCCCGAGCCGCTAGGCCAGGACACTTTTTCATTCCGAATTCAAACTCCTCTACTTACCGGAAACTTGGCCATTGTCTGGTATTCTTAACTTTCTGGTGACTTCTTAAAGATGTAATGGCGACTTTACGTATCATTTTTGAGAAAAATATTTAAATTTGAAAAATATACTGATGCAAGCTATAGGATAGTCACAACTGCTATTGGTAGAGTTTAATTGGTGTTAACGGCAAGTCAAGATATAATTTTACTCCTGGTACAGGCGGCACGCGTCGACTATTTTTTAAGTACTAAAATAAACCTGATTTTCTAAACGACTGGGCATTTTCTATACTTAGATATTAGATTGTTATAACGTCTAACAATACTCGGTATTGTTTGCATAGGCGATGTACAGCTCAGTGATCCCGGGCCACGCCATGGCGGGCCACGTGACTGGGCAGATCCAGTTCCCGGGCTGGCTCGGCAAGAACTCGCGCCGAAGCAAAATGCATCGCCTTGGACAAGAAATCCACGCTCACACCAGGCTCAGGTAACTTCATACGTAGATTTTGGGTGTGGCGTTAATGGCGGCTACCTGTGACATCGCGAAAGGGGTCTACTACTTCCTTCGGCCATCCTCTTATTTAACTTCATTGGACATATTTTTTTGTGTTGCAGCACTTCCGGTTCAAAATCATCAATCTTTCTTGACTACTGTACGCATCTACGTGACGCTATAGTGACGCCGTTAGTGAGAGAGAAAGCAGACGGCGTTGCATCGGCTCTGGGGGTGCTGGAGGCTTACCACCTCCTCCGCGAGGACCTCGACTCCCTGGTCGAAATGTCGCTGTGGCCGGGACAAACGAACCCCATGATATTGATACACTCCAAGGTAATAAAAGTCCATATGGTATATTTTATAATATTACAGGAGGTCGCGACAAACGCACTCGGAAATGGATTATTCTAGGTTGACAGGATAGAGGGCAACTCTCTGATGCCAAATATGTCAGTTTGCCTGCGCACAGTGGTTGCGTTATCTACATATGGCTATGTATACGGCGACTGAAAAACGTGTTATCGTTCATAATAAAAAAACGATAAGGGAAATGGCTGAATTTTGCGTATAAAGTAAGAAATTGTTGTGCCAATTCTAAATAAATAAAAACTGACCAATATTTGGGTTGCGTTATGGCGCTGTGCCCGTTTAAAGATACTTTTGTGACCAAACGCATCTCGCATTTGCTGCCTGTCACTTTAGCAGTATAATTGAAAAGCTAAACCCCTAAATTAATATCTTATAGGCCGCTCAAAGATAATGATCTGGATGATTTTCAGCTTGTACTCGATAGTGTGCCTTGGGAAGACATTTATATTTTTCCAAGCGTAATCCAAATGCTTGAATCTTTCAACTTGGTTGGAACCTTAAATTAGAGAACCAAAAAATATGCATTATTCATTTGTTTTACTGTGATAGCTAAACAAAAGACATCTGTATGAGCAATTTTACACGACGGAAAAAATAAAGAGTTAAGTAGTTTTGTTACAATTTGGAGCGACGGACGGACGGAATTTGGTACGCTAATAAAAAATATTGTTATCGAAATACAAACCTTGATTTATCATTATGATTTAAAGATAAATAAGGGCTTGCAACCTGTCACTAATATACACTGGTAAACATCTTGGCCTGTATGTGCAAAATGTGGTTATAGAATTAACAACAAGTTGGAGTTGTTGGTAATTCTGTAGCTCTGCCTACCCCACTCTGGGGTGAAGGCGTCACGGTATGTATGTATGTATGTATCACGACTAAAACATTAAAAACTTTTTAACAAAAATAAAACGCCGAATAAAGGAAACTGACAAGCATAAAATAAAACAGAGCCTTTTAAGTCTAATTAAGCTCGTCCTAAGTTAATACCTAAATAAATAATTTTGAGACAGCGCCATAAAAACGAACACAAGCAAATTAACTATTTCTTAAAGTGAAATTATCTACAGATGTAGTGCAAGATGATTTTCCTTCGGGAAAACTCGGATCTCAATCGAAATTGTATTAATGAGTGACGTTTTCATATCCATTAATAAGGAACTTTATTGTATATAATCAAATGTCAAAGTATAAAATATTTTTATTGTGTTTTTTGTTACCTTCAGTAACTTTGAAAGTACTCCGTTTTGATTGTCATTAGGAAAAAAAACGTTATATTCAATAAAGTGAAGATAATGTTTTAAAAACATAAAGTACAACAAAATGAAGCTTATTGGGAAATATTTACAAGAATAAAACTCAATACCCGCCTACTTAAAAACAGCAACTTCTTACGGGGCTAGTATGATTTATATGATTTTTTTATGTCATTAGCGTCCCTGTCGCACCTAAGTAAATAACCCGCGTGTGAGAGGGATGCAAATTCGCTTTCATACTAGGCCTGTTAGTATGCTTATAGGTACAGTCACCGTCATAAATAAGTGATGATTTCCGTACCTTGTCGCTTTTAATCGTTTGACAATTACGTATGTCATTTCAAACACGACGTTAAAGTGGCAAGGTTCATAAATGATAACTTATATAAGCCGGAGACTGTACTTAACATTAATATTTTACCTACTGCATATTTGGATCGATATTTTCAACATTTTATATTTTACAATCTGAGGAACAGTCAGACACATCATCGTCAGATTCGTCAGTGCTTTCATTTACATTAATTACAATCCTGTCAATGTGGTCACCCATCGAGTGTTCCTGTGACCGATATTCATTTTCACATTTGATGGCATGATCACAAACTTTCTGTTAATAATCCTGGCCAATCATATACTTTTTTCTTCAATAGTTTTTTTACTGTACCTATTCATGTCTAGGTTCCTTTTTGATACGTAACCTTTTATCTGTGAATATATATTTGATAGGGTTGAAGTAGGGATGGTATGGCGGTAACATGAACACTTCGTGTCCATGTTGATGTAAAATTTTGTCAATGGTATATTCTACAAAGTCTTCTTTATGTCGACAAATAATTTCTTATAGTTGTACTTTGGGGAATGATGAATCATGGGGAATATTGTATTTTTGTAACCAGTTTATCATAAGCGGCTTTGCCGTATTAGAGTTGGGCGAGCGTTCCACATATTTATTGTGATAAGCAGCATTGTCTACTACTAATACAGAATTTGGAGACAAGTTGGGAATAAGTTGATACTGTATAACCATTTTATATAATTGACATTATTCATGGCATCGTGTTAATCACCGGTTTTATCAGTAGACTTGTACATAAGTAGAGCAGCCGGTACAAATCCTTTGGCACTACCTGCATGTACATGTACATCCTTTATCCTTTATCCGTAAAATCGATCCAGCACTTCCCTTTTAAATGGGATATCTCTGCCTTCAGATCTGTACTGCCTTATTAGGTCCAAGCACTTTATTATTTTTAGTCTAACGTCATCTTATGGCATCAGCATTTTTCTATAGTTAGTAATTTTCTTGTGTAGAAAAAACCTATTTGGCGTAGTATCCTTCTTAGTGCAAAATCACAGCCTTTGAAATTCATATTTTCTATTAATTTGGACTAAGGTGCTCTTATTGTAGGACCTTGTTTATATATCGTCGTATCACTCCGTAATCAAATTCATCAAGATCTAGATAGAATTTCTTGCGTTGTCTACTTAGCTTAATATTGTTTGAGTTGGTATTTTTATTTTTTCTATATTCTTCTTCCTGGTTTAAAATGTTTGTTATTGTAGGTTTAGATATGCCCGTTGCGTCCGAAATTTGCTGTTGACCTTTGCCAAAATACTCCAAGTTATTGCTATTTTTGAATTTGCTATTTTAAGATTTGAAGTACCGGTAGGTATATATTAAATATAATTCCTTGGACTGGATTTTGTCGTTTTAGAGGTTTCGGCATGGTAATACAACCTTTTTATAAGTAAACTGTGAATATAATCAAAACTATAGCGAATATTTCAATTGCGTGTTAGCCACTATACAGGCGGATAGGAAATTCGCCGTATTCCTTGAAAGGGGTTATTCTACAGCTCATTTGTAATGATGTCCAGTTAACCAGGGGTCAAAACTCATTGGTTTTCGAGTTATTCACTTTATTTTTTTTAAATACCCTCTTTTCGACCTAAAACTAGTAATTTTGTAAAAACTTCTTCATTTAGAAATAAAATAAAGTATTTTTCGAATAGCCAAATACCACTGATTACGAAAAATTAAAAAAAAATGACCAAAAAATTCAAAGTTTTGCAAATAAAAGGATTGGAAGTTAGAAGTTCTAGCAATTATTTTCAAAATTTTGTGACATGTTAAAGAATAGCTAAAAAAAAAGTAAGACACTTCGCGTACAAATTACAGGAATAATTTGCTTAATTCATAGGCTTTCTAAAAAGGTACAATTTATGACATTTTAATACAAATAATAATAATAGCAGAACAGCTAGAAGACTTTACTTTTCGTACTTGACTCTAAGGGTGCGGCTCTACTGAGGCGAAGACGAGCGGAGTGGAGCGGAGCTGTGCCAATATTAATCAATAGAATCTAAGCTAACGTGCGCAAGGCGCGCTCGACGTGACCGCACACGCCTTCTATTGGTTAATATTGGCACAGCTCCGCTTTGCTCCTTTCGTCTCTGCCTCAGTGGAGCCGGACCGTAATGGGTTTGTTACTTTGTTTGTCATTTTAGATTCTCCGAGGGCTTATTTTGTCTTCTGTTTCTTATCTTAACTTATCTTGTTGATGTAGAAGGCACAGCAGATTGCCTTTGGTGACACAAACAAAGGGTCATTAGTTTAATTAATTTAATTTGTTTGTGTCTCGAATTCGTGGAGTTTTTTGCTTTCAGTTTCTGTCATAAGTCTTAAGTGATACTTTGATAAGTGATTAAGCAAGGTTAGGATAAAATGAGGACAAAAACAGTTTCACTATCAAATAAACTTTAATCTTAAAAACTAAAATCAATTACATCAGAAATTTTGCTCGAACTGTTTGCCCTGGTTTCGAATGCAAGCTCGAAGCCTTTTTCGTACTTCGGTGATTGTTACTCGCCTCGAAAGCCCATCTTTCACTGTCTGTGCCGGCTCTACAATTTTCCGTCTTAACTCTTCTACGTTACGTATCGGTTTATCGTAGACCAACGCCTTCATGTGACCCCAGATGTAGAAGTCACATGGAGTGAAATCCCGGCTTATAGCAATCATTACTTAGTAAGAAAAAAGATGTTGTAATATAATAAAATTGCGTTGAAGGTGAAGTCTGCAATGACGCGAACGTACAACAAGAGTGCGGCGGCGCTGCCGTACGCGCCGGGCGCCGCGCGCCGCCGTCCCGCCGCGCCCGCCGCCGCCGACGACGTCGACTCGGGCGAGCTCTCGCAGGACGAACCACAAGACGACAGTGATCCAGAAAATGACGCTTTCATAAAGGTTGACCTTTAATCGTTATAATTCTAATGACTTAATCTAACTTCAAAAGTGTTTTTTTCTCTAATTAAGAAGTTCTAACTTTGGAAATAATGAAATCGGTACTTTTACTTAAATTTTTTTCATAGTTCATGTGTATACAGGTGACTGGATATTGGATACAATCCCTTTATGGAGACATAGTAGAGTTCATTTGGAGGAATTTAGGTTATGTAGTACAGTCGGCCAAAAATGTGGTTTACCACCCTACGGTTGAAGTGATTTGCACGTCATATACAAGAAGTTCGATTTTTCCTTGCAATAATATTATGACAGTAACAAGTGTCAACCATAACGATAACTAGATCTCACAGAAACTTTTGTTAAAACTGTTAGACCACTTTCTAGACCGACCGTACTTTGGCCGAAAATTATTAGTTTCTGAGATATACATAATTTTAATCTGAATATTGGTGGTTTTCCCTTATATCCCATCGAAATGTAATACTCGTAGTATGGAAGCGTAATTGACGCTCAAAATCGGCCCCACCGACTTAGTGCCGGCGGCGGTGGAGCTAATACTTAGTGTCGAACCGTCTATCAGTCGACTTTCTGACGTGGTGGCAAACAGTTTTTATAATTACAACACAAATAATTCGATTTTTATGATTACCGGTTTTAAATAATGCTGCAAAATGCCAAGTTGCATTGTGAATTGGTGCAGGACCCACACAGATGCAAAATAAACCGATATTTATTTTAAATTTACATATTAAAATGTCATGGCCGATGTTAAATCTTTGAAAAATGTGAATTACAAGCATCTACTTCGAATGAATAGGAAATTTAAGTTTATGTCATCTTTACCATCGTCAGTTTACATAACAGAACGAATTGGTAATATGATCTTTTAAGTTTACCAAAAAACAAAGAACGCTGTCGGGCTTGGGTGGATGCAGTTCGTGGCAAATTGGGTAACGAAAATTGGATGCCTAAAATTGCAGGATTTACAGCATCCATTTCGGCAGGATTTACAGTATTATGTCATCTTAAAAACTGGAAGTTTTTTTAAAAGTCACGTCGGTTTCAAATTGCTCTGTACGTTGACAACATTTATTAACAATAATATTAATATTATTTTGTCTACATCAATGGCATAACTTCCCTATAGATAATATGTTCCACATTGATAAGCAAATGACCTATATTAGTAAACCTGTATCTGTTGTTGCATCGTAATGTCTAAATTACAGTTCAGGTACCCAAAACTTTAATCACATTCAAATTTCAAACATCCTCTTAAAGCAAAGGAATCTTATTTGGTTGTCATTATCGAATTAGTCGATTAGTAATTTCGTTTAGTGAGAAATTCTTGTACAATACAATTTTTTGAATCTCTTTGAATCAAAATTTTGAGTGTATAAACATTAGAAGTATGTACCGTCAACTGCTGTAACATTGCAAGGAAATTCATGTTTTTTAATAACTCTAAAATTTTACGTTATCTGTGCTTTTATTGCATTGCTAAGCTATTTTAGATCATAAGACATATGAATTTATGAGTGTTTTGTGATTATAATATAAAAACAAACATGCAGTTTTCCATAGTGATATAATAAATAAGAGAAGATTGTCAGGTTGATTGGTGTCGTAGCAACTAACTAGTATCCATTGGACACTTCCTCTCAAGCAACAATCCAGCTTCTCTAAATAAGTAACTCGCACATCATCAAGTACCTAAATGCCTAAACCAGACATGCATCTCTCAAACTTAATACGAGGTAATGCTTTAGTGAAAACATCAGCTAAATTGTCTTCAGATGAAACATATTCCAGCTGAATTATTTTTTCAATGATGCAATGACGATTAAAATTATCGATTGTTCGACGGTGGGCAACAGGGTTATTTGCTAATGCACTTTGGTTATCAGCAAACAATTTGACGCCTTTCAATCCAATATTTCTATCTACACTGTGTACTAACTTTTGTAAGTATACAGCTTCCTTTGCTGCTTCAGATAAAGCGACGTATTCCGCTTCTGTAGAAGGCAAAGCCACGCAATGTTGTTTTCTGCACTCCCATGACAATAAATTGTGACCAATCTTAAACACGTATCCTGAATAAGATTTTCTATCCTTTATGTCTCCTCCCCAGTCAGCGTCTGCGTAACCTGTAATGAAGTTATTACTACAATCACCTTTCGACTTTTGAAATGTTAGTCCTAAGTCACAAGTTCCTTTTAGGTAACGTAGAACACGCTTAGCTGCTTTCATGTGCGTAGATTTACAACATGAATTATATTGAGCTAGAAAACTTACTGCCGCTGAAATATCAGGCCTCGTGTTGCAGGCTAAATAATTTAATCCACCTATTAGGGACTGGTATCGCAATTGGTCTTGGCGGCTCAACTCCTCACCATCCCCTTCTGCCAAAACTCTATGTAGATCCAGTTCCAGTGGGGTTTTCACTGGTTTACACCGATCCATATTGTGTAGCGTTAGAAGACTCTCAATAAAGTTCCTCTGTCGCAAGGAAAACGAACCTTCAGAGTTTCGATCTAAACTCATCCCTAAACATTGTCGAGCTTCATTTAAACCCTTTATTTTAAAGTGTTTTCTCAAGCCATCCAACAACTCTTTTTTGTCGTTAAAATCCTGAAAAAATACAAAAAAATCATCGACATAGAGACAAATAAAAATGTTTCCTTTAAAATATAAACAATTATCAATATCCGAACGTTGAAATGACATTGATAGAAGTACATCATTAACTTTTTCGTTCCAAGAGCGACTAGCTTGTTTAAGGCCATATATTGCCTTTTGCAATAAATAAACTTTCTCTTTCGAATCTCCTTCGACGAACCCTTCCGGTTGTTGCATGTAAACTTTTTCACGCAAGTCTCCGTTTAAAAAAGCTGTGTTTACATCGATATGATGCACATGTAAATCCTTTTCTACAGCCAAAGCTAATAAAAATCGTAGAGTCGACCTTTTTACCACAGGGAAAAATGTCTCAAAATAATCAATACCATATGACTGGGTAAAACCTTTTGCGACAAGCCGTGCTTTAAAGGTTTTATTACCATCAACATCATATTTAAATTTATAGATCCATTTGTTCCCAACTACTTTTGCTCCAGACGGTTTTTCCACTACTTTCCAAACGTTGTGTTCTTTCATGGACTCCAGTTCCAGTCTCATTGCGTTTTGCCATTCATGACAGTCAGGTCTAGATAAAGCTTCTTTGTACGTCCGCGGTTCTTCCTCTATTTTGCAGGTACTGTTGTAACAAAATAAACCACTACAATTTTCACGTAACTTATTTCTTAATGGATATCTAGGACCCATTTCATTATCAATATGCTGAGCAGAACTGCTTTCTCCATCATTTATATCAATGTCAGGTTCCTTAGAACATTGATTTAATTCTCCTTGATCACTCTCATCTTCAGTATCTTCGCAAGAAGTTGTATAAGCTGCATCTGATCTCTCTATAGCGTCTTCAAAACAATCTTCTGCTACTGGTACTTTATTTGAAGAGTGCCATATAACCGCATCCTCAGGTTTTATAACAGCCTCCGGAGAAGTACTTATCTTCACAGTAGAGCTTGTGTCTGAGCTCACGTAAGAATCTTCAGTAAAGATAACAACTCGTCCTGTGATGATATTTCGAGGATTGCTCAGATCTGCAAAGCGATATCCCTTTGTTTCTGCACAATAACCAATGAAAAGATATTCCTTCGCTTTTGCGTCCCATTTCTTTCTTTTCTCCTTAGGAACATGAACATATGCAATTGAACCAAAAATTCTCAAATGATCCAGATTTTGCGATTTCCCTGTCCAAATTTCTTCCGGAATATTCCCATTGTTTGCGTTATGAGGCAACCTGTTCTTGACGTACACCGCTGTATTACAAACTTCTGATTTTATAACCTTTATCTAATAGCATGGTTCGTGCCATCTCTGCTATGGTTCGCATTGCTCTCTCTGCCACGCCATTTTGTTCCAGTGTGTAGGGAACCGTTAACTGTCGCTTTATTCCCTTGCTAGAAAGAAACGTATCAATTTTTTTATTTACCAACTCTGTACCATTGTCCGTTCGCAGGCACTTAACCGTTAAGCCTGTCTCATTCTCTAAATGTGTCACAATTTTTTTAAAACAACTTATCGTTTCCGATTATTCTTTGAGACAGTAAACAAATAATTTCCTCGTAAAATCATCGACTATGACGAACATGTAATGAGCTCCCCCATACGAACGTAGTGACATTGGACCACAAAGATCAGCGTGTAACAAGCCGAGTTTTTCTGTAGCTCTCCGTGCTTCACCTACTGGAAAAGGTAATCTAAAGGGTGGTCCAGACATAGAGGCCGCTTGTCGCAACTGTTTCTATGGCAACAAGCATAAACAATTGAACCAAATGTCAAAAGTATCTTAAATATAATTTATCCTATACCCTGTCTATTTAACAGAGTTAACAAAGCGTTGTCTCTGTTGCACTTTTGTATGAAAATGAAAGGGACAAGAAACTGCCAGTGGGCGTCAACAAACGCACGTCGATGGCGGGCTCGGCTTACATGCCGCCTGTTGTTAAAATATTCGTAATATTTCTCGTTATTTTTGTTTGTAGTTAGAGGCACTTCAAATAATTAACTTACTGATAACATGACATTGTCATGTCATGTTAATTCATCTATAAATCCTAATTATGTAATTTAAAGTAGTAGATAATAATATTTAAATATGTGCCCTGCAGTGCAGTGGGACGTATAGTACAGGCCATACAAGTACAAGTATGGGTGATGATGAGAAAGAGAAGTAGTAGGTATATATATACATAGAAATAAATTATTAAATAAAATAAATTAAATTTGTAACCAAAGATTAGCACTTGAAAGCGTCCGCACCGTACGAGCGACAGATGTTGACTAAACTTTGACAGGCATGTAAACCTACCTTGTGCCTGTGCATCGTCCTTATCGCTGACCAATTACGTGCATTCTCTGTTTTCTAGTATTAACTCTGTTAAATAGACAAGGTATAGTTTGTATTTCGGTATTGAAATCTTAAAAATTCGCTCATAATGAAACGTATCGAGCACGAATGTCGTGCTAGGTCAATAATAGAATTTTACGAACGCCATTCTCAAAATCGTCTTGACACTTTGTACCACTTCCGATAGCAAAAAGTACCTGACCGGACCATCCGAAATGTGTTAAAGCAATACCTAGTCGGTTACTAAGTTCTGTTACTGAGATTAATTACAATTTAAAAAAAAATTAAAGCACTTTTGCATAAACCTGTATATTAATCAAAACTTTGATTTATATAGAATAATAATAAAAATAATGTATTCTAAACTATTGCAATTATTTGATGTACGAGCTTGAAGTATTCCCATTTCGGACGATAAAATCATAGTTAAAATCACGCACGACGATGATACTGATAACGGCCCCAACTTTTGTAAGAGTTCCTGTAGAGAGTTCAAATTTGCGAGACATATTGAACAGACTTCTAGCTTTATACTCTGATACGAATGTATTCAAAGCAACTAAAGATCCGCTTGGACACCGGTCAATCTTGATGACTCATTAAATCGACTTTAAGATTTCACATGATTTTGCAGAAATACGAAAACACACCAAATCTCTTGCTTCATAAGTTGGAATTAAGTCATGTTGAGAAATATAATTTTGGTCTCTAAACATATACAGAGATAGGATTTTTTATAATATTATACAAAAAAAGTTCTTTGGTAAACAAAGACTAACTTTTAAGCGATTACAAAAAATGAAATTTACAGAAAAATCATGCGTAATTTCATCGATGCCGGCTGTGAATGTTAAAAGATCGTATCGGGAATTGCGGAAACTAAGAAAAATTATCAATTGTTTTTCAAAATGTATATTAATTAAGCTTTTAATTTTTATAAATATTGAATATAAAAAATAAACATAAGTTAGGTTTATTTGCATCAACCTTAGTAACAGAACTTAGTAACCAACTAGGTACATAGAAGATGGGCAAGTAGGATTCAAGCAGCTTCCTGGGCAGCAACCGACTGTAAATACGCCTCGATTACAGAAAAAGGTGTTGAAGAAGGCGAGACAAGATCGCAGCAAATCTGACCGTGTCTCGTCACGCGAGCTCGGATTGACACTTTCTACTTATCGGCGAGTAAAGAAAGCAGCCGGAATTCGAAGCAGAAAGAAGAGACGTAGTCCTAAATATAATCCAGGTCAAATAGATCGGTGCATTAAAGGTGCAGCTAAGCTGTACAAGGACAGTACTCCCAGCGGGCGTAACTTTATCTTTGTTCTGGATGACGAAACTTACGTGCCGTTAGATCCGACTCAAGTAGCGGGAGACAAATACTACTTATCGGATGATGAACAAGAAACACCAGTCGAAGACACTTTAGTCCCGACTGGGAAATTTGAGAGCCGCTATATGATCTGGCAGGCCATCTCCGAAGGTGGGCACATATCCGAGCCGTTCGTTACTAACCGCACAGTAAACGGCGAAATATACTTGAAAGAGTGTATTAAGAAACGGCTGGTGCCTTTTATTCGGAAGCTAAATGTACAAAGACCCGTTTTGTTTGGCCAGACCTCGCTACGTCACATTACGTTGGACCTGTGCTTGATGAACTTAAGGAGGCAGGTATCTCTATTGTACCAAAACGAGACAACCTACCGAATGTGCCCCAGCTTCGGCCGATTGAAAGATTGGGCTCTTTGTAAGCAACGATATTGCGAGTTAAATAAGCCGGCGACCAACATTGCAAGTATGAAGCGAATATGGACGCGGATTTCCAAGCAGCTCGCAGCCAAATCTGGAAAATCGCTGTTCAAAAGCTTCCGTTCCAAACTATTAAAATGTGCAAAACAAGGTCCCGTTGGAATATAATTTTTTGATATTTTTAATGTAAATAAATGTTGATCTCAAAACAAAACTCGGATTTTGTATAACTATATTATTATTATTTTTAATTTGTGTTTTTACAATCGGCCTCTATGTCTGGACCACCCTTTATGTGCCTTACCCTTTATACAAGCGACACAAGGTTCCATTACCCTTTTCTTCCTTAATTCGATGTTAGAGCCCCTTCTTATCTTCTATCATCGGAAAACAATCATCCAATGCATAGATACCTGAGACTTCACTAGCAGTAGCCACAAGTTTACTCGTAATTTGGCCTATCGAATGATGAAACATCTCACAACCTTCAGAATCAAATATCACTGTCCACCCATTCTGTACCAATTTAGATATGGACACTTTATGATAACTTTCAAATCAGGCACAAAAGAACAATCTTTTATAGGTAACAAAACTCCTTTCAAACTTACAATAATGTCACCCTTGCCTATGGCCGATATCTTGTCATCATTCGTATACGTCACAACATTCTTATCAGTAACCTTAAAGTCTGTAAACCAGTGTTTTTAAAAACTCATGTGATTTGAAACTCCACTATCCAAATACCACGTCGAGGGGCTGAAGGACTTGTGAACCGACAGCGTCCGCCATCTTGGAGAACATGTTGGAAGCTGTACAAGGGATGAGGAAAAGTTTTATTCCACTGAAGCGTACACTCGTTGTTCAATAGAACTGCGTTTTCGTTTTGAATATTTTAAAGACTAATGTCCTGTCCTGTCCTGATATTCAATACACTAACAGATAATACAGCTTACTTCGGGTGAAAATCTGACATTAGCCGCGTATAGTCCACCGAGAACTTCCTTTGCCACTTTTTGATGTTCAACTACAAATAGAGCCGACATGTGGTAAACGAGTTGCTTGGTCGACTGTACAAAATTGACAAATTATTATCCGTACTATCTGTCTAATTACCCTCGATTTTGATATTGGGAACAGCCATATATCAATAGATTATAATGTTGTTAGCCGCGCAAGGTAGCGTAGGTAACTTAAGATACAGTATTTACCCATAACTTTAGTAACAAAACACAATTACATGACCTGCGTGATAACCTGGTACAAGGAAGGATAGCGATAGTCGTGTATCTAAGGATAACGAACACGCCTAATACGAGTACGGCAGTCGGGGTATTCCTAAAACGGAACACCCTGTATGTTAAAGTATTATTCGCACCTATTGTAGCTTGTCGGTGCACCCAAAAAAAATAACTTTTAATGTTTAACGTGACGTGATAGGAAGCAGGGCCTAATTGTACGAATGTATGAAGACTACTTAGCCATTCCTGGGGGAACAAACGATAGCGCGATGCAGGCAGGGTTCGAATAGCGCCATCTAGGTGTTGCATGTAGAGTTGAAAGCTTAACGAGGATAGGGGAAAGATTCACTTCGTTGGAAGAACTGTACGGATTTGGAAGCTGTCAGGACGTAAGATGGAATGCCAATTGATAAATATCCGGATTTTTCTCTTCATTTAATTACTAATACAAGTTACTAATTTATCATTTATTAGTAAGGGAAATTACTTCTGATACCAAAATTACTGCAGCAAGAAAATACAGTTTAACAATACGTACGTCTTAAACTTTAATCTGCAAATGTAGAAGATACAGAAAAATGATGTCCACAGAACTTATTGCTAGTATAATTATTTTGTTGGTCTCCAATTTCTAAGCGTTGGAAATAGACCTAAGGTCAAAAACAGTTAATGATCTAACTAAAAGTAAAAATTGTGTAAATGCCTTAAAATTTAAGTATAGAAAAATAACTCTTATTAAGGCTAAATAGGTATGACAATTGCCACGTTACGCATTAAAACCACACACAATATGTGAAAGACTTTTTCAAAGCGTTTTCGTTCATGTTTGATGACCACATGTTTTTACAATATGAAATTTAAAGTAAATTTATCATACAAATTTCATTATACGTTCCGATTATTGACATAAAAAAACACACATGACTTACGAGTATAAACCTAAAGCATGTATCCTATTTATATTAAAACGTATTATAAAATAATTATAAAAAACTTCCCAGTGTAAGGGACTGAAGACGCAGCGCAGGATACTGACATATGTTATTATATATTCGCGGACAGCATAAAGCAACTTTCTTCTACTTTGTAGAAACTGTTGATACGCCTTCTCCGTCTGTTTCCTTTAACAGCTTCGGGCAGTCTGGTTTCTTGCGGCCTTTCTTACCACATTTATAACACTTGACCTTTGGTACTGAGTGCTGAGGTTGTTTCTTTGCTACCAACGCAGAATTAACATTCGAGGAATCATTGGATGAGCTCTGATTAGAGTCCTCTTGTAGAAGTTTTTGCCGAACGTTTTCCGAGGTAAGTTTCATTCCCGAGTGCTCCAAAGCCATACGTAACGGTCTATAAACATCAGGCAAACCTCGTAAAAGCACCACCGCAATCAAATCATCATCGAAACTTTGATTAATCTCTTTGAGTTTCTGTGCATGATTCATCACCGCTGCTACATACTCATGCATAGAGCTATGCTTTTCCAAATGTTCATCTAAAAGGCTATTCATGAGACTTAAAGATGAGGCTCTAAATGTAGACATATTAAGGTACCTAAATGCCTGTTGACCCTCTTCGAGTTTCGTAGAATCTCTTTTATCAGGTAAGACTGACGTGCATTTGAAACATTTTTCGCGAATTAGTAGCAATTTAATAGCGAAGTTCCATGACGTGTAATCATCTAGTCCATTCAATTTGGTAACAGAAAATTTCGTATTCTGGGCCATGACCTATGAGTGTTTTGTGATTATAATATAAAAACAAACATGCAGTTTTCCATAGTGATATAATAAGAGAAGATTGACAGGTTGATTGGTATCGTAGCAACTAACTAGTATCCATTCGAAAGAATTTCAGTACAAAAAGCTTTAAATTATGTAAATCGGCTTTTAGAAACTAGCTAAAGAGGTCAACATTGCCTAGCGGATTATCTGAGATATTAAATGCAGTATCTAAAAAAGGGACCAATTCCTAAATTCATTACTGTTACAGCAATGCCGGGATGTCATTGGAAATCACGAAACAACCATACATATATGTATTTATCTATCTGGAAGGCAAAGTTGTATCGTGTCCAATAGCAATCCCGTTTTTCTCCACACAAAGTTTTAAGCATAGTATTTAAATTTACGAATCATTAAGAGTCGAATGATGAAACAAAAACAATTTGTATTTATATGAAATTTTAATGAAAATGTAATTATACGTATTAATTAAATAAAACCCCTATTGTACATCGGTTCATTTATAGAAAACTAACTAAAATATAACGCAATTTGATAATTAAGTAGCTATGACTAATAAAAACGATTATTCAAAACACAAATATCCGCTCATTAAGATCCGCACGCGTCATCAATCTTTTTTTTCGTAATCGAGTAAATAGTGACAACCCAAGGCTTGGCAAACTTTTTGGCATGTATGTTCTAAGAAACATTTTGCAACATTACCAATCCTCGTATTAGCATTAAATAATTACATTTACAAGGAAAAGTACGTAGGTAAAGTAACAAAAATACCATTATTACTTACCATATGAACACTCCCTTTTCTCCTATGAATACTAGCAAAAATATACAGGGTTATTGGTAAGTCGACCTATTCCCGTTAGGAGGTGATAGGGGTGACTATTTGCGATAAGTTTGACCCCCATATGTATTATGCAAAAGTGAACCATTTTTGAGTTATCGCGTTTATTAGTTTTTTTTTAAATTAGTCGGAAATTCAACTTGAAAAATTTATTACAAAAAAAGTATCAATTTAAATCTTTTTTTTTCTTCTGATTTACAAAACCGATTAAACACTGGTTATTTCTCAATATTAAAACAATAATTATCGGTCCACATTTAAAAAAGCGAGACGGAAAACGAAATATTTTTAATATTTTTTGCGATCGCATTCCACTAAAATGCCTTAAAAACAAAAAAAAACGTTATGAAACTTGGCTTGCAGATTATTTTAAAAACTTAACTGTTTTCTTAGCTCTCCAAAAACGCATAACAAGTAGAAAATTATTTAAAAAAACCTGAAAAAATAATCATCACAAAGGAAGCGGGCGGAAACAAAAGTCACAAATGCAACTTCAAAAATTAGAATTAAAAAACATAACAAATTTAAATCATACATTTTTTATTTGCTTTTGTACAAGATGAATTTGTTGTTCCAATGCATAATTAAAAAAATATTATCTGTACACGTTTGAGAATGCGAGGCCGAAAACTAAGAAATGCATGTTTTTTTATCAAACTCCAACATAATGTACACGAAAACAGAAAAATTTACCATACATTTGGCGTGCAGATTACACATAAAACATTGACCTTTTTCCAGCTTTCTAACGAGCTATTAAAACTAAAATGAGTTTTGTTAAAGATTGCTGGAAAGAATTGATCACAAAGGAAGCAACAAGGAAGTCACGTCCGAACAAAACTTAAAATTAACCAACTAAATCTATCAAAACTAACTGTTATACTCGTAAACACAAATAAAAACATTAACTTATGTGAGAATAAGAAATGGAGGTAGCCATTTTGAAAATGAACTATAAAAATCCTGATTATTTCAATTTTAATTGTTTATTAGTTTTAATTTTGTAACTTTTTACATAAGTTAATGTTGTTATTTGTGTTTACGAGTATAACAGTTAGTTTTGATAGATTTAGTTAGTTAATTTTAAGTTTTGTTCGGACGTGACTTCCTTGTTTCTTCCTTTGTGATCATTTTTTTCCAGCAATCTTTAACAAAATTCATATTAATTTTAATAGCTCGTTAGAAAGCTGGAAAAAGGTCAATGTTTTATGTGTAATCTGTACGCCAAATGTATTGGTAAATTTTTCTGTTTTCGTGTACTTTATGTTGGAGTTTGATAAAAAAACATGTATTTTTTAGTTTTTGGCCTCGCATTCTCAAACGTGTACAAATAATATTGTTTTTAATTTTGCATAGGCACAACAAATTCATCTTGTCCAAAACAAATAAAAAATGTATGATTTAAATTTGGTATGTCTTTTAATTTCAATTTTTGAAGTTGCATTTGTGACTTTTGTTTCCGCCCGCTTCCTTTGTGATGATTATTTTTTCAGGTTTTTTTTAAATATTTTTCTACTTATTATGCGTTTTTGGAGAGCTAAGAAAACAGTTAAGTTTTTAAAATAATCTGCAAGCCAAGTTTCATAACGTTTTTTTTTGTTCTTAAGGCATTTTAGTGGAATGCGATCGCAAAAAATATTAAAAATATTTCGTTTTCCGTCTCGCTTTTATAAATTTGGACCGATAATTATTGTTTTAA
The DNA here is from genome assembly GCA_923062465.1 of Acleris sparsana. Taxonomy (NCBI): domain Eukaryota; kingdom Metazoa; phylum Arthropoda; class Insecta; order Lepidoptera; family Tortricidae; genus Acleris; species Acleris sparsana. The sequence continues at coordinate 44,445,992 of OV281285.1, read as the reverse complement.
TATTGAGAAATAACCAGTGTTTAATCGGTTTTGTAAATCAGAAGAAAAAAAAAGATTTAAATTGATACTTTTTTTGTAATAAATTTTTCAAGTTGAATTTCCGACTAATTTAAAAAAAACTAATAAACGCGATAACTCAAAAATGGATCACTTTTGCATAATGCATATGGGGGTCAAACTTATCGCAAATAGTCACCCCTATCATCTCCTAACGGGAATAGGTCGACTTACCAATAACCCTGTATAACGCTTTGGTAGAAAATCATATTTTTACAAAACGGGTAATGTTGTAGCTAGTTGGCAAAGTTGCAGCAATTGACGGTACCTACCTAACCTACAGTGAAACGTGTGAGTCCTCCGCGCTGTGTCGGGCGCGCCCGCCGCCTACTGCTTCAATTTGGTCTGTCTATAGTAGAGCAATTTGGAGAAAAAAGTCCAATACGTTCTAGAAGTAGATACATTAGATACAGTAGAGCACAGTGGATAGGTTCGCTGCGCCGCACAGTCATTTGTTTCGAACTATCAAATAGTTTCGAAGAACAGAAATTAAAGTTATCTATAACTTGAAAACGTAGGACATATTGTACATGTAGTAGAAAACGTATGATATGCATCTAGATAAAGTTTTGTATGACTCGCCTTTCGGCTCGTTTCATAAAACCACACTCGTGTATTAATGCCTCTCATTATGCTCCAGTCACATAAATAACTATTAATGACATCGACTCACACACACGTCGAGTGGTTTATCACACATCTATTAGGCACCTGAGCCTGCTTAACTTATGATCAATATGCATGCTTAGGTATAATCTTATTCTCGCAAAACTTAATTAACTTTGATGATTTTTGTAATTAAGCTATTCTCATAACAAAACAACCGCGTATATAATTGTCACGTATCTTTATGCCTATAAGAATAAATATGTGTTGCGATATATTTGGACCTTTGAATGCTTACGGCTATTTGATGTTGACTTTAATGATAATACTCTTTTATAACTTTATAATAGTGTAAGATAAGAATGTAAAATGATTCAAGGGGAATAATCAGTATGCCTGTCAAAACATTACCATAAAAAATATTAATAGAATTAATTATTCAATTATTGTGATATTTTTGTATTAAACCATCCACGTCAAATGTTGATTGACTTGGCCGCGTTCAAGTAAACCTTAAGGAAAAAAATATTGTCAAATGAAATTCTTGTGTCAGAGAGCTTGCAACCTATTGCAGATTTTTGTCTTTCAACCGATATAAAACCTTACTGAAATTTCTGTTTACTCAAACGTTATATCAATATCCGACATAAATGGCTGCAAACCTTAGCTCAATTAATATTTAGTTGATAATCGAAACCCTCGATATATAAGATCTTTTCATTTCAGATAATGAGTGTGTTGGAGCGGATTAGTCAGTTGTTTTTGTTACTCTTTCATACTTATTATATTTCGATCTTATATTATGTCCATCTCACGAAAAATCCTTTGTCATTTTTTATTTCAGAAATTTTTAGTGGTATTTTACATTATTACAATCATTACAAATTAGTCAAGTTTTTAAACGCATTGGCCCGTTTCTTTAAAAACGAGTTTTTAAATAATTGCATAAAGTATGTTGCTCCATACTAAGTGAAAAACAAACACGGCAACACCTAGTATTATATCCTTATGCTGTTCATTAGACATGTACAACTCGTTCCATTGCAAGATGCCTGCCGCGCAATGGTTAAATATTGCCTTATGTCATCTAGTCGTCTTACGAGTGCTTTATAGATTGCTTTATTTTCAGAAAAAGAAAATCAAAGAAAACGAGAAGCTCAGTGCTGGAAAAGAAGCACCTGGGCCTAACAACGATAAACCCAGTTCGCGCAAAGGGAAAAGCAAGAAAAAGTAGCATTTTAACTGCGTCTGTGGTGATAATTATTCGGCCAGACAAGCCGGTAGGATTCTCATACGTGTTACTTTTAAGTTGCCTATATCTCTTGTATTCTGGAAGTCGAAGAGCTACTTAGTTATACATTATTTGCTGTACGTCGTCGATCCTATTTCAAATGTTTCCAATCCCATAGCAAATGTTATTGAACCAATTCAACAACAGCAACCCATGAATCATCACAGTAAATTATTGTTTGAGGTGTGATTATTAATAACAGTTTAAGGTTTTTTATCTGTTTGTAATAAATCATAAATGTACATTATTTTCTGTCCTTGGTATCATCTTGAGCTCAGGATCCGCCCTCACTGTCTGCGTAGCGAGCGCAGCCCCTTGCGCGACAGCAGCCCCGTGCACGAGGGCTCGGCACGATGCACGAGGGCTCGGCACGATGCACGAGGGCTCAGCACGATGCACGAGGGCTCAGCACGATGCACGAGGGCTCAGCACGATGCGAGTGTATAAAACGTGTTCGAAAGATAAGTGATAAAGAAAAGAAAAAAGACAAAAGAAAGATGTGATAAGATACATTTACACCGTGCCCGGGACGTACCCTAAGGATTTAACATCGTGTTCCTGAGTTAATTTGGAGTTTAAAATGTTGTTTAATACAACATTTTAAACTACCTACTTACTACCTTAGGCCTACTTAAGTAGGCTCGATTCGTTCTATTTTTTGAGATATAAATATATATTAACTTGTGAAAAAAGCTGGTTACGAAAACTTAAGTGCACAATGCGACGTTGCCACTTTTAAGCGTAGTAAAGTCATGTGTAGATTCATTTTAAAAACAGCAACTAAGTCAAAGTAAACTCGCATACTCCATAACCTCTAGAACTATGGTTTCAATTCGTCTACAACATACCGTGAACTTATAGTTTACCTTAACCTTTTATATGTCACTATGAGGATGAATGAATATGACAAGTAATCTAGTGTCATTGTCGTTGTTTACATGTGATTATTTTCTTACGAAGAATCAAAAGCATCATTTGCATTATATCAGTAACTTGTCCACTATCAACCAATTATATTTTTCATACGGACTTGACAAAACTACAGAAAGCCAATAACAAAAGTGGCTTAGATACAACAACGAATGGACGTATAATATAAATTATTTATTAAGAAGGACAAAAGTGGGTCCTTTCGTTCAAGACTGGTGGGAGAAAGTCCAAAATAATAATGGTTACGTGTCAGAAACGAAGAGTTGCTTTTGCTTAGCAGTCGGACATTATATGCCGGTTAATAATAATTACATAAACGCAACGTAGACATCGCGGACCACGAATATGCAAGATTTCTTAATTAGATATGCTACATTTTTACCATTGTGAGTTACAACCGGACAATTTTAAAGGCGCAAAAAGTTCTAAAGTTTTCTTAAAATACTTACTTCTTACATTGAAGTGAAGGAAACATAACGATTCGTTTATGATTAAATGTACAGTTTTTGGTAAACGAGAAATCATTAAGCCAGAATTCAACTACGGGGCACGGTCGAGCTACATAGTTACTACTCACATAGTATCAAAGTGTACTTTGATTCTCTTACAGTGGTGCACTAAGACGCCAACCACGAAATGAAGTCAAAGATGCACGCACGCAATCACGCACGTACACACCAACGCGCGTGGCCCTAATAGCGGCCTGTACACGCAAAGTTCGGACCGCCGGAAAAGCCGTTCCAGTCTTCGTTCCGAACCGTACGTGTAAATGCAACTGAAATAGTAAAATAGTAAAAAATGTATGTGAATGTAAAAAATGAACAAAGATTGGAACGGCTTTCCCGAGGTCCGAACTTTTCGTGTAAAGGCCGCTGTTGAAGTAATTGTAGCGCACGCCACGCACGTACTGTTCGTTCGTTCAAATAGTGCCCATTACAATCCTTCGAAATAGCGAACACCGCTTTCGTAGCGGCACATCAAAGCATGCAAACTATTTTAACGAACGAACGTGCCTCTTGTTCTCTGCGGTATAGGTACATATTTATGAACTCGACTGTACGTATAAATGGCGGACTTATCGCCTTGATACTGTTCCCATACTGTGCTCTTAGGTAGTAACAAGAATGATAATGAGTTAACGGCAACAGCGGCAGCGATGGGCGGCGAGCGACAATAATAAGTAGGCACAGTTGGCCTTATTAGTAGATAGTCATTTTGGTACTTTGTTACTTTAATGTCATGTTTGCACGAATCTGTATAAGGTGTTAAAGGACAAGGTACAAAAGCGGAGCTACTTATAAGTCCGACTGTACGGACTGTGCCAGGTCCGGCAGTAAGAAAGGTTTGTAAGAGGGACTTTAATAAAAGTGGCGGTGGTGATAACGAAAAGAGGAGATAAGCAATCGTCAGGAAAGAGACGCATCTTACAAAATTAATAAGGTAAATGCCATAAAATAATTCGAGTTTGAAGTATGATACGAGGTACATACATACCGTCACGCCTCATCCTAGAATGGGGTAGACCGAGCTACAGAATTACCAAGAACTCTTAACCACTTGTTATAAAATCTGTAACCACATTTTGCACAAACAGTATTAAACATTATATAAGTGACAAGTTGCAAGCCCATCGCCTAACAATACTACAGGCCTTTAATCCGTTAGTCTTCTCTTACTACCTCCACAGGAAGACATGGAGTGGCACTATTCTAAGCCGGCAACCACACGGCACAAATACGATGTAAACCTGAGTAAACATATGAAACTGGCACAATGGTTCGAACAGAACACCACGCGCTGACTTAAATACCATCGTTACGCTGAGTTGGGTTGGGACCGTTTCAAGACTGAATTCTTGGGTCGGGATACTTTGCTTTATGCGAGTCAATATTAAGTTATTGCAGTTTTGTGTGGGAAGGAGCTGCAAAACCGCATCTGATTGGTCTGGAAAGAGCAATCAGATGCGGCAAAGAACTCTCCTAAACAAATCAGTAGTTACACTGTGCGCTCTATTCGACTATTAATTGTCTATTATTAACTCTGCTTGTTACTGTACTGTGCTCTGAAACGCGTTATTGTATTTATTTGTTTTAAAATTAAACATTCTTTCACCCTTCCTTTTTTTTACTTTGACTTAAAAATATATATGTTTTTAATTTCTTTGCCAATATCATGTTCTAAATATTTTAATACTCACTTTTTTTTTGTAGCAAGTTGCCTTAAAATCTGCCGCTCATTAGACCACTAGTCGCCGCGACCAAACGTGACTACTAATGATTAGGTCAAACCTCTACACGCCGCCCCCACCGGTTCGATCAATCCTCTAAACGCCGCCACCAGCGGTTCGGTCAAACTCTACACGCCGCCACCAGCGTTTCAAAAAAGTAAAAGCGAATCCACTGTTTCCTTGAAGATAGAATATACATTAATAACCGATCCAGTAAAAGTAGCCAGTGAATTTAATAATTTCTTCTCAAAAATTCCTAGTGACATAACAAAATGTCTGGCATCGTCCACTGTAATAGCCCCTTTCTATCTGAAAATGTAAAATTAGGAAATGTACGCGATTTCAAATTTCATCATGTTTCTCCATTCGATATACTTAAGTCTTTTAAAATGATAAAAATAAAAAAAAGGGAAGTCTTATGGGGCGTGTCAGTTAAGGTACTTGAAACCATTCTGGAGGTCGTTGCTCCCACCCTAGCTCGTATTCCCAGTTTTAATGAAATTTAGTAAGGTGGTTCCTATTTTTAAATCAGGTCATAGAAATAATCCTTCTGATTATCGTCCAGTATCTATCCTTCCTGCGTTCAGCAAAATATTTGAAAAAATAATGCTAACACAATTGACTTCTCACTTTAATACTAATAAAATTTTACACGATCAACAATTCGGCTTTATGAAAAGTAGGTCTACAACTGACGCGGGCGCAAGTTTGATCAAATTTATTTTACAGGCTTGGGAAGAGTCGCAGGACGCCATTGGAGTCTTCTGCGACCTTTCTAAAGCTTTTGATTGTGTAGATCATGGCACTTTAATTTGTAAACTTGGTTTTTATGGCATTAGAGGAAATGCATTAGATCTCATTAAGTCATATTTAACACAGAGAAATCAAAAGGTAGCGATAAATGGAGCCGTTTCGTCAGAGATAGAGATAGATATGGGCGTACCTCAAGGGTCTTTTTGGGCCCATTCCTTGTTTATGTAAATGATCTGCCGTATATGGTAAGCAGAAGGTCAGGCATTGTAATGTTCGCTGATGACACTTCTCTACTATTCAAGGTAAATAGGAAAGATACTGAACTCATTGAACCAAACAATACCCTCTCCATGATATCTGACTGGTTTGCTGCAATAACTTAATGTTAAATCCAAATAAAACTAAATGTATGAAATTCTCATCAGCAAATTCATCAAATATAAACTTAGCCTCGAATATTAAACTTAATGGTGAAACCATAGACTTTGTAAAAACAACTGTTTTTCTAGGCTAGGGTAGGTTATTTATTACATTAGACTCTAAATTGCAGTGGGGTTCCCACATAACTGCGTTAGCAAGTAGGTTGAGCTCCGCTGCTTTTGCAGTCAGGAGAATAAGGCAGCTTACCAATGTAGCGACGGCACGGTTGGTCTACTTCGCTTACTTTAACAGTATAATTACGTACGGTCTTATTTTGTGGGGATCAGCTGCGGAAATCGGTACAGTGTTTATTTTGCAAAAAGGGCTATTAGAGCTATTTATAACTTGGGGTCGCGTGTGTCATTGAGGGAATTCTTCAAGGAAATAGATATTCTAACACTGCCGTCGCTGTATGTATTTGAAATAATAATCTTTGTTAGGAAGAATCTACACAATTTCCCAACGAACATTGATAAGCCAAAATCAACCAGGAGCACAGGAAAGCTCAAAACCACATTTTATAGACTGGCCAAAACTTCAAAATCATTCTTAGGAAATTGTATAAAATTCTACAATAAAATTCCAAAAAGTATTACTGAACTTACTGACTCTTAATTTAAATCTGTCGTAAAACAAAAACTAATTTCCCGAGCATATTATAAAGTAAACGATTATATCATGGATAGGGATGTTTGGCGGTGAGTCGTCCGTCCTGCATGAGTAATCTACGCATAAATTTACCTACGCTTAAAAGAGGTGTACTGTACAAAAATACCGTGATATTGTAAACTATCTATAATTATTATGTAATGATGTAAACGTTTGTCTTGAAAAAAATATACCTTGCCGAGTTTCTTACGCCGGTTCTTCTCGGGGCAAAGGTTTTATTTTTCGAACCGGTGGTAATGCTTTTTGACATTCATAGGTGCATTATATTATGCCTAAATTGAAGAATAAAGAACTTTGACTTTGACTTTGACGTCAAACTCTACACGCCGCCACCAGCGGTTCGGTCAAACTACACGCCGCCACCAGTGGTTTGGTCAAACTCTACACGCCGCCACCAGCGGTTCGGTCAAACTACACGCCGCCACCAGCGGTTCGGTCAAACTACACGCCGCCACCAGCGGTTCGGTCAAACTACACGCCGCCACCAGTGGTTTGGTCAAACTCTACACGCCGCCACCAGCGGTTCGGTCAATCCTCGACACGCCTTTTAAGCATTTTTAAGGCCCCTTTCTTCTTATGTATTATTATGATATTGGCAAAAATGAATTAATAAGTTTGTATTATTCGCATTACATTTTTTCTTTCGGAGTAATGCTAGGTTTACACGGGCTTAATATCTAATGCTTAGTACTTGTACCGGACACTTACACCCAATGTGAAAACATTCTGATTAGTGATTAGTATTAGTCATATATACAGAGCGAGTGAATAGAATTCGATCCTATTTACCGGGTTACTCTCATCATTTCCTTTTCGCCAAATGACAATATAGCTCAAACTTCTGGATTATGTAATGTCTTAGTTGCTATATAGACGTGAACGCTAAATATATCTTTAGCAAAACGTCTGGATCTTAGAATGTCTTTATTACTTAATAGACATAAAAGCTAAATGGCCCGGTAGCAAAACGTTAGTGTCTCAAAATATCTTAATTACTAAATAGACACGAACGCCAAATAGCCCGTTAGCAAAATGTTTGGATCTTAAAATGGCGTGTTGATATGGTCAAATCAACTAATTTTACTTTCGACGAATTAGGTATTACTATTAACTCTTTCTGTGGTCATGACAATTAACTAATTTTACTCTCGACGAATTATGTATTCTTATTATAATGGACTATTTTAATTTCCAGACGTTTTGCTAATAACTCCTATGTTTATGACAATGAACTAATTTTAGTTTCTGTAAATTAGGTTTTCTCTTCACACGGACCATTTATATTAAAAAAGTTTGGCTACTTGATCATTTCAATTCTGTGACGTCCTGCTAAATTGACACTTTGCTGACTTTGTATTCTACTTTAATGTCATTCAGCTGAATTGACTCTTGCTGACTGTGTATTTTACTGTTATGTCATTTAGCTGAAATGGTCCTTTGGCGAAAAGGAAATTTTGAGAGTAACCCTCAGCTACGATAAGTGCTATGTGACAAGTTGTGGTTCGAATGTCTGCTAAATACCTTTCTACTAATTCCAACGTGTACAGTTCAACCATTTTCTAAATAGCGATCGGCAATCTTCGTTTTTCTACGACACACGAGTGACAAACTGTCAATTGCATACTATCAATTGCAAGTGCAAACGTGATAGCAATAGCCAGGCGAAAGCTATTAAGAAGCTTGGAATACTGCAAACGGTTACTTTTCATTTCTCACTATGCAGAGGACTAAGCGATTAGTACATACTGTCATTTGCAAGTGCAAACATACTGTCAATTGCAAGTGCAAACGTGATAGCAATAGCCAGGCGAAAGCTATTAAGAAGCTTGGAATACTGCAAACGGTTACTTTTCATTTCTCACTATGCAGAGGACTAAGCGATTAGTACATACTGTCATTTGCAAGTGCAAACATACTGTCAATTGCAAGTGCAAACGTGATAGCAATAGCCAGGCGAAAGCTATTAAGAAGCTTGGAATACTGCAAACGGTTACTTTTCATTTCTCACTATGCAGAGGACTAAGCGATTAGTACTAATGACAAACACTAAGCCCGTGTAAACCTAGCATAACAGAAATGGTAAAGATTATGTTCTGGCCTCGACTTGATAGATGACAGCGAACAAGTACGTACCTACAGTCAGCGTCATATAGTTTGTAGCATCCAAAGTAGCCAAATAGTTCGTTACACGCCCTTGTTACTACGGTAATAATGACGTGTAACGTACTATTTGGCTACTTTGGATGCTACCAACTATATGACGTTGACTGTACATACATAGAAATGAAGAAATCATGACAATGCCACGCGACTCTACCATGAACCAGGCAAGAAATAGGGTTTGCACTAAGAGTTTGCAAGACTTCTGAAGGGGTCGTAGAGAAAATATAAAGTAACCGATTGATAGAAAGAGACATATCTTACAAATATAATAAGGGTTAATGCGGAGGGCTATTATACCTAAAACGAGATAACTTGTGTCAATTTTACCAAATATCGTTTATGTGTGGTAAAAACGGAGGTAATAATAATAAAAGGAAACAAAATACTAACAAAAGTTTATTATCTAAGCGATACTAGGTAAGGCTCTCTTCTCACTGGGACACCATGGGGGCGCAACCAGTCGCGTTTGTTGGTGGCAGAGAGTCATTGCGCCGCCATGGTGTCCCGGTGAGAAGAGGGCCTTAGTATGTACATTACACTTGTAAATAAAGTGCGCGCGGATATAGTATGAACGTGACGTAGTCCCGCTCTGAGTAGCTCTAGCTTCGCTCTGCTTTTATAAACGCCGGCTTGCGGCGCGCGTCGGTGGTGGGGAGAGAGAGACAGCTGATCTCTCGCTTCCATTGCGACTCACGCGGCGCCGCGGCGTTCGCCGGAGCATCCACACGATTGGCATGAGTTCGCGTCTATAGCCCACCCAACGAAAACCAAGAGCTGCCTACCAGGAGAAAAAACTCGTGTATAAGCGAATTTTGGCATGGCGGTAGGGAATGGTGTTCTAAACGACATACTAAAAGGGTTTAGTCCACTTTCACAACTAAGATTTCATAACTGGTTATGAATAAGGATTTTTTTTCACTGTTTCATAACCAGTTATGAAACAAGACTTTTTTTTCCATTTTCATAACCAGAAACTAGGTAGGTTTAGGTTATGTTAGTTTTGCAGCAGGCCCGGAGGGCCAAACCACCCAGAAATAGGAGCTCCGCGTTAGCGGAGCTCCGTCGACACTGTCCAATTGATATGAAATAAGAGTCGTATAAGAGTGGTACCTAGTTTCTGGTTATGAAAATGGAAAAAAAGTCTTGTTTCATAACTGGTTATGAAACAGTGAAAAAAAATCCTTATTCATAACCAGTTATGAAACCTTGGTTATGAACGTGGAAAAAGGGACTAAAAGTACTGATGGGTGGGGGTGGAGGTGGCTGTAAAGGGCTCTTTTATTTTTTTCGTAAATAACTCGTAAACTGCGGCCTACTTATAGCAAAAATGTTGATGAATTGATGCGGCATCTGTACTCATTAAATTTATATATATAACAGTTGGGAAAAATCTTGCGATGCGATAGGAATATTTTGTGATCTTTCTAAAGCTTTGATTGCGTGGAACATAATATGACCCTTATTTTAAAATTAGAACAGGTTTGTCTAATAAAGCTTTAAGCCTTATGTCTTCTTATCTAAGTATTAGAACTCAAACAATTGTTGTAAACAAAACGCAATCTGTTGGAGCAGCAGTGAAAATAGGTGTGCCTCAAGGCTCTATTTTAGGTCCTTTTTTATTTTTGGTTTACATAAATTACTTGGTACCTACCACCAATTTTACCACCACTGGTTACCACCAATGGTAGATAAACTTAGTGATATTGTACTTTTTGCTGATGATACTACATTAATTTTCAAGGTACATAGAAAATCCGTAGACTACAGTAGGATAAACGCCACACTAGTTAAAGTAGTAAATTGGTTTACCAGTAACAAATTACTACTAAATGCTAAGAAAACTAAATGTGTTAAGTTCGCTTTGCGTAATGTTAAACCGGTAGATTCTAGTATTTTTCTAAATCACGAGTGTTTGCAAATGGTAGATAAGGCGGTTTTCCTAGGCATAACAATAGATAAAAATTTGCAATGGAGTCCCCACATAGCTGTACTGGCAGGTTAACTAAGAGCGGCTATGTTGAGACAGCTCGCTTAGTTATTATAGTTATTTTCATAGTCTTATATCTTACGGTATCCTTTCCGGTTCCTTTGTTCTACGCCTGCCTAAAACGTATTATGCTTATTTCGCGTTTTGCCTACACTTCATTGTTTTCTGGCATTTAGGCTATATAGTTAGTTCGTCTACTTCACTTTTGATCTATTCAGTATAACGCCTCTTTCTACAATGTACCTAATTCGCCATTATACCTATTTCACGTTTTGCCTTCACTTCATCATTTTGTAGGCATATAGGTTAGGGTAGGGGCACCAAAAGATGAACACACCCCAATAAATGTACGATCGAACGAAATAATGAAATGGTGACAAACAGACCTAGGATTCCATGGGGCAAATCTTCTTGACAGCTAGGGACTTCCTATATCGATAAAGTCATATATCGATACTAGTTCTAAATACTAGTGATCACACAAAGGTTTGCTTATTAAATGTTTTTTTTATTAAAATAATATAATGTAATAAAGTAAGTACTCAAATTTCTCCTTCATTTTTGAAAACGTTTTAAAATTTTTACTTTTCTCAATTTATTTCTTCATGACGGTCCCATCTATTATTGTTAAAGTACACCACCAGATTTTTTTCCATATTTTCAGGCGTTAAACTTCTCCGTCTTGGCTGAAAAATCCATTTCAGGTGGCTAAAAGACTTTTCAACTTCTGTGGAGGTTATGGGAGCATAACAAAATTTCATAAAGTGATCAACCGTATTTCGTTTATTTTTTGGTTGTAATGTGACTTCTTCACCTTTTTGTAAGAAATTGATTTTTTTCATTGTTTCGTACCCGGAGTTTTTGTAAAAAACGTTTTTAAATTTATCGTATATAATTTTCCCCTTTTTGTCCAAATATATTTTAGATAATGTAATGATTTTACTATTCGCACTCCAAATTCTAGTGTCAGATTTGTTGATTGTAATTTCTCTTTTTAAGTAAGTCTTCTATTTTTTGAAGAGGCATTATTTATTTTTAATGCACAAATATAAAATATGTATTAAATAGCACGTCTTTACAAATGACAGTGTCCGATGACATTGACAAGTATTGTTTCATATTAGTGTCTAAGTAGGTAAGTTACGTTTATTAATTATCTGAAGAGGTTAAGATAATAGGTTTCATAGGGTTCAACTATTTTATAGTGCAATCGGTATTACGCCTTATCTATATGTAATCTACCGTTTATTATAAAGATGCTACGTGTGAATTTCATACTTGTCTTCAGAACAAAATTAAAGTTACAAAAAACACACAATGTTGGGGGCGGTCACTAGTATATAGAACTAGTATCGATAAATGAGTTTATCGATATAGGAAGTCCCTAGCTGTCAAGAAGATTTGCCCCACGGAATCCTAGGTCTGGTGACAAATATTCCATAGCCGGGGATTTTTATTTCTTAAACGGCAACACTACGCTGGCGGCGTAGGCCATAAAACTCACTGACAGTTACGCGTTTACCGCGGCGAGAATCGGTCGTGTTCTATGGTGAGTCGTCAAAAACTTCGCTACTATGGGAATATAGATAAGGTAAGTGTACTTTAAATTTAAGCTTTTAATTACGTATAAAATTCAATAACTTACTTTCTTGCAAGGGTTTCTTAGTTTGAATTCTTGACTAATCCCTCTTTTAATGTATTTATACGTTATTTAATTATCTTTGTTAATTTAAGTGCAATAAGCCGTTCAAGATATGGTTCCAAAAATATATACCGAAACTAAAAGCTGAACGATGTTCAACTACTAGGTAGGGCATACAATTTTAAAAGCTAAGTAATAAATCGTACTGAACTGGCATATAGAAACTTTATATTGTAAACTGATCATTTATTGCTTCTGAATTTTTAAATAAAACTTGAACGCAACTTTTGGTTATTTTGGAGTTTCTTTTACTATGTAAACTGAATACTGTTCAACAATGAAATATGTGCCTAATACTTGAACTAATTAAATTTACTAGTTCAAGTTTTGGGTTCCATGTCAATAGTTGAATTCTTAATTAAATTTACTTGTTCAAGTTTTGGGTTATATTGTTATAGTTGAATTTTTAATTGATTTTGTTCGTTCATTTCATTAATTCTGTATCCGAAACATGAACCAAGTAAAGTCAGTAGGTAGTTCATGTTTTTAGGTAAAGTTTTGTAATATGAACAATAGCTATTTATTTTTGTAAAGCCCAAGCTATTTTTAGGACGTATTTTTATTAACGACCCAGCAGCTAAATTAAAATAATAATTTAAATAATATTATTAAAATAATATTACTAAACTATAAATTTCAGGCAAATAGTTGTAAAAGAAGAAAAGTCATAATACGTAATTTGAAAAAAAAAATCTTGACCTTTTTTTAGGTCGTTGGGGTTTTATTTCAACAAAAACAATAAGTATTGACAGTTTCCAACTATTTTTTTAGCGGTGCCTCTTGCATTTCCGGCAAATATTTCATAGAACGTATCATTTCAACGAATTTTATTTCATCGAAAGTTATTTGCTACTGATGTTCTCAGGATATCTTAAAAAATAATTTCGTTAGTTAGGTTAGACTTGCGACTAGGTATCACAAAATATTAACTCCTGCGTCTAGAAAAGCCTGTCGATGAAATGAAAATTCTGCGAAGTGATACGTTCTATGAAAAAATTATCAACAATTCAATGTGCACCTTTTTTATTAATCGACTATATTGCACGCACAGTCCTACTTTGCATGGACTAACAACTTAAATAAGTAGAACTCGTTTTGATAGATAGGTATATGAAATATGGAAATAATCTAATGTCTAATCGCTTTTTTATTTTAATTGAGTAAAAAAACATTTTATTTTTACATACATCATCATAAAATCAGTTCATATTAAGAAAAACAAAAATAACATTTAGAAAAATATTAATATCATATTCATAAAAATAACTAAAAATATTTCGTTTTAAACTTTTGCGATGTTCACTCATACTGCAAATGATTAAAGAACTAGGCTGTTGTCGGTGGATTGCCCGCCATTCTTCTCTATTCTTTGCCAGGTTCTTGACATCTTGATATGACACGACCTTAACTTTCTCCTTCATTTGATCAAAGTAGTTTAGTAGCTCTTCTGCCTTAAATTTTCCCTTCAACGATACTTTTAAAAAGTTATCGTGTCGTATTAAGTGACCTATCATCTTTCCTCTTCTGTTTTAAATAGTAATTAACAAACTTCTTTTTTCCCTTACGATGTTAAGTACTTCTTCATTTATCTTCAACTAATTCCCTCCATCCTTCTCCAGCACCACATTTCAAAGGCTTCCAGCCTCACTCACTCTCTTTGTGTAATCGTCCACGTCTCGCATCCATCCATATAATGCTAAAGTTAAGGATATAAGTATAAGTAAATAAATCTGGCGATGCGTAATTCATATTAAATCCTTTTGTTTTCGACAGATGGCACCCACTAAACAAAAGAAAGAAAAACAGTACGAACAGAGTACTCTCGAGGAAGCTGTCAAAAATATCCAAGCAAATAATATATCTTTATAACAGGCAACTTTTTATAATATTCCAAAAGGTACATACATTGCATAATAAATTTCATGGTATGTAAAAAAGGGACAGAAACTTTACTATCAAAAGATGAGGAAAGAACCTGGATTACAAATATGGCCAAAATCGGATATCCTGTAAGTCACGATGATGTAAAAGACAAAGTTGCACAGCTTTTTGTAAACAGAGATCAGAATATAAAACCAGGTAAAAAGTGGTTCCAGCTCTTTATGAACAGGCACCCCGATTTAACACAACGGCACGCAGAGGTTATTTCGAAAGCTAGGGCTGCTGTTACAAAAGGTGTGATAACAAAGTGGTTTGCAGATTTAAAACAGTATTTGGAGGAACAGAATGAAGATGGTATATTAGATCAGGCCGAACGCATATTTAATCTTGATGAGACAGGTGTGCAGTTATGTCCAAAAACTGGAGTTGTATTTACAACCTTGTGATGTGGGAATATTTGGCTCTCTTAAAGCAGCGTGGAAAAAGACAGAAAGAAAACACAAACTGACAGCAAATGTGCAGCTGACCAGATCAAACTTCGCAGCAGTCTTTTTCGAGGCCTTTGAGAAATCTATGACTGATAATGTAATAAGGAACAGCTTTAAGGCATGTGGGCTATATCCATTAAACCCCGATGCTGTTGATTACACAAGTTGCATTTCAAATAGAAAAGAGCAGATTGAAAATAATATAACTTTAAACTATATTTTCCTACTAGAACACTGACCCGCACGCGACTAGCATCCACAAATCGCTTACTAATCGCATGCTCCAGACTGACCAAGTCGACCAAAACTATGCACATTTTAGGACCGAAGGTCTACAACAGGCTACCTTCACACATTAAAAACTTAGAAAGCAACGCAGCATTTTGTAATAAGTTAAGGAAATGGCTAATTGACAATTCCTTCTACGATTTTAATGAATTCATCATAGACTAATTAATTATAAAATGATCTTTTAATCTCTAATTGTGTAATCTATAACTTATTTTGAATACTATCTAAAGTACCTACTACGAATAGGTATAATGCAACTAACTATGACATAACCAAAGTTTTGTAATTATTTTGACATGTAATATTTTATAATATTATAAATAAATGAGTATGAGTATGAGTATGAGTATATTCTCTTATAAACAATTTAAAAAAGACTGAGTTGATTCACGTGCCTTTTATTTATTTCGAAAACCATTTAATAACTTTATTTATTTATTTAGAGCATTATACAAAACACTCATAATTAAAAAATCAATAGTGGCAATTGGCATATAGATTTTTTAATGATTTGAGTTCAACTATTGGGGTCAATCCGTTCAGATTTAGGGCGTAGGTATAAGATTGTTTCATTATATTAGTTCAACTATTGGACTAAAATCGTTCAGAGTTAGGGTATCACTGTTCATGTATTGGGTAAATTGGTACATTTTTGATTTCAGGGATTTTTAGAAAAATAATGTGTTATAGTAATGAACTTTATAATATTTATTTCCAATCTAGAGTATATACCTACTTTAGCGTATAAAACAAAGTAATTGGGTGAAATTCGTTAAATTCATTGAGAAAAAAATGTCCAAAGTTGGTGTAGTCGCTTAAACGTTCATTTTTTGGTGCCCCTACTCTATATACCTAGTTCGTTCCTCTACTTCGCTTTTGATCTATTCAGTATAACGCCTCTTTCTACAATGTACCTAATTCGCCATTATGCCTATGCCTATTTCGAGTTTTGCCTACACTTCTATTACATACCTTAATAATCTGTGTTAGTAGGTTATGCAAACTCATTCACATTCTTTGTGTTTTATCTGGCCACTTGGGTTTTGAAGTAGGTATGTTTGATAGATAATTAGAAAGGCTGTAAATGTTTACGTCAAGCGGCAAGCGATTTCTGTTCATGTTCACTTGTGAACAGGTCATTTTAAAACGCAATATGGATCGAAACGAAAAAATTGAATTCGTGAAGAATAAAAAAGGTACCAAAAATTTACTATTTGATGGTTACTCATATTCAATTAATAAAACGAATAAAGATGGGTCTTCTTTATGGCGATGTTCTAAGAGGCAGGAATGTAGTGCCTCTTTAAAAATAAATCCTATAAAAACGACATTTTAAACGTAAATATACATACATGCACGCAAAGTCACGAGAAAAACATTATTGCTGTGATAATTGACAAAAAAAGCAAAACACGGGTTTGTCAATCATTTGGACCTATACCCAAAATATTCGAAAATATTGTTTTAGATAACCCTCAACCCGCAAATTTAGTTAAAGAGGAAATAAACATGCCAGCTGTATTTAAATCTAAAAAAGATTCGTTATATAGAACAAGAAATGGATTTTTGGATGTTCAAAAGACCCATTTCACGAATTTGCAGGAAGTACAGGTGCCAATTATAATAGCTGAAAACTTTCTTGTGTGTAGCGAAGGCGAAAGAAATGTTATTAAAATACTGATTTTATCGAGTAAATTATCAAAAACAACGATAAATAATTTTGCTGATAAAGATGCAACTTTTTACGGAGACGGCACGTTTATAAACGGCTTCTATAGAAGTGTGCCGATATTTTATCAGCTGTATACTATCCATATGGATATAAATACTAACAATAAGGACACAGTAAATATTGTACCGATGATCTTCTGCCTACTGCCAGATAAAAGGCAGGAGACATACGTTAGAATGTTTCAACTAGTACGAGAAAATTTTGGGTTCAACATTAAAAAAATCAAATGTGACTACGAGATTGCCCAAACACAGGCTTTAAAAATTGTATTTCCGGGTATATTCGTAACTGGTTGCTACTACCACTATTCAAAAGCGATTTGGAAAAGAGCGGAAAAATTACGCATGTCATCAACTGCTAAAGGACAAGGAAATTACGCTCTGTGCCAATTTACATATTGAAAGTTTGGCAAATCATTAAATCACAATTTGACGATAGTTCTTATACCTCTGTCCAATTTGCTAGTTACATGGAAAAGCAATGGATTAGTCAGATTCCAGAACTTATCAGTTGTGCAAACGAAGTTCACAGAACAAATAATTATCTAGAAGGCTGGCACAGGCGACTAAACGCAAGAATGAAGACCAAGCCAGGATTAGTCTCTTTTCTATATAACTTGGGACGAGAGTCGGGGTGGCGAACCCTGAAGCTGAAACAGTCTTTATTTGAATGTAACCGCAGAAGAAAAATAGACGTTTCTTTCAATTCGAAGTACAAAATGGAACTTGAAAAGTTGCAGAAGGAAGAAATTTCACCAATGTGCTTCTTAAGCAAGCTTTGCAGGATAAAAAGGGAAATGATGTACATGTAGAATTATAAAAATACTAGCTTCTAATATAATATAACATAAGTTGTACCATGCCCATTTTTTTCTTAAAACGTGTAGGAACCTGCGTAATCGAGTAAGTATATTGCGACAGGCGGCGACAGGCTCGCCCCCTGTCACTTAGGGTTTGAAAACTTTTGGCGAAAAGCATGCAATGCAAGCAAGTCGATCATTGACGAATTAATACATTGCCTGTGACTACCCCGTTTGGTAATACAGTCGTGAGATATGTGTATGTAATGTATGTGTACAAACAACAACCAACTAGCACTGGTGGCAAAGGGCTGTCCTCAGGGCGGCGTTCTCTCCCCGTTACTATGGAACATAGTTGTAAACGAGCTGATCGCCGAACTGAACGATAGTCACTACTACGCGGTAGGCTACGCGGACGACATAGCGATACTTACAAGTGGCAGTGTCACCAGCACGGTATGTGACGTCACCCACTCAGCCCTAGGTATCGTGGAACGCTGGTGCACAAGCAACAAACTATCTGTCAACCCGAAGAAAACGGAGATGGTACTGTTCACAAACAAACGCAACCTGGGCAACCATAAACTCCCCAAGTTGTTTGGAACAGAACTCCAGCTGTCAAATGAGGTAAAGTATCTAGGAGTCATACTTGATAGCAAATTGAACTGGAGCAATCACCTAAACAGCAAGATGGACAAAGCAACAATCGCTTTCTGGCAGTGTCGAAGGATGGTAGGTAAGACCTGGGGACTGCACCCCAAGATCATCCTATGGCTCTACACGTCAGTGATACGACCAATCATAGCCTATGGTGCGGTAGTCTGTAGTGCCAAGCAAGGAAGCTCTTCCGACAATCAATCCCGGATTGTCGCGTAAGTTACGACTGCTCAAAAGGGCCCAACTCCGACTGCTAACTGGAGCCATAACCGGCCATGCCTTATTTAACAAACACTTGTTCAACTTAGGTGTTACAGACAGCCCCCTGTGCAGAGCATACATGGCGGCGGAGGAAACCGCAGCCCACGTCATCATGGAATGCCCGGGGGTGGCAACATACCGGGCACGTCATCTCGGAACACCGAGATCGCTACCAGACGCCGTCGGCAACGTCAAGGGTCTGCTAGGCTTTCTGGTAGAACTGGGTTGGCAGGAGTAACACCACCAACCCCTCACGCAAAATAGGCGCAGTTTAAATCGTCGAGTTGCGGAAAAGAGCCCGCCATAACCTATACCTATACCTATACCTATGTGTACGAAATAACATTAAAATAGTACTTTTCAATCGAAATATACTATCGGCACCCAAGCGAAACGATTATTATTTGTATGTCTTTACCAATCACGGGACTATGGGAGTCCCGGACCTTTGGGAGGCGTACATGGAGCCGAAGCCAACACGCAGAGGCCCTTTAGACAAGTTTAATTTAGTAAAGTTATGGGACACCAACCGGCGATTGTCCCTGCGTTCAAACTAAAGAAGTATGCTCCCACGGACAACCACCGGTCAGTGTAAAGACTATTTAAAAAGGATGGGAATACTAATAATAGGTTCTATGAATGAACTGATATGGATTGGTGAACTAGGCTATTGATGAAACTACGGCGCCTGCCTGGCCAATGCTAATTACTTTGGTTTAAATGGCAGGCGGTGACTCGCCAACTCAATGGAATGGACCTCCCGAAATAGCCACATATATATAGCAGCAGGGAGGCAACAGTTATTATTATTATTATTCATAGATATTTATTTAATTTTCTGCAAATTAGGTTTTTTATAATAAACATTCAAATATAAAAGTAAAATAACAATACTAATACAAAAAATATACATTATAAAAAACCTAACCTACGGGTGCCGCCGGCAGCGGGGCAGGGCTCAAGCTACCGGTGGTTAGGGCTGCAGAGAGAGGAACCTCCTCACAATGCGTGCCGTGTCGAGGAGTACTGCCTTCTGTATCTGGCCCTTGATCCAGCCATCTAGCGAGAGTCTCTTGAGGTGTTGGTCGAGACTCTTCGCTATAAGACCGTTGGCCGAAACAACTATCGGGACAATGATCGTCGAGTCAACATCCCACATGGCGGTCACCTCGTGAGCCAAGTCAAGGTACTTGCTGAGCTTGTCCTTCTCGGCCTTCACAAGGTTCTCGTCATGCGGGATGGTGACGTCAACGAGCACTGCCCGGCGTTGAGATCGATCTGCCAACACGATATCAGGCTTATTGGCGACAATAGTCCTGTCCGTGATGACAGATCGATCCCAATAGAGCGTAGCACGACCATTTTCGAGAACTGGCGCCGGTGTGTACTTATAGTACGGCACTTCAGAATCAACAAGATCATATTGAAGGGCAAGTTGTTGATGGATGATCCTGGCCACGAGGTTATGTCTGTGCAAGTACTCACCGTTGGCCAAATGCGAACAACCGGAAATTATATGTCTGAGAGACTCGCCGGGGCAACGGCACGCTCGACAAATGTCAACCGTGCCATCCCTCAGAATATACCTCCGGTAATTGTTCGTCATTATGACTTCGTCAGCAATTGCACAGACAAAACCTTCGGTTTCCCCAAAAAGGTCACCAAAACGTAGCCAGTTCACGGACGCTAAAAAGTCTACATCGGGCCTGGTTAGGGCCCGGTAGAAACGTCCGTGTAACTCCTTGCTCTTCCATATGCTCTTGCGGTCCTCAGTGCTCAACACCGTTGGTCTGCGCCAGTTTCCGTTTGCCAAGGAGAGAGGCGTGAGGTTCCTGTCTACTGCAACCACATCGCGATGCATCCTACACTCATTGTTAAGGAAATAATCCCTGAGATTGCACACCTCGTGGTTGTGGAGATTCTTAGCATTTAAAATGCCTCGACCTCCACATTTCCTCGGGATGTACAATCTCATAACAGATGAGCGTGGGTGCAACATGCGATGTGATTTAAACAGTAGACGGACCCTCCTATCCAGAGCATCCAGCTCAGTCTGAGTCCATCTTAGTATGCCAAAGGAGTATGTGAGCAGCGGCATCACCCAGCCATTGAAGGCGCGCACCTTATTGCCACCCGACAAAAGACTGTTAAGAACTTTTGTCAAGCGACAGAAGAAGCGCTCCTTCACTGACTGCTTGACATCGCCCACCACAATACCCAAAGACTGTGACATACCAAGATATTTGTAGGTTTCAACTTCGGAGAGAGATCTGAGAGTCATTGTCTCAGAAAGTTGCAAATTCGATGAATTTACAACTTTCCCTCGTTGAACATGCATAACCGCACACTTATCTACACCGAATTCCATCTTGATCGCACTACTGAACTCTTGTGTGATTTTCAATAGTGCGATAAGATCTTGGCGCTTCGATGCAAACAGTTTGAGGTCATCCATGAACAATAAGTGAGAAATGACTTCAGCTTCTCTACAAAGTCGATAGCCAAGCCCGGAATCCGACAGCAAAGAGCTAAGAGGATTCAAGGCTAGGCAAAACCACAAAGGACTCAGACTGTCACCCTGGAAGATGCCTCTTTCAATCCTTATCAAGTTAGGCAAATCAGAGGGGACATCTCGACCACCTGGTTGACGAAGGACTGTGACCCACTGCCTCATACACACACCTAAAAAGGACCTCAAAGTTGCATCAACTTTATACAACTCTAAGATCCTTTCGAGCCATGAATGAGGCACCGAGTCATAAGCCTTCTTGTAGTCAATCCAAGCAGCCGAGAGGGCCGCCTTGTTTCGCCTAACTTGCTGGCAAATGGTCATGTCTATTATTATTATTATTATTATTTTAGAAGCTTTGCATTGATTAAAGCAAAAGTAAACATTTACAAAATCTGTATTTTCGTAATATAAATATTTTAGTCAAAACGCGATTTAGTTAGAAAGCATTTTAGCCCTAAAGTATGGATGTCGCAAAGCATTTCAGTCTAAACACTGCTTTAGTCCGTTTCTTGCCCGCGGCACTACTCCGTGGCACTACTGACCAATGATTTCTATTTCAAAATCAAATTTAATAGAGTCGACGGAGCTCTGCTATCGCAGAGCAGCTCCTATTTCTGGGTAGTTTGGCCCTCCGGGCCTGCTAAAGAACTAACATAACCTAAACCTACCTCCTATTAATGATTCTAATATTGACCAGTAGTGCCTAATAGTTGTGCCACGGGGAATACACTCTTTAGTCCTAATGCGTTTAAGCCTTAATAGAATGTAGCTCAAACGGTTTTAGTCTTAATGCATTTTAGTACAACAGAGATGTAGGCGTAGTGACAATTAGGACAATGGCATTTTAAACAATGTACGACTTAGACCATATACATAGGTATAGGTAGGTATTAAGTTTTAGGCAGGCGTAGAACAAAGGTCCTGGTTTGGGGTAAGGAAGCTGACACACAAACTACCTATCTTTGTGTTACAAAAAAGGTCCATTCGTTCTATTTACAATTTAAATTCCCGTGACTCCTTAAGAAAACTTTATAAAGAAATTAATATCTTAACTGTAAGCATGTCAATTTATTTACGAGAATATTATTTATGTTATTGAGAATTTAAATTCTTTCACGAAAAACTCTGATATATATCATTTAAATACTAGAAATAAAAATAAAATCGCTATTCGAAAGTTTCGTGTCCGTAAAGAATATAAATCATTTGTTGGTCAATTTCTAAATTACCTGACGTAGTTTTAAAGTTACCCTTTCCAGCACTTAAAGGTCGTTAATGTCTAAAGCGTAATATAGGGTCGAGGACTATCTAACAGACAAAAATGCATGGCCTAAATCCAAAACTTAGTCAATAATAATTTGTTCAAATGCTAAAGCTTCCTGCTTTTTCTTGTCTGGGGGACACCGATGATGCAGGAAAACAAATCGAATCTTTTATGTGGTCGTCTTGCACCATCTTATATACACATAAGTAGTTGATTCTATTTTTTCTTTTTTCTTTTTCTCTCTATCTCTCCCGTCAGTTTTGTGGCATGTTTTCCTGCTGAACTACGCATGTTATTTGATATTTAATTTAATATTTGTAGCTTTATACAGGGCGTCCCACGGCTATGCCACATGGAAGGAAAGTACCTTAAATATTGTAGATGGAACGTTTTACTGATAGAAGACATTATTTGAATTTAAAAAACAATTTAAACTGCATTCATAGATAATTAAATAATTACATGGTTGAACCGGGAATCGAACCCGTTACACGAGAAAAATAATTACCCTGTAGCTTTATCATACCGATCGAAAGGCTTCATCATAAGGATTATTTTTTGTTAAATAACATAGTGTCAGAAATAAGAGGAAGACCATGAATTTTAACATTTTTAATACAAAATTAATCAATTTATCAAATGCTCAAAATGAGTCCCTTCCTGTTGAACACAAAGTCGCACCGGTACCTCTTTATAACGTATCTCTTTATCATTTTATCATGCACTTAAATTATAATAGGGAAATGATGCGTACTTCTCAAGTGAGTACATTTATTAGTAATAGGTATTTATGATAATGTCAGTTGTATGTCCTTACGGCAATGTCAGCATTTCATTTTTCTGAACAAAATTTCGCATCAAATGTTAAAATTCATTGTCTTCCTTTTATTTCTGACACTATGTTATTTAACAAAAAATAATCCTTATGATGAAGCCTTTCGATCGGTATGATAAAGCTACAGGGTAATTATTTTTCTCGTGTAACGGGTTCGATTCCCTGTTCAACCGTGTAATTATTTAAATATCTATGAATGCAGTTTAAATTGTTTTTTAAATTCAAATAATGTCTTCTTTCAGTAAAATGTTCCATCTACAATATTTAAGGTACTTTCCTTCCATGTGGCATGGCCGTGGGACGCCCTGTATAATGCTAGACTAAGTAGTACCATTGTAATATGAAATATGTTTAAAAAATTACTGACTGCTGAGTTTTTTGCGGCGTTTCTTCTCAGCAGTGGTCTCCTCTTGGGAAGCGTTGGTAGATTTTTGACGTGTAAAAGTGCCCGTGCGCCCTACTTACTGATTACATTTCTTGTATCTTTTATCTTTTCTTTTAGTTGTATTTTTTTCTATCTTCATTACTTTTATACAGCAACAAATTCTATATTGTACTACGAATAGATAATAACTGTAACATCAGAGACAGACAAAACTATTTAATGAGGACATTTTCATGAGTCATGACACTGCATTTATAAGAAATGTATTTTTTTGAAATTCGGAAATAAAAGTTAATAATTAAAATAAAATATCTATTTGGTAGCCAGTGCTAACAATCCTTGGGTGAATAGTTTTTACTTTGAGGCACACTTTTGAGCACCTTTCTTATTTTAGAAAATACTTACTAATTACATATACTGGTATTATTTTGCACACAACTGTACATGGTGATGGCTTCAGGTAGGTTTAGGTATAAAAATAAATACTTAACAATTATTGTCAAAAAAAGAACCCATAAAATTGCTTTTTTCCGTAGAAGAAACATATATTTACTTTATCTTTTACTTTATTTAACTAGGTAGTAATCGTTTCAAATTATTCAAAAATAAAGTTCAGAGTAATCTTTCAGTGTTACCTTTTTCACAGAATGAATGTAATAGTATTTATAAAGACTCGTTTGGCGTAATTCTACATCAATTTTAAAATCAAAACTATTACTAGGTCGAAAACCGGATTTAGTGAATGGGCTACTGCAGGCATTCATAAAAGTAGAAATAGGCTTTATGGCTTTAGAGAGAGGGAGGACAATAAAAATGCTGATTTCCTTAATTATGTTAAGAATTATTCGAGGACCTTTAAGCAAGTTTGTTTAACTGCTAAGGCAATTTTTCTTAGTCTTAAACTCAAATCATCTGACAACGAGGTAAAAACTGTATGGAATATTATAAATAGAGAAACGGGAAAATCAAAAACTCGTGATAATCAAGTCACCCTGAACACAGGTGGCCATCCAATCACGTCAAATAAAGACGTTGCATTCGCTTTCGAAGATTATTTTTCCAACATAGCAATTAATACTTACTACTAGGCTCACTCATTACTTTGCACTAATGTCAGTAAGTAAATGTAATATAAACTTTGAATTCAGCCCTGTAAATTCAGATTCAATAGTAAAGATATTTAAATCGCTTAGTTAAAAAGGACTGAAGATTTGTGGGGCACATCAGTTAAAGCATCTAGCATTAATTGCATATCAGAGGGGATCTTTCCAGATCTCATGAAATATAGTAAAGTCATACCTCTTTTTAAATCAGGCGAGATGAGTGATATAACGAACTTCCGTCCCATTTCCATACTACCAGTTTTAAGTAAAGTCTTTGAGAAACTAATGCTGAAGGATATGTTAGGTCACTTTAACAGAAATAAACTACTTAGCAATAACCAGTTCGGCTTTACAAGAGATCGATCAACAATTGATGCGGCATCTGTACTCATTAAATATATATATAACAGTTGGGAAAAAAAAATACATAATTGGTTTATTAGTAACAACTTGCTACTAAATGCCAAGAAAACTAAATGTGTTAGGTTCGCTATGCCTAATGTTAAACCGGTAGATTCTAGTATTTTTCTAAATGACGAGTGTTTGCGAATGGTAGATAAGGCGGTTTTCCTAGGCATAACAATAGATAAAAAATTGCAATGGAGTCCCCACGTAGCTGCACTGGCAGGTAAACTAAGTTCGGCAGCTTACGCCGTTAGGAAAATTAGACAACTAACTAATGTTGAGACAGCTCGCTTACTTTATTATAGTTATTTTCATAGTGTTATGTCTTATGATATCTGGTTTGGGGTAAGGCAGCTGACATACAAACTATATTTGTGTTACAAAAAAGGGCCATTCGTTCTATTTACAATTTAAATTCCCGCGACTCCTTAAGATGACTTTTTAAAGAAATTAATATCTTAACTGTAGCGTCTCAATTTATTTACGAGAATATTATTTATGTTATTAAGAATTTAGATTCTTTCACCAAAAACTCAGATATACATAATTTAAATACTAGAAATGAAAATAAAATCGCTATTCGAAAATTCCGTGTCCGTAAAGTATATAAATCATTTGTTGGTCAATGCATTCATGTCTATAATAAATTACCTGAAGTAGTTTTAAAGTTACCCTTTCCAGCACTTAAAAAATATTTGAAAAGGTCGTTAATGTCTAAAGCGTATTATAGGGTCGAGGACTATCTAACAGACAAAAATGCATGGCTTACACCCGAAACTTAGTCAATAATAATTTGTTCAAATGCAAAAGCTTTATCCTGTTTTTTCTTGTCTGGAGGACACCGTTGATGCAGGAAAACATATCGAAACTTTTATGTGGTCATCTTGCACCATCTCATATACACATATATAAGTAGTTGATTCTATTTTATTTTATTTTATTCTTTTCTATCTTTCTCTCCCGTAAGATTTTTGGCATGTTTTCCTGCTGAACTACTGTTATTTGATATTATATTTAATTTAATACTTGTAGCTTTATATAATGCTAGACTAAGTTGTACCATTGTAATATGAAATATGAAATATGTTTAAAAAATGACTGACTGCTGAGTTTCTTGCGGCGTTCCTTCTCAGCAGTGGTCTCCTCTTGGGAAGCGCTGGTAGTATCTTGACGTGTAAAAGTGCCCGAGCGGCCTACTTATTAAATAAATTTATTTTATCTTTATCTTTTATCTTTATTGCACGTAAACACAAATTTGAGTACAAAATGTGAGCCGAATGGTTCTCGCAGTTGAGCTTTGGGCTAATCAGAAAATGGTTTTCTCTACTAAAATGTATGTGCTCTTGTTTCCGTAAGTTTAAGAGGAACTTTTTCTTTTAGTCAAGACCACTTAAAAACCTTTTAAGAGAATAGTAGTAGGTACATCGTATGCAAAATGGTAGTACAGTGTGAATTGAAGTTTAATAAGTCTTAAAGAAATACGTTTAACAAATCAAAGCAAATTCTTATCTAAATAACTTATTCCTAAATAATCGTCTAAAAATAAAAAAATCTAATAAAATTGCCTCTTAGGAATTATCATTTATAAAAAATGAAATAACTAACCAAGTTAAAAAAAACGACCGAATGGGAAGCCCTGCTTTCAGGGCTACTTCTTAAACTTTCATCAAATCTAGTCCAAACCCCTCTATTTGCGTCGGGGGTTATTAATTACCTTAATTTCTGATTCATATGGGTTTATGACCAGAGGAGTCAGTAGGAGTCTGAAAATGAAATATAAGTGTCAATTGCCGATCATACCAAAGCATGTCACGGTCATCGTACATACCACAGATAAGTATCACGGAAAGCATTTTAATCAGCATTACTTTAATTTTTTACAGCACATAATAACATAAAAAACTAAGCAGTGTAATCATAAACCGCCCCGAACCAAGACCAGAGGAATCAAATATTGGCCTAAATAACTCCGGATCGACGCAGATCAACCGACACGACACGTCTACTCCCAAACGTTAGGCGCACAACCGCCTGCGCGGCGTTAGGTTTCCAGTTTGCTGTTTGGACGCTATGGAGTCGAACCAATGTCGCGACAGAGATATCAGAATTTAGTGCGGACAACTCTTATTTCACAGTTCTAAGAAAAAAATAAATTTACGCATTAAATTTTATGAACAGAACAATTAACGTTTTATTGATATACTTACTTAGAACATGATCAAATGGTTATATTGAAAGATATTACAAGATCTTTCCAAGAAAATGGGGAGCGGACGCGACAGAGAAATCAGAATAATGGACTGCAATTAATTTTATTATATAAACAGAGTAAAAATATACGACAATCAACTAATGTCTCCATTAGATAAGAAGTTCCACTGTTGAAAAAAAAAGAGCCAACCTCTTGACCAACTAGTTATTAGAAATAAATCCCTGGACATCGAAAATCAGGACTTTGAAGAATCACCCATATAAACTTTTCATAATAATACGCGAAGATCGCGATGGTGGGTGGTCGGAGTTGGAAAACGGTTTCGTATACCTATTTACTGCTCGAGTGGCAAGTGTGGACTTTACTTTAACAAGTGTAATTATTAGTGTTGTGTCCCTTCTACAGTTGAGAAAAGCAATAACATATCACATAAATACAGTTGAGTAAAACACATAGTAAAAAGAAGACGTGACGTGCTTTAGGATTGCGATAAATTGCATATTTCCAATACCAAGGCATGGATATCATTTTTATTTTAAAAACCGACTTGTAATCGCTATGGATATTGAAATTAAGATTGCTTTAGTCATTACGACAATACCATACAATTATAGCATATTATCGTCGTGTTATCTTCATAAACTCATAATTATTTGCTTTTTTGTTTGGTATTTTTTGCAAATACGAGATTATGACAGTAAAAAGTATCTAAAATGGTAATTTGTGAATGCCAATGGTTACTTGATTGATCGT
Source organism: Acleris sparsana (assembly GCA_923062465.1). NCBI lineage: Eukaryota > Metazoa > Arthropoda > Insecta > Lepidoptera > Tortricidae > Acleris > Acleris sparsana. Next base: position 44,417,609 of record OV281285.1, on the reverse strand, counting down.
TTAAAATGACAGGCAAAAAGCTTCAATTGAAGGCGTGGGTATCATCAGATCATTACGCATGCTTCACTGGTTCGTTGGAGCTATTAAAGCACGTCTGACATATTTTAGGGCGCATCATTTGCAACCAATCAATTTTTTCTTCATTTGCTGTCAATTCCGTATTATCATTGACAATCGCTTCAATTATCAAAAGTAAATGATTATTTTTTGCATCAATGGGTATCAATCACGTAAATATTGTCATTCGGAAATGACCGTTTCGGGGCCCCTAAACGTAGTCATCCATAAAGTGGTCCGCTCCGCTTGCAGTGGAAAGGGGGCATAGGCTATTCAGGCGTAATTCCCCACGAAACGCATCTCGGACACGGAACTATTAATATGTAATTACTGATCATCAAGTTGACCACAGTATTTAGAATAAAGGTAGGTAGTTATCACAATCGGTTTTATATGCGAAACTAATTGAATTATAATGGTAGGTATAAAACTAAAATAATGGTTTATAGTATAGGTACATACATACTCGTAGGTATATTGAGGCAGTTGTGCTTGTCTCGTCATTCAAGTTGAAGATGAACTACCGCGCAGTAGGTCTGGTAACATTTTTGGCTTTGTTGACTGTAGACTGTAGCGCCGAGTCGTTATCAGCGAAGCAAGAGCAGGATGTGATTAAATATATTGGTAAGTTTTAAGTGAAATCATCAACAATGAAGATTTGATTACCGACGAAATATTCGGTTTAGCGGTCTTTTACTTTTGTGGCGAAACTAAATTATCAATTAATGTTTAACAATTGTCAGAATACGAGATTAAACAATTCGATGTCCACGATGAGACTAGTTTAAACAAGTGCTTGATGAGAATCTCGGAGTTGTTTAAGCCGTACTTGAAGTATGGTAAGTTCATTCATCAATATTCATAATTCCAAAAGTTGTGGTTACTAAGCCACTAAAATCAAAAGAGATTAGACCAAAAACCTATTTGCTTCTCATTGGCACCACATTTATGTGAGCGAGACTAAACACGATACTGATCTCGACCCAGCGTGTCCCGACTCCCGACTATAAGTACCTAAGCATGCATCTTCGAGTTTGTAATACCTACTTTTATGTCATTTATTCGCTTTCTATTGCTACCTGCCAAATATTTTAGAGCATTAAGGTCCAAGGTTTAATTTTGCCTATTTCGTTTAAATTACGATATCTCGCATTTGCTCAGTTTTTCTTGTTTTTAAACATTTGGTACAAATGTTCATTATTCTGGGAAAACATTTTAATTTTTTTTACGTTGGTAACTCCATTTTTGCTTAGCCAGTTGTGTCTCATAAGTTGGAGGGAGTGCTGCATTGTTTTGAGTGTCTCGCTCCTTTTGCATTTTTATGTACAAAAAAGGTGATTTATGAGAAGTAGTAACGTCCCAGGGTAAGTCTATTTTTCGTAAGTTTAATATTTTCAAGAATATGACACGATTTCTTTATAATAATAGTAGGCAACATTGGGCACAGTTCTGGAAATGAGTGACACAATTTTGCCTGGGTCTAGGGCTGTCATTAGCTGGGTTTTATAAATGAACAGATAAGAGTAAAAATAGGTGTGCCTAAATTGCTTAAATGAGTTTATTTATTACAAGCGTTTTATTAACTTGAAATGTTTGTTAAGTCAAATCTTGCAAGTTGATTTTCACCAACTTCCAGTGGTCGAATTGACTCAAAAGGGGTTTGGGTAAAAGTGTTGTCATTTGTAAAAGTCATATATTTTCAAGGTGCACTCACCTTGAAAATATATGCCTTTTGTAAAAGTGGTAAATTATGACAGAATTATTCAATCTTAATATATTTTGTTATATAATGTAATACTAAGAGTATTGGAGTGCATCGGAGCCGAGACATTTAAATATCCATACCTGGGCGTACTTTTAGTACCCAAAAATTTAATACTTAAATCTTTTATATCTCCGCTCCCATATTATTTAACGCCATAATTTATATATACTTATGTACATTTAGAAGTACTCTAAACAACTATGTAAAAATTGTCCTTAGATGCAAAGACTTTTTTTTTATTTTAAATAATTGTTTTTTTGGCACAACCCTACAGCTGCCGCTATTTTTGTATGGAAAGTCCGTGGAACCTGCTACAACTTTGCATATTGCCTGTGAAAAAAAAAGTAGTTATGGCAATAATTTTGACTGCCAGGGACAAGCACAATGTCAATTATTACAAATAGAAACACGTTATTTATTGAGATAACCGTCTAGGCAAAGTTACGTCTTAGGCCTATAACTTTGCCAGCCACTTTAAATGCTTATAATTCGGAAATATTGTATGATTACCTACTGATATTTGAGTCTAATTTGGCGAAGCATAAGGTCTGTTTTCCGACTAATACTCATTAAACCCCATACGATAACCAGTTTCACAGATATAAGGAAAAAACGTCATAATCCGTGCAAAGTTGCCGCATTTTACGGTATCTAAACAGCTTCTAACGCCTTTATTCGTTTCGTTAAACTGTAGTGTACAACTAGCTACTGCCCGCGACTTGCCCCGCGTAGATTTCGATTATCGTTATTCCCTCAGATATTTTTTATATTTTCCGATAAAGATAAAGCTTTTCCTTTCCAAATTGTATCCAAATCCTTCCAGCCGTAGCAGCGTGAAAGAGACACAAACTAACACACACAGAAACTTTCGCATTTATAATATTAGTGGGATTCACAAAATAGGTGCCTACAAATGGTGAACTGAATGCATTAAACTATTCTCTACCAGTCAACCGTGGGCTAAAAAAACCAATCAAGGTAGGTGATCAGACTGATCAGAAAGATATGATAAAAAATGGAAATTCAGGTACTCATGAAACAAAGATACGACTCAGACCAGGCAAACAGGGGCGATATAAAAAAATATAGTTTTAAGTTCAAATATATTTGCAGACCTTGTTTGATCTGACATATTTGATTATTTGCAAAAGTAATAGTTAGAGCCTTATCACAGGCATGACCTGATAATAGTGATAATATAGGATATGCATTGCGCAGCGAAGGGTTCCCAAACATAACATATGCCAGAGAGTGAGCGATGCACAGCTGTTTATAGGGATGTAACAGATGTGGTTATATCGGAACCGGAACCGGAACCAGATGTTTTAAATTTAGTTTAACGGAACCAGAAGCGGAAGCGGAACCCGAGTGATAGGTGGATTGGATGGAGGTGGATGAGATGTTAAGGGTAGGTCTAAGCTAAGTCTATCTATTCATAATAAAAATTCCAAACATGAATCATCAGCCTTTAAAGCCGTTTTGGAAGTAACAGAACCAGAACCGAAGCGGATGTTTAAAACTAAACGGAAGTTCCGACTTAACGGAAGCGGAACCGGAGCTCTGTTACATCCCTGCTGTTTACCTAACATTAATACTCTGATTTTACTGTACAATTACGAGACATGATAATAAATCATTCAAAAATATAGTCTGTCAAATATGATACGGTGTAATTACTATTTTTTGGGGCCTCCGAAAGGGTAAAAAGGAGCTCCGCTACGCCAAAATATTTGAGTATTTGTTCCAGGTCTAAAAGCATGGAACGTGCCTGTTCTTGACCCTTTATATTTGAAGACTGTTGAAATTACGCAGAATGAAGGCAATACTAACATCAAAGCCGTTTTCAATTCCGTATGGGTATACGGCTTATCAAACTACACGATTGAGTATATAAGGTCGGTATGTTTCATTTGCAAACGATTAAAAAAATGGGTTGTTCTTGCGCTTCGTTCAAATTTCAACAGAGAAACGTTTTCTTTTCGTTCTTTTACAAAAACATAATTATATACAAATAATTTAAATTTGCATTGCGTTCTTTCGTGTATTCAAAACAGTACCTAAAGGCAATCACGGACGATCATGCATAGAGATCACCCTGACCCACGGGGTTGTGTCCTGAAGGCCTTACTTGCATTTAGCCTTGGCGAGCAGAGTTCCTTAGTTGTATATTTGTCCGGGTAGCAAAATGTCTGGGACTGTAAAACGCCCTCATTGCTATAAGACATAGTAGACTGAATTACTTGGCTGTAAAACGACCTTATGTCTAACCTGTTTTAATAGAAATGGTCTGGATAGTCTTCACGTCCAATATTGTAGAATGTCGTTATAGTATACAGACTATGTAGTTAAATCGTAAAGTATAAAAATGTCTTAAGTAGCAATTTGTCCTGGTTGTATAATGATCATACATTATTTTATAGCACCTCCAATGTAAATTTGTAGTTACTCATTTTTCGTACAACGTAGTCGTTTAGTATTTATGACGTTTCATCCACTTGCTCATTTTATAACTAAGACATTAAACAAACAAGACCTTAATAAAATCAAGACCTTATTAAGTATACAATTGAGACAATTTGCCTACTTGTGCATTTCACGACCTAGACGTTTTGCTAAGTAAGTTTTCCTGAAAACTAGAAAGTTTTGTAATCTTGGGGTTAGAAAACCAAGTTTTTGCATAGTTGGTCAGTGTCAATGTACTACTGAGACGTTTGGAATGCCAAAGCTAAATGCAAATAAGGCCTTCAGGACCCAACCCGACCCACGCTGTAATATTATTTACCTATCATCTCTTTTTTCTAACAGATTTATATACAGGGTGTCCCACGGCTATGCCACATGGAAGGAAAGTACCTTGAATATTGTAGATGGAACATTTTTCTGAAAGAAGTCATTATTTGAGTTTAACAAATAATTTAAACTGCATTCATAGATATTTAAATAATTACATGGTTGAACCGGGAATCGAACCCGTTACACGAGAAAAATAATTACCCTGTAGCTTACCGATCGAAAGGCTTCATCATAAGGATATTTTTTTGCTAAATAACATAGTGTCAGAAATAAAAGGAAGACCATGAATTATAACATTTTTAATACAAAATTAATCAATTAATCAAATGCTCAAAATTAGTCCGTTCCTGTTGAATACAAAGTCGCACTATTTTGATTATTTCGCTCCCTGTCGATTTTTTGATCTTGTTGACCACAACAATACTTTTTAAACCACAAAATCATAACATTAGCCTTACAATAGCACCGCGAAAGATAATAATATCCTGATAGAAACACACCATCTCGATTTATTATGAAACGGTTGGTGGATAATATCCACCACCACCACCAGGATATTTAGAATAATACGTAGAGTTCGTCGTCAGTGTTTATCATTTGGTGCTGCGGTTGTGGTGAGAAACGTCCCAAATTTAGCAGATTATCCCCCAACCGTTTCATAATAAATCGAGATGGTGTATTTCTATCAGGATATCTTTCGCGGTGCTATTTATTGTAAGGCTAATGTTATGATTTTGTGGTTTAAAAAGTATGCTTCGATTAAATCAACATTATTTTGATACGCAATGGTTATGTAAACAAATCACAACACAATGTAAAAATCGTACAATGAAAACCATAGAAACAAAAGAATAAAAGTTTGAAAATGGGACACATTTATGAATTATTTCTTTATAATCAGCCAGCCGAAATGCGATGGACAAAATAATTTCGGCTCAGGATATGGCTCGATTTGTTGCATACAACCAGGTACCTATTAGGTATTTACGTATCTCTTTATCATTTTATCATGCACTTAAATTATAATAGGGAAATGATGCGTACTTCTCAAGTGGGTACATTTATTAGTAATAGGTATTTATGATAATGTCAGTTGTATGTCCTTACGGCAATTTCAGCTTGACATTTTTCTGAACAAAATTTCACATCAAATGTTAAAATTCAGGGTCTTCCTTTTATTTCTGACACTATGTTATTTAGCAAACAGTAATAATTATGATGAAGCCCTTCGATCGGTATGATAAAGCTACAGGGTAATTATTTTTCTCGTGTAACGGGTTCGATTCCCGGTTCAACCAAGTAATTATTTAAATATCTATGAATGCAGTTTAAATTGTTTTTTAAATTCAAATAATGACTTATTTCAGTAAAATGTTCCATCTACAATATTCAAGGTCCTTCCATGTGGCATAGCCGTGAGACGCCCTGTACATATGAAGTTTCATGTATTTAAAAACAATATAAACCAATGTAACGCACCTTTGTAACTTGATTATATTCATGATAAAGTGACGGAAGATAATGAACCCTAAGAGGGTAATGCAAACCGCATGGAAGGTAATGAACTAGGCTTGGAAGGTAATGATATCGGAGTAAAAGTATGATCATATATAGAAGATGAGAATGACAACACGATTGTGTTCAATGGATTAATAAAGACGCATTAGGGAGTATACTTATTATCTTTAATCAACCTTTGAAATATGTACAATACATTTTACATTCCCGTCTCAACTGACTATTGTTTTGTGGAATTGACTCTGATTTGTCGAGAGCAAGAGGGTCATGTTTTTTTATCTCATTCAGGGTCTAGGAATACAAGAGCATTTTCAGCATCATTATGACTTTCAGGGAGAGAAATTATCAATTAATATCAGTTTTGTTTCCTTCTGTTTTCTATTTAAATAGTTTGAGATATTTTCTCCATCTTTTCCTTTGCCAACGTTATGCTCTGGCGCTAATGTTATACTGTTTTTTTTTCCATATTCCTCTTTATTCGATCTCCTTTTTTCTTTTTGAGTTTAAAACAATCTGTTTTTTTTTCTTTTTTACTTTTTCATGATCTTTCTTTTTATTTTTGCCATTGCAGTCTCTGAAAGATCAAATAATTAATAAATAATTGTATGGTATAAAGCAAGATGAAAAAAATCTAAGACAGAAATGGGATTTTAACGGATTTTAATGATTTTTTCTCGCTCTGGCGCTCGGTCGCAAACCCTCAGGGGCCGTAAAACATTATCTGAACATTTAGCTTAGCCGAAGATTATAAGTAATATTTGCAATTTATCTACTTTTTGTCGGTTGTTTTGTAAAATTAACATTTTAAATAAACGTGCAATACAATTATGAAACTATTTGTACAATCCGGAATTTCTTACTGTGCCCGAAAGGTCTGAAATTCCGGAATCCTAGGATTCAAGCCCTACTTCCCAGATTTATTTTGTTAAAAATCGGTAAAGCAGGATAGACGATCAAAGAAATAAACATACCTATATTCTCACATTCGGATTTATAATATTAGAATAACCATGAAAGGCTTTGTTTATTTTGGAAACGGAAAGGCATTCATTCCCTTCCAAAGGTTATCATTACCTTCATTCAATTTTTCCGTAAAATAGAGGGTAATGAATCGGAAGGAAATGAATATTTGCCCTTTGATCCTAATTTGATTATGTTGCCGCTGTCCCTGTTCTACTTCATTTAATATGCAATAACAATTCAACACGCAGGATGGCGACGAAGTTTGGGCAATACCATCTCTCTCCGTGCAACAATATACACTTTTTTTTTTGTTTTTGCCCGGTGACTAGCGCCCTCCCGCTTAGGGATGAGGCGCTTGAAATGCAGGAGGGTGGCGCGCCGTAGATTCATGCCACCGTTGTGTGCACAAGTAACTTTAAACTTGCACTTTCTTCATCGAGGATGGTAATGAGGTTTTTGATTTGACAAAACTAAAACCTTGATTCTTACAATTTTAAATACTGTATTACAGTATATAAAATTAATCAACCCGAATTATATATTGTTTATTTGTTGCTTAACATGATAAAATGACAGATATCGTAATTACTTGCAAAACTAGAGAATTAAATAATATCAAAGCCAATGAATGGTCGTTGGAAACAGGAGGGTAATGAGATTCTGGTGTATTTTGTCATTTTTTTTATCATTTACCTACTTGCATAAAGACAATTCGTGTTAAATGGAACCGAAAGAACTTTTAGGCTGTAATAAACCCTTTAAAAAAGATCGATAAGAAATCTTAAAATCACACCACTTTTAACTCTGGAAATCTGATTTGAATTAAATGCAAGAACGACCCAACTGCACGGCGGGGACATTGTTTTATATAAATGTAGTGTTGATATTAAACTAACTAAAACGAAGCAGCGCCTCGACTCTACCCAGCAACCACGCCGCGACCGCGCCGCGACGCCCCGTCCTTGAGTTCACAGCAAACGACCTCCTTTACATGCTTGTAAAATGAAATGATGTAGCCAGCCGTAGAGAAAGAAACGTTTGTCGTTTTTTTAGTCAGCCTGTAAGTAGGCTTAGGTATCTGTTTGATAATACTTGTTGGTAGAAGGCTGAAAACATTTAAAATTCGTATGTAATTAATATATTTATCTTTGTAAACAAATTCTTTGCACTGTGATATTTTTCAGGACAAACCCCCGTAAATACTCGTTTGAAATGAAGCTGAAATTTCCTGACGTGAAGATGTTAGGGCAGTACGACATAAATGGCAAAGTGTTCATCCTGGAATTAAACGACCAAGGCCCGTTCACCGCAAATTTAAGTAAGTTGATTTGAAATAGCTGGAACCTGGATAAAGCGGTGACGCGGGGCCTCACTTACCTGAATAACTTGGATAACGGGATACACCTAAATAAAATGCATGATATTCATGTTTGTTCAAAGAATAATAGCGTTTTATTAAGTTTTTGAGTAAATTTTAGTGTGACATACTCGTATATGGCGTGGCGAAACTGCAAGGGTTTCTAGTTTGACTACGAGGTCCCAAAGCACCGTCTTTCCATACCTACTTTTATTTAATAACTTGTTTAATATTACAATAGAACTTGTAATCATGAGCGCTCTAAATTAGATTGTAATATTGTTTGTTTCTCACTGATAGTTATCAGTGAGAAAGCTAAAATTTTGTACCTACTAGCTGCACATACTCGTACATGGAAAGCATTTTTTCATAGTAGAAAATTTTCACATCGCGTTCTTTTATACTTAATCGTTAATTTTCTTAATCGCTTTTCCTCGTGAAGCGATTTTTATACTGCGTTATTTAATGTTCGTGATTTTTACTATTCGCATTTTTCCGTTCCCAATTCTTCCCTACGCAAATTTTCATAATAGTAATTAGTTAATTACCTACATCGTAATACGTAGGTAGGTTAGGTTAGGGTCCGTCTCAGTATCAGGCCCGGAGGGCTAAAACATCCCAAAAATAAATGCTCTACCAAGTGGAGCTCCGTCGAGTAGGTATGTGAAATGATACGAGAAAGCGCTACATGAAGAAACGAATGATTTATTTGCGATCATGAAAGAACGCGATGTGTAAGTTAGCTACAAACTATGCTTTTGTAAAACAATGTAACAAATCGGCAGAATAACGAAAAATTTAACTTAAAGGTAAGACATTAGAGAGCTTTTATAACTTTTATATAAAACCACGAAAAAGGTTGATGAAAGCGGCCGGGTTAAAAATACTAATACGATAACATGTCAAATATTACCGCCCGGCAGGTTTACCCCGGGCAGAGTAGAGCCCCCAAATCTTGGACTACAGTGTTTTTCCGCTACGGTGAGTTCTGTGACAGCCGCATTTCGTAATTTCAATCACATAATATAGTCACATGCGAGGTATTTAAAAATAGACGATTAATTATTTAAGTTTCTGAACGGTGCCGCCAGGTGTGTACCGGTGTAGTTTTTATGTAAAGTTAAAGTAACAAGTGTAATACGTGTTTATATGAGCTGTCACAGAAGTCATCGTAGCTGAAAAACACTGTAAGTATGCTCTAGCGAATAAACATACGACACCGGCAATACTCGGAAACCACCACTATTTCCGAACACAGAGATTAAGCACACTGGTTGCGTCCTATGGTCTGCGGCTGCGGTCAGGTCAAGTATCTTTTATCTCTGTCATAATTTAATTAACTGATAGAGGCAAAAGATGCTTTATCGGACCGCAGACCGCAGAACGCATCCAGTGTGCCAAATCCCTTATAAATTACCTTTTAATCACTGATGAATTTGTGTCCAATAAATCATTATTCGCTTCATTCATGAGCTAAATAATGATTCGAATAAACAACCATCCGTTACAAAATTAATTGCGGGCCATATTTTGTTCACTGATAATTTTATATGGCAAGTAGTCAACTAGAAAGAGACAGTTACATGAAAGATCAAGAAGACCACTTCAACTTAACTTTCTCACCAGTCATTTAATGGAATAAATAACGAAAATATGACACTGAAACGCCACTCGTTCTTCACATAAGTACCCCCCTAGTTTTGAAAAGCTTTTAAATTTTAATACTTATGACGCCCAACAATAAAATACAGGAAAAAAAACATTTCCGTTTTTCGTGTGCAGACGGACGGATTTAATTTTTATCTCTAGAGATGTGCCGTTGTCGAGAATTCTCACATGGTGCATTTTAATTATGGAGATCCTTTTCCTCTAGTCAAATATATCGTTACTAGAGGACGCCCGCGACTTCGTACGTGTAAAATTAGTTTCCCGCTACTCCTCCTACTTACTTCTTCCCGTTGGGAGTTTTCGGGAAATCCTTTCTAACTGCACTCTTAGACATCGTAAGGAACCTATGTACCTTTGGAATCCTTAGACTCAGCGGTTTGGGTATTTGCATTTCACCAAGCTTTTACTCGTCTGTGAGTTTTACCTTTTTTTAATAAAATCGGAATGAGTTTTTAAAAAAGTGTAAAAAAAAAATGTTATGTAAATCAAAAGCACTAAGGAGTATTGATATCAAATTCGAAGCAAGTCACCCCAAAAATAACTTTTTACCCCTTTTTCACCCCCTTAGGCAATGAATTTCAATAAAATACGAAACACGTCTTCCATCAATTCTGTTAAACAAAGTTTAAGCAAAATTTTAGTAGATTGAATCAAGGAATCACGTTGTCCTATACAAATTTTGCCCCCTTTTTCCCTTAGGGGTAGAATTTCGGAAAATCCTTCAAAGCACACCTTCCAAGTTTAAGGTCTCTACGATCAGTGGTTTAGGCTGTGCGTTGATCCGTCAGTCAGTCAGTCAGTCAGTCAGGACAAAGCATTTTATTTGTATAGATAAGTAGGTCTACCTAAATCTCATGAAAAAAAGGAAATATATTTATAGCTTGACATTCTGGGGTAATAGGATAAAGAGAGATTTCAATCAAGAAGTAAGTGTAATATACGTACCTACTGGGTACAATAGTTCATTTTCCACCAGTTCTGTAAAAGTATGATGTGGTGGGCTCAGTCCGCGTACCTGCAAGTCTTTCCTTTCTTAAGGAAATATTCCATTTTCAGGATAAAATTAAAAGATCACGTTTGTGCAATTTATACCTATGCCGTAAAGACGGAACAAACTAAACCAACAATCAATAAATATTAGTAACGATTACATACTCGCTTACAAACAAACTTTGGGCTTACATTTCCTTTACTTGCAAGTAAGTATTAAAGTTAAATTAAAACAATCATGTGCTGTAATATTTATGTTTAATAGGTATATAGCTAGCTAAGAGACGATCTGTAACTTATACAGAAATATTTTTGAGCCGACTGCCAAGAAGGGTTATAATATAATATTAGTGTTTTCCAGCTACGATGAGATCTGTGACAGCTGTATTTGGCAATTTCAGTCACTTCCTATAGTCACATGCGAGGTATTTAAAAATAGGCGATGTTACTGAACGGCGTCGCCAGGTACCAGTGTAGTTTTTATGTAAAGTTAAAGAAACAAATGTACTTACTTGTTTATAATTATGAGCTGTCACTTGGCTGTCACAGAACTCATCGTAGCTGAAAAACATTGTAGGTATGTTTAGTAATATTATTTCTTAACTCGTATCATCTAAACGACTGGATGTTTTTCTAAAATGAAGGTACGTACTTATTGTTGGATTTGTGTCGGCAACCCAATTGCAGCGGTTTTTAGGTCCGCAATGTGTGTGGCTGTAAAAACACTTTTTACCATTAATTCATTAGGGTATCAAAATGAAAAATTTAAAAAGATGATTACAAAAACATTACAAACTTGCAAAATTAATTGATGTATTGCTTGAACCATTGAAGGTACTTTTCCCTCGAAAGTGTCAAGACTAAACTGTCAGATCTCTTTCTTGCCTAGCTGTTCGCTTCACCCTCAAAAGTTGTTAAATTAACCTCAAAATTCACACGCAATTAATAGTAGTCGTAGTAAAATAAAACTAAAAAGAATAATAGATGACAAACCAAAGTTCACAAACTAGTCCCCGCCAGCAATAACTTGTAACATCCAAGTTTTTTTTGTTATTAGTGTTATTACTGATAATGTACAATAGACCTTGTTTTTCTCCTTGCACTTTAATTTTTTGACATTTAGTACACAACAAAGTAGCTGTCTGTACGCTTAGATCTTCTAAACTACGCAATAAAATTTAATGTAGTTTTCAGCAGTACAGCAGAGTACAAGAAGTTCTGGTTTATGCACGGGTCTTACAGAAACAGACATAAACCGGAGCGAAGCGGGGCGGGTCGCTAGTTAATAATAAAGACAGTTTTAGCAGTCGGGATTTTTGTTCCATAAATATTTTAGTTGATATAGAATCTGCGAGGGGTGTGAGCTATTACTGTTTTTTTTCTATTCCTTATAAAGACATCATGAAGACCTAGGCCGTGCCGAACAGTTTTTATTCGCCGTAAGTTTGGTGGCAAAACATAATCCTAGAATTAAATGTAAAACCCCAATATTAAGGGTACTAACTCGAGTTTTAATTGTCAGACATAAAAGCCAAAAGCAATAATACCTAAGTAACGTTCCTGCCAATGTACAACGTAATTTCAATAGTATAAAGACGTTTTGGTTTCATTTGCCAGTCTATTGCAAAACACGACTCTAAATTAAAGATTTTCAAAGAACATCGAAGAGGGTTTTAGGAGATTTCCCTAAAAACTAACAAAAAATAACAATAGTAAAATAAGTTAAAAATAAAGTCGTTTAATAACAGAGAATAACAAACCCTGACAAGCGGTGAAATTTAAATTGACATGCGTAAGGCAACATTGCCAGATGAAAATCGATTTATATTTTAGTTTAAAATTTGACATGATATTCAGATACTTAAACACATTTAATGAAAATTTTTGATTACCTAAATAATTTATTTTTTGTTTCAGCTAATGTTAAGGCTTCGGTCCAAAATAAATTTATAGTAAAAAATGGTCATCTAGTACTTTCAGACTCAAAAACGGACTTTTCCTTCAGAAACATGAAGTTCCACTTGGAGAATTTGTTGAAGGGCTCGCCGATGGGTGCGTATATTGAGGACCAGTGGCGTAACTATACCAACAGAGGCCCGTGGCAAATTCGTCGAATAGGGCCCTTTCACTTTTATTACAAATAATATAAATATTAGGTTCCCGCGGTGCTCGCGGCCTCTCGGACCGGGCCCTCAGAGGCCGGGGGCCCGCGGCATGTTGCCCGCTCTGCCAACCTATAAATACGCCACTGTTGAGAACGACGGTTAATGTGAAGCGAGGTTTAAACTAGCAATAAAAATGGCAGAAGTTTTCTGCTATCTTACTCCAACTTTTAGGTTAAAAAAGACAGCAATATTGTGCTTGCTTTGAGAATGGAAGTTAAAGTAAGACGGCAATCAACTTCTGCAATTTTTATTGCGAGCCTTATTCACGCTTTAGTAATTACTTAAATTGCGTTTTTTGTTTCAGGAGAATCTATTAATGAATCCCTAAACCAGAATGTAGACGAACTGGTGCTTGAATTAAAACCAGCGTTTGCCCGGGAAATCAATAAAATAATAGTCCGCACTTTGAACAGAAGTGTGGAGAACTTGCCTTTAACAAAATGGCAAGCTGCAATAAGCTATTGATTTAGTCCCTAGTGTTACAATGTTACTAATATGAAAATCACCTTGCACAAAATCAAAGAGTCGGAACATGTCGGTTATAATCGTAAATGTAAATTTGAACCTAAACCTTGTTGATAAATATGTGTCGTTTGAACCCACTGTATTTTTTTCAACCTTTGTGCGTACTTTATTTCAATAAGTAATAAAAACTTGCATGAAACGATATTCTGGCCCAAATCTTTCACATTTGGAAATAAATTCCCCTGAATCTTGAATCGTATCTCAATCGACTCACTACAAAATGATTTACAAACTGACATCAACCAATCATAAGTTCGTCCGTTTTCTATTGGGAATGCTTGTATTGAGAGGTATACAATACCCGTCCACCTGAGCCCAAAACGCCCGGGAGCCAGTTTGAACTCCGCGCCAGGTGGGCGTGAGGGGGAATCAAAGCGCAGAGATTCCAGCGGTCAGAAAAATAAAATGGCGTAGCTTGGACCTTTGAGTGAAGTTTGGTGTCGTTATTTAGGTAACTAGATGATACCCAATTCATTCCCATACCCGTTTTTAGGGTTCCGTAGAAAATTATGACGCAATACTTAAAATAATGAACTTTTAGTCGTAACACAATGCAAACAGACCCGTATAGTTTTATATTTTTGTATTAAACTTGGTTTTTAACAAATACTGTCCAAAAGCCCATTTAACGGACATTTTAAAAACATTAACATTAAATATACATTTAACTATTTTCAATGTAAAACAAACTAATTATTGCACGTACCTATTTACTGGATTATTTCTCTGAAAAACGACTGCAATTTGTTCAGTAAACTGTACATAGCGGCCACCCGTGACCAGAGAGTAGACTCACCTGGAAACTTTTTTTCTCATGAAAATGAAAGTAGTCCTCTTGATCTATAATTCATGGGTTTAATGAGATCAGCGCCTCTATTCCCGGCAGTAAAAACCATATCGTATTTGACCTGTTACGGTATTGTTTTGACGGCAGCCGCCATTACTGTCAAGGAAATAAGAGCTATCAAAACGTTGACAATACGATAACAGATCAAACACGATATGGTATTTAGCGCCTAGTATACCAGCAACCTTATCTTTAAGAGGCCTTACAATCTTGAACGTTCTTCGGTTCCACGAAATCATGCTCTATAGATGGCGTTAGCGCTCACCATGTTGGCCATGGCCGTAGAGAAAGAATAGAATATAGTAGGCATTGTACCAGGTACCGGGTGGGAAGGCTGATGCGTTTATAATTATTACGTATGTATAAACGAGATGCATTTACTCTTACCTGTCCCTTTCTCACGTATACGTTTGGCACAAAAAATTGTTGCAGACAAACCTGACAGCGGATTTGCGTAGGATGAGTTGTTTGCTGGTTTCGTGTGTTACAGAACAGTCTCGTGGTGGTGAACTGTAGTATTTTTGGCTGTAAAAGCTGGAGTGAGCGAAATGTGAGCACATAACCTTTCATTCGTAAGTTGAAACATTATACTAATGTTGTGGTCTTTTAAATCCTGATTGACAAACCGTCACCGAGATACATTCATTCATTTTATGGATACATTTTTCAAAGTATTTTTTCTCCTGAACTATATAAGGTAGAGCAATCAAACCAAATCATAGCTACAAAGGATGGGTAGGAGTATAACTCTGATTTTTTAAAATATTTAATTCCATGAAAAAATATTGATTAAAATGTCAGAGAAATTTTTGACAGCACTTTTCAACAAGTATTTGTAAAGGTACAGCTATGGAAAGTCACACCAACGTGGCAAATTGGTGTGACTACGGATCGGTTGTGCTTAGTTGTGTATTATACCTAAAAGGAATCGTCTCTTAAAGGCATAGATCGCGTCCTTCGAGGAGTAAACATTTTTCGTAAAATCTTATCAGTTTGTCCTCCATATTCATTGCCCAGAAATTGTAGTCTATTTCTATTATTTCCATTTTAAGGTGATTTTAAGGTGATGAAATTGATAACACCAATCATGTTTCGGATTTAAAACAACATAATGTTTTCTTGGTTTGCTAGGTGTGTAGTAGTCTAGGGTATCGCGTTCATTTCTTTTATCATTTTTTATACCTAGATGAAACATAATCGAATGAATAGGTAGGTATACAACATATCTTTTAGCAATGACCGCTGAAACTTTGGCAAAATTGGATGCAGTCAGTTAACACCTTCTTAACTCCAACCATAGGGCACTTTCCGACTGCTCTATTGTGTCACATTATTTTTTTCATATCACCTACTCGGAAAGGGGACTTTTCTTCCCTGCTAGGAGGGATCAAAGTGGCACTTTTCTGTCCAAGGACATTTTGTTGCCAAATTTGATAATTGTTGTTAAGTGCGATAATTTCCTGTTGTTAAATTTGATAATTTCAGCATTTCTAGAATGTGTGAATAATTAAATTTGTTTCATCACTAAGATCTTTTATTTTCCTCATAGGTGATGTGAAAAGCAGTATGTGTCACACGGTAGCAAAATTATTTCCACCTTGGGCGTTAACACTTGAATCCCTCACTACTCTCAGGATTCTATTTTAGAATCCCTCGCTACGCTCGGGATTCAATTGTAGAATTTTTCGCTTCGTTCAGGATTCAATGTACGCCCTCGCCTTAAATATGTCATTTTGCTCCCTTGTGACACAATCTACTAGTTCCTCTTTGTGCCATTTGCCTTTACAGCGTCTAAAAAAAGATTAATTGACACCGTCGGCGCATTCTACACATACATATTATAAACGAACAATACGGTAGTTGACTCTATATCAAATCGGGAACTTTTATTGAAACGTCAAAAACGATTGCTAGTATGAAGTTTGTATGAAAAACTGCCTTGTGACTAGGGCTTCCAAAATTACGGAAATATCAATTACGTTATTGATAACGGAATTATTTTTAAAAATGTCGTAATTAGGGAATTACGTAATTTTTCCTATTTTAGTTAAGAGTTATATTTTCAGTAGTATTAATGAAAACAACAACTTTTCAGGCATTATTAAAGTTTCATTATATTACAATTATAAACAAAAATAGAAAATAAAATCAACAATTACTTGAACATCTTTATTTATTATTTATTTATTGTTTTTCCCCTGAAAATGGGCCCTCATGAAAGATAGAGCGTCCAAAGATTTATCAGCTAATGAGCTTCTCAGCTTATTGCAAAAATAGCCGGCGGAAGAAAAAGCTCGTTCAGCTTCAACACTCGGCTGTATTGTTAATAAATAATTGTATGCAGCATTAAGGTAGACTTCGCGTCCACCGCCAGTACTATCTTATACACATACACACATTTCGACTCTTTTATTAGAGTCTAAGTCTCTGTTGGCAGTGGAAACATTTTTGCTAGCACTTGTAGCCTTCTGTAGCTCTTTATCGAGTTCTTGTGCGAAGGTTAAATCTTCGTGTCCGTTATCGCCACTTATGGTTGCAGTATTTGCAGTTTCGGTGTAGGCTGATTGCTGCAAATGTCGCCGCGGACTCACTTGTGTTTTCTTAAACTGCACTCTATCAACTGCCGACTGACCACTAAACGCTTTCTGTTTCAAATATCATCCTTCTAATGCAATAAGGGATTCCCCTATAAGGGACTTTCTTGAAACTTTGGGAAGTCCCTTATGTACTCTGTAGGCAATATTGATCCTTATTCCGTTTGTGAAAGAACGTATTATTGTTCAATATTTATTTTTTGTGAGGTTATCAACTCGAGCCTAACGGGAGTAACGGGGAATTACAGAGTCCTCTACCAAACACAACTAATTAAAGTAGGCTGAAGGCGGGGAAATCCCGTGCCCGCCAGTGTCAAAAATGGTAAAAGTGTATCGTGTGGACGTGTCTTAGCAAAAACATTTCTAATAATGTTAAAAAAAATATTTTTTAATGTACAATCGGATGTGATACTAAAAGTAAAAAATAACGTAATTACGGATTTTAACTTTTGAATAACGTATTTATTAGAAGCCTAAAAATCATCCGTAATTACGTTATTACGTAATTCCGTAATTACGGAAAAGAAGCCCTACTTGTGACGTGATTCTTAGTGATCAAACAGCTTCCTTTTTTTAGTTTTTCAGAAATAGTTAAAAAATAGAGTATATTGCAAAAATAAGCGAAATCTAAGTTTTTTCCGTGTATTTTTGAGGGCTTGGTTTAGAAATAGAGTTAAATGTTTCACTTAAGGCATTAGTCAAATACCGAATTAAATTTAAAAACCCTTGTCTCTATTACTTGACGCATAAGAGCGTGTGTGTCAGATGTAATATATTTGAGCACAATAATGGGTTATATATTATTGCTGATTATTATTATTATTCATAGATATTTATTTAATTTTCTGTAAATTAGGTTTTTTATAATAAACATTCAATTTTTTTTATTTTTATTAGCCTGTTTTTGTGTCCCACTGCTGGGCAAAGGCCTCCCCTCGTTTTCGCCATTCGTCTCTATCCAGAGCGCACTCCCGCCAATCCCAACATTCAAATATAAAAGTAAAATAACAATACTAATACAAAAAATATACATTATAAAAAACCTAACCTACGGGTGCCGCCGGCAGCGGGGCAGGAATCAAACTACCGGTGGTTAGGGCTGCAGAGAGAGGAACCTCCTCACAATGCGTGCCGTGTCGAGGAGTACTGCCTTCTGTATCTGGCCCTTGATCCAGCCATCTAGCGAGAGTCTCTTGAGGTGTTGGTCGAGACTCTTCGCTATAAGACCGTTGGCCGAAACAACTATCGGGACAATGATCGTCGAGTCAACATCCCACATGGCGGTCACCTCGTGAGCCAAGTCAAGGTACTTGCTGAGCTTGTCCTTCTCAGCCTTCACGAGGTTCTCGTCATGCGGGATGGTGACGTCGACGAGCACTGCCCGGCGTTGAGATCGATCTGCCAACACGATATCAGGCTTATTGGCGACAATAGTCCTGTCCGTGATGACAGATCGATCCCAATAGAGCGTAGCACGACCATTTCCGAGAACTGGCGCCGGTGTGTACTTATAGTACGGCACTTCAGAATCAACAAGATCATATTGAAGGGCAAGTTGTTGATGGATGATCCTGGCCACGAGGTTATGTCTGTGCAAGTACTCACCGTTGGCCAAATGCGAACAACCGGAAATTATATGTCTGAGGGACTCGCCGGGGCAACGGCACGCTCGACAAATGTCAACCGTGCCATCCCTCAGAATATACTTCCGGTAATTGTTCGTCATTATGACTTCGTCAGCAATTGCACAGACAAAACCTTCGGTTTCCCCAAAAAGGTCACCAAAACGTAGCCAGTTCACGGACGCTAAAAAGTGTACATCGGGCCTGGGTAGGGCCCGGTAGAAGCGTCCGTGTAACTCCTTGCTCTTCCATATGCTCTTGCGGTCCTCAGTGCTCAACACCGTTGGTCTGCGCCAGTTTCCGTTTGCCAAGGAGAGAGGCGTGAGGTTCCTGTCAACTAAAACCACATCGCGATGCATCCTACACTCATTGTTAAGGAAATAATCCCTGAGATTGCACACCTCGCGGTTGTGGAGATTCTTAGCATTTAAAATGCCTCGACCTCCACATTTTCTCGGGATGTACAATCTCATAACAGATGAGCGTGGGTGCAACATGCGATGTGATTTAAGCAGTAGACGGACCCTCCTATCCAGAGCATCCAGCTCAGTCTGAGTCCATCTTATTATTATTTCATAGATATTTATTTATTTTTTTGTAAATTAGGTTTTTTATAATAAACATTCAAATATAAAAGTAAAATAACAATACTAATACAAAAAATATACATTATAAAAAACCTAACCTACGGGTGCCGCCGGCAGCGGGGCAGGGCTCAAGCTACCGGTGGTTAGGGCTGCAGAGAGAGGAACCTCCTCACAATGCGTGCCGTGTCGAGGAGTACTGCCTTCTGTATCTGGCCCTTGATCCAGCCATCTAGCGAGAGCCTCTTGAGGTGTTGGTCGAGACTCTTCGCTATAAGACCGTTGGCCGAAACAACTATCGGGACAATGATCGTCGAGTCAACATCCCACATGGCGGTCACCTCGTGAGCCAAGTCAAGGTACTTGCTGAGCTTGTCCTTCTCGGCCTTCACGAGGTTCTCGTCATGCGGGATGGTGACGTCGACGAGCACTGCCCGGCGTTGAGATCGATCTGCCAACACGATATCAGGATTGGCGACAATAGTCCTGTCCGTGATGACAGATCGATCCCAATAGAGCGTAGCACGACCATTTTCGAGAACTGGCGCCGGTGTGTACTTATAGTACGGCACTTCAGAATCAACAAGATCATATTGAAGGGCAAGTTGTTGATGGATGATCCTGGCCACGAGGTTATGTCTGTGCAAGTACTCACCGTTGGCCAAATGCGAACAACCGGAAATTATATGTCTGAGAGACTCGCCGGGGCAACGGCACGCTCGACAAATGTCAACCGTGCCATCCCTCAGAATATACTTCCGGTAATTGTTCGTCATTATGACTTCGTCAGCAATTGCACAGACAAAACCTTCGGTTTCCCCAAAAAGGTCACCAAAACGTAGCCAGTTCACGGACGCTAAAAAGTCTACATCGGGCCTGGTTAGGGCCCGGTAGAAACGTCCGTGTAACTCCTTGCTCTTCCATATGCTCTTGCGGTCCTCAGTGCTCAACACCGTTGGTCTGCGCCAGTTCCCGTTTGCCAAGGAGAGAGGCGTGAGGTTCCTGTCTACTGCAACCACATCGCGATGCATCCTACACTCATTGTTAAGGAAATAATCCCTGAGATTGCACACCTCGTGGTTGTGGAGATTCTTAGCATTTAAAATGCCTCGACCTCCACATTTCCTCGGGATGTACAATCTCATAACAGATGAGCGTGGGTGCAACATGCGATGTGATTTAAACAGTAGACGGACCCTCCTATCCAGAGCATCCAGCTCAGTCTGAGTCCATCTTAGTATGCCAAAGGAGTATGTGAGCAGCGGCATCACCCAGCCATTGGAGGCGCGCACCTTATTGCCACCCGACAAAAGACTGTTAAGAACTTTTGTCAAGCGACAGAAGAAGCGCTCCTTCACTGACTGCTTGACATCGCCCACCACGATACCCAAAGACTGTGATATACCAAGATATTTGTAGGTTTCAACTTCGGAGAGAGATCTGAGAGTCATTGTCTCAGAAAGTTGCAAATTCGATGAATTTACAACTTTCCCTCGTTGAACATGCATAACCGCACACTTATCTACACCGAATTCCATCTTGATCGCACTACTGAACTCTTGTGTGATTTTCAATAGTGCGATAAGATCTTGGCGCTTCGATGCAAACAGTTTGAGGTCATCCATGAACAATAAGTGAGAAATGACTTCAGCTTCTCTACAAAGTCGATAGCCAAGCCCGGAATCCGACAGCAAAGAGCTAAGAGGATTCAAGGCTAGGCAAAACCACAAAGGACTCAGACTGTCACCCTGGAAGATGCCTCTTTCAATCCTTATCAAGTTAGCCAAATCAGAGGGGACATCTCGACCACCTGGTTGACGAAGGACTGTGACCCACTGCCTCATACACACACCTAAAAAGGACCTCAAAGTTGCATCAACTTTATACAACTCTAAGATCCTTTCGAGCCATGAATGAGGCACCGAGTCATAAGCCTTCTTGTAGTCAATCCAAGCAGCCGAGAGGGCCGCCTTGTTTCGCCTAACTTGCTGGCAAATGGTCATGTCTATGAGGAGGAGCTCCTTAGTACCGCGGGACCCAACCTTACACCCATTTTGAGCAGAGGCCATAACGTTGTTTGCAATAAAATGTGCATTTAATTTTGTGCTCAAAATGGATGTAAGGAGCTTGTAGATGGTAGGCAAGCATGTAATGGGTCGGTAGTTCTTTGGATCCGCGGTACTACCGGACTTGTGGAGCAGGAAGGTGACACCAGTTGTTAATAAAGGTGGCAAGGAACCAATCTCAAGGGCATTTTGGAGTTGTGCTGCTAAACACTCATGTGAGGCTTTGAACCATTTAATCCAAAAGTTGTGCAATCCATCCGGCCCAGGACTTTTCCAGTTCTGAGCCATTCGAATTGCACAACTTACGTCTTCGGGGCAGGTAGTAATAGGCCCCATTGGTTCAATAGCCTCACATGCGCGTTCAACAACACACATCCAGTCTCCTTCTGTGTGCACGACAGGCACCGACCAGATGCTGCGCCAGAAATCAATCATAGCAACAGGATCCGGTAGGTGCCCATCGCTCACACCTTGATCAGTTCCTTCCCACTTTCTGTACACCTTCCTCTGATCGCTTTGGAAGAGGCGATTTTGTTGGTATCTATCCACGCGCTCTCTAAAGCGACGAATACGGCTTGCCCACGCATAAACCTTCTGCTTCAGGAAGTCAATACGTTCCGTGACACAAGCCATATAATGCTGGGGCCTTATTCCGGTCCCAGCAAAGGCTTGGTTCACGAAACGCATGACACGGGGGCGTTCATTGCCCCCCCTGAAGCAGATTAGCTTTGCTATGAGAGTCCTAAACTTATCGATACGCCGCTCAATTCGTACTTGCCAAGCGGGGACAGACCCGCGAGCACGTGGAGCTCGGTCAGTGTCCAGAAACTTGACACGAGCTACGCGGCACGCAGCTATGACCCCGCAGTATAAAATTGAGTGGGTATCGATAATATCCTCGCTGGCTTGTAAATATGACACCAGCAAGGCGTTTAGGGCTCCCATAAGCGCCAAATTTCGTTTACACGCAGGCAAGCGTGGTAGACGAGGCCTAGAGTTGGTTGTGGACCGATACTGCGCCATCGCGTCTTCCAAAGCCCTCCTCAATTTCTCATTTACCTGGCTAGTAACACTTATATTCGTACAATCCTCAACGTCGATAACGGGATCATCCTGCACTGACAATACGTGTTGGGCGACTGGCATCGAAACCGATAACGCAGCAGGAGGGTCCCGTGACGAAGCGGAGGTTGCACGAATAGGAAGCGATTCCAGGCGGAGCCGATCAAGTACAGACTGATCCAGCCGCCGGAGCCGCTGAATGGCCCGCACTTGATCCGATAGTCGTTGGGCGGTAACGGTGATGGCCGGCTCGAGGGTCTGAAACAGAAGCAGCATCCGATCACGATACGCAGTGAGGTTAGTTTCTCCCTCTGTAGCCCCGTAATACGCTCGCATGCAATTTTCATTATTAATTTGTGACCATCGCATGCGGCGCACTAAACCACCGGTAGCGGGAGCCGTGCGCGGGGCGGGATGCCCCGCTGGCCCCAAGCGTGCCGGCAGCGGTGGTCGCCCACGTCGCGCAGGTGGTCGCGGCGGCGGAGGCGGCGGCCCGCGCTCGTCGCTCGACTCGCTGGTGTCGGCCGCGGTGGCAAACTCGTCACCCGACGACGATGGCGAGGAGCTGGACGAGGCGAGGTTTATTATTATTATTATTATTGTTGACACCAATATCAGTTTGAATTGTTTCTATTGTTGAATTTCATCCAATCAATGAGTGCATAATTTAAACCTTACAATATAATGTAGCCCAAACTATTTAACACTTAAAAATAATGTTTATATAAGAATACTAACGTACCTATCTGGTAGTAGCAGTTGCACTTTACACCTTTTCTGATCGTCGTCTCCATTCAAAAAACAAAACAAGCTGTACCTAAGCGCTCGGCGCGGAATGAGCGAACGGGCGTGTTGCACCCATGTTGCAGCGAGATTTATAGGTAGGTAATGTTTAAAAGTTCATGTACAATTTACATAAAACCCGATATTCCATTCATCATTTCCGATTTTCTGAACGTAAATATTAGGCAACTTTACTACAGAAATGTTTTTTATTGAAAAATAACTATAGGTACGACGATTAATAAAAAAAAATGGTATTGCTGTACTCCTAAACGTCTTCCTACTGTTTCCCAACAGAAAACGGACGTGTAGCGCGGGCCGGCGGCGGGCGGCGGCGGGCGGCGGCGGCTCGTTGTGCGTGAAACTATCTTAACTAATACCTACTCGTAGTTTTCAAACAAAAATTCCCTCCGAATTTATCAAAGGTTTTTAAAAATACTTATAATATATTTATACTTATATATTGTATAGCTATACCACCGTTACTCAACGTTTATTAGTAAGGGGGTAAATTTCTAATATTGTAGAAACAGCGGGTTGTGGGCAATGAATGATTGATGCTATTTTTTATACCCTGTTATGATATTATTGAGTTTTTTCGCAAGATTTTAAGTTCTAATACCTGGATAAATGTACAAATAATAAGATTGTGTCATTTTTGACGCATCTTGAGACGAGCATAAAATTCAAATTTAAATTCAAATTATTTAATTCAGACGTTTTCACCGACTTCATTAGTAAACAAACTTAATAATAATTATATTCATCTACAGTACCATTTCTTTGTTTAAGGTCTGGGCTCCCTCGCTTCCCACTATTCCTACCTATCTCTTGGCACCGTCGGGGCCTCTTTGCTGCGGGGCTGCGGGTCTTTGCCTGCCGTGTCGCGGGGCCTGCGCGGGCCTCGAGTCTGCGCCCGGCGTATTTTTGTGACTTTTTGTGTCAACAATGTTTTATTTTATTTTGTAATTGTGTTTTGTGTGATTGTGTTGTAGGTAGTTTTCATATCTAGTAAGTTTTTTGTTTTGTTAATGCCATCTCAGCCCTGTTTTTCGGGAGTGGTTCTATTAAGTTGTAATATATGTGGTGACAACAAAACATACAAGGGTCAGCGGGGGCTCGCAATTCATACAGCACGCAAACATGGCACGCGTATGGATGTCGACCCCCCGCTCCAGAGCGCATCACAGCCTGCGTTGACATCGACTTCAACTCATTGCACTCCCACACCACTCGCCGAAAGATTGGGGCTGCTGAAACGTAATGTACCAATCATAAAAAGAATTCCTCGTGGAGCGCGAACCTCTGTGGCCAACTGCCTCTCCGAGTGCGTCGCCAAGGTTGTCACGGAAAATTCCCTTCAAGCCTGGGAGCGTCTGCTAACGTTCCCCTATTCTATTCTTCATGCGGACAAAACTAAAAAAGACTCCCTCACAAATCAAATTAAAAACAACACTTTATCTTCCGACAGACCTTTTGATTCACAAACGCGTCCAAATTTTAAAATTAGTAATACTTATTCTCAATGTTCCAAAGTGAAACAAATTGAAAATAAACTTTCAGAAGGGAACGTTAGCAGTGCTGCCCGACTTCTGTTTTCAAATGACGACTTGGCCACGCACTCTGCTGAGACCTTTGCAGCTCTCAGAGAGAAACACCCAATTCCCCCCGCCTCCTCCCTGCTTCCTGACCCTCCCGAATCAGATGACACTGTTTTATCTGTAAATGTCGATGCCGTCCAGCAGGCTATCATGTCTTTCCCTAATGGTTCAGCCGGCGGCTTGGATGGTCTTTCACCACAACATCTCAAAGATTTGACCACCTCGTCTTTAGGGGATGCGGGAAAGGCTTTGCTACAGAACGTCACTGCTCTGATTAATCTTATGTTGTCAGGTCGCGTGAATGTCGAGATTGTCCCCTTGCAGCCGACGGCAATCGGGCGGATACCACCATCTTTTTTGGCTAGAGCCACAAGATTGGCGCCATAGAGGACTATGGCGCCAATCTTGTGGCTCTAGCCAAAAAAGATGGTGGTATCCGCCCGATTGCCGTCGGCTGCACCTTTAGGCGTTTGGCGTCGAAACTTTGCTGCCGAAAATATCGTAATAGACTGTCAGACATTTTCAAACCTCGGCAGCTGGGTTTCGGCGTCAAAGGAGGTTGTGAGGCAGCTGTCCACGCTGCGCGCTCTTTTCTAAGCCGTCCGGACTATGAAGTTTTTCTAAAAATTGACGTCAAAAATGCTTTTAATTCGGTAGATCGTGGTGCCCTAGCTAGAGCTGCTGTCAAAAAAGAAGTTCCAGAATTATACGGCTATTTGTGGCAATGCTATGGGGCACCATCAAAATTACTATTAGGTGACAAAATCATATCTTCATGCATGGGTTGCCAACAGGGAGACCCACTCGGGCCTGTAATTTTTAGTTTAGTCATTCATCCAATTATTTCAGATCTAAATTCCAAATTCAATCTGTGGTACCTTGATGACGGTTCCCTTGGTGGGGACGCGTCAACTGTACTACAAGACCTGCATACGATCATCACTAAATTTTCTATTATAGGCCTCTCATTAAACTTTACTAAGTGCGAAATGTATGTGCCAGATCACATTTCTTTAGAAAAAAAAATTGATATCGTCACTAATTGTAACGCAGCTTCACCCAACATTTCGGTCCATTCAAATTCATCTTTAACACTTTTAGGTTCACCGATTTTTGACGAAGCAATCAATCCCATTATAAATTGCAAATTAAATCTTTTTAAAAATACTTCTGACCTTTTGTACGAAATAAATCCCCACATGGCGCTTTTTATTATTCGTTTTTGTCTTTTCACTCCAAAGTTCATGTATTTATTACGGAGTTGTCCAATTTGGAAATTTCCAGACATCATGGCTTCTATAGATATTACCCTTCAATCAACTCTGTCTAAATTATTAAACATTCATTTTAATTTAAGGTCTTGGACTCAAGCGGTTCTCCCAATTCGTTTCGGTGGACTTGGTATTCGATGCTCTTCTAGCGTGGCACTGCCGGCTTTCCTGTCCTCCGCTTATGGTTCGTTGTCTCTCGTCAGTATTATTTTAAATCTCCCACAGATACTTGACGTTGAGATGGCGAACCTGGTGGAGGCCAGGGATGCTTGGTGTGAGTCTTGTCCCGGAGTGGATATGCCAGTCAAGAGGCATATCCAAAGAGCATGGGATACACCTCGCCTCGAATCAATTCATGCATCTCTTGTACAAAATAGTCCGGACGATTTAGATCGCGCCCGTCTCCTCGCTGTCTCAGCAGGCGAATCAGGCCACTGGCTCCACGCTCTTCCTTCCCGTAATATAGGCACAGTCTTGGACCCAAGCTGCTTGCGAATTGCAATAAGCTTACGGCTTGGAGCCAGAATCTGTGAACCTCATACTTGTACGTGCGGGAAGGAAGTGAGTGAGCTGGGACGACATGGCCTTTCATGTTTTAGAAGTGCTGGCCGTTTGTACCGCCACGGCACAATTAATGATCTGATCCGTCGTTCGCTTGCCACTGTCTCTGTGCCTGCTGTCCTGGAACCAGCAGGTTTGCATAGAGACGATGGCAAGCGACCAGACGGAGCTACGTTGGTGCCGTGGAAACTAGGTAGGGCACTGGTGTGGGACGCGACGTGTGTTGATACATTCGCCCTTTCTCACGTCCAGACAACCCGTAATCGGGCCGGTGCAGCAGCTGAACAGGCCCAAACCAACAAGCGCCGCAAATATTCATCATTATTAAATAATTACGAATTTGTGGCGCTTGCGGTGGAAACAATGGGACCTTGGTCAGCTGACATGAAAAGTTTTATTAAGGCCCTGTCATCCCGGCTCATCGACACCTCCGGAGACCCTAGAGCTGGCGCTTACCTTTCCCAAAGGATTGGGCTAGCCATCCAGAGAGGTAATGCAGCCAGTGTCTTAGGGACCACGCCGCGAGCGGACCTGCTAGAGGGGGTGTTCTTTTTATAGTGGTGTTTATGTTTAATTTTTAATATTTGAGTAGCTTAGTTTTATTTTATTTTATTTTAAATAAGTTTAGTTTTAACTTTAACTTTTAAATTTTAACTTATAATCATGTATTTGTATCATTTCCTCGCATTGTTTGAGAAAAGCATTATATATGCCTCGGCGGAAACGAGGATTTCCTGACTCGTATTTCTGCTAATCACCTCGTCAGGAAATCCCTTACTTTCCGTTCCGCGCCTAGGTAATGCTAATAATGTAAGTACAAATGAGTTTAATCTATTGACGCGTGGAAAAATAAATACTTATCTGCTTTATACCTAACACGTAAATTAAACTACTTATTTGATTGAGAAGGACCGTGGTTAAAATCATCGAGTAAGGTGATGTATTTATAAGATCCGTGTATGTACTTGCAAATAAATGAATTTGAATTTTGATTTTGTATTTGTTTTTAGGTTACTGGGGATGGCTGTCTTCAATGGGCCCAGGGGAGCTAGTGGAAATAGAAGGCCGCATGAACAATGAGCGCTACCTTGAAGTGTTGAAGGACGTAATGCTGCCGTCAGTGCGTGTCGCATATCCTGAAGGCCAAATTTATCTGGTTCAGGATAATTCTTCAGTGCATCGGTCCCGAATTGTTCAAGACTGGCTAAAGGCCCAAGAAGACATAACGGTATTTGAGTATCCGGCTAAAAATCCGGACCTAAATCCAATAGAATTCTGTGGGTACAGACGGTTCTAAACAGGGACTCCAGTGACATAAAAAACAAAAAAAATGGATAGTGAGGTAAACAAAAGTTGGGAACTAATGCGAAATAGTGATGCATGTTCCAGTATGGTATCGAGCATGAAAAGTCGACTTCAAGAACTTGTGATAGATAGTGACGGCCATCCTCTCCGTTATTAATAGGCTTAGAATAATAACACATAGAAACCTAGTCCGCGCACCAAAACCGTCGGCGATCGCCGCCTGTCAGTCGCAATCACGTCACACGGCGTCAACAGCTCCCGGATTTTTATTGATTATGACGATTTGTATTGTTAATGGGTGCCACAACACTTCAGACCAAGAAAATAAACACTATAAAATAACATTTCACGTGTAAATAATATGTTTTGACTTGTTGTTTTACGTAAAACATTCACTAAAATATTAAATTATTTTCTAACGACATTACATGAAAATGTTGCCATTATAACGAAATTTTCCCCCCTAAATTGTTATAGTAAGTACTTAAAAAAAGATAAAAAAAGATAAAAGAAATTTATTTAGTAAGTAGGCCGCTCGGGCACTTTTACACGTCAAGATACTACCAGCGCTTCCCAAGAAGAGACCACTGCTGAGAAGAAACGCCGCAAGAAACTCAGCAGTCAGTCATTTTTTAAACTTTTTTCATATTGCATATTACAATGGTATGTACAACTTAATCTAGCATTATATAAAGCTACAAGTATTAAATTAAATATAATATCAAATAACAGTAGTTCAGCAGGAAAACATGCCAAAAATCTTACGGGAGAGAAAGATAGAAAAGAATAAAATAAAATAACTACAACTACCTACTTATATATGTGTATATGAGATGGTGCAAGATGACCACATAAAAGTTTCGATATGTTTTCCTGCATCAACGGTGTCCCCCAGACAAGAAAAAGCAGGATAAAGCCTTTGCATTTGAACAAATGACTATTGACTAAGTTTCGGGTGTATGCCATGCATTTTTGTCTGTTAGATAGTCCTCGACCCTATAATACGCTTTAGACATTAACGACCTTTTCAAATATTTTTTAAGTGCTGGAAAGGGTAACTTTAAAACTACTTCAGGTAATTTATTATAGAAATGAATGCATTGACCAACAAATGATTTATATACTTTACGGACACGGAATTTTCGAATAGCCATTTTATTTTTATTTCTAGTATTTAAATTATGTATATCTGAGTTTTTGGTGAACGAATCTAAATTCTTAATAACATAAATAATATTCTCGTAAATAAATTGAGACGCTACAGTTAAGATATTAGTTTCTTTAAAAAAATCTCTTAATGAGTCACGGGAATTTAAATTATAAATAGAACGAATGGCCCTTTTTTGTAACACAAATATAGTTTGTATGTCAGCTGCCTTACCCCAAACCAGAATACCATAAGACATAACACTATGAAAATAACTATAATAAACTAAGCGAGCTGTCTCAACATTAGTTAGTTGTCTAATTTTCCTAACGGCGTAAGCTGCCGAACTTAGTTTACCTGCCAGTGCAGCTATGTGGGGACTCCATTGCAAATTTTTATCTATTGTTATGCCTAGGAAAACCGCCCTATCTACCATTAGCAAACACTCGTTATTTAGAAAAATACTAGAATCTACCGGTTTAACATTAGGCAAAGCGAACCTAACACATTTAGTTTTCTTGGCATTTAGTAGCAAGTTGTTACTAATAAACCAATTATGTACTTTAACTAGAGTGGCGTTTATCCTACTGTAGTCTACGGTTTTTCTATCTACCTTGAAAATTAGTGAAGTATCATCAGCAAAAAGTACAATATCGCAAAGTTCATCTACTATTGGTGGTAAGTCATTTATGTAAACCAAAAATAAAAAAGGACCTAAAATAGAGCCTTGAGGCACACCTATTTTCACTGTAGCTCCAACAGATTGCGTTTTGTTTACAACAACTGTTTGAGTTCTATCACTTAGATAAGAAGACATAAGGCTTAAAGCTTTATTGGACAATCCATAATGTTCTAATTTTAAAATAAGGGTCATATGTTCCACGCAATCAAAAGCTTTAGAAAGATCACAAAATATTCCTATTGCGTCGCAAGATGTTTCCCAACTGTTATATATATATTTAATGAGTGAGTACCGATGCCGCATCAATTGTTGATCGACCTCTTGTAAAGCCAAACTGGTTATTGCTAAGTAGTTTATTTCTGTTAAAGTGACCTAACATATCCTTCAGCATTAGTTTCTCAAAGACTTTACTTAAAACTGGTAGTATGGAAATGGGACGGAAGTTCGTTATATCACTCATCTCGCCTGATTTAAAAAGAGGTATGACTTTACTATATTTCATGAGATCTGGAAAGATCCCCTCTGATATGCAATTATTGTAAATTAATGCTAGATGGGGTGCAATTACATCTATGATATGAAAGAGCACTTTAACTGATGTGCCCCACAAATCTTCAGTCTTTTTTAAACTAAGCAATTTAAATATCTTTACTATTGAATCTGAATTTACAGGGCTGAATTCAAAGTTTATATTACATTTACTGACATTAGTGCAAAGTAATGATTGAGCTTCAACCGCGGATGATTTAAGACATTTCGTAGTATTAATTGCCATGTTGGAAAAATAATCTTCGAATGCTAATGCAACATCTTTATTTGACGTGATTGGATGGCTACCTGTGTTCAGGGTGACTTGATTATCACGAGTTTTTGATTTTCCCGTTTCTCTATTTATAATATTCCATACAGTTTTTACCTTGTTCTCAGATGATTTGAGTTTAAGACTAAGAAAAAATGCCTTAGCAGTTAAACAAACTTGCTTAAAGGTCCTTGAATATTTCTTAACATAATTTAGGAAATCAGCATTCTTATTGTCCTCCCTCTCTCTATATAGGTCATAAAGCCTATTTCTACTTTTATGAATGCCTGCAGTAGCCCATTCACTAAATCTGGTTTTCGACCTAGTAATAGTTTTAATTTTAAAATTGTTGTTAAATTTATGTAGAATTACGCCAAACAAGTCTTTATAAATACTATTACATTCATTCTGTGAAAAAGGTAACACTGAAAGATTACTCTGAACTTTATTTTTGAATAATTTCAAACGATTACTAGTTATAGGTCGGTAAGTTATTGTGTGAGGTTTTTGATAAAAATCCGAGATGAAAGATGCCTTCTGACCACTATGGTCAGAATTAAAACAATTAAATATTTCTTTATCCAAACAATCGCAGTTACAAAAAATATTATCTAAGCAAGTTGCACTACTAACACCTATCCGAGTGGGTTCAAAGAACAGATTACCTAAATTAAAAGATTTAAATAAACTTAGTAACCTAGTGGTATTATTTGACTTTTCAAGTAAGTTAATATTAAAATCTCCACAAACTATAACATGCTTCTGGCTATTACATGCTAATTTTAACACATGTTCCATAGTGGATTCAAATGTGCAAAAATCAGCCAATGGTGGTCTGTAAACACATATTATTATATAACTTTCTATTTCTGCGCATGAAATTTCTACAATCCTTTCTATCGATTGCTTTACAATATCCTTTCTTTCTTTGGATTTAAGAGTACTTTTAATAATTATAAAAGAGCCGCCATGAATGGCACTTTTCCTGGCAAAATAACTTACTAATTTAAAATTTAAAAAATCAAAAATTAATTGATCTTGTCTAAGCCAATGTTCAGTAATGCACATTATTTGTACATTTTCATTATCTAAGAACAACCCTATTTCTAGTTCTTTGCTGGAAAAACCTTGAATATTTTGGTGAATTAAATTTATACTCAAGGGTGTTTCCGCTGTCCTATAATTTAGTTTAAATCAAGAGGCAAAGCATTATTGCCAATTTTGGCTTGTTGGGGCTGTAAACTATTATATCTATTTGGTTCTACATTAAAAGCTAATAGATCAACCAAGGTCAAAATATGTTTCTTGGGCAAATGAATTTTTCCTGATGTTAGATCAAGGCGCTTTATAAATTTGTTTAAATCAAAGAAATGATATTTTTTATTAAAGCATATAGCATTATATATTATTGAATTAAAGTGAGCTATTCTATTATTATGACTAAATGAGATACTTTGTGAGTATGGTAGCGCTCACAATATAATTTTACCTATTCCTCTATCTTCAATAGTGTTTAGTGTTGACATTAATTTATCTACACCAGACTTATCCACACCAAGACTATTTCCTACCAAAATTATTAAAGTGGTGGTACTGTCAAAGCTTCCTTTTAAAAGTAAATCACTTAATTGTATAATAGTTGCATTATGGTAACAGTAATTTGTAACATTTTGTTTTAATTTGTTATTTAACAATAAACCTAGTCCAGATCCAAGCTGGTCAGAGTAAACAATAGTTTTATACGTACTTATAATTTGTCTAGGGGGCGCCTTAGAAGTATCAAGGGTCATCTCCGGCTGAATCACAGCAGTTGGTGAAGTACCTAATCTATCACAGTTACCATAACCACTGTTTATTAAAGAGTTAAAACGCTCCTCATTCAATCTACATTCTTCAACCAACTTGTTCTATTTTGTGATATTCTGTGATACGAATTGAATTAGGTACTTGTTTTTCTCGTTCAAGATTTCCTTCTAATCCGATTATTGCCGCACGTTGGATTGAAAAAAATAGGCTTAATCGAAATGAAAGCTGGTGGAAGCCGTCTAGGAGGACAAAAATGTGTTCTGTACATTTTAATGACACAGACAAATATCTTACTAAAGGTGGCTTGTGCAGACTACGTCGGGACGTGGTTTCTACTAAGGTGATTGCGAGTATATACTGGGTGTTCCTGGATAAATTGAATTTTAGTCCGCCAAAAAATCACCGGCCAAAAAAGTACCTTAGAACATTTAAACCACCTACTTGAAATATGATATTTTATGCGAATTAGAAAGACACAAAACATTTTCTTATTACATAAGTGTTAATAAACGTTTGTATTATTACTAAGTAACTACAAAAAATTATCGAATTTAACAAAAATGATTATATGAAAAAATTCCCTAGTTTAGGGGGAAATGTAATCCGCTAGCAACATTATTTGTTTACTTGTGTGCGTGTTGTCGTGTGTTAGTACGCGTTGATTACGCCCACATGAATCCATTTTGTGCGACACTTTTGACGGGTTGGCTGTAGGAAACTATCGTTCTATGTGTTATTATTCTAAGTTAATAGGTTTATTCGGCAGATTGTTTGATGAAATACTTACCAATATGTTAACCATTTCAAATATTTTTGGGATTATCACGTAGTTAATCAAAAATAAACGTCCTTTATTATTATCAACCCAGTTACAGTCCGTGAGCTCTTAGAAAAACCTTCGGGTTTCGGGGGCAATCGGAAGGCTTCGTGTAGTAGAAAATGACAGTGCACTCGTTGTGTTTTCATTGATTTATATAGAGCAGTAAAAGCACCACTGACCTTTTTATTTAGTTTGTTATTTTCGGAAATCGATTTCTGCAAATGGTGCAAAATTTTGGTAGTTACAGAATTATCAACAAGGTTGTAGGTAATTCTGTAACTGTCTATCCCAATCTGGGAACGAAGGCGTGAGTTTTTTGTAAATGTAAGTATGTGTTTTTCCATGGGGAGTTAACTTAAACACGTATTCGTACACGTATTTCTGTAAAAGAAGTTGAAAGTTGTTAAGAAAAGTTTTGATTGTAATTATTTTAATAAGGTTCAAGACCGTTTTATAGAAGCAATGGGGATTTCGAAAAGAACATTAAAGCACATAAATACATATAAATGTAGTTTCTAAGAATCCACAGGTGGGTATAACAGCTCTTTATACTTCCAAACTAAAGTAGTGTGTGAAGTTGGGGTGTTCTCTATTTAAATTAACGATGGAAGAATTCGATAATAATGAT
Organism: Acleris sparsana; assembly: GCA_923062465.1. Classification (NCBI taxonomy): domain Eukaryota; kingdom Metazoa; phylum Arthropoda; class Insecta; order Lepidoptera; family Tortricidae; genus Acleris; species Acleris sparsana. The sequence continues at coordinate 44,383,630 of OV281285.1, read as the reverse complement.
TTTGTTTTAATTGTATCATGACTAAAAGTCATATCACGGTTGGTCACGTCGAACAAAGACCCGCAGGTGATGGGGCCAACTCTTTACAATAAGCTCCCACAGCGCGTTAAGGACGTGGCCAGCGTGCCAGTATTCCAGTCCCTACTAAAAAATATTTTAATTGAAAACACAATATACACTGTAAATGAATTTCTCAGTAGCACTATTAAATAATAAATAATAATATAAGATGTTAAATGAATGAATACTATCTGTAAGTTGACATGTCTTCTAGTGTACTTTATGTTTATGTTAATCTTAAATGTATTTATCCAAGAATTGACGAATAAACTATTCTATTCTATTCTATTCTATTCTATTGCATTAAAATTTGAAAAAGATAATTAAACGTAATAATATTACAATAAGGTTTATTTTGTATTGATGGTTATTCTTTACATAACTTTTTACGGTAGTAGAAAATGCGCAGATCCTCGATGCCCACACTGCGGCAAAGAGGAGACTAGTCAGCACATTCAGGCCGAGTGTGTAATGTACTCGTCACTGAGACATCGCACATTCGGGGAGGACGTGTTATCGGTAGAGACACTTAAAAGCATTATCCTTCAGGACGCACTAATGTTCTGTAGGAAAACAAGAAGATGGGATCAGTGCTGGATGGGAGCGCCGCAGAGCCAGTAACCTGAGGCTGGATCAAGGGGAACTGGGCGGAATGAATGGAGAGCCACTCGACTGCCCGCCTGCCTCAGCGGCGTCCCCACTCATCATCATCATCATCATCATCATCATCATCATCATCATCATCATCAACTATAGGTTGGTTATAATTAATTATAAAATTGACTGTAAGTTACTAATTTAATGTTAGTACTGCCATCAGTGGTATCACAAAGGTTTTTTGCACCGCCATTTAGTAAAGGTGGCATTTGTTGGAGCACATTATAAATAAATTACTGGGGATAAATACAATCTTATATTTCACTTTCATTTCCATCTTTTATCTAAGTCGTCAAACTTCACAATAATTAATCCAAACTAACTTCGTCACAGCCGTCAATTATTTACGAAAAATGGCGGCTAGCGCGTTGTTTTTTTTTTTGCCGCGATACCGATGCGCGCGCAAGGCTAAGGCGCGAACCAGATCGGCCAACAGCCAAATTTAAAATGTAATAATTCATGTTTAAAATACAAATTACAAAAAAAATTAAATGATTTTAATGAAATTGAGTTATTTTTTAGTAATATAGCTGATTTCACCAATTTATTGAAATAAATATGTAGATAATGTTATTTGCCGCATAAAAACTGTTTGTTGCTAAGAAAAAAAAGGTATAACCCGACTAAATTATATCGCTTCTTCTTCGTACTTACAACTTGGTACTAGGCTACAAAATGTAAATTGTTTGGGTTAATAAACTAAAGGCACTTGTGCGTAATATACTGAAAAAGCACGCGTGTTTAATATCTAGGTTTATGAGCCAAAAATCGGTGGAATAAAAAGGTCGTTTTGAGCAAGTGTGTTGAAAAATAATTATAAATAACTGATAAATAAGATAAACTATAGCAACAACGATGCCGACGTGCATCGTAAATTGGTGTAGGAGTCGCACGGACCCTAAAAAGGATGTAATTTAAAGATTAATGTTTTTTTTAGTTTTCCTAGAAATGAAGAAAAACGTTTTGCTTGGATAGCTGCAGTTCGTTTAGAAAAACGCGATGAAACGTGGCTTCCCAGCAAACATTGTAGGATATGCAGTATCCATTTTGAAGAAACTGACTTTTTAGTTTCAAAAACTGGGAGACATTTTTTGAAATGCTCAGCGGTTCCAAATGGCACAGTACCGTACAGTAACTCCCTACTGCAACGCAGACTAATCAGCACAGTAACGGCATCGCCTCGCCTTGTATGAATGAAGCGAGGCGATGCCGATCCGTTGCCGAGCGGTTATGTCTGCGACAACCCTTAGTAGGTAATACTTAGGTAGGTACTGCAACTTGTTTTATTTAAATTTGGTACGATCAAATACCGCCATGCCTCATCTTAAAAAATCTTGATTTACCTATTATAATAATGTACTATTATATTATATCCGTATATAATATCGTTATTTATTGCCTACTAAATATTATATTTTTAAGAACAAATATTTACTAAAACATTATTTATTGTTGTATAAATAAAGTATACACCTTAACTTATTTAAATAACGGATCACTTCTGCATTAAACCATCCAAGTTCAGCAAAATGTCAGATGTGTCATTTTATAGCGTGTTTGAGTAGCCATAACGAGAAAAAATATAGACCAATCAAATCTCTTGTCATAGCAGTTTAACTAATCAAAGTTTTCTTATGGGTGAAAATATATACAACCTCTACACTAATGGGGTCTACTCAAACGTTTCAAGCGTAGAGGAAATGGGACGTATTTCAACGTCAAGTTTGTTCGGTGTTACTCTTCCATACTTATTATATTTCGATGATAAAGGCAAATAAATGTGCGTACGTCATGTATAGTCGGTACAGTGTGTATTGGTTTCGTGTTAATAAATGTAGAATTTCAAAAAATTGTTAACAGTGAATCGAAGTTAACATGTTTAGCTTTATAATAATAACCTATTCATCAAAATCTGATTCAAAATATTCAATATACACGGTGATATTTTTTTGGTGATCAGGAACCAATTTTTCTAATTCAGTTATTAATGGCGATCACGTTTAAGTCGCAGTTACATGAAACAAAACTTCTTTTTTTATGTAAAAAAAATGTTTTGAAACTAACTTTTAATTGAAATTAATTGTCACCCTACTAATTGTTCAGTCTATGAGTTTACAACCTCTTTCAAAAGATAGTAAATGTAATGACTGATTATGAGTAATAAGTTGTCATTGTCAAATGCATAACAAAGTCGTGGATATTGTTTAATATTAAATTTCGTCTGAAAATAATAAAAAGCATGCCTTCACCTTATCCGTATTCAAATCACGAGCGTTATGACATGGTACGTTTGTCAATACAAATAAATAGCTCAAGACGAACTCAAGAATTGTTTCACGAGATTCATCCAAATGTTCCAATTCCCACACACCATTTAATAAACCGCATACACCAAAACCTGCGTGACTTCGGTCAGTTTACAGTGCCAAGGCACGCTCTAGTACCGGGTCGACGTCACCCTGAAAGTCTGGATCGACGCATCTTAAGGTACTTTGCTCGGGATCCTCGTAGGAGCACTAGGCAAGCAGCGAGAAGATTTCGCGTTAATCAATCCTTCGTTTGGCGACTACTTAACTCGTCCGAATTGCATCCGTTTCACTTTAGGCCCGTTCAAGATATTTTAGCAAGAGATTTAGAGGGAAGGATGGCATTCTGTCAGTGGTTTCTGGGAAATCTCGAAACTAATATCTTGTGGTGGGATGAATCGACCTTCACGCGTGTTGGTCAATTTAATGTTCACAATGAGCACTTTTGGGCTGCGGACAATCCACGTCTCACCAGAAGAAATGCTTTCCAAGTACGATTTATGGTAAATGTGTGGGCGGGGATTACTAATGGCACTTTAATTGGACCCCATTTCATAGAAGGCACATTGAATGGAGGAAACTACCTGAACCTGCTAAGGCATGTGGTCACAGAGCTATTGGAAGATGTGCCACTGCCGTATTTACACAATTTACATTTCCAGCACGATGGTGCCCCTGCAAATTTCGAACGTAGGGTTCGGGGGTACCTAGATGAAGAGTTGAGAGAGAGTTGAGAGATGAGAGAGGGCAGTGGATAGGCTGCGGAGGCCCCATCCAATGGTCCCCAAGAAGTCCGGACCTCACTCCATTAGATTTTTATCTTTGGAATGACATCAAGCGTATTGTTTATGAACAAGATTCCAATACGGTAGAAGAACTCCGCCAAAGAATAATAAGTGCATTTAGTAAAATACGGTCCAGCACTGTTCTTAGCAGAATAAGAAATAATCACAGGCGTCGAGCGGAACTGTGTCTAGAGCAAAACGGTGGTCATTTTGAGCAGTTGCTAAATTATGTTTAAATTTAATTCGTTTGTTTTTAAGAGTAAGTTAGAAGTTCAGTGTTGGTTGAGATTTGTAGTTTTTTTGTTCAATTAAACAGTGGCTATTAAATTATTATCGTTTTACTTATTTATGAATTACATGTTAGCCAGCAGATGAATGTTAAATGCACCTTATGTTAATCAAATAATCACGTATCAATTATTTTTTTGCAGTTTCGAATCGTTATCTTATCATCACGCGATAACAACTCTTAACTGATAAGGTAACAAGTTTATTGACGTAATATCTGTCAAATTTCCCGCCAAAGCAATGGCACTTGACGTATCTACTTCACTTCAATAATTAATGTAGGATGTCCATGTATCCAGTGGTGATTGGTTTTAACAATATCATTAACTTAAATAAATTAAACAGCGAGTTAATTGTTTGAGACATCAACCATTAAATTCCATTTTTGTTACTTATTAATAATTTTCAACTCCTGATCACCAAAAAAAAATCACCGTGTATAAATATTCTTCAAAATCGTTTTAAAAAATAAATCTAAACATTAAAATAAGTTTTATACCTGACAACAATCTAACAACCAACCAACCAGTTTAATTCAACCGCACTATAAAATTTATTGTTTTCAAAATATTTTTTCTTGCATCATTGGAAATCTTTTTTGGCATTTTTGTGGTAAAATCGTTTATAATTGCGAAATATGTTCTTCTTGTTTACATCGATGACATTTGACGTCTGGTTGTCAAAGAGTACTCCTTGCCAGTAAATATATTAGTAGGTACCACTGAAAATCCACAATATGGCAAAGGCCAAATGAAATCTTATCATATCAGAGTATACCTATGGCACACTAACTAGAGGGATTTCGATGCTCTATAAATGGAAAACCCTATTTCCGTAACCAGCTCTTTATACGAGCAATCTAGGTAAGCCATGTCCATAGGATTTGTATAGGATACTTTAGTCTTCATTTACAATAAAACCCATAGATCTAACTTAATTTAGCCAGTGACATAATATATGTCAAATTTCATCTGTGACATTTGACGTCAATGACATTGGCAAAGGTCAACTGATAAAAATCCGTATTACACAATATAAAACTGCGAGTGTACTCCCCTGAAGTCTGTCATATCATATCGAGCTAGCAGTGTGGCTGCAGCTCCGAGCTTGAACTTTTGCGACTAAAATATTTCAAACATGGGTTCTCGCTTTCAAGTCGTCGAGCAGGGGAAGCCGATAGAGGTGTTTCAGATGAACAAGTTGTTTGTGGAAGACACTTTTCAAAACAAGGTCAATCTGACTGTTGGCGGTAAGCTTGTCTATAAAATATTCATATCAACTTCTTATGCAATTTCAATCAATGTTGTTTTACCATTGGTGACTTATTATTTTAAGTAGGTACTGAACTTATTAATTCCTGCACTGATTTGATATTATATTTAACTATATTTTATATTACATAGTCATGGAACTCATGGATATTTTCTATACATGTACCTATATATGTATTTTTTATATAAGTAAATTTATCATTGTCTAGTGCCCATAGTACAAGCCTTTGTAAACCAGGTCATATTTCAAGTTAATTGTCTCCAATGATCTTCATATTAAATTATATCTGCAACAGGTTTGATGCCATGTTGCCACTGCTAATAACAACCCATGTTCCTATTATGTGACCCCCAGATTACTTGAGTTGATTGTATTGTAAATATTCATTAATAACTTTTATTATTTAAACAGCATACAGAGATGAAAGTGGAAAACCATGGGTTTTGCCTGTGGTGCGCAAGGTGGAAAAACAAATAGCTGATGATGACACACTCCTGCATGAATATTTGCCAGTACTCGGTTAGTACTATTTATTTTAACAGCTATGTCTGCCCTACTAATCATGCCCAATTAGTGAGTTTTCGCAGGGGACATTTAGCTATGTTTGTGTGGGATACGGGTAAGTTGGGTATTAGGGAATGCAATTAACCGATTAAATGTAGCATCGGTTAATTTACCGGTTAAGACGAAATTTATCGATTAACCGATTAATAACCGGTTATTAGCCGATTTATTTTTTGCTTAAAAATAATGGTTTCCTTTAGGTTATTTAACATGAAAACTTGTGAACAAAGACGTGTAAATAAAACAGACGTATTTATAATGTGAAAAGTTTTGATTAGTGATATAATTATTTCTCAAATGTTAGATTAGAGATCAGTATTTAGACCACCAGTATACTAGTTTCATTTCTACACATTTAAGACATTCAGTATCTTAAAAAAACAACAACAGTATAATAGAATGTTACTTATGGAGTTGTATAATATAAAAAATAGTTCTCCTCGTAATATCTCAATAAAATTATCTTTAATATAATATATATGGCCCCAGAGCTCAGATGATAACGTCCGAGGCATAGCATCAAAATTATAACGGTTTTAGAAAGAGACCATTAATCGGTTAGCCTTGTTTTTTGTAGCGCGTAGAGCATTCTCTGTTTCACTCATAAACATGTAACCGGCCGGTGCAGTGCAGTGCAGTGTAACATATCTTCTTTTGTTAGAAACAAAATAATAAAAGCGTCACCAACGTTATTTGTTTCATTTGTGAAAATCTTATTAATTTTACAGCTCATTAAGAGTTTTTTAATTGATATTATGCATAATTGCGTATATTGCGATATTTGTGTAATTTAAATATATATTTAGTTTAATTTGTGTCGCCTTTCTAATAAAAACTTAACAAATGAAGCAAAGTCAAAGTCAAAGTCAAAGTTCTTTATTCTTCAATTTAGGCATAATATAATGCACCTATGAATGTCAAAAAGCATTACCACTTTTGAAGCTTTTTGCAGATCACTTCTATTAACCGGTTAATCGGTTAATTTCATATTTTAACCGGTTACGTTTTTTGGCATAAATTTTCGATTAAAATCGGTTAATCGGTTAACCGATTAACCGGTTTGCATTCCCTATTGGGTATGCAAACTTATGGAATTAAATTTTCTATGAAACTTTTCCATTGTGATACAAAAATTAGCCATACAATTGTAGCAGTACTTTTTGTTGCAGAAAGTTTTCTGTTGCCGACTTTGTTTGTATGGTTAACTACGCTTACCTTTGTTGGTCCAGGTTTTTGGTTGTCACCCACCCATACACTCCCATATGTACTCAGTAATTGTAGTATTACACATGGGGTTATAACTGTATTTAGAATGCAGTGTTTACAATTTCTGGCCAGACTGTTGGATTTGAATGTTTTGAAATGGAATTGACTATTACTTGCTATTTAGGTGATCCAATTTACGTCATAACAATACCAGGTTGTAACATGTAACTGTAGTGTTCTAGAGCATACGGAGATCTAGAACACAATCTTCCTGGTTATGTTTTGGTCCATCTTCAGCTATCCTGGTGTTATTTTAGTAAAACATACATCAGTTGCCAGTAACCTCAAAATATCTCCAGAGTTTAAAAGTCTCTGTCAGCCAGCATGATACTATTTGGTTTGTTCTCCTACTGTGGCAATTGATTACACAACTTAATACTTAACTTGTTGGTGAATTAAGAATAACACAACATTTAAACCTTTAAGCTAGGAGTGTAATTTATTAATTTTTTTAGCTTACAGTTAGTGTTGGTTGTGTAGTTTCGTTTATCCATTTAACATGATTGACGACTTAGATAAAAGATGGAAATGAAAGTGAAATATAAGATTGTATTTATCCCCAGTAATTTATTTATAATGTGCTCCAACAAATGCCACCTTTACTAAATGGCGGTGCAAAAAACCTTTGTAATACCACTGATGGCAGTACTAACATTAAATTAGTAACTTACAGTCAATTTTATAATTAATTATAACCAACCTATAGTTGATGATGATGATGATGATGATGATGATGATGATGATGATGATGATGATGATGATGATGATGATGATGATGATGATGATGATGATGATGATGATGATGAGAGGGGACGCCGCTGAGGCAGGCGGGCAGTCGAGTGGCTCTCCATTCATTCCGCCCAGTTCCTCTTGATCCAGCCTCAGGTTACTGGCTCTGCGGCGCTCCCATCCAGCACTGATCCCATCTTCTTGTTTTCCTACAGAACATTAGTGCGTCCTGAAGGTTAATGCTTTTAAGTGTCTCTACCGATAACACGTCCTCCCCGAATGTGCGATGTCTCAGTGACGAGTACATTACACACTCGGCCTGAATGTGCTGACTAGTCTCCTCTTTGCCGCAGTGTGGGCATCAAGGATCCTGTTTGAGTCCTATAACCGTCAGATGTCTGTTGAGTGGACAGTGTCCAGTCAAGATCCCTGTCAGTATGCTTAGGTTGTACTTACCAAGATTTAGTAGATACCTTGTTCTGTTCCTATTTACCCTTCCTATCATGAGTTTGGATTGTCTGCATCCTTGTGTTGTTATCCACGCCTCATTTGTCTTTGTCTCTATTCTTCTGGCGATGACTCCTTTCGTTACCGTTGCAGATATCGGGAGTGCTGGTTCTGGGCCTAGGTATTGTTGGTCCGCCCCTGCTCTGGCCATATCTGGTTATAGGAGTCAAACAGGGTCCTCGATGCCCACACTGCGGCATAGAGGAGACTAGTCAGCACATTCAGGCCGAGTGTGGGGCAATGAGGACAGCTCCTAAGCTGTCCTCGTTGCCCCAGTTGTCATTAGGCATGCTAGTCTGAACCTTCGTCAGCTCCTTGTCTATGTCTTTTATTTTCGCTCTATGCCACCACACTATGGCTCCATACAGCAGTCTGGGTAGGACGACTGCTTTGTAGATCCATTGTGTTATCAGTGGTCTTAGTCCCCATCTTCTTCCTATGGCTTTTCTGCATTGCCATACGGCTGTTATTGCCTTTCTGCATTGCTCTTTTACATGTGTCTTGTTTAGCAGTTTGCTGTCTAGTACTACTCCCAGGTATTTTATTTCCTTGAGTGTTTCTATCTCCTCACCTTTGATTTTGATGGGTGTCAGAGTCGGCAGCTTCCTTTTATTGGTGTAGAGTACTATTTTCGTCTTGGTCGGGTTCAGGTCTAGTCCTCTGCTCTGGCACCAGTCTAGTACCTGCTTTATCCCTCTAATCATGACTTCTCTCATTACGCTGAGGGTTTTACCCCTTACTAGGAGTACCCCGTCATCTGAGTACGCTTGCATATGTATGCCTCCTCTGTTTGTTTCTCTAATGAGCGAGTCTAGTAGGAGACACCACAAGAGTGGTGACAGGCAGCCCCCTTGCGGGAAGCCCCTGCTCGTCTTTATCTTTATCGAGTCTCCCCCTAGTTGTGCCGTGATCGCTCTACCTGTTACCATGGCCATGATCCATTTTCTAACTGCTGGGTCTATATCGTCCCTTCCTAGATATTTCTCTATTGCAGCAAAGGTAGCTCTATCAAATGCTCCCTCCACATCGAAGAAGCAGCCTAGTGCCAGCTCTTTATCTTCTATTGCTCTTTCTATTCTTATGGTCAGGTTGTGAAGGGCTGTTTCTGTTGATTTCCCTACTATGTAAGCATGCTGACGCCCGTGCAGGGGCCATCTACCTACTTGCATGCTTGTCCTTACCTGTACATCTATGATCTTCTCCAGTGCCTTCAGTGCAAATGATGAAAGGCTGATGCTTCTGAACGATTTGGCGTCTTTGTAGTTCTTCTTTCCTGGTTTAGGTAGGAATATTACCTTTACCTCATTCCAGATGATCGGTATGTGACCTAATTCCAGACTCTTTTCGTAGATTTCTCTTAGGCTGTTCTATATGTGTTTCAATTCCTTTTGTAGTAGTAAGAGTATCACTCCATCTGGGCCTGCCGCTTTGTAGGGGGCAAAGGAATTTATGGCCCATTCCCCTACCTCTCTGCTGATTCTTAGGTTTAGTTTCTCCCCTGATCCTGTTATCCTTTGCAGCCTCATGTGTGCGGTATTCCATGCAGTCGGGGAAATGTATGCTTACCATGTGCTGTAGTACTTTTTTGGGGTCTGTTAGTTCGGTCGGCCCTACCGCTACCTAGTTGGCAGGATTACTCGATTCTCTCTAGAAATAAAACCATTAGTATTATAAATTGAAAAATATGTATTATTATTTTACATTTTACACTAAAAATATTCAGTTGTCAAAACCATGTATTTAATTCCGAACTTTTTTCGTAATAGATCCCATCATCTTCTGAACAGTGCTTTTATCTACTTTTTGGCTTGAAGATTCCATGTAGATCGCAACGAATTTAGATCTTTGACCATTTTGCCACTCTTTTTTAGTTTCCCTTTCATAATTGCCCAGTAGTTCTCAATTGGTCGAAACTGTGGACAATTTGGAGGATTCATGTCACGAGGCACGTAATCGATCTGATTGGTTTCATACCACTGTAGTACCTTTTTTGAGTAATGGCAGCTTGCTAAATCTGGCCAAGACTTCACAGAAAGACTGTGGTTTCGAATGAAAGTTAAAACTCGTTTCTGCAGGCACTCTTTCATGTAAACAACTGACGTCATTGTAGAAGACGTAACGAAAATGTTGGTCTTTAAGCCACAACTACAGAGCCCTTGCCATATCATGTATTTTTTTGCGATTTTCTCCAATTTAACGAACTTATATTTTTCTTCAACATTACCTCTAGCATCAGCCAAGTAATACTTTGAACCGGGCAGTTGCTTAAAATCGACTTTAACATAGGTTTCGTCGTCCATTAAGGAGCACCTTTTGAATTTTGTTAAAACTTTGTCATACAACAAGCGAGCTCGCTTTTTAACTTGTAGGTTCTGCTTCATGGTGCGATTTGGCTTCTTAATAGCTTTATAGCTCTTATAACCAGCTCGAAGGCGAATCTGTCTCACAGTACTGCGACTTTTTTTAAATTTACGGGACAGATCGTAATCGGACAGCCCTGGATTTCGTTCAACAGCTCTCAACACTTTCTTTTTAAGTTCTCTATCCCTGGTACCCGATTTACGATTGACCTGGGTCTTTCTGCGGCAAGACAGGGTCTCCTTGTATCGTTTTATAATTTTACAAACAGTACTTTTGTGGAAATTTAGTGCCTTAGCTATGTGCGACCCAGACCGTGATGGATTTTCCAAGTATTTGTTCACAATTACTTTCCTTTTTTCAAGTTCCATTGTCGATTACTATTAAACGCATTGATCAAGGTCTATAATTTTTGCACCATTTAAACATCAAAACGTTGTCAACAAACCGTGATTGTCACTTTTGAAATAAGAATTCAGGAAACATTTTTTTAAATCAATTTATACGTGCTAATTCTAAATGAACCATGCTTTAATTTATAAAATAGATTAAGGATCAAACAAATACATACAGTTGAGTTCATAAATATGTCATTTTAATTGCTGTGACAATTCATATAAGTAATATGACAGTTTTAATATGACATTAAATAGACAAGGTACCAAAGTGTACACATATTTAGGAACTCGTCTGTTCCATTCTTCTTGATAGTGCGTCGACGGCGTATTATATGGAAGCTAACAAATATTCTGCCGAGCAAAAGGTATTAGTAGTGGTGTTATTACGGTCCTGACGCGTGCCGGGCCGGTGTGCTGAGACATCTCCGCTGACACACTGTCTTGAGCGCCATGCTCCAGTATAAACCTTGCTTATTTAACAAACCAGTTTTATCTGGTTTTGATCACTATAAAACTACAAAGCCCACGGTTTTTTATTGAGTAACTTGTGTTATTATCTGATAAGAATATCTCAGGCGCATGCTTTTAAAACGATTTGTCAAAGTGGAACTGATGACTTATCAACATCACTTTTAAAACAAATTTTACTAGTAGGTAATCATTTTATTTGGTTTAAAAGCAATTTCAAGCCGATGGTCTCCAAATTGATCGATTATTCTGGCGATTGTAATCTAATCTCGATAAGACCTTTTAGTCACGGTTTAGAAGCGAATAGATCAAGTTATAATTATTGAAAATTAATGTGAAGAATGTTTTTTCTATTTTTATTTTTTTTCTGCTGGATTCTGTAGGTACTCATCCTTTTTTTAAATGAGTACTGTGATCAAGACTACTGGTTGTTTTAGATCCGTTGGTTAACCTTGCTCTAAGCTAATTAGAGAGTTGGTGCTCGCGGTTAGTGTGTTATTACACTATATACACTGGTTGAGTTGAACCGTGTCCTAGGGGACGCTGCTGCTGCCTCCTTTGGAGACTAAAAACTCTTGTAATGACATCTAACGTAGCATTTGTAGTAAAAAGAAAATGATTTCTACTAATCATCGTCATCATCATCATGTCAGCCGAAAGACGCCCACTGTTGGACATAGGCCTCCCCCAAGGCTCTCCACTCAGACCGGTCTTGTGCTTTTCGCATCCACCGCGCTCCCGCGATCCTTACGAGGACGTCACTCCATCTTGTTGGAGGCCTACCTATTTCTACTACTTAATGCTGTAAATAATCTTACTTATTATGACGGACTTAATGTACTTTATATATAAACTATAAACTGTAAGATACTAGTAGTTTACGTGACGGTTGCGTAATGATAATTAAGCAGAGTCGCGTACAATACTTTATCTATACACATAGTATAAGTACTCTGAGATGGGTTCAGAAGCCGAAAGGGAAATGACCAGCATTACCTGTGATAGTAGGTGACAGCGATGACAGATGTAACGTAAATTACGTTATCGAATATTGTAAAGTAATGAGATCCAAATTTGAAACATCTTCCAAAATTAACAGCTGTCATGGCTGTCACCTATTAACACAGGTAATGCTGGTCTTTGCCTACGAGTTTTGAACGCATCATAGAGGATTTATGATATGTGTGCAGATAAAAATATCCTTTGTTCTACGCCTGCCTAAAACTTAATATACCTATGTCGTTATATGGTCTAAGTTATAGGAAAGTATATATATTTTATTACTACTACTTATTACTCCCTATGAAAATTCTTAGTTTTGACACATTTTCCTGCTTAAGCTACGCTTGAATATTTTTTATTTTTTGTTTTATGTTAAATTTTTGTTTTATATAATGCTAGGTTAGGTTAGGTTCGCTTGAATATTTTTTAGTTTTTGTTTTATGTTAAATTTTTGTTTTATATAATGCTAGGTTAAGCTTTATAATTGTATAATATCATAAGTGGTATTTAAAAAAAAACGACTGACTGTTGAGTTTCTTGCGGCGTTTCTTCTCAGCAGTGGTCTCTTGCGAAGCGCTGGTAGATTTTTGACGTGTAAAAGTGCCCGTGCGGCCTACTTACTGAATAAACATCTTTTATCTTTTTTTATCTTTTAAGTCGGACATTGTTTAAAACGCCATTGTCCTAATTGTCACTACGCCTACATCTCTGTTGTACTAAAATGCATTAAGACTAAAACTGTTTGAGCTACATCCTATTAAGACTGAAACGCATTAGGACTAAAGCAGTGTTTGGACTAAAATGCTTTGCGACAACCATACTTTAGGACTAAAATGCTGTCTAACTAAATCGCGTTTTGACTAAAATATTTATACACGAAAATACAGATTTTGTAAATGTTTACTTTTGCTTTAATCAATGCAAAGCTTCTCAAGATTTTTTTTTTAAATAATAATAATCGTTTCACTTGGGTGCCGATAGTATATTTCGATTGAGAAGTACTATTTTCATGTTATTTCGTACACATACATTACATACACATATCTCACGACTGTATTACCAAACGGGGTAGTCACAGGCAATGTATTAATTCGTCAATGATCGACTTGCTTGCATTGCATGCTTTTCGCCAAAAGTTTTCAAACCCTAAATGAGAGGGGGCGAGCCTGTCGCCGGCTGTCGCAATATACTCGTATTACGCAGGTTCATACACGTTTTAAGAAAAAAATGGGCATGGTAGAACTTGTTATATTATATTAAAAGCTAGTATTATTATTATTCTACATGTACATCATTTCCCTTTTTATCTTGCAAAGCTTGCTTAAGAAATACATTGGTGAAATTTCTTCCTTCTGCAACTTTTCAAGTTCCATTTTGTACTTCGAATTGAAAGAAACGTCTATTTTTCTTCTGCGGTTACATTCAAATAAAGACTGTTTCAGCTCCAGGGTTCGCCACCCCGACTCTCGTCCCAACTTATATAGAAAAGAGACTAATCCTGGCTTGGTCTTCATTCTTGCGTTTAGTCGCCTGTGCCAGCCTTCTAGATAATTATTTGTTCTGTGAACTTCGTTTGCACAACTGATAAGATCTGGAATCTGACTAATCCATTGCTTTTCCATGTAACTAGCAAATTGGACAGAGGTATCAGAACTATCGTCAAATTGTGATTTAATGATTTGCCAAACTTCCAATATGTGTTGAGATGGTAAAAGAGGTAAATTGGCACAGAGCGTAATTTCCTTGTGTCTTTTAGCAGTTGATGACATGCGTAATTTTTCCGCTCTTTTCCAAATCTCTTTTGAATAGTGGTAGTAGCAACCAGTTACGAATATACCCGGAAATACAATTTCTAAAGCCTGTAATTGGGCAATCTCGTAGTCACATTTAAATTTTATAATGTCATTCCCAAAAAAATCTCGTACCAGTTGAAACATTCTAACGTATGTCTCCTGCCATTTATCTGGCAGTAGGCAGAAGATCATCGGTACAATATTTACTGTGTCCCTATGGTTAGTATTTATATCCATATGGATAGTATACAGCTGATAAAATATCGGCACACTTCTAAACGTGCCGTCTCCGTAAAAAGTTGCATCTTTATCAGCAAAATTATTTATCGTTGTTTTTATAATTTACGATAAAATCAGTATTTTAATATCATTTCCTTCGCCTTCGCTACACACAAGACAGTTTTCAGCTATTATACTTGGCACCTGTACTTCCTGCAAATTCGTGAAATGGGTCTTTTGAACATCCAAAAATCCATTTCTTGCTCTATCTATATAACGAATCTTTTTTAGATTTAAATACAGCTGGCATGTTTATTTCCTCTTTAACTAAATTTGCGGGCTGAGGGTTATCTAAAACAATATTTTCGAATATTTTGGGTATAGGTCCAAATGATTGACAAACCCGTGTTTTGCTTTTGTCAATTATCACAGCAATAATGTTTTGCTCGCGACTTTGCGGGCATGTATGTATATTTACGTTTAAAATGTCGTTATTTTTATAGAGGCACTACATTCCTGCCTCTTAGAACATCGCCATAAAGAAGACCCGTTTTTATTCGTTTTATTAATTTAATATGAGTAACCATCAAATAGTAAATTTTTGGTATCTTTTTTATTCTTCACGAATTCTATTTTTTCGTTTCGATCCATATTGCGTTTTAAAATGACCTGATCACAAATGAACATGAACAGAAATCGCTTGACGTAAACATTTAAGCCTTTCTAATTATTTATCAAACATACCTACTTCAAAACCCGAGTGGCCGGATAAAACACAAAGAATGTGAATGAGTTTGCATTACCTACTAATTGAAGTGTAGGCAAAACTCGAAATAGGCATAATGGCAAATTAGGTACATTTTAGAAAGAGGCGTTATACTGAATAGATCAAAAGTGAAGTAGACGAACTAACTATATAGCCTAAATGCCTACAAAATAATGAAGTGTAGGCAAAACGCGAAATAGGCATAATGGCGAATTAGGTACATTGTAGAAAGAGGCGTTATACTGAATAGATCAAAAGCGAAGTAGACGAACTAACTATATAGCCTAAATGCCTACAAAATAATGAAGTGTAGGCAAAACGCGAAATAGGCATAATGGCGAATTAGGTACATTGTAGAAAGAGGCGTTATACTGAATAGATCAAAAGCGAAGTAGACGAACTAACTATATAGCCTAAATGCCTACAAAATAATGAAGTGTAGGCAAAACGCGAAATAGGCATAATGGCGAATTAGGTACATTTTAGAAAGAGGCGTTATACTGAATAGATCAAAAGTGAAGTAGACGAACTAACTATATAGCCTAAATGCCTACAAAATAATGAAGTGTAGGCAAAACGCGAAATAGGCATAATGGCGAATTAGGTACATTGTAGAAAGAGGCGTTATACTGAATAGATCAAAAGCGAAGTAGACGAACTAACTATATAGCCTAAATGCCTACAAAATAATGAAGTGTAGGCAAAACGCGAAATAGGCATAATGGCGAATTAGGTACATTTTAGAAAGAGGCGTTATACTGAATAGATCAAAAGTGAAGTAGACGAACTAACTATATAGCCTAAATGCCTACAAAATAATGAAGTGTAGGCAAAACGCGAAATAAGCATAATGGCGAATTAGGTACATTGTAGAAAGAGGCGTTATACTGAATAGATCAAAAGTGAAGTAGACGAACTAACTATATAGCCTAAATGCCTACAAAATAATGAAGTGTAGGCAAAACGCGAAATAGGCATAATGGCGAATTAGGTACATTTTAGAAAGAGGCGTTATACTGAATAGATCAAAAGTGAAGTAGACGAACTAACTATATAGCCTAAATGCCTACAAAATAATGAAGTGTAGGCAAAACGCGAAATAAGCATAATGGCGAATTAGGTACATTTTAGAAAGAGGCGTTATACTGAATAGATCAAAAGTGAAGTAGACGAACTAACTATATAGCCTAAATGCCTACAAAATAATGAAGTGTAGGCAAAACGCGAAATAAGCATAATGGCGAATTAGGTACATTGTAGAAAGAGGCGTTATACTGAATAGATCAAAAGTGAAGTAGACGAACTAACTATATAGCCTAAATGCCTACAAAATAATGAAGTGTAGGCAAAACGCGAAATAAGCATAATGGCGAATTAGGTACATTGTAGAAAGAGGCGTTATACTGAATAGATCAAAAGTGAAGTAGACGAACTAACTATATAGCCTAAATGCCTACAAAATAATGAAGTGTAGGCAAAACGCGAAATAAGCATAATACGTTTTAGGCAGGCGTAGAACAAAGGAAAAATATTACCTAAACTTGCATATTTAAACACTTATCGAAAATCCCTTAAACGTACCTATTCTAAAATCGTCATGTCATGACCAACATTACGTCAACTCGGGTCACCTCCAACAACCGCCTTATCAACAACAGTGTTCTAATAACCGATTTCATTATCTCTGCCGCTTGTATTATTACATCCATTGGTTTCCCTCAACTTAGCACGCCGTCGGTCCACCTTGTTTATTAAGGTCTATTCACGCTGCGTCTTCCTGTCCGCGAACGCCACTCTAGATCTTTTCGACTCCATCAGCTATCTGTTCTGCGAGCGATGTGCCCCGCCAACTGACACTTAAGTCTGGCAATTCGTAGGGCTATTTCTTCTTCTTCTAGTTCTTGTGCGGTTCTCCTCGTTTCAGATGCGATCGCGCAGAGAAATTCCAAGCGTGTGATATAAGCTTTTTTATACCTAAAGCCCATCGTTAGCGCCCGCGTCTCAGTACCATTAGGAGTCACCGGCAACTCACATTTGCCGAAGACTTTCAACTTGACATACTGCTGCTGCATATTGGACGAGTAGATATTGGTTTCGCTCCGTAGCTTCCCCATCACGTCACGGAACAGGATTCGACGGTTGAACGTTTTCTTGAAGTGAGAATCTGCGATTGTGGGTAAAGTATTGTACGCGTCTGTGCATAATCGGCATTCTAACGCTCGTGTTACGATGCCTGGTATTACGCAGCAGTCAGTTAAACCACTGGAGCTTGTATCGAACCGTTATGAGTTGGTATAACATTAAACTGCTGAACTAAATGAAGCGACTGCGCTGGTAAACCACGGCACCGTATACTAACGGAGGGATGTGTTTGTCTGGCAGGCCTGGAGGAGTTCTCCGCGGCCTCGGTGTCCATGCTACTCGGCGCCGACAGCCCCGCCATCTTGGACGGTCGCGTAAGTAACCTCTTTAATTATTTAAAAAAAATATCTTAATAACTATAGGTTAAATAATTAATTACTCATACATGTATTTAGTTTTACATTATACTTAATACGAATATCTAGTGTTTTACATTAAAAAATATTTATTTTGGGAAATCGCCACCGCCTTTACTTAGCATTTTTCAATACTATGTCATCTTCATTGAGGAATAATAGCTTGCTCTTTCGGGGGCCGTCTGACTGACAGGAGCAACAGTCCAGTCGGTCGCCGTCACTGCTGGCAGTAACTTGTTTATAGTCGAGTTCAGAAATATGTGTCCCTACACTTTCATATGTTATCACTTAAATGGCTGTGACAATACATATATAAAATTAAATAGACAAGGTACTAAAGTGTTCACATACAGGGACACCTGTATAAAGTTGATGGACGAATAGGGAAGATAGAGCAACTAAAAAGCTGTCGATTTAATCCCTATGTATGTTCAGCGGTGTTAACTAGTTTCGGAGATATTGATCGTTATAATCTGAATTTTTGTAATGCTCCCTTATACCCATGTCACGAAAAATCATTACATAGGCATAGGGTTACATCGATAGCTTTTCAGCTGCTCTATCTATCTGTATATATGAACTCGACTGAACATTAAGCGCGTGGCCGCACATAACAAGACGCACACGAGTCTGCTACGCAAAGATCAAGCCAAACAAATTGTAAATATCCGTTTTAATAAGCATAACGAAGATCCATCTTCAACGGCACATTAAAATCATGTTAATCATTTATTATTATTTTTAGTAATACTCTAATAAATATAATACAAATATTAAAACAACATTTATGTCTCAACTTTGGTCTATATATATATATTATACAAAATATATCAAATTACGTTATTGCAGTAAACTGTTAGGGATATTGGCAGACATATCCGTAAAGCGGCAATTATACTACTTCGTTCACCTAATGCGGTCGCCGAGCTTGTTTCAAACTACTTCGGCCAACGACGGTCGTCTTGGTTGTAGGTGTCGCTTGCCGAATGCGGCCGACTACCGTGTTTTTGGCAGTGCTGCGGTCGCCGCCGTATGCAACATGCGGCGGACGACTAAATGCAATCGTCGCTTAACATAAGCGTAATTCATGTCTTGTGTATACTTACAGACCTTTGCAGAAGTAAGTGCAAGGTTGTTCTATTGGACACTTTTTAAGGCAGTATGACAGAATAAGAGGAATACTATCAAAAACATTTTCGGAGTATTTTGCATCATTACAGACAATTGCAAAATGTGTTGTTTGCAATTCACAAACTTATTGCACAATAAAAACCCAAAGAAGCAGATGTCTTTAAAACGTTTCAAGCGTACAATGCGACTAAATTAAAGAGATCGCGTCCCGCAACAATACGCGTTTGGCATTTTGGAATTTTATTCGACCGCATAACAGTTATTTATTTGTTTGAGTTGTTATGTTCGATTGTTTTCCGTTAAAGTTAGGAACTCTAAATACCTACAAGGCTACACCGCACTAGTGTGATGGAGATGACTGAGGTGAGTCAACAAAACTTCAAATTAAACTGATTTAGGTTGCATGTACGTCACATTCTCTCAAGTGGTTATTCCCTAAGCTTATTCACAATTTCCTATTTATTGCCATGTCCAACAAAAAAAATGGAGAATAATTTAATATATTATTATTAACTTCTGAAGAAACCTTATTTGTTAATAGAATTTCTAAAGCTAAAAAAATGAAGTGTAGAGGTGACTTCATCGACTAATTTAGTGTCGCGGGGACAAAATAACTGCGGAACTAAACTGCCATTACTAAAGAATAGGAGAATCTCTAACCATCATATATTATTACGATAAATGATAATTATAGATAGGTAGTAAAAGTTATATATTATATATATCAGGTTTAAATATTAGAAGGTAGATATAGCAAGTACGACTTTCGTCGTGATGCCGAAATATTTAGAAAAAAAACGATTTGTAGAATATTTGTTATAGTCGTATTTGTGCGGGTAACGTCTTTCCATAGTAATTTTGTGCCGGTTTTCGGAGATATCTTTCTTTTCAGTTAAATAAGTGTGCCAACCTAATTTCATGTTTATTTATTTTTTAATAAAATAAGATAAAAATTTAAATCACCAATGAAAATCAATAAAACAGGTGGACGCACTATACGCAGGCAGAGTAAAATCTATATATATATATATATATGTTCCTTTCATGATGTTAGTGAGCACTGAGAAAGGTTCTTTCAAAATTCACCCCTTAGGGGTTAAAATAGGGGGAGTAGCGGCAAACTTATTCTACGCGTACGAAGACACGGTAGTATATAATAAATAGATTCGTGTATGTTAATGCCCGTCTGCTGACACAGGTATTCTTTTACTTACTAGGAGAACCCAACCTTTGTAGGTACAATACGGAAAGGACTTTTGAAATACGATTGCCCTAACTGTCGCCGTAAATTTAAGAGCAAATTAATGGTTATAGCTTGTGATTTTAGAGCATATAAGGACATTAAATGTGCGAGTAAATTAGTTTAGAGTGGGCAATAAAGGCTACGCTCCTTAATCGTTATTATTTAATTTGATTTGAAGCACTTGCTATCAGGGCATGATTTCCGAGATCTCGGAATCTTGGCCCAACTTTTCAGATATTACAATTCCGAGATTAGACGGACCAATACCGGAACACTTTAAATATCAAAATTGAATTCCGATATTGGGCCTATCGATATCGTATATCCGATATTCATTACCTTTTAATTTCGGTACTGTAATATCGAAACAAACGTAGTATTTCGAAGTTATATGTGGAGGTGCCTGGTATAATTTCAAGTTCCAACACATAGATGACATCACCTTCTATGCATTACACATGTAGGACATGCAGTATCGGACAATTTCCAGTATCGGAATTGAAAGTATCCTATTGAATATTGAATAAAAAGTGTGTTTTTCCAATAATTCCCCAATTGAGACACAATACCGAAATTCAATTCCGATATTGGCAAAGTTCGATATTGTATGCCCTGGGTAATTCCGAGATTCCGATATTGAGGTTCAATACCGATTTTCAATTCCGATACTGGAAATCGTCCGATACTGCATGCCCTACAGCTAATATCTTTCATTTTATACCACAATGGCGATAAATCAAAGCTACTCCTTGGTAACTCCTGTGGGAGTCACGTTGATAAGTAACCAAGTCTTCATGATTTTACCAGTATGGCTTGAAGTTCGTAACATGAAAATATCTAGATTTTGCAACAACTGTTTTGTTGCAAAATATATAAGTTAGAATTGAAAGCAACTCAGTTAACTAATTTTCAAGATGTCGTGGTATTTGGTAATGTTTGGTACTAAATTTCCTGTTTCCAGGATATCTAAACCGGTTATTACGACAGTAGGTTATGTATATTGAACTAGAGACAGCAACATGATCAAAGATCCTGCGGCAGGAATTGTTTTTTGGTAAACGACACCGTTGGCTAATCATACATAAAAATATGTACATCAATTAAACTTTCTTTATAACTATATCTTGGAACTGGAAATGAAGATCTGTCGAGTCCTACTAAAATTTAGGGGTCCTACCCCCATCGCTTGTGGGCAGGGGGAAATTGTACTAGGCGAGTGTAGTGTCATTTTCCACGTAATTATTTGCGCTGATAGCAATGACCTTCTTTCTATACACAAGGACTTCGCATCAGCGCGTTAAACGCGTGGCGGCATAATTATGCTCAATGACGGTTTGAGCACAATTCTTACCTTAGTCGTCTGTTGGTCGCGAAGCCTTTAAGTTTTAACGAGTTTGTTGTAAGAGTTTATCATCAAAAAGTGCCGAAATAAAACCTTAACGACTCCAAAAAATGATAGTGTGACTTACCACCGATCAATTAATTTTATTTATAAAAGATAACACGTGAAAAAGTGTAAAGAATGTATGAAAACTTTTAATAAATATCATAAATGATTGGATATTATTGACAACTATTGTCATAATTCCATTGAGTATTCCATATCTTTCTCTCACCCGCGTTAGAAAAAAACAGGAAAAAGGACGTGACAAAAAAATAGTCAGAAAACAAAACAATGGAGTAGCTGTTATTAGGGTTCCAAAATGGCAAAAAACGGAACCCTTATAATGGCTGTTTATTCAGCTTCCCTGTGGACTAGATAAGGAGAGAGAATTAGCAATGGATGAAAATTTTAAAAGTGCTTGGATATTTTTATATCGGTAGGAATAACGTTCCTTATTAACAGGAAAAAAATGCAGATTTTTAGGTATTGTGTATCATTAATAAATAAATAATTTGTTTAAACTCGACAAATTGGTCTCCTATACGAAAGTATGGTCTAAACTCTGTGGTCCGACACAAAATTAAAAAAGAAAATACTGCCATTGTTATATTGTCAACAGTGTCAAAACTACCAAGTCAATGTAAACAATGTAATTCTAACCTCTCCCTGGGCTTATTTGTAGGAATTGAATTGAATTGAGCTTATTTATTATATTATTTGCGTTTGAATCTTGTTTGGATGCATCTTGTATTGTATTTTACGATATTATTAGCCTTTACGACAATCACTACACACGTAAATAGGACCGGAACTTGTATTTCCATATTAAATTAGTTTCGTGTTTATTACCATGGATTCTACTGAATACAGAGTACCAGTTAAGTCATGTTTTCTGCAGACATGTCCTCATAACGACGTGAAAAACCCGGGAATGAGATTCTTTACTATAAGAAAAGAACTAAAAGAGAGCTGGTGCCTCATGATCGGTAGAAACTGTCCGAAGCGTCGTCTTTTTTGTTTGCCATTTTCAAAGTCAGTGGCAGTCGTAAAATACAAGATGCATCCAAACAAGATCCAAACGCAAATAATATAATAAATAAGCCCAGGGAGAGGTTAGAATTACATTGTTTACATTGACTTGGTAGTTTTGACACTGTTGACAATATAACAATGGCAGTATTTTCTTTTTTAATTTTGTGTCGGACCACAGAGTTTAGACCATACTTTCGTATAGGAGACCAATTTGTCGAGTTTAAACAAATTATTTATTTATTAATGATACACAATACCTAAAAATCTGTATTTTTTTCCTGTTAATAAGGAACGTTATTCCTACCGATATAAAATAATCCAAGCACTTTTAAAATTTTCATCCATTGCTAATTGGCGCATTTTAGTAGGAATATTATACAAACCTACGAGGGCTGTTTGATAAGTCATTTTAAAAAGTAAAAAAGTTTTTTTTTTAAACAATTCACATTTATTTCTCAACATAGTCTCCTTTGAGTGCCAAACACTTGTTCCAGCGAGTTTCCAATTTTTTTATCCCCTCCAAAAATATGTTTTGTCAAGGTCTTCAAAATAGGCGTTTACACCTGCGATGCAGTGCTCATTTGTCAAAAAAAATTGCCCTCCGAGAAGCCACCTTTTCAAATTTGAGAATAGGTAATAATCGCACGGAGCTAGATCCGGGGAATACGGAGCATTAGGAACCAGCTCGAAGCCCAACTCGTGGATTTCGGCCATTGCAATAGTTGACATTGTTTTGATGAAAGAGGACTTTTTTGGGGGACAATTTTGGTCGTTTTTCCAACAATTTGGCATTACAACGGTCCAATAACTCTACGTAATAACGGCCAGTGACAGTCTTTCCCTTTTCCAAGTAATCAATCATAATGATTCCTTCGCCATCCCAGAAGACTGTCGCCATGACCTTCCCAGCCGACAAAACAGTCTTGGCCTTCTTTGGGGCACGTTCACCAGTCGCCATCCATTGTTTTGATTGCTGTTTTGATTCAGGTGTATAATGATGGGCCCAAGTTTCGTCCACAGTGACAAATCGACTCAAAAAAAATCCGAGGATTACGTTTCATCATATCCAAACACAGTTTTGAAATTCGCTTTCTTTCGCGTTTTGTGTTCGATTGTCAACCAACGTGGCACCCATCGTGCAGACAGCTTTGTCATACCCAAATCTTCATGCATGATTTTATCTACTCGCTCAGTGGAGATGCCTGTGTTCTCAGCTATTTCACGCACCTTCACTCGGCGGTCGTCGAGTACAATATTATGGACTTCTTCAACAACATTCTCAGTAGTGACTTCTATTGGGCGACCAGAGCGTGGAGCATCAGATGTGCTTGACCGACCACGATTAAAATCATTTTTCCAGTTATAAACAGTCTGCAACGTTGGTGCGTTAGTGCCATGAACAGAATCAAGTTCAGTTTTTTTTGTGGCATCACTGCAACCTTTCATGAAAAAATGTTTTATAACGGCACGAAATTCAGATTTTTCCATAGTTATTGGAAATTTACGAGTGATCACAGTTAAACAATGGTTATACTGACAGAAACTTGTTTTTTTTTGCTGAATTTTTGACAGTCTTCATTTGAAAGATTGTGCCTGCCAGTGTTAATGCCATTTACCAGGAAAAAGGTATTACAAATCGTTTTTAAAAGGACTTATCAAACAGCCCTCGTAATCCGAGCAAATGACGCTTAATTTATTAAGAGTCATTTGCTCGGATTATTTTCTTGAATCTGATTTATATTTCACCACGTTTAAAAATACAGCTGTTCCGCATATTAAGGCTAGTAGTGAGAAATGTTTCAGCCCTTCCCGTTAAGGGTTTGCCGGTCATTGTATGCAGCCAGTCGTCACAGCGTCAGCTAGTAGTAAACCTGAGTAGGACGGATTGTATTTGACGTTTTCCTTCAAATATCAATAACAGTTTTTTTACTTAATTATTAGCTGTAAACTTGTACTCAATTAATGAATATTTTAGTTTGTGTATGATACTGGACGGAGTATATCAAGGAAAAGAAGCCTACAAGTAGCAGAAACATCTGAGCAACTGAAAGACAAGTTAGACAAGTTTTTTACAAATTAAATTTATTCCAGGGAATTTGTATAAATTCATTTTTTCGATTACATATTTTACCTATAAGTAGGTAGGTAAATAAAAATATAACGTTTAAAAAGTCTGTTGCATGGAGGAAGATTATATTCATTACTAATTAATGACCGACGACATTTTAAATTGCTGGTGTCTTAA
This sequence comes from Acleris sparsana, assembly GCA_923062465.1. NCBI lineage: Eukaryota > Metazoa > Arthropoda > Insecta > Lepidoptera > Tortricidae > Acleris > Acleris sparsana. Next base: position 44,358,659 of record OV281285.1, on the reverse strand, counting down.
GTTCAAGCATAATAGTGTGAAATAAGATGAAGTGCCATGTTCGGGCATTTTTTTTGTATGACGTGATTTGTCCATGTGTATGTCATTGGCTAATAGGATCAAAATTTTGCGAGATGTGGAAGGTTTTTGTTAGAAAAATTAGAAGAAGAAGATATATCAAGCCAAAAGTAGGATTTAATTAGCAAAAACATGTTCATAGTTGATATTACATACATTTTTTTATTATTACCAACAATGGGTATGTTGCCTTCTCGCTAAATAATAATTGCAGCAATTGTTCAGCAGCTTAGAGATGATGTCACAGAATCAAGCAAAGAGAAACTTGCATTCGGCAAGTAGGCGCAAATAAATGCCCATCTCAGCCGACTTCCTATCCCACGCAAGTATTGATGTTGGCATTAGCGCTGCATCCCACCCAACACCGTGATTCACTTGCGAGTCGCGCCTTAGGTAATGAATGTGTTTATGTGGTCGGCAGGCGTTCGGCGTGCAGACGCTGTCGGGCACGGGCGGGCTGCGCGTGGGCGCCGAGTTCCTGAACCGACACCTCAACTACGACACCTTCTACTACTCGCAGCCCACGTGGGGTGCGTGCCGTCACTCCGCGGTGCCTTGTGCCTTCACCACTTGCAATATATACATACTTGAATATATATCTGCACGGTCCTTTGCCGAGATAGCTTTTATTTGTTCAATGTTTTAACTAAATACATAAATCATTATACGACGGACACAAATAGCCCCTTTTTACAAGCTTTTATTTAACCTACTATGTATAAATACATACGTATGTACGGGACAAACCTTGCAAGTTCAACTTGACCCACTTTCTATGGGCTCAAATTTGGACCACATATGTAAACCCGATGACAATGGAATATCATGGTATGATAAGTGCTGATCTGATGATGGAGTCGGATGGTGGCGACAGGATGTCCGCTATACTTACCATAAACCCCCCGTGTTGGGACTCAATTGTACAATGGTGGAGTGAGGAGACATTTGCCTTTATCATCCGCAGAGAACCACCACCTGGTGTTCGTGCGTGCCGGTTTCAAGAACCCGCGCGTGTACCGCTACTGGGACGCGGAGACGCGCGCCATCGACTTCGACGGGCTGATCGAGGACCTCAGGACCGCGCCCGAGAACGCTGTCGTGCTGCTGCACGCGTGCGCGCACAACCCCACCGGCATCGACCCCACCCACGACCAGTGGAAGAAGATCGCCGACGTCATGGAGGTAACACGCCCGCAGATCCGACGCCTACACGTTTACTAAAATCTGTCAGAACGTATACAAAATTATATAGATCTGGCGATTCATTCCAGTCCAAAGCGTAAATTTATTTGTAGAATTCTGAACGCAGGATTCAGGCTTCACCACTTAAGATAAAAATACGAGTAACTTTGCTACCGAATGGCAGATGCCGCTTTCTCTCTAGAGTTGTGCGCGCTCGTTCATTGAGCGAATCGCGCCCAACTAGTACAATCGCTCATTCGGTCGTTTAGGTCTTTTAGTACACTAGTACAGTGAAGGAAACTCGTCTGTCGTATGGCCGGGTGGTCATTATTCGGATCGCTGTGCTGTCAGTGTCACTAGCTGCTCTGTTCGGTTCTTGCTCCGCATGAACTAAATGAACTAAAAAGCAGAAACTTTACGAAATAGTTCGTTCTAGTACAGTGACGGAATTCATTCTTATTGGCTCTTAGTACTACACAACCCTATTTCTTTCCACTAACGAGGAACTTTCCAGCTCCGCAAGCTCTGGCGCCGACCGCCGAGGCTGTCTTGACTGAATTCGGCGACATTTATTGTACTAATCGAAAGCCGACTTCAGATTGACTGACCTGCAATGATTAAAAAAAGGTGTTATTGTTTACTTAATATCATCATTTTGATTCATTGTTTTTCCCCAACTGTAATAAAATAATATAGAACGTTCTATTCATAGTAGCTAGGCATAACTATGAAGGATTATTGGAGGCGCAAAGTAGGAACATAATCGTATACCTATTTCCCTACGCATAATTCACTAGAGAAACAAGGTTAGAAATATGGCTCGCTTCGACGTTCAGTTCCAGCATCTCCCGAATTCGACGTTCGGCTGGCTTATTATCAATCTTACTTGAATTATTCGTTTGCGGAGTTTCAAAATTGCTCTCCTGAACGTTAGGCCCACCATCACTTAATATATAACTTTAATGCCGAAGCATCATAATGACAAATTTACATTATGTGGTGTGCAGGAGCGCAAGCTGTTCCCGTTCTTCGACAGCGCGTACCAGGGCTTCGCGTCGGGCGACCTAGACAAGGACGCGTGGGCGGTGCGCTACTTCGTCAGCCGCGGCTTCGAGCTCGTCTGCGCGCAGTCCTACGCCAAGAACTTCGGCCTCTACAGTTAGTGCCATACCACTCGTTCACCGCGAACAAGCGGTCTTCGAATTATTGCTATTTGGTGAATAACGGAGCAGCAAGGATAATAACACCGTTGGCAAGAACCGCTGTAAAGTATACATTTACAAGTTATTAATTAAATGCTACCTCGGCCACCAATCAATCGGGCGATGGTTTAGTTTCAAGGTAGGATTTCTGTGCCTTGTATACTAGACAAACAACTAATTAAAAGCATTGAAGTAAATTATTAATTTGTTGGCATGAGTAACTTGTAATGTACTAATGTCTATTCATTGGTAGTCGAATTACGTGGTTGACTAGAAATAAAACTACCGGTCTGATAACCTTCATCGCTAGCTTTTACAGTATTTAGTTGTCTGTTTTTTGTTCGTGTTTTAATAAAGGTCTGACAGGATAGGTGACCAAACAATGATTTTGAAAAGAAAATCTATATTCGTCATGCTTGGACCTAACAGCGCTAGAACGATCGGTGGTAAAATTTGAGAACTTATTTATAACTTTCAGGATACCGCGATATTAATCTGTAAATCTTGACAGAAATAATTAAAGTTTATCACGAAACTCAGTCAAATATCTAACTATCCCTAAAACTTCACTATTACCAATTATATGAAACAAAATACGTCACGTCACGTCATCGTCGACGACTCGCTTTAACTACACTCCGCGTTTTATATTAATTTTTTTGAGTTTAACTGTATTATTTACACTTAAAGTTATACCGTTGTGAAGCTTAGTTCCTGTGCTCTGTGTCTAATATTTTGGGATTGTGGAACGTCTGCCTGCCCGTGAGTTATAAGCATAAACATCTGCAATTAAGACTACACTTCGCGTCACCTACCGCAGGCTTCCGCGTAAATCCGTGCGGCTTATCAGTTGCCCCGTCCCGCTTACTCGTGCGTGCGTCCTAATATACTCTGCCTGTTTGTGCACTGCTTGGAGCACTACCGTGGGTATCTACATTTTTGCCCGTACGAAATGAGCACTTGTAAAAAATGCAATCGCACGGTGTCTGACACTAGTGCTTTAATTTGTTCTCGCAAAAATTGCTCAAATCGCTTTCACTACAAATGTGCGGGTGTTCCCACTAGCAAGAAACCAACTCAGTGGAGATGTCCGAGCTGCATTACAGATTATTGTAATGCCTGTAATGAAAGCTTGATGGCTTGTAAAAGCATTGTCTGCTCTGAACCGTCTTGTCAAGCCGCATTTCATCCCCTATGCGTTAATCTGGGCGCTGATTGTGCTAAACCCGACAGCTGGAAGTGCCCAAACTGCACGTCTAAGCTACCTAGAGGTAATAATAATGATACCCCGGTCAAAGTCACTGACGATAATACACACATCATTTTAAAAAAAGCTCTGCCTGCTAAGCCAACTAGCTCGAACTCATCAACACATTCGGCTGTATCTCCTAAGCGCCTTGAGGCATCCTCGACACCTTCTCCTGACATTGAGGCTAAGTTCCACTCCCTTATCATCCAATGCAACGAATCCTTGAAAAAAGAAATCACCCAGCTGATAAGATCGGAGATCGGAACAGCGATTTCTTCATTTCAGGGACAAATAGCTGAAAAAATTGCATTATTGGAGAGTAAAGTCGAGAAAATAAACCAATTGGAGAGTGAGCTCTCAGAATCCAAACAGCGCATAATGGAGCTGGAATCTCATTTTGATGCTCATCAGCAGTGGCTCCGAATGAATAACCTGGAGATTTCTGGGATCCCCGAATTAAAAAATGAGTCCCTCACTGACTTGGCGATCCGGGTTGCGGCGGAGGCCGGGGTGGGTTTACGTGAAGTGGACATTGAATTCGTCAACCGCGTAAAACCAGCACAGTCTACCAGCGGCCTCCCCAAGAACGTAATTGTTAAGCTGAAACAGCGGACTCTCAAGGATAGCATCATCGCTGGCATCCGCAGGCGCAGAGGAATTTCATCCAGTGACATAAACATAGTGGGCGACTCGCGGAGAATTTATGTAAATGATCATTTGACCCCAAAAAACAAGAAACTTTTAAAAGCGTGTAAGGACTTGTGTAAAATAAAGAGTTTTAAATACTTTTGGGTAAAAAACTGCAACATTTACGTGCGAAAAAACGACACAAGTCCTTACATTCATATAAAAACTCACTCAGATTTAATAAAAATAGTCTAATTAGTCATCTTAGCCACTTAGTCACTTTATCGAGTAACGGATTATATTATTTGTTTAAAGTATTAAAGTTAATTAAACAGCTTAGATTACAGTTTAGTAAAGATTATAAAAATATTGTTTGCATGATTACCGTTGATAACTGGCCCGCACCATCGCTTGTACTCACTCATTACACTACACACTCACTATACACAAACTTATACACTTATTGTCTGTATGTACACCACTGTAACCTTACGCCCCTTGCTGTTATTATTATGATTTACTCGCGTCTCGGAGAGGTATTACCTATACATGATGACATAATAATTAATTCTCGGATCAATGCTACCCACAATCAACATAAATAAATCTTTATATGTTTACTATCAAAACACTCGTGGTTTAAGATCAAAAACTCATAATTTCTATAATAGCGTCCTAAGTTGTACTTACGACATACTTATAATAACCGAAAGTTGGCTATGCGATGGCGTTTTAGACTCGGAATTATGCAACGATAAATATGACGTTTTTCGACTCGATCGCGATAGACTACTTTCTGGGAAGGCGGACGGAGGCGGTGTGATGATACTGGCCCGGCGCTCTCTTGGCGCCTTCTTGCGCTCCGAATGGTGCCTCCCGGGCACTGAATGTCTCTTTGTAACTGTTCCATCTCGTTCTTTACTGGGTTCTGCCCAAAACCTACACATTGCGGCTGCTTATGCTCCTCCTGACAAAAACATACCACTTCATATAGCTAATATTATTTCCTGTGTATCTACAGCCAGAGAAGCGGACTGCGATGCTCATTTTTTAATAGTAGGTTTGACCTAAAGAACGTTCCCTTAAAGTTATCGTAAATCAAAAAAAACACGGTGTATATATATAAATATATATCAGGGACAATGTCACACAAATTGACCTAGTCCCAAACTAAGCTCAAGGCTTGTACTGTGGGTACTAGACAACGATATAAATACTTATATAGAGAAATATATACTTAAATACATAGAAAACATCCATGACTCAGGGACATATATTCGTGCTCATCACACAAATATCTGCCCTTACCGGGATTTGAACCCAAGACCGCAAGCTTCATAGGCAGGGTCGCTACCAACTAGGCCAGCGCATCGTCGTCGTCGTCGCGTAGCGGGTCGACATTTCAGAATAACCCATACTGCAGTACTTACTATTCTTAAACGTGCCAGCCTTCACCCTTACAAAATACAGAGGGTTCAAGCTCTACTCCCTCGGGACTGCCCTACCCCGAAGCCTACTGCCGATGGTTATTACAAAAGATAGTAGAAGAACGAGATTTCATAAGGCATATTATTTGGAGTGATGAAAGCTCGTTCACTCGCAACCCAATATGGAGTAGACGAAACGAACATGTGTATGCCGAGGAGAATCCTTTCGCTTATCGATTCTCGGGTCACCAGTATCGTTGGTCTATCAACGTCTGGGCGGCGATTCACGGAGAAACTATCATAAGACCTGTGTTTCTGCCTCCAACTCTAAACAGAGACGGATACATGTCTCTTTTGAACACCGAGGTAGACAGTTATCTGGACGAATTACCACTGGCTGAAAGACAAGTCACTCATTCTGTACACGAAGTACGAATGAAATTGAACAATGAGTTTGGGGATCGCTGGATAGGCAGGTTTGGGCCGCACCGTTGGCCGCCAAGAAGCCCGGATCTCACGTGTCTTGATTTCTTCCTGTGGGGCTCTGTAAAAGATAGTGTGTACAAAACGTAATGTGAAACTGCGGACGAGATGCGACGGCGAATAACTGATGCCTTTAACGATCTGCGGAGAAAAAATGATGAAGAGGATATTTTGTCAAGGGTGCACCGACATACTCGGGCACGGGCTGCAGCGTGTATAATAAGCCGCGGAGGGACATTTGAACACCGAATGTGAGGGTAATTGAAGATTTTTGTAGACGTAGTGTTAGATTTTTAAAACAACATGATAATGTGTAAACTAATGGTTAATAAATTTTGTAAATAATAAAAATCATTTTCATTTCGTTTTGTTCATGGATTATTTGACGTCTAGGAATCATAAGTTATCACCTTATCACTATGGCAACGTCAACGTTCGGAAATACGCGTAGTTTCCGAGTTTTCATTTTCAAGTCGTAATGGGTAGGTGTAACAGGGTTGTCACCGCAATGAAAAATTAGTCAATTTGGTTTTTGTTTTAATTACTTAGTTAATTCATCATTATTACCATCACAAATCGAATGTGTACCTCTTAATTAATGCTATAGTTCCGGGAAGGTCCCCCGTCCCCTTCCACCCTGTATATATATAGCCAGCTGATTGTTTTACGGAATATGTGATACCTGTAACGCCGGATTACCTAACAAATATTAAAGAAAATATAAAGGTAAACAAGACACGTTTTATATTATTATTATTTTTCGATATCGTAAAAATGTAAATACATTCAAGCGTCTGACTCGATGCGGTTATAGTGAAGTTAAACTCTGAAGAAAAACAATAAATAATAAAAGCCGGGCGATACGGAATTCTTGATACGCAACTACGACTCGTACTTAACCGGTATTTTTTAATACATTTTTTGTATAGCGCGGACCAAAAGTGTTAAATATTTATTCACATTATGGCTTATACCTTGTCTACGTTAAAGAGACCAGGGGCCGTAGCATGGCTGCGTTTATCGCGTGACAAAGTTTAGATAAGGCATCCGTCACCTTTTGACACGTAAATAAGAACGACAGTGACGGATGCTTTATCCACATTTGACACGCGATATACACGCAACCATGTTATAGTAGAAACTATTTAAAATCACCATTTCCACTTGAGAACTTACCTGCGATGAATGGCATTGTTATCTTTTGTTAAACTCAACCGCTAATAACGTGTACAACATGAAATGCATTAATAACAAAAGATGGAATATTAATTACAACTTTACGTACTTGAGAATAAGGTTCAAATTGGAATAGGGCACACTTCACATAGAACCTTTTGGACATGACATATAATAAGGACCACCGGGCATTTAGCAAGTGTTAGTCATTTCTAAAAGGTTCTATGTCAATTGTGAGTGAGTTCGTAATTTCCAATTTGAACCTTATTCTTAAGACGGTAAAATTCTAATTCATATTTCATCTTTTATTATTAATGCATTTCATTTTGTACAGGTAATTAGAGGTTGGATTTAACAAAAGATAACAATGCCATTCATCGCAGGTAAGTTCTCAAGTGGAAATGGTGATTTTAAATAGTTTCTACTATACTAGGCCCAAACTTAGGATGCACGTGATGTGTTTACATGTCGGCCAAAATCAGTCAACATCTGTCCCTTGTGCGGTGCGGACGTGTTATAGTACTCTTCTTTGTATTGTTTTTTTACTTCCTAACCGTCTTCGAAAAGAGGAGGAAGTTCTCAATTTGTCGGGTTATTTTTTTTATGTATGTTCCATGTATGGCGAAAACGAGGGGAGGCCTTTGCCCAGCAGTGGGACACAAAAACAGGCTAATAAAAAATAAAAAAATGTTCCACGATTACTCAATGACCGCAGAACCTACTTGAAAAAAAAATTGTTTGTAAGGGTATACTTTCTAATTAGTCCCATTGTCAACACTTCAGGATCAGATGATGGAGTAATGGAGAATACGAGGGAACTCTTAATATGGGAATATTATAGTCACACCTATAGCGATTTGAATATTTTTCACTGTAACTCGTGCATTTGCTCTTGAAAAGCACTATATGGTGAAGCGGAACTGATGGTGAAGGCGACAGATGGCCACAGGAAATCCTTAACGGTACCCTATTTCAAGGGTAGCGATAAAATATCTCGATTAAGGTAGTTGAGGCGCAGCTGACTATGACGAAACACGGTTTAAATATATGACATTCCCGCGGCGTTGCTTGAAATTTTCTACAGTCTTTTATTAATTGAGAAGTGCGACTATATAACAGCATAAATAGAATCACGAAAAAGTATTAAAAAAATACTTGTTAAAAAAAAGAAAATCTAAAAGCTGAATACAGTTGGACTGACCTACCTGCCATTTTATAAGAAGTATTTTTTTGCATTTTTGAAGGCGGGTTTTGGTTTTTTTATTAGCTGGCTCTGATACTGATTGTTGGTGAATTATGGCGAATTCACCAAATGTGATTAAGAAAACGCGTACCAAGCACTTTTCGTTACAAAATAAGTCAACGATCACCAGAGATCGGATAAATGTGCGTCATTACTCGCAATAATATGGACATGACTCCAAAGATGTTAATTATAATACTTAAATTAAATTAATTTATTTCTAACCTGAACTTAAATTTTGACGAACAAGACAAAACGAATACAGTGGTTAAGTTTTCTTTAACTGTTCATTTATTTTGGTTTATACCCATACATGATAAGTAACATTACTTTGACGACATTATCCAGACAGCAGATGGGTTTTTTCAAACTTGCTTTTCGTTAGACTTGTTACGGCCTGAGAAGCCGAGCGACACAAGCTAAAGTTCGATCGTTTTATTTCCATTGCGCGTTTAATATAGGTAGGCGCTACAACTTTGAAAATAAAGTAAGCAATGTATCATGCATGAATAATCCCACAAAGTCTTACATAGAAAATCTACGACAAACCTAAATTAATTGGATTTAAATAAAAAAACATAATTATAGAAGAAATTTACTAGCTTATGGAAGGAAACATGTCATTTATGAACAGTTTTATAACAAGTTAATACGGAACAACAAGTTTTCTAGATATCGGTTGACGTCCGGAGGCGATGTCGGTCGAACGCGGACTTAACGAAGCCGCGTAGAAAGCAGACATTTAGACTGCTTTTTGACACGTGAAGTACAGTCGAATTCGTAATTATGTGTACACTTTAGTACCTTGTCTCTTTAATCGCTGTGACGATGAATATTATACCAGTTGAAACATGACATTAAAGGGACAAGGTACTAAAGTGTACATATATTTATGAATTCGACGTAGGGGAGATGTGTACATAATGATCCCCCTAAGGGAACATCATCACTGTGGTCAGAGTTTAAGATATAATCACAAGATTTTAATTGTTAAGGATAGTGAATTTATACATCTAGGAAATAGCATACTTATTTTTTATGATTTGTATGTATTTTATTAATTACGTCATGTTTTCTAAAAGTTTACTAAGGGATCATTTTAAACACATGCATGTATAAAATGATCCCCTGGATAATGTGATATTTAACATTATTAAAAAAAACATCCAGGCGTTTACTTTAATCATATGATTGCTTAAGACTACGAAAATATGTAAGCGTTTATGTCTCACATAAAATTTCAAGTCGTGAGCGACCAGAGATATTTTTTAAAATTAAATAATACATGATTAACACAATTAAACTTAAAATAGTTGTAAAAAACGTTTTAAAGTGATTTATCGATTTTTAACTCGCGGCATGATCTGCAAATATTCAAAATATTGGTTTTATGTCATTGACAAGGCAAACGAGCACACCTACCACCTGATGGTAAGTGGGACTTGTGACCAATAGATATTTCCTAATGGGGTAATTTGATCCCAGGGATCATTTTATACACACGAAAAGGGATCATGTTACCTCAAACATTAAATTTCAAGGCATCGATCAAAATATGAGTTTCATGTTCAACGTGTGGTAATATAACATCGCTTAATTATAGGTGAACGTCAATGTAATCCGCCAATAAAATACTTTAAATATAGGCGTACCATAAATAAACAAGTATTCCGAGCCAGGGCATGTAACCGACCCGGCCAGTGAGGTGCGATTGTTTACGCGCTTTGACCATTTCTTGTCCTTTTCATTAGCATACAAAAGCGCGACAGGGGGGCCGTTTTGATAACTCTTTAACTTATTATCATTAAAGTATTGGTATGTACAGTTAATTATAAAGAGATGCATCTACGTTTGAACTTTTTTACAAAGCGATAAAGTGAAAAAGGTGAAAAGCTGTTTGTACGCGACTAAAAGGTTAGCTTAAAGAATCCCAAATCTTCTTTTTTGATAATTGCTATTAGTTATTACCGTTTACTTTCAGCCCTAATATCGCTGTACAAGCAGCAAATAAACATTAACCTCGACGTTTCGACTGTGCTACAAAAGCTATGGTAACGAGAAGACTTAAGTGGAGGGTGTTCAGACGAACACACTTTTTCACAATACAATACAATACAATACAAAACACTTTATTGAACACCAAATAAAACATTACAGAGATCCAGTAAAATTAAAACAAAAACAACAGGTAAACAACAGGCGGTCTTATCGCTAGTTAGAGATCTCTTCCAGACAACCTTAACAGGGACATGGTGTCGAACAAAAATATTTTACACAGTAGGTGGCGCAGACTTCACGCAAGCAATAACAAGACAATTTTGTAAATAGATATTTATTTATTTATTTATAAAGTTTTGTAAGTAGGCCCTGTAGGCACTTTTACAAGTCTGATAGGTAAATAAATATATACCTACAAGATATATACTATTAGCATAAATAAACAAATAATTATAAATAAATACATACATAAATTAATTCCAATATATCCACATCAAATAAAACAATAAAAAGACAGCCACATGATATAAATTGACTGCGACAAAAAATGCTCATGAAGAAGTTTCTTAAAGATAGGTAAAGATTTAGCCCGCCGCAACTCCACAGGAAGGGAATTCCACAGTCGGACAGCTTGAAAAGTGAAGGAATTGTAGTAGAACTTAGTTGAAGAGGAAGGTACAGTTAATAAACAATTTTGGGAACAACGAACCGATGTAAAAAAGTTAAAACGCTCCTTGAGGTAACGGGGGGTAGCAGGGATAAACAGAACACTTTATCGTTTTGTAAAAAACGTGCAAATGTGGATACGTCTCTTTATAATTGACTGTACATAACAATACTTTGTCTACGTTAAAGAGTTATCAAAGTGGCCTCCCTGTCGCACTTTCGTATGCAAATGATAAGGACAATAAATGGTCAGAGCGCGTGAAAAATTGCACCTGGCGGAGTCGGGTTACATGCTCTGGCTCGAAATACTTGTTTATTTGTTATTCCTTACGATTTTCGTTCGTAAGTTGATTTGGCATATTCAATTACCACACCTTTGTCTAACTAGACAACGCAAGTGTACGTACTTTGCGTGTCAGAAAGCAGTCTAAATGTCTGTTTTCTACGCGGCTTCGTTTAGTCCACGTTCGACCGTCATCTCCTCCGGACGTCAACCGATATCTAGAAAACTTGTTGTTCCGTATTAAGTTGTAAATACTGTTCAGAAAAAGCTAACTTAAATAATAGCCAGCAATTGTATAATATGCTTGTGTAATGATGATTGACATAATATGTAATGATATAAAAAGGTTTTGTGTTAAGAGTATGTTGGCAGTCGGGCGCGAGTGTGAGTGTGTGCGCACTGTGCAGACGAGCGCGTGGGCAACCTGGCGGTGGTGACGGCGGAGGCGGCGCTGGCGCCGGCGCTGCGCTCGCAGCTGACGTGGGTGGTGCGCGCGCTCTACTCGAACCCGCCGGCGCACGGCGCGCGCGTCGTCGCGCGTGTGCTCGCCGACGCGGACCTCTTCGACCAGTGGTGCGTACTGCTGATTATATTCTCGTTTTAATACACAACAACCCTGGATGGATGGATCTCTGGGTGTTAAAAAGTGTAAAAAACGCCAAATAAAATTACGTATACATTAAAGCCCACTCTTCTCCATTTATGGATTTGATTGTACAAAAAGTCCACTTGGCTCATTTAATGGACCCTAGCAGTGAACCCTAGTGGACGGAGGACGCCTGGCGACCCAATAAAGAGACAAGTTAAATGTGTATCACACGGTTCAAATAAAAGTTGCCTGGAGAGTAGGTGACATATTTAAGGAGCATGTTGAGAACATGAATCGTTAGTTTTGCAAGTCGGGCCAGGGACTATTAGAAATCCGGACCAGTACAATAATTGTTTTAAGTAACCGTGGTACCGTAGTCTTTTAAAATGGCTACAATAACAGCATATATTATTTTAGCAACGAGTACTAGCACAACCAGAATGAAATTAAATATTTTTTGTTGCTTGTACACGTACCTTGTTACCTCAACGACCACAAAATAATTAATAAATATATTTTTTACCTTATTCTAATTGCCCATAGAAACTTTTGCTAAAAAACCAACCCTTGAAGCGTTATTTAAAATTAGCTAACGTTGGCACCTTCTATTCATACTAATTATTCTTATAATGTTTTAACTTTGATTTCTACTACAGAACCTCCTATCTAAGCAACATTTATCAAACACTACTAATTCTACACCTTTTGCACAGCAAACATACCTACAGACTAGGCTACCCCGAAGTAGTACGTTTTGAGTTCCATACCCAAAGATGTCAACAATGTAGAGAAGAACAAAGACGAATGGCGGGCACCGATGACGACGATGACCCTAGGGTGCCAACGGGACTCTGTTACTATGCCCCCGCTATCTGTCCGTCTGTCAGCGGGCTGTATCTCATGAACCGTATACATTTAAACTTTTTACAGAGTTTGTATTTCAATTGCCGCTATAATAACAAATAATATAAAATCAAATACGTAAAGTTAAAAAAATAAAACGTTTTTTTTCCTTGGTTTTTTTACTCGCTCATACATAACAATCGCTGTATCTCTTGAACTAATAAGTAAGTAGACACTAACAGAAACTTGTTTTTTTTTAGAGAATTTATACTATACCTATAGTTGTTATAACAGCAAATAATAAAAAAGATTGATCTTAATATTTTACGTTGGTACAGTACGGGAGCTTCTAAAAAAATGTTTGGATTTTAGAAGCATACTCCGGGTTTTGACGATCACACGGGATCGTGATATGCGGTTCAGTTATGTTAACAACTTGCTAAACTTTCCGAAGTTACCTTAAAAAGTTATGTAAAGAATAACTACTACAAGTGCAAACTACTTACTGTAATAATATTACGCTTGTTTAACTTTTTCTTATTTTAATACCATATGACTTTTTGTCACGATACAAATAAAACAAAATCAGCGTTTTCGAATTCTTTCATTGTTAATTTAAATAGAGAACACCCGCCTTCACACACTACTTTTGTTTGGAAGTATATAGAGCTGTTACACCCACCTGTGGATTCCTAGAAACTACTTTTTTTTTTCTTTTTAGTGTACTTTTCGAATTCCCCGTTACTTTTATAACTAGGTCTTGAACCTTATTAAAATATTAACAAACAACACTTTTCAATATTTATATACATTATTAATAATTCCCCGTGATTGGCTTTTTACAGAAATACCCTGTTTAAGTTGACTGCCCGTAGAAATCAATTTCCGCACAATAACAAACTTTATAAATAAGCAGGCAGTTAATTGGTGGTTTAACTGCTCTATATAAATCAATGGAAAACACAACGAGTGCACTCTTCGTGTGATGGATTGCTGCTAAGTCGAAAAAATAATTGTCACTGTCTACTACATGACTCCTTCCGATTTCCTCCGAAACCCGAAGGTTTTGTTTCTCTAAGAGCTCACGGACTGTACAGAATCCTTCGTGTGATCTGCCGGTTTTTTATATTTACAATGTGCCTAAAACATCCGCCTCCAAATATTATGCCAGCTAGACCAAGGTACAATTTATTCTGATGTCGCTGTCGAATGATTCGTGTCGATTCTTATAGAAAAAGCTACACCAATTTATGTACTTTTGAAATAGATGTTTTTTTTTCGACTTGCGAAATTGGTAAACGGCCGGCCGAGGGGTCATTTTACGATTACATGTGCAATGCACAATTGTTCAAGTCTTGTCATTTGCAGGAAGGGGCACATTAAGCTGATGTCCTCGCGAGTGATTGAAATGAGAGAAGCATTGAGGGCCGAGCTGGTCAAGTGAGTTTTTTTCCATACCTACCTTTATGTAATATTAATATGTGATACAAATGTAGGGAAAAACGTTACCGGTTCGTTACAGCCAAGTATCATAATACCCTATTACATATTTTGACTTTATCTCAAACTGCCTTAGATTGAAAATGACAAAACTATTTATTTGTATCGCCATAAATAATATAATAACAGTTACAAAATTCATGGTCTATCCGAGAAATTAAATTTTTAATTCCCCGTCGATAGCGCCCGATGTAAATCTATTGCAAACCTATCGAAACTACTATGTCATAGTATGGTAGGAACTTATTTAAAAGTAAGTAGCGTTTTATTGTAAGTCGACATCTAAAGTTATCTTCCCTCTTCTTCTTTAGGATACAACGGACTCACGAGGTCTACAGCTCACAGAGCCACTAGTTAACAACAATTTTATTCATTGCACTTGATGTATATCAGACTAAATCAGAACAAATTGTTATAACAGTGATATGTCGAGTTACGATAAACCAGTACTTACTTTTAAATAAGTTCCTACCATACTATGACATAGTAGTTTCGATAGGTTTGCAATAGATTTATATCAGGCGCTATCGACGGGGAATTTAAAATTCAATTTCTCGGATAGACCATGAATTTTGTAACTGTTATTATATTATTTATGGCGATAAAAATAAATAGTAGCATTCATTTGCATCAAAAATTAAGCGCAACCACTTAAAGAATCACGTAAATTGGATTTTTGCTGATTTTTTGACTTCATCAACGATTGACGCTCGTTTAATAGCTTTAAATACGCACAATTGTTTGTATTATCACATGATTAATAATTTAATGCTGTTTAATAAAAACACAATAAAATAATAAAGTCAATTGTTCCGCTTCAGTACCTACCAGAAATGGCCAACTACAATATTTATCCTCTGTAAGTATACCTATATAAAGACGTGACCAGGGGTAACGTTTCAATTTTTATTTCTAATATTAAACTACGTCAATCTGCACAGTCAGCAAACAATGACCGGTCCCAACGGCTTCGGGAACACAGTGAGTAGGCGTAACTCATTAAAGTTTTACACATTTTGACATTGCGATGCACTAAGAACATGATATTTGATTATAGCGAACCGGTAACGGAAAAACATTTAGTTTGTCAGATACTCTTGTATTCACCGTGAACTCTAGACGAGCTGTTTAACCGGGGCGCCTATTGTTTTGTCGAAACACATTTCAACGAACGTCTCATTACGCAGAATTTACATTTCATCGAAAGGAATTTCTAGCTGCAAGAGTTAACTTTTTTGGTAGTCACAAGGTGAGTCATTCCATATGAAACCGTCTAAAATGAATTATTTTATGTAGCCGCAAGGTCATGGATTGTAATAAAAAAAATTGAGGGTGTACTATGAGGTATTTAAACCACCGTCGTTAATTTTTGTTGAAGCTTTTATTTAACTTGCAGTGTATGTATGTAATTATGTATGTATGTACGGGTCAAATCTTGCAAGTTGAATTTGACCCACTTCCCGGTTCCCGATGAAGCTGAACATTTCCATACATGTGTAAATTGGATGACAATGCAACACTATGAGACAGGAGCTGATCTGATGATGAAGTCAGAAGATGGCGACAGAATCTCTGCTATACTTAACGTAGAGTCACTGTGTTGGGGCTCATTTGTTTGGTCTTAATAAGCAGATAATGACTAGGCAAGAAAAAGTACAGTCGGCAACAAAAGCTTGTACCAAAAATGATGAAACTTTTATTTATTCCTTCGTCTTCGATCAGCACCCATCGGAAGTAGGCAACGGTGTCATTTTCCTACTCCCACAAACTATGATGAAACTTTGCGTGAAAGCTATATACAGAAATGGTGTTTATTTGTTATTATAGTTCACTAAACACAGTATCCGTCAAGAATTATTACAGCTACTCCAAACGCTTCAACTTAAATTACAGAGTCAATAAATATTCGTAAAAAATTGCTCATTTTCGTCATTTCCGGATTGAGTTCCTGACTTTTGTATGCGAACTAGGAATATCTTTTTTATTCAGCCTCAAAAACTCCTAAATTACCCCGATTCCTACTGACCCCGATTTCTGGTATCGAAATGTATTTATCTTAATAGAAAACACGCATTAAAATATAAAAACAAATCGTAACTCGTCCACTTTGAACTCCACAAAACTAATGTTTAAGTGAAAATAGTAAAATGTAATTATGTACAATCAAATGACAGATCATATGCCTTAGTTTACATTACATTTGGATTTTATGGTGGTATTTTTCCTAGCTTATGAGATACGATTTCTTTTACATCTTGAAATTTACAAATCTGAGACTTCTTAGTATAAGACTAAAAGTGTCTTAAACCCATAAAGCTGCACGTTAATATTAACTATTTCTTAATCCCGATTTACATTTGTCAAGGACAGTGGATGGTCTACAGTGGACAGTGACAGTGGGGAGGGAGTGCAGCAGTGTCAACCGGTCGGACAGTGGTGAGTCACGCGGCCGTGCCAGGGGAACCAAATAGAATCACTTTCTATTTTTTCACTCCACTGTCCTTGCCACTGTCCTTGACCAATGTAAATCAGGCTTTAGTTAAAACGTTTAAAATGAAAAACATCGTTATCATTACAAAAATATAAGAATATCTTTTTTAATTCTTGCTTCTACGTTTCGATTTCTGTCTCCTAACTATCACAACTTAAAATGTTTGTGAAGTTCAATATCAGGGCCGTTATCAAAAATTTTGTACATAATTAAAGGCTTATTGAAAACAAAATTACGATCGCTTCCTTTGTGTAACAAAAGTTAGTCATACAAACTATATGGGTAAGTTTCGTTACACAACGGAATCAATTAAGTTTTGTTTGAATTAATGCCCTTAACTATGTATTTTTTTTTTGAAAACAACTTATCTATGACCTTTTAAAAAGTCGAAATAAAAGAGTTCAAAATGATGGTACGATCTTGTATTTTTAATTGTGAGTGAATCTCTCTGTTAAGCTCGATTGTTGTTTGTTCAACTGGAAGTTGCCAAGCCTTCAACATCTGCTACTGACACGAAAAATAATGTTATGCCCGGTATCCGTTCCTTACAAAAATCGAACATCGCTTGAGGGGTTAATCACCGCTCACCGCTCGCCGCTCACCGCTCACCGCTATTATTTGTAAACTAGATTTTTGAATTATCCTTTTTTTTTTTTCTTTTTTACTAAAAACAGATGCGGGCAAGCAAGATACACTATGCCAAATTTCAAGTTGATAGCTTCTGTAGTTTCTGAGAAAAAGTGCTGTGACATACAGACAGACCGACAGATAGACGCCGAATTCTCACCATAAGGGTTCCTTTTTTACCATTTTGGTACGGAACCCTAAAAAGGTTGCTTAGATATGTTTTCTGACGTTTTACCACTTGAAAATGTCAGTTCTGCTCATAAAGCGATGAACATGTATATGTTATCAATGCTATCATATGTTGTATCTGTTATTAATGACAGAAACTAGGCTTTCCTTTTATGACAAAACTTAGGGAAACTCATAAATAATTAGAAAAACCATTATTTACCGACAGGTAACAACATGGTCTAGTCATAAATAACAACTTAGTCTTACTAGCAGTGAAACCGTAATTCTTATCCTAGGAAAAATAACACCATAAAATCCAGTTGTAATGTAATTTTTTATTTGCGCTTAAACATTGATTGTTCGCTAGTTTTCTAATAAGATAGATACATTTCGATAATAAAAATCCATGTTAATAGTTTGAATTTAGGTGTTTTTGAGGCTGAATAATAATAAAACCTAGCTCCCTGTCACGTCCTACCGGGTGGCTAAGTAAAAACACAAGGAAGCTTTAAATAATTTATTTAAAAAGAACGCCGGTAGTGTGATCAGTAGAGGGTAGTAGGTTCGTAGGCTGTGGTCTGATTCTGCGAAGCGAGCTAGAACTCCCTCGCAGTTAGCCGTGAAGAAACCGTCGGCAGCCCGAAGGTATGCGGTGACAGGATCCTGGCGTCGGGGGTAGCACCCGGTGTGTAGCACCCGGTTTGTAGCACCGGAACCCATTAGTCGATCCTGGTCACAAAGGTAGATGACCGCACCGGCCAAGTAGGTAGAGGAGTAGGCGGGTGTAGAACCCGATGTGTGCTATGCTCCTAGCAGAGCTGTGCTCCTTACAGAGCTGTACTCCTAGCGGTGAATGTGGCCCTGGCGGAGCTGTGCTCCTAGCAGAGCTGTGCTCCTAGCAGAGCTGTGCTCCTTACAGAGCTGTACTCCTAGCGTTGAATGTGCTCCTAGCAGAGCTGTGCTCCTTACAGAGCTGTACTCCTAGCGGTGAATGTGCCCCTGGCGGAGCTGTGCTCCTAGCAGAGCTGTGCTCCTTACAGAGCTGTACTCCTAGCGGTGAATGTGCCCCTAGCGGAGCTGTGCTCCTAGCAGAGCTGTGCTCCTTACAGAGCTGTACTCCAAGCGGTGAATGTGCCCCTGGCGGAGCTGTGCTCCTAGCAGAGCTGTGCTCCTTACAGAGCTGTACTCCTAGCGGTGAATGTGCCCCTGGCGGAGCTGTGCTCCTAGCAGAGCTGTGCTCCTTACAGAGCTGTACTCCTAGCGTTGAATGTGCTCCTAGCAGAGCTGTGCTCCTTACAGAGCTGTACTCCTAGCGGTGAATGTGCCCCTGGCGGAGCTGTGCTCCTAGCAGAGCTGTGCTCCTTACAGAGCTGTACTCCTAGCGGTGAATGTGCCCCTAGCGGAGCTGTGCTCCTAGCAGAGCTGTGCTCCTTACAGAGCTGTACTCCTAGCGGTGAATGTGCCCCTGGCGGAGCTGTGCTCCTAGCAGAGCTGTGCTCCTTACAGAGCTGTACTCCTAGCGGTGAATGTGCCCGTAGCGGAGCTGCGCTCCTAGCAGAGCTGTGCTCCTTACAGAGCTGTACTCCTAGCGGTGAATGTGCCCCTGGCGGAGCTGTGCTCCTAGCAGAGCTGTGCTCCTTACAGAGCTGTACTCCTAGCGGTGAATGTGCCCCTAGCGGAGCTGTGCTCCTAGCAGAGCTGTGCTCCTTACAGAGCTGTACTCCAAGCGGTGAATGTGCCCCTGGCGGAGCTGTGCTCCTAGCAGAGCTGTGCTCCTTACAGAGCTGTACTCCAAGCGGTGAATGTGCCCCTGGCGGAGCTGTGCTCCTAGCAGAGCTGTGCTCCTTACAGAGCTGTACTCCAAGCGGTGAATGTGCCCCTGGCGGAGCTGTGCTCCTAGCAGAGCTGTGCTCCTTACAGAGCTGTACTCCTAGCGGTGAATGTGCCCCTAGCGGAGCTGTGCTCCTAGCAGAGCTGTGCTCCTTACAGAGCTGTACTCCTAGCGGTGAATGTGCCCCTAGCGGAGCTGTGCTCCTAGCAGAGCTGTGCTCCTTACAGAGCTGTACTCCTAGCGGTGAATGTGCCCCTGGCGGAGCTGTGCTCCTAGCAATGGATACCCCCCTAGCGGAGCTCCCAGATATGGGGATAGCACTGATTTTAAATACTTACGTATAGAATCACGTAGTTGCAAGAAGTAGCTGCGTAAGAGAGCGAATGAAGTGAGCGTGGCCTACTCGTATTTATAACCTTTCGCCCCTTTTGGTTAATTTTCGAATTGAGTAGGGCGAAAAAAGAAATACTAGAAAGCCACTTCGCGTCATGAGCAAAACTAACGAGACATGTAGGTAAGACACATTAGAAAAGGTAACAAGGAATGGAATAAAAAGGTTAGTAACGCCATCTGTCGGCTAGGTGCCGCTAACACTTAACTAAGTCGATCTATGACAGTCACATTTCTAATAATCTATGGCAATGTGCTGTCTATCAGTTATTAGTAAACAACAAATATAAGATTTGTCATGAATTTAAGTGAAAGTGAAGTTAAATTAAGGTTGTTTGTTTATAAAATGCAAACAGGTAAGCAGCGTTACAACTGCATTGTTAAATCCCATACAAAAGGAATACAATCCTGAAATGACGAAAATGATCAAAATTTTACGAATATTTAGTGATTCTGTAATTTAAGTTGAAGTGTTTGGAGTAGTGGTAATAATTCTTGACGGATACTGTGTTTAGTGATCTATAATATAAAATGAACACCATTTTCGTATATAGCTTTGAAGCGAAGTTTCATCATAGTTTGTGGGACAATGACAATGACATTCACAATGAAAAGGTTCTAAGTATGCTCAACATTTTTATTGGGTGACTACAATTATGAAACTACTAATGTTCAAATTTATTTCTATTTATATTAATAATCGGTAAACCCAATTCAAATGCGCCTCAAATTGTTAAGCGTATTAAAGAAAACGATTCTGAGTCTGCAACTTATAGCGGCAAAATTTATCGCGTAGGTAATATCGATAAAAAAAACAATCTATTGCATGAAAATTGTATTCTATTGCACAAGATGTATTATTTATTGACATTAAAATGACACATCTATGGTCTTGGATAAAAAAAACCTTCTATGGTAACAATAATGTTTAATGTGGGTTCTCAATAGGGGTAGCACGCGATAAAGTATAGGTCTAGCGCTCAACTGCGGTTCCTGCGGTAGTGGAGCGGTGCGGGGAATGTGTTCTTCTGGACGAACTTCAGTCCGGGGTCGGGGTCGCTGCCTTCAACTCGTGTTATTTGAACTAACTGGCTGCTTCGACCACGTAACTCATTTTGTCGGTTTAAATTCTCAAAGGCGATTAAATATACCAATTCAATTTAGGTACACACTTGTAGATATCGTAAGAGTTATTTCGTTATTCATCACGCGCCACTACCGCAGGAACCTAGCTCAATTATCCGCTACGACACTGTAGTTATAGGTGTACTAATATATAAAGAAAACATATTTTTTTTGCCATTTACGTACTTAATGTACAATTTCTTTGAGAAATAAGTTTATTTAAACAATATGACCCGACAAGTACTTAGGTAGTTTTAGTGTTAGTATTTGATACTTTGAATACAAATCCGTTTCTCTGATTTTCATTGATTCTAGTTAAAAACATAAACATTAGGTACAATCTTTAGTATCTTTTCTTCGCGTCCCACTAATGCTTTTCCCCTAATGGCACGCACCATGACGCGCACACCTGATTATTCGTTGACTTTGAATTAGCCCCAGCGTGCCATTTTGGCTCAATGAGATACTAGCCAAAATTGTCCGAAGCGGAGTCTAGAGGGAAGTGGTCTGTGGTTTCAGCAGATGAAATAAATTTGATGAAATCATACAACAGATGAAGGGAAAATCTGTAAAATTATGGGTTGCCTATTAAAGGATGCTGAAGCCGACTGAGAAAGTAAGATAATGTAAATGATAACGTTTATTTCCGACCAAATACGATTTCGTATGTTTTATTAAAAATCTAAAAAAACTAAATGTGTTAGGTTCGCTTTGCTTAATGTTAGACCAGTAGAATCCAGTTTATTTCTAAATGATGAGTGTTTGGAAATGGTAGATAAGGCGCTTTTCTTAGGGATAACTATAGATAAAAACTTGCAATGGAGTCCCCATATAGCAGTACTAGCAGGTAAATTAAGTTCGGCAGCTTATGCTGTTAGAGAAATCAGGCAACTTACCAATATTGAGACAGCTCGCTTAGTTTATTATAGTTATTTTCATAGTGTTATGTCGTACGGTATTCTGGTTTGGGGAAAAGCTGCTGACATACAGGCTATATTCGTGTTACAAAAAAGAGCCATTCGTTCTATATATAACCTTAACTCCCGTGATTCCTTAAGATTAGTATTTAAAGAAATTATTATCTTGACAGTAGCGTCACAATTTATTTATGAGAATATTATTTAAGTATGTCATTTAAAATCAAGACTCTTTTGTTAAGAATTGTGATATACATAATTTGAATACAAGAAATAAAAATAAAATTGCTATTAAAAAATTTCGTGTCCGTAAGGTTTATAAATCATTTGTAGGTAGGTAATCATTCTTTTCTATAATAAATTAGCTGACTCAGTTTTAAAGTTACCATTTCCAATACTTAAAAGTTACTTGAAAAAGTCGTTGATGTCTAAAGCTTACCATGGGGTCGAGGACTATCTAACAGATAAAAATGCTTGGCCTAAACTTAACTAAACACCTAAATAACTGAATAATAAAATAGGCATAAAAAATATGTAAATATTGTCTAGGGGACACGGTTTCTGTAGGAGAATGTATCGAACCTTGGTATGTGGTGGTTGTCTTGCTCTGTCATCGGAAAGTATATATATATATATATTATTATTTTTTATTACTCCCTATGAAAATTCTTAGTTTTGACACATTTTCCTGCTCAAGCCATGCTTGAATATTTTTTATTTTTTGTTTTTTGTTAAATTCATTGTTTTATATAATGCTAGGTTACGCTTTATAATTGTATAATATCATATGTAGTATTTAAAAAAAACGACTGACTGTTGAGTTTCTTGCGGCGTTTCTTCTCAGCAGTGGTCTCTTGCGAAGCGCTGGTAGATTTTTGACGTGTAAAAGTGCCCGTGCGGCCTACTTACTGAATAAACATCTTTTATCTTTTTTTTTTATCTTTTATTCACTACACGTAAGTGGGGTATAAAGTAGTAAATAGTATTTGAACGTTATGCGTGTCGCAGGCTGGAGACGCCGGGGTCGTGGGAGCACATCGTGCAGCAGATCGGGCTGTTTTCGTACACGGGGCTGACGGCGCGGCAGGCGGAGCACCTGGTGCAGCAGCACCACGTGTACCTGCTCTCCTCGGGGCGCATCAATGTGTGCGGCCTCAACCATTCCAACGTGCTGTATGTCGCGCGCGCCATCCACGACGCCGTGCTCAAGTTCCCGGCCAAGCCGTAGGCGCCCGACAAATCTTCCGACACGCACGCCGCTGACGCTAACAATTGCTCTTTAAATTATAATCTGTTCCTGCTGTTTGATTACCCGGTCGAAAAATCGATAATTTGATATAAATGCTATACCCACGATATATACATAAATAGTCATTGTCAGACGTCATATTCATCTCGAGTTTCAGTCATTTTATTCGAAATGACCAAATGACTGTTGAGCGTATGTTTTTTTTGGTAAATAACTGTTTTAGGGACGCCTTGTTTTCAACGACGGTTATTGTTTCATTTGTCATCGATGCTCAATGCTAATTAGTCTAGAATGTAGTATGTACAGAAGTGTTCGACGAATCCTAAATGGAGCACGTCAGCTCGCCTACTCGTTTCCATTGCATACCTATATTTCCCTCTTTCTAACAAATCTGTATTCATTGTTTAATAAACTATAATATAAATAGGATATTTAATCTACGCGATGGAAACGAAAGGGCTCTAATTACCTTACCGGAACCCTTAACAATCGTGCGTCTAGTCTTGTGCGTTGCAAAGGCGTGCTATATCTTTATAAAACGCGGGCGGCGAGTACGTTCATTAAGTAGTAAGCGGTACTCTACCTGCTACTTAATATTTATACCTGCATTAAATGTACAACATAATCGCATCATACCACATCAGCTATGCAAATATGTAACTACACGTAGATTAATAGTGATGTAATCCTAGTATACTGTTTCCAATTTATATTTATTTATACTTGTTAAACCGTGTATTCTATACCGTATAAGTATAGAATAATTTGTAATCGTAACTAGCGGCGTTCTGAAACGGCAGCTTAGCTTAGCTACTACTGTGAAATTCGGGTGCTCTTAAAATATGTGGTTTCTGTTTCGGTCGACAACACTTGGCTTGCCTACTCTACTCGGTGGATAATTAGAATATATTTAAAAAAAAACGAATATCTCCGCATGCATTGATATCGTTCAAACAAAACTTGAGTATAGTTTGTTATTTTTCAACTGAGCTTATCCACTTAGGAATACAATGCCATTGTGTAGTTAACCACAAATTAGGATAAAGTGCTCGCAGTAAAAGTAGATAATAACCGCCTTCGAAGGTTAACATGGATTGTCGAATTGTCGATTCTATTTCTTTAGACAATAGACTACAGAATACAGTAATAGAAAAATGGCTAGCATATATTTTTTGCATTTTACAACCGACTGACACTCGACAAGCACTTACTCTGTAGATAATACAGAAGTGATGAATACGCTATTTTCCTTTTAAGCTATTTTAAACCTACTCAACAAGTATAAGGTTGAAAATTCAACATTCATGCAATGTACTTCTCAACTTTTTCGTAAAGTAACTTGTTGGCGGTTTCGAAAATAAAAGCAGATAATAGGATTGTTTAGACACAATGACCATTGTGATTACAGGTAAGTAGAAGAGCTCAGTTCAAAAGGTTCAACAAAGGTTCAAGCGCCGGCCTGGCGGTCAACCCTCGCTGTCGCCCTGACCGGCATTTTGATCACCTATTTATACATTTTCTGTTTAACCTTTAATTGTCTTACGATATATATATATTTTTAATTAAGAACCGGTAATATTACAAAAATAATTTATACAAAAGTGTAAAGATTTTGTACTTGTAATATGTATGGCTCTGGTAGAAGTGAGGACTTGGTCGTATGGTATTGACCCGGTCGACTGCGGCCGCCAGCCAAGCGTCGGCCGGTCCGGCCTGCGCGGACCGTTCTAGTCGTTATATACCTAAGAGCGAAGCGAACAAGCTAGTTATTCGTAACGTAATGTTAAGATATTAACAGCCGGTTTCAAATTTCAAGCTATCTCTTATTAATAGTCAGCGTAGGTATTTATGCTCGTTACTAATGTTCAGATACATGGATTGTTTTAATTATGACACGCAAAATAAAGCAGAACTTCGGGTATGATAAATTCAGACTCAAAAATACATAAAAAAGTTTTATTCAGTTTAGGGAGATACATTGCATACGAGTGAAAAAAAGACAAATTTCAACATGAAGTTAAAAAATAAATATAATTCCATGTTCTCACATTGGGAAGAAACAAAAATCACCACAGGACTTCCTGGATACAGAATTTTTTATTGTGTCACCAATAAACAAGACGCAGTTTTAATCAAGAAACTCGCCAAAGGATATTTTTCTAATGACCTTATTACTACGTTAGTAAAATGAATGTGTTAATATTCTTGTTACCTCCTGCGCATATATTTGTTATCTTGGGTGTACAAACTGCGCAGACGTGTAGTAGTAGTAATGTGCGAGCACTAGAGCAATCGCCTCGTCCGTTACAGTGCATTGGATGTTTGATGATCTGCCAACTTCGTTTTGTACACCGGTTCTCCAGTACGCTTTTATCATGATAGTGTCTTTGTATGCATGTAAATTGAACAAATTTAATAGTGTATTTATAGAAAAACTCAATCCTGCATGAATATTAGTATGTAAAATGTAATCATTTCGCAATATTTCCTGTTGTTTACACTCAAATAAGTTAGCACAGAACTTTTATTTCGTCAGCTCGCCTGTTCTACGCTTTCTTTTTGCGTGTGCAATATCGAAACACGCTTTTGCTTACTAGGTATTACAGACAAGCATTTCTTGTATACAATATACTTTTATTTTATGTCAAGTTTCATTGAATTATAGATATTTTGTCCATAGAATGAATTATTATTTATCTGGTATCTGTTTTTAGGGTTTTCGTAGTCAAACTTGGATAAATACCAGCCGCTGAATTCCATCATCCAATAACCTACCTAATTATTTTATTTATTAATTATCAATTCTATCCGCGCCATCTAGACGGAAATCCGGAAATCTAGGCAGCGCACTTGCTATTAGCGATGAAACGGATTTCCGGTATATAACCGGTATTCGGCTTATGGGGTCAAAATAAATTATCCGGCCGGACCCTGGATAATAGTGAGTATTCCGCCGGATACCGGATCTCATACAACATACGGCACATGAAATGTAAATATAGGTAATGTAGTTTTAACTTTATTTAATCCAAATAGGGACCAATTTGTTCGCAGAGGCAACAAACTGTTTGATATCGATTCAACAAGTCAATAACTATTTATGGATAAAAACTCCCGATATTACGGCCCTTGCATCGTCCAGAACGGACATATCTTAAACGGACAACCTTGAAATTCCCAGTTACTTTTTTCTGAATATTAATTTGTCCGTATTTTAATTTCTCCGAAAGCTATATTACGCTGGAGCTATTTTAGAATGCATAATTTTACTGTCACACCTCGGTTAGGTTAGGTTTGATTTATAGGCTGTAACAAAAAGTCTTCTATCAAAAAAAATGTGTTCCAAATTATGTGAATTCGGAGTTTTGATCAATTCGGAATTATGACTCTTCGGAATTATGTAGTCCGTCGTGAACGGCACAACCGATTTACATGAAACCTAGTTAAGAATCCTGATTATACCTATTACCTACTAGCTTTCTTTAAAACCACTATTTCCAAATCGATCCATTCATTTAGGAGCTCCGATACGGATACACTCTTGCTAACCTCGCTCATTAATGAAAACACACTACCTAAATATTCATACATCTCCAAAGATTCCAAAATCTCATTATCTTTTTCGGAGCTCATATCTAAACTATGATTGGAAATATGTAAAAATGTATAGAAGCAAAGTTGTAGACAATATTATCAACTAATAATGCGATACAACAAAATTCCCTATGATTGGATTGGAGGAAATTTGGTAAGTGGTTATAAGGTTCCCTGAATTTTGCCTCAAAGACCCTGTGACGCGGACAAATATACAAGATGGTGTCGTTCCTAATGTGCAAATTCCCATTTTTTAAATGTAGTGTTTACATTATGTTATTCAAAGTGACAAGTCAAAGTGCCGGCGCTACCTGCACCACTACCTGCGGGAGTTGAAAATGTGCCCGCGCTCGCGCTGCTCACCGTCACGCGCGATATGTTAAATGAAGTGTTTCATTCCATCTTGATATCACGCACCACTGCTGATACATATGGCCAGTAATCTCTGGTATATTAGTTTATAAATATTATTTTCGACACCGGTGTTTACCCAGACGTGCTTAAGAGTACCTACTAGGGTGTGTCCTGTCTTTAAGGGGAAGGGTGACAAACACGTTAATTGTTATAGGCCAATGACGATAGTTACGACACTTTCCAAAATAGTTGTATCTATCCTATCGTCTCACATAATGGGCCACCTTGAAGGCAACGACTTACTGTCGGACCACCAGTTCGCATACAGGCAAAAGATCTCTTCTGCAGCGGCGCGCCAAGTTTTCGACTGTATCGGTTTCGACGAAACAAAGAAGATGGCAGATATACTCTGTGACTTATCCAAAGCATTTACGTAATAAACCACGAGCTGCTTTTGGATAAGTTACACTATTATGGTATACAGGACACCTCCCGCCATCTACTTACGTCACTTCTGTGCGACCGGAAACAAGTCGTCAAAATGTCTGCGGGCGGCAAGAGACTCGAATCTGATGTTGGTACCCTCAAGAAGCCGCCTAAGGAAACACCCTATTTTTGGCTTACGTCAATGATCCTCCGACCAGCAGCAGCAGCACCAGCTCGCAGACGACACAACAGTCATAGTTGGCGCGCGCACGTACGACCAGCTTCACGGAGAGATATTATTTCGATAATTGTTGGTTCGATTGGTGACAGCCGTATTTAGCGGCATTTTGCACGGTAAAGTTCAACCGTCACCGGATAAAATACCCTCATGTCAAAAGAGACGCTGCTCCTAAGTACGAGTATGTACATCGCCCGGTCAATTGAATCATTATAGCAATGAAAAATCTGATACTAGATCTGAGGCGTTCTCTGTTAATAGTTCACAATTAAATAACTAGATTTGATATCGTTGTGGATATAATGGATACCTATTAAATGAAATAATTGCTCAGTTAAAGATACGGTTCGATGCAATTTATGTAACAGGGTAGGGCATTTGCGGCGTATCCCAGTAGTTCCATTGTAAAACGTTGCTTAACTAAGATTCTTCTCTAAGAAGAGTGGTACAGTAACTTCTCCACTTAGAAGTGTCATTTGAGAATTTTGTATAGGCATGTCCTTCACAAAAAAATAGAATCTCTTCTGGTGTCAGGCTTTAAATTATTTTGTATTTTCTTTGTATGTACTATACTATACATAGCGTCATTTGATGAAACCTGCAATAGTTTTATGTAGAGTTTTTAGGTACAGGTTTCTTAAATGACTTATTTAATCCGCCGTGCGTATGGAACATCCCATCCCAGCCCACGCCAGCCGATGACAGCGTTTTACTTCTAATTTTAAACAGCTCAATTTCTGATATTTTACACATTATGATTATTTCAAATTCGGTTTTTTTCATTTTCTAAATTTTTCGCTATATTAAATTTTCTTTCAGAGATGGTGTCTAATTTCTGTATTTCTCATTCTGCTCAATTTAACAGATTCCGTTTTGAACGGAATCGTTTATGACCAAAATATTAATTTCACATATTCCGAATTTTCCACATTCAAAATTTTCACAATTATATGTAGATTATACCAACTTGACATTTATCGAATAAGTACAGAGTAAAACAAAAGTCGGTATGTTTTTTCATAAATAAGATAAGTAAGGCAGTAATTATTGCATAATTACATAACATAAATTACATTAACATTTCTTATATTTTGTTCGTCCAATACACGATTACTTGAACCAACATAATTTTTGCAAGCATTCTTCAGCTGATATCAGTCCCTTCAATAAGTCTTCGATAATTTTTTGTACTTTTGCGTCTTTTTTTATATATTTTGATCGCCTTTTTTTGGAGTAAGCAAAAATTTGCCCATTTTTTACTTTCTTTGCATAAAATTTTGCTTCAGTCTTCAAAAAATTTATGTAGTAGAAAAGGTTGCTCTTGCCAACCTTTTTGTTTAGGTACACGAAAGTGCCAACCTTCCAGGGCATTTGTGGTTCTATGCCGCTCATTAGCACAAGACCACATACTTCTGCAAATCTTGGTCATCCAATTTTTGTTGAAATATTCTACAAATTTTTCCGTTGCGTTGTCGTTTGTCCCTTCGTTTAAAATATACAGCCAGGCTTCGGGTATATAATCGACTGGCAAAAGGGCTAAATTTGATGTAAGTCTTACAATTCGCCTGTGTGGTTTATCTTCCAGCATACCTAACTTCTCAGCATTTTTCCATATCGCCTTGGAAAAATGATAGAAACACCCCTTCACACGTACATCAGGATAAACAGTCTTCACGGCGTTGATAATTGCAGTTTCCCAATCGCTTTTGAACAAAGATATTTTTACATTAAATAAAATAGTAGTCTTAAAATGCGAAATACTTCCTCGTAAGTACATTCTTTTTTATTCGGTACCAAGCAAAAAATGATGGGTACTATAGCAGTAACTTCGCTAGTGCTTCCGACGTCAACGTGAATCGTAAAGAATTGTGCGAATGGTTTAGGAACGCTGCGAAAAGTCCCATCGGCGAGAAATAATTCTGATTTCTTTGCCATCTTTAAGCAAGTGGGACTTCCAAATATAAAAAAAATGTTTTCTCCCTGTCCTTCGTATAGTAGGAAATCTTTTTTTAGTATTTCAGGAATTTCTACTTCTTTCCTTGATTTGGATGCACTTTTTTTTTACTTTGTAAACTTCTTTGCGTGCTGAGTACATCGAGTCTTTTATAGACGAAAACTGTGGCACTTCCGTGTTATTGCTCGAATCTGAATTGTTGTCCATAATAAGCAAAAACCGAAAAATGGATACCTATATTTCAAAATGGCCGCCATAAAATTTAAGATGGCCGACGGAGAAGTTGGTTCCTATCAAAAACATAAAGCTATGGACCTAACTAAACTAGTCCCTGAATAAAATTTGGTGCTTTTGTCCAGTGTGTCCACATAAACACCTGAAACTGCCGTACTAAGCAGAGTTGTGAAAGTTTAAAAAAAAATTAAGTGTTTTGATCGTGATGGTTCTGCCATTACTTCTTTACTATACAAAATACGTATAATGGAGTAACACGCATAATGTATAAAATATTATTATGGAAATTTAATAAAGCGAAAAATTCATCGGCTGGATCCGGTGGATTCACTGAATAATCATCGATTATTTTACCAAAAATTCAAATACACATAATGAAAATACTAAAAATAAAAATAAAATTTCTATTCGAAACTTCCAAGTCCGTAAAGTACCTATAGTTTCATCATCATCATCATCAGCCCGGGGGCGTCCACTGCTAGACAAAGGCCTCCCCCAAAGAGCGCCACAAGTCACGGTCTTGAGCCGCTTGCACCCAGCGGCTCCCCGCGATCCTAACCAGGTCGTCAGACCACCGGGTGGGAGGCCGTCCAACACTCCGTCCACCGGCGCGGGGCCGCCACTCGAGAACTTTTCTTCCCCAACGATTATCAGTTCTCCGAGCTATGTGGCCTGCCCATTGCCACTTCAGCATGCTAACTCTCTGAGCTATGTCGGTGACCTTGGTTCTCTGGCGTATTACCGTATTACGGATCATATCGCGCAAAGAAACTCCGAGCATAGCTCTTTCCATTGCACGTTGAGTACCCTGAGCTTATTTATGAGGCCCACATTCAGCGGCCAAGTCTCTGATCCATAAGTCATCACTGGCAACACACACTGGTCGAAGACTTTCGACTTAAGGCTCTGCGGTATTTTGGACGAGAAGATCCGCTTTAGCTTTCTGAATGCTGCCCATCCGAGTTGGATTCGGCGATCGACCTCTTTCTTGAAGTTGGATTTACCTAGTTGGACAGTTTGTCCCAGGTATACGTACTGACCAACAACTTCAAGTTGAGAATTCCCCACGTGAACCGGTATTGGCAAAACGCGAACATTGGACATGACTTTCGTCTTGTCCAAGTTCATTTTCAGGCCCACCCGTTGGGAAACTCTATCGAGGTCTCCGAGCATCTTACTCAAGTCTTCTAGCGATTCTGCCATGACTACGATGTCGTCCGCGAATCGAAGGTGAGTGATGTACTCGCCGTTGATGTTGATGCCAAGTCCTTCCCAGTCCAGAAGCTTGAAGACATCTTCCAGTGCAGCGGTGAACAGTTTCGGAGATATGACATCTCCCTGTCTCACACCTTTCTGCAACTGAATCGGTTTCGAGCTCAGTTACCTATAGTTTAACGTTACCCTTTCCAGCACTTCAAAATTACTTAAAAAGTCGTTAATGTCTAAAGCGTACCTTATACTTAGGGTCGAGGACTATCTAACAGATGTAACTAACAGATAAAAATCCTTGGCCTAATACCGAAACTTAGTCATTAATAAGTGCAAATGCAAAAGTTGTATCTTATCTAGGGGACACAGTTGATGTAGGAAAACATCGAAACTTTTATGTGGTCTTCTTGCACCTTCTTACACATACAGGGTGGAAGGGGACGGGGGACCTTCCCGGAACTATAGCATTAATTAATAGTTACACAGTCGATTTGTGATGGTAATAATGATGAATTCACTAATTAAAACAAAAACCAAATTGACTAATTTTTCATTGCGGTGACAACCCTGCTACACCTACCCATTACGACTTGAATATGAAAACTCGGAAACTACGCTTATTTCCGAACGTTGACGTTGCCATAGTGATAAGGTGATAACTTATGATTCCTAGACGTCAAATAATCCATAAACAAAACGAAATGAAAATGATTTTTATTATTTACAAAATTTAATAACCATTAGTTTACACATTATCATGTTGTTTTAAAAATCTAACACTATGTCTACAAAAATCTTCAATTACCCTCACATTCAGTGTTGAAATGTGCTTCCGCGGCTTACTATACACGCTGCAGCCCGTGCCCGAGTATGTCGGTGCACCCTTGACAAAATATCCTCTTCATCATTTTTTCTCCGCAGATCGTTAAAGGCATCAGTTATTCGTCGTCGCATCTCGTCCGCAGTGTCACATTTCGTTTTGTACACACTATCTTTTACAGAGCCCCACAGGAAGAAATCAAGACACGTGAGATCCGGGCTTCTTGGCGGCCAACGGTGCGGCCCAAACCTGCCTATCCAGCGATCCCCAAACTCATTGTTCAATTTCATTCGTACTTCGTGTACAGAATGAGTGACTTGTCTTTCAGCCAGTGGTAATTCGTCCCAAAGACCTTTATATAACTAACGTAATAGACGAACAGACTCCCTTTTTCCCGCGTTACCAAAACGGACATGTAAACGTGTGCGTGATTTTACAAGTGTGTGACTAATTTTAGTGATGTCCGTATGTTATATCGAAAAAATATCGATGAAAAAGACTCGCTTATATAAGACTTGTTTGTATCTTGCGTGGAACTTAAAACTAGCATTCTTCACTAATAAAACACAAGATTCTTTCATTATCTATAATAATACTCTTTTCATGGTAATTACCACACACATATCATACAATCAATTTTTAATGTAAATAATTAATAAATTTCAGTCTTACACAAATTCTAGGCTTTTAATATGGGCACTGGGCAACAATAAAGTTACTTATATGGAGAAACTAGCGACCCGCCCTCGCTTCGCTTCGGTTAATATAAATAAAAAATAACCCAAGTTCATCTGGAATAATATACTTTTCAAACGGTGGAAGTATTCACTTTATTTGGCCACAACTTAGAAGTTCTTGTGGACTTACGTTCGGACCTACTTTCATGTTCAGTAGAAGATTCTCTGGCTCTCTCAGATGTGTCTATCCCTGTCGCAGTGGCGGATTTACCAGTAGGCTGGAGCCTAGGGCGGCGGATTTTAGGGGGCGGCAAATTTGCCCCAAAAACTTTTTTTGTCTTACAGAAATAAAAAATAAAAAATTCCGTCGGACAGGACTTCCCAGTTTGGACCCGTCCCGTATTTACTTCTTGTCAAAACAAAAGTCACCTCGGATAATTGCGTCTTTCAATTTCTAATTAAGTGTTTTCACTTTTCATGCTCTTTAAATGTTACTTTAGTCTCAGCACATGGGAATTAATTAAAGCTCCATATTAATCTCTAGGATCTTTTTTAATTTACTTTGGAAATGGAGGATTATTGCCATTTTCAGTAATTGTGTATGGACCATTTTTAGGGCGTGAAAGTAACCTCAAAATGATAACTGTGCAAAAATATACAAAACGATTTAATTTCGTGAATTTTATGAATATGAAAGTGTTTAAATATAATTAAGTAAAATTATATTTTGTTATACATGGTCCGAATAGTTTTCAAGTTGGTTTGTATCTGTTGGCTAAATATGCAAGCATTTAAAGCGTCACTTGTGAATGGAGGATTATCGCCATTTTCCATGATTGTGTATGGACCATTTTTTGGGCGTGGAAACAAACCGCAAAATGACAACTGTGCAAAAATATAAAAACATGATTTAATTTCGTGAAACACAATTAATGATTACGAATATGAAACTATTCAAATATATTAAGAATAATTTTATTTTATTTTTTCAAGTTTGTATCTGTTGGCTAAATATGCAAGCATTTAAAGTGTCACTATACAAAAGACAAAAACACCCGCGAAACAAGTTGTCAAAACTTTGTTACTTAGCCACTTGATTGCTCTTGCAAAGATCGATCTTATTTATAAACAAATAACAACTGTAAGTACTGTAACAACCCCGGACACCGGTGAAGTGAAGACAGGACAATACAAAATTATTGTAGGTAAGTAATCCTAATGTATAAATCATCCATAATGAATCAATAAGTTTTATAATTTTGTTCATTTATTATTGTGCCTGTGAAGGATGTCATTAGACAAATTTAGTAATATGGCTACTGAAAATCGCATACATTGCTTTCGATTATCGACTCGGCTTATAAAGGAAATGTAATCGATTCAGAATTCGGTTAAACATGTTGTTTCATTAACTTAATTTAAATTAGGTACCTACTATAAAATAACGTATCATAAATCGTCTAAATTCACGCTACAACTATAACGATCGTATTGGTGTTTTTAGGTTATATTCACTTTCATATTGAGATAGAGACTTTGAGAGGCAAAAAAATATAATCTAACTTATATTTAGATACTGTTTTTAAAAAAAAGATTTGTCTTTTAATTCTAAAATATTTTCTTCCATTTTCTTTTGTCCGTGTACTTAGGGTATCGAAATGCAAAGTTCAGAAGGGGCGGCAAAACTTGAATAGCCTACTGGCGGCAAATGTGTTAATCCGCCACTGCCCTGTCGCCTATAAGCCGAACGTCACGCTCAGTAGAGGATTCTTTGGCTTGCTGAGATCTGTGTATCCTTATCAACTTTAAGATGAACGTCACGTAAATGACAATTTTCATGTACATTCCCAAGCCCACGGTAACTAACGTATAGGTAACTAACCGAATGTTATACAGACATAATTTCCACCCCATCGAAATTTCTCAAACGCCTTGTAGGTACCGAATTTACTAACTTTCGGACCCCCCATATCTCGGTAATTATCAACCTGAGAGAAAAAGTTTAAATAAGAGAAGATGCTTATTTTAGCATTTTGTACACGATTTAATTAAAACATACACAAAAAACAAAAAAAAATTTGAAGTCCTGTCGTAGGCTGGACCACTGCATTTAATGATAAATAATAAACTGCGATCAATTTACCTAGCTGCGTTTTATAATCGCTCGGAATAATGTTTAAATAATTACAAGAACGAATGAAGAATCGACATATTGATAACTTATCGATAGATGAGTGTGATTCAAACATTCAATCAGTACCTAAAAAATTGAAATTTTCACGGACACAACATCTTTTCATTTTACATATAAAAATTAAAAATATGCATAAAACACAAAACTACATGATATATCGTACTTATTAGACCACTAACCGTATTCCTTGGACCTAGGAATCCTTGAAAATATGAGTTCCAAAATGACTATGTGTGGATCATAATTACCTGTGAAATGACTCATTGTTTGGATTATTCCTATGATTGACTTCGCAATCAGGTACTGCACAGCCCACCATTGTTGTTTTTAAAGGTTTTGACACCACGTTTATACAATTATCCTGAATATTTTAATAAAAACTAAAAGACGCTGTCGCCAGTGGGCTACCGTGGGCTACCATTAGCTTTCAAAATGGTTACAACGTCAACGTCTTTCGCTGTCACTGTCGCACTCGTATTCGTGCATAAAGAGGCTGCACTCTCGCTTCCACACACTGTTCGTCTATTATGAAGGTCTTTGATTCGTCCAGATAACTGTCTAACTCAGAGTTCAAAAGAGACATGTATCCGTCTCTGTTTAGAGTTGGAGGCAGAAACACAGGTCCTATGATAGTTTCTCCGTGAATCGCCGCCCAGACGTTAATAGAGCAACGATACTGGTGACCCGAGAATCGATAAGCGAAAGGATTCTCCTCGGCATACACATGTTCGTTTCGTCTATTCCATATTCCGTTGCGTGTGAACGAGCTTTCATCACTCCAAATAATATGCCTTATGAAATCTCGCTCTTCTACTATCTTTTGTAATAATCATCGGCAGTAGGCTTCGCGGATAGGGCAGTCCCGAGGAAGTAGAGCTTGAACCCTCTGTATTTTGTAAGGGTGAAGGCTGGCACGTTTGAGAATAGTAAGTACTGCAGTATGGGTTATTCTGAAATGTGGACCCGCTACTCTAGAACTCGTTCTCGGATATCTTCTAAAATAACGCAGCACCCTTTCTTCAAGTCGAGCCGCAATTCGAACAACGCCTCCGCCACGTTGGTCGTTTTGGGCTGTTGCTGGTACAAAGGAGCTGGTTGTTGGCGATACGATCCAAAGCCCTTAAAATTGTTCTATGCCCAGTTGGATGTGGTGGATGATATGTTTCTCGGTATCGACGCAAAGCTTCAGCCGCGTTATTATTGCACGTCGCGTACAATAAAAGCAAATTCAAATAACCACGAGCATCTAGCAAAGGCATTTTTATTAGATTACATAGGTAAATTTAATTACATTTTCATTTTAACATCAAATGCATCGATAGCCAATACAATAACGCAAAGAGGTTCATAAGTTAAGTACCTAATCAGTAGTTCGTAATAATGTTTTCACTTCTCATGCTCTTAAAATGCTACTTAAATCTCTGCGAATCGGGACTAAAGCTCCTTATTAATCTCTAGGGATTAAAGTTTTTTTTTTTAAATTTACTTTGGAAACCCCTAAACAACCAATCACGGTGTTTGTGAATGGAGGATTATCGCCATTTTCAGTGATTGTGTATGGACCATATTTTTGGGTGTCGAAATAACCTCAAAATGACAACTGTGCAAAAAAAGGGGAGTACTGGGAAACTGATTCTACGCGTACGAAGTCGCAGGCGTCCGCTAGTATATTAAAAAAAAGGATTTAATTTCGTGAAACACGATTAATTATTACGAATATGAATCTATTTAATCATATTAAGGTTTCCAATTTTGAATCTGTTGGCTAAATATGCAAGCATTTAAAACATGACTTTACAATTAAACAGCGGAACTTTTTTTTCCTACTTGTATTTTGAATAGATGTTCATAACTTGTTTTGAGCGTACGTTGTTAAAAAAATTCACCAATTAGGTAATTGTGCAACTTTAGAAATTACGGACCAGAAATGTCATCATCATCATCCAGTGAAGAAGAATTAACGTCTAACTCCAGAATGGAGAAGAAAGCAAAAGAGGTGATACGAAATCTTTTGCCGCCAAAATCTAGTGGCATTTATTCAAAAACATACCAAACTTTTATTGATAGGAAATGTGGGAAACAAACAACATCATTAATGTTAGATTAACGATAGTAATAATAAGATACCTAATTGTTAGTTTTAATTGTTAGAAACTTTTTGTAATAAATGTTGTAATTTTGTTTAGAACGTCGGTTTTTTCCTCGCATTCGAAGTGAAAAGTAGAGTGTTTAACGCGAGACTAAACCACCATAATGACACTCGAACTACAGCCACCCTCGCTCGCAAGCTCGCTCGCGTGGCTAAACATCTCGTGTCATTATGGCTTATTTTAGTCCCTTGTTGAACAATCTACTATTATTTGATAAACGTTTCACATGCACGTTTTGAAGCATGAAAATCAATGAAATATGCCTAATCAGCATCACAATTTCAATTTATTCAATTAAATCAAATTCAATTTCAATTAACTAGCTAAAACCTATTTATCAATTTAGGAAAACTAAGATACGATGAAAGAAGGTTCTAATTATCATCTTTAATTGTTTATGAAGATTAAGTATACTTCATTGTCTGTCAATGTCGCTATTTCAGAAATGTGTCAAGTTGTGCTTAGTAGGTAGTTACAGGTGTAGTGCATAATTGCTTTCCTTCGTATTTTCACGGAAACGTACGAACGCGTCATGCTACTTCAGTCAACCTCAGTACTTTTTGTACTGTGACCGACTGAAATAGCAAGACACGTTCGTACGTTTCCGTGAAAATACGAAGGAAAACAATTATGCACTACATCTGTATTATGTTATTATTTTATTCATAATTTTAGGAAAAGATAAATAAAGTTGTTCAAGATGTACCTACCTACAAAGAGACTCACAAACCCTGCAATATTTCTTACCGCATTGGAACCAGGTCTAAGTATGCATCCACGACAAAAAAAAACGTAATAATATCCTGTATGAAAATGTTGTTTACAATTAAGTTCACTGACCCAATCATATGTTTAGGGTTGAAACAAGTAGTTTTTTGTGTGAATGTTTAACCGGCTGTAACTTGAAAACGGCTGCTTAAATTCACATAGTTTGTATGGGGGAAATAAAGTGTTAAGGCTAAACTATCTCCCATTATCGGGAAGGTCCACGGTCCTCTTCCACCCTGTATATTGGGGTACGTATTGCAATGTCTAAAATTAAAAAAACTAACGTTAAATAACCTACGTTCAAAATACCTAAAATCTAAATACCTAATGATTTTAAATACCTAAGCAAGTAACACCTACCTACGAATTACCTAAATTTAAAATGCCTATTGGACTAAATATGTAATGTTTAAAATACCAAAAGAAATGTCACCTAAATTTGATACACCAACATTTGAAATACTCAATGGTCAGAATACCTAAAATGATTCATTTGCGAGCTATTTGTACGAAGTACTAGTAGGTCAGGTTCACATAATAAAAAAATGACTTCACATAATATTATGATGATGATGATGATGCTATGCAAGCAAGCAAGTTTTTCGGGAAGTAAAAAAAAATAACCTCGAAGACTAAGGCGGGAGCGTCGCTTCGCTTCGCTCCCACCTTAGCCTTCTAACCTAACCTATCCGAGTCGCTTCTGCCCCGTCCCCACTTTCTCGCTCGCTTCGCTCGCTCTCTTATCGTGAAACATTTGACAAATGATGAGTCTGCGAAAAGGCAGAGCACTGGTCAAATTGCATAGGTACCTACCTACAATAAAAAAATAATTATTTAATTCAGTATTGCCGTGTTTTGGTCACAATTGAACCTAACATGCTCCTCCTCGCTTCGCTCGTCGTCGCACCTAACCAGGTGGTCAGGACTATATTTTAAAATAACTATTCAAGATTCTGAGTAATCTGAATGTTTAAAATTGTTAAGTTTCTGAGCAATCTGAACGACGGGTGCGACGACGAGCGAAGCAAGCAGGAGCGTGTTAGGTTCAATTGTGACCAAAACACGGCAATACTGAATTAAATAATTATTTTGTTATTGTAGGGAGGTACCTATGCAATTTGACCTGTGCTCTGACATTTCGCAGACTCATCATTTGTCAAATGTTTCACGATAAGCGAGCGAGCGAAGCGAGCGAGTAAGATGGGTCGGGGCAGAAGCGACTCGGATAGGTTAGGTTAGAAGGCTAAGGTGGGAGCGAAGCGAAGCGTCGCTCCCGCCTTAGTCTTCGAGGTTATTTTTTTTTACGTCATGGAAAACTTGCTTGCTTGTTATAGAATAAAGATATGATTAAAATTGATTATTATGACTAAGTATAGGAATTATAATTATTTGATTACTTTTGTAGTAATAATTGTGTTTTTATTTAGATTTTGTAATTTACATAGGCGCTTAGATGGGTACGTATAAGTATAAGATTACAATGTGTATAAGATTATAATCCATACGTTTAAAATTGTTTTGTTTTATTTGCCAACCTAACAACATTTGGCCCGTGTTTTATAACGTCAATTTTCAAAATGCCTAGCTTGTTTAGCTATACATTATGACCATTATGCATTTTAAGATTTTTTCAGCTTTTGGTATTTAATCATTAGGTATTTCGACTTTAGTGATTTTGGACGTAGGTAAATTTACTTTAGTGCTTTTAATTTTAGACATTATAATAGGCACCCTTTTAAACTTTCGATATTTTGAATATAAGTCAAAACACCATAAGGTATTTAGATTTTAGGTATTTTGAACGTTGGTTATTTAACGTTAGTTTTTTTAAGTTTAGACCTTGCAATACGTACCCGTATATTGGTGTTTTTTGTTTTTCTTCCTTTTTTCACCTTCTATATTTTTCGTAATATTTTTGGCATGTTTTCCTGCTGCAAGGCATGATATTTGATATTAAATTAAATTGAATATTGATAGTTTTTTAATGCTGGACTTGTATAAGTAGTAGTAGGTTGTAATAAGAAATACCTACCTATGTTTAAAAAATGAACGACTACTGATATTTTAGAGTCCACGAAACTAAACCTTCGATAAGACTACCGGATGATAATTATATATATATTTATATACACTCAGGACCAAAAATACCGGATCAGAGTGCGTTTTTCATACTAAAGAGGCTATTTCAAAGCCTTGGCTCCTCGCCAGGGAATGCTTTTAGTGAAATCTGATGATGAATACCTCGAGCATCGATACAGGACTTCCAGAGTGCCTAGGATATCCAACTGAATAAATCTGCGGTTAACGCCGGAATTGAGCATGTTCGAAAAAATATCTAAAATGGCAATAAAATGTAAGGAAAACCAAATGCTGACCCAAACTGTCTGGCTGTGGTGTTAACTGATTGTGCGATCAGTTAGGTATCTTAAAAACTTTTGACCTCCTCTATTAAACCTCGCAGTTTCCAGCATTAAACCTCACTCAAAACAACCCCAGGCGAGGAACGAAGGCTTCGAAATAGTCTCGTTTGTATGAAAAACGCACTCTGACCCGGTATTTTTGCTCCTGAGTGTATATTTAGTCTCGTCATTGATAGATATGCTGCAATTCAAAAAACCTAATCAGTGGCAGCAGCATGATAAGCGACACGCCTCGTACGTAAGTATTGATCGTATAAAATGAAGTCGCTTCCGCTGTCTGTTCGCTTAGGTCTTTTAAACTTCGCAACGGAGTTCAATGCAGTTTTCAGGAATGGATAGAATGAATCAAGGGAAGGAAGGTTTTTATGTATAATAAATTCTGGTTTATGTACGGATGTTAAAGAAAACGTACTTAAACCGTAGCGAAGCGAGGGCGAGTCGCTAGTACTAAATAAACATCATACATGTTTACTTACAGTACGGGATGTATCATGTTAAACTAAAAGTTATAACTATTTCTTGTTATATTTGGTAACATTTTCGTCACACTTTTTAACCCTTCAGTGCTTCAAGATTTTAATGAAGCCTAATAGTCTAAAATGTTTTTTATATTTCTCCAAGCCCAATGAACTTATAAACCATAGACATTCATCATTCGTTGAATGAAACGTTTATAAGGTATAAAACAGTTCTAAATTTCAATTTGACGTTTGACACGCCATTTTGCGACAGACGACGGGTGCAAGTGTGCGACCCCATCCTACACACGAAAGTTACACACAAACGTTTAGAAAGGGACCTTCTAAACCTAATTATGTATTTAATTAGTAAAGTCGAGTATTTCTGTATGTCTTTAATACAACCGTAACGATAACATAAATAAATAAATAAAAAAAAATACGTTTTCTACAAACTAGCATAAAACATCCAGTACTGTAAGTAAAAACACGTATGTTTAACATTACGACTAATAGTTACTGGGATAACTATCGAATAAGGAGAATAAGTTATTGAAGAAAAATATACATTTGTTCCTGGTTGTATTGTACCTCGCCTAATTCCGATCACTGGTGATGTTACAACCCGTCCCATTAAAGTTTGCCGGTCATTGTAGTCGTCGCAGCTCTCAGCGTCCGCTAGCAGTAAACCTGAGTAGGAGGATTATATTTGGTATCTTCCTTAAAATATTAATAACAGCTATAGTAAAGTTTTTAATTATATTAAACAAACGGTTTTCATTAGCATGACCCTCTGGCTTCTGAAATATACCTAGTTTACTACAATAGTTACCCTATAATAAGCGATACACAAAAATAAATAAATATATAGTTCAAAATATAAGTAAGTAAGTACATTCCAAAACTATAGAAAAAACTAACCTCATAAATAAAAGATGTCCGTGAGATACGGCTGAACATGACGAAATTATAAGGATTCCGTTTTTTGGCAATTTAAATACGGAGCTCTAAAAGGAAATTGACTGTGACAGGCGGACTGGCGTTAACAAAGCTCATAAAGGTTCCGTTTTTCCTCTTGAGGTTCGGAAACATAAAATTAATACTCCACCGCTACAGCTGGCCCAGTCAGCTTCTAAAATGAACATACCTAGTTTTGACAGCAATGACTGCGTAATTGTTATACTTTGTTGATTAATGACCGACGATATTTTAAAGGAATGGTATGTCAACAGCAATGTACTTTCAACCCTGACCCACCATAGAACTGCGTCCCAGTGACGTTATGATTCAAGTCGCGAGCAGGGTCGAACAAATGGCTTTATGTCATTATGTCACCGTTCTATGGCGGGTTGGGGTTCCGTTGGGCTGATAGTACCTATAGACAGAGCAAGTCGAAGCATAATATGGCAAAATAAGATCCAGTGCCATGTTTGGGTTTTATTCTGTATGACTTG
Organism: Acleris sparsana; assembly: GCA_923062465.1. Taxonomy (NCBI): domain Eukaryota; kingdom Metazoa; phylum Arthropoda; class Insecta; order Lepidoptera; family Tortricidae; genus Acleris; species Acleris sparsana. The sequence goes on along the minus strand of OV281285.1, from coordinate 44,316,383 downwards.
ATTTTTCCATGTATATGATGTGTCATTGAAGAAAAAACCCAAGTTTACCTTTGTTACTTTATTGATTATCATAAATATTTTTTGTCTCTCTTACATCGATTTAATGAGACCTTTAAAGAAATTGCATTACACCGTCGTACACGGCGTGGAAAGACAAACATATTTAGCAATTAAAATTAATTTGTTTCCATAGCGGTATCGGCACCGGCGGCGCCGGCGGCCGGCGCTCGTGGGCCGAAGCAACTCATCACTGAAACAAAGTTAACGTTTAAAATAATTGTTTAAAAGGAACCATCTGACCGATAAACCAGCCCAGGAATGAGTCAAGATTGAATCTTGTCGGATCTTATATGACTCGTATTGTTTATTTAGTATTTAAGGTTTAAATTAATTAGTTTCTTGCTCATTTATGATACATACACCGTGTTTTTTTTTATTTACGTTAACTTTAAGGGAACGTTCTTTAGGTCAAACAAAGTTAATTTCCCGAAGACAGACAAATGATAAGTCTAACGGTTTTAAAGATATTTAATTTTTAAATTTAATCATTTAATCACGTTAAACTAGTGTAAAAAGCTCTTAATTGATAACAACAATTTTCTTTTAATACTTATGAGTAAAGAGTTTCCAATTGTTAGGTTTGTATACGCGTCAATCTAAAGTGACAATGTCACGGAATTGCCGTAGGAATAAAATTGAATTGAATCATAATAATAATAATAAAAAATGCCACGTTATAATTTCCGTCCTGAAGAAGAAGCTGAGATGCATTTTATTTACGGCCTATGTAACGGCATCGCGTCTGAAGCAGCACGGGAATACAGGCGGCGTTATCCCGACCGACGGACACCTAACCCTCATACATTCATAAATGTAAGTATCTCTAATTGATTACTTTATCCCTTCATTCATTAGTTCTTATTTTATGTTGAACAAACCGTTCAAATTCAAATGATTTATTTGTAAATATAGGTTTTATATAGGTGTTACAAATTTAGGCACAAGTATCACTATATTTGGCCGCTAGGCATACAAATATGTTAGGTCATGATAGCGCATGCACAGGATACAATTATAATAATTCGTACAGTTATTTCGTCATATGTATTATAATATAGTTAGGAAATATCAGATAAATATTCCGATAGTGAGTAGTATGCTTTTTGAACTAAGAAATTAAATAGAGATTTTTTGAACCTCGCTAAGTCATCTAGGCTCGATATATTCTTTGGCAATTGGTTGTAGAGTTTCGGTGCCATTCTGAAAACACTTTTTGCATGCAGGGCTGTTTTGAGTGGTCCCGTGAAAATTTTATTTCTATTTCGAGCACTATTAAAAACTGAAAAACGGGTTGTGTTTCTTTTGACAAACATTACTACCTCATATATGTAAAGGCACGGTAGTGAAAGTATTTTAAGCCTAATGAAATGCGTTTTGCAGGTTTCTGTTGGTGGAATTCGACATACCGATCGCAAACATTTTTTTTGTGCCTTGAAAGCCAGTTCTCGGTCGGTGGAATTTCCCCAAAACATCACACCGTACCTCAGCGTAGAGGTTACATACGCATGGTAGGCTGACAGCACTGCTGGTTGGTTTACTACTTTACTGAGGTTATATAATGCATATGAGAATTTATTGAGTTTGTTACATACTATGTCAATTTGGTTTTTCCATGTCAGCTTACTATCTAAACTTAATCCTAGAAATTTTGTAATGTCCGTTTCATCGATTTTATTTTGTCCATAAGTCACAATAAGATTAGGTATTCTGTCAGTTCTTTGTTTAAATTTCATGATTTTAGTTTTGTTTAGATTTATGCTTAAGTGGTTCTGGTTTAGCCATTCGATTATAGTTCCTAATGTTTTGTTAATGTCATTCTGTAATGTGTTTGGGTCATTTCCTGTAAAAATAACTGTACTATCGTCAGCAAAAAGAATCATGGAATGTTCAGTGGCCTTCGGCATGTCATTGATATAGGTAAGGAAAAGTAATGGAGCCAGAACGCTGCCTTGCGGTACGCCATATTTTATTTCTTTAAAGTCGGATGATACAGAAACCTCAGTTTTGGTTTTAACATATATCTTGTCAATTTTCACTACTTGTTTTCTTCCAATTAGGTAGGACTTTATTAGATCGTTAACGTTACCTCGGATTCCATATTTGTATAGTTTGCTCAGTAAAATATTGTGGTCAACGAGATCGAACGCTTTAGTCATATCCATGTATAACGCACATACTGGATTATTTTTGTCGATTTCATTCATGACGGGTTGTAATAAGTCAAATATTGCCATATCGATGGATTTGTTTTTTCGAAAACCTTTTTGTTCCGGTGCAAATAGATTGAATGATTCCAAATAATTATTCAGTCGGTTATAAATTACTTTTTCTATTATTTTGGAGAAAATAGGTAAAAGGGCTATTGGTCTATAATTGTCAATATCTTCCTTACTACCTTTTTTAAATAGGGGTCTTACTACAGCTACCTTAAGCATTTCTGGGAAAATACCCTTTTCAATGCACAGGTTAGTGATGTGGCTGAGCACTGGTGATATAATCAGGGATACTTTTTTTACAATTTTGCTTGATATACCATCGTAGCCAGTACTATTAGAATTTTTCAGTGAATTAATTATTTTATGAATGTCATGAGGATTAGTGGGTTTCATGTATATTGAATTGGGTGAATTAAATGACATAGTTACATTATGTGAAGAGGAATAGTTAGAGTTAGTGATGTCAAGATTATTATGATTATTTTGTGTAGTAGTGGGCCTATGTTCAACGAAATAGTTATTAAATTTTTGAGCAATTTCTTTAGGGTCAGTTATTTTTTTACCATCATATTTTATTTGGGTAACATTGTCTCTTAAGTGGGTCTTTTTGGTTTTTTTTATGACATTCCAGGTGGCTTTACATTTGTTTGAAGAGTTCTTAATGAAGTAATCGTTTTGGGATTTTTGAGTCAGTGATATGATTTTTTAAGTCTTTTTGAGTAGTTTTTGAGGTAAATTTTGTCAAGTACATTTGGGCATTGTCTATATTTCCTAAGTAGGTCTCGTTTCTTTTTACAACATTTCCTAAGACCTTTAGTGATCCACTTTTGTTTTTTAACATATGATATTTTGTATCTCACAAATGGGAAACATAGTTTATAAAATACTAAAAAGTTTTCATTAAAATATTCAAAAGCTTCATTCGGGTTGTTTGACTTGTAGGTATCGTTCAAACCAAGATTCTGCAAACACTCTATAAACTTAATTACATTATCGTTACTGTAGCCTCTTTTCTTTATAAACCAATGTGATAACAGGCAGGTTCTATTCACTGGACACTTTAGTATCTGGGCTGTGTGGTCTGACAAAGCGAAATCGTTATTATTATTACAGTTACACCGACGATTTAGAGAACTGGGCTTACAGAAAACTCCTCACGAAATATATATTAATTTAAGAGTGCAGGATCATGGACTTAATAATAGAAGATCCGACCTTGTCAACAAGACGTGTAGGGCGTATTTACAACTTATATTGGTTACGTATTGATAACTTTTCACGGATTGCATTCTGCCAACGAATGAACGCACTTTTGACAGAAGATCCACAAATCATCGGGAAAATATTGTGAATGGACGAGGCACAGTTTACAAGAGCAGGAATAGTTAATACTAAAAACTTACATCATTGGTCTGAGCACAACCCGAAACTAGCCAGAGAGTCTTCCTTCCAGCATGAGTTTTCTGTTAATATGTGGGCAGGAATTTTAAACAATCAGCTCATAGGTCCTGTAGAAATTCCAAGCAGACTGAATTGTGAAAATTACTTGGAATTTTTACAATCTCTTCATTCTATGGATGACTTCGAAAAAGTACCATTAGAAATACTACGAACACATTGGCAGCATGATGGGGCACCTGCACATTTTGCTCTTCGCGTACGCGAATATTTAAACAACCATTTCACGGGGCCGTGGATTGGACGCGGTAGTCCAACCCTTGCTTGGTGTCCTCGGTCTCCGGATTTAACGCCCCTGGACTTTATGTCTGGGGAACTCTTAAAGAGCGTGTAGGTACATGCAAAACCTATTCATACACGGGAAGATTTACTCTTAAGAATTCGGGAAGTAGCTGATGACATGCGTGCTACCGAAGTCAATTTAAATCGTCAGATACGCACAAGGTTACACCTTTGTATAGAGCATGAAGGTGGTCATTTTGAAAATTATTTACATTAGTTTTATTTCACGGATTCAGTTTTAAGTTTTACAAATTGTTAAGAGTTGTTGGTAATTCTGTAGCTCTGCCTACCCCACTCTGGGATGAAGGCGTGACGGTATGTACGTATGTATGTATGTATGTAGTTTTATTTCACGGATTCAGTTTTATTTTTCAGTTTAATTTTTTCAGTTTAAAACAGGATCAAAAAGTTTTAAATTCTTAAATGAAAAGTCATAAAGATACGTACTCTGACCAAATTTGGTGCTGTGTTAGGAAAATATTTTTTGAGGTACGTAATTGACTATTCCAAAGCTCTTGTTTTTTCTGCCTCGGCCACCCACAATATAATTATTTGCTTTGCTAATCTTGTGTTAAGAGTGCTCGTGTGTTTATTTGTAGTCTAATACTCGAAAAGTTGTTGTTTAACAGCAGGTAATTTCGTTCTTTGTGATAACTTATGGTCTGCAGACCATCCCGCTTGAAGGATTTCTAAACATTACACACTGTGATTTTTTTTAAATTTTGTGTGATTTTTGTCATTCTCATGGCGTATGTCTTGCTAGTGCGATACGTTTCAGGTATGGGTAGTGCCACGAGACGAGAATTGAGGTGAATGGATTACACGCACAGCTAACATGTGGTTCAATAAGTCCCGAGACTAAATCAAAGTTTATTTGATAAAAATCTTGTTTAATCATCAACGTGACTGCGATACAGTCCCTTCAGCGCTTTTCTATCTTTTCTATCCATGTGTCCAGAACGATTTATCTTTGGCTTCAAAATAAGCCTCCGCTGCTGCTATTACTTCACCATTTGAATCAAATTTCTAGCCGAGGAGCATTTTTTTTAGGTCTGCAAACGGCCAGTAGTCATTGGTGGCCAGATCTGGAGTATAAGGATGATGGGGAAGCTATTCGAAGCCCAATTCGTTTAGTTTGGCCATTGTTCTCATAGACTTGTGACTTGTGCATTGCTTTGGGTACAAATCACTTTTTTTCTCTTCATTTGAGGCCGTTCTGCCGCTATTTCGTACTTTAATCGGTCCAATAATTCCATGCAATATTCGCTATTTATATTTTGCTCCTTATCAAGTCGATGAAGAATTTTCCATGCGCATCCCAAAATATAGAGACCATAACGTTGCCGGCAGATTTTTGTGTCTTAGGCCGCTTCGGGCCGCTTTCACCAGCTGCTCTCCACCCTGCTGACTGCCGATTGGATTCCGGAGTAAAATGGTGAATCCATGTTTTATCCATTGTCACATACCGACGTAAAAAATCCTTTTTATTTCTATTCAACAGTGCCAAACAGTGCTCTGAATCATTGATACGTTGTTGCTTTTGATCAATTGTTAGTAAACGCGGCACCCACTTGGGAAAAAGCTTTTTCATGGCTAAATTTAAATGTTAAATAGTGAAGCACTACTAGTAGAAATCTTGAGTATCTCAGCTATCTCACGCACTTTTACCTTTAGATATTCCGTAACGATTTTTAGGACTTGGTTGATATTTTGAAGAGTCACTGCTTCATTTGGATGACCTGAGCGATCAGCATGATTCGTGTGCATAAGTCCACGTTTCAAGTCGGCATACCAAAGACAAATGGTTGGCTTAGAGGGAGCAGATTCCGAATAACATTTTATAAGCCACTGCTGTGCTTCAACGGTATTTTTTCCCATTAATAAACAATGTTTTATCAACACACGAAACACGTTTTTTTCCATTGTTTCAGTGTAACAAAAGAACGAGTCACTTAAATGTCTGTAACTCAATATTTATATGCTCGATTTTAAAAAAAATTGGTACGTATCACTTGATGGCTTTCTAAAAATACATGCGCGTTCTCCTAGTTAGTCTCAGGACTTATTGAACGATCTAGTACATGAAGTACTGATTGCAAAAAAGTAAATAAATAAAATGAATCAGTGAATGTAAATAAAAACACTTAAATATATATTTTAATAGGTATAAAAAAAAGGAAAAACGATAAAAAATGCCTTTAAGAACTATAGTCACTTGGTATAATCTTCATCTGATTCGTTAAATTAAGACTGTTTACAAGGTTATAGTTTTTGGATAAATCATCAATCTTAGGTTCCATTAAACAGTATATTACTTTATTTTCATGGGATTTTCTGAAAATATAGTGAAGCGTCTCTTTATCAAGTGGTTCAATTTCTTTGTCTAGTTTTCTCATGTCGCTGTTAAATATGAACTCAGTATTACTGGCTGCCACTCTTACTTAATTATGATTCTCCAACAAAGTTCTATAGGGCTGACTTCAGGGTGGTATGGTGGCATACGTAGTACTGAGTGCCCATGGTCTTCCAGCATTTTATTTGTGTTTGGCTTGGCTTATAAAGCTGAATAATATCATATAAAATGTGCTTCGTGTTCTTTTCAGGATATAGTATTTTTTTTTATTTAGTCAATTCACAACATTTCTGCAACAAAAGGAGAAGAATTTTCTCTTAATTTAATAAAATTACATACCCTTAAGAAATGGCATAAGTAGTAGTCCTCTGTTTTTTGCTTTTAGTCGCTATCATGTTCTTCATCTGAGCTGTCACAAGTATTGATAATAAGATTGTCTGAAATTCGATCCATTTCCCGTTCCTGACATCGATATTTATTTTCTTCACTTTCGCATGGCGACAAATATTTTCCCAGTCCTCAGCAGTAATAGTATTCATTCGTTGAGTTCCTAAATTCATAATGCCTTGCATGTTTAAAGAAACGTTTCTTTTCGCTACATATCATTTTACCATGGACCAAATATTTTCGATCGGATTGAATGTCGGGTGATACGGTGGCAATCGTAAAACGGAGTGGCCATGTTCTTTTAAAATTGCATCTATGTGGTACTCACGAAACCGCTCTTTATGTTTAATTAAATCATACAAACTGGTTTTGTACATCAACGGGCTATATGAAATGTTGTGTTTTGTCAACCAATCCATCATTTCCTGTTTAAGAGAATTTTACGTTGGAGCACGATTCAAAAGTTTGTTGTGATAGAACGCATTATACGCATTTCGGTTTAAGGTTTGGTATTAATTTTTCTTTTAACTATTTTCGTAGTTGACAAAGTTCATCTGGTCATGGTAATCACCCGTTTTTTGGTTTGCCTTAAACATTAACAAAGCGTTGGGAATAAACCATGTTTTCCTCCTGCGTGCACTATTATTAACCACAGGGTCCGCAGGCCTGTACTGATTTGTTTTTTTACACCAACAACAGAATTCCGCAGTTCCGCGTTTAGACCGATATTCCGCAATTTTGGTAAGGTAATTTATTCTTAGCTTATTTTTCGGCTGTCCTCGGTCTTTTTCCATTTAAATCCTAATTTTTGTATTTGTTTTCGTACGGTGGAAATGCCAAATTTGTAATCTATATCGGATTTTAACACAGAGTGGAGTGCCTTTAAGGTTGGAAATTGCTTATGGGACAGATGAAAATTGTATATAGTTCTCCGGATGACTTCCTGATCAAAATCGTCTACTGCTGATGACGAACAAGTACGTAACTTTTTATTTCTCGGGGAGGTGAATTTCTTTGTTGATGCCAATTTCTCACTATTGCTTTCAGACACAATGTTATAAACAGTAGAGAGACAAACACCTGTAGCTTTTTCAACTAACTGGGCATCGGTGTAAGGGGAATTTTAATTTTTCTTCAGTTCAAGTTCAAAATATTTATAACAGTTTTAAATAATTTGCTTACTTTGACCCTCAATCGGACCAAAATTACTCATGGGCATATTTTTTGAAAATTATGTCACTTACACTTAGTCGTATGGGCTTACACAAAATTATTCTGATAATTGTGAGAATACAATAAAATCAGACGTAAAAATATATACACAACGTAAATAATATTCACAATTTGACACTGACCTTATTTTGGTATTTACTTCTTCAATATATAACAAACCCCTTTTTATGCTGATAGTACGAGAAAATAGAAAATTCAAATATAAATAATAATATATATGAAGCGGCGATCAATCACTTCTAGTGGTCTTAACGTTTTAACTCAATTTCCGTTTATATTATAAGTGCTGTTTACGTAATCTAGTTAGATAAAGGTCTGTGCATATATTATTGTAAAACCATTAATGACACCCAGTGCTTTGACACACTGCTTTAGCGCTTCGATGCGCCGACGCCGACGTATGCGAGGACACGCGCAGGTGCTCACTCTCACTTTTAATTTTGTGCATTAGGAAAGGTCTAATGTCAAAATACTAAAATAAATCATGTTACATTCAATTTGTATATCCATCATTGTTTTAAATTACGGTCGCGAGACGGTGACGTATGGTTCCGATAAATCGTTTTTCTACTGGCGTACTTTAAACTGCTAATATTGGTATCGTTAATGGTATCAGAATATTACCTATAGCGTAATGAGGCGTGAAAACAATTCTATATTGAGCGTTGCCATTGTAATAACAGTTCTAAAATAATTATAATAGCATTGTTATTACTGTGGTTACGGCCTTTGCATCTCGGCACTCATATCTTAAGAAACTTCATTATGCACCAATTACATAAATAACTACTATTTGTGTCGACAGGAACTTAATACATTTTAAGCTTATCTCTTTTTCCAGGAATGAGTATACGAGGGCTGTTTGATAAGTCCTTTAAAAACTATTTGTAAAACATTTTTTCTGGTAAATGGCATTAACACTGGCAGGAACAATCTTTCAAATGAAGACTGTCAAAAATTCAGCATAAAAAAAACAAGTGTTTGTCAGTATAACCATTGTTTAACAGTGATCACTCGTAAGATTTCAACAACTATGGAAAAATCTGAATTTCGTGTCGTTTAAAAAACATTTTTTATGAAGGGTTGCAGACGCTGCCACAATATAAACTGAACTTGATTCTGTTCATGGCATTAACGCACCAACGTTGCAGACTGTTTATAACTGGATAAATGATTTTTAACGTGGTCGGTCAAGCACATCTGATGCTCCACGCTCTGGTCGCCCAATCGAAGTCACTACTGAGGATGTTGTTGAAGAAGTCCATAATATTGTACTCGACGACCGCCGAGTGAAGGTGCGTGAAATGGCTGAGAGCACAGGCATCTCCACTGAGCGAGTACATAAAATCCTGCATGAAGATTTGGGTATGACAAAGCTGTCTACACGTTTGTTGACAATCGAACAAAAACGCGAAAGGTAGCGAATTTCAAAACTGTGTTTGGATATGATGAAGCGAGTAATCCTTGGATTTTTTTGAGTTTATTGTTCACTGTGGACGAATCTTGGGTCCATCATTATACACCAATGCAATCAAAACAGCAATCAAAACAATGGATGGCGACTGATGAACGTGCCCCAAAGGCCAAGAGTGTTTTGTCGGCTGGGAAGGTGATGGCGACAGACTTCTGGGATGGACAAGGAATCATTATGATTGATTTCTTGGAAAAGGGAAAGACTATCACTGGCCGTTATTACGCAGAGTTATTGTACCGTTTAAATGCCGAATTGGTGAAAAAACGACCAAAATTGTCCCCCAAGAAAGTCCTCTTTCATCAAGACAATGCCCCAGTGCACACGTCAACTATTGCAATGGCCAAAATCCACGAGTTGGACTTCGAGCTGGTTCCGCATGCTCCGTATTTGCCGGATCTAGCTCCGTGCGATTATTACCTATTCCCAAATCGGAAAAGATGGCTTGGAGGGCAACATTTTTGACATTGAGGACTGCATCGCAGTTGTAAACGCCTATTTTGAAGACCTTGACAAAACGTATTTTTTGGAGGGGATAATAAAATTGGAAAATCGCTGGAACAAGTGTTTGGCCCTCGAAGGAGACTATGTTGAGAAAATATGTAAATTGTTTAAAAAATAAATCTTTTTTAATTTTTAAAACGACTTATCAAACAGCCCTCGTAGTCGACTTCCGATTTGTTTAACCGGGCTATGTTACGAAGCTGTTATAGTTCGACAGGCAGCTTAAGGGCCAAGAGCCATAAAGATAAGTTAATTGGGTAATCTATTGTCAAATACCGTAAGCCATTTCTAACTCATAGAAAAAGCTAACGTAATAGTTTGCGCTAAGGTTCAATGTCAAATAAGGTCATTAAAAATTGCAATAGCAATAACAAATATTGGCCGGCAGGGTTGCAACCACCGGTATTCCCAACTAGTCTTTCTTTAGAATTAATAAAATAACCTCGCGTTTACGCCAGGTACGTACTTACATAAAAAAATAACTATGTTTGGCCCGTGGGAGGACGCAAATAGGTATTTTTATTGTTCTGGATAACGCCTCATCACACCAGGCATTACAAGATTCGTAACAATTCAACGAAAGAGGCTGAATTAATAAAATGTTTACAAGATTGAAGACAAACAATTCCTCAGAAGGTGAAAAAACCCTAGGATATTTTAATCATGTCGAAGACATGGAAGACATTAGTACCCAAGACCAACAACAATTAATATTACAGAGAGATCAGACAGAAAAATGGATGATAATGATGTCACCAATGAAGAGCCATATTTTGTTTAAATATAAGTAATTTTAATATATGATTAACACAATAATAATTATGTTTTATTCTTTACCCTACGTATATTTTGCATTTTTGACAACCCTGTGCATGCGTAGAGATATCTTTGTTTGCGGAATACACAATGCATTTTAACTTTAAAAGGAGCAGCTTTCATGTTGGAATTCACTAGTACGCATCACGACTGGTTTTTCATTACTTATTTGATTTCTATGAGTTCATGTCGAATTTCACCAAAATCTTAACTAATATAATAATGTGTACAAGAGTTGTGAAATGTATCGTTTGATGGTAGATTCGGATTGTTCGGGTCGGACCTTGTTCGCTGGTGGCGAGGTCGAGCACCTCGACGCAGCACTCCTTGTTGTCGCCGCCCAGTGCCAGCGAGAAGGGCGCCTCGGGGCACAGCGCGGCACACAGCGCCTGGCCCACGCGCGCTGAGCGCTCGCTCACCTGCCTCGGCGCGCCACTGCAATAATCACACGAAGAAACCACTATAGGTGAAACACTCAAGTAAAGGACCTGTTGCATGTAGTTGTGCACAAAACTAATATGGAATTTAAGTCAAATTTCAAATATAGAATGTCAAATGGTCTATATAGATGTGTTAAAACTACATGAAACAGGTGATTTAATTAAGTTTTTCACCTATACTACTTTTAGTTTTTAATAACTTCTAACTTGGTCACTGCCTCCATTCGTTTTTTTTCTTTAAATATAAATTCATTTATGTAACTTTTCAAACAAAAATATATTTTTTTCAAATCGGTCCTGCAATCTTTGAGTAATCGGAGAACATAAAAAATAAAACAAGTGTGAGTCGGACTCGCGCACGTAGGGTTCCGTACCACTATACATCTAAATAAATGTTTTTCTTTATTCTTTATTATTGGAGTTGATTGAATGAAAGGTAAAATGCGGTTTACGATTTATAACGTATTAAAAAAAACTAATAATTAGATCTCGTTCAAACCAATTTTCGGTGGAAGTTTGCATGGTAATGTACATCATATATTATTTTTACATTTATCATTCCCTTATTTTAGAAGTTACGGGGGGGGGGGGACACACATTTTTCCACTTTGGAAGCGTCTCTCGCGCAAACTATTCAGTTTAGTTTTTTTTTTAATTAGAAACCTCAATATCATTTTTGAAGACCTATCCATAGATAACCCCACACGTATGGGTTTGATAAAAACATAATAATTGAGTTTCAGTTCTAAGTATGGGGAACCCCAAAAATTTATTGTTTTTTTTTCTATTTTTGTATGAAAATCTTAATGCGGTTCACCGAATACATCTACTTACAAAGTTTCCATAGTATAGCTCTTATAGTTACGGAATAAAGTGGCTGTGACATACGGACGGACAGACGGACGGACAGACATGACGAATCTATAAGGGTTCCGTTTTTTGCCATTTGGCTACGGAACCCTAAAAAAGATCCCGGCCAATTGAAAACCGCCTCTTTTATTTGAAGTCGGTTAACAAGAAATGCGGAATATGAATTCATAAGCGTGTGGCTACATCACCATACGAGAATCGTTTCCTTTTAAAGTAAAATTTGTCACTGCTAAACCTATTATCATCACCATCATTATCAGTCCGTATTAGTCCACTGCTGAACAATGCACGCCACCGCTCCCGATCTTTATCTTCTCTCATCCAATCTACACCGGCCCATTTGCGCATACGTGGGTACTAAATAAGTTTTGAGATAAAAAAAAAGTATCCAACATATAACCACAATTTATTTTACATTTTTTCGAAGTACTCTCCACGATGCTCTATACAATTTTCTATTCGTCTAAACCATCGAAATATAGAGCGCCGGAGATCAAGTGTTACCAATCTGGAGATGGTCTTATTCAAAGCCCGTTGCTTGCTCTGACACGAGGTGAAAGTTGGATCACTTCGTCGGTTTGTCATGAGAGAGATTCTTCCGTTAACTGTCGGCCTTTCTGCCCTTACGTTGTATCTCACAAAATGTTGTGCTCTCCTCCCGATGGATTCCTATCATCTTTTCGAGTTCCCGGTCCATGTAAGTTGTGGATTCCAATCCAAATGGCAGCAAATCGGTTTTCCTGTTTTAACTGGAAAGTTTCGGAGCCAGTGTGTCCATGGATTGGAGCAGGTATGATCAGAGCGTGGACTTCACCAATCGGCGACGGTCAAGATTTACAATTGATATTCAGTGTACCACGGAGAAGTCGGTCATCGTTTCCGGTTTTGAACCTCGAGATCACTGAGACATGACTGAATGCGCTTTTTGACCCCTTGATGAAGTCGATCTCATTTTTAGGGTTCCTTAGCCAAAATGGTAAAAACGGAACCCTTATAGTTTCGTCACGTCGGTCCGTCCGTCCGTATGTCACAGACGTTGTTCAGTGATGAAATTTGGAGTATATGTATCTTATAGAAGCCGCTACTTAGTTTGGTAGTTAATTAACAGAAGAAGAATTTTAATCATCGCGTGGCACATATTTGGATAGATCTTTAAAAACACTACGGTTCTAAAGCACTTTTTTCGATTTGGTGAATCTTTTCGGAAGTATGCGCTGCGAAAGTTGCATAAATTGTGCCCTCTATTTTAATCCGTATGTCCAAAAAATAAGAAAAAGATCACAAAGGTGACGGCTTAATGAATAGTTAATTAGCGGTTTTTGAGGTATATAATAGCCAAAAAAACCGCGCATCTCGACAAAACGACGTAAGTGCCATCAAAATACAAAAAACATATTTTTACATTTTGAGACTAATAAATGTGTGTTATTTGTATTTGTGTTTGTAGTGACGGCGCCGGAACCCTACCCCCACTGAGCATGGTCAGGCATGCTATTTTTGACAAAATATCGGGGTTGTGCCACGTCCATTTTAGCTGGGCCTGTTACTTAAAGCACGAATTCATTAAGAAAAGCCCCGCTTGCTCTAGAAAGTTGACGAGCAATTGCCCCCTATGATTCCTGCAAAACTCTGAAATAAAACTCAAAATAACTTGGCACGTCACAAGAGACAGCACCCCAGGATGCCATCAGAGAGTGTACTGTATATTCCGAAAATCTTTTTTTCCAAGTGGCGATTGGCATATTTTACCACTTTATTTATTTTCCCCTGCTCAACTGAACTGCTCAACAAACTCAACTGACCAATGTTTTTGGTAACAAAATTAAATTTAACGAGGCGACGGAGGTCCGCGTGAGAGGATCTCCTATTTCTGTGTGGTTTTGGCCCTCCGGGCCTGCTGCAGAAATAGCCTAACCTAAACCTACCTGATATTTATGATATTTGAGCATATTTATGAAAATAAATGAAGTGGGAAATTATGCGAATGGATAGAAAGCCTTACGGGAAAAGTAGCTATTGAGAAAAAATTAAGTGGTATAATATGCGAATGTTATTAATCGCCAATTAAAATTTTTTTTTCGGAATATACAGTACACACACGGCCATCAGATAAACTAATACTATCTGCATTATTTGACATTAGTCTTGATCTCTCCGTCTGAAGAACATAAGATGGCCCGATTCCAGTGTTCGGGTGTCGTCGTCTTTGGACTTCATACACCCCAGAACGTGCCGTCTTATTTACCTCAGTTCCTCCTCGAGTCGGGCCAGATGAGAATCGAGCCGTAACGTGTGTCCGTTGTACGCCACCGGGGTCCGAATGGTTTGGCGGCCTATCATAGCCTGGAGATTCTTAGCACCCCACCTCGCCGTTACCATGACCGCCGTCCATTATGAAACTCGTATAGTGCGCGTGCGAGCACCGAGGAACGGGGGTTGGGAAGAAAACGGGTGTCGCCGCGCCTTTGTAGGGTATTTCACTAAAGTAAAATTGACTAAATCACTGCACTAAATATCCTGAGGTCAGCTTTTCTTGAGATTATTCCTCGGAGCTCACGCGCGGACTATACTTCGACTATATAATTAACTGTAAAGTACCTTTGGATGTCCCACGTCTTAACTTTACCGTCGGTGCAGACGGTGACCATCATGCCGGGTATCTCGCTGATGACGAGACCTACAATATATTACAAAGTGTCAGTAAATATAATATACAGGGTGGACTAATCGATACAGTCAATGTTAAGAAAAAAAAATCAAGAAGCTTTAGGTCTGACACTCGTCTGTCGTACAAGATATCCTATAAATGGAAAAAGTTATTAAGAGCATACCACCACACTTCACAGAAGGCTACTAGAAATGAATTTCAACAGAGACTAAATTCGTTTATCCAGAACTAGGGGTCTTATTTCGAAAAACATATTCGTACGGTGAGAACGAATGTGACTCAATTCAACATTATAGTAAAGAATTAGATACATAAAAAGATTTAAAAATGCATAATCTTTTGCTTACTCAATCAAAAACTGAAGAATTTGGGCTGGAACAAACGTAGACTTTGAGTCTCTTTCATTTCCGCGCACCCCGCCCCACGCGCCATTCAATAATGATGAATTTAGTATCGAGCCAAGTGTGTGCACGTAATTTTAAAAAAGCAGAGACCTAAAACTTAGTGTAATAAGGTAAGCTCTATGAATGGATTTAAATCTTAAAACGACCGATGTCCTTTTTGAGTCATTCATCATTTATATGCAGTTCGGTATGACGTAAAACCAGTTAAATCATTTTTACATCTTAAGCTGCGCCTAAACCTATGACTTTTTAGTCTTCAAGACACTTAATTCAAAATAGGTCATTGATATGTATGTCAATTCTAATGCTACACTGACTTATTTTTGGGCAGATATTAACTTTAGTATATTTAATATTTACCTACATTAGAAACAAATAGTTTTATTTTTAACCTTTTTCTTTCGTGAGGTTATGAATTATGATATAATTAAGGAGAAACTTCGTAACCCGTAAACACATTTTGTTGATTTCTCAAATAGCTTGATTTTTGCATTAGGTCACTTTCGTGCTCACGGTGCGATATCACTATTTAAATTATTAATTTATTATTGTGTAACAAAATTTTAATTTTGAATAATTCGAAGTCTCAATATCTTGTTAGGTAATTATTTCCTTTCATTACGTGTCCTTCGTATTAGAATTGATGATTATGTAAAATTAATGTTAGATGTAACGATCTTTTTTATTTCTTATACCTAATGTTTCTTAGAGATTTTACCCTGGATAAATAGCTTTTAGCTGGTTCGATTCCCGGGTGAGACCAGTGAATTTTAGGAAATCTTGGAATGCAGTTTTGTTTCTTTTTAAGGCTCAGGCCTGAAATATGCGTTTTCCTAAAATGTATTTTTATCAAAATGTGTGCCTTCTCACAATGGTTGCATTTCTATATTGTCATCATTCTCAAAATGACTGCTCTTTAAAATGTGTACAAACTCAGGAAGTCGGCTATTCATAATGTTTACATTCCTATGATATTAGCATTACCATAACTTCTACTTTTTCGTTACTTTCACTTATTTATTTTGGCTATAGTCTTATTATGTTCGTTTTCCTATATAATGTCTGTTTTATTTCAAACTAGTTTCTGTCCGCGACTCCGTCCGCCGTCCGCGTAGTAGTTTAGCTTATCCATACATTTATTTTTTCGGGATAAAAGTATTCTTTATTGTTAATCCGCTATTAATGTATTACCTATAAATGCGACAGTGACTCTGCTTATCAGTTACTCTTTCACGGCTTAGCCACTGAACTGATTTTAATGAAATTTGGTTTAGGGACAACCATCTGTAAATAATACCCGGAAGGAAGCCGAAAGGACATAGGATAGTTTTCATCCCGATAACTCTGCGGAGTTCTCACGACGCCGATAAACAAATTCCACGCGGACGAAGTCGCGTTCATAAACCTACTTAGTTCTTAATAATACGGAATATTATGCTTGTGTTATTATACATTTTCCGCTTTAAAATTATAAAGATATTTTAGGTAAATGTGGTATGTTCATGGTTGCAGACATTTTGAAAATAAGACTTTTCTGGAATGCAAAAATTGTAAGAAAACGAATATTTTGAGGATGCAGGCATTTTGAGAATATGCACTTTCTGAAAAGAAAACATTAGACGAAAACTGTCATTCTTGGAGACAGACATTACGAGAAAGTGACATTTTGAGAAGCGGACATTATGCAAAAGACGTGCCAACATGGTGAAAATGCAGACATTTTGATAAAAATACATTTTAAGAAAACGCATATTTCAGGCCTGAGCCCTTTTTAAAGATAATAGAATGTTTTCTTTAAATCGAAGATGATCGAATTTAAGAATTTAAGGCAGCACTCCCCCAGGGCCCATATTTTTTCCATCCTGTTTATTAAAAAAGAAAATGACTGACTGACGTATCAACGCGCAGCCCAAGCCGCTGGGTCTAGAGATTCCAAATTTAGGACGCAGGTTCCTTATGAGGTCTATGGATGCACTAAGAAATGATTTTCCGAAAATCAACACCCAACGGGAAGAAATAAGAGGAGCAGCGGGAAACTAATTGTACGCGTACGAAGTCGCGGGCGTCCTCTAGTTATAGTACAAATATTTAATATACCGCACCATTGATGACCACCAACAATATTGTTACGCCTTACTTTTTATTTTATTGAACCAAGAAATCCACAGCACAAATTACAATGAATAATTAAGTACTTGTTAAAAATAATATGCAATTATGAATCCTACAGGTCTAGTTAGAATTTAAGTTAGATCAAAGTATTCATGATACATATGTTAAGTCATGGTACAACAATAGTCTTTTCTTCCGAGAGGCAGTGGACACGTACTACATCATATCCGGCAACTAAAGATTAACCAACTTTAAAATCGGGGTAATTTTGTAATATTTGCTCGTATATATTAACTTTAGACTATCATTGTATATAGGTATTTACGTGTTGACCATTTACTGTTCTGTATTTAAAAAAACGTCAATACGTGTTGCTGCAATCTGACGCAGGTAGCTACGGGTATAAGTTCTACGAGCAATGCCGTGCGCACTGGCACTTAAATGTTGAACGTTTAGGGTTGTAACACTTCGAGGTCTAGATACCATTCTAAATCTAGTCTTACTCACCTGTTTGTTAGGCATTCCAGTTTGTTTCTGCACTATAACTTTTAGCCACATATTTAGAGGAATATTACCTCGATGTTTTACCATTATTTTCCTCACAACAAGGCATACTTCTTCTTTTGTTTAAATAAATTACAATATCATAACAACAAGCCGGCATAACAAATCATTTGACAGTTCATGTTTTCGCATTTTTGTTTCTGCATTACACGCATGACAGCGCCATCTGTGATCTATGACATTTCCTCTTGAAGATTTTCATCAATCACGTAATGATTGACTCTTAACTGTTTGTCGAATCATTCGTTTATATTTAATTTAAATTAATCTATTATCTTACTTAAATAACTTCATCGTATTTTATTAGAGATTTTCTTCAAGAATCAATTCGACACATGGAACGAAACGCGGACGCGTTTAGAAATGTGCTTGTCGGATTCTTTAATCCTAGGTAATGATGATTTTAACTTTTGAGTAAACAAGAAATATAATAAACTCAATTACCTGGTTTTATAATAATAAAATCCCTTCTTGAACTATTTATGAAATAATTTACTGTTTGTTTTTGTTTATTGGTAAATAAAAATATACAGAGCCGTTCGGAAATCTTTGACCGTCGATGACCGAGCATCTTCGATGCCGTCTCCGTTGACCTCTATCGGATTCGATTCGTCACGATGTGAGCACGTACATCCAAAACGGAGAATCGCCGATCACGCCAACCGGCCCTGCCCATGGCAGAACTTTTATAATTCAACTTCAAATGGATTGAGCTAATCCAATTCTTTGTGCCTTCTGGCCAATCATAATACTTTCTTCTGGCAAGTGAACCCTTTGTCTTGAACTTTCAATGCCGCCATTTTGGCGATGCACTTTTCCTTTCTTTTCGTGTTCGTAACCCGTGCATACTTATTTTACAGCACCCTCATAAATGCTTTCTTAACAAGCACCTTTACTTTCTCGAGCTCTGACACTCGCCTTATACCATAAAAGAAACCCACGGCTAGTGGTAAGTTACTTTGCTTCTTTTTAATTAACCACGTGTTTTTTTTTGATCACTGGTTCTTCTCAGTATTTAACCGTGAATGTTTTGTTCACAGGGTTTCTTTCTATTACGGGAAGTTTTCTTGCTATTACGGGAAGTTTCTTTCTATTACGGGAAGTTTTCTTTCTATTGCGGGCAGTTTCTTTTCTCTGCATTTCTTTTTCCTCTTACTGCCTTTTTATTGTTTCTCGAACACTCCGTTTACGAGTGGAGAATAACTTGTGGTTCCGCGGATGGAGAGGTGAAGCTCATCAAGCATTGCGACCTTCTACTTTCCCCGTCGTGGATCTGACGACCTGCACTAAGAAAAACTTCAACTCTCCTGACAATTAAGCCGTTCTTTTGCTACAGAGGTTATTAAACAGTGCAGGTATTTTGTAAGAAGATGCCGCGTGAGTACCAGGCTACCTTTTTACACTTAAAGTTATCTCGTTAGGTAGTCTTTCTATTGTATTGTTAAATTTCATTATTGGAATACAAATCTAAATTTGTATCTTGTGTAGTAGGTTGGAGACTGGCAACCCACAACTTCACGCTAGTGGATCAGTCTCGATCCTATGACTTATTTAAACTTCCCCTTTACGGCGGAGTCTATTGTGTAATGATGTATTTAGCGTTCTTTAGTTTATAATCGTTGAACGGTTAAATAAATGTAATTTGATTAGATCTGAGATTTTTATTTGAATGATTTCACTCGTTGACGAGAAGTAGGTCTGGCGCCCTTACTGAATATGTAGTCATTTACTTTTTGAGAAAAAATGGAAATTGAGTTTTTTCCATACTAACTAAAACTGAACTTTTATTGTTTAACTATTTTTGACTTTTGGTTGAACACTTCAACTATATACTCTTACTATATTAACTACTGGTTTAATCTAGTACTTTTCAGAACTTTACTAAAAGAAAATATTAATTAATTAATTTTAATTAAATTAATTTAACTTTGACTTCCACTGATCTATATCAGAACTTTAAACTTATCTTAACTTACATTGGCCTTAATTGGACAATTTTCAAGGATTTACATTTCAGGTTAGGTTATTCTGCTTTTACATTGAAAATTTTTTTTTTTAAATTTATTAGAAATGGATTTTCTTAAAGCTGGTTGTAAGATACTTCACTTACATAAAGATGAGATTACTCATGAACTTACAATTCGGAAACTTAATGTCAACCCTGCTTCTCGTAGGGATAGTTTAATAGTACATTGTGCATCAAGGGTAGTATGAAGGGAATTACTAACGAGTGTTAGAAGCCCGACGCCGAAGGCGGAGGGCTTTTAATGACTCGAGTTAGTAATCCCCTTACTGCCTGTGATACACACAATGGTTTTCATCACATTTGCGAGGAAAAAAACAAAGAGAAAACACTTTAACTCTGCAAAACATAAAGAAATAACTTTTGACGGACGGGAACGTAAATGGAAACGATATTTTTTTTGTGACCACAAATACTGCGTTTAGTTTCGACCTGGATTCGAGCCAGATTTAGCCAATTTGATAAAAATGTATAATTACTAAAATTAATGATAAATGTTGATATAAACTTGAAATAGGTATAAAAATAATGAAGTTTAATGAAGCATATAGGTTTTGTGTAATGTAAGTTAGTCTATAGCTAATTTTTAAACATGAAATTAGAAACCGATTTAATTTTTGGCTGAAAATTAAACCTCCTTAGTCAGAAATGATGTACGAAAGAGTTGCAAATTTTAAAAAGAAAGTCATTACTCCCTAGGGATGACAAACTCGCCATAATTCCCGCGGGAACAATTTAGGCCATTGTCCTTCTGTATACAGGCATGGAATAACACCATTTACGAGCAAGTGTGATGAAAAAAAAGTTTTGAAGCAGACTGCAGATTTAGCTCGCAGAGGTAGCCTACAATTTAATACTTTAGAGGAGTGTGATGTAACACTGGAATTAGATATTTGCCAGCGGAAAGCGGAAGAAATTGAAAAGGAAATAGCTGACAATCTGTCAGAGGCTGCTACAGACCGTTTGAGCTCTCGCTGCAAATATCTACTTTGTCGTTTATCTAGGTTACCAGAAAAATCTGAGGATGTTCAGTTGCTTCAAGCTGCTATTGTTTCAATGTCAGATCGTTTGAAACGAGATGACACGGTTACATCTGATTCTGATTCTAGTGATAATATTTCTGAGAACCTTTCCGGAGTTGTTACTAAGAAAATAATTTATATACCTGAAAAGACTTTTAATGTAAATTCGTTAAACTTAAAATACAAAGGGGACTCCTGTGCCCGTACTTTTCTGACACGACTTGAGGAACTGCGTGTGGCTCGGAAAATATCCGAGGAGGTAATTTACCGCAGCTTTCCTGAAATTTTAGATGGACCTGCTTTGGCATGGTTTCGCTCTAACCGCGCAGACTTTTTATCATATAAAGATGTAATAAAAGCTCTTCGTGATGACTTTGATATACCTGATTTGGATCATAAGCTTTTGCAAGAAATTCGTGCTGGGACGCAAGCAAAAAGTGAGACGATCGTTACCTTTCTCTCAATGGTATTAGGAATGTTTGATCGCTTAAGTAGGGAAATTCCTGAAGATGAGAAGCTCGACATCCTCCTACGTAACATTAGACCCGAGTACAGTAAAGTATTAGCTTTACACGACGTCACTTCTATTAAACAGCTTAAGGCATACTGCAAGCGTATAGAATTAGCTAAAGTAAGGTCTGAACAGTTTATTGAACCTTCTTCCTCGTCACCTCTGGTTATGACGCCTACAACTACTAAAAATAAAACTTCCTCATTTTATGAGCGACCTACTTCTAACAAGACTTCTAACTTTGTGGCATCTGTCCACCGTCCTTCTTCTAAGCCCTCGTGTTTTCGGTGCGGCATGAACAATCATTCTACAAGTAAGTGTAGGAAATCGCGCGAATTGATTTGCTTTAATTGCGGTGAAAAAGGGGTACGTGTACCTGACTGCCCTAAATGTAACTCTCAGCCAAAAAACTAAATAGCTTTGTCTTTCCTAAATCTAAATACTATAGACGTTCTTCTCCTTCATCGTTTGCTCTGATTATTTTAGCAAAAGGTGCGTCAAACACTGCTTGCCTCTCATGAACGTAATGCAAAATATTATAATCTGAGAAAACGTCCAGTACAACTTGTAGAAGGACAAATAGTGTACAAAAAGTGTTATCCGTTGTCTAATGCTGCTAAATTCTTTTCAGCTAAACTATCGCCGAGATATGAAAAATGTACAATACATAAAAAACTAGGACCCCTAGTTTATACTTTGAAATCTATTTCCGGAAAGATCCTCTGTGATTTCCATATAAAAGATATAGTTAGACCTGGTGAAGCTCCACCTGCATCCTAACTTTTCTGGTGGTTTCTTTTAGATCTACCTATACTCTCTCTCTAATCATATACGTCTAGTATATTAAAGTAAATTATACGCCTAGTATACTCAATTATATACGTCTAGTATATCTACTAATGATTCAGGGTTGAATCAATTTATGCACTTAGCATACTTGTCGATTCATTGTTCTACTTGCATCAATGAAATCATTTTACATGCGCCTAGCATGCTTACTCCCTTGAATGCTTTTGGTACAAGTTTACCAAAGCAAGCTTTAAAAGATTTAACTTTACTGATATGAGTTAAACTTACTATTAAAGAAAAAAGTTCTCTTCTACAATCAAGGTGTCGAAGAACTTTCATGTGAATTGTCTATAACAAGATACTAATTAACGCTTGTATTGATATGTTTAGTTATAAGTTTTCTTTAGTTTAATAAGTTCTCAAGCAGTTTTGCGATGAACAGTACCTTGCCTGTATCATCATTACAATGTTTGTTTTAGTTTAAGTTTGCCATTCGTTAGTGTATGAGACGTCACTCAAATCTCCATACTTTAAGGAAGCAATTGATGTGTAATTAATTAAGTTTATTGCATTAGTTTAAAACTGTTTTTTTTTTGTGTTTAAGATTTTGATATAGTAATGTTAAGACTGTTTGGTTTAGGTGTGCACCCTAATTTAAGTCATCCATAAAGGATCAAGATATCTTGTAGATGTAAGTATTTAGTTGTTAAGAGATTTGTTTTTACCTGCAGTCTTTAGTTATGCAGATGTTTGCTCGAGTTGAGACTCGATAGTTATTGTGTAATGCTTAGTACCCACACTGACTACTTAATCTTATTTTTTTTTTCTTTACTCTCCACTGACAAGCAACAGGGGTTGAGTTGATTTCTTTTCTTCATTTCTCTTAGGTTCTGTCCTACTGGTAAAAATCCTAGATTTGTTTCTTCGGTTACTTTCGTGACCTACCTTAAAGGTATCATCTGGAAGAAAAATTTTCTTTCTTATTATTCTAATTTCGAAACAAAAATTTTAACCCAACTGGGGATGAACTGTAACACTTCGAGGTCTAGATACCATTCTAAATCTAGTCTTACTCACCTGTTTGTTAGGCATTCCAGTTTGTTTCTGCACTATAACTTTTAGCCACATATTTAGAGGAATATTACCTCGATGTTTTACCATTATTTTCCTCACAACAAGGCATACTTCTTCTTTTGTTTAAATAAATTACAATATCATAACAACAAGCCGGCATAACAAATCATTTGACAGTTCATGTTTTCGCATTTTTGTTTCTGCATTACACGCATGACAGCGCCATCTGTGATCTATGACATTTCCTCTTGAAGATTTTCATCAATCACGTAATGATTGACTCTTAACTGTTTGTCGAATCATTCGTTTATATTTAATCTAAATTAATCTATTATCTTACTTAAATAACTTCATCGTATTTTATTAGAGATTTTCTTCAAGAATCAATTCGACACATGGAACGAAACGCGGACGCGTTTAGAAATGTGCTTGTCGGATTCTTTAATCCTAGGTAATGATGATTTTAACTTTTGAGTAAACAAGAAATATAATAAACTCAATTACCTGGTTTTATAATAATAAAATCCCTTCTAGAACTATTTATGAAATAATTTACTGTTTGTTTTTGTTTATTGGTAAATAAAAATATACAGAGCCGTTCGGAAATCTTTGACCGTCGATGACCGAGCATCTTCGATGCCGTCTCCGTTGACCTCTATCGGATTCGATTCGTCACGATGTGAGCACGTACATCCAAAACGGAGAATCGCCGATCACGCCAACCGGCCCTGCCCATGGCAGAACTTTTATAATTCAACTTCAAATGGATTGAGCTAATCCAATTCTTTGTGCCTTCCGGCCAATCATAATACTTTCTTCTAGTAAGTAACCCTTTGTCTTGAACTTTCAATGCCGCCATTTTGGCGATGCACTTTTCCTTTCTTTTCGTGTTCGTAACCCGTGCATACTTATTTTACAGCACCCTCATAAATGCTTTCTTAACAAGCACCTTTACTTTCTCGAGCTCTGACACTCGCCTTATACCATAAAAGAAACCCACGGCTAGTGGTAAGTTACTTTGCTTCTTTTTAATTAACCACGTGTTTTTTTTTGATCACTGGTTCTTCTCAGTATTTAACCGTGAATGTTTTGTTCACAGGGTTTCTTTCTATTACGGGAAGTTTTCTTGCTATTACGGGAAGTTTCTTTCTATTACGGGAAGTTTTCTTTCTATTGCGGGCAGTTTCTTTTCTCTGCTTTTCTTTTTCCTCTTACTGCCTTTTTATTGTTTCTCGAACACTCCGTTTACGAGTGGAGAATAACTTGTGGTTCCGCGGATGGAGAGGTGAAGCTCATCAAGCATTGCGACCTTCTACTTTCCCCGTCGTGGATCTGACGACCTGCACTAAGAAAAACTTCAACTCTCCTGACAATTAAGCCGTTCTTTTGCTACAGAGGTTATTAAACAGTGCAGGTATTTTGTAAGAAGATGCCGCGTGAGTACCAGGCTACCTTTTTACACTTAAAGTTATCTCGTTAGGTAGTCTTTCTATTGTATTGTTAAATTTCATTATTGGAATACAAATCTAAATTTGTATCTTGTGTAGTAGGTTGGAGACTGGCAACCCACAACTTCACGCTAGTGGATCAGTCTCGATCCTATGACTTATTTAAACTTCCCCTTTACGGCGGAGTCTATTGTGTAATGATGTATTTAGCGTTCTTTAGTTTATAATCGTTGGACGGTTAAATAAATGTAATTTGATTAGATCTGAGATTTTTATTTGAATGATTTCACTCGTTGACGAGAAGTAGGTCTGGCGCCCTTACTGAATATAAATTTGACTTACTCTTTCCTGGGCTGA
Organism: Acleris sparsana; assembly: GCA_923062465.1. Taxonomy (NCBI): domain Eukaryota; kingdom Metazoa; phylum Arthropoda; class Insecta; order Lepidoptera; family Tortricidae; genus Acleris; species Acleris sparsana. Next base: position 44,291,321 of record OV281285.1, on the reverse strand, counting down.
ATCTTACTCACACCCTAGTCTCACAAGCTCACCTATCCAGCTACCCTGGACTATTACAGGGTGAATTGCAAAAATATTGTAAATTTTTAAGGAGTTAGTTGAGATACCGTTAACTTTCTTCAATTATTTTTCCTTTGTGTAACGGGAATTATCCATATGATTATTGATTAATCTTAGTTACTCAAAGGAAAAAGTTAAGGGCTTAAAAACCCTTTTTTTAATGAGCCCTTAACTATGTACAATTTTTTTGCAATTCACCCTTTAATGGTAAATATACGACTATACTCGTAACAAAAAAAAGAAAATGTTATAAATATTAGGGCTATGGATTATGAGAACTTAAATATTGATAAGCGCTTTATCAAGCGCTTCCTGTCATTAAGGTATAACAGGATACAAAATACTACTCATTATACAGGGTGTTAGGCAGAAGGTTGGACAAACTTCAGGGACTAACTCTGTAGGTCATACTCATCAACTTTTATTATGGGACCAACATCCAAAATTGCGAAAAAAAAACAGCTTTTCCAAACAAACTTTGAGATCTAAACAGCCGAAATGTATGGAACAGGTGTTTTTTTTTTCGCAATTTGGATGTTGGTCCCATAATAAAAGTTGATGAGTATGAACCTCAGAGTTAGTCCCTGAAGTTTGTCCAACCTTCTGCCTAACACCCTGTATTTAACCGCGGTTTTTGCCGGCAATAGCGCAACCAATCCTCGGCAAGCGATTCTTTTGGTAGAAAAGTATAGAAACCGACTATGCCACCATTGAAATATTTGCGTAATTAACAATGTTAACAAAAAACAAAAATGTTATCTACAACTTTTACCGCGACAGTTTGAAAATCATTGGCGCATTATTAGCGCAATGATACCGAGCGAAAGCGGAATATGATATTCCCATAAGTTCAAATGGTATGACAAGAAACATCAAAAGTGACAGATTTGCAACCGGCCAGTTTGATCTGGTGAATCCGGTGGTGCCTGAAGTATTTATCAGATTGTTATTCACATTGTAATGTAACCTTTATGTTAAAAAAAATCCCTGTTGGCTTTTTTTATGCATGCATTTGCAATATTAAAATAAAACAAGTTAATACGTAAATTACGCTCGTGACTTATATCATTCGTGATATATCTGATTTTAAAAATAAAATCGTACACTAATCTAAAATCAAATTGGTCCATATTTTTGGGGAGTGGTTAATCAAGTGGTAAGTTTGTGATGACGTAGAAAGTGTCCCTTTCGGAAGAGAAGACCTTGTTTTATTAGACCACGTTGGATAAGAGATTTTAGGTTAAGTAGGTATTGCCGCTATCCAGTATTAAATGACCAGAAGTAAGGGAACCAAACTCGCATTTTAATTTTACCTACAGACTTTTCTAATTTTGGTGCTCATGTCGTGTCTAACCGAAAATCGCATCGCAATCAAACTTACCCACATTACTTCAGTATAAAATTGCAAAAAAACAGTGAAAACATTAATTGTGTAACAAGTTAGTCAATATTTGGCTAAGCCGCATGAAGCGCCCGCGCTTGGGTGATTCTTCGGTGTTTTAACCGCCGTCATTATTGTCTTCGTATATTATTTCAGATGAAATTAACATCTTTTTTTTGGAATGGAAAGTCCCGTATAAGCGGGTTTTTTAAATAAAAAGTTGCTGCGATTAATCATTATTTTTGTCAATAATATTTGACTAATATTTGATAAAAGTGAGAGGTTGAGCGAAGTATCGTAACAGGATTCCGTGAAAATAAAAGTTATTTGTCATCATATAGAGGTAGGTATATAAAAACCAATCGTAACACAGAATGCGTGGGTTATATGTTCGTGGTCCTAAGCCATTTTAAAAGGGGGTCCACACTGAATAGGATTTATAATTCAGCAACACAACAGTCGCGAGGCGTTCGTACAAGCCGATTATTTACGGCTTTACCAAAAATTCCTATGCATAGAGTAGGTATACAAACAAAACGTAAAACCGAAAATAACCCGGTATACTATAGCTTTACCTTGCATTACCATCTTCATAATACGATGCATAACCAAAACGCAATTTATTTACAAAGCCGAAATCTATCGCAGTAATACTCGCTCGCACATATTCACTTACCTACAAGAAAGAAACAATAACAATATATTCGTACACACGCGCAGTTACATTTCACTGCGCGCGAACTTACACCCACAAAATTATTACAAGTCCTGCGGTCGACCTTTGCCGCACTTGAAGTAACACATTCAAACATTTTTCTAGCGCTTCGAACTCACACACAGACACGGCCGCACGTGAGAAAACAATAAAAATCAGAGTGAGAGACCGCTCTAGTCCACAATCGGGCGCCGGCTTATTTCAAACCATTTTCAACTTTAAGTGTATAGCACGCGTCACTTTCTTTTCTCGAGGACGCCGTCGCCGCCACCTACGACCTTCAAACTTTAATATTATTTTGCATCCTTTTTTCATTACGCAATATTACGCGACGCCATTACTTTAGTTCGCGTCGTCGCGCAAAGATACAGTGTAGGTAATTCTTGTGAAAGTTGTTTTGAATTACCTATTTATTTAGTGTTTTATGATTCAAGTAACTAGTGAAATTTAGCTCGCTAAGTGTTCGTTTCGTTCGTGTGTTCATGTGCTGTAATGATTTGTTTGTAGTTACCTACTGTTTGGATTATTTGTTTTTGTTCACGACGACGGAGGTTGGTGTTTCTATTCTATTTTTAATACGTTAGGTACCTATAAGTTTTACCCAAATCTAATTTAGGTTATATTCGTGGTTTTTCAATATTTTTGTCTGTCTGTAGGTACTCAAAGTAGGTACTAAATATGGCCGCATTGGTTCAAATTGAGTGTTGTCTTACAGATTACCTACTTAATGAGCTAACATGTTTTTCAAGGTTATCCTTTGAAAATAAAAAACATGTCATTAAGTTAGGACGCGCTCGCCCAGACCTAAAAATTGATTATAAGCGTAGAGATGGATTCTTCAAACACTTCCATAGTGAATTATATGATAAATACAATTGGCTGACTGGCAGCTGCAAATTAAACAAATTGTTTTGCTATTCGTGTTTGCTGTTTGGAATCGAACCGGTTTTGCAGATATCAACAATATACCTATATAATTCAGCTAAGAAACATGTTCAAAGCGAGAAACATATACCTACGGAGTTGTATATTATTACATGAGTTCGGTAACAGTAGAATAGAAACTTTTTTTGGTAATAACTTTGAGGCCCACAATCTATGATAACGTATTAGCTCATTTTGTTAAAAAACCCCGCAGAATTATTCTTGAATATAAATAAGTATCGAACTGTACCTAGCGTATTTCAAGTGTATATAATTATATTGAGTTTTCAATCGGTTTCTATATTTATTTGCATGAACTTAGTTTAGGTTTACTTGGATTGTTTAGCGCTTTATGCGTATGCGTGTCATGGTTTTCTTAATAGGTACAGGAAGGCGGGTACGGACGGCGCATGCCGCGGGCTGTGGGTTTTCTTTATTCGGTTGATTTTGTTGCACGAATTTGTAAATATATGTTTAATTAAGTCTTTTTTTTGGTTTTTGTGTGCAGACCTGCGGTGCATGTATTTAATTTGGTTTATTTTTGTTTTGTTTTTAACAAAGGACAACTTTTTATTTTGCATGATAGGTATTAGCAAGCTAATTTTTACTGTGTTTTGATTTCTAACGTAAATTAACTATATTGTCTGTGTGTTTAATGTGTGCGTACGCAACTAACGGCTTTTTTCAAAGCCACTTTTGTCATACTTGACATACACTGTTCATGTAATACCAGTGATGTCATGTATGGCGAAGGTGGTGAACACTAACTGCAAGGATCGCACGTAGAAACAGTTACCGCACTTACTTCAGCACTGCTTTTTGGGAACTAAAAGATGACATCTATGGTATGTTTTTTTTTAATGAATGGAAGGGGCAAACACGTACACAACACACGCCATACATACACCTTTTTTTGCTCCGGCTTGTCTATTTATTTACGTGACGCTTCGCCACTGCAACACAACTATACAATTTTAATAGTGTAAGATCGTTTTTGCACCGCCTATGAACTGATATGCAATGATTCCAATAAATAATTAACGCCGACCTCCGTTGAAACCATAAGAATGATGAAGTTAAAGTAGTCGACGTCGCCGGCGAGTACTCACCAGTGACCTCCTTGTCGTGTGCCGGCACGGTCCACACGGGCTGGTCCTTGCGCACGTCCACGTACGAAACCAGCCCTTCGTTGTTGCTCATCTGTTCAAACAATCACTTGTCGTGTAGTATTAGACATAGATATTTAGGTACATGTAGTCAGCATATAAACTAGACTCCAATGTATCATAGAGCAGTAATAAATTATCTATCTTTCGATACAGCGTTTCCAATTAGCTCCTAGTCCTCACCCTATTCAATAAACTGCGCTGTAGTGGTCTAGATTTCGTGACTCGCAATACGGCTTGGATATACAGTGTAGATGGATATGGATTTTGCCGACTAACCGACTAAACGGCGCTGAGGGGATCGACTAAGTTCGGGTGCAATCGGGAACCTGCGTTTCAATCCGCTAGTCACGCCACGATTGCTTCCTTTTGCGTCGTATTCTTGTCGACATTCTTGTTTCGTCGCATTCCGCATTTGACATATTCTTGTTTGGACACATTTCAACTACCAAGTTATACTACACAATGCCTATGACTTTGCCTGTATAACAAAATTAAATAAAAAACGGTAAAAGAAAATTATTGATGCAATGAAATTAATAACATGAAATGAACATGAAACTTATTTCTGTAAAACAAAACTCTTACATAATATTAGTTGCCATATTACTAACAGACTGATTTTATTATATGTAATATTTCATGTCGAAAACGGGAAGCGACGACGAAACAAGAATACGACGAAACAAGAATGTGTCGAAACAAGAATACGACGAAAAAGGAAGCAATCCACGCCACTCGCCGTTGTGATTACTTCCTACACCGGCAGACGTGTTTCATTTGTAAATAAAATGTTCTTATTTTTATATGATTCTTATTTGTTGTACTGAAGTACAATACTAGAAAATTTGGAAGTAAATATGGGTGATTTTTTTTTTGTTTCCAATCAGTCATACATAGTGTACCAATTATTCGGGATCTTCAGCCGGCTCTAAATTTGGCCGGATAGTCCCTCTATTACCAACCGACCAACCACTCTGTCCACCTAGGTGGACGGTTAGTAAGTTTTTTTCTTAACCAACAACCTAGTTGGTCGGTTAGAACTATTTTTTCTTAACTGCCAACCTAGTTGGTCGGTTAGAACATTTTTTACTTAACTGCCAACCTAGTTACTCGGTTAGAACATTTTTTTCCCAACTGCCAACCTAGTTGGGGGGTGGTTAATAAGTTTTTTCAAAATCGACAACTCAGTTGGTCAGATAATGGTCTAGCTACCCACCCACACTAACCGAATTTGACAGCTAAATATTTAATTCGTGAGTTTGTCGTTTATACAACGAAATGGTCAAGCATAATGGTTATAAGTACATACATAAATCAGTGAGTTATATGCACACATCATCTCTCATATTTCTCAAGAACCAGATTGATTGTGATTCTTATCTGGGACTTAATGAAGTACTTGACTATTATCAATAAATAATTACGTACCTCTTTCCTTTGCGACTATTATGATTACCTTTTTGTGCAACATATTTGATTTGGATATACGTTCTTTATTTTGAAAATACAGAATTCTTTTTGCTGCATGCTTTTGTTTTGGTTCATTGTCAAAATAACATTGTTTGCTTTTTATATTGTGTGCAATAAATATAATACGAAAAATGAATGAATTACAATATATATCTAGAAACGGTGGCAGAGTATTACTTTGTGATGGCTACCAATACTTCAAACAAAAGGTTTATAAAAACCAAAGTACGTTTTGGATTTGTGCCCAGCGAAAAAAAATTAAATGTATGGGAAATATTACAACTATGGTAAGTTATAACTTTAACATCTTTTGTTATCGATAAATTTCTCTCCCTTTGACACTCTGAAACAAACATAGTTATTTACAGGGTGAAACCATCACACGGAGAAATGCACATACTTGTATTCAAGATTTCAACAAGAATGAACTGGACTTACAACTAGATTTGTGTGTAAAACGATGTAAACAATCTGATGATGTCCCTATACCTCAAATTTATCAAAATGCAGTCGGTTCTCTTCAGGATAGAGGTATAAACCTATTATGCAATGTCCCTCCATTTCGTAATATAAAGTCAAGGATGTATTATAATAAGAATAAAGAAGCGGGAGTGTCAAAAATAGTATGTAAAACTGTAATGGATGTTGAAGTGCCTAAGAAATTCAAGTATCTCTTATTGGCTGACTACCAGGACCATGACGAAGGAGTTCGCATATTAATTTTTTGTTCAGAAGAAGCGAAAGTTATTATGGGTAAAATAACCTCTTATTTTAGTGACGGCACCTTTAAAAGTTGTCCGCAACCATTTGCACAATTGTACGTATTACACGGAGATTTAGGGAGCACAGACAATAGTACAAATATAATTCCACTTGCTTATGCCTTACTATCCGACAAAACAAAACGTACCTATGAGATATTTTTTCAATTGATTAAAACAACAGCACCAAATTGGAACCCTTCAAAATATAAAACTGATTTTGAGGAAGCTGCTATGCAAGCTGTGCTAAATATTTTTCCAGGAATTGATCTGCATGGGTGCTACTATCACTTCAATAAATCCATATGGAAGAAAGGGAAAGAATTAAAGCTTACATCAAAAAAACTCACTAGAACTATTATCGCTCTGTCTGCTGTGCTCCCTTTATTGCCCGATAATAAAGTATTAGAAGGTTGGGACTATATAAAAGCAGAATCAATCGGAATGGAGAATGACAACCGCTTAGTAAACTTCTTCAGTTACTTCGAAAATTACTGGCTCCGTAGCGAAGAATTTATAAAGATATGGTCAGTTTTCGGAGAACGGCATCGTACGACAAATTTTCTAGAAGGCTGGAACTTTAAGCTCAACAGTAACCTAGGAAAGAAAAAGGTTAACATTCTCCAGCTACTCAATTTCTTGCAACGAGATATGGCATATTACACCGTCTGCAGTATGCAAATTCATGAAGGTAGAGCCCCTACAACGCGACAAATTTCTGACATTAAAAAAGACGCATATATATTAAGAAGTCAGATGCAACTTTTGAATGGTGAAATTACTGTAGGGCATTTTTTGCACAAAGTTAGGTAAAAAAAGTATTGTATAAATGAAATGTACATATATAAATAAATTGTATATATTAACAGAAACTTCTTTATTTTTACCTAAAGACAGTATGGTTTGCCGGTAGAACCAGATGGTTAGTCGGTTGATAATAGACGCGTATCAACTGACAAACCATTAATTAATTTAAAAGAAGTTTGTCGGTTAGGGCTAGTTATGTATATTACTAACCAACAAACTAGGCGGGTTGTTGGTTAAGAAAAAAACTTACTAACCGTACACCTAGGTGGACAGAGTGGTTGGTCGGTTGGTAATAGAGGGGATAGTCGGCTTTCCCGACTAGTGCTACATCCCTCGTATAAAGTGTTTACACAAAGTTAGGCAAGGCGGACGGGGATCAGGGAAGGAACAAGGTCTGACCGCGAAGCAGTAGGGGTTGGCGCGGTCCCAGGCGACGCGCTCAATCTCCGGCGCCAGCAGCCAGGCGCGGTGCGCGGCGCGCTCGCGGCAGTCCGCCACGCGCGCGCGCCCGTCGCAGCCGCCCGCCAGCAGCGTCTGCGCCTCCAGCGGGTGGAACGCCAGCGACTGCACCTGCCGCCCACAACACACCCGACACGTGATTCACTCACCAGCTTGTATATGTATAATTCATTATATTATTAGATATTCTGTAGAATATTTTTATATTATGTATTGTATATTGTTATATTTATTACACATTATTACAAAAAGGGCGAGCGGATTTGTTAAGTTTATTTATGTAGACTCTGTAGAACTTCTGTATACAAGAATATTTGACCGACAGTACAAGAGGGGACGGGCCACTAGTCTAAACAAAACCAGTCAAGAGCACGTCGAGCTACGCTCAGTGCAATATTTCGCGACTTTGTCGCCTAAAAACCGTACCTAGCTGCTTATTAATAATACTTACTCGTATATACGACCGCAGCTAAAACATCCAAAATTCCGAAACCAATACTCGCGCCCATAACACTGATATTAGCCCTTACCGGGAATCGAACCCGTTGCTAGATTCATACGCTCCCACGCTAACCGCGTCTGCGGCAATATGCAATGGGAACTATTATCATATACTCACCGGCAAAAATACTAGCCCGCCCGTCTTTTGTTCATACATTGCTAACAAATATAACTAACTTCTTAAATTAGAGAGTAACTTCAAAAATACTGAACGAACCTCGATGAAGTTTCTAGTGTTTTGTTGCTAATTATCCTCGATCCAAAATGCCCACCAAAAATTATTTTTAAAGGACGCAACTCTTTCCAAAGGAATCCAAAAGATCCATAAATTACCCGTTCGTTGTAAATTATTGTGTTTTGAACGACTTTCAAATTATGGATCTTTTGGGTCCCTGAGGAAAGCAACACGCCATTTAAAAAAAACGGGTTAATTAGCAACAAAAATCTACAATCTAAATCGAAATTCATTCAGTATTTTTGAAGTTATCTCTGGTTTAACGGCCGCGGGTGGGCGAGTATTTTTGCCGGTGAGTGTATTATTCTGATTCCTACTCTACGCTCTCATGTACGCTCTTTACAGAGACACGCACACGAGGCGCGGCGCGTCGAATGTTTTTTCTAGCGTCACGGCGGGCTGGGTCGTCACACGCGCAAACACAACATAAATAACAATGGGAAGTAATTAAATGGTCAGCCGTTGATTCGCAAAATAAATAAGCAATTATGGGCAGCATAGAAAGATTTGGCTGGCAATAAATAAAAATCGGGCTACAACTTACAAACGGTTAACATTTTAACCAATATCAATCTTTTTTTTTTAATCATTTGTCTGCCTAATAAACTGTCTAGCTGCAATATAATTACCTGAGCAGCATATTTGATAATTGGTCAAAAGAGAAAACATGTCTGTAAGCAGTTTAATTGAGAGGTGTGCATACTAAAATAATGGCTGTCTATATAAATAGGTGAAATGCGATTTCGCGAGTTCGTTTTTATGGGCGGAGCGAAATCAGAACACGTGACGCGAGCACCCATGAGGCATTTTTGAGGCTAGAAGTAAGTACAAGTTAAGTTTTGTCACACAAATTTAGAAAGCACAAACACGACCTAGTCTAACCAAAGGTAAATAGGAAAGATACTGAACTCATTGAACCAAACAATACCCTCTCCATGATATCTGACTGGTTTGCTGCCAATAACTTAATGTTAAATCCAAATAAAACTAAATGTATAAAATTCTCATCAGCAAATTTATCAAATATAAACTTAGCCTCGAATATTAAACTTAATGGTGAAACCATAGACTTTGTAAAAACAACTGTTTTTCTAGGTATTACATTAGACTCTAAATTGCAGTGGGGTTCCCACATAACTGCGTTAGCAAGTAGGTTGAGCACCGCTGCTTTTGCAGTCAGGAGAATAAGGCAGCTTACCAATGTAGCGACGGCACGGTTGGTCTACTTCGCTTACTTTAACAGTATAATTACGTACGGTCTTATTTTGTGGGGATCGGCTGCGGATATCGGTACAGTGTTTATTTTGCAAAAAAGGGCTATTAGAGCTATTTATAACTTGGGGTCGCGTGTGTCATTGAGGGAATTCTTCAAGGAAATAGATATTCTAACACTGCCGTCGCTATATGTATTTGAAATAATCATCTTTGTTAGGAAGAATCTACATAATTTCCCAACGAACATTGATAAGCCAAAAGCAACCAGGAGCACAGGAAAGCTCAAAACCACTTTTTATAGACTGGCCAAAACTTCAAAATCATTCTTGGGAAATTGTGTAAAATTCTACAATAAAATTCCAAAAAGTATTACTGAACTTACTGACTCTAAATTTAAATCTGTCGTAAAACAAAAACTAATTTCCCGAGCATATTATAAAGTAAACGATTATATCATGGATAGGGATGTTTGGCAATGAGTCGTCCGTCCTGCATGAGTAATCTACGCTTAAAAACGGTGCACCTACTGTACAAAAATACCGTGATATTGTAAACTATTTATAATTATAATGTAATGATGTAAACCTTTTTCTTGAAAAAAATATACCTTGCCGAGTTTCTTACGCCGGTTCTTCTCGGGGCAAAGGTTTTATTTTTCGAACCGGTGGTAATGCTTTTTGACATTCTTAGGTGCATTATATTATGCCTAAATTGAAGAATAAAGAACTTTGACTTTGACTTTGAAAGTTTGATTCATAAATATGAGGTACTAGCTTTTGCCCGCGACTTCATCCGCGTGGCGTGTTATAAAAGAGAGATCTTTGTGTTAAATGAGGTTATATTTACTAAGGTATGCCTGCATGCTAGATTGAAAACATCTATCTTACGTGATTTAGATTTTTACATACAAAAGTTTTTTCCCAATAACTCCCGTTCCCGTGGGAATTTTGCAATATCGCGTTGCAAGTAAGCTTTACGTTCATTAGGGTACCTGCATGCCAAATTTCAATCATCTATCTTACGCGGTTTAGATTCTTCATACAAAAGGATTTTCGGGTGAATATTTGGGCGTTTCGACCGCCGTCATTGTTGTCTTCAATATATTGACGAAAACAATGATAATTACCAGCAACTTTTGATGTCAAAGTCAACGGACCCGGGGGTAGTATTAAATCAATTTAAAATAATAAGACAATTAAAAAGTTTATCTTGAATAATATGCGAAGACAATAATGACGGCGGTTAAAACGCCGAATAATCACCCTTTCCCGCTAATTCCCGTTCCCGTGGGAATTTCGGGAATTCCTTTCTTAGTGCACCTCTACGGTACCTAACCTACGTCCCTTCCAAATTTCAAGTGCCTACATTTAGCCATTTAGGCTGTGCGTTGATATGTCAGTCAGTCAGTCAGTCAGTTTCTCCTTTTATATATTTAATATATATATATATATATAAGATGTTAGGTTAGGTTCGTTTTTATATCAGGCCTAGAGGGCCAGGCCAACCCAGAAATAGGAGCGGCGCGTGAGCGGAGCTTCGTCGACTTTGTTAAATTTGTAAATTTGATGGTGGGTTTGGCATATGTGCGTTGTAGTAAATTTGACCCCTTTTTTTGATGGATATAATGAAATATCTGGCTTACCTACTGATTGCCTACCAAAGTTTGATTAACTGTGTGTCGCTCAATGCAGCTTAAATATTTAATTTGCTGATCAAAATCATTGAGAGCAGTTCAGTATATCATTAATTGCAGACAGATTTATAAATTTTTGCTAACCATAAGTTGCTTACCAACAAGCTATTTTGGCTGACCAAATACATATTTCTGTTCACCAAAATAATATTATTTTGGTGTTTGATTAAATGATACCCTATAACAATGTACGATGTTGTCTATGAAGATGCGAGGCGGGTCGCGGCGCGAGGCGCGTGCTTAAATAGTGGCATGTACGCCGTTATTGACGCATGTGAAGGTGCTTGCAACGCGGCGATGCCATCCGCTGGCTCCGCCGCCAGTAACACTGTATTTAAAACAAACGCGTGTAAAATCGCTTCTCCTGAAACGGCAACAACGCCAACAACGCCAACAACGCCATACAACGCCATGTATTTGAATTAAGTGCAGACCGCGTCACCCCGTTTCTTCGTAAACTAGCCCATAGTCAGCTCAGCATTAATATCGTACCTAGAAAAGAAGGAGGTCTCTACATAGAGCCTTATACTGTTTGATATATCACTCTAATTGAGATACACCCTTCGACGCGGACCACTAAAATAGAAACGCGATGAACACACAGCCATTGCCCGTGTTTTTAAAGGACGTGAAAATGACACTGCAACCACGAAGCTCATGTCGTTTGATTTGTAAAAAGGGATGACTAAATAATGATTCCATTAAAAATTCTAAAACTAAACAGAAATTTAATAAGTTTTTGTTATAGTCATGTAAACCAGCGATGGGCTCCGAACTTACTTTGTCCTCGAAATAGTCGAGCTTGGTGTGGGGCGTGCCCTGGTCTAGGTCCCACAGCAGCACCGTGTGGTCTGCGGACCCGCTCGCCAGGATATGCCTGGATAAAAACACATGCAAATAGTAAATCCACCCGGTTCACTAATGTTTTACCAAATCATCATTTGGCAAACTATATCATTTTACAAACTTTCTTTATACAAAGAGATCTATACTAATACTAACTTTTGCCCGCGACTTCGTCTGCGTAGAATTAGTAATTTTATTTCGGAATGCAAGGTAGCCCTATGTTTTAATACAGTGTATAAGCGAACTCTATTCCTAATTGTATCTAACCAAATTCGTCCATCCGTTTCAGCGAAGAAGTAACAAATTCACGCACGCATTGATAATATATGTAGTATTATATATTAGTAATATGTATAATCATACCAAACTAGACGTTACCAACCAACCAACCGTATTCGGAGTGCCCCGAGTCATATTATTAGGGCGGTCAGGTAAAAACTTAACCTGACCAACTGTACTTACTCGCAGTACATTACATAGCCATGAGTTTATTTAACTTCGATACATAGTAGTAGGTAGTGTATATACCAATATTTACGTTTCTAACCTCAAAAATGACGGAACTCTCATACAAAATTCTACAACCTCCTTTTACCCCTAAGTTTTTCCAAAATCGGTAAATGTTATATTTTTATTTGTTAATAGCTTCTGCCCGTGACTTCTTCCGTGCAGATTGCGATTATCTGTTTATCCCGCGCACACCTAAGTTATCTCAAATTGAGACTTCATCCAAATCCGTACATTCGTTACAGCGTGCAGAAGTAACAAACTAACACACAGACTTTCGCATTTATAATATTAGTTAGATACTCGTTTTAATATAATTTGTGGATAATAGCTTGTGAATGCGTCTTCGTCCGCTTAGATTAGGATTATAGTTATTCCCTCGAGACCTTTTAAATTTTCCGGGATGAAAAGTAGAATATATGTTAATCCAGGGTATAAACTATGTCCATCCCAAATTTCGTCCAAATCCGTTGCAGCGTGAAAAAGTAACAAACATAAACACAAACTTTCGCATTTATAATATTAGGTAGAATTATAAAGAGGTAAAGTTTATGGCGTTGTAAGGGGTAATCTCTGAATCTGCTGAACCGATTTGTTAAATAATTTTACCACAATAGAAAACCACTTTATTTGTGAGTGTAGATAATAACCCAAATAGTAGATTGTGTCACAAGGGAGCAAAATGACATATTTAAGGCGAGGGCGTACATTGAATCCTGAATGAAGCGAAGGATTCTAAAATAGAATCCTGAGCGTAGTGAGGGATTCAAGTGTTAACGCCCAAGGTGGAAATAATTTTGCTACCGTGTGACACATACTGCTTTTCACATCACCTATGAGGAAAATAAAAGATCTTAGTGATGAAACAAATTTAATTATTCACACATTCTAGAAATGCTGAAATTATCAAATTTAACAACAGGAAATTATCGCACTTAACAACAATTATCAAATTTGGCAACAAAATGTCCTTGAACAGAAAAGTGCCACTTTGATCCCTCCTAGCAGGGAAGAAAAGTCCCCTTTCCGAGTAGGTGATATGAAAAAAAATTGCCCAACGAAGTGGGCACGGGAACAGCTAGTACTTAATACAGTCATTTGATTCGAAAAATAATGGTTATCTGGCAAGTATTCCGAAATTTTTGAAAATTGGTTCTTGCATAGATTTTGTTGTGCTTTTTTCGAATTTCGACTTTGCAACCTCGTATTTTTGCCGCTCGCGCCGCGTTTATGGGAAAAATGGCGCCTAAAAGCAGTTTTTTGACAATATCTCAAATTTAAAATATTTCCGTATTATTCATATTCATATTCATTTATTTCGTGCAACCATGGTATTTACAAGATTTTGTTTTCTAAATCAGTACAAGAAATAGACCCCACTAGAGTGGAGCGACAAATTTACAACAATATTCAAAATTTATACAACATAACATAACAAATGATTAAAGTAATTATATTACACTCACTTAAAGTAATTTTAAGAAAATTACCCTCTTACTTATTATTTAATATTTTTTACCAAGACTATTCTAGGAACTCCTGCAGCGAATAAAGACATTTATTTAGAAGATAGGTTTTAATTTTTACAACAAAAGTGGTATATTTTTCTTCGAGTTGTATATTTTGAGGAATTTTATTAAAGACTTTGATACACATTGCATGGGGACCTTTATTAGAGATTTTTAATTTAACGGAACGGCGAGAGCCAGTCTATTGCGGTGGGGTAGGTTGTGCGCTTCTGCGTAGACGTTCACAGGTGTATATACTTTAATGTTTTCGAACAAGTATACATGCTTCAAAGATGTATAACGATGAAAGAGTTAATATTTTTAATTTAGAGAAATAAGGTCTGCAACTTTCTTCATTTCTTATATTAGTAAGTACTCTAATACACTTCTTCAGTAGCAAAAATAAATCTTTGGCATTAACACTATTGCCCCGTAATATTATGCCATACTGGAGCCATGCCTGAGCGAAAGCATGGTAAGCGCAAACTGCGGTTTTTAGGTTTGTGTTTATTTTTATTTGCCTGAGGGCATAAGCAAACCTAGACAATTTAATAGCTATTTGTTCTAGGTGGGCTTTCCAGTTGATATGTTCTTCGATGTTTAAGCCGAGTAGTGGGCAGGTGCTTGTAAGATCTAATTTGTATTTTTTATAGCTACAATTTATTGTTAAAGCTAGTTTTTGGTACGGTCTAAATTGAATTAAATTAGTTTTTTGCACTATTGTATATTTAAATTGTGGTCTTCAAGCTAGGGTAGAACGGTATTAAATATAGTGTTGAGGGAATTCGTAACGTCATTATTGCTCTCGCCGGGGAAGATAATAGAGATGGCATCCGCATAAAGCAAGGTTTTAATTTTGTTCTGATTCAGTATTTTTGGCAAGTCGTTAATATATAAAATAAATAAGATGCATCCTAACACACTTCCTCGTGGAATAGAGCACACGGAGTGTGCTGTGGACGAGCAAACTTTTCTTTTAATTTTAGTTTGATCATCATAGAATTCTACTTCGAAAATTTGGTGGCGGTTCTTGAGATAAGAAACAAACCATTCATGAGCGGCGCCGCGAACACCTGTGCCGTACAGTTTGTTTAAGAGGATATCGTGTCGGACTCGATCATATGCCTTTGTCATATCCAGCAGTCCGAACGCGTATTTCTTACTTTCTATAATTCCCAAGACTTCTTGAATAAAATTATAAAACGTTAAATTGTAGATTTTTGCTTCCTTAACCCGTATTGACGTTCAACAAACACGTCAAATTTTTCAAAGAATGAAGTAAGACGTTTGGCCTTTATTGATTCAAATATCTTTGAAAACGTACTAAGCAGAGCAACTGGGAGGTAATAATTGGGGTCCGTCAGGTCTCCCTTTTTTGGGATTGGCTTTATGCCTTTTAGTTTTTCAGGGAATGATCCAGCGGAAAAAAAGTTCATTTGATACCCCACGCATGTATACAACGTGTTACAAAATACCCCGTAAAAAATATTATAAAATTATCAAAGCCAAAAATATTGTCAACCCTAGTAAGCTGTCATGTCAGGGAACCGGAGTTAGTATAGATTATTTAACAGAGAGGCCGGTAGGCCAAGGAATTGAAAGGTTCCAATTTTAATAATTGTCAACTTTAATGGTTTCTCTGTTTTTCATCCACAAAGGTTCAATACTACGATGTCATTATGCTTAAAGTACTGGCTTTAAAAAACGTCAAGACGGAATAAAAATTATGCTGTCAATTTCAAAACTTCTTATCGATATTCTACAATTGTTCCGTGTTTTTCCATATTTTTCTCAGAATATTACGATATGATGTTATGCGTAGGCCATGAAGATAGCAATTTAAATCGTGCTCGCGAACTGTATCGGCAACGATTTATCGATGGAAGACCACCCGCTGAACAGAGACGGCTACCTTCGTACCAGTGTTTTCTCAACATGTCAAGACGCCTACATTCCATAGGCTCCTTTCATCGGCCTTCTGGAAGTGGACGTCCAAGCACAGTCGATGCCAGGCAGGCTGAGTTAGTGATAGAGCATTTTGAAGAAGAGCCAACCACGAGTACGAGACGAGCCGGAGCAAGATTCGGTATGAACCATGTTGCAGTTTGGCGAATTCTTCGTGACGACAACCGTCACCCTTATCATTATCGCCGTACACAGGAGCTGATACCCTCTGATCTTGCTCCCAGGAGGAACTTCTGCGAGTGGTATCTGAGGCAGTTAGAGGAGAACCCTAATTTCGTAAACTATGTTATGTGGACGGATGAGGCAACTTTCACGAGGTCAGGACTTTCAAATGTGCAAAACGATCACGTTTGGGCTCGCGAGAATCCACACGCTTCACGGCAGGGCAGATTCCAACATCAGTGGCGGCTGAATGTGTGGGCTGGCATTTATGACGGGCATGTCGTTGGTCCCGTCATTTTGCCATCACGTCTGAACGGGGGCAACTACCTAACGTTTTTACAAACGGAATTCGAAGAGGCGATTGACGACTTTGACAACCAAAGGAACATGGTGTTTCAACACGATGGAGCTCCGGCTCATTTTGCTCGCGACGTGCGAGAGTATCTCAACGTTCGCTTTCCACGAAGATGGATCGGACGTGGAGGACCGGTGCTATGGCCCGCTCGTACTCCGGAAATCACACCCTTGGACTTCTTCTTATGGGGTTATGTGAAGGACAGAGTCTATTTCTCCGATTGCCCAACGGTTTTCGAGATGGAGCAGCGTGTAAGATCGGTGTTCGCGTCAATAACACCAACGATGGTGCGAAATGCCACACAAGCCATATCCCGACGAGCGAGGTTGTGCATTGAGCAAGGCGGAGCTCACTTTGAGCCGTTCCTGTAAATTTGACGTTCATTAAGAAAATGTGTTAGTTTAGGTTTCTTCGTTTAAAATCTTCCAAAACTCGACTTGTAATATGTATCTAATCGAATTCTGTTCATTTTATTTCTCTTTACCGTTTCGCGAATTGTACTTAACATTCTGCGTAGTTTACTCTTTAATTTTACTGAAATAGGGTTAGCACATGAATGAAAAAAATTGTTTTTTTTTTGGCGGTAAGTCATACAGTGATAGTACGACTCTCAAATATTGTAAATGGACTTGTTATAAGGCACTATTTAACCCCCTTTCGGCTTTACGGGTATTTTTGTAACAGCCTGTATAGGGTTCAAAGAATAAGAATTATTCGCAATTTTCGGATCCAGTTATTTTAAAGTTGGGGTCCCGATGGTTTTTAAGATAAAATAACATGTTTAATAACATACTAAAATTTGGTGCGAGTATCACAGAGTGAACTATGTTTCACCTAACAGAATGTGTAATGACCAAAACGCATGTTGGAGTACCTACACTTTGCCGCGCTCCTACACTAAAGCTATTGACTTTATGAAAAAAAGGTTAATAATTAAATTGTAGGGAATCGTCTCTATTTTCATTTTGTATATAACTGTTTTTATCGTAAGTCGGAAAGGAGATATTGTCAAAAAACTGCTTTTAGACGCAATTTTTCTAATATGGCGGCGCGAGCGGCAAAAGTTATAAAATCACCAATTTTCAAAAAAATCGTAAATCTTTCCAGGTAAAACTACCCAAGGACAGTAGTAACTTCCCGCCATATTTTTTTTTTGTTGTGGTCAATAGTCTTACCTATCTTAATTAATAAGCCCATGTAACCTATGTATTATGTAGTGATTTAAGCACAACACGTTAATGCGAAACAATTGTTTGTAAAATGATATAGTTTGTCAAACGTACTTTTGGTCAAATGTACGTAGCTACTAAATATAATCCCACCAAAAACATTAATATCAAATTAGGCCAAGTTCTCATGTCCCACCAAAATAGGTGACATCTCAAAAGGTGCGTAGTTTGGCACTACATTGTGGACAGTCAAACCGATTTATAGCCACTAAATGCATATTGAATCGGGCAGATCTCTACACGGTATGTTACAACGTCACATGTAATCAGTTGGGTTGGGTTGGGTTAGGTTAAGTTAGGTTAGAAGTGGAAGGAGAAGGCGGCAGTTTGCTAGCCTTTTCCCTTCCTAGTGGGGCCATCACCACCCCGCCAGCCGCTGCGGGAGCAGCCACACGTTCACGGCCCCTCCCTCCTATTCCGCGATGAATACCCTGGTCCAACCACCTGACCAGGGAGGCTGTGGCTGCAGTTATGGTAGACTCCTATGGGACCCCAATGCGACCACAAATTACCCAAGGCCACAGACGGAACGTCGAGGTGGATTTAGTGGGTAGGGTTCCTGCCCCCTTCCCGCTAGGGGTAGGAGGTGGGAGGAGAGTCCCACATAACCACCACACCTCTCACGTGTGGTGGTATGCGTAAAGCATTTCCCCAGGTACAAAAAAAAAAAGGTTAAGTTAGGTTAGGGAGGCACTTATTTACCACCAAGTGCCTCCCTACCTGCGGCGGGTCATAGAGCACTACCTGACCGAGAGGGTAGTGCTCTATGAGCAGAGGGACGGTCGACGGGGGTCGACGGCGATGGCCTGTGGCGTACCCCAAGGTTCCGTGCTCGGTCCACTCTTACGGAACCTGGGGTACGATTGGGCCATCGGGGGGGAGTTGCTCCCACGGACGGCCACCATCTGCTACGCAGATGACACCATGGTGGCCGTGCGTGGGACTGACATGAGGGAGGTGCTGTGCCGGGCGGAAGCGGCGGCCGAGCTGACCATTTACCGGATCGGTCAGCTCGGCCTGAGGGTGGCGGTTCCGAAGACTGAGGCGATAGTCTTCGGGGGGCGGGGGTGGAGGCTGCCGGCGGGTTTGGCGCTGACCCTGGGGGGGAGTCGGTCCCGATCAACCCCACATAAAATATTTGGGGCTTGTTCTCGACCGACGATGGAATTTCGGGGAGCATTTTACACAACCTAGCTCCCCGAATTGTGGGCGCCGCGACGGCACTGAGTCGGCTGTTGCCGAACGTGGGTGGGCCGGGCTCCTTATGCCGCCGGCGTTACAAGGAGCATGGCTCTGTACGGGGGCCCCCATCTGGGTGGACAAGGTGTCCGCCCGGAACAGGGCCCTGCTACAGAGGCCACAGCGGGTGGTGGCCCTCCAAATTGTGAGGGTCTACATGACGGTGGCCCACGCCTCGGCCTGCCTCCTCGCCTGCGCCCCGCCCTGGGAGTTGGACGCAGAGGTGCAGGCGGAGACCTACACAGTTAGATCCAGGGCCCTGGCGAGGGGTGAACGCCCGAACCCTGCGGAGGTGGAGGAGATGCGCCGGATGACGGAGCGCCGACTGCGGGACAGGTGGAAAGCAAACCTGGAGGACTCTCCCTATGGAACTCGGACCATAGGGGCAATCCTCCCGTCGTTTGACACCTGGTTGGGGAGGGCAGTCGGTGCTACGTCGTACCGGCTTGTGCAGGTATTGCCCGGCACGGATGCTTCGGTCATTACCTGCACAACATTGGTAGAGAGCCCGGCCCGCAGTGCCATGAGTGCGGCGATCCGGACGACACGGCTCAGCACACCCTCGAGGTGTGCAGCCAGTGGAGTGCGGAGCGCCGCACTATGGCGCTAGCCATCGGGCAATGGGACTTCTCCCTGCACAGCGTTGTATCTGCAATGCTGTGTAGCGACAGGTCCTGGAGGGCTATGGCCTCTTTCTGCGAGTGTGTCATCTCGCAGAAGGAAGCCTCGGAGCGTGAGCGCGAGGAATCTCCTCTCGCGCTTCCGTTCCGGCGTAGACGGCGGGGAGTGAGGCGGCGGCGTTTTGCCGCACGCTTCAACCCTTAGTGACTGCGGGTGGGGGATGGGAGTCCCTCGCCCGCCGTAGGCTAGTCACTTGGCGGTCTGAGAGAGGGGCCAGGCGTACTCGGCCTCTCTCTCCTTCCGCGCGGGTAGCCCCGGCAGACGGCTGGGGCTGCCGGAAGGCGTCGTGGGCAGAGCTTAGGCGGTTCCACGGCGCCTTGCCTAACCGGCAGGAGGTTACGCCAGGGTGGTTTTTAGTGGCTTGCGCCCCCTTTCCCTTCTCACTCTGAGGGGGGGTTTAAAAAAAATATGTTACGTCACATGTAATCGGTTGGGTTGGGTTAGGTTAGGTTAGGTTAGGTTAGGTTAGGTTAGACTTGGGTGTTGCAGTCTCTCTTGATCTCGATGCGGAGAGAACGTAGCATCTGGGCTGGTGTCCCTGGGCATTGGTTGAGACTCTTCCCTCATGGGGAAGTCGTTCGGCCCATGGCTAATATCCGGCACGGGGAGGTGACAGGGGTTACTTGAAGGGTTGCGGTTGTGTGGAGATCACGTCTGCCCCAGAAAGTTTCCTTCTGTCACCTGGGAGGGGGGGATGGTGACGAGCAGCTTTTTCTCGGAAAAGTGGCCTCGTCACTATAGGGAGGCGGCGACAGAGGTCGTTGGAAGGGGCGGTTGCGTGTGCCTTCGAGGCCGTTTCCGCCCTGGACCGCTTCCTTCTGTTGCCTTTTGAGGATTGGTGACTGGGGTAGTTTGATGGGTCAGTTGCGTGTGCCTGTGAGGCCGTTTCTGTTCCCGGAAATCTTAACCAGTCATCTGGAGGGGGCCGTGACAGAGGTTGTTGAAAAGGGTGGTTGCGTGTGCCTTCGAGGCCGTTTCCAAACTGGACAGGTCCCTTCTGTCACTTTGGTGGTTGGTGACTGGGTTTACCGGAAGACATGGCATGAAACGGGGCGTGACCACTCCGAAGGCGCTCCCACGTCACCCGAGGGTCCTTCTAAGTGTCCTTTGGAATCCCGGGGGACACTGTAGTTATTGGTGGGACAGCTGTGGTGGGAAGTGTTTGAAGGGTATGGGACCAAACCTCGCTTTTGGGTATCCGGAAAGCACCATCCACCACAGGCAGACCGTTGAAGGGAAAGCGAACTCAGCGAACTACGGTTTGCTGCTCGCCCGAACTTCTTGTAAAGCCAGTGGGTAGGGGGCTTAACCGGTCTGGGGAGACGGTCGCGGGCTGTTCACAGCCGTCTCCTCCTCTGGCGGAGGTTTGAGGGGCTCTTCGGAGCAAGCCGGGAGGTGCGTCAGTGGGCAAAGCTTTTTAGCGGTACCGCAGCGCCTCACTACCGGCCAGGGGGTTTAAACGCCGGGTATCGTCTTGGGTATAACTAAAGCGGGAATTGAGACGAAAAACGAACAAGGAGAACTATGAATGGACCTAAAAATGAAAGTGACTTACTGCTTATGGGACCAACAACGAACGTGTCGAAACAAAAAGTGACGAGTAACGAATAAGACTACAAAATAAAAAGACTAACACCGAGCATGTCAAAAGAAGAAGAGACGAACATCGAATGAACCTGAATAAGAACAAGACAAACAACAAGCATGACCCAAGATGACAATGACTAACAGCGAAAGTGACGAATGAAGAATGGATGACGAAAGCAGAATGAGACGAATTAAGAACTTGACAAAAAACGAATGGGACGACCCAAGACGATACCAAACGCCGGAGTGGTTTTAGACAGTAGTTATTTGAGAGTCCGTCATACCTCCCATTACACAGCAGTCTGGGAGGATGCGTAAATTGCATTTCCAATTCGACAACAAAAAAAAAAGGTTAGGTTAAGTCAGGTTAGGGTAGGCTACTTAAACGTAAGGTAAACCAGGCAGATCTCTACACGGTATGTTACAACATCACATGTAATCAGTTGGGTTGGGTTAAGTTAGGTTAAGTTAGTCTGTAATCAGTTGGGTATTTAAGAAAACTGGCCAGTTAGCTGAGCTCAATATGCGATTAGACAAAAAACAGCCCTTCAAATACAGGACATTCCGACAGACAGACGGAGGGCGTAGTTATGCCTTGTTTTACCTTTAGGTTACGGAACCCTAAACGATTAATAATAATTGATTTTTTATAAAAATCTACCTAATAACGCTACTTACGTAAAGTTTCTATTCCAAGACATGTCCAACACTGCATTTTTATGTCCAACTCGCTTGGATTTCTTTTTTTTGTTTGGTTTCTTCCCGAGTTTAAACGCCGGTTCCAGACAGTTTTCAATATCCAAGTCCCACACCTGGATCACAGGGTCCATGCCGCCCAATGCGCAAAGATTACCTGATTATATATAATGTTTGAGAACATTGTTGCAAAACTACAACTACCAATGGTTAAAATATTAAAGGCGCTTGCTTTACCTGGTTTAGTATCAGAGGGGTCATGACTCAGCCATTCTATGCACAGCGGGAACCAAGGCAGCACGATGTCATGGTGAACATAGAAAGAGCCCTCTTCCTTGTTGAAAACTGTAAATTAAGAAATCATACAATAAATACCATT
Organism: Acleris sparsana; assembly: GCA_923062465.1. Taxonomy (NCBI): domain Eukaryota; kingdom Metazoa; phylum Arthropoda; class Insecta; order Lepidoptera; family Tortricidae; genus Acleris; species Acleris sparsana. Next base: position 44,268,777 of record OV281285.1, on the reverse strand, counting down.
ACATTATTTTTCTGCAAGCAACTACAACAGACTTCGCAGTCGCCAGCAATATCAAATCATCTAATTTGTGCTCAAAAATATCTGAAACGTTCTAAAGCCTATACGTGTCAGATATTGCGCCCAATGTAGAGATATAATGTATCATGGCTGATGACTGGAAGCGGTCGTCACCGAGCGATTACTCACTGTAAATTTCCAGAACGCTAGCGTCGCTCTCCACGTGTCCCACCAACAAAAGGTTGTCATCGGGTTTTATTATATCGTCTTCCTCGTCGCTGTCGGGACCTTCGGTCTGTAAATATTAATTTTCATTGGCCAATTATGACTAATTGTTGAAACATTACATCTACAGCTCTCACGTGAAATCTAACGTCTCGGGCTCAACTGAGTCCATATATTTTTTAAGAATTAGACTCTAATAAAAGTAACGGAAAATATGAAAAAAATAATCTGAATTTGCAGATTGAGCCCTTTCATATGATACCCCGTTTGCTATATGAAATCAATTTAATTTTTAGCCCCCCATTGTACGACCCTTTTCAAACATTAGGAAAACAATTTCATATTATTTTTGCTATAAAACGAGGGTGCGTCTGTGCGTTTACGAGATATAATGAACGTTAGCTATAATAACAAAATCAATATTTTTATAAGGAATAACGGTCAAGTCATATAATATTCATTTTATATAATATTTTTAATATAACACTCACAATGACTAATTTCAGTTCGTATAACATACATGACATATAGCGATCATAATACATATTATCTTTTAGTATAAGTGTTGCAAGATATAATATCGTAATTATCGTATGATATAAATGTGAGTGAGCGAAGCGAGCGAGCAAGACCTCTCTGGGCAGAACCGACTCGGATAGGTTAGGTTAGAATTAGGTCCCGCCTGAGCCTTCGAGGTAATTTTTTTACATCCCTTGAAAAAACTATGCGAAACAATTTGATTGTAAAATTAAAAAGGCCACGTAATACTGAAAATAGTTATAGGCGTTTATATTATACGTGCATTATATTTTTTGACGTTAGATTTTTTGATTTATATATGTTTTATATCTTAGGTGTCATGTACATTATACACTTTAATTGTTATATCAATTGATATTATATATTAATAACGTTATACTTTATGGAAATAGTTATTTTGACATTATATCTTTCGTTCATTATCTCAAGTGTACGTTATATTAAACATATTTATACAAAGTGAGCGTATATATTGTGACTGTTACATGAGAAGTTCTTATATCTCGTATTACTTACCCATAAAACGATGCGGGCAAGCAAGTTATTGCAACTATGCCAAATTTTAAGTTGATAGCTTCTATAGTTTAAGGATTCCTCGTGTTTCATAAAAAACGGAGATAGCCGATCGCTATTAACAAACCGTAAATAATGATTTTTAAGAGCTATTCAATGATACCTCACTCGATGTGACTGATAATGTAAAAAAACCTATGCTTTACTTTTATGGGAGATACTCGAAAAAATACATATTTTTCCAATGTTTAATTTTACAACTTTGGCAGCGTAATTTATTTATATAACTATGCCAAATTACAGCTTTGTAGTCCCAAGTCTTTGAGAGAGATTGCGGACAGACGAACATGGCGAAACTGGGTTCATTGTTTGACATCGGATCCCTAAAAAGAGTCAAGACTAAGAACCGGCGGACCACGCGATTATAATATACAGGGTGACAGGAAATTCGCCGTATTCATTGAAATTCTACAGCTCATTTGTAATGATTTAAGTCCAGCTAACCAGGGGTCAAAACTCATTGGTTTTCGAGTTATTCACGTTTTTAGAATTTTTTTTAAAATACCCTCTTTTTGACCTAAAACTAGTAATTTTGTAAAAACTTCATCATTTAGAAATAAAAAAAGTGTTTTACGAATATCCAATGAACCACTGATTACGAAAAATAAAAAAAAATGCAAATTTGAAGTTAGAAGTTCTAGCAATTATTTTCCAAATTTTGTGACATTTTAAAGCATAGCTAAAAAAAAGTATGACACTTCGCGTACAAATTACAGGAATACTTTGCTTAATTCATAAGCTTTCTAAAATGGTACAATTTATGACATTTTAATACAATTAATAATAATAATAGCAGAACAGCTAGAAGACTTTACTTAGCGTACTTGACTCTAATGGGTTTGTTTGTGTCGTTTTAGATTCTCCGAGGGCTTAGTCTTCTGTTGATAGAGTCTAACCGACTCAAATGGGACCCAAAAATAAATCGGACAGCCTAAGTTCTTCTAGCTATAACGGCTATACCACTGTACGTCATCATAAGAGTCATTGCAATACTAGTATACCTAGTCGTTCTGTTACTGAGATAAATTACAATTAAAAAATATATTTAAAGCAGTTTTGCATAAACCTGTATATTAATCAAAACTTTGATTTATATAGAATAATAATAAAAATAATGTATTCTAAACTATTGCAATTTTTTGATGTACGAGCTTGAAGTATTCCCATTTCGGACGATAAAATCATAGTTTAAATCACGCACGACGATGATACTGATAACGGCCCCAGCTTTTGTAAGAGTTCCTGTAGAGAGTTCAAATTTGCGTGACATATTGAACAGACTTCTAGCTTTAAATTCTGATACGAATGTATTCAAAGCAATTAAAGATCCGCTTGGACACCGGTCAATCTTGATGACTCATTAAATCGACTTTAAGATTTCACATGATTTTGCAGAAATACGAAAACACACCAAATCTCTTGGTTCATAAGTTGGAATTAAGTCATGTTGAGAAATATAATTATGGTCTCTAAACATATACAGAGATAGGATTTTTTATAATATTATACAAAAAAAGTTCTTTGGTAAACAAAGACTAACTTTTAAGCGATTTCAAAAAATGAATTTTACAGAAAAGTCATGCGTAATTTCATCGATGCCGGCTGTGAATGTTAAAAGATCGTATCGGGAATTGCGGAAACTAAGAAAAATTATTAATTGTTTTTCAAAATGTATATTAATTAAGCTTTTAATTTTTTTACATATTGAAATTAAAAAATAAACATGAGTTAGTTTTATTTGCATCAACCTTAGTAACAGAACTTAGTAACCAACTAGGTAGGTATCGGCACGAGAGTAGAGGTCACGCACACAGCGTCATGTCATATATATTTACAGCAGAATTTTGAATTTTGAAATTAGTGTTTATTTTTAAGTACCGATTGCAATATCAACATTACCACAACATTATCTCGACTATAAGTGTTTAATTTTCTTTCAACATATATAATAATAAGAATCGTATATACCCAGGCGATGAAAGATATATCCACGCGATATAAACTGTTTAAAATCGATTTAAATAAAGACTAATCGCAAAAAATAAAACTTGTATGGTCCAAATACTTTTTAAGGTTAACTAAAAGAAATTCATGTAAATCGCTGTTTTCAATATTTTTAATATGTTGTATTCGGTTACAAGAAATTGTTTACATAAGTAGGGATGTTAGTAGGTATTTGAATACATTTTTCAATAAAAAAACTCTTGAACAGTCAAGACCGATGAAATAAAGTACCTAACCAGAAACGTTTAACCGTATTTTCAAAAAGAACCCTATAACGTTTTCGCCTTCAGAACGAAGTAAAAAATATCAATGAAATACAATTGTATCTTCTAATAGTCATTAAGGGCATTTGCAACTTTTCGAAAATATATGCAATAATGTATCCAGTTATGTACTAAAATCACATTAATTCATTCATTCACTACCTTTTTTGCCACTTGTAGTATGTGGCTGTGTGTGTACCTTAACTATCGCTCCGATATCTATACCTCTTGAAGTATTTTGCCCTCTAAGTAGGTTTAACTACTCACCCGTATTTGAACATTCTCGCTCAAATCTCCCAAGTTGGGTAAAGTGGCTACTGTTCCTATTCCAATAGGATTACCTGAAAAAATAATTGAATATAATAAATTCGAATATTTTTTACAGGAAATTTACCGGCATTTAAAGGTCCCTGTTTAAGACTCCCTCAGGCCTCTCCAAATTTCCCTATACAGTGACTCCTGAGCCCATTATTTACAGTACTGGACCAGTTTCTCCTGCCATCTCCAACTTGATCTAGCTCTGGTAACCAAGCGAGTAGAGAAGAAGGTGCACATTTAAAACTACACTAAAATTACTATTAATTAGGTCCTGCTGACTTCTACTATGGGATCAATAGTTTAAGGCAGGTAGTCTTTTTTAAACTGTGGGACGCGACCGCCCAGGAGGTCCCGGGCAATAGAAAAAAAGACATTATGCGTTTAGGTCCTAAATTAAAAATAATAGTGCGAGGGATGGGTTATTTCATTTTTAAAAACCCTGGTTCCATTATTAAGACGTTAATAAAATAACAAAGGCATTTTCTAGTTGCAACCTATTTCCCTTACTTTTAATGACGATCATTAAAGAGAACGTCAGTTCACATAGGAAAGAAGTGGCAAATGGCACTTATAATTACAAAGTGTGTCTTGCCAACTCTGGATATTCGTGATTTTTGTTCATCCCGAACACTTGTTGTTAATTCTATAACCACAGTTTGCACAAATAGGCGAAGGTCTGTGAATACTACGAGGGTCAAAATGAAAGTTTCGGGAAAAAAATGCAGTAAAATTTAATACAAGTATTTTTATTGTTTAACAAAGTATTCTCCTTTATATTTTATGCACTTTTCCATGCGTTCAAACCAGTCGTTAAAGCACTTATTGATGTCTCAAATAGGGGTCGACAAAATGGCCATTTTAAAAACCTCCACTGCTGCTTCTGGTGTCTAAAACCGCTGACCAAGGAATTTATCCTTATTTTTGGGAAATGTGAAAAAGTCATTGGGGCGTAAGTCGGAGCCGGTCCAGTAATTCGAATTTTCCACCGTCCAGATACTCTGTTGTTTTCCGAGCGATGTGAGGGCTTGCATTGTCGTTGTGAAGGATGATGCGGCGATTAGGGTCTTTTTTCGGAGTTCAGCAAAGATACTCGGCAAACAAATAGTGGTGTACCAGTCGGCATTGACCGTTCTACGGTTCCACAGAGGAATAGTAGCCACGTGCCCGATTTGGAGACAAACGGCCAAAAATATGGTCTTTTTGGCAGTACTGCGAGAACGAATAACTTTTGTCGGCTTGAGCTCGTCTTCGTAGAGCCATACTCGAGATTGGTTTTTATTTCAGGCTCATATACACATATTCAACACTCGTCACCTGATACAATGCTTAAAACTACATTTGAGCTCCTCCGCTGAATTTTATCAATGTTTTGCGGCACCAATGGACACGAGTCGTTTTCTACTCGTCAGGAAATAAGTGAGGGTTCCAACGGGAAAACAACTTTCGCACGCCTAATTGTTCCTGTAAAATAATTTGTATCGGTCTCATTCCAATGCCTAAACACTCTTGAGTCTCCGCATATGACACATACCTGTCTTTCTTTATCAGCATGACTGCCGATTTTGGTCGACCTTCACGCACGTCGTCCGTGAGGAATACACGGCCACGTTGAAATTCTGAATACCACCTGTATATTGTCGTCTTTGAAGGTGCTTCATTACTAAAAGCAGCTTGTTTAGAGCCACACAGGGTCACAAAAATAATTAGCATATTAAGATCTATATCTGCAAAAACATCAAATATTCAGCTTTCAGTTCAAGAACTCTCCTCAATACCTTTGTATATGTTCCAAATTAAAGAAAATCATAAATATAGTTTTTCAAATCACTAACATTTTGAGAAAGTAAGACCAAGGTCGTGGTGATAGAGAAGGACGAAGAGATGGTGCGTGACAAATATAAATGGTGAATTAGTAGAGTAAGTGAGTGGATTGGATGTCGAGAGAAGGGCATTAATGCGGATAATCAGATTATTGGGGCCCTGTACTCCTTTTTGAGCAGAAGAGGCGTGTCACAAAAAGCCCGACTAGCTGTTCACTGACTGGAGCGTTGGCCGCTACTCTAATGTATGGTAGTAAATGTTAAGTGTGACAAGACAAGCATGAAAGTGAAACTTATTGTTAGAATAAGGAATGAAAAGATCAGAGAGACATGTCGACTAAAATAAGATATAGTGACTGTAAATTGTAAAGGGCATTCTTCGATGGTTTGGAAATTTCGAAAGGATGGATGAGAGAAGATTGACGAAAGAGATATAAAGATCTAAAGTGAGTCGGAGGGTCGGAAGGTGCCGTCCTAGGCGTACTTTTTCGGATCAAATCGGAGTAATACTGGAAAAGGGCCGAATCTTAAGTACCGACGTGCATGCAAGACTCGATGTACAAACGTGGAAGAAGCGAAACAAATTTGTCAACATCATATTAGATGAAAGGAAGTGGTCTCTACCCCTTTCAGGTACAGGAAGTGAAATTCGGACAAAAAAAGTTCGGCGAAGAGGCTGGAGACCGGTACAATAGGAGTCTGACTGTACGTCGTATCCTATTATCTCGCCTCATTCGTTTTTCGTTTATTTAATTGTTATTTCGTCTCATTCTATATTCGTCACTCATTCTTTATTCGTCTTGTTCGCTATTCGTCATTATCTTATTTGGTCAAATTCAGTAACTTACGAGTATCTCTCTCTTAATAAGTCTTATTCGTTTTTCATCGCGGTCTTCCTTGGAATTATTTTTTGTTTGCTCCCTCGTTTTTAGTACCATTTTCGACCTATCTTTAGCCACATTCGTTATTGGTTTCTCTCTTTTGTGTCCTCATTGGCAATTCGTCTAGTTCTTTTTTGGACACGTTCGCTATTCGTCCCGTTCGTTGTTAGTCTCTTTCGCTATTCAAGTAGATATAGACGACGGATAGGGATACCACGCTGGCAACTTCTTGGCCCCGAGGTACCTATGTATGTACATAGGTACAGTGCTTTTCTTAAACATGCAATAAAATAAAATAAAAAACGTCAAGAAATAATTATTTTATTTGTACGGCAGCTAAATTGTATGCTTGAGAAAATATGATCTACTTTAAATAAGTTGTTGTTGTAGAGGACTAGGAACCAACAGCGAAATCTAGCCTTTTCATACAAACGGTGTTAACGTTTTCCGCCCTCTAAATGTTAACCGATACCGACTAATTCGTGTTATGTGGTGAGTCGGTACAAAAACTAGGCCCGTACGTTTGAAAAATAAAATTATATAGCAGCCATCTTTTACTATCATACCTCAACTCCATAAGCTATAATAAAATTCAAAGAAAAAATAATGTTCTGAAGATCTGAACCTATTGTGAGATTCGTAGCTTTTTTTAATTCCAGTACTGAACTCAAAGTGGCCCTTTTTTCACTCCCACATTAGCTTTCCTCTGAAATTGGGGATGGGAACGAGCAGCTTATCCTAAAGCTTTACGCCTTCCGGCTCCGGAAACCGTCTTAAATTATATTTTTTGCCTTATTAGTTAGTATGATTGATAAGTAAGACTCATTATCATTCGGCAAATGAAATTCTGCGAATAATTGATTGCAAAGTGATAATCGGCAATTAAATTTTCGCGCTAAACAAGACAACCGTCTATGGTATTGCCATATGCTCGTAGGTAAGGACACTAGCTTTTTCCTGCAACTCGTAGTAATTTATCACTATATCGATTTACCCAAGGTAAAACAGACAGAACAGCAGAGGAGGTGGAGTATCAATTTATGTACACAACACTTTAAAACATAATCCGATCGAAGCACGTTGCACAGACGAAAATCATTTCATCTGGATTCACTTAGAAAAATTCTCACTCGATATTGGAACAGTATACAGGGCGTCCCACGGCTATGCCACATGGAAGGAAAGTACCTTAAATATTGTAGATGGAACATTTTACTGAAAGAAGACATTATTTGAATTTAAAAAACAATTTAAACTGCATTCATAGATATTTAAAGAATTACATGGTTGAACCGGGAATCGAACCCGTTACACGAGAAAAATAATTACCCTGTAGCTTTATCATACCGATCGAAAGGCTTCATCATAAGGATTATTTTTTGTTAGATAACATAGTGTCAGAAATAAAAGGAAGACCATGAATTTTAACATTTGATGCGAAATATTGTTCAGAAAAATTAAATGCTGACATTGTCGTAAGGACATACAACTGACATTATCATAAATACCTATTACTAATAAATGTACCCACTTGAGAAGTACGCATCATTTCCCTATTATAATTTAAGTGCATGATAAAATGATAAAGAGATACGTAATTAATAGGTACCTGGTTGTATGCAACAAATTGAGCCGTATCCTGACAAATAAGATGGCTCCCGAGAAGCCCAGATCTAACCCCGTTAGATTTTTTTTTATGGGGTTATGTCAAAAATTTACTTTACAAGAACCATTATGAAAGTGTCCACGAGCTACGTGACTGAGACGTATTATTCTAAATATCCACCACAACAAGATCAAAAAATCGACAGGGAGCGAAATAATCAAAAGAGTGCGACTTTGTATTCAACAGGAAGGGACTCATTTTGAGCATTTGATAAATTGATTAATTTTGTATTAAAAATGTTAATGTCTTCCTTTTATTTCTGACACTATGTTATTTAACAAAAATAATCCTTATGATGAAGCCTTTCGATCGGTATGATAAAGCTACAGGGTAATTATTTTTCTCTTGTAACGGGTTCGATTCCCGGTTCAACCATGTAATTATTTAAATATCTATGAATGCAGTTTAAATTGTTTTTTAAAATTCAAATAATGTCTTCTTTCAGTAAAATGTTCCATCTACAATATTTAAGGTACTTTCCTTCCATGTGGCATGGCCGTGGGACGCCCTGTATAAACCGGAGCGAACAAACTCTAATTCATTCCTTGAAGAATATTCTCTTGAACTACAGAAAAGAAAAAGAGTTTTGATATTTGGCGATTTTAACTATGATTTACTGTGTTCGAAACATACTACTAAGGACTATAAGCAAACGTTGAAGCAAAATGATATTAAAATACTAAATAAAATTGATCTTGAATATTGCACTCGACAGACGCCAACAACAACTACAATTTTAGACCATGTCTGCTCGAACTTAAAACACAATGATTTCCATATGTCAATCATTGATTCAGCAATGGCTGATCACAAACAAATTTACTTTGAGGTCAAGTAATATCAGCCACCTGTAAAGTAAGTGATTAAATATAAAGCTGTAGATTATAATAAGCTGTATCAAACTATAGAAGGCCTGAAAAATAACCAAAACTATAAATACGAGATTTTTGTAACAAAGTTAATCACATGCTTATCAAAAACTAAAATCTCAAAAACTAAAATTATAAACCCACCGAAGCAAGAATGGATCAACAAAGAAATCATACATGGAATAGAGAGAAGAAATAAACTATGGCAACAATATAAGACTAATAATACGGATGAAAACCTGAAACAAAAACTTCAAAACGAATGAAAACTAGTAGCTGTAAATATCCAAACAACGAAAAAGACTTATTACTACAAAGCATTTGAAGGGTGCACAAACAAGCCCACAAAAATGTGGAATCTAATTAACAATCTCTCTAACAACAAGATCAAAGGTTTTGTTCCTCCAGCTAAACTTCAAATAGACTCAAGAACTGTAACGGACATTAGTGAAATCTGTGAACAATTTAATACATACTTTTCTTCAGTTGGATCAAATCTAGCTAATAAAATCCCAATATTATGCACACCACTATATAAATTAGATGACGTTATCAAACTAACACAATTAGAACCAGTTACCGAAAAACAAATACTAAAAATAATAAACGATTTAAAAACCAATACTAGCTCTGGATTAGATGGAATCACTGCAAAGTCGATTAAATGTATTAAAACTATAGTTGCGGATGAACTTAAAAATTGCATAAACCAATGCCTAGTCGACGGTACTTTCCCCGACAGCTTAAAATTGGCAAAAGTAACCCCCATCTATAAGTCGGGAAATAAAACTGACCCGGGAAATTATCGACCTATTTCCGTTCTTCCACTACTATCAAAAATTTACGAAAAAGTTGTTAACACGCGTCTCGACAATTTTTTAAAAGCTAAACATTTTTTATCGCCTAAGCAATTCGGCTTTCGGCAAAAATCAAATACCCTTTCAGCAACTATAGACCTCGTTACACAAATAAAAGTCAAAATTGATCAAAAGCAAATTGTCTTAGGAGTATTTATAGATCTTAGAAAAGCTTTGGACACAGTAAGTCATGATATTTTACTAAAAAAACTAAGTAACCTAGGCATAGCAGATAAAGCATATGATATCTTTAAAAACTATCTCACAAATCGTCAGGTTGTAGTTAAAATTGACCAGTATCAAAGCAACCCCCTACCAGTCACTTGTGGAGTACCGCAGGGTTCAATTTTGGGTCCGCTTTTGTTTCTTGTTTACATCAACAACATCCAAGAAGTGGGATTAAGAGGGGACTTGACTTTATATACTGATGATACTAGTCTATTTTACCATGCAAATTCCATTGAAGATATTATTCTGAATGTACAATACGATTTAGCACTCCTTAACCAGTGGTATCAGTCTAATCTCCTTACTATAAACATTGCGAAAACTAACTACGTTATCTTCTCTGCAAAAAACAAAAAATCAACGACTTCATACAACCTTCAATAAATGGGCGAGTGATTAATAGGAAAACACATGAAAAATATCTAGGCTTCATTTTAGACTCTCAACTTACATGGAAACCGCATATAGAGAAAGTTAAGGCAAAACTAGCGTCTCTCACGGGGGCACTTCGTAGCATTGCTGGTTGTTTTCCACGTAAAGTTAAAAACTTAATATATAACTCGTTGGTCAAACCAAATATTGATTATTTAATTGAAGTATGGGGAACCGCCGCCAAAACGAATATAAGCAAAATCCAAAAAGCACAAAATAAATTGATTAAGGTCTTATTTAAGTTTGACTTCCTTACATCTACGGATTTTTTTACACCGAAACAAAAATAATGAATGTCAGACAAACGTAGGTATATATACTACACTTGCTTGCTTATCCGCAAAATCCTCAATAAAAACATACAAACACAAATAACTTTTACCAAAAAACACAACTTTCAAAAAAATAAATTTAGAAATGCCGACAATTTAACACTACGTGCTCCTAGAACGAATTATGGAAAAAACAGCTTACTTTTCGAAGGTGCTAAATTGTATAATAAATTACCAAAAGATATAAAAGAGTCCAAGTCTATATATATGTATAGCTTCAAAAAATACTTAAAATTTCACATACTTAATAATTTCAAGCTATAGGTATCAATAGATAAAATATACCTAATTCAATTAGAAATTTATTTCAAATCACGTTTAAAACCAAATAAAATCACTTAATGATTAACATCGCTGTTAATAACGATAAGTTAAATAAATAGCTAATAAATAATGTTACCTTAGTAAATTATACGTAAAATTTTAAAAAATGCTATATATAATATACCTACACAATATCTACCTTTTTTTTTGGTTGTGCGAATTATGTACCTACCTACATACATAATTGATACAAATAAGTATTTATTAGTATTAACTAGAAAAGAAAACTCTGTGCAATAACAAATATGTACACTAATGTTACGTTAAAGCCGCATCCAATAAAATGTTATTCTTATATGAATGTTACCAAGCTTCTTATCTTTGTAAGCTAACGAACTACGTTGCATGATAATTGTCTGCTTACCTGCATTTACTAATTTTTAAAATAATTTTGTGCGTTTAACCTTAAATATTAACTTAGTTATTAAATGTTCTCATGTAAGTGAATTGTAATTCGAATGAGAATAAAGTTTCTTTAACCATAACCATAAAACCACCTTTCGTCCGTCTCTGAGCTATAAACTGTCTCATGTTTACGCATTCATAATAACAATAAGAAATGAAACGCATAACATTAAAAAGCTAAACTAAGTTAAGGCAATAAGATATATTTTTGGTACCTTTGCGAAATAATGTTTCAATTTGTGACCACTAAAATTTTAACTTAATATAATTAAGGGTTACTTGGACTAAAAAGTTAAATCTTGGTTTAGTCTCAAGCACGGACTAGCTGAGGCTGAATTTATAAACTGTCAGCAGTAAATCAAAAAAGAAATACTGACTTGTGTCCTCTTCATCATATTTTTCAAAATCAAATTCATCGTCTGGGTTCTCTGGAGGAGGCCGCGCCGTGCTGGGGCCTGCCTCGGCCTCGTCGTCGGATACATCAGCGCCTTCCTCTGTTAAACTAATCAATTCGCATTTGAAGTACCTGACGATATTTATTAATTAAATACTACACGTCTATGGCTATCGAATGCTATTATCGAGTGTAGGTTTAGCACACATGAGTACAACCCGCCCCCAAAAAATTAATAATCAAAACAATGTGTAATAGTGTCATATAGTGTGCAAAGCTATAAGCTGAGCCTGAGCCCTTTTGCTCTGCTGCAACGGAAAGATTCTGAATAGCTGTCAAAATTGTACTAAAAAGTAAATGTAAATAAAGGTTGACAGATCGCAATTCGGATCGCTTTTAGGGGTCAAATGAAAGTAATTCCTTGATTTTATTGTGTTAAATAATTGTAATATATCTTTAAAGTCTGCAGAGATTGATTCAAGAAGCTTATTCATCGAGATGGTTTTGGAAATCTCATTAGTCATTAATTGTTAAAAGCCGCGAGAAAAAATTGTATATGATTTTTAGGCTTCATTACCAAAATGGTAAACAAGGAACCCTTATGGTGAGACTTCGTTGTCTGTCCGTCTGTCTGTCTATATTTCACAGCAGGTTATTACAGCAGGTTTTCTAAAGCAACTACAACTACAACCAAACTTAAAATTTAGCATAGTTATACAACTTGCTTGCCCGCATCTGTTTTTAATAAAATAAATATGTAAATAAATTTATAAATAATTAAAAAGGGGTCCAGAATGGGGGGGTTGAAAAATGAGAGTGGTTTGATTATAGCAAATGGGGTGTCAAGAAAAGGGCTAAATCTGTAAATTTCAAAACTTTTTTTTTTCTGTTCTGTATTTTCTGATTTATAGCACTCTGATTTAATGTTAAAAAAATGACCGTTCCTGCCCTTATCTACGGAGTTTATTAATCGAAAATCTCAAAAATCCCGGGCGTATAGATAATTACTTACATTTTAACAGAAAAAATTAAGTGTTCATTGTTTACAGTTTATGAGAAACTAGCTTGTGCCCGCGACTTCGTCCGCGTGGCGTGTTATAAAAGAGAGATCTTTTTGTTTAATGAGGTTATATTTACTAAGGTATGCATGCATGCTAGATTGAAAATATCTATCTTACGTGATTTAGATTTTTACATACAAAAGTTTTTTCCCAATAACTCCCGTTCCCGTGGGAATTTTGCAATATCGCGTTGCAAGTAAGCTTTACGTTCATTAGGGTACAGGCATGCCAAATTTCAATCATCTATCTTACCCGGTTCAGATTTTTCATACAAAAGGATTTTCCCGCTAATTCCCGTTCTCGTGGGAATTTCGGGATTTCCTTTCTTAGTGCACCTCTACGGTACCTAAGCTTTGTCCCTTCCAAATTTCAAGGTCCTACGTTTAGCCGTTTAGGCTGTGCGTTGATATGTCAGTCAGTCAGTCAGTCAGTTTCTCTTTTTATATATATAGATAATAAAAAAAAACACTATTAAAATTTAGGCTAGTCAAAATGGGCCTCATTGCATAGAAAATAAAGTTCATAACAAAATTAGTATTTTCTTTTGTGGTTACCAAGTATGTTATCTTAAATACCGAACCCTCGGAGCGCAAGTCCGAATCGCACTTGACCGGTTTTTTCATGTGGCAGACATTATTAATAGCGATAATCAATATATATGTATATATATATAAATAAACTGCTATTTCTCCTGGTCACGCTAAAACTTGAAAACGGCTTTACCGATTTCATGCATCTTTACGATTTTCTAATACTTCGTAGAAGGTTTTTAAATAAAAATGAAAAAAGTAGTGCAGAAAAAAATAACCACTGGGAACGTCGGAAATTTGCAGCGGCGTGAAGCCGTTGGCGGGCCGGTAGTAAATGATAAAATAATCGGTAATCTAGAATGAATTGAAAGGGACTAGAATTAAATTAAAGCATCCTTACCGCAGCTCATTTGCTGTTTGTTTTATAATCTTCTCTAACTCTTTTTCCGTTAACTCGATCTAAAAACAAAGAAATTTGTTAAGCATGAATGCAATAAATGGGTATCCTGAACATAATTTTAATGATGTAGGACAAAATCGAAAAAATGCGGTAGCTACTTGTATATACCGTACGTTTTTGCCAAAAATTTCATTATTGGGACAAGCTTTTGTTGATGTCTGTACTTTTTGGATGCAAAGTCAAACTAACACGGTGGGTCCACGTTAAGGAAAGCGAAGATCATGTCGCTACCTTCCGACTCCATCATAACATCAGCTCTTAGATAAAATAATATTGCTTTGTCGTCGCGTTTACATTATATGTATGGTCCAAACTTCAGTCCATTCCATGAATGGGGATTGGTTTAAGATTGACTTGCAAGATCTGTCCTAAACTTATATACAGTCAAAGACCCACCTTAGATCCAAGTAATCTAACATTAGACAACAATAAGGTTCAGTTTCCTGAAAGAAAAGGAAAAGGAAGAAAAAGAAAAGAGAAAAATACATTTATTCACTACACACATTAGACACTGAATATAAAATTAAAAACAGAAAACACCAATAAAAATAGTAGTGAGAGTGACTTAGCGGCTGAGAATCGGACTCTGGCTCAGCATAATGCTTAAGTGTTAAACACCTGCAGCGCTGATTTTCAGCCAGCTCCGTTTGTGATAGACGGACGGTACGCGCTAAACGAATACTTAAATAGTGTAATACAACAATATACAGGGTTACTGGTTAAGTCGACCTAGATCCTTTAAGGGGTTATAGTTTCCATAATTTCTGACCACTTTTACTATAAAACACCCTATTCCAAACTTAACCGTTTTCAAGATATTTAACTTTTAAGATAACTTTTCTTAAATACCATTTTTTTCCATATTGCATCATTTGTTTTAGAATCCTTACATTTCATTTGTTTTTTTTACAACAATTATGTAGTAGATAAGTGTCTTCAACATTCTGGGTACCTAAATTACCGTAAAGTGTGCTAACCGAGTCGTATTAGATGAATGATTGCGAAAGAAGGAAAGAAATTTCAACAATTTTTTTTTTCTTATAGGAATATTTCAAAAAAAGTCTATATCAGTAATACTGCAGATAATCTAAAAAACATCTACATTTCTTCTGCTATCTAACGAGGTATGGCAATCTTGGCTATTATTAAAAATAAATAGAAATATCTTAGTTGAAAGTCTGCCAGGTAGTAGTAAAAAATAGTCTTCTTAATCTACATTGAGCATGAACCTGCAGAAATCCAACCTCTTTACAGGACCTTGTTTGTTATTGACATAGTGCCTGGCAGCCACAAGCCAATGACACTGAAAACAAAAACTATTTTGTTGTTTTTTTGTTTAATTAGTCTGCTTACGCGATTCCTCCGTAGTAGATGCGATATTCAGTGATTTCTCCTTATTACTCGATCCTCTAAATCTGCATTGAGCATGAACCTGCAGAAATCCAATCTCCTCGCAGGATCTCCTTTTTCGAGAACTTGTACCGGTGTAAAATGATATGGGTATAGGCCGGCAGTATTAACTGTGAACCACACTTTCCACTGCGAGAGAGCCCTAGTTCTCGGGCAACAATATTTGTCGAAGTGGTGGGATCCAGCCTAAACCGTTGAATTATTTCATTACCGTGCTCTTCATCGTCGACATTGACACGATTGCCATACCTCGTTAGATAGCTGAAGAAATGTAGATGTTTTTTAGATTATCTGCAGTATTACTGACATAGACTTTTTTTGAAATATTCATATTAGAAAAAAAAAAAACGTGGAAATTTCTTTCCTTCTTTCGCAATCATTCATCTAATACGACTCGGTTAGCACACTTTACGGTAATTTAGGTACCCAGAATGTTGAAGACACTTATCTACTACATAATTGTTGTAAAAAAAACAAATGAAATGCAAGGATTCTAAAACAAATGATGCAATATGGAAAAAAATGGTATTTAAGAATAGTTATCTTAAAAGTTAAATATCTTGAAAACGGTTAAGTTTGGAATAGGGTGTTTTATAGTAAAAGTGGTCAGAAATTATGGAAACTATAACCCCTTAAAGGATCTAGGTCGACTTAACCAGTAACCCTGTATACTATTAAACAAATTAGTTAGTTACAGCATAAATACAAAAACTACATGGAAATACCTAACAGAAACATATTTGAAATAGAAATGCCTACTTAGCCAGTATACAGCATCGACAATGGGCGCAATCTAAGTAACAAAAACAAAAGAAAAACCAAGAAACCAAACTATAATTTAAAGACAAAGTGCTGGTTGGGAAATTATGATTTTTGGA
The DNA here is from genome assembly GCA_923062465.1 of Acleris sparsana. Classification (NCBI taxonomy): domain Eukaryota; kingdom Metazoa; phylum Arthropoda; class Insecta; order Lepidoptera; family Tortricidae; genus Acleris; species Acleris sparsana. The sequence continues at coordinate 44,252,310 of OV281285.1, read as the reverse complement.
GCTTTAACAAATAACATATAAGCTTACGCTTAAAGGTGTACTTGCTAGGCGCTCCTTGGATGGGAGGGGGGAGATCATACCAGCACTTGGACGCCGCAAACTAGAAACTACCCTGGAACGCCGCGGTTCGGTGTAGTGGCACAATCGCCCTAGCTTTAATCAGCGTATAGACCACTGGATCTTTTTAAACAGGTACGACAGGGTCATGTGGTGCACAACACCGAGCATAAGGGTCGCCAGGTACATGCGCAGCCATGTTTAGCAGGTTAGCGGCGTTCAAATACGGAGTGATGTGGGAGCGGGGAGGGACTATAAAACAAAAACTTTCATTGGGTTCAGTCATTGGGTTAGCCTCCTGGACCGACCATGTATACGACTATTATAAACGACAACGCAATAGTTTGCTCTAAATAAAATAAGAAATTCACACAGGTGGACACACATATCTACACTGAAGTAATCACGATAATTATAAAGAACCTTGAGACGGTAAAATCACGATTCACGACTTTAGCTACGTGACTCTCAAAGCGCAGCTCGCTGTCCATGAGCTGGCCATTCTTGCTTCCACCACCCTTTCTATCAGTCCGCCCATGATAGCAATATCCCGAACGTCAGGCTTTTCAATTGTCTACGGGTTTGATGCTTCGATCCAAATACCAAATATTTGGACTTTTTGGGATTGAGAACCAGACAATTTCTCTCCGACCAAGAAGTAACACAATCGAGGTCAGCGTTAATGTTCTCTACGGTGTAGACTGTATCTGAGAGAGAACGTGCTAGAAGTGTAAAGTTGCAAGTCATCGACGCAGAGATGGTACTTACTAGTTACTACTCCTTATACTGGTGGCACTGTACAATATAAAGAGTATTAGAGGACCCAGGATCGAACTGTTTGGCACTCCCCTAGTCACAGGACTAAGGCCGCACCCGCACTACGGTTAAACCACCGCGGTTTTTAACCGCGTGATTTTTTTTATCAAGGAAAAAATCAGTTGCCAGTGCGGCCGCTTGCATTATATTTACTTTATTAAAAAGTCACTTGGGTAAAAACCGCGGCGGTTTAGCCGTAGTGCGGCCTAGGTCTGACGCTTTCCGAAGCTGGACCGCCTGCACACGACCGGACAGGTCAAACCAAACTGCCAAGCCATCTTAGCGCAGCGACATCAAACATTTAAATGGAAATCCTAGATAATAGTAAGGCAATGCAATTGAACGCGCTAGAAAAATCTAAAAACTATATAGAGCAACGCAGTAACAATCAACCGACCCTTAAGAAAACCTTCAAGTATTATGCTGTTTATCTCAAGGTATTCCGACAGTAGATCACAAATTACCCTTTCTATTATCCTAGATGCAGGAGAGGATGCTTCCTTCCCTGCAAATATTATCAAATAGGACAGAGGTCAGACAGGTTCTCTGAGTTCGGTATCTTAGTTAGAGGGGTCGCTTGAGCGATTTTCTAGTCAGCCAGGAAATTCATAGTTAAAATACTCGTATTGAGGATGTTAGCGGTCCTCGAAGTGAAATACAACATGTCAATAGAAGTCGAGAACTCCTTTTGCAGTCGTTCTAATTGAGGTTATGATTTTATTAACAGTTGTCGAATTCGTGGGCATAAGAGTAAAAGTCGTGTCTCCGTGTCTACTAAATTCATAAAATTTCAAGGCAGATATAGTGACCTCTGGGTGCCCAGGTGTTGAGGAAATGACAGTTTATTAAGTCAGGGTCGTTGAAATGCGTCGGTAGGTCGGGTTGCGAGTGTGGGCCGGGAATAACGGTACGCTTCAAGTCTTTCCACAGCGTCTTTGTGTCAGTGGCGCTGCTGATATGGTGATCGAAGAAGGATGGCCTCTCGCTGTGGATAGCTGCAACGAGAAGGTACTTAAAGTCGAGGTTGTACTGTTTTTGTGCGTCAGACTTCATTTGCTTGTATTTACTAGGAGACGTTCGTTTCTAAGACGCATCATAAGCCTCACGTTACCAGTCAGCCAAGGTTTGGGACCTTCCTTCACCACGATCGTCTTCTCAGGTGCATGTCTGTCGAAAAGTCCAAGTAATTGGTCATTAAAGCGCCGCGCCATATCGTTAACATCGTCAAGTGGAGTATTTGGTCCCAGTCTAGGTCTTGGTAGAAGGCTTTTAGAAGTCGCTACGTACGAGGGGCGTTCAATAAATTCCCGGTATGAGAAGGAAAATAAAAGCATACGATTAGATTATTTTTTTCTCTATATATTCCCCGTCATTTCGTTCGATGCTATTTATATTTAAAGTCTTCAAGTAAAATCAATCGGTCGTAGTGATTAAAAGAAGTTATTCCAGTCTGTCAGTGCATCGAAAAACGTGTCAAAATAAAGGACGATTACCGTGCCTACAACGAATTGTTTGCAGTTAATTGTTACTTTAAGCCACTACGTTACTTGCGCTGCGGCCCCGGCGCAAGTACATGCCGACTCCCCCGCGTCGCCTCTCGTGCGAATCCCGGCGGCCCGCCGCGTCACATGTCTCAGCCGATAGTTGGGGGCGCGCGCGCGTCCTCCCCGGACCGCAAATAGGGAATGCAATAACCGGTCATATTTGAAAACCGGTTATTAACCATATTTGCTCACTCAAAACCGGTTAACCAATTATTAACCGATTTTTAGTAATTTTACTGTTTTTTGTTAATTTCAAGGTTGTTTCAATGTAAAAAGCTATTTTAAATGTTGCGGTATTGTTTACTATCAACAATCGATTGAAAACTAAATAAAAATACACAGGGAAACAAAAATTCTTAGTAAGAAAATGTAAATAAGATTTAAAAGAAAAGAAACTGTTTTAGCTTTAACTTAATCAATAATCAATTTTTGTTGTACCGTGAATACGTAGATACGTATTTTATATATGTTAACTATTTGAGTTATTTGCTTCTAATTGCCGTTACTTATGTGCGGACCGCCTTAACGATAACACCTATTGTATTAGTTCCCTTTGCCATCCCTGTTAATATAATACCTATAAACAAACGCGTAGTGACTTAGTAACGACGAAAGTGATTTACTTACTTACGTGCTTACTTACTAGTAAGACGTGGTATTTGAAATGAATGTTTCATGGTAGTGATATTTGAGATCCGTGATCATTTACTTACAAATAACGTTTTTAATTCCACTACGGACCTAAATAGAAAAAGAATTGTTTTGTTTTACAAATCGGACGTGGAGTATACAGAATATCGAAAGAGAGATCAAGCTTGTGTATTTGTTGTGTATTGTTGTATAAGGCAAGTTTTACAACATTTTTTATTTTTATTTTGTTTAACGCATAAGAAGGAAAAACAAACAATAAACACTTGTTTATCTTCTTATCCTTTGTCTTATCCACTTGTCTTATCCTTTTAGGACTCAACAACACAGAAAAAAGGTAAATTGACGTTTTACACCTTTACGACGGGCACAAAAAATAAATAAATAACGCCTTCAATTTAAATGCGCACAATAAATATTTGGATTTTGCTTATAATAAACAGTAATAAATTACTATTGTCTCAGTAAAGTTGGTCGTTTTATTTATTTTAGATATAACAGGAGTTGATCAGGTTTGTTTAGGCGCGTTCGGGCAGCATTATACATATACTCGTACTTAGAATAATAACACATAGAAACCTAGTCCGCGCACCAAAATCGTCAGACTTAAACTACACCATTCTGGTGTACTCGGCGATCGCCGCCTGTCAGTCGCAATCACGTCACACAGCGTCAACAGCTCCCGGATTTTTATTGATTATGACGATTTGTAATGTTAATGGGTGCCACAACACTTCAGACCAAGAAAATAAACACTATAAAATAACATTCCACGTGTAAGTAATATGTTTTGACTTGTTGTTTTACGTAAAACATTCACTAAAATATTAAATTATTTTCTAACGACATTACATGAAAATGTTGCCATTATAACGAAAATTTTCCCCCTATATTGTTATAGTAAGTACTTGTTCTATTTTGTGATATTCTGTGATACGAATTGAATTACTAGTTTTTCTCGTTCAAGATTTCCTTCTAATCCGATTATTGCCACACGTTGGATTGAAAAAATTAGGCTTAATCGAAATGAAAGCTGGTGGAAGCCGTCTAGGAGGACAAAAATAATTATGTTCTGTACATTTTAATGACACAGACAAATATCTTACTAAAGGTGGCTTGTGCAGACTACGTCGGGACGTGGTTCCTACTAAGGTGATTGCGAGTATATACTGGGTGTCCCTGGTGAAATTGAATTTTAGTCCGCCAAAAAACCACCGGCCAAAAAAGTACCTTAGAACATTTAAAAACTACCTACTTAAAATATGATATTTTATGCGAATTAGAAAGAGACAAAACATTTTCTTATTACACAAGTGTTAATAAACGTTTGTATTATTACTAAGTAACTACAAAAAATTATCGAATTTAACAAAAATTATAATATGAAAAAATCCCCTAGTTTAGGGGGAAATGTAATCCGCTAGCAACATTATTTGTTTACTTGTGTGCGTGTTGTCGTGTGTTAATACGCGTTGTTTACGCCCACATGAATCCATTTTGTGCGACACTTTTGACGGGTTGGCTGTAGGAAACTATCATTCTATGTGTTATTATTCTAAGTACTCGTATATGATCTTTGTCTCGGCGAAATATGTTATTGGGGGGTTGAGGTGGGCCTGTGGTGCCACTTCAACCATTACTGATCTTTTGTGGCAGCGAAATATGTTTGTGAACTGTATCATTTCCAACCGCTTTGTTTTCTGTAACCGTAAATATTTCAGGATTGTATAAAAACTAACCTAACCTATAGGTGTTCTAGACGGTACTGAAATAAACCTGATGGCAAATGAAAAACTTGGGAAAGGATACATTTGGCAAACATATTTTTGCCGAACGGCAGGCTCCGGTTTTATAAGCCTACAATAAGCCTACAATACTTTGTAAGTAGTATTGTTAGGTATTGATCGGACCTACTTTGTTGTTTTGAATAGAAGAGAAATATCTGTTACGCAGTAACTCATATTTAATCTGTGCTACCAAGTCTGCGGTCGAGCAACGACCGCCGTTGTCGTCTGCTGCTGCCGTCTGTGGTTGGTTACGGAACATATCTATTTCATAGAAATACATATTGTCATACAGGCTCTAAAATGCAGTATGTGAAAAAAGGCGGTTTCGAGTAAACCGCAAATAACTTTTTGACTCTCGTATTTTTCTTACTAAATTTGTATGGTGGATGTTTTTATTCCCACGAGGACCAAGTTCACCAAGTGAAAACAAAGATTGACTTTACAAAGAAATAATTAAATTTAGGAAATTATGGTAAAAATAAAAACTTTTTCCGATTCATGGCAGTTACTGCATGCAAAAAGGTACACATATGCATATTAAAACGCGGTAAAAATACTTGATACTACAAAAGCATCTGATTTATTAGCTACTTTCCAGACTTTCTTAACTGCAATTTGACTTGCATTTTGAAGAACACTTCTGAGTATACTGCAGTAAATAATCAACATACTGCAGTACTGTACACAATATTTCAGAGACATTTTCATCATAAGAGAGGTTGGGATAGCACTTCAGTCACTTAATAATTGTTTAAATAAAAATATATTACTAATAATATTTTTAATATTTTTTTTAGGTACTAATACCTAAAGTAAATAATTTACCTAATTTCAAATGGCACAAAACTGTTTCAGGAATGCCACTAACAAAACTATCGACAGATATGCAAACAAAAAAAGGTAAAATTACAATAATATCTGCTTTAGGATAATCATAATCTTAGGTATTACGACTCGATTGAATCTTATATAACGGCTTCGGTATCACCTTGGGGATTTTTTTGCCAGGTGACTAGATAACCATTAATTTTTATGATTATAAGATTTAACAACAAAATGAGAATAGCCAGTAAAGGGAGCAAAAATAAATGCAATACATTGTGTAGTCTGTGTTATTGTTTAATATCTAGTCTCTGAAATTGTTGCAGTTTATTTTTGGCTGTGGTCGGTTTAGTTCTGGGCCACCAGACCACAGCACCATACCATAGGTGATAATAGGCCTGATCACAGCCGTGTATAGCCACATGGCAATTCTTGGGTGTATACGCCAGGTTCTGCCAAGTAACCTTTTACACTGCCAGAATATGACACAGGCCTTTTCTAGTTGGTTATCTAAGTGTTTGTTCCATAGCAATTTGTCATCCAGGATGACCCCTAAATACTTGACCTCTTTTGAAAGCGTCAAAGTCGTGCCCAAGAGTTTCGGTAAGCGTAGGTTATTTATAACCCGTTTCTTTGTGAACAGTACTAGAGCACCATCGTTCGACGATTTTGAGAGCCCCTTGCATAAGATCGCATAGGACTGACTCAAACTTTCCCCTTACGAGGATAGCTACATCGTCTGCATAGCCTACAGTGTAGAAGCCTGCCTCGTTTAGTGAACGGATTAGGTCTTCCACCACGAGGTTCCACAGGAGTGGTGAGACGACACCTCCTTGTGGACAGCCTCTCGATACAACAGCTCGTGTGGTGCCGTTGACTGTTACCCGTACCGCCCTTTGTCTTAGCATGTTGTCGATCCATCCGGAAACGGCTGCATCGGCGCCATGGCTAAGTAGGGCTTGGCTTATGCTGTTGAATTGCGTCTTGTCGAAAGCCCCCTCGATGTCGATGAAGGTCACAAGAGCTGATGATTGTGTTGATAGTGCATTTTCTATGGGCGAAATTACACAGTGTAGTGCTGATTCTGTTGATTTACCTGTACAATAGGCGTGCTGTTGATGGTGGAGAGGATAATGCGCCAGAGTCCCGTCTCTGAGATCCCGGTCACAGAGTCGTTCCAGGGTTTTCAGTAGGAATGACGTAAGGCTTATTGGTCTATATGATTTAGGCTGCGTATAATCACTCTTACCTGGTTTGGGTATAAATACCACTTTAACTTCTCTCCATTTTGTGGGGAAATAGCGGTGCCAGAGACATGCCTGGTATATCAGGACTAGGTGAGGTGCCACTGTATCTTGGCACCATTGTAAGAGGAAATATGCCATCTAGGCCTGCCGCTTTAAACGTCGAGAAGCTGTTGATTGCCCACTTTTTCTAGTGTTACTATTCTTTGGGCAGTATTGACGGCCTCGACAGTTGGTTGTTCAAAAGTCTGCCAGGTTATGTCTTCCCATGTCGAGTCCTCCGTTACTGTACACCCTGGGAAGTGTGTGTCAAGCAACAGCTCACACATCTCAGTATTAGTTGTTGTGTAGTTGTTGTCTGGTTTTTTCAGTGAGCCTAGGTTCCGATTCGGTTCGCTGGATAAGATGGTTTTTATCCTGGCTGCCTGAGTGTTTGATTCGATGTTGGTACAGAAGGTTCTCCAGCAGTCACGTTTCCTCTCACGGATCCGTTTTTTGTACTGTAGCTGGATCCGCTTGTAGGCGTCCCAGTCTGTTACCTTCCTTATGTTGCTCGCTCTGTTAAACAGCTTGCGTAGTTTACATCGCATTTTCTCGAGTTCAGGTCCCCACCAGCCATTACGATTGGTGGTTTTCGTCGAGGGCTTTGTAGATGGACAGGTTTTCGTAAACGAGTCTAATAGTGTTTCCGTCAGTTTATTTACATGTGTCTCTATGTCTGCAGGCTCTTTGTACCCTGTCGGGATTGTGCCAGGAGCCAGGTTTGCAGATATCAGTCTGTTGAACTTTGTGCGGTCGGTCCGTCTGGGATGTCGCCAAAGTTCTGGCTGTTTAGAGTCCACGTTTAGTTTGTATCTTACCCAACTATGGTCGGAGCATGACCGGTCTTTCGACACATGCCAGTCGGAGATAACCTCCGATACCCTTTCCGTAGCAAGTGTGATGTCGATTATAGTTTGAAATCTGGAGGTGACAAAAGTTGGTTCTAACCCCCTGTTTATAAGCCTGAGATTGGTATCCATCCCGCTATCCATGCTGCCATCCTGCTATGAAATATCGCCACAAAAACAACTTTTCACATGAATTATGTCCAATTAATCTGAGTTATCATTTTCATTGCTATTCTGGTCATTTGAAAGGTCATGTTGAGATAGTGGCGTGTATTCTCGGCCATTAGACCAATTGCCTCCCTTGTAAATGGTATACTTTTCTTCGATACTTTTCTTCGAGGGTCGGAACTCAATAACAGTCTATTTAGTACATCTCTATTACAATCTATTCTTGAAAATTTTCGTGAGAAATTCAATCTGTATAGGCGGAAATTCTTATTCCGCGCCTCAGCTGCCTCTTCCGAAAGCTGTCCTATTGGCAGTATGGCATGAGCTATGACCTTGGCACCATGCATTAAAACTTTATGCATTGTTTTGTTGGTGACATAGGGTACCACCCATAAAGCTCAACGTACATTTTGCAAGTTTCGTGTGCGTACGCTGCAAATTTGTCAGTGTCTATACTGTGGCCACTTGATATCACCTCCAAGATTACCCGTAATATTTTTATTAAATCTGCATTGATGCCGGTGATCTTTGAAGATGTATCCGGATCCGCAAAAAACCTTCTTGGGGTGTTCCCATCATTCGTATTTCCAAATCCGGCTTTGGGAATATCTACCAGGAGTCCCACTTCTTCTTTAAACTCTCTTTGTATTCGTTTTTTAGTTTCATCAATGCTTTTCTTTTCTACTGCACTTCGTGCTTGCCACTTGTTTAAAGGTAGTTTGTACGCCAAATGTAATAAAGATTCAAAAAACCGAATTCTTGCGTGTAAAACTGACAGCCCAAACTGTAGTGCTTCCTTATTTATCTCCTTACCTTCTTTCAATTTTTTAAAATCTTTAGACGTCTGCCTACAAATGTAGCATCTCAGGGTGGATGCTGTATCAGTTGCGGCGTTACAGACTTTTCCATCTACCATCGTAAATTTCATGATGTGCGTTATACTGACTGCACCATCATCATTCGAAATCTCGGTTTTTCTCAAGTTTTTCCCTTGGTCTTCCACGTAACGTATTTCGTTTTTGGTGATGTCTTTTGTCTCATGGACAAATCTTATACGAATAGGTCTACAGAACCTAACAGATGAAGGCACTGGGTTTTGCCAAATAACTTTTCTTTCTTCACTGTTAATAACAACACTTAATCTCAAGGGCGCTTTGGAATATATTTGCATCACTGTCAGTAGAAGTTTGAAATTTTTGTTTAAACTGACTTTGCTGGGATCCGTCACAGCCCCATTTGGTAATCAATACTAAATTCAATTTTTCCTCAAGTGTACACGTGTTTATTACCTCTGATGCATATTTTAAAAGACGCGATGCTGTATTAATAATGCTTGCAACTCGATCTCGGAGCAGGTTTCAGTTATTCGCATAAACTCCTCATCGGGATAACATTTCATTTTTCCTTTTTTGACAAGTGAACAGGGATATATATTTTTGTTAGCTCCATGTATAATTTATCACTGTTTTCTGGTAAAGTCTCCTTCTACGAAAATTGCCAGTGCTTCCTCAGTGGTACTTTATTTATAACTTTTCGTAATTTCGTAGCTCTCGTAGGCGAAGCAACCAGTTCTTTGATAATTTGAGGAGCGTCAGAATTTCCAACAGCTCGCTGGCTTACACCTGCTGCATATGTCAGCTCTTCAGCAGATACCTCTTTTCGTAGTTGTATCGTTTTTCGTCGCTTACTACAAGCACTTAATTCTTGAAAATCCTTGGCTGGCCGTCCTTGCTTTTTTTGTGCTACTACTTCCGGAGACCAAATAGGTAATTTTATAGAAGATGTCAGCCATTTGTCATTGGTTTTTAAGAAGCGCTCTTCTTTGTATTGTGCATTTTTCCATAGTATTTTAAAATCACTCTTAAAATGTCTTAAAGCGCGATTTAAAACATTTTTTGAATGCTCGGGGCAATGAGTCATTTGAACCAATTTTTGTTCGAGCAAAACTAACTTTTGCTCCAATTTCTCTCCTTTAAACTCTTGCGTTATCTCAAACAATGCTTTTTTAGGAAATTCCTTAATCATTTCCGAAGAATCTGTGGAAAAAGAAAACAAAAATGTATAATTCAAACAATTCAAGTTTCTGACCCTTTGTCTTTCACCTATTGAAAAACAAAATGGCGGAAGAAGGCGGACAGTTTTTATTTTTAATTCAATCCATATTGGCTCTAACTTTATTAAAGTGACAAAAATGTTACCTGCCATGACCCAAAATATAAACAAAAAGACCTTTTTTTGAATATTTTACTGTCGAAATATTGAATTTCAAAAAAGCATTTTGGACTGCTTTAAAATTAGTCATTTATTCTTAAAAACAGTAAAATAATATGACATTATAAGGTACATACCTTCTTCTTCCATGATAGAAAGCTGTTTTTAAAAAAAACTGCCACACAAAAACACCACTGGAAAGAGAATACGTTGCAAAAACGAGGTCGCCGAGAACAAAGACGTGCACTTGTGACAATGACTAAGTTTCGACTGCCCCTGAGCAGGGGTCCGCGAGCAACGGGGGTTTTTATGGCTTTTGTTTGATGGGCCGGTTATTCAGGTATGCAAAAAAAAGGTTCGACAGCGAATTAGACTAATTTTGTTATTTTGACTTTTAAGCGGTTTTTCAATGCAAATACTCCTCTGTGCGAGCGCGCGTTGGAAGCCGGGAGCTTCTCTTCTACGTAGTTATTATTTATTCTTATGTTTAACTAGCTTGCGTAGCTATTACAGGTTGCATGAAAACTACACCCACAGCGGCGCTGGAGATACTGTTGGGTCTACCGCCCCTAAACCTTTTCATCCAACAGGAGGCGGCGGTAGCAGCCATCAGACTGAAATCTCTCAACCTCTGGGGAGCAACAAACAGGACTCATACCGAAATCCTTCAGGAAGCAATCACATATCAACCTCTGATAGGTGCTCCTAATGACAAGGTACCCAAACAACACAACTTCAACAAAAGCTTGCTGAAGAACCCACTGACCAGTCCAGTATATACGAACTACGCATATATACGGACGGATCAAAGACAAAAAAGGGAACAGGTACAGGAGTGTACTCACCCGAAATCAACATTAATATATCAACAGCCTTAGGCGAATACAGTTCCATCTACCAATGTGAATGTACTGCCATACTACAGGCTGCCAAGGCAGTGGCTAAACGGGGTATCAAAGACCAAAAGATACGAATTATTTCCGACAGCGCTGCAGTACTATGAGCTCTAGACAACAAAATAATACAATCCGGGCTCATACTAGAGTGCTGCAGCAGCATTGGAAGTGATAGGTCTAAATAACCAACTCACGATACAATGGATAAAGGGGCACAGTGGATCTCTAGGTAACGATGCGGCTGACCAGCTGGCCAGGAGAGGATCGGATCGCCCAGCGATCGGTCCCGCTCCAATGCTTCCCTTAGCATTCAGCCAGCTGAGGTCATGGTTACGTCACAGAACACTCGAACAACATGCTAATCAATGGGCAAATACCAGTACATGTAGGCAATCTAGGGAAACCGTGCCACACCCGGACGCGCGTCTAACAAAGCGTCTCCTATCACTAGAAAAACAGGCCCTACGAATAATTGTAGGAAACATTACTGGACATTGCTCGCTTAACAAACATTTGTATGTTCTAGGTATGACCGACAGCCCCCTATGCAGGGGATGCCTATCGGCCGACGAAACAGCCCCCCACGTAATCCTGGAATGCATAGGTGTAGCCGCTCAACGGACTGAAATCCTCAAGTCACCGAGGTCACTCCGAGAAGCCTGTGGAGATACCAGGAGGATCCTGCGCCTCTGGTTAGAGTTAGGCTGGCTAGCTAGCCGGTACCACGTACAATGGCCCGACATACACGGGCTAAGTGCGGAAAAAGGATTCCATAACCATACCATACCATACCATACCCAGTGAACAGAGCTAGATTGAGAAATCTGTGTCTGTGAAAACGACATTGTAAGCAAGAGTAACATATTAAAATAACTAATATCCACCCTTTAGAAAAACTGCTATGTTCTCTTAAGCTGCCTGTCCACTGAATTAGCAGCAACAAATCCATCCGTTCCATACATTTTGATTCTAGTCCAGTGGACATGAGCTATAAGGTGCTAGAATGCTTGCTGAATTGGTTGGAACAACCAATCAGAACACTAATTTTGGCGAGCATTCTACCGAATGTACTAGTTTATACCAGAATAAAAAAATAGGTAGGGCTAATATGTATATATTGTGCGTTTACTTTATCAACCTTTATCTGATTGAATAGTTATGATAGAGAAAAAACATTTGAGTCCCAAGGTTTATAAAGACTACTTTCCTATCAAAATATTCTATCATATAAGGGGTTGTGAAAGTAAAGGGCTGATATATGAAATAATTGACTTGAATGTTTCACTTATAATTTCTCATGTGCTACTATAAGATTTTACTAGTTTTTACTACTTTTTATTATCAGTGTACTTGATACCTAGGGTTGCCATCTCTAAAAGTTGGCAACCAGGACAAGACGCGTGAAAACACCGGAGTTAGCCCAGAACCCGGACATTTCAACAGGTTTAAATGTCGCTCACCGGCGCGGCGGCCCGAGGCTTTGCATTTTTAAACCCGGACTACAAATGAAACCCCGCCCGGACACTCCCCGGACACCCTCTAAACTAGGACAAATCCAGGGAAACCAGGACGGATGGCAACCCTATTTATACCTCAAAGCCTTGCATGTTTTTCCACGCAATTATTGTAAACCACCAGTCTTCACCAGTAAACCAGTTTCTGCTATCAGAATCCCATGCATAACAATTAGAGGCATGATAACAATAATTCCCCATATAAAGATACAATCAAGGCTAACCGTCTGAGGTGTTAAAGCTTTAAATAAATGTGGCAGAGGTAAAAAAAAATGACTAGTACCAAACCTAATATCCTAGGTCACAAAAAAACAAGGTAAGCTAAAGTGTAAGATTATGTATTACCTTCTCTGGGACCGCTTTTGCAACTCCGCGGCGCACGAAGTGCATGCAGGAGACCAAACTAACCGTAGGCGTGTTTTCCTCCATGTCATACAAATTTCAGATCTCTAAATCAAACCGAATAACTATACAATATAAAATCCAACTCTGTAAGCCCACACAATACGCACGGGCGCATGTGCCGATCGATGCGTAAGACAAAGACGCAACGAACACTCGCAAGTTTAAATACTAATCCCACAACCAAATATAACGAAGCCTGTAGAAATATACAACCATTTCAAATTTAAGCACATGTACTTTGTAAATCATAGTACGTAAATGGCACTGAATAAGGTTATGTCTTTGTTTTGAAGTTTGTGATAAATAAGTTTTTTTTTTATTTTTATTTTTATTGAAGCTTTGGCTACTAGGCCATAGGTTTAAAACGAAACTACCAACCACTAAACTTATTATAATAACATAAGAGTACCTACCTATTCACAAAACAAAGCATAAATTTAAACAATCTAATTCAAACATAAAACTAAATTAAAATAACACTAAAAAAAATATAATTACGAAGAAAATTAATTTATACCAGACTTATACAAAACAAAAAAAAAGTTGAAAATTCATTATAACCCACCCACTGTACGCAAAATAAAATCGTATACAATAAAATATATTTCCGAAAGCTTCATGAGGTCTTTAAAAGAAATTGGAATATTAGTTAACCCTATGTTCTTACACAAACAAATAAATACCAATCTTCGAAATTTAAATATAAGGCAAACGAAAAAAATATGACCTAGATCACAAAAATTACAATCACAATATTTACAATCGGAATTAATACTTAAATTTAATCTATACAAATGTGCAGTGAAGCGACTGTGACCTATTCGCAATCTGCTAATAATATTTGTAAAATCTCTTCCTTGGAATCTTTTGAGTTTATCAAACCAGGAGATAATACTGGGTACAGGAGCTATATCTGCCAACCATTTACCTTTAATATTTCTAGTAAATAACAAAGAGTGGGACCAGCGTTTTAAAATTATTTATTTATAATAAATGGGACAAGGTCTACAGAAGGAACTTTCAAAGTACACTTATAAACATTTTCAGACGACTTAGCCAGACCATCAGCCAGCTCATTACCAAATATTCCAGAGTGCTCAGGTACCCAGCTAAATTCAACAATAATAGGTAATATTATCAAACAAGTTACTTAAGCAATTTTTTAATTTATATATTAAATAATTTGTAGACGCACTTACATTTGCAATTGTTAATGCTTGCAAAGCGCTCATAGAATCAGGCAGAATCAAAAAATGATCTTGTTCAAAATAATTACCACTGATATATTCTAAGGCATAAATAATTCCTAAAACTTCTGTCGAAAAGACAGAAAAACAATTGTTACACTTAAAAACTTCACCTACGTTCAAAAAAGAATCATAAAATGCAAAAACAGTCCTATCAATGGATTTGGCACCGTCGGTATAGATATGGAAAAAAAAATAATTCCATCAACGAACTCTAAGAAGTCCAATTTTGACCTAAATTGAGTCAAATTTACTGTAACATTTCTAAATATAGCAGGATAATTACATTCAAAACATAGTAATATAGCAGACCAAGAGATTATATCTTGGAATTCAAAATTTAAATAAGCTATAGACTCACTCAAAGAGAAAGACTTGGTAAGGGCGATTAAGTTAAAGTTAGGTATATATAAATTTTCCAAGTATTTAGAAACTATTTGTTTGTCTTTGCTGGTAAGGTTGATACCATATTTATCTGTTATATAGCTACTACGAATAAATAAAGGCATGATACCGGGTTCAACTTCTAATGAATTTATAGGGGATGACATCATCGGCACCAGTAATAATTCTTAAAGCTCGGTTCTGAATTATAAAATAAATAAAAAATAAAATAAAAAAATCTTTATTAATTATGTCCAGGCGTTTCAGTAAATGACTACTTGCTTTTGAAAAAAACATGCATCCATAATCAAAACGGCTTCAAATCGCAGCAATATAAATGATTTTTAGAACCTTGGGATCAGCACCTCATTTTAGTCCAGCTAATTATTTTATGGTTTAAGAACTTTATTCCCATAAAGAATTTACAAAATTCACTTACATGAGAATAACGATACACTGTATAATTTATTAGAACAAGCGCACAGGCTGTGCTTATTAAGGAAAAGTCGCAATCACATTTTTATCACATCACAACACAACACTGTTTTCAAATACCTATAATAATGAATTTCTTATTTACTTCTAGTATACTACATTTTAAACTTGGCAAATATTACTTGGTAGGGGAAGATGGGGTGGCCTCGTACACTTTTTACCTTAAGAAAAACTAACTGCTATTTCAAAATGAGATGAATGCTACTTTATCATCCACTTATTTGGCTATAATAATTGTATATTTCAGTTTGGATACAAAGCAACTGTGCCAAGATAATAGTTTTCCTAAAAAATGAGAATTGTACGAATTTTAAAATAAATAAGCCTAATTCAGTTCTATTACAAATTACGTCGATATGACTTTTCCATGATAAATCAAAATCAAGGACGATACCAAGATATTTAACAAATGGGTGGACAACTGGACAAGTATTCCAATTTTATTGTAAAATACTTGAGGGAATAAATCGTTTTATGAAAATAAAATTACAGAACATTTAGCTACGTTTACCTCTAGTTTTAAATTATTCGATAATATTAAATGTATTTTATACAGACAACTATTAATAATAGATTCACCATCTTTCATTACTTTTCAGTTTACATATAGATCGTCCGCATAAAGCAAATATTGTGCTGATGTAGGAATTACGTTCATAAAACATACTAACTTAAAATAAATATAAGTGGAGATATAACTGAACCCTGAGGAGTGCCTTTAGTGGGAAGTTTAAGGCCAAACAATTTCGACTTAACTTTTAGTGACCTATTATTAATAAAACTATACAGCCAATATATGTCCAAGAAAACCTAAAGTATGTAAGCTTTCTGTGAGAAAATAATGGTCTATGTTATCAAAAGCTCCTTTGATATAAAGAAAATCTGCTTGAATATTACCTACCTATTAAGCAACTTAAATTATCCATCGTGCTTTTGCCCTTTCTAAATCCATATTGATTTATTGGTATCATACCAGATCGGTCAATGGACCATTCTATTCGACTTTTTAGCATTGTCTCCAAAACTTTAGACAAACAAGATGTATAGGCCTATATGAATCCATATCATTGGGATCTTTATAAGGCTTAAAGATTAGGAGTACATGTTGATAAAGATAAAAGATAAAAAAGATTAAAGGAATTTATTCAGTAAGTAGGCCGCAGGGCACTTTTACACGTCAAGAATCTACCAGCGCTTCCCAGAGGCAGACAGCAGTCAGACATTTTTTAAACATATTTCATAATTACAATGGTACTACTTAGTCTAGCATTATATGTATAAAGCTACAAATATTAAATTAAATATAATCAAAAATCTTACGGGAGAGATAGAGAGAGAAAATAAAAATAGAATCAAACACGTATGTGTGTATATGAGATGGTGCAAGATGACCACATAAAAGATTCGATATATTTTCTTGCATCAACGGTGTCCCCTAGACAAGAAAAAGCAGGACAAAGCTTTTGCAGGTGAACAAATTATTATTGACTAAGTTTCAGATTTAGGCCATGTATTTTTGTCTGTTAGATAGTCCTCGACCCTATAATACGCTGACAATGGAAGTTTGTGTAGACAAGAGACGGAAGAATATTTGCACGCAAGGAGCACGGATAAGTAATTAGATATAATAAAAGTTTTTGGGTAATGTTTAAAGTCAAAGTCAAAGTGTTTATTTGTAAACATAGGTAAAACTAAAATAGTGGTGGAAATTTTTTCTTGGTGGAACACTATGTCTTGCCAAATGGCGTACAAAAACATGAGAATTTCTCAAACATACTATATACTACAAGATAAAATATTAATCATGAAAATAAAAAATAAAATAAAAATTGATATACATTATTACCTACTCCTCGAAATTTTCGAGCAGAAAATCTGAGATCGAATAAAAACATTTTTGTACAAGTAAGTTAAATAATTTAGTTTTCATTCTAATTGCTGGTAGGTTTCTTAATGTCAAGGGTAACTTATTATATATCTTACTTGCTAAACAGAATACACTTTTATGCATAAGTGCTGTATTGGAGAATGTTGTACACAGATTCTCATTAAAACGGCGGTTTCTACTGGAGACATCACAAACTTTCTTGAACAACAATGAATTCGTTTTTACAAAGACTGCCGTTTCAAATATAAAAAGACAAGGCACTGTAAGAATTTTAAAATTCTTGCAGTGCAGTTTGTTGTGTGTACAGTGTCTTTTTTTATGTTTGAACGTCCATATGATACGAGTAGGAGTACGTTTTTATATTTATCTTATATTTTATGGTAGTTCAATATTTTAATTCGTACATAGTGCGTTACTGTTTCATTGGATTTTTAATATTATGTTTTAATTTAAGTGCAAAGTTTTTTTTTTACTTATTAGTGCCCTAATAACATTCGATCCCGTGGAGGAGGTATAGGCTTTTATACTAAAAACGGAATCAATGTTCGCCAGATCATACACCCTGTAGCGCATTTGGTGGAACAAATGTGATTAAGTCTTAACGTCAACGGTATTAGGACAGCAATTGGTACTGCATACCGCCCACCGTGGGTTGATACTGACACGTTTGTTGATGCCATTAGTGAATCGGCCTTGTCTCTCGGCAAATTTGATAACATTATTTTGTTGGGAGATTTCAATATTAATGTACTCAACACACAAGACTTAAACACAAGAAAATTATTTAGTTTTTTGAACCCTATGAACTTTATTCAGCATGTTGACCAGCCGACCCATTTTACAGAACACAGTGAAACTCTAATTGACGTTATTTGTTCAAATATACCTATCAGCAACTTATCCCTAAATTACATTCCTGACAGTAGTAGTCACGCATTCATCACTTGTGACATATTATTATCTGTTAGAAAAGTTAAAAGTTCCCACAGACGTTTAGTTTACAGGCCATTGAAGGTTAAACAGCGTGAGAGTTTCACAGCGGATAGTTAGTTAGTTCTATGGACTTGGAAACCCTGGTGACTGGTAGCGTGGATGAGATGATTGAGATTTTTAACACATGCTTGCTTGGTCTGTTTGATATGTACGCCCCTGTTAAATTTATTCGTATAAAAGAACATTGTTATCCGTGGATAACCTATACCTACTGTCAAACAAGATGAAGCTCATGCTAGAAATAAGAACACTACACTTGACACACATAAAATATATTGTAAAGAGTTAAAAGGAATAGTTAAGGCAGCAATAAGCAATGAAAAATCCGCATACTTTAATAAACACATCAATGTTTCTAAAAATCCACGCGCGCTATGGAAGCATATTAAGCAAAATGTAGCTAATTTCAACAGAAAAGAATCTGACCTTCCATTTCACTTAAATGGCCCAAACAAAACTAACCAACATTTTCTAGATATTCCCGGAAATAATGAAGTTGATGTGTCTTGTCTAAGTATGAATCAGATCGTTTTGGCTCAGGCTAAACTTAAACCTGTCACAGTAATTACAATTGCAAATAAAAGCACATGATGGTATTACGCTAGACATGATCATTTTAACATTATGTAACATTATCATGTATTACTAATAGAATCCGGGGTTTTTCCTGACCATTTGGGAAACTGCTTAAAGACCTTTGGGTTATTTGTATTTTACCCTTTATTTCAAAGATATTGGAAAGAGTGGTTAGCATGCAGGTTACTGAATATCTCGAAGCGAATAACATCCTGCCAGAGAAGCAATCTGGTTTCAGAAAGTTTCGTAGCACTGCAAACGCTCTCATGGATATGGTGGACAATATTCGACAAGGAACATTGCTGGTGCTGCTTGTCATTTCCCGCGCTTTTGAAACCATCAATACTTCTCTTCTTCTATCTAAGCTTTCGTATTATGGGTTTGATAGCTTGACTGTAAGGATGTTTGCAAAGTTACCTGTCAGGGCGCTCGCAATATGTTAAAGTTTGTAGCGACAATGGCACTGACTCTGTTTCGTCTACGCTAGCAGTCACTAGGGCCCTGCCTCAAGGGTCGATTTTGGGACCGATTCTTTTTATCCTATATAGTTCTGATATCATTAGAGTCTGTCTAATGAAAGCTGAGCCTGGATTTTTCTTGGCTGACGAGTCTGGCAACACTATTTAATATGACGTTTGGACTTTGTTGTTGTTAAAACTTGTCAATTCGAGATCTAAATTGATAAAAATACGGAGTAATCATGCCGTCGACGATAAGAGGCGGTGTCCGGGAGATTCTGTATACTATTATACAGAAGTACAAAGAAAAACAAGAAGAAAGAAAAGCATTATTGATGCAAAAAATTAATTGTTTAGTTACGGTGACCAAATTTATAGCTTAGTACGGCTTTAGTACGGCATGTTCATTTTGATACTTCTTATTTCTCTATGTGCAATCCTAAGTTTAATTTACCTTTTTCTGTCTATTATACGATGAGATTAAGAAATTAAACGAAATTAAATTCGTTTCAGAAAACCTGGACGTGCACGTTGACAAAAGTGTGCTGGAAAACGTAAAGCAGCTGAAAGAGGTTGAGGAAACTGAGTTAGCCTGCCAGACTCAGACGAAATATTTGGAAGAAGTATCTTCAATGACCGGTAATTACTAAAATTATCATTGTCTTTCCCTATATAATAGGTGTAGGTACCTATTGTCTGTCCCTATATCATGTTGAATCTCTTAGCATTCACAATTTTATTAAATTAATTTAATAGACAGATGATTAATGTAACTGACACTCATAGTTTCAATAAAACAATAAGGAGGTGTTTAGTTAAAAGATATCATAAACATATTATTTGATATGTATTTTCTGTGTGCGGAGCAAACAGCATTTTGTTGTTTATGAACCAAATGTACACTGTACAGTCGATTTCATAAATATGTGTACACTTTAGTACCTTATCTATTTATTTAATGTCATTTTTGATCGGCCAGATATAAAAGATGTTCGGGTTATATGAGTCTTCCTTGTTCTTAAACCGTTGCGATTAGAACCTCACCGATGCAATTTCATTTCACCTAAACCCAAATGTTTTTAGGGCTGTCGGACTGTACAATGGGGCTGTACTGCGCAACCACACAATGTATTTCTAAATGGTGTTCTGTTTATTTAACACTTTCTTTCTTCTTACAGATATCAGTGTTTCATCTTTAAAAAGAATAAGTAATGAGGGAAAATTAAACAACGGTGTCTTTAGTACTCCCGGAAAAAAGCGACCTCACAAGGCCGGTGTTGTCAGTGGGGTCCTGTCTGTTCACGCTTGCAAGAACCTGTTTTCCAGTTAGTTATTTTAGTTATCGTTCCTGACGTAGAGACCTCGTCATGTTGTTCTCCTAGTCACTATTTTTAATTTACTCAATGTTATTGAGCGTACATTTGTAACGACTAAGTTTGTGTTGTTAGAAATAATTATTAATTACTTTACTACCTTGTAATGTTACTTTTAAGAATAATTGTATTTTATGATTGGAAAAAATGATCTGCTGGAGTTTCTTGCGGCGCTTCTTCTCCAAGATATAATTGTCGTTAGATAGAGGTGTAAGGGTGATGAGAATAATGTTACCTCTAATTACTTTATTAAAAAGGTTGAATATAATATTCCTCATCATCATTGTTTTATTATGCTGTGTGCGACACAGACGAAAACCTCTCGTATCAATGAAATCTATCAACAGCACGACTAGCACAAGTTGCTCGTGACTTGTTTGTCGCTCGGATCTCCCTTACTATCTAGTCTGTTACGATAGAGACGCACAGAGCGACAAGCGAGAAAATATTTTCATGTCAAATATATTTCGAAAAACCAAATGTGCTCCAGTCACTGTCATCGTATTTTACCTAAAGTGCTTTTCATCAAAATATAGCGCTCGTAATAATATATATGAAAATATAGTACGCGTTTCCTCTTCCTTTGTGCCCACCAAAATAAATAAAATAATAAAAGTATCAATATCGTTTATTCCTTCATTGATCGGTAATACCATATCAAGATTTTTTGAATTTGCCGCTTTTTCCCAGGTTCAGCTTTCATTAGACAGACTCTAACAACATTAAGCACTGTTACATACCACCATATCTACGCAGATGACATCCAGCTTTATACAACTTTTAAACTTCATGAATGTAATTCAGCTACCCACGCACTCAACGCGGATTTGGACCGTATAGCCGAATGGTGTAACAAAATAATTTGGTACTCAATCCTACAAAATCTAAGTTAATGTTGTTGGGATCGAAAAACTAATTAGTGATATTACAACCCTAAACTCAAAAATCGCAGTAAAAATGACCAATTAGAACGTGTCTCAGAAGCGCGAAACTTGGGATTAGTATTTGACGCAGGGCTGCAGTTCGAAAGCCATGTCCTGGAAACGATGCGAAGTTGTTTCTACAGGTTAAAGGTTTTGTACCGCACACGCGAGTACATACCTAGCCGTCGAAATGCGTATCAGACTTTACGATTCGCTGATTCTCTCGAAGTTAAGTTACGCAGATACAGTCATTGGTGGCTGTTTGTTAGTGAGGACAAAAAAAGTAATACAGCGTATCCAAAATGCCTGTGCGCGCTTTTGCTTTCCCATCCCTCGTCGATCGCATGTCAGTTCATTTTTAAATATAAATAAATTAATGAATAGACATAATTTACAACTGGATTCACTACTTTTTGGTTTAATGAAAAGCAAAGAACGACGTACTTTACGTAAAATAAGACACGTCTTATTTTACGTAAAGTACGTAAAATAAGACGTGTATTTCACTTTTTTTAATTTATTATCATAAATGATCGTATATAACAGTAACTAATGTGCCCCTTACTCCTTGTGACAAGACTAGAAGTGCTACTCCGTTGTTCGAAATTCGACAGTGGTATAGTGCCGTCCCTCTCTATCTACTGTTAAAAAATATTTGGGTGAGCGGGACAGCTGTATACGATGGTAGAATTTCGAGCATTGGAGTAGAACTTCAGACTCTTAACTGTTCGTCAATGTCATAATTTATTTTGTTAACGGGGGATGATGTACAGATTTCATACAGATTATAGGTAGTTGGTGCTATACAGATTTTATACAGATTTAGAAGTATTTCACATCTGATTTAGAAGTTTAGCATATGGCAACACTATTAGTTGCCAGCCACATATTGCAGTGAAAGTATGACCCGTTTAGAAGCCCCTTTAGCCCTTTACCATACTATATAGTATAGGTTAATCTGTGGTTAATGATTCTTGCAGTGTTGCCAAGTTTTTTGTACCTATACCATCACATTATACGCTACATTCTGGAGACAGACATAGAGTATTGCTGAAAATTTCATTGAGGATTTTGAACATACCCTTATAATCCGTGTTCTGTAGGAATATTCGAATGTAATACTTCAGTTTTTACTTAAACTTAATTAATCAAGGACTAGGTTAGTTCCACGGTGAGTAAAAAGTGTGTCACGCTTTGTCGGCTAAGCTGTAATGCAAACAATCCGTTAAAGGCGTTAAATGCACGTTATTAAATTTATGGGTTGGTGTTGCGTGTATACAGACTGTTATAATTCCATATGTTAGGGACGGACATATTTATTTTTTATTGTAAGTTTATGCTGTAAATTGTTGAGAGAGGGGGTAATTACTGAACACTTATTCAAGCATTATTCTTTTTTATTTTTACCGGCCATTTACGTGACTGTAACTGTACCTACTAGAGTAATCAATATCCATGTACGTGACTATAACTGTACCTACCTACTATACTAACTAATCAATAGCTGTCAAAAATGGCGTCATATTTGTCATTGGATTTGAGGCATGCATAGTAGAAAAGCGAAATATTTGTATACTTGAGTATATAACTGTAACATTTTTTAGATTAAGGTTCTTTCAATGTTACACGACCTTATAAAAAGCTACAGGTGAGCTCAACACATTGAGAGTTATAAAGAGTTCCTAAATATTCATTGGTACTTATTTTATAAATATTGCTTTTCGTGTTATAAGTTATAACACAAGTCCAGGAATGCTAACTAGTTTCTTCAGATTTCCTGCCGACATAAAGCAGTTTGATAAATGAGAAGTCTTTGCCCATAACTTTATTAGTTTAAAATAGTTATGCCTTTTATAACATTGCTATGTCTGGTTTGAAAAAAAGTGGTTTAAAACTAAGAAACGGTAAGTTTAGTCATTTGAGATTCAATAATTAACTGCGATGGCGTAGGAAAGGGGCCGCTTCTCCAACACCTATCTATGCCACTGCCTTTATTAATTAATCTATATTGAGTAGGGATTGTACAAATTGCTTTTTTATTTTAGTAAATCTATTATCATGTTTCATTTTAGTTATAGTAGCTGTAAAAACAGACACTAAAGATCCTGAAATAACAATATGTCGGAAAAACATGATGTGTATGAATGCCGCGCATGTTTAAAAATATTGGACTCCAAGGAAAATTTGGTTGATCTCTTCCAAGAATGGAGGCAACCTTGGGAAGGAATGAAAAACACTATCGCTGAAGATTTAGCTATATTTGGAAATATTCAGGTAAGATCATGCTGGCAATCACACTTTGCTTGTCATCCTCATTCTCATTTATTTACAATAATTATCAATGTAACTAACGGCCTGCCAGCGACTTCGCCCTGCTGCAAATTTCTGACTTGCTACTGGATTTTTTTTCTGTGCTTATTTCTTATTTTTTTTTTTGTAAGAACTTTGTATGAAGTATTAGAAAACATTTAAACATTTAACTTAAGAACGGGTTAACTGATTTCATTAATCTTTTATGAATATTGTATATTACATGTCAAGTTATTAATATAAGTCAATTGTCAGTGTGCTGTATTTGATTCCTGTAACTTTTGGGAGTGTAAAATGCAGATTGAAAAATAACCATATTTTGTTTTGGGTTTAATAGAATTTAATAATGATTTTCTAGGCCAGCCTTGGTGCTTTTTATCAGTTAGTTGCATAAAGCCTAAAATAATTAATCTTCTGCAGGGGCCTGTTTCTCAAACCGTATTAGTCTAATAATATTAGTGTTTTGTCTCGTATATAACACTACAAAATGAGACAAAACACTAATATTATTAGACTAATACGGTTTGAGAAACGGGCCCCTGGAGTAAAATTTTATTAGACACTTATGCTTGACTTTAAGCCCATTGTTAATTTAAAAACACATTTTTAATATATATCAAATAATTTTAAATGGTTCATTTTAGTTGTAAAATAAAAATTCATTGATGGTATGAAAATATGCTTGTATAAATATTTCTAGCGCATGAATAATTTTGGACTAATAGATCTTAGATTTTTTTTAGCGTCATATCAAAAAAAACTAGGTGGCAAGTTTTGTATTTTGCATTTTAATGAAGCATAGCCCCTTAATGTACATATCCTAAAAACTGCTTTCAGGGTTTGTTGTTTGTATGCTCAATCTGCCTGTCCCTTTTAGTTGATCAATATTACTAACCATTTTATCCCGACTAGTAAGTTTTATATTGTAAATTGATATATGTTATGGTAATGATTTGCCCATGTAATTTAACCATTCTTGACATCCTTGATCTACCTGAAAACTATACCAATCTTGACCTAGCAGGCACAGCCACGAACCCAAGCGTAGGGAGTTGGATTAGTTTTAAATCTGTAACAATATTTAAGGATGTTGTTAGTGGCACCAGTTTTAGAACACATGGTGGTTTTTGGGAGCATATGAGGTGCGATACAGAAGTAATGATAACTGAGTAGTGTGATTTTGCCGGTTCTCTGTCCGGCTCCAATTTTCGTCCAGTAGACTGAGCTGCTTAGAACAATAGCCTGGAACCGTAAAATAAAAACAGCTACTCGCGAATGTTTGGTCTCATTGGGGCCCTTAGTAGCAAACCATTCATTAAACAAACATGAGTATATTACACTCAGGAGCAAAAATAACGGGTCAGAGTGTGTTTTTCATACTAAAGAGGCTATTTCGAAGCCTTGGTTCCTCGTCAGAGAATGCTTTTAGTGAAATCTGATGATGAATACCCCGAGTATCGATACAGGACTTCCAGAGTGCCTAGAATACCCAACTGAATGAATCTGCGGTTAACGCCGGAATTGTGCATGTTCAGAAAAACATCTAAAATGGCAATAAAATGTAAGGAAATCCAAGTGCTGACCCAAACTCTCCCACTGTGGTGTTAACTGGTTGTGCGATCAGTTAGGTATCTTAAGAACTTTTGACCTCCTCTATTGAACCTCGTAGTATCCACCATTAAAACTCACTCAAAACAACCCCTGGCGAGGAACCGAGGCTTCGAAATAGTCTCGTTTGTATGAAAAACGCACTCTGACCCGGTATTTTTGCTCCTGAGTGTATTTAACTAGTTGAGGCCAATAAAAATGATGCGCTAGTTGGTGTTTAGTTTTCGTTTAGAAAGTGTTGTCGCAGTCATTGAATCTTAGTGATATGAAGGGATTTCATGCCAAGGTTTTTTGGTATTTTTTGTGGTTGTATTAGGTTTTTTTGTGCATAAGGCTCAATTAGAATAGAACATAAACCTAAAATAATGTAGTAATCATACAGGGTTATTGGTAAGTCGACCTATTCCCGTTAGGAGGTGATAGAGGTGACTATTTGCGATAATTTTGACCCCCATATGCATTATGCAAAAGTGAACCATTTTTGAGTTATCGCGATTTTTAGTTTTTTTTTAAATTAGGTAGAAATTCAACTTGAAAAATTTATTACAAAAAAAGTATTAATTTAAATCTTTTCTTTTCTTCTGATTTACAAAAACGATTAAACACTGGTTATTTCTCAATATTAAAACAATAATTATCGGTCCAAATTTAAAAAAGCGAGACCGGAAACGATTTTTTTTCAATATTTTTTGCGATCGCTTTCCAGTAAAATGCCTTAAAAACAAAAAAACGTTATGAAACTTGGCTTGCAGATTATTTTAAAAACTTAACTGTTTTCTTAGCTCTCCAAAAATGTATAACACGTAGGAAACTATTTGAAAAAAAAACTGAAAAAAAAGTCATCACAAAGGAAGCAGGCGGAAACTAGTCACAAATGCCACTTCAAAAATAAAAATTAAAAAATATACCGAATTTAAATCAACTTTTTTTATTTGCTTTTGTACAAGATGAACTTGTTGTTCTTATGCAATATTAAAAAAAAATATTATCTGTACACGTTGGAGAATGCGAGGCCGAAAACTAAAAAATACATGTTTTTTTTATCAAACTCCAACATAAATTACACGAAAACAGAAAAATTTACCAATACATTTGGCTGACTGAAATTAGTCTGACTAATTTAAAAAAAAAACTAAAAATCGCTTACTTTTTCCTTAAGTTAATGTTGTTATTTGTGTTTACGAGTATAACAGTTAGTTTTAATAGCTCGTTAGAAAGCTGGAAAAACGTCAATGTTTTATGTGTAATCTGCACGCCAAATGTATTGGTAATTGTTGTTTAAAAAAAGATTTAAATTGATACTTTTTTTGTAACAAATTTTTCAAGTAGAATTTCCGACTAATTTAAAAAAAAACTAAAAATCGCGATAACTCAAAAATGGTTCACTTTTACATAATGCATATGGGGGTCAAAATTATCGCAAATAGTCACCCCTATCACCTCCTAACGGGAATAGGTCGACTTACCAATAACCCTGTATATCTACGGTTAACATATAGGGTAAACCATACTGTTATTGCCCGCGACCAGTGATTACCCACTACATTTTTTAGAGATTGCAATCACAAAAAAAAAATTGCTACATATGTGTACCAAAGGTATGTTTCTAAGTAAGCTTTAATTTTATGTAAGTATTTTTGTCTGTGAGTGCAGTCTCTAAAAAATGTAGTGGGTAATCACTGGTCGCGGGCAATAACAGTATGGTTTACCCTACAATTTTAGCGGACTGATAATGAGTTTCGTGATCTGCAAAATATTTAGTTTTGTCCACTGGAGGAAAACTGAAAAGTCAGGTGTGATTTTGTATCAGTCTCGATTTGTAAGAATGCCAATTTATATCTGTTTGCTGTAAAATGATCTTTGATGGTTACTTGACTAGACTTTCCATTTTCGGCCACCAAATTGTCATTAGTTTTTAGTTTTAAAACTTCTTAAAAATCATAAATATATAGGTACAAGTACAGCCAACAGGTAGGTTTAAAACAAGTCACATGCTAAATGTAAATTACTTCCTACGGCGCCTTTAAGACCTTATGGCAATGAAGGTACAATACATTTGGAACACGAAAAAGAATTAATAACAGTGTGATTCTAACATGCTACCTTTGTGCAGTTAACATTTATAGGATTCAGTTATAATTATTATATTTTTTTATTAAGGTAGGGTAGGCATACGCAAAAGTACTTGCTTACGGCGGATTCTGAGCGCAGGCGGCCGGCCCCGAGCGGTCGCAGCCGTCGCAGGTAAGTCATGCGTTAGGATCGTTTCCAAGTACGTAGAGATGTGGTAAGCGGTAAGTTTTGTATGTATCAATATATTTTAATGTTGAGTATCGCGATTTTCCGATAGCAGATATTAACTTATGTTATGTTTTGGATTTGGTATTAAGTAAAATTTATTTGTTGTATTCATAATGAAATCATGTAGGATAGGAAAACCTACAGATAAGTGTAGTTTCATAGATTAGTTCTGGTTGGAGTATTATAGACAATTTTTATAGCCTTATTTTGTACAACGAGCTTGTTGTAGTTGCTGTTGCAAGTACTGCTCCATACCGGGGTAGCATAGGTGAAGCAAGGACGAATTAGCACTGTTTAAATTAGCAGCTTAGTCTTGGAGCTCAGGTTACTACTTCTATTAAATATAGGACTAAGAGCATGCAGCGCTTGAAGGCTTTTCAGTCGACTGGCGCCCAACTGTCATTGCTGCCCAACTAAAATCAATTTAAATATGTGGACGAAAAGAAAACTAACAATAGCTAAAATACTGGATTACTTTTTGTCCTTTTGCTTCGGAACTAAAATTTACACCTCAGTTTTCGGACAGCAGATTAACTAAAATGTATTTGTTTTAGTTCAAAATAATACTTATGTTGTTAGGTAATATTAAAGACTTACCTTAAAATAAGTACCAATGTGTGCGTTTTTCATACAAACGACTATTTCGAAGCCTTGGTTCCACTGCAGGGGTTGTTTTGAGTGAGTTTTAATGGTGGATACTGCGAGGTTCAATAGAGGAGGTCAAAAGTTCTTAAGATACCTAACTGATCGCACAACCACTTAACGCCACAGCGGGAGAGTTTGGGTCAGCACTTGGATTTCCTTACAATTTATTGCCATTTTAGATGTTTTTCTGAACATGCACTATTCCGGCGTTAACCGCAGATTCATTCAGTTGGGTATCCTAGGCACTCTGGAAATCCTGTATCGATGCTCGGGGTATTCATCATCAGATTTCACTAATAGCATTCCCTGGCGAGCAACCAAGGCTTCGAAATAGCCTCTTTAGTATGAAAAACGCACTCTGACCCGTTTTTTTTGCTCCTGAGTGTATATTCGACAAGCAGTTTTTTTTTACTATTTGTTATCTCATCTACGAAATGGTCGAAACGTAAAAGACTTGCGGTTGAAAACCAAAGTTTGCAGATGAAAACTAGTAAAAACACATTTTTATAAAAATTAACCACGTGACAATTATAACTGAATGCTTAGTATAATTCTATAATAAAGCATATTAGCACTAAAGTTAAGTTTTTTCTGTTAATTAAGGCTAAATCACCCTATAGGTTATAGGTTGTAGAGGACTGGTTTTTTGCAACTTTACGACTTGATTTGCACCTATTTCGAGTAATGATCGCACTATTTTTGTCAACACAGTTCCACTAGGAAGCCTAACATACCCTTAATCCATTCAATGCCGAAGACGCGAATTCGCGTCCCATGTATGTGTAATCGTATTGCCGAGGACGCGGAATCGCGTCTTCGAGTTATTTGTTTTTTTTTTGATAGAAAACAACTGTACTTAAATGCTGATACCAAAATGTTATTTTATTTATGAAGGATAATATTATACTGTTGCTGGTTTTTGGATTCAGTGCATATATAATTTTCATAACTCTTATCTCGGATGCCGAAGACGCGAATTCGAGTCCCATGTATGTGTAATCGTAATGCCGAGGACGCGATTTCGCGTCCTCGAGTGATTTGTTGTTTTTTTTGCTAGAAAACAACTGTACTTAAATGCTGATACCAAAAAGTTACTTTATTTATGAAGGATAATATTATACTGTTGCTGGTTTTTGTATTCAGTGAATTTGTAATTTTCATAATTCTCATCTCGGATGCCGAAGACGCAAATTCACGTCCGATGTATATTTGATCGTAATTCCAGGGTCACGATTTCGCGGCCTCGTTTTTTTACTATAAAACAACTATTTTTTTTTTTGAAGGATAATATTATACTTCGGTTTTTGGATTCAGTGCATTTGTAATTTAGAAAAAAGAGTATTTGCTAGAAAAACACTTATTTAAAAAAACTTATCCCGAGATGTAATTTTTAAAGACAAATTGTATACTGTTACCGGTTATTTAAATAAACACATTTGTAATACTCAACATTTTAATTTCGGGTGAAGCGGAGGCGGATTCCTGTCCATTATGTTTATAGGTAATTGTCATTTACCTATTATCGCGAAAAATATTTAATGATAGTAATTTAATCATGTGGCATATACTTTATAAGTGATTGTGGCAATTAATAATACAAACTACTACACGTATTATAAATAAATAACTACAATAAAGAAAAGGTTGACAACCAGTGACTTTTTTAAATATTTATACTAATTTGCAAAAACATGATATTAGTCTAATAAGTGTATAATTACTAATAATATATACCTATATCTAAACACTTGCTTTAAACACTTTCTTTATTATAATCTAACAAAATCATAAAAAAAACTTATATACGTCTGAAGTATACGGCCGTCACGTCTATACTGAATACGTTTTCGACAAAAACTGTTTTTAGACGCAAAATTTTCACTTACGATGCCAAAAACGCGAATTTGCTTCCTTGACGACCTAATGCCGTGGACGCGAACTGGCGTCCATGAAATGTTAACGTAATGCCGCGGACGCGAATTCGCGTCGTCGCGTGGAAGGCGGCGCCATTGCGTGATGAGTCAAAATATGAGGCGTCGGCAATGAATGGGTTAATGTGACTGAAGACATCTGGTAGAGATCTCAGTAATCCTTGTTGTTGTGCCTGGTATGTTGCCACATCAGGACCATCCATAATAAGGTTATTTGTTTCCTATGCTGTCATACAGGATCTGCACAGGGCGGGCTATCTATAACACCTAACTGGCCATACCATATAGAACAAACACGTTCAATAAGGCGTGACCAGTTATTGCCCCAGTTGCTCACCGGTGCAGATGGTATGCTAGGGGTTTGTCATGTTTTACATCATCACAGGCTATTACTAAACTACAAGAAAACACAGATTTGCGTTGATATAGAATTTTCGAAACCTAGTAATAACTCATCAATATTCATCACCAGTGATGAATGTTGATGAATTATTATTAGGTTTCGAAAATAAACACATTTACGACTTGTCTTGTGTTCTGTTCTGTCTTACTCTCTTCACTTGAATCACTGCTGAGTTCTACAACACCATCTGACATTTACTTTCATTATTTAATAAATGGTGTAGGTATCCTACAAGAGATTGAATTGTTGTCCCCACATGTCGATTTTTTTTGCAAGTTGGTATGATTTCACAAGATAAAATTTGCTATATTTGTTTCACTACACCAGACTGAATTAATAAATTGAATTAATTCAAATACTGATTCTTTAGTACTAACATAATTAGTGTAAGTACTCCATCATCCCACAGATAGACGGTCCCTACAGTGGACCTAGACAAGTGGCATTTTTGGCAAAGGATTTGTAAGTTTCTTACGGAAGCTTTTGTGTGTTCATTTGTGTCTAATTTCATACATATCGACAAGTTTCTAGATAGTACTTGGCTAGGCCCCTCAGAAATATTCATGAATAAAAAGTATAGTTTGGAAAAAAAAAACAATTGTATATGGTGACAGGTGAAACTACAATATTCATGAGTGCCCACCACCACAACCACCACATTATGTACCTGATTTTGAGTGCAATTTATGGCCAAAGCCAAGTTTACTTCAAACAGTTTTAGTTTACTTTAGTTTACTTTATTTATTTGTCAATGTAATATTATAATATTAGTTGCATTGCATGTCAAAAAATACGAAATTACATTGAGATCGTCAAAACATAAATATTAATAATCAAAGAATAGAATACAATAATAATTCATAAATTAAAACAATAAAAGTTAAACATCTAATAATGGTCATTCGTCCACCTAACCTACTTAATTGAAACTAAGAATATTTTACAGAAATAGCCACTAGGGGATAATCATTTCAATATCTGGGTACACCAGTGTTCGTGATTTTTTTTGATGACGATCGTTTATATGAACATGACGTACATTTTGTTTTTACAGTTATCAACTTTAGACAGGCATTCTAAAGTCATTTGTGATTCCTGCTTCAAAAAGCTTCAAAATGCTTGTAATTTTACTGCAGTTGTAAAAAAAAGTGATACAATTCTAAGTCAGAGATATCAGCCTATTGATCAAAATTATCAGAGTGACACGGTATGGCCAAAGCCTATACAACTGAATAAAAATGTAAATGGTACAGTTTTTGAAACTACTATGGATATAGAAATAAAGCAAGAAGTTTTATCTGACAATGAATGTGGTGAAAATACAAATGGAAATTCAGATGGTCATGAAAAGGAAATTAAAGATAGCGTGGAAATAAAAATAGAGCCTGAAGAAATGACGAGACCACCACCTTTCCAGATAAATGGTTAGTAGGTTATGCTGCTTATACAAATGTAATAAATGATCAAATGCCATCTCTTTTTGTAGGATAAGTTCGTATTTAACTGTAAAGTGAGATAAATATGATTTTTTCGGATCAAATGCGATGTTTTTTCTTTTTTCAGTACATCTGTACCCAAAATACTAGCTAAATAAAGCTAAATGTATAGAAATTTTGTTTTTGATTCTAATCTGTATTTTAATTAAAATAATGTTTCCAGGTACGTTCTCCTACAAAGATTCAGATGAGGTCATCCAATCTCCAATTAAGAATGGCAATAAAATGCGTGAGGAAGTAAGCCTTTTCTTTTTGTGTTTATATATTAAATTATTATAGTCTCGTTTGTCATAAATGTTTGTACGGTAGGGCTTTAACAGTAAATAAGTCATTGATTTTTACGACACTGCTTGGACACATCGCTAAAAATGGTTTGAATTTCACCCACAAAGCAGCACATATCAATCATTCTCTCCAAGAATTATTTTGCTGGCTTTTTTGTAGATTGTCGATAACATGTGATCATCAAAGCTAAAAACCACTAAAATAAATAAAAGAGTAAAAGCAACCAATCGGAACACACCATTTCGTTTCGTACTTTGTGGATGTATCTGTTAGGTGTATCCACAATGTACAATCGGCAAAATGGAATTCTGACCTACCATCACGGTTATTATATTTACATGGAACAAGAGATCAAAGTATGGGGAATACGGACCTTGGAATAGTTCGGCAAGAGATCCTTGGATAGCGCTATAATCAATATTTTATAGTTTAGCTAGTTGTCCGCGCCCGGCGCCGCCCGGGTGTAATTTTTTTTTCATATATACCTTAAGAAATATACGTTAGGACCTATTCTTATACCTACTAAATATATAAAGGCTGACATCGAGGACGTGATCAAAAATGATTTGATGTCAAGAACATAACTGGAATGTACATAGTGGTTGAGCCCTCCTTGTAGGTATGAAATTTACCTGCACTCTTCCAAAACTTGTAGAGGTTTATTCAGTTCTTAATTAGGTGAGTTTAACAAAATTAAGGGGGTAGGCAGAGCTACAGAATTACCAACAACTCTAATAAATTAGTGATAATTCGTAGTTACAGAATTTTACACAATTAGGCTAATACATATGTTTTTTACCAGTGTATTAGTGACAGCTTACAAGCCCATCTCATTACAGTATTACCGAACCCTATATTCAAACGGCGGACAGATAAGGCTTACTTTGGGTTAAAATTTGTTTTTTTCCCATACAAAATGTACTAAATTTTTATCCGAAGGTGGCCGAGTGGCACTTCTAACCCAGCACCTACACGGAATAGTACATTGTTGCCTAGGCTAAAGTAAGGGATTTCCTGACGAGGTGGTTAGCAGGCCGAGCAATAGCGAGGCCTGCTAAAATACGAGTCAGGAAATCCTCGTTTCCGCCGAGTCATACATAATGCTTTTCTCAAACATGTGAGGAAATAATACTAATACATTTTTAAAGGGGGCTTCTAAACGAGCAACATTTTCACGGCAATGTGTGGCCGGCAACTATACGCATCTTGCTCTAACATACGAAGTAAGAGTAAGATAGCACTAGTTGCCGGCCACAAATTGCAGCAAAACATGGCCCGTTTAGAAGCCCCTAAAAAGCAAGTAATTTAATTATGCAGAATGAACGAATGTTACCGACTGTCAATTGTTTTTAAATACTAACCATAGAAATTGGAATGCAAATTCAAAAAGAAACACACGCACTGTGCTAAAAAAGCGAGCAGTTACCTTGGCTGTTTGGAATTTTTGTCTTGGTCCTTTTGATTTTGTATGCAAATTGACAGCATTTTTAAGAAAAATATAGACATGGACGGAAAGTGTTTTCATATGGTTTTTTTTACTCCTAGGAGTAAAATGAGGCTCTTTCCGTCCTTGTCTTTCAATCGGAAAACCGTTTTTTCCGAGCACACTCAGCACCGAAGTTATAAAAAAAATAAAAAAACACAAATACAAAACTAAACGTACTTTAACTAATACTCAAAGTGATCTCCGTTATTTCTATACAAAGCCGTGCACGTTTTAGCATGTTGCTCTTTAGTCAGTCTAAAACACGATTTTCGTTTTTAATACCATCGAATGCTGATATTATTTTCGTTTTAAGATCGTCGACACTCTGGGCTTCTTCGACGTACACGCGACGTTTGACTTCACACCACAAGAAAAAGTCACACATCGTGAGGTCCAGGCTTCTGGCTGGCCATGGCACCTGATGTGCTCCACGCCCTATCCAGTTGTCTCCGTATTCGTTATTTAGGTAGTTTCGCTCTGTGGTTGCGTAGTGGTGTGGAGCACCGTCATGCTGGTAGTAAATATCTCGTAGATAGGCTATCGGAACATCTTCCATTAACTCGCTCACTACACCTTGTAACATATCCAGGTAGGTTCCTCCGGTCAAACGGCCTTCGATAAAATAGGGTCCTAATATTTTATTCCCAATAATGCCCGACCACACGTTGGCACTAAACCTCACTTGGTGGTGATGTTCTTTAACTTTATGTGGATTACTGTATGACCATCCAGTAATCCCATCCTTCTAACGCCAAATGAGGTCTACCACGTCCATCACCGTGCCAGGGGGTAGTAAATTGGCCGTATGCCGATAGTCTGCTATTGGCGGCCTAAATTGTTCGCATGTTTGGTACTGGTGGATTTACGTATCCTTGGCTATGAAGTCGAGGTAAACTTTCGTCTCGGTACATCCTCTGAGCCTCTCTTAAACTTTCACCGCTCAGAATGTACATACGGACCATTTCGTAATACTCAACATTAGAATATTCGTAAGATATCGCGAGAGATTTGATCCCAGTTGAAAATTGTCTTTACTGCAAAAATTGTAGTGACATGACCCTGTCAGCTGAGGTTTCGCTATTCGAAAAAAACTAGTTTAATTGTAAAAAGGTTTTTATAATAATTTAGGAGATTTGTAATAAGTGATTTTTCGTAAGAATGCAGTGAGTTATCATTATACACATTTGTACTTTATATATATGTTATTATTAAAATTGTGTCTTCAAAAAATCGTTTTATTTTAACACCATGGTGGATATACCTTTACCCTGTAGTTGCACTGATGACTCGCTGCATTCTTACGACGAACGTACTATAGTGTGACTGTGTCCACACGAGAAGGGAAAACAGAGATAATTAGCACCAAACATTTTTTTTTCTTTATCTTGTTTTATTATCGTAATGTATTATATTAATGATACAAAATCATATAGTAAAATTTGTGCACTGATAATAAAAAATCCCTGTGTATTAACAATGTCTTTCGAAGTGTTTTGAGCAGATACGAGATAACTTTGATGGTTGCCAATTTATGCGACCTGTAGCTATAATAAGCTAAAAAGCTTCCCTGCTTCAGTATCAGATAGGTATCTGAAAAATATTTAAAAAAAATCTAAACTTTTTTTAAGTTTGTAAAAAAGGCAATTTTCAGGGATTATAAGAGTTAATTCGTAAGAAAAATACTTTGTCTTATCAACAAAACTTGTTTTACTTATTGCGAAATACCCAATAATATCATAATTATATATGATTTATTTTTTATACTTTATCTTCGAGTACACTTTTTCTATACTTAAAACATCCAGTATTACCCCGTTTGTTGGGTAAAATGCATTTTAAATGGATGACATCACATAATTGGTGTTACACGACTAACTTTAAATATCAGCAATTACATGGATTATCGTGAATTATCGTTAAACAACATAAATCGCACGGTTAGTACAAAAAAATACTATATATTTGTACAGAAAACCGGTCCTTTTAATTTAAAATGCAATGGGAGACGTTATTTCAAATATTTACTGGTTTACATTGTCAATGTATCCATGTCAATGTATGAAAGGTTATGTGCTCACATTCCACTCACTCCGGCTTTACAGCCTAAAATACTACAGTTCGCCATCACGAAACTGTTCTGTAACCAACGAAACGTATACTTGTCCCTTAAAATTTGCGAATAAACAACGAAAACAGCGAACAACTCATCCGACTCGCATCTTTATTATACGTTTTAAAAGATTATCTAATTTCCACGAAACAACTACTATTATTATTATTAAAATAATTTATTCGAGTGTTGTAAAAGTAAAATAGTTTGAATATAATCCAAAGATGGTATGATTCCATAAATAGGGTAACCATGATTTACTTAATCGGTAATTTAATCAAGGGGATAATTAACAAAAAATTAATAGCTTTTGTTTCTTGTAACTAATATTGCTTAGCCATCAATTACCGAGTCTGAAAAACTGGTTCGATACGTCTTCCATGTCAACCTGTATATAAAAAATGTTATGTTATTTATTTACCTCTTACTAATAAAAGCTGAGTAACCGTGGTGTAGTTAAACCATGCTTTGTCCTTATCTTTCTTTGTGACATTTGAATTTGACAGATAAGGACAAAGAATTTATACATTTAGTAATTCATTCTGCAGTGCGGTTAAGAGTGCATTCTAATGTAAACGTAATATGATAATGTGGTCTTAGTTGAAACTGTGGTAGCCTGACGTCCAGAATTATATTATTTGTAGTTTGTTTACTTTACGTTACGAGCAATAAAGTGATGACATGCTTGCAGGATGTTACTAAGATCGTTAACCGGCTGATGAGAAAGAGGCAAGTTATTTTTTACATTTAGTAAAATAAAAACCCAAAAAAAAGGATTGGATTAAATAAAGTGTCCCATTGTATTATACCCGTTTTCAAACATTCACTAGTTTTAAGGTTTGCCTTTCGTTCATTAACATACTGTATACTAACGTGAACGTACGATTTTCGAGTTTACAAAAACTGACCGCGTAGGTACCTATTGACTGACTGACACGAGCCGCCGAAAAGTGACACGATGGGGTCGGTGGGTTATCATACAGATTGAGGTGCTTACGTAATCTATTTAGATGAAGGTCTGTGATATTGACCGAGTTTCTTAATGCGTAAATATGTACAGTTACCTACACTGCTATATCTACACACATATCATATCCATACACCGGGTTGACGGGGGCAAAAATGTACCAGTGCTAGTGATTAATTTAATATCGACTAAATTTGTCGACAACTGTTTTCGTGGCATATGGTTCTTATATTTCTTGCGTATTCAGCTTTCCATGAAGATAAACGATATTTTTCCTTTCGAGGCATTTCTAACAGACTTAAAAAACAAAAAGGTTCACAATTCGTCGCAATGCTAAAGAATATTGTTGTACTGAATGAATTTGTTATTCAATGCAATTTCAATGGTTGTCAAGAGTGACTCGAGTCAACAGTCTATGTCAGATTCCGGTTGTTTAAAAGAGGTTTGCACATAATTAAAAGGTATTCAATCTTGGCCATTACTTATGATAATTCTTCTTCTTCTTCATCGTTCCCTCAATGCTGAGGATCGCGACCACATGTTAGGGTTTTCCACTCAGCGCGGTCGTAAGCAGTGTGGATCGCTCGGTGCATGCTGCCGCCCACCGCCTTCTTCAATGGGTCAGCCCATCTTGTAGGTGCCCGTCCTTGAGCACGTCTTCCGTCCATTTGCCCAACAATAATTTGCTGCTCCAAGTGATGCTTAGAGGACCGCATAATATGTCCGAAGAAGCTCAAGGCTCGTTTCTGGCATATGGAGGAAAGTCGCGTCGTAATGTTGAGCTCTTTAAGGATCGACTCGTTTGTTCGCATGGCAGTCCAAGGTATGCGGAGCAACCTTCGCCAACACCACATTTCAAAAGCATCGATCTTACTGTTATCGCGACTCCGTAAGCTCCAAGCTTCGGCACCGTACGTAAATATTGAGAATACCAACGCTCGAACCAGACGCACCTTAGTTGCACGATGAATACCACGGATTCCAGATTCTGTCTAGGTTAGCCATGGCACTTTTGGCCATGCCGGCCCTACGGCGGATTTCCTCAGTGCAGCCACCCTCATTAGTTATCAGCGACCCAAGATACATTATTAAAAATTTCAATCATCATCATCATCATTTTAATCGTCGAGATTTAATGAATCACTAGCACTGGTACGTTTTTGACTACTTTTTTGACTTTCCTGATAACATTCGTTGCTCTGTCGCGAATATCAGGTCAGGTGGCGTCTCCGAAATATCTCGATCACTATCTTGATCGCTTATTTTTCAGGACAGTTTGCAAAACTATTCGATGCTCCGCATTCTCCTTACACTGGCTTATCGTTCCTAGCGAAACGGCCCCGAGTTTTTTAAAATCTTAATTGCTAATTAGCACTACCCGATGCTCTTAGGCTGGAGAAAAAAACATGGATGTATCCATCGAAATATAATAAGTATAGAAGGATAACTGTCACTCAAAAAGTGTTCCACATACTTAGTGCTAAAATGGGCGGAGCTAATACTTGGTGCTCAACCGGCTTCCAGTAGGCTTTGAGTTATTGTGTCAAATGGTTGTCATTATAGTTTTGTAAAATAATTATAAATAACAGATAAATAAGATAAACTATAGCAACAACGATGCCGACGTGCATCGTAAATTGGTGTAGGAGTCGCACGGACCCTAAAAAGGATGTAATTTCATTCCATTAGTAAGTAATTACAATTAAATAAGTTCCTTACAAAATGCACATGGCCAATGTTATGCAATATAAGTTCTGAAATAATTATAATATTAAAGATTAAAGATTTTTTTTAGTTTTCCTAGAAATGAAGAAAAACGTTTTGCTTGGATAGCTGCAGTTCGTTTAGAAAAAACGCGATGAAACGTGGCTTCCCAGCAAACATTGTAGGATATGCAGTATCCATTTTGAAGAAACTGACTTTTTAGTTTCAAAAACTGGGACACATTTTTTGAAATGCTCATCGGTTCCAAATTGCACAGTACCGTACAGTAACTCCCTACTGAAACGCAGACTAATCAGCACCGTAACGGCATCGCCTCGCCTTGTATGAATGAGGCGAGGCGATGCCGATCCGTTGCCGAGCGGTTATGTCTGCGACAACCCTTAGTAGGTAATACTTAGATACTGCAACTTGTTTTATTTAAATTAGGTACGATCAAATACCGCCATGCCTCATCTTAAAAAATCTTGATTTACCTATTATAATAATGTACTATTATATTATATCCGTATATAATATCGTTATTTATTGCCTACTAAATATTATATTTTTAAGAATAAATATTTACTAAAACATTATTTATTGCTGTATAAATAAAGTATACACCTTAACTTATTTAAATTACGGATCACTTCTGCATTAAACCATCCAAGTTCAACAAAATGTCAGATGTGTCATTTTATAGCGTGTTTGAGTAGCCATAACGAGAAAAAATATAGACCAATCAAATCTTTTGCCATAGCAGTTTAACTAATCAAAGTTTTCTTATGGGTGAAAATATATACAACCTCTACACTAACGGCGTCTACTCAAACGTTTCAAGCGTAGAGGAAATGGGACGTATTTCAACGTCAAGTTTGTTCGGTGTTATTCTTCCATACTTATTATATTTCGATGGATGTATCTAATATAAATGTTTTAAACAAAATATGGACTTCATATAATAACATTTGCTATGAATATAATCTTTAATTCATTTAATTATTTATCTAACAAAACAATTGCTAAATATGTGGGTCTACCACCATTTGGTTGAATTTCGTTTGCACGTAATAAAACAATGCGGTCTATAAGATGTGTTTGCGAATTCGAAGTGCAGATTTTAGTAATCTCTATTTTATTTTACGTGTGTTCTTTATTTATTTATCGTATGGCTTAGTTATTTGCTGGATTTGATTATAAAAAATCACCTACTCATTATAATAAAATGAATCATAATCAATTTGTACTATTATTATTAGGGTGAAGACCAAAAAGTTGGTCCCGTATTTATAAGTACAAATAACGCAGGCGAAAAAGTCCTTACGGGGCAGTCGTCCAGCTGCTCTGTCCAACTGACCGATGATTTCTACTTAAATATGAAATGAATGTTTTTTTTTAATGCATTAGTTAGACCTTTACAGAAGGAAGTGTAAGGTTTTTTATTAGACACGTCTTACGGCTGTAAGACAGAATAAAAGCAAAACTATCAAAAACATTTTCGGACCATTGTGCATCAGTATAGACAATTGCAAGAACTGTGGTTTGCGTTTATGTATAAGGATTATTAAATTATAACGCGTTAATAATTTATTTGTGTTGTTTTCAATAGGTCACAAACTTATTGCACAGTAAAAAACCCAAAGAAGCAGATGTCTTAAACACACGGAACGTTTTTTTAAACTTATAATGCGACTAAATTAAAGAGATCGCGTCCCGGAACAATACGCGGTTGGCAAGTTAGGATTTTAATCCGTCGCCGTTAAAGTCCGCATTGCCATTTATGATTGTTTTGAAACGTCAATTTTAAACAAGTACAAATGTATTTAAAACTTTATTAATTTGTTTGTCAAAGAACAATACAAACCATTTGGTGTATGAATACGTATGTAGAAATGATAGTAGGTATCTACTATGTTACTATTAGATATGTATGCGAAATCGTCAGCTAATCAAACTGCGTGAGGTCATATTCTCTTAAGTGGTTATTATAATCTGTGGGCAAAGCTTATTCACAATTTAGTTTTTATTGCCGTGTCCAATAAAAAAATACGGTTTAATTTAATATATTATTATAATTTTTTGAAGCAATAAGTTTACGACACCTGCTTCTTTGTTTAGGTACCGAATTTCTTGTAATTGCTAAAAAAAACAGTGTCAATCTACCTCATATTTTGGTCAGTTGGACAGAGCAGTTGGACCAAAAAGTTCCGTTCTGTGACGCAAAGTTTCCTCACAAATGTATGTCTATTTTTTGTCGCACAACGGATAGTTTTATAGAAAATTATAACTGCTTGAGTTAATATGCCCAAATTTTTGATTCTCACCCATTAATTATTTAAATGCTATTTTAGTTCAGAGCTTTAAATCCTCACAGTAGTCGTGAAATGCACTATGTGTGCCTAGGCGGAAAGGTCATTAGAAAGACAAGCTTACTTTCAAGGGCCTTAACTCTGTTTTGGCCCTCTGATATAACTCGTCCATCTATTGCATACTTTCCGGCCTCTGCAACAATGTACGACTTATTTATGCTAATTACAACTTCTGCCAGCACAGTGTCCGCGTAGAATTCGTAATTTGGTCATACCACGGGAACCGTAC
Source organism: Acleris sparsana (assembly GCA_923062465.1). Lineage (NCBI taxonomy): Eukaryota > Metazoa > Arthropoda > Insecta > Lepidoptera > Tortricidae > Acleris > Acleris sparsana. The sequence continues at coordinate 44,211,127 of OV281285.1, read as the reverse complement.
ATTTTTCCGGGATAAAAATAGCGTATGTGCTATTCGATTCTATAATTTATCTCAGTATCAAATTTCATCTAAATCCTTTCAGCCGTTTTAGTGTAATGGAGTAACAATATTCCAAACGATCGCATAATGCGATAATAAATCGCATAGGAGATAATGACACTAATTTTCATTTATTTGTACCAATTATGGGGACCCTTCAGGGGTCAAATTAAGTAATGACGAAAATGTAAATTATCGTCAGCGTTGGCACCGGCGGCGGTCCAATCGCGTGGGCGTTAATTGAACATCTTGGATAAATTAAGAGTGTTGAATGATTGTTTACACTAAAATTCTTGAATTTTCCGATAGTCGATGAAGAGATTTAGCCGGTAGCGTGCCATATTTCTCCGGTGTGACTTACAACCGGCCATACCGACGAAATCACATTAATTAAAAAAAAAATACAACCATTTGTCATTTGTACCAGATTATTTTTTACCCATCGTCGAGTAGCCATTCACAAAAATCACCATGCCATACTTTTCCGACAGTTCCAAATGGCCGCCATATCACCGCAAAGGAGTCTTTTGTACCGGTATGGCATTTGGATTTTTGGATCCCATATGATACAATGTGACCGTTATTATATTTGCCATTCTGCTAGTACGGGGAAAAAGCGGTGCCATACTTGAAATACTTATTTATTCTATACGTTTTCGGTAGCTATTTGTTTGAAATTTTTGTTTACTTGCTATGATTGGTTATTAGCGGTAGTCTTCAACAAAATAGTGGAGGAACTCTCAAGTGGATAAACACCAGCTTATAAAATTTCTACTATACTAAATCATTAGTATCATTACTGAAGGGGCATAGCATTTGTCTGCGACGCGTATAGTCCTTATTATTTGAACTGGACTTAACCTCTTCCTTCCGAATCCTTTTATTTGTATTGTTATCTTGAAGAATTTTACCTGAACCTGCGGGATACTAGTTGCATTGTAATTATTGTTTTTTTTATTTTTATTAGGATGCGGAATTGGATATATCTTGGATTCATCACAAAATCAACAATGGTTAAAATGCAGGTTTACTCGAAAATCCTTAAAGGTGGCATTAACACGTTTTGTTCCAAATTATTGAGTTATTCATACTTTACTTTGAAGTGAAACTTTAAACAACGCGAGTACGACCTTGGCGACAGGAGATGATAGAATTGTGTAGAGGTTAAGTTGATTTCAAATAATAAAGACCTGTATTTTGAAACTTTACATTTTAAACATACTGACTAAGAGATAGGGTTGATAATTCCATATTCATTCAATGTAGTTCTAACTTTTTTGTATGTAATCCGCTTGCGGGTACGAAAACAAAGTAAGATGTTAGTACACAAACAATGGGATTTGTGTAGAGGATCAGCTCAGTTCAAGAGAAAAACTATACCTACGCGTAGAACTCATTTATCGTTTTTACCTCGGGATCTTTCAAAATTCCTCTCAGTGAAGTACTATTTTTTAGAATTATTGTTCATCCAATCCATTGCCATATCCATCCATATGTACTAAGTAATATTGAGGATGAGAAAGTAACTCGGTCTACTACGATTTCACGGTTAAACAACAACCGATTTGGTGAAATTTGGTATGGAGATACCTTGAGTCTCGCGGAAGGGCATAGGATACATTTTATCCCGGGAAATTGGACGGTTCCCGAGCGAATAGTGACAAACGACTTCTACGCCGACGGGGTCGCTAGTTATAAATGTTTTTTTTTTCAGCTTTTAGAAACGCCACTAAAGGAAGAACCAACAAGCGAGGTAGATTCTGATGCTATGTCTACTGCCGATCTTTCCTTGGAATGCATGCTTTGTTGCAAGCCATTCCAAAGCGTGTCTGGATTGAAGGTTAGATTATAAATTATAAGAAGAGCATATCAACATTCGTAAATATTGTTTGGAACAGGAAACATTTCCTGAAATTGAATGTTAAGAATAGTCATTTAAATAATAGTTAATACCCGTAAGTCTGAGCGTCGCTTGAGTTGAAGGGTCAATTCGCGTTTTTTCATAAAAAGAGCTGTTCCAGCTAATATACACACAATGCTTCATCATTACTTATTTTTTAGGATATCGCTAGGGTCGATGTTTCGCTATTATACGCCGCAATACAAAACCTTTTTTTTCTTTACATTACATGATTTTAAAATTAAATTAACACGCCCTAAACGTCATTACACTCATTACCAGTGATCGGGGAAATTGATACAAAACTTTAACAAAACTTCATTACAGCCATGAAACTATTAATAATCCTTATAACAAATCAGAGACTCTGATATGGAGTTAAATTGAACACTAATCTACTAATATTATTCTTATTTTTTAATAATATTATTGTTTTTCTTGGTTGCAAGTTCTCCTTTATGTCAGCTTTACAAGTTTAGTTGAAGTTTTTCACCGTTTTCCCCGATCACTGCTCATTACCATATCAGGAAATATTGGATGTAACTTAAATGGATATATTTTTCGGGAAATCCACCTAACGGATTGCGTCTTTTTTTAAAGTTGATTAAGTAAGTACATATTGCCTTGATCGATATGAAAAGTCACCAAGCAATTCAATAAATAAAATCTATGAGTAAAATATTTTAAAAATTTGCCACTGAAATTCGTCAACACCATTGCGGTACCGTCAAAGTATTTTTATTTATTGTACTACGCGGCTGATTTCCTGGCCGGCCACGCTTACCCACTCTTCAGTCTCTAATACGAAGCGGAGTCAAACGCACTTCTAGTTGCTGCTAATAGAAATAGGATTTTTTACCCTAAACATGGTGTCAGAAAATATTCATCACAGTTTTGCGTCATCGCCATTAACACGGTTAACCAGGTAAGATAACATTAGATTGTTTTGTACCATGTTGTGTGCTTTTATACATTGTGCAAGTTCTCAAAATAGCTGACGAGTTATCTGCTTTAAACATTAATTTTAGAGTTTTATTGAAAATAATCCATAATCGTCATCACCATTGCCATCATTACCATTTTTTTCGTGTAAATGGTAATGATTTTGCGTGACAGGTAATGACGAACTGGTACTTCTTTCAGATTTTCCAAGCGAAATAAACGAAAAAAAAAGTTCTTCTTAATATTGTTTAATGATTAAATGTAATCGTTTTAGCTTATGGAAACTGTTCACGGCAAAGGTGCCCATTATGGTGTGGGAAGAACATTAAAGCGGAAAGTTGATTCCTGTGTCAATCACGGTGTTGATGTAGTACTTATTATGAGTTCATACGTGTGATCAGAGATAACGTGGAGAATGTGATTAGCTATTTACAATTGATATACCTGAGGCAATCATCACAGAGAAAGACAGCAAATTACCAATAAAAGTACCGCCATTTAAAGGCACCCTTGCTGTGCATCAAGTTTTATGGAAAAATGGGATCCAAAATTTAACATCTCGCAATGCAAGTTGCTTTGCGTGTGACCAATGTGACCATACATCTATGGGAAAGATCTTGGTTTCCTGAAATTGCCAAACTCAGATATGACCCCATCTATTCTCGAAAACCCGTGGTATCTCTCTTAACCACAAAAAAGACAGTACGGTAATGATTTATAATGAAGTTAATGAAGTTCTGATAAATATTACAAACACGCTCGAACTGCGACTTCAAGTCAAACAAATGTTAATGTTGCTGGTCCTTCCAATATAAGGATACTATCTAATAAACCATTTATTATTAATAAAAAAATCGGGCAAGAGAATGTCTGACCATGCTCAGAGTAGGGTTCCGAAGCCGAAATTTCTTTTAATAAATAAACCAATTCCCTATTATTATTATTTTGTTACTGGGTGCTTCCTCAGGTGATTTTAGTAGGTAGGAACACTTTAGTCGTCTCTATCTCAGGAACGCATAAAGTCTACTTAGTCGTTATAGTTCTTCTTTAACATTCGTTACATGTGCTTGAATTTAAGATATTTTTCAGATATACTAATTTAAACTCACACGATTTTGATTCATTATTATTACACTACACGGGACTTAATCGCGTTAAGGGATATATAATTAATTACTAAAATTAAATGTTGGCCCAATGAATAATCCAAGTTTGTGACCTAGAGCTCTGTTACCAATTAAAAAGGATCGGGAAAATTTGGGGCATCAGATTTTGGCCTAAAGGACTAGTTTTTCATAGTACCTTCTTAGAACGCAGCCCCAGAACACCTCTTGCGGATGATTTCTTGCGGCTGAAATAAGTGTTGTGGGAACGCGTGCAGTTGTAGGAAGGCAGGGGAGAAGATTGTACTTAGTCGGTCCTTAAGTTCTGTCAAAAGGTTTAGTCAAATAAAACTAACACTTGTTTATTTTTTAATTTCATAATATATAAAAGTTAAAAGCTTAATAAAAATACATTTTTAAGAATTAATAATCATTCCACATAGTTTCCGCAATTTCCGATACGATCTTCTAACATTCACGGCCGAAACCGATTAAAATACGCACCAGTTTTCTGGAAATATCACTTATTGAAAACGCTTTAAAGGTTAGTTTTTGTTAAGTAACAATCTTTTTTGTTTAATATTGTGAAGCCTCTCATCTGTGGCTATGTTTAGAGATCAGCATTATTTTCTTAACGACCCTCAAAAACCAGCTTATGAAGCTCGATGTTTGGTTTGTTTTCGTATTGCTGCAAATTGATGTGAAATCGTAGGGTCGATTTAATGAGTCGTGAAGATTGACCGGTGTACAAGCGGATCTTATTTGCTTGGAAAAACATTTGCATCAGAATTTAAAGGTAAAAGTCTGATCAATATGTCACGCAAATTTCGACTCAATACGAGGACTTTTACGAAAATTAAAGCCATTATCAGTATATTGGTCGTGCGTGTTTTGACCCATGATTTCTGGCCCCGAATGGAATGCTTAAAGCTCGCTCATCAAATAATTGCAATAGTAAAGAATATCAATTACACTTCTTTTTATTCTATATAAAATAAGGTTTTGATTGATGTACTACAGGTTTATGAAACTCTTCTATTTATTTTTTAAATTGTAATGAATCTCAGTGACAGAACTTATGAAACGACTAGGTACATGAGCAGTTGAATAGAAAATGATGAATGAGATGTGTATTAGTAATGCAAGAACAAGTTTGCACCTGATGGTATGTCCGCAAGGAGTGAAATCGGGCAGTGTCGTGTAAAAACGAACAGTCTCGTGTAGGAGGTATTCTGGCCAGATCGAAGCTGATTTTGGTCGCAGCCCTGGCGACTAGTTGGTACTGCAGCTCGTCAAGGTTGTTCAAAAAATATGCGAATTTTCTAAAAAATGTTTTTTGGAAGCCTTTATCTGTCAAACTATTGGGTCTACAGAGGCAGTTCTAGTCTCATATTGTAGCAACTTTTGTCTTATCTGTCTTGAGATGGTACTATCAAAAACTAGTAGGTACTTAAGAATTGTAATCGCCAAAATGTGAAAAAAGTCCAAAACTTCCGCGGATATTTATAATTTGAAAAAGTTGCGTTCGGCGCTCGAGGTCACAAACTTGGATTATATAGCTAACATCATAATCAATCAGAACTATCGGATTTGACGCAAGCTCATGATGATAAAGTTACTTGAGTAATAATTACAAAAGCCATGAAACTACTAAGAGCATTATCTTATCAGACAGGAACGTTATCAGGGAGACCTCGCCTGGGAAGATGTGCACCCGTTTAAATGGACCAATGAAATCAGAAACGGAAGTTTTTTCGCTAGACGACTGCACAAACGCGTCTTCTGGACTAGTACGCAGGCGATTAGTTAAATGATTGTTTGGGAGTGTTTCCCAAAAGGCACTTCTTCTTACCAAACAACATAGAGAGAAGTGATTATCATTTGCTAATAAATACAGTTAGTGGACCTTACAACTATGGAATAAAAGTCGTATTCTCGATTGAAAGTAAAGTAAATGTGATGAATTCGACGGTAAACGCTGCGTAAGGCGCCCAACAATATTTTTTTTCGATAATTATTACTGGAGTTAACTAAGAGTTAGGATTCGGAGTTGATCCATGAATACAGTATATGCATATCAGAGAATATCTTAGACATCCGATTATGATTCCGTACTCTGACAATCATTTGTCCGTAACGTGGATTTAACATAATTGTGATCCTAAACACACGGCAAACAGTGTTCCTTAGGGGTTTCCTTTGAGGATAAAATCATTCCGTTTTAGACTGACCTGCGAATATTCCGGATTTAAGTCCTATAGAATGCGAAATTTGTGTTACCTTGTTAAGGAAAGAGTGTCACACTTAGTCAAAACGAACTATACGAAGTCTTTGTTAAATTATAATAATGAACGTCAATACCGCGGTGCAGAGCTCTGTCATCGACGACAAATGCTACGCAACCAAATAAAAATAACTAGAAAATGTAACTTATAACGTTTTTACTATGTAGTCTCCATTTGGAACCTTTCTAATTATATGATCAGATGATCACCACTGTATATTTATCTAAAAACATAAAGGCGCTTGATTTTGTAACATTAAAGTTTGAGGACTTGTCCGCTCCCATGTTTTGATTCTCATTATTTCTTTTAATTAATGTTTTGATTTTGTTTTATTTTTATCAGGCCCATGTGATCGCTCAACATTCCTACAAATCGGTCAAAAGGAAGCCGGTGGACGAGGTACAGTCTCCTTCCAAGAAGAAGAATCAATATGTTTGTGCCACTTGTAGACGCAGTAAGTTCATTTTCACTTCAGTTAACCCGTCGAACGCTTAATAAAATCAATTAACTGCCATTATAATATGCAGATGGCAATTAGATTTCTATATAACAATTGCGTTATACGCACACGCCAACTGTCACCGTCTATGGTCGGAAAAAGGGTAGAGCAATAGCTCATCTTATGCGCAAGTCGTTTCGGGATAAAGATTTAAATTGCCTTTTTCCTTCTAATTGTGAATTCCTGATATGCCGTATATGGTGTATTAAGTGTCCATTCACGTAAGAACTGCTATTCGGAAAAGAATACCACAACGAAGTATAATGTTGGTTACATTTTGTCACGCACCCATGACCTAAATCAATAAATATAATAAAAAACATTTATTTCAGACCATACGAAAAGCCATATTAAGTTAGTAACAATGGCAAAGTAAGACTACAGTCCATATTTTCATTCCATAGACTAAAATTACATTTCATGTGTTGCATGTTTTTTGCGACTCATAAATAGTGATGTGATTCAACCGGTACTTACCAACAAAAATATGGGGGTACTTATAATTATTGAACTTTATAAAAGTGTTCCTAACGCAATGAGTGGATAATCCGAGAAGTCCTTAATTGTTACGATACATTAGGTAAAAATGCTACCCTTTCGTAGATATTTAATATTTTTGTAAATTTATACAATATATTTCTTAATTTTAAAGGTAAATTTTATTCTATTCGAAACTCAATACCTATCATAAAAACTGAAAATTCATCAAACCACTCACTTTATTATTTTGATTGAACTAAACAAGTGTAACAAATAAATTAAACACCAATAATATGAAATAATAATTACACGAGTAAACGCACTGAACAAATCCGATCACTTTACGAGAAAAGTACGATCACGAAACGACGATACGATCAACAAAAAGCGTCAGTTTCTTTTTTTTTTATGTTGGCACTAATGGTCTTAAAAATAGGTTAAAGGTTGAATACAACGAAGATTTTAATTGTTACTTATTTTCAATAAGTACCTAAAATAGTACATTACTGCAGAGGCCGTGAAGTAAGGGACTCAAGGACGAATTTGGGAACACTTCAATCTTACGCTGGAAATCTTACGATGGCAATCTCAAGACTGCAATCTAACGATGGCTTCAAAACAGCCAACTTACGATAGGAATCTCAAGACTGCAATCTTACGATGGTAATCTCAAGACTGGAATCTTACGATGGCAATCTCAAGACTGCGATCTTAAGATGATAATCTTAACACTGCAATCTTACGATGGCAATGTCAATACTGGAATCTTATGATGGCAATCTCAAGACTGCCATCTTCAGATGGCAATCTCAAGACTGCCATCTTATGATGTCAATCTCAAGACTGTGCAATCTTACGATTGCAATCTCAAGACTGCAATCTTACGATGGCAATCTCAAGATTTTAATCTAACGATGGCAATCTCAAGACTGCAATCTTACGATGGCAATCTCAAGACAGCAATCTTACGATGGCAATCTCGAGGCTGCAAGCTTACGATAGCAATATCAAGACTGCAATCTTACGATATGGCATTCTAAATACAGCATATAGTACCGTTTTTTTATGTCGCAAAATATGGTTACAGACTCTAGTGGTTGTTGGAAGTATGTAATTTTACCTTTGTCAGTTTAATTAGTAAGCAAATTTAAAAAGTTAAAGCACAGGCCAATGCTGTTTTTTCTTAGGTTTTTCATGTCTTCATTTCGTGACATTAACGCATACATTTCCGAGCATGTTCGAGAAAATATTTTTTCATCACACTTTCACGTAAACAGTATCTAAACATACAGGTTAACTGGGCCGTAAGCCCCATATAAAACCCTCGACCTTTTTTTTTTCATGAAAATCTAGGTCGGTAAGTAAATTTTTTTTAATTTATAGCGCAGCACACCGTTCATGCAAGTTCAAGCAAGGAGTTTACACGAAATTGAAAAATTGTTTTAAAATGTTATCTAAACAGTAATTTCATCACACTTTCACGTAAACAGTATCTAAACATACAGGTTAACTGGGCCGTAAGCCCCATATAAAACCCTCGACCTTTTTTTTTTTCATGAAAACCTAGGTCGGTAAGTAATTTTTTTTTAATTTATAGCGCAGCACACCGTTCATGCAAGTTCAAGCAAGGAGTTTACACGAAATTGAAAAATTGTTTTAAAATGTTATCTCTAAACAGTAATTTCATTGCAATCTCGCTACATGTTATAAATTTTAATAAATAAGTTTTTTCTGCCCTATAATTTCATTTATTTACTCGCAAATGTGATGAAAAACATTGTATGTTTCACGGGCGGTACGGGAATTACGAACCTCGACTCAGAAAGCCCTCAGTCTTCGACTTCGGTCTTCTACTAGAGCCTCGGTCGTAATTCCTTACTTACCGCCCTTAATACACAATGTACTATTTCACGCCACTGCTCGGAAATGTGGCAAAAGATGGTCTGTTCTTGGTCCCCAAAACAATCGATAGTTGTACATTGAATGAGCAGGCCTACTATGAATTTAAATAGACCAACTATGCTAACATTGTTGGTCTGTTCCATTAACCAATAACATCGGTCCGCTGATCACTAATTCGACCAATCAGAACACACTTTGTGCTGCATATGAAATTAAATTGGCCAATGAGAAGTCGTTTTATTTTTTTAATAATATTCGTCCCTTCACGGATAGGCAAAGGAATCAGATTCCATACAGCCATATAATGTCTGCTTTTAATTATCTGAAATAAAGTTTTTGTCACGGTGAGAGTCGTCAGTTTAAAAAACGCCTTATAAGATTTTTTTTTATTTCCTCGCAGTAGTCGTGAAAAGCACTGGTTAAGCCTCGGCCGAAAGTGCAATAGATGGACTCGTACTTTCGAGGGCCTCCGCTACGCGTCGGCCTCGAACTAACTCGTCCATCTATTGCTTACTTTCTAACCTCTACAACAATGTACTATTCTAACGTACATAGTAATTCTTATTATATACTTAGGTCATTAGGTTATACACCACGAGCCGAAAGAACAACACTGTTTCTTAAAAGCTGCCTACATTATTTTATTTAGCTGCAAACGTGTGATTACATTTTATATTTACAATAATGTCGTCATCTGAAATTAGTCGTCGTAAACTAATAGTGAACACTCACTTAGAAAATCCCAGTTGGAGTCAGGTTAGAGTAGCAAAACATTTAAATCTGCCTCGATCTTCTGTCGGAAAGGTTTTAAGATGCTACAAGGGGAGCCTTGTAGCATCTTAAAACCTTTCCGACAGAAGATCGAGGCAAAAAAAAAGGGTTTCAGAACAAAAATCTTGCTAAGAAAATCAAAGCTGCTTTTAAGACTAACGACGAAAACTAGCCAACAAGTTAAGTACAACTAAGTCTATGGTTCATCGAGTAAAACTAAATAGTGGGTTGAAAACATTTAAAGTCCAAAAAGTTCCAGACAGGACGCAAAAAGAGAAAGTGGCTAAATCAAGGGCAAGAAAGTTATACACTAATTTCTTCTCAAAGTACGATTGCTGCGTGATGGATGACGAGACGTATGTGGTTGCTGACTTCAAACAAATTCCGGGCCAAGAATTTTATGTTGCTAGTCAAAAGGATAATGTCAACCCTAAACATAAATGTAAAATGGCCAGCAAATACCCCCAAAAGTACATGATCTGGGAAGCCATATGCACTTGCGGTCTAAAAAGTGATGAATTTATTACTACGGGCACGGTTAATGGCGATATTTACGTAGAAGAATGTTTGGCTAAGCGGTTATTACCACATAATACATAAACACAATTCATCTGTGTTCTTTTGGCCTGATCTAGCTTCTTGCCACTATGGAAAAAAGCTAAAGACTTTAATTTTGCGAATAATGTCCATGTTGTCCCATGGAAGCTGGACTGACGATCTGATAAAGGTCGCGGGAAACCGCTGGATGACAGCAGCAGAGGACCGATCGTTGTGGAAAACCTTGGGGAAGGCCTTTGTCCAGCAGTGGACGTCTTGCGGCTGATAATGATGATGATGATGATGATGTCCCAAAAGAGGCAAACCCACCTAATTGCCCTGAACTTCGCCCAATTGAGCGTTACTGGGCTCATATGAAAAAAAAAACTCAAATACACAAAGTCTGTAGCTGGAAATATTCAAGATTTTAAGAGAAAGTGGAGAAACCAAGTCAAAAACATCGACAAGGTCCATGTTCAAACTTTGATGAAAGGAACAAAAGCTAAAGTACGCAAATTTTGGCATGGTTAAAATAAAATTTATAGCAATGTACATAATTTTCATGTCAAATTCAACCATTTTTCATATAAAATAAATATTTACAGTATTACCTTCATTTTTATTAAAACACTACTTAAATGACTTGCTACTTTTTAACCAGACCACTTCTTACTGTACTTAACTATCAATTTTTGTCTAACGTGTGTTAACTATTCATTAAAGTGTTTATTTCTATATTTGAGTGTCTGATATAAGTCTAGAAACTGATTCTCATTTCTGCTTCCGATATATTCACGCTAAGACAAATTTAATGATTATTGCCTGGAAGGTCTAGTTCCTTGAATGTCCATTTTCCTGGAATGTCCAGTTCCTCTAATGTCCAGTTCCTTGAATGTCCAGTTCCTTGAATGTCCATTTGCCTGGAATGTCCAGTTCCTTGAATGTCCAGTTCCTCGAATGCCCAGTTCCTTGAATGTCCAGTTCCTCGAAGGTCCAGTTCCTTGAATGTTCCTCCTGGCCTATCGTCTACAATATACCTACCTTATCCTATTTCCTTAGTTGCTTCTTACGACATCCAAGGGCGAAATGGCGAGGTGTCATTCTAAACCCGTCCCGCCCCCTTATTGTCTAACACAAATTAGTATAGCTTTCAAACAGTTTCAAACCAATTTCACCTAGATACGTCCGACCTGTCAAAATTTGTATGGCGTAATGTCATCTTGAAAATGATTGCGATTGTGAGGAGTTGCGAGATGTGTTTATTACGAAGGAAGTCACGGGCAAACACTATACTATCTACAACGTGTTACAAAATACCCCGTAAAAAATATAATAAATTATCAAAGCCAAAAATATTAAAATATTAATATTGTCAACCCTAGTAAGCTGTCATGTCAGGGAACCGGAGTTAGCATAGATTATTTAACAGAGAGGCCGGTAGGCCAAGGAATTGAAAGGTACCAATTTTAATAATTGTCAACTTTAATGGTTTCTCTGTTTTTCATCCACAAAGGTTCAATACAACGATGTCATTATGCTTAAAGTACTGGCTTTAAAAAACGTCAAGACGGAATAAAAAATATGTTGTCAATTTCAAAACTTCTTATCGATATTCTACAATTGTTCCGTGTTTTTCCATATTTTTTTCCAAAATGACGATGTTTTCTAACTCAGAATATTACGATATGATGTTATGCGTAGGCCATGAAGATAGCAATTTAAATCGTGCTCGCGAACTGTATCGGCAACGATTTATCGATGGAAGACCACCCGCTGAACAGCGACGGCTACCTTCGTACCAGTGTTTTCTCAACATGTCAAGACGCATACATTCCATAGGCTCCTTTCATCGGCCTTCTGGAAGTGGAAGTCCAAGCACAGTCGATGCCAGGCAGGCTGAGTTAGTGTTAGAGCATTTTGAAGAAGAGCCAACCACGAGTACGAGACGAGCCGGAGCAAGATTCGGTATGAACCATGTTGCAGTTTGGCGAATTCCTCGTGACGACACGCATTCACCCTTATCATTATCGCCGGACACAGGAGCTGATACCCTCTGATCTTGCTCCCAGGAGGAACTTCTGCGAGTGGTATCTGAGGCAGTTAGAGGAGAACCCTAATTTCGTAAACTATGTTATGTGGACCGATGAGGCAACTTTCACAAGGTCAGGACTTTCAAATGTGCATAACGATCACGTTTGGGCTTGCGAGAATCCACACGCTTCACGGCAGGGCAGATTCCAACATCAGTCGCGGCTGAATGTGTGGTCTGGCATTTATGACGGGCATGTCGTTGGTCCCGTCATTTTGCCATCACGTCTGAACGGGGGCAACTACCTAACGTTTTTACAAACGGAATTCGAAGAGGTGATTGACGACTTTCCTGTGGCCGACAGGGATTACTTTGACAACCAAAGGAACATGGTGTTTCAACACGATGGAGCTCCGGCTCATTTTGCTCGCGACGTGCGAGAGTATCTCAACGTTCGCTTTCCACGAAGATGGATCGGACGTGGAGGACCGGTGCTATGGCCCGCTCGTACTCCGGACATCACACCCTTGGACTTCTTCTTATGGGGTTATGTGAAGGACAGAGTCTATTTCTCCGATTGCCCAACGGTTTTCGAGATGGAGCAGCGTGTAAGATCGGTGTTCGCGTCAATAACAAGCCATAACCCGACGAGCGAGGTTGTGCATTGAGCAAGGCAGAGCTCACTTTGAGCCGTTCCTGTAAATTTGACGTTCATTAAGAAAAAGTGTTAGTTTAGGTTTCTTAGGTTAAAATCTTCCAAAATTCGACTTGTAATATGTATCTAATCGAATTCTGTTCATTTTATTTCTCTTTACCGTTTCGCGAATTGTACTTAACATTCTGCGTAGTTTACTCTTTAATTTTACTGAAATAGGGTTAGCACATGAATGAACAAAAATAATGTTTTTTTTTTTGGCGGTAAGTCATACAGTGATAGTACGACTCTCAAATATTGTAAATAGACTTGTTATAAGGCACCATTTAACCCCCTTTCGGCTTTACGGGTATTTTTGTAACACCCTGTATAGTGACTGGACATGAAATAAGTATACGTAAAAAAGTACAGGATAACAGTTATATTCCTGTAGGATAACATTACCACTAAATTCCATAACAATTTACCCTGTTGGCAGGAACATATTGGACGTTAAGGGAATTAGACTTTTGGAGAACTGGACGTTAGAGGATTGGACGTTTGAGGAACTGGACGTTTGAGGAACTGGACGTTTGAGGAACTGGACGTTTGAGGAACTGGACATTAGAGGATTGGACGTTTGGGGAACTGGACGTTAGAGGATTGGACGTTTGGGGAACTGGACGTTAGAGGATTGGACGTTTGGGGAACTGGACGTTAGAGGATTGGACGTTGGGGGAAGTGGACGTTAGAAGCCAGAATTAATTTAATAGCTAAGGAACGATTTAATCGTGACTGACTCTTCAGTGAGGCGGTTAGACTAATACTATATAAAAAAATTACAAAAAAAGCTGAAGAATAAAAATTTGCGTTATAATATTAAAAAAATCTTTGCTCATGACAGATTTTTCAAATTTACGGCCAAGTATTAAATCGTCTCACCACGCCAACTACGCCACTTGACACAGTAGCAAAATGTCAAGCGTTCGATATAACACTGTTCCCTTTTGTATCCTCACTGTTTTGTCAATGATCTATTTTCCTTTTAACCTAATAAGATCTATGTAACTTACTGTTTGTGTTCCAAATAAATAAATAAATAAATTAGCATTTTGTTCAAGTAAACTAACGTCTTCAACGTAAAAAACGAAAAAAGTTTTTAGTCTGAGTGCCTTGACTGTAGATGCCGAAACCAGACCGCTGAAGAGGAGGTTATGAAGGCGTTGCTAATGTAATTAAAAACTTCGATTTGATACTGTAGATTTATTATAGGTTGCTGGTATACAGAAATAGTTATGCGCAGCTAAGTGGAAGTTTAGAAAGCTAGTGACTTGCCATTTTTGACTCGTTTAAGCTCAATGGATTATTATTTTAGTGGGGATAAACCTTTTGATATTACTTGAGGAACAGATTTAGATTATTGAGATGTATCATTTTAGTATTTATGTAATTTGGAAACATTTAAAAATAGGGGAAAATAATCAAATAAAATTAATTAAAATTTATGCAATAAAAAAATGTTTCATACGCAACAATTGCTGTAATTGTATGGCAGTGTTCAATTTGGTTTTTTCTTGATTTTAATCTATGTACATTGTTGCAGGCTTCGTTACATCTACAGATTTAATGGTGCATGAGACTTGCCACAATAAGGCCACTTGCTACGGCTGTAACCACAAGTTCGACACCTTCGAACAGCTCACGAAGCACCGCGTGCGCTGTACAGTTATCATTAATAAAGAACTGCCTAAGCCTAAAACGCTGGAAGACGTAAAAAGGTAATTGCATAAATAGATACGAGCGAAAAACCTCTGGTGTTTTGTGCTGTTTGGTAAAATAGTAACTGCCTATCTAATAAATATTTTTTTACTCCCACATGCTCGGAAATATTAAATTTACTGCGTTCCAGGCCCAGGAAAAATTAAAAAAATGTTATTAATTAGCAGCCGCCGCAAAAATGAAAGCAAATTTCATTTCATTACATACCAGGTGCTTTATTTTTTACTTTTTAGGGTTCCGTAGCCAAATGGCAAAAAACGGATCCCTTATAGATTCGTCATGTCTGTCCGTCCGTATGTCACAGCCACTTTATTCCGTAACTATAAGAGCTATACTATGGGAACTTTGTAAGTAGATGTATTCGGTGAACCGCATTAAGATTTTCATACAAAAGTAGAAAAAAAAACAATAAATTTTTGGGGTTCCCCATACTTAGAACTGAAACTCAATTTTTTTTTACATCAAACCCGTACGTGTGGGGTATCTATGGATAGGTCTTCAAAAATGATATTGAGGTTTCTAATAAAAAAAAATTTTAAACTGAATAGTTTGCGCGAGAGACGCTTCCAAAGTGGAAAAATGTGTGTCCCCCCCCCCGTTACTTCTAAAATAAGGAAATGATAAATGTAAAAATAATATATGATGTACATTACCATGCAAACGTCCACCAAAAATTGGTTTGAATGAGATCTAATAATTAGTTTTTTTTTAATACGTTATAAATCGCAAACCGCATTTTACCTTTCATTCAATCAACTCCAGTATAATAAAGAATAAAGAAAAACATTTATTTAGATGTATAGTGGTACGGAACCCTACGTGCGCGAGTCCGACTCGCACTTGGACGGTTTTATAACCATGTTTGGACTAGGCTAACTAACTCCAAATAGCCAAACACTCGTACAATCAATTTACTTCTATGATTATTTTACTTTTTACTGTCATAGACTAACAGCGTTTACAACGTATTTAACACTTTCATTGCCACCGACCCGCTAGGATAAAGATAAAGATAAAGAGACATTTATTCGCAACAAAACAAAACCACATTACACAGATAAAACAATATCAAGACACAGAAAAATTGTTACGAAACGGTCCCAACTCAGCATTCGCTAGCCGTAAAGGCAGCACTGGTCTTCCGTTGGAACCGCTTGGTGAAAAAACGGAAAGTGACACATTTAACACAAAACAACGCTAAAAGAAAAACATTAAGGATCAAACACAATAATTTGTTCGAGATTATCTCAAACGTCTCAAATGACCATAAAAAATTATAGCCTGGTAAAGTTGGCAACACAAAGGAAACAGAATCAATAAAATAATACCAAAGATAACTAGGCTAGGCGGGTCCATTTTGTGTGAAAGTCAGAGACCTTGGAAAAAAGTGTTACAAATAGTTTGATTAATTTTAAAGAAAATCGTTCATAAATAATAAATTGCCCAAATAACATAAACGCGTAATAAATGTTAAAACTTAAACTTCAACCACAAAAACTAAAAAAAATCGTCTAAGACATATACAGCTAAATATGTTCAAAAATATATCTATTACTCCCTTAACGGTTTGCACCTAGCGACATAACAACCTGTATTTTCTCGCATTGTTGGACAAAAGCACTATACAAGCCTCATTCGGGAATAGTGTTGAATAAGTCCGGAAAAAAACCAGTTTATTCCAAACAACTCGTTGTTTTTCGTATTTTTATAGATAAAACAATGATATTATCTGCTCTGACTTTAAACATCTATCTTCGGTCTTATTTGCACCTACAAATGGGTGACATCGATGACATCGAGGCAGAAGCAATGGAAATACGAGGGGCGTTCAATACATTCTCGGTATTGGTATCTTGCAAACCTTTTTAATAGACTTCTTAATATTGACAGTCATTCACTGACAGTAAAAAAAAAAAAAAAAAATCCCACACGTTTTTTCTTTTTCTGCTACTGCTGAACAAACGCAATCACCATGAGCGATTTTACAATGTGAATTAAATTGGAGCATCGAGCAGTGACAAAATCTTAACATGTCCAAAGTTAGTGCGAGATGGGTACTACGAATGTTGACACCGTTTCAAAAGCATACGCGCGTTGCTTGTTGTTCCGACTTCATTGAGCTGTGTGGTGAAAACCCTGATAGTTTGCTCCAAAAAATTGTTAGTGGAGATGAAACTTGGGTTTATCATTATGACCCTGAGAGCAAACAAGAGTCGATGCAGTGGCACGTTAAAGGAACACCTTATCCCAAGAAATTCAAAGTCGTCCCTTGGCTGGCAAGATCATGGCGACAATATTCTGGGATTGTGAAGGGATATTATTAATAGATCGTAAAGAAAAGGATTTCAATATATCAGGAGAGTACTACGCTAACATTTTACGCCAATTACGGGAAGCAATCAAAGATAAGAGGAGCGGAAAATTTACCAGAGGAGTAGTGCTTCTTCATGACAACGCCCCTGTGCATACTGCTCATGTTACCAAGGCTGCTGTTCTTGAATCTGGGTTCGAAACTATTACTCACCCGCCGTACAGTCCAGGCTTGGCCCTCAGCGAATACTTTTTGTGTTCCAACCTTTAAAAGAATCTTCGTGGACATCGATTTTCTAATGATGAAGCGTTGAAGGCAGCGGTGGTGGAGCATTTTGACACCAAAAACAAAATATTTTTATGAGGGGTTAAAAAAACGAATTGACAGATGTTATAAGTGTACATAGGGGGGGAATAAAGTAAGTACTCAAATTTCTCCTTCATTTTTGAAAACGTTTTAAAATTTTTACTTCTCTTAATTTATTTCTTCATGACGGTCCCATCTATTATTGTTAAAGTACACCACCAGAATTTTTTCCATATTTTCAGGCGTTAAACTTCTCCGTCTCGGCTGAAAAATCCATTTCAGGTGGCTAAAAGACTTTTCAACTTCTGTGGAGGTTATGGGAGCATAAAAAAATTTGATAAAGTGATCAACCGTATTTCGTTTATTTTTTGGTTGTAATGTGACTTCTTCACCTTTTTGTAAGAAATTGATTTGTTTCATTGTTTCGTACCCGGAGTTTTTGTAAAAAACGTTTTTAAATTTCTCGTATATAATTTTCCCCTTTTTGTCCAAATATATTTTAGATAATGCAGACTGTACCTTCTTTACTATTCGCACTCCAAATTCTAGTGTCAGATTTGTTGATTGTAATTTCTTTATAGACTCTTGAATGATATTTAGATTTTCGGCAATAAATTTAAGTTCACCCTGAAGAGAAGATTTATTTAGTGCAGCCTTGGCTTTTTTAACTGCTTTCCCATCTGATGCAGAAAATGTATTCAGAACTCTTCTTATATCTTTAAAATTTTTAGCGTAATAGTTTGCTGCTTACAACCATGTGCCCCATCTTATAATGGTTGGTTGCGGCGGTAGAGGTACATTTGGTAACATGTTTTTAAATACATTGATTCTCCAGGGACACTTTAAAAATACTTTTTTGACCGATGATATCAAGCTATTAACATTTGAAAACAGACACCTGACTTTCTTAGCAACCCTATTTAATCCGTGAGCTGCACATGTTAAGTGAGTCATGTTTTGAAAAACTGAATCCAATTTCTTACTCATTTTCATCATATAAGGTGCTGCGTCAGTCAACAACAATAGAACTTTTTTGAAATTATCGCTATTGGAATCACAGCACCAAAATGTTGATAGGGACGTTATAATCAAATTTGCAACAGTTTCATTATTTGTCTGCTCTAAACATTTACTTGCAATAACATACGGCCGACTTGGTGTGTTGTGAGAAAGATTGCCAATGACAACATTTGCAATTTGGTCACCGTTAGCATTTGTAGTTTCATCTACAGACCCGTAGATGTATTCGTAATTGTTTCCAATTTCGTTCCTAATTTGTTGATACGTTTCATTGTAAATTGGAGTAAGAAATTTTTTTCTGATGTGAGATTGCGAAGGCACGGAAAAATTCCCGTATCGTCCAGAAATGCAATTTTGAATAAAACCGCGAAAATTTGGATTCTCTAATTGGTACCACGATATTTTGCAAGCCACCATAAACATAGTAAGATCTTTGTAGAATTTATATTTTCCTTCTTAAATACTTGTATGTCTTTCGGTTTTCATGTGCCTAACAAGAGAATATTTTTTGCGATGAAAGGTCACTTGACATTTGCTACAGTGTAGCTTAGACCCGCGTTTAATTATCTCGGGATGCTTTTTAAGCAAGTCTTCTATTTTTGAAGAGGCATTATTTATTTTTAATGCACAAATATAAAATATGTATTAAATAGCACGTCTTTACAAATGACAGTGTCCGATGACATTGACAAGTATTGTTTCATATCATATTAGTGTCTAAGTAAGACACTTGACACTGAGGAAGCGATGCAAGGTACTGCAGCCCATCAGAGCCCCGCTGATATTCGTTTAACGCATATATCTTTAGATGACCTGCGTCGTTCAGTGCGTAGGCTAAAAACTGGTTCATCTCCGGGGCCGGATGGTATACCTAGTTTCATGGTCAAGGACTTAGAATAATAACACATAGAAACCTAGTCCGCGCACCAAAACCGTCAGACTTAAACTACACCATTCTGGTGTACTCGGCGATCGCCGCCTGTCAGTCGCAATCACGTCACACAGCGTCAACAGCTCCCGGATTTTTATTGATTATGACGATTTGTATTGTTAATGGGTGCCACAACACTTAAGACCAAGAAAATAAACACTATAAAATAACATTCCACGTGTAAGTAATATGTTTTGACTTGTTGTTTTACGTAAAACATTCACTAAAATATTAAATTATTTTCTAACGACATTACATGAAAATGTTGCCATTAATAACGAAATTTTTCCCCCTAAATTGTTATAGTAAGTACTTGTTCTATTTTGTGATATTCTGTGATACGAATTGAATTACTAGTTTTTCTCGTTCAAGATTTCCTTCTAATCCGATTATTGCCGCACGTTGGATTGAAAAAATTAGGCTTAATCGAAATGAAAGCTGGTGGAAGCCGTCTAGGAGGACAAAAATATGTTCTGTACATTTTAATGACACAGAATCTTACTAAAGGTGGCTTGTGCAAACTACGTCGGGACGTGGTTCCTACTAAGGTGATTGCGAGTATATACTGGGTGTCCCTGGATAAATTGAATTTTAGTCCGCCAAAAAACCACCGCACTGTGGGAGCGCGTAGAACAAACGGTCGGACATGCTTGAAAATAAAATGTTTCACTTTCTTGCTGTTAAATGACTTTTTTGTAAACTTTAACGCTTAGACCATCATGTCTTATTATTATTTTTTCACTTATTTGCCTTGTTGGTGAATAGTACTCGAACAAACATCACTATCCGATAAACCCGTAAAACTCGACTATACTTCTAGGTACTATTTTAACTGTTGTGTAGTAGTTGAGGTCCTTTTTTTGATTTTATTACAAAGAATATATGTTTAAGTATCGCCACAACAAATAATATCTAGGTGTTTCATATTATAATTAATTATAATTGCTGTTTTATCATTCATGTAAAATTAAACTAGAAAGTCATGATTATAAAAAATGTGCCAAGCAATTCCAAGATACTAAGTATTACAAGTTATAAGTTAAAGATAATTTTAATACGCTGCATTTTAACCTTACCCGAACTTAGCCGAATTTTAGAGATATTTGCAATTGGAGGTCATTTTTCGAAAGCGCCTATTTAAAAGAAATAGCAATTTGTTTCTTAAATCTGCTAAGGCAGGCAGCCGAATAGAAATGCAGTTCTAACATCGAAGAATCGGTAAATATTTATTTATACATTAAATATTACGTTTTTTGTGTCAACCGAGCGCATGAATTAACTCCTTGATTTTTACAAATAAATAAATAAATTAACGGCAAATATTATAATTTGTACCTGGCACTTCAAAACTTATAGTGCAAGTAATTTCAGTATACCCGCAAAATTAAAAATGTCTTCACACTAAGCCGTCGTCAATCGTTGTGCGTGTTGTTATAATCGGAATATAATGGAAAAACTAAAAACAAATCGTGATTTATATAATCTGCTTAAACATGATCTGCGAGATCATAGTATTGCTGTAGAAAAAGTGATGGCTGTATTTCCAAATACCATCTCTTCGGAAATTAAATCGTAAGTATTGTTTAATGTTACTAAAACGTATATTTTTTTGTATTGAATACTAAACAATTTGCTTACTTTATTGCAGTGCTATAAACGGTAAAATAAGGAAATTTCTGTATACCGTGAAGAATAAACGGAAAGACAAATGTTGGAAAGAAGATTTGTTTCTATCTACATGTGGCAGTTGGCTTGATTTACAAATAGACTGGTCTCATGTTATTAACACTAAGCCTCCGACTTTGCTTTCATCGACATCGACATCCTCTAAAGCATATTTTAATACATTGAGTGATCGTCAAAAGAGAAGGAGAACTGAATCTGTAAGATCCCTCCCCATAGATTAGCTAAACTACGTAGCATCAAAAAGTATCAGACACACACATGCTAAATTTATCTTTGACTTCATTCAAACACACCCGGCACACATTACAAAAGTTAAGGAATTTTGCGAAAAACTCTTAAATAACACGGACGAGTCTAAATCCTTATCTGACGACGATGCACTTAGCTTGTATGTGAACTCTGACCTAACTAGAGAGCAGTACTCGCAATTGCGATTATCTGTTAATAATATTGCTCCCGGATTATTTCCTGCTTATGCTCAAATTCAAAAACTGAAGAAAGAGTTGTGTCCAGTACCTGAAGCAATAACTGTAGCTGAAAATTATGTTAGTATTAATTTGCAATGTTTACTGGATAAAACAATAGAAAGAATAATGCGACCTTTAAAATTTGACAATACCAAAGAATATAATCTTGTCTTGGTTCTAAAATGGGGATGCGATGGAGCCTCTTCTCAGTCTGTTTACAAGCAAAAGAGTTCAGACCCTCTACACGATGATTCATCTGTATTTGTTTGTAGCCTCGTTCCCCTTCAACTCAATAATGAAGATTTATCTGAATCCATTTGGAAGAATCCTACACCATCATCCTCTCGTTATTGTCGACCAATATCTTTTCGGTTCGAAAAAGAAAACAAAAATTTAACAAAGAAGACCACTGCAGAATTAAATGAAGAAATAAGGCAATTACGTCCATATGTTTTCAAAAATGTCGTTGTGAATTATAAAATGTTACTAACGATGGTTGATACAAAAATTTGCAATGATATAACAGATACATCATCAGCCATGAAATGCTTTATTTGCGGTGCTACTCCAAAAGCTATGAACGACATCGATGTAGCTTATAATCGTGAACCAAATCAAGACTGTTTTGAATTCGGCATGTCCTCTTTACATGCGTGGATTAGGAGCTTTGAATGTATGTTACATATAGCATACAATTTATCATTCAAATCTTGGTCAGCAAGAGGAGAAAATAAGAATGTCAGAGAGCAATCAAAACGCAACATACAAGATGAATTCAAAAGAAGATTGGGGTTGTTAATAGATATGGTTAAGCAAGGCGTGGGAAACACAAATGATGGCAACACTGCTCGGAGATTTTTCGCAAACTTCCAGATTAGTGCGGATATAACGGGTCTAAATGTAGATCTTTTAAAAAGATTTTACATAATACTACAAGTCATAGCTTCAGGACTCGCGATAAATGTAGATTCGTTTCGTTTTTATACACGTGAAACTGCGGAGTTATACGTGCAATTGTATGGATGGTACTATATGCCCGTTACCATCCATAAAATATTAATTCATGGAGCAGACATTATAAAACACAACGCAATCCTGCCAATAGGTGCATTATCGGAAGATGCACAAGAATGCAATCATAAAATATTTCGATATGTGAGACTTCACCACACACGCAAAATATCTAGGATTGCTTGCAATACTGATCTGATACATGCATTACTTTTACGGTCTGATCCGGTTATCTCCAGTAACATTAAAAGGACAACGAAAAAAAAACTGTTGATCGAAGCGCAGCCACTCATCAGTGAAACCGAAACCCAAATTATAGAGTATGAGTAACCTTTTGTAATTTTTTATATCATAACCATAACGGAGAAATGATGAAAATATGACCTCTTTTCTTATAAATAACAACAATATCTACAATAATTATTTACTATTTCGACAGTGCGCCTTGTGTAATTTAATAGCAATCTCTTTAGATGATATAATTTTAAATTGTAGGCGTAATAAAGAAATATGCATTTTTAAGTGAATCCTAAGCACAGGACCAATAAAAAACTTATCAAGGGATGTTTGCATGCGACCAGAATAAAATACTGACAAAAATCTTGCGTTTTTTTTTTTTTTTTGCTATATAATCGGAAGACTATTCTTTTCCCCTATTAATATGTTGCTAAAAATGCACTATACTAGCATTTCGTTATAATTTAGAGGCCATAATAATAGCAGTTTATCTGCAATAAACAGTTTACTGTCGCGCACTCGCATGTCCGACCGGTTGTTCTACGCGCTCCCACAGTGCACCGGCCAAAAAAGTACCTTAGTACATTTAAACTACCTACTTAAAATATGATATTTTATGCGAATTAGAAAGAGACAAAACATTTTCTTATTACATAAGTGTTAATAAACGTTTGTATTATTACTAAGTAACTACAAAAAATTATCGAATTTAACAAAAATGATTATATGAAAAAATCCCCTAGTTTAGGGGGAAATGTAATCCGCTAGCAACATTATTTGTTTACTTGTGTGCGTGTTGTCGTGTGTTAGTACGCGTTGATTACGCCCACATGAATCCATTTTGTGCGACACTTTTGACGGGTTGGCTGTAGGAAACTATCATTCTATGTGTTATTATTCTAAGGGTCAAGGACTGTTTGTCTGTGCTAGAGGGGCCCTTGCTGTTCATATTCAACCTCTCAATTGCAAAGGGAATTTACCCGTCGTTGTGGAAAGTTTCAAGGGTTACACCAGTTCCCAAAGCGTCGTGTTCTGCGGACATCACCGATTTCAGACCTATTGCTATCTTGTCTGTTTTTGGGAAGGTTTTTGAAAATGTCATCAATCGCCGCATCACGTTGCAAGCATCATCTTACTTTGACGACTCTCAGCACGGTTTTCGAGCTGGTAGGTCTACCTGTACTAATAACGTCAACTATGTGGACTATGTGCTTCACCATATGGATAGGTTCAGGCAAGTGGATGCGGCATACTTTGACTTTCAAAAAGCTTTTGATCAAGTTGATAACGATGTCCTTCTACGCAAACTCTCCATTTTCGGATTTTCCTTCGACTTATTAAAATTATTTGCTGATTATCTTACCGACCGAAGGCAATATGTCCAAATATCGGGCTTTACATCAGAAGACTTCTATACTCGATCTGGCGTAAGTCAGGGCAGTTCCCTTGGGCCAACCCTGTTTTTGATCATGGTCGACGATCTGCCAGCAGTCGTCCGTTATTCAAAGTGCCTACTGTTTGCGGATGATTTGAAGCTGTTCGCAGCCATAGACGGGCCTGATGACTGTACAGCGCTACAGTGCGACATAAACTCTGTGATGGACTGGGCACATATAAATAAGCTGTACTTCAATACTAGCAAATGTAACGTGATTACATTTACTCGATCCCGTGTGCCGGTGGAAACGATATACTTTTTGGGAAATACTCCCCTAAGTCGTGTAAACAGCGTCCGCGATCTTGGTTTGCATCTCGACTCTAGGCTAGATTTTCATGAGCATGTCATTAGAACATGCAAAGACGCATGTAAATCCCTAGGTTTTATTATGAGAGCAGCTGCGCAATTCAAAAGTGTCAAGGTTGCAAAGTTGCTATTTAATGCTTTCGTCCGTACTAAGCTTGAATTTAACTGTATTGTCTGGGACCCTATGGAAGCCAAGTACACTCTTATGCTGGAAAGGGTGCAACGGAGATTTGCTAGGTACCTATTTAAGAGGATGTACGGGTATTATCCGTTTCTATATCCGTCTCTCTTTGTGCTTGGAATGGTCGGGCTATACACACAGATGCACAGGCGGAAAACACATTTATTAGTGCACTATTGTCTTCTTCTGCGTAACGAGGTAGACAATCCGACTGCTCTTGAGCAGCTTCGCTTGTTCGTCCCGGAGCAATACGTGCGCGCGGGTGCGCGCCGCCGGCACCCGCTGTTCGCGGCGCTGCCGGGGCTCCAGACGCGCCGCGCCCGGAACTCCCCGACCGCCCGCGCGATACAACTGTTAAACGCGCTACTTGCCGAGCTCCAGGATACCGACGTGCTAGCCGACCGCTGGCACATTTTAAAGAGTAGTATTTGTGTGTTCTTGTGTACTTCATTTTCGTTTTAGTGATCGTAATTTAACCCTATTTGTGTAAGGGACTCCTCCTTTGTTTTCTTTGTTATAAATTTTAATTCTTTATTTCTGTAATCCTATATGTCTCTGTATAATATTCTGTAATTGTTAGCATGATAGGCGATTTGGATAAAACTGTAAGCCTATTATTGTGCAAATGAATAAATAAATAAATAAATAAATAAATAAATAAGTAGGTAGGTAAGTTACGTCTATTTAATTATCTGAAGAGGTTAAGATAATAGGTTTTAACTATTTTATAGTGCAATCGGTATTACGCCTTATCTATATGTAACCTGCCGATTATTTTAAAGATGCTACGTGTGAATTTCATACTTGTCTTCAGAACAAAATTAAAGTTACAAAAAACACACAATGTTGGGGGCGGTCACTAGTATATAGAACTAGTAATGATAAATGAGTTTATCGATATAGGAAGTCCCTAGCTGTCAAGAAGATTTGCCCCACGGAATCCTAGGTCTGACTATTAGTTACAAGATATTAATGCCGGGTTCCTATATTCAAGAAACGAATCGTTTTCCTTCCAGGCAGTAGCGTTATGACATTTGCTACGTACAAAATGTGTACGAAATGTGTTAACGAGACGTCACAACTGTACCAACGGTTTTGAATATAGGAACACACCATATGTCTTCAAATGATTTTCCTCGCTAAACTCTTATAGTAGTGGAGCCCAAGAGGGGATTTCGGGATTTACTCGAGCGCAGTAGGTTAATATAATCGGGCATCCTTGCACCCTGTTGAGCACCTCCAGCATATATGAGCATTTTAATTAACCTGTAACGTGCGTCCAGGATATCCGATCATAATAGTAAAAAGAAATCTATACTCGAATACTCTAGCGCGTCAGATGAAGGTAAGGTAGGTTAATCACATGCAAAAAGTATATATTTCAATAATCTGACGATTTGAGCGTGAAGCAAGGTGGGAGGGTCACACATTTGCAAAAAAATAATCGTGACTGATTTCCTCGAGCGCGGTCGTTTTAGTTTTTATTTTAATGGAAATAGTTCAAGGATGATGAAAAAAATATATTCTGACGATTTCCATACGCCGAAGTATCAAAAATTATCATTAAAGTTTACCGCATGTAGCTGCAGTATAATAAGCATGTATTCCCCACCCCGCGTCTTTCTTTCCCTTTCACTCTTTCTCTATCTCTCACTCTGTCGCACCGTACTTATACTACTTTCCATTGCCATGACGCTATCTCACGGCATAGATTTTTATTAAGTCAGTTTATTATTTATTTATTATTCATTCATTCATTTAAAAGGGACGGGGGAGCGAAGCCCCCTTCAAGGGGGACTTGGGAGGCAAAGCATTGGAAAACCCCCTTAAAAGTCCCTCATATTACACAGGTAGGCTCCTTAGTTACTTTGTATCCCTCAGATCGGAGAGTAGAAGCCCCGCAACTTGTTGATAGCCCTCTTCACTCCCTCCCCACAGTAGGTCGAGTTAGGGTAGGTTAGGTAGTTATGACTATCATGAGTCATGACATTATGATAAACTCTATTAGGGATATTAAATATTACTAGACGAAAACCCGCCTTTGCTCGGTAAAATGTAGGCTCATATTAAATTCACAGCTAACCTACGAGGGCTGATTGATAAGTATCCGAAACAACAATGAAAAAAGAAAAAAAAACCCGCCGAAACGTCATTTGACATCTTCTAAGATTTCCAATTATCATTATTTGTTTGTTACTTCTTTAAAAATAAAAGCGGTTTAAAGTCAGTAAAATTTTCCATTTTTATGAAAATGGAGAAAACGGAGATTCGTGCTGTGATCAAGTTTTATGTCTTAAAAGGGAAAACGGCAAGTCAAATTAAAACAAAGCTTGACCGTGTCTTGGGGGACTCTTCTCCTTCTTTTAGCACAATCCACACTTGGGTAGCGGATTTTAAACGCGGACGCCAAAGCTGTGAGGACGCTACCCGCACTGCCCCACCCACCGTATTCACCTGGTTTGGCCCCTTGCGACTTTCATCTGTTCCCAAATTTAAAAAAGTGGCTAGTAGGACGAAAATTTTCTACGAACACCGAGGTAATTGACGAAATAACTATGATGTGTGAAATTAGACATTAGAGGTCACAATGGAGAACGGAATACGAACCTGCGACACCTGACACGTTATGACGTGACACCAACGCCACATTAATTACATTGACATGTTTACTTCGCAACGCCATTATATAGCTATTTGTTCATTTTTATATTGAAAATACTCGATAATCCGAATTTTCCCCCTATAAGTTGTCGCTCGGATCGGCAATTTTTTTTACGACACCTCCGTTATCAGAGTCCGTGGGAGTTATACACTATCAATATCTCGTTCGAGTATTTCCGTTTGATTTTTTCCCCGCTGCTGAAAGGGTATATAAGGGTATACAATATATATCGTTTTTTTTCTTTCTACCCTCTAATCTTCAAAATCTAATAGGTCCCGCGACGCTCTAGTAAATCCCTATTTAGTCCATTGGGCTCCCCTACTATTAGCATTCTTAAACAGTTCGGTGAAAAGCAGTCTTAAGAATAAACTAATTGTAAACTTACTCCTTCTTTCTAGAACTATAGCTGCAGAGGACAAGAGCTTGGAAGACGAAGATTTGCCAACTGCAGAAGAACTGCAGTGTCACTTGTGCCCGGAGAAGTTCAGTGACTCGTACTACATGAAGATCCATCAGGAGATCCACCACAACCCCCAAGAGCAGGCGCCGTCGCCTCAGCCCGTGGCCCCGATGGAGACAGCAACGCTTGAAAGAATTTTCAGTGAGGACAAATAAATATCTACGACATGCTAAATCAACTAGAGCGATACCCGATAATTGTCAGAACTATTATAATCGTGTGAATTACGGGCACAGTAGATTAATAATGACAAGATTTCGTAAAAGGTCCGACCCTTATATTTTTGGGGCTAAGCTTGTATATAATGTTTTTTTCGGACTTATTATCAGTGAGGACTGAGAGGTCTATGATCATTTAAAGGCAAACAGGACTAGTATGGACTAATGCGATTGTAAAAAATCCTTGATTTGTAAAATAATTTATACGGCTGAAGGAGGTGGCCTTGATGACCGCGCGCTAGACCTTTCAGGTCTCGGCCGGCGTGATGATCAAACATTAACCCCAAACCTTAAGTATGATGTGGTGTTGTAATACTGTTTTTTTCTTCAAACTACACATTATGTTGTTTTGCCAATATTCACCCAAGGCAAATATTAGTCTGTAAGTAGCTTACTCTGCGTAGGATTCGTTAAACGCCGTTCTCTTAAAAACGTACTGATCTTTCCGGGATGAACATCTGGGGCCTGTTTTATAAAGTTACAAATTGCCATTTACAGGTTACAAGTTCCCATTCGACACAACCTCGACCAATGACGACCAGCCATTTGAGCAATTATGCCAGTTTAAACCTGTACATGTTTAACATGTACCATTAGTCCATTATAAAACGTGCCCCTGCTAGTTTGTGCTGGTGGGTGAAAAATTACAGAAAGGTCGCGTAGTCAAATTACTCGAGAAGTAGCTGTAATTTAACCAACCACGAGTTTTCCATGTACGTGAAATGTGATTAATTCATAATTTATAATTCGCAAAAAAGTTAAAATACGTTAAATTGTACTCAATCATGTGTCCTTTAGAAATAATACGTATATTTAAGTAGGATACGACGGATATTTATCTATAGGTATTATCTGGAGGTCTACATACTTACGGCTATGATATTAAACAAAAATTAAAACCGTTTTAATCCAGACAAATCGTGTTAGATTCGCAAAGAACTAGGACTACCGGATATAATACAAGACCTTTTGTGTAATTGAACTGTTTCATTTTTACACAACTCACTAATCAGCGTTAAACAATGACTGGTCTCCATGGAATTGCCTATGGTGCGGTGCAGGTGTCTAATGTTTCATATACTTACTGAATAATACTTTAAATATATCCAAGCCGGTGTTAAAAGTAAGCAATATCCACAATGTAACAGACTTCCGTTATTATTCACGTAGTATTCAGTTTATGAAATATTCGACGTAGAACCCGGCCATGATTTAACGCTGTTTAGTTATTTTTTTAATGTTTTATCGTTTGCTTAAATATTTTTATTTCGCTTTATAGTGAATGTAATATCATTATGTGATTCGTTACGGCACATATACAGTATATTAGGAAACAATAGCTTAATGCAAATTCCTTGCTACTCTTTACAAAATATCGCTGCCCATGATACAGGGACGTTAATTGTTGGAGAGTAATCCTGATATTTCACCATCTGTTCACTTCCATGCATTAACTATAATAAGTAAAAGTAGCTTGATAGTCTTGATATAGAAATGCTACCTACCTTGAACGCTACCAGGGAAATGTTTATCATTAATGATAATACTTAAGTTCTTACATAATGCTTATACTTTTTATTATTCTTACCCTAAATACCAAAAATGCATGTATGTGCGTAAAAATGTATTGACGGACGTTAGAATGGCTGGACCACTTTCCTACGAAAATTTCTCCTTATTAGCAAGGTACAATTTGATGTCTGTATCGTCAGCAACCAAGGTGAATAGTCGAAGAGCTCAAATTAATCTACACACGCTGTCTCTTGACAATAAGAGTAGTGTATACATAATTTTGAGCACTACGACTTTGCACTCTGCCGCTAGCTGAACTAAATAAGTACAGAAAGTTGGGATAGCTTAAGCTTAAAAAACTTAAGCGTTAATACTCGATTAAATAACCCAGTCGACTAAGCAAAAATAATGCAATAAATCGTGAGGTCGGAGTTTTCTTTTTGCATTAGGTATGTATCACAGACCACTTACCCTCTAGACCCCACTTACAAAAGCGCCCCCGTAAGCCAAGCTTAATCTCTAAAGAGCACTAACCGGTTGCCACGCCCCCTAACGGTCTTTTAGTACGCGGCCGCCTGTTGGCATAGCAACATGGAATATGCGGCTATTTACTTTGCGAATATGGTTTCAAAAATATGCCGTATCGTATGGTTAAGTCGTGTGATAAGATAAGTATAGCAAGACGTCTAGCCTCCAAAAGGATGGAATTTAATTTCACAGGTTTGTAAGCTGCCATTATATAAAACTATAATATTGAAATAATTAAAAGTGAAACATTTATTACAAAGATGGCGACGCTTTAATGTCTTTCAACAGTTTCAACAGTGATCTGTCTCATTCTTGCACATACTGATTTTGCCATTCCCGTCTTTGTCAAATCACTGAAGTGATGTGACACTGTACTGGTTTCCTAGGTTTTGATATATTGATGAACTACGATAAGATGAACCTATGGTACAAAACGTTGCGTAACGAACAAACTTATATTTTATAATTAAGTCATTAGTCGTACTGTAATGTAAACTACTTATTATGTAAAATTTTGAAACCACTAATGTTCAAACTTATTTCTATTTATATTCATAATTTCGGTAGACCCAATTCAAATGTGCTTTAAATTGTTAAGCGTAATAAATAAACGATTCTGAGTCGGAAACTTATAGCGGCAAGATTTGTATTTATCGCGTAATCTCTATAAATAAAAACAATCAAACTATTGCATGAAAATTAACACGATGTGTTATATTTTGACGTTAAAGTGACACAATCGCTAGTCGTCTAAGGTCACGGATAAGAAACATATTCTATGGTAACAATAATGTAAAAAGGTCAATTTACAATAATAGACCAGGAGATAATGACACAAAATTTCCGGCCATTAATAACAAGTATGGCGACCCTTTAGGGGTCTGATTACGTAATGACGAAAAGGAAAATGATGGCCATAGCGCTGGTACCGGCGGCCCAATGGCGTGGGCGTTAATCGAATGTGTCGAATAAATCACCAGTGTCTAACGATTTGTTACATAAATTCGTGTATTTTCCGATACTCGATGAAAAAAGAAGTAGGCGATAGCGTAATGCCATACTTCTCCCGTATGGCTTACAGCCCGCCAAGCCAACGAGAATACATTAATAAAAAAAAAACAATTCAACCATTTGTACCAGGCTAACTTTTGCACGTCTAATCATTGTAAGGCAGAATTTATGGCCACGCAATTTTCGCGAATTTTCATTTATCCTAAAGCCATTTCCGGATGAACTTTAAGGAAAAACGAACGTTATTACGGATTCTGGGGGACACCCGGTCACACTACCTCATATAATTTCCAAAAATCCAACTGTGATACTGGTACAAATAATTAAAAAAAAGTAAGTAAATTATTTTTTCACGCCACTGCTCGGAAATGTGGCGAAAGATGGTCTGTTCTTGGTCCCCAAAACAATCGATAGTTGTACATTTAATGAGCAGGCCTACTATGAATTTAAACAGACCAACTATGTTAACATTGTTGGTCTGTTCCATTGACCAATAACAACGGTCCGCTGATCACTATTTCGACCAATCAGAACACACTTTGTGCTGCATATGAAATTAAATTGGCCAATGAGAAGTCGTTTTATTTTTTTAATAATATTCATCCCTTCACGGATAGGCAAAGGAATCAGATTCCATACAGCCATATATGTCTGCTTTTAATTATCTGAAATAAAGTTTTTTTTTTATTTCCTCGCAGTAGTCGTGAAAAGCACTGTGTTAAGCCTCGGCCGAAAGTGCAATAGATGGACGAGTTACTTTCTAACCTCTACAACAATGTACTATTATTGCATCTTGGCTTAAGTGTGACAGTCTTCCGCCCCATGGTTACAATATGTGATGTTTCCTCAGCAACCACAAATTCTATCAACTTGAAATTTGGCATAGTTGTATAACAAACCTGCCCGCATCTGTTTTTAGTAAAAAAATACATAAATAAATTTTATAAATAAAAGAACAGAGGCCTAGAATGGGGAGTTGAAAAATTAAAGTGATTTGATTAAAGCAAATGGGGTGTCATATGAAAAATCTTTTTTTTTTTAATTTTCTTTGAGGTACTTTTTGAGCGAAAAGTGACCGTTCTCCCCCTCACCTCCGAAGTTTATTAATCGAAGGTTCTGAAAAAATCCTGATTTATAGATAGGTAATTACTTATTTTTTATGGGAAAAAGACATGGAAAAAATGTACTAAAATTTAGGCTACTCGAAATGGAATGTCCATTTTGACTAGCATTGCATCGAAAATAAACTTCTTAACATAATGAGTATTTTCTTTTGCGGTTATTATAAGCATATTATCATAAATACGGCACCCCCGGTGCGCGAGTCCGACTCGCACTTGACCGGTTTTTTATGTAGAATTGTATTCAAACGAACAGAATACTATGATTCCATGCTGTAACAGAATATTTTACGTATTGTACAGTTGTATTTTGAAAACTTCGAATAAATAAGTTTTTCAAGTATGGCACCACTTTTCCCGCTACTAGAAGAATGCCAAATATAACTACGGTCACATTGTCTATACTTTATACTTTCTAAAAATCAAAATGCCATACTGGTACAAATCGTCTTGTAAATAAGAAAAAAATATTCCGTTACGGCGGTATGGCGGCCATTTGGAACCGTTGGAAATATTTTTTCTGAACGAACGATGATTAGGTGTGTTAAAGATAGTCTGGTAGCAATGGTTGAATTGTTTTTGTTTTTAATTAGGAGAAGTATGGCATTAAACTACTTCTACATCTTTTTTCATCGACTATCGGAAAAAACAAAGATTTTTGTGTAACAAATCGTTAGACACTCTTAATTTATCCACCATGTTTAATTAACGCCCAGACGCCCACGCGATTGAGCCGCCGGTACCAGCACTATGGCCATCATTTTCCATATCGGTCGCCATACTTGGTACAAATGACCGGAAATGTTGGTCACTATCTCCCGGTCTACAAGGGATACAGGCGATATAGTATAGGTCTAACGCTCAATTGCGGTTCCTGCGGTAGTGGAGCGATGCGGGAGCAGTGTATTTTCATTACGTCAAATTACGCCAGACTTCATTCGGGCGTCGGAATCGCTGTCGTCAACACGTGCTATTTGGATTGAATCTTTGAATAAAAACCAATTTATCGATTTTTTATGGATTCTAATTAAAAACACGAACACTTACATTCATTAGTTTCTCTTCTTTGGGCGTGTCCCATCAATACCCCTAACGGCGCCCACGCGTGATTATTCGTTGACTTTGAACTAGCCAATCACGGTGCACTTGTCGCCCCCCGCGTCCCGCCATTTTGGCTCAACGAGATACTAGGCAAAATTGTTCGAAGCGGAGTCTAGAGAGAAGTGGCCTGAACCCTATGTATTACTTATACTTGACGTTATGGGTATATTTTAAATTTCTCGAATAAATAACTTAGTGTCCTAGAACAAAGAACGCATTCTTATACCAATATTGAGTGTTCGTTGACTGGGTTAACAGTAAAAGTTCGTGCTTGAGGTATAGGGCTCTATTTCCTTTACACGGCGCGGTTGGTATTTAACTATAGTAGATATTATTATAACTTGTGATACAAGTATTAACTTTTTAACCTTAAGCTTAAATCTGTCTACCTTATTAAGAGGATTGTGAAGCAAAATATGTCCACACAAAATGCGATAACGTTTCTCTCCCCTTAAACCCGACATTTACGATCTTTGAATATTATGTTGTAGAGATCGTGAAAAACTATTTTGTCCGTTTCCCTTTCCATGAAAATATTTCCTATGATGAAACAAAAAACATACAGAGCGTACAGACTTACGAGTACCTAGTCGGTACATAAGTTCTGTCACAAAGGTTTAGTCAAATAAACATAACTTTTGTTTGTTTATTAATTTCAAAATATATACAAATTAAAATCTTATTTAATGTACATTTTTATGAACAAATTATGATTCCACATTGTCGCCGCAATTTCCGATACGATCTTTTAACATTCACGCACGAGTTTTCTGAAAATTTCATTGAAAACGCTTTAAAGGTTGGTCTTTTTTAACCAAGAAACTTTTTTATTAAATATTGTGAAGCCTCTCATCTCTGGGTATGTTTAGATACCAGCATACAGGGTTATTGGTAAGTCGACCTATTCCCGTTAGGAGGTGATAGGGGTGACTATTTGCAATAATTTTGACCCCTATATGCATTATGCAAAAGTGAACCATTTTTGAGTTATCGCGATTATTAGTTTTTTTTTTAAATTAGTCGGAAATTCAACTTGAAAAATTTATTACAAAAAAAGTATCAGTTTAAATCTTTTTTTTTCTTCTGATTTACAAAACCGATTAAACACTGGTTATTTCTCAATATTAAAACAATAACTATCGGTCCAAATTTGAAAAAGCGAGACGGAAAACGATTTTTTTTCAATATTTTTTGCGATCGCTTTCCACTAAAATGCCTTAAAAACAAAAAAAAAACGTTATGAAACTTGGCTTGCAGATTATTTTAAAAACTTAACTGTTTTCTTAGCTCTCCAAAAACGCATAACAAGTAGAAAATTATTTAAAAAAAACCTGAAAAAATAATCATCACAAAGGAAGCGGGCGGAAACAAAAGTCACAAATGCAACTTCAAAAATTAAAATTAAAAAACATACCAAATTTAAATCATACATTTTTTATTTGCTTTTGTACAAGATGAATTTGTTGTTCCTATGCAAAATTAAAAAAAAATATCTGTACACGTTTGAAAATGCGAGGCCGAAAACTAAAAAATACATGTTTTTTTATCAAACTCCAACATAAATTACACGAAAACAGAAAAAATTACCAATACCTTTGGCGTGCAGATTACACATAAAACATTGACGTTTTTCCAGCTTTCTAACGAGCTATTAAAACTAAAATGAGTTTTGTTAAAGATTGCTGGAAAAAGTTGATCACAAAGGAAGCAACAAGGAAGTCACGTCCGAACATAACTTAAAATTAACTAACTAAATCAATGAAAACTAACTGTTATACTCGTAAACACAAATAACAACATTAACTTATGTGAGAATAAGAAATGGAGGTAGCCATTTTGAAAAAGAACTATAAAAATCCTGATTATTTTAATTTTATTGTTTATTAGTTTTAATTTTGTAACTTTTTACATAAGTTAATGTTGTTATTTGTGTTTACGAGTATAACAGTTAGTTTTGATAGATTTAGTTAGTTAATTTTAAGTTTTGTTCGGACTTGACTTCCTTGTTGCTTCCTTTGTGATCAACTTTTTCCAGCAATCTTTAACAAAACTCATTTTAGTTTTAATAGCTCGTTAGAAAGCTGGAAAAACGTCAATGTTTTATGTGTAATCTGCACGCCAAAGGTATTGGTAATGTTTTCTGTTTTCGTGTAATTTATGTTGGAGTTTGATAAAAAAACATGTATTTTTTAGTTTTCGGCCTCGCATTCTCAAACGTGTACAGATATATTTTTTTTAATTTTGCATAGGAACAACAAATTCATCTTGTACAAAAGCAAATAAAAAATGTATGATTTAAATTTGGTATGTTTTTTAATTTTAATTTTTGAAATTGCATTTGTGACTTTTGTTTCCGCCCTCTTCCTGTGTGATGATTATTTTTTCAGGTTTTTTTAAAATAATTTTCTACTTGTTATGCGTTTTTGGAGAGCTAAGAAAACAGTTAAGTTTTTAAAATAATCTGCAAGCCAAGTTTCATAACGTTTTTTTTTGTTTTTAAGGCATTTTAGTGGAAAGCGATCGCAAAAAATATTGAAAAAAAATCGTTTTCCGTCTCGCTTTTTCAAATTTGGACCGATAATTATTGTTTTAATATTGAGAAATAACCAGTGTTTAATCGGTTTTGTAAATCAGAAGAAAAAAAAAGATTTAAATTGATACTTTTTTTGTAATAAATTTTTCAAGTTGAATTTCCGACTAATTTAAAAAAAAACGAATAATCGCGATAACTCAAAAATGGTTCACTTTTGCATAATGCATATGGGGGTCAAAATTATCGCAAATAGTCACCCCTATCACCTCCTAACGGGAATAGGTGGACTTACCAATAACCCTGTATATTTTTTAACGACACTTATAAACCAGATTATGACTGATTAAGTTTCGTACATCATCATCATTTTATATAAAATAAGGTTTTTATTGGTGTACTACAGGTTTAAAAAACTCTTTTATATACTTTTTAAATTGTTATAAATCTCAGTGACCGAATTTATGAGCCGACTAGGTAGTTCTTTATAATAACTACAAAATTCAAAAATTGTGGAAATCTGACTTGATTTCGGGGATGATAAATGTTACCGTTATCGGACCTAAATTTGTATGGTTTTTTGATGCTACGCGATTTTTGCGGCGCTTCACAATCTTCAATCTTCTTAAAGATGAAAATGATAGGTCATATCGATCATCCAAAGTAAAAAAAAGTTTATTTCTATTGGTCTAAAAGGTGGCTACCGAAAACGTTTACAATTTATAGACCAATTAAACTCCTCCATTCAGGTTAACCATGATTATTCATTGATTCGGGAGTCTGGCAGCTGTTTATCGGTGGGGGTGGAAGTGGTCATAATAAAAAACTTTGTTTTTTCATGATAAATTATAGTTCAGGATCGGGTGAACCAAAGCTATCCTCCGCGAGTTCGGGAATCGAAACAGACGCGTTAAAACTGGAGCTAGCGCGGGAGCACATGGTATTATTTGATACATATTTTAAATACGCAGAAGAACCCGTTCCTAAAAGTTAACCTTTTCCAGCTGAAATTAAAAAAAAAAACAATTATGGAAGGACATTGATTGTACGCGTGTTTGGCTGTTTGGAGTTAGTTATCTTAGTCCAAACATAGCATTAAAAAGTAAAAAACGCAATGAAGATATTATGTAATGAAATTTCTTCATGTTTGCGGGACGGGTATTGGTAAAAGAAACTTTTTTTTTAATTTTTCAGTGACCCATGGTTAACATTTCCGAGCATTTGCAAAAACATGATTTATTACTTTTTGTTTTATTACTAAAGACCTAGTTTTGTAAATCAGAACTACTAGGTCTATTTGTTGAATAATAACCAATAACCTTGGTAAATGAATGCTCAAATGGGGAGTGTGGATGGAAATAGTTGAAAGTGGAAAGTTCGTTTCGGAAATTTGTTTGGACTATTTAGGAGATAAACATACTAAAAGTTCCCACCTCTTAGAGGTTTGGAGCACAAAGAAGGTCCCGTTTTTTTTGTTTTCCTTTACATCTTGAAAACGATGCGTCATAGCAAATGTTGTTGTATTACGTTATTAAAGCTGATAAAATTCTCTACAACTTTGAATCCATACATTTTTACCTGTTTTCAATCGTTGACCAGATATGAGCTCCGAAAGACGGACGGTTTTCAAAAAAAGTGTGTTTAGCAGGGGTAGTACGGCATGACACCTTGCACTTGGGACTATGCGCTGAAACTTGGTACAGTTGACTGCATAGACGGTTTGGCACTGAGTATTAGCTCCACCCCCGCTGGCACAAAGGAAGTGGGGCCGATTTTCAGCGTCGAGAGTACTCCCATACTTATTATATTTCAATGGAGCTGACGAGCATTCCGGTATATTCCGGTTTCACATCCAAGTTAATTGCAGTTTAGATCAGTACGAATTGATTTGGTCCAGTCAATTAAAGTCCTATTTTGCTGTGTTTTCGCGTTACAGCGGATTGAAAAAAAAAGGGGTGTATGCCTGTGGGGTTCATGGTCACAGTCATCTTGGAAACGAAGAATATCGAAGAGGCATACTTTCAGGGCTCTGCATTATCATGAAACGGAGTTGTAAAAATGTAAAAAAAGAAACGCTATTAAGTCATTTGCACACGGTTCTCATTGCGTCCATTCGATTCATTAACATTATGACTCATTGGACACGAAAAAACGTTTAGCGGACACTGTTCACTGAGTTTTAGCAGTACAACTGTTTGAAATTCAAAACAAAACAGACAGAACTTAAATAATTCTGACGCGTTTTGAAAATCGTTCCCATATATTATATTAATTATTTTTAATAATATTCAGTAGTCGTAGAATTTTATACTTGAAGCTTGGTGCGAGCTTCATGCGATGTCCACTAGGATCACCTGGTAGGAGCCCCCACGTATTAATTTTGTACGTGGGGGATCCTACCAGGTGATCCTAGAGGATATCCCCGAGCGCAAAGTTAAAAAAAAACAAATGGTCTGCCTTGGAATATCAGAGGCCTGAACGTCTGCCTCATCGATATTCATGGTTTTCATAAGAAATCCAAACATCAGTTCAAGAGGCAGACATGTGCGCATAATATAGCACAACTTACTTTTTTTACATTTTTGAAGCGCTTGTCAATAGTCACTCTGCGTTATCTATTTACGAGCGCTTGCTGGCGGACTGTTTTTCCGTGGTCTTTCTCATTGTATCTAATCGAATAATTAAAGTATGCCAAGCCGTTTTTTAAATTATAAAAATAACTACCTACAACAGTGAGAGCCCTGGATGTCTGCCTCTTCGATTTTTTGTGTTTACAGGATGACTGTGATCATCAGCTCCAGAGGCAGACATGTGCTCATAATATAGCACACCTTTTGTAACATTTTTGAAACGCTGCCAATTGATAACGCAGCGCCACCTTTGTGCCAGACGACGAGGTCCTTGATGTTTCTTAAGGAAAAAATATCGCTATCAATAGCGTCTGCCACGTGAACTGATATATCGAAGTTCGCCACCTACCTAACTATTAGAGGAGTCTCGTTGCTATACATTTAAATTACCATTTTTTTCCGTGGTAAGTTCGTCTGCAATCTTGATGAATAAAAGGAAAGATAGGAGAGATGGTATAGAAAAACTGCTAGTTTAAAAACCGGCAGACGGGATAAAACCAGAGTATAACCTATTATGGCTCTGGCTATACTGCTGTAATACAAAAGAAGGCATCCAACTGCAATGTAGTAGTCGACCCATTCTACAAGGTGACAGGAAATTCGCCGTATTCCTTGAAAGGGGTTATTCTACAGCTCATTTGTAATGATTTATGTCCAGTTAAACAGGGGTCAAAACTTATTGGTTTTCGAGTTATTCACGTTTTTAGTTTTCTTTTTTAAAATACCCTCTTTTCTACCTAAAACTAGTAATTTTGTAAAAAATTCGTCATTTAGAAATAAAAAAAAGTATTTGTCGAATAGCCAATAAACCATTGATTACGAATAATAAAAAAAAAAGACAAAAAAAAGAAAAAAAAAATTGCAAATCAATTATTTGAAGTTAAAAGTTCTAGCAATTATTTTCCAAATTTTGTGACAATTTAAAGCATAGCTAATAAAAAAAGTACGACACTTCGCGTTTAAATTACAGGAATAATTTGCTTAATTCATAAGCTTTCTAAAAAGGTACAATTTATGACATTTTAATACAAAAAATATACAATTAATAATAATAATAGAAGAACAGCTAGAAGACTTTACTTAGCGTACTTGACTCTAATGGGTTTGTTTGTGTCGTTTTAGATTCTCCGAGGGCTTAATTTGTCTTAACTTATCTTCTTGATGTAGAAGGCACAGCAGATTGCCTTTGGTGACACAAACAAAGGGTCATTAGTTTAATTAATTTAATTTGTTTGTGTCTCGAATTCGTGGGGTTTTTTGCCTTCAGTTTCTGTCTTAAGTCTTAAGTGATACTTTGATAAGTGGTTAACCAAGGTTAGGATAAAATGAGGAAAAAAACAGTTTCACTATCAAATAAACTTTAATCTTAAAAACTAAAATCAATTACATCACAAATTTTGCTCGAACGGTTTGCCCTGGTTTCGAATGCAAGCACGAAGCTTTTTTTATACTTCGGTGATTGTTACTCGCCTCGAAAGCCCATCTTTCATTGTCTGTGCCGCCTCTACGATTTTTTGTCTTAACTCTTCTACGTTACGTATCGGTTTATCGTAGATCAACGCCTTCATGTGACCCCAGATGTAGAAGTCACATGGAGTTAAATCCGGGCTTCTGGCTGGCCAAGGGATTGGGCTGCCTCGACCAATCCATCTTCTTGGGTAGTTCTGATCCATCCATTGTCGTACGCCCCGGTAATAGTGAGCGGGGCAGCCATCGTGTTGGTAAATCATGTTCCTTCTTGTCGCAAGCGGCACATCTTCAAGTAGCGTCGGTAGTTCATCCCTCAAAAAAATTTCATATGCGATGCCGGTCAATTGTGCTGGCAGAAAGAAAGGTCCGATCAAATTG
Organism: Acleris sparsana; assembly: GCA_923062465.1. Lineage (NCBI taxonomy): Eukaryota > Metazoa > Arthropoda > Insecta > Lepidoptera > Tortricidae > Acleris > Acleris sparsana. The sequence continues at coordinate 44,170,712 of OV281285.1, read as the reverse complement.
TCGTGCACGATTCCCATCCACACGTTCAAAGAAAATCTTTGCTGGTGAGCTCTTTCTCTTGATTTTTTTGGGTTTTGACCTTTGGGAGCCCAAAATTGCAGATTATGGTAGTTTGTTATCCCGTTACGGTCGAAATTGGATTCATCTGTCCACAAAATTCTCTTCAGGTACTCGGGATCTTCGATATCTGCATTAATTAAGAATCTGCAAAAATCTATCCTTCTCGCTGGGTCTCCCTGTTCAATAGCGTGTACTGGAGTGTAATGATACGGGTACTGCCGAGCTGAGTGCAGTGTAAACCACACCTTCCAGAGCGACATACCGAGCTGGTTAGCCACATTTCTCGTCGAAGTAGTGCCTGGAAACACTCAAGGATTTCTTATTCTTCAGCAGGATCATTTCGAGGTCTTCCAGCGTCAGCTTGGCGGCGTTGAACTGATCCTCTTTCCCGAATAAGACGGTACGATGAACCAAACACACTTACGTGAGGTAAACGGCGGTTAGGGTAACGTCGTTGGTATTCTCTTCTAGCTGCAGCGGCGTCTCCATCGCAGAGTCCGTAACAATAATAGATATCTGCGTATTCTTCGAATTAGTAAGCAGCCATTTGAGAAAGAAGCTTAATTTTCAATATCGTCCGAATTTAAAAGAAAGTTGAAACTAACTGATTACGTAGGTCACTCAAAAACTTTGAGGTGCTCGAAATTTGAAAATGGAACGCACTTTATGTTTTTAAAAAGCAAAATTATTTAAAAATAGAACGTCGTAAGACATTAAATGAATTTAAAAAAGAGAACGATTTGAGATGCTCTAAATTTAAAAATGGAACGCACCTTATGTTTTTAAAAATAAAATTTATTTAAAAATAGGACACTAAGCCCATAGCTGAATTAAAAAAAGGAACTGTGTTCTAAATTCATTTTACTACAACGTGTTTTTTGGTTGAAACGATGGAGCTTATAACCGCAAACATTTCTGCTATTATTGTTAATTGTAAAATTTTAAATAAAATTAATATTAAAATGTCATAAACTGTACCTTTTTAGACAGCTTATGAATTAAGCAAATTATTCCTGTAATTTGTACGCGAAGTGTAATCAAATCCTTTTATTTGCAAAATTTGGCATTTTTTTGGCATTTATTTTTATTTTTCGTAATCAGTGGTTCATTGGCTATTCGACAAATGCTTTTTTTTTATTTCTAAATGACGAAGTTTTTACAAAATTACTAGTTTAAGGTCGAAAGGCGGGTATTTTAAAAAACATCTAAAAACGTGAATAACTCGAAAACCAATGAGTTGACTGGACTTAAATCATTACAAATGAGCTGTAGAATAACCCCTTTCAAGGAATACGGCGAATTTCCTGTCACCCTGTATACTCTTTTAGTAACCGTATTAAATTTAAAATGCTTATACTATTATCATGCAGTTAGCAGCCTTCTTTGGTATGACGGTAGCCTTTAGGGGTTTGACGTCTGGTTCCCAAGACGTCTAGGGGCTATTTAGACCATTTCCCAAAATGTTAACCCCCATCACAGCTTTTTCCTATTACGCACACTTCTCAAAACGCGTACATACCAAAATGTCTATTTCCCATTATGTACATTTTCTAATGGGACCTTTTCCCATAATGCACACTTCTCAAAACGCCTACATACCAAAATGTCTATTTCCCATTATGTACATTTTCTAATGGGACCTTTTCCCATAATGCACACTTCTCAAAACGCCTACATACCAAAATGTCTATTTCCCATTATGTACATTTTCTAATGGGACCTTTTCCCATAATGCACACTTCTCAAAACGTCTACTTACAAAAGGGTATGGCCGGAGGGGGACTCATGACCTGGTTAAGGCTGCGGGAAACCGGTGGACGCAACAGGCATAGGGCCGGTCATGTTGCACGTTGGAAAATTTTGGGGCAGACCCTTGTACAGTCAGCGTCATATAGTTTGTATCACCATATTATTTTGTATAGTGTAACGAACTATTTGGTCAGTTTGGGTGTCACTTACTATTTGACACTGAGTGTACTGCAGTACTGCCTTTCGGTTGACTATGCTTCTCAACGGACGGATTCGTAAGAAACTCGGAGCACAAACCTAATGTTTTACATACATCAGCATACGTCCATTCTCACGGAATGAGTCTTCCTACGGCAATGGGAAAACGTTCTACCAGGAGCTCGAACATCAAAAAAATAGTAATACATAAAATAATATGTTACATTGTATTTATTTTCAGCTAGAAATTCAACTTAACAAAACATAGCTTAACATAAAGAAAAAAAATATTTTCAGTGAGAAATTAAACTTAAAATACCATAACATACTATAGTAAAATAAAATGGTCGATTCTTCTGTTTTAACGTAAGTAGCAATCAATCAATGTCTTCAAGTTACCGTCGTCGTCGGTGCAATTTCTTTGTTTGGAAAGTTACTCCTAAACCATGCTGAAAGTCAATAATTTCCTTCAAAAATCCCAGACTCGTCAGTGAATTGTCTTCAAGTTCTGCATTCAATAAAGAAAGCTTTGTTTTAAACAAGATGTCCTGCTTTCGCCGATTGTTTTTTAATCTATTGAAAATGCCTTGTTTCAATTTAAAATCACTGTGAATTGCCTCTTTACGCAGTTTGGTTAAGAACAAGTAAAAAATAGGAGTTTTCGGTATACATGCGTTTAGGCGTCTATGCCAGCCTTCTAGGGCATTTGTTGTTCTAAATCGCTGTTCAGAACAACTCAACATTGCAGGTTGCAGGCGAGGATACCACTGCCTTTTAAAATATCTTAGAAAATCTTCAGTTTGAGATGTTTTACCCGGTATTTCCAAAACTGAGGACCAAAATTCTGCAAAATTCGCCGCAGGTAGAAGCGGAAATAGGGCACAATAATTGAGAACCTTCTTGCCAGTTCTCGTTGTGTCTTGAAGCTCTTTTCCTTTTTTGTGCACCGCTTTATTAAAATGATAAAAGCATATGGTAATATTGGCTCTAGGAAATATTTGTTTTACGGCATTTATCTGAGCCTGCTCACAGTCGCATTTGTAATTAGTCACGTTAATGCCAAGCTTCTCATATAAGAGCTTAAAGAACCGAATGTAAGTCATTTCTGACTTACCAGGTAATAACGCGAAGACTATAGGAACAACATTGCATGCCTTTTCTGTGGACTTGACGTCTAAATGAGCTGTAAACAGTTGGTAAAAAGGCACCGGGACACAGGCAAAAGTACCATCTCCATAATAGTTGCCATTTTTGTTTGCATATGACTTAATGGTTTTTGTGGCCAATTTTGAAGCAAAAATTAGAATTTTATCGTCGGTTCCATCGTTCGCAATTAAAAAAGATTTTTTATAATTTTCTGGTATTTTGACCTCCTCTCGTGTTTTAAAGACTAATTAATCTAGCAAAGTGTTTTGATTTTTACTGATGGGAATAAAGGTATTTCGGGTAAATAACCTTTTCCAAGCGCTTTCAGTTCAAGGAATGGATCTTCAAATATTTGCTGTACATGACCTAAGTTTTCACATACTCGCCTTTTGCAATCCGATAATTTCATTTTTATCGCGTTATAATAAAATCTTTTCGACATACATGCGTAGATTCTCGCAGAATATTTTGTTTCAAAACATCAAGCGTGATGCTTGCAGCACATTCGTCTCGCTCTGTGCACTTCCACAAAGATGACCCATTTTTATTACTTTTAACGTTATTATGCTTATGACTATTCCACAAAAGTAATTCTCTGCCCTTTTGATTTTTGATAAACACTATTTCACTATTCATACTCAGTTTTTCACTTTACCTATATATTTCATATTAACAGACATTCAAAGTCAAAGTCAAAGTCAAAGTTCTTTATTCTTCAATTTAGGCATAATATAATGCACCTATGAATGTCAAAAAGCATTACCACTGGTTCGAAAAATAAAACCTTTGCCCCGAGAAGAACCGGCGTAAGAAACTCGGCAAGGTATATTTTTTTCAAGAAAAAGGTTTACATCATTACATTATAATTATAAATAGTTTACAATATCACGGTATTTTTGTACAGTAGGTGCACCTTTTTTAAGCGTAGGTAAATTTATGCGTAGATTACTCATGCAGGACGGACGACTCACTGCCAAACATCCCTATCCATGATATAATCGTTTACTTTATAATATGCTCGGGAAATTAGTTTTTGTTTTACGACAGATTTAAATTTAGAGTCAGTAAGTTCAGTAATACTTTTTGGAATTTTATTGTAGAATTTTACACAATTTCCCAAGAATGATTTTGAAGTTTTGGCCAGTCTATAAAAAGTGGTTTTGAGCTTTCCTGTGCTCCTGGTTGCTTTTGGCTTATCAATGTTCGTTGGGAAATTATGTAGATTCTTCCTAACAAAGATGATTATTTCAAATACATATAGCGACGGCAGTGTTAGAATATCTATTTCCTTGAAGAATTCATGTTCGCAGAGAAACCGGTTCCAACTGGCTCACTAGGTGCTCAAACGCAGGGGTGTGCGAGTCGATTCGATGATATTTTATATTAAGATATGTCATCTACGCGCATATTAGGTGTTCCTCAAAAAGTCAAAAGGAAGGTAAATTCCCTTACTACCGTTCAGTTGCGCTGCAATTTTATAGCATTCTTTGAATTATTAGAGCATTACGTTTTGCGAATATTTTGATCTCGAAACCAACAATGTTAATATTGGTAATGATCTTCAACGCGTGAACAAATATAAATTTGATATGCCATGTGAATGCTTTCCACTACATTATTTCAAAAAACTGTATTATATTAAGGATTTATCATTCAAATAAAAGTTTAAAAAACTAATCATTATCGTGTTAGTTTCGTTTTATCCGTCTGCGCCAACCCTACCAAATTAGGTATACATATTGTGTGCTCTTTAGAACCTCTGTTCCGTTTCTTTACTCATGTGGTATTATGGCTTGGTTGGTAAACGTGTTGGTTGTATTGGCAATTCACGGATTAATAAGATGGGTCTAATGGATTACACGGTCAAATCTATTTTTTTCTAGCTTTACATTATAAGTTTCAGCATATACTTAAAACATTGGCGCATTAAAAAAAACGATTTCTTGTACGTTCCGCCTAGACAGGTTTTATTAAAGTAACTTTTGTTCTATTTCCCTATATTTATAGGGTTACCTACGATTCCCTCTTTTAGGTCTATAAGGTGTACTTCAAAATATATTTTAACGCAAATATTTTGTTATTGTATTATTACTTACTTGTGGTATTTCGTGTTCTCATTCACGTCGTGTTCCTTCTACTAAATTATGTCTATCGTTTAGAATACCACATATTACTTTGAGACTACGTTACTTGAGTGTTATAGAAGCAAAAACGCATTAGTCAATGTTGTGTGGTATGGAAATGCGCACACTTTCCTGCGCGTAATAGTAATTACTAAATAATAAAGTGCTGTTTTAAAATAGTTGCTTAAAAAATGGTTGGTACTTTTTGTAACTGTATATCGTGTGGATAGTTGGATTGTTCGAAGTAAATTTTTGTAACTGCATATCGTGCAGAAGGTCGATTTTCTCGCATTAGTGTTTTTTACTTTTCCATTTTTCTGTTATTAACTGTGTCTTTTTTTCAGACTTTATTATTTTTGTTTCATGTTATTTTTTTTGCAAATGTATTGAAAAACGTGACTGAGACACGCGCGGTACTGTTATTTTCACCCGTCCGGAGTCTTGTTCATCGCTTGCAGCTCGGACCAAGACACCTCAGGACTCGTGTGAAATGGCATAATATCTACTTTCCGCAATTGGATCAAAATGTACTATTTTCTAAATACCACAAAACTTGGACAGATGCGTTGTTATCACAGACCTTAATCTAAATAGATTACGTACACACCTCAATATGTATGAAAAGCCACCGTATTACATTTATTCTATCTACTGTGACGTCACAATTTAATTGGTGATTGATTCGCTGTTGTCCGCGCGAAATCGATTCAAAGGCGCCGCCGCCATCAGTAGGTACGCGGTCAGTTTTTGTAAACTCGAAAATCTATTTCAAGACCGAAATGGGTTGCCAATAAAATAAAATACGTTAAATGGGTTGCCAATAAAATAAAATACGTTTTTGTTAGTATATATTTTCACTTTTTAAAAGACTAAGAATATTTATAATATTTTAATATCACTTCTCATGCTCGTACAGTCCATCTTCATGCTGGGTATAGCCTACATAAAATATTATGCACTATTGCATAAAGTGTTGTTGTCATCTAGGCTAAGACAATTAAGCCTTACAGCCGGAAAGACGAGGTGAACGCATTAAATAAACTTGTTATTTGAATACATTAACTTTAATTTATTTGCCTTCTATGTACCTTCAACCAAAAAAGAAATTAAAAAATATTAAAAACAAGCATGACTAACAAAAACATTAAAAAATCAACGTACTATGACTTGGCAGTATAGCGTTCGACCTAAGTTAAAATTCTCGGGAAGAAATTATTTTTATATTTTTTTAAAGAAATACTGTAGCTGGAAATATGTATTTGTCTATAGTTTTGGACTATAACTAAGGTAGTGGTTCTCCTTGCAAAACTTGTGGTGTTACGGAATTTAGCGAAGAGGAAATAATGCTCACACCTAAGAAACTAATAGATAGAAAAAATGCAAAATAACTTATTGAACAGACATTGCCGCCTAAATCCAAGAAAAATATTTTAAAACATTAAAATTTTAAGTCTGGAGATGTCATGATACATTCTCATTCATGTATGTTTTTTTAAATTATCACTGTTTTATTTCCTCGTAATCGAAGTGAAAAGCAGAACCCCAGAAACCCATTTTATCCTCGACTTAATTATCCAACCTCGCCTGCCGGCTGGGATGGATACCATAAGTCTCGGACAAAATGTTTTGTTTAATGCCCTTGTTGTACAATCTACTATTATTGGTTGTTTTAAACCTTCGATTTAAATAAATAAGGTAAAATTTAATTTTGTTATTTAGACAGAAATTTATACCAACACAAATAATTTACCTAAGAACAGGGTACTATCTCCCTATTTTTAGGGACTAAGAAACTGAGCGACACAAGTTAAAGTTCGATCGTTTTATTTCCATTGCGCGTTAAATATAGTCAGGCGCTACAACTGTGCATCTAAAGTAGGCAATGTATCATATTATGGTATCATGAATGTGAATGAAAGTTTTTTTTTTCATAGTAAAACCACGACAAGCCTATTTTTTTTAATAGATAAAATATAATAGCTTATGGAAGGAAACATGTCTATTATTTGGGTCAGCTTTTTCTGTACAATTATTACGACTTACTACGGAACATCTAGTCAATTTTCTAGATATCGGTTGACGTCCGGAGGCGATGAAAGTTGCACGCGGACTAAACGAAGCCGCGTGGAAAGCAGACATTTAGACTGCTTTTTGACACGCGAAGTACGTACACTTTCGTTGTCTAGTTAGATAAAGGTCTGTGGTTGTTACTTATATCCTATGCCAATTTTAGACTAATCATAAATGGGCGTATTATAAATATTTGTGTTAAAATGTGTTCATACTTTACCATAATTTAATAAACACTTAAAATAATAAAAAGACCTTTTTTGTAATTTTTCCCATATTCAAATAAAGGTTAATTTAAAACTTACAAGGATTTTATCTCACGAAAGTGACTAGTAAAGAGGGTTTTCAAAAAGAAGTGTACCATGATACCTATGTGTCTCAAATATTACATTTTTGATAATGTTTATAAATTGCGTTACGAAGATTATCATAAATTTTATTTGGGAAATAGGACATAGTCATTAAATCTATAAAACAGGAATTATGCTCGTTTTCAGATCGGCTTTGTCACAGGTAAAGCCAAAGTATACGTTACTTTTAAGAAATAATTAAACGGTTATAGTTTAATCGGGAAATTAATTATTGTACAGTACGATTATTTACACTGACACTCGGGACATCTCGGTTTTAATCGTACTGGCATAGTATAAAAAGAACAGTAGATCGTCTTCAAACAAAAGTACATCGCGTGGGTTGCATGTGTACGATAATACCGACCGTACGGCTGTGGGCGGGGCGAACCTCGCACACGAAACTACAAATACGAGGCGCATATAGGTATACAAGTACGTTATACCTAAGTACTATTTCATTGTTTTTCAAAGTATTCTCCTCTGAGGTCAATGAACTTTTGCATTCTTTCGTTCGAACCAGTTATTAAAACAGTAATTCCACTCTGAAGTGGAAGGTTCCAAAGTGGCCGATTTATATGCTTCTACTGCCGCTTCTGGGTCTTAAAATCGCTGACCACGTAACAAATCCTTATTTTTAGGGAATGTATAAAAATCGTAAGGGCTCAAGTCGGGACTAAACGGAGGATGAGACATTAACTCTACATTTTCTTGGTTCATAAACTCTTTTGTTTTGCGAGCGGCAAGGGAGCTTGCATTATCGTGATGTAAGAGGATTCGGCGTGTAGCATTACCTCTACGGAGTTCAGCCATAATTTCTGGTAAACAAACCAAGGTGTACCAATCGGCGGTAACCGTTCTGTGATCCTGTAAAGGAATTGTGGCCACATGTCCTTTTTTGGGAACAAACGAAGCGATCATTTTCTTTGATACGCTACGGGAACGCAACACTTTCGTTGGCTTCACCTCACCGTCGCAGACCCAAACTGCCGAGTGATGTTTTCTCAGGTTCATAAGAATAAATCCGTGATTCGCCGTCACCTGAGACGATGTTATAAACCGCTTTTGACTTCCCTCCATTTAAGCGTTTCAGAGTAGTTATCAACAAAAGAAAAACCATAAGTTAGCACTGCTACGCCCTAAAATTCTATAACGGTTATCTTTCCGCACAGACTATTGGATCGCGGACATACCTATACATAGGTACTATAACATAAGTATATAGGGTGTATACGGAAGGAGTGGATCAAACGAAGGTCAAAGGTAGGGGACTACTGAATTGCCCCCATGTATGTTCAGCGATTTTCATTTGTTTCTAGCTTTTATGTGAAAATTTAAAAAATGTCGGATTTCCGGTATAATTCCTTTGTGGGAGCTAAACTATTCGACCTATGTCTGTGAAGTTTTTTTGGAAGTTGTCAGATAGCGGACCTAACAAATAACAATGCCATTTTGAGTCATGGCATTATACATTTTACAAGAATAAATAAAACTCTTAATAATTTGAGCACATTGAAAGTTTCCATAAACAATCACAAGTATTTTTTTTAAAATTAATACATAACTTTTCTTTTTGCAAAGTACTTTAAAAACTACCTTGTTTTATGGAGAATTAGCCCTATAATTTCTTTTTAGATAGTCTCACGGCATCACGTTGAAAATATTATGAAAAGGGAACAAGTAGTAAAAATAACTTTTTAAATATCCAAGTATTATAATAATCATTTTAACATTCATCAAAATCACAACAATAAAAATTATCTAAATATCCACGAATTAAAAATGCCTAGATTGATTTGTAAGATTGATTTAAGAGTTTTTTTTTAAATGTTACTGGCCATTAGTACCGGGTTAGCATAAAAATAATAATAAAACAATTGAAAAAATATACTGTTATTCGTTGCGTAATTAAGCAAATGCATCTTGTATAATAAATAACACATTTAATTAACTGTACGATTAAGAGTGATTATATTTAAAGGGTTATACCCCACGAGAATATGCAGAGATGTATTATTGCTACGGTGCAGGTCAAGGAAACGTTCGTGCAGCTGCCAGGATGTACCAGGAACAACTTACACGAAGAGGACAGCGAATCCGTTCTTATCCTGACTATCGCGTCTTCATACACGTCCATAACGCGTATTTAGAAGGTCGTATACCTGGAACTGCTCAATCTGAAAGAGTGGTAACGATTGACCCGGATCCAATATCCAACGTTTTGGAAGAAGTGTAACGCGATCCATCAACAAGCACGAGGGTTTGATTGATGATGAACAAATTGGGCGTAATATTGGTATTTCGCATGGAGCTGTTCATAAAATTTTACGTTCAGAGGACATGCATCCCTACCACTACAAAAACCGGCCAAGTGCGAGTCGGACTCGCGCACGTAGGGTTCGGTACCACTATACATCTAAATAAATGTTTTTCTTTATTCTTTATTATATTGGAGTTGATTGAATGAAAGGTAAATTGCGGTTTACGATTTATAACGTATTAAAAAAAAACTAATAATTAGATCTCGTTCAAACCAATTTTCGGTGGAAGTTTGCATGTTAATGTACATCGTATATTATTTTTACAATTATCATTCCCTTATTTTAGAAGTTACGGGGGGGGGGGGGGGGGGGGCACACATTTTTCCACTTTGGAAGCTTCTCTCGCGGAAACTATTCAGTTTAGAAATAATATATATTAGAAACCTCAATATCATTTTTGAAGACCTATCCATAGATACCCCAGACTAATGGGAATGATGTAAAAAAATAATTGAGTTTAAGTTCAAAGTACGGGGAACCCCAAAAATGTATTGTTTTTTTTTTCTATTTTTGTATGAAAATCTTAATGCGGTTCACCGAATACATCTACTTACAAAGTTTCCATAGTATAGCTCTTATAGTTACGGAATAAAGTGGCTGTGACATACGGACGGACAGACATGACGAATCTATAAGGGTTCCGTTTTTTGCCATTTGGCTACGGAACCCTAAAAAGGTGCAAGATTTATTACCGGCTGATTACGCACGACGAGTTGCTTTTTGTCAAGATATGATAAGCAGATATGAGGCTGATCCTGATTTTTAGGGTTCCGTAGCCAAATGGCAAAAAACGGAACCCTTATAGATTCGTCATGTCTGTCCGTCCGTCTGTCCGTCCGTATGTCACAGCCACTTTATTCCGTAACTATAAGAGCTATAGGTACTATGGAAACTTTGTAAGTAGATGTATTCGGTGAACAGCATTAAGATTTTCATACAAAAATAGAAAAAAAACAATAAATTTTTGGGGTTCCCCATACTTAGAACTGAAACTCAAGTATTATTTTTTCATCAAACCTATACGTGTGGAGTATCTATAGATAGGTCTTCAAAAATGATATTGAGGATTTTAATAAAAAAAAATTCTAAACTGAATAGTTTGCGCGAGAGACGCTTCCAAAGTGGAAAAATGTGTGTCCCCCACCCGTAACTTCTAAAATTAGGGAATGATAAATGTAAAAGTAATATATGATGTACATTACTATGCAAACTTCCACCGAAAATTGGTTTGAACGAGATCTAATAATTAGTTTTTTTTTAATACTTTATAAATCGTAAACCGCATTTTACCTTTCATTCAATCAACTCAAATATAATAAAGAATTAAGAAAAATATTTAAATAGTGGTACGGAACCCTACGTGCGCGAGTCCGACTCGCACTTGGCCGGTTTTTTTAACAATGTAATGTGGACAGACGAGTCATGTTTTACTCGATCAGGTATTTTTAAAATGCATATTTACCATTATTGGACGTACCAGAATCCTCTTTTGGTCCGACGTCACAGTTTCCAGCATCAATTTAGTATTTACTTGTGGACGTAGTTGTATTTAACGGAACACTGATAGGACCTTAAAAGTTGCCAAGTCAAATGAATGGAAATATTTATTTTATTGTTTTTACAACAGAACCTCAGTTCCATGTTAGATGACATTAATTCGGAAACACGCAGGAGAATGTACTTCCAGTGTGATGGAGCACCGTGCCATTTTGTTCGAATTGTGAGACAATATCTCGATCAAGAATTTCCACAGAGACGGATAGGTCGCGGAGGACCGATAGCTTGGGCTCCAAGGTCTCCGGACCTCAATCCTGTAGATTTTTCGTCTGGGGATTTTACAAGGAGGTAGTTTACAAATCTGAGTTTAATTCAATTGAAGAATTACGCGTAAAAATAACATAAGCTCAAATAACTATCAGTGAAAACGTAGAGACATTCCGTAAACATAATAGTTATTTTCATAATCTTGTAATAATAGAGAGCTTTTTAGTCGAGTACCGTGTTTAGGCCACGAAGCTTGCTGAGTGGCCTAAGTAAGGTACGAGATTAAAAAGCTTGATTATGACACTATTGTGAACAATACTTTTTGTACGAGTTCATTAAAATTAATAATTTAAGTCATTAATACAATCACCACCACATCGACATTTGAATCAAACCACGGCGTCCGTAATTGTTGCAGTACTGTGCTGTTCTGTTAACTAAAAACTAGCCAATCACAAACCGTAGTTTTTTTATTGTTTTTATGCCCTGGATACAGAAGCAGGTTTAAATAGATTTTTGACAGATGACGCGACGAATACTTTTTGTACGAGTTCATTAAAATTAATAATTTAAGTCATTAATACAATCACCACCACATCGACATTTGAATCAAACCACGGCGTCCGTAATTGTTGCAGTACTGTGCTGTTCTGTTAACTAAAAACTAGCCAATCACAAACCGTAGTTTTTTTATTGTTTTTATGCCCTGGATACAGAAGCAGGTTTAAATAGATTTTTGACAGATGACGCGACGCTGCTACGTTCCGAAACGCCATAGATTGGCAGTTTTGTATCGGATCGAGTCTCCTTAAACCAAGGACACATACCTATTATTGAAATACGAAGTTCTATTTTCAATTTTTTTTCAGTTGTCTTGAGCGTATCGAAATGGTTATTACGGTTGTTTCGGAAGTGTCAACGATGAAAAGAGTGACGTTGCAGTATTCTCTATGAAATCTTAATACACAGATTTTAATCGACGAGTACAAAAAAGTATTTTTTTAGAAAAGCTTGCAGAGCGTGTATAGCAAATAATGGTGGTCATTTTGAACACTTGCTTTAATTTATTTCAATTAAGGAATAAAGGCGTTAAATTAAAGGTATTTTGGTGTTTTAATTTTACATTCTCTTTTTTATATCATTTTCCGTTTACATTTTCCATTTAATAGTACATTGTGCATCAAGGGTAGTATGAAGGGAATTACTAACGAGAGTGTTAGAAGTCCGACGCCGAAGGCGGAGGGCTTTTAATGACTCGAGTTAGTAATCCCCTTACTGCCTGTGATACACGCAATGGTTTTCATCACATTTGCGAGGAAAAAAAACATAGAGAAAACACTTTCTCTGCAAAATATAAAGAAATAACTTTTGACGAACGGGAACGTAAATGGAAACGATATTTTTTTTGTGACCTCTACCACAGATAATAACTGCGTTTAGTTTCGACGTGGATTCGAGCCAGATTTAGCCAATTTGATAAAAATGTGTAATTACAAAAATTAATGATAAATGTTGATATAAACTTGAAATAGGTATAAAAATAATGAAGTTTAATGAAGCGTATAGGTTTTGTGTAATGTAAGTTAGTCTATAGCTAATTTTTAAAGATGAAATTAGAAACCGATTTAATTTTTGGCTGAAAATTAAACCTCCTTAGTCAGAAATGATGTACGAAAGAGTTGCAAATTTTAAAAAGAAAGTCATTACTCCCTAGGGATGACAAACTCGCCATAATTCCCGCGGGAACAATTTAGGCCATTGTCCTTCTGTATACCTACAGGCATGGAATAACACCATTTACGAGCAAGTGTGATGAAAAAATATTTTACTTGGATATTTAAAGTCATTTTTACTACTTCTTCCATTTCCATACTATTTTCAAGGTGATGCCGTAAGACAATCCAAAAAATGATATTTATTTATTTATTTATTTACTAACCAACTTATACTATAACAGACATGCCACACATATAAGTTACAGGTTACATACAGTACAGTATTTACAGGTAAAAATAATACAAATTAAAAGTAAAATAAAAAGGAATTGTTATATAACAAAATATAAAATAATTAAAACTAACAATATGGCCTGGGGGCCTTGTGTCACCACCAGCACTGGGTAGATCACTCGCACACGGTGCTGGGGGTGGCCGTTGACTCCAGGTACCGCGCGGCTGTCGCCAGGAACCTCGGTTTTGACTGGGAGAACAAGTCAAGGGTAGGGTCGAAGAGCAGGGTGTTGTTGATGTGCGTGAGAGCAAGGTACAGGGGACTAGTGGCTAAAGCAACAGTGCTATTTTTGGGAACGGCAAATAAAGGGCGTTGTCGCGGACGGAGTTTGTTTTTTGTCGACGGTGGCACATTGAGAGCGATTAGCTGTAGAATAGATGGATTGAATATGAAGCCACGTAACAGTTTAAATAAATACTTTATCAGCGCCAGAAGCCTTCGCACTTCCAGACTTTGGTAAGTAACCATCCCTAAGATAAAGGTCGTAGGGTAGAGGTAGGGGTAATAGCCATATATTTTAAAGTAAAGGTAGCGTAGGAAGAATTTCTGGATTCTCTCGAGTATAACAATTTATTTTTGCTCATGTGGGTTCCAAATGAAGAAGTTGCTTTCTAACAGACTACGGACGATAGCGTTGTACAGTAATGAGATGACATGGTGGTTACGGAAATGTTTAGATTGACGAAGGACGAAACCGAGATTTTTATGTGATTATGTGATTTTTTGCAGGTTTGGAGTATATGTTCGTTAAAAGTAAGACGAGTGTCAAATAAAGTTCCCAAGTCCCGTATAGTAGTCACACGCTTCAGCACCTCGCCGGTCAGCGTGTAAGCGTGGTCGACGGTGCTGGTCGCTCGCGAGCAGGACATGACGGCGCACTTGCTCACATTCAAGTGTAGCCTACTATCAAAATTCCCTTTTCGCCAAATGACAATATAGCTCAAACGTCTCGATTGTGTAATGTCTTTGTTGCTATATGATGATGATGATGATGAGTGGGGACGCCGCCGAGGCAGGCGGGCGGTCGAGTGGCTCTCCATTCATTCCGCCCAGTTCCCCTTGATCTAGCCTCAGGTTACTGGCTCTGCGGCGCTCCCATCCAGCACTGATCCCATCTTCTTGTTTTCCTACAGAACATTAGTGCGTCCTGAAGGTTAATGCTTTTAAGTGTCTCTACCGATAGCACGTCCTCCCCGAATGTGCGATGTCTTAGTGACTAGTACATTACACACTCGGCCAGAACGTGCTGACTAGTCTCCTCTATGCCGCAGTGTGGGCATCGAGGATCCTGTTTGACTCCTATAACCGTCAGATGTCTGTTGAGTGGACAGTGTCCAGTCAAGATCCCTGTCAGTATGCTTAGGTTGTACTTACCAAGATTTAGTAGATACCTTGTTCTATTTCTACGAGGGGCAAACCGAAATGATCGGGAATTTAAAAAACTATGTACACTGTATATATAAATTATGTTTTATTGTTTTTCGAAGTATTCTCCGTTGCAATTGATGCACTTTTGCATTCTTTTAAACCAGTAATTGAAACAGTTATTCCAGTTTGAACTAGACATTGCCAGAATGGCCGAATTATAGGCTTCTACGGCGGCTTCTGGGTTTTCAAACCGCTGACCACGCAATAAATCTTTAATTCTAGGGAACGTAAAAAAATCATTTGGACTTAGGTCAGGGCTGTATGGAGGATGGGGCATCAACTCAACGTTTTCCTCGTTCTAAAACTGTTTAGTTGTATGGGCGGTGTGGGAGCTCGCATTATCGTGGTGTAAGATGACGCGGCATGTCGGGTTCCCTCGGCGAAGATCGGCCAGCATCTCTGGCAAACAAACTGTGATATACCAATCAGCGGTAACCGTTCTTTGTTCTTGTAAAGGAATTGTGGCAATATGTCCTTTTTTTTGAGACGAACGAAGCAACCATCTTCTTCGACACGCTGCGGGAACGCACAACTTTCGTTGGTTTGACCTCGCTATCGAAGACCCAAACTGCCGACTGCTGCTTTCTTTCAGGCTCATAGGAATAAATCCAGGTTTCGTCACCTGAGACAATATTATAAACAGCTTTTGACTTTCCTCCATTGTAGCGTTTCAGAGTAGATTGGCACCAATCAACACGAACCGCCTTTTGCTCTTCTGACAAGTTATGGGGTACCCATCGGGAAATCAATTTTCTGACACCCAACTCACTATGTATAATAGTATGGATTGCAGTCATTCCAATGCTTATGGTTGCCCGAATCTGCTCGTATGTCACATGTCTGTCTTCTTTGAGTATTTTTTCCACAGCCGCGATGTTTTCAGGCGACACCGCTGTTTTCGGCCGACCTGTTGAAGGTACGGTGCTGAGAGAGGCACGACCCCGCCGAAACTCTGCATACCAACGATATATTGTCGTTTGACTAGTTGCTTCAATTTTATATATAGAAACAAGCTCATTGAGACACTCATCTGGAGATAAGCCTCGACGAAAGTTGTGATAAATAATTGCACGAAAATTTTCACGCGTGAGCTCCATTTTGTTCACCGACTTGCCAATTTGAAAGTGGAATTAAAAAAATATTACGTTATTTTTTTAAATTGTTAAAACGGCAACGTGATTGTCAGTGGCCAGTACGCATATGATAAAAAAAGGTTTTAATGTAACTTAGTTTAAAGTACTCTATTCCCGATCATTTCGGTGTGCCCCTCGTATTTACCTTTCCTATCATGAGTTTGGATTGTCTGCACCCCTGTGCCGCTATCCACGCCTCATTTGTCTTTGTCTCTATTCTTCTGGCGATGACTCCTTTCGTTACCGTTGCAGATATCGGAAGTGCTGGTTCCGGGCCTAGGTATTGTTGGTCCGCCCCTGCTCTGGCCAGCTCATCAGCCTTCTCATTTCCTATTGCTCCGCCGTGTCCTGGTACCCCATGCCAGTGTTACTTTGGATGCTGTGCCTAGATTATCCAGTTCATCTTTGCAGTCCTGCACCAGGGAGGACTTGATTATCGGATTATCTAACGCTTTTAGTGCTGCTTGGCTATCTGAGAAAATTATAACGTGGTGCCCCGCTATATCGCTTCTTTCCTTGAGGCTCTGTGCACACTTCATGATGGCATATACTTCTGCCTGGAACACACTAGTGAGGCCTCCTAGTGGTATCGCTGTATGCTCATTCGCCTCCAGGTAATAGATGCCTGCCCCCGCTCTTTTTGTTGAGGACTTCCATGACCCATCCGTGAAGCATGTCATTCTGGGTTCCGGTATCTCTGTCTCCCAACTTCTTTTTCTTTATAAGGTCGTTGATGATGATTGAAGATCTTCCTTTTCTTTATAAGGTCGTTGTTAATCATGAGCATGTTCATGCTCACCATTGAATCGCTTTGTATGCTTGCGTGTGTCTTGTCCATCTCGGATCCGATCCACTCTCTGCTCATTTTTATCCTATACCACTGTTCTGTGGCTCTCTTCTTCACTTCAAGGTGTACAGGGTTCAGTCCTAGCATTATCTCCAGGGCTTGTGTAGGTGCTGTCCTCATTGCCCCAGTTGTCATTAGGCATGCTAGTCTCTGAACCTTCGTCAGCTCCTTGTCTATGTCTTTTATTTTCGCTCTATGCCACCACACTATGGCTCCATACAGCAGTCTGGGTAGGACCACTGCTTTGTAGATCCATTGTGTTATCAGTGGTCTTAGTCCCCATCTTCTTCCTATGGCTTTTCTGCATTGCCATAGGGCTGTTATTGCCTTTCTGCATTGCTCTTTTACATGTGTCTTGTATAGCAGTTTGCTGTGTAGTACTACACCCAGGTATTTTATTTCCTTGAGTGTTTCTATCTCCTCACCTTTGATTTTGATGTGTGTCAGAGTCGGCAGCTTCCTTTTATTGGTGAAGAGTACTAGTTTCGTCTTGGTCGGGTTCAGGTCTAGTCCTCTGCTCTGACACCAGTCTAGTACCTGCTTTATCCCTCTAATCATGACTTCTCTCATTACGCTGAGGGTTTTACCCCTTACTAGGAGTACCCCGTCATCTGAGTACGCTTGCATATGTATGCCTCCTCTGTTTGTTTCTCTAATGAGCGAGTCTAGTAGGAGACACCACAGGAGTGGTGACAGGCAGCCCCCTTGCGGGAAGCCCCTGCTCGTCTTTATCTTTATCGAGTCTCCCCCTAGTTGTGCCGTGATCGCTCTACCTGTTAACATGGCCATGATCCATTTTCTAACTGCTGGGTCTATATCGTCCCTTCCTAGACATTTCTCTATTGCAGCAAAGGTAGCTCTATCAAATGCCCCCTCCACATCGAAGAAGCAGCCTATTGCCAGCTCTTTATCTTCTATTGCTCTTTCTATTCTTATGGTCAGGTTGTGAAGGGCTGTTTCTGTTGATTTCCTTACTATGTATGCATGCTGATGCCCGTGCAGGGGCCATCTACCTACTTGCATGCTTGTCCTTATCTGTGCATCTATGATTTTCTCCTGTGCCCTCAGTGCAAATGATGAAAGGCTGAAGGTAAAAATAGCAGAAGTTAGTTAAGTAAAAATGAAGCATACGATTCTGGTGCATAAGATACGTGAATATAAACATAGCCTGCATATCTTTTGTTTTTGCCATAGCCGGTTATAAATAAATTGAAAAATACGCTATCCTGGGGGTTTTTTTACACCAAGTTAGCAAATATTTACTCAAAATAAAACTGAGTACCTACCTACCTATACGATTAGCAAATCATGCCTCTTGTATGATTCGCGAATATAAAAAAATCTGATTGAGTAAATACGCTATTAGGAAATTAAGACTGGTAAAATTCGGGAATAGTAAAAAAAAACTGACTGAGTAAATATGCTATTAGACAAGTAGGACTCTGGTAAAATTCGGGAATATTAAGAAAACTGACTGGATAAATACGCAATTACGAAATTAGGACTCTGGTAAAATTCGCGAATAATAAAAAAACTGATTGGATAAATATGCAATTGAAAAATTATGACTATTGGTAATACTTACGAAAGATAAGAAAGATGCATGGCTAGAAATTCGAGTGGAGAAAAATGCGGATGGAAAGTTTGCTACGAGGAATTAACGAGTTTGGGGAAACGATCTAATTACTCTTCAAACGACGGCTTCTTTACTGCTCAAGCTCTGATTGGTCAGAATATTGGTTTACACTTAAGGACGCTTTGGAGTTTTAAAATTGAACTGTAACAGGATTTTATTTAATAAACTTTATTTTATGTGTTTTAGTAGCACTTTAACTTCACTGTCGGGTAAAAACTGGATAATTACGTTTTGTTGTTAGTGTTTTGCGGTAATTTAAAGTCAAATTAATTATTTCTCACTAAAATCTCTTGCGATGTTTATTAGTGGCTGAATTACTGTTATAATCACGTTAGTTTTCCGAGATAACACTGTCCGTGGTGAGTTGCACTGGTAAGTATTAGACTTTAATGTTTTTATGTAAAATTACAGGGCTTCTCCATAAACCAAGGTAGATTTTAAAGTACTTTTCAAAAAAAAAGTAAGTATGTTGTAATAGTTCAGGGTAGCCGTACTAGCCGTATAGTTGAGCATAATAGTCTAGGGGGTGAGTAGAATTTAGCCCAGGAAAGAGTTAGTCACATCTATATAAGTAAGGGCGCCAGACTTGCATCCCATCAACAAATGAAATCGTCCAAATAAAAATCTCAATCTTTGATAAACCACATTTATTTAACCTGTGTGCTTACTTAGATCAAGTATACCTAAACACGGACTTAAAGTAAGGTTTATCTCTTAGAAATTAAATTGACTGGAGCAACATGGAGATTAAATAAGTGGCTAACGTCTCACGCTGTCATCTTCATGAGGAATACCTGCGTGATTCAACAGCACTAGAATCAAGTAAACTGGACAGTCATTGCTCACTGTCTCCGCAAGTGGTGATCAGTAGAATCCTTGCACGTACGGTGGAATGACGGCTAAATAGTTTAGAGTGCAGAAGTATTCCACGGAGCTGGTAGTCAGAAGCCGCGACGAAGAGCATATAAGCTAGAAAAGGAGTCTTCTCGGTGAAATGCTTTTGAAAGCCTTCCACCCTCCATACGCAGAAACATACATTAAACACAAGCCAAGAAAGAAGCTAAGAGCAAAAACGAAAAATCAAACAAAAAAAAACCCTGTGAACAAAATATTCACAATATCTGGAAATAACGAATAACGCGGTAATTAACGCGTAGTTAATGAAGTAACTACCACTAGCCGTGGGTTTGTTTTAAGGTATCAGGCAAGAGTACACGCTCAAGTGAAAATATTCATGGTAGAATGCTGTGATGTAGTTATGTGTTTACTGAAAATTAAGCATGAACGGGTTACGAACATGGAAGGAATAGAAAAGTACATCACCAAAATGGCGGCAGCGAAAGTTCGAGACGAATGGTACACTTACCGAAAAGAGGACTATTGTTGAACAGTAGACACTGAGTTTTGGATTAACTTAATCAATTTAAGTAAAGAAGCTAATTTAGGAAAAGTCTGCCATGGACAGGGCCGGATGGCGCGATCGGTAAATTAAGAGGTTTTCTTTGACGTGCTCACATCTTGACGAATTGATCCCGATAGAGGTCAATGGAGTCGGTCATCAGACGCCCCCGGTCATTGATTTCCGAACGGCTCTGATTAATTTACATTTTAAAAGTAAGCAAATACAAAACTAAAGTGTCAAAAGATTTAAGCGGTATTTCTTAAATAGTTAATCAAATGATTTTATTGTTATTAAAGTAGTTAAATCTGCATATTTTATGATATAAAGAAACTGAAGGGCAAGTATTTGAACATACCTTAAACTGTGTTTCGTTCCATGAGTTGAATCGATTGAAGAGATAAATCTTTATTAAAATTAAATTAAGTTATCTTAATAAAATATTAAATTACATTAGATGGAATTTAAACAAGTGTTTTGATAAACATTTGAACGTTAATCAAGCGTGATTGAAGAAAATTACTAAGGATAAAGGTCATGGATGAGAGTTAGAAGAACAAAACGTCACATACAAGAACTGTCAAGACAGTTATTATGAGCCGGCTTGCTATTCTGAGGTTAACATTGATCTGTCATTCTCACTCGACGTGCACATGGCTCTTTGTGTTGTTAACTTTCAAGAAGAACAATTGACGGTGTCTGGTCGTTACACGTGCAAAATTTTCCATTGCCCATTTTCGGTCGGCTGTCAACCACGACGGATGTCAAAGAAAATTATTAATTTATTATTTAGTGTTTTATATATTTAGCGCGTTTTATAAGCGATTACTTATAGTAAATAGTTCTTTTTTACTGTGGTGATTGCTACGAGCTGTAGGCGGGGTGTAGCTCTCGCTACTATGGATGTCCCAGACTGGGACGGCGTAAGCATGCAGGGCTTAGCTGGTTGCGTGGAAGCTTTACCACGGTGGGCAAAAAACCAAAGCGTTCCCGGCTTGCGAAGGGCCAAGATGATAGGGCTGTGAGTAACACGGGGCGGGGCGACGGTGTCGGCAATGAGAATGAGGTTTGTGTGACGTCGAAGGAGCCATTGCCAAAGCAAATTGCCTTGGCAAAACTACTTCGTGCCCAGAGAATTGAGGGAATTTTAAAAATAAAATTTGGGTCCGTACAATGTATTTATTCAATTCGGTGCAAGGTCTGAGGCGGAGAAGTTACTTTTGTCCAAAGAATTTAATAACGAGGAAAGAAGGACTCACTGGTCTAATATGGTCAGCTCTTCCTATGGGATGATAAAGAACGTGGACCTAGAAATTGATGAACCGGAGTTTTTATCGAGTATTGAAAATAAACAGGAAATTCTAGCCATCCGAAGATTGAACCGCCACGGCCAGGACGGCCAGTGGGTGAAGAGTGAGACTGTTCGGGTGTGTTTTAAAGGGGATCTTCTACCGCCTTACATATTTGCACACGGGTGTAGATTTAAGGTTGAGTTGAGGCGTATACTTTCCCTGTCACCCAGTGTTCTGAATGTTGGAGGTACGGCCATACGAACAAGTTTTGTCCCATACAGAAAATTGTTTGTCCGAAATGTGGCGAAAACCACACAAATTGCGAAATAACGAAATTTATTTGTATTAATTGTAAAGGTCCGCACATGGCGTTGGACAAGTCTTGCCCTATATTTTTAAAAGAAAAAGAAATTCGGAGAATTATGAAAGAGGAAACTTGTACGTACAGAAAAGCCTTGTGGATGTATTTTCAAAGCAGAGAGTCTCACAAAAAGAGTCTTGTTTTGGATCCGGAATGTCAGGTGACCACAGTGTCCGGCGTCGCCACACTTCATAAGTCATATAAGGAGGTGCTTTCTATCTCTGTCACTCATCCACAAGGGCCTTTGACTCCTGTAGACGTGAGTAATGAATTTAGAACTAATTCTTTGACTGTTGATAGCGGCGTATCACAAGAGCGCAAGAGTCATGGTAGCCAAAGAAAGGAATTTAGCCAGGAGCAACATAACGGGAAAAAGAGGTTGTTTGACGACTCAGGAATCGTGCCAAATGAGGAACCAAGCACATCTAAATATTTCGAGCAAGAGTCTGAGGTAAAACCGACAAGAATATTAGTTGATTTTGGCAAAATCGTGTCGAGAATTAAACAAATTATCATTTCGGACAATAGTTGGGAGGACAAAATTAATTTGGTGATTAAGTTTGTTTTAGAAGAATGTTTAGTTGTATTTTTAAAGTATTTTAAGGAGGGAGGTTTTATTTTCTCTTTTCAATTGCAATGAACAGTAATGCTGAAAGTGAGTCTTTTAAAAATATATTTCAATGGAATTGTCAAAGTTTGAAGCCAAAACTGCTTGATTTTGTAATCTTATTAAACCGGGAAAAAGTTCATATTGCTATATTGAGCGAAACGTGGCTTAAGAGTGAATCATTTCTTAAACTCAGCAACTATAATATTTAGAAAAGACAGGTCAGACTCATACGGTGGCGTAGCTATCTGTGTGCATAAGTCTGTTAAAGCGCAAGCGTGGCCGCTTGTAATTAGTAATTCAAATATTGAAGTGTTATGTTTAAAAAAAATCAATTGTATCGATTTACATTTTATTGTTTCTGTGTATTGCCCTTCCACAGTGCGAACGACTCAACTTGACTGGGATGGTATTTTTGACTCATTTTCGGGGAAGACTTTAGTAGCAGGTGATTTTAATGCGCATCATACTAATTGGTCATACAAGAGTGATCCGAGAGGAGTACAGTTGTTCGATTCATCGTTAGAGCATGGGTTTGTATCTCTTAACAATGGAGAGGCGACTAGAGTTAAACTCGTTGATGGTTCCTTACGAGAAAGTTCTCCGGATATTACCTTTTGTTCTTCTGATATTTCTGTCAGTTTCACTTGGAAAGTCACTAGTGAGTTTTTGGGAAGTGATCACCTTATCATTAAACCCGACTTATTTTATGCAGATGGACGTCATTTTACTAAAAGATTAAATTTTAAGAAAGCGAATTGGTTAGAGTATCGGGACTCAATTAAATTACTTTTTCATAAGGCAGCTTCATTAGACGGAAATGTTCAGGTAATGTATGATTTTTGCGAGGCACAAATTCAAAAGGCAATTGATTCAAGTATTCCGTTAGTCAAAATTTGCACAGATCCTACGCGAAAGTTTATTCCGAAGAGCTATTGGACTCCTTCATTGTCGAAGGTAGTTGCACCAAGGCGTCTCGCGCTGCGTCTATTTAGGCAGAATCCGACTCCATCTAACTTGACAATTTTGGAACGCAGGGTGGCAGAAGGAACAAAGTAAGGCTAAGGAACAAAGTTGGCAAGATTTCTGTAGTCGTGTAGATGAGACCACGTCTGCATCAGACATGTGGAAACATATGAGATGGATGAAAGGCTTTTCTAGGTCTAAGGTTGTTGCGTCAGAGGAGAAATAAGAAGAATTGTTGTGTTCTCTTACACCGGATTCGGTAGTGCCCGCCATGCCTCTGCTGAATTCGGTTAAGAAGATGTGGATCTTGAGGTTGAATTTTCATTCGAAGAAATGGTTAGATGCCTTAAGAAGAAAGACTGCGCACCGGGTCTTGACTGCGTTACATACTGTTTGATCTATAATCTGCCCTCGATTGCTAAAATGTTCTTGCTTAAATTATACAATGCCATCTTCTCATCTGTCTCATCTTCGAGTCAGTGGCGTCATATTCAGGTTGTGCCTATTCCAAAATCAGGTAATGCTCAAGAACCATTAGCGAAATTAAGACCGATTTCTTTAATCTCTTGTGTTTGCAAAGTATTTCATTCCATGTTCGTGAGGCGTTTGGAATGGTTTATTGAAAAAAAATGGCGTTTTGTCTCCAAATACCGTTGGGTTTAGGAGAGCTCAATCATGTTTAGACTGCTTATCCCGTCTTGTATCATACGTTCAAGTAGGTTTCTCAAAGAATAATTCTACATTGGCATGTTTTTTGGACATTGTAGGCGCATATAATAATGTCTCAGTCGAGTCGAGAGAGTCGTTCGGATTCTCGATGGCTTGGGAGTTGGATCTAAGATTTGTAGGTATTTATGGGCATTTTTGAGCCAAAGACATTTAATTATCCTGGGTGAAGATGGAGATAAGTCTCTTATGAGATGGACTGACAAGGGTTTAGCTCAAGGATGTCCGCTTTCTCCTTTACTGTTCAATATAGTTACTCACAAAATTTGTAAACTGGTTACTAATGTTATGATCTCACAGTATGCGGATGACTTTGTTCTTTATATTAGCAATAAATGCTTGCAAGCACAAACATGATGCAGGATGCCTTGGATGTAATGTTGAATATTTTAGATACTTTAGGGTTAGATGTTTCAGCGAACAAATCAAAACTTTGTATTTTCACCAGGGATCGTAAAATGCAGCAAGTTAATCTTGAGGTGAGTGGACAGCTATTACTCGCTGAGGACACTATAAAGTATCAAGGGGTGTAGTCGGATAAATCCTTGAGGTGGGGAAAACATGTTGGTTATATTTTTGAAAAGACACAAAGGTTTCTTAGTATTTTAAGAGTTCTAGCTAGGCTTCATGGGGAATTCATCCGAAACATCTTCGTAGGTTATACATTTCATTAATTCGTAGTAGAATGGATTATGCTTGTTGCCTGTACGACAACAGTGCTAAGACACATATGTTTAAGCTCACTAAAGTACATAATCAAGCTATGCGAGTAATAGGAGGGTTCATCAGAACAACCCCCATTCATGTTATGGAGAGTGAATTGTGTATTCCACCCTTGCACATAAGAAGGCAATTTCTTGCCTCTAAGTTTTGTTTAAAGTCACTCGCTTGTACAGGGAATGCTACTATTGAAGTTATTCGTGAGTTAGAGGAGCAATGTCAGAACAGTTACTGGGACAACAAAAAGAAACCTTTGTTAGCCATTACGATCAGCGGTATTGTTGGGGAGCATATTTTTTCTTCATATCCTTTACCTATGTTTAGATTAAGTATGTGGGTGACGAAATTTGAAGTAGGTAATGTTTTATTTTGTAATTTAGATTGGTTTTCAAATGCTAAACGTACTTATGATAATTCTGCTTTGCGTATTAGTGTAATTATGGAGCTACAGGAAAAGTATTCTGGATGGTTAACACTCTTTACCGATGGTTCCAAGTCTAACGACAAAATTGGAGCAGCATTTTATGACTCACTCAATTGCGAAAAGGTAGGGATCAAAATTACGCCCAAGGTTTCAATTATGTCAGCGGAACTCTTTGCTATCTCCGAAGCACTATCTTACGCCGAAACGTTGGAAGATCAAAAGTGTGTGATTTTGACAGATAGCAAAAGTGCTATTCAACATATCAACCGGTGTGCCTCGGGTCAGCAGTGTGTCTCGCTTGCATATACTATCCTCGAGCAGATTAATAAATTTACGAAGTCTGGTAAATGTCTGAGCGTGCAATGGGTTCCTTCGCATATTGGTCTCAGTGGTAACGAGGAGGCCGACCGCCTGGCTGGTTTGGCTGCTTCAGAAGGGGCGAATGTGGTTATTGATCCTGATTATTCTGAGGTAGAACCGAAATTTTATAACTTATCTCGGCTTCACTGGAAAGAATATTTTAACGAGCGCTCTCGGGATGTAGGAATATGGTACAAAACCATTCAGTGCGAGCCTCCTCGAGTACCATGGTTCGATAATGTTAGGTTAAGTAGGGCGCAGGTTGTGTGTGCGCACAGACTTCGGTCCGGAAATGTTCCACTAAACAAGTTTTTTTATCTGATGAAGAAAGTAGATTCACCTAATTGTGTGAGGATATACATCACTTGTTAGTGGAATGTGTTCGGACCCAAACCAAGAGGAAAGGATTACTTGTTCAGCTCAATTTGAACATATTGAACATCGGACTGTTTTAGTCCATTTTGGCAGAACCAGCGACGGATGCTGCAAAATTAGTTTATCGATTTTTGGACAAGTAGTCCTTCCCCCTCCTCCTTCCCTTTTTTTTCTGAATGATATCTGTTTGCATTTTGTTATTGTAGAGTTTTGTCCAACGGGGCTGCCGTGATCAGGATTGATCAAAGCCCCTAACCTAAAAGATAGTAAATAAAAATTAAAAAAAAGAATTAGTGTAATTAGTGTAGTTTTAGTTTTTTAATTCAGTGTGTTTGTGTAATAGTGTTGTGTAGCTTTGATTTCGTAAGTATTCATTGATGTTGGACGATGAGCCCCCTGATGGGGGCGGTGGGACCTCTGTCCCTGTAGCTGATTGGGGGGAAGTTAGCTCTCGTAAATATGGTTCAGATAATTCTGGTGTTTTGGATGTTAATAATAAAAGGGATGCTAGGATGCCGGCTTCAGCCTCCATCCAACACACTTTTACGGTTGCCGAGTTCGCTCCTGGCTCAAAATTAAAATATGCTCTGCTGATACTGGGCCTTTCATTGTCCGCTTTAGGAAGTCAGTGGAGGATTCCTCCATTGGTTCCACTCTTCGTCGTACTCTGAAATTCGCTCAGCTGGTTCATAAGTACAACATAAAAGGTGTATTCGAAGGGTGGAATCAAATCTGGCGGTCGCAGTCGAGTTGTTATTGATTTTACTACCGCAGATTCTGCTAATGACTTCTTGGAGAGTGCCCTGTTCAAAGAGAATCCTCAATTTATCTCCATCATTCCAATGTTCAGTATTACTCGGATGGGCCTCATTCGTGGTATTCCTGTCGACTAGACTCTAGAGGAGCTGGTCAATTCTATTGATTGCTCCGCTAAAGTTATCAAGGGTCGTAGGCTTAACCGTAAATGTTCGCTGGATGGGAAAGTGTCCTGGGTCCCTACCCAGACTGTTTCGTTGACCTTCTTAGGACAATCTTTAAATCCCTTTTCTTTTGTTCCTATCCCCAATCATTCTCCAGGTATAAATATTGTTGCTGTAAAACTTTTTAATTCTATTTTTATTTCCCTTTATGTCCCACACCCAAATCTTACAATTATTGCTGAATTAGACTCAATCCTTTCCTCTCTCTCTGTGCCTTTTGTTGTCATGGGGGATTTTAATTGTAATCACACTTTGTGGCGTCCTCATTCCTGTGATTACAATTCTTCTCATCTTTTAAGTGCCTTTGACAACATTAATTTGTGCCCGCTGATCGTTGGCTCTCCTACTAGGAGATCATCTCCTTTACAAAACCCCAGCTCTGTCGATTTAACTCTAGCATCTCCTAACTTGGCTTCTGGGCTCTCCTGGAGGGTTCTCTCCAACTCTCATGGTAGCGACCATTTTCCTATTCTTATTTCCTTTTCCTTTGATGTGTCAGTTACGATTTTATCTTTTCCTCCTCTTCTTAAGTATATAACTGGAAAGGCTGACTGGCCTGAATATTCTTCTTTGGTCTCTAATGAAGTAGCTGTCCTTCCTCCTCTCTTCTGGAGTTGTATTTTAAGTTTGTCTCAATTTCAATACTATCAGCTATGTACTGTAATGTCTGAGTCTCATTGTACTTTAGCCATAAAAAAAATAAATGAGGCTGAAGATGCTTTTGCTGGGGCCTTGTTTAATCTGGAAAAAAATTGGAGTTCCATGTTTCTAATGCTCGATGCAAGCGTTTGTTATCTCATAAAAAACGTCTTGGTTGGACCCGTTTTTGTGAGAACTGGTCTCCTCGTACCCCCTCCGCCTTAGTATGGAAGAACATCAATAGATTTCGTGGATCCTTGTCTGATTCAAACCTTCTGTCTAATGATCCGTCTAGTTGTTTGGAGGGATTTTTGGATAAATTAGCGGCTGCTTTTGTTCCGCCTGAAGATTGCTTTCCTCCATCTTTGTCTCCTTCTTCTGACAGTATGGATGCTCCTTTTTCTTTTCGGGAAATTTCTTCCGTGTTGGATCATCTTCAAAATTCTTCTGCGGGAATAGACGGAATTCCTTGTTCTTTCATTAGACGGTGCTCTGACTCTTCTAAACTTTTCTTCTTTTCCTGCTAAATCATTATTTATAATTCCAGTTGCCTCCCTGATTCTTGTTAGAACTAAATAATTATTCCCATCGTAAAACCTGGTAAAGATCCCAGTGACCCCTCTAGTTATAGACCTATTGCTCTTTCATCTGTACTCTCAAAGATCCTAGAGCATTTAATTAAGAATAGGCTCGAGTGGATTTTAGAAAGTCGAGGAATCCTTTCCAAATCCTAATTTGGGTTTCATAGAGGCATGGGAACTAAGGACATTTTAGGTATTCTCACGTCCGATATTCGATTGGCTTTCTCCAAAGGTTTGTTGGTGTTTTTTAGACATAATTTCTGCCTATGATAATGTGCTACTTCCGCTTTTAAGGCAAAAAATACTACAATTAAGTTTGCCGGTGAAGATGGTACATGTCATTTGCAATCTATTCATGGCTCGTTCTATCTCAGTTCGTTTTCAAGGTTCTATGTTACCTCCTAGAACCATTTGGAATGGTCTTCCTCAGGGTTCCGTATTAAGTCCAAATTTATAGTCTTTATACCGCTGTCCTCAGTAAATCAGTTGATTGTTTTTGTAATATTTTGCAATATACTGATGATATTGCTCTCTACTTTGCCTCCAGCTCCTTTTCTAAGTGTTCTCAATCTCTTAACTCGGCTCTAGGTAACTTAAACTGGTGGCTCTTGGATTGTCTGCCTCTAAGAGTCCTGTTGTGGTTTTTACTAAAAAAAGGCAGGTTCCTGATGTCCGTATTTTTCTTGAAGGGATACTGCTTCCTGTGTCTAATTCTGTTAAATTTCTAGGTTTAATTTTAGTTATATCATCATCATTTAACTGGATCCCTCGAATCACATTAAGGTTAAATGTGAAAAAAAACATAAATGTTATGAGAGCTTTATCTGGTGCTTGGTGGGGTGCTCATCCCTACTCTCAAAAGTTTTTGTATAATGCGATCATCCGGAGCCACTTTGATTATGGTTCTTTTTTGTTGGAGCCCTGCAGCAAACTTGCTCTAACATCTTTAGATAGGATTCAGTCTAGGTGTTTGCTTGCGGATCATTTCTGGGGCAGT
This sequence comes from Acleris sparsana, assembly GCA_923062465.1. Taxonomy (NCBI): domain Eukaryota; kingdom Metazoa; phylum Arthropoda; class Insecta; order Lepidoptera; family Tortricidae; genus Acleris; species Acleris sparsana. The sequence goes on along the minus strand of OV281285.1, from coordinate 44,141,450 downwards.
GAAATCTTCTCCCATTAATGCTCTTCAGATAGAATGCTTGGAGCCTCCTTTAAAGCTTCGCAGACAATTCCTTTCTGATCGCTTTTTCTTCAGAGCCGTACAGTGGCCTGATCATCCTTTATTTGGTTCGCCTTAATCGTCTTTCTGATGTCTTGCCCTCCTCCAAGTATTGGTTTCACAAGGAGATTCCTTGAATAATTAAAAGCTTTCATAAATTTTGTAATGGTCCCGCAGTTGCCCAGTCTGTTGGTAATCCTTTATTTAGTTTTAGCTATGGTTCACTCCTGTTTCACCCTAAATTTATTTTTTCTTTTCGCATTAAAAATAATGATATTGAAGCCAATCGGGTTTTTTTAATAAAATAATATTTGAAAAATGGGATGGATGGAATCCTGTTTTCACTGATGCTTCCAAGCACTCTTCAGATGGCTGTGTGGGTTCAGCTGTCTGGATTCCTCAGTATAATGTCGTTTTAAACTTTAAATCTCCCCCTCAATCTTCTGTTCACTCTGGTGAGGCGATTGCCATTTATGAAGCTGTCTCCCACATAGAATCACACAAAATTTCAAAATCTATTATTTTCTCAGATTCTTTGAATTGTCTCCAGGCCTTGGATAAGGTTCATCTGCGATCTAGGGATAATCTTTTAATTAATCTTAAGTCTTAAGTCTTAAGGTTCTCCATCGCTGTCATTCTCTTGGCATTGATGTGGTTTTGGCTTGGATCCCTGGGCTTGCAGCCATTACAGGTAATTAACAGGTTGATTTTTTCGCCAAGCAATAGCAAGATAGATATTGGTTGCTCCTCCCACTCGGAATGTTTTAGTCAAGATTTGCGTGCTGCTGGTTGATCACTGGACTGATTTGTGGAATGTTCTCGCCTCTCCAAGGGTATACATTATGGTTGCATTCAACCTAGTCTGCCTGTAAAACCATGTTTTTTTAAATGTAATATAATTCATTAGTCTGCCACCTTCATAATAATTGGACTGCGACTTGGTCACATTTGTTCGCCCTCTTTTCTGGCGAATATCCGAGTTCGGGATCATTTTCTGTGCGAGTGTTGTCTCGAGGAGGGAACCCCAGATCACATTTTTTTCAATTGCCCCAAAATTCCAGTTTCTCTATATAACTTTCTTCCTGATTTCATCTTTCGTCCAGCTAGCTTTAGTTATGTCCTCACTTTTATAAATACTTCATTTGTATATATTTTAGCCAAGTATATTAATGATTTTAGTTAAATATTAAGTTGTAAGTTGTCATTTTAGATTTAGTATAATTATGTAGTTGTACCTAGTTAACCATTTTCTTGGCATTGTAACACCCGTGATACGAAGAAAACAAAAAATATCACGGCCGTATTTTTCTAACAAAACGTTTCAAATCATTTAAAGAGTTTGAAAAACACCTCAGGATTGTTAAATAAAATTGAAAGCATCCATAACTTCTCAGGAGTCATCAGTACCTAGTTGCCAAAATGGCGGAACGAAAACATCGAACAATGTTTCGCTCGGTAAGTTTTGTATTTTTATTTGGGTTTTGTGAATATTTGTAAATGAATTGAATGAAACTTAGTGTGTATGTTACTAACGCATGTAATTTTGACTGTAACTTATAAATTTCAACTCGTAAGAGCCCATTATAAAAGGTGCTTAAGTGTTATGTATTATATTTGATACACTGCCAATCTGTCAAAGAAATTGTCACATATGGGACTGTATCATATTTAATACATTGCCAACTCGTCAATAAAAATGGTGTTCTTGGGAGGGTCTTCATTTGTTACATTGCCAATCTCTCAATAGTCGAGATTAAGTTGAAAAAAAAAATATTTAAGGGAATTTTTAAAATTTAAACGTTTCTTTTGGGTTTCCTTACATTATTTTTTCTTACTAATTTATTAGCTCGATAAAATATATTCTTAATGCATTCTAATGGCATTTAACTGGTCTATGTATGTACACTTTTGAGGTTTTTTTTCTTTCTTTGCTTTGTTTTTTGGTGGGTTGAATGGTTTGTTTTATTTACTTTTACGCTCAATCTGCTAGAGTCCATAATATACTCACACTCATACCTTCCCATAATACTGTCTCAGAGGACGAAGATTGTGATTCTTCTGATGAAGGACCCTTGCATGTCGTAAACAATAAGCCAGATTCCTTATACGACAGTTCAGAGGCCCCTTCACTTGATAGCTCATTTAAAATTTTAAGATTACTCTCAGATTCTGATAACGATGAAATTGAAGCAGTCAATAAATCTCTTGAGACGCATGTATTGCAGCAAAGCTTTCTATCTCCTGCTTTTTTGAAAGACCATAAGCAGTCTTTACGCAGGCGGGTATTAAAAATGCCATTTGAACAAAATAGTCCTTTGCCTTCTCCTATCACTCCGCTGCCTGACACTTCTCCCATTTCTTCACCGCTTGAATCTATAGGAATAGTTAACACTTCTACACCTCAAATACAAATTGAAATACCAATACCATCACCCCGTAGGTCTCCATCGGCAAGTAATGCAAGAACATCAAAATATACTAGATCTCAAAAAAACAAGGTACAAAAAAAAGTAAATCACCAATTAAAAAAAAAACGTATACAAAAGAAGCAGTTTGTCAGAGTTTGAGAGTAGGATTTTGTTAGCGGAGAAGAAAATGACGTCAGTAACCGCAATATCAAAAACTCTTGATGAGGCCCAAGAAACTATTGAACGCTTGGTCATGGAAAACAACTCAAACAAACAATTCTCAATGCTCAACAACTTAGAGATCTCTGGCATACCGTATAGTAAGGGAGAAAATTTAATGTCCATTGTTCGTGACATATCTACCAAGGTCGGATTTCATCTAGGTGATAATGATGTCGATATCATTCACCGGGTTCGCCGCTTCCAGACAGGCCAACGTGACTCGCCACAGAACAACAGACCTCCGGCAATTATAGTTAAATTTACTCAGCGCAGTCGCAAAAATGATTTACTCGCCGCGGTGCGCGCGCGCCGCGGCCTCACAACAGCTGACATCGGGTTGCCTGGGCCGGCCGCAACTGTGTACGTCGGCGACCACTTGACCCCCGCCAATAAGTTATTACTTAAGCAAGCCAGGCAATTGAAGCTGGAGCATAACTATTCTTTTGTATGGGTTCGCGACTGTAAAATCTTCCTTCGAAAAACCGAGCAAAGTAAAGTTATAACTATAAATACCGAATCTGATCTCAAAAAGATCAAGTGACGGTACTTGATAACGATAAGTATTACTAATTATAATGTTTTCCTAATACTGAGTTTAATGTCTGCCTTATTAACTTGTACATCTTTCTCTATTGTTCTTAGACCCGAGCAATGTTGTTATTTTTATAATTGTATCCGTAAGTACGTAGCCTCGAATCTTTTACTATTCGATGTAGATTCCTATGATGTTTCTGATAACAATTCCTTTTATCAACGTATACTTTTACCTTGTTTGTTTGAATACTGTGCACTCACGCCTTTGATAAATAGTGTAAATCAACAAAATTTACTATTATTCCTCTATACTCTTTTTTCTAAATCAAATGCATGTTCCTCAATTTCAAGCGGCGCTCTCGTTTTTAATTATCCAATGCAATATTTTATTTTAATACCTAAAAATGACTAATAACATTTTCAATGGATATTACCAAAATGTGAGGGGATTGAGAACAAAATCTAATGAGTTTTTTTCTAAAGTTGCTCAGTGTGATTACGATTTTATCTGCCTGACCGAAACTTGGTTAACTCCAGATTTCTATGACGGAGAATTTTTCGATCGTAGTTATAATGTGTTTCGATGCGACCGGTCGGCGCTGGAGAGCGGCGCGCGGCAGCGGCGCGGCAGTGGCTGTGCGCGCGCGCCGCCGAGCGTTTCGCCGCGATTGGCCAGTGCCTCCGCGCGCTTATTGCGACTGTGTCTGGGCCTCTGTTCCGCTGGATTCATGTGCACGGGACAGATCGCTCGACCAAGCTCATAATGCACAACAACAATCTTTCTTCAATATAGCTTGTATTTATATTCCTCAGGGTACCGGATATAAAGAAACGTTGACCTCCTTTTTTGAAATCGCTAGTCAAATAATTATAGATAGGCCAAACGATTTATTTTTGCTCACTGGTGATTTTAATGTACCCGAGGCCGAGTGGGTGACACGCTCTTCCCCAGGGATGCTTTTATTGCCGAGTAGCAGTTACTCAACACAAATAATCCATGATTTCTTATCATATACAGAATTAAAACAATTTAATTGGGTTTATAACGTCAATAGGCGAATTCTCGATTTGATAATATTCAGCACTGAGTGTACAGTCGCTGCTTGCGACCAGCCACTCACGCCTGAAGACATTCACCATAAAGCGGTTGTTATAGACATTAACTTGAATTTCGAGCCTACTCTTAAGCCTGCCCCCAATATTATCTCAAATTTTTACTCTGGTGATTATAGTAAAATTAACTTGGAATTATCTAAAATTAATTGGTATACGTTTTTCGATGATTGTGATTTCATAAGCAGTGTTACTAAATTCTACGATCTCCTTAATGATTTAATTTATAAACACATCCCGCGCCGTAAGGTGAATGTATCAGCGTCTGTGCCGGTATGGTACACTAGACCATTAAAAAAGGTGCTAAATGAAAAACGTAAATTTCATAGGTTATGGAAGAAATACAATAATCCTTTAGACTACGAAACATATAAAATATTACGAAAACGGGCGGATAAGATGCAATTACAATGTTACAATAGTTATATATCTTATACGGAACAAAAAATCAAATCAAATCCAAATTATTTCTGGTCATATATAAAATCTAAATCCTCAAAAAATAAATTAATGCAAACAATGAATTATAAAGATCGCACTACTTCTGATGGAGCAGAAATATGTAACCTTTTTAACCTTCACTTTCACTCTGTATTTGAGAAATCTGATAACATACCTTTTGACTTTAGCAGTTTAACACCACCTTGTGAACCTTTAATCGATATTAGTAATATAGAAATCAGCCGTGCCACAGTGCTTAAGTTATTAAATAAAATTAATGTTAACAAAGGTGCAGGTCCTGATGGTATTCATCCTTATTTTATTAAAAAATGCTCTTCAAAGTTAGCGTCTCCACTCACTATCCTATTTAAAAAATCCATCAAAAATGGCTGCGTTCCAGACATTTGGAAAAGGGCTTTTGTCACTCCTATCCCCAAAGGCTCAGTTAGTCGGGACATTGAGCAATACAGGCCTATTTCTAAACTATGCCAATTTAATAAAATTTTCGAAACGATTGTTACAGACCAAATTTCTGAAGTTTTTAAAAACCACATTAGCCCTAACCAACATGGCTTCTACAGAGGTCGTTCGGTGGACAGTAATTTATTGACTTTTTGCAATGAGATCCTAGTCGCGATGGACAAAGGTGCTTCTGTAGAAGCCGTGTACACAGATTTCGCCAAGGCATTCGACAAAATCTGCCACAACACGCTCCTTCTTAAGCTTTGGCGCCTAGGTATACATGGCGATCTGTTCCGCTGGATCAAGTCATATATTGAAAATCGAAGCCAATGTGTAGTTCTATCTGGTCACACCTCACAATTCAAGTCCATTAGTTCCGGAGTACCCCAAGGCTCTCATCTAGGTCCCCTATTGTTTACGCTTTTTATAAATGATATAGACAAATATATTAAAAATTGTAACGTGTTGCTCTATGCAGATGACACGAAAATTTTTAAAACCATCATTTCTATCGAAGATTGTTATTTATTGCAAGAAGATTTAGTAAATTTTGAACTTTTCTGTAAAGTGAATAAGTTATTTTTAAATTTAAACAAATGTTTTGTAATTATTTTTTCAAAAAAAAAACATAACTTTAATTTTAAATACACCCTATGTAACAGTCATCTTAGTAGAGTAACACAAATTCGTGACCTTGGTATTATTATGGATTTCAAGCTATCATTTAAACCCCATTTTGATTATATTTTAAAAAAGGCATATAAGCAACTTGGTTTTATCTTGCGAGTTGGAAAACCATTCAAAAATAGTCTCACTTACAAAATTCTTTTTAACAGTTTTGTTCGCAGCAATCTTGAATTTGCCTGCGCTGTTTGGAAACCTTATCATGCTATTCATATTCAAAGAATAGAAAGTTTACAAAAAAGGTTTGTAAAAGCTCTCGATTTCAGAACTGGATATGCTCACACTAGCTATAGGGATTCACTGACTCATCATAAACTCCAAACGCTCAGTGACCGCCGAGACTGTGTGGATTCAGTTTTGCTATACAAAATTTTAAATAATAAATTAAATGTCCCCTCACTACTTCATCAAATCCATTTTAGAGTACCAAGTAGACGTCTGCACCAATGTCGAAAAAAAGATTTGTTCTCTATTCCCCGTCGGAGAACACGTTATGCACAAAATATATTCGTGAGGCGTGCCTGCAAGCTATTTAACGACAACAAAAAACTTGAAAACATTGATATATTTAACTGCACTATCATTGCTCTTAAAAATGCTTTTCGTTAACATATATCTACTAAAATATATCTATCAAAATTCTAAATATCTTAATTTCCTTTTTTTGTATCTTCGTTGGTCACAGACTGTATTTATTGTACTTTAAGGAAACTCCAGGTCTAATTTTAAGCAATAGTCTTTAAGCTCTTTTTTGTAAACGACTGTTTGTTTCTTAAATAAATAAATAAAAAAATAATAATAATAATAAATAAAGCAGTTAGTGTGGGCATGGAAAAAGAACCAACCCTTTTTGCATAAAGTTGATAATTTCGAAAGAGAAAATAAATATACAGCTACAAAATTGCCTAATAGTTCATCCGCTCTTGATTACTTTGACAAGTTTCTTACCAATGACGACACACAGTAGGTATATTGTAGATCAGACTTATTTATATTCCACTGAGTGCACTGGTAAATCCATTAATATGACTGTCGAAGAATTCAAGAATTTTCTTGCCATAAAAATGATGATGAGAATAATTAATTTGCCTGCTTATACCGATTATTGGAGTCAAAAGACAAGAGTGGCTGGTGTAGCTGATATAATGTCATTGAAAAGATATCAGCAAAGGAGAATGGGCAAATTGGCCTATCGGCAGCCACTAATGAAATTAGTGTCATATGAAAGCCCTGCTATTGAGGAATACTTTTTGTTACGACCTTTTTTCTGTATCTCTTGTTGAAATGGAAGTATTTAAACTTAAGTCAGAATGCAATAAATGAATAACCATGACTAGTTACTTACCTAATGTCACAGTGCTTATTTTGCACAATAATTGCAGTAAAGCGATAAGTAGGTACCTAACATATCACTCCTTGCTCTAATAAATAATATATCTGCTCGGGCTATCTAGAGTAATGAACGATTATGGCGGAAATCCGACCACACTGTATTTTGTGCAATCGATCTGTAGTTAATCGAAGAAGAGTACAAATAACGCGTGCCCTTTTCGATGAAAATGGTGCTCATGCAGAATATATTATTCAAAATGTTGCTCCATTACAAGTAAGTGTGTCTAATAAAGTAAAAACCATTTAACTGTTGCGTACTTATATGTATTGCTTCGATTTTTGACTATCATTGCGTTTATCAATCTTATTTTTCTCAGATTGAATATAACGACCATGAGTTCGTTTGTCGACCGTGCTAGCAGAGGGTTCAACGAGCCGTACTCGCTGTACAGCCAAATATGAACCCTACCTCACACATATGTACATTGCAAATAGAAGACTATTCTCGACCACCTAACACCGCATCAAACTGTTTATTTGACAGATGCAGAAGTACTGCTCTGCCTCGTATTCCAGAAAATGTAAAAGTATCACTTTTATGTGACTTTAACCTATATATACCGGAAAATGCTAGAATATGTGAACGGCATTTAAGATCTAATGATTGGGATGAGGTCATTGATAATCCAAATCTACGACACGATTTAAGTAGTGTACATTTTTCTCACATGTTGACCCTAATGAAGGCTGCGTTATCAAGAGGCTCGACTATTCTGGATTTTGAAATATTGACAATATGGATACGGATGAAATACATATTCGGTTAGCTCTTAGACGAAAACAATTCTATGAAATCTTGGAGCAGAGTCCTTCCTTGTCTGGCTCGAATTCTAAAACTGCTTTAGCTATTTATTTAATGAAATTGTGAAGTGGTGAGAGCAATGAAAGATTAGCAACGCTCTTTCAAATGAGCAGAAGATCGCTTGAAAGGAACTTAAAAATAGCAAGGAACTGTTTATACGCGGAGTTTGTTCCTAGGCATTTTGGTGTTGACCACATAGATAGGAGAACGTTAGTCGAAGGTAACCTTTATGTACCCAATGCTTTATTTGGATCCTTTATCACTATTGGATAGTAGAAAAGCGATTGTAATATTATTTTATTTATTTATTTATTTATTTAATAAGTACAATTATAAAAACTAATAATTAAACATTGCCCCACAAAACTGGAGAAACAGTTTGACCGTGGGAACGGCAGTTTAAGCAAACACAATATAATATTATATTATTATGTAGGTTAACATAAAAAGAGATTAAAACAAAACAGTATTATGCACATAGAGATCAAATAAATTAGACATAACTTTTAAATATTATATAAGATCTAGGTAATACTTTTTTAATAGACTCTTGAATATATTCTTGTTTTTTTCACGTCTAATGGCTTCAGGCAAACTATTGAGTAGGTATGGGATACGCTTTTTGAGTGTTCTGTCTCCAAAGTAATTATTAATCCTAGGAACGAATAGTTTACCTGTCGCCATAGCTTTGGTGTTGTAGCTATGATCAGAGGGTTTTAGTGCAGAATAGTCTGAGTTATGTTCCAGACAGCCATGGTTATTTACAGCAAGTAGATACTTATGTTTCATGCTTACCGGTAATATTCTACAGATTTTAAAGAGTTGATGATAGTTTTCTTTACATTTGAGATTAATTTTATTGTTAACAAGTAATTTTAAAAATCTAATTTGAATGGCCTCTAATTTATCAATATTGGTCTTTGTTGTTAGTCCAAAGCTGTCTAGAGCATAACCCAGTATGGAATCTACCAATGACATATACAAACATCTTAATGTGCTAATAGGAACTCTGAATCTTAAATGATAAAATTTACCTAATAATACTCTAAGTTTTTCATAAATAAAATTAACATGATAGGACCAGGAAAAATGATCGTCTACTTTCATTCCGAGATAAGTGATACATTTGACTTGTTCTATAGGTTCACAGACGCAGTTATACATATTTTGATGGAGGCAAGGATAGGTATGAGCATATAAGTGCGGATGAATATTATTTAATGGAAGATAAGGGGAGTGAATTAATAAAAGCTTTGTTTTGTAAGCGTTTAGAACTATCCCATTGTCATGAGACCACTTACCTAACCACCGCGTCAATGTCTTGCTGAACCAGACGGAAAGTTTCGTCAAGGTCCGTACCCGCGCGCAGAGCACAGAGGTCATCCGCGAACATGTGTGCTGAGCAGTGCCGCAGCACCCCGCACAAGCTGTTGACGTGCATCAGGTAGCAGACAGGGCCACATCCGGAGCCCTGCGGCACCCCACAGTCCACCGTACACTCGCGACTATATGTGCTCCCAACTCTAACTTTGAACGAGCGAGAAGTGAGATAATCGCGGAACCATTCGTTCAACGGCTCGCCCACTCCACACTCGTACATAGCCTTCAATAAGGTACTCGAATCTAGAGTATCGAACGCCTTTTTGAAGTCAAAAAATACAGCCAACACAATTTTTTTATCATTAAGGTAGCTATTAATTTCGTCTGTAAACTTTGACAATAAAGTTGCGGTACTTTTTCCCTTTTGGAAACCATGTTGGCGGGGATTTAAGACATCGTGTTTATTAAAGTAGGTACTAAGTTGGTCAATTATACATTTTTCCATAATTTTGTCAATGCTAGATAATATCGCGATAGGTCTATAGTTAGAAAAAGATTTACGGTTGCCTTTCTTGTAAATGGGACGAATTATGGCTTCTTTTAATTTATTAGGAAATGTATGGTGTTTAACTGATAGGTTGACCAACTTGGCAATTACGGGACTTATTTTATTTATGACATATTTTATATCAGACATGCGCACGAGATCAGTACCCGGAGATTTATTTACATTCATGTTGTTGATTATTTTTCTTACTTGATGACTCTTAACGGGTTGCCATCTCATACACGTATCTGTTTTTTTGACATAGTTATCCCGATCAAGCCATTTATCATTGCATTCATGTTTAATATCCTTGATTTCGTTTGAAAAAGTAGAGGCGAATTCATTAGCTATACCATAATCGTCAGCATCACCCATACATTGCATGTTTGAGTGTATCATGTCATCCAAGCTTTTTTTCTCTTTCCCCATCAATATATGTATCCTTTCCCATATTTTCTTTATATTTTTATTACACTCTATTATACATTTTTTGTCATACATATTCTTACTTTTATTTATGGCTTTGGTACATTTATTCCTATACCTAGTATATCTCAGTCGTTTAAGCATATTCTTCGGCTCATTACACCAAATTTCGAAGAGTTTATCCCTCTCAATTATATTTTTTTTCAAGTTATAATTAATCCAAGGTTTATTATTTCTACTAATATTACATTTAACGGTTTTAAACACATAGCACTCATTATATATATCTGTAAATAATTGCGTTAACGCGTTATACAATTCAACTGGGCAATTTATAGAAATTAAGTTTTCGAAATCAGTTTGCAAAAGCAATTCACGAACCTTGCGGTTGTCAAGGACACGTCGCCGCTCTTCGTGCGCCATTTGGTTCCTATCCGGGCCACCTGTGTTGCCGACGGCGCCACTGTCGCGCGAGCCCGGCGTCGCGCCACTCGCGCCGCTCCCGCGCCGGCCTGCGCCGCCGCCGGGCCCGCGCGCCAGCACGCAATTCCATTGCACCACAGCTGACACGAAATAGTGGTCCGACATTTTGTGTTCTATTACAGCTGAGCAGATACGTGCCGTCGGAAGGGATGTTCTTATATAGGTAAATGTGATCAATGCAAGATTCAACAACCTTATCCATTACTATTTCTTTACGAGTAACTTGATTAATACATTTAATTAACCCAAATTCAGACATAATAGTTTCATATTCTAGCACATATTTATTCTGTTTATTTAATAAGTTTATATTTATATCACCACAAAGTATCAAATGAGCACTTAAAGGTATAGATTCTAATAAGGGACGAATATCCTCAAGAAATTCAATAATTTTATCTTGCTTACATACTTTAGGTGGCCTGTAAATACAAAACAAATACACATGTTCATTATTGCTGACTATGTTAATGGAAACACACTCGGCCGATCGCAGGGTTGATACGGGAGTTTCGTTCGCCCGCGCTTGGATCCCCTCCCGCGTGTAAACAAGAACCCCTCCCCCGCTACGGCCGACACGAGTAAAACTGTGAAGACTAAAACCTTTTATACTATAAAAACTTAACAATGAGAAACTAACATTAGGTTCAGTAACTACAAGGACGTCTATATTATCAATTTTGTCGTTGAGCGTTAGCAGTAGTTCTGCAAAGTTTTTCTTTAAGGAACGAATATTTACGTGTAATATACATAAACTATTATTTAAACTATTAAAAGATGAAAACCAGTAATTAAAATTATCAAATTTAACAGCCGTAATTGAGTCATCTGTGATTGACTCAATACTAGTGAGATCATTGAATGATATAGAAAAAGTTTAGCACAATTAACGAAAAAATAAAAAGGGACTTCACTTTACTTTAAGCAGGTCGTTAATATCGTTTTCCGATCTGATCCAGATGGTCTTATCTCCTTCTGCCTGTTTCACCAACACTCTCCCGTTTGATACCCAGACGAATCTAAAGGCACCGTGCAGTTTCTTCTTAGTATTCCAGAGTAGAGCCCGGGTCGGCTTAGGCAGGTCTTCGTTTATAAATATTTTGAAAGCTTTCGAGCCGCCGGTCACCATATCGCTCGTCACGCCCGCCACCTGGCGGCGCTGCGCCAGCCAGGCGTCGCGGGCGCCGAACCCAGATGTTTTGAATCCAACGACGATGGATGCTGGTTTCTCTTCGCCTTGTTTTCTTGGGTGGTTTCGACGCGCCCATTCAATATCCGAGGTGTTGAGTTTGAGTATGTCGCCCAGTTTAGACACCACGCTCATTACGTTTTCCTCTGGCTGTTGTTCGAGGCCAACGATCTCGATATTTTGCTTACGCGAGCATTGTTCGAACTCAAGCAGTTTTTGCTCTAAGGCCACGTTTTGCTTCTCCAAGTATACACATTTGTTGCCAATATTAGATACCGTTTTTTCTAGGGTGCTGATTCTCATCTTAGACTTAGCGTGTTCAGATATCAGCGAGTCATATTTATCAGATAGGACACTCATGCTATGTGTAATCGACTCTAACTGTTTATTGAGGCCGGGGATAGAACTAACCTTCCTTTGAATATCCTTGAGGATCTTGTTGAAGTTCTGTCCATCATCCAGCTCTTCGGCATCCGAGTCTTCATCCTCGCAGTTGTTGCAGTGGACTCTATCTCGGCCAGCTTTCATGTCAGCTACCAAACCCTTAACACAGGCTCTATGAAAGGTGCCCTGGCAGGGGGCCTGGCACATGAAATGAGCTCCCCTTTTGGATAACGTTTTCTTGCATTTGACACACTCCATTTCACCGTGAAATCAAAAGCACGTAACAGCTTATCGATGCGATCGCCGCATGCGCTACGAACGAAACTCGTAGCACCGTAGCACAGGTCACTATGATTTTTTGTCGCGCTCTAAAAACCCGCTAGGGGGGCACCATACGGCCCTGTACTTCAGGAGGGACAAGGAGGGACCGATTTTGGTGCGCCGCTTTGGTGGTAATTGCGGTCACCAGTCGTGCGAGACACCGTAGTCGCGGGTTAAGGGTCACAAGGCAAAGGTCATAATCGCTGGTTACTTAGCTCTTATTTTATAGAAATTTAAGCACGTCCGTCCTCTGAGGCGTAGCGAGCCTGACTGTAATAATGGACGATACTTACATTTACATACAAAAGAGCTCGAATTATTCATTTCAAAGAGATACTTACAGTTTGCACAAGTTTTCGAACCTCCTAAAGCCGTTCATGATTGTATGTTGCGATGGTCATATACTAAATGTTTGTGGGCCATATGCTGCCAAAGATTCAGACGCACCTATATTACAAAGAATCATATACAACGAAGAAAGTAGTTTTCATTGGTTCTTTCGCTCTGATGATATTTTTATTCTCGATCGAGGGTTTAGAGACGTTCTTCCTGACTTGGATACATTCGGTTATTCAGCCTTCATGCCCGAAAGTAAAGACCGCGGTGCAGACCAGCTTGTAACGAGGTTGTTACAACCTCCTTTTTGCGTTCCTGGCCACTCTTTCATTTCGTTTTAATCTTTCTAAATTCAAAATTGTTTATGATCCATTTTTTATATCGATCCATGAGATCACTCTGGGATTATCTTTCGTTAACACCAGGCACGGGGTCCCATGTCTTGCTGTATTATTTTTCAATTTCTTTTATTTAAAACTACAATTCTATTTTAAAGATTGTTTCATTTACTAATTTACCACCTTTAATAATCCTCCTCTACGGGTCACTGAGATACTTACCACTGCTACGTCAGAAATGGCTCTCCGGTGGGGAATCGAACCCCGGTCTCCCGCGTGACAGGCGGGGATACTTACCACTATACTACTGAGCTAGCAAATAGGTCTCGGTTAGTCACTATATGTCCGTGGGTAGTAGAAGTAATGGCCGATTTAAGCGAGATTTTAAATTGTTCCGGCAAGACTTTTTTAATCGAGCTCTAAACCACATGTTTGTGGATTTTAAAATTGCTGCATCACTGATAAATGCCTTTCAAGAACCCGTACATGACAATGTGCATGCATCTGCGTTTGTAAATATTATAAATTAGCGTTTTCAGTAGTCTAATCACCTGGCTGATTTTGTTGTTCGTAATAATATAAATAGGCAACAAGCGACGTTCCAAAGTATCAGCGGCGATCAACCTATTTTTGACGACTTTCCAAATCTTTCGGAAGAGAAGCTTATCCTGTTTGCTCTTGGTACTTATCAAATGAAGCTGGCTCGTAGTTATTACGCTGAGCATATAGTAGGGGGTTTGTATAATATTGAAGTATGTCGAGAACAGCAAGTACAGATGTAGTGCATAATTGTTTTCCTTCGTATTTTCACGGAAACGTACGAACGTGTCTTGCTATTTCAGTCGGTCACAGTACAAAAAGTACTGAGGTTGACTGAAGTAGCATGACACGTTCGTACGTTTCCGTGGAAATACGAAGGAAAACAATTATGCACTACACCTGTAAGAGGTTTATCCGAATAGGTACATTCCAGAGGAAGACGTTTGGTTATTAAGTGTCCGAATCCGATCAAGACATGTCAGATCCAGAACTTATTATTCATACCTTGTGATTGACCACCAAAGAAACGGCCGAGAGGTAATCGCTCATTATTACTGCACGTGTCTGAGTGGAAGACGTACCGTCGGCTGCTGTGCACATATTATGTGCGTGGTATGGTACCTAGGCTGGGCAAGAAACCAACCAGAAGATATTTTGTTACCAGCATCAGATTTAAGTATAGTCATACACCGTGACTTGTGAATCGTATGATGAATATATTTTTGTTCGTAAGTTATACTTATATTTTTAATTGTTAATAAATAATTATTTGACATTTGTTAAGTATTACGCTTTACAGCCCTTTATATAAGCATTATATTACATGATGCTACCTTATTCCTTTCCTAATTACTAAACATTCCCAGGTCAGGAATTGAGAAAACTATACAAACTACTCTAAAATAAAATCGTCTTTTATTCAGGTTACGATTAAGTCACGGTAATTTAACTTTTACGAAGTAATTTTAGGACTGTACTACATCTGACATTGAAATTACCGCTGGCCGCTCATAGGCCACGTTCCATACAAATTTGCCCATTCTCCTTAGGGGGTACCTACCTTCATTTTAATGACAATAATTTTGACGACGGCGACAGGTATTATAAGAATAAGACCGATTTTAGATCGAGTGAGAAGTCATTGTCTGCAACAACAAGAAGAGCATAAGTATAGCGTGGATGAAATGATGAAAGGGAAAAAAGCTGGCAATAGACGTCAATATATGCAAAACAAACCCACAAAATGGGGTTTCAAATGTTTGTTCGTGTAGGAGTTAGTGGTTTCAAGATACAATTTATCTGATGAAGACAGTTCTTTGGGCATGGGAGCTATGGTAGTAATCGTTTTGTGTGATAACATCAAGGACAAATAGTTTGCAACAAAAAAAGCTGTCTGTAACAAAGTGGTTCGATAATAAAGCTGTCCATGTTGCTAGTAATTACACTGATGCTCACCCTGTCGGTAAAGTAAAACGATATTGTAAATATTAGGTTAAAAAACAAAAAGTTGATGTTGATTCTTCTTCTTCTTCTTGTTCAGCCTATAGCCACCCAATGCTGTTGATTATCCGTCAGTTATATCACAATACTTTTGTCACATGGGTGGATTTGATTTAGCTGATATGCTTGTAGATTTATACAGAACAGAATTCCGGACGCAGAGATGGTATAATTATGGCAATATTTTCGCAATTGCTTAATATTTGTGTTAAAAACGCTTGGTTGCTCTGGAGGAAGGATCATACTGATTCAGAAATAAGATTAAAGGCATTTAGGTTGGAAATATACTACGAGTTGTTGAAAAAGAACCACGTTGTCAGGCATAATATTCCAAGTGATGATGTAACGGAGATAGGTAAAATTCAAAATCGGTTATACCCAGGCCGCCCGAAAGTGTCAGATTTGATAATGTAGGACATTGGCCTGTATTTTTACAAGGGAGATCAAAAACTGCAAAACAGGCCAAACAAATGTCAAATGCTCGAAATGTGACATGCATTTGTGCATGACTATTAAAAGAAATTGTTTTTATGAATACCGCCACTCCAGTAATTAAAACGTTGTCTACTATAAGCAATAAAATGGTTAATCAATAGTTGCTGTTGTTTTATTTTATAAACTAGTTACTTTTGCTTACTAATGTTCATTTGGACATGAATTACTGCAAACTTTGCATTGTAACATATATGAAGGATCCACGGAAAGAACATGTCTAGTCACTTTTTTTTGATAATGAGTTTTGAATCTCGAAATGTAGAGGACGAAATGAACTATTACCTACCACTCAGTTTCAGATATAAATTTTCATATAACATGTATTTTTTCACTCTTAAAAAAACCTCTACACGAAATTTACGTACAAAATGACATGGTTCCTAACTTTCAAATCGCGATATCTCAAAAAGTTACTAACGTGACTAGACATGTTCTTTCCGTGGACCCTTCATATGATACATACGTTTTTCCAAAATCAGGAATTCTACATTTTTTTTATATTTTTTACTGCTTTAATATATTTATTTGGTTGTAAAAAACGCAAATAAATTACTAATTTAAGAAATGTTTGATCTTGCCAAGATAAGGGTAATAGATAATGTACATAATTTATTTTATTTTTAGATTCCGCAACTGATGAATCAGCATCTGTTCCTGGAAAAGCATTTTCACCGATCACGTGAAACTTCCAACCTTGACACTGGCAGAATTGTCCCACTGGACAGCAGCCATTTAACAAAGAATTGACCTTGAACTTGAGGTTAACATTATTGAAACAAATGTAGAAATATGCTTTGTGGCGAGGAAATAATGGTAAAACAGCAGACTAATGTTTCTCTAAGTATGTGGCTAAGACTTACATACAGTGTGTAAAAGAATTGGAATGCCTAGGAGAAACTGGTTAGTGAAGTTGGAAGTATAAGTATCTACACCTCTAAGTGTTAAAATGTGATATTTTAACAAAAACCTATGAATGTTCATGGAAAATTACAATGTCCTCAAATTATTGAGACTTTAATTTTTTCTTCTAATATGTATGATGCCATGACTCAAAATGGCCATTTTCATTTGTTGGGTCCGCTATCTGACTACATCTAAAAAACAAAAACACAGTCATAGATCGAATAGTTTAGCTACCACAAGGGAATTATACCGGAAATCCGACATTTTTGAAATTTTCACAAAAAAGCTACCTAGTTGGTTACTAAGTTCTGTTACTAAGGTTGATGCAAATAAAACTAACTTATGTTATTTTTTTAATTTCAATATGTATAAAAATTAAAAGCTTAATTAATACAGGGTGGAAAAGGACCGTGGACCTTCCCGATAATGGGAGATAGTTTAGCCTTAACACTTTATTTCCCCCATACAAACTATGTGAATTTAAGCAGCCGTTTTCAAGTTACAGCCGGTTAAACATTCACACAAAAAACTACTTGTTTCATCCCTAAACATATGATTGGGTCAGTGAACTTAATTGTAAACAACATTTTCATACAGGATATTATTACGTTTTTTTTGTCGTGGATGCATACTTAGACCTGCTTTCAATGCGGTAAGAAATATTGCAGGGTTTGTGAGTCTCTTTGTAGGTACATCTTGAACAACTTTATTTATTTTTTCCTAAAATTATGAATAAGTAAAATAACATAATAACGACCTACTAACAGCCTACTAAGCACAAACTGACACATTTCTGAAATAGCGACATTGACAGACAATGAAGTATACTCAATCTTCATAAACAATTAAAGATGATAATTAGAACCTTCTTTCGTCGTATCTTAGTTTCCCTAAATTGATAAATAGGTTTTAGCTAGTTAATTGAAATTGAATTTGATTTAATTGAATAAATTGAAATTGTGCTGAGTAGGCATATTTCATTCATTTTCATGCTTCAAAACGTGCATGTGAAACGTTTGTCAAATAAACATTATTACGAACTACTGATTAGGTACTTAACTTATGAACCTCTTTGCGTTATTGTATTGGCTATCGATGCATTTGATGTTAAAATGAAAATGTCATTAAATTTACCTATGTAATTCTTCAAATAAAAATGCCTTTGCTAGATGCTCGTGGTTATTTGAATTTGCTTTTATTGTACGCGACGTTCAATAATAACGCGGCTGAAGCTTTGCGTCGATACCGAGAAACATATCCTCCACCACATCCAACTGGGCATAGGACAATTTTAAGGGCTTTGGATCGTATCGCCAACAACCAGCCCGTAACGTTGTACCAGCAACAGCCCAGAACAACCAACGTGGCGGAGGCGTTGTTCGAATTGCGGCTCGACTTGAAGAAAGGGTGCGTTATTTTAGAAGACATCCGAGAGCGAGTTCTAGAGTAGCGGGTCGACATTTCAGAATAACCCATGCTGCAGTACTTACCTACTATTCTCAAACGTGCCAGCCTTCACCCTTATAAAATACAGAGGGTTCAAGCTCTACTCCCTCGGGACTGCCCTATCCGCGAAGCCTACTGCCGATGATTATTACAAAAGATAGTAGAAGAGCGAGATTTCATAAGGCATATTATTTGGAGTGATGAAAGCTCGTTCACACGCAACGGAATATGGAATAGACTAAACGAACATGTGTATGCCGAGGAGAATCCTTTCGCTTATCGATTCTCGGGTCACCAGTATCGTTGGTCTATTAACGTCTGGGCGGCGATTCACGGAGAAACTATCATAGGACCTGTGTTTCTGCCTCCAACTCTAACTAAACAGAGACGGATACATGTCTCTTTTGAACACCGAGTCATACAGTTATCTGGACGAATTACCACTGGCTGAAAGACAAGTCACTTGGTTCCAACAAGATGGTGCACCAGCTCATTCTGTACACGAAGTACGAATGAAATTGAACAATGAGTTTGGGGATCGCTGGATAGGCAGGTTTGGGCCGCACCGTTGGCCGCCAAGAAGCCCGGATCTCACGTGTCTTGATTTCTTCCTGTGGGGCTCTGTAAAAGATAGTGTGTACAAAACGGAATGTGACACTGCGGACGAGATGCGACGACGAATAACTGATGCCTTTAACGATCTGCGGAGAAAAAATGATGAAGAGCATATTTTGTCAAGGGTGCACCGACATCTTCGGGCACGGGCTGCAGCGTGTATAATAAGCCGCGGAGGGTCATTTGAACACCGAATGTGAGGGTAGGTAATTGAATATTTTTGTAGACGTAGTGTTAGATTTTTATAACAACATGATAATGTGTAAACCAATGGTTAATAAAATTTGTAAATAATAAAAATCATTTTAATTTCGTTTTGTTTACGGATTATTTGACGTCTAGGAATCATAAGTTATCACCTTATCACTATGGCAACGTCAACGTTCGGAAATAAGCGTAGTTTCCGAGTTTTCATATTCAAGTCGTAATGGGTAGGTGTAACAGGGTTGTCACCGCAATGAAAAATTTGTCAATTTGGTTTTTGTTTTAATTAGTTAATTCATCATTATTACCATCACAAATCGACTGTGTACCTCTTAATTAATGCTATAGTTCCGGGAAGGTCCCCCGTCCCCTTCCACCCTGTATGTATACATTTTGAAAAACAATCATTTTTATTAGTTTCCGCAATTCCCGATACGATCTTTTAACATTCACAGCCGGCATCGATGAAATTACGCATGACTTTTCTGTAAATTTCATTTTTTGAAGTCGCTTAACTGTTAGTCTTTGTTTACCAAATAACTTTTTTTGTATAATATTATAAACAATCCTATCTCTGTAATGTTTAGAGACCAAAATTATATTTCTCAACATGACTTAATTCCAACTTATGAAGCAAGAGATTTGGTGTGTTTTCGTATTTCTGCAAAATCATGTGAAATCTTAAAGTCGATTTAATGAGTCATCAAGATTGACCGGTGTCCAAGCGGATCTTTAGTTGCTTTGAATACATTCGTATCAGAATTTAAAGCTAGAAGTCTGTTCAATATGTCACGCAAATTTGAACTCTCTACAGGAACTCTTACAAAAGCTGGGGCCGTTATCAGTATCATCGTCGTGCATGATTTTAACTATGATTTTATCGTCCGAAATGGGAATACTTCAAGCTCGTACATCAAATAATTGCAATAGTTTAGAATACATTATTTTTATTATTATTCTATATAAATCAAAGTTTTGATTAATATACAGGTTTATGCAAAAGTGCTTTAATTTTTTTTTTATTGATATAATCTCAGTAACAGAACTTAGTAACCGACTAGGTAGTAACTCAGAAACAAATTAAAATCGCTGAACATACATGGGGGTCGGTAGTCCCCTACCTTTTGATCCACCCCTTCCGTATACACCCTACATTCTTGATTATGTTATAGTACCTATGTATAGGTATGTCCGCGATCCAATAGTCTGTGCGGAAAGATAACCGTTATAGAATTTTAGGGCGTAGCAGTGCTAACTTATGGTTTTTCTTTTGTTGATAACACTGTCACTACATTCTCCCGCCACCTCCTTTACGAAGAAAAAGTTCCCAGTCAACTTTTAAATTTACAAGCTTATTTTATATTTACACTATTTTATCAATGTATTACTACTTCATCGAAATAGGTTAAATCTATTTACTAGCTCGTCGATGTCGATATTAACGATAAACTCATCGACCTCACCCCATCACTAAGCCGCGCTAAGCACATATATATCGTACTTTTTCCAGCATTTTTGGTGGTCGTATTAAAAAAATCGGAATTACCTACAGAAAATATTATCAGAATATGTAAACCCAATATGCATAATGAAATGAAGGGTTAATTTACTACGAGTATATGAGGAAATGTAACACGGTTGCAATGAATCCTTATCTCAGGTTATAGTTCATATTTATGATTAGGAATTGATATAATAACTATATATTAGCATAGACAGTATAGTGCGTAGGTAATGGCAGTGCATAAAATATAGAAGTCATTTTGTTTCTTCACTGACGTCCCGTCAAGTGCTAAGAACAGTTGCGTTGATTTTGTGTGTGAAAATAAGCAGTTATTATTAACTGATTTGAACAATGGAGAAACTGTTAAGTGAGCATAGATTTTTAATAAGGAAAGGTTATTTAATATTTTGTTCCTATTGTGCTATAAAAATGACACGATCAAAACATGTTGTGACGAGGCATATGAAAACCCGCACCTATATTGAGAAACCTAATGATTATTCTGCTCATTCACATGCTTTATTAAAAGATTACGTAGATTTGGAAATAAAAGACGATAAAGTGTAATCTCAGGTTATAGTTCATATTTATGATTAGGAATTGATATAATAACTATATATTAGCATAGACAGTATAGTGCGTAGGTAATGGCAGTGCATAAAATATAGAAGTCATTTTGTTTCTTCACTGACGTCCCGTCAAGTGCTAAGAACAGTTGCGTTGATTTTGTGTGTGAAAATAAGCAATTATTATTAACTGATTTGAACAATGGAGAAACTGTTAAGTGAGCATAGATTTTTAATAAGGAAAGGTTCTTTAATATTTTGTTCCTATTGTGCTAAAAATATGACACGATCAAAACATGTTGTGACGAGGCATATGAAAACCCGCACCTATATTGAGAAACCTAATGATTATTCTGCTCATTCACATGCTTTATTAAAAGATTACGTAGATTTGGAAATAAAAGACGATAAAGTGTACTGTAGAACCTGTGATACCTTTATAAAATCCCCAAAAAAATGTAATATAGAACAACATATTCTTTCGAAGAAACAAAAAAGAACAATACAATTTTTGACGACAAACAGTCAAAATTCAACACCGACTTGCTCATAATGATGATCTGTTGCAACATACCGTGGGCTCAATTAAATAATTCAAAATTCAAATTATTTATCGAAAATTGTCTAAAAGGTAAATACGGCGATAGTATTGGTCTACCTAGTGAAAGTTGGTTAAGATTATCGGTCTTG
Organism: Acleris sparsana; assembly: GCA_923062465.1. Lineage (NCBI taxonomy): Eukaryota > Metazoa > Arthropoda > Insecta > Lepidoptera > Tortricidae > Acleris > Acleris sparsana. Next base: position 44,119,528 of record OV281285.1, on the reverse strand, counting down.
CCCAAAGTATATGAAGAACAAAAAAGGAAAATCAGAAAATTATTACGAGATAAATGTATATACCTGACTATTGATGAAACAACAGACAGCTGTGGTAAAAATATTGCAAATGTCGTCGGAGAGCTAAACAGTCAAAATTGTATGTCATATTTATTTAAAACTACGCAGTTAGATAGGACAAATCACATTTCTGTTTTAAACGTAATTAACGAAACTTTAAAAGATCGTTGGGGAAGCAAATATGATCAAAACGTAAAAAAGTTACTGTTTTTGATTACGGATGCTGGATCTTGCATGGTGAAAGCAGGAAAAAACTTAAGCAATCTATACCCAAACGTGACGCATTTGACATGTTTAGCCCATGGGCTTAATCGAGTGGCTGAGAAAATTAGATCTTTGTACCCAAATGTAAATGAGCTTATTGACGGCGTAAAAAAATGTTTCAATAAAGCTCCATTAAGAAAAAGTGCGTTTAAAAATAAATTTCCATTGATACCGCTTCCTTCCTTCCTTTTGGGTTACATTAATAAATGTTATACACAATTATAATAACTGATTAAGTACAAAAAAAGTGTTTTATTTTTAATGACAACATAATATTAAGTACATAATTTTAAACGTCAATCATATTATACACGTCGACAACCCTAGGTCGCTGTCGTGTGTCATTTGACGTCAACGCACCAAAAACGCTGGAAAAAGTACGACCACTGCACATAACATTATGTACTCGCCAGAGGTCGTTTAGCAGCCACAACTTAGCTACGACGTAGAGTGCATGCTTCTCTCCCTCGCAAATTGTATCGACGCGAACAGCTGTGCCTATCTATCGCTTGTTTTTACTACTCTTCATTCTTCACAAACTACACCCTAACTTTCTCTCTGTGCTAGTGCTTGTGCTTTCTACCCTTCTCGTGCCTTCGAACCTTTATGTATGGATTTTTGTGTGTACCGGTCAATATACCGTTGGAACTGTGAGTGCGACTATTTATTTACGAAATTCCCAAACACCATCTGTACACGTCGAGAGACTAAACTGGTGACCCCTAAATACGAGCAAAGAAGGAGATTTTAAAGACGCACTCGAACCTGGCACGTCGGCCGGGACTAGTGATGGGAAAGCGTCGATAAGCGATGTTTTTAAGGTCGGCGTTGGAGTGCCACCGTTTTGGGCAGAAGAACCAGAGATTTGGTTCTCCCAAGTTGAGGGACAATTTAGTATTTATGGCATCACCAGTGACTCCACAAAAATGTATTATGTGATTGTTCATCTTGATAACCAGCATTCCCGAGAAGTTAAGGATATAATAATACATCCCCCTGCGTCCCAAAAGTACGAGAAGCTTAAGTCCGAGCTCATCAAGAGACTATGCGTCTGCAATGAGAAGAAGACCAAACAGCTGCTTATCGGTAGCCCTTGAGGTCCCCTACCTTTAACCTTCGTTTGATCCACCTCTCCGTATACACCCTGTATAAAATAAAAGTTAAAAATAAACAACAACACACATTCAAAACGAAAAAAAATATGACCATTACGTACACGAATCCATGGCGTCCATGAGTCCATGACATAGCCCCACCCCGACATTTTAGACATGGTAGAATTCGCGGCAGCTCCCCAGTTCACTGCGGACACCTTAGTGGTTCCACTAGTTGCCAGTTTAGCACTTGCTGCAGGTAGTAAAACAGTAAATGCTGTGATTTTGTTGATTATTAACATATTTCAAAAAAGGAGGATGTGATTGGTTTCGCAAGACTATAATGATTAAGACTCAAAGCCCAGTGCTGTTTCCAAAGAAAACCGGAACCTCGCTAACACTACGTAATAGAGGAATCTATTGCAAGTTTTGGATTAACAAATTATAACTATTTTAGTCAAGGCAGGCAAAGTTGTAACCCAAGATAGTGTAAAGAACGCTACGTTGGGTTACAAGCGGATGATTTGCGATAGGAAGTATCGCCTGGAAAATTGAATATTTGGTAAGTACACTTTTTTTTTCATGTGGTTATGAATTAGTAACACTTCCTGGTTTTTTTCTCAGAACAGGCAATACATTGGCTTACTACTTTCCAAAATATCAATATTCCAGGCGGTACCTCCTATTAAAAATATATATTTTTTAATATTACTAGTATTTGGTTTTTGGCGATGCAAACCTATAAAAAAACATCTCTAAATTTGAAGCAAATCGCTTGAATACATCCTGAAAAACAGTACATTAAAAAAAAGACAAAAAATCACAAGCCGAGAACTGTCACAATTAAGATGTTGATATTCAGCAAAAATATTCTTCACTATAAGAGGTACTCACAAAAAATACCCGAGCCCATTTGATACAAGGGCCGACTTACAATGGAAACCCGACTAAGGCCTTTTGGGAATCATTCTTCCCTATATATCTCATTAAATAGTGATCCCAGAGAAAACGGTATATTCTTTTTTGTATAGAATTTTATGAAGATTAATCGTAATGTTTTTTTTGCTATGGGCCACCGTTTAGAGTATTTTACGAAAAAATAAAAAAAGGGACTTTTACACCTCCAGTTAGCTCCACCCCCACCAGTCACTACTTTTAGTATGTGGTTTAAAACAGCATTCTCTACAACTATGCCAAAATTTGTTTATACACGAATTTTTTCTCCTTATTTATCTTTGTTGCTTGGGCTACAAGTATATAGATATAGTAGAGGGGCTAGTAAAAGACTTAATGATATTCCGAAATTTTGTTTAATTTACTATTTATATATTTCATTATCAACAACAAGAAATTAAATACCGAACCCTGCAATCACAGCCTTAAATAAGGTACACAGTAAATAATATAATAATAACATACAGAATTTCTTAAGGAAATTAATTAAAAAAATAATTATTGCTTAGACATGGAAGTAGGCAAATGCTATTCCTGCCAAGGCAAATATAGTGCTTTTCTCAAAAATAGCAAGAAAAAAATAAAGTTAGAGTAAAACATTCATCGCTTGAGCTCATTTTTTGAACAGCATACAAGCAGAAACTTCACGTGAAAAAACGACCACTCTTTACCGCCTTTTTGTTTATGACAAGGAGAAAGGCAAACGTTTAAAAAAAAACAAGCTGTTCCAGACACAGATAAAAAAGTTATGTTTCGAATAAAATATAGATGTATAAGACTCGTGTCCTCATTTTATTATTATGCTGTTGTCACTTTAAAAAAAGTTAAAACTAGATAGTAATGAAATTTGTATGCAACATTGCGGGCTTGTGTAGCAAGCACCTAATGTTTTTTTTTGTTGAGAACTGTCAGTAAACTATGTACTTCACATCTCAAAATGTAGATCGTAATTAATGTCAACTTCTCCGGACATTTCTGAGAAAAAATATTTATGCATTATATCGCAAGTAAAAACAATATGTATACCACATACAGCTTATTTTTCAATATTTTTTTATACAATCTCTCTTTACCTTAGATAGTTTTCCTACAGGATCAGGATAGCTCACTATAAACCCTCGATGTACCGAAATACATTATAGATGTGTCATGTGAAGCTGTTAGTTACTTAACTAACAGCTTCACATGACAATTGAAACCCACAACCTCAGGTTGGTCAGCTAGCACATAAGGGTATTAGTAACCCATGGCTGGAGATACTGTAATATAACAGACAAAAATGTAATGGAGCATTCCACAGAAAATGGCAATTTTAGTGCATGAGAAAATATAGTCCAATATTTCAATGATGCAGAAGTATTATTATTTATTAATTATCTCTGTTGAATATTATTTCATTATTTTATAAGTCCCGTTATTGTTTCTAATACGCTAACTATGGATTGTTGGTAATATTGAACCGATGTTTTCTAAGCAATTTAATTATTTATGATGCTACTCAATGACCTTCTATACACAAGGACTTCGCATCAGCGCACAATACGCGGGACAGCCCAATTGCTCGCAATGACAGCGTGCGCACAGTTCTTACCTTAGTCGTCTGTTGGTCGCAAATCCGTTAAGATACCGAAGTGTGTCATCAACAAGTGCCGAAATAATACCAGAACGACTCAAAAAAAGATGGTGTGACTTACCACCGGCAAGTTAATTTTATTTATAAAAGATAACACGCGAAAAACTATAAAGAATGTATTAAAACCATTTAATTTTCAATAAATATCGTATTTGATTGACAACTACTGACAACTATTGTCAAGTATTCCATTGATATTCTATTTCTTTCTCTCACGCGCGTTAGAAAGAAACAAGCAAAAGGACGTGACAAGAACATAGTCAGAAACCAAATAATAGAGTAGCTCTTTTTAGGGTTCCAAAATGGTAAAAAACGGAACCCTTACAATGGGTTTTTTTTCAGCTTTCCTGTACACGAGATAAGGAGAGAGAATTGGCGCAAGTTAGTAGCAAGAGAAAGATCCGAAATATTTTACAAACCAAATAATTCAAGCGTCATTTGCTCAGATCATTTTCTTGAATCTGATGTATATTTAACCACTAAAGGATATAAGCGTTAATTAGTTTTTTCGATTACCTATTTTATGAAGGTAGGTAAATAAAAATATTTCGTTTAAAAAAATTGGTTTCTCTTGCATGTACTACAGTACCCAAACCAAAATGTTAAGCACTTTAGTGCACTGTCATAATATCTTTCAAACTGCTACATAAAATGACAAGTATGACAATAACAATGGCAGTCACAAAGACAAGGTTCTAAGTATGCTCAACATTTTTATCGGGTGATTGTACAAAACCTATATTCAACGTTTTTTTGGAGTAAGTTTTTGATATGTTTGCGGTTTCAGAAGGATTAATAAAAATTGGTTCATATTTATGAGTACCATCACCCTCTGGCCCCTGAAATATCGTTAACTTCGATAGTAAAAAGTTACCCTACAGTAGCTATCCACATAATTATAATACCATAAATAGTTCAAAATATAGGTACAGTCACCCAATAAAAATAATGAGCATACTTAGAACCTTGTCATTGTGAATGTCATTGTCATTGTCATGTGTGTCATTTGAAGTTCTGTTTGAAGTTTACTATGACATTTTAATATTAACATTTTCGTTGGGGTACAGTCAAATAATTAAATTTGTGACCCACCTTAGTTCCAAAGTCAATCTGACATTCTACAGCAATAAGGTTGAATTTCGTATCAATTACAAATGACTTAACATCTCTAATGACAGTGACATCTTCAAGCAGATTTTCTTTGAAATGGGTAGCAAATTAACTTCCGTGACCGTACTGTACATTCGAAAACTATAAAAAACATTTTCACAAAAATAATCGACTGTGACAGACGGACAAACAATGAGTGAGCATTTATAAGCTCACCCTTATAAAAACCCCCTTATGGGTTCCGTATTTTCTGTTGAGGTTCGCTACCCTAAAATTAACAGCCCGTTTCAACTCCACTGGTACCTTGTTCCAGCCAACTTCTAAAATCAACATATGAAGCTTCGACTGAGTATTTGATAAACATTACTGATTAATAACCGATGACATTTTAAAGGACTGGTGTGAAACGGCAATGTATAGACTGAGCTAGTCGAAGCATAATAGGGTGAAATAAGATGCAGTGCCATGTTTGGGCATTTTTGTTGTATGACGTGAGTTGTCCATGTGTATAGAAGGTCATTGATGCTACTTCTAGGCCTATCTAAAAATAGAACGTCTTCTGTTACTGGAATCCATTTTAATTAAAAGTATCTCTTACGTATTGACATAAAAAAATACCCTGAAAACGCAGTGCACTCTGTCCCGTCCAAATGCATTTATTGATATTAAGTTATTTCATCTTACCCCCTTTATTACTTTTATCGCATGAACCTTTGCTCTAAAGCTAGATTTATGTGAGCTATTGAATAGTGTATATAGTTTGTAAATATAAGTGTTTTTAGATAATAAAATTATTTGTTGTATTACTTGTCCCGTACGAACACGATATTTAAATTTCGGATCGTTATAGGAAAGCCATTTCAGTGGAAATATTTCGCCTCATCTCATGGCAAAGGTGTTATTGTGGAGTCGGTGGAGGTGGCAACGTAAAAAGACTAGTTTGTTCAGAAAACTCGCATCCAAGGCAATATCGCCACTATTCCGAATGCAGAACAATTTTCTGCATTAGCAACCACCTTAATACGGGGTATACAATGAGTTCCTACATATCAATCTACTGCCCAAATCGCTGATAATATTCAGAAATTTCATCCCTGGGAAGCCGTAAAAGGAATATCGAAATTTCATGATATATTTGTCAATGAAGGTGAAATAGGATGTAAATTACACGCATTCGGTGTACACAATATCAAATTTTTCAGTTTAAAGTAGATTAAACTTAGTTTTTAAAACCTAAATTTCGTACAAGTCCCGTACAAACATTTTTGCACTGTACAAACGGTTAAGTTTCGTTTTTTGTTATTGTTATTAAATAAATATTTCATCACATTTTTTTCGTTTCATTTAACATGTATAATGCATTTTTATTTATCAATTCAGGTCTTCAATTATGCTATAATTGAACAAGATTGAACAAAACTGGAAAAACGGTGGTCTGGGCATGTCCCGTACAAACGCTATTATTTTTTGTATTAACTCGGGAATCTGTTACTGTTTGTTTAGAAGAATAAATAATTGTTTAGTATACATTCCTTATTCCTATATTCATATTTGTTGCAAGTTGTGTAGGATAACACTCGGTTAGCAACGTACTTTTTATTTTACCTTTAAAAATGGGTACGATTAGTCCCATACGAACCGTGGAATGCTTCTAATACTCAACCAATTCTTAAATTCTCTACTTTATAGTTTTCTACATAGTATAAAACATAGTCCATTTCCGCGTCTGTCAGCCTGTATATGTATATTCGCTAACTCCTCTTCAACTACGCAACGAATTTTAAAGTAGTTTTATTACGAGTTAGATAATTTTGACGAAAAGTTAATAATACATTCTGGTTAATCAAGAACGACGAGGTCACCTGGGTCGTGTTTTACAGAAAATTCACATAAACCGAAACGAGTCGAACGCGGGTTGAAAATAACTCGTGCAAAATTCCGGGTTATTATAATTTTGTCTAAAACGCAACTATTAGTACTAGCCGTAACAGGTCTAAAACGCTGCTAGTTTAAAACGCATCTCGTCTAACCTGCAACTGGTCTTCCAGTCTACGTAGCTAAGTGGTCAAAACCATACACATTAATATACTATCGTAACAGACACATTGACTGTGCAAGCGAAAGTGCAGTCTCTTACGGCACGAATACGAGTGCGACAGCGATAGACCATTTAGAGTAGCGTCGCACGGCGGCTCACTGACGACAGCGTCCGTCAGTATTTATTTAATTATTTATGTAAATTGAATAAAAATCGTGTTAAAACCGTTGAAATCAACAATGGTGTGGTGTGTAGTGCCTGATTGCGAAGTGAAACACAGGAGTAACCCAAATAATGAGACATTGAACAGGTAATTATGATCCACGCAGTAATTTTTGAAGTCATATTTTCAAGGACCTTAGGTCGAACGAATACGGTAAATGGTTTAATAAACACGATATATCGTGTAGGTTTATGCATATTTATTACTATTATAAATAAAATAAAAAGATTTCGTGTTCGTGAAAATTTCCATAATTTAGGTAGTGATTGAATGTTTGAATCACACTCATCTTTATCAGTTATCGATAGGTCGATATTTAATTAAACACTATTCCGAGAGATTATAAAAGGTACCTAGGTATAGAGTGAATGCAGTTTATTATTTAATAATTAAACTAGTGGTCAAGTTACGATAAAAAAACAGCAAATCGACGACGCAGTTAGTCTAACGAGAGGCGTTCAATAAAACGTTCAGTAAATGAGATGCAAACTCTTTCAATATTAGGAAATTAAATACGGGCCGGTAAAGTTTATCTATCTAGATGATTGCTATGAAAAAAATAACTGTCTTTTGTTTAAAAAAAAACGCGGTTATTTCTTTGCAATGCTATTGAGTACGTTAGCGAAAATGGAGAAAATTGATCTGCGCGCCGTTGTCAAATACTTGAGTTTGAATTTTTTTTCTACGGATCAAGTCAATTTAGATTAGCCGGACACTTTAGGGTATAATGCTCCTCCTTATTCGACAGTCGCACGTTTGTGCGCCGAATTTAGACGTGGAAGAACATCGACCATTGACGACCCCCGCTCCGGACGCCCTACTACAGCAGTAACTGAAGAAATTGTGAAAAACGTCGAAAACTTAGTTTTGGCAGATCGTCGTGTCAAGGTTCGTTTTATTGCTGAAAATGTAAAGATTTCAACGGAGAGCGTGCATAACATTTTACATGAACGTTTGGGTATGCAAAAGGTATCTGCGCTTTGGGTACCGAGAATGATTACTGACACGCAAAAACAAACTGTCGAGATTTGTCAAGAAGCTTTGGATCTGATACAGCAAGACCGGGAACTTTTTTTGGCGCGATTTATAACAATGGACGAAACATGGCTCCATCATTATGACCCTGAAACGAAACTGCAGTCTATGACATGGAAAAGGCCATCATCTCCAACTAAGAAGAAATTTAAGGAGGGCCCATCTGCCGGTAAGGTCATGGACTCTGTTTTTTGGTATGGTAAAGGAGTAGTAATGATTGAGTATCTCGAGCATGGAGCCACTATTACGTGCACTTTATATGAAAAACAAATAGCAAAATTGCGCAATGAGATGCGCGAAAAACGGCGAGAACTCTCAAAAGTTGTGCTGTTCCACCAGGACAATGCCCCGGCACACAAGTCCGCCGTTGTAATGGCTGCAATTCGTGATGCTGGGTTCAATATCCTTAGGCATCCTCCGTATTCACCAGATCTCACCCCCAGTGATTTCTACCTATTTCCGAGATTTAAAGAATACCTGAAAGGCCAGAAATTTGAATTCGTTTACACTGTAAGAACGTATACTGGATGACGTACGTACATAAATACTTAATAAAATCTTGATTCAGTTCAACCATATTGCAGGTTTAATCCATTGATTGGATTTTAGATAGAAAATACAAATAAGATAAAAATTAATTAGCCAACGTGAGCTGTGCTTGCACACAGCGCTGATTGTCAGCCCGCGCCGACCCAGTGGGACAACAACAAAGAGATCATTTTTTTAAAAGGTTCATGGCTAAAGGTTGGCTGGTAGAGAATGCCCCAAAGTATCAGTCTAAGTTATTTGTACCATTTATTAAAAGTGTGTTTATGTAAACAAGTAAGACGAACTACTGGTTCGTCCCAAACTGGGATCTCATGACGTGATACTAAACCAAACCCATTTTTCAAGTGTATTTGTATCAACATCGCTTTAGTTTAGATTTTTATGTACTAAATAATTATTTTTTTAACAGCTGTTACGTTTACCACAGAAATGCAGCAATTGTAGGTATGACTCCCAATAACAAAATTTTTATGTATGAACTTTCCTTATACAATCCGTATTCTGGCTAATAAAATATTATTATATTAATGTATTAAGTTTAAATGGAGTGCCGGAAAGGCTAGCGTGCAGTGCAGACGTGTTACATGTTATTTCAACATATTAGTTAACATACATTCAAATTGGAAATTCTAGCCACCTTTGTTTGATTTAATTGATTTAAATTGTTAAGATTATATTACTACTTATTTGTACTGCATGCTTAGATATAGCTTTTATATAAATTTAAAATATTCTCATGTAAGCGAATTTCTGTAATTCTTATGAGAATAAAGTTTCTTTAACCTTAAATGACGTAATTGCAATAACCTAACAGTAAAATAAACAAATAGTACTTATTGCCTGAAAATTGAATAGTACCTTTATTAACAATGCAGACATGAAAATTTCTTGGGGGCATTCCTAAGTGGAGTGCAGGAAAGAGACGCACACCTCTTGAAACAAGGATCACTACATGTCGCTGTCAGAGTAGCCCTTAATCTGCTGAACGTAAGGACTATTATCTTAGCGCCACCTAGCGCTGAGTAATTAATAAATTACGCGTCGTCTAGATGGCGGTAAGTGACTAGCAAGCGCTACCATACGTTTAGTAACTGAACTACGATGGGAAAAGGATCTTTCAGCTTTTTTCAACCTTAAAAACTTCATGTTAAGTTTTTAAGGTTTAATTAATTTTGTGCTACTATCGAAACTATTTTACGGCGATTTTAATTTGTAAGCTGTAACCAATTGTTAGGATATTGTTTTTGTAGTAGGTAAGAGCGTAAGCGTGAGACGCACATGTTAAATAGGGGCAACACCGGGTCTTGTACGAATTTGCGTTCGTGACATATCTCCTTGTTTCTGTGATCTGTGGTACCAAGGCATCATAAACCAAAAGCAGTTCTCCTTCTGAGCAGACGAGAACGTCGCTACACCATCTCCGCTTTATGCGCACCTAGTACATCTCTACCGGTCTGATGAGTTTCGCATTGTGAATCGACTAAATTAATTTAAAAAAACCGGCTACGCGCAAGTCAGACTAGCGCCCTGAAGGTTGTGCACATGTGGTCATCAATATTTAAAATTTGAAGGGCCTGTTTCACGATTGGCAAGTAAATTTATCTGTCACATAAAGTTGGGTCTCTCGTTGTCTATTTTCAAGTTTAAGATAAAGAAAGGGCTAAATTTATGTCAAATATGCTTTACTTGTCGATTGTGAAACAGGCGGTAATTTATTTAACTTGTTTTTATTATTCTACTATTTACTTTCTATTTTTGAGAAAATCACTACCTATACATGCTTCGACCATTTAGAGCCATCCTGGACTCGTATGTATAAAAGGCGGCTCGGCCTCCTAACTCATACTCGTTCAGAATGGCTCACTTACTGGTCTTTGCAGTAATGTACTATGTTTAGAAGAGTGACGGAATGAATAAGAACAGACAGACTTTAGCTACCTATCGAAAATTCGCAATGACTTACACCGACATAAACACGAACATTTTCGCACGGCATCTTAAGTGTAAGCCATTTAGGACAAAAGGGATGTTGAGGGCATAGCATATACAATTTGATCGTAAGTTTACTGCGAATACTAACCTTTATTGCAAAGTGATATTAATGTTTCAATTATAATTAAGTTTAATAAAGTTGCAGGGCAGCATAAACATGTGAATTGTGGAAAATTGATTTGAAATAGAAATAAGCATACGTAGGAATGTACGAGGCACGAACTACATAAATATGTCGCTATATATTTTGTAGGTGTAAAGTAATATCGATGTTACTGCCCATTTAAATAAATCAATATTAACTCTAAACAAAATATATATAATTCATAAAAAGATATGACACTCAAGTAGTTAATTGGTTTTTTTTTTAAATGTAATCTAGATAAATAAATCCTGCATTTAAGTATTAGCTTTAACTTCTAAAGAGGCTTTAGAATAAAATGATTTCATAATCGTTAGCATAATATTGGATTTGCCATATACTTTTGTGGCCGGATGTCCCTTGGAATCCCTAATCACGTAATCACGTTTGTCCTAACGCATCGTATGTCCGATTTTTTTTTGTCCTTAAGCTGTTTATCCTGGGTCAGACCACTAATATCAAAAAATATTAAATACCTACGGGGCTACGTTTTGGCTCTGTAGCGATCCCGTAGCCCTTTCCTAAAGCGATAGACGCAACGCCCCGGGGGTTTTAATCCGTGCAAGTCGGACGTAATCCGTCCTGGCTCCCGAGGAAATGGCTTTAGGATAAACGAAAATTCGGGCAAACGATACGAGGGCAGGATGATAAGTAACTACCTACATAATTACATAATTAAAAAAAAAAAAAGGTTTTTAAAAAAAAAACGAAAACATTTTAAAAATGGGGTTTCTGATTTGAATTCAATGGCGTCTATATTATTTTGTTTACAGTCTTTTGAAAATATTTACTGGTGAATTTTTCCAAAATGGATAATATTTAACAAAGAATTGTAATTAAGTTTCTTTATATAAAAGGTATGAAAGGGACGGATAATCAAGAAGACTTGAAAAATGATTTGCGTGAATGTGCTCTCTCTTATGCTACGGTTAATAAGTAGGTGGCAGAGTTTAAACGAGGACGTACTCTAACGAAAATGTTAAGCACTTTAGTGTGTTGTCATAGTAAACTTCAAATAGAACATCAAATGACACACATGACAAAGACATTCACAATAACGAGGTTCTAAGTATGCTCAACATTTTTATTGGGTGGCTGTATAAGTGTCCAAGATTAACTCCGTCCCGGAATTAAGCGTTACGACTTTGGAAATGGTCTCCAAAGCGCATGATATGGTTTTGGCAGATCGACGGTTCAAGCTATCCGAGACAGCTGATTATATTTCAAAAGAACGGGTACATCATATACTTACAAGGAAAGGTACCCAACTGTCCGGCTCCGATTTTGTTGATTTTGATATATGTTAGAGAGTAGTTTAAAATAACAGACACGTATTTTTTTTTAAAATATCTCTATACAAGTAAGAGGGTTTAGTCACGTTTCAGTACTTTGGAGGTCAATTTCTCACAACGGGTTGAGTTTAGGCCGCTAAAAAAAATACGTGTCTGTTATTTTAAACTACTCTCTAACATATATCAAAATCAATAAAATCGGAGCCGGACAGTTGGGTACCTTTCCTTGTTAGTGAAGAATTGAATATGCAAAAGATGTCCGCCCGCTGGTTGCAGCGATTACTTGCATTCGTTTAAAAAATAATTCGAACGCAAAACTCTAAACACTGTTTTCACCGTTTACAGAGAAATAAATCGGATTTCTTACGACGATTTGCAACAACGGATGAAACTTGGGATCATCACTACATATACATCAGAATCCAAAATCCAATCTAAACAGAATCAAACAAAATCTAATCTAAACAGTGGACAGAATCCGGGTGCTCGGCTCCAAAGAAAGCTAAAGCCGTGAAATCAGCTGGAAAAGTGATGGCATCGGTCTTTTGGGATTTGAACGGAATTTTGATGATAGACTACCTCCCAAAAGGTCAAACTATAAACGGGGAATACTACGCTAATCTATTAGATAAGGTGCAGGAATGCATTGAGCAAATAAATGAATGAAAACCAAGTTTTAAAAACCCGACTGCATTTTTTGATATTATTATTAAACCCGCTCGTTAAAGCTACTATATTCGTATATATTTGAGATCACATTAAGACCTTTCAAATGATACCCATATTGTAATAATTAGAAGACTTTTTTGTTGACATGAATAATTAACATTTTGCCATTGTAGTTATTTCAATTTTAACAGTTTAGGCATCCTATGTCACCCGGGACGGTGAAAGCATTCTAACGATACCACACATTTACATCGGCTTCGCCATTGAGAAGTTATGGTGGAATAAAGAATCATTACATACATACATACATTAACCCCGAAAATATTACACTCCTTTTTTTGGGCAGTCGTGTAAAAAGAACAGGTTTGGCTCGAAAAATAAATTTTTTCATCAAGATAATGCAAGCATTCATATTTGCCTTGAAGGCCATGGCCAAAATTAACAAATTGCATTATGATTTGTAGCCCTACCCACCTTCGCCTGATCTTGCACCGTCAGACTTCTATCTGTTTCCTAAACTCAAAAACTTTTTTTAATTGGCAAGAAATTAAAAAAAAATGAAGAGATCCGTGCTGCCGTAGAGGAGTATTTTACAGGCCTTGAGAAAAGTCATTTTATGGAGGGTAAAACAGCGTGGGAGCGAAGGTGGACTGTGCATAGAGCTTAATAAAGATTATGTAGACTAAAATAAAATCACTTTTTCTAACTTTAACTGCAGTATTTAATTGTTAGGCTAGTTACTTATCATCCTGCCCTCGTACCTTAAGACAATAAGCACTGCGCTGCCAAAATATTACAGGGTTTTATGTCACGTTGTCGGGGTACTTCAATTTAGACGTAGTGTCACTCTGACAAACTTCAAATTTCTTGTTGATAAAAGTGCAACATAGAACCCTATAATGTTGGGGCAGCGACTTATCAAAATTATGAGGTTATGACAGTTGACAACCGAGCTAAGAGTTCTAGACCTATTTTATAGTTAGTTACATTTATCGTTAGTTAAAAAACCAAGCTTTTTATCCTGGACAAAGTTCAAATTATGGAATGATATAAAAAAACTCTTCAGGGTTCATTACAAAGTAAAATAAAGTCTATAATATATATCTTGGTTCACACCTTAGAAAATGATCTAAAATATATTATAACATGGAATAAAAATAGGTCAAGATTTTTTTAAATAGTCTAATGACTACCACTGTAGGTATTTTTTTATATTATTTACTTAGTCAGAGAATAAACTTCATTTTACTCTCAACTAGGTTGATATTTGGTTAGTGAATCAGAAAAACATTATCTCGATTGTATTAACATAAAACTAATCGATATCGAATTAATTACTTACTAGCAGGTGCCCCAAAAATTCCCACTAATGGTTAAGTATAATACTTAATTGCGATTCAACTCATTAAGTATGCGGAGAATGTGTAAGAACAAGTTAATAATATCCATGTACAAATTAATAGTTGCCAGAATGTACTCCTCAGGGGATAAGTTGACCATCATTTGCTGAGTATCGAAGATCAAGAATAGGCTGAAAATTATGGCTCCTCCAAAAGCAAGAAGGAGTTCCAACCCGGAGCTCTGGATGAAGATCTGTAGTATGCCTCCAATAATCAGAACACTCAATCCTGCTACGAGCCTGAAATATAAGACAAAACATCCTTTATTTTTCTAAGCATTTCTCCAATTGGAAACTAAAATAATAAGGGCCTGCGCAAACAGGCGGACGGCAGGGCAGATGCAGAGATATTAAATTTATTAACGTAAGTATATTACCTACAGTGCTACCATTTTTAGGGTTCCATAGTCCAACTAGGACCCTTATAGTTTCGCTATATCCATTAGGCATATTAGCAAAACAAAAAATAAGAACTACCCCGCTACGCCCCTGTCTTCCGCGACCAAAGTTAGGGCTGTCACTTAATGTTTCAATGGGTTTATGGATGTATTATACAAGTTTAGTCGCGAAATGTTTTTATGCTTCTCTTCAAATGGTAAACAGTATATAATAGTAGTTTAAGTGTAAGGGCGTTAAACATCAGTGTGGGTTTATGAAACGAGCGAAGGCCTAGGCGGCCGGAATATCTATATCATCTTGATCGCTCATTTTATGGTCTAAATTTAACAAATCGATCAATTTTATACAAGAAAACCAATTTTGAATAATGAAAAGATTGAAAAGTTTTCTGGCAGCGGTCAGTTTTTTTTTTATTCAGAGCGAAGCTAAAGTCAGCTCCAAAGGACACTCCGTGCGACATTTGTCAAATTTGTATGCAAATTGCCAATTCATTTCGAATTAAACGTCATCTCGACCGATATTCGAGTAGAGGTCGAATCAAATTTCTTTGCTTTTCAGAGATGTTCGAAATTTGAATTAAATAATACTATCGAAATTGATGTTATTATTTATGTTATTTTTATGCTGGTCATAATGTGCGGTTCTTGTACGTATCATGGAGGGTTTATGATATTTGGATAAATAAACTGAGTTTTTTACATTTACTTTAAATTAGGTAATAATACTTTTTGATTAGTTCGATTCGCCGAGGATATTGTTATCATGGCTGAGACCCTGGAGGACCTTGGTACAATGCTCGATGGCCTCAGTAGTCTCTCAACAAGTGGGTCTTAAAATGAACATGGACAAGACGAAAATCATGTCAAATGTCCATGTCGTACCCACTCCTGTCAAAGTTGGTGACTCTACTCTCGAAGTTGTTGACGACTATGTATACCTAGGACAAAAAATCCAGTTAGGTAAGTCCAACTTCGAGAAAGAGGTCAATCGTCGAATCCAACTCGGATGGGCAGCGTTCGGTAAGCTACGCACTATCTTCTCGTCCCAAATACCACAGTGCCTCAAGACAAAAGTCTTTGATCAGTGTGTGTTGCCAGTGATGTCGTATGGATCCGAGACATTAGAGAGCTTACAATGGGCCTCATAAGAAGGCTCAAGGTCACTCAAATGACGATGGAAAGAGCTATGCTGGGTATCTCCTTGCGAGATCGAATCAGGAATGAGGAGATTCGCAGGAGAACTAAAGTAACCGATATAGCTCACCGGATTGCAAACCTTAAGTGGCAGTGGGCGGGGCACATTGCTCGTAGAACTGATGGCCGTTGGAGCGGAAAGGTTCTAGAGTGGCGACCGCGAACCGGGAGACGAAGTGTTGGCAGACCTTCCACAAGGTGGACTGACGATCTGATAAAGGTCGCGGGAAACCGCTGGATGACAGCAGCAGAGGACCGATCGTTGTGGAAAACCTTGGGGAAGGCCTTTGTCCAGGAGTGGACGTTTTGCGGCTGATAATGATGATGATGACTTTTTGATGATATTATGTGGCTATTAATCATCTATAAAACACGGGAACGAGTTTTATAAACAACCTTTGAAATAATAATTAAGTTCATTTCCGGACCATTAATTAGAATGTTTATTAAGATGAAAAAGCTTTATTACAAAATACTATTCTTATCTATTAATTTGTTATATGTCACTTTAACTTTTACAGCCACATAGACTGCAATAATGTTTTCACTTCTCATGCTCGTAAAGTCCTTCTTTATGCTGGGTATAGGCTGCATAAAATCGCATTTTATGTACTAGTGCATAAAGTAATTTCTTCTTTTAAGACTAAGGCAATCAGGCCTTACAGCCTTCACACAATACACCTTCATTTAATTGATATATTTTTATAAGATTTTGGTTACATCTTAATTTAATTACGGCATTTGTCTTGTTTGTTTTGTATCTAAATACAAATTTACGAATAATACCTACGGCGTGCATTTACGGTAAAAAAATACAACGCAAATATTTATAATAACTTGGCATTAAGCATCAGACCATAGTCAAGCCTGTCAAACGTCACATAGTCGAAAATTAAAAAAAAAAGTTAAGAAGGTAGCCTTACAGCCATGCGCAAACACAACATTTTAATTACTTACATTAAATATAAAAGTTTAATAAATTATCCTGTAAGTATGTGCTTCTTGTTTTATTTCCTTGCAATCGAATTGAAAAGCAGAGTGTAAAATTCGAGCATAAAACCCATTTTACCCTCGACGTGACTATCCACACTCGCCGATCCGGCTCGTGTGGCTATATGCACATCTTGGGTAAAATGGCTCGTTTTATGCACTTGTTGTACAATCTACTATTTCCCATGGCTAATTTAAAAGGTACCTACGTTTAACAAAATCAAATCACGACACGCGGGGTGAGACAAATACAAACGAATCCGAACAATTTGAAGAGCAACTAGCAATAAAACCATTAAGCCATTGATTTATTGGATACCAGAACGTCAAGTCACAAGCTGTAATACTACAAATTAATGTAAGCGTTTTGTAACATGTAATAAGGTTCAAATTACGTTTAGTTTTACCTAATATGGCAAATATCAAGGTTGTCATATGTTACTATTTGACAGTTTGTAGGTCCTAATATTGGATTATATTTAATAATAAGTCGCATTTTATTTAATATAGATATAAAACAAATTTCTTCAGCGTTTACTTTTCAAAAGCCAAGATACAATATTTTGCGGTTGTAGATCTTGTTCAGTGTACCTGTACTCTATCCTCTTGACATGCCGGAAATAAAACAGGCACTTCAAATATCGTTTGCTATATTTTCAGATTCATCGCGAATCAGTTCGACTACATTCGAATTGAGCTGTGATTGTGTATTTTGCGTCGTATACGTTGATTTAAGTCACCAGTCCAGACTAACTTGATCGGATTAAATTGACATTAAGTTTGGTATCTGAGCTCAAACGCGTTTATTTTCGGTTTCTATAGGTACGTTAGCCACCTCGGACGAAAAATTGTTATTAGTCGTCTCAAGGTGAACAGTCATTCACTAATTTAATAAGAGGCAAGTTTATCACTAATCAAGTTGATAGACTATAATATTATTTAAGTATGAAGATAGTATTACAAATATGCGATAACCCTTTTGGCGGAAAACAGTTGCTTTCTCGATGCAGAATGCAGTTTGATTTTATTTTGAACCGTATTCAGTCGTTAAATATGGTTTTTGTTATTGGAGTTCTAGGAGTTTGCTGTTTAAAAGCAATTATTCGTTTTATGGCTTGTTGCCCTTAGAATATTGGGGAAGCTGTACCGGAATATATATGAATTTATTACAAACAACCACACAATACTAGGATGTGAAAATATATATCCATCCCATTCATTATAGTCGCGAGGGAAAGAGATAAATATATCTGACAGCAAGGTCTATTAAGGTATCTTACGATACCTTGCTGTATTATATAACAATATATAATATATTATAGCTGCGTGTGTGGACTCCGTTAACTAGTACGGAAAAATATCGTAAGATGCATTGCTATAATATTATTATATATATTGGCATGTTAATATAATATTCTGTGTGGGACACCCCTGACTGACTAGACACCTCAGGTGTCGCCAGGCGGTAGATATGATATCTAAAGGGCCCCATATTAGGAAAGATCCGTCATTACGATCAATCTGAATCAATATCGTGACGATTCAAATTTCAATTGAAATTTGGATGTGCTGTGATGTGATACAAACGTACAATCCATCGCTCGATTTCAGTCTGAACCGACGTATCGTAATGACACCCTTAACGCGCCGACAGCGCGTCGGGCGCCGGGAGTTTCGTTTCAACGTAGTTCTCATTTTTTCTTATGCTCACGCCGACAAAGTGGTAATTAATATTTAGGGTACCTCCCCAACACGCAATATGCGGATGTTTTTTTTTTCGTCTACCCCGTTGTCCTGGGTGTCGTTAGATAGGTTTTTAAACGCGTTAGCGTCAGAACCTCTGGACTGACTGGAGCATGGTAATTAGAAACACGTAGGTAAAAATCAAAGTTATTAACGTGTTAACGTCAACAATTTCAAATTATTTATGTAAAATAATGTTGAGCTTACAAAATTTCTTAAAAAATAATATTTAGTTGCATAGCCTTTGTTATTAATCACGGCTCTGCAACGACGTGGCATTGATTCAAGTAATTTCATACATTTATCGAGTGGGATCGAGTTCCATGCTTCAACAAAGGCTTTGTAAAGTTCATTGTCTCTTCTAAGATGTTTTTGTATTGAAATTGATCCATTATACCATCAACCTTACGGACGGGTCCAACGTTTTTCTGGTTGCGGACAACCAGGAAAACATCCCCATACTTTAATATTACCACCGCCGTGTTTGACTATGCTCCTCGTGTATTTATAATCAAAAGCATGGTTTATTGGACGTCTAACGTAGCGTTTGCCGTCAGAATTCACCATATTTATTTTTGTTTCATCCGAGAATAACACTTTTTTCCATTCTCGTACGGTCCAGTTAAGATATTTCTTTGCAAATAATAATCGCTTCTCTCGGTGTTGCTTGGTAAGAAGCGGTACCTTTCGAGAAACCCTCCCGAACAATTTAGCTTCCACTAATCTGCGGCGTACCAGTTTCGAGGAAATGTTCCTTGGGTCACAGTATATATATATAGCTAAAGCAGTAATGAAGCTCGGCCTAATTTTCAAGATAAATGCCTACTCTCCAGTTGAGTGTCAGGGTTGTCCCCTAAAATTTTGTAAAATTGAAAAAGTTTTTGTTTAGTAGTAGTAGTAGGTAGTTAGTGCAAAATCGATGTCTGCAACAGCGAATCCCTTGACAGATTGACAGATTGACGAAATGTAGCCGCCATCTTGAACTTTTTAGTTATTCGACTTATTGCTTCCAAAATTGATATTTGGGAACCTGTGTGGTCTCCGACAAGGAATTCGTTGACAGAATGGGAAAAAGTAGCCGCCATCTTGAACTTTTTAGTTATTCGACTTATTGCTTCCAAAATTGATATTTGGGAACCTGTGTGGTCTCCGACAAGGAATTCGTTGACAGAATGGGAAAAAGTAGCCGCCATCTTGAACTTTTTAGTTATTCGACTTATTGCTTTCAAAATTGATATTAGGGAATCTGTGTGGTCTCCGACAAGGAATCCGTTGACAGAATGGGAAAAAGTAGCCGCCATCTTGAACTTTTTAGTTATTCGACTTATTGCTTCCAAAATTGATATTAGGGAATCTGTGTGGTCTCCGACAAGGAATCCGTTGACAGAATGGGAAAAAGTAGCCGCCATCTTGAACTTTTTAGTTATTCGACTTATTGCTTCCAAAATTGATATTAGGGAATCTGTGTGGCCTCCGACAAGGAATCCGTTGAAGGAAATGGGAAAAAGTAGCCGCCATCTTGAACTTTTTAGTTATTTGAATGATTGCTTCCAAAATTGATACCTATTTGGGATTTGTGTGGTGTCCGATAACGAATCCGTTAACATAAAATAATATAATGAGTAATGAACATAACTTTAGCATTTTAAGAAGTCTTTATTCTCAGTTAGTTATATATTTCGGATTGCTTAACAACTAACTGCACTACCACAGTATCAAATAAAACTGAAACTTAAACAAAACTAATTTAATTATTGTCTACTTTTTAAACTTAGTTACAAATTACCAACTGAAAAATATTTTCGCCTGCTACGACATGTACGGACAGCTTTATTGTTAAATTTTATAGTGTAAAAAATTCTCATTATAATGAATAGCTTTTTTAAATAAATTATCGGGAATCATGGACATGGCACGGTGAAACTGATTTTGTTTATTTTTTTGGAGATTAAATCAGCTAACTACTTTGCAATTTATGTGCTTTCTTTGAAAACAACAGCGAAAAATTTCATCCATATTCTGGATGTATTGGACAAAATTATCCGGTGGTACAACTAGTAAACTACGGTTAGTATCTTTGCTGTATTCTCTGTATCTCAAGTAGTGACTTTCAGAACTTAAGTTGTGGACAGTTTCATTTGGTTTCATGTATGATTTCAACATTTGGCAATCGTTGTGGCGTTCAGCACATTTCTTTAAGAGATAGCCACAACCATAAAAAAGTGAGTTTTTTTCGGGAATATCAAGTTGGTTATATTCTGAGCATATAATTTGAACGGTGTTTTGTAGTTCTTCATCATTTGTATCGTGGACTTCTATTTCCTCATTTCTTGTTGCTTCGTCATTACGTTGAATTAACTCGCTGGTCTGAATGAGAAGTTTTCCCAAGTCGTCTTCACAATTACCTGCTTTTGGAGGTTTAATGACACAGGAAAAAAAAAATCTTTGAAAAGCTGATATGAACTGTCTGTTTGTGGGTTCTGTCGACAGACCATTCTTAGTTCTTATTTGTCCAAAAAAGTTCTCAAGCGCGTCTTGATTGAGCCTCCTTGTAAGTAAAAACGTGCATCCTTCTGACTTCAAATCTTCGAAAAGTAACAAAATAGAGGTAATTGTTATTTGAAACCCATCTATAAACTTCACCTTTGACGTCCCATCTTTTCCATTTTTCGGATTGATTAATCTCAGATGTTGAAAAAAGTTCAACATTTTATTGAAAAAAGTTATTTGCGATTCTTTTCCACAAAACGCTCTTCTGTATACTTACTTTTTCCCATTCTGTCAACGAATTCCTTGTCGGAGACCACACAGATTCCCTAATATCAAATTTGGAAGCAATAAGTCGAATAACTAAAAAGTTCAAGATGGCGGCTACTTTTTCCCATTCTGTCAACGAATTCCTTGTCGGAGACCACACAGATTCCCTAATATCAATTTTGGAAGCAATAAGTCGAATAACTGAAAAGTTCAAGATGGCGGCTACTTTTTCCCATTCTGTCAACGGATTCCTTGTCGGAGACCACACAGATTCCCTAATATCAATTCTGGAAGCAATAAGTCGAATAACTAAAAAGTTCAAGATGGCGGCTACTTTTTCCCATTCTGTCAACGGATTCCTTGTCGGAGACCACACAGATTCCCTAATATCAATTTTGAAAGCAATAAGTCGAATAACTAAAAAGTTCAAGATGGCGGCTACTTTTTCCCATTCTGTCAACGAATTCCTTGTCGGAGACCACACAGGTTCCCAAATATCAATTTTGGAAGCAATAAGTCGAATAACTAAAAAGTTCAAGATGGCGGCTACTTTTTCCCATTCTGTCAACGAATTCCTTGTCGGAGACCACACAGATTCCCTAATATCAATTTTGGAATCAATAAGTCGAATAACTAAAAAGTTCAAGATGGCGGCTACTTTTTCCCATTCTGTCAACGGATTCCTTGTCGGAGACCACACAGATTCCCTAATATCAATTTTGGAAGCAATAAGTCGAATAACTAAAAAGTTCAAGATGGCGGCTACTTTTTCCCATTCTGTCAACGAATTCCTTGTCGGACACCACACAGGTTCCCAAATATCAATTTTGGAAGCAATAAGTCGAATAAAACTAAAAAGTTCAAGATGGCGGCTACTTTTTCCCATTCTGTCAACGGATTCCTTAACCATTCGTCTCGACGCGGCACTCGCGACTGACAGCACTGCGATGTCCGCTTGCGGGTCTCGTAGAAGCGTGCGTCTGTGTGAGTGCGTCGTTTCGAGCGTTTGTTCGGAGCTTCTTTACTGCTTTAGCTATATATATACTGTGCTTGGGTCATCAGGTGAAAAAACTTCATTTCTAATCTCGTTGGAGCCTTTAAACGGGTCTTGTTTGTCTACACGTATATTTGCAAATCTTCCCGGGGAGACGTTTTCCTTGGACGAGATTCTCTAACAACACTTTTAGTAGTTCCGTTTATTTTATTATGAGTAATAGCGTTGAAAACTTTCTTCACAGAACATTCTAGATGTTTAGCAATACTTCTATAAGTCCACTTTCGATCTAAATGTAATTTAACGATTAATTGCCTAGTTGACTCGTCACAACTCTTATTTTTACCCATTTTTAACAATATTTATTATTCACGTAATTCGAAATTGACGTTTAATTGCCGCCGAAACTACAGGAAAAGCGTAAAAAGAAAGAGGTTAAATTTCCAAAATTGAACGAGCCGTGGGTCCTGTTTCTAATTAGTTGTCCTTGCGGCCATTAATAGAAATTCAACTATGATGATATTTAAACTCTTTTAATAATTAAAGACAGAAAGATTTATATAAAAAACTCTGGCGTCTGTCAGGGTAGCGTTCGGCGTACAAAGCCGCAGCAGCACTGGCGCTGCCTTGACACTCACCATAAATTAAATGCATTTGAGCATATTCACGCTGTGTGTATTGTGTTCTTGACATCGTAAATTAAAAAAAAATACGTCAACGATCAATTTACATTATGCAGTGACACCAAAGTTTGACATAAAATGCTGAGAAAACAAAAAGCGATCGAGTGTTTTAAATTTCGAATAAATGGTACTTGAAATTTTAGTGGCCAGTATTGTTATTATTGAAACAAAAAGGTTGTAATGCTTTGCCCAGAACGTATATCGTTTTAAATAAAATGCTTCACAAAATTAGTGGCCAGTATTCTTATTTTAGCAAAGAAAAGTTTGTCATCATTAGGTACTCTATCTGGAATTCTAGAGCACAAATTTAATATGAAATAATCGACTCAATTGCGGAAAACTGAAGTTATTTTTTTATTCTAATATTTAAATAAAACAATATTTAGTGTTTTTAAAATCTCTATTAAATGGGCATGTTTTTAAGTTAATGGGCTACCTTGTGGTAGTGTATTTTTTTTTCACTGCACCAGCTCAAAGTTAGGTCGATCGAGGTTCGATCGATGATGCCAAATTCAAGTTTGCGATTATTTTTTTTATTAAAGCACGGTAGTGACGCCATATTGGTAATGTTAATCTGATAGCACCACTATTAAACATTATTAAGGTAAAAAGAAAATTAAAAAAAATATCTTCGATCACTAACCATGACCAAAAATTCGAGTAAGGGTGTCAATTTTCAAAAAAAACAAGAGTCCAAAAATCTCGAAAACCGGGCGACTTTTACTAAACCTATTTTAGCTTTTTCATAACGTCCTAAGTGTCTTCTATCCGTCCGTAGTTCAAGGATTATCCACTATATACCTAACACCCTGTATATATCGACGCTTGAAAGGCGAAATGGGATAAGCGACCTTTTTTGTGATATTGAGTTATATATATCGTTAAAATCAGCAGATTTTTCTGCGTCGCATGAGCTAGGTCTCGTGCCCGTATGACGACTTTTGTGTCGCTTATCCCATCGGTGATTTTTAGAAACCCTGATCTATTTTTGTTACTAAGCGACGTCTTTTTTGACAGATTTTTGAATATTGGAGATTAGATAAAATGTTTTTTTACAAAATGTAACTTAGACTGTTTGGCTTTTTTACAACTTTCTTTTTATTTGTCGGTTATATTTTTTTACCTCATCGTATAACGTATTTTTATTTCCATTATATAATTTTACCTGTATCTACAGAAAAACAAAAAATGGCTTAGATCAAATAACTTCAACGTCTTTACCCGCACTATAGTCGGTTATCACCTTTTACTTGCTATTAGTTCCGATAGTAATGTCGCTTATCCCTATTAACCTGCAATATTTTTTAAACATGGTTGTCGCTTATTTATATTTTCCTGGATATAAATCTAAACTAGACGGTTGAGTAGATCGTTTTAAATAACACATCATTTTTATACGAGCTGGTTTTTGGATAACTTTTACTATTACTTTTTCTAAAACAGAAAGTATTTGTATCAATAGAGTGTAATATGTGAAGTCCGTTATTACCCATCTAAAATATTTAAGTGTCGCGTACGCACTGTCCGCGGAGGCGTCTGCGTCACACAAACGCCATCTAACTAAATTCAATACGCTTCGAGACACTATCCAAGCAACACGCGAGACACTTTCTCGGTGTAGGTACTCAAATCGATCGAGCTGTTCGACATCATCGTAAGTAATTTTACACATAAATGCTAATGATTTACGGTAGAAATATTTGTTTTCGTAGTATATTAATATAACACTTTTACTTTTAGGTGTATAATGCATAGAAAAGGGCGTATTTTGGATATGGCCTTGAAAAACGCCGGGATACTCCATCCACGATCACGAAGAAAATTAAGCTTCGGTAATAGGTACTATGGTATTAAGTTATTGAAGTAGTAATAATTTATTCACTGTTTAACAATAAACAATTGTGCATTAGGTAGGTACTGCAAGTTTGCGGTATATGTATACCTACTTATCCGTGTTACCTACCTGTAATATGCTTCGTGTTACTTATACATAGAATAATTATAAAAAGTATCAGGTAATACCCACCCATCGAAAGTCACGTTAGTAATTTTAAGGTTTGTATTTACAAATAAAAGGGATCATAATTCACTAAATACCTTGTGTGTACCTACCAGTGAGCGAAATAGGCATAGTAGGTATACATACCTACACAAAATAATAATAATCAATTTGTGCATTAGGTAGGTACTTACTGCAAGTTTGCGGTACATGTATACCTACTTGCTCGCTATCCTTGTTACCTAGATATAAGCCTCGTGATAGGTATATAGAATAAATTATAAAAAGTAATAGGTAATATCCATCGAAAGTCAAGTTATTAATTTTATGGTATGTACAAATAAAAGGGATCTTAATTTACTAAATACCGTGTGTACCAGTGAGCGAAATAGGCATGGTAGGTAGATACCTACACAAAGTATGATTATTGGCGTAGTAAATAACGGTATACTTAGGTCTTATAGGTGTTATAAACAGATTAACTGGATATTTTTCATGTAGGTTTTGTGATAATTTGATGAATTTATAAAGTTCATCTATCTGTCTGTGGCATCGTAGCTGCCCAACGGAAAATCAAATTTGATTGCGGTTTTTTAAAACTATTAAAATATTAGGTTGGTTGTAAATAAACTCGGCGTCGTCGAGATATTCAACTCGAACTGGGGTGTTATTCTCTTAAAAACGGCAGTCGGTCGGTCGAACGAGTGAACGAGTGAACGCGTCGCAGCAGCGGCGAGTGTAAGGTAGTCCCGTCAGAGCGATGAGCACGGATATTTGTACCAGAGTCTTGGATGTTTTCTGTGTATTTAAGTATTTTTAATATCTTTATTTAAGTTTGTTTATTGTTACCTAATACCCATAACACAAGCCTTCTATCTTATTAATTTGCGACTAGGTTAATTTGTGCATGATGTTGTTAATATTTATTATTTATTACTGAAATTTTGTCATCACTAGATGACCTGGCGTCGTGGCCACGATTTTCCGTTGTCATCTATTCATGACTGGGGCGTCCAAAAGGTTACTTTCCAGGTGGTTTTAAAAAAACATATTGTTGTTTATACAATGGCCCCGTTAAATAAATGTTTATTACACATATGTGGAAAGTTTTTACTATATTTAAGATAAAATAGGAAAATACTTTTACAGGGACCTACTGAAACGGAAGATCGCCTTATGGAATCGGATCCTGCTTTACCAACCGAAGGATGTCGTCTTTTATTTTTTATTTATTATCATAATATTTTTTGTAGTATATGTTACTTAGGTCTATGACATAGACCACACACATTGTGACATTTATAATTATAAAAGGGAGGGGAGACGAGTGTCAACACACTACAATTTTTTGATCTCATTATGATAGTGATTAGGTTTGGAGTGACAAATTTTTTATAAATATGACTTAAATATGGCTGATGACTGTGTTTATTTGTTGACTGATGACTTTATTTGTTTATTTTTATTTGAAATAGGTGAAGTACATATATTTGTTTAGTGATTTAGATTATTTCAGTTCCTTTTAATTAAAGACCCATTTATATTCGTAACAGTTGTTTTATTTACCTCCTTTTTTATCAATAACTTGAATTTTGGTGGTGATTTATTTAGAAGGAAATTAATATGAGGGGTAAATTGTAGCTTAGATAAAATATTAAGAAGTTTAAAGTTGTCGATTATAGCTGTTAGATTATTTGTCTTGATTTAATTTCTGGCTAACAATGACTTTTGTATAATCTAACCTCGCTATTACATTTGAAACATTTGCGGTTGGATAGTTTTTCATAATTATCTTTTAAATCCTTTCCCCGGTTAGACTCTTTTACTTGATTAATTTTTCATCTAATTTTCTGGTTAGATAATTTTACCTCCTGCAGTTTTTGGGATCAATTTGCGTAAGCTACACTAACTCCTAAAATAATGCCTTTTTGGGTAATTTATTAAATACAGTATATAAAAAGTAAAACCATGATCATGTACAAAGCTGAATTTTTAAAATTGGCCAGCAAAATAAATTATAGTGAATTTTTTTCAAAAAATTGTGCGGTTTTTTGGCTCTCCTGTAAAGTTACCATTTGGTCGCTTATCCCATTTCGCCTTTCAAGCGTCGATATATACTAGCGGACGCCCGCGACTTCGTACGCGTAGAATTAGTTTCCCAGTACTCCCCCTTTTTTTCCCGTTGGGGGTCGATTTTCGGAAAATCCTTTCTTAGTGCTCACTTACATCATGAAAGGAACACCTGTACCAAATTTCAAGTTCCTAGGTACAGTAGTTTCGGCTGTGCGTTGATATGTCAGTCAGTCAGTTTCTCCTTTTATATACAGGGTGTCCCACGAAGTAGTGTCAAGCGGAAGTCCAGAGGTAGTGCACCTCAAGGGGCATCTGAATCACCCCCATGTATGTTCCGCGATTTTTCGTAGTTTAGGAGTTATGGCCTTTTTTCACATTTTTCTATGAATCTGCGACCACGGAGACAGTTTTGGTCATTCTGACAGCAATAATTGAGATAATTGGCTGCTTGTTTTTTTAATGTATACCTGAATAGTACGTGCATGTACTCCATTTAAAAACAAAACATGATCATTGACCGTTTTGTCAAAAAAAAATAGAATCACAAAAAGTGAGGAAATTTTAACTGTGGTTCAGACTTTGAAGGCCGATTACAAAAAAAAAACTAGGATAACTTTTTTTTAAAACCATGTTTAAAAACTGCCTAATTTTATTGACCTTCTACCCTATTAATTTTATTGATCTAGTATTAAGGGATCATGCTAAAAAAAAAATCAAATCGTACGTCATCCGTAATTTTCACTTTTTCTAGTATGGCCAAGTACAAATCTGAAATTAGGTTTGTACTCCGGAGTTGGCATAAAAACCTTCTTGGTGCAAAACAATAACACTAATTTTCGTTGTTCTCGTCGTTGGATCTCTTTCTGCTTCGTCCATTACCAAGTCAACTAAACTAAAGTCATGCATTTCTAAAGGACGACCAGATCGCGTACCAGGCAAGCGACCTTCCATGTAACAGTTATGTACTCTTAAAATGGTACGGTGATCGGGATAAGATGCAGGTTCGGGCTCGCCTCTATTCTCTACATGCTCCCTGTACAATCTGGCTGCTTCAGATGCGTTGCCTCTTGCATAACCATAGTAATAATGCATTAACGCATAGTCTCTTTGTGAGAAAGACATGGTTTTGAGAATAATTTACAATTAATGTGCAGAAAGAGCTCGAAAAAAAAGGTAAAAAGAAAATAAATCCAATTCAAAGCAAATCAAAAATCCAGAATGTAGCCAGGTCATATTAAAATCACTAATAAGATATCCAAGTCACAAAGCAAATCAAATCCAAGTTCCAGAAACACCAAATCGTCGTAAAATCACAATGAAAACCAAAATCCGAACCGTAAATGCAATAAAACACGATCGAATGAGAAAAAAAACAAACGAGGAACAAATATTTTTTAATTTTAATTTAATGGCATCTGAAAATTAGTGGCCATGCACGAAGCATAACCAGATCCAACGACGAGAACAACGAAAATTAGTGGCCAGTGTTATTGTTTTGCACCAAGAAGATTTTTATGTCAACTCCGGAGTACAAACCTAATTTCAGATTTGTACTTGGCCATACTAGAAAAAGTGAAAATTACGGATGACGTACGTTTTGTTTTTTTTTTTTAGCATGATCCCTTAATACTAGATCAATAAAATTAATAGGGTAGAAAGTCAATAAAATTAGGCAGTTTTTAAAAATGGTTTTAAAAAAAAGTTATGCTAGTTTTTTTTTTGTAATCGTCCTTCAAAGTCTGAACCACAGTTAAAATTTCCTCACTTTTTGTGATTCTATTTTTTTTTGGCAAAACGGTCAATGATCATGTTTTGTTTTTAAATGGAGTACATGCACGTACTATTCAGGTATACATTAAAAAAACAAGCAGCCAATCATCTCAATTATTGCAGTCAGAATGACCAAAACTGTCTCCGTGGTCGCAGATTCATAGAAAATGTGAAAAAAGGCCATAACTCCTAAACTACGAAAAATCGCGGAACATACATGGGGGTGATTCAGATGCCCCTTGAGGTGCACTACCTCTAGATTTCCGCTTGACACTACTTCCTGGGACACCCTGTATTTATTTAGAGATATATTATTTTATGTTAGATTCATTGTTTTATGTAATGCTAGGTCAAGTTTTATCATTGTATAATATCATAAGTAGCATTTAAAAAAACGACTGACAGTTGAGTTTCTTGCGGCGTTTCTTCTCAGCAGTGGTCTCTTGCGAAGCGCTGGTAGATCTTTGAACATCTTTTATCTTTTATCTTTTTAGAAAATGCCATTCCAAATTTAAAATAATCATATCATCCATAAAATGAGTGCTAAATAAAATAAGATTGTAAAACAAAACAATTGGGGGTCAAATACAAAATTAACGAAATTGGTCTCTTAAAATTACCTTGAATTAATTTGAATTAGAATGTAAAAACCGTGACTCATTTTTTTTGGTCAATGCTAATTGCTTTAACCTGGTAGTAAAATAAAAAAACATTACCTATTGTCTGAAATTTTAATAATATCTATATTAATCATGCAAACCAGTTTTATTATGGTTATCGATATATTTTGAACATTTCCTGTTGGCATTCCTAAGCAGAGTGCAGGAAAGAGACGCACACCTCTTGAAAAACGGATCACAACATGTCGCCGTCAGAGTAGTCCTTAATCTGCTGGACATAAGGACTATTATCGTAGCGCCATCTAGCGCTGAGTAACTCGTCGTCTAGATGGCAGCTCAGTGACTAGTAAGCGCTACCTTACATTTAGTAATTGAACTACGATGGGAAAAAAAAGATCTTACACCATTTTTCAACCTTAAAAACTTGACATGAAGTTTGTGCTACTATCGAAACTAGGTTACGGCGTTTTTAAATTGTAAGCTGTAATCAATTATGAGGTTATTGTTTTTGTAGTATGTAATAAAGCTTAAGCGTAAGACGCACACATGTTTTAAAGTGGCGACACCGGGTCTTGTACGAATTTTCGATCATAACATATCTCCCTTGTTTCTGTGATCTTTGAACATTTTCAGTAAATCCAATTGATTTTCTTTAGAAACAAATAAAACACGTTTCACTTACCCAACTTGACCTTAACTTTTTAGTACCCTACAACATATTTTAATGTTTTTTTTTTGCCGTAACAGTAAAATGTTACCTACGCATGAAAATTGTTTCGATATATAGAAAATACCACAATGCACTACCTTTTTGCTAGTATTTGATACCTAGCTTCAAATAATTAATTCCTCGATTGACAGCGTAAAAACCGAGAAAAGAAAGTGGCCAGACATTCTGACGTCAGGATATCTGGACCACTTTTTTTACATAGTTTGAGACAGCAAAACTATTTTATCTCTTTGTAAATAATTACTACCTTTTCAAAAGCTACCGTTCTATTACTGTTAATTTTATGTGTAATATTTCATTGGTATCTGTATTTCACTTTGAGTTTATTCCAATAACCGTGTCTGGTTCCGTAATCATGACGTGACCCAACGGACACATTCAAATACACACACGACTGAAGACTGTAGACGCAACGTCACGTTCGTTGGTTCTTCTGCCGCTTCGTGCGCACAATTTTGTCTTGTTCAAAGACTCTTCTGTCGCCAAGGCAATTATTGAGAACTTGTTTAAAAAATAACCAATTTAGGTACCTTCATTTCAAGATGGCTGCTCGCGCACGCACGTGTGTTTGTGTGAGTACCGTACAATCGGCCAAAAATGTGGTATAGTAGAAACTATTTAAAATCACCATTTCCACTTGAGAACTTATCAGCTATGAATGGCAATGTTATCTTTTGTTAAACTCAAGCGCTAATAACGTGTACAAAATGAAATGCATTAATAACAAAAGATGGAATATTAATTACAACTTTACATACTTGAGAATAAGGTTCAAATTGGAATAGGACACACTTCACATAGAACCTTTTGGACATGACATATAATAAGGACCACCGGGCATAGCATTTAGCAAGTGTTAGTCATTTCTAAAAGGTTCTATGTCAATTGTGAGTGAGTTCGTAATTTCCAATTTGAACCTTATTCTTCTAAAATTCTAATTCATATTCCATCTTTTGTTATTAATGAATTTCATTTCGTACAGGTAATTAGAGGTTCAATTTAACAAAAGATGACAATGCCATTTCATCGCAGGTAAGTTCTCAAGTGGAAATGGTGATTTTAAATAGTTTGTACTATATACCACCCCTACAGTTGAAGTTAATTTGTACATCATGAATCATGATACAACAGGGTCGATTTTCCCTTGCAATAATATTATGACAGTGGCCTTAGCGATAATTAGATCTCCCAGAAACTTTTGTCAATACTGGTATAGTCGTATTTTTCTAAGATGTCCAAATGGTCATAAGGACCTTATCTTTAGCAGTTGAGAAAAAAAGTAATAATGGAAATAGATAATCAGTTCAAATAGCTACCTTCCGTTCTAAGCTATAAGGTTCAAGTTGTAACGGCTATGATGTATCGCGGTCGGAGCTCACCCAGGTAGACGGTCGGTGAGGCGCGTGGCAAGGCCCGCTACTGTTATTAATGTCAAGCCATTACAACTTCACCTTATAACAGAGTGGAAAGTAGGTATTTCAGCGGATTACCTTTTCATATATATATATATATACCTAGTCGGGCCATAAGTTCTGTTACTAAAGTTTTTTACAATTTAAAAAATAAATTAAAGGAGTTTTACGTAAACCTGTATATTAATCAAAACTTTGATTTATAATGAATAAAAATAAAAATAAGGTATTCTAAAACTATTGCCATTATTTGATGTAGGAGCTTGAAGTATTCCCATTCGGACTAGAAAATCATAGTTTAATTTACGCACGACGATGATACTGGTAACGGCCACTACTTTTGTGAGAGTTCTTGTAGAGAGTTCAAATTTGCGTGACATATTGAACAGACTTTTAGCTTTAAATTCTGATACAAATGTATTTCAAGCAACTAAAGATCCGCTTGTACACCGGTCAATCTTGATGTCTCATTTAAATGACTTTACGATTTCACGACAATTTGCAGTAATACGAAAAACACACCAAATCTCTTGCTTCATAAGCTGGAATTGAGTCTTGTTGAGAAATATAATGTTGGTCTCTAAACATACACAGAGATAGGAAGTTTTATAATATTAAACAAAAAAAGTTCCGTGGTTAACAAAAACTAACTTTTAAGCGTTTTTAAAAAGTGAAATTTACAAAATAGTCATGCGTAATTTTATCGATCCCGACTGAGAATGCTAAAAGATCGTATCAGAAATTGCGGTGACTATATAGAATGATTATTTGTTCTTAAAAAGGTACATTAATTGAGCTTTTAATTTATATACGTATTTAAATTTAAAAAAAAACATTAGTTAGTTTTATTTGACTCAGCCTTAGTAACAGAACTTATGGCTAGACTAGGTATATCCTTTCGTTATGTACTGCTAAAGATAAGCTGTTTATGACCATTAAGACATCTTTGAAAAATACAACTATAGACCGCTTTTTTACATTACATTTCGGTTGCTAGTGAAATAACAAATAATATATTGTCTAGTTTTATTGTATAGTAGATTATGTAGTTGATAGGCTCAAAATGTAATCTTAAATTAAAGCTTGTACAAAAAATATACTCACCCATAACCCATGAAAGAGAAGTCACGTTTTGTGTTGAGGGTAAAGAGAGTTAGCGAGAAAACCACGGTGAAGGTGAGAGCCAACGCTTGCAGTACTATGAAAGTGTCATAGTAGGACACAATCACACCCACAGTGTATGATTGCACCACTGTCTGTAACATAAAAAATGGTTTTTTTTTAATATTGATTATTATTGATTATTTATTGATTATTTGTTTATTTATTGATTTAACATCCTGGAGTTGTGAGTTCAAATCATCTTAAGTAAGCATATTAATATCGTAAAGATGAAAAACTGTTTGTTTGTTGTGTAATATCTTGATCAAATTTTAAAAAAATATTTCTCTCACTACCGAATCATCTATGTAGCAAAATGTCCTGGGACGCAAATTGACCGAAAAGCGAAATGTCCGACATCCTATTAGCATTTTGCCCTATTACCATAACGTCCATAACGCAGAACATCAAAATATCCAAAAGTCCATGTAACATAATGTCCAAGCTGCATATTGTTAAAAATGCTATCACCTAAAAAAGCTTATTGAAAGAATTTAATTTAGCAGAATGACCAAAAAGCAGTGTTCAAAAATCAGAGAGTAAAAAATCTTATCGAAATTCAGAAAACGACGGGCAGAAAAAAAGTCAATTGTTGTCATTATGGAAAGATAAGAGTTATTCGTTTTTAACCGATTTCAACAAAAGGGAAGGTTATACATTCCACCGTATGTATCTTTTTTTTATACACATAAAGATAAAGATAAAAGATAAAAGATGTTTATTCAGTAATTAGGCCGCACGGGAACTTTTACACGTCAAAATCTACCAGCGCTTCGCAAGAGACCACTGCTGAGAAGAAACGCCGCAAGAAACTCAACAGTCAGTCGTTTTTTAAAATAGGTACTACTTATGATATTATACAATTATAAAGCTTAACCTAGCATGATATAAAACAATGAATTTAACATAAAATAAAAATAAAAATAAGAAACATTCAAGCGTAGCTTGTGCAAGAAAATGTGTCAAAACTAAGAATTTTCATAGGGAGTAATAAGTAGTAGTAATAATAGTACATTGTGCATCAAGGGTAGTATGAAGGGAATTACTAACGAGAGTGTTAGAAGCCAGACGCCGAAGGCGGAGGGCTTTTAATGACTCGAGTTAGTAATCCCCTTACTGCCTGTGATACACACAATGGTTTTCATCGCATTTGCGAGGAAAAAAACAAAGAGAAAACACTTTAACTCTGCAAAATATAAAGAAATAACTTTTGACGGACGGGAACGTAAATGGAAACGATATTTTTTTTGTGACCACAGATACTGCGTTTAGTTTCGACCTGGATTCGAGCCAGATTTAGCCAATTTGATAAAAATGTATAATTACTAAAATTAATGATAAATGTTGATATAAACTTGAAATAGGTATAAAAATAATGAAGTTTAATGAAGCATATAGGTTTTGTGTAATGTAAGTTAGTCTATAGCTAATTTTTAAAGATGAAATAAGAAACCGATTTAATTTTTGGCTGAAAATTAAACCTCCTTAGTCAGAAATTATGTACGAAAGAGTTGCAAATTTTAAAAAGAAAGTCATTACTCCCTAGGGATGACAAACTCGCCATAATTCCCGCGGGAACAATTTAGGCCATTGTCCTTCTGTATACAGGGCTACAGGCATGTAATAAAACCATTTACGAGCAAGTGTGATGAAAAAAAAATATTTATATTAAATATGTATATATATTTAAAAAAAAATATATACCTAGTCGGGCCATAAGTTCTGTTACTAAAGTTTATTACAATTTAAAAAATAAATTAAAGGAGTTTTACGTAAACCTGTATATTAATCAAAACTTTGATTTATAAAGAATAAAAATAAAAATAAGGTATTCTAAAACTATTGCAATTATTTGATGTACGAGCTTGAAGTATTACCCATTCGGGACTAGAAAATTATAGTTTAATTTACGCACGACGATGATACTGATAATAGCCACAACTTTTGTGAGAGTTCTTGTAGAGAGTTCAACTTTGCGTGACATATTGAACAGACTTTTAGCTTTAAATTCTGATACAAATGTATTTCAAGCAACTAAAGATCCGCTTGTACACCGGTCAATCTTGATGTCTCATTAAAATGACTTTACGATTTCACGACAATTTGCAGTAATACGAAAAACACACCAAATCTCTTGCTTCATAAGCTGGAATTGAGTCTTGTTGAGAAATATAATGTTGGTCTCTAAACATACACAGAGATAGGAAGTTTTATAATATTAAACAAAAAAAGCTCCGTGGTTAACAAAAACTAACTTTTAAGCGTTTTTAAAAAGTGAAATTTACAAATAGTCATGCGTAATTTTATCGATCCCGGCTGTGATTGCTAAAAGATCGTATCAGAAATTGCGGTGAATATATAGAATGATTATTTGTTCTTAACAAGGTACATTAATTGAGCTTTTAATTTTTATACGAATTGAAATTAAAAAATAAACATTAGTTAGTTTTATTTGACTCAACCTTAGTAACAGAACTTATGGCTAGACTAGGTACTTTCCTATGACAGTGCAAGACAACCACCACAGTTTCGATACATTCTCCTACAGAAACCGTGTCCCCTAGACAATATACAATATTTACATATTTTTTATGCCTATTTTATTAGTCAGTTATTTAGGTGTTTAGTTAAGTTTAGGCCAAGCATTTTTATCTGTTAGATAGTCCTCGAACCTATAGTAAGCCTTAGACATCAACGACTTTTTCAAGTAACTTTTAAGTACTGGAAATGGTAACTTTAAAACTGAGTCAGGTAATTTATTATAGAAAATAATGCATTGACCTACAAATGATTTATAAACCTTACGGACACGAAATTTTGTAATAGCAATTTTATTTTTATTTCTTGTATTCAAATTATGTATATCACAATTCTTAACAAAAGAGTCTTGATTTTTAATGACATAAATTATATTCTCATAAATAAATTGTGACGCTACTGTTAAGATACTAATTTCTTTAAATACTAATCTTAAGGAATCACGGGAGTTAAGGTTATATATAGAACGAATGGCTCTTTTTTGTAACACGAATATAGTCTGTATGTCAGCAGCTTTTCCCCAAATTAGAATACCGTAGGACATAACACTATGAAAATAACTATAATAAACTAAGCGAGCTGTCTCAACATTGGTAAGTTGCCTGATTTTTCTAACAGCATAAGCTGCCGAACTTAATTTGCCTGCTAGTACTGCTATATGGGGATTTCATTGTAAGTTTTTATCTATAGTTATCCCTAAGAAAAGCGCCTTATCTACCATTTCCAAACACTCATCATTTAGAAATAAACTGGATTCTACTGGTCTAACATTAGGCAAAGCGAACCTAACACGTTTAGTTTTTTTAGCATTGAGAAGCAAATTGTTACTAGTAAACCAATTAAGTACTTTACCTAGCGTGGCATTTATCTTACTGTAATCGACGGATTTTCGTTCTACCTTGAAAATTAATGATGTATCATCAGCAAATAGCACAATATCACAAAGGTTATCTACCGTGCGTGGTAAGTCATTAATATAAACCAAAAATAAGAAAGGACCTAATATAGAGCCCTGAGGCACACCTAGTTTAATAGCTGCTCCCATGGACTGTGTTTTGTTTACCACAACCGTTTGTGTTCTATCACTAAGATATGAAGACATAAGATTTAGAGAATTAATTGACAGACCATAATATTCTTATTTTAATATAAGAGTCTCATGATCTACGCAATCGAAAGCTTTGGAAAGGTCACAAAAAAATCCTATTGCATCACAAGATTTCTCCCAAATATTATATATATATATTTAATGAGTACAGATGCTGCGTCAGTTGTGGATCGTCCTCTGGTGAAGCCGAACTGATTACTGTTAAGCAGTTTATTTCTATTGAAGTTACCTAACATATCTTTTAACATTAACTTTTCAAAAACTTTACTTAAAACAGGTAGAATAGAAATGGGACGGAAATTCGTTAAATCACTCATCTCGCCCGATTTAAAAAGTGGTATGACTTTACTATATTTCATAAGATTTGGAAAGACCCCCTCTGAAATGCAATTATTGTAGATTAAAGCTAAGTGAGGTGCAATTATATCTATGATATGATGGATGACTTTAACTGACGTTCCCCATAAATCCTCGGTTTTTTTTAAACTGAGTGATTTAAATACCTTTACGACTGAAAATGAGTCTACATGGCTAAAATCAAAACTTAAATTATATTTAGTAACATTACCACAAAGTAATTTTTGAGCTCCAATCGCAGATGATTGAAGACATTTCGTGGTATTAATGGCTGTGGTGGAGAAATAATCTTCGAACGCTAAGGCCACGTCTTTGTTTGATATGATTTGTTTGTCACCCTTGTTTATGGTGATTTGATTATCGCGAGTTTTTGATTTACCCGTTTCTCTATTTATTATTTTCCACACAGTTTTTACTTTATTGTCAGAAGCTTTGAGCTTAAGACCTAAAAATTTTGACTTAGCAGTCAAGCAAACTTGCTTAAAGGTCCTAGAGTAATTCTTAACATAAACTAAGAAGTCAGCGTTCTTGTTCTCCTCCCTCTCTTTATATAGTTCATATAGCCTATTTCTACTTCTATGAATGCCTACAGTAGCCCATTCACTAAACTTAGTTTTTGACCCAGAAATAGATTTCATCTTAAAATTATTATTAAATTGATGAAGAATTACACCAAACAAATCATTATAAATACTATTAGAATCATTATGTGAAAAGGATAACCCACAAAGGTTACTCTGAACTTCATTTTTGAATAAATCCAAACGATTGCTAGTTATGGGCCTGTATGTTATTGTCTGTGGTTCTTGATGAAAATCATTTAAAAAAGAAGCCTTTTGACCACTGTGGTCAGAATTAAAGTAGTTAAATATTTCCTTATCCAACCATTCGCAATTACAAAAAATATTGTCTAAACAAGTAGCACTTGAAACACCTATCCGTGTAGGTTCAAGGAATAAATTATCTAAATTAAAAGATTTAAATACACTTAAGATCTTAATAGTATTATTTGACGGTTCCAGTAAGTTAACATTAAAGTCTCCACAGACAATAACATGCTTTTGAGTTTTACATGCTAATTTTAACACATTTTCCATTGTAGATTCAAACATGCTGAAATCAGCTGATGGTGGTCTGTAAACGCAAATGATTATGTAATTTTCTAGTTCTATGAAAGAGATTTCTACAAGCCTCTCTATAGATAGCCTGACAATATCTTTCCTTTCTTTGGATTTTATGTTATTTTTAACTATTATTAAAGAACCACCATGAATGGCGGATTTTCTGGCGAAAAAACTAACTAATTTAAAATTTATAAAATCAAAAATTAATTGATCTGGTCTAAGCCAATGTTCAGTAACACATAATTTGTACATTTTCAGAATCTAAAAATAATCCAATTTCTAATTCTTTGCTGGAAAACCCTTGAATATTTTGGTGAATTATATTTATGCTCAAAGGTGTTTCCGCTGTCCTATACTTTAGTTTAAATGATTAGGAATGGCATTTGTGCCACTATTGTATTTATTTGGTTCATACCGTCACGCCTTCATCCCAGAGTGGGGTAGGCAGAGGTAAAGAACTACCAACAACTCTTAACAACTTGTTGTTTTGTATGTTTACCAGTGTATATTAGTGAGAGGTTGCAAGCCGATCGCCTAACAATACTATAATATTTTTCATATTATTATTGTGCCTGTGACTGATCGACATTCTACATTTCACACAAAAGTTGTTTCAACAGATTGAGCGGTCAACTAACTTTAAAAATAGGTATCTATACTAAATTTATTTCAAAAAGCAATATTTACCTTTTGTTTAACACATTTTTATAAACGAACTAGCGGACGCCCGCGACTTCGTACGCGTAGAATTAGTTGCCCAGTAGGTACTCCCCCTTTTTTCCCGTTGGGGGTCGATTTTCGGAAAATCCTTTCTTAGTGCTCACTTACATCATGAAAGGAACACCTGTACCAAATTTCAAGTTTCTAGGTACAGTAGTTTCGGCTGTGCGTTGATATGTCAGTCAGTCAGTCAGTTTCTCCTTTTTATTTTCCAACAAAAAAAATATAACATTCCACAGTAATTAAAAAAAAAACATTATTTCGCAAAATGTAACACCCGCAAAAAAGTTCGTCTTCAGTTCAACCGACGCAGAATAGAACGTCTACCATTTGGTGGCGTCACCTTTTGCATCTAAAACGGCTTTGATCATGAACGGCATTGAATCTACTAACTCTCGACACTCTTCATTCCATTCCAGACACAGCTTAGTTTCTCCTTAAGATCAGCTTTTGACCTAGAAAGGTCTTTTCGCAACTTCTTCTTCATTTTCCACCACAAAGTTTCTATGGGAGACAAGTCTGGGCTGCTGGACGGCCATGACATGGTAGGGATTTTTTTGGACTTCAGCCACGCCATCGTTGTCTTGGCGGTATGGCATGAGGCACCGTCTTTTTGAAAAGTAAATGCATTTCTAAGTTTCAACTTCGGTATAGACGGCAGCAAACTCTCTTCCATGATGCTTTTGTATTTCTCGGCATTGACGGTTCCATCTATAAATTGCAGACAGCCTACACCCTGTGCCGACATACAGCCCCAAATCATCAAAGATGCCGGAAACTTCACTTTTCGCTTGAGACAGTCATTATGAAATGCCTCTCCTTTTTCTCAAATGACTTTACATCGTTCGTCGCCAACTGTGACGTCGAATTTCGATTCGTCGCTCCATATTATTCTTCGCCACTGATCGGCAGTCCAGTTTCTGTGTTCTTTAGCGAATTTCAACCTGTTGTTTTTCCGTTTTTGAGTAAATAACGGTTTCTCTTTAGCTGTGTAAACACCGTAGCGTAGCCCATTTTCTTCAGTACTCTCTTGCAGGTGTCGACTGATAATATTCTTTTTGATAGCGTCACGCCATAGTACGGCAAGTTCTCCTGCTCTTGCACGACGATTTTTCTTTATGATCTTCCTCAGGATCCTGTCTTCTGCTTTGCTAGTTATTCGTGGACGGCCAATTTTCTTTAAACAGGAGACTGTTCCGTGTTTTCGATGATGCTCGATGATCGTTTGAATTGTAGATCGTGGCAACGACAGGTCCTTGGATATTTGGTACGTCGATTTGCCCTTATTGTTATGAGTGATGATAATTTTCCGCACTTCTTCGGGCACTGGTTTACCTCGTGCCATTTTTATAGAATAATGATTAAGAAGTAATGATAATTTGCTTGTAATTTGGCTTTTTATATAGCCCGTTGACATATTAGATGACAAAGAATATTCTTTATTCAATTTGAACTATTATTTTACATCATACCACTTAAAAAGCAGTTTTTATTTTTTATACCTGTTTTGCGTCAAATATTAACTAGGCGTATTTTTTGCTTACAAGATGATAACTTTATGATATAATTACATTAAGATCGTTAAAATGATCACACTTTGTACAACACAAGTTTAAACTAGGTGTAATGAGCTCGTGTGTAGTGTATTCCATTAAACATCAAAGTCAATCCGACATTAAATATCTGCCAATACAATTAAATATTGTATTTTGAAGTGCAACTAGACGATCTATTATGCATTGGGGCTCGTACATACTTAGTGTTGCGTAAGTCTACTTCGATAGTCAGGCGTACCTGGTAGATGTGGCGGAAGCTCCTTGACGTGTAGGGGCCCCTCGTCTTCGTACTCCACAGGTCCTATTATCCTGGATTTGGACGGTCTCGTGTTCGCTGGTCTGCTTTGTGAGTTTCTTGGGAAAATGGGTATTCGCGATAGGCTCAAGCAAGATGCGAGCTAGTTCGTGGCGGCGGTTAGAAGCTAGTGCTTATGAATTATGATTGGCAGCACTGTCGCTACGTTTTGAGATTACTTTCTCAAGGCGTTTGGTTTACCAGACGTGACCCAGCTATCGAATAGTTTAATCGATACAAAAATATAAAGAAAAGAAAACGTTGCTGTTTTGTGCTAGATTGAAAAGTACGGAACACTTAGAATTGTTGCTATCTGCCCGTGTCTCTTCATGGACGTTATGCGATTGGGTATTGTACGATTCTTCACACAATGGACAATTTACATGATTGGACATGCACTTTTTAGACCATCTGAAGTCGTGGTCATTTTGATTCATAGACGATTCGGTACCGAGGAAATTATTTCACTAATAGCAAGCTA
Organism: Acleris sparsana; assembly: GCA_923062465.1. Classification (NCBI taxonomy): domain Eukaryota; kingdom Metazoa; phylum Arthropoda; class Insecta; order Lepidoptera; family Tortricidae; genus Acleris; species Acleris sparsana. Next base: position 44,078,371 of record OV281285.1, on the reverse strand, counting down.
CAATATACACTATAATATAAGTTAATTGGAGGGAAGCGAAAGGTACGGTAAAGGAAATGTATTTGCGTACGTTTTTCACTCTTGTCACAATTAGCATTGTTTATTTTTCCTAACCCCCCATTTTTATTTTTTTTATCAAGAATATAAAGTATTTTAAGAAACTAAATTGAATATTTCAGCAATTCATCGCTCCAATATTTTTTAATAATTTATTGAAAATTTGAGATACGACTTCTTGCAAATTACATGTGGCGGCTGAATCTATAAAACAGAGACACAAGACAATAAAAAAAAGTTTAGTTGTCATCTGTCAACTCTCAATGTCACCGTAAATGCTCTGAGCCTTTTATAACCTAACTTGCTTGCACATTATCATTGATAATATCGTCAGAACAACGTTAGAAACAAAATATTTTCAATTATGACCGACAAATTTGTTAAAGCTAATTCAAGAAACCTTCCCAAATTGGTTAACGGAGCTTTGATGGAATATATTGCCTCAAACTCCAACCATAATTTGGCTGAAATCAGAGGAGCAAAAATACTAATGTAAGTATCATTCATTACAAATTATTCTTTGAATTGGTGCTAGCGTGACAAGCGATTAGCTAGGTAAATCTTACCACGTATCACCTGGATACATTTCACCGACTTACCAAAGTCATTGCCACGTGCTCAGACGTAGATGACCCTTCATAAATCACTTGAATTACAGACGAATTTTGCTCAATAAATGTTACTATTTCAGGTCGTCGCGTGATTCCTATTTGGACACTGCTGTGGGATACGTGCAACTTTGTAGAGAAGGTGGAGAGTGCCATGTCAAAGCCAGAGTAGTACCTGAGCACAAAGTCAACAGTAAACCATATACTGTTGTTTGCAAAATAAATGAAGTTGATGATGTTGTCATAGACTCAACTTGCGAAGATTGAGCTGCTGCAGCGGGTGGTTGCAAACATTCGCTGTTGCTGCTCTTCTGGTTAGTGAAAAAGAGTTCTGAACCTGCATCAACTTCAACAGAATGCTATTGGAAGAAGCCTACGCTGTCCACAGCTCGTACAACACAAATCTTGGCCAAAGATATATTTCCAAAAGTAAAGAAACCATCTCTGGCTCCAAAAGATCCTTCCATTTTGGCATATTTTTATGAAGAGTGTAAAAATAGGGAGATCAGAAATTCTTTAATAATTAAGTACAATACTGAAATGCCTAGAGACGTTAGTATGATTTTTTTTGATTTAACACTTACATTTGTTGAAAAGAATGTAACACATGATTTTAATAATTTTAAAACCTTTGAAAAGTGAAATTGTAGATCAAAAAATCATAAATGATATAAATAACAAGACAAAAGGCCAAACTTATTCCAAATATTGGCACAACATTCGTCAGGGACGACTAACAGCATCTTAGCTGCATGAAGCTGCTCACTGTCAGACTGATGGTTCATTGGTGGAACAAATATTGGGTGGATACAAAATCCCAGAGACAAAACAAATACAGCGAGGCAAGAAGCTTGAAGGTAGTGTCTTAGAGGAAATTTCAGATAAGCTAAGTGTAAATATACATAAATCAGGTTTTGTTTTAATAAATGGAATACTAGGAGCATCTCCTGACGGTGTAGCTGAAGACTTTGTTGTGGAAATAAAATGTCCAGCAACAGAAAAAGCAGTACGCACATACCTCATGGATGGGAATATTCAAAATAAATTTAAAGCCCAAGTACAATGTCAGATGCTTGCATGTGGTAAGAAGAAAGATGTGTTTTGTGTTGCTGACCCACAGTTTGAAGCAGGGATGTAACAGAGCTCCGGTTCCGCTTCCGTTAAGTCGGAACTTCCATTTAGTTTTAAACATCCGCTTCGGTTCTGGTTCTGTTACTTCCAAAACGGCTTTAAAGGCTGATGATTCATGTTTGGAATTTTTATTATGAATACATAGACTTAGCTTAGACCTACCCTTAACATCTCATCCACTTCCATCCAATCCACCTATCACTCGGGTTCCGCTTCCGCTTCTGGTTCCGTTAAACTAAATTTAAAACATCTGGTTCCGGTTCCGGTTCCGATATAACCACATCTGTTACATCCCTAGTTTGAAGTAACAAAAAATATTCATTTAGTTTGGGAAACTTATGATGCATGTTTTATAAATAATATAATTACACTTGATGAACGGTTTTGGGAAACATATGTATTTCCAAAACTAACAATAAGTGCTCTTAATTAACTAAGTATTTGTTCCACTAGAGTAGAGTACAAAAAGTAGAGGTTATATTGTGATGGAAATTTCCATCACCATGCAAAGAACGGTTAACAGTTAGTTCCCGTTTCGCCGGATTCTTGTTTCACCGGGATTTTGTTAACAACTAATGCCCGGTTCCTATATTCAAGAAACGAATCGTTTTCCTTACGGGCCGTAGCGTTATGACATTTACTACGTACAAAATGTGTCAAATTTTAACGAGGCGTAAGGAAAACGATTCGTTTCATGAATATAGGAACCGGGCATAAGAGTTCTGACTGTCACATTTATAAGAAATTCCGGCAAAACGAGAATCTGACGAAACAAGAATCTTGCGAAGCGGGAACTAAATAAGATTTGTGATCTCTTGTTAGTAATTTATAGTTGTGCCGTTACGAATGATAGGAAAATTTGTTATGTTAAAGGACCATGGGCAGAAATGTCCCCCTCCACCAACAGAAATGAAACATGTCTCATTTAATAGATCTCAGCAACATTATGTATTTTTACTATGGAGACGATCACCAGATGTATGGGGTTTTCTTGGAAAACCATATGGAATTTGTTTGAAAATGAACACATATATGGATGATTTGCCTTATTTGGCCCTTGTTTTCATTAAAAAAATCCCATTGATTTTGCTACTAAAATAAGTATTTTGTCTTTTTTTGGGTCCTTATAAACATATAGACATGCATCCCGTTACTGTTGGTGGGGGGGGGACAGTGCCCATACAAATTTGCCCATTGTCCTTTAAACAACAAGTTGTATCAGTTTTTTAAAAAATGCCTAAGACTATTAAATCACAGTAAATTTTATTTCAATGTAACTCTAACATGAATTCTTATATATATTTTAGACCCATTTCAAGTAGTGGTCTCTGATAGGTGGTTATGCAATGAAAATCGGACGTGGGTAGTTAAGGGCTAAAAAGTCCGTTTTATTTTTAACTACTCTTTATTATCTCATCTTGCAAGTTTATTAGACCGCAAGCAATAATGACTATTTCATCCAAATAAGGTACATATTTGTAGTGAACTACAGAATGTGGCTTCAAAATTAAGAATTCTCTTACTCGTCGGAAAGCCCTTTCGACATGTATTCTTAAATTAGCTATTACTTTACTCTTCATAGCTTCCGCCACAGTTTGCTTTACTCCACTGAACACAGTCGGAGGTCTAAGTAACTTCATTTCAGTTCAGGCTGTAATAAGAAATTATTTTTAAGTTTGTATTAATTTAGTAATATCTATAAGCATATTAACAGAACAGAGAAAATCTTTAACATGAGAGTACACTGTGTTCAACAAAATGGGTAGTTACATGAGCCACATAAAATTGATTGATGAAATTTGGTTGTTCATGACAGCCTTTAAACAGTTTAGTTTGATTGCAAGTAGGGGAAATATTTAATTAATATGCAGGAAGGAGTATCAGTTATCGAGTTTCATCACTTTGCATTTATAAAAATAATGTACTAATCTACATCATTTTAATATTTTTAAAACTTAATGCAGGTTTTTTTTTTATTTATTGTACTTACATCGAAGTGGTCCTCGCAGCAGTATTGGGTATAACACTGGAAATACTCCACATTAACTTTATGACACCACCTTTCAGGTAAGTCTTCCCGGATGCGAACTATTGTTTTTGAACTATTCTTTGAATCATTTTTACACGCAGGAACAAAACATTTCCTGTATTCTTCCATTTTTAAGGGATTTTGTGATATTCAACAAATCGAAAACAACGGTATAACCTAACATTCATTTAAGTCAGTGACAGTGACAGGTGAACTTTTTTTTCATAACTAAAGTCCTTTTAACGGATTCAGCCTGTGAGGAAGGTTAAACAAAGGTCATATGTATATTTATGAAAATATCTTGAATCATTGATTATTTTTTCGACGTGTCTGAAATTGTTTCAAAACCTCATATCTCGAAATGGTTTTCGAAATAGCTCTTAAGAAAAAAAATGAACAATCTAATAAAAAAAGGTACGCGAAAACATTTCCTTGACTGTACGTCGCTAGTAATAACAATAGTAGAAATTCATTATTGGCTCAATGAACTCCATTTCAGGTGCCAATAAAGTAGCTGATATTTCTCTCTCCCCCCTTCTCTCTCTCTTTGAAATTCATGCAAATCATTGATTGATCATTAACTATATTATCTTCTCAAGTGGCCAGCCATCACGATATAATCATAGTAAACTGAAGATACTTACCGGCCTTAATAAAAGTGAAAATACTTACAAAGGCAGCTAGAAGATAAAGGTTAGCAGGGCTATCACGCCTCTTGACTATGAGAGCTAAGAGTGTTCCAATGCTCAATAAGAAGGCTATGAATACCATCCAGTCACTGAAACAATATACTTGAGTTATTAAAAATATCAGCTACACAGGCAAGCATAACTATTTGACAAAACAGGGTGCAAATAATGTTACTGCAGTAAAATTGGGGATTCAAAGTACGGCGTTCTTTGCGTCCAATCCGGTCATTCTGATTTTTTATAGATTTGTTAATGATGTTGACCCAATGACTAATCCAAGTTTATGATCCCGAGCGCCGAACGCAACTTTATCAGAATAAAAATAAAACATGAAGATTTAGGACTTTTTTCCGATTTTGGCGATTATAACCCTAAAGGCCTAGTTTTTGATAGTAAATTTTTAGATCGTTTTTAAAGCAGACTAAAATTGCTACCATATGAGACTAGAATTGTTTCTGTAGACCCAACAGTTTAAGAGATAAAGCTTTTCAAAATTCATCATGTTTTCGAACTTAGCAATTTTTTGCAATTAGTACTTTATGTTACGGGTAACATACTTAGTTCTTTGTGATACTAGCACCAAATATTAGTATGTTGTTAAACATGTTATACTTTCTTAAAAACCGCCGGGACCCCACCAGCAAAGTCCCTGGATCCGGATATATGACGTCATCAAAATGGCTGCCGCTGTATTTTGAATATTGCAAATAATTCTGATTATATGAACCCTATATATATATATATATATATATATATATATGACTATGTTTATATTTGTTAACAAGTGTTTACAAGTGGCCAGATCTAAAAACTTTCAGTGTCGCCCTCGTACCTAATAAAATAAACCGGAACTCACTTGGATCAAAAATGTCTTCGATACGCCGTTATTAGTAAGGCGCGCCGGCTGGTCCACACGGGTGCAGGGTGTTAGTTTCAAGCGAGAAAGGAGGGTGTGGATCACAAAATTGTAATTTCATAAGACTAACAAATAACCGCAGTAACGATAGTACCTTTAGTCAACAAACGAGGGCGACACTGAAAGTTTTTAGATCTGGCCACTTGTAAACAATATAATAAAAAAATAAGTTTAAATTTTGAAAATGGAACTCTTCATTTGTCATTTGTTTTACGATTTGGCGGCAAATTGAAAGTTGTCTGTGTCACGTCACCATGAATTTAACGCGAGTTTTTTTTTTTTAATGATTTTTTATGACTCGATGTCATTTAAGTCAACAAGAAAGTTATGATAGACTACGATTGACCTTTCACGATGAAGCCCCATCTCGTGCCACTGTTTACAATTGGTTTAATGAGTTTAAACGTGGTCGCAATAATCTCACTGATGATCTGCGTGAGGGCCGGCCTTCTACTGCAACGACTGAAGATAACATCAGTGTTGTGCGGCGTATGATAGAGACTGATATATACGGCGTATGAGAGTGACCTAACAGCAGATTCGTACAAGCTTGGGCATCGGTATGAGTCAAGTGCACGAATTAGCGGTCAGGAAGCTTTGTGCCCGGTGGATACCTCATAATTTGACCGAGGCCCAAAAACTCCGTCGTGTTGATTGGTGCCGTGAAATGGTTTTAAGATTTAACGGAGGTGACTTAAATGCTGTGTTCGACATACGTACGGGTGACGAAAGCTGGATTTAGTGTTATAATAATAATAATGTCGACAAAGACGCGTCGAACGCATGGCTGAGTCGAGGCGAGCTATTCCCCGAGACTGAAGGTTTTATGATTGCAATACAAGACCAAATTATCGAGACTAGGAACTACCAACGATACATAACTAAGACGTTAACTACTGACACCTGTAGAAAATGCAATAGTTGCCCGGAAACCATACAACATATAACAAGTGCATGTAAATCAATAGCCCAAACTGATTACAAACATAGACATGTTCAAGTTGCAAATATTATTCATCAAAAACAAAACATAGACAGCAATTTATTGCCACCATAGAACCTTATTTCAAGTACAAACCTGAGTGTGTTAGAAAATACAACGACGAGACTTTACTTTGACAGAGCCATCCTTACTGACCGTACCATCCACTACAATAGACCCGATATCACATTTATAGACAAAACAAACAGATGCGCATACCTAATAGATATAGCTATTCCCAACACACACAACCTACAAGGTACAAAAGCTCAAAAACATACCAAATACATCGAACTGAAAGAAGAAATTACACGACTTTGGCATCTTGATAAAGTCACAATAGTACCGATTGTTCTTTCTGCTACAGGAGTGATACCAAAACAGATGCATCAATCTCTAAAAACCCTAAGATTGCCTCCAAATATTTACAACCTTTTCCAAAAAGCCGTCATAATGAACACATGTCGGAAATTCGGAATGTCCGAAAGTTTTTACAAAATGATCAAGAATCTTCTGCTTTATCCATATCACCCACACAACACACACTGCATTCAGTCAGTCCACAACATACCACCTCGCAAGGAGCCAATCAGTCAACAAGAGACCTCACAGTCTCACAGACACTCTTCACCAACTACCACTAGCTTAAGTAATTTACCTGGCATGCACTTGGCCTACGCCCGAGCATAACAGTACACCAGTGAAAACTGAGGAAAAAAAAATGAAATATAATAATAATAATAATGGCCCGATGTAGACTTTTTAGCGTCCGTGAACTGGCTACGGTTCGGTGACCTCTTTGGGGAAACCGAAGGTTTTGTCTGTGCAATTGCTGACGAGGTCATAATGACGAATAATTACCGGAGATATATTCTGAGGGATGGCACGGTTGACATTTGTCGAGCATGTCGTTGTCCCGGCGAGTCCCTCAGACATATAATTTCCGGTTGTTCGCATTTGGCCAATGGTGAGTACTTGCACAGACATAACCTCGTGGCCAGGATCATCCATCAGCAACTTGCTCTTCAATACGGTCTTGTTGAGTTTGAAGTGCCGTACTATAAGTACACACCGACGCCAGTTCTCGAAAATGGTCGTGCTACGCTCTATTGGGATCGATCTGTCATCACGGACAGGACTATTGTCGCCAATAAGCCTGATATCGTTTTGACAGATCGATCTCAACGCCGGGCAGTGCTCGTCGACATCACCATCCCGCATGATGAGAACCTCGTGAAGGCCGAGAAGGACAAGCTCAGCAAGTACCTTGACTTGGCTCACGAGGTGACCGCCATGTGGGATGTTGACTCGACGATCATTGTCCCAATAGTTGTTTCGGCAAACGGTCTTATAGCGAAGAGTCTCGACCAACACCTCAAGAGACTCTCGCTAGATGGCTGGATCAAGGGCCAGATACAGAAGGCAGTACTCCTCGACACGGCACGTATTGTGAGGAGGTTCCTCTCTCTGCAGCCCTAACCACCGGTAGCTTGAGCCCTGCCCCGCTGCCGGCGGCATTCGTAGGTTAGGTTTTTTATAATGTTTATTTTTTATATTAGTATTGTTATTTTACTTTTATAATTGAATATTCACTGTAAAAAACCTAATTGTACAGATATAAAATAAATATACGGAATAATAATAATAATAAGGCCGCAGGGCAGCTAGTGGCGAGCTGTGGTGAGTGGCGACACCACGGACCTGAGTGCTCCCGAGGGTAGGCCCTGTTCCTCACCTCACGCTTGCCTTCACCGGCCGGCTGCGGTGTGCAATGACGAGGAACAGACCCTCACCTCTGGCTTGCCTTTATTGGCCGGTCAGAGTGGAGTCGCAAGAGCTATATGCTCGAAGGGTGGATGTGTTGCATAAGTGGTGAGTGGGCACCTTATGGTCGTTTAAAGTCCAGAAGCATCTCTCCACCCTTAGCCCCTCTGGAACTGTTGCCTCCCTGCTGCTATATATATGTGGCTATTTCGGGAGGTCCATTCCATTGAGTTGGCGAGTCACCGCCTGCCATTTAAACCAAAGTAATTAGCATTGGCCAGGCAGGCGCCGTAGTTTCATCAATAGCCTAGTTCACCAATCCATATCAGTTCATTCATAGAACCTATTATTAGTATTCCCATCCTTCTTAAATAGTCTTTACACTGACCGGTGGTTGTCCGTGGGAGCATACTTCTTTAGTTTGAACTCAGGGACAATCGCCGGTTGGTGTCCCATAACTTTACTAAATTAAACTTGTCTAAAGGGCCTCTGCGTGTTGGCTTCGGCTCCATGTACGCCTTCCAAAGGTCCGGGACTCCCATAGTCCCGTGATTGGTAGAGACATACAAATAATAATAATAATAGCGAGTCGAGCGACGAGCGCGGACCACCGCCTCAGCCGCCGCGACCACCTGCGCGACGTGGGCGACCACCGCTGCCGGCACACTTGGGGCCAGCGGGGCATCCCGCCCCGCGCACGGCTCCCGCTACCGGTGGTTTAGTGCGCCGCATGCGATGGTCACAAATTAACAATGAAAATTGCATGCGAGCGTATTACGGGGCTACAGAGGGAGAAACTAACCTCACTGCGTATCGTGATCGGATGCTGCTTCTGTTTCATACCCTCGAGCCGACCATCACCGTTACCGCCCAACGACGGGAACTGGCGCAGATCAACGGTGTTGAGCACTGAGGACCGCAAGAACATATGGAAGAACAAGGAGTTACACGGACGCTTCTACCGGGCCCTAACCAGGCCCGATGTAGACTTTTTAGCGTCCGTGAACTGGCTACGTTTTGGTGACCTTTTTGGGGAAACCGAAGGTTTTGTCTGTGCAATTGCTGACGAGGTCATAATGACGAACAATTACCGGAGGTATATTCTGAGGGATGGCACGGTTGACATTTGTCGAGCGTGCCGTTGCCCCGGCGAGTCCCTCAGACATATAATTTCCGGTTGTTCGCATTTGGTCAACGGTGAGTACTTGCACAGACATAACCTCGTGGCCAGGATCATCCATCAACAACTTGCCCTTCAATATGATCTTGTTGATTCTGAAGTGCCGTACTATAAGTACGCACCGGTGCCAGTTCTCGAAAATGGTCGTGCTACGCTCTATTGGGATCGATCTGTCATCACGGACAGGACTATTGTCGCCAATAAGCCTGATATCGTGTTGGCAGATCGATCTCAACGCCGGGCAGTGCTCGTCGACGTCACCATCCCGCATGACGAGAACCTCGTGAAGGCCGAGAAGGACAAGCTCAGCAAGTACCTTGACTTGGCTCACGAAGGATAGTTGTTTCGGCCAACGGTCTTATAGCGAAGAGTCTCGACTAACACCTCAAGAGACTCTCGCTAGATGGCTGGATCAAGGGCCAGATACAGAAGGCAGTACTCCTCGACACGGCACGCGTTGTGAGGAGGTTCCTCTCTCTGCAGCCCTAACCACCGGTAGCTTGAGCCCTGCCCCGCTGCCGGCGGCACCCGTAGCTTAGGTTTTTTATAATTTATATTTCTTGTATTAGTATTGTTATTTTACTTTTATATTTGATGTTTATTATAAAAAACCTAATTTACAGAAAATTAAATAAATATCTAAGAATAATAATAATAATTTATTTTGTTAGTAAGTACACAAATTCTTATAAACAACTTGTTAAAACATAAGTGCAAATTAAAATAAACTACCTATTTAATAAGTTATATTGCTGCTTACTTAGAATAATAACACATAGAAACCTAGTCCGCGCACCAAAACCGTCAGACTTAAACTACACCATTCTGGTGTACTCGGCGATCGCCGCCTGTCAGTCGCAATCACGTCACACAGCGTCAACAGCTCCCGGATTTTTATTGATTATGACGATTTGTATTTTTAATGGGTGCCACAACACTTCAGACCAAGAAAATAAACACTATAAAATAACATTCCACGTTTAAGTAATATGTTTTGACTTGTTGTTTTACGTAAAACATTCACTAAAATATTAAATTATTTTCTAACATTACATGAAAATGTTGCCATTATAACGAAATTTTTCCCCCTAAATTGTTATAGTAAGTACTTGTTCTATTTTGTGATATTCTGTGATACGAATTGAATTACTTGTTTTTTTCGTTCAAGATTTCCTTCTAATCCGATTATTGCCGCACGTTGGATTGAAAAAATTAGGCTTAATCGAAATGAAAGCTGGTGGAAGCCGTCTAGGAGGACAAAAATATGTTCTGTACATTTTAATGACACAGACCAATATCTTACTAAAGGTGGCTTGTGCAGACTACTCGGGACGTGGTTCCTACTAAGGTGATTGCGAGTATTTACTGGGTGTCCCTGGATAAATTGAATTTTAGTCCGCCAAAAAACCACCGGCCAAAAAAGTACCTTAGAACATTTAAAACTACCTACTTAAAATATGATATTTTATGCGAATTAGAAAGAAACAAAACATTTTCTTATTACATAAGTGTTAATAAACGTTTGTATTATTACTAAGTAACTACAAAAAATGATCGAATTTAACAAAAATGATTATATGAAAAAATCCCCTAGTTTAGGGGGAAATGTAATCCGCTAGCAACATTATTTGTTTACTTGTGTGCGTGTTGTCGTGTGTTAGTACGCGATGATTACGCCCACATGAATCCATTTTATGCGACACTTTTGACGGGTGGGCTGTAGGAAACTATCATTCTATGTGTTATTATTCTAAGGCTGGTTACATGTAACTGTCTACAGTGGCCCATGTAAGGGCAATCCAGCCTATCCGCCACAACAGCCAAGATGCTATTGCCGCTGCCACGCACTCTGCTTAGCATGGACGCGCACCGCTTGGGCAGAGTGGTCGAGAAGCAGTCGGTGCGCGCCTCCGCGAACATGCCGGATGCACTGCAGGAGTGCGGCAGCCGCAGCAGCACCCTAAACGCATTGTTATACTGGACTCGAAGGGCATTAAACGACTTGCGAGTATAATGCGCCCACAGGCTGCACGTATAAAACGACGTACAAAATGCCTTAAACAAGGTGATTTTAACTGATTTTGAGCAACGTGCAAACCTGTGAGAAATTATGATCCCGAAACCAAGACAGTCTGCTCAGTGGTTGTTTCCTTTCGAGGAGTTGCCAACTAAAGTGAAGAGAGGTCGAAGCGTGGGGAAAAAGACGGTAGCCTCGTTCTTCGGAAGGACAGGTCATTACGCGACAATTGTTTTAGAGGATCGAAAAACAGTTACTGCAGAGTGGTACACTAACAATTGTTTGCCACTTGTCTTGGAAAAAGTTCGGGAGAAACGACCTCGCAGTAGGATCCTCCTTCACCACGACAACGCCTCGTCACACACCGCCAGGCGAACGATCGACTATTTGGCGACGTCTGACGTGGAATTACTGGGTCACCCGCCGCGTAGCCTGGACCTCGCACCTTGCGGTTTTTATTTATTCCCGAAAATAAAAGAAAAACATGAAGAAAACGTTTTATGGACGCCGAGGAAGCTGTGGCTGCGTTTCAAAAGGCCCTCGAAGAGACCCCTAAGGACGAGTGGGCAAAGTGCTTTTGTCAGTCGTTCCATCGGATGCAGCGATGTATTGACGTCAATAGACACTATTTTGAAAATATGTAATAAAGCTAATAACTTGCTAGTTTAATCAGTTTTTGATTTTCTAAGAACTTTCACTTTGGCCCTCGTACACCTATTGCTGAGCCACAGGACCACGGTAACTGACGTCTGCATGGACGAAATATTGAAACGCACCCACTTTAAGTTGGCAGCTTTAATATTGCAAAATCTGTTAAACACGTAATTCCAATAACGACGTGACAGGTCAAAACATGAGACAAACATATACAATGACAAGTCTGCACTGATTTCGTGAATTGTCAAAACATTCTATTTCAATTTGTTTCGTGTTAACAAGACCGTAAAGTTGATTTTAGCACGTTTATATTTTGTATACATATTTCTGTAGCAGTTACTGAATCTATATTTAATGAAATAAATATAAGTGCAATATATTGCATCATTTGCTGGATACTAATTATGTAACTTTCATGGTATACAAGTTTGAACTTGCTTTATACATATTTACGTGGGCTTTGAAATTTACATATTTATTAGTATTTGTATGAGTGAGTACATATCTTTTGAACTTTTTATGATTACCTGTTTGTTATCACATTAGTTGCATGTATATATTTGACCTATATTTGACTGTACATACTACTTACTTATCTTTATAAGGTATCCAGTTCCTCATCGATCACACACATACAATATTCTCACATTATCAACATGATCGTTTTTACGGGCTTGGTTTTATTATTGGATAATATTGCATTTTGACATAACATATTATATTTGCAGCTTTTGTGGTATTTATCAACAAAGAACCGTAACTGTCAGAAGAGTCGTGCGTGACAATTTCATAATGAATTGTGGTATCAGGGCATCTATTCCCGACGGTAAAAAACATATTGTCTTTGACCTGTTTTGGTATTGTTCTGACGCCATCCGCCGTTACTGTCAAGTAAATAAGAGCTATCAAAATGGTGACAATACGATAACAGATCAAGCACGATATAGTTTTTACCGTGTTGAATAGAGGCCCAGCGCCTAGTAATGGCGGATGTCGTCAAAACAATATCATAACGGGTCAGAGACGAAATGTTTTTTACCGTCGGGAATAGAGGCCCTGATGACCATAGACGAAGAAGTTGTATTGTACTTAATTCTTTATTATCAAATTAGTTTAGATATTAGGATTAGCACTGCATACAGAAAACCAATCATGTAGTAAATAAAGGATACCTACTGTACTGTCCTACTGTGTAAGACATATGACATGGTGCTGGAAGCTAGTTCTAAAAATCTAGAATGCCACGTTCATCTAATTTTAGTGCTCAGGAATTGAGTGATATGATTTCAGCATATGGTGAAGTTCAATAAAATGTAAACAGACCTTTAACTTTGTACAGAGAGCGGTTCCCGAATCACAGAGTTCCGAGGTGCACTTGAGTGATTGTTATTGCATTACAGCAAGTTCGAGAGGATTTACCTGTGACCAGAAGAAGTAAGAGTGCAGCAGTGCATCAAGAGCTTCCCATTCAAACAGAAGATGGAGTACTGCTCCATATTTCCACTAACCCAGAGAGTAGCACCAGGAATACTGGGCGATGCTTTAATGTGAGTCACACGGTGGTGCACAAGATCCTCAAGCAAGACAAGCAACATCCGTATAAATCTTCAGAGGCTCACGTTTTGCTCTCCAGGGACTAGACGCCACGAATTGCACTTTGTTAGTGGTTGCTCAGACAACATAGAGAAGGCGGCGAGTTTATGGCCAAAATAATCTGTACTGACAAGAGTACATTCACACAGAATGGGGTATGGAACATTACTGGCCACGGGTAATTCCTCACAATTTAAATTTGTACAGGTTTTGAATGGACCTGTATCAGATTACGTTATAACACTGCCTTTTCGAAATATCCTCAATTCAATTATGACTTATGAGTATGACATATAAGACTGTTTTTATCCCAATATATAAGCTATAAACGGCTTCTATGCAGAGAGAGTTGCAGGCAAAAGCTAGTAAAAATATTGCATGAAACTAAAATAATTTTCATAGTGCCAATAAAGTAGTCTCTTTTTTTTGGGTAGTCGGGTATACTCAATGTTGACCTAATGTCATTACGAGTGGCCGTCACTCAGTGACCCTAAAGTATCAATTGTTTCTAGAAAAGCATTTTCACCGATCACATATGTAACTTCCAACCTTGACACTGGCAGAATTGTTCTACTGGACAGTAGCCATTTAACAAAGAATTGAACTTGAATGTTGTTCATTGATAGATTGTAGATCTGAATATTAAGAAAAATATAAAATTTTGCATTATTATGAATAAGTACCTACATTCTTGTGATTTGATAATGGTTTCCCCTGATTTACATCACTGAGTTTGGAACATTGTGTGAGGGAATCAGTATTTGCATGAGTTAAGTGTTTTTAATTAAATTGACAACAAATTAAAAAGATGCCACTGCTTTTCATTCTAAACAAGTTTTAAATGCACATACGACTGTGAACTGAGTCTAATGAACTTTTCCCAAACTACTTAAAACTTTGTCAGTTGAAAAATGAAATGAAATGAAATACAAGCTATGTTAATGATACACATGTTTTTATGTTAATTAGGATGCATAATAACCTTCATTAAAATGTTTGCTCGTATTCCGTTTACACACTGTATATGATCGGAGTCTCTGAAACGGCTCCAAAGATTTTCATGAAATTTAGTATGAAAGGGGTTTTGGGGGCTTACCAAAAAGAAAATTGCTTTGCTCGGTCATCCTGCCTGATACTGTCCTTTATAGAGAACTTAGGGCAGGAATTGGAAATTGCTTAAAAATGCTTGTTCCACATGAGGATACATACAAATATTGCTCCTTTAATAAGATAGTATATAAAATAACAAGGAATGTAATTATAGGTACTCACTTTTGATGAATGAATGCTTTTAAAGGCGCCACTTGCAGGAATACAGTAGCAATGGCCAAAGTAGCAATCAGTTGAATTGCAAGTAGACCATACACCTTACGGATAAAGCCTAATCGAATTTCCTTATCTGCATTCATGACGTTGTTACGATATCCAAAGTCACCCTGGAATCAAAATATCATGCAGTAAAGTTCATTCCAATTACAAGAACATATATTACTATTGGGACAATAAACCAGTAATTACAAAAAGAGTAACCAACTCAATACAGATATCATATGGTAAATGATAAATAGTGTAAATCCACTACCTACACCTACAAACATGAAACTACGTGTATACAAACAGACCAGAGTGGAGTGGAGGTCAGAATCGAAAATCAATAATTGGGTATAGCAGAGGAAAATCCACAACACCGAGTAGGCAGGTACGTAACTATGTGGGTAAATGAAATCCTAAGAATAAGAAACTGCATAGGAACTTACGTTCATAGATTCTTTTCCGCCAAGCTCACAGTCTTCTTGCGCGTACATTAGTGGTATTTCTGCCATTTTGTTAAGAATAAAGTAATTATTACTTAATTCTTAATAGCCTATTCCTAGTACAATGATGTGTTATCAGTTCAAGTTCAAAATATTTTTTTCTCGAAATGGCTTCTGTCCATATGGGCAACTTTGCCAATGTTTTCAGTTGATAAAATCGACAGAACGATGACTGCGTGACCTCGGCAGTCGTGCCCACAGATTATAATAAGGGTATGTCGGATACTCGTGACTCGATCAGTATTGCCAGCTCATAAACTAAGTATATCCTAGACTTTAAAATGCGTACTACCGTAATGCGCTTATTACACCTTCCTAAATTAGTAACTAACAAGAGGGACGCAGCAATACGTTGGAACGAGATGGAGATATCTACATACGTCTCTAACGTATTGCGGCATCCCTCTTGTTAGTGACTAATTTAGGAAGGTGTAAAAAGCCCTTAAGGGATGGATGTAAGTTATAGTCTGTCAAGAAAGTCGTTAAATTAAAAAGTGGGGTCGTGGGGTTAAATTAAACACTGTAGGGTCGTCCCTTTTTTCTTATGGATTTGTTAGGGATGACACTACAGTGTTGTCACTTTTTAATTTCACGACTTTGACAGACTGTACAGTGCGACACAAAAGAGAAGATTTTTTTTTTATGGTATAGGAGGCAAACGAGCAGACGGATTGCCTGATGGAAAGCGATTACCGTCACCCATATACACCTGCAGCGCCAGAGGAGTCACAGGTGCGTTGCCGGCCTTTCAAATGAGAGTACGCTCTTTTCTTGAAGAAATTAAATAAAATGGGACTAAAATAATTCCATACTAAATTGTTGCCATGTTTAAGCATTTTACGTCAAAAACGTGACAATTACGTAGAAAGTGGCGCCCTCATTTAATTTCTACTCTACTGTGTCGCACTGCACTCTTTACATTTTAAACCAGACCAACAAGATCTAACTTTTTTGTATGGCTTGCGGAAGGAAGGGAAAGGAAGATAATAAATAGTATTGTACACAAACAATAGACTTTGTGTAGAGGATCGCCTCAGCTCTAAAAATAAAGACTATACCTACCAAAGTGGTAAAGATTACTGCACGTTAGAAAGTTACGTAAGTACCTAGGTCATGTGCATATTTTAGATTAAAAAAACCGATAGAAATTGTCAAAACTGCGTTTAAACTACTGCTCTACGAGCGATCGTTTTTGGCATAGCATGATTCTAAAATTGACTGTGAAGCTATCTCGCAAGGCCTTGTTGAAACTCTCCATTCGCGATCGAGCGAAATGTATGAGCTCAAGTTATCACAAAATCACACATAATTTTTATTTAAACTGTGTTCACAAGATTACTCCACGAAACTCTTCTTATTTTTGATAAGGGTTGTAAGTTTAAAATTGGTATTTATCAGAATTACCTATGTGCTTTTACCTCATTTGGTTACTGATGCATCTACCCTATTCTTCTCGATGTGACTTAAGTATATGAAGTTGAACAAATTAAAATTATTTTCCCGTTAAATGAGGTAAAAGAAATATTGTTTATCTGGCAACCCCAAAACGTTTCACAATCTGGCCAAATTGCATATACCAAGCATAATAGGTACCATACCACAAACATAGTTGCTAACCAGCCAATGTAGCCAGCCGTTCTTTATTGACGTTAAACTATTTACGTAATTTGCGTGGTTAATTCTGCAATAATGGAATTGTTTTGAAGCCAATTTTAGAGTTATTTTAATGATCTTTTATTATTTATAATACACGTACTAGATATAAGTTGCTGTATGTACGCCTATGCGGCGGTTTTCATGGGGTGTTAGTAGTAGTAGTAGATAAACTGTAATTCTATGGAACTTGCTAACTATGTAAACAAACAATATATTGAAATTCACATCTAATGTCAATTTTAGTATGGCGGCTTGTTTACATAGTTAGCAAGTTCCATAGAATTACAGTTTAGACCTCCATATAAGTAAAAGACACTTTGTCTACTCTACAGTGACATGTACTTTAATCACTTATTAAGCTAGGCACATTAAATAACATTTATCAAACACAATCTTGTGAGACGTTAGAAACTTCCTCAGTTCCTCACAAAGACCTTTCATCAGTACCTAGTTTAAGTCAAGCTCGTTCATACAGAGACATACAGTCCGTGAGCTCCTAAAAGAACCTTCGGGTTTCGGGGGCAATCGGAAGGCTTCGTGTAGTAGAAAATGACAGTGGACTCGTTGTGTTTTCATTGATTTATATAGAGCAGTAAAACCACCACTGACCTTTTTATTTAGTTTGTTATTTTCGGAAATCGATTTCTGCAAATTGTGCAAAATTTTGGTAGTTACAGAATTATCAATGTTGTAGGTAATTCTGTAGCTCTGCCTACCCCACTCTGGGGACGAAGGCGTGAGTTTTTTGTATATGTAAGTATGTGTATTTCCATGGGGAGTCAACTTAAACACGTATTTCTGTAAAAGAAGTTGAAAGTTGTTAAGAAAAGTTTTGATTGTGATTATTTTAATAAGGTTTTAAGACCGTTTTATAGAAGCAATGGGGATTTCGAAAAGTACATTTAAGCATATAATATATAAATGTAGTTTCTAAGAATCCACAGGTGGGTATAACACTCTGCCGTGCTAGTGTAAAAGGCGACTTTTCGACAAAAGACACTTTCGAGATAATCGCAAAAAACTGTCCGAAATCTTCATTTTCATATTTCTAGGAAATTTAAACAGATATTGAAATGAAACTTTTTGTGTCGGATAGATATTGTATTTTACTAGTTTTCTACATAAGCAATATATTTTTATTACATGCAGGTTTTTTTTTAAACGCATTTTTTCCTTTTTGCTTAGTTGCCGATTAATAATTGCCACTGAAAAACAAGCAAAAAGGCGGTATATGAGCACTATACCGCCTTATAGGCTAGTTTTTTCTTCATATGTCTACATAACAAACTAGGGCTTGAACGTATCATAAAAATGCTTGATTAAAAAGACGTATTTGACACATACCGCCTTATTGCTTAGTATAAAATGTTTTTTGAATGCTTCTGATCTAAACAATAAAACCGAATATAAGAAATACGTTTATCTTGTCTAGTACGTCACTAAAAGATACTACACCACTATTTGTATACTAGTCTAAAAAAACGTATATCTTCAAAAGTCAGACGAAATACGGTTTTTTAATCTAGTACTACGATGAAAGGTTAGACTAAATGCTAATTAAAACCATCATAAATTCGGTACAAATATATTTGAAATAACCAAAAAATATAAATTAAATCACAGGGAGAGGAGGAGGAGGATCTTTTCTAAGATTGGTGTAGTGTTATTAGTAAATCAATAAGTCCTGCATTTTGGATCTGTGAAAACACTATTATAGTTAAAAGGTTGTTACCTATATATTTTTATTAGGTACTTCAATATAAGTTGTGTGCTCAGGAATTATCCTATGTCCTTCCCCGGGACTCAAGCTATCTCTATACCAAATTTCACCTAAATGGGTTTAGTTGTTTAAGCGTGTAGAGGTAACAGACAGACACACAGACCCACTTTCACTTTTATAATAATATTAATATGGATGGATTGAGAAGTTTATATGGCCACCTTTCGCCGACTTCCTTGTTTTACATAGATAGTTAGTTATATCAAGTAAGTACCTGCTAGAGGGGTATTCTTTTTATAGAGGTGATTATTATTTAAATCTTTAATTTTTCAGTAGCTTAGTTTTATTTTAATTAAAATAAGTTTAGTTTTAACTTTGAATTGTAGATACGATTGTATTGTAATAATAAAGTCAGTACTAGTAAAGCATTATAAGTGTGTTAACCCTATATTTGGCATTGGGCAATTTTATGCACGTTACTCATAAAAAAAATCTAGAAGGGCTTAGCATTTATTTTTAAAGCGCATTATTTTAACTGATATTCTAATTATTCGGAGAAATATTATTAGGTACACAAAATAACGAACCGAAAACCTGCGTTTACGTTTCGTTTCATAAAAAATATTAATTTTATTAAATTTTTGCTTCAATAATGCTAATGTATCCTTATTAAAGTGCAAGTAAATATGTTTCCTATACGCAATAGCAATCTTGGAATGTCATAACTACATAACAATGGCCTCTGACGTAACATTTAGGCATAATTATGTATCTATAAATGCAGTCTCCAGTTACACCATTAAGTAGTAGTAAGTAGTAGTTCACCCTGACATGTATCTTTAAAGATACACAGCCAATTTAAGTATTAAAAAAAAACTATTTTATATCCTATTTTTGTTGGTATAAACTGTTAGATATGCTTTATATTTCAAAATTTGGTGGCTTAATACCGAGCTGGTACCATTGTCATGTTAAGAGTTTATCAGCTATTAAATTGGCAGGTGTCTGAAAACATCCATATCGCGATGCTTTCATGTTTTTCGAATCATAAATTGTTATAAAAGTGCCTATATTTGACGCCATTTAATTTAATGTTAAAAAGTCTAGTCTAACCCTAGTCTAGTCTAATCCTAGTCTTGACCTAGTTTATTTTAAGGATATACACACGGGAAGCCTATTTAGCATCCATTGATATTTATAAATGTTTATCCTTGGCAAAATGTTCCTATAAGGTGGTGGTAAACCACCAACGAACTAACTGCCCCGATTTTTAATGACTTTGAATGCGGTTCGTTGATCATCTCGCGCTAGCATTTCAGTCATCCATACATTTTCTGCGTTGACTGCAGTTAGTCGACGGCCACTTCTGTCTGTCATCTTCAAGGCTAGCTTTGAACCTTTTGAATTCATAACATCATCTGAAAATATTTTCCAACGAAGGCTAGAGTTTCCTTTATCAAATCTTCAACAGTGGAAGCTTAACACCTTAGACCACCTACGCAAATGTTTTTGCTTACGCTACGCTAAGCAGACCAAAAACAGGAAAAGGCGGACAGAATGTAGGTACCGAAAAGTTATATTCCCTCATAATTTCTGCAAATTATTGATCTATCCATTACGAATAATTAGTGTTTTTTCTTTCGCGTGTCAGATCTTTTATAGTGACCCACGTGGTTTATTTTGTCGTAGGTGTACGACTCGGAAATAAGAAATAGCATAATCTAATGAAGTATCTAGTACTACTTAAAAGTAAGATCTAGTACTACTTAAAAAGTAGCAATTATGTATTTTCTCCAATTCTTAGTTAAAATTTCTTAAAAAACTTGAATTACTGATAACAACATCTAATGTTTTAACATCTGTTGTTTTTGGCTATAATAAAGTTAAGAAAATAAAGCAAAAGCTCAAGATTTCAAATTTAATACAGATTTTTGTTACGTCAACTGTTGAGTTAGTCAAATACCAGTTTCTTTTTGGTTTAAATTTGACTTTTTTATTTATTTGTTTTTGATAAGTAATTACAGAAAACTGTTAAAAAGTAACAGTTATATATGAGGAAAGTAAAATCCTTGGCGATAACTAGTTATACTGGAGGAAAAAAATCTTTGACAGATACCCAATTATCTGGCCACGGTTACCTACAAGGAACAAGGGGTCTTTTCACGTAATAAAGAGCGCCAGCGCACACTGAGGTTGGGGATTATACGGTTTTATTAACTAGTATGGGCCGTTTGTGGATATTCGAATAGTAATAAAGCGTGCGGGCAGCACTGCCGTGCTAGTGTAAAAGGCGATCTTTCGACATTTTGACCAAATTGAGTTATTATGACCATCGTGATGTGGAGAACAAGCCGCGTCGACCCATCCGTTTCTCGATAGGAGGCTTGGTTGCGAAGATACGGTAAGGAAAAAGGCCGTATAACGCACAATTTCCCAGCAAATACTAATCAATAAAGCGGCAACTACACAATACTACATTAGAAAGACGTAAAACAAGACATACCGCATTATTGTCTAGTGTAGGTTTGATTTATTAATAACTTGAACTACTCTATAAGGCCGTAATTACAGATTACTAAGTAAAAAGAACGAATAACATATTTTACCCCCTTTTAACTTAGTATTTCAAATGAATTTTTCTATTTGCTCATAATCTATATGAACGTAACAGAGTTTACTAGACAAAAAGACCGTATGTCAGTATTTTGCGGTATTTTAGTCTAGCTAATGCCGAATATTTAATAATGATGAACTTGTTTAAATAAACGTTTATTTTGTGATAGGTACGGTGTTTTTACTTGGGACAGAGGCAGTTTTTAACGCTTTATTACTATTCGAATATCCACAAACGGCCCATACTAGTTAATAAAACCGTATAATCTCCAACCTCAGTGTGCGCTGGCGCTCTTTATTATGTGAAAAGACCCCTTGTTCCTTGTAGGTAACCGTGGCCAGATAATTGGGTATCTGTGAAAGATTTTTTCCTCCAGTATAACTAGTTATCGCCAAGGATTTTACTTTCCTCATATATAACTGTTACTTTTTAACAGTTTTCTGTAATTACTTATCAAAAACAAATAAATGAAAAAGTCAAATTTAAAACAAAAAGAAACTGGTATTTGACTAACTCAACAGTTGACGTAACAAAAATCTGTATTAAATTTGAAATCTTGAGCTTTTGCTTTATTTTCTTAACTTTATTATAGCCATAAATAAAACATTAGATGTTGTTATCAGTAATTCAAGTTTTTTAAGAAATTTTAACTAAGAAATGGAAAAAATACATAATTGCTACTTTTTAAGTAGTACTAGATCTTACTTTTAAGTAGTACTAGATACTTCATTAGATTATGCTATTTCTTATTTCCGAGTCGTACACCTACGGCAAAATAAACCACGTGGGTCACTATAAAAGATCTGACACGCGAAAGAAAAAACACTAATTATTCGTAATGGATAGATCAATAATTTGCAGAAATTATGAGGGAATATAACTTTTCGGTACCTACATTCTGTCCGCCTTTTCCCGTTTTTGGTCTGCTTAGCGTAGCGTAAGCAAAAACATTTGCGTAGGTGGTCTAAGGTGTTAAGCTTCCACTGTTAAAGATTTGATAAAGGAAACTCTAGCCTTCGTTGGAAAATATTTTCAGATGATGTTATGAATTCAAAAGGTTCAAAGCTAGCCTTGAAGATGACAGACAGAAGTGGCCGTCGACCAACTGCAGTCATCGCAGAAAATGTATGGATGACTGAAATGCTAGCGCGAGAAGATCAACGAATCGCATTCAAAGTCATTAAAAATCGGGGCAGTTAGTTCGTTGGTGGTTTACCACCTAATAGGAACATTTTGCCAAGGATAAACATTTATAAATATCAATGGATGCTAAATAGACTTCCCGTGTGTATGTCCTTAAAATAAACTAGGTCAAGACTACCTACTATTAGACTAGACTAGGGTTAGACTAGACTTTTTAACATTAAATTAAATGGCGTCAAATATAGACACTTTTATAACAATTTATGATTCGAAAAACATGAAAGCATCGATATGGATGTTTTCAGACACCTGCCAATTTAATAGCTGATAAACTCTTAATATGACAATGGTACCAGCTCGGTATTAAGCCACCAAATTTTGAAATATAAAGCATATCTAACAGTTTATACCAACAAAAATAGGAAATACAATCGTTTTTTTTAAATACTTAAATTGGCTGTGTATCTTTAAAGATACATGTCAGGATGAACTACTACTTACTACTACTTAATGGTGTAACTGGAGACTGCATTTATAGATAAATAATTATGTCTAAATGTTACGTCAGAGGCCATTGTTATGTAGTTATGACATTCCAAGATTGCTATTGCGTATAGGAAACATATTTAATTGCACTTTAATAAGCATTATTGAAGCAAAAGTTTAATAAAATTAATATTTTTTATGAAACGAAACGTAAACGCAGGTTTTCGGTTCGTTATTTTGTGTACCTAATAATATTTCTCCGAATAATTAGAATATCAGTTAAAATAATGCGCTTTAAAAATAAATGCTAAGCCCTTCTAGTTTTTTTTTACGAGTAACGTGCATAAAATTGCCCAATGCCAAATATAGGGTTAACACACTTATAATGCTTTACTAGTACTGACTTTATTATTACAATACAATCGTATCTACAATTCAAAGTTAAAACTAAACTTATTTCAATTAAAATAAAACTAAGCTACTGAAAAATTAAAGATTTAAATAATAATCACCTCTATAAAAAGAATACCCCCTCTAGCAGGTACTTACTTGAATATAACTAACTATCTATGTAAAACAAGGAAGACGACTCATCGTCGCATCGACGATTTTAGCATACCTACCTATTTAGTTAAGCAATTGCGATGACAATATAATAATAATCGATGATGATGAAGATGATAGTAGAGGCGAAAGGTGGCCATATAAACTTCTCAATCCATCCATACTGATATTATTATAAAAGTGAAAGTGGGTCTGTGTGTCTCTCTGTTACCTCTACACGCTTAAACAACTAAACCCATTTAGATGAAATTTGGTATAGAGATAGCTTGAGTCCCGGGGAAGGACATAGGATAATTCCTGAGCACACAACTTATATTGAAGTACCTAATAAAAATATATAGGTAACAACCTTTTAACTATAATAGTGTTTTCACAGATCCAAAATGCAGAACTTATTGATTTACTAAGTAATAACACTACACCAATCTTAGAAAAGATCCTCCTCCTCCTCTCCCTGTGATTTAATTTATATTTTTTGTTCATTTCAAATATATTTGTACCGAATTTATGATGGTTTTAATTAGCATTTAGTCTAACCTTTCATCGTAGTAACTAGATTAAAAAACCGTATTTCGTCTGACTTTTGAAGATATACGTTTTTTTAGACTAGTATACAAATAGTGGTGTAGTATTTTTGAGTGACGTACTAGACAAGATAAACGTATTTCTTATATTCGGTTTTATTGTTTAGATCAGAAGCATTCAAAAAACATTTTATACTAAGCAATAAGGCGGTATGTGTCAAATACGTCTTTTTAATCAAGCATTTTTATGATACGTTCAAGCCCTAGTTTGTTATGTAGACATATGAAGAAAAAACTAGCCTATAAGGCGGTACAGTGCTCATATACCGCCTTTTTGCTTGTTTGTCAGTGGCAATTATTAATCGGCAACTAAGCAAAAAGGAAAAAATGCGTTTAAAAAAAAACCTGCATGTAATAAAAATATATTGCTTATGTAGAAAACTAGTAAAATACATTATCTATCCGATACAAAAAGTTTCATTTCAATATCTGTTTAAATTTCCTAGATATATGAAAATGAAGATTTCGGACAGTTTTTTGCGATTATCTCGAAAGTGTCTTTTGTCGAAAAGTCGCCTTTTACACTAGCACGGCAGAACAGCTCTTTATACTTCCAAACTAAAGTAGTGTGTGAAGGTGGGGTGTTCTCTATTTAAATTAACGATGGAAGAATTCGATAATGATGATTTTGTTTTAATTGTATCATGACTAAAAGTCATATTGCATTAAAATTTGAAAAAGATAAATAATTAAACGTAACATTATTACAATAAGGTTTATTTTGTATTGATGGTTATTCTTTACATAACTTTTTACGGTAGCTTCGAAAAGTTTTGCAAGTTGTTAACAGAACAGAACCGCATATCACGATCGCGTGTGATCGTCAATACCCGAAGTATGCTTCTAAAATCCGAAGGTTCTTTTAGGAGCTCACGGACTGTACCTTAATACTCTGTGTCATACTGATACATGTCTGGCGGCGAATTGGCGTATCGTATAACCACAGATAACTTATATATATTTCTATCCAGCCTTGGAAGCGAGGCAATTCGCCACACCACCCCCCACAGAGAAAATTAAACCAAGATATAAATTATTTTAAACTTTACTTGTCGACCTGCTCTGGTAACCACAGGATTAGAAGGAACGGTAGCAGTAGCAGGTGCTGGCTGTTGTGGATAATTCGGTGCCACTGGCGTAAAGAAAGGTGTAGGGTACGCTGGGAGCTCGTGCAGGAGCTTCAGCTTCTATCTGGGCCGGCTTTATTATGTCAACACTGACAGAGACATCCCTGCCATTGACATCTAAGATGAAATTCTTTCCATGTCGCTCTTTAAGGTTAGGTATGGGCCAGTACACGGTGGTTGCAGTGACCGTCGCACCATGTCGTACCGCAAAAAACATGAGTCGGGTCAGGTCCTTAAAAATAAATGTCGGTTTCCGGGAATGATGAGAAGCAGGTATTGCTATCAAACTTTTCATGTTAGTTCTTAGCTTGTAACGTATAAACGTTACGTAACCTAGGTTACAATTATAAAATAACATAAAAGGTTATTTAAAATTCTATTTGTATTCTTAATAACAAATTAAAAACCTTATTTGCAACACTTACCTAAAAACAAAACAAAATAATAATCTATATTAAACTAGGTTGATTGTACATCGCTACTTGTTACTGGTATCCGTGGCGCACTGTACTCGACTCGCATCGCCTTTGTTTAAATTGAACCGGTCGGGCCTTCCTCCTGTCCCCGCGCCGCGCGGCCGCGCTCGCCCTAGCGCTCGCGCAGCCAGCCAGACAGATTTGGCTTTCAATTCAACGCTGGTGCACGTTCACTCTTCCCAGTGACCTCACACGTCGCCGCGCCGGCGATAATTACGCGATCTAATTTATTTTCTTTAAGTCGTAGTTACGCCGTATTCTTGCGCATTACTAAGCAATACTTAGTAGTTTAAGTGAGTGTTAATACCCCTATATTGGGTAAGTGTTGAACATCCTTTATGTAATTTTAAGTAGTAGGTATGTTTGAATTTTAACGGTTTTATCGTCACCATGATTCTGTTCGATTTTGCTTGCCGAATATAGTTAAATGCTTAATCATGCATCTCATGTCATCTCTCACGACTAATATGCATTTATCACATTTTAATTTTAATCCTTATTTAAATACCAGTAGTGATCATTTATTTTTCACCTTTTGTAAACTCCGTCTGATTGTGACCATCCGCACTTCATCAAACCACTTCACCATCACGCAGTACTGCTTCTCTTTGCTTCTGCTTAACGCCAGTCACAATCAACGGAGCTGATTAAGGAATAAATATATTTAGACTGGACAAATGTAATATTCCAGGGTTCTACGTCGCGGCTCGAGCGCCTACTCTAGTGTCGGGTTGCCACGGCTGACGTCCCTCAGCCTCAGCTCGCTTCATCTCCACGACGATGTTCCGGAAACCAGGGGAGTACTAGCGTGGTGGCGGATACACCCCTTTGTACCTGGAGCAAATTCAGACGGGCATTTTACGACCCCATCCCTACGACCTTTTCGTGTGCTAGCGGCGTTTTGTTTTTAAAATAAATATTGTTTATATAGTTTTTACATGGTTTCATTTCGTTACTCAAAACGTTAAACGTAGCAAGCTTACTAACGAAATCAGCTACAGTCTCCAGCATTTAGAAAGGTTTATCAGGAGTTACGACGAGTTCGCCAGGTAGACGAAGAGGCTCGCTGTAAACCAACTCGGCAGCTGATGTTTAAATCATCCTTGAGGGCTGCGCTCATTCCTAATCTAACGAGGGGCAATGCAGTGGACCAAGAATTCTCTTTACACATGAGCGCAGCCTTTAGTTAGTGTATGGTGCATACGCTCGACCATTCCATTCGCTTGAGGATGGTAGCTAGTCGTCCTAACGCGCTTCGTTCCACAGACGCCCATGAGTCGGTGGAATAACGCGGACTCAATTTGACGTCCTTGGTGGGTTGTCACTATAGAGGGTACCCCGTATCGAGATATCCACTCTCTAGAAAACGTCTCCGCAACTTCTTCCGCCGTGATCTCGACCATCGGCCATGCCTCCGGCCACCGAGTATATCTGTCGACGGCTGTCAGACAGTACTGATATCCTTTGTTGTGGGGCATAGGTCCAATTATGTCGAAAACGATTGGACGGACTGGCAAACATCTCCAAAGGTGCGTTCATTTGTCTATTAACTTTGCTCTGCTGACATGCGAGGCAGGTGCGCGCCCATTCGCGGCACTGCTTCCTTATGTTAGGCCAGACGAAGCGGTCATCCATCAGGCGAGCAGATGATTGTCTGGGTAACTATGAACATGAATTTTGCCGAAATGCTTCCGGCGGAAAGCTTCAGTTAGGTACAGTCTTGGTTTCCCAGTAGACAGATCGCAATAGATGTAGACATTAGTGCCAGGTAATTGTGCTCTCTAATTTTAAAGATGAGTCAGTTTGTAACTTACGGAGCTCGTCGTCAGTTGCCTGTGCTTTAGCTAAAGCCACTTAGTCATACTCGATTCGAATCACTTCGACTCGGGATATGGTGTCTGCGACGACATTTTCTTTTGATTTCACGTGGACTACGTCCGTCGTAAACTGAGAAGTAAAAGAAAGCTGGTTAAGCTGGACTGGAGGCAACTTTTCTCGACGTTGGGATAATTTATCAATGATTTATGATACATAGCATATACAGCGTGTAAGTTTCATACGGGCATATATTTAAACCAGACGTAGTTAACGATCATACAATCATCTGAGAAATGTTTTTTATTGGTAAATTTAATTATTGAAGCTTAGTTATTTTTTAAAAAGTTTGTTTTAGGAGCAATGTAACGCGTGCAACTTCCTTGTATAAAACTGTTTAATTTTTCTTATTTTTGGTAGTTAATAAGGGCCCAATGACCATGAATATATGATGAAATTCCTAAATTGTTAAATTTGATAGATCTTGTCGTAATTTATTAATGATTATCTGAGAGGAGAGACACTCACATGTTAAAGTTCCTATACTTGTGAATCTTCACAAATCACTGCATAAAAAAATCGTCACGCATTCCAAGCAGGTGGTGGTGGTAGCATGAGTTTACGATATCATTAGCACTTGAAATTGTTTACATTGAAAACTGAAATATCTTGAAAAGGGACAGGCACCGGCCGTATAAGTTCTTAAAGGCACACGCTCTATCACCACGGGACTTTTTGCCACGCGTAGCGTTTTGTGAGTGGATACATCGCCAACAAGAAACTGATGAGGAATTCCTGTCAAAAAAAAAATGGACTGATGAAAGAACATTTACGAGAAATGGTATTTGGAATCAAAGGAACAGTCACTACTGGTCGCAGGTAAATCCACTTCTCCTAAAGGAATCAGGCCACCAGTATCGATGGTCATTAAATGTTTAGGCAGCAATACACGGAGACCGCATCGTCGGACCTATTTTTATTGATGTTAACCTAAATGGAGACAAATTCATTGAGCTCATAAATGGCCCTTTAGCAGAGTATGTCAACTCTTTACTTGCTGAAAAACGTGCACAGACTTGGTTGCAGCTGGATGGGGCTCCCTCACATTCGTCAACTCGTGTGCGAACTGCATTAACCTCAATGTTTGGATATCAATTTATTGGGAGGTTTGGCCCCTGGTGATGGCCCGCTCGAAGTCCTGATTTAACGCCGTTGAATTTTTTCTGGGCTGTGAAAAACGAGGTTTACTCACAGCCTCGAACATCCGTAGAGCAGCTGAGGGAGAAAATAACAGAAGTTTTTCAAAAACTTCGAGAAACGGATGTATGAAGTGTGAGTGCGTCCATCAACCGTCGTTGTGTCGCCTGTATCCAAGTGCAAGGACGACATGTGGAATATAAGTATCTTAGGCGAGTGAACCGCCACGATGAATAAATAATTTAATTTAAAACGGAATAAATTAATGATCTTTATTTTTTACTTTTATTGGACTAACTAGTAAACAAATCATCATCATCATCATCGTCATCATGTCAGCCGAAAGACGTCCACTGCTGGACATATGCCTCCCCCAAGTCTCTCCACTCGGACCGGTCTTGTGTTATTCGCATCCACCGCGTTCCCGCAATCTTTATAAGGTCGTCACTCCATGTAAACAAACGACGAACCGTAATTCATGACATTACGTTTACGTAGGGGCATTAATTTAATTGTAATGTACATTGCTTGCCGAATTCATTAGTAAGAAAAAAAAATACAACTATTGTTTCTGTTACACAAGTTTTTAGTTAATTGGTGTGTATAAGTTTTAACTGTTGTTAAAATATATGCCCGTATGAAATATACACGCTGTATATAGTGGTATGTTGCGCTTCTAAAATGTGTCGAAAATGCGGCACCGCCTCATAGACAGTCAGTAACTCCCGATAATAGGCTGGCCAGGATGAGTGGCGTGGTGACAGCTTCCTATTATAGAAGGCTAGAGCTTGCCATTAGCCCTTAACATTCTGTAGCAAGCAGGCTCCCACATGGGTCGACGATGCTTCGGTAAAGAGCCCCAATGGAGCATCAGCCATAGGATGATCTAGAAGCGTTGCTGTAGCAAGATGTTCTTTGCACTTGTTGAACGCGAGCTCTGACTCTGGCGTCTAGGGCACTGGCTTTGGGCCTGTCAGTTGGGTAGATGCCAGGACATTTATAAGCGGTGCTTGTACGAGTAGTTAGGCTGCTTTCGGGAGGAATTGACGCTAAAAGTTGATCATGCCAAGGAACCTATGAAGGCCTTCAACCGTTTTAGGTAGAGAGAAAAAGAAAACGCTCGCACTTGGACGGAATATACAACAACAACGTATTCTGATAACCTCCGGAAAAGGTCGCAAGGATGTTCTGCGTGCTCCTCGGGGGTCATAGAAAATACAAGAATGTCATCAATATATGGATAGCAGTAGTCGAGTCCCCTTATGACCTCATCCATAAAACGCTAGAAAGACTGGCCAGCATTGCGCAGGCCGAAGGTCATAAAAAAAAGTCCAAAAAAAGAAAAAGTCCGAAAAGTCCAAATGGTGTTGTTATTTCGGTTTTACAAATGTCGGATTCGTGAAGCGGTATGCTTTTACGAGGTCAATGGTACTAAAAACCGTAGCGTCAGCCAGATGGTGTGAAAAATCGCCTATAAGTCAAACTAGATAGCGGTCGGGAACAGTCCTGGCATTTAAGCTTCAGTAGTCCCTGCACGGACGCCACCCATCCCCTCCTTTTCGCGCCATGTGCAACGACGAATTCCTGGCTACTTGAAGGTCCCCACCTCTTGGAATTACTTTTTTGCAGCTTGCAATTTTAGTAGGGCTAGTCTCCGCGGGCGGCACGAAATTAGTGGACCATTAGTCGTGATTATGTAGTTCGTCGTGGAGTGTTTCACTTTTCGTGGCAGCCCAGGCGGTCGCAAGATATCCGGGAACTCCTTGAGAATCTTATAGAATGGTGAGTCATTCAAAATGCTCTAGACACTCGCCTGATCAATCTGGGCAATAGTCACAGAAGCAAATAGTTTCGGTGTACCGTCTATCAGGCGTTGGTTGCGGCCATCCGGCATCAGATGGTACTCAGCCAACAAATCAGAACCGATGATGGGGGCGCCAATTCCATTCATTATCCCGGCATAATCCTAATTCTAACCACAGGGGAAGTGTGCCATAAGTTTTAATTGCACTTCCATTTGCGGCTCGAACATCAAAGGTTGTGGGTCTGTAAGTCCCTTTTAATAAATTGCGGGGAAATCAGCTGATATCCGAACCAGGAGTCCTTGACAAATAACGGGCGGCCAGGATAAGAGCAATCAGAGGCCACCTCTACAGATTACTGGAAGAGTTTTTCGTTAGGTTGGGCTTCCAAGCACAAAGAGAAACTCATAAGGAGGTCTTCGGACCATAACACTTATGATACCAACACCAACGCCCAGCCGATTTAGAAGATACCCTCGACTTGGGATGTGAGGCTTGAGGGCGGGTATTGGTCCTGGAGCGTATTGCATTATTAGTGCTGAGAGCTTCGACCTTCTGTGTCAGGGCCTCAATGCACTTCACAAGGTCACTAAGCTCTGAAGAGGGAAGGGAAGTCACTGTACAGACAGTAGTGGATTCTGAGATAGATGCTTCTACAATGGCATCAGCTATCTCAGCCAACTTGTCCTTCCTGTCCTTCTGTGCAATAACAATTTTCTGTATGACTTTCGGCAAACGGCGCAACCATAATTCATGCGAGATAATCTCATCCATAGCAGTTTGCTGCCAAAGAACGGTGATGACGAAGCAAAACTGAACTCCTCTGCATTCAAGAGCTGTTTTAACAAGCAAGTTCAGACTTAAGTTGTTCATACTTACCTGTAGCAGGAGGGTTTGAAATGAAATCCTCTACCTCCGTAGCAGTTTTAGTATCCAGCATAGACAAGGCATATCCATACTTTGTTCCGTCTGCTTTTATTCCTGCTATCTCCAACTGTGCTTCTGGCTGTGCAAACCAAAGCTTTGGTTTTTCGATCCAAAACGATGGAAGCTTCACCTTAACCTCGTTCACCTGTGGCATCGAATCACCCGACAGAACTAACACTTGCTCCTGAAGCTCTTTAAGCTGTGCCTCTATGTTAGCCATGGTTGAAAACAATATATCTTGGTATTAAGAACTATGATAGTGTATCTGTAATCTCAAAACCTTAACAAAACGCAAAAGAAAATTCTTAGCTGGCACTTTCCCCCACAACCTAAGCTGTATACGACCAAAGCATATAATATAGAGAACACAAAGGGGACAGATGTTTACCATGTTATGATTGTTCTCGTTGGGTTCATGCATCATTTGTCATCATTTGTCAGCTGACGTTTGGCCATATAATGCTAGGATTAAGGAATGGTTTTTTCGTAGAGCATCAGGGCACAGTAAACCATAAACCAGTGCCCGAATCCAAACATTTTCCAAAATCGAAGTCTCCCATTCATGTTATCTACCAGAACGTCAGAGGATTAAACACTAAACTTAAACACTTTCGTCAGAATTTCCTTTCGTCTGATAGTGATTTTATAGCAGTGACAGAATCGTTTCTCAAGAATTCCGTCGAAGACTCAGAAATTGTGTGCGGCGATTGGTCAATAATGCGACGCGACCGGGCCACCGGTGCTGGGGGAGGCGGCGTTCTTCTCGCATGTCGCCCAGGCATTGATGCTACGAGGCGTAAAGATTTGGAAACCTCTGCTGGTGAAGATCTCTGGGCTACAGTGACAATGCAGAACACTCTCCTCCACGTTTGTGTAGTGTACATTCACCCGAGAGCCTCAGACGAAGTGTATATGTCATGGTTCCAAAAAGTAGAATCTGTAATAGATACTCTTAAGGGTACTGTCATCATTGTTGGTGACATAAATCTAAATCCTACTTATACTTCTTTAAGCATCTTAAGCTACTATAGTTACTTTCTTACTGTTTCCGGTCTGACTGAGACGAACGAAGTTGAAAATATGTTTGGAGGTAAGCTTGATATTGTTTTGATAGGAGAGCGAGTTCGCGTTGTAGGAGTCGAGGAGATTGAGGGCGGTGGATTGGTCCCAAAGCGTGACGCTTATCATCCGCCGTTGGATATTATCATCTGTCTAAGCCACTGTCACGACGGACCTGTTACGGAACTATTGGAACCTAGTAATGTGGAATCGCTGCAAGATTGGAATTTCGCTAAAGGCGACTTCAATCTGTTGTATAATTTGGTATCGGAGCAGTCGTGGCAGGAGGTACTTCAGGCTCGACAAGTTGATAAGGCTGTGGATGCTTTTTATAATATTCTATATAACATATTTAATGTAGCGTTTCCCAAAAAGAATCGCCCTAAAATACCTAGTAGACGTTATCCGGTGTGGTTTCACTCCGAAATAATAAATAACATAGTCCGCAAGGCTAAATTTCATCGTGCCTGGAAGTCTAACAAAAGTGCGGCTGCATATAGCGAATTTGCTAGATTACGTGCTGAAATCAAACACCAGATAGGTGCGGCATACGATAACTACACTGGCAGTCTGCAAAAAAATATTGCTAGTAATCCCCGTGCGTTTTGGAGACATATAAGCAGTCTAAAATCGAAAGGGGGTTTTGAGTCTCGTCTTCATTATGAAGGAAAGGTTTACGAGGGCAGTGGTACAGCGGACGCCTTTGCAAAATTTTTCGCTAGTGTCTTTTTACCTAATATCCCGAAACTGGATCCTGATTCTATAAATAGTCAGGATAAGTCATGCTCCGCTAATCGCGTTCACATAGAGCATATAACACCTTGGGATGTGGAAGCAGCCATTAGACGACTTAAGCCACAAAGTTCAGTGGGTCCCGATCATGTGCCTGCATTCATAATCAAAGGCTGTAAAGAGTTTTTTATACTGCCTATCCTTCATATTATTCGCATTTCGCTTAGTACGGGAGTATATCCAAGCCGTTGGAAAGTCACTAGAGTTACTCCTATACCAAAAACAAGTGACACCTCGTCCATCGATTGTTATCGTCCCATAGCTATATTATCAGCGGTAGCAAAACTCTACGAAACTATCTTAAAAATAAAAATTTCGGGTCAACTGAAACCTTTCTTTTGCAATTCTCAGCATGGCTTTAGGTCTAATCGTTCTGTGGATACCAACCTATACACTCTCACTAACCTAGTTTCGGAGCATCTGGACAAAGGGAAGCAGGTGGACGTGATCTATTTTGATTTTACAAAAGCATTTGACCGAGTTAACAACGATGTGTTGCTTGACAAACTGTGCCGCATAGGTTTCACGCCGCATCTGCTTAAGTTATTTTCTAGTTATCTGCGGGGTAGGCAGCAGTTCGTCAGGCATGGATGCTTTATCTCAAAGTCATATTTAACACCATCTGGTGTCAGTCAAGGTTCTATTCTTGGTCCTCTTCTATTTGGCATCATGGTAAACGACCTTGATACGGTTGTCAAGCATGCTACATGTTTGCTGTATGCAGACGATTTGAAGTTGGTTTATGGGATACATCAAATCGCAGACTGTGAGGCTTTGCAGGATGACGTAAACTCTGTTTTGCTCTGGAGCATTGCTAATGAACTCCAATTTAATGTCAAAAAATGCTGTGTAATGACCTTCAGCCGGGCGCAAAAGCCGTTGCATAACATTTATACACTGGGATTGGAAAGCATTGCTCGCGTTACAACCGTAAAAGATCTCGGTGTTCTTTATGATAGTGGCCTTACTTTTCACGATCATATTAAAACGCTGGCCGCTAACGGTTTCAAAAGACTTGGATTTATTGTGAGGAATTCCCGTGACTTTTGTAACGTCAATGCCATCAAACTTTTGTACACGGCCCTAGTTCGTAGTAAGCTCGAAGCGGCAGCTATTATATGGAACCCCCACGAGACTACTTATGCCTTGGTTTTGGAAAAAGTGCAAAAAGCGTTTCTTAGGTTCATGTACAAAAAACTGTATGGATATTATCCCTTTCTATATCCAACTCAATTTTTGCTTGGGTCTCTTGGCCTGAACTCTCTGGAGGTAAGACGCAACTACAACCTGTTGGTAACGGTCTGTAGCGTATTGCGGGGCGCTTCCGACTGTCCCGATATAGTGTCACAAGTGGTAAAACTGTCGGTGCCTTTTATGACAAAAAACCTCCTCAGACCGCGACACCATAACCTCCTCGCGACACCTAGGACGCGGACTGTGGCCCACCGGAACTCTCCCACTGTTCGGGCTCTCACGAGCCTCAACACACTCTTTTCATCAGCACCTGATCTTTTTGATGTATTTGCAAGTCGATGGTCCGTTTTGTGTTTTCAGTGTCTTAGGTTCTGTGAGAGAATGGATGGTAGTGGAATTTCCAGATAAAAACTTTTTATGAAAACTATTATTAGTTTGCGTGTGTTATAATATTAATTTTCTTTCTGTATATAATATTAAGTTTCTCAGTGCATTGGTTTTACTGTAATGCTGTGAAATTTTTGTTTAAATAAATAAATAAATAAATAAAATAAATAAATCATTGAATAGTGTCCTTAAAGTTTAAGTACTCGTATGTCATTATGTCCATACATACTGTATGGGTATGTATATACCCAAAAAATATTTTCGACATTTAAAACAGCAGCCATTTATGGGTTCGGCATCGCTATTTTTATTGGTTAGGGTGATAAATAAGAGATTTTTTTATATGTGAAAATAATATATTGTTATATTATTTACTAGGAGAGTCGTGCGTGTACTCAACGTAACTGTACGATCGATACGGGGTGACCCGGGGAACTAACTATAAGCAAACATATTGCTTTAAAAGAAACCCTTATAAAAACCAGGAACACTTGAGACTGTAACTTATTATCCATATTAGAAAGAGAACGTCTAGCTAACTACTAGTGTGAGTGAGACGGATTTATTTATGTGAATTCTAATACGCCCCCTCAAAAATAATTCCTCTTTCTTTAAATTACATTATCAACATAATAATTAATAATTATTATTTATTTACAATATCAAAATCAAAATCACACGCTCTCCTTTATCTGGGGTTACAATAATTATCATCATGGTCCAACATTTGTTCCACAGGATTAGGGAAAACCCAGAAAAACCTAATCAGACCATTCCACTTTATATATTTACATTATCTTATGACCTATGTAATTTGATTTTAAATATTTATAAATTAATCACTCCTAGTTGTTCTCTTAACGCAGAAAAACGCACTGCGGGCAATGGTTTGGTCAAAATGTCAGCCAACTGATTACCTGTGGGAACATTAATCATTTTAATTACATTTCTCTCTACCTGTTCTCTAGAAACATGATATTTAATGTGTTTTGACCTTTTGTGACTTGTTGGATTATTGGCAATGCTTATACAACCATTATTATCCTCATAAATTGGTATTGGACTGGCTGTTTCAATATTAATACTGGTAACTAAAGATTTTAACCATTAAGCTTCTCTAACGGCTTCGAACAAAGCCATGTATTCAGCTTCAGTTGACGAAGCTGCAACTGTATGTTGTCTTTTTATTTGCCAGCATAATGTGCATTGTTCAAACAGTTTAAATAAATAACCCGTCGTACTTTTTCTTTCCAGTTCATCACTACCCCAATCAGAATCAACAAACCCACACAAAAAATGTTCACAGTTATTTCTAGTATAAGTCAACTTGAAATCCATAGACCCTTTTAAGTACCGTAACAATCTTTTCAAGTGTGACCATAGTTTATGGTTGTTTTTGTTAGTAAATCTACTCAACAAGTTTACAGCAAAACTTATATCAGGTCGAGTGCAAACCATAATATACATCAAACATCCGATAAGATTTCTACAAGGGGCTGTAGTGGGTTCACACGAGTTCAGCTCGTTGTAATCTACTTTACTTTCCAAGGGTGTGCTAACAGGTTTACAGTCACTCATGTTAAACTTTTCTAAAACAGTTTTTATGTACAGTTCCTGGTCTAAAGTGATTTTGTTATCGGTTCTTTCGATCCGAATTGCCAGGAAACATCTCATTTCTTTTAAGTCTACCATTTTAAACATGTTCATTAAGTACTTTTTAAAAGCATTCATGGTATTTATATCTGCAGTTGAAATAACAAGATTATCAACATAAAGCACTACGTAAATATTTTTTGTTATATGACCCGCATCTAAAATGTAAATACATCGATCAGCTGATGAGTATCGAAAACCCTTTTCTATCAACGCTTGTTCAAACATTTGAAACCAACAACGTGCAGACTGTTTTAAACCGTATAACGACTTATTTAATTTGCAGACCTGATTATCTGCACATGGGATTCCCTCAGGAATTTTAATAAATATTTCTTCCTTTAATTTCCCATTAAAAAATGCCGTTTTAACATCCATATGGTGAACAAGTATATTAACACGTTCGCTGCGGGTCTCAACTTGAAGGACTTTTGGCTGGTGCGGTTGAGATCGAATCAGCCCAAACCGGAACTCTTTTACAGTGCGGGTGAGGCCGAATCGCTCTCAAATTTCAGGAGTTACTTAAATACTTCATAACTTTGCCAAGAATAGGACCAGGGGTTTTTTTTGTGTTGTAGTCATTGCTCAGTAAATGTTTTAATATACACTTAGTTTCGCCCTTGGTTCTGACCTCTGCCTTAAGAAAAAATACCTAAAGAATTTTTGAGGTCTTTTAGCTCTCAAAACGCACTAAATTTTATCTGAGACTAGAGCAGGGAATGGCACTTATAGCTAAATTATCGATGAAAGAATGATCATCTTATCGAGCCTCTTTAAAGGCGTTTAATTGTGTGTTATCGCAAATACGTATGTGTTCCTGGGTCATGGTTGCTTATCTATTTAAGTATTTATTTATCTATACATACGTTTGTTAATTGCCGTTAAGTAGCAATAGTACAAGCTTTGCTTAGTTTAGAGGTAGGTTTGTATAAATGCTCTAACAGGAAGAAAATAAATTTTGGTTTATGTAAATAAAACCCATTCATTTATAACATTATATTATATAACATCGATAACTATCACCGCACTGACGTCAAGCGGTCGACTCCCGCGTCGCCCGCGCCCCGCTCCGTGCGGCCTTGAGGTCAACTTTCTTGAGGCTAAATTAACCTCAACCCGCACTGTGTGAAAAAAAAATATACCCAGTGCGTTCGAGGCTTATTTAGACCTCCAACCTTTTTTCTGTATAAAAGAGTCAGCGTTTGAGAAACATACAGAAATGTATATTTGTCTTTATCATACGCCTTGTAAGTAAAAGGCGACAGCTCCCGCACGAGAGAGATATCACAACTTTTTGCCCCGCACCGACGTATCGTCGAGCTTGAGGCGGTTTTGCCTCAACCCGCAGTGAACGTGTTAAATTGATTTGCAAAAGCTAATATCAATCTAAAACTCGTAATTCTTGCAACAGGTGCAAATGTTTCATTATAGTCAATCAAATATTCTAGACTAAAACCGCGGGCTACTAAACGTGCCTTATATTTCGGGGGTTTTCCAGACTCATCATTTTTAATTATAAATACCCATTTGCAATCGACGATATTTCTGTTTACGGGTTTTTGTACTAGTGTCCAGGTTTTATTTTCAATAAGAGAATTTATTTCCTCTTTTATCGAACTTTCCCATAAATGCTTATCATCCCTGGTTTCAATTTCTTTACAACATGTCGGTATTTTGCAAACTATCGACTTCGCACACAATAAATAGTTAACAGAAATATCATCATCAGTTTCATTATATGTTACTTTAGGCATGTTTTTAATCCTATCACTCCTTCTCAGATCATTCTCACTAACCATATCATTTTGAGAATATGACAATTCATTTTGAAATGAACCACAGTGATTGTGCTCATCTGTTTCACATACAGATTTATTAGGTGGTGGACCTAATGGTGCAGAAACTCTGCCTGTTTGTTTACACTCATCTGATTTTGCCACATCAGATTTTATGCACATCTTCTTTAAAGAGTGCCCGTCAGATTTACGGTCATTATCCGAAATAATACCGCCAGGCTTTAACGGCATACTAGATAAGAAATTAATCTCATCCACTATCAAATCTCTGACTTTACAAACTTTTCATTTACCACATCCCACACCTTATAGCCATTCGGTTCATAACCAACCAATATACCTTTTAACGACTTTTCATCAAACTTGGTTTTCCTTGTTTTATTTACAAAATAAACAGTTGAACCGAATACCTTTAAGTATTTAAGAATAGGCATCTTACTATGCCACAGCTCAAACGGTGTGTTATGGGATTTCAGAGCTTTTGTAGGGCTAATATTTATTAAATACGTAGCTGTTAAAACAGCTTCACCCCAGAACGTTTTATCGAGTTTCGCTCCAGATACCATGGCACGACTTCGTTCTGTTATTGTTCGTATCATACGTTCAGCAATACCATTTAATGCTGGCGTATGAGGCACTGTTAGTTAAGTGGTAGCTTTTACCTTTTTGCACACAATTCTGTTTCATTTCATTTGATAAATATTCACCACCATTGTCACAATATAAATTGACAAATCTTAAATTAAAATTAGCTTCAGACTGTGCAACATAATCTTGAAACACAGCAAAAACATCAGATTTATGGGCTATTAGTATGTCACAGTGTAGTGACTAAATTAATCGACAAAAATCACAAAGTAGTTTTTGCTGTCAAGTGTTGAAGGAGTGATTGGACCGCTAACATCTGTATGCACATTGAATAGAGGTCGTTTTATGGCTTTAGGTTTTAATTTATTAAATGGCAAACACGCTTGTTTTCCATTTATACAAGCTTCACATATTTTATCACTAATCGTAACATTATTCAATTGCTCAAAATCAGAAAACATTTGTTTGCTTTTTATCTGTGCAAACTTAGATTTGCCTATATGACCAAGTCTTTGATGCCATATTTCATAACTATTTTTTACGACTCTATTTGATGAGCTGTCGGTATTTAAAGCGTAATTCTCAACCAGAAAATTTATACCAATTAAATTGTTCAAAGACTCACCCTTTGTTAACACCATACCCTTGTTGATGATTTCAACTGTACCGTCGTAGTTAAAGACAATAGTCATTCCAGCTTGCTGCATCTTCTTAACCGAAAGCAAGTTGTACGGAATATCAGGACAGTAGAGTACATCTCGTAGCATTCCTTAATTCCAAAATCACTGGTAACAGCAATATTGCCTTTTTTTGTTGCCTGTATGAAGGTTCAATTTTTCGCAACTGAAATGCTAACTGGCATTTGCAACTTTTCGAAATCTTGTGCCAAATCCTCTCTATTTATTAGATGGTCAGAGGTTCCAGAGTCTAGTATAAATGTTATGCAATTTTGGCTGTCTTGTGTACTGTGATGATCTCCAGCCATAAAAGCAAAACCTGACATCTGAGGACTTTCCGGTCCCGTTATGTTAACAGTTTGAACTGTTCTATTGTTTTTGTCCCATTGACGTTGATCTTTTTTGCTTGACAATTTATTATAAAAACAGTCCTTTTGAAAGTGGCCCTTTCTTCCACAACAATGGCACTTAATGGTCTTAAATTTGTGGTCCTTCGGTCTATATGGGTTTTTATTAACTCTGTTTGAGTTTTTATTCCAATATACATTTCTCTGCTTAAAACTTTCTTGACGTCTTGTTTGTGCTTGGCGAATTTTCAAACTCGTGTCACGCCTTCCATTTATCAATTTGATTTCGTGATCTAACAGCCTTGTTTTGACAAAGCCTAATGTAATATTATCCTCAGCCAATGTTGCGATAGCTGTAATGACACCATCGTATTCATTAGGAAGTGTCATGAACAGATGTGTTATTTTATCTGCTTCTTCTAATTTTGCTCCGGCGGCAATTAATTCGACGATTAATTCATCAAACGACTGAAAATGTTTCAGCAGCGTAATATCAGGTTCCAATTTGAAATTTAGAAATCGCTTACGTTAAGCTAACGTCGTAGCAATGCTTTTTCTTTGATAAATATTATTTAATCTATCAAATATATCTTTTGCACTGTCAATTTCATTTACAAGCCCCAGAAAAGAGTCTGATAAATACTCAATCAATATATTCTTCGCTACTCTCTCATCTTTGAGCCATGCACTGTTCGGTGTCTTCGGAACTTCACTGTCGATCACTTTTATCACTTGAAGTTCATTTAGTAAAGGACAATGGGCAAATTTGTATGGGCACTGTCCCCCCCCCCACCAACAGTAACGGGATGCATGTCTATATGTTTATAAGGACCCAAAAAAAGACAAAATACTTATTTTAGTAGCAAAATCAATGGGATTTTTTTAATGAAAACAAGGGCCAAATAAGGCAAATCATCCATATATGTGTTCATTTTCAAACAAATTCCATACGATACGATTATGGTTTTCCAAGATATATATATATAAAGATACATCTGGTGATCGTCTCCATGGTAAAAATACATAATGTTGCTGAGATCTATTAAATGAGACATGTTTCATTTCTGTTGGTGGGGGGGGGGGGGACATTTCTGCCCATGGTCCTTTCTTATTCTAAGTTTCCACACACTGTATTTGTCCCCATTGAACGGTTTAATGTTTCTTTTAGATGTTAGATTGGCCATTATCACTAACAATAAAAGTTCACTTAGAATAAACAGTAATGCAGAAAGTCTTTTCAAAATTACACACTTTAAAATTGTTCTTTATCGTATTTTATATTAACTCAAATTTAATTGAC
This sequence comes from Acleris sparsana, assembly GCA_923062465.1. Taxonomy (NCBI): domain Eukaryota; kingdom Metazoa; phylum Arthropoda; class Insecta; order Lepidoptera; family Tortricidae; genus Acleris; species Acleris sparsana. The sequence continues at coordinate 44,037,030 of OV281285.1, read as the reverse complement.
TGTATTATTTAATTTTCTGGGCCGATAACCTATTGGTTAGGGTGATAAATAAGAGATTTGTTTTATATGTGAAAATAATATATTGTTATATTATTTACTAGGAGAGTCGTGCGTATACTCAACGTAACTGTACGATCGATACGGGGTGACCCGGGGAACTAACTATAAGCAAACATATTGCTTTAAAAGAAACCCTTATAAAAACAAGGAACACTTGAGACTGTAACTTATTACCCATATAAGAAAGAGAACGTCTAGCTAACTACTAGTGTGAGTGAGACGGATTTATTTATGTGAATTCCAACAACTTTAAATCAAAATGTATTCATTTTAAATATTTAAAAACGTACATAAACACTATTGTTTACTTACGAATGAAACCTTTGTACTAATTACAAGATGTAATACCTTGATAATGTTTCTAGTTGTAATTGCAATACATTATGGCCAAAAATTAACAGATTTGTTGAATGCTTTTCAACAAATCTGTTAATTTACTTACCTCACTTACCTGTCAAAGCTTAAATGACGAGGTTCATTTTCTTTATTTCTAACTCGGGATTTGCACTACGAAATGCACAGCACATTAATACTAAAACTATATTTTTCTCAAACATGCAATGGAATGTTAGTATTATGTTAGTTATTTTATTTTAGGCTTCAACGTATCACGTTGCGGGCGGAACAAATTGAAAAATACTGGGCTAATATTAAAACAAAGCTGCAGAAAACACGCCAATCGGCCCCGTCATTCCCTGATTTTAAAAGAAAGTGGATGAAGTGTACTAACTGGTCAGAAATTAATCCGGGAAAATTCTATGAGTCGCGCCAAGAGTAAAGTCCGAGAGTTCTCTCGTTGTACTCTGGAGGAACCATAAAATTGCGTAAGCTGATCTATTTTATCATAAACTTTCTTATTATAAAGATTTTTTGGTTACTATAATATATAATATAATATCACCCTTTAATACATATTAAGTATATGCACGCGGACACCATTTAGCTTTTAATTTGTAAGTGACTATAATTTGCGACTAATTGAAATTTCAAAATGCCCACCCAATTCATATTGTTAGCGTCATCCCACATTAACTTTGCACAAGATATTAAACGGCAACCTATAAAATACCCTTATAATCTATGTTCTTTCATGTCACTCAAACCACAACTCAAACGTGACATATTCGAGTCGAGTCGAGGCAATGTTTACATGAAATTCTAAACTCTACGAGTAATAAATTCTTGATATTTGATTACTACTTTCTGTGTTATATATATTAATCCCATGAAATAATATTATTTTATGAAAGAACAACATATTAACTAAATGATTAGGCTAAGAGGATGTTATTTTATTAAAATTCTAGCTTATGCCCGTGACTTTGTCCGCGTAGATATCGACTACAGTTATTCTTTCGGGATATTTAAAATATTCAGGATTGAAAAGTAGCCTATGTGTTAATCCAAGATACAAGATATTTAAAATTTCATCCACATCCGACAAGCCGTTGCAGCGTGAAGGAGTACCAAACTAACACACACAAACATTCTCATTTTATATTATTAATAGGATTGTATTTTAACTTGTTGATTAATTTCTTTCACGTGAAATTATCTGAAGTTGTTCATACTGCAACACGGACTTCAATTGCAAATTCTGTACAGAGCATAAATAGAACTGGACAAATTGGACCTGACGTACGTTATTGAAAGAGGAGAAGGGTTTGGAGAAGTTGAAGTTCAGGAAGAACAGTATGAAAGAGTGGCATTTTTAGGCTCTAATATCTCATTTATTTATTGATTAAACATTTCAAAAATGGTTTAGCGTTTTATTAAGTAAAAGCAAAGAATTTGATTCAGGAATTAGGCATTGGACTATGTTAAAGTGACGCTGTAAATAAAATCATATGAAGTCTCTTACGTTTTGATTGATTACGCCATGACACAGTCCAAAGTGGGCCGCTAACCAAATTCTTTGACTGTTCCGTATGCATGTAACACCTCTACTTATAAAATTACCCACTTACATACATTTTCCCCTGCGTCGTTGTCTGTGTAGAATTGGTTCATCGCGTCTTATCGCGAGCTGCCAAATTTTCCAGGATAAAAAGTAGCCTATGTATTCTGGCACTCAAAGTATCCCTATGCCAAAGTGCAGCAGTTTTTGTAAGCGAGGCAAAAACTGTCGCATTTATAAATAATATACTAGCTATTGCCGCGACTCCGTTCACGCAGTAAAATAAAACAGCCTATGATACTCAGGGATAATGTAGCATTGTAACAGTGAAATATTTTTTGAAATCGGTCCATTCGTTGTTGAGTTTAACGTTACAAACATACAAAAATATAAATCTTTCCTCGTAATAATATTAGTGTAGAAGTAGGGAGTTAGATCCGGTCACGAAATATATAACGCCGCGCGTAGTACATAATAATTAGAGCTATACTAGTAAGTATCAAAATGTGTTGTGAGTAGTATGTTATCGCCGGCACTGGCCCCACCGCCACTCCCCCCGAAAAAAGGTGCTCTGACGGTCGAGGGGCGGGCTTTCGCGCCAAAAAAAAAAAAAAACACTTTTTTTCGGTGTTTTGGGGGCCATTTAGAGCGTTTGGGGAGGGTCCCGAGACTCTCAGACCACTCCTTTCCATACTTAGCAATAGCACAAGTATTAAATAGAAAAAGGTTATCAACTACCTGACCCTTTTTCTATTACCGGGCAAGCTCTCTATTGTGTGTGCGCGGGCGCCAGTCTCTTTGTTCTCGGGGCTTTTGTCTTGCACCCATCGACGCGTTCCCACCTTTTTTATTGTCTGATTATGCACTATTAACTGCTGTTATGTGATTTTTAATTTACCTATGTGTTTTTCATATCATTTAATTAAGTAGCAATAGTTACTTTCTTAACATACTGTTCATAGGGTCATAGTTCTAACCTAACCTAACCTACGTTGTTGAAGTAAACCTAACAACGTGAAACCTATCCTAACTTAACATAATTATCTAATGTTTTTAAGGATCATACTTCTAACCTAACCTAACTTGTTGAAGTAAACCTAACATCGTGAAACCTATCCTAACTTAACATAATTATCTAATGTTTTTAAGGATCATACTTCTAACCTAACCTAACCTAACTTGTTGAAGTAAACCTAACATCGTGAAACCTAATATAACTTAAAATACCTACCGTTTTTAATACTTTCGGAAAATAAAGATGATTAAATCAAAGAAGTAGCTACACTTGGTTTTATATTTGAACAATCATACTCAACTGTTATTAAGCATCGCCTAACTTAACCTAAGCTAAGACCTAATTTAATCATAGCTTAAGTCCTAAGCAAAACTTAATTCAATTTACCCTTGATAATCTTAGCAAACCAAGCTAAAATTAACATTTATTATCTTATGCTGTTGTTACTTAGAGCCTATTCTAAACAACTATAAAAACCATACATTGCATATATTTCTAAATAAATTACCTACACTTAGGCTGATAAAAATATGGTGATTAAATGTAATTTAATCTGCGTACGGGTGTGTATCTATGAGTATGTATCTACCTCTAACATTAACTAACATTATCTATTCGTAGTAGATATATTATAATGGGGTTCAGCTTCACATACCTACATGTTTATTTTTACTGTTACACATTAGTATGTAAAACTAAACCGAAGCATGTAAACTGGTTCCGACTTGCTTGATTCTAAATACCTACTATGGAGTATATCAATCAAAAAAGCCTGTACCGACAAGTTTTGTGTGCCCTAGTGAATGGTTTTAACGGCTTACTTGTTTTATTGGTAGCAGCCTATTATGTTTTATGGTCACAAAGGATTCGTTTTATTATTTTGGGTTTTGATGAATAATACGGCGTCTGTTTTACCTACGAGTTCAAACTTGTTTCTAGAAAGTTTCTTAACTTACGAATGGTATAAAAGCGGTGCGCTATTGTATATCGGCAAGTATTGGCTACTCAACACGTTCACGGACAGTACGTCGAGAGCCGTAAATTGTGACCCTCATAGTATGGCACTACGGCTGTAGACGGCAATTTAAATTACACCAAAACTCGAACTCCGTCCACAGCCGACTATTTCTCATAGCGTTTATAGGAAGCCTGTGACTCTGTGCCGTTTTTGGTTTTAACACAAACTGCTAGTGCCACAGCAAACACCTTTTCTCTTGCACACAAGTTACCTCTGTCACGCACACATTGAAAGAACGCGTGTTGTGACACACCGGCTGTGGACGGGCCGTTTACATACAAATTCGGGCGATCAGTCGCCGAGTGCCACAACGGGAGGGAGGACATGCGTCGTGTTCCGCTAAGGTGCGGTTAGAGATTTTTCGTCAAACGGTACGTATTATTTTATTGATAATTTAATTAAATATTGACTAAATAACATGTTAATAAGTTATTTCAATATATCGTGAGTGATTTATTTTAGAATTGGAATGGAATAGAAAAACCGCCCAAATGCCTCAACCGGAAACTTCGCCGAGAGCCGGCAATGGTCACTGGCCCATAAGAATTCAGAGAAAAAGATCGTTTAAAAAAGAAGTTTGCTTTTAAAAATTGCAGGGTTTGCCAGAAAAAAATTACACCGTGAGACTAGTTATCGATGCAAGGGGTGCCCGAACTCGCCGCCATTATGTCCAACTTGTTTTGAAGAATGGCATGTGTCTCAAGATGATGAGGTTTAATAGATATTAAGTTTTCGATACTATTTTATGTTGAATATGTATTAGTTGATTTTATGTTGAATGACATTAGTTGATTTTTCGGGCTTAGCCTTTTTTGATACCTAATACTTGTTGTAAACTTATTAATGCTCAATGGAAGACTGATTGATGTTAACTGACAAGTAATTTACGTAATTTTGACATTGTAGGTATGTTTATTATGTTGTTAACTAGACTGATTAAGGTTATTCGTAACGTAAGATGCTCCAAGTTTGTGTATTTAATTGTGATTTCTAGTGTAAAAATTACCTGATACCTAAAATATGCCGTAATAGACATAAGAAACTATAATATTTGTTAAATGAGAACATTATTATTTTTTATATCTAGAGGTGAATAAAGAATATGTTGATTATTACACTTCTTTTGAATTATAACCTGACCTGTGGCCGTTGTTAGCACAGCACGTTGTCATGGTACGCTTGGTGTGGCAGTCCGTCTGCGGACGATTTCGTCTGTGGCCGTAAGTGCCGTAACACACGCCTTAGGAATCGCTTGATATGAATATCCGTCTACAAGCGGTAACGTCTCTGACCGTCAGTGCCGCAACACATACACTCAAAACAGAATAATATGACAATCCGTCCCCAGACGTGATGCCAATTTGTATGGGAAATGTCCGTGTCACAGACACATTTTTGATTATGGTCCTGTGTCCGTGAACGTGTTAAAAATAATAAAATTAAGCATTTTTTATCCTTTCTCCCACACACACAAAGATCTCTCTTTTATAACACGCCACGCGGACGAAGTCGCGGGCAAAAGCTAGTAAATAAATAAACATGCAAACGCTTTCTTTCGATGCACGGCTTAGTATATTTAAAAAACATAATTCAGCTATTTAGCCTTTTCATAAACACAGTCGCCGTTTTTCATTACGTTTTAAACAAAACCTTCTCCGCCTGGGCTTTCAATTTTGTATGAAATTCCTTTACAGTTCTCTTCAGTTGTTCCGCCCGCAATGTGATACTTTGAAGCCTAAAATAACATAACGCCAACATTCCATCGCATGTTTGAGAAAAAGAAAGTTAATGCATTATTATTGAATAATCTTTATACATAAAAGCAAACCACACATTGCAATTTTCTATTGTGATGCAAAATGCTCCGACATGTGTTTTTAATAATTTTCCAGGCTACCCGTCATACCAACGTAAAACATTCCCTATATAAAACCTTACATTTAGTTCTTGAAAAGTCTTTCTAAAAGAAAACAAGGTATAGTAGATCTAGTTAGTATTGTTGATCGAAGCCTGACCTGCTACAAAGCTGACCTACATAGAAATTGGCTTACACATAACGTGACTTACACTTCATTAGATGTATGTATCTCAAAACTATCTGATTCAGAAGCAGATCTCAATCGCAAATCAGACCAGACCAGAACCATACTAACTCATCTTTTGTCCTAAAGCTCAATTGGCTTCATTCAAACGTGGCCTGCTAAAGGGAATCAGGAGTCCTCCAAAAAACAAAAAGCAAAAGAGTGGAATAACTTGAAACAGTTCCTAACTCGATAGCTTTTACTCTACGAGTAAAGAGTAAAATTGCCAAGTGTAAACCGGCATAACCAACATGGATCTTAACAGCACTTACGAATACGGTACTTAATTAAAGAAGAATAGAAAGAAGCGTAGGCCGTTCGATCCGAGCTCTTGTATAAATAAATCACAGCGATGGCAGCGCGCGAGCGCCCGTTGGCCGAGCCGCCCCGCTCGCGCGACCTCTTCGCCGCACTCGCAACGGCTAGGCGCCGCATAATAAAGCGGGCGCAGAGCTGCTGCCGCATTGCGTAACCGAATTGCATCCACAACTGCGCAAATTAAAACTGGTTACGGTATGCAAATAGTTTCATGACCTGATTAAACACTTATAGAACCGAATATGACTGAAGACTCTAGTTTTCGCCTAGTATGTTGCGCTAACGCGAAATTGTTTCGCTTAGTTTTAAAATTAAATCATTTAATTAAGCTTAAAATGATTTCCTTTCCAGCCTCTTTATCTTAAGGCTCGTCGTTAGATCAGAAGTTAACTAAACTAATGGTTAAAATTCGAAAATGTAATAAAAAAATTGACACATTTTGGTTCAGATTTAACAATTGGTTTTATTTTTATTTTTTGTTACAAATTATTTTTATATTTTAACCAGTAAACTTCTGTAACAATTTTCTTTTTCTTGGGTCGTTGTGGCAGCTGCAGGATTACTTTTTACGGAAACTGTTTTATACTTATTTTGTTACTTAACACTACATATTATATAAAAATAAATTTTGAATTTTCAAAATATTGATAATAAAAAGAAAATACTCAAAGTGGAACATAGAACCTTGGACCCCTAGTGCGTCTGCCCCTCTGTATATTCGTGATTTTTACTTTTCATTCTTCTAATTATTTGATTATATCTATTAGTACTAGTACTATCTGCTCCAAAGAATCACGACCGATTTTTAAGATTTGGTTTATATGCTAGTGTCCTTAAAATATCTAATAAGTCCGTCATTTACATTATCAAAAAATATTAAACCTATATTTACCTTATGTCATTTAAACAAAAAATGACGAAGATATATCTAGTGCGTTAAGTTTCGCGTGATGTCACACCGTGGCACACTTTATACCACGTTGTGACATCACCAGCCTCCACTCCCGAACTTCCTTTTGGCGAGATAGGTCATCTTCGTTTTAAGTCAATTTCGAAGGAAGTCATGTTCTAGGTTAGTCATCTTCTCAGCAGGTCATCTTCGTTTCGAGACCATTTCGAGGGACGTCATTTTCTGGATTAAGTCATCTTCTTAGTGTGTTTATTTCAGGGGATGTCATTTTCTGACTTAGTCATCTTCTTAGTGGGTCTATTTCGGGGGACGTCATTTTCTGACTTAGTCATCTTCTCTGTTCAGTCTATTTTGAGGGATTTTGAGGGACCTAACAAACACATATTGCCATGAAAGATGATTATTCAGTAACTAGGCCAAAAACTCAACAGTCAATCTTGTTTTTTATATATCTTCATCATCAGTTGAGAGAGAGAGAGACGTCTACTCCCATTACAGCCTCCGTATTATGGTTGCCTTTACAACGGTGAATAAATGTAGATAAAGCATACACTCACGCGTTCACGCTGGTCTGACATTTACTAGGTTAGGTTAATACGAGTAGAATTGGCCACTTAGAATATTGAAAAGTTATGGTGAAATGATTCAGCTACATCTAATAATGGATCTAACCGAGCAGTGGACGCAGATTCAAGCGATTCAAACGATATTTTTTGATTCTATCATTTTTGTTCACTTGACACTGGGTCTATAGTACAGTTGGATCCATTACTAAGATAAATGCAACTGAATGATTTTTATCATAAGAAAAGTCAAAAAATAACATTTCCAATTTGTTATAATTTGTTAGATTTTACTTATTTTCGTTCGTGTACGTACCATCAACCAATTTGATTCCTAGGCCACTACGGACTTTGTCAACGTGACGTTGTAAACCAAATCATAGGAAGTCTCTTACGTTTTGGTTGACAACGTCACTTTAACATAGTCCATAGTGACCTAGAAATAAAATTGGTTGACTGTACCTACTTACAGTAAGGGATAACGATTTGTGTTTTTAATACCTGTAAAAATTAGTTATATTTAAGTTGAATGTTTTTTAACCTAGCTGCGGTGAATCTAAAAGGAGAATTGTATTTGAGTTCAGATGTTTATTTTATTTCTTTTTATTAAAATTTATTTTTTATTTTTTTATAAATATCTCTTTTATTTGAAAATTTTCAAGATTTTTAAGGAACTGAGAATTTAGGCCACGGGATCCGGTTGTTAGTAGGATCTGAGACCCGTGAAAATTTGCATAGCTGCTCAAGAATACAATCTTCAGACTGTCATCCTAAGACTGCCAATGCGATGCCAACCATGAGGAGTTATATAGAGTGTATCTATGCTGGTAATTTCTACGGATTATCTTACCGGAACACAAAAATGCGAACACTGCTGTATGGCGGTAGGTTGATGATAAATGGTAGAAGAGATCCGGTAAGACCTTACACAAGTTACTAGTTATTTAAGATTGGTTACTGCCAAATGCCATGACGCTTTCTAAGATGCCATTTGACGGTTGCTATCTTGGTTCCCAAAATGAATGAATATTGGATTCGGATTGACTTGAAACGAAGATAACATAGTGAGAAGACGACTAACTCAGAAATGAGGTTCCTCGAAATTGACTAATAACGAAGATGACTAAACCAGAATATGACGTCCTTCGAAATTGACTTGAAATGAAGATGACCTACTGAGAAGATGACTAACCCAGAACATGACTTCCCTCGAAATTGTCTCGAAACGAACTGACCTTCTGAGAAGATAACTAACCCAGAACATGACGTCCCTTGAAATTGACTCAAAACGTCGATGACTAACCCAGAACATGACTTCCCTCTAAATTGACCTAAAACGAAGATGACCATTTAAGAAGATGACTAACTCAGAACATGACGTCTCACGAAATTGTCTCGAAACGAAGTTGACCTGCTGAGAAGATGACTAACCCAGAACATGACGTCCCTCGAAATTGCCTCGAAACGAACATGACCTGCTGAAAAGATGACTAACCTAGAACATGATTTCCTTCGAAATTGACTTAAAACGATGATGACCTACCTCGCCAAAAGGCCGAACTTAGATGCGCGTTATATTCGTAATTTTTGATTGATTTGAAAAAGAAAAAAATACGTATTCAATATTTTTTGATTATCTTACTGACGGACCCCTGTTATAAATTACTTTTGATAAGGTTTTTATAAAAATTAAATAAAACCCGCCTTTAAAAAGCACTAAAATTTATTTTAAAATGTTAGGTCATAGCGATGGAACCTGACCCTTAGTAGGGACAGATGGAATTTCTTCCACACATCCACACTAGCTGGCTTTTTGGTAGGGATCGATGGAATTTCTTCCACACATCCACACTAGCTAGCTTTTTGGTAGGGATCGATGGAATTTCTTCCACACATCCACACTAGCTAGCTTTTTGGTAGGGATCGATGAAATTTCTTCCACACATCCACACTAGCTAGCTTTTTGGTAGGGATCGATGGACTTTCTTCCACACATCCACACTAGCTGGCTTTTTGGTAGGGATCGATGGAATTTCTTCCACACTAGCTAGCTTTTTGGTAGGGATCGATGGAATTTCTTCCACACATCCACACTAGCTGGCTTTTTGGTAGGGATCGTTGACGTTCTTCCACACATCCACACTAGCTGGCTTTTGGGTAGGGACAGATGGAATTTCTTCCACACATCCACACTAGCTGGCTTTTTGGTAGGGATCGATGGAATTTCTTCCACACTAGCTAGCTTTTTGGTAGGGATCGATGGAATTTCTTCCACACATCCACACTAGCTGGCTTTTTGGTAGGGATCGATGGAATTTCTTCCACACATCCACACTAGCTGGCTTTTGGGTAGGGACAGATGGAATTTCATCCACACATCCACACTAGCTGGCTTTTTGGTAGGGATCGATGGAATTTCTTCCACACATCCACACTAGCTAGCTTTTTGGTAGGGATCGATGGAATTTCTTCCACATATCCACACTAGCTGGCTTTTTGGTAGGGATCGATGGAATTTCTTCCACACATCCACACTAGCTGGCTTTTGGGTAGGGACAGATGGAATTTCTTTCACACATCCATACTAGCTGGCTTTTTGGTAGGGATCGATGGAATTTCTTCCACACATCCACACTAGCTAGCTTTTTGGTAGGGATCGATGGATTTTCGTCCACACATCCACACTAGCTGGCTTTTTGGTAGGGATCAATGGAATTTCTTCCACACATCCACACTAGCTGGCTTTTGGGTAGGGACGGATGGAATTTCTTCTACACATCCACACTAGCTGGCTTTTTGGTAGGGATCGATGGAATTTCTTCCACACATCCACACTAGCTAGCTTTTTGGTAGGGATCGATGGATTTTCGTCCACACATCCACACTAGCTGGCTTTTTGGTAGGGATCGATGGAATTTCTTCCACACTTCCATACTAGCTGGCTTTTTGGTAGGCATCGATGGAATTTCTTCCACACTAGCTAGCTTTTTGGTAGGGATCGATGGATTTTCGTCCACACATCCACACTAGCTGGCTTTTTGGTAGGGATCGATGGAATTTCTTCCACACTTCCATACTAGCTGGCTTTTTGGTAGGGATCGATGGAATTTCTTCCACACTAACTAGCTTTTTGGCAGGGATTGATGGAATTTCTTCCACACTTCCACACTAGCTGGCTTTTTGGTAGGGATCGATGGAATTTCTTCCACACATCCACACTAGCTAGCTTTTTGGTAGGGATCGATGGATTTTCGTCCACACATCCACACTAACTGGCTTTTTGGTAGGGATCGATGGAATTTCTTCCACACTTCCATACTAGCTGGCTTTTTGGTAGGCATCGATGGAATTTCTTCCACACTAGCTAGCTTTTTGGTAGGGATCGATGGATTTTCGTCCACACATCCACACTAGCTGGCTTTTTGGTAGGGATCGATGGAATTTCTTCCACACTTCCATACTAGCTGGCTTTTTGGTAGGGATCGATGGAATTTATTCCACACTAACTAGCTTTTTGGCAGGGATTGATGGAATTTCTTCCACACTTCCACACTAGCTGGCTTTTTGGTAGGGATCGATGGAATTTCTTCCACACTTCCATACTAGCTGGCTTTTTGGTAGGCATCGATGGAATTTCTTCCACACTAGCTAGCTTTTTGGTAGGGATCGATGGATTTTCGTCCACACATCCACACTAGCTGGCTTTTTGGTAGGGATCGATGGAATTTCTTCCACACTTCCATACTAGCTGGCTTTTTGGTAGGGATCGATGGAATTTCTTCCACACTAGCTAGCTTTTTGGTAGGGATCGATGGATTTTCGTCCACACATCCACACTAGCTGGCTTTTTGGTAGGGATCGATGGAATTTCTTCCACACATCCACACTAGCTGGCTTTTGGGTAGGGACAGATGGAATTTCTTCCACACATCCACACTAGCTGGCTTTTTGGTAGAGATCGATGGAATTTCTTCCACACATCCACACTAGCTAGCTTTTTGGTAGGGATCGATGGATTTTCGTCCACACATCGACACTAGCTGGCTTTTTGATAGGGATCGATGGAATTTCTTCCACACTTCCATACTAGCTGGCTTTTTGGTAGGCATCGATGGAATTTCTTCCACACTAGCTAGCTTTTTGGTAGGGATCGATGGATTTTCGTCCACACATCCACACTAGCTGGCTTTTTGGTATGGATCGATGGAATTTCTTCCACACATCCACACTAGCTAGCTTTTTGGTAGGGATCGATGGAATTTCTTCCACATATCCACACTAGCTGGCTTTTTGGTAGGGATCGATGGAATTTCTTCCACACATCCACACTAGCTGGCTTTTGGGTAGGGACAGATGGAATTTCTTTCACACATCCATACTAGCTGGCTTTTTGGTAGGGATCAATGGAATTTCTTCCACACATCCACACTAGCTAGCTTTTCGGTAGGGATCGATGGATTTTCGTCCACACATCCACACTAGCTGGCTTTTTGGTAGGGATCAATGGAATTTCTTCCACACATCCACACTAGCTGGCTTTTGGGTAGGGACGGATGGAATTTCTTCCACACATCCACACTAGCTGGCTTTTTGGTAGGGATCGATGGAATTTCTTCCACACATCCACACTAGCTAGCTTTTTGGTAGGGATCGATGGATTTTCGTCCACACATCCACACTAGCTGGCTTTTTGGTAGGGATCGATGGAATTTCTTCCACACTTCCATACTAGCTGGCTTTTTGGTAGGCATCGATGGAATTTCTTCCACACTAGCTAGCTTTTTGGTAGGGATCGATGGATTTTCGTCCACACATCCACACTGTTCAGGCATTATAATCTTTTAATATGTGGGTAAGTCACATCTGCGGTAGGTCGGCGCGTGAAGAAATTTGAGGGTAGCAAAAAGACAAGCGCTCGGCACTTGGTCCTAAATCGGCTCCCAAATCGGACGTGTATTTCGGTGTGTCGTTGTGTGTACGAGTACCTAGGCGAAATAGCTGGCCAGCTCGGACTCGCAACCTAGACTTTGGAGTGTTCTGGAGTAAGGCGTGACTAAGGCGTGCCAACGGACAGACCGAGGTGAGTGGCTTATTTCATATTGAACGAGTGTAATGCCTGTGACTGTAACCCCTGGGGAAAACTAGAAAAACCAGGACTGCATCACTGACTTATCGAAGGGTTCCTTACACGAACATAATTTTGGTCCATCGAGCCTGGATAGGTTTTTCATTTGGTTAGCTTAGGGTATCAGTAAATTTGTTATTAATATCGGTATCGTGTCCGTTATTTTATTCGGTTAAGTTTACGGAGATTTATATCTATAGAACGGCGTATGGCACGACAACCGGAATTTCGAAAAAAATATGTAGAATTTATGACGGAATATTTAAAACTCGGTCACATGGCGGTTTCTGACTTTGATGTCGGGTCTGGGCAAGAACATCATTTTTTATGTCATCATGGAGTCTTTAAAAAATCGGGTGATGTTGACAAAATTCGAGTCGTTTTTGATGGAAGTGTGCAGACGACCACAGGCGTATCTTTGAATGATTGTTTGCATTCCGGGCCGCGATTACAGAACGATATTACTCAAATAATAATTAACTTTCGGTTACCGCGGTTCGTATTTACTACTGACGTAAAAATGATGTTCAGACAGACATGGGTACATTCGGAAGATCGGAAATATCAACTTATATTCTGGCGACCGTCACCGGACGAACCTTTACTTGTTTACGAATTGACAACAAATACCTACGGCTTAAAATCGAGTCCGTTCATTGCAATTCGGTGTTTGCATCAGTTGGCTAATGACGAAGAAAATAGGTACCCACGCGCGGCTCAGTTATTACGCCGTCAAAGCTACGTGGATGATTTAAACGGAGGGTCGGACACGCTGGACTCCGCTAGGAAATTGCGGGATGAGCTGGTGGCGCTCATGGGCACGGCCGGCTATGAATTGCGCAAATGGTCGTCAAACGTGCCAGAGCTATTGGACGGTTTACCGTCAGATCATCTGGAGACTCTTCGGTCATTTGACGCGGATACGGACGGTTCCGGTTTTATAAAGGTTTTAGGTATCCAGTGGGATCCAAAATGTGATAGTTTCTCTTACCGACTGCAATTGCCGGTAGAAGGAACTATTACTCGGCGGACTGTTTTATCCTTGTCAGCTCGACTGTACGACCCCCTTGGCTGGGCTTGTGCAGTAGTGTTTAAAATAAAATTATTATTACAAACCCTTCTTACCACTTCTAGCAATTCGAGGAAAATAGATTGGGACGCTCCCGCACCGGAAGAGATAGTTCGGAATTGGAAAGAGATTCTCGAGGACTTACCAAATTTGCAACAGATATCTATACCTAGGTGTATAAAATTGAACGGTAAAAGTACATATTCAATTCACGGTTTTTGTGACGGATCCTCGGTCGGTTTTGCATCTGCAGTTTATTTACGGTCGGCAAACGCAGACGGTACGGTTCGAGTTAGGCTACTTATGGCTAAATCCCGCGTAGCCCCTCTTAAGACAAAACATACTATTCCAAAAATGGAATTAAATGGGGCAACCCTTTTAACCACTCTTATAAACCATGTCGTCACTTCACTTGAGAGTGATATCGAATTAGACAGGGTAGTAGGTTGGTGTGATAGTACCATTGTATTGGCATGGTTAAAAACTCCCCCTCACAAATTGCAAGTGTACGAAGGCAATCGGGTTTCACAAATGCTTTCCTCTAAAGTGGACATCAATTGGCGTCACGTTCCCGGCGAACTGAATTGTGCGGATGTAGCGTCGCGCGGAGCGACGGCGAGCGAGTTGCTGCGGCACCCGCTGTGGTGGGAGCCGCACTGGCTGCGGGAGTCGCCGGCCAAGTGGCCTGGCGAGTGTTCAGATTTCCCGGCGGATATGTTACCCGGTTTACGGCCTAGTGTCAATGTCGGTATTTTGGACTCGGATTTTAATTTATTTGATCGGTTTAGTTCATTTGACAAATTGGTAAATGTAACGGCTTATTTACTACGGTTTATTCGGCATTGTAAAAAAAAAAAGGATAAAAACGTCGGCAAAATGATTTCGGTTTCGGAACGTAAAAATGCGATAGCTTGCTTAATACGAATTGTTCAAAAGGAACATTACGGAGAAGAAATATTGGCGGTACGAAATGGAAAATGTATAAAAAATTCACTAAGGCGGTTGAATTTGTTTATAGATAGCAAAACCAATTTGCTTCGAGTCGGCGGTAGAATCGGTGCATCGGATTTACCTTACAACGCGCGACATCCAATTTTGTTACCAGGCAAGTGTAGGTTTACGGAAATTTTAGTAACACACTATCATAAGGTATACTGCCATGTCGGCGCTAATGCATTAGAGTCTATTTTATCTTGGACGTATTGGATAGTTGCAGCTCGGCGGGTGACGCGGCACGTTACCTTCAAATGCATACGGTGCTTCCGAGCGCAGCCGCGGCTGGACCAGCCCTTCATGGCGGACTTACCCTCCGATCGGGTGAGAGGCATCCGACCATTTCTTGGTACCGCAACCGATTTTGCTGGTCCATTTCACATTAAATCAAGCGTGCTTCGGAACGCAAAAATTCAGAAATGTTATTTATGTATTTTTGTTTGTCTAAGCACTAAGAGTGTGCACTTGGAGATTGTTAGTCAACTAACGGTCGAAGCATTCGTAGCGGCGTTTACTCGGTTTATATCACGGCGAGGGCTTCCCTCATTAGTTCGGTCGGATTGCGGTACTAACTATACGGGCACGGATAAATATTTAAAGGAACTGCGAGTTTTCTTACGGGATCATCAATCGGAAATCGATCGGGAATTTGTCAAAAACGACATTAAATGGCTTTTCAACGCTCCGTCCAGTCCAAACCACGGTGGATTATTTGAAGCGGCGGTTAAATCGGCAAAAACTCATGCCAAGCGCGTACTCGGCGAAGCTCGGTTGACGTTCGAAGAACTCACCACGTTCTTCACGAAGGTGGAGGCCGTGATGAACTCGCGACCGTTGTGTCCTCTTAGTACAGACCCAGCGGACTTGGAAATATTGACTCCCGGGCATTTTTTAATCGGCCAGCCCCTAGTAGCTCTTCCCGAATATCCTTACACGGAGGCCAATATGTCTCGGTTGTCTCGGTTTGAACAGATACAAAGGATGACCCAACATTTTTGGAACCGCTGGAAAAGTGAATACCTTCATACGCTTCAACAACGCTTTAAATGGACCTCGCATACGGAACCTCCTAAGTTAGACGATCTAGTTTTAATTAAAGAGGATAACCTTTCACCTCTACAATGGAGACGTGGAAGGCTAGTTAATCTTTTACCGGGTAAAGACGGGGTCATACGGGTTGCCGAAGTCAAAACCCAAAGTGGTGTCTTGTTGAGACCCGTCTCAAAATTGTGTAGGTTACCTTTAGGGAATGAATAACCAAGGCGGGCTTGGTTAGGCGGGGGGATGTTCAGGCATTATAATCTTTTAATATGTGGGTAAGTCACATCTGCGGTAGGTCGGCGCGTGAAGAAATTTGAGGGTAGCAAAAAGACAAGCGCTCGGCACTTGGTCCTAAATCGGCTCCCAAATCGGACGTGTATTTCGGTGTGTCGTTGTGTGTACGAGTACCTAGGCGAAATAGCTGGTCAGCTCGGACTCGCAACCTAGACTTTGGAGTGTTCTGGAGTAAGGCGTGACTAAGGCGTGCCAACGGACAGACCGAAGTGAGTGGCTTATTTCATATTGAACGAGTGTAATGCCTGTGACTGTAACCCCTGGGGAAAACTAGAAAAACCAGGACTGCATCACTGACTTATCGAAGGGTTCCTTACACGAACACACACTAGCTGGCTTTTTGGTAGGGATCGATGGAATTTCTTCCACACTTCCATACTAGCTGGCTTTTTGGTAGGGATCGATGGAATTTCTTCCACACTAACTAGCTTTTTGGCAGGGATTGATGGAATTTCTTCCACACTTCCACACTAGCTGGCTTTTTGGTAGGGATCGATGGAATTTCTTCCACACATCCACACTAGCTAGCTTTTTGGTAGGGATCGATGGATTTTCGTCCACACATCCACACTAGCTGGCTTTTTGGTAGGGATCGATGGAATTTCTTCCACACTTCCATACTAGCTGGCTTTTTGGTAAGGATCGATGGAATTTCTTCCACACTTCCACACTAGCTAGCTTTTTGGTAGGGATCGATGGAATTTCTTCCACATATCCACACTAGCTGGCTTTTTGGAAGGGATCGATGGAATTTCTTCCACACATCCACACTAGCTGGCTTTTGGGTAGGGACAGATGGAATTTCTTTCATACATCCATACTAGCTGGCTTTTTGGTAGGGATCGATGGAATTTCTTCCACACATCCACACTAGCTAGCTTTTTGGTAGGGATCGATGGATTTTCGTCCACACATCCACACTAGCTGGCTTTTTGAAAGAAAGAAAGAAAGAAAGAAAAATACATTTATTCACTAACCACAACAAAACACAGAAAAAAAAGTAAAAACAGTAAACTAAAACTAAAACAAAGTGGTGGTGTGTCTTCGTGGCAGTGAATCGGATACTGGCTCAGCATGATGCTGAGGTGCTAAGCACCTGCAGCGCTGATTTTCAGCCAGCACCGAGTGTGACAGACAGACGGAACGCTATACAAACTAATAAATAAATGAAACGTATATACTATTAAACAAATACTTATAGTGAGACCTTATAAAAAGATATAATGAGGGACATAAAACATTACATAAACATATATTAAATAGTAAAAGACCTACTTAGCTAGTATACAGCATAGACCGTTCATAAAATAAAACTACAAATAAAAAGACAAATAAAAAGGAAAAGAAGATACTTAGTGCTGGATAGGAAATTAGGATTTTTGGAGCGTCAACAAACAACCCTTAAGCTTACGCTTAAAGGTGTACCTGCTAAGCGCTCCTTGGATGGGAGGAGGGAGATCATTCCAGCACTTGGACGCCGCGAACTTGAAACTACCGCGAAAAGCCGCGGTTCGGTGCAGCGGCACAATCGCCCTACATTTAAACCGGCGCACACTACTCGACCACTGGACCTTTTTAAAGAGGTACGACGGGGTCTCATGCTGCACTACACCGAACATAAGGGTCGCCAGGTGCATGCGCCTCCGCGCAGACATGTTTAGCAAGTTAGCGGCGTTCAAATACGGAGTGATGTGGGAGCGGGGAGGGACTCTGAAACAAAAACGAGCACATGCGTTTTGAACTCGTTGTATTAGCCTCTTGGATCGACCAAGTATGCAACCATCATAAACGACATCGCAATAGTTTAACCTTGATAATATAAGTGATTCACACAGGTGGACACGCAGATCAACACTGAGGTAATCACTAATATTATAAAGGATTTTGAGGCGGTAAAAGCAGTTGCTAACGACTCTAGCTACGTGGCTCTCAAAGCGCAGCTCACTGTCCATAAGTAGGCCAAGGTTACTTGCTTCGACCACCCGCTCTATTGGTTCGCCCATGATAGCTACATCCCCGGTCGCCAGGCTATCCAGAGTTTTACGGGTTTGATGTCTCGATCCAAACACTAAATATTTGGACTTCTTGGGATTGAGTACGAGGCAGTTCCTACCCGACCAAGACGCAACCCGATCGAGGTCAGCATTGATGTTCTCTACGGCGGTGACTGTATCTGAGGGTGCGCTGGAAGCGTAAAGTTGTAAGTCATCGGCGTAGAGGTGGTACTTACTGCTCTTTATACTGGAAATAATATCACTGCTATAGAGTATAAAGAGCAGAGGACCCAGGATCGAACCCTGCGGCACTCCTCTGGTCACAAGACCAGGAGAGGACAGCATAGCACGACCTGGCACTGTGAGTAACTCGACCGTCTGCGCTCGGCCTGACAGATAACTGTCAAACCACTTGACCGCTGCGACATCAAACCCGTAAAATGACATCTTCGATAATAGTAAGGGCACGCTAATGCAATCGAAAGCCCTAGAGAAATCCAATTTTTGGTAGGGATCGATGGAATTTCTTCCACACTAGCTAGCTTTTTGATAGGGATCGATGGAATTTCTTCCACACATCCACACTAGCTGGCTTTTTGGTAGGGATCGATGGAATTTCTTCCACACATCCACACTAGCTGGCTTTTGGGTAGGGACAGATGGAATTTCTTCCACACATCCACACTAGCTGGCTTTTTGGTAGGGATCGATGGAATTTCTTCCACACTAGCTAGCTTTTTGGTAGGGATCGATGGAATTTCTTCCACACATCCACACTAGCTGGCTTTTTGGTAGGGACAGATGGAATTTCATCCACACATCCACACTAGCTGGCTTTTTGGTAGGGATCGATGGAATTTCTTCCACACATCCACACTAGCTAGCTTTTTGGTAGGGATCGATGGAATTTCTTCCACATATCCACACTAGCTGGCTTTTTGGTAGGGATCGATGGAATTTCTTCCACACATCCACACTAGCTGGCTTTTGGGTAGGGACAGATGGAATTTCTTTCACACATCCATACTAGCTGGCTTTTTGGTAGGGATCGATGGAATTTCTTCCACACATCCACACTAGCTAGCTTTTTGGTAGGGATCGATGGATTTTCGTCCACACATCCACACTAGCTGGCTTTTTGGTAGGGATCGATGGAATTTCTTCCACACATCCACACTAGCTGGCTTTTTGGTAGGGACAGATGGAATTTCTTCCACACATCCACACTAGCTGGCTTTTTGGTAGGGATCGATGGAATTTCTTCCACACATCCACACTAGCTAGCTTTTTGGTAGGGATCGATGGATTTTCGTCCACACATCCACACTAGCTGGCTTTTTGGTAGGGATCGATGGAATTTCTTCCACACTTCCATACTAGCTGGCTTTTTGGTAGGCATCGATGGAATTTCTTCCACACTAGCTAGCTTTTTGGTAGGGATCGATGGATTTTCGTCCACACATCCAC
This sequence comes from Acleris sparsana, assembly GCA_923062465.1. NCBI lineage: Eukaryota > Metazoa > Arthropoda > Insecta > Lepidoptera > Tortricidae > Acleris > Acleris sparsana. The sequence goes on along the minus strand of OV281285.1, from coordinate 44,017,185 downwards.
ACTAGCTGGCTTTTTGGTAGGGATCGATGGAATTTCTTCCACACATCCACACTAGCTGGCTTTTTGGTAGGGATCGATGGAATTTCTTCCACACTAACTAGCTTTTTGGCAGGGATTGATGGAATTTCTTCCACACTTCCACACTAGCTGGCTTTTTGGTAGGGATCGATGGAATTTCTTCCACACTTCCATACTAGCTGGCTTTTTGGTAGGCATCGATGGAATTTCTTCCACACTAGCTAGCTTTTTGGTAGGGATCGATGGATTTTCGTCCACACATCCACACTAGCTGGCTTTTTGGTAGGGATCGATGGAATTTCTTCCACACTTCCATACTAGCTGGCTTTTTGGTAGGGATCGATGGAATTTCTTCCACACTAGCTAGCTTTTTGGTAGGGATCGATGGATTTTCGTCCACACATCCACACTAGCTGGCTTTTTGGTAGGGATCGATGGAATTTCTTCCACACATCCACACTAGCTGGCTTTTGGGTAGGGACAGATGGAATTTCTTCCACACATCCACACTAGCTGGCTTTTTGGTAGAGATCGATGGAATTTCTTCCACACATCCACACTAGCTAGCTTTTTGGTAGGGATCGATGGATTTTCGTCCACACATCGACACTAGCTGGCTTTTTGATAGGGATCGATGGAATTTCTTCCACACTTCCATACTAGCTGGCTTTTTGGTAGGCATCGATGGAATTTCTTCCACACTAGCTAGCTTTTTGGTAGGGATCGATGGATTTTCGTCCACACATCCACACTAGCTGGCTTTTTGGTAGGGATCGATGAAATTTCTTCCACACTAGCTAGCTTTTTGATAGGGATCGATGGAATTTCTTCCACACATCCACACTAGCTGGCTTTTTGGTAGGGATCGATGGAATTTCTTCCACACATCCACACTAGCTGGCTTTTTGGTAGGGATCGATGGAATTTCTTCCACACATCCACACTAGCTGGCTTTTGGGTAGGGACAGATGGAATTTCATCCACACATCCACACTAGCTGGCTTTTTGGTAGGGATCGATGGAATTTCTTCCACACATCCACACTAGCTAGCTTTTTGGTAGGGATCGATGGAATTTCTTCCACATATCCACACTAGCTGGCTTTTTGGTAGGGATCGATGGAATTTCTTCCACACATCCACACTAGCTGGCTTTTGGGTAGGGACAGATGGAATTTCTTTCACACATCCATACTAGCTGGCTTTTTGGTTGGGATCGATGGAATTTCTTCCACACATCCACACTAGCTAGCTTTTTGGTAGGGATCGATGGATTTTCGTCCACACATCCACACTAGCTGGCTTTTTGGTAGGGATCGATGGAATTTCTTCCACACATCCACACTAGCTGGCTTTTGGGTAGGGACAGATGGAATTTCTTCCACACATCCACACTAGCTGGCTTTTTGGTAGAGATCGATGGAATTTCTTCCACACATCCACACTAGCTAGCTTTTTGGTAGGGATGGATGGAATTTCTTCCACACTAGCTAGCTTTTTGGCAGGGATTGATGGAATTTCTTCCACACTTCCACACTAGCTGGCTTTTTGGTAGGGATCGATGGAATTTCTTCCACACATCCACACTAGCTAGCTTTTTGGTAGGGATCGATGGATTTTCGTCCACACATCCACACTAGCTGGCTTTTTGGTAGGGATCGATGGAATTTCTTCCACACTTCCATACTAGCTGGCTTTTTGGTAGGGATCGATGGAATTTCTTCCACACTTCCACACTAGCTAGCTTTTTGGTAGGGATCGATGGAATTTCTTCCACACTTCCACACTAGCTACTGTGTTGGTGCCGGCCGAGAATAGCACCACCACATCTCTTCCCGTGGGTGTCGTAAGAGGCGACTAAGGGATAAACCGGAGGATGGGCAGCAGCGTCCTCCGCGGACTACATGGTATAACTGCGGTCGCCAACCCGCCTGCCAAGCGTGGCGACTACGGCATTTTCCCCCCCAATGGTATGAGTTTGAGTGGAAAGCCTTGGGGGAGGCCTATGTCCAGCAGTGGACGTGTTTCGGCTGACATGATGGCATGATGTTCTACACTAGCTAGCTTTTTGGTAGGGATTCATGGAATTTCTTCCACGCATCCACACTAGCTGGCTTTTTGGTAGGGATCGATGGAATTTCTTCCACACTTTCATACTAGCTGGCTTTTTGGTAGGGATCGATGGAATTTCTTCCACACATCCACACTAGCTGGCTTTTGGGTAGGGACAGATGGAATTTCTTTCATACATCCATACTAGCTGGCTTTTTGGTAGGGATCGATGGAATTTCTTCCACACATCCACACTAGCTAGCTTTTTGGTAGGGATCGATGGATTTTCGTCCACACATCCACACTAGCTGGCTTTTTGAAAGAAAGAAAGAAAGAAAGAAAAATACATTTATTCACTAACCACAACAAAACACAGAAAAAAAAGTAAAAACAGTAAACTAAAACTAAAACAAAGTGGTGGTGTGTCTTCGTGGCAGTGAATCGGATACTGGCTCAGCATGATGCTGAGGTGCTAAGCACCTGCAGCGCTGATTTTCAGCCAGCACCGAGTGTGACAGACAGACGGAACGCTATACAAACTAATAAATAAATGAAACGTATATACTATTAAACAAATACTTATAGTGAGACCTTATAAAAAGATATAATGAGGGACATAAAACATTACATAAACATATATTAAATAGTAAAAGACCTACTTAGCTAGTATACAGCATAGACCGTTCATAAAATAAAACTACAAATAAAAAGACAAATAAAAAGGAAAAGAAGATACTTAGTGCTGGATAGGAAATTAGGATTTTTGGAGCGTCAACAAACAACCCTTAAGCTTACGCTTAAAGGTGTACCTGCTAAGCGCTCCTTGGATGGGAGGAGGGAGATCATTCCAGCACTTGGACGCCGCGAACTTGAAACTACCGCGAAAAGCCGCGGTTCGGTGCAGCGGCACAATCGCCCTACATTTAAACCGGCGCACACTACTCGACCACTGGACCTTTTTAAAGAGGTACGACGGGGTCTCATGCTGCACTACACCGAACATAAGGGTCGCCAGGTGCATGCGCCTCCGCGCAGACATGTTTAGCAAGTTAGCGGCGTTCAAATACGGAGTGATGTGGGAGCGGGGAGGGACTCTGAAACAAAAACGAGCACATGCGTTTTGAACTCGTTGTATTAGCCTCTTGGATCGACCAAGTATGCAACCATCATAAACGACATCGCAATAGTTTAACCTTGATAATATAAGTGATTCACACAGGTGGACACGCAGATCAACACTGAGGTAATCACGAATATTATAAAGGATTTTGAGGCGGTAAAAGCAGTTGCTAACGACTCTAGCTACGTGGCTCTCAAAGCGCAGCTCACTGTCCATAAGTAGGCCAAGGTTACTTGCTTCGACCACCCGCTCTATTGGTTCGCCCATGATAGCTACATCCCCGGTCGCCAGGCTATCCAGAGTTTTACGGGTTTGATGTCTCGATCCAAACACTAAATATTTGGACTTCTTGGGATTGAGTACGAGGCAGTTCCTACCCGACCAAGACGCAACCCGATCGAGGTCAGCATTGATGTTCTCTACGGCGGTGACTGTATCTGAGGGTGCGCTGGAAGCGTAAAGTTGTAAGTCATCGGCGTAGAGGTGGTACTTACTGCTCTTTATACTGGAAATAATATCACTGCTATAGAGTATAAAGAGCAGAGGACCCAGGATCGAACCCTGCGGCACTCCTCTGGTCACAAGACCAGGAGAGGACAGCATAGCACGACCTGGCACTGTGAGTAACTCGACCGTCTGCGCTCGGCCTGACAGATAACTGTCAAACCACTTGACCGCTGCGACATCAAACCCGTAAAATGACATCTTCGATAATAGTAAGGGCACGCTAATGCAATCGAAAGCCCTAGAGAAATCCAATTTTTGGTAGGGATCGATGGAATTTCTTCCACACTAGCTAGCTTTTTGATAGGGATCGATGGAATTTCTTCCACACATCCACACTAGCTGGCTTTTTGGTAGGGATCGATGGAATTTCTTCCACACATCCACACTAGCTGGCTTTTGGGTAGGGACAGATGGAATTTCTTCCACACATCCACACTAGCTGGCTTTTTGGTAGGGATCGATGGAATTTCTTCCACACTAGCTAGCTTTTTGGTAGGGATCGATGGAATTTCTTCCACACATCCACACTAGCTGGCTTTTTGGTAGGGACAGATGGAATTTCATCCACACATCCACACTAGCTGGCTTTTTGGTAGGGATCGATGGAATTTCTTCCACACATCCACACTAGCTAGCTTTTTGGTAGGGATCGATGGAATTTCTTCCACATATCCACACTAGCTGGCTTTTTGGTAGGGATCGATGGAATTTCTTCCACACATCCACACTAGCTGGCTTTTGGGTAGGGACAGATGGAATTTCTTTCACACATCCATACTAGCTGGCTTTTTGGTAGGGATCGATGGAATTTCTTCCACACATCCACACTAGCTAGCTTTTTGGTAGGGATCGATGGATTTTCGTCCACACATCCACACTAGCTGGCTTTTTGGTAGGGATCGATGGAATTTCTTCCACACATCCACACTAGCTGGCTTTTGGGTAGGGACAGATGGAATTTCTTCCACACATCCACACTAGCTGGCTTTTTGGTAGGGATCGATGGAATTTCTTCCACACATCCACACTAGCTAGCTTTTTGGTAGGGATCGATGGATTTTCGTCCACACATCCACACTAGCTGGCTTTTTGGTAGGGATCGATGGAATTTCTTCCACACTTCCATACTAGCTGGCTTTTTGGTAGGCATCGATGGAATTTCTTCCACACTAGCTAGCTTTTTGGTAGGGATCGATGGATTTTCGTCCACACATCCACACTAGCTGGCTTTTTGGTAGGGATCGATGGAATTTCTTCCACACTTCCATACTAGCTGGCTTTTTGGTAGGGATCGATGGAATTTCTTCCACACTAACTAGCTTTTTGGCAGGGATTGATGGAATTTCTTCCACACTTCCACACTAGCTGGCTTTTTGGTAGGGATCGATGGAATTTCTTCCACACTTCCATACTAGCTGGCTTTTTGGTAGGCATCGATGGAATTTCTTCCACACTAGCTAGCTTTTTGGTAGGGATCGATGGATTTTCGTCCACACATCCACACTAGCTGGCTTTTTGGTAGGGATCGATGGAATTTCTTCCACACTTCCATACTAGCTGGCTTTTTGGTAGGGATCGATGGAATTTCTTCCACACTAGCTAGCTTTTTGGTAGGGATCGATGGATTTTCGTCCACACATCCACACTAGCTGGCTTTTTGGTAGGGATCGATGGAATTTCTTCCACACATCCACACTAGCTGGCTTTTGGGTAGGGACAGATGGAATTTCTTCCACACATCCACACTAGCTGGCTTTTTGGTAGAGATCGATGGAATTTCTTCCACACATCCACACTAGCTAGCTTTTTGGTAGGGATCGATGGATTTTCGTCCACACATCGACACTAGCTGGCTTTTTGATAGGGATCGATGGAATTTCTTCCACACTTCCATACTAGCTGGCTTTTTGGTAGGCATCGATGGAATTTCTTCCACACTAGCTAGCTTTTTGGTAGGGATCGATGGATTTTCGTCCACACATCCACACTAGCTGGCTTTTTGGTAGGGATCGATGAAATTTCTTCCACACTAGCTAGCTTTTTGATAGGGATCGATGGAATTTCTTCCACACATCCACACTAGCTGGCTTTTTGGTAGGGATCGATGGAATTTCTTCCACACATCCACACTAGCTGGCTTTTTGGTAGGGATCGATGGAATTTCTTCCACACATCCACACTAGCTGGCTTTTGGGTAGGGACAGATGGAATTTCTTCCACACATCCACACTAGCTGGCTTTTTGGTAGGGATCGATGGAATTTCTTCCACACATCCACACTAGCTAGCTTTTTGGTAGGGATCGATGGAATTTCTTCCACATATCCACACTAGCTGGCTTTTTGGTAGGGATCGATGGAATTTCTTCCACACATCCACACTAGCTGGCTTTTGGGTAGGGACAGATGGAATTTCTTTCACACATCCATACTAGCTGGCTTTTTGGTTGGGATCGATGGAATTTCTTCCACACATCCACACTAGCTAGCTTTTTGGTAGGGATCGATGGATTTTCGTCCACACATCCACACTAGCTGGCTTTTTGGTAGGGATCGATGGAATTTCTTCCACACATCCACACTAGCTGGCTTTTGGGTAGGGACAGATGGAATTTCTTCCACACATCCACACTAGCTGGCTTTTTGGTAGAGATCGATGGAATTTCTTCCACACATCCACACTAGCTAGCTTTTTGGTAGGGATGGATGGAATTTCTTCCACACTAGCTAGCTTTTTGGCAGGGATTGATGGAATTTCTTCCACACTTCCACACTAGCTGGCTTTTTGGTAGGGATCGATGGAATTTCTTCCACACATCCACACTAGCTAGCTTTTTGGTAGGGATCGATGGATTTTCGTCCACACATCCACACTAGCTGGCTTTTTGGTAGGGATCGATGGAATTTCTTCCACACTTCCATACTAGCTGGCTTTTTGGTAGGGATCGATGGAATTTCTTCCACACTTCCACACTAGCTAGCTTTTTGGTAGGGATCGATGGAATTTCTTCCACACTTCCACACTAGCTACTGTGTTGGTGCCGGCCGAGAATAGCACCACCACATCTCTTCCCGTGGGTGTCGTAAGAGGCGACTAAGGGATAAACCGGAGGATGGGCAGCAGCGTCCTCCGCGGACTACATGGTATAACTGCGGTCGCCAACCCGCCTGCCAAGCGTGGCGACTACGGCATTTTCCCCCCCAATGGTATGAGTTTGAGTGGAAAGCCTTGGGGGAGGCCTATGTCCAGCAGTGGACGTGTTTCGGCTGACATGATGGCATGATGTTCTACACTAGCTAGCTTTTTGGTAGGGATTCATGGAATTTCTTCCACGCATCCACACTAGCTGGCTTTTTGGTAGGGATCGATGGAATTTCTTCCACACTTTCATACTAGCTGGCTTTTTGGTAGGGATCGATGGAATTTCTTCCACACATCCACACTAGCTGGCTTTTGGGTAGGGACAGATGGAATTTCTTCCACACCACTTTCTGTAAATAAAATGCACTCATTTTCTTCTGCTGCAACTACGAACAAGAAGTGTTTCACTGAACCGACTCAAAATCAACTTCAAACAACTAGCGAACGCGCAAGACAGAGATAGCAGCATAACAACACTACTGCAACAAAGTAACTTATCATTAAAAAAAGTTACGATTCCCGGAACCGACATCAACCTACTATGTGAAACTTCAACTGACGACGTGCGACTATACCTACCACTGGAATTTCGACGTACCGCGTTTGAAGCCACACTCAACATTAGTTATCCGGAATACGCAACACAAGAAAGTTGATGTCACGCAAATACTTCTGGCCTTCAATAAACACCGACGTTGGAAACTGGGCGAAAACATGCATCCCATGTCAGCGAGCGAAAATACAGCGACACACTACAAGTCCTGTGTCATCTTTCAAACCTACTAGTCGATTCAACCACATACACATCGATATAGTCGGCCCGCTACCTACAACATCCGCTGGACATCGCTTCTGCGTCACCATAATCGACCGAGCGACGAGATGGCCCGAAGCTTACCCATTGCAAGAAATCACCGCCGAAGAAGTCGCCAAGGTCGTTTACGAAGGCTGGATCACACGATTCGGATGTCCTTCAACGATGACGACCGATCAAGGACGCCAATTTGAAAGTAGAGTATTCGCTCACCTATCGCAACTACTCGGCATCGAAAAAACACGAACGACACCTTACCATCCACAGTCAAACTGTTTAACGTTGGCACCGCACATTGAAGACAGCGCTGAAAGCTAGACTACTATCCGCTACTACCTGGATCAACGAGCTACCTACAGTTTTACTCGGCGTTCGCGCAGCTACACTCAGCGACACCGGCGTAAGCGCCGCGCAACTCACCTACGGTTGCAATATTCGACTACCCGGTGACCTCTTGTCACAACACCGCGCGACGACGTCACCCTGGACTCCGCTTACGTCGATCAGCTGCGAGACACGATAAGAAATCTGAGACCGACGCCGTATCAACCACACGGTAACTCGAAACCCATTTTCGTACACCGTGACCTTCCAACATGCGATCACGTGTTTATACGAGTGGACGGCACCTTACGACGGACCCTACCGCGTGCTGAAACGGGACGACAAAGTTTACACCGTTCAACTACCAAACAGACAGAGCAACATTTCAATAGACCGATTGAAACCCGCCTATACGATCACGGAACAAATACCTACTTCAACAATAAATTCAACATCTACACCTGTAACATCAAGAAAAACACAACCAGAAAACAACAACAATAGTAACCTGAAACAAATCAACAAGAACCTGGAACAGAACGGACAAGCAAACGAACAAACAAATGAAGACCCGGTACCTACTAACTCAAGGACATCGCGGCGCGGGCGTGTTATTCGCCTGCCGGTACGCTTCGCTTGAGGGGGAGCACTGTAGCTGTAGCTGACTGATTGATTGTTTCGACATTGTCTAAAGGAAACGAGATTGATAATGACGTCGAAGCTTTTTCCTTCTCTCGCCTACTTAATGGCGCCGCGGCGAAGTCAGCCGGTTAGGAGGGAACGATTTTTGGGCGCGCGTTTAATTTATAGGCGCGCGAGATTATCAAATTACGCTTCTGCGCAGGACGCCCGCGCAGGCCGCGCATCAGGCCACCTACGCCCCGTCTCGCTCTAGACCTCTCACTCTCACTTGTAAATTGATTACTCGTACGTTTGTAATACATTTGTGTTATACTGTTAGCTTTAAGTAATCACTTTCTGTAAATAAAATGCACTCATTTTCTTCTGCTGCAACTACGAACAAGAAGTGTTTCACTGAAACCCCTGCAAGCCTCTCCACTTCTACAGGGTGTTTAGATGTTTCAGATATAATTATTAATGGTGTTTCTTTGTTTCGCAGACAAACATTTCATAGTATTTTGTTTCGCAGAAAATGTTTCATGTCATATTTTTTTCCTATAATACTATTTACTTCATTTAAAACATATTGCACAGATAACATAATTCAAACAATTTTAAAATCTCTTTTTTTTATTAATGAAACTAACCAAACAGAAGTCTTTTTAAATGAATATTGTTCGATCGGTATAATATTGGTAAGTATATAAATAAAATATATTACAAAAAGGTTTGAAGTACTTTCTTCAAGTGCTGATTTTCATAGAAAGTTCTGGCCGATAATAAATAAACAAGAACCTTTTTTGAAAACTGACAAATTATTATCATACGTCACGTTTGCTTAAGGGAATTTGTATTTCAAGAAACACATCGACGCTTGATCCGACCGTATCAATAACACGTTTTATTAAATTTCGAATTCGTTCCACTTTACGATTGTGGGCCTCAAAATTATTACGAAAAAAAGTTTATATTGTTATCAAACTCATGTACCTAATATAATAATATACCTACTTACAACTCTGTATATTATGTTTGCTTTGGGCATGTTTCCTAGCTGAATTAGGTAGGGTAAGCCCTCCGGTGAATGAACACTTAAGCATTATTTCAAGTTTGAAAAATCATTACTCTGTATTTATCAATAATTGTAATGGTTTCAAGTAATTGAATCAATCGTCATTTAATAAAAAAGAAAGTAATTTCTGCGATTTTTTATTACGTTTAATTTTTTTGAGTTATAGAAGAATTTATAAAAAAGTACCCAAAAACCCAGTAAATGAACAAAAAACCTAATGAATGAACATAGTGAAACCCAGTAAATGATCAAAGAAAATAATGAACGAACATAGTAAAACCCAGTGAATAAACATTATTAAGATATTTTTAATCAACATAATAGTTATTATTATATAAAAAATCAAGGTTGGTACAGTGTCTACTTAATATTTTAATTATGTCTTTTTATTACAAAAATACACCTATATCTGTATTTAAGTAGGTATAAAAAAAAAAAAAATCACAGGGACAATGTCACACCAATTGACCTAGTCCCAAACTAAGCTCTAGGCTTGTACTATGGGTACTAGACAACGATATAAATACTTACATAGAGAAATATATACTTAAATACATAGAAAACATCCATGACTCAGAAACAAATATTTGCGCTCATCACACAAACATCAGCACTTACCGGGATTTGAACCCAGGACCGCCAGCTTCGTAGGCAGGGTCACTACCAACTACGCCAGCGCGTCGCGTCGTCGTCGTCGTATAAATTAAGCACTTAATATCTTTATTAATTAAGACAATATTAATAATCTTCTTGTTATCAAATCACACCCATTTTAACCCGAGCTTTATAATAAAACTTAATAACAATCATTAAACTCTGCTGATACTTGTAATAAGTCTTTAAATTAGTCAAAATAATCATCATTTGGGACAAAAATAATAATTTAGGAACTAAAACTTATAAAATGGACAAAGCCACCTTTGTCGTTATGTTGTTCATACATAGGATTAGTAGACCTGTATCTAGTAAATGAACAAAGCCAAATTTCTATAGTCCATTTACTAGACTTTTCATGACTATGAATGAACACTAGTGTTCCAATACTGGCTCAAAGAATCAGAATCGTTGTTTATGTAGAATCTCAAAAAACAACCTAAATACGATTACGTTATCAGATAAATTAAGAATAAAATCATAATTGAGTCACCACTAGTAAATGAACACACTGTTTATGTATTGGTTTTAAAACATTTGATAATAGCAGGTTTCAATCTTATTATTACCAAATAACTAAACTTTCTAGTGTCATACCTCAAACAAGCACTTCTAATGTTACTACAAACATGCACTCTTACTTGGGATCTAATTTTTCCATACGAAATTTCAAAAACAGAACCACGTGAACTTCAAACGCCGACCATGTTGAAATTGGTCGCAAATAAATTTACCAAGTGTTGCCATTGCATAGGAAACCGAGTTGCTAATAAGGAAAAAATTACGACAAGTGGTAGAAGTGCCTACATTTCTTATATTAGGTAAAAAACGTGATTTTGTTCATTCACTGGGGGGGGTTATAGGTAGGTATAAATTGTTGATATCTGCAATACCGGTTCGATACCAACCACTGCTAGAATCGGATAACTACAAACATGGAAAGCAAAAACATTTGTTTAATTTGCAGCTGCCAGTCAGCCAATTGTATTTATCATATAACTGTGGAAGTGTGTAAAATAATCATTTTTATGTCTGAACGAGCGCGTCCTAACTTAATGAAATAATTTTTTTATTTTAAACTTTGAAAAACATGTTAGTTCAAGTAGGTAATCTGTAAGACAACACTTAATTTGAACCAATGCGGCCATTTGTACTTTGAGTACAGACAAAAATATTGAAACCAAACCACGAATATAACCTAAATAGATAGCACATAAAACCAAACAAACCTCCGTCGTCGCCACGAAACACCAAATAACATAATCCAACCCATATCCAACCAGTACAACAATCACAAAACACTGAGCGTGCTAAATTTCACTAGTTCAGTCTCATAAAGTACAATAATAACACAAATTATTAACAAAACTTTAAAACAAACACGGTATATTTACAAACACCGCGAAAGTAATGGCGTAATGTTAAAAAAGGATGCCAAATTATTATTTTAGAGGTCGTGTGCGACGGCGACGGCGCTATTTTGGAGTGTGCTCGCGGAAAAAGAAAGTTAATGCATGCATTTAAAGTTTAAAATTGGATGAATTAAGCCGGATTTCGACGGTCGGACTTGCTCTAATTTGTCTGGTTTTTTCTGCCGCTGTGTCTATGTGTGCGTGTTTGAAGCGCTAGGAAATTGTTTGAATGTGTTAGTGCGAGTCCGGCGCTGAGTCACCGGATTGTATGGCGATTTTAATTGTAGGTGTAAGTTCGAGCGCAGTGAAATTTAACCGAGCGTATGTGCGTGTGTACATTACGGCGTTTTGTTCATGCATCGTATTATGAAAATGGGTTTTAGGTTCATTCCGTCTTAATTTCAGTTTACCCTTTTACCAATACTCCTACAACTCAAAAGGACTTAGTGTCAAAATACCTAAATTCCAGAATGCCTAATTTTTTTCTTCATTACACCATATACCCAATATGACTGAATTTTAAAATGTCTAACTTTCATAAGACTCAAAATTCACAACACCTTTATCGCAGTATACCGTATATTCAAAACAACCAAGTGTTAGAATACCTAAATTTCTATTGATGATTATAATCATGTAGGATTTGCTTTATTATCTTCTTTAGTGCTGGTCACTTACATTGAAGTACCAATATAAAGATTATGTATGAAGTGATACGTCTGGCAATCGTCGTCGGTGTCAGTGGAATTATTTTTAACTAATTTTAGTTTTACATCACAATTACTTATAAATGCAGTTTGTAACTAAACTATGGATCTGGTTTATATAAAAAATCAAAAGGGCGGCCGTGTAGTTTTGCATAATGGACACAAATACAACTACGGGTATGAAAACAAAAAAACGGGCTATACCATGTGGCGGTGCGTTAATCGTTCCGAACAATGCAATGCATCCATCACAATAGATGTAACAGGAAACACCCTTGTTAGAGCAAGTGAGCATGTGTGTCTCTCCCATCACGAACAAAATGTACGCGATGTCGTAATGGACACCTGCAAGAAAGCAGTATGCGAAACTATGTCACCAGTCCGCAAAGTATATGAAGAGGCGGTTGTTGAAATACATGAGGTCGACCCGGACTTCACCATGTATTCGTACGAGGAGAAAAAAAACACGTTACGTAGACACAGGCTGAAATTTTTGGGTGCTCAAAAATCAGAGTTTAGAAGGTTAGAAGAGGTCAAAATTCCAAATTTAATATCGCATAATTTTTTGATATTTGAAGATGAGACGAATGGTAAAATGTTGTTTTTTTCAACCCCGATTAGCAGACAATTTATACAAAGCAATGCGGGAGGAGGTAAACAGTATTTTGGAGACGGTACGTTTAAAAGGACGCCAAAACCGTTCTACCAGGTATACACCATACACATAGATGCAGGTTTCGACACTAGATCGACTAAAGTGATACCGGTGGTTTTTGCGTTGCTACCCAATAAAAGAGAGGAGACGTATCGCAAATTGTTCTCTATATTGCGTCAGAGAATGAACATGAGAATTGATAAATTCAAATGTGACTATGAAACGGCTGTGATAAACGCATGCAAAGATATTTTCCCTGAAGTTCAATTGACAGGGTGTCATTATCATTTCTCACATGCTGTGCATAAAAAAGCTCACGCGGTTAAGCTCGACGCCACACCAGATGGTCGCGAAATTATAGAATTATGTGCGAATCTGCCTTTATTACCCGACGGAAAAATTAATAACTGCTGGTTGGACATAGTCGACATTGCTCCGAATACCGAAAACATGTTAATTTTCAAGCACTATATGGAAAGGCAATGGATTCGTCTGGGTGCATCCTTGATCAGCTGTGCTCAAGATAGACATCGAACGAATAACCCTGTAGAGGGATGGCATAGACGCCTAAATGTGCGAATGCCCCATAAGCCGACATTGATTCGATTTCTCTACAAACTCAAATCAGAAGCCAAATGGCAAGACTATCGTATCAAGAACTCACTTTTTACAGCAAATACCTAGTCGAAAACGGAATGCAATTTATTTTGAAAATCAATACAAACTTCAAAAAAGTGAATTAAATGAGGGGTCCATCACGGCTATTGAGTTCTTGAAAAATGTCAGTGTATTGAAGAGACGCCTGCATTAAAAAGAAGCATAAAGTTAGAAGTTGCATTTTAGTTGTACGTTTAAATTTTAGATTTAAGTTGAGTAAAATTTAATAAAAATGTATTTTTAAATGTACCTATGAAATTTTCCTTTTTTTCACCCCATAAACATGTGGATAAAAAGCGATTTTCTCAATAGATATCAAACAAACTAGGCTTTCCGAGCTAGTGAGGTGAAAAAGTTATTTTTTTTAACCACTAAGATCAGAATCACAAGTTCATTCAATTTTTTTAAATAAATAAATGTCCCAAATATATTTGATCCATTTGGTTTCATTTTCAATACACCCTATGGCCGTAACAAAACGGACAAGGTTCCCAAAAATATAGGATATTTTAGGGGCACTTTTTCACCTATCAGGTTCAAAAAAGAGCTCATAATTCTTGGTACAAAAAAATTAGGCATTTTGAACCTGTGACATTTTGACATTCTGGAGTTTTCAGTTTAGGTTATTTAGAAATTTTGTCGTATCTATGATTCGGTATTTTAAGGAAATGTACATTTCAAAATTTAGGCATTTCGGACATGAGACGTTTTAGGTCGATGTCATTATGACATTTGTGTATCTTAGGAATGAGGCAGTTTAATTTTTAGGTATTATGAGCCCTTGGTAATTTGAAATTTAGCGAAATTAGTGAATAAGGTATCATGAAAATTAGGTGCGATAAGCCCTACCCGAAAATGGTAACGCAAGGTAAAGCTATAGTATCCCGGGTTACTTTCTGTTTTACGTTTTGTTTGTTTACCTACACTAGGTATGCATAGGAATTTCTAGGGAAGCCGCTGGGAATCGGGTTATATGGACGCTTCGCTACTGGTACTGTGTTTTATACCCGAGTCACAGATTACTACCTATCTCGTAAAATGTAAAATTTGATGTATACATAACATTTATCAATTGATACTTGTTTCACAGAATTCACAGATCATGAAGTCAAATAATCACACGTGTAAACAAAACCAAGATAAAAATGATATTGATATACAATTGTATAAAATGAAAAAAGATGCTTGTGAAGACACTTCAAAACCTATGAAACAGATTTATGAGCAACATGTGATACCCTTAAAGAACGCTGGTTTAGATTTAATTACGAATATACCAAAATTTACATCCGTGAAAACTGGACTTTACAACATCAAAAAAAAGCGGCTCAAGTATCAAAATTAGTTTATCAAGTACCAAGTGAGGTAGAAATTTCACCGGAATTCGAAGACTTTAAATTGTTTGAATATTATTTCGAAGATACATGTATTATTGCATTCTGTTCAGAAGAAGCCAGACAAACAAAAGACTCAGAAAATTAATACCTTTTTCGCAGATGGCACATTCCATAGCTGTCCTGCACCGTTCCAGCAGCTATTTACAATTCACGGTGACGTTGGATCGACTTCTGATTGTTTGAATGTAGTTCCATTGATTTATGTATTAATGACAGACAGGCGAACGGAAACTTACATAACCCTATTTGATTTGCTTAAAAATTGCTTATCAGTATTCAACCCTTGTCAAATTATGACCGATTTTGAAACTGCACTTATGACGGCTTTAGAAAAAGCATTTCCAGGAATAATATTAAAAGGCTGTTTTTATCATTACGCCAAAGCGGTTTTCAAGAATGCCAAGAAGTGTGGGAATATCACCAAAGAACAAAATGAAAAAAGGATAGTTGCTCTAGCAACAGCACTGCCATTTCTACCAGCACAATTGATTCGTTCCGGATGGGAGTATATTTTGGATGACTTGTATGACTCTGATAATAAGGGAATGTTTATTTTTAAACAGTACATGGAAAAACAATGGCTGACTAGCGATGACTTCATAAAAAAGTGGTCAGTGCACGGTGAAATGCTCCGAACAAATAACTGCCTTGAAGGATGGCATACTAAACTAAATGAGCTCATAGGCAGGAGAAAGAAACCAAACTTATCGAAATTATTGTCTATATTGAAAAGAGTAAATGATTTTATTGTAATTAAATTAAAAGGAGGAGTATTAGAGAAACGCAAAAAGAAGACGATTGTTCGCGACGAATTTGTATATAAAAGTAATATGATGCTCGAGCATGCAGAAATTGACGTAGGATTCTTTCTCGAGCGAATGTCTTGGAAAGGGTTGATGGTCAAATAAAATAAAAATAGACACGTAGAGATCTTTTAAGTTGCAATAAAGAGGACATATTTGTTTTTAATTATATTTTCTGTCTTTAAATTTGAATATAGCAATCCTCGTAGTTTGATGGTCGAACCAAGTGGAATTCAATGATCCTCGTGGTTCGAGGATCGGACCAAGTGGAATTTTAAAAATCCTCTTGGTGCGATGGTCGAACTAACTGGAATAAAAAAATCCTGATAGTCCGACATGTCGGACAGCAAGGAATCATCCGACATGTCGGACAACGTTGTCGAACCACGTGGCCGGAGGGCTAAAACTGAACCCTAGTTGACCCCAGACCGGGTATTGTAGGTCTCGGAAAAAAAGCATCCGTTTTGCACGTACTCGGGAGGGAGAGGTTAGAATTACATTGTTTACATTGACTTGGTAGTTTTGACACTGTTGACAGTATAACAATGGCAGTATTTTCTTTTTTAATTTTGTGTCGGACCACAGAGTTTAGACCATACTTTCGTATAGGAGACCAATTTGTCGAGTTTAAACAAATTATTTATTTATTAATGATACACAATACCTAAAAATCTGTATTTTTTTCCTGTTAATAAGGAACGTTATTCCTACCGATATAAAAATATCCAAGCACTTTTAAAATTTTCATCCATTGCTAATTAACACCACACCATTAAGAGAGTCAATAAAAGATTCTACTTTATGAAAAAACGCATATAGACATCATCCGCACAATTAGGTGGAATGTTTACAACGCACATATGACAGATACTTTGATCAACCAAGAAGGATACCCAAAGGTCTTCGCCATCCGCCGTCTCCAACTCAGATCTGCGACGCAAGTCGATGCCTGGCCGCGCGGCCACAAGTACGCCGCCTCCCTGACGACCAGCTGCACGATTGTGGCGCAGCACACTGCACTCGCCTCCAAGTAGTTCAGAGTCTACAACTGACTGGTTCAGCCACGATAAAATAACACCAACAATATAACTCTACGTTTTTTTTTTATGGCATAGATAAGGCAAACGAGCACACAGGCCACCTGAGGGTAAGTGGTAACTGTGACCCATAGACACTCGCATTCACAAGACTGCAAGCCTAAGACTGCAAACGCGTTGCCAACCCTGAGGACTAAGATGGAATGCCTCTATGCTAGTCATTACACCGGGTGTCTTATCCCCAAACCGGAACACAAAAATGCGAACACTGCTGTTTGGCGGTAGGTTTATGGATAAGATGGTGGTAGCGATCCGGACGGACCCTGCACAAGGTCCTACCACCTGCAGTTGCCAGAATACTTTGACTAAAACATTTTAGCTTGGTATTAAGGCCTCTAACATTTTGATATGTTATGCCGATGGAAGAGACAATGGCACTACCGCGTGGAGATCTAGGCATGCGCTTGCTGATATTTATCATTTCTTCTTCGAAACAAACACAATTTTACCCGAGTATTTTTCAGCCAAACATTCGCGGACAGACATTTATCGAAGCACGCAGCTGGGACACCCAACTTATAAGCAGTGATCGGGAAAAACGGTGCAAAACTTTAACAAAACTTGTAAAGCTGACCTTACCCAACTTTGCGTCGCCTTGAGAGGTTGACCCAGGGGCAGGAGGAGGGGGTGCTGAGACCTGAGGTGACGTCCGGAACTCTATAGAGAGCACAAGTTCCCTGAGCCTCTCACTGATTACCTCAATCTTTTAGTACATAAGGTAAGCGCAGCATCAGCAAGTTATTCCGTCAAAAAGGTTATTTGTTCCCGAAGTAACTGGAATTCCAGGGCGGCAGACCCAGACATAGATACTTCAAATTCCGGGGAAGGCAGAGTAGGCGCAGGCGGCAGGACTGAAGAGGGCTTCCTCACCGTCACATTTTTAATACGGACTGGGGTCCAAACTGGTGTATTACATTTGCTGCCACCCTTCTTAGCCGCACAGACGCATTCAGAGCATGCCCAAGAAGCTATCTCCTCTTCAGAGAGTTTTGTTGTCAAATGCATAGTGGTATAACTTACCGCAAGTCACAACCATACATTGCAAGTATTCTGCACCCACAATCAGCTCCAACCGGCACGCACCACAGATCATACTACTGTTCTAATCCATTTTCGAGTAGCAATAGCACCAACAAGAGCGGCAACAATAGCATAGTAAATCAGCAACTAAGTGACTAAGCAGCGCGTCAAGTAAGCGTAGCGACGTGACCTTCGTAGCGGTGTTGCGTAGCGGCGCAGCGTAGCCCCTAGCACATAGTGGCGCAGCCGATGCGTGTCGTCACTCTACCGTATGGCAGCGGCGTATTTCGTTGCACAGAGCTGTCGGTCTGTGGCCCAGTGGATAGGACTGTCGTCGGCGCCGGTTCAATCCCGAGTGGCTCCAAAATATTTTTTCCGGTGATTTGGGATGCTGGCTCAACGGGCGAAATGATTCAAACATGCGCTGTCTCGATCTAGGACCGCCCACTGGAAGGAGTCTTAGGTAGTACAGAACACTTAAATAGTAAAAAGGAATTTATAATTTTGCTCTTGACCAACTACAAATTAGCTAAAATAAATTTCAACTTGAGGTTAGATATTCGCAACAAACGCGTCCGGACACGACGGAAGCAAACGCGTCGCTGCTCTTGCTATAGTAATAGTCGTTCTAAGATTGTTATTTTATCACGTTGTTTTTTAATTTGATTATATAGCGGATAGGACATTGTAAGATAAATCTACACCAATCAACAGTTTCAGATGTCAAAACATTATACAAGATGGTAAAAAAGTATGGACCCTGAAAAGAAGCTACCAAATAGGTACTCAAGATAATCCAAATTTTTCTCAAGGAAATATTATTTAGTTTTTCGTAGGAACAATAACTGCATTCACAGATTGAAAAAAATACCCGAGCCGATAATTTGACAAATTAAAATTGCAAAAAATTGGAGTTTATGGACTTTCTCATTTTTTAGACACAGTCCCCCTTATACACAAACCTATTTTAACTTAAAATGCCCTTAAAGTTCTATGACTGCAGTTATTCTTGTTTCGAAATATATAATAGTGTTTGATTTGAGTAACATTTGCTATAGGGTCTTCACACTTCCCCATTTTGTTCCACCATGTGTATGTCCACACGTCCCCCGGGTGGCACCAGGAAACTTCGCTTCATAAATAGGCAAATTTAAAAATAATCAAAAGCCGTAAAATTTTAAATTTCAAATTGTTTTTAACTATGAATAGCCGATTCAGTCAAAAAAGATATGAATACTCGTAGCGAAAAGACGTACATCTAACGGGACGAATAGCCAAAGTGCCCAAAAAAGAACGAGACGAGTTGCCAATAACGCCAAAAAAGTGTATACATATTTATGAACTCGACTGTACCTTGTCGCTTTCCATTGTTTCACAATTTTGTATGACATTTCAAACACGACGTTAAAGTGACAAGGTACATAAATGATCACTCATACATAAGTGATGTTGACCGTACCAAAGACCACTGAAAGTCCTCCTCGTAATTTTCCAGCAGTTAACACAATATATGAAGATCCTTATCGACTTTTTTGCCTTATGCCTGGCAAAAATGTCGAGCCAAAAAAGGAGGGCAGCACTGTCGTTCGTATAGCCACCCAATATACTACGACTGAAACAATACTGATACTTTATTATAAAACTAATCTGTAATATTAAGGTTGTTTCATTATCACTCTGTATATTACTAGTACTGTAATAGTCGTAAAGGCGACGCGGTATGCGTGACTTAATCTCACTTTAACATTTATAATAATTAATAGATTGTGCCCGCAACTTCTAAGCATAGGATAAGACCAAACGATTGATAAGTGATATTCACCAAAAAAACAAATGCTTGCTTTTACATTTTTACCCGAAAGAATAGCCTTTTCGAAGCAACTAATTTGAAGCATTTCATGATTAAAATTGTTATTGCTATTTAAAATAATTTCTTAAATAAAAGTAACCTCACCTACTTACTATGAAAAAATTGCGAAGCTATTTAAAAAGATGGGTATACTTCGTCTAAGATTTAAAAGACGATTTTATTATTTTATGGTTTTCAAAGTCATAATAGACGAACGTCATTCAAACATAATGTAAACAAACAATCACAATCCTTAATCACATTTTTTTATCATCAAGACCTCATTTAATACAACACTTCCTATCCGCTGTGTTTTCAAAAAAGGGGGAATGGGAGTGGGGGTTGGGATGTGGGGCAGACTTATAGCTAGGTGAGTCGCGGAGTGGGAATCCTGACGCATGCATGCTTACAGACTACGGGCTTCCTTTCTTTTGCCCGACAGTGGAAGGGTTGAGTCGGAGTCTCGGAGATCTTTTTTGGATTGCTTATATGGCTGTGGACACCATTTTTATGGGTGGAGCTTACCCTTTTTTGAGGCTTGCTCTTTTGCCTGAAGATATTTTTTCTTTTTTCTTTGCGTGTGTCTCCTTGCGCTGCACTCTTTTTGTGACCTCTTCCATTGTAACTTAGCCTATCTTACCCCAGCCAGTGCTGAAGGGCCGGGAGAGAAGACCATTCTCCCGTTTAGGCGTCCACAGGATTCCCGATCCCCCGTCCTACCGACCCCCGTTAGGTGTTCTGGAGATACGTGCGAGGGTTGCGTATATTAACATAAAACTTAACTTAAGGTAACAATGAGTTCCGGGTTTTACTTAGATTTTTATTAAGGGGGGAGGGGGTTGTTCAAAATATGTAAAATAATTTAATTGCCTCATCCAACGAGATTTGGGGATGGTGGGAAGAGGTTGGGGGTTGTTTCCCGCCGGGGTCCTGTGGCGGAGGGTTCAGCGTAGGGTTTTACAAAGTAGTCCGGGTACCGGACTATTTGTTTCGTATACACGCTACGCGTATCACTTTTTCTACATAACTCTTCGTGTTTACGCTGTGGGCTTCTCTTCCCGGCAGGGCTTTTCAGCTTGAGGTATCCGGAGAAACTTGGACTCCGGTCTTTTGCTCAAGGTCGAGCCTTTCCACGGGTCGGGTCGCAGACACACGACGGTGAGTCTTTGATCTTAAAGCGGTGGAGATAGACGGCGAAGCCTCCATGACCAGTAAACCCTTGAAACAAGAAATTTGTGAGTTTGAGTTTCTTTAATATTCTGTTCGCATCTCTCACTGTTGTAAAAAACTTCTTGGTTGTCACACCTGTTCTGGAGGCCTCGTAGCGTAGCGGGGCGGTCTTCTTCCTAAGACCTGCTTGCTTTGCCAGTTTGTCCGCTGTATCGTTTCCTGGCGTTCCAAAGAGAGCTCACAGCCAATATAACGTTCGTTCGTCGGTGCCCCTTGCTCTTCTAGAGCATACAGTTCGGTTTGAAACACGGTGCAATAGGGCGCTAGCTTGTAGGTTGAGTGGCGGATTTCTTTGCCATTCTTCCACCATGTGAGTGCCGCTCCCGTCTTACCCTCAATTTTACTCCCATCGGTGTAAATCGGAGGGCTTTCGAGCTCGTATCTATCGACCACGTCCTGGTTGAATTCTTCCAAGCTGACGTAGTCGATTAACACAACCCTTGACGGGAGCGGTCTCTTCAGGGCGTCAGTTTTTTCCTCAATTTCTGTTCCTGGTGGAATGTGGTCCTCACTGTAGCCCTTTTTGACCTCGTCGAGTCTTGCCGCTTCGTGAATGCGCAAATCCAGTGGGAGGGTTCCCGACAGGATCAGTGCTGATGTCAGAGAGACCGTCCTGTACGCTTTGCAAATTTTCTAGGCGAAACCACGCTGTATTGAGTCCAGCTGGTTTCGCACCATCAACTTGTTGGCAGGTTAGCGCCGAGCGCTTGCTATATACAAGACGATCGGCTCTATCACCGCCACGTAGATAGTTTTCACTATCTCGCTATTAAGACCCCATGACACCGACGCCACACGTGACAGCTGTCTGTAGATATCCGTTACCTTTTGGCACGTTTTTTTCTACGTGTGCGTTGAAGGTCAGGTTACGGCTATGGTAAGTCCTAACAGTTTGATTTCGTCGACACGCTCCACTACGGTCCCAGCCATTGAGATCCGGATGGGGTCCCATTTCAGTTTTCTCGTTATCACTATGGCTCCCGTTTTGTGAGCGGTGAAGTTTAGCTTATAATGGGTACCCCATTAGACCACTTTTTGGAGAGTCCGTTCAGCTTTTGCGTTCACTGCACCTGAGTCATCGCCAGAGAACACCAGAGTGACGACGTCAGCAAAGGCCTGACAATGTGCAACCGTGTCGTTGAGAATCTGTAGGAGATCGTTTAGAATTAAATTCCAGAAGATTGGACCTTCTATAGAGCCTTGAACACATCCCTTTGTGGTGGGCTTTTGGCTGATTTCGCCCTCGTAGTGTACCCTTATCATGCGGTCGTCCAGGTAAGAGCGGACCATGTGATAAAGATGGGTTGGTATCATAACGATTACATTGTGAAAACGACCGAATCATCATAAGGTCCAGATCTCAGAAGGACCATCTCTGCAGAAAGCTTATATTTTCGAATGACTTTATAGCAAAACGACTGGTTCTTTAAACGACATCATCGTTAATATGCCACATCTCAAATAGACCGGGTAGCAAAAAGACTGGTTCTTTAAACGACATCATCTTTAATAGGCCACATCTCAAATAGACCGGGTAGCAAAACGACTGGTTCTTTAAACGACCTCATCGTTAATAGGCGACATCTCAAATAGACCGGGTAGCAAAACGACAGGTTCTTTAAACGACCTCATCGTTAATAGGCGACATCTCAAATAGACCGGGTAGCAAAACGACTGGTTCTTTAAACGACCTCATCGTTAATAGGCGACATCTCAAATAGACCGGGTAGCAAAACGACTGGTTCTTTAAACGACCTCATCGTTAATAGGGGACATCTCAAATAGACCGGGTCGCAAAACGACTGGTTCTCGAAAAGACCACATCGTTAATCAGACCACATCTCAAATAGACCCGGTAGCAAAATGACTAGATCGTAAAATCTTGGTATAATCAGAGCTATTTTCTGAATATCGTTTGCATGCATCTATACATAATAATATAATAAAATCGTTAAGACCAAAAAGTCTGTACATGGAAGGTTATTGAAAAAACTCCTCTTTATTAGGTGGTGGTAGTATAAATTGTATTTTTTAACAAAAGCACAGGTTAAATAAGTGCTGACTCTCCGCAGACGAAGTCGCGGGCGGAAAGCTAGTATATACATAAACTCACGCCTATTGTCCCAAAACGGGTATGGAGCATATTATGAAACCGCCATTTGCCATGTGCCATTGCCACTTTTAGCAATTGTGGGTTTTCAGAGGTCAAAAAAGTAAAATAAAGTGTGTTGTGGGCGATGAGCTAGCAACCTGTCACTGCAATATCACTTTTTTATCTTTAAAAACCCACTAAAAACATTTATAGCATTTCAACATCAAAACAAATAGTTTTAATTTTAAATATAAACACAAACTTGTACTATCTATCGTACTGGCCAATTGAAAGTTATAAATACCTACATATCTATGACTGATAGAATATTCTGAAGTGTCATATTTTAATTCAAGAATAAATCATAGTTGTGCAATAAATATGGATACCAACGAAATTATATTTGTTAAAAGTAACAAAAATAAGCCAGCAGTGTTGTACAGAGATTACAGATATAATTTTGTGTCGGAGAACAAAAATGGATCTTCGTTTTGGAGATGCAATAAACGCGAGGAATGCAGTGCATCGATCACCATAAATAAAAATAAGAATGTAGTACTTCGAGAGAGTCAGCATTTATGTGAGGCAGATCATGAAAAAGCTATAAGAGACGTAGTAGTTGATAAAGCTAAGGTCAATGTGAGCAAAAATATGGAATCTGAAAGAAAGAATTTCGAAAAGGCTGTAACTGTACTGTATGTAAATGAAAATGAAATTTCCGAAAATATGCCGTGTTTTACGTCTGTTAAGGATGCGTTGCACAGAGCTAGACGTAACTTCTGAAAGTAAAGCGAACTGAATTTTTAAATTCAATTGATGTCGAAATTCCGGAGACGATTCAAAATGCCTTTTTAGTGGCTGAGTATGAACTGAACAGTGATAAAAAGATCTTTATATTCTGTTCTCAAAAAAACAGAAACATTTTAAAATGTTATGCTGAACAAGGCAAATACTTCTTCGGTGACGGCACATTTAAACGAGTACCACAACCCTTCTACCAACTATATACCATAAGCGTAGATACAAACTTCGACTAACGTCGTGCCTATTTGCTTTGCTTTATTGCCCGATAAATGTGAAAGCACATATTATGCAATGTTTACGTTAATACGGGATGTGCTTGAAGCAAAAATTAAAAGATACAAATGTGATTTCGACTTGGTCAAATAAATGCCTTTAAAACTGTTTTCGAAAACTCAATTCTTACGGGGTGCTATTATAATTATACTACAATAAAAGTATCTGGAAATTAACATTACAATAAAAGTATCTGGAAAAAAGCTGCTGACGTTGGCCTGACAGCCACATCTGAGGGTAAAAAAAAGTGAGAATGCTAGCAAATTTGCCACTTTTGCCCGCAAATTTAATAGAGAACACATAGAATTCTATTGTAGTAAATACCCCGGACGGTGATGAATTTCAAAAATTGACAACATATTTTGAGAAGTTTTGGTTAAAAAAAAACATTATTAATATCTTCATGCAATCAAAGGCATATAACTACAAATGCATTAGAGCCATGGCATCGACGCCTGAATGCTAGAATGCAGTACAAGCCAACGTTAATTTTATTTTTACATACCTACTCTAAAAAAAGAGAAAGAGTTTCAGCAATGAAAAGTACAAAAAGTATTGTTTAATAAAATGAACCGAAAGAAAAGGGACATTTTGTTCGATCGAAAATATAAAATAGAACTCGAAGCACTTCAGAAAGGACACCGCAACCTACTCGAGTTTTTAGACAACACTTCTTCTATAAAATATAATTTAATTTAAAGTTCTAACGAACGCGATATATTATAGTATTTTTAAATGCAGAAACTCGCAAATTCAGTAATTATCCATAAGTGAAATTATTAATATAAAAGTAAAATTTAATTTAATTTTAGTTTTTAGTGTTAATTGATTTGCGCAGCGTAGGGCGACCCCCCGCGAGATGGACGGACGATTTGGTCAGGTCCGCGGGGACCCGCTGGATGCAGGCCGCTTCCAACCGGGTGAGGTGGAAATCTTTGGGAGAGGCCTATGTTCAGCAGTGGACGACCTATGGCTGAAATGATGATGATGATGATGATGATGATTTGTATTTAGTTTAGTTATATTTTAAATAAAAGCTATGTTAAGTTAATAAATTTTGTAACTTAGGTCATACTTAATAAAGAATATTTCATTATAAGTTCTTTAATATTTAGAAAATGGGGTAAATTGTTTAATTTAAGTTATGTGACCGTTGTTACAATGTTAGTTTAGTGTTTATCAATAAATAAAGTTTTTGTTATACTTTGTCTACGTTTATTCGTATATAACTGTACTTGTATAGAAACAAATTCAATAAGGAAATTTGCTACCCGGTCTATTTGAGATGTGGCATATTAACGATGAGGTCGTTTAAAGAACCAGTCGATTTGCTACCCGGTCTATTTGAGATGTCGCCTATTAACGATGAGGTCGTTTAAAGAACCAGTCGATTTGCTACCCGGTCTATTTGAGATGTCGCCTATTAACGATGATGTCGTTTAAAGAACCTGTCGTTTTGCTACCCGGTCTATTTGAGATGTCGCCTATTAACGATGAGGTCGTTTAAAGAACCAGTCGTTTTGCTACCCGGTCTATTTGAGATGTGGCATATTAACGATGATGTCGTTTAAAGAACCAGTCGATTTGCTACCCGGTCTATTTGAGATGTCGCCTATTAACGATGATGTCGTTTAAAGAACCTGTCGTTTTGCTACCCGGTCTATTTGAGATGTCGCCTATTAACGATGAGGTCGTTTAAAGAACCAGTCGTTTTGCTACCCGGTCTATTTGAGATGTCGCCTATTAACTATGAGGTCGTTTAAAGAACCAGTCGTTTTGCTACCCGGTCTATTTGAGATGTCGCCTATTAACGATGAGGTCGTTTAAAGAACCAGTCGATTTGCTACCCGGTCTATTTGAGATGTCGCCTATTAACGATGATGTCGTTTAAAGAACCTGTCGTTTTGCTACCCGGTCTATTTGAGATGTCGCCTATTAACGATGAGGTCGTTTAAAGAACCAGTCGTTTTGCTACCCGGTCTATTTGAGATGTCGCCTATTAACGATGATGTCGTTTAAAGAACCTGTCGTTTTGCTACCCGGTCTATTTGAGATGTCGCCTATTAACGATGAGGTCGTTTAAAGAACCAGTGGTTTTACTACCCGGTCTATTTGAGATGTCGCCTATTAACGATGAGGTCGTTTAAAGAACCAGTCGTTTTGCTACCCGGTCTATTTGAGATGTGGCCTATTAAAGATGATGTCGTTTAAAGAACCAGTCTTTTTGCTACCCGGTCTATTTG
The DNA here is from genome assembly GCA_923062465.1 of Acleris sparsana. Classification (NCBI taxonomy): domain Eukaryota; kingdom Metazoa; phylum Arthropoda; class Insecta; order Lepidoptera; family Tortricidae; genus Acleris; species Acleris sparsana. The sequence goes on along the minus strand of OV281285.1, from coordinate 43,990,625 downwards.
AGATGCGGCATATTAACGATGATGTCGTTTAAAGAACCAGCCGTTTTGCTACCCGGTCTATTTGAGATGTGGCCTATTAACGATGATGTCGTTTAAAGAACCAGCCGTTTTGCTACCCAGTCTATTTGAGATGTGGCCATTAACGATGATGTCGTTTAAAGAACCAGCCGTTTTGCTACCCGGTCTATTTGAGATGTGGCCTATTAACGATGAGGTCGTTTAAAGAATCAGCCGTTTTGCTACCCGGTCTATTTGAGTTGTGGCATATTAACGATGAGGTCGTTTAAAGAACCAGTCGTTTTGCTATAAAGTCATTCGAAAATATGAGCTTTCTGCAGAGATGGTCCTTCTGAGATCTGGACCTTATGATGATTCGGTCGGTTTCACATGTTGTCGTTATGATACCAACCTTTCTTGGCCAGTTGGGCTCTGAGCGTCGGCCACCAGGCGTTGTGGAAAGCTCTGTCTATGTCTAGCGAGACGAGTAGTACGAAGCGTTGCCTTCGGTTCTTATATGTCTTATCAGGTCATAGAGGGCATCTTCCGTCGACTTGTGGGACATGAACATGAAACTCAGTATATGTAACAAATACATCAGCATAACAGAATTATGAAATTATAATTATATCTGTAACCAGACATGCCACCATGTAAATCAAAAAGTATATTATGATAAATAACATGACTCTTGCAATAAACTTATTATTTCAAACTAAAATCATGAGGTAAAACAAATAACAATTATACTTGTTTTTTTCATTACCGCGTAGAAGATATAAAAACCTTTTTTCTAATGGCACATAAGTCAAAATTTTCCATATTTTTCTTGGACAACCTTTTCGGTGCTTTGCTGGCGTAGAAAATACTTCGCGATTATTTCCTTCTTCTTTTTCAATTATTCGTACCACGCTTACACGTAAAATAAATAATATGAAAACGTAAGCCAATTTTAAAAAAATACTAAAAGGATCAATCACATTCAGTCCTCGTATTAAGAGTCGCGTAAAATTATGAATATAATCTCGAAAAAAAGTTTAAGAAATAACATTTCAAATTCATATATTTTATGGTATAATGATACAATTGATCATAGGAACTGTAATAATGGGTAATTCTATTCACATAACATGTTTCATATGAAGTAACACCTATAAATTCAGCAGTACGTCGATAAAGTGTTTACATACATACATACATACATACATACATACATACATACATACATAAACATCGTCAAATTCAGACAAAGTCTGTCCACCCTCACTTTCTACCAAACATCGCAAGAAAACTTTAAAATTGTGGCTCTCGCACCACTTCGAATTGGCTTACTCATGTTTTTGTAGTGCACAATGCTTTAAATAGATTTATTAAATGATTATCTTAAAAATCGACTTTGACTTGACATCACAGAATTGTTGCCATGGAACTAAAAAAATTGTTGCACCTGTCACCACTGGCTCGACTTTTTTGCCAGGCTATATGAATGTAAAAGGAAAATAACTTGGTTACTGTGTACAGACTAGGAATAAATACGAGCTTATAGATAAAACAATCCAAGACAGTAAGTAACCACATGAAAAGACAAAAATGCCAACCTGCTGCTATTCTAGACGGTAAAATCTAAATAGTATTTGACCTGTTACGGTATTGTTTTTAGTTGCTTATATGACCATTTTAACGTTTCTAACAAAAAAATGACGAAACTCATACAAAATTCTACACCCTCCTTCTACCCCTTAGGGTTTATAATATTAGTAGGATTAGTAGAATACTCTTCATAGTAGGATTAGTAGATAATAGCTTCTGAACGCGTCTTCGTCCGCTTCGATTTCAATTATAGTTGTGCCCTCGGGAACTTTTAAATTTAATATAAGCTATCTCCATAGTAATTTTCATCCAAATCTGTCAGCCGTTGAAGCGTTATCCACTCACTTGCTTTCGGTGACTAGAGTTCATCGAAATATAATAAGTATGGAAGAGTAACGTCTAACAAAAACGACTGCCAAATCCGCTCCAAAACGCCCACTTTTTGAAATGAAAAGATCTTATGTATCGAGTGGTTTCAATAATCAACTAAATATTAATTGGGTTAAGGTATGAAGTCATTTATGTCAGATGCTGATATAACGTTTGAGTAGACAGTAATTTCAGTAAGGTTTTATACCGTTTGAAAGACAAAAATCTGCAATTGGTTACAAGCTCTCTGACAGAAGATTTCCATTTGTCAATATATTTTTTCATAAGGGTTATTTGAACGCGGCCATGTCTTTCAACATTTGACGTGGATGGTTTAATACAAAAACAACACAGTAATTGAATAATGAATTTTATTAATATTTTTTTATAGTAGTGTTTTGACAAACTTACTGATTGTTCCCCTTGAATCATTTAACATACTTATGTTACACTATTATAAAGTTGTAAAATAGTATATCAGAAGATATTATGTTGTAAGAGTAGTCAGCGTCAAATAGTCTTTAGCATCTAAAGTGCGAAATATATTGTAACCCCTTTTTTATTCTTATAGGCATAAAGATACGTACAGTATAATACCTATATATAGTCGCTTTGGATGGGACAGCCTATTTGATGCTGCCGAAAAAACATGACAAAAATTAAACGAGTAGTAAGACGAAAACATTACAAATAATCCATTTGGCACTGTTTCTATTCTACAGTTAGAGATAGCTAAGAGCTAACTCTTAAGTTAGATCATATACAATAGAGTATAATTTATATTTACAATTTTAGCTTTACCAACTCCATTTTTGTACAAATATCAATTAATTAAGCCTATTGCTTTTTAGGGTTAGGGTACGATAGTAAAGATGACATAAAATTTAATTTCCTATTCATTCGAAATACCTAGTTGCTTGTAATTCACATTTTTCAAAGATATATTGCATAACATCGGCCATGACATTTTGGTATGGTAATATTAAAAATTCAATAACTTACTAATGAAAATAAATATCGCTTTGTTTTGCATCTGTGTGGGTCCTGCACCAATTTACAATGCAACTTCGCATGGTTGCAGCATCATTTAAATTCGGTAATCTTTAATATCGTTATTTTCTTTTGTGTTTGTAAACAACTGTTTGACACTACGTCAGAAAGTCGACTGATAGACAGTTCGGCACTCATTAATAGCTCCACCCCCGCCGGCACTAAGTCAGTGGGGCAGATTTTGAGCGTCGATTACTCTTCCATACTTATTATATTTCGATGCTAGAGCTACCAAATTTGTACGCCTACAAATTGCTTTCGGTAGCCGTAGCTACCAACGGAGTTTATGCGGTTTATGATTTTTATTCTGTGGATGGCTCCATATATATGGTATAAATTGTTTTCAAAGCACAGATTACCAACACGACAACATTTAAAAAAAGTTACAGTAAACTTGAGAAACCAAAACAATTTTTTATCTATTTTATTTTGCAAGGTGTACTAGTGTACAAGTGTTGCAGAATGACGTATCGGTTGTTTATTTACACTGAAATAATATGTTAATCATATTTATTTCCTTATTATGATTACGTGATTGTGAAGTGTGTGTTATAGTGTGTTTAAATAACGTTTTATTTCGGTATTAACTTATTGATTTTGTTGGTGATTGGTATTACAAAAAGATCTAAATTTAGTAGGTACGTAAACCGTTTTTTTTGCTATTTTATTTTATATGGGAGCTATTAAGGTGATACATGCTAAAATATACATGTTATTTGATTCTCCATTTCTTTAGCTTTACAATGTAAAAAATATCTTACCAAATACTTCAGTACAAGCAAAGTTATCGATTTTCAAATAAAGCAAACACCGCGCCGATTTGTTTACGGAGTGTCCAAGCGGTTTAGGTCACCCTTTTTTGAAGTCGCAAGCAAGTGAGTGGTTAAGAAGTAACAAACACGCACAAACACACACACACAAACACGCACAAACACACACGCACACACACACACACACACACACGAACTTTCGCATTTATAATATTAGTAGTATAACTGGATAATAGCTTCTGCCTGCGTTTTCGGCTGCGTAGATCTCTATTATTGTTATACCCTCGCGAACTTTTAAATTTTCCGGGATGAAAAGTAGCCTATGTGTTAATCCAGGATATAAGCTCCATTCCAAATTTCATTCAAATCCGTTCAGCCGTTGCAGCGTGAAGAAGTAATAAACACACACACAAACTTTCGCATTTATAATATTAATAAGTAGGATAGCTATCTACCCTACTTATTAATATCTACCCTACTTATTAATATCTACCCTACTTATTAATATCTACCCTACTTATTAATATCTATCCTACTTATTAATATTATAAATGCGAAAGTTTGTGTGTGTGTTTATTACTTCTTCACGCTGCAACGGCTGAACGGATTTGGATGAAATTTGGAATGGAGCTTATATCCTGGATTAACACATAGGCTACTTTTCATCCCGGAAAATTTAAAAGTTCGCGAGGGTATAACAATAATAGAGATCTACGCAGCCGAAAACGCAGGCAGAAGCTATTATCCAGTTATACTACTAATATTATAAATGCGAATGTTCGTGTGTGTGTGTGTGTGTGTGTGTGTGTGTGTGTGTGTGTGTGTGTGTGTGTGTGTGTGTGTGTGTGTGTGTGTGTGTGTGTGTTGTGCGTGTTTGTTACTTCTTAACGCTTCAACGGCTGACAGATTTGGATGAAAATTATTATGGAGATATCAATTAACTTCTTAACTTTAAGAAGTTAATTGAGATATCGTTAACTTTCTTCCATTGTTTTTCTTTTGTCGAAAATTACCCATATGATTATACGACTAATCTTCGTTACACGAAGGAAAAGTTAAGGGCTTAACAACCCTTAATTAAAAAATACCATTGATATCATTGTGAAACATAACTTTTATAAGCAGGAAAAGGAAATACAGTTATTTACAGTTAATTTTAAATTTAAATTCAGTTAATTACTACCTTTACTCTAAAAACTTTACGAGTATACATAATAATAAATCTTTTTACTGGAGGAATATTATAAAAACGAATTACTGACAATCTTTTTTAAACAAAGCGAACATAATTTTGCCGAACTTAAGCTCTATTTATAAATATTTCAGCGATTTATTCTAGGTCCAAATTATTTACTGTTTCTCTGTTTACATGCACTACCGTGAGATTATATTTAGACTTTGTTGTTGGGAGAAGTAGTACTATTCCTTTAATATGTTGTTATTCTCCGTTATAATTTGATCATTGACTTCAGGTATCGTATCTTCGATTGATTCGCAATGAGTAGTTATAAAAGAAATAACATCTTCCACACTGTTGATTGAAGCATGTTACGATGAAGACCCAAACGTTCCATATCATAGTCATCTCCGTAGAACTCTTTCACATAATTGTTGCTGGCATCATAATTTTATTCTGTAAGAAATAGTTCAATGTTGGTCAACTGCGTCATACTATGATAACATGTATAATGTGGTTACTGTTCGATGTGATACTATTCTCATTCAGTAAAGTTCTTGATGGCAGATCGAATGTTTACGTAGTGGATTGTGAAATAAGACTTTTATTCCATCAAATATTTTGATGCATCAAGTCGTTCCATGTTGCACAATTTTCTTCATTCATGTGTATTGTAATGTTTATAATAGCCATTTTCTTTGAAAGACACTAACTATATGCTATTGTAACCAATTGGACGACCAGGGCCCAGCGTTTGTCAGCTGCAGGCGTAGTTTATCTATATCCGCAGCCGAACGGATGTTGAAGTTTTTTCCTTCTTCGTCTTTGCGACCCATTATTTGACCATCTTTCCACAAGCTCGGTTTTAGCTCGCCATAGAAGATAATTATGAATTGTACGGTGTAAATAGCTCGCGTTAGTAACTTTTACAGTACGTGCTTTCCCTAAAGTGGTCAGGGGGCATGCTGCTGCTCAAACCAATCTCCGCATGATGTATGGTCTTTGTTCTAGCCGCCGCCAGCGAGTGAGCACGACGACCACTCCGCAGCAACACCACAAAGGTTGGCCTTCTGCTGTGGGGCTTTTAGATTTGAACCTTGCAAAAAATCTAAACAGCGGTTTTTTCATGAAACTTAGCTCTCCAATTAATATCGAAAAATTAAACACTTTCCATGACTGAAAAAACGTAAAAAAAAAAACGCGATATGTGAGTAAAATGTAATGAAAAATAGTTAACAGGATAACTTTAGTTACTGTATGTAAAGAATTGGTAGAATCTATATATTTTCGCAGAATTAAACAAATTCGTCCATGGAAATAAAATAAAAAATATTTTTAGAAATTTGCAAATTGTAGTTGGAGCAAAAATATTAACAGCTATTTTTTACATAAAATAATTAAAAAAATATATTAATACTACTACTACTACGTCTACTTAATCGTGATAGTCGTTCTTTAAAATTCGTATTTTGTTCTATCTGTTCTAGTTTAACATATTTTTCAGATTTTTAGTCCTATTTGTAGTTTTGGCTATAGTGGGAGGTGGACACTTCACTCTAACGAAAATTAGCACTTTAAATCTTAATATTTACAAAAGGAGACGTATTTCATTTTCTTGTCTAACCCATGGGGTATAGTCGAATAGGTTTTTAAAAATATTGCGGGTTTGTCCGCATAATTTATCCTTTGTACCTATTAAAATCTAAGGCAGCACCAGATCACTTTAAACAGAGAATTATTTCATACTTGTAGTTTTTTGAAATAAATAGTTTTTGTGTAATAACGGCTTGGGAACCCTACACTGAGCATGGTCAGAAATGCTCCTGCCCGGTTTTTTGTCACATTACTTTCTGTTGTTGCGAGTTGTGTCGATGACGTACTTTTAAAAAATTAAATAGCCGGGAAAGCATTTTTTCCAAGTGCCATTTTGTGACATACTTAATTACCTACTCGTACATTAACAATGTTTTATTTCCTCGCATTTTTGGATAACAGCACTATCCAAGCCTTAGCCGGGGCGGATGCTAGTTGGAGTCGTGTACAGCGCGACCGAGCGCGGCCTTGACTTCGTCTCGGTCGCGCTAACCAATATTCGTCCTGCAACCACTTGCTTCTAAGTGTACACGATAATGTATTTATTTAAGACAAATTTAACTTGAGTCAGGTTGCAAAAGCATATTTAAGCAAATTGTTACAGATTGGAGAAACACGGTGTATTTATGGAGATGCTGTAAGGAAAGCTGTGTATGGAGGTGTGAAGAGGTCCGGGCTGAGCGGCGCGCGGCGTGGCGAGCTGCGAGTAGTGCCAGGGGCACAATGCACGTAGCGGCCGGCAGCGCGGAGCGCGCGCGCGCGGCGGGGCTCCGGCCGGGCCCAGTCGTCCCCAGCCTGCCGCCCGCTGCAGCCGCCCTCGGCCGCGCGCCCTCCGTTCCCTTACTACACACTGACACTCCGACCTTCAATTCGGCAGAACGAGACATCAATATAAGGTCAGTTCTTTTTTCAAATTTTAATGCGTTGCGACTATATTTATATGGTTTAAACTTTTATCTGCGTACCGTAGGTTATTGGGTTTGCCGATAGCTTACATGAAATAGTTGGAACACGATCTTCACTTATGTTTGATAACATACTAGGCCTGAAACAAGTGTCGGGGTAGGTACCTAACAATTATTATCATCAAGTTTCTCATTGAATCATAATAACAGCGGTTGCTCATTATTTCAAAGCTATCGTCAAGTACCTATGAATAAAAAAGCGGTGGTCTGACCCTCTAAATAACAGTCAGATGAAATCCCTATGCGAAATTTTAAAACGCTAGGCTGTAATCCCAATTATATCCGATTTGTTTATTTCTTATTTATGAGCAATGTGAAGTATTTTCTTATCTAGTCCGCTATAATTGATAATTATTTATTAAAAATACAACTGCTCTATACCTGCATTTAACAATTGGATTTCTTTATGTAATCAACACACGGTAGTTTATTTTTGTGATCGGTTGACATGATGATCTTGTTAGTTGGGTGGAGTGGGGTTTTTTGGGCGAGATGCAACGTAGAAAAGAAGGGAGAGTGAGCGTATGTTGTTGACGAGTAGTGGCGGGCGGCACGGCGTAACTGGGGTAATGGAGGCCCGAGTGCCGCTCGCCGCCGCCGTGCCGCAGCCGTGCCGCCGCCGTACCTTGCAAACACGCGCGAGAGCGACCGCTCACATTCTGCTGTAATTGTCCTGAAAGCCTCGACCTTGTTCCCTATTACACTGCTATACCGTTTTTCATTTACCTATTTGCTTTTAGCTTCTTTAACGTTATTCCCACAAAATGAAGGTCACTGGATCGATGATATTGCACATCGTGTTTCACCTCTGACCGTAAAAAGTAGTAAAACGGAAAAAATCTGCGTAAGTTATTGTTTTAGCCGCAGGCAAATTATCAATTCTCGTCACTACTGTTAAGGGCGTTATCATTAGAGCGCGTTTGGATATTTTTGAGCGCCTGGAATAATAATTCCTAATATATTTGATGGAAACTATGCGAGCAAGACTTTGTTCATCAAGGTCGTAGAGTCGACCTTCGATAACAGGTGCAGAGATCGATGTGGCGCCCGCCTGCTCCAGTAACATACTGTCAAATATTCGGATCGGGTCGTTAGCTATTCCATTTATCGCGCATATTTTACAAAAACGAGTGGCTGTTTTATTCGAAGGCCATGCTGCGCGAATGTTTAATTGCGGCTCGAGGACTTCTCAGCCCCTGCTTCAGACCCACAGAGGTCAAAGCAGCAATGGCGTCGTTTTAAATAAGACCTGCTGAACCATTCTTGGCCGACGTTTTATTTGTTCATTTGGCTACTGTGGTCAAGTATTAATCAATCAAACAATCAAATCAATGTATCAATCGTTTCGTACCAGTTAACTTAATCTGTTATAGAGCTGGTGATGAATTGGTGAAGGTAAGCACGGACTTAAGGCAAATTTAAGGGTCTTTTTTATAAAATGCATAAATTAAATTGTTTTATCAAAGTTGAATAACATTTATATACGCATAATTGTTATTAATATTAATACCCATAATAGGGGTGTATACCGGGTAAAATAATAATAATTGTAATTAGTTTGTCAGTAAGATTATCAAAATATTGATCACGTATTTTTTACTTTATGGACTCAATCAAAATTGACAAATATAACGCGCATCAAAGTTCGGGTATGGGGGCTCGTGACGTCACAACGTGGTATAAAGTGTGCCACGGCGTGACGTCACGCGAAACTGCAACGATCTTTATTTTCATCATTTTTTGTTTAATTGACAAAAGAAAAGAAAAAATACGTGTTTAATATTTTTTGATAATATAAATAACGGACTACTTAGATTTTTTGTTGGGCACTAGCCTATTAGGTATAGCCATGATAATGAATAATCATTAATCTAATACGCCCAACGCTTAGTAGCATAAATATTACAAACTAGTTAACTTTAAAAAGCGTTGGCTTTAACGCCAGCATAACGTTGAGTTGGAACCATTTCGTGACTACAGTTATTTTGTTGTTTTATTGTCTGTTTGTCACGGATAAATGTTTTTTCTTTCAAATATGATAGGCATGTTGTTTTCTGTTCGGCCCATTGGTTTATTGTTAAGTTCAACTAAATAAATAGTTAACCATACTTGACAACTTTACTTGGTTACTTTTTTTATCTCGATTCTGGTATCACTGTTCAACTTACCACTCCCGCTTCGCTCGTCATAGAACCTAACTTACGGCGTACTTAACCATTGCATAAAACAAAATAACATTGTAACGTGTGGCGACACGGGATCGAACGCGCGATACGTAGGCCCGGTTAACCACGGTGACAATTCGCCGCAGCACAGGCCACTGGACTGTCGAGACTCAAGGCCTATGGGAAAAAATAGTGATTATGTAGGATCGGTCGATTGCGTTAACAAACGGATAATTTAGTTTGAAACGGTTTTTGCACACCCTAGCTTGTATACTCAATCACCAAATCACAGTTAACATTCACGGTGATTTATAATAAATGTCATAAACTTGATGTAAGACAATAATGTCTCTTGAACTTCTGCTGCAGAAATTAATTACTTTCAGAAAGTGTTTGTACGGACTAATGTTTTAATACCAACGTAGTACGGACTGTGTTGATATCTACCTAGGCATGGTTGAATAACTTAAATAACTATTTCATTATGTGTCATCATCATTTTTTACAATTCAGGGTTCGTTCTGTTACTATTAAACTGCAAATGCTGCCCCCTGCAGCCAAAACTACAAATAGGTACTTGAAATCCGATGAATAGCCTTTAAAGAAGGCCTTTTTACGTATAGTTGCATACATTACTTTATCTACACACATTTGTAACATATTTAAGAGGCCACATTATGATGCCACGCCCACACAAGAATAAATATGAGGAGGACAGATGGCGCTGCCGTCACGTAAACATATGGTTCCGTATTTTATTTTTACATTGAAATTACAAACAAGAAACATAAACAGACGAAAAAACATCAAACGATAGCACAAAATAAAAATAGTTTGTTCCTGTTACTAGTGAGCCCCATAGATGTCACAAAAGCAACAAAGGAGTTAAACAACACTAAAGCCACAGGTCACGATGATATTTCAACGAAAGTTCTTAAATTATGCGCCAGTGTTTCAATAGTGCCTCTAAGTCACATTATGAATAAAGCTTTCATGCAAGGCGTTTTTTCCGGAACCCCTGAAATACTCTGTGGTAAGATGGCTACACAAATAAAATAAAAGGTTAAAGAAACAAAAACCCATCTTCAACATTGCAAAAAATAACTATCCAACTGTATTCGGCTTTTGATTTAAAATATTATAGGACGCCGACTTCAGTTGGACTGACCCACCTACCAGTTATTTTTTGCATTTTTGAAGGTGGGTTTTTGTTTTTTTAACCTTTGATTTTATTTTATACTTTTTAGTGATCCTATCTATGCCGTTATGTAGCCCCACTTCTAATTAATGAGAAACTTAGAACATTTCAAGCTCGCCTCAAGCAACTCCGCGGGGAAGTCATAGTCATATTTAAACAATTAAATGTGCTTTGTCATAGTCGCTCACTACCAGTAGAGTAACGAGTACACTACTCAATCGAGATATCTTATCGACATCCTTCAAATAGGGACCGTTAAGGAGTTCCGGTGACCATCTGTGGTCTTCATCAGCAGTTCCACTCCACCATATAGTATTATTCAAAAGCAAATTCACAAGTAACAGTGAAAAATACCGAAATCACTATAGGTGTGTAATATTTGAGGAGTTCCCTTGATTTCTCCAAGATCCCATCATCAGATCCTGACATGTTGACAATGGAACCAACTAGAAAGTATACCCATTCAAACAACCTATTTTTTTTCAAATCGGTCGAGTAATCGGGGAACATTTATAAATATATATACATATAATCGTATATATCCCGAAGAATTGAGAACCTCCTTCTTTTTTGACGTCGGTTATTTTTAAGACAGATCATTGATACCAGTCATATCGAAAGTTTATGAGAAAATTGTTTGATAGGATCTCTAACTTTATAACAAAACATGTAATTTTATTTAATAATCGCATTAAAATTAAAATTAATATATCCTTTATTTCGTCAACATAGGTAACAGGTAGGTGACAAAGGTTTGTATATTGTATAACTAAGCTGAGCCGTTCAGACGTACGAAATCTCGTTTAATGCAAGCATTTTATTACGTAGCCTCATTGTGATCCAACCAAGAATAGGGCTAGGGCAAGAACTACATAAGGGCAATATTACAAAAACTTTATATAAAACATCCTTTAAACAAACAATTACAAACTTACATCTATAGTAGAGTTAAATAATGAAATAGTATTCGTGAATGTCCAAAACGTATGTGTGTATAGTTAAATATTAAATCCCATTTAGCATATCAGTAGTTTATAGTTAGAGTCAAAATATTTAAATATGAATGTACTAATAGATATTTAAATTTAAATTAACATCTCAGTCATTTGTATTCTTAATTTATTAAGATAGGTATAATAACATGCACAATTATTGATTATTATTTACGAGGGTAGGCTATCGTCATTTAGAAATTCCATAACATGATAGACTAGTCATTGAGACTAGTCATTGATAGTAATATTTCTCGGATAGAAATCTATATAACATGCGTTTAAATCTAGTTACCTCCTAGTAAGTTTAAATCTAGTATAACTTTTGCCTTAATTCAGGTAGTTTATTATACAATCAGTTTGGATTTAGGAAAAATTGCTTAACGAACGATTTAGTTAAGACTGTTACTGAAAGCTTACAAATAAAATAGTAGCTATTTTATTAGATATGAGCAAAGCATTTGATTATGTGAATCATGACTTATTATTGAGTAAACTTTATAGATTATAGAAGCCTAGAATTGGATCGGATCGCTAGCTATCTCCAAAGCCAAAAAAGTGCGTAGACATCACGAAACTTATGCTATAGCCGGGATAAAAAGGTCCATAAATACAGCTACAAATTCAACCTATATGGCGTACTAAAAGGTAGTATTCTGGGCCCTCGGCTATTTCTGCTTTATATAAATGACCTGCCAATGGCTACGAGACATAATTGCATTCTTTTTGCGGACGATACCACTCTACTTGTAAAAGGTAACGATGACAAATCATTTGAGGAAACTGTTAATAACGTCGTAGTAGATATAGTTAATTGGATTGATAATAATTAATAATAATTCACAAATAAATATTAACAAGACAAAAATGATACAATTTCAGACGTTTAAAAGTTAACATATTGCGCCGGTCATTAAGTACCAAGACGCCCATGTAGAGGAAGTAAAGTCGACATTTTTGGGATTGAATTTTGATTGTTCTTGTAATTGGAACTTGTACTAAATTGGACAGATTTGTATATGTTTTGCGTCGTGTTCGAAATGTAGTGTCGGAAGCAGCGGTTCTTATGGCATATCATGGATATGTGGCATCACTTTTACTTTGTGCGGAAATTGAGAGGACGCACACATAATTTTTAAGACCCTAAAGACATGTATGTTGTAAATAGTGTTCATGGGATGGCCGTGAAAATGTTTAATCCATTGTCTGACAACTTTTAGAAACTGCCTATTAATTTATTTAAGAAAAAATATTTAATTACCTCGTGGAAAACAGTTACTTACAGTCATTACTCAACTGAAGAATATTTAAATAATTTCAATTTAAAAGAGTGTGTAATTATTGAATCTTTTTTGGATTATTTATTATTATAATTAATAGTATTTATTACATTAATTAACATTTAATATCCATTGAAAATCCTTGATATGTGTCTAATTTAACTATAAAATATTTGTACGAGGTTGGAAAACGATGAAATGTAACATCCATTTATACCCTTGTTTACGCAAGACATGGCTTTAAGTGCTTTGGCGCTAAGAACGTGAGCTGGAGATAGTTTATGCACGCTTTTATGGCAGGGTTATATTCAAATAACTGCTAATTTAAAACTACTATATTTATTAAAATTGGTTCACCAGGATTGAGAAGTTATAAGTGGTCAACTAAAATTCATCAATAAAGATCGTAATATTTCAAAAATTCAACCAATAATATACGAAAAACATATCATGTCATAAAAAAAAAAAACTATAGAGGTTTTTGTTTCAAATCGTGTTTTCACGTTAACCAGTCTCAAGGAAATATGACCAACTTTAATATATTCAAAGAACAGACACATATAGGCGTTATTGAGATCTAGGTTATGGAACTACCGACTTTATCAAATGTGGCCTTTTGAAGGTGCTAATCAAACCGTCATATCGTACGAATAAAGGCGTAATTACAAGAAGTAATTTTTTCAGGAGCCGCTTTTTGGTGTCAAAAAAAATCAGGTTAGAACTTAGAGATCTGATATGAGATCTTCAAACTTAAATATTTAGTCGCTTAAGAAAACAGATGAGTTATGTTCTTAATAATTTTCCAAGTGCATTTAGTAGTTTGGTCCCTTTCGTCCTTTTTCGACACCTATTTTAATATATTTTTATTTCTCATCAAGGAATAGAGATGCAACTAAGTAAGAGGCCTTATTCGTGGGAAAATTCAGAGTGACAACCGCAACAGAGGCCTTTTTAATTAGGTATTCTTTACAAAAATATTGTGGATGCTACTCTATATGTAGTTTAAATCATACTTCACATTTGTTTAAGAAATATTTTATGAATTATAATATATATAATTAATAATAATATTATTTATTATTAATTATAAATATAGATTTTATTTGAATGACGTTAGTCATGGAGATCCTTGGGGAAGGCCTATGTCCAGCAGTGGATATCTTACGGCTGATATGATGATGATGAAACTACTAAACTGGTAAAATGACGCCTATATTAAAAACAAACATTGAACAACTAACACTTGTTCAATATTTATTTTTAGTGCGAATGGAGCTTCCGATGATTCCCATTATAAATGAAACAGTATATTTTTTTTGCTGTTGTTTTATTACTATTATGTAACCGAAAAATGTATAGATACTGTCAAAAATAAAATAGAACGCAATCTTTTTTAAGTTGGTTAGGTTAGTTTTTGTCTGTCTGTGTGTCTGTGTGTGTTTGTGAAGCTGTCGCCGAGGCCCAAACGAATGAAGCAATTATTTAGGGTTCTGTACCCGAAGGCTGTCAAACGGGACCCTATTGCTATGCCTAATAAGTTGATCTCATTTGTACCGAAGAAAATGCTGTTAAGCTGCTTTTAAGGAATAAAGATATTATTAAGTTATTTTTGTTGAATCCCATAATTGGTTTTCTGGCTGGCTTTCATAAAATGTTGAATCAGTATATTATTATTAATTTATGATTATTAAAATGTAATAAACAGATAATATTATCCATTTGTTACTTAAACATTTACAATAAACTTAACAGACTAGGATAAAACAAAAAAAAATCAAGATTAAATAACAATAAATAACATAATAAATTGCATATTAATCGATAAATCATAAAAAAAACATCAATTAAATCAAATAATCATTTCATTCATAAAGTAGAACAGCAACAGAAGCACAGCGTTTGTGGGTGGTGGCGAAAAACAATCTACGTGTGCATCCTCAAACGTACCTGAGGCACTGCAGACAGGGCAGCCGCAGCAGCAACCTGAACGCGTTGTTGTAGTGAACGGGAGAGCGTTGTACGCTTTTATGCTGTAATTGACCCACAGACTGCTCGTTTAATATACTTGTAAATTTTTGAACTACGAGCAACATACCTGAGGGCAATCATATTTGATCTGACTGACGACGCCCTCCGCTCCCGTTCCTTATCCCGATCGTCAGTCATGGTGTCCATCACCACGTGACTATGGTACTTCACATCCGCAACCCTTAGCAATAGCACTTCATTTATGCCGACAGGTTGCATATCCAGCGGACAAATCGTTTGCGACCTGAACACCATAAACTAACTTTTTAAAGCGTTATATTTCAGGCCGTAATTATGAGCATATTGTTCGCAGACATTCATGAGCATACGCAAATCCCCCACTGCTCAGCGCGATGATCAGCTCATTGATGTACAGGTTGAAGAGCGTGGGCGAACTCAAACCTCCTTGTTGAAATTGTCCGACAGTGCTCCCGCGCATCACACATTGTTGACCTGGTTTCCGTACAAGGATTGGAACATGCGAATATATATTAAATCTACAAAACATTAAGTTTACAATATGGGCTTATGGGTTTTTTATCTAAAGGCCTTAACCAACGTTAAGGTCTTTAGATAAAAAACAGATAAAACAATAAAAGTCTATTTTTTTTGTTTTAATTTTCATAAAATCCATTTCATAATAACGTAACAAAGCAATATATCATTAAAACAAAACTTAATGATATAGATACCAAAAGTAACTATTTAAAAATACGTCCATCGAATAGAGCCGCAGCGACAGCGATCCTGCCTAAAACGCATTTCAACTTTCGTTACACCCGCCGAAGAAGGGCGTTATGATATCTAGTGGCTCTGTTCCACGTTTACCGCTCGCTATGATCTCCCGCTCATTGCCCCCGCGCGGAAGACGACTGGTATGATACTCGTAGTCGTGGCAGATTTCGCCGGAACAAATGGCGCCAATGCAATTGTGACTTATTTCAAAAACTTGAATACCTTTGTTAGTTTTTGATTTCTAAAGTTTTTTAAAACCATAAGTTGTAGAAAAAAAAGCTGTTTACGTTTTTGAAAGACGAGAAAAAGGTTATTTTCACCTCAGCAGCTCAAACAAGCAGGTTTTGCTGCTTAAAAACAGTGAGCAAAATTCAATTTTGCTGCGAGCGAGAGGCAAAGTAGCTGTTTAATTTTTTTTTTAAATGCCGTGACCAGTGCTGGGGCTACTCACAACATTCGAAAAAATTGAACTTCACAATTGAACACACACAGGAAAAAAGCGAGAGATAGAAACAACTTGATTCGAAGTTCGATTTTCAAATTCCACACAAACTTAGTAGGCCCAAAAAGAAACGCACGTTCGGATGCACACATAACCGTAAAATTGCAAATAAAACTATCTGTTAAAGTTTGAAATGTGTTTATTATAACTATTTTATACATCAGTAGTAACAATCATTTTTTTTATTTAATGTTTTGAAGAAAAAATTAATGAAAAATAAGAAGTTTATCATGTATCTACATAATTTTGTTATCGTTTTAACAATCTTTAATTTCGTGACATAAACTGCGGGGGCAGTTTCTGAACGCATTTCAAAAATATAGACAAGGCCTAGTTAGGTTTTTTTTAAAGCCATAGACTACATGAAGCTGTATAAAGTTGTGTTTTCACTACGGCATTATCAAGTTGAGTGACAGGTTTTATCTGTTTCATGTTTATTTTTTCCACTTTTTATTTTAATAGTATTTTGCAAAAATGCTTGTGATTGATGCATATGCGATCGTGTCGTTATTTAGTCGTGTATTCACCAAATGGTCACAACGGAAGACATTCGTTGGCCCTGCCAGCTTCACGCTGTGTTGTTCTCGCTGCTGGGGTGAAAAAATGTATGTCTCACACGAGACCAAAGTTTTTTACGTCTCGTATCTTTGAATCCCTCGCTACGCTCAGGATTCTAACCTAGAATCACTCGCTACGCTCGTGATTCAATAATAGAATCCTTCGCTTACTCGGGAGTCGGGATTCAAAATCATCACTCGCAACAAAAACCAACTTTGCTCTCTTGTTGAACAAATAACTATTATGACGGTTCCGCCCATTTTCCTAGGAATGTGTAAATTTTTTTTTTTTGTTATTAAGGTCACATCGGCACAATAAATAAATGACGACAAAGCTAAATAAATATAATAACTATCCGGGGACAATATCACACCAATTGACCTAGTCCCAAACTAAGCTCTAGGCTTGTACTATGTAGTAGGTAGGTACTAGACAACGATATAAATACTAATATAGAGAAATACATAGAAAACATCGGTCATTCATTACTCAGGCACAAATATTCGTGCTCATCACACATATGAACCCAGGTCCACTATCTTCGTAGGCAGGGTCACTACCAACTATACTCGAAAATCGAATCTTAATGAAAGTCCCTCAGTTATCTTCAATTTTTAAGTGTCATCTGTCTATTTGTTACGCTTTCACGGATAAACCGTGGAACCATATTAGATTAAATTTAAACTCTACATCTCGAAAATCATCCCTAAGGGGGAGAGATTTGGTCATTTATATTTGGGAGTTCGGCCATTTATATTGTTAGATACATTATAGTTGGTATTAAGAGTTAAGACTCATAGTTATAATATAATATTGAACTATGATGGACATTAAGAGCAACCAATCTATCATGGGAGGGATGGTGCTTTGAGATGGCGAATTTAGACAGATTCTCATCTACGAGTACCGGTGATAACTAGGGGCTCACCAGAGGATAAAATAAATGCATTTCGGCATCTACGATATGGAATTAAGTAAAAATGTATCTGACTACAAATATACCATATAGGTATATCTCTCGGTAGAGAAAGTCATAGACACTGAGCAAGTCACGTCCTACCCTTGGAGTTCCTGAACTCTTTGGAGATATCGGGAGTATTCGGGAGTGCCCTCCCGTAGGTTCATCCTTAAAATTGGTGTCCCGGTAAATTTCAAGCTCAATATTACATTTGTTCAAAAGATCATTCTGGCCAGGGAGGTCATCAAACTATAGAAATACTTAAATCTATTAATTTACTTAACTGCGATAAACGAGTTCTAGACGACATCGGACAGCTGTCAAGCACGACGGTTGAAAATTTTATTGAGCGCAAATAAAATCATATTTATTTTATTTTTGCGTCATTAAACCTGTAATATTATGAGTGAAAAGAGTAGGGGGTTACGTGAATCATGTATTGATGAAGGTGAGATATTGTGAGACACGGATTTTCAGTGCGGGCAGCGAGTCGGGCAGGAGTTTGCTTGGGACAGTGCAAGCATGGTGGGCTTTACGAGTCCAAACTTCGCGGGCGCTCCTATGGAAGACGACGCTTCGTCCGACGTTCGCCGGGCTACGGAGAAACGTGCTCGAGGAGCTAGTGACGAGAACTGCCAGTCAGATGATAGTTTCATCACAGTTGGTAAGAGACCCAAGCGCTCGCGGGTTGTTGCAGGCTCAGGCACAGGGCTGGTTTGCTCTGAGGTCCCCGGAGATAATTTTGAAGTTTCGATTTCATCGCGGAAGCCGGTACCAAAGCAGATTGCTTTGGCAAAATTATTGAGAGCTGAAGATATAGGAGGTATCTTAAGGATTAAATTTAAGAATGCCTACAAGGTAGACATTAAATTCAGCGATAGCGCTCAGGCAGAAAAGCTTTTACTTTCCGTGAAATTCAACAATGACGATATCAAGTCTTAATGGACTGATCATGTAAGTTGTTGCTATGGATTAATTAAAAAGATGTTGACGTGGACGTGGAAGACGACGAGCTGTTAAAATAATTTAAAGTATCGCAAAATGTTTTATCCGTTCACCGTTTGAACCAGTTGAGCGCGGAAGGCCAATGGGTTAAGAGCGAGAAAATTCGATTGCGGTTTAAAGGGACCAACTTACCCGCTTTTATTCATGCGTTCGGGTGCAGATTTGAAGTACGTACTTATGTTTTTTCCGGTTACGCAATGTTCGGGCTGCTGGAAATTTGGGCACAGAGTTCGAGCATGTCCTTTTAAGAAAGCTATCTGCCCAAAATGTGGAAAAGAGCACGCGAACTGTGAAACCACAACTTACCGTTGCATTAATTGCAAAGGAGCCCATATGGCTCTTGATAAGATATGTACGATTTTTAAAAAAGAGAAAGAATTGAGAAAATTAATGAGTGAACATTCTTGTACTTTCAAAAAAGCTTCGGAGCTAATTCTGCTAAAGAAAGGACAAAAGAAACAGGTGCCTCAATATAAAGAAGCAAATAGAGTAATTGAGAACAATAATAGTGAGAGAATTACTTCATATAGAGATGCGCTTATTTCAAGGGACCACAAAGTCACAGTAACAATTAATGTGAAGGAAAAAACACCAAGTGCTTGTTTGTGCCCTCCCTTCGTTCCCCTGTCTTCTTCGATGGATAGTCAGACTCTTAAGCCACTGAAAAAAATATGCTATCCAGAGGGTGATTGATTTGACTGTTCAAGATTTATACAACAACTTTATTAGGCAGCTTAATTTAGCGGCAGAAGCTAGTATTCCTATGGTGAAATCATGCCCCTATCCGAACAATAATTTTAAACCTAAACCTTATTGGATTTCCTCTTTATCCGAGTTGGTAGCATGTCGTCGTTTAGGATTGACTATATTTAGGAGAAACCCTACCCCACAAAATTTAACTACTTTAGAACAGAAATCGGCTGATGCAAAAAAGGCAATATTACGCGCTAAGACAGATAGTTGGCAACCTTTTTGTAGTAGTGTTGACGAGTCAACATCCGCTTCGGAGATGTGGCAAAGGATGAGATGGATTAAAGGCTTCAAGGGAACCCGCTATAACTTTTCAGATGAGGAGAAACTTAAGATGCTCAATAGTTTGGCTCCTGACTTTGTTCTTCCGCGGGCGCCTGAATGCGTTTCTAGTAATATATTATTAGAAACTAACTTTTCTATGCAGAAGTTGAAAAATTGCTTAAAAAAGAAAGACACTTCGCCGGGTGATGATGAAATTACTTATTCTATGATTTATCATCTGCCGGAGAAAGGCAAGCAATATCTTTTGGCTTTATATAATCATATTTTAAGAACGGGTTGTGTGCCTTTTCAATGGCGAGAGATAAAAGTGGTTCCGATACCTAAGCCAGATAGTAATCCCAACGCCGTCCCAAAGATAAGACCTATTTCATTAATATCTTGTCTATGTAAAACGCTTCATCTTTTGTTAGTCAAACGACTTGAGTGGTATACGGAATCAAAAAATATTTTGTCTCCGTGTACCACTGGCTTTAGGAGAGGCCAGTCGTCACTGGACTGTTTGACTCGAGTCGTCTCTCATATTCAAGCGGGTATTAGTAAAAACATGTCCACAGTTGCTTGTTTTTTAGATATTGAAGGTGCGTATAACAATGTTTTAGTTGATAAATTGGTTTATATTTTAGATGAGTTAGGGGTTGGTAAGAGTATTTGCAATTATTTTTGGAATTTTCTTAGTAATAGGATTCTTATAATCAAAGGTGAAATTGATACTAATAGTGCAATGATAAGGTATGCCAGTAAGGGTTTGGCACAAGGAGATCCTATATCACCTCTGTTTTTTAATATAGTCACCAGTAAATTATGCCATGATATAAACAATGTACAAATTTGCCAATATGCTGAAGATTTTATTTTATACAAAAGTTGTAAGAACATTTTGCAAAGTAATGATCAAATTCAATTAGCTTTAAATTCTTTTGTTGCGATATTGGATACCCTGGGTTTAAATTTGTCTGAACAGAAATCGAAGTATTGTATTTTTGAGGGCATAAACGACATCAGGTGAACTTGAAAATAAATAACATTTCACTTGCGCCCGTGGATTCTTATAAATACTCGTAATTGGGTTTTTGGCTCGATAGGTCTCTTCGTTGGAGTAAGCATATTAATGCAATTTTGGTTAAAGTACAAAGGAATCTCAATGTACTAAAAGTATTAGTAGGCACATCATGGGGTCTGCATCGAAAGCATTTGCGTAGAATTTACATTGCCTTAATCAGAAGCAGGCTGGATTATGCATGTTTTTTATATGATAATAGTGCTAAATCTAACATATGTAAATTAGATAAAGTTCAAAATCAGGCGTTGAGGATTGCTGGTGGCTTTATTAGAACTACTCCGATTCATGTCATGGAGAGTGAAATGTGCATCCCACCGCTGTTTGTTAGAAGGAGATTTCTGATTTCTGGATTTAAAGGCTCTGTCAGTGTTAAGTAATGTTACAAATTTTCTTCTAGATGATTTAAGGTTGCTCAGTCAAAACCGATATTGGCTTAAGGAAGAAAGCACCCCTTTTGGTCGTCGCCACGAATGTTATAAATGAAAATGTTTTTTCATCGGAGCGACTCCAGATGTTTGGGTTAACTACTTGGCTGTCCAACATTGAATTGACAACTTGGTGGTTTCTAATTTAGACTATGTTAAGATATCTAAAAGTTATTATGAATCTAGTTGTCTCAAGTTAAATATTCTTGAAGAATTGCATGATAAATATTTTGGTTGGTATTTTTTATACACTGATGGCTCTAAGAGTTCATTAGGGAAGGGAGCTGCTTTCTATGATCCGGTTTACCCTTCCTGTAACCAGGAGGTTAACATGTTTAAAGTTTTGGGTAATATTTGCATAATGTCGGTTGAATTAGTTGCAATCTTTAACGCATTGTTATACGTACTTAACAGGGACATTCAGAAAGTGGTAATTTGTACAGATAGTAAAAGTGCGTTGCAGCATATTAAACGGTGTGTTCGGGGTGAAAGGGGGGTACCGATGGTCTATAGCATTTTGGAAAAGGTTATCATTTTGAATCGAAATAATGTATGTTTGCGACTTCAATGGGTTCCATCACACATTGGGTTGAGAGGTAACGAAGAAGCAGATATATTGGCAAAGCGTGGTATAACGGAAGGAAGTGAAATAGTTATTGCGCCTTGTTATTCGGAAGTTACAAGTATTTATAAAAACGAATGTTACAGATTATGGAAGGAATATTTTGATGAAAGGTCTAGAGAGAAAGGAATATGGTATAAATGTATCCAGAGCGAGCCTCCTCGTGTACCCTGGTTTCAAAATATAGACTTTAGGCTTAAAGTTATTGTAATGGCGCATAGGCTGCGGACCGGACACATTCCACTCAATAAGTTTGGTTTTCTTATGAAAAAAAATAACTCTCCCAATTGCGACACATGTGAACATGTGGCACTATAGAAGATATGCAGCAGTTACTGATGGAGTGTAGCCGGAATCGCGCTCAAAAGGAGTCGTTGTTAGCGGCAGCGAATCTCAGCCCATATGACACTGGTGCTTTTGTAGGCATTCTCGCGAACCCCACGTTTTTCAAATAGTGTATGTTAAAACAATACTCGATTTAATAGGGCCGATATGTACATGGTATAAAGGTCCTTTCAAACAATAAATTAAAAAAAAAAAAACGAATTCTACGCGGTTAAGTCGCGGGCAAAAACTAGTTCAAGCACAAAATCACAAAAAAAAATATATCTTAAAATAACTAAATAATCAAGATGGAAACTGTCAGATTTTGGTCTTTAATTTGACTCTCGAGTACAGGCTAGCGCGTCGTGAGCTGTCACTATTTTTTTTATCATAGACAGCCTAATTCTCTGCCTGTTCTCATGTTGTTCAAGATCTAAAGTCATGCAACAGTAACAAACATACCCAGCTGACGTTTCGTATTGACTTACTAGAGTTGAGGTCTATTTAAATCGTGTTGATTTTAGATGTTATTCATTCATATCATTTATCGCATTATGTGTTTATAAATGGTCTTAAAATATTTCTTGTCCAACATAAACACTGTTAGGGCACTGCATTTAATCATACATTATATTAAGGTCCTACTTAATTATATTAATTTATATATTATTTATATAAATTAATATAATGATCATATATCTCGGTGCGCGAGTCCCACTCGCACTTGACCGGTTTTTCATTTACATTAAGATATGTCGAACATCTCTTTTGTTCAATGAAATAACTCTTCGAAATACGCCTGAAGTACGTTTTCTGATAGGGGTGACGTATTTTTCGCCATTCTCCATTCCAAAAAATATTGGTAACTTTTTGTACTGCTTCCTAGTCTTTGCTAGTAACAAGTCATTTATAATATTCGTTGCTCTGTCGCGAATATCAGGTGGCTTCTTCGAAATATCTCGATCAGTATCTTGATCGCTCATTTTTCACTAAAGCGGTGCTTTAGTTAGTTTATAAACAACAAATAGTAGTTTATGCAACAGTTGTAAAAGAGAGGTCAAAAAAGATGAGTGGCGTGTATTACGTAAAGGACGCCACGAGTGTTTTTTGACATAATTATACACCGTTACATACAATACTTTTTGTACGACTAGGTTTCAAATAAAATGCAAAATTAACCTTACCTGTACCTACGGTACCTAACTAATACGAACGAAGCACAGAACAACAAACGAGCGGGAAACATGAAAAAATAATAAATTGTACAACAAGGGCATAAAACAAAACATTTTATCCAAGACTTATGGTCGAGGATAAAATGGGTTTTAAGACCGAGCTATATATTCAGTCTGCTTTTCACTTCAATTACAAGGAAATAAAACAGTGATTATGTAAAAAAAAAACTTAAATTAATGAAAATACAATGACTTGATTGCCGCTTCTCCAGACTTTGAAATTTTCATACGTTTTAAAATATTTTTTCTTTGATTTAGGTGGTAATGTCAATAAGTTATTTTGTATTTTTTCTATTAGTTCTGTTAGGTGTGAGCATTATTTTCCTCTCCACTCAATTCCGTAAAACCACAAGTTTTGCAAAGAAAATAACTCCAAAACTGTAGACAAAATGCTCGTTCCCGCCACTGTATTTCTTTATATATTTTTGTTATAATTTTCTGCATGGCATTTTTTCGTTTCGGCAGTTAGGTCGAACGCAATACTGCCAAGTTATACGTTGATTTTGTAATGTTTTAGTTTTAGTTATAAATTTCTTTTTTGCTATATGCAACATTGAATGCAAATAAATTAAAGAAATGTATTCAAATAACAAGTTTATTTAATGCAGTCACCTCGTCTGTCTGGCTGTCGGACTTAATTGTCTTAGTCTAGATGACGACAAAACTTTATTCACTAGTGCATAAAATGCGATTTTATGCAGCCTATACCCAGCATAAAGAAGGACTTTACGAGCATGAGAAGTGAAATAGTAGATTGTGTCACAAGGGAGCAAAATGACATATTTACGGCGAGGGCAAACATTGAATCCTGAGCGAAGCGTAGGATTCTACAATTGAATCCCAAGCGTAGCGAGGGATTCTTAAATAGAATCCTAAGCGTAGTGAGGGATTCAAGTGTTAACGCCCAAGGTGGAAACAATTTTGTTTCCGTGTGACATACTCGTATACCAGTGATACAACAGTCGCCGTTCGAAAACTTGAAGTCGTCGGATATCCTATAATGTTAAGGATCCTTTAGTGCTCTAAATTTATGGAATGAACTATTTTGTTATGAGGAATAAACTATAAATATGAGGCAGGTGTAGTAACAAGTCAAGACAGTTGCACTTTATCTAATCGACTCCTCAAATTGACCGTTAATAATCAAATCGACCGCCTTAAAGAAATCATATCTTATTTTAGACTGCTGCTGTCTGAAAAGTGAAGATACAGTAAATTTATTCTCCACTTAAAATGTTTGTTACCAGTTTAATACTGCAATGTTGGCAAGTATGGATGAACCAGATATTAAATTAAATTCGATAGTCGACAAAGACTGTCCACGTCTTGGAACATGTCATCACGATAAAAATAGGTGCACGTGTAATGTTGCGAATAATCATAAATGTCAGTAAGGGACTGGTTAACGGATCCATTGCTAAGATAGACAAGGAACATTGGGACGTTGACAACAGCAATGGCGCATGTAACATTACAACACAATTTAAGCATAATTTAATTTACTACCTAGAACGAGTCAATCCAAGTCTCGTATATGAAGTTATGTATATGTTAACTGGGAGCAATTCCCTATTTGCTTTGTATATGCTATTACTATCACAAGGCCTTAGCCTTGGCATCGCTCTTCTCGACATATGCTCATCTATATTTAGTAAAGGGCAGGCTTACTAGGACTCTACAGAGGTGAAACCTTAGATGGAGTACATCTTATTAGTTCCCAAGTCAAATCCAAGCACAAAAGAGCTCTATTGCCGACTTGGGCAAATTAAGTAAAAACAGAAATAGTGTAAAAACAAAACGGATACTGAATGGGCAATTCACTCGAACATTTCACAGGTACAAGAAAATATATAAAATAACACAAAAAAGACAATGACGCCCAGTAAACGCAGGACAATACAGTAGATTAACAAAGACAATTTGGTATTCATTTTATTATGAATAGTAACTACTAATAAATTCTGTACATAAAGTAATGATATCCCATCAAAAACATAAATGTGGAATGAGAGCCACGTATATTATGATATATGCCTTGGTTGTTGACTTCAAGGAAAAATGAAGTGAGATCCAAATGGGTGCCAAGTTCAATGATCGGTCCTGAATTTTATTTATAACAACATAAAATACTTTATAACAACTCAAAACATCATTACTTCTTATAACTTTGGATATTATATTGAAACCTAACGTCTTACTTGGCTAGTTCTCTTATAAGGATTTTATTATATAGCCTTATATGTATATTACAGCCTTCGCAAGTTCTTCGGAAAATTTGGCTTGCTGGTAGAAACTAACCATCGAGCATAGGGCTCTTCCATGACTGTTTTTATACTTAATTATATTGCATCAGACAATAAAGACGATAACGACTATCTAAATAAAATTTCTGAATTTTCAAAAGTCAAAACTTCTTCATATGAACATAGAAATACTGTACTTCATACATACATAAACTCACGCTTTCGTTTCCAGAGAGGGGTAGGCAGAGCTACAGAATTACACTCTAAAAATTTGTTGATAATTCTGTAACCACATTTTGCACAATAAGGCTAAGATGTTTTCTCAAAAATGATACGTAAAGTCGTCATTTAATCTTTAAAAAGTCACCAGAAAGTTGAAGAGAGGTTTTGAATTCGGAATGAAAATGTGTAGAGGCGTATTGCATATAAAATAATCACTTACTCTTAGAATTTACTGATAACAATAGTGTTGCGTTGCATAAAATTAAATAGTCATAATAATAGTTATCAGTCCTAAAAATAATTTTGGAACTATGCTAAATTGTATTACGTAAAAAATTTTTAGAACTTATTATATAACTTTTACTTATAATATAACGAGTCCAAATTTAACAAAAATGTTTTTACTTTATCATGCTATTTCAAATGCTCAATTTAGACCGCATTTCCTTCCAGCGTACGGCTATAGTCTAAAAAGAGATTAAAAAAACCACAAAATACTTACCCACTGTATTTTACCGCTTTTATTCGTAAGTTAAGTAAACATAAAACATTAAAAATAATGCGAAGACGTGAAGAAATACACCAAATTTTCTGAGAAAAATGATTGACTTCGAGGAATTACTA
This sequence comes from Acleris sparsana, assembly GCA_923062465.1. Classification (NCBI taxonomy): domain Eukaryota; kingdom Metazoa; phylum Arthropoda; class Insecta; order Lepidoptera; family Tortricidae; genus Acleris; species Acleris sparsana. The sequence goes on along the minus strand of OV281285.1, from coordinate 43,963,903 downwards.
TTTGCCAAGTTTTAGCCAGTCAGTCACAAAAGACAAAAAAACAAGCGTGACTAAGCGGTCGCAATTAATTTTATCATAACCGACAAAGACTTCACATAAGAGATACAACTTGGCCTAACTCACGCCAAAGAACGATGGTAAGTTTTTTTACAACATAATCATGCCGTACAAATAATTAACGATTTTTGGAAATGCCTTGTAGTGTTTAAAGAATCTATATAATAATGATTCCCTTTGCTGGATTAAAAAATCATGGATATTGAAATAGAAAAAAAAGGAAGTGAAATGATGCTTAGATAAATGTCCAGCGAAGGTCGGTGATTAGTCAGGTGTCGGCAGAGTGCGCGATCGTATCGCGGCAGACGCCGGGTGCCGCAGTGCGACGGGCTGCGGCATACGCCGGGGTTCCGCTAACGGTTACCCCAAATTTTTCTAACACTTCATAACTTCACAAGGCTAAAACTAATTTTTATGACTAAAATACCTGTAATCCAGAAATTTTCTCAATATTTTATACGACACTCAGAAAAATGATAGGTTATCGTTTAATAAAAAATATTGATCATCAAACCATACTGATGTGTCAAGTTTTCTCGATAAATTTATTCTAATTCTTTTTTGTTTTACGTTGAATGGAACAACAAACAGCCACTTATATTGACTTTTCTAATTTATAATTAAATTTATTTTGAAAACAAAAATATGTACCTATTTCTGCGTATCTTATCCACGGCAGAGTAAAATAATAGATTAGAGTGTCAACCAAACTTAATAAAAATGTAAATTCACTGACAAATAATATTGCAGTTGGTTTTAATTAGTTGCAAACAAAGTAATCAAGTTATGTTCAGCGAAACTTACTAGCGCAAGTCGCTAATCATGCTAAAATTTGATGCTGGCGTTGAGCCATATTTTCTCAAGCTTTCCGCTGTCAAACGTTCAGTTTTTACCCTAGATATGTACTAAGAAGGGATTTTTGAAAATTCATCCCCTAAGGGGTTAAAATAGGGGGTGGAAGTTTGTATGGAACTACGGTCTTATTTGTAGTTGGAAACATGGTAATTGGTAATGAAACTAATGAAGCTACTGATTATAAAAAAAAAAAATAGTACAATTTTCAGTTATTTTATAAAGACTAAGACGATAAATGGGGGGGTAGAAGTTTTTATAGATTATTTCTTTTTGATGTAATCAACTTAGAAATTGGTATTGAGGCTACTGTTTATAAATAAAAAATACCATTTTCAGCAATATAGGAAAAACTTGCTGCAACGGCTGGACGAACTTGGATGAAATTTAGAATGGAGATAGACCCTGTAAAATTTACGAGTTCCCGAATGGATAATGATAATTTGTTTGATGTTTTTTGAAAAAGCCATTGTGGATGTCAATTTCAGATATTGGGGACGCAGATTTCAAATTAATATCAATTTTGGAATTCGAGTTGACGGCCATGATGTTTTTTGATAAAGTGGACATGGGTGTCATTTTCTTAGATTTAGGGGACGCAGATTTCGAAAATAATTCCAAATTATAGGTAAAAATTGAACGTCACGGCTGCCATGGCCATTTCAACTCATAATATAATATAATACTGGACTATGCTTTGACAATAGTTTGGTTACTCTTAATGCCTATCATTAAGAGTAACCAAACTATTGTCGGAGGGATTGTGCTTTTTGATGGCAATATTTGACAGGTTCTCATTTACCGGTGATAACTACAGGCACACCAGTGGATAAAATAAATTCATGTCGGCATCAACAATATGGGTAAATGTTACAAAAATGTACCTCACTTCAAATATGCCAGCAACTACACAATTATACACATTGGGGGCAAATATGCGGCCGATAAACGGAATTATAGGGTAAATAAATGAAAAAAATATGTCTCACCTAGAAGACGATGTTGTGGAGTATCTTTCGGTAGAAAATATCGTAGACACAGAGCAAAGCACGTCCTGCCCTTATGAACTTTTTGGAGTTATCAGGACTGCCCCTCCATCTAGGTCAGAATATAAGGGCAATAATTATCTTTGGTATTGCGAGAGGAGGGATTATCTTTGAATACCCCGCATTCCAAAAATTTCGACCTATTTACAATTTTTAACTTAAAAAAAAGAGCAATTTCCTCTAAAACAGCTTTTGCCAGGACCATAAATAAAGCGCAAGGACAAACACTAACAGTCGCTGGTATACATTTAGAAGCAATCTGTTTGTTCCATGGGCTTTAGCTAAAGATGGCAAAACAAAACATATTGTATACTAAAATGTATTGACCTAGATGACGTTATTCACTTCAACTTCTTTTTAGATTTAGAGCTCAATTTAACATGTGTTTAGAAGATCATTCTGGCCAGGGAGGACGTCAAACTATAGAATACTTAAAACTATTAATTTACTTAACTGCGATAAACGAGTTCTACGCGGACAAAGTCGCGGGCAAAAGCACGGAAACGAGTCTATAAACAAGCTTTAAAATAATATTTAAGCTCAATAGCTTGTATAGTCTGGAATCTGGAGTTACTTTTTACGTTATTTTCCGGAGCGTTAATTTGGATTTGTATTAAGTTTAAAAAAATACTATTGTTACTGCTATCACTAGGTACGTTTAAGTAATGAAAGCGCGACTCGCACGGTGAACAAAATACAACGACCGCGACGCGCCGCGCTGCACGGTCTTAAACTCATCACAATTGGAGCTATAATGTATATTAATAATTTATTCAAGGTCTATTAAGGTATCTTAAGATACATTGTTATTATATATATTGTTATATATTTTAACTGCGTGTGTGGACTGTGTCCACTAATATAATGCTTTGCTATTTAATATATGTACATTTTGGCGTGTTAATAAATACGCCCCTGACTGAATAGAGACTGACCGCAGGTGTCGCTAGGTGGTAGAAATCTAACGCGGCGATCGCGCGTCGGGAGCCGGGAGTTTCGCTTCTACGTGTAGTTAAGACTACGCCGAGCGTCCAGTGGCGCCCTCATCACCATTATTGTGTTTTCTAATAAACTAAAGTATTGTCTTGAAATCGATGGATGTGTTTTTGTTGTATAAATTAATACACAATTTATAGGGTATATGACTCAACTTAATAACCATTGGACTATGAGTGAGTAACTTAACGGAAAAAAGTGGCCACCTTTTCCCGTTAAGTTGACGACGCGAAGGTTAAAGGTTATTAAACTTTGTCTTATATGCTATACATTGTGTTTTCATTTGTACAACATAAATACATCCTTCGATTTCAAGACATTACTTTATTTTATTAGAAAACAAAATAATCGTCATGAGGGCGCCACTGGACGCTCGGCGTAGTCTTAATATTTACTCGTATTCTTATGGTCTAAGTATTACACGTTTAATAAGTTATGCCGGATGGAAAGCACTAACGCTACATGGACAGCAACTACCTTAAATAATGGAAATAGCAAGTTCTACGCAAAGGAGACTTTTATTTTTGGAATTTATAGATTTTTGAAAATTCGTCTGCCTTAACCGGGAATCGAACTGGTTAAAAATAACAAAATAATAAAGTAGGTGATATTTTGTTTGCTTTTTTATGTATGTTTTGGGTACAATTGAAGTTCTTTGTTGAGTTTGTTGTACATTACAGAAGATTGTTTTCTTAATTGACGTGTGGCAATTTTTCTAACTGTTAGTAAGTTATCTATGTAAAGTTGTTCAGTAGGGTAACGGAAAGGTTTAAAAAATGTGACTTTTAATAATGAACGCTGAGTTCTTTCTATTTCAATAAACCTAGATTTACAAGCTCCACCTTATATAGGAAGACAGTAAGAAATGATAGACTGACCTAGAGCCATGTAGATTTTTAGAAGAAGATTGGGCAGCGTGTCGCAGTGTTTTAAAAACCCAGGTTATTTTTCTATTTCTACTACAAAAAGTAACAATTTGGTTATACCGTGACAATCGCTGGTTCATCACAACTCCAAGGTACTTAGTCGTTGCAACTTTGTTGATTTTGGAGCAGTTACAGTCACTTTGTGCATTGTCGCAAGAGTGGATTTTTATCTGAAGCTCGCTATGTGGCTTACTATTGTCATATTTCATAAAACAAATATATTTCTTTTACTGGTGTTAAGTGTAAGTTTATTTTAAGCCACTTATCCACCTTGGATAGGCCTAACTCTGCAGATCGTTGGACTTAATTCTATGAGGGGCCTGTAAAATCAATGGCTGTATCATCAGCGAAAGAGGATGCAGAACCGTGGGCGAATGTTATATTACATAAGCTATTATACCAAAAACAAGGTTGGTCCCAGAACACTACCTTGTGGGACACCAAAAGTTATATTAGCGGATTGGCTAACAAGAGAACCAACTTTGACAGTTTGCGTGCGATTGGAAAGATAGTCTTTAAGGAATTCTAATGGAGTGCCTCTTATTCCAACCATTTCCAGCTTTTCCACAAGCTTGGGGATAGAAACGGTGTCAAACGCTTTTTTCAAATCTTAAAATACGTTAAGACACTTGTTGCCACAGTCTATATTATCCACAATAAGTGTAGTTAGGGCAGTAACGGCGTTTTCAGTTGATTTAAAACGTCTAAACCCATACTGTGATGGAGAGAGTTTTTTTTTTCTTATTAGTTAAGTAGTCTTTTGTATAAGCGTTTTTCATCAAAATTGGAAATTTCTGGCAAAAATGACATCGGCCTGTAATTGTTGACATCGTTACTATCTCCACTCTTGTGGACTAGCGTTATTATGGCATGCCTTATCGGAGATTGGAAAACACCTTTTTTTAAACAAAGGTTAACAAAGTATGTTAATAGGGGGATAGTCTCATTTTTAGCACATTTTAAGAAGATGGTGTTTATACTATCCCAACCTGGAGCACTATTTGACTTTAGACTCATTAAAACACTGTGCACTTCGTCAGGAGTAGTGTTAAAGAGAACGAAGGAGGAACCAAGAGGTTCATCACTTTGAAGGTGGGATCTATAAAAGTCATCCGTTCTAGTATCGACTTGTATATCCGCCGCAAGATTTTTCCCAAAATTGGCAAAGAAGGTGTTAACATAGTTAACTGAATCTTGAGGGTGATCTGTGACATTTAACAACTCAACGTTTTCGTTACAGTTTTTATGCTATTCCATAATAAATTTGAATTTCCGGTTGCATTTGATAATTAATCTATCTCATATTTACGTTTTAACTTTTTAACTACACAATTACAAACATTTCGTTACCTATTTTAAGAACGGCATTATTAGGATCTTCTTTTAGTTTCTTTTGCAGCTTATTTCTGGTTTTGATACATCTTAGGATACCAGGGGCTATCCAGGGTTTAATAACACGTTTACTTTTAAGGACATTTACGATTTTGGGATAAGTCTTAATAGATTCCCTAAGCCATTCGATAAGTTTATCAATAACGTAATCAGGTTTGGTGCTGAAAAGCAGGTTGTGTAAATAGTTTCATTTCAAATAAATTCTTAAGTGTTTCTGAACTTTATTGTTGTTCAACTAGAGAAATATCATTTTGTGATCCTTAATAGTACTATTTAAAATAGCAGTTTGTACTGAATATCTCTTTCCTAAATTTAAGAAAAAATATGGTCAAGTAATTAGGGGCCCCTTGTCGGAAATTGATGCCCTGGTAGAAATTCATAAGATGATAACATATTAGAAGAGTTGAGTGTATTATTTCTTTCATGGGACACTTCATCACTATCATGTTTTATATTTATATTTATGTCACCGGTTATTATAATATAACTATGTTTATCGATAGAGTTTACACGGTCGTTTAAATATTCTGTGAATTCGTCTGCGTTTCTAATAGCTGGTGATCTGTATTAGGGATGTAACAGATGTGGTTATATCGGAACCGGAACCGGAACCAGATGTTTTAAATTTAGTTTAACGGAACCAGAAGCGGAAGCGGAACCCGAGTGATAGGTGGATTGGATGGAGGTGGATGAGATGTTAAGGGTAGGTCTAAGCTAAGTCTATCTATTCATAATAAAAATTCCAAACATGAATCATCAGCCTTTAAAGCCGTTTTGGAAGTAACAGAACCAGAACCGAAGCGAATGTTTAAAACTAAACGGAAGTTCCGACTTAACGGAAGCGGAACCGGAGCTCTGTTACATCCCTGAACTGTATATACTTAAAACAGTTTTATTGTTAAATTCACTCATCTTTTTTTATTTGAATGAAAGTTTCCAAGATTTCTATGTCACATTGATAAGAAAGAGCTATTTTTGTGACGTCTATTTCATTACTTGTGTTAAGGACATTATGCATAATACAGTTTAGAATTTGAACTGCAGTCATTAATAGTGCAAGTAACAAAAGATATTGCGGAAATGCAAGCGCGACCCTTAAGTCGTCAGTTGTTCAGACACGTACACGGGGGAGTCCACGGCCGAGCTCATACCAAGATGTTAAGCACAGAGTTTTGCTTTGTTTCTCGTATTTCAGGTTTTGCACATCTTGAGCAGGTTATTTTTAGGGTTCCGTAGCCAAATGGCAAAAAACGGAATCCTTATAGATTCGTCATGTCTGTCCGTCCGTATGTCACAGCCACTTTATTCCCTAACTATAAGAGCTATACTATGGAAAATTTGTAAGTAGATGTATTCGGTGAACCGCATTAAGATTGTTATACAAAAATAGAAAAAAAACAATAAATTTTTGGGGTTCCCCATACTTAGAACTGAAACTCAATTATTATTTTTTCATCAAACCCATACGTGTGGGGTATCTATGGATAGGTCTTCAAAAATGATATTGAGGTTTCTAATATATTTTTTTTCTAAACTGAATAGTTTGCGCGAGAGACGCTTCCAAAGTGGAAAAATGTGTGTCCCCCCCCGTAACTTCTAAAATAAGGGAATGATAAATGTAAAAATAATATATGATGTACATTACTATGCAAACTTCCACTAAAAATTGGTTTGAACGAGATCTAATTTTTTTTTAATACGTTATAAATCGTAAACCGCATTTTACCTTTCATTCAATCAACTCCAATATAATAAAGAATAAAGAAAAACATTTATTTAGATGTATAGTGATACGGAACCCTACGTGCGCGAGTCCGACTCGCACTTGGCCGCTTTTTTAATATAGTCGATGTTGTTTCTACTACAATGGGCGTGTTTAACGTTTTGTCCTTTGTCCCACTAACTTATTAAAAATATTTTATGTAATTCTTGCTCATATTGTTGATCACTTGTGCTGCAAGAGACCAAATTATCCCACTTAAATGGAATCAACGAAACCATGTCCCAAAATAAGGGTTCTTGTCATACTGTGGGCGGAGACACTTGACTCTAACAATAATTAACGCTTTAATGCTTAATTATTTCATAAACGGATCGAAAAATTATGTTTACTAACCAGCAATATTTTTATATAAGACCTATCTAACGACACCAAACACAATGGGGTAGATGAGAAAAAAAATACAGCCCCATGTGTGTTCAACCATTATCATCATCTTTTTCACAATCTGTTTTAACCTTTTTACTAACTAAGAGCTGATTAAATCAGGCTTGTTTGTGAATTCCTTATATCTTCAATAAATGTTATGAATGTTCGCCCGTCTACAACTACACCGTAGCTTATAAGTTAGTCGGCATTAGACCGTAGCTGATAAGTTAAGGCGTAATAGACAACCATTAGTGTTTTTTACTCAATGCTCTGTTTAAATGTATAATTTGCCTAGCACCGATCTTAGCCTATTATAAACATCGTTAATATGCGGCTTCCAATCAAAGTTTCTGTCAATAGTTAAACCTAAATATTAGAATTTCCACATGTTTCAATTTAGCAGAACTAAAATTATTTTTTATCTCCTTGCAGGCAATCGTATGTATGTCCTATTAAATAAAAAAATATCTCCACCCATTTTTTTGGAGCCTTTTTAAACGGAGAGTAAATTTGCATGCATTTGGTTTCCGTTATCATTTGCCCACTTAATGATACTTTCGAAGTCGTCTTGTATGCACTTTTGAACTTCTGTATGTATGTTTCGCGGCATAAAGTAGACGCATGTCATCTGCGTACATGAACAACCCATTTTACAACATTTGCGACACTGTTGACATGCGTCACATATCCCACGGGACCATACACGGACCCTATCAGACTCGGCAATCACAAACACTAGAGAAAATTATTTAACCCTGTACTATTTGCTATTTATAATCTTTGCGAATCAAAACCCTTTTTCGAATCGCATCGTATACCTACTATCTATAGATGACTGCCAAGTATGAAACAGTATTTTATTTTTATATATGAAATGTAAGAAACCCTTTTCGGGTGCATTATAAAAAATATTGTACATAGTTAAGGGCTCAATTAAAACAGGTTTGTTAAGCCCTTAACATTTTCCTTTGTAAAACGAATAGTCAATAATCATATGGATAATTATCGTTACACAAAGGAAAAACAATTGAAGAAAGTTAACTTAACAATGTACAATTTTTGCAATTCACCCTTTATGTATTAATAAACTGCAAATTAACACTAATTAAGTAAATAGATAACGTTTGCATTATCGGATTACTTAGTAAAAGCGTAACAGCGTTTTGTTAACAAGCCAAACTTTGGTCTGCATTACTAATCTTAAAGCGTTTTACGGTTGACTCGCCGCGCCGTTTAACAAAACGCCGTAAGTATACGTTTTATCTAAGTAATTAAATAATGTATTCCAATTCCATGATTATTACCATCTTGGCAGATTCGCCTTGGCCTACTTCTTATTAAATATTTTTGGTACGAGTAGGATAATATCTATTTGATGGAATTCGCTTTCATCACAAACTCACGGCGGAGTGACCCATAAAGATGTCACTTGTACCCGGATGTTGCATTAGCAGTCTGGTTGGGGCGAGCCGATTACTATTCATTCTGAATGCATTGCGGTCTCGTGACACTAGTTTTATTATGAAGATTGTTTAAAATTTGGTCGTCATTCCTCGTAAATAACTTTTAATTAAGTCGCTTTTAATGTTTGTCTTTCGGCTACCTCTCGCCAAATATTTGAACAAATGAACAAACACACATACATATTTTTAAAGAATGGTTTGGCAGTGTACCCGCCTGCTTAATCTTAGAAGGCACTGCCGAGCCTCTAGAGTCAAAGCGACCCCATAATTATGATATTGCAAACGAAAATGTATTTATCATACTTCAGAAAAATGTATGGGATGAACGCATGTTACATAATTGATAATATGTTATATAATATTAATAGTTTAACCTAACACTCGTACATGCTTCGCTCGTCGTCGTACCGAACTCGAGCTGACTGTTTCCTGCGTAACACTCAAAAACTTTAACGAGATGACTTAAAATGTCCTAAGCTAACATAACCAAGCCACCACTAGGCTCAAAATATTGTTTTATTGATTTTATTTTGCTTGATACTTATTCTTTATTTTTAGTTTTACGTTAATCGAATTTCAATTATCATTATTACAATGCGGCTTCAGTACTATGCTATCTTATTATCAGTCCAGTTAAATAATTTGCACAATAATGTTATACCAAGTTTGATAATTATGCAAATAGAATATGTATAGGTGTTTTTAATCGTATTTCTCAACAAAACATAAAAATATCGCAAAAGAGATCACCAAAAGTGAAATTATAATTAAATTTTGTCAAAAAACATGGATGATATAAAAATGTTTAATTGCTAATTAGGCAGCGATTAGACAGAGAAATCTGATATACAATGTGGCGTGATGTAGCAGGTCAGCAATATAAACTCCATGTTAAATTTACTTGGCTAGAAAGAGATAGAAACAAATAAAGTGTACCTACTGGATCAATAACTACAAAAGTAAGTGGATAAAATGTTTTTGACATTGACTTATATCGTAATATCCAAACATACCATTATAACTTTCTTGATTTTTTCTTTGCATTGGTAATAAATTAAATATTTAACAATGAAATCTAATCTTTGAAGTCTTACTTATTTATTTATTTATTTATTTCTACACATGTCACACAACACGATACAGTAGGTTAAGAAAACCGTTTCTACAAACTTACATGATATTGAAGTTCTGCATGTTGACGCCTTCAACAACAAGACGACGGCACGGTGACGTCACGACTCCAGCGCCCCTCTCCGAGGGCCAGCGCACTAGACAGACTGCATCTTACCGCCGAAGCGGCAACATATGTAACCCTATTTGTTAAAAATCCGTTTTATTGTAATTAAATTCGTTCAGACTAACCTATGTATCAAATCATGGACCATTACCCTGAGGAGTACTGAACATTTGGCGACCGTGACTACTGTTGCTACGTGGACACGTAGCACTTACCTGCACAAACAAAAGCGGACAATATTTATGGCGGACATCGCGCATTCATAACCTATGCGATATTGGAACAAAATCAAGTTGGAGCTGGATTGATGGTGTGGTTGCAAGCTGAAATCATCACAAAAGGGAGGTTGCGTGTTCCTTATCCTATTAATAATTTGTTGCCCTGTAAAGTTTCGCCTGTGCAAGCAGATCTCACTTTTCTAGACACTTAATTACATCAAAATACCTACTCGAGGTAAAATAAAACTCATTTTAGTTGCTGAATATTGCCTATTAGTTAATGTGGATACTTAAACGTCACATTATAATTTGTAATTAAGATAGCTAATTCGTTACTTAACCCTTTTAAGCCAATACTGCCTATATACTTATATTAACTAAGTAAATAACTACTTGGGAATAACAAGTAACTAAGTAGTTTTGCTAACAAGCAAGTCATGACAATACTTTAGGCTTATACCTATGGCATTAACTTATTTTCCTATAATTTATAATTAGTCATGTTTAAATATTTAAGTGCACAGTTATTCGCATAACGTATGAATTGGTTACATTACATTACGTAATCAGTGCCTAGCTACTTAGAGTAAAATTTAAACGCGTGGCAATTACTTACTTATGCTTTGCATTCCTTTGCATTTCTTTTCTTGCATTCCTTTGCATTTCTTTTCTTTGCAAACTCTTTAAACTAGCATAATCTTTTTCGCTGTATTTCAGTTGTTACGCGAATATTTAAAACAAATAGTAAAATCAGACCGGCCGAACATTCCAGAGTCCACCGCCCCCCGCGCCCACGCCTTTGCCCCGCAGTTACCTGCGCCTGCGCTTGCGGCTTGGGATCTATTCATCTATTGTTCTCGAGTATCACCCGGTCCGACAAACAGCTGTTTTGTATAGGTTTGCCTATAACGAGGTATTTATAACACTTTTATTTACCGTTTGACCTATTTATATATTTGTTTGTTTACAATATGGCTGACGCAGACTTACGAGCTAAGAGGTCGTCGATTAAGGGACGATTAACGATTTTTAGTAACTATTTGTCAGAGTTTGAGAACTATAAGAAGGTAACATTAGCGAATTTCAATGAATTAAAACTAAGATTGCGCAAAATTGATTTAATGTTCGACGAATATGACAATCTTCAAAGTCAAATAGAAATTTTTGAATCAAAAAATAAAAAGGAGGACCAAGACGATTTTAGCGAGCGAGAAAACACAGAAAAAAGATTTTTTCATGCTATCAGTGTTGCTCAGGAATTGATCGCCGTTAATGAATCTCGCTTCTCCAACGACGTCAGCGGCGCGCCGAGCGCGTCCGCCTCGGCGCACGGCGCGGCCGAGGCTGGCGGCGGCGTCAAGCTACCGACCATCAAACTTCCTACCTTCGATGGTAATACCAACAAATGGTTGGAATTCCGCGATACATATTTATCAATTGTGCATAATAATGACTGTCTGACGGATATATGTAAATATCAGTATTTAAAAGCATCCTTGTTAGGGACCGCTGCGTCGGTTATCGAATCGTTAGAGATTTCGTCGGCAAATTACGCCGTAGCCTGGAAACTGGTTTGCGATCGTTTCGATAATAAGCGACAGCTGATTCATACTCACCTTAAGTCACTTTTTAATGTGCCTTTCAGTGGAAGGGAGTCTGATGAATCATTGCGTTTCTTAATTGATCACATTTCAAAGCATTTGAGAGCTTTAAACAGTCTAGGGGAACCAACAAATAACTGGGACACACTTATAATTTTTATGTTTGTCAACAAATTAGATTCACTAACGGCAACTAAATGGGAGGAGCATAGAAATATGTTGAAAGAAAATCCAAATTTAGCAGCATTTTATGATTTTTTAAGGCACAGAGCCGACGTGTTGGAAATGGTTACGGCGACCACCAGTGCCGACAAAGCCGACAAACCATTCGTTTTTAAGCGCATGGATAAAGCGCAAAAAGCCTTTGTAGCTACGGCCAGCGATGCCAATCTTCCCAACACGTCGAGCCCTGCAAACGTAGGGGTGTGTCGGATTTGTAATCGGGATCACCTACTTTATTATTGTGAGCAACTTAATAAAATGACGATAGATGAACGTAACGACGCAATAAGAAAATTAAGAGTCTGCATAAATTGTTTTCGTGGCGGACATTTTTCACATCAATGTAAAGCGAGTCCTTGTGCTATATGCAAGCGTAAACACAACACCCTTCTTCATAAATCATTTATTCCTCCAGCTCAGAAGGATATAGAAGGAAAAGAGTCCGTGTCTACACCGATATCATTATCGACTAGCATTAGTAATCAGGTCTTACTATCAACTGCTATTGTAATGGTAAAGAATAAGTTCACAAACGAAGCTTGTGAAGCACGCTGCCTACTTGACTGTGGAAGCCAGTCCTCCTTCATTACTGAAGCACTTACGGAGAAGTTAGGCTTAACAGGGGAACAGGTCGACACAGTTCGAGTGACAGGTATAAACAACATTTCTTTTAATGCATTAAAACGTTGCACTGTACCGTTTCAACCGCGTTTAAATAATAAAATTCAAATATGTAAACAAGTTGACGCTTATGTTATCCCTCAGATAACAAGTGCACTGCCCACCGAGGAGGTTGACGTCACTGATATTGTGATACCACAAAACGTCACCTTAGCGGACCCTAACTATCACACTCCTGCTCAAATAGATTTATTGTTAGGGGCGGACATTTTTTGGGATGTAATATGTAGCGAAAACCTAAAACTAGGTAAAAATAAACCAATGTTGCAAAACTCTATTTTTGGTTGGTTGATGGTAGGACCCGTAATGTTTCATAACAAGTTACATAAAAAAAATATACATTGTGGTTTCAGTAGGGAAATAAGCAATCAGTTAAGTAAGTTTTGGGAGCTTGAGGAAATTCCAGCTACACCAGTGTTATCTCCAGAAGAGGAGGCATGCGAAGAGCATTTTAGGCAAAACACACGACGCTTGGATGATGGTAGATTTTGCGTCACGTTGCCTCTCAGCAGTGACACCAAGCTTTTGGGTGACTCGTATAGGCAGGCTAGAAAGCGTTTCGACTCATTAGAAAAACGTTTTAGACGGCAACCGGATGTAAAAACACAATATGTCGAATTTATTCATGAGTACGCAGAATTAGATCATTTGTCAGAGAGTGAGAAACCAGAAACTGCTTATTTTTTACCGCATCATCCAATATTAAAGGAGAAAAGTGAATCGACGAAATGCCGTGTGGTATTCGATGGCTCTGCGAAAACAGATTCAGGCTACTCACTTAATGACATTCTCATGGTTGGGCCCACGGTCCAAGATGACATCTTCTCTATTCTACTACGATTTCGCCAACATGCTTTTATATTTACCGGTGACATAGAGAAGATGTACAGACAAATCGCCGTGGAGCCCACACAGAGACATCTACAAATGATTTTGTGGCGTGACGAGGAGAGCGAGCGAATGAAGTACTTACAGCTTAATACTGTCACTTACGGTACCTCATCCGCCCCCTTTCTAAGCACAAGGTGTTTACTTCAGTTAGGGCGAGACAGTAGTGACAATTTAGTAAGAGAAGTAATAACTCGCGATTTTTATATTGATGACCTCATTACTGGTCTCAATGACAAAAAACAGTTAAAGGCTCTGTACCAAAAGGTTAATGACACGCTGAGCTCAGCCCACTTTAACTTGCGTAAAATTAAAAGTAATTCACAAGATTTTCTTAAAAGTGTTAGTAACACTGAAAGTTGTCAACAGGATAATTTAAAAATATCGAAGCATAATAATACTTTAGGTGTCGAGTGGGATCCTAATGCCGATATTATTTTGATGTCATGTTCCAAGTTGCAATCTATAGATAACCATGTAAAATACACTAAAAGAACCGTACTCTCGTTAGCGTCAAGTATTTTTGATCCGCTAGGATTGTTAAGTGTATGTGTTATTCTCTGTAAAATCTTTCTGCAATCACTGTGGTCACAGAAACTGGACTGGGACGACGAGATCCCCCAAGCGCCAAACTGTATCTGGACTAGATTTGTGAACAACATCCATCAGTTAGTCAAAATAACCATTCCGCGTCATGCGACCTGTAGTAACCCCGTTTTGACAAATATTCACGCGTTTTCAGATGCGTCCTTAAAAGCTTATGCTGGATGTATTTATCTTCGCTCACTAGATGCTTTAGGAAATTGTACAGTGCGACTTTTATGCGCGAAATCAAAAGTCGCGCCACTTAAAACTACAACTATTCCGCGTTTAGAGCTTTGTGGCGCCTTACTAGTATCTCGCCTCTGTAAAAAGGTATTGCAGGCTTTGCGTTGTAATATCTCAAATTGTTATTTTTGGACCGACTCAAAAATTGTACTCTGCTGGTTGAACATTCCATCGCATAAGTTGTGTACGTTTGTATCGCACCGAGTTGCTGAAATAAATGAAGCTTGTTCAAACGCTGCGTGGATGTATGTCCCATCATCACAGAACCCAGCAGACCTGGCTTCTCGTGGCGTGTACCCTGACGAGGTGCAGTCATTGGCACTGTGGTGGGAGGGACCTTCATTCCTTCAAGACATTAAAGGTCAATGGCCTGAACAGCGCGGAGCGATGCAGACGGACTTGCCTGAGCTGCGAGCTCACACTGTGAGTATTGATAAGCCAACGGCACCAGTTATTAACTTCGGCGATTACTCTAGTTTCCTTAAACTTCGTCGCATTTTTGCGTACGTGTGCCGGTTTATCGATAATTACGTAAAAAAGCCATCGAGCATGAACAAGGATACGTTAACAGTGGAAGAGCTTGAACTGGCGGAGTTGAAGCTAGCATATTTAGCGCAGAGAGAAAGTTTTCCTAATTCTAATATACATAATGTCAAATCGATTCCTAGTTTAACTAATTTAAATGCGTTTGTTGACGAATCGGGATTAATTAGAGTAGGAGGT
Organism: Acleris sparsana; assembly: GCA_923062465.1. Taxonomy (NCBI): domain Eukaryota; kingdom Metazoa; phylum Arthropoda; class Insecta; order Lepidoptera; family Tortricidae; genus Acleris; species Acleris sparsana. The sequence continues at coordinate 43,948,624 of OV281285.1, read as the reverse complement.
AGAATAGAGAACTCTAATTTTAACTATAATAAAAAACATCCCATTGTTTTAGACGTAAAAAATGATTATACGCGACTGTTATTTAAATACTACCATTTAAAATTAATGCACGCGCCGCCACAATTTCTCCTTTCAGCCATTCGCGATTATTATTGGCCGTTAAACGGCAGGTTGCTAGCGAGACAAACGTTTCGTAACTGCACACGCTGCAAACGGATGAAGGGAGAAGTTGCGCGACAGATAATGGGCAATTTGCCAACACAGCGCCTAGTGCCTGGATTTGCCTTCGAGGTGGTGGGTACTGATTACGCGGGACCCTTTCTCATGAGTAACAAAAGGGGTCGCGGTGCCATATTGGTTAAGTGTTATCTTTGTGTTTTCATTGACTTTAAGGTCAAGACAGTACATTTGGAGCTTGTTAGCTCCCTATGCACAGAAGGGTTTATTTTAGCATTGCGACGCTTTATATCTCGCCGTGGTAAACCACGGGAGATCTTCTGTGACAACGGTAGGATTTTTTTAGGAGCTAGCCGTGAGCTACGTGAATGGCTTAACGCTCAGTCCAAGTCTGTGTCAGATGTATTTGTAGACGAAGGTATAAAATTTCATTTCTCGCCAGCTTATGCCCCAAACTTTGGAGGCTTATATGAAGCAGCTGTGAAATCGGCTAAGTTTCACATGAAACGGGTGCTAGGCAACACTCATTTAACGTTTGAGGAGCTTTCAACATTGTTTGCACAGATCGAGGCAATACTTAACTCTAGGCCTTTGTCCCCTATGTCCTCATCTCCACACGATCTTTCTCCTCTCACCCCAGGGCACTTCCTAATAGGAAGGCCACTCATTTCGCTGCCAGCCCCTGACCTGCAAGAAGTGAATCCTAGCCGACTCCATAGATATGCAAGAATCGAGCAAGCACGACAGCATTTTTGGTCAAGGTGGAGCCAAGAATACATATGCGAGCTGCAACAGCGAACTCGATGGCAACAACGGCAGCCCGATATCAAACCGGGGCAGCTCGTGCTCATAAAGGATGAAGCAACATCACCTCTGAAGTGGCCGTTGGGACGTATTCGAGCGGTCTACCCTGGAACTGACGGTGCCTGCAGAGTAGCTGATATACTTACGACCAAGGGTACAATCAGAAGAGCCCTTAACCGGATTTGCCCATTTCTTGACGTGGAGGAAGCTTAAAGGCTGGGGAGGATGTTGACGCCTTCAACAACAAGACGACGGCACGGTGACGTCACGACTCCAGCGCCCCTCTCCGAGGGCCAGCGCACTAGACAGACTGCATCTTACCGCCGAAGCGGCAACATATGTAACCCTATTTGTTAAAAATCCGTTTTATTGTAATTAAATTCGTTCAGACTAACCTATGTATCAATTCATGGACCATTACCCTGAGGAGTACTGAACACTGCAAAATTCCATGATATTTTGCTAGCCGACCATCGGTTTGACCAGTCTGTCATGTTACTGTTCTGCCTTGAGGAGTCAAAACAAGTACTTGGCGATGTGAAATATTTTTTTGGCGATGGAACTTTCAAGGCTGCACCGAACCATTTGCAAAATTATATGTGATCTTAGGAGACATCGGCAGTACATCAAAAACCACCAATATGATCCCAATATTTTATGCCTTAATGACATATCAAAAAGGGTCTACTTATTCAGTTTTATTCGATTGAAAAAAAACAACATGTCCGCAATGGAATCCGGCATTTCATGCTGATTTCGAAACTGGAGTAACGAACGCCTTGCATAAAATTATACCTGGAGTGGTAATAAGAAAATGCTACTATCATTTTTGTAAGAGCATCTGGCGAGAATCAAAGGAAATTGGATTAAAAACGAAAACTCTCTATCGAATTGTTGGATTTTGCAAACAAAATTCAAGATGTGTGGACATATATCCGAGATTCAAGTGAAAACATCAAGAATACCAAATTAGAGAAAAAATTAAATTACTTATATGGAAAGAACCTGACTGAAAAGTGAAGAATGTACTGAGGAATGGTGTAGTTCCAATGAACGTCATCGAACCAATAATGTATGTGAAAATTGGAATTCACAGATCAATAAAAAAGTTAACAAGAATCATGTGACAATTGCAAAATTGCTATCTGCAACAAAATATTCTTATATTTGTATTGATATTATATTATTATATTTGAATTTATATTGTGTAATGATATTTGAAGCCGAGTGTAATTCTAATAAATTACACTTTGGCTTCTAATAACAGAAGAAATTGAACAGGAAAAGGATGATATACCTACCTACTAGTTAACACAAAGCTTCAGTTGTTTTATGGCGATATTACAACCGGCCTTTTTTTGGAAATTTATCGTGAGACTTGAAGTGTCAACTATATAATAATAATAAAAGCGTTTTCAACACACTTGCTCAAAACGACCTTTTTATTCCACCGATTTTTGGCTCATAAACCTAGATATTAAACACGCGTGCTTTTTCAGTATATTACGCACAAGTGCCTTTAGTTTATTAACCCAAACCATTTACATTTGTAGCCTAGTATCAAGTTGTAAGTACGAAGAAGAAGCGATATAATTTAGTCGGGTTATACCTTTTTTTTTCTTAGCAACAAACAGTTTTTATGCGGCAAATAACATTATCTACATATTTATTTCAATAAATTGGTGAAATCAGCTTTATTACTAAAAAATAACTCAATTTCATTAAAATCATTTAAATTTTTCTGTAATTTGTATTTTAAACATGAATTGTTACATTTTAAATTTGGCTGTTGGCCGATCTCGTTCGCGCCTTAGCCTTGAGCGCGCATCGGTATCGCGGCAAGAAAAAAAAACAACGCGCCGGCCGCCATTTTTCGTAAATAATTGACGGCTGTGACGAAGATAGTTTGGATTAATTATTGTGAAGTTTAATATTAACGAAAATGTCTTCTTTAAGTAAAGAAAATGAAGAAATTGTAATTGTACCAACTGTTTTAATAATTAATTAAAATTTGACTAAATGAAGTCTTGTTTTTTTTTCGCAAGTGTGTTGAAAAACGTCGTATGTAACACGTGTGCCTGTGACCATAATATACGCGGCTTTCTTGTGGCGCACTCGCTACCGCTCGTGCGCACACAATAGCGCCTTGTATACAATGGTCAACTTAGCACACTTGTATCATAATGTACTATTATTTCACCTCACAAATGATATTAAAGGAATAAATTACATGAGCCTAAAAACTTGAATAAATAAACCTTTCTCAGGTACTGGAGTCCGAACTAGGAGTGATCCTGTAATACAGATCTCTAGGCCCCCACCCCGGAAACAAGTGGTTAATAGCTAGTCTTAGGTTTACGGTACAGTCTTATTGGAGGTATTCTTATAGAGCGCTTTTTTTTTGTTTACATTAACATGCAAAAAATAAACTAGTCATTTATCTCGACACCTTAGCAGGTCCAGATTTAGATCACCTTCAGCGGTTATGTGGAGAGCCGGTCCACCCTCACTCATACGCAGGTAATCTTTGCCGTGGAAGGTCCAGTGTTAGCGAAACTGCAGGCACGATGATGAAGTCTTCTAGTTTTGGGAGGAAGGTTTTCAGAGATGTAGATCGGTGTCACGGGACCCGCAATGCGAAGATTTGTAGTGCTAAACTTCTTGTCTTTGTTCAACTTGTTGTAACTCTTAGCTGAAGATATAAGGCATTCTTTCTTAATACGCTAGTAAAGTCCACAAGGTATTTACCTGTAATGATAAAATAAACTCCTGATAATAAAATAAAAAAAACAATTATTGGTTTGCTCGAAGCAGATTTTGTGTTTACACGAAACATATCACGTATATCAGAGTTTTGTATTTCCATGATTAGAGCACTTCTACGCCGTATGGCGGTCCGGGGGAAAGGCGATATACAAAGGGGTCCAGTCCAATCGATAGCTTTTTAGTTGCTCTATCAGCACCCGGTGGATTGACGTTGACTACACAATATAAAGCGGTGGTTAAATAGGATTTTGTCCCATACATTGTGCTCGACTTGAAACTTTTGTTTTCTGTTTTAAAAACATTTCAAGGGCTTCAAGTGGTTTTTAATTTTGTCATAGCCTGTAGTTTACTTAAATCATCTGGTTTGATTCACCTAGGTGAATTAAATAAACTAAAGGTAAATTTTACATCCTTTGTCCGCCCAGTGGGTGCATCAAGTTTACTAAAAGTACACATAATGCACCTTCCGATGGCGGGAGTGCATTGAGTAATTTTTGTAGACTTGATGCATCCACCGGGTGCAAAAAAGATATTTAATTTACTTATAGTTTATCTAGACACGCGGTAGCGTGTCAAGCCAAGTTCAAGCTAACAGAACTGGCGAGCAGCTCCGTGAGTAATATTACACGAACCATTTGGAGCCACTTTTGACCACCTCGTAATTCAAAAATTATTTCACATAAACATGTCTTATTTGGCTCATATATTGAGACTTGTGAGTAAAATATGTGTTCCAAATTTCATAAACACACCTTAAACAGTTATTTAGATATTAACGTCCAAAAATCGTCATTTTTATCACTGACTGACCTACAGATCAAAACTCTAACCCAGTTCCAGATGACCTATAAAGTTCAAATTTTGCATCCAGATAAGTACCTGGGTGAATACAAAAGAATAAATCCGAAACAAGTAAATTATTATCATTTTATTATAATTTATCAAATAAATTTCAGGACTGACCATTGAACATGGCGTTTAGATCTCACTTCTTTTATCGTTGAAGTCAACAACCATGGCATATATCATAATAATTAACTTGGCTCTCATTTCACATTTATGTTTTTGAAGGGATTTAGTTTACCTATGTGAATCAAACCAGGTGATTTAATTACACTACAGGTATCAAGTACACATTTAGTAAACTTGATGCACCTTTTGCGTGCACCAAGCTCGTGCTCTTAAATAAACTAAAAATGTACTTTATCCACGTAGGGGTATTAACCCAGGTGCTGAAAGTAAACCAATGAGTTGGCTCACTTACTTTGTTTTTGCTCAGGATATTTATTTAATTTAATTCGATCTTCGATCAATGGGGTATACCCAGTCAATTCTAAGTGCTTAAATAGTAAACTATCGAAATCTTAATGAACTTGGTAAGCTCTATGGATACGGTTAGCGCTAGTGTGTGTGAATTAAACTAAGTGCTCGCAATTCATCAGTTTCCGCGATGGCAGCGCAGAAAGAGTTCCAGCCATACAAACGCGTGATGCCATAAGTAAGGGAACTCGAATCTTATTTAGTATTTTACGTAATAGTTATGGCAATTGTACTATTGTTATGGTATTTAATTGGTTGTTTATGGTTTTCTGTACAATTTCTGAGTACTTTACATCCAAGTTTTGCCCTAAAAGTACGTTTTAAATGGAAAACAAAATACAGCGGTGATAGGAGCCATTTTGTTGCTGTGAATACTTTGGATAACGGGTCAGAGAACAAAACACGGCCCAGCGATTATAAACTCACTTTAAATTAGGAACTTACTTGAAGTTAGTTCGTTGTCAACTACGCCAACAGTCACACGTGTCACAATTAGCGATGGGCAATTTCTGAAACATTTCACATATTACCTTAACTGTGACACATTTCAACTTTTGAAAATTACATAATTGACAAGAAACGTTTCTGAGAGTAATATTACCGAATAAGTTTCACTTAAATTTCATGTCACTTCTTCGCTACTTCTGACGCCAGTAGAACGGGTTATTATTATAAAATTCGTAGATTTACGTCAGCGGCCGCTTGGCCTAGGGGTCAAGACCGAGTTTCGATTTTTCTTGAGATGTTTTTTTTTTATGTACTACCACGGTGGTAAACAAGCATTCGGTTCGTATGATGTTACAGGTGTAGTGCATAATTGCTTTCCTTCGTATTTTCACGGAAACGTACGAACGTGTCATGCTACTTCAGTCAACCTCAGTACTTTTTGTCCTGTGGCCGACTGAAATAGCAATACGCGTTCGTACGTTTCCGTGAAAATACGAAGGAAAACAATTATGCACTACATCTGTAAGTCTTCTCAACTCCTGAAAAGTATCTCCTATGTTAGAATTATTATGTGTAGCCATTTTATTGATAATTTCGCAGCCTTCAATATTTTCCGATGCGCTCAGCATTACACCTTTGTTTTTTGGATCCAAAATGCAGGCCGAAAAATGTATTGGTTTTAATGCATTGGCTTTCCTTTCATTTAATTTTATCTTTAGGTTCTCAACTGTTGCTAGTTCAATGACTTTAGCCAAAGATGTACTGTAAACTTCATCAGTAATTTCTTCAAGACATTCGTAAACTTTATGTATGCAACAATAATCACCTTCTAAAGTTGTAATCCACCTAGTTATTGGTTTCAAAATGTCGCAAACATGCATTATTTTTATCCAAGTTTCGTCATTTGATAAAAAAAAAGAATATTGCCGTTTGAGCTTCTTAAAAACGTCATTGTTCTTCGGCATGTGGCACAAGTTTTCAAGTATGACCCAGCTTTAAGAAAATTTTGAAAGCACTTATCATGACCGGCCCATCTCGTTTTAACAGGTAAAGATAAATTCGTTTTCATTCCTTTATCTTTTGATATTTCTGTGAACATTGATGTTAGAATTTGTGATTTTTTTTATGGTTTTTACCACATTTATTACATGTTTCGTCAACGTTTTCATTTCTTGTGTTTTTAAAATATCATGGACACACAAATGCAATGTATGTGCCAGGCAACCGGTCCATGTAATATTGGAGTATTTTGTTTCTAATTGTGATCCACATTTTTGCATATTTGATGCATTGTCAGATACAACACCAGTGAATTTATGCTGTCCAAGTTCCTGTATGACTTTTGAAATTTCTTCAGTGAGATAGTCTGATGTATGTCTATTTTGTTTTGTAGATATTATCTTATACAGATATGGTTGTGGGGTATAAATTATGACATTTATAATCCCTTCACTCCTTAAATTAGACCAACCATCTAATGCTAAATGCAATGCCTCTGACTCACCGACAGCACGGTTTATCTCGTTACTCAAATCCATAAATGTGCTTTCCAAAAATATGGTAGATAATTGCTTTCTGGATGGTGGTACATACTCCTGATTTAGCAGTTTTAATGCTGTCTTCCATAGCGGGTGTTCCAACATACTAAGAGGAGCATTTGTGACGTATATTGCAAGAGCAAACGCTTTATGCACTTTATCATAGTTCTGAAAAATAAAAATAATATTATATTATACTGTATTAGTACATTATGATACAAGTGTGCTAAGTTGACCATTGTATACAAGGCGCTATTGTGAGCGCACGAGCGAAAGCGAGTGCGCCACAAGAAAGCCGCGTATATTATGGTCACAGGCACACGTGTTACATACGACGTTTTTCAACACACTTGCGAAAAAAAACAAGACTCTTCATTTAGTCAAATTTTAATTAATTATTAAAACAGTTGGTAAAATGATTTTAATGAAATTGAGTTATTTTTTAGTAATAAAGCTGATTTCACCAATTTATTGAAATAAATATGTAGACAATGTTATTTGCCGCATAAAAACTGTTTGTTGCTAAGAAAAAAAAGGTATAACCCGACTAAATTATATCGCTTCTTCTTCGTACTTACAACTTGGTACTAGGCTGCAAATGTAAATTGTTTGGGTTAATAAACTAAAGGCACTTGTGCGTAATATACTGAAAAAGCACGCGTGTTTAATATCTAGGTTTATGAGCCAAAAATCGGTGGAATAAAAAGTTCGTTTTGAGCAAGTGTGTTGAAAAATACATTTGAATTTAAAGTCGAGCCATACGTGCATTAAAAGTCGAAAATGGTTACGTACTGTTGGTCTGTTGGATTGTTCCGGTAGTTCATTTGGTGATGCATTATTATTTTGCACGGAGGATGTTCTTAGTGAAAATAATGCCTATGTGGACACTTTTCACAATTTAAAATATGTGTGGTTTTTCTAGTGGCATTTCGATAGCCTAATTTTTTTGTACAATATTTACAATAATACACTCTTTTATTTCCCTCTTGTGAAATTCTAAAGCAATTGTAAATAACACCTTTTGGTTTCATTTTACCGTAGTCTTGACAATCATGAGTCAAAAATGACTTTATGACTGTTCTCTGGCCAGTCATTGATTTGTACGTTAAAAGTAGGTAAGTAAATTAAGTATGTTATCTTTGTTGTACAGTCGAGTGCATAAATAAGTAAACACCACAAAGTTTCATAAATATGTATGCAGCCCTTATTACTACAGTAGTAAAGTTGCTGTATACATATATTTGAGACTTTGGGTGATAAATTATTTTTGCACTCGACTGTACATAATAATATCCAGGGTAGTTAAAGGAATTATCTTAAAGTGGTTGCTTTGATAACAATGACAATCTAATACCAACGTTGATTTCATCGTGAAGTATAAAATTACACACAAACATATAATTTACACCTGAAAACTACAGAAAATTAACAGAAATTTTTCATTTGTAACTTATAGTAACTTACATGAAATTTGAATGAAACTTTCAGTTTCGTAACTTACAAGCTGCCCATCACTAGTCACAATGCCTCAATGCGTTTTCAGAAACTGCAAAAATAATCACAGTAACAAACATCTTTCGGGCGGAATTTCATACTTTCGGTAAATAAATGTCGATTCGTAACAATAATGATTAAAAACTAAGTAATTCTACTAAAAAAAATTATTTTGGTTTCCGACCAACAATTGTCAATATTTGGTTGTTTCAGAACAGAGCGTCTATGGAGTAGTTTAAAACTTAATATTTTTTGCAGTCGTAAATTTAATATTCATTTGTAGATTTCCTGCTGATCCATTTCAATGTGCGATATGGGATTCTATCGTCGCGAGTGAACAGCAGGGGGAGTTTTTTAGACCCGGAAAAGTGAGATCCTTTTGGCATAAAGTAAATGTTTTGGGTGACCACTTTGGGTAAAGGACGACCACTTAACAAGTTTAAATTTGACACATAAGCACTCGTAACTAATTTATCGTAAACAAAAATAAGCTATGTGGAAGAATGTCTTGATATACTTTAGTTATTGACCACCGTTTTATCCAATTAAAATCATATGATGGGATCCATAACGAATCAAATAGTCTCCTCAAAAGTTATACGCAAAGCGATTGTTATTTCCTGTAAGAAATTAAGGATTTGCTTTCTAAAAACACCTCTCGGTTAAGAATAACCGATAGTGAAGACCAAAAATGATCACCAAAAATCTTTAATCGTTATTGCTTAACTTGCAGTGATGAGATTTCTTTATTAAGAATATGATGCTACTTTTATTTTTACCGGGAGAAGTTTTTAATGATTAACGGCCCCGCATCTTGGACAGCGACATTTTGAGGCTGATGGAAAATTCTTATTAGACTATAAGGTTTCGTAATGTAATGTATATGTGCTGTATTGAACCTTAAAATAATATAAGAAATATCATTTTCTTATTACAAAAAAAACAGTCTTTAAAAACCCACTAAACATACATACATTTAAAGCTTCAAATTTGTCTCCCAATGGTATAGGCAGACTATGAAAAGCCGGGTGCTCAGTCTAAGCATACAAGTAATACTTTCGTTTCCTCTACATTGATCATTATGGATTGTCCAATAAAGCTTTAAGTCTTAGGTCTTCTTATCTAAGTGATAGAACTCAAACAGTTGATGTAAACAAAACGCAATCTGTTGGAGCTTTAATAATAATAGGTATGCCTCAAGGCTCTATTTTAGGTCCTTTTTAGGGTTCCGTAGCCAAATGGCAAAAAACGGAACCCTTATAGATTCGTCATGTCTGTCCGTCCGTCTGTCCGTCCGTATGTCACAGCCACTTTATTCCGTAACTATAAGAGCTATACTATGGAAACTTTGTAAGTAGATGTATTCGGTGAACCGCATTAAGATTTTCATACAAAAATAGAAAAAAAACAATAAATTTTTGGGGTTCCCCATACTTAGAACTGAAACTCAATTATTATTTTTTCATCAAACCCATACGTGTGGGGTATTTATGGATAGGTCTTCAAAAATGATATTGAGGTTTCTAATCATTTTTTTTTCTAAACTGAATAGTTTGCGCGAGAGACGCTTCCAAAGTGGAAAAACGTGTGTCCCCCCCGTAACTTCTAAAATAAGGGAATGATAAATGTAAAAATAATATATGATGTACATTACCATGCAAACTTCCACCGACAATTGGTTTGAACGAGATCTAATAATTAGTTTTTTTTAATACGTTATATTCGTAAACCGCATTTTACCTTTCATTCAATCAACTTAAATATAATAAAGAATAAAGAAAAACATTTATTTAGATGTATAGTGGTACGGAACCCTACGTGCGCGAGTCCTACTCGCACTTGGCCGGTTTTTATTTTTGGTGTATATAGATGATTTACCACCGATAGTAGATAAAGTTTGTAATATTGTACTTTTTGCTGAAGATACTTCACTATTTTTTAAGGTAGATAGAAAATCCGTAGACTATAGGTACAGTAGGATTAACGCCACACTAGTTATAGTACTTAATTGGTTTACTAGAAACAATTTGCTACTAAATTCTAAGAAAAAGAAATGTGGAAAGTTCGCTTTGCCTAAAGTAAAAAAAAAAAAGATTCTATTGTTTTTCTAAATGACGAGTGTTTGCAAATGGTAGATAAGGCAGTTTTACTTGGCATAACAATAGAAAAAAAATATCAATGGAGTCTCCATAGCTGTACTGGCAGGGAAACTGAGTTCAGCAGTTTACGCCGTTAGGAAAATTAGACAACTAACAAATTTTGAGACAGCTCGACTAGTTTATTATAGTTATTTCCATAGTGTTATGTCGTACAGTATTCTGGTTTGGGGTAAGGCAGCTGACACACAAATTATATTTGTGTAACAAAAAAAGCCATTCTTTCTATTTACAACTTAAAGTCCCGTGACTCCTTAAGATATATTTTTAAAGAAATTAATAGCTTAACCGTGGCGTCTCAATTTATTTATGTTATTAAGAATTTAGATTATTTCCCCAACAAAATCTGATATACATAATTTAAATACTAGAAATAAGAATAAAATCGCTAAACGAAAATTCCGAGCCCTTAAAGTATTTAAATCATTTGTTGGTCAATGCATTCATTTCTATAATAAATTACCTGACGTAGTTTAAAAGTTACCCTTTCCAGCACTTAAAAATAACTTTCAAAAACGTTTATGTCTAAAGCGTATTATTGTGGTGACTTGTTTATGATGTTGCCCCAATTAATAATCCAAGTTTGTGACCTTGAACGCCGAACGCAACTTTACCAAAAAAAATTTTTCATTTTTCAATTTTTTTCAGATTTCGGACCTTTTCCAGATTTTGGCGATTATAACCCTAAAGATTTTTTGATAGTACCTTCTCAAAACGTTTTTAAACCAGACTAAATTTGCTTCCATGTGAGACTATAATTGTCTCTGTAGACACAATAGTTTTTGAGATAAAGCTTTTCAAAATCCCTTAATTTATTATTTTTTCGAACTTCGCAATTTTTTCCTATTATGCATTCTGCTAGGGATAAATAGTTCACTTTGTGATACCAGCACTGAATTTTAGTATCTTGTTAAACATGTAATTCTATTCGCACCCTACCTTTAAAGTAACTGGTTCCGGAGATATGACGTCATCAAACTATCGGCCGCTATATTTTGAAAATTGCGAATACTTCTGATTATATGAACCCTATGTACATGTGTGACGTATTAAATGAACGGGAATCAAATATTCTATAATGCTTTTATACACAACAGTAGCTGAGTTGTTCAGCAACGGATATATTTTAAATTATATAAAAATGTTTACTACATAAACTCGTTTTATTTTCGTTTACAGCCTCGGAAGTATACACTCTACACTAAAACTATGTATGACAAACACAATGAAAAATTTATCAGGTTTCTAGTAAAATAAATTGAAACACGATCGAAAGAAAAATGTCTTAGATACTTTGTTATAAGTAGGCGCTCCCTCTGGTCCACACGGGTGTGGGGTGTTAGTTTCGACTAGTTTCAAGCGAGAAAGGAGACGGGTGAATCACAAAATTGTAATTTTATATAGGTAATTAATAACTGCAGTAACGAGAGTAGTGGATATAGATAAAATAAAATGACAGCAATCGATTGTAAAAACAAAAAATAGAATAGTGTTTGCTCAATACCACCAGCCAATACAACTAGCGCTTATATTTGACTTTTATAATTTAAACTTTGCTATGGATTAGGTAATGAGAATTCGCCGATATTGTGTTTAAAACGTAAAATAAAACACAGGAGTTGAAGAATTTAAAGTTTTCTCCCTCCTTGTGTATTTACAAGTCTAAGAAAGAGAAAGGACTAAATTTATCTGTTAAATATGCTTTACTTGTCGATTGTGAAAAAGCGCGGTCAGTGTAAAATAAGTAATGCTTCAGTTGATTGGAAAGTGTGGATTTATTTAAAAACCGGGCAAGAGCATGTTGGACTACTTGCAGTGGAGATAGGATTACACCGCCGTTAGTACAAAAAAAAACCGTTTCGAAAAACATACAAAAGTGTTGACTAATTTTCTTCTCTTTTAAGGCCCTCCGCCCATGGAGCTACTCAAAAATGACGCAACTAGGTAATCAGTAATTAGAAATCAGTTTTTTTTTGCTGCAGTGTAGTTACACAACTCTCAAGAACGGCTGAACCGATTTTAATGATCTTTGACAAAAAAAAAACCCATTTAGGATCAAGTAATCTACAACCAGTTGCTGACTAGTTGCGTCGTGTGCGAACCACAATGAAAAATTATGGCGGTGACACTCAAGCAACTCGTTAGTAATTTGAGTTTTTAACTGGTTTTTTTTTTTTGTAGCTAGTAGCTCCATGGGAGTAGGGCCTTAGTTAAATGGTCCCCTAAATTTTATAATTCTTATTACACAACACATAATTATTTCTTTATTAGGTAATCAACCATAATATTAAGCGATGTTGTAAAGTAAAGGGAAAGTTTCCCTTGTTTTACAATTAACGGTTTTTTTTACTTATTTTGTGGTACGAGTATATGTTATTGTCTATAGGTACGATAAAAAAAAACAATTTTGTGACTTGTTATTTTCTGAGAAAAGTGAGTGTGACATACAGACAGACAGACATACATGGCGAAACTATAAGGGATACTACTATAATAGTTATAGTAGTATCCCTTATAGTAATATTTTGACTTTGGAACTCTTAAAAAGCCATTAGTCTTTAGGACTAATACCTTTTTCATGACACTGCTTGGGATCATCCCAAGAGATCAATTGAGTCATTATCCCAACCACAATTTTGAGCGGCGGACGTGATAATTGGGGTGTAAAATGTATTGAGTTAAGTTTGTGTTAAACTAAAACTTTCGTTATTATTTAAAAAAAACAATTTCTAATTTTGGTGGTACACTTTTGGCGGCTTTTCTGATAACACGAAAATTATGAAAATTGCTGTACTCCACCAAAATTATTTGAACAACAATTAATCTTTGTTTATTACATTAGGAAATAAACGTTTTTGATTTTCCAAAATAACAAGGAAGAATTCCCTAACGATTATGTTTTAATTAGAGCCCGATATGTTATAATTGAACGTGTGTTTTTCACGGAAAATCTATTTTGGTGGATAATAGCAATTTATGTGGTACATAATTAGTACAATCGATATATCTTAAAAACCACTAGGTCAACCATCAAAATTAGGATAAATTGACGCTTGTTGAAATTCATCCAAATAATTGAAAACGTATTTTATTCAGTGTGGAAGCTGCTCAGCTGTTGCGAGTTATGGAAGGGACTGTATATAATATTATTCCTTAAACTGACTGACGAATTAGCTGTACCAGTACAAAACACCTATACATTTGCTAACCTAATCCTACTTATAATGATATTACAAATGCAAAAGTTTGTGTGTGTGTGTTTGTTACTTCTTCACGATTATATCATGGATAGGGATGTATGGCGGTGAGTCGTCCGTCCTGCATGAGTAATGTACGCATAAATTTACCTACGCTTAAAAAAGGTGCACCTACTGTACAAAAATACCGTGATATTGTAAACTATCTATAATTATAATGTAATGATGTAAACCTTTGTCTTGAAAAAAATATACCTTGCCGAGTTTCTTACGTCGGTTCTTCTCGGGGCAAAGGTTTTATTTTTCGAACCGGTGGTAATGCTTTTTGACATTCATAGGTGCATTATATTATGCCTAAATTGAAGAATAAGGAACTTTGACTTTGACTTTGACACGCTGCAACGGCTGGACGGATTTGTAGGAAATTTGAAATAGAGATAGCTAGCGTAAAATTTAATTTAGTTTGTGTGTTACTTTGTTACTTCTTTACGCTGCAATAAATGGACTGATTGGAATGAAGTTGAAAATAGAGATAGCTTAGGTATCTACGCGGAAGAAGTCGTGGAAAGAAGTCTATTAACAAAGAAAAAATCAACATTCAGCGATTTTGGAAAAACTACCCCTCAGTAGTAACAGAACGATGTAGAATTTTGTATGAGAGTTTCGTCATTTGTTACTCATAAATATAAATTAGGTATTGAAAAATGGGACTGAAATGTGGGGATGAAGTAGTGTATCAAAGTTAAATAAGCTGATAGCTAAGAGCTATGATAATAGCTATAATGTACTGCGAGTAAGTACAGTTTCTTAGGTTACGTTTTTTTTTGACCGCCCTAATATGACTCGGGGCACTCCGAATACCGTTGTTTTTTTTTATAACGTCAAGTTTGGTATGATTATACATAATACAAATATTAATACATAATACTACATCTATACATATACAATGCTTCGTCCTGAAAGACTGACTGACTGACCGACGGATCAACGCACAGCCTAAACCGCTGATCGTAGAGACCTGAAACTTGGAGGGTGTGTTCTTTGTATGATGTAGGCACCCAATAAGAAAGGATTTTCAAAAATTGTACCCCTACGCGGGTAAAAAATGGGGGCAAAGTTTGTATAGGACTACGTGATTCCTTGGTCCAATCTAATTATTTTGCATAAACATCTTTAACAGAATTGATGGAAGACGTGTTTTATATTTTATTGAAATTTATCCCCTAAGGGTGTGAATAAGAGGCAGAACTTTATTTTGGGGGTGATTTGCTTCGAAGTTGATATCAACTCTCCTCTTATTGCTTTTGATTTACAATACACATTTTTTTTTACACATGTTTAAAAACTCAATCCGATTTTATTCAAAAAAGGTTGAACTCACATAAAAAAAGCTTGGTGTAATGCAAATACCCAAACCACTGAGTATAATATTACAAATTTGTTACATAAGTTCCTTATGAGGTTTAGGGGTGCAGCAAGAAAGGATTTCCCAAAAATTAACCCCCAACGGGAAGAAGTAGGGTGAGTAGCGGGAAACTAATTCTTCGCGTACGAACTCGCGAGCGTCCTCTAGTATATTATAAATGCGATGGATTACATACGATGCACAAAAAAATTGGGTAAATAGGACAAATAACAATCGGACGTTATTTAGGGTTCCGGAACAAAATGCACGACGAAAATTTTTGTATGAGCTGCACCTTTTCCGGTAAAGCATAAAGGTTCAAATTTCGGAATGGCGACCGGCAGATTCGAATTCTGCAGGGTCAAAACGGGGGCTGATAACGTTGTCACCCCATCTGTTACATGATTTGTCGCTTGCAATGGTTTAGAGATGCATTTTTCAGTTTTGGGCCTAGTCTAATAGGTAGGTTTGATTGATTAAATTATGTCGTAAATTGTGTGTTAAATTCATACTAGGTATGTGGCTATATCTTTTTGATAAGATGCCGCCGTCTTTACGTTAACTTAACGTTTATTGAGAGTAGGTACACTTATTTTTACTAAATTGGTTTTCGATTATCCGGTACCTAATTATCACCAATAATGGTTTAACAGTAAAAAACGTCAAAAATGTTTTTGCGGACACTTTTGATTGATCGATGACAAACTTTTCCTCAATCCTGAGGATGATTAAAAAGAAATTAACGAATAAAATCGTCCAATTACACCATAATATATCCGTATCCACGTCGCCTAATGAATAAATGGAACATTCGTTACTAGCGGAAGTCATGTCAGTTATTGCCAGCTAGTAAGCAAATGCTTTGTTACCTACGCATGCAATTACGTGTAAATTTTGTAGGTGAATCAAAAAAATAAAATCTGAGAATTAACAAAGTGTGCCAGCCTAACCAACACCTTATGTGGGCCACTAAGCAGCTACAGTATTGCACGAGAGTGATGATGATCTGCAGCCTAACACTAGAAACAGCATGCGTCGGCAGGTTGTAGCCTCGTTCGTTTACTGAACTGAATGACGCTAGCGTAGGCAAACGATTTCCGAAAACAGACAAAATATATGGTATTAACATAAGCGCTCGACGCAACCGTTCGCTCGCTTATGTCAACCCATCAGTCATTTCATATCATCATTCTTTATAATTTCGTAATTTTCGATAACCACTTAAGAGTTAGAAGTAGCATTGAAACCGATTACTTTTATTGTATACATGAATTCGGTCTTATCTCCCCTTGGAACGTGAGTTCCACTGTCGTGAGTTAAGTGAACTAAGCACGAAAACCGTAGGTTACTGATTGTCTGACTATGATTATTTTTAGTCATAATGTGTTTTAGGTCATAATCATCGCAAGTCATAACTTTGTTTTTTTTAAACTTACTTTTGCCGGATTTTTATAAATCAAACCTAACCTAACCTAGCTTTGTTTACACATTAGATATATCAGAAATTCTGTAAAGTTTATCGTTTCAGCGATATAAAAATTTAAGACTATCAATAATTATATCAACAATAGCATTATGACCAATAAAATTATTAGAAACAAAGGGCTCCCAAATAATACTACGCCCTTCTCTATCGCAAAGTCAAAATCGATATTAGTTTGATCAAAGTTGTAGATTAAGGGTTATTTGATACAATATGATATACATATGATTTGTTTTCCTTTCTTTAACTTTGTTTGTTTGCTTGTTACGGGTAGGCTTTCACAGCTAAGTCACTGAACTAGCCTCTGTTCCCGACGGTAAAAAACATATCGTCTTTGACCTGTTATGGTATTGTTTTGACGCCATCCGCCGTTACTGTCAAGTAAATAAGAGCTATCAAAATGGTGACAATACGATAACAGATCAAGCACGATATGGTTTTTACCGTGTTGAATAGAAACCCTGATTTGATTTATTGATTACATTACTCTCAATACCGCTTTACTTCTAGATAAAGTAAAAAATGCGATGCTGCGATTTATGTATAGAAAGTTTTATGGTTATTATCCGTTTCTATATCCTACTAAGTTCCTGCTGGGTTTGCTTGGTTTGAACTCTCTGGAAGTAAGGCGTAATTACGAGTAAGCTCTTCTGACGACGACAGCTTGTAATATGCTCCGGAGTGACGCGGACTGTCCCAACCTTGTGACGCAACTTGTAAGGCTGTCGCGGTCCCGTTTGTCCCTAAATATCATTTAAGGCCGTGCACCCTTAATCTTGCAGTTCCAAGAGCAAGAACAGTGTCACATAGGAATTCATGTCACATTCTCCAAATGATCGGGCACTACGAATGCTTAATGCTCTTTTGCTATCAGCAGTACCGGAGTGTGATGTGTTTGACAGTCGGTAAGTGGTTATTTCTCCTGAATGTCTCGGATTCCCTGAGGAAATAGATAAATCATGAAGGTATAGATTATTCCCATTATGTGCACTGTGAGCATTTTCTGTTTTTATTATTTTGTTTTTTATTACCTCGTTGTTTTATTTATGTGTGTATAATCTCTTGATGCATATTTATTTTTGGGGTTGATTGTATCGCGCAGCGCATTAGTGTTAATTGTAATGCTGTGTGGATTATATTTGATTATAAATAATAATAAATAAATTACGTATCGTTACATTAAAAAAAAAACGTATGTACATAGACGAAATATTAAAAAAAAGAATATAATTGTCTATACTAATAATAGAAAGAGGTAAAGATTGTGACGTTGTAAGGGGTTAATCTCTGGAACTACTGAACCGAATTTGATAATTCTTTTATCAATAGAAAGCCAAGTTATTTGTGAGTGTCATACACTACATATTAACCTTTTAAAAATGTTTATTGCCCAATGAAGTGGGCACGGGAACAGCTAGTGTTAAATAAATGGCTGCGCAGAGCGTAATAATGGACCGCGTTGTGGCCAATTTCCGGCGGCCGGCGGGTAGGTCGGAACGGCGTTCGGCCCCGGTGCCGCCTCCGGCCGCAGCTTCGCCGGCTGTGAAATATTATTCATAACGTTTGTTTGATAATAGTCTCACAATGTATGTACAATGCGCTCAAACTTAACAGCTCGTTCAAGACTGGGATTAAGAAGGTAGAAATTCCTTATGCATTATTAGGATTCCATGCCAACTACCTAAAAACAGAAAACTCATTAGATTACTCTGTTGACTGTGTCTGTCTGTTTGCAAGACTCTTGAATCCAGACACGCCAAAATCTCTGAGTAATGTCCTGAAATGAGTGTTGACATCGTCAGTACGGGGTTGAGACTCATAAGCGGGATCGTCTATTCAGTAGTGGTCGTCCTAAGGCTGCGGCATCACTGAGGCGGAGATGAGCGGAACTGTGCCAATATTAACCAATAGAATCTAAACTAACGTGCGCAAGCGTGCTCGATGTGACCGCATGCGCCTTCTAATTGTTTTTATTGGAACAGCTCCGCTCCACTCCGCACGTCTCCGCCTTAGTCGAGACGCAGCCTATTGCAAAAATTAAATCTTATGTTGGCACTAGTAGGATGCCAGCAATTTCGTAAGCGTAGTGTTCATTTACCGCTTGTCCTTCCTTTTTGGGGTGGATTTTCGTAAAAATCTTCAAGTCACTAGTTTCAGCGATTAGGCTGTGTGCTGTATATCATTCAATCAGTCATAGAAGAGTTAGTTTCTATATATACTTGGATAGAGTAAATGCAGTTTAAGAAGTATTGTATATGTATATTTATTATTTTAAGAATTAAAAGAATTAAGAAGTAACTCACTTATGATATGATTTTTCAACATAGTTTGTTGTTTGTAGTAACGGCGACGGAACGCTAACCTGAGCATTGTTCGATGTGCCCGATGCCCCAATTATTACATACAAGTTTCGTTACCCATGTCCTGAACTCCAATTGAATATAGAGTGAAATAAGTTAGGCAGCCAGAAAGTATCATTAAATAAAGGAACTGTATCGGTAGCGCCCTCGTTTATTTATTTGGTATTTAATTTCTCTACGTAAGTATGTTTATCGTTGTGTAGTGGTAAGTAGGCTGTAGGTAAATATTACAAGCCTAGTGCTTAATTTGGCACTAGGTCAATTTGTATCAATTTATTTACTACGTATTTATTGGTTCGATGTGGTTCCTGTGGGGTGAAGTGAAACGGGATGAAGGCACGAAGGGCCTCGGGCGCCGCGGGGCACTGCGGCGCGTCCTCGACCCCGCGCCAAGGTCGCGTGGAAACTTAGTCGCGAGCTTTGAACAGCATTCGTTACGTTCTCGTTCTATGTTCTTGTAGTGTATGCCGTGATGGCAGTTCTTGTTAAAATAAGAAAACGATAAATAATTAAAGGTCAAATCTGCACATGTTTATAATAAATAGATAATACTCAAACCTTTTTAAGTTTAACTATTCTTATTACTCTTATTATTTACCTGTTTGTACATTATAGCATTATTGTCGATTTCCAGCTTTAACTCCGCGTAAGGCAAAAACGTGTACAAAACGGTCATTACTAGTCCGGGGAAGTGGAACCAAAAATTAGGCCGACTTTGCACGCATTAAAGACAGAGCATATATTTTCATTAAATGAGTTGAGTATTCGACAAGAGCCTGTTTTAAATATCCCGTGTAAATATCGCACCCGCGCATAAGTTTTTTTTTTGTAGGAAAATACGTTTATCCATTTAACTTGGTCGAGAAAATATTAACAGGCATGTTTGTAAGGACTTCTTGTGGAAGAGATATAGTTTTACCAGTAGGTTAGGACACTGAACATTTGTCGTCCGCGCAGCGATGTTTATTTTTTATTCTTTTGATAGTTTGACATAGTACGTTAAGCAAAAATACTAACAGGACAAAAAAATGCTATACAGGGTGTTAGGTAATGAGTGGATAATCCTTGAACTACGGATAGAGGGCACTTAGGACGTTATGAAAAAGCTAAAATAGGTCTAGTAAAAGTCGCACGGTTTTCGAGATATTTGGACTTTTAGGTTTTTTTCGAAAATGAACACCCTTGTTCAATGTTTCGATTATAGCACCATTACAAGGTAATTTTTTTAAAATTTTATTTTTGCTCAATATTATTGAATACTTGTGTTATCAGATAGGAATCACCATTTTTGTGAGACATCAATAGATTAAAAAAAAAAAACGCAAACATGAATTTTGCATTTTCAATCGTACATTGATCGAACTTTCAACTCTCATGGTGAAAAAAAAAATACACTACCGTCTAGTTGCCCATAAGCTTAAAAACATGCCAATTTATTGCCAAATTCAAAATTGTAACTATTTTTTGAAATAAAAATCTAAAAGCCAAATAAATAAATAAAATACACGCCCACCCCCATTTTTCCCGATTTACTTTTTGTATCCCGGGCGTAGAGTTCAAAACTTTGTGTTGCAAAATTTACATTACTGGCCACTAATTTAAATGCCGATTATTCCAAATTTAAAAAATATGCCGCCTGCTTTTTTTTTTATTCGAATTCGTTTTTAATTTCGCTATTATTGCGTAATGAATGGTGAATTGTTTAGATTGTGGTATTGATTTTTTTGGTTTTATGTTTAGAACACAATACACGTCCAATGAATATGCTCAAATGCATTACATTTATGGCGAGTGCCAAGGCAACGCTAGTGCTGCTGCGATTTTGTACGCTGAACGCTACCCAAACAGACGCCATCCCGATCACCGGATTTTTCTTGGGGCCGGGGGTGGGCCGGGCAACCGTCCTGTTGGAACCACATTTCTCGCCTAAGTGCTAGTGGTACATCCTCCAATAGGATCGGCAAATCAACTGTAAGTAGCTCTCTCCATTCAGAGTAGGTGGTAACTCGAAGGGGCCAATCACTTCTCCGTTCAGGATACCAGTCCACAAATTTACCTTGAATCAATATTTTTTGTATTGTAAAATTGCAGTTAATAATAATGCCTAAAATAAACACTATTAATATTAATTTTAAATCGTTCGTGAACTTTAGTTAACTTACCTTAAATTGGTATTGCGACCTATCCTCTCTCATCAGAAGTGGATTATCTAACTGCCAACTGTGCAGATTGTGCAGATTCACGTATCCGTCTCTATGACATGATGATTCATCTGACCACAGTACGTTGTCGAAAAAAATTGAATCATCTCGGATACGACGCAGTATTTCGCGGCAGAAGGTCAACCTTTGTGGATAGTCTCTAGGCAATAAGACCTGCACACGTTGGTAATGAAAAGGGTGCAATCCATGTGTTTTTAAAGTTGCATGCACTTTCCACGTTGTCAGACCAAGGCTATTTGCTATGTTCCGTACGGACAAAGAAGGATTTTCCGCTATTAAATCCAGGACATTTTCACCGTCTCCCTCCCTCGGTCTACCTTCGCTATGTCCTCCTACACCCTGGCCAAGAAGAACTCTGCCTTCACTGTACGCGTTATGGATGCGAAGAAAAATCCGGTAATCGGGATGGCGTCTGTTTGGGTAGCGTTCAGCGTACAAAATCGCAGCAGCACTAGCGTTACCTTGGCACTCGTCATAAATGTAATGCATTTGAGCATATTCATTGGACGTGTATTGTTTTCTAAACATTAAAACCAAAACAATCAACACCACAATCTAAACACAATTCACCATTCATTACGCAATAATAGCGAAATTGAAAATCGAATTCGAACAAAAAACAAAAAGCAGGCGGCATATTTTTTAAATTTGGAATAATTGGCATTTAAATTAGTGGCCAGTAATGTTAATTTTGCAACAAAAAGTTTTGAACTCTACGCCCGGGATACAAAAAGTAAATCGGGAAAAATGGGGGTGGGCGTGTATTTTATTTATTTATTTGACTTTAAGATTTTAAATTCAAAAAGTAGTTACTATTTTGAATTCGGCAATAAATTGGCATGTTTTTAAGCTTATGGGCAACTAGACGGTAGTGTATTTTTTTTCACCATGAGGGTTGAAAGTTCGATCAATGTACGATTGAAAATGCAAAATTCATGTTTGCGATTTTTTTTTAAATCTATTGATGTCTCACAAAAATGGTGATTCCTATTTTTTTTTTTTTATAATAGTCGGAGGCAGACGAGCAGGCGGCTCACCCGATGGTAAGTGATCACCGTCGCCCATGGACACCTGAAACACCCGGGGGGTTAAAGGTGCGCTGCCGGCCTTTTAAGAAAGTGTAGGCTCGTTTCTTGAAGGTTGCCATGTTGTATCGGTCCGGAAATACCATTGCAGGCAATTGATTCCACAGTGCAGTCGTACGTGGCAAGAAGTTTCTGATAACACAAGTAGGTATTCAATAATATTGAGCAAAAATAAAAATTAAAAAAAAATACCTTGTAATGGTGCTATAATCGAAACATTGAACAAGGGTGTTCATTTTGGAAAAAAACCTAAAAGTCCAAATATCTCGAAAACCGTGCGACTTTTACTAGACCTATTTCAGCTTTTTTCATAACGTCCTAAGTGCCTTCTATCCGTAGTTCAAGGATTATCCACTCATTACCTAACACCCTGTATATGCATTTTAATTCATAATCAGCTATTATTGAGAATACTTTATACTTCAGAAATATCAAAAAATATTAAATATCGGTCCAGGCAAAATGTACCAGAATTGATAGTTGTTGAATAATGGAACATAAAACCATATCGTAAATACTCAAAATTAAACAGAACGGGGCCTCTATTCAACACGGTAAAAACCATATCGTGTTGGATCTGTTATCGTATTGTTAACGTTTTTATAGGTAGCTCTTATTTTCTTGACAGTAATGACGGCTGACATCATAACAATACGTTAACAGGTAAACTGCGATATCGTTTATACTGCCTAGAATAGAGACGCTGCTTTTGTATAGATTAATATAGTAAACAAATGATTTACATTAGTGTGTTTAGTTTTCTGGTAAGAAAAGTAAGATATGTCCTATAATTGAAAGATAAACTAAATTCACCCTTGTTACATTTTTGCCTAAGCCAGTAACTAAAAAATAATTTTATTTTTTATTTTTTTGCACCTTGTTCCGGTCATGGGAAGTTTTGAATTTTTCGTAATTACAGCAGAAGCAGATGGAGATATATAATTATACAAAACCTTTTAGCTTATCTGGTATGAGAACCCTTTAGAAAAAAAAGTTAAATGTCAATCCATAACCGTCATTTGTTTTAGATATCTTGAAACAAATTATTTCGGAATAAACGTGCGACTATGGAGCAAATTGAATATCGTGCCTTGATAAAATTTCTATCGAAGCAAGGAAAACCTCCGCAACTTATAATTAATGAAATGACAGCCGTCAACGGGGACCAGTGCCCTGCTAAAACCATGATTTATAAGTGGCACAGCCTCTTCAAACATGGCAGAGAGTCAATTGAAGATGACCCCCGCCCAGGAAGGCCGATTGAAATCACATCGTCGGATATCGTACAAAAAGTTGAAAAACTCATACTAGAAGATGGTCGACTTAAAAAGAAACAATTAACTGCATTAGTTAGTGTATCGGATACAACCATTTTGAGGATCCTACATGACCATCTTGGCATGACGAAAGTGAGTGCTAGGTGGCTACCTAGAATGCTCAAACCGTTTCAGATGCAACAACGAGTTGAAGCATCGAAGCAATTTTTGAATCTGTGCGGTGACAATCCTACCCACATATTGGAACGAATTGTCACTGGAGATGAGAATTGGGTTCATCATTTTGATCCTGAGTCGAAACAAAAGTCTATGCAGTGGCATAAAAAGGGTGCACCACCTCCGAAGAAGTTCAGGGTATCAGAATCGGCCGGAAAGCTGATGGCCACAATCTTTTGGGATTCAAACGGAATTCTCATGATCGAATACACGGACAGGGGTGCTACCATAACTGGGACATATTATGCAATGCTATTGGAAAGACTACGTGAAGCTATTAAATAAAAAAGGCGGGGAAAGCTATCAAAGGGTGTGTTGCTGTTGCATGACAATGCACCGGTTCACAAGCGCAATGTTGCGAGTGCTGCTCTTAAAAAGTGCGGCTTTGAATCGCTGGTTCATCCACCCTACAGTCCAGACCTGGCTCCCAGCTCCCATTTGTTCCCAAATTTAAAAAAAAAGCTGCGAGGAAATCCTTTACACGCATCTAGTCAGGAACGCAAAATGCCAGTTAGACAAAAAGCCAGAAACGCAGAAGACCAGAAACGCAGAAGGTCAGAAACGCAGAAGGCCAGAAACGCAGAAGGCCAGAAACGCAAAAGGCCAGAAACGCAGAAGGCCAGAAACGCAGAAGGCCAGAAACGCAAAAGGCCAGAAACGCAAAAGGCCAGAAACGCAGAAGGCCAGAAACGCAGAAGGCCAGAAGAAAACCCTTCAGACCCGTGTCTCCCCTGGTCAACCCCTGTGGGAGACATCAGGTATCTTTAGTACTGGTGTCTCCCCTTGCTGCCCATCGGTACTAGGTTCTCAATCATATTTGAAGTACTCATGCATCCCCTGTCAGGTATGACTTATACCTTTAAAATATAATTAAAGTAACGATTTTAAAGTATTTTATGTTTTACAGTGTCAGTAAGTCGATTGTGTGTGATAGTTAAAACTGTAAAAACTGAGTCCTTATTTGATACGTTTTTTAGCTTGTTGCTTCCGGCTTGTTATGTCCGGGCTTGGAATGTAAAAATATTGTCAATATTCTAAATTACCTGAGTGCTTCCCATTTGTTCCATAGAACTGTGACGTCATAGAACAAAATAGGATATTTTTTCCCAAATAGTTCTATAGAACTACATACTAGCCTGTCACCCCGGCTCACTTGCCAGTGACGCAATAGAACAAAATAATACTACTCTTTTCCCGTTATGTTCCATTATGAAACAAAATGGTAATTATATTCCCAGGTTGTTGTATAGAACGTCATATTAGTATTTTATCTGACTTCACTCCTGTGCATGCGACCTTACATTACCATTCACATTTGTCTTATAAATCTGTTGTTTATTACCTGATTGGTAGTGTTTAACCCTCATTAGGCAAATATTGGGACTAAAATCTAAGCTTAGCCTTGACTAAATGTAAATGGGCCTTAATTTTAGGGCTTAGAGCCCGTAGCCAAGATGCATACGCTCACTAACGTTTCGTTATTCTTTCGTCTCTATTCCAATCGCGTCTCTGGTAGATCGCGTGATACGTGGTTACTAACGAAGTGATTGGACTAGAGGCGAAAGGAAAACGAAACGGTGATCTTCGAAGTGGAACCGCATTTTCGTTTTCTTGGGGTGCTGGAATTTTTCCACTCATCATGAAAATAATTTTTCACAGTTTTAACTATCACACACAATCGACTTACTGACACTGTAAAACATAAAATACTTTAAAATCGTTACTTTAATTATATTTTAAAGGTATAAGTCATACCTGACAGGGGATGCATGAGTACTTCAAATATGATTGAGAACCTAGTACCGATGGGCAGCAAGGGGAGACACCAGTACTAAAGATACCTGATGTCTCCCACAGGGGTTGACCAGGGGAGACACGGGTCTGAAGGGTTTTCTTCTGGCCTTCTGCGTTTCTGGCCTTCTGCGTTTCTGGCCTTTTGCGTTTCTGGCCTTTTGCGTTTCTGGCCTTTTGCGTTTCTGGCCTTCTGCGTTTCTGGCCCTCTGCGTTTCTGGCCTTTTGCGTTTCTGGCCTTCTGCGTTTCTGGCCTTCTGCGTTTCTGGCCTTCTGCGTTTCTGGCCTTCTGCGTTTCTGGCTTTTTGTCTAACTGGCATTTTGCGTTCCTGACTAGATGCGTGTAAAGGTTTTTTGATGGTGTACATAAATTAATTAGTCGATCTGAAAAATGCATTAAACTCAAGGGTATTATATTGAAAAAGAAAAATACTTCCATTGTTTCATTTCATTTGCAAATACTTCACTCCGCGAATTTTTAAACCTCCCTTCGTATTTAGGTGGCTAAGTTTAAATACATATATAATACAAGAAAAAAACCACTGTTTATATTTTGTGCAAGGTTCAAGTCCAAAAGCCACATAGTATATTTCTAAACTGCAAAAAATACATATGGGGAAATCCGGTAAACAGAGGCGTCTATTAGGCACGTTTCATGCCCGGTTCCTATAATCGTTCGTTTTCCTTACGGGCCGTGGCATTGTGACATTTGCTACGTACAAAGAGTGGCAAATTTTAACGAGGCGTAAGGAAAGCGATTCGTTTCATGAATATAGGAACCGGGCATCAATGTCTTAGCTAAACATAGTTTTCATTAGACAACAGTCGACGTCAAAGATATGATTTACATTTTTTCACCTTATTCCATTGAAATAAGGTACAAAATGTAAACGTATCTTTGACGTCGACCGGCTATCGTTGACAGCTCGCAATATGATCTATCCCAATTGTAATACCCATTACGTTCCATTCTAAGTAATGCTACCAAGTACATCGTTTCTTTTCTAATAAAAGACATAGTTTATTTTCTAATGATGTTGCTAATTAACTTAATCTATCTTCTATATATTAGTTTTTCTTATTCATAGTTCTTATATAATATGTATATTATATATGAACTATGAATAAGAAAAACAAACGGATTGACAATTTAAATCTGTATTAAACGTAAGATGCAAAGTAGTACATGGATAGCGCAGTTACTGACTTCTAACGACTGATATGCCTTTTTATTTTTTAGATTAACCTATTAATTTCACATATAATATAATATATATATATATATATATATATATGTATATAATATATGAAATGGACAAAATGAACCCCTAAATTGGGTTCATTTAGTATGGAATTTTTCTCATTTCTGGACTTAACAGTATGAAAATTGATTACAAATTAACCAAAACATGTATTCACAACAATAACACACATAAATATAACATAAAAAGTTAGACAAAGAAACGACAGATAGTGTAAAATAAAAATGATTGGCGTAGGCAAATATAAAGAAAGAAGAAGTAGCGTTCTGCTTATTAGGAGGGATATTATATGGGACTTCCTTATTTATCCTAGACTTAAAAATATGACTAGTCACAATTTAAAATGATCCGTATGGCGAAGTTAGCGACTTCAATGGGGGAGGGGCTTTTTACAATTAAATGTGGAAATTAAATTGATATTTAAAATGATGTGCGGAATAGATTTGCTAATAAGTATGCAGTACCTAACTTAAAGATTATTTATAGGTTTGTGCATGATAAAATCAGCAATATTAAGGGAGCGTATTTTTTGTGTGATTATCCATTCTTCTTCTTCTAATCTTTTATCTAATTTACAAAATATTATGTACCGTGCAATCTAGAGTATACTTCGGGTTCTAGAGAAAGATTGGGTCCTCGCCGGAAGCACACGAATATAATATAATACCAGCTATTGAACTAGGATGACGGGCATTAAGAGCCACCAAACTATCATGGAGGGCATGCTGCTTAGATGGTGAATTTAGACAGATTCTCATCTACCGGTGATAACTAGGGGCACCCCAGCGGTTAAAATAAATGCATTTCGGCATCTGCGATATGGGTATATGTAAAATAAATGTGTCTGACTACAAAATTATGCCCGGAACTACAATGATACACGACTGTGACCATGGGCAATATGCGGCAGCTCTACTAAAAAATGGCGAAGATCGTATGGCAAGAGATAGTAACGGTATGAATACATTAAACCGCGAATTCTGTAATATTGTTCAAAACACATGATGATATAAATAACGTGTACCCCGAGCTACAAAACAATATATATAATAGATAATGTTTGTGCGAGAGGGCAATATTAGCAACGACAAACGAAATTGTCGGTAGGATAAATGGAAAAAATATGTCTCACGTAGAAGGCGATGATGCGGAGTATCACTTGGTGGACAATGTCATAGACACCGAGCAAGTCACGTCCTACCCTTAGTTCCTGAACTCTTTGGGGAAGCATTAGGAGTGCCCTCCCGTACGTTCGTGCTTAAAGTTGGTGTCCCGGTAAATTTCGAGCTCAATATCACATGTGTTTAAGAGATCATTCTGGCCAGGGGGGACGTCAAACTATAGAATTACTTTAAAGTATTACCTTACTTAACTGCGATAAACGAGCTCTACGCGGACGACGACTCGGGCAAAAGTTAGTCTTCTAATACATAATATATAAGGCAAACCTGACAGAATTATATATCAACGCACAGCCGAAACTACTGTACCTAGAAACTTGAAATTTGGTACAGGGGTGTCTTTCATGATGTAAGAGAGCACTAAGAAAGGATTTTTGGAAGTTCAACCCCTAAGGGGTTCAAATGAGGGAAAGTAGCGGGAAACTAATTCTACGCATACGAAGGCGCGGGCATCCTGTATTCTAGTAACAAATATTATATTTATTTAGCTTAGATTTATTTTAATTTAATTAAGTTTAGTTGTAACTTTAAATTGTACTTGTATTATTCCATGTTTAGTAATTTTATTTTTAGTAAATTGCATTGTAATAAAATACCGAAGCCTAGCGAGCACGTGTTCTGTGGTACGGTGAATGAAGTCGTCTATTTCATTAGAGATGTCAAGACATTTGTAACTTATTGTTGTAGAATGTCAGATTGACTTTGAACCAAATTTAATCTCGTGACAGTACCTACTACAATAATGCGTTTTGTAATAAAAACATGCTTAGAGTAGATAATTTTGAACCTAATGTGAATAGGATATTATTGCTGGTAACTGAACAGCGGAAGAAACGACTTCGTAAGATAAACTGCACCGAATGCTTGAATTGTTAAAAGAGGCCATTTACGATGCCACGGTTGCACAGACAGTCTCACCAACCCTCGCAACGGCAGTTTTACTAATAACGACCATACAAGTGACGACGCTCGCGTTCCCACAAACTTATGTCATAATTATGCGACAAGTTGTATCGCGGGTCGGCTGGTCGCACAGCCGACCGTACGATCGAGGTCATGTTGCAAGCATCGTTGAAATATTCATCCAACCTTGCAACTCGACCGCCTAGTTTTAATGTGTGGTTTGATGTTTGTGACGGTCACTATAATAGGTACCTAATCGGTCCCTTTAAAAGTGGACGTGCTGTCTAGTGAAAGTGGTACAATATATTTTCTGAAAAGATGGTTTATCTTTTGAAACACGGATAGAGCGTCCTTTTCTTCACATATGAAAACCCATTCCTGTCTCATGCAAACATTTTTTTTTCCTTTATTTAAAATTTCTATCTGAAAAATTAACAATCATCTTTGGTATACTCGTTCAAGGTGGGTGCATTGTTGAGCGGCAGCGGGGAGACGAGGCAGCAGCGATGGCGCCGGGGGGATCGTTGTGCATGAAACTATACTCGTAATTTATAAACAAAACTCACATGGAGATTCTTTTTCAATTTCTCGAAATAAATATTTTTTATAAATACTTACGATAATGGCCTTAAGTTAGTTGAGGGGGAGGGGGTTGGTTGGTGGTTTTGAAGGAGAGGAGCACCTGCTTTCCGGGCTTCTACTCTCCGCTGTAAGGGATACAATGTAACTAACGAACCTATCTGTATAATGATAGGGCCAGTTTAGTGAGTTTCCTTCTGCTCTAACTATTTATCTATTATAATAAACGAGCAATATGACGTTCATAATTTGGGCAAATAAGATCAGGTAATGTAAAATTATGGTTAATGATGTTTAGGACAAAGTAACGTTATGCGAAAACCGTCATTATTTTAAATATATGTTATGTCAAACATTACTTAGGGCAAACGAGTTATGCGATATGACTTTAGGAAAAACGATATTATGGATCGCAAATAACACCCCTTTTAAACGCATGTTATTTTGAGCTCGAAATTTCAAAAGAAGTTGTTTTGAATAACGTCATCTACCTATAGGTTATTACATTTTAGTATACAATATATATTTTTGTTTTGTTTGCATAAAGATTTTGTGGGCTGGACACTCGTGAGCATGCTAGATAAATAAGTTACCCATGGAAAACACAGCTTGCTACACCGGCTACTTTTAGTGTTTGTTCTTGCGCTTTTTTATGGTAATGGAAAAAGCTGTAGTAGCCGGCCTAGGTAGGTGCGTAATTTCCAACCGTCTGCCATTACAAAATTAAGATTTCGCATCAGGAGTACCGGGGCACCAAATTTAAGCATGCACCTATGGGAGGGTACTCGCGATAGCTCCAAAGACTTCAAGAACTCTAAGGGTAGGACGTGACTTGCTCGGTGTCTATGACATTCTCTACCCAGAGATACTCCATCACAACATCGCCATCTAGGTGAGACATTTTTTTTTCATTTACCCACCCTGCAATTTCGTGTGTCGGTGCTAATATGGCCCTCTCACAAACATTATCTATTCTTCATAATATTGTTTTGCAGATCGGGGTATACGTTATTATTTATATCAACAGTATTTTGTTCAATATTACAGAATTGGCGGTTTACGTCATGATCTTCGCAAATTTTTAGTAGAGCTGCCGCAATTTGCTCAGACTGTGTATCGTTCTGCAGTTGCTGGCATGTTTGTAATCAAGTACATTTTTTACATATCCCCGTATTACCTAGATGTCGAAATTCATTTATTTTATCCACCGACGTACCACTAGTTATCATCGGTAGGCTAAAATATCTTACTAAATTCGCCATCTAAAAGCACCATTCCTCCCATGATATTTTGTTTGCTTTTAATGTCCGTCATAGTTCAATATTATCTATACTAATACCTAAGAATATTATAAAGAGGTAAAGTTTGTGACGTTGTAAGGGGTAATCTCAGGATCTACTGAACCGATTTTGAAAACTCTTTTACCAATAGAAAGACACGTTATTTGTGAGTGTCATAGGCTATGTATTAACGCAAAAAATGTTTTTTGTCCAACCAAGTGGGCACGGGAACAGATAGTATAATATTATAAAGACGTAAAGTTTGTAACGTTGTAAGGGGTAATCTATTAAACCGATTTTTTTATTTTACCATTAGTAAGCCACGTTATTTGTGAGTGTTATAGGCTATATATTTATAAATAATATTGCCCAACAAAGTGGGCACGGGAACAGCTTGAAAATATTATATACATACATACATACCTTCACGCCTTCATTCCCAGATTGGTGTAGGCAGATCTACAGAATAACCCACAACTGTTGAGTCTTAATACCAATTTCACTGTGTCTAACATTATAAATGGAATTTATGTTTGGGAGTTCTCAAACATAAATGACCAAATTCTCACACAAATTACCATCCCAAATCTCTTTCCCTCGCCATAAGGCTTCTTGTAGTCAATCCAAGCAGCCGAGAGGGCCACCTTGCTACGCCTGACTTGCTGGCTAATGGTCATGTCTAATTGTCTATAGGGAGGAGCTCCTAAGTCCTACCTTGTTATTATTATTATGAATTTGGGTCAATCCACTTTTTGTTGTAGCTCGTTGCTAGGGTGACGTCTCCTGGGTCACTCTTTAAAATTATGATTTCAAAGGATATACGTCCACTAAGAATCAGTTTTACTGGCAATTACAAATAAATTACTTTACGGCTTTTCTCCTGAGTGTCCGAGGATTATATGTTACAACATTTTTTCTAAAAAACTCTATCTCTGTTGTCCCCTGACCTACGGGACAGAATAACTACAACCAAAAAATAATCTACGCATTTGTATCTTTTCCTCTCATTGTTTGAGAATAGCATTATAGTTATATGCCTCTTCGGCGGAAACCGGGATTGCCTGATTCGAATTTTAGCTGGCCTTGCCAAGGCTCGGTTATTATCACTATACGAACGGTATTCATGTTCGAAATCTGCACAAAGCTTGGGTTGGAAGAAATACTTACAGTCTAAATTATGTAGTTATAGTGTTAGTTAAGTTAAGTTGAATGCCAAAAAAATGTTAACCCTAAATTACACAAGAATATAACAAAAGTTATTTTTGTACTCGTCGATTAAAATCTGTGTATTAAGATTTCATAGAGAATACTGCAACGTCACTCTTTTCATCGTTGACACTTCCGAAACAACCGAAATAACGATTTCGATACGCTCAAGACAACTGAAAAAATTTTGAAAATAGAACTTCGTATTTCAATAACATGTGTCCTTGTTTAAGGAGACTCGATCCGATACAAAATTGCCAATCTATGGCGTTTCGGAACGTAGCAGCGTCGCGTCATCTGTCAAAAATCTGTTTAAACCTGCTTCTGTATCCAGGGCATAAAAAAAAACTACGGTTTGTGATTGGCTAGTTTTTAGCCAACAGAACAGCACAGTACTGCAACAATTACGGACGCCGTGGTTTGATACAAATGTCGATGTGGTGGTGATTGTATTAATGACTTAAATTATTAATTTTAATGAACTCGTACAAAAAGTATTGTTAACAATAGTGTCATAATCAAGCTTTT
This sequence comes from Acleris sparsana, assembly GCA_923062465.1. Lineage (NCBI taxonomy): Eukaryota > Metazoa > Arthropoda > Insecta > Lepidoptera > Tortricidae > Acleris > Acleris sparsana. The sequence continues at coordinate 43,915,947 of OV281285.1, read as the reverse complement.
TAATCTCGTACCTTACTTAGGCCACTCAGCAAGCTTCGTGGCCTAAACACGGTACTCGACTAAAAAGCTCTCTGTTATAACACGATTATGAAAATAACTATTATATAACTGGTACATAATGAAGCTCCTTAAAGCACAGTCAACAGCAAAAGAAACTGACGAAATAGTGTCTCAAAATACACTCATGAGCAAAAAACCGTGTCAGAGTGCGTTTTTCATACAAACGAGACTATTTCGGAGCTTTGGTTCCTCGCCAGGTGTTGTTTTGAGTGAGGTTTAATGGTGGATACTGCGAGGTTCAATAGGAGGTCAAAAGTTCAACAAGAAATTCAACTCAAGGCCACCTTAAAACAGCTGCAGGAAGCTAGGACCCTGAATGACCAGTTAATGAGGGAAAGGGATGACAGTGAGGAAGAACTGAAGAAATTGATGGACAAGAACACGGTGTTGAGAAGCGATCTGGTGGAGTACGATTACAAGTTATCAGATGCTCAAGATAAATTGGAGCAGTTGCAGTCTGTGATTGATACCTTTAACCAGTGCGCTTCTACCCATGAAGTGGCATTAAAGCGCATCACAAACCTGGAGGAAGAACTTGGCGAAGCGAATGAAGAATTAAATTATCTAAGGAAAGAACGTCAGTGTTATGATAATTTAACAACACAAAATCTGTACCAAGAGCTGGTAGGTAATAACGATAAGGACAGTAAAAAAATAATTTTCTTTAATAGCAATAATAAATTAAAGAAATATGTTAAAACTAGCTTTTGCCCGCGACTTCGTCCGCGTGGCGTGTTATAAAAGAGAGATCTTTGTGTGTGTGGGAGAAAGAAGATTATTATTAAATGAGGTTATTTTATAAGGAGCCTCTAACTCGCTTCCCGTTCCCAGGGGAATTTTTAACTTTGCATTCACTAAAGTATATGCATGTCAAATTTCAAGCATCTAACTTATGCAGTTTAGATTTTTTCACACAATATTTTTTTCCCGCTAACTTAATTTTTCAAAATACAGCTATAACTAAACTTTATATTTACTAAGGTATGCATGCATGCTAGATTGAAACCATCTATATTAAATTACGTGATTTAGATTTTTACATACAAAAGTTTTTTCCCAATAACTCCCGTTCCCGTGGGAATATTGCAATATAGCGGCGTTGCAAATAAGCTTTACATTCATTAGGGTACCTGCATGCCAAATTTCAATCATCTATCTTACGCGGTTTAGATTTTTCATACAAAAGGATTTTCCCGCTAATTCCCGCTCCCGTGGGAATTTCGGGAATTCCTTTCTTAGTGCACCTGTAAGGTACCTAAGCTACGTCCCTCCCAAATTTCAAGTGCCTACGTTTAGCCGTTTAGGCTGTGCGTTGATATGTCAGTCAGTCAGTCAGTCAGTTTCTCCTTTTATATATTTAAAAAAAGATAATAGAAGATATAAAAGAGAGATCTTTGTGTGTGGGAGAAAGGTTAAAAAATGCTTAATTTTATTATTTTTAAATGAAGTTATAGTATAAGGAGCCTCTAACTCGCTTCCCGTTCCCAGGGGAATTTTTAACTTTGCATTCACTAAGGTATATGCATGTCAAATTTCAAGCATCTAACTTATGCAGTTTAGATATTTTCATACAACATTTTTTTCCCGCTAACTTATTTTTTCAAAATACAGCCATAACTAAACTTTATATTTACTATGGTACCTATGCATGCATGCTAGATTGAAAACATCTATCTTACGTGATTTAGATTTTTACATAGAAAAGTTTTTTCCCAATAACTCCCGTCCCGTGGGAATTTTGCAATATCGCGTTGCAAGTAACCTTTACGTTCATTAGGGTACCTGCATGCCAAATTTCAATCATCTATCTTACGCGGTTTAGATTTTTACATACAAAAGTTTTTTCCCAATAACTCCCGTTCCCGTGGGAATTTTGCAATATCGCGTTGCAAGTAAGCTTTACGTTCATTAGGGTACTTACATGCCAAATTTCAATCATCTATCTTACGCGGTTTAGATTTTTACATACAAAAGTTTTTTCCCAATAACTCCCGTTCCCGTGGGAATTTTGCAATATTGCGTTGCAAATAAGCTTAACGTTCATTAGGGTACCTGCATGCCAAATTTCAATCATCTATCTTACGCGGGTTAGATTTTTACATACAAAAGTTTTTTCCCAATAACTCCCGTTCCCGTGGGAATTTTGCAATATCGCGTTGCAAGTAAGCTTTACGTTCATTAGGGTACTTACATGCCAAATTTCAATCATCTATCTTACGCGGTTTAGATTTTTCATACAAAAGGATTTTCCCGCTAATTCCCGTTCCCGTGGGAATAACGGGAATTCCTTTCTTAGTGCACCTCTACAGTACCTAAGCTACGTCCCTTCCAAATTTCAAGTGCCTACGTTTAGCCGTTTAGGCTGTGCGTTGATATGTCAGTCAGTCAGTTAGTCAGTTTCTCCTTTTATATATTTAGATAATAACTGCGCTGCTAGCTATAATCAATAAACTCAATTGCGATACAATTTTATAATCTCCATTACACATGATTTTTTTAAAAAAAGCAGCACTTCAGGCTTTTTATTGTTTTTCTACACCGTATGTACTCTTTTAATGGAACTATCTTTTGACTTTATTCAGTCTTATTTGTCGGAAAGAAAACAATGTGTGGAAGTATCAAGGTACAACCCTGAAACGAATAGTGTCATAACTTACAGATCAAATTTTATAGACAGTAATTTTGGGGTACCTCAAGGTAGTATTTTGGTGCAACTATTGTTCTTGCTGTATATTTATTTATTCATTTATTTATTTATTTATTTATATAAACAATGTCTTGAGGACTTACAGCGTCAGCCAAAGCGCCCAACAACATAGAAACTTAAAAGCTAGGTACAAATTAACACAAGAACTCTACATAACATAACAAAAACAATGAGGAAAATTAAATCTAGACATAACCCTAGAGTTTATTTAAATTTAAGAAGCGACTTAAGGCCACTCACTATAAGGACAGGCCACTTGTCCGCAAACACGTCGGCATCCCGCATCCGCGCAAGGAACTCATTAAGTAGCGTATATAAACGATTTACCGAATGCTATTTCAAAAAGATTGCTTTTTTTGCCGATGACACTACAGTTGTGATCAAAGGGAGGGATCTCAGATCTTACGAAACAGAAATAAAGCAGACTCTTTAAGAAATAATTATATGGTTGAACATTAATAACCTTAATGCCAATCTCGGAAAAAGTAAACTATTGCAGTTTTATACCAATAGACGCAAGCCTCAATCTAACAATGAAAGCCATAATCAGAGATGGGCATTTCGTAATCGATTAAAGATTACACGATTACTTGATTTTACTTTTGTAATCCACTACTGGTTGTCAGATTACATGTTATGTAATCAAGTGAAACGGTGATTACCATAAGATATTAAGGAATCAGTAATCGTCTATACAAATATTACAATTACTGGTAATAGGGAATCAATGTAGATTCTAAATAACTGGAATCGTTGACTTGATTACCACCAGATTTCTTCTCTATTATTAAAATATGTGATTATGTGAAATATGATTGAGAAAAAGCAGCCGCCATCTTGAAATTCTTAGTTAATCGACTGATTGCTTCCAAAATCGATACCTGGGGATTTTTGTGTTCTCCCACAAGGAATCCGTTGACATTGATACATTTCGTATACATGATAATTATGTAGGGGTTTCATATTAGCTAATGGTTTTAAAATAATACCGATCTTGCGGAGAAAATATGTTTAGCTAAATGTGCGTGCGAACCCAATATATTGCTGATTCCACATCATTGTTATACAATATTATTGAAATAAAACTGCTTTCTTTGAATTATCAACAATAATTTTATTTATTCTACTTATACTTACAAAATAAAAATAATTTTATCGCTTTTATTATAGTTTTAAATTAAAATGTGCGACTGTCGTTTCAAGACCATGGGTTTCGTGGTCGGTGGTTCGTGGCAGTCGGGTAGCGTGGCTGACCTGAGTCAAAATTTACTCGATTAAAGTTCTCGAATGGTTTTTTTATATATAATAAATTTAGATGAATTTATTCATCATTCGCTAAATTATAATATAAACCTAATTATACTATATATAAATATATATTGTCGAAAAATTGTCCTAATTATTTTGATTTGCATGTGAGGAATAAATACCTTTTTGAGCAGTGAAGTAGGGTATGCACGGGAGAGTCAGATGACGCATACCTAAAATCTATATTTTCTGGGTCTCAATATTAGTCGTCTAGCCTTCCATATAAAGAAAGGCGCCTTTATTGTAAAAAAATGGTGGTATAATATGCCTTTCATAAAAAATAAATAACAGGGTACGGCCACACTTAACAATACAGGTAAATAGGAATTATTTGTCATGTACAAACCTAAGTGAATTGAGATTACGTAAAAATAAAACAAACTTAGATTTAAGAATGTTTTTCATTACTCAATATTTTTTTTAATATAACTCGTCACTCAAAGTTCTCGTCTGTTAATCGGTTACTTTTTGGAGTATTTGTCATCATATCATACGACAACAGTCGTTCTAAGGGAGCTGATGAGGTCAAAGGTATATTATACTTTAAGTAGGATAACTTCTTCTCAGGATATTTGTTCAGAATATCTAGTGACCGAGATGTGTCTGATAAATATTCTAATATAGAATTTTCGGCTTTTTGGTTGAATGTCTGGTGCTGCCACTGCTGGGTTACTGTTGATGCTAAAACGAACACAATCTGAATAACTGAAGTCGTAAAACATGTCATAGACGTCGTGTGTATGTTGACATATCTCAGGCTCGATATTTGAATGCTGAGTACATTCCTCCGATACAGCCACCAGATACTTTTTTTTTAACCGAGCGTGATGTTCCATTTTAACGCATGGGTGTCAAGTGTTCATGAACCTAGAATAGCTGTGTGCGGCGATGATTGCCTATTCTGCAGCAGGTCCTGTTAGTTTCAATATATTATCGAAACGACTCTGCACTTGTTTTATTTATTGGACCGCAATTGGTACAATATAGATAATTGGTTTGCTGTAGTGGTTGTACTTTTTTTAAGCATCAGCAGTGTTGGTAGCAATAACCCGTAATAGGCCTACTAGCCCCCAACCAAACTGACGAGCGGGGCCATAAAACTCGGGTGAGGTGCAATAAAACTCGGCGGTCGTACTGATGGGAATGTGACGATTACGAAATGTTTTAAACGCCGAGGTAAATTTATTTTTTAAATTTTTTAAACTATAATTGCCTAGCTATTCAGTGATTATTGTCTTCCTAAGTAAGATTGTTTTGTAATAACCGAATGGAGTGCATTACATATTATTTAGTAGATTGATAACCAAGGGTTGAAAGTGACCCATTTCACCCGAGATATTTCTGGCGCTCGAACGAAGTGAGAGCGCCAATAGTTCGAGGGGAAATGGGTAATTTCACCCGAGTTAGACACTCTACTTTTCATTTCTACTGTGAGGAAAAAAGACACGGTTTACCTAAATATATTTAATCTCGTTTCCCCCTTTATCTATTGAAAACTTTTTTTTTCTAGATTCATAAAAAAGTTGAAATACACATGCTGCCAACATTAGAAAAGTTAAATCGAGTTGGTCACGGCCAAGGTGCATGACTGCCATCTCATTCTTACCCTAACTAAAGAAAGAGATGGAATATATTCGTGACGTAATAAAGGTCAAATTTCTTGTTTCGAACGGATGTTCGGTGTTCAACCTCCTTGTTGTATAATAAGCTCCTTGGTCGTGACCAACTCGATTAAACTTTTCTAATGTTGGCAGTAGTGTATTTTCTAGATGGCCATGCCAAAACGTAAAAGAAAAAGTGTCATGCTATGCTATCACGGCATTATGGCGGGCAGCAGAATAGAGGAATAATTTTAAATGTTGATTTTCTGTAATTGCGAAAAAAATAGACCAGTCTTAAAATGATTTTCATATGAACCTATAGGCCGTAATAAATACATCGTTTAACGTATAGCCGAGTTTAGATATATGAAAATCTTTTATTTTAATAATATGACGAGTAGCTCAATTATCTTAGACTCCGTGGCCAATAGTAACTATTAAAAAAAAATTACTTTCCACCCTAGAGATGAAAACGCAATTTTCCACCCGGCTATCCACCCATTCAAATTAAACTTTCCGAACAGGAGAGATGAAAAATAATTTAAAGATGGATAGTTATGTTATTATCATCCTTTAACGTAAGTAATTACACTGTTTACTACAAAAGGATTTAATTGCATAGTTATTCAATAATTAGTGTTTTCATAAATTACTAAACGTAATAACCTAATGATATTTTATAATATTTTTTCCTTGAAGAATATCCAGTACAGCTGCTACAGGTTTCAAACAAGACAGATATTCTTCTATATGATTCAAGTCTGTATTATGCAGAGGATTTTCCAAACCGAGACTTCCATATAGAACACTGTTTTTTTCTAAAATAGATAAAATTAGCTTTTGGGCGTCATAGATACTGTTACAACGAGTAGTCCCAATATATTTGGGATAATTTCACAACTTTTGGGACGATTCGCCATTTTCCAAAGATGATTACATTTGTCTATTGCATTCTTATGAATGTCGGACGGAACAGTGTCAGTGGCAAGTAAATGTTTTAAATCTGTGGTTGCTACCAGATTCCAAGTATGGGAACAGCATCGCATGTGATACGGTCACAGTACATGATCATTCAAAAAATAAATACAACCTTTATTTGCAATCATCATGGGCTCGTCTTCGTTATTATCGTATTATTGTATTATAATTGTAAATATGTCTATGCTACTTTGATGAATTCTTTAAAAGGCTTTACACAATTGCTACCACTACCTGTGGTAACAGCAACAATTTTAGGCAAATCTAAATCAAATTCATGTAAAATATATCTTAGTAGATTTGTTATTCGTTCGAAATTATGCACTCCCGGGAATCTTATTTTCCGGCTAGACCAAATGTTTGCAGTAGCACGTAGATAAAACTAACTCTGGCCATTAAATCTTTAACTACCTGCTATAACTTGATCATCATAAATATAATACTGGTTTATACGACGGGTCAAAGTTCTGCGACTCATGACGGTCAACCCAAAACTGCAGTCTCTTTAAATTTTTAATCAAATGTGGATCTTCTACACAACTGAGTGGTATCATCGAATATTAAACAAAACCTACTATGCCTCTGTAAAACTCTTATTGCTTATTGTTTATTAATTTCGTTAGAAGGGTCTTAAAGCAAATTTAATCAGCTTACCTTAACAGAAAACGAAACTGAAAAAGTCTCGTAACTTTGGGGCATCGAAAGTAGTGAACCAGGGTACCGCATTTCCGAAAGTTTGAAAAGTTTAGATATCTCGTTATCCGTGCGACTTTTACAAAATATGAATTAACATATTTTCAACATCCTCCTCGGCCATTCTCATAATAGCGAATTTTTTCATGTCCGGTCCAATATTTATCCCTAAACTTGGTCAGATAATTTTCAAAATCTCATTCTCCAGTTACCGTAGCCTATTAGCACGCTACCTTGATCTTCAAATTTGCTTCCAATTTCAATTTAGAACGGTTTCTATGTGTGCCATTTTAAATCCTGCTAGGCTAAATACTGCCTGATATTCCGATTAATTTATAATTGACCAGGACCATTCTTTAAAAATATATTATTAAAACCTATCAGTCCGGCCCGAACATACAATTACCGTAGCCATTGCTTTTCGAAGGGCTCATCCCCAAGTAAGAAAATATTTTTTCATTAAATTTTATGATTCGCGAGCTGAGGGTTGTGCCTCGGTACTCAATCTATGTGAACGTATCAGGTTTGCCGTATTTTGCCACAGTGCAAGTAAGTGTCTAAGTACCATAACTTTGGTTTACAGATTTTCTAATCCCTGTACCCCGTTCTTTAAATTTGGTCTTAAATGGAAATTCACTGTCGTTTATTAGAATAAAAGAGTTCTAAAACCTCTATGTACAACAATTTTGCTGTATTTTTACAATAGTTTTTGATATTTGTAGGAAATTGTGAATTATTCTAATTGTAAGTACTTACCGTAGTGCTAGTAACCGTGGATTTAGGTACTTATCACCGTAATGTGAAAAAATTGAAGGACTTGCAATAATACAATCAATGTTGCAAAATAATGTGCCTAAAAAGCACGAAATGGTATATATAAACCAGATTTTCACATTATTCTTATTACCCAATCAATTTTTGTGCCAATGAAAACAAGTAAATCAAACAGGCTTTAAATTAAAACACTTGCGGCTTGTAAGCAAACAAAACACAATCAAATGTGTACATATTGCATTCGACCATAAGATTATTGAAGTTATGTAGTTAGTGGCGAGTCACTGTATACCTTTTCAATCAAAGTAATTAGCATCGGCATGGCTGACGCCATAGTGTCCATATATACACCGTGTTTTTTTTGATTTACGATAACTTTAAGGGAACGTTCTTTAGGTCAAACAAAGTTAATTTCCCGAAGACAGACAAATGATAAGTCTAACGGTTTTAAAGATATTTAATTTTTAAATTTAAGCAGTTAATCACGTTAAACTAGTGTAAAAGGCTCTGAATTGATAACAACAATTTTCTTTTAATACGTATGAGTAAAGAGTTTCCAATTGTTAGGTTTGTATACGCGTCAATCTAAAGTGACTTGTACCTGTCAAGTGTTATCTTTACTTGTGTGTGTATGTCACGCCAACATAGACGCATTTGACACTGATTATTAGCTAGGTAACTCTAAAGGCCCTTTTAGAATGACCAAAGATAAAAGATTTCATTATTTTGTTCTAAAGTGAAAAAAAATTTTTTTTTGCAATATTTAAAAATCTAATCTACCAATTAGTTTCTATAGATATACCTAGTAATATGCCGAAGTTATCGTAAATCAAAAAAAACACGGTGTATATGACAATGGTATATGCATGAATCTTAATGGCATAATAGAAATCCATATCATTTCAGCTCCATAGTCTATTACTTTATTTATTCCCAATCTCCTATTAATAAATCTATCCTAACTCTTATCATCACTTTAGTTATTAAGAGTTGCCTAAAGACCCTCTGCGTGTCAACTTTGGCTCCATGTACTCCTTCTAAAGATTCAGAATTCTCATTATTTGTCCCGTGAACTCCCGTGATTTGTAAAACCAGTCATACATCCTAATCTGACTTGGATGGCTGCAAAAGGTTTATAAAATAACTAAATGTTTAGCCGAGATGGTAGTGACCCTGCCTACGAAGCTAGCGATCCCCGGGTTCAATGAGCGCGAATATTTGTTTGTTTATTTATTTATAAATATTTTATTTTTTACGAAGTCTTGGATGTTTTCTACGTATTTAAGTATTATGTTTCTCTATATCAGTATGTTTATCGTTGTCTATTACCAATTTTCGCCAATAAAATTTAATTTTAACAATATGTTCATGAATATTATTAAAATTTGGCGATGTCGATAATAATAGAAATAATAACAATTCAAAATTCATCTTTTTAGTTGTGGTTTTATAAATTATTAGCTAATACTTAGCTATTATTATATATTAGTCAAATTTATTTTCTAATTACCACATCCATCTCAAAAAGCAAAATCTAATTACCGTTCTAATGAAATATTTGAATCTCTATAACTCGAAAACTTCTTTGTATATTCTGATATCATTGTGACATATGAATTATTTAGCTTCCTATACTTATGTTATTAAGTCAATTAATTTAGAAAATAAAATGATTCCGGTAATTAGGCGGAGAACACCCAATCGTGAAAATGGCCGTCCTGAGCTGAGCTATCCAGCCCTGTAAGGTAGTCCACTTTATCTCGGAGACCTCGTAGGTATTTATATAATAGATAATTAATATTTGGATATTTTACTTAGCTCAATATTTTTTTATACTTATTGTTGAAAAAAATTATATGATATGATTTCTTGCTTAAAATCATGATTCTAGGCCAACTTGAAGTACCTTGTTGATTTCCTTGCGAGTGTCAAAATACACGGGATAAACTGACGTATCTTTTTATTGCGGTGTCATAGATGTAGGATTTTTTACAGCTCCAATGGGTTGCATTTCAAACCTGAGTATTTGATAGACATATAGATAGACAGACAGACAGACAAACAAATAGACAGAGATACAAAAAAACAGACAGACATACAAACAAACACGCAGACAGACATAACTTAAATGCTGAAATGAGATCAGCGTTGATAGGTGCATTTAATAAATCATCATTAACGCAAAGTATGCTTGTTGCAGGTAGTCTGCGAATAGAATGTGAGGTGGTGCACACGCGCCCTACGACGGCCATGACGTTCCGGAGATAGTGCCAGGTAATAGGTGTTTTCGTGTCAACCAAATAATTCCTTTACTTTAAATTATGTTGCATATTATGATTACATAGCAGATATTTACATTAAGACTTAGAATAATAACACGTATATGATCGTTTCATATCGCCGATCTGTCAAACGTGAAGCAGAAAATGGATTCATGTAGGCATACCTAATCTACGTACGTACGAAACACACCCTATAGTTAGGGAGGTGGCGAGTATTTCGGTACATGATTTGCACATGTTTCACATCGAGGTGGATTGCAGCATCGATCAGTACGAATTAATTTGGTCCAGTCAATTAAGGTCCTATGTCGCACTTCAAGTTACAGCGGATTTAAGGTGTTTAAAAAAATGGGGGTTTTAAATCATTTGCACATGTATGCCTCTGGGGTTCATGGTCACATTTATCTAGGAAAGGAAGAAAATCAAAGAGGCAGATATTTAGGGCTCTGCATTATCATGGGACAGAGTTGTAAAAATGTTTTAAGAAAAAGCTCTACTGAGTCATTTGCACATGGTTCTTATTGCGCCCATTCGATTCATTATAACTCCCGGGATACAAAAAAATATTTGGCGGACACTTTGCTCACTGATTTTTAGCAGTAGCAATGTTTGAAATTTACATGGGACGCAGTTCACAGACAGAACACAAATATTTCTGACGCAATACGAAAATCATTCCTATAGATTATTTAATTATTTTCAATTAGTATTCAGTAGGATTTACTTTTAGCTTGGCGCCATGATAGGGTGGATTTTTTTAAATTATTGTAAATAAACACAACACACGACTGCAATAAGAAAAACAACTGAAAAACGAAAAACAAGCTATATAATCTATAGAAAATTATAAGAGCATTGTATTTATTGAAATTTATAACTATTTCAATTTAACCTAATATTGGAAAATTATTCCAGGCGGGGACAAGCTAGTCCAAATGTGTTTTTTTTAAATAGGTTTTGAAATTCATTGCTTTTCTATAGATTATACTTATACCTTGTTTTTCGCTTTTCAGTTGTTTTAATAATTTAATCATTTACGCTTTTTGATTTTTATCAATGGATTAATTAGTGGTTTAATTAATAATTACAAAGTGACATAAGTATGAGCTCTGGAGATACAAATACTACTAAAACGACAAATTATAAGCGAAACTCTCTTCCTAGCAAAAGGAGTTTATGACATAATATTTACGTTTTTTTTAATTGCCTGTCCAAATGGTAGCATCAAGGTATTAAAATGTAAATATATGTATATAAATGTATATACAGGGTGGAAGGGGACGGGGGACCTTCCCGGAACTATAGCATTAATTAAGAGGTACACACGGTACACAGTCGATTTGTGATCGTAATAATGATGAATTAACTAATTAAAACAAAAACCAAATTGACTAATTTTTCATTGCGGTGGCAACCCTGTTTTCATATTCAAGTCGTAATGGGTAGGTGTCCATTACGACTTGAATATGAAAACTCGGAAACTACGCTTATTTCGGAACGTTGACGTTGCCATAGTGATAAGGTGATAACTTATGATTCCTAGACGTCAAATAATCCATAAACAAAACGAAATGAAAATGATTTTTATTATTTACAAAATTTATTAACCATTAGTTTACACATTATCATGTTGTTATAAAAATCTAACACTACGTCTACAAAAATCTTCAATTATCCTCACATTCGGTGTTCAAATGTCCCTCCGCGGCTTATTATACACGCTGCAGCTCGTGCCCGAGTATGTCGGTGCACCCTTGACAAAATATGCTCTTCATCATTTTTTCTCCGCAGATCGTTAAAGGCATCAGTTATTCGTCGTCGCATCTCGTCCGCAGTTTCACATTCCGTTTTGTACACACTATCTTTTACAGAGCCCCACAGGAAGAAATCAAGACACGTGAGATCCGGGCTTCTTGGCGGCCAACGGTGCGGCCCAAACCTGCCTATCCAGCGATCCCCAAACTCATTGTTCAATTTCATTCGTACTTCGTGTACAGAATGAGCTGGTGCACCATCTTGTTGGAACCAAGTGACTTGTCTTTCAGCCAGTGGTAATTCGTCCAGATAACTGTCTAACTCGGTGTTCAAAAGAGACATGTATCCGTCTCTGTTTAGTTAGAGTTGGAGGCAGAAACACAGGTCCTATGATAGTTTCTCCGTGAATCGCCGCCCAGACGTTAATAGACCAACGATACTGGTGACCCGAGAATCGATAAGCGAAAGGATTCTCCTCGGCACACACATGTTCGTTTCGTCTATTCCATATTCCGTTGCGTGTGAACGAGCTTTCATCACTCCAAATAATATGCCTTATGAAATCTCGCTCTTCTACTATCTTTTGTAATAACCATCGGCAGTAGGGTTCGCGGATAGGGCAGTCCCGAGGGAGTAGAGCTTGAACCCTCTGTATTTTGTAAGGGTGAAGGCTGGCACGTTTGAGAATAGTAAGTACTGCAGTATGGGTTATTCTGAAATGTCGACCCGCTACTCTAGAACTCGCTCTCGGATGTCTTCTAAAATAACGCAGCACCCTCTCTTCAAGTCGAGCCGCAATTCGAACAACGCCTCCGCCACGTTGGTCGTTCTGGGCTGTTGCTGGTACAAAGGGGCTGGTTGTTGGCGATACGATCCAAAGCCCTTAAAATTGACCTATACCCAGTTGGATGTGGTGGATGATATGTTTCTCGGTATCGACGCAAAGCTTCAGCCGCGTTATTATTGCACGTCGCGTACAATAAAAGTAAATTCAAATAACCACGAGCATCTAGCAAAGGCATTTTTATTAGAAGAATGACATAGGTAAATTTAATGACATTTTCATTTTAACATCAAATGCATCGATAGCCAATACAATAACGCAAAGAGGTTCATAAGTTAAGTACCTAATCAGTAGTTCGTAATAATGTTTATTCGATAAACGTTTCACATGCACGTTTTGAAGCATGAAAATGAATGAAATATGAATGATATATTCAATTAAATCAAATTCAATTTGAATTAACTAGCTAAAACCTATTTATCAATTTAGGGATACTAAGATACGATGAAAGAAGGTTCTAATTATCATCTTTAATTGTTTATGAAGATTGAGTATAAGTACTTCATTTTCTGTCAATGTCGCTATTTCAGAAATGGGTCAAGTTGTGTTTAGTAGGCTGATAGTAGGTCGTTATTATGTTATTTTATTCATAATTTTAGGAAAAAATAAATAAAGTTGTTCAAGATGTACCTACAAAGAGACTCACAATCCCTGCAATATTTCTTACCGCATTGGAAGCAGGTCTAAGTATGCATCCACGACAAAAAAAACGTAATAATATCCTATATGAAAATGTTGTTTACAATTAAGTTGACTGACCCAATCATATGTTTAGGGTTGAAACAAGTAGTTTTTTGTGTGAATGTTTAACCGGCTGTAATTTTAAAACGGCTGCTTAAATTCATATAGTTTAGCCTTAACACATTATTTCCCCCATACAAACTATCTCCCATTATCGGGAAGGTCCATTGTCCTCTTCCACCCTGTATATTCATATATAAATTTGGAATGCGCTATTTAATAGCTTTCATTTGATACCCTTATTGTTAAAAACCTTTGTTTTATTAGCTCTCCATTTTTTTTTCGGGGACGCCATGTAGAAATATTTAATACCTTATGTTACTTCGACAATTAAGACAAATCGAATGACATCTCGCATATTAAAATCCGTCAAGAGCGTGCCCAGAAATAGACATACATACATACATACTCTCAAAAAACATAACCCTCCTTCTGATGCAGTCGGGTAAAAATGATAATCAAATGATCTACCTTTGGAATATCAAAGGCCTGAACGTGTGCCTCATCGATTTTCTTGGTTGTCACAAGAAATCCAAACATCTCATCAGTCTAACAGGCAGACATGTGCGCATAATATAGCACAGCTTTTATTTTTACATTTTTGAAGCGCTGTTTCTAGACGACGCATAGGGAACATGCTGGCAGACTATTTTTCCGTGGTTTCTCATTGTTTTTAATCGAACAATTCAAGTCTGCTAAGTGTGCGCTTCATATACAGTTTTTCAAATTATAAAAATAACTTAAAAAATCGAATACTAGAACAGTCAGAGCCCTGGATGTCTGTCTCTTCGATTTTTTATGTTTCCAGAGGCAGGCATGTGCGCATAATACGAGTATAGTACACTTTTTTTTACGTTTTTAAAACGCATCGCTATCAAGGTGGCAGACGAGGTCCGTTATGTTTCTTAGGGTATAATCATCGGTGTTTGTAACGTCTGCCACGTGTGCTGATCAAACTTTGCTCGCCACCTCCCTAACTACAAGTGCACAAAAAATCTGGCACCGTATCGCATTTCCTCAGGGAAATAGAAATATATTTCTGAACGCCAAGGATTATAATTTGTATTAATGAGTATGGGTACATTATTATTATTACCTTATCATTCTATCATTAATATTTATAACTAGATTTTGCCCTTGACTTCGTCCGCATCTAAACCCGTTTATCCTAGTAAGTAAGTACATTCATAGTTTTAAGTAATTTCATAGTTTCAATTCCTCCCAGACCAGAATGATGTTATATTCAGCTCGAAATTTAAAACTTCGGTACGTAATGTATTATTTAAGTATACAATATTTTATTTTTGCCATCTGTCGCTAAAACTAAGATTGCGTGGGTTGGATACTCGTGAGCGTGTTACTCGTACATACAGTTGCCCATGGCATGGGAAAAACAGTTTGCTTGTACATGTACACCGGCTACTTCTAGTGTTTGTCCTTGCTCTTTGTTTATGTTTATGGCAAAAGCTGTTTTAGAGAGAATTGCACTCTTTTAAAGTTAAATGGTAAATCATTTGGAATTTCATGAATGTGGGGAATTAAAACATTTTCTTCTGTAGCAATTCCAGACATATTGCCCTTACGATATTCCGATCTAGGTAGGTACGCAACCGTGTGCCATTACATAATCAAGATTACGCATCAGGAGTACTGGTACACCCATTTTAAAGATGAAATTATGGGAGGGCAGTCCTGATAACTCCAAAGAGTTCAGGAACTCTAAGGATAGGACATGACTTGCTCGGTGTCTATGACATTGTATACCGATAGATCCTCCACAACATCATCTTCTTCGTGAGACATAGTTTTTTCATTTATCCACACAACAGTTTCGTTTTCCGGTGCTAATATTGCCCTCTCACACCACCATTCTCTATTCTTTATATTGTTTTGTAAATCGGAGTACATGTTATTTTCTAGATCATCGGTGTTTTCTACAATATTACATAATTCGCGGTTTAATGTAATCATACCGTTACTATCTTCGCCAATTTTTAATAAAGCTGGCGCATATTGCCCCGACTGTGTATCATTGTGTAGTTGTTGGCATATTTGTAGTCAGATAGATACAATATATTACTTTTTACATGTATCCATATTGTAGATGCCGGCATGCATTTATTTCATCCGCAGGCGTGCCCCTAGTTATCACTGGTAGATCAGAAGCAGTCTAAATTCGTCATCTTAAAGCACCATCCCCCATGATAGTATGGATGCTCTTAATGTCCATCATATTTCAAATTTATATTTACGAGTCTTTATACCAATTTTAATGTATTCACACTGAGTACAATATGAATATCTCAGTTCAGCAATGGAATTGGACTTGGTGCCCTTTTTAACGAAACCAAGTAAGTAGATTTTAAGACCTATTTAATGATCTAACTCTCATCTTTGTTGGTTTTTGGACCATTTTGATGCATGATCCTTTATTTAGAAGAAAATAAAACATTACCCGGGTCAATGAACTTTTTTTTGTAGTTCGTTGACTTGGCGCATAAGTCACTCTTTAAAACTATGATTTTAAATTCCACTAAAAATCTGTGTTATTGGTAATTAAATTACAAACCCATTATTTTATGGCTTTTCTCCTGAGTATAGTTTTAGTTTTATAGTTTATAAAAAAAAAGCTATGAAACTCTATCACTGTCTTCTGGCTTACGGGACAGAAAAACAACAACAAAAAGTTGATCCACCCAACTATTTATCCAATAAATCCTATATATATCAAATAATACGACGGAGCTCTTTAAATAAAAATTGGACACAGAGTTTTTTAGTTTATGTTAAGTAGTGTCGAAAAACTATTATTAAATTAATTAATAATCAAATACATGCTTTTTTTCACTTTTTTTATGTAAGCTATACATATAATTAAATTTAGGTCCCAAAATCTAAGAAAATTACACCTATGTGCATTTTTTCAAAAAACAATGGCCGCCAAATTATAGAAACCTGCGTCCCTAAAATCTAAGAAAATGACACCCAGGCGAACTTTCCGAGATGAGATTTTCCTGTGTTAATCCAAGGTATAATCAATCTCCATTCTAAGTTTCATCCAAATCCGTCCAGCCGCTGCAGCGTGAAGGTGTAACAAACTAAAATCCCCTTCTACCCCCTGTGGGGCAGTTTTCCCTAAATCGCTGAAAGTATTATTTCTTATTCATATACCGTAGCCTAAATACCAATTTTCAAGTCGCTTTCTTCAAAAATAACTAATCTCCCAGCGATTAAGGCTATGCGTCAATCGATCATTCATTCAGTTTTAACTCCTTTCATCCCTTTAGGGTTGAAATTATCGAAAACGCTGAGACACATAATAAATTTTCAATCGCCAACTTAAACACAAAATTTTAAGTGTCTAACTTCAAAACTGATGGACTTTCATACAAACTTTCATCCCCTATTTCTCGCCCTATATTTATTTTAGAGGTTGAATTTCCAAAAATCCTTTCTTAGTGCTCACTTACATCATAAAAGAAACCTCTGTACCAAATTTCAAGAATATTTGAAGTAACAAGTATAGCACTTGCATTCGGAAAGTATCGTTTGGCGAAGTGGAATTGATGATGAAGACCACAGATGACCAACAGAACTTCAATATCGGTCAAGGAGCATCAGTTCCTATGACAAATCTACACAACTGTCCATAGAAATGTGCGTCCTTATTTCGTAACTATACACCTTAGCCGTACCATGGTTTAGATAAAATGGGGCGAGAGGAAAATGTAATTAAGTCGTTTGTATGTTTCGGCACGGAGAGAAGCGTGCAAAGACTTTACCAACGATGTTATAGTAGGAGGGCGCGTGGCAATGATATATGAATAGAAAATAGTGTCGAACGCTTGTTGTTCTACATTTAGAAAAATCAAAAACCGTACTTTTGAAGGT
The DNA here is from genome assembly GCA_923062465.1 of Acleris sparsana. Classification (NCBI taxonomy): domain Eukaryota; kingdom Metazoa; phylum Arthropoda; class Insecta; order Lepidoptera; family Tortricidae; genus Acleris; species Acleris sparsana. Next base: position 43,898,313 of record OV281285.1, on the reverse strand, counting down.
ATGCTAATTATTGTAATATAATCAGTGTAAAAGAATAAACCAAAATTTTTCAAAAAAGATTGGGTCACATTTGGGGTATTCACTATTTCTTTTAGTTCATACTCGACCTTATTAGTTGCCTACGCTCTAGGTAGTGGCTGACTTTATTTAGATGTCGCAATGTCCGACCAGAATACCATTATCTCAAAGCTAATGCTCATTTATAAATGTTATCAATCATTTGCCGATACACTGTCTAAGATAAACCTGCGAAATCAATAAAAAGGTACTGCACAAATATAGGCTGTCAATAAGTATTTAAGTTGAGACTAGCAAGACTGGTAGCTTAGAAATATTGCTTAGCAGGAATTCCTTACCTTTGGGTAAAAAAAATAGATTCTTTAGTTTTCATTTAGTATGTTTGAAATTCAAACTAATCTATTACTTACAATTTTAGGCTGGCATGGAAGCAGCCAACATTGCTTCATCGAGACCCATGACGCTCTTCGTTGAAAAATTACAATATTTCAGTCATGGAATACATTTCGACAGTCCAAGAAAATCATATTAGAAACGACGGCTTAAAAACACAACAAGAAATAAAAAACGTCTGTCTAAAGAAAATAAAAACTTGAAAAGTAAGAATAAGAGGCTCGATAAAAAAGTGACAGTCCGAGAGTAACCATCTTTAACATTAAAAAAAACAGTATTTTTGAAGATCAGTTGCGAGTAGTTTGGCAGCGGATTAGCTAGGAACAAGAAGACCAATAAATACTAGAATGTTATTTAGCCATAATTTAAGAAAATACTCTCCCATGGGGTATAAATATGTAAGAAGTGTATTTGAAAATGCTCTCCCTCATCCTCGAACACTTGGTAACTGGTACAAGCATACTAATGCATTACGTGCATTTCCAGCTGAAGCTTTCGACGTACTGAAAAAATAACATAGTAGTGCATCTGGATAATTAATGTTATGCACTCTTAAGGTCGATGAAATGGCTATATGACGTCAACCTGTTCTACCATTCTATAGGCAGAACATCAACGGGGTTGGTCCACTACGGGACTGGATGTTTGGATACCGATCAACTTGCATCGCAGTCATATGGCATGTTGATGGTGAGCTTGAATCAAAATTGGAAATTTCCATTTAGATTTTTTTTCATCGACGGACTGACAGCTGAGTGCAGAGCAAACTTAATCAAAATGTGCCTGACTCAATGCTGGGACGTTGAAATTGATATGGTTGCATTGACAATTTATGGTTTTCGGGCCAACAATAGCGCCGCCGCTTGACGATGTTAAAAATTCAAAAGTCACTTTTAAGCATCCTTCACCGACATGTAATAAAGAGTAGCCGTCTTTTTGGATCCATGTCATATGGTAAAACTGGTATGAAATACCTTTGAATCGAAAAGATTGATTTTAGACAGAAGGTCGCTATATAAAGGGCAGTTTTTAGTAAATTTTCTAAAACTTCAGCAACGTGAAACAGTTAATTTCACAAATAAATTAAGTTCATATTTTAACAATATTTTAATATAATTAATTCACGAGAACGTGACAAATGCGGTTTTAAAAACCAATTTGCCCTGATAATAAATATGACCCGTTCAATTATTTTAAAAATATAAGAATATATCTATATATTCTTAATAAATATTTATTCAATCGAGACGAACTAGAAAGGAAAGAATAACGATCACAATTAAAAAAAAAGTTCATGCTACTTTTAAAATAGGGTTTTTTTGTTTTATTGTTTGCACAGAGAGCTTGAAACATCTTTACTCAACATTAGTCGAAAATGAGCGATTAAAGTATAATCCAGCAACATATCGATTGAGCCAAGACCATGTGGAGCTGTTGTTTGGTGTTATCCGCAGGTATGGTGGAAATAATAATAATCCGAATGTTGTCCAATTTCAAGGCATTTAGAGAAAAGTATAAGGGCATTGGGAACTTCGTTCTTCTTTATCTGGCAACTGTATTCCTCTCGACAAGTTCCCGATACTCACTTGTTCGTCGGCCACTGAACACATAAACCGAACTATTGCTAAGAATGTGTTTAAAGTTTCAAAAATTCTTAATAGTTACTGCTGGAGAAGATAATTTGTTTGCTGAGTTATTTGAGACTGGTAACTTTGAAAAAGATAAGGTTGCAATATCTAGTGCGTGCGTAATGCGTGTAAAAAAAGTAAATACAACATAGTAATAAAACAGCCGAGAAAAATATGGAAATATTGACTGATCTTCTTAACAATCAATCCAGCTGGTCAATTTCTGCTTGTCAATTGTTGGATGTATATAGTAGGATGGGTAGCAAGGGCGCTAATAAAATCGATTAAATGTTAAACATGTTGCGAAGCGTTCCTGTGCTCCACCCATCCTACGAGGTATTTCAAATATGCGCCAAAGCTAAAAATACTGTAAAACTATTCATAATGGAAAATAAAGCCCAGCATTTGGTATTAGAAAGTCAAATAATTCAATTAAAAATAAATATAATGAAACCTTTTGTCCATTCAAATACATTGTTCACTTTAAACAGTCATTATTTAGATCAGCCAGCCTCCTTACATCGAGGATTACAACTCTTGAAAGCGATCACCAATAAATATTGAGACGTTTCAAAACATTACCTTCATAAAACTGACCCGGCTTTATCAAAATCAACAAAACGTCGGAAGCGAAACAAACTGTCTTTGATTGGAGGTATTTAAATTTAGTTACTAAATACATTCAAACAAATATAGGTTTTCAACTCCTGCATTACATTATAATGTTAATCGTAGAAAATTATACGTATGCACCATTGCACCTGCCACACAATTACATTGGTATACATCGCAAAAACTTCTCAGACGTTTTTACCGCCTGTATGTATATACCTACTTCTAGAAAGTAAACCGATGTTAGATTATATACGTCCTGTCAAAATTTCATATATTTTTTTAATATGTCACATTTTATTGTCCTATCACTTTGTATTGTTGTCCATCGTGACCAAAGACCTTCATAATAGACGAACAGTGTGTGGAAGCGAGAGTGCAGCCTCTTTATGCACGAATACGAGTGCGACAGTGACAGCGAAACACGTTGACGTTGTAACAATTTTGAAAGCTAATGGTAGCCCACGGTAGCCCACTGGCGACAGCGTCTTTTAGTTTTTATTAAAATATTCAGCATAATTGTATAAACGTGGTGTCAAAACCGTTAAAAACAACAATGGTGGGCTGTGCAGTACCTGATTGCGAAGTCAATCATAGGAATAATCCAAACAATGAGTCATTTCACAGGTAATTATGATCCACACATAGTCATTTTTGAACTCATATTTTCAAGGATTCCTAGGTCCAAGGAATACGGTTAGTGGTCTAATAAGTACGATATATCATGTAGTTTTGTGTTTTATGCATATTTTTAATTTTTATATGTAAAATGAAAAGATGTTGTGTCCGTGAAAATTTCCATTTTTTAGGTAGTGATTGAATGTTTGAATCACACTCATCTATCGATAAGTTATCAATATGTCGATATTTCTTCATTCCTTCTCATAATTATTTAAACATTATTCCGAGCGATTATAAAACGCAGCTAGGTAAATTGATCACAGTTTATTATTTATCATTAAATGCAGTGGTCCAGCCTACGACAGGACTTCAAAATTTTTTTTTATGTTTTTTTTGTATGTTTTAATTAAATCGTGTAGAAAATGCTAAAATAAGCATCTTCTCTTATTTAAACTTTTTCTCTCAGGTTGATAATTACCGAGATATGGGGGGTCCGAAAGTTAGTAAATTCGGTACCTACAAGGCGTTTGAGAAATTTCGATGGGGTGAAAATTATGTCTGTATAACATTCGGTTAGTTATATAGTTACCTTGGGCTTGGGAATGTACATGAAAATTGTCATTTACGTGACGTCCGTCTTAAAGTTGATAAGGATACACAAATCTCAACAAGCCAAAGAATCCTCTACTGAGCGTGACGTTCGGCTTATAGGCGACAGAGATAGACACATCTGAGAGAGCCAGAGAATCTTCTACTGAACATGAAAGTAGGTCCGAACGTAAGTCCACAAGAACTTCTAAGTTGTGGCCAAATAAAGTGAATACTTCCACCGTTTGAAAAGTATATTATTCCAGATGAACTTGGGTTATTTTTTATTTATATTAACCGAAGCGAAGCGAGGGCGGGTCGCTAGTTTCTCTATATAAGTAACTTTATTGTTGCCTAGTGCCCATATTGAAAGCCTAGAATTTGTGTAAGACTGAAATTTATTAATTAATTACATTAAAAATTGATTGTATGATATGTGTGTGGTAATTACCATGAAAAGAGTATTATTATAGATAATGAAAGAATCTTGTGTTTTATTAGTGAAGAATGCTAGTTTTAAGTTCCACGCAAGATACAAACAAGTCTTATATAAGCGAGTCTTTTTCATCGATATTTTTTCGATATAACGTACGGACATCACTAAAATTACTCACACACTTGTAAAATCACGCACACGTTGACATTTCCGTTTTGGTAACGCGGGAAAAAGGGAGTCTGTTGGTCTATTACGTTAGTTATATAAAGGTCTTTGATCGTGACATACGCCATCTTCACGTCGTTATTGCATATCATATAGACATATGGCTGTCTCACTTACGCGCACAACGTTAATCCATCAATGTATCTCTATTACTCCTTAGTGTAGGTATGTTTACAGCTGTGCGTGTGGTAAATATTTGCAAATGTAGGTGCCGAGCCACGCATTATATGTCAGTGTGTTGTACGGCGATAACATGTCTTCCCCCTTTGCTTTGCGCGACTGACACATACCAGATCCTCTCGCTATGATTAATTTCTGGCACAGCATCTGTTCAGTGACTGTAGTGCACACAGAAGGAGACTGGATGCGTACTGTTAATTGCGCGTATGAAGCTATTGAACCCATGGGCCCATTGCCATCTGCCCCGAAGACGTAAGTAGTCCTGGGCTGGACGGATTGCACAACTTTTGGATTAAATGGTTCAAAGCCTCCCATGAGTGTTTAGCAGCGCAACTCCAAAACTCCCTTATGATCCTTACCACCTTTATTAACAAACGGTGTAACCTTCCTGCTCCACAAGTCCGGTAGCACCGCGGACCCAAAGAACTATGGGTCGCCATTACGTGCTTGCCTACCATCTACAAGCTCCTTTCATCCATATTGAGCCCTAAATTAAATGCTCATTTTATTGGAAACAATATTTGGCCTCTGCTCAAAATAGATGTAAAGTTAGGTCCCGCTGTACTAAAGAGCTCCTCCTCATAGACATGACCATTTGACAGCAAGTCAGGCGTAGCAAGGTGGCCCTTTCGGCTGCTTGGATACTTAATGGAACTTAATAAGGTTTAAAAGAAGCACCCAGAGTGCCAATCTAAATCACTTGTGGTTTAGCCTAGCCTTGAATCATCTTAGTTCTTTGCTGATAGCCATGATCGGAAGATCATGGCTATCAAGTTAGTAGAGAAGCTGAAGTCATTTATCATTTATTATATATGGATGGTCTAAAACTGTTTGCATCGAAGCACTAAGATCTTATGGCACTATTGAAAATCACACAAGATTATAGCAGTATCGTCCAGATGGAATTCGGTGTGGATAACTGTGGGATCATGCATGTTGTTGTATGAAAGTCATAAATTCATCAAAATTCCAGCTTTCTGAGACAATGACTCTCAGACGTCATTGCTCTCAGATCTCTCTCGAAGGTTAAAACCTAAATATATTTTGTTATGTTTCAGTCTTTGGCTACTCATCATCATCATTATCATGTCAACCGAAAGACGTCCACTGCTGGACATAGGCCTCCCCCAAGGCTTTCCACTCAGACCGGTCTTGTGCTTTTCGCATCCACCGCTTTGGCTATTGTGGACGGCGATTTCAAGCAGTTAGTGATTAATAGCTTGACAAAAGTACTTAATATCTTTCGTCCGGTGGCAATATAGTGCGCCCTTCACAATGGCTGGATGATGCCGCTACTTATATACTAATTTGGCATAAAATGTAAAATTCAAATTTCAAATTATTTATATAGTAAATAAGCCTCATAAGGACTCTTTTACACGTCGGTTATATAGAGTGGATCTACCAGCGCTGCAGACAAGAACATCATTAAGAAGAAGAAGCACCGCAAGAAACTTCAGCAGAAGGTCATTTTTCAATCATAAAACCATAATAATAGTTAAAAGTAAGTTACAGAAAGTAATAATAAGGAAGTAAAGTAATAAATAATACATTCTTAAAACTAGCAAAAATAAAATTATTACAAATGTAAGGTCATAAACCAAAAATAATTACTATGAGAACAACACGACGAGGTCTCTAATTGAACAACAAGGCCTTTCAAACGTGAACAGACCGGACCCCACAAACAGCACCCGATCACAAGTATGACGCGTATCTCAGACATCTACTCTCTCTCTACCATGTGTTCGGGAAAGTGGCGTCCCGATCAACGACGCTGCCGTGAGCAAAGACCTTTGAGCGAGCATGACATGCTCATGTTGCCGGACAACCAACATAAAAGTAATATTGCGTAAAACAGCTGTCCGGCGAGAAACATCACAGTGTGTTCTCGTTTAATAGCGACACAAGAACTAGTAAAGGTAAAATACAAATATTAAACAAAAAATTTAGTGCTGATAACACATTTTGCTTAAAGGCTATGTTTATCAAGGTACAAATATTGTAAATAACCTAGACACTACTTACTAAAATTCTACTAAAATGGACTCAGACTGAACTGGACGACATGTAGGGCTAGACAAGTTGTCATCGAATACAAACGCTAGCGTTTTGTGATCACCTAACGCTTTGCGTTGTCAAAATGAAAAAGCTAGCCAAGTTGGCCTTAGATACCGCCCTTAGACACTGACGTTTATATTGTGATAGTGCTGGTGTTGAATTCAATCTGTCAAAATAGTACCGCGTAACCACAGACAAAACCTCAAAACTATCAATATTCGATTAGCGCGAGTAATAGTGATCACATTACAGCGTGTCAGTTGTAACGAGTGATATATCACGTGACTTACGTCAACTTCATACATTTCTCTAAGTGGCAGGTGATCACAAAACGCTAAAAAAGATAAAAAAAGATGAAATCTGTCAAAATAGTACCGCGTAACCACAGACAAAACCTCAAAACTATCAATATTCGATTAGCTCGAGTAATAGTGATCACATTACAGCGTGTCAGTTGTAACGAGTGATATATCACGTGACTTACGTCAACTTCATACATTTCTCTAAGCGGCAGGTGATCACAAAACGCTAAAAAAGATAAAAAAAGATAAAAGATGTTTATTCAGTAAGTAGGCCGCACGGGCACTTTTACACGTCAAAAATCTACCAGCGCTTCGCAAGAGACCACTGCTGAGAAGAAACGCCGCAAGAAACTCAACAGTCAGTCGTTTTTAGGGTTCCGTAGCCAAATGGCAAAAAACGGAACCCTTATAGATTCGTCATGTCTGTCCGTCCGTCTGTCCGTCCGTATGTCACAGCCACTTTATTCCGTAACTATAAGAGCTATACTATGGAAACTTTGTAAGTAGATGTATTCGGTGACCCGCATTAAGGTTTTCATACAAAAATAGAAAAAAAACAATAAATTTTTGGGGTTCCCCATACCTACTTAGAACTGAAACTCAATTATTATTTTTCATCAAACCCATACGTGTTGGGTATCTATGGATAGGTCTTCAAAAATGATATTGAGATTTCTAATATTATTTTTTTCTAAACTGACAACTTTGCGCAAGAGACGCTTCCAAAGTGGAAAAATGTGTGTCCCCCCCGTAACTTCTAAAATAAGGGAATGATAAATGTAAAAATAATATATGATGTACATTACCATGCAAACTTCCACCGAAAATTGGTTTGAACAAGATCTAATAATTAGTTTTTTTTAAAACGTTATAAATCGTAAACCGAATAAAGAAAAACATTTATTTAGATGTAGAGTGGTACGGAACCCTACGTGCGCGAGTCCGACTCGCACTTGGCCGGTTTTTTTTTAAATACTACTTGTGATATACAATTATAAAGCATTATATAAAACAATGAATTTAACATAAAATAAAAAACAAAAAATATTCAATAATTCATTATATATATATATATACTTTCCTATGACAGTGCAAGACAATCACCACATACAAAGTTTCGATACATTCTCCTACAGAAACCGTGTCCCCTATACAATAAACAATATTTACATATTTTTTATGCCTATTTTATTATTAAGTTATTTCGGTGTTTAGTTAAGTTTAGGCCAAGCATTTTTATCTGTTAGATAGTCCTCGACCCTTTAGTAAGCTTTAGACATCAACGACTTTTTCAAGTAACTTTTAACTGGTAACTTTAAAACTGAGTCAGGTAATTTATTATAGAAAATAATGCATTGACCTAAAAAGGATTTATAAACCTTACGGACACGACTTTTTTTAATAGCAATTTTATTTTTATTTCTTGTATTCAAATTATGTATATCACAATTCTTAACAAAAGAGTCTTGATTTTTAATGACATAAATAATATTCTCATAAATAAATTGTGACGCTACTGTCAAGATACTAATTTCTTTAAATAATAATGTTAAGGAATCACGGGAGTTAAGGTTATATATAGACCGAATGGCTCTTTTTTGTAACACGAATAAAGTCTGTATGTCAGCAGCTTTTCCCTAAACCAGAATACCGTACGACATAACACTATGAAAATAACTATAATAAACTAAGCGAGCTGTCTCAATATTGTATGTTGCCTGATTTTTCTAACAGCATAAGCTGCCGAACTTAATTTACCTGCTAGTACTGCTATATGGGGACTCCATTACAAGTTTTTATCTATAGTTATCCCTAAGAAATGCGCCTTATCTACCATTTCCAAACACTCATCATTTAAAAATAAACTAGATTCTACTGGTCTAAAATTAGGCAAAGTGAACCTAACACATTTAGTTTTTTAGCATTGAGTAGCAAATTGTTACTAGGAAACCAATTAAGTACTTTACCTAGCGTGGCATTTATACTACTGTAATCGACGGATTTTCATTCTACCTTGAAAATTAATGATGTATCATCAGCAAATAGCACAATATCACAAAAGTTATCTACCGTGCGTGGTAAGTCATTAATATAAACCAAAAATAAGAAAGGACCTAATATAGAGCCCTGAGGCACACCTAGTTTAAAAGCTGTTCCCTTGGACTGTGTTTTGTTTACCACAACCGTTTGTGTTCTATCACTAAGATACGAGGGCTGTTTGATAAGTACCCGTTTTCTAAATTATACCTATTAATATCATTGGCTGAAAATAAGTATACCACCTTTTTAAGCCATTTTCCAGAGGCAGGAAAATTAAAAAAAAATGGCGTTTTTTTGTTTGTTTTTTTTTCTCATTTGACAGCGATTCAGTGAAAGCGTGAACTTAAAATTGTTAAAATGAAGAAAGAACAGTATCGGTCTGTAATTAGATTCTTGTTTTTGGATGGAAAAACATGTGATGAAATAAAGTAAGAATGCAAGCGATGTACCATGAATGTGCTCCTTCTATGACAACCGTCAGATATTGGTATCACGAGTTTAAGCGGGGGAGAACAACCGTCTTTGATGAGGATCGCCCAGGCCGGCCAATTGAGGTGACTACAGACGATATGGTTAGGAAAATTGAAAATATCGTTTTAGCCGACCGCCGAATTAACCGTCGAGAAATCGTTGATGCTGTAAACGTTTCAATCGAGAGGGTTCAACACATATTAGAAGTAAAATTGGGTATGAAGAAAGTATCGGCGAGGTGGGTGCCGCGTTTACTCACGGATGAGCAAAAACGGAACCGACTGACTACTTCGGAGCAGAGTTTGGCTGTGTTCAAACGTAACCCGAAGGAGTTTCTGCGTCGTTTCGTGACCGTGGAGGAAACGTGGGTTCACCACTACACCCCGGAAATGAAAGAGCAGTCGAAGCAGTGGATTTTACCGGGTGAACCTGCTCCAAAGAAAGCAAAAACCGTCCCATCGGCTGGAAAGGTCATGGCGACTGTTTTTTGGGATTCCCAGGGTATTATACATATTGACTACTTAGAAAGGGGAAAACGATAACAGGGCAGTACTATGCCAATTTATTCGATGAATTTGACACCGTGTTGAAGGAAAAACGACCCCATTTAAAAAAGAAAAAAGTACTGTTTAAGTCAAAGTCAAAGTCAAAGTTCTTTATTCTTCAATTTAGGCATAATATAATGCACCTATGAATGTCAAAAAGCATTACCATCATCACGACGAGTTGTGATGGCTAAATTAACAAAGTTACGCTACGAACTATTGCCTCACCCCCCATATTCTCCGGGTTTGGTCCCATGTGATTTCTTTTTGTTTCCCAACCTAAAAAAATGGCTCGGTGGTAAGCGATTTGGATCAAATGACGAAGTCATTGCCGCCACAGAGGCCTATTTTAATAACTTTCCAAAATCATACTTTTTGGATGGTTTATTGAAGCTTGAGTATAGGTGGAACAAATATATAGACTTAAAAGGTGACTACGTAGAAAAATAAATGCATTATATATACAAAAAAAAGTTTTTTTTTCCAAAAACTGGTACTTATCATACAGCCCTCGTATGATGATGCTAGCGTTCGTATTCGATGGCAACTTGTCTAGCCCCGCTGGATAGAAAACTTCGTCTACTGTTTAAATCACATCGCATGTTTCACCTACGCTCTTATGTTATGAGCCCCTAACAAGGCCAGACGTATACTTATTAGCGTCTGTGATCTGGTTGCGATTTGGGACCTAATTGGGGAAACCATTACTTTCATCAAATCATTACTTTCCGATACAACAACGGTATTGGTCTATGATGACTTTTTAATATTTATGTTTTGCTCCATGGTCTTAATACTTATTATCTTAAACATATTTAGTCATAGGATCGAGGTTGTTAAAAAATAATAGACAATGCGCAAGAAGTTTCATTGTCGCATTGCTTCCACTCATAGTAGTTATACCTACCGCTGAAATGCAAATGGCGGCTAAATCTGCACCGACTCTGACCTTCGTGCACGCGAACCTCGGTATCATGCCTCTCACAGCAATTTTCCATTCGAACTTAGTCTACATAAATACGTACCTATTTCTTCCTACCATTAAACGATACGGTCCTATAATAGTACATTGTGCATCAAGGGTAGTATGAAGGGAATTACTAACGAGAGTGTTAGAAGCCCGACGCCGAAGGCGGAGGGCTTTTAATGACTCGAGTTAGTAATCCCCTTACTACCTGTGATACACACAATGGTTTTCATCACATTTGCGAGGAAAAAAAACAAAGAGAAAACACTTTAACTCTGCAAAATACAAAGAAATAACTTTTGACGAACAGGAACGTAAATGGAAACGATATTTTTTTACTGACCTCTACCACAGATAATAACTGCGTTTAGTTTCGACCTGGATTCGAGCCAGATTTAGCCAATTTGATAAAAATGAATAATTACTAAAATTAATGATAAATGTTGATATAAACTTGAAATAGGTATAAAAATAATGAAGTTTAATGAAGCGTATAGGTAATGTGTAATGTAAGTTAGTCTATAGCTAATTTTTAAAGATGAAATTAGAAACCGATTAAATTTTTGGCTGAAAATTAAACCCCCTTAGTCAGAAATGATGTACGAAAGAGTTGCAAATTTTAAAAAGAAAGTCATTACTCCCTAGGGAGTAATGAAAAACTCGCCATTATTCCCGCGGGAACAATTTAGGCCATTGTCCTTCTGTATACAGGCATGGAATAACACCATATACGAGCAAGTGTGATGAAAACTTTTTTACTTTGTCGCTATACTTATGTGTTACTTATACATGTTTCCTTTTATGGGCACGTGAACATAGTACAGTCTCTTTAATATTTATTTCTACTCGCGTATATAAACCGCTAATAATGATATCGTTAATGGTATCAGAATTCTACCTATAGCGTAACCGAAGAGGGAAAACAATTCTATCAGCATATCTAGCATTGTTATTACCATGGTTACGGTCATTCCGGATATCAGTCTTGGCGTTTAGTGAACACTGTATTATGTCAGTAAAATTCACAAACTATTAACACCAATAAGAATAATGAAAATGACATTAAAATCGAGGAAAATATACAAGAAAAGTTAGCAATTGTTTATTTTTGTCATAATCATTTTTAACTTTTACAAATGTTATGTATGCAACGCTACATAAATAGCTTTTATGGTACTCGTGCCCGTAATAAGAGATCGCGCGGTAACTTCGGCACTTTTGGTTTAAGAAACTTAATTATGTGGCAGTTACATAAATAACTATTTTAACCCCGACAGAAAAGTAGGGATGTAATAATTTTACCGTCTGTATCTGTTTATCCCATCTGTTTGTCCCATACGGATGAACTAATTCGGATGAGGTATATTATATGTAGCTAGTTAAATTCGGATCATACTTAGCTTGCGTTTATCAGAAATCAGGTTTAAAAGTTGGTATTGCATTTATATCGGGGGATTTTATCTATTTAATAGTTACTGTGATCGAGATGCAATACAGCCAATAAGATGCAAAGGTTCGTGGGTCAGTTCGTAAGGCAGTTACGTATGTGTGTGTATTCTAATGTCCAGTTCCTATATTCAAGAAACAAATCGTTTTTATTACGCCTCGTTAAAATTTTATACATTTTTTACGTAGCAAATGTCATAACGCTACGGCTCGTAAGGAAAACGAATATAGGAACCGGGCATAAGAAAGCTAACGACTTAAGAAATTGTTTTAACACGGCGCATGACAGCTCCCCTTCGGCCGTTATGGCAACCAAGTTTCGCAACCAGTTATTAAATAAGAAGTAATCATCCTGTTGCGAAAGAGAAGAAAATCTATTCCTGCACCAAAAGTAGCGCAGATGACAGTTGAGTTTGGCAACCAAATGTTAAAAAAGAAGTACAGATGTAGTGCTTAATTGTTTTACTTCGTATCTTCACGGAAACGTACGAACGTGTCTTGCTAGTTCAGTCGGTCACCGTAGGACAGTACAAAAAGTACTGAGATTGACTGAAGTAGCATGACACGTTCGTACGTTTCCGTGAAAATACGAAGGAAAGCAATTATGCACTACATCTGTAATCATCATATTAGGCAACTAGTTGCCCAAAAAGAAATATAATACATTGTGTATTAAGGGCGGTAAGTAAGGAACTACGATAGAGGCTCTCGTTTTCTGAGTCGCGGTTCGTAATTCCCGTACCACCTGTGAAACACAATGTTTTTCATCACATTTCCGAGTAAATAAATACAATTATAGGGCAGACACAACTTATTCATTACAATTAATAGTCAATTAGCAACATTAAGACACACGTTTTATTCGGGGAGTCTTATTGTCTGGGACAAATTATTAGTAATATTTTCTTCATGATTAGAAATTGTGATATTTTTCGATATATCTGCAGGTATTAACTTAAATGTTGCTGTCGAGGCACATGGTTATTTCTCACCAGTAGCAGACGCCGTCGACGCACAAGGCTCTAGTTTAAAGTCTGCAAATGATGTGCTCGGTTTTGGTTCGCACGACTTCATGATCGATTTTGCTATTTCATCACCAATTATTTTTTTGCTGCTTAAGGAGTCTTCAATACTTCATTCAGCAACATTACTGGACTTCCATCCTCCATGTCTTTTTAGAGTCATAACGTTGGCACCGGAGTCGGCGAGCAATGTTGCTGAGGTTCGACGGAATGTGTGACCCGTGTAAGAGTTTGAGTCTGGGAGGTTTAAATATTCAGCTATTTCTTTCGGCATGTTTCCAAACTGGTTTCTACTAATAACCTGAGCCGTACATTTACCGTTTCTCTCCTAAATTTTGTAATTTTTTCCATATACTACGAAAGATCAAGGAATCTTATTTTTGGTGTGTGGAATTTTTATGAGCATATTACCATGGTTATCGATGTCATTGGTAGTTAGTTATTTCAGATAGTTCTTGGCGCCTACAAGCCCCAGTGACTCCAAAATAAGAGCGACCTGAAATAAATATCAAAAATATGTATATAATGTCGATCAAATAAATCCTCGATTATTTATGTCCTTTAATAGTACACGCTAAAAACATAACAGAAAAAAAAAACAAGTAGTGGTTAAGTACATCAAGTTACCTGCTAAATATTCTTCATCCGGTGCTTCATTTATAAATTATTCGACGTTATCTCCAGTTCGTACCTTTGATTTTTTACACACATATCCATCTGATTGTCTTTTTAAAAATGCTGACAACTTTGTATATTCCTTAATGTTGATACAATCCTTAGATTAGAGAGTGGTTTTCAGCATAGAGTAAGTGGAGCACAGTAAAGACGGTTTGTATTTATTCGCCAATTCTCCAAAATACGCCAGAAAATCATTTTCAGAAAACGAACTTGTTTTCTTTTCGTTTCTCCATTTTATGAATTGGTCGTATGCAGTTATATATATACATATATATATCTATATATATAAAACGCAAAGGTGACTGACTGATTGACTGACTGATCTATCAACGCACAGCCCAAACTACTGGACCGATCGGGCTGAAATTTGGCATGCTGATAGCCACTATGATGTAGGCATCCGCTAAGAAAGGAATTCCCGAAATTCCCACGGGAACGGGAATTAGCGGGAAAATCCTTTTGTATGAAAAATCTAAACCACGTAAGATAGATGATTGAAATTTGGCATGCAGGTACCCTAATGAATCTAAAGCTTACTTGCAACGCGATATTGCAAAATTCCCATGGGAACGGGAGTTATTGGGAAAAAACTTTTGTATGTAAAAATCTAAACCGCGTAAGATAGATAATTGAAATTTGGCATGCAGGTACCCTAATGAACGTAAAGCTTACTTGCAACGCGATAGTGCAAAATTCCCACAGAAACGGGAGTTATTGGGAAAAAACTTTTGTATGTAAAAATCTAAACCGCGTAAGATAGATAATTGAAATTTGGCATGAAGGTACCCTAATAAACGTAAAGCTTACTTGCAACGCGATATTGCAAAAGTCCTACGGGAACGGGAGTTATTGGGAAAAAACTTTTGTATGTAAAAATCTAAACCGCGTAAGATAGATGATTGAAATTTGGCATGAAGGTACCCTAATGAACGTAAAGCTTACTTGCAACGCGATATTGCAAAATTCTTACGGAAACGGGAATTAGCGGGAAAATCCTTTTGTATGAAAAATCTAAACCGCGTAAGATAGATGATTGAAATTTGGCATGCAGGTACCCTAATAAACGTAAAGCTTACTTGCAATGCGATATTGCAAAATTCCCACGGAAACGGGAGTTAATGGGAAAAAACATTTGTATGTAAAAATCTAAACCGCGTAAGATAGATGATTTAAATTTGGCATGAAGGTACCCTAATAAACGTTAAGCTTACTTGCAACGCGATATTGCAAAATTCTTACGGAAACGGGAGTAATTGGGAAAAAACTTTTGTATGTAAAAATCTAAACCGCGTAAGATAGATGATTGAAATTTGGCATGCAGATACCCTAATGAACGTAAAGCTTACTTGCAACGCGATATTGCAAAATTCCCACGGAAACGGGAATTAGCGGGAAAATCCTTTTGTATGAAAAATCTAAACCGCGTAAGATAGATGATTGAAATTTGGCATGCAGGTACCCTAATAAACGTAAAGCTTACTTGCAATGCGATATTGCAAAATTCCCACGGAAACGGGAGTTAATGGGAAAAAACATTTGTATGTAAAAATCTAAACCGCGTAAGATAGATGATTGAAATTTGGCATGAAGGTACCCTAATGAACGTAAAGCTTACTTGCAACGCGATATTGCAAAATTCCTACGGAAACGGGAATTAGCGGGAAAATCCTTTTGTATGAAAAATCTAAACCGCGTAAGATAGATGATTGAAATTTGGCATGCAGGTACCCTAATAAACGTAAAGCTTACTTGCAATGCGATATTGCAAAATTCCTACGGAAACGGGAGTTAATGGGAAAAAACATTTGTATGTAAAAATATAAACCGCGTAAGATAGATGATTTAAATTTGGCATGAAGGTATCCTAATAAAAGTTAAGCTTACTTGCAACGCGATATTGCAAAATTCCTACGGAAACGGGAGTTATTGGGAAAAAACTTTGTATGTAAAAATCTAAACCGCGTAAGATAGATGATTGAAATTTGGCATGCAGATACCCTAATGAACGTAAAGCTTACTTGCAAAGCGATATTGCAAAATTCCTACGGGAACGGGAGTTATTGGGAAAAAACTTTTGTATGTAAAAATCTAAATCACGTAAGATAGATGTTTTCAATCTAGCATGCATGCATACCTTAGTAAATATAAAGTTTAGTTATGGATGTATTTTGAAAAATTAAGTTAGCGAGAAAAAAATGTTGTATGTTCGAATTTCGGAGACTACAATTTCCATTGAAGGTATGTTTCGCCATGATCATTAATAAGTCGCAGGGTCAGGGTCAAACACTCGCGCTAGCAGGAGTTGATTTAAGACAGCCCTGTTTCTCCCATGGTCAGTTATATGTGGCGTGCTCCCGCGTAAGTTCGCCATCCAGTCTGGTCATTCTCGCACCACCCTCCAGAAAGACCAGAAACGTTGTTTATAAGGAAATTTTATAAATAATATGTTTCCTAAATACATTTCCCATATCCCGGTTGCACCAGCCACCCACCAACCGAACCACTCTTCCATGCTACTCTTTTTAGGGTTCCGTATCCAAAGGGTGAAAACGGGACCCTATTACTGAGACTTCGTTGTCTGTCTGTCAGTTGAAATTTTCACAGAATATGTATATCTATTGTCGCTATATCAACCAATACTGAAAATAAGAATAAAATAAAAAATAGGGGGGTCCCCATACAACAAACGAGTTTTTTTTTGTTAATTTTGTACGGAACTCTTCGCGCGCGAGTCCGACTCGCACTTGGCCGGTTTTTAGTTTTCATGTGGTCAAACTTTTACTTTCATACCGACTGACATCCACATTCTCACCTCTGAATTCCAGACGAAACCCTATAGGTACTTTAGGGTTAGCCTCCTCTGATCGTATTTTCCTAAATTTATATCAAACCAAATTATCATAAACTAATAATCTAAAAATTAATAACAATTCATTATTCAACTGAGCTTTTTATACTATAACCTCATTTAAAAATAATAAAATTAAGCATTTTTTAACCTTTCTCCCACACACACAAAGATCTCTCTTTTATAACACGCCACGCGGACGAAGTCGCGGGCAAAAGCTAGTATATATATATGTATACCGCTCCTTAGACTTCTCCAGTAAAAGATTTTCATTCATTGTTTTTGCTCCATGGATAATATCTGGCGGTATTGCATTTAAATCACATCACTCATCGGACGACGACGACGACGACATTTTTTATAACTTTTTTTACTTGTTTTCAAATACAAAATGTAAATGATTATGAATTATAGCTTTAATATAAAAGTCAGCACTACTATTATTAAAAAATACGTGAACTTTTTTAAAGCGGATTGCGGGCTTTTTGCCCACACCACAGATGTACAAATGTTTCGTTCAGAAATGTTTATGGCAAATACTTACGTAGGTATACAGCCATGACGAAGTGTAAAAATAAAACTACGTTTTGGTACAAAAACTATTAAAATCGATTATTTAGAACATTCGTTGAGTATTTAAGTAAAATGTAGCGAGATTGCAATGAAATTCCTGTTTATCAATTGCGTGTAAACTCCTTGCTTGAACTTGCATGACTCGTGTGCTGTGCTATAAATTAAAAATAAAATAGCTACCGACCTTGGGTTCCATGATGGTTCCATGACAAAAAAATACTCGTGGGTTTTATATGGGGCATTACGGCTAAGTTAACCTGTATGTTTAGATACTGCTTACGTGGAAGTGATGAAAAATACATTTGTTTACAACTGGTTACCAAATAAGACATTTATTTCTGATTTCACAGCAAGCATAGCGACACCACGTGCGTGACATCTATAATTTCATAAATAACCCAATAAAATTAATAAAATCAGTGGCAATAATTCGTGTACTTTTAAAAATTAGTACAGTTATACCTTGCGGTATCCAGATTAACTTACTAAAAGTCCTCAAGGGTGGGGGGTGGGATGAGGGCGGTGTAAAGGCGGGACGAAAGTATCTTTTTTCAGATTTTTCCTCATATCTCGAATATCTGTAGGAATATCATTATGATTACTACTGACAAAAGTTTCTACATAAATTATTCTACAAAAATTTATATTTTCATTTTTACTCTAAGATCATTACTTTAGGAGCTACATGGTATTTAAGTTAACAAGTAGCTCTTCCCATGCCCACACTTGAGTTTTTTTTTTAGATTCATTTATAGTCTATAACCTAGGAGTTCCGGTTTGACAGTTGACAAGCAAGGAGTGTCGTAATTTGTGTCGGCGATTTCAATAGTTAATTACTGTAATTACTGAGTGTTTCACGATAAAACTTTTACCACAGTGTACCCAACAATATATGTGATGGACAAAACTTGTTAACTATGTTAAGTGAAATCTGTGCAAAGGACTAGAAAGTGGTGAAAATAAACTAATAACGCTCACATCGAAGTTAAAGGTACCCACCCTACTTACAGAAAATATTAATGATAGCGACTTCCGTTGACAGGATCCAGTGTAGCTACAATAAATAAAACTTTTGTGACTACAACAGCTCACTGCAGGGGTTGCCAGCACTAAAGTGCTACCAGTGGTAAAGAAGTACTAAATATTAGTTTTAAAGAAAAAAGAAATACACTGAGAAAAATAAGCAATAAATTGGATCAAAAATTAAAAATGACACTAGGCACCCCCAGAGAAGACACGCGGAAGCAAACTGTTATAGTAACAGAATCTGTCGCGGAAAAAGTTACAAAGAAATTAACGGATCGCATAAACAAGGCCTTTGATGAAAAACTTCGATCTCTACTGCAAGAAATCAAAAGTAAACACGTTATAAAGAGAACTAAGGAAGAATAACTAAATGAATTTTGTTTGGCATAGAGGAAAATGAAACAAAATTTACTGAACTTCTTGATCTAACTTTGAAAAACCTCAATGTGCTTAGTGAAAATGCTTTCCTAGAGTCGTTTGATAAATGGGAAGTAAGTAATGCCCGACGACTAGGAACATCGTGCACTGGTAAAACCAGACCAATTCTCATTTCGCTAACCTTAGCGGGCAAAAAATATAAATTATTGAAAAAAAAACAAGAAATTCCCAAAGGGTATTGAGCAAACTCGTAGTCGTCATGGAAACCACAACTGAAAAGCGTAAATGCTCACCAACCATATCAAGGAAACCACAAATGAGAAACGTAAACGCTCACCAACCATATCACCTACGTGGCTACATCCCAAGCCGCTACTCGCGGACGCAAAACCACCAACTTAAGTCAACCAAATAAAATAAACAGAACAGATGCTTTCTCCAACATGACATCCAGGTCAATTACAAGCTTTCATAGCAGCTAAAGGATACATACACACCAAAACAAACGAGTAATACTCCTATTGCAACTACTATTTGTAATACCACAACAACGAAAACTGGAACATCACAAGAAATAAAACAACAAACTAAAAAGAGACAAAATTGACGAACTCAATTTCTGCAAATATGCAACCCAGATGAACAACAAAAAAAAATCCTAACATATATTGCATCATTAAATTGCGGTTACCAACAACAATTAAAACAACAACAAAAACTCCCTCAACACAGCTGGTCAGAGGCGGAAAAAGACCACAAAATTCTGGCAAAGAAGAAAACTGAAAGAAATAACAACAAAATATTATTTTATTAACACACAATGCACGATCACTTAACAAACAGGAACAATGAACAGAGTAAGAAATAGCGACACAAAAACGGCACTGCGGCTCTGGGGCGATTTGGATATGGAAAGAGAAGCCCTAGAGGCAAAAAACTTGTTAACTTTGCTCTCGAGAATAAACTAGCAATTCTCAATACAATATTCAGAAAAAAGGCAAATAGAATATGGACATGGGCATCACTAGAAGAAAGAGTTAAAACGAAATTGACTACGCTTTAACAAATTTCAAACATATGTTTACTAATTGTGAAGTTCTTAACAGTCTGCAGCATAACAGCGACCACCGTATTATTAGAACCACCCTAGTAATAAAAAACAAACAAAAATCAGGAAACATGTAACTAAAAAAATATTACAACCTTACAAAATACAACGCAAGAAACAACTATAACTCTAAATAATGATCTATGAGTACAATATCAAATAAAAAAAATACAATGTATAAGAAATATACAAAAAACTAGAACAAACCCTGTTTTCCATCAGTAGAGACCACAGGATATCGAAAGAAACCGAGCTACTTCTAAAAAAAAGACAGAACCTTAGAAATTTCAGTAGAAGAACAATAAAACTGAAAAAAGAACTTGCTAAATTATGTAGAATAATAAAATTTATGACAAAAAGGGATATGAAGAACTAAAAGCTGAATATTATTATCGACAACCTAGAAAAGCATGGAGCTGTGAAAAAAGCTCAAAAAATACTTAAACAGGAACAAACCATAATTACCTATCTGAATAACAAAGGACGCCAAGAGAAAACCAAACCGAAAATAAATTACAAACATTGCAACTGAATTCTACAGAGAACTACCTACGGCATTTTGAACAGATAGGCGGATCAAAAGATAAGTCAAACACACGGGAAAACATGAAACCGTTTGAACCACAAGAAATAGAGTAACCAATAAATAACCCTCCTTCTGACACAGTCGTTTAAAAACCTGAAAAAAACGAAAGTCCAGGACCAGACAAATTAAAAAATGTAACTATTATAACATTCATGAAGGAGCTAGGAATACCACTAACTATGATATTCAACAAAATTTTAGATATGAAAATGATACCTTATCAGTGGACCGAAGCGCACATCTCACTAATCGATAAGAAAGAAAACCATGGAGACATTTCTAACTAAAGACCCATCAGCATAATGTCTAACATCTATAAAATATTCTCCACTGTTCTAAAAACCGCATTTAACACCACAAATAAATAAAAACCAACCATCAGAACAAGCAGGAAAATATCAAAGTTCTCAACAATCGACCATATACACACAGTCAGTCAAATAATAGAAAAAACAATGAGTTACAAATACCTGTATCTACATCCATGGCATAACTTCTCTTTGTTCAGAAACGATAAGCAAATGACCTATAATAGTAAACCTGTATCTGTGGTTGCATCGTGATGTTTAAATTAAGTACACTATAGGTAGCCAAACCTTTAATCACATTCAAATTTCGAACATCTTAAAGAAAAGTAATTGTATTTGGTTGTGATTATCGAATTAGTCGATTTGTAATTTCATTAAGTGAGAAATTCTTGCCAGCAACATTTTTTGAATTTTTATTATTACAATCAATTCACACGATCAAACAAACAAGACAATTTTTTTAACGTCAAATACTAGTGCATAAACATTAGAAGTACCTACCTAACCTACAGTGTAACGTGTTAGTCGCCCTCACTGTGTCGGGGGCAACCGACTCCTAGTACCAATATGACGTTAAAAAAAATGTTTTGTTAGGTTGATCGTATGAATC
Source organism: Acleris sparsana (assembly GCA_923062465.1). Lineage (NCBI taxonomy): Eukaryota > Metazoa > Arthropoda > Insecta > Lepidoptera > Tortricidae > Acleris > Acleris sparsana. The sequence goes on along the minus strand of OV281285.1, from coordinate 43,876,643 downwards.
GATTGTAATATTCGAGATTCTAAAAAAAAAAATTAGGGCAAGAATTTCTCACTAAATGAAATTACAAGTAGACTAATTCGATAATCACAACCAAATACACTTTGTACGACAAGAGCGTGACCGGTAAAATTTTAAGAAAAAATAAGAATTATTTTGTGAAATACGAAAATCAAATAGCTAACCAATTGCACATTCATGCTTTATATTTAATAAGGTGTCCAGTCTCCTGAATTATCTACAATAGCTTGGCATCTTCTAGGCATACTTTCTATCAAACTTTCAGCGTAACTACGAGGTAAAGACCTCCACGCGGACTTCAATTCCCGAGTTAGGTCAGCAACTCCAGCTATATTTTTTCCTCGTAATTGAAGCTTCATCCAAGCCCAAACATTTTCAATTGGATTGGCGTCGGGTGATTGTGAGGGCCAATCCAAAACATCGATGCCATTTTCAGCTTTCCACGTTGTACAGAGCCGACTGAGGTGTTTGGGGTCATTGTCCTCTTGCAGGATCCAAGAAGCATTATAGCTTGGAAACATCGTTTTAGCAGAGGGCAACAATGCCTTTTCATAGATTTTATTCATTTTTTGAGCGTCGAGTGTGCATGTGAACATGTGCAAACGACCAAAACCCAGTTTTGAGAAGCATCCCCAAACATGCACCTTGACTGCGTGTTTTACGGTCCGTACGAGCACTCTATTCTCCGCCGTAGACCAGGCCCGAGTCAAGTAGTTGGATGCCCAAAAAGAAGCTTCATCAGAAAAAATTACCTTGTTCCAATCCCGGTCTTTATTTTCACTTGCCCATGACAACCTTTTTTTCATATGTTTTTCAGTAAGGAGAGGTTTCTTCACTGTACTTCGATATTTCAATCCATTTTCAATGAAACGCTGTCTAATTGTGGCTAGAGATATATTTAAGCCTTTATTCTTTAATTTTTTTTTGCCCTGCACGCAATGATAATAGAGGATTTTTCGAGAATAATTGCAAAATCCGTTTATCCTGTACAGAGGAGGTCACTCTAGTTATCCCGCGTTCTGGTAAGTCGTCGACGTTTTTTGTTTCGGAATATCGCTTCACCCACTTAGTCACAAACGCCTTCGACTTATTCATATACTTGCCGGCCTGATCACGTGACATTTTGGGTCCCTTCGGGTGTGAACAAAGGAACACTGCTTCATATCGTGAAGCAAACGCGGCACTCATTTTGGAAGATGAACTAATATTGGCGGGAAATTGTCAAAAGTTTTTTTTTTTACAAAGCATTGTAGTTATATGACCACTCTATTCAGCCAGTACTTTTTTTTTCTGTGCCACATTCATAAAATAAAATGTAGGTATACCGGTCAAGTTCTTGTCAAACAGACTGTATGTTTCACTTTATTTAAGAAGATGTTCGAAATTTGAATGTGATTAAAGTTCTCGCTGCCTATACTGTAATTTAAACATTACGATGCAAACACAGATACAGGTTTAATAATATAGGTCATTTGTTTATCGTTTCTAAACTTATTATAGGGAGGTTATGCCATGGATGTAGATAAAATAACGAATATAACGCTAACATTCCATTACTTGTTTGAGTAAATAACAATTATACATCTGCTTCGTGGACTACTTAAAAGCTTTTGACTGCATATCACATAATTGTATATGGGACTCACTTACCGAACATAATTTAAATCAAGAATGTATAGACATAATAAAAGCGACGTGCAAGCATGAGTCATAACTGACCAACTGGGATAAAAGTTTAGCATAAAGCGTGGAGTCAGACAAGGAGATCCCATGTCACCAAAGCTGTAAATAATGCTGTAATTCTGTAAGAATTCAATACTTGAATCCATCTTCAAAAACTCAACTGGTCAGAAAGAAGCAAAGGTTTCTGTATAAAATATCTATCTAAAAGTGCGAAAGAACTATCATTCCTCCTACATGAAATTAGACCATTAAAGCAGAAAAATAGGCCTGGAAATGAGTGACACTAAAATAAAAGTATTGACAAATCATCCCAAAATACCAATCAGCATAGGAAACGCTACACTTAAATATGTCACAAAATACATATATTTGGGGATATTAACTTCTTTCAATGAGTGCACTCAAAAAGAAATTGAACGTAGAATCGCCTTGATATAGGTATAGGTTTAAAATGAAATTGGGCAATGAAAAACATCTTTAAGGCCAAGATTCCATTAAGGCTAAAGAAAAAAGCGTTCGAAGTTGCACGGTGCCATGCCTCACTTACGGCTGCCAGAGCTGGAGTCTTACAAGACTTAAAACGCTGCAATATAAGTTGATTATGTCTCTGACAGTTTTCTATTTTTTTTGATAGTTAGAAGTGAAGTGGTTCCATTTCCCCCATTTTCCCCTATTATGTTCGCTGATATCAAGTTTCATGGAATAAAAGGGACCTAAAACTTATTAAACCATTATAAAGCTTCCTGTGTTCTGTTTAAGATAATTCAAAAATTAAACTATCGTGATTGTGATAATCGAATTTGCTTTAACTGGTCACTCGTTTGAGCGAAATAATAGAAATAATAAATTCAAATTCTCTCTAGTCTTTATCGAATTTAAAATAAAGTATTTCAAGATTATGTAAATAGATTATCTAAAAGAAAATAAAAATGGTGCAGATTAATTCTTGAAACTGTTAAAATCTAACTCTGAGGAAATTGGTCACGTTTTCATGAGACATAGTTTAAAAAATAGAAGTCTAAATTAAATGCTTCTTGGAGGAATAAAGAATGGAAATAGATATTCATGAAGTGCATTTAATTATTTTCAGGTGGTGATTGTGAGATCTGGCGTAACGGCGGTATGCGCGTGGTGTTAGCAGCGCTAGCAGCGCTCGCTGCACGTGGTCTGGCCAGCCCGCATGAGCACCGCGCGCGGCATCATGCGCCAGAGCACACTCTGCATTTTCCAGTACCCGCACCTCCCCAGCCGTATAGAGGTCATGGTGAAGCAGTGCGTTATAATCCTGAATTAGATACAATCTTACCAAGACTTGACGAACATGAAACTTCTTCAAAACGCGCCAAAATTGATGATGCCGAAACTTCTCATAAAAAAGAAGAAAAATACTATGCCCACCATGAACGATCTGACGAGGTTCTTCTGGCAGATGAACCCCAAATGGGGCCTGAATTAGACGATCCATTGGTTGTTCGGACTCGAAAGGGTCGTGTAAAAGGAATTACTCTTACAGCTGCTACGGGAAAAAAAGTTGACGCGTGGTTTGGTATACCTTACGCTCAGAAACCCCTTGGTGATCTACGATTTCGACACCCGAGACCAGTTGAAAGTTGGGGAGATGAAATCCTAAATGCCACTACATTGCCACATTCTTGCGTTCAGATTGTAGATACCGTGTTTGGGGATTTTCCAGGTGCTATGATGTGGAACCCTAACACTGACATGCAGGAAGACTGCCTGTATATTAATATAGTCACACCGATACCAAGGCCGAAAAATGCAGCTGTTATGCTCTGGGTTTTTGGTGGCGGCTTTTACTCTGGAACTGCTACTTTAGACGTGTACGATCCTAAAATCCTTGTCTCTGAAGAAAAGATCGTCTACGTCTCCATGCAGTATCGCGTAGCTTCACTTGGCTTCCTCTTCTTTGATACTGCGGATGTACCAGGAAATTCCGGACTTTTTGATCAAATAATGGCTTTACAATGGGTGAAAGATAATATAGCATACTTTGGCGGAAATCCTCACAATGTAACATTATTTGGAGAATCAGCCGGGGCGGTCTCTGTATCTTTGCACTTGTTATCACCACTTTCAAGAAATCTATTTTCCCAGGCAATAATGCAATCTGGAGCTGCAACCGCACCATGGGCAATAATATCTAGAGAAGAGAGTATTTTACGTGGTATTCGTTTGGCAGAAGCAGTACATTGTCCTCATTCAAGAACAGATATGGGTCCTATGATTGAGTGCTTGCGAAAAAAGGGTGCCGATGAATTAGTGAATAACGAATGGGGGACATTAGGTATCTGTGAATTTCCTTTCGTTCCTATCATCGACGGTTCATTTTTGGACGAGATGCCAATACGGTCCTTAGCTCACCAAAACTTTAAAAAAACCAACCTCCTAATGGGTTCAAATACTGAAGAAGGTTACTATTTTATTCTGTACTATTTAACAGAATTATTCCCCAAGGAAGAAAACGTAGGCATTTCAAGAGAGCAATATCTTCAAGCTGTACTTGAATTGAACCCTTACTTTAGCGATGTTGCTCGACAAGCCATTGTTTTTGAATATACCGACTGGATAAATCCTGACGATCCGATAAAAAACCGCAATGCTTTGGACAAAATGGTGGGAGATTATCACTTTACATGCGGTGTAAATGAATTAGCTCACCGTTACGCAGAGACTGGTAACAATGTTTACACATATTATTATAGGCATCGCAGTAAGAACAACCCTTGGCCTTCATGGACGGGAGTCATGCATGCGGATGAAATAAACTATGTCTTTGGTGAACCTTTAAACCCTGGAAAAAATTATTCTCCCGAAGAAGTAGAATTTAGTAAACGTATTATGAGATACTGGGCAAACTTCGCTAAAACTGGGTATGTTCAATCATTCTACTGTCTGAGAGTTTTGAAACATCTAACCAATTACGTGTCAAGGAATCTAAGCCATTGCCTTTGAATGTTTTTCAGAAATCCTTCCTTGGGTCCTAATGGTGAGATGACTGAGGTAAACTGGCCGGTTCACACGGCTTTCGGCAGAGAATATCTATCACTGGCAGTGAACTCCAGCGCAGTGGGTCATGGGCTTCGAGTTAAACAATGTGCTTTTTGGCAAAAGTACCTCCCTCAGTTGATATCGGCCACAAGTACGTTATTTTAGTATTAGATTGAATTCACCATTACAATGTTTCCATATTATTTTTAGCAATAATAATTATTGCAAGATTTACATAAAGGTTTCCAAGAACTTGACGTAAATATTACGACATTAAAAAACACTTCTGTACTGGTTTAGAATATAGTTTGAATTATCCAATATGTAAATTCGTTTAGGTTATTAATGTTTTCATGATACTGGTAAAGAAAGCTTAATAACGGTTTAGGTCTTTATTTATCCTTAAATATTAACGTCAAGTTGTGGCAAAACCTGTATGTATAATATAAAAACGAATAGAAAAGAATACAATAAAATAACGTTTATTGTTTAACCGTCTACAGAGATGATAACAAGTATATAATTAGAACCAACAGTTTATCCATCACGGACATACAATATTAAGTCACTTATTACTAAACAGCATTTATTCATTCATGCACAATTTATTATCTATTATATTATAAAACGCATTCATATTGTAGAAGACTTAATTTCAATTGGTAGGTTATTAAAGACTCGCATTGTAGCAATGTAAGTAGTCTTATACATAAGTTTGTTGTGGACCTTGGGAATACTATAATTAAATTTGTACTGATTGCGCAAACTATGACTAAGCGATGTCATTAAGCTTTACAAAAAGGCAAAGCTCAAGTATGTAAATCCCAGTTAGCGTCAGGAGCTTCTTTTCCTTGAATACATTTCTGAGTGAATGACGGCAATGGTACATGGTGCGTAGGCATTTTTTTTTGCAACCTGAATGTAGTTAGGACATTAGTAGAGTCACCCCAATAGATAATCCTATACGTGAGTCGTGAATACATATTTTCGTAGTATGCACTCTCGATTATTTTCTCACAACATATCTCAGAAACGGATAGGACGGATATACACGCCTTTGCAATAACGCCTGCTAACTAATATCGCATCGTTTTGCAACACTCGCGACTTTTTCTTTAATTTTGTTTGTTTTGCGCATATGGCTTGTAGTGGCCAGTTCGATTTTCAAATAAGTTCCATAGAAACCTACAGCTAAAGGCGACTAAAGGTTTCTTTGGAACAGTTTTTCATACGAATACAAATTGTATTATTAACAGCCGATGGTTATAATGACTTGCTATAACTGAGGTTTGCTTGATATGGCCAGTTATATATCATTGATATATAATTGAGCAATTACGAGCATGTGGTGTGATAATATCTATTATATTTTGTCTTTTATGATTACTATATGTTTCAAATCACATGTATTTTTATCCTTTTTTTTTGATTTTGTCACTACGTAATTCATTTATATTATCTTACACTAGCATATAACATAAACATACACTTATAATGTTTCAGCACTATACTGAAAAACCAAACCCTTATAATATGACTTTATGATCCGTCCGTCTGTCCGTTTGTCCGTCCATCCGTCTGTCTGTCCAGGCCCTTTTTTCTAGAACGGCTTGAGTTTTCGTGCTGAAATGGGGAATATTGGTAGTATTAGTGGTCCAAACAATGCCTAATAATTAGAAAACTATTCATTTTTACAGTAAAACACCAAGTAAACAACAATTTTAACCTATTATGTCATAATCATTTGGAAGCTCTTAGCTTAGGTTAGATTTTTTAAATTAAAACATGTAGGGATATTTACTCGTAGGTTATTAATGTGAAACGCAAAGAAAAACACCCTGTCACCCATTTGATTTCAAAAACTGCAGAAGAAAAGAATTCCTTCTTTTCTTCTGCAGTTTTTAAAATCAAATGGGTGACAAAAATATCAATAAATTACACAGGTTACTAGTAAATCGTCTATATACAACGTGTCCCAAAACTCAACGATAAGCCGGCACCAGAGGATGGAGCTGCTTATGAGTAGTCGAGAAAAAATAAGGAAAAGATATATTTTTTTCCTTATTTTTTCTCGACTAATCATAAGCAGCTCCATCCTCTGGTGCCGGCTTATCGTTGAGTTTTGGGACACGTGGTATATACCGATTCCAAGAAAAGTAAATGAATTGCTTTAACACCTACGGTTTTAAAAAATAAGATAAAATTAGTACTAAGTACAAAGGTTAGTGAAGTAACGGCTTGGTTTGCTATAAATAAATAGGTAAATGCTTTGTTTGCTATAAGTAAATGTTTCGATTATACGAGTTTCTAAATTATGAAGACCACAAGCAGGTTAGAATATTTCATACAGATACGACGTAAGTGCAATTAACTAGTTTTTTCAACAACAACCATGCCACGGGGTCACTAATACGCTAGTTAGCCTATTATCCTATTTTTGCAAAATATGGTTACAGAATTATCAATAAGTTTTTAGAGTTGTAGCTACCTATAGTGTTTTCCAGCTACGATGAGTTCTGTGACAGCCGTATCTCGTAATTTCAATCACATGCGAGGTATTTAAAAATAGGCGATTATATTTTTAAGTACCTGAATGGCGTCGCTAGTGGTGTAGCAGTGTAGTTAAAGAAACAAGTGTAATACGTGCTTATATGAGCTGTCACAGAACTCATCGTAGCTGAAAAACACTGTAATTGATTTTAATTTTGGTGAGTTATGCATGTATCTAATCATGCACAACCTTGGATTCCAAAATAAACATACGATTTTTAAAATGTACACCCACAATACTTTTAAAAACAAAGTTATGATTTGTATCCTAAATCCTTAGTTCTACAAATTTTTCAATATATGTGAATCCAATAATGCGAAAAATAATTATATAATAAAAAAGTGTTCATGTTATTAAACTAAATGCATTACCTAATCATACACTTTTAAACGCATTTAAAAACACGACTTCATTATTGTTACTGTCGTCTATGTAATACATAATGTAATGATATTATAACAAAAAATAACCCTCCTTCTCATTGCTTTAATTCAAATATATTATTAATATTAATATACCTATGCTACTCCGGAATATGGGACAAAATTAAATGACAGCTGGGGATCACCTAAAGGCTTAACTCAACTATTGATGCTTTTCTCATATACTAGTGATCACTCCAAGTTTTGTTTGTAAAAATAAAGTTATTCAAAGTATACAACGAAATAGCAATATTCTGGTTATTCTTTATTTTGAAAGGATTTTTGAACCTTCAGTCAACATCATATTTTTTCCTGATTGTGTATTTCAGAATTTACTATTGTTAAAATAAACGATCACAATTTGTTCCAAATTTTTGGACATTGAATTTCTCCGTCTCGACGTTGTATTTTTGATCGAAGGTCCTCAACTAAGAATCCATTCCAGGTGGCTTAAAGATTTTTCGATTTCTGTGCAAGTAGTATATGGGAAGAGCATCGATAGTTTAGTTTATCCATATAAGCGATCCTTAGCTATCATGAATTATTTCGATAAATCCAAATATGATCTACCATGTCTAACATTTTGCGAGAAAAAAGCACGTAATCCCTCTCTCTGAGTTTCAATTAAATCTTCTTAGTAACTCAATACATCAAAAAAGAAAATAAAAGTTCCAATTAAGACAGTTATCTCACAAGATTTAGCATTTGAAGAAGAAGAAAAAGACGAAAATCGTTTATTTGGCGCAAAACACAAAACATTAATAATAAAATGAAATACAGTTGGAAAAAAAATTTGAATAAGTAAGAACTTAAAACAATTTTATAATGCACCAAATTGGGTGCCACTCAGTATAGAGTCTGCATTTGCATAATGTAAGTTGTGTATTTTTATTGCAGAAAAGTCCGATCCCCCTCGAAATTGTACAAGTAGCGCGTCCGCCCGCCGGCTGTCGTACGGCGTCCTCGGTTGGAGCGTCGCCGCCGCCGCCGGAATATCTCGAAAAGTATTGTTGAGATGTCTTGTACTGATGTTTGTGATGATTGATTAGAGCCTTCACAAAACCATTGAATGCTTTGTTTGTTTTGGCCTGTTATCGACTGGTGGGTCATGTCTGATGATAATAATATGTTACCTGAAACTGTGTTAGACAAATATTCTATTTCGCAATACAAATCTATATTTTTGATTATCACATAACTGCCTCATGCTTCGGGAAGTTTAACTTAGGGCTGATTTATCAATCACCAGATAACACTATTTGAAAGATAAAGTTTAAGTGTGTCCTTTTCTTTCATAAGACAAAGAAAGGGAAAGCGATAACTATTATAGTATTAATGTATGTAAGTTAATATTATTGTATTTTATTACATGTTATTGTATTGTAATTAGTACTTATACCTTATACTCATATTATATTATTATGTTTAACTTATTTCTTAAAGTAACCAACCTACCTTTGACCTGTTTCTGTTTGACCAGTTGGTTGACTGGTAGAGAATTCCTTACGACAAGTCCACCATTTGTACTTGTCTTTTATTGTTCAATCAAGTTTTAATAAATTACTTAAACCATGAGATAAATCAAACTGGAGATTGAAAAAACCAGCCTTAAGCGATTTAAAGTATCCACTTGTACATAATATTTGGTTTATTTCATTTTAAGTACAACTTTTCAAAAGCGATGCCTGTTATGCGATTGTTATAAACGCTGTTTTTTGCGATTGTTACCATCTATCGGAATGTTTACTTGCAAGTGCGGTTTTCCAATCTTATTATGTGAACATACTTAGGTTACCAGGGCTTATATGTAGTTATTATTTCGAAGTGATGAAATGTAATATTTTATGTATTTATATAGATATATTTATTTGTTCCATCTATAAGTATAAAAGTTCTTAACCGTCGCTAATGTAATATTTCGGATAATAACGGGTGTTTTCTTTAGAGGTTTCGTTTTTAAATTGAGTTAACTGTTGCTAGTGATGGTCAATTTGGCAGTTGACAGTTACATCCCTTTTGTAAGTTTACAATTTGGCATGAATAAATTTACACCAGAACAACACCTGCAAAATGTAAACATATTATGCATTTTACAGTACATATAATCGAGCGATTTATTCGGACTTATTATTTTTCGATCGATCGATCGGCTGCGGCGGATACCCACAGACATCGGACTAGTCGGGCACCAACTCTTGTCGCCTTATTGCCCATACACGGCCTGTACTTAGGGCCGTATATCCTCGATGAAGTAGTAAACATGTACCGATCGCGTTTCTTTTAACACCCAAGTTCATTAGGTGTAGTAAGTAGTTTGTTCTATGACGGGCGCTGTATGTTCCTGTAGACGTGATAATCACGTAGGATAAGTATTATTATTTTATTTTTAGGGTTGCGTACAATTTTGTTTAAAAAAACGGGTCCCTTATAGGATCACTCGTGATCGTCCATCTGTCTGTCTGTCCGTCTGTCTATCACGGCCAATTTGCTCCGAATCCACTGGACCAAATCAGGTGAAATTACCTTACAGTAACATATATCAAATGAAAGGGCTTGTTATGAGGATCTCAAACATATTTTTGTTATGAAAGAAGACCAAAATTGACCCCCTCCCCTGATCTTCAAAACTACTGAGCCTAAAACTTTGAAAATAATTTATTAATAGTAAACAAAAATCCCGATGGCAATAAAATAATCAAATGAAAAGCGAAAAACAAGCTAGGTATATAATGTATAGAAAACTGTAAGCGCAATGTACGTATTGTATAAGAATTGAAATTTAACTCAATATTGGAAAACGTGTTCCACCGGGGACAAGCTAGTCCTAATGCTACATTTTTTCAAAAAATAGGTTTTGATAATTATTGCTTGGCCCCGCCTGCAATACCTTTTCCACTATTCAGTTAAATTTAAAAAGTTATAAATTCAATAAGTACATTGCTCTTACAATTTTCTATTAATTATATAGCTTGTTTTCCGCTTTTCAGTTGATTTTCTTATTGCGGTCGGATTTATTGTATAGGTACTTTAATTATTTAATTTATTTAACTCTTTTGTCTTTTTATTAATAAAACAGTAGTTTTATTACTTATTACAAAGCGAAATATGAGCTCTGGAGTTCGAATTTTTAATCTTGTGAAGCTACAAGTGACAAATTATAAGTGAAACTCTCTTTCTAATTTTTTTACTTTCCTGTCCGAGTGGTAGGATCAAAGTTTTATAATGTATATATATTTGGAATGGGCTATTTAATAGATTTCATTTGGTATCCATATTGCTATAATAAAAAAACTATTTTTTTATTCCTCCTCCTTTTTTTTTGCGGTCTCCATATTTAAATATTATATACCGTAAGTCACTTCGACAATTAAGACGAATTGAATAACACCTCGCGTGTTGAAATCCGTCAAGCCGTTTAGGCTGCAGAGCGTGCCCAGAAACAGACATACATACATGTATAGATACTCTCGAAAAACATAACCCTTCTTCTGACGCAGTCTGGTAAAAATACGAAATATGGTTAATTGCTTGTAGATTACAGGAAAACCTAGAAGAATTATTAAAAAAAACATATTATGGGACGAGTTCCTGGCGAGTTCAACCCGCACTTGGCCGGTTTTTATAAGTGTTTTGTATAATTAATTGTTGTTGGAACATCAAATAAGTAATTAAATTAAGTTTAAGCAAAAATGCCGACAATTTAAATGTGTTTTATTTAAATTTAAATTGTGTCCCTCTAAAAAAAAACACTCTTTATATACCAGCTGGAAGGATAATTGTAAAAATGCTAATAGTGAATGCGTAATTAATCAGCGAGCTTCGAAAAGGGGCATTTTTCGAAAGTTAACTGTTTCAGACAACTGCCATGGCATATGGAACTAACATCATACCAAATCAAATTCATTTATTTTATTACACTTAGACATTGACATAACATGACATGACGTTGGCAGGCGTTAACGTTCGTAAAACGCATCCTGTCTTGGCGCACTGACATTAGTTTAACGATTTAATTAGATAGTTGTTATTCTCTTAAACGAAGAACCATTTCACAAAATCACCATTAAGTACCAAATTAATTTGTTAAATGAAACCTACATGTATGATACCTATATTTTTTGTTATAAGTAATAATAATTTAAAATGTATCTTATAATTTAACATATGAATGTAACGTTAACTTTTAAAGCAGAAGTTAACGATCAGTGCGGTACATCCGCCTTCACAATCAGTAATAACACACACACACACACACACACACACACACACACACACACACACACACACACACACAGACACACACACACACACACACACACACACACACACACACACACACAGACATACAGACACACACACACACAAAAATATATATTGTCGACGAAATAATCAAATTATGTACATTTGCTACACGTGCCTATTCCGCCTATTTTGTGTTGCCTTTAGTTCGAAAGTGTACAAACACGATGATAATATCACGAAGAATATATTTATGGTTTTCTGAAATACATCTAACCCGGATTCAGAATAATACAGAGGAGCCAGACCAATGCCGAATTGAAGCTGTGGTTCGTGACACTAGGAGTATTGAAATGATCAAATTATATGTTACCATAAACCATTTAAAAACAAATAAGGATGCCGAAACCGCCTGATTTGGTTGGTTTTATGAGAGCTAGTGCAAATATATTGAATAAGTAAATAGTAGTTTATGTGACTGTTTTAATGCCCAATTATGTACAGTTACATACACTACTTTATCTACCCACATATCATAAGCCTCCATGATGCATTCAGGAGCCACATAATATGAACGGTATTGCGGCGTTGTTCAGAGCCACTAACAGTAATTATTTTATGACGCTGGTTGCTTTGTTACGGATATCAGGAGGCTTCGCCGAAATATCTATATCATCTTGATCGCTCATTTTATGGTTTGAATTCAACAAATCGAACAATAATATACAACAAAACAAATTTTAACCGGTGATGGCGGTTATTAAAAGATTGAAAAGTTTTCTGGCAGCTGTCATAGTTTTTTTTTAATTCTGAGACAAACTAGAGTTGGCTCCAACTATCATATCGTTCGATAACCTACGTGCGACATTTGTCAAATTTGTATGCGAATTGACAATTAATTTCGAACTAAACGTCATCTCGACTGATAAGAGGTCAAATCCTTTGTTTTTTAGAGATGTTCGAAATTTGAATGAAATAATATTTTCGAAATCCATTTTATTATCTAGCAATAATAACATTTTTACAGATAAGAAATTTGCTCTAACAAAACAGTCTATTTTTATGGTGGTCATAATGTGCGGTTCTTGAACGCATTATGGAGGGTTTATGATATTTGGATAGATAAAAAAAAATGTACTCGTACGTACCATCAAGGACTTTAAATGTTGATCCACCATAAAACCTTGTCATAATGATAGAACGTCAAGTGACGACGTTGACATTACAAAGGAATTCTTGATCCTTGATTTTTTTATGCGACAAGGCTCTATAGTGGTTCATCAATTAAAGTCCGTGACTGTACCTACCTATGAAGGAGAACTATACCTACATTGCGAAATGGAATTCGAGATCAAAAAGTGGGTTGCCACCATTAACAAAATAATCCAATGATCCACCGGTTGATAATCATTGAAATATTTGATACAAATAAACACATTCAAAATGAAAGTGAAATATTTTAAAAACTGACTTAATTACCAAACAGGATTTTATTTTATTACGTAATGAAGTTGTTGAAATAACATTAACATTTTTACAGATAAGAAATTTGTTCAACAAAACAGTCTTGTTTTATGGTGGTAATGGTGTTGTTGAAATAAAATATGGCATGTGTCGTTTTAATATACCTACCACTGGTGATGTTAAGAAGTTATCAGTGTCTTTCAATTTAATTGTCAATTATTCAGTAAGACTGATAAATAATTTACTGATTTAAATAATTTGCTTTATGTCATTTAATGGCTATTTTTGTTGTGACTATTTTTAGTACTCTCCCAGTTTTGAAGTCAAATGTAATTCATGTTATTATAAGATATCCAAGCCAATGTCTATCACTAAAGACGATGCATACTTTATATTTGGTAAATAGATACATTCGATAAAAAAAGTATTATACCCAAAGCCTTATAAAGTCACTTTGACATTGAGCGTTGTGTGTTACATTTTTGGTCTCGAATTCCATTCCCGAGTTTCGTCATACTTGCGGGTTTATTTCAAGTCGAACTACGAAATGTAGTGTTGTTATGGTAAACCAAGTTTCCTTTATCCCGTTCATGCTGGCTCTTGTCAAATGACCCTGTAGATAGTCTAGTTGCGCAGGAAAAGGTTGATTAATGTGCAATCAATACGGTGTGTTGAAGATTATGACTCCACAGGCGCAGCACATGTACTGATTACTTCCCAACATTGTTTACTTGTAAAAGTAGTGCTGCGCCATCGACGCCTGTGCCACCAGATGGCAATAGCAAGGCCAGTCAATTTAATTCAACACCACCAATATTTTCTCATAAAATTATTTTTGTAATGTGTTTTACTCTGAAATCTTAAATTTAAGCAAAGTTTAATTATAAGCCATTGAGGTGTTAAATTGCGCTGTCCATAAAATAATTTTATTTACTTTTGCTATTAAGTTAAAATGGTAAAATGTATTTGTAGTCACTAAAACTGTTTATCGATTAATGTTATGATTAATTATAAGAGGAGTGATGTCTCCATCTACATATCACTTGTTGATAATTAATTATAGAGTATTGTACGTTAGTCGTAATTTTATCATAGTCGAAGTGTCTACGTCATATCTTCTCAGTGTAGTCACACGCGACTGGGAACGCTTCGCCAGCCGCGGACAAAACTATAAACAATACGGGCGGTGTGTGTTCACCTTTGTCTCCAACCTTATTAGCCTAAGCCCACTAAACAGTAGAATGGTAATGATTTTACGTTGTAAGTTTTGGGAAGCATCAATAAAGGCATGACATTCTGCGATATTTAGAAAGACTTAGTAAAAAACGTTTTAGCTTTAACGCGCCTCTGTAATTGTAATACATATCACGCAAGGCATAGTAATATTTTAAAGTTCAGACTAGGCTTAAAATATATGTTAAGAATAAGCTAGAACATTTCGCAACTCTGTAGCGGACCAATATTAGAAAGTTGTACGTCTTGTATGGTTCAATGAATGTTAATGCATACTAAAGCAAAAGTAAATAAATGGTTAGTTAGTTAAATCTGTTCGATTTCCTATTTAAGGATTCACATGACTAAGTTAAGAAGAGGATTATAAATATAGTAAGTACGCAAATTAAATGTTGCTTGTAAGACGCGGCGAGACACTGACGTTACGGACGGGAGCTCCGCGCGGCGGGGCCCGCGCCGCGCCGCGCTGGGTGAGCTGCGGCCGGTGTACAGTGAGTAGGACGTTTAAAATGTGTTAGAACAATCTAAATAAAGTAGAAATTGTAGTGCCCAGCAGTTCAGCTTTCGAATATTGGTATAAATAATTTAATAGATGAATCTTTACAATTCGTTCAAAGTTTAAGGTTAAACTTATTAGTACAATATGGTCAATCTTAACTTTAAAAATGATATCTTGCAAAAACTACATTCTAGATTTTGGTTTAATTTGTATATTTTTTATTTATTATAAGATATGGGTGTTAGACTTTACTCTAGAAACTCGTTGTTGTTCGGCTAGTAGGTTTATTTTGTATTTATTTCGACTGGTCGCAGGCTCCCAAAGTAAAATGAAACTGATTGATGTGGTCTATTGAAAAACCAAATTCAAAGCCCGCTGGGGGCGGTTTTGAAGACAATCCTGTATAAAAGCTCTCTGAGACACTGCGGCCAGGGGGTGTGGATGCCATCTGTCAACATTTTTAAGAACAAACAATGTTGTGGAAGGAAATACCTCTGAGATATACAGTGTGTTAACGGCATGAGGGCTTTCCTTAATAAAGAGCAACAATGGACAACTTTTTAATATACCCACCTACATGAGTATTTTAATTAAAACAAGAAAAAATAAAAAACACTTTTTTTGTCACAAAAAATAAATTGCAAGCAATGTACACTGTGGTTTATTATTTAAGTCACGTGACCAAACTAAGACATCTTTAAAAGTGACCATAGCAGCCCCATTTGACGTCTGACCCAAATCGAGGATCGAATACAGTTAGATATTTCCTTTTCTCTCGCTTAGGTTACAAATGGAGGAGGAGTGTGACGGATCCGACTTCAATTCTTCGGTCAAGCGTGAGCGTGCGTTACGTTTCACTGCTCCTGCGCTTTGACATATGCACTATGACTCGGATCATTCGATACTTTTCGGTACGTACATTTTTTTTTTTAGGATTCATGAAGTATCTTTAGAATCATATTTTGGATTGTCGTAGATTAATTTTCATTTCTAAATTATTAAAACATTGAACGAGCGAAACCGGCAAATCTGACTAATTCAAGGAGTATTAATAACTCTGTATGTTTTGCCCTGTACCAATGTATACCTTGTACTAAGTAATAACGATACTGATTACGATAGTTACACACAGATCCAATACTGCTGCTGTGATGGTAGTTAAAAACTACGAAGTTAAACTGCAGTGTTACGTTAGTTAACTTCGACTTAATTATACCCGCAAATAATAACTTGTACAACATAATTTATCGTTAGTTAAAGCAAAAGCCCTCATGCCAGTAACACACTGTATAAACGTAAAAAGTAATTTTACGTAACTTACTTTAATTATTTGGATGTATGACTAGGCGCGTAAACAATTATATTTATGTATTTACAACGATTGTGTACCTACTTCTACCTATTGCTGGTGTTAGATATCGTAAAATAGTGTCGGTACTCATGTCTAGTTCACGTTCGATGTTCACGAACTACGCTTAATTTAACCTGCGAATGTAAACCTATAGAGTGCCTCTTGTTCACTTTTATATATATTGATATAACACTATAGTTAGGTAATACTAGTAGTTGTAGTAATGCGTTACTTCTTAACTTAAATGCACAGTTTTCTTTTTACGTGTGATAACGGAAAGGCCAACGAATGTCGCGTAGTGCCAAAATAGGAAATGAAATAATAAAGTCCACGGAGCAGAAACCGACCAAAGACGCGCATATATTTGTAAAATGATTGCCCGAGACCAAGTCAAATATTCGCTCTGCACGGCGGACACCGTTGAAGAACTACCCATGAGCCGGATATGTTGTATAGCACGGTAACTGATATCTCTTGACATAGGTAACATCATTCAATTCAAATCAACCGTTCAATTGATTAAATAAGTATAAAACTAAATATGTCATGTTGATGTGGCTAATAAAGCTAGAATACATAAGTACAACTCAACTGGCTACCTTGATTTAACCATCTGCGAGTCCGTGTAATCAACCTGATAATATGAAAACTATTTTAATATAAAGTTTTATTTCTTTTGTTTTGAACTATAAAAAGTCAACTTTTTTGTAGGCCAATGGATTTAAATTCCAGTAAAACCGATTTTTTCCAGCATGGTGGCCGCAGGCGGTACAGAGCGAATATATCTTTAGTCACATAGTTTTACATTAAATGTTGACAATAAAAAATGTCTAAGTTGTTTCTGTTGGTGCATCTGTTAAAGGAAGCGCGAGAGTCGCGAGGTGCGGCCAGTCGCGCCCCTGCGGCTGCCGGCTCATACTGGCATTCTGCAACTATCTCACTGAAATTATTATTATTCATCACATTTGCTTTGCTGTATTAATAAAACTATGTAAAATGGTGTCGTTATTGTATCACAAATGGCCTAAATTTATGTAGTTCATTTATAAAAGCACGTGACGTTGAATGGCCTACAAGCATAGCAAATAAATAATTTTTTCATTCGAGTTATCTTTTCAAATTCTAATAGTAAACATGTTTCGAATAAATAAATAATAAATATTATAGTGCTATAATTGCATTACTGAATGTTTGCCAGATTTGTGTTTAATTATAAAATAAATGCTTGTATATAAAAACACCAGTTTTTCTTTTTTAATATTTAATATTACTTCAACCCTCGACTAATTATTTAACCAACAAAGGAACGTTAAAACGTATCGAAGTAATCTTAAGCTTGGGCTTAAGCGGACGAACTCTTATTTACCTGGCTTGAAGCCTAAGCACTCTAGTTCACTAGGTAGCTCACTAGATAGGTACGAGTCGATACCAAATTTTAAGGGCCCCATATACGGTACATTTCGTCTTTACGATCGGTCTGATGAAAATCCTGACGATTGATCGTATCAAAAATGGCGCCCATACACAAAACGATTGGTTGTAACGATCAATCATTTACTTGTTTGAAACGAAGAATAAAGACGTGTTGAAATGTTCGTGTCAGAGTGAGACAAAATCGAATCGTTGATCGTAAAGAACTGACGATTCAACGTTACGATATTCATGATTGCATGGGCTTTTGTTGCGATTTCCGACATCTTCTTCGATGAAGTAAATACTTATACTTAACGATCTTGACTTACAATATCGATTCATTGTTTCGATTGGTCTGAAGCGACGGATCGTACAGACAAATCGTACCGTGTATGGGGCCGTTTACCTGTACTATGTGTGACTGCATTACAAAATAAATTATTCGAAAAGAACTCCAATCAAGACTGTATATTGCGTGTGCATTACTCAAACACTCACTTTGAATTAAGCCAGACCCATAAGATTTTAGGCCACTAAATCTGCTTGAACTGCATAAACTAAAAAATCGACAGAAAGTCTTGCAACTTAACGTATTTTTTTACTTGTCAATTTATTTATTTATTTAATTGGTTTACCAACAATTGTTTATATTATTACATCAACAATATTATAAGCTAAGTAAATAGTCTTTAACTAAATGTAACAATCCCTTACAAGTAAACACTGCATGCGTAAAATTATATCAGTAAACATTTATAAAAAGTACTATAATAATGCAACAGTCATTTAAATTCGTGGGCACTCTCATCCAGTTCTTGCCAGCCACCTTGCGAAGATCGTCGCTCCACCTAGTCTGAGGGCATCCTACACTACGTTTGCCAATTCGAGGTCTCCATTCAAGAATACTATAACTCCAGGGATTATGGGCTACGTCGGTAACCTTAGTTCTCTGTCAGATCACCTCATTCCGGGTCCGTTCCTTCAGAGAAGCTCCCAACATAGCCCTCTCCATAGCTCGCTGAGAGCTGACTTTAAATTTGTGAACCAGCCTTATTGTAAGTGGTCACGTTTCGGCTGCGTATGTCATGACAGGTAAGACGCACTGATTGAAGATGTGAGAGTTCAGTAGTCAATGAAATAAATTCAGTTCCACTTAATAAATGTTTATTATTTAATCACACAAAAGAAGGATGAAATAGTTGCACTATATTATTTACTAAGAATGTAGTTAGGATAGGCGGGTCACACGCGATTCTATAGGGTGTTACTACGAGAGAGGCTCAATGGTTACTGACTTACTCTAGCGCAACTTGCCTGTGCTGCGTCTAATGCGCTGTATAAGCGAAATAAATTAGGGATGTCGCCATAATACTCCCCCTTTTTAAAGAGAAAAAATGATTAAGACACAATCTTTATATAAATCAATAGCCGGAGCTTGCTGCCGCTGAGTCCACTGCTGAATTTTCGGAATTGAGACACGATACATTATGTGGTTATTACGAAGTAAAGGCTTCAAGTTACATGCACAGACTTACTTCTATTTCTAAGAATGCCGGTTGCTAAATACACTATTAATACGCTGGTAGTTGTTGTCGCACATTTTTGACCCTAATGCTAATGGCCTAATGGCCTTCTGTAACCAGGACCTTGCACGCTGCTTACATTTGTTATGAATGACGTAGCACACCACTAATAACAAAATTATTGCTAGAATTATGAGACCAACGCCCATATAATTCAACTTGGATTCCACTTGATTAGACATTGTTTCCACTTGGGCAATTGCAATGGTGTTTTGGGAACCTTTATCTTCTTTACTCTGTCATCAACTCATGGTGATCCAGCAAATAAGTGCATCACCCTGTACTACAATCGGTCTCCGCATGACATGTTCGTTGAACATAAGCTTGGTTTTGTCCAAGTTCATGCGGATCGTTCAACGTATGTTGTAGATCCTGCAACGTTTGTGCCATAATGACGATGTCGTCTGCAAATTTCAAGTGCGAGATTCGCCGTTATTGATAATGCCACGTCCTTTCCATACCAGCGTCTTAAATATATCCTCCAGTGCATTTGTAAACAACTTAGGGGAAATTACATCCCCTTGTTTAACACATTGATTCAGATGGATAGGTTTAGTCCACTGGTTCTGTACTTGGACGAACATAGTTGCGGCGTTATACAGACATCTCAACACTTGGATATATCACCAGTCAGCTTGGCATCGTTGCATGGATTTCAGAGCTGACCAGATATCGATAGAGTCAGGCCTTCTCATAGTCCACAAAAACAGGGGTGATTATACTCCTCGGTCTTTCGTATAATTTGCCGCACTGTATGAATGTGGTCTATGGTGCCATATATCCTCCTCAAAACCCGGTCTGTTCAGGGTTTTGAAATTCGTCGAATCTTTGTACAAGGCGGTTCGTGATGACTCTTAATGAGCTTGTAGACATGGCTTACGAGTGAAATGGGTCGGTAGTTCTTCATTAGCGTTTTATTACCCTTTTTAAAGAACATCACGACAATGCTCCTACTCTACGCCTCTCGAGTTCTTCCATGGAAGAGAACGGTGTTAAAAATGTTCTGTAGCTAATGTTTTTAGGAGCTCAGTTGTCACACCATCCTCCCCGAGAACTTTCCGTTTTTGAGCTGTTTTAGCGCCATTTCGACTTCGTGCAGGCTTATCTCTGGCAAGTCCTCAGTAAAGTGACGGGTTAATTGGGTTTCCTTATTTTCGGGATCAGGTGGAGATGCGTGCGAGGCGTATAAATGGCTGTAGAAGTCCTGAATTTCCGAAAGAAATGGCTGTGGTTAACTTCGTCAGATGGCTCCTCCCAAGAGACTGGACAAACACTTTCGACCCCCGATTTTACTCAATCACTCGTTCAATAGACCATGTATTGAAGCATTGGAGGTCATGTCGCACCAGTTTGCCAATCTTATTGTTGAGAGCCCGTCATTCCGTCAGAATGACGGGTTTTGTCGTCGTTCCTTCATAAGTTCGAGAGCTTCTGCGAAAATTTGGACTTCCTGCCCTTACGCTGTAACTTGCAAAATTTATATATTATTTGTGGTTTCTACGGGAGCAAATCGATTCTCCAGTTTTAACTCGAATGTTTCAGATCCCACTATAGTTTGGAGCATGTTTGGTCGAAGCCTAGACTTCATCAAATCTAATTATAATAATTATACTCGTAAGAATATGCATTAGATCTCAAAAAACTTAGTATGTTATTGGTCGTATTTTATACATGAAATAAGCTTTACTTAAAATAAAGTATTTTTTTCGAAATAATAATATGCATTTCATTTTAGTGGAATCCCTTTGACTGCCATACATTTATTGTTTCGATTATTGAAAGTCAGACTTTTGTACCCTTATTATTTATGTTTATAAATATCGGAAGTCATACAATTTCGGTTATAACGCTTTATAATGCGAACATTAATTATCCATAATGTAAAAGATTATATATAATTCTTATACATAAGTATTGCCAAGTGATTGTAAAAGGCATATTTATAATCACTTGGCAATATTTTAGAATATATTTATTTTTTACCTTCATTTTGGTTTTAATATTCATATCCCTATAATTAAAAGCATTAAAAGGCAATACTTCGCGGAAGCAGAGGGGGTACGTGTAAGGAGCACCCTGCCTAAACAAAAGACCCCTGCTTTAGACGATAAATTTAGATCAATATGTTAGGTTAGGTTTAGTATTTCGTCACGGCCAAAGGCCTTAACTACCCAGAGATAGGAGCTCCGTCGACCCCGTCACATCATATAAGTACATGTCTATATATGATTAAACATAGAGACAACATTATAGTATTTATGAACGTTAGCTACTTTAAGTTGTATGTGTTGTACTTTACCAATAACATTTATTACAAAAAGTGCTATTGTTTTACCTTTGACATTACGAAGTATAATTATTATGCCATAAATTGGTATCACTGTGAATTTTATGTCTTTCAACAAATTTGACCTGCAATAATTGACATTCCGATTTACACTCCTCAATATTATGCCTTTTAACATTATGACTACTAATAAGTAAAATTTAAAACTTTTTGTAAAACAATAATCTAAACTTTAACTTTATGGCAGTCAATAGAGATCCCATTTAACTATTTGAAAAAGCAGTACCTGGAGTTCATATCATAGCACATACACTTTAATCACGATACTGACTTAAATGCAGTTAAAGGACTCCGATACTACATCTTAGCCTGCAAATCACGTACCTAAAAAAATACGGACGTAACGATAAACTAAAAAGGTGTGAAGTATGCAAGGTCTGTTATTTTGTTTCGTGATACACGATGTACCATCTCATAAATGCCTTAGATCTGTTAACCCGAAACGACATGTTTGGTAGCAAACGGAAGAGTGAGCGTTTATTAAAAAAAGAAAAAACTACACATATACATATTAGACATAGAGGTGGCAGCACTATACATTTTAATACCAACATAACACCCCCACTTATTAAAATAAACAAAACATCATACCTTGCCCTAAGTTAGGTATACAACACTTATTTAAGAAACTTTTTTAACACCTATAAGTTTCATAAAATTATAATGCTTTACACTACTCAGGCCTTTGGTTAACAAATCAGCTGGCATTTCGTTTGTCTCTAAATAATCTAATTTGACCACTTTATTGTTAATACAATCCCTACAAAAGTGGTATATATACAGGGCGTCCCACGGCTATGCCAGATGGAAGGAAAGTACCTTAAATATTGTAGATGGAACTTTTTACTGAAAGAAGACATTATTCGAATTTAAAAAATAATTTAAACTGCATTCATAGTTATTTAAATAATTACATGGTTGAACCGGGAATCGAACCCGTTACACGAGAAAAATAATTACCCTGTAGCTTTATCATACCGATCGAATGGCTTCATCATAAGGATTATTTTTGTTAAATAACATAGTGTCAGAAATAAAAGGAAGACCATGAATTTTAACATTTGATCGAAATTTTGTTCAGAAAAATGAA
Source organism: Acleris sparsana (assembly GCA_923062465.1). Taxonomy (NCBI): domain Eukaryota; kingdom Metazoa; phylum Arthropoda; class Insecta; order Lepidoptera; family Tortricidae; genus Acleris; species Acleris sparsana. Next base: position 43,853,741 of record OV281285.1, on the reverse strand, counting down.
ATGCTGACATTGCCGTAAGGACATACAACTGACATTATCATAAATACCTATTACTAATAAATGTACCCACTTGAGAAGTACGCATCATTTCCCTATTATAATTTAAGTGCATGATAAAATGATAAAGAGATACGTAATTAATAGGTACCTGGTTGTATGCAACAAATTCCCAGAAGCCCAGATCTAACCCCGTTAGATTTTTTTTTATGGGGTTATGTCAAAAATTTAATTTACAAGAACCAGTATGAAAGTGTCCACGAGCTACAAACAGAACTTAGACGTATTATTCTAAATATCCACCACAACAAGATCAAATAATCGACAGGGAGCGAAATAATCAAAAGAGTGCGACTTTGTATTCAACAGGAAGGGACTCATTTTGAGCATTTGATAAATTGATTAATTTTGTATTAAAAATGTTAAAATTCATGGTCTTCCTTTTATTTCTGACACTATGACATTTAACAAAAAATAATCCTTATGATGAAGCCTTTCGATCGGTATGATAAAGCTACAGGGTAATTATTTTTCTCGTGTGACGGGTTCGATTCCCGGTTCAACCATGTAATTATTTAAATATCTATGAATGCAGTTTAAATTGTTTTTTAAATTCAAATAATGTCTTCTTTCAGTAAAATGTTCCATCTACAATATTTAAGGTACTTTCCTTCCATGTGGCATGGCCGTGGGACGCCCTGTATACAGTGTGTGGCCCAAAACCGGGGCGAAAAAATTAAATGGGGATTCTTTAGAACATTTCAATTAACTATCACAAGAATCTAACATTACAAAGTCTATAATTTTGGAGAAAAGAGCCTACAAAGTTAAAAATAGTAGGTAATGTATCTTTCCGTCGGGATATCGTCGCTTGGTCACTTGGTACGCGGTATGTCTGAGTACAGGGTGCCATTGACAACACGCGGTAGATTTAGCGGTGTTTGCATTACATTGAATTTGCGATTAAGTTTGTTAGAAAAAAACTGAAAGTTAAGTTTTGATTTTAATTAGGTAAGACCATTATAATGTTATTACCGGTGGTCTATAGAGCCCCTGTTTTTAATATTATCCCCGGTTTTGGGCCACACACTGTATATATATTGTTTACACACAATTTAAGAGCACCTTGATAACCTTGATTATCATTATAAACAGTTATGGTATTAGAAACATTAGTAACTTCATGCAACAAGTTACGTAAATATAAAGCCTCTCTACATGCTTCTGCTATACCCATGTATTCGGCCTCTGTGCTAGACAGGGCAACAGTTTTTTGCTTTCTGGTTTCCCATGAAATCACAGCGCCAGACAATGTGAAGCATAAGCCAGAATATGACTTCCTATCTATAGCATTGCTGGCCCAATCAGCATCAACAAAACCCTGTAATTGTGAATTACCATTTCTAGTAAATTTTATGCCAAAATCTTTTGTGTTTTTAAGATACTTTAATATACGTTTAGCATAGCACCAAGTTCCTTGATTAAAACAGTTGTTAAATTGACTCAAGTAGCTAACAGAAAATGCAATATCTGGCCTAGTCAATACAGCTAGGTACATCAAGCTGCCAATTAGCTGCTGATAAGGAAACTGGTCCTATTTACCTTCTTGTTTACTTAAATTTAATTTAGACTCAATAGGCGTATCAACAGATTTACAATCTATCATTTGAAATTTATATAACAATTGTTCAATATAACTTCTTTGACTTAAAGTTACAAAACCATTATCTTTATCAATTTTAACAATCATTACAAGACATTGCTTTACTTCGCCCAAGTCTTTAATTTTAAAATGTGATGACAGTGTTTTCTTTAAATTATTAGTTTCAACAGTGTCATTACTGAACACAAAGAAATCATTGACATAGATAGTGACAATTGTCTTCTTGTTATTAAACATTTTTGTATACAGACAAGGCTCAATTTTGGATCTTTTATAACCTATATTAACTAAACAATCATCTACCTTTCTGTACCACGCCCTTGAAGACTGTTTTAATCCGTAAATAGCTTTATTTAATTTTAAAACTTTACCATCACAATCTGGACTAGGAAAACACTCTGGTTTTTGCATATAAACTGTCTCGTCAAGGTCGCCATTTAAGAAAGCAGTAGTAACATCAAGGTGAGTTATATCCAAATTTTCCTGCACTGACAAGGCAAATAATGTTCTTAAGGTAGTGTGCCTAACAACAGGCGAAAAAGTTTCTAAGTAGTCAATACCTTGTCTTTGCATAAAACCTTTAGCTACTAACCTTGCACGAAAACGCACTTTGTTGTCACTGTCATATTTTTTCTTTAGGACCCACTTACACTTAACAATAGTACCACTTTTTGGAGTGTCCGTTAACTCCCACGCACTATTTTCTTCAAAACACTGAAGTTCATCTTGAACAGCCTTAAGCAACTGCTCTTTTTCAGGTCCCTTTAATGCTTCTTGTAAGGATAAATCACTAGCATCATCAAATGTATTTTCATCAGTGCACATGTTTGAGTACCCATATCTCTCAGGTTTCTTCCTTAACCTGGGTGTTAATTTCTCTTCGTGCAATAAATCATTTGAACCAGTTGAATTTGCATCCTAATAATCACTTGGGGTATAATATACAAGTCAAACACATAACCCTCTTTTAGGGCTTTGCCGTAGTCGGGTTAAAATAATACGTAGTTCCAGAGGTAAAAACGATAAAAAACTTAGACGAAATCATCCCAAACACTCATCCACAGCCACTGCTGTAGACTTTTGCGTTTAATGCTTTGTTGTGCATTTGAATTCTAATAAAGAAACAGAGAACTGCTCTTTTCAGGGGAAATAAAACAACAATTGTATAATTTTTCTTACTCATATGCTTTCAAAAAAAAGTATACTGTTTATTTTATTCTATGTATGTTTTTTAGATTCTAATAATAGTTGGTTCATGTATACATGGATTTATTTATTTTTATTTCCGATCCGCTTAGACAATTTGTACAATTGAGGAAAAAGGTCACCAATGCTGACATCTTCAAGCAATTCGTTGACAAGGTCTTGAATCAGTGGACTTATCAGCGCAGAGATGTCTTCCTGCAATCCAAAAAAGTAAAAACTGTGACAAAATGCTAAATCAAATAAGATTTAAAAAAGCGTTTCGAGGAATTAATTCCCATAAAGCTGGAAATCATTTTAATACCTTCATTTGGTCCTAAATGCGTGTAATTCTAGTTTGCCCAATCCCAGGAGGTGCGTATAACTTTTGGGGGGCTTTTGTGACTTTTAACTCGACCTGTTCCTCTGGTATTAGAGGTAATTTGCAATAATTTTGCCCCAGTTAACTGAGGGTCTAATGTGACAGGATTACGAGTTTTTCTTTATGTTTTGAAAACAATCCATATCTTGATCTGATAATGTCAGTTGTAAAAAAATATTTTACTATGGGAACTAAAAATGCATTTTTCTGATAGCTGATGAATGAGCAAATGCTTTTAATCTAGTCCACCGACGGTTAAATGCAGTGAATGATTTGGGTTTATCCGCTTGCTTTTTAACATACTGACCATTATCTATCTACTTACCTCAATTTAAATCAATAAAATATCGCTTACCAGGAATACAACGTGTTTCAACAGAAGGCCGGCTCGTCATTATAAAGAGAACTTTCTATATTTTTTCGTAAACTTTATCACAATCTGCATAAGAATAAATAATACCTACACGTAGAAGCGAATCTCCTTTATCCAGGTCCAAAATGCCGCGCTTTAAATACCTTCATCACCTTTGTTTTTTTGGTGGTTTTTTGTAAATAAAAATAAGAATATTGATTGTGTATTGGGTGTATGTATGTATTTCGGCTTCCAAATAAATAAATGTTGAATTTTTATATCGTTAATGTTGTTATCGTTTTTAGATTGTATTTTTTTAAACCTAAGTCGTGAAAAAACCGGCTGAAGGGGCTTTAAAAACCCTGCTTTTTTTATAATAACTAGCGCTTTCATAACACTGTTAATAAATAACGAATCAAAAAGTTATAAAGGTTTAATTACTTCTATTTCATTTGATTTTATCATTAATTGCATTAAGGAGAAGTCGAAAAAGACCAGAAAAAAGGACAATTCATATGTTTTTAATTGACGATTGAAGACTATTTATCAGGCAATATTTTTTGATGTCGTAATAGAATTTTTCTATGGTATTTTTGATACGAGACATTATTTGCTATCTTAATAATATTTCAAATTCTTATTAATTAAAATACAATACGCTACTTAAAACTTAAAGCAGTTGTTACGAGTCATTTAAAATTACTTTAAGAATTAATAAAATGTTAATAATGTGGTTTATTTTAAATAAAAAAATATTAGAATCATCTATCTATGTTGTTGTGTAATATATATATATATATATTTGTGTGTGTGTGTAACAATTGTTATTTTGCGTAATTTACAGATAAACTTTAAGTATTCAATACGTGGCTCTTTCAAAACTATCAGTGGCTCTTTTAATAACAATTAGTTATGAAAGAGCCAAAAAAACCATTGTTTTAAAACGCATCATACTGATATTTTTATTGATTTTTGCTATTATTTGTATGAAAATACAAACCTCATAAATAAACCTCAATTTAAACAAATAATATTCGTAGTTTTTTATACGAAATAAGTTTTTACGTTTCTTTCCGGAGCATAAATATGAATTTTCATTAAGTTGAAAAAGCTTTATTGATTTACCATTCTTACCTATTAATTAGTTTTTGTCATTTTTACTTTTACAGCCGAATAGACTGCAATAATATTTTCCCATGGCTAAATTACTAGGTACGATTAAAAAAATCAAATCGCGACTCGGTGAAACAAATGCGACGACCGCGACGCGCCGCGCTGCACGGTCTAAAACCCATCACAAGCGGAGCTATAATTTATTAATATACCAGAATAAATAAAGTTATAGCAAAGAAGCACATAATACTCAGATATGAAAAAACCATTCCATTCATCAGGGGGCGAGAGACAGCTATATATATCATACAGCAACGTATTTACAAGCAATAAGGACGCAATAATAATAATCAAGTTACAAGGTTTAAGTAATATTAAGGTATCTTAAGATACCTTGCTATAATTTATATTAATATATTATTTCAGCTGCGTGTGTGGACTTTGTCAACTAGTACGAAAAAAAAATCGTAAGATGCGTTGCTATTTTGGCATATTAATAAATATTCTGTGTGTTACGCCCCTGACTGACTAGACACCTGAGGTGTCACCAGGCGGTAGGTATCTAAGGGCCGGGAGCCGGCAGTTTCGCTTCCACGTGTAGTTATTAGTTATTCTTATGCAATCTGTTTAAACTTGCTCCTCCTGCCCTTTTATATACTTTTGCTCTGATAATTATTTAAAAAATAAAACAAAGGCTGAATCATTAACCCTCGTTCTAGCCACACCAGGTCTGTGTCAATTGTAATTGCTAAGGATATAAACAAATACTAGTACTTTTTGACACATAACTTCAAATATTTATTAAGCGTGTTTTTATTTAAACTAACGTATAACATCTGAGAAAGTAGAGATCAAGTATATGAATCATTGCCAACACCTCACTTGATCCTTATAAGTACGTGATCATTTAATAATGATGGTAAATTGGTTCGTTTGGTTGTGTTTAAACCTTTGCCAATTTAATTTGGCACAGACAATTTTACTGCTGTTACTCTAACAGATGTCAATGAAACTGGCTCAAACGTGTTTTTTACCTTATTTATGTTTTGAACGGTCGAATCTGCACGTTGTCGTCCAGTAATCTATTTAAAATGTTGTTTTTTTTACATAATAGGTACATATTATATTTATGTTATTACTTGTTCTTCTACCTTCCTCTTCAATAAAATTGTGTAGGTATAGTGTGCGTTTTCCCGCGACATTGATAATACTGAAAAACTCTTTTCTCAATAAGTTTTTGTTCCACTCTCTTTATTATTGAAAACAAGTGAATAAGTCCCGGCTTATTTGAAAGATTTTACATTGACTCTCGTCATGAGAGTTGGTTTAACCTTTTTTGATGTTTTCTATTTGACCAATTTTGTCTATGAAAGATTTTTTTTTATTTCTTAAACCCCTCCGGTAGTAAGGATTAACCCGCTAAATATAGTTAACGTCATAAAAAGTTAAGCCGATCAAAACTTATGTCGAATTTCACCAACCACTTAATAGGCAATTAGAGTATTAACAGCTGTCAAAATGCATGAACTAACAGTCGTTTAACATCGTTTGTTGAAAATATTGGTATTTAGCCAATCAAATGATTAATTGAAATGGGATGCTTTGTGTGAAAATATATGAAAAAAAACCACACTCACTTGGAAAAATTCAACCAGCTCAGGGATTAAGTTGCTGAGAAAAGAATTGGCGAAATCACTGGCGCCGTCGTGGAAGAAGAGACCGGTGAGTTGAGACTGAAATCGAAAATAAACAACTTAGATTAACGTGATTTGAACTCCGGAAAGGAGGATTCCTGTACGCTAAAACACTTAGAGGAAGGTTGCGATGATAATAACATGCATTTGTTTAAGCGTATTAATGTATGATAGTACGAAATTTATCAGTGGTTCAAACAATAGGTAAATTAAAAAGTTCAATAGGTAGTTAATAAATGTATTTTTTCTACTTAAATAGTTGCCACGAATGGACCACGTTTATTAAAAAAATATTTATTACTTATTTCGAAGCTCCAGCCGAAAAAAAACCGACTAAGTGCGAGTTGAACTCGCGTGGAGAAGGTTCTTACAGGTTTTCATGTAACCTACAAACAATCAACTACATTTTGTATTTTTTCAAATTTGTAGGTTCAGTAGTTCGGAGATCAAGTGTGGGGGGGAAGGTCATTTTTCGTCTTCTTTCATGAATAAAATCGAAAGTATTTATTTTACAATAATATTAAAAATATATTTGAGATTCTCATAACAAATGTGGCTGATGATACTTCACTAATTTTCAAGGTAGATAGAAAAACCGTAGACTACAGTAGGATAAACGCCACTCTAGTTAAAGTACATAATTGGTTTATTAGTAACAACTTGCTACTAAATGCCAAGAAAACTAAATGTGTTAGGTTCGCTTTGCCTAATGTTAAACCGGTAGATTCTAGTATTTTTCTAAATAACGAGTGTTTGCTAATGGTAGATAGGGCGGTTTTCCTAGGCATAACAATAGATAAAAATTTGCAATGGAGTCCCCACATAGCTGCACTGGCAGGTAAATTAAGTTCGGCACCTTACGCCGTTAGGAAAATTAGACAACTAACTAATGTTGAGACAGCTCGCTTAGTTTATTATAGTTATTTTCATAGTGTTATGTCTTATGGTATTCTGGTTTGGGGTAAGGCAGCTGACATACAAACTATATTTGTGTTACAAAAAAGGGCCATTCGTTCTATTTATAATTTAAATTCCCGTGACTCATTAAGAGAACTTTTTAAAGAAATTAATATCTTAACTGTAGCGTCTCAATTTATTTACGAGAATATTATTTATGTTATTAAGAATTTAGATTCTTTCACCAAAAACTCAGATATACATAATTTAAATACTAGAAATAAAAATAAAATAGCTATTCGAAAATTCCGTGTCCGTAAAGTATATAAATCATTTGTTGGTCAATGCATTCATTTTTATAATAAATTACCTGAAGTAGTTTTAAAGTTACCCTTTCCAGCACTTAAAAATATTTGAAAAGGTCGTTAATGTCTAAAGCGTATTATAGGGTCGAGGACTATCTAACAGACAAAAATGCATGGCCTACACCCGAAACTTAGTCAATAGTAATTTGTTCAAATGCAAAGGCTTTATCCTGCTTTTTCTTGTCTGGGGGACACCGTTGATGCAGGAAAACATATCGAAACTTTTATGTGGTCATCTTGCACCATCTCATATACACATATATAAGTAGGTAGTTGTAGTTATTTTATTTTATTCTTTTCTATCTTTCTCTCCCGTAAGATTTTTGGCATGTTTTCCTGCTGAACTACTGTTATTTGATATTATATTTATTTTAATACTTGTAGCTTTATATAATGCTAGATTAAGTTGTACATAGTACATACCATTGTAATATGAAATATGAAATAAGTTTAAAAAATGACTGACTGCTGAGTTTCTTGCGGCGTTTCTTCTCAGCAGTGGTCTCCTCTTGGGAAGCGCTGGTAGTATCTTGACGTGTAAAAGTGCCCGAGCGGCCTACTTACTGAATAAATTTCTTTTATCTTTTATCAAGTCCTTAAATTGTTTGATACAATTATGCTACAGTAAGGCATGCATTTTTTTTTTTAATTTTCTATTTATCTACTGAAACCCTAAACTATAAAAAAGAAAATACCTTGCACATCTGTCTTTGGGTCACCAATTTACATATGTGTACCTCAACTCATTCGGTCTAGTAGTTTCGGAGCAAATTGGCTGTGACAGAGAGACGGACAGATAGAGGTACCAGTCATCCTATAAGTAAAATTATTCCAGTGGCTTAATAATAAAACATATAACATACTCTATTAAAAAAAAAACATTGATTTGGGATTATGGACTGTAGATATAAGTTAAAATATTTAAAATTAAGAATGCATATTTTTATCTTCGACAATTTATTTTATATTATATACTCGTATACCTATCATTTATTTCATTGTGACACTTAGATTAAGGTTAATATTTTGCATACCGATAAGGTGAGACATGTGATTCCTACAATATTTAATGTTATCTTATGATGTACCAAGTCTAAAGCGAATAAAGTATATCATTTCATTTCTTTTCATATAAGGGTTCCATTTCTTTTCATTTTTCGTATGGAACCTTAGAAAATAGTCGCATAAATGGGACCATGAATATTTTAGCGGTTTATCATGGCGACCTTGGTCCAAGCAAGGCAACGGCTGAAAAATCCGCTTTTACCGCTTTTCTAGACCTCTTCATTATTATTGTATTGCAACGCACGTGGGGTTCGATAACTGGTAGAAATGCACCAATACACCGATAATAAAAAGCAGACTTTATTAACGCGCTCACTTAAACTTCGGTTTAGAACAAACGTTTTTTATATTTTATTTATTGTTTCAAAGCGTAATTAACAAGAAAGAAGACAATACAAGTTAACCCGCTAAACTGACAAGATAGTTTGTTGGCGAGATCGCGCTCAAATTACAGTTTCTGCTATGCATGCACCCAAATTACAAATTAATTAAGTAAGTATACAAGTACACATTCCAATATTACTAAAAAACATGAAGAAAGGGTACTTTTGGAAAGTTAACCTACGACAACCCTTCCAAAAACAGTCCTTTTAAGGTATTTTTCATTACGTTTTTGCTACTTTTTTTGTCTGCTCTTAATCAATAAACTCTGTAGAATATTTTTGGAACCAGATACAAATTTGTTCTCCTACCATATTTGTAATTAGAATAATTTTGAACATCTAACTGCCTTTGTATTATATTTATTCTGCTCATAGAACTTTAACGCTCTAAAATAATAACTATCGATAGCTATCAAGTACTGCGAACTTTAAGCAAGTATTTATCATATTGCATATATTTTTCATAATTGTTTTTGCATTCGTTTTTCTTTTTCTTAGACACCCATTATTTAATCAATCTTAATTGTAACTTTTTATATCGTCAAAATATGTTGGAAAAGTTCTGCCATATATACTAAGTCTGTAATTAATCACGGACTCTGCTAATGCATAATAAAGTACACTATAAAGTATCACTCTGTTTAAGTGGTAAAATTTGCTCAACACCGAACGTACTTTTGAAAAAAGTGCACCTGCCTGTATTTTCCAATTAAAGTTTTTATCTATATACAGTCCTAAACATTTATATCTATCGACAAACTCAAGCTGTCCACATTTACAGTTAATTTTATTATTGTGTAAACACTCATATTCGTGACCGACCTCACCATACTCATTATACTCTATATTTTTGGTTTTTCGGTTGTATGGTGAAAAAATATGCATGCACTTAGTTTTCTGTAAATTAATAATAATTCCATTATCGTGTGCCCATTTTACTATATATACAAAATCACTCTGTATACTTTTATGAGCCCCTGATAATTAAGTATCAGCATACAATAGACACATATCATCTGCGTACATAAAGACCTTGCACTTTTCAACGACGTTCATAACATTGTTGACATGCATAACTGACCCACACCTCTACACCTACATCTCTCTCTCTGGTTTTAATCTACACTTGGTGCTTTATTTATATTTAAATAATTAACTATTTTCTCAATGTCACTTGGTGTAACTTTATTATACCTAAAAGACAAATCTACGTGTTTAACATAAGAACTTCGATCAAAGAATGTCACACTAAAAGGATGCTTAATATTTAGTATTTCCTTTGCAAATGTTTCGGAGAACCTACTACAAATGTTGGGTCGTTCGAGATTATCTCGAACGAATGATTGTTTCTTAATTCATGTTCTTTTTTGTTAAGTTAGTCACTTTCCGTCTCTTCACCTAGCGGTTCCGTTTGTTCTCCGCCTACCTAAAGCGGATTGTGCCTATGTGGCTACAAAGTCTAAGTCGAACATAGTATAAAACGCTAACTTCCTAATTAGCAATATGCGTTCATCTCTGTTGAACTAATCGGTAATAAGACTAATGGGCTGTCAAGCTATATCGCGTTATGACTTGCACGCATTTGGACTACAGTGGGATTTAGACTGAAATGCATTTGGACTGCATCAGGATTGAGACTAAAACGCATTATGCCTAAAACGCATTATGCCTAAAACGCACTATGCCTAAAACGAAGTACTTAGTAGAAAGGGCGTCGAAAGCTACTCCCTTATATTTTATTTATCAAGTGAAAAGTCCTGAACTTCTGACTCACTCACTGATTGACTCATCCAGCAATTTTATACGTTTAGTCAATGATATTTTATATAAAGATACGTCACCTGCGCGCAAAAATGTTCCTCGAAAAGGAAGGCATATTGCCTTCCTTTGTATATATTTATCTCTTTCTAAAAATAGCGTTCGCCATTTTTGTCACTGTCAGTAATTGGTCACGGGTTTTGAATGCTTTTAGTATGAGCATAACGTATCTTTATATAAAATATCATTGTGTTTAGTGTCATTATTGAGCGATCATGGTGGCTTGACCAAGATGGCTTGAGTGACAAACAGACGATCAGACCTCTTACTTACTCTCCATTAGCAATATTCAAGCAAAAAGTTGGAAAAAAGTTGAAAAGTTATATGAAATGAAAAGCAACGTCAAATTAAAAACTATTTTAATACTTATTTTAAACAAAAAATTAACATTCGGGTGAATTGCAGAAAAAATGTACCTTTTAGTTTAATTGGTGTCCCGTGAAAACACGGTGGATTTAAAATTATATCATGAGAAGAAAAGACGATGTAATTTTTTTTCTTAAAGTATGAGAATTCTTAAAATTCAGATACAATTATTTTTATTTTTATTCTGTTTTATTTATATAGATTTAAATAAAAAACAATCCTGCGATACGCGAGTACTTCATATATTATGGTCATGTCCCAATTCCGAGTGTGTTTTTACCTGGGAAATTTGTTACGATTTATATTAATTCTTATAAAGCATAACTGTAAACTATTCAGTCCTTTTTAGTTAATCTTTAAGTTCCGTACAAATATATTCAATTTTATTGTAAATAGTTATGAAATTTTAATATTAATTTACCTGTCCCAACTTACTGGACTTTCGTTACTCAGCTTTAGTTACGGAGCATTTAATCCCAAAAAAAGTTTTAAATATCTTAGTAGAATTACTTTTTATCACTCTGGAAACACCTTGACATCTATCAAACTGTTGAACACAGCGACACCCATTTTGTTTTCAACGAAGTGGCACGCGGATTGACAGTCTAGTGTATAAAATCTAAAAAAAAATCTCGAGTAGAAGTTTCATTTTCGTACACCACTTTATTCATTACCGTGTAGTTTTACTCTGCTTCTTAAGAATTTACAAAGTTCTAGAACAATGCATTACACGTTTGAAGGGAAATATATTTTTTAGGTTAAGATTTCTCATATTATCATTCTGTTTCGTTTTTTTTGTTATTTTTAGTTATTTAACGAAACTGAGAAACTGTAAAGCCTATTTCATACAATAAAACTATATAGAAAATACTGGTGTGTAAGTTTGTTTCAGTCGAAAAGTCTGCCACGGTACAAACCATCCATACTAACATTATGAATGTGGTGTGTGGTGTTACCTCTTCACGCTTTAACCGCTGAACCGATTTAGATGAAATTTGGTATGGAGATAGCTTGAGTCCCGGGGAAGGACATAGGCTAATTTTTATCCCGGAAAATTAGACAGATCCCGAGGGAGCAGCGATAAACGACTTCTACGCGGATGGAGTCGCGGGCAAAAGCTAGTACCGTAAAATGGGGCTATTTGGTACTAAGTAATCACAAGCTTTTAGTTGATATATTTCTTGTCATGGCTATGATAGAACTGTAAAACTCGGTGTCAGGCTAATTTTTCAGTTCTGCCATTGCCATGACACAATTATAGCAACTAAAAGCTTAATAATTACTCGATTCCAAATAGCCCCGTGATTCCCAAATAGCCCCATTTTACGGTACATAATATGTGTTTGCATATGGTCTGTAATATTTTTTTGCCTCTGTCAATTCCCTAACCGATTTTTTTGGAGTTTTTCGTGTATTCTCTCTTGTAAAGATATGGCTGGCTGTAGCTATTGATTCAATAACACGACTAAAAAACACTATTGTTTACAGTAGATCATGGCTCCAATGACAAATGTTGAAAGGCAAAAGAAATACAGAGAACGTTTAAAACAAAACCCTGCAAAATATGAGGAGTTACGATTAAAACATTTAGATAGAGTAAAAAAATCAAAAAGAAATGGAATAAAAAATCTAAATAAACAGCAAAAAGAAATAACTAGAGAGAAATGGAGACAGTATTCCGCACGTTATTATGCTAAAAAGAAAAATAAATGTAATAGTGAGAAGAGTCCGGATTCAGATGCACAAGCTACAAATGTTAAGATAACGGACAATCAGTGGATATCTAGAACTGCAAAAATACAAAAAAAACTAAGGTTATGCAGAGAAGCACTCAAACTCTCATTAAAAAAACAAGAAAGCATGAGAAAACAAATTTACCGACTCAAGCAACAAATACCTAAAATTAAAGAAAAAAATACTACAAACGAGAAAGATTTATCGTCTAAGCCATCTGATTTCGATATTCTTTCGGAATCCTTGGGATTGATTTACAAAAAGTCTTCGCAAAAAGAGAAACACGTCTTAAAAAAAGTTATAAAGAATCCGATAACTTCAAAACGCAGAATTACCGCGAAAATAACCAAGGCTGTTGGAATAAAAGGGAAAATTCGATCGTGTTCTACTAAGTCAGCAAAGAGGAAGTGGCTTGTACTTGAAATCCGCAACTTCTATTTACGTGATGATATAAGCCGACCAACAGCTGGCAAAAAAGAATGCATAACTAAAAACAATACCAAAATGCAGATACGATTGCTGACAGACACAATCTACAATTTGTTCAAGATATATAAAAGAGAAGGAGGCAAAGCATCATATGCCACTTTAAGTCGACATCGCCGATTTTACGTGATACCTCCAAAACTGCAAAATCGCAATACTTGTGCTTGCATGCGTCATAGCAACATTAAGTATAAGATATTTAAGTTATACACGCTTGGATTGATAAAAACTAAACAAACTGACGAGCTGTTGATGCAAATCACCTGTAGCTTGCAATCCAAAGAATGTATGTTTGGGCAATGCGAATCCTGTGCCACCAAAAAGATCGAAATGGAGGGTTTAATAGATGATACTGTCATTTCTTGGTTACAGTGGAGCGTGAAAAAAGTTCCATATAAAAAGAAAAATCAACATGGCACAGAAATTGAAGCTTTCACACAAAAATGTGTCAAAGAAGTGGTGACTGATAATTTGAGTGCCTTGAAAGTAAAGTTTCAAGAAGAAATTGTAGCATTTAAAAAACACATTTACAATATGACTCACCAACAAAAATCATTCCGAGAGTGTGTTGATAACGTGAAAGAAAACGAAGCGGTGATCATTGTGGATTTTTCAGAAAATTACCTGTGCAAATACAATTAAGAAGTTCAAAGTATGCATTTCGGATCATCCCGACGGCAAATAACTTTGCACACGGGTGTTGCATACCTTAACAATGAAAAACCAGAGCCATTTTGTTCGATTTCACCAAATAATGAACATAGTCCGCTTAGTATTTGGGCTCACTTACAACCAGTGATAAACAACATAAAGTACCAGCACCCAGAAATAGACACATTACATGTATTTTCCGATGGACCAACTACCCAATACCGTCAAAAGCTTAATTTCGCCTTGTTTGACAGGTTTACTAAACAGCTTGACTTCCGAAATGCGTCATGGTCGTACTTCGAAGCGTCACATGGAAAAAATTCTGCAGATGGCATAGGCGGTGCATTGAAAAGAACTTTAGACATGTGTGTAGCTTACGGGTCCGATGTTTCTAATGCAACTGCAGCATTTAAGTTATTAAAACAGAAGACATCTGTAACGTTATTTTATGTGTCCGATAAAGATATATAGAAAATAAAAAATGATAATCCTTTTAGCAACGTGTGGCCACTAGTAGGAACTCTGACCGTTCATCAGATTATAACAACAGCAGAAACCGGCAAAATAAGATATAGACACGTAAGCTGCTTTTGTGGACTAAAACGGGGTAATTGCTCATGTTTTGATATTAAAGAGCACAATCTTCTTAAAAAGGAGAAAATAACTAATAAAGTGCAAAAAACTGTTGCTGCCAAATCGAAAGTTCTGAAAAGGCAAAGCGATAACGAAACTGATTCTATGACTGTAAAAGCGGGTCCATCGAAGATACTAAAAAATAACGATGGCTTCATTAAAAATAATATTACTGGGGCAAAAAAAGACAATCAGTATCAGTCAGTTCAAAAAATAATGTTCATAAAACTTAATATTATATCTCAGTACCTTCGATTGACCAGCTTTAACAGTAGTTGTATCAATATCTTTGTCAATTTGCCTTTTTACACCTTTTGACTTGACCTTTATTTTTATTTTTATTTTGATTCTTCATAGTTCTTGAGCTGACTGATTTTGAGTTCAATTCCTTTTTGTTTTTATCACCAAGTTTATTTTTATTTAATCCAATATTATATCTCAGTACCTTCGATTGACCAGCTTTAACAGTAGTTGTATCAATATCTTTGTCAATTTGCCTTTTTACAACTTTTACCGGTGTAAAAAGGCAAATTGACAAAGATATTGATACAACTACTGTTAAAGCTGTTTTATTATATTTTTCGACACGTCCTCTTCCGAAACCGAAGATGAAATTGTTTACGCAGAAAGTGAAGACAGTCTTATGATTACTGATGAAAGTCACTCTGAATTAGAATCACAATCGTTTATCAAACAGAAGTGTAACAAAAAAATCACAATTTTGTCTGATGTAAAATTTAATGCTGACAATCGTCGTTACCTTGATTTCAAAACTGTAGGACCTTCGGCATTGCATAAAATTGACACTGATTTTAATTTATATCAATCACATATAGTCCGGGCGGTAGTGTCACCCAATGTATGGAGAGGTCAAAATTTGGTATCGGATAAATTCACTTGGCACAGATGTATCTGAGGTCAAACTGAGCTGATTTAGCCCGGTAGCCATCAGCCATCCCCTGGTGGGTGGGGAGGGGGGGTTTATTCAAAGTTGCTCTCCGCCGCGTTTCAGATAAAAAATCATATTGGCTTCAATTTACCTATCACCTTGAGTGTGGTATCGTTTTCGGATAAACCATAGATGTGGCTTTCATTTTTATTATAATAATTATACTCTTTCATATAAATTTATTAAGATGCATAAGGAAGTTTCACAACATAAGGTTATATTCTTTGTTTCAACACACAATATTTTATAATATATGTATAAAATTATAATTACAAAAAATATGGTTAAAAAGCCCAATTTATGCAGATTTCAAAAACATATAACTTTATACCATTTATTTGAGACGTGCAAAATAAATAAATAAGACTGCGGGTGGAAAGACTCGGGCGGGTAAATGAAAACTTGAACTAATTGAGACGAGAACTCGCCGCGCGGCCTGCTGCACTATACTATTGATATCACTGATTGACTTCAATTTACTTTCTAAAAGTCTAATTAATTAATTAATTTATTTTATATAAATCATTCAGATTATTCAAAACAACATTTTCAAAAATTTCCGGTATCGGACCAAATGATCGGCAAACTTCATTTTTAGTCTTATCTATAATTACGGACACTATATTTTTTTCGACGTTTGGGCTACATGAATGTTCGATCACCCTTAAAAGCTCATTCCTTGAATTTATTTTAATCGAAGCACTGCACTCGCTTCTTTTCGAACACCGCCATAACGTACTTCCGTCCTTGTTGGTTTTGTTTTTTGAATAGGAGAATCCAGCATGGAGCAAATTAGCAGTGCCTCTTTTATTTGTGACAAAAACAACCTTTTCTTTTACGTCCATGATGTACGCTTACTATCCAGGTAAGGAGAAACGACACTTACTTGACATAAGAATTATATGCTTTTCAATCGCTTCAAATTCAAGTGGCCAGTATAAAGACAAAACAATCAACGATAACGAATTTGTAATTAATTTCTTCATAGTATCTTTGAAGTTTAGGCAAAACGCGACTTAGTCAAATGGCGGAGTAGGCACAACACTACATAATAATGAAGTTTAGGCAAAACGCGACTTAGTCAAATAGCGGAGTAGGTACAGTACTACATAATAGTGAAGTTTAGGCAAAACGCGACTTAGTCAAATGGCGGAGTAGGTACAGTACTACATAATAATGAAGTTCAGGCAAAACGCGACTTAGTCAAATGGCGGAGTAGGTACATTACCGAAATAGACATTATACTCAATAGATCAACAGCAAAATAGACGAATTAACCATATAGCCTAAATGCTACCGAAGAATGAAGTTTAGGCAAAACGCGAAAAAGGTATAATGCGTTTTAGGCCGACGTAGAACAAATTCTTTTTATTTTATTTTTTTTCTCGACCTCACTTTCATTAGGTATTGTTTCAAATACAAAACATATTTTTGATACAGAAGCAGAGGAGGATTAAAAACAAATGTGACAAGTCAAATTCGTCTAATCTATTTTCTACTAACGTATCGTCCAATACCTTAATCCTACTATTTCGCGTCGTAATACCCTACCAAATGGTGATCTGATAATCCGAACTCTATTAAACTAACAGACGCAGGCGCATCGCAGGTATGCAGCTATTGTCCTCGCACACATGGTCGAACGAAGCACGACTGCTCGTGGCGCGCGCTCACAATAGCTTCGCGCGTTATCTCTGATATTGGTATGCCGACTATGCCGTATTGTAGACCATAACCGCACAAGGTGTTTTTATAATTCGTTGTAGATTTATTAATGTTTTCTTTGAAGATATCTACGTTTTTATCTCCGACTATGATCAATTCTTCCATTTTAGGTATACTTTTAATATGTAAATCTAATTGTTGTACAAACAGATTCTTCTTTTTATGTGGTGGCCTATATACCTATACATATCAAATTAATTTTCCTATTTTTACTGGAATAGTTCCACATAGTGATTACATACCCAGTAGATCAACTTCCATATCGCAAAAATTAAATTAATGTCTTGTATACAATAACAAGACTCCTCCTCTGGAACTTTGCCTTGTCTTTGAGTAACTGGTATATCCAGGTATATTTTTAGCTTATGCATGAAATCTCGTTCTCTTTAACATTGATTTCTGAGAGAATAATGATATCTATCTCTGGCACTCGGTGTGGCGTATTAATAGTACATTGTGCATCAAGGGTAGTATGAAGGGAATTACTAACGAGAGTGTTAGAAGCCCGACGCCGAAGGCGGAGGGCTTTTAATGACTCGAGTTAGTAATCCCCTTACTGCCTGTGATACACACAATGGTTTTCATCACATTTGCGAGGAAAAAAAACAAAGAGAAAACACTTTAACTCTGCAAAATATAAAGAAATAACTTTTGACGAACGGGAACGTAAATGGAAACGATATTTTTTTTGTGACCTCTACCACAGATAATAACTGCGTTTAGTTTCGACCTGGATTCGAGCCAGATTTAGCAAATTTGATAAAAATGAATAATTACTAAAATTAATGATAAATGTTGATATAAACTTGAAATAGGTGTAAAAATAATGAAGTTTAATGAAGCGTATAGGTTTTGTGTAATGTAAGTTAGTCTATAGCTAATTTTTAAAGATGAAATTAGAAACCGATTTAATTTTTGGCTGAAAATTAAACCTCCTTAGTCAGAAATGATGTACGAAAGAGTTGCAAATTTTAAAAAGAAAGTCATTACTCCCTAGGGGTGACAAACTCGCCATAATTCCCGCGGGAACAATTTAGGCCATTGTCCTTCTGTAAACAGGCATGGAATAACACCATTTACGAGCAAGTGTGATGAAAAAGCAATAATTCATTAAAGTGCTTACGATAAGATCTTATATTCAAGTAAACAATGTGCAATTGTTTTGCTTTATTGTTATAAGTTCTGCTCCATAATTCTAAATTATTATAACGCTTATATTCCACTTCTGTAAAATACCGATCAAACCATTGAATTTCGTTAGTAAAGAAGTCACGTAGTGCATCCAAACCATTCCGGGACTTAGTCATCAACGTGACAAAATGTGGGCGAATTGTTTAATAGTCATAAAATACGAGTGTGAAAACGTACAAATGTCAAAACGAATAAAACGAAATGGCCACAATGTTTCGGTGACAAATAATGTCATTGCTAAAATGTATCAGAGTTAGAATGACAAAATGTCCAAACCATTAATTGTCCCATGGAGATAAAGTAAAAATGACAAAATGAAGAAACGTCATAATTATTCAGTAAGAATTTTAATAAGTACCAATATATATATATATATATATATATATATATATATATATATATATATATATATATATATAACTTAACGTAAGAACCTTTAGGCGTAAACGACGCCTTTATAAACCTTATTTTTAACCTTAGCCTTATATTTATTTAACCTTGTTAAAATGTACAGATATACCTCTAGTTTGCATCACCTTCATAAGTATTTTTTTTTATGTGAATTGAATTTTAAATTGACGGAGGTCTACGAAAATCAATTTTAACAAATCTAACATTTAAAACGACCGAGATGCCATAAAGCAAATGTTCACTGCCCTCCTTCCACTTATACTATACCGATTAAATTCAAATTACGTACATATGAATTTCTGTGACCCAGAAACGGATTTCAAATATTAATCATTTTTGGGATTCAATTATAAAAAAAACATTTTCAAACAGTAGGTACGGCACCGTGACATATCAAATGAAAGGGCTTGTTGTGAGGGTCTCGGTTTATAAGATGTCTTTTTTTATGTTTTCCCACTTGTATCCGAAACTATTGAGCGTAATATAAAAGGAATACTAAAATTAGTTGTTGAGTAAAGTCAATAGTGCAAAATGTTAACTTACTACTTATGAATACTACATGGAGTTTTATGAAATCTGTGACTTCTATAAATAAAAGTAAACATTTAATAAATTAAAAGATAATAATAGCGAAAGCAAATGTTTTAACAAAAACTATTCTCTTAAACAATGAAAAGGGTTCAAACTTAAACATTACCAGCACACGTACACAATAACAAACTTAAACATGAGCACATACCCCTAATCATTTTTAAAACATTATAAAATTAATGTATGTATGTATGTATGTAAACTCTTTATTGTACAAACAGAAAATAACAAATCAAAAAATAAACAGAAACAAAAAAGGTATGTACAAAGGCGAACTTATCCCTATAAGGGATCTCTTCCAGTTAACCTTTGAGCGATTGAGAGAAGAATAAAAACAACGGATGGCTAAACGTACAACGTATTAAAGATACAGAAGATTAAAATAATAATAGCAAATAAATATGTAGGTATAATAAATATATATATATTAAATAGGATAAATAAATAAGTATATACATTGTATGTATATATATATATATATATACACATATATAAATAATATATATAAGTATGAAAGGGAAAAAGGACATACAGTCTTAGATCAGGAACAAGAGTCAAGCCAGTACCTCTTCAGCCTAGATCTAAGTGAAGCAACAGATTGTGATTGCCTGATATCTGTTGGAAGGCTATTCCATAAACGAACAGAATGTACCGAGAAGGATTTAGAGTAAGATTTGGATTTGCTAGCAGGAAAAGCCAGGAGTAGGTTGGCACTCGAGCGTAAGCGGTTCTGGGACCCGGTAGCCAAGAAAGAGAACCGTTCGACAAGGTAAGGAGGGGATTGAGGATTGAAAAGGATATTAAATAGCAACGACAGGACATGAACATTTCTACGCGATCTAATGGGCAACCATTTAAGCTGAGTACGGAAATCAGACACATGGTCAAATTTCCGCAAGCCAAATATGTACCGAATGCACACGTTCTGAAGCCGTTCCAGCTTATTGAGCAGCTCTTCAGTTGCGTCAATATATGCGATGTCGCCATAGTCGAATAAAGGGAGTAGAAGAGATTGTGCAAGAGTAATCTTGGTGCGAAGGGGCAGGAAATTCTGCAGGCGCCTAAGGGAGTGGAGAGATCTAAAGAGCTTTCGACTAACTTCAGAAACCTGAGCCGACCAGGAAAGGGTCTGATCCATTGTGAGACCCAAATTTTTGACAGTGGAAGAAAAAGGAATAATAGTACCGTCGAATACCAAAACCGGACACACAAGGTCAGACAACTTTGCAATAAAATGTGGACTACCGACAACAATTGCTTGCGATTTCCTCGCGTTGATTTTTAGCCCGTAGTTAGCTGCCCAATCTCGAATACTAGCTAGGTCAGAGTTTATTAGGCTTATTAAGGAGGGAAAATCATCAATACCAGCCGAGGCGTAAATCTGCAAATCGTCTGCATAAAGGTGATAGCAAGATTGAAGAGAAGCAGTGATGCCATTAATAAATATGGAGAACAGAAGCGGGGATAGCACAGCTCCCTGGGGGACACCAGCGGACAAATCCCTCCAAGAAGAGACAGCATCATCTACCTTGACAAGCTGGCGCCTCCCAAGGAGATATGATTGGAACCACGAGAGAGCTGTAGTAGAGAGATTTAATGTTTTGAGGATGCCGAGGAGGATTTCAAAGTCTACGGTGTTAAAAGCACTGCTAAAGTCCAATAAGACCAGAACAGTGAGTTTTCTGTGTTCTATATTAAGACGAATGTCGTCGGTGACCTTGACCAAGGCAGTGACAGTGCTATGCCCGGGGCGGAACCCAGATTGGAACAAATTGAAAAGTTTGTGAAAGTTAAGAAAGCGAGACAGTTTTCTATTTATAAAATGTTCTATAATTTTTGATAGGACTGGAAGAATTGAAATTGGTCGATAATCGGAAAAGGAAGAGGGATTTGAGGTCTTAGGAAGAGGAATGACGTGAGCAGATTTCCACGAAGAGGGAAAACAGCCCGAAGACAAAGAAAAGTTAATAATTTTGGATAGGATGGGAGCAATAGGTTCCGCCACGAGCATAAGCATGTCCAAACCCACACCGTCTTCACCAACGGCTTTCGTCTTAATATTTTTTTAAATATTTAAAGTTTCTTCCGTCGAAATGAAGCCTAGGTCGAAAGGGGGAAAGTCGGGGTGAGGAGTGTTGGCGAGAAGAGATACTTAAAGTCTGTTTTTTTAGAGACGGGTCCAAGACAACCGGAGAAGTGCTAAAGTGATTGTTGAGGGAATTGAGGTCAAGTTTAACATTAGAAGAGTTTTGTTGAGGTTTGCCCACCCCTAAAGACTTAAGAAACTTCCATAATTTAGGATAGGGACAACTCTCTATACGTTCGTGAATGTAGCGGCGCCTAGCATCTCTACACCTACGACTGCAGCGGTTACGCAAGAGAACATAGTTTTGGTGATTTTCATCCGACGGTTTATGTCGCAGCTTCAAACGGGCCCGGTTCCTCTTAGCCATTAGAGACTTAATATCGGAAGTAAGCCACGGCGCGGGGTAATGCTTAACCCGCAAAGGCTTTAAAGGTGCGTGACGGTCGAAAATCGCAAGCAATTTGACGGTAAAGGCTTCAAGTTTCAGGTCAACACTGTCGAGAGCATCAATGGACTGCCAGTCGACATCTTGGACATCAGAGAGCAGAGCCTCTCGATCCACATTACCAAGATAACGGCAAAGAATAAATTTATGCCTGCGTTTTGGGGGTCGAATTCTAAAGGAAGCAAAGATTAAATCGTGATTTGAGAAGGCAGCAGCGTTAAACTGACCGTGAAGAGAAACAAGGTTAGGAGAAGAAGTAATGATAAGATCTAAAAGAGAGGGGGGGCCATTATGAGGGAAGTGCGTAGGGCTGAGAGGAAGAATACACATATTCAAGGAATTTGTGAGAGATTGAAGTTTAGAGGACCGAAAGTCGTTTTTAACGAGACATGTATTAAGGTCACCCATTAGGATGGTGTGATCGAACTGCGGAACAAGATCTCCCAAAGTCATCTCAAGAGCATCAAAGTAGTTTATGTTCGAGGAGGGACTGTAATATACTCCGAGAAGGACTTTAGAGTGATGTAATGAGACACTAAGGAACAGATACTCAGGGGATTTAGAATAAAGAGAAGGCGAATGAGCAACAATTTCGCAGGCAAGATCACTCTTTAAGTAGATTGCAACACCGCCACCCCGAACAGTACCGAGTCCACTATCATTGGGTCCAGTCCTGTCGTTGCGAATTAACTGATAGCCAGGAAGAGGGTAGAGTGCAGAAGGAAGAGATGGCTTCAGCCAAGATTCGGAAATCAAGATGGCATGAATGTTTTTGCAAGAGAAAGAAAAAAGTAGGTCGGGGAAGTGAGCTGGTACACTCTGAGCGTTAATGTGAACAACATTGAAATTCTTTTGTGATGTGCACAAAGTGGTGTTTAACCGATCGCAAAGATCTGGCATATCTGACTGGTCACTCAAAGAATCGTATAAACTAGACGACGATAAGGAAAAGAAAACACTGTCATGACTCGCATTCAATACATCCGACATGAAGGTAAAATATAATATATAAATATTGTATATATAAATAAAAGTAAATACCCTAAAATAACGAATACTAACGTCGTACCCTAAATAAAACCGGACGCGATTGGAGCTCAATCGCTCGCCAGCAGCTGTTCAGATGCAGATTACTAATTATTTAAACAAATGTAACACAAATATAAAAACAAACGAAATAACATATATCCGAAGGGAAATTAAATAATATTGAAAAAAAAACTAAAACACATCAAATACTTACATTACAAGTACCGAACATACACTCACCTGTACAGCGAAACGGAACGCAACACAGACGACAAATGTCACTTCCGTCAGTGTCATGTCAAACAAACTTCAAAAGTGATTAGTGTGATTACTACTAATGAATACCGCCGCAAGTGACGAATATAAAAATCTATTTATAGAACACCCTTATAACAAAAGAAGCAACAGACAACGGCGGCACAAAGAAATAATTAAATAATAATGAATTCAATGCTGCGGGAAGTTGCAATTTAGAAGTAAATTAAATATAAAATAACGACATAAAGTCTATTTGGGCTTCGTAGAGGCCGCTGCGCGCTTTGGTAGCTTCGCACGCACCGTCAACTGCTGCTTGCTAGCGGCATTCTGCATGGGACCAGACGATCCCAGGGTTTCGCCACTTGATACGACGGCTGGAGAAGGCAGGGCACGGAGCTCCGACATAGTACTGACTCGGCGACGAGAACCATCTCGGCATAGCACGACAATCCTGCCGTCGTTCGTCCAACTGCCCCTGACTCCAAAGATCTTCCGTGCCTCAACGAAAACTGTGTGCCGACTGCCAGTCAGGAACTCAGACAGCGTCATGCCAGAGCCTTTCAGTTTGGTTTTGGCTAACCAGACTGCCTTCCGCAGCACCAGGGATGTAAATCTGATTAATATGGGTCTTGGTTTGGAAGGATCCCGTAGTTTGCCAAGACGATGGCACACGTGAACAGCCTCCGCAGACATGCCCTGAATCAGCAAGTTTTGAGAGCAGATGGCAACGGCAGCATCTACAGTGCTTTCATTTTCTGCCTCCGGCACCCCATGCAGGTGCAGAACCTTGGATCGTGACCTCATTTCTAGGTCATCAAGGGATTTGGCCACCAGGTCCATTTGTGCCTGTAGACAGTTAACAGTTTTCCATATAAAGGCCTTAAATACCTGGTAATCACTGTCGACCGAGGTGTGTTGAGTACCGGAGGCAGACTGGCCACTCTCAAATGTAGCCATCCTTGCAGCAAAAAGCTCCCTCATGTCATCCATGTTTCGCTTGAGTTGTGATAAAGTGTCCATAGTGTGAATTCAAGTGAAGTAGGTGGAGATTTGATACTTGCAATAAGTAAGTAATAGTTGTTCAGAAAGCTAAGATAACAACTGTGGGCGGCAATTAAAGTTAGATTAATCCATTTATCCAAAAATTTGTACTGATTTACTATTGTATGTATTTTAAAATATAAATTAAATATGTGAGCAAAATTTCTATGTCTTGTTTTTAAGCCTACCCGAAAAAAAAAAAAAAAAAAACAAAAAAAAAGAATTAACCCTAAACGTTATAATTATTTTGATAGCGTTTTAATTATATAATGCACTTCAAAAAATCGCTTATTTGGCATTCTTCGTAGACCAGCACTTATTTCTGCTTTCTCAAAATCTGTTTTGTATTTCTTTATATTTATTCCCGAAACACAATAGACGTGTATACAGGGTGTTAGGTAATGAGTGGATAATCCTTGAACTACGGATAGAGGGCACTTAAGACATTATGAAAAAGCTAAAATAGGTCTAGTAAAAGTCGCACGGTTTTCGAGATATTTGGACTTTTAGGTTTTTTTCGAAAATGAACAGCCTTGTTCAATGTTTCGATTATAGCACGATTATAAGCTATTTTTTTTTAATTTTAATTTTTGCTCAATATTATTGAATACCTACTTGTGTTATCAGATAGGAATCACCGTTTTTGTGAGACATCAATAAATTTAAAAAAAAAAATCGCAAACATGAATTTTGCATTTTCAATCGTACAATGATCGAACTTTCAACTCTCATGGTGAAAAAAAATACACAACCGTCTAGTTGCCCATAAGCTTAAAAACATCCCAATTTATTGCCAAATTCAAAATAGTGACTACTTTTTGAATTTACAATCTAAAAGCCAAATAAATAAATAAAATACACGCCCACCCCCATTTCTCCCGATTTACTTTTTGTATCCCGGGCGTAGAGTTCAAAACTTTTTGTTGCAAAATTAACATTACTGGCCACTAATTTAAATGCCAATTACCTATTCCAAATTTAAAAAATATGCCGCCTGCTTTTTGTTTCTTATTCGAATTCGATTTTCAATTTCGCTATTATTGCGTAATGAATGGTGAATTGTTTAGATTGTGGTGTTGATTTTTTTGGTTTTAATGTTTAGAACACAATACACGTCCAATGAATATGCTCAAATGCATTACATTTATGGCGAGTGCCAAGGCAACGCTAGTGCTGCTGCGATTTTGTACGCTGAACGCTACCCAAACAGACGCCACCCCGATTACCGGATTTTTCTTCGTATCCATAACGCGTACAGTGAAGGCAGAGTTCTTGGCCAGGGTAAAGGAGGACATAGCGAAGGTAGACCGAGGGAGGGAGACGGTGAAAATGCCCTGGATTTAATAGCGGAAAATCCTTCTTTGTCCGTACGGAACATAGCAAATAGCCTTGGTCTGACAACGTGGAAAGTGCATGCAACTTTAAAAACACATGGATTGCACCCTTTTCATTACCAACGTGTGCAGGTCTTATTGCCTAGAGACTATCCACAAAGGTTGACCTTCTGCCGCGAAATGCTGCGTCGTATCCGAGATGATTCAAATTTTTTCGACAACGTACTGTGGTCAGATGATTCATCATGTCATAGAGACGGATACGTGAATCTGCACAATCTGCACAGTTGGCAGTTAGATAATCCACGCCTGATGAGAGAGGATAGGTCGCAATACTAATTTAAGGTAAGTTAACTAAAGTTCACGAACGATTTAAAATTAATATGAATAGTGTTTATTTTATGCTAATAATTGCAATTTTACAACACAAAAAATATTGATTCAAGGTAAATTTGTGGACTGGTATCCTGAACAAAAAAGTGATTGGCCCTTTCGAGTTACCACCTAACCTAACACATACACAAATACTTTGGCCTCCACGTTCACCGGACCTGAATCCTTTGGACTTTTTTTATTGGGGTTGTCTCAAAGAAAAAGTATACAGCCGTCCAATAACAACCCCTGGTGAACTGCGTGAGCGAATTAGAATTGCAGCTCGAGAAGTAAGCGACTCAGGATACACCAAATTTGCAAAGCGGTCATTCATGCGACGATGTAGAGCGTGTATCAGGGTTGACGGACGGCAATTTGAGCACTTACTTTAACTTTTTATTTTATTTTAATGTATTAATACTTTTACCATTTGTCTATTTTTTTATTCAACGACGGCATCGTTTCAGTCATTTCATGAGAAACTAGACTTAATAGTATCAGCTGCTTTGTCCTTTACCCGACTTTTTTCAAAAGTTTTATTAGTGATACCGACAAATGTTTACTATTTTAAAATCTCCATTAAATAAGCATATTTTTAAGCTTATGGGCAACTAGACGGTAGTGTATTTTTTTTCACCATGAGAGTTGAAAGTTCGATCAATGTACGATTGAAAATGCAAAATTCATGTTTGCCTTTTTTTTTTAAATCTATTGATGTCTCACTAAAATGGTGATTCCTATCTGATAACACAAGTATTCAATAATATTGAGCAAAAATAAAAATTAAAAAAAAATACCTTTTAATGGTGCTATAATCGAAACATTGAACAAGGGTGTTCATTTTCGAAAAAAACCTAAAAGTCCAAATATCTCGAAAACCGTGCGACTTTTACAAGACCTATTTTAGCTTTTTCATAACGTCCTAAGTGCCCTCTATCCGTAGTTCAAGGATTATCCACTCATTACCTAACACCCTGTATATGTGGTTGTGTTTTTATTAGGCAGCAGTGCGTAAAGCAATGGAATTATATTCGTTTGTTCTTCGGTGCTGTTCACGTCTATGTGGATTGTAAACAGTTGTTTAAATGGTCAAGGTGCCACCTTAAAAGTCCCGTCACCAAAATTTTTGTTCGCCAGTTCCGGTTTTAAGACTTTCACGGCGTAGTTAGCTCCAAATAGTAAGATTTTTTCTTCAATGCCATCTTTCTAAAGTAAAAAAAATGCGTTTTAAAATAAGTGGCATCTCCACATCTTCAAGTTTGTTAAATGAAGTCTTTGTAACGTCTAAGTACCGTTTTCGGGCTCTGTTAAGTGATCTCTTTTTATTTTCAAACATTGGAGTCTTAGTAAAATCATCAGAGTCTAAATTTTATTAAGTATCTTAGTATTCTTCAAAAACTCGCTGCACCGACTTGTACACTTTGCTTTCACAAACTTTTTTCATGCACTCTTAATATGCAACGTAATTTTTATTTTTATGTTCCGATGGTTGGCAAATGTGCGTACTTATTCGCAGAATTTTCGTTTTACTTGGGTCCAATGTTATTGTGGCACCACGAGATAAGCGATTGTATTGATTGTACTGATTGATCTTAAGTGCCCACCGGCCAGTACTAGTTTATACCTATTTGGGTTAGGTATATTTTTACAACTGTTTTTTTGTAAACTTGTACGTTTACACATGCTGTTGCTTTTTATTTTGGCACAAGGGTTATTTTTACACTTACTTATTTAAACGTTTGTACAATTTGACACCTATTTATTTTGAAACTTGTACGTTTAACACTTACACATGCTGTCGCTTTTGCATTTTAGCGCTTGGTTAGATCTACACTTACGTATTTAAACCTCTGTTAATTTTTGACCCTTATTCATTTCGAAACTCACACTTTATGACTATTCAAACATATATCCATTGGACATTTTGTCACGTTGTCCCGGAATGATCCAAACAGCTAATTGCAATATTATACCGGTATTGTTTCTGAATCTTTATCACACTTGTAGAATTTTGGGTCGAATTGGGAAAAATAGTCTAATTTTGCACCCAGATATGGCCAGCCAAAGTAAATGACGTTTCAACTTTGGCAGGTCCTCGTTAATATACAACGTGTTACAAAATACCCAGTAAAAAATATATTAAATTATCAAAGCCAAAAATATTGTCAACCCTAGTAAGCCGTCATGTCAGGGAACCGGAGTTAGCATAGATTATTTAACAGAGAGGCCTACCTATTCTAGCTATTCTTAGGGCTATGTCGGTAACCTTAGTTCTACTGCGGATATCATCATTTCTGATTCTATCACGCAGAGAAACCCCGAGCATAGCCCTCTCCATAGCCCTCTGAGTGACTTTGAGCTTCCTTATGAGGCCCATTGTTAGCGCCCACGTCTCAGATCCGTAAGTCATCACCGGCAACACACACTGGTCAAAGACTTTTGACTTCAAACACTATTTAATAATTTTAATTAATAATATTTAGGTATTATTAATTAAAATTATTATAATAATTTTAATTAGTAATATTTTAGGTAATTTGGACGTAAAGGTGCTGCGAAGCTTCCCGAATGCTGCCCAGCCGAGTCGGATACGACGAGTGACGTCTTTCTCAAAGTTGGACCTACCTAACTGGACCGTTTGTCCCAGGTAAATTTAGTCGTCAACAACTTCGAGCGCAGAGCCTCCGACTATCACGCGACATGGACATTGGACATGACTTTCGTCTTGTCCATGTTCATTCTCAAGCCCACTCGGTTGGAAGCTCTACTGAGGTCAGCGAGCATTGCACTGAGGTCCTCCATGGTCTCAGCCATGACTACGATATCGTCCGCGAATCGAAGGTGAGTGATGTACTCACCGTTTATGTTGATGCCTCGTCCTTTCCAGTCCAGAACCTTAAAAGCATCCTCCAATGCAGCGGTGAACAGCTTCGGAGAAATCACATCTCCTTGTCTGACTCCCCGCTGCAGAGGAATAGGCTTCGTGCTCTGGTCCTGTAGTCGGACGGACATAGTGGCGTTTTCGTACAGACACTTCAGTACTTCGATATATCGGTAGTCAACTTGGCACCGCTGGAGAGACTGCAGCACAGCCCATGTCTCGATCGAATCGAAGGCTTTCTCGTAGTCCACAAATGCAAGGCAAAGGGGGAGGTTATACTCTTCGGTCTTCTGTATAACCTGCCGCAACGCATGTATGTGGTCTACGGTACTATAGCCTTTCCGGAAACCGGCTTGTTCGGGAGGCTGGAACTCGTCAAACCTGCGCGCGAGACGATTTGTGATGACGCTCGAAAACAGCTTGTAAACATAGCTCAGAAGTGAGATGGGTCTATAATTCTCCAGCAAAGTTTTATCTCCTTTCTTGAAGAAGAGAACCACCACACCTCTGTTCCATGCTTTCGACGTTCTCCCTTCGTGGAGGGCGGAGCTGAACAGCATCTGAAGGCTCCTAAGGATGGTTTTACCACCCGCCTTCAGGAGTTCGGCTGTCATTCCATCCTCACCAGGGGCTTTCCCATTCTTAAGCTGTTTGAGGACCATACTAATCTCGTACAGGCTGACGTCAGGGAGATCTTCGGTATAGTGTCGGGTTAATCTAGCCCTCGGGTCTTCAGCTAGATTTCCGACGGGTGTTCGGGATAAAACTTCTCAACTTCCGCCAATAGCTCAGGTTTGGATGAAACGACTCTGCCGTCGTCGGTTTTCAGCTTCATCAATTGGCTTTGGCCAACAGACAGGTCCCTGGCAAACACCTTAGAGCCCCTGTTACGCTCAATAGCCTCTTCAATACTTTTAGTATTGAATCGGCGTATATCACGCTTCAGAGACTTCGAGATCTGTCTGTTAAGCTGCCGATAACGACAAGCGTCACCAGAGGACTGCAGAATCATCTCACGCCTCACCTCCATGAGCCTAAGCGTGGAACTGGAGTCCGAGAGCTTGCTGGTTTTTTTACGGCGGATCTTGAAGAATTTAGACCCGACCGTTTGGACAGCTTCCAAAAACCCGTCGTTGTAATCGTCCACGTCGGTACCAAGGCACTCGAAACGATTTTGGAGTTCGAGCTGAAAGCTCTCGGGGTTTTGGAGCTGAGCGGGTGCCGGGCGGAGCGTAGACTTCATCAGTCGAGACCTTTCAAGCTTGAACTGGAAATTCAATGAGCCTCGTACCATACGGTGATCACTCCCGGTTTTAACCGCACTGATCACGGAGACATCATTGAATATGTGCTTTTTCGTCGACATGATAAAGTCTATCTCATTCCTCGTTACACCATCAGGGCTCATCCAGGTCCACTTCCTATGCTCACGTTTACTGAAGAAGGAGTTCATCATATAGAGTCCCTCCTTCTCCATGAAACTGGCCAGTAGGTGGCCCCTGTGATTCCTACGCCCCACTCCAAAATTCCCACTCTCTGCTCTTCACCGTCTCGTTTGCCCAGTTTTGCGTTGAAGTCCCCCATAACAACCGTGGAGTGAGTTTTGAAGCTATGCATGGCTCTGGAAACATCCTCATACATAGCCTCCACCTCATCGTCGGAGTGTGTCGCGGTCGGAGCATATACCTGTATGACCTTCAACGAATATCGTTGGGTCATTCTGAGTACAAGGTACGCTACCCTGCTCGACACACTCTCGATCTTCACCAAGTTGTTCACGAGGGACTTGTGGACGATAAACCCGACACCTCCCTGGGACTGGTGGTCGCCCTCCCGGAAATAGAGCAAGTTACCGGACTTCAGGTTTATCATGTCCTCCCCCTCTCTACGGACTTCTGACAAACCTATGATTCCCCATCGTAACTTGCTCAAGTCCTCCTCCAGTTACAGCAACTTATCGTCGGTCCGCAATGTTCGGCAGTTGTATGTTGCCAGGGCCAAAGGTCGTCGTTTCTGGTAGCCGGGTCTCTGCCGGAGATTACCTAAAGGTTACCATGGCCGCTACCGGACCCAGGAATAGCGGGGCCGCCCGGGACTAGAGGTCTGGACTGATTTTGTAAACTCGTACCATTGGAGGGAAAATGCCGTAGTCGCCACGCTTGGCAGGCGGGTTGGCGACCGCAGTTATACCATGTAGTCCGCGGAGGACGCTGCTACCCATCCTCCGGTTTATCCCTTAGTCGCCTCTTACGATACCCACGGGAAGAGATGGGGTGGTGCTATTCTCTGCCGTCACCAACACAGCCAAATGGACTTATAAGGCACGATTTAACCACCTTTCGGCTTTACGGGTATTTTTGTAATACCCTGTATAACGATTTCTGGCTTCCATTGCCATAGATCTGATCATTATTGACTGGGGTCCTTCGAGCTTTGAGCCACAAGTCCCAGGCCGCTCGGTTCTTCAATTTTACTATAACCGGCTGCGGTCTGACGTCATCAGGCTTAACTCGCCCTACCCTCCGTGCGTCTTTCATGTCTTCTGGGTTAAGATTAAGTTTTCGAGCAACTGTTATGACTTCATTTATTGTATTCTCATTATTTCCCTTCTCCAATCCGATAATTTCTACGTTTTTATCCTTCTCTTCCTGTTCTAGGTCCACAATCCTTTCCTCTAGAGCACTATTACATTTTTCTACGTATGTACTTTTTGGTTCCAACGCGTTGATCCTCTTGTCTGCCGTATCTCTAAATTCTGAGTATTATAGTTTAGTTTAGATTATAGTTTCTGGTATTTCTCTGCGTAGAAGCGTAGTAGTTTTATGGATGCATTCTCACGTGTTACGCGTTACTTATTTATCGATTTTCAACCTTGGACGCTACCTATAGAGTGTAAATATGCTCATTTGTATTTAAAAACGCTTTTTTAACGCGCGTTGATATAGTTTTATACGATAAATGTGGGTTAAGTTGATCGCTCGGGTCGCTCTTGTTCGCACTGTTCGCATTCCAAGTAAATTCTGCCTGTACACCTAACAGGTCCGCTTTTTTATTGTCCCCGTATCTGACAGTTCCGGAATACCTTCCAGACTTCCAGAATACCTTACTTCCACCTTGTTTACGATAGCGAAGTCCGTGGCTCACAGATCGGGAATATTCCGCGTATTGCTGTTTCATTTTCAATCGTGTTATGTCTTTTACACGTTTCTTTCAAGCAACTCTGTATCGTGGTTTCTTTTTAATCATGCTATCTCTTTCACTCTTGGTGGAAAATTAGACGCCTTATCATATTGACTATATGTTTAAGAACATGAAAAAATAATGAGCACGTGTTTTGTTATAGTATCGGCTAAAACTCATATTTTAATAGGCCCTACAAAATCTCGCCGAGAGCACCCGAGAAGCGTGAATGTGAGTTTCTCGCGTTCTCGAGTTCATGTGTTCTCCGTTTGCTGACAGTTTTTTAGCCCGCTGTAATAATATCACTTAAAATGCGATATTTCAGTAAACATTTGAAATTATTTTACAGTTGAGGTTATTCCGACACATTACAAACAAATTACAATGACATAAGTATTTGTTTTGTTTCAAGTTTGCATTTTAAGTGTATGGTGTATGGTGATTCAAAAACCGTTTCGAGAACAAGGGTTGTAAAACCATTCCCTGTTATCAGATCACTAGCAAAGTTGTCTATTTCGCGTGACGATCGAGAACGCAAGTGACTAAGTCGCGTGAGTGTACATACCCTTTCGTTTCTCGAGTCGAGTCTCGGCGAGAAGTGTCGCCGAGACTTCTCACAGTCTGTAGGGCTTATTTATAATAAAAAAAACCCTTCAAAGTTATAATTTATTTCTCAACGAAGATACACTTTCTTTATTTATTTTTTAATTTGAGTTTAAGCCGATATTACAAAACACGTGCTCGTTATTTTCTCATGTTCTTAAACATGTGACATAATGTCCGGATGTTATAAAGACCGTTAGTCAATATGTACAAATCTCAGAGTGTCCAAAAAGTCACAACGTCCAAATGTTATGAATACCTTTGGTCAATATGTACAAGACTCACAATGTCCAAGAAGTCATAACGTCCAGATGTTATAAAAATGATGAATAGAATAGAATAGAATAGAAAATATTTATTCAACACACATAAGAAAAACATTGGAAAAAATTAAAGGAGAAAGGAAGACAATAATAATATGTTGAATAGGATCCCTCTCAGCGTTGTGCCGCAGTTAAACAGCGGCGCTGATTTTCAGAGGGACCCTGACTTAAAACTAACCTAAATTAGACATAACATTACAAACACTAGCGACAATTTTATACGAATGAAGATGAATAAATAAAAATATAGGTAATAAATTAATATTTGTTTTAAGCCTAAAACCCTTAAAAAATTAACTTTTTGTGTGACAACACCGGAACAACACAACCATTTCCTGTTGGATCGTTGCAAGTGACGGCCAGTTTCAATTTCAAAGGTATGGATTACGCATATTACCAGTTTCATATATTCCAAAAAATTATATACGCAACATTCCCAGACTTAACAGTAAAAAAGTAACTAATTTTACAAATAAAAAAGAAAAAAGTAATGTACTTGACTCGTATATAGCAGCAGCCACCCAACAAGCAATATAACGAAACGAAAGTACCGCCATTTCTCGATCACTCGGCAATCCGGCCGAACGTGAAAGTCGCCCATGCTTGCCACCGCTCCACGAGACGCGGCGTTTGCGAAAATACAAAAAGAACATGGGACAAGAAGGTAATTTAATGATTTCGTTTTATTAAATAGTTTTATAGATAGACAATGGACTAAGGATATATTAAATTAATAAATAGATTCACGATTATATAACATACATATTATAAAGAGCTAAACCTAATAACAGTACTATAACTCGCTTCATTGCCCAATCTGCGCCTCAAGCACAAAAATCCGACATTTTGTCTTAAAAACTCCCGTTGTTTTTAGCGCACGGAGCGGAGGAGTAGACTGTTCCAGCACTTCGTGGCGGCGTAAAGGAAGCTGCCACGGAAAGCAGCCGAGTGGTGCGGCGGGCACACGAGCTGGAGGAACCTCGCTGACCTGACTTGAGAGGGCCTGGCGTTGTTGGACCAAGTAAGCTTGTCGAAGAGGTACGAGGGCTGCTGCCGATGCACGACACCGAACATCAGTGTGACTAAGTGTAGTCTTTGACGCGTCGACATTTTTAGTATCCGGTTTTGATTTATAATGTGAGCGCGTGGTGGTACATTGAATCAGAACCGCGCGCAAGCATTCTGTACGCGCTGTACCAACCGCTGCGTACGCGTAAGTAGACGAGGCCCGTACACGATGTCACAATATTTTAACTTTGACAAAACTAGCGCATCACACAATCTAAGTCTCAGTTCTACATCTAGAAAGTCGCGTATTTTATAAAACAGTTTTAATATGCAGAAACAGCTACGAACGGTACTAAGAAGATGGGTTTCAAATCTCAATTCTCCATCCATTTCTATCCCCAGGTTACGAGCCTCTTGTACATACTCCAATGGATTGTTATTTATGTGTAGGGTACTACATGATGTTATATGCTAATTTTTGTATTTGTAGCTTGGTACCTAGTAATAAATATTTCGATTTGGACGGATTCAAGACTAATGAGTTTTTATGTGACCTGTTATCGATTGCATTAAGATCTGCGTTTAATTTAGAAACCGCTGAGCTTACATTTTTAGCATTGCATGAAATATATAGTTGTAAGTCATCCGCGTAAATATGGTATTTACAATACTTAACTGCTCGTGTTATATCGCTGCAATATAGGATAAACAAAATGGGGCCCAAAATAGATCCCTGCGGCACGCCTCTAGATAGTGGGCTTATATCGGAAGCTAGGGTCTTCCCATTTTGGGCTACGGAGCTCTACTATTTGGTAACGGTTTTTAAGGTAGCTATCGAAACATTTTACAGTGTTACTGTCGAATCCATAGTAGGCCAGCTTAGATATTAGTAAGGCAATATTGATGGTATCGAATGCCCGCGAGAAGTCCAACAATGCCAAAAACGTACCCTGTCCTTGGTCCTGAGCAGTCAGTATATTGTCCGTGACGTCAAGTAAGGCGGTAGCCGTACTACGATGCTTGCCTGGCTGGAACCCTGACTGGTGACTTGGTAGAATGTTGTTACCTTCTAGATACTCTGTCATTTGCTGACATACGACTTTTTCAAGGATTTTAGAAAGACAGGGTAATATACTTATGGGCCTAAGGTCTTTTTTCTCAACTGGATTCGGCGTTTTTGGTATTGGACGGCTAAAGCTACTTTCCAAGCGTCAGGGAAAGAGTGTGTAATAATCGATCTGCTGATAATTGCAGTAATCACGCCTAACGTGCGAGCTAGGGTGAGAATTATCATATCTAATGTGATGTCGTCGTTTCCCATCGCATTTGATTTTAACGATTTAATGATTTTAGCTTCTTGAGTCTCTGCTACAGGAGTCAGTTTGAAAGTGGCAGTACTATGACGGTCAAATTCAAATTTAGTTAAGTCACTTATCATCGTAAAGTAATTACCGGGTAGGTCAAGAAAATGTTTGTTTATAGCGTTTGGATTATTCAAATGACTTGGCAACTCTTTTTCACTGCTACTACGAGTATTTACAAGGACATCTTTTTTAAGGTTTTTCCACAAAGTCCTCGAATCGTTGATATTGCGGTTGATTTTATGTCTAAAAAACGCACGTTTCTCATTAAACAATGCATTAGTAACAACATTCTTTAATTCTTTATAATATTGTTTATGGACTAGAGATTTAGAGATCCTATACCTTGCGTGGGCGTCATTTCGCAGACGCATCATTTGCTTAACTTTGTAGGTGATCCAGGGGCTACCATGAGACTTAATGCGAACTGTCTTAATCGGGGCGTACACGTCAAACAATGAAATAAGATTTTTTTTCAGATCATCCACCATGTCACTGACGTTAAAAATTCTAGAACTTTTCTCAAAGTCAATGCCACTCAGATGACGCTCAAATTTGGTACATTCGAATCTTGGCCCTCTTTCAGCCATGTTTCGTTGATGGCTTTCATGTCAACAGAATGAGACTGAGTGGCTACTATAAATTCTTCATGCTTAGTCCCCAGAGAACATGGATTCAAAAGGCTAACTAGAAGTTTATTACTTTTGACAGGTAGATTTAGGTTATGTTAGTTTTGCAGCAGGCCTGGAGGGAAAAACCACCCAAAAATAGGAAAACCGCGTGAGCGTAGCTCCGTCGACACTCTTATTTCAAATCAACGGAGGTGTCGACGGAGGTCTGCTCACGAAGAGCTCCTATTTCTGTTGGTTTGGCCCTCCGGGCCTGCTGCAAAACTAACATATCCTAAACCTGCCTAGCCCCTGTTCCACCTATCCCTTATTATACCTTATGTATGTGTGTTGTTGTGGTAACTTGACATTATGGCAATTAGACGTTAAAGGAATTTATTGTTTTGACACCTGTATATTATTAAAACAGGGCATTTTATCAAGTGGATGTACATAACTGGACATTATGACATTTTGAATTTTTAACAATTTGTTGTTTTAACACTTGGATATTATGACAACTGGGCATTTTAACAATATTATTTCCTTGTGATTTAAACACACTGGACAACATTCTGACACTTGGCCCAAAAATCAAAATAAACCAAATCAGAGCCGGAGAGTTGGGTACCTTTCCTTGTGAGAGTGGCTAGTAAAACCATATTACCTTTGACATGTTTTCGGATTATTCTTAACTCGGCCGCCGTTTGTATTTTTCTTGAACATGTTGCTAATTTGATAATATATCGACGGCAATATGGTTTATGGTTACCTTGTGCAATAAAGGCCCTATCCATTAACGTAACTTGTATGTACACATATTTTTATTGTAATGATATACTTATAAAAAACCAGACATGTGAAACTCAGACTCGAGCACCGAGCGTTCCGTACAAATTTGTAGGTACTATCAGCCCATCGGATTCCTGACCCACCATAGAACGTTGTCACAGTGACATTATTAAACAATTTGTTTGACACCTCTCACGAATTGAATCATAAGTCACTGTGAAACAGTTCTATGGTGGGTCAGGGATCCGATGGGCTGATAGTACATACATAACGATAGTGTTTTTTTGTAATTTACGAGTAATTAGATTTTGCCCTATACTTGTAGTATTAAAAGATAATTGCCACATTTCATAGTAGTACGTGAACGAAAAATACCCTACACATTTTGGTTCCCTTAAGTGACGAAATATACGTTTTTTCTGCACATACGGCCGTATATTTTTTACGTTAACTTATAAGTTTGATAAGTTTAGCCATGTTGAAAGGTGTTGGGTAATAGCCAGCGAAAAGTGCTCAAGGAGCAGTCGAGTCCACGAAGATGTCCCCCCTAAGCTGCCCCAGTTGGTAGCGGTCGCCACACAACGGAAAATATTCAAATTGGCTTCAAAACTCTCATGCAGCAATGTAGTGCTGCTTGGGAGAGATGTTAAGTTGATTTAGAAAAAAAGAGTTTAAGTTTTACGAGTGCCTATTTTTCTTTTTTAAGAAACAAAGTCGTTTTAAGTCTAATTAAAATAAAACTAAAAAATATATTGATATATGTAAAAGAAGTAGAGATTGCAAATAATAGTTACCTTAAATCCGCCGAGACCTAATTGAATGACAGTGTTTGACACAGAGATGGTCCAAAGGCCGAACGTAAAAGAACCCGACAAATGTGGCTTAACCATCTGAATCCTGTCAACAAAAAAACAAACGTATTCTTATATGCATATATTTTTTTGAAAGAATATGTACTGACGTGGGAAACGTTTCCAGTTCTTAAAAACTTTCATATTCTTAACAACGTACTCGTGGTCCAGATGACAGTTTTTTTATTTATTACTCATATTTGTTTAGCATTTAACCCGTTTCCCCGTCACGCACGGTACGTGCCCACCCAACCCGATATAGTTTACAAGCAGGGTGAGATAACAATTAACTTACTTGCCATTGCCTCTTCCATATACATTAAATCCCATAGCTGTCACAGAAAGGTCGTATTCACCTAAAAAAAGTTTCTTTACTTAACGAGTAGCATAAGAATAAATTAGAACTACTCGTACGTAGAAACAAAACTTCCGGCTCCCGATGCGTGCTCGGCGCGTTTGGTACCTGCCACACGGAATATATGGTAATATGCCTAAATAAATATTATAGCAATGCATCTTATAATATACTTTCCGTACTAGTTAACAGAGTCCACTCACGCAGCTAAAAAGTACATATATTAATATGTATTATAACAAGGTATCTTAAGATACCCTAATAAACCTTGCTGTAAGACAATATCTTACTATTAAATATATTACATTTATCTCTATCCCTCGCCTCTGATTACAATATTATCATCATTAGAATGGATTGGACATATTTTCATATCTTAGTAATGTGTTTGCTATAGTGTCATACTCATACGTATACACCGTGGGCCCGAATAACCCGACCAATTTTAACAATCGATACTAGAGCCTATTTGTAGAATATAATGGGTATAATATGTAGTCCAATAACGCATAATTTCCGAGATTTTTATTATTTAAAAATCAATTCCATAGTTAATTAAATTTGAACTCTGTCACCTTAACCTAAAGCATTATTTACTAAGAAAGATTCATGTTGTAAGTAGCAATATCATCCACATACAACATAAATTAATTAATCAATTTCTTATTAAATAATGCTTTAGGTTAAGGTGACAGAGTTCAAATTTAATTAACTATGGAATTGATTTTTAAATAATAAAAATCTCGGAAATTATGCGTTATTGGACTACATATTATACCCATTATATTCTACAAATAGGCTCTAGTATCGATTGTTAAAATTGGTCGGGTTATTCGGGCCCACGGTGTATATTCCGGTACATTAATATAATTTATAACTCCGTTTGTGATGGCCTTTAGGCCGTGCAGCGCGGCGCGGTCATTTTTGATACATCGCGCGTGTCACGATTTGATTTTTTTAAACGTACATATTAAATTATCCATGGGGAAAGATTATTGCAGTCTATGTGGCTGTAAAATCAAAACTGACAAAAAACAAATTAATGGATTAGAATAGTTTTTGGAATAAACCTTTTTCAACTGAATTAATAACGAACTTGGATGGATCGCAGACTATAAACCTTATTGACCTTAGTTATTACTTTAAAAGTTGTGTATACACTTGTGTCCGTGTGTTACCGATGACGAAAGCCCGCGCTTGTTTCGCTTCAGTTGTTGTGAGTTTTCTGTAACACCCGAACATAAACCGGTACTTATTGTACATATATATAAACCTTTCTCTTGAAACTATTTATCCCTGAAAACTACATTAAAATCCGTTGAGTAGTTTAAAAGATCTAAGCGAACAGACAGCCGAAGCGACTTCATTTTATAGATACTATGTAAAGTTTAATAACCACATAATCCATGTTATCATCTGGTGATAATCTTAATATCATCAAAAGTATTATTACCTAATTTAACGTAATATAAAAAACTAATTTTGCAACAGTCATTTCGTGGCTAAACTTGAATAACACATTCATAAACCGATTAAAATATTACGCAAGTGACAGTTCTAACTTTGGCCGCGGAAGACAGAGGGGCGTAGCGGGGTGAAAGGGAAAGTAGGTATTTAAAGCGCGGCATTTCGGGCCTGTGAATGGGAGATTCGCTTTTACGTAGTTCTTATTTATTCTTAAGCGAGTAGGTCGAATAATAAAGAACGGGTATGTAGAAAGTTTTGTCAAATTCGTTTCAAATACATACATAACTTAAATGTAAAAACACATGAGGTCAACACGTATATTTTTCTCTTAATTCATATAAATATACTTTTCAACACACTTGCTCAAAACGCCCTTTTTATTCCACCGATTTTTGGCTCATAAACCTAGATATTAAACACGCGTGCTTTTTCAGTATATTACGCACAAGTGCCTTTAGTTTATTAACCCAAACAATTTACATTTGTAGCCTAGTACCAAGTTGTAAGTACGAAGAAGAAGCGATATAATTTAGTCGGATTATACCTTTTTTTCTTAGCTTCAAACAGTTTTTATGCGGCAAATAACATTATCTACATATTTATTTCAATAAATTGGTGAAATCAGCGTTATTACTAAAAAATAACTCAATTTCATTAAAATCATTTAAATTTTTCTGTAATTTGTATTTTAAACATGAATTATTACATTTTAAATTTGGCTGTTGGCCGATCTCGTTCGCGCCTTAGCCTTGCGCGGGCATCGGTATCGCGGCAAGAAAAAAAAACAACGCGCCAGCCGCCATTTTTCGTAAATAATTGACGGCTGTGACGAAGATAGTTTGGATTAATTATTGTGAAGTTTAATATTAACGAAAATGTCTTCTTTAAGTAAAGAAAATGAAGAAAACTTATTATTAACTCCACCGGACATAAGTAACGAGGCGAAAAACGCGCGCGATAGCCTTTTGCCATCAAAATCGAATGAAAAGTATTTAGCGGCCTATGAAACATTTTTAAAATGGAAAACCGGCAGGCAGGCTCATTCTTTCTCAGAGACTGTATTTAGCCTACTTCAATGAACTGGCAAAAAAGTATAAGCCCAGCTCACTTTGGTGCACTTACTCTATGTTAAAAAGCATAGTAAAGATAAAGAATAACATAGATATTCGCACGTACAGTAACCTGATGGCATTTTTGAAGAGACGCTCGGACGGATTCACTAGCCGAAAATCAAAAGTATTGACTCCATCCGACGTGGAGAGGTTTTTGAAAGAAGCTCCTTCTAATCAGTACCTTGCAACAAAGGTCAGTTGAACTTATACAATTTCCCTTGTATTACCTATAAGTACCTACCTACCTTATTCTATCATAACAATGTTATTATTAAGTACACCTATGTTTGGATTCTTTACAAGTTGCGTTAATATTTGGCGTTACAGGTGCGTGTAGACGTAAAGAACTTAGTGATCTAACGACTCATGATATAGTAACCTACGGTGAAATGCTACTTGTAAAAATCAAAAATACCAAAAACAAAATTCCACGATCCTTCACGATAGATGGCCCGTTCTATGAAATAGTTAAACAGTATCAAGCTCTACGTTCACCAAATGCCAAATCTGACCGTTTTTTCCAAAATTTCCAAAAAGGGAAGTGTACAGCACAACCTATTGGCATTAACAAGTTTGGTGCCATGCCAAAAGAAATAGCCAAATATTTGGACTTGCCTGATGCAGATTCCTACACTGGACACAGTTTCAGAAGGACTTCGGCAACTTTACTAGCTGATTCAGGGGCCGATATATTGACCCTAAAGCGTCATGGCGGATGGCGTTCAGACGCAGTCGCAGAGTCTTATGTGGAAGACTCATTACACAATAAGACAAAGATTGGTAAAAAAATCACACAGGCTATAAATTTGGAGTCACCAGCAAACAAGGTTTGCCCAGAGACGCGGCCTGGAACATCACGCGACAGCGGCCCTGATTTCTTGTCGTCTCCTGCTCGTGCTTTAACACAAGCATCAAACTCCATCGGAAATAATTGTTCATCGCCGACATTCACCCAAGACAATGAAATAATTAACAACATTACACAAACCGTAATGCCAAATAAAACTGTACAGTACCGTTTTGAAAATTGTAATTTTACCAACTGTTTTAATAATTAATTAAAATTTGACTAAATGAACACTTGAACAGTCATTTTTAAAATGTGTTCATGTTTTATTCGCAAGTGTATTGAAAAACGTCGTATGTAACACGTGTGCCTGTGACCATAATATACGCGGCTTTCTTGTGGCGCACTCGCTTTCGCTCGTGCGCACACAATAGCGCCTTGTATACAATGGTCAACTTAGCACACTTGTATCATAATGTACTATAATAGTGATACCAGCAAACACCCGTCGGACTCGTGGTCACCCCGTTTTGCTACCCCAGGGTGACCAAGAGTACTTTCACTTACTTGTGGTTACCCTGCGTGGTGTGACTAACAATAAATGATAAAAACATAGGGCTCATGGTCACACTGCTAGTGTTGGCAAATAATGACTTTGTCCTCTATTCCACTAAGTTCAACTGGTAGTTCATTATATTATAATATATAGGTATACTACATAATATACGCGTGATATAATTAATATTTTTAAACAAGTCTTGGACCACATTAGTTTTACCGTGTCCACTGTTTTAAAATAAATTCAGTTCCAAATATGAAGAAAGTATTCGGTTTTCGGCAGAATCTTGATTGGACACAGAATCGGCTTTGGGTAGAATCGTCTTATGGCAGAAAATGTACATTGTTGTTGTACCGGCTTTTTTGAACATTGTACAGCCGGAGAAGAGTGGACGGCTGTCCTCGAGTCCCCCGACAACCGCACAGATTTCGGCAGAAGCCATGCACAGGACATAGCAGACCTCCTCCGGTTTTCGTTGGAGAAGATAAATGGTATTGTGTCTCAAATGCTGTGCAATGGCATATAGAATGGTAGTTTTTGTTTAGTTAAAGTATTTTGTTTTTCAATGAAAACTTTTATCTATTCTCATATATTTACCTAAACCTACAAACCTAATAGCACCTGGTATTGCCGGCGACTGTACTACCTGTTTAGTAGGACCAATGCCCATACAATTTAATTCATTTATTGTTACAGCCCTACTGATAGGACCACGGACAAATAAAATTGCCCGAAATAGTCTTTAATCATAATTTATTTACTTAACGCAAAATTTCCAAAAAATGGCCAACAGTTATTTGTCCATGAAGCAGCTGCATCTGTGTAGTCAAGATAAAGTCGTCTCTTTCGTTTTCTATTTTTTTCCGTTCATTCATGCTGAAATTTGCTGTTTTATTATTAGTTAGGTCTACTTTCATATCATCACGTAGAACACTGAGTAATTTATTTATGGTCACATAGTTTTTGTTATTTTTTTTATTTAAAACCGAATTGTAGCTTTCTGCCACATTATTGGTGCGATGGCGTTCGTTGCTGACACACCACTCTCTTATGCATTCATCACTTTTCAGCCACGTCCTCTTCAAATACGCCATAAATGCGTTAACATTTTTGTTAGTTAGACCAGCACATTGCACCTGTATACAGGGTGTCCGGTAAATAGTGGACTTCCTTACAGGGCTGGATAGCTCAGCTCAGGACTGGCCAAAATATGATAAATCATGTTTTGTAAAAGTCGCACCAAAAACGAGATATCTCAACTTTTCAAAATTCTGGAAATGCGGTACCCTGGTTCACCATTTTCGATGCCGTGGCCACATTTATTAGTATTTTTCAGTTTCGTTTACTGTGAGAGATTGCTGATTAAATTTGCTAGTTTATTGATTACAACAGCGAAGTTATTATTAAGTTTGTCCAACAAAGACTGAATTTTATCAAACTAGCGAATTTAATAAACGACTTTTACTTCCGTTTAAAATGAAGTTAACTGATTTTAAATGTTTTAAAAGATAGTTCACCTGAGTGTGAAATTCTACAACTCTACGATAAAAGGTAGTACTACGACTATTAGGTCGATAAAAAATGTCACATCATCAACATAGAACTAACGACTGTGGAAATGGAATTTAGGATTACAATCATTATGGCAGAAATTAGTTTCTGTTGCAT
Organism: Acleris sparsana; assembly: GCA_923062465.1. NCBI lineage: Eukaryota > Metazoa > Arthropoda > Insecta > Lepidoptera > Tortricidae > Acleris > Acleris sparsana. Next base: position 43,809,973 of record OV281285.1, on the reverse strand, counting down.
TTAACATTCACGTAAATTGTCTATTAAAACATTTCAAATCAGTCGACATGATTTTAAACGGAAACAAAAGTCGCTTTTTAATTTTGATTGTTTGATAGAATTCAGTCTTTGTTGGCCAAACTTAATAATAACTTCGCTGGTGTAATCAATAAACTCGATTGTTATATCGTTTTAAAATTTCCATTAACCAGGCCAATTTTTAGAAAAGCAGCACTACAAGTCTTGGTACATTTTTTTTACACCGTGCGATGTTAAACTTGCCGCAAGTTAAACTCAGATTCCTAAACTTTAAATTTGATTTGAAAAATTAAAAAAACTGCTAAATTTTTATTAATTCCGTTAATAAGGTCTTATAGCAAATTTAATCAGCAATTTCTCACAGTAAACGAAACTGAAAAATACTAATAAATGTGGCCACGGCATCGAAAATGGTGAACCAGGGTACCGCATTTCCAAAATTTTGAAAAGTTGAGATATCTTGTTTTTGATGCGACTTTTACAAAACATGATTTATCATATTTTGGCCAGTCCTGAGCTGAGCTATCCAGCCCTGTAAGGAAGTCCACTATTTACCGGACACCCTGTATACTCCCAACCCTCTTTTATTTTGTTCTCGGGCAACAGTGGAAGAGCGGTGCACAAACCTACAATACGTCGATAAAGCTTTTGTTTGCTTCTCGGTATCCAAAAAAACAAGGTCTTGACGGAATTCTATCCTGAACGTCATAATAGTGCATACCCTTAGTTTGACTAGACTTAACCCAGTGAACGTACCAATCCTCGTCTAAACGAACTTTAGCCAATGAGAGCAAATCATGTGCATAGCACCTGTATAGAGAGAGACAACCATTGAGGGTGGCATTCTTAGCATGTTGATCGGCCATTTCATTTCCTCGAATACCGATGTGACTAGGTATCCGAGCAAGTGAAACCTTAGTATTTTTAACATACAGGCGGTGTAACAGAACTTTAATTTTTAAGATAATAGGAAATTTTGTTTTTTTGCGGAGATGGTTAGATAAAATGGACTGGAGACTACTTTTAGAATCAGTTAAAATCAAACAATTATCAAGGTTGTGAGAATCTATGAAGTTTAATGCTTCATATATTGCTGTGGCCTCCCCTGAGAAAACAGAGGAATAACATGGCAGCTTATAGCTGAGTATAACATTATATTTTGGAATCCACACTGCAGACCCCACACAACCCTGGTTAGATAATTGAGAAGCATCGGTATATAAATAGAGTAGTACATTTAGGCCAATGTTTATTAATAGTGTGACATAATTGGGAGTTACCAGAAACAGAGTCCCTATCAATACCTAAGTCAAGAAATATACTCGGACGATATACGATTGCTTCGTAAGGAAGTTCAAATACCGGGTTCAAGCGGCACTGGTAAATGGAACATGGTAGGCGAGTAGCTTTTAGAAAGCTCTTAACTAAACAGGGACTCTCCTTGTGGGTCCAATAATTACTAACGGGAATTAACTCTGCCAGAAATTGAAGTTTTGGAATAAGAGGGTGTGACGATGATTGCATTACTTTAAATAAAAATCTATCGGATAGATATTGTCTCCTTATTTGAAGAGGAGGGTCCACACATTCAATTTGTAAACCGTTGGAAGGGGAAGACCTCATAGCCCCTATAATGATGCGAAGACTCTTATACTGAATTTTGTCGAGAGATTTTAAAGCTATTTTAAAGCTGTTATAAGGCTCCAAGAGAAAGGACCCGTAATCAAGGTGACTACGGATCAGAGCGTTATAAATAAGTTTCTGTGTGTAGGGATGTGAACCCCACCAAACGCCAGAAAGCGAGCGAACGATGTTTATGTTTCTTTCGCATTTCTGAATCGTACGGTTAATATGATAAACACCCGATAATTTGGAGTCGAAAATTACCCCCAGGAACTTGACCCTATCAAGAGACGGGATAGGGACTCAGTTACACAAATATCTGGAATGCATCTTTTTCGAGTAAACGTAACGACTGAGCTCTTAGGGATAGAAAGAGATAGCCCATGGTCAGAAAGCCAGATGTTTAAATAATGAAGAGCATTTGATAAAGTGGGCTCAGCATCAGGGATGTCAGTTACTGTAACGTACAAGCACAGATCATCGGCGTACTGGAGCACCCTACAAAAGGAATTTACTGAAAGCTCCATGTCGTATGTATAGAGGCTGTAAAGAAGAGAACTCAGTACTGAGCCCTGTGGTAGGCCTTTCCAAACCAGTCTGGTCGGAAGAAGGTCATGATTAACACTAATAAGGATCGATCTAGAAAGAAAAAAGTTAATAGTAAAATTTACTAGCTTCACAGGGATGCTCAGATTATGCAACTTTTGCCTGAGCAGAGGAAGTAGTACATTATCATACGCTGATGAGATGTCTAAAAAGACTCCAACCACTGATTCACCTTGGGAATATGCAATACAAATGTCCGTCGAAAAAATGGCTAGGCTATCCATCGTGCTGAAACCCTTTCTGAATCCATACTGGCTTTTAGCTAATAACTCTCTGCTTTCCACTATCCACTCCAATCTATTTCTAATGAGATGCTCAAGAATTTTACCAAGACATGACGACAATGCAATGGGCCGATAACCAGATGGGTCATTGCTTAGCTTACCTGGTTTTAAAATGGGAACAATTATTTGGGTCTTCCAATCTTCCGGTGGCACGCCAGAGTGAAAAATATAGTTAAGAATGGAAAGAAAAAACGACTTTGAATCTGTACTCGCGTTTAAGACAAAGGAGTAGGGTATTCCGTCCACACCAGGAGATGAGTCCTTCAGATGACTAATGGCCATCAAGAATTCCTCCATTGAGAAGGAAGAGTCAAATGAGCTTTCTGCGTAATGAGGGGGAATATCACACAATGGAGAGATTTCATCAAGGGAAGGAACAGATGGAGGGGCTAATCTAAGAGAAAAATTATCAATCCATTCTGAGGGGTCACTAGATAAAACTTTTGCAACTGATGTAAAGGCACCACGAAAACGTTTAATGCCCTTCCAAACAAGTGAAGGGACTCTCACAGATTTTTTGCCAACCCAGTCTCTTTTTAGTTAATAGGAATTTCGACGCTTCATTGGATACCTTTAGATAATTATCATGATATTCAATTGTAAAATTAGATTTAAGCAGTGACTCGGCATCCCTGCGCTTCTGGACAGCCCTAATGCATTCTGCATCCCACCAAGGCGGAGGGGCGATTTTTCTGGATGGCTTTTTCAGAGGGATAGATTTATCAGCGGCTGAAAGAAATGCATTTTTTAAAGCTGAATATACGATGGATATATTGTCACTATTGAGGGTAGGGATATGTAAAATTTCCTCTTCTAATGTAGTCCTAAATTTAACCCAGTCCGCTCTAGCCATTTGAAATTTAAGGCGGGGAGAAGGAGTAAATGATGGGACGGGATCAGGGAATGTAATTTTAATCGGGAAGTGATCACTGCCAACAGACGAGGGTAGGATACACCAAAAAAGAAAAGAGGATAGGGAGGGGGAGGTTAAAGTAAGATCAACTGCACTCTTTGGATTTTGAGAAGGAGATACATGTCTAGTAGGGGAGCCATCATTAAGGATGCATAAGTCAAAAGAATCAAAAAGGTCCAGAAACAAGGAAGAAACAGAGTCACAATAGTGAGAACCCCAAGATGTGTGATGAACGTTAAAATCACCTAGGATAATTAAAGGGCCAGGCAAAAGTGAAAGAATGGTAAAAAGCTCTTGTATCATGGCGGCTTGTGGATCAGGGATGTAGACAGAAAGAAAGGAAATATTATTCACTCTAACAGCAACAACACTAATGAAGTCACTGTGAGGGGGTATACTTAGTTAAGAAAATTTGATAGTACGCGAAACTAAAATAGCTGCACCACCATACCCGTCCCTCCTATCGTCGCGGAGACATGCAAAACCTAGGACTCTAAAAATAGAATCTGGCTTTAGCCATGTCTCCTGTACAGCAAGGAGAAAGGGATGATGTTTATTAATAAGGTAAATTAAATCAGATTTCTTGTTATTAATGCTGCGACAGTTCCACTGCAGAATTGCTTGGGCCATTTTGGGTGGAAACTAGGGAGAAAAGTTCAGTCATTTTTTGTTGCATGTTGTACGGTAGGCCTGAGTCAGAAAATCGAGAGATGATATTTATCAAAGTATTCAAGAGAAGTTCAATTAAATTGTCATTATACGATAATGATTCCTGAGATAAAGCAAACCCATTAGGATGGGAGGAAGGAGGGTCAGCAATAATATTCTGGTGTGCTTGTCTGTCATACCCAGGACTGCGTGTAGGAGCTGCCCTGCGTGGGGAAGTGGTAGTTTTCCTATATGAATAGGTTGATTGTTGAGATGCAGACACAAGGCTGGGAACTTTGAGATAGTGCAGACGGAGATTGTGACATGGTTGATTCTGCAAAAGATTTTCTTACCTGAGGGAATCGTGCTGAAGCTTCAAGGTATGACAGATTCTCCTGTGACATAACCAGTTTTATTTTGCGTTGTCTCTGATGTTCTGGGCAGGCTTGATTATTTGCGCAATGATTTCCTGAGCAAAACAGGCAGCTAGGGATTGACACATTACAAGATTCACCTTCGTGATTTTGTGAACATTTATAACACCGCGGGTTCGACCTACATTGGGCTTTAATGTGGCCGAATCTGCAGCATTTATTGCACTGAATATTCGGAAACCTGTAGCACTCCACTGGCAAGCTATTATAGAAGCAATACACATGAGAAGGTAAGGATCGACCTGCAAAGGTAACAACAACAGATTGAGTGGGAATCCATTGAGGAGTATTGTTCTTACCCATTGATTTCCTGCTCAATCGACGAGCTTTAATGACTTTAGCGAAACCAATTGGAACAGATATTAGTTACTAGTTCCTCCATGGACCAGTCCACAGAAATGCCACGTAACATACCCATTCTACTAATATGATATGATGGGATTATAGCTGAAAAGTTACCCTTTTCAAGAGCGGGATTATCTATACACTTATTAGCGTCAGCAGCTGAATTGAATTCTACCGAGTAACGATTACGGCCGATACGTTTTACACCGTCTCTGATGACGCCAGGAATATTATTCTTGAAAAGAAAGTGGCCAAAAGAGATCGCACGCAAAGAGACGCCCGAGGCCGGGTCGCTTTCGTTCTTTTGGATATTCACAAGAAAAGGTGCATCATCATTCTCGTCGTACTTACTTTTTATTCCTTGAAAGTCGGGGTGTGTAAATGTGGTCTGGATAGACGCGGATGCTAAGGGCATATTTGTTATTTTAGGTGGAGGAATAGAGTTATTTTGAGCTTCAGATTGTGGTCTTTTGCGCGATGCACTTTTATCTGATCTCATCTCTGTATTAATACCGACAACTCATTCTGACGTTCGCCATAACCTACCCCGGGGTCCGGGGTATCCAGCTCCATTTCGCCGGTTAACAATAAACACTTACTTTAAGGCAGATGAAAGAAAGGCACAAACACGCCACTTAATAATCCCGGACACTTGCTGTTAACAGAAACGGAGACAGCAGAAGTCAAGGCAAGTCATTATCAGTCAATCGGTCCACAGTCGAAAAACAATGGCGGAAGATCTCTTATCTATACACAATTCTTCAAAATGTACTCTTGGGACTTGCGATTCGTGTATTATTGTACTTAATCGCACATATATCACTGATAAAGTTCGTAAAGAGTCCAAAAGTCACGAATAATTGGTTACAAAACGTTTATACGTTCAAACGAAAAAACAATTCCGCCTTATCTTTTCATTTTTATCCTAATTTCAATAGCAATCTGACATAGTATCTGACAAATCCAAATGACAACTTACGTGCCATTAATACAGAAGGAGTTACTTCGATAAGTATTTATCAAGGAGTTTGAAAGTACTACACATTGACGTAAATAATATTTTATCTAGTTAAAGGGCACTTCACTATCTACGATTGAGTCAAGTACGATCCTTTCATGACTAGGGTAACCACGAGTAAGTAAAAGTACTCTTGGTCACCCTGGGGTAGCAAAACGGGGTGACCACGAGTCCGACGGGACCAAACAAAGCCGGTAGGTAGTAACAGTAGCAAGGTATTTGGTGTACCTATGTATTGTCTTGTTAAGAGTTTGTTTGAATTTCCAAAAAAATATACATAAAGTTTAAAATAAAGTGAAATATGTTGTTTTACGCCATTATCTGGTAGGATGACCACAATTTGCAACAACAAAAATAAACCTTTCTGATAGTTGTAAAAATAGGCCTAAAGGCCAAAGGGTTAAACCGCAGCGATGTCTTTCTTTCTGAAACCAAGTCAAAATCAACTTGACTTTACCAATTACCATTTTACCTATTGCTAAAAAATAATACAGGTAAAATAGCATATTTTGTAGGCAATATATTATGTAAATCCATGGTGCTTGGTTTATAATATAACTTTATCTTGGCATTAGAAATGAGGATCTGCCCAGTCTTCCCAAAGTTTAGGGGTAAATAGTACTCCTTTCCAAAGGGGTATGGACGGGGGTAGTTTTAAAGGATGCATATTGTACAAACTAAACAAGTGAATTATCAGTATTTTTTGCGCTGAATCGAATGAGATCATTCCCATACTCAAAGGATTAATATTTTGCGAGATATTAATGATTCTTGGTAAAAAAGGAAGAAACAAATCAGTGTGTAGAACTAGGCAGATAAGAAGGCAATTCTGTCACATTTCACGACCATGAGCTAACTGACAGCAGTAAAACAATGCTAATCTTATTTGTTGTATGTAAAGAAATAGAAATAGCAGCGTGTTTTGACTGCTGTCTACATAATTCATATTCAGAAACTTCATGGTTGTGCCATGTGTCAGGCAGGGTTGACTTCGTATCGGCCGGGCACTTAAGTGTCTGTAGACTGTGTGTTAGTTTTTAAGGATAACGTGTTTGAAAAATTGACAGCGATAGTGTTGAACACATTGTTGGGCCAGATCTCTGCTTCATTTGTGAGAAGCTAGTGGCGGATGTTGACAGAGTTACGCCAGGTTAGGAAGCCATAGAATTCATCAAGCGGTTCAGTAAACGCTAAGAAGATGAGAAACACTTTTTTCTCCGTGGCGATGGTTGCGTAATTGTTGTTCACCGTAACTGCAGAAAATTATTTACAAAAATACCACCAAAAAATAGAAGGTCAGTGCATGGACATGGACCGGAAATGTGCAACTATTGCTTATTGTTTGATTTCTCTGGTCCGGCTGCGGTCCTTTTTGTCACTAATATTGTTAGGTGTTTATATTCAACAGAACATTTGACCCAAAATCCTCATGTTGTCATTTTCACCTTGTTGTCGAACTTGGGGTTGTGCAGCTCATACAAGTATGTGAAGATATTGGAAACATCAAAATGGGCACTGGTCCCACCAATGATGATGAGCGGTAAGCGAGTACAGCCAGCAATCAACTATTAATATATGTGTCTCGTTTCTTGACCCGGGATCTATATTTTTTGTTTCGACAAACTTTTGGAAAGAATTCTCGCCGGCAGTGTGAACTGCCAGCGATCAACTATTAATATACGGGTCTCTTTTATTGACAGGGGATCTTTATATTTTGTTCGTTTCTTGGGCGAGAAAATTGCTCCTCGCCTTTGGTGGGCCCAGTGCCTTATGGCCCCTGAGCATACGATAAAGCAGGGAACGTGTGTTTAGTTTGTTTTCGACAATTGTAATTTCAATGTAAATACAATAGAGTTTCACTACATGGCTGGAATAAAATGTATCACGCCCTCTGAACCTCTATTTTAGGCGCCAAAATTCAAATCGTATTTGACCTGTTACGGTATTGTTTTTATGTCGGCCGCCATTACTGTCAAGAAAAAAAGGATAAAAAATCCTTCTGCTTTCAAAACTCTTCCATTCATCAGGGCTCCTCCGTCTCTCTCCAGGGCTTTTGATTGTGTGCAAGATCTTGGCTTAAGCAAGTTTATAGCTTATAGCTGCTGCTGGGGCTTTGGGCAGGATCCTTCCGAGCCTTCCACCTGCTGAATGCCGTTCGGCCCATTCTGTGAGAGTGGTTAGGTCGTCGAATCCAACTCGGATGGGCAGCGTTCGGTAAGCTACGCACTATCTTCTCGTCCCAAATACCACAGTGCCTCAAGACAAAAGTCTTTGATCAGTGTGTGTTGCCATGCCAGTGATGTCGTATGGATCCGAGACATGGTCGCTTACAGTGGGCCTCATAAGAAAGCTCAAGGTCACTCAAAGGGCGATGGAAAGAGCTATGCTGGGTGTCTCCTTGCGAGATCGAATCAGGAATGAGGAGATTCGCAGGAGAACTAAAGTAACCGATATAGCTCACCGGATTGCAAACCTTAAGTGGCAGTGGGCGGGGCACATTGCTCGTAGAACTGATGGCCGTTGGAGCGGAAAGGTTCTAGAGTGGCGACCGCGAACCGGGAGACGAAGTGTTGGCAGACCTTCCACAAGGTGGACTGACGATCTGATAAAGGTCGCGGGAAACCGCTGGATGACAGCAGCAGAGGACCGATCGTTGTGGAAAACCTTGGGGAAGGCCTTTGTCCAGCAGTGGACGTCTTGCGGCTGATAATGATGATGATGGTTAGAACAAAACATGGAGCGACGTCTTACCATCTAACACAGCTCCTAACATGGCACGGCTACTTGGGAAAACATCTTCCCAAAATAGCGGACAGGGAACTAACAGCAGCCTGTGTCCATGGCATACTGCGGAGGGTATGCCATGGACACAGACCAGAACACGCGTGAAGAATGCGCAGCCTAGGCGGTGCCTCGTGCTGCTCTGTCTATGGAAATAGGAGCAGACCTGTCACAACCGACCGTCACGAAAGCCATGATCGAAAGTGATAATAAATGGCCGGCGGTAGGAACTTTTAGTAACGCAGTTATGTAGTTAAAGGAAGCGGCAATGCGTGAGCAAGAAACCGATCTTAACGCTCTCCCAATACGTCGCAGAAGACCAGGCAGGCGTCGGTTGGCACATGTCAACCGGTTGCCGCCGTAATGGGAACCCGTGGGCGATGGGCCGGGGGATCCATCGCTTGCACTTAAGGATCCTGAGCTAAAAGGCCTCCCGAGTTTTCCGGTGTGCCTTTGATGGAGAATGAAAAAAAAACCCTGTTAAAGACGGGCCCGTAAGGGCTAACGCTTATATGTAGACGAGTTAACGAATGGAATACCACTCCCGCGACCTCATCCAAGTGGGAGAAGGAACACCTCAGGTGTTTCAGTTGGTGTGAGTCCGACATAACCACTCATCCCCGCCCGGGTCGATTGGTATCCATAATGGATCTCTGCTGAGAAAAAAAAAGGTGTTCGTCACTTTTGACTGGCCCTTATATTGATACCTTAGTTCACACTCGTACTAATTACAAAAAAAACAAAGTTTACTTTTTTATTTCCATAAATATGAAATTAATTTCTGCGTCGTTTACTCTCCTCAGAAATCTGTAAAGCTCCTTCTATTAAAAACGATGTGACACTAACTGCGACGGATGTGTGTAATCTTATACTAACATCCATTTATTTTTTTAATGTTACGAACGCATAGTGTAAATTATTGAAGGTTGATAGACTTAAATTCAAAGAAATGTACATCCATCCTAAGAAAATTTAATCCCATCGAAAAGTTACATTTTTTTGACTGCAATAATGAAGTAGGTAGTTTTAGTACAAATTCTTACAAAACAATTGGGACACGTTCGTTCATCAGAAGTGTTTTTAATCGATTTTGTTGCTTGAACTTGTTATCTGCCCAAAAATGTTAAGCCATTTTCATAAGTCTATAGTTGAATTGTATCCCATTATTTTATTAGGCATTGCTGCGTTTACTTCTTTCAATACTAAATTCAAATTCTTTACTGATTCATTCCTACAATGTCATTTAGCGCGGGCGCCGCGCCACGCGCCACCGCCAGGTTCGAGCTGCACGCGTTCTCTTTCTAACTCTTTTTAATAAATATATCATTCTTTGTCGGACACTTCATACACGTATGTTGCTAACCTGATCGGTCAGTCGTTGAGCCGAGCGAACCCGGGCAACAACGCGGCCCCTCTTTTAGATGGAGGACATAATTAAGTAGGTAGTTAGACCAAATGTTTAGTAAGGGCCGAAAGTTAGTCAACTTAGTAAAACAGAATGATCAAACACGCGAAGCATCCTCATATGATACTGTCAATGAAGCAAAATCGACTTTGAGTGAAATTCCCTCACAAAAGCCGGATAAAAGTAAGTAAAAAGATGATTTTGTATGTATACTCGTATTTGTTGTAAAGTTACTTGTTGTTGTTAGTGAGTTGTGTATATAACTTTAAAGCCTTGGGATCATATTTACAATAAAATATTTAAGACCTTGACTGCACATTGCTACTGTTTAGTTATGCTAAACGTACAGTTAATACAGATGTGCACCAGCGTTTTTACTTTTTATAAGGAATTATTTTGTGCTGACAGTACTTAGTATCTTTGAACGCATTATTGAAAGTGATGTGAAACGCTTATTCAGTAAGCTAATTGCACTTAACACAGTTGTGCACCAGCATTTTAAATTAGTAGAAATATTTTTCTTGTGCTAACAGTACTTAGTATCTTTGTACACATTATTGGAAGTTATGTTAATCGATCTTTCCCTAAGCTAAATGCACTACAAACATTTGTGCATCAGCATTATAAATTTATGAAAAAAAGTATTTTGTGCTAACGGTGCTTACTATCATTGTACAAATATTAGAAGTGATGTTTACATGATTTATTGTTATCTGGTTGTACCTTTTTGTAAGCTAAATGCACTTAATAGATGTGTGAAGCGATTTTGGAAATATCATTATTTTGTATAATTTGTATGAAATTGTCTGGCATATAAAAGTGACAACTTTTTTTAATTTTTATTTGCATATTTTGTCGTATTACAGATGCAGTATTAGAAAGACCCTGTGAAATCAACGAAGCCGCAGTATTGGTTGATGAATCTATTAACTCCAGTACTTCTTAACACAGTGAGATTTTAACACATGTTATAATCCCGGGATCACCAATTTTAAGTAACAGTTCGTTGGAGATGAACTCTGGAAGCATACCGGAAAATTTTGTAGCAAAATCAGCTGACAAAAAATCAACTGTTTCAGTATAACACATAGAGACTACGAATCACAACTTAACCTGTCACTTTGACAGCAACAGATCAACACCAGTTAATACCTCATCAAAATATTTTACCATTTAGATTCTGGGTCAGCTATAGAAGATTCTAGTAATAACTTAGACCATGCTTCAAATATTATTACGGACTTACATTTCTGAACAATTTCGGAAAAAGGCAGTATCGAAATCGGATCAATGTTGCTTAAATGGCATTATATGCAGTCAATAACATCCCTCATTTAAATACAGTTGATTTGAAGTTCATGGAGTCAGGACATTTATATCTCGATGCAGATTCTATGCACGCGAGTATTGAGAGAGCTCGTAAGCATAAAAGTATATTCACTCCACGTGACTATTCGTTAGTTATACAATCTGCCAGATAAAAGCCGAAACCCTACGATATTTTTATATCAAAATATGACAGCTTTAACGATCTTAAAACGTTGGAAAAAGAATTGAACTGTAACACGACAAAAAATACCAAAAAAGAAACCGTGCAATGGTTAAAAGTTAAATGGCTACGATTTAGTTAATTATTTCCGACCTCGATACTTTATAAATATGAGTTACAAGATCCAGAATTTATGAAAATTAGTCTTTGTAAGACACGAAGTTTAAAAAAAGAGCAAGAATGCATTAAAATTTTGCGAACTCCTCTGAAGAAAGCGTACGAGTCCAAAATGCATCTTTCACAAGCGAAAAAAAAAGATCTTTCACGCTTCTTCAGGACGATGTTATTCCTTCAGAATATGCTAATTACTACAATAATATTCCTTGTGCAGCCCAAATTACTCATGTTCTTACTGATTCTAAAGAATCCGATGATGATGAATAGATAACAAAATAGTAAATACTATAGTTCTGACTGATTCATATTTTAATGACGAACTGATTAGTATTCGTTTCTAACTGATTATAAAATACTGACCAAGTACAGTGTTAAAGATGTTTTAATACGTTTAATAACTTAAAACTACGATAGATAGTCACGTCGGGACCTAAGGTAAAAAATAATTCGATCTCAAGATTTAAGAGTAGGTATTGTGTTTATAAACATGTGTTTTTTTTTATTTCAACTTTTTTTTTTTGGCATAGGGAAGGCAACCGAGCACACAGGCCACCTGATGGTAAGTGGAAACTGTGACCCATAGACATTAGCATAAGACTGCAAATGCGTTGTCAGCCCTGAGGACTAAGATTAATTAATTAATTAATTAATTAATTAATGTGATTTATGTTAAATTCTTCGATAGTGTTAGATTAGTGTCCTTATAAAAGTAATTGTGTTAAAAAAAATATGTTGAGCACAGGCTCGTGTTATGTTTATCATTTAAAGTTTATGACGCTTATAGCTTAACTGATCTTGTTTAGTATTTTTAAGTTTAAGTACAAAAAAAAAACTAAAAACCACAAAATGTATTTAAATTATATTTCCTCCTTATTGTACGTGTTTTTATCATGGAATAAATATAATCGCTAATGTCTTAACTGCAATGATTTCATACTTTTGACGTGCACGCTTGTATTAATTGAGCGAGCGGGCTACTTAAACATAATTTTTTAGTACAAAGACTTTATAATTGTAAATAAATATTTAACATAATTTAATCTCAAAGACCTATTCTAAGACACAAGTTATAAATTGTTTTTTTCCCCACCATTGATAAGATATTCACCTACAAAAATAAGAATTGCTCTCCTGTAAGAATTGCAAAACTGTAACTAGTACGAGTGTGAACTAAGGTATCGATATATGAAAGCAGTGAGAATCAGACTGTTTGCACGTCCCGATAAAACTGCTGTCAGTATTCGAGGCTTTCACCAAGTTATATCCGTGTTACGATCTATTGGATACATAATGGCCGACTCAGGCTGGCATGATATTTTAGCAACTGTTTATGCAGAAAACACTGTAAAACACATTTCAACAGGGCATGCTTGTGCACGAGCAGTACGTGCCAGTTTAGTGGCTACTGCTACATGCGTATTGCATAAAGGGCGTCCGCGAATTCGTACGCGTAGAATTAGTTTCCCGCTACTCCAAAATGTGAATTTCCAAAAATCCTTTCTTAGTGCTCACTTACATCATGAATGGAACCCCTGTACCAAATTTCAAGTTTATAGATACAGTAGTTCCGGCTGTGCGTTGATATTTAAGTCACTCAGGTTTGCCTTTATATAATAGAAAAAGATGATTTTAGAAAATGTCAATATGACTCTCTAGGAAAAAGAGGCTATTGAAAACTTGATAAATAACTTCAGAAATTTCCCTCCCAGCAAGGAAGAAGTTTCTTCAAACATCAGAGCTGTTACTTTCAAGTGTTTATTTACCAAAGAAATTGAGAGAATAAAAAAGACGAAGTGCGTGCAGTGCAAAATTGTGGGTCCGTAACTTTCTCGAAGCAGAAATAACGAGCGAATGGACGATGCACCTAAAACAGTAACACTAATGATTCCTTTTTTGCGGCCAGTGGACACCTTCACTATGCTAAAGCCTGCCACATTTATTTGGAAGCAGATAACAATATTCCATTTGAAATAATTCCATCACATTATGAGACGTTCAAAACTGGGTACTTCACCACCAGACGTACTAACAAATTTTGCAGTGGCACGTCCCCTGACATGGTGATTGAGCAGACGGCGAACAGGCAGTTTAAAGTGATGGGAGGCATAGTGAGACAAGGTTTCACTGTTGTTGTTCTCAACGCATATATTGTAACAAAACCAGCATTTCCTTATCTGGAGTTAAATTTATGACGTCATTTAAACAACACGTTGATGCGAGAGAAAGTCGCATACAAAAGGACAACAAAGATCTTATTAAAATCCTGCATTTTAATTTCACAATATATTTGCTAGTTCATCCAGCGATGTTGTTTCACTGGGTAATGGGATTACAGGCAACGATTCAATGAATTGCCATATGGCTAAAGAGGTTGGAAAATAATCCATGCCTGAGTTGATTGAGGAACAGTTTTCAGAAATATATATATATCCTCCTCATCGATTTCAATGACGGCGACCCAGACTATTTTTTTAAATTTAAAATATATAATTAAATACTTAAATATACGATTTATTTCCTAGCGTGAGCTCTAATGTGGCTGATAAAAGAACGCTAAACCTAGATGGGAGACCATTAGAGGAGTTACCGCATTTTAAGTATTTGGGTAGTAATATCCGATACGACAACACCTTAGCTTCGGAGATACCATCGCGCATAGCAAACGCCGCAGCAAATTTCGGACGACTCACTGATCGTGTCTGGAGGTCCCATGACCTTAAGCTCGAGACTAAAATTAGCGTTTACAAGGCGCTAATCCTACCAGTCCTCCTATATGGTGCTGAGACATGGTGCCTGTACAAAACAGACATAAAGAAGCTCGACACATACCACCTTAGGTGTCTAAGATCTATTCTGAAGGTCAAGTGGCAGGACCGGGTCTCTAATTCTGAGGTTCTGCGTCGCTCTGGGATGGATGGCATGGAAGCTTTTCTCATGCAGCGCCAGCTCAGGTGGTGTGGGCACGTCTTCCGTATGGATGACCACCGGTTACCCAAAGTTGTCTTCTATTCTGAGATGGCAGAGGGTAAACGAAAGCACGGCGGTCAGCATCTGCGCTACAAAGACGTGCTTAAAAGACACCTAAACGCCTGCGCTATTGACCCGTCCGGTTGGGAGGAGCTCGCTTCAAAGAGGTCTTCGTGGCGTACTACTACCTTTAAGTCTATCAGAGCTTTTGAGGAAAACCGGCTGAAAACGCTTGACCTAAAACGCCAAATTCAAAAAGATAGACCCAAGCCCTCCTATACCTACACTTACAACTTTCAGGGTCAGCTCTACTGTATAACATGCGACAGGATATTTAAAACTAAGTTTCAGAAATAAAGACGATAACGAGTAACCATGTCTGTGCACTTTCTGCAGTAAGTACATCAGTTGTGGTCGAGAACAAAATCTATCAATATTGATCCGATGATGTTGTATCAACGAATGCTTATGTTGAAAAATCCGAATGAAGATTTATCTACATATTTCAGATATGAAATATAGCATTGTTTTTTTTTACAAGTACTGGTATGAGAACAAAATACTAAGTCTCCCGTATGAGGAATTCGGAAGTTTGAATGACGATGAGTTGATGAAAAGTGATATGTATATTATCGATGGGGGCTACCTATGTAGGTACAGTAAGATGGAATAAGATTACTAGTCGATCATACATGTTTTCCTATTTTATGTGAAATATCTGCAAAACCATTAACAGTCAAAGCACCTACAGTCATCGTAATTGATGAGGACAGTGACAGCACCAAACGTAGTGAACAACTTCACCGGTACCGATATTTTTCTCTTTACTTCATAATTTAATAGTTCTAATCCAGTTCACGAAAACCAAGATCGATTCCTGGCAATTTCTGAAAACAAGAAACAATTGATAAATTATATGTTTTTGCTAATAAAATACGACTTTTGACTTGGAGTATTTAAATTTTTTCCAACAAAATTCTTAATTTCTCGCAAAATATTGATCCAATAAGTATGTATAGGTATGGTCTCCTTCAATACAGCGTAAAAAATACAAATAAAATGACATTTCACTTGCCTAGTTTTTAGTTCATTTTGAGGGTAGGACGCCTAAATTATGGTATGACTTGGCAGATCCTCATTTCTCGTACCAAGATGAAAGTATAAACTAAGTTTCATTGATGTACATAATTTGCCGCCAAAATGCCATGGGTATTTAGACTTACTCTATCCGTATTAAACGGTCACCGTGACTTTACACGGCGATAATGCTTTTTGACATTCATAGGTGCATTATATTATGCCTAAATTGAAGAATAAAGAACTTTGACTTTGACTTTGATAAAATAGTTTAGTTTACTTATAATCAGGCACTTTGAAAAATCTAATGTTTCGATTGATTTTTATAACTTCTATTCATTACATTTCAACATCAAAATGCAAGATAGAATATTTCCATTATGCCCCTTAAAACGTTCTTGTCATGTGGATTTTAAACCTATATTCCATATATATATATATATATTTATTTATTTATTGCTTGATTGAATATTGTAATTGTATAATATCATAAGCAAAACCGGCCAAGTGCGAGTCGGACTCGCGCACGTAGGGTTCCGTACAACTATACATCTAAATAAATGTTTTTCTTTATTCTTTATTATATTGGAGTTGATTGAATGAAAGGTAAAATGCGGTTTAGGATTTGTAACGTAGATATTAAAAATACATAATATAAAAGTTCTTGTACCTCGTTGTAACTTTGATCGATGTTTTAATAACAGTGTTTTTTTTTTAAATAAGATATTGATAAGTAAACATTATAATTAGGTACTATATGCGAGCCCATATAGGCATATAGGCCCATATAGGTTTTTCTTAATTCTTTATTATATTTGAGTTGATTGAATGAAAGGTAAAATGCGGTTTACGATTTATAACGTATTAAAAAAAAACTAATTATTAGATCTCGTTCAAACCAATTTTCGGTGGAAGTTTGCATGGTAATGTACATCATATATTATTTTTACATTTATCATTCCCTTATTTTAGAAGTTACGGGGGGGGGGACACACATTTTTCCACTTTGGAAGCGTCTCTCGCGCAAACTATTCAGTTTAGAAAAAAATTATAATAGAAACCTCAATATCATTTTTGAATACCTATCCATAGATACCCCACACGTATGAGTTTGATGAAAAAAAAATTTTTGAGTTTCAGTTCTAAGTATGGGGAACCCCAAAAATTTATTGTTTTTTTTCTATTTTTGTATGAAAATCTTACTGCGGTTCACCGAATACATCTACTTACCAAGTTTCCACAGTATAGCTCTTATAGTTACGGAATAAAGTGGCTGTGACATACGGACGGACAGACGGACAGACATGACGAATCTATAAGGGTTCCGTTTTTTGCCATTTGGCTACGGAACCCTAATATTAAAAAGGACGGACTGTTGAGTTTCTTGCGGCGTTTCTTCTCAGCAGTGATCTCTTGCGAAGCGTTGATAGATTTTAGACGAGTAAAAGTACCCGGGCCTACTTACTTAATAAACATGTTTTATCTATTTATCTTAACATCATCATTCATCACATTACCGGCCTCCATGTCTATAATTGGTATATGTCCTTCGAACTCCACACTGTACTGTTGGAAAATTAAACTGGTAATTGTAATGCTTAGTCGATCTACGACGAAGGTACTTGCATCCTTAACCAGCAACTCTGTGACAGTTAAATGTGCCCTGCAAGCAGAAACAGTGATGTACATATACATATTGGCGATATAGGGCAATTCGTAGTAAGTTTATATTACCCGGGTAAATTGACCATGTTTTCATCGATATGCAAGTGCTCAATTTGTAGTGGATCCAGGATTGGTAATTCATCCGAACCATTAAGCATTAGTTCTCTGAAATTCTCAAGTAATCCCAATACTTGCTGCTCCAGCAGACTGTTTTTTGTTGTACCTGTTGAAAGTTTGGTTGATAAGTGGTTGGGATTAAGATCGATGTCAGAAACCTTGAAATACTCGTACTTAAACGCAATTATGTGTCTAATTTTCTTATCGTTACATTAAGAAAAGCAATTTCATTTTTAGGGTTCCGTACAAAAAATGAGAAAATTAAGCCCTTATAGGATCACTTGAGCGTCTGTCTGCGCGTCCGTCTGTCACAGCTAATTGCTCCGAAACTACTGGGCCGAATAACATTATAATTTTTATTCTTTTTACCAATTTAGTTGATAGATTGTTTTTGCAATAAAAATAAATATTTATATTAATAAATAATATAAATATGATTGAAAACTACTCTCGCGCTAGTATTTATCATCCCCAGTGTCTAAAATTGAACTTTTTATACATGTTTCAACTAATTGTGATTTAATCACTTTTTGTAATATTAAGAAATAGTAAAAAAATACTATATTATAAATATTTTCAAAATTGCTTTGTTGGGGTTGGATGTGAGATATATTTTACAAATAATGATTCAACCGTATCATATCTAGAGGGGCCCAAACTTGGAATGTATTGAAAATGATTGTTATTTTAATTTAAAACAAGTGATGAAAATATATTGATTTGATGTATTTTTAGAATTAGCTTAGAAAGCCTTTCATTAGATACCACACACGGTAGGTGTCAGAACAACAAAAAAAACCCATACAAAACAAGGTGACGTCATATCTTCTCTCCTTTTTAGGGTTCCGTAGTTAAACTAGGATTCCTTACAGTTTTGCCATGTCCGTCCGTCCTTCCGTCCGTCCGCAGCCTAGCTAATAGTACTAGAAAGCTGTAATTTAGCACGAATTTACATATCGGTCACGCCAACAAAGTTGTAAAATAAAACCTTGTTTTTTAGTGTACCCTACATACATGTTACGTGGGGATGTATTTTTTCTTCTCGTCTTCCCTTAGTGTGGGGTGTCGTTGGATAAGTATTTCAAAGATATTGTGGTTTTATGTGGAAACAATTTTTCGATTAAGCTTAAGCTTATGAAATTTTAAGCTTTGAGCTGCTATTTTTTGTTAGAGTCATGTGCGCGAGGTCTAATTTGTTTGTAGTAACGGCTTCGGAACCCTACACTGAGCATGGTCCGACATGCTGTTGCATGGTTTTTTTGTTTTTTTCCCTATGCTACGGGTCAAATTGATTCTTATGGCCTAAAGATGCATCGTTCCGATTTTCATGCTTTTAACACTATTAGTAGCTTTTTTGTCGTACCGCTAGGACTATGAACATTTCCGAGAAAATACGATGGAAAACAATTATACACTACATCTGTTAAAGCTCTTCGAATAGTTGTCAATTAAGGTTGTACCATGAGTCACTTAAACTTCTTCTTCTTCTCAGCGTGGGACCAAATAAGACGACTCAAGCCAGTCTTATAAACATTTAAATGACTTTGAAACATAGATAAGAATTATATTTTCACGCTAAACTCTCTGGCGTATGGCATGCGTATCTTATCATTAAACAAAGGTGTTATTTGAATCAGATTTTGTAATTACTAATAAGTAAATTCAATAATGATAACAGCCTTGACTAATAAGAAAATGTTTACGAAAGGATAATTTGCCTTTATTATTGAAAGAAATCACCAATCAAACTTTACAAATGTAATACGAATGTACAAATCGACATTATTGTCAACCTATTATTGTATACAAAACGTTACAAATTTGTAAAATTGTAGGTACGTACACTTGTTAAGTTTTTTGGGAATGGTAATAAAATTGAAAATAATTGTAACGTTTACTTAAAATATCCTGATCCTGACATCAGCAATAGATCATTTGAAACTTAAAAAACTATCAATTAAAAATAATACTTTTGAGCGAACACAGTCATAATTGTACGGGAATACTTATTTATATCAAACCCAAAAGGAACTATCTACCGAGTTTTATCCGAACACAGCAAATAAGGAAAAAGTAAAAAGAGTCTTAAAGTACTTTGTTGATTACACCGATGTAACGAACTTGAACGAATTAGAAGGTCAAAGTCAGCCTGCAAGTCAAAGTTTTTAATTTTAATTAATGCGACTGAAGGTCTACAAATACTTGAAGACATTAAATCTAGGTACGTTATGTACGATTTCTGCCGCGCTCGTCACGCCGCCGCATCGAAGCTACATTGTGCTTAACAAAGAAAATTGAAGCGTCTTTCTAAATATACTGTGATTAAAATTCAAAGTTCATCGTTGTAAATGATGCTCAAGCGAGAACCCGGGCGGGTGGGTCGCAAGGTGTGTAAATTCCACGCAAATATGATCATTAATTGACTGTATAGACGCTTTGATTTCCTTAAGCGCATTGTACTTACGCTGTGGCGCGACACTGTCAGTGGAAATGGCACATTACGGAGCTTATCTTAAGGTTTATTGACTTTGACCTATTTGATCATATAATTCGTTGAGATTTTATAAACTAGTAAGAAAATACTTTTACCGTAGACATATTTTTTTGCTATGTGTAGCTGCCTAAAATTATATCAAGAACGTTGACAACCAATATAATAAGCACATAGTGAATAAAATGTCCGCAAACTATATATACACATATCAAGTACGAGCATCGCAAACTGCTCTCATAATGTTCTCTGTAATATTCATAAACTGGAGGCTATTAGCTACATACTGAAATTAGTTTCGTAACGGTATCAAATAAATTAAATTTAAATTTAAATTAGACGTCTCCTTCTAACGATCTGCCAAGAACTTCTGACAAAAAATAACTGTCTGATTTCATGAGCCGAATAACTAAAGCGCTGTCCCTTTCTCTCAAACTTTTTTTTTTCGAATAATAATGTAATAATGTGGTCGCCTTTTTGTGTTAAATCGTAAAAAATATTTCTTATCTTGATCCAAGTTAAGAGTGAAGAGTAAATTGTGATAAGGTTTTCTTGCATCTCATGCCATAGACCCAATTATGGTTCTGCAAAAACCTCGTGAATACAAAAACGGGATAAACTTTTCTATCTATCTTTAACACTTTTTCTTTGATTAGGTACGTGCCAACTACGAAACCTAAGATTAGTGTCAGATAAGAGAAAGCTTTTATTATTGTGTCATTGTCAATAGTAAATAATCACAGGGAGCTTTATGTTTGGATCCAGTCCATAAGACAAATCCATAAGACCAGGAAACAAGTCTGGTGATCCCCGTGTTATCAATATAAGAGCACTACAATATTCCAACTCGGGAATTTATTATAAACTGTACTTTGGCGACGGCTGGAAACTGTAACCCCAATGCTTTAAACGACGGTCACCCTTGTCCCATAACCTCCGAAAACTATACCGCGGATCTTTGCCGATCACTAAAGAGCAGCGATTCCTCGAGATTTACATAAGTAGTTTCTATGACTTTTTACGCTACGAACAGTTAAAACAAAGGATTTTTGTTGCTTTCGTTGCAATGTTGCAATGAATTTAGTATGTTTTAAGCAAATAGATTTAATATTATGGGTAATAAAGTGGCCATGTGGAAAAACTTTGATCGTAAGTATCAGGAATAATATCTCGTGTTTAGTCGCAAAATACGCGTGAAAATAACAAGAACATTGATTTCAGCTATTGGACGGTTTGGTGACGCTAATTGATAGGGGTATAACCCATTCGATATTGAGGTGTTAATAGTATCGATAAAGATATCAATGTCGTATGAAGATTAATTAAAAAATTGCAACTTTGACAGCGTAGAACTAGTTTTTCTTTCGTTCTTCAAGAACTTAAAAATCTACAATTATATAATATCTCATATCCTCTTTGGGGACCAAGTAGTCTTATTACAAAAAAATATTAAATTAGGGGTTCAGACGTTTCTATGAGAGAGAGAGAGAGAGAGAGAGAGATACACTTCCGCATTTATGATATTAGTATGTCGTGTGGTGCCAGCTTAGAATTGCACCACCCCAACTCTTCCCGTGGGTTTCGTAAGAGCCGACTAAGGGACAAACACCGGGGAGCGGGCAGCAGCGCCTCCTGTAGAACAACTCCAACATTGTTGTGTTAACACCTTTGTAATAAAAATGATACACGAACTCATTTGTTTTATTGTACCGGGACGACCCCAGAGAGTAAATAGGCTGCCTGCGATCCCCAACCCGCATGCCCAGCGTGGGGTTTATGGGAACTAACCCCCGATGATGATTGAAGCCAAAAGAAAATGGCCCCCAGTTTCTGGCCGCCTCGCTTTTCCTGGCCACGGTCGTGGCAGGGGGTGCTAAGAATCCCAGGGCTAACTCAGGCTACCATACATGGTTAAAAAACCTGATCCTGACTACGTTTAACGGGCGCACTCTGTATTTGGCCGATTATTGGCAACATATTAGTTAAATTAATTAATGAAGTTTTTGTTTCTGGTGTATACCCTGCCGTACTTAAAAGTACTAGAGTGTGCCCTGTGTTTAAGGGAAAAGGAGACAAGTGTGAAGTAAACAATTATAGGCCGATAACGATAGTTCCTACCATCTCTAAACTAATCGAGTCAATCCTGTCGTCGCACATTATGAGCCACCTCGAGGATAACGACCTACTGTCGGACCGTCAATTTGCGTATCGGCAGAAGATGTCAACGACCGCGGCAGCGTGTAAAATACTTGACTGCATTGTTACTGGTCTGGATGAGAGGTACAAGGTAGCGGGTATTTTGTGTGACTTGTCCAAGGCCTTTGACGTGATCAATCACGGAATGCTTCTGGACAAGTTACATCACTACGGCGTCAACGATGTCAGCCACCGTCTACTCACGTCGTTTCTGTCCGGCCGTCAACAGGCAGTCAAGTTGTCCGCAAACGGCAAAATGATCCAGTTTATGACCGAAAGTGTGAGTCTAGGTATTCCTCAAGGGTCTGCATTAGGAAACACACTGTTCCTGATTTACATGAATGACCTTCCGACGGCCATTACAGCTGGCTTGTCAGTGCTCTTTGCGGACGACACAACTGTTGTGGTTAGTGCGCGCACGTATGAACAGCTCGGGGAGAAAATCCATGTTGCGTGCCAACAGTTGCAAACCTGGTTTTCGGCTAACGGTTTGATTTTAAACATCTCCAAATCTAATACCATGGTTTTCTCAGGCCGAAGTATCACCCTTATAGGTATAGGTATAGGTTATGGCGGGCTCTTTTCCGCAACTCGACGACTTAAAAACTGCGCCTATTTTGCGTGAGGGGTTGGTGGTGTTACTCCTGCCAACCCAGTTCTACCAGAAAGCCTAGCAGACCCTTGACGTTGCCGACGGCGTCTGGTAGCGATCTCGGTGTTCCGAGATGACGTGCCCGGTATGTTGCCACCCCCGGGCATTCCATGATGACGTGGGCTGCGGTTTCCTCCGCCGCCATGCATGCTCTGCACAGGGGGCTGTCTGTAACACCTAAGTTGAACAAGTGTTTGTTAAATAAGGCATGGCCGGTTATGGCTCCAGTTAGCAGTCGGAGTTGGGCCCTTTTGAGCAGTCGTAACTTACGCGACAATCCGGGATTGATTGTCGGAAGAGCTTCCTTGCTTTGCCTGCAGGTGTTTAAGTATCACCCTTACTGCGTGCGTGGCAAACAGTCCGATGCCGATATGCAATGAATGCAGGTTCCTCGCCTTCACACTTGACTCTTATCTTAACTGGAAGTGCCATGTTGACAAATTGTGCGATAGACTGAGTGGTGCCGTCTTTGCGTTGCGTAAACTGGGAAGGCTTATTGCAAATGATGCATTAATACAAGTGTACTTTGCATATTTTCACTCCCTAATGTCGTATGGCACGCTCCTATGGGGAAACTCCACGGATGCCAATAGAGTGATGATCATGCAAAAGCGTGCCTTACGCACGTTAGCTGGGGTGAAACCTAGGCACTCTTGCAGGGGCCTTTTCGTGACGTACCGCATATTGACGCACTGCTCAGTTTACATTTTCCAAATAATAATGTTTGTAAGAAATAATATTTCCTCCTTTGCACGCGTGAATATTCCTGGCAAGGAGCTCCGCCACACCGGGCGTTAGAGAACAGTTCCCCGTCGCATGGCACTTGCGGGTAAGAACCCGCGTGTCATCGGTCCCACGTACTACGAGCGTCTACCCGCCAAACTTAAAAATTTACAATCCAACGAAGCATTTAAACATTAGCTGAGAAACCTTTTATTGAATAATCCGTTATACTCCGTGGATGAATATATGAAAATGGAATACATACTTGTACGTGCGGGAAGGAAGTGAGTGAGCTGGGACGACATGGCCTTTCATGTTTTAGAAGTGCTGGCCGTTTGTACCGCCACGGCACAATTAATGATCTGATCCGTCGTTCGCTTGCCACTGTCTCTGTGCCTGCTGTCCTGGAACCAGCAGGTTTGCATAGAGACGATGGCAAGCGACCACACGGAGCTACGTTGGTGCCGTGGAAACTAGGTAGGGCACTGGTGTGGGACGCGACGTGTGTTGATACATTCGCCCTTTCTCACGTCCAGTCAACCCGTAATCGGGCCGGTGCAGCAGCTGAACAGGCCCAAACCAACAAGAGCCGCAAATATTCATCATTATTAAATAATTACGAATTTGTGGCGCTTGCGGTGGAAACAATGGGACCTTGGTCAGCTGACATGAAAAGTTTTATTAAGGCCCTGTCATCCCGGCTCATCGACACCTCCGGAGACCCTAGAGCTGGCGCTTACCTTTCCCAAAGGATTGGGCTAGCCATCCAGAGAGGTAATGCAGCCAGTGTCTTAGGGACCATGCCGCGAGCGGACCTGCTAGAGGGGGTGTTCTTTTTATAGTGGTGTTTATGTTTAATTTTTAATATTTGAGTAACTTAGTTTTATTTTATTTTATTTTAAATAAGTTTAGTTTTAACTTTAACTTTTAAATTTTAATGTAAAGTCCGTATTTATAGTTGTATGAAAATGGAATTGTAAATTTATTATTTTGTTGACATTTTGACATCGGACAAATGACCATTATTAGATGTTAAACTTTTATTGTTTTAATTTATGAATTATTATTGTATTCTATTCTTTGATTATTAATATTTATGTTTTGACGATCTCAATGTAATTTTGTATTTTTTGACATGCAATGCAACTAATATTGTAATACTTATTACATTGACAAATAAATAAAAATAATAATATATATATCAGATATATGTATAAGTAACAAAAATGGCATTCAACAATGTATCTTCAAATATTTAAACCAAGCATTTCTTACCTGAGAAGAAAACACCGTGTGGAAACAAAAATATGCCGGACATGGTAAAGGTGCCTTCCCACTACACCGTATCATACCATGGCCGTAATAGGAACACACATACATACATGTCAGCCGAAAGACGTCCACTGCTGGACATAGGTCTCCCCCAAGGCTCCCCACTCAGACCGGTCTTGTTTTTTTCGCATCCACCGAGCTCCGATGCTTACGAGGTCGTCACTCCATCTTGTTGGAGGCCTACCTAAAGCTCGTCTTCCGGTCCGCGGACGCCACTCCAGAACCTACTGATCCCATCGGCCATCAGTCCTGCGAGCAATGTGCCCCGCCCACTGCCACTTCAGTTAGCTATTGTTCGGGCTATGTCGGCAACCTTAGTTCTACTGCGGATATCATCATTTCTGATTCTATCATGCAGAGAAACCCCGAGCACAGCCCTCTACATAGCCCTTTGAGTGTCTTTGAGCTTCCTTATGAGGCCCATTGTTAGCGCTCACTGGTCAAAGACTTTTGACTTCAAACTTTTCGGTAATTTAACCGAAAAGGTGCTGCGAAGCTTCCCGAACACTGCCCAGCCGAATCGAATTCGACGAGTGACCTCTTTCTCAAAGTTGGACCTACCTAACTGGACCATTTTCCCAGGTAAATATAATCGTCAACAACTTCGAGCACAGAACCTCCGACTACCGCGGGTGTTGGCGCGACATGGACATTGGAATGACTTTCGTCTTGCCCATGTTCATTTTCAATCCAACTCGGTCGGAAGCTCTACTGAGGTCAGCGAGCATTGCACTTAGGTCCTCCATGGTTTCAGCCATGACTACGATGTCGTCGGCGAATCGAAGGTGAGTGATGTACTTACCATTTATGTTGATACCTCGTCCTTTCTAGTCCAGAACCTTAAAAGCATCCTCCAATAGGAACGTGTCTGACAAAAAAGTATTCTTTAAGTATTGAAAAGTATAAGACTATGCCCACTAGATCGTTCCGTCACCGACCGACATTTTAATACTAATTACCTCCCGGGCCTGATACGTTCATAGTAAGGTCATGGTGTGGTATGGTGTATTGAGATGAATCCATTAAACTTGACTGTTCAACTGACAGCACTTGTTTTAACGAGCGTTAATGGGCGTTTCTTTAAAAGTTGGTACCTAGTTAAGGGGAAAATTTAGAAACGGTAACTTTTCCACTGAGTTACGAAAATTAGTTAAACTTTTATAAAGACAAATTGTGGTATCTCAGACAACTCCTGTAGCAAGTGCAAGCATATAACTAACGGGTGAGGATTGGAACTAATTCATTTATTGAATTTGAGTTACTGCTAATTGGCTTTGACAGGTAGTATATACTCGTAAATGTACGACTAAATATTGTAACTTAGCGGAAAAGTTAACGTTTCTTAATTTTAGTTCTTAACTAGGTACAAACTTTAAAAAAACCTTAATAACCCCCTGCCCTCTCTCCGCACCAATTGTGTGAGGATTTGACTAATAAGAAATCAAAGCGTCCATAAATGTTATTCACTATTTTGAGTTAGAGCGCTATTTAGTACAAGCAAAAAAGGCTGACTACAGGACCCTGGCTGACCACTGGTGCCTTTATCCTAACCATTTAAAATCCAACATCGTAACTTTAAAAACCTTCCAATTGCTGTCGTAGTTAGGTACGGTACTTACTTACGCAACGCATATAACCGATATCCACAATTAACTTAATCATGCTATTCTACCTACTCTTCGCGGCCTTCTCAAACATCCAAACGTCATGATAATTATCTTATTATGAAACAAAGTTGCTTGCCACGTCTGTCTGACTGTATATACGCTAAGTTCCTCCTCCTAAGCCACGCAACTAATTTTAATGCGGATTTCACTATCAGTTATATATTTTTTCACTTAAAGGAACATTAAAAAAAAAAACTAGCGTGGCCTTGACTGCGTCTCGGCCGCGCCACTTTGTACTTGCCCTGCTTCGGTTTTTTTTACGGTCACTGCAGATGTATCTATTGTTGTTCAAAGAGACAAAAGCCGACTCACCGGTTTTTGAGGAATCTGCTGATACAGATCCCAAAACGCCAATCAATAACACTGCGCGCAGCCAAGCCATTTTTGATGTCTAAACATTAACAATGTCACAGTAATTTAATAAATTCACACATATAACTTATATGAAATGATATGTAGAAGGTAGTGTCGTAACGCTGTCGCCAACAAATTAATAATTTTCTGTCCTGTATTCTGTTATCTACTAAACGCCAAACCCACTTATACGAACGTGACTTGTTAATCCAACACGATTACAAATCAAATAGTCCGTAACTAAATTGAATGTTATTATCAATTTGATTATTTACGAGTATGTTGCGTTTGTTCTGTTATTTTTAGTCTTTGCTAAACAGCTTATACTAGAAGTCATAAGTAGTACAAAATATTATATTAACATGAGTCCAATGCGGCTGTTTTAACTGTTCTTTTTTTTATACAATACTAGTGACCCGCCAGCGGCTTCGCCCGCTGCAAATTTCCGACTTTCCCGGTGGTTTTTTTTTCTGTCATACAAACCTTGCCCTGACAATAACGAATACAACCGAAAAGGAATCAGCCAAATCGGTTCAGCCGTTCTCGAGTTTTAGTGAGACTAACGAACAGCAATTCATTTTTATATATATAGATAGATAGATTAGATGGACTACTTTACGCTTCCCCTGGAAAACAAGCCTAAAGACGAGCTGGCAACGTTTTTCTAACACTTGCGAATGGCATGAATAAGAAGATGTTACTGTATAAGTAGTTAGCGCAATAAGCATAGATTATTTCAAATCAGAATTTAGTTACAAGTGTCAAATATAAATCCTTTTGCTGAATAACGTAAAGGCTTGGCTCACTAGCTTCGTATCTCAGATGCATTTTGTATTAGAACTTAGTTTGTTACTAATTTGTGTGACATTTTCCCCTGATATCTTTTTTTATACAAATTTAGCGTATAATATAAGCTCTCATTAATTTTATTAATTAATTTTAAATTTATTGCACAATTCAAGAGAAATACAAATGGCGGACTTAATTCCTTAAGGCATTTTATACCAGTCAACTAAGTGGCCAAACAGAAAAAAGTCAAAGTTTGGTGCTTACATGAAGAAATCAGCTTAACAAAAATTACACAGTATGGTTATAAGTACTATTACAATAATATACCATATTATAATAAAAAACAGTAATATTCATTGACGAAATTATGTAAATAGAATAATAACATAAATAAGTACAAAAAAATACTCGTAGCTACCAACTATAACAACATTATGCAGAGATTTAATACTGTATATTATCAAAGAAGTGCTTGCGCAACATGCACTTGAAAGACTGTTTGTTTTAAGCTAGCCTTATACGATGCGCTAGCGCGTTCCAAAGACGGGTTGTCTGAAATGCAAAATAATTTGACACAAAGACAGTGCGATTGGGAGGGTTAGAGGGCTTAAGGCTACGGGAGGAATGGAGTTCGCACCCGGGACTCGGAGTAAGACTGAAATTTACATTTAAGGTAACTGAGCAAGGCTGTATCAAACAGAACGAGAACGTTCACGAATGGGAAGCCATTTTAGTCTGCGGCGACAAGCAGAAATGTGGTCGTACTTACGCCAACCAAAGACAAAACGAATACAGTTGTTACGGAGACGCTCCATACGAACAAGGAGCGTATTAGTATAACTGGTAGAAAGTATTTGTACCTGTACTCTCAGTATGTTGGTCACCCTACGACAGACATCGTACACTTGGGCATCCCACGTTAGACCCACGTCAATGATGAGCGCCAGGTTTCTCACTTCATTGGTAAGTGGAATTACTGTGCCTCAAATAAAATCAGACGCAAACTAGCCATGTTAAGTAAAGAGACAAGACGAAGAGTTACAAGAATAATGGATTTGGACGGATTGATATTAATCCCAAAGTTTCCGGAGCAATAAGATACACTCTTAAGGTCATTGTTGATAGATGTAATCGCTGTATCTAGATCACTAATATAAGCTTGAGTGTACAATACATTTAAAGTTATCAGCGTAGAGATGGTAAGAGCATTTAATAGAAGATGTAATCATATTCATGAAGATAGAAAAAAGGAGAGGAGAGAGTATATCACCGCGTGGAACCCCAGATGTGTGGTCACACCGCCTGTCGACGATTACGGAGGTAAGAGGGAAACCATGCCGCCACAGTCGATGAGATGTTTAAGTGGGCGCGTGTAGCAAGGAGATGGTCACTGCATTGAAAGAGTTGGAGAAATTAATTAGGACTCAACTCAAATCAGGTCATGCATGAAAAACGAAATCAAAAACTGGCCGCTCCCAACTACGTGATCCGTAGAAAAGGTAAGGATCAGATCAAACCAAGAATCTGACGTGTTCTTATTGTGATGCGTAGGGTTCAAAGGCAGTACACTCGAAGCTATTGACTCTACGATAGACCTTAAAGTGCGAGACCTTGAGTTGTCTAATTAAAGATCGATGTTTATGTCGCCCATGATTATTTGAAAAACCGCGACACAGGTTAAATATTTTCATTATACATATTTGCATAATATGTAATACACATCTACCAAATCATATTTTTTTACAAATGTTACACTTTTAATTTAGTGAACTAAGTAGGTAATACATTTGTCGTGCATTCCTATTCGCACAATCCAGTATTTAATTTAATAATGCTGTACTCGGGTATTTCATGTCTTGTGACGTGCATAACCAACTACCATACGACACTGGCAACGTGAGCACAACCAATAGTTTCGGTCCCACTTTTGCACATACAATAATATGCCAAGATTTACTCTCCATCCTGAGTTTAACTGCATTTCGAAAACGAGAACGTATTCGCATACGTAATTAGACCGTGCTTATTTAGTTCATGAAACTCAAAACATCGGTATTATCCATGTTATTTTGGTTCTGTATGCAGGGCTTAAATTAATTTGGTAAATACTGTGACGAACAGCTATCCTGACCTAAATCGAAACGACACGCGTTATAACTTCAACCTATCAATCTAGTCTGGTACACATCTTCTAATCTGGAAGTCTAGTCACTTTCAAATGAATCATAAAGCCTGCGAAATCTTGGTAGAGAGAGAGAGTAGATGTTTTTTAGATTAGGCATAATAATATGTAGACCTAGATGTTTTTTAGATTAGGCATAATAATATGTAGTAAGCTAGATTAAGTGTGCCCTTTGAAAAGGAGACGGGGCTTCGCCACCGCCCCGTCTTATGTGCTTCGTCTCCAGACGGGACGCACCCCAGCACATGGATTCTAAACAAAGTAAAAGAATGATCTACCTTGGTAACGTCTGCAAGTTTAGTCAAATCTCTGTCTGCTAGGGAACAAGAGGGATCCCTAAATAGAGAGTTTTCCCTACATCTTTAAATAAAATATGAATTTACGTAAAGCTCTCTTGGCGGGATTTTTTACAGAATAAACAAATTCATGGAAATGAAGGTCGTGATTAATGACGAAGGAGCTAGGAAGCCTTTGGGATTCCATTCCTGCTTCCAGATCCTAGAACAAATCTCCAAGTGCTATTCCCTAAACTTGGGCTCTCATCCGCCTCTTTTGTTATCTATCCCGTAGGATGGGAAGGCTTCATTCGAGCCAGTCCAGGTATGCGATTAGAGCTTGATACGCTAGCCTCCGTGGAGACTGTGAAGGAACTCAGAGGCAACGTCCAGCGAGACCTTGATCTACATCAGGACTCCGAGACATAATTCGGTGCTTAAGAACTCTTCACTTGAAGAATCATCAACTTTAGGACTATCTACGTTAATAGTACATTAATATGGTTGGGTATGGCACTGGGAGGTGACGCACCACAATCTGGGTGAACAACAAGGAAAAAGGCTGTGGAAGGAATAAGTATTATCACATAGTATAAACAGATCTGTATGAAGCTCGCAAATCATTTCTTCTAGCTGAGCTGCAGATTCCGAAAACAAAATGATATCATCGGCGAAACGGAGATTGCTTAAATAGTCGCCTTTTATGTTTATTCCTTTCCGTTTCCAGTTTAAACTCTTCATAATGTGTTCGAGTACAGTGACGCACTCATATTGAATGATTTATAACAAAACAAGATTACAAACAACAAAATTATATCCGATAAAACAGAATTACAGCGAAAAATTATCAAGTTTCCCGCTAAACCTTTTTTTTTCACGTTTGAGTAGACATTTTTACCGCTATCTAATATTTAGATGAAATATTAATATTTCAATGTGTAATGTATAGTTAAGAAACGAAAAATAGTAAAGTGTTATTTCTTATGTTCATGTGGATTTATTATGTAAATAAAACTGCACTAAGTACATACCAAATCGTTTATTGATTTTTTTAATACGCATAGTGGCAGAATGTCATGATGCCTGTGCCACAAATTTATGTGGAATGGAAATTAAAAAAGAGGACTTTGCAGGCCTAGGCCTGCAAGATTTGTATGAAATTCCATTATCGACCTTTTGTCCTAGCCGCACCTGAATCGTCATACTTCGCAGCCTATTATGAGGCACATAACGTCAACATTCCATTGCATGTTTGAGAAAAGTTTCATTTTTCGAGCTTAAGTAGTTTCGGCCGTGTGATGATGAGTGACGCGCATTCCGGTTCTCTCTTTATTATTAGTTTAGATTATTATTATATTTTCTATGTTTCTGTTCCTTTTGGTAAATAGGACTGTTCTTATTGTGTTTATTCTAGCAAAGTCACCTTGCTCCCTATCAATGCTGACCGTGTAACACCTATTCACGCGATAGTTTTTAAACAAACTCAGGGCCGGGCCCTGTATACCACTTTGCTGAAACCTGAAAAGAGTTTGATGATTAAGAGTGTCAAATGCTTTGGTGAAATCTACCAGAACCACTACAACATATTCCCTTTCATTCAAATGATTGTTTACCTCATCTGTGAAATAAGCTAGTAATTATGTGGTCTTTTCATTTTCCTAAAATCCAAATGGTCTGCCATTAATGATTCCATTGCTTGACAAATAATCATTAACCGTTTTACCCAAATATTTTTTGATTATTTTATCTACAGCCGGTAATAATGTTATGGGCTTATAATTGTTAGTGTCAGTACGGATACCTTACTAAATATTTACCGAATTAACCCAATTTTTATTCTGGTATGTCAAAAATTCTATGCATTGATTTAATAATTTTGTGAGTACTGGGGTTATTAGTATAGTTATGTATTTTATATCTTTAGCTCTTATTCTATCATAGCTCTTTTTTATTTTCATTCATATTATTAATTATTTTATACATATCATTTTCTTATTTTTTTTGAGTTTAAGGCTAAATTTGGAGTATTGGTATATTATTTCTCATCAAGCAGTGGGTCACTACATGTATTCAGAACATTATTTACATTGATTTCAAAATGCAAACCTTTTACACAAATCCTTGTCTTTACTTTTAAATATCTGCAGTAGCAAGTTATAGAGCGCTTCCACTATTCTACCAGTTAGTTTATTAATCATGTGCCACATTTATCTAGGGTGCTTATAGTTAATACATTTTTTTTGTGAAAATATTATTTTAGCTTAAATCATACATCTGTTTGTTCTATTCCTATATTTTTCATATAAATATTCCTTTTGCTTATTTTCGGGGTCTTTTAGGTGTAATTGGAGTAAATTATTTTTCTAACATAATTTTTAAATAATTTGAAGTCTAATTATAAAAAAAACTGTTTATTTCTTACAGAAAAAACATATATTATTAATTTATCTTAACTTGTAATCTTAAATTAATCAAAGTATTTATCAGAATTATTACTGCTTTTACTATTGCGGTAGCTTTTTGCGTCCGTCATTTGCATTTATCATATAAACTATAAATTTTACCAGCTATAAAGCCATAAATATCATTAGGGTTTCGCATTTCTAGGACAGGGCTCGAATCAATCTTGACAAGCTCCTGTCTCGCCTTATAATCATCTGTTTTGCTATACACTTGGGCCGTCTCCGTCGACAGTCCGACAAGAGCTATTACTGGAATAAAGTGGTCTGCCAGGACATTGCGCACCACTGCGGCTTTGATATAATCTAGTTGAGCATCCCCGCTCCGACCAGTGATGTCACGGATGTAAATGTGGTCTATGCACGATCTAGATGTGCCTCTTGTCGTAGTGTCGACCCTTGAATATTGCGCGATAGAACAAGTGAAACCCAGTTCAGCTAGCATGGTTTGATACGAGCCCGTCAAGGGACTGTAGGTATACCTTTAAGTCTAGATTAATATCCCCACACACCAAACAATTTGAATCCATAGGATATTTTTTTAATAATCGCAATAACTCGCTGACATAGTCAATTATATTACAACGGGGAGGGCGGTAAATAGAACATACATATGTTTTATAATCAATCCTCAGCACTAGTTTACCAAATAAATACTCAAACGATGACTTATTACTAATCTCACTATGTAGGAATGTAACACTTTTATGGGAATACACAATTATGCCGCCTTCTCTTCCAGTTGTTCGTAGCTCCGTGTTCATTACATAATCTTCAATGTTAAACAGGTTTTTTGTACGGTCGTTCACATTGGCTTCAGTAATCATAATCATATGTATAGTTACTGGGCTCGTCGTATTGCGCATGGTTTTTTATTAACGATCTTATGTTGACATTAAATAATAATATAATAACTTGTTCTGGTTAGCTGACAGGTCAAATACAAATTATTTACGTGTATTATGATTGGTTTTGTATACGAGTATACCTATATCTGCGTTGTCCATAAGAAAAATATCGTTTTGGTTGTTGGCATTCTTGTCACTGCGCACTCTAGGTTACAGTTTGCAGTGCCTTCTTAATGGCATCTATGTGTCCCGTCGGCCGGGCATAGAATTTTTTTTTGGCCGCATGATCTACACGTGCCATGATGACACCATCTTTAGACCACACATATTTGCAAAATTATTTGTTCTTTTAACTCAATTTTGGTTTTCCATAGCAATGGTCGTTGCTAATAATGTTAGCTTTCTTCGATGCGTTAAACCATGAGTTGTGGCATTTTTGTTGGCTAAGGGTTACTCAGATTGGAGATTCATTGGCAATACTTGCTGCCTTTGCTGCTTTAGGTCCGGCTGGCATCCTTTTTCTGCAGACACTAACTAAATCTTCCATTTTTCGCTCTAATAGCCGGCCTACTTTTATTACTATTTGCTTCGTGTCTTCATCCCGACTTTTAGAAATACCGGATATTTTTATGTTATTGCAAATCTGCGCCTGCTCCATTTTAATTACATTTTGTTCGAGGACGTTATGTTTGAGCTCCAAGTTTTTGTGCAAGTTTGAGAGGTTTTTGTACTGATTTTTCATTAGTCTCACTTTCATGTCGTAATCTTTAATTTTTCCTTCGTACTCATCGATCTTATCTGTGTTAAATTTCAGCGTACTTTGCAATTCAACCAGGATTATGTCGCGGAAAACCTGGCGCATTTCGCGCACCTCGTTACGTATCTCATATAGTATTTTCTCCAGCTCCTTCCTCCTCCTTCGTCCTGGAGGTTCTGTATCCGATTCTTCTTCGTCTCGATCGGGTGGTATTACTGACAGTGAGATAAGCTTCGGCTTGCCCCCTGTTGCTGTTGAGCACGACATTTACAGTCGACCGATTCCGTCGTCAACGCACTCAGTTGTTATTTTGTTAAGGACGCACAGGAGCCGTGTATCCACTTGCTGCATTTGCTACATTGCTCTCCCGGTGTTTTTTTCCGATTGTCTTAGGGCATTTAGCACACTTCACCATATTTCTTCTAATTTTTTTTATATTTACTTCAACTGATTGTTTCTTGTACCGCGATGTGCTATGCTCGTAAGCAGTTTCGTAAAACGTCGTAGCTTTAACGTAGCGTGCGTAGGCTGTTGTAGTCTCTCACCCGCAAAGCCCCTAGGGGAGCACCATACGGTCCTGTCGTATAGGTAGAGGTACGACAAGGAGGGTCCGAGATTTTGCTCGGGCGCTGTCCACGTAACGAAAACCAATCGTTCGAGACACCGAGTGTATCAGCAATTGTCCATAAGCCACAGGTCTAGATCACTGGTCACAAAAGCACAATTAAATGTGAGGGATTCGCAATGGGTGCGTCCGCTCTCTTCGGCTACACGCGCCTCAATAATAAAATAAATGTATTAAAAACCAAAAACCGCCTTAAAAAACGCTAAAAATAACTTCTTTTATTTAAAATGGTAGGTATAGGTCAGCAAAATTGAAGTCGGCTTTTGGGTATAAATTTGTGAGGAAACGACTTCAATTGGACTGACTACTTTGGTAATATGTGTCAAACTGAGAACCTTTTTTTTTAATTCGGTTAAAATACTTAAACCTTCTCGTAAGTGTAACTAATAATTTTCTGAATACCGCATCAAAATCGGAGCTTTATAGATTATAATGGATTTCCATTATAGTTATTCCCTCGGGGGTTTTTAAATTTTCCGGGATGAAAAGAATCCTTTGTGTTAATCCAGGATATAAGCTATCTCTATTCGAAATTTCATCCAAATCCAAGTTTTCTTTCTCATTTCAACTTTCGCATTTATAATGTTAAGTAATCTACATGATTAATCAATGTCGTCGTAACCATACTGTTGGACTGGTTTTACCGGACGGGGTCTTAATACGGGCCGAGACCCTGGTGGACCTACTGTTGGAGGTTTTATTTAACCGGTTAATCCTGGCTGATCAGAACTCGATATGCGTTTGTATTCTTTTTGACACTTGTCACTCGTAAAAATAAATTGTTCTTGTATTTGAATGAATGAATGAATGAATGAATGAATGAATGAATGAATGAATGAATGAATGAATGAATGAATGAATGATATTTATTTTCCAAAGTAAGTCACAATATACATTGCATGTTAGTATGTCAAAAGTACAAGAAATTTCATTGGAATCGTCAAAAAATATACACAAATCTAATCAAAAATAAAAATAAGAGGTCAAAATAAAAATAAAAATAACAATACAAAACTAGAGTTATTACCGTTAAGGATCGTCGTAAAAATAGCATGTAAACAAATTAGCAATACTTAAAAAAAAATAACATAATAGGCAAAAACATCAGAAATAATAAAAAACAACAATACATATTAAATCAAAGCAAATTATAAATTAAGGTCCATAAACTCTTTAACTGAGTATAATGGATTTTCCAATAAAAGGTTTTTCAGCCGGTGTCCAAATGCATCGTCGGATGGTTCGTTTCTGATTTCGGAGGGTAGACGTTCGTAAAAGGTGGGACCAATTACGCGCGGGTTCTTCCCTGCAAGTGCCATGCGACGGGGAACTGTCCTCAAACGCCCCGAGTGGCGGAGCTGCTTGCCGACTGCGTGCACGCGGGCGAACATGTTAATGTTTTTTCAACACACTTGCTCAAATCTACCTTTTTATTCCACCGATGTTTGGCTTATAAACCTAGATATTAAACACGCGTGCTTTTTCAGTATATTACGCACAAGTGCCTTTAGTTTATTAACCCAAACAATTTACATTTGTAGCCTAGTACCAAGTTGTAAGTACGAAGAAGAAGCGATATAATTTAGTCGGGTTATACCTTTTTTTTTCTTATCAACAAACAGTTTTTATGCGGCAAATAACATTATCTACATATTTATTTCAATAAATTGGTGAAATCAGCTTTATTACTAAAAAATAACTCAATTTCATTAAAATCATTTTATTTTTTCTGTAATTTGTATTTTAAACATGAATTATTACATTTTAAATTTGGCTGTTGGCCGATCTCGTTCGCGCCTTAGCCTTGGCGCCCATCGGTATCGCGGCAAGAAAAAAAAACAACGCGCCAGCCGCCATTTTTCGTAAATAATTGACGGCTGTGACGAAGATAGTTTGGATTCATTATTGTGAAGTTTAATATTAACGAAAATGTAATTTTACCAACTGTTTTAATAATTAATTAAAATTTGACTAAATGAAGAGTCTTGTTTTTTTTTCGCAAGTGTGTTGAAAAACGTCGTATGTAACACGTGTGCCTGTGACCATAATATACGCGGCTTTCTTGTGGCGCACTCGCTGCCGCTCGTGCGCACACAATACCGCCTTGTATACAATGGTCAACTTAGCACACTTGTATCATAATGTACTATTTCTCACAAACATTACAATTTCATGAATGTAAAGTGAGTAGTGCGTCATGATGCGGTGCGTCACAAAGAGATCCCTGCAGGAGTGTTTAGGTTTCACTCCAACTAATGTACGTACAGCACGTTTCTGCATTAGCATAACTCTGTTGGCATCCGTGGAGTTTCCCCATATAAGAGTACCGTACGACATAAGGGAGTGAAAATGTGCAAAATATACTTGCTTCAGTGCGTCATCAGAGATAAGGACCTTCAGCTTTCGCAACGCAAAGACTGCACTACTCAGTTTACCACACAATTCATCGACATGACACTTCCAGTTAAGGTTTGAGTCCAGAGTGAAACCAAGGAACCTACACTTGTCGCATATCGGCATCGGATTGTTAGGCACGCTCGGAGGAACAGCCAGACTGCGGCCCGAAAATAACATAACGTTTGATTTCGCGACATTGAAGAGCAATCCATTTGTCGTGAACCACCCCTGAAGCTGCTCGCAAGCGTCATGTATTTTTTTGTCTAGCTGCTCATACGTGCGCGCACTTACCACGACGGTTGTGTCATCCGCAAACAGAACCGAGAGCCCAGCTGTGATTGTGGTTGGAAGGCCGTTAATAAAAATTAAAAATAAGGTATTTCCTAACGCCGACCCTTGAGGAATCCCCAAATGCACGCCACCAGTCCCAGATGCCAGTCTTTTGCCATTTGCAGACAACTTCACTACCTGTTTCCGATCGGACAAAAACGACGAGAGTAGTTGGTGGCTGGTATCCTGGATACCATAGTGTTGCAACTTATCCAGAAGCAGTCTGTGATTAATTACATCAAAAGCCTTGGACAAGTCGCAAAAAACACCAGCCACTTTGTACTTGTCGTCCAGACCAGAAACAATACAGTCGAAAATTTTGTGTGCCGCCGTGGTACACGACATCTTCTGCCTATATGCGAACTGGCGGTCTGTAAGTAAATCATTGTCGTCAAGGTGGGTCATGATATGTGACGAAAGAATGGACTCGACTAATTTTGAAATAGTTGGCACTATTGTTATGGGCCTATAATTATTGACGTCACACTTGTCGCCCTTTCCCTTGAAAACAGGACAAACTCTGGTACTCTTCAGCACGTCAGGGTAAACACCAGTTGCAAACATCATGTTAATTAAAATTAATAATATATTTGATATAATAGGCCATATACATAAAATAATATTTAACGATATATCATATGTATCAACTACGGTACGCGTTTTTAATGAGGATCGCAACACCTTGTCCAAGGCGTCGCGCGAGACTGTCGGCAAGCTGAACGTGGGCACATCCAAGTCGCGCAGGTGGTTGCGGAGGTAGTGTCTGCACCTAGACTGATCACTGGCAATGGTATATTTAGACGCAATGTTTATGAAGTGGGTGTTAAATTTATCTGGAACCTCGATATCCGGTAAGTCAACTTTGGCTGTGGGGTCCCTGAGACATATGTTATGTGACCTAGTTTTAGTGCCTACTTCGTCATTTACTACGTTCCATATTTCCTTAGCCGGGTTTGAGCTACTTCTAAGCTTGTTTTGGATGTAGTTTTGGCGAGCTTGCAGCGTTGTAGACTTAATTAAACTGCAGTATTTGTCAATACATTCCGAGATAATGGGGTTGTTTGGGTATTGTCGTCTAATTTCGTGTAAATCCCTATGTTTGCGAGTGTACTCTAATAGCTCATCAGTCAGCCATGGTACAACAGATTTTTTTTCAATTTTATTGTATTAACTGGAAAATGAATATCAATATAGTAAATTAAAATATTAAACAATTTATTAAATTTAGTATTAATGTCATAGGTGTTATTATATATAAAATTAAAATTACAGTTATAAATGTCTAAATAAAATAAATAAGTGGATTCATTATTATAAATACGACGTTCTATAAATTGACTGCCCATAGCACTTTCAAACTCACAATCAACTACAAACTCATACCGCTGTGCGTTGTGGTCACTAACAGCAGTGTCCACTGGCGACACAGTAAGACAATCGCGAGCATGATTTGCTATTCTATTATTTGGTGGTATTAGTCGGAAAAACTATTTATTTTTTATTTTTTAGCTATACATTAAAATTTAAAAGTTAAAGTTAAAACTAAACTTATTTAAAATAAAATAAAATAAAACTAAGCTACTCAAATATTAAAAATTAAACATAAACACCACTATAAAAAGAACACCCCCTCTAGCAGGTCCGCTCGCGGCATGGTCCCTAAGACACTGGCTGCATTACCTCTCTGGATGGCTAGCCCAATCCTTTGGGAAAGGTAAGCGCCAGCTCTAGGGTCTCCGGAGGTGTCGATGAGCCGGGATGACAGGGCCTTAATAAAACTTTTCATGTCAGCTGACCAAGGTTTCCACCGCAAGCGCCACAAATTCGTAATTATTTAATAATGATGAATATTTGCGGCGCTTGTTGGTTTCGGCCTGTTCAGCTGCTGCACCGGCCCGATTACGGGTTGTCTGGACGTGAGAAAGGGCGAATGTATCAACACACGTCGCGTCCCACACCAGTGCCCTACCTAGTTTCCACGGCACCAACGTAGCTCCGTCTGGTCGCTTGCCATCGTCTCTATGCAAGCCTGCTGGTTCCAGGACAGCAGGCACAGAGACAGTGGCAAGCGAACGACGGATCAGATCATTAATTGTGCCGTGGCGGTACAAACGGCCAGCACTTCTAAAACAATATTGGTATTAGTTGGTTGGTGTTGTTCACTACTTACAAAGACAATGCCCGCCGGGCCAGACTCGTTAAGTGACCAGTGCGAGACGTTATGTGATGGGTGAACAATTTGGCCGGATATGATACTCAGGATTTTTTGAACACAGGCATCTTGGTGAGTAAGCACCCTTTGTTGCTCGCAGATCACATCACGGCAGGATTTAATTTCGCCTCTCATCTCAGTTAACTGTGCAGTCAAATTTGAAATAACCTCCACCAACCTGACCACCGCCGCCGCACTTGTTGTTGTTTTTGCCTTCGCTGGTGCCATATTTCTTCTATTTGTGGTTGCACTTTTGTTCGATGTGTGTCAATGTTAATATTTTCGTAAATATGTCACTTCTATCTATACTAAATAAATTAAAATAATATAAATATAACGGAGCTGTTTTGAATTGCTACGTTGCCCAGCAGCGCCCTCTAGTCTAATTTTACTCTGCTGATGTTTTTTCAATATAATTATATATTAACAAAAGGTTATGTCCTAGCAGTATATTATTTTTAGTTCGATACCGTTGTAAATATGTCGGAAAATGTGCGTAGTTCTTTTCCACATGAAAAACTTAAGGGACGTGAAAATTACGTTGCTTGGAGGTTTGTCATGAAGAATTCTTTAATTTTCGACAATTTATGGAACTGCATAAGTGGTTATAGTTCAGAGGATACTACGAAACCCGAGGTAAAACTACGACTTGATGAAAGAGCAAAGTCAATAATTTGCTTGAGCGTAGAAAAATCTTGTTTTTCGCACCTCATGGAGGCTAAAACAGCCAAAGAAGCGTGGAATGCACTGGAAAGTGCTTATGACGATACGGGTCTTAGCTCTAGAGTACGGACACTCCAGAGTCTTTGTGCTGGCAAGCTGGAGGACTTTGTCAGTATGGAAGCGTACGTCAATGAAATTTTGTCATTAGCTCAACAGTTAGCGAACATGAAAAAACCCATTGATGACGAGTTTCTTGGAGCGGTGATGCTCAAAGGATTACCGTCAGAGTACGAGCCCATGATAATGGCACTAGAGCATTCGGGAGCTGTAATATCGGCTGATTTAGTGAAAACAAAACTGTTGCAGGACAAACGGTGGACTACTCGTGGAGATTTGAGTGAGTGCTTGTATTCGAAAACGAAGGGCCCGACTACAAATGACTCCAGAACGAGGTAAGCGCACGAGAACAAGGATGAGTCAAGAACGAAAGCAACTACTAGTAAGAAGGAGCCGTGGTGCTGGAAGTGTCGGCAAAAAGGTCACTTAAAGAAAGACTGTCGTCATGAGAAAAATTCTTCAGGACACAGTGTCATGTCGGCATATTGTACTGGAGCAGCGAATACAGAAACTTCGTGGTACGTTGACTCGGGAGCAACAAATCATATGACTGGTAAGCGCGATTTGATGACGAACTTCAAATCATATGATGGCGCGGTGACAATTGCCAGTGGTGA
The DNA here is from genome assembly GCA_923062465.1 of Acleris sparsana. Lineage (NCBI taxonomy): Eukaryota > Metazoa > Arthropoda > Insecta > Lepidoptera > Tortricidae > Acleris > Acleris sparsana. The sequence goes on along the minus strand of OV281285.1, from coordinate 43,768,720 downwards.
GAAACTCAAATGCACAGGAATAGGTAACATTAAGTTGTCAGCTACTGCGATGTTAACTAATGTGTTGTATATACTTAAATTATCTGTAAATTTGATATCTGTTTCTCAATTAATTAAGAATGGTTGTGTAGTTAGTTTTGATAAAAATGGATGTACAATATCTAATTTAGGCGATGCATTGCTTACGGCGAATGATTTAAAGGGTGCGTATAAACTTGAGACTTGCTGTCTAAGGGCGAACTTAACTATTAGCACTGCGACTTGGCATAAGCGACTTGACCATTTAAGTGGCAATAACATGAAGCTTTTGAGGCAGGGAGCTAATGATGTTAATTTCCAGGACGACCCTTGTACAGATGTTGCATGTGAGGTTTGTTTAAAAGGTAAACATGTACGTCTACCTTTTCCAAGCAATCCCAAGAAACCTGTGGCTGATAAGCGGCTGGATTTAATCCACACCGACTTATGTGGACCAATGCCGGTGAACTCGCTGGGTGGTAAAAGCTATATACTTACATTTTTGGATGATCATACTAGGAAGGTGTTTGTGTACATACTCAAGAATAAAAACGAGGTAAGTGCATACACTAAAAACTTTATTAATCTAGTTGAAACTCAAACTGGAGACAAAGTCAAAGCTTTAAGATCTGATAATGGTACTAAGTACGTGAACAGGGAACTTACCAATTTCTTGAAAAATAAGGAGATAGTACATCAGCTGACTGTACCTTACAGTCCGCAACAAAACGGCGCGGCTGAGCGGTTAAATCGAACTCTTATTGAGAAAGTTAGGTGTCTGTTGTACACAGCGAACCTTGATCATAAGTTTTGGGCAGAGGCAGCTTGCACGGCAGCTTATTTAATCAATATTTCACCTTCTAAACGGCTGTTTGGGAAACTCCAGAGGAAGCTTGGACTTGTAAAGAGGTGAATTTGAAACATTTACGAGTGTTTGGCTGTGAAGCATTTGTTCATATAGAAAAATGCAAAAGAAATAAACTTGGTCCCAAAAGCAAGCGCTGCATATTTCTTGGTTATGAAAGCAATGCTTATAGACTGTATGATTTAGGCAAAAATGAAGTCATTAGGAGTCGTGATGTTGTTATTAACGAAAGAATTTTTCCAGGTGTTGCTGGCAAACGGTCAGTGGAGATATTCTTCCCTGTAAGTGACGGTGAAGCTTCTTTTGAGGATAGCCTCATACAACAAAGAATAAACGCAGATGATGCGGTTGATTTTGAGGTGGAGGTATCATCAGAACCGAAAGTAGAGCTGCAGAGTGAGGCGGAGAATCCAGTCGCACCTGACATTTGGTTTGAGGCGGATGGCCAGATACCGAGCTCTTCTACTGAGTCAGGCGGAATATCACAGGAGTCACGGAATGATGGACCAGCCCATAATTTGCGGCCGAGACTGCCGAAGACAATGTCTGCACTCGAGGTAGAGTTGAGTGAGCCGACAACTGTCAAGGAGGCTTTGCAGTCGAGCGATAGCAAGCTCTGGAAGCAAGCTATGCAAGATGAAATTGGTTCATTCAATAAGCATGTACCCTGGGAGCTAGTGGACAGACCGGCTAGTAAAAACATTGTAAAAAATCGATGGCTTTTTAAGATTAAGCGTGACACGAATGGAAAAATTGCGTGTTATAGAGCGCGATTAGTGGCCAAAGGGTTTACACAACGATTTGGTGTTGACTACAATGAGACTTTTTCCCCAGTTGTGCGACATAGCTCACTTAGGATGTCATTATCTCTTGCAAAGGAGTTAGATTTTTAGAAGATTGACCATCTCGACATAAAAACTGCATTTCTCAATGGTGAATTAGACGAAGAGATTTATATGTCACAGCCGGAAGGTTTTATCAAACAAGGCGATGAACATAAAGTCTATAAACTCAAGAAAGCAGTTTATGGATTGAAACAAGCTTCGCGGTCATGGTACGAGAAGGTAAAGCAGGTTTTATTCAGCGAACAGTTCGTACAAAGCAAGTATGAGAGCTTTATCTTCAGTCGACGTGTGGCTAAGAAAACAATTATTATCGCTCTATATGTCGATGACTTTTTCGTTTTTTATGATTGTGATAAGCTCGCTTCTCAGGTGAAATTATCACTGAAATCATGTTTTACGATAAAAGATTTAGGCGAGGTCAAACAGATGTTAGGCATCAAAGTAGACCGTACTGCTAGTGAGTTAAAATTAAGTCAGAAACATTATATTGAAAAGTTACTAGAACGTTTCAATATGGAAGAGTGCAAAGTAGCTAAGACGCCCTTAGATACCGGTCTCAGTTTTTCTAACCAATCTAATCACGATATCAGTCTGCCGTATCAAGAGTTAATAGGTTGTTTGATGTATTTATCTGTGACAACTCGGCCTGATATATCTTTTGCTACTTACTAGTTTCCTTAGTCAGTACAATGTCTGTTATACAGCGGAACACTGGGCTGTAGCTAAACGTGTACTACGGTATTTAAAAGGCACCATTGATATGGGTCTTGTGTACAGAAAAAGTGACAGCAATAATAAATTACGCTTATTTGGGTACACTGACGCAGATTGGGCTAACGGGGCAGACCGTAAGTCATACACTGGATACGTTTACAAGTTAGGTCAAAACGTTATTTCGTGGGGTTGTTATAATCGTGTATTGCACTGTCGTCCACCGAAGCGGAGTATATAGCTTTGTCTGAAGCGGCCAAAGAAGCGGTGTACGTTCGTGCAATATTGGCAGAGCTAACTGGACTTTCAGATACAGTAATTTTGCACAGTGATAACCAGTCAGCTGCCAAACTCGCAAACAATCCTGTCTTTCACAAACGTACAAAGCATGTTGATATAAGATATCACTATGTTCGTGAGGCTGTTTATAATAAGGTGATAGAATTAAGATATACGCCAACCAAGTTTATGATAGCTAATATACTAACTAAAGCTTACCCAATTTGTAAACACAGTTATTTTACAAATGAATTGTTGTAGCTGGTCATCAAGGATCAAGAGGGCGTGTTGGAGGTTTTATTTAACCGGTTAATCCTGGCTGATCAGAACTCGATATGCGTTTGTATTCTTTTAGACACTTGTCACTCGTAAAAATAAATTGTTCTTGTATTTAACTCTGCTAATGTGTTTTTAATATAATTATATATTTACAAAACCTGCGCTTGGAGTTAAGCTGCTACTCGTACCTGGGTCCGGCCGGTGCTTATGCGCGGCCGACGCTGCTGGCAAGGACGGTCCGTGAGCGCGCGCTAGCTCCAGCTCCGCGATGGAGTCGGTGCCCGTCTTGACTAGACATGATGGCCCAGTCGGGCACGGCACCTCAAACATACTGTTCCATCTATTTTTAATCTGATCTACGTGTATTTTAATCGGTGACCCGTTTGCCCTACTGATTTTATAATTACGTGGACCTATTTTCTCACCAATTTGCCCACTAAGTCATTTCTTTCCTGCTCCGTGGACACGGGAACATTCGATTCATTGTTGACGACACCACTAAACGGCACCCCTAGGAGTGTCGTTAACAAACATATTATGTTAACAACACTACCGGTGATTAGTGTTGTACAATATATCGAGAAAAATAAAACTAATTTTATTATGATTGATAGTCAAAGTGTAATGTGTAATAATAATAATGAATAATATTTACATTACAGTGGTTAAGCCTACTTTCCATTGTTACCCGTCCCTTGAAGGGACCACGGGGAATAAAAATCCTCGTGGTCCCTTCGAGCAATATTATGCTGTCGAATCACAGAAGAAAAAGTGCATATTAGATTTATTTTTAATTATTTAAATGGATGTAGTACATAAAGATGAAACTGTGTAATGTATAAAAATAATTACTTGCCGCATAACGCGAACAATATCTTCTGTTTGACCTTGCCTGAAGTCATCGCAAACATTTGGTGCCTCAAGCGTTCAAAGGTTTAAGTTGAAGTAATAGATGGAAAAGTCTAAATTCTACTACTACTTACTCTCAAGGTAACAGTTCCCAGACACTTCGACTTCCTATAGGAAGTACATCTTCGCACGGTAGATCCATTAGCATATTGTTTATGCTTGTGATATTTATATTTATCAAGCAGCAAAGCGACTCCGCCATTAGATTTTATAAATTGTATTACTTTAAAAATAAAGTGTAATAGGTAGGTATTGAAAAATGCAAGCACAGAAATGGTGTTTGTAAATAATAAACAATGTGTGACATTGACATTGTCTATCGACAATTTAATCTCAAGTACCAGCTCCTTTCACTAAAGAGCTCGTACTACCTAGGAAAACATATTTCACAGCCCTGCGGTGGTGTCGTTATCAAATTATGTTTGTTAACGACACCCCTAAGGGTGCCGTTTAGTGGTGTCGTCAACAATGAATCGAACATTCCCGTGTCCATACCCTATCCCCGCGTCTAAACTCCCTCGCCGCGCCACCGCGGAACATACCTGTTTCTGCTGTGCTTCGCGCACTTTACTTTCAACCTCTCGCAAGCCTACCTGTCAATCGAGTCTGGTACGCAAGCTCCTGCGTTGTAACAACATTCCCGGTGAAACTCCCGTACTACTGTGATTCACATTCCTATAAGTCATGAGATATGATTGTAATCGTTTCCGTCTCTTAACGCTTTCTTAATCGCTTTTTTGCACAACTTGACAGCTCCTTCGGGCGGCCAGCGTTTAATGCGGGGTGATGGACAGGTGAAAATGTCACCTTGATACCATTCCTTGTCATAAAATTATTATACTCAGTAAGTACTACAGAATGGTGGGCCATTATCGGACACTACTTCTTTTGGTAACCCAAACCGAGCAAAACTTTCTTTAACAGTGTAATTAACGCTGATGCAGTATTTTTTTGTATACTAAATCACATTCTATCTTGAAACGGTCCCAAGAAATCAAAGTGCAACCGGGTCCATATTGGCTTCGCTAAAGTTTATCACCCGAAATTGATTTTCCTAACGATTTGTACTCCTAATGATCACTGCTCCTAAAAAATGTTTTCCTAAAAATTTCGTTCCTACAATTTATTTTACTATTAACGTAGCTCATAAAACTCATATCTCTTAAAATTTTAAGTGCTAATGTCACTGATGTAACTTTTTGTAAACTCCTATTTTTTTTTTAAATAACATTCTTAATCATATTTTTTTTGGGTCTACAGCATTGTATATAATTTGCATTTTTAGTTCGTTACATTTTTAGTGTAACCTACTTTCCGAGTACAGGACTTTACGCAGGATTATTTTAAAGTTAAAGATGATCTGCTCTTTTATAAAATAAAATAACCTCGAAGACGAAAGCGGGAGCTTCGCTCCCGCTTTCGTCTTCTAACCTATCCGCGATCCGAGTCGGTTTTGCCACTAAGTCCCTATTCCCTACTGCCTACGTAATGACGGACCCTTAGGATCTCAGTCACTATTAACTTTAGAGAAACCATTCTACATAAAACAAATATAACAATGAACAATAGTGTAAAAGATGGTTATGTTGAGAAAATATAGGAAAACAAATAGTAGTATGATCGATGTTTATTGCAACGGACATTATGAAGTTGAATGATTAGGAATTCAGAGCGTTAGGAACAAAGTAGTTATGAGTAGTGATTATTAGGATGTAAATTATTAGGAACAACATTTTCGGATTTCCGATAATCGACATTAAAAATTTAGTTCAACTTTGGCGCACCCAGTGCAACCGCGACCATGGCTCAGGTGTGTATAGGGCGGGTTCCTCCGCCGCGCCCGTCTCGCACTTGTGGCAGGTGCGTTTTATATCCGTGTCTATCCCCGGCCACTTTTCATCTTAACTATATCAATGTGACCGCTATGTACTTATTTCGGTACCACATTATGAAGAGCCTTGGGATGTATTAACCTATACCCCCATACAACGCAACCCATTTCTAAATACAACTCTGCTTTGCGACTGAAATATAGCTTAAAAGAATCACCTAACTGCACAAAAAGAACTACTTTTTACAGTACCTCGTCGTTAAAAGTCTGCTCCTTAACTGTTTTTCTTGTAACCGGAAGAACATTTTGGGCAAAGTGTACGTACGTGACCTCTCTTCTGATACCTCTCCCCCGCTGGCCACCGAGACAAAGCATCAGCCGCGTTTTGATTACTAGTTATCTACGTACATATTCGATATCGTAGTTATCACCCGATAGTGGTACGGCCCAGCGCTGCATCCTACTGCCTGTCATTACCGGAATACCCACTTTATCTCAAAATATTGTAACTACAGGTTTGTGATCCGTGCGTAAAATAAACTTCCTGCCAAAAAGATATTGATACAATTTTTGTATCCCATATATGATCGCTACGGCCTCCCGTTCCATCTGTGAATACCCCCGCTCTGCTTTGTTAAGTGAGAGGAACGCGTACGCCACTGGCCGTTCCCGCGCCTCCCCCACGACGCTTGCGCCCTCTATCAGCACCATATGGGAGATGATCGCGGCGATCCCTACACTACTGGCGTCTGTCGTCAAAATTAAAGTTACTCGGGAGTAATGTGCTAGTATTTTACTCGACACTAACATTTCTTTAACTCGATTAAATGCACGACTGCACGCTTCATCTCAAACATACTTAACCTCTTTCCTAAGTAGACTATACAATGGTGCTAACAGTGTGCTTTTGTTGGGTACAAATTTATTGTAATACATTACGACCACTAAAAATGGCCGCAACTCTGACACATTACTCGGAATAGGTACTTTTGCGATTGCTTCTATTTATCCGGACACGTGTGTACCCCTTTTGCTCATTACAAATCCTAGGTAAATTATGGAATATGCAAAAATTGTGCATTTTTGTTTTTTAATATTAAGGCCAAATTTTTTAACTTTAAGGTAATATGCTCCTGATTGGTACGTCCCGTGATGATGACGTCATCTAAAAATATCCCGACTCGGGGCAAACAACTGCTCTAATTTTTGTTGAAAGGTCCCGAGGCTTGATACTTGGCCATAAATTACCCGATTATACATAACAGGCCTTTATGTGTGTTTATAACAGCAAACCTTTTTGACTCATCTACCTCAAACTGCGCGTAAGCCTGCTACAAATCTAGCTTAATAAACTTTTGCCCCCCGTGTAACTTAGCGAGCAAATCTTCAACTTTAGGCAAAAGAAAACGATCCACCTCGAGACATTTATTTAATAAGTTTGATATCACCGCATACCCGTATGGTACCATCCTTTTTCATGACGGGCACTCCGTCGCCAACCGGCTGGTCCAGCGCACGCTCCACCGGCTCGCGCAGCGCGTACACCAGCGCCCGCGCGCGCATGAATACCGGCCGTGCGTCCGCGCGCAGGCGGAATGCCACCCAATCACCGCCAATCGGCCCAGACCCTCGTCAAACACTTCTTTAAATCTGGAACTGAACAAATCAACATTGAATTACCTAACCATATGCCATCTCATAAAAAGGTATTGCCGCAATAGGAACTTGTATGCCTAGTTCGTACAACCATTGTATGTATGTATGTATGTATGTAAACTCTTTATTGTGCAAAATACAGAAACTAAAATACAATATTTGCTGAAAACGAACGTATAAAGGCGAACTTCTCCCTCTACCGAGCAAGTTAGTTTCACCACTTTTTATAATATACAAATCCAAATTCCTCTGCTTACTATTATGTTAAACGGTCACTTTAATTTTACCTAACGGCTGAACAATTTCTCCCGTATAGTAACGTTAGGTTAATGAGCTTGGTATTGTTTCGTTATCTCGAAAATAAAAAGGTAACAATCATTACTAATACACAAAGTAGAACTACCAGTATTAATTTCCATAGACAAATCTATTTTATTTAAACTAAGAATGACGGATACTTCCTTAACTCTTTTACGGCTAAAGAATAACTGTAGGTATATATATACCTTGTCACTTCCTTCACTAACGCTATACGTCACCTGGTCATCTACGTGTTCGCCATAAATACACCGCAAACAGCTTTTACCGGCTGCGAGCCGCGGACACATTTCCTTAAGATGCCCCTCCCGATTGCACACGCGGCACACATACATCCGAAACTTGCACGTGTGCGTATTGTGCCTGGACACCACACACCCTGCAACCGCCCGGCGTTCGCTGCTGATCGCAGCCGGGTCCGCATGCGGCCGCCCCCGCTCGGCGCGCGCTCCCGCCGCGCCTGTCGCGTCGCGTGACCTTCGAGAGCCTCCTATGACCTTCTGTCGGTTAGATGAGCTCTCTCGCCTCGATAGTGGTGAAACCTGAAACACGGGAACATTATCTCGCTGTTTTGACTGGGTTTCCACCGCTACCGCATCAAATAGCCGCTTCCAAAGTCAAGGCCAACTTAAATGCCTGATCAAATGCGATATCACCCTCCTCTTATGCTATCCCGTGTTATTCCACAAACACATTGATCCCTTAAATTCTCATTTACTCTGTCCGCCCCAAAATTGCAAGTCATAGACATCTTCTTTAAGACTGCCACATACTCTGCTATGACCTTTTCTGCTGCCTGCCTTCACTGCCTGAATTTGTAACGCTCGGCCAAAATACTAGGTATTGGTTGCAAGTGTGATTTCATAATTGCACTCAATTGCTCAAATGTCTTTTTTCCGGGCCGCGCCGGAGTGAACAAGTTTACCATTAATTCATAACATTCGGTGCCAATTACCGTTACAAGTATAAGGATGGCCACTTTCGCATTCTCTTTAACGTCGTTTGTAATGAAATATTGTTCTAACCGTTCTACGTATAAATCCCAACAACCTTTGTTCAAGTCAAACGGCTCCAATTTACCGACGACATCTTTATTATTACGAATTATTCCTACTTAGTCAACTCACGAAAAAAAACCTCAATCACAACATATAAATAGTTCACACGCGCGTAAATAGCACTGTGCGTCTTGCGACGAGAATTATTCTAGTATGGCCAGTTCCTGGAGATGATGCGGAGCAGAAATAACACGTCCGTTCGTAACAGCATTTATTAAAACAGAGAGTAGAAGCAAACTACCACATATCTTAATATTATTAAATAATCTCAGAAACCACCCGATACATTACAGTAAAGACACTGTTTGAGAGTTTATTCTGGGCTGATAGTACACATAAAATAATGTTCTCATCTCATTTATTTCCTTATTGCCTTCAACGTCAGCCAGTACCGTCAATTTGCGTCAATTTGCGTTACCGTGTGTGAACCTCGAAAATTTTCAAATGTTTCAACCTAATCACACCGGCTCGTAGCTCCGTTGTCAACTAACCAGTTATCATAATCCATGCTTGAACTTCGATTGTCTAAAGCCATAAGATTCATGTTAACTTTCGTGCTTTTTTGCACTCTTAGATGTTGATGGTTTCTGTTTAGGTGGACGTTCATTGGTAATCCAAAGCATGTTTGACTATCACCGATCTTGCAGCAATAGTGTCATTTCTCGTCGCCTCTTATGTCAAATGGTTTCGTATTCATCGGCAGTTAAATCTTTTTCCTTGCACGTAGAGAACTTCCATATCTTCTCCGTTTTAAGAGGAACATAGGAACGTAGTTGACTTGTTATATTTTCTATTGTTTGATCACAATTTGATATTAACAACCAGCTGGATTTAAATGCGAAGTATTCTTCAGGTCGTGGGTCCAAAATTTTGCAAACAAGGAAAAGTTATAATAAATCACTTTTTTGTGATAGCGAAAACCAAATGTTAAAATTTTCGACGAATGGGTAAGTAGCTATTTTATCTTCAGGTTGCTTCTTGTAACCAAAGAATTTCAAACAAACGCTCTAGCAATGCTGCACCGTCTCAATTCTCATAGTCCTGCAGTTGCGTTTCGTATATAGATTTCTGTTCTGAGATAGCTTCCAATGCTAGTTGCAAGTAGATCAAGTTGCAATTTGGTCGCTTCGAAAAACTATTTATCCGTCTTTTGTTATTTATTTAACAAATATGAGTCCTCAGACACTTTTTTCTTCATAGAATAACAATCTTTAACCACGCTCTGCTACTATGTTTACGTATAAATCTAAATTTATAAAAATGTCGTTTTTTTTTAAACATTTATTACAAGAGTACAGTTGACAGTGTTGTTAGAAAAATATAATAGGTTGCTTGGAGTCATAAGTAACCACATTGCATATGCAATGCATGTAACCTCCTTAACAAGATGATGGTAGCCACGTTCTTCGGCATGACATGTCATTACTCAGGACATGTCAGTTAAAATGGTTAGCTTTAACTGTAAGAATGTTAAGCGATCGGTATGTCAATTAGCGGATATAATCGCATTTTAGGAACCTTGCCTTAGACCCGATGAGCATCAGTACCTGTGTGACATCAACGTAAGATTCGGAAGTGCGAGAATGTCGGCTATGGACCGACGGCATGTTGGTCGGACGCCCGTGCGGCGTGGTCTGACTATTGCGGAATAAAAGTGTATTTGTTGAAAAAATGTTTCTGTTGTGCAGTGTGATAACGCGCGAGTGTGCACGATAAAAAATACTATACCGCAGATATCATTGTTAGTGTTCAGTGTGTACATGCCTACGGATAAAAATGAGAACTTAGCGGAATTTACGGATTGCTTGAGTCTGGTGAGTGCTACTATTAGGGTTTTATTATGGAGGCGTAGCAAACACAAACATATGGAAATGTACGGTGTTGTTTATGAAGTTGGGCGGCTCGATCCGGTGCGTCGTGCGGGGCGTTGAGAGAAGCGTTGCCCTCCTCTATATCCGCGGCGGACTCTCGAGCGTGTAGCGGAGCGCGCAGTAGAGCACAAGACTGGCAGAAGGTTCCGCCGCAGATGCCACCGCGGGCCCCACTGCGGGCTCAGTGGCGGGACCCGCCGTTATTGTCGCGTGTGACGCTGCGTGCAACGCGGCAATGCCATCCGCGGGCTCCGCCGCAAGTAAAGCTGTATTTGAACGCTTTTATACAACGCCATATGTTTGAATTTAGTGCTAGGTCTGTATATAAAGGCCAACGGGGCTAAACGCTGGTTACACCATGTTTTGACAACCGAATCTGCTGCAAAATAAGTGTTGTGAACATCTATATAAAATATGACGTCAGTTGGTCGGATCATTACCCGCTATGTGTAGAATGCAATCTAGATGTTATTAGCATGGAGTTGTTATGTGAAATTAAATCAAATCAAATCAAATCGTTTATTTAATAAAACAAGTTAACTCATGTTAGCAAGGATACTGCTGCTAAAACTAACGTAACTGTTTTCATTTTGTAAAATGTTGCAATAATGTAAGTCATCTAACGATTGTTTTGCAATATTGAAACTCATCTAACGATTGTTTGTTTACTTTCATAACGACTTAGAGCGAAATAAGCCGACAAAGACGCTAATTCGCAGCTGCCCCGGAAGTCGTTAATCACGAAAAATATTCTTTAAAGCCTTCCATTGCTCACCCGCACTTTGCGGTGCCTGGGTTTATTGCGCACCGCACCGCCCATTTACCTCATTCGTGAAACATTTTGCTTGTTAGGTACCCGTTCTTCTCCCTTCTCATGTTTTACCATTAAGCGTTTTAAAATGCGAAAAGAAGCTGAAAATATTACTTTTTATTTATACACTTTTAATTGCGAACTAAAAACTGCTTATTTAGATATCGTAAGCGGAAGTAAGTACAGTCAACAGCAGAAAAAACTGATAAAATAGGGTCTCAAAATAGTATACACAATAAATTAAGTCAGATGTCACTGACTATTGTAGTTTAGCATAAGTAAATTAACTCTTAATGTGTCATAATAAGCGATCATATTCATTTCGAAACTAGAAAATTAAGTGGTAAACGGTAAATTAATTACTGAGTGTTCCAAATTAAACTGATTATCTGTAAATAGCAAAAGTTAGTAACTATCAAGATATCATATGTAACTGAATACGTGTTTTTGGGTAATTATCACCTTTTAACACCACCTAGGAAAACAAGTCAGACGTCTCTCTACGAGCCTAACGACTATACTCGTAATTAACACCTCTCATTTCATTCAAGCTTTAAAATAAGTTTCTGTTACTTGATCCCGATTTTTGGTAATATTTCAAATCCATTTTTACTGCCGTTATTGGAGTTTGGCATTTTTGCCTTTTGTTGTCTGTCACCTGACACTTAGGTAAGAATGAGTAATTCATTTTTCATCACACTTGCTCGTAAATGGTGTTATTCCATGCCTGTATACGGAAGGACAATGGCCTAAATTGTTCCCGCGGGAATTATGGCGAGTTTGTCATCCCTAGGGAGTAATGACTTTCTTTTTAAAATTTACAACTCTTTCGTACATCATTTCTGACTAAGGAGGTTTAATTTTCAACCAAAAATTAAATCGGTTTCTAATATCATCTTTAAAAATTAGCTATAGACTAACTTATATTACACAAAACCTATACGCTTCATTAAACTTCATTATTTTTATACCTATTTCAAGTTTATATCAACATTTATCATTAATTTTAGTAATTATACATTTTTATCAAATTGGCTAAATCTGGCTCGAATCCAGGTCGAAACTAAACGCAGTTATTATCTGTGGTAGAGGTCACAAAAAAAATATCGTTTCCATTTACGTTCCCGTTCGTCAAAAGTTATTTCTTTATATTTTGCAGAGTTAAAGTGTTTTCTCTTTGTTTTTTTTCCTCGCAAATGTGATGAAAACCATTGTGTGTAGAGTCTGTCTAATGAAAGCTGAACCTGGATTTTTCTTGGCTGACGAGTCTGGCAACACTATTTAATATGTCGTTTGGACTTTGTTGTTGTTAGAAACTTGTCAATTCGAGATCTAAATTGATAAAAATACGGAGTAATCATGCCGTCGACGATAAGAGGCGGTGTCCGGGAGATTCTGTATACTATTATACAGAAGTACAAAGAAAAACAAGAAGAAAGAAAAGCATTATTGATGCAAAAAATTAATTGTTTAGTTACGGTGACCAAATTTATAGGTTAGTACGGCTTTAGTACGGCATGTTCATTTTGATACTTCTTATTTCTCTATGTGCAATCCTAAGTTTAATTTACCTTTTTCTGTCTATTATACGATGAGATTAAGAAATTAAACGAAATTAAATTCGTTTCAGAAAACCTGGACGTGCACGTTGACAAAAGTGTGCTGGAAAACGTAAAGCAGCTGAAAGAGGTTGAGGAAACTGAGTTAGCCTGCCAGACTCAGACGAAATATTTGGAAGAAGTATCTTCAATGACCGGTAATTACTAAAATTATCATTGTCTTTCCCTATATAATAGGTGTAGGTACCTATTGTATGTCCCTATATCATGTTGAATCTCTTAGCATTCACAATTTTATTAAATTAATTTAATAGACAGATGATTAATGTAACTGACACTCATAGTTTCAATAAAACAATAAGGAGGTGTTTAGTTAAAAGATATCATAAACATATTATTTGATATGTATTTTCTGTGTGCGGAGCAAACAGCATTTTGTTGTTTATGAACCAAATGTACACTGTACAGTCGATTTCATAAATATGTGTACACTTTAGTACCTTATCTATTTATTTAATGTCATTTTTGATCGGCCAGATATAAAAGATGTTCGGGTTATATGAGTCTTCCTTGTTCTTAAACCGTTGCGATTAGAACCTCACCGATGCAATTTCATTTCACCTAAACCCAAATGTTTTTAGGGCTGTCGGACTGTACAATGGGGCTGTACTGCGCAACCACACAATGTATTTCTAAATGGTGTTCTGTTTATTTAACACTTTCTTTCTTCTTACAGATATCAGTGTTTCATCTTTAAAAAGAATAAGTAATGAGGGAAAATTAAACAACGGTGTCTTTAGTACTCCCGGAAAAAAGCGACCTCACAAGGCCACGGTGTCTAATTTGGATAGCTTTGACATCCAAGCTATCCGAAATAAAATAAATGAATTTTATATTGTAAAAAAACAAGTGCCTACACTCAGATGCTTATTGGCAGAGTTGAGAGAAAGCATCGGTTTTACCGGATGCCTTGAGACTTTACGCCGAATACTAATGGCAAATGGATACGAATTTAAACAAAATACTGAACAACGTTCGATACTTATTGAGCGTTTTGACATAGCAGCTTGGCGACACCGCTACCTAAGGACTATTGCATCAAAACGTGCTGAAGGTAAAAAAATAATATACCTGGATGAGACTTACGTTCACCAGAACTACAAAACAAAAAAGTCGTGGCAGGGGCCTTCCACCCAAGGTGTAGTTGGCAATATCTCAGCTGGAAAACGATTTATTATTGTTCACGCTGGATCAGAAGATGGTTTTGTGCCTAATGCTTTATTAACGTTTAGCACAAAATCAATCAAAGCAGACTATCACCATGACATGAACGCCACAAATTTCAATAAGTGGTTACGTGAGAAGCTTATTCCCAACTTGAGTGAACCAAGTGTCATTGTCATGGACAATGCTAGCTATCACACGGTGCAAATTAATAAGGTACCAAATACCAACACCCGCAAAGCCGAAATAAAAGAGTGGCTGCGTTCTAAACAAATTGATTTTGAAGAATATTATACTGTACCAGAACTTCTTGTCTTGGCACATAAACACAAAGCAGACCCAATCTATGAAGCCGATGAAATTCTAAGGGAGCACGGTCATGAGGTTTTAAGACTTCCGCCCTACCATTGCGACCTTAACCCCATTGAGCTAATCTGGAGTTCGGCGAAGAGAAAAGTCGCGAGTAGAAATGTTGGCGTATCAGCAGCTGAAATTGAAAAAAATATTAAAGAGTCTTTTGACAGCATAACACCGGAGCATTGGAAGAAAATGACTAATCATGTGCTTAATATTGAAGCTCAGTACAAAACCAGGGATGGAATAACTAAAGAACTAGAATCATTCATTATAAGTGTCCGTGATGATGACAGCACTAGTTCAGATGAATCATTAGAAATAGAGTATTTAGAATCTGATTTTAATTACAGTTCCTAGAGTCTTAGGGTATCATCTGAACTGGAACTACTGGAAGGTTCACCATCACATACACTTATTATGAAGCTTTCCAATTGATTAGTAATTCCATCCTTTTCCTTGTATTGGTTTTCGACATAGGTCATGGTCTGTCATCTTCTTCCATGCATTACATCAAAGGATTCCTTTAGATTTTTTTCAAATTCTGACGCCGATTTACCTATATTTTTGCTACCCACTTTTCGTTTTACAGTATTCCAAATGAGCTTGATCTGGTTTAGATCGCATTGGTAAGGTGAGAGTGTGAGCACTTCATGTCATGACCACTAGCTTTAGGAATTTTATCTGCCTCATAAATTGGCTTTGTTTTGTGCTGATTCACTAAAACAAAAAGTTCTTCTCTGTATAAACTTTCATCAAAATTCACAGACTTAGCACGGAGCCAGGCTTGTATTTCAGCTTCGCGTGTGTTTGTGCTTAGGGGCTTATTAATTTGTACCGCATGATAACCTGCATTGTCAAACACAATCACACTGGGTTCAAATAAATTTGGTATCAATTTCTCTCGTAAATACCTGTTAAAATTTGTAGTATTCATGTAATGGTGTTAATCTGCCTTTGTAGACTTAGTGCTAAATGTCAACATTGCATGTGCACAAATCCATTTACGGAACCAGCATGAATGATGATAAGTCTTTTTGCGGAGGAAATATTTTCTATTAAACCAGATGTCGACGGTCCACGGCCATGATCTTTTTGGCTTGTAATTTTGATGAAGATAGGTTTCATCAAGATATATAATTGGCTTATTTTTGGCACGTTTCGTGGCTTTGGTTCTCAAGATCATTGTCGCAAGACTGCAATGTCATATCGTTCTATGAGCACTGAACGTTTTTTTTATTTTACTTTTTATTCAAAACCATTGCTCATCAGTATTTTACGTAGAGTCTATCTGGAGCCTGTAAAACCCATATTTTCTTTCAAATTTGCCACAAGTGTTCTGAGTCGGAATTTGCTTTTTTACAACATAAAACTCATAGACTTTATTACGGATAGTTTTAACATCAAAGTTATCCAAGTTAGAAACCGTGGCTGGATGAGGTCGCTTCATACCAGGAGTGCTAAAGATTCCGTTGTTTTATTAGCCCTCATTAATTATTCTTTTCAAACACATGGTTGAGGAGGCGATGGCTGAGATCAGCGTCATACTCGTGAACGGGTGTTGTCAGTGGGGTCCTGTCTGTTCACGCTTGCAAGAACCTGTTTTCCAGTTAGTTATTTTAGTTATCGTTCCTGACGTAGAGACCTCGTCATGTTGTTCTCCTAGTCACTATTTTTAATTTACTCAATGTTATTGAGCGTACATTTGTAACGACTAAGTTTGTGTTGTTAGAAATAATTATTAATTACTTTACTACCTTGTAATGTTACTTTTAAGAATAATTGTATTTTATGATTGGAAAAAATGATCTGCTGGAGTTTCTTGCGGCGCTTCTTCTCCAAGATATAATTGTCGTTAGATAGAGGTGTAAGGGTGATGAGAATAATGTTACCTCTAATTACTTTATTAAAAAGGTTGAATATAATATTCCTCATCATCATTGTTTTATTATGCTGTGTGCGACACAGACGAAAACCTCTCGTATCAATGAAATCTATCAACAGCACGACTAGCACAAGTTGCTCGTGACTTGTTTGTCGCTCGGATCTCCCTTACTATCTAGTCTGTTACGATAGAGACGCACAGAGCGACAAGCGAGAAAATACAACTTGTGCTACACGTGCAGATCACTATATTTTCATGTCAAATATATTTCGAAAAACCAAATGTGCTCCAGTCACTGTCATCGTATTTTACCTAAAGTGCTTTTCATCAAAATATAGCGCTCGTAATAATATATATGAAAATATAGTACGCGTTTCCTCTTCCTTTGTGCCCACCAAAATAAATAAAATAATAAAAGTATCAATATCGTTTATTCCTTCATTGATCGGTAATACCATATCAAGATTTTTTGAATTTGCCGCTTTTTCCCAGGTTCAGCTTTCATTAGACAGACTCTATCATTAATGTATAATATGCAATTATCTATGCTTATAAACCACAGACCTTAGCCTAACTAGACAACGCGTACGTACTTACTTCGTACGTACTTCGCGTGTCAAAAAGCAGTCTAAATGTCTGCGCTTTCTATGTGGCGTAGTGGTCCGCGTTCGACCGGCATCGCTTCCAGACGTCAACCCGATATCTAGAAAAATTACTGTTGTTCCGTATTAAGTTGTAAAAACTGTACAGAAAAAGGTTGACCCAAATAATGAACATGTTATCTTCCATAAGTAAGCAAGTAATAATTATAGCATAGTAATAAGTTCTTCTAAAATAACTCCTTATAAAATGGTAGGTAGGTTTATCCAACTATAGTGGGTTTTTGGTTTAAAATATTGTGGGACGCCGATGGGTGATTCTTCAAAGCCCTGATTTTCGATGTTCTGGCCTGGGGTTTATTTCTAATAACTAGTTAGTCAAGAGGTCGGCTTTATATTTTCTTCTTCGTATCTAATGGAGTCATTAGTTGATTGTCTTATTGTACTCTGTTTATATTTTAATTATAGTTTATTTAGTTTATAGTTTATTATATTTCTTTGTCGCGTCCGCTCACCATTTTCTTGAAAAGGTCTTGTAATATCTTTAAATATAACCATTTGATCATGACAATGTTCTAAGTAAGTATATCAATAACACGCTAGTTGTTCTGTTCATAAAATTTTATGTGTAAATGTTTTATATGTAATTTTTCGTAGAACTTCGAAAATAAAAGTTATCCGCACAAAATTCTGATATCTCTGTCGCGACATTGGTTCGACTCCATAGCGTCCAAACAGCAAACCTGAAGCCTCTGCCCCCGCGCAGGCGTTAGTTAGAAATGCGCCGCACTTTCTTGGTTGGGAGTAAACGTGTCGGCTGATCTGCGTCGATCCGCAGTTATTTAAGTAAATATTTGATTCTTGTGGTCTTGGCTTGGGTCGGTTTATGATTACTCTACTTAATTTTTTTATGTTATTATGTGGTGTATAAAGTGTAAGTAAAGTTGATTTAAATGCTTTCTGTAATACTTACCTGTGGTATGTACGATAACCATATCGTGCTTTCATATGATCGGTAATTGTAACGTTTATTTCATTTTCTGAGTCTTCTGTCACTTATTCCTCTGGTCATAAAGCCATATGAATCAGAAATTAAGGTAATTAATAACCCTTGACGCAAAAAGAGGGGTGTCGAGTAGGTTTGATGAACGTTTAAGAAGTAGCTCTGAAATTAGGGATCCTGATTATTTGTTTCTTTTTTTAACTTGGTTGGTTATTTAATTTTTCATAATTAGTATTTCCTAACAGGCAGCTTCATTTTTTTTATTAGTTTTATATCATAAAAATATACGTTAATTCGTTAAACGTTTTTCTTTAAGACTTATTTATATTTAAACTTCTATTTACACGGTACTACCATTTTCCATACGATGTACTACTATTCTTTTGAACAACTTCTGATTCCTATGGACATGATAATTCAATGGCATATAACTTTTGAATGGCTTTGTTAAAAATAGTGTCTAAGTTATCTTTATGTTTGTGAAAATGTCTACTTACAGTAGAGTATGCACTTATTAGTCAAAAGGCAAAAATAAAAAGTATCGGAGGACCCATACAAATAACACTATCTCGAGGAATCACCCCAACTTCAGTTGGACTAACACCTGTCATTTTAAAAGAAGGTATATTTTGCATTTTTAGAGGCGGGATTTTGATTTTTTTAAGTATTTGTTTTATTAAATACTTTTTTGTGATATTATTTATGCTGTAATGTAGTCCCACTTCTCAATTTATTTTTTTATTTTTTTCTTTTAAAAAAGTTTTGTAAGTAGGCCCTGTAGGCACTTTTACAAGTCTGAGTCTACCAGCGCTTCCAAAGAGACCACTGTTGAGAAATGAGAAATTAATGAGAAACTATAGAACATTTCAAACTACGCCGCGGGAATGTCATAGTCATATTTAATACCTAAAGCTTAGTCTTAGTCGCTCAACTACCTCAATCGAGATATCGTATCGCCACATTCGCCACCCTTGAAATTGGTACGGTTAAGGAGTTCCGGTGGTTATCTGTGGACTTCATCATCAAGAGAAGAGAAGTGAAGTGGATTTCACCATATAGTATTTTTCAAAAGCAAATGCACGAGTTACAGTGAAAAATACCGAAGTGCTTATATACTTGAGGAGTTCCCTTGATTTATTAAAGATCCCATCATCAGATTCTGATGTGTTGACAATGGAACCAATAGGAAAGTATATTCGTTCTAATAACTAAAAAAAAACCGTCCAGTGGTCTTTGAGTATCGGGAAACATACATAAAAAAAAACAATAAAACATCCCGACGAATTGAGACCTCCTTCTTTGTTTGAAGTCAGTTAATTATGTTTTATCTATTTATAAATCATCAATTTAGGTTTATCATAGTTTTACTATGAAAAATAAGTTGTGGGGTGAATTCATTTTTTTTTTATGGTTAAGGAGGCAAACGAGTAGACGGATCGCCTGATGGAAAGCGATTACCGTCACCCATAGACACCTGCAGCACCAGAGGAGTCACAGGTGCGTTGCCGGCCTTTCAAATGATAGATTGCTTACTTTACTTGCAAAGACTTGCGCCTGCCTAATTAAACGTGCAATGGAAATAAAACAATCGAACTTTAGCTTGTGTCGCGCGGCATCTTAGGCCCTAATAAAAAGAAGACAGCGCCCTGTATGGTCGGCCAAAAAAGTGGTCTACCAGTTTTGACAAAAGTTTATGTGAGATCTAACTATCGCTGAGGTCGATACTAAACTTGTCACTGACAATATATCTTTGCAAGGGAAAATCGGACTTGTTGTATCGTGTCGCGTTCTGACCGCTCCATTATAGCGCAACGAAAACTATACCGCGCTGGGCAGTCCTTACAAACTTTACCGCAAAATGCCTTCATGTGTTGTGAAGTGGTGCAAAAATCATTCAGATCATTCTAAGGACAGTGGAATCAATTTCCTCGTGTAAGTAAACCGATAACTTCAGTAAAACCTAAACATATTATCATCGGATATTTAACTAACTACGTTTAAAATCCTTATATTCCACGTGAGTGTGATTACTACAACAGACATTTCAACAAAATTGAATAAGTTTAGGCAGCTTCATAATGAATATTAATACTGTGTAACACAAGCCACAATAAAGGACAGTTTACTTTTAAGTTCTTTTTTATAATTTAATTTGTTAGTGTTCGACTACTTAGCACCCTACCTCGGTAGGTTATAGCTTATAGCTCTTGCAATTTACGATGGCGAGTGGGCTTTACTTGTGGTAAACACTTATCTGTATACATGTCAAAGTGTGCGTGAGAGCGAAAGTGGGTATGGTAAGCATAAAAAAATAAAGAGAAAGTTCTTTTCTTCTTGAAGAAAGTGAAAGACTTTGGCGACCATTGCTCGTCCCTACAAACAATATAAAATAAGATAAAACATTGTAAACAACAAACTATTTATGTTCTTGACGTGATATGCGAACTATTTAGTCATGTGTGTAGTAGCGAACGGGCGACCTTCTTGGTTGCATCTTCTACGAAATTGATGTAAATCTAGGTATCTTTTCGCGAAATACGAAGACATTACAAATGTCTTCGTGTTTTCTGTCCTTAAATTACGTATAATACAATTAAATATGTTAGTTAAAACCTATCTGTAGGTTTTGTCTTTATTTCAGAGGGCTTATTAGGGCCGTGTTTATTGCGTGACTAAACGTGGATAAAAGTGACGAATGTTTTATCCTCGTTTTGGGACGCGATAAACACGGATAGGCCCCACAGTTCTAAATAAATTTACTATTTTTTTTAGCATTATTCGAAATAAAAATACTTTATCATGTCTCACTATGAATAACATGATGACATGCTGACGGTACTTCGTGGCAGTTAGCGTCGTGGAAACAATATGCACAAGTGACTTGAGCGACGGCGCGCTCGCGACTGATCGCTGAGATCGCTCCGTCTGACACGCACACTACCGCAGACTGGTTAGATCATTTTCTCTAAATCATTTATTTCTTGAAGCGTATTTTCCGATCGCGTTTTTCCCCATTCGTGAATTTCACCACACGCATTTATTCTTCTCATTCTTTTTCCATTCGCAGATTTCCCCTTTCGTGAGTTTTAACGGACGCATATGTTAATGACAGCATAACTTTCTACATTTGTAATTTTCTAATAGTATATTTACTTGCAAGCATTTTTTCACACACGCCTATTTTTTCGTTCAATTAATTACCGAAGCCGCAATATGCCAAAAAAATGGTGATGATGCTATTACACTCTGAACGGCAGGATAATGTGTAGATAACAGCCGAAATTGCTCCAACCGCCTTGCGACCAGTGTTGCCCCTGCGGCAGTTGTGTGAGTAGCCGGCTTTAGGATAGCGATTTGACCAATATAGCTTATTTACTTATTCAAGCCCGCTGGTGAAATAAATATTTAAATAAATAAATCTTGACAGGTTCCTCTAATATTTAGTTATTTGTGTAAAATAAGTTTCTTGCATGCTAATAAAAATAGGTACTAAATAACCTATATAAATAAAATAAAATAAAACAATCTTATAACAACTTAAAATCGTGTATTTATTACACTAAAGTCTACTCATATTTTCTCAATCATAAAAGAGCTAAGTATACCTATTTCAAACTAAATAACCAATTAAATTCAAGTAACATTAATACTCGTGTCTATAAGAAATTATTAAACTTTAATATTTTAAATAGGATAATTTAGTAATGCATTGACCTAAATCAGTAACACCTGTAAGGTAATTATTAACAATCCGCTCGATCTTGCGATCCATCTCAATGAATTTTTGTTGCCTCTTGCGGTTGACTGGGCAATTCATTTCACTCTGCATCAAAGTAAAATCAGCCGCAAAAGCTTCGTTTTTCAATTCAGAGATGAAGTAAAACAAATTCGACTTAGGCCGTATTCGATTGTTCATTTTCTTGTGCCAGGCTTCTACAACGTTATTTGTCCGATGGCGATTGCCGTAGCATGATAGGATTTCTATTTTGGGAAGGGTAATCCACTGATGTGACATGTATTTATTAAATTCGTCGATGTTTTTCATAGTTGGCGATTGAGTTTGAACATAAAACCAGCCTTCATGAATTTTTAATTTTGGTAAGTGAGCCAAGGCTATACACTTTGCTATGTAGTTACTTCCCTCGCGGGTTTCATTTATTTCAAATTTAGATGCATTCTTCCATAACGCCTGACTGAAATGAAAGAAACAACCTCCAATGTTACAATTAGAATATGTTGACTTTGATGGTGGAAACTAACAATGGAATGAATAAACATATTGATTCACAATAATATAATTTAAGAGAAAGTAATTTTACATGTTCATAGAACGACAGTATGAGAATCAAATATAAAACATTGTCACTTCAAACACATCTTTGAATATAAAACCATAGACAAGTATTAGCAGCCAGCACCTTCCAACAGACTTTATAGCGTTTATAGCGGCAGTTTCAAAATCCATTTTTATAGTATTTGGCTTAAAGTTTGGGATAGTTTCTTTGATAGCTTCAAATAAAATATTATACGTTTTTTGTTCTTTATTTGGAAGTAGGGAATATATACCTAGTCTAGCCATAAGTTCTGTTACTAAGGTTGAGTCAAATAAAACTAACTAATGTTTATTTTTTAATTTCAATACGTATAAAAATTAAAAGCTCAATTAATATACCTTTTTAAGAACAAATAATCATTCTATATATTCGCCGCAATTTCTGATACGATCTTTTAGCATTCACAGCCGGGATCGATAAAATTACGCATGACTATTTTGTAAATTTCACTTTTTAAAAACGCTTAAAAGTTAGTTTTTGTTAACCCCGGAACTTTTTTTGTTTAATATTATAAAACTTCCTATCTCTGTGTATGTTTAGAGACCAACATTATATTTCTCAACAAGACTCAATTCCAGCTTATGAAGCAAGAGATTTGGTGTGTTTTTCATATTACTGCAAATTGTCGTGAAATCGTAAAGTCAATTTAATGAGACATCAAGATTGACCGGTGTACAAGCGGATCTTTAGTTGCTTGAAATACATTTGTATCAGAATTTAAAGCTAAAAGTCTGTTCAATATGGCACGCAAATTTGAACTCTGTACAAGAACTCTCACAAAAGTTGTGGCCGTTATGAGTATCATCGTCGTGCGTAAATTAAACTATGATTTTCTAGTCCCGAATGGGAATACTTCAAGCTCGTACATCAAATAATTGAAATAGTTTTAGAATACCTTATTTTTATTTTTAGTTATTATAAATCAAAGTTTTGATTAATATACAAGTTTATGTAAAACTCCTTTAATATTTACTCGGTGTTAGATCCAATATCGGCATGGATAGTATACAATTGTCTGTATGGTCCAGGGACAATTTTGAAAGTGCCATCTAAAAAAAAGGTGTCAACGCTTTTTATCCAATCCTGGGCGTGAGGAGTTGTAAATATCAGAACTCCTTTCTGATTGTAACAACAAAAAAATTCTGCTATGTTTTCCGGTATAATTACTTCTTCACAAGTCGCAAAAGAGGTTAATGCTGAATTTTTTCGTCTTGCTCTGTACAAAGCATCTCTTTTTTGAAAAAATGATGGTAACTTGTCGGAGTATTCCTCGTGTCGTAACTCACCCATTGCCTCCCGAAATATGGTTGGAATTGGCCTGTAGTCGGAAGAAACCATAGTTTTTATTTCATCTATTTTTTTCTCCACGTCTATACTTTCATAATCAGCCGGGCATGAATGCGTTGTATACTTAAGTATATTCGTTCTCTTATCATCCAGAAGAACCGAACCCTTGCATGCTCCTTTGTTATCCTTTGATCGGGCACAGTTCCACATGGATGAGCCAGATAGATTACTGCGTTTTAAGTAGTGCCGGTAACCACCCTTAATTAATATTTCACCTCCATGGGTACTTCGCACAAAACTAAAATCAGAAGCTAATATTGCAGACATTATCACAGCTCACGGTAGTAGCTCATCGTTAATGACAATTAACTGTCACGGCTAAAAACATCAAGCCAGCCACGTCTAAAATGTACTTATCACCTTATAAACCTCTTTAGTTATCTGAAGTGGAATAAATTACGCAAAATATATGCTATTATTTATTTATAATTTATAAGCTAGTGTTTAACTAGTAAGTTATTTAAGGCTGAGTTCACCAACAATTAAACGGACGGTTAGCGGTTTAACGGTTGTCAAATGTATTGACTAAAAGCTGATTAAGACTTAACCGTCTGTTAAATTCGTTGATGAACTCAGCCCTAAAAGCATCAAATCCTGCAAGTCTATTTGACTTAAAATTTAAACTTGAAAACTTTGAGCACTAAAGTACTTTGGTATATTAAAAAATCGACCCACTTTTGTTGATAAACATCCAAAGTAGAATAAATTCGAACGAAAAAATAGGCGTGTGTGCAAAAATGCTTGCAAGTAAATATACTATTAGAAAATTACAAATGTAGAAAGTTATGCTGTCATTAACATATGCGTCCGTTAAAACTCACGAAAGGGGAAATCTGCGAATGGAAAAAGAATGAGAAGAATAAATGCGTGTGGTGAAATTCACGAATGGGGAAAAACGCGATCGGAAAATACGCTTCAAGAAATAAATGATTTAGAGAAAATGATCTAACCAGTCCTACCGCAATGTGCATGTACACGTTCAACCACTAACAAAGCGGTGAATTGCATATTTTATAATTATATATTGCAAGAGCTATAGGAGGACTGTTAATAAATGAATACGACAAATAGTGAATACTGTTCGTCGATGATCAATTGTACTTGAAAATAGTTTCTAAGAATTATATTTGTGACTGCTTGTGTTCATATAAGTAAATAAAAAAATATTGATTCGGGTTTTAATATACCGAAGACCCAATAACTTAAAAAAACATTACTAAAAAAGACAATTCTCTCCCAAAAGATTAATACGGAGAAATGAAAGACTGATAATAATATGTGTTTCCTAAAGGTCATGACTGAAGAACTGAGAGTCAATAAATTTATTTATTATGGTCTTCAAACTAAGCTTTCAAATGTTGCTGGTGATATTAATTCGAGCATAAAAAGAAAACAAGTATTGTTGTTATTGAATACAGCCGCAGTTAAAAAAAATGCTCTTGCTACTACTACTAACCATCTACTATTAACCATCGGGTTATAAATATGTGCATAGACAATTTGATGCGTGCTTACCGCATCCATCGACATAGTCTAAGTGGTACCGTCATTGATGCCAATCCCGGGCTTAGGGAAAAAGCATTCATACCTCAGCGCACTAAATTTTTTCAGTGATAACATACTTGCTTGCATTACGAAATGGTCTAAACATATAAAACAGCAAAAACAATCAACGGCAAACACGTCGAAGGTCTTATAACATTTAGACCTAGCGATGAAATCGCAACACAAGCGTATGTTTAGATGTAAATAAATGTCACTAAATGATACTTTTAAGTGGCCGTTGGGATATATTTTAATCAATGGTGTGTCCGCAGAACAAAGAGACAACATTATTAAACCAAGTCTATAAAAAATGTCACGAGGTAAACGCAGAAGTAAGTAGTAAGCCTCATCTTCGATGGGTATGCAGCGAATTTACCTACCGCCAAATTGCTTGGGTGTAATTTTGACAGTTTGGATAATTTAAAAACTTTTTAGTCACCCCGCTAATGCATGCCGGTAGTGGTGTTTCTTGAGCCTTGCCTTTCACCCTTCGAACTTATTTTCGAATGATCATTATTGTATTAGACCACCTATGGCATAGCCGTATTTAAGTACACAGCTTTTTAGTGAAAGAAACTATTGGCAAATCAAATTCTAATGTCAAAGTGATTGTGACCAATCACAAACTTTTCTCATTGGTGAAAAGGTATAAACCCTTTGCAAAACAGCTGTTTACTCAAACACGTCACCATTATCTGTAATACACTACTTTTGACCTAAACGTAACGTTTATTAAGTTGATTAATAAAATAATTTGATACATAAGATAGCTAGCAGGGCATGATATATTATTGTACTATGTTGTTTGTTTTTAATAAATAAATAATAATAATAATCATAATAATATGACCGCAAGGCAGCTAGTGGCGAGCTGTGGTGAGTGGCGACACCACGGACCCGAGTGCTCCCGAGGGTAGGTCCTGTTCCTCACCTCACGCTTGCCTTCACCGGCCGGCTGCGGTGTGCAATGACGAGGAACAGACCCTCACCTCTGGCTTGCCTTTATTGGCCGGTCAGAGTGGAGTCGCAAGACCTATATGCTCGAAGGGTGGATGTGTTGCATAAGTGGTGAGTGGGCACCTTATGGTCGTGTCCAGAAGCACCTCTCCACCCTTAGCCCCTCTGGAACTGTTGCCTCCCTGCTGCTATATATATGTGGCTATTTCGGGAGGTCCATTCCATTGAGTTGGCGAGTCACCGCCTGCCATTTAAACCAAAGTAATTAGCATTGGCCAGGCAGGCGCCGTAGTTTCATCAATAGCCTAGTTCACCAATCCATATCAGTTCATTCATAGAACCTGTTATTAGTATTCCCATCCTTCTTAAATAGTCTTAACACTGACCGGTGGTTGACCGTGGGAGCATACTTCTCTAGTTTGAACTCAGGGACAATCGCCGGTTGGTGTCCCATAACTTAACTAAATTAAACTTGTCTAAAGGGCCTCTGCGTGTTGGCTTCGGCTCCATGTACGCCTTCCAAAGGTCCGGGACTCCCATAGTCCCGTGATTGGTAAAGACATACAAATAATAATATTAACATTGTGGGAGACGGGACATCTTACAACGTAATTTTTGTATGGCGTTTTGCTTCTATGTTTTATTTCCGTTCACTGTGACGTGCAAATGAACTTCAACCGTAAAACCACATGTCCACATTTATGGCCGACTGTACTTATGTGCATGCAACTTTGACCGTGACTGTACAACCTATAGATGCTTCATGATATCATGATTCTAACCAATTGTTAGGTAAATTGTTTGTGTTGGTATAATATTTCTGTTCTGTTCTGTCTGAAAATCATTATTACAGGTTTCTAAGTAATCCAAAATTAAAAGAGAAATGGATGGAAGCGACCGGGAAACAAAATTTAGTTTGCAAGGAAAAATAGTCGATTATTTTATGAGCTAAAACAAAATGATAAGCCATTAATTTAAATTAACTTAACTAAAATTGCATCAAGTGCTGTTCATAACTATTGTTTCTATATTTAAATGTTATTAAGACCTGAATTATAACAAGTACAATGACAATTTTGCTACTAAAAATACTCTATGGTTAAATATTTTACAGGGCATCTTGTTTTTGTGTAACTTGGATTAACTTTACTGGTTTAATTAAATCGAAGGTTACAACTACCAATACATGGAAAATTATAAATATTCTTTATGTGGTCTTTTAAAAATTGGAAATATACCATCGCAAACGTATTTTATTTTATAAGCAACCCATGTTGGTCTTGATTTAGATTTTGCAAGTTAACTAAGACTGACCGCATAGGTACTACCGACGGACACAAACCGCGCGGCGCGGACGGTGCGGCGGTGCCTTTGAATCGATTTCGCGCAGACAACAGCGAATCCACATCACTAATTCGCACTTGTGACGTCACAGTAAGGAAAAAAAACCCACTGTGTCACTTACACTGTGGGTTTTCATGCTGATTGAGGTTTACGTTATCTATTTAGATTAAGGTCTGTGTTATAAACATTAGTATAGATGAATTAACGAGAGCATGGATTTTGTATATGTAGTAGTATTGTATGTTTACAGGCATTCTATATTTGAATTTTCTATTTTCTCGTACTATCAGCATAAAAAGAGGTTTATTATATATTGAAGAAGTAAATACCAAAATAATGTCAGTGTCAAATTGTGAATATTATTTACGTTGTGCATATATTTTTACGTCTTAGTAATTTTGTGTCAGCCCGTACGACTAAGTGTAAGTTACATAATTTAAAAAAATATTTCGCAATGAGTAATTTTGGTCCGATTGGGAGTCAAAGTAAGCAAATTATTTTTAATTGTCATAAATATTTTTATGACAGTTAAAAATAACTAATAACTTGATCTGAAGAAAAAAAAAATTCCCCTTACACCGCTGCTCAGTTAGTTGAAAAAGCTACAGGTGTTTGTCTCTCTACTGTTTACAACATTGTGTCTGAGACCAATAGTGAGAAATTTGCATCAACAAAGAAATTCACCTCCCCGAGAAATAAAAGGTCACCCGGAGAACTATATACAATTTTCATCTGTCCCATAAGCAATTTCTAACCTTAAAGGCACTCCACTGCGTTAAAATCCGATATAGATTACAAATTTGGCATTTCCACCTTACGAAAACAAATACAAATATAAGGATTTAGATGGAAAAAGACCGAGGACAACCGAAAAATATTAATGGAAAAACACATACACATACGACTGCTAAGAATAAATTACCTTACCAAAATTGCGAACTATCGGTCTAAAGATAGACCACTAGTTTATACTTATGAAACCTACATCCACACTTCACATGTGTCCGGAGAGGCTTGGACCGATGGAATAGAATTTGGTGTAAAAAAAACAAATCAGTACAGGCCAGCGGTTAATAATAGTGCACGCAGGAGGAAATGATGGTTTTATTCCCAACGCTTTGTTAATGTAAGGCAAACCAAAAAACGGGAGATTACCATGACCAGATGAACTTTGTCAACTAAGAAAAATTAATAGCGAACCTTAAACCGAATAGCATACTTATCGTAGATAATGCGTCCTATCACAACAAACTTTTGAATCGTGCTCCAACGTCAAATTCTCTTAAACAAGAAATGATGGATTGGTTGACAGAACACAACATTTCATATAGCCCGATGATGTACAAAATCAGTTTGTATGATTTAATTAAACAAATTAAAAGAGCGGTTTCGTGAGATCCACATAGATGGAATTTTAAAAGAACATGGCCACTCCGTTTTACGATTGCCACCGTACCACCCGACATTCAATCCGATCGAAAATATTTGGTCCATGGTAAAAGGATATGTAGTGAAAATAAACGTTTCTTTAAACATGCAAGGCGTTATGAGTTTAGCAACTGAACGAATGAATACTATTACTGCTGAGGACTGGGAAAATATTTATCGCCATGTCGAAAGTGAAGAAAATAAATATCGATGTCAGGAAAGGGAAATGGATCGAATTTCAGACAATCTTATTATCAATACTTCTGACAGCTCAGATGAAGAACATGATAGCGACTAAAAGCAAAAAACAGAGGACTACTACTTATTCCATTTCTTAAGGGTATGTAATTTTATTAAATTAAGAGAAAATTATTCTCCTTTTGTTGCAAACGGTAAAACCACTACAAATGCAATTCCATGTTCTCGATAATTCATCTATAGGATGCATTTTATGTATTATGCTTACGCATGACGATTACTTTAAATACATATTGGGCAACATTTTCTGTGTATTACATTTTATATACAGTTGCTCTAAATTACTTAATTATAATATTATTTTAGTTGTCCGTACCAAATACTGAAAAACGGAACCCTTAGAAGGTGACTTTTGTTATCCTTCCGTCCGTCAGATTGTGAAGTGAAGACCATTTTTTTTAAAATGGCTGAAGCTAGCGGCCTGGAATTTGAAATAATTGTAATATTCAGTAGTCCGCATAAGGTCTCATAATTAGAAATTGGAAAATAAAAATAGTCACAAGACTCACAACGCAGGTTTTGTATTGCGGTTGGTTTTTTTAATTTATTTATCACTAATACTATACTAATACTAATGAGGGAAGATTTAATTTTTTGATTGTTTGTTTGAATTGGCTCCGAAAGTACTGTTTTTTAAATAGTATAAATTAAGAATTGAGAATTAAGAATTATTCTTTTGTTAAGAATTGTGATAAACATAATTTGAATACAAGAAATAAAAATAAAATTGCTATAAAAAATTTCGTGTCCGTAAGGTTTATAAATCATTTGTAGGTCAATGCATTCTTTTCTATAATAAATTACCTGAATCAGTTTTAAAGTTACCATTTCCAGTACTTAAAAGTTACTTGAAAAAGTCGTTGATGTCTAAAGCTTACTATAGGGTCGAGGACTATCTAACAGATAAAAATCCTTTTTTTTTTTTTTTTTTTTTTGGTAATCGCCTGAGGGGCCAAAGACAAAAGTCCTTGCTTTTGTTTGCTTAAGAAAAAGGGGCAGAGGTGAAAATCCCTTCCGGAGACCTGGGAATGGAGGGCCCAGGTACTGCCGGGCTCGCACCGGCTAAAAACACCAATGCCCCTATTACCAACTAGAATTTAGACTCCCGCGGATACTACCCCAGCCAGTGCTGAAAGGCCGGAGGAGAAAGTCGTTCCTCCGTTTACTTATCCGCGGGGTTAGGGGGGATAGGAATGGGGGTTGGGATGGGGGGGAGACTTATAGCTATGTGAGTCGCGGAGTGGAAATCCTGACGCATGCATGCTTACAGACTACGGGCTTCCTTTCTTTTGCCCGACAATGGAAGGGTTGGGTCGGAGATCTTTTAGGACCACTTGTGTGGCTGTTGATACCATCTTTATGGGTGGGGCTACCCTTTTTGAGGCTTTCTCTTTTGCCTGGAGATACTATTTTTGCGCGGGTCTCCTTGCGCTGCCCTCTTTTGTGACCTCTTCCGTTGCAACTTAGCCTATACATTTTTTAATGGGAGGGCCGGTGTCAATTTGACGGGGGACCAGTGAATCGCGCGCGGAACCTTACCCCAGCCAGTGCTGAAGGGCCGGGAGAGAAAGTCATTCTCCCGTTTAGGAGGCTGCAGGATTCCCCATCCCCCGTCCTACCGACACCCGTTAGGTGTTCGGGAGGTGCGTGCGTCAGGAATATATCTAACTCTAACCTTAAGTGTATGTTATACACTGAAAGTTAGAGCTAGCTCTGGGTTAACATAGATGTAATACAAAGAAAGATAAAACAGAGGTTATTAGAGATGGGGGTAAGGGTTTGGAAGATTTTACTTATTGCATCATCCTACAAGATTAGGGGTGCGTTGGGTTGGGATTGGTGAACAGGATACGGCGAAGGGGGGAGGTTTGAAGGGGGGGTACGAGTACGAAGGTTTAGGGAGACCTGGGGGGTTGTTTCGGCGTGGGATCCTGCCCGGGTCCTGTGGCCGAAGGGTTTTCGTGGTGTCAGATTTCAGCGTAGCGTTTTACACAATAGTCCGGGCTCCGAACTATTTGTTCCTTAAACACGCTACGCGTACCACTTTTTCTATAAAACCCTTCGTGCTTTCGCGGTTGGCTTCTGTTCCCAGCAGGGCTTTCCAGCTTGAGCTATCTGGAGAAACTTTGACTCCGGTCTTTTGTTCAAGGTCGAACCTTTCCACGCCAAAACGCGGGCATTCGCAGACAATGTGCCAGATGTCCTCATCAAGGGTCGGGTCGCAGACACACGAAGGTGAATCTTTGATCTTAAAACGGTGGAGATAGGCGGCGAAGCCTCCGTGACCAGTAAACGCTTGAACCAAGAAGTTTGTGAGTTTGAGTTTCTTTAATATGCTGTTCGCGTCTCTCACAGTTGTAAAAAACTTCTTGGTTGTCGCACCTGTCCCGGATGCCCCGTAGCGAACCTGCCACTGTTCGAGCGTGTTTTGTCTTATCGACCTCTTGGCGTAGGACACCGGCACCATGTCATATTGGGGGGTGGTCTTTTTCCTAAGGGCTGCTTGCTTTGCCAGTTCGTCTGCTCTCTCGTTTCCTGGCGTTCCAACGTGAGCTCGCAGCCAATAGAACCTGAGATCGGTCCCCGTTGCTCTTGTTTGGGTTGTGGCATTTTTGATCTCTTGGACCAAGGGGTGTGTCGTGTCCGGTGATTTGAGGAGCTCCAGTGAGGATCTTGAGTCACTGAGGATGCTGACTCTCTGCGCCTTGTGTTTCCCTGCGATCTGCACTGCCCTGAGTAGAGCGTACAGTTCGGTTTGAAACACGGTGTTATAGGGCGCTAGCTTAAAGGTTGAGTGGCGGATTTCTCTTCCATTCTCCCACCATGTGAGTGCCGCTCCCGTCTGGCCCTCAATTTTACTCCCATCGGTGTAAATTTGAGGGCCTTCGAGGTCGTATCTATCGATCACGTCTTGGCTGAACTCCTCCAAGCAGACGTAGTCGATGGACACAACCCTTGACGGGTGCGGTCTCTTCAGGGCGTCAGTTTTTTCCTCAATTTCTCTTCCTGGTGGAATGTGGTCCTCACTGTAGCCCTTTTTGACCTCGTAGAGGCTTGCCGCTTCGTGAATTCGCAAATCCAGTGGGAGGGTTCCCGACAGGATCAGCTCCGATGTCAGAGAGACCGTCCTGTACGCTTTGCAAATTTTTTG
Source organism: Acleris sparsana (assembly GCA_923062465.1). Lineage (NCBI taxonomy): Eukaryota > Metazoa > Arthropoda > Insecta > Lepidoptera > Tortricidae > Acleris > Acleris sparsana. The sequence goes on along the minus strand of OV281285.1, from coordinate 43,736,281 downwards.
GGCGAAACCACGCTGTATTGAGTCTAGCTTGTTTCGCACCATCACCTTGTTGGCAGACTTGTGCCAAGCGCTTGCTGCGTACAGGACGATCGGCTCTATCACCGCCACGTAGATGGTTTTCACTATCTCGCTATTGAGCCCCCATGACACCCTCGCCGCACGTGACAGCTGTCTGTAGATATCCGTTACCTTTCGGCACGTTTTTTCTACGTGTGCGTTGAAGGTCAGCTTACGGTCTATGGTGAGTCCCAACAGTTTGATTTCGTCGACAAGCTCCACCACGGTCCCAGCCATTGAGATTCGGATGGGATCCCATTTCAGCTTCCTCGTTATAACCATGGCTCCCGTTTTGTGAGCGGCGAAGTTAAGCTTATTTTGGGTACCCCATTCGACCACTTTTTGGAGAGTCCGTTCGGCTTTTGCTTTTACTGCGCCTGATTCGTTGCCAGAGAACACCAGAGTGACGTCGTCAGCGAAGGCCTGACAATGGGCGTCCGTGTCGTTGAGCATCTGAAGGAGATCGTCTAGAATTACATTCCAGAAGATTGGACCTCCTATAGAGCCTTGGACACACCCCTTTGTGGTGGGCTTTTCGCTGGTTTCGCCCGCGTAGTGTACCCTTATCATGCGGTCGTCCAGGTAGGAGCGGATCATGTGATAAAGATTTCTCGGGCAGCCTTTCTTGGCCAGTTGGGCTCTGAGCTTCGGCCACCAGGCGTTGTCAAAAGCTCCCTCTATGTCTAGCGAGACGAGTAGCACAATGCGTTTCTTCGTTTCTACTTCGGTTCTTATGTGTCTCATCAGGTCATAGAGGGCGTCTTCCGTCGACTTCTGGGGCATGAACCCGTACTGGCGTTTGTTCAGGGCCGGGAGGATATGCCACTTGATCCTGTTTACTAGCATTTTTTCCAGGATCTTCCCTAATACCGACAATAGACCAATCGGTCGGTATGACTTGGGGTGGGTATAGTCCTCCTTACCGGGTTTCCGTAGGATGCAGACATGTGCTGACTTCCAGGCTTTGGGGAAGTAGGCTAGCCTAAGGCAGGAATTCGCTAAGCACAAAAATACTTCTCCATTGCACTGAATAGCTGCTGCGCATATATCTGCAGTGAGTCCGTCTGATCCAGGTGCCTTTTTCGGGTTCATACTTCTGACTACTGTATCCATTTCCGCTTGTGTGAAAAGTGGATCATTGCCAGTGAGGTGTGACTCCACTGCTGGGTTGTCTCCCTCCGTATCATCCCTGGTGCTCCTGTGATGATCGGACTCACCGTCCTGGCGGTCATCCGGGTAAAAGCATTCAGCCAGTCTTTGAGCCGACTGTTTCGGTGTTAAGGTAAGCCCCCGTTCGTCTCTGAGCAACGTGTCTTCCTGACGTCTAGCCGTTTTCCTGATTACTCGGTAGATTTTGTCCCACATAGACTCCCTATCCTGCGCGGTGCAAAAATCCTTCCAGCTAGCCGTCTGAGCCTCTGTCGCTTTCATGGCATACTCTTCCTTTACCTGGAGGTATTGGTCGAGTACGTACTGCCTTCGGTTTGGGGCTGCGTTCCTTATTCGCCTTTTCCTTCTTAACACCTCTTTTTTCAGTCGGTCCAAATCTTTGGACCACCACGGCGGCTTTGCGTTTGTCTTGGGAGCTCCCGGTTTCGATAAAAATGCTTGGCCTAAACTTAACACCTAAATAACTGACTAATAAAATAGGCATAAAAAATATGTAAATATTGTATATTGTCTAGGGTACACGGTTTCTGTAGGAGAATGTATCTAAACTTTGTATGTGGTGGTTGTCTTGCACTGTCATAGGAAAGTTTTTTTTTTTAAATATATATATATAGGTATTTTATTTTTATTTTTTTATTACTACTACTTATTACTACCCTATGAAAATTCTTAGTTTTGACACATTTTCCTGCTCAAGCTACGCTTGAATGTTTTTTATTTATATTTTTATTTTATGTTAAATTCATTGTTTTATATCATGCTAGGTTAAGCTTTATAATTGTATAATATCATAAGTAGTATTTAAAAAAACGACTGACTGTTGAGTTTCTTGCGGCGTTTGCGAAGCGCTAGTAGATTTTGACGTGTAAAAATGCCCGTGCGGCCTACTTACTGAATAAACATCTTTTAACTTTTTTCTGTTTTTTTTTAAATCGCTTCGCGCCTGTCTGTCTCCGCTAACTCTTTCTTAACCACATAACGGATTATGATACGGTTTTCACTGTCATTTAGACAATTTATTCTAGATGGTTTATTAAGTACATTTCATTTAAACTAAGTTTTAATAAAGTTGAGAAAAATCAATTTTTTCCTACTAACTCGTCAAAAAAATGTTTTTCGGGCCCTTACATAGCTTACGTTGGATAAACCTTAAGAGATGTGTGAAAATATATGATAATGTACTGATGAATTGTAGTTCTTTAAAAAACCTAGAGAAACATCTGCAATCTCCTAAAATTGACTCTCAGTAGCCAAAATCAAATGAAAATGAACAGTATTCAGTAAATTGGCCACATACGGGCTCTTTGACACGTCAATAATATAGAGTGAATCTACTAGCGCTTCGGACAAGAAGCGCCGCAATAAACTCTAGTAGAAGGTCATTTTTTCAAATATAGAGTACAATAATTACTAAAAGCTACATTACAAGATAGTTAATAAAGTAACAAATATAAATTAATAGAACTAGCACTAATAAAACCATTAAATTCACTAAACGAATTTTTTTTTTGTGTTTATAATTTTATTTAAAAAATATTAGGTTATCAGCGAAGCTATTCTGTCCGGTTCAGTATTTAACCTTATACAGAGATCAAAATTCGTTATCTTGGGCATTTAATGTAGATACAATATAATTATTAAAATAAATACTTTAGAAGATATGGCAGATTCAAAATTACGCATAGCATAGATTAGAACTCAAAATAATTTATGAGGATTTCGTTGTCTGCATGTATGAAAATCGGATCTTTGCAGAGTTGTTGCTCAAAATAAGAAATAAACAGATACCCCAAAAGGAGGCATAACATTTATTGTCCGAAGCTGTTTCAACATTAACTTGGCATAATCGGTTTTTGCCGAATGTGGCAGAAAGCTTATTTGGCATAATTTGTAACTTCCCGAAATTAAGTTAGTCCGAAATAAAGTTCGCATACTATTATTATGACCGATTATTTTAACGCATAATTTTGTTTGGCATAATTTTATTCGGCATATTATCAATTGTTCGGAACTAACTTGGCATACTTACAGAGGGTATAGCCGGGTAAGCATGGCGAAACTGCCCTTAGCGAAAAAAATAATTTCCTTTTACTGGGTTATTAACCTTTACATATTTAGTGCTTTCACCAAAATTTAAGCTTCAAATCCTTCAGGTTTAAAAAAAAAACCGCATAAAAAGAAATATTTTTTTTATTTTATTTTAGCCAAAGTACTAGTCCGATTTCTTTGTAATTTGGATATGTTGTATATACAATTAAGGTCGCTTTCTAAAAAAATAATTAATGAATTATCTCTTGAAAAAAACAAAAAAATAACGCGTTAATAATTTTCAAAAAAATAAAAAAATTACGTGCGAGATTGCGACAGTTTCCAAATTTACATATTTTAAGTAGAATTTAATAATGTTTAACATATAATTTTTTTAATAACTAAAATCGGGATTAGTTAACTCGTTTTTTTTTTGTTTGTTTTCAAGAGATAATTCATTAATATTTTTTTTAGAAAGCGACCTTAATTGTATTTACAACATATCCAAATTACAAAGAAATCGGATTAGTACTTTGGCTAAAATAAAATAAAATAAATATTTCTTTTTATGCGATTTTTTTTAAACCTTAAGGATTTGAGGGTTAAATTTTGGTGAAAGCACTACTACATATGTAAAGGTTAATAACCCAGTAAAAGAAAATTATTTTTTTCGCTAAGGGCAGTTTCGCCATGCTTACCCGGCAATACCCTTTAACCGATACCAAAAAAGTAGGTTAGCTTAGGTTAGAAATGCGAACATAACAAAAAAAACCTTATATCAAAAAAGTAGGGTAGGCTTATTCATTGACCGAAACTTACTCGAAATACTTAATGCTACCAAAAAAGTAGGTTAGGTTAGAACTGCTAACTAGACAAGTAGGTTAGGTTAGAATTGTGAACTTATCCAAAATGAACTGCTACCTTAGTTTTTGACGTTTGTCGATAATTTATGGTTATGACAAAACATATTTGTGCAAGATAGTTTTCGATAAAACAATGTTATGCACATTTAATTTATGCTTAGGTAGACATGATTCGGAGCACAACCGATATGACCGAATAATATTCGGACTAACGTGATTCTGCGTAATTAAACTATGCAAATGTAGATTCTGCGACACCAGTTAAACAAAAAAATATGCCGCCAAACAGGGTGAGCCGTCCCAAGATAAAAGGATCTTCAAAATGAAAACCTTTGCGTTTTAGTAAAAGAGTTAATCGACAATGTTTATTCCGAAATTATCAATATTAATTCTAAGACTATACAGGATGAAAAAATATGCCACCAAACAGGTTGAGCCGTCCAAAGATAATAGGATCTTCAAAATGAAAACCTTTGCGTTTTAGTAAAAGAGTTAATCGACAATGTTTATTCCGAAATTATCAATATTAATTCTAAGACTATACAGGGTGAAAAAATATGCCACCAAACAGGGTGAGCCGTCCCAAGATAATAGGATCTTCAAAATGAAAACCTTTGCGTTTTAGTAAAGAGTTAATCGACAATGTTTATTCCGAAATTATCAATATTTATTCTAAGACTATACAGGGTGACAGGAAATTCGCCGTATTCCTTGAAAGGGGTTATTTTACAACTCATTTGTAATGATTTAAGTCCAGTCAACCAGGGGTCAAAACTCATTGGATTTCGAGTTATTCACGTTTTTAGATTATTTTAAAATACCCGCCTTTCGCCTTTAAACTAGTAATTTTGTAAAAACTTCGTCATTTAGAAATAAAAAAAAGTATTTTTCGAATAGCCAATGAAACACTGACTATGAAAAATAAAAAAAAATGCCAAAAAAATGCCAAATTTTGCAAATAAAAGGATTTGAAGTTAGAAGTTCAAGTAATTATTTTCCAAATTTTGTAACATTTTAAAGAATAAAAAAAAAAAGTAAAACACTTCGCGTACATATTACAGGAATAATTTGCTTAATTCATAAGCTTTCTAAAACGGTACAATTTATGACATTTTAATATTAATTTTATTTAAAATTTTACAATTAACAATAATAGCAGAAATGTTTGCGGTTATAAGCTCCATCGTTTCAACCAAAAAACACGGGAAGCGTTGTAGTAAAATGAATTTATAACACAATTCTCTTTTTTAAATACAGCTATGGGCTTAGTGTCCTATTTTTAAATAAAATTTCTTTAAAAACCTAAGGTGCGTTCCATTTTTAAATTTTGAGCATCTCAATTCGTTCTCTTTTTTAAATTCAGCTAATGTCTTACGACGTTCTATTTTTAAATAATTTTGCTTCTTAAAAACATAAAGTGCGTTCTATTTTCAAATTTCAAGCACCTCAAAGTTTTTGAGTGACCTATACGTAATCAGTTAGTTTCAACTTTCTTTTCAATTCGGACGATATTGATAATTAAGCTTCTTTCTCAAATGGCTGCTTACCAATTCGAAGAATACGCAGATATCGTTTATTGTTTAGTTTAGTTTAGTTTATTTATTTGTCAATGTAATATTACAATATTAGTTGCATTGCATGTCAAAAAATACGAAATTACATTGAGATCGTCAAAACATAAATATTAATAATCAAAGAATAGAATACAATAATAATTCATAAATTAAAACAATAAAAGTTAAACATCTAATAATGGTCATTCGTCCGATGTCAAAATATGTACAATGAGTAATAAATGTCAACAAACTAATAAATTTACATTTCCATTTTCATATATTCATCCACGGAGTATAACGGATTATTCAATAAAAGGTTTCTCAGCTGATGTTTAAATGCTTCGTCGGATTGTAAATTTTTAAGTTTGGCAGGTAGACGCTCGTAATACGTGGGACCGATGACACGCGGGTTCTTAGCCGCAAGTGCCATGCGACGGGGAACTGTTCTCAAACGCCCGGTGTGGCGGAGCTCCTTGCCAGGAATATTCACGCGTGCAAAGGAGGAAATATTGTTTCTTACAAACATTATTATTTGGTAAATGTAAACTGAGTAGTGCGTCAATATGCGGTACGTTACGAAAAGGCCCCTGCAAGAGTGCCTAGGTTTCACCCCAGCTAACGTGCGTAAGGCACGCTTTTGCATGATCATCACTCTATTGGCATCCGTGGAGTTACGGACTCTGCGATGGAGATGCCGCTGCAGCTAGAAGAGAATACCAACGTCGTTACCCTAACCGCCGTTTACCTCACGTAGTGTGTTTGGTTCATCGTACCGTCTTATTCAGGAAAAAGGGATCAGTTCAACGCCGCCAAGCTGACGCTGGAAGACCTCGAAATGATCCTGCTGAAGAAGAAGAAATCCTTCAGTGTTTCCAGGCAGACGGCACTACTTCGACGAGAAATCTGGCTAACCAGCTCGGTATGTCGCACTGGAAGGTGTGGTTTAGACTGCACTCAGCTCGGCAGTACCCGTATCATAACACTCCAGTACACGCTATTGAAGAGGGAGACCCAGCGAGAAGGATAGATTTTTGCAGATTCGTAATGAATGCAGATATCGAAGATCCCGAGTACCTGAAGAGAATTTTGTAGACAGATTAATCCAATTTCGATCGTAACGGGATAACAAACTACCACAATCTGCACTTTTGGACTCCCAAAGGTCAAAACCCAAAAAAATCAAGAGAGGGAGCTCACCAGCAAAGATTTTCTTTGAACGTTTGGATGGGAATCGTGCACGACAATTTGATCGGACCTTTCTTTCTACCAGCACGATTGACCGGCATCGCATATGAATTTTTTTTGAGGGATGAGCTACCGACGCTACTTGAAGATGTGCCGCTTGCGACAAGAAGGAACATGATTTACCATCACGATGGCTGCCCCGCTCACTATTACCGGGGCGTACGACAGTGGATGGATCAGAACTACCCAAGAAGATGGATTGGTCGAGGCAGCCCAACTCCTTGGCCAGCCAGAAGCCCGGGTTTAACTCCATGTGACTTCTACATCTGGGGTCACATGAAGGCGTTGGTCTACGATAAACCGATATGTAACGTAGAAGAGTTAAGACAAAAAATTGTAGAGGCGGCACAGACAATGAAAGATGGGCTTTCGAGGCGAGTAACAATCACCGAAGTATGAAAAAGGCTTCGTGCTTGCATTCGAAACCAGGGCGAACAGTTCGAGCAAAATTTGTGATGTAATTGATTTTAGTTTTTAAGATTAAAGTTTATTTGATAGTGAAACTGTTTTGTTCCTCATTTTATCCTAACCTTGCTTAATCACTTATCGAAGTATCACTTAAGACTTAAGACAGAAAATGAAGGCAAAAAACCCGACGAATTCGAGACACAAACAAATTAAATTAATTCAACTAATGACCCTTTGTTTGTGTCACGAAAGGCAATCTGCTGTGCCTTCTACATCAAGAAGATAAGTTAAGATAAGGAAAAGAAGACAAAGTAAGCCCTCGGAGAATCTAAAACGACACAAACAAACCCATTAGAGTCAAGTAGTTACGCTAAGTAAAGTCTTCTAGCTGTTCTGCTATTATTATTATTAATTGTATTTTTTTGTATTAAATTGTGATAAATTGTACTTTTTTAGAAAGCTTATGAATTAATTAAATTATTCCTGTAATTTGTACGCGAAGTGTGGTACTTTTTTTTTTAGCTATGCTTTAAAATGTCATAAAATTTGGAAAATAATTGCTAGAACTTCTAACTTCAAATCCTTTTATTTGCAAAAATTTGCATTTTTTGTCATTTTATTTTTATTTGTCGTAATCAGTGATTCGTTGGCTATTAAAAAAATACTCCTTTTTATTTCTAAACGACGAAGTTTTTACAAATTTACTAGTTTTAGGTCGAAAAGGTGATTATTTTAAAAAATTTTTTTTTCAAAAAACGTGGATAACTCGAAAACCAATGAGTTTTGACCCCTGGTTAACTGGACTTAAATCATTACAAAAGAGTTGTAGAATAACCCCTTTCAAGGAATACGGCGAATTTCCTGTCACCCTGTACCTAGGTTAAGGTGAGAGCTATTCTATCACCAACTTATATTCCTGTGGCTATAGAAAATGGCTTAGTTCTATCTTAGATCAATGCACCTCAAACACACAAATATATTATAAAATTTTGGATCCCCGAAATAAATTAGTTTTGAAAGAAGGGTGTCTTATTATTTTACTACGGAACCTTAATCCACCCAAATTGTGCAATGGTACATGTTTGCAAGTAAAAGTAACATCTTTAAAAACGACCATAACAGAGTGCACATTACGGACCATATGTGCGGCTGGAAAAGTCGTTTTAATTCCCTAGATTTCATTAATACCTAAGGAACCAACTTTTCAAGTTTAAAAGACTGCAATGTCCTGTAATATTATCGTTTTCAATGATAGTTCACAAGTCACAACAAGGTGAAACTTTCGAAGTTGCGGGCTTAGACCTGAGCGTTGTGTTTTCCCCATGGACAGCTGTATGTAGCCCTTTCGCGTGTCACTTCCAGGCATAATTTGTTCGTATTGTGCAATGAAAAGCCAGCTGTAAACATTTGGTATAAAGAGAGATTCTGTAATGACCAGCCGTCATGACTTGAATTGAATTTCTAATTTAACGGCATGAAAAACTCTTTCTAAAATCGTCGTAAAATTAAACCTCTATGCATATGCTCCTATTTATAATTAGAAAAGTATATTATTTCAGGTGAACTTGGGTTATTTTATCTTACATATTAACCGAAGCGAAGCGAGGGCGGGTCGCTAGTCGGAAATAAAGCACTACGTAAGTACAGAAATAGCAGTTGCTTTTTCTGTCGTGAATTAAGAAAGATGTGTTCTATTAACGTGTTTTTATTTTTTTAAATATATTTTAAACTAGCGTACGCCCGCGACTTCGTACGCGTAGAATTAGTTTCCCAGTTCTCCCCTTTTTTTCCCGTTGGGGGTCTTAGTGCTCACTTACATTATAAAAGGAACACCTGTACCAAATTTCAAGTTTCTAGGTACAGTAGTTTCGGCTGTGCGTTGATATGTCAGTCAGTCAGTCAGTCAGTCAGTTTCTTCTTTTATATATTTAGATAGCCATGACATCAATAGCAAGAAGAACATATTTATAACATAAATGTCGCTAAAACAAAATGACCACTAACAAGTTCCCGCAAGAAACCTTTAAACGACAACAGAATATAGAACATACTCATAGGAGAAAGCATTGAAGCGACTATTTGTAACTGGTCCGTTCCGGGAAGATACATAAGCAACTATAGTGGCATCCAAATTTGACTAAAACAAGAGAGCGTTTTAATTAGACAATTAGACAATTTTGCTTTTTTGATGGTTTGTAAATAATAAGACGCTTTTAGGGTTAGACAAATACTTTTTTCTCACTGAATTATATTTTTTAAGCGTTAAAGTCGAAATTATAAACACTTACTATACTAGTTAAATAATTATAAATAATTATAATAAGTCCAATCTGCGCACTCGCAGCGACCGTTCACATACTGCGTAATTTCCTCGACCAAAGTTCTCCAGTGGTTCCCAAACTTCACTTATTTACATCTCTACTGGGTTTCGCTTCGCTTTACTACCATAATGAAGTGTGCTACTTATTATGAAGCTAATATTAATGACATAATTCAGTGTGCAGGTTGCAAAAACGAATTTGGGATCTCTAGCGCCGGCATTACTGAATAGGGTTTCCGTAGACTTGGACCGAGAAGAGGGAGGTTTTGCCGTGCCAAACAAAACCTACTGATTTGGACACCGTTATGAACGAGTTGCAGGATATGAAAAAATAGCATGCTTGTCTCCTGGGGCTAGTACGTGATATTGGCCTTTTAAAGACTGAATTATTCGATGTCAAGAACTTTTGTAATTTTGTGAGTTCCAAGCTGGATGAATTTTCTTCATCCTTGTCGGATGTGGTGCGGAGAGTTTCGGAGCTTGAGGCCACCCAAGAGAAAATCGCACTTCTGACTAATGAAGTCTCCCTACTAAAAAGTTGGTCCCCCTACTCGCAATCTCCAGCTTCAGCGCGTGAATAATGTGGAAATTAAAGGGGTTCCCCAAAGAAAGAACGAGAACTTTTATACGATTCTAAACAATATATGCAGTGCGGTTGGGTACAGAGTGGACAGAAGCAGTATCAAATATACATCAAGGGTCCCCGTTTATATTTCGAATGAGAAGATGATTGTAGTTAGCTTCAATAACCGCTACATAAAAGAAAACTTCGTGGCCTCAGCGCGTCTGAAAAAAGAAGTCACGGCTGAAGATATCGGTTTTCAGGGTAATCCGCATAGTGTGTATTTAAATAATCACCTAACACCGCAAAACATAAAAACTATTCACAAATACAATAAAATCGCTTAAAGACAAAAGGCTATGAGCATATTTGGGTTAAATTTTGTAAAATTCATGTCCGCAAGGATGATAATGCCAAAGTATGTTATAATAAACAGTGAACGAGATTTAAACAAATGGCTCTAGTCTGTCACTTGTTAAAATCTGGGTATTTTTTAAATGTTATTTATGTTCTCACTTGCAGAGTACAAAAGTTTGAGTAACGTTGTGGGGCTCATTAGGCAAGCTGCACTCGGTACCCACATTGGTTATCATGCACTATCGAACTGCTCTTTTAAATATAATCGTGTCACGTTAACTTGCTCTTTCACACTTACTGTAAGGTTTCTGTGTCCAGCTTTGGATGGTGTTGAGTTATTGTTATTATTTTGCTTATTTTTATTTATTTCGTCAGCTATGTCGGCTGACTTTTAACTCGAAGTATTTTATAACTATTCCATTTCGTTATTAAGTCATTTCGTCATTTATATTCTATAACTCAGGTACGGGAATGACCTACCCTACTATTTATTATCAAAATGTGCGGCGGCTAATATCTAAAACATTAACGTTTTGAAAGAACATGATTATTTTGACCGAGACGTGGTTGTTGGATTGAATCCTGGCCTCAGAGTTATTTGATGACCGTCTCGTTGTTTGGCGGCGGGACCGAGACCGAGCCCCGACGGACCGCGCGGCGGCGGCGTCGGTATTGCTACGCGTAAGTAGGTGACGGTAACGCCGCAGCTAAATCTCCCGTCTTCGGCTGACGACTTGTGGCTCACTTGTGCGTCTTAAAATTGTGTAAGTTATCTCAGGGTTACTCTTTTTCGCAGCAGTTTTCTAATTTCTTAAGTTGTTTAGGTGACATAGTTTTAAATAATCCTAATGATCCTAGTTATTATCAGCGGTGACTTCAACATGCTATGGACGCCTCGTCTAATTACGTTTTTAATTACGTAAGTAGCGATGAATGTAGTTTAGTGAATTATTTAACAACGTATAGCCTTTACCAGTATAATGGTATCTTGAATTATTTCGGCAAACTATTGCATCTCGTTTTGTCAAATGATGTTGTAAGCGTAGGTGAATGCTTGAGCCCGCTGGTACCGATTGACCCGTATCATAAAGCGTTCGTTATTGAATTTTTTACAGTTATTAAATTGTTGCAGCCAGAGTCTTGCACAAAATATTTCTATAACAAGCATTGACATACCAACCCATAGACGCCGGGTTCCATACAACAATCTCTTCGAAAAGTCTCCTAGGGCGAACTATAAAAACTTCATACTTGTATAAAATAAAACATTCTCATTTAAACGGTATGTCATTAACGCAATGCTTAATTTTGCTAAAAAACAATTTATCATCTCATGCAGCTTTGACTAGAGGCTATTTTTTACCTAATGCAGCTTCTACTATCGGAGTGCCAATGTCACCGCGAACAGAGTACAAATGGAGTAGCTTTACACTTTTCTGATTTGACATCTCAGGTGGGTTTGGGTTTAATATAAACAACAAACCACGCATTTTTTATTATTATTTAAGATATTATATGCAGTAGCGGCAAAAAGTCTATCATATTGCTATTTTCTCACAATAAATTTTGTAATTTATGAAACTTAGAGTTCGCGTCAAAGAATATCAGATAAGAAGGTTATATTTAAGCGTTTCTGACCTATTTACATGCCTGTCATTCGACATTTTATTAATACGGCCCTAAATGATGTGACAACACGATGTAGGTAGTACCAAACATAGGTATTTGGACTCTGTACGCAAGGGCTCTACATTGTATTTGGTAGAACCATATTGCTATTGTATTGGTCACGTTTTAGCTCTTGTTTACTTGCCGTTACTAGTGGCCGGGTGGAAAAAATACGATATCAATAATAAGGCTTTATCGGTTGAGTTGTGTCCATAAAATTCATCGAAAACAGTACGGTTACAATTAACAGCTTCTTTCGAGTGCTGTCGTAGAATAAACTAAGTAAAAACGCAGTGAGATTACAATTAATACAAGGTCACTAGCTCGTTTGCCTCCCCTAGCATAAAATAAGGTTAACTTTATTGCGGCAGACTCATTTCTGGAATTAAATTGGCAAGGTTAGCAGAATTTAAACCGAAAATGAAAAATGTGATGAATAAATCGCTCGAGTTAATCTCCGCCTGGCCTGGTTTTGAAAATCTCATATAACCATTGAGTGATTTTTTCGAAGTCCAGAGGCTAAGGCCTGTTCGCTAAATAAAGTAGCAAAATAAAGTCGGGCTTAAATAATTATACGGATACTTTTTAATATGAGGATACATCATATTTTCTTATTGTACAGAAAAAGGCAAGGATTTTACAAACCAACTGTATGCAATTCCCAATCAACATGGGATTTAGTTCCTTGCAAGAACCTTGCGGATTGGTATCGCATATTTGTATTATCCCATGGCGACAACCATGCCGACGGTTTCAATGACTATGAATAATCTTTTTTAACAGAACACACCCACGTGTCGAATTTTCATATATTTTTGTGCCCTTTTTTATACCCAACCCAGTATTATCCCGTCAAAAATTTACCTTCTTCCCTTTTTTTCCACCCTGTGGATCACCCCTCGTAAATATAACATATTCCTGTTGCAAAGGTTTTACTTGCTACCCCAAATATAAAGTCTTTCAATCAAATCCTAATTACAAACCTATACTCGAAATAGTTATTTTCATAATCGTGTTATAATAGAGAGCTTTTTAGTCGAGTACCGTGTTTAGGCCACGAAGCTTGCTGAGTGGCCTAAGTAAAAAAGCTTGATTATGACACTATTGTGAACAATAATTTTTGTACGAGTTCATTAAAATTAATAATTTAAGTCATTAATACAATCACCACCACATCGACATTTGTATCAAACCACGGCGTCCGTAATTGTTGCAGTACTGTGCTGTTCTGTTGGCTAAAAACTAGCCAATCACAAAAAGTAGCTTTTTTATTTTTTTATGCCCTGGATACAGAAGCAGGTTTAAATAGATTTTTGACAGATGACGCGACGCTGCTACGTTCCGAAACGCCATAGATTGACAATTTTGTATCGGATCGAGTCTCCTTAAACAAGGACACATATAATTGAAATACGAAGTTCTATTTTCAAATTTTTTTCAGTTGTCTTGAGCGTATCGAAATGGTTATTTCGGAAGTGTCAACGATGAAAAGAGTGACGTTTCAGTATTCTCTATGAAATCTTAATACACAGATTTTAATCGACGAGTACAAAAATGTAACGAATAACATGGGTTGCCACTAATGGAAAAAATATTTGCGTTAGTATATTTACACTTTTTAAACGACTGCACTAAGAATATTTATGTTTTGGTAGTTTTAACCACAAGTTCAAGTTGCAAGTTACTTACGCAAATACTTACCTATACAAGATGCCCTGTTAAATATTTAACCATTTGATTTTTGGTAGCAATACTGTTATTGCACTTGTAATACTTTAGGTCTTAATAACATTTGGTAGGATAAATAAACAATAGTTGTAAACAACGTTAGATGCAATTTAAATATTACATGCGTTTAGCTATTCGACAAAATAACAGGTGTAGCTCACTTCTTCTTCTTTTTCTTAATGGCCAGCCATTACACCATGGGGTCCATGAGTCAATCTGTCATTCTTATTCGTCTGTCTCGTATCTGACGTCTGTTCCGAGTGCTCGAATGTATTGGCTCCCTAGTGATTTCTGCCTTGTTGAGTTTTCATTTTTTGTTAATTTTATTCTCGTTGTTCCTTTCTGTTGTTGAAGTGTTCAGTGTGTATGTTGTACTGTACGGCTTCTTTGCGTACGTATTATACGTAAGATGGAACCTCAGCCGGGTCCATCACCGGGGAAAAACATTCATTCACCGAAAAAGAAACATCCTAGAACACCTATGACTCTCTGAAAAAACCATACTCATTAATTGTTATGAACCAAGCCAAAAAACCAGATCTGGTCTTTAGTAGCCTGTGTCAATAAAGTTGCTGAAATATTGGATTTTCCGGAAAAAACAATGAGTAAAGTCGTGAAAGAACACAAAACAGGGCGAAATTCACTTCTCCTATAAAGATACCAGAAAGTTACAATTCTGGATAAAATTGATGACTTCGACTTGGCTGCTTGCTATACGACGTGTTGTATATCAATTTTTCCGTCATAACGACGCTCCAATAGTTAAAAAAATAGTTAAAAAATAAGAAAACCTACAAAATGGCGGACGACAGAGAGCTTTTTCATCAAAGTCTGTAACAAGTAACACCACAGTGGTGGCAGTCCTGTATAGAACACACAATAAAAGTAGATGAAATGTGTCAATTGGATGGGTTGATAAAAAATGTCACGGAGACATTTATTTACAGTTATCAATGTTGCAGACTCCGTCTCCGAAGAGCTTAGTGGTCCATGACCGGCATGGTGAGCTTGGTGGACATCCAGGATGATGATGCTGATGATGATGAATAAGATTTTTTTGTTTATTTCACCTTTCCGAACTTGTCCTGAATAGAGAGGAACTAAAATGGTGTCATTCAACTCATTTTTTCATAGTTAAAGCAAAGTCAAAGTTCTTTATTGTTTAATTTAGGCACATTACAATAAATACTTTTAAATGTCAGAAACTACTACCAGTTCGAGAAAAAAAATTAAATTTTACATTTTTCTTTTTACCAAGTGCAAGTGCGAAGTTCATACATTTGATGTTGTTAAGTCGCAAGTAGCGTATGTTACACTTACACTACACTTGGTAAAATTTAAATCAAGCATAAGTGTAAGGAATCCTAATACGGCTTGTCATTTTGTTTTAGCTGATAAAAAAGTCGACATTTAACAGACACACACCCACCATTTAATGACTTAACACACTACGAGTATATCAGAAAATATTTGTTTTGGGATATTTTAATGTTTTTGAATATCGGGTTGTATTGTTAAATATAATGTTTGATATTTAAAATGTTAGTCATATCTACAAATATTTAAAACGACCATTAAAAAATTTTTCGATTGACACTGACATAGGTGACTTTGAAACTTATGAAAATGACGTATCTGTCGTAGTTTTTGTGGCCTTTAATTAAATGTTCGAGTGTAGATATTATTATGAGAGGCCGTTTGCAACATTAAAAGATGGCGGATGTGTAATTTGTTTTATTTTTGTATTTTTGTTTATTTGGGTGTTCAAAGTTCTTTTCTGTTAGTGATTTGTCCTTTTGTGCCTTTGTGTTGCACAGTGATAGAAGACTTGGACTTATTTCGTGTATCTGGCATCTTACTTCTAGTTACAAGTAAACTCGCAGTGGTACAGAGGTTAAAACTATCTTGACCTCTGTCCTACATATCACCGTACAACGTTGTCCCCAATTTTCCTAGATAAGATTGAATTGTATTGTATTACTTTATTGATTTATACTTATATATACTTGACACTGGCGAAATCACTTCAATGTGGAAACGCCATATCCTCGCGGTAGTAGCTGTTGAAGTCACCGCGGGAAAAAAAAAATTGAAGGCGTTACACTATGTAAAGGTATAACTGAAAGTCTACTCATTGATGCTCCATCTTAATAAATTTATATATTTGTGAAAGGGACAGACGACTATGTCAAAGACACAAGGACCTGGTTTTCAGCCAGATCACAGTTAGTCAACGAAAGTATTTTGAACTGCACCAACACTAAGTTTAGCTAGCTTCCTGAGGGTGATTCCTTTTGTACTGCGCCATTTGTCCAGAATATATTTCCGCTTTTCTGATGGAAGGCCACGTATTTATATAGTTTATTCTTTGTATTAGTATTGTTAAGTTACTGTTATATTTGAATATTTATTATAAAAAACCTAATGTACATTTATTTTTATAAAAAGCTGAAGTACAATGTAAAACGGTTTGGACACAATAATCGAAATTTTAACTTTTTGGCGGTCAATAGAGACCCATTATGACAATATCTCTTATGATATTAATCCACATAAATACATCTTTCACTGCGATGTCACATTCTACACCGTTTATGAGATTTCTGTTAATAGGGTGACCACGAGCAATCATTATTGCTAGCGAAGTTAAAGTAGTTAAAGTAATGTTGAAGTAGAAAAAAAATGGATTGTGGCGATTCCTGGGAAGGTAACTAACAATTCTGTTACTTTTTCTTGATACTTTCACCCGAGTTAAACATCCTACTTTTCATTTCGATTAAGAGGTAATTAAAAAATGTAATTTGTAACATTTTTGAAAAACATTATCACGTCAAATACTAGGAGTGCAAAAAGATTAAAAGTATATTGCTGTTACGTGTTCCTACACATCCGCGCTGTGTCGTGTACCCCCGCCCGCCCGCCTGTGCTAGCACAGCCTGCGATCTAAGTTGCGCTACGCACCTTCTCATTACTACTGCGCTCCTGGTACTTTATTTAAACATGCAAAACTTTTATTTTAATAATATGACGTAGCCCAATTATCCACCACCTATATTTTCCACCCGGCTCCCACCCATTCAAATTAAACTTTCCGAACAGGAGAGATGAAAAATTAATGTGTCCGT
Source organism: Acleris sparsana (assembly GCA_923062465.1). NCBI lineage: Eukaryota > Metazoa > Arthropoda > Insecta > Lepidoptera > Tortricidae > Acleris > Acleris sparsana. The sequence goes on along the minus strand of OV281285.1, from coordinate 43,719,194 downwards.
AAATTGCAATTAAAATATAGTCACCTTTACTAGAAAGGGACGAATTAACTCTTTCACTGCCACGGGCTAAAGCCGCGTCACAGCACGGCACGCCACCATACATTTTTAATTTCCTGCTAAATAGTCACGACAAGGTGTCGTGAATCGGCGCCGCACGGGTGTTCAGTTTTGGTCGCCTGCGACTTCTCAGAAATAGGATGTGTTTATGCAACATTTTTTTAAAGCAAGCAAAAATTTTATTACATTAACTTAGTAATACTAATGACAATTTTTGTAACTTAACTTTCAATTATTATTACAAAATTTGATCCTAAAATACTAAGTTGTTAAGTACTATTAGACGAAATCGGTGATTATTAATAATGAAACTGTTCTTATTTGAAAGGTGAAGAAAAAACCCATTTCATAATTTATATAATTAAGTATAGTATCAGATAAAAAAAACATATTACATTTCAATAGTAATATTTGATTGTTCACAATGAAATTGATCAAAACATAATCCCTGACATAACCCCGGTTGGTTCGGACACTTAGGGCAATAGTCTCCCGTGTCTACCCTTTTTTTATTATTTCGCCAACACATCACACACCTTTTTCTTTTTAATCTATTTGATTTAGGGTCCCTCGGTAATTGGTATGATGAGTGGCGGATAACGGGAGTAGATGGGAGACTATTGGCCCTTTCCTGGCTTGAAACCAATGCCCGAATAATTATTTGTCTAAAGTCATATAAGGGCATCGGTTTTTCGCCGTATCTGTTGTATAGGGAGTGCGCGTTACATAATATCATACTAAATATATGCACTCCCAGTTTTTTATACCACCGTAGGGTTTTATGTTCAGGGTTATAATAGGACATCATTTGGTCGTGCTTATCTATTCCTCCCATATATTTATTATATTTTAGCACGACACTTGGTTTGGTATTGGTAACATTTTTTGAATTAGTGTAGTCTTCCCACTCACCATCATGTTCGGATGAAATCATCAGTACCTCTCGGCGGTCGTTCCATTTTGTTATACATATACCGCTGTTATTGTGCAAAGAAATTTTTTCGTGTTTAGCTAGTTTCTTTTTTAATATTTCCATCGGATTGCCTTTTCTGTTGGAACGTAGTGTTCCAGTGACATGCGTATTATGTTTAATTAAATATTCTGATAGTTCAATCGAGTTATAATAATTGTCCATGTACACCGAATGCCCTACGCCCAATTTTTCCTGTAAAAGCTTTTTTACTACTTTCATAACATGACTTTTCCCTCCCAACACAGTATCGCATTTTCCCCCATAAACTATGATTTTAATGACACAACCAACTTGGTCTGTTAATAAATATAATTTAATCCCATATTTGTGTGCCTTCCCTTTAAGAAATTGACGGAACGACAGACGACCACGCCAGAGTACTAATGATTCATCTATGCAAAGTACTTTGCCCGGATAGTAAACATCACTCATTGTTTTATTAAATATATCTACAAGACCAGTAATTTTATTCAAGCGATTGTTACCTGCTTGCTCGTCGTAAAAGTTGAGACATCTTAGAATTAACAAAAATCTATTCCTTGAAATGTGTTTAGAAAAGTACTTAAAATCGAATTGTTCGTCGGTATTCCAGTAGTCTTCAAATCTATTGCATTTTATTGTACCCATATGAAAAATTAAACCCAAAAATACTCTTAATTCAGATACTGTTACGTCCTTCCATTTACAAATTCGTGCATACGCCTTGTTATTGGCTTGTAACAAAACCTTTGCGTATCTATTAATGTTACTAACTAAAAAAATAAGCAGCGAACTTGTAAATAGCAAGTCAAAAAACTCCAATGGCTTTTCTTTTCCGCTAGAGTTTTGTAGACCAGACGTTTTTGTAAACTCCGACACATCACAGTTTTTACGAGTAAAACTCCACGTCGTCTGCGTAACCTCACTGTTAATTTCTTCACTAGGCGATGGGTCCTCGTCTTCTTCGGAGTCAGAAGAAGAGGAATTACAATCCAGCTGGAGATCGAACTCATCCGGAAAGTCTTCCAAAATACGCTTCAGTTCTTCTTCTGACAACGTATCAACGCCATCTAAAAAAACAAAAACAAATGTACTTAAATCAAATTAATTTGATAAAATAATAATCAGACAAGAGCATTTCGGAGCATGCTCAGTGTAGGCTTCCTTAGCCATTACTACAACCAAGAAAAATATTTTCTATAGTGTAACCTATTTCGTGTTATGAGATTTTTGGTAGTAGGTTTAAATATTTTAGTTGTTTTATGCTTATAACTTAACAACCAAACAAGTGTACTTAAGACTGCACCGAGCAAACGTCGAACGTCCAGTGGCGCCCTCATTAATATTATTGTGTTTCCTAATTAACTGAACATTTTCCTTGGAATGGTGCTTTATTGTAGTGCAAGTAAAAACAACTTGTGGGGTACGTAACATACTGCAAAAACAATTAACCTTTGAGTGACTACTCACAAGCTGACTAGCTGACTAGCTTAACGGGAAAAGATGGCAAACTGACAAAATATACTAATGGTATTAAGCTACGTAAGTGCAACTTATTCTCATATCCTACCAAAAATAATAAATAATACTATAGGTAAGATTAATAATAAGTTTGGGAACTCACCGTTGTACACTGGAGTATTGATGTCAGCGTTCACTTCCAATCCCATCGCGGTTAAATCCGTATCCATATCCAAAGCCAGGTCATTTGTTGGAAGTGGGTTCGAAGTACCATATTTCATAGCCGTGCCAGTCGTGAGTTGCGGGTTCGGAGTATCAGTGTTCATAGCCGGGTCAGTAGTTGAATGCAGGTTCGAAGTCAGGTAATCCATAGCCAGGTCGAAAAAAGCACAGTACACACGCACAAGAAACACGAAACGGACGGAGATGCACAGTAGTCAACGGACAAGCCAAGACTAATTCTTTACTTACTCAATTTTAACAACGTTGGTTAGTTGGTTAGTTTTTAAACGCAATCAGGGAAAGTCATAAATATCCCGGAAACTAAGCACAATAAATTGGTCTCCTTGCATTTGCACGTGCAACGATAAGATAAATAAGAACAAAAGGCGGGCCAGGTGGTGACTCGAGTTCGAAGATAAAGATTATCAGACAAATGACACGAAATCGCCGCCGCCGTTGTTCCCACCTATTGTTTTTTTTTTAACAATAAGTCGACAAATGAATGTTGAAACTTTTCCACTGGGATACCTGGATTTTATATTCAAACTCTGTAGAAGTTACTAAAATTATCAAAATAAGTTATCGAAAGCCTGATATTATATTATATAATCTTACAAATACAACATTGGTTACCCAAAAATACTGCGTAATACCATCCATTACACCCTCCATTCATTACGTTTACGTTGCGTGGCCCGCCACATCACAACACGTTGTCGTGATGTTAAAAAACAACCAGAACATATATATTTTTGTTAAAACTGCAATATTATACAATTAATAATGTATTATGCAAATATTCATATCGTTATTTATTAAAAAAATATTGACTAAGAAGATTTTATGGCTGTTGCAACTTTGACTCTAAAAAGGACACAGACACTCGTAAAATTATATTAAACTGAATAAGCAGTATTAATAACAAAAGCCATTAGTATACAAAATAGTGAAATTTTAAAAAGAAAAATCGTCTACCGAGGAGCTATGTTCAAAAAAGTTTTAACGACACGTTGTCGTGACCGGCGCCTAGTACGCGCACCGCGATCACGACATCGTGTCGTGAGTGGCGCTGAAAGGGTTAAGTCTTTTCGGCTCGCGTTATTGGTGCAGTGCACGTTTCAAATGTACGTAAGTACTTACTAATTCCATACTTATGATATGTACGTAGATAGAAACATTTTTTTTTTTAAATCTGCTGTCATCAAGCAAAGTCTTCAGCTTGTTGCATAGTTGATCAGACGTGGCTACTTCCTTAATATGTACGTACGAAGTGGGATCAATGGTGAGCACCAGATTAACTTTAGTCTTCGCATCATCTGCGGGCTCCACTTTCTTCTCCTATTGGTGCCTTGGTGAATGCAGAGCAACATTCCCTCTAATATGAGAAAGTTTTCCGCGGCGAAAGTCCATTCCGTGTAGTTTTCTCGTCCTTTTAACTTGGGTACACTAATTAATTAATTCGAGCTAGACGCCATGATGGATGACGCCATGATGGATGACGCCGGTCACGCTGCGCCGGTCGAAACACGTTCACTGCCCAAAAGCTCTTTTCACTGTTTTCCAAGTCCGCGAAAAAAACACTACATGTATTGTCCATCAAATAGATGAATTAACGAGAGCATGGAATTGCATAATTATGTAGTAGGATTGTATGTTTACAGGCATTCTATATTTTAATTTTCTATTTTCTCGTACTATCAGCATAAAAAGAGTAAATACCAAAATAATGTCAGTGTCAAATTGTGAATATTATTTACGTTGTGCATATATTTTTACGTCTGATTTTATTGTATTCTCACAATTATCAGAATAATTTTGTGTCAGCCCGTACGACTAAGTGTAAGTTACATAATTGAAAAAAATATTTCGCAGTGAATAATTTTGGTCCGATTGAGAGTCAAAGTAAGAAAATTATTTTTAACTGTCATAAATATTTTGAACTTGAACTGAAGAAAAATTTCAATTCCCCTTAGACCGCTGCCCAGTTAGTTGAAAAAGCTACAGGTGTTTGTCTCTCTACTGTATATAACATTGTGTCTGAGAGCAATAGTGAGAAATTCGCATCAATAAAGAAATTCACCTCCCCGAGAAATAAAAAGTTATGTACTTGTCCGTCATCAGCAGTAGACGATTTTGATCAGGAAGTCATCCGGAGAACTATATACAATTTTCATCTGTCCCATAAGCAATACCCAACCTTAAAGGCACTCTACTCTGTGTTAAAATCCGATATATATTACAAATTTGGCATTTTCTCCTTACGAAAACAAATACAAAAATTAGGATTTAAACGGAAAAAGACCGAGGACAACCGAAAAATATTAATGGAAAGACACAACATACGACTGCTAAGAATAAATTACCTTACCAAAATTGCGGAATGTCGGTCTAAAGATAGCCCACTACTTTATACTGATGAAACCTACATCCACACCTCACATGTGTCCGGAGAGGCTTGGACCGATGGAACAGAACATGGTGTAAAAAAAAAAACAGTACAGGCCAGCGGTTAATAATAGTGCACGCAGGAGGAAATGATGGTTTTATTCCCAACGCTTTGTTAATGTTTAAGGCAAACCAAAAAACGGGAGATTACCATGACCAGATGAACTTTGTCAACTAAGAAAAATGGTTAAAAGAAAAATTAATACCGAACCTTAAACCGAATAGCGTACTTATCGTAGATAACGCGTCCTATCACAACAAACTTTTGAATCGTGCTCCATCGTCAAATTCTCTTAAACAAGAAATTATGGATTGGTTGACAGAACACAACATTTCATATAGCCCGTTGATGTACAAAACCAGTTTGTATGATTTAATTAAACAAAATAAAGTGTGGTTTCGTGAGTACCACGTAAATGGAATTTTAAAAGAACATGGCCACTCCGTTTTACGATTGCCACCGTATCACCCGACATTAAATCCGATCGAAAATGTTTGGTCCATGGTAAAAGGATATGTAGCGAAAAGAAACGTTTCTTTAAACATGCATGGCATTATGAGTTTAGCAACTGAACGAATGAATAATATTATTGCTGAGGACTGGGAAAATATTTGTCGCCATTTCGAAAGTGAAGAAAATAAATACCGATGTCAGGAAGGGGAAATGGATGGAATTTCAGACAATCTTATTATCAATACTTGTGACAGCTCAGATGAACGATATGATAGGGACGAAAAGCAAAAAACAGAGGATTACTACTTATTCCATTTCTTAAGGGTATGTAATTTTATTAATTTAAGAAAAAAATATTCTCCTTTTGTTGCAAACGGTACAATCACTACAAATGAAATTCCATGTTCTCGATAATTCATCTATATATATACACAGGGTGTCTTGAAACTCTTGTGAGAAATTTGGCGGGGTAATAGTTCGCACGATTCTGATCACGGGGGTATGGTTCATTTTTGTTTCCGTTAGTAAAAAAAAATATAAAAATATGTTCATTTTGTTTCTTGATGTGTCGCAGCCGATATCTTGACCTTGACATTTTGACGTTGATACTATACTACTCCAAACGTTCGTAGTAACTAACGTCAAAATTCCAAGTTCGAGGTCAATGACCTGAGATCATTCGTTATTTACATCGTATGAAAACAGTTCGCTCCATGTAAATTAAAATTAAGTTAACATTATAAAAAAAGATTAATTTAAATGCAACTTACCAACTGTATTTTCGTTTTTGCACATGGATTTAATATACACTAGATACACAATCTCGAACAAAATGTCGTAACAATCGGTGCCAAAATGACATTTACAGATAATATAAGAATTCCGATACGAAGCTAACATCGCTAATTTTTAACCCTGTAATACGAAAAAAAAACATGCTGAAATGAACTCAGTGTTCTAGCTGTCAAGTGTCAAATTTACAAACTAAGGTTTCAAAATATTGAAATCTTTTTAGTTAAGTGGCCATTATCGTAATATTAACGTCAAAATTGAACAACGGAGAATGGAGTCGCATTTCTCAATTTTATATTAATAAATTAATAATTATGTTTGGACAATTACACAGTAATTGACCTAACCCCAAATTAAGCTCGAAACTTGTGCTATGGGTGCTAGACAACGATATACATACTTATTTAGGAACAAAAATACTAATACATGGTGTTTGCCAGTAGAGTGTAGTGGTTTTAAGGGATGAAAGGTAGAGTCATTCTGAACATTTTTGACCACATTTACTATAATATTATGCGAAGTTTCACTGATTTTGACATAATGCCATTTTTTTAATTAAAAAAAAACGCTATGTTCGCCAGAGTTTTTTTATAAAACACCTTGTATAGCCTGTATCAAAGCCTGTATTTTTTTTTGTGCTTTACCTTTGCAATATCTTGGTTCTTTAAAATAAATTCAAATAAACGCATTAATACTAGACTGATAAAAAATAACTTTTATAGGTAAAAAATCTAACCTAGGTGTAACTTTGCGTGTCTACGAAAAAAAAGTAACAGCGATTTACCCGTACAAATAACTTAATAAACTTCTTTGATCTACGGGCTTACTCAACATTTCATTTGCTATTATTTTCCGCCATTTTTCTCGCTCAATTTCGTTTTTTTGGAAATCTCGAATAATAATACGGTTTTATTTAATTTACAATATAAAGAGCATTTACGAGGTATTTTTTATTCTTAGATCTATGTATTTATAGTAATTTATAAGAAGTTTAATTAATATTATAGACCGCAAAAATAAGTAGGCGTAAAACATTGTAAAATAAAAATCAATAAGCGACTCTATTCATTCAATTTTTAACTATGTTCCACTTTTTACATACATCATCACCTTTCTTAATTAGACGGCGAATTTGGCCACAAATACATTAAATTATAAAACTATTAACGGGTACTTAGCGAAAATAAGATATGCCATCCTTTTTCGACTTTATTACAAAGCTATTTCTACACTTCTTCACAGAGCATTTAGGCATGTTGACCTGTCAACGCATCGCGTGCGATTGACAGCCCAACCAAAGACTACTATTGTATACTGGGATATAGACTGGCAACTCAGCGTTATTTTTGGTTCGTATAGCAACATTGTAGTAAGTGGTGCCTGCCATCTAGTTCGTGTTAATGGAACTAATACTGTGCATATGTGTGTGTAAGCATGTACGTATACATAACCACATACGTAAGCTATTCGCCACCCCTTTATTCATACAAAACCACAACAGGTATTCAAAGACCAATAATAGTTAAGACGCGCTGTTGGCACACATTAACTATTATGGCTTTAAACGCTGTTAAGATTCATAAAAAAGGGGTTAAAGTTTGGAGTAAGTAAAACAAAAAAGAACATACCAGGCGTGATGACAATGTTTTACATTAAGAACTGATGGACTTCAAAGAAAATAGACGACATTAATCTAGTCGACGAGATACGTTTTTATTGAATAAATTGGCGCACCTGCAATATAATTTATCTTTTAACACATCGTTCATTCGCGGAACGATTGATACATGTATAAACAAATTTCAATTTTAATTAGTACGCCACACCGCCTGATCAGTTCTTATTTGAATATAAACCAGTGAGAAGTAAACCTCATCATTTCAGCCGAAAGACGTCCACTGAATACAGGATTCCTCTAGAGCGACAAAGTTATAAGTTCCGGTATCCCCACATTTAGCGGTTTATTGCTATCACCAAGTTCTAAAAAAATACTATTGTACATACAGAATTTCAATTTAACTTCCAAGTGGTTTTTAATAGCTTTTTAACTAATAATCTTTGAGGATCATATATTTAATGGGTCTTCCTAATGCTGCGGCCATATCTAAAGGCATCCCTTTTTTAACATAAAGAAAGAAAGATTCTGCACAACAAGTAACTAACTACTTGTATCACGAATATTTTTCAAATCTCACAGATTCTGATGTGGCCGCAGCGCAACTACCTATTTTGAGAGTTCGAAGAGTCCAACTAATTACCATGTCATGTAAACATATGAATATGTGAATAAATCATTTATTACATTTAAGCTTATTCTGTTTAAACCTATTAGGTACATTTGTTTAAAATATACATGCTAAATGCATAACAAAAACAAAAACTTGGGTCAACTGACAAGTTTTCAATACAAATTGGCCTACCTATCTAATTAGAATGTATTTATTTATGTATTTATTTATTCAAATTAATTTACACGGCATTACAGTATGACCATATATATACACTGAGAAACTTCAGTAATAATAACAAATGGTAGAGATAATAAATTAAAAACAGAAGTCAATTAATACTAGATGGCCTATCATCCATCATCTCGCAAAATCTTAGACATTCACGACACACAGCTGCCCATCGCCACGCAAACAAATCACATTCAGGTACTGATACCATAAGCATATTCAACCGCGTCAAGACCCGGAGTACGGGCAAGTTCCTTCGCGACACCGTGCGCGCCGGCGGCGCAGCCAACAGTGGACGCGCAGGCGGCCTAAGCGTTATTCGCGATGTTTCAGGGACAAAGAGCCTCACGACTCGTTCTACGAGCTCAGGGCAATCCGACTCCCCGCGCAAATTTTGACAGGCAGTGACTAACAGGTGGTGGATGCGCCTTAATGACTCTTGATGACTCGGGTTAAACTTTACTATATAATATAAGTAGTAAGTACTTACTACTTAATAGCACACAATGTTGCTCCAGACTGAATACTGACGATGGGCTGCGATAAAATGCAGCCCAAGTATGTATTCCGGAGGAACTTCAATGTCCACGTTCCGACAAGGGATGAATGGAAGGATGGGTTGCACCTATCAGAGGAAGACAACGCGATACGGTACACGGATGGTTCAAAAATGAGCTCCGGTACGGGGGCGGGTATTCATGCCAAAGACTTCAACAGTAGTATAAGTATGGGCAACTACGCAACCTGTTTTTGTTAGAGCACATCTAGATACTCAACTGATTTAAAACTAAATTAAAATCAAAACCAGATGTTAAGCCTAGTGTGTAGTTCCATATGGAACTATTGGGATAACTTATTTGACATTTATATATGTACCGATTGTTCCATATGTAACTAGAATTATGGAACTCCAGGGATATCCCTGCCCTCGCCAAAATCATACAAATCTTCTTAGCAAACGCTTATTTTTTTGAAATGTAAATAACTTATGCAATTATTTTTCATTTCCTCGATATTTCCTTACTCTCTTTATGATTAATTCCTCGAGTAGGTAATTGAACGGATCTTGCATTGCATTATATTCTCCACATGACAATATAGTCTTCAGGATCATTCTTAGAAATATTGATTTTGATGATTTTGTCTTATCTTATCTTCTTGGTGGGGTCCTGTGTGGTGGGGATCTTTTGTGTAATCACCCCGATTTTGATGATGACCGGGGATCTGTTATTTGAGTTCGGTATTCTCTTTCGTTGCAGACTAGGTAGTGAGGGATTATGACTTACGCTAGCCGCCCTGGTCTTCACTGCAAGTGATTATGACAATCTTTTATGTTTTAATTGGCATAAGTACTATTTGGTTTCGATATTCTCACAAATAATACGAGACAGAATCTTTGTGCAAATAAGTAGGTATTCTAGTTATAACTGGGTCATATTTCCTTGCTCTGAACACAACAGCTTCTAAGAATTTCTTGTCACCTAAAAATAATAAAACTGTATTATAAGTAAGTACTACACTCAGGAGCAAAAATAACGGGTCAGAGTGCGTTTTTCATACTAAAGAGGCTATTTCGAAGCCTTGATTCCACGCCAGAGAATGCTTTTAGTGAAATCTGTTAATGAATGCCCCGAGTATCGATATAGGACTTCCAGAGTGCCTAGGATACCCAACTGAATGAATCTGCTGTTAACGCCGGAATTGTGCATGTTCAGAAAAACATCTATAATGGCAATAAAATGTAAGGAAATCCAAGTGCTGACCCAAACTCTCCCGCTGTGGTGTTAACTGGTTGTGATCAGTTAGGTATCTTAAGAACCTCGCAGTATCCACCATTAAAACTCACTCAAAATAACCCCTGGCGAGGCTTCGAAATAGTCTCGTTTGTATGAAAAACGCACTCTGACCCGGTATTTTTGCTCCTCAGCTTTTAATCAATTCTTATCTCATTAATCCATAACTATACTCATGAACCTAACCTACACTTATTGATGTTTGTACCAGATTGCGAAGTCAAAAGAGGGTAATGAGTTTAAAGTCCATGTTGTATGTGATAAAAATGGGAGTGAATGGGAATGGGAGTCTCTCCATAAAGGTTCCTTGTTTACCATTTTGTTACGTAACCATAACCCTGATGATAGGGTTGCGTCAACCTAGTCACTAGTGAGCAGTAGAGTTTGGTTTAGCGATTTTCCCTATACAGCGCAATTATAAGCTTTATTTTTCGTTCTCGGTTCGGTAAGGATAAACTTTATTCATCCTGGTAAGATAAAATTCTGAAGTCTACGCAGACGAAGTCGCGGGCAGAAGCTAGTTATCTATAATTTTCACGCATTACAAGAGTTTTATTTAACGTGAGGTTAGACGTAGGATTTTGATCATGTTATTTCTTCATCTTACCACCCGGAGTCAATGGTACACTAATGGTACAAATTTCTAGAAATCAGTGAAAATCGGTCATTTTGGTGAGCATAGTAAATGCATGTTAGTCACAACGATTTGTGACTAACATGCATTTACTGGCTGTTTCAAATTTTTTGAACGAAATTTCCAGCTTCCCCCAAAATGTTACAAATCTACCTAGTTAGCCAACTGTTATTTTATAAAAATGTAAGTAACGTATGTACCCAGTCGCATTTGTTTTTCATTTCCTCGAAATTCCATTCCTCTCCTCATGACAATTCCTTGAATAGTTAAGTCGTGTGTAAATAAGTATTCTAAAACTGGGACACTTTTCCTTGCACCTGGCACAGCCTCCGAGAATCTCTTGTTAACCTAGAAATTATAAAGTGTATTATAAATATTATAATTAGTGAGTATTACTATCAGCTTTTAATCAGGTCCCATCTTATTCATAACTCATGAAACTAGCTTCTGAACCGATTCAAATACCTAACCTTAAATAATAAAAATAATAAAAAACTGGTGTTGTTAGTATATTTTTTTAATGTTATCGCGGGACTTTTAAGCGCATCGTCTCGGTATAAAACATTCCCTCGATTGCCTTACGAAATAGGTATACTAACAACATCTTTTTCGTCCTTGTCAAAAAATAAAGCTAATTTTTTACTTTGTGGATTAATATTAACACCAGTTATGTTTTAATTTTAAGCATTTTTAGTGCCTTATAAAGCCTAGTTTTAATAAAAATGTTTTATTAAACAACCCGACTTTATTTTTTATGTACATGAATATGTGCTTGAAGTACCTAATAGATGTAAGTATTTTCTAGTATTTGTCACGTTTTACAGATAAACCCGTTTATTAATGCTACTATATTCGTATATATTTGAAATGGTCACATTAAGATCTTTTAAATTATACCCATATTGTAATATGATTAAAAAGACTTTTTTTTTACATAAATTATTGACATTTTGCCATTATTATATTTTTAACAGTTTAGGTATCCTATGTCACCCAGAAAGATGAAAGGATTCTAATGATACCACACACATTTAAATTGGCTCAGGCGTTAAGAAGTTATCGTGGAATAAAATAATCATACATACATACTTACATTTATATACAGACATGAACCCCTAAAAACATTAGACTCCTTTTTTTGGGCAGTCGTATAAATGTCAGCCGGGAAGAAGAAAGGATTCTAACGATACCACACACATCTAAATCGGCTCAGGAATTTAGAAGTTATCGTCGAATAAAGAATCATACATACTTACATAGGTACATACATACATGAACCCTAAAAACATTAAACTCCTTTTTTTGGGCTGTCATATAAATGTCAGCCGGTAAGAAGAAAGGATTCTAACGATACCACACACATCTAAATCGGCTCAGGAGTTTAGAAGTTATGGTGGAATGTAGAATCATACATACATACATACATACATGAACCCTAAAAACATTACACTCCCGTTTTTGGGCAGTCGTGTAATAAGGTGTCAAACGTACCAATCAAGAGTATTAAATTAATATCAATATCTGCTGTAAAATATTAGTTCCTGTCTAAAGATTTGAATGCCTACCTAGTTACAATCAGACGTCAAAAACACAAACAAACAAACAAACGCTGTCTTCTAAATAGATATTTCTAACTTTCATCATTATTAAATATACAAAATTTTTTTCTTGATATATACAAGCCTCTTTTAACAGAGGGCATTTGTAACTATGCGACAAGTATGATGATATGAGCCATTTTTATACCTTGTCTAATCTATTGTACCTCCATTGTATTCTGAATACCACTTTGTCTATTATTTTCGTCTGATAATTATAACATGCGACTAATCTAATATTACTAGAGTTTTATTCATCAAGGTGTCAGAAATGGGATTTCGATCACGTCACTACCTAGAGTAAAAATATTATGCAAAGCAACTTAACTAACTAAAAAGATCACCCGCTGCAAGCGTCTTGTGTACCTTCGTATAGGGGTGTTTTACTACTTTCTTCTAATATACTTAGCTATCAGATCTCAATCTGATCAGACTTAATAAATAACGTCGGATGAACATTACCTATGTTTTGACAGCCACCTTTACGCTAATAGTAAATACAGAGGCACCAGCGCTCAATACCCGCAACCAATGTCAGCAGTAACCACCACAAGGACTCAAGGATAAAACGTCTGGAATAAAAATATATATAATGTGTTTTAAGCTCTTCTCTTTTGGGTTCCCAATTCTCAATAAATATACGCTAGAGCAATTTACGCCTGAATCCTGTACCTAATCATCTCAAAAAGTGTATTTAATTGACATTTCCTTTCAAAAATTAAGCACCTTCTTTACGATTTTCTAGTGGTACGGTAACAGGGGCTCCGTCTCGCGAGCAATCTTGACAGTTTATTTATTTAAAAGGATATTATATTGATAACACGCCTCAAAAAGTAGTAATTGAATTATATAAAACTAGCTTTGTGCCCGCAACTTCATCTGTGGAGAGCCAGAAACACGGTCACTAGTCATTAACTATCAACTAGGCTAACCCTGTCGTATATTTTCTTCGATGGATGGCTTGTCCAAGGCAATACCTATCCAATAAAACACTCTCCGTCCGCATAGAAGTCGTTTATCATTATTCCTTCCGGAACTGTTCTATTGTCTGGGATAAAAAAACATCCTTAGGTGTATGTCCTTGGTGTGAGCGAAGGTGACTGGCAAAGCCAAATTTGGTCTTAAAGGTACGGTTGCACATTACATATATACCGGTCAAAAGCACTACCCTCCTCCTGCAAGTTTTACTAATAAAAGTAACAAAGTAAGTAAGTAGGTATTGGTTCAGCCGTGACAGCGGAGCGTTACAGACAAACAGACAGCCACACTCTCTTATTTATAATTATACAAGACTTTGCGCGCTAAGTACTTTATTTAAGTGAAACTTGTTTATCGCTGTTCCCTTGGAAACCATGCAACATAAAATCATCCTACGTCTTTTTCTCGGGGTCCAACTTACTTATGCAAAATTTCATTACAATCAGGATGGCAATAGGTATCTCCATTATGAATATGAAGAGTTTGCCCGCAACTTCGTCAGCGTAGAACACGTTTACCACTAGGTGATCCCGGAACACGATTAATGCTATTAAATTTCTGATTGAAGTCCCTCTCCCGGGCCTGGGGCTGAAAAACTGATGAAAGGAGTAGGTACCTATAACCTAAAAATCTTCCGATGGAACGAGAAACGCATTTTATGTATATTATGTGGAATCAACTCTTGGCGTCTGTATTTCCGAACCAATACGACTTGGGGCTTTCGAAAAACCAGTCTACTCTTTTCTCAAAGACCGGCATCTCCTCTGGTGTTGCGGGCGTTTAAGTATATATCGCGATGATCAATTAGCATCAGGTGGCTCGCTTGCTCGTCTGCTTCCTTGTTCTCATTAAAAACAATGCTCTGCAACAGATCCAAGTGTTTATCGACTATCCCTTGCGATAGAAAATGTTAATAGAAAAGGAACCCAGGTCGGTCAGTAAAACATTAAAGGTTTAGGATTGAAAGTCTTAAGATTATTATAGTCTTTTGAATGCAACCGTATATCTCTGATTCCACTTGCCATCAGGTACCATGTGTGCTTGTTTGTTTTCCCTAGCCCATAAAAAAAAAACTAAATCACGTGTCGCAAATGGTCGTCGTCCTGGGTCTGACAAACTTTAAAGGCATTAACCACCTAGATATCGTATATCGCTATAGAACTAATCGGAAATGAAGATTAGGTACCTACTTTGTATTCATCAAAAGCATTTTAGTGAAGTAGACGTGCCTATATTAAAATGCATAAAATAAATACCTAGTGCTATTTCGATGTCGCATAACATATACGTAATTATTAAAAAATATATATTAAATTATTACTTTATTACAAATAGCATTAGCATTAGCTTTTGCCAGCGACTGCATTCGTATAGAACTCGTTTATCGCTTTTCTCTCGGGTACTATCGTTGAGGATACGTTGTAATTGAGTGCCAAATTTTATCTAAATTAGGGAAGTATGGACGAGCATATGTGTCTGAAAGACAAACATCCTTCAATTTTTATACAACCTTGGATCCGAACCGCGGTATATATTGTGGGGTGGGTGGGGTCATTAATTCGGGTGGGTTGTTGGTTGAAATTTTATCTTTGTATATTTCATAGGTTCAGACAGACAGACGGACATGGCGAAACTATAAGGGTAGTTTGACCTCTAAACACTAAAAAGATTATGTTAACTATTATTTCATTTAAATTGTATCTTTAGTTTAGCTATATCTAGATTTTCCCTGCGACTACGTCATTGCAGAACACGTGTATCGCTATTCGCTATGGTCTATATCGCCTGAGTTGAAGCACGCAGCTCAATGGCAGCGCGCGTGGATGCTCTCTGCCCGGTCACGGGATTAGGAATTAAAGTAGTCTCTTGGGGTCACCAACAAATGTCAACAAATCGGGTCATGCTAAATTCCATCAAAACTATTGAAGGTTTAACCATGAAAGTATTTCAGACATGCACAATTACCATTAATTGTATTCATAAATATTGCCCTTAACTTCATCCACTTCCATATCGTATATCGATCGCTATTCCCTATAGAACTACTTTGTACTCATCCAAATTAGTTCAGGGAAGTCTAAAAGACAGAGAGACAGACACATTTTCCCATTAATGATATTAATAGTACGACCAATAATAGAATTGTCCTTTAATTTTTTTCTGAATACCTTTGAATCTGTGTTTAACGAAAAAAGTGTAGTGAATTACCGTCTACGGTCCGATTATTGCACCCAGGTACGCAGCACAATTTAATTTGTAATCTTTTGTTATTATATTTCTCCCTGAAATTCAATTTAAGTAATTCAAGAAAATTTCTTTGAACAATGTCAAAAATGTCAAGACAGACAAGTAACTTATTGTGTTGTCATATCGATTCAATACAAACTGTCATAAATTATATATTTTTGCATTTTCATAACGTATAATATATATTTATCAAAATAACAAAAGTAATACATTTCTTTTTTTGCATTATCATTACGTTTTTGTATCGTTCTCAAGAGCGTTTTTTTTAAACCATCAGCAACACTGACTTTAAAGCCGGACTAAAACTTTTTCGACACCTAATGAAGATGGCGCCACAGAACGACACAATTAATAAGGCGTGCGTCGAAGTGCTTACTCCGTTGACCAAGAGTCCATTATTGCTTAATCCAAGCGCAATATTAGTTTTGTCATAATTTAAAAAAAAAACAAAAAAAAGCGAACCACCTCTAATGTACTAAGTTGCCATAGCATGAGCCCAACTGCTCTCGGAAGGAATTCGAGAGCAGTTGCTCCGTCACTCCGTTTAAGCATTGACGTTAAATCTAGTGTATATTAAATCAACGTTTTTGCAACTGAACATTTTAGCGGGTTATGAAATGATCACTAGATCTCTTGGAATATGCACTGCCGAGACCTGATTGTATCATTCGTTTCATAGGGATGTTGAGATCTGAACATTTACCATTTCTTTCTACTCTAAAATATACCACATAATTGTTTTTAAGCAAAAATAATTCAGACTTGGAAATCTGAAATTTAGTTTAACATGACATCTGATGAAATGACAACCATAAATTCATAGACTTCATGGTCAAGTTCAAGTTCAACTCTTTGATAAATAGCTATTGTCATACACTTCAAAAGGTTCGGATGGACATGAAATAAACGATCCGTTTATTGCCGTCCGTATTGATCTCTATGGTCATTCATGGCGGTACATAGCTAACAGTCGGGATATAAAGGCCGTCGCATATTTGATTATAATTTGTATGTGATCCCAGGCCATGGAACCGATATGCGTAAGTAGTACATATTCAATCTATCCATGTTCCAGGCTTAGAGCAATAAATAACAGTTACCAGCCGCCTAGTCGTTTGTTAGTCGCCTTAGGCTTCTTACAGACGGGCGGCATGTTGCCAACGGCAGAGGCTACTGCAGCCGTCACCACCTGTCGGCCTAAATGCCGCTTGTCTGTAAGAAGCCTTACACAAACTTTCCCCTGTGCCGAAGTATACGATCAAAACTAAATTATCTTACACATTTACAAATAAAATCCTCATAAATCAATAAATAAACTGACAAGAAGAAAAAAATGTCTTGCTATAGCCATAGCCAGCCGTGTGTGTTCAAAAATCCAACTTTTTTTTGCGAACTTGATGTGCTTATGTCATTAAAGACTCCCATTGTAAACCCTGCTTTTCTGATAGACTTAAATCCAAAGATCTTTCATATACTACTAGATCGTGCACCGAAAAAAAATGTTTAGCTATTATGAGATCTGTCTTCATACACTTAGGGTAGCTATTTCCTTATAAGTGGTAGCTAGACAAAAGCCGGTCCTGGCGAGAGGGCTCCCGCTGGTAGTGTGTCCTTGTCTGACGTCTTGCTAGCTCGATTAATCATTGGGTTTGATAGAAATGGTAGAAAATTTTATATTTTTCTTTTTTATGATTTACCAAAATGAATGATTCATAAACTTTGAAACGTATTTAAATTTTATACAGTTCCTATAATTAATAATCAATTCGTTGTATTTTAATAATAATTCGTTAATACTGAGTAAGAGTAGTACTCAAATGTTTGGGCCTGGTAATACTAAATATAAGATGGCGGTTTGCTCATTGAGTTATTTGAACTTGTTTTGTTGAGTTTTGTGGATAAGTTCTAGAATATGGTGAATTCTTGTTGTGTGACAGGGTGCAACAATGAATCATATCCTGGTAGCCGCTTTTCTTTCCACGGGTAAGGAAATCAAATCATTTAATGTAAAAAAATACACAAAAACAACAATCGTATTCTTTAGGATAACCATGAATTTTGTTGATCAAAGCTTTTTTACAATCTCGTTGTAGTAGGTAGAGTCTGGCAAACGAAAGCTGTCCACAAAAAAGGGCGACAATTCAAAAATCAGCAGCTGGATAAGCTGGATTAGGCGATACTAAACGTAGTTGATATTATTTTATTTGTCAGAAATGTTAAATGATTGTTTCTATCTTTCAACTATATATATTTACAATGTTGAGACAGCTCGCTTAGTTTATTATAGTTATTTTCATAGTGTTATGTCGTACGGTATTCTGGTTTGGGGAAAAGCTGCTGACATACAGACTATATTCGTGTTACAAAAAAGAGCAATTCGTTATATATATAACCTTAACTCCCGTGATTCCTTAAGATTAGTATTTAAAGAAATTAGTATCTTAACAGTAGCGTCACAATTTATTTATGAGAGTATAATTTATGTCATTAAAAATCAAGACTCTTTTGTTAAGAATTGTGATACACATAATTTGAATACAAGAAATAAAAATAAAATTGCTATTAAAATTTTTTGTGTCCGTAAGGTTTATAAATCATTTGTAGGTCAATGCATTCTTTTCTATAATAAATTACCTGACTCAGTTTTAAAGTTACCATTTCAAGTACTTAAAAGTTACTTGAAAAAGTCGTTGATGTCTAAGGCTTACTATAGTAAGCCCTATAGGGTCGAGGACTATCTAACAGATAAAAATGCTTGGCCTAAACTTAACTAAACACCTAACTAACTGACTAATAAAATAGGCATAAAAAATATGTAAATATTGTATATTGTCTAGGGGACACGGTTTCTGTAGGAGAATGTATCGAAACTTTGTATGTGGTGGTTGTCTTGCACTGTCATAGGAAAGTATATATATATATATATATATATATATATATATATATATATATATATACCGTGTTTTTTTTGATTTACGATAACTTCGGCATATTACTAGGTATATCCATAGAAACAAATTGGTACATTAGATTTTTAAATACTGCGAAAAAAATTATTTTTTTCGGTTTAGTACAAAATAATTAAATCTTTTATCTTTGGTCATTCTAAAAGAGCCTTTAGAGTTAACTAATAATCAGTGTCAAATACGTCTATGTTGGCGTGACATACACACACAAGTAAAGATAACCCTTGACAGGTAAAAGATTGTCACTTTAGATTGACGCGTATACAAACCTAACAATTGGAAACTCTTTACTCATAAGAGTCATATAAAGTATTAAAAGAAAATTGTTGTTATCAATTAAGAGAGCCTTTTACACTAGTTTAACGTGATTAACTGATTAAATTTAAAAATTAAATATCTTTAAAATCGTTAGACTTATCATTTGTCTGTCTTCGGGAAATTAACTTTGTTTGACCTAAAGAACGTTCCCTTAAAGTTATCGTAAATCAAAAAAAACACGGTGTATATATATATATATATATATATATATATATATATATATATATATTAAATATATATACATATTTTATATAAATATTTTTTTTTTTTATTACTACTACTTATTACTCCCTATGAAAATTCTTAGTTTTGACACATTTTCTTGCACAAGCTACGCTTGAATGTTTTTTATTTTTATTTTATGTTAAATTCATTGTTTTATATCATGCTACGTTAAGCTTTATAATTGTATAATATCATAAGTAGTACCTATTTTAAAAAACGACTGACTGTTGAGTTTCTTGCGGCGTTTCTTCTCAGCAGTGGTCTCTTGCGAAGCGCTGGTAGATTTTGACGTGTAAAAGTGCCCGTGCGGCCTACTTACTGAATAAACATCTTTTATCTTTTTTTATCTTTTAATAAATTAGGTAGGTTAAGGTAGATAGCGTAGTTAGTTAGCATCAATATATCAGGATACTTACACAATCGTTTTTACAAGCAATTTATCCCGTGTTCTGTTTGGTCATGGTCACCTCATTAGAAAGGGACACACTACCAACGGAAGCCCTCTCGCTCGGACCGGTTTTTGCGCCGTAGTACACAGTCTAGTAGTATGAAAGGTCTTTGCTTAAATCAACGTGGTAGGTACATACCCCATAGAATTAGTACCTACTAACATAGAACCTGGACTATAAGAACCGGTACAGATGGACAGCATTGAACTGCAACCTAGCTGCAAAATGGCAGTTCAAGTGCAGTTGACGTACGTACGTTTTGATGCAGTTACGTCATCTGCATCAGAACTGCCCTCGAACTGAGTTTGCAGTCCGTCTGTACCGGCCCTTAGTTAAAATTTGCACCAGCTATCTTTCTCTGCGTTTTAGATTACGGATTCTGAAGAGGAAATGAAACAGAAACTACGCTGTTTTTTCTCCTTCAAATGTCACGGTCACAACGTCAAATTGAAGGTCAAGAATGGACCTGTTGGAAGTCTTTAGGCTTTCCAGACACAGACCAAACACAATCTATCCAAACCTTATGACGTCCTACGTATGGCGTAAAAATGAAAGAATACCATAGATGCCCTTATGGTATTCTTTCATTCTTACGCCATATATCTCTATTATGAATTTCATAAATAAAAAGGCCAAACATAAGTCTTTTAATAGTTTAATAGCACTTATTCTGTGGCACCTTGTGTTCTAATCTGTGGACTGATCATCACAAATAAATGCCTTAAGAACATCTTAAGCACAATATCTTGAATTCATTAGTACGGCCAGGAAACTAAAAAGGGTCTGATTATTCGCGGTAGTTTCTTTGAATGTTCCTTCGAAGGAACTATAGATATGTCATGCTTCTTGGACACCCTACCGTCTGTTATAAATTATTTTAAAGCATAACGCTAATGTACACAATATGTAATGAAACTTGTACCTATTAAAAATAAATGTACCTCAATAGATCCTTGTCTGATCCGTAGTCCCACCAATTTACCACACCGGTGTGACTATGGTTCATTTTATTCACCCGTATTCACACCACGACTGATTTTGCGTATAATTCTCTTTCAAAATCAAACTCACGGGAACAGAGCCCGAGCCCGAGCGTCGACGGAGCTCCTATTTTTGAGTGTTTTTAGACCTTCGGGCCTGATATAAAAACGGGTCTAATTGCAGTAGTCCGGTTGTTAGTCCGGTTGACCAAACTAGTGCAACTTTTCAGTAGCAGAAGTTCGATCAAGTAGATCATGCGAGAGTACACATTGCTTGAGTTTGGGATTGCTGTGGAGCATGTCCCCAGCAGCTACAAATATTCATTTAAGAATTTGTTATTTATACGTCACGCTGTTGTACCCAATATTTACTCAACTAATACGCACTATATTTAAATGTACCTCCATAGATCGAGGGTACAAATGATCTGAATTTGGGGTTTCCGTGGACAATCTCCCCAGCAACCTTGAATTTAAGAAATTATGATTAATTAAAATATTACGCTGTTGTATCCAACATGTACTGAATTAGTACACACTTCGTTTTAAATGTACCTCCGTAGCTCGAGAGCACAAATGAACTAAAACTTTGTTTTGCGAGCGTATGCTGTACTTTATCAAGAGAATAAAGCTTTTGCTCAACATGTCTACAGAATAAATTCGACTTTTTCCAAGTTGGTTATAGTACCTAACCTAAATTCGGTGTTCAGGGTTTTTATGTTTTAACAAATAACAAATTCTTAAATTAATCTTTGGGGTTGCTAGGGAGAGTCAACAGCAACCCCAAACTGGTACATTTCTTTGTAAGTATGTAGAAAATGGATACGTATTGTGTATGTTATTACTAAGCATACTATACTTTATTTTATCTAAAGGAGCGACTTTAAGTGGTGTGTAATATAACAAATAATAGATGATGATCCTACCCTACGATAACACGTGTAAAGAAATGTTGTTATACAGTGTCGTATGCAGCCCCAGTAAAAAAATATAAACCGTTAAAAAGCTTACACACCACTCAAAGTTCGTGCCGAATGCTCATTGCATGCGAATGCTCTCAGTGGGGATGGGGACGCTCGTTTAGATAAAATAAAGAATAGTATGCTTAGTAATACACAGTACACTTATAGATAACAGAGGTTGTAGAAAGTCATAAACATATTGCCAACCAAACCAAATCAGACTCGTATCACAGGGCGTGACGCTGAATGGAATAGTTTGTCTACGTTGATAGAAACTTATGAACAACTAGCTTTTCGAGTCCGTCCGCATTCAAGTCGTGTATCGCTATTCCCTCGGGAACTATCCATCTACGGATACCGAAGAATCTCACGTAGCGTTATCATCAGCCGAAGTCTGGCCGCTTTAAGTTCCCTGCGTGTTCAGACGACCACTTGGTACGACGTAGTAACTATTATTGAACCTGTGGTACGACGTAAAACCTAACCTAACCTAACTTTTGTGCGTTAAACGGGCTTTACATCATGCTATCTACAGTATGTCTAAATATCTCTGTCAGTTCAGCATTGTGGAAGTAAGATATGTATACATTTTCAATGGTAGAGTTCGTTTGTTACATACACCGACGTAGCTGCCTGGAACAGAAACATAATATAAATAAGGACCAAACTAGAAAGCGAGTTTGCAAACATCTCTGCTTGCTTGTTGAAATTATGGTGGATTAAAGAAACTAACGAACATATTAAAAGAAGTTCACGCTACTTCAAACTCAGTGAGCTACCTACCATTAAGAACCTTGTATATTCTGCACCCACCTTCTGACTCCATCATCAGTCATCAGATTAGCCTCAATAATTATTATTAGGTAATTGTTACATTGTTAACTGGTTAACATGTAATAAATAAACACGGGAGCGGTTAAGCGATTTAAATCTGATATTTTCCGCCCCCTCCGCCTTCTCCGGCCGGGCGTCTCGTTCCTACCCATCATCATCATCATCATCATATTATACTAAAAGTCCCAACACGGTGGATCTACGTTAAATATAGCGGAAATCCTATCGCCAATTTCCGACTCCATCATCAGATCAGCTCTTAGATACCATAATATTGCATTGTCATCGGGTTTACATATGAGGTCCAAGTTTCAGCCCATTCCATTAACGGAAACTGGCTCAAAATTGACTTGCAAATTTTAACGGACAACTTACATACATTACCAACAATGCAAGTTAAAATAAAAGCTGAAAAAAAGCAAACTTTCGGATCCTGAGCTACGTATTTATAATGTTAGTATGAAATAAGAACTTAATGTTACTATTCTCTTCTCTTGAATTTTGAGATTTAGCTTCCGTTTCCTTCAATAATTGTTTTCGTTCTTCTGTTTCCTTTTTAAAATATAAAAGTCGTGTTGCACGCCTTAATTTACCTAAAAAAAGAAAATATTACTATTATCTGCATCTGTATAATAAAATGCCACAACGTACGTAATATTGGCCACCATTCAACTTCATCATCAGACCAGCTGTTAAACGTTGCATGTTATCGGCTGCACATTATGTTTTCTTACAGATACAGAGTAAAAACATTTTATATTTTACCACTTATTAGCCCTTTTTTTAATAACCGTAACTGGTTTAAAATTGGCATGCTAGATGCAAAAAAAGTAAAATAATGCTTATAAAATAGGTTGTGGCGGGCTCTTTTCCGCAACTTGACGACTTAGGTATGCGCCTATTTTGCGTGTAGCTTATAAAATACTATAACGACTGTAGCTACACATATTAACTTAAAGCCCAGCATAAAATTCATCATGCTACCGTTTTGTTTTCTCTTGCCTTTGCGCTTTTGTAAACAAAATTTTCTTCCGACGCTAGTATCTGAATATAAAAAACATATATCACAAATTGTGCACAATTTCCTTTTCTTTATTCTTCTCATATACTTACACATTTTTTTCGTAGGAGCAACTGTTGAGGAATTATTAGAAAACGAACTAATTTAGCCCATCAACTCAAGATGACGGCTCGCGCTTCAACAGTCGAAAGTTTGGATTTATTAGGACCCCATAGCATATAAACAAGCTATATAGCTTATGAACAAGGATCAAAATTAACTACCTCTGCTCCACATTTTGTAAAGCAAAGGCTTTGGCATGCAGACTGTTCTGAGTTAGCTTCTGCAAGTCCGAACGCGTAGAATTAATTATCGCAATTACCTAGGTACTAAAAACCGCCTACAAAAGACAAAAAATTACGTCTTTTAAAATGGTATGTATGTATAGGTGAGTCCAACTGAAGTCGACTCACAATATTAACCAAAAGCCGACTTCAGTTGGACTTACCTATACATACAATTTTTAAATTTATTTTTTGTGGTTGAAGGCAGTTTTTTTTTAAACACTTATTATACTTTTTAGTGATCATAATAAGATATTTTGTAGTCCTACTTCTTAGTTAATATGAAACTGTAAGACATTCGAGCTCCACGCAAGCAACGCCGCTGGAACATAGTCATATTAAACGTTCTTCGCTATAGTCGCTCAACTATCTTAATAGAGATATCTTATCGCCAGCCTTAAAATAGGTACCGTTGAGGAATCTGTGGTCTTCATCATCAGTTCCACTTCACTAAATGACACTTTCTGAATGCAAATAATGCTGCATTAGTAACTAAAAATACTAAAATCGCCATATGTAAGCCTATAATATTTGACCATTTCCCTCAATTCTTGTGGGATCCCCTCATTAGATTCAGATTTCGTGACAATGGGACCACCTCGTAAGTATACCTACTGTATCAAACATTTTTTTTTTTATCGGTCCATAATTGATGGCGAACCCGGTGAACATACAATGGAACCTCCACCTTTATTGAAGTATAATTTGTGTGCCCAGTTTCTCCCCGATCCGTTCAGTGGTTGAAACCTGATTGAGTAACATACATACACCCAAACATGCAAACATACCAACTTTATAATTTACTAGCTTCTGCCCGCGACTTCGTCCGCGTCAAATTATGTTATCGAAATTCCCACGGGAATGTTTAACTTATCCAAGGTATAACTTATGTGCATCCTGATTTTCATCCAAATCTGTCGAGCCGATGTAGCGTCAAGGAGTAACAAACTAACACACGCACACACAATATTATAGTAGGATAATATTATTAAGTAAGATACCTCGGGTATTGCTGTAAATTATATTCCTCAACATCTCATTCACCTTCCTTCGTCAACGGCATGCATGCCGCCTTTATGCTAAAACAATAACAGCAATACTTATTTAAATAATTGTTAAGTACTTAGAATACATTTTTGGCAGTTCAAAAAGTGCAACATACTTACTGCATTTATTATTTCAATACTTCATAGAATTTTATTTAACGAACCACGATTTAATGACATTTATTTTTCATCTCTCCTGTTCGGAAAGTTTAATTTGAATGGGTGGATAGCCGGGTGGAAATTTGCGTTTTCATCTCTAGGGTGGAAAGTAATTTTTTTTTAATAGTTACGATTGGCCACGGAGTCTAAGATAATTGAGCTACGTCATATTATTAAAATAAAAGATTTTCATATATCTAAACTCGGCTATAAGTTAAACGATGTATTTATTACGGCCTATAGGTTCATATGAAAATCATTTTAAGACTGGTCTATTTTTTTCGCAATTACAGAAAATCAACATTTAAAATTATTCCTCTATTCTGCTGCCCGCCATAATGCCGTGATAGCATAGCATGACACTTTTTCTTTCACGTTTCGGCATGGCCATCTAGAAAATACACTACTGCCAACATTAGAAAAGTTTAATCGAGTTGGTCACGACCAAGGAGTTTATTATACAACAAAGAGGTTGAACACCGAACATCCGTTCGAAACAAGAAATTTGACTTTTATTACGCCACGAATATATTCCATCTCTTTCTTTAGTTAGGGTGAGAATGAGATGGAAGTCATGCTCCTTGGCCGTGACCAATTCGATTTAACTTTTCTAATGTTGGCAGCATGTGTATTTTAACTTTTTTATTAATCTAGAAAAAAAAAGTTTTCAATAGATAAAGCGGGAAACGAGATTAAATATATTTAGGTATACCATGTCTTTTTTCCTCACAGTCGAAATGAAAAGTAGAGTGTCTAACTCGGGTGAAATTACCCATTTCCCCTCGAACTATTGGCGCTCTCACTTCGTTCGAGCGCCAGAAATATCTCGAGTGAAATGGGTCACTTTCAACCCTTGGTTATCAATCTACTATTTCACCATAGAGCAACTATTTTTATGTCTGTCACTAAAAATTGTAGGGCAGTCAATGTGGATCGAAAAAGGTTAATAAGAAAAATACTCACACCTTGACTAAAAAGTCATACCTTTTAACCCGGTTTTATTTATTACCGGTTTAAAAAACGAGTATAGGTACTAACTTATTTCATTAATATATTTGTTTATGTTTTTAGCGTGACTTTGCACTATGACTTTTGTAGTAGGACCGTAGTTCGAAGAAAAAGTTGAGCGACACTGCAGTGTTTATATTTACTCGAACCAAATGGGGATACAATACACGTTACCTGTTTTCAACAATGTTTGAAAATATAGCTATATTAGCTATATCAACCTCTTTACATACAACATATAAAACCTCAATATTTTACTTTATAACTTATAAGTATATAGATTTTAGATATCTAGCTGACACCTACGTTCGAAGACAGCTGTGGTCATGTTAAATGTATTTGTTTACAAATTGACCATATTTTTATGATTAAATTAAAATATGGGGGATTCTCTTTGGGTATTTGACAAGATGGTGTCGTTTTCGTATTTGTTTTAATTTTTTTGCATATTTTGTTGTTTAATGGATAGTAATGATGTATTAATATGCAGTAAATTAACATTCAAATGTGCAGTATAATGAAGTATTCAACTTTGAACACGTATCGCCTTTGGAAGGATTGCTCCAAGAAAATCCCATCTGGTCTTCGTAAAGTTCTACCTACATCACTTCACGGAGGCTAGGGGATCACCGTACAACGTTGCCTTATGATTTTTTTTTGATATGTAAATGTAAAATACAAACTTGACATTGGCAGAAATGGTTGCTCGATATTGCGACCGGTTGCCATTAAATAAATAAATAAATAATAAATTAAAATATTAATGAGATCATTTCACTTTCGAGTTATGTGTGATAAATATCACACATATATGTGTGGTGAGATTTTCCAGGAGGTTGATCACGGGGCGGCACAATCATTTATTGTAGAAACTCATTATTGGAAGTTTCCACACTTCCCCTTATCAATAATTTTAATGTGATTGTGTTCAGCAAATCTACTCTAGAAACAAGGGTCATGCAGGAAGTTGCTGTATTACTTGAAGTCTAGGTAATAAGGAAAAGGTCGAATGCTTAAAATACTCTGTAATATAATAATAAATGTATTATATTGTGATGTTTGTTTACATTGTTTGAATGACGTCCGTCTATTATGACTTTAAAAACCGATCACAGATAATAACAAAATGTCTACGTATTTTTTTTTATTTTCTTAGTAACTATAATCCTTTTAATCATGAAATGCTTTAAATAGATCCTTAAACAAGGCTATTCTTTCAAATAAGAAAGCGCATGTGCATGCTTGTGTCCATTTTCTTAAGTTCAGTACTTAAATCTAATTACTAGGATTTACAGCCACGCTATGCTATGCGAATGGAACCTATACGGGAGAGTAGCATGACCAATTCACCAACGCACACGAACCGTTTGTTAGTACTTTACCTCAAAAGCATAAAATCTTTGTAGCGATTCACCGGTTCGCATTTCACCTCGAACGTACAAAATCTCAATAGCTTATTTTCTTGAAGCAATATTTCGTGTGGCTGTTCACATTAGTATATTTAATTTGTAGCATCTTATTTTCCGAGTAGTGTTTCACCATAATCGCATTTCACCGCGACTGAGTTTTGTTTGGGACGCTGTTTTATTTGACGCGTTAATTGCTAATTGAAATAAACCTCGATAGTTTTATTTCTTGCATTTCATTTTTCGTGTAGTATTTTACCCTAGACGCATTTCGTCGCGATCGATATTTGTTTGGGACTCTATTTAATTTGACGCGTTAATTGACGTTCGCGCTAAAATTCTGTAACATTTTATGTAAAACGTGTTTTGTACCCGTAGTTTCATGTCTTAAATGCTATCAAACTCATTGAAATATTATCTTTGTGACTAATAAATAAAAGATAATACTCTGTCATTGCGACCACAGACTACTAAGAGATACTAACGTTCGTTGCGACATTGAAGTAGGTACAGTGACATTGATGTCAGATACAATAATTATAACTTTATAACCGTAACTCAATATTTGTGAGCAAAATTATGGAGCTTGAACCTGGCTCCGCCTGTGATAGGCGAATCGAATGTGATTTCGAATTTATCGAAAGTTCCCATGGAGGGAAAATTTTAATTCGGGCAGGGTACAGACACCGCATAAATAGGACAAATGGCTCCGGGACAGCAGTGTATATGTGTTCAACGAAATTTTGTAACGGCACTATCGTCCTCATCATCCCACTCAAACGGAAATTGTGCGAGAATCTCTGCACACTTGTACGCCGGACTTCGTAAGCATCGAGGTAGAAAAATCTATGGCAAAATTAAAGCGAAAAGTCGTTACCGACTACAGACCGGTGCCACATTTATTTCAAGAAGAAATGTCCAAATTTCGTACGCCAGAATTTGCTGACAAAGCCCAACATTTTTTAGTAAGCGTGATGGACTCTATAGAACTAAAAAAATAAATTCCAGTAACTGACCATATCAAAGTGTATCGGATGTGATCATTCCAGAGCATTTAGCTCGCGATTTTTTATGTGTTCAGACTGATGTATGCCTTATATTCATTAGCCCTCCGTGCAAAAATTATATCAAAAACGTGGATACGTTTTTTGTGGATGGAACGTTTAAGATAGTACCACACCCATACACACAGCTGTACACATTGCACGGGGACATCGGTACAGATAACGATCATACAAAAGTTATTCCTTTTGTATATGCCCTGTTAACAAATAAGCAGCAAGCAACATATGAAATATTGTTTAATAAGATAAGGGAAACCGTACCAGACTTTAACCCAAAAGTTATAAAATCAGATTTTGAAAAAGCTGCCATTAATGCACTGCGAATAATATTTCCACACGTCGAGATGTCAGGCTGCTATTTTCATTTTGTTA
Source organism: Acleris sparsana (assembly GCA_923062465.1). Taxonomy (NCBI): domain Eukaryota; kingdom Metazoa; phylum Arthropoda; class Insecta; order Lepidoptera; family Tortricidae; genus Acleris; species Acleris sparsana. Next base: position 43,689,969 of record OV281285.1, on the reverse strand, counting down.
AAGCTGTTTGGAAACATGCCGCAAAATTAGGCATATCGCTTAACAGAGAAGGCAGCCATTACGTCAAGAAATGCCTAGCTACAGCTCACCTTGCGCAATCCAAAATGAACGAAGCCTGGTTTAGCGTTTTAGGACAAGCACCAGCGTTGCCAAATATGGATGTATTTAACAATTATTTGGGTAACCAATGGTTTTGTGCGACAAACATCGGCATGTTATCGTGCTTTCAACAACGCCACAGGACAAATAATGTGCTAGAAGGGTGGCACAGTAAAATTAATAAATTATTTAAACCGAACGCGAATGTATTATATTTAATATCAGTTTTGAGAGACGAATCCATAACAGTCGACTTCAACTTGTTGCGAAATGAATTAAACATGCCAATATTTCGCAAACGATTGAAAAAATTCAACGTTATGGATTTTAAAATACATTATGTAGTAAATTCTTATATACAGAATGTAATACCTCTTGAGCAGTGCATAAGTAAACTTGCCATGTTGAAATACTAAATTAAGCATCTATTTGTTGACTCCTTAATATTTTTTTATTTTTTACTGTTCGTATTATTAAGTTGCAGCTGGTTTTCAATTTTGTTTTATGTTTAAGGAGTAATAAAGCAGTTTTGTGTTAGTTCAAGGAAATAATTAGTTTTAGTTTAAGGAGTAATAAAGTAGATTTGTCCCTTTTATTTATTTGTATTTTGCTCCCTTAACGCCATATTTTCATACCACAACATTAAGTTATATCTAGGCTTAGGACTTTTCGTAGCATACCGTGGTTCTAAAATCCATTACTATATAGGTTTATGATACAATTTATTACGTTTGATTAAAATGAACTCAGTAATGATGCGACATTATAAATATATTACATATATTTAATATTACATCACACTTTTGACTTTGCCTTTGACTTCGAAAATTATATTTCACATACGGCGGCTCCATGGATTTTACAACAACGGTATGCCACGAAAAGTCCTAAGCCTAGTTATATCCTATAGAGAACCTATGTACCTATCTCAAGCAAACTTATTTTTCCTATATCGCTTAGAAAGTGTAGTATCATTTCATGGGATTATTTAGTCATAATCCCAATGAAATCCCGTCTAACGTTTCATTTGAACATGTAGGTCGTAAGTTGATATAGGTACATCAGCTTAAAATGTTTTTGTAGAGATAAAGGTGCTACATGGCGAACTGTGACATTAAATGTTCACGATAATATGCTATTAAAAACAGCAAAACAAGTACATTGCGACTAAAGATACTGTCTAATACTGAAATAGAAAATTAGAATACAAAGCGAAAATTTATCAAACGATTGGGGTGAAATGCGACAAAAACTACTATCCACTAAAAAAAAAGAAGATTGAGACGCAACGCTATAGTTAAATTTACGATCGAGGTGAAATGCGACTAAAACTTATAGCGACTAAAAAAGTAGACGATCAAAATACAACGCGATAATTAAATATACGTTCGAGGTGAAATGCGACAAAAATTAATATCGACTAAAAAAAATGAAGATTGAGACGCACGCAACGCTATAGTTAAATGTACGATCGAGGTTAAATGGGACTAAAACTTATAGCGACTAAAAAAGTAAACGATCAAGATACAACGCGATACTTAAATATACGTTCGAGGTGAAATGCGAACCGGTGAATCGCTACCAGGATTTTATGCTTTTGAGGTAAAGTACTAACAAACGACACGAACACTCAAGGTAAATCTACAGACTTGGCCCAAGGTTATGCAGTTATAAGCAAGGTAGAGGAAGCCATTAATATGCTTAAATGTTTTCACAAAGGGACAAAACCCAGCAGCATAATAGCTGCGCTAGTCAGGCACGGGCTGAACCTGATGCCAGACATGCCAGTTGAGTAGAGGGGTCTTGCATTTCAGCAATAGCATCACACAATGTAGATCATCAAGCACTGGTGGCAAAGGTATAGCAAGTCGGTAACTTAGGTTTGTAAAAAATGAGGGTGTTTGTTGGAGTGGAATTTTGGTCACATCATCCAATGTTTACCCAAAACCTTCTGACTAAGGATAAACCCTTCGCACGACTATTGTCCAAAACGAAATATGTCCAAAAAGACGAATGTCCAAAGGCATGTCCAATTAGAGATTTGGCCAATGATAAAATGGCCCAACTATATATATGTCCAATTACACATTTGGCCAATGATAAAATTGCCCAAACTTAATAATTAGCAGTAATATTATGGCCCAACCGTAGAAATATCTAATTCTAAACTAATATTATAAAAAGGAAAGATTTGCATTTTTGTATGTTTGACGATAAACTCAAAAATACGTTGCCCCGGAGCGAAGCAAAGGCGGGTCGCTTGTGATATATTAATCAATATATTAAAATGTATCACGGCTAATATCTTGTTGTTAACCACCAAAAGACTGCAGCGGGTCTATTATAGTCGTGTTTATCATCATCATGTCAGCCGAAAGACGTCCACTGCTGGACATAGGCCTCCCCCAAGGCTTTCACCTCAGACGGGTCTTGTGCTTTTCGCATCCACCGCGGTCCCGCGATCCTGACGAGGTCGTCACTCCATCTTGTTGGAGGCCTACCTACAGCTCGTCTTCCGGTCCGCAGACGCCACTCCAGAACCTTCTGACCCCATCGGCCATCAGTCCTGCGAGCAATGTGCCCCGCCCACTGCCACTTCGGTTTAGCTATTCTTCGGGCTATGTCGGTAACCTTAGTTCTACTGCGGATATCATCATTTCTTATTCTATCACGCAGAGAAACCCCGAGCATAGCCCTCTCCATAGCCCTCTGAGTGACTTTGATTTATCCATGTGTATAAACGTAGATAGAGCATCAGTCTCTTTCTAACCAGTAGTATGTAGGTTCGAGAGTGACGGATGCTTTATCCAACGCGATTAAATGGGGGCTGATTTAGTTCCCGGACAAAACCACCGTAACTTATGTCCTTTTAACCTTCGAGAAAAGGTTAAGGGAATGAGCGAACTAAACTCACAAAATGGGCAGTCTCTGCTTTTTGGTTTTAAGTTTTGGCTAAATATCAATAAAAGTCACATATCAAATTCAAACATTTATTATTAATTAAGTAAGCCATTAATGTCCGTTAAAATAGAATAGTAGTGGCCAGCCGGGTTCTACAATTGGACATTTTTATAGGTGGTCGTTATTATAGCTGGTCATGTATCTGGTCGGATATTTCTATAGTTGGACATTTTAATAGCTGGACAAATTACTGATTGGACATTTTTATGGCTGGACCAATTACTGATTGGACATTTTTATGGCTGGACCAATTACTGATTGGGCATTATTATGGCTGGACCATTTACTGATTGGACATTTTTGAAGACTTGGACATATTTCGTTTTGGACAATAGTCGTGCGAAGGACGTCAACCTCTTCTTACGAAGCAATTTTATGTTTTCTCTTTCTTCTGGGATCCGAATATCTTTCAATAACGTATAATAATATGACATCAGCTTTAAATGTAATTCTGATAAAACGTTACGTGTAGGGACAATTTTATTTTAAGAAAAGAAACCTAAACCTCTTTTCATAAAGAGTTTTAATGGTACAAGATTTAAAAAAATACTATGTGAAATTATCAAACCACAGTCTCAACGTAGTGATTCGTTTTAATTGTTCTGTTTTTTATTCGTAATTATCCCTGATAGTGGTACAAATGAATAAAATACATCCATGATTCGTGATCTCGTAAAAGAAGTTTAAAGTAAAAGTGCTATTTTAGCTGTGTGAGTGTGATTAAAAATCGCAATCGTAAGTTTCATATTATTATTTTTTACATATTATGCCCTTATCCTTAACAGAGACCCTCTTTTTACAGAATAAAGACTTAGTTTTATGAACCCCATGGAAGCTTTGACCATGATCACAATCATTTTTCAGAGGGAGCAGTTTGTTTATTTACAATACGTTGTGACTTATAATTATGAATGAATTAGTTAAGATGGGGCACACTGAGAGCATCGTCAGGAAAGGCGATGATAAATCAGTCTATAACTCGGTCAAATATTAACTTTTAAAAAAATTACCAATTTAGGGATGATCCAAATAATCCACCCTATCTACTGTTAAAATTAATCACAAGAGTTTCAAGACACCCTGTATATATGGTCATAATTCCGACAATGAAAACTGTACAAAAAGTGCTTGGACAAACGTCAATAGACAAAACTTTATTTCTCATAAACGTAACATAGTAATAACAATAAAAACAGGATCAACTAAATGTGATATTCTTTTGAATTACAACAATATATCTTATTTAAATTCGGTTAAAGTAGTCTATTGCGTGTTTGAATGAATGGCGCCTTTTAGAATTTCGCAATTGTTATAAATTTGTTTGATTGTTCGTCGGCGTAGTGTTTGCATAGCGATTTACGACGCGAAGTCTCAGATCAAACAAACACCTCAGTAGCTTTTGCACTGTGTATGTTTGCTGATCTCTCGAGAGGCATGTTTGAATTTTATCACTACTATCATAAAGTGTTTGTGTGACGTCTTGCACGCAGGTTTAACTACCTCCAACCAAACGAAAAAACCCATTTCTGAAAGGAATTTAGCATCGTGGACCACATACACTCCACACGCTGTGGCAGATTATACTACACGTTATGTTTGGCGTCAAAAAGCCTTCAATTCGTGTATCAAAACGAACTTAGCTAGTTTAAAAATTACCACTTAGGTAGGTTTGCAAATTTTTTACTCTAATAATCACACGTAAATTGTCCGTACGCGCGATACCGCCAATGTGTGCGTCATGCATAATAGCCAACTAACTAAAATAACACTCCCTCCGCGTATGTTATACAAAAATACCCTCAGGGGCTGGTTTCTCGAAACTCACTGACTAATGGAATGGTATTCGAAACACTTCACTGGGCCATGTTTGGGCAATTATTTATCATATTTTTTTTATATTTGACATACCGAATGAAAGAGAGGCAAAGAAAATATTTGACATGTGACAACAAAGTTAAGTGCCAACATAATAATGTGCTGCGTGCAGCACATTCACGACACAATTCACTATTAGACTTAAAGAAATTTGTAAAGAGTGAGTATTCGATTTAACTTTCAATTTATATACTACATCTTTTCCGTTGTTAGATTTCAGTACTATTTCCTTTCATAACGGAAAAGATGTAGTGTAATAAATTGAAAGTTAAATTGTTTATAATTTTATCTACACCCACACCGTAAAACCTCTCTAACGCGTTCGGATTCGTCAGATTAGAACTAGCATTACATCAAATAGTAATGTATTTTATCTGTAGTTATGATGTAAGAAATTAATTTCAATCTCGCAGCGTGATTGAAATGAAGCTTTTGCGTGAATCGGAACGCAAATTAATTTTTTTTTTAAAGGAACCAAATGCTTTTATTCTTCTTCATATTTTGTAATGTAACTTTGAGGAATTAACACCGCGAAATACCGCGGTGGACCGAAATTATAAAAGAAAGACGAAGAAGACGAAGAGGAATTAAAGGGATATATAATTAGAAGGTGCAAATTATGCTTCACGACTGCTAAAAAATCGGTTAAAGTTCGTTTTGGTCTTTATTAAGAATTGTGTTTTATTGTAATATACTCGTAAGTGGTATGTCTGATTGACATGCATGCAAGTATTGTACGCGACCCTGCGTAATTGGCATTACGCAACCGTCACGTAAACTACTATTACAGTTAACTTGTAAGCATTACTTGACTTGAACAGAACATGATAGAACGATAAAATTACCCAGACAAACAGTATTCAAAAATATACACATACACAGTATCAAAAGTGGCCAGCGTGTTAATTTTGACTATAGAAACGAAAGGACCCGAAATACGAGGGTGGGATGATAAGTACCTATCCTAAGTAAAAAAAACTTGAATTTTGGTATTAAAACTAATTTTATTTTTCGACATTATCTCCGTCTAGGTCTATGCACTTACTCCATCTTCGCTCTAAAGCTGTGATGCCTTCCATAAAATGATTCCTTTCGAGGCGTCCAAAATAGTCCTCTACAGCGGCTATGACGGCATCATTAGTGGCAAATTTCTGTCCACCCAAAAAAGTTTTAAGCTTCGGGAACAGATGGAAGTCGGATGGTGCCAGATCAGGCGAAAAAGGTGGGTGGGGCAGCAAATCGTACTTCAATTCGCCGATTTTCGCCATGGCTTTAACACATGTGTGAACCCTGGCATTGTCTTGATGGAATATGTTTTTTTTTTGCTAAGCCTGGTCGTTTTTGCTGAATACATTGATGTAGCTTATCTAAAAGGTTAGCATAGTATTCTCCATTAATGGTTTCACCTTTAGGAAGGTAATCGATCATTAAAATTCCACTAGCATCCCAAAAGACGGAAGCCATAACTTTTCCAGCCGACTTTACAGCCATAGCTTTTTTGGGGCCCGAACATCCAGATTCAGTCCACTGCTTTGATTGATTTTTTGATTCTGGCGTGTAGTGGTGAACCCATGTTTCATCTGTTGTTACAAAACGACGCAAAAAATCAGCTTTATTTTTCTGAAAACGATCCAAACATTCCTTCGAGTTTTGCACGCGGATTCTTTTTTGATCGGGCGTAAGCAATCGCGGCACCCAACGGGCGGATAACTTTTTCATATTTAATTCTTCATCTAGAATATGATGTACCCGTTCCTTTGAGATCCCTGTAGTCTCAGCTATTTCTGATAACTTCAATCGTCGATCAGCCAAAACCATATCGTGGACTTTGCAGACCATTTCTGGAGCCGTGACGCTTTTTGGACGTCCAGGGCGAGCTTTGTCTTGGACATTTGTACGGCCTCGTTTAAATTCAGCCACCCAGTTTTTTACCATGACGTATGATAGAGCACATTCCCCCAAAACATTCTTGAACTCATCATAAATATCTTTTCCCTGCATACCCTTCATGTAAAGAAACTTTATCACCGCTCTTTGTTCAATTTTATCCATTTTTAAAACAATCGTCGCAATAAATTTTCAAATGACAGAAAGATCAATATTTTTTTAAGCCATGAATTTCAAATTTCGAACACAGATAGTCAGAGACACACATTTTAAATTACGCTAGTTTATTTTTAAATACAACCTTTTAAAATAGCTAAGGCCAGTTACTTATCATCCCGCCCTGACGCCCGCATGACGTTTATGTAACATAAAATGACCAATTTACCCATGTAGCAAAATAAAATTGTAACATCAAGCTTATATGGCCAAAACCCTTGTAATCTATCTATACAGGGCGTCCCAAACTTATGGGACATGAAGGGGAAGTAATGTGATGATTTCTACCCGTCAATGTTACCTATATACTTTTTAGGAGTTTTAAAATTCAAATAAAAATCAACCTATACAATTCAATATTCTTTTCATCGATTTCCATGCAAAGTAAACTGAAACCTAGAAGTACATTACATTATTTTCATTCAATCAATTATGAACCTTATATTAAAAATAATAAAGTTTTTTATCTTGTGTTTATTACTTCAAATATCATACAAATTGTTACGCATTGTTTCCATGTAGATGGGAGAACGGGAAGTGTTGTTTATAAGTTACGGTGTATGGAAATTCTTCCTTAACACATATTTAACATCAAACACAACAAACATGAAAACAAACGTACCTATATTATGACTTTATCAACATATAAGAGTACTAGTCAGATTTATTGGAAACGAAAAATTTACTTTCTCTGTCATATCTTAAACATAAGTACTACACTGATGCAAGCTTTATATTATACGCCACTTTGCTTATAAATTTCGTACTTTAAGCAAAACTATAGTTATAAATTCAATGGCAATGTGTCAATATCACTAATCGATTTGCCTTAAGCAAAAAATCGTGAGAATCAATTTCGATTTTGTAGCGATAGCGTATCAGTAATCAGTTGGTGTATTACCATAGTCCTATTACTATTAATGCCAAGTGGGATGTGTCAAAAAGAACTGTTAGTGGTCACAGTCTATAATAATAAACCCTTTTATACAATATATATATATAGTGTTGTATATATATATATATATATATTAAGGATTTAAACAACACTACCTCGCAATCAGAGCACTTTAGTTATTTTTTTAAGTTTGCAAACAAAAAAAAATTAGTTCGTAGCGTAACAAACGTGGCACCGGTCTCTTACACGGACGTAATTTTTGTTTAAATGTTCTTCCATTATATCAATCACAGTATAAAAAATATATCTTTTTAGTTAAAGCGGCAGGTCCAAATCGGATATATTTTCCTTCAAAACGACCATCTATAAATAGGAAGTCAATATAAAATACTTTCAAATTTCGTTATTAAATAACTAGAACATTGAAACACTAAACTTTATGTACTTTAATGGCTGGCGGCGAACCTGCGTTTTGGTGCGCGAGCCAATTTTAATTAAGCGCACATTTTCATATAGCGCGGTAGCCGCGCGCGGCAGGCGATCCGGAACAAACATTCATTATGTGCGCGGCAACCATGGACGTATCACGTCAGCGACGTGCAGCTGCGGGTTTTATCATCATATATCATATTATTCATAAGCGTTCGAGACGAGAACATCGTGGGTGCATTTACTATTCCATAATAGCTTAAAACCTTACGGTTTTAAGCCATATAATCTAATCAAATGCAGACACTTCTCGTTATCCATCTTGCCGCGCAAAACACACTGACGCTCCTTTGCCGCGCCACCAAAAACCGAACTGGCTCGCCGCGCGTCACGTTCGAGCGCGCCAATGTTCGAGCTGCCGCGCGCGGCGGAGCCGTCCCCATATTGCGCGGCCGCCGCGCGAGCCAATGTTCGATGGTTTGCCGCGCGCAGTGGATACGGCTTAATAATCTTAATGGTTCTAATGTTTCTCGAATGTCATCTTCTTCGTGAATATGATTGTCATTCACATAATCAATGAACTTCTTGATTAATGTAGAGACAATCACTTTTTGAAACAATTCATGCAACGAAGAAAGAAGAAAGAAAAATACATTTATTCACTACACACACAAGACACACAGAAAAATAAATAATTGAAAACAGTAGCAACAATAAACAAGTAGTGAGTGTGTCTTCGCTGCAGTGAATCGGACACTGGCTCAGCATAATGCTGAGGTGTTAAACACCTGCAGCGCTGATTTTCAGCCAGCTCCGAGTGTGACAGGCGGACAGCACGCTAAACGAATAAATGTAATGTAATTGAAAAGAAATATAGAATATAATAATATATATATACATACATAAAGATACCATTAAACAAATACTTACAGTTGGTGGCAAAATATATACAAAATCTACATGCAAATACCTTACATAAACATAATATATTTAAAGTAGAAATACGAGTATACAGCATCGATAATTTGGCACAAATAACAAAAATAAAAGAAAACTAAAATCTGATTTACAAAATGCTGGTTGGGAAATAGGATTTTTGGAGCGTCAACAAATAACCCTTAAGATTACGCTTAAAGGTGTACTTACTAGGCGCTCCTTGGATGGGAGGGGGTAGATCATTCCAGCTTTTGGACGCCGCGAACTTGAAACTACCCCGAAATGCCGCGGTTCGGTGCAGCGGCACAATCGCCCTAGCTTTAAACCTGCGTACATTACTGGACCACTGGATCTTTTTAAAGAGGTACGACGGGATCATGTGTTGCACCACACCGAACATAAGGGACGCGAGGTGCATGCGCCTCCGCGCAGCCATGTTTAGCAGGTTAGGGGCGTTCAAATACGGAGTGATGTGGGAGCGGGGAGGGACTCTAAAACAAAAACGAGCACACGCGTTCTGGACTCGTTGTATTAGCCTCTTGGACCGACCAAGTATACGACCATCATAAACGACATCGCAATAGTTTAATCTAGAAAATATAAGTGATTCACACAGGTGGACCCGCATATCAACACTAAGGTAATCACGAATATTATAAAGAACCTTGAGGCGGTAAAAGCAATTACTGACGACTTTGGCTACGTGGCTCTGAAAGCGCAGCTCGCTGTCCATGAGCAGGCCAAGGTTACTTGCTTCCACCACCCTTTCTATCGGTTCGCCCATGATAGCAATATCCCCGGACGCCAGGTTCTACGGGTTTGATGCTTCGATCCAAATACCAAATATTTGGACTTTTTGGGATTGAGGACCAGGCAATTTCTGTCCGACCAGGAAGCAACACGATCGAAGTCAGCATTTATGTTCGCTACGGCGTTGACTGTATCTGAGAACGTGCTAGAAGTGTAAAGTTGCAAGTCATCGGCGTAGAGATGGTACTTACTACTCCTTATACTGGTGACAATGTCAGCACTGTACAATATAAAGAGTAGGACCCAGGATCGAACCCTGCGGCACTCCCCTAGTCACAGGGCTAATAGAGGACAGCAAAGAACTTCCTGATGCTTTCCGAAGCCTGACCGCCTGCGCACGACCGGACAGGTAACTGTCAAACCATTTTAGCGCAGCGACATCAAACTCGTAAAAGGACATCTTAGATAATAACAAGGGCAAACTAATGCAATCGAACGCCCTAGAGAAATCTAAAAGAACTAAAATAGTACTTTTACCAGCATCCCGAGCCTGTAAGATGTTTTTGACAGTTTCCGAGGGAGCAGCGATATTACGACTTCTATGCCGATGGAGTCGCGGGCAAACACTGTACTATAGTGACTGGACATTAAATAATTTTATGTAAGTAAATTGAGGATAACAGTAATATTTCTCTAGGATAAAATTACCACTAATTCCCGTAAAATTTTACCCTATGGGCATTATCATTATTTTTTACTTAATAGATGAAAACTGTCACCAGTCACGACATGAAGTTGAGTAATTAACTCCAAAAGCTGTTTAAAATTGAGAAAAAGTAAATACACACGAGCCGTGCTATTTTAACACATTCACTGCCAAGAGCTCTGATTTTCATACAAAATGGACTCACCTGTAGGGTTCTTGGCAGTTAATGTGTAGTAATAAAATTCGCCAAAAGATGGCGCTGCCTGTCGCAGAACTGTCGGGAGTGCCATCTCACAAGTTCGAGCTAAAGGTAGATGTGCCTGTTATACTGATGCGTAACCTGGATGCACCAAGATTATGCAATGGCACCAGGTTACGCATCACAGAACCGAAAAGGCACATCGTGCAGGCCGTCATAATCACCGGTGGGGCCAAAGGAGAAACGATATTGATACCACGAATTCCTATCATCCCATCAAACTTGCCTTTTCAGTTCAAACGCTTGCAGTTCCCCTTGTAAGTGGCCTTCTCGATCACTATAAATAAGAGTCAAGGACATATGTTGAAAGTGGCTGGAATACATCTGGGCACCCCCTGTTTTTCGCACGGACAACTCTACGTTAGCTGCTCGCGTGTATCGAGAGCCAGAAATCTCTACATATACGCAGAGAACAACAAGTCACGGAACATTGTTTACAGAGACGTATTGCAATAGATTCCTGGCTTTCCATTTCCACTCGAGATAATTAAAATATTTCTTAATTATTATCATTTTACACCTTTATCAGATACTCAGTCGCATAAATTGTTTTCGAATAGAAAAACATAAAAAGATATTTCGTAAATGGACCCTACCGCGAAAGATCAAAGGATCAAGTAATGTGTAAAAACACATTACTGATTCTACGCGAACGGAGTCGCGGGCAGTAGCTAGTTTATCATAAAACGCAAAATGCATGTGTTTGCTTCCCTAATACCTAACAATCTTGTAAAATTAATATCACAAATCCCAGTAGGCACAGAGGCACTCTTTATCTTAGTTCTTTGGGTATGCACCACGTCTGCGACCCGCTCGGTGTTTCATTTGTATAGGGCAGTGGTGATTGCTTATTACCAGGTGACCCACTTGGTCGTTTACCTTACTTTTAGTATAAAAAAATGAGATTTCTAAGTGAAAAATGACCATGATCGTGTGGATACAAGGACTGTATGAAATAGCGAATGTGATGAAATACTACTGTGTGGAATTCGGATCGTGCAGAATTGCGAACAGGAAGAATCGCTACTGTACCCAAATAATGACTGTGCACAGTAGCAAATGTGGTGAAATACTATTGTGTGGATTTCAGATTGTGCAGAATTGCGAACAGGAAGAATCGCTACTGTACTCAAATAATGACTGTGCACAGTAGCGAATGTGGTGAAATACTACTGAGTGGAATTCAGATTGTGCAGAATTACGACAAGGTAGAAACGATATTGGCATGAACGTCGAACATTTCGGTCATAGAATTACATAAAGCCAGAACAACAAAGCTTACCACGCATTCTGTAGTGAGAGTGTCCCACAGAACGCTTATAAATAAAAAATGAATAATAGTAGATTGTTCAACATGGGACTAAAACAAGCCATAATGACACGAGATGTTTAGCCACGCGAGCGAGCTTGCGAGCGAGGGTGGCTGTAGTTCGAGTGTCATTATGGTAGTTTAGTCTCGCGTTAAACACTCTACTTTTCACTTTAACTGCGAGGAAAAAAACGACGTTCTAAACAAAGTGACAACATATATTATAAAAAAGTTTCTAACAATTAAAACTAACAATTAGGTATCTTAACAGCGTACGCTCTATACAAGTTATGAACATCTATTCAAAATACAAATAGGAAAAAAAAGTTCCGCGGTTTTTTTGTAAAGTGACGTTTTAAATGCTTGCATATTTAGCCAACAGATTCAAACTTGGAAACCATTTTAAAAGTATTGGACCACGCATAATAAAAGAGTTCGGCCTTAATGTGATTAAATAGATTCATATTCTTAATAATTAATCGTGTTTCACGAAATTAAATCCTTTTTATATATATTTGCTCAGTTGTCATTTTGAGGTTATTTCGACACCCAAAAATATGGTCCATACACAATCACTGAAAATGGCGATAATCCTCCATTCACAAACACCGTGATTGGTTGTTTAGGGTTTTCCAAATTAAATTAAAAAAAATATACTTTAATCCCTAGAGATTAATAAGGAGCTTTAGTACCGATTCGCAGAGATTTATGTAGCATTTTAAGAGCATGAGAAGTGAAAAACCACTTAGTTTTGGGTTAAAGAGTGCACCAGACATAACCACACGAGCTTTCACTGGAAAACCAAGATGATATCCAGAGGCAGCTGCAGCTATAGCGAGCAGCTTTTACATGGATGTCATGCTGCACGGCGGGGACGACGATATGCTGATAGCTGAGACTGTTCTGCGTATTGAAAACATCCTCCGAGTGGCGAACTTCCATTTTCGCAAATATAAATCGAATTCTCCAACAATACAAAGTATCGTGAGTAAATTCACAAGTGGACACAGTCATACAACACCCACCTCATTAGGACACGATTCTAGTTAGGTATTGGGACTCGCTTGGGACAATACGGGTAAAAACGATGACCTGTTGTATGAGTTAAAAAGGCAGACTGTACGAACCCCACTAACCCAACGAAAACTATTGTCATTGTGTGTCAACACAGGCAACATTTTGCCTAAAGGGTGACTCCATCCCTTGTATCATGTACCTCATGTATTTTATGAATAAAGAATTTTGTATTTGTATTTTGTATTATTAGCTTCAGAACAGCTATTTTCGACCCATTAGGCCTCATAGCACCTGTGCTTATAATTTATAAATGCTTTATCCAAAAATTATGGAAAATCAAAAGTTACTGGGTTGAGCTTCCAATAGAGTTAGCAGGTGAATAGGAAATATTTTATAACAATCTGTTCACACTGAACTCAATAGTGATACCAAAACATTTTATAATAACTTATTATGATAAAATATAAGTACACGGGTTTTTAGATAGCTCTTTAACAGCCTACGGGGCTGTAAATTTATGTACGTTCCACTAATAAAAATGGTGAACTCTTTACCAGACTGTTATGTACTAAAACTAGGGTAAATAGGACGGAGTGAAACTATACCTAGGTTAGAGTTATGAGCTGCATTACTAACAACTTTATATAAAAAGGTAAAAAATGCAATTAAATATAGTAATAGTACCCCGCAGTTGCGCGAGTAACACTGTTATTTTTTGGCTCCTCGTTTTTAATCCTAAAAAGACGTAAAAAGTTGTTGCTGCAGTGAGTGCTATATACCGTTTTGTAGCTTTTGTTTTGTGCTTTTAAATTGTGCTTACTTCTCTATTCTACGCTGGGTTTTTAGTGAGTTATATCCATAATACTTTAAAAAATAATTCTACCCGACCATCGCCTTATCGCGGCACTGACCTACGACAATCCGCACAGTGCTTCCTGACCTTGTGCATACGCACTTTGGAGCTACCGGCACCTGCGCTCCATAATAGAGCAATATTTCCTCTATCATATTATCCTGTTCAGAACTACTGAGTTTTTGTAGGAGAGTCTGTTTGACAACGTCAATAATTATGGTTAATTGTAATTGCTGTAATAGTATGATTCTGGTCACACAGAAGCGCATCAAATGCACTAATGGTAGTTGCTCTCACAATTACCACCAAGAGTGTGTAAAATATAATAATGACTCGTCTGTATCGCGTTCGAAGTGGGCTTGTCCTGAATGTGTCGCATCCCGTCCCAAAAGTGGCAACTCTAACACTCCTATACATAGTAAGACTAATAAAGTGACTGAGAGCGGGTCTGGGGATGGCTTGGTCACAGCCTCTTCTTCTCAAGCTGGCAGCCCGTCGCTGTCTCTCGATGCCATTAGAGAATTAATTAGGGGTGAAAATAGACTAATGAAGGCAGATTTGGAATCTACACTGAAAAAGTTCATTCGTGATGAGATCTCTCCTTTGCGAGCCGAATTTCAAGAGCTCAGGGATTCGCTTACTTTTATTAATTCAAAGTATGAAGATCTTGTGCTTCGAGTCGACTCTCTTGAGAATAAGGTTACCGCACTTGGGCCCTTGAAGGCGGACGTTACTGACCTTAAGAAGTTTGCCGCAAATACAGAAAATTACTCAGAATCTAGAGAACAGTGGGTCAGGCGCTCTAACATTGAGATCCTTGGCGTCCCGGAAAAAAAAGGTGAAAACCTGTTGGACGTTTTTCAGAAGATGACAGATCTTACAGAGTCGTCAGTGGATGTAAGGAACGACATAGATTTCATTACTCGTGTGGCGCCTATGAATAGTGATGGCAAGCGACCTAAAGCCATCGTGGTTCGCTTCTTGGCTAGATATAAGAAGGACGACTGCCTGTCCAATTTGAGGAAGCTTAGGGATATAAAAGCTTGCGATTTGGGCTACGCTGGCAATAACTCATCCATTTACTTCAATGAGCATTTGACGAGTCGTAATGCTTTGTTAAAGGAGGCAAAGAGGCTTAAAACTCAACATAACTTCAAGTTTGTCTGGGTCAAGAACTGTTCTATCTTCGTGAGACGAAATGATGCGAGCGAAGTCATTCATATATCCAAAACGGAGGATTTAAAGAAGATAAAATAGGATTTACGCAAGTGTCAGTGGTTTTTATTGCTGTCGTGTATACGATTGGTTTCCTTTGTGGTCTTATTGTTGACGGCCTATGGTTTATAATTTTTTGTTTTTGGTATTTACTATATTTTGTTGATACGAGATTTTTATCAAATGTTATTATTATTACACTTATTTGCGAGTCCAGGGAATCAGACTTATTAAGATATCATTTACTTTGTGTTTATATTTATTTATATAGCGTTTTTTCACAATGGTTGATAATTTATGGTTTAAGACATTTATTCTCATAAGAATATTACAGTATTCACTTAAAATGAGAAATTAATATTAATACTAGAAAAATAATTATATAAGATTTAACTGTATATTATCAAAATGTGCGCGGACTCAGAACAAAAACTAATATTTTTTATCAAAATACATTAAATAACAGTTATGATGTAATCTGTTTAAGTGAAACTTGGTTACTTCCAGGTATAACGTATGCGGAATGAAATTTGCACAAAGTTTTTATACAAATGTATAAGAGTAAATGATTCGATATTTAAAACTTGATATTATCTTTTGTTTTCTGTATCATCCGTCAAAGTGATGCACAAGTCATTCGCTTGTAGGATTTGTGTAAAAAAATATGGCAAATCTCGAAGAAATGCGTCGAAAAAACGTGCGTGATTTTCGCGACACACATCCAGATTGGCCGAAGTCGAGCATTGTTAAACATTTTGCAGAAATGGGGGAGAGCCGAAGGACGGTATATAATATATTATCATCCTATTCTCTTCGACATACGACTACTAGAAAACCAGGGTCGGGCAAAGTGTGTTCTTTAAGCCAATCTTTGAAAAGAAGCCAACTGAGAAAAATTACAGCGGGTCGGGTAGCTAAATCCTACAGAGAACTCGGAAAAATGTTTAACTGTGATGGCAAAACAGTGAAAAAGTATCTACATGATATGGGCATTGTGAAACGAGCAAGAAAAGTAAAACCCACCGTGTCCGAAAACCAAAAACTTACCCAGAAGAAAAGACTTGCATCTCAGGTCAAAAACATTTTCTATGCAAAAAACGACGTAGAGTGCATTATGGACGATGAATCCTATTTCACCTTAGACGGCAATGAATGGCAGGGTAACTTTTATTTTCAAAACGCCAATGTCCCAGCTGAAGAATCAGTAAAATATGTGGAGCACACTACGTTTCCAAAAAAGGTTTTGTTATGGCTTGCAATTAGCCCTCGCGGTATGTCGAAACCGGTGTTTTTTGAATCTGGTTTAGCAGTCAATGCTGAACGATACATGCAGGGTTGTTTGCCGATTGTACGTGATTTCATGAAAACACATCACAGAGGAACTAATGTTGTGTTTTGGCCCGATCTAGCATCTAGCCATTATTCAAAGAACACCCTGGCGAAAATGGAGGAGCTAGGAATCCCATATGTACCAAAGGATTCAAATCCGCCTAACGTACCACAACTTCGCCCGATCGAAGATTTTTGGGCCAATCTAAAAAGGCGTGTTTACGCGAATAATTTCCGGCCAAAAACTATACTCGCTCTAATTCGAAAAGTTAAATTAGAACTGAAAAAAATGCCAACTTCGACTTATACAACAGCCATGGATAAAGTACCAGCAAATTGTCGAAAAGCAGCACGCATGGGGCCAAATTACTTTTTACATTAAAATTTGTTAGTAGATTGTTTATAAAAATACATAACAGATTATCATTATAAACATTTTATTTTATTTTATAAGGTTACAAACATGTGCAAATTTCATTCCGCATACGTTATTTAATTCCGAGCTTTTTGATGACAGGTATTCTGTTTATAGATGCGATCGTGATTATACTACTAGAGGTGACTCTAGGGGAGGTGATGTACTTATTGCTGTAAGATGCGGAATTGTGGTAAAGAAGGTCGTTTCTATACCGTCCTGTAATGCCGTAGCCGACTTGCTAAAGCTGACTTTATCTATTTGTAAAGACTCCAGAATTTCGCTCTTTCATATATATTGCTGTTATTTTCCTCCTTGCCAATATTTATCTGATGCCCAATTGGAATTCTATGATTCGGTTTCTAAAATTATCTTGGAAAATTCTGATGATCTCCATCTTATAATTGGTGACTTTAATATTGCTCAAGCTTCATGGTTCTCTCGGGGTGATCCTTACGTAACCATGGAAGAGTCCGGTCAAAATATACAAATTGTCGATAGTCTCAAAGCCTTTCTTTCTTTTAATGATCTCCAGCAGTTTAATAGTGTTCAGAATAGGTGCGGAAAGCTATTGGATCTGGTGATATCTAATACAGACTGCCAGGTAAAGGCTGCTCCTCATTCATTAGTGAGCGAAGATAAATATCACCCTTCACTTGTCGTAGAGGTGCCGAGTCTTTGCCTGCATACTTTGGGAGCCCCGGCGCGGTTAGTCCGACTCTTCAAGGCTGCTGATTATGAGACTGTCAATAGTGCTTTAGCTGAGATTGATTGGGATAGTCGCCTCGCCTCGGATGACATTGAAAATTCGGTGAGACGTTTTTATGATATCCTTGACACTATTATTTCTGCTCATATTCCCTCTAAGCTTTTACAGACCAATAATAAATATCCGGTCTAGTTTTCCCGAGCTTTAATTAAAATAGTAAAGGAAAAATTAAAATTTCATAAAAAATGGAAAAACTATGGCCGTTTAAGTGATTATAATACTTTTACACTTCTGAGAGATAGACAAAAACGTGTACAAGAAGGTTGTTACCAAAAATATTTATTATTGGCCGAGGACAGAATTAAGGACAATTGTAGTTACTTTTGGCGCTTCGTGAAATCGAAAAAGAGAAATTGTTTTTTACCAGATTCTATGTTTCTAGGTGACAAATCAGTCTCCGATGGTGGTCAGATCTGTGATTTATTTAATCAATATTTTCTATCAGTTTTTGAGGCGCCTCAAATAACCGCTCATAATGACTCTAACTCAGCTTTGAATGCTGACTCAAATAGTCTGCTTTGCCTCGGGGGAGTTGATGTGAACTGTGATAAAGTGTGTAGTTATTTGAGGAGTGTCAACCTGAATAAGGGTGCGGGACCTGATGGCATTCCACCAATCTTTTTGCATCATTGCCGTAGCCAATTATCTAAACCGATTGCGATATTATTTAATCTTTCTTTGCGGTCTGGAATAATGCCCAAGACTTGGAAACAGTCTTTTGTAACACCGGTGTTTAAGGCTGGCGATAAACATAATATCGAAAATTATAGACCGATCTCTAAACTTAGTACTATTCCTAAGCTCTTCGAGAAGATTATTTATGATACTGTGTTCGCCTGTGTTAGACCCTTTATAATATCGGAGCAGCATGGTTTTGTAAGTAAGAAGTCGGTTGAAACAAACTTATGTGAATTTGTAGACAATGTTTATACTGCTATGGATGAGGGGTTCCAAGTTGACGCTATATACACCGATTACTCAAAGGCGTTTGATAAAATTTCCCATAATATTCTGCTTAGGAAACTGAAGGGGGTCGGGATTCATGGCGACCTATTGCGTTGGGTAGAGTCCTATTTGCGTGACCGCTGCCAGGCCGTAGCAGTGAAAGGATTTTGCTCTACTTTTGTGCCGATTACATCTGGGGTCCCGCAGGGGTCCCATTTGGGTCCTTTATTCTTCAATATTTTCGTTAATGACGTCATCTCTATATTTAGTTCTAGTAATTGTTTACTTTATGCAGATGACAAAAAAGTTTTCAAAGTTATCAGAACTATCAATGATTGTTATCTTCTGCAAGATGATTTGGATAAGCTTTACCAGTATTGTTCTGATAACCATTTACATCTTAACATTGGTAAATGTAATGTTATTACTTTTACAAGAAAAACAATATTTATTAATTATGATTATTATATTAATAATAAAATTGTTAAGAGAACATCACTGGTAAGAGATCTGGGTGTTTTTCTGGATAGCAAATTGCTCTTCAGTAATCACGTTGATTATATTACTGGACGGGCTTTTCGACTGCTGGGTTTTATTTTAAGAATGGGAAGAGAATTTCGGTGCGCAGATACAATTTTAACTCTTTTCAATTCCTTAGTGAGGCCGATTTTGGAGTATTCTTCAACTGTTTGGAACCCTCAATACAATATTTATATTGATTCCATCAAAAAACTTCAAGACAAATTATTCAAACACTTAGAGTGGAAATCTAAGCGGTCGGACTGTTCGTTCTGCCGCGGCAATGTCGTTTCGCTTGAGAGTCGGCGCAGACTTAGAGATCTAATTTTATGTGAGACTGATTCCCCGTACTTGCTAGGTAAAATTGGCCTTAGGGCTCCTCGTATTAATGCTCGAGGTAATACCAATCTATTTCATGTTCCCTTTACTCGTAACAAATATGCATCGAATTCATTTTTATGTAGAACTTTTAAAAACTATAATAGTACGTTTTCTCACTTAGATATATTTAGTCTTTCCCTTCTTAGATTTAAGATAGCGTTGTCTAAACATTAAGTGTTGTCTGTTTTTAAATTAAATATTTGTACTTGAATTTAATACTAAGTATAACATACAACACACATTTTTAACGTGTTACTCTGTATTGTATTAGTAAACTGTGGCAACTTCACTGGTCAATGTATTATGTAAGTTTTTCTGTAATAATTTTTCCTTATTTGTACCGTTTGTGCCCAAATAAACATTAAACATTAAACATTAAATATAACCTAATCTGTTAAAAAAAGTAAGTGAGAGAGAGAGCGTACAGTCCAGACGAGTGTCAATTAAAAAAAAAAAAATTAGTCCCTTTTGTGAATTAAACTAGAACGAAGCTATTTTAGACTGCAAGTAAAGTAAGTGTTTATTCATTCTACAACTAAGACAATCTCTGTGGACGGCGGTCGCTTATCAGCGCGCAAGTAAGTCGGTCCGGTTAAACAAGAAAATAACCCAACAGTTGATTAGTGTTCTGCTCTGTGCTTTGTTAAACGCAATAACGAGTCTTCACAGAAGTCCACCATTGAGAAAATTACCCGAGTAATCACAATCACAACCTGATCTGTCAAAAATATATCTGCCTGCAACAGATATGAAATAAATAACTATCCGATAAAGGAAACGCTCATACAATGAGGACTACTTAAGAGCTGGTCTGCAAGAAAATGTTTCGCCAAGAAATTCTCTCTTTATCTAAGTCAAACTAAACATATGGAAATAATTGCAGGAGGCATCTACACAATAAAAGACCATGGACATGAAACACTTAAAGCAGAGATCGCCAAGATTAAAAAAAATGCCAATGACACAACTCTAAAGGTGAATACACTAGAAACCGATGTTCAACACTTAAAGACATCTATGACTTCAGGGTTAGCACCAATACCAACTATGTCACAAACGTGTAAAGACATGGTCCAGGAAGTTAACAAACGGTGTGTACGGGTTTTTTTTTGATTATCATTGGTATTCCTCAACTACAGTCAGCTGACCAACATAAAAAAGCCACCTCAGAAACTGAAAAAATAAAAAAAGTATACAAAATGACTAATGCCAGTTGCCCTGACCCAATAAGTTCCCGTTAGGAAAAACATATGCCGCAGAAAATAAGAGCTATTAAGGCGACCTTTGATTCTGATTCAACAGTTAAAACATCCTTTGGAACCAATTAAAAATCAACCGAAGTGACGTAAAAATCTACTCGGATAAGACACACTACCTACAGAAGTGTATGAAGAACCTCAGGGAAGAGCTGCAGATGCGTACTCAAAATGGGGAAATTAACCTAACCATAAAATATATATTAGCCATAGTCTTTTTAACCCTTGCCAATCCAGTTTTCGCCCCGGGCGTAGTATTATTACGGATTTAGTCGAGGTCACCGATAACATTCGTCTTAATATAGAAAATAATAAGCTCACTGTGTTGGTTGTACTTGACTTTAGTAGCGCATTTATTACAGTGGACTTCAATATCCTTCTAAGCATTCTTAAATGCTAAGAAGTCGCAGGCAATTGTGGTTAGCAGTTCCTACTTCATCTCTAAGCTGTCTCATCTCGTGGCTCCCAGTATAAGTTTCAATGAAACCACAATTTCTTTTTCTACCTCCGTAAAACTTAGGGTTCATGATGGATCAGGCTCTTTCTTGGTCTTGTCAAGTCGCCGAGGTCAGTCGCAGGCTCTTTGCTTCTCTGCATTCTCTAAGGCGCTGCAGAATTTCCTTCCCTTTCACACCAAAATCACCTTAGCTCAATCCCCTCTTCTTCCCCTCCTTGACGGTGACGTCGCATATCTCGACGTATCAGAGGAATTGCTGGATAAATTGGAACGCCTGCAAAATGTATGCATTCGAATAATTTACGGCCTGCGGAAATATGACCACGTGTTACACTTCCGCGCACAGTTAAAATGGCTACCGATTCGTTTACGCAGAAATATCCATATCCTGTCGTTGCTTTTCAACACTTGTTTGTTTTTGCCTCACTCTTTCCCCTTGCCTTTCCGAGCATTCATGTTCATGGCAAGCGGTTCTCATAATCGCTTGCGGTCGAGTGCTAACCTCTCTCTTGCCTTCCCAGCCCATACGTTTAAAACCTACTCGAAGTCCTTCTCGGTGCACTCTGTCCGACGATAGAACCGGCCGCCATCTGATATCAGGAAATCGCAATCGGTCGCATCTCTACAAGGAAAATTGAGGACATACTGGCTTGACTCCTTATAATTGTGTACTGTCCTTTGTTTCATTATAATATATAATTATATTTCATGGGTATTATATATATATGGTTGTTTGTGTATTTATTTATTTTGATATGTATTATTAAAAAATATATATATGTCTTTGTTATTTTATTTTAAAAAAGGTCTAAGGTTCGTTGACGCTGTTTCTGTAAACTTTGGACTTGTGTCTACTCGTTGCCACATTCTACTTTCTTATTTTCCTCAATCACCCAAGGTTAGCTGGAAGAGATCCGCTAAACGGATAAGTTCGCCTTTGTACGTTCCTTTTCTGTAAATATTGTATTTTAATTTCTGCATTTTTGGACAATAAAGAGTTTACATGCATACATAATTATATTAAAGGTGTACCAAAGATCGTCCAAAAAAAAAAACTTCTAACACACCAAACTATCATAAAAATGCAAACCAAAAATGACACACCAAATTGTATACAATTATGAAAATCAATTATCTAGTAGCAATAATATCTGTAAATACATACAAACTCGGTTAAACTCTTGGTATCATTCTCTGCTGATACCAGCTGCAACATAGAAAGAAAACTCTAGTGTTCGGTGATTTCAACTATATTTTACTGGAGACAACACAAAACACCAAGGAATACAAAATCTACTACGGGGAAACGGATTCACTATCTTTAATAAACTAAACAAGAACTAAACAAAATCTATCCTCGATCATGTATTGTCGAACGTTAAAGGTCACGAATACCACATGGCCATTATTCAATCCAAGATGTCTGACCATAAACAAATTTACCTTGAAAATTTGAAATGAAAGGATGTTCACGAATCTCAGAATAAAGAGTGAAATATGATCCCGTAAATTAAGGGAACCTATACAAATCTATGGAGTCCATTACAGACAATGCAATGCATATAACTACGAAGACCTTGAAAAAATATTAAAATTGAATATTACTGTAAATAAATCAAGGAAAAGAGACTGGATTAATAAGAACATCACCATCATTATCATCATGTCAGCCGAAAGACTGCTGGACATAGGCCTCCCCCAAGGCATTCCACTCAGACCGGTCTTGTGCTTTTTGCATCCACCACGGTCCCGCGATCCTGACGAGGTCGACACTCCATCTTGTTGGAGGCCTACCTACAGCTCGTCTTCCGGTCCGCGGACGCCACTCCAGAACTTTCTGACCCCATCGGCTATCGGTCCTGCGAGCAATGTGCCCCGCCCACTGCCACTTCAGTTTAGCTATTCCTCGGGCTATGTCGGTAACCTTAGTTCTACTGCAGATATCATGATTTCTGATTCTATCACGCAAAGAAACCCCGAGCATAGCCCTCTCCATAGCCCTCTGAGTGACTTTGAGCTTCCTTATGAGGCCCATTGTTAGCGCCCACGTCTCAGATCCGTAAGTCATCACTGGCAACACACACTGGTTAAAGACTTTTGACTTCAAACACTGCGGTAACTTGGACGTAAAGGTGCTGCGAAGCTTCCCGTACGCTGCCCAGCCGAGTCGGATACAACGAGTGACCTCTTTCTCAAAGTTGGACCTACCTAACTGGACCGTTTGTCCCAGGTAAATTTAGTCGTCAACAACTTCGAGCGCAGAGCCTCCGACTATCACGGGAGTTGGCGCGACATGGACATTGGACATGACTTTCGTCTTGTCCATGTTCATTCTCAAGCCCATTCGGTCGGAAGCTCTACTAAGGTCAGCGAGCATTGCACTGAGGTCCTCTATGGTCTCAGCCATGACTACGATATCGTCAGCGAATCGAAGGTGAGTGATGTACTCCAGAACCTTAAAAGCATCCTCCAATGCAGCGGTGAACAGCTTCGGAGAGATCAGATCTCCTTGTCTGACTCCTCGCTGCAGTGGAATAGACTTCGTGCTCTGGGCCTGTAGTCGGACGGACATAGTGGCGTTTTCATACAGACACTTCAGCACTTCGATATATCGGTAGTCAACTTGGCACCGCTGGAGAGACTGCAGCACAGCCCATGTCTCGATCGAATCGAAGGCTTTCTCGTAGTCCACAAATGCAAGGCAAAGGGGGAGGTTATACTCTTCGGTCTTCTGTATAACCTGCCGCAACGCATGTATGTGGTCTACGGTACTATAGCCTTTTCGGAAACCGGCTTGTTCGGGAGGCTGGAAATCTTCAAACCTGCGCGCGCGACGATTTGTGATGACCCTCGAAAACAGCTTGTAAACTTGGCTCAGAAGTGAGATGGGTGTATAATTTTTCAGCAAAGATTTACCTCCATTTTTGAAAAAGAGAGCCACCACACCTCTGTTCCATGCTTTCGGCGTTCTCCCTTCGTGGAGGACGGAGCTGAACAGCGTCTGAAAGCCCTTAAGGATGGGTTTACCACCCGCCTTCAGGAGTTCGGCTGTCATTCCATCCTCACCAGGGGCTTTCCCATTCTTAAGCTGTTTGAGGGCCATACTAATCTCGTACAGGTTGACGTCGGGGTGATCTTTGGTATAGTGTCGGGTTAATCTAGCCCTCGGGTCTTCAGCTAGATTTCCGACGGGTGTTCGGGTCATCGTATACAGCTGTCCATAAAACTTGTCAACTTCCGCCAATAGCTCAGGTTTGGATGAAATGAATCTGCCGTCGTCGGTCTTCAGCTTCATCAATTGGCTTTGGCCAACAGACAGGTCCCTGGCAAACACCTTAGAGCCCCTGTTATGCTCAATAGCCTCTTCAATACTTTTAGTATTGAATCGGCGTATATCACGCTTCAGAGACTTCGAGATCTGTCTGTTGAGCTGCCGATAACGATAAGCGTCACCAGAGGACTGCAGAATCATCTCGCGCCTCACCTCCATGAGCCTAAGCGTGGAGTCCGAGAGCTTGCTGGTTTTTTTACGTTGGATCTTGAAGAACTTAGACCCGACCGTTTGGACAGCTTCCAAAAACCCTTCGTTGTAATCGTCCACGTCGCTACCAAGGCACTCGAAACGATTTTGAAGTTCGAGCTGAAAGCTCTCGGGGTTTTGGAGCTGAGCGGGTGCCGGGCGGAGCGTAGACTTCATCAGTCGAGACCTTTCAAGCTTGAACTGGATATTCAATGAGCTTTAATATGTGTTTTTTTGTCGACATGATAAAGTCTATCTCATTCCTCGTTACACCATCAGGGCTCATCCAGGTCCACTTCCAATGATCACGTTTTCTGAAGAAGGAGTTCATCATATAGAGTCCCTCTTTCTCCATAAAACCGGCCAGTAGGTGGCCCCGGTGATTCCTACGCCCCACTCCAAAAATTCCCCACTCTCTGCTCTTCACCGTCTCGTTTGCCCAGTTTTGCGTTGAAGTCTCCCATAACAACCGTGAAGTGAGTTTTGAAGCTATGCATGGCTCTGGAAACATCCTCATACATAGCCTCCACCTCATCGTCGGAGTGTGTAGCGGTCGGAGCATATACCTGTATGACCTTCAACGAATATCGTTGGGTCATTCTGAGTACAAGGTACGCTACCCTGCTCGACACACTCTCGATCTTCACCACGTTGTTCACGAGGGGCTTGTTGACGATAAACCCGACACCTCCCTGGGACTGGTGGTCGCCCTCTCGAAAATAGAGCAAGTTACCGGATTTCAGGGTTATCATGTCCTCATCCTCTCTACGGACTTCTGACAACCCTATGATTCCCCATCGTAACCTACTCAATTCCTCCTCCAGTTCCAGCAACTTATCGTCGGGCCGCAATGTTCGGCAGTTGTATGTTGCCAGGGCCAAAGGTCGTCGTTTCTGGTAGCCGGGTCTCTGCCGGAGATTACCTAAAGCGCCCCCCGCCCCGCCGTTACCATGGCCGCTACCGGACCCAGGAATAGCGGGGCCGCCCGGGACTAGAGGTCTGGACTGATTTTGTAAACTCGTACCATTGGAGGACGCTGGTGCCCATCCTCCGGTTTATCCCTTAGTCGCCTCTTACGACACCCACGGGAAGAGATGGGGTGGTGCTATTCTCGGCCGGCACCAACACAGTATCACCAACACAGCATAATAAGAACATAATTAAAGCAATTAATCCTATGGAAAAAGGTCCACAAAGAGGCAAATGTAGAAAACTGGAAAGAAAAACTAAGAAGCGAGAGGAATGAACACAAATTTAATACAAATAACTAAAACTGAATATTAGATACAAGATTTTTAGATTGTGCAAGGGGAAGCAATTAAAGATGTGGGACTTAATCAATAATCATTCAAATAACAAAGCAAAATCGTACTATACTCATCTTAAACTAAAAATTGGAACTGACATAATTTCAGACAGTGAAAATGTTTGCGAATGCTTTGATAACTACTTTGAGTATAGTCCCTATATTAAGGACTATACTAGAAAATCAAATACCTGAGGCATATCGTAATAACGTAATCTATGAAAGAGTAACTAAAAGCAAACGGCTCACTGATTTTAAAACTGCAACTACCAACGAAAATGCAAAAAATAATCGATTATCTTAACCCTAACACAAGCTCAGGAGGAGATGGTATCACAACAAAAATATTCAAATGCGTTAAAAATCTAATAAGTGTAGAAAATGTATCAATAAATGTATGCAGGATGGGACATTTCCTGATTCTCTCAAGGTTACTAAAGTAAGGTCCATATTTAAAACTGGTGATAAATTGGACCCCGGAAACTACCGACGCATATCAGTTCTCCCGGCGATATCTTCTTTTTTAAATCTTCATCATCAGCAGCTAACAGAACACCTTGTTTCAATCAATTTCCATTCTGACAAACAATATGACTTTCGTCCTAGATCAAATACCTTATCAGCTACCGCTGACCTACTTACAGAAACAAAAGTTAACATAGATAGCAACAACATTGCACTCGGTATATTTATCGATTTATATCGGTATATTGTTCGACACTTTAAGTCACTCTCTATTATTAACCAAAATAATTTATTTAGGTATCACTGGAAACACATAAAATATTTTAAAATCATACTTAACAAATCGAATCCAAATCACTAAAATAGGTAAAGTAAAGAGCAATGCCCAAAACATCTCTTACGGTATTCCACAGGGATCTATTTTGGAAACGTTGTTATTCCTCATTTATGTAAATGATATGCATACTCGTAACATAGGCTTAAAGAAACGCTTAACACTATATGCCGACGATACCTGCTTATTTTACTTCGGGAAAAAAATGGAAACTTTGATAGAACAGGCGCAAAGTGTTCTGAATACACTCCATAGATGGCTCCTTTGCAACCTACTAACAATTAATGAATCTAAAACCAAATATATAATGTTTGCCGCAAAAATAAGAATATATAAACTACGAACCCTTAATTATAAAGGAGCGTTGCGGGGGACAGTTAGTGCCTGCCAATTAAAGTTCGATACATCATTTATAATTCACTCTTTAAACCTCACCTAGACTACTTGGTAGAAATATGGGGCTCTGCTGCTAAATCTAACTCAAAAAAACTACAAATCTCACAAAATAATATACTAAAAAAAATTATTACTCTATTTTTATTAATATCTCTAATACACACACTAATACAATAAATATATACGCATTATTTTAATAAAAATAATTAATAAAGACATTCACAGTTAAAAAAACACAAGGACAAAATATTCTAAATAATAAAGTGCACCATTATTCCATAAAAACATAATCAAAATAAAAATAGAACACATAATAATAATATAAAAATAATTAATATTAATATATAAAAAACATAAAAAGTGTGTGCTTATTATAAGGAGTAAATTAAAACACTCAAATTAATCATCAATTCTCACAATTTTAATATTTGTCATAATACTCGTAATATAATATCACTAAACCATCTTTCAGGGCTTCCCTTAAAAACATCGACATAATATGTATGCAAAATGAACTAATACCTAACCTATACCTATGTATTTCAGTTAATAATTGTTATCTCGGCATTGAAAGTTAAACCGCTCGTAGGTATGTAACTGATGTAACAAAATATCATGGCTTAACTGGCCTGTGTAAAACTAGTGGCTGAATAATTGTTGCATAGCCACTCAGTGTCTCCGACTACCCTTTTTTATGCTTTCTGTTAGTTAGCATTTGGTCTACCATTCTTGCATGGTACCCTCTCTTACCTAGATTTAAATTAAATAATATTGTTTCTCAGTAAATAATTTATTTAAATCTTATGAGTAATAAATATCTTAAACCATTACTTTATAAATAAATATTTTTGGTCTGACTCAAATGTAGTATTAGTTTGGACCAAAATAAAATTCCCTGAGAAACTAGTTTGTTTTGTTAAAAACCAAACAAAGAAAATAAAGGACAGTTACCGAGCCTGAAGAATGGTCCTTAACTAGAGGCCTGCGTGCTAACAAGCTCGCTGGTTGTGCCTTATGGTGGCACGGACCACCTTGATTAGCTAAACCAAGTACAGAGTGGCCTGCCCATTGAAGCGAACATGGCCAACAAACACTTGAACACATTTATTATTGTACGGAACACCATCCACGCGAGTTCAACTCGCCCTTGGCCGGTTTTTTTCTAGCCCTAGTGAAATCAATTTAACCTAAACAAACATGGTGGGTAAATTAATTTAACAAAAAAAGGGGTACAGAAGGAATTACGCTCTATTACTCTACCTGAAGTTATACAGAAGTCACAATGCTGTATTAAGCACTAGAAGCTATATGTCGTTACATGGTTGATGGAGGCGTTGTGTTATGTGGCCAATTTACTGACTAAATATTTAAAATTTTGAATTTATGGTAGTGAAAAATATTTCTACTATTTGATTTTAAGTAACACGAGAGACTTTTGTACCTCTTTAGGCATTTGGTGCTATTTCATGAGCACGATTGTAGAGTGTAGCGGTAATTAATGCTTTTGTGCAACCTCTTGGTTCTTGGCGAGAGCTTATTATCACTTGCATAGCACTTCGGGAGGATTTAGACGATGCTTACTTCTTATTTAGATTTTTTAGTTGTAAGATTCACTTAAAGCTATAAAATAAGATGCTTTGCCCGTATTGTAGTGTTAAAAATTGCTGCTCTATGTCAGTAACCTTTATCCCCACCCTTGTATCGCCCTTATAAATCTGTTGTATAGCTCTGTGTTAAATTTTACTTGTCTACGCTCTTTTGTCGGCAAAAGTTGTAACTGCTGCAGCTGTGGTACCTTTATAACTTATTAAGTTCTGGAACAAGCTCTAATTGCCGCCTAAATGTGTGTTTCATATGAGAACTTGTTTGTCTAAATCAAATCAATCGTTTTTACAATAATCGACTAAATCTAACACCAAGCGTGCAAACTTTGTGACGTCACAAAAACTCATTCTACCACTTTAGGAAGCGACAACATGTATTTTAATTTCAAGAAAACGTGCAGTAGACCATGCTGTTTCATGCTGAACGATACCTCTTGTCGGTAAAATCGTGAGTACTCGTAAGGTAGTTTAAAAATATCTTAAATGAAAGCACATATAATCAATTTAAAAGCAAAACTATCCGACTAAGTAGACTTGATTGGTTCCTGAGTGTTTATACCTACTAAAAATCACGAAGTAACTTTATAGGTTCTTATTTCATAATTTACTACAATACTTGTATGAGTTGGCTGTAACAACAATTGTATTTGGAGAAAATAAATTATTTAATAAATATTACTTACCCAAATATCCCTATCATAAATGCTCCCTGTAGGCAGAAACTTTGGTATCTAGTAACCTTATTTGCCCGTAAATCCAACGACCTACAATTCTAATTGAAATCTTGAAAGGGATAGGGTTAATCAAAGTGAGGCTTAAACTAAGCTCTGGGCGGGTACATTGTGCTCATAAATCTGAGCAATGTAAATCATTTGACACCCTTTTTAAAAGACTATTAAAAAAAATAGGTTCTTACTTCTTCGACCTGTATGTATGTTTGTATGTGTGTATATTGTCCGCAATTATCTTGTGCTTGGCTGAATCGATTTTAATGCGGTTTTCAGAAAAAGTATTTGTTACACTTAGGAGAAGGGTTTAGTATTTTAACAAAATTAAAAAAGGAGGTTCTCAGTTTGACACATATGACTACGAATAACTTTTTACAGAGCAGTTCCGATATTTCCGACGTGATCCCATAGTCACCAAATCTGATAAGGGGATCCGTGAGGAATTGAGGGAACTCCTCAAATATTATAGGCATACATACAGTCATTTTAGTATTTTCAGTGACAAGTTCAGCATTTGCATTTAAAAAGTATCATTTGGTGAAGTGAAACTAAAATGATAAAGACCACAAATGGCTACCGGAACTCCTCAACGGTACCTATTTCAAGGGTGGTGACAAGATATCTCGATTAAGATGGTTGAGCACTTGTAACGAAAGAACATTTAATTGTTTAAATAAGAGGATGACTTTCCCGCGGCCTTGCTTGCTGCGAGCTTGAAATGTCTTAACGTTTCATTTCAAAAGTGGAACTACATAACAGCAAAAATAAATGTTTAAAGAAACAAAGACCCGCCTTTAAAAACGAAAAATATAACTTCTTTTTAAAATGGTAGGTAACTATAGAGCTATCTAATTGAAGTCGACGACTCACAATATTTGTACCCAAAAGCCGACTTCAATTATTAATGCAAGTTATTTTTTGCGTTTTTGAAGGCGGGTTTTTGTTTTTTAATTTACGTCATCTACTCGTATTTAGACTGACTGATACATTTTTAGTATTATAGTCGTAACTATAATTCTTGGAGATTCCGTTAATTTTATACATTTTTAATAACCTCAAGTTTAGCAATACCTGTTCAGGAATACAAATCTGTGTTCCTCACCGTATTGGATCTTCGGACATCCAGTGTATTTAGGAGTCCATTAATAGTGTTGTTTTTATAATGGTGGTATTTTTAATATCTTTCTCACGTAAATATATCTCAAGTGGTCACACTAGTTATGCCAAATTTACGAGTCCAAATTTCGACGTTATGACGCGCGTTCAGCTTTTTATGCGCGTTAAGCTGCTGGACGGTTTAATTTATTTGCTCAGAATGCAGTTGTGCAGATGTTACATTAATTTTTAAATATGTCTAGTGTATTCAGCCTGCATGCAGGTGTGCAAAACATTTGTCGGAGCAATACAATTAAAATAATATTAAATTGAAGACCAAAGACAGTCATTACAAAATATAAAATAGAATAACAATAACACAATCAAAAATATTCTAATATTTTAATAAAATATCAGTCAATAAAATTTAAAGTCAAATATGTCAGTCATAATTTAAATATTTCTAAATGGAATAAAACAGCGGTCCAACAGCCAAGTAGTCAATTTGTACTTAAAATGATTTGCCTCGAGTAAGTTTATATCATCAGGTAGGTATATTGTAAATGTCTATACACATGTTATAAACATGTTTCCCATAGATCATTTTATGAGCCCGTGGTTTATAAAGTAAAATCTAAGTCTGTGTATTACTTCACCTCGTTTATAAATAGAGATGTATGGGCATGTACAAACAAACATATTTTCGCTATATATAAGCAAGGGAACGGAAAAATGTGCAGTATTTTAAATTAAAGGATGCAAGAGTCATCCTTTAAAGCATTACTAATAACCCTGATAAAAAAATATATTCTAAAAACTCTTTCTATATCGACGGAGCCACGCCACAGAATCAAACCGTAACGAAGAACTGAGGACACATAGCCATGATAAGCCGTTAACCCTTAATTTGGCAGAGACTATTATATAAAAAAGTTATGTGTTTTATTATATATTTTGAATAAGGGGTGTTTTAAGAGCTCCAAAAAAATATTTAAAAAAATCTAGATTAAATAGATTTCTAGAAAAGCTATGTCCGTCACAGCGGACACTGCCAAATATAGAGTATACATTCCATAAAATAATGTGTCCGCTGAACCGTACATTGCCAAATACGTACGTGTAAATAAAAAAACATTTATACGGAAAAAGTTTATGAAAAATCCTTATTAATACATTTACTTAGTGTGAAAATCCAATTGACAGTTTCGAGGCTGCTTCCCGGTGACAAAACATAGTCTTACGTCACACTTAATACAGTAAACTACAGTCTTTTTATTGCAGTACATACAGCGACCTTCAGTTTTTGTGCTCATAAAATGTCCAACGTTATCAAAACGCACTGAGTTGATCGGCCGAGCTAAAATGGGTCTTTTGATAGTGCTTTCCACATTTTTTTCTCGTTGAACTGTCCTATTAGTCTTAGTCAGAGCGACAACTAAGTCATGGCGAAACATTTTCAGCGGTTTCGATTGCAATTGTTTTAAGTTACAATGTCGTCTGTACAATAGCCAGCCATTGTTTATACATATGTCAACCATTTGCGAAAAGATACCAAGGTACCATCTTCGGCTTTTGAATGGTATTCTATACAGAGATATCAGCATGTCAGACAAATCAACTCCACCCATATTCTTGTTATAAACTTTTACCATGTTGGGACAATCCACATCAATTTTGGCTTTGGCTATTTTGCAGTATCGTTTTATTTTTTGGACAGGTTGAGAATCGGTATATGAACTTATGAAAGTCACGCATTTGTTGTCATTCCAACGTAGCACTGCCAATTTGTTCGAATTGCAAACGACTTGAGAGAAACTTCCCCGTGGTTTCTTTTTTAACAGCTTTTCACTAACTAGTTTTTCGTCAGCTCCTCTCAATCGATTACGACGAATGGTTCCTAGTGAAAATATGCCATACCTTTCACGCAATATGTGGACAAGCTCAGGTGACGAAAAAAAGTTGTCAAAACACACAGTAGACGGCCTTATCTTTATGGATTGACAAAGGGCCAGTACAATTTGTGCACCAAAACCCAAACTTGCTTCATCTTGGGGAAAGCTATGAAACCTGAACGTGTCTTCGCCCCCGTAAAGTATGAAATCATAAATCATCCCACTGGTACCTGCACGCACGTAATTTTTAAAGCCCCACTTATTTGGCTTGTCTTTCATGTACTGGCGTCGTTTTCCAGCTTTAGTTCCCTTGTAGGGAATCATCATCTCATCTATACTAAAAGCTGTTTCTGTGTCCTGAGCAAGGCAGTTTCTCTTAATTTTTTCGACTAGGGGTCGCACTTTATAGTATCTATCTGAGTTCTCAAAATTTGTGTCAGCAAAATGTATATAGCGGCGTATCTGTTGGTATCTTTTGAGCCTCATAAGGTCGGCTATTGGAGGATATCTAAATTGCTTGGACCAGTAGTCAAGATAACATGGCATCTCAACTATACCCATTAAAATTTTGATTGCCATAAAATTGCGAAACTCGTCAATCGAGAGATCAATAGACTTTCCTGACTTCTGCACTGAATATTTGTTAGTTTCGGTAACGATGTCAACGAATAAATCTTCTGAAAAGAATTTCAAGAAATAGTCTAATTCGCAATCAGTACAATTTACGTCCTCGTACTCACTATTTTCGTTGTCCATTGCTTCCATTTCGGACCTGTGTTGGAAACATGCTTTTTTCCAATTGTATTGTAATGAAAATTTCTTTACAACTCTAGGTCTCTTGCTTACGACGTTAGGACGCCTAGATCGGGTTTTTCGCGTTGTGGTAGTCGGTGTAGGCAAAGATGGAATCGATGAAATAGACGGCACATTTGTATAATTATCCTGATGTATAACTTCCTGCATTATAGGAGTTAACGGAGCATCAAATTCTTGCCTTGTGTGCACTTCATCACTGCATTCAGGATAGTTTTTTTGAAGCTCATGCTCATGTTTGAAGCTATCTGATATATTTAATCGCTCTAGAGATGATGCTATAGAAGGTGCTGGTGATGAAACGGGTGAATTTTCAGCAGAACTTTCATGCAATAATTCGTCTTCGTTAGCTGACTGTTCACTCGCCTCAGATTCGGCATGCTCTTTAGGTATAAGTGCCAAAATTTTAGCGGACCGACCCAAAACCAATCGCTGTGAAGCAAATAAAAATACTAAGCGCAAATATAAGCACACACACACACTCACAGACCATATTATAACAAAAATTGTTAAAAACATGTTATACTATAACATATTATTACCAAAATAAAACAAATTTTGTTAAAAATATGTACTACTATAACATTGGCATAGTCCGCCACAGCGGACATGTATTATTTTAGTAAAATCATTCAATATTTGGCATAGTCCGCCACAGCGGACATGTAGTATTTTAGTAAAATCATTCAATATTTGGCATTGTCCGCTGTGGCGGACAACACATTTGGCGGAAGGTTTAAAGTAGAAGAAATTAATAAATGCATACAAAAAACACCTTCATGCATCAACCATATAATGTAATGTATTATTTAAACAATAAAAAACACACTCATATACAAAAAACAAAAGATAAACTCATAAATACCTTGGAGAAAACAACTGACGTCCGACGCGGTGCCATTTTGCAGAGCCACTGACATACCAGTGTTACCAGTAATAGAGTTGTATTTTTCTACCAAGTATCGATTATCGAACTATCGATTGCGACGTGAAAAATAAAAAAAAAAGCTCGCATTAAAGTGTTTTTTTTTTTATTCAGTTGTCCGTCCCAGCGGCCAAA
Organism: Acleris sparsana; assembly: GCA_923062465.1. Lineage (NCBI taxonomy): Eukaryota > Metazoa > Arthropoda > Insecta > Lepidoptera > Tortricidae > Acleris > Acleris sparsana. The sequence goes on along the minus strand of OV281285.1, from coordinate 43,655,278 downwards.
ATCAAATTAAGGGTTAATGCGGCTTCCACTGAGACTGTTTCTCTCAGTCGATTTAATCTGTTACATACCTGCTCAGTGAGATCTTTCCAATTTAGATGTTTTTCTTAGTTGCAACCAACAAACCTGATAAAGGCAACTTCTTCTACATTTTCATTTCTGTATTAAAGTGTAATTGGTAATTTATATGAATTTTAAAAATTTACTTGCATTAATTTAGTTTTATTAACATTAATTTTGAAATCGTTTATGTCCATCCAATTTATAATAACATTTAAAGAATTATTTATGTCATGATTAAAAGTTAACCTATTATTACATTTGATCATAATGGTCGTGTCATCTGCAAACATAGTGACTTTATGACGGGTTGCGTTCGGCAAGTCATTGATATAAATAACAAATAGGGCCTAATCTACTACCCTGTGAGACTCCAGTAGGATTAATTTTATACTGAGATAAAACTTGTTTGACTATTTGATTATTTCTCTTAATAAATCGACTAATCTCAGTATACTGCAACCAGTCACTCAGATAGCTTCCGATGCAGTCAAGTGCACGGCCTCTTATACCGTAGCGTTCAAGCTTGCTCAGACAAAATTGAATGCTTTTGTCATGTCTAAGAATAGCGACACGACCGGAATACTTTTATTGATGGCCTCTGTAATGTGCTTTACAAACTCAGAAAAAGCATAGGTTATTGACCTCTTTTCCCGAAAGCCAAAATGCTCAGGACAGAGTATTTTGAACTTTGTCAAGAAATTGCTTAATCGAATGAATTATATTCTCTCAAATACTTTTGATACTATAGGTATTAATAGAATGGGTCTAAAATTGCATGGGTCCTGTCTGTTACCTTTCTTAAATAGGGGCTACTATCAATAATTTCAATTCCCTTGTATTGTGTTTATAACAAAAGTGGAAAACAGATATATGAAGCACATTGTGTCAGTAGTTTTGTGGTAATGCTGTCATAACAACTTGTTTTACTATTATTTAGAGACATTATTATTTTATATACTTCCTGTTCATTAACAGGATTTAAAAATATAATAATATTTGTCCTATTTGTCGAGGACTCGAATTTGTGTGGCCTACTATGTGAACCTGGAGCCTAATTGTACTTAGTTATTTTTTTAAACAAGAGTTGAATATATTACAGACGTCATGAGGATCAGTATGTAAATTATTTTTTGTTTTTATACTATTTATATCTGATACGTGAAGATTATCGAATAGCGTTGAAGAATATTTTTTTCCCCTTGAATCGTGACGTGAGGTTAGGTAGTTTAATAGAATATCCAATTTACGAAGGCATATTCCAAGATGACTTTTTTTTCTATCTGGTATTCTGTATATGTTTAAAATTATAAGACCTAGGCCCACCACTTCTATGCCACAATACTCAAAGAAAAATGAACTGGCAAGATTCGACAGGTATTTATTAATTAATATACAGGATCCACACCTACATTTATTGCGACTGCAGGACGTAGCAAGTTTCATATTATCGACTATTATATATTTTTTTGACAGCCCTCCCTGACAAAGGTTTCACAGAGGCAGATTACATCAAAAACCTTTCCTTCATCTCGTAACTCTTTCAGTGGTAGTTCAGTAGGTCAAGCTTCGAACACAATCCCCCAATGATTTGGTGGAATATCGATATTATATCAAAGTTATGGGCTATATGCAGGTACCTATCAAGTTTTCAGACTTTTTGAATGACAGAGGTCGTGCGTTACATGTAGGTTTAGGAATGAAAAATGGTTTTGCCGCTACACAAGCCGCTATTAGGTTGGGTCAAGATTCTAACATTGACAGTACGTGGCTTTAAACACATCGAATCAAGGACCTCATTCAATTTAAAATTAACCAGTTGAAAAATTAGGGCGTATTACGTGTTTTATACTGTAATTATCGCTAAAAATATCAACCACTTTACAACTTTTATACATATTAGTAAATACTTTAGTTCATGAGATAGTATAGTATTCCTTAAGTTTAGATGTTACATATATTTTAAACTAGCTTTTGCCCGCGACTTCGTCCGCGTGGCGTGTTATAAAAGAGAGATCTTTGTGTGTGTGGGAGAAGGGTTAAAAAATGTTTAATATTATTATTTTTAAATGAAGTTATAGTATAAGTAGCTCAGTTGAATAATTAATTGTTATTAATTTTTAGATTATTAGTTTATGATAATTTGGTTTGATATAAATTTAGGAAAATACGATCAGTGGAGGCTAACCCTAAAGTACCTATAGGCTTTCGCCTGGAATTCAGAGGTGAGAATGTGGATGTCAGTCGGTACGAAAGTAAAAGTTAGACCACATGAAAACTAAAAACCGGCCAAGTGCGTTTCGGACTCGCGCGCGAAGAGTTCCGTACAAAATTAACAAAAAAAATCTCGTTCGTTGTATGGGGACCCCCCTATTTTTTATTTTATTCTTATTTTTAGTATTGGTTGTTATAGCGACAATAGATATACATATTCTGTGAAAATTTCAACTGACAGACAGACAACGAAGTCTCAGTAATAGGGTCCCGTTTTCACCCTTTGGATACGGAACCCTAAAAAAGAGTAGCATGGAAGAGTGGTTCGGTTGGTGGGTGGCTGGTGCAACCGGGATAAGGGAAATGTATTTAGGAAACATATTATTTATAAAAATTCCTTATAAACGTTTCTGGTCTTCTGGAGGGTGGTGCGAGAATGACCAGACTGGATGGCGAACTTACGCGGGAGCACGCCACATATAACTGACCATGGGAGAAGCAGGGCTGTCTTAAATCAACTCCTGCTAGCGTGAGTGTTTGACCCTGCGACTTATTAATGGTCATGGCGAAACATACCTTCAATGGAAATTGTAGTCTCCGAAATTCGAAAGGAAGATCATTTGGGATTAACGGTATTCGCGGTATAAATACCGTTTCTCCCTTTGCAAACCCAGTTAAAATAATACCTTCGACAATATTACGATGCAAGACCCTCGTGCCGTCTCGTGCCGTTGCATAATTTAGGTGGTTTCAAATTCCTGAGCAACATTACTGGTGCACCGACTCGTAATCTAAGACTGTGGTATGGAAGACCAGATGGATTAATAGTGTTCAAAAACTCAACCGGATAGTGAACAGCGTCTTCTGTATGTAACTATAACTGTATCTACTGATTTATAAATCATTTCTTCACCTGCAAATGAATTTAGCAAAACGTCATTTATTCCGCGCCTCGCCTTTCGAATCCTCTCCTCTCCTCTCTCCTCGCCTCTCGAATTTCGGGAATTCCTTTCTTAGTGCACCTCTACGGTACCTACGCTACGTCCCTTCCAAATTTCAAGTGCCTACGTTTAGCCGTTTAGGCTGTGCGTTGATATGTCAGTCAGTCAGTCAGTCAGTTTCTCCTTTTATATATTTAGAGATCTGATTACCCTTGTATATGACTAGTGTGTTACTTAAAGGATCTAGGAAGTCGGGGCGTGTGGCTTGATCATAGTATTTATTGAAATTAGAAATTACAGCACATTCGCAATTTTGCATCTTTATAGATAGCAAAAAAAAGGTAAGATTTTACACCATAGTAAACTCACGAAAGTACCATTTCACAAATTAAAAATCCTTTAGATATGTTTGAACCAAGGTAAAGTTACGAAAATGTCAGTTTCGTGTGTTTACTGTGGTGTATGTGAATGCCTTCCTATTCATTTGTATTAAGAAATTGAGTTGCGAATATGTATTTGTTTTTGATTCTAATAAAAATATTTTGTCATTATATACTTAATACTATTTCACTTCATCTCGAAATAGTTAAAACCATTTTTTCTTACCATTGTTCGGCCGTTATTTCTTGTTCCTGATTAAACAGTTTAAAACGTCTAAATTTTAATCACTTCCAGTTTGTTACGCCAATCAGCTATACCTACCTATAAATGGATTACTTTATATTCGTAACACACTAGAAGTGATTAAAATTCAGGCGGTTTAAAGTGCTTACAAGTTCCATACAAAATGCGATAACCTTGTCCGATTTTCATGATTTTTGAATATGTCGTAGATGTTATGAAAAACTAGGTCCGTCTTTCCCATTGCTAGAACATATGTACTCGTATTTCTTAGATGAAACAAATTAAACTGACAGAAAACAGAAACATAGACCTAGTTATTCATAATCACAACTTATTCAAAAATCGTGTAAATCGGACCTGATTTAGATTTAAGAAACGTTATCGCTTGTAGCAAAAATATTTGATAGTTACGCGATTTAAGCGGCGCTCACAATCCTCTTAATTAGGTACCATGCAATCCTTTAAGTGCGAACCTAAAATGGTAATTTTCAGTGCGTGTTTATTAAATAAACAAAGATATTTGTGCACTTATTTATTATTTATTCAATAACAGGCTTACATTTTCAGCCGAAAAAAATATATTTATATAAGTATTTTGTGTAAGTCTTTTGCGACATAAAACGGTTTTTTGCTTCGGGCTTGAATTATTTTAACCATATCTATAACATTCTTAAATTTTTTTCCTTCCCCTAGGTTATTCGTAACGCTAAGTCTTAAGCAATATAATCTAAGCTAACGTGCGCAAGGCGTGCTCGACGTGACCACACGCGCCTTCTTTTGGTTAATATTGGCACAGCTCCGCTCTGCTGCGCTCATCTCCGCCTCACTGGAGCCGCACCCGCTTGCATTACGCTAAATCAATTTCGTTTTCAGAAAAAATCTTTATGTATATTCGTGTTAAGATAGGCTCCTCAATAAAATCAATCCGATTGGTAATGTAGCACAACACTTCGTTCAACACTAAGTTATTTACACTTTCCATGTTTACATGGTAGCAACTTGACGCAAGCGTTGTACCCTCTGCAAGCCCGGCAATGTCTTTACGTAGTTAAGCAGGTAATTAGATGTTGTCGTTACGGCCGACAGTGCGAGACTGAATATATTACTATTTTATGAGACTATAAATTGTGAACGAAACCCAGTTTTAATGCACAACCAGTCAGGCGGTCACTTACGTCACTTACTTACTTAAAAAGTAAATACTCTTGTAGCCAGCGGTCTTTATGAAAACTGTATTGTATTTGTGTAAGTATGTACGTGTATGTGTATATATGTGTGTATGTATATGAGTATGTGTGTATGTGTTTACGTAAGTATGTATTTAATATTATTAGTTAAAATTATAATAATATTACCTATATCAGTAGTTTCAATGCTGTATGACGTTATCGAAAAGTGGTTAACGTGCAATTTTTTTGGTTGGATGCACAGCTTGAAACAAAATATATAAAAAAATGGAAATGTAAAACACACTAGTGCGAAATATTTAATTTTCCGCAAGATGTGCAGCTAAGAAAAGTAAAAAGGCCTATTGATCAAAAAATCCAACTTTCAGCACGATACATACAGCTATTGCAAGTACTAATTTTTGAGCAACTGTATTGAAATAGTTATTTTTGTAATTTAACTACCAAACTAAGTAGCGGCTTCTACAACACATTGGTACTCCAATTTTCATCAATGTATCCTTATAGTTTTCGAGTAAAATGCCTGTGACATACGGACGGACGGACATGACGTTACTATAAGTGTTCTGATTTTGCCATTTTAGCTACGAGTCCCTAAAACCCCATGTAGGAACAAATTTTCTATTTATAGTTATATGATTTGGTCTTAGATAATTTGATGATTTTTATAGTACGTATACAAGTACCACTCCAAGTAGTCCCATGGAAGTCGTAAGAGGCGATTAAGGGAATAAAGGCTAGTTGTAGTATTGTCAGACGATGGGCTTGCAACCCGTCTTAAACTGGTAAACATCTTAGCCACTTTGTGCAAAATATGGTTATACAGAAATAACAACAAGTTTTTGTTGTTTTGTTGGTAATTCTGTAGCTCTGCCTACCGCTCTCTGGGAATCAAGGCGTGAAAGTATGTATGCATGAACACTTAAGCCGCCAGTATCTCAGGAACCAATCGAGTGTTCTTAGTCGTGAAAGTTTTCCTTTATGTAAGTTATATGTGTTTTTTTTAAGATATTTATTTAGATTTAGATTACTTGTGCAGTTTGACTACATACTTACTCTTACTTACACTTTTCTAGTTCACTATTTCCTCGCGGGCCGCGATCGCGACCGTGGAAGTATAAGGGTTCCTTGTTCGAATTAAGTCAGTTTGGCTGCTTCAATTTCAAGATAGCCTGAGAATTTCAAGTACCTCCCCTCCACTTCTTTCCCAAAAGACTGGCCTAATATATATTTTTAATATATATAAATCTGTTTAAAAAGCTCTCTACTTGAACGTGAATTGAGCATACCAACAACATACAACAAGTAGAGGCCTACTTGCCAATAGTATGGCTACTTGGCTAGACACCCAAGATGCGAACCCTGCTAACATTTCTGTTTTCTATCGACTCGAAATATAATTATAGAGCTGACATATGTGGCTGACGCGATCTGTCATCAGCTTACGACAATCCTATACATTATATAGATTTTCGCAAATCGCTGTTACGCTATCGTTAGGCATCTTGACTAGGCCGCGCTTATCCACGTCGTGTGTCTTTTAATCCTTGTCACAATTACTGACAAGTTATCATAATGTTGACAATACGATATCATTTCTTAAGCAATTTTGTATTACCGAGATGGAAAGAGCCCCTTTTCATTGAATTACGAGTAAATTATGCATTGTCGTCCTAAGCTGTTGTCCATGCCCGTCGAACCCATAAGTAACTCAACATCTTAGTACCTTGTCGTAGCTATTGATATACTACAATCAAACAACTCCCGGTTTAATATTATGTTATTGGGACAGGATACTTAAATGTACAGCTACTTGTCAGTTCAACAGAACCCTATAAGTACAAAAAAAACCACCACTTTTTATCCACGACTTTATTACTTTGAATAATCATATTTTTCAAGGAAATACTGCAATATTTTTGTCACGCTTAAAAGTTAGAATCTATTTACTTGTTGAATATATTTTAAGTATGGATTATATAGCCAACTATTACACATTTATTAAGACAAAATTCTCACAGAAAAGTTAAGGTAACATTCAGTAAAATATATTATTTAACCTAAGAGAGATTTCGCACGTATAAATAAACCTTGGAGTGATTCCCCACGCTTCCCCTCCGATTCCAAGACTGCGTGCCACTAAGGTCAAACACACATTAAGTATTTTATCACCGCCACTTTGGCAATAGGTACAAAATTAGCCCACCGCATAGGACAAGGAGCGAAAACGTGCTTCAAATAGGTACATCGCCATTATTATTTTTAGACCGTAATATTTCAAAAAAATCGACCTTAGTTTGCCGCTAGCCATCGTAGTTGCAAAATTCGTAATAGTAGTTTATGTAACTGTACATAATGAGCATACACTACTTTATCTACCCATATATCATAAGCCTACATGGTGCATTCAGGAGCCGCATGTTATGGCATCGCGGCGTTGTTCAGGGCCATTAACAGCAATTACTTATGACGTTAGTTGCTTTGTCACGGATATCAGGAGGCGTCGCCGAAATATCGCTTATTCTATGGGTTAAATTCAAAAAATCGAACAATTTAATACAACAAAACAAATTTTAACTGGTAATGGCGGTAATAAAGAGATTGATTTTTTTTCTGGCAGCTGTCAGTTTTTTTTTTACTTCATAGTCTGACACGAGACTGCTGCAACTATCATATCGTTCGACATCTTACTTACGTGCGAAATTTGTCAAATTTGTATGCAAATTTACAATTCATTTCGAACTCTAAGTCATCTCGATTGATATTAGAATAGAAGTCAAATCAAATTTCTTTGTTTTTCAGAGATGTTCAAAATTCAAATGAAATAATATTATCGAAATCGATGTTATTATTTTGCAATTAACTAGTTGTCGTAAAAATTGACAGATGTTATATGATTCAGATATTAATCTAAGATTAAATTAACGTGCAAGCGGACCATAGCGTTTTTGCGGGATGCGGTTATCTTTTAAGCACATATTGGCATGCTAAGGTTTAGCAGTTTATAAAGTCTAAGTTAGATACATGTCAGAAATTTAACAGGCAGTGGACTCCATGTCGGTTAACGGTACCTTTCACTTCTGTTAAACTTTACCTCTAAAGCAATATTTTGTGCGCTCGGTATGAATACTTCGATTCGCCTTTTTGTGAATAATTTAAATATGTTACACAAACTTTCAGTAGTTAGGGGTTGCCTTTCTAAATCCCCGAATGTACAAATGGCACCATGATAAGATATCATTACATGAAATGATAATGTTATTAAAATACACTTTAACAATATATCTAAACCATTTATGATTACAAAAAATGGTCCAATTTTTGTGCAGGATAACACGATACATCGATTTTGTCTGAACATTTCGCTTGGCGTTACTCTCTAACTACCTTAACACGACGGCACTGCAATATAAATAGTTAAGATGTGAAATGTTTTCCTAGTTAAAGGTAAAGTTTCCTCTGAAATGATAACGTACTTACTTACTCTAATTAACATTTACAAATTTCCAGGTCAAGCTGCTTAAATAATACGGTACCATTAAGACCAAATGCGGGCCCGCAACACTCTAGTCCAGCCAATCGTATTCCTCACATTTATCATACTTTAAAATCCATAGGTACTAATATTATAAATGTGAAAGTGTGTTTGTATGAGTGTCCGTCTTTCACGCTTCAACCACAGCACTGTACGGACCGGAATGAAACTTGGCACACATATACTAAGTTAAATAGGCCCTGGGACTTAGGCTAATTTTTATCCTGGAAAAATGAATAGTTCCCGAGGGAATAGCGATAACCGACTTCTACGCGGACGGAGTCGCGGGCTATTATAATTATTAGAAGGTCATACTACAAGTACAGGAGTAGAGTTCTTACGAACGTGAAAACTTGTTTCCTATTTAGGTAGGGTTGTCACAATAGGTTAAGACAAATGAAACGAAACATTTGTAACATAGTTTCATTATTCAGTACGATAGAATACTTTACAAATTACTTACACTTTCAAGCACTGCAAACTCACCTGTCAATGGATTCGTTGTCGGAGACCACACAAATCCAGAGATATTGATTTTGGAAGCAATCAGTCAAATAATTAAAAGGTTCAAGAAGGCGGTTATTTTTTTTTAAATTTGTGACACAGCTCTCCGGATATCGATTTTGGAAGGAATCAGTCGAATAATTGAAAAGTTCAAGATGGCGGCTACGTTTTTTTAAATCTGTCAGCGGTTCATGGTCGGATATCACACATATCCCCGCCCCTATTTCACCAAGCTTGACAAGTTCGACAATTGTCTAAATTACGTGACAACTGTATTTCATGAAACAGCTATTGTAATAATCAGGTGACAATTGTCGAGTAGTCACGATAAGTGTTGTTTCACAAATCTATAGATTATTAAACCACGCTCACAGGTGCGAAAATAATTTAAAAAAAATGTTATTTTTATATCGTGAAATGGTAGTTGTCAAAATTCTGATACAATTGTCACGTGGTCATGACAAACAATAATCTTTATATTTTTAAATGTGTAAATCAACCGTATGTTGTTTGTTGAAAGGCGTCCACCATTTCCGCGGAGTTAGTCCACAATTATACAACAACTATTATTATATTACTTTGGAGTGTCCAAACTAATGTTTATTTATTTTAATCAAGCGCTCAACAAATGAAACATACTATGACTGTATAGACTTTTTTTCAATAAACGAGAGCGGTTAGCTTGGCTGTATGGATAGTTTCCTCAGTCTTGTCGAATATATGTAATTATTCTCACTTTAAAAAAACTGTAGCAAGAAACAAGGGTTTCTTTTTTTTTAATTTTGATGGATGAATATGAGACACTACCCGTGTTCGTTTTTTAAAAGTAATGAAGTACACAACGATGAACGGTTGCTTTCGACGCTCCGTGGTTATCCCCACTGACGTGGTATTGTGACCCTGAACCCATCCAATGCAGTGTGCAAAGAATTTGTTGACAAGGCGTTAGAGCTTTATTTTTTGTAGTTGGGTGATCTATAACTGCACCGATTTTCTTTATTAAATATTCGACACTGGTTTTACTAATACGATTTTTTCCTTGAACGCAAAGGCAGTGACGTCAAAGGACAAATTTATTCGTTCTTTATATATTTTCCTATATGAGAAGTCATCCAAATCGCTTTCACTGTCACTACTACTACTTTCGCGGAGAGCCATTTTATAACTAACAATGAAAACACTACAATTGTAACGCAAGCCTGACACAGCTGTAATCTCATGTCAATAATTACCGAAAAATTTGCAAATAATATGTCGATATGGAAAAATTTACAATTGTTCCACAACATAACTGTCCTTAAATTAAATTATGGACAATTGTCACGCGATGCACACTGTAATTGTAGACAATTATGTATGTCTATAGAAATAAAATTGAGAATTTGTCTACTTGGCACCTGTCACTTGACCATTGTCCGAGACACTTGTCAACACTTGTCAGCAGACATATGTCACTGACAATTGTAACTTGGTGAAATAGGGAACAGATTGATTAGGAAGTAATCAGTCGAAAAACTAAAAAGTTCAAGTTAGCGGCAACCTTTTCTCTATCAGTTAACGGATTCGTTGTCGCAGACCACACCAGATCAGATATTGATTTTGCTCTAACTATACTCAGATTATTCTAAGATGATGATTATGACAGCCATTGTTCGTAATTTCAATTAATTACTACACTCGCAAACGATGTGTTTAAAAATAGACGATAATTATTTAAATTCATCAACGGCGTCGCTAGGTTTGTACCGATGTAGTATTTATGTAAAGTTAAAGAAATAAGAGAAATATAGTGTTTAAATGAGCAATCATAATCATGCATCATAAGCATTTTTTCTTAGAATAATCTGAGTACCTATATAGCTGAGATTCAATAAAAATAACTTTTTGTGAGTGTACAAAATTTAAAAGGACAACGTGAGGACCACCCTTTCGGTCATTTGGAGAGTACGTATTTATCTCGAAAAGTACTGCTTTAGCTTTAATATACGGATACTATTATTATATTATTAGTATTTTTTTGTGCGTAGAAAAGTTTGTCCGGGACTACGTGATTCCTCTGCTTTCGGCTATTTCGGAAAAACTTAAGGGTAAATTGACGGTATGGGATTTTGGTCATTTTTAAAGGGAAAAATGTAGAAATTTATATTTAAGCTACTGTTTTTATTATAAAAAAGAAACCTAAAGGTGGTAAAATGGGGGCAGAAGTTTGTATGAGACTTTAAAGTGAGAAATGTGATCATTTGCACAATTTCCCAGGAAGCCCGTACGAATCAAGCTTTGAAAGAAATGCCCTGTGCCAAACCCGATCGAAGGCTTTCGCTATATCCAGACCCACTGCCAGGGCCTGTCCCTTGCTCTCAATCGCCTGTGCCCAGCGATGAGTTAGGTAAACAAGAAGATCACCAGCCGAACGACCGCGACGAAAGCCGTACTGTCGGTCACTAAGTAGGTCGTTTTCCTGAAGAAACCTCAATAGCCTGGCTATTGATAATGGACTCTATTATCTTAGAGAGTAGGGAGGTAATAGCAATCGGCCTGTAGTTGGATGGTCAGAACTATTGGCCTTTTTAAGGATCAAATGGACAGGTGCCGTCGTCCACAAGCCTGGCACCAAGCCTGAGGTGTACGAGGGACGAAAAAGGCGCGTAAGAATCGGTACCAACCCCGGAGCCCACGTGCGAAGCACTACTGGAGGATTTCCTTCGGGCCCACTCGACTTGTGAATGTCAAGAGAAAGAAGCAGTTTGCGTACAGAACTTTGCCGGAATTTGATATCCGGTCGGCGGTGAGTTACCCCTGTAATCCAGAGTCAAGTTAGCTGCAAAAAAAGCACTTAGGAGCTCAGCTTTCTTCTTTGCACTGTGGGCCAAAGAGACATCACAGAAAGAGACGTCGACAGAAGTTTCCCAGGACAACTTTGGCAAGAGACCAGAATTCCCTAGTGCCCAAAGGCAGACGTACTAGCTTCTCGCCAATTTTGCCTATGTACTCAGACAATGTTAAGGAGATTCTTTTTTCAGGGATCTGGAAACATGGTTTTTTTTTTCATTCAGATCTCTGGTGTTGGGATCCTTCGAAATCTCCGCATTAGCCCAGGCTCGGTAAAACTTCTGCTTCCGGCGAGACGTTAATTTGCAAGAGCGACCGAACCAAGGTTTTGACTTGCCGCCGATGGGTACAACAGGATTTGGAACGAAAAGTTCCATTCCCTGAAGTATAATATCAGCGACAGAGTTTGCGCATGCGTCAAGATCGTCCAGTGAGAAACAAACCCGCCTCCAAAGGTAGGATGCAAAGTAAGTCCGCATCCCGTCTCAATCTGCTCACCTGTAGTGTCAGACACGACTGCAGTTCACAGCTCGCTGACGCAGTGGTCTCAACAGAGGCACAGTGCTCCGGGCCAGGCAATGGAGCAGGCAACGAGCCAAGAGGGGCGCCAACTGAGAATTTATATGCGCCTGGGTGAGAGGTCAGCAGAAGATCCAACAAAGATGGAGTGTGGTCCTCCACATCTGGAATTCGCGTAGGCGAGGTGACCAGCTGTGAAAGACAATAGGCCAAGGCAAAGTCGTGGATGGAGATCCATCCACGACTTTGCCTTTGCCATGGTCGGTTATACGAGACCCGAAACCAATCGCTGTGGTGGGCATTAAAATCGCCTAAGACCACGATTTCTGCGGTTAGTGTCCGTTGGAGTACGGAGTCTGTCGCCACTTGAATGCTCTCAAGAAGATGGTTCGATTCTGTATTCCCGCTATGGGACCTATAGAGGCACGCATAGACGCGCGGGTGGTCGTCGCAATCTACGCGAAGCCAAAGGGTGGAAAAGTTCGTAGCTTCAAGTTCGTGGAGACGACGGACGCACATATCCTCCCTGATATACACACACACACCAGCTCGCGGCACAAAGGTATGATCGATGGTATAGCCTGGATGTACTAACTACTACTTCACGTCGGTGTTCTGTGGGAGGGTGGTACTACCCCGGTCGAGCTGGCCCATTCATACTGTACTCAACCTAACAATTGAACACAGTGTGGCTCTACCTTTTATTTATCAGACGATTTGAACCACCCTGTGCGCTCGTGAGCACTGTGAGACCTCATAGTGACGTTAGTGAATGCGAGTGCAAGTCTTGCATTTCTATTACTTCTGAACTCTCTTCCAAATTCAAATGTCCGGTATTTAGATGATGGGTCCTAGGAGGTGAAGTATATATATGATCCTCCAACATTTGGCTTGATTACTTCGAAATTTGATACAATTGGCATCCAATTATATTATAAAAAATTAATGCGAACTTTGTTTAGATATATACGAACATGAAAAATCCTACTTACAGTATAAATGAGAAAGTTTGTATGTGCGTGTTAGTTTGTTACTTCTTCACGCAGCAACACCTGGCCGGATGTTGATAAAATTTAATGGAGATATCTTATACCCAGGATTCACACATTGGTTACATTTCATTAGGAAAAATTTAAAAGTTATCACGGGAATAACGGTATTCGAGATGTACGCGGACAAAGTCGTAGGCAAAAGCTAGTTACGAATAAAATATCACATTTTTACATTAAAATATTCAAACTTGCATTAACAAAACAAACAAAGGTCGTTAATGTCTAAAGCGTATTATTTATAGAGTCGAGGACTATCTAACAGACAAAAATGCATGGCCTACACCCGAAACTTCATCATCATCATCATGTCAGCCGAAAGACGTCCACTGCTGGACATAGGCCTCCCCCAAGGCTTTCCACTCAGACCGGTATTGTGCTTTTCGCATCCACCGCGGTCCCGCGATCCTGACGAGGGCTATGGAGAGGGCTATGCTCGGGGTTTCTCTGCGTGATAGAATCAGAAATGATGATATCTGCAGTAGAACTAAGGTTACCGACCCGAAACTTAGTCAATAATAATTTGTTCAAATGCAAAAGCTTTATCCTGCTTTTTCTTGTCTGGGGGACACCGTTGATGCAGGAAAACATATCGAAACTTTTATGTGGTCATCTTGCACCATCTCATATACACATAAGTAGTTGATTCTATTTTTTTATTTTTTTTTCTTTTCTATCTTTTTCTCCCGTACGATTTTTGGCATGTTTTCCTGCTGAACTACTGTTATTTGATATTATATTTAATTTAATACGTGTAGCTTTATATAATGCTAGACTAAGTAGTACCATTGTTATATGAAATATGAAATATGTTTAAAAAATGACTGACTGCTGAGTTTCTTGCGGCGTTTCTTCTCAGCAGTGGTCTCCTCTTGGGAAGCGCTGGTAGATTCTTGACGTGTAAAAGTGCCCGAGCGGCCTACTTACTAAATAAATTTCTTTTATCTTTTTATCTTTTAAGCAAACAACGTGCGTCGCACTGATTGTCAACTGCCTGTGCCAGCGTAAACCAGTTTCTTCCAGTCTCGCCGCGAACGCAACAAGTGACATGCCCCCCGTTCACGCACACATGCCCCGCGTGCTTGTAGTATTGCGGTTGTGTGAAGCCTTGTCTCTGTGCTACGAGTATTTTGTATCGGAAATTGCAACAAACAGACAACAACAAACATTTTATGGATATGTCAGAAATTATTTTACCAATGTAATAAAATAATTTTGCCGACCACTCTACGGCAACTTTGAACACAAATTTCAAATCCCATGCTTGAAATGTAAGGCTTTCCGCATTTCCTCTTAAATGTTTCACAGTATAGCCATTTGAATACTTCTTACTCACTCAGTTCTTACTTGGATTAAATATCAATAAGTATTCAAGTCCTATCGTAAACCTAGTAGAAATTTCAGTCTAGATATCTTAAAATATAACACTTGTTATGTATATCAAAACCATAGTTAAATTATGAATATTTCTATTTATATTTATTATATTTAGGCAGACCTTATATTACGATTTATAACACCAAATAGTTTAATTTCATTATACTTAAAAATTATTACTATTTTTTTTAATAAATATTACTAAAACAAACAGCACAATGATATATACATTCAGCTAACACCTGGTACATAACTACTAACTAACTACTTAACTCAATAATCATGTTTTTGATAGGTACCTAATATTTGTTTTAATTTGGTATTATTAAAGCCAATCTAATAAATAAATTATCACAGAAAGTTTTCTTTATTAAGCTACCACACATACATTAATTACTACAAAATTATAGTATATACTACCGGTAATTTATATTATTTTTTACATACTTACTTAAATCAAGTATATAAATTTCATGACATATTAATCATAATGTACTACAACACAATAATAGATAGCATAATTATATTCTTAAGAAAAGCATTATACGCGAGTTTACAAGCCACGGGGCAGCGTCGCCAACACCTACGCACGGGTCCGTCATACATATAGGGAATTAGTGCAATTTGAACCATCGCGTGTTGCTTATGCGCTCGCGTACTGTAAGTATTTCACCTTATTCATTTGTGGCCTCTTTTTTTATTAACTTCTACATTCTATTATTACATTAATAATTCTTAATTTATCGCTACTCATTTGACAGTTTCAGTATATAATATTATATTGTTATGCTAGTTTTATTTTACTTATGGTATGAATTTAGAACCCACACAGAGGGGAACTGTATAATAATTAATAAAATTATAATAGGCAGAAGGTGAGTCCTTATTTGTGCATAATGTAATATTAGTGCTATAACTTAACTTTTATGGATTATTTATACATTACAAATTATACCTAACACGTATTTATACAGGAGTACTTTGATTACAATATTTATAATAGCACAAACCTCAATTCTTGAAGGTGATATCGGTTAACGGAAATAAACGCATTCGTTTGTGTAGATATCATTTAACAATAAGTAGTAGATAATATATTCGTGCGTTAAAAAGACGTGACGTTATAAAAAGAACTGATTTTTATTTTATTGCATAATTAGATCGTTTCCCCAAACTCGTTAAATCCGCGTAGTAAACTTTCCATTCGCATTTTTCCCCACTCGAATTTCTAGCCATGCATCTTTTTTATCATTCGCTTGCATCTCTATTCTCAAATATGCCCAACCGACATTTAGCACAATATTTTAATTTTCAACGCGATATTGTTTCTATACCTAAAGTTTCCCACCCGAGTTTTTTCGCAATATTTTAATTTCTTACGCGATATTGTTGTTACCAAAAGTTTCCCAGTCATTTTTTTTCGCAATATTTTTATTTATTATGTGATATTGTTCCTATACCAAAAGTTTCCCAGTCATTTTTTTTTCCAATTTTTTTTATTACGTGATATTGTTCCCGTGATATTGTTACGTGATATTGTTCGTGGGAAACCGCTGGATGACAGCAGCAGAGGACCGATCGTTGTGGAAAACCTTGGGGAAGGCCTTTGTCCAGCAGTGGACGTCTTGCGGCTGATAATGATGATGATGATGATATTGTTCCGTTACCAAAAGTCTCCCAGTCATTTTTTTCGAAATATTTTTATTTTTTACGCGTAATTATTGCTATTCCAAAAGTTTCCCAGTTGTTTTTTTTCCAATATTTTCATTTATTACGGAATAGTGTTCCTAATTTTAAACTTTATTCGTTGTCATTTTTCGCAACACGTTTGTTTTTATCTAATTTTAATATTTAATATTATATATTATATATTTTTCATACATATATTTCGTAAGTGTTATTTACCATAAATAAGTCCTCTTTAAGATATCGATATCTTTTACTGATAGACATGACATTAGTCAGTCACTGTCAATTCAATTGTTGTATGGTATCGTAATTACCTAATTAAATAATTTTCTCCGCAAAAATGGAAACAAATATTGAAATATCAAATCCAGAGAGTTCAGCTAGTATTCAGAAAACATCTTTCGAGTTCATTGATAGTCCACATCATGGGAAAATATTAGTTAGAGCTGGGTATAGACACTATCTGAAACGAAACAATAAAATGATACATCGGTCTGGATTTGTTCCACAAAATGAGCATGCAAAGGCATGGAATTTCTGGATGCCAAAAAATAAAAAAAAAACCGCGAAACTGTGCATTGTTGTGTACCTTATTTCGAGAGCATTGACAGCGAGAAAAAAATTACCGACTTAAAAAAAGGTCGTAACAGATTATCGACCCATTCCTTTACTGTATAGAGAAGAAATGAAATCTTTTATGAATGCAGAATACACGGACAAATTGCCATCATTTTATGTAAGGAGAGATTTTTTATACAGAGCAAGACATAAAGACTCTGGAAGGTCAAGTTTTGAATCGTGTGAAGATGTTACAATCCCCGAAAATTTAACACAACATTTTCTTTGCATTCAAATCCGCGATACTATTGTCTTTATTACTCCACAGTGCAAGGAATGGATACAATATGTCAAATATTTTTTTGTAGACGGAACCTTTAAATGGTTCCCAAGCCCAAACCCAGCTATACAGTATACACGGTGATATTTTCGATGATTCTTTTATCAAAGTCGTCCGTTGTTGTCTAATAAATCTCTGGCTACTTATGAAGAGCTATTCCAAGCGATTAAAGAAAATATTCCTAATTTTCGCCCAGATTTTATTAAGAGTGATATTGATCTGCTGCCATAACAGGCTGTTTTTTTCATTACTGCCAGGCGATCTATAGAAATGGTGCGAAATGGGAGCTAACAGAAACCCGCGAAGGATGTGCTTATTTAACAAAATGTGTAGCCCTTGCACATTTACCCAGTACTAAAATACACGGAGGGTGGCTCAGTGTATCAGCTGATTGTCCCAATCTGCCGAATATAACAAACTTTAATCATTACATGACAACACAATAGATAAGAATCGAAATGATAGATGTTATGTCCTGCTTCGGGTACCGGCACCGAACCAATAACGTTACGGAAAGCTGGCATAAAAAAAATATGGAAGAATGAATAAGAATTACGATTTGCTTTACTTTATTTCTCAACTAAAGGCTTTAGTTGTAGATTTTATTGTATTGCAAAATGAAATGAAATGTAACGTTTATCTGAAACGGAACCAAAAATATACAAACAACAACACAAAAATACAGGGTATTGTGAACAATTATTTCGTTGGCATGATAACCATTGAAATGTGTATCCAACATTTGTCGTACTTAAAGTACTAAGTGGTGGTTGGCTTATACCCTCATTTTTTTTAAATACGTTTCTCTTTGCATGCAGCTGAGAAGACTGTTTAGGAGTGCAGTGCATTTGTTTTGTATTTTGATACCTATGTTTAATTTAAGTTTTCTTTTTGTGAAGTGTATTTAAGTTCGTTTTCTGTTACAGAATATAGTTCTATGGTATAAGTATATTGTTTATTATTCTAAAATTTGATAACTAATTTTTACAAATTATTTTATAAGCCATGGCAATAACCAATCTCATTCAATCGAGCAGGAAAACTTTGAATATTATTAGGTAAAGGAGAATGGTGAAGGTAAAAATAGCAGAAGTTAGTAAAAATGAAGCATACGATTCTGGTGGATAAGATACGTGAATATAAACATAGCCTGCATATCTTTTGTTTTTGCCATAGCCGGTTATAAATAAATTGAAAAATACGCTATCCTGGGGTTTTTTTTACACCAAGTTAGCAAATATTTAGTCAAAATAAAACTGAGTACCTACCTATACGATTAGCAAATTATGCCTCTAGTATTATTCACGAATATAAAAAATCTGATTGAGTAAATACGCTATTAGGAAATTAAGACTGGTAAAATTCGGGAATAGTAAAAAAAACTGACTGAGTAAATGTGCTATTAGACAATTAGGACTCTGGTAAAATTCGGGAATATTAAGAAAACTGACTGGATAAATACGCAATTACGAAATTAGGACTCTGGTAAAATTCGCGAATAATAAAAAAACTGATTGGAAAAATATGCAATTGAAAAATTATGACTATTGGTAATACTTACGAAAGATAAGAAAGATGCATGGCTAGAAATTCAGTGGGGAAAAATGCGAATGGAAAGTTTGCTACGAGGAATTAATGAGTTTGGGGAAACGATCTAATTACTCACACTTTCACGTGGTAAAGTGGTGCTTTGCACATGTCACTTACGCGATATCATGTCTATTTCGCGGGTTGTCACAATCTTTTGTATGGAATATTTTCCCATTATTTTTTGGGGCGGTAGACGTATGTGCGTTATAGTATTTGTTGTAATAAAGTACATATTTTGAAATAACCTATAAAATATAAAAGAACAGCAGATTCGTATTAAATGAAAATTTGCATACTTGAGTAATACTCCATTTAGTAAAATGTAACTTTATATATTATTTTTACTCTTTTCACTGTTGTTTAAGTGTAGATAGGCCTATCGGCGTATTTAGTATTATTTCATACAATTTACATTATATACCTTATGTGCAATAATTATTATTAAGTAAATACAATGTAAGATTATTAAGCTAAAGCCCTCTCTTAATGTTGCTGTGCCCAACAGGGTCCATAATTAAGTTATATATTTATTACTGTAATAGCTTAAGTTTTAGCCTGTCAACTGCTAACACAACGTCGAACGCAATTAATGTTTGAGTATTTGAGTATTTGAGTACAATATTTTAAAAGACACTTTTTGATTTGTGGCTCGAAAGATGTGGTAAGTATTTTCTTCGATAGTGACGATTTCCAATAATACAATAGGAAATGACATCTCCAACATTATAGAGTGGCGAGCTGATATTGATAATTGTAGTGATTGTAGTAATAACCCCTTTCAACCCAATTTCATGCATTTTTATTAATAAAATGATATGTTTTAATCATGATTTGAGTTTTATTTTCAAAACTCGCCGGTGTATATATCTAGAAGTTATATAGAATAGTGACATTTTGTAGTAAAATAAGGCTTTATAATGACAACCGCGAGTATGTAGACCATAAAACGCTTAGAAAAATGTCAACAAATTAATGTAAAAACCAGCATACGTACTTATTTCAAAAAAATTAAATGATAGGGGACGCACTAAAATTTCGCTGAAATTAATGATTTATCGTGACATAAGGGAAAACTACAAAAATTCAGATTAAAATGGTCAATATCTTCGAAACTAGTAAAAATCGCCAAACAAACATAGGGGAATCGATAGCTTTTTAGGTGCTCTATCAGCCCTAGGCGGATTGACGTCGGTTTCTGGGACATCCTGTATATATATATATTACATCTCATTCATCATTTTCTATTCAACTGCTCATGTACAATGTTCTTGCACAGGCGTGGTTGGAAGTCACACGGAACCCTCTCAACCCCAAACTGATGGCCAGCCAGATAATAGGTATATTAGTTAGTAAATTAATCAAAACTACCGGATTTGACGCAAAATACCTCGTACTTTCAGGTGAGAAGGTTACTGGGCATCTATTCCCGACGGTAAAAAACATATCGTCTTTGACCTGTTATGGTATTGTTCTGACGCCATCCGCCGTTACTGTCAAGTAAATAAGAGCTATCAAAACGGTGACAATACGATAACAGATCAAACACGATATAGTTTTTACCGTGTTGAATAGAGGCCCAGGACTATTATAAGTCTCGCATATCGGTTTATCATTAGTACGAGTATATCGTATACCTACTTTAAAAGAATTAAGTGTAAATGATTTAGCAGATTCGTTCGTGACACTCCCATGGTCTGCGGGCGACGAGTGACGAAGACAGCGGGGGCGGTATGAAGTATGCGCGTGGCGGGGGCCGTCTGATAGGAGCAACAGTCGGCCGCCGTCAATGTTGACCGCAACTTGTGTACCTACATAAGCCCAACCATACATAACAAAGCGCACGACAGGCAAAGTTATTGGACGTCAAGTCTCACAAATTGTATATAATGTTTACAGGGTGGAAGAGGACGGGGGACCTTCCCGAAAACGGGATATAGGTTAGCCTTAAAACTATATTTTCCCATACACACTATGTGAATATTTATACCCGTTTTCAAATTATAATATCATTTACACAAAAACTACTCGTTTCAACCATATACATGACGTAATTGGTTCAATGAACTTATCACATTGAACAAAATTGTTAGCATATAAATTGATATTATGATGCTGCGCAGGCATTTTTCATTTAATTCCATGGTTCATAAGTCATAACGTTCATGTGAAATATTTATTAAATAAAAAATATTCAGAAACATATTTTGTTAATTTACGGAACTCTTGGCGTTATTGGACATCGACAAGATGCACGGGCTTTGGATCGTGTGATCGATCGTGTCGCTAACAACCAACCTAATGTACCAGGAACAACTCAGAATGACTAGCGTTGAGCAGGTGTTGATCAAATTGCGGCTCGACTTGAAGAAAGGGTGCTGCGTTATTTTAGAAGAAATACGAGAGCGAGTTCGAGTGTAGCGGGTCGACATTTTAGAATAACCCATACTGCAGTACTTAGAATTCTAAAACGTGCCAGCCTTCACCCTTACAAAATACAGGGTACTCCCTAGGGACCCTATCCGCGAAGCCTACTGCCGATGGCTATTACAAAATATTATTATAATAGTGTGGGGCTCAATAAAAGATACTGGGTAAAACACTGCGCACAAGATGCGATAAAGAATAATTGTTGCCTTCAACAATGTGCGTCTAAAAATGATGAAGAGCATACACTATCGAAGGTGCACCGATAATTAGATCTCACAGAAACTTTTGTCAAAACTGGTAGACCACTTTCTTGGCCGACCGTACTATATTTATGTCTTCGGCTGATGATGATCATGAGTGCTAAGAAACAGACCCCCTAGTTTGCGTACGCGTACGTAAGTATTTCGATCATAGGTAATTTTACTAAGCACTTGTTACTTCCAATCCGCTTTTACTTTGGTACCCTGTTGTCCCTATGGGCAATATTATACAAAAATATTCAGTAAATACGACAGTTTATTTTGCGTTTTTTATTGTGCTATGCTATTAATGTGCAATTTACATAGATACTCGTTTAACATAAGACATTAATACACGTGGATTTTAATTTTAATCTTTAATGTTACTTATTTATCTTTGTAATCGTTCATGACTGAAAGCAAGGCGGTCAACATGGTGCATGTTATTGACGTGTCATGAAGATTACCGCTGGTGGCTCATATCAAAGCCATACAACTATTATTAGTATAATACTAGTATCATATAGGCCATATTTATGTGTTTACACAAATTGAGATCTTATGTTTCTGTTGACTTGGAGCATACCCGGGTCCGAGCCTGGCCTTGAGCGCTCCCAGGGTGCGGGCTATCTAGCTTTCTGACAGTACTCCAATAAGAGTACTTTTTTAAAAGCTTCGCGAAACACCTTATTGAATATCGTGTAAAAAATTGGGTTTACCATTGAACTGGAATATCCTAACCACAAAACGAAATCAAAAACCCAGTGTGGTAAGTACTTTTCACATTCAGGGCATATAGAAGGCAGCATATTTATAACAAAAAATGGAGCCCAAAGTATGACAAACGTAAAAAAAACAACTCCAAGAACTTTAGTAGCCTTTTGTTCCAAGCGAAGTATTCGGCCATGACGGGAAGAATTTCGGGAAATAACACTTGAATTCCTTGAGTGATGCGTTCTTAGGTTTGTATGACGATATGGTTTTGGGTTAGCTGATTGGGGTCTAGCTGTAACTGATCTTCGTAATCGCAAATGTCGAATAGGCGTTGCCAATGTTGTTCTAGCTCTACCAAAACTTGAGCCTCGCCTTCCACACCTTCTCGCCTCGTCCCAAGTGACAACGGAAGCTTTACCTCTACTAGACCGCCTGGAGAACGATGCTGATGGTTCATCAATTCTAGGCTGATTGTGAAGAGAAGTTCCATCGCCCTCATTAGCAACT
Source organism: Acleris sparsana (assembly GCA_923062465.1). Lineage (NCBI taxonomy): Eukaryota > Metazoa > Arthropoda > Insecta > Lepidoptera > Tortricidae > Acleris > Acleris sparsana. Next base: position 43,632,378 of record OV281285.1, on the reverse strand, counting down.
CCTTCGGGTACAATAACGATGTCGTTTTGACGTATAGATGGAGAATATTCGTTGCCAAAATACGGACAAGTGCACGGGGGCGGTAAAAGTAGACCGTCTTCCGAGCTCCGTGATTTAGTTGTCATAGTGTTGGGTACAGGTAGACTTTCAATAGCTGCATCATCTGAAGCACTTCGTGGCCGATGTGTTGATGTACTTGTTTCTTTAGCAGACGATGGTCGCCGCCTTTCAAGATGCATAGAGGAAGGAGAATCGGAAGAAATACTTATGGACCCAGACGTATTCACTCCAGAACGGTCCGATATCGTAGCTCTGAAATAAAGACTTTGAAATTAATGCTGCGTAAAAATGTAATGAACACTTTAGATTTTAATTGCTTTTTCCAGAATAATGAAATATTTTGTAATAGACCAGTAGGTAACTTAAAATTATGAATAACCGTTTTTTTAGAAAGGTAATAAAGTTTGTAACTTATGTCAATATCAAACTCAGAAAACAAATAATTTAATCATTTTAATGATTTTGATTGCAAACTAAATTTTACCAAAGTAATTAAAAATCCTTGTGATTTTTTTTTTGTATGAATGTGCCAATTGATATGTATACCCTCTATTTTGCTGTTTAGACGCAGCGGAAGCTTCCAAGCCGCGAGATAGGCGCAACATCTCTGCCCCGAACTGATGCAGTGCGGTCATTGCTGACGGAGTAGGCTCGCTGTGCAATACAACACGTACATTCATGAATGAGGACTACACGGGTACGGGAACAATGCGGCCAAGGGCAGCGCGGGGGCGACCAATAACACTTTCATGCAACAAGATAATCGAAATAAAGAGAACGTGTTGTAATTGTGTAAATGATACTTTCGCTTTCGACTAATTAAATATTTTACAGGACTTAATTAAAATAATATAAATGTTTAAATACACGAAGACACGCCTTTCTACTTACATTGAGTTGGGAAAAAGTGCCGAAAGAAACCTAAAACAATATTAAATTCAAACCAAAATCGCAATGTATGATTCTACTTCCTAAATTGTTTTCTTTATAAATTTTAATGTTTACGTGGATGTATGTCGAGTGTACGTCGTGTGTTCAGAAGTTTTGAGACAAAATAAAATATTCATAAAAAAATGCGTTATGTATTTATTTTTTTAGATAATAAGTATACATTAACGAATAATTACGTGCAATTATTACTCAAAATGATTGCCTCTATTATTTATACAAGCTCTTAGAAGATCTGGCCAGACTTCGATCGCGGCACGAATCCTTTCTGATGAGGGCGCGCTTTAAAGAACCCAAGTTAGGGTGGGACTTTTGGCAGGCCCTGTGCTCCAATTCAGTCCACAGAAAATAGTCAGATGGGTTGAGATCAGGACTGGAGGATGGCCAGATTCCGCCGCGATGAAGCCCGGCAAATGTTCCCTTAACCAGGCTTGAGTCATTTTAGCCTTATGGGCCTGTGAGTCTTGAGTCTATGAGTCTTGTTGGAAATCCAGTTTTTATTTCAGAAGCTGGAACATCTTTGCTGCTTCTGGCTTAAACTTTTTTGTTTTGTCGGTTGAACTTTTCTTCGACGGTAAAGAGTAACTTTTTTGCATCGAGTATTTTAAGCAGCATTGGACAACGTTCGCGTCGTAATTTACGAAGGCGATCATTGCGGAAGTGAACTTTCCTACGATTGTAAGTCTTTACCTTGAGATCGTATTTCAGTATTCTGTTTACCGAAACATGCGAAATGTTAGTATGCAGAGCGAGCTTTTTCTAGGTGCGACATGGATTTCGGCGAAGTCGCTCTCTTATTGTTTAGATATTCGCAGTCGTCCTTACAGACCGCGGGTGACCACTCCTTTGGCGATCTTTAAGAGAATTGGTCTCCTTGTAACGTTTTATGGTGTAATATATAAAGTTGCGGCTAATCCCAAAACATTTTCAGTCACGGAAAATCTTCATTGGTTTTTTCCCGCCATAGGAAGTGAAATGACAGTCGCACGTAATTCTTTTGTTCCCGCCATAACAAGAAAAGTGATTGAAATTAATAATCTATTTATACCTACTGGACCGCAAAACTAGGTATCACACTTTATATGACATGTTCTTTAAAAGTGTAATACTTCGTTTTGCGGTCCAGTGTATATAAGAACCTGACGCACTGAGTTAAATATCAACGTACAGCCGAAAATACTGTACCTAGAAACTTGAAATTTGGTACAGAGGTTCCTTTCATGATGTAAGCGAGCACTAATAAAGGATTTTTGGTAATTCACCCCCTACGGAGTTAAAATAGGGGAACTAGCGGGAAACTAGTTCTGCGAGGACGAAGTCACGGGCGTCCTCTGGTATAATAGTAGTTTATGCAACAGTTGTATAAGAGAGGTCAAAAAAGACGAGTGGTGTGGTTACGTTATCGTAAAGCAACACGCCACGAGTATTTTTTGACTTAGTTATACACCGTTGCATACAATACTTTTTCTACGACTAGGTTTCAAATAAAATGCAAAATTAAATTAACAAAATTTTATTAATATACCTAGGTTAGAATACAAAGCACAGAACAACAAACGAGCGAAAAACATTCGAAAATAACAAAATATGTGTCTATGGTTAACTTTGTTTTTAAATTGATGTGCACTTGCCAGGTTTCATATTTTTAAAAAAAGTTGCACATTCGATTTAACTTGTGAAATAGGGACTAAAAACACCTAATGATTTGAGAAACGAATTCTTTTACCTGATTGGTCGATTTTAATATAGCTGCGTTCTGGTTGGTTGATACCAAATAAAATGTTTTTTTTTAAAGAGTTAAATTAGTAAAAGAGTTTACATACCAAAAAGAACCTAACGTTCCGATTGACAGTCAATGTGTATTGTGATTGGTGGTTTAATTTGGTGAAGTATTTTGATTGGTCAAATTAACCTAGGTGTAAGCTATGGCAGATAGGCATATCGTTTTGGCTCAAAAAAGCACAAGTGCTGTTAAGGGGAATAGACTAGATAGACTTTTCTACGGAATGTTCTGCGGACATATTATCTATATTCTTATATTAGTGTTCGTGACTATATAAATGACAGATAAAAGTACAGGAGTAGGAAAACATATAAATAGAACACAAACATTACAAATTCAAAACAAAGAATTAGGCAGCTGCCAGTATTATTATGTTTGATTCTTTAAAGTAAAAGTTTGTCTCAAAAGTTATGAACACACGAGGTATAGCTAAAAACCTAAAAAAATATAACACTCACTATATGCCACTATAGAACTAATTATAAAGATTTTATAAGCTACAACACATGCGTTAATGAGACAGAAATGCGTTGAAGCGAAGCACACGACAGCTAAAATGGAATATGATTTATATTGAATAGTCCGTTTTCTATTCGGAAACTTTGTAATGAGTAAGTAGTTCTTTTGAGTAAAGCATTGCCAGTTGGCACGGGTACTACATATATAAGCTAGACTGAGTCCACATTGCCCGGTAGGCAATCATGACTCTGCGACAGGGGGAAGGGTGGGGGTCTCAGTATCTAACTCCCAGCAAGCTCCAAGCGCTTGGGAAAAGTTTGGTATCGTTTTCAGGAAAATAAAGAATAACAAATTTACCTGCCATATTTCTTTATAAGTTTCTTTAGCAAAATATGGAGTACTTTAAAGCCCTTTTAATCGATATTAAAAAAAATAAAAAACTAGGCAAGTTAGTGTGTCCGGACAAGTTTGAAGAAGGAGCCAAGAGACTCAGCAATGTATATTTACGTGGACCCGTTCAGGCCCTATTTCCCATCCTCGTTTATTTCCCCAGTGCAGTTGGGAACCAATTTTTTATACATTACACGTAAGTTACGTATATTTTTTATATTTAACAGCAATATATAAAAATAATAATAATAGTCCTGAAACTGGCTACTGTCCTGAAGTCCGCGGATGGATATTTTTTTCGAGAGTTAATTTTTTGGATGAAAAAAAAATCATTTTTCTTCAGAAACTTATCGAATAGGGTATCAAATGAAATCCATGAGCTGATTCCAAAAATATACCACATCATTTATTTTTAGCCAGTTGTTACGTAAAAATTCAAAAATATTTTCAAAACACTCCATGTTATGGTTCTTCCAGGCAAAAAACGAATTAATGTTTTTTTCTTAATTGTACGCTGAATGCCTCGTTATATCCTGATATATAATCGTAATTATAGGTATTAGGAAAAAAATGCTTATGGTTATGGACCTGGGTGCAGTCCACTGGGAAAAATTATGGAGATTTTTCTTTCAGAAATGTTTAGTAGGTGCTGTTGTTAGTATTTTATACTTGGGAGAATATTCTCCACCTAGTCGATTTTCCAGTTATGGCGTCATTAAAGGTGGCGGCCGCTCTATCTCTCAACTATTTATACCTATTTTAATACTTTACATTTTTGCACGACACTAAAGAGTCAGTATATTATTAGAATTACTATTCTTAACGTGAATAGAAATATAAAATAACTGTCACTTAGAATAAACAAACAATATTTCTGTTTAAACCCCATGGTCTAATAAAACAAGGTCTTCTCTTCCGTAAGGGACACTTTCTACGTCATCACAAAGTTGCTACTTGATTAACCACTCTCCAGAAGAATGAACAAATTAGATTTGAGAGTAGTGTATGATTTTATTTCAATAATCAGATATATCACGAATAATATGTATAAGTCACGAGCATAATTTACGTATTAACTTTAATTTAATGTTTTATTTTAACATTGTTACAGCATTTATGCATGAAAACAACTAACAGGGATTTTTTTTAACAAAAAGGTTGCATTACATTGTGGAATTACATCTTTATACCACATGAGTAAAGTAACAGGAAAGAGACAAAGCTGCACAACCGCACTGCGATAGGTACACTACTACGAGCGCGACGCGCGTGTGTGCGTGAGCACCTATTCTTCGTCACGTACGCAGAGAAACCGGTTTCAATTGGCTCACTAAGTGCTCAAACGCAGGGGTGTGCGAGTCGTGCATCACGGTTGATTCAATGATATTTTATATTAAGATACCTCATCTGCGCGCAAAAGCGTTCCTCAAAAAGGAAGGTTGCCTTGGTTGCATTGCCTTACTACCTTTCAGTTGCGCCGCGACCACTGACACGCACGCGTCAAAGATAATAAAGTTTTGATCCCAAAAATTAAAAAATATATTTCATTATAAATGCAGTCTTGTGTTTTCCGAGGCTGCTGAAATTATATTGTAACTGTAAAGGGAAGAAAGGATGTCTCATTCATTTAATTCGTCAGTACCGTAAATATTTTGATATTTTCATATACTTAACTACTTCAACGCGTGAACGATTATAAATTTGATATCCCATGTGAATGCTTTCCACTAGATTAATAAAAAAAACCGTTTATTGGTTTAAGGATTTATCATTTAATTAAAAGATATAACATATTTTTTTTAAACTACAATTATATAATCATAATATTTAGAGTACCTAAGTAATTTGTAATTATAAACATTAAAAAACGAATCATTATCATGTTAGTATCGTTTTGCCCGTCTGCGCCAACCCTAACAAATTAGGTGTAAATTTTGCGTGCTCTTTAGAACCTTAGTCTTTGTTCCGTTTCTTTACTCATGTGCTTATACTACAGGCATTACCGAATTCACCAGATCTAACTTTGATGTTTCTCGTCATACCATTTGAACCTATGGGAATATAATAATATACCGCTCTCGCTCGGTTTCATTACGCAAATGATGCGCCAATGGTTTTTAAACTGTCGCGGTAAAACTTATAGCTATCAAAAATTAAAAAAAAAATATGGCTCTATTAAAATCTATTTTCCTAAACACAAGGAGAGGAAGCGCTTATCCATTTTCAAGTTCTCATAATCCATAACCCGAATATTTAGAAATTGTTCTTTATTTTGTTATGAGTACGAGTATAGACTATTTACCATTAAACGTTCAACTTTAAGTGCCCGTGGTGACGGTACATATTCCCGCACCTACCTATTGACGTTATTTTTTATAGAGTGCAGTAAATGGTCAAAACGTAAATAACTATATACAATTATAGCCTAAAGTTAATACATACGAGATTGCCGAATATGACGTAGTACGTGTCCACTCACGTGACTACGGCTTCTCGGAAGAGAATACCAGGTGAAGTATATTATTGTACCATGGTAAAGCCTAAGTATATTTGTGTGTTATTATGCCCCATTCATTTATTTATTTAATTTTAAGTTGTTATCTTTGACTAGGGCCAGTTTGATGTGTATTGATACATTCAGCTCAATTATTTGCTACCGTTTATGATCTTATTTAAATTCCAACGTGGTCGTACCAGTTTAATGGATGATCACTGAAAACGGGTACATGAATAGAGACTTCGATTACTTTCTTTCGGTGCTGTAAGATTAATGATAGTGGCTGACAAATGGGTTACCCATCAGTAATAGGTATAAAGTATGACATACTGCTAGAACATTTACGAGGGCTGTTTGATAAGTCCTTTTAAATAAAGTTTATAAAACCTTGTTTCTGGAATGGCATTAACACTGGCAGGCACAATCTTTCAAATCAAGACAAACGAAAATTCAGTCAATTGTTTAACTGTGATCACTCGAAAAATTTCAAAAACTATGGAAAAATCTGAACTTCGTGCCGTTATATAACATTTTTTTATGAAGGGTTGCAGTACTGCCACAATAAAAACTGAACTTGATTCTGTTCATGGCACTAACGCGCCAACGTTGCAAACTGTTTATAACTGGATAAATGATTTTAAACGTGGTCGGTCAACATCTGATGCTCCACGCTCTGGTCGCCCAATCGAAGTAACTACTGAGGATGTTGTTGAAGAAGTCCATAATAGTGTACTCGACGACCGCCGAGTGAAGGAGCGTGAAATAGCTGAGAACACAAGCATCTCCACTGAGTGAGTACGTAAAATCCTGCGTGAAGATTTGGGTATGACAAAGCTGTTTGTTGACTATCGAACAAACACGCAAATGAAAGCGAAATTCAAAATTGTGTTTGGATATGATGAGGCGTAATCCTGGGAAGGTGATGGCGACAGTCTTCTGGGATGGCGAAGGAATCATTACGATTAAGTACTTGGAAAAGGGAGAGACTATCAGTGGCCGTTATTACGCAGAGTTATTGGACCGTTTTAATGCCGAATTGTTGGAAAAACGACCAAAATTGTCCCCCTAGAAAGTCCTCTTTCATCAAGATAATGCCCCAGTGCACACGTCAACTATTGCAATGGCCAAAACGCACGAGCTGGGCTTCGAGCTGGTTCCACATGCTCCGTATTCGCCGGATCTAGCTCCGTGCGATTATTACCTATTCCAAAATCTGAAAAGATGGTTTGGAGGGCAAACATTTTTGACAGTAGAGGACTGCATCGCAGGTGTAAACGCCTGTTTTGAAGACTTTGACAAAACGTATTTTTTGAAGGGGATAAAAAAAATGGAAACTCGCTGAAACAAGTGTTTGGCACTCAAAGGCTATATTGAGAAATAACGGTAAATTGTAAAAAAAAAAAAAACTTTTTTAAACGACTTATTAAACAGCCCCGCAGATGTATAGCAACCTCATGCGAAGAATTTGCTACACACCTTGTAGTATAGTTTGATCGAAAACAGAGTTGGGAGTATAGAATGCGAGAATGATGTTTTAAAAAACCAATGAAAAAAATACAGCTACCTTTTGATCAGTAGTTAACTGAACTACGGGTAAAATTCAGGTTCAAATTTAAAAAATGGTTACGATTTTTAACTAATATTTCAGTTCAAAGAGTTCTTCCTAACTCAGTTTATTCAACAAACTTTTACTACCCCCTTTTTAATCCCTACTAGTTAAGAAATGGTCCAAATTAGGTAACGAAAACTGATTTAAAATCCAACTTGTTACCGCAGAAGGCGAAGCTTTTTAATGTTTAATTTAAGGTGAGAGGGAGTGATGATAAATGTAGCTCCATAGTAAATTGGTACCTGGAGTCTTGAAGCCAGAGGTCTCTAGTGTCAACAGGAGGCAGCTCTGTCTCGGTTGAGGCGGCCGAGTGCTGAGCGGTGCCTCCTCGGTTACCGAGCAGCCTACGCCACGTGCAACGCCGCTCTGTTATACACAGTAACAAAAAGTTCCTGTCAAAAAAACCACTTACAGAAATTCATATAAGTACAAGTGTTTTTGGCAAATAAGTCAAGTTCTTTTTGATTGGTGATTGGTGATAAGCCATATTTATGTCACTACCTATGTATTTGTTAATTATATACACATTGCCCAAGGTCGAGAATCTAGGCGGTGAAAACCATATCGTCTTTGACCTGTATTTTCTTGACTTGAGGTCATTGACGGTAATGGTTTTTACTGCCTGCAACAGTGACCCGGGCGTACTCGAAGAATTTTAACAGGTTGTTTCTAAGTTACAAATTTATCACAAATAAATATTATATTAATTTAATTTATGAAAGCAATTAGGTTTCTTTTTATATCACCTGTCATGTATCAAAGACACCAAATTAACTGTCTGAAATAAGTACTGCTCTAAGACGGTAGGATGGTAAGTATCTCGGAGACTCTTAAATAAATCGCTTTCTTCAAATATTATATTTAGAAATATAAAGATTTACAGAATTAATTTTAAATAAAAAAATAATTAAATATAATGAAACAGCGAGACACGGGAATCGTATCTGCGCTTAACGAAATTTTCTGGAGACTCAATTATAGATCCATAACCAATAGATCATTGACAATTATGAATTTGGAAAGAATTTAAACGAAATGTAAAAGTGGCCAGGAACGCAAAAAGGAGGTTGCGGAGGAGGAGGGAAAAAAAAATCCTCAGCTTAAGTGAAGGATTTTTCTTTTACTTACTTAGGTTCGTATAAAAATGAACTTAAATTAAATGGTGATGGTTGAGGTAAATGATGAGGTGAGTGAGGTGAGAATGTAACATATAGTGGGTATGTACAGTGGGAAGTAATCTACTACTTTCATTCTATTCCTTCCATTCATTATTAAATCACAGTTATGGTCGCATATATCGCAGCTCATAACACCATTCATGTAGAGTATTCTCTTATAAATTAAGTAGAGATATACTCCATAGAAGGTCCCATAATAGTCAAGGCTTTATTAGGTAATTATTTTGCTCTAAAAAATAGAACAAATTGTAGATATGAAAATAATGCTTTAGTGAATGAACGTGAATAAATAATGATACCTAGATTAGACCGTTAATTATAAATTATACCGAATTAGAAGGAAAGAGAAAAGTATTTCGAGAAATTGGTATTTATATTAACATAATTATGTTTAGCTTTTTGGAGTTTGGTTTTATGTCTCTAACGTGCCAACGTCCTTGAGGTTTACCAAACAAATCTGAAAGTTCGTAGACAAGGGATGAAATCTTTTTAGTAATAACGTATTTAATAAATTTAGGAGCGAGTTTAGCCGAATGGTATTTATCTGAAGAACTAATGGTATAGTTTCGTCTCCAAACTATATCATTTTCTTTAAAGTCTATCTACTGGTGATGTTTATTGTAAGACCTTGCATTAATTTGGGGAGCATGGTGAAGACGGTCTTGGACTTCAGTAAGAATTGGGCTAAGGGAACCTAAGTTATCAGCAAATTCCTCACGGGGAGCAAATATAATGTCAGATGAAAGGTCTTTAGCCTTATAAACGGAACCACAAGTGACTGGTTCTCGACCGAAGACAAGAAAAGCTGGGGTATATTTAGTGGATTCATTAACTGAGGTGTTAATTGCAAATTGGATCTTGTGTATGTTCAAGTCCCATGTTCTATGATTATCGTATAAAAATGAAGAAATCTCTGTAATTATGGTTTTATTATAACGCTCTACTGTATTGTCCTGAGACAATAACGAGGAGTATAATGAGTCTTGGGTATTTTATAAAATTGAAAGAGGTCTGTTATTTCATGACTCGTGAATTGAGGACCATTGTCATAATAGTTTCTGGAATACCATAAGTCATGAAAACGGAGTCTTCTAAAATGTGCTTTATAGCGGGAGATGTGGAGTTTTTTAATGGGAAAATAAGGCAATATGTTGAAAAGCAACAGGTTACTACAAAGTTATATCTATTACGTTTGTAAGTTTTTGGTAGAGGACCTATAAGATCTATGGATAAACATTGAAAAGGGCGGGAACATTGTTAAGTTTTCCCATTAAACCGATTTTTGGCTGATTTTGATATTTGTGCGCCAAGCAAGTCTCACATTTAGAAATGAAATCAGATACGTATCTGTACATTCCGGGCCAAAAGTATTTTTCTTTTAATCTTTGATAAGTTTTGAAAGTACCAAAATGAGCACAAGTTGGTGTTGAATGATTTTCGGTTATTATTGGGATTCTATATTCTTTTGGAATTACTTGTTTCCAAATGGACGTAGTTATGCAATAATGTTCCAACCCACAACTCGCCAAAAATTGAGATATCACAACCAGTGTACCTTTTTCCACATTTAAAATCATCTAGGTAAAAGTGTTCCAGTCCTTAAAGCTTATTTTTTTAGATAAAATTTGGCCCAAATGTTCCACCCCACACTTTTACCAAACAAGGATATTCATAAAGATAACAAAACATCACATGTAAATTGAAACGAATTTAGTTACCAATATTCATGAATATTATTACCTTATAATGTTTCAATGCTTTTGGAACGTTTTGATAAAACGCATACTATAATTTTGGTTATGCAAAAAACGTTTCATGTACTTTGGAACATGATTTTTTTTTTGCATATTTGTTCATTTTCTTGCAATAATGATCCACGTCTGTTTATAACAGTATTGGTCTTTAAAACCGAAAGTCATTAGCGATCCAAAATATGTGGAACATTTTAGTTCAGATCAAAATATTCAAAATTAAACGGTTGTTAGTTACCATTGAGTTGGCAACATTGTTCCGATAATTAATTAATACTCTTAGAAAGTAAATATGACCTAAATGTTTCAACAAAACTGATCAAATTAATATTAATATACGCGAGGCAAGATGACACTAAATTTTGTTCTTTGGCTGTCAATACTTACCTACAGTGCAAGTGAAACGGAACAGTATCGCTATCAAGGTCAGAAGGTACTAGGTACAGTACGAAACAGGTGTCGACAAGCAAGCACGTTTCGTCGAGTTTTCTCTTTTTATAAAATATTTTAACAGCACAGCTATTTTTAAATTATTATTTGTGAATATTAAAAATGTATTCTGATCTTAAAGGGGTGTTAGAACGTGAGTATTTATGTAGTTTGTTACTAACGATAATATAATCTGGGGTGGAGGTGGGATTTAAACTGCAGCTCGAGTAGAGAGATATATACCATGGGTCATCTGTATGAGAACTTGAATAAGTTATAGAACTTATTGGAACGGATCTTGATAGGGTGTCAGAAATTAAATGGTCTTTACCTTTACCACGTTTATGTTTTATTTCAAAGTTAAAAGCTGATAAGCGAATACTCCATCGGGCTAAACGTCCAGTTGGATTATCGAGGTGAAGAAACCACTGAAGAGCTGAGTGACAGTATATATGGTGAACTTTTGACCATTGTCTAGGTAACAACCCCAATGTTCAAGTCAATATAGGAATAAAACAAACAAATGTATGATTAAAGCTAAGAACAATTATATAAAAAAAGAAATATGTAATAATTTTAAGAACCCTAGGAAAATGTGGAATATCATTAATAGACTAACTGGTAGAATAATTAATGCGCTTGATGATATGCTACTGCAGGCATTTAAAAGTAAAGCCAAAGAATTGTGTAATAGGTTTGCCCAAGATTTCGAAAACAATGTAAAGAAGGTTCTGAACACATGTAGTGACCCCCTGCTTGACGAGAAATCATATACCAATACTCCAACTTTAGCTCTTAAACTCAACAAAATTCAAGAAAATGACATGTACAAAATAATTAATAATATGAATGAAAATAAAAGTGCAGGCTACGATAGAATAAGAGCTAAAGATATTAAATACATAACTAAAGAAATAACCCCAGTGCTCACACACCTATTAAATCAATGTATAGAATTCTCGACTTATCCAGACAAACTGAAAATAGGGTTAATTCGGCCAATATTTAAGAAAGGTAGCCGTACTGACACTAATAATTATAGGCCCATCACATTGTTACCGACTGTAGATAAAATAATTGAAAAATACTTGGGTAAAACGGTTAATGATTTCTTGTCAAGCAACGGAATCATTCATGGCAGACAATTTGGATTTCAGAAAAATAAAAACACCTCTCAATTATTAGCTTATTTCGCAGATGAGGTCAACAACCATTTGAACGAAAGGGAGCATGTTTTATTGGTGCTGGTGGATTTTAGCAAGGCATTTGACACTCTTAATCATCAAACTCTTTACAACAGGCTTCGGCAGAGTGGTATACAGGGGCCGGCCCTAAGTTTATTTAAGAACTATCACATGAATAGGTATAACATGGTCAGCATTGCTGGAGAGCAAGGTGAGATCTCGCAGGCCCTCCAAGGGACAGCACAAGGATCAATAATCGGTCCGACCGAATACCTAATTTATGTGAATGACATGTGCAACGTATTTGCCCACGCCTCGGTATACCAGTTTGCCGATGACACTTGTCTCATAATAGCAAATAAAGATTTGAAAGCTGCGGAAAAACTGATGCAGTGTGAATTTGATGTGCTATGTAGGTGGGCGCATGATGCTGGCCTATCACTTAACTACCAAAAAACTAAATTAATGCATTTGCACTCACCATATGTTAAATCTAACACAGTTCCTAAAGTTACGGCCCACGAGCACTCGTGCTTGCATGCTCATCATTCACACTGCAGATGTGAGCCACTAGAACTAGTAAAGCATCATACCTATCTTGGACTACATATAGACAGCAATTTTAACTGGGGCTCCCATATTGACTATGTGTGTAAAAAATTAAGAGCAATTTTGTGTAATCTTAGCATACTTAAACAAACAATGCCTTACAACGTACTACGCCTGCTATACATGTCATTAGCAGATTCTATAATAGGCTATGGAATTTCATGTTACGGAAGAACTTATAAAACGTATCTGCAGCGCATCTACAGTATTCAAATAAGACTGTTAAAAGCGATTGTTCCTCTAAAAGTCAAATACCAACATAGACACAACTATGACAGTCTATTTGAATACTGTAGAGTGCTGAGTGTATTCGATAAGGTGAAGCTAGCTATGGTACTAGAATACAGAGATGCTATGGGGGAATTAGTTAAATATAGAAGATCTGATAATCTGCGAAATCTAAAAGAAGGAAAGTCATTTATCACTCCAAGAAGTAATAACCTGTACGGGTCTAGAATTTGGTCAAATCTCCTACCTCATATTTTGAATAGTTTCCCCAAACATGTATTAGAACGCATGGAAGCTAAACCTGGGTCTACCAAAAATATAGTTAAAAGATTTCTTATGTCTTGTAATTAATTCTAATTAATTCTTATAAATAGCGTCCTCACTAACTTAGCCAAATAATCTTAAATAGATAAAGATTTAGGCTAAGTAAAAAATTGTAAACCCAACACAAATCTTGAAATAAACAGATTTTATTATTATTATTATTATTAAGTGATAAGATAACGCTTAAGAGTTCTCTCTCTCTGTAATTGAATAGTTTCTTTGAGTAGTGGTTAGAGATTTACTCATATAAGCTATGGGTCTTTCAACACCATCTAGCTCCTGTGTCAGCATACTGCCGATTCCGTATCCGGACGCGTCACAATGGACAGCAAAAGGTTTGGAGTAGTCAGGACAAGCTAGAATTGGAGTGGAGACTAAAGCTTCTTTAATAAAGATGAAAGCATTATTAGCTTCAGAGTTCCATTTGAAAGGAGGTGATTTCTTTGAAGTGGAAGTAAGCTTGTTTAGAGGAGCTACTATTGAGCTGAAGTTTTTTAATAAAACGAAGATACCAACTAGCTGTTCCTAAGAATTTCTTAACTTCACGTGGGGAAGTTGGGGAAGGTATGTCCAAAGTAAATGTACATATAGAAAAGCAAAACTACACTCAGGATCAAAAATACCGGGTCAGAGTGCGTTTTTCATACAAACGAGACTATTTCGAAGCCTTTGTTCCTCGCCAGAGAAGACTTTTAGTGAATTCTGATGATGAATACCGCGAGCATCGATGCAGGACTACCACAGTGCCTAGGATACCCAACTAAATGAATTTGAATTTGAGGTTCAATAGAGGAGCTCAAAAGTTTTTAAGATACCTAACTGATCTCACAATCAGTTTACACCACAGCGGGGGAGTTTGGGTCAGCATTTGGATTTCCTTAGATTTTATTGCCATTTTAGATGTTTTTCTGAACATGCACAATTCCGGCGTTAGCCGCAGATTCATTTAGTTGGGTTGTCACAGGATGCCGGATCAGGTAATGTCGCGGGATCCTGGATCAGGTACAGGAACGGGGATAGTAATAAGGAACACCAGGAGTCCAGGGCAGGGTTATTTATTAAAAAGGCCTCTAGTAATTATAATAAAAAAATAAGGCACCTGAGGACAACAACAAAGGAAAACTTAGAATAAAATAAAACTGTGGTAAGATGAATTTAAAATGGTCTTAGATATAAAAGGTATAAACTTACAATAAGTGCCATAAACAGGGTTAACAGGGTTATTCAGATGAAGGAACTTTATATAATTTACTTCACTTTTTAAATATTTATGTAATTGACTTGATTTATAACATTTTAATTATGATTGGAACTTGTTCATAGCTTGGAAACTCGTGAGCAACTGATCAGTCGTTGTGTCCAGGCGAACGTAGATTTTGAATGAACTCAAATTTAGAATTTTGATTAAAAAATAGCCATATAGGTGAATGCCAGAATCATTTTAACTGAACGAAGTGAAATATAAAAGAAAAGGTAGATACACCTCGTTACAGGGTATCCTAGGCACTGTGGAAGTCCTGCATCGATGCTCGCGGTATTCATCATCAGAATTCACTAAAAGCATTCTCTGGCGAGGAACAAAGGCTTCGAAATAGCCTCTTTAGTATGAAAAACGCACTCTGACCCGTTTTTTTTGCTCCTGAGTGTACAAGTACCTATATATGCAAAATGGAATAAAAAAAAGTGGCTAGGGAAATGTTAAACCAAACTTAGATGAAGTTATAAATAAATATTAAGGTAAATACAGATTGAGGAGGTGTATACAAACTTTGCCAAAATGTTTACCTCTGAAATTCAAAATATTAAACAAACGTAATGAAAAAATTCTTAATTCGCCAAAACTATTTTAATGAGAGCGACGTATCATTCCGTTATCAAAAGGCATCAAGCACGGATATAAAATATATATATGGATAAATTAAGCAGCAAAAACTCCCCGGAGCTGGATGGTATAAGGAGTAAAGACTTAAAAATATAACAATGAACATAAGTCCTATTTCGGCAAAGTTTGTAAATATCTGCGTATCGTCAGGTATATATCCGGACCATTTCAAAACATTAATAATCCGACCTACATACAAAAACGGCAATCACTTAGACTATGCAAACTATAGACCCATAGCTATGCTGTCAGTGATTAATAAAATAGTGGGAAAAGTTATCGTCTCGCAAATATGTAAATACTTATATAAGAACAATACAATATCTGAGACTCAGTTCAGGCGTATGCGCTGCACTGCAACCGCTTTAGCCGAGTTCACTGATGTGGTTAATGAGCACTTAACTATAGATGAATTAACGAGAGCATGAAGTTGCATAATGTAGTGGTATTGTATGTTTACAGGCATTCTACAGGGTTATTGGTAAGTCGACCTATTCCCGTTAGGAGGTGATAGGGGTGACTATTTGCGATAATTTTGACCCCATATGCATTATGCAAAAGTGAACCATTTTTGAGTTATCGCGATTTTTAGTTTTTTTTTAAATTAGTCGGAAATTCAACTTGAAAAATTTATTACAAAAAAAGTATCAATTTAAATCTTTTTTTTTCTTCTGATTTACAAAAACGATTAAACACTGGTTATTTCTCAATATTAAAACAATAACTATCGGCCTAAATTTAAAAAAGCGAGACGGAATACGAAATTTTTTCAATATTTTTTGCGATCGCTTTCCACTAAAATGCCTTAAAAACAAAAAAAAACGTTATGAAACTTGGCTTGCAGATTATTTTAAAAACTTAACTGTTTTCTTAGCTCTCCAAAAATGCATAACAAGTAGGAAATTATTTCAAAAAAAACTGAAAAAAAAATCATCACAAAGGAAGCGGGTGAAAACTAAAGTCACAAATGCCACTTCAAAAATAAAAATTAAACAACATACCGAATTTAAATCAACTTTTTTTATTTGCTTTTGTACAAGATGAACTTGTTTTTCTTATGCAATATTAAAAAAAAAAATCTGTACACGTTTGAGAATGCGAGGCCGAAAACTAAAAAATACATGTTATTTTATCAAACTCCAACATAAATTACACGAAAACAAAAATTTACCAATACATTTGGCTGACTGAAATTAGTCTGACTAACTTAAAATAAAACTAAAAATCGCTTACTTTTTCCATAAGTTAATGTTGTTAATTATGTTTACGAGTATAACAGTTAGTTTTAATTGCTCGTTAGAAAGCTGGAAAAACGTCAATGTTTTATGTGTATTCTGCACGCCAAATGTATTGATAAATTTTTCTGTTTTCGTGTAATTTATGTTGGAGTTTGATAAAAAAACATGTATTTTTTAGTTTTCGGCCTCGCATTCTGAAACGTGCACAGATAATATTTTTTTTAATATTGCATAAGAACAACAAGTTCATCTTGCACAAAAGCAAATAAAAAAAATTGATTTAAATTCGGTATGTTTATTAATTTTTATAATTGAAGTGGCATTTGTGACTTTAGTTTCCGCCCGCTTCCTTTGTGATGATTTTTTTTCAGTTTTTTTTCAAATAATTTCCTACTTGTTATGCATTTTTGGAGAGCTAAGAAAACAGTTAAGTTTTTAAAATAATCTGCAAGCCAAGTTTCATAACGTTTTTTTTTGTTTTTAAGGCATTTTAGTGGAAAGCGATCGCAAAAAATATTGAAAAGAATTCGTATTCCGTCTCGCTTTTTTAAATTTGGGCCGATAATTATTATTTTAATATTGAGAAATAACCAGTGTTTAATCGTTTTTGTAAATCAGAAGAAAAAAAAAGATTAAAATTGATACTTTTTTTGTATTAAATTTTTCAAGATGAATTTCCGACTAATTTAAAAAAAAACTAAAAATCGCGATAACTCAAAAATGGTTCACTTTTGCATAATACATATAGGGGTCAAAATTATCGCAAATAGTCACCCCTATCACCTCCTAATGGGAATAGGTCGACTTACCAATAACCCTGTATATTAGAATTTTCTATTTTCGGCATTTCATATGTCTGATTTTAATGTATCCCACACAATTATCAGAATAATGTAGTTTACGTTTTTGCTGTACTTACATATTAGAAAAAATATTAGATAAAAACTTAGCCTTGTAACCGAGTTAGATGCAATTAGATTAGTAACTTAACTTTGTCTTAATTTGGTTTGTATAAGTAGGTATAACACAACTTAAACTTGACTGTGAGCGCACTCTTCGCCAACAAACTGCCCTCAGTTTGGCGATTTTGTTTGTATACCTACCACCTAAGTTGTTTTTGAAATAAATAAATAAATAAAAATCAAAAAAAAATGTATAAATTCAAATATATGTCAAATGCCTATAAGGTAAGGTTATTCGCATTAAAGGCGAAAAGAAGATTCCACATTTTTTACACAGATACGAGTACAAACGTTGAACTTATTAACCCTTTGCAATAAACAGCTGACATGCTACACAGCTAGGTGCCGTAGCATTTTTAACCAATTTTGAATTTATGTATGTAATTATTCCGACTATAATGAAAAACGTACTTTATGTTTTTTTTTTGTGTAAAACATAGATTGGGAAAGTATGTCATTTGATTGTATGCATTTTGATGTGTACCTACCCTATAGGTGATTTGATAATAGGTACCTTCTGAAATCATTCTATGGAGTTTTTATGTTTGATGTTTCTCGAAAATACTGAGTACGGTGTGACTAGGCAAGTAATACACAAGAGCCAAGCTAGTGATATACAAATTGCACGAATACCAATAGGAGGGACCCCGAGCCAGCCCGAAGCCCAGCCGCCGCCCAGCCCCTTGCGCTGGCGCGCCAGCAGTTGCACTGTTAGCGTGTACGTCACCAGCATCACCGCCAGAGGGATGTAGAACGATACAATCGAGCCAATTGACTTGTACAGTGGATCGGGTATCTGACAAACCCCGTCAACTAACAGCGATTCCACATCCTGTAAACAGAACAATAATTAGAACTTGGTCGAATTATTTAAAATATAACTACAACTTTTTTAGACTTTGTAAGTATCAAATTGACATACTCGTAGGTTTCAAGTATTATTTGCACAATATCAATTTGCATCTATTTAGGATTCCGTATGAAAGCTAAAAACTTTTATAAAGGGTGTCCTATATTTATACAAGTCTTAAACCAACATCTCTCTAGACAAGCCCTTGCTCTTTTTATACAACTTAATATGGGTTTTGCAAGTGTCGTAAAATATCTTAATTACAGTAAGTTGCGATTATCTCTATTTGAGATAATCGCAACTTACTGAAATTAAGATATTTCGAAGCAATATTTTATTCCACAGTTTATCATAGTAACCGGCCTTCCACGTGGATGACATCGACCTGGAATTGTAGCAGCCGAAGGCGCCCAGGCATACAGACATACACATATACACACATTCACTAACTAACACAAATTTGCCTATATCGCCCACGCTTAGGTGTAAGGTTAATCTTAACCGTGACAGTTAATCTTGGTACCGGTGTATTCGCTGGTCGAACTTTGTTAGGGACTTTGGAGAATAGTCTATTCTTCGATGAGACCTGCCGCGTTACTGCAGTTTCTGTTGAACTATTTTGGCCCGGGGCATACTTGTTTTCATATCACTCAATGAGCCCAGTATCTGAATAACAGTTTGCTTGAAGCCCGGACGAATAGCTTACAATTTTTTGGTAGCAGAGCGTGGTTATTGGCCACATTAGAAGCCGTAGAACAGACCATTTTTAAATAATAGTGTTTTGAATATTTTCTTAGTAACTTGGTACCGGTATCAACTGCGGTAATTGTGTTTTATAAGTCTGTAAGATATTGTGCTGTGTGGAAGGCATTGATATAATTGATTCTACTGCATTTGTTTGGGGTATTAAGCACCCTCACATTAAACTAAACTAAGGGCCGTAATAATGAGGCTAGTCACAATATACGTCAAAGTAAACGCCAAATCATAGAACACTGTCATTTTTGACGCATCTCGAAACGAGCATTAGAGTTGAGATCAGTTTATTAATACGGGCCAGTCGCGAGGCGTTCGTACAAGCCGATTATTTCCGGCTTTACCAAAAATTCCTATGCATAGAGTAGGTATACAAACAAAACGTAAAACCGACACACGCCATACACCTACATACACCTACATACACCTTTTATTGCTCCGGCTTGTCTATTTATTTACGTGACGCTTCGCCACTGATACGGGCCATTTGGTATTAATTAGAAAACATACTTTTGGTTTAGCGGCAAACAGGGTCAGACTTCAATAACTATCTTATTCTAATTATTGAGACTGTGTTGAACTTGACTGTTTAGTGCAACAGGGTTGTGGGGGATATTCCCACCTATTTGTGCCCATTTTTATCAGACTTTTTTTGTTTATTTATGTTCAAACTCAAAACCACATGATTTTTAGGTTATTTATAGATTAGATTTATTTAGTTTGAATTTATGGTTATAATAATAGAATATCAAATGACTTAAGGAACAATACGAGGTAAGTTGTTATTAATAAGTGTTAAATGCTTGAAAATTTCCAGGCTTAATTGGTATTTTTGTATTCTACTATCTGTCATGGACAGTAACCAAGATCTTTTGGAAGGAATTTCATACTTTCGGTAAATAAATACTTAACTAAGTATTTCTAATAAAATAATTTATTTTAGTTTCCGACCAACAATTGACATACTTAATTTTTTATCCGCCCTTTTATCCAGTCAGAATCTAATGATGGGATCAATGATGAATCAAAGAAACCCCTCAAAAGTTATACGCAAACATACAGCGATTTTGTTACTTCTTGTAAGACATTAAGGACTTGCTTTCTAAAAACACCTCTCGGTGAAGAGGATAAAAAAGTATACCTAACCATTAATATGCCCGGAACTATACAATGATACACCGCCGGGGCAATATGCGGCAGCTCTACGAAAAATTGCCTAAGATCGTGTGGCCAGTGATAGAAACGTTATGATTACATTACGAGTATACCGCGAATTCTGTAATATTGTACAAAACACAGATGATCTAAAAAATTACGTATACCCCGAGGTACAAAACAACATAAGTAATAGACAGTGTTTGTGCGCGACGGCAATATTAGCACCGACAAACGAATTTACCGTCGAGTGGATAAATGAAAAAAAATATGTCTCACGTAGAATAAGATGTTGTGGAATATCTTTTGGTAGACAATGTCATAGACACCTAGCCAGTCACGTCCTACACTTAGAGTTCCTGATCTTTTTGGGGAGGTATCGGGAGTGCCCTCCCGTACGATCATGCTTAAAGTTGGTGTCCCGTTAAATTTCGAACTCAATATCACATGTGTTCAAAATATCATTCTGGCCAGGGAGGACGTCAAACTATAGAATTACTTAAAACTATTAACTTACTTAACTGCGATAAACGAGTTCTAGACTAAAAAAGTCGCGGGCAAAAGCTAGTTAATATAAAATACCAATCAATATAACTATTAAAGCGTAAATTTCCATGACACATAAGTTATAAAACATATAAAATTAAAATCAAATCAAATCAATGAATGAAATCAAAAAACATAATGCACGTATTATAAATAAAACAGTTTTTTTTTCACCTCGAACGCCAAGGCAGGAGCAAAGCTTCCATTTTGGACGTCTAACATAACCTAACAGAGTCGGTTCTACCCTCATTTATCTTTGTCGTTGCATTATCTGGATAGTTAAAATAAATTACAAGCAAGAGTTTCTAGGCATTTCAAAAAATTATAACCTCGATGGCCACGGCAAAGCCGCCGCTGATGCGTTGTAAGGTATTGTTCGATCTGAGGATACCTTACCAAATTTCGGTTTTCTGGTGGTCGATTCTTTCAGTACCTATTGAGTTTAGCATTAGGTCTTATAATGCTTATAATAAACGATAACATGTATTATGGTCGCTATATGCCATGTATGTTATACGAACAAAAATTAGGCAATGTGAGTGTTAATTAAAAAAACATTATATAAAATTAAAATTATTCCGACCGTTACCGTGATTCCGTATAAGAATATAGATTTTGTTATTATACTTTAAGTGTTTTATATCTTTTAAACGTTTTGTTGTGATTTTGTAGTTATATGTCGTGAGACGCACCCCTTCCGAACGCGGCCGTGGTATTATTGGACTATCAGTTAATCCGGTCAGGTAGGAATTCATCCAGTAATGGCCTAGAGCAAGGTCCCCTATCAAGACTAGATTACCTATTTAGAAATTGGAATTATCAGGAGCAGGCCTTCAGGCCAGGCTACTCAACCATGTTTTTGGTACATTTGGTTTTATTGGCTTGGCATCTCGGTGCATAACCTAGAGGATTTTGTTGCGAAACGAGTCTCACAGAGCCAGAGCTCTGAGACCCCGCTGATCTGGAGGCATGTTCCAGGAGAACTAAACCCAGATCGCTGCGCTTTGCGAGGCTGCGAGGCTCCTGCGCTTGTAAACCATTCTCTTTGGTGGGCACCAGATTGGTTGACGTATTCTGAGGCGTCCTGGCCCCAGAATTCCTCTCTCCAGAGGCATTGCCAGGTTTACGGATACTATACAGGTTGGTTCTCTAAATACAGGACACAAATATCCAGGCTATGTTATTGGTACTAATTATGAATTTTGTTACTAGGTAATTGCTAGTAACATTTTAATCGCTCTTACTCAAGTCGAGGGAAAAAGAGGAAAAGGAAGACCTACGCTTACTTACGTAAGCCAGATAAGGTAGATGGCCCAAGTTGTTTCGTATCAGGAGGTGGAAAATCTGGCAGAGAGCAAAGAAAAGTAGCAATTACTCCACCGACAAGAGTCTCTTAAAGTTAAATGATGATGATCAACTCACGATTATTTTTAAGTCTCCACTGTCGTAAAAGTTAAGCTTTTAATCTCGGTATATTTATGTGTTTTCATTTAAGATATTTGTCATATTTTTAGGGTTCCGTGCCAAAAAGGAAAAAACGGATCCCTTATAGGATCATTCGTGAGTATGTCTGTCCGTCTGTGGGTCACAGCTAATTTGCTCTGAAAGGACGGGACCGGTTGAGTTAAAATTTGGTACACATATGAAAATTGAGGACCCAAACCCAGAAGTGCAAAATGAATATGATTATTTTTTTAAATAAGGGTCTTTTTTGAAGGAGAAATCAGGAAATTAAAAAAAGCTTTTGCAATCCTACCAAAAAAGGGCTTATTATGAGGGTGTCAAATATAAGTTTTTTATTATTGTAAAATGAATACTTTTATTTTATTCAAGAAAGATAACGAAAATTGAACATTCGCTCCCCACCTGATGTCCAAATTACAGAGACTAAAATACATTGAAAAAATACAAAATATACTCGTAGTTCATTGCTTGTAGATAACAGGAAAACTTATAAGAATTCTACACTAAAAAAACGTACGTACGTAACCCTCTCCACGCGAGTTCAACTCTCACTTGGCCGGTTTTTTGTATGTACTTACGAGTATATTTAGTTTTAGTTGTATGAGATTGAAGACACGTAACGAAGGAAAATTACACTTTTAGAGGGTGCCATGCTAGTAATTGATTGTAAAATGATTGAGAAATGATTGTGTTTTATTTTTTGTATCAGTGTTGATTTATTTCTTACCTGTGAATACATGAGGCTTAACGGCACGCTCATAGCCGTTGATGCGATCCAAACAAAAGCAATTTTTACAGTAACTCTTTTTCTAGTTTTATTGCGGCCGAATTTCATCGGATACCGGAGCGAAAGATATCTGTAAGAAAAATAATAAATAGCAATATGTTAAAATTTAAACACTTAATTAATGTAGATTTTTAAGAACTATTAATAATTCCACATAGTTTGCGCAATTTCCGATACAATCTTCTAACATTCACGGCCGGCTCCGATTAAAATACGCACGAGTTTTCTGAATTAATCACTTTTAAAAAAGGTTTAAAGGTTAGTTTTTGTTAACTAAGAAACTTTTTTGCTTAATACTGTGAAGCGTCTCATCTGTGGGTATGTTTAAAGATCAGCATTATTTTCTTAACGACACTCAAAAACCAGCTTAAGAAGCTTGAAGTTTGGTCCGTTTTCGTTTTGTTGCTAACTGGTGTGAAATTGTAGGGTTTATTTAGTGAGTCATGAAGATTGACCGCTGCATAAGCGGATGTTTAGTTGCTTGGAAATATATATAGGTATGTATCAGAACTAAAGGTACAAGTCTGATCAATATGTCAAGCAAATTTTAACTCAATACGAGAACTCTTACAAAAGTTGTAGCCATTATCAGTACCGTGGTCGCGCGTGTTTTGACCCATGATTTCCTGCCCCGAATGGAATGCTTAAAGCTCGTTCATCGATTGATTGCAATAGTAAAGAATATTAATAACGCTTCTTTTTATGCTATATAAAATAAGGTGCTGATTGATGTACTACAGGTTTATGAAACTCTTTTATTTATTTTTCAAACTGTAATAAATATCAGTGACAGAACTTTGGAACCGACTAGGTATATATTGTCACAGCGGTTAAAGTGACAAGGTATTAAAGTGTACAAGTATTTATGAAATCTACTGTACTGTAAGTTGGAAAGTACCTAAATAGCCGGTGATTTTGCATCATCTCAACATGCCTTATACTTTTGGACGATATTAACAATGTAAGTTTCTCGGTTTGCTATGTTCTTTCGAGTCGACCATCGTCGATTGCAAATATTTTTGCGAATCTGGCGCTACAGGTGCTATAAGAAATCCTAAAATATTAGGCAGAGGCGACGAAATGGAAAGTTAGTAAACTTAATGGCTAAGTTTATTGTAAAGAAAAACCAAACCAATACTTATTTCTTGTACGTTGGTCACTACCAATATTCATGATCGAATTATTTATTTTTAAAGATAAAAGCTGACAATTCTTACAAAAAGCTTTTTAAACCCCGATCAGCAACTTGTATGCAAAGATACATTTAATGACGACCGTCTGTGACTTTTAAGGGTTCTGTACAAAAATGGTGAGACTGCGGTGTCTATCCGTCTGTATATCACAGCAGTTTTTATCTGGAACTATAGAAGCAATCAACTTTAAAAATGGTATAGTTGTTTGTAGTAAAAACAGTAAATATGAAATCATTTTTCTAAGTATTTGAAAAGGAATCTACTAATGGGGGGTTGAAAAATGAAAGTGATTTGATTATAGCAAAGAGGGTGTCATATTGGGCGCTCAAGCTGCAAGCTCCAAAGCAATTTTTCCTATATTTTTCCGTGACGTACTTTTTGATTTATTGCCAAAAATTTACAAAAAGTTACTGTCCCTTTCTTATCTCCGAAGTATGTGGACCAAAAAATCAAAATTATCAAAAAACTTGTGTTAATAATATGTGTTAAAATTTAGGGTTGTCAAAATGGACTTTATTATAGGTATTGCATAGAAAATAAAGTTCATAACAAAATGAATAATTTATTTTTCGTTTCCCATCCATATTTTCTTAAATACGGAACCCTCGATGTTGACCTTTTTTAATTTCGACCCTATTTCTAACCTTGTATACATTTTCCTTTATTCACTTTTTGGTAAACAAATTTTAAACGATAGGTTTGCAGGGAAACCTTTTTGTCACTCAATAAGAAGTGCCATAATCACATAAAAATATTGGCATGGCAAAGTAAACCCTGAGCCACACTTGAATGGGTCTTACGGACTTGTCTTCGGCTCACAGATATTTTATCTGCACTGGGTGTGGCGTAAATAACCCATTAATTGTCAAACAGAGCAGGAATAATTACCTATGGTACAGTTATGAAAATATCTGCTATAATTGGATCAAAAGAAAAAAGATGTAATGCTTGGAATGTCGCAGCGTCCCTATACATGATTTAAAAACTAACGAAGCGTAAAGTTATCAAATCGATTCTGGTAAAAAAATGTTTTTCGGTTACCCAACAAAACAAATGGGTACAGTGATATAAATAATTCGCTGCTGCATGCATGAAAATGGTAGTAACATATGGTTTTGTTTATCGGTATGTTAAATCAAGCTTATGTCCAGCCACACACAAACCTCAAGTTTTCATTTTCATAACTATACTTATTAAAAAAAAACATTATGATGTTCATATTTGTTCGCGCAGCTGCAGATTTTATGTTTAAACAAATATCATCACCACAGAAAGTTTATATAGAGATTTTATTGAATAAGTCAACCTGTCCACGCTGATTGTACACAGATGCATAATGGAAGCCGTGCAAAGGAGGACGTCCAAACATATCCACAGCAAGCAGTACACGGCAGGCAGCTGGAAGTGTCCTTTAACAAAAAATACATGTGAATTAACAAAATAACGTTTTTAGGCTTTCCTTCCAAAGAATACCGTGAAAATGAAATTGTAACTATTGAAAAATTTACCTACGACACTTGCTTGAAATGAGTCTAGTTAAAACAGTTTTTACAAACAAAAAAACCATATGATTCCTACGACAGTTTGCCTGCATCTCCTTTGGTTTTGAAATTGCATGCCCGACCATGCCCAGTGTAGGGTTCCGTCACCGTTACTATAACCCAAAATACAAAAAAAGTATGTCCCAAAATGCTAAGTACTTATAATATTTTTTTTTTATTTTTTTTTTTGGTTAAATAAATCTTTTATTTATTCGAAAACTTATTTGCACAAAATACAATAAAGTACAAATGGCGGGCTTAAATCCCAATGGCATATTTCCTTCAGTTAAGACCTTTAGTATATGTAGTTTTGGCTTAGAATTAGCACTTTAAATCGTATTTTTTCACAAATGGATCCCTTAAGCGAACACTTGTTTTCACAAACCCGGAATATTGTTGAAAGATCTATCCAACGTCACCCTACACAATGGGGTAGACGAGGGAAAAAAACATCCCTCGTCACGTTCAGTGGAGGCAGTACCCAAAAAAATTTATTAGCACTTATTTTACCACTATGTCGGCATGACTTTTATGTATATTCATTACTAACAGCTTACAAGAATTAACAGTCTCTGAGCTAAGCTGTGGACGGATGAACGGAAGGACGGACATTGCGTAAAAGGACGTAACTAAAAACACTGTATATTTCATTATAAAGATCTGAATAAATAAAATCTAATGTTACCCTTATTTTTACCCAACCGCTCGATGGAGGGTTATGTTTTTCGAGCTAATGTATGTGTGTATGTACCTAAGTTAGTAAGTAGGTACATATAATAATCTAACATAATGTAAATATGTTGACGGATTGTAGCATACGAGTAAGGTGGCATTCAATTATCGACATCATTGTCGAAATGATATGGGGCATATTTATTTTACAATATGGCGTCTGCATAAAATATATACAGGGGGGATAATTATTTTTAATAAAATAGGTCTCAAATAAAACCTACTAAATAGCAGATTACAAATATATACACATAACAATACTTTGATGCTACGATTTTGACAAGAATATCAAAAAAAGATTACGATTTACTAAAAAAACAGGAAAACAATATACCTATTAACTCATTAAATTATTGCCATATTAAAACTGATAATTGTGAAATATGCACATTTACAATATTTACAAAAAACCTGTGTCAATTATTAAAAAATACGATTAATGCTTTTGCGTATATTTAGTTGATAAGTTGGTATTAGCGTTCACATGATTTTATAAATACTCGTCTAGTCCATTTAGCGTTTTAATGAAATCCCCCAAATGTAATTTCTATAGAGCCTGAGAAAATGTGTAAATGTTGGAGGCTGAATGTATTATTTAGTTAATACTGGCATAGTAATGCTATTACACGTATTAAATAAGGACCTAGCAACGGCATAGTTTGGTTTATTATTGTGTTTTATGATGTCACCCGTGATTCTCATGTACAGAATATAACTTTGTCCACACCTGCGTCCACTTTATTTATTTAACATTAACATCTGGTCATGGGCATTGGTCTACCTACGTCATGTGTGTAATGTAATTTTATTGTAACTTTAATTTTGTGTTATAAATTGTGATTTAAAAAAAATTGAAAGCGATGGGTATGTCGGACGTAAATTCATCTGGTAAGTATAAGTGGAATAAAAAAGCTAAAGGTCAATTTTCAAACGATCAGTTTTTCGGTCCCATAGCTATATTTCCAAGTACATTAAACTCTCTATGTTTAATGTACTTGGAATTATAGGTGGTCTCATATATATTTGCATTTTGTGCATTTTAATCTACTTGAATTATATTTAACAGTTTACTAAATATTAATTGATTTCGAAAGAATGGGATTTAAAATCTTAAAAGTGGCGAAATTTACCTCTTTTTGCGGGTTACTATCATCTCGTCTAAAACGCAACTGGTAGAAGTAGCATCTGGTCTAAGTATCATCTCGTCTAAATCGCAACGGATCGAAGTACCACTTGGTCTAAAACGCAGCTGGTCTAAGTATCATCTCGTATAAATCCGGTCTAAGCAAGTTCCTTACGCCTAGTAGTAAGCAAAATGAATACATTTTAAGTTTAACGGGGTAATTTTAATAATTATAAAACAAACCGCATCTAACCTAGGTTTAGTATTAATAAGTATCTAATGAAAATAAGTTATTATAAGATCATTTTTATCGCAGATCATATTTTGTTGTCATTGCTTAATTTTTGATTCATGTAATTTATCGACACAAATTAAAAGTCGACAGAGTAAAGCACTGGCGAAGTAAGAGACTAGTAACATTATACGTAAATGAGGAATAACAACGTACATTAATTAAACGTCTCTTTCTGACGCATTTGTGAAAGTTATAAGGACAAATGTTGTATTTTCTTTATATTTTGCCAGGTTCCTATGCTGTAGTTATTGTTCTGAGATCGGAATTACTTCAGATGGTAAAGATAAATACTGGCCACTTTAGATTATAGGTAGTTTGACTATTGTCATGTAACTTTTGTCATCCTATTATTTTCAATTTTCCTGCAGTAAAGTATGGCATGTTTATGGCTATAGAGTATAGATACGACATAAATAAAACTAATAATAAGAGGGATAACAGTAGTTGTGCAACCCGTGAAAATACAGTGCGTCGATCAAATAAGACCCAGGGAGAAAAAATGTAGAGACGCCCCCAAGCCTGCAGAAGAAATAAATTTAGGAATGAAGTTGATGTAATAATTGATTCGTGTAAAAAAAAAGTCTTCAAAAATGGTTCTGGCCTCTAACGTCCAGTTCCTCAAACGTCCGATCGTCGAAGGAATCTTCGAACGTCCAATCCTCGAAGGTCCATTCTCGAACGTCTATTCCTCGAAGGTCCGTTTCCCCAAACATCTGATCCTCGAACGTCCAATCCTCGAAGGTCCATTCTCGAACGTCCAATCCTCGAACGTCTATTCCTCGAAGGTCCGTTTCCCCAAACATCTGATCCTCGAACGTCCAATCCTCGAAGGTCCATTCTCGAACGTCCAACCCTCGAACGTCTATTCCTCGAAGGTCCGTTTCCCCAAACATCTGATCCTCGGACGTCCAATCCTCGAACGTCTATTCCTCGAAGGTCCGTTTCCCCAAACATCTGATCCTCGAACGTCCAATCCTCGGACGTCCAATCCTCGAACGTCTATTCCTCGAAGGTCCGTTTCCCCAAACATCTGATCCTCGAACGTCCAATCCTCGGACGTCCAATCCTCGAACGTCTATTCCTCGAAGGTCCGTTTCCCCAAACATCCGATCCTCGAACGTCCAATCCTCGGACGTCCAATCCTCGAACGTCTATTCCTCGAAGGTCCGTTTCCCCAAACATCTGATCCTCGAACGTCCAATCCTCGAACGTCCAATCCTCGAACGTCCAACCCTCGAACGTCCAATCCTCGAACGTCCAATCCTCGAACGTCTATTCCTCGAAGGTCCGTTTCCCCAAACATCTGATCCTCGAACATCCAAACCTCGGACGTCCAATCCTCGAACGTCCATTCCTCGACGGTCCATTTCCCCAAACGTCAAACACCCCGTACCTACATTAATTTCTTACTGATAATAACCTTGATTGTTTGATTAAATATTAGGACCTAAATAAAACCACGTGCTGTGCAGGGTCCGCCCGGATCGCTACGACAATCTTATCCATTAACCATCCGCCAAGCAACAGTGTTCGCATTGTTGTATTCCGGTGTATGGATAAGACAACCAGTGAAATTACTAGCATAGAGGCTTTCCATCCTAATACTCAGGGTTTTTGAGGCCTTATTATATTATGTTATAGTCTTGAGTATTCAAATGTCTATGGGTCTCAGATTCCACTTACCATCAGGTGGCCTGAGTGATCGTGTGCCTTCTCCTTGGCATAAAAAAACTCGCACTTTTTTTTGCACAAGATTCATCTGGGAGCTAGTGAGGGGTCGTATACCGGTATCATACCGGTATTATTAATCTCAATTCATAAGGCAGTAGGTAGTCCCACCGGCGACGATGAGCGAGAAGCGATTAGAGCTAGAAACAGCGATCAACTATAAATATATCCGTCTTTTACCGACCCGGGATCGATATCTTTTGTTCGTTTCTCGAGCGAGAAAATAGTCTATAGTTAATCGCTTTCTCGCCCTTGGTGGGACCACTGCCTAAGCAGAGCTCGGACAGACCGTCGCAAAACAAATACACTGAGTAGACACAGTCTTTAATGAGGTAGGTACTAATTATGTAACTTTTAAAACATATTTTTTTCACACAACTTAAATATTTCATACTTAGAATAAAAAAGATAACTAAATAATCTAATACAAAATCATCTCGACATTACATTTTAACACTAAGTACTACTTATCGACACAATGGAACCCTGACCAATTACAGTTAAAAATCAAATTATAAGATAGTTTCTGCTGCTGACTGTACATCACTACTGTATACTTTTCTTAAAAAAATATCAGGCGTAAATTTATAATTTTCTTCAAAACAGCTTTAGGTTGTATTGCATCATTATGAACACTGCTCAAAAGTTTGAATATTTTTTATCAAATGATATGTCAGTTAGCCTGCTATTTTTTTTTGGCTTGACCAATACTGATCTCATTATATTGTTATCATGTGTGTTGCTTCTCTTTTTATACACTGCAAAAACAAATAAATATTGGGGGTTTGAGGCAATTTCAAATTGATCCGATGATGCCTACCCTCCAAAGAATTGTTTGTTCGATTTTGAGCTTCATGTGCACAGGTTAACATTTCCGGCTTATTTTTTTTTAACCACTGTTGTTTAACATACTTTTGGAAACGTTTTCCATTCGATGTTTGGGGTGCACTCTCTTCAATTGCAGACCACCCTTCACCAATTTTATTTGAAGGTAGTAACGGTAACAGAGCAGTCAATCTAGTGGTGTTCCTGCCTTCTCTGCTCATTTCTTGTTTCAACTTCCTAGATTTTTTCCAACTGGCTCTATTATAATGAAATAGACAGCCAGATATATTTGCATTTGGGAAAATAATGCGTACTGCGTTAATCTGGGCTTGTTCGTAGTCGCTTTTAAATTTAGCAATATTAAGTCCAAGTTTTTCTTTTAATAGCCTAAAAAAACGACGGTAAGTTTGTTGCTTTTTATCAGGCAATAGTCGTATATGGGATACGACTGGTATTACATTTATTGTGTCCAGGAGTGGAATGATAATCCAAATGTAGCACGTACATTTGGGCGAACGGTGTCGGAGCAGATTTGAAAGTTCCATCAGCTAGATAGGAACCTTTGGAATATTTGATAATGTTTTTACATATCGGCGATGAAAATATAAGAATTTTGTCTTCAACACCGTCTTCGCACACTAAAAAATTGTCGAGCAGAGTTCCGGATAAGTGCACATCCTCCAATTTATGAAACGTTAGTTTATTAAGGCTAAATACTTTTTTCTTGCACCGTAACAAGAGTTTTTTTTTCTGTAAATGCCGGTATATACGTAGCTAATTTTTTGTTCTCGTTAGTCTTGAGAAATTCATTGAAATTGTTTGTATAGGCCCCAGGTCTTCGCACACATCTCTTTTGATCTTATCAACCACCATATCTATTTTATTCTGAAATCCATCTGGATAGCACGTATGTTCTTTTTCCCGTAAAATTATATTATCAACAGCTAACGTAGTCACGTGAGCTGCCACAGTCGTGGCAGTACAAATTGATCGATTACTGCATCTCCACAGCGTAGTGTTGCTTTTTTCATTTATCGTGCTCAAGTTATATCTACACTTACGCCACAGTAAAAGTGTCTTGCCTTTTCGGCTTGTTATAAAAGTAACATCCATTTTCACTTATAAAGATCAACTGAAAAAGCCACATTTGTTGCACAGATTTTACTGACATTGACAGTAATTAATTCGAATCCATTCTATGACGAGTATATGATTATCATCAAGTGGCCAGTATCATTGTTATCTAAAGAGTTAATAATAGGTAGGCAAGTAGCAATAGAGAAATTGGCATTCCAGGAAATAGACATTCCAGGAAATAGACATGCAAGGAAATAGACATTCAAGGAAATTGAAGTTCCAGGAAAATGAACATGCGAGGAAATGGACCATGGATCCCAGAATGTCAAAAAATATGCCCCGGTGGAACAAATTTTCTTAGTTATTATTCAATTTCAAATAATAACAGTTTATTATTAAATTTCTTCAAGTTCTTCAAGTCAAATTATTCAAGTTCTTTTACATTTCCAGATCATCACTTTCCCAATTTTTCACATTTCCAGATCAACACATTGCCAAATTTTCACATCCTCAGTTCTCCTCAAGCCCAATTCTTCCCCGCCAGACTTAACTTATTAAATTTCTTCAAGTTCTTCAAGTCAAATTATTCAAGTTCTTTTACATTTCCAGATCATCACTTTCCCAATTTTTCACATTTCCAGATCAACACATTGCCAAATTTTCACATCCTCAGTTCTCCTCAAGCCCAATTCTTCCCCGCCAGACTTAACTTCACATTATTCTGTCACATCAATGTGAAGGATAAGCAACTTTATTCCTGATCTTCACTTTTACACTCGCACTATTTACTGCCACACTAATGTGAAAGTCAGGAAAATACTATTCCTAACATTTACCTTTTTTCTCTCACATTCAAAAATTTTATGACCAATGGCCACACTGATTTATTTAAAAAAATATCTAACTTATCGTTAATAAGTATATAGTTGTTAAGGTCGTCTCGACGCATACTATCCAATACGCGTCATGTCCAATACGCGTATTGTCCAAACTTGGTAGGTACTTGATCCAATACGCAGTATATCCAAACTCGTCCTTGAATCCACTTCACGTTCTCCGCAGTAATGTACTATTATCGAATAAAGAGCCCGGTGAAAGTCGTCTTTTATTCGGATCCTCTACTATAAATCTCGATGCCAAGCTTCTTTCTTTATACCGATTAGCCGTATTCACACTGTATACTTATTTTACCGTATGTCATTTATTTCTTAGTGGCTAAATCTTGACGTTTGATTACGCTCTGACGTAATCCAAGAAGTGCCTTGTTTTTAGTTGTGGCGCTTATACATACTAACATACAAATTAAGTATAATAATAAATTCGTCGATCGTGACTTTGTTTTATTATTTTTTGGTCAGTAGTATATACTTCTCCGACTACACTTTACGTGGCATATTGACAAAGAATAGGGCATGTGAAAAACAGAAAGTGTGAAGAACTGGGACTGTGAAAAACTGAAAATGTGAAGAATTGGGCTTGAGGAGAACTGAGGATGTGAAAATTTGGCAAACCAATATCAGCAATTAATTTTACGTCTTCGGTTTATACGAAAATGACCGCAAACTTGCCTTAGTAGCCACCAGGACGAGGATAGATTTTTTTAAAGACGAAATGTGGCGGCTATCTTTGTACCCCGGCCTCCCCGACTAGCCACACGTTTCTTATTGCCTCCCGGACTAGAAATACTACTCCAGGAAATTATGTGATGAAGATCAAAGCATAATGATCTTTTTTAGGTACACTTCATAACTGCCTCCACTATACCGATCGTGACCTACCGAATTGTCACTAAAACATTCAAATTTTAAAATCAAAATACCAAACAATGGCACTGTGAGTAAACCTAAAACAGGTTAAGTACCTGTAAAAGAGGCGAAATATACAAGCGATTTTTGACGTAAATCGTCGCGCTTTGTAACGATAATGTTTCGGCTACCTATATCCTAAAAATTATTTCGTGTCTGAGCAATGTTCTAAAATCCGGGTTCACCCAGCCCACGCCGCTGCGTCCCGCTCCCACCCGCAGCGAGAGGTTGGGTACCTACAGAGTGGAGGCGGGTGTCAAACAAAACAAATACCGCCATTATTATTTTTACGGTTCGTATGTCTTGTAGCGTCCTCATGAGTAGCTGCACAATTTTATACCTTGTCGCTTGAATGCCTTTAACAGATAAGTGAACCATTATAATCATGACTTTAAAGTGACCAAACGTGCAACTACTTATAGAGTCGAACGTAAATATCTAATTTACTTGTAAAATGCTTTTAATCCATGATGTTTGATACTTTTGCGAAGACTTTAGATTTTTATATTGTACCTTTTTATGGTTCAGTGTCTGTCTATATATGAGTATATATAACCATCACAGCAGTTTTTTTGATGTCAGATTCCAGGTAGGTCAGATTCCATGCACGTCATTTTCTACTTAAGTCATTTTCCAACTAGGTCAGATTTTGACCTGTTTATGGGATGTCGGGGTGAGGTCCTATTTCTTATTTTGCCACGTGTGAAATAATGCAAATTATTATCGGGACGAATTCTTCTATATGTAAAGTCATCATCATAATTTTACCAATTTTTAATTTTCCGAATGCCTCATTTTCCTAATTATAGATAGTCCGAATTCCGTATTTTTGTAATAAGTACAGTCATACATATTATATATGACTAAAGAAAATTTATCATTATATACAGGGTGGAAAAAATCTATGGGCCCTGGAGGGGAACTACCTTAAATCCTTTAGTTAGCTCATTTTACTGAAAGGAAACATTCCTTTATTTTTAAAAAGAAACAAAACTGCTTTTAACGATTTTTAAAATTTTGCTTGTCTCACCCGGGAATCGAACCAACTAAAAATAAAAACCCAGCATACAATTTGTCTAATAAACATTTATTTGGTCATTGAAATAAAAAAGTGAAAACTAAAATTTATTTTATTTTGTCATCAATAAGAAAAACATAAACATGAAACATTTTTTCACGTAATTTAACTGATAAGTTGCTCGAAATGACCCCCCCTCGTTCCGGATACACAAATTTAGTTTACGTTGAAATTCATTTCTTGTAGCCCTCTGGAAAGTGTTGTGGTGTATGCTCCTAATAACATTTTCTACCGCAACCCTTAATTCTTGTACAGTGTTATAACACGTTATGTAAACTTCATTTTTTACATGACCCCATAAAAAGTAGTCCAGAGGCGTCAGGTCCGGACTTCTCGCTGGCCATCTAACACGTGAACAGTACTAGGTATTGTTAATAAAGAACTTGTAATAAATATTCATAATAAGTATTCATGGGCATCTCGTAAAACAGATGAGTGTAAGACCAAATGTTTATTAGACATTTTATCCTGAACAATAATCCTACCTTTTTTTATAATAAAATAACGAGGGTTTAATTTTTTATGTTTAGTATGAAATTAATATTAATATGCGGCATTTATGGCTATGAAGAATGAAGAGAAGATGTCCACTTTGGTCGCGTATTTACTCTACTCATTTCGTTATGTTTTATAATCAATAGATCTGATCTGATACCGTAACGGAATTTGGTGTGTCGTATTTCCAAAAACAGTGGATTGTAAAATTAGTTTCAAATGTGTGGTGTTGCATCTACGCTATGTATTTGACGAGCTTTTAATTTATTCATTCAATATACATTGCCTGTGGTTCAGTTGGCTATATCTGGTTGACCGGATCACGGTTTTTTTTTAAAGTTCATAGTTGATCAGGCCATTTCTTTTTTCAATGAACCGTGGTACAGTGGGCCGGAACTGAGTTCTTATTCCTATTTTTTTAAGCCTATTTGTGTCCTACTGGTGGGGCTCTTCCGGCCACTTGCTGAGGAATGCCTACAAGTCAAGCCGCCATCTCTGGCTAGGCCTGCCTCGTCTATGTCGCCCATTTTGCGGCATCCGCTTCCGAGTACATGCGACAGACGTGACCGGTCCAATCCCACTTAATTTTCTAATACCAGAACAAAACGTTCATCATTAAATGTTAATTATAAAAGACAAACAATAAATACCAGTGATGAAGTTAAATTCTTGCGCATTATTCTTGATAAAACATGTAGCTGGAAGGCTCAAATATATGCTAGAAACTCAATATATTTGTTTTCGCTTTAAAAAGGTTAAGAAGTTTAGTGGGAAAGTTGACCGCTCTGTTAGCATATCATGGTCACGTTGTATCTCTTCTTCGGTATGGCATTATAATTTGGGGGAACTCTACAGATGTTCACAAAGCATTTTTGACTCAAAAGAGGTGTCTTCGTGCAGTATGTGGAGTCGGTCCGAAAGTCTCGTGTAGATCACTATTTAAGGAACTAAATATCCTGAATTTGGCAAGCATTTATATATATGAACATGCAAATTTTGTAAAAAGTAACCCGGAGATGTTTTCTAAACCGGTTCAGAATCCAATGTGTGTTAAATTGCCTGTTTCAAAATCAACATAATACATACATAATGCAAATTGTGAAATAAAAATTGTTGATGGAAAAAAATATATTTATATGCCTTCGGAATTGAGGGTCTTACCTTGAAAAACTATTTTTAAATGAATTGAAATTGAAAGCATGGTTCAAAAAAAAATGCTTCTACACTGTTACTAAATTTATGACTTCGGGACAAAATTATAGCTAATGTAGTTTCAATACTATTGATTGATATTGACTAATATAATGTCAAATAAATTTTAAATAATGTATGAATTGTTTTAAATTTAAAATATTTATTCATGTATGACGTATTCGTGTGTAATGAATGAAGATAATGTAATTCTTAAATAAAAAAAAATAAAAAATTGCATGCCTGCTTAATGGTGAATTTTGCTGTTCTATACTGTTCTGTAATATTGCTACCAACCATGTACCTACCACAATTCTGGCAAATAAACTTTGACTTTGACTTTGACTTTGACCATCTTGTGCCATCTATACTTTGGACACCGTACATACTGCGCTGCGCTCCATGGCTCGTTGGCAAACCTTTGAAGAATGGCAATTGACCGCTTTCAGTCTTGTACTCGTATAGTAACGCAATAGTTTACTGTAACATACAAGCATATTGCTTGACTCAGCGTCAACCTATCATGTACAAATACTATCACCGATTAATAGAGAGGGTCTTCGATCATATAAAACTGATATCGACCTGCCTATGGTTTGACATTGTCATGTTGTCGTTGTTGCTGAAACAAAATATACGTAATAATATTTGATTATTTATTTGTTTCTTTGGCCACGAGGATTAATTAATTAGAATGTCTCTGTCTGTCTCAACAAGCTCACAATTATAAAAAGTTTTAAGTGCGCGACATTTAACCCTACCACTGCGTCGGTAGAAAATATTGTTTCTTTTTCAAAAAGAAAAGGGATTTCTGGGACGTATGTAAAGACGAAATTCGGAAAGAATTATCATTCTCCTGCTTATCCCCAGACGCTTTCCACAATTTAATAGTTGCACTCATACCCAACTTTGAGGAACCTCTAAACAAAGACGTAAAGACGTAAAATCGACTTACACCGAACCAAAACGACGAAATACAAACCTTAACTGACAATGAGTTTCGGGCTTGCGTACGAGACCGCAACGAAACCATACAATATCCCAACAGGCTAAAGAAACTCGCCATCGACTGTTTATCCTGAAAACTAAATGGTTAGGTTCGCTTTGCCTAATGTTAAACCGTTAGATTCTAGTATTTTTCTAAATGACGAGTGTTTGCTAATGGTAGATAAGGCGGTTTTCCTAGGCATAACAATAGATAAAATTTTGCAATGGAGTCCCCACATAGCTGCACTGGCAGGTAAACTAAGTTCGGCAGCTTACGCCGTTA
This sequence comes from Acleris sparsana, assembly GCA_923062465.1. NCBI lineage: Eukaryota > Metazoa > Arthropoda > Insecta > Lepidoptera > Tortricidae > Acleris > Acleris sparsana. The sequence continues at coordinate 43,594,936 of OV281285.1, read as the reverse complement.
GGAAAATTAGACAACTAACTAATGTTGAGACAGCTCGCTTAGTTTATTATAGTTATTTTCATAGTGTTATGTCTTATGGTATTCTGGTTTGGGGTAAAGCAGCTGACATACAAACTATATTTGTGTTACAAAAAAGGGCCATTCGTTCTATTTACAATTTAAATTCCCGTGACTCCTTAAGAGAACTTTTTAAAGAAATAATATCTTAACTGTAGCGTCTCAATTTATTAACGAGAATATTATTTATGTTATTAAGAATTTAGATTCTTTCACCAAAAACTCAGATATACATAATTTAAATACTAGAAATAAAAATAAAATCGCTATTCGAAAATTCCGTGTCCGTAAAGTATATAAATCATTTGTTGGTTGCATTCATTTCTATAATAAACTAGCGGCCCGCCAGCGGCTTCGCCCCACTGCAAATTTCCGACATTCCCGGAGCGTTTTTTTTTTCTTTCATACAAACCTTTTCCTGACAATAATGAATACAACAAAAAAGAAATCAGCCAAATCGGTTCAGACGTCCTCGAGTTTTGCGCTTAGCAACACATTTAGCGATTCATTTTTATTATACACCGTGGGCCCGAATAACCCGACCAATTTTAACAATCGATACTAGAGCCTATTTGTAGAATATAATGGGTATAATATGTAGTCCAATAACGCATAATTTCCGAGATTTTCATTATTTAAAAAACAATTCCATAGTTAATTAAATTTGAACTCTGTCACCTTAACCTAAAGCATTATTTAATAAGAAATTGATTAATTAATTTATGTTGTATGTGGATGATATTGCTACTTACAACATGAATCTTTCTTAGTAAATAATGCTTTAGGTTAAGGTGACAGAGTTCAAATTTAATTAACTATGGAATTGTTTTTTAAATAATGAAAATCTCGGAAATTATGCGTTATTGGACTACATATTATACCCATTATATTCTACAAATAGGCTCAAGTATCGATTGTTAAAATTGGTCGGGTTATTCGGGCCCACGGTGTATAGATTACCTGAAGTAGTTTTAAAGTTACCCTTTCCAGCACTTAAAAAATATTTGAAAAGGTTGTTAATGTCTAAAGCGTATTATCGATTAGGGACGATTAGGGTCGAGGACTATCTAACAGACAAAAATGCATACACCCGAAACTTAGTCAATAATAATTTGTTCAAATGCAAAAGCTTTATCCTGCTTTTTCTTGTCTGGGGGACACCGTTGATGCAGGAAAACATATCGAAACTTTTATGTGGTCATCTTCCACCATCTCATATACACATATATAAGTAGTTGATTCTATTTTATTTTATTTTATTCTTTTCTATCTTTCTCTCCCGTAAGATTTTTGGCATGTTTTCCTGCTGAACTACTGTTATTTGGTATTATATTTAATTTAATACTTGTAGCTTTATATAATGCTAGATTAAGTTGTACCATTGTAATATGGAATATGAAATATGTTTAAAAAATGACTGACTGCTGAGTTTCTTGCGGCGTTTCTTCTCAGCAGTGGTCTCCTCTTGGGAAGCGCTGGTAGTATCTTGACGTGTAAAAGTGCCCGAGCGGCCTACTTACTGAATAAATTTCTTTTATCTTTTATCATATTATACACCTCGACTTTGGGCCACAACGGTCATAATATTGAATTGGTATTTTTAAATTACCTACTAGGCCCTTTAGTTTGGCTAACCCTCTACCATATTTAAATTCCCTGTAAAATTGTTTTCGAGCTTCGGTTACGCTATAGGTGGTATTCTGATACCATTAACGGTATCAATATTAGCAGTATACAGGGCGTCCCACGGCCATGCCACATGGAAGGAAAGTACCTTAAATATTGTAGATGGAACATTTTACTGAAAGAAGACATTATTTGAATTTAAAAAACAATTTAAACTGCATTCATAGATATTTAAACAATTACACGGTTGAACCGGGAATCGAACCCGTTACACGAGAAAAATAATTACCCTGTAGCTTTATCATACCGATCGAAAGGCTTCATCATAAGGATTATTTTTTGTTAAATAACATAGTGTCAGAAATAAAAGGAAGACCATGAATTTTAACATTTGATGCGAAATTTTGTTCAGAAAAATGAAATGCTGACATTGCCGTAAGGACATACAACTGACATTATCATAAATACCTATCACTAATAAATGTACTCACTTGAGATTTACGCATCATTTCCCTATTATAATTTAAGTGCATGATGAAATGTTAAAGAGATACATAATTAATAGGTACCAGTGCGACTTTGTATTCAACAGGAAGGGACTCATTTTGAGCATTTGATAAATTGATAAATTTTGTATTAAAAATGTTAAAATTCATGGTCTTCCTTTTATTTCTGACACTATGTTATTTAACAAAAAATAATCCTTATGATGAAGCCTTTCGATCGGTATGATAAAGCTACAGGGTAATTATTTTTCTCGTGTAACGGGTTCGATTCCCGGTTCAACCATGTAATTATTTAAATATCTATGAATGCAGTTTAAATTGTTTTTTAAATTCAAATAATGTCTTGTTTCAGTAAAATGTTCCATCTACAATATTTAAGGTACTTTCCTTCCATGTTGCATAGCCGTGGGACGCCCTGTATAGTACGCAAGTATATTTTTTTTATAAGATGAATTGGCTACATTTTTAAAATTTGCAATTTGTATAAATTTTGTATTTGGATTTTGCAAGGCCCATTTAACGCGTTATATTATAAACAATACTGAAACGAAAGAAAGATATTTACTTCGTTTTAATGTGGCGATATAATAATTCTGTGTGTAACCCCTTGACAGTAAAATAGGGGTGCATTAATTTTAAAATGCGTATCTGTGTGTGTCTGCGTATCTGTTTGTCTGTGTTTCTATGTATATGATATAGTGGCTCCCAATCCCAAACAAGTGGACTGATATGGACCGGAATTTTCGATATAATGTTTGTTTTTATTTGCATTGTTCTTATTTTGGCTTTATGAAAATCTGTTAGGCCGTTAATAAGATATCAGCGCTAAAAATTCAAATAATTTATTCAGTAAATCGGCCTCATGAGGGCTCTTTTACACGTCGATAATACGGAGTGAATCTTCTAGCGCTTCGGACAAGACCACCATTGCTGAGAAGAGCCCCGCAGAAACTCTTAATTACAGGGTCGCTATTGTATCGGGATGTTTATTTATTTTAAAGTTATATTTGGTAGGTTCTCGGCAGCGTGGTAAGAAACGATTTCTTAAGTTGTTTCATGCCACGCTGCCGAGACGTTATTTCCGACCCTTGGCTGGCACTTACATCTTTAGGTATAAGCAAGATAAAACTCCTTGATATAAATAAAAAAACTGCATTAATTTAGAACAAATTCGTGTTTTAGCAGCTTTGTTAGTACGAACCCAAATGCAAAAGATTTTGCCTAGACAATTCATTGTGAAACCTATACAGGGTTATTGGTAAGTCGACCTATTCCCGTTAGGAGGTGATAGGGGTGACTATTTGCGATAATTTTGACCCCCATATGCATATGCAAAAGTGAACCATTTTTGAGTTATCGCGATTTTAAGTTTTTTTTTAAATTAGTCGGAAATTCAACTTGAAAAATTTATTACAAAAAAAGTATCCATTTAATTCTTTTTTTTTCTTCTGTTTTACAAAAACGATTAAACACTGGCTATTTACCAATATTAAAACAATAATTATCGGCCCAAATTTAAAAAAGCGAGACGGAATACGATTTTTTTTCAATATTTTTTGCGATCGCTTTCCACTAAAATGCCTTAAAAACAAAAAAAAACGTTATGAATCTTGGCTTGCAGATTATTTTAAAAACTTAACTGTTTTCTTAGCTCTCCAAAAATGCATAACAAGTAGGAAATTATTTGAAAAAAAACTGAAAAACAAATCATCACAAAGGAAGCGGGCGGAAACTAAAGTCACAAATGCCACTTCTGGCTGACTGAAATTAGTCTGACTAACTTAAAATAAAACTAAAAATCGCTTACTTTTTCCATAAGTTAATGTTGTTATTTGTGTTTACGAGTATAACAGTTAGTTTTAATAGCTCTTTAGAAAGCTAAAAAAACGTCAATGTTTTATGTGTAATCTGCACGCCAAATGTATTGGTAAATTTTTCTGTTTTCGTGTAATTTATGTTGGAGTTTGATAAAAAAACATGTATTTTTTAGTTTTCGGTATCGCATTCTCAAACGTGCACAGATAATTTTTTTTTTAATATTGCATAATAACAACAAGTTCATCTTGTACAAAAGCAAATAAAAAAAAATTATTTAAGTTCGGTATGTTTATAAATTTTTATTTTTGAAGTAGCATTTGTGACTTTAGTTTCCGCCCGCTTCCTTTGTGATGATTTTTTTTTCAGTTTTTTTTCAAATAATTTCCTACTTGTTACGCATTTTTGGAGAGCTAAGAAAACAGTTAAGTTTTTAAAATAATCTGCAAGCCAAGTTTTATATTTTTTTTTTTTGTTTTTAAGGCATTTTAGTGGAAAGTGATCGCAAAAAATATTTAAAAAATTTCGTATTCCGTCTCGCTTTTTTAAATTTGGGCGGATAATTATTATTTTAATACTGAGAATTAACCAGTGTTTAATCTTTTTTGTAAATCAGAAGAAAAAAAAAGATTTAAATTGATACTTTTTTTGTAATAAATCTTTCAAGTTGAATTTCCGACTAATTTAAAAAAAAAACTAAAAATCGCGATATCTCAAAAATGGTTCACCTTTGCATGATGCATATGGGGGTCAAAATTATCGCAAATAGTCACCCCTATCACCTCCTAATGGGAATAGGTCGACTTACCAATAACCCTGTATACAGGTTGGAAAGGGACGACGGCCCTTCCGGTAAATTTGAGATATTGTATCTTTAGTACATTTTTTTCCCCAAAACACTATGCTAATATCTATGCCGTTTTCGAGTTACAGCTCGTTACAGTTTAATACAAAAAACGTATAGTTTCAACTCTTTAACACCTGATAAGTTCAATGACCCCTTGAACTTACCTTGACCTAACTAGTAAACAATAACATTGTATCGTTATTGATGGATGACATTTAGTAGGTGCATTGACAATATTTTATGAATAATAAAATTAATTAAATAGGCATAAAAATATGTAAATATTGTATATTGTCTAGGGGACACGGTTTCTGTAGGAGAATGTATCGAAACTTTGTTTGTGGTGGTTGTCTTGCACTGTCATAGGAAACTATATATATATATATATATATATATATATATATATATATAGTGAATTATTGTTTTTTTTTGTTTTTTATTGTATGTTTAATTCATTGTTTTATATAATGCTAGGTTAAGCTTTTTAATTGTATAATATCATAAGTAGTATTTAAAAAAACGGCTGACTGTTGAGATTCTTGCGGCGTTTCTTCTCAGCAGTGGTCTCTTTCGAAGCGCTGGTAGATTTTTGACTTGTAAAAGTGCCCGTGCGGCCTACTTACTGAATAAACATCTTTTATCTTTTTTTATCTTTTTTAGCGTTTTGTGATCACCTGCCACTTAGAGAAATATATGAAGTTGACGTAAGTGACGTGATATATCACTCGTTACAACTGACACGCTGTAATGTGATAACTATTACTCGCGCTAATCGAATATTGATAGGTTTGAGGTTTTGTCTGTGGTTACGCACGCGGTACGATTTTGACAGATTGAATTCAACACCAGCACTATCACAATATATACGTCAAAAGATGGCGGATGTGTAATTTGTTTTAGTTTTTATTTTTGGGTAATGAGGTGTTCAAAGTTCTTTTTTGTTAGTGATTTGTACTTTTAATGTCTTTGTGTTGCACAGTGATAGAAGGCTTGGACTTATTTCGTGTATCCTGGCATCTTACTTCTCGTTTCAAGTGGACTCGCAGTGGTACAGAGATTAAAACCATCTTGACCTCTGTCCTATATATCACCGTACAACGTTGCCCCCAATCTGCCTAGAGAAAATTGGATTGTGTTTTATTACTTCATTGATTTATACTTATATACACTTGACACTGGCGAAATCACTTAATTGTGGAAACGCCATATCGCGGCGGTAGTAGCTGTTGAAGTCGCCGTGGGGCAAAGAAGAAAAGGCTTTTGTCAATTTGTTACTGTTATACGCAGAGTGCAACTACAATACCTCTGAGACTTGTGTCAACACAGACAGCCATATACTCCACCGCCGTGCCTTTGACCGCGTTGCTAGCAATCGTCCCATAGTCCCCCGAACATCTCAAGGCGATCAACGCGGAGGAGGTGTCGTACGACTTGCTGCGGGGCTCGAAGAAAGAGTACTGCGTTATTTTGATCGAAATCCAAGAGCAAGTTTCAGGCGGGCGGGTCACCACTTCGGATTAACTCATACGACAGTATTGAACATACTAAAACGTGGCCGTCGTCGTTTTTATCACATACAGAGGAGGAAAAAAAGAGATTGAAATTTCCTTTCGATATCTTAAGCTGAACTGTCCAGCAGTGGCGGCAAATAATATTGAGTGACGAATCCAAATTTGAGGTAACTATCGGTGATTAACCCTGAAACCCTGTGGTGAAAAATTAAGAAAAAGTGACGCAAGTTTCCATCAAGATCAAAAGCAGATTTTAAACAAAAAAAATTGTCATTCTGAAATTCGACAACTCCCGAAGAATGTAATGAATTCGTAGCTACTATGCCGCTTATAGTTAAAGAAGTTATTGCAGTAATAAACTAACCGGTAGACTAACTGTACTGCGGTAGACGAACTTTTATGCGTGGACGACTGTGGAATATATTTAAAAAAATAAAAGTGTATATAGTGATTTCTTTTTTAATAATATGAAAATATTGTTTTTTTATCTAATACAGTATTGGAAATAAACACTATGAAATAAAATGCCTACTGTTTTTCTATTACATTTTTAAAACTAGTATTAAGTAGTTATCTTTATTTCACTTCTAAACAAACGTTACTTTCTCTTTGGGCTTTTTCGTTTGGGCTCGTAGTACGTAATACCGTTTTTTTGTTGATGTAGTTACATGTAATTGTTTTAGAAAAACACACTAGCTTTACTAATTCTGCGATCGCCTATGTTACATACATAATATATAAAATGTGAGTTATATACATAGTATATAAAATGTGTGTGTGTTACGCATGCTTAACAGCGGTGTACTTACCATTCACTAGTGACATTATTCCCAAAGGCATCACCAGCAACGCCACCATGCAGTCTGTGATAGCAAGTGACATCAAAAAGTAGTTGGTGACGTTTTGAAGTCTTCTTTCCAAATATATTGCCAGACACACAAGAATGTTTCCTCCCGCTGTGCAAATCACAAGCAAAGTTGCGAGTACAGCCCAAATGTTGACACCCCAGAGGTCCATGAATCTAAACCACCCATTGAATTTTTCGTCTTGATTGTCCGTACCCTCGTAATCCAGCGTAGTAATAATACTTGCGTTTTGTTCATTGAAGTAAGATGGCTCTTCAACGAACTCTGATACGGAGTACCGCGTTGATGACGCAAACTTTTGCAGGCTCGCAAGGTCATTCATGTTTGTAAGTTTGCGAATCCATATGATACTGTTAACCCATCCACGCTTCCATCTTGAAAATATGTATGGTTATCCATGTTCATTTTTTCTTTTGTTCATGTTGACTTTATCTGTAAAAAAGGAATTGACTTAACATTATTTAAAAGCACTAGCACAAGACTTTAAAAGTTAAAGAGTAGCCAATGCAACTCTCATTTCAAGTTTGTTTAAATTCTCGAATAGTTTGACAGATTGGGGGATGAAGCTTAGCAATTGTTCCTAGCACGGTTATAACCAGACATTGAACTTTTATTGGCGGTATTAATTGATCTATAAACTGTGTTTAGATAATGTTATACGTCATATGAAATAATTGTGAGTATAACATCGGAGTGAATTACGTTACACTATGATGAGATTAATGAGATACTAATTGGTATAAACTAATTTTTGACAATATATGAAAATTTAAAAACATTTCTAGGAATAGGCTTCTCAAATCGATCCCTTAGATATAAAAAAAGTACAATTAATTGAGTAAAAAATATATCTTCATTTGGCCCCTAGTTGCGGCCCGAACGCAATATCAACCATTTTTCTGGTTTTACATAAAACCTCTCAAATATTTTATTTTATAAGTAATATTTAGATATCTAGCTGACAATTCCGTTCGACGACGGCTGTTTTCATGTCAAAACTATTTGTTTACAGTAGAGTGTAAATCTTACTTTGAAATTAATATATTAATGAGACTATTTCTCTTTTGAGTTATGTGTATTAAATATTAATAATTTGTGTGATGAGGTTTTGCAAGAGAATCAATAAAAGATTCAATAAGACGGCAGTATGGAATCCACCTTTTCAACAAATTTAATGTGATTTGTTTTAAGTAAATTTAGTCTAGAAACTAGCCTCATGTAGGAAGTGTTGTATTTATTGAGGTCTCGGTAATAAGCAATAGTTTGAGGCTGTTTCTGACGTTCTTTATTATGTCGTTGAAAACAGATCACAGATACGAGTAGTAAAAAATCGTCATTCTAATAACTCCGTCATTTTCTCATAGTAGGTAGGCGAAGTTACTTTTATTTTATAAATTATTTTAAATAGCAATGTCACTTTAAATCATGAAATTCCTGAAATGGATCGCTAGAAAAGGCTATTCTTTCGAATTAAAAAAATGTAAAAGCAACCAGTTTTTTTTGGTGTATTCCACTTCCTATTTCATCCGATAAACTCAATATTCACTATGAAATGCCACCTCAACGTAGGTATTCAAATTAGCTATCGCTACAGGGTTTAGCCGGGTAAGCATGGTGAAACTGCGAGAAAATGGTTATCCTTTTGGTGCAATATTTGGGGTACTTATGATGTAATTTTATCAAATACTAACCCTCAAATTCTTATGGATAATATTTTTTTTTGCAAATTGGATGACCCGATTTTCCTGTAATTGGGATCGTCGCGTTTACAAAAAAATATGACGCTTCTATCTCTTTTAAATGTAGTTAACTTGTAGGTTATTATATTTCAAGATATTTTTTTAATATTTTCCAGATGGCGACTGTTACCATTTTTTTGTTATTTTATGCGTCATCTAATATTCTATAATATGTACTTTTTACAACAAAATTCACTCGGAGCAACAGGATGAAAAAATGGAATTTTCGACATCTGATACACTTCCGACGTAATGCAAGTAGGAACATATTATAACAAAATAATAGGTATTATGCATCCATATCATGAAATGTCACAATAAATTCATTTCTTTTACATCCAGTTTCACCGCGTATTTTTTTTAAGTATCTAGTCGTAAAGTCGTCTAATTTGAAGCATTTCATGATTAAAAGTGTTATCTATGAAAAAGGACCTTATTGTCGATGTTGCTTACGCCGGTCTGCGTCACGCGACGTTGTAATTACAACGTAGCATGGTTAATAATGGCGGAAGCACCATCGATATTCATTGATTCCCTTTTCATTGATAAAGCCACATATCAGGTCATGTAATTTCCGCAATATGGCGAGGTTTATTATTTAACTGGTCAGGCTATAAAGAGTAGTAAAATCGTGTCCCGTAACAAGGTCCATATTGACCCTCATAATTATTTTTACTCATAAAGTGTTTTAAGCCATAATCATCGGAATTCATAACGTTCGTCTTTCGGTAAATGTTCCTTTTTCAGTATTTGTATACTTATTTCAAACCTAATTAACCAAGCCTTAAACGCTACATTAACGCTGACTTTACGTTTTACGGTTTCAGCGATGATAAAAGTTATAGATAACAATTTTATCCTCCTAAGGCCCAAAGTACTTTTAAAAGGCCTTCGTCCGGCCATTCAAATAAAGGTATAGTGCAAAGAAAGTAAGGTGGATTTTCTTTTGTTTCTATAACTAATGATCAAATTAGAAAATCGAATTTATTTCATTCACAATAGATTCATATTCCATTGATTAATTTCGTTGTATGGTGGGCCTTACGAGGATATGAAATAAAATGATTATGAACTAAAAGGTTACGTAAAAAATTGCCCTCTCCCGGTAACAATACGGATTGGGCATTTTGAATTGGTTGCATAGCTATAATATGTCCGCCATTACTATGTATGTTCATCTTTGTTTTTAAACGTCACTCATTTCGTATATATTTCGAGTGCGATACGTTCTAGGTACCTAGTTGTCCCAGGATATTTTATTGTTTTGAGTTGTAGAGTTTAATTTTTCGTTAAAGTTTGATTTTTGTTATTATTGTATTAAAACATTATTATCTTCTGAAGAAAAAGTTTAACGACACCTGCTTCCATGTTTACCGAATTTCTAATCCTATAAAAACATAATGTAGTATATGCTATACAACCCAAATTGCTTAGGTGTACCTAAAATATTTGAATAGGTTCCTCAATTTCTCCAGGACCCCACCATCAGATTCTGACCTGATGACAGTGGACCACTCCCGAAAGTATGCCCTTTCAAACAATAAAATAGTTCCAAATCGGTTAATGAACGAAGGAGCTCTGAAGTAATAGACCGGGAAATAGTGTCAAAAATTTCCTGTCATTTGTACCAAGTATGGCTCGACCCTTCACGTGATTCTCATCGTGAAAAATTACCGTAAATTACTGATTTATTATTTTGGGTTTTATCGTGTGGATTATTGTTACTAACTAATTTAGACTCAAGTAAATAAAAGTTTAAAAAAATTAAAAGTTAGACTACTTTCTCGATAATTACCGTTACGGTGAACAATACCAAGAATTTAACCCTAAAGTGGTCTCTGTTCTCGTAATTTACGATAACTGTACGAGTACAACACTACTAATAACGTAATGAGGAAAAGGAAAATGATGGTCATAGCGCTGATACGGGCGGCCAAATCGCTTTGGCGTTAATCGAACGTGTCGGATAAATTACGAAAACCGAACGAGTTGTGACACATAATGTATTTTCCGATAGTCTTTGAAAAAAGAATAAGGCGGTAGCATAATGCCATACTTCTGCGGTGTTGCTTACAGCCCGCAATACCGAAGAAAACACATAGATAAAAAAATCGATTCAACCATTTGCACTGCTAATCATCGTTTAGTAGCCATTTACGAAAATGACCACGCCATACTTTTTCAGCATTTCCAAATGGCTGCAGTTTTTTTTTTTTGCTGAACTATTTGTACCACCCCATTGTGAAGTTTTTACTACTTATTTTTATGTATGATCATATTGATCATGAATATAAGTTTCCTCTAGTGAAGTTTTTACCACTTCTTTCTTTGTGTGATCATAAATGAAAGTCTGACAATGTCATAGATGTGGGAGGTAGCGAATGTATACTTCATTTTTTTAATTGTTAGATATGCTGCCTATTTTAAACGATTTGTATCAGAATGGCACATTTTTTTCCAGTTAGTTTGATGTGGAGGGTGGTCCAATCGTAGAGGCCGAATGAAAAAAGTCAACTTGCTAAAAACTAGGACAGTCATACAAAAACAGAATCATACTTTTACGTCAACATTTATTAACATAAAAAATATTTAAAAATTATATTACAATTGGACCTCGTTTTGCACATTTTAGTAGCTTAGAACGGAAGCTTTTGAACAACGATTTTCGAATTTTTTCTGTAATCTATTTGTAAATCCGCGTTCATATTCGCTTCATATTTGAAATGCTGGTCGCCGGTTTAATGTATGCGGGATGAAATCTGGACAAAGTTCAAAACAATATATAATGTAATAAAAAATCTGTTTTCATAATTATGTTTATAATAAATAATAACATTATTTACAATGTTAAATGAGAAAAAGCAATATACTGCTTTGCGACTCTGCGATTAAATCTAAAGTTATAAATTTAGTTTTAATCAATCCCGGTCCTACATACCATAACAAAAAACATAACAAACAAAAAAATTACAACAGTATATTAACAAAATCTTAACTTCTATCTAGCAAGTTATCTTAATCTTTCCACAAAACGACCGATACTAATTACGTGGTTTACTAATTCCATTTGCGTATATAAAACAAATTCATCTTTTTTTTGATGCAATGCCAGTCTGCCAGTACAAATATTTAGAACAAACTGCATTTTTTTGAAATTTGAACAGACGTTATCATTTAAAAATGCATTTAACAGGCTGGTCAATGACACATATTTTTTTACTTTTGATAGGTCCGGACATTCATCTTGTACATATTTCCAACCATCCGTAATTATCTCTCGCGGCAATAGAGGTAACGCACTACAAAGGTGCAGGAATGCATTTTTGCAAATCGCCTTCGCGACAGATCCGATCTGCTACCGAGTTTGAACGCACGTCACATAAGTATTAATATTTATTCGGTCTCTGATTCGCGCACACCTGATTGTTTAAAAAACGTAATCGAAGTTGATAGTGATCGTCACTAAATGTTCAGTCCTCGGGCAATACCTATTACTAGAGGTAAATGATATTATCGCGAGAGTTGTTGTACCCCAACTTGGGTAAGTGGTAAAGTGTATTAAAATAACGCTTTCAATCTGTATTAATTAATTGGTGTAGACATTAGGTTAACGGTGCTTAGTGCTTCTGCTTTCTTTCCTTTCATCATTGACTTTGCACCATCATATTAGTACATCACAATAATTATTAGGTATTTATTTCCACCCTCATTCTGTGATAATGTAGGGGAAGATGGGGTGGCCTCGTACACTATTTACTTTAAGAATTGTTAAAAAAAACTAACTGCTATCCCCTGTGTGGTTGCCGCCCCTGTGTGGTTGCCGGGTTAGAATAGTGCCACTCCGTGCTTCCCGCGGATGTCGTAAGAGACGACTAAGGGAATAAAGGCTTGCAGTACTGTTAGGCGATGGGCTTGCAACCTGTCACTAATACACTGGTAAACATCTTAGCCTGATTGTGCAAAATGTGGTTACAGAATTATCAACAAGTTTTTAGGGTTGTTGGAAATTCTGTAGCTCTGCCTACCCCACTCTGGGAATGAAGGCGTGAGTTTATGTATGTATGTAATTGTATATTTCAGTTTGGATACAAAGCAACTGTGCCAAGATATAATAGTTTTCCCAAAAAATGAGAATTGTACGAATGCACCCCATACGTGGGGTGGCTTCGTACACTATTAGTTTTTCCCAGGATTTATTAGATTTTCAGCTATTTCACCTTTTTCAGTCACCTTTTAGGCATATCTTACTGATCTGGTTTTGTGATTATAATTATTCTTGATATACATTTTTTTAACTTTCATGGGGTGCATTCGTTCAGTATATAATTACATACATTTTGACTGTACGAAGGTGTTAACGCGTAACGCCATCTATGAACGGCGTGGGCACCCATAGGAGTCGGAAGCCGGCGAATGCCTGCCATTCTGCGACACACCTTACCCATGTGTGCATTGGTTATTTAATTTTTATTCGAATTTACTGTAATTGAGCAAGGAATAAATCGTTTCTCATTGTACAATAAAACTCAGTCATTGAAGACCCACCTATACCAGATTACCTACAAGTAAAATAGTCAAAAGAGGAGTTCCTGCTTGGCGCCTGTGGAATAAGTATCAACATATTGGACCTTCTTCGCCGATCTTCAGGAAACCAGCATCTAACGGTCAGGCCAGGTACCCTTCCCAGCCCTTTCCCAAGTGCATCATTGCTAATATCGTGTTTCGTCACAATTCCAGTGAGTTGCCGCATCATCCGCTATCTACCTTCACGTGCGAGATTTAAGCCGGTATGCGCGTTGGATAAACTGTAAGTTTTTACTTTTGTTTTCCGTAGACCACTAGAATGCCAAAAAAGAGGCAGTCTATTGACGATGGGGATGATATTAGGGATTTAATAAAAAAAAGAGGTGTTATTAAGAGTAAATTAACTTTTTTCACCAAATTTGTGCAATCATTAGAGAGTCTGGAATTAAGTGATATTCGTAAAGTCGAATTACAAGTTCGTACTCAAAATCTGGAACAATTATCTCAACAGTTTTCTGAGGTTCAAGATGCGCTTGATCTTAAAGTGTCTGATAGTCAAATTGAGTCAGAGTTAGATGAGAGACAAAGCTTTGAGGATCAGTATTATGCAATTGTGGCCAAAGCTAAGTGTATTTTAAACGAGGGACAGCCCAGTCCTAGTTCCGATAAGTCATGCATGAAACTACCCACTATTTCTTTGCCCTCCTTTGACGGTACCTATGATCATTGGCTCGAGTTTCGCGATACATTTTTGTCGCTTATTCACAACTCAAAAAACATTGATAACGTACAAAAGCTTCATTATTTACGTTCAGCTCTTACGGGTAACGCATTACAGGTTATAAAATCGTTAGAGTTTAGCGCAGATAACTACGTCATTGCCTGGGACTTACTAGAGAATAGGTACAATAATAATCGGTTACTTGTGCACAATCACGTAAAGGCGTTGTTTGCCGCTCAGTCGCTCAATAAGGAATCTGCTTTATTGATTCGTAAGCTGATCGACACTATTTTAAGAAACATTCGTGCCCTTAAAGCGTTAGGAGAACCAACGGACACCTGGGATACTTTAATTATCTTCATTACGGTTTCTAAACTTGATTCTTCTACAGAGCGTGAATGGGAACTATATAAAAGTACCATACTTAAGGCGGAATTAAATTCGAAAATAAAATTATCAGATTTAATTAAGTTCCTAAAAGACAGAGCAGACGTGTTGGAAACAATTAAAGTATCTCAAAATAAACCAACTGCCGATATTAACGTCAAAAAACAGTCGTCGAATCAATCTCATTCGCACAGTTTTGTTGCTACGCAAAATAAAAACAACAAAACAGGTAATACGCGAAATAGTAAGCGTTTATATACGTGTAGTATGTGTAATGCAACGCATGCACTTTATAATTGCAGTGCTTTCCTCAATTTGTCTACTGTAGAAAAATCTAAATTCATAGATGAGAAAAGGCTTTGTCGTAATTGTTTGCGCGCCGGACATACAGTAACAGACTGCTGGTTTGGTCCGTGTAAACAATGTAATCGGAAACACAATAGTCTACTTCATAGCGACTGTGATAACGACTCCGGCGCATCGACGTCGTCGGCAGTCGCGCACGTCGCCGTCGCGCAAGCGCCGCCGCGGGATGAGCCTAGTGCAGGCTCTGGTAGCACCACTGCTACCATTACTTTGTATACCGCATCTCACACCAGTCACACGCAGAACCAGGGCGAGAATGATACCACGCATTCATTATTAGCTACCGTATTATTATCGACCGCGTTAGTTGAAATTGCAGATATAAATAATAAATATCATACAATTCGTGCACTCTTAGATAATGGGAGTCAGCATTGTTTTGTTTCACAATCATTATGCCATAAACTCCAAATACCATTAATACAGTCCACAGTCAAGGTCACAGGTGTAGGTAACTCAGTTACGCAATCTACACAGTCATGCGAATTGCAGTTACGATCCAAAACAAGCGACTACATTATGCGCTTTAATTGTCTGGTTTTGCCTCGTATCACCGCTCAGTTGCCATCATTAAGTGCAAATGTTGATTTATATATTCCTAATAATATTCAATTAGCAGACGAAGATTTTCATCTAGGTACCCACATCGACTTATTAATCGGTGCAGATAAGTTTTGGGACCTTTTAAATGACGGATTAATTCGTTTAAGTAACGGTCCGTATTTGCAAAACACCAAATTGGGGTGGATTATTTCTGGCTCACTACATCTAAACAATAAGAACGGTAGCATTAATCACGTTCAATGTAATTATGTGCAAACATTAGATATACAATTAAAACAGTTTTTTGAGTTAGAGGAAATTCAACCGAAAATTAATTACTCAAAGGATGAGTTGTCATGTGAAACCTTATTTCAAACTACAACTAAACGCGATGATTCGGGCAGATTTATGGTGCGCATCCCGTTATCAGAATCAGCTGATGCGCTAGGCGACTCATACGTCACGGCGCAGAACCGGTTCCTTGCCCTCGAGAGGAAATTAAGCCGGTGCTCACAGAGTTATAAACTATTATACAGCGGCTTTATGCAAGAATATATTGATTTGGGTCACATGAGCCGCGTTGATAATTATCCATCCCCGAATTATTTTCTACCGCATCACGGGGTGTTTAGAAGTGACAGTTCTACTACAAAGTTAAGGGCAGTATTTGACGCCAGCTCAAAGTCAACTTCGGGAAAGTCATTAAATGACATTCAGTTAACGGGCCCGATACTGCAAAATGATATAGTTTCAATCTTGTTACGTATTCGCCAGTTTAAATATGTCGTTTGTGCAGACATTGCGAAAATGTACAGGCAAATATTAATTCAAAAGGATCAACAAAATTTACAGTTAATTTTGTGGCGGGAAAATCCATCGCTCCCTATCAGTGTGTACCAGCTTCATACCGTCACCTACGGTACGGCGTCCGCGCCCTATCTAAGCATTCGTTGCCTTAAGCAGCTCGCGTCCGAGTGCAATGATGACGTCATCGCGCAGGTAATAAATGACGATTTTTATGTAGACGATTTGATCACGGGGCATGATGACAAGGACCATTTACTGACAGTCTGTGAGAAAGTCTCCAACGTTCTTAGTTCTGCGTGCTTCCCTTTAAGAAAGTGGGTATTTAGTTGGGACATTTCAACTTGCGCCACACCTGAATTGTCACTCGGTGACAATCATCACACGAAAACACTCGGATTAGGTTGGTTACATGACTCCGACGATTTACATTACAATATTAAATACGAACATAATAATTCTACTCATGTTACTAAGCGTACTATTTTATCGAGTGTTTCGCAGATATTCGATCCCCTTGGTTTGATTGCACCCACTATTATTCTCGCAAAAATTCTTTTACAAAAAATTTGGTTGTGTAAAATCGGATGGGATGATTCCGTGCCCACCGACATCCTTATAAAATGGCAAGGTTTCGTTAATACGCTTCACCACTTACAAGCTTTACGTATCCCGCGTCACATTAAGGGCGAGTACTCACAACACGTCGAATTACATATTTTTACAGATGCGTCCTTGGACGCTTATGGGGCTTGTGCGTATGTACGTACCTACGGGGCATCGCATGACTCATCGTCAGTGATAACAGTGCGCTTATTATGCGCTAAAAGTAAGGTTGCGCCCGTAAAACCGGTTAGCGTGCCGCGGTTAGAGTTATGCGGAGCGTTAGTGGGTGCCAAATTATATGAAAAAATAGTTAAATCATTCAGACTAACTTTTAGTCAAGTATTTTTGTGGACTGATTCAACTATCGTATTAGGCTGGTTACGAATGTCACCTCGGTCATTAAAAACATTTGTACAAAATAGAATAGTAGAAATAAACGAGCTTACTGGCGACTTGCAGTGGCTGCACGTTGCAGGGACGGAAAACCCAGCTGATCTGTTGTCTCGCGGTCTCAGCCCTGACGCGCTTATCACTTCTGACAAATGGTGGCAAGGGCCTGCCTTTTTACGCGAACCGAAGACAAAATGGTGTCAAAAAAATAGTGCTAGCGTCAACGTCGACGAGTTACCGGAACTGAAGTCAAACACTGTCGCATTGATTTGCCAATCGAATGGTGTCCTATTTCCCTTTGAACGATTTTCGTATGTGCCGTACGGCAGCGTATGTTTTACGATTCATTAAAAATAGTCGTATTAAAATAAAATCGAAACGTAAACTGGGTCCACTTTCGGTTGATGAATTAAATAATTCGGTAACGGCACTGGCGCGAATGTCCCAGCAACAATCATTTCCTCAAATTTACAACGATTTAATTAATAATGTACCCGTCAAATGTCCGCGCAATATTTCAAGTTTAAATATATTTTTAGGCGCAAATAACTTAATAAGAGTGGGGGGTAGGCTTTTTAACTCGTTAACGTTTTCATTTGATAAGAAACATCCTGTACTTCTGTGCGGTAAACATGCTTTCTCGAGGCTTTTGTTTAGGCATGAGCATAAACGTTTGCTCCATGCTGGGCCTCAATTAATGCTGTCCACGATCCGCGACCAATGGTGGCCTCTGCGCGGTCGCAATTTAGCCAGACAAACCGTGCACAAATGCGTTATCTGTACGCGCATGAATGGGAAGACACTAAAGGTTCAAATGGGTAATTTGCCTCAGTCGAGACTCGAACCCGGTTGGCCATTCATACGCTGCGGAGTAGACTATGCGGGGCCAATGTTTATATTAAACCGCAAAGGACGAGGCGCAAAGTTGGACAAATGTTACATTTGTTTATTTGTCTGTTTTACGACACGTGCAATACACTTAGAGTTGGTCACAAGTCTAACAACAGACGCATACCTACTCGCGTTAAAAAGGTTTATCTCTCGTCGAGGAAAACCTCTGGAAATATTCTCGGACAACGGAAAGAATTTTGTCGGTGCAATGAAAGAGTTTTCATTATTTTTAAATAAAACTTCTAATAACCTTATTAGTTCTTTAGCTAATCATAGCATAAAGCTCACATTCATACCACCCTATACGCCTCATTTTGGTGGTCTGTGGGAAGCAGGGGTGAAGTCTTGCAAGTTTCACATCCGTCGTGTTCTAGGCAACTTACATTTTACCTACGAGGAGTTCAACACGATATTAACGCAGATTGAAGCCGTGTTGAATTCCCGTCCGATGTCTCCTCTGTCCGCAGACCCCAATGATTTCCGTCCCCTTAGCCCAGCACACTTCCTTATTGGCCGACCGCTTACCGCACCGCTGGTGGAAGACGTCACGTCCATCGCGGCGAACCGTTTGGAGCGCTACAAACGAGTGGAGCTAATGCGGCAGCAGTTCTGGAAGAGGTGGTCCAAGGAGTACATATCCGAGTTACAAACCCGTACCAAATGGCAAACAAATAAGGAAGAAATCGTACCCAACACGCTTGTACTCATCAAAGAAGATAATCTGCCGCCCCTCAAATGGCGGCTTGGCAGAATCCTACACACCTACACCGGCTCGGACGGTGTATCTCGAGTCGCGGACATCAAAACGGAGACTGGGATTATTCGCCGGGCATTCTCCAAAATATGTCCCCTACATCCTGAACCTGAGGATTAAACCGTGTGGATTGCTTACGATGCATCCACTGTTCGTCTACATCATCATGTTGTCACGTCGTGATCATCGAGTCTTCACTTCGTTGGAAGCAGCTGGAGCTTCCAAGGCGGGCGGCTTATGTTAACGCGTAACGCCATCTATGAACGGCGTGGGCAGCCATAGGAGTCGGAAGCCGGCGAATGCCTGCCATTCTGCGACACACCTTACCCATGTGTGCATTGGTTATTTAATTTTTATTCGAATTTACTGTAATTGAGCAAGGAATAAATCGTTTCTCATTATACAATAAAACTCAGTCATTGAAGACCCACCTATACCAGATTACCTACAAGTAAAATAGTCAAAAGAGGAGTTCCTGCTTGGCGCCTGTGGAATAAGTATCAACAGAAGGTACCCCAACCAAAACGAACCGAAAAAATAACTAAATAAAAAATAACTGTTAAAGTAATCCCAAAACTATTGTTTACATATTAATCTCAAGCATCTAATTACAAACTATATATAATATAAAAAATCTTATACGAGTAAAACTTATTAGAGACAGACACATTCAAAGGAGAACCAAAAATTACTTTCGGGTCGCGAAAACACATATTAATTATTTCTGGCGAAAGCTGGTGCCGCACTGCTATCGCTTTTTGAGGGTAGCCTACGCATATGAGCGGCAGTCACGCATACAAATATGAACGTTTCAACATGTTGCATAGTCGAGATATGACCACTGTACGAATGCTCCCTTTGTACGAAGCCACCCCATCTTCCCCTAATTTTATAAGTTTTTGCATCATCCTGACAAATTGTAATCTCCGCTTCTGATTGTGAACAACCACAGCATCACTGCTACATTAGGCACTTTCTTTCCTTCCGCGCTTGCTGGAATGCTCACAAATCATACCTGGACCCGTTTCTAATACGTTTTGGACGGCATGTTCTAGGATCCAAAGTTCGGGCTGTTAAATTGGGTGGAGGAACCACCGCAGCTCAGCCTACACCGACATTCCGTCCCCAGGAGGCACGCGATCCACCGTCTACGACCTCGACGCGAGCACCAGCGACGCCCCGTTCCTCAGGCGAGAGTACCTAATCCGTAGGGAGGAATCGGGACTGTGCGAATTTATCCTAACCCCCACGACGTTCTTTTTACCCGAAGCAGTCGTAGTCGTTGTCGTAGTCGTACATTTTTATTGCACGAGTCTTTGTCTCTTCTTTTATTATAACATTAAATAGTAAACCCTAGTAGGAACGCAAAAACGGATAAACGTGACATGCTTTAGAGTTATATGAAATAATATGTTGCTTACTCTAACGTATTGCTTTGCTCTGTCTCTTATTCGCCCATGATCCGCCGACGTGTAGAGGGGCCATTAGACATACCACGGAGAGGAGATTCCGAAAAACAGTTCATGATATCTATCAGCTTTTTATTTAAGGAGTCGTTAGGATAAGACGTTTGTGATTAGGTACTCCCAATCGAATACGATTCAACATTTTGCTGAACAGTTGATAATTTTTATGTCTCATGTCAAGAGTCAATCAATACTTATTTTGATATGGTAATGAAAATAAGTATTTCCATAAATTCGGTGTGTTAAGCGGTCGTAGCGCTGCCATTTCATTTGATACATTCATAACTCGTATCTCATCTCATGTAACTTTAAATAACATGTTTGAGATAATCGTGTTTAAAGTCGCGAAATTAAATGTAGCTAATACTGGTGATACGTGGGTCACTAAATAAGTTTTGAGATAATAAAAAAGTATCCAACATATAACCACAATTTATTTTACATTTTTTCGAAGTACTGTCCACGATGCTCTATACAAACTTCCATTCGTCTAAACCAACTCTGGAAACACTTTTGCCAGTCTTGATCTGAGAGGTCAGAAATGGCTACTTCGTAGGCAACGACGGCTTCATCGGCACTCGAAAAAAACTTTCCTTTATTTTTTCCTTTGACAGTTGGGAACAAAAAGAAATCACAAGGAGCTAAGTCAGGGCTGTAGGGTGGATGAGCTAGGGTTTTAATACCAGATTCCTCAAGAAACGCCTTCGTTCTGAAGGACGTATGTGAAGAAGCGTTAAACCACGGGAACAATATTTGTGGAATGCTCATCTGAATCTATGTCTAAATGCATGGAATATAATTGGTAATACGGCTTAGGAACGCATTTAAAAGTGGCATCACCAAAATAGGTGCCAGATTCTTGGGACACCATAAACACCCGAGATATTTCTGTAGCACATACTATTATTTCGTTTCGACCATTTTCATCATTCACCACAAATCCCCCGGATAATGATTCCGGTATATATTCATCTTTTGGGTGTCAAAATACCAATTTCTCCGAGATTAGTTTTTTTTTTATTGCACTGTAAATAGTGTCCCTTTTGGAAGCAAAGGTTGGTGCAGTGGCTGGATGCAGATTAGAAAAATATCCTCAAATGTTCGCTGAACAGGACCCAAATGTTCGCATGCTTCTTTCTTAACTTTGTTCATTGTGATAAATATTTCATTAGCATCCTCATCAGGATCACAAACATGTGGCGACTGCCGTAAAACGCTATAACTGGTATCAGTTGATAACGATGCATTACACATACCTACCTCTGTTTACGCACTGCCATAGAATAGTAGCATTCACGTTTTCACGCATGTTTCTTCTGTTGTAGCGATAGCCATTAAGAAGTAAAGTTGGATTACCTTTTTGGTTCTTTTGAATAACAGGAATATATAATACTAGCGGACGCCCACGACTTCGTATGCGTTTAATTAGTTTCCCAGTACTCCCCCTTTTTTTCCCGTTGGGGTCGATTTTCGGAAAATCCTTTCTTAGTGCTCACTTACATCATGAAAGGAACACCTGTACCAAATTTCAAATTTCTAGGTACAGTAGTTTCGGCTGTGCGTTGATATGTCAGTCAGTCAGTCAGTCAGTCAGTTTCTCCTTTTATTTATTTAGAAGATTAGATAATAATATAATAATTTATCTTGACTTGACATTGGCAGTATTAATTCATATAAACGATAGACGATAAGGAATGAGTCCTTATTACAGACTAGCTTTTGCCCGTGACTCCGTCCGCGTGGAAGTCGTTTATCGCGGTTCCCACGGGAACCGTGTAACATCGTAGAAAAGTTGTGGACCCACTTTGAATAGTGGGCATAGAGACCGAGCGCTCTCTTCAGTGTAGCAGTATCAGTGGGGATTGGAAGATTCGTTAGCGGTTCCAATCGAGACTGGTCAGGCTTTATAATGTTGTTCGTGACAGTATATCCAAGCAAGTTGATTGATTCCGATTCAAATGTGCATTTGTTCATGTTTAATGTTAATTTGTATTTTTCAGCGGCCTTCATGAACATTGCAAGATTCTTGTCGTGGTCGGATTTGTCCTTACCGCAAACAGTTACGTCGTCAAGGTAAGCGAAGGTACCTTTAAGTTTTTCAGTGTCAATTATGTATTGCAAGGTTCTTTGAAAAGCCGCCACTCCATTCGTTACGCCAAACGTTATTCTTGTAAACTGATAGAGATTCCCACAAGCTTCGAATGCAGTGTAAACTTTTTCTTTCGGTAAGATTGGGACTTGGTGGTAACTGTGGTAAGCACTTTTCATATCGATTTGACTGTAAACGTTGTATTTTGCCACTTTTGTTACAATATAATCAATGCTTGGGAGAGGGTAAGCGTCTAGATCAGTAAATCTGTTGATTGTTTGCGAGTAGTCGATGACGAGGCGTTTACGGTGATGGCCTCCGCCGGCAACGAGTACTTGTGCCCTCCAGGGCGAGATACTGGGTTCGATTACTTTGTCCTTAAGTAGGTTGTTTATTTCGTTTGATATGAAATCTTGGTTTTCTTGAGAATGCCGTCTTGAGCGTATAGCTATAGGCTTTATATCTGGCGAGAGGTTGGTGAAAACTGATGCTGGCGGGACTGACGCTTCTAAAACGTTGCAGACTTTGAGAGGTTGTTTGTCTCCTCCAAATTAAAGTACAAGTGACGAGAGCTTCCCGAGAACATCGTGCCCGATGATGATATCCACGCATAGATCGTTGATGATGAGCAGTGGTTGATGTTGGTACTTGTGTTCACCAATCTGGTTTGTTGCATAGCATAGACCGTTGACATGTGAGACATTATTGAGTGATGCTAGAGTAATTGCTTGCTTGCAGGGCTTTTGTTTGAGGTTGATTATTCGAGCTAGGTTTTTGTCTATGAAGCTAATTGAGCTACCATTGTCGAGAAATGCATCAGCACGATATTCATTGACTGTAATAGGTATAGTTGCTTTTCTTAGGCTTGCCGGAGCAGCGGCGGAGATGTTAGACAAGTTAGAGTAAGTAGATTGAGGTTGAAATTGTTCGTCATCTGTGGCGATAACATTAGCAGATCGTGAGTTGGGCCTAGAACTACAACATACACTTGCAAAATGCCCTTTCTTGGAACAAAGCTGACATTCGGCGTTATACGCGGGACATCTGTTTCGCTGATGAAGATTACTGCCACCACAGAAGAAACATCGTCGTTTGGTTTGGTTAGGATAAGAACCATGTCTGTTTGGAGCGTTTGTTGCTGGTAAATTGGTCATCGGCGACTGTTCTGGAGCTTCAGAGGCAGCATTAGCATGAGCAGATGAACAAGGTGACACTGTAAGTTGTTGCGAAGTGCTTTCGGCAGATTCTAGGGACAAAGCCAGGTTCAAGGTTTTCTCCAGAGTGTCAGTGGAGTTTTCTAGGAGTCTTTGTTTGATTTTCTGCGATGACACCCCGGCAATGAAAACTAAACGTACGACATCGTTTTGGTAATCAACTGCAGTGACATCCGTGAATTTGCAGTCACGAGCGAGTACGTTTAGGGCTCTCGAATACTCAGCTACTGACTCGCCCGGCTGTTGTTTCCTTGAAATTAGTATATGTCGTGCTAGGGTGGTGTTTTGTCGCTTTTCATAGGCATCATTGAGCGTTTTGATGGCTTCGTCGTACGAAGTCTTTGCTTGAATAATATTGTAAATTGACGGGGAGATATGATTGACAAGGAGTTGGTACTTAAGTATTTTATCAGCTGAGGCAGCTTCCTGTGCGATGAAATTCTCGAATGAATATTTCCAATGGGCCCATTTGAGGTCAGAACCTGTCATGAAAGGTTCCACATCAAACCGTTCTGGGCGCAAATAACGTGATATAGCCGAGTTTTCTTTTCCGTCAGGCATATTTGGCGCAACAAAAATTATTAATGAATAAATTGATATAAGTTTAGACACGACCAAATAGAATATTGGCTTTATTCAATAATAAAATAGGACATGATAAAGAAACATAGTTTTTGATAGAATGACATAGCAACGGGCAATGTCAAACACCACGGACAATCAATATTCGAGAGACAACAGTCTCTAATAGATCGTTAACTCCAGCACCACGACCTGTTGACGATGACCTTTCAGATGATGAAGTTGATGATGCTCAATCCGAAGAAATCTCTGCCATTCAAGACCCGCCTGCCAACATTGTTCCGGATGCAGGAATCAGTCAACTTCGGCGTTCGGGCAGAGATCGCAGACCTCCAGCCTTCATGCATGACTACGTCTCTTCGTAGAGGGGGCGAATGTGATAATAGCCTCCTTGCGTCTCTATAAGACGATTTGTAAATATTGATTGTCCGTGGTGTTTGACATTGTCCGTTGCTATGTCATTCTATCAACAACTATGTTTCTTTATCATGTCCTATTTTATTATTGAATAAAGCCAATATTCTATTTAGTCGTGTCTAAACTTATATCAAATCATTAAAGACATATAATAATAATAATAATAATAATGACTCTCAGATCTCTCTCCGAAGTTGAAACCTACAAATATCTTGGTATGTCACAGTCTTTGGGTATCGTGGTGGGCGATGTCAAGCAGTCAGTGAAGGAGCGCTTCTTCTGTCGCTTGACAAAAGTTCTTAACAGTCTTTTGTCGGGTGGCAATAAGGTGCGCGCCTTCAATGGCTGGGTGATGCCGCTGCTCACATACTCCTTTGGCATACTAAGATGGACTCAGACTGAGCTGGATGCTCTGGATAGGAGGGTCCGTCTACTGCTTAAATCACATCGCATGTTGCACCCACGCTCATCTTTTATGAGATTGTACATCCCGAGGAAATGTGGAGGTCGAGGCATTTTAAATGCTAAGAATCTCCACAACCGCGAGGTGTGCAATCTCAGGGATTATTTCCTTAACAATGAGTGTAGGATGCATCGCGATGTGGTTGCAGTAGACAGGAACCTCACGCCTCTCTCCTTAGCAAACGGGAACTGGCGCAGACCAACGGTGTTGAGCACTGAGGACCGCAAGAGCATATGGAAGAGCAAGGAGTTACACGGACGCTTCTACCGGGCCCTAACCAGGCCCGATGTAGACTTTTTAGCGTCCGTGAACTGGCTACGTTTTGGTGACCTTTTTGGGGAAACCGAAGGTTTTGTCTGTGCAATTGCTGACGAAGTCATAATGACGAACAATTACCGGAAGTATATTCTGAGGGATGGCACGGTTGACATTTGTCGAGCGTGCCGTTGCCCCGGCGAGTCCCTCAGACATATAATTTCCGGTTGTTAGCATTTGGCCAACGGTGAGTACTTGCACAGACATAACCTCGTGGCCAGGATCATCCATCAACAACTTGCCCTTCAATATGATCTTGTTGATTCTGAAGTGCCGTACTATAAGTACACACCGGCGCCAGTTCTCGAAAATGGTCGTGCTACGCTCTATTGGGATCGATCTGTCATCACGGACAGGACTATTGTCGCCAATAAGCCTGATATCGTGTTGGCAGATCGATCTCAACGCCGGGCAGTGCTCGTCGACGTCACCATCCCGCATGACGAGAACCTCGTGAAGGCCGAGAAGGACAAGCTCAGCAAGTACCTTGACTTGGCTCACGAGGTGACCGCCATGTGGGATGTTGACTCGACGATCATTGTACCGATAGTTGTTTCGGCCAACGGTCTTATAGCGAAGAGTCTCGACCAACACCTCAAGAGACTCTCGCTAGATGGCTGGATCAAGGGCCAGATACAGAAGGCAGTACTCCTCGACACAGCACGCATTGTGAGGAGGTTCCTCTCTCTGCAGCCCTAACCACCGGTAGCTTGAGCCCTGCCCCGCTGCCGGCGGCACCCGTAGGTTAGGTTTTTTATAATGTATATTTTTTGTATTAGTATTGTTATTTTACTTTTATATTTGAATGTTTATTATAAAAAACCTAATGTACAGAAAATTAAATAAATATCTATGAATAATAATAAATCGTTTATTTACAGGCAAGAGACCCAGATTGTACATACAAAAAATTACAGTGTAAAAAATAAAATAAAATAGAATACAATAAAATTGGACACACACGATGTACAATAAATAAATATGGAACAAATACCAGTACCTGCAAAAATAGTAGTAGGTACTTGGTCCTTAAAACTATTTCCGGTTCTTGTCCCGATGCACAGATAGCCAATAGCGGAAGATTGGGCTATCTAGGTCACTAGAGATCGCTCTGAGTATGCGGTTATCAGAACGCCACAGCCTCTCCCAGAAGGACGCTATACGCTCCCTCATAACTGCAAAGAAATCTGGCACCCGGGCCTCGGCAAACATGCTTGACGCACTACAACATCGTGACAGTCGCATGAGAGCACGCAACGAGTCATTGTATTGTACTCTCATAGTGCTGTACGATTTGCGTCGAAAGTTTGCCCAGAGTTGGCAAGTGTAGAAACACTGACAGTAAGCATTAAACAATGTTAATATGACATGGGAATCGGGTATTACATTAGACATGATAGTTCTCACCATAACTCGCACGTTTCCACTGTGAGGAAAGTAAAGTACTACACCCACATTTTATAAAAGATGTTCGGCGTTCAACCTCCTGTGTTGTATAAAAGCTCCTTGGTCGTGCGTGACCATCTCGATTAAACTTTCCTAATGTTGGCAATATGTGTATTTTCTAGGTGACCATGCCGAAACGTGAAAAAAAAGTGTCATGATATGCTATCATGGCGGGCAGCAGAAGAGAGGAATAATTTTAAATCTAGATTTTCTGTAGTTGTGAAAAAAAAATGATAAATATGTCGTTTAACGTATAGCCGGGTTTAGATGTATGAAAAGCTTTTATTTTAATAATACGTCATATTAGCTCAATTATATTACACTCCGTGGCCAATCGTAACTATTAAAAAAAAACACTTTCCACCTAGAGGTGATAGCGCTATTTCCACCCGGCTTTTCCGAACAGGAGAGATGAAAAGACATTTATACCAAGAGTTTTTGAAATAAATTGTGTACAGACAGGCATAGCGAATCTATAAGGGTTCCTTGTTAAATACCGAACCCTAAAAATAAGAGTTCTTATACAGAATATAGCTACAATCAAAAATATCCTTACTTTATTTTGAAATAACACAGTTTCAGCACAGATGTAAATACACAGTGGGTAACGTAAACACCTCAATCTGTATGAAAACCAACCGTATCACTTGTTTTCTATTTACTGTGACGTCACAAGAGTTTTAAGAGTTAATTAGTGATGTGAGTTCCCCGTTTCCCGCGTATAATCGATTCAAAGGCGCCGCAGCCCGCGCCATGCGGCTCAAGTCAGTCAGATGATCACATGTCAGTTAGCGGTCAAACTTTGTAGAGGGTGTTGTGCGCGTGTTGCACCTTGTCGCCGTATCATAGATAACGCAAGTGTCACGATTTGTAATGAAACCAAGCATGCCGACTGTTTACCACCTACCGTGACGGTTTTGAATACTCTACCTCTTTATGAAAGCTTTCGTTTAAAATTAGGACATGAGTTTGTTTTTATCAATAACCATCTGTCTGTCCGATATCAATTAAAATCGATTATATTGACAGACAAGTGATAAGTTGCCTTGTACCACGAAGTCGAAGCGATGCGCGACAGTATTGGTTGTTCTGGTATTCATCGTCTCTTAACACACAACGTCAAATCGAATGCTCAAAACAAACGCGGCAACGTCATGTGAATATACAGGGTTGGGCAGATTTGTCCTAGTTAAAAAGAGCCATAAAATTAAAAAAAGACAGAAAATTTTAAAATTTATCACGTTTTTATTTTAATCGTACTATATACTTAAAAAAAAATATAATTCATAAGTTCAAATCGCTCGCCATCAGCTTTAATAACTTGACGCATTCTTCCATAGAATGCATTGCACGCGGCACGCACTACCTCGTCTGGTATTTCATCCCATATCTTGACTAATCGATGCTTGAATGAGTTTAGATTCATGCCCTGTGTGCTCCCAATCTTGCTCAGCATGTAACCCCAAATCGAAAAGTCCAAATCCGCATTCAAATCCGGCGATGATGCAGGCCATTCTTGCCAAGGTATAAAATCTGACAAATTTGTTCTACACCAGTATTGAGTGCGTTTAGCTTTGTGAGATGGGGCACTATCTTGTTTTAAGCAGTAATAGTCGTTTCCATATAATTTTTGAGCATTTTCTAGCAAATGACCCTGTAACACGTTCTGGATGTAATAGTCTTGGTTAATTTTGACACCTCGATCACTAAACAGCAGCGGTAACTTGCCTCTAGGCGATATCGCACCCCATACCATGACAGCTGATGCACTCTGGAACCGTTGTACGGCTAATTTGTCCACAGGAATATCCTAAAATGAAGCACCATAGACACGATCGTTTTGTTGGTTGTGACTGTCTTGTAACTGGAACATCTTTTCATCGGAAAAAATAATATCATCGCCGTCGTGCCAAGCTAGCAATACCCTACATTTATTCACTCTAGCTTTTTTCTGGGCATCTGTTAAGTCATGAGCTTTTTGTTTTTTAGTAGGCCTTTAGCCCAAGATCATATTTTAAAATACGACTTCAATATCTCACACGGTCGGTATTTTTTCTGGTACAAATCGCACACGAGCTGGCGTTTCGCCTCCATTGTTGAAAACAATACAAAAACAAAATATATCAAGCTGACGTGTATAAATCATAAAGAAGGTTAAATTGTCAACAAAAAAAAACGAAGTGAATAAGAAATTTAGTTATATTTAAGTAAAAAAGACATACACAACTAGGACACTTAATCTGCCCAACCCTGTAGTTTACTTGCCGTTAATCTATAGTTACTTAGGTGTATCCTGAAATCACAGATTGGAATATTTTAAAAATAATTTAAAAGTAAATCAAGCATAATATAATTTTAAAATAACTTTCCTGTAAAAGGATATTGCTCTTGGGCGCTCAACATTTTTGGGCTATTGCAATAGTTACTTATCACGCAAAGAGGGACTTTCTTAATTTTCATGAGTTACAATTACCGTACTCACTAGCGAGTAGCGAGTCGAAATTTAATTGCAGTAGGTGTACGTCGTGGGCCTTTAACAAGTGTGTTGTGAACTGAAGTTACACCGCTTTGCGGCGAGGTCGGCAGTAATTACCAGCTGCACCTAAACATTTTACGTACTCTAACCCTCTTCCTAATAAACGTTGAGTAACGTTGGGGTATCTAAACCATGCTTTGTCCTTATCTGTCAAATTCAAAATCACAGTGACAGATCACGCAATTAGGCACTTTCACAAAGCATGGTTTAACAACTCCACGGTTACTCAACGTTTATTAGTAAGGGGGTCAAGGTTTAAAAGTTTAAGCCCGTTTTACACTGGGCTAAATTAAGGGTGCTAAATTTAGACAGCCGGCGTGGTGGAGATAAAAGCGTCCTCTTTACACCTGATCGTGTTAGCGTGCTAACTTAATATACTCGTACTGATGAAAAACTCGATCTTTTGCAGTGGATGTACACAATGGCGCCTTCAAAACACCATAGAATAGGGCTCGTCTCGGCTTTGGTGGCGTCCAACCCTATTTTAAATATTTCTAAAAGGACTGTTGCCTTCATTGCGGCAATTCTTTTTATTTGTAGTCCTTATGCTTCATATCCTACAAAAAGAGCATTTACTTTTATAAATCTATAAGCTTAACCTCATTTTTAGGGTTCTGTACCCTATGGGTAAAAACGGGACACTATTAGTATGACTCCGCTATCCGTCTGTCTGTCCCTCTGTCTGTCTGTCTGGCACCGGGCTGTTTCTCATGAACCGTGATAGCTCGACACTTGTTTTTACAGAATAACAACAAGTACTAAAAACAGTCCAAAATAAATAGTTAAGGGGGGCTCGGATACAACCAACATGTTTTATTTTGGCCGTTTTTTTGCTCAATATTAATAACGGGAACACGCAGGCAGGAACTCTTGAAATATTCACAGAATATTTAGTTGGTTATTCACTTTAAAAATAAATAATTCCCTCCCATAACAAATGTGTTTTTTTTCTAATGTCGTATAGAAAATGGTATGGAACCCTTCGTGTGCGAGTCCGACTTGCACTTGGCCGGTATTTCTTTAGTTGCCATACTGTAAGCGATCGCGCTCACTCCACACCTAGGTATACTCTCCGCCGCGCGCGACGAGCAACCGAGAGCGTCCATTGTCTTAAATGGTTAACACTATGCTAAATTCAGTGTGCTGACTGATTTAGACTGGCAATGTTGGGTCTCGCTGTCTAATTAGCTAGATTAACATGCTAACTGCCTTTTTACTTGTCTTTTATTAGTGTCTTTTTCATTCAGCACACTGAATTTAGCCAAGTTTACAGCGGGCTTAATAAAATATAAAGGCGGTGTTTGTTAAATTGCCGCAAAAGAAATCAATGCTCATGCGTCAAATCACTTCTGAAACATCACTTTAAAGTCGTAAGATGAAAAATAGAATGAAAGATGAGAAATATTTGATTTAGTATAAATAGATAGCACAAATGGCCCTAGAAGGGATCTTAATCTTTCGAGACTGTTTTTGTGGCAGGGGCGTCCATTAATTACGCTCCGGTTAAAGGGGAGAAGGGGTGTGCACAGTAATCACTTCACATCGCACAAGGAAAGGGATGAAGTTTTCAAGCTGCTGATTGACAATTATAAACTGGTTTTAGAGAACGATGATAATCAATAAATTTATTATTAATGATTCTTATTCAGAACT
This sequence comes from Acleris sparsana, assembly GCA_923062465.1. Lineage (NCBI taxonomy): Eukaryota > Metazoa > Arthropoda > Insecta > Lepidoptera > Tortricidae > Acleris > Acleris sparsana. The sequence continues at coordinate 43,563,802 of OV281285.1, read as the reverse complement.
ACAGACAATAACATACAGATTTATTTAAAATAAAGTTCAGTGTAATCTCTGCGCGTTATCTTTTTTTACACATAATGATTCCAATTGTATTTATGAAGAATTGTTTGTAATTCTTTATCAATTTAATAACAATTTTAAGATGAAAAATATTTCTAGGTTAGTGAATGGGCTTCTGTAACGTCTAAAGTTCAGTGAATGGGCTACTGTAGGAATTCATATAAATTCGCCGTCAATAGAACTCGTGAACGATGTAAACAAATTAGTACTAATAATAATAATAATTAGGCAGCACACGCGACACCACGGACCTGAGTGCTCCCGAGGGTAGGTCCTGTTCCTCACCTCACGCTTGCCTTCAACGGACGGCTGCGGTGTGCAATGACGAGGAACAGACCCTCACCTCTGGCTTGCCTTTATTGACCGGTCAGAGTGGAGTCGCAAGAGCTATATGCTCGAAGGGCGGATGTGTTGCATAAGTGGTGAGTGGGCACCTTATGGTCGTTTAAAGTCCAGAAACACCTCTCCACCCTTAGCCCCTCTGGAACTGTTGCCTCCCTGCTGCTATATATATATGTGGCTATTTCGGGAGGTCCATTCCATTGAGTTGGCGAGTCACCGCCTGCCATTTAAACCAAAGTAATTAGCATTGGCCAGGCAGGCGCCGTAGTTTCATCAATAGCCTAGTTCACCAATCCATATCAGTTCATTCATAGAACCTATTATTAGTATTCCCATCCTTCTTAAATAGTCTTTACACTGACCGGTGGTTGTCCGTGGAGCATACTTCTTTAGTTTGAACTCAGGGACAATCGCCGGTTGGTGTCCCATAACTTTACTAAATTAAACTTGTCTAAAGGGCCTCTGCGTGTTGGCTGCGGCTCCATGTACGCCTTCCAAAGGTCCGGGACTCCCATAGTCCCGTGATTGGTAAAGAAATAATAATGATTTATTTGTTAACTATTTACAATAGACATCTTACAAAAACTAATGGTACAAGTTTATCCGTACACTGATGATTCGAAGCGCTTATTAATCGCACGAGTATTAACAAATAGCGAATATACGTAACATGGTGATTGAATATAAAAAATAAAAAATAAGAAAAAGTGCATGCAAAGCGGCCGCGCCGCGCGCGACCGGTGTCCGCAAGCGCGAGCGCCGAGAAGTAGTCAGACCACATAACTACAGGATGCACTTAATCAAATTTTAATTAAAATATAAATATATAATAAAAACTATATTTTATGTATCTATGTTATGTTTACATTTTTAGTTAAGTTGTCTTTACAATTAATGGGAATCTAAACTAGCCAGTGAGTATTGTTTTAAACGTTGTATATTTTTTCCATTTAAAATCACCCGCGCGACTCTGGGCAACACATTGATTAAAATAGGAACCTTATGATCCAAACGCATTGACCCGTACATAATTATTACTGTACCGCGGAACGCAGAGCTCCTCCCTTTGCGCACGACGAGTATTGCTGTCATTTGTGTAAACTTTTTTCATTAGCTTGTCATTAAAATAATTCTCAACCAGTATTAAATATTTAACGTGTTCGTGTATTGGTAGGACCTTACAATTATTGAATAAATCTCTGTAATTATTTTTGTTGGTGTTGACGATGTTTTTAAGCACCCTCAATTGTAGCTGTATGCAGAGCTGACTGCCAACCTCCAGTAGTGGAGAGGAATTTGAAGAAGAAGAAGAAAAATTGTATATGTATTTAGGTAAGTCTTACACGTAAGCTCGTAACTACTGTTTGACACATAACCTCAAATATTCCCCAAGCGTGTTTTTTGAAAATAACGTATAATTAATAGTTATTTCATCTTAACCTTAATATAAAAATAATGATCTAGTGTATAAATCGTTGCAAAGACCTCATTTAATTTTGGTCTTTAAAAGTACGTGATCATGGAGTAATCATGGTGAATTGGTTCGTTTGGTTTTGTTTACATCTTTGGCAGGTTTTATTGACGGTGACCTTAAGAAGAAATAGGCTCTTTCAACTTTATACAGAGACGAAGGAGAACAAGTACGCTGACTTCTTAGATTACGTTAAGAGTTATACGAGGATCTAAAAGCAAGTTTGCTTAACTGCTAACAAGGAAAGGTACCCACTGTCCAGCTCTATTTTGCTATATATAACAGACACGTTTTTTTTTTAGCCGCCCCATCTTAATCGTTTGGTAGAAATTGTCTTCAAAGTACTGAAAAGTGACTAAACCCTCCAACTCCTAAAGATAATTTAAAAAAAATATCTAGTTACCTACTGGTTTGATTATATTATGTACCTAGTCGGTTCATAAGTTCTGTCACTGATACACTTAAATTTAGTTTTTTTTTTAAATATGAGTTTTAGTTTTAGCCGATATAACATAACACGTTATCATATTTCTTTCTTATTTTTAAACATTTATTCAAACCAGTAGGTAACGAGCAATATATATTTTTAATTTCCTTGTTAGAGGATTAGTCACTTTTCAGTACCTACTTTGGAGGACAAGTACTCCCAAAAGGTTGAGATTGGGCAGCTAAAAAAAATACGTTTCTGTTATTTAAGACTTACTCTCTACAGGACAGTTGGGTACTTTCGTTGTAAATCAAACTTTTTAAGGCTTAAATTCAAAGCTTCTAACATTAAGGTAAACACTGTGCGGAAAATTATAAATAGAGAAACGGGTAAATGTCTCAAACTCGTGATCTAATTAAGTCAACCTAAAACAAGGGTGACAAACAAATCACGTAAAAACGTGGCTTTAGCGATCAAATATTATTTTTGTAACACAGCTATTAGTACAGTCAGCATCAAATGTAACTTAGCATATGAAATTCTCAAATTAGTGTTACGGTTTAAATGGCCAGAATTGTCTGACATAGCTGTTGAGTCAAAAGTATATGACCATCACCAACGTCAAAATAAACTCACATTTAAATTTCAAAAATAGTACATTAGATAGATATCATAATTATTTAACCATGTAGGACTGTAGGTATCATTTCATGATTATCTAAAAATATTATTTCATAAGTACCTGAAAGATCTAAAAACTATTTGGAATGCATCGAAATAAACCATTGTTCTAAAATTATAATCAATTTGTCAATTAAATTTTCTTCAGGTGGATTTTTCATTACTCATTAGTCACTTCATAATTTATCTTAAAGCAATATTTCTATATTACTACTCAAGATATCTAATCAATTTATAAGTAATACTGATAAGAAATACTATTAGTTATGTCTCATCATCTAACAGTTCATGAGAGACATAGGATTCTAACATTGCACGAAGATGGTTTGCCAGTACCCGACATAGCTAGGCGTGTTGGTGTTGCTCGAAATACTGTTGAGCTCTGGGTTCATCGATGGGAAAGTGAACGGCACCTAGATGTTCTAAAAAAAACTGGAAGGCCTAAAGTCACATCCATTGCCGTTCGTCATGAAATAGTCCAAAGAGTGAGACGAAATGGCTTTCAACCAGTCTCTGACTTAGCTACTCGGTACAATAATCTCCCGGTCTACAGTGCGACGAATATTACACGAGGCCAATCTACACTGCGGTCAACCTGCTCGCAAACCTGCTTTAACAGCTTTACATAAGAAGAGGTTAAGATTTTCCCGCGAATATCTTAATTACAATTTTGAGAATGTGATATTCACCGATGAAAAGACGTTTACATCTAATGAAAGTGGACGGTTATCTTTGTGGAGACTAAATAATACGAGATATCTTGACCGTAACATTATCAATATCACCGCAAGTGGACGACTGAACCTTGGGTTTTGGGGCTGGATGTCGGCTGCTGGTCCGGGAGAATTAGTAGAGATCGGTGGACGTATGAATTCCCAGGGGTACATCAACATATGTATTACAAGAATGTTTGTTGCCAACTGCAGCGATCTGCTCTAACTCTAATAATGCTCCACTATATTTCGTACATGATAATTGTTCTGTACACACATCACGACTGACCAAAGCGTGGTTAAGAGACCATGATGATCAAATTATTGCCTTGCCTTTTTCACCAAAATCACCGGATATCAATCCGATTAAAAATTATGGGGGCTAATGGTCCAGACATGGGATCCAAAAACTCCTCGCCGACAAAACGCTCTTCGTGACCACGTTTTTCAGTCATGGGAATACTACCGAGGAATAGAGACATGCAAAAAGATGGTCGATTCTATGGGGGAACGTCTACAGTGTATAATTGACAATGCTGGAGGACACACACGATTTTAGTTCTTTACTTCTTTAGTATTCCTATATTGTTTTTAAGTGTGATTTCATTTAAGTTAATAACGCAGTAACTGCGGTATAATTTACATATTCTCTGAATGAAGCATGTTATAAAAATAAAAATCCGTGTTATTAATTAATACATATAATCTATCTACTATCTACACACGTAGGGTAATATAAGGCAACGTAGGAAAATCGGGTTTTCGTAAAAATATGAAATTTACTTCATTCCGATTTCGACGTAGCTTTCACAAATAAATAATAATATGACGCATGCTAAGGCACTGGGGCCTATTGCATAAAAATACTGCTATTATAAACTTATAATAGCAGACTCATAAAAAATATTTTAGTAGTCGAGTTTTTTCTGTTGCATATAAAATAGTATGCTTTTGTTGCATAAAAATATTAGACTATTATTACGAGAAAAATACTCATATTACAAGTAAAATTTATAAGTGTTTTGTTGCATATATTTTTTACTAATAATAGAAGTTATAAGAAATTTTACGGGTATTATAAGCTATTATTACAAGTAAAATTGTGGTTCTGTTGCAAAAACACAGCTTGCTTTTATTATTTACTCATAATACAAGTAAATATTTCATAGGTGTTTAGAGTTTGTTAAAAATAATATAAGTGATCGAAATCCTTTTCAATAGTCACAAATAATATATATATATATTAAAATGACATCATCCGACAGTGATAGTAGTGATGAAGTATCATCACGAAGGCCACTGCGGATGTTTAGAGGCCGATTGAGTTATAATCATTTACAAGAATCATACCAATAGAATGAAAGATTCAGATTAAACTTTGAGCAATTTTCATATATTTTAGACGAAATTCAGGGTACGCTTCAACATCAGACAAGCAGGAATTATGCTTTAACACCGCACCAACAGTTGCAAGTGGCATTACATTGGTTGGGAACCGGTGCCCAATATCACAGCATAGGCGATATGCATGGCGTTGATAAAGCCACTGTTTGCAGAGCAGTGAAACGGGTAGTAACTGCCGTGAATAATCATATTTTAAGAAACGTAGTGAAGTGGCCAAGTGATGTTGATAGTGTAATAAATGACTTTAATAACATAGCTAATATGCCACTCGTCTGTGGAGCAGTCGACGGAACATTGATAAACATAGACGGCACAAATGCATTCGAAAATGCCTACGTTGATCGACATGGCAATCATTCGTTAAACGTAATGGTTGTTGCTGGTGCAGACCTAAAGTTTTATTATGTTTATGCTGACTGGCCTGGAAGTACTAGTGACGCAAGGGTGTTACGAACCAGCGGGCTTTGCCAACGTATGCAGGCTGGATGGAGACCTTTTCCAGATGCAGTTCTTCTAGGAGACTCCATTTATCCGTTAAAATCGTGGTTAATTCCACCTATTATAAGAGACCCTACAAACAACGCTCAACGTAGATTTCTAAGGGCTCACAGAAGTACCAGACGTGTGGTGGAATGTGCATTAGGAATACTAAAGGAAAAATTTCCTTGCCTAAATCATTTGCGACTTGATCCTGTCTATGCTGGTCAAGTAGTAACATGCTGCGTTGCTCTTTGCAATTTATCTAAAAACAACATGTCCGAACAATTAATAGAGAATGAAGTTGACCAGTTAAATACGGAAAATTTAACAAGTGACGAGTTTGATGACCAATGGGAAAATACTCGGAACAATGATGGCCAAGAAAAATTACAATATTTTTATCGTCATTTCCAGTGAATGTAAAAAAAACATCCTTAGATTTGTTTCTATTTAAGTAGATATATTTAGTTTAGTTTTTATGACTAAGAACATATTTGTACTTATATAATACAACATAGGTATGAAATAATGTATATTCAAATAAAATGTTTCAGTTTGTATCATGAGTATCATTAAGTATTTGAATTTCACCGTCGTCATTAATTATTAATGTACTCATACATTCCGGCACAGATTCCGGTCTCAAATCGTTGGTTAATTCGCAGTGCTCTACACCTAGAGACGTTTCCTTCTCCCAAACATCTAATTGTAATTTTCTTATTTCTAATTGTAGTTTTTTCTTCTTTAATTGGTGATATTCTGTTGAATCTATTAACGGTGATGTATTATTCGTGCTTCTTTTACCCTTGTGTAATGGAGTTTTATTTCTCGTATAGCTGTTATGAGGTTGGTTGGTGGTGGAAATTTGGTTGGTTTCTTGTTGTTCAGGAGCCTCACTATTTCCCTCGAGGGCGTTATTGAGAGGGGCTTCTACCGGTTGTACTGGGGTTTTGTATCGTATTCCAAACGAATCTTCTAACCCGATTCCCTCTATAATGGGCGAGTCCCTCCCAATTACCTCTAAAACTAATTCGTCAATGGAATCCAGTTTGCTGTTTGATCCACCCGCTGCTCCCGTACTCTTCGCTCTATCTACTTTAGTCTAAAGATAAGAAAAAAAACACAATTTAAATTATCAAATAAGTAGGTAATAAAATTAGTTTAGAATCAAACCTACATAATTCAAAGATAAACATTTATAAAATCAGGTAAAGGGGGCGAATAATATTAGGCTATACTGCTTATCCGAAGATATATGGAGGGTTTAAAATGTGGTGCCAAAATATTCTCACCCAACACGAGCCATATTCATCTTCTATATTATGACATAAATTATTTAAGGGATTGCAAATAATCTTTAATTATTAGTAAACTTACCATCGTTCTTTGGCGTAAGTTAGGCCAAGTTGTGTCTCTTATATACGTAAAGTCTTTGTCGCTTGTGACAAAATTAATCGCGACCGCGTAGTCACGAACATCTATCCACGCTTGTTTTTTTATATCTTTCGTGATTGTCGGCGAAAACTTTGCAAATAGTAATTCCTTGAAGTCAATCATTTTTCTCAGAAAATTTGTTGTTTTCAGGTGCTTTTCTTCTCGTTTTCTCATCATATTTACCTAATGTTTTATTTTAACTCAACTTACGAATAAAAGCGGGAAAATACAGCAAGTATTTTGTTTTTTTTAAACTCTTTTTACACTATGGCCGTACGCTGAAAGGAACCGCGGTCCAAATTGAGCATTTGATATAAGTATTACAATATTAAATTTTTTTTTGTTAAATTTGGACTCGTTACTTATATTATAAGTAAAAGCATTTTATAAGTTCAAAAAAATATTTATGCAATACAATTTAGCATACTTCTGAAATTATTTTTAGGACTGCTAACTATTATTATGACTATTTAATTTTATGCAACGTAACACAATTATAATCAGTAAATTTTAGGAGTAAATAGCTTATAATATAAGCTATTATTTTATATGCAATAGGCCCCTGGTCCCAACGCGAGCGAGTAAGCTATGAGCTATCGGCTATTTTCTAGCTCAAGAACGAACAAAAGATAATCGCTTTCGTGTAAATAAAAGAGAGAGAGAGAGATATATATTTATAGTTTATAGCCGGCTGTTCCCACCGCCGGCGAGGACACTCTCCCACCGCCCAGCGAGTAAGCGATAATTCCATATAATGTTTACTAGCCGCCCGCTGATTGTCAACTGTTTCTAGTACATAGTTTTACTAGTTGATAGCCGAGCTCGCTGATAGTTGGCGGTGGGACCACTGTTTACTAGTTGACCGCCGCGATAAAAGCTATCGACTATAAAACTAGCTCAGCGGTACTCGCCGATGCCTGCTTGGTGATCAGACCGATCATTCTACCTTACGACGTGGATGCGAGTGCACGTATTTACAATGAATTTAAAACAATCGTATGAACTATCTTTGTTGTCCAGTTCTGATGACGATGATGATGTATTTTATAAAAGCAAAAGTGTAGTGGCAGTGGCAATTTTGAAGAGACGGAAGAAAAAAGGGATATTTTAAAAAGAATGACAAGAAAAATTTGGATGCATGAAATTAATTATTTCAGAAAAGAATGCAGTGAGTTCAAACTGTTCTACGAGTTGACAAACGATCAATTTCGTTCATATTTTAGGATGAAAAGAGATGAGATTGAGTATATACATGAAAATGATATTAAAATAACACAAATTATAGAGAAGCTATTAGTACAAGAGAGCGTCTCGCCATTACATTAAGGTAAGGGCACTAAACGTAGGTTTTTTTAAATCAAACGTCATAGTGGAGAAATATAGTTATATTTAGTTATTTAGCTACCAGCACTTGTAGTAACAGCCATTGAATCTTGAGCTGTATTCTTTGGGGCAGGAGTAGTATCTTCTCTTGAGTCAGTTTGCTGCAAACTAGACCTGCTAGGTTCAGGTGAGTAAGTAGAACCGTGTCCAGAAGAATTATATGTCTGAATAGTATATGGGCGTGATTGGCGTGAGTTGTAATCATAATTGTTTGAGTAATAACCAGAGAACGATAAATTAGCTATATCATCTTCAGCTTCCGTGACCATTTGAAACAGCTTTGATAAAACTCGGGCATCTGCTTTGTACTTAGGTACATCGAATCAAAAAACCTTTTAACGGATCGCCAGTAGTAAGTAGTTCTTTGCGTAACTCCTCCCTCTGTGCAGTTATCTTTTCGCGATTAAATATCATCCATGTCTTTTAATAATTTTAACAATGCTTCTTCATCGTCGTCATTCATTATATTATTATCATCCTTCTTTTTTTTGGGCGCCGGCATCGAATCTGAGTTTATACTAACTTCTGACTGTGTATAATCTGCACTAGAGATTGCATCCTCCAAATTTGTCGACAAATCACGCGGTGGTGAAACATTTGTTTCTCTCTCTGTAATTGTCATATATGGAAGTAAAAATTCTATGTGATTCATGTACTTCCATGGCTTTACGTTTTTCGATGCTTGTCCACTTATTGTTTTATTAATTTTCTTAAGTTTTTCACGGTGCGTGTCTCGCCAACCCTTCCATTTTGTCTTTGCTTGTGTAACGATAAATTAACGAAAAAAATTATAACAATCTCATAAACAAATTTTCATGCAATCAACTAATCATTATTTCATATTTCTGATAACCGGAACATCATATGCTGCTCTGTCAAAAAGCTATACATAGAATAGGCCGGTCGACGCTTTCTAAAATAATACCAGAAGTATGTGTAAGTATATGGACTAAATTGCAGCCTTTAATAATGAAACTATCAACTGAATCCGAGTGGAAATATATAGCAAATCAATTCGATGAATTGTGGAATTTCAAAAACTGTCTTGGTGCAATTGATGGAAAGCACATAGTAATTTTTGCACCCGATAAATCAGGATCACAGTATTTTAACTACAAACACACATTTTCAATTGTACTGTTAGCTGTTGCTGATGCTCATGGAAGATTTATTATGATCGATGTTGGTTCCATGGGCAGGTTTAGTGACGGAGGAATATTCACGGATTGTCATTTGTATAAAAAGTTGCAAAACAATGAATTGAGATTGCCTGCAGATGAACCACTATATGAAGGAGGTTTGCCGCAGCCTTATGTTTTTATTGGCGACTGTGCATTTCCTTTGATGACACTTATCGTTGACTGTACATACATTTGACAGTTTCATTTCCGACATTAAATAATGAAGACCTATCAGTCATTTTGGGAAAGGCTCTTTTTGAAGTACCTACGTACGTTATGTAGATCAGTACATTTTGACATTCAGACCTAACCACCCGGAAGGGTTTACAATTGTGCGAGTCACTTAAGTTAGTACGGGTTTGAGAATCTATGCCTAATTTAACAATGTCTGCACAAATCCTTTCCTTTCGGCGGACAATGTCTCTTTTGCAATTTACCTACTTCCCATAATGTACACTTGCCTGAAATATGTATTCCCAAAATGACTACTGGCCATAACGTTCACTCCCCAGTTCGATCACTTCCCAAAAAGCTATTTTTCCCGACATGACTACTCGTACTTCCCAAAAAACTATTTTTCCCCTCAAAACCATTTTGATACCGAAAACACAAAAATACCGGTATACGAGTATTAATCCCGGTCCCACCCCTATGCTCCACTGGTGGGTAATTTTGTTTCCCTGTAGATCCACTGCACGGGAATGGTACTAGAGGTAATTGGAAGTGATTGAAACAATACTCTCTTTTACCCGTAGTCCCACCGCTGTCAAGTAGCTTATAGCAGTGAGACCACGGTTAAAAGGGGGTCTACGGGAGAAAAGAAATACCACCGGACCCACCAGGGGGACATGTTGGTGGGACCACAGGTAAAAGGGGAAAATACCCCACCACAGATCAACAAAATAAAATACGTGGGTAAAGTAACATAATATTTATTTTTAAACTATCAAATGTTTGTACCTAACTACATATTTTTTTAAATTAAGTACCACCATTAAAACTAAACGTTAAAAATGCTTTGTCTTCCCAACTATTTACTTATTAAGAACATATAACAAACTCAAAATATACCAGTTACAGTTCAAGTATTTTATTTTGTGAAACTTGTACCAAAATTTCTTTTTAAAGTTATGATTCTCTTTATGAAATCCAGACCCGTCATATTGTTGCTCTCCTCGTATTGTTTCAAGATTTTCGCATATGGTTTATCAAACTCAATATCACGATTCCGTCTGTTTTTTTTCTCTTGTTGGTCAACTGAGCCCGCGGGCCCAGCTACCCACTTTGTATTTTTTCATAGGCGACTCGACCCACACTAATTGGATAACTCGACCCGCGGGCTCAGTCGACCACCATTTATCGACAAGGGCCCGCTCAGCCCACGGGTCCAGTCGACCACCATTCACCACTCACTCATTTTTTTCATAGGTGATTCGACCCACACTAATCGAATAACAAACTTTATTTGTGGATGATGTTCCACTCCCATACAAATTTGGCCCCGCACTGGTAAAACACTAAACGTATATCGTTAGGCTCCAAATATGAACATAACCTAAATACCGGTATTGTAGGTACAGGGTATTTTCGGTATCGGTTCCAAACGTTCCAAGATTTGAAAACGAGTGTGTGTTCAGTGGGTTACACACGTTTTAACGTTTTTGTAATGAAAAGAATATGTTATTTATTTAAAACGACATTTTATTAAGACTGTACTGTAACGAACGTTTTGTAATATGGCAACCCCGAATCTACTTCCGTTATGAATAGCACAGTACATGACTTCGTCACTTCCGGTCGGTCACCGTTGGTTGTTTGACTCACTCTGGAACGGAACGTCTTCGAGTAAGGTTAGTAATATTTTGATCATAAGTTGAACTTCTGTGATAAATGTGATAATAAACATTCATGACATATTTTAATGTTTTAATTATCTTTCCCTTCTGAGATATCGTAACATCTCAGAAGTGGGATGATCGCGAAATAATTTGTTTTGCATACCACGCCACAAGCTCGACCGCCATTAAAATAAGGTGAAACTATGATTGTAAATAAATAATCATTGAAATATGCATGAAGATCAAAAGAACTGTGATATCTATACCGATAAAGTACCTGTTATTATAAAAATAAGCACCTGATTAGCAGATGAATCTCGATTTCAAATTAAAAATAGTAGTCATTACATTCGTAATTTGTATACAATATGGCTAAAGTGTCTATAAATACTGTTAACCGTATGTAGCGAATAAAATATTTAAAAAAAGCGCTAATTACTAAAGGTAATATTCTATTGTTGTCGTTCTTGTCTATTTTTGTTTCCTTTTATTAAATGTAACGTAATGAACGTATCAGCAGGTGCATCTTATTATGTTTTTTTTTTAATGCTTTTACGTAAACAACTCACTTAAGGTTATGACTAAAAATAGCTAACATAAATCGATCTGAGTTTCAGAGAATGAGCGATAGAAATACGGATGGGAATCTGCGAAGAGGCTCGCGACGCAGCCGCAGTTGCAGTCGTCGTGATCCTCGTGCTTCGCGCACGCGGCCCAGTCGAAGCCGCAGTCGACGTCGGAGTCGGAGCCCCAGCAGTGCTGGATCACTCCGGGAGCGGGAACGTGAGCTGACCCGGAGACGGGAACGGCTGAGGACCCTTGAAAAGGAGGTACGTAGGGAACGTGCACGAATTCATGACGATGAGCGTGACATGCGATCTTTAACGTCTAAATCTGGTCCTAACCATCAGACAAATAAAAGTACGCAGCAAAGCAACCGTCACATTCGTGAGCGTCACCTGACAACCCCAACAAAAGAACGTATATCCCCTGAGCGAAATGAGAATAGAGATAATAAAAAGTGTAGATCAACATCAGATTTATTTGAGGAGTTTTTAAATGTATTAAAAACAAGATCGGGAGATCGTGAATCATTCTCAGGTGCAAGTTTACATAATGTCGTACCTGAGTTTGACCCGATGTTAAAGGAACAAACGATTAACATTTGGCTTGACAAAGTTGACGAGTGTTCAGACATTTATAATTGGAGTGACAAACAAACGATTCATTATGCCTTGCCTAAACTAACTGGACTTGCGAAGGTCTGGTACCAGGGCTTACCCTCAATTAAGCATACTTGGATTGAATGGAAGGACATGTTGAGGGAATCGTTTCCAGCTACTGAGAACTATGCTGAGCTACTAACAGATATGCTTAACCCTCTGCCACTGATGTTACGTCTGACAGACACCCTAATACCTACGCGTTGTTGCCACGTCACCATTCCGCGGCGTATCGTTCTGTCTCTCTCTGTACCTTCCTGCGTGGCCGCGCGCCTCCCGTCAGTGCAGCGACGGCAGCTGCGACGAGCGCACGGGTGGAGTTAGAGCTGTTTGGTGTCCACAGGACGTAAGGTCAGTAATAAGTGATCGATTTGGTAGACGTATTGTCAGTAATATTATTATAACCCTGTACTGTCTTACATACGTCAAGTCAGTAAATTAATTTTTCTCAAAAATGACAGGAAAAGTTGACATTACTATCTATATATTGGGATGCGAAGTACATAGTTTACTGACAGATCTCAAATTAAAAAAAAAAAACATTGCGTGCTCGCTACACAAGCACGCAATGTTGCATACAAATTTCATTACCATCTAGTATCTAACTTTTTAAAAAGTGAAAACGGCCTTAATAAAATGAGGGCACAAGTCTTATTACATCCAAATTTTGTTCGGAATATAACTTTTTTATCTGTATCTCGAATAGCTTGAGTAGTTTTAAAAAAAAAGCTTGCGTTTCTCCTTGTCATAAACAAAAGACGGTAAAGAGTAGGTAATAATATTGTCTGTATAGATTGTGTGGTATTTCTTTCCTTAATAAAGTACTTTACTCCAACATAATTTTATTCTTGCGATTTTTGAGAAAAGCACTATATATGCCTCGGCAGGAACGGCAATTGCGGGCCTCGTATTTTTAAACGGACTCGCAAGCTCGTCCGTTTAAACCAATCCTCGCCCCGCAATTGCCTACTTCCGTGCCTAGGCAATAATGTACTAATATTCATAGTGTCTATCAGTCGTTACGTCAGTAAAATATTTTGAACCGAAAATCATTTTAAGTTGCAGCTTAGTTTATTGTTAGGTATTGCTTTTAGATGGCGAGCGAGGCTCAGGCAAGGCCTTCGAGGAAAAGAAAGACTACTGGGGCAGTAAACATCACCAACGAGCAACAAATTCTGGAGTGGTTAGAGGAAGAGGAAGAACATGAATTTAGTGATATTGACGACGATGTAGCCGACAAAGACTTCGTTATTGAAGAGGAGGTTCATGAAGAGAGCGAAATATCAGCAGGCGAAGAAGAAACTTTGGAAGATGAGAGTATGAATTCCGAGGTAAGATTTACGAATGAGAGCAGGGGGAGGGAGGGAGAGCGTTTGCAGGAAGTTACAAACCAGATGAGAGGGAGGGGGAGGCAGAATGAACCTCAAACGTCAAATCGAGATTATTATTATGGCAAAAATGGATTTGTTTGGTCTAAATCAGAGTTTTCAAGGACATCGCGAACACCTGCTCATAACATTCTTTCTTTACCGAGACAAAATGATCAGATGCAATTTCCTGGATATGAGAAGCTTTGGGAAAAGTTTTTCGATAGCGAGATGATCGAAACATTGGTAGTTAGTACGAATAGGAAGCTTGAAGCATATCGTCAACAGTTCTCTAACTATGCAAAACAAGAACTAAAAGATACTCATAATTTAGAAATCCGGTCATTGCTGGGATTACTATATTATTCATCAGTATTTAAATGTAATGATGGTGATTCGAATTACTTATTCGCAACGGATGGAACAGGCCACGAAATATTTCGATGTGTTATGTCGAAATACAGATTTAACACTCTGCTTAATTGTTTGAGACTAGATAACATTGATGACCGACACGAACGATTAAAAACAGACCCTCTTGCTGCTGTTTCATCCTTTTTTAATAAATTCATTGCGAATTGTCAGTCTCATTATACTCCTGGACCATACACCTGCATAGACGAAATGTTACTAGCTTTTAAAGGACGTTGCAAATTTATCGTTTACATGCCTAACAAACCTGCGAAATATGGGATCAAGATAATGGTTTTAACGGATGCTAGCCAATTCTACGTTTATAATGCGTATATTTATCACGGAAAAGGATCTGATGGTATAGGACTGCCAGAAGCAGAGAAAAAGCTGGCTGTTCCTACACAATCTGTGTTAAGACTAGCAAAGCCAATTGAAAACTCAAATCGGAATATAACAGCCGACAATTGGTTTAGTTCTATACCTCTAGCAGAGATATTATTAAAAAAAGGCCTGACTTATTTGGGGACGCTAAAAAAAAATAAGCGAGAAATACCACCTCAATTCAAACCAAATAAAACTAGACCTATTGACAGCTCTCTCTATGGATTTACGAAAGATTTAACTTTACTGTCTTTTGTGCCGAAAAAAGATAAGGCAGTTGTCCTTTTATCTACTTGCCACCATAGTTCCAGCACTGACGAAACCACTGGAAAACCAACGATGATTGTTGATTACAATCAAACTAAAGGCGGTGTGGACGAGGTTGACAAGAAATGTGCCATCTATTCCAGCAATCGTAAAACACGGCGTTGGCCACAAGCAATCTTCTATCGTCTGCTTGATATGGCTGGAGTAAACACTTTTGTATTGTACGGTCAATGTCAAGGGGCAAAATTACGAAGAGGAGACTTTATATTGCATTTGGCTCGGGAATTAGTGCTCCCTGCCTTGAAACAGAGAGTTTATAATCAAAAGTTGCCTCGAGAATTAAGGATGACGTTACGCCGTGTATTAGGTCGTGATTTACCTGATCCACCACCCCCGAGTGAGCCTGAATCGTTATCTGCAAGGAAGTTGTGTCGTGTTTGTCCAAGCAAATTGAAGCGGCAAACAAGGTTTGTCTGTTGCGCTTGCGCAAAACCGATTTGTCTGCAGTGTGCGGCGCAAATTTGTGAAGACTGCAAGAGTGAAGTTTAAGGCTGATTTAAAAAAAAACTACTCAAACGTATTTTTTTTTTTTTGTTTTGTTAAGTTTATGCTAGAAGAAGGCAAATTTATGTTATAATTGTTGATTTTATGTTTCAGTATTTTTTTATAGTTTTTTAAAGATGGCTGTGTCAAAAGTTCCTAGAATACTATAATAATAAACAAGGTTGAATATTTTAATAATCCTGAGTTTCATTTAATCTAATTAACCTTTACCAGGTATATATAATACTACAAAATAATATTTTTATACTTATTTATATAAAAGAATTTTTTTTTTTAAATAACCTCAACTCAAATACACGTCTGACAGACTACTCGTCAGTGGAATGATTACAAAAAACCCACCTCAGTGGCAGAGGGTTAATAGACGGGTGCGCCCTGGAGAATCGTTTGAGATGTAATGAAATATTTGGAAAGCAAGCGGTGGACTGTTTACTTTATGCGATTGATGATAGGGGAGTACGCGTAGGTGCTCAGGCAGCTAAATTCGATAGGCCCGAAGATGTACTAGAATTTCTTAAAACTATAAAATCAAACAACCGAAACCAGATAGATTTTCGTACCGATAAACGTTCTAGTAACATGCCTACAAGTAATAATTACCCAAGATCCTCCGACAGCGTCAGTGGCCCGTCTAAAAACAATAGTCTCAGGGCACCTATTAGATGTTTTAATTGCCAAGGTGTAGGTCATCCCAGTTTTAAATGCCCGAAACCGGTAGTAAAATGTACCAATTGTCATTTTCTCGGCCATGACTCGCAACATTGCCCAAAATTGAAGGAAAACCCGCCTAAGGATAAAAGCGTCCTTGAGGTTATAGTTTCTGAAAACGCAAACGATAAATACAAAATATTAATAAACATTAATGGTAATTCTATCGTATGTCAAGTAGACTTAGGTAGTGAGGCTACTCTAGTCCGTAAAAATGCCGCTTTGAGTATGGGTTTGGTTTGGAAGGAAGTAACTGGACCTTACTTAAGGGGATTAGGAAATGCGCCATATCTGCCATTAGGCTCTACATTGACCGATATAGAAGTTCAGGGCATCCTAGAAAAGAATGTGGAGGTATTCGTAGTAGACGATGATTTAATTAACTGTAACGTCCTACTTGGACATACTTTTACAGAGAGACCTTCTTTGACGATTATTAAAACGCCAAAAAATCTTAAATTTCAACGAACGGAGCCAGATCACGATTTCAAGTTACATTTATATACAACCAGTGACTTTGTCGTAAACGTAGGTGAAATGATATCCGTGCCAGTTAAATCAGATACTACTTGCAATGGAAGTATTTACGTTAGTGGGTCAATTAGAGGTTGCGTGGGTCAGGAATACTACCTTCTGCCAGGTGAATATCAAGTTAAGGGTGTCGATTGTAACTTGCTTATTCAAAATGTTGGCGCGGTACCCGTACAGTTTAAGGAAAACACACTCATTACTCGAGCAAAATACATAGGTTATTTCAAAAACGTCTTGCGGATTTCAGATGAACTGCTTTCTCAGGAACCTGTGAATCCGAAGTGTGGCAATCAATTATCAGTTGACCAAAAACGTCAGTGCTTAGAGTTACTCAATAAATATAAAAACTGTTTTTCTACCGGAATGCACGACTTGGGATTCACTAATGTAACTGAAATGGAAATTCACCTGAAAGACTCCTCCCCGGTAGTTTATAGGCCGTATCGTCTAGCTCATTCCGAGCGAAAGCTAGTCCAGGATACGGTAGAGGATATGATAGATCATGGAATCGTGCGGGAATCCGAATCCCCTTACGCTAGCCCGATCGTGCTGGTTAAAAAGAAATCTGGGGAGAGGCGTCTCTGCGTGGACTATCGCACCCTTAATAGCCGCACAAAAAGAGACCATTACCCCTTACCCCGCGTAGACGATTTGTTGGATCAGCTTTCTGGTCAGTCGCTGTTTACGTCTTTAGACTTGGCTTCGGACTATCACCAAATCCCGATAGCTGAGAATTCTCGCGAAAAGACTGCATTCGTTACACCTGATGGGCTTTTCGAATATAAAAGGGTACCTTTTGGGCTAGCGAATGCTCCCGCAGTCTTTCAGAGAGCGATTCATAAAGTTCTTACCAAATCTAAAGTCAATTATGTAGTAATTTACATGGACGATATCTTAATACCATCCAAGTCCTTCGAAGAAGGTCTTCAGCGTCTCGAAGAGGTGCTTGGTCTGTTGAGAGAGGCAGGGTTTACCCTTAAAATGGAAAAATGCAATTTCTTCCAAGAACGAATCGATTTTCTTGGGTTCGAGATAGATATGGACGGAATTAGGCCTGGACTCTCAAAGACTGAGGCTGTGGCAAAATTTCCAACCCCAGTAAATCAGCATGAAGTGAGGAGATTTCTCGGACTCGCAAGTTTTTTCAGAAGGTTCGTTAAGGGGTTTGCCATGATAGCGAGGCCCTTGACGAACCTTTTGAAGAAAAACACACCTTGGGCATGGAGTGACCTAGAGACTCAGTCGTTTGAGACCATTAAAAAACTACTAACAGATAGGCCAGTTCTCGCATTATGTGATCACACCGCGGAGACACAACTGCACACTGACGCTAGCAAATTTGGAATAGCGGGTATTTTGCTACAGAGAAAGGGGTCTGACCCTTGGCGGCCAGTCGCATATTATAGCCGTCAAACTCAACCTGACGAAATGAAACTCCACTCATTTGAACTCGAGACTCTCGCTGTTGTTAGCTCTCTCAGTAAATTCCGTTCATATCTTATTGGCCTACCGTTCACTATAGTCACCGACTGTAATGCCTTGCGATCCACCTTTACTAAAAGAGACCTCATTCCGCGCATATCCCGATGGTGGATACAGTTTTTGGAGTTTGACTGTAGTATTGAATATCGCCCTGGCGAGAAAATGTCCCATGTTGATGCCCTCAGCAGAGGACCTGTATCAGTGGAAGCTGAACCAGTACATACGCTAGATATTTTGTCAGTCAGTACCGAAGACTGGATTTCCACTGTGCAATCCTCTGATGATGAAATCAAACAAATCAAGGACATTCTAGAAAATTCAGAAACGCCTAAAGTCGTAGGTATCCATAAAGATTATACGGTCAAAAATGGACGAGTATTTCGTGTGTTAAAAGACGGAGGAATTAGGTGGGTTGTACCAAAAGGAGTACGTTGGCAACTCTTAAAAGCTAACCACGATAGCGTAGGTCATTTTGGTTTTGAAAAGACCTTCGAGCGTATACGGTCTTTGTTCTGGTTCGCAAAAATGCGTAAATTTATAAAGAAATACGTATCTGCATGTCTCGAATGCGCTCATCACAAGTTGCCCGCGGGTTCACAAGAGGGACTACTACATCCTATTCAAAAGGTTGAAATTCCTTTCCACATGCTGCACGCCGACCATCTTGGTCCATTCCCGAGAAGTCGACGTGGTTGTACATATATTTTAGTCACAGTAGACGCTTTTACAAAATATGTCTGCTTATTTCCGGTTCGTAGTACTAAGACAAAAGAAAGTATAAGAAAGAGCGTTTAAAATTCTTTTTAGTTATTTTGGGTCCCCCGCCCCTTTAATAACAGATAGGGGTACGAGCTTCACGAGTAAGAAATTTAAAGTGTTCATACAGTCGATCGGTACAAAACACGTTCTGAACGCCGTTGCTACACCACGAGCCAACGGGCAGGTGGAACGTTACAATAGGACGATTCTGGCTGCCCTTGGCTCCATGGTACATGATAAAAATAAAAACACCTGGGAGGACATGCTTCCTGATGTACAGTTAGGATTAAATACCTCGGTTCATGACGTAACGAAGAAAACGCCTACGGAAATATTATTTGGTAGAACGGCCACTCATCCATCTCAAGGTATATTAAATGAAATAGCGAGTGACATTGAAGTAACTGAGGAAGATAATAAAACAATAGAAGATATTCGATCTGAAGCCTCTGAGAGGATTCAACAAAATCAGGGGAAAATGAAACAGCGATATGATAGGAATAGAAAACGTAGCACTAATTACAAGGAAGATGATTTGGTTAGGATTGCCAGAGCAATAGTGACGGGACCAGGGCAATCAAAAAAACTAGAAGCAAAATGTAAAGGGCCATATAGAATTAAAAAGCTTTTACCAAACGATCGTTTCCTCGTGGAGGATACTCCTCTTACTAAAAAGGGGGCTAGATATGAGACAGTTGTAGCAGTAGACAAAATATTTCCATGGCTCAGTTTCAACGCCGCGGCTTGCTCTTCAAGTGACGATAATGATGACGATGAAAGTAGTGATAAATAATAAATATTAATTTAAAAAAAAACAGCAATATAACCTAAGTGTATAAATAATATAACTTTCAACTATCATCATTGTCGGCAAAGTAATAATTATATCTATAGTTGTTTACAAATAATGTAATTCATAATATTATTTAATAATTATGTAGGTACTTATATATTATGTGCAATGTGTAATCTTAAAATATTAAAAGTCGAAGGAAAATGTATTTTTGATTTTTAAAACGAGATAATTATAGTGGATTCGGACCGGGCATGATTGGCGTATGAACTCGCCGCCCAGGATTGGTTCAAATTCCAAATTAATTTCTGTGATGATTTAGTGAGGGTGCTCTGGAACCGGGCATGATTGGCGTAGGAACTCGCCGCCCAGGAGTGGTTCCAAGCATCGCAGCCATGATAGCGGGACGGGATAAGAGGCAATCATCGTCACGCTTCATAGCTATATTTATGATAATAGTAACTTAATAGAGTAGTGTTAGGCTCCTGAGCTGGGCATGATAGACGTATGAACTCGTCGCTATATTGACTAAAATTCAGTATGTGCTTAATTACGTAAATTGAATACCTAACTTAACAATTTGAATTTAATATGATGTATAATTGTTACAACACATGTGTAAGCAATGTAAACTTAGAACGAAGAGACTCGTTCCTAGAGGATGGCCGACTGTAACGAACGTTTTGTAATATGGCAACCCCGAATCTACTTCCGTTATGAATAGCACAGTACATGACTACGTCACTTCCGGTCGGTCACCGTTGGTTGTTTGACTCACTCTGGAACGGAACGTCTTCGAGTAAGGTTAGTAATATTTTGATCATAAGTTGAACTTCTGTGATAAATGTGATAATAAACATTCATGACATATTTTAATGTTTTAATTATCTTTCCCTTCTGAGATATCGTAACAGTACATTTAACGGCAATATTTACTTACATTCACATTAGTAACATTTACATTCGTAACTGCACAATGCACAACTCAACGCTAACTTTATTATCTTCCAATTCCTTTATTCTATCCTTTATGTGGACATTTATTTCAATAACATCGTGGTGTCTTTTAGTAAATTGTTTATTTCTCACTTTATCCACGTCTTTTCTAATTAACCTCTGTAATACTACCAGCAGTTGTAGTGGGTAAGTAATACGAGATATAAGAACTTATCATATTACAGTCACAATATATACGCTCACTTTGTATAAATATGTTTAATATAACGTACACTTGAGATAATGAACGAAAGATATAATGTCAAATTAACTATTTCCATAAAGCATAACGTTATTAATATATAATATCAATTGATATAACAATTAAAGTGTATAATTTACGTGGCCTTTTTAATTTTACAATCAAATTGTTTCGCATAGTTTTTTCAAGGGATGTAAAAAAAATAACCTCGAAGGCTAAGGCGGGAGCGAAGCGTAGCGAGCCTTAGCCTTCTAACCTAACCTATCCGAGTCGGTTCTGCCCAGAGAGGTCTTGCTCGCTCGCTTCGCTCGCTCACATGTATGTATGTATGTAAACTCTTTATTGTACAAAAATATAAATATCACAATATTGTTACTAAACTAATGTACAAAGGCGAACTTATCCCTAAATGGGATCTCTTCCAGCTAACCCTGAAGTAGATGAGTAAGGACAATGTATAGGGTTGGACACATACAAGTTTTGCACCAAAGTAGCAAAAAGAGATGATGATACTACATACATACACACATTTGTATCATACGATATTATATCTTGTAACACTTATACTAAAAGATAATATGTATTATGATCGCTATATGTCATGTATGTTATACGAACTGAAATTAGTTATTGTGAGTGTTATATTAAAAATATTATATAAGATGAATATTACATGACTTGACCGTTATTCCTTATAAAAATATTGATTTTGTTATTATAGTTAACCACTCACTTGCTTTCGGTGACTAGAGCTATCAAATTTGTACGCCTACAAATTGCTTTCGGTAGCCGTAGCTACCAACGGAGTTTATGCGGTTTATGATTTTTTCATCACACTTGCTCGTAAATGGTGTTATTCCATGCCTGTATACAGAAGGACAATGGGCTAAATTGTTCCCGCGGGAATTATGGCGAGTTTGTCATCCCTAGGGAGTAATGACTTTCTTTTTAAAATTTGCAACTCTTTCGTACATCATTTCTGACTAAGGAGGTTTAATTTTCAGCCAAAAATTAAATTGGTTTCTAATTTCATCTTTAAAAATTAGCTATAGACTAACTTACATTACACAAAACCTATACGCTTCATTAAACTTCAATATTTTTATACCTATTTCAAGTTTATATCAACATTTATCATTAATTTTAGTAATTATACATTTTTATCATATTGGCTAAATCTGGCTCGAATCCAGGTCGAAACTAAACGCAGTTATTATCTGTGGAAGAGGTCACAAAAAAAATATCGTTTCCATTTACGTTCCCGTTCGTCAAAAGTTATTTCTTTATATTTTGCAGAGTTAAAGTGTTTTCTCTTTGTTTTTTTTCCTCGCAAATGTGATGAAAACCATTGTGTGTATCACAGGCAGTAAGGGGATTACTAACTCGAGTCATTAAAAGCCCTCCACCTTCGGCGTCGGGCTTCTAACACTCTCGTTAGTAATTCCCTTCATACTACCCTTGATGCACAATGTACTATTATTCTGTGGATGGCTCCATATATATGGTATAAATTGTTTTCAAAGCACAGATTACCAGCATGACAACATTTAAAAAAAGTTACAGTAAACTTGAGAAACCAAAACAATTTTTTATCTATTTTATTTTGCAAGGTGTCGGAACAAGTGTTGCAGAATGACGTATCGGTTGTTTATTTACACTGAAATAATATGTTAATCATATTTATTTCCTTATTATGATTACGTGATTGTGAAGTGTGTGTTATAGTGTGTTTAAATAACGTTTTATTTCGGTATTAAATTATTGATTTTGTTGGTGATTGGTATTACAAAAAGATCTTAATTTAGTAGGTACGTAAACCGTTTTTTTGCTATTTTATTTTATATGGGAGCTATTAAGGTGATACATGCTAAAATATACATGTTATTTGATTCTCCATTTCTTTAGCTTTACAATGTAAAAAATATCTTACCAAATACTTCAGTACAAGCAAAGTTATCGATTTTCAAATAAAGCAAACACCGCGCCGATTTGTTTACAGAGTATGCGACAATCCAATTGACCCGCTGTCTAAGTAGCTGCAAGCGGCACCACGCTTAACGTTTACATTAGAAAAACCAACGTCTTTATAAGATGGTTCATGTTTCGAAACCGTATATGCATCCATAACGTTTAATTTTATGTCTTGCAGTTGTTCCTGTGTAGCATTATTTTATTTTATGTTTAATTTCGTTTTTAAGCGACACCTTGTCTTTCAAAAGAGCCGTTGAGTCGAGATGGTCAAATGTTAAAGGTGGTAACTTCTGTAGATCACGGGCCATGAACACCGGTAATTCCTCAGGGTCACTTATTTTTACTAGCCGGATAATATCTTCCATGTCTCGAAGTTCCTTGCCTACATTTCTTCGGTTTATAGTCGACTTAGAAAGTCATTTATCACTTTTGGACCTTACGCAATATAACTTTTGGAAGAATCTGTCTGCCGTTACTTCTCGCATTTTACAATATTTTATTTAACTTTGCATGTACGTTATAATGTGGGAGTCTTTTTGTTTTTAACCAGTTTCCGTCATAGGATATGGCTGACATTTGGTACAGAATGTAGATCCACAACCCACTGACAATGCAGTAATAAAGTACAGTTAGAAAACAAAAGGATGACATAAAAGTCGACCAAGAAACTGCTTTACCACTTTTCGACTCTATTTGTATAACTTAATATTAAGTGCATTTTCAGTGGGTTTATTATTATTAACAAAATTGACAGAAATTGTATGGAGTTAGCCTTGGATACATTGTTTCTAATCTTTTTGAATTTTATAATTATGATGATATGATGATAACTAGGATTAACTTTAACCTAGAATGAAATAAACATACTAAGCCACACCCGAGTGAAGCTGGGGCGGGCCGCTAATTTGCTATAAAATTCGTGGGTATAATTATCCTTTTTTTAATTAATCTCTAAACTAACTCGTATATGCTCTTCTTTTTAATGTAAAGATCATTAGCCATCAGCTTTAAATATAATATAATTTATTTACCTACTTTAATAACTTTCAAAATGTTATTTAACTGCACTGAAAAAGCAATGGGTTACCTAAGGCGGAAGGTGACCCCGGAAGGGAGGGGCTTAGATGGGTTTTATTAGATGTGGTTCGTCCCTCATGACGGAGAATAGGAATAACGCAATAGCGGGGCATGGTCGAATCTGCTTGAGAATACCTTTTTTTAAGTTCGAGTAACGATAAATAAGAGTTATAATCAGTAAATCAATAATTACGCGTAAAGTCTTCGATTATTAAATATTGAAAGTTCTCCCTAATTCAGTTTAATAATGTTTAAAGAAAACGAATAAACTAGGTACAAACAATGTTGTTTTAAACTAGGCCGGCCAAGCTTAACCTATTCCTTTACACACTAGCATATTGAGAATTGAAGTTCAAAATTAAACCTTATTAAGGCACCTATTCCTATGGATGGATTTAGCCATTATTTTTTTAAGTAAATATTAAACTTAGTATTTCATTCTCTGGCCAGGCCTCACCTAAAATACGCATCTGTTATTTGGAATCCACTCTACGAAAAGTATTCCAAACAAATTGAAATGATCCAGAAAAAGTTTCTTAGGGCCATGCATAGTCTCACTGGAAAACAAAACATCATACTCTAAACATTACAGAATGCCCTCGCTTGAGTCCAGAGCTAAACTTATTGACGCAGTGAAATGCGAAGTTTTTAAATGTATTTGCCCGTATTTTATCCAGGTTTTTTTTAAGTACCTAATCATAATCATAACTATATTATTGGTACAAGGCATACATTGGCATAGAAGCAAAACTTAGAGAGTTATTAATACCCCTTGTATTTGTCAGATTTGCCGGTAAAGCTCATTCACTATTTTATCAAATTATACAATTTAAAAAACTAAAACAATTTAAAAGATTTTTCTAAAGATACTTCATGAATCCTAAAACAAAATGATTTTACATTACATTTTCCGAGCCACAGTCCATATGTTAAAGCGCAGGAGCAGTGAAACGTAACGCACGCTCACGCTTGAGCGAAGAATATAATAAAAGAAAATAATAGGGCTCCGTCACACTCTTTCTCCATTCGTAACCAAAACGAGGGAACCTGAACCAAGTGTAATCGATCCTTGATTTTGGTCAGACGTTTGGTCAAAAGGGCCTGCTGCACTATGGTCACTTTTTGGTCTTTGGTCTTAGTTTGGTCACGTGACTTTACTAATCAACTTTAATGCACAGTATATATTACTAGCCATTTATTTTTTGTTAGAAAAAAAATGTGTACTATTTTCTCTTGTTTTAATAAAAATAAACATGTACGTACGTGGCAGGTCCCATAATGATCTGGCCTAACCAAGATGTGGCATTGGAAATGAAATCAAAGTCTGATTATTTTTCAATATAGTCTCCTTTAATATGTGCACACTTCTGACACCCATAAATTAACATCTATGCCTTTAAAAAATATTGTATCTTTATCCTCAAAATGGGATAAAATAGCTGCCTTCAATTCTTCGTCATTAGTAAATTATTGTCTCGTAAGTCCCGCTTCAAATTAGGGAATAAATAATAGTCGCTGGGGGCTATGTCCGCGCTGGAAGGGGGGTGGTTGACTTCCGTAAACCCGGACTCACGAATAGCAGTCTACGCAATAATGGGGGCATGGACTGGAGCATTATCGTGAAGCAGCAGTACCCTTTCCAAAAGTTTACCTCTGCGTTCTTCCTTTATTATATCCCGCAATTTATGTATAAGTGAGGCATAGTATTAACCATTTATAACGGTATTACGTTCTTTAAAATCAACCATCAGAATGCCCTCACGATCCCAGAAGATGGTGCACATGAGCTTTTTCGTAGACTGCTGCACCTTGGCATTCCTGGGTGGCTGTTCGTTCTTAAAACGCCACTCCATAGACTCGCCTTTGCTCCCAGGGTCATAAAAAGCACCATTGTTTCATCCCGTCACTAGCCGCCTAATGATATTTGTTGGATTTTCACCACATAGATCCAAAAACTCGGAGGTACATCGCATTCGTTCTTCTGTTTGCATCGCTGACAGAAGTTTAGGTACCCATCTTGCACTCACCTTACTCATATGAAGATGGTCATGAATCGTACGGTGCACTGAACTTTTAAAGAGCTCTATCCTTGTTGCTACCGCCCTAATCTTCAAACGGCGATAGCTCAATACCTCTTCTTGAATAAGAGCGATATTCTTAGAAGTGAGCACTTCCAGCGACCGGCACTCTTGTCCCAGATCTTCGTCTGTTTTCCGTCCCGTCCCGTATAGCACAGTTTTTACTATGCTACACACCATCCAACCGTACAAATGTCTCTAAAAATTAAAATAACTTTAACGAGTTGCAACTTGTTCATTTATTTCTTATCCGGAGAGACGAACTAAGTATTCAATGCAGTATAACATGTTAGGACATGTTGCTG
This sequence comes from Acleris sparsana, assembly GCA_923062465.1. Lineage (NCBI taxonomy): Eukaryota > Metazoa > Arthropoda > Insecta > Lepidoptera > Tortricidae > Acleris > Acleris sparsana. Next base: position 43,537,273 of record OV281285.1, on the reverse strand, counting down.
AGAACTATATCAGGTCAGTTCATTATGGGACCAAATGTTACATTAAAGAGTTCCCATTGTTGCTCTATATCAAGAAAGCCCTCATGCCGGTAACACATTGTACTTATATCTTTAATATGAACAAATATCAATTTGGGAATAATATATGTGAATTTTTAGACTCGGTAAGTCTAACATTTTACATATTTTATTCCTAATTTGATGCCTGCTTTGTTGTTTACATATGAGCATTTAGATATAGTGCAGTTGCCAGGTGAAGATGCTTGCATACCTACTTAGAACCGAGTCGTTATGATTCTTCATGGTCATACTTGTCATTTAGTGTTCAGTTTGGAAGGTTTCAAATTATAAAATTCAAAAAGATTTCAAGGTACTAAAAAGCTTTTTTAGCCCATTAAACTGATAGGTGACTGCTTAAATAGTGTTGTAAGCGTACCGTAAGAGTACAAAGCTACCCACCTTATACTTATGTTTTAGTGAGAACTGTCAAGGGGGAGTGCATGTTTAGAATATTGTTTAAGTCTATGTATTGTTTTTTGTACACTTGTTGTTTGTAAATATATAAATAAAGTAGTGTTTTCGTAAAATAAGCATTTTAAAATTGCTAAAACTAACTAACCTAAACTTAATCACCTGCAAATATCGGAAGTGCCTTATGCCACGATACCTGGGCGTGGGATGCGAATAACATGAACCTACTTAATTCAAATATTAATAGGAATAAAGGGTTTAACATATGTTATTCAGTGCCAACAACAGGATCCGGCCCTCATTTACGTGGGCCAGTCCAAATGACTACTTACACTATAACTTGAGAGGCTATATCTCTTGCGGTGCTAATACAGGATAATTCCATGAATGAAAAAAAAACATGTGTGTCTCGGGACGCCCGACAGAGGTGATAACTTAAATTAATCTAAGTTGAACTATTTGATATTGAACAGCATATAGCTATCGCACACCAAACACTGAGTAGAGAGAGGGGGAAAAGTCTATCCGAAATACGGCTAGCGCTAAGGGTTAGAGTGAGAGAGGAGGAGCAACCCTACCGCTGCCGTATGCGTTTTAGAAAGGGAAGCCAGACAGACTGGCGCCGTAACGCGTTTCGCAATGAAGCGGTTAACCCTCCCATAAGAAGTTATCACTTCAAAAAGTTAAATATGGCGCCCACTTTTTTCAATTCTGATTACGGAATCGTATTTGTAGTCCCCAGGGACCCTAAGATATCGATTTTCAGCGCAATCGGATCATTACCTAAAAAGAGCTAAATGGGGTTCACTTTTTTAAATTCTAATTACGGGTCCGTATTTGTAGTCCCCAGGGACCCTCGGATATCGATTTTCAGGGCAATTGGACCAGTAACAAAAATGTTCAAAATGGCATCCAGTTTTAACAATTATAACCTCAGGGGCCTGTTTATCAAAAGCTTAATCTTGTAATATAAGAGGAAGTCTCTTTTTAACACATGTTATTGGAAAGAGACTGCCGCTTGTTATACAAGTTACAAGCTTTTAATAAACCAGCCCCAAAAATCGATATTCAAGGTCGGGCCAGCGCGATTTCCAGGACTTAATTAATTAAAATATTAGTTAGAAAATGTGTCGACCGGAGGCTGATATGACATCGATATTCCTATAATATGTTGCATCCCTGCTAAACAGGGAGCGCGAGAAAAATGCATGTTATGTATAGTTACGAGTAGCATCATGATCTAGCGTCCGAATTTCAATTAATTTATTTATTTAAGCCATTTATTACCAATAGATTTTCGGCATCTATTATTATATACATATATTATACATATACGTTATTATCATAAATTATTACGGTTAATTATTACTATTCGGTTGTCCATTTCTGGGTCCAGTTATGGCTGCCTGGGCGACTATGTCGTCTAGCCAGCGGCGGCGCGGGCGGCCCCGCGGCCGCTTGCAGTCGCGTGGATGCCAGTGCAGCAGTCTCTCGCTCCATCGCGTCTGTGGTACGGGCCGTGTATCCGGCCCAACGCCATTTTAATCTGCATGCCATTTCCGCTGCGTCTTTTATTTTTGTTGTGTGGCGGATAACTCTATTTACTTACTCTGTCTTTTAGCTTAAGGCCTAGCATACTTCTTTGGACTGATCTTGGAAATACTGTAATTTTATGTATCACGTCTTTCGTTAGTGGCCATATTTGGCATCCATATAAAAGTGAAGGTTTTACTACCGAGTCCATTATCTTCCTCTTAAATTTAACGACCATTTTGGACTTAAATATATATTTAAATGCCCAGTATGAGCTCCAGGCCTTTTTAATTGGTCTCTCTAGTTCTCCGTCTGGAAAACTGTACTTAAAATATATATTTTGCCCGAGGTATAGGTATTCGTCGACGTATTCAATATTATTGGAATGTATTGTTGTAGTAATAGTGTCGCTATTAGTCATTATACATGTCTTTTCGGGGTTCATCTCTAATCCACAATTCTGACTTTCGTGTTGGAATGTCTCTAGCATATAAACGAGCTCGGCGTGATGTTCCGTAACCAGAACGACATCATCCGCGAAACGCAGGTGGTGAAGGCATTTCCCGTTTATATTAATACCACAATTTAGTCAGGTCAGGCCAGTTAAGTCTTCTAAATATGTATTCGAGCAGAGCGGTGAATAAGTTGGGCGAGATTTTGTGCCCTTGCCGAACGCCGCGTTAGATTTTAAAACGTTCACTTATGATCGATCAGATGCGAGGTATTTAAAACTTCTATGTTTTGTATATTTTTGTAGTTTTGTTACCTTGTTATGATAAAGTCTATTTCATTTAGTGTTTTTTCATCAGGCGACTTTCATGTCCAACGGAGCTTAGGCTTTTTCTTAAAGTGAGTATTCATTACATACAGCTCGTTCTCCAAACAGAAGTTGATAAGAGATGTACCTCGGGAATTCCTTAACCGTAGCCCCATGGTCCCATGGCTGCGCTATCGTCAGAAGTGGGTAAACCAATCTTCGCATTAAAGTCTCCTATAATTATCGTTTTTGAGGAGGTCTGTTCCATTGCGTAACGTATGTCATTGTAAAAAGTATCAGTACCTTTTTCAGTGGGTTCATACACTTGGAAGATATTTAGCTGCTTATGGTTAATTAGGTCCAGTCTGGCTACTCGAACTGATATAGGTTTGAATTTACTAATGTAGGGTTTTATTTCCTTTTTTATCATAAATCCCACGCCGCTTTTACCACTTTTTTTGGACTTTAGTGTGTAGTGTTTAAACTTTTGTATTTTGGTACCTTTTTTTTTCACTTCTGATAGGCCCAGTACATGCCATCTTATTTTCTCTAGGGCATGTTCGAGTTCTTCTTGGCGTCCGATTCCTACTAATGATCTACTAATAATGTACTAATTCTAATGTAGAGCTTCGTAGTAGCGCTTTCGCATTTTCTAGTTTTAATTGAGTTTGGAGTGGAGGCCTGACACTCCCGCGGGGACCAGCCGTACTAGGAGTCTTGGTTTTTGGATATTTTTATTTTCACCATTCTTCTTTTCTTGTGACAACATAAGGCCTGATTGAGTTTTGTTTTTTATATTTTTTATTAAGTACATTGTATAATTTGTGGTTCCTGACGTTGTTGCGTTGTCGATGTAGCAGGCAAAGAACTCGTATCAGTTGGTTGTGGCGGGGAGACGGGGAGTTGTCTTTTGTTAGTGTTCGTTTCATTACTTTTGCCCTTGATGACTAGTTTATAGTATTTTTCTCAAAAATGACAGGAAAAGTTGACATTACTATCTATATATTGGGATGCGAAGTACATAGTTTACTGACAGATCTCAAATTAAAAAAAAAAAACATTGCGTGCTCGCTGCACAAGTACGCAATGTTGCATACAAATTTCATTACCATCTAGTATCTAACTTTTTAAAAAGTGAAAACGGCCTTAATAAAATGAGGGCACAAGTCTTATTACATCCAAATTTTGTTCGGAATATAACTTTTTTATCTGTATCTCGAATAGCTTGAGTAGTTTTAAAAAAAAAGCTTGCGTTTCTCCTTGTCATAAACAAAAGACGGTAAAGAGTAGGTAATAATATTGTCTGTATAGATTGTGTGGTATTTCTTTCCTTAATAAAGTACTTTACTCCAACATAATTTTATTCTTGCGATTTTTGAGAAAAGCACTATATATGCCTCGGCAGGAACGGCAATTGCGGGCCTCGTATTTTTAAACGGACTCGCAAGCTCGTCCGTTTAAACCAATCCTCGCCCCGCAATTGCCTACTTCCGTGCCTAGGCAATAATGTACTATTATAACAGCGGTGTTGCCTTTATCGATCTCTTCTTGCACTTTTACTTTTAGTTCTTCCCTCACTTTTAGAACCTTCGCCGGGAATTGCCAAATTGCAATTTAGGTACGCAAATTCCGATATGTGATTAAACAAATTGTTTTTTTGAAGTTTACCTTTTGGATGTCGAAATCTTAAAAATAGTACATTACTGCAGAGGCCGTGAAGTAAGGGATTCGAGGACGAGTCTGGGGTAGGCGGCCGAGGCCACCGGAGAGAACGAGTCCTTCAATCCCTATTCTGGCCGAGGATTGTATAGTGCTTGTCTCAAGCAATGTGAGGAAATATTAAAAGTTCATTATTGCAATCTTACGATGTCAATCTGAAGACTACAATCTTAAGACCATGAAATCTTACGATAGCAATCTCAAGACTCCAATATTACGATGGCTTCAAGACTGCAATCTTACTATAGCAATCTTAAGATAGCAATCTTAAGACTGCAATCCTACGATGGCAATCTTAAGTTTGAAATCTTACAATGACAATCTCAAGACTGGAATCTTACGATGGCAATCTCCAAACTGCAATCTTACGATGGAAATCTCAAGACTGTGCAATCTTACGACGGCAATTTCAAGACTGCAATCTTACGATGGCAATTTCAAAACTGCTCATAAATATACTACCGATTTTTCCTACGATGGCAATCTTAAGTTTGAAATCTTACAATGACAATCTCAAGACTGGAATCTTACGATGGCAATCTCCAAACTGCAATCTTACGATGGAAATCTCAAGACTGTGCAATCTTACGACGGCAATTTCAAGACTGCAATCTTACGATGGCAATTTCAAAACTGCTCATAAATATACTACCGATTTTTCCTTTGTCATTTTAGTTAGAAGGAAATTTAAAAAGTTAAAGCAGCGGCCAAAAATGGTTTTTCTTAGAAGTTTCATACATTACTTCTTGGCCTAGGCCATGAAGTATTGTAGGGAGCCACAAACAAGAAACTTCATGTCTTCATTTCGTAACATTAATGTATACATTTCCGAGCATATTTGAGAAAACGTCATTATTACAGTACCTGTGAAGAAAAAAGGGAATGCATCTTCTAATATCTTTGAACCTTTCAACTGATTCATTACTCTCGGGGAAATCGCAATTAGGTGGCAATAATAAGTTTAAATAGTAGATACAAGACAAATAAATACGAACCTTGCCAAGCATTATGCTTCCACAAAATAAATATAGCGCGATCGAGCGAAGCGGACTAGGTCACCGCAACTTTGAACTTCTGATTTGGCATCTATTCCCAAATTTAGAATAGCCTTTACTCTTATTGGTTTTTTGTAATAGATATCTTTTTGTAGTTAATAGTCAAACAATTTTTCAAGGTTATCATTTCACATACCTACTTACTTATAAACATAATGGTATAGATGATGATGATACATTAAATGTTAACTTGTGGAGCTTAGTCTAGGTGAGTCATTAAGACATTATTGCTTTTCTCGGAAATGGTCGTGCCACGCTCTATTGAGATCGATCTGTCATAAGTAACTCTGCTATTGATGCCAATAATTCTAAAGCGTACTGACAGATCGATTCGAACTCCGCGCGGTGGTTATCGGCGTAACCTCAGCAAGTGCGCGTACCTCGCCGGGGCTCACGAGATGACCGAGGAATTTGAGTTTTCGTGTGATATATGTTTATTATCATGTTTATTTTTACATTAGTATTGTAAATTTATATTTAAAGTTTTTGTTTTAAATTCAACATAAGTACAATAATAATATTTTTCCCAATATAATATAACTTACGAAGGAATTTAATACAAGATTTAAACCACGCCAATTATTTTCAAAGTCACTATATAAACCCCGAGGCAGCATGCTATTAAGCAGGGTGGTTGTTTATTAAACTAGATTCAGTAATGCCGGCTTGTTACCGCTCCAATCTATAGGGTATTGCAGCCAGCTACGTGATTGAAGGTGTTCGATTAAATTAATTATTCAATGATATGAGAGCACCAGTATCGTTGTGATATTGAAAAATAAATTGCATATCGCATTGCATTGCTTAAAATATTTAAGTTATTTGAAATGTTTATGCTGACTTAATTAAATAAACCGATATCCAAATTCAAACTCAAGATAAAATTGATCGGTTGTTAAATACCACTAGTTAAAATTGAAGTGAAAATTCGACCTTAGCAAATGCATGAGAAATAATAGATGTCATCGTTATACTTTACTATTTTTCTCAGATACTTTTACCTACATATATAGAAAAATTGCAGTGAAAACATTATAATGGCAGTGGCAGTAGTAAAAATAAATAAGATAATGCTTTTATAATTACAAATTAAGGACTCACCTAATTATATGTTGCAATAACAGGAGCAACACAATTAACAAATATATTTTTCCAAAATAACACTAACAAAAACCTATATTGTAAGTCCAGTGTATTAATTTAAGTGTGTTAATGTATCACTCAATAATTACGCCAGCTCGCAACATATAACGTATTACCAGCGATCGCGTTTAAGCTGCTGCGTGTGCAGGGCGAGAAGAATATTTGATTTATCATTCAAGAGGATGGCGTGCGTACAGTAAAATATTTTAAAACAGATGCGCGGATGGGGTGCGGCTGTAAAGCGTGCGGCGCGCGGCCCGGCTCGCTCCCGAATGGCAGGCACCCGCACCTGTTATGACGCGCGCACACTTCCCTTGGCGTTTGTGTGCACCGGCAAGACTTGCGCAATTAATTCAAGTTGTTGATGTACTACTTTATTTTCCCACTCAAGTGTACGGGAGGTGTTGGAGCAGGACTTGTTGCGTATTAATCTCTGTCTCCGCTACGTGACTAAAATAATTTACGGGATGCTAAAACTTACTATAAGTACTACACCTGAAATAAATACGGCTTCCAATGCATTGATTTTTTACTTGAAAAGATATCGTTTTATTATAGACTAGTGGCCCGCCTCTGCTTCGCTCGGGTGTGGTTTAGTATGTTAATTCTAGGTTTAAGTTAATCCAAGTTATCATCATATTGTCATCAAAATTATAAATTTGAAATAGATTAGAAACATAATGTATCCGGGACTAACAGGCGACACCGAATGTCACTCCATACATTTCTGTCGATTTCGTTAAAGGAAACCTAAACGTTGGGAATATCGGCTACCACCCCAGATATATCGTTTATTTACCTATATTGTTTAGGTAAGCAAAGATGGATTTTTTTGCAATATTAAAACAACACTCACTGTGTTATGATTATAATTAATAATAATCATAGCACTGCCTTTCATATTATTTTAACAAAACTAGGTTCTAACACCATTAATGGCTATTCAATAAATAAATGAATGATTGAATGAATGAATGAATGACCTCTAATTACTTAATTTAATATTTCAGAATATACCCACATCATTTTTCGTACTACTCCTGGGTTGGGTTGGGTTCAAAATGTACTGCTTTTCTGCGTTCCCTGATTTTGACATGTTGGCCATGTGAAAAACGTTCTTGCCTCAGGTCAACGATAATATTTTTGTATGTTTGACTTTGAGATTTATTAATGGTTACGGCAAATATTGTTTTTACAGGAAACTCCCGACGGTATAAAACATATCGTCTTTGACCTGTTATGGTATTGTTTTGACGTCGTTACTGTCAAGTTAATAAGTCAAGCTATCAAAACGGTGACAATACGATAACAAATCAAAAACGATATTGTTTTTACTGTGTTGAATACGGGCCCAGTTAAAATTTCATGTTTCTAGCTTCAGTAGTTTCGGCTGTGCGTTGATGAGTGACGCGCATTTTGGTTCTCTCTTTATTCATAGTATAGATAGGTAGGCATCTACTAAAAATATTTTAGAGGTTCATCATTATGATTAAGACGAGCTGAGGGAGGAAGTCGGTTAGCCTCACATAAGAGCAAGGGAGAGAGATACGAGTACACACCCAAAGGATCTTTTAAGCGCTATCGCACTGTACGTGAGTTGCAATGCAAAATAAAAGATAGTCCTCATGTATGTTGAGGTTAATTCATATTATACAGATAAATATTACATACAGAATTGTATTAACTTTATTGACCATGTTTAACTTATCACTTGTAACTATTCATTATATAATTAAGTAAAATGTACATGTTTTTATAATTTTGCGTTTTGCGACCGCTTAACGGTGACTTTAATTTACTTATTGCTATACTTTAAGTCGTATCGCGTGCTCTGTAAATCGTATTAACGCATGTATCTTATATATCCAGTGGCAAGGCACTATGCATGCACTTTATGCATGTACTATCAAGTAATTTCAATGTTTTGCAGTTTCACATAATACGTCAATTAACGGTGTTACACATTTCCTGAAGTGATACGACTAATAATGCGTATGAAATGTATAACATTTTCGCCTTATAGTCCAATTACTGGGGGCCTAATATGTCTGCATTTATCGCGTGACAAAGTGTGGATAATACATTCGTCACTTTCTGACACGTATATAACTTAAGTACGAGAGTGACGGATGCTTTATCTACATTTTGTCAAGCGATAAACATAAATATACGATGCCCGCTGAACATTCAAATTGCCCGACAATACTTACAAGTGCTCTATTGTAATCAATAAAACCTTATTGGTTTAAACATATTATTGGTGTGTTTTTACTCAGCCGCCTTTAATGTCAACTAAATACCTATAAGAGCAATTCTTACATTCACAATACGATAACATGTGAAAATAAATTAGGTGTTACCGAGTAGAATAGGGGATCCCTTTGGAACGCATAAATTTTGAAGCATAATTATCTTTTCGCATAACACCCTTTTAGGGTGACATTGCAGAATTTAGTAAACGTCTATTTTGTAGTTTAGGTTATGTTAAGGTAGGTTAGTTTATTATAATACTGCAAATAAAAACTGTTTCCATTGTAAAAAAACGTTTTCGTTCAAACAATTTTACGCGTAAAGATACATTAGGCGTAAAAAATGATGCGATCCAACAGTGAATAGAGCCCCAGGTTCAGGAACGTCGTGAACGTCTTGTTCAAAGCTATTCCCTTTAAAGTGTTCGTTAAGTGCTACTACTTACGTATTTTTATTTTATGTTGGTCACGCGGTTGGAAAATTACTTCAAAGAAAGGGTAATGTTCTAAAGTTCACTGTTCAGAACTTTCGGAGCTGTATTTCACAAGAATTAGTAATAAGGATGTGAGAAATAATGTTTTCTTCTAACAACAGTAAAGAAATTTTTGAAACTTATCTTTTAAACATGTATGATTATAACTTCGTGTCGGTTTGGACCGTATTTTTGCTCCTGAGTGTAACTAACAGAGTCGCTTCTTCCCGACCAATGTTGCTCGCTCGCTCCCATTATGAATAGAAATAGCACACAACATTTAATGCAATGTGAGAATTATACTGAACTAAATTATTAGTAATGGAATTCGGTCTTATCATTAGTGTAATAAAACTCTACTAAACAATCATTCGGATATTTACCAATATGTTTTTTATGATGTCAATATTCGTCGAAATATGATTATGCTAAATATGTTATGCCAAATACACGGTAGTGAAACCAAAACTAAGTTAAAATGGGAGATTGGTTCTCCAAACATTGTCTTCATCATGCATTCCAACTTAAACTTTCGATATAAGGCACTAAAACAATGTTTTCGAACAACAACGTGACACCGTTAGTTTTAATTATAACGTCGCTTCGCTGTGACGTTAATCGATGACCGCGTGTATTTTTTGTCTTGATCGCTCTAGTTACGGAAGGGATATGGTGGTCCTGTTGTTTGATGTCTCATTATCATGGCGTTGCAATATTACAACAACAAATTGGAATAATTTTTATTGCCTTTTTATAATATTTGGTACATTGAATTAAAAAAAAACCTTGAATTAAGCTTCTATTAATAAACAGAACATAAAACTTTGATATGTCATAATTAAATCGATGGCCATCAAATAGGGTTTTAAAGAAATACCATATATAATATTGGACTAATTCGGTAATTTCTTAGTTGTTTTAACTTTAATCGAGAAATCCTGAAATAGGTATAATTTTATTTGTTACGAAGAGAGAGATGAATTAACTAATTAAAACAAAAACCAAATTGACAAATTTTTCATTGCGGTGACAACCCTGTTACACCTACCCATTACGACTTGATTATGAAAACTCGGAAACTACGCTTATTTCCGAACGTTGACGTTGCCATAGTGATAAGGTGATAACTTATGATTCCTAGACGTCGAATAATCCATAAACAAAACGAAATGAAAATGATTTTTATTATTTACAAAATGTATTAACCATTAGTTTACACATCATCATGTTGTTATAAAAATCTAACACTACGTCTACAAAAATCTTCAATTACCCTGACATTCGGTGTTCAAATGTCCCTCCGCGGCTTATTATACACGCTGCAGCCCGTGCCCGAGTATGTCGGTGCACCCTTGACAAAATATGCTCTTCATCATTTTTTCTCCGCAGATCGTTAAAGGCATCAGTTATTTGTCGTCGCATCTCGTCCGCAGTTTCACATTCCGTTTTGTACACACTATCTTTTACAGAGCCCCACAGGAAGAAATCAAGACACGTGAGATCCGGGCTTCTTGGCGGCCAACGGTGCGGCCCAAACCTGCCTATCCAGCGATCCCCAAACTCATTGTTTAATTTCATTCGTACTTCGTGTACAGAATGAGCTGGTGCACCATCTTGTTGGAACCAAGTGACTTGTCTTTCAGCCAGTGGTAATTCGTCCAGATAACTGTCTAACTCGGTGTTCAAAAGAGACATGTATCCGTCTCTGTTTAGTTAGAGTTGGAGGCAGAAACACAGGTCCTATGATAGTTTCTCCGTGAATCGCCGCCCAGGCGTTAATAGACCAACGATACTGGTGACCCGAGAATCGATAAGCGAATGGATTCTCCTCGGCATACACATGTTCGTTTCGTCTATTCCATATTCCGTTGCGTGTGAACGAGCTTTCATCACTCCAAATAATATGCCTTATGAAATCTCGCTCTTCTACTATGTTTTGTAATAACCATCGGCAGTAGCGTTCGCGGATAGGGCAGTCCCGAGGGAGTAGAGCTTGAACCCTCTGTATTTTGTACGGGTGAAGACTGGCACGTTTGAGAATAGTAAGTACTGCAGTATGGGTTATTCTGAAATGTCGACCCGCTACTCTAGAACTCGCTTTCGGATGTCTTCTAAAATAACGCAGCACCCTTTCTTCAAGTCGAGCCGCAATTCAAACAACGCCTCCGCCACGTTGGTCGTTCTGGGCTGTTGCTGGTACAACGGGCTGGTTGTTGGCGATACGATCCAAAGCCCTTAAAATTGTCCTATGCCCAGTTGGATGTGGTGGAGGATATGTTTCTCGGTATCAACGCAAAGCTTCAGCCGTGTTATTATTGCACGTCGCGTACAATAAAAGCAAATTCAAATAACTACGAGCATCTAGCAAAGGCATTTTTATTTGAAGAATGACATAGGTAAATTTAATGACATTTTCATTTTAACATCAAATGCATCGATAGCAAATACAATAACGCAAAGAGGTGCATAAGTTAAGTACCTAATCAGTAGTTCGTAATAATGTTTATTTGATAAACGTTTCACATTCACGTTTTGAAGCATGAAAATGAATGAAATATTAAATCTAATTCAATTTCAATTAACTAGCTAAAACCTATTTATCAATTTAGGGAAACTAAGATACGATGAAAGAAGGTTCTAATTATCATCTTTAATTGTTTATGAAGATTGAGTATACTTCATTGTCTGTCGATTTCGCTATTTCAGAAATGTGTCAAGTTGTGCTTAGTAGGCTGTTAGTAGGTCGTTATTATGTTATTTTATTCATAATTTTAGGAAAAAATCAATAAAATTGTTCAAGATGTACCTACAAAGAGACTCACAAACCCTGCAATATTTCTTACCGCATTGGAAGCAGGTCTAAGTATGCATCCACGACAAAAAAAACGTAATAATATCCTGTATGAAAATGTTGTTTACAATTAAGTTCACTGAGCCAATAATATGTTTAGGGTTGAAACAAGTAGTTTTTTGTGTGAATGTTTAACCGGCTGTAATTTGAAAATGGCTGCTTAAATTCACATAGTTTGTATGGGGGAAATAAAGTGTTAAGGCTAAACTATCTCCCATTATCGGGAAGGTCCACGGTCCTCTTCCACCCTGTATAACCGGAATCCGGGATTCCAACATTTTTAAACGCTATGTCTTCCGTGGTAAAAGAAAAACATTTTAAAATTTTTGGACGCTATACGTTTTTTCTTATGTACTAGTCTTTCGTTTTAGGCGGGTTTAAAATGTCATGACGCTGCTTACACGGAACTTACTCGTAAAAATATTCGTGCTATGATTTATTACGATTTTCGGCGTGGTTAAACGCAACAACATTGCATTAATCAATAAACTTCGACTTTTGGTGCTGAACTGTGTATCGTTGGTTCGGTAAGTTAAATCGAGGACATGTGTAGTATGTTTACGAACGAAGTTAAGGATGGTCGCCCAAATCGGCCGTATTTTTTATATTTGTGTTTTGTAAGTGGGCTGGTGTCCGCAACTCGACGTCAATTTTGGTCGTAGTACCACAAAATATTGAAGGTGTGCGATAACTTATAATGCATGACCGGCATGTTAGGTAGGTATCGCGAGATAGCTAAACTCTGTTAAAACTTAGCGTAAGTAGTCAACAACTTTCTAACCTCAAAAATGGAACTTTCTTGTTTGAAACAGCTATTTTAAATTAAAAAAAGCAATCACGGACAAGACATCCATCTCTTTTATTTCAGCATAACACATAAGAACAACATATTCTCCAAGTGATGTTCCAAATGTTTTCTCAGTTTACTTTATTTACGATAAAAGATCTGTTTTATCCGAAAATGTTTGATTTTGAGGTTAGAAAGTTGTTTACCATATAACCCAAGTAAGTCTGAACAGGGTTTAGACATATGTATGACAATAATTAAAAAGATATTATCAGTCAGCTGTAAAAAAATATTGCGTTGGTTCCCGCAAAACTTAATTAAGGATCAAAAGAGGCTCGCGTCGAATGGTGCAAGAAAACTATGAAAAAATATAACCGTGGCGCTATATTGTTATATATTTACTTTTGTACCGTGCCTAATAATATAATAATAATAAATAAAAAATATGCTTTGCAACCCAAAAAATTACATTATCTTTCTATGAGACAAATCTTTTGCTTGTATTATTACAAATGCGAAACAAGATGTACCCTTCGCCAATATTCGAAATTATTGTTATAAAATATATTTAATATTTGTGTGACCTTACAAAAAAAGGAAAAAAAATATTTAAAAAAAAACTAGCCAGTTCATCATTTAACGTGGCTTTGTTTTATGTGGCAAGTGAATGCGCGTATTAATTTCATTTCTAGGTCGAAGTAGAATCTCTGAATGAGTAGTATAGATTCCTTATAATTGGATGTATAACGTCAACTAGCTTTTGCCTGCAACTTTGACCGCGTTGAACTTATTTATCGCACTTAAGTAAATAATTCGTTTTAAGTAATTTAATAGTTTGATGTCATCACTGGCCAGAATGATCACGCATATAATATTGAGCTCGAAATTTAAAAAGAATTTTAGTTTGATAACGTCATCTAGCTTAATACATTTTGATTACAATATTTTTTGTTTTGCCATCTTTCGCATGAAGATTTCGTGGGCTGGACATTCGTGAGCATGCTACATAAGTTACCCATGGGAAACACAGCTTGCTTCTAAATTTACACCGGCTACTTTTAGTGTTTGTCCTTGCGCTTTGTTTATGGTCATGGAAAAAGTTGTAGTAGCCGACCTAGGTAGGTGTTTAATCTCCAACCGTCTGCCATAACAAAATTAAGATTACGCATCAGTAGTACCGGGTCACTAACTTTAAGCACGAAGTTATGGGAGGGCACTCCCGATAGCTCCAAAGAGTTTAGAAACTCTAAGGGTAGGACGGGACTTGCTCGGTGTCCATGACATTAGGGTAGGACGGGACTTGCTCGGTGTCCATGACATTGTCTACCGAGGATATTCCACAACATCGCCTTCAACGTGAGACATATTTTTTTCATTTATCCACCCGACAGTTTAGTTTGTTGGTGCTAATATTGCCCTCTCACACTTACATTATCTATTCTTTATAATATTGTTTTGCAGATCGGAATACACGTTATTTTTAAGATCATCTGTGTTTTGTACAATATTACAGAATTCGCGGTTAAATGTAATCATACCGTTACTATCTCTTGCCATATGATCTTCGCAAATTTTTAGTAGAGCTGCCGCATGTTGCCCGAGTTTGTATCGCTGTAAAGGTAGTTGCTGGCATATTTGTTATCAGGTACTTATTTTTTACATATACCCATATTATAGTTGTCGACATGCATTTATTTTATCCACCGGTGTATCTCCACCGGTGTATATTACCGGTAGTTGACAAACTGACTCAATTTCCCATCTAAAAGCACCATCCCTGCCATGATAGTTTGGTTGCTGTTAATGTCCATCATAGTTCAATATTATATTACATACATACATACTTACTTTCACGCCTTTATTCCTAGAGTGGTGCAGGCAGAGCTACAGAATTACCAACAACTCGGGAGTCTAAATATCTATTTTAATGTATCTTGCCAATGATATTACAGAGTATAGATATGTTACGTCCTATTAAATCGCGTTTGAAAATGGTCGCAGTTGCATATAGATAGCTATACAAAGTACAATATGTTCACTTGTTTCACTAATGACCGATGGACAGATACGGAAAACAGAAGAGTTAGCAGTTGCACTTCAAGCGTCACCGTCGGGATACAGATTATTATCGAACAAATCGGACATTGGTAAGGAGCAAATTAGGTAGGTAACAAATATAAATAATACGGGTTTTACAATAGTAAAGTTATTTATTATACTTACTTATTTACGTGTACTACTTGAGTACATTATCCCCTTAATGTTGTGTAGGTACTCTGTTACGTGGCACGGCAGGCGGGATCTTTCGACCTATCGTTAATCATTTTTTAATATTTATTTAACAGCTACACACTTTCAAACAGACTGAGTTTATTCCGATTCTGTCTTTTTGACAGTTTTTTTAAGTTCCGGGTTGTTTATGTGTGTAAAATGAAGACAAACATTCGTGTATTTATTTATTATAGTTCTAATATGTGTTTAACAGCTACGATCTAGACAAAAAAAGCACGCGGTCATAGATTAACGTCACAACGAAGCGACGTTGTGATTGAAACTAACGGTGTCACGATGTTGTTAGAAAACATTGTTTTAAAACATAATATCGAGAGTTAAAGCTTAAATACATAATGAAGACAATGTTTGGACAACCAATCTTCCATTTTAACTAAGCTATGATTTTACAATTTCAGGGTGCCGTGTAATTGACATAACATATTTACTGTATAATATTTTTTCCATGAATGTTGAAATCATGAAAACATATTGGTAAATATCCGAATGATTGTTTTTTAAATACTAAACTATTGATAAGACCGAATTCCGTTACTAATAATTTCGTGCAATGTAATTGTCACATTGCATAAAATGTTGTGTAGCATAATGGGAGCGAGGCAGAAACGAGTCTGTTAGTAAGGTTGTTAGGTTTTTTTTTTATATTAGCCGGGAACTTCTTGCTGCTTTATTTTCATGCTTATGCTGTTTAAAACTTTATGCCGAAAAAATATTCTGCTTAAAGTTTAGTTTGGCTTATGGTAGATTAGATAAGGCGGTTTTCCTAGGCATAACAATAGATAAAAAATTGCAATGGAGTCCCCACATAGCTGCACTGGCATGTAAACTAAGTTCGGCAGCTTACGCCGTTAGGAAAAATAGGCAACTAACTAATGTTGAGACAGCTCCCTTAGTTTATTATAGTTATTTTCATAGTGTTATGTCTTATGGTATTCTTGTTTGGGGTAAGGCAGCTGACATACAAACTATATTCGTGTTACAAAAAAGGGCCATTCGTTCTATTTATATATTTTTTTCCCGTGACTCCTTAAGAGAACTTTTTAAAGAAATTAATATCTTAACTCGTCTCAATTTATTTACGAGAATATTATTTATGTTATTAAGAATTTAGATTATTTCACCAAAAACTCAGATATATATATAATTTAAATACTAGAAATAAAAATAAAATAGCTATTCGAAAATTCCGTGTCCGTAAAGTATATAAATAATTTGTTGGTCAATGCATTTATTTCTATAATAAATTACCTGAAGTAGTTTTAAAGTAACCATTTTCAGCACTTAAAAAATATTTAAAAAGGTTGTTAATGTCTAAAGCGTATATTATAGGGTCGAAGACTATCTAACAGACAAAAAAACCCGAAACTTAGTCAATAATAATTTGTTCAAATGCAAAAGCTTTATCCTGCTTTTTCTTGTCTGGGGGACACCGTTGATGCAGGAAAACATATCGAAACTTTTATGTGGTCATCTTGCACCATCCCATATACACATATATAAGTATTTGATTCTATTTTATTTTATTTTGTTCTTTTCTATCTTTCTCTCTCGTAAGATTTTTGGCATGTTTTCCTGCTGAACTACTGTTATTTGATATTATATTTAATTTAATACTTGTAGCTTTATATAATGCTAGATTAAGTTGTACCATTGTAATATGAAATATGAAATATGTTTAAAAAATGACTGACTGCAGAGTTTCTTGCGGCGTTTCTTCTCAGCAGTGGTCTCCTCTTGGGAAACGCTGGTGTAGTATCTAGACGTGTAAAAGTGCCCGAGCGGCCTACTTACTGAATAAATTTCTTTTATCTTTTATGCGTTTCATTGTTTATTCCTTACAAACATTCGACTCATGAATTTTATCCATTAATATTATTAGACCACCAAATTTAATGCGTGATGATGTCTGCGAAACAATACTATACTATATGCGTACCTATGGTTAATACTTATGCTTAATGTTATTATGCCTTATACAATTATTTCGAAAAACATTGTACTAAACAAATAGGACACCAATTTTATTTTGATCATTACTAATTGTCTCCTTTGGGATCCGCAGCATTATAGTAAAAAGAGAAACCATATAATTTTTCCATCTATAGCGCAATATGAAAAACAAATCGTTGATGTTAGTAAAAAAAACAGTTTAAAATCAAAAAAGTCGATAAATTATTAGTAACATTAAATATTATTATATATTTGTAATTATTTGAAAAAACTGTTTAATTAATTATGTTATTTCTCCTTTGGCTTCTACCACCTAGTGTGACAACATTTGTCAGCCAATGTCTAAAGCAGCGGTGTCAGATTAACGTTGACAGCGTTGACATATCAAATCTTCAATTCCGCCATTTTCAAGACTTATTCAAGGCGTATTATTTCTACGGCTGTTAGATATATAATATTAGGAGGGTTATTATGATCAGTTGGAAAAAAAGCTGGTTACTTAGTGTGGCAGTAAAACATTAACAGTAATAAAAAGAAAATTGGTCGGTTATTTTATTTTATTCGTAAACGTCAGTTCAAACAATACTTAGGAGTAAAAAACATATGCATCGAAACATATTTTACTAAAGCAGAAGGAAAATACATATAATATAGCTGCAGAAAGAACACCATATTTAAGAAGAAATACTTCAAAAGGTAGTCAACTATAGAACTTTTTTCAAAGATTTCTGACATTTATAAACTGGTTGATACAATTATAATTTAGATTTTTAAATAAATATGATATCATGAGATTTAGTCGTAGGTCGCCCGTTTAGCGTTGAAATTGATAGTGATAGTGTTGTCCTTGTGCGAGAATGCAGGACTCACAACGTCGTTTGATGGATTCTAAAACGTGTCGACGATCGGTGGTGTCTCTTAGTTTCCGAAAAACTTCAGTTATTTTGTTCTTCAGTTGTTCCATGGACGTTCTGGGCTGCGAGTACACCTCGTTCTTGAAAGCCTCCCCCATTGAAAAAAGTCGAAAGGCGTTAAATCCAAGGGAATGAGCTGCCCATCGACGTGGGCCGAACCTTCCCAGCTACCTCTCCTCAAACATGGTGTTTAGGATATTGCGGACGCGTACTGCCGAATGAGCTGGAGCACCATCCAGCTGCAGCCATGTCTGCTCGCGTTCTAATTCTAGCAGTGTATTGAGATATTCTCTCAAAGGTCCATTCAAAAGCTCCATAAATTCATCAGCATTTGATAAATGATGATGGGCTCGCAACATGTCACTAATGGACACTGGTAAACATCTTAGCATGTTTGTGGTTCCATAATTAACAACAAGTTTTTAAGTTGTTTGGAACCCTGTAGCCCTGCCTACCCCGCTCTCGGAATGACGGCGTGAGTGTATGTATGTGTATGTACCTTTATAAAATTACTAGCTTTTACGAGCAACTCCATCCGCGTAGAAGTCGTTTATTGATATTCTCTCGGAAACTGTCTAATTTTCCAGGATAAACAGTAGCCAATGTGCTATTCCAGACTACAATCTATCTGTGCGATATTTCAGCAACAGCCGTTATGGAGTGATTGATTAACAAACATCCAAACTTTCGCATACATAATAATAGTAAAATTATTTTTCTTCGTTAAAAGTATTACTTTTATCATTCCGTAGCATAAGATCTAATTTTTATTTCACTATATTTAAACTTGTAGAATAATTCGAAAGTGCTCGTATTCTAAGCAACGGGGTGTTTTTATGAATACATTAACGCCGAAATTAAAGGTAAAAACAAGAACGTCTGGGAGAGACAGGTTAAAGACTACGGCGGTTTTCACATAAGAAAATATTGAGTGTACCTACATAGTGTCAGAGAGAATAAAGCACAAAAGCTAAATATTTTATGCGATCCTCATCTAAAAATAACTATTTTCATTTTTTTCGACATTTATGATTAGTGTTGTACAATTACCGTACATTACGAGAACTTGTCACAGGATGCCGGATCAGGTAATGTCGCGGGATCCTGGATCAGGTACAGGAACGGGGATGGTAATAAGGAACACCAGGAGTCCAGGGCAGGGTTATTTATTAAAAAGGCCTCTAGTAATTATAATAAAAAAATAAGGCACCTGAGGACAACAACAAAGGAAAACTTAGAATAAAATAAAACTGTGGTAAGATGAATTTAAAATGGTCTTAGATATAAAAGGTATAAACTTACAATAAGTGCCATAAACAGGGTTAACAGGGTTATTCAGATGAAGGAACTTTATATAATTTACTTCACTTTTTAAATATTTATGTAATTGACTTGATTTATAACATTTTAATTATGATTGGAACTTGTTCATAGCTTGGAAACTCGTGAGCAACTGATCAGTCGTTGTGTCCAGGCGAACGTAGATTTTGAATGAACTCAAATTTAGAATTTTGATTAAAAAATAGCCATATAGGTGAATGCCAGAATCATTTTAACTGAACGAGGTGAAATATAAAAGAAAAGGTAGATACACCTCGTTACAATACCGGGGCTGCCCTGGAAGGGAAAATCCTGAGGGACTATTATTAGTCTTGATGGATTTTTCCTAAATATTAATGTAAGATGAGGAATGATCATTTTGAAATGGGATGAGTATTTACACGGGAAACGAAACTAGTTCACACATCTATCATTTATACATCAATCTTTCATTATTTTGGTTAACCATAATACGTAAGTATAACCAAAATATCTTTCATTAGAGTATTGACTTTGGTTATAAAGAAGATACTCGTAAAGTCGTTCCCAGTTGGTATTAAGGCTTGTTACAGTAACCACCCGCTGGTATATTAATTAAATGATGAATGCTTAACCTAAAACATATATACAGATTAATATGTAGGAGTACTACATATTAAATGATGTGGTATGTTAATACATACTTCATGTATATTATAATCGAAGTATATTTTGATAAGACGTGTTGTAGAATTACTACATAACACAATTGAGAAATAGAACGTTGTATAGTTAGAGAACTATGAAAATAATGTTTAATTATATTATAACATATTATGGTATTATGTTATATATAATATAATGTTATAAATTGAAGAATTTGTAATTTAATGTGATTATTATGCAAAAAGTACTAATGAGGCGAGTTATGATCTTAATATTTTTAAATTAAATTTACGATATTATTATTAAGTATTTATATACAGGGTTATTGGTAAGTCGACCTATTCCCGTTAGGAGGTGATAGGGGTGACTATTTGCGATAAGTTTGACCCCCATATGCATTATGCAAAAGTGAACCATTTTTGAGTTATCGCGTTTATTAGTTTTTTTTTAAATTAGTCGGAAATTCAACTTGAAAAATTTATTACAAAAAAAGTATCAATTTAAATCTTTTTTTTTCTTCTGATTTACAAAACCGATTAAACACTGGTTATTTTTCAATATTAAAACAATAATTATCGGTCCAAATTTAAAAAAGCGAGACGGAAAACGAAATTTTTTCAATATTTTTTGCGATCGCTTTCCACTAAAATGCCTTAAAAACAAAAAAAAACGTTATGAAACTTGGCTTGCAGATTATTTTAAAAACTTAACTGTTTTCTTAGCTCTCCAAAAACGCATAACAAGTAGAAAATTATTTTAAAAAAACCTGAAAAAATAATCATCACAAAGGAAGCGGGCGGAAACAAAAGTCACAAATACAACTTAATTAAAATTAAAGAACATACAAAATTTAAATCATACATTTTTTATTTGCTTTTGTACAAGATGAATTTGTTGTTCCTATGCAAAATTAAAAAAAATATTATCTGTACACGTTTGAGAATGCGAGGCCGAAAACTAAAAAATACATGTTTTTTTTATCAAACTCCAACATAAATTACACGAAAACAGAAAAATTTACCAATACATTTGGCGTGCAGATTACACATAAAACATTGACCTTTTTCCAGCTTTCTAACGAGCTATTAAAACTAAAATGAGTTTTGTTAAAGATTGCTGGAAAAAATTGATCACAAAGGAAGCAACAAGGAAGTCACGTCCGAACAAAACTTAAAATTAACTAACTAAATCTATCAAAACTAACTGTTATACTCGTAAACACAAATAACAACATTAACTTACGTGAGAATAAGAAATGGAGGTAGCCATTTTGAAAATTAACTATAAAAATCCTGATTATTTCAATTTTAATTGTTTATTAGTTTTAATTTTGTAATTTTTTACATAAGTTAATGTTGTTATTTGTGTTTACGAGTATAACAGTCAGTTTTGATAGATTTAGTTAGTTAATTTTAAGTTTTGTTCGGAAGTGATTTCCTTGTTGCTTCCTTTGTGATCAATTTTTTCCAGCAATCTTTAACAAAACTCATTTTAGTTTTAATAGCTCGTTAGAAAGCTGGAAAAAGGTCAATGTTTTATGTGTAATCTGCACGCCAAATGTATTGGTAAATTTTTCTGTTTTCATGTAATTTATGTTGGAGTTTGATAAAAAAACATGTATTTTTTACTTTTCGGCCTCGCATTCTCAGACGTGTACAGATATTTTTTTTAATTTTGCATAGGAACAACAAATTCATCTTGTGCAAAAGCAAATAAAAAATTTATGATTTAAATTTGGTATGTTTTTTAATTTTAATTTTTGAAGTTATATTTGTGACTTTTGTTTCCGCCCGCTTCCTTTGTGATGATTATTGTTTCAGGTTTTTTTTAAATAATTTTCTACTTGCTATGCGTTTTTGGAGAGCTAAGAAAACAATTAAGTTTTTAAAATAATCTGCAAGCCAAGTTTCATAACGTTTTTTTTTGTTTTTAAGGCATTTTAGTGGAAAGCGATCGCAAAAAATATTGAAAAAATTTCGTTTTCGGTCTCGCTTTTTTAAATTTGGACCGATAATTATTGTTTTAATATTGAAAAATAACCAGTGTTTAATCGGTTTTGTAAATCAGAAGAAAAAAAAAGATTTAAATTGATACTTTTTTTGTAATAAATTTTTCAAGTTGAATTTCCGACTAATTTAAAAAAAAACTAATAAACGCGATAACTTAAAAATGGTTCACTTTTGCATAATGCATATGGGGGTCAAACTTATCGCAAATAGTCACCCCTATCACCTCCTAACGGGAATAGGTCGACTTACCAATAACCCTGTATATGTACAAAATTAATTAAGAAACGAGATAAGATATAGGAGAAAAATAACGAGTTATGTCCGTGTGTTGGGTAAAAAGATAATGTTAGTTATGTATTTTAGGAAATGGTTTTAGATCCCTAATATGCCAACGTCCTAAAGGTTTGTTGGACATATCTGATAAGTCATATATAAGTGGTGTTATTTGTTTACTTATTTTACATTTTATAAACTTTGGGGCAAGTTTTGCGGAATAATATTTATTTGCATTGCTTAGTGAATAATTGTGTTTCCAGACGATATCTCCTTCTTTAAATTCGTAATATTGGTGATGTTTATTGTAAGAAGATGTGTTAATTTGGTGTGCTATCCAAAGACGAGTTTGCACTTCGGAGAAAATTGGGTGAAGAAGTCCTAAATTTTCTGCGTATTCGTCTCTTGGTGCGAAGATAATGTCATCTGTGAGGTCAGTAGTGTTGTACACCGATCCACATGTGACTAATTCGCGGCCGAATACAAGGAATGCTGGAGTATATTTGGTGGTTTCATTTACTGCTGTATTCATTGCGAACTGTATTTTGTGTAAATTAATATCCCATGTCATGTGGTCATCTTCTATGAAAGAAGACACAGCTGTGATTATAACTTTGTTATATCTTTCTACGGGATTAACTTGAGGGCAATATAATGGAATATACTGAACTTTGGGTATTTGATAATAACGTAATAAGTCAGTCGTTTCTTGACTTGTGAACTGTGGACCATTATCAAGAATGACAGTTTGTGGTATACCGTAGACGAGAAAAACTAAGTTTTCTAAAATATGTACTATAACGGAGGAGGTTGCACGTTTGATTGCAAAAAGAAGGCAGTACTTTGTAAAACAACATGTAACTACAAAAATATATTTGTTATGTTTTAGGGTTGTGGGTAAGGGACCAATTAAATCTATCGATATGCATTGAAATGGACGGACACATTGTTTTGGTTTCCCCATGAGACCAATCTTGAGTTGATTTTGGTGTTTGTATGCTAAACAAGTTTCGCATTTTGCAACAAAATTAGAAACATCTTTGTACATGCCAGGCCAATAATATTTTAATTTTAGTCTTTGGTATGTTTTAAAAATTCCAAAATGTGCGCAAGTAGGGATAGAATGGTTTTCTATGATGAGAGGGATTCTATATTCCTGCGGTATTACTTCTTTCCAATTATAATCGGAGTGGAGTAATGAAGTTGCTCGTGAATATCTATAAAGTTTATTATTATTTATAATGTAATCTGGAGTAGTATTCGGGTTAGTGCTACACTTGGAGTAAATATTATTATACCAGTCATCACTTGTATGGGAACTGTTGTAATTAATAATACTAATAGGTAGAGAACGTGACAAAGCGTCTGGGATTAAATGATCTTTGCCGCGTTTATGTTTAATTTCAAAGTTGAATGCCGAGAGACGGATGCTCCAACGAGCTAGACGTCCACTAGGATTGTCGAGATGGAGGAACCATTGTAATGCTGAATGGTCTGTATAAATGGTGAATTTTTGGCCGTTATCTAGGTAACAGCGCCAATGCTCTAGGGATAATATTACGCTTAATAGTTCTCTTTCGGTGATTGAATAATTTTTTTGTGGACCAGTTAGGGATTTGCTCATGTAAGCTATGGGTTTTTCAACGCCATTAATTTCCTGGGTCAACATAGCACCGATTCCGTAACTGGAAGCGTCACAATGGACTGCGAAAGGCTTGGTGAAGTCTGGGCATGTATGGGAGTGGTCACAAGAGCCTCTTTAATGGTTTTGAAAGCTTTATCAGATTCTGTAGTCCATTTGAATGGGGGAGCTTTCTTAGAAGTGGATGTGAGTTTAGTGAGGGGTGCGACTTTGTACTAAATTCAGGGATAAATCGTCTGTACCAGCTTGCTGTTCCTAAAAATTTTTTTACTTCTCGGGGATTAGTGGGAATGGGAATATCGAGGATGGCTTTAACCTTATCAGGGTCAGTTTGTAAGCCAAATTCATTAACTATATAGCCTAAGTATTTTAACTCTTTCTTAAAGAATGAACATTTGGGGAAGTTAATTGTAATATTTGCTTGAGCGAGCTTTTGTTGAACCTTGTTTAATAATGCAATGTGTTCATCGAAAGTGTTACTAATGATAATTATATCATCGAGGTAAGTAAATACGGAGTTATCTAGGTTTTCAGAAGGAACAAGAGTGTCCATGAAGTTGGGTTGCGGGGGCGTTTGTGAGGCCGAAAGGCATTACACGAAACATGAACATACCACGACCGGGTACATAGAAGGCAGTCTTAGGTCTATCTGATGGACGTAAAGGTATTTCCCAAAAAGCCTTTGCTATATCAATTGATGATAGGAATTTGGCATTTTTGAGTTTGTCAATAATATCTGAAATGAAAGGAAGCTTGTAGGCATCTACACGTTATTGAATTTAATTTGCGACTATCTATGCAAAAGCGCCATGTGCCATCTTTTTTAGGAGTTATTAATACGGGGTTTAGCCATGGGCTTTCGCAGGGTTGAATTACATTAAGCTTTAGCATAACATCAACTTCGTTGCATAAAGCTTTTTGTTTTTCTGGTGAAAGACGGTAGCAGCGTTGTCTGATCGGCTGGTGTTCGCCAGTATCGATATGGTGTTCTATTAAATGTGTTTTTCCTAATAGTTGGGATTCCGTTGAAATATTTTTAAATTGTTGGATAATAGTATCCGAAATTAGACGTTGAGTGTCTGTAAGTGTGTTATAATGTGTGACTTGCTTAGAGGGGGTATCTATGACTAAAGTATTGATATGTTTATTTGAAAAAGACGTTAACGTCTGAAGAATATCTGGGGCTAGATTGAACATTTTCCAAAAGTCGATTCCTAAAATCAAGGGTTGATTAATAGAGGGTATAACATGAGCGGTAATAATAGCTACCTTTTCTTTGAAGAGTATTGGTATTTCAATGGTACCAATGGAGCGTATTGGTTGTCCATTTGCTACCGATCCTGTAATTGTATATTTTATGTTGAGACTGAAACCGTGGGGTATTAATTCTTTATGGCAATTGTTGCCTAGAATAGTTATAGCGCTACCACTATCTAGCAGGCCACATAGAATTAAGTTTTTGGACTGAATGTTAACATAGGGACGTTCGTCATTAGGATTTTTGGTAAAGAGTATTGATGTCGATTTATAAGATGTGAAAAATATTTTAATTGTGTCTAACCATTGATTCCATTCTGTAGTATTAGTTTTATTAATGTTATTTTTCTCCTTTACTCGTTTTTTAAATGTTTATGACAGTTGGTACATTTGGAGTAAGTTACATTTTGTTTGCCGCAGCGAAAACAAACTATATTTTTATTAGTACAATTTTCCAACAAATGAGCGTTTGTCCGACAACGTGGACAGGTGTAACGAATCGTTGGATTTTGGGAAGGAGTTTCGGCATTAACCGTTGATGTATATGGGAATGGGGGAATCTGGGGCATACTGGAATGTGTATGGCTTCTTGGGTTGTTAATTGTTCTGAAAGATTGTTGGTCATTGACATGACTATGGTAAGTAAGTGTGGGATTGCAACTTTCGTACCATTTGCAAGATTTAAATAATTGGTCAACTGATATTAAATCAGTGGGTAATAATTTGGAACTATAAATCGGGTTGATATTTCTACGTAAAATTGTTATTTTTGTTGTTTCTGATAATGGTTCATGTAATTTTGAAAAGAGTGCTTCCATGGAGGAGAAATACATTATGACTCTCTCTTTATTATTTTGTTTTCGAGAGTTTATTGTTTGCAAGAGATTATAGTCATGGTCATGGAGTTCAAAATCTTCAAGAAATTGTTTTTTAAAACTTTGCCAATCTGTCAGGTTTAATTTTTTGGCTCTATACCAATCTAAAGCTGTGCCCGATAATAAATCATATAAATAATTATGTAATCGTTTGTGGTCTATATTACGGGCGATTGCGAACTCTTCCACTCTCCGTATAAAATCGTGTGGACAGCCGTCTCCTTTGAAATTAAACCTTTTTCAATCGGTTGGTTTATTTTCGGCTAGGTTAGATAATTTATGCGCGAGTAGGTCGAAATCTGTAGGCGGAGTAAGTAAAGAGGTCGCAGATTCGTAAGTCGATGTGGTGGTTGACGTTTGTGAAAAATTTATTTTTCTTTGACATTCTATGAACTGCTCACAAATGTCTTTGTATGTCAATAAAATTTCGGAAGTATGTTCCGTATTTATTTGCAAACGATTAATTCGATTAATATTATATATATATTTGCGTTTATTTTGGTTTTAAATATAATTTGGAAGGTAAGTTTTAAATGTCGGGTGAAAGAAATGGGATACACTGAGGGTATTCCCCAACAGCACTGCCCGTATTTATTTCCAGACTCTTCCGTCAGTGACTCCGAGGAGTTTTAAACTTTTACACTTCAGGTTGAGATGAGGAAATGTTTAGATTTCCGAAGAAATCTTGTATGTGTTATTGTCTGTGATAAAGTGTGTTTAATATTTATTGTAAGTGTACTTATCAGTGTTGGCCCTATAACGCGATTACTAATAATGTAATAGAACTTAATTAAAATTAATTATTATTGTAAATAATATACTTGGGGTGGTTAGGGAGTGGTAAAAAATAAAAAAAAATATTATTAAATAAAAATAGTTAGGCCGAGAGGGATGATCGAAATTTGGATCGGTTGACTATAACCAATTTGAATTTTGAAAAGAAAATAAAATAATTATATCTAACTATTACAATAGGAGTATAAAATTATTTAAAAAAAAATATATATTTATTTTTGTTCGGTTTCGGCGTCGCTGGTGGTGGACCTGGGTGGGGTTCGGGAACGTTGAGCGCCAATGTCACAGGATGCCGGATCAGGTAATGTTGCGCGATCCTGGATCAGGTACAGGAACGGGGATGGTAATAAGGAACACCAGGAGTCCAGGGCAGGATTATTTATTAAAAAGGCCTCTAGTAATTATAATAAAAAAATAAGGCACCTGAGGACAACAACAAAGGAAAACTTAGAATAAAATAAAACTGTGGTAAGATGAATTTAAAATGGTCTTAGATATAAAAGGTATAAACTTACAATAAGTGCCATAAACAGGGTTAACAGGGTTATTCAGATGAAGGAACTTTATATAATTTACTTCACTTTTTAAATATTTATGTAATTGACTTGATTTATAACATTTTAATTATGATTGGAACTTGTTCATAGCTTGGAAACTCGTGAGCAACTGATCAGTCGTTGTGTCCAGGCGAACGTAGATTTTGAATGAACTCAAATTTAGAATTTTGATTAAAAAATAGCCATATAGGTGAATGCCAGAATCATTTTAACTGAACGAGGTGAAATATAAAAGAAAAGGTAGATACACCTCGTTACAAACTGAGGGAATTTTAGGGTAACGTTCTCGGTAATGTTCTCCGTAACGGTAATTATTGAGAAAGTAGTCGAAGTTTTCAATTTTCCAAACTTTTTTTACCGTGTTTCTATTTCAATTAGTTACAATAATCTACACAAAAAAAAATCACAATGAAAAGACTAAAGGAACCAATATTACCAAAATTACCGTAAATTAACAGCCGTGGTTATAAAAGAAATTACAAAGTTCTTTTAAATATCATTTACTTAGATTACTGTAATTATCATTAAGTAGATTAAAATAAAAACATTGTCACTTGCTTAACCAAAGAATTTTTTTTTTAGATTTTGATACATTTTAAATCATTAAACTACTTTTACATTTTAACACTACAGCATTTTTTGAATCCTTATTATATATTCATTGTCTTATTTGACCTCGTTGATGATTGATCATGACTATTCGGCGAATTCGTCGGCGACCGGTGACTGTGAGATGAAATCAATGGTGTCTAATTCAAAAGAAGAGTTTGATAGGTCATTTTCGGAATTACTCTCAGAGATGTAACTTTGATTTATAGAGGTGTCAGCAGTTCTCCGTTGTGAGTCTTTATGATGTAGTAATTTCCATTTATGTGATATGTCACATTTCTGTGGTCTTTATCATCAGTATAATTCACCATAATTATAGTACTTTTCAAAAGCAAATGCACGAGTTACTGTGAAAAATACTGAATTATCTATAGGTGTGCCTATAATATTTGAGGAGTTTCCTTGATTTCTCCAAGATCCCGCCATCATATCCTAACATGTTGACAATGGGACCAACTAAAAAGTATACCCAACCAAACAACGAAAATTTTTTTTAAATCATTTTCTTGGTCTTCGAGTAATCGGGGACATACATAAAAATAAAAAACTGACGACCTCCTTTTTTGAAGTCGGTTAAAAACTAACATTAACGCACTAAACGTGACCTACTATTGGACAATAATTGTAAAGTTTTACTTATAAATAGCGTAATTAGTTTAATTAAGGTAACATTGTCTTAGGCTAGTCGATAGCAGTAGTCGTATTTATTAAACGAAGTTTAAAGTACTCTCCTCGCCTAATTATTTATCTCGCGCGCCTTCTTCGCGTACAACCTAGGCATAGTTAAAGCAAAACATATAAAAAGTGAAAATTCGTTACGCTGCGAGTGTATCAGAATAACAAAAAAAATGGTAGATAAAAAACATAGGTATTAGAAACCAATATAAAAACTGGCAGTCACGTTTTTGGACCTTGATTTTTGTTAGATTCGTTGGAGACAGTTAATTGCTTACTTGCTAATTATTCTTTAGTGTCGGCGTTAAAGGCCCGAGATCGTCGGGATACCTGACGAACCAATGTAGAAGAAATTACGAATCTGCAATAAAAGTAGGCACTCGTCTGCTGTCTGTCCATTTGATAAGGAACCGACCAACCGCGATCCGATCCACGAACAGAAGGCTATTATTACATCTATAAATATCCGGAAGGGCATCGAATCTCAGTCGACCTGTTAACCTGATTCAGAGCAATTTGGCTAGTTCGTTACATTAAACGATAAAATCACATAGAAATCTTTTTTTTAAACGACTTCAATAAAGGAGGATTTTCTCAACTCGACCGTATCTATACATATAAAATGCTTTGTCATGATTGACTGACTGACGTATCAACGCACAGCCTTGAAACTTAGAGGGTGTGTTCTTTGTATAACGTAGGCATCCGATAAGAAAGGATTTTCCGAAATTGTACCTCTACAGGGGTGAAAAAGGGGGACAAAGTTTGTATGGGAAATTTTGCATAATCATTCTGTAACAGAATTGGTAGAAGACGTGTTTACTATTTTATTGAAAGTCTACGAGCCCCAATTCAAATGAGTTCGTCCGCCAGGAAAAAAAATATTAACCTAACTTCAACATAAAATTCAGGGAGACCTTGATGTTTAGTAGAAAATCTAACATAAAAACCATAAAGATTATAAATAATATTTAATTTTCCAACAAAAAAAAAAACATTCCACGGTAAATTAAAAAATAAAACATTATTTCGCAAAATGTAACACCCGCAAAAAAGTTCGTCTTCAGTTCAACCGACGCAGAATAGAACGTCTACCATTTGGTGGCGTCACCTTTTGCATCTAAAACGGCTTTGATCCTGAACGGCATTGAATCTACTAACTGTCGACACTCTTCAGGGGTTATTCCATTCCAGACACAGCTTAGTTTCTCCTTGAGATCAGCTTTTGACCTAGAAGGGTCTTTTCGGAACTTTTTCTTCATTTTCCACCACAAAGTTTCTATGGGAGACAAGTCTGGGCTGCTGGACGGCCATGACATAGTAGGGATTTTTTTGGACTTCAGCCACGCCATCGTTGTGTTGGCGGTATGGCATGAGGCACCGTCTTGTTGAAAAGTAAATGCATTTCTAAGTTTCAACTTCGGTATAGACGGCAGCAAACTCTCTTCCAAGATGCTTTTGTATTTCTCGGCATTGACGGTTCCATCTATAAATTGCAGAAGGCCTACACCCTGTGCCGACATGCAGCCCCAAATCATCAAAGATGCCGGAAACTGTGACAGATAATCTGGGTGATTGATCCAGCAGGAGCGTGGCGGATAGTAGAAACACAGTAAAGCAAAATAAAAATAACAGACTATATTGAGCACATCACGCTATCATTTTTTTTTATTACGAACACGTCAAACAGACAATACAAAAACACTATGGCACATATTCAAAATAACTAGACAGCTACAAGTATCTTAATACAACCAGTTATAATTATTAAAAACACATTAAAAACTAATACGCCCCCTTAATGTGCATATTAAGAATAACTCAAAACAATATTAACTAATCTAACTAACAGGCAATACCTAAACCAGCCATACAAAAATTATGTTTCATTTTAGGCAATGCCTTGGTTAATATGTCTGCTAACATTAAATCAGTCGATAAGTATGCCAACTTAATATCATCATTATTTTTTAATACATCTCGTTTAAAATGGTACCTAATGCTGAAGTATTTTCTCCGGGAATGAAAAACTGGATCACTGGCTAAACGAATAGCTCCTTGATTGTCTACGTGTAAAGTTATTTGTGCAAACTTACGAAATCCAATTTCAGTTAGCAAGCTATTCAGATACATAGCTTCCTTCATGGCCGAAGCTTAGCTAACATATTCGGCCTCGCACGTGGATGTTGCGACACATTTTTGTTTTTGGGACTTCCATGACACGCATGCTCCTCCTAGTACAAAAACATATCCAGAGTAAGAACGTCTATCTAACAAACAACCACCCCAATCCGAATCTGAATAACTTTTCAACGATTTGCCTGTTTTGTTGAAAATTATTCCGTCCTCCGTCCGTCCGTTTATCCTTTGTTTTCTTTAAATAACGCAATATGCGTTTTGCGGCATTCCAGGTTTCCTTGCTAGGACAGTTCACAAACTGTGCTAATTTCGAAACACTATTAAAAATATCTAATCTAGTTACGACCGATAAATACATTAAACTACCGATCAATTCGCGGTATGGAATTACCTTATTCGTATCCCTTGATGTTTTTAATTTGAAAGGACCATGGGCAGAAATGTCCCCCCCCCACCAACAGAAATGAAACATGTCTCATTTAATAGATCTCAGCAACATTATGTATTTTTACTATGGAGACGATCACCAGATGTATGGGGTTTTCTTGGAAAACCATAATCGTATCGTATGGAATTTGTTTGAAAATGAACACATATATGGATGATTTGCCTTATTTGGCCCTTGTTTTCATTAAAAAAATCCCATTGATTTTGCTACTAAAATAAGTATTTTGTCTTTTTTTGGGTCCTTATAAACATATAGACATGCATCCCGTTACTGTTGGTAGGGGGGGACAGTGCCCATACAAATTTGCCCATTGTCCTTTGTTTCCATTGGCGTACATACTGAATCTCTACAATTTTCGTAGCCAAATTTATGTAACAAATCTTCAGTATATTTTTGTTGTGACAGCTTTATTGTCCCTTTGATAGGTCGCTCAATGTCAATTCCTAAGATATATTTCGCAATGCCATAATCTTTTAAGTCGAACTCACTGGCCACTTTTCTTTTGAAATTCTCTATGCAAACTGTATCCTGAGACGCAACCAAAATGTCATCGACATACACGGTGACAAGGAGTTTGGTATTATTGTCTATGTCTTGAAACTATAGACAAGGTTAATTTAACGAAGGCTGCAACCCCATTCGTCGGAGTTGACTGTCGAGTAGTGCATTTTACTGGCGACCAGCTTGTTTCAGTCCATAAAGTGACCTTTTTAGTTTACATGCATCACCACCAGCCTCCGAATCCAATAACATTCTCTTAGCTCGTTCAGAGATAATAGAACCTTTTTCATCTACTTGTATAAGTTTTTGTAAGCATTCGTTTAATATTTCAGGCACTTCCATATAAATATCCTCTTCGAGTGAACCATTCAAATAAGCTGTATTGATATCCAATTGATGGATTTCCATATCAAGTTCGACGGCAAGTGCAGCCAATAATCTTATAGTTTCCAATCTGACGACAGGTGCAAAAGTGTCATGATAATCGATACCATAACGTTGACTATAACCCTTTGCAACGAGTCTGGCCTTTTTCTTTTAAACAAACAAGGCCACTAATAGGCTCTATACTAAATAAACTAGGCCGTGTATCCAACCAAGGGTTTGCATGTTTAAATAAAGTACCAGGAGCGCAGAGGTAATTAGGAGGGTAGCGCGGTGCGGCGCAGCGGCGGGCGGCCCGGGCGGTCGCGCCCGACACAACGCGGATTGTAAGGTAGGTACTTCTAATGTTTATGCTTTCCTAGTATTTGATTTTTAGGTAATTTCGGACAGTGTGTGCACACGTTAAGCTCACTTCAAACACATGAGTAAAGAAACGGAACAGAGACTAAGCTTCATACAACCGCGCTGCGATAGGTACACTACTACAAGCGCGATGCGCGTGTGTGCGTGTGACCAAACTCCTCGTCACGTACACGCAGAAACTGGTTTATACTAGTTCAGTTTGGTCACAAGCGCAGGGCGCGCACCGCGTCGTGTTCGATTTCAATGTATTTGTTGTGTTATAATGAGTGAATGTAAATTTGATATGCCATGTGAATGCTTTCCATTGGATTATTAAAAAAAACTGTTAATTAGATTAAGGATTTATCATTCAATTAAAAGATATAATAAATTATTAAAAAACAAAAGTTATAAAAACAAAATCTTTAGCGTAAGTAATTTGTAATAAATAAATAAATAAAAAACTGATCGATATCATTTTATTTATTTTTGTCCACCAGTGCCAACCCTACCATATTAGGTATAAATTTTGCGCGCTCTTTAGAAGCTTAGTCTGTGTTCCGTTTCTTTACTCATGTGCTTCAAAGGTCCGGGGGAAGCTATGGCGGCTGCTCACAAATCTAATGACAACCCTCATTCCGAATTACACCACTGTTCTGCATTACGTCAGAGCGTGCGAACATTACACACACCCTCATAAAAATCATTACATTAATTGACGCGCCGTCATATTTTATTAGATTGTATGATATGGAAATAGCATACAATTATTTTATCAGTATGTTCTATTCTCAATCGATTTCTTGACACGTCTAAAATCCTATCCGGATGCCTATTTATAAATATCCCAACAATTGCATTTTCTTTTCGAACCAGATCCCGGGATTTTAGTCATATATCATATATATTAAGATTTCTACTTTAGCCCGCAGATTCCCGCAGTATTGCACCGTGAAATCCTATCGATGGTTCGATTGTTTTGCTAAATATAAATATGGTGGCACCACAGACTCCTTCATACATTATTATTTAAAGTATTAAAAAAAAAGAATGTGTCAATATCACCAAAATGAAGGCCCACTAGCTTGTAAAATTAACCCTAGGTTAACCTTAGGTTAAATTATTGAAGATGTTTTTAGGTTATAGTGTCTCTTGGCTCTTTGAAATCATTCCAATATAGGTTTTACATTTTTGAGCCGCGTCTCTGGTGGAGATATTGGGATTGCTCTCAAATCATTGCCCTATTTTTAAATACGTTTTTGAGTTATACGTCCCAACGCATCTATCTGCCCTTTTTAGGCTCGTCATGGAATGATAACTCACGACCATTTTTTTTGATGGCATTGTGTACAGTGAACGGCTTACGTTTTAAAGTTTTGTTCGCTTTGTTATGGTAATGTCCTTTTCGTGAACATACTCGTCTACAATTATTTTTCTTATCCTCTCATTTTTAAGGTTGATGACAAATTGAACTTAAATTGTTTAAAAATAGAAATACATAATCATATGGTTGGATAGTCGAAGAAAAAAAAGGACGTACTTAAAAAGAAAAAGTTCAATCAATACAGTATTTATTTAGCTTCCTGTTTTCCATATTCAAATGTTATTAAGTCAATTCAACAATTTTAATAAGGCGAAAAACCTCTGCGGAAAATCTTTTGCGGGTGGTAGGACTCTGTGCAGAGTCCGTCCGGATCGCTACCACCATCTTATCCATTAACCTACCGCCAAACAGCAGTGTTCGCACTGTTGTGTTCCGGTTTGGGGATAAGACAGCCGGTGTAATGACTAGCATAGAGGCATTCCATCTTAGTCCTCAGGGTTGGCAATGCATTTGCAGTCTTAGTCTTGTAGTCTTGTGAATGCGACTGTCTATGGGTCACAGTTTCCGCTTACCATCAGGTGGGCTGTGTGCTCGTTTGCCTTCTCTATATCATAAAAAAAAAACACGAAATCACGAGATTGCCCGGTTAAGGATGTTTCTTTATGCAGGTTCATTGTGAACCTCTACATTAAAAGGTATTATTTACTTAAAACGGCTCGCTGTCGAACGGTCGAAGTGAGAGAACGTGTTGTTTATGATTTATTAGAATAATGTACCAGGCAACCTTGTACAATCTAATAAAAATAGTCGAATCCTTTCTTATTGTTATAGATTATTCAAATAGTAGAAGATCCGAATAGGAGACGACATCCACCGGACTGTTTATTCAATAAAAAGTATTATTTATTACTTCACATATTAAATTTGATATAATCTAATTGAATATGTTAAGTTATATATGGCGAATAGGTAGCGTGAAAAAATTCAATCTAGACTCTAGTCAGTATTGAGAGAAAGAAGAAGGAAATAAATTTTTGATATTCTTATAACCTTCTTTTCCCTGTCATTAACGGGTAAAAGTTCATTAATGATCAAAAATAATTGAAAATCTTTGGAGCATGTAGTTAAAAAGGGGTCTTACTTAACTGTAATTATTTGCTTTGCCAATCTCCCTACTATTACTAAGATTCAAAGGCCAATGCAAGAAAACTTAAAACCATTTTTTCATCAACGAGTGAGTAAACCAAAGGTAAGTTATTCTACGTAATCATACCATATCTAAACTCGTTATCGAGTATTAACGATAAGAGCTGTTATTCATACACACCCACTGGAATAACAACGTAAGTAGCAGTTCACTATGTTTTCTTAACTGTAAACCCGGTATTTGTTTATAAAAATTATTGTATTTTAAGTAACAACAACTAATTAAATATAAAGGATATTTATATCTAAGTTTTAAATTAATAGGTCTAGCTGGGAAAGCATGGTGAATCTGTCCTTGGCGAGAAAATGGTTTTCGTTTGACTGGAACATTTGCCTTAATGTTTGATGTAATTTAACAAATATTAATCCTCCAATGCTTGTTGAAAATGTTTTTTTTGCTAAACTAAAGACCTGATTTTCATTTGAATATTTTGTACATATAATTAACGAAAAAAAGCGATTAATATTATAGATAAAAATAAAAGATTTTTGTTTAATATTTTCGAGATGGTGACAGTTACCAATCTCCTTAATATTCTATAAGTTAACCTATATTTTTAACAACAATATTCACTCGGATCAAATGGGTGAAAAAATAGAATTTGTAACATCGCATGATACACCACCGACTTAACTACTTAGGAACACAAACAACTAAATAATTTAAAAAAAGTTTTGGCACTTTAGGCACTTCTGTATTTTATTAAGAGGATTGTGAAGCTAAAAATCTCCATATAGATTGCGAAAACGTTTCTCTCCCTTTAAACGTAGCCCGATTTTTACGATTTTTGAATATGTTGTAG
The DNA here is from genome assembly GCA_923062465.1 of Acleris sparsana. Lineage (NCBI taxonomy): Eukaryota > Metazoa > Arthropoda > Insecta > Lepidoptera > Tortricidae > Acleris > Acleris sparsana. The sequence goes on along the minus strand of OV281285.1, from coordinate 43,501,275 downwards.
ATATCATGGAAAAATGTCTGTACGTTTTCCTTTCCAAGAAAATATTTCTTAAATCATAACAAATTAAAAAAAAAAACAACAAACAGAAACGTACAGCCTTTATAATAACTACATCATATTAAAAGATCGTGAAAATTGGACTTGATTTAGGGGGTGAAAAACGTTTTCGCCCGGAGCTAAATTTATATTTTTTTTTTGACAGTTACGGGACTAACGCGGCGCTTCACAATCCTTTTAAATACTAATTGGTACCCGACGCGACGCTGCTTATGAAAAAAAGTAGCTTCGGTAAAACAAATGATTTACCGATTTATATTTTTTTCAAAAACCACAAGCATTAGCAAGCATAAGCAAGTGCTGTAATTCAATATTTGTGTCATTCGTCGAAGATTCATTTTACATTGAATAAAATGACAGACATTACGACGTCACGGACTTAAAAACATTTCTGTTTTGGTGACGCGGGAAAAACTGACTAAAAGACTGTTTGTCTTATTAATGTCTATGCTCGTACCTTACAACCTAACCAATATTTGTTTAAGATCTACCGTTTTTATTGCACTCATAACACTTCGCATGGTTTACTTAGTGTAATAATGGACAGAGCATGAGTTCTTCAAAATTCTGATACCTATAAAAAACTAGCATTATTACTTTATCGGTACTTGAAGTAGATTCCATAGTAGGCTCTGGCGTCTAGTGTATTTTTGCACAAAAACGTCTAGATCGCGTTAGCTTTTTTTGGTATGAATAACATGGTCACTTTCGCATTCGAGACCGTTTGCCGCATGAAAAGCAACTAACACTCGAGGCACTGTTTTCAAGAATCGATCCTAACGAAGGTATACCTACTTCATATTTAGAGTATAAATCAGTATAGCAGTGATCGTTTCAGCGCAGTAATATGATTAATCTAAATACTCGTAGCATTTAACATTTTATTAACTGACCAAAAGAAGTGTGAGTTTAAAATTAATAAGAATAATAATTACATTTATCTCGACGTTTCGATAGTGTTGCAATAGTCGCGGGCATGAAAAATTGGAGTAATTTTTATTTACGATTTGTAAACAATTAAACTAGTAGACACATTTAGTAAAAACCAGAGGTATCCGCTTTTGTCCTGTCGAATAAATCGCTAATCTGCGGGTGATAACGCCACGAATGTTCATGGTAGTACTTCATTCAACAATCGCCAGCAAGGATATTAACACTATCTGGAGCGCGACAATTGGCCAGGATTACCAGTGACACGACGGGCACGAGACGTCTACTTTATAAATATTCTTCATTGGGCTGTGGACACTACGACGGCGGAAAACATGGTATCTTTTTTTTAAATTTAGGCTTAACGTTACCTATAAGTATTGTGAAATTTTACTAGTATTGCGGAGTAATGGGGTTATACCTAATTTAATCAGGGCCTCTATTTTTTGCCATCTTGCCTCTATGTAGTAATTATTTACTTGCCTAGAGCCCCTTTTTTGCTGCAAATATTGATTGTCCCCTAGGCTATAAACCGCAGCCGATAAACCGGACTTTTTTTAACTAACTAGGTAACCTAGACATCGGGCAACTTTTCATTTTATTTTCTCTAAAATCCTGAGTCGGACTAATACGAGCATTAAAAAAACCTCACGAACAAAATTTCATTTTATTATCATTTGTTAAAGAGAAGTATTTAAGGAGGGCTAATTTAAAATATTTACATCCGTGATTAGATAAACGTTATCATACGGATTCCAATTATCAGGGGCCTATACACTGTTTGTACACGTGTTAATATCGTAAGATTTTTAACTCATCCGCTTTTGCTGTCAAGTTAATAATAGCTGTCACAACGATGACAATACGACAGCAATAGGGAAAATAATACTGAGATAAAGAAGATACTGTAAAATAATTTAAGGCCCCTTATAATTATTTAAAAGTACCTAACATTTGGGTAAACATTTTTAGTTTGCAAAGATTGCATATCTCGATGGTTATAAAAAAAATGTGTTTCGTATGGCGAAGTCGTTAATCCTTACTTATATTATAAAAGTGAAATTACATCAGTCTGTCTGTATTTAACCCTTTCGTAGCTAAATTGCTAAACCTATCTAAATGACATTGGTATGGAGATACGAGTAGTTTGAGTCAAGGGATAGGACAAAAGGATTCTTTTTGTCCCAGAAAATAGGACAACTTCCGTGGTAATATTGTTAAAAACGACTTCTACGCGGGTGGAGTAGAGAGTATCAGCTGTTTTATTATAATTATTAATAGAGGACTCCGCGACTACGTACCCGTATAATGAAGATCGAGTTTTGAAAACTCTTTTGTTAATGCGCCTATAGCTACTTAAGATATTTTCTTTCCAAATTTAAAATCCCTAGGTTAAAAGGTCAAGGATTTTCGTTGTCTGTCAGTTGATTCACGCGAAGATTAATATGATGTAAAGATAAATATAACATGTAACGATTTCTAAAAACAATTAATTAAAATACTTACATACATCTGGTAATCGGTTCAACAGAAGTCAATATCATTTGTTAAACTAAGTAAGTTAAAACAAAAAACCGTTGTTAATTAACTTTTGTATTTAATTTTTTTTACTTTTTTCAGAGCAAACTATTTGGTACTAAAGTCAGTGACTTTGAAAATGAGTCATTGTTTATCCACAATGAATTAAGGCGTGAACATGGAGTTGCTGAACTTATTATTAATAAAGAAATCAGTAAAGTGAGTCAAAAATGGGCTGAAGAACTTGCAAGAAAGGACCGTATGGAATACAGTCTTCACGAGAATTATGGAGAAAGTGTATACTGTGGCTGGTCTCATGATTCTTACTCCAAAATAAAGCCGAGGGACTGTATTAATAAATGGTACAGTGAAATAAACGAATTCTCTTTTGGAAAGGAGCCAGAGGGAGTATTGAAATGTGGTCATTTTACCCAAATTATTTGGAAAAATACCAAAGAGTTAGGAGTAGGCAGTGCTAAAAGCAAATCAGGAAAGCTTTATGTTGTAGCTCATTACTATCCTCCAGGGAATATTAGCGGTCAATTTATTAAAAATGTTCCTCCCCCTGGTGCTTTTCAATTTAAATCAACATTTTTGCCATGTGATGACGCACGTGAGTTAAATAGTTCTTCGAAGCCGCAAATTTCCAGTCAAAGAAACAGTAAAAATTTAGGAGATATAGCTTCAGGGTTAGTTAGTAAATTTAAAACTGCGTCAATTTCTGGAGATAAATTTGAAGAAGAGTTTTTAGTAACGCATAATAGTTACAGGAGAAAACACGGAGTTGCTCCGCTAGAATTGAGTAGAAAACTTTGCAAATATGCTGAAGAATGGGCTAAAGTTTTAGTCAAAAAAGGACGAATGGAACATCGGGATCAACAAGAATATGGTGAAAATATTTTTTACGCTTGGTCTTCTGATCCCGACTTCGCCTTTTCTGGGAGAGATCCAGTAGATAAATGGTATGCCGAAATAAAGGACCATAGGTTTGGCAGTGAACCCAATAACCTAGGATCCGGACACTTTACGCAAGTAATATGGGAAGATAGCAAAGAAGTGGGTGTAGGTATGGCTAGGTCGAAGAATGGGCATCTTTATGTTGTTGCAAACTACCACCCGCCCGGTAATATAATGGGCAGTTTTTCAAAAAAAGTCCGCCCGCCACTGTAATTAACACACATTTTGTACAAGAATGGCAGCATTCACAGTCATCTGATGACATAATTGTGTGTCTAAAATGTCTGTGTGTACGGCAGAGATCGTATTTTTTACAAAATTATAGATGAATAAATTTGGATTATTGTATTTTTTACAACATTCACTAATTATTTTATACTACAATAAACTAGCTGTCGTCTAATTATTTTTATATTACTGCTTTATTCACTCAGTGATATTATCACTAAAATAATTATTAAAACTTTGTTCATAATATTGTATGAGGGATCATCAGAATAAAACAAAGTATATAGTAATAAACATTGATTATAATCAAGGAGGAGTCATGAAGGAGATTCATGAAGGAACCAATCACTTTCATTATGAATGAACCTAATATTAGTATCTAAATAAATGACTTATTTAATTTTATCTGGATTTCATTGAAAAACCGACTAAACGAACAAAAATCGTTAAATTATTATTAATGGTACATGAAATTAGCTAAATTGATCGGAATACGTATCTTGATTAGTAACAAATATATTTACAGATAAGTTAACTACATCTAAAAAAAATATTACACGTTAAACCTGTAATAATTACTCGTATGGAATCATGATAATAATAATAGGATCTGTCCCGTAGGTGGCATAAATTTACTAATTATAATCGGTTTGGGTGACAATTTCACATAAATTGACCTAGTGCCAAACTAAGCTCTAGCCCTTGTAGGTACTATGGGTATTAGGAACCGAAAATAAAACTTATACAGGGTGGCAGGGAACTCGACCTATTTCTGGAAAGGGATTATACTAGGGCTAATTTGCAATAACTTTGTCCCAGTGAACGGGGGGTCGGATGTCATTGGTGTTCGAGTAATATTTTATTTTTACATTCTATAATGAAAAAAGAAACTTCTCTTTGGAAACTGAAAATGTATTTTTCTAATAGCTGATGAACCAACAAACGCTTCAAACACAAATACAAACAAAAATACAAAAACCTTCGAAATAAAAGGATCTAAAAATCAAATGCCAGTAACTTTTTGAAAACTTTCTTTCGTCGAGGGGGGTTACTCCAAAAAAATGTTATACTTGGCGTCCAAATCACGGAATATCTTCTCAGTTCATAAGCTTTTCAAAACGGTGCAAATATCGTCAATATTACTACAGGTTTAGAATATTAAGCTTGTTAAACGAGCAGAAGGCTCGATGTGAATTTAATTTGGTTTATTGACACAAACACACAAGACACATTACATTAGCTTCAACCAAAATCAGAGGAATGTAATGTTTTTAAACTAATGTGTCTTGTGTTTTTGAGCCATGGGGTCTTAATTGCTTGGATGGTAAGCGGCCACACGGTTTAACGCTGCGGCAGTAGTCTCCTGTGGGATGCAACGTGCTTCAGAACTTTTGCTTCGTCGCACCTCAGCCACACGATATGGATCGCAGGTGCCGCCGCTGCCGAAGATGCTGCAAGGCTCGCGCACTTTAAATATTCAGTGGGTGTATGAGTTGATTCCGGTAGTAAGAGCCAAGATCAGTGTTCTTTGGTGCTCCTTGTTCAGTGTTTCTTGCCTCTACGCAGTGCTTGAACCTGTAATAAAGTGGACGACATTTGCACCGTTTTGAAAAGCTTATGAATTGAGGAAGTTGTTTCCGTGATTTGTACGCCAAATGTGATACATTTTGCCGGAGTAATCCCCTTCGACAAAAACGAAATATAATAAAAACTGACTTTTGATTTAAGAACCTTTTATTGCTGATGTTTTTCAAATTTTTTCCAACGGATTTTGTTTGAAGCATTTTTTTATTTGTCAGCTATTAAAGAAATGCAATTTCAGTTCACATAGTGAAGTATTTTTTTCACATCGACTGTTTTAGATGTAAAGACAGATTTATTTATTTTTAAACTTATATAACTCGAAAACCAGTGACATTAAACCGGGTCAAAATTAATTTAAATTAGCTTTTCACCCTGCATAGGTACATAGAAAACACCCAAAACTAAGTCACAAATTGGTACTCACGCTCATCATACAAACATTTTCCCTGACCGGAAAATGAACCTAACAACGGTAGCTTCGTAGGCAGTGTCACTACCAACAAGGCTAACCTCGTCGTCACAGAAACACATATTTCATAAGTTTAAAAACTTGTTGTGAGTTAAAGATTTCCGTAATATCTACATGCTGTTGTTAAAAAATGTTAGTTTTATCATGAAACTAAACCTAATGGACGACTTTAATATAATTAAGTACTTAACGGGTCTTTCTAGATTTCAAATTTAGGCCCTAAAATTTTTTTTATATGTACTTATACTTTTAGGTTATATATAGTGTAAATTTAAATAAATTTAGGTATAGTCGACCAAAAAACTGCTTTACCCCTTTTCGACACTATTTGTATGACGTTATGGTCCAAAAGTTGTAAAGGACTTTCTTGGTTGACTATTATCAAAAATCACAGATCGTATTTTGACGAAAATCATATACTAATGCTTCTTCTTTAACTGCACTTTGAAAAGTTACCTAATCATATGAGATGACTCTTCAATTCAAATAGTGAATACCTACGTACTCTTATTATAAAACGCTTATGTCTTCCACTAAACTTTCACCATAAAGAACAGGATTTTGAAGCACACTTAGACTGTATCTTTAAGTACTAACAGGGCGAAATATACTCGCACATTAGTTTCTTATACGTACTCTCAGCCTTGATCATGTATCATCCGTCAGTATCGCAAATTCCGCAAGTTTTTGTCGCGAATAGAAGAAATACTTTGAAAATTTTCAATTCTCGTAAATATTACACTCAACACTATCGTTTGCACTTTTTTCGATTATTTATAAAAACAAAACGTACGTGTATGCATCGTTACCGATCTAAATTACGACGTATATGAGATGGCTGCCCGGGCGACGTGTTTTACAATACCTGATTGGTGATTCCCCGCGGGACCCCGGGACAGGACTTGCAAGCAGGCTTGCAAAACTATATTATTACCGTTGGATATTATTGCAAAGTAAAAATAATGAATAAATACGTCCATAATTATTTAGTTAAGTTGTGCAAATATATCATTGCGATTTAGAATTATTCACAAAGCAAACATAAATGTACATTACCTTAAAAACAGAACTCTATTGAACTTGTATCACTTCATTACATCTCGAGTGAAATATTTATTCAGTAAAAACAGCGAAGTTTAATTTTAAACAAATCGATACGTTCCTTTTTTTCGGGCGAATAAAAGTGATTTGTTTTTCTTATATTTAGGCAATTATCTGTGTACCGAGGACGTGTAATATCTTGTACTATTTTAATTCTACAATATAATAATTTAAATATCGGAAGAATAAACACGTTTGTGTAAATATCTCCGTGAATATATAGTTATTTTAATATAATATATTACATTTATATTTAGTCACAGGAGTACAAAAAAAATACGTGATGAATGTGCGAAATAAAAAAATGCAATAATATAAAATATCGGGTAAAAACATTGAATGGGCCCTAAACGCATTGCATTCTGTTCACGATTTTAAATTCAAAAACCGATTAAGTGCTAGTCAGACTGCGCACCGAGGTTTCCGTATTTAAGATAATAATTATGGTTGAAAAAAGCAAAATAAAATACTCATTTCGTTATGAACTTGCATTTTTTTAAAATGCATTTTTTTTGATATTTTTCCAAAACTGTAATATTTAAAAACTTAATTTTGTTTTTCGCATAAATTTAAATAATTATCTTTAAGTCAGGAATTTTTGGCTATAAATCAAGTACATCACGAAAAATTATAAATAAAATTGTTTAGAATGTGCAAAGTGAGCTCTTTAATATGACACCCCGTTTACAATACTTGAATCACTTTCATTATTCAACCCCCGATTCTAAACCCTTTGCATTTTTTAAGGATCTAATTTCAAGCATTTCAGGATTAAGTGTTATTATTATTTTAAATAATTTAATGAATTAAATTAACCTCACCTACTTACTATTTACGTCCTTGAAACATAATGTAAACAAACTATCGCAATAGGTAATATAAATTTATTATTTAAGAGTGTTTTAAGCATTCGGCCCTTTCTTTTTACCTAAACAAATACAGAACTTCCTGCGGGACTTTGTTTCTAGAGTAGATTCACTGAACATTCTCACATTAAAGTATTTTTTGATAGAGATTCCATTCTTCTAATCTCGAGTTTCTAAATGTTAATGTTACAAAAAAAAACAGCTGATTTATGTGAGGATTTCCAAGAGATTTAACACTGCGCCAACGGCACCAATCTTAACTTAAAAGATAAACGATCTTTTTAATATATTAATTTAATAATAAGAATAATAGTCAAATTATAAACAAATAAATAAATTGTACATAACATGTACAAACATGTGGCTATTGCCTACCTTCGAATAGGGTAAAATATTGGGTAGGATTATACATATGTTTGATATTGGGAGTCATGTAAGTAGTAAATTATACTAAATAATAGAGCATCACCACCCAACCAGCAAAATAGTCCGTTAAGAAATCAGTTTATCACTAAAGAGTCCTATTAAAGCGTCATTAAGGTTTTTGTTATGACCCTGTGTTTTATAAAAGCGTCTTATATCACTTTTCAGCTGTATATTATACGGCACTTTAGTACTGTTAAAAAGTTATGTAAACGTTTACATTACATTCCTAAATCATGCTTTTAACGCAGCACTATAAGTGATTCTGTTATATCACTAAAGAGCTTCCTTGTCCTATTAAAGCTATAGATGGTACCGTTTTAGGGCAAATTTGTGTTTATTGTCGCTTCCAAATGTGTATTATGGTGCAAGTGCTAAAATTGTAAAAAAAATACTATTATAGGATAATAATGTACTATTGTTGATTTTTTCAACACTGCTGTGTGTCGGATTTGTAAAATAAACATTTCCAAATAGCTATTATCGGATATATACTATAGTTCCCCCTAGGATACTATTAAAACACTGAAAGGTCTTGAAATCAGTGTTTTGGTAACTGCTACGTCTCATAGTCGAGTTAAAGAGATTTAAATACTTTTAATGGGGTTTTCTGATATATAAAAGTGGCATTTGGCCACTAATAATCAGCCGAAATGTCCATTAGCAGACATTTAAAATCTTTTTTTAGAACAAGACAGACATTGGTGTAATTGTTATACTAGGCCGCTGTTTATTAAAAAGTTAAAAAAAATGGATTTAAGCGACTGGAAAAGATAAGAGGAGTGGAGCATTCCGAAATAAGGTTAAGAAAAAATATCAACAATCGTCAGCTTTCACGCGTAATGTTACGTCCATTGACAATAACAACAGTAACCATCAAAGCGAAGTGAATGAAGCAAGGCCGGGTTCCGTACAAAATAATAATACGAATTTAATTATTACATTAATATATTTATAATTTACAAGTTATAAAAACAATAATCACATTCATCGTGAATATAATGGTCATACACAGCCGTACAACAACCTTTACATCTCTTTTATTTAAAGCAAAGTGATATGGCAACAATGATTTAGTGTCGCGCCCACAACCGTGACATTTTTTGGACAATATAATAGTGTAATAAATCCAAGGCCAAGTATGCAAATCAAATTGGTGCATAAAATCATCTTTTCTTAGAAAGCTTTCGACATCAATTTTACTGCACGTACTGGAAAAAAGAAAAGTGATGCTGTAGCATAGCATACATTGCAAATTAGATGAGTAGGTACATGTACCACCAAATAATATCATTATTTTTTGTAATTACGTGACGCCCTTCATTTGGTATAAGAAGTTTACTCACCCGACACCGAATCAAAGAAATCACACATAAGTATGACATCAAAGGTTTTTTATTCGGTTTAAGACGTGTTAAGGAACCCTAATTTTCGGCATGGCGGCGTGACCGACCTGATAGATAGTTATATAGTAAGCCTATAGTAAGCACGTACACACTTTTTTACCAGCGGTCGAGTCATTTATATATTTTAATGATTTTAATTTCATAAATACTAATAATTAAGGGGGCGCATGAAAATTGTGTTTATAATACTGGTATACTTTGTACGTAAAACTTCAATCGCAAGTAAAAATGGCAGTCTAAGACAAAACTTTACACTTTTATTTTAAACACAAACAGTGAGCTTACTTACCAAGGAGTCTGTTTTTTAATGGTTCTTAATAAATTTTTATTCGGAGCAGTACGCTCCGTCACACAACTCACATCAACTTTCTGGATGAACTATAATAGCTCCCTGATCTCTAATATAGGACTCAAAAGTCCATTAACAGAACTCTGATTACTTTTTTGTAACTTTTTTGTGATGTAAATGGCACAACAATCACTGTTAAAACCTTAAAAAGTGTTACACGACCCCGTTTTATTATAACTATAGGTAGTTCTAAAGTGTGATTTATGGAGCCACAATAACACGGTTATGTCACAAAATTGCGATATAACTGTGCCAAAACCTGCCTGGGTAAACGTTTACATCAACCTTATAGGACATGTATGAAACACTAATTAGTGTTTCTGGAAACGTTCTATGGACTTGTATAGTACTTACTTTTGCTAGTTAGGCAGGGCTACCAAAAAGACCCTCGTGTGTGTTCAGCGATTTTTAGTACTTTCAGAGATATTGATCGTTTTAATCGGAATTTTAGTAATTTTTCCTTGTGTCCATCATACGAGAAACCCTTAAGCTCATGTATTATTTTATGTATTTTGTGTCTTTTCTTACATTGTTAGAATCATTATGAATTTAGGTTTTTAAAGCTACATATCAGTTTTTTCTTCATGACAACTTTTTGTGTAATCACACAAAGTTACTTTCTCCATACTTTATGAACCCCAGGTTTGTTTTTCATTTAGTATGGAAATTAAAAATTGCGCTCGTCTTCGTTGTGCAAATTGGGATTATTTATATTTTTACCTATTCCTGGTAAAAATATAAATAATCCCAGGTTTTATTGGAATTAATTAAAAACAAAGGTAAGATTTTAGGATGGTGATTTAATGAGAAATTACCAGTGAGTCAAACAAAAGGTTAATGTGTAAAGGACCGAATTTGACCACACACATTCAACAGGTTTCTATGCCGTCCACAAAAATATATTTAACCTTCTGAGTTTCAGTGCAGGATTGTATGAGGAGGAAAAAACCGAAGTAACAACAATAAAAAAAAATATTTTAAAAAAATGTCTCGAAAGGTTATAAGGCCCGTCTGGTTTTGCCGCTGTAGTTCGGTACTCCCCTGGCGGCGACGACAGCTGCGAGGTCTTTCGAATGGCAGCGGGCTATAGAGCTGTCAGGTAGTTTCCACGAAGTTTCCACAACTATGTCCGGGCAGGGCCGGCGCAACACATTCACGACCGGTATTGTAGCCGTAAAATAGCACCCCGTGAATAACGTCCACAGTTAGAATCTCTTCAAGCTTCACCGCTGATAGTGAACCCCATGATGACGTGTGCCTAATATTTAGGGAGAAGCCGAAAGCAGTTGGTGCAGTGGTCACTATCAGAATGGAGTTAAATTAATAATGAAGATGGAAGAACAAAGCAAAATGAATTGCATAATTAAACTAAAAGAGAGTACCTAAATAACTATAACGGTAACATTAATTACGGTAGTTTTAAAAAGATTCCGCTTGTAAATACAGCCGTGAGTACAATTACAGATTCATTACTTAAGCTAACTCAAAGGAAATGGCGATTGGTTAAAACAAAGCACTTTAGGGCTTAAGATGACCACTAACAAAAGTCTAAGTACTAATATAATATAATAACACTTGTTCAACACCTACCCAATTGGGGTCCGAGACGACACTTACAGCTCTTCTTCTTCTTCCTCTTCTTCGTTTTCACTCTTGGCAGAGTGGTCGTGGTCATCATATCAGGCGCTGGTGGCAAGCTTCACAACTCGCCGCCACTCCTCTCTGACAGCTGCCTTCCTCGTGCATTGGTTTAACGAGCTATCTACAGCAGCTTTAATTTGGTCTGTCCATCTCATAGGGGATCTACCTCTAGGCCGGGTGCCTTCAACTTTTCCTTGGACCACAAGTCGTTCAGTAGAATCCTCCCCCCTACGGCATACGTGGCCAAAAAATGTGAGGATGCGAGACTTAACTATATATGATAGACGCTGCTTGATGCCGAGTTCTTGGAGTATCGACTCGTTGGTACGGAATTCAGTCCATGAGACCCCCAGCATTCTCCTCCAGCACCACATTTCTAGAGCATCTATCTTCTTCCTCTCAACTTCCCGCAGGGTCCACGTTTCTGCGGCATAGAGGAATATGGGGAACACAAGTGCTCGGACTAACCGAATTTTCGTGGCCTTGTATATCTTACGGCTCCTCCATATTTTCTTCAGCCTGTCCATTGCAGAACGTGCAATCGCCATACGTCTCTTTACTTCATCGACGCATCCACCGCTATTCGAGATCAAGGGTCCTAGGTAAATATATGATTGAACCACATCACATTTCGCGATTCGTATTACTTCTGGTGAATTGTTATTCATGCGATCGACAATCATCATTTTTGTCTTATTCCGGTTGATCCTAAGGCCGAAATCGACGCTGACGCTTTCCATCTTACCGAGAAGTTCTTCCATGTGGCGAGCGCTAGTGGCAAACAAGGTGGTGTCGTCCGCATATCGCAAGTTGGATATCTCCAAACCACCAATCGATATGCCGTCTGTCCAGTCTTCAAGTGTGATTCTCATTATGAGTTCTGTATAGACATTGAACAGAAGCGGGGAAACAATACATCCCTGACGGACTCCGGCGCTGGCGTGAAAGGGGTTTGATAGCATGTCGTCTGCTCGGACTGAGGCTGTGCCATCCTCATATAGTCTCCGGAGGAGGTGCACTAGGTGTTTTGGAGCACCCATTGCCGTTAATGTGTTCCAGAGTTTTGGCTACTTTACAGAGTCAAAAGCCTTACAGCTCAGTTGATTACAACTTTATGTGGTTACGTCGGAAGGACAATTAGTAAAAAAAAACGATTTAACATTTAAATAATGTAAGCGCGTAAGACGACACGTAGCGGAACTAGTGATCGCTGTTGGCATAGATCTTTCAGCAACAAGGCGATAGCACGTAGTGCGCTGCCCGGGCGCATCGAGAATGTTCCGTCTCGCTTGACAAAAGATGCGCTCCGACCGTTGAGCGCGCAAGCGCAAAATCTCGCCACCCTAGTGGTTAATCATCGCGCATACAAGTGACATTATTGTTATATTTTGTTGTTATTTATTTTAATAAATTATTTTATTTAAATGAATTATTATTAAGTTAAGCTTGTATAATATTATATTTATAATAGTAATTTAGTTAGTATCATACCACTAGGTGGCGCTACGAAGTAAATTATGTTCTGTCATACGTCCCTCGAATAAAATCAAATATTATTTTAAAGTAGCCTTAAAATAGTGTAGTTATACGTGGTTGTGCTCATAATCACATAAATATTGTCCAGAAGTGTTAGTGTTGTGAATAATTACGATTTATAGACAGTGACTACAGAGAAAGTTCATTTGAATAACGACCAGTGGCGAATGACATCGAAATAAACAATAAAGTGTTAATTTAAAATGAAAGGAGACATTTTAAGTGACGGTGTTTATCAGTGAAAAAGTTATCCATAGTGTAATTAACCAAGCAATGATAAAAAGGATGAAAACCTAAAAAACTACCCTCTTATACGGATTGAATTGAGCGCCATCTGTCAATAACTTCAAAACGAGCGAGTATCTATAGTCTGCAACCCGGACAAGACTCGATCGATATTGATTACACTCATAGTTATCGCAGCGCACAAAGTTATCACTAGATGTCGCCACTCGCATGTAAATAGAATATAGTAATGGCAATGGAAAAACGCAAGACCAGGGCAAATTCGTTAACAGATGAATTGATGAATACCTCACTGCTTAATGCTACATTCTTTGACACGAGTTTAACGAGCTTACCGGGGATAACGGCTGAAAATGATGAAGACATGGATGAAAGGAACAGTAAATTAAAACTGCTTCAAATGGAGTTGAACTCAGCCCACGCAGAAATTGAAAACTTAAATAGTGAAGCGAAAAAACTCAAGGAATGTTTACAGAAGCAAGAGAAACAAATTGAAATTCTTAAGAAACTCAACTTCGAACATCCGAACACACCAGGGTCAAATAAAAAGCTGAAAAAGTTGACCGACAAGCGAAAGGAAGAAAAAGTTGCCTCAACTATTGCGGAGATTGAACCAACAAAATGTAGTAAAAGTAGAAATGCACCAAAATCTAACACCACAATAAGTTCAGACAAACTTAATCCTAGAAAAGTTCAACTCCGCCCTAGAAATACTAAAAAATCCCCGCAAAAGAAAACAAAGGAAAATACAGAAATTAATGCTAGGAATAATGGTAGTTCTGGCGTACAAACCTCTCCACAAAAATCTCACGACCATAACCCAGCGTTAAAACCTCAGAAAATCATGGAAGTTCACCTGTCAATGAGTGAACTAAACAAATGCAAGACTCCGTTACCAACTAACACACAGTACGACGTCCCGTCCACATCTCACACCGGTGGAAACACTCCAAAGCAGACGCAGCACCAAGCAAAGTTTCAGTCGACAGTACCATCGGCAAACTCCCCGGAGACCCACAAGGACGGTAGTAGTATTGTAAGTCCCTTAAACAAGAATATTCTAATTTTATGCGACGAATATGGAAAATCATTAGCAGAATTTATCAAAACCAACTGTAATCATTTTACCTCAGTACTTTCCATATGTAAGCCAGGTGCTGGACTAAGGGAAATCCTTATAAACATTTCGAATTTCACAAAACACATGAAAGAGGGTGATGACGTTGTTATAATCGTATCAAACGTTATATCCTACAGAATAGGCTATATTATGTATGCCGTTAACTGGTGCAAATCCCTCCGATTAAAACTGCAGGTAACAACATTGCCTTATGGTAATATTAGGCGCTTAAACAATGAAATGTCTGAAATAAACTGTAAGTTACACAGTATAATCCAGAGATCCCATGGAGTCTCCCTTATTGACATAAATAAATATGGTAAAGGGTTCTTCAAACGTAAAAATATAATAAGCGATTACTTTGCCCAATTTCTTTTGTCTAACATTGTACATAATTCTATCAACGAGTTTACTTATAATTATTGTAATCTAATTTACCTGACAGGTTCATCTATAGAAACTAACAAAGAGGATCTTGTTGAACCCTCTTTTTTAGACGATTTTCCGATCAACCTAAATCAAAAATAGTTAACACTGAATTTAGGGTTATTCATCAAAATTGTCGTAGTATTAAGAATAAATTATTGTTAATCCACGGGCTGGTAAATCAATTTTTTCCGGATGTTATTGTTATCTCCGAAACATGGCTTACCCCCGCAGATGTAGATTGTATAGTTATCAATGGATATGTCCATGCCAATAATTTTGTCCGAAGGAAGCATATACATGGAGGCGTTTCCATTTTTACCAGTAAGAAAACCAAATGTTCAACTTGCCCACAAATAGATCAACTTTCTCTAGAATTACACTGTGAAATATGCGCTATTGAAGTAGAACTAAACACTATGAATATTGTTATTATAGGATTGTATAGGACTGGCATGGGTGACTATAGTATAATGACAGATACATTAGAAATAATGTTTAACATACTGTGCAAAGTTTATGTGAGGAGTTCCGTAATGATACTCGGTGACTGGAATGTAGACTTTGGTGTAGAATCAACTAATAAATTAGCTTTGGTTGACCTTATGGCATCATTTAATCTCCGTAACATTGTCAACTTTCCTACAAGAGTAGATGGTAACTCCAGCACGTCAATTGACTGTCTTGTCACAAACATTAACAGCGACACATTAAGTGTACAGTCGCTTCCGGTAGGTATATCTGATCATTATGCGCAAATGGCTCAAATTCGAATACAGGAATACTGTAAGCCGAGGCACGTGCATGTCGAGTACCGGCAACAGGAATTCCTGAACTTTAGAAATTTCTTGGATGCTATGCTGTCATACGATTGGGATCAAATATTTTTGACATATGAATCTAACACTTTTGATAAATTTATGCAGAAACTCTTATATAACATGAATATCCATATGCCAATTATCACTTTACGAAAGAAAGATAAAAACCACACCCCGTGGATTTCGCAAAACTGTATAAGTCTTCAAAGGGACATTTTTGATCTCCACCTAATTCAGACGCAGTATCCTAATATTGACTTTAAAGAAATAATAGCAAATAAGAAGAAACTTAGACATGAATCATTTGTTTACACTAAAAGAAAATATACGGAAGAACGTATAATTTACTCTAAGAATCCTAAAAGAGAGATATGGAAAGTAATAAAAGAAGAAACTAATAAAAATATACAGGAATATAACTGGAATCTTATTAATACAGACACAAAAACACCTATAGATTACATCGACATACCAGACTACATAAATAACTATTTCACCAAATTGGGCAAGGACCTTGCTGTTGAAAGCGCTCCAGACATAAATAAAGCAACAGCGTCACCAAGTATGAATAATATTAACATTAAAACTGTATTATCATTTCCTAAGATCAACCCAGATTATCTCTGGAATTTAGCAAAGAATAAACTATCCAGATCGCAAACAAAAGATATTTATGATATTTCTGGAAAATTCCTGTTTGATGTTATGCCCGTTCTACTTGACCATTTGACATATCTTATTAATAATATATTAACATCAGAGGAGTACCCAACTTCACTGAAGAAAGCCCGTCTGTGCCCTATCTTTAAAAGCAAGGGAAAGAAAACGGGTGTGGCAAACTATAGACCAATAACAATAGTTCCTACTGTATCGAAGTTGATTGAAGCTATTATGTCAAGCTATCTTCTAAGCCACATCGAGAAGAATAACGCTTTGTCGGACGCACAATATGCATACAGACCGGGACGATCGACAACGGCAGCAGCGCAGAACTTTCTGGAGTCTGTTATAGAGAGTCTGGAAGGTAAACAGAAGGTTGCAGGAATTTTCCTAGACCTGTCTAAAGCGTTCGATACGGTGAACCACAATTTACTCCTGGCAAAACTACGTGTCTACGGAGTGCAAGGTCAGTGTGCAAATCTACTGAGATCCTTTTTGACAGGAAGGGAACAAACAGTCGATATAAAAGTAGACGGAAAAAGTTACCAGTCAAAGTCACAGTTAGTAACGGTAGGTGTACCACAAGGGTCGGCATTGGGAAACACCTTATTTTCAATATTTTTAAATGACATAGCAAGCTTAGATATAGATGGTAAAATAATATTATATGCAGATGATACAACAATTATAGTAAATGATGAATCCAATGAAAAATTACAAAATAAAATTACTGACATGATACTAAAAGTAGAACACTGGTTTAAAATAAATGGTTTAAAGTTAAATGCAGAAAAGACATGCATCATGCAGTTCAGCGCACGTCAGAATAATAAAGATATACTTTCAATTAATCTCCCAAATGGCTCAGTACTTCAAAGTGTACAATGTGTAAAGCTATTAGGATTTAACTTAGACCCAGCACTGTCCTGGAAAAAGCACGTAGATTATGTTTGCGTAAAACTTGCAAAAGGGGTGTACATCCTGAAACAACTTAGACCACTAATCTCCATAGAACAGCTTAAAGAAGCATATTATGCATACGTGCATTCAATATTGTCTTATGGGATTGTGTTGTGGGGAAACTCAACTGATTTTGAACGAGTCCCCAAAATGCAAAAACGCGCTATTCGAATCCTAGTTCATGCAAAGTATAGGGACAGTTGCAGGGAATATTTTAAAGATCTACGAATACTAACATCTGTGTCAACTTACATATTGGAAATAGTTGTATACGTAAAAAACAATCCAAGCCTATTTAAAAGAATGAAGGATAACTGTAACCGACCAACGAGAAACCCTGATAACATAAGACCAATGGAACATAGATTGAACATAGCGAAAAAGAGTCCGAAATGTATGGGTCAGCAATTATTTAACAAACTGCCTAGAGTAATCAAAGCCCAAAACAATGCTAATACTTTTTACAGAAAAGTCAAAGAACTGCTCCTTGCACAAACAGTATACAGCATAAAGGAATACATGAATAATGATTATTAAAACAAAATGTGTAATTTAATATTTAGTACAATTATTATAAGTTTAACCTTATTTTAAGATGACGATCTCAGTATTTATATATATAATTTGACCTGTGTTAAACTTATGTAATATTATTGAGAAATAAATGATTTATCTTTATCTTTATCATACGTTTTTATTTTAGGATGTAAGTGTTTATTTTACATGTTTTTAATACGTTTTAATAATAATAACAAAACATGTACGTCCAACGTTACAACCTTTGTTTGACTTTCGTCTTCGGCTTGATGCCCTCCTTATATCTTACGGGTTAAGCGAAAACCGCTTCAAATAGTATAGTATATTTTAATACACTATTACAATGGTGAACGATGGAAGCGGTCACGGTAACGGCGGGATGGGGGGTGCTAACAATCTGGGCAGAGAGATGGCTACCACCAAAGATCGTGGAACTTGAGGAAGATTTGACCATGTTACGCTGGGACATTTTGGGTTGGTACCTACTTCATTTAACGAGCCAAACGGACCGACGGACGAACATTAGATTCTCCTAATAACATTAGACTCTAGAAGAATTCCGTTTTTACCCAACCCTGAAATGACTAATACTAAACTACTGAATTGCTCTTAAGAGTGCTTGGAATCTGCCTTCAATTGCTTAGATCAACTTACCCAGCCGACTAAATAACACGATGAAGATAAGGCATGAAAGGGTGAAAAGATTTTTCTATAAGAGCTCTCTCCACGATACGTGAATGACGTTAATTCTATGTTCGTTTTTAGGGTTCCGTATTCAAACCCTTATACTTTCGCCATGTCCGTCCGTCCGTCTGTCCGTCTATCCGTCCGCAGCCTAGCTCAGAGACCATTAGTGCTAGAAAGCTGTAATTTGCCATGAATATACATTTGAGTCACGTCAACAAAGTGGTGAAATAAAATTTAAAAAAAACCTTTTTTTTTACTGTACCTCCCCTACACGTAACGTGTTTTTTTTTTCTCGTCGACCCCGTAATGTGACGTGTCGTTGTATAAGTCTTTCAAAATATTTAGGGTTTGTGTAAAAAAAAAACGATTAGGGGATCCGTTTTAAAGCGCTAATTTTTGATAGTCAAGTGTCCTTCGTCATTCGATTTGTCTTAATCATCGAATAGACATACGATATAAAATATTTCAATACGGCATCCGCGAATAAAAATGGACAAGGTTAAAAAAAAACTATGATTACAATATGGTTAGTCCTATCAAATGAAAGCTACTCGTATTAAAATGTAAAAATGGATAAATGGCCCATTCCAAATATATATACATTATAACACTTTGGTGCTCCCATTTTAACAGGAAAGTCAAAATAAAAAAGGAATTTTAAGTTATAAACTCCTTTTGCTAGGAAGAGAGTTTCGCGATCACTTGTAGCTTCGCAACATTAAAATATCGAGCTAAAGAGCTCGTAGTTATATCTAGTTATCATAAAACAACTACTTTATAATATAAACTAAAAAGAGTGAAATCAATTAAAATTGAATAAAAAGAACAAAATACCCACTTGCAGAAAAAAAAACCAACTGAACAGGAAAAACAAGCCCTATAATCTAAAGAAAATTGTAAGAGCAATGTACTGGTATTTATAATAATTTAAATAAATAATAAAATGGGGGCCAAAATGAAAAATAATAGCTATTTTTTGAAGAAAAAAGAATCATTTGGACTAGTTTGTGCTTGTGTTACATTAAATTAGTTACTTATAGATATCAATAAGTAAATTGATCTTAATTTTTTTATAGATTTAAGAGCTTGTTTTTCGCTTTTCAGCTGTTTTTTTCGTCGTCGGGTTTTTTATTTATTTTTATTTAATGTGTTTTCGTCGGTATGGTGGGCTGGCAATCAAACCGGAGAAATATGGCGCTACGTGTTTGATATAACAACATTTTAGATAACGATTAAACGGTAAAATATTCATAATACCCATCTAATAACGGATGGCTGTGCATAAGACTGTTTTCAAACCACATGCTCGTAATTGCGTAATTATATATCATGCAAACCTCAGTTAAAGCAAGTCATTATAACCATCGGTAATCAGCGGGATATAATGAGATTCAGTATAATATTATAACCCGGCGGGTAATAATGAGTTTTGAATTCGAATTATATTATTATTTATTAAAATTTATTAACTAATCAGTTGGTTACATTGTTACAATAAAATATTGTCCCACAAAACCGTTTGCACAGTTTGACTGCGGGATCATTGAGTCTCTTATTATTATATTATAATAGTATCTTAATTATGATATCTCTAATATAAATTTACTTAATATATATATATATATATATATATATATATATATAATTATTATACAGTACTTATTAAATAGTTAAATAATTTTCTTTTAAATTTTGCCTTATTGGCCTCTAATCTGGTATCTGAGGGTAAACTATTAATAATGTAGGGTAATCGCTTGTGCAGGCACCTGTCTCCGTAGTAGTTGGAGACCCTCGGCACAGAGTACTTCCCCGCGGCCACAGACCTGGTGCCGCACGCGTGGTCCACGACGGATAGATTATGCTCTTGAGTGCCGTGATGATGAAGTGCTAACAGGAATTTGTGCTTAAGGCTGACCGGGAGAATCTTACAGATCTTGAACAATTGACGATAATCTTTTTTGCATCTTGCTTTAGTTTTTCTGTTTACAAGGAGTTTTAGGAATCTCATTTGCATATTTTCTATTTTAGTTAAATTTGTTTTAAAGGTTAATCCATAACAGTCATGAGCATAATCTATAATCGATTCCACTAAAGCTTTGTACAAACACTTTAGTGTATCCACAGGAACTTTAAAACTTAAGTGGTAAAACTTTCCTAATAATACTCTAAGTTTACTACATACACGGTGTAACACGAGAAAACCGAATAATTTTAACAGTGTGATCCTAAGGCCGTAAGAAACAAAAAAGATTATATGAACCCAGGTCGAAATATGATTTTAATTTTTGTTATGTTTTCATACATAATAAATTAATTATTTTTCCTACACCAGTAAATCAACACCTTAGGATAAGCTGGCAACGTTTCTTATTGTTATCTCTTTTCATTAGAAGAGGCAGACATACTCATAGAGCAATTTCCTTGTCAAACAAATCGTTTCAAAGCAGGATTTACGTACAAATGCAAACGAAACTTCTTACTACGTTTGCAATTGTTATCTCTTTCCATTAGAAGAGTTAAGTAACACTTGGAGTCAGGCATTATTGTTTAAAAAATTATGAAATGAACAAGTGGCCATGGCCTACCAGCAGTAAGCCAGTAAAAGTAAGCAAAATATTACTGAGACTAAATAAATTAAATGGATTTTTTTAAAACAAAGTCTACAAAAAGTAGCCCAGAAACAGTTATTTTGAACTGTCATGGGTACTCCTTCCATCAAACTGAAAACTACTGGCCACTTCATTCCGCAATCATAATGACATTAATGACTTACATTGCGTCATTGACATTGTTGTTATTGATATAAGATTTGTACGACGTACATTTTGATTTTCACAACGTAACTTTTATTATCTTGTACTGGTATTTATTATCTTGTCAGCCTTATTTAGTTGTTAAACTAGGCATAAGACGTTACAAAGTGTCTTCAGAAATAATGAATGTTAAATTGAAGGATTGACTTATGGAACGGAGACGTGGTCCCTCACAGTGAGCCTTTTAAATAAGCTCAGAGTTACTCAGCGTGCTATGGAGAGAGCTGCTCGGAGTTTCTCTACGGGATAGAATCAGAATTGAAGAAATCCGTAGAAGAACCAAAGTCACTGACATAGTTCTCAGAGTCTGCAAGCTGAAGTGGCAGTGGGCTGGACACATTGCTCGTAGAACTGATGGCCGGTGGGGTGTTAAGGTTCTCGAGTGCAGACCACGGACCGGGAGACGCGGTGTCGGTCGGCCCCCTTCTAGATGGACCGACGACCTGGTGGAAGTCTTTGGGGGAGACCTACGTCCAGCAGAGGACGTCCCCGGGTTGAAATGATGCAAATAAAAGTATCTATGGTATGCTTTTACTTAATAAATAAAATAAAAGAATTTTGTGTATTATTTCGTATAATTTGTGGATAACATGAATTGCATAAGTAAGATTAATTAGTAATTACAATAATAAAACGAAATGTTTACAAAATTAACTCGCAACAAGACTAGTACTACTCCTGTCGACAGTATTCATTCATAAACAAATAAAAATAAACTGCATATCATAAAAATATTACATCCATTAAGATTCCGTTAAGTACTTACCATCTGAGGCCCGTGGCAAATTCATTGGATGGGGCCCTCTCAGTAAAATCGTCATGTTACTCCTAAGCTCGCAGCCTCTCGGGCCGGAAGGCTGTCTCGGGCCGAGGGGCCTCTCGGGCTGGGGGCCCGTGGCATTTTGCCGACTTGCCACCCTGTAGTTACGCCACTGGTATGTACCCAGTGCGTTGCTGTCGGTGTCTTTCTTACACTTTGCTACTTGATACTCCAACGAACTGGTAATAGCACGAATACTTTTAATCCGTCGGCTTCATCATTATCACCATTACTTCAGCCTGTTACCGCCACTGGTGAGCACTCGAGTACGCCATTCATCCCGAATCCCGATCATATGCTGTTCTAATCTAATCCAAAATTGATCCGGCTTGCCTTCAGTAATTACAATGTTCCAAGATTTGTGAAAGTTTCTTCATATTTGTTTTTTTTTCTCATAGCATTCAATTGAATATTGGATTATTAATATTAATTTATCGATATTTTTACGTTTTTGGAGAAAAAATATTAAGCTGACGTTGACATGTAAACATACTAATGACGGTTCTGAATGAAAGTCAATTTACAGTCAACTTAGACGTGGCGGGCTCGCAACGTCGCAATTGTAAGGGTGTTTTGTACTGGAGATTTCATTACGACTTTTTTAAACATAAACGCAAATATCTCAAAAACCAAGCTGAATCTAGCAAACATTATACGACAATTTTAACTCCAAATAATGTCGGGAATACGCTGTTAAAATTATTCGGTTTCCTCGTGTAACACCGTGTATAAAATCAACATGATGGGACCATGAAAATCTTTCATCCACTTTAAGGCCAAGGTAGGTTACACAGTTAACGCGTGGAATAGGTTTGCATTGACAAGAGGACTATGAAAATGGTTACTATGAAAACAAAAAAAGTCGTGGGTTATTATGGGCGATGACATACTACCAATATCTAAATAAGGAGAATGTATAATCAAGAGCTTGGTTTTATCGGCATTCAAAACAATGCCATTGTCATGGGACCACCGGACTACAGCATCTACGTCCTGCTGTACCAAGCGAAAAGTGTCAGGCAGGTCGGCGCTGGTGCTCGCGCGCAGCACGCACAGGTCGTCGGCGAACATGTGCGCGGAGCAGTGGCGCAGCGCGCCGCACAGGCTGTTCACGTGCATGAGGTAGCACAGCGGGCCGCTGCATGAGCCCTGCGGCACTCCGCACGCCACCCGCCGCTCCCCGTTCAGCGCCGAGCCCACCCTGACGCGGTACGAGCGCGCGGTGAGGTAGTCGCGGAACCATTGGTTCCGCGGCTCATCCACCCCGCACTCGCTCATGGCATTCAAAAGGGTATTAGTGTCTAACGTGTCGAACGCCTTAGTGAAGTCAAAGAACACTAGTATGTAAAATTGTTCCATATACCTTTGCTGTAGGTTTCTATCGAATTTATTTGACAATCGAACTGGCCACTATATACGCAAAACATAGAAAATAAAAGAAAAGCCGCGAGTGTTGAAAAACGATGCAGTATTAGTTAGCAGGAGGTTGAAGTTAAAAGATTATAGTTTGAATAAAAATGTCGAGCGACGAAAGCGAACGTGATTTGAGATTTGACGTTGTTTCTAATAAGTAGCTTTGCTTTTTATTGTCTCGCAAAAGGTGAGAAAAGTAGAGTATTCTCCTCTGGGATAAAGTAGTTTTCGTCTTGGGCGAGCTTGAATGTCACGCTGCACCCAGGACTCCGTTTTAATTCCCTCGCTTCGCTCAGGAATTAACTACATACATTACATACTGTTACGCTGACGTGGTAAGGCGTTTCATTACCCACTAAGAGCGAAGGAGATAACACTATTGGGAATGAGACCCAATAGTGTTATCTCCTTCGCTCTTAGTGGGTAGCAAGGCGTAGAACAATACAGAAACGAATAGTCTCGGTCGTCCTCGGCGGAGCAAACTACGCCGATCTTACCGGAAGATTTAGCGGATGGAAGACGTTCTGGAATAACGTGAGAACTATAAAAGGCGGACCGCGGTTGTGGGGAGTCTTTACTTTGAAAGCGAACAGTGCGATCAAGAGCGACCCGAGCGATCTAAGTCTAAGTCTTCGAAGTTTTTGTGCTTTAATTGTTTGGTAACGGTTTAAGTGAGTGAGTTATTAAAGTCTACTTTTGATTATCGGTGTTTTTGCGCATTTCTATCAGTTACCTACCCCCACGTATGTAACATTTGGTGTCAGAAGTGGGATAGAAAATGCCAGTAACTCCGCGAGATCAAGAGCAGGAGGGGGTCAAAACCCGGAGCCAAACTGCAACTGACGACTCTGCGGCTGCCGCCGGTACGTCCACCGCTAGTGCAGCGGCTACTACAACAGCGTCAGCTAAACCGGAATTTGACCTGAATGCAATCTTAATCCTCTTGAAGGAACAATCAAGAGCTCAAGAGGAACGTTTTAGGGCTCAAGAAGAACAATCGAAAATTATCCATGACGAGCTACGCAGTCAGAAGAAATTCCAGATACAACAATCCAAAGCTCAAGAAGAACAATTAAGAGCACAAGAGGAACAATCGAGAATTCTCCTAGAACAGGTACGAGAGGCCACTTCGGAATGGAAGAAGGAAATAACTGAGGTTCAAGGAAAACTTGTTGACATGGACATTAAGTTCGAGAACTGTCTCCAGGGAATTAATGAAAAGGTCGAAAATCACCTACATGACTTCAAGGAAAAAGTTAAGGACCACGAAAATCGCCTCCAGACGATAAGAAATGAAGTGGAAAAGCTGGAAACCAAAGTGGTCAACGGTACGTGTAGACCTGAGACATCTATCCCGGTAGCTGGAAGATTTAAAGTACCTCCGTTTGATGGAACTTCATCCTGGACGGCCTACAAATTGCAGTTTAAGTCGGTTTCTCAGGCGAATGGCTGGAACAAAGACCAGTCGATGACGGCTCTAATTTTGGCACTACGAGATGAAGCCCCTACCGTGCTAATAGCTCTGGGAGAGAATAAGACATACGACCGCCTTCTTGAAGCTTTGGAAGCCCGTTACGGGGACAGTCATCTAGAGCATGTATTCAGAGCTCAACTGAAGGATCGAGCCCAGGGACGTAGTGAGTCATTACAACAGTGGGCCCTCGAAATAGAAAAATTGGTCAAAAAAGCGTACCAAAGTGCATCGGCTTCATTTGTGGACAGCATGCTAGTACAGGCCTTCATTGACGGAATCCGTGATTTGGAAGTCAGAGCTGCTGTGCGACTAGGACATCATGGGAGCCTGAAGGACGCAGTTGCCCACGCCTTGGGAGTGGAAGCTGTACGCCAGGACTCGAGGTCTTTCAGGGTGCAAGAAGTTTCGGCCAGGGAGCCAACTGCTCCTCGCCGTGAATTTGGACCAAGGTGTTATTGGTGTGGAGAACGCGGGCACTTACAATATTGTTGCCCAAAACGAAATACGACACGAGATGCAGGCCCGACGGAGAGGTTAGCATGCTCTGATGCAGTAGAGCCGCATCAGGGAAACGAGTAGAAGCCAGGACTAAGGGACGAGTGCTGGCTGGTGGTCAAAATGTCCCAGTTACGATCTCACAGGTGAACGATGGGAGTAGTCTGGTCGTCAAAGGAGAAATTGGTGGAATACCATGACACCTTACTATCGACACCGGAGCTTCTCGGACTGTGATCAGTTCTCGGCTACTGATACATTTAACTAGAGATCGTCTAGTACGACCCAAGCATCTTCAGCTGCAAACGGCTACCGGCCAGTACATTTTCGTCCT
Organism: Acleris sparsana; assembly: GCA_923062465.1. Taxonomy (NCBI): domain Eukaryota; kingdom Metazoa; phylum Arthropoda; class Insecta; order Lepidoptera; family Tortricidae; genus Acleris; species Acleris sparsana. The sequence continues at coordinate 43,475,404 of OV281285.1, read as the reverse complement.
GGGGGAGCAAGAAGTGGAGGTGCAAATTGGGGAACAGAACTACTGGCACAAAGTCATCGTTGCTAACATCATTGACGATTGCATCATTGGATTGGATTTTATGAGAAAACATGGCTGCAAAATCGACTTGAAAGGTGGAGTTCTGAAATTTGGGGTTGATGAAGTCCCCATGGAAGGTGGCGTGAGTGGACAAGTCTACTGCGCTAGAAGGACCATTCTGCAACCAAGATTGCAAGCCCTAGTTCCTGTGAAATTACCACACTATGCGGGACAAGGATCTCATCGCTGCGTTATAGTAGAAAAAATATATGGTAGTCAACCGTGGCTAACAGCTCGCACGATTGTGACAACGTCATCTGCAGCATTTATAAGGGTTCTAAACCCAAGCAACACTAAATAGACCCTTAATAAAGGAAGCTTTATCGGGACTTGCGAAGAAATTTCTTGGATACGAAGTTGCCAGGGATCGAATGGAAGCGGACAACCTGCAAGTACAGGAGTGAACATTACAGGATTATTGGATGGTTGCAAGAACAATCTCACAAAGGAAGAACTCCTGAGGGCGCGCAATTTACTGCTGCGTTAGAGCAATGTTTTCTCTGCGCACGACGGTGATATTGGACGAACTGGAATTGTACAACATGAGATCGACACTGGTGGAACCATGCCTATCCGACAACGTCCACGGCAAGTTTCAGTAGCTCGTGAAAAGGAAGTAGAAGATATGATTGAAGAGATGAAGAGGAACCAAGTTATTGAGTCATCAACAAGTCCTTGGTGTTCACTGGTAGTTTTGGTAAAGAAGAAGGACGGCACCATGAGGTTTTGTGTTGACTATCGCCGACTTAACGATGTCACCAAAACGGATTGTTATCCACTGCCACAAATCGACGACACGTTGGACACGCTAAAGGGAATAAAATGGTTTTCCACGTTAGATTTAAAAAGTGGCTACTGGCAAGTAGAAATCAAGGACAAAGATAAGGAGAAAACGGCCTTCTCAACCGGAAAGGGACTGTGGCAGTTCAATGTTATGCCGGTCGGATTGTGTAATGCACCGGCAACCTTTGAAAGATTGATGGAACAAATACTTGCTGGTCTTCTGGGAGACACTTGCCTAGTATACCTAGATGACATTATAATTGTTGAAAGAGACTTCGACGATCACCTTAGAAAGTTGGAGCAAGTTTTGGTTAAACTGCGGAACCTGAAACTCAGTCCGAAAAAATACTCACTTTTCAATAGGAAGGTGAATTATTTAGGACACGTGGTTTCAACAGACGGTATCCAGATAGATCCTGAGAAGATAAGCGCTGTTAAGGATTGGCCAACACCGAAGGACAAGACCGCAGTTCGTGCCTTTTTGGGACTGTGCTCGTACTATCGACGATTCGTGAAAAACTTCTCAGACATAGCGAAGCCCTTGCACCAGCTTACGGAAGAAAAACGACGATTTGACTGGGATGATCAGTGTGCAGCAGCTTTTGCCGATCTCAAACAGAAGCTTTGCGAAACTCCCATATTGGGATACCCAGACCCTGAAAATGATTTTATTGTTGACACAGATGCAAGTAATACTGGTGTTGGAGGAGTTTTGTCACAAATGAAAGGAGATCAAGAAGTTGTAATAGCCTATTTCAGTAAGTCACTATCGAAGCCGCAGAGAAATTACTGCGTCACTCGGAGAGAATTGCTGGCAGTTGTCAAGACGTTGCAGCATTTCAGTAAATATCTGCTTGGGCGCAAATTTCGTATCAGAACTGACCATGCTGCTTTAAAATGGTTATTGGAGTTTAAAAATCCTGAGGGTCAAGTAGCGCGCTGGATTGAACAACTACAGGAATATGACTTCATTATTGAACATCGCAATGGAAGATCACACGGCAACGCATCCGCGCATCCGCCCTTTCCCGAAGACCATGTCCGGATAAGCATGTAAGCATTGTTTAAGGCAAGAGGGCAAAGATTGCGTGAGAATGTTGAGGACTGATACTGTGAGTGAAGAATGGAGCAATGAAGTCATGAAACAAGCGCAGCAAGAAAACCAGGACATTAAACCCATTTTCGATTGGATCAAAGCAGGCGTTCCCAAACCGAAATGGTGTGAAGTAGCTCCGATGAGTACCGAACTAAAAGCTACTGGGCCCAATGGGAAAGTTTGGTTATGCATAATGGCGTACTGTGCAGAAAATGGGAGTCTGCAAATGGAAAGGATGCTCACCTACAGGTAGTTGTTTCAAGAAAAAGAGTGAGTGATGTTTTGAGATCCTTCCACGACGGAATTTCCGGTGGGCACCTTGGAGTGAAGAGGACCCTAATGAAAATTCGGCAATGCTTCTACTGGATTCACTGTCGAGAAGATGTGGAAGATTGGTGCAGGAAGTGTACAAACTGCTTTTCAGTCAAAGGGCCGCAAACACGCAGTAGAGGAGCGCTCAAGTTGTACAATGTTGGAGCTCCTTGGGAAACAATTGCTCTAGACGGCGCTGGCCCGTTTCCGACATCCAACTCGGGAAACAAGTACATCCTCGTTTTAATGGATTACTTCACCAAATGGCCTGAAGCATTTGCCATCCCTAACCAAGAAGCAGTCACTATAGCGGAGAAATTAGTGATGGAAGTGTGTTCTCGATTTGGGGTGCCACTCGAAATTCACAGTGATCAAGGCAGAAACTTTCGAGTCCCAGGTGTTCCAGGAGACTTGCCGAATCATGGGAATTCATAAGACCAGAACTACGCCATATCACCCACAATCGGACGGAATGGTCGAGAGATTCAACCAGACGCTGGAAAGACATTTGGCAAAGGTTGTTGAAAGTCACCAAAAGGATTGGGATAGGCATATCCCTCTCTTCCTGATGTCATATAGATCAGCAACTCACGAAACTACGGCTGTCACTCCGGCTTACGTGAACTTCGGAAGAGAACTTCGTTTACCTGCAGACCTTTTAACCGGACGTCCTCCAGATTCACCTAAACCAAATAGTATGTCAAATTTATTTATTTATTTATTTATTTATTGATAAAAACGTTTACATGACATTACAGTATAACCAATGCGTCACTAAACTTAAATGAACAATTAAAAGATAAAATTTCACAATAATAGGTAAAAAATCAAATTGGAATAGTTGAGCATCTAGCATCCATCGCCTCACAGAATCTCAAGCATTCACTACACACTGCCTTCCATCGCCACGCAAACAAGTCGCACTCGGGTGCCGATGCCAGGAGCGCATTGAGCTGTGCGCAGGCGCGGGGCAGTGGCGAGTTCCTGCACGACACGGTGCGCGCCGGCAGCACGGCCAACAGGTCGCGACGTCGTGGTCTGAGGGCGATCCTCAGGACATCCGGGACAAGCAGTCGCACGAGACGCTCTACAAGTTCGGGGCAATCCGACTCACCACGCAACGCACGACATGCCGTGATCATGAGTCGATAATTCCGCCTTACCTCCAAGGAGTTGTACCCAAGAGAGCCAAGAAGGTACTTTGTTGGGTACAAATACGGGTAGAATCCGAATGTTTTCTTAAAAAGGAACCTTAAAAACGCCTTCTGAACTTTTTCAAGAAGTAAGGCATACGTCAATTCGTAGGGATTCCATACGATCGACGAGGCCTCTAACTTGCTCCTTACTAAGGCATTATAAATCATTTTTATGGCCACTGGGTCATGAAAATGGCGAAGGTTTCGGATTATGAAACCCAGTTTTCGAAAGCAGCTCGTAGCTAAAGAGGAAATATGCTCGTGAAAAGTGAGCCGCGTGTCGAACACCACGCCCAGATCCTTGACGGAGAAGACACGGTTTATCGGCTGTGACCCTAACATATATTGAGCATGTTCAGCGGTACGAGAGCGGCTAAATGTACATACACAACACTTGGCTGGGTTAAAATGAAGTTTGTTCTCCATACTCCACCGAAACACCAAGTCGATGTCCCCTTGCAACGTCTCGCAATCAGCTCTTTGCTCTACCCCGTATACCAACTTTAGATCATCAGCATACAGGAGACACTGAGCCGCCCGAAGAACCGATTTGAGATCGTTAATCATGATACCGAAAAACAAGGGCCCTAAGATAGAGCCTTGACTGACGCCAGACCGGGTATGGTAAGGAGTCGAAACAAAACAACCATGTCGGACAAACTGCTGCCGATCACGCAGATAACTGGCACAAAAGGTAAGCAACTTGGGAGAGAAACCAATTTCATCAAGTTTCCTAAGCAGCACGTCGTTATCCACGCGATCAAAAGCCTTCGTGAAGTCAAAATAGAGTACATCGACCTGAATTCCTCTATCAAGATGCTCAGCAATGCTGTCCGTTAGTATTAACAGATTAGTGTCGACAGAGCGACTAGGCCGAAAGCCATGTTGCGCGTCACACAAAAACGGGCGAACCTGTGAGGATAAGATTCGGTGAAGTATGGCCTCAAACAGCTTACCAAGGGTGGGAAGAACGGCTATGGGTCTATAGTTCTCGACGGCGGAAGTGTCACTCGCCTTCGGGATTGGTCTCACTCTAGACACCTTCCAACTTCGAGGATATGACCCAGAAGAGAGCGCCTGGTTAAAAATATATTGTATCGGGATTTTAAGGAACTCCATACAACCCTTAACAATATACGCCGGCAGGTTATCAGGTCCAACGGAGCTATTGGCCTTTAGGCGGTTTATCCCAGCTTCAACCTCCTCCAATAAGATTGATTTGATATCAATGCAGTTGAGGCTAGGCTTCCGATCGGCTCTTTCTAACAAGTTCGAATCAAGAAGCGGAATGTCAGGGAGAAAAACTCCTGAGAAATATTTAGCAAAAGCGCTAGCCACCTCCCTACCGACGAATACTTCATCTTCAAACTTTACTCGGGCAACAAAACCACCTCTTGTCTTGAGACCGCCCACATGCTGCCAGAAAGCGCGGGGATTAACCTTAACTGTACTTTGGATTCGCTCAATGTAGATATCGTAAGCAGACGCTAGACGCTCTTTCACCTCTGACCTCAACACTGCGAACTTTTTGTACACGTCTTTATCCCGCGTAGCCTTCCATTTCCGATGCAGATTACTTTTTTGCTTGATGTCACTGATCAGATCAGCCGTAAACCACACAGGATATCGTCTACTCGAACTAGCTGGACGTTTCCGTTTAGGTACGCAGAGGTCAAAAGTACCATATAGTATATTATCGTAAAGTGAGTCCACAGCGGAGTCGACATCGCCAGCACTGAGAACCTCCTGCCAACTTATTTCAGACATTAATTTGTACATAAGCTCAAAATTACTTTTAGTAAAGTTCCAGTCCCGACGTATGTCCACATTGCTGGGATCTAGACGCTCCGCAGCTGGTCGACGCACACTCCCTACTGGAAGGGAAATCTCCAATGGAGGGTGGTACGCATCAGATCTTGGGACCAATCCCTCGCCCGCCATCTCTGAGACCACAGCACCAGTGATGCGCTCCGACACCAACACGACATCAAGCTTACTCCCATGTGCATTCGTCACTTCGTTCATCTCATTCAAACCACAAACAGATAAGAGATAATTATAATAGCTAAGGACACTTTGGGGCGTATACACCGGGTTCAAGTTCAAGTCGCCAATCACAAGCACTACACCTGTAAGAGTTTCAATCACTGACTCCACTTTTTCAAACCACCGCATATAAGTTTCAACTGAGGCACCGGGAGGAATGTACACAACACATACAGGGTTATTGGTAAGTCGACCTATTCCCGTTAGGAGGTGATAGGGGTGACTATTTGCGATAAGTTTGACCCCCATATGCATTATGCAAAAGTGAACCATTTTTGAGTTATCGCGTTTATTAGTTTTTTTTTAAATTAGTCGGAAATTCAACTTGAAAAATTTATTACAAAAAAAGTATCAATTTAAATCTTTTTTTTTCTTCTGATTTACAAAACCGATTAAACACTGGTTATTTCTCAATATTAAAACAATAATTATCGGTCCAAATTTAAAAAAGCGAGACGGAAAACGAAATTTTTTCAATATTTTTTGCGATCGCTTTCCACTAAAATGCCTTAAAAACAAAAAAAAACGTTATGAAACTTGGCTTGCAGATTATTTTAAAAACTTTACTGTTTTCTTAGCTCTCCAAAAACGCATAACAAGTAGAAAATTATTTTAAAAAAACCTGAAAAAATAATCATCACACAGGAAGAGGGCGGAAACAAAAGTCACAAATGCAATTTCAAAAATTAAAATTAAAAAACATACCAAATTTAAATCATACATTTTTTATTTGCTTTGGACAAGATGAATTTGTTGTTCCTATGCAAAATTAAAAAAAATATTATTTGTACACGTTTGAGAATGCTAGGCCAAAAACTAAAAAATACATGTTTTTTTATCAAACTCCTACATAAAGTACTTACACGAAAACAGAAAAATTTACCAATACATTTGGCGTGCAGATTACACATAAAACATTGACCTTTTTCCAGCTTTCTAACGAGCTATTAAAATTAATATGAATTTTGTTAAAGATTGCTGGAAAAAATTGATCACAAAGGAAGCAACAAGGAAGTCACGTCCGAACAAAACTTAAAATTAACTAACTAAATCTATCAAAACTAACTATTATACTCGTAAACACAAATAACAACATTAACTTATGTAAAAAGTTACAAAATTAAAACTAATAAACAATTAAAATTGAAATAATCAGGATTTTTATAGTTCATTTTCAAAATGGCTACCTCCATTTCTTATTCTCACATAAGTTAATGTTGTTATTTGTGTTTACGAGTATAACAGTTAGTTTTGATAGATTTAGTTGGTTAATTTTAAGTTTTGTTCGGACGTGACTTCCTTGTTGCTTCCTTTGTGATCAATTATTTCCAGCAATCTTTAACAAAACTCATTTTAGTTCATAATAGCTCGTTAGAAAGCTGGAAAAAGGTCAATGTTTTATGTGTAATCTGCACGCCCAATGTATTGGTAAATTTTTCTGTTTTCGTGTACATTATGTTGGAGTTTGATAAAAAAACATGCATTTCTTAGTTTTCGGCCTCGCATTCTCAAACGTGTACAGATAATATTTTTTTAATTTTGCATTGGAACAACAAATTCATCTTGTACAAAAGCAAATAAAAAATGTATGATTTAAATTTGGTATGTTTTTTAATTCTAATTTTTGAAGTTGAATTTGTGACTTTTGTTTCCGCCCGCTTCCTTTGTGATGATTATTTTATCAGGTTTTTTTAAATAATTTTCTACTTGTTATGCGTTTTTGGAAAGCTAAGAAAACAGTTAAGTTTTTAAAATAATCTGCAAGCCAAGTTTCATAACGTTTTTTTTTGTTTTTAAGGCATTTTAGTGGAAAGCGATCGCAAAAAATATTGGATAAATTTCGTTTTCCGTCTCGCTTTTTTAAATTTGGACCGATAATTTTTGTTTTAATATTGAGAAATAACCAGTGTTTAATCGGTTTTGTAAATCAGAAGAAAAAAAAGATTTAAATTGATACTTTTTTTGTAATAAATTTTTCAAGTTGAATTTCCGACTAATTTAAAAAAAAACTAATAAACGCGATAACTCAAAAATGGTTCACTTTTGCATAATGCATATGGGGGTCAAACTTATCGCAAATAGTCACCCCTATCACCTCCTAACGGGAATAGGTCGACTTACCAATAACCCTGTATATAGAACGCCACTTGCTCCGCTGCAAATGTGACCCATAAGTCTTCGCCATCCAGCGTCTCTAAATCCGCCCGACGCAGGGGCTCGATGCCAGGTCGTAATGCGAGGAGCACGCCGCCGCCGCGAGCACCGGTAACGCGGTCCCGGCGCAGCACGCTCCACCCGCTGCACGCTAACTCAGCATCATTAACGGCATCCGTGAGCCAAGACTCCGTTACCACGACGACGTCACAATCAAGAGCTAGCAGGTTTTGCCTAAAGTAGTGAAGTTTCGTGTTCAAGCCCCTGACATTTTGGTATATTATATCTAAAATCGACCCCACTCTCGTCTTGGGACTTGGGCTTTTCCAGGCATGTGCCGTTGCTTTGCCGCCTTCGAAAAAACCATGCCTTCACCCGAGCATTCTCAGGCCAGACATCTGCAGATAGACATTTGTCATACAGTTCGCCCGGGACGCCGATTTTATATGACCTGTAAGACCCCTTTGGTTTGAGCTCAAGGACCGTGCAAGTTATCTCGGGACACATCGTTTCCAAATATGCACGTATCTCATCAGCGCCTGACACCATGTTCCAAAGGTGTATGTACTTGAGGAACCCTACCGCCTTAAGCGACGTAATTTGAGGCCCAGCCGTGCATCGCAGCGAGGAGAAACGCTTCTTTGCAGTAACTTTGTCCTTACCTAGATCACGACTAACGAGGACAGCATCCGTTTTATCTTCCGCAGAGATCACACTACTTCGCCTCAAAACGTCGCACCTATACTCAAGCGAGGGCGGAGCTGCATCGCTGGCATTGTCGTCACGAGCCGCCACCCCTGTACCACCTTCCACATTTTCCCTCACTACTGACGCAGATTTCCCCGCATTCCGCGTCCTGCGTTTCCGTCTTGGTTTCAGCTCCGATACATCGACGGAAGGGGGCTCTACACTCGGCTTCCCAAAGCGACAGTCCTTTGCCGAATTAATTTCAAGCTGTTGTAACCGCTCATTGACAATGTCGAGCCTAGAAGAGCAGTCGGTGAGCGCAGCATGGTATTTCGCGACAGCGGCAAGAGCATCCGCCAGCTGCTCCGATAACATGCTCATTTGGTCACGAATAGCGCTCATCTCGACGGCCATGGACGCAGCTTCACCTGTTGATGATGTTTGTGTACATAGTGTAGATGGTACGGGTTCTCCGCTTTTTTTCCTGACGCAAACGTTCTTGGTTGTTAACGGCGTACCGACTGGAGTCCCACAATTAGACCCTGGTTTTTTTTTAATCTCAATTCTGCACTCAGGGCACATCCAAGTATCTCGCTCAGCCAGCGTAAAAGTCTTATTGATGCATAGTAGGTGATACAGCTTACCACACGACGTTACCATGCACTGAATATACCCCTCACCGACAGCCAGCTCCTGTTTACAGCCATGGCAGATCAACTCTGCGCTATCGCCCCGCCGCATTTTTATATTGGCGAAGGTTTCACCACTAACCTGCTCCTTATAGGGCTTAAATTAGCACACCACTGCACAGGTAATCCGGCGTAGCGATGCAATAGTGTTCGAGGATGACGTCGCTCTTGTAGCTCTTCGTAGCACTTCGTAGCGCCGTTGGCGTAGCCGGTGCCCACGCTCAAGGCTGCGGTGACGTCTGCGTGTGCGCGTCTCAGTACTTTATTTCGTCGCTAGCCCAGAATGAGAATTTGGCTCAGCGGCGATGACAGCGGATTCGCAATCTTGCGCCTCGGGGTCGGTTCCGGCGAACTTACAATAAAGTTGTCGTCTCTTTCTAGGACCGCCCACAAGGAGGAGTCAACGCATAACAGATGCACAGGAGGAACAAGGAATCCAGTTTAACACTTCCAACCAATCACAATTTAAATATTAGAATTAATAAATACAGAATTGTCTACGAGACCAACACGTCCGCTCTAAGCGACCACGGGCGGAAGATGGCAGATGGCAGATGGAAGATGGCGACAAATGGCATTATCCTATTATTTTACGCATTTGTGCACAACAAAGATGTGAAAACGTACAAGATTCTGTTATTGTATAAAATCTAAAGTAAATACGTGGATCCCCGAAAAAATAACGTTAGATTTTGAATCTTCTGCTATAAAGGCATTCCAAAACATTTTCCCAGAAATCACTATAAAAGGTTGTTTCTATCTTTTTTGCAACAGCCTGTGGAAGAAGGCACGTGTTCTGAAAATTTAAAGCAGAGCGGGACGAAAACACACTGCATGCTATGCAGCTCTTGCTTTGCTTCCGTTAGAATCTGTACCAGCTGGTTATCAGTATATCGTGAATAAGTCAAAGGACGGTGAAGATATTTCAAAATTCAACTCATATTTTCAAAACAATGGCTAAAACGTGACATGATCAAAATATGGTGGTGCGGAGGTGAACCAATCCGGACAAATAACAAGCTGACAAGGCTGACATGCTAGGATCAATCGTTTTACATCGCGTAAAAATCCAACTTTGCCCGAATTGCTTAAAGTTTTGCAAAAGGAATCAACGTTGTATAGTATCTCAAATGCTCCCATTAACAGCAATTTTTATACGGGCAAAAATAATAAGAACTATATTAAAAAGGGTTTTGAAATTAAAGCTTCTATTCTAATAAAATCGAAATGATTGGACCTTTTTCAGTTTAATGTTCAGACGAAATAGTTTTAAGTTTAATTTGTTGCAATAAGCAAAAATAATATGAAGATCTTTAAGCGGAGTGTGATATTTTTTATTTAATTAAAAGCCGAGTTCAATTTGGTTCATAAGTATAATTTTTCATTTACTTTTTATTTAAGTGTAGTAACAGCTAAAAAATATAATTCATGTGTTGTGTGTGGGTAGCTTGAAGTTATTAATACTGTACAAAAAATATATTCAAAACTAGACACCCCTTTCACCCGCGACATACACGTAATTATTTTTTTCAACCTTGTAACCTACCCTGATATAGGGAAATATATAGGTAAAGAACTTCGATATGTCTCGCAGATTCAGAATATATTCTTAATAGATGGTTGCCTACAAGATGGGAAAACACATTGCTCATTTGGAAGCCAGCTACCAAATCCGGCTACGAGATGGGAAATTTATTACCATTTCACAGCTGGCTACTAGGCGGGAAACCACATTTCCCATTTGGAAGCCAGCTACCCAATCCGGCTACGAGATGGGAAAGTCATTCCTATTTCATAGCTGGCTATTAGGCGGGAAACCACATTTCCCATTTGGAAGCCAGCTACCAAATCTGGCTACGAGATGGGACTTTAAAATTCCCGTTTCGTAGCAAGCTTCGAATCGGGACTATCTCTCCCATTTGGAAGCCAGCTGCCAGATCTGGCCACGAGATGGGACTAAAGGCGAAAGTCGGCTACTACTTAAACGCTAATAAGTCTAATTTCGTATCCAGTAAATAAACGGGCTTTTGAATTGTTATACGGTAGCTGGCTCCAAAAACTAGCTACGTTTAGTCCCATCTCGAAGCCAGATTTGGTAGCTGCTTCCAAATGGGAGCAATAATCCAAATTTGAAACTGGCTACAAGACAGGAATCTTTTTGTCCTACCTCGTGGCCAGATTTGGTAGCTGGCTTCCAAATGGGTGAAATAATCCCAATTCGAAGCTGGCTACAAAATAGGAATCGAGTCTCATCTCGTACCCAGATTTGGTACCTGGCTTCCAAATGGGAACAATAATTCTAATTCGAAGCTGGCTACAAAACAGGAATAATTTTAACCCACCTTGTAGCCAGATTTGGTAGCTGGCTTCCAAATGGGAGAAATAATCCCAATTCAAATCTGGCTACAAAACGGTTTTTTTTTTAGTCCCATCGCGTACCCAGAATTAGTAGCTGGCTTCCATACGGGAAATGTGTTTTCCCGTCTAGTAGCCAGCTATAAAATGGAATCGCACCCACAATAGGAATTCAGACGATAGCAATGTGAAATGAATGCCCATAGTTATATTACTTAAAATAATCAAGTATCATGTCGACCATATTTTTTTATAGTTCCATAATAAATATGTACAGATCTATAAAAATATTGATAAAATAGTGGCCCGCGGGTGTGGTTAAGTATGTTCATTCAAGGTTTAAGTTAATCCTAGTTATAATCATATCAAAATATGATATCGTTCGTCATCATAATTATAAATTTGAAATAGATTCCAAATATATCCAGGACTAACAGGCGTCATCGAATGTGACTCCATACATTTTCTGTCGATATCGTTAAACGATAGCTAAACATTGGTAATATCGGCTACCACCCTGGGGTGGTAGACGATAGGTCTGGCCCTGTCGTTAATTTACCTAGATTGTTTAGGTAAGCAAATATGAATTGTCTTGCAATAATAAAACAACACGATAAGGACTCAACATTCACTGTTTATTAATAATCATAGCACTGCCTTTAATATTTTTTAACAATAGTTAGAAGTTTAGTTATTTCATATATAATTAAATAAATAAATGAATTCATGACTCTAATTACTTAATAAATCAAAAAACAATTATTCCAAAAAAAACCTTATAAGCTAGTGACAAAATATTATCCGCCACAAGCTTCGTCAAAGAATCAAATTTAGGCAACAGCATAAGCTGTTTGACAGAAGTCATCATCATCATCATCAGCCTATACTAGTCCACTGCTGGACAAAGGCCTCACCCATTGCACGCCAACGAGCACGATTCGTGGGCACTCTCATCAAGCTCTTGCTAGCGACTTTGCGTAGATCGTCGCTCCACCTAGTCTGAGGGCGTCCTACACTACGTTTGCCACTTGTTTCGCGGTCTCTACTCAAAAATACACTAACTCCAGTGATTACCGATTCTGCTGCACAAATGACCGGCCCACTGCCACTTCAAGCTACTAATTCGATGGGCTACGTCGATAACCTTAGTTTTCTGTCGGATCACCTCATTCCGAATCCGATCCTTCAGAGAAACTCCCAACTTTAAATTTGTGAACCAGCCCTATCGTAAGTGTCCACGTTTCGGCTCAGTATATTACAGGTAGGACGCACTGATTGAAGACTTTCGTCTTCAGGCTCTGTGAAATAGTGACGTGAAGACTCGACGCAATTTCCCATATGCTGCCCAACCCAGCTGTATTCTTCTGTTGGCCTCTTTCTAGAAGTTGTTTTTACCTAACTGCAGAGTTTGCCTCAGGTAAACATATTCTTGAACAACTTCAAGTGCACCACCCTGTACTACAATCGGTCCCCGCACGACATGTTCATTGAAAATAACCTTTATTTTGTCCAAGTTCATGCGGAGACCGATGCGTTGAGAAGAATCAGTTAGATCGTTCAATATATGTTGTAAGATCCTGCAACGTTTTGGCCATAATGACGATATCGTCTGCAAATCACAAGTGTGAGATGAATTTGCCGTTAATGTTAATGCCACGTCCTTTCCATACCAGCGTCTTAAACTTATCCTCCAATGCATTTGTAAACAACTTAGGGGAGATTACATCCCCTTGCTTCACACCTCGATGCAGGTGGATAGGTTTAGTGCACTGGTTCTGTACTTGGAAGACCATAGTTGCGGCGTTATACAGACATCTCAAGACTTGGATATATCGCCAGTCAACTTGGCATTGTTGCATGGATTTCAGAACTGACCAGGTTTCGATAGAGTCAAAGGCCTTCTCATTGTCCGCAAAAGCAATACACAGGGGCTGATTATACTCCTTTTTGTATAATTTGCCGCACTGTATGAATGTGGTCTATAGTGCCATATCCTCCTGGAAACCCGGCCTGCTCAGGGGGTTGAAATTCGTCGAGTCTTCGTGCAAGGCGGTTCGGATCAAATGGATCGGTAGTTCTTCATTAGGGTTTTTATTACCCTTCTTAAAGAACATCACAACAATGCTCCTACTCCACGCCTCTGGAGTTCTTCCATGGAAGAGAACGGTTTTAAAGATGTTCTGGAGCTCTTTCAAAGCAGGCGTGCCTCCTTCTTTTAGGAGCTCAGTTGTAACACCCTCCTCTCCGGGAGCTTTTCTGTTTTTGAGCTGTTAAGAAGCCATCTCGATTTCATTTAGCCTTATCTCTGGCAACTCCTCACTAAAGTGACGGGTTAGTGGGGCTCTAGAGTTCATTTTCGAGATCAGGTGGAGATGCGTGCGAGGCGTATAAACGACTGTAGAAGTCCTCAATTTCCGAAAGAACTCCCTACTTAGAAGAAACTATTTCTCCCCTGGCTGCGGTCAACTTCGTCAGATGGCTCCTCCCAGGAGACTGGACAAACACTTTCGATCCCCGATTTTGCTCAATCGCTCGTTCAATAGTACATGTATTGCAGCATCGGAGGTCGTGTCGCACCATTTTGCCAATCTTCTTGTTGAGAGCCCGACGTTCGGACGGAGTAACGGGCGGGTTTTCCTGTCGTGCCTTCAAAAGTTCGAATCTTTCCGTCGTAAATTTGGATTTCTTGCCCTCACGCCGCAACCTGCAAAATTTTATACCTTCCTCCCTGAGGATTCCCACCACATTTTCGAGGGCCTGATCAATGTCAACGACGACATTTGTGGTTTCCACGGCAGCAAGCGGTAGACTTCATCAAACGGACACGTTCAAGCTTAAAGTTAATATTCAGAGAGCCTCGGACAAGTCAATGATCACTTTCGGTATTGAACCTGTTGATCACTGAGACGTCTCTGAATATGTGCCACATGTCCGCTATAATTAAGTCAATCTCATTTTTCGTTATAGTGTCGGGGCTTTGCTATGTCCACTTCCTCTGGAGCTTCTTCTTAAAGAAAGAGTTCATTAGGAAAAGCTCCTCTTGTTCCAGGAAGTTGACAAACATTTGCCCCTTATGGTTCCTGCAACCGAAACCGTGGGATCCTACTACCGATTCACTGCGATTCTGTACTGCCACTTTAGCGTTTAAGTACCCCATGACAACGTTTTAATGGGCTTTGGTGGTGGAGTGTAGGGCCTTTGATATGTCCTCAAACATATCGTCCACCACTTCGTCCGAGTGTGCCGAGGTCGGCGCATAAACCTGCACCACCTTGAGACTATACCTCTCGGTGTGGTTCGGTAACCCTGCTCGAGATGCTCAAAATTTCCAGAACGTTGTCAGAGAGGGCTTTATTGACCAAGAACCCTACGCCACCCTGGGTTAGCTGGTCTCCCTCTCGAAAGTACATAAGGTGGCCTGATTCAAGGGTAACGGTGTCCTCCCCCTCTCTTCGGACTTCGGATAACCTAAGAATTTGCCACCTTATCCTGCCGAGCTCTTCCTCGGGTTGTGCCAGGTGTTCCTCGAGCCATAACGTCAGTCCGTTATACGTCGCCAAGATCAGTTGTTTTTGGCAGCCATCCGTAACTCGGGGATTCTTCGCACCCTCTGCCCTGCCGTTACTCTCTGTCTCCGGTCTGTGGTATTTAGCTATACTATTTCTATGGTTATACCACCACAAGTCGGTTGCCAGAGCCTCGTTTGTAGGTCGGCAGGAACAACCGCGGGCAGGTGAGGTTGGGGGGCAAGTAAATGGTATTTTGCTCCCTTACATGACACAAGTAAATACACACACATACATAAACAATTATAAGACAACCCGGTTCGATAGTGGCATAAATGTACCCATTACGCTGGCAGCGTTACCTTGTTGTATGGTTTTTCATATTTTACATATACCTACACCACATTGGTATTTGTTTTCTGTGTTACCTGATCTTGATAGGCCAACATAGAATTTCCCAGGTGAAAAACGTTCTTGCCTCAGGTCAACGCCAACATATTTGTATGTTTGACACTTAGATTTATTAATAGTTACGGTAAATGATTTTTTTGCAGAAAAATTGAGTCTTTTTATTTATAAAGGTACGTCTGTTGGAATCATAAACGGATAAATGAATTATCCCAATTTAAATCTGAATTTTGAAAATATAATTTATAGTGTCAGCAGCTTTGTAACAACGAGAATCCCGTACAAATTTTCATCCCCTTTTTTGTTCTCTTAAGGGTTGAATTTCCATAAATGGTAAAATTATATTTCTTTAATTCGTACCTTATAGATAATAATATCACGTACTCATGTTAAGTTTTTGTAACTGTTCCTCGTAAAATAACCAATAAATGAGTTAAAACCAACAGGTACCCAGTTTTTAAATATAACAAAAAAACCAAACAATCATTACAGTACTCCACTTAAAAATATGAGATCCTCAAACTGAGCGTGTAAGGCCACTTTTCCCAAGCGTTACTCAATGATTGCAACAAATAAAACTAGCCATTTTGACTTAACATAATTTGAACTACAAATGGAGCAATCATTTCAATGCAGTGAACTAAACTGTAATTCTATGGAACTTGCTAACTATGTAAACAAACAATATATTGAAATTGACATCTAATGTCAATTTTAGTATGGCGGCTTGTTTACATAGTTAGCAAGTTCCATAGAATTACAGTTTACGCATATTTTCTTGTATCGTAATTCTTTAATAGATGCTTGAATATCAAGATCGTTATCAACGTAGTTTCTTTTTGGGCGTATTCAAATTGCCGTGCATTGAAAATACTGTAGAATGTCGATTCCTTTTTCAAAACTTTTAACAATTCGGGCAGCGTTGGATGTTTATGCGAAACAAAAGGATTGATCCTAGCGTGCCATCCCTTAAGCTTGTTATTAGTCCGGATTGGTTCATTTCCGCACCACCATATTTTCACCATGTCACGTATTAGCCATTATTTACAAAAATATGAGTTAAATTGTCGAATATCTTTACTATCTTTTGACTCATTAACGACGTAGCAAGAGAAAAGCAACAGCAGCATACCTTACAATGTGCCTTCGGCCATCTTGCTTTTAATTTTTAGTACAAGTGTTTTCTTGCATAAGCTGTTAATGAAATGTTCACTAATGTGAGAAACAACCTTCGATATCAATTTCTGAAAAAAAAAGTTTTAAAAAGCCTTTAAATATTGCCGAATACTCAAAATCCAATGTTATGTTTTCAGGGCTCCATGATTTATTTATTTAAGAGTTTATTAACGATAACAGAGTTTTTTTACACCTTGAATGTGAATAAATGCGTATAATAATAGGTTAATGCAATTCGGCGCACTGTCCTACGCATGAATAGTGTACATCTGCAAGAAGGGTGAGGACACGATTCTGTACTTCGAAGAATTTTTTGCGTTGGCGATAAGTAGCTAATTTAAGGCTTGAAAGGGTGGTATTTTTTGAAATAAATGAATATCCTTAATATTTAATTCGCACACCAGGTCATTATATAGCTTTTGAATAGGTTGCAAGCTTATTAAAGATTCATTTAAAAAATTGGCAATATTCTTTATCAATATTTGTGTTCTTCAGAATACAATTTTTGGAATGCTTTATTCCTTTTGGAATAGTCTTATTATCAGGTGATAATGGAAGATTAACATCACAAACATCTCTTGCACAGATCCATAACGTACCTTTATTTTATGTATAAGTATTTCCTTTTATAAAACTACCATCCATTTCATAGCAATGCTGTCCCTCCTCGGCTAGTTAAAATGAACTCTATGCCCGATTTTTATTCCGAAGCCGATTTACTAGACAAGGGATCACAATACAGTGAAGAAAAATAATAAAGTTAATTGAGACTGAATCACTACACGATACAATTATTGTAATTTTCAGATTAGATAAGCTACCTATATAGGATGAACAATTCACATGACAAGCACTTGACAACGTCAATTTACTTATAACGAAGATATTAGCACCACGCAGGTTGGAAAAAAAATACATTTAAATAAAACGCAGGAATGCATTAAGCATGACTAAAAGCATTCCGGTTTTATAGCCAACTTCGAGTTAGGATTTTTTCTCCCATTTGGAAGTCAACTACCAAATCCGGCTACGAGATGAGAAATTGGTTCCCATTTAATGGAATAGAATAGAATTGTTTATCCGTCGATTCTTGAATAACAATTAATAACAGACTTATCAACTTACAGATACAATTTATGAAACATTTTATTATTATTTATTATTTAATATTGCTACTAATAGCTCATTAACATTTTATATTGTGTTTTCAATAATAAACACATTATTTAGTAATGACTGGGATCCTGACACGCTGGCCACGTCTTTAACGCGCTGTAGGATCTTGTTTTTCAGAGTTAATAGTTGTTGAATAGCTCGTCCCTTGGCTGCGAAAACCGCTTAACTGCATGACATGTAGTTTCGAGAAAAACGCATTTAAAGATTTGCATGTTAGTATTTCTATGAAAGGAAAATAATAGCTAAAGCGTTTTCGTGTTTTTATATGAACAATTTATCGCTTAGTAAGATTGCTTGACTTAAATTACTTTTTGATTAGGATAAGAGGATAAAATTTAGGGTTTACCGTAAAAAGTGCTGCAGTTAAGCGGTTTTTCCTGAAGACCCCTTTTTTTTGTATCTCGTAAAATAATAGCCTTAGATCAGAATTCTCGATTTATAATACTTTCTACTGTAAAGTCATAAACGTTTGACTTGAATAAAGTCTTCCAACGATTTCAGATTCTATATTATTTGAGTTTATTGAAAAGTGTCGATGCAGTTAGTAGGTTTTCTCTGGAAGAATATTGAAATTAAGGAATTAAAAGCACTTATAATTAGAAAATACGTGTACAATGTTTTGGCACGTGAGGTTTCATTATCATTTTTTCATCTCCTGTGGTTTAATTACTTTATTTTGTGTAATATTCATTTTCATCGTAAGTCTAACCTGTTTCCTGACCAAGTTCAGTATTAGAGAAAAGGTAAAAATTAATAACGAAAGTGTACGAAAGGTATTTGTGCTTATTTACCATTTGTATTATAGGAGACATTTTAGAGTTAGCAATTAAATATTAATAAGATTAACGTAGGATTTTAATGAAATAAAGAACATAATGAATTTAAAATAATCGTTTATTCTAACTTATTGAGACAATTGACTTAAAACCAAATCTTTTTATGCTAAGTTATCATAGATCTCAAAATCTATGAGATCTATACTGCAATTAATCAAAATTCTATCTAGTAATGAGGAGTGTTAGCATACTAACACTCTTCATCACTACTAGTGTCCGCTACATCCACGTCAGGAACGCGATCGACAACGGAGTCACAATTTAACGAACTGAACCAGCCATGGTATTCCTCCGGTATGACGCCCTTTACACAGAGGTTTACCAAGTCTTTTTTTTTTGCTGCGCTGATTGGCAGGGGATTTTGATACAGCTGTTGCAACGTGGGAAGTTGGAATTCTTCTTCTGCCACTGATTCCACAGAGCAAGATTTTGACCTACGATTGCTTTTTCTCGTCCGAGGGCCAGATTGAACAGGTCTGGGGTCGAAGCTGTTGAAATCATCAGAAATATCGTAATTGAAGTACACGTTCTTGTCCCCTTTAACATACTTTATGCGTAGGTACATTGCCAGTTAAATAAAAGCTTGTAAAAACCGGCCAAGTACGAGTCGGACTCGCGCACGAAGGGTTCCGTACCATTATCTATACAACATTAGCAAAAACGGCAAAAAAATCACGTTTGTTGTATGGGATTATTTATTTTTACATTGAATATACTTACTTACAACTAAATATTCTGTGAATATTTCAAAAGTCTACCTGTTGCCGTTATTACACTCGAGCAAAAAACAACAAAATATGTCGTTTGTTGTATGGGAGCCCCCCTTAAATATTTATATTATTCTGTTTTGAGTATTTGTTGTTATAGCGGCAACAGATATACCTACATTTTTTTTGAAAATTTTATCTGTCTAGCTATCACGGTTCATGAGATACAGCCGGTGACAGACAGACAGACAGACAGACAGACGGACATTGGAATCTTAGTAATAGGGTCCCGTTTTTACCTGTATATACGAAACCCTAAGAAAGATGCCATTGCTTACCTCTATCCTTGAAAATCTGGTTTACATCTTCGGCAGACTTTTTATCAAACTCGTTTATTAAATCAGGAACTGAATTATCTGAAACCATAATCATTCATGAATTTAATTATAAATAGGTATTATTATTTTGATAAAATTGAATGTGTCGACACTGCAGGCTTATTGCGTAACTCACTCGCAATCATTTGGCAATCACGATCGCTTTCACTGTGACAGTACGAATTTCATTTTGTATGCAGACATGACAGACTGAAAACGATTGCGATTGCCAAATGATTGCGAGTGAAATGCGCAATAAGCCTGCTGGTTAACCATTACTACAGTTAACAACCTAACGAAACGACACGCTTGGATCAAAATATTAACACTTAGGTACTTACTCAATATCTCAAAACGGCTGAAACGATTTTGATAAAACATGTTTAAGAACCACTGCTAGTAAAACTGCTTTCAAATAAATAAAACCGCATCCAAATCGGTTCATCCGTTGTGTGTGTGTGTCACGATGTCACGATCACGATCACGATGTCAGAATAACCTACACGTTCTATAGATCATGTATCATGTACATTTAGAGGGACATATTAAAACAGTAATTACTTTGAGAATTCAATAATCAATTTTACTAGCCTTCAAAGAAAAACAAAACAATAGGTACTTACGGTCGTTCGCGAGCGCCAGGCCCAATAGTTTTTTCGATCGATAACTCATCACTCTAACATTTAACACATAATAACAATCCAATAAAAAGGTATGCGCGCACGCAGTAGCGTATAATCACTCCAAAATCAAAACGCGACTAAGTGCGCCAACGGCCGAGCACGGTGTGACCCCCCCGCGCTCCCCGGTATAGTAGCGAAAGTTCACCGAAGGCACCCAGCGAAGAGAGTCAAAGCGCACTTAGGCGGGTTTGGTTGAATGAATCGGAAGTGGTCGAAGGCGAAACGTAACGGGCAAAGCCGCTTATATTACATTTGGCATCTTTTTGCTGTAGACCAATTTTGACTATTCATTGATTTGGTATTCTGACAAAACATAGTGAACGTGGTTAAACTATTTTGACAGAATTTTAAACAAACATTTTGGTTTTATCGCTTGCTGCAAAAATCTTTTTTATCTCGTTAGCATCTTTATTCTGTTATTAAATTGCAAGTTTCCTTCAAACTACCAACATTCAAAAAACGCATAAATAAGAATAGAATGTTTTTGACCTTGAAAAAAAATATGCTAGCCGCTATAACAGACACTTGATAGGTTTTGCCTGTAAATTATTTAAAAAAAGCGGTGTTATCTGACGTTATCCTAAACACCAAATCAGGAATGGAGCCACGTATCAAAAAACGGGTTTTTGTGGCAGGTAGATCTTAAAAAACATAACATAGCAGTATTAATATCTCACTTTTGACCAAAACGGAGCTTAAGCGGTTTTCGCAATCAAGGGACGCTGGTCATTAGGCGGGAAACCACATTTCCCATTTGGAAACCAGCTACCAAATCCGGCTACGAAATGAGGAAATCGTTTCCATTTCATCGCTGGCTAATGTGGGTAGCCTCATTTCCCGTTTGGAAGCCAGCTATCAAATCCAGCTACAAGATGGTCCGGTCGGATGGTGATGGTAAAAACCGGTTCGAAGGGAAGAATTTTTTTACACTGTTACATAGGACGAGGTATAGCTATTAAAAAATCACATGTAAATATTGAATGAAATTAATAATATATAATAAGAAATATAAGAGATATTAAAAAATGAGATGAAACTGGTTTATTTCCTTTATAAAAGATATAAATACAAATTAGTGGTTGGGACCTCTTTTAAGGTGACTGGACTTTGTCAGGATACCCTGAATATAACTTATCACAAACTTAACTTTTCAATATTAAACTCGAAAAGTGTAATTTTCGCTAGAGTAGCGTGTCCTCCCCGGAAGACAAACGGACGGAAAGGAATGAAATAAATGTCAGAGGACAATCTCACTCATATTGTGTCCCAAACTAAGCTCTAGGCTTGTACTATGGGTACCTACTAGACAACCATAAACTTAATTATATAGAGAAATACATACTTGAATACGTAGAAAACATCTAATTCTCAGAAACAACTCGTGCTCCTCACATAAATATTTGCCAATACCGGGAATCGACCCCGGGACCGCTAGCTTCGTAGGCGTGGTTACTACAAACTAGGCTAACGGGTCGTCAAATAGATTTAAACGAAGATACTTACTCCTTGGATTAACACATAGGCTTTTTTTCATGTCGGAAAATTTTAAAGCTCCTGAAGGAACAACGAAATCGGGTGAAGTTGAGGGCAGAAACTAGTATTTCATGAAAAAAGACGTAGGTGTCGTAGGTGCTTGACTCCGACTCCCACTTGGCCGATTTTTTTATCAAGCTATGTTGCGAGATATCAGCTCTATAAGTGATTAAAATTGTCTCTGCCCAAAATATCCCCAGATTTTAATGACGATGCCCATTAATTTGGTGAACCCTATGAAGTGCTGATGTCTAAATGCAAGGTAGCAAATAGTAAAGCATAAACGTACGCCATATCATTCAAAACGATAATTTCATGCTTTGCACTTAAATCTACTTTGAAGTATCAGTGGTGCATAAATTTCTATAATCGAGAAATGGTTTAGTTAGTCAAAATATTACTTTAAATGAATTGGCAACTTGTTCGTTTTAGTTTTATTTGTTAATCTTCAAAATGAATTTGAAAATATTTACATATTTCGCGTTGACTGTAAGTACTTCATTTGGTGTAAAATTAAAGCAGTTATAGGTCGACTTCGGTAAAAAGAGCTCCGAGCGGCCAGTGGAGGGGATATGTTTACGCATGTTGTCTACTGACAAACCAACAGCGTGGCAGCAAAGCGGAGCGGTTTACATTCCGTCACCCGCACCAATTTGGTCCGTAATTTGCTCGCTGCGGAGGCAGGGCCCTCAGGGGTCTTTTTACGTTTGTCGGATTGCACTTAAACGGAGCGTTCGAGTAATAAACGGATGATTACACTACTTTACCTACACATTACTTATACATAGTAACGAGTTAAATTGTTAAAAGTTTACGAGTTTCTTTTGTAGAGTTAATCTCTGGGACTCCTATTCCGATTAAGATTTTTTTTCCAGTGATTTTATTTATTCATTTATTTATTTATCAGGGGACAATCTCACACCAATTGACCTAGTCCCAAACTAAGCTCTACGCTTGTACTATGGGTTCAAAGATATATGTTGAGAGCTGACAGCGTATGCAAATTATATTACTATAGTTGTGTTTTAGCGTGTTTTTGAAATATCATTATAACAGTCTGGCGCCTGAGTCCTTGGAATTGACAAGGGTGGGCATTGAAAAGTAGTGAAAAGTCAACAAAATTACGTAATATGATATAATTCGTTTTTTTTCTATGAATTAGTAAATTAGTAAATCGTTTATTAGTGCTGCGGGACTCGAAACTGCTTGTTAAGACAGCACCAGACTGGTCAAAGCTTGCTGAAACTATCTAATCTAATGACAAATGAAAATATCATCATGAATACGCAAAATGACCAATCGCGAAATTACCAACACCCTTCATGGTTAACTGAGCCCGCCAGACACCGAGCCCGCGGGTTCAGTTGACCACTTTGATTTCTTGGCGGGCAACCTGACCCGCTTAAATTGTCAATTCAGCCCGTGGGCTAAGTTTGCCACTATCTGAACTTAAAGGTTGGCTGAGCCCGTGGGCTAAGTTCACCACTACCTGAACTTATGGGTTAGCCGAGCCCGTGGGCTAAGTTCACCACTACCTGAACTTATGGGTTAGCCGAGCCCGTGGGCTAAGTTTACCACTATCTGAACTTATGGGTTGGCTGAGCCCGTTAGCTGAGTCACCTAATTACCCAATATCTATCACTTATTGGCCAGTTTCGGAAAAAAGGGGCACGACACTCAGACACACGACGAGATTACACGACGGACAGACAGACAGACAGACATGACGAATCTATAAGGGTTATGTGTGTGTACCATACAATGAAAAAAAATTGAAAATACTCAAATAAAGCAACGTTTTTTTTATTCAAGGACATTAGGTACCTAAAACTAAACTAGATTAAAAACAACTAACGTCACAATATATCCAATATAAGTAGGAAACACTTTTTAACAAAAAATATGAACCGACTTCAGAAAGCAAGAGAGAAAATATTAAAGTAGTTTGGTTCACCCAAAGAGGTTGAAATAAATTAAAGCGGATATCAGCTTTGGCACATTTGCCCATAAATAGAGTATTAGACGCTTGACTGTACGTTTGTGCTCGATTATTACATTGTGACAAAAATTTAACTATAGTCTCAAATGTTCAACACATAACTCTAAACTTTTTTTGTTGTTTTCGAGATCCGTTACAATTTCCTTAATTTTATCATTAACCGCTATTACTTCAGGTTTTCTTTTCGTGGAGTAGTTGTTTTTTACTTTCTCAACATCATTTCGCATTAGCCGTTGAAATACCACCAGCACTTTTTAAATATCCTGTTTCGGTTTTAACAGTTTATTTATTTTGGAATGCCAGCCTTCAAGAACATTATTTGTCCTGTTGTATTGATTGTAGCATGTCCAGTTTCCAAAATAAATAGACTTTGGGTTCATCCAGTTATCATAAAAGTACTGGTTAAATTGTTGGGCAATTTTCGTTTTAGGGCCTTCCTCTAGAGCGTATAGCCACGCGTCTAATAATTGGTCAAATGGCAAATGAGCCAAAGCCGATATCCGTCTTATGTGAACCTTGCCTAGTTTCGTTTTACTAAGGCCATACTCCTTTGCTTTGTTCCACAGGCACCTGGTAAAATGGTATTTATACCTATATACCTTCATAAGTATTAATTAAGGCCGATGTGAGGGCCTTTTCAAAATCGACCTTCACACTCGTGGGATTCCACTCTGGAATTTGGCTTTTTATTAAATTGAACAGTACCTCATAAGTCGTTTTTTTTTATCAGGTAATAAAGCATAGATCACTGGTACTACTTTAATATTTTCTCTGTTGCTACCTAGATCGACATGTATAGTCACTACTTAATTGATAAAAAATTCTCTGACAAGACTTGAATGTCCCGTCAACGTAGAATACTTCGCATTGCGGTAACAAGTTTAGTAATTCTTGCCACGAAAACACCAATATTCTTGTGTCATTATATTGGTAGTCAGCGAATAGCAATTTCGAAAATTTTGATGGTATGACCACGTCAATTGATTTTTTAAAAGTGCACTTTTTTATTTTCAATGATTTATATCGCTTTCGGTATAATTTATTCTTTATATTTTCAAAAGTAGACATTTTCTTGCCTTTGTCCAGACCAGAATCTTTGACTTCATTATAAATGGTGTCATAGATTTGTGAGACTGGTTTAGTTAGATCCTCGACGACTAGCTTGTCCATTTTGTCCATGTACTTCTTCATTTCGTTTGCACTAAAATCGGGATCATGATTATGATCTGTCTCGTGACCGATGGCATCATCATCAGTTGTTTTCACGACAGCGTGACATGTCTTACACTTAACACATTGCCATAAAATTGTCCCATCTTTATTTATCCTTTTGATTCGGTATCGTTGACCTGACTTCAACATGATTGGCTTTCCACGTTGCGAAGTTATAAAACTTACACTATCTGAACTGGACGACGCGGCGGTTGTACTTGGTTTAAATGGGTTCATTTTCGACGTAAAAATTATATTTTAAATGTAATTAATTACCTACGCGTTTCTTTATAACTTTTTACAAGAATTCAATGTCATGTCAATGACAGTGTCAATTAATCTTAAGACGCAAGTGTACAATTCAGCCAGTTATTATGAACGATATGCAATCTTCTTCTAGATAGATCTGAGAGATTGCATAGTAACAAGGTCACTCTAAAGGCCACAGAAAAAGATGGATACCAATACAAATAAATAATTAATAGTCGATTGTGATTATCGTACTGAGTTGACCCTTAAGCTGTAGAGATAGATAGTGGGTATTTTAGCCCGCGGCCTGAGTTGACCCTTAAGCGATATATAGTGGTGGACTTAGCCCGCGGCCTGAGTAGACCCTTAAGCGATATATAGTGATGGACTTAGCCCGCGGCCTCAGTTGTCCGATCAGTGGGGCCCAGTCACCCACAACAAAAATAATATTGGTCAACTGAACCCGCGGGCTCAGTGTCCGACGGGCTCAGTTGACGATGAAAGGGACCAACACGCCAAATGACCAACACGCCAATTGACCAACACGCCAAAATGACCAACACGCCAAAATCCTAGTTTGTAATAGTGTAATAGTGTGACCAAAAGTGGGAACACCCGAACACTTCCTATACTGAACCATCATAATGAACCCCTGTATAGTATTGTAAAATAAAATAAGTATAATTCAAGAAATACTTATCAATTATTACAAATTATTTATCATTATTATGGAATTTCTTATATTGTTACGTATTCCAACTATTTAACAAAAACAATCTTTCGTAGAAAATCAACAGCAGTAATTTTATTTTTTGTGTAATCTCTTTATAGTTTTTGTATTTCATAACGAAGTTAATGATCATGTTGCTGCGTTTTTTACATCTGCTGCCATCATACAAGCTTTGTATTATTCTTTCACAGTAGAAGTTGGCTTATTTTTTTAATTTATGACTGCCATTATACAAGCTCGGCTTTCTTCCCATCCTCACATTAAGGCGGTCACGCCAGCCCTCCACAATGTTGTTAGTGCGGTAAACTGTATTTGCCACACTTATAAGTTCTGGTGAAAATATCCCCATCCACATCTTTTCGAAGTATTTCTTAAACTTATTCATAGCATCACAATTAAGTGTAAGTGTTAGTGATTTGCGGGCAACAATGGTATGTTAGAAATCATTCTTAAAATCTTTCTTCCCCCGTTTTGCATATTCAAATTTAAAGGTTTTCCTTTTTTCCAGATGGCTTTGGAGGTTATGGTATTGGCAACTCGTTATTTCAATTCTCTTGAAAACGCTTCGCACAGCTCAAATAATAGCTAACTCATAGTCGCACGTAAATCTCTCTACACTCAAATGCATACTTCCATTGATAATTCGAAAAAACCTGGTGTAGGTTTTAATGTTTGAACCATATGAACCACATATTTTGTTGAGTCACGCTCTGATCCCAAATCCACATGAACAGAAAAAAAATGATATAATGGGGATGGACACGCTTTGAATGTTCTATCGCCAAATAATGTAGCATTATTTGGAAGAAAATACTGTACGAATTGTTGTGTCTCTTTCGAACAAAATATCAAAATCATTTCAGTATCCCCGTCTTCGTAGATCAAAAAAGATTTTTTTAGTACTTCCCGTATCTGCACTTTATCTATCTTATCCCATTTTAATTGCACACAATTCAAAAAAGATTATATAAAGAATCTTGGATTTATTTGGTAGTTGGTAGGTAGTCTACATACTTCAGGTCAGTAAGATTCCAACATCGTTTCTACTATTCCCGGTATTGGAGATAAATCCTCGCACAATTCGCTCTTTAATTTAGTACGAACTTTATAAATATCAGCAGATTTCTGATCCTTTGGACATAGGTGATTGCTGCTTCTTAAAATATTTTATCTGTTCTCATCGATTGTCACTGTTACACTGCAGATGTTCCGCTTGACGCATCGCCAATGTTGAATTTGTAATAATTCGGGTATTTTTGTTATACCGGTAATCCCCATGTAATAAGGTTTCAAAGCCTTTCTGATTTTTAATAAATTGCAATCGGTTAAACATATTTTAAATTAATCACACGCAAAATCCAAAATTAACAATATAATGGTCCTTAAGGGTTCAAGTGATATAAATGACATTTACGTCAGCTACAGGCTACAGCAGCTATCATGATATCAAAAAGATAAGAATATTATAAGTGGCCAGTGTAAATGTATATGTAAAGAGCAGAGTAAAGAGGCTTGAAAAACCATTTGATATCGGTGATTTTTTGCTTTATTGGTATAAATAATAAGCGTAATAAGAAGATTGGCCAATATCCGAATTAGAGATTGGTCAATGCGCGTAAGGGCTATTTTGCTTATTGGTCATTACGCGTTTAGGTCCTTTTGTGTTATTTTACCAATATTTATTGGCCTATATGCGTCTAAACTAATTTTTATACCTTTTATTAAAGGGTTTACGTTTATGAAAACGCCAGATCAAACAGAAGTTGTTAAGCTTTCAGATTAATTGAAAAACAACGAAAACTGCACAGCACCGCAAAAATTCAATAGGAATATAATAGTAGTCTTAAAGAAGTCAAAAAATTCAATACGAATTGCAACATTTTATCAGTTATTAAATGGACTTATTCTTTGTCATCACTGCATTCGTCGTCATCTAAGGCGGTATCATCGGCGCCGCGTTCTGTAATATTTTCTTTATTGTCGTCATATTCTGAAACAATAAAATATTTTTTTAAACCGTCACACATCCGTATTTACTGAATATAATTAAAAATAATATAAAATACAATTTCACTCAAGATTCGTGGTAAATGTGGCACAGCAAACCACTTGGAGTTAGTTACTGACCATTTACGACTTTGATGATAAATTTAATTGAGGACCCCACAAAAATATTGTTTGTAAAAAGCTTAGAGCAATATTATAAAAATTTTCTTCGTTAAGATACAAGATACCATACTATATCCTCAGGATGTTATACTAACTTATCGTTAACACAATCTGTAATATAATATGGAATAGGAACGTACAATAGGTCTAATAAATAGTTATTTATGTATCTGGTACATAATGAAACTTCTTAAGTTACGAGTGCTGAGGTTAGAGCACAAGCTTGCGAGCGCTCTAATTACAGGCACGAGTACCTTAAGAGCTAATTATGTATTGTCACTTACATAACTATTTCTACAAGCTTAAAATGATAGTGACAAAAATAAACAATGGCTAACTTCTCCTTACACTTTTGTTTCGATTTTTCTGCTAACAAATTACTTTTCATCACAATCATTTTCATTATTCCGACTGGAGTTTGTAAATATCATTATAAAATGTTAACAAGTTTTATGCAAGTTTTAATAGTTACTAAAACAGTTCTGACAATTTGTCATAAAAGTTGGAATGCCAAACGAACGTTATTTTGTTGATATTCATATTGAACTTAACCATGGTAACCAAATAACAAATCGATGTATATTAACTATCTATTTTAAGTAATTCAATAAAAATATTTATTATACAAATTGTGATTCCAAGTCTTCAATAAACGCTAACACTGCTATCCGGAATGACCGTAGTCATGGTACCTAATAATAATGCTATAATTATTATTATAGAACTGTTATTACCATGGAAACGTACAATACAGAATTGTTTTCCCGCTTCGTATACACAACAATAGGTGGTATTCTGACACCGTAAACGATATCTATACCTATACTAGCGGTTTTTAGTACGTGAGTAGAAAAAAACTTATAACCTTATTGTATATTATGGAAAAAAAACAAGTTGGAGAGGGCGCTACAATCCTAAAAATTTTGTCAATTAAAATTTGAAATCGCACGGTTACAAAGAAAAAGTGTGTTCTTCATGTGCGAAATGTCCCAAAATACGACTGTGATTGTCAGCGGCGAAAAAAACTACAATCTTCAAATGACAAAAGCAAAAACAATAATTACCGGATTGTCGTTTATACACTTTTATACGAAACAGGATCGATTTACCTATAATTAGGAAAACGTTTATGAAGGTTACTAAAGACTCCACAATAATATAAAACACACTGGATGTACTTATACTTACTTTCATACGAAGGCCGTTCTGAAAGTTTCTAGCTGTCCCGAACCTATTAACCAAAATATACTTTTTATACTACCGATTAAAAGCTTTTTTTATTGCTTTCAAAACACTGGCCGAAAATATAAATATTTTTCAAAGACATTAAAAAAAAGATTTTAAAAATATGTGTCATATATTGTTTCGATTTCAGCATGAACGTTACAAGAGAGGAATTTCGTGTGATGATTTATTACGACTACAAAAGAGGTTTAACGTTAAAGGAGTCACATGAAAACTTAAACACACCTTTTGAAGAATCTGCTCCTTCATTAGACACCATTTCCTTCTGGTTCCGTGAGTTTAAACGAGGCAGGGAGTCCGTCAAAGATGAAGCTAGACCGGGGAGGCCGCCGATTGCAGTGACTCACAAGAATGCCATCAAAGTGGAGTGGCTTACAACATACAAGATGAACTGAAAATTGGATCACAAGCATTTTCAAATATTTTGAACGATCACCTAAAAGTACGGAAAGTTTGTTCACGATGGATACCGCATTTGCTCACTGAAGATCAAAAAGCTCGGCGGGTAGATAGGTGCAAATATATGCTCGAAAAATTTGACCACGGCAAATCACAACAGGTGTCGAGCATCCTGACGAGTGATGAATCGTGGATATATAGCTACGACCCACTTACCAAGCAACAATCGACGCAATGAGGGTTCGAGGAAGATGGCTTATCTACGAGAGTTGTTCGAGGTAGGACGGTCAACAAAAAAATGATCGCCGTGTTTTTTCGACGTAGTGGTCCTGTGGCAGTTATTCCTCTAGAAGATCGAAGTACTGTCACTAGTCAATGGTATACCGAAGTGTGCTTACCTCAAGCCTTCGAACAGCTCGGCGAGGATCGTCCGAAGAGCGGTTCCGGTGTACAACTATTGCCTCACCCACCATATAGCCCAGATCTCGCTCCGTGTTTCCCACAGTAAAAAAAACCTTGCGAGGACGAACTTTTAACGACTCCAATGATGCAGTCAATGAATTTAATCGTGTATTTTTCGACCTTCCGCAAGATCGATTTTTTTCTTGTCTCGAAAGTTGGTTTCGAAGAATGCAAAAGTGCATCGAAGCTGCAGGCGAATACTTCGAAAAACTGTAAATAAATAATAAAGATATCTCTTCGTCTTTTTGAGTAGCTAGAAATTTTCGGAACAGCCCTCGTACTACAAAATAACCTCTAATCCTAAAAAAATATTGCATGTCATTAAGACGATAGGTGTTAGTAAAGGTTTATGGTAAAAGCGCCATCAAGTAATCACAAAGAGAAATACTTACTAAAATACCATAGCAGCGCCAAACATCATATTTGGTAATAACCTAGTAACCATTATGGTGAAACATATACTAGAATATCGATACTCCTCAAAAGGGCGCTTGAAATACTAAATTAGAAATTAGGAATATTCAAACATGGACCAAGTTTGTGATAGATGTCGCAAAAAATGACCTAGAAGGGATTATTTAACTTGTTCACTATGCTATAAAATCTACGACTTGAATGTGCGAAAGTTTCATCTCATTGTTTTCATAAAACAATGCAAATAGACAATAAAAATGACTGTAAATGCAAAGCCTGTAGCTGTAAAATGCCGAAAAGAGATAAAGCTAATATTTACGCCCGAAACGCCAAGATAACATCCCACAAAAAAAACAGCCCGAAACTGATAATGTAACATTTAGATAAAAGTCGACCAACTCTAAAAACGATACAAGTTTCTCCGACGATTTTACCGGCGATACAGTACCTACACCTAGAACGTACACCAAGATTAGAAGCGAAAATAGAACTCACCGTCCAAAACCTAGGTGAGTTAGTCACTCAGCACCTAAAACATAACAATGAATCGATAATAGTGGAACTAGGGAACATCAAACAGACCGAAATCATCATAAAGACCATTACCAAGTTACAAAAGAAGGTAAACCGTCAAACGGGTGATTTACTTATACAAGATAACTTAAAAAACGAAGAAATTTGTGCTGTCAATAGTAAAATATTAACCTGATGATAAAAAATTATCTACTGAAACAAGAATTAAAAAATATAACAACTAAAAACCTACACCTGGAGCAAATTACTCATCACTAAAACACTACTAACCTGAAAGCAACAGTAAGAAAATAGTAATCTACAATTTTAGCAAACACTACTACGAATCGGAATCAGATCTATATGATAGAATATTACACTGTTTCCGAGAAATATAACAGGTGGATCTGGTAGGTTACATCGAAGATGCTTATTGCGTGGGTTGAAAAACAGAAGGAGACCTCTAGTCGTTGAACTAATCAGCAAAATAATGGTTAAATACATTCTACGAAACGGCCACTATTTCAGAGGAAGCGGACCTGAATATCTAGACGAAAACTCACGTAAAGAGAGAATGGTCATGAGAAAAGAAATGATGCACGCATAGAATAATGGACACCACGCCGTACTACGTGATACGAGGGGCATACCGAAATTATCGTGAATTAAAAAAACTAAAAGTAGGGTATATCTAGGGTATCGCTGGACGACCTCGGCAAAATGCTCGAAGACCTCAATCGAGTTTCTCAACAGGTAGGCCTCAAAATGAACATGGACCAGACAAAAAATATGTCGAACGCCCATGTAACGCCTACCCCAATATCAATGGGAAACTCTGTTCTCGAAGTGGTGGACGATTATGTCTATCTGGGACAATCGGTCCAGTTAGGAAGATCCAACTTCGAGAAGGAGGTTACTCGACGAATCCAACTCGGCTGGGCAGCGTTCGGGAAGTTACGCAGCGTCTTCTCATCCAAAATACCTCAGTGTCTGAAGACTAAAGTCTTCGAACAGTGTGTGCTACCAGTGATTACCTACGGTGCCGAGACGTGGTCTCTAACCGTTGGCCTCTTGAATAGGCTCAGAGTCACTCAGCATGCCATGGAAAGAGCTATGCTTGGTGTCTCGCTACAAGATCGAATCAGGAACGAGGAGATACGTAGACGAACTAAAGTAACCGACATAGCCAATCGGGTTAGCAGGCTGAAGTGGCAATGGGCAGGCCACATTGTTCGAAGGACTGATGGCCGCTGGGGCAGTAGAGTTCTCGAGTGGAGACCACGTACCGGCAAGCGCAGCGTAGGGCGACCCCCCGCGAGATGGACGGACGATTTGGCCAAGTCCGCGGGGACCCGCTGGATGCAGGCCGCTTCCAACCGGGTGAGGTGGAAATCTTTGGGAGAGGCCTATGTTCAGCAGTGGACGACCTATGGCTGAAATGATGATGATGAGGGTATATCTAAATTATATTTCATTGTTTTTCGAAGTATCCCTTGCAATTAATGCATTTCCGTATTCTTTCGAACCAGTTATTAAAACAGTAATTCCCCTCTGAAGTGGACGATTCCAAAATGGCCGATTTATATGCTTCTACTGCCGCTTCTGGGTCTTGAAATCGCTGACCACGTAACAAATCCTTAATTTTTGGGAATGTATAAAAATCGTTAAGGCTCAAGTCAGGATTATTCGAAGGATGACACATTAACTCTACATTTTTTTGGTTCAAAAACACTTTTGTTTTGCGAGCGGCTGGTAGCTCGCATTATCGTGGTGTAAGATGATTCGGCGTGTAGCATTCATTACCTTTACGGAGTTCAGCCATAATTTCTGGCTAACAAACCAAGGTGTATCAATCGGCGGTAACCGTTCTGTGATCCTGTAACGAAATTGTGGCCACATGTCCTTTTTTGGAAACAAACGAAGCGACCATTTTCTTCGATATGGTACGGGAACGCACCACTTTCGTTGGTGTCACCTCACCTTCGAAGACCCAAATAGCCAACTGATGTTTTCTTTCAGGTTCATAACAATAAATCCATGATTCGTCAGCTGAGACGATGATAACATCGCGGTTTTTAAAAACCGCTTTTGACTTCCCTCGATTGAAGCGTTTCAGAGTAGACCGACACCACTCAACACGAGCCGCCTTCTGCTCTTTGGACAAATTATGGGGTACCCAGCGGGAAATTAACTTTCTGTCGCCCAACTCATAATGCAAAATATTTTGAATTGCAGTCATTCCAAACCCTATGAAAGCCCGAATGTGCTCGAATGCCACATGTCGATCATCTTGAAGAATTTTTGCACAGCCGTCATATTTTCAGGCGTTATTGCTGTTTTTGGTCGACCACTAGAAGGTACGGTACTGATTGAGGCACGACCTCATCGAAACTACGAATGCCAACGATAAATAGCTTGGTGCTTCCACATTATATATGGAAACAAGCTCACTTAGACATTCATCTTGAAATAACCGTCGACGTAAGTTGTAATAAATTATGGTACGGAAATTTTCACGCGTGAGCTCCATTTTGTCTATTGACTTGTCAAATTTAAGCTGGAACGACGAAAAAAGCCGTCCTTTTTTAAAATTTGTGTTATTTTTATTACGATTGCAAGTGGCCAGTACTCACGTAATAAAAAAGGTTTTATGCTGACTCAATCCCAAGTACTCAATTTCCGATCATTTCGGTGTGGCCCTCGTACGTGACAACAAACTTATCATAAACGGGAAAATGGCAAACTCAGATAACTTATTGGTGAAATCTCTAGAATAACAAACTGGATAAACGGTAGACGAACTATTCCTGATCACAATTTCATCCAACAAAAGTAAACTGACATAAATGAAGTACCTGAAAAATAACTTATTTCGAAACTCAACAAACACCATTTAAGATAAAACTTCCAAAGCATGAATAATAAACTACATTTATTAAAAGCCATTTTATGTGAAGACACGTCCAATACACGCTATATGTATAACTGAGTCATGGCTAAATCAACTTCGACGGTTACTATGTGGCATCATCCTACTGCTGGGAGACCAGAGGAGGCGGCGGCGTGTGCATAATCCTACAAGAACACATTAAACCCTCTCCCAAAGGGGATATTACAAATATGTCTATTTATTATATATTAGAAATATGTGCAATAGAATTTACTTGCCTAAATATCTTATTTAGTAATAATACTACATTGAAATATTTATTATTATAAAAAATTGGAAGACTTATTTTATAACAGATTAGAATCCATTTTAAACTATATCAATGTAAAAATATTGTAAATATAAAAGAATTCTAGCAGACTTAAATGTAAATATATTAAAAGCAGACTCTAAGGCAAATTCACTTTTAAATTTTATATCCGAAATGTATCCGAATATAACTTAACCCAATATGTAAAAAAACCTACGCGTATCACTCAAACTACATCGACTTGTTTAGACTTAATATTCACTAACTTCAAGGATACAACTACAGGAATTAGGTTTTTCTGACAATCTTGGTACCACTTAGTCTGTTAACCTTTCACTATTCAAAAAATCACAATCTAACTGGTATACAGAAAATAAAAATTAACTTACTGTTCAAAAAATTAATTGTCTGATATTAAGTGGCCCGACATAAATATACCCAAAAATGATATATAAGAAAATTACATTGCCTTTAATAATACTTTAAGAAAGACTTTAAACTTATGTATACCACAAAACACAAATAAAAACTGTCTTACCGTAGGCGTAAAAATATACAGTGTGTATTTGGAAGTGTGGATCAAACGAAGCAAGTCGATAGAGGACGTCTAGACCTATCCAACTCACCCCCATGTATGTTCAGCGATATTTGCTAATTTCGGAGATATTGATCATTTTAATCTTAATTTTTGTAATTTTCCCTTATGTCCATGTCACGAAAAATAATTAATTTCATGTTTTATTTCATAAGTTTTTAAGTGGTATCTTACATAATAATAGTCATTACAAATCAGCGAAGTTTTTAAACCTATTTGCTCATTTTTTTTCCAGTATTTTTTTTAAGTAGTCACATAAAGTTTGTTTCGCCATACTTGGTATCCCAGAGTTTGCTTTTCACTTTGTATGGAAAAAACTACTTTATGTAATTACTTGTGTGACACGGACATAAGGGAAAATTACAAAAATTAAGATTAAAATGATCAATATCTCCGAAATTAGTAAATATCGCTGAACGTACATGGGGGTGAGTTGGATAGGTCTAGACGTCCTCTTTCGACCTGCTTCGTTTGATCCACACTTCCAAATACACCCTGTATATGCCAAAACTAACGTTTTATCGTCCTATCGCCCTTCTTTCTACGAATTCATAAGTATTTGAATAAGCCATGAGTAATCACATATACGCGTTCTGCAAAAAATATAAGATATTTGACGATTCTCAGAACGGTTTTAGAGGAGGTAGGTTCACTAGTTTAGCGGTATTTAAATATATCCAGAAGACTCTAAATATAATCAATGGTAGACAGTACGCTGTGGGCCTATTCCTCGACATATCGAAAGCCTATGATAAGGTCCAATTTAACATACTTCTGCAAAAAAAAGGAATGGGAGTTCGAGGTTTAGCGCACAAATAGTTTTCGTCGTATCTAAAAAATAGGGAACAGCTAGTTCAGATAGAACATAAGTGTTTGGAAAAACTTCATAACACGAGAGGCCTCATTTCCTCAAGGTAGTGTAATTGGGTGTCTCCTCTTCTTAATCCACATCAACGATCTTCCAAAAATCATAAACGACCCTTGTGCACTATTTGCCGACGATATCTCAATACATACTACCTGTCAAAATAAGATAAACATAAATACAAAGCTCTGCTCTATTTTAAATTTATTACAAACTGGATGATCGATCACAACCTGGAAATAAACTTTGTTAAAACTAAGTTAATAACTTTTACCCATACCAGGTACAGAAACTGATAATTCTTTTTATCTACAACAATATTAAAATAGGCGTAGTTATCCATTTTATCTTATTAGGAATAGATATTTAACATCCATATTAATTGGAAACACGCATTCAAAAAAACATTCAAAATTATCTAAATTAGTTTTCATCACACTTGCTCGTAAATGGTGTTATTCCATGCCTGTATACAGAAGGACAATGGCCTAAATTGTTCCCGCGGGAATTATGGCGAGTTTGTCATCCCTAGGGAGTAATGACTTTCTTTTTAAAATTTGCATCTCTTTCGTACATCATTTCTGACTAAGGTGGTTTAATTTTCAGCCAAAAATTAAAACGGTTTCTAATTTCATCTTTAAAAATTAGCTGTAGACTAACTTACATTACACAAAACCTATACGCTTCATTAAACTTCATTATTTTTATACCTATTTCAAGTTTATATCAACATTTATCATTAATTTTAGTAATTATACATTTTTATCAAATTGGCTAAATCTGGCTCGAATCCAGGTCGAAACTAAACGCAGTTATTATCTGTGGTAGAGGTCACAAAAAAAATATCGTTTCCATTTACGTTCCCGTTCGTCAAAAGTTATTTCTTTATATTTTGCAGAGTTAAAGTGTTTTCTCTTTGTTTTTTTTCCTCGCAAATGTGATGAAAACCATTGTGTGTATCACAGGCAGTAAGGGGATTACTAACTCGAGTCATTAAAAGCCCTCCGCCTTCGGCGTCCGGCTTCTAACACTCTCGTTAGTAATTCCCTTCATACTACCCTTGATGCACAATGTACTATTACGCCCTCCGTGAAAGTAAAAAACTACCGACCTGGCGACTGCCTTAGCCACTTACTACGCATAAGCCTACTCCTGGCTCAACTACGGTATTATTCTGTGGGGAAGTTATACGGACGCGTAATCATTATTTACCCTACAGAAAAACTGATACGGATATTAGTAAATATAAAACAAACCGACAGCTGCCGACCCTACTTCCTGGACAAGAAACTGCTTACGCTTCCAAGCATCTACATCTTAGAAGCATGTAAGTTCGTACGTAAGCATGAACACTTCTATAAAAAAAAACCGGCCAAGTGCGAGTCGGACTCGCGCACGTAGGGTTCCGTACCACTATACATCTAAATAAATGTTTTTCTTTATTCTTTATTATATTGGAGTTGATTGAATGAAAGGTAAAATGCGGTTTACGATTTATAACGTATTAAAAAAAAACTGATTATTAGATCTCGTTCTAACCAATTTTCGGTGGAAGTTTGCATGGTAAAGTACATCATATAATATTTTTACATTTATCGTTCCCTTATTTTAGAAGTTACGGGGGGGGGGGACACACATTTTTCCACTTTGGAAGCGTCCCTCGCGCAAACTATTCAGTTTAGATTTTTTTTATATTAGAAACCTCAATATCATTTTTGAAGACCTATCCATAGATACCCCACACGTATGGGTTTGATGAAAAAATAATAACTGAGTTTCAGTTCTAAGTATGGGGAACCCCAAAAAAATATTGTATTTTTTTCTATTTTTGTATGAAAATCT
This sequence comes from Acleris sparsana, assembly GCA_923062465.1. Taxonomy (NCBI): domain Eukaryota; kingdom Metazoa; phylum Arthropoda; class Insecta; order Lepidoptera; family Tortricidae; genus Acleris; species Acleris sparsana. The sequence goes on along the minus strand of OV281285.1, from coordinate 43,437,691 downwards.
TAATGCGGTTCACCGAATACATCTACTTACAAAGTTTCCATAGGATAGCTCTTATACTTACGGAATAAAGTGGCTGTGACATACGGACGGACAGACGGACGGACAGACATGACGAATCTATAAGGGTTCCGTTTTTTGCCATTTGGCTACGGAACCCTAAAAACGCAAGGATATGCCTCCCACACGCCCAATACGCCATAAAAATAAAATTATCTTGCCACCTTAAAATCATCTCATACGGCCCTTACGTAATGACTATAAAAATGTACAACAATTTACCTGAAATATTAAGACAAGGAACCAATGAACGGACATTTTTAAATAAACTCAAACGGTTACGAATTACTAAAGCTTACTACACAATAAATGAATACTTAGACGACAAATTTTAAAACTACAAAGGACCCCGCAGCAAACATAGGGAAAAAGTGGTTTCAGTCAAATCTCACTAAATTTTAGTATGATGTTGATTCAAATCTCCTGATTATTTTTTTATAAGGGATTACTCTCTCAGATGTATACTTTCAGATATACTTAATCAAGTATATTTTTTCTATTTAAGCGACGTGTTTTCTAAACTCGATATATTGGAATGATACACACTGACATGTACTGACGTTCTGACTTCATGCAGTTACCAACTGTCAGTTATGTCCGCCTGTTTAAACCCTGTATTATTATTATTTAATATTCAATCACTTACTATCGCAAAAAGATACAAAACATTTGCTTTACACAATCGCTCCACAAAACTATGTTTATAGTTTGACTGTGGAGGCAAGTCTCAGTCTCAGTAAATAAAATATTAAACCACAGGTATATATTGATTGATATTGAGTACTATTGATTCGTCCCAATGGCATGAGTACCGGATTGTTAGCCGAGGTAGATTTGGTTCGACTTACAAAAATAATAATGGTTCTTCATTACGAAATATTTTATTATTTACAATATACTCGTATTAAAAATACGATACTTCACCATCATTACAATAATATATACACTATTTATATACAGAATAATACAAGTGCACCAATCAAGGCCTATTTCGTCGTCTATTTGCTGCATCTTTAATGAACTCTATTAATGCAGTGCTGGGATACTTTAAATGTTCCTGATATCGTGCATAGCTCAGGTACCATATTACACAGGCAATATGAGCACAACAGCCAATCATTCTAGCTCCTGTCTTACATGTGCAGTAATATCCCAGGATTACTAACTCTCTTAACTCTTCATTTTCCTTCCGTCCTATTTCGTAAGAGAGCCACAGTTGATGTCTCGTCGCATTACGGAAACGAGAATGAATCCTGACCCGTATAAATCCTGGCTCTTGACGGTACTCGACGATTTGCATTATGTCATTCCCATCTAAATCAAGTTTATCTTATGCTGGGGACAATCGAAGCTGATACACGCCAACAATAATAGTTTTAAGTTGCACAAGATTCAGTACGGGAAAATGTAACGCGTGTTCTTCGTTCAGAAGAACCCATATGGCATTTCTTCTAAATAGATTTTCCATTTCTACACGAGCCTGAACTATGTTGACTTCATCTATTCTCACACGCAACTCGCGAGCTAGTGCCACGGTTGCATCCTCCATTATTATTTCTACATGGAATCGATTAATCACAGCAGCAGCTATTTTATAAAAGTCATTCAGATGCAAAACATGAGCTCTAGGGAGGACGCCCTTAAAATAATGTAATGTAATGTAATGGTTCTTGATTCATTAGCTTGCAACGTAGAAAGCTGAGCTTGACCACGTGCAATGCATGCTGGCATTTTGCATATTATTCCTTTGTTTTCTAGGGACGCTAATGCATCTCGATAGCCTCTATCAATCAATATTATGTCTCCATTTTGAAGTCACCGATTAATACCGGCTCTGTCTTGTTCAAATTCAGCCTCAATAATAGCAGCATCATTATTTCTAGAGTCCGTAAAATATGGCCAGTAAACATCGAGAATGTAACCGTTTGGTGCCAATAGTAAGCCTGGTTTAACTAAATGTTGTCTTTTGTGCATACTAAAAGACTGTCTAAGTGATTTAAAATGACTAGGTCTTTATTATAAGCATACGTCGTATCAACTATAACTATGGCTTTTGGATTATGCACGTCGGCGTTATACAGTTCATTTGCAAAATCAGTTACATGTCTGTTAATGTATTTTTGTCTAGTAATAGAATCAAATCCAACGGATTCTGGCACAAATCACAGCATTAGTGACTTTCTCACTTAACATATGTCATGGGATACGTATTGTCTACTACAATATTTAAATATTACTTTTAAAAAATCGTCTGCGAGTCCCTGACGCATTTTTAACAAAAACATCATCAACACCTTTTCAGTAACACGCCTTAATGCATTTCCAACAGGAACTTCCACGCATGACTGTAATATTTCGTCGAATTGTGGCTTGTTGACGGGACTTATGACCTGAAACTCTTCATCTGTACAAAAATCTTTCTTAAAAAGTCGGGCTTCTTTAGCTTGTTCTCTTATAGTTTTCAAAAAAACATTCAAGGCGGCACCCTGAAGGCGATAGGGTCTGTTGATGAAATATAATCTTCTCGCCAACTCTTGTGGTATAAGTCCCGTATTAGTCAAATGTATTAAACAACATCTTGTTGAAGGTGGAATAAAAATATTGTCATCAACGAAAACTTTTACCCTTGCGTTTATAGAAAGTCTGGGTTGATTTTGCATACAATTGCAAATAACGCACGTTGGTAACAATGCAATCAACGTCCCGTTGCAATTCCCCTATTTCTCGGTTTATCAAACGGTCACAGTTCACGCATACACGAGACTCGTCATTATATTCGGCAGGAATATTATTAAAAGTTTCCCTATAACGGATTGCACTATCGATTTTATGTAAGTGCTCGATTGGAATACGTCTCAAACCACGGGGAGCGACAAGATTATTGCAGACATAGCAACGGTTTCTTGCTGCCATATTCTGAGGTATTTTTTTATTTTAATTCATGTGATTTTAATTACGATCGAAGATAAAGATGAGTTAATCCATCGGTCAGAATTATTATTGTTAGACTGTCGTGTAGATAAAATCAAGTCAAGAGAATAGGGTGAAGTTAAGTGACACAAATGTGACCTTTATAATGTTTATGTCGCGTCGACATGTCATTTCATCAGTTATCTATGTTGCGAACGACATGCCGCATAACTGTGCAAAGAGGAGGAATTACGTAAAATAGCTAACATATTTAAAATAAATAAATTGATTATTTCTGAAAGTATACTTCTGAGAGAGCAGTGCCCTTATAAAAAAATAATCAGGAGATTTGAATCAACATCATACTAAAATTTCGTGAGATTTGACTGAAACCACTTTTTCCCTATATTTGCTGCGGGGTCCTTAGTTAAATTAAATATTAAAGGTAAATTATACAAAAATATAATAAAATCGAATGTAACTTAAGTCCTTTCATATAAACGTTTAATTAATTTGATTTATAGGTAAAAAAATACACTATATAGGTATACACTGTACAGTAATTATTAGAATAAATAAAAACTAGTGTAACTACTACTGTAGTGTAACTAGTGTATGTGTGTGTGTGTGTGTGTGTGTGTGTGTGCGTGTGTGTGTGTGTGTGTATGTGTATCTACTTAAAACTAGAATTATAAAAAAATATTAGTGAACACAATTACAAAAAGAATACCCCCTCTAATAAATCTGTTAGCGGCATTGTACCCATGATGCTGGCTGCGTTACCACTCTAGATAGTTAAACTCATCCTTTGGGGGACGAAAGCGCCAGCTCTAGGATCACCGGAGGCGTCGATAAGCTTGGCAGACAAGGTCTTTATAAAAAGTTTCATGTCAGCATGATGTCAGCAGATCAAGGTCCCAGGGTCTCCACTGCAAGCGCCGCAAATTCGTAATCATTAATTAGTAACGAATATTTTCGACGCTTGAGGGTCTGGGCCTGACCAGCTGCTGGGCGGGCCTGATTTCGGGTTGCTGGTACCATACGTACGAGTGATAGGACAAAAGTGTCGACACAAGTTGCGTCCCACACCAGAGCCCTACCAAGCTTCCACGGCACCAATGTAGCTCCATCGGGGCGTTTACCATCATCTCTGATCATACCAGCTGCAGAGCTACCTAATAAATAAGTATGTTTAATTCATCCTATTGTTTTAGATTTGGATTTCATCATGCTCAGTGGAAGCAGGCAGTGTTAAGAAAGGCTTACATTTTCTTAAGGTATGTATTGAATCACGTACAATTTATTTATAAGTTAAGTGTATATCGTCGGCTTAGTGCAAGAAGTCATTAAAGGCATAAAGTTACTAAGTACAGGTACAATCACAGGCGGATTCGCCACGACTTACTCTTTCTAACGCACTGACCCATTTCTTTTTACGTTAAGTAATTTCGATGTTACAGCAATGACATTAAGTCATTAATTTCAATTTTTGCTTTATTGATTTGACGGAAATGGTTTATGACTATTAGTTACTTTAATCAAAACATCTTTTTTTATTTTTACACATTTTATTACGTTTGAATATTCACTAATGTTACTTATTGACTTTAAAAAATAAAATAATATGAATATCGCTCTGAAAGTATTTGAGCTAGAATTCATTATATGCATATAGTTACTTTTAGCAAACAGTAAAACGAAAAAAAATGTTATTATAACGCTTTAATGATTTTTAACAAAATAAGCATTGGATGCATATTACTACTTTTACTTAAGTATAAAATCACTAAAGTACATTATACAGTTTAAAAAAAATAGGAAACAGCATTAATGGCAGCCAGAATGATTTTTTAAAGTAATCAATGATAGTTATCGATTTTAGTTGTGTCCAAAGATACGTAATTCAAGTGATTAAATTATGGTTAATGACTTTTGACAAATAAGTTGTTTCAATTTGAACACCTTTAGTGAAATTATTCTTGCTCTGATAAGTTCATATTTCAACTCTTTTATGCCTACCTACGAGTACGTCTTGCTCTCGCGGTAACCCGCCACTCGTTCGGTCATCACGATCGAAGTCATACCGTTGCAGCTGCGACCAGGGATGGACGTTATGCGAGATGGTAGTGACTTCTTACAAAATGAAGCGAAATAATATTAACATTAAGGCAGGACGAGGATCTTTGATGCTAGAAAAGATTCTAAATAAAGCGAATGAAGAGCGTTTGTACCTATTGTCATTAAATTATAATAAGATACGTTCAAATTGCTTATGCTGTTAAGTTATAGTGTAGGTAAGTAAGTACTTAGTTAAGTATTTCATTTGCAAAAGACTGATTTTACACGATGGGCGAGATTTTGTATAGGTACCTAGGTTTTGTTTTGACCATCACCTGAGGCGAATAGTGTTTATTTATATCTCATAATAAAGATCACAAATGCGGATTTAATTACTTAAAAAAGATGTCCTCTAAATGTCGTCCCCCTACACGTGCACATTCATCAAAACGGAGCCTCGCGTTTTGTACCACTCGCAGCATATTCTGCGTAATGTTGTTGATTTCGATAGCAATTTTTTTTTGGAAATCACCTATATTTAGACCGTGGGTTGTTATTAAAAGCTCTGGTTTTGAGATACCCCCATCGAAACAAATCCATAGGGGTCAAATCGGGCAATCTCAGCGGCCACGGATTTCTCCAAAGCGGTTTATCAATTTTCGAGGGAAATGTTCGCGAAGCACGTTCATCGACACTGTGGCCATGTGTGGTGTAGCACCATCCTGCTGAAGCCAGGCGTGTGATGAATAGGACGGATGTACAAGCAATTTAGGCAAAAAATAATAAGCTATCATTTTCCTATAGTTTTCAGTACCTATTTACATTTTACTGCAAGGCATTTTCAAAAAAATAACCCCCAATAATTCTATTCAAGGATGAGGTAGATCAAACAGTAACTGTTAGACAATGCAAAGGTCTTTGGTGTTTTAAAAGTGGATTAGACGATCGCAGGCCCCAGTAGCGACAATTTTGCTTTACTACATGCTTGTTGACATGAGTACTCATGTGAAAATGGGCCTTGTCACTACAAAAAATGCAATTTATGGTACGAAATCTGTGCAACATTGTGTCACAAAAAACTTTGTGTTTGGTTAAATCACTTTCATTAATTTCTTGAACCAGTTGAATCCTATAGAGATGAAACTTTAATTATTTTTTCAATATTTCATGCATTGAGAACTTTAGGAATCTTAAAGAGAGCTGCTCTCTTTCGCACTGAAAGTCGTGCATTTTCCTGTAAACTCCGTTGCACACTCAATATGTGTTCCGGCGTCCGTGTGTGCTGGGGCCTGATCTCGGTATATTATGAGCCGAAGAAGTTTCTCGCAACCTTTGCACCCATGACCGAATAAATTTTACACTCGGCCCGTCTCTTAACGAAATTATATAGCGTGCAAACGCTTCAACTGCATAAGAATGACGGCGTTCTGACCATTGAAACAAGAAAATAAAATTCGCAATATTGAACCGTGTAATCCCGCCAAATGTCAAAACCCATTTTTTTTAATTATAAAAATGACTTTTTGAAAATATAAAAAATCTGCCACCGGCCACCCTGTATAAAATGTATTTTACTTTTGATCTTAATGGGTGACAATCAGAATGCTGATTTGAAACTACAGTCTTTGTCGGATATTAAAAATGGCTTAGGGTCACCTAGACACATTCAAGCACAGAAAGATACGCCGCCAGTCCTTCTAACGAATATTAAGGAAGTAGAACAGTTTACGGTTTGCTAAAAATGTGCAATGAAAAAATAATACCCTCGCAACTTCACCACTGGTACCGGAACTTGCCAGCCAAAGAGTGTCGTGATTATGTCCCTGAAGAAATGTCTTCTAACTCAGAAGACGTAGAGTAAAAAAGATGGACGTCAAGGGTTTTTTTTTACTCTTTTTCGTACCTACTGTATTAGTTCAATCAAAATCTGATGTCTTTATTTAAATTTTTAAAAGTTTTCACGTTTTACCTATACTAATAGTGCTTGCTGTTGTCTGGAATTATTATAATATTAAGTTCGTCTATCAACAATGAATATTTCATTATTATTTTAGTTTGAAGTTAAAAATAACGTCATTACGAGAATTTTGTGTTATTTTTGTGGTCTTGCAGACTTTATAATCTGTGAAGTAGAATTAAATAAATCTGTTTATTCGTTGTTGATTAATAAGTAATATTTATAATGCTTCTAAGTTAATAATTACGACTGATTAAACCAATTTTGTTATAGAAAACTATGTTTCCCGATTTATTTGTAATGAAAATAAAAAATAACTAATTGTAATTTCCCTTAAGAGCGAGAAAGACAAAAAGTCACTAACTACATATTTAGGCTTTTAAAAAAGTTATTTGACTTTATTGTACAAAGTTTTTAATTGGATTTAATAGTAAATACATTTAGCTAACCATTGATGTTTAATTTTTAAATCTAGAACCGAACCTATTACAATTATGGTCATTTGACTGTGTCAAAACTTTGAACCCGTTTTTCTCCGACTTGACTTTTTGTTAGTTAATGACTTCTTGCACTAAGCCGACGATATACAGGGTTACTCTGGGGGTAATTTGCAATAATTTACTCCCTGTTAACTGGGGGTCTAATGTCACTGGTTTCAGAGTTATATAACTGTATAGGTATTTTTAAAATTTGCCGTCCTTTGACCTAAAGCAATCGATTGTGAAAAAACTACTTCACCATGGGAACTAAAAATGATTTTTTTTAATAGCTGATAAAGAAAGTTCGGGGGCTTTTGATGCCAATGACGTCAAGATGACGAAATTTTAGACACAGGATGCTCTGCTTTTATTTCGCAGGTGCTTAGGTATGTATTCACAGGCTTTTTTTTTAAAAGCATAATTAAAATATTTGTTAAAAAGCAAAGCTTAATCTCGATCAAATTTCGCATAACGCAGCATTTTTTTCATCACTTATTACTAAAAATGGCAAATTGAGACAATTTTCTTTTTTGAATATCAATGCCATGATTGTATTTATGACTATTTAATGATATATTTTTTTATTACATTGTAAAAAAAGTATTTTAGTTTCCGTAAAAAAAGAAATCGGCAGCCTTATAGGATCATTCGTGCGTGTGTCTGTCTGTCCATCTCGCACAGCCAATTTGCTCCGAAACTAATTGAGTTGAAATTTAGTACACATATGTAAATTGATGTCCCAAACACAAACGTGCAAAGTCAATTTTTTTTTAATAAGGTTCATTTAGGAAATTAAACAAAAAATGTTTCCAAGCCATACAAATAAAAGTGCTCATTATGAGGATCTCTAATATATTTTTGTTATTATTGTAAAATTAATAGTTTTTATTTTATTTAAGGAATTAATTATCCCATGATCTCCGAAACTATTGAGCCTAAAGTTTTGAAAATAATACAAAATATAGTTCATAGCTATTAGATTACAGGAAAACCGATAAGAGTTCAATAAAAAAAAATATAAAAACGTAACCCTCAAAAGTCTTTGACCAGTGCGTGTTGCCAGTGATGATTTACGGATCTGAGACGTGGGCGCTAACAATGGGCCTCATAAGGAGACTTAAAGTCACTCAGAGGGCTATGGAGAGGGCTATGCTCGGGGTTACTCTGCATAATAGAATAAGAAATAATTTCAAAGAGGTGTCACTAGGTACTACTTATTAGTTTCTGACCCACTGAAAAGCCTGAACGGGGTGAATAAGTAGGCCATACTGAACAACTTTCACTATGCGGCTAACCCTGGAATCTCAAAAACATTTTTGGACTTTTCATACATTAAGTACGAGTCTTACGAGAGACACAACCAACAAAAGTCTAGAGCGTACGTTATTTAAGATTAATCATATATTCTCCACAATAATTACAATAAATTTTACACAACTGTACATCGTCACCGTAACTATGGATTAAATAGGGATTTTCGTGATGACAAGTTCCACATTGGGCGGCAACTGTAAATCCTGCGGTATGTTCATGCGAAAGATACACTGACCAGCCCCACAACACGTTAAAAAATAAAAGCTTTTTAAAAGCTGTTGGTAATGGTAATACAAAAATAGCTGTTGTTGTACGTTCCACCTAAAAATATTAAATAGGTACTTACAATCAACGTCAACAAAAATAAAATCTAACAATACAATTACAAATAAATACCACCTACAGCATTGAAGTTCCCGATTTGGAGATAACGAGTTACTTTTCGTTGTAAACTTTTGACAATGCTACGCATAGTAAGGTTAAATAGTGTACATCTTTATTTACATAATTTCTATGGAATATTGATAATTCGTCAAAATTATCTGCCATTTTGAAAAGAAAGTACATATTTTTGAAGTTTCTTGGAAATAAATTTGTGTGCAAAAAAATAATTAAAAAAAAGTAGCCAGTACGAAACAATTTCGAAAGTATGTAGAGGTATACATATCGAGGGTATTCTGGCAGACCCGGATAAGTGCACAATATTGAATAATGAAAAAAAAGTACTTTAAGTTTTGAGTGATCATAGCTTTACGTTGAAGCATAATAATATCATGATATCATTACTTGTACTTAGATATGTTATCTAAAAAGTTTTTAATACATTAATTTACCCCATTATTGTCTTAATTGTAGAGAAAAAAGGAAAACTTCGCGTCAAGGTAGTGCAGTTATTTCATTTTACCTGAAATTCCTAAATATGATGTAAATCCCTAATAACGCAAAGTATTAATACCCGATATACTAATAATGGATCACTGTACGATAGTGACTCAGTTTATGTTAAAATGACTGAAATAATCTGGTTTTTAAGACGGCAATTATACAAAACTGTTCAAAGTTATCCGTTTTTACCTGTATTTTTTCTGAAGAAATCTGTATTTCAAAATCAAATACCTCATATTTCTTTACTTATTATAATGTTATAATCAATTTATACAGTTTTAAACATTAGTACAAGGGTAATCAAAATATCAAAACATCAAAATATACAGAAAATACAGAAAATTACACATCTTCCTCGCAAGACTGCATGTTATCCTCTTCATCATCTTCAGGAACACTATTCACCGTCTTCAAATTTTTATACCAAGCCTCCAATTCCTCCGGTATTATATTATTTTTAATCAAATTTAATAAATCCTTTGTTTTCGCCTCCGATATAGGTAATGATGATTATTAAAAAAAAATCAACTCACTTGGAAATTCATCACTTTCTTGTCTTCTTGTTCGTTTAGCTCTAGTCTTTCCTTCTTTACCGGTAACGCCTATGTAATTAAAATTGTCACTCATGTCGTAGTTAAAATACATTTTTTTCTCTACCTGAACCTTAAATACCTGACTGTCGACGTTCCATTGATTCCACCGACGACGATCCATTTTTGTTAGTTTCGTGAACATCTGCGACGGCAATAGAATGTCGAATTGGTTCGCTATCATCTTCAGAAGAAGATTGATATCCTGGAATCATTAATTAAGTAATTAACTCAGCGTCTACTTACAGAAATTCTTTGTCTTGCTTGCAAGAATAATTATAACCTCAAAATGACAAAGTTAGAATATAAATACCTTGTGTTGCATTATTTTTCGTTACCAACGACACAATCCGCTTTCCTCTGGACAACATTATCACACTCACTGTTATTCTACACAAGGACACATTATATAACAGAGTATTTAAATAAAAATCTCGATAAAATGTAGCACGTGCGCTCGCGATGTTCATGCACTGAGACTAAAAACGTTAGCAAGCAGAACCGACTAAATGAGCCTTATCTGCTTTTGCAATTGAAGTGCATCATCAAAATTTATTTTTTTCTAACATGCAAATAATAACAAACTCACTTATTCTGTTCTGCTGCTTAATATTATTAGTAAATAAGTAATTTGTTTCAACAGTGAGAACCAAATAAAATTTGATATATTGATTTGTCTGTAAATATAAGATGAAATCATTAATAGATTGTTTTTGTATAAAGAGAGTAAATGGTTTTATTTTGTTATTACTATATTTTATTATTCATGTTGGGTAATAAAAGATTATATCATTTTATGCTCTTAAGATTAAATGAAAAAATGTTAGATAACTGTTTTACACTGAAAAAAAAACCATAGTAAAAGCTTCTGCAGTTATACGGTTTTGCTAGATGAATAAAGCGAAAAAAACCGAGTATGTCTATGTATGAAACTATTTTTTATTAAAAATTGCACTTATTCTGTTTTACCAGAATACCCTCGATATACGGACTCATTGCTGTTTTAGCTCTGCAAAGCAAATTAAGATTTGTTCTAAAAAAATTAAAGTCATGCTGCGTCTCCTATTTGAAAAGATCCATTTTAAGAATGAAAAATTTCTTTTCACTGCGGCAGATGTGACAGGAGCGTACTTAAACAAAGAGAAAGAGTGGGGACTGGGTTTGCATGGATCTTCGTCCATTACTTCTACTTCTAAGCCTCTGTTAAGCGTATTAATTTTTTGCAATGTATTATATCCAACATTCTTTTTTAATGTTAAAGATAGCTTTTTATAAATATGCCGTCCCTTTTCATGCAACACTAACTTCGACAACTGCTTCTTTACGTCGTTTACTACGGCAATTGATTCTGAAAGCTCAATTGATTGTCTTTCTAATTTTGTAATTGCTTGGGATAAAATTGACATGTTTTCCTTTATAAACAACAATTCTTCTTGGATGTTGTCTTTCAACAAGTTTCTTTTTGCTTCTTTAACTATTCCATTTTGATCCGGCATTACATTGATAACATTTGTTACCTCGTCAAAATGCTTCGAATAATAGAAACAGGCTTCTAACCATGTATTCCATCTTATTAAAATAGGTTCAGGGGGTAAAGCAAGATTTGGGAACATTTCTTTAAAATGATCTTTCTAAAGCTTTTGATTGCGTCGAACATATGACCCTTATTTTAAAATTAGAACATTATGGATTGTCCAATAAAGCTTTAAGCCTTATGTCTTCTTATCTAAGTGATAGAACTCAAACAGTTGTTGTAAACAAAACGCAATCTGTTGGAGCTACAGTGAAAATAGGTGTGCCTCAAGGCTCTATTTTAGGTCCTTTTTTATTTTTGGTCTACATAAATGACTTACCACCAATAGTACATGAACTTTGCGATATTGTACTTTTTGCTGATGATACTTCACTAATTTTCAAGGTAGATAGAAAAACCGTAGACTACAGTAGGATAAACGCCACTCTAGTTAAAGTACATAATTGGTTTATTAGTAACAACTTGCTACTAAATGCCAAGAAAGCTAAATGTGTTAGGTTCGCTTTGCCTAATGTTAAACCGGTAGATTCTAGTATTTTTCTAAATAACGAGTGTTTGCTAATGGTAGATAGGGCGGTTTTCCTAGGCATAACAATAGATAAAAATTTGCAATGGAGTCCCCACATAGCTGCACTGGCAGGTAAACTAAGTTCGGCAGCTTACGCCGTTAGGAAAATTAGACAACTAACTAATGTTGAGACAGCTCGCTTAGTTTATTATAGTTATTTTCATAGTGTTATGTCTTATGGTATTCTGGTTTGGGGTAAGGCAGCTGACATACAAACTATATTTGTGTTACAAAAAAGGGCCATTCGTTCTATTTATAATTTAAATTCCCGTGACTCATTAAGAGAACTTTTTAAAGAAATTCATATCTTAACTGTAGCGTCTCAATTTATTTACGAGAATATTATTTATGTTATTAAGAATTTAGATTCGTTCACCAAAAACTCAGATATACATAATTTAAATACTAGAAATAAAAATAAAATAGCTATTCGAAAATTCCGTGTCCGTAAAGTATATAAATCATTTGTTGGTCAATGCATTCATTTCTATAATAAATTACCTGAAGTAGTTTCAAAGTTACCCTTTCCAGCACTTAAAAAATATTTGAAAAGGTCGTTAATGTCTAAAGCGTATTATAGGGTCGAGGACTATCTAACAGACAAAAATGCATGGCCTACACCCGAAACTTAGTCAATAGTAATTTGTTCAAATGCAAAGGCTTTATCCTGCTTTTTCTTGTCTGGGGGACACCGTTGATGCAGGAAAACATATCGAAACTTTTATGTGGTCATCTTGCACCATCTTATATACACATATATAAGTAGGTAGTTGTAGTTATTTTATTTTATTCTTTTCTATCTTTCTCTCCCGTAAGATTTTTGGCATGTTTTCCTGCTGAACTACTGTTATTTGATATTATATTTAATTTAATACTTGTAGCTTTATATAATGCTAGATTAAGTTGTACTAGAATAAGTTTAAAAAATGACTGACTGCTGAGTTTCTTGCGGCGTTTCTTCTCAGCAGTGGTCTCCTCTTGGGAAGCGCTGGTAGTATCTTGACGTGTAAAAGTGCCCGTGCGGCCTACTTACTGAATAAATTTCTTTTATCTTTTTTTTATCTTTTTATCTTTTAAACTTGGCAATCCTAGATGGGGCTTTTAGGAATACTTTTTTGACATTTGTAATCAATTCATTGACATTTGGAAATCGCTTCTGCACAACATCAACTACTCTGTTTAGTCCGTGAGCAACGCATGTTGAATGAATCATGTTTGTATATGTTTGTTTTAGTTCTCTTCCGGCTTTTAACATGTACGCAGCTCCATCTGTACACAAAAGCAAAACTTTTTCTTGATAATTATTGACGCCTTTATAAAAACAGTCTAAGGAATCAGTTATCAGTTTAGAAATGGTCTTGCTGTCAGTTTTTTCTAGAACTTGGGTGGCAATAATATGCGGCTTACTCTCTTTATTTTTGTACATACCGCCTATTATAACATTTGCTATTTTTCTTTTGATAGCGTCTTGTGTCTCATCAACAGAAATATAGATGTATGCGTCACGCAGTCCATCATGAATTCTTTTGTATGTATTTTGATATACTTTGGGTAAGTACTGCAATCGGAGTGTAGATTCAGAAGGAACAGATACTGATTCTGCATATACTGATTTCATGCAATTTTGGATAAACAATCGAAATTCTGTGTTATCCAATTTACTCCAAGGGATATTGCAAGAAATCATAAACTTTGTCAGATCCATATTAAAATCTCCTTGGTTTGCTTTTCCGCCTACAGTCTCATTGTGTTTCTTGGAATTTAGATGTTTTCTTATGGTGTCTCTTTTTGAAGTGATTTGTAAATTGCACCATGTGCAAAACAATTCGTTTCCTACTTTTATCAAGCAGGGAAAATCTTTAGTGTATTTTGTTTTTAAATCTTCCATTGTAGCATACCTATTATTATGTACGTACACACCAAGCAATTAAATAAATTCCACAATTAAACTAACACTATTCCAAAGAACTGCAAGTTATAGTGTCTGTCAATGTGACATGCAATTGCAAATCATTTATCTAAGGTTATCGCTTCTCGTAAGGCCAATAAGGTTATGTACTTATTTGTAAACAAAAAGTTTTAATTGAAATTGAGAATATACACTTAAAAGGCGAAAATTCAATTGCATTATATAAACATCGATATCAAGAAGGTCGATAAAAAATCATTCACACTCTACTGAAAAACAATATTTATGCGATAAGATAACGGAGTCTATTGATGACATCTGTTTTGTTGAAATCGGGCATCTGTTCAGTCTTTAAAAGCGAACAAAGAACCATTTATTCACGTTAAAACAATTCCTTTCTCCTTTGGCAGTCGGGTAAAATCGAAAGAGGTTCTCAACTCGTCAGAATTGGATTCTTTTATATTATGATCGGAACCGTACATAAAATTCAACATTAACCTTAACTTATGCCAACTTCATACATTTTGATGGATTTATTTATTACTCTCGTAAAATGCAGGTTGATTCAAGCTGACACAGTTTTTAATATTTTAAAATTGAATGTTTTTTTATACGCACCCATGACTTGAGGTATAAATGTATAGGCTTATAACATTAATACATTTTGTCGAACATGGTCAGAAGTGTAATCTCTGATCTCTTTCAAGAACAACCTCAAAGAGTATCTGATTGGCCTTCAATTATCCAAAACAAAGCAGCTGCACTGTGTCAGAATTGCACTGTCGCTTTCACATAGTTTAATTTTATCTATTAAAGCACCTCTTTGTGTATGTTTATCCAATTTATCCCATTAATCTGTTTATTTATTTATTTATTTGGGCATTTTGTTTACAGTTCCCATAATTCAGTTACTTTACCTATACCTACGCTCTTATACACATACATATGAAACAAACAGCAGCGCTTTCTCCTCCGCCTGGTCATGGTTGCCCTGAAAATCAGCGTCACGGCATTTATACGTCTGACACTATGATGACTGCACCCAAATATTATGTTCTTAACTGTCTCATTTTATTATTTTATTTTATTATTGTTTTGTGTTTTGCACCCAATAAACGATTTTGATTTGAAGAAAAGAAGGCATGAAGGTTCTTGTTTGTGGCTCCCTACATTATTACTTCTTGGCCTAGGCCAAGAAGTAATGTATGAGAATCCTAAAAAAAACATATTTGGCCGCTGTTCGAATTTTTTAAATTTGCTTGCTAACTAAACCGAAGAAGGAAAAATTACATACTTAGTGCCAATCACCACTAGACACCATATATTGCGACATTAAAAAAAACAATAGTAGTTTTTTTTCCTCCAGTATAACTAGTTATCTCCGAATTTTTTTATTTCCTAACAGGTAACTGGTAAATAACAGTTATCTGTAAAGACAGTCTATTCCTTGGAGATAACTAGTTATCTCCGAATATTTTATTTTCTTCACAGATAACTGTTAAAAAGAACATTTATCTGTGAGGACACATAAATTGCCCCATTTTTTAAATATTCAAATGTTACC
This sequence comes from Acleris sparsana, assembly GCA_923062465.1. Classification (NCBI taxonomy): domain Eukaryota; kingdom Metazoa; phylum Arthropoda; class Insecta; order Lepidoptera; family Tortricidae; genus Acleris; species Acleris sparsana. The sequence goes on along the minus strand of OV281285.1, from coordinate 43,421,866 downwards.
CATATAATATAAATCAAACGGACAAATAAACGCATTTTATTTCGAATTGAAATTAATAAATATTGTATTTAACATAAACATATGTATCTTGATGTTAGTAAACAAATTTTTTGTTTAGTGAAATTTTTGTTTGAATGAGATTTGGATATGCCATAATATTTAGCGTCGTCTCTCAGAACTTTTAACAAATGAGGCAAGGTAGGATTATTTCACCGTTCAGTCAGGAGTCCCATCCTTCCAATCTGTTAGTGATGCGATTCTGTTCTTTGTAACAACACCATATACACTCGAGAGCAAAACTTTCGGGTCACTAACATAAATTGCAATATCTCAAAAACTAAAACAGCTACCCTAATAAAATAAATTGAACTGTTAAGACAAATTGATCCTCCTTAATTACAAGTACTAAAACTTGTTGGTAATAACATTAAAAAAATATTTAAACAAAATGATCGTTTTTGAAATATAGAAGCTTTCCCATTTTCTTTTTGTTTTTGGTTTTGTTTTCGTTCTGTCATAAAATGCATATGTAAAAAGGGTCCCAAATATTCAGTGGTCATTATTAATGTAATGGTTATGTCGCTTACATTCGAAGAATGTACGAGAATCCTTACAATACTGGAAAACGGCCGAACCCAGCGAGATACAGCAAGAATAGGCGGAGTGACGTTGTCAACAGTACAGCGTGTTCTTCAGCGGTTGCTAGAAACTGGTTCGAACTTACGCAGACCAGGAGGAGACCGACCCAGGTGTACAATGGCACGGGAGGATCGATATCTAGTCAATACTATGCTGCGAAATCGGAACCGAAACTGCATTGACGCAACAATTTTTACGGCTTGGTGGGAGCAATCCTAGTGCTTGGACTGTAAGACGGCGACTTGTTGAAGCTAATTTAAAAGTTAAAACCCTTTAGGCCTGCAAATGGCCCTAAACTGAAAAAGCAGCATCGCACAGCAAGACAAATTTATGCACGCGAACACTCAGATTGGACACCTGAAGATTGGTGAAGACTTGTGTTCTCAGACGAATCAAAGTTTATGCTGTATCAACACGACGTTAGGGTGAAGGTGTACAGAAGGCCAGGAGAACGATTCATGCAAGCCTGCATTGCAGAAATGGCTGCGTACGGTGGCGGTTGGGTACTCGTGGGGGCTGGGATTTCTGCAGAAAGCCGAACAGAGCTAGTACTGATCGAAAACGGTACACTAAATGGCGTAAGATACATGGAAGAAATCCTAAATAAGCACGTCGGTCCATTTACGGCAACACTAGGTGAAAATGCTATTTTCATGCATGATAATGCCCGTCCCCATACTGCTCGTGTAGTATAAGACTACCTGAACGATACGGGTATTCACCGCATGGAATGGCCGCCCTGGAGCCCATCGAAACTCACTCCGATCGAGCACGCGTGGGACGATTTTGGGCGACGAGTAAGACAACGAGTACCTCCTTCAATGAGGCATTGCGAGCTCAAAAACGCGTTGGTAGAGGAATGGGAGAACATTCCCCAACTGTGCTTCAGAAACTTGGTGTACAGCATGTCGAATCGCATCGCAGCTGTGCAGGCAGCACGTGGGGGTAATACCAAGTATTAAAATGTGTCAAAATTAGATAATAATATAAAAAAATCATTATTTTCAATTTTGGTTTTTCAAGCAAGTGGATGCCATTTTTACTTTTTATTTTTTATAAAACTAAATGAACATTGAGTATTAAATGTAATGCGTTTTATTTAAGTGTCATTAAATTGTCTTTAAAGTTTAATTTATTTTATTAGGCTAGCTGTATTCGTTTTTGAGTTATTGCAATTTATCTTTATGACTCGAAAGTTTTGCTCTCGAGTGTATTTCGAAACCCGCGACGATTCAACCAGTACATGAGTACATATACATATTAAATTACTGTGTGATTGCGAATTCATTTTTTGCACTTACAGCCAAGATGTATCATTCTATAGGCAAAACAGCAAGGGCTGAACAGCGGCTCACGTGACGTCTATTAACCTTCGATTTCATGCCACCTAATATTTTTGCTTTTCTTCTTCGATTAGATGAGAAATGATAAAAACAACCTTTTACTTTAATGTCCGGAAACACTTTTGTAATTGAATTTCTTAACGATACTTTCAAGTCCATCGTAATTTTTTCCGTGTCCCAAAGCGGGATTTTAGATTTTATTATTTCAAATATTAGTTTGTAACTACGAGTATTCTCCTTTTTTGGCGTCATTAGAGCATACGCTAGAGATATTATATTGGGAAACTCAATTTCGTTACCAGTTTCTCGCGGCGTTTCTTCTCTGCAGGGATCTTCTCTTGGAAAGAGCTGGTAAATTCTTGACGTGTGAAAGTGCCCGTGCGGCCTACTTACTGAATAAATGACTATTACTTTACTCAGAAGTAACAGCTTTTAAAAGTGCCATCCTCTTAAAAATGTTTTATATGTTGCCATGTACCCTCTCACCTCTTCGGGTGAAAATACTAATATTCTATTTAAACTGTCGTTAACATCGGAGTAGTCTGCTAACAGGAATTTGTAATGCATGGCAGGTACGACCACATCTTCGGTATTTTTGTACACACTCTTCGGTACATTAAGTGCTTTGTTTATTATGGTGTACAACCCTGTTTTCACGGCTGAAATTTGTGGTATCTCCTCTACAAAATTGACCCCTTGATTTTGTAAATGACAAACTGCATCGAATTAACCTTTGAGTCCAATTCTTTTCGTATCAAACTTTTATTTTAATTCGTAACGTTATTTTCCTCGTGTTGTTTCTTTTTAACTATATCTTTTTCACTTGATAAGGTTATACAACCACTGCATTGTTTATTACAACAAACCCAAAATTGGTGACCATTTCTGTAATCCTTTCGCTTGTGGTACTGGTAGCCGTCACTGAGTAAAATATAGCCTCCTTTCCCAGAATAAACTAATTAGACTGCTGCCGGAGTACTTTCTGCCATATTTCAGTAATTGTTTGCACTTTAAGAATATGAAAGTATAATATGAACTACAGACTATTGTGATATGAAATGGATAGTATTTACTCGATACTCAATTGTTAGGAAAACGTCATTTAGATATCACACGTATGTAAACAAGTACAAAGTCAGCGTTATCTGGGCTTATTTAAAGACAGCAGGCTAAACTGAAAAGAACACAGTAATTAAATATATATGCAACAAGTTATGAGGTGTTTTAGTTAAATTTAATTTAAAAAGAAAAATGTTCCGTATCACGCATTACTTCTTATACTTATACTTATACTTTTACTTATACTTATACTTATACTTATACTTATTGTAATGCGTTTTGTTTTTTCTGAGACATAGCGGTTCTGCCCGTCGTCTACTGGGACACAATGCTGCAAAAGGTCTTGAAATTGCTGTTTTGTTACGGGAGATATGATGCTGAAATCTTCTTCTGAAATGTTGTCTACGTCAAAATCATCACTTTTTTTTGCTTACGTAAAGTTTGTATGAATGAACTTAATTCAGGACCGGCAAGTCTATAACGTCGTAACAACAGCGTGGGCTTTAATTCTGTAAGTAGAAGCCCGGAAGTATTCAAGTGTCCAGGACAACATCGAGATGATGCGGGGACATAAATATTTAATTCGATGAAGACGTTTGTTCTTGCATTGAGGTTCAATCGGGGATGGTTTTCTGGTGAGTTGCAAATCATGCAAGTATTGCTCGACCTTTGCCTCAGAACGTTCAAGATAATACAATCAGATTCGCGACTCAACTCCTCCAACTCCGTATTTAGCAATCGGTCACAATTAATACATACACGGGACTCATTGGTAAACTCAGCCGGGATGTTCATATTTTCTCTGTATGAAATCGCAATCTGAATTTTTTCTTCGTTATCTTCCGGTATCCGCCGCAGTGCACGAGGAACATAGGCATTATTGCAGTCAAAGCAATGTCCTCTACCTAAGAGTAATGCCATTCTACTATACTCGTATTTGTAAATCTTACCTCTAAACCTTACATATCATTGAATGTATATTCACATTATTATCAATATGTTATTAATAATCTAGAAATGCACGTGACGTACATTGCAGTCATTTTGTCTTACTAAAAAAAGCCAGGTTATCGCAACATAGGTTTAATATTATGTCAATGGTTTAAAATTTAATCTTATTAAAGTACTGATACTTTGTTATCTAGTTTAAAATCAGTCGAAACTCTGAAACGGACTCGGAAACAGTGGTAGCACCCCTACAGACTTTTGTTCAGGACTTTGAAATCTATAACATATCAAAATCTCTGAAAATTGAACTGAAACCACATTTTTTATACTTTAGGTCCGAGCGTCGTTTGGCGTTCATTACCGCGAATGTTATATTGATTTAAAATTTGACATTCGCGGTACTGAACGCCGAACGACGCGGGGTCCTTTCACATTCAGATAATTTTAATGTAGCCTATGACTGAAGTAGTTACAACGAACCTAACCACGTATAATTTATTAAAATTGCTAGCCCTTTAGTAGTTACGATGGGACATAGAGTCGGACATATATTACTGGTCAAACACAATATAACCCTCCTTTTGGGTTTAACCGCAGTTGTGTAAAAATGCTTATTTTTGTTTGATGTTTCGAGTCATATTTAATGTATGGCTGGCAGAGCTGGGTGTATTTTGCCCACTATCCTTTGCAATGATATTATTTTTCGAAAACAGGAACGACACGTTGATGACACGCTGATGAAGCCGGTGATCACGCGGTCCGACGTCAAGAACCCGTTGAAAAACGTTCCCAGCATTTTGGATAACCATGGCATAAGGTATAGTTATTTCACGTTTAAATACAACTTTTACTTTTTACCTTTCTCCCAAATAATTCCGTCACTAACTGCACGAGGGACTCTAAGGGCTGCGTTTTCAATCTCCAGATAACACAATCTGTCAGGTAAATTGTAGCTCTATCCTTTTCCTTGTCATAAGAAACATAGGACAGAGCTACAATTTACCTGACAGATAATGTTATCTGGAGATTGAAAAATCAGCCCTAAATTTGGAAATAATTATTCCTTGAATACCTTAAGACAGCAGTGTATTGTTTTGGAATATCGATACTTAAGTAAATAGGGAGACAAGCAGAGAAACTACAACTAAATGATGTCGCTGGCGACCTGAATTAGTTGATACCCCCTCCCTTTACTGACTGTTTTTAATTGCAGCGACTAATGTTGGTCGTCACTGTTTAATCTTCCGTTTTTACTTTAGTCACGTAGCGCTGTTTGAGTTAACCTTCTCGTATTATGAATTTTTGTCTTACGAAAAACCTCGTTGAACCTCACTGCGTATGAAACCACGAAATTAATTTATATAAACGAAACCCAAACATGCACAGATGTAGTAATTAGAAATTGTACTTGATCGGAAAAAAACGTTTTGGTTGAGCAGTTTATTTGGTTTGCAAATATTATATTTGAAGACACAAGTGGATGGAAAGTATGTGACATTTTTAAATTTGTACCGAAAAATTATAGTTTATGCAACAGTTGCATAAGAGAGGTCAAAAAAGACGAGCGGCGTATGTTACGATGTGAGCCGAAGGCGAACACTAAGTTATACACCGTTGCATACAATACTTTTCTACTACTAGGTTTCAAATAAAATGCATAAGTAATTAAATTAAACGCGATATTAACTCGACAAAAATAAAGGTGCCAATTTTTTTTTTTTTTTGGGCCTTGATTCTGATCCTTTAAGCCATAGGTACCTTACTAATACGAACGAAACACAGAACAACAAACGAGCGGGAAACATGAAAACCACAAAATGTGTACATGGTAACTTTTTTTAAATTGACGTTTGCTTGCCATGTTTTATATTTAAAAAAGTTTTTCTTAAGTTGGCAGTGATACACGTTTGTTTAAAGTTTTGATTTTGACATAACTTTAAACAAAACCTTGAATTCTATGAATTACTGTTGGTAAAAAAAAATTTGCTGTAAAGTTTGTGTTTACTGCTTAATACTTTATCCTAGGTTTAGTTAAATTTGACAGCTAGGCGTGTCGTTTTGGCTCAAAAAAAGTACAAGCGCGTTTATGGGGCACAGACTAGATAAGCTTTTCTACAGATTATTCTACGGACATATTACGGATGTTCGTGACTATACACCGTGTTTTTTTTGATTTACGATAACTTCGGCATATTACTAGGTATATCCATAGAAACTAATTGGTAGATTAGATTTTTAAATATAGCAAAAAATTTTGTTCAGTTTAGAACAAAATAATGAAATCTTTTATCTTTGGTCATTCTAAAAGGGCCTTTAGAGTTAACTAATAATCAGTGTCAAATACGTCTATGTTGGCGTGACATACACACACAAGTAAAGATAACACTTGACAGGTACAACATTGTCACTTTAGATTGACGCGTATACAAACCTAACAATTGGAAACTCTTTACTCATAAGTATTTTAAGAAAAATGTTGTTATCAATTAAGAGCCTTTTTACACTAGTTTAACGTGATTAACTGATTAAATTTACAAATTAAATAATTTTGAAACCGTTAGACTTATCATTTGTCTGTCTTCGGGAAATTAACTTTGTTTGACCTAAATAACGTTCCCTTAAAGTTATCGTAAATAAAAAAAAACACGGTGTATAAATGACAGATGGGTAATTATCTCAACCACATTTTTTGAGCGGCGGACGTGATAATTGGGGTGCAAAGTACAGTCAGCGTCGGAGAAAAGGGACCCCCCAAGACTAAAGATTATCGCACGTAGGCGAACGTCACGTGACGTTCGCCGTGAGCGGCTAGCTTCCCCCGCCCCGCATCCACCTCATCTCTACCTCTGCCCGAGCATCCCCCGGTAACATTCAAATATCATAATTTCTATATTTTGTTATTTGGCTTCTGGTCGAACCGAATACCAAGAACTTACAAAAAGACATCACACGACACATGCCCTTGTTCGGTATATGGCAGATTCTGTATTGGACAGATTCTGCGATTGGGCAGATTCTGTGTTGGACAGGTTCGCGATTAGGCAGTTTCTGTATTGGACAGATTCGTGACTGGGCAGATTCTGTATTGGACAGATTCGTGACTGGACAGATTCTGTATTGGGCTGATTCGTGACTAGGCAGAATCGCTACTCGGCATAACCTTGGATAGGACAGATTCTGAATTCGATAGAAATGTGATTGGCCAGAAGTACAGTTAAGATGATAATAAAATTTAGGTATGTTAAAAAAAATAACTTATGGTAAACTTTCCATATTTAATGTCAGTAATTAATCCATCACCACAGGAAAATAAAAACACAACCATAGGTACTTAATTTTAAAATAAATTTTAAATTATAAACAATTATTACTTATATGATCTACTTTTTGTATATTATGCAGTTTATTTTGCATAATCGTTCCAGACATTCTGACACGCTTTATTTCGTTATTTAAAATTGCTTGAACAATTATGTCTACCTGTTTATTTTTTCTATCAATTTCGAGTTACGCCGCTTTCCTTTACAATAAATTAGATTTAATAACACAGCACAACTTTTACAAGTTTTGAATCGTCATATCTCCGAAACGGTGGCTCATAGGAGAAAAAAATTACGACAATTTAGATAGATAATTGCATGATCTTCAATCAATCCTTTATTACATACTTTTATCATAAAACTTACCGTTTGGATGGAAAATGCAAAAAACCCATATTCGAAGCGAACTTTGAACCTGAACTTTTTTCGCAAACGATCGATGGGGACTTTTGACATTTTATTTATAATGATGTTCAGAACATTCGTACTAATTTTCAGCTATATGCGTAATAATGTAATCTTTCCCGTAGATTTTAGGCTAACTCGACCAGGCTATAAGCTCATAATAGTAGGCTTGGTGGTATATATGATTAGGTGCATAAGACTATTGTTCCTTACTGTACTACTTCTGCCAAATGGCGAATCTGCCAAACGGCGATTCTGTCCAATAGAGAATCTGTCGAGTAGTGAATCTGCCTAGTCGCGAATCAGCCCAATACAGAATCTGTCCAGTCACGAATCTGTCCAATACAGAATCTGCCCAGTCACGAATCTGTCCAATACAGAAGCTGCCTAATCGCGAACCTGTCCAATACAGAATCTGCCCAATCGCAGAAGCTGTCCAATACAGAATCTGCCATATACCGAACAAGGGGACACATGTGCGGTTGAGGATTCGAACCCGCTTCACCAGCCGCTGCTAGTCGATTAACTTACGATCCATAAATCGAACAATGTTGATTTGTTTATCTTCTAAACGTTATGGTTTAAATTGCAACTTCCACCATGTTCCACTCCTTAATTTATTATTAGGTTGAAATTAGTATATAGATAGATATGCTTTCATCTTTGTTACTGATTGTTGCATCTACCGTCATTTTATTTCATAAAGGTATCGAAGATTGCTGTATTATACAGCGACTTAAAGTTGAAATTAGAATAAGTAGTTTACTTACTCGAAATTGTTCACCGCATTTATTGTTTTGTGATTGAGGGTAACTTTATAATGACTTCACAAATTATTACGATTTGTGCCGATCCGCTTGTGGATCTCTCTGCTTGATAATATTATCCGATTTAATAATCCTTAAAATGGTTTGAAAACTACTTCTTTGAAGGCTAAGATTGTTGTTCTGTGGGAACAGGAGCAATCTAATAAGAAAATAGCACGAGATATGGGAATAACGGTAAGAATAATACGATAGCTTATTTATTTCATAAATTATTTTACCTATATGAATACCTACTGAGATTATACCTATATGATTATTTAAGTATGTTTTTCTAATAATTTATGTTTTTTTTAAATCTGCAGAGAAATACAGTTCGTAGGTGGATACAAAGGTATCAAGCGACAGGTGAAGTGAACTGTGCCCGCCAAGGCCCTCGCCCAGTTGCTTACACCGAGGAATCGGAGCGACACCGTAACATAGTGCAAGTTCACTCAGAGGCACGGCACCCTTCAAAACAACACGCTCAACTGCTGAGACTTATATGGAGTGTCGCTTAGCACAGTTCGGCGACACCTGCATGCTGGGGTATTCATAATTATAAACCAGCCAGAAAAATTAAACTTACTGAGAAACATCGCATCGACAGAGTTTGCCACTCGGTAATTAAATTGACGAAAAATGTTTTAAATCAGATAAAGATGACCAAAAAATTTTATGGAGAAGAACTGGGGAGAGGTTTAACCCTAAAAACGTTTTAGACCTTAGGACAAGCGGGCGATTAACATTAGGTAAATAACATTTTAATAATATTATGTTCAATACTATATATATATATATATATGAATATTGAAATTGATTTTATGATCGAACGAAACGTGATTAAACAAACAAATGTAGCGTCAGATGTTCGTTCAGTTTCACTCCAGCAATAGACGGTGAAAGATTTGTACCATCTTTCTGCGTCTTCCCGCTAAGCACATAAGTATCTAATTTTGGTGGTATGAAATACACTTTATTAATCGTGATAACTTAGATAAGTCATTATTTCGCAAAAAGTTTTGTTGTGTGATAGTTTTTTCAAGTATGTTCTATTCTATTGACTTTTACGTATATTAAATGTTATAGAGTAGATTATATAAGATGACTGTTTTCAGGCTACTGGGGATAGATGTCTTCCATGGGCCCAGGCAAGCTGGTGGAAATAGGCGGCCGCATGAACAGTGAGCGATTCCTGGAGGTGTTGAAGGACGTGATGCTGCCGTCAGTGCGTGTTGCGTATCCTGTAGGCCAAATTTACCTGATGCAGGATAACTGTTCTGTGCATCGCTCCCGCCTTGTTCAGGAATAGCTCTCTTTCCAAGAAGAGATAACGGTTTTGGACTGGCCGTCAAAAAGTCCGGACCTAAATCCGATAGAGTACTTGTGGGGTCAGATGGTTTTAAACTGGGATTCCAGTGAGATAAAAACGAAAAACAATCTGGACCAAGAGGTCCAAAGAACTTGGGAATTGATGCGAAGTAGTGATGCGTGCAAGATGCGTGAAACAAAATGGTTTTAAGTATGCCAAATCGGATTCAGGGAGACAGTAACGGCTATCCTCTCCGATATTAATACTTCCGAGTAGCATTTATTTGCATTATATTGGGTATTTGTGGTTTTGTGACCACTTTGGTTTATTTTTAAATTTTTAACTTACGATAACTATATGGTTAGGTGAAAATTTATAAAAATACAAAAGTGGGCACGAGTTATGGTTCCTTATCCTATAGTTAATTTAAAATAAACAAAGTTTAGTATCATTAATTCATAATTCTCCTTCTTTATTCATGTGTAGCTGACACACCATCTGACCCCACGCGTTACCTATACCTCTATTTAAAGTTGCGTTAAAATAATTATAACAAATTGTGATAAGTGATGACAACAGAAAGATGTAAATTGCTATACTATATTTATAGATTAGCATGTTGGTTCTTTCTTAGTGATTCACACGCACAATAATTCAAGTTCGCAGTTTTGATAAACTACATATATGTTTATTGTAAGTAAGTTATTATATTCCTAGGAATATCTACAAGCACACCGTTCTCTAACACTTATCTATTTTGTGAAATCTTATTAAAAAGTTAATGAACAAATAACGGTTACGCATAACATAATATTAGGCATAGATAGAAACTGTATAGTTGTAATTATATTTTAAAGCCCTACAAATGTAATATTATAATTAGGACCTCTCAATGTATTTTTCTCGATATAATTATTAATCTGTAAATCCGTAGTTAAGCTATTTGAAAATAAAAAACTATTATGATTGTATGATTATTATTATGTTATAATTTAACATAAGTTACGCAAATATAGCGTAAACTTAAATGTATATTTTCTCACAATATGCCTATTTTTTTAAATACTTATCTAAAATATATTAATTTAAAATAGTTAACATAAGAAAGCATTATTGAAAATGTAAAAATGCAAAAAGCAGACATGTCCCCCTTGATGGATTTGAACCAGCAACCCTCGTTACACCTGTCCGACAGAGTAGCCACTCGAACAAGACTAAGTTACCTTCGATATAAGTCGTCAAAAAATTTAAACAATTTTGTTTGTTTCCCAGGGGGGTATCCTTTTCTCTGCAGCCGGCTGTACATGTATTGGAAAACTATTTATTTTATAAATAATCTTACTCAAAGTAACATATTGAGCAAAAGTTAAAAATATTATTAACTTATTATATTTATCGTAAAAAAATATTTTCAATCCAAAATTAATTTTGGTGTCGTGTTCTGTACTTCCCGCATATACTGATATGTCGTGGTACAAACTTATTAAGCCTCAACTAGACTTATATTTTAGTTATCTGTATTTCTTATTAGTTGAGGTATTTTAAAAAGTATCAATTATTGCATTTGCAAGTAAAAGGAAACTGGGAGCAGTGTAAATAAAACTGTCCAAGCGAAATAGTTAATTTTGGTGGTGAATATTGAAATTGATTTTATGATCGAACGAAACGTGATTAAACAAACAAATATAGCGTCAGATGTTCGTTCAGTTTCACTCCAGCAATAGACGGTGAAAGATTTGTACCATCTTTCTGCGTCTTCCCGCTAAGCACATAAGTATCTAATTTTGGTGGTATGAAATACAGTTTATTAATCGTGATAACTTAGATAAGTCATTATTAAGCAAAAAGTTTTGTTGTGTGATAGTTTTTTCAAGTATGTTTATGGTGTCTTTTTAACTGTAACGAGTTAAGTTTATGTTAAACTAAAACATTTGTTATTAATTTTAAAAAAATGTTAAATTTTTTAATTTTGGTGGTACAATTTTGGTGGCTTTTGCGAAACACCAAAATTATTTAAACAACAAATAATCATTATTTATTATATTAGAAACTTACGGTTTGGATTTTCAAAAATAACAAGGAAGATTCCCTAACGATTATATTTTAATTAGCCCGATATGTTATTATTGATCGTGAGTTTTTCTAAGAAAAGTAATTTTGGTGGATAATAACAATTTTGGTGGTACATAATTAGTAAAATCGTTATATCTTTAAAAACACTTGGTATAATTAAAGGGCCATTTTAACACTGTTTTTATAATGACTAATGGCGTCACTTAAATGTTTAATTGTAATGCATATCATAAGTTTTCTACAATATGTAGTACCCCAACGAAATGTTAAGCACTTTAGTACATTGTCACAGTAAACTTCCAACAGAACATCAAATGACACACATGACAATGACAATGACATTCACAATGACAAGGTTTTAAGTATGCTCAACATTTTTATTGGGTGAGTACAATATGGCCTATATTTTCAAGCTGTAGATAATTTTATTTTTGGTTCTTCGGGATTATTCGAAAGTTCGAAACAAATAACTGTGTGGCGCAGTGGCGGGCTTGCGGGCGCGCCCGCCACAGCGCGGAATACTCACACGCAGGGACCGGAACCGCTTACCCTATGAAGGGTTTTCGTTAGGGTATATAATTGAATGGTTTTTACAAACCCTAACGATGCGATAAGCATATCTTTGACTTACCCCAGTGAAACGCTATCCCATACGATACAATTAATTCGACTAAGCGCTTACCAATTCCTTAAAACCCTCGTTAGGCTTTCCATATGAAGTGTTTATTGAACGGCTTCAAGCTATTTTAATCTCTACGTGCAGTCCATACAAATTATTTTTGCATGGAGGTTTTTCGGTCCGTGCTCACACGTTACACTGTAGGTTGTAACACTTAGAGGTCTAGATACTATTTACCTACAACTGCACTAACCTGTTTCTCCTAGGCATTCCAATTTGTTTACACACTGTAACTCTTAGACACATACTTAGAGGAACATTACCTCGCTGTTTTACCATTATGTCCTCGCCACAAGGCATATTTCTACATTTGTTTCAATAATAATAGCAAGCCGGCTATTAACCTCATAATAGCAAGCCGGCTCATAATAACTTTCTTGATAGTTCTTGTATGTGACGTTTTTTTCTTAACTACATACATGACAAGGCTAACTCTCAAGCATGACGTTTATAATTAATAATTATCTTCAATCACGCTTGATTAACTTTCAAATGTAATTCCTTCTAATAAAATTGATATTTTTTACTTAATTTAATTTTAATATAGAATTATCTCTTCAATCGATTTAACCCATGGAACGAAACGCAGTTTGAGGTGCGTTCAAATACTTGCCGTTCGGTTTCTTTCATCATAGAATATGGAGATACGGTGTTTGTTGTAACGTATGAGTAAATAAGGAACACAATTGATAACTAATTTAAGTACTTTAATAACAATAAAAACATTTCATTAACTATTTAAGAAATACTGCATAAATCTTTTGACACTTCAGTTTTGTGTTTGTTTACTTCAAAATGTCGTCTTTGACGACCGACTCCCTTGACCGCAATCGGGATCAATTCGTCAAGATATGAACACGTCAAAGAAAACCTCTGAATTTACCGATCGCGCCATCCGGCTTTGTCCAAGGCAGACTTTTCCTAAATTAGATTTCTTTACTTAAATGGATTTACTTAATCCAAATCTCAGTGTCTACTGTTCAACAATAGTCCTTTTTTTGTAGACACCTAATTACATCACAGCATTCTACTATGAATATTTTCACTTGAACGTTGACTCTTGCCTTGTACCGTAAAACAAACCCACGGCTAGTGGGTTTATTTTGTTTTTGTTTTTCTCTTGGTTTTTGTTTTTACTCTTAGCTTCTTTCTTGGCTTGAGTTTAACGTATGTTTCTGCGTAAGGAGGGTGGAAGCCTTTCAAAAGTATTTCACAGAGGCGACTCTTTTTCTCGCTAATATGCTCTTCGTCGCGGCTTCTGGCTACCAGGACCGTGGAATACTTCTGCACTCAAAACTATTTAGCCTTCATTCCACCGTACATGCAAGGATTCTACTGATCACCACTTGCGGAGACGGTGAGCAATGACTATCCAGTATACTTGACTCTAGTGCTGTTGAATTACGCAGGTATTCCTCATGAAGAAGACAGCGTGAGTACCTTAGCTACTTATTTAATTTCCATGTTGCTCCAGTCAATTTAATTTCTAAGAGATAAACCTTGCTTTAAGGTCGTGTTTAGATATACTTGATCTAAGTGAGCATACAGGTTAAATAAATGTAGTTTATAAAAGATGGATTTTTATTTGAACCCTGATTGTTTTGGTAGCCATACCCCTGGGGGTAAGATGGTACTGGACTATATGAGTGCTGAGCACTACATGCTTTCAACTTTTATTTTTCCATTCCGTCCAACTAAACGGATCAACTCACAAAAATATATATTTCAAAATCAAATTTATTTATCAGAGTTAACGGAGCTCCGCTGTTGCGGAGAAGGTCTTTTGTGGAGACCGACAGAGGCCTCACTCACATCGACAATCACAACCATAAGAGTACTGGGAGGCTGCTCGGTGGCGGTCGGTAGACGCGGAATCACGGCGGAGATATTGGCGACACGCCGTAGCGAAGCGCATGCCGCACCCACAAATCAATTGTCCCTATTTTAGACTCCAAATGTCCTCCCCAAATTGTTAATGAGACAAAAGCGCCACCATTACTGCTGGATCGGCTTGAGCCGGTAAGAAAAAGTTTTATGTTCATGCAATGAGATCGAAAACGACATCGTTTCATTCGCAACGCTGAATCGAGCCAGGCCGAGCCGAGCGACGCTTTTTTCACTCTTACTGCACGGAAATAAAACTTTTTTTTAGCGGCTCAGGCAGATTTTGCGTGGATAGGTCTGGGGGAGACCCTAAGGTTGCAATTCTAGATTCAAATTTTTGTCATTACACTTGATTGTAATTAGGTACCTGTTTTTAGATATAACGTAACTCTTTTATAAATAGAGTCTGTACACCTGTCGTAGGCGACGACAGTCGGGTAACGAGATCCAAAATTTCTTTCAAGATGGTTCACAAAATCTCGTTTAATTATCAGAATGTAGGCACTTGATAAAAAATCCTCCCTGACGACGTTGGGGTACATGGTACCAAGGCCAGACTAAAAACTCTTACGCTTACGGCGTACCATGCTTCACCACCCAATTTTACAAGCGTTGTCTAGAATGAGTTTCAAACATGACGCACCTCCGGGATCTTACTTACTAACACCATAGTAGTAGTGCTAATGGATACTCCGTTCCTTTCACTCGCCAATCGTACCGAAGTCGAGAGAAAGTGTCGGAGCAAGCGTAAATTTTGAATTATGATTTTGAAGTAGCCCAGTGTTCTGAACATTCTAACGTCGTGACAACTCTGTTATAACACTACCTACCTAAATATAACTCATTTATCTTATAGAATAATAAACTACGGCTTTAATTAGTCTTGGATTAATATCTAAAATCAAATTCGAAATAATTGAGAATACTTAATTGAACAAATATTTTGGACATGCTAAATTAAATAAGGGCAGAAATGGTCATGGTCCTGTGTCTTAATCAAAAGACTATGGCGATATTGGCTGGACATTATCTGTATTAAATATCAGACCATGATGGTGGTCGACAGGTTTATGTTAAAATTGTGAGTTAAAAATGGACTTAATATTAACCCCTGAAGCGTCGGCGAATAATAGTTTCACATATTTAGTATGGAACGTACGGCATGTCGCCGTTAGCACCAACATCCGAGCGGTTAATCATTTGTGCATTATTGATTTCTCCTTTTGTTTCAGAAATGTCAAATCGGATACTAAAAATTTATACTCCAGCTTCAGAAAAAACACTAAGTTATTGGTACGTTACACCGATTTTTTTTCTGCCTATATGTTTAGTAAAAACCGTCCAAGTGCGAGTCGGACTCACACACCGAGGGTTCCGTGTCACCGTACAGTAGAAATTGTTATTTTCCGATTTAAATTCGATTATGACCCGAGTCAGCGCGAGCCCAAGTCACACTTGAACTTTCTTAGTAAGTATTTGTTGTTTTTCTTTTAGTTCAACATCTAAAATCATTTGACGATTTTGACGATGTTGACGCTTGTATACACTGTTTTCACGATACAACAAAAATAAGTTGAAGAACCGGGCAAGAGTTGGTCGGACCATGCTGAGAGTAGGGTTCCGAAGCTAAAAACACAAAATTTATCTCAAAAAAATTGATGTGGAAATGTGAACTAGCAAAAGAGTGTATCTTCATGGCACTTACGTCCTTTTGTTGAGAAGAGCAGTGTTTCGGCAATAAATTTAAAACGGTGTATCTGATCATCTTAATAATATTTTTTAAATATAATTATTGCTCAAAATGTGGTAGGTACTTTTTGTAGCTGTATATCGTGCGGAAAGTTGAACTTTTTCGAACTTTTGCTTTTTAGTTTTCCTATTTCACACTTAGTGCGTTTTACCTTGAAATTTATTTTTTTATATGCTAAGCCGTGCATCCAGCCAAAGAGTTTAAATAAAGTACCAGGAGCGCAGAGGTAATTAGGAGGGTACGGTAGCACGGTGTAACTTTTCAAAAAAACTGCTTAGGAGCCTTACACTAGAAATATTTGTTTATTATTTAATGTACAAGCTAAGTAGCAGCTTCTACAAGGCACCAAAGAAGAAAGGGCAAAGTATGTAACTGGGTCTATGAGCGGCCAAGGATAGTTTTAATATCTGACGATGTTCTCGTAGCAGTCTGATTTTTTTTTTAATGTTAAATTCATTGTTTTATATCATGCTAGGTTAAGCTTTATAATTTATAATTGTATAATATGATAAGTAGTATTTAAAAAAAACGACTGACTGTTGAGTTTCTCGCGGCGTTTCTTCTCAGCAGTGGTCTCTTGCGAAGCGCTCGTAGATTTTGACGTGTAAAAGTGCCCGTGCGGCCTACTTACTGAATAAACATCTTTTATCTTTTAACTGTTATTTGGTAAAAGTTTCATTACCATTATTAATTTGTAACCCGAATGAAAATTGATTTTCTTTTAGGATAATTTACATTATTTTACCAATTATTGACATGTATTGATGATCTAACGGTATCAAAGTGAATTATTTAGCAACTATCAATACATTTTTTATATAGAATTAGGCAATAAGGTTCAATTTACAAATATAAGTATACAAATCACAACTCATAGAGTTTAATTAAACTTAAATCATGTTGGTACCAAAATATCTTCTGGTTGGTTTCTTGACCAGCCCAGATACCATACCACGAACATGATATATGCACAGCAACCGACGGTACGTTTTTCACTTAGTCACGTGCAATAGTAATGGGCGATAGCCTCTAGGCTCTTTTTTTGGTGGTCAATCACAAGGTACAGTAGCGGCAAAAAGTCTATCATATTCTACTTTTTTAGTCATAATTTTTACATCACGCCTAATAGGACAAGAATGAAAACTAAAAATAATAGTTGATTAAATCCCGACTAGTAATACATATTTTGTTGGCTTTATTTTAAACAACCATTTTTTTGTATAGACAATTAAAATAATAAAGTTTATTGAAAATTCGATATATTGGCAAATTTTGTGTAATAACAACAAAAGTACAAAAATTATAACTATTTCAACTAAAAGTCATAAATTGGAGTTAGTACTCGGTACTGAAGCCTTTTGCATTTATGACTGCTTCGCATCGTCGTGGGATAGATTTGATTGAATTTGCAATAACAGAATTTGGGATCCTTTCCTACATCATCATCATCATCAGCCCGGGGGCATCAACTGCTGGACAAAGGCTTCCCCCAAAGAGCGCCACAAGTCACGGTCTTGAGCCGCTCGCATCCAGCGGCTCCCCGCGATCCTAACCAGGTCGTCAGACCACCGGGTGGGAGGCCGTCCAACACTCCGTCCACCGGTGCGGGGCCGCCACTCGAGAACTTTTCTTCCCCAACAGGTTATTAGTTCTCCGAGCTATGTGGCCTGCCCATTGCCACTTCAGCATGCTAACTCTCTGAGCTATGTCGGTGACCTTGGTTCTTTGGCGTATTACCGTATTACGGATCATATCACGCAAAGAAACTCCGAGCATAGCTCTTTCCATTGCACGCTGAGTGACCCTGAGCTTATTTATGAGGCCCACATTCAGCGGCCAAGTCTCTGATCCATAAGTCATCACTGGCAACACACACTGGTCGAAGACTTTCGACTTAAGGCTCTGCGGTATTTTGGACGAGAATATCCGCTTTAGCTTCCTGAACGCTGCCCATCCGAGTTGGATTCGGCGATCGACCTCTTTCTTGAAGTTGGATTTACCTAGTTGGACAGTTTGTCCCAGGTATACGTACTGATCAACAACTTCAAGTTGAGAATTCCCCACGTGAACCGGTATTGGCAAAACGCGAACATTGGACATGATTTTTGTCTTGTCCAAGTTCATTTTCAGGCCCACCCGTTGGGAAACTCTATCGAGGTCTCCGAGCATCTTACTCAAGTCTTCTAGCGATTCTGCCATGACTACGATGTCGTCCGCGAATCGAAGGTGAGTGATGTACTCGCCGTTGATGTTGATGCCAAGTCCTTCCCAGTCCAGAAGCTTGAAGACATCTTCCAGTGCAGCGGTGAACAGTTTCGGAGATATGACATCTCCCTGTCTCACACCTTTCTGCAACTGAATCGGTTTCGAGCTCTGGTTCTGGAGCCGGACTTACATAGTGGCATTTTTGTACAAACACTTCAGCATTTCGATATATCGATAGTCAATGTGGCACCGCTGTAGTGACTCGAGCACCGCCCATGTCTCGACCGAATCGAAGGCCTTCTCATAGTCCACGAACGCTAGACATAAGGGCCGATTATACTCTTCAGTCTTCTGTATAAACTGGCGCAGCGTGTGAATGTGGTCTATGGTGCCAAAGCCTTTCTGGAAACCGGCTTGTTCAGGAGGCTGGAAGTCGTCGAACCTGCGTGAGAGTCGATTTGTAATGACCCTTGAAAACAACTTATAAGCGTGGCTCAGAAGTGAGATGGGTCTGTAGTTCTTCAATAAGGTTTTATCGCCTTTCTTAAAGAACAAGACCACCACACTTCTGGTCCACGCCTCTGGAACACCGCCTTCGAGAATAACAGATATAAAGAGCTTTTGGAGCACTTTAAGTATCGGCATTCCACCCGCTCTCAGAAGCTCAGCCGTAACTCCGTCGTCCCCTGGCGCCTTATTGTTCTTCAGTTGCTTCAGGGCCATTCTGATCTCGTACAGGCTGACGTCCGGGATGTCTTCGGTGTAATGTCGGGTGAGTTTGGCTCTGGGATCTGTAGCCAAACTTTCAACGGGTCGAGTTGATTTGTACAGCTGTCCGTAGAACTTCTCAACCTCACTCAAAATCTCTGCCTTGGACGAAATTACGGTGCCATTTTCGGTCTTCAGTTTCATCAACTGGGTCTGCCCAACAGACAAATCCCTAGCGAACACCTTAGAGCCCTTGTTTTGCTCGATAGCATCTTTAATACGCGAAGTATCAAAGGTGCGCAGGTCTGTCCGTAATGACTTAGAGACTTGTCTGTTAAGCCCCCTGTACTTCTGCATGTCCACTGAAGACTGCAGCCGCATTTCATTCCGTTCGTCCATGATGTTAAGAGTGTGGTCTGAGAGTTTTTGGGTTCTTTTCTGGCTGCGGGTCTTAAAGAACTTCGACCCAGCAGCTTGGACAGCCTGTACAAACCCGTTGTTCAGATCGTCCGTAGACTCGCATTCTGCTAGGCATTCCAAGTGATTTTGGAGCTCAAGCTGGAAGGTTTCGGGGTTTTGGCATTGGACTGGGGTTGGACGGAGCGTAGACTTCATCAGTCGTGACCTTTCAAGCCTTGTGTTGATATTCAATGTGCCTCTTACGATTCGGTGATCACTGCCAGTCTTTAGCCTATTGATCACAGAGACATCATTGAATATGTGGCGTTTGGTAGACAAGATGAAGTCTATCTCATTTTTTGTCGCCCCGTCCGGGCTAATCCAGGTCCATTTGCAATGTGGCTTCTTTCTGAAGAAGGAATTCATCATAAAGAGTCCTTCCCTCTCGAAGAATTCAGCCAACCGCTGGCCCCTGGGATTTCGCCTGCCAACACCAAAGTGTCCCACTCTCAGCTCATTACCTTCCCTAATGCCCAACTTCGCGTTGAAGTCGCCCATCACCACCGTGTAGTGCGTTTTAGAGGTCTGGATGGCTTTCGCGATGTCCTCGTACATTGCCTCCACCTCATCGTCAGAATGCGTCGAAGTCGGGGCGTAAACCTGGATGACCTTCAGCGAATACCGTTTGGTAATTCTGAGTATAAGGTACGCCACCCTTGTCGACACACTCCCGATCGACTCCACGTTGTTGACGAGCGACTTACGGACGATAAACCCGACACCACCCTGTGACAGGGCGTCACCTTCCCGGTAGTAGAACAAGTTACCGGACTTCAGGATCATCGAGTCCTCTTCCTGTCTTCGGACTTCAGATAACCCTAAGATATCCCATCGTAACTTGTCCAAACATTCTTCCAGTTCTAGGATCTTCTCGTCAGTCCTGAGCGTGCGGCAGTTGTGTGTCACCAGGGCCAGATTCGTTTGGTGGTGGTAGCCAGATCTCTGCCGGAGATTCTTAGCACCCCCTGCTCCGCTGTTACCGAACCCGCTACCTTGGGCCGGGCTAGCGGAGCCGCCGGGGACTAGGGGCCGTGGTTTTTTGGTGTACACTATAAGGGGGGGTTAGTGCCATAATCCCCACGCTTGGCGAGCGTATTGGGGATCGCAGTGGGGCGGAAGTATATCACAGGACGCTGCAGCCCGTCCTGTGTCTGGCATTTGGCTTCCGCCCATCTCGGAACGGTTTGACCACCGTTCATCGGTTGACTGACTGCGCCGTGAGTAGTTACCACACAACGGGCGGTGGGGTCGTCATTACCCGACGCCGCCCTTTCCTTTCCTACTCTTCCTTTAATTGCTCGAATTTTCGATCCAGATAAAAAGCTCTCCGCAAACTCGCACGACGACCCAGCTCCTCTCACAAATGCTCTTTAGGGTTCATACCAGACTTTGGCTGGGCCAGTCCAAAACTCTTCGTTTATCAAACCACTGTTTCACAAGCTAAGATGAATGTTTAGGGTCGTTATCTTGTTGAAATATAAATTATCTGCCGAAATTCGGGAACGAAAACGTCTTGTAATATTTATTCATAAACTTCCTTCGTCATGATGCCGTTAATTCTATGTATTGGTCCAACTCTACTTGCACTAAAACAGCCCCATACCATGAGAGAGCCTCTGCCTTGCTTGATTGTAGGGAATTGGTACTTGGATTGGATCGTAGCGAGCATTGTCTGGACGTCGAACGTAGTTAATTCCATCGGTTCCAAAAAGCAAAAACTTGGATTCGTCACTCTATGTGACTTTATTCCACATATCCGCAGTCCAACTAAAATGTTCTCTTACATATTTCAATCTAGCTGTCCGATTCTTCTTGTAAATTAAATGTTACTTGACAGGACAACGAGCACGGAGTCCATTTTATATTAGACGATTTCTAACAGTGCGTATGGACATAGAAACTGAATCTCCACATGATATCTCTCGTCTTATGTCCTTTGCCGTGTGACGTGGGTTGTCTCTCGCCAATCGTTAAATGTTCCGGTCAGTCAAACGTGAGGTGCAACGTGGTCGACCAGGTATTGTGGGCTTTTTGACACATCCATGAAGCTTTTTTCATTTTAAAACTTTCGAAATAGTAGATTGATTTAGTCCAAATTGGGATTTTAAAGTTGATTGCGTCGTGCCATTTTCATAGCCACGTAAAATTACTTCTTGTATTGCTGCAGTTAAGTTTTTGTTTCCAAAAGGCCTCCCCATGTTACTGGGCACTTTTGGATTATACCAAATTAGAGCATACAACTAATATTTAACTATAGCAATTTACTAATATTTCAAAATAACCAGGAAGGACGCTAAATTACAAAGAAACAAAAAACATCAGAATTTGGTTTTTTCGAATGACAGACATGTAAATAGGTCAGAAACGCTTAAATATAACCTTCTTATCTGATATTCTTTGACGCGAAGTTTAAATTTCATAAATTACTAAATGTATTGTGAGAAAATAGCAACATGATAAACTTTTTGCCACTACTGTATGAACAAGTTTAAATAATTCTTCTTTTTAAAAGAGATACAAAAAAAAGTTCTTTACCAAAATCCATGTATATATGTAAACTCTTTATGTAACAAAACAGGGAAATTCAAATACAATATTTACAGAAAAGGAAAGTACAAAGGCGAACATATCCTTCTAAGGGATCTCTTCCAGCTAATATCTAAAAGTATTCCTTAATATCAGAGCTTTCATTTTTGTAGGAGATCCGAATATTTTTGGACTTCAAACTATTGGGTAGGCATAAACAGGTAAGTCGGTATTAATAATTTGCACCAAACCTAACGTTTACATATTTTATAGGATTCATACTTTCCATTTGGTAGGTAATTTGTCTAATTAACAAGCAATTGAATATTTTCATAAAGTTTTTTTTTACGATTTTTAGTCAATTATACTTACTGGACTTAATTTTTTTAGCCTACCTATTCGGCATATATAACTTAGCATATTAAATTTGATATGAAATACTTTTTATCGTATAAACAGCCCGGTGCAAATCGTCTCCTATTCGGATCTTAGGCCATATGACACTATCTTCAGTGGCCGCCGATAGCCCAATTTGCCCGTTCTCCTTTCATCAATGTACCTGTTGTAGTTTTCGAGTAAAATGCCTGTGACATTCGGACGGACGGAGGGACATGGCGAAACTATAAGTGTTCCGTTTTTGCCATTTTGGTTACGGAACCCTAATTAAAACGTTTCTTGTATTATTTTTTTATTTTTTATATTTGTTAGTAAATCCGTCGTAATAATACACATTCTGAAAAATAAATCAAACCGCTATCTACTCGTATTACGGTTCAAAAAATACAGCTGTTTAAAGTAACGACGGACCAACGGACGGACGGACAAGCCAAGGAATCCAAAAAAATTGACGTTTGTTTGAATGTGACATTCACATTTAAACAAACGTCCAGATAATTAACGGCAACTTTAAAATCAATTTATATTAACTAAATCTTTACTAGGGTTGGGAAATGACAAGAATACCCATGTCACCGCCGCTTCCGTCTCATAAATTTTGATTTAATTTGGATGAAAAAAGGCAAAAGATAAAAGATGTTTATTCAAGTAGGCCGTACGGGCACTTTTAAACGTCAAAAATCTACCAGCGCTTCCCACGAGGAGACCACTACTGAGAAGAAACGGCGCAAGGGCCTCTACAGTCGTTATATAAATTAATTAATATAAAGTGAATATTGTTTCACCTACCCGAAGATCTTTCTCACGCATATGTAGCCTTATTAATTCGCGCAGTAATATTTGGCTTCACTTCTCAGGACTTTTAAGAGCTATATTCAAGCCCGATTTCTTGATGCGTCCCCTCAGATGTCACGCGACAGTTTTCATGTTCTTAACTACTTTATCTAATTCTATACACAAAAAGTATTCTGTTAAATAATAATTTCAGTTTTTGTATATTTTGACGCAAATCTTCAGGTCTGGCACTGACATTTGTCAATGAATCAAGCCATAAAGTATTATTTCTGGAGTTTGATCTAATAATTACACACACAAAGCACATAAGAAATCGTGTAGAAATATTTGTATAATTGAAATATTAAGAAAATAAATCATCGGGGTTTCATACATTTTTGGTCCAAAAGCTATACCCGTCAAGTGATCTGTCAAAGTTGTTGTACTTCAAAATTAAACTGTACGTCAAATTAATAAGTCACGAAATATCAAAAAATCTGCGCACACATGTTGTGCGTAGGACACCTGACGGGTTAGAGTGTTGTTCAGTTCGTTTTGCTACAAAAGTATAGAGGCAGCAACAGGCCTCGTGAATTAGTACTCATAAATATGTTTTCACATAAATGCTATGTTATCTTGCCATAACACCAGTAATTAGGAGCTAGTAGGCTAAAGTTCCTGGATAACTACAGTTTGTTCCTATTCAGACAACCTATAGTCAGGTGACTGTAATTGTCTTTAGATGGTGAGTGATGGGAATACACCTCTTTATTAAAAGGTTGTTATTTAAAAAGGTTGACTATAATATTCGTCAGCTCATCGTATTATATTTATATCCGAATAATAATTTTGAAGGTGATTCTCCACCGAAAACACAAACAGATAATTGTATTTGAGTAAATTTAATTCCAATGGATTTTTTTCGAATGGTCGTTTTGCAATGTCCACTTGTCCAGCCAGTCAATTCGTTCAATTGGTCTACTACTTATGACTATTTTGAATTAGATGTCACATTATTTTACTACCACAAAGTTCTAAACTAAATGGTTGGCACTCAGAGGATGCAACATTCATATTTCCTGTGGCAATTTTTTGGTGGGAATTGGTAGGCGCGATTTTAATTCTCACCCCACCTCGTCTGGCTACGCCTCGCTGGTGGAAAAGCACATTTTAAGAGAAAAAAAGTCAAAAATAACGAGATAGCGTACTGACATTATATTTAATTTCTTTACAGAGAGAACTTTTAGCGACCATGAAAAAGAAATTTAAATCTGGGGCAGGACGAAATGGGTAAGTTTAGATTTTAAAAAGAAAAAAGTGATAAAAACACGAACTCTCGGTGTTTTTTTGGTGTAGTGCATGAGCTGCAACTTAGGTGTGACTAATAATAAGTTTCTTACAAAAAAATCATTTCACAAAAATGAAATTTTGACAGAAACTTATTAAGGTTCCGTATAAAGGGTGCCAACAAGACTCTACTCGTATTGAGGCTACCCGTTACATTCGCCCGCCTGTCCGTCCGTACTTTTAAAGGCTCGTATCTTTTGAATTGCTAAATGTGGTTTGAATTTTAACATACCATGTTATATAATTCCGTTTACCTCAAAAATCATATCTAGCAATTTAGGTTTATATTTGTAGATCAATGTTAAGAGGCTGTTATGATTGAGCCAGATAGGCTCTTCGATATACGATATAGCCACATAATTAAGATGTTTGCGTGATTCCCACACAATTGCCTACAAATATGAATTTTCAATTTGGACCACCAAATAAAAAGTTTTTGATCAAATTTTATTACTAACAAGTGGCCCGCCATTGGATTGGAGTGGATTTTATCTGCGCTATTTTCGTATTAGAAAATATGAATGAAATCGGTAAAGCCGTTCACAACTTATAGCGTGACCAGGAGAAATAGGGGTTCATTTTTAGGGTTCCGTAGTCAAACCAGGAACCCTTAGAGTTTCGGCATGTCCGTCCGTCCGCCCGCAGCCTAGGTCAGAGACTCTTAGTATTAAAAAGCTGTAATTTGGCATGAATATAGATATTAGTCACACCAACAAAGTGGTAAAGTGATAAACCAAAATAAAAGTCAAGTTAAAGCAGAGTTTTGTCACCGTAACGAAACTGTCGATTAACGTCAAACACATACATTATTGTAACGAAATTGTAAGTTAGACATCATTTAAGTGTCATTTAAATAGCGTGTTTATGTACATTTATTGTGGTTTTTTACCGTAAAATAAAACCATTATAAAATATATTTTTTAGTGTACCTCCTCTACACGAAACTTGGAGATGTATTTTTTTATTCGCGTCGTCTGGTTTGAGAAAGCAAATGTTTGATTAAGGGATACGTTTACAAAATATTAAGCGCTGTTGTGTGTAGAATTTTAAATAAAGAAAAGCTTTACGTTAATCAAACAAACGGCATGTTTGGCTATTGGGGGCACCATTATTTGTTTTAAAATCTATCTTGGAAGCTATTATTATACCTTAATAACGGTTGTACCGGTAAAAAAGCGGGCAAGAGCATGTCGAACTATGCTCAGTGTAGGGTTCCGAATCCATTACTACAAACAAATTAGACATCGCGACAAACTTAACTTTACCGTTGGAAAACTGTTATCCCCATACATCGACATAGATCGCGATCAGTTTTCCAATACCGCAAATAAGTTTCCGGTACGTATAAACATTTAAACCGCTTCACGGTGTCAAATTGTACGTCAAAATCGTGCATCCTTGTTTTGTTCAAGGGTATTACAGCGGTTATTATTTTGAATGCGTGACGGAACTCCAGCGTGCCAGATTTCATTACTTTAAAAGTTACAGAACTTAAAATTTCCTTGTATTTTATAACAGGTAAAATCGTAAAATCTACGTCTAAAATGCCACACGATTGAAGTCTCGATAGTTCAGATTTAGCGAATCAGTCTGTTTACTGCGAAAAGGTCCCTTTTAGGTTAGGTTCAGAAGGCTAAGGCGGGAATGTAGCGTAGCCTTCATGTTAGGCTTTTTTGATTCCGGTTCGTTACAGCCAAATATCATAATAACGTGTTCCTAGTATATCAGAATGTCAAAACAGATTACTCTCATAATGTCTAAAGATCGAAATGACTTACGCGTACTTCTTAAATGACCGTATTCTTAATATGACTAAAATTTATTTAGACTCTAACTTGTTCTGATAAATTTTCATTATTACCATTTCCCAAAATATCTAAAACTTGACTTGATCATGGTTTGATAAATTTTTATACCATTTCCCAAAATGTCTAAAAGTCAAATAAGCTAGAAACAAAAACGCCACTTTGTCAAAATGTCTTACTTAAACTCGGTATCTATGAAAATATTTAAAATTATGTTGAAGTTTCAGTTATTAACCAAGGAGTAATTAAATTAATTATCAACGGCATCCCAATTTTCGTCTTATTGTTATTTTGATTCTGTACAATCGATAATTCATTAAGTAAGACTGTTTGGAGGTACGAGTACTGATGTTGTTACTGGCCACTTAAAAATGAAGTACTTTAGAAAGATAAATAGTATCAAATGCAAAACGTTCCTTTTACCTGAACATTATTACAATCGAGACATTTCATAATGGATAACAATATAGATTTGAATTTTATAAATAATCAAAAAGGTCGCCCGGTTTTCACAAATAAAAGTCACAGTCATAGTATTTTTTATTTGTTCAACACAGGTGGATACATAATATATACAGGTCTTATTCTATGGTTGTTTCACTGCGCTGTGCCGCAAGGCATACAAATTGTAGACAGCCAATGGCATGCTGCATGCATTTACAGTTCACATTGTTTCAGTTAGATAAAAAATAATTGATGCTATAGTAACATTTACTACAAAATTGTATAGCTTTTTTTTTAATCTGACATATTTTCTTTACTTAAAATATCTGCTGGTATTTTATAGTATACTTTTTCGAAAAAGGGCAGTCTTAGAAGACATCGCTCTCATTTTAATCTTGAGGCGCGTACTCTTAAAATTATTAAATAAGGTCAGATTACTCATCACAAAAATTACTACTTCGTAAATGTTATAAGCTAGGAAGAGTTAGTACGCGTAATTCTTGGAAATATTGTTTACAGGAATCCATGTAATGAATGTCACATAAGGCTCTTTTACATTTTTTCTGCGCTTTAAATACCATTTCTCTGTATGTCGAATTTGCCCAGAATATGATACCAGATCTAAGTTTTGATGTTACATAAGCGTGATAAGCAGTTAAAGTCACCGATTTATTTACAACCTTTCTTATATTATATAAAGCATATGAAAATTGATTCAGTTTTTTGCATATAGTGTCCATTTGATTCATCCATGTCAACTTCTTATCTAAATTTAATCCTAAAAATCTTGTAAAATCAGTTTCATCAATCTGTTGTCCTATATACTTAAGTTATTTTTAAATTGTGTATGACATTTATTCTTCGTTTAAAAGCCATAAATTTAGTCTTCCCTAAATTGATTTTTAGATTATTGCTTACAAGCCAATCAATTATATTTCCTAATGCCGTTTATGTAATTTTCATAACTTTCTGAGTATTTACCATTAAAAAATACGGTCGGCGAAGAGAACCATGGGGAACTTCGGTAAATCGTTTATATAAATGAGGAATAATAAGGGACCTACAACACTTCCCTGCGGCACGCCATATTTAATTTGTTTATATTCGATTGGTTTTAGTCTTTACGCATATTCTATTTATTTGTGTTATTTGTTTGCGATTACTTAGATACGGTTTAATTAAGCTATGGACATTGCCTCATACTCCATATTTATATAATTGGCTCAAAAGTATATCGTGATCCACAAAATCAAAGGCTTTTATCATGTCCATAATAACTAAAATGTCAAAAATAGCCAAATTTATTGATTTATTTTTGCGAAATTTTGTCCTTTAGCAAAGAGCTTGTTAATCTCAAAGTATTCATTAATGCATTTGTGAATGATTTTATCAATTGATACATTTTTTGTCTTATTTCGGCCGGTATCCTCTTTTTCCTCTCAGCAACAATATGAGCTTGTGGCGAATTCTTTGTTACTCGCCACTGTTTTACTCCAGTATCGTTTTTGTACCCCAAATGGAGCAAAAATTCGATTATTCTTATCCACGCATGTAAAGAGCTTAAGGCGTGGAGTAATGCTTGCTGGTTTATCGTTTTATTTGCCATTAATTCGAGTTTATTGAAATCTTTAGCAGTAGCTCCACAACAAGCACATCTTAATTGGGAAGATGTGTCAGTTATTACATTGTAAACCTTCCCATCTATAATCGTTAGGTATAATGTTGGTTTTGCAATAACAGTGCACCCTGAGGTTGTCTCCGCGTATATTGGTGACAGATTTTTTATTTCTTCTTCTACTCCGTTCTTTTCAGTTAGGATCAAATCCTTTGTTTCTTTCCGATATTGTATATGCACCGGGCAGCAAAATCTAAAAGATTGGGCATTGGCCCACTTATTTACACCAAAATACAAAACCTTCCTCTGACATTATCCGTAATGGAATGAATGTAGTAACGAATAGGCAATGTTCGTCGTCTTTCTCGCCATCCGAAAACTTTTGCTTATAAAGCGACTGTCCCGTACTGCCATCGAAACCCCAAGATCCTTCGAAAATGCAATTTACTGAGTCAATGTTTTTAAATCTTTCGGGACATGCATCTAATATTCGACGAAAGGTGTGCATAAGTAAACCTTGTATAGATATTGATCTTCAGTTACATTCAGATCTTCATCAGGATAACACATTTTTTTAGCCGCTTGCACCTTATAATATGGAGGATATGCATTAAATACTCGATTTTTTAAATCTTGCTGAATAGACTTGTAATCGTCAACGCCGAGTTTTCTGTCTATTATTAAAGATAAAGCTTCGTCAGGACTGTAAGATTGAGGATTCGGTTTATTTTTAGATCTTATAATATTAGCAATTTTTTTAGGGTGGTTTGGACTGTTTAAACATTCGTTTATCACGAACTCTAGTTCCTGAGCAGATTTTTTTTGATAATAATCTACCCGTTTT
Source organism: Acleris sparsana (assembly GCA_923062465.1). NCBI lineage: Eukaryota > Metazoa > Arthropoda > Insecta > Lepidoptera > Tortricidae > Acleris > Acleris sparsana. The sequence continues at coordinate 43,392,528 of OV281285.1, read as the reverse complement.
CGTAGTTAGAACCTTTGCTAACTCTTTCCTTATTTTTGAAGGTGGCTGACGTTTAAGCGAAACTGTAAGTTTTCTTTGTTGACGGCGCTTATGACGATCGCTTAGATATTCATATGTTTTAGGCAGTTTAGACGCAGACAATAAAGCTGAAGATGCATGGGGTTCTTGTTCAATTGTTGAATTTTGACATTTCAGGGGAGCTTCATCCGAATATATTGTGGAGGTGGACGGTAAAACTGAGGATGTGTAAATCTGTTTTTGTTCATCTGAAAAAGATTCCTCTACAACAGGAGTTAATCTGGCCTGCGTTTGTGCACACGCACTGGGAATCCCCAGGTCAAATAATGCGGACCATCAATTTTCGTGTTTTTTTTAAAAAGCGGATATCTTTCGTTAGCAATCCTTGTACATTTTTTCGCATCTACTAGTGAATGTCGATATAGTCATTTTAATTTTTTTTTTTGTGTGCTCTTAACTCACTAGGAACGACTTGAGGGTAAAGGGAATGCATTATTATGGATGTGCGTTCATCAATGCCTATGTCTAAAGGGCTTACTTTAGCTCCACGTAAGCGTGCACTTTTTTCCAATAATTGGAAAACTTCTAACCGCGTCATTTTATTGCAATCCGCAATCACGAGATCCTCAGGTTGAGGCCGGGAACCACATCCTCCAGCAGAATGAGGCAAGGTCTGCTGAGGCAAATTAACGCCATGGGTTATTTCCGGCTCCATAATATCCCCGCTTGACCAGACAATTCATGAGAACTTGATTTGTGAATTGAAATGTTGTGACATTTAGGCCAATGGCGTATTTACTTTTTACCTAACAATAAAACTATCTGCCAAGGTTTGTTAAGATTGGTTCTGTTGATTGAAGTAAATACTTTTTCTATAAGTCCAAATTGTTAAAAAAACGACAACTGATTATTATTTATGCATGAGGTGAATAATTTAGATATTTTTTTGTAGCAATTACTATACCAATAACACTGTTATAGACTTCGGAATTCGAACATAGAACTTTTGTTGACAACCCTAAACAAGAAATTCAACATTGAATAACTCAGCTGTCCTGCTACTTATTAACTTTAAATTTAATACACTGATAAAAGGTTACTTAAGGTTACTAATAAGTAAAAAATAAAATGCGGTAATTGCACGAGACACGAGTTTTTTGTTTGTTGGAAAAAACGCTCTATCTGTTGTGTAAGATTTACTTTTGTATAGTTTTTCAATAGATATGGTGATATTATACGTTTTCTATCGAAAGGTAAGTTTATTTGAGAAAAGTACAAATGCATGGACAAGTAAAGACGTTTCTTTGGTTTTTTGTCGAAATTTTAAAAAACTTATTATCTAATAAATTATTCATGATAAATTCAACGGAATTGTTTTGGAAGCATTCGGGCAAGTTGATCTATCATCTGAGTACTTAACACAGGATGGCCGCAACTCACCCGAAATAACACACTGTGCGAGGGTCTCTTGAGGTGTTGGTCGAGACTCTGCGCTATAAGACCGTTTACCTAAACAACTACCGGGAAAATGTTCGTCAACTTCCTATTCGTGATTCCCATACAATATGGATTCCACACAACTGCAGTTTACTCCATTCGTAATTCTACACATTCTGTATTTTGACGCAATCGGAATTCTTCCTATTCGCGATTCTACACAAAATGAGTTTATCGCAACTGCAGTTTAGTCTATTCGTAATTTTACACAGTCGATATTTTAACGCACTCGGGATTCTTCCTATTCGCGATTCTACACAAAATGTGTTTAACGCAACTGCACTTTACTCCATTCGTAATTCTACACAGTCGATATTTTAACGCACTTACTCTGATTGTAAAAATAATGTATATCTAACCACGAAGTTGTTAGAAAATCTAGGTTTTATTAAAAACAGTGAAAAAAGCTGCCTTATTCCTAACATGCAATGTAAGTTTCTGTATTTCGTTTTCAATTCTAGAAAAATGATCATGGAATTGCCAGACTCTAAACCATTTAATATTAAAGATAGGATAAAAGTTTATGAGTGTTCGTAGGTGGGTACTTCGTGAATTTGCAAGATTTTTGGGTCTCCTAGTGTCGGCCTGCCCTGCATACAATATTCCTCGCACCAAATAATTTGAACATTTCAAGTTATGTTTACTTAAAGACCCCAGCTATGATCAAGTAGTACTAATTCCTATTTCTTTAAAAAGTGATATGTTGTGGTGGCACATCTAGATCACGGTATTCACGGTTATACTTCTTTGGGTATAAATGAGTACACATTACAAATATTTTCGGACGCATCCCTAAGCGGGTTTTTGTAATGGTAATAAATACTTTGGCCAGTGGACAAATGATGAAGTTCAGTTACATATTAATTAGTTGGAAATAAAAGCAGCTTTTTTCAGTTTAAAATGTTTTGCAAAGCACTTGGTTAATTGTAAATTACTACTACACATAGATAATTTAACAGCAATCTTAAATCCGGGAATGATGCGAATGCAGAGGAATATTGATTTTTGCGTTATATATAAACACTAATGACAATAAGGAAGCGGATTCCCTTTCACGAAAAATGTTCAATGATACAGAATTGGAGCTTAACAGCGATGCGTTTAATAAAATAACATCTTATTTTGGATGTCCTGAGGTACATTTATTTACTAGTCGCACATAAAGCAAAATGGCCAGTGTATGTCACTTGGAGAAATAACCCAGATGCCTGGGTTATTGATACCTTTACTGATTTCTGGTATAAAAATATTTGTTCTGCATTCCCACCATTTGCATTAATTATAAAAACAATCCAAATAATAATTTCTGACAAGGCAGAAGGTATAGTAGTAGTGCCATACTGGCCTACTCAGCCTTGGTTTCCTGTGTTTTACAAATTAATTGTTTCTGAACCATTAAAATTTGACCCGAACATATTTTTTTTGATATCTCCTTTCAGAAAGAGCCACAACTTACACAAAACCCTCAGCTTGGTTGCCGCGAAGCTTTCAGGCAAGCTTTACTAAAAAAGTTTTTGTCACCAAAACCTATAGATGCTATGTTAGCCTCTTTATCTTCCTCTACATATAAACAATATGATAATTGTATGGTAAGAATATTGTAATTCAATGGATATGTTAAAACAACAGTTTCAGTTCCAATATAACAAATAAATTAACTCATGTTTATAAACAGGTGTTGAATATTGTACTATTAACTCTTATAAATCTGCTTTGTTGCTAATATTACAGGCTATTATGGATAACGAAAAAATAAAACGTTTTATGAAAAGTGTTTATAAAATAAGGCCTACAAGACCAAGAATTGATGTTATAACTCATATTCCAAAATGTTTAAAGACTTCAAAGTCCAATTCATTTCAGCCCCTATTACGCTTAACATATTTTGATACTCGTCGAGATTTTTTTCCAGCTAGATGTCTAGAAGAATACATAAATAAGACAAAAACACTGCGTAAAAATAATGATAGTTTATTTGATAGTTACAAACGTCCACATTCAAGGGTTTTATCACAAACACTTAGTCACTGGATTAAAGACACTCTCCGTTGCAGTGGTGTAGACTCTTCCATATTTAGTGGTCGCAGCACACGGAATGCAGCCACTTTCTCAGCCAGTGAACTTGGAGCCTGAATTGATTTAATCAGATAAACTGCAGATAGACTGATTCATCTTGTGTTTTTACAAAATACTATAAAAAGGAGATTATTGTTGATCCCAATCAATTTGCTAGGTCGATTTAGTCGTCGAACAACCCGTAAAATAAGAAAAAGTATCTATTAGTAATGTTTATTATTAATCATTCGATAGACATAGACATTAATAATATAGGTAGCTTTAACATAGAGAGGTATCTACCTAGTCGGTTCATAAGTTCTATCACTGAGATTTATTACAATTTAAAAAATAAATAAAAGAGTTTCATATACCTGTAGTATAGTACATCAATCAAAACCTTATTTTATATATAATAAAAAAGCGTTATTTGTATTCTTTACTATTGCAATCATTTGATGAACGAGCTTTAAGCATTCCATTCGGGGCAGGAAATCATGTGTCAAAACACGCACGACCACGATACTAATAATGGTTACAACTTTTGTAAGAGTTCTCGTATTGAGTCAAAATATGCGTGACATATTGATCAGACTTTTATCTTTAAATTCTGATACTAATGTATTTCCAAGCAACTAATGATCCGCTTATACACCAGTCAATCTTCATGACTCATTAAATCGACCCTACGATTTCACATCAATTTGCAGCAATAAGGAAACAAACCAAACTTCGAGCTTCATAAGCTGGTGTTTGAGTGTAGTTAAGAAAATAATGCTGATCTCTAAACATACCCACAGATGAGAGGCTTCACAATATTAAACAAAAAACTTTTGGAGTTAACAAAAACTAAACTTTAAAGCGTTTTAAAAAAGTGATATTTTCAGAAAAATCGTGCGTATTTTAATCGATGCCGGCCGTGAATGTTAGAAGATCGTATCAGAAATTGCGGAAAATATGTGGAATGATTATTAGTTCTTAAAAATGAACATTAATTAAGCTTTTAATATTTATATATTTTGAAATTAAAAAATAAACAGAAGTAAGTTTTATTTGACTAAACCTTCGTGACAGAACTTAAGGACCGACTAGGTACAAGTTATCTGTATAACAAGTAAAATTACTGAAGATTAAAAATGACAACCACTCACTTCTTTTTATTTATTATTATATTTTTTGCATTTTACCCTGCTCTGAACATCTGAACATTACACATTACATGTTGTAACACGTAAACAATGTTAATCGCTGTGAAGCATAATTGAAAATCAAATGAACTTATAGATGAATTATGGAGAACATGGAATTGTATTTGTAGTGGTTGTTCCGTTTGCAACAAAAGGAGAATATTTTTACCTTAATTTAATAAAATTACAAACCCTTAAGAAATGGAATAAGTAGTAGTCCTCTGTTTTTTGCTTTTAATCGCTGTCATGTTCTTCATCTGAGCTGTCACAAGTATTGATAATATGATTGTCTGAAATTCGATCCATTTCCCCTTCCTGACATCGAAATTTATTTTCTTCACTTTCGACATGGCGACAAATATTTTCCCAGTCCTCAGCAGTAATAGTGTTCATTCGTTCAGTTGCCAAACTCATAATGCCTTGCATGTTTAAAGAAACGTTTCTTTTCGCTACATATCCTTTTACCATGGACCAAATATATTCGATCGGATTGAATGTCGGGTGATACGGTGGCAATCGTAAAACGGAGTGGCCATGTTCTTTTAAAATTGCATCTATGTGGTACTCAAGAAACGCTCTTTAATTGGTTTAATTAAATAAAAATAATTAAATCATACAAACTGGTTTTGTACATCAAAGGGCTATATGAAATGTTGTATTATGTCAACCAATCTATCATTTCTTGTTTTAGTCCGGGCGGTAGTGTCACCCAATGTATGGAGAGGTCAAAATTTGGTATCGGATAAATTCACTTGGCACAGATGTATCTGAGGTCAAACTGAGCTGATTTAGCCCGGTAGCCATCAGCCACCCCCTGGTGGGTGGGGAGGGGGGGTATTGAAAGTTGCTCTCCGCCGCGCTTCAGATAAAAAAATCATATTGACTTCAATTTACCTATCACCTTGAGTGTGGTATCGTTTTCGGATAAACCTTAGATGTGGCTTTCATTTTTATTATAATAATTATACCCTTTCATATAAATTTATTAAGATACATAAGGAAGTTTCACAACATAAGGTTATATTCTTTGTTTCAACACACAATATTTTATGATATATGTACAAAATTATAATTACAAAAAATATGGTTAAAAAGCCCAATTTATGCAGATTTCAAAAACATATAGCTTTATACCATTTATTTGAGACGTGCAAAATAAATAAATAAATAATTAAGACTGCGGGTGGAAGGACTCGCCTGTCACACTATGGAGGTACCAGCTGAAAAAGAACTGAATGTTACGGACGGTATGAATGTTCTCAGCAGCAGCGATCGGTGTAAGAATAACATTGACCCCTGTAACCAGGAAGAAGCTGATACGAGGATAATGGTACATGTTGCTGACGCTGTGACTCAGGGATTTAAACGGATCATGATATGCACAGATGATGCAGATGTAGTGGTCCTAGCAGTGTCATGCGTTTTGAAACTACAAGATAATGTTGAATTGTGGGTCCATATCGGCACAGGAAAAAATCATCAGTTTTTGTCATGTAACAAAATCGCAGCCTCTTTAGGTTTAATTTTAAATTCGTTTCATATATTTATTTTCTTACAATGTGTACTTATTAATTTGAATAACATCTCGATCCCAGTTTATTTCAGGCCCAGAAAGGACAAAAGCATTACCAGTATTCCATGCTTTAACTGGGTGTGACACAGTGTCGGCGTTCAGTGGAAGAGGGAAAAAAACAGCTTACGAAGCATGGTATTCTTTTCCATTAGCAACTAACGGTTTCAATATGCTAGCTGCTGGAGACTTAGAAAACGCTAGCAAAATTGTTCAAAAATTTATCATAACCATGTATGATAAGTAAGTAAATTAAAAAGATATCTACGTAATAATACTGAAATATTTACCTGATTTATATTTCAGATCCAGCCAGTGCACATCGTTGAACGAGAGAATATTCCGCCTACGGATGCCAGTTTTCAGCAGCATCTACTAAGAGCTGTTTACCAGGGTGTGCACGTATGGGGCCAAGCGATGGTGCCAATTCAAAGTCTTCCCAGTCCAGCGAATTGGGGATGGGAAATAGAATCGGATAATAACTGGAAACCAATTTGGACTACTGCACCCGTTGCTGCTACAGCTTGCCAGGAACTAATTCGGTGCAAGTGCAAGTCACAGTGCGGTGTAAGGTGCAACTGTAGAAGGAAACAGTTTAAATGTACCGACTTATGCCACTGTGGTGGAAAATGTAACTCTGGCAAAACGCAATAAAATAACATCTATATGAAAATACTTGATGTGACAATGGTTGACATCCTAGTGCTCTATGAGGTCCTTATGGTTTACATTGTAATTTACGGCATTATTTGCATTTAAAAATATGTGGAAGGACGTATTTCTACCGGGTCGGTCTGAGATGTAATGTTGTGACAATCACAACGTCCTTTTGCGATTTGATCGTTTTGAGATCAATTTGTTTTGACTTGAAGTCCAATTTATTTTCAGATAGACGTTGTATGATAATTGTATATAAAGTATATATTTTTTTAAAGCTGAGTTATTTTTCTTTCATGTTTGTTTTTTTTTTGCACAAAGTGTCCGTATTTTCAAAGAAACTCACCATTTAATAAAAAAATAGCAAACCGATTATTTTCGTTTACTTTTTTCCCTCGAGACTGTACATGAAATGTCTCAAAAATTAACTCCTTATGCCTGATTTGTCAGAAAATGACATCAAACTCGAGGTGGCTTGGAAAATTGAAGCCAATATGATTTTTGAATATGATATCTGAAAGACAATGAGATTTGAAAAAAAACGGACTAGGAAGTTTGATTTTTTTTCAGATAGACGTTACATGACAACTATATATAATATATATATTTTTTAAAAGCTGAATAAATTTACTTTAACCTCCTGGGGTTCAAAGTGATAATACTAGGACAAAATCAGTTTGCAGTGAAAGCCCAAGTATTTAAACAGAGACTTGGAGCAATGACCCACTGTGATAGTACTAGAACAAAATATTTACTGACACCTGGTATTTTTATATTACGCGCCATGTCATCTCTACGTTGTCGGTTAGTCTGTGGATATATTTGGCATTGTGGCAGCACTGCTTAAAGTGAGCGGGGAGGGGTCTCTTCGGTCTTCTGTCACGAGCCGTCGCAGCCATGACACGTGAAACGAGAAGAGGTTAGTTTAACTTATTAATATCTTTGAAATCTTTATCTGAAACTTACTGTATTATGTATTGTTTTTGAGAAAAACTAATAACTTATATGTAAATACGGTTATTTCACCGTAATATCGTCGTTTTCGATATGTATTTTTGACGATAATTTATTTGTACTAGTACTAGTACGCTGGGCGGGTATACCATAAGTTGCTTTGTTTAATGGTTTAGCATCCTGCTTTTTCGAATGAGTTTTTGTATTCGTGTGATAGAGAAACAAAGAGTGGGACATTTATTTTTGCACAGTATAATTTGTCATAGTTTTAGGCCGTTGGGCTCACACGTTGTCTTTTTTTTACAGCGTTGAAAGATAGCCAAGTGCTTGACCTACTTGAACAGTCCGATTTCGAAGATGATGAGGATGATCCTTTTGGAGGAGATGATCTAGAAGATGAGTATCAACCACGCAGAACCAGAGCTGGCGAAATTGACAGTGACAGCAGTACCAGCTCAGAATCAGAGCCTGCGAACCCAACACCAGTCTCGCGACGTGGTCGAGGACGAGGTCGATCGCGTGCGATATCCCGTGGTCGATCATTTTCCAGAAGAGGTCGTGGACGCACTCCTCGATGTTCAAGTGCTCCCGGTAGTAGCAGTTCAGGTATTCAGTCTTCTGTCTCTCCTCATTCTGAAGTACAGTCTAATCCGTTTACCTGGGCCGCAAGAAATTTCCCGAGAAATCTTCCTATGCTCTCTGAGCCGTCATACTTGAAACCAGACAGATCAAATTTTGCAAATGTAGAATTTTTCACCCAGTACTTTGATGATGATCTCTTTGACATGATTGTTGCCAAAACAAATCAAACAGCTGTTAGTAAAACGGGAAAGAGTTTGCTGCTGACCATTAACGAATTGAAACTTTTTGTTGGTTTGTCTATGATTATGGCGTGTATTGGATACCCAGTCGTAAGGATGTATTGGGAAAGGAAGTGGCGCATAGCAATAGTGGCAGATAATATGTCGCGGAACAGATATTTAAATATAAGGAACTCATTGAAATTTGTATTTGATGATGATGTTTCTGCAGAAAATAAAAATTTAGATAAATTGTGGAAAGTTCGACCACTTCTTGACAAAATTACCAAGGTTTGCAACAAAGAGGTCAAGGAACAACACATCTCGATAGACGAGATGATGATACCGTTCAGTGGTTCTTGTGGTATCAGGCAATATTGCCCTGGAAAACCAAACCCTGTCGGTCTAAAAGCATTCGTTTTAGCGAATTCGGATGGCACTGTATGTGATTTTGTTATTTACCAAGGGCCTACCACATATCCAGAGTATGTTAACACAGATTTTGGCCAGGGGGAAAAACCAGTTTTGAAGCTGACAGAGGCACTCGTCCCCGGTCATCTGGTTTATTTTGATCGGTATTTTACGACTCAAAAACTTGTAGACGAGTTGAAAAAAAGAGGCATAGAAAGTACAGGTACTTTAATGAAAAATCGGATACCCGCGCCAGCACGAAGTGAAATTGAAACAGATAGCAGCTTAAAAAAGAAAGGGCGTGGTAGCAGTCAAGTCCTGGTCAGAAATGATGACAATATGGCAATAACTAAATGGTACGACAACAAGCCTGTTTTGTTTTTGTCATCACAATTTTCAAATGAGGAGTCCGATGTGTGTAGGCGATACAATAAAAAAGAGAAGCAATACGTTGATGTCGATCGACCTGAAGTTGTAAAAATGTACAACACATACATGGGAGGGGTAGACCTGGCAGACAGGATGCTAGCTGTCTGTCCTGCGAGAAGTCGAACTAGAAAGTGGACAATCAGGTTCTTCTTTCACATGCTAGATTTGGCTTTAAATAATGCTTGGATACACTACAAAAAAGAGCAAAAAAAAAAAGGTCTTCCTAACAAACAAATATTACAGTTACGATTCTACAAGATGGAGTTAGCAGAGACTTTGATTGAAGAAAATACAGCCCCGTTTGAATTGTCACAATTGGATGAAGACGAAGAAAATTTTGTTCCGGAAAAAAGAAAACGCGGCCGACCTGCTATTGCTCCAATCCCGTCAAAGCTAAGACGAACACAAGCATCTAGTCATTTGCCAGAAGTAACTGAAAAACAAAACCGCTGTAGAATGGTAGACTGTGACAAAAAGTCTACTATAAAATGCACGTATTGCGACGTTTATCTGTGCCTTACATTTAAAAGAAATTGTTATAAATTGTTCCACGAATGATTAATAATGCTTACTTAATTTTGAATATATGTATAATGTGATGATTAGAGGCTGTGATGGTATAAAAAAAATGTTTTAGAACTTACTTTATGGAAGTATTTTTTTTAGTTACTTTTAAATATGTCAGTTTTTCTAGTGTGTATACAAAAGAAGGTTTATAATGTTAACTAAAGTGAAAATAATAATAACGTTTTGTTGATTATTTGTTAAAAATATTATGTGTAGAAATTTACACTTTCTATGTGATTTTTGAATTCCTATTGTAAAAATCAGGCCAATAATGGTAATTATTAGTTTGTTACCGTGTTTGTTTTTGTTTAAATTCCTATTCACTGAAGGGTTTTTGAGTTTTTTTAAAAAAAAGGCCAATTATGAAACTTTAATGGTACAAATATTATTGTTTTGTTGATTTTGATACCATTTTTTTTATTTTTTGAGTGATATTTGAGCATTCTATGAGAAAAAAGACTTATAATTGTAACTTTGCTAAGGCTGAAAGCTATTTTTGTTGATCTCTGCTAGTATTAAGTGTTTAAATACTAACTTTTTATAACATTTTGAAGACTGTTTGATTTGCTGTAGACTACATGTGACAGCCCAATGTACTAAATAAAGAACAAAAGATATTGGTTTTTTTTCTTCTTGTCTGACAAGCCTAAATCAATATTATAACACCCCTAAAATATGACAGCTGTATATATTGCGGTTAACCAGATACGAACAATTTTTGGTCTGGGCGTTCAGTACTTTATTAATTAGTTCTAATATTAGGACATTGGGTCTTCCTCGGAAGTACCCTCCTCGAAACTGGGTCGTAGGAGGTTAAGATATTATTTTTTTCTTTCCAAAAAATTTAGTATTTTTAAGGAAACTGACTATTTAATAACAAATAGCAAAAACAATCTTGATATTTTCGTTAATATTTTACTTTTTTTCTATGAAACTGTACATAAAGTGTATCAAAAATGAATTCCTCATGCCCGATTTATCCAAAAATGATACCACACTTGAGATGGTATGTAAATTGAAGCCGATATGATTTTTTATATGAGGCGCGGCAGAGTGTAACTTTGAATACCCCCCCTCCCCACCCACCAGGGGGTGGCTGATGGCTACCGGGCTAAATCAGCTCTGTTTGTCCTAAGATACATTTGTGCCAAGGGAATTCATCCGATACCAAAATTTTGACCTATGGTCGTTACCGCCCGTACTATTTAAGAGAATTTGACGTTGAAGCACGATTCAAAAGTTTGTTGTGGTAGGACGTATTATCCACGATAAGTACGCTATTCGGTTTAAGGTTCGGTATTAACTTTTTTTAACCATTTTTCGTAGTTGACAAAGTTCATCTGGTCATGGTAATCTCCCGTTTTTTGGTTTGCCTTAAACATTAACAAAGCGTTGGCATTAATAAAACCATATTTTCCTCCTGCGTGCACTATTATTAACCGCTGGCCTGTACTAATTGGTTTTTTTACAACAAATTCTGTTCCATCGGTCCAAGCCTCTCCGGACACATGTGAAGTGTGGATGTAGGTTTCATCAGTATAAACTAGTGCTCTATCTTTAGACTGATATTCCGCAATTTTGGTAAGGTAATTTATTCTTAGCAGTCATATGTTGTCTTTCCATTAATATTTTTCGGTTACCTTCGGTCTTTTTCCACTTAAATCCTAATTTTTGTATTTGTTTTCGTAAGGTGGAAATGCCAAATTTGTAATCTATATCGGATTTTAACACAGAGTGGAGTGCCTTTAAGGTTGGAAATTGCTTATGGGACGGATGAAAATTGTATATAGTTCTCCGGATGACTTCCTCATCAAAATCGTCTACTGCTGATGACGGACAAGTACGTAACTTTTTGTTTCTCGGGGAGGTGAATTCCTTCGTTGATGCGAATTTCTCAATATTGCTCTCAGACACAATGTTATGAACAGTAGAGAGACAAACACCTGTAGCTTTTTTAACTAACTGGGTAGCGGTGTAAGGGGAATTGAAACTTTTCTTCAGTTTAAGGTCAAAATATTTATAACAGTTGAAAATAATTTGCTCACTTTAACTCTCAATCGGAATAAAATTACTCGCTGCCTAATTTTTTGTAAAGTAGGTATGTAACTTACTATATAGGAGGCAACCGAGCAGACTATGGGTGATGTTAAGCGATTACCATCACCCATAGACACCTGCAGCACCAGAAGAGTCACAGATGCATTGCCGGCCTTTCAAATGAGAGTACGCTCTTTTCTTGAAGGTTTGAAGATCTTAACGGTCCGGAAATACCGTAGGCGACAGACCATTCCATAGTTTAGTTGTGCGAGGCAGGAAATTCCGAGTGAAACGCACAGATGTGGACTGTCAACCATCTAAGTGATGGTGGTGGAAAGCCTGTCATGTAGGACTAAGGCGGAAGGATGCGGCAGGAATTAATCCAAACAGCTCCTCGGAGCACTCCCCGTTACAAGCGATAGAAAATGCAGAGTCAGGCTAGGTCTATCTGTTAGGAATTTTATCTGTTAGGAAGCTGGTGACCCACTCACATTTAAGAATTTTACTATAGCTTTTTGAGCAAATTTGAACGGCAATAAATTAAATAGTGTTCATTCACCCTTTAATTAATTCGTTATTTTCCCACGGCGCGGGAAAAAAAAAACCGGGCGGGAGTACTATAAACATAAAAACAACAAGCTCATTTTCTATTTTGAAGTCATTTGATGACGTTTTAGATGATTTTAGTAGGTGTTTATACCTTTAATCGCCTGTATCTCAAAAACAAATGTAGTTGTGATACCTAGTTTCTCTATTAAATTCGTTATATGTGCTTTAGATTATTTAGATTTTATTATTTGTGTTTTCGGCTGTATGAGACATTTCGCTCATTGAATGCAAAACGGCCACAAATCAAAATGGCATAATTTTACAGGACAGCCATTACAAATTTTAAAACCTGTTTTTCTTAAATATTTAAGGTTTTTTTTTCTTTTTAGTATAATGTTTATATATCATTATATTCGTTATTTTTTACTCTATATTTTAAAATAATCAAAGTTCTAAAAGCTGTCATCCATGCAGAATAAACAACACAAACGTCCCTTTTGCATTCAATTTTTTGACAAATCTTATAAAAATTATGTCAAAAATAAAACTAATTTTAATAGGAAACGGCCTTTATTTATTGTTTCAATTATTTAAAATTATCAAAAAATGTAGGTTAAACATAGAGGAACTACAACCATTAACATGCTCATAGCAAAATCAAAAAAAAACATTAAGACTTCACGTTTTTATATAGGTAGGTACTATTAAATTCAGGTGACGCATGAGATCAATATTCAGTCCCAACGAATACTACATGGGTAGTATATGCTATTGGTACCTTAATCACATTTATATAATTATTATTAAAATCACTTGAAATAGCAAATAAAACTCTCAAAAAATATAAAAATAAGAACTTAGCATCTCGAAAACAAACATTATTCTTTAGATTTATTCTTAGCAGGTAACATAACATAACTTTAAGCTTTATTTAAATAAATCCTTAAAGTATCCATAGAAACAATATTATATAAAACGAATCACTGAAACTTTTACATTAAAGTTATTTTTATAGGATATAAAACTCTTTAAGTTAAGTAGCCACACAAAATCTTGCATGTTACTTGTCTTGCTTATTTCAATAATCATATTATAAAACTTATGACAGCCTTGTTAAAAAATCCCAGCCTTATGTTGGACAGTCTCATATTTTTAAGGCACATAAAAATATCATACCTATTATTTACAATTTTTTGTAAAAAGTTTCGTAATATTTAGGTATGATATTTTTCTCTATGAGTTTAAGTATCCCTGTATCTTTGTTTCTGCTATTTTAAGTTTGTGGTTGTACAGCCTTTTTGGCACTACGTCATTTGTAGAAGTTTTCGACTTTTTTTGAATGTCAATGCTCGGTGGCAGTGTGTCAATGCTCGGTGGATGAGTGTCAATGCTCGGAGGCTGAAAGTCAATATTGGGTGGTTGAATATCAGAGTTGGACAAATGCGTATTCATATAACGTTGAGTAGTACCGAAATCGATTGGTTCTGCCCAAGAAGGTCCAGGTTTTGGTGAAACATAGAGTTGATCGGTAATACGCTTTGACTGTATGTCTTCCTCTGTATCTGGTTGATAATTTGAATCCCTGACACTATCATCAGAAAAAAAATCACTGTCCGCTGAGCTCGAATCCCTGGAGTCACTGTCCGAGTCGCTGTCATTGTACTCAGCTGATGAGTCGCTGGCTTCAACTATTATGGCTGGTTTTTTTTGAAGTCTCAAGTCGGTTTGTATGCCTTCTATTTTATGATAAATGAACGATAAATCAGGCTGACTATCTGGTTACGAGTCGGTATCAGAAGAATTATTTAATATTTCTGTGTCTTGTTCAATGACTGCTGGAATATTAGATTGCCGCCATTGTTGTGAGTTGTGGGTGGGCCGGGCTTGATTTTTGATGGATTCTTTATTTATCGTGCCGACCGCCATGTTTAAAATTACTCTTGCTCTGCTATTCATTCTGTAAATAAAATCCAATATTGTTTGTCAATAAACTTACAGACGATTAAAACCCGGTAGAATTACTATAACTTAACCACTGACAGGTAATTTGCCTTCACATAATTTTCAACTTTAACATCATACAAATAAAGAGACTAAAGCTGAGAATTGAATGAAGGCAATCCATCTGTCAGTGATAAACTCCAAATAATTCTACTGTACACAGGCACACACACGCAAGCTCAAATACACACACATGCACACACCTAAGAGACAATGTGGTAGGCGGTAAAGGCGGCCACTAATATAAGAGCTTCCTAATTATGATTTCCTTCGCCTTAAAATCCCAAACGCCAAATACGTCAATTTTGTTTTGAAATAACTGAACTTTCGTAACAATAATTTTCCTACAAAACAAACGCAAAACAAAAACTGCGTTACAGAAGGAAAAATTATTTAGATAACTTATATTTAGTTCTTTGCAAAACGGACACAATTCTAAATATAGCACTAGTTTATTTAATATTTCAATGCAAAACAGACGTGTTTTTAAAAATGGCACTGTTTCATTACAAATTATGAGTATACTTACCTGATTTTGGAATTCAAAAGGGACGCATTCCGAAATATGGCACCTTTCCACAGAACAGTTCACTCGTTACGAGGTATTTTTTTGAAATGTGGCCGTTTTATACGAAACTGACGTGCGTTCGCTCCGAGCTCTGGGTCGCAACTGACAAAGTGGCGGTTTTGCACTGACTTTACCTCGCAAACCCGCCATATTCAAAAATGGCGGTCCAATGATTCGGCAATAAATAACGCGAAAATTACGGGTGTTTTAAATGTAGTGTAAAGTTATAGTCTATTAGTAGTATTTTGAATAGATGTTCATTACTTGTATTGAGCGTACGTTGTTAAGATACCTAATTGTTAGGAACTTTTTTATAATAAATGTTGTAATTTTGTTTAGAACGTCGTTTTTTTTTTTTTCCTCGCATTCAAAGTGAAAAGTAGAGTGTGTCCCTTGTTGAACAATCTACTATTATAAACGGATCCCATAATCGTTTTTTTTTTCACCCTTTCCGTCAAAGTACAAACCCACGTAGGGTGTAGGTAGGGGAGGTACACACTAAAAAAATATCTAGATTTTATTTTACCACTTTGTTTGCATGACTAATATGTATATACATGGCAAAAAAAAGGCTGCGGACGGACGGACGGACGCAGGTGGCGTTTAGTTTGACTACGAAACCCTAAAAACCGGTCAAGATCACGTCGGATCATGCTCAGTGTAGAAATTAAGGTGAATGAAAAATAATTATTTGGCATATTAAGTAAAGTTTACAATCTGAAATATTTTTATAACCAATTTTATTGTAAAAAATGTTCAAGAGTTTATTTTACAACTCTGTCGGTGTAAGTAATTGAAATTAGTGGTAGTACCTACTAAGAGTCTCAGAGCTAGTTTAACTTCAGAATCCAAAAAATATATATCAAAAACTATAAATTAAATAAACATAAGTTATTATTTTAGTCTAGTATCTTAAATAGTTTTCAGTGGGTATGTTTAAACATTTAAACCGCGTATGGCCCAACGTTATACTTTTATACTTTTTCGAACTTACGAAATTTGACGTGGGCCTTACGAGGTTAAGCCGCTATTAAACTGAAAAACCAATGATGTCTTCTCAGTCGCAAAAGCTTACTAACTAAATACCTCGTTATTTTGTTTACAGGAAATCTGAAATCGTAAGTATCCAAAGTTATTAGTTTAATTGCGAAGTAATTCGGTTAAAAGAAATGTTACAAATTATAATTATTCATTCAAATGACAACGTTGTATGACCAAATTAACATAAAATACGCCTTCGATTCCTGTTAACTAAGGAATTATATTACTATAGTCTGGTGTTCTATTTTGTGAGTTTCTTGGGAATATTGTTGGTGGAAAGATGCCTACTGGTTCGTGACCGCGGCTAGAAGATAATGAATGTGAAAATAGGTTGGCAGCACTGTCACTGCGTTTTGAATTTGCTTTTCTAAACGTTTTGTTGACTTGGCTTGAACCCACGTAACTATTAGTTAACTCGTTAACTAAAAATTAAGAATAAGAAAATGTTGTGGGTTATGCTACATTTAAAGTACGGAATAATTCTTATATAATAAGTTTTTTTAATTTTTTTACTGCATTATCCTTATTTTTATACTTTGTGTATACCTATTTATACTTTCTGTTTATCTAAAACAAAAACCTAGGTAAGTTGTTTCATTGACATATTATTAACTGCATAGGGAAAGTTAAAATAAAAATACATGATAAAACAACGATGGAGTATAATAACCGGCCAAGTTCTAACACTAAAGGTTCCTTACCATTACGGTATCGGGACTCCTTTAATTTAAAATTAAATTTTATTTGTATAATTTATTGTTAGAGCAGCAATTTAGTAGGCACCTCTCAATTTTTGGAAATTTCATGTGTTTACTTATATTACGATCAAAGAGATTGTTAAAACCGAGCAAAAAATGCCAAAAAAGTCACGTTTTTTGTATGGGAACTATAATTTTTAATTTCAATTTGTTCCTCTTTGCTATTTCAGTTCATGAAATACAGCCCACTGACAGACAGACTGACGGACGGCAAAGGTTTAGTAGTAGGGTGCTGTTGTCACCATTTGGGTAGGTTACCGACATAACGGCCGATATCATCATCCTTGTCGTACTTGTTATTAGAGACATCTGGGTAAAAGTGTATGGCCGCTTTAAAAAGTCCAGCGTTTAAAGTTTGCAAGTATGCGTAACTTTACATAACTGTGCAACCTGTGATGTACAGTTTCATGTATACATTATACTTATTACGTGGCTAATTGGACGTAATTCCACTAACAGAAACTAACACACCTTTACAATGATTTGGCAATAAAATGTCAACTGTCATGTTAGACCCCATATCTTACAAAAAATCGAAAATCTACTTGTTTTAGTGTTGTAATATTTTTTTTCGCATTTTAATGTTTACATTAAAATAAAACGACACAGGTACACGTTTCTTAATATAGGCTATTTGCTTATCGTTTCTAACCATATTGTAGGGAAGTTACAAAAAATCGAAAATCTACTTGTTTTAGTGTTGTAATATTTTTTTTCGCATTTTAATGTTTACATTAAAATAAAACGACACAGGTACACGTTTCTTAATATAGGCTATTTGCTTATCGTTTCTAACCATATTGTAGGGAAGTTATGATATGGTTGTGAATAAAAAATATTAAATGCATCAAGCGTTTAATGTGTTCGAGAAGTTTATCATCATAAGAAATTATTTATTCATAATTAAATTTGTGCAAGAAAACAGTATAAAGCTTGCTGTGGGAGGTACCTCTAAAAAAGAGCACACAAATGTTCTTGTATAAAAATAAATAAATAAAAATAAATAAAAATGTGGTTGTTATGCGTTACGCAAATGGATAATTTAAATTCGACATCAGTTCGGAACGTTAAATCCATTGAACTCAATGTGATATGTCTGCTCCAGATACGATATCCACATCACTCTCATAGCCTGTGAGTTCTCGTACGAGTAGACCTCGTTATGCTGACATAACGCAGTCCCCTGCCCTGAGGCAGTGACGTCTAAATAGAGAAACATGGGGGCAATTAGTACAGTTTGATATTAATTGTACGTACAGTAATTGTTGTTTAACAAATGACAATCACAATGTACAGTAAAATAATGATTGAAATGAAAGTTGAAAAATTTAAATGGTATTTAAGTTTTTCAACTTTCATTTCAACCATTTCACTTAAACATTTACACATAAAGTTATTAGGTCGAAGTGAATAGACAAAGACAAAAGATGTAATTAAATCAGTAATGTTTGACACATTACCTCAATATTTCTGCGAAACAGTTTTGAATAAAAATACCACGTTTTAATAATAATTTAATCTTAAACGAAATGTTAAAGTAACAGTCGCGTGATGTACACGCTTGTGTACGTACATCATTAAGTAAACGTCACGCGATTTGACCTCCCTGAAGTTATCAAACTCTGATGTATGCTTCTGTTTGCCGACGATGTCAAATTAATTAGGTCAGTCAGGTCTATTCAGGACTGCGAGCTGCTTCAGAACGACAACGACGCAGTGCACATATGGAGCTTGGCCAAGTTGACGTCCAATTAGTAGCGCGTAATCTGTGGCGTAGTCACCAAACACCGTTGTAATTTTAATGAAATAACGGTATATGGTATATTTACATTGTTTACCACTGCTGCAGCGTAATTTGAATGTGAAACGGTTATAGTTGTTCTCACCGCGATGTAAAATGTTGGTAATTTGGTGCACTGGGATGTTATAGTGTGTATTCACCGAAGGTACGTAACTCGCTCGCTGCAAACTTCACCATTACAAGTTTCAATCTTATGTTATTCTAATTAAAAATATTAAATTGAGATGATAGCTTCTTGCATACTTGTTTACTTGGCCAGGGTTGCCAGCGTGCAACACGTCTATTCTACCCCGAGTTTAGATAGTTCTACGTATATGTCGACATCATTTTCTCTTTATTTACTTCAATCAATATATAGTATAAAATGAAGTCGCCCTCCGCAGACTGTTTGTATTTCCATTAACTCCTCCTAAACCGGTTTTCACTGTCATTTAGAGAATTTATTCCGGATGATTTATAAGTCCATTTCATTTTGAATAATTTAATATAATTGAGAAAAATCCATAATTTCTTACCCAGTCGACAAAAAAACGATTTTAGGACGCTTACAAAAACCTTAAGAGATATATCAAAATAAACGGCTAAACCTTAAGAAACATATAAAAATAAATGGCTAGTCCTTAAAAGATATAACAAAATAATGTACTGAATAAGTAGATGTTCAAACAATTTACAGAAAAGTCCGCGATGGCATATGACTATCTCCTAAGGTTGACTCTCAGTAACCATTTTTATGTTTAAAATTTGATTTAAATATTTTGGGTTATTTTTGAAGCTATTTTCTCCGATTCAGTATTTATCCTTATCCAGATTAATGCGTTAGTTATCTTGTGCATTCAATTTTGATTAAACTTGTGCTGTACACTTTATTATTTAAATAAATACTTAAGATGATTGGCAGATTCAAAATTACGGGCAACCTAAATCTGTATTATTGAAACGTTTGGCCGGGCCGCGCTTCGCCCTATAGTACAGTCGAGGAATTGAATTATTGAGCCACTACGGAACCCTGTCATAGTGACAGCATCAAGCCACGTGAAATAAATTATGCTAAAATTAATGATTAACGTTATGCGACAAGGTTCCATAGTGCCTCAATAATTACAGTCTTTGACAGTACTTATAATAACAAACATTTTGAAATTATCAGACGTACACCGGAGCTCTCCTGATGCCTACTTCCTTTTATTTATATTAACGAAGAAATACTAGATTTATTAAATTCGGGAAATGGGTAGCTTAGTTAGATTGAGTTTCAGGGATACAACTCCATTTTTGTTATTTTAAGGTTGTTTGTGTTGTAAATATTTCGAATATAGGTACTTACATATTTCCTGTTGTAAATTTAAAAATAAATGTTTCCTTATATGCTTTTAGCATGTTAACACATGCATGCATTTTTCCCCCCAATGGTATGAGTTTGAGTGGAAAGCCTTGGGGGAGGCCTATGTCCAGCAGTGGACGTCTTTCGGCTGACATGATGATGATGATGATGATGTTAACACAGCCTGGCGGGTATAAGGTTAGTAGCTATTTGCTTTTGATTGTGGAATATTGTGGAATTGGGTTAATAGATATTTATTTCAAGGAGAAACCTCAAAATTTGTTCTTATATAGGTCGTCGAACTAGGGATAATAATAGAAACAATTTACGTATTAATGATGAAATCTTAGAAGGAAGGGAAATCTGGCTGTGAAATAGAAGAGAAAGTATTTTTTTGCGAAGAAATAGAGAATCTTCTACTCGTACTGAGCGTGTCGTTTGGCTTATTGGCGACAGGGATTGACAGTTCTCAGCGAACCAGAGAATCTTCTACTGAACAAGAAAGTAGATCCAAAAACTTCTAATTTGTAACCAAATAAAGTGATTTCTGCATCCCTCTGCATATCTATATGCACGCAGATATCTAAAAATTCTTTCACCATTTGAATTGTTTATTATTTCAGATAAACTTGGGTTATTTTTACTTACCTATATTAACCTAAGCGAAGCGAGGACGGGTCGCTAGTTTATTATGATCTAAAATTTTTTCGGTCCTCCTTGATCAATGGTGAACCGATAACTAAAGACATCAAATATTTTTGATGGTGTAAGGAATTATAATAAAATAGTGATACTTTTAAACACTGATGGTGCTGCATATATGCTCAAAGCGGGAAGGACATTACAGGACACATAAAAACATGATTCATACAACATGTGTTGTACACTATCTGAATAGAGTAGCAGAGTTTGTGCAGGAGCAATTCCCGAATATCAAAGATTTAATTACAAACATTAAGGAAGTATTTCTAACAAGCACCATTCAGAATTTGAAAGTTTAAGGAACAGTTGCTTAAAGCCATCCAAGTCTCGCATTACCTACAGAACCAATTTTAATTAAATGGAATACCTACACCTACATGGTTAGAAAACTATTTTTACTATTAGTTTATATTTGATGACATAACCAATGTTGTAAACGCACTTCCAGAGCACTGCTGCCTTAGGCTTTTTAGCCAAATTCAAGTATCTCAAAAGAGTCAAATTTTCGAGAGACCAAAAACTCTGTCTTCAATATTAACCGAGTTTTCATGTTATTACGGATTCCAAAATTTAATATTTACGTTCAAATATGTAAAAAAATATTATTTGATATAAAATATCTAACCAAAAAATTGTTTCAGCGTAGAGTTTTAATGGTATTTATTACAGGATCGTCTATACGTAATCAAGCATCTTAAGATGCTTGTTTTTAAGGTAGATATTTTTTCAATTACCATGAACAAGTTCGTCACTAAAACAAGTGAATAAAGTATTTAGATTTGTTATAAAATTAACATTTTATGAAAAATATTATATGTAGGTACGCCATCAACTGACATTATGTGTGAGGTATCTTAGGGTAATCGAGTCAATATCTTAACTATAAATAATAGTAATTAGGGCTGTAAAAAGATACCAAATTTATTTTGGAAAGTGCAATAATCCGCCCAAAATATAAAATGCTTGTTGTCTATATCGGACAACAGCAATTTAAAAACTGCATAGATAATATGTTTTGCTTCCCGTTTTGATGTTGCCTCGTGCCAAATGATGCATTATGCAGCCGAATTGCTTTTTTTTAGACTGGCACATAAGAGATTAAAAACTATTATTCGGCTTGTGAGAAAACAATCTTTGACATCCGGTATTATAGGAATGAGTAGAGACTTTTTTATGTTCATGGAGTAAACTTTTGTGAAATCTTGAGATTCTTTGTTTGCATCTTCCTTGTACTTTAAGTTGGCTTATTTAGCTTTATTTTTGTAAACAACCATCTCGCGATCTCTTACTTAAAATACTGTTATCAACTGAAGAAAATCAATTTCTATCTGCACTCGAATTAACCGGAGTTTTCTCTACAAGGAATGTAGGCCCTCGCGCATATTTATTATTAATACAAACAAATAAATACTAAGAACTCTCAAAATCTTCATCAACAGCTGTTTCTATGGTATCCTGTGAACTTTGTTGTTGCAGAAATCCAAAAATATCATTTTGAGGAAGTACTGGCAATAATTCAGTAAGACGATAGTTATCAGTGAAACTTTCATTTTCCTCATAACTGTTCTGAATAATACTTTCAATTGAGCTACAAATTGAGCGATCTACTACCACTACGATATGAATTATAAGTATCTCCATACAATATACTTGTTTTCAAGTTTATGGCTTTACTTGAGGATTTACTTGAGTTCAGTGTAGAAACCTGTGCCAAAAAAGATACTTGAAATACAAATTGTTCAGTATTTTAAAAAGTACTAAGAATAAAAAAGAACTTGTAGTCAGGTAGCTTTGTCGGCACTTACCTATTCATAAAATATGTTTTTTTTTAAACAAAAAATGAGATATTTGGCTTAGGGCAGCCAAGCAGCTGTTCAAAGAGCAAAAGAAGTATTGTTGAAAGAGAACATCAAAGAAGAATTGCAATTTATAAAGGAAAATATTACAATTTTATCTGAAGAAGTTAACAAAATTAGAAAAACAATCATTGAATCTTTCTGAATCAGTTTCAATCGTAAATAATGTGAGAAGTATTTGTTATTGAAGTTATTTTTATACGAAAAAGAAAAGCATATTTTTTAGGAAGCTATCTACGGTTTTTAAAAAAATATTGGGGTTCAAAAGTTTCAAAAAAATTAAATGCTTGTCAGGGGGTTAGAAATAGAAGTGATATTGTTACGCGATGATCCATATAAGTCTAGCCTCAAAAATCCTATCGCTTACAAGTTCGCACCTATCACACCTGTCACAGTGGAAAAGAGTTTTTCTTATTTAAAACTGGTTTTTTCGGATAGAAGACGCAGACAGCAAAAAATGTAGAACACATTAATGTGATACGCAGAAATCATTCAGAATTAATGCAAAGATTCGTTACGTCCCTAATCGTTATTTTTCCATTCTACACTGGGCTTTGTTTAGTCAGTACAATGCTTACACAAAGTTACTTACATTTATTTTTTTCCTGGGCTATTAGTATTAACGAAAGAAGCTTCATGCAAACAAAATGTTCTAGATTAAAATCACACTTTTTTTCGTTTAATTGACATAATTATAATAAACGGAAAAAAAATACTGATGAAAGGGTCTGTTGTATTGCTTATAGTATCGTAATAAAAATAATATGTAGAATAATTTATGACTCATTTATTGCGATTTCAACATACCTACAGATTGATATGTCTGTATTGCTCCTGTTATGTACACAATAATAAATAATAAATATTTGAGATTACAAGTTCATATGTATTTCTTATACAATGACAGTCAAGTTAGAAAATAACCGTTGCTATGGTAGTAATCCGTGGCCATAGACATTCGTCAAGGAGACGGTATATAACACTCCTCCGCCGTGATTCCTAGAAATCGACGGAGCAGGGCAGTAACTGATCCCGGTGCCGCATCCAGACCAATCCGCCCTCTGTTCGTACCTCGTAGTGCACCTTGCCGAGACGCCGGACTATTCTCCCAAATGCCCACTTCTTGCCTGACACCGAGTACCTAGTCCCGGGCTTGGATCTTGTTACCAGGGGCAAAACTTGTACTGTCATGCGGCTGATCGAGTTGTGGGCTGGTCTTCGGCGGTGGTCGTATTTTTGCCACCAATCTTGTCCTGACTTCTCTCCCAAACATAATCATATATGGTGACAGGTCAGAGGTAACAGGGGTAGCCCGGAGAAGACTCTTCACCGAGCGGACGTTTTGTAGTAAACCAGGCCTCTCCCCCTCTAATTTTAGTAACAATTTCTTAATGGTTTGCACAAATCGTTCAGCCTGTCCGTTGGTCGCGGGGTGATACGGTGCTATGGTTTTGTGTACAATTTTATTATTCTTTAAGAAAGTCTTGAATTCTTGAGAGATAAATTGCCTTCCATTGTCGGATACTAAGGTATAAGGTAATCCAAAAATGTCAAATAATTCATCTAATTTCCGAATGCAGAATGAACTGGTCATAGTTTTTGTTGGAATTATTTCTACCCATTTGGAAAAGGCGTCCACAACAATGAAGAGTTGATAACCCGATATAGGACCTGCAAAATCAATGTGTATTCTTTGCCAGGGTCCTGTAGGATCTTGCCAATGATAAAAGGCGGCTTTCGAGGGTTCATTCTGCTCTAGTCTACAGGTTCGACATGATTTAACTTTGTTATCGATGTTTTTCCAATATACAAAACTGCGTGCGAGCAATTTCGTCTTCAATATTCCAATGTGTCCGGTATGAAGTTCTTCCAGAATTTGTTGCCGTAGTTTCTGCGGAATCACAACTCTTGTGCCCTTCAGGATACAGTCATTCTGTAATGTTAGTTCATTCTCTTTGTATCCGGAATCCCTGAGCGACAATCCTGATTGGATTGTCTGTAGTAAGTTTCGTAATTCGGGATCGTCTTTTGTTTCCTTGGAAATTATCTCTGGTGATATATTTATAGCATTTATCTGTTTCATCTGGAATATGTAATGTTGGTCGATGTGATTGTCTTTAACCTTTTCTACAGGAAAATGTGAAAGGTAATCAGCGTTGCTGTGCTTTGAAGAACATCTGTACTCAATATTGTTATCAAATCCAGAGAGAAAATGTGCGTAATGAAATAGTCTCATCGTGCTTAAGGCTGGTAAAGTTCGGTGCGGATGGAAAATGGACGTAAGTGGTTTGTGATCAGTGATTAGAGTAAATTTTTGGCCGTAGCAGTAGTGGAAAAAATTCTTTAAACTCCAGAAAATGTCAGTAGCTTCTTTCAATCAATCAATTTGGCTATAATTCTTTTCGCTAGTAGTTAAGGTTCTAGAGGCAAATGCTATTGGTTTTTCTGAACCGTCCGGTAATTTGTGGCTAAGAACCGCACCAAGCCCCGTCGGGGAAGCGTCCGTCGCCAGCACGAGCGGTTTATTTGGATCAAAGTGCATCAAGACTCTTTCGCTTAGTATCTGTTTTTTTATATTATTGAAACTTTTTCCACATGCTGGAGACCAGATGAATTTTGTAGTTTTCTTCAAGAGCTCGTTCAAAGGACTAGTGATAGCTGCAAAATTAGGTATAAATTTATTATAATAGTTGGCCATGCCTAAGAAGGTTCGTAGCTCGTTCACATTTGTCGGACGTTCTAAATTTGAAATTGCTTTGATTGTATCTCGATTCTTGTGTAATCCATCTTTGTCGATTGTATGTCCTAAGTAATTGATACTGCGTTTGAAAAAGTGACACTTTTCTTTATTGACTCGTAAGTACTTTCTTTGAGTTTTTGTAAGACTTGTCTAAGTCTAAATAACAGCTGTTCTTCTGTAGAGCCTTGGATTATTATGTCGTCGAAAAAACACTTTACTCCGTCAAGTCCCAGGAGTAGTCGGTCCATAAACTTTTGCCAAAGGCTCGGTGCTACTTTGAGTCCAAACATAAGTCGATTTAACTTAAATGTTCCTTTGTGAGTGCTTAAGGTTTGTAATAGTGCACTTTCTTCGTCCATTACCATGTTAAGATAGGCCTGAGAGATATCCAAAGTGCAGAAAATTTGTCCGCCGTTCATCTCGGCTAAAATATCTTCGATTATTGGAATTGGATATTGTTCTTCTTTTATTACTTTTTTCAGGGTAATTTTGTAGTCGGCACACAGCCTGATGCTGCCATTAGGTTTAACAATCGGTACTACTGGTGTGCCCCATTCAGCGTGATCAATCTTAGTTATGATTCCTTGTTTAGCAAGTCGGTCAATTTCTTCGTCAACTTTAGCTCGTAATGCGTAGGGAATTCTGCGTGGTTTAATAAAGACGGTTGTGAATTTTCTTCAAGAGTCAGGTGTGCTCGAACGTTCGGAATTTCGCCCAAATTTGAATTAAATACTGTGGATTCGTATTTTTGGAGTAATTCTTCAAGTTTTGGTGTCTTCTCGTGAGTTTCGAGAATTCTCATATCCGCAAGTTCAACATTGAATTCTTTCATCCAATTCCTACCCAGAATGGGCTCCACGTCCTTGTTAATTATGTATAGTTTTCATTAAAATGTTTGATTTTTGTAGCTGCATTTTACAAAGGTCACTCCGATTGGTTTGAATACTTCGCCTGTGTACGTTCTAAGTTTAATGTTTGTATCAAATAATTTTTTGTCGATATTGAGTTTCTTATAATCTTTAAGCGACATTGTAGATAGCGTTGCACCCGTATCGAATTCCATATTGATTTTGTTCCCTTCAATTTCAATAGTTATCATAAATTTATCCAGAGTATCGCTCTTAATTAGATTTATATCCACGATGCTGTCGGTACTGCGGCTACTCGAAGGGTTATCCAATATATTTGTGTAATACTTACTGGTTTTTGTAGACAAACATGGGCTAGATGGCCCTCCTTTTGACAGTTGCGGCATGTACTTTTTATTGCACCGCACTCATTTGCCTTGTGATCGTCTTTCCCGCAGCGGAAACATTTGCCCCGGAGGTCCTTTATAGTAATCGGAGATCTTTTTATCGAGGAGTCTTGAAATTACTTGCGTACCTTTGAAATTTTATTAATGTTATCTAATGAGGGTTTATGAAATGATGTCGACATAGTTGAGTTTTCGTTTTTCCCCATTTCCATGGATATGTCAGTTTGTATTAATTTCGAAAACAGTGATGTGTATTTTTCTTGTAAGAGTTTCGTGCGAATTTCTCCGTCTTTTAATCCTCGTATGAATTGAAGCGATAGATGCGTCCAGAGTTGGTTTATCGCAGTGTAAGCATTTAAATTCACAATTTAGAGATAATCTTTTTAGTTCTGATGCAAAGGTCGACACTGTTTCATCCGGTTGTTGTAGTCGAGATATAAAGGTATGTTGAGAGGCCCATTTGCTCGGTTTCGGGTCGATAAAATCATCTAAAATTTGTGTAAGTTCTTCAAAGGTCTTGCAGGTTGGATCGTCCGGTGAGCATAGATCATAAATTCTTTCATGTATATCGGGAGGCAAAGTAGATAAGAAGGTATACATTTTCGTCTTAGGGTCAGTTTTGTTGTTCAACATAAGATAGACAGATAGTCGTTTTGTAAAATTCTTAAAGGATTATTTTTCGTGAAAAGGCTGGAAGTTGAGTCTAGGCCGAGGTTCGAGTTGATGACGTGTTGTAGTCGTATCTTGGTTCGTTCCAGGATTCGGTGATGGTGTAGGAGGTTTGTAGAAATTCAGTAATCGTAATATTTTTATGCGTAATTCAGTGTAAATTTCGTCCACTTTGTACCTGTATTTGACTTCAGATTCCAGATCCTCGTCTTCGGTTTCTTGTTCTATCTGGCTCTGAATATTCTGTAACCCTTGGTACGTATTTTGTAAGGTTTGTAAACGTGTGTCTAATTCTTCGTAAGTATATGTGGTTCTTTCTTGTTGAAACGCATGATTTGTCTTTGTAAGAATACCCCGGAGGGTAGCTCGAGTACGTTTACCTTTTTTTAATTCGAATATACTTGTCGCTATTTGTTATGTACACAATAATAAATAATAAATATTTGAGATTACAAGTTCATATGTATTTCTTATACAATGACAGTCAAGTTAGAAAACAATCGTTGCTATGGTAGTAATCCGTGGCCATAGACATTCGTCAAGGAGACGGTATATAACAGCTCCCATTATTACGAAAAGATGAAATATTAAATAACTTAAGAATAGCGTTCAAGAGATGCTTGAACCAGAATGATCAGTTGCCGCAGTGTAAAAAGGTAATAGCCAAAATATTATTATTAAATACTTCATTCGTTTAATTTTGTTATATTTACTCCAGCAGCTTATTTTCATGCTATCGTGATTACGCCAGCTACAAAACTGGAATTACTAAGTCAGCTAAAGTGGAATTACTAACTGTCGTTTTATAAAAGTCTGTTAGTAAATATGTCAGAATCAAATTTTAGTAATTTCATACAAGTTTTGACATTCCTGACCGAAATTTGATCTAATGGATCTTTATAAAACCCAGTCTAAGTCAACTAAATAAACGATTACCATCTAAGTAATAAAATTAACGAGTATAAAAAAATGCATACTTCAATTTAATATAATAAAAATAATTTGTAGTGTATGAGCTTTTGTTATAATTATCACTTAGACATTTGTGGTCATGTATCTTTATTTAAGTTATTATATATTTTGTGTGATATTTCTGTCCGTTACATGAAATTTAGTTAATACTTCTTTATTATTGTCTGAATTCAATATGATGGTTAGATAAAAGGAATCCCATATAGGAATAAAATAGCATAATAAATTTTAATAATAAATAAAAAATAAACTTATTACATTCCATAACCCAGAGAAGACAAACGGACGAGCAGCCACCAGTGTTGATAATCACAAGCCCTTACGAGCTACCTGATGCCGAGCCGGCGCGGCCGGGCCACTCATTGATCAAGCCAGCGCAAAACACACTGCAGTCCGCCGCCACCTACCCGCGCAAGGATGTCTCAGGCTCTCTTGTCTACGGCAATTTGGATAACCTTGGCATAACGTAACAGTTCACTTTTCATTTCAACGTATTCTTTAAAATAGTACATATTTATTAAATATCAATATCAAAATGCAATTCTAGTTACATAACAACAATTTTATTTACCTACCTTACTTTATTTAAACTTGTCTACCTAACAACTGGGGATCCGTCACAGAAGGTGTCTTACTTAAATATAGCACGCATCGGCCCCAAAAAAGTTATCTTTCTGAAAAATACCTGAACATCAAATAATAAAATAAAAAAACCTCTAGGTACTGATGGTTGGTTAAACTTTTCAAAAAAATCAGCTTTAACGCGAGTTTGTTACCCCGTTTAATATACCTGACCTATTAATGTAATTCTTTTAGTTCAAAACATCAATCTTCTCATGACAACTTAAAACTTAAATTTTAAAATGTTCAGGTGACGAAAATAATAACACATGGTACCGCAAAACTCAAAGGACCTCACCGTTTTCTTCCATTCGGCCTCAACCATGTTTCGGAACCAGTTGCGAAGATGTAATCCATTTTCCATCATAGCAACTAAGTTTTGCAACCAGTTGCCAAACATATTTTTCTTACCTGGCTACGCAACCAAGAAGTTTCATGATAGATAAATTAGATGAGGTATAAAAACTTTTTGAACCTTATGGCTCTCGCTACATGTACCTACAGGCGTTAATCTGACATTGAAAAAAAGCAGTCAGTGATTAATCCTGTCATGTCATATTCACTTTTGTACTCTATGTAATAGCATTAAGGTGCAAAAGTGACATTCAATTTCCTCGACTGTACATCGTCACACAGTTTCAGGATCTACAAAGTACAAAACGACTAAGCACAGAGGACATGGTGTGAATTCATCATATTGCTAAATATTGTAATATGATGATGACCAAAAAGGTTACATTCGTTTCTGACAATATTCTAATGTGCAAGAGAAAGGGAACGAAAAAGAGAGGAGGCTTTTGCCCAACAGTGGGACACAAAAACAGGTTAGAAAAAATAAAAATAAATTAAACGACTAGTAATTAAATTTTGTGATACTTAAATACGCTTGTATGGGGCCGCGAGCGTACTTGCGACTCTTAAATGGGTATAGAACTTTCTTATAAATAATATCCAAAAATATCAAATATCGGTTCAGGGAAAAATGTAACAGAACTGATAGTTGTTTAATAATGGAACATATCGTAAGTTCTCAAGATTAAACATAATAGGTGTTGTTTAATATTTTAATATAGTAATACAAACGATTTGCTTTAATATGTTTAATTTTCTTGTAAATAGTAAGATTTAGCCTATTAATGAAAGTTTAACTACCTCTAAATTCACTTTAGTAATTTTTCTACCTGAACCGGTATTTAAAAAAAACATTAATATTAGTTTGCTTTATTCCAATTATTTTATGTAGAGAAATCGCTGTTAATATTTTTCCTTAATATACAATTAAATTTTTTTTTATTTTATTTCCATGGACAAATTTGTTTCATTCTGCAAAAAAACATAGGTTCTATCAATTTTTTACAGAAAGTAACAAAAGTTATCCTGTTAACTACGTTGCCTTGAAATTTATTCACAAAAACGCTTTTTTTATTTTTTAAATTTTAAAAGATTTTTTACACGATTCAAAGCTAAAAAGCCCTACAGAAAAACAACATTATCCATAATGAAATTCTGCCATATGAATATTATACAGGGTGACATCTCAGACGTAATACAAAATTAACGTTTCGGGCTCAGTTAATAACGGAGAATTTAATACACTAACTCATTTGTTAAGGTTTAATGTTTAATGTTTGCTTATTTGCAAACAATAAAAATCTGGAAATATGGTCACCGTACATTCAATAATCGAGTGTCATGTACTACTCAACTTTACGAATGTTATCAATGTTATCAGCTATCAATCTCATTCTCTCTCATCTATGTTATCATTAAAAGAGACACAACCACACTCTTGAGTACCTACTGCTAAGTGTAGTACAGTCAGCCGTATAAGTCGCTGCACACTTTTGTACCTTTTCGCTTTAACGCCTTTGACAGATTAGTACAGCGGCTCAAACATGACGTTAAAGTGACAAAGCACCAAAGTGTTCAGCTACTTAAGGCCGACCGTACTCTCATACGCTAAATTAAATAATATGCGACGTCAATTTTAAATAAGTAAATCTATTGTACGAGTAAATGCAAAAGTAGGTACTTAATCACACGTATTTTAGCGTGTGTTCAATATGACCACCGCCTTCCTGTACACATAACTCCGCCCGTCGTCTAAGGTCTGCCGAGAACATACTCATTGGCTTTTGCGGAATTACAAGCTTCTATTATTTTTTGGCGAAGCTCCTCAACGGTATTGGATTCTCGTGCGTAGACTCGTCTTTTTAAGTCGCCCCACAAAAAAAAATCAAGCGGAGTAAGATCCGGGCTGCGTGGGGCCCATGCGATTGGGCCATT
The DNA here is from genome assembly GCA_923062465.1 of Acleris sparsana. Lineage (NCBI taxonomy): Eukaryota > Metazoa > Arthropoda > Insecta > Lepidoptera > Tortricidae > Acleris > Acleris sparsana. The sequence continues at coordinate 43,361,203 of OV281285.1, read as the reverse complement.
CCGACCTATCCATCGTTCGGGGAACTCTTCGTCCAAGTAACTTCGAACACGCAGTGAAAAATGTGCGGGAGCCCCGTCTTGTTGATAGTACAAATTATCTACGTTTTCTTGTGGTACCTCTTGTAATAGTATTGGTAATATGTTTCTCAAGAAGTCTTCATACTTTGGTCCATTTAAATTTCCATCAATAAAATGCGGTCCTATTAGATGATTAATCAGAATACCCGCCCAAACATTAACCGAAAACCGAGTCTGAAAGGAGTCTCTGCGAGTTGCATGAGGGTTTGCTTCACACCACAAGTGTTCATTATGAACGTTAAACAAGCCTACTCTTGTAAACGTTGCTTCGTCAGACCATAAAATATTTAGATGTAGGTTTTGTAGCAACCAACGACAAAACTGATCTCTTCGGGGGTAGTCGGCTAGCAAGATATCTTGTACCTTTTGAAAATGGAAGGGATGTAAGCCTGCAGCATTTAATAGCTTCCAAATAAAAAATTGACTCGTGCCAAATCTTACAGCTGCGTCTCTTGTGCTCGCTTCAGGGTGGCGACTAAAATACCGAAAGATTTGTGTCCGAAACGCCTCTGAATGCCGTGGCCGTCGGCTTCTATCTTGGGCATTCACTGGGACTAAGAACTGACCATATTCCCTTAAATTTTGGACAGTTCGGTTTATTAATGCACGAGTAGGGGTTGGACAGTCCGGATAACATTCGTGAAAGAGTGTTTGCGTCTGCACTGTACTCTGAGAGGTAAAATAGAACGCTACCATATCCGTTCGATGGACAGGCGTGTACGGATAGGCATGACCACGAGGCATTTTATTATTTTACACAAACTTACGATGAATCTTATTGTACAAGACAACTAACGTGGAAATTAATCAAAATGAATTTTCTTCATAAATTATCTGTAAGATAATCATAGACGATCGGGTTAATAACATAAGAACTTTTTACTGTAAACATTAAGGTAAGGTGACCACTTTAAACCGAAAAGTTTAGGAATAATTGAAACATAAAAAAAGAATACTAATGATCATTTTAACAACATGAGACCTAGCTAGGGGGTTTAAGTATAAGGGAGACATAATTAAAACATTGGTTTTGTATTACGTCTTAGATGTCACCCTGTACTAACATACTATTCAGGTAAACAACAATTCGGATATTATAAATTTTCTCCAAGTAAAATTTCGGCAAGTCTAGGATTTTGGCGTAATAGTAGATTATACACCGAGGGGATAAAGCACAGTTTTATGTCACGGGCGCGATATTGAATCCTGAACGTAACGACGGACTCCAGATTTAACTTCCGAGCGCAGCGAGGGTGTAACGAGTTAATTCCCGAGCGAAGCGAAGGAATTAAGAAGAGTCCTGAGCGCAGTGAGGGGTTCAAGCGCGCCCAAGACGAAAACAGCTTTATCCCCGAGGAGTGTACTCTACTTTTCTCACCTTTTGCGAGACAATAAAAAAGCGAGTCTACTAAAAACAGCGTTTTATTATAGTAAATTAAAATTAAAAGTGAAAATTGATATTTGAGACATTAGTCCAGTTATCACCAATGTATTTTATTGCAGCATCTTACAATACTCGCGGCTTTTGTTTAATTTCAAATGTGTTCCATTCAGCTTGCTGTGGCCAGCTCGATTTTAGAAAATGTTCGATTTTCAAATTAGGTTCGACGCGGCGGTGGCGGCGGCGCCGCGCCCGTCCTTCGAGTATTAGTTGATCTTTTATTACGAAATTAGACTTTAAGGCCATTGTAATAAGAACTATGAAAAGTGAAAATATTACAACCCAGCGGGTTATAATGGGATTCAGTACAACATTACACCCCGGCTAAATCCAAGGGCTTTAATGACTTGGTTTGCGTAAGGTTTGCATGATATGTAATTTGGCATTGTCGAGCAGGTGGTGTGAAAATATATTTATTATGCCTGATTAAAAAAATATGCCAAATAGATGGCACCCAAAAAAAAACGACAGTCGTATTTTTACAAGTTTTATCTCACTTCATTTATTTGTATTCAAGTAAATTTTGGATTTTTCTCCCTACCTGGCTCAATTCCATGCATTATCGCCCGTTGTGCCGGTAAACCAATGTCTGATTCATTTTGATATAAGTACCTGGACGACCGTATTTTTTTTGATACGTTTTCAAAAAATGAAACCTAGCTAGATCGATTTACCGAACCCGAAACCCCCCGCATATTAAATTTCATTTAAATCGTTGCAGCCGTTTCCGAGATTCAGATTATATATATAATATATACAAGAATTGCTCGTTTAAACGTATTAGATTTAGTACATTTTACGTATATTATATTCTTAAATATATTTTTCACTGTCTCAGTTATGGAAAAACCAGCCAAAGGGTCCTGTACTCGAACTTTAGAAGAAGCGATGACGTATTGGTATGTATTGTTTGGTATAAATAGCGTCTATTATTTAAGTTACCTTATCAATATTTTTGAAGCCAGTATAATTTTCAAAACAACTTTAAGAAAGAATAATAACGTAGGACAAAAATATGACGCATTTGTAAAGGCGAAGTGCCCTGCTTTCAAACAGCGGGATATCTTTAAGCAGAACATCATTTTCATCTTCAACTTTATTACTAGTACAAAATATTTAATAATAAGACACGGCTTCTTGGCTAAGGAGGGCACTGCATCTTACATTAATCATATACAGTTACAGTTAATTATAATAATTCACTTTATTTTCTTTATTCAATTCATGCATGACCTAAACAGAAAATAATACCTAACGGGTCGGCTTAAAGTAATGAGAACTATTTCGGTGGATACGGCCGGCGAGAAAAAAAGTAAAAATTGATTTTCTTTTATTTTAACGTCAAAAATGTCAATCTTTTTCATTTATAACCAAAAATTAGTACACTATTATAAATAATTTTTGCGAGAGAGTTATTGCGTGAACGCGTCTATCAACTTCTTGGACGACGTGAAAAATCTGAGGTGATTGCACACTTCAAAACTGAAAATGTCCCTTTGTCTACATTTACCGCCTGATCCATCGATGGGAACTTGGTGTTGGTACAAAAGATTTACCAAAAACAGGTAGACCTTCAATCCTTCCTGCTCGTGTTCAGAAGAAAGTGGCTAAGTTTGCACAAAACAGGGTTGGCGTGTAACAAAACAAGTTAGCAATAAAATATGAGGTGTCCCGTGGTTGTATTAGTAATATTTTAAAGAAAAACAATATTCAACACTTCAAGCGACAAAAAGCACCCAAATATTCCGATAAACAACTTGAAGAAATACCTAGCAAGTGCAGGCGATGACGAAAAGTACTTCACATTTACCAACGATAACATGCCTGGTAAATAAGAACGGATATTACAACGTTAAATTTAAATGTCAACTCAAATTTGAAAAGAAAGTACACGTCTGGGTCGTAATATCTGACAAAGGAATTTCAAAGGCAGTGATCAGAGATTCATCAGGACCAGCTATCAATGCCGAAGTATATCAGCGGGAGTGCTTGCCGATTGTGTGTCAATTTATAAATAAATACCATTATGATGGAAAGTACATATTCTGGCCTGATCTAGCCAACTCCCACTATGCAAAAAGTACCCAGAAGTGGCTGACGGAACGAGACATACATTTTGTATCCAAGGAGTCAAACCCCCCAAATGTCCCTAAAGCTCGTCCAATTGAGGATTTTTGGGCAATCCTGAGTAGACTGGTTTATAGTAATGGCTGGGAAGCAAAATTGCCAAAACAATTAAAATGCAAAATACAATGCCAATTGAAAAAAGTAAAGCTGAATGTGATCCAAAGTATGATGCGAGGGGTTAAAACCAAGTTGCGAAAAATTTAAGACGGGGGGGTCCTTTTTGCATATTGTAGTTAGATATTGAAATAATAATCATCATCATCATCATCATTTCAGCCATAGGTCGTCCACTGCTGAACATAGGCCTCTCCCAAAGATTTCCACCTCACCCGGTTGGAAGCGGCCTGCATCCAGCGGGTCCCCGCGGACTTGACCAAATCGTCCGTCCATCTCGCGGGGGGTCACCCTACGCTGCGCTTGCCGGTACGTGGTCTCCACTCGAGAACTCTACTGCCCCAGCGGCCATCAGTCCTTCGAGCAATGTGGCCTGCCCATTGCCACTTCAACCTGCTAACCCGATTGGCTATGTCGGTTACTTTAGTTCGTCTACGTATCTCCTCGTTCCTGATTCGATCTCGTAGCGAGACACCAAGCATAGCTCTTTCCATGGCACGCTGAGTGACTCTGAGCCTATTCAAGAGACCAACGGTTAGAGACCACGTCTCGGCACCGTAGGTCATCACTCGTACACACACTGTTCGAAGACTTTAGTCTTCAGACACTGAGGTATTTTGGATGAGAAGACGCTGCGTAACTTCCCGAACGCTGCCCAGCCGAGTTGGATTCGTCGAGTAACCTCCTTCTCGAAGTTGGATCTTCCTAACTGGACCGATTGTCCCAGATAGACATAATCGTCCACCACTTCGAGAACCGAGTTTCCCACTGATATTGGGGTAGGCGCTACATGGGCGTTCGACATAATTTTTGTCTTGTCCATATTCATTTTGAGGCCTACCTGTTGAGAAACTCGATTAAGGTCTTCGAGCATTTTGCCAAGGTCGTCCAGCGATTCCGCCATGACCACGATATCAGCGGCAAACCGGAGATGAGTAATGTATTCGCCGTTTATATTGATGCCAAATCCTTTCCATTCCAGGAGTTTGAAGGCATCTTCCATTGCATTGGTGAAGAGCTTCGGAGAGATTACGTCCCCTTGTCTCACACCTCTCTGCAACGGAATAAAATTGCCTCTGTAGTCTGATCCTGTACTCGGACTGACATGGTGGCGTTTCTATACAAACACTTCAGTACTTCGACATACCGATAGTCTATGCGGCACCGCTGGAGAGCCTGCAGCACAGCCCACGTCTCGATCGAATCAAAGGCCTTCTCATAGTCCTTAAACGCCAAGCAGAGTGGCAGATTATACTCTTCGGTCTTCTGTATAATCTGCCGCAGCGTATGGATGTGGTCTAAGGTACTGTAACCTTTTCGGAAACCGGCTTGTTCGGGAGGCTGAAAGTCATCGAACCTGTTAGCGAGACGATTCGTGATGACTCTCGAAAACAGTTTGTAAACATGGCTCAGAAGCGAGATGGGCCTATAGTTCTTCAAAAGAGCTTTATCGCCCTTCTTGAAGAAAAGTACCACCACGCTTCTGTTCCATGCTTCCGGCGTAACACCATCGTGCAGAACGGAATTAAAGAGCTTCTGAAGGACTTTAAGTACCGGTGTTCCACCCGCTTTCAGCAGCTCTGAAGTGATTCCATGCTCGCCTGGCGCCTTGTTGTTTTTTAACTGTTTGAGAGCCATCCTAATCTCGTACAGGCTGATGTCCGGGATATCTTCGGTATAGTGTCAGGTGAGCTTAGCTCTCGGGTCTTTAGCTACCGAGGTATACAACTGTCCATAGAACCATTCGATCTCCCTCAGCACCTCTGGCTTGGTGGACGCTATTCTGCCGTCCTCTGTCTTCAGCATTGTCAGCTGGATATACTGGCCTAAGATAAATGTAACTAGGTGAGTTTTTCTCCAATAGTCATTTATTCTCTTCAACGGAACTGAACCCATATAAAACAAGATACCTAAAAATGTTAATAGCTCCGTTTTATTAGTATCACTCCATTTTCTCACTCTGCTTTGATCTGAATTCATTATACCCTTAACAATATTACCATGGCAATTAATACACGATACTAAATAATTAAAAATATATACTTAAAGAGTACCAAAAAATAATCCAATGGTGTTTTGTTAGTTGCATCGCTAATACGTAGAACTGGAGTAGGTGGCGTCGGCAACTGCTGTGCATGTACTCGATGATTTGTCCACTCCTTTTCTTGTGAGGTACTTTCGATCCTTTCACTATCCTCTTCTAAAGTTGTTTCTGTCTCCAAACTGGAAAATATCCGGGAATACGTATCCGTAAAAATGTGTATTCGTAGAAACGGAACATGCACCTTACTTTTACACAATCGTATCAGCAGGTTAAGCGTAAACAAAGAAACAGGGTGCAAAGTAAAAGCTAGTTTATAATATTATACTACTTATTGATCCGCCCCGATATCGTAGCACGAGTTCTGAGGCCCGTTTTACGAAGCTACAAGTTACAAATTACAAGCGGAAGTCTCTTTCTAACTCCTTTTGCGAGAAAGGAGTTCCAGTTGTAATTTGTAACTTTTAGCTTCGTGAAACGGGCCGCTGGGCGACCGAGTTCTGCTCGGGTGAAAATAAAAAAAGATTTCTATACAAAAACAAAAAAAAACATAAGAGGTTTACACAAAAAAAAGAAGCAACTAAAAGAAAAAAAGCTGACATACCTGGGGTTCGAACACGCAGCACGTGAGCTCCCCTACTACCAACTAATTATAAAATAATGAATAATGATTGTTATTGAGAACGTTTTCCAGGGTAGTACGGCATCGAATTTTAAACTGTATAAGACCGGCTTATGGTTCATATTCCTTAAATGTTTACATATCTATGACCATTCCGACTGTGTAGATACTTTTGGCGTTCTGTGCGTTCAGATATTTGTTGCTCTTTGTGTGTTCACAATTTATTGAAAATCAAATGCTCATATATTTACGGCTAATTGGATGATCAGATATTATTGACTATTTGTAGTGTAAAGAATTTATTGAAAATTTAGGATGGTTAGAAATATTTGAGTACCTCGCCTGCTACGATATATCTGATGGCGACTGTATAATAAACTTACACTTGTATAAGCGTTCCTATTTGACTACGGAAACATAAAAGGAGGATTGAGAAGTCTACTTACCTGAATTCCGATTCGGAGCTCCCTGTAAAAGGTTCTTTGTTGGTTCCAGAACTCGGGTTTAAGTCATGATCTGATTCCGTAGAAGTATCATTCTCTATAATTTCATCGTCTTCCCCAAATAACTCCCACATATCACGCAGCACTTGTTCATAGCTTCGAGCCATGATTTTAAATTAAGTAATACTTTTTATTTAGGAAATAATTTCATTGTGATCACGGTGATGTAGGTAGTGACAAACGAATTTGAGATCTGTCACATCTATCCCGCATCTTGTTCAATTGTTTATATTCAATTATGAAGACCGATCATATTATACTCGTTATAACTATATGTCATCCACTTATCCACTTCCTATTAACACTAAAGTTTGTATTGATAACAAACCTCTTTGTTCAAGTGCGTAGGTAAAGTTTTTACATCAGGATTATATTCTACTTACTTATACTTTACATTTGTAATGTATTTAATACTTATAGTATAATTTGAGGCATTACATATCGTGCACAGTGGCCTCGCGTTCATATAACAACGGTCGAAAATACCGAGATTGGAATAAAACTTAATTAGAAAATAAATAACGTTTTATTAGCATTGTGTATGCTCTAAAATCAATGAAATAAAATCCTTCGGTAACGAACCCTTCTTTTTTTGGGGCAAACTACGTAGACCAGTGATGTAAGGATCAGATGTTAGCAAAAGTCAATTAAGCAAATCAGTGTTGCACATCACCCTGGAAATTTTTCTAGTGTTATGTTGCCTGAAGTATTTTACATCTTTAGTATTTGCTTCTGCAGCCTCTTCTGTGTGCTCCCAATCTTGATCAGCATGTAACCCCATATCGAAAAGTCTAAAGCATTCAAATCCGGCGATGATGCAGGCCATTCTTGCCAAGGTATAAAATCTGTCAAATTTGTTCTACACCAGTCTTGAGTGCCTTTAGCTTTGTGAGATGGGGCACTATCTTGTTGGAAGCAGTAATAGTCGTTTCCATAAAATTTTGGAGCATTTTCTAGCAAATGACCTTGTTAATTTTGACACCCCGATCAATAAACAGCAGCGGTAACTTGCCTCTAGGCGATATCGCACCCCATACCATGACAGCTGATGCACTTTGGAACCGTTGTACGGCTAATTTGTCCACAGGAATATCCTTCAATGAAGCACCATAGACACGATCGTTTTGTTGGTTGTGACTGTCTTGTAACTGGAACATCTTTTCATCGGAAAAAAATATATCATCGCCGTCGTGCCAAGCTAGCAATTCCCTATATTTATTCACTCTAGCTTTTTTCTGGGCATCTGTTAAGCCATGACTTTTTTTATGGCCAATGGCCTTTAGCCCAAAATCATATTTTGAAATACGACTCATTGTTCGACGGGATATTTTCATATCTTTAGCAAGTTTGCTTACACTTCGAGCTGGATTTCGTCTAATACGCTCACGAATATTTTTAATGACGTTTTTGGTGCGAACAGATGGCTTTCTCCCAGGTTTGGGCCTGATTTGTGAAGATCCCGTTTCTTTGAATCGCTTGACGGTCCGCGATATAAACCTTATATTGATATTTAAATGTTTCAGCGTCTTCAATATCTCACACGGTCGGTATTTTTTCTGGTACAAATCGCACACGAGCTGGCGTTTCGCGTATTTTTTGTTGAGACACATGTCAGATCTTTGTAAAAAAAAAGTGTGTAAAAAGGTTATTGATTTTTTAGAATTTTGCTGTCTACCGGGACTTGTGTGTCGTGTGCTGAAAATATTAGACATAAGTAGGTCATTTCAACATTAGTGACTCATATACGCGTCGAAGGCACAGGGTGAAAGTCACTAAATATTATGAACGTGTCTGTGCGTCAAAGGCACGGGGTGAAAGTCACGGTGCCGCATATATGCGTCGGTGGTAGTGAATGCGTTAAAACGGTTATCAACATTACCGTCAAAAGGAAACGTCACATACAGCGCTCCCTTCAGTGCGCCCCCGAGCGGTCATCCGCTTCACATGTGACGGTTGCCGCCAAAGACTACTATTGTATACTGGGATATAGACTGGCAACTCAGCGTTATTTTTGGTTCGTATAGCAACATTGTAGTAAGTGGTGCCTAATGGAACTAATACTGTGCATATGTGTGTGTAAGCATGTACGTATACATAACCACATACGTAAGCTATTCGCCACTCCTTTATTCATACAAAACCACAACAGGTATTTAAAGACCAATAATAGTTAAGACGCGCTGTTGGCACATTAACTATTAATGGCTTTAAACGCTGTTAAGATTCATAAAAAAGGGGTTAAAGTTTGGAGTAAGTAATACAAAAAAGAACATACCAGGCGTGATGACAATGTTTTACATTAAGAACTGATGGACTTCAAAGAAAATAGACGACATTAATCTAGTCGACGAGATACGTTTTTATTGAATAAATTGGCGCACCTGCAATATAATTTATCTTTTAACACATCGTTCATTCGCGGAACGATTGATACATGTATAAACAAATTTCAATTTTAATTAGTCGCCACACCGCCTGATCAGTTCTTATTTGAATATAAACCAGTGAGAAGTAAACCTCATCATTTCAGCCGAAAGACATCCACTGAATACAGGATTCCTCTAGAGCGACAAAGTTATAAGTTCCGGTATCCCCACATTTAGCGGTTTATTGCTATCACCAAGTTCTAAAAAAATACTATTGTACCCACAGAATTTCAATTTAACTTCCAAGTGGTTTTTAATAGCTTTTTAACTAATAATCTTTGAGGATCATATATTTAATGGGTCTTCCTAATGCTGCGGCCATATCTAAAGGCATCCCTTTTTTAACATAAAGAAAGAAAGATTCTGCACAACAAGTAACTAACTACTTGTATCACGAATATTTTTCAAATCTCATTGATTCTGATGTGGCCGCAGCGCAACTACCTATTTTGAGAGTTCGAAGAGTCCAACTAATTACCATGTCATGTAAACATATGAATATGTGAATAAATCATTTATTACATTTAAGCTTATTCTGTTTAAACCTATTAGACATTCACGACACACAGCTCGCCACGCAAACAAATCACATTCAAGTACTGATACCATAAGCACATTCAACCGCGTCAAGACCCGGAGCAAGGGCGAGTTCCTTCGCCACAGCGTGCGCGCCGACGGCGCAGCCAACAGTGGACGCGCAGGCGGCTTAAGCGTTATTCGCGATGTTTCAGGGACAAAGAGCCTCACGACTCGTTCTACGAGCTCAGGGCAATCCGACTCCCCGCGCAAATTTTGACAGGCAGTGACTAACAGATGGTGGATGCGCCTTAATGACTCTTGATGACTCGGGTTAAACTTTACTATATAATATAAGTAGTAAGTACTTACTACTTAATAGCACACAATGTTGCTCCAGACAGAATACTGACGATGTTCTGCGATAAAATGCAGCCCAAGTATGTATTCCGGAGGAACTTCAATGTCCACATTCCGACAAGGGATGAATGGAAGGATGGGTTGCACCTATCAGAGGAAGACAACGCGATATGGTACACGGATGGTTCAAAAATGAGCTCCGGTACGGGGGCGGGTATTCATGCCAGACTACAACAGTAGTATAAGTATGGGCAACTAACTACGCAACGGTCTTGTCCACCTGTTTTTGTTAGAGCACATCTCCGAAGATACTCAACTGATTTAAAACTAAAATAAAATCAAGACCAGATGTTAAGTCTAGTGTGTAGTTCCATGGAACTATTGGGATAACTTATTTGACATTTATATATGTACCGATTGTTCCATACGTAACTAGAATTATGGAACTCCAGGGATATCCCTGCTCTCGCCAAAATCATACAAATCTTCTTAGCAAACGCTTATTTTCATGAAATGTAAATAGCTTATGCATTTATTTTTCATTTTCTCGATATTCCCTTACTTTCTTTATGATTAATTCCTCGAGTAGGTAATTGAACGGATCTTTGCATTGCATAATATTCTCCACATGACATTATAGTCTTCAGGATCATTCTTAGAAATATTGATTTTGATGATTTTGTCTTATCTTATCTTCTTGGTCTTATCTTATCTTCGGGTCCTGTGTGGTGGGGATCTTTTGTGTAATCACCCCGATTTTGATGATGACCGGGCATCTGTTATTTCAGTTATTTGAGTTCGGTATTCCCTTTCGTTGCAGACTAGGTAGTGAGGGATTATGACTTATGCTAGCCGCCCTGGTCTTCACTGCAAGTGATTATGACAATCTTTTATGTTTTAATTGGCATAAGTACTATTTGGTTTCGATATTCTCACAAATATTTAATACGAGACAGAATCTTTGTCCACATAAGTAGGTATTCTAGTTATAACTGGGACATATTTCCTTGCTCTGAACACAACAGCTTCTAAGTATCTGTTGTCACCTAAAAAATATAAAACTGTATTATAATTAAGTACTACACTCAGGAGCAAAAATAACGGGTCAGAGTGCGTTTTTCATACCAAAGGGGCTAGTTCGAAGCCTTGGTTCCTCACCAGAGAATGCTTTTAGTGAAATCTGATAATGAATGCCCCGAGTATCGATACAGGACTTCCAGAGTGCCTAGGATACCCAACTGAATGAATCTGCGGTTAACGCCGGAATTGTGCATGTTCAGAAAAACATCTATAATAGTCTCGTTTGTATGAAAAACGCACTCTGACCATGTATTTTTGCTCCTCAGCTTTTAATCAATACTTATCGCATTAATCCATAACTATACTCATGAACCTAACCTACACTTATTAATGTTTGTACTAGATTGCGAAGTCAAAAGAGGGTAATAATAATAATCATGGTGTATGTGATAAAAATGGGGTGAAAATAGCTTCTGAGTTGGTTATTAAACCGATCTAAAAACTGCTGTGACAAACAGACAGTCAGATATCGGAGTCTCTCCATAAAGGTTCCTTGTTTACCATTTTGTTACGTAACCATAACCCTGATGAGAGGGTTGCGTCAACCTAGTCACTAGTGAGCAGTAGAGTTTGGTTTATCGATTTTCCCTATACAGTGCAATTATAAACTTTATTTTTCGTTCTCGGTTCGGTAAGTATGAACTTTATTCATCCTGGTAAGATACAATTCTGAAGTCCACGCAGACGAAGTCGCGGGCAGAAGCTAGTTATCTATAATTTTCACGCACGGCTAGTGTAACATTACTAGTTTTATTTAACATGAGGTTAGAAGTAGGATTTTGATCATGTTACTTCTTCATCTTACCACCCGGAGTCAATGGAAAACTAATCCATCACAGACCTATATCAGGGCCTCTATTCAACACGGTAAAAACAATATCGTCTTTGATCTGTTATCGTATTGTCAACATTTTGATAGCTCTTATTTTATTGACAGTAGACTTAAAAACAAACCATAACAGGTCAAATACGATTTGTATTTTACCGCCTAGAATAGAGGCGCAGGCAGCTAGCTCTTACTGCACATTTTATTGCGATGTTTATCATTAGCACGGCAGAATCGGCCCTTGATTTAATACGACATTGTCAGTCAATAAACCACTCCAGTAAGGCAGATTATGAACGTTACAGCAAAGGTGATTGATATATGATATAATATATCAATCACGTTTAATACACATCAAAACAGGAGGGCTGTTTAAGACTAGCGTATATAAGCGCGTATAAGCTCGTTTTTGGTAGCGCCTGTAAGCGCGTATGCCGAAACAGGCGTGTATACGCGCATTAAAAAAAACGCCAGTCTGAAACAGGCTATTGTGTGCCCAGTTACCATTTTGTAAAATTGACAACTGGGTTTCAGTATAAATAGGGGAGGTTTTACTATTATAACATTGAGATGTTGGCATTACTGCTTCTTAATCTGGTTCAAGCAAAAGTCGACTTTAATGTGACGATCCTATTCATTCCGCGACTGTACCTATGGGTGGAAAACGGATTGACACATATTTGATAGGTATCAGAGGCGTGACAATATCAGTCGCCAGTGAGATTTAAAAATAAGTACAAATTTCTAGAAATCAATGAAAATCGGCCATTTCGGTGAGCATAGTAAATGCACGTTAGTCACAACGATTTGTGACTAACATGCATTTACTGGCTGTTTCAAATGTTGTCAACAAAACTTCCAGCTTCCGCCAAAATCTTACAAATCTACCTAGTTAGCCAATTGTAATTTTATAAATGTAATTAAGTTATTTACCCCGTCGCATTTGTTTTTCATTTCCTTGAAATTCCGTTCCTCTCCTCATGACAATTCCTTGAATAGTTAAGTCGTGTGTAAATAATTATTCTAAAACTGGGACACTTTTCCTTGCACCTGGCACAGCCTCCGAAAATCTCTTGTTAACCTAGAAATTATTCAACTGTATTATAATTAGTGAGTATTACTATATCAGCTTTTGATCAGGTCCCATCTTATTCATAACTCATGAAACTAGCTTTTGAACCGATTCGAATACCTAACCTTAAATAATAAAAATAATAAAAAACAGGTGTTGTTAGTATTTTTTTTTTATGTAATCGCGGGACTTTTAAGCGCATCGTCTTGGTATAAAACATTCCCTCGACTGCATTAAGAAATATACTAACAACACCTTTTTCGTCCTTGTCAAAAAATAAAGCTTATAAATAATTTGTTCAAATGCAAAGCTTTATCCTGCTTTTTCTTGTCTGGGGGCACCGTTGATGCAGCAAAACATATCTTACTCTCTAACTTTTATGTGGTCATCTTGCACCATCTCATATAAGTAGTTGATTCTATATTATTATTTTTTCTTTTCTCTCTATTTCTCCCGTAAGATTTTGGCATGTTTTCCTGCTGAACTACACATGTTGTTTGATATTATATTTAATTTAATACCTGTGGCTTTATATAATGCTAGACTAAGTAGGACCACTGTTATATAAAATATGAAATATGTTTAAAAAATGACTGACTGCTGAGTTTCTTGCGGCGTTTCTTCTCAGCAGTGGTCTCCTCTTGGGAAGCGCTGGTAGATTGTTGACGTGTAAAAGTGCCGGAGTCGCCTACCCTACTTACTGAATAAATTTCTTTTATCTTTTATCTTTTAACCCTAAAAACATTACACTCCCTTTTTTGGGCAGTCGTATAAATGTCAGCCGGGAAGATGAAAGGATTCTAACGATACCACACACATCTAAATCGGCTCAGGAGTTTAGAAGTTATGATGGAATAAAGAATCATACATACATACTGACATACATACATACATACATACATGAACCCTGAAAGCATTCCACTCCTGTTTTTGGGCAGTCGTGTAATAAGGTGTCAAACGTTCCAATCAAGAGTATTAAATTAATATCAATATCTGCTGTGGCAGGCAGACAGTCAGACAACACACACAGTCTCACCATAAAGTTTCCTTTTAACCTATTGAGCAGTTGGTATAATCTCAAATTGAAAGAATAATTGCGAGTCAAGCTAATGATAAAAATACAACTTACAGCGCTTTAATTTTTACTCTCTACCTGTCAATGTCTTCGTTTAGGAAAATATATGTTCCTGTCTAAAGATTTGAATGCCTACCTAGTTACAATCAGACGTCAAAAACACAAACAAACAAACAAACGCTAACTGTCTTCTAAATAGATATTTCTAACTTTCATCATTATTAAAGATACCTACACTTTTTTTTTCTTGATATATACAAGTCTCTTTTAACAGAGGGCATTTGTAACTATGCGACAAGTATGTTGATATGAGCCATTTTTATACCTTGTCTAGTCCATTGTACCTCCTTTGTATTCTGAATACCACTTTGTCTATTATTTTCGTCTGATAAGTATAATATGCGACTAATCTAATATTACTAGAGTTTTATTCATCAATGTGTCAGAAATGGGATTTCGACCTAGAGTAAAAATATTATGCAAAGCGGAAACACTTAACTGACTAAAAATATCACCCGCTTCAAGCGTCTTGTGTACATTCGTATAGGGGTATTTTACTACTTTCTTCTAATATACTTAGCTATCAGATCTCTATCTGATCAGACTTAATAAATAACGTGGGATGAACATTACCTATGTTTTGACAGCCACCTTTACGCTAATAGTAAATACAGAGGCACCAGCGTTCAATACCCGCAACCAATGTCAGCAGTAACCACCAAAAGGACTCAAGGATAAAACGCCTGGAATAAAAACATATGTGTTTTAAGCTCTTCTCTTTTGGGTTCCCAATTCTCAATAAATATACGCTAGAGCAATTTACGCCTGAATCCTGTACCTAATCATCTCAAAAAGTGTATTTAATTGACATTTCCTTTCAAAAATTAAGCACCTTCTTCATTTCTAGTAGTACGGTAACAGGGGATCCTTCTCGCGAGCAGTCTTGATAGTTTATTTATTAAAAAAGATATTATATTGATAACACGCCTCAAAAAGTAGTAAATGAATTATATAAAACTAGCTTTGTGCCCGCAACTTCATCTGTGGAGAGCCAGAAACACGGTCACTAGTCACTAACTATCAACTAGGCTAACCCTGTCGTATATTTTCTTCTATGGATGGCTTGTCCAAGGGAATACCTATCCAATAAAAACTCTCCGTCCGCATAGAAGTCGTTTATCATTATTCCTTCCGGAACTGTTCTATTGTCCGGGATAAAAACAACATCCTTAGGTGTATGTCCTTGGTGTGAGCGAAGGTGACTGGCAAAGCCAAATTTGGTCATAAAGGTACGGTTGCATGGCGTACAAAACATTCATATGTATGTACTTACCTACATATAATACCGGTCAAAAACATTACCCTCCTCCCGCAAGTTTTACTAAAAAAGTAACAAAGTAAGTAAGTATTGGTTCAGCCGTGACAGCGGAGCGTTACAGACAAACAGACAGCCACACTCTCTCATTTATAATTATACAAGACTTTGCGCGCTAAGTACTTCATCTAAGTGAAACTTGTTTTTCGCTGTTCCCTTGGAAACCATGCAACATTAATTTTCCTACGTCTTTTTCTCGGGGTCCAACTTACTTATGCAAAATTTCATTACAATCATGATGGCAATAGGTATCTCCATTATGAATATGAAGAGTTTGCCCGCGACTTCGTCAGCGTAGAACACGTTTACCACTAGAAGATCCCGGGACACGATTAATGCTATTAAATTTCGGATTGAAGTAAATTTCTGATTGAAGTCCCTCTCCTGGAGCTGGGGCTGAAAAACTGATAAAAGGAGTAGGTACCTATAACCTAAAAAAAAATCCGATCGACCGAGAAAAGCATTTTATGTATATAATGTGGAATCAACTCTTGGCGTCTGTATTTCCGAACCAATACGACTTGGGGCCTTCGAAAAACCAGCCTACTCTTTTCTCAAAGACCGGCATCTCCTCGGTGTTGCGGGTGATTAAGTATATATCGCGATGATCAAATTAGCATTAGTTGTCTCGCTTGCTCGTCTGCTTCCTTTTTAGGGTTCCGTAGACAAATGGCAAAAAACGGAACCCTTATAGATTCGTCATGTCTGTCCGTCTGTCTGTCCGTCCGTATGTCACAGCCAATTTATTCCGTAACTATAAGAGCTATATTATGGAAACTTTGTAAGTAGATGTATTCGGTGAACCGCATTAAGATTTTCATACAAAAATAGAAAAAAAACAATAAATTTTTAGGGTTCCCCATACTTAGAACTGAAACTCATTTTTTTTCATCAAACCCATACGTGTGCGGTATCTATGGATAGGTCTTCAAAAATGATATTGAGGTTTCTAATAGGTATAATATTTTTTTAAACTGAATAGTTTGCGCGAGAGAAGCTTCCAAAGTGGAAATATGTGTGTCCCCCCCCGTAACTTCTAAAATAAGGGAATGATAAATGTAAAAATAATATACTTATGATGTAATGCAAACTTCTACCGAAAATTGGTTTGAACGAGATCTAATAATTAGTTTTTTTTTAATACGTTATAAATCGTAAACCGCATTTTACCTTTCATTCAATCAACTCCAATATAATAAAGAATAAAGAAAAACATTTATTTAGATGTATGGTGGTGTGGTACGGAACCCTACGTGCGCGAGTCCGACTCGCACTTGGCCGGTTTTCTCATTAAAAACAATGCTCTGCAACAGATCTAAGTGTTTATCCCTTGCGATAGAAAATGTTAATAGAAAAGGAACCCTGGTCGGTCAGTAAAACATTAAAGGTTTAGGATTGAAGTCTTAAGATTATTATAGTCTTTTGAATGCAACCGTATATCTCTGATCTCACTTGCCATCAGGTACCATGTGTGCGTTCCCTAGCCCAAAAAAAAAACTAAATCACGTGTCACAAATGGTCGTCGTCCTGGGTCTGACAAACTTTAAAGGCATTAACCGCCTAGATATCGTATATCGCTATAGAACTAATCGGAAATGAAGATTACCTACTTTGTATTCATCAAAAGCAGTTTAGTGAAGTAGACGTGCCTATATTAAAATGCATAAAATAAATACCTGGTGCTATTTCGATGTCGCATAACATAATTATACGTAATTGATAAAAAATGATTTTAAAATTATTACTTTATGACAAACAGCATTAGCATTAGCTTTTGCCAGCGACTGCATTCGCATAGAACTCGTTTATCGCTTTTCCCTCGGGAACTATAAATTTTTCGAAATAAAATAGAGTACGTTGTAATTGACTGCCAAATTTTATCTAAATTATGGAAGTATGGCCGAGCATACGTGTCTGAAAGACAAACATCCTTCAATTTTTATACAACCTTGGATCCGAACGGTATATATTATGTATAGGTATCCTATGTACGAAATTTTATCTTTGTATATTTCATAGGTTCAGACAGACAAACGGACATGGCGAAACTATAAGGGTAGTTTGACTTCTAAACACTAAAAAGGTTATGTTAACTATTATTTCATAATTGTATCTGTAGTTTAGCTATATCTAGATTTTCCCTGCGACTACGTCATTGCAGAACACGTGTATCGCTATTCGCTATGGTCTATATCGCCTGAGTTGAAGCACGCAGCTCAATGGCAGCGCGCGTGGATGCTCTCTGCCCGGTCACGGGAATTCACGGGATTAGGAATTAAAGTAGTCTCTTGGGGTCACCAACAAATGTCAACAAATGGGGTCATGCTAAATTCCATCAAAACCGATTGAAGGTTTAACCATGAAAGTATTTCAGACACGCACAATTACCATTTAATGTATTCTTAAATATTGCCCTTAACTTCATCCACTTCCATATCGTATATCGATCGCTATTCCCTATAGAACTATAAAAAAACGGAAATGAAAAGTAAATAGGTATTACTTTGTATTCATCCAAATCAGTTCAGCGAAGTCTAAAAGACAGAGAGACAGACACATTTTCCCATTAATGATATTAATAGTACGACCAATAATATAATTGTCCGTTATTTTTTTTCTGAATACCTTTGGATCTGTGTTTAACGAATAAAGTGTAGTGAATTACCTTCTACGGTCCGGTTATTGCACCCAGGTACGCAGCACACTGTAAAATACATCTGTCATGCAATAATTTGAAATCTTTTGTTATTATATTTCTCCCTGAAATTAAATTTAAGTAATTCAAGAAAATTTCTTTGAACAATGTCAAAAAATGTCAAGACAGACAAGTAACTTATTGTGTTGTCATATCGATTCAATACAAACTGTCATAAATTATATATTTTTGCATTTTCATAACGTATAATATATATTTATCAAAATAACAAAAGTAATACATTTCTTTTTTTGCATTATCATTACGTTTTTGTATCGTTCTCAAGAGCGTTTTTTTTAAACCATCAGCAACACTGACTTTAAAGCCGGACTAAAACTTTTTCGACACCTAATGAAGATGGCGCCACAGAACGACACAATTAATAAGGCGTGCGTCGAAGTGCTTACTCCGTTGACCAAGAGTCCATTATTGCTTAATCCAAGCGCAATATTAGTTTTGTCATAATTAAAAAAAAAAACAAAAGCGAACCACCTCTAATGTACTAAGTTGCCATAGCATGGTTGCCGCCGCGATGCGTAGTGATGGCGTTTCAAGTCGTGTGCTTGCTGGCCATAAACAAAATTATAAAAAATGGTGTGCACACCTCTAAGCAATAACAACATCTCAATACAACCAAAATATCGAATAATTTAACAATTACTAATCCCATACAGTCAGAATTTACCCCAGGTACAATCCACCCCATCCTTCACAACAGATTAAATATTTTTCAATAATGCTATTAAAACGGCTGACATTGCTGGTATTATAAATTAAACATCCCGAAGCATCGAAATGAAACGTCGGCATTAATTATAGCTATAAATAAATACCCGAGTTGTAACCTATTACAAAATTTATTTGTTTCATTACTCTTCATTCTCTTTTTCACTTCATTTTTAAAAACTCTGGGTCAATTGTAGCACGGGTTCAAATGTAACTTTACAATTGTGCCGTGCTAGTGATGTGGTAAAATTGTCCTTTTATACTCACGCTCATTAAACTTGAAAAATCTCGGTTTCTATATCTAACTGACCCCGCACTGTGAGACATTACAAACTTTAATAACTAGAGAATCGCAATTCAGTAAAACTTTCACACTACGACTATTTAATTATAAACACTAGTACAAAATGTAAATCGTAAATGCCTACTTTGCGGCAGTGATTGGCCGGCTAGTGAGCAGGTTGAGACACGCTCAAAGCTCACTCGTGTGTCAAGACATGCATATTTCAATATAGCTGCAGAGTTATAGGCGAGATGGTAATATTGACATGTGGTACTATTTTCCCCGGTCTACCCTAAATATAGGGATAAGAAACGGACATAAAGACACGTGTAACGTTAATTCGGGATGCTAAAATTAGGGCCAATAATAGAAAAAAAAGGGAATTCGGGTTTATTTTTTTATTTTTAGGCTAATGAAGTTAGTGGCAATGAAAATGGGGTTAAAAATTTCGAGCAATAGGAGAACTCAAAAATACATTATACCGGTATACAGATAAAAATAAAATTTAATTCCATATAATTCAAAGGCTTTTGGATGGGACCGAGATGTACAGTTTTTTATGGAAATACTATTAAAACATTTTAATCGAATATTATTAACATTTTAACACAACATTATATATATAAAAAGCCCTTTATTACGAGTAATACACACAGCATTCTGTAGATTGATACATTTCGAAGGAGATGAAAATGTTTTTTTTGTAGTTTTAATAATTGTTTAGTGTAAACGGAAACATTAAGCATAATCATTTTTGCTTTACAGAAGAATGTATTAAGAACAATTCAAAAGGCTCGTGGACTTCGAAATCGCCGGATCAAGTAAGTAAATTAATTTAAGCACAAAAAAATTGGTTTATTTTTCTACTCGTGCTCATGTAAGTCTGTGGACATTGATTTGGCTCCTTTTAACCGACTACAAAAAAGGAAGAGGTTTTATGTATGTATTTTTTTTAATGTATGTTCACCGATTTCTCCGTCCATTGTGGACCAAGTAAGAGTGACGGATGCTTTATCCACATTTTATCACTCGATTAATGCAACCATACTAGGTCCGGGGATGAGGAGACGAATCCCCCGTGAGGAATTGAGGGAACTCCTCAAATATTTAGGCATACATATGACGATTCCGGTATTTATGGTAATAATAGTAGTAGTATATCTACTATTTGCATTAATTTGGTGAAGTGGAACTGATGCTGAAGACAAATGGCCACCGGAACTCCTCAACTGTACCTTTTTAAAGGTGGTGATAAGATATCTCGATTAAGATAGTTGGGCGACTATAACGAAGAACATTCGTATGTTTAAATGTGACTATGTCTTTCCCGGTGTGTTGCCTGCGGCGAGCTTTAAATTTCTTCTTCTTCTTCTTTTAATAATGGGTGTCCAACGTTGTATTTTGCCAAGTCAAGTGTGTAGAGTAAATCAGTAAATAAAATATATCAAAAGTACAAAGCCGGACATCTTTCAATTGGTCATCGTCCCTCCCCGAAGGTTACCGGAAGACTCCTTGAAATGTCTGAAAGTTTCATATCAACTGAGAAGCGGGACTTCATATCAGCTTTTTTATACCTATAAAAGCAATTAAAAAAAATAGTCCACAATTGACGGAAAATCGGTGAACATAAATAAAATAAAATAAATCAGTGGAATATAGAACCTCCGCGTTTTTTGAAGTGGTTTAAAAATGGTAGGTATGACCTAATTAGGTCATTTTTAGAAGTATTTTTTTCATATTCACACTGAAGTCGGCGACTCACAATATTTTCTCGGCTTCAGTTGGTTTTTGGGAATTTGAAGGCGGTTTTTTGGTTTAATATAATCTAATGAAGCAGTGCCTATCAGAATCAGAGTTACTCCCTGGTCAAACCGTTTATTCAAACCGCGTAGAGGTAGTCTTATTTATTCCGAATTAAAATTTGACACACTTTGTATGGGCAAATGCCAAATTTTAACCCAAAGTAAGCCTTATCTATCCGCGATTTGAATATAGGGTTCAGCCGTTAGTGTATTTCAAAGGGGTGTGTTTCCTAACTTACAAGTATTATCTATATGTCATCAGAACTGTTATAAAAATTGGATGTGTAAAAATAACGAACGATTTTTTAAACATCTAAATTTAAGTTCCTAAAATCATTTTAAAAGTTTTCTTTTATTGGCAGGTTCATTCCAATTGTAAGTTATTCTTTTGAAAAAAATATGTTGGATCTCACGCATCTAAAATGAAGTTGAAAGCGACCATCCCGAAAATAAGTTTATCACCGGGGATATGTGCCCGGGATATGTATCCATAACGATATGGATTTTTCATGATCTCCACGAGACCCGACGGAAAACCTCGTTTGCAGTACTATTTTTCTGGCTAAGCAATCTAGGTAAATTTTAAGTACGTTTTTGCTTCAAATTTTTTAGATGAATTTCGGGAACGTATTATTCAAATGTATTCAAATGCAATTTTAGAATCGCATTTTTTACGCAATCAAACTTTCATTTTGGTTATGTTTTGAGTACCATATTTAGTTGCAACGGATTCTAGAGTAACATTTTTATGTGAACCAATATATCATGTTGGATGTCTTATTTTGCGAACGCCTTATTTAGTTGCAGAGGATTTTAGAATCGCTTTAATAAGCGAAAAAAAAAACACGGTTGGAATTTTAGCGATCATTTATTTTATTTTAATGTTCCTGTAGTTTAATTTAATATCCTAACACTTAATTCCCGCAGGAAAACCTAGCGATATCTAGTATTAGTCGATAAATACTCAGAACGCTATCAAATCGCACTTCAGCCCTCTTTAGATTACTGACTGAAGAATACCTACACATTAATGCTATGATAATGAGTATAATGACGCATAGACTATATATATCTTTAAGTAAAACCTATAGGTACCTAACGTAGTAAAAGTAGAATAGAAACCAACCTCCGTCGTCGCCCTGAAACACCAAATAAATAATCCAAACAGACCAACAAAGAATCACAGCACAGAACACTTAGCAAATAAATTTCACTAGTTACTTGAGTCTTATAAAACACTAAATAAATAAGACAAAGAAGCCGTTACTAGAATTACACCGTGTATCTTTGCGCGACGCGAAGGTAAATAAGGTAATGGCGTCGCGTAATACTAATGCGTAAGAAAAAGGAAGCAAATAATTATTAAAGTTCGAAGGTTGTATATGACGGCGCCGGTGTCCTTAAGGAAAATAAAGTTAACGCATGCCAAGCCCATAACGCTTAAAATTGAATGTGATAAGCCGGTGTGCGGTCGCGGACTGGCGCACCTTCTCACTCTGATTTTTTTTGCGCCTCAGAGCCTCTGTGTACGTGTGCGAGTTCGAAGCGCTAGAAAAATTTTTGAATATGCGGAGAGAGAACAGCATGTACTACAGCGGTGGGGATAAAAATGGGCGCAGTGAAATGTAACTGCGCGCGTGTATGAATATATTGTTATTTTATTTTTTTATACCCTGTCCACGATAACGAGCTAGTATAGCGGTCTCTCTTTTGCACTTTTGTATGCAGATGAAAGGGACAAAAAAGGAGAGTGGGCGTGAACGATGGCACCTCACTGTCATGCTCGGCTTACATGCTCCGTCGCTCGAAATATTTATTTTAATATCCCTTATGATTTTTCTGGTTTAGTTAAATAATAAAGGACTCAATAAGTATTTACTTCTGTATTCATTTATTTATTACACAATAAGCAGAAGATAGTCCAGTAAACAAGCCGAGTCACAGATTAAACCGGGAAAAATTGAAAAGAGATCACTATAACGCGTCCGCACCGTGAAAGAGACAGATGTTGACTGAACTTCGACCACCATGTAAACTCACCCGGTGCACGTGCATCGCCCTTATCGCTGACCAATGACGTGCTGTCTAAGTTTTCTAGTACTAGCTCGTTATCGTGGACATGGTATAGTAATATAGGTAAATTAATGTGTGCGAGCGAGTACTGCGATAGATTTTATGCTTGGTAAATTAATTTGCGTTTTGTTCATGCATTGTGTTATGAAGATGGTAACGCAAGGTAAAGCTCAAGTTTACCGGGTTACTTTCGGTTTTACGTTTTGGATAAACACCTACTCTATGCATAGGAATTTCTAAGGAAGCCACTGGGAATCGGGTTATATGGACGCTTCACTACTGATGGAGACTCCATGGGACCACATAGGTCAGAATGCACAATTTGTAATGCTTCTGTTGCCCTTGTACCAACATTTGTGAATGGGAACCGGATTTGTTTACCTTTCAAACATGGAATACATTTATTATTTGTCTCTTTGCAATCTGATAATTTCACACCTTCAGTACATAATGGCATAATTTGCTTAGGTACATCATTGTAATTCAGATGTCCCATTCGTCTATGCCAAATATTTAAGCTTTGGCTTTCTGGAGTTGCAACAAATGCGTTCCACCTAAATGTATTTAACTTGTACATGTTATTTATAAGTTTTGCTGCTGCTACTGATTGCTTCTATCTATTGAATATTTCACAGCCAGTACCATTAAATATTACTTGACAGCCATTCTTTACCAGCTGATTAACTAATAGTTAATTGGTACTTATATGTGGTACAGGGTTGGGCAGAATAAGTGTCCTGTGTATGGCTTTTTTACTTATATAATTTTTTGTTGACAATTTAACCTTCTTTATGATTTCTACACGTCAGCTTGATATATTTTGTTTTTATATTGTTTTCAACAATGGACGCGAAACGCCAGCTCGTGTGCGATTTGTACCAGAAAAAATACCGATCGTGTGAGATATTGAAGACGCTGAAACATTTAAATATCAATATAAGGTTTATATCGCGGACCGTCAAGCGATTCAAAGAAACGGGATCTTCACAAATCAGGCCCAAACCTGGGAGAAAGCCATCTGTTCGCACCAAAAACATCATTAAAAATATTCGTGAGCGTATTAGACGAAATCCAGCTCGAAGTGCAAGCAAACTTGCTAAAGATATGAAAATATCCCGTCGAACAATGAGTCGTATTTTAAAATATTATCTTTTGCTAAAGGCCTACAAAAAACAAAAAAAGTCATGGCTTAACAGATGCCCAGAAAAAAGCTAGAGTGAATAAATGTAGGGAATTGCTAGCTTGGCACGACGGCGATGATATTATTTTTTCCGATGAAAAGATGTTCCAGTTACAAGACAGTCACAACCAACAAAACGATCGTGTCTATGGTGCTTCATTGAAGGATATTCCAGTGGACAAATTAGCCATACAACGGTTCCAGAGTGCATCAGCTGTCATGGTATGGGGTGCGATCTGCGATATCGCCTAGAGGCAAGTTACCACTGCTGTTTATTGATCGAGGTGTCAAAATTAACCAAGACTATTACATCCAGAACGTGTTACAGGGTCATTTACTAGAAAATGCTCAAAAATTATATGGAGACGACTATTACTGCTTCCAACAAGATAGTGCCCCATCTCACAAAGCTAAACGCACTCAAGACTGGTGTAGAACAAATTGGAGAGATTTTATACCTTGGCAAGAATGGCCTGCATCATCGCCGGATTTGAATGCTTTGGACTTTTCGATATGGGGTTACATGCTGAGCAAGATTGGGAGCACACAGGGCATGAATCTAAACTCATTTAAGCATCGATTAGTCAAGATATGGGATGAATTACCAGACGAGGTAGTGCGTGCCGCGTGCAATGCATTCTATGGAAGAATGCGTCAAGTTATTAAAGCTGATGGCGAGCGATTTGAACTTATGAATTGGTTTTTTTAAGTACCTATAGAGTACGCTAAAAATAAAAACGTGATAAATTAAAAAAAAAACTGTCTTGTTTTAATCATATGGCTCTTTTTGACTAGGACTCTTAATCTGCCCAACCCTGTACATATAAAATGTCTTTTACTTGTATATGATTTAATTTACCATCTTCACCCAGGATATCTAAATCGCCATTGCCCACATGTTGCACTGCAACTGATGCATTGTTAGCAACCGTTATACGTTGTATGGGAGGTGCCCGGACATCATACATTCCATCTGAGACATTTGTTATATGTATAGATGCACCAAAATCCACAATCCATGAAACATTCTCCATTTGTTCCTGAGTTGCTGAAAAAACTGCAGCATAACCTTTCCCACTGTCATTACTCTTCCTTTTATTATTGCAGAATTTACTCATATGACCATAGCGATTACAATTGTAACAACTTGGACCAGGTGTGACTTGTTACCTTTATAATTTTGGGAATTTTTTTATTTAACTTTGTGTAAAGAACAGATACATTGGAATTGACTTCTTGAAGTAATTTCATTTTTATTGAATCTGTAGTTATCCTTACACCCGAGCTTTCAAGACCCATAATCATTGGTTTGTATTTCTCCGGCAAACCAGCCAACATTAAGGTACCAAGCCACTCATCATCAACATTAAACCCGATATTTCTCAACATGTGGGCAGTGGTTACTATTTTGTTTACATATTCCTCAATACATGTACAACTTTCTAAAGTGGTATTAACCAAATCTCGGAGGAACCCACCTTTTCTTGTTAAACCTGAATCTTCAAATGCATTTTGTAAATTAAGCCAAACATCCTTGGCCGTCTTTGCCTCTTGAACGTGTATATAATTTATCGGATCCACTAACAAAATTATTTTTGACTTTGCTTTGCCGTCGCGCTTCGGATTTACAGAACTGTTTTCGGCAGGTTCAACACATTCCCACAAGTCTCAAGTTGTAAATACGTCTGGACTGCAAATTTCCAGGTGTTATAATTCTCTCTTCCCAATAATTTGTCTATATGAACGTTAGACAAAGCCATTTTACTTCGGTACAAATTCGAAATTTGCAATGTAATAACGGCTAACCTAAAAATCTAGAAATCACACGAGGAACTAGCGTTACTGTTATTACCGGAATCACTTTTACAATGACTTTTAATTACTTAATGAGTCATTTGCTCATAACCTAATGAAACTAAAGCGTTTTGTAATAATATAACTAGTTTATCAAGAACGTACGTTAACACAGTTGAAAAAAGCAGTCGTTAGTTACAACTACACGCCGCAAGAGGCGCGCGCGTATCGAAGTAAATTAACGTTTCGTTTCATGCAGGTTTATGACTTCACTCCAATAGTTTTAATGTATTGATAAATATACGTATGCCTTGACTTTTGAATAAAAAAAACATGTAATTTTTTGCCGAATACTTTGTTGTGTTATCTTTTAAAACCTATTCCAAGAAAGTACCGTGTATTTAGAAAACTGATTACGTTCTTTTCTTTCAGCTTGTTATTGGCAAAAAAATAATTAAAACCGATAAATTGTAAGTATTTATGATCCTAGTCTCTACGTTTTCGCGAGCTAGAAATGCCCTGTGATCATTTACTTGCGCCGCTTGCGCGTATTCAGTCAATCAGTCATCCCATGAGGCCGTTGAACCTACAGTCAAGCCATGCTTGTTTGTGAGATCTTGGCAATGAACTCTTATGGTTTAACGCCATTTTCACAGCGTGCACGACCTGTCACAGGACGCTTTAGAAATAATTTAAAATAAAAGCTCTTTTCAGTTATGCCTAAGTATCGATGGCGTCATATTATATATTACAGGACATCTGGAGAAATTTGGTAACGATCTCGGAAATGGATTATTCTAGGTTGACAGGGCAACTCCTTGATGCCAAATATTTCGGTCTACGTATGCACAGCGGTCCCGTTATATTTATTTGGCGGCTAAAAACGTGTTATCGTTCCAAAAAAAAACTTAACTCGGATTCATAATTAGATTAATTAGATTCCATCAAATCTAACACGGTGTTGCCAATGAAATTAAAAATTCCATAATTAGTAGATTTAGTATTCGCGAAAAAATGCACGTAAGTAATACATTTTTGAGTAATTTCAAGAATAAAATATAAATGCTCCGTTTAAATAGTATAAATAAAGATTTAATTGAAACAATGGTAAAACTTCAGCTCACGATAACATTTGGTATCCGTTTGATACAATAATATTATCATTTGAAGGTGTGCGTTTAATATTAATTATTATACCTGTAATACCTAAATTCGAAAAAAAACCGTATTGGGCTTTGAATGCTACGCATGATATAGTGTCATATTTTAAGTCATCCATGAATTAGTGTCAAATATAAAGTTGCTAGTAAATTTAAATATTATTTTTCTTCAAACTTATTAAGGTGTCACGAGACAAGACAGGCAAGCTCAAGCACCTTGCTTCGAGCACGCAGGTTATACCTTTATAATCTAATCTGCGCGCAGGATAACTTTAGATACAGAACTAATTTCACAGAAATTGGATTCTCATAGAAGGAACTTAATGTGAAGCACACTTGAAAAGTATATCTATCGCATAAATTTAAACGCAGATTGATAATGAGTAAGACGAAGAGGTATATAGCAGCAAATTTCGGCTTAAATCGGCGTATCAAACCGGGGTCATATTTAAGACCACTTGTTTTTGTACTTATACCTACTCGTTGCCACATTATGTTTTTCTTATTTTCTTCATTCCCCCAAAGGCTAACTGGAAAAGATTCCTTAAAGGGATAAGTTCGCATTTTTACGTTCCTATTCTGTAAATATTGTGTTTCAATTTCTGTGTTATGTACAATAAAGTGGTGCCAACATACATACATAAGTGCACACGTTCGCGGACATTTTGTCTGGGTTATTATTATACTAACAAGGAAAGGTACCCAACTGTCCGAATCCGATTTTGTTGATTTTGATATATGTTAGGGAGTATTTTAAAATAACAGACTCGTATCTTTTTAGCGGCCCAAACTTAACCTGTTGGGAGAAATTGCCCTCCAAAGTACTGAAAAGTTACTAAACCCACATCACTAAAACTTACGAGTATATAGAGATATTTAAAAAAAAAATGGAAGGTTCCTAGCGGTTTGATTATAAATGTTCAAGAAGATGGAAAAAAATCAAACCACTATGAAACTTGCAATAAAATTAAAATAAATCTCCATATAAGTTAGTTTAGTTACTATAAGAGGGTTTAGTCACTTTTCACTACTTTGGAGGTCAATTTCTCCCAACAGGTTGAGTATGGGCCGCTTAAAAAAAATACGTGTCTGTTATTTTAAACTACTCACTAAGTCACTAACATATACGTGGAGACACTTTCCTGCTCAAGCTACGCTTGAATATTTTTTGTTTTATGTTTTATGTTAAATTCATTGTTTTCTATAATGCTAGGTTAAGCTTTATACCTGTATAATATCATAAGTAGTATTTAAAAAAAAAAACGACTTTTGTTGAGTTTCTTGCGGCGTTTCTTCTCAGCAGTGGTCTCTTCCGAAGCACTGGTAGATTTTTGACGTGTAAAAGTGCCCGTGCGGCCTACTTACTGAATAAACATCTTTTATCTTTTATCTTTTATCTATATCAAAATAGTTAAAATCGGAGCCGGACAATAGGTACCTTTCCATGTTAGATATCCTTTGTGATATATACTTGATAATCTTCTTTTTTTCTCTCCCTCTATCTCTCTCCCAAGATTATTGGCATGTTTTCCTGTTGAACTAGGCATGTTATTTGATATTATCTACAATTTAATTTAACATTTATACCTGTATATAATACTAAGACTAAGTAGTACCACTGTAATATGAAATTTGTTTAAAAAATGACTTACTGCTGACATTCTTGCGGCGTTTCGTCTCAGCAGGGGTCTCCTCTTGGGTGGGAAGCGCTGGTAATTTCTTGACGTGTAAAAGTGTCAATGCGGCCTACTTACAGAATAAATAACTTTTATCTTTTTATTTTTTGTATTATTTGATACTGATTATGATAACTAGGTTCCTACGGGTATGATATTTAACTGATACGTGGATTATTTTATAAACGTTTACCGTTTATAAACACAAATGTGTCGCTTAATATTCGAAGTGAAGCAAGTTATGTAAATGGCACATGATTTATATAAAATACAAACTGATGCGTTGGCGATTGTGCGGTTGGTAATACTAAGACCGTAAATAATGTTCGAGGTCGATTAAAAAAGTTTAAACTTCGTAAAAATGACGGTTAAAAAAGAATAATAGCCTATTTTACGTTTTATTTTCCCTTGCATAATGCGCGATCTTAAGAAAAATATAGTGGTGCAAAGTTTATTTTGTAGTCTGGCTTCTGTCTTATTCTTATTGTATAGGTTTGTCACTTGCTTGATAGATTTGGACGATATATTTCATTATTCTAGCAATACCGAAAAATGACACATAGGTAATACGACATAAACTCACGGTTTAAGATGCTTAGTATTAAAAGGACTCAAGTCACACAAAATACACTTTTATTTAATACCTTAATCGTTTACCCATAAAGTCGCCGTCAATAGATTTTACTAACTAAGAGTATGTAAACTAAGGACGTAACTTTGTTTTGTCACTGTTTCTCCTTGAATTTTCAAACCACCTCATCAAACACCACTGGAACCATACGGTTGTTACCGTAAAATACTAAACCATAAAATATATAACTGCATCTTGGATATTTCATTAAAACTTTAAAATGGTTTCATAAGTTAGGTTATTAGGACATGATGGAATGATGTTTTTGTTTGTTTTAATTTCTGCAATTGGTAGTACCTATTGTGATCAAAATTGGTGATAATATTAAAGCGACTAAACACTACCCAACTCACGCTCTGTACCTGCCAACGCGGTTGTAACCACTACGCGGTGGTCCACAATTTTAAATTTCAATAAATGCGTAAACTCAAAGTAGTGGTTTTAATTCCCGTTTCTTCATAAATTTTTTTCATTCTATTGCACCATTTTT
Source organism: Acleris sparsana (assembly GCA_923062465.1). NCBI lineage: Eukaryota > Metazoa > Arthropoda > Insecta > Lepidoptera > Tortricidae > Acleris > Acleris sparsana. The sequence goes on along the minus strand of OV281285.1, from coordinate 43,331,037 downwards.
TAAACATTATTTAAACTTTTATCTGATCGTTTTGGACAGTTTTAAGATATACCCAACATACATTTTAATATATATTAAAACAATGACGGTTGAATGATTGACGGTTTCAAAATGAATTTACTCGTGCATTATTTTTGTTGGGATGTACGCGTATTTTATGTCTTTATCGAATTTTCTAACGACTTGGCCTGATTTACGGACTTTAATTTGCACTCTGATCTGGATATTATTTAACTTTGGAACGACGACTTATTGCTTCTGATATTGCTTATTATTGCCGGCAGCGAATAAATGAGTGATCAGTCAGGAACATTGCATTCTTTGGACTTGCAGCCACGAAAGAGAGCGAAATACACTCCAGTACAAATGACGGAAAATGTTTTTTTTGCCATTAATGTGTACAAGTACGTATAAAAGGCATTGCCATCCTATCCGCATAAAAAAGACGTGCTACCGATTGTTTCAGAAATAATGGGAGTTTCTGGTCATACAATTGATAACGTGATTAAGTATTATGCAAAAACTGGGACGGTAGTCAGGCCTCCAAACCGTGCTAAACTTAGCAAATTTGATAATTTTACATGGTCGGCTATCAGGAGGAAAGTAAATCAATTTTATTTTTATTGTGAATTGCCTACTGTTGCTAAGTGACGGCAGCAATCAACGAAGATTCAACTCTTCCGACACTTTCTGAAAGTTCTCTGTACCGGTGATGAAAAAATTGAACTTTACTCACGTCAATAGATCACGTAGAAGTATTTTACTGGACAAGCCAGATTTACAAACATGAAGACGCCAATACCTACTACGAATTGCGGACTATAGAAAGCAAAATAAAAAATCTATTATCTTAACGAAACATAGCTGAATGAAGGACACATTTCTTCCTATGTGGATTCCGGTGGATTATCAACCTGTTTTAAAAATCTTTCGAAAGGGAAACGGTTAATTATTACGCATATTAGCAATGAAGACGGTGCTGTTACAGGCGACGAATGGATATTCGAAGCAAAAAAACAAGGTAAGGACGGTGACTACCACGGAGAAATTGATGCTCATAACTTTGAGAAATGCTATGAACAAATTTTAAATAAAATACCTACTGGTTCCGTGGTAGTCATAGACAACGCACCGTACCAATCGCCTCACGTCGATAAAATACCCACCATGCAATGGAGGAAGGACGCCATCCAAGCTTGGTTAAGGCAAAAAAACGCATACGACGAAAAGAAATAAAAATAGATAGGGCTAGATATAAAAAAAGGTTCGTCGATGAACTGTCGAAATCAAGAGGGATAACGGTATTGCGTCTTCCTCCCTACCATTGCGGGTTAAAACCAATTGAATTGATATGGACACAGGTAATAGATTACGTTAGGCGGAGAAATAAAACCTTCAAGATGCCACAATTAAAGGTTTTGTTGGCAGAAAGCTTGTCGCGAATCGGAGCCGAGCAGGTGGATGAAATACGTGGGTCATCTTTTTGCAGCATCAATCTTTCATTTTATTTTCTTCCTCGATGACGTGACCCACGACGTCATAGAGAAAGAAAGTAAAATGAAAGATTAAGACGGCATCATCGATAGAGCTACAGATGATATAGCGGCACCTTGTATAATAAATACTAGTGAAACATCATCTTAAAGTACCTATTTTTCTCCTGATCGATATTAAAACCAAGTACCTACTTGTTTTTTATTTTCGATATTTTATTATTCAATATGACTTGACATGTGTAAAGGAGTAAGTAAGAGTCTTGTCCATCACTAGTAAATTCATAATTCAGAGACAATTTCAATATGTCGGTTTGTTAACATAGTAAGCAAGTTCTATTGACGGCAACTTTACGTTAGGATATTGAATAGACATATTTGACACTAAATCGCGGTTGACGTATTCTCCTCGCCTTGCACGCGAAGTCCATAGTGGTGTTGGCTATTATTAAGGTGTATTACTTGATCCCGACTGTAGCATCCTAACTGTAGGAGGGGCTTTATAATCATCGCACTAATTAGAGCGAAACAATTAAGATCTAATTATTTAGAATTTAGAAATGTATGAATATAGCACGCATAAATAAAAAATCCTTCGATATATAGCAAACATCTAAGAATCAAAGTAATATCGGCGACAAACTTAACGAAACTGCTTAGTTTTTGTAATTGTATAGTGTCTGTATACAGAAATTGGAGACTATATTTGAATTTGGACATATTTTCCCTCAATTCTCTACACAGACAGGGACTTCGGTAAGTTTTTCACCTGCAGTAAAACAATAATGCTTTTTATTTTTTTAGGATAGGGTTGGGGGCATCTGGACCTACATACCGTTGACAGGTGTTATTGTGATAGTGAAATTTCTTGGTAGATTTGATGGAGTCAAAGACCCGTATTCACAAAACGTCACTATCAGGTCTCACAGTGCTTACGAAGAGTGGTACAAATCGTCTCTTAAAGGATATATCGGTCAAAAAGGATCAATCACAAAACTGTATTGAACGCAGTGCGTTTACTCAGTGAAGGATCCCTTAAGTATTGTTTGTGAATACGGGTGTAATTTTATTATAAATCAAAGTTTAGTTGTACTGATGTCAAATATGAAAAATAAACGGCGGGTGCGGGTGGGGTTTGCGGGTGGTAGGACCCTGTGCAGGGTCCGTCCGGATCGCTACCACCATCATATCCATTAACCTACCGCCAAACAGCAGTTCGCATTGTTGTGTTCCGGTTTGGGGATAAGATAGCCGGTGTAATGACTAGCATAGAGGCATTCCATCTTAGTCCTCAGGGTTGGCAACGCATTTGCAGTCTTATGCTAATGTCTATGGGTCACAGTTTCCACTTACCATCAGGTGGCCTGTGTGATCGGTTGCCTTCTCTATGCCATAAAAAAAAAAAACCAAAATTTGGTCGCGTTATGGCGTTATAACCTTTTAAAGATGGTTTATTGTTAGGTACCAAATACAAACCATAAGGATTTTTTTGCCGGCGTGTGTAATTATTATGATCCTTCAAGAAAATCGGCATGGTGAAAACATGGCTGCAAAAATAAAAAAAGTTACAATAGAGGCAAAACAAAAGTAAATAAATGAGTGCGTAATTTTTTTAGACCTAACCGAGGGGACCGAAGGGATCTGTAGTTATTCTATCAACTATTTTTATTGTTTTAGATTACAACTCCTAAGTTATAATAAACAGGTAAATATTGGGTATTTAATTTTTCTTCTATACAGTAAGTAACCATATTTAATACAACTATAAATACGGACTTTACATTAAAATTTAAAAGTTAAAGTTAAAACTAAACTTATTTAAAATAAAATAAAATAAAACTAAGCTACTCAAATATTAAAAATTAAACATAAACACCACCATAAAAAGAACACCCCCTCTAGCAGGTCCGCTCGCGGCATGGTCCCTAAGACACTGGCTGCATTACCTCTCTGGATGGCTAGCCCAATCCTTTGGGAAAGGTAAGCGCCAGCTCTAGGGTCTCCGGAGGTGTCGATGAGCCGGGATGACAGGGCCTTAGTAAAACTTTTCATGTCAGCTGACCAAGGTCCCATTGTTTCCACCGCAAGCGCCACAAATTCGTAATTATTTAATAATGATGAATATTTGCGGCGCTTGTTGGTTTGGGCCTGTTCAGCTGCTGCACCGGCCCGATTACGGGTTGTCTGGACGTGAGAAAGGGCGAATGTATCAACACACGTCGCGTCCCACACCAGTGCCCTACCTAGTTTCCACGGCACCAACGTAGCTCTGTCTGGTCGCTTGCCATCGTCTCTATGCAAACCTGCTGGTTCCAGGACAGCAGGCACAGAGACAGTGGCAAGCGAACGACGGATCAGATCATTAATTGTGCCGTGGCGGTACAAACGGCCAGCACTTCTAAAACATGAAAGGCCATGTCGTCCCAGCTCACTCACTTCCTTCCCGCACGTAAGCTTATTGCAATTCGCAAGCAGCTTGGGTCCAAGACTGTGCCTATATTACGGGAAGGAAGAGCGTGGAGCCAGTGGCCTGATTCGCCTGCTGAGACAGCGAGGAGACGGGCGCGATCTAAATCGTCCTGACTATTTTGTACAAGAGATGCATGAATTGATTCGAGGCGAGGTGTATCCCATGCTCTTTGGATATGCCTCTTGACTGGCATATCCACTCCGGGACAAGACTCACACCAAGCATCCCTGGCCTCCACCAGGTTCGCCATCTCAACGTCAAGTATCTGTGGGAGATTTAAAATAATACTGACGAGAGACAACGAACCATAAGTGGAGGACAGGAAAGCCGGCAGTGCCACGCTAGAAGAGCATCGAATACCAAGTCCACCGAAACGAATTGGGAGAACCGCTTGAGTCCAAGACCTTAAATTAAAATGAATGTTTAATAATTTAGACAGAGTTGATTGAAGGGTAATATCTATAGAAGCCATGATGTCTGGAAATTTCCAAATTGGACAACTCCGTAATAAATACATGAACTTTGGAGTGAAAAGACAAAAACGAATAATAAAAAGCGCCATGTGGGGATTTATGTCGTACAAAAGGTCAGAAGTATTTTTAAAAAGATTTATTTTGCAATTTATAATGGGATTGATTGCTTCGTCAAAAATCGGTGAACCTAAAAGTGTTAAAGATGAATTTGAATGGACCGAAATGTTGGGTGAAGCTGCGTTAAAATTAGTGACGATATCAATTTTTTTTTCTAAAGAAATGTGATCTGGCACATACATTTCGCACTTAGTAAAGTTTAATGAGAGGCCTATAATAGAAAATTTAGTGATGATCGTATGCTCTAGGTCTTGTAGTACAGTTGACGCGTCCCCACCAAGGGAACCGTCATCAAGGTACCACAGATGAATTTGGAATTTAGATCTGAAATAATTGGATGAATGACTAAACTAAAAATTACAGGCCCGAGTGGGTCTCCCTGTTGGCAACCTATGCATGAAGATATGATTTTGTCACCGAATAGTAATTTTGATGGTGCCCCATAGCATTGCCACAAATAGCCGTATAATTCTGGAACTTCTTTTTTGACAGCAGCTAGAAGGGCACCACGATCTACCGAATTAAAAGCATTTTTGACGTCAATTTTTAGAAAAACTTCATAGTCCGGACGGCTTAGAAAAGAGCGCGCAGCGTGGACAGCTGCCTCACAACCTCTTTTGACGCCGAAACCCAGCTGCCGAGGTTTGAAAATGTCTGACAGTCTATTACGATATTTTCGGCAGCAAAGTTTCGACGCCAAACGCCTAAAGGTGCAGCCGACGGCAATCGGGCGGATACCACCATCTTTTTTGGCTAGAGCCACAAGATTGGCGCCATAGAGGAGCGGGACAATCTCGACATTCACGCGACCTGACAACATAAGATTAATCAGAGCAGTGACGTTCTGTAGCAAAGCCTTTCCCGCATCCCCTAAAGACGAGGTGGTCAAATCTTTGAGATGTTGTGGTGAAAGACCATCCAAGCCGCCGGCTGAACCATTAGGGAAAGACATGATAGCCTGCTGGACGGCATCGACATTTACAGATAAAACAGTGTCATCTGATTCGGGAGGGTCAGGAAGCAGGGAGGAGGCGGGGGGAATTGGGTGTTTCTCTCTGAGAGCTGCAAAGGTCTCAGCAGAGTGCGTGGCCAAGTCGTCATTTGAAAACAGAAGTCGGGCAGCACTGCTAACGTTCCCTTCTGAAAGTTTATTTTCAATTTGTTTCACTTTGGAACATTGAGAATAAGTATTACTAATTTTAAAATTTGGACGCGTTTGTGAATCAAAAGGTCTGTCGGAAGATAAAGTGTTGTTTTTAATTTGATTTGTGAGGGAGTCTTTTTTAGTTTTGTCCGCATGAAGAATAGAATAGGGGAACGTTAGCAGACGCTCCCAGGCTTGAAGGGAATTTTCCGTGACAACCTTGGCGACGCACTCGGAGAGGCAGTTGGCCACAGAGGTTCGCGCTCCACGGGGAATTCTTTTTATGATTGGTACATTACGTTTCAGCAGCCCCAATCTTTCGGCGAGTGGTGTGGGAGTGCAATGAGTTGAAGTCGATGTCAACGCAGGCTGTGATGCGCTCTGGAGCGGGGGGTCGACATCCATACGCGTGCCATGTTTGCGTGCTGTATGAATTGCGAGCCCCCGCTGACCCTTGTATGTTTTGTTGTCACCACATATATTACAACTTAATAGAACCACTCCCGAAAAACAGGGCTGAGATGGCATTAACAAAACAAAAAACTTACTAGATATGAAAACTACAACACAATCACACAAACGCTAAAAAACACAATTACAAAATAAAATAAAACATTGTTGACACAAAAAGTCACAAAAATACGCCGGGCGCAGACTCGAGGCCCGCGCAGGCCCCGCGACACGGCAGGCAAAGACCCGCAGCCCCGCAGCAAAGAGGCCCCGACGGTGCCAAGAGATAGGTAGGAATAGTGGGAAGCGAGGGAGCCCAGACCTTAATAATATATTCATCTACAGTACCATTTCTTTGTTTAAGTTTGTTTACTAATGAAGTCGGAGTTAAAACTAAACTTATTTAAAATAAAATAAAATAAAACTAAGCTACTCAAATATTAAAAATTAAACATAAACACCACTATAAAAAGAACACCCCCTCTAGCAGGTCCGCTCGCGGCATGGTCCCTAAGACACTGGCTGCATTACCTCTCTGGATGGCTAGCCCAATCCTTTGGGAAAGGTAAGCGCCAGCTCTAGGGTCTCCGGAGGTGTCGATGAGCCGGGATGACAGGGCCTTAATAAAACTTTTCATGTCAGCTGACCAAGGTCCCATTGTTTCCACCGCAAGCGCCACAAATTCGTAATTATTTAATAATGATGAATATTTGCGGCGCTTGTTGGTTTGGGCCTGTTCAGCTGCTGCACCGGCCCGATTACGGGTTATCTGGACGTGAGAAAGGGCGAAAGTATCAACACACGTCGCCACACCAGTGCCCTACCTAGTTTCCACGGCACCAACGTAGCTCCGTCTGGTCGCTTGCCATCGTCTCTATGCAAACCTGCTGGTTCCAGGACAGCAGGCACAGAGACAGTGGCAAGCGAACGACGGATCAGATCATTAATTGTGCCGTGGCGGTACAAACGGCCAGCACTTCTAAAACATGAAAGGCCATGTCGTCCCAGCTCACTCACTTCCTTCCCGCACGTACAAGTATGAGGTTCACAGATTCTGGCTCCAAGCCGTAAGCTTATTGCAATTCGCAAGCAGCTTGGGTCCAAGACTGTGCCTATATTACGGGAAGGAAGAGCGTGGAGCCAGTGGCCTGATTCGCCTGCTGAGACAGCGAGGAGACGGGCGCGATCTAAATCGTCCGGACTATTTTGTACAAGAGATGCATGAATTGATTCGAGGCGAGGTGTATCCCATGCTCTTTGGATATGCCTCTTGACTGGCATATCCACTCCGGGACAAGACTCACACCAAGCATCCCTGGCCTCCACCAGGTTCGCCATCTCAACGTCAAGTATCTGTGGGAGATTTAAAATAATACTGACGAGAGACAACGAACCATAAGCGGAAAAAAGTCGGTGAAAACGTCTGAATTAAATAATTTGAATTTGAATTTGAATTTTATGCTCGTCTCAAGATGCGTCAAAAATGACATAAGTAAAAAAAAAAAAAAAAAAGTAACCTGTGCCCTGTGTCCGTTTTTGAGTAATTCAATTTGATAGCATGCTGGCAGTGACGTTGACTTTTGTATCGGCATTGACAAGTAGAAGTGAAGTATACATATAAAAATGAACGGCAGCGTGAGCCTGTTTCAAGATTCACTTGTCGATATATTATATTAGGAAACGTGACTTATGATTGAAATATTCGTGACTGTGTACGCAAATAAACTGTTTTGTTCGCCCACAATAACACCATTTTTAGCTATCGTATTCCACGGTTAGGCACAGTACTACTACCATGCACGAGCTTAACGTGAGCGTACTCGCTAAAGACGTCAAAATACTATGTATGAAAATTGTATGAACCTCCACTAGGTCACTTATATAACTAATTATCGTTATTAAGTATGAGTTCAAACGGTATATTACATTTCGAAATCTTTCTCGAAATTTCTCGAAAAGTGTTAGTGACTTACATTTTTTAACTGCTGCCGTAGAAAGGCCATCGAAAAATACTGTATCCACCGTAGTTTATTGTTTCATTAGCCAAGTGGAGCGGGAAATCTTAATTTAATTATTGTTTGATAAATAATTTAAATTATAGTTTCATCCATTATAATATTGGCAAGACATTATTTTGCATTGACTATGTTTTATTATAAATAACATTCAAAAAAGGGCACTCTAAATAAAATTCCTCAACTTTACCTAACCATTTGAAACAAAAAGTGTACAAATAAGACTAGTACCTACATTTCATTGACTTTATTGTTTTCAAAAGAAACATGAAAACAAACAACAACAGCATAGCGTAGCTTTTGAGAATTTATATCATTATTTTCGAAATGACATTAAAATAATAAACAAAAAAAATGAAATTGTTTAAGTGTCTTGTTGAGCCTAGTTGTAATAGCGGGTTCCAAAACTTTTAAGATAACAGATCACCCATCAATTCCCTTTATGGAACCCCTATATCAAATAATTAAAAATGTGAAAAATTATTCATATATCATAAATGTATAAAATAATGAGAAACTTTCCATTACGGACCATTGATTTATGGGATCTTGGGGGTGGAGGGTTACCCTCTTGTACAACCCCCTCCCCCCGGTTTTGTGTACTGGGGTGCCACCCCAAAACCCCATAAATCGCTGGTCCAAAATGTAAATTTGACCGTAAATAATTATATCTAATAATAATATAAGGTAACATGGGCATATTTTTAAGTAATTTGAGGATTTAACAGGGATTTACAAAAAAATAACATTTGTTTTAGAGAAGAGTCTGCTTTTTTTGGTTTGGCATATTTTTCAATTTTTTTTATTTATTTGATACCCTTAAAGTCATCTCAATAGACCTCATTATGAGGCAAGATATTTCACTTTGTTCCGATAGGGTACACAGAAATATATATTTGAAAATTCATCTACTTTCATCCCTATGCGTTTGAGCACATGAAGTGCTCACACACGGACATATTATATATTGAACACCAGCCTCATTAGGCTACCATTAAAATTAATTCTCTAATTCTCAAATTATTTGGTACACAGGTAAAGTAATACAAAACGGCAGTTTGGCGGCAAATTATGTATATCAATGAAACTTTGTCTATAACTTAATCTTGGCACTAGAATTGAGGATCAAAATTTGAGAGTAAGTTTTACTAGGCGAGTGAAGTGTCATTTTCCAAGTAATTTTTTGCGCTAATTCAGGTGAGACCATACTCATAGCTGGAAAAAAAAAAGAATTTCAAGTAAAAAGTAGGTACAGTATGTAATATCAACTATGAACATATTTTAACTGATTCAATCCTACTTTTAACTTGAAATATCTCGCAAAATATTGATCCCTCTAGTATGGCAATGGTCTCATTTAATTCAACGCAAAAAAATATGTGGAAAATTACCTCTAAATTATGGTAGAACTCGGCAGACCGTCATTTCTGGTGTAAAGATAAAGTTATAAACAAAAGTTTTTTTGATGTACATATTTTGCCTGCCAAAAATGCTATATTTTCTGTATTATAATCAAAATATCCCGTTTCTTTTTAATTTAAGTAAGTGCTTTAAGAATCTGATAAATAGAGTGAAGCTGGTGAAAAATACTTTAAAGCTTTATTCCTACAGCATTATAGCTTCGAACGTGACTGGGACCAGGATAGTGACACCAAACAGGATCCATCCGCAGAAACCGATGCTAGAGAAATATACGAGTGAGTATCTGAATAAACATAGTTTATTTATTTATTTAAAACAGGCACACCAACAGCGTACATATCGAACATTACAGATAGATGTTACATTTTTGTCATACTGCTTTTATGTAAGGTAAGCCTACGAAAGGCGTTCATTACATTCAAATATACAATTTTATTAAAAATGATAAACACTTTAAGAATACCAGACAAACAGTCTCCGGTAAGAGAAGTCTTGAATTCGGAATGAAAAGGTGTCCAGTAAGTAAATATGAAATTTCATAATATAACATATTAATTGAATTTGGAACTACCGAAACAAACCTGTGACAGCAATGTGACAGCCTTCAAAAAAACTACATAAGGTCAAATGGTTCGAAAAAATATATGAAAGTGAAAACTATTTTAACTCCAGTAGGATTTCTGCAAAAAAGCACCATTGTTAAAAAAACACAATTTGAATTGCTTTAAAATTTAGATTTATTGACAATTTTCACGTTAATAACTACATAAAAAGCTGAACATTCAGCTCTCCAGTCCGACAACTGAAAGTTGTTGTTGTGAAAGTTTTCAAAGTCATGTCAAAGTTTTCCTGTGAAAAAGAGCGTCTTGGGGATTAATAAAAATATGTCTCTATTAAGTGAGTTTTTGCATGAGGACAACAAGTCATTAGTACAAAAATGAACAAAACAATACCTGTAGTGGAAAAACGAAGTCGTATATAATGTGTTTACGGTACTTGGCGGAGTTTCAAGCCGGCAAAGTATTGTCTGATTCAGACTATGTTTACAAACAAACAGCTGATATGACAGATATGTTTTGCATAAAACACAACTTTGTATCGATAAACCAAGACAAAACGTCTTAAATATTTATTAAATCAATTGGTTTAGTCTATTTTAATCGTCGTTAGTGTTTTGAGGTTACTTTAATGCTTTTGTTTGAGATTTACAAGTGGTATAGCGTAACCATATACATTTTATTATTTTACTAGTACTTTATAAATACTGTCCACTACGCTAAAATTGATTGCTTTTATTAGTTAAAATATATAATGAAAATGGTAAACTGTGTTAAAAGGAAGTTCGAGAGCACTGTGAAGATAGTAAAAATAAAGGCATAGTTGGAATACATTTAGTCATACAAACTGGATAAGAGAAAGAATTCTTAATCAAAATCCTCTATAAACAATCTGTAGAAGTCATTGATAAAAAATCTGATGAAGAAACTGTAAGAATATTTGACTTGGACATTTTAAATTTCTATGTATATAGTTTATAAAAATATTCATGACACAGTTAAACTTTATATCTACTATTCATTTAAGGACTTGTACCTTTAACAAAAATAAATGATTGATCAACACTATGATACAACAAGATTCATAATCATCAAGGGATAGTCATTCAGAATTTCAACTTGACACCTTACTTAAGAGGTATTTCCATGTAATTCTACCATTATTTAATATTTATTAAAAAATAGCAAGTATCTAAATCATTTTTTACTATGGGGCATAGGGTTACTATGCGAAGGAGGTGACGCCCTCATTTATTTTCTACTCTTTTATGTCACACTGTAGTTAGTAGTTTGATACTAGAATATAAAGTTAATAAATACGAGTAAAAAAGTGCGCGTTAAGCCATTACCTCACAAAAGTACCAAGGCATCATAAACAAAAAGCAGTTCTCGTTCAGAGCAGACATCGCGTGATTACTCTTTATTTACGAGAACGTCGCTGCACCATCTCCGTTTTATGCGCGTCTAGTACATTTCGACCTGTCTGACGAGTTTTACATTGTTAATCGTCTAAATTAATTTAGAAAAACCAACTAACTGCGAGTCATCAGTCAGAGGTTATCCGTTATACCTACAAGTAAAGATCATTTTGACCTTTACCCATATGAATTCCGAGATGCCCTTTCTATACGGTACCATCGAACACCAATCTCAATGCCGAAATCTTGTGATGGATGCGGCAATAATGATTTTAATATAGATCATGCACTCTGCTGTAAAACTGGCGGTCTAATTACAAGATGACACAATGAAATAAGGGATTTCTTTTGTGAATTATGCCAACAAGCGTGGGGCAATGTGGTCAAAGAACCAATTATTACTGAAGGTGACACTGGCCTACGAGGAGATTTAGCATGCCGCGGCGTGTGGGTTGCACAGAGGGAGGCATTATTTGACATCCGTGTCGTCGACACCGATGCTCCTTCTTACATCTCACGCCCTGTTGTTTCTGTCCTGAAAACTGCCGAGTCAGAAAAGCAAAACAAATACGCCAATGCCTGTGAGTTGGGGCATGCCCTTTTTTACACCCCTCGTCACCTCCATGGATGGAGTCTTTGCACCACAATTGGCTACTTTTATTAAACACCTCGGAGAAGCACTTGCATCCCGCTGGGACAGATCCTTGTCTTGCGTTTTGAGCTGGTTGAGAGCTCGTGTAATAACATCAATTATTAGAGCGACCAGCATGTGCATTCGAGGCACCCGCCATACATGGAAACCAGTAGCGAAACTGTTTGGTTTTGATGATGGAGCTGCCCTTCCTTACTCCACATAGTCGATTTTGTTGTGTACTCGCACGATATATTTGTTTATTTAGTTTCATAATTATTTATAAATTGTATGTATGTTCAAATTGAAATAAATATAACTCCCCTTTGTAACTGCAATTTGCTGTTACAATGGAACTTAGTTGGCGAGATAATCGAGTCGATATACAGGGTTATTGGTAAGTCGACCTATTCCCGTTAGGAGGTGATAGGGGTGACTATTTGCGATAATTTTGACCCCCATATGCATTATGCAAAGGTGAACCATTTTTGAGATATCGCGATTTTTAGTTTTTTTTTAAAATTAGTCGGAAATTCAACTTGAAAGATTTATTACAAAAAAAGTATCAATTTAAATCTTTTTTTTTCTTCTGATTTACAAAAACGATTAAACACTGGTTAATTCTCAGTATTAAAATAATAATTATCCGCCCAAATTTAAAAAAGCGAGACGGAATACGATTTTTTTTAAATATTTTTTGCGATCACTTTCCACTAAAATGCCTTAAAAACAAAAAAAAATATTATAAAACTTGGCTTGCAGATTATTTTAAAAACTTAACTGTTTTCTTAGCTCTCCAAAAATGCGTAACAAGTAGGAAATTATTTGAAAAAAAACTGAAAAAAAAATCATCACAAAGGAAGCGGGCGGAAACTAAAGTCACAAATGCTACTTCAAAAATAAAAATTTATAAACATACCGAACTTAAATCATTTTTTTTTATTTGCTTTTGTACAAGATGAACTTGTTGTTATTATGCAATATTAAAAAAAAATTATCTGTGCACGTTTGAGAATGCGAGACCGAAAACTAAAAAATACATGTTTTTTTATCAAACTCCAACATAAATTACACGAAAACAGAAAAATTTACCAATACATTTGGCGTGCAGATTACACATAAAACATTGACGTTTTTTTAGCTTTCTAAAGAGCTATTAAAACTAACTGTTATACTCGTAAACAAAAATAACAACATTAACTTATGGAAAAAGTAAGCGATTTTTAGTTTTATTTTAAGTTAGTCAGACTAATTTCAGTCAGCCAGAAGTGGCATTTGTGACTTTAGTTTCCGCCCGCTTCCGTTGTGATGATTTGTTTTTCAGTTTTTTTTCAAATAATTTCCTACTTGTTATGCATTTTTGGAGAGCTAAGAAAACAGTTAAGTTTTTAAAATAATCTGCAAGCCAAGTTTCATAACGTTTTTTTTTGTTTTTAAGGCATTTTAGTGGAAAGCGATCGCAAAAAATATTGAAAAAAATCGTATTCCGTCTCGCTTTTTTAAATTTGGGCCGATAATTATTGTTTTAATATTGGTAAATAACCAGTGTTTAATCGTTTTTGTAAAACAGAAGAAAAAAAAAGAATTAAATGGATACTTTTTTTGTAATAAATTTTTCAACTTGAATTTCCGACTAATTTAAAAAAAAACTAAAAATCGCGATAACTCAAAAATGGTTCACTTTTGCATATGCATATGGGGGTCAAAATTATCGCAAATAGTCACCCCTATCACCTCCTAACGGGAATAGGTCGACTTACCAATAACCCTGTATATATATATGTATATATCGCAGATTTCCGGAATATTTCATTTTTCAATTTATAGCTATTTAATCAGCCTTCACGGTGGTGTATAACAGGCTAGTATCAATCAAAGGAGGATGGAGTATCTTATTTCTTTTGGCATGACCCTCGTATCTATTAACGATTGTATCAAAATAAAGAATCGTTAATACGTTTGGGTTCATAATTATATACCCTGCAAACATTACAAACCTTTTATTTATCAGTCGTGTAATAAAATACGTAGGATGTTTGGGATAATTTGAGATTTATTTAATATTTATTAAACGCAAGGAAAATGTCCAAGCAAATATATTTTACCTTTTAAATAAACGTAAACCGTCTATAGCCCATTATTTTACAAACATAGTTTAAAATTACAGTTCCGACGAGCAATCAAAAAATTCAGCTGACGAAAGTTTCAAGGTAAGAAACAAAACGTTGGTGATACTGCAATACCGCGTTACGAACCAATTAAATAAGGTAAAAAATCCACCTTAGCAAAAGTAATCAAAGTACATTATGTAACTTATTGAATTTGTTAGGTATTGTAGAATCACAGACGATAAAGTTGATTAATGATTAAAAATTCTAAGATTCGAAAAATGTAAATAGGGTAACTTTCGAATGGCAAAGAAATAAACCACCTTGAAAAAAAAAGGGTAGTTTTGATTTTTTTTACTATTTTAAATTTAAAATTAATGAATAAGATTCCATGCCACAAAATAAAGAAATTATGGTTTACGAGGAAAATTAACAATTTTGGTTAAATAATTTTAGGTTAATGCTGTAGCCTTAAATTTCATTTAGATACAATATGTTTAAACTACTTAAAAAAATAAACTCAGGAGCAAAAAAAACGGATCAGAGTGCGTTTTTCATACTAAAGAGGCTATTTCGAAGCCTTGGTTCCTCGCCAGGGAATGCTTTTAGTGAATTCTTATGATGAATACCCCGAGCATCGATACAGGACTTCCAGCGTGCCTAGGATACCCAACTGAATGAATCTGCGGTTAACGCCGGAATTATGCATGTTCAGAAAAACATCTAAAATGGCAATAAAATGTAAGGAAATCCAAATGTTGACCCAAACTCTCTCGCTGTGGTGTTAACTGATTGTGCGATCAGTTAGGTATCTTAAGAACTTTTGACCTCCTCTATTGAACCTCGGAGTATACACCATTAAACCTCACTCGAAACAACCCGTGGCGAGGAACCAAGGCTTCGAAATAGTCTCGATTGTATGAAAAACGCACTCTGACCCGGTATTTTTGCTCCTGAGTGTAGAATGTACCCGTTTTTTTGCAAGAGGCTATATATCTTTTGCTAAGTTACAAGAAGAATGGCCATAAATAAAACATACACACACAATAACATAATGATGACGATGATCAAACCATGTTGGTTGATAGAAGGACACTGATACCTATCGACCTCAATCCCATGCAAAGCGTTTTCTACTGCTCAAAATCAAAGTCAAAAGTCTTTATTGTATAATTGTGTACAATTAAGATAGTACTTAAAATATGAAGCTTTAACATTTTGCCCAAGTCGGAAGTCATAATAAAATAAAAAATTATAAAAATAGTTTATTCATTCTCTAAGTGTACAATTTTTTAACATTGGTGGGTGTCCCTTTTTAAGTAAATAAATACCTGTGCTAAGGGAGCACCGCTCTCCCCTATGTGCTTATTTATAATGTATATTTGTAAGTTGTAGGGGTGATAAAGTACTAATTCAAACTTATTTACTTTTACATGTTGGTGAAAATACAAAATGCGTGCGTGCGTGCGTGCGTGCGTGCGTGCGTGCGTGCGTTCGTGCGTGCGTGCGTGCGTGCATGCGTGCGTGCGTTTGTGCGTGCGTGCGTGCGTGCGTGCGTGCGTGCGTGCGTGCGTGCGTGCGTGTGTGTGTGTGTGTGCGTTGGAATGTTTCTGTTTTTTTCTTTATAATTACTATTCCGTATATTTATTTTATATCAGTACAATTAGGTTTTTTACAGTGAATATTCAATTATAAAAGTAAAATAACAATGCTAATATAAAAAATAAACATTATAAAAAACCTAACCTACGAATGCCGCCGGCAGCGGGCCAGGGCTCAAGCTACCGGTGGTTAGGGCTGCAGAGAGAGGAACCTCCTCACAATACGTGCCGTTTCGAGGGTTACTGCCTTCTGTATCTGGCCCTTGATCCAGCCATCTAGCGAGAGTCTCTTGAGGTGTTGGTCGAGACTCTTCGCTATAAGACCGTTTGCCGAAACAACTATTGGGACACTGATCGTCGAGTCAACATCCCACATGGCGGTCACCTCGTGAGCCAAGTCAAGGTACTTGCTGAGCTTGTCCTTCTCGGCCTTCACGAGGTTCTCATCATGCGGGATGGTGATGTCGACGAGCACTGCCCGGCGTTGAGATCGATCGGTCAAAACGATATCAGGCTTATTGGCGACAATAGTCCTGTCCGTGATGACAGATCGATCCCAATAGAGCGTAGCACGACCATTTTCTAGAACTGGCGTCGGTGTGTACTTATAGTACGGCACTTCAAACTCAACAAGACCGTATTGAAGAGCAAGTTGCTGATGGATGATCCTGGTCACGAGGTTATGTATGTGCAAGTACTCACCGTTGGCCAAATGCGAACAACCGGAAATTATATGTCTGGGGGACTCGCCGGGGCAACGACATGCTCGACAAATGTCAACCGTGCCATCCCTCAGAATATCTCTCCGGTAATTATTCGTCATTATGACCTCGTCAGCAATTGCACAGACAAAACCTTCGGTTTCCCCAAAGAGGTTACCGAACCGTAGCCAGTTCACGGACGCTAAAAAGTCTACGTTGGGCCTTGTTAGGGCCCGGTAGAAGCGTCCGTGTAGCTCCTTGCTCTTCCATACGTTCTTGCGGTCTTCAGTGCTCAACACCGCTGGTCTGCACCAGTTCTCGTTTGCCAAGGAGAGAGGCGTGAGGCTTCTGTCTAATGCAACCACATCACGATGCATCCCACACTCAGTGCGAAGAAAATAATCCCTGAGATTGCACACCTCGCGGTTGTGGAGATTCTTAGCATTCAAAATGTCTCGACCTCCACATTTCCTCGGGATGTACAATCTCATAACAGATGAGCGCGATGTGATTTAAGCAGTAGACGGACCCTCCTATCCAGGGCGTCCAGCTCAGTCTGAGTCCATCTTAGTATGCCAAAGGAGTATGTGAGCAGCGGCATCACCCAGCCATTGAAGGCGCGCACCTTATTGCCACCCGACAAAAGACTGTTAAGAACTTTTGTCAAGCGACAGAAGAAGCCTTCCTTCATTGACTGCTTGATATCGCTGTCCACAATCTGAAACAGGAGCAGCATTCGATCACGGTACGCAGTGAGGTTAGTTCCTCCCTCTGTAGCCCCGTAGTATGATCGCATGCAATTTTCATTGTTTAATTGTGACCATCGCATGCGGCGCACTAAACCACCGGTAGCGGGAGCCGTTCGCGGAGCAGGATGCCCCGCAGGCCCCAAGCGTGCCGGCAGCGGTGGTCGCCCACGTCGCGCAGGTGGTCGCGGTGGCGGAGGCGGCGGCCCGCGCTCGTCGCTCGACTTGCTGGTGTGGTGTCGGGCGCAGTGGCGAACTCATCACCCGACGACGATTGCGAGGAGCTGGACGAAGCGGGCTGAGGTGGAGGGCGTGCATTTGTAGTCTCCGCTTCAGTTCTCTTTGCTAGTGATCTTGTTATCATGGTCTTTTATATTGTTTTGCATGACATAACATGACATGTCATGTCAACATTGTCCAAGTTTTTCATATTACGTTATGGTATAGGTATAAATTATAATACATATTATTTATGACGCATATATTAATACATGATGTTATAGTACAAATACCTTGTAAAAGAAAAAACTTAAAACGAAAAAGCTAAATTATTTAATAAAGACAGCAAAAAAGGACATGTGGCAGCGTCAGCGGGTTTTTTTTATTTTATTATTATTCCGTATATTTATTTTATATCTGTACAATTAGATTTTTTACAGTGAATATTCAATCATAAAAGTAAAATAACAATGCTAATATAAAAAATAAACATTATAAAAAACCTAACCTACGAATGCCGCCGGCAGCGGGGCAGGGCTCAAGCTACCGATGGTTAGGGCTGCAGAGAGAGGAACCTCCTCACAATACGTGTCGAGGAGTACTGCCTATTATTATTTAATTATTTTATAATAAGTCTTCAATTTCGCTGTAATTTTTCATTTTCTGCCATTTAGTTAGTTTAGTTTTAAACTCATGTAAGGTGGTTGAATAAATCTCAATATCTTTATTTATTACATTATATATTTTAGCGGATTGTGTGACATATTGCCTTCGTGCGAAAGCTGTTTTCACTATCGATATTGGAATGACATTTATCTTTTTCCTTCTTTTCTGCTTATCATATGGGACGTACGTAGACGTTTTGTGCCTTCTCATGATAGCGTTCAATATATAAAGTTTCCGCACTGTCAATAAGTCACCAAGCTCATATAGGCCAGATGTAGGGAACCGGCGTGGTTTAAAGTACATCACCTTTAGTAGGGCCCGCTGAGCCCTTTCCAGTTGAATGAACTTAGTTTTGGTAGCTCCACCCCAGACTGGTATACAATACACCAACACCGATTGGGCAAGAGATATGTATATTTGGTTAAGCAAGGTTATGGATGCGACATGTCTTAAGTTTTTAAAAATCCATATCAGCTTTCGAACTCTGTTCATTAAAAATTTCAGAGTGTGCATGCCAGGTAAGTCTTTGGTCAACCATGATTCCAAGATATTTTTTATGGTTAACTTTAGTGATGGTTGTACAGGAACATTCGCGAAGCCGATTATTTTGACACGTATGGATCTTAATATTGAAGTCATCGTCAAGCTGAGTACTTATATTATTTGTGAAGCAAATATAGTTTGTCTTATCAATATTTAATGTTAACAGATTACATTTTAACCACTGAGCAATCCTTCAAGCAAGTCCCTCCTCTGCAAGTTCCCGAACCTCATCCCAAAAAGTACAATATAAAGTAGGTAATAATATTTAAAAGCAATTACTACTTAAATACGTTAAATACATATCGATGGTTAAAATGGCAATTGACGTATAGGACTTTTCCAGAATTATTATTAATTACATAATCTTTAACATGACGCAAAGCTCCATTGACTAGTAAATATAAAGCTTCTCTCTGAGTTATATTTACCAAGATATTAAATAATTAAAATTAGCAAAAATTACATATTTCGTCGTATACACTAAAAAAGAAATTAAAATGGTTCTTAAAGGACTTTATTCAAAATAAATTATTATTAAAAATGGCATTGTCAAATCAATGTTTTTCTTACAACGTACATCATTTATTTTCTTTTTGAAGTACTTTGAGGTACCTATATAAGATTCAAATTTCCATTCTGACACCTTTACGAGTACAACTAAAATATAGTATTTTTTAAGACTTGTAAAAACAAATCGCCTCCCCCGGCGAATACTAAGATAATTGCTATTATCACAGTTTAAGTGTTATGTTATATTTCATCATTCGTCGTCCATAACTCGTTGCGAGCTGTTGTGTTAAATATTCCGATCACTATTCACAAATATACTAATAGAAAATTGAACTCTATGTCACTAGTGATATAACTTAAAATTAAATAATCAAGTTGTGAGGACTGCACAGCACGCCGAGCGACCCGCTTATCAGTTACTGCACAAAAAAAAGGTACGCTGCACAGTATACGCAAAAATTGCAAATGAATACCGCAAAAATAATGTATTCACCGCCGGACAAAAGGTACTTACTCTTCTCAACCAGAACTAACAGGGGATAACGAAAACATTGTTAATGTTACAACTAGAAAACGCAAACCTAATCCTGAGTTGCAAGATTTAATATCGTTCCAACAAGAAATTGGGGACATACTGGATAAATTCAAAATAGCTCAAGAGACTCAAACGAAGAAACTACAGAAGTCTGTCGATGAACTACACGCTCAAAATAAAGAAATCATAAAAACTAATTCAAATATCGAGAAAATTCTTCTTCACACAACAACTCTGTATGAGGACTTAAAACAAAAATGTGATAACTTAACAGTGGAACATAACAAAGCTCTTCTTAAAATTAGTGCTCTTGAAGAACAAGTAGAGGACTTTCAGCGCAACCAGCGTGTTACCACCTTGGAGGTAAGAAATATTCCAGAAGAAGATAGCGAAAACCTGGACAAAGTACTCGAAAAGATACATAGTTCTCTTGAGATTCCTACTTGTACAGAACATATAAAGCAAATCAGGCGCATCAAAAGTAGCCATAACAAGACTATTGTAGTGGAATACTCGAACCTTCGAACAAGTTCGAGAGTAATAAAAGCAGTCAAAGCCTATAATAAAGCTCACAAAGAGGACAAATTCAATACTAAAAGTCTTGATCTACCAGGGGAGAAACGTCCGATCTTTATAGGTGAATCACTCACACCTGCAGCTAGGAAACTACATTATCTAGCCCGCGGTCTGCGCAAGGATCACGGCTATCAACATTGTTGGACATCGATGGGACGCGTGTTCGTCAAGCTTGCAGATGATACCCCCATCATACACATAAAGTGGGTCCAACAAGTGGAAGCGCTGAAAGGAACACCCATAGCTGAAAAGTGACTCACCGTTTCGTGCGTTTTACACTTCAGGTCAATCTTATTTTTTATTACATATTTTTGTTACTTAAAAACACCTGTTAAAAACATGTTAACAACCTTACACAACTCACTCAACTCACACAATATTCAACACTACAAAACTACACGCACAGTCATAACACTGCCATTTATTCTTAAAAAAGTTCTGCTTCATGCTCTGGATCATAATTGTGCTATTGATTTGATTACTCGGACTTCTTTTGTAATATTTTAATAATGTCTGATATCGAAATCTTGTCAAACGATATTGACATTAGTGTCAGTGTCGGGAAATCAATGGTACTTAGTGCTCCAGAGCAATGCAAAAATATTTTAGTTAGATCGAAAAATGCCCTGATTTTTTTTACATTAAACATAAGAAGCTTGAACCGGAACTTTGACGATTTACAAGTGCTTTTGGATAGACTTAATATTGAGTATGAAGCTATAATACTGACAGAATGCTGGTTATCAAAAAATGACATATTACCCAAATTACAAAATTATCGATCATTTGCAACCACCCGTAACTTCAACCAGAATGATGGAATTGTTATATACGTAAAAGATAATGTTATGTTCAAGACAATGGAACCTACTGAATCAATAGAGGCTAACTGTTTGATAACTACGTTGGGACTAGATTATGCTATCGTTTCGGTATACCGACCCCCTTCATTTAGAAAAACCGATGTCTTCTTAAACGGGTTGGACCAAATTCTTCAGAAACTCAAGCAATACAAAAATATAATAATTTTGGGGGACATGAACATTGATATTAAGGAGGGTAACCTTGATAACCGGTCATCAGGTTATTTCGATTTACTAGCTTTGCACGGACTCCTACCATCTCATACCCTGCCTACAAGACTTAATAATTGTCTTGATCACTGCTTCATAAAAACTAAACGATCGGTAACAACAATTGTTTGTGATACCACAACTACGGATCACTCCTGTGTAATGACGTCGCTCTCCAATTACACAGAACCCCATATCTCAAATACTCGTAAAGTTAAAAAAACTAACTATATTGCAGTAATTAATGATCTTGAACAAATCAACTGGACTGAATTGCTTGCTAATCTAGATGTCAATACAGCAACTAATTTATTTCTCTCTCACGTAACTTGCTGTCTAAATAAGTTCACTTATCTGGTAACAATTTCCCGTAGAAAACACAATATCAAGCCCTGGATTACTCCAGGCCTGATCCGTTGCATGAGGAACAGAGATCATCTACATTTAAAACTAAAAAAAAGATCCTAATAATGCCGTTCTAAAAATAACATACCGCAGATATCGCAATACATGCAATAACTTACTTAATAAACTAAAAAGGGCATATCACAGGTCTCAAATTAAAATAAACTCTAATAATCTTAAAAAACAATGGGAACTCATAAAGAATATAAGCAAAATACAAGATAAGTCAAATAATGCAACGCATTTACTGAATCTAAAATCTAGCCCATATGACTCTGTAAATTATATTAACAAATATTTTACAAATATTGGCAAAGAATTAGCCAGTGATATTATTAACAGAACCAAAATAACAGAAAATCAGCGGGTCAAAGCTATGAATATATCAACATCTTCTTCAAACTCTATGTATATGGCTCAGACTGATGACCTAGAAGTTATACAGATAATGCGTAGCCTTAAATCGACCACAGCGACTGGGTGGGATGGAATCTCATCAAACTTCCTGAAAATAGGTGCTGATGTTCTTAGTAAACCTATTGCGATTATTAGCAACATGTGTTTTCAGGAAGGGAAGTTTCCAAACGCCTTGAAAAAATCTGTTGTAATCCCGGTGTATAAGTCAGGTGACAGGGACAAAAATACAAACGCATATCGAGTTCTGATCAGCCAGGATTAACCGGTTAAATAAAACCTCCAACACGCCCTCTTGATCCTTGATGACCAGCTACAACAATTCATTTGTAAAAGAACTGTGTTTACAATTTGGTAAAGCTTTAGTTAGTATATCAGCTATCATAAATTCGGTTGGCGTATATCTTAATTCTATCACCTTATTATAAACAGCCTCACGAACATAGTGATATCTTATATCAACATGCTTTGTACGTTTGTGAAAGACAGGATTGTTTGCGAGTTTGGCAGCTGACTGGTTATCACTGTGCAAAATTACTGTATCTGAAAGTCCAGTTAGCTCTGCCAATATTGCACGAACGTACACCGCTTCTTTGGCCGCTTCAGACAAAGCTATATACTCCGCCTCGGTGGACGACAGTGCAATACACGATTGCTTATAACAACCCCACGAAATAACGTTTTGACCTAACTTGTAAACGTATCCAGTGTATGACTTACGGTCTGCCCCGTTAGCCCAATCTGCGTCAGTGTACCCAAATAAGCGTAATTTATTATTGCTGTCACTTTTTCTGTACACAAGACCCATATCAATGGTGCCTTTTAAATACCGTAGTACACGTTTAGCTACAGCCCAGTGTTCCGCTGTATAACAGACATTGTACTGACTAAGGAAACTAGTAGCAAAAGATATATCAGGCCGAGTTGTCACAGATAAATACATCAAACAACCTATTAACTCTTGATACGGCAGACTGCTATCGTGATTAGATTGGTTAGAAAAACTGAGACCGGTATCTAAGGGCGTCTTAGCTACTTTGCACTCTTTCATATTGAAACGTTCTAGTAACTTTTTAATATAATGTTTCTGACTTAATTTTAACTCACTAGCAGTACGGTCTACTTTGATGCCTAACATCTGTTTGACCTCGCCTAAATCTTTTATCGTAAAACATGATTTCAGTGATAATTTCAGCTGAGAAGCGAGCTTATCACAGTCATAAAAAACGAAAAAATCATCGACATATAGAGCGATAATAATTGTTTTCTTACCCACACGTCGACTGAAGATACAGCTCTCATACTTGCCTTGTACGAACTGTTCGCTGAATAAAACCTGCTTTACCTTCTCGTACCATGACCGCGAAGCTTGTTTCAATCCATAAACTGCTTTCTTGAGTTTATAGACTTTATGTTCATCGCCTTGTTTGGTAAAACCTTCCGGCTGTGACATATAAATCTCTTCGTCTAATTCACCATTGAGAAATGCAGTTTTTACGTCGAGATGGTCAATCTTCAAATCTAACTCCACTGCGAGAGATAATAACATCCTAAGTGAGCTATGTCGCACAACTGGGGAAAAAGTCTCATTGTAGTCAACACCAAATCGTTGTGTAAACCCTTTGGCCACTAATCGCGCTCTATAACACGCAATTTTTCCATTCGTGTCACGCTTAATCTTAAAAAGCCATCGATTTTTTACAATGTTTTTATTAGCTGGTCTGTCCACTAGCTCCCAGGCTACATGCTTATTGAATGAATCAATTTCATCTTGCATAGCTTGCTTCCAGAGCTTGCTATCGCTCGACTGCAAAGCCTCCTTGACAGTTGTCGGCTCACTCAACTCTACCTCGAGTGCAGACATTGTCTTCGGCAGTCTTGGCCGCAAATTATGGGCTGGTCCATCATTTCGTGACTCCTGTGATGTTCCGTCTGACTCAGTAGAAGAGCTCGGTATCTGGCCATCCGCCTCAAACCAAATGTCAGGTGCGACTGGATTCTCCGCCTCACTCTGCAGCTCTACTTTCGGTTCTGATGATACCTCCACCTCAAAATCAATCGCATCATCTGCGTTTATTCTTTGTTGTATGAGGCTATCCTCAAAAGAAGCTTCACCGTCACTTAC
Source organism: Acleris sparsana (assembly GCA_923062465.1). NCBI lineage: Eukaryota > Metazoa > Arthropoda > Insecta > Lepidoptera > Tortricidae > Acleris > Acleris sparsana. Next base: position 43,306,625 of record OV281285.1, on the reverse strand, counting down.
AGGGAAGAATATCTCCACTGACCGTTTGCCAGCAACACCTGGAAAAATTCTTCCGTAATAACAACATCACGACTCCTAATGACTTCATTTTTTTCTAAATCATACAGTCTATAAGCATTACTTTCGTAACCAAGAAATATGCAGCGCTTGCTTTTGGGACCAAGTTTATTTCTTTTGCATTTTTCAATATGAACAAATGCTTCATAGCCAAACACACGTAAATGTTTCTTTACCTCTTTACAAGTCCAAGCTTCCTCTGGAGTTTTCCCAAACAGCCGTTTAGAAGGTGAAATATTGATTAAATAAGCTGCCGTACAAGCTGCCTCTGCCCAAAACTTATGATCAAGGTTCGCTGTGTACAACAGACACCTAACTTTCTCAATAAGAGTTCGATTTAACCGCTCAGCCGCGCCGTTTTATTGCGGACTGTAAGGTACAGTCAGCTGATGTACTATCTGTAGGGTGCGGGGATTGCGAATGAATGTTAAAGTCCGGAGAAAGAGTACAAAAGTTTATTTATTAAAATACTACTGTTTATACAGTTATACTGTTGCTAAGATCTAAGTTAGTTAAAATGTTAATGAAATGTTAAGAATGTTATATGTAAATGTATTATCGAATGTACCCGGTCGCGGCGGCTTCCGAAAGTACACTAATTTACTTAATTCACGCGATGTCCGACGCACCGCGAGTGACCGCGGGCGAGTGACGTCACGCACGTGTGTTAGGTGTAATGCACCGAACATCTTGCCGGGGCAAAGATAGGGGTTGGGTGCACTCATGAAATGATTTATGATATTACAAGGTGATAAACAAATTTAAAGTAAAAGTTAATGTTACAAATGATATTTAAATTGTTTAGTTTACATATCGTTATTAAAAGAGACTTTTCTTAATATTGGGGTTGTGCCCTGCTCAGTATAACAACGATCGTGGTCTTTGTTTATCACTCGCGCACTGCACTGCTCGTTCACTTTCACTCGCGCACTATACTGTCCACTGCTGGATTCCTGCGGTTGCGGCTCCGGCGCGGGCGTCACCGCGCTTGCCGCCGCCGCCGGGGCGGCTGCTGTCTGCTGCCACCGGGAGCGTACTCGACGGTACACGAAGATGAGAGTTATCACCACAGCTACTCCCCACATACTGTAGATCAGGGTGTAGTGATGAATGTCATGAACTGTTATGCTGTCGGCCAGGGGTTCACTTTGTTTCATAACTTTAATTTTTTCGTTTATGTCCCTTAGCATTTTCGTGTTGTCTTCATCTTCATTTTCAACCGGGGTGTTATCCATTGTTATGTTTATTACTTTGTTGATTGGTGATATCTCGGGAACTTTAAATTGATCTTTAATGTTAAATGTTCTGGTCAACCTTTTTTGCGAATAAACCGTGCCATTGTCTATCTTTATAGTGCAGCCTTGTTGTAGATTTATAATATTTGTTTTTGTCAGCTGGTTGGCGGTAATTTGATCCCCGCACAATACTCGTAACTGGCAGCTATCGCAGCAGAATGATAGGTACTATAGGTTGACTATAGTTAAACTTATCCATTTGTTCTGACAAGCCTCTCTGTTTGTTTTGCATTGACCTGCATTGTTTTCGTCCTTGACACAGAAGTCTTGATCTGAGTTTATGTTGTAGATGAGTGTTTTCAGTTGGCATAGGTATGTTGAAGAATCACGTGGTATACAATGTTCAAAATCATTCGGCGATAGGGGTAAATAAATTTCCTTTTCTAGATTCATAGCAATGTAGCTTTCAATTGGTGTGACTGTTATCATTGTTTTGCCTAGCTGATGAGGCACTGGAAAGATGCGTTAAAGGTCGTACTTGTCTCGGCTGATGAGTGGTACTGTTATTTCGAATATAGTATACTGCTTGGTCATTGCTGCGTTGACTCTTAGAAGATGATAAATGTTTGTCATGTCTGTTTGGATGTTGTCAATGGGTAACGTCAATCCATTATCTAACAATCCAGAGATTATGTTGAGTTGATTTTGCAGCTGTTGAGGATTAATCAATTGGGTGTTAGTTTTCCCGTTGTAAACACTGCTAATCGTGTCTAGCAGAGTATCTTGTATGTTTTTTAGATGCATCAAAATGTTACTTGTGGCCATTGCGGATAATGTAAATTCTGCCATTGCTTCTATCTCATTCACTTGTGTTGCCAGCGCGTACACAGATTTATCTAAGTTCATCAAATGTTTGTTAATCATGCTATGTTGGGTCTTAATCGCTTGTTCTGTTCTCTGTAACACGTTATACTCTGCTTCAATTATAGATGTTTGGTTTTTCCACAGAAGTACTAAATGTTTTTGATTTGCACGGACAAGAGCTATGTCCTGTTTATATTTTTCTGCGAAATTGTCGTCTAATACACCGAATAAACTGTTCGCCAGATACCCGACACCGTTGATAAGGCCGCGCTTCGTTCGCACATTGTTTGTTAATGGTTGATTCAATAATACTTTGTTACTATGTTCAATCTCACTGTAGGTGTGTCGCAGTTGTAACATGATGATGTCACAATGGGTCAGCTGTTTGATAGTGTTACATATGTTGCTCAGATGTTGATAATATCGTTCATAAGCAATTGTGCCTGTCCAATACGGTTCCATATCGTAGTATGCGATAATCTTCCATTCATCTCTAATAAGTTGCATGTTATTGACCTTGTCGAAGTAAAGAGCTTGTTGGTCTCTTAAACTGGTCACATTAAATCCCAGTCCTGGTGAGCATATGCTTAGGAAATACATAAGCATCATCGCTAGTGATACGAAATTCGATCTTTTGTTGAAGTTTGTTTGTTGTTTTTTCTCGTCTTGTTCGTTCGCTGTACTTTCTTGTTTGTCTAGCGGTAGAACCGATATTTTTACTACGGGTCTTTTTAATGTGCCATTTTTTGTTTTCAGGGTCACGACTCTCACGTAGCCATCATTGCCGGGATGGACCTCGGTTACCCTGCCGAGCGCCCACTTTCCGGGGGGAAGGTTATCTTCGTGAATAGTCACTATATCACCGATTTTCACGTTTTGTTGTGGTTGTTGCCATTTCTGCCTGGATGTTAATTGGGTCAAATATTCCGATCTCCACTTCTTCCAGATATCTTCAAACAGTTTTTGGGTTAGGTGCCACCGTGTGCGTGCGTCTTCAGGTGTTTGAATTATTGTTAGTCCAGCTCTTCCCGTTAGGAAGTGAGCAGGTGTTAAGAAGTCGATGTCTTCTATGTTTTCCGTTAGGGCACACAGTGGACGTGAGTTTAGGCAGGCTTCAATCTGCGTTAAGAGGGTTGTGTACTCTTCGAAGGTTAATTTTTGTTCTCCCACTACACGTTTCAGGTGGTGCTTCATACTACGGACTGCTCGTTCCCACAGTCCTCCAGCACTTGCCCAGGTTGGCGCGTTGAAGTGCCACTCAATGTTCATCTGCGTGACTTCCGTCAAAAAGCTGTCGTTGAAGATTTGCTGCAGCTGTTGGTATTCTTCTTGTAATAATCTGTTTCCTTTTATGAAGTTGGTGCCATTGTCACTATACAAGTGTCTTGGCGCTCCTCGTCTTGCTGCCATTCTCTTCAAGGCTGCCAGAAAGGCGGAGCTAGTTAGCTCTGTTACCAACTCTAGATGCACGGCTTTAGTGACCATGCAAATAAAGATTGCCACATATCCCTTGAATGTTTTTGCTCCACGTCCTTTACTTGCTTTGATGTCCATAAATCCAGTGTAATCCACTCCTGTGTGGAAGAACGGTTTGGCTGGGTTGACACGGGCTGCTGGAAGGTCCCCCATCAGTTGTGACTGTACTTTGCCTTCCTGCTTGCGACAGGTAACACATTTTCTTAACTCTTTCTTCACCGTTTTGTTCCCGCTGGTTATCCAGTACTCCTGTCTCAGCGTAGCCAGCGTCAGTCCTGGGCCACCATGAAATGTTAACTCATGTGCTTGGTTGATTAGTAGCACAGCCAACTGTGAATTTTTGGGAATGATTTTCGGGTGTTTCATTTCGTCACTCATTGTTGCTTTACTAAGGCGTCCACCGACTCGTAAGATGTTTTGATTGTCAATGAACGGATTTAGTTTTAAAAGTTTGGATTTTGCTTGTACTTGTTTGTGTTTGCGTAAGTGTTCTAATTCCGTTTCGAATTCGCAGTGTTGCACATGTTTTATTATTGTTAATTTCGCTTTACGCAATTCTTGCAATGTGAGATAGCTCGGCCGCTGTTGTTTACTTTTTGAGGTCAGCGCTCTTTGTAGCCATGCGACGATTCGCATAACTTTGTTAAACGAGCTATAATTATTTAATAACTCATCTATAATGTTTTCGCTGTTGTTGTCATGCTGTGCGATGTTAGTTTGACCTACTTTCCTTTCTGTTTCTGTTATGAATGTTTCTTGTTTTAATGTTTCAGGCTGAAATGTTGCTAGCCAAGTGGGTCCGTTTTTCCACAGGGCTTGTTCTGTTAGGAGTTGAGAGACATATATCCCTCGGCTGGCGGCATCAGCTGGGTTTTCATTTGTCTTAACATAGTTCCACTGTTCTTTAGGTATTATTTCAGTTATTTGTTTTACTCGGTTGGCTACAAAGGGTTTCCAACGACCCGGCTCTCCCTGTAACCAACCCAAGACAATTTTCGAGTCTGACCAGCCATATGTTTTTATTTCATGTTTTTTAAACGCTTCTTTGACCTTTTTCATGAGCTTTGATAAAAGGTACGCTCCACTCAGCTCCAATTTCGGTAATGTTAATATCTTTTTCAGAAGTACTAATTTTGTCTTTGCTGCGACTATTATTGGTTTCGGTTGGTTTTTTATCCGAGCAAATATAACACAAGCGAAAGCCTTCAGCGAGCTATCACAGAATCCATGCAGCTCGATAATGTCATGTTCCTGGCTATTCAGCCATCTCGGAACTTCAAATTCAGTAATTCTGTTCAGATCTGTTTGTATTTTTGACCACTCGTTATAGATATCCTCTGGCACTTCCTCGTCCCACTGAATGTTGGTTTTCCAAACTTTTTGAAACAGTAATTTTAATTTTGTGACCACCGGCGATAGCCATCATAAGGGGTCAAAAATTTTTGAAATTTCTGATAGCAGGATTCGTTTTGTTAGCTTTGTTTGTTTCATCACTTCGCACTGAAAAGTGAATTTGTCCTCTACTGGGTTCCAGCATAGGCCAAGTGTTTTTGATGTATTTTCTGTTTTGAAATAGAATATTGTCTTGCTATCCTGTTCGTTTTGACTTTGGTTCGTAATGGTTTCCAATAAGTCATGGTTGTTTGACGACCACTTCCTTAAGTTAAATCCTCCTGTTTTTAATAGTAAATTTAGGTCATAAATTGTTTTCTTTCCTTGTTCCACCGTATAGGCACCGTGTACTAAGTCATCCATATAGAAAGCTTCTTCCAAAATTTTGGAGGCTTCAGGAAAGTTGTTGCGCTCATCTACAGCTAATTTTCTCAACGTCATCATCGCTAAGAATGGTGCTGACTTTGTTCCGTATGTTACAGTCATTAACTGAAATGAGTGTAATGGCTGTTTCAGAGAATCTCTCCATATTATTTTTTGTAATCCTGCGTCCTTGACATGTATTAGTATTTGGCGGTACATCTTTTCGATGTCTGCCGTGTACGCATACGGGAATACTCTCCATTTTAATAGTAATGTTTGAAGGTCTTGTTGTAAGTTTGGACCCTTGTACATAAGGTCGTTAAGTGAGCATCCTGTAGAAGTCTTAGAAGAGGCATTAAAAACCACTCTGTACTTGGTTGTTGTCGACTCAGCTCGCTCGACGCCATGGTGAGGTAAATAGCATTCGAGCGTGTTATTATTGTCAGCAGGTTTCATATGACTCAACTGTAGGTATTCTGACATAAATGTTTTATAGGCCGCGGATAAATTTGGTTGTTTTTCTAATTTTCTTTCTTGATTACGGAATTGAGCAATAGCTTTTTGTTTGGATTCTCCCAGGCTTTCCTCAAAATTTGGTTTCATTGGGAGCCGCACCTCGTACCTCCCTTCTTCATTGCGGATTGTTGTTTCTTGGTAAAATTTTACACATTGTGCTTCTTCGGCTGTCAAATTGTCGTCTTCCACGATGTCCTCCATCTCCCAGAACTATTTTATATCATCAATATTGTTAATTATGACGTTGCAATGAAATGTTTCAGCGCCCCCGCAAAGTAACCAACCCAGCTGTGTTCGTTGAGCTATAGGTTGATTTTCATTTTCACCCTTAATTAATCCATCTAAAATAATGTGCGGGTAAATGTCAGCTCCTAAGAGCAAGTCTATCGGTCGGCTGACGTAGAACTCTGGGTCAGCTAACTCTATGTTTTGAATGTTAGACCACATTGGTTTGTCAAATGTTTTATTTGGAAGATTTTTTATCAGGTTGTTCATAATTATAGCTTCAGTGTTGAATATATAGTGGTTGTAAATAGAAGCGCATGTTATCTTCACCTTGCCTTTACAATTGTTTTCGCGTTTACCAACCCCAAAGATCACTCCTTTACATTTGTCTCTCTTAATACGTAATAATTGTGCTGCGTGTTCCGATATTAAGGAAATTTGAGAGCCTTGGTCGATTAAGGCTCTCATGTTGTGATAATTTCCATCTGCTCCTTTCACCTTTAATTGGGCAGTTGCCAATAGGATTTCAGAATGTTTTGTTTTATGTTGAGACACGTGGTGAGTGCTTGCCCCTTTTTCCTTCTGTTGTGTTGGCTTAGATGAGCCAGGCGTTGACCCCTCAAGCGCCTCGTGTAATATTGTATTATGATTCGCTCGACAATTGCGACACTTCTTTGTAGAAGTGCATGTATTTCCGTTGTGCGAAAATAAGCAATTTTCGCATAGTGCTAGCCTGCGCACTGTACTCAATCTTTTGTCGTTCGGCATTTGTAAAAAGAATTTGCAGTTGTATATTCCATGTTCATGTTTACATAAAGGACATTTGAAACCGGAAGGTTTTGCAATCGTTGAGTTACCCGTGTTATTGGTATTGTAGGTATTGAAATTATTGTATGACTTTCTGTTATAAGATGTTTGATTATTAGCTTTTTGTCCTACTGTTAGTGGAGCTTCATGTTTGCGGCGAGATGATGTTTCTAATGTTGTAAATTTACTTTCTAAGAAGTCTAAGAGTTCTTGCAGGACCGGCATTTCCCGCGAGTTTTTCAGAGACTCCAAGTAGCCCGTGTATGTTTCTGAATCTAATTTTTGGCACAAGATATGAACCAAAATCGGGTCCCATGTTGATATATCCACTCCAAGATTTTTAATGGCATTAAGCGTTTCTGTAGACACGTCATGCAACTTCTTGATAAGCGGAATGGAATTCTGTTGTATGTTAGGTAAAGCAAATAACGTGTTCATGTGAGATGTGAAAATTAGTTTTTTGTTGTCGTACCGATGATTGAGAATTTCCCAACATGTTATGTAATTTTCAGATGTAATCGCCAAATGTTGAATCAATTTTTCAGCTTCACCTTTGACTTTCGACTTTAAAAATTGCATTTTCTGAGAGTTCGATAATGTTGTATTGTTATGAATGGCCTCAGAAAACAAATCTTTAAACGACACCCATTGATTATAGTTTCCGTTAAAAATAGGGGTTTCCAACATTGGGGTAGTTTTCTCCCTATGAGCGACTGACCACATTTTCTTATTAATGTTTTTCTTTAGCATGTTAAATCTCGACTCATACTCATTAAATGTGTCCTCATACTCGAGGTTATTGCCATTCAACTCGCTGTCTATTTCCAGATGTAGATTGTCAATGATTTTCCATCTGGCTTCTAATGCTCTAAGAGCATCTTCAAACTCCCACTTGTCTGTTAATGTTTTCAAATCAATGTTCGCGACAGTTCTTTCAAATGCTCTAAAGTTTGCTTCTTGTCTGCGGAGTGACTCATCTGTTTTACTCAGTCCTCCTTGACTCCTGCTAGCATCTTCCTTTCCCAACTGTTGTCTTGCCGGTTGATAGCTAGATTCTCCTTTGTTCTCCTCCACGTTTCTGTTTGTCTTTTCTTTTCCGGCATCTTGTTCGTTAATTATTGTCTTTACGGCCAACTGACTATCTTTCAATTGTTGTTGATACGACAAATAGATGTCTTTCGTTTTCTGATACCACTTTTCAGTAAAATACGGATCCGTCTGACTCGTCTCTGTACCTATGCGATCATGGTGGTATTGGAACTCCGCCCATAATTCTTCTAACTTGTTAATTTGCCGTCTAAAATACTCTGGATGACTCTTTCTGTTCACCCCATCTTTTTTAAAGTTTCTAAAGTTCTTTTCTATTTCTTCTGCTAGCCTGTATTGATTTTCGATGCTAGACATGTTGGTGTTATAATTTGTTCAACATAAAATGGTTAGATCTTACTTGTTTCTCCGATGTTTGCTGTGGCTTACTGGACGCTCTGTTTCTGTTGAACCAACGCTGGCATCCACTGCAATCCACTGTTATCACTGCAATCCTTACACCTCAGAAATGTTCAGATAGTTAGTTCGTACACCTCACCCGTCGCACCACTATTACACCGACGCGCGAGGTCCACAGTTCGAAGGACCAAAATGTAGGGTGCGGGGATTGCGAATGAATGTTAAAGTCCGGAGAAAGAGTACAAAAGTTTATTTATTAAAATACTACTGTTTATACAGTTATACTGTTGCTAAGATCTAAGTTAGTTAAAATGTTAATGAAATGTTAAGAATGTTATATGTAAATGTATTATCGAATGTACCCGGTCGCGGCGGCTTCCGAAAGTACACTAATTTACTTAATTCACGCGATGTCCGACGCACCGCGAGTGACCGCGGGCGAGTGACGTCACGCACGTGTGTTAGGTGTAATGCACCGAACACTATCCCCTTACTTTTCAAGAAATTGGTAAGTTCCCTGTTCACGTACTCAGTACCATTATCAGATCTTAAAGCTTTGACTTTGTCTCCAGTTTGAGTTTCAACTAGATTAATAAAGTTTTTAGTGTATGCACTTACCTCGTTTTTATTCTTGAGTATGTACACAAACACCTTCCTAGTATGATCATCCAAAAATGTATATATATATTTTTTACCACCCAGCGAGTTCACCGGCATTGGTCCACATAAGTCGGTGTGGATTAAATCCAGCCGCTTATCAGCCACAGGTTTCTTGGGATTGCTTGGAAAAGGTAGACGTACATGTTTACCTTTTAAACAAACCTCACATGCAACATCTGTACAAGGGTCGTCCTGGAAATTAACATCATTAGCTCCCTGCCTCAAAAGCTTCATGTTATTGCCACTTAAATGGTCAAGTCGCTTATGCCAAGTCGCAGTGCTAATAGTTAAGTTCGCCCTTAGACAGCAAGTCTCAAGTTTATACGCACCCTTTAAATCATTCGCCGTAAGCAATGCATCGCCTAAATTAGATATTGTACATCCATTTTTATCAAAACTAACTACACAACCATTCTTAATTAATTGAGAAACAGATATCAAATTTACAGATAATTTAGGTATATACAACACATTAGTTAACATCGCAGTAGCTGACAACTTAATGTTACCTATTCCTGTGCATTTGAGTTTCTCACCACTGGCAATTGTCACCGCGCCATCATGTGATTTGAAGTTCGTCATCAAATCGAGCTTACCAGTCATATGATTTGTTGCTCCCGAGTCAACGTACCACGAAGTTTCTGTATTCACTGCTCCAGTACAATATGCCGACATGACACTGTGTCCTGAAGAATTTTTCTCATGACGACAGTCTTTCTTTAAGTGACCTTTTTGCCGACACTTCCAGCACCACGGCTCCTTCTTACTAGTAGTTGCTTTCGTTCTTGACTCATCCTTGTTCTCGTGCGCTTACCTCGTTCTGGAGTCATTTGTAGTCGGGCCCTTCGTTTTCGAATACAAGCACTCACTCAAATCTCCACGAGTAGTCCACCGTTTGTCCTGCAACAGTTTTGTTTTCACTAAATCAGCCGATATTACAGCTCCCGAATGCTCTAGTGCCATTATCATGGGCTCGTACTCTGACGGTAATCCTTTGAGCATCACCGCTCCAAGAAACTCGTCATCAATGGGTTTTTTCATGTTCGCTAACTGTTGAGCTAATGACAAAATTTCATTGACGTACGCTTCCATACTGACAAAGTCCTCCAGCTTGCCAGCACAAAGACTCTGGAGTGTCCGTACTCTAGAGCTAAGACCCGTATCGTCATAAGCACTTTCCAGTGCATTCCACGCTTCTTTGGCTGTTTTAGCCTCCATGAGGTGCGAAAAACAAGATTTTTCTACGCTCAAGCAAATTATTGACTTTGCTCTTTCATCAAGTCGTAGTTTTACCTCGGGTTTCGTAGTATCCTCTGAACTATAACCACTTATGCAGTTCCATAAATTGTCGAAAATTAAAGAATTCTTCATGACAAACCTCCAAGCAACGTAATTTTCACGTCCCTTAAGTTTTTCATGTGGAAAAGAACTATTTACGCACATTTTCCGACATATTTACAACGGTATCGAACTAAAAATAATATACTGCTGGGACATAACCTTTTGTGAATATATAATTATATTGAAAAAAACATTAGCAGAGTAAAATACAACAACAATTTATTTATAAGTGTCAACAAAAATACAAACGCGTATCGAGTTCTGATCAGCCAGGATTAACCGGTTAAATAAAACCTCCAACACTTTCGCGTAGAAGTCGTTTAAAATACCCGTTGTCCTTCCTCTGGGTTTAAAGTCATCTCCATACCCAAATTAATCGAAATCGTTTTAGCCATGAAAGCGTAACAGACAGATATACAGTTACTTTCGCATTTGTAATATTACTATGGATAGATTCAATATTGTTTTATTATCAAAGCTTATCTTCTTTTTACTTTGTTATTATTGTTGTTGTTATTGCTTAGGTTTCGGAAAAAACATTTTCAAAACATTATCTTCTTTGATTAAAGGACTTTCCATGTCTTACAAATTTAAATCTGACTTTATCTGTTAAATTGGTAGTTGAATTTTACTACTTTAAGTTAAATTACTAAACTTGTAATTTTGTAAATGTTTTTGTTTCATGATTTTACTAACGGAGATTTGTTTTTAGCATTATAACAGTTACGAGTATAGGCACAACAAATAATAAGTTCGGTTTTAAAATATATAAGGTAAACGTAGCTATCAACGACCCATCGAAGATTTGCAGGTATTACCGGCCCATTACCGTAATTCGAAATTTTAACGTTTCTGAGACTATTTGACACACAGGTAATAGAAAAAATATACGCGTTTCTTTGTTGAGCACCGCATACTCTACATTATTACCTACATTATTAGTGTGCTTGGCAGTGCGAAAAGGAGTTAAAACACAATAGATTCTGTGCGGCCGGCGTGGACGCAGGTTTTGTCGTACTGGCCCTTGTTCCTGCAGGTAAAATCTAACTTTTTTGCGTAAGACATTTCATACATGTACATGATGGCTATAATTGACGTGTAATATTAAATGTTTTCGTTTACTTATAAATTCTCGATTTTGTATCGCCTCTTCATGAAAAAACGTCACTTTATTGGATAAAACCTTAAGAGAAAATAGAACGGCGATAGCTTCTTCAATTTTAGTAGTTGCAGCCATCATCGACTCATGAGTCGGTAGTGGCCGCCACGTAATGTTCCGTTTTTATATCTTTTCTGGTGAAATTTGACCATTATATAAATAAAAAAAAAAAACATTTTAATAACATTCAATTAGCCTTTGTACAAATCTAATAGCGATACTTAATAACTTGTCTAGTTTTTTGTTTTGGCGTCATGAAATACCCGAAAATGACTACATTATTCATAGATCAATAAAGGCTAGAGACAACAATTAATTACTTAACTTTTTTTCATAAAACTGTATTTATAGCTAAATGTTACATTACTAAAATCAATTATGGTCTCTTTTACGGTCAGTTAACCACCGATTATAAATATTACGTACTTTTTATAAGTCGGTAAATCATTTTACTATTAAATTATGTTATATTCTATCATCGACCCATGTGGGTCGGTAATAGCGACAATGAGTTGCTATTAGCGATTGTATACAAATTATTATACTTATTTCCCGTTATGGCTATTTATACAGGAAGGTCCAAGAGTTGACGATAAAATTGAAAATGTAGACTCTCAAGCCTAGACCGATCCGAAACACCCTCATGTATATTCAGCGATGTTTTCATCAAATCAAAATTTCATCATTACCTTAAAATGTATTAAGACACGAACAAAATGCAGAAAATTAATAAAAAACATAACTAAATCCAAATACTAAATTAAATTAACTTATTCTAAGTAACTATTATATCCACAAATGTCCCCTAGGCCACTGCCATATTTTCTTACAATCGGTAATAGCTGCATAAAAACCGTTAATAGCTTCACAGCCGTTACTATGGATCGGTAATAGAAACAATTGATTACCCACTTAATTAATTCTTTTTCGCAAGAGAACACTTTATTTTGAAGGATTTATCGCCATAAATATAAACATATTTAATATTCAATAGTAATTCAATTACCATATAAAAATAAAAATAAACTGTGACGGCTACCAATATTCTTAATAAGTACGAGTATGATCACTTTCAACATTGACTTAGGAAATAGGTGCATTTACCTTAAATATTTGAATTCACTTCATTCATTGATTTTACTGTTTTGGTACAGTCGACTACCAGGATAAAAAAAAAAGATGTTTATTCAGTAAGTAGGCCGCACAGGCACTTTTAAACGTCAAAATCTACCAGCGCTTCGCAAGAGACCACTGCTGAGAAGAAACGCCGCAAGAACAGAACAGAACTCAACAGTCAGTCGTTTTTTTTTAAATGATATTATACAATTATAAAGCTTAACCTAGCATGATATAAAACAATGAATTTAATATAAAATAAAAATAAAAACAAAAATCATTCAAGCGTAGCTTGAGCAGGAAAATGTGTCAAAACTAAGAATTTTCATAGGGAGTAATAAGTAGTAGTAATAAAAATATATATATAAAATATATATATATTTAAAAAACAAAAAAAAACTTTCCTATGACAGTGCAAGACAACCACCACATACAAAGTTTCGATACATTCTCCTACAGAAACGGTGTCCCTAAGGGCAGGTACGCACTATGCGGTTGACCGCATGCGGCTAGCCGCACAGCTGATCAAAACGTTTAAAACCGCGAAACCGGAACCTAAACGCACTGAGCGGTTAGCCGCAACCGCATGCGGCAAGCCGCGCAGTGCGCACCTGCCCCTAGACAATATACAATATTTACATATTTTTTATGCCTATTTTATTAGTCAGTTATTTAGGTGTTTAGTTAAGTTTAGGCCAAGCATTTTTATGTGTTAAATAGTCCTCGACCCTAAAGTAAGTTTTAGACATCAACGACTTTTTAAGTAACCTTTAAGTACTGGAAACGGTAACTTTAAAACTGAGTCAGGTAATTATGAGTCAAGTCATATCATATCCACTTTTGCATCTGACTTCCATAGAATAACATTAGTACAATTATTATGCACTTGAATCACGCCGTCATCACTCTGATCCCAAAATCGAACTTGAAATTAACCTTAGCCCTGTTTTACTTGCTTATAACTATAAGATCGACGATTCTGTGACTCAACCTCGTATATGGAATAATGTCCAGTATAAACTGACATGCACTAAGTATGCACTCGCGTACTAACTGAGTGCCAGTTTATACTGGACAATATTCCATATACGAGGTTGAGTCACAGAACCGTCGAGATGCGATATTGGCAGATGAAAATATATATATTTTTATGTAATTGTGTTTTAATATTTACTTCATTATTATTACTACACACACGGGACTTAATCGCGTTAAGGGATATATAATTAATTACTAGAATTAATTATTACCTCAACGTTTCGGACATGACGCTACGCCCATGGTCTCGAGGGGACTGGACCATGGACATGACCATGGACGTAGCGTCACGTCTGAAACGTCGAGGTAATAATTAATTCTAGTAATTAATTATCAGACCTAGGATTCCGTGGGGCAAATCTTCTTGACAGCTAGGGACTTCCTATATCGATAAACTCATATATCGATACTAGTTCTAAATACTAGTGATCACACAAAGGTTTGCTTATTAAATGTTTTTTTTATTAAAAGAATATAATGTAATAAAGTAAGTACTCAAATTTCTCCTTCATTTTTGAAAACGTTTTAATTTTTTTACTTTTCTCAATTTATTTCTTCATGACGGTCCCATCTATTATTGTTAAAGTACACCACCAGAATTTTTTCCATATTTTCAGGCGTTAAACTTCTCCGTCTTGGCTGAAAAACCCATTTCAGGTGGCTAAAAGACTTTTCAACTTCTGTGGAGGTTATGGGAGCATAACAAAATTTCATAAAGTGATCAACCGTATTTCGTTTATTTTTTGGTTGTAATGTGACTTCTTCACCTTTTTGTAAGAAATTGATTTTTTTCATTGTTTCGTACCCGGAGTTTTTGTAAAAAACGTTTTTAAATTTATCGTATATAATTTTCCCCTTTTTGTCCAAATATATTTAAGATAATGCAGACTGTACCTTAATTAATAATTAATTATTTCGGGATGCTTTTTAAGCAAGTCTTCTATTTTTTGAAGAGGCATTATTTATTTTTAATGCACAAATATAAAATATGTATTAAATAGCACGTCTTTACAAATGACAGTGTCCGATGACATTGACAAGTATTGTTTCATATTAGTGTCTAAGTAGGTAAGTTACGTCTATTTAATTATCTGAAGAGGTTAAGATAATAGGTTTCAACTATTTTATAGTGCAATCGGTATTACGCCTTATCTATATGTAACCTGCCGATTATTTTAAAGATGCTACGTGTGAATTTCATACTTGTCTTCAGAACAAAATTAAAGTTACAAAAAACACACAATGTTGGGGGCGGTCACTAGTATATAGAACTAGTATCGATATATGAGTTTATCGATATAGGAAGTCCCTAGCTGTCAAGAAGATTTGCCCCACGGAATCCTAGGTCTGTTAATTATATATCCCTTAACGCGATTAAGTCCCGTGTAGTAATAATAATGAATCAAAATCGTGTGAGTTTAAATCAGTATAATATTTACTTCTTTTCATATTTGTTTCTAAAGGAATTGTACAATACCCGCCGAAAAACTACGCACACAAACACAAATAACGATAGAAAAGAGCAGTACTACTCTGATGAAAATTCAAAATCGAAATCAAAAGAAGCGTCGTCCTCCAATGAAAAGCACCCTGACAGCCCCTACACGGTGTTCAAAAACAGATACAAACAGAATTGGCTTTGGAATTTTGAGGTAAAGTACTAACAAAATGAGTATTTACTGATAATACCTACGTGGAAGAGTCATGAAAATACGCCATTAATATAGACTAGTCATGGCATTTGCTTACACTAGACATGCTAAATACAGCAGTAAACTTGACACCATAACAGCAATTATTACATTTAATAAACGAGTTAAGGAATTGTTCCGCCCACAAGGTTGCAAGAAAATTCACGGGTTTCATACAAGCTATATCGCACTTGTAACATTGATCAAAAGTTGTGATTAGACGTAGTTTTTTGGTTTTTCGTAAGAATATTCATGAAATAACTACTTACGACCTTTATTTGTTTATTTTTCTTCAGAAGTATTAAGCCAGTAAGATACATAGGACTAAAACTGGGGTGCATGAGTCTTGGTAGGTATTTCGAAGGTATACTCGTATTGGTAATTCATAGCTTTTATGTGCAAGAAAAATGGACAGGGGCCGTATAAAATTGTACCGTAAAAAACGTAGAAATCCGATCCTATTTTTTTTTCCATTTTCGATACATACTTGTAATGGTCGCAAAATACAGCATCAGTTCTAGGACCAAAAGAGCGTGAAAACTTGAAACTTGAGGGTATCTTTCTTTAGTAAGCAACTTTGATACTTCACGCACGCTGCTAAATTGACATTGTTATTTATTTTAAAAATACTCTTATTTCGAAACTATTTCCAGGTATAGGAATAATAAACAGTTTTTTAACATTCTAGTAAAATTAAGGTATCTTTGGATATTTTTGTAAAATAACATTGACCTTTATTGCAAGCATGTAAACTTTTGAATTTCTTTACACATTATGCAAAAATTTAAGGTTTATTTCAAATGGATTTGGTAGAAGAATCTCGCATAAGGCTATTGTTGAACAGAGTAACTTGATTACAAATCTTCCACTGAATGCTGTTATAATAGGAGACAGGGGATTTAAGGAAATCGAATCTCAATCAATTGAGCAAAACATTTTCCTTTTGTGACCTCCTTGTGTTTACAAAGGGACCAAACAAACAAAAGTGGAATTCCTTTAAAGTAAGGCTAGTAAAAAAACTAATAGTCAGTTTAAGAGTGCATGTTGAAAGGGTGATACGAGGGCTGTTTGATAAGTCATTTTAAAAAATATTTATAAAACCTTTTTTTCCGGTAAATGACATTAACACTGGCAGGAACTTTTTCAAAAATTCAGCAAAAAAAAACGTCTTTTTGTTAATATAACCATTGTTTAACGGTGATCACTCGTAAATTTTCAACAACTATTGAAAATTCTGGATTTCGTGCCGTTATAAAACATTTTTTTATGCTTGATTACTTGGAAAAGTAAAAGACTACCACTGGCCGTTATTACGCAGAGTTATTGAACCTTTTCAATGCCGAAATGTTGGAAAAACGTCCAAAATGTTCCCCTAAGAAAGTCCTCTTTCATCAAGACAATTCCCCAGTGCACACGTCAACTATTGCAATGGCCAAAATCCACGAGTTGGGCTTCGAGCTGGTTCCGCATGCTCCGTATTCGCCGGATCTAGCTCCGTGCGATTATTACCTATTACCAAATCTGAAAAGATGTCTTGGAGTGCAAAAAAAAATGGCAAATGAGGACTGCATCGCAGATGTAAGTAACCGCCTATTTTGAAGACCTTGACAAAACGTATTTTTGGACGTGATAAAAAAAAATGAAAACTCGCTGGAACAAATGTTTGGCCTTCAAAGGAGACTATGTTGACAAATAAATGTAGGTAAATGGTTTAAAAAAAAGTTTTACTTTTTAAAGCGACTTATCAAACAGCCCTCGTAAGACGTATTAGGGAGCTTTCATTGTTAAGACCACATTCACTTGTAAATTATAAGTATAGCGACGCTCATTCCAGAGCTGTTATCACTATGACACGACTATTTTAAACTACAGTAAAAACATATTTAGTTAGTATACTCTATCTCTATTTTACTTAAAAAAAAGACTAAACATAGAATAATACTAGTATATGTACTACAGTTAAAAGTTAAACCTAAATTGATATATAAGTGTATCACGTGTATACATACGAGTACAAGGCGTAAGACACTGTATAAGTGTATACACGCTGTGTGAAAATTTAAAGTGTTAATGAAACATTAATACATTCCGACTTGTGATACTTAATCTTATTTGTAGATGACTGGCGATCACATGAACCAACCTCCGGCGGCTCCACTTTTCAGTCATTTAGGGCCAACTGGAGGCGATTTATTTTTTGCGCGAAAGTGGTGGTATTTTAACCAGGTGCGTATTTTTTTTTTTTTCATACAACTTACTACCCTATAAAATTAAATAGGTCCCTTTTCAGATTTGCTCATATCTCGACCACCCGTACATTACTTTAATTAAGCCGCAAATCATGCTGTCAGCTCCCGGCTGTCGTAGAAGATATCGATCAGGTGGTCCTTCTAACTACTTAATGGCTCTGATACCAACAAAAAAGAAAATAATTAATCAATCAATCAAGCATATTCTTCCAAAACACTACAAAACCCATAATTTTCTTATTCTTTTCTTTTCCTTCGCAGTTCCAGCAGTTGACGTACAATGTAAAGCATTTTTTTAAATTGAAACTTTTTTAAATGTTTCTTTGATTCCATTAACATGTCAACTGTTTATTATTCACAAAACCGTTTACTGAATATAATTTTAATTAAACTTTAGGCACCTACTATAACTGCTATTAATATTTGAAGATAAATGCTAAATACAATCCGTCCTACTGATGTTACTGCTAGTTAACGCTGTGAAATGCTTATATCATTTAGTGGTTAAATAAACATAAGTAAGATTCAAGAAACTGATCTGACATTATGACGCTTGAATTGTTTGGTTTATAAATAGGAGTGTACAGTAAAGATAATGCTTTAGACACGTCATCTGTCCACCAAGTTGGAGGTGTACCCGAAACACATATTTTAAATAAATATCATAGTATATCTTCGATGAGAGGTATAGGTATAACTTTGAATGGTATTTTCTTTTAAATGAGTTTTAGCCAGTATAACAAAACCAAGTTCATTATTTTTTCATGTTCTTAAACTTAATAATTAAACCAGAAGGAAACCAGCATATAAAAAAAGAATCTTTTGAAGTTACGGGGTTTAGTTACTTTTCAGTACTTTGGAGGTTAATTTATTCCAACAGGTTGAGTTTGGGCAGCTTAAAAATAATACGTGTCTGTTAGTTTAGACTACTCTCTAACATATATCGAAATCAACAAAATCGGAGTTGGACAGTTGGGTACACTTCCTTGTAGGGTGTTTTCTATTTGAGAAAGTAAAACTTCTGTACTTTTACTATTATTAATTATGTGCTACTACTAAACAGATGGACTTGAGATAGAAACGAGACGTTTGGGCCCTGGTCCCACCGCCAGTGAGTAAGCGATGAACTATTGACGATTTTCTCGCCCAAAAACCAACAAAAGATAATCGCTCCCGTGTATTAGTTTTGTTAGGCCCCACCTGTCTCCTTAAAACCATTTGACAGCATAGAAGAATAATGTTGTTCAAATACCTTAATAGATGGCGTAAACTGTATATTAGCTCGCACCGTTTGGTTCCCTCAAAACAAATTGTATATATTAAATTGTATGTTATTTAGTAAAGCTGACCTTATCAACCAACAAGTGATTTCATTTCATTATTGAATCAGCAGTATAGACGTATAAATGTATATCTCTCTCTTTAATTTACACGGGAGTGATTATCTTTTTTTCGTTTCTTAGTAGCGATAGTTCATCGCTTACTCACCGGCGGTGTGACCAGTACCTTAGACTAATTGTTAATGATCATGCCTACAAAGCTACCAGCCCCAAGTTCGAGTCCTGGTAAGGCTAAATATTTGTGTGATGAGCGCGAGTATTTGTTTCCGAGTTTTGGTTCTTTTCTATGACATGTATTTAAGTATGTGCTTCTCTCAAGTATGATTATCATTGTCTACTTCGTACCAGTACAAGCCTAGAGCATAGTTTGGGACTAAGTCAATGAGTGAGATTTTGCCCTGTTTTTCCATTACTGAATTTAAATCAGTTCACTTATGCGGGCCTACCGCTTTGAGAGCATGTTTGTGAACGGTGGCAGGTGGCAGTCGTAGATGATAAGCTCGTTACCCGTCTTTTAAAGATACAATAAATTTTATGCAAACAAAATGACATCAATTTTTAATGTGGTTATCATAGGATTTTGTAAAAATAGGAGTTCCAAATAAAACCCAAGGTTCTTTTTTTAGATACCTATTTAAATAAATAAATAATATATTTCTTACCAATGTTACAATTTATTAACGTATCTGTTTTATTTATGTTAAAAAACTATGTAGGAACAGCGAGTGCACTGTCTGTGTCAAAATCGTATTTAAATGGCAATTCTTCTTCTTTCGTATGAAAAGCTAACTGGCGCAAGTAAAAGTATTTGAAAGTTTTATATAAGACTTCCTTGGCTAAGCTGTAAAGGTTCTTGCACGAAACTATTTTTTTGAGATAAGTGTAGATTTTTAGTTGATGGCAGGTTGATAATGAATAGTTGTTTACGTGACGGTTGCGTAATGTTAATTATGCAGAGTCGCGTACAATACTTTGTCTAAACAAATATTATAAGCAAAGGTTAACGTCACAAAATACATGTATTTTTCCGTTTTAAACCGAACTTCATTTATAGTTTCAAAAAAAGGAAAATGGAAATAAGCCCCTTTGAAAAGACACTGCTTTAATAATAACGCTGGGTTGTATTTTTTATTTTATTTTTTTAATTGATATATTAATAATTTCTCTTTTGGTTACAGGATGACTACATTCCATTCCGCTAAATAAAAGTAACATAATAAAGTCCAAGTAATAAAAAAAATGTGCGTTTTGACAAATTTTAAGTACACAGGTAAACTTAAACACAATCAATTGCATAAGTTTTGAAAATGTCCGGTATAAACTCAAAAGTGTTTGAAATTTCATTTCAATACTTTTCATAATCCATAAGTATGCTAGCCTTGAGGGTGGGTACAAATAATGGCCCGTTTACTTATTTAGTTTGACCATATTTGACTGCAATCTGTTTTTGGTCACTGCGTCACCGTCACTTTTAGTATACGGTTTTTCATAACGAAGCTGGTTAAACCAAACATAGCCAACGCATTCGATCACAGACCTAAGGTAAACGCGCTATTATGCAGAGTATTATAGGATCTCTTTGTTGTCCGACTATCTGTCTGTCAACCGGGTATCGAGCGCCGCATACGAAGTTTAAAATTCAATATCTTAGAAACTATTCGACGTATAGCAATAAAAAAATACCACTATTTTCTTTTTAATCAAGAATAAGGTAAGCCAAATATCTAAACTGGCTGACATTCTATTACTGGAAATATATTCTGAGGGATGGCACGGTCGGCATTTGTCGAGCGTGCTGTTGCCCTGGCGAGTCCTTCAGACATATAATTTCCGGTTGTTCGCATTTGGCCAACGACGAGTACTTGCACAGACATAACCTCGTGGCCAGGATCATCCATCAGCAATTTGCTCTTTAATGTGGTCTTGTAGAGTCTGAAGTGCTGTACTATAAGTACACACCGGGGCCAGTTCTCGAAAATGGTCGTGCTACGCTCTATTGGGATCAATCTGTCATCACCGACACTACTATTGTCGCCAATAAGCCTGATATCGTATTGACAGATCGATCTCAACACCGGGCAGCGCTCATCGAGGTCACCATCCCGCATGACGAGAACCTCATATTACACACGTAGGTTCGTTAGTTACCTTGTAACCCTCAGAGCGGCACAAAGGAGCCCCGCATAGCGGGTCTTCGTCGACTTGCTGACAGGTACTCCTCTCTTTTAACCCCTCCTTTCCCTCTAATCTCCCTCCCCACTCAATCCCTCAGTAAGTCAAGTCAGGTTAGGTTAGGTAGTTATGAATAAGAATTAGGGTCAATGTGCGTTAGAACAATCAATTATTAAGACCGACGATATTAAGGAATTCAAATATATGGCAAAAAATATTAAGGATTCCAATATAGACCCCATTCATTGATGTGTGGCCCCTTGTCAGATTAAGAAAATCCCTCCAAATAATCGACGGATTATGGGTCAGCACATCTTAAACACCCAGCTAGTATAAAAATTTGACGCGCACGAGTTTTTCAAAATTTCGTTTTCGTTTGCATTTTCAAAAAGCCGCTGATATTTTGCGTCACGTCCGAATCGTCAGTCTTTGCAATGATAGGTTCTTTCGGGTTCACTTAATCAAATCAAATCAAAACATTTATTGTGATCATGTTCAACATGAACCCTGCTAGGGCAAAGCAATCTTAAAAATAGTGTAATAAACTTATAAATAATAGAATGTAAGATATTATACTTATAATTCTATTCTAATATTTTACTTACATGGCACAAATGAATGAAACTAAATAAAAAGTTTATTCTAATTAAAGAACTCTTGAAGAAAATAGTATGCTTTACCTAATTATTTTGAGCTGTAATTTAAACTAGTTTTCTATATTTTTAATTGAGTTAGGTATACGAGTATTATTATATTTTTTATTGACATTGCGAATGGGCCAGAATCGATCATTTGTAGAGTTGAAAAGGGAGTAGGTAATCTATTTCTTGGTCGTGAATTTTGTGGGCTAGAATATTGAGGGAAAATATACCTACATATTACTTTTTACAAAAGTACAAACTTCTTATATATAAAAAGACGTTAGGGTCAGTATTTCCTGTTGGACGAAATGTGATCAGCTACTTTCCGTTTTCCCTATATTTACTATTGTCCTAATTCAACGTTTTTGCAACCTAAACAAGTTTTCAGCGTCTGAACTATTGCCCCACAAGACTATCCCGTAGTGCAGCCAGGAGTGCGAGTACGCATAGTAGGCGCAGGTGGCTGTTTTAACGTCTGTACATTTTTTTATTTCATAACATAGCGCGTATGCAAAACTGCTGAGTTTTGATTTTATTTTATTTATATTATCTTTCCAATTTAGAGCGGAATCAATGTTTATGCCTAACAGAGGAAAAGTGCTTACGCATTCTAATTGAATGTTTTGAAAATGGTAATTTATATTCAAGGACGGTTTTTGGGTTGGTTTAAATTGGATAAGTTTAGTTTTGAGGAAATTTATTTGAAGGTTATGGACCCGCAGCCAAGTAATTACTTCAGTTGAGGCATTGTCTAATTGGTTATTAAGGTTAGACTCGTTTTCACAGGGTAATACTAGTGAAATGTCATCGGCAAAGAGAGAACACGGGCCATGTACAATTTTTGGTAAATCATTTACATAAATGAGAAAAAGGATACATCCAAGCACACTCCCCTGCGGAATCGAACGAACAACTTTAGTTACCTGTGATCGAATGAGTTGGGTTTCACCTGTGTCCTGATTTAAGTGCTCTATTTCGACGCACAAAGTGCGGTTTTTAAGATAGGAGACAAACCAATCGTGTGTGAAGCCTCTTACACCTACGCCATATAATTTATTCAGTAGGATACCATGCAAAACCCTGTCGTAGGCTTTACTCATGTCCAGTAAATTACCCACTGCATATTTTTTGTAGTTTATAATGTCTAACACCGCTTGTATGTATTTATATGTATACAGCAAGTGTGGTAGATTGAGAATAAAGCCAACTGGACATAGCTGCTTCAAATATCTTAGAGAACGCTGATAATAGTGCTATGGGCCTATAATTATTGATGTCGCTCTTATCGCTTTTTAGGGTTCCGTAGCCAAATGGCAAAAAACGGAACCCTTATAGATTCGTCATGTCTGTCTGTCCGTCTGTCCATCCGTATGTCACAGCCACTTTATTCCGTAACTATAAGAGCTATACTATGGAAACTTTGTAAGTAGATGTATTCGGTGAACCGCATTAAGATTTCCATACAAAAATAGAAAAAAAACAATAAATTTTTGGGGTTCCCCATACTTAGAACTGAAACTCAAATATTTTTTTTCATCAAACCCATACGTGTGGGGTGTCTATGGATAGGTCTTCAAAAATGATATTAAGGTTTCTAATATATATTTTTTCTAAACTGAATAGTTTGCGCGAGAGACGCTTCCAAAGTGGAAAAATGTGTGTCCCCCCCCCGTAACTTCTAAAATAAGGGAATGATAAATGTAAAAATAATATATGATGTACATTACTATGCAAACTTCCACCGAAAATTGGTTTGAACGAGATCTAACAATTAGTTTTTTTTTAATACGTTATAAATCGTAAACCGCATTTTACCTTTCATTCAATCAACTCCAATATAATAAAGAATAAAGAAAAACATTTATTTAGATGTATAGTGGTACGGAACTCTACGTGCGCGAGTCCGACTCGCACTTGGCCGCTTTTTTTATAAATGGGTTTGATAATAGGAAATTTTAAAAGGTCCGGAACTATTGTTCCGGACCTTCATTGTATGATTGATTTATGAGAAATGTTTAAGGGCCTGCTGCTAGTACTTCCGCACATGTTTTGATTAAGGTATTTCATCATATCCATAACTTTTCTTGTTTTTTAGGTTCCGAATTATTTTCAAAGCTTCATTAATAGTGACAGGGCGTAAGTACATAGAATTATCTGTCGGAGTAATTACTGGCCGGCCGGCCGGTGAGGCAACGCTGCCGTCGGTCGAGCTGACGCCCACTGACACAAAGAACTCATTGAACGTATTTGCGATTTGCAGAGGGTCCGTCTTTACAGACGGAACCTTACGGTGGTTTTAGTGTAATATTGCGGTTTTTTATAGTTTTTATTTTATTTTATTATCAGAGTTTTTCATTCCTTTGATTTTTTGTACTCTTTTTGATGATGTAACAATCTTCTTTAATATTTTTTCATAATCTTTGTATTCTGTATCCAATATCGGATTATTAGCTTGGGAGGTGAATATTTTTAATAATCGTTTGTTTTTACAGGAGGTTAATACCTGATGTCTTCCAAGTTTTCTTGGTTTTAGTTTTGATTTAAATTTTTGTTTTTGGTATGCATAGCTCTAGTGTATTTTGTAAAATGTTATGAAAAGAATAATAGTTTAAATTTACATTTTGATTTAAAGAAATACCGCGATTGAAATGGATTTTGCTATTTCTCCAATTTAAAGTAATTCATATTTTTATCGTTATATAATCGTTTTTCCGTAATCCAACTATTCGGCTGTTCTATTTTAATTTTTTGAAGGAACAATTTTATTAGTATTCCCTTATGGTCAGAAAAACCACATTCATTAATATTTTCCGTAATCCGATGACTAGAAAAGTTTGTAAAAATAAGGTCCAGGCAAGTTGTGGTAGTGTTAGTTACTCTAGTGGGAACGTGAACAAGCTGTTGGAAGTTAAAGCTTTTCATTACATTTAATAATGTTGTTGAATTTGGAGTCTGTTTAAGTACATTTACGTTAAAGTCACCACCGATTACTATATCGTTTTTTTTTGTATATTGTTTGCAAGTGCTGCATGAGTTAGTTAGGTTAGTTTAGGGGTTATAAAAATTATCTGGCATTCGCTTACAATCTGGCCAACATAAAGTAGTTAAAACTAAGTTTAATTGTTTGACCTCTACTGAACAAATTTCAAATAGCGACTCAATAGACATGTCTATGATGTCACGGCACTCCTTGAAGTCCATGTTTTCTTTAAGTAACATGCAAACCGCTCATCCCCCTTCACAACTTAATCGGCAGTAGGATGAAGCAAATTTTTAGCCCTCGACGCGTAGAAGATCCAGTTTTGATTGTTTTATCCATGTCTCCGAGAGGCAAAGTGCGTGAATGTTCCTATATTTATCAGTTGTTACTTACAATACATGACACTTGTTTTTATGTTCCGCATGTTTTGGTATAAACAGTTTAATTTATCCTCGAAATTGTTTTGGATCACAGGTCGTCGGATGTTGCAAAGCAATGTTTCGATGTGGAGTTTAATACCGTTGAGGAGATTTGGTTGTTATTAATGTAATGTATTCCGTCGATTATCAGTTAGTAATTAGTAATCAGTTAGTAATTAGTATTATCAGTTATTATATTTGCTCGCCGGCCATTTTTTGTGTTTTGATAAGGATTTCTATGAGTTTTTTTCTCTGCTGCAAGCTGTTCTGATACTGCTAATCTGGTATTTTTAAAATAGCGCCGGTTCTGTAGAATATATCGGGCAATACTCTTACTCGTTACTTCTATTAGTAGGGGTCTGCGGTTCCCTTTTCTTCTAAACGTTTCAGGTCATCAATGTATCTTGATAGATTGACATTAAGCACTTCTTGAAAAATGTGCAGTAATCTACCATGCAGGTCACTTTCTCTTTCATATTCAGGTTCATTTAATCCATATATAACTATCTAAATCCTATATCTATCTGTCTAAATCCGTATATTTTTTCGACTATTATTTTCCGTGGTTCTTGTATATGTTTGGTGTTCTTTTCCTTTGCCGAATTCTGTAAGTATTTTCTCTATATTTTTAATTTCAGATCACAGTTTGAGATTCTCTGATTCCAAGTTCATTATGGTGTTGTCCATTTTTCCCATCTTTTTCTTTATATTATCCTGTTGACAAGACAGTGCCTCCATTGTTTGCGACAGTTTCTGTTTTAGCTCAAAGGATGGTCGACTTTAGCTCAGCATAGACCAAGCTATTAAGATAGATTCCATTTTTTTTATCTAACAGCGCCTCTAATTGGTCTATCGTGATTGAGGAAATTAGGGCAGATTGTGAAGGTATACCATGATTATGGCTCATATTTTCAGAGAGCATTGTATCCCCTAGTGTACTGATGTCGTCATCTGGCATTGATATCGGGGTCTCAGTTTCGTCCACATTTGGTCTTCTTTTCCTATTATTAACTTTCCTAGTATAAACGTTATTCAAGCTAAAAGGGATTTCATCCTCGTTTACGTAACAAAAGCTCTTGTTTTTATCCAGCTTGCTTATCTGCTGTGGTTGCTGCATTGGAGTATTGGCGTTATTCGTTTTAGGAATATTGCTTTTGCAAAATAAGCATTTCCATTCGCTTTTGTTATCACGTGTCATAATTTTTTGAAATCCATGAATTCAACATTTGCACATTGCAGGATCATAATTGTTTTTGCGTTATGAACAGGTAAAGTACTCACGATTTGTTCTTACTCGGCGACATCTTTCGCATTTTGTAGTCCTGTTTTCGTTAATCTAGCGCAGGTCGTGCACTCTTTCGCTTAGCAATACAGACCGTCCGAGTAAAAACAGCGCTGCAGCACTGCGCGGGCTTTTCTTTGGTGGAGGCGACGGGCCGTCACGTCATATGATACGCGCCACGTATGCGCCAGCGGGCAAACCGCGATAGCCGCGCGTCAACAGTAAACAAAATTTACGTATGTCAACTGCACTCGAACTGCTATTTTGCAGCTGGGTTGCAGTTTATACGCTGTCCGTCTGTACTGGCCCTACGTTATCTTCAATTCATCACTCTTGGTTGCTGGGCGATCTGGCAATCGTGTTTTCTAATACATTAGTCGACGGCCAAAAAGTGTGTGATGTGATGACAGTTCTTCGTATTGTATTTCCTCTAAAGCGACCTATTTCGAATCTACAAAGTTGCATGATGCGGGTATTGTGAATTCTTAAACAAGTAAACCAATATTAAAAAATAAAAATCGCCGAATAAATTTCGAAAGTGTGAAAAAGTACGTTGTACAACATCGTTGTAGAATCACTTAGTTTCGACGTAAATGAAAGTAGAATTCTGTAGTACAATATCGTATCTGGTTTTTTCGATGGTTTATGCGGTTACGATGTTAAAACTTCACATTTTGCTAATAAGAAACTAATTATTGCATACCGTCCTAATAAAGAACCGTTTTAAATACACTGAAAATTAAAAATAGAGACATACTTATAAACTTAAACACCTGGTTTAGGTGTCTCCTTATTAGTCACTCGCGGCATGGATCTATCTGGTTTCACTAAATCGATTATTTTTCTACAACTAAAGGCAGAAAACTATAAGAATTGATTGTGAAATTTACTATAATTTAAAAACAAAGTGAAAATAGGCGAATACGTAAATGAATTTAATTACTTTACCTCTTTGGCCTATGTCAAAGTGACACTGTAAATAAAATTATAAGAAGTCTCTTAAGTTTTGATTGATTACGTCACTTTGATATAGTCCAAACTGGTATAGGAATTAAATTCCTTGACTGTATCGCAACTGTTTGATGCACACCTACGACATCGCGACGTAAACTATCGAGAGTGGTAGTTTCGTCTCTTGCACACCTCGCCCTTCACCGCGAAAATATTCGTAACTCAACTTTCGATAAATCACAGTGCGGTATTGAGATTGCGATCTGGCTTGTGTGAGAGGGAATAGTGCCTTCAGTGTAGCAGGGAAGGCAGAGGCCAAAAAATGCTATTTTGTTTTTATTTTGTTTTTGTAAGGTAAGAATTCCGGTTTTCTTAAACAAATCCTGAGCTGGTTGGTCCCATGGGACCCCAGATATGCAGAGGATCGCTCGTTTTTGGAGTCTGAATGGCCTCTGCCGGTCCGCGGCGTCCCCCCATAAGTCAATCCCGTATGTTAGTATGGAATGAAAGTAGCCATAATAAGCCTTCTTGACATTATTAAGATTGAGACAGGGGCGAAGTCTACCTAGTGCGAAGCTAGCGGATGACAGGCGGTCACACAGATGATCTATGTGTGTACTCCATGTGAGCCCAGAGTCTATTATCAGGCCCAGATATTTAATGTGGTCAACCTGAGGTACGGGTTGGCCATTGCAGGTAATATCTAGATCATGATCCCTTTTGCCTCGCAAGGAGAAGCGTAGAATGTTAGTCTTTTCAATATTAAGTATCATACCGTTTACCGAAAACCACGTAGCCACTTGCTCCATTACATTGGACAATTTAGTTTTGAGTAGGACGTGGTTTTCCGCTGCTACGATAACACAACCGTCATCGGCGAACATCACTATCTCCGCATCGTCAGTGGCGGTTGTGAAATCGTTCATTAATATCAAGAAAAGGTTATTTCCGATCACGGAGCCCTGCGGAACAGCAATGTCACCCAATTCCAGGAGATCAGATCTTTCTCCGCGAACGGAAGTCAATTGCTTCCGGGACCTCAAGAAAGAAGCTGTAGTTTCTAAGAAGGTGCCAGTGACACCATAGTGATCTAACTTAGATAGAATGAGGGGATGACTGACCAGCTCGAAGGCGCGCGACAGGTCGCAGAATATGGCTGCAACCTGTCGCCCGGCGTCGAGGTGGCTGGACACCCTTGTCACGACATCACGCACCGCATCGATCGTTGATCTACCGGGTTGGTAGGCATATTGCTGGGTGTTTAATAGGTTATTAGAATAGAAATGAGACATTAGTTTGTCACTTAGCAGCCGCTCAAACACCTTTGAGAAAAGTGGAATCAACGATATGGGTCGATAATTCTTCAAACTACTCAGGTCACCTTTACCTTTATAGATTGGTTGAATTTTTATTTTTTTTTAACTACTGGGGTAGGTACCCGCACCCATACATCTATTTATTAGATCACAGAATATATTTAAGAGAAAGGTAGGTAAAAAGTCAAGTAGACGGGAAGACATATCATTGATATCTTTCGAGTCTTTACGTTTGATTTGTTTTACTGTATTAATCACGTATTTTAGAAGGAATGGTTCGTTTTTAATATGGTTGTCGTGTTTGTTTACGTACTTACTAAGATACTGAAGTGCAGCGGAAATGTCGGGGACGGCGCAAGTATTCTTGTTCGCGTCGACGTAAAACCGGTTTAGCGCGGTAGCCACCACATGAGTAAAGAAACGGAACAGAGACTAAGCTTCATACAACCGCGCTGCGATAGGTACACTACTACAAGCGCGATGCGCGTGTGTGCGTGTGACCAAACTCCTCGTCACGTACACGCAGAAACTGGTTTATACTAGTTCAGTTTCGTCACAAGCGCAGGGCGCGCACCGCGTCGTGTTCGATTTCAATGTATTTGTTGTGTTATAATGAGTGAATGTAAATTTGATATGCCATGTGAATGCTTTCCATTGGATTATTTAAAAAAACTGTTCATTAGATTAAGGATTTATCATTCAATTAAAAGATATAATAAATTATTAAAAAACAAAAGTTATAAAACCAAAATCTTTAGCGTAAGTAATTTGTAATCAATAAATAAATAAAAGCGGCCAAGTGCGAGTCGGACTCGCGCACGTAGGGTTCCGTACCACTATACATCTAAATAAATATTTTTCTTTATTCTTTATTATTTTGGAGTTGATTGAATGAAAGGTAAAATGCGGTTTACGATTTATAACGTATTAAAAAAAAACTAATTATTAGATCTCGTTCAAACCAATTTTCGGTGGAAGTTTGCATAGTAATGTACATCATATATTATTTTTACATTTATCATTCCCTTATTTTAGAAGTTACGGGGGAGACACACATTTTTCCACTTTGGAAGCGTCTCTCGCGCAAACTATTCAGTTTAGAAAAAATATATATTAGAAACCTCAATATCATTTTTGAAGACCTATCCATAAATACCCCAGACGTATGGGTTTGATGAAAAAATAATAATTGAGTTTTAGTTCTGAGTATGGGCAACCCCAAAAATTTATTGTTTTTTTTTCTATTTTTGTATGAAAATCTTAATGCGGTTCACCGAATACATCTATTTACAAAGTTTCCATAGTATAGCTCTTATAGTTACGGAATAAAGTGGCTGTGACATACGGACGGACAGACATGACGAATCTATAAGGGTTCCGTTTTTTGCCATTTGGCTACGGAACCCTAAAAACTGATTGATATCATTTTATTTATTTTTGTCCACCAGTGCCAACCCTACCATATTAGGTATAAATTTTGCGCGCTCTTTAGAAGCTTAGTCTCTGTTCCGTTTCTTTACTCATGTGGTAGCCACCGCCGCTGATCGCTGCTTGGCGCTCGTCCCGGCTGATTTACTTATCAACACTTCCAGCGAGTCTTGTATATTATTATTATTGCTACATGTTTCAGATTGAATTATGCGCCAAGATGTCCTATAGATGTTATCGCTGCTCGAAATCAAGTTATTGAAATAATGCCTGCGAGCAGCGTATAGTTCCTTAGAGTATCGGTTTTCGAGATCTAATACAGCATCACTAGATAATTGGGAATGTGACGCGTCATTGTGCAGAACTGTTTTTACATGCCGCAGACGGTTACGTAGCTGGATAACTGGTTCGCTCACCCATGCCTTGCTAACATTTTTTATCGGATACTTTTTTAGTGGGAAATTAATGTCATAAAGGTTGATGATTACATTCATAACAGTATTAAATAATAGGTCAGGGCTAACCTGCTTATTTAGAACAAGGGCCCAGTCATAGTTATATAAACAGTAATTAAAATTATGTTTGTTCATATCCGAAAACAATCTTTTCCAAATTACAAGGTTAAGTTGTAACACTCTTAGTATAACAACCGCGATTAATACACATTTGTGGTCGGATAAAAACATATCATACGGTTCAACGCATAGAACTTCATTTTTCGGGATATTGGTATAGGCGTGATCGATGCAAGTACGAGTTGTATTGCAAATCCTGGTGGGGAAGGAAACCAGTGATCTCATACCAGCTGATTTTAAGAGGTCCAGTAGAACCTTTTTTTCGTTACTTTTAGTAAGTAAATCTATATTGAAATCTCCCATAATTATAACTTTGTTTTGTGTGCACACTGGGAGTTTAATAATTTCATTTAACTTTGATATGAATAAATTAAAATTGTTTGGCTCACCTGACTGAGGAGGGGGTCTATAAATACATACGACGATCACGCCTATACCTATACACCGTGGGCCCGAATAACCCGACCAATTTTAACAATCGATACTTGAGCCTATTTGTAGAATATAATGGGTATAATATGTAGTCCAATAACGCATAATTTCCGAGATTTTTATTATTTAAAAATCAATTCCATAGTTAATTAAATTTGAACTCTGTCACCTTAACCTAAAGCATTATTTACTAAGAAAGATTCATGTTGTAAGTAGCAATATCATCCACATACAACATAAATTAATTAATCAATTTCTTATTAAATAATGCTTTAGGTTAAGGTGACAGAGTTCAAATTAAATTAACTATGGAATTGTTTTTTAAATAATGAAAATCTCGGAAATTATGCGTTATTGGACTACATATTATACCCATTATATTCTACAAATAGGCTCTAGTATCGATTGTTAAAATTGGTCGGGTTATTCGGGCCCACGGTGTATATTCGGCCGCACACGCTTCCAGAGTCATCTCCACGCTTCGGGCTGCCACTTCCTTCCGCTCCAGTGTGGGTAGCGAGGACTCGGAGTATATGCAGACACCGCCACCATTGCGCGAGGTCCTGCAGCAGCTGGCGCTGAGCCGGTAGTTTATGATATTAACGGCTTCGATCTGGGTTTGCTTTAGCCAGTGTTCAGAGAGGCAGATGACGTCGATGTTTTTGTTTATTTGGAGCTCACACTCTAGTTTTTGAGTTTTGTTTTTCAACCTGTTTATATTCTGGTGGATGACCGTTAATCGCTTCGTTTCCATTGTTGACCTTGTCGTTAGGGGTACCGTCGGTGGCAGGCTAGGGTTCTGATGAGCTGCGTTCCTTTCTGAACAAAAAGGGCTTCCACGGGGACACAGAAATGTTTACCGGCCATACCGTTGGGTCTTGAAAGGTCGTATATTCAGACGGAGGTATTCCGATTTTAAATGATTTATAGGTATCACGTTTGGAGGGTATGAGTTCCACGTTATAGTTATGGTCATCTTTGATCGATTTTAGATATGAACGAACATTCTCTTCTGTTGTGGATGTCTTAAAGTAACATGCATGTAGGTACTTCGTTTGGTCAATTCCATCGAGGCTGGTGTCCTTGGCTGTGCCTTTTATATTTTTTACCGTTTTGGTACGTCTATTATGGTTGATATGGGAGTTATTTGATTTCTCGCTGGCTAGAATTAGTTTCGGTTGCTCAACATATTTTCTTTGTTTGTCCATTTTATTTGGTTTTGCACTGTTCACTGTCGATGGTGTGTTAGTGGAATCTGTTGTTGCTTTAGGTGCAATGCATTGCGAGTCTGGGGTACCGGGGGGGCACGAGATGGGCCCATTTTGCACTCGTGGGGTGGTGGGTTGTCTTTGTGGCGGTTTGGCTTGGAGTGCTATTTTTTCTTTTGTTAATTTGGCTGCAGCTCGCACTGGCTTCTCCGTAATCTTGGGAGAATCATGCTTGATTGCTGACGTCGTTGTACCGCTGCATACAACTGTAGCGTAGTTGGTTCTTTGTTCGGCCGGCTGGTTTTGCTGCGTAATGGCGTCGTCCGTTTGAATTTTGCTAACGGTTTTTAGGTTACGTATTTCACATTTTAGTTCACTTATCGTGTCATATAAGGAGTCAATTTTGTTTTGCAGAGGGAGTATTGCAGTTTTAATTGCGTTTAATATCGTGGCCGAGCTGTTTAGCGACATTTTCGCGTTATTTGTAATAAATAACAGGAGCGCGGTGATAGTGCGCTGCCGGCCGGCCGAGCGAGCGAGCGTGACTGAATGAAATTATACACCATTCTGTGTAAAAGCGAGAGTTTTTACACAGAATGGTGTATAATTATAAAAGCCCCCGTTTACAATAACACGAAAGCAACGAATAGTTTTCATTAGAAAATGACATTGATTGTTGTTTGTCTTATCTTTCTACTTCTTCGGAACACTTTACTTTACCTACAAACGCTATTGAGGTTTGTAAGTAAAGTAAAGTGTTCCGAAAACAGGAAAATTAATATTTAAATTTAGACGTCCTGTAAACACAAATACCACTACATAAATGCGATTCCGAATTCTGGCTAGTTATGTCTACGTCCGTGATTGATCTCTTAAGTGTTCTAATAAATAACACAATTACATTTTACGTTTTCATTTATTTTTTCACTTAAGATAATTTCCCATGTACCTTTTACACCCTGTAATTGATCAGTTTAAATGGAGTTACGACCACTTTAATTTCGTTTCTTGCAATGTATTTCTAGATACATCAAATTTACTCCCAATCAAACTGTTAAAAAAGGGTTTATCGGACATTATG
Organism: Acleris sparsana; assembly: GCA_923062465.1. Classification (NCBI taxonomy): domain Eukaryota; kingdom Metazoa; phylum Arthropoda; class Insecta; order Lepidoptera; family Tortricidae; genus Acleris; species Acleris sparsana. The sequence continues at coordinate 43,273,165 of OV281285.1, read as the reverse complement.
AATTATTTTTTTGACGTAAGGGACATGCTAACTCAGTAATAAAGCGTTAAATGATAAATTGAGTTATTTGTAGTTAAAGTGTGAAAAAACCAAGAGTAACTGGCTTCTTATAATTATATGATAAGTAAACAAACAGCAAAATTATGAATTTTAAAAGAAAAAACATACTGTGTTTTGGCTCCCCTGAAAAGTTGCCATTTGTCCGTTACGTCAATTTAGATTACGGTCGTCGATATATTCAAATATCGAACGGTCATTGTAGTTGACGAGCGTAGCCAGGAGTGTTAGGTTGAACTCCTATAATTAACCGACGGAATGACCTACATTACTCAATCCGTTTATTCAATAAACATAATTATGATCATTGTTTTGTTGGCACATAAAAAAACATAACATGAAAGCTACCTACGCTCCCGCCTTAGCCTTTTGGACCTAACCTAACAGGGACCGTTTCGTATTAAACAGATTGTTTCGCTCGCTGCGCTCGCTCACTTCACTGAAACAGCTTTCTTTGTATTAAGATTAAGTAATTGTATTATTACACATACCGTTGCCAAGATACAGAAGCTACACAGTGAAAATGGTTTTTACTTTAAGTTTTAAATCTGAACTGTCGAAATTTCAATCGTGTGACATTTTAGACCTATATTTTACGATTGTAGATAAGTAAACCGTTCGATTTTGTAACCTTCCATATTTTGGACTTCGATTCGAAAACTGGTTTATCTTAAGTTACACTTGACATGTTTAACATCTGTCGTAACTAAGGTATCTATTTAAAAAAATAAAAAGTTTCATGCGACAGTAAGATTAAGATTGATATTTTTAACCTTTTCGCCGCCATTGACTTGATACAAAACTCGTCCTCACGCGCCAGAGACAATTGAAAACCACAGCTAATTTCAACCTTTCGTCACAAATACTCAGGTCTATTTTTCACCTAATCCTTGACTTGATATGAAGTCATGGCGTGTGGGGCATTACGTGTACTGACTTTATTTCAAGTCAATGGTGGCGAAAAGGTTAAGGTAACACAATTTTATAACTAGAATTTAGTACGCTCGCTAAAAAGGTTTTTGTATTATTCCTACGGAAACGAGAAATCAGGATACTTCTATATTTTCAAAATATATGCGACCGAAGCCTCTAGTTTGTAGATTTCCTGACTGGTATTTTTTATGTATAATTTGCTATTGTTTTATATACCTGTCCAATTAAATACAAACAATTTAACCGGTAATTTTTGTGACTGCATAAAATCATTGCAGAATAATTTAAATAGTTAACAGTGCTCGTTCCAAGGAGGTTTTGCTGGATATGTTTAGCAAAAGAAGAGAAATATATGACAGACGTGACGTGGCAAATAAGTTATTACTTCAAAAACTTGTATAATAAGTAGAGGACTGACCTTTTGGAGGATTAAGGCCTTCCTTACGGTCTGCGCTGACCAATGTCAACTCCAGAATGCCGAAAAGTCCGTGTAGGACGATGCACAAGGGTTTCCTAGCGCACTCCGCTGGTATTAAAAAAAAGCAGAATTACGAACTTCTTTAGCTAAACACTCGACCCACAACACTGCTTTGACGAGCAAAAGGGTTATAAACACTCACCGTTGCTGTGATTATTACCACGTAGCTTATTACTTAGGTTATGTAGACATACTATGTGGACTGGTATATAAGAATGCATGGTCAAAACCACAGCGATACACAATAATAATTCACTAGACACTTCAAGCCAAACGTGGAAACACAAGGGAAGGAGATATAATAGGTAATTCTCCAATATATAGTAAAATTGCATGTGGCTAGCTCGGTTCACTAATGTTTCACCGAACAACGTTTGGTCGAATGTATCGTTTCGCACCCGTTTCATTTGGCAACCCACGTTTATTTCTGTAACTGTAAATATTTCAGGATTTTTATAAAAACTAACCTAACCTAACCTACAAGGTCTTCGCGAAGGTACAGAAATAAATCCTGAAATATTTACAGTTACAGAAATAAAAGTGGGTTGCCAAATGAAAAAGTTGCGAAACGATACGTTCGACCAAACATATTTCGGTCAAATGAACGGACCCCGGCTAGCTCGCTGGCTTATAAGAAAAAAAACGACACCGGTGATAGCCTATCCAAATCAATATCTACTTTCCAATGTTGTAAAACTCCACAGATCCGGGTAAAAACGAGTAGTTGATATTTATTCAAAAGCAGCTAACTCGGGTTATCGTCTATCATTAAATATGCTGCTACCCTGAGACGACTGAGGAATTAAAAAGAAGACTAAAACTGGACTACATCAACAATTTTGGAATTAAATATTCAAAACAATACTAATACAGTGACCTGGGTTTACTTACAAACGCGGAGAACGAAATATGCCCCTAGCAACACCGGGTGCATGTGCCACAGATTCAGTAGTTTTTTGATATAGGTCCACTTAAGATACCAACCCCCACCCCCTCAACCAGTAGAATTTTGCGAAAAAAGAAACTGGAACAATTTTTTTTAGCTCGAGCTGTGTACACTCAGAACAACAGCAAAAAAATCAATGAAAATCCCTTCTTAACTAAGGTATAGCTGTACACTTTGGCGAGGACTCCCGGCACAGAATCACACGTCCTGCAGTACTTTGGCATCTGACGCTGGAAACAACTGCGTCGAGTCCTACGGTAACTGCAGTAGAATAGTAACTAGAAGTAGCAGTTACAAGTTAATAGATGACCTTTAAAAATACGCGAAACAACCCGTTATGGCAAGAACGGCAAGAATCCAACAAAGTATTGTATACAACGACGAAGCAACCATCCAGGTGTCGTGAGTCACTACCCGCTCAGTATCGGTACGTGTAGGCTTTATTAGATGTCACGATTCGCATCAGAGACTTATTTAGACCTGAGACGGTGCTGGTAGGGAGAGCTATACTCAAAAGTTCTAAATAATATGTGAAGAAAAAAATAAAGTATTGTAAAGTATCTGAAAATAAAACAACGGTAAGGTAAGGAGAGATATAATGTCATTTAGAAGAAGCACCCACCCAGGTATCTGAGTCACTACCCACTCAGTATCGGTACGTGTAGGCTTTATTAGATGTCACGATCCGCATCAGTGAAAAGGCTTATTTGGACCTGAGGCGGTGCTGGTAGGGAGAGCTATACACGGCGGAATTTAATCGGTGATCAGGAATCCTAAAATCTTAATTATCAATCTACATAGAAACCAATACGTGAGATCTCGTGCAATATAGCTCACAATCTAATTAATCACACTTAATTAACATCGGTAAAATGTACACTGACTGAATAAATGGACACCCTACTTTTATTGAAGGGAAGTTACTCGTAAGTGTACATACGTCAAGTGCTTGCTGGCTTTGGCAGGAAACTAGACAGATCAGAAGTCAATAAATGATTGCCGCCATTTGTTATCTACGTTACGATTTGTTATCATGTGATAGATAATAGACCGTGACTTGTGGCCCTCTTTGGGGGAGGCCTTTGTCCAGCAGTGGACGCCCCCGGGCTGATGATGATGATGATGATGATAGATAATAAGTACTTACCCGTACCTTACAACAATGATTATACCTACCTTATTAACTTGAAATGCATTTTATCTTTATTGTCTGCTGACTAGTTGACATGCAATTCATAAATAAAACAGCAAAAATCATTTAAAATTGGTATACTAAGCAAAAAATAAATCTAAACATAAGTCAACAACTGCTCAGAATGTCTACCCCCTTGCTGAAGACACAGTTCGGTTCGACGCCTGTGATTGTTCGAGATTCTGTTCAAAACATAATTGTTTGCCTTTATTTGGTCAAAAGCACGAATAATCTTTTGGCGGAGTTCTTCCACCGTGTTGGACTCTTGCTGATAGACAATTCGTTTGACATCACTCCAAAGGTAAAAATCCAATGGAGTGAGATCCGGACTGCGTGGAGGCCCGCCGCGACCGATCCATCGCCGTGGAAACTCTTCATTCAGGTACTCGCGGACCCTGCGAGCGTAATGTGCAGGGGGACCATCATGTTGTAAATGAAAATCACGTAAATGCTGCAATGGTACGTCTTCCAACAGTTCTTCGACCACATGCCGTATCAGGTTTAAGTAATGTTCACCTCTTAACGTGCCTTCAATAAAAAGAGGTCCGATAATAGTGCCGTTAATCATCCCCGCCCACACGTTTAACGAGAATCGTACTTGGAACGCATTTCTTCTTGTGAGAAATGGGTTTTCTGCAGCCCAAAAGTGTTCATTGTGAACATTAAACATACCGACACGCATAAACGTTGATTCATTCGTCCACAAGATACTAGTTTCGTTATTTCGCAGAAACCACTCACAGAATAGTCTTCTTCCTTCTAAATCTCTTGGTAAAATGTCTTGTACAGGTCGAAAGTGAAAAGGATGTAATTCTGATGAGTGAAGTAGCCGCAAAACGAAAAAGTGACTGACATTAAATCTTCTCGCTGCCTGCCTAGAGCTCCTTCGGGGATCGCGAGCAAAATACCTCAAGATGCGTCGAGTAAGATTATCACGATGATGTTGAGGTCGGCCTGGTGCTTGTGCGTGCCTTGACACTGAGAACTGGCCGAAGTCCTGAAGGTTTTGCTGCATGCGGTTTATTAAACCATGCGTCGGAATCGGCAAGTTTGGACACATCTCGTGGAATAAAACTTGAGTACGTCGCGAGCTGTTTGTTTGAATAGAAAAACGTAACATATTGTAACGCTCAATATTCATATATGGATAAGGCGGAGCCATGCTTTTTGTTATTTTTCCGATACAGTTTACTTTACTATTTTTTTTTTACCAATTTCTGTATTTGAAGCAGTTGGTTATGAATTTGACAATGACAAATTGACAGCTTAGTGCTCATTTATGTTTTAAGTTTCTATGGCTGATAGTTTGAAAAGAGGTATTAAACTTTTCAGACTAAACCATTAGTAGGGTGACAATAAATTTTAATTAAAATTTAATTTCAACTTAAAAATTTGTTATGATAAAAAAAAACTTGGTTCCACTTAAGTACTACATAAACGTGACCGCCATCGATTACTGAATTAGAAAAATGGGTTCCTGTTCACCGATTAAATTCGACCGTGTATAGGTACTCAAAAGTTCAAAATGATATGTGAAGAAAAAAAGAAAGTATTGTAAAGTATTCGCCAATAAAACGACGGTAGGTTAAGGAGAGATAAAATGTCATTTAGAAGAAGCAACCGCCCAGGTATCTTGGACACTTGCCACTCAGTAACGGTACGTGAAGGCTTTATTAGATGTCACGATCCGCATCAGTCAAAAGGCTTACAATGATCAAAATATCACGTATTTTGATCGTTGTAAGCCATAAAAAAAAAAGTATGAAGTTCGTTAGTAAAGTTAGAAGAGAGAAGCTGCATCCTGTAACGCAGTTACTGTAGAGTCACAGCCCGCTCTGAAAAGAAATTGTGTAGGCTTTAGATAAAGCCACCATCCAGGTATCTGAGTCACTACCCGCTCAGCATCGGTACGTGTAGGATTTATTAGATGTCACGATCCGCTTCAGTGATTAGGCTTATTCAGACCTATAATGGTGCTGATAGCAATAGCTACACAAAAGATTGAAAAGTTACTCGCATTTACTATAGAGTCACCACCCGCTCTGAAAATAAATTGTGTAGGCTTCCTTAAGGTGTCACAATCCGCACCGGTTGTAGGCTTATTCCTGCTGGATGGGGTCGAGCAAGGATTAATTATGCTAGAAGTAGTGAAAAAACTAAGTGCCCGACAATCTCAGCGAAAAAAAACCTTTCAGTAATCATTCCATTTTTAATCCCACGCCCAGGACAATTGTTATCGATCCATAAATTTACCTTTCGGCCCGGGGTTCTTGCGTTAATTTAATTAAATTGTAATATTATGTAGCGTTGGCAGAAATTGGCTTACAGTCTTTAATACTCAATACTCAATACTCAATATTTTATTGCAATCATAATGTACAAGGATGGAAATATAAAGTAAAAGTTTCATTATGAACCCTGTTGGGCACGGCAAAATATTTAGAGAGAGGGAGACTTATTATTTCAATAATATGAATGGAATTTATTAAATTATTGTATTTATGTATAGTTTAATTAGCATTATTATATTTTTTCATCTAAGTATTCATTGATTGTGTAGTAAGCTTTGGTAATAAGTAACTGTTTGAGTTTATTTATAAATTTGCGTTCATTTGTTTCTTGTCTTAGTATTTGAGGTAAATTGTTGTAAATTTTTATAGTCATTATGTAAGGGCCGGATGAGAAGAGTTTAAGGCGGGAAAGTGGCAAGATAATTTTATGTTTATGGCGTATTGGGCGTGTAGGAGGCATATCCTCGCGTTTTTTATAAAAGTTTTCATGCTTGCGTACGAATTTACATGCTTCCAAGATGTAGATGCTTGGAAGTGTAAGCAGTTTATGTTTCAGGAAGTAGGGTCGGCAGCTGTCGGTTTGTTTTATATTCACTAGTATACGTATCAGTTTTTTCTGTAGGGTAAATAGTGATGACGCGTCCGTGCTGTTACCCCACAGAATGATGCCGTAGTTGAGCCAGGAGTAGGCGTATGCGTAGTAAGTGGCTAGAGCAGTTGGGAGGTCGGTAGATTTTTTAACTTCACGGAGGGCATAAACAAATTTAGAGATTTTTGAATGAATTTTTTTTATATGTGTTTTCCAATTAATATGGGTGTCAATATCTATTCCCAATAAGGTGAAATGGTCAACAACGTTTATTTTAATATTGTTATAGATGAAGTTAATTAACAATTTCTGTTTCTGATATGGGTAAAAAGTTATTAATTTAGTTTTAACAAAGTTTATTTCCAGGTTGTGGTCGGACATCCAGTTTGTAATTAAGTCTAAGATAGAACAGAGCTTTATATTTATGTTTAAATTATTTTGGCAAGTAGTCAGTATTGAGATGTCATCTGCGAACAGTACACAGGGGTCGTTCATGATTTTTGGAAGATCGTTAATGTAGATAAGAAACAGAAGACATCCAATTACACTACCTTGTGGAATTGAGGCTTCTGGTGATATGACGTTTGAACGAACGTTTGTTATGTTTTTGTTAGCAGAATCAAAATATTCTATCTCAACCACTTGTTCCCTATTTTTTAGATACGATGAAAGCCATTTATGCGCTAGGCCTCGGATTCCTATTCCATATAGTTTTTGCAGGAGTAAATTATATTGGACCTTGTCGTATGCTTTAGTCATGTCGAGTAATAAGCCCACAGCGTACTGTTTACTGTTGATGATGTTGAGAGCCTTTTGGATATATTTAAATACCGCTAAACTAGTCGATCTATTTTCTCTGAAACCGTTCTGTGAATCATCAAATATCTTATATTTTTCACAAAATGCGTATATGCGATTACTCATTGCTTTTTCAAATATTTTTGAAATGGTAGGTAATAGGGCGATGGGGCGATAATTATTGGGATCTGACTTAGAGTCTTTTTTATGTATGGGTTTTATAATTGCTTTTTTTAGTGAGTCAGGAAAGACGCCCTCTTCAAAGGATTGGTTAATAAGGGTGCAGAGTGGCAGGGTCAGCTGATCTACACAGTGTCTTATCAGGCGCGGCGGTAACTCATCGTTCCCGCAACTATTTTTGTTTTTTAGATTTTTTGTTATTTTCTGTATTTCATAAGGTTGTACAGGGGTAAGGAACATAGTATTTTCGGTCGGCTTAATTACTGGGCGGCCAGGCGCTGCATTAGGACCGCCGCCTATGGCTGCAAAGAAGCTGTTAAAGGTATCCGCTACATATTTAGGGTCGGAGGTAAGCGTGTTATTTACATGTAATTGTATGTTATTTTTACTTTTTTTGGATATTTTATTTGTCCGTTCATTTATTATGGCCCACATTGTTTTTACTTTTATGTGCCATTTTCCCAATCGGTCCCATTTTCATCTTCCATTTCCTATACCAGGCGGGACACCTTCCGTAACACGCAGCACTTCTTATATTTAGGGGCCAGCTTTGCAGCAAAATTTCGCTCAGCGTTACTCTGCTTGTATGTTCGTTTTCACGTGGAATTCTATGAGAAGCGACGTTCTCATTATAATACTTGATGTTACTTACGATCGTGAGCTTTCTACAATAACTCTCACGGATTGGATAATTTTCTTATCACCTTTATTTTATCAAAGTAATTGGGCCTAGAAGCGAAGACGATCTCTACCGCTTCTGATTCATTGTAGATAGTACCATCAGGAACCGCTTCACATCTGTGAACTACTTAGTAGGAATGGAGTGAAAGAGGTGGACTCGTTTACAGCGGTATTTAGTGCAAACTGGATCCTGTAACGTTAATGTTATATATTAATATTTAATATAATATAACTTAAAACTTTAATCCTAAATCAAATAATAACTCATAAATTTCACAATAAAATAATAATATTAATAATAAACAATAAGGTGGCGACACCACGGACCTGAGTGCTCCCGAGGGTAGGTCCTGTTCCTCACCTCACGCTTGCCTTCACCGGCCGGCTGCGGTGTGCAATGACGAGGAACAGATCCTCACCTCTGGCTTGCCTTTATTGGCCGGTCAGAGTGGAGTCGCAAGAGCTATATGCTCGAAGGGTGGATGTGTTGCATAAGTGGTGATTGGGCACCTTATGGTCGTTTAAAGTCCAGAAGCACCTCTCCACCCTTAGCCCCTCTGGAACTGTTGCCTCCCTGCTATATATATGTGGCTATTTCGGGAGGTCCATTCCATTGAGTTGGCGAGTCACCGCCTGCCATTTAAACCAAAGTAATTAGCATCGGCCAGGCAGGCGCCGTAGTTTCATCAATAGCCTAGTTCACCAATCCATATAAGTTCATTCGTAGAACCTATTATTTGTATTCCCATCCTTCTTAAATAGTCTTTACACTGACAGGTGGTTGTCAGTGGAAGCATACTTCTTCAGTTTGAACTCAGGGACAATCGCCGGTTGGTGTCCCATAACTTTACTAAATTAAACTTGTCTAAAGGGCCTCTGCGTGTTGGCTTCGGCTCCATGTACGCCTTCCAAAGGTCCGGGACTCCCACAGTCCCGTGATTGGTAAAGACAAACAATAATAATAACAACGAATGAACTTAAACACTAGAATGCTACTAAATATAAAATTATAGTGCAACGCCGTAATATTGAAAACCAGTACAACAATAAATAAATATTATTTTATTTTAATGTACTTACCAAAAGTACGCCGCAGTGCTCGAATCGGTCTGCATAGAAACATTAGAAACATGCCGGCTGCGCGTGATCGCCGCGCCGCCGGGCGCGTCAACATTCCTCTGCCAGGCCAGGAGGTTTGGGTGTCGGGCGAGTATCAGCGCGTTCGCGTCCTCTTACGTGCTAGCCACAGTGCCCGTGCGACATTTAAGCAATATAAATAAATAATATAAGATTTGCTTCCTTTGCGGCAGTGGAACCTCACATCTCGCTTGTTATTGATTAAGTGCCTTGTGCCCCGATTGATGGGTGAGTGTTGAACAATATATTATTTCATTCTAGTGTAGTTTTAAGTAACAAACCGTTGTGTTATCATCTTATCTTGCAAATCATCTTCATCTTTCCACATCTGTATTTATGAGCTCCCTATGCCCAGTTAAATGTACCTACGCTTATAGCTGTTACACGTAAATATTAATTCACCTCATTTTCTATTTTTTTTCTGAGTTTGTCAATAATTATTTTAACTCCGTTCTGATCGTGAGCACCCTCACTAACTACTAGTGGATCCTCCCTTTTCTTCCGCTTGCCGGGGTGCTCATTATCGGCAATACGGAGCATATTGTAATGCGAGTCATCTATTCGCAGGGTATTTACGTTTAGACTAAGATGCGCCACGCACCTCGCTTTTACTTCCCCGCGGGTGAAGTTGCCACGAAGTCGTTTCGGCCTGTTCCATCTACTCCGCCCAGCACCAGCGCAGCCCATCAGCGCCAGGGGAGTAACGGACTACGGATGTGATCCTAGACGGGCTTGTGAACCACGACCAATAAATTATTGTGCAGTCAGACTATTGGTGTTCCTATTTTATTTATATTAAGTACCACCAACTTAGCTCACGTCCCAATACTTGAAATGATAATATCCCACGTACGATGATCTGATGCGACGAAAGTAGAGAGTGATCTCTACTTTCGTCGCATCAGAACTGTGGTGACTGTGAAGTCACCACAGTTTTATTATAGAGTTCTACGGTGTTAACTTGGGGTTCCAAAGTCTGACGCGTCGCAATGTACCGCGAATGGTTTGGAGAAGTCTGGAGATGGCTACTTTCAGTTCGCTGAAAGCTCTGTCCGCTTCTGGTATTTGCTGCTATTTTGCTGAAGTTCTAAGTAAAACGACGGTAGTAAGATGCGGTGTCGAGAAAACGCTTGAAACGCATCTTTTCGAAATGTCAGTATAGGGAAGTCGATAATTGCTTTGACTTTGTCAGGATCTGTGCGTTAACCGTATTCATCCACCACGAAGCCTAAATTTTTAAGTTGCCTACAAAAGAAATGGCATTTTGATAAATTTATAGTAAGGTTATCGTAGCAAAGACATTCTAGTACTGTAAGCATACACTCTTTATTCAATAAATACTTTTAAATAAAAAAACAAGTTCAATAATAATAACGTAATATAACGTAATATGCTCAGGAAACTATTATGATGTGATCTAAGTAAATAAAAATACGACCACCGTACTCCGGACCAAAGAGGACGTCCATCAGGCGTTGCTGTGTCGCCGGCGCGGAAGTTAGGCCGAAGCACATGACTTTGAAATGGAATAAACCTCGAGCTGGAACCGTAAAGGCGGTATTCTCCTTGGATGGCTGTGAAAAAGAAATGGTTTTAAGTCTAACGATGATAGAAACATTGCATTTCCGAGTTGGTCAAGTATCTGGTTAATTAAGGGTAAAGAGTAAGCATCGTGTTTCAAGACCTCATTCAATTTTTTGTTGTCTAGGCAGAACCGTAGGGAACCATCTGCATTAGGTGCCATAGTTGTGAAAATTGTGCCACTTTCGCCACGCTGAAAAAAAAATGTCGCCAAAATAACTTACGTACTTTACAATACTTACCAATGTATTCACTGCCGGGTTATAATAACGTTTATGGAAAGAGAACTGACCAGTACGTGGTGCCGCACGTACTAAACACCTTAAATAACGATTTGATTAATCGCCTAGTATGTAACCCTAGCCCAAAATTATGTAAGAAGCTACTAAGAAAACATTACATAGAAAATGTTTCCGCACATGCCTAATGCCCGTCTCCATAAATGTATTTTTATTATTTTAGTTTAATTACGGGCCGCTTCACGCGATCTCGCCCGCTATTGTATAAACCTTAAAGGTTTCTAATAGTGGCTTTAATTGTTAAAAACTGTATTTCTCCTTATAATTAAATAAATTGAAAAAAAAAAAAAAAAAAGTTACCGGATTATTCCAAGGGCTGCTGTTTGGTTCGACCACATTCCGTTCAAGCATTTCATCAAGCTGCCTGTTCAACTCAGCAAGCTTAGAAGGAGATAGCATGTAATAGCGCTGTTGTATGGGTCTCGCGTCACCCGTATCGATATTATAGGTAATCAGATAGGTCCTCCCTAAACCTTTCTCTTCGGGGAAATAATTTTAAATTCCTTAATTTTAATCCTTGTAAAAATGTCACCTCAGAATTAAGGGTATTACTTAATATGGTCTTCACCTGATATTAAGCAATCGTTACCCGATAAAGATAATGCGTCAGGAGCTACGAGTATATTAAACGTTTTCCAAAAGTAAATGCCAAATAAAATTACTATCGCTGTTGTATTACTAACGGTGACTGGTAAGAACACATAGCCCGATATAAGTAAAGAAGAACCGTTCGCTGTCACTATGCGACTCACATCGTTTGATTTATGAATAGTAAATAAGATCTCAAAATACTTTTGTGTATCACCACCAATAATCGAAAGTTCCGAACCAGAATCCAGGAGGCCGTTATAGGTTACATCGTAAATTTTAACTTTAAGGTAAGTACGCAAGTCATGAACATTGACTATTAAAGTTTTTTTTTTTAAAGAGTGATCTTACTGTCGACAACCAGGACCGCCACTCGGCCTGAACTGTTTTATTCGATAGGCGGTATTGCAAGGCAGACCTGGGTGGTGGTTGTTTTTTACACTTCGGCCGCGTATGTAACCGACCTTTCGTAACTGGTAACGAAGGAAGAAAAAATGATCTTTGTACGATACTGGTTTCGAACAAAGAGTTATTTTTCTTCATACGTAACCATAGTTTCGAGGGAAGAAATTGTCTATTTGAAGTTAATAATAAAGAATATCTATTGCTCATACGTATCTGAGAAAATATGTTTATCATCATTTGGAGTAGGTAACATACTCATGTAAAACCACTTCAAACTGCTTACTAACTGGCCACTTGATAAAGTATTTTATTTGTCAATGTCAATTAACAGGCACATTCTTAATGGCTTTTAATGTTTTTACTGTCTAAACTAGCCTTGGTTTGCGAAATGTTTATGTAAAAATGAGTGAGAGTGAACTACACTTTGTGAGAAGAACATGAAGAGGAGGGGTGGCTTTACTATTAAACGGTTGGTCATACCAAAGAATATTTTTTTATTCGAATGGAAATACGTACTGGCTCTGCACTAATAACAGCAGTGGCGGTTGCTCAGGCAGAATAACTTTATCTACGAGAAATAATATTGTTAAAAATAAAGAACATACATGCAAACAAGACTTTGGAAGAAATAGAATTCAGAAAGAACTTGACGAGCTAAAGGAAAATACCAGCACTAATTTTGAATCCATACAAAAGCAGTATGATGATATGGTGTGGAAGCTAGAAAACGAAGGATTAGATTTGATTGACAAGATTCCCGAATTCCAAAATGTCAAAACGGGCCTTTACAATGAACGGAATAGGGTTCTAGGCGTAAAAAAACTTCGGTTTATGTCCAGTGAGGAAGTCAATATACCTGAGAAATTTAAAGATTTCTTATTAGCTGACTACAATAATGAAAATGACGGCAAGATGATTATTTAGTTTTGTAATAAAAACGTGAGGGAATTAATTCCTACTTTTAAGCATATTTTGTCTGATGGTACGTTGAAAGCAAGCCCTAACACATTTAAACAGTTATACACGATTCATGGTTGCAAAGAAATAGACTCGACTGTTCATCCATTAATTTATTGTTTACTACCAGACAAAACTACTAAAACATATGAGATAATATTTAATTTGATCAAGTCAATTTTTGACGATTGGCAACCAGAAAAATTACTATAGACTATGAAATAGCTGCAATGAGGGCAATCAAGAAAATTTATCTCAGTATTATAGTGAAAGGATGTTATTGCCACTACAATCGATGTTGGTATCGCAAAGCGAAACAATTAAAAATAACCTCGAAAGTGAAGAAGAGGCACGTGGCCCGATGTGCTGGTTTAGCCCGTTTACCGAAAGATTTTACGCATAGTGGTCATATATATATAATGAGCATGAGTCCATCAGGTGACGATGTTACAAAGTTTAACAAATACTTTGATAAGCAATGGATGAAAGACATGCCTTTTTCGAAAGTATATAACTGTAGTGAAGAAATGATCAGGACCACAAATAATATAGAAGGGTGGCATAGTAGATTAAACCGATATCTGGGCCGGAGTAAGCCCACTGTTCCTGCTTTACTAAATGTTTTGTCTAAAGAGACTAAATTAATAAATATTTTCAGAAAACATACCAAAAAGTCAGTGGCTTATGTTGAAATAGACGAAGAAATAAAACGTTCCATAAAATTATTGAAACAGAAAAAAAATAGCGTGGGCCACTGTTTAGAAATTATTTCTCCGTATTATCATGTTTTCTAAATGTTTAACGTACCTTCCATGGCAAAGTAAAATGTTTATATAATAGATTAATTGATTTTGGTTTTGTTTTAATGGAGCTCTTATACCTACTTATGTTTAACGGTTGCCTTATGCCTGAAAATTAAAACGTGAAACAAATTTATTGTTTCTTTTATTTATTCAACACACACACATGAAAGAACATGTTTTATCATATCACTGAATAATTTCATGATGTTTACAATATCTTGCACATGTTCCCGTTCAAAATCGGTTAGATTGTCTTCCGCTTCAGCCACTTCTGACCAATTTTGGCAAGGGTGCAGATGATAGATCGCCTGGCACGAAAGCATGCAGTAGCTGCATGCTTTCGTGCCAGGCGATAGGTATATACAAATTATGAATATGAAGCATTCTAGCTTTAAAAAGATTTGGTATATCTTGGGTTTCCATCGGACATCCGCCGAAGATGCAGGCATTGTTTTCTGGCGTCCTTTTTATCATGCCGGTAGTTTCTAGTGATGATGAAAGAGGTTCTTGGAAATTATGAAAATTATTTTCATTTATTTGAATCGTTTTCTATTAATATCTGAAACTCGAATTGGCACTTCACTTGGCATTGCGTGTTTGCGTATTTGCTTTTTAGTGAGCTAGTGAACGCGGGACACCCTCATCTGGTAGAAAAATATTTGGCCGAATGTATAGTTACACCGAATATCACTAGCTCACTTAATAAACAATAATTCAAGGACAAACTGGGAGTTTCAGAGCAGTGTGGTGAAAAGATAGTAGATTGTTCAACAAGGGACTAAAGTAAGCCATTATGACACGAGATATTTATCCACCCGAGCAAAGCGAGGGTGGATAAAGTTCGAGTGTCATTATGGCGTTTTAGTCTCGAGTTAAACACTCTACTTTTCACTTCGAATGCGAGAAAAAAAAAACTCTTTTTGTAATAATTTTGCACCGTTGGCATTTTGAGGTTATTTCCACGGCCTAAAAATGGTCCATACACAATCTCTGAAAATGGCGATAATCCTCCATTCATTAACAACGTGATGTTTAAATGCTTGCATATTTAGCCAACAGATACAAACATGAAAATTATTTGAACCATGCCTAATAAAATAGAACTATCCCTAATATATTTAAATATATTTATATTAGTAATCATTAATCGTGTTTCACGAAATTAAATCTTTTTTTTAATAATTTTGCACAGTTGGCATTTTGAGGTTATTTCCACGGCCTAAAAATGGTCCATACACAATCTCTGAAAATGGCGATAATCCTCCATTCATTAACACCGTGATGTTTAAATGCTTGCATATTTAGCCAACAGATACAAACTTGAAAACTATTTGGACCATGCCTAATAAAATAGATTTTATCCCTTATATATTTAAATAGATTCATATTTGTAATCATTAATCGTGAAATTAAATCGATTAATTTATATTTTTTGCAAGAAAAATGATCCATATACAATCACTGAAAAAGGCGATGATTGGCAGTTTAAGGGTTTCCAAAGTAAATTAAAAAGAAAAAGTACTTTAGTCCCTAGGGAGTAAAGTGTAGTTTTATTCCCTAGAGATTAAATACATCACTTTAGTCCGGCTATACAAGCCAATTGTGAGTCATTTTAGAGCCTGAGAAGTGAAAAAAATATTCTTACTATGTAACTGATTACGAACCATTTGACGATCGACGGTGACTGATTAAGTATGAAGAAAAATAACTCTTTGTTCGTAACCAGTATCGTACAAAGATCATTTTTTCTTCCTTCGTTACCAGTTACGAAAGGTCGGTTACATACAAGGCCGAAGGGGTTTTTTATTCATCGTACTATTACATTTTATTTTAAGCGGTGGGTAAACTATTGTCTTATCGGACTTGAGAATGTGTAGTGAAGGATTGTTAGAATGTTTCGAAATTGGGTTGTCATTATTTGGGTTTTTTTTTATTATAGTTATATCCCTTTGGTTTTAAATTAGGGGAAGTACTTAAGTTGGAATTTTCCGTTGGGTAAATTACATTAAGTGGGTTTACAAAGTATTTATAGTTAATGACAATTGACTTTGGGTATATATACAGATGCATTTTGGGATGATATTTCCGTTGGGTAAATTTTATTTTCTGGGTAAATTGCGTTATTATGGTTGTTATATTTACGGGTGGGTTAGTAATCGTATTTGGGTGGAATTGTTTCGTTGGGTAAAGTTTAATATTAGGGTAAATTATATTATTTTGGTAAGTTTCATTATTTCAAATTAAAATTCAAAACATTGATTTCGGGTAACCTGACCCATATTGGTCAGTTTACACTATTATCTTGCTATCTAATGTTAGTACTGAGGAACAACTTTAAAACTAAAATTCTAAATGCGACTTAACTAAATTACACATAAGGGCAGTCGAATCTACTTGAAATAATTTCAAGGATCCTATTGGAGCTGCCTAGCATTCTTCTCATAAGTGATGCAACTTTTTTTCTACGAATTGCATAGAATTCAGCGGTGCGACCTTCCGCAAACATAGTCGAGGCGCTACAGAAGCGCGACAACCCCATTAGTGTCCTGAACCCATTATTAAATTGGATCCGCAGAGCACTGTTATGACCTATGAGAATAATTGATCCATTGGCTGCTCGCGTACATGGATGTGCCATAAGCTTTAATAAGTGTTATTTTTACCGCGTTTGAACAATTTGTCAAACCTACGAACCAACCTACTTATTAGCTTTAATTGTCAATGCTCTGCGTTCCCTCTTAATATCAACCTCATCTCTAAGATGCTCGGCTACATATATCCCAAGTACTTGAACTGCTTCACTCTCGTTAGTGCAATCCCATTTAAAGTCATCGGCGTAACTTCATTTTGACACTTGCTGCGGGCCTTAAAGATGAGGAGTTCACTTTTTCTACAATTATAATTATGTACATTAACTCAAGTGTATTTGCGAAAGATTCACACACTGATAGAAGCTGTCTGAGTGCGCCTAAAGATGGAGCCAGCAGCACCATTTCGTCGGCATAGCTAATGTTGTTGACACTGATACCACCAATATGACAACCAGCATGTCTGCTACTGAGCTCCTTTATGAGCGCTTTTACATATAGATTAAAGAGGCTACTGGAAGTTAACCCCCCCTGCCTTATCCCACACTCTAATCCGTATGGTTCAGACAGCTCCCCAGCCCATTTCACCTAGTTCACCTGATTGCCATGCCAAAACCTAAAGATGTTAATCAGGTCAGGTGGCATACCAGCCTCTTCAAACTCACATTTACTGTTATATTTTAAATTGTTATTTGGATAAATAGGGGTATATTGTTCTAGGGAAGTAGCAGCGGGTTTGGGGGGATGTGGAATTAGTGAGGGTTATAAGCGGGATTTATGGTAGCGGGATTGGACTGGAGCATGCAGTTAATGGGTGGGTAAGCGTTAGTAACCGGGGGCGTATGGTTATTAGAGGTATTAGTTGGGATGTGGTATTGATGAAGGTAATAAGCGGCTGGAATGGAATTGCTATTTAAAAAAGCGGGAGGGAAGAGGATTGGATTTTGGGTGTAAATGGAACTAGTCATAGTTGGGTAAGTATGCTCATCAGTGTCAATGGCAGTGTTATTACTGGATATTTTAAATTTTTACCATTGTTAGCCTTCTCCGATTAGGTATATTGTTTTTTAGTGTAGTAAATATACGAATACGTATTATTTTTATATTTAGTTGGTAAAAAAAAATCTAGTTGAGTATTTTATTTTAGGTTTAGTTAGATCCGGGTCAACCATACCCTGACTTGGAACTATTAGTTTTTTGCTTTATTATTTTGCCCGGAGGCACATTTAGGACAAGTATTAGCTTTTCCGTTATTCTCGCCACAGCGGTAGCAGACCAGTCTGGGGGCTGCTCTGCAATACCTAAGGGTATGACCATCTACGCAGCAATGCATGCAGAAGTCAACAGGGGCCCCCCTACCGACAAAACATTTTTTGAAGTGGCTGGTTTGTAAACTAAGTCGTGAGCCAGTGATTTACATCCCCGTTCGGTTCCGCGAAGCGTTCGGCGCGTTAAACCGCCGCCTCAAGTTGCCGACAACTATCTTTAAGTTCTTTAATATATTTTATTGAGAATAGCCAGTTGTTTGGAATAAAAATGCCTTATATTTTTTTGCATATAGGTTCCAAGCTTGAGTAGTAATTGAGAATAACACTGACGTAATTTACTATAGATTCATCAAGCCCTTGCGTCCTTGATCTAATATCAACTAAAAGGTGGTCATCGTAATCAAACGTCCAGCAATAGACCTGATCACAAATTTCGTCAAACCATGAGGTCGCTTCGTCTGTGAACAGTTCACACGCTGAGTGGAACAATGCTGCGTCCGAGATCTCTCGAGAGACACGTTCTTGCTCCAAACTTTGCAGGAACGCCTTAATGCAGGCCCTACCGTCATATTTTAGTTCTAACCTAAACCTAAAGCTTGTGCAGCTGTAGGTGAAGGTGAAGTGGGTCCGATGGCCTCGGGGTTTATATCCAGGGTCAGTGCATTTTTAATTATCTAAAATATTATCCAAACGCAAAAGTAACTTATCCAACTGCTCGGTTAGTTTAAGGTGCCTCGTGGATTCTGATTCGGATGGCGATAGGTGTATCAGACGGTGATAGAGGTGATGGGCAGTTGCTTGCACACGGTTAAGTACGTTTAAAAAAATGTGACGTTGCACCGAAAATTTAATATGCTAAATGTATAAAAGCTTGTTGTGCCTCTCGTTGTAGCGTGTGTCGTAAAGATACTCAGCCGACGTCACCTGACGCAGAGGACAACGAGCCGCCAGGGTTCAGTAGTATTAGTCGTGAACTTCGGTGGCTAGGGAAAATACTGTTGTTCTATTTGCGACTTTAAGGGTTTTAATTAGAGACAGTTCAGGTAGTTTTCGACCTGTGCTCGCACCACTAGACTGCGCTAGCGCATGTAATTTATTTCGAAATTTTCTTGTGTAAAATTCTAGGTTTTAATATTTGTCGTAGCCAGCACTCCGTTAGTGGGATTGGCAATACTGTCGCTCAACCGCTCGGCTTGCTGTGACGTTAGGCCAGCCGGTTACTCAATGTCATCGTCGGTCATTACGTGTGACACTCTCGTTTTGTCGTCGATATGTGCTGACCAGGGGCCGTAGCATGGTTGCATTTATCGCGTGATAAAGTTTAGATAAGGCATCCGTCACCTTTTGAGACGTAAATAAGAACGACAGTGACGGATGCTTTATCCACATTTGACACGCGATATACACGCAACCATGTTACTAGGCCTGCCTACCCAACCTGTCGACTCGTCGGTATGGTCGCACATAAGTAATATGTCGCTCGCTTATCCTGACTTTGCTCGACCAGGGCCATTAGATATTTTGTTTAACGCAGATATTTTCGCTTCATCTCTGCTGCCTGGTCTCAAGCGAGGGAAGCCCGTACAATCGAAGGCGATGAATCGCCTCTCACACTCGCGTCGCGTAGTGTAATAATAAACATTGCCTGTTCGTGTCGAATCGTTCGCAAACGCTGTCGTTAGATGATTCCATAAAAAACTTTTGGGAATTAAAAATGTTAGTTCTCCGACTAAGCCTTTCGTGTCCAAGGAGGACCAACTTTGCGAACTTTATTTCAGTAATAATTATTATGGGAACGGAGAAGGTCGGTTCGTAGTGAACCTATCTTTCGTCGAAGCTAAGAACAAACCTAATTTCTTCCATTCTCGTGAAATCGCCTTCAAGTGCTTTCAATCGTTGGAACGTTAATTGGATTGTAACCCCGAGTTCAAAAGGTCGTATGTCGAATTTATGGAAGATTATGAGTCACGTGGTCGTCTTGAAGAAGTGAGTCCTCCTTTTACAAGTGAAGGCCAGTTTTATTATATACCGCATGACGGTATTCAGCGTGAGTCAGTCACCACGCCCCTTCGTATGGTGTTTGACGCCAGCGCGAAGGATGCCAAGGGTATTTCTTTAAATGATACTCTCCTCACTGGGCCCAATCTGCAGACCAATTTTTCAAATTTCAATCATGATTTGCTCATGCGCACGCCAAAGTATTCACGGGTGACGTTAGGCAGATATATTGGCAGATTCCGTGAGCGACTACCGCCTCAAAATAATAACGTATGATGTATCTTCTGCGCCGTTTCAAGCTCTTTGTACCATGGCTCAGCTTGCCAGGAATGTCGTAGAGGACTGTCCAGCTGGTGCCACTGTTCTCGCTCGCGATATTTATGTCGATGATGTCGTGACTGGAGCGGATTCTGTCGAGCAGGCTTGCTTACTCCAGAGGAACTTACAATAATATTGTCGTCGGGTGGTTTCCATCTGAGAAAGTGGACCTCAAATAATCTTGACTTCCTTCATAGCCTTCCCTCCTGGGACTTATATTCAGAGCATTTCAAATGTTTCGAGGATATGTCTGACATCTCGCTTAAGATACTGAGACTGCCGTGGCAGTAAGATTTATTTAGTTTTCGTTTTGCCGATACTCATAACCGTCGTTGTACAAAGTGTTACATCTTGTCGGAAATAGGGTGTATTTATGATCCTTTAGGTTTTCTCGGTCCCATTACGTTGTGTGCTAAGTATCTTATGCTACCTAGCTACCCTGGACTGCTGGTGTCTCGTGGGACGACGATGCACCATCAGAGATCGCTTCAGAGTGGTTGCGTTTTAAATCGCATCTGTCAACGTTGGCGTCAGTTGCAACCTCTCGCAGTGTTGATGTCCCTTTCTTTTCATTAAAACGCCATGGATTTCGAGAAGCGTCAGAGAGCGGATATGGCTCTGTCGTGTATTGTCGATTCATTAATACTTAAGGCTCGTCTTTTGTTAACCTTTGTTGTGATAATTCTAAGGTTGCGCCTCTTCGCAAGCAATCTATCCCAAGACTCGAGCTCCAAGCAGCTGTGCTACAGTCAGAGCTCATGAATCGAATCATGAAGCTCTGAAAACATTTTACCTTATTGATGAGATGAGATGATACGCGTGGTCCGATTCTAGTGTAGCTTTGTCGTGAATTAAATAGTGCCCGTCAAAGTGAAAGACGTTCGTGGCCTATCGGGTCAGCCGCATCCAGGAAACAATAGCTCCTGATCGATGGAGGCACGTAAATATTCACTCGAATCCAGCGGATAGCGGTTTGCGCTTTGTTTCCTGCGGACCTCGTTGCTAATGATCTGTGGTGGAGTGGTCTCTCATGGCTGGCCGAGCCTGACGAGAAATGGCCTGTGACTTCGTCCTTGTCGTGTTTTGTCGCCTAAAGATACATACGAGAGATAGCGTATTTTTAGCTTGTTGACTTCCAAAGAACCTAATTTTGTCGATTAATTATTCAAAAAGAGCATTCTCGGGCCTTTACAGCCATCATAGAGATACATAGAGCTTTTATGTTCCTGATTAAAGTCATACATGAGAGTGTTTTTTCGCTGGAGTTAGTAAGCCTACGAAAAGGCTCATCTAACTCAGTACCAAAGAGTTTACGTAAATTGACACCATTTATCGATGAGGCGGGTCTTCTCAGGGTGGGCAATCGCCTTGCTAATGCTAACATAGGATTTGAAATTAAGCATCCGTTGCTGCTGCCGCGCTCTCATCGCACTAACGTCTCTTATAATTCAGGAGTACCACCTAAACGCTTCATGCACCCCGGTGCGCAAACTCTTCAAAATCTCCTTACTTGACAATTTTGGATTGTTTTAATTGTGTAAGAAAACACTACTATTTATCACCTCGACGTTTACATTGCGGTAACAAGAGGACTGAAGAAGCGGGAATCATTGTCTGCGGGTGCTGCAAGTTTTTCGTCCGTGATCTGTTTTTGTTTATTAAAATGTATCTAAACATGGAACACAACAACCCAACATCAGTTCAGACTTTTCCGACGATACAAGTATAATCTCGAGGCTTGGATTTGCTGATTACCAGATTCCGTCCTTATTATCCATAATGTTGATAGCTTATCATCGTTTTCTGAACTAAAATTTATATATCTCTAGTTTTTAATCGCTTTACGCACAATTCTTGGGAAGAAATGACGATTCGTAGGGATGATTTTAGTGTTATGAACCTCGATCCGATGCCTTGATGGCGTAAATAAATACAGTTCTTATTTAAATATTGGCAGAATACTCTTTCAAACTTTATCAGTTATTAACCTCTTTAAGTGAGGCAAAAATCCGTGGCTGGCGTGAAGACGTTGACATCTCGACTTACATGTTTTTTTTTATTCCTTTAAACGCTTCGTTATTTTTTTTCTATATAGGTAATTTTTTTCATATTTTTATCTTTATTACTTTTTCAGTTATGACCTTTGTTCATACATTGATAACTTTACTTTTGGCAAGTGATTGTGGATAATAAGACATATTACACATCACATTGTGTGTATAGATTTATAAATGGTTTTATCAATTTACTCTCGATTACAGTAATAACGTTATTATTTTAACATAACGACATATCAATCAAAAAAATCATATATAACGAGTTATCAACTAACGCACAGTAACTAAAACTAAGTACATAATGTGATATCTCAACTTATATATCTGGCCATCGAGTTGTCAATTTATGTACGGTTAAAATATGTAAGTTGTTAATATAATATCTCAACTTATACTTATGTCCATTAAGTTGTCAACTTCCGTACAGTAAATAAATCTGAGTACGTAATAAGACATCTTAACTTGTACTACTGTCCACCGAGTTATCACGTTACGTACAGATAATGAACCAACGCAATAATACGATATCTCAACATATATTTTAAAAATATTTTAATTCTCCAGAATATCTTAAGATATTAACTGACAAACAATTAAAATCAGTGCTGTAACCTCGACGTGTATAGTTAACAATGTTTTTATTTAAGGGAACAAACCGGTATACTTGTATATTTTCAGATAATAATGTAAATAAGAATATGTAGGTATAGTTGTCAATATTACTAATTGCAATAAAAGTGTTGTTTCTATTTATTTTTTCACTATATTAAAATAATTTCACTAATTTATTAACAATCGCAAAATTGTTTACAAAAAAAGCAATTGTAAAAAATCGGTTATGTTCAATCTCTATGAGCGTGGCATGTCACTAGCTCTGTGTAGGTACCCTACTTACACATAAAGTTTCCGGCCAGGGCGGCGACGACGACGCTTACTTGCTCACTCTAGAACTTTATTAAAATAATTATAAATAAATAATAATAATTTGAACTGATTTGTTTTAAAGTAAGTTTGTTGTTATAAGATTGTGATCTGCAACGGTGGACGAGGAAAAAGTAAGTAGTAAGCTACACGTGCGTCGTCCGTCTAACATTAGCGTGAATGAAATGTACCTACTTTCTTATTTAATAATGTTGTATTCGTGGTTTTGCAGAAGCGAATGATTTTATATTTATTTAGTAGGAAACGCAAGCTGGAAGAACCCCGAGAACAAACCTGAGGAAATTTGGTCCGTCCAACCATCTTGAATGGTTCGTAGTGTCCACGTCTCGTGTTGCGTCGTCGGCTAGGTTGAGGTATGTCGGAACCCACCTCCAGTCATGAGAGTCTGTTAATTCGGTCACCTCGGCGACGCGATGTGCAACGAAGGGCTTAAAACGTCCAGTTTCCGATCTGATCCAGTCTAACACCATCTTGGAGTCCGTCCAGAAAATCGTCCTTTCTAAGGATGTGTTGACATACTTCCTCAAACCCTGGGAGAGACGGGCGCCCATGACAGCAGCTTGGAGTTCTAACCGTGGAATACTAAGGTTCTTTAGGGGAGCTACTCGTCCACGTGCCATTACGAAGGCTAAGTCAGTCAAGGGTCTTCGAAGATACGCGACGGCTGAAAATGCTCGAGAGCTGGCGTCGCAGAACACATGAAATTCTACTTGTCCTGCCTTTAGGCAATTGTCGGTTAGTAGCCAATGTGGGATCCGCGTGTTCTTTGGCCGTTCTAGTTCGTATAGCCAAATCTGTCATCTGTCATAGTGGTTTGCACCTATTTCGTCGTCCCATCCAATAACGTCTCTCCAAATGTCCTGAAGTATCAGTCTTGCCTTAATTGTCGTTGTCAGTACGAATCCCCAAGGGTCAAAAACATTCATGATTAGCCGTAAAATGTTTCTCTTACACGGTCGTTTGGTCCCAGATTGGAGTTCTTTATCGACTTTGTGATACTTCATGCTAAAGAAAAAATTGTCTGCGTCGGGATCCCAGTTGACACCCAGAACCCGCTCCAGTTGTTTGTCTTCGGAGTTTCAAAGAAATTTTACACCTCCCGGCGCCAACTTCTCTTCTGGTAGGTGTCGCAGAAGCTCTTTTGCGTTAGCTCTTTTTTATGGTCACTACGTCCTTCACCAGTCTTGATCGCTTCCTCCATGTTGTCTATGGAGTGGATATAATCGTCGACGTAGTGATTATGGCTTTGACCCTCATTGGGTGTGTATTCTCAAATCGGTGGGCGTTTAGATTCTTGACGATTGAGCCGACGATGGGGAACAAATCGTTCCAAAGGTCATCACATTCATGAACTTCAAGAACTCTATGGAACATTTCTTGGATGCCCCAGCTGACCCGGATATAGACGAAATAAACCCAGATTTGGAAGATCTACAAGAACAAAATTCTTGGGAAAACTCCGAAAATTGCATGTCATGAATATTTTAGTTTCTTTAATTAAAAAAATATTTTAAAAAAAGGTGTTTTATTTCTAATTTTTTCATACTAATACGGTGAATTAGTTGATAACTCGTCGCCCTCGTCGGTGAACCAATTGATATGTCTATTATTATTAAAACTAGACATGATTCTCTAAATCACTAATTTCCACTTGAATAATAAAAAGTTGTATTTAACAAAACTTTTGTCTAGTATAATAACACAAAATGGATTTTTAGCGATTTTTTTTTATGGGTAAATCAAGTTTTACATCAAAGTTTCAAACAAAAACCGATTTACCAGAAAATGTCAAACCTTAAAATTGGCGCCCTGTAAAATTGCCGTTTTAGACATATCAACGTATTCACGCCAGCCACGGAAATGTTCGTGTTATATCCATTGTGTACGACTATAAAAATATCCTAACCATGGACCAATTCAACTTTTAACTTAGGTCCTCATAAGTCATTTTGCTCCATTAACCAGCAAATTAATATGGCGTGGATGGTGGAGAAAATAGGTGTATAAAATAAGTTAATAATGGTCGGTGTGCATTGTTTGCCTAAAAACAATGTGCGTAAGGGAGCTAGCCGTTAGTTCTCGCCATCACTTTGACATTCAGCCAGACAGTGAAACATTTAACCATAATTATTAGGCATTACCCGTGCCACCAAGCCATTCGTCTAAAAGTAGTATTGTCCTTGGAACAGAAAGTAGTTACAGTTTCTGAATAAGACCTTCTGATGAACTCTGACACGTCATTTTTGATTCTTCAGCAAGCTTTTTCCCACAAGACGCTGTAACACACAGTGGCGGGTGAAGAGAAATGACTATACATTGGACGCAAAGGTAAGTTAACCTTGTGTATCTTCAGTAAGCCATAGAATTTGCTGTACGGTTGCATGATATTGGTCCTGTATAGGTGATCAAAATAGTATTGAATAATCCGTCTTAGTCCCTTGCAACTGCTAGCACACGACGTGTTACTCTGGCGGTAGGGTCATAAAATACGAGATTTTAAATTGAAACGACTTCCAGCAGTGCTCTGATTGACTGACCTTCTGATCGTTATCAGCGCAGCCGAGGCAGGCACAACTACTGCATCTCAAAAAGTGACGAATCGAGAAAAACGTATCTTAAAGATTCTACACAGTCATGTTTTATCGATAGAGCTTTAATAGTTAAATATCATATATATAAATACGTAAAATGTGTCATTTCACAAAATGTCTTTAAAATATCGTCTTCTTTTTCGTTATTTTAGAAGATAAAACATATAAATTAGTTACGTATTACAACTTTTCCATGTAAAAGCTGTAACGCACCCTAACTGCAACTAGGCTGCAAATTGAGATTAATGAGTTAGGCATTTCAACATGTAGTAGATCAAAATACGGTTATGTACTGAGACTATTAGCTCTATCTACTGCATCTCAACTTGTAGGAGGCGTGCGTGACAGAGTTGTGATATGTTTTAAGATACATGAGTTCGGGTGTATGCTGACTCGGTAAATATGACTATAAAAATAAAGTGTTTTAGTAGGGGCAATAGCTTATTTTCCATTGCACTAAATAGAAAAAAGAAATAAGCTATTTGACACATGCACAGCGTAACTCAGTTATGTTTAAATAACTAACATTCGCGTGACACGGCAGCGGAGTTCATTACAACAGTGGCATTTTCTTTATCAGCCTTGGCCAGATGTTTCTTCTTAGTAACGTTACTTTTCGGTAGCTGCTCCGCCTTAAAAATGTAAAAAAAGATAAAAGATGTTTTAGTATCAGTATAATGCTAATTTAATGAAGCGGCAAAATGACATTACCTAAACAATTACCTTAAATACTTGTTTTATTTTCACTTAATTATTTATTTTAAAGTTAATATGCAACTTAATATTCGTTGAATATTTTCAAGTGTCTACCTGTTGCCGTTATTAATATCTAGCAAAAAACGGCATAAAAACACGTTTGTTGTATGGCCTCTTTAAATATTGAATTTATTCTCTTTTTAGTATTTGTTGTTATAGCGGCAACTGAAATACATCTTTAGTGTAAAATTTAACTGTCTAGCTATCACGGTATATGAGATACAGCCCGTGACAGACTGACGGACAGACGGAGAGACGGACATCTTATAATAGGGTCCCGTTTTTAACCTTTGGGTACAGAACCCTAAAAATAGGAATAAAGTAGTTTTTTTTCTATGTTGGTTATTTCTTAAGTGGTCTGTATTACCTTCCTTTCCCCTACTCGTATGAAGTTGAATGACATGTCAGATATTTCATAAAATACTAACATATATTTTATATTATAATTTCTTATTTAAATACGTTCTCTTCCAATGTATTCTGATTTTTGACCACCGTCATTTTATTAACTATAAAAAAAAATATTCCAAAGTATGGCTTTTTATTTTTCCTGTATAATTGCCTTTTTGGGCATAGGCAGGGCTTTATTCTGCGGGGGTGACGTTATGAATTAGTCGTGTCGTAAAGTTATAGTAAATTCTTGATGAACTCTGAATCTTGCATTGGACCGAGTATTAATGTTTTAATGTTTATTAGGGTAACAAACGGTACAATTTAATCAATTGCTGAAAACGATATTATAACATAAACCACTAAAGCTACCACAAGTTAATAACTATTATAGAACTGTTATTACCATGGCTCATATAAACGGTTACGCTAAAGTTGGGATTCTGGTTCCGTTGAGGTTCATAGTACGCAAGTAGAAAAAAGTACAAATACACTATGCACTATGATTAGGTTTGATGAAAAGTATACTTAATTATTTTATTTATTAGCAAACATTACAATCGTTTCGTCTACGATGAAGTATACGTCATATTGACAAGCATAATACTTAATCCCAAAAATTAAATTTGTTGGAAAACGACAAATAATAATACATTAATAATAAAACAATAACTGAAAATTATAACTTATATTAAATAAGACTAAAACATTAAATCCAAGAATGGCCCCTGCGGCATATTACCAAAGATAATGCCAGCATTTCCTCGTTGAATGGCTAAACTTATTCGTTGAGCAAGGAAACTGCCAGCTCTTATTTATTATGTCAAAATATCACCTAAACATAGTCCCGATTACTCGGTCCAACGCAAGGTTCAAACTTGCGTAATAGTAGATTGTTAAAGAGTGTCATTCTGGTTATTTAGTCCCGCGTTAAAAACTCTTTTTTTCACTTATAATGCGAGCAAAAAAACGATGTTCTATCCAATGATATTTTATATTTACGAGTTATGCTCGTACGAAACGAAACGCCAATTACTAACTCTTGCTATGTTACCATATTTTTACAGACAAAGACGGCAATCCTTAGCGAACGCTATTGTTAGAAAGATATATATATAGTTGTTTCAAATTGTTAACTCGAATGACGCAGCGTGTCTAGATATCGGTGCTCGCCATTCCAGCCATTAAGCTACCCATCTTTATCGCACTCATGCGATATCTAATTTTGTATTTCATGTTTGACAGGTAACAGTGACGCCGGTGCATGTTAAACAAAGTATAGCATGGCAAAGTATATGTATAAAAAAATAAAAAAATGCGGTAGCTACTTACGACTGACATGAGACATCCTTTCTTCTTTTAACAGTTAAAGTATAATTACGGCAGCCTCAAAAAACACAAGACGATATTTTTTATGAAATATATTTGTTACTTTTCGGTAGTAAAACTAACGCGCGGTAAAGTAAAACTAAAAGCGGCGTAACTGAAGGGTAGTAAGGCAGTTTACCTTCCTTATTGAGGAACGCTTTTGCGCGCAGATGACGTATCTTAACATAAAATATAATTTGTTATATTTATACAAAATTACAATATTGATTGATCATAACAAAGTTCTTACAAATTGGTTTCGCGGTTTTTTCTTTTCTGCTTGCTTATTTAGCCAACAGGTTCAAACTTAGAAACCATTTTAATACTAATTGGACCATGGATAATAAAATGAATTCATCCTAAATATAGTTAAATAGATTGATATTCCTAATTACCTATTAATCGTGTTTAACAAAATTTAATCGTTAATTTAGTTATTTTTTCGCAGTTGTCGTTTTGAGGTTATTTCCACGCCCTAAAAAATGTCTATTCACAAACACCGTGATTGGCTGTTTAGGGATTTCCAAAGTTTAAAAAAAAAACTTTAGCCCCTTGGGATTAATAGGGAGCTTTACTCGCGATGTGCAGACAGTGAAGTAACATTTTAAGAGCATGAGAAGTGAAAAATGTATTATTCTATTTTCGTAACAGGTCGTTACAAATCTTTATTACAATTTCAGTTTTACTAAAAGATAAAGTGTTTTACACAATTAATTTCACGGAATCTTGACTTTTTAATCTTTCCGCCAAAAAGTTAATGGAAATACTTGGATTGCCATTTAAGCTCGAAACGTAATAATAATAACCTCAGTGCCGCCTGTACAACGATAAAATGGCTACGAATACCGAAGTTCTCATTTTAATAACTGTAAGTGATATTTGTTATTATTTAAAAATACGAGTCGATCGAAATTTACAGAAGATGGGTTGATGGGAATAAACGTTAAACTGTTTGTGTTAAAAACCAACTATATAAGTAACAACCAACCAACCAACCAACCAACCAACTATATAAACTTTTTTTGTTCGACTAAAACGTAAAAATCACGAATTATTATTTTAAATTACTATTATTATACACAAATTCAAAAACATTTAGTGCGAGTATAAGCCTATCCAATTGCAGCGAGGAGTGAGACAGGGAGCTTCATAATATCTCCGAATCTTTTTACTGCTGCATTCGAAGACACTTTCAAGCTTCTGGACTGAAAGGTTTTGGAATCAGCATAAATGGCGAATACATCACTCACCTTCGATTCGCCGACGATATCGTCATTAAGGCTGAGGCCCTGGAGGACCGCGGTACAATAATCGTTAGCCTCAGCAGTCTCTCAACAAGTGGATCTAAAAAGTACATGGACAACACGATAATCATGTCAAATGCGTCATAGGAAATTTTGTTGTGTTTATTTTTTATTTGATGCATTACGGGGCCGTCTTTGAGCTTTTTCTATCCACACCCCCCTTTTAAGCACTAATTTACAGGGCTACAAATACCGCAGTGCCTAAACCCAAGAATTCTCCGATTCGGCTCAAAGTCACTCAAAGGGCAATTGAAAGAGCTATGCTGGGTGTCTCCTTGCAAGATCGATTCAGGAATTAGGAGATCCGCAGGAGAACTAAAGTTACTGACATAGCTCACCGAATTGCAAACCTTTTAGTAGCAGTGGGCGGAGTACATTGATCGTGGTTACAGATGGCCGTTGAAGTGGGATGGTCGTAGAGTGGTGACCGCGAACCGGGAGGCCTTCCAGAAGGTGGACTGACGATCTGATATAGGTTGCGGGAAACCGCTGGGTGACAGCAGCAGAGGACTGATCGTTGTGGAAAACCTTGAGGAAGGTCTTTGTCCAGCAGTGGACGTCTTGTGGCTGATGATGATGAGTGCGAGTATCGAAATTCGCTTCAATGAATCGTATCATCTTCTGGGTGGCTTAATTTTTAGCAGAGCATGCGTTAACTATTTTTATTAACTAAAACATCGACCGTTTTATGAACATATTATCGTATTCTTCATATAAACTCTCACGTCGTCATTATCATTTAACAGTTTCCTATTTGTCCTAAAATTACGCCTCCTTTTTCTTTTCCTTTTCCGACCAAGTTATTTATGACCAAATTTAAAAATGCATCAAGATAAACTCGGTAGTAGGTTTCGAGTATTAAAATTTGCCAAGCTCTTTCGGATTTTTTGTCCTTAGGTATTAGGTATTATTGTTTGTGTATCATTCGGAACCCGTCTCTCAGGATTTCAAAGTAACGTTATTGTCCGAGGTCAAATATGCTTGGAAGATTCCCTGCCCAAACCTTCCTACATGCAAAGTGTGTCAAAAGTTTGGAACGTTGTCGGGACTATCTGGACAATTGCTCAGAAAGCAGGGCCTCATAATTTTTACTTTACAACTTTACGGGTGAATTGTTAAGCGGTCAGTTTAAGCTGTCCCGTCAGGGCGTACAGACAAAATTAAAGGGCTAACATTATCTAGCTTAAAAGCTCGTCAGATTGACCGTCGGAAAAGAAGCAATTTAAAAAACTCACTTCTTGCAGTATGCTTACCCGTCCTTCTAAAATCTTTGGTAACCTTCTAGATAACTACAGCTTCAGAATGGCGGTGGACCTTGCCTTGGTTGAAATATTGTTGAGCCACGTCATTGCCACTGTGGCGCTCGTGTTCAACAAGGCCACTACGGCCAAGAATGCACAAATAGCGCAGGCCGCCGCGTCCCACCACCATGCCTGCGTTTGAAATAACCATAGACAATTTTAAAGTTTATTATCATTTATTGTTTTTCGAAGATTTCACCACGATATTTGAAAAACTTTACCATTTTCTCGAACCAGTTTTTGTTACTAAACTTATTCCACTCCGAACCCCCACCAGTAGCCAAAATACCCGATTTGTATGCGTCCACCGCTTCTTCAGGAACACGAAGACTTTTATTTTTATTTTTCCAAACGTGAAATTGTTACGGCTGTTAAACCTGACTTAGAGCTATACGGCGCGCGGCGAGTGGTCCAGAATTTCGTTGTCCTTGCTTAAAAACGCTTGCATTATCGTGTTGCAGTATCATTCTGCGTTTCGAATTGATTTTTCGGAACTCTGCGATAACTTGTTGCAAGCAAACTATCTTATACCAGTCAGCATTAACCATCTTACGATCTTGTAGCACAATAGCTGCAACGTGACCAGTCTTTGCCACGAACGACGCGACCAAATGCTTCTAGAGCGTATGACTTTTGTCGGTTTTAGTTCATCTTGGAAGACAAAATGCTTGAAATCTGGATCAGGCCAATCTAAGATTCATCACCTTTGCAGAGTTTTTTGACACCATCCCGAGCCGTGTTACTACTCAGAAAATGCGGTATCCATACAGAGATTAACTTTCTTACACCGAGCTCTTCATGCAATTTTTTTCTAATTGTTGTCCCTGAAATACCTACAAGTGCGTACAAGTAAAATGGTACAGTTTCTAGGGTATATCTAGTGACGATCTGTGACGATCAGCTGTCGCACAGTGTCGATGTTCTCTTAAGTCACGGTAGAGTTTAGACGACGTTCACGTTGTTTGTCGCTGAGATCAGTGTACACGTTGAAATTCTAAATATCAGCATTCTACAGTCCTAAGGTACGGTTCTTTGGTACTGAATACAGATCTCAGCTCCTCAAGGCGCTAAATTACCCTTAACACTCTTTGAAAGTATTAAAAAAATAGAGCACACATTTATTCCTTAAAGATAATTATTTTCACAAGTTACTCGCTTAGTTTGACATGACGCTACAGAAAACGGTTCGAAAAGTCAAAAAATAATTATTTTATTTTTGACGTCTAAATCCAAGAAGTTTAAAATACTATTTTATTAATAATTGCGGGATGTTTGCAAATGACAAGAATTAAAAGGCAGCCCTCGTAAATATGAAAGTTTTTAAGAATGTGAGTGTGTGTGTACTCAACGCTGAAACGGACCAGCGGACACGGATTATGAAGTTGTAGTTAAGTTAGCTTAACCTTGAATTAACATGGTTACCTGTTATCGTGGCATGATCGTTCAACGATGACGAATTCGCGGGAAGATGCTAGTTTATTAAGTATATGCGAAACATTTATTTTATGTGGAAATAACTGGAAACTCCCCTGTAGGTACGACGAAACCCATGTAAAATTGATTTACCGATAATGTTCAAACATTTCGTGAGAGGTGTTTTTAAAATTGAGATAACATAATACTTGTGGAGTCATGAACTTTCAGGCACAATTATCTGGCATCTAATATAACCAATAACACTGGTACTATTACTTATGATGTGCCAATAATAAAATAAGTAAAAACCATAATTACAGTGGTTTTTACTATTCAAGCTACCGGGTGGTCA
The DNA here is from genome assembly GCA_923062465.1 of Acleris sparsana. Classification (NCBI taxonomy): domain Eukaryota; kingdom Metazoa; phylum Arthropoda; class Insecta; order Lepidoptera; family Tortricidae; genus Acleris; species Acleris sparsana. Next base: position 43,240,601 of record OV281285.1, on the reverse strand, counting down.
GGGCTGCAGAGAGAAGAACCTCCGTTTGACTCGACCAAATTAAGGCAGCTGTATAGAGGTACTCGGGAACTTATATTTTCCGGGATAAAAAGTAACCTATGTCCTTTCCCGAAGTTCAAGCTATCATTATACCATCTTCATAAAAATCAATTTAGTGGTTTAGCTGTGAAAGCGTAACAAACAAAGACACAACAGTGATTTTTTAGCATTGGTATTGTAATTTATAAAGTATCTTGATCTCTGCCGGTATTGGCGGACTATTTTGCGACGGATTCTAGGTCGTGTAATTTTTAAAACGAATGGCAACGAAACTCGAGGTTAACAACTGTTCTGATATATCTAGAGAAATATTGAAAGAGCATGCAATTAAACAACATGTTTCAGATCGTTACACAAAGCAGTGCAGTTTCAATATGGGAACAAATGAATACTCTAAGAACAACCAATTTTACTGAATTTTTTCCGCAAGCTAGAGCTTCTGAAAGCAAAATGGTATATTTGAGGAATGCTAGAAGGGCAAAACAACCTATGTACGATGATGACATCGAATACGACGTGCCCTCTGTAAGTTGTGTCGAAATCCTAGTTACAAGTAGAACCACTTGTAATTAGGATCTTAACTATGTCTTTGCACTGATATTTAATTGGTACAGTCGAGTTCATAATAATATATACAATTTAGTACCTTATCACTTTAATCGCTGGGACAATTCATAATTGGCAGTTTAAACATGACATTCAATGGACAAGGTACTAAAATGTTTACATATTTATGCACTCGACTGTACCTGTAGCGGTTAATTGGTCCTATAACCAGATAAAACAAATTCAATTCTACTAACGTTTGTTTTGTTTAGCTTTCAAATCATTTCGCCAATGGAAAGATAAAAACCCAAAGCATAACTTATTAAAAAACACGAAAACTTTTTTGTTCCCTATTTCTTATTAATTTAAAACGATGCTCAGCTGGCGCACATTTAGGCCACTAGTGGTGACCACAGCGAAGGCACGTGTGGCCGTCTCCAGCTGCAGACATGTTTTTCATATATTTTGTATAGCATTGATTGGCTCCTACCGAGCGTTTGAGTGGCCATGTCCGAGCCTAATTCTGCCGTGTCAAACCTATCTCATGTATCTCACGAAACCTAGTTTCGAGAAATCGGGCATCAAAGTTTTTTATCGTAATTTGTAATTTTTTAAATACTTGGGACTAATTTAAAAAATATATATACTTGAATAGATCCGTAAAAGGCTAACAAATATTATGATACATTTATTTTTTCTAAAACATGTATATTTTTTAAAATATAAGCTATAACAGAGTTAAGCCTGACAGACCCGCCATACAATGTTTGTCAAGCGACACCCTGTATTTTTAAGATACATGACTTTAGCCAATCATGCTCATTGCCCAATGATATGCCTTTCACAGATAACTATAACTTACCAGGTGTGCATAACAAATAGTGGGGTAGTAAGAAAAATGTCATAGGTACCTACTTAAAGTATGAAAAAAAAAGTAAAAAATTGAAGAAAACCAATGATTTATTTATGCTATTTTGCAAAACATTCTACCTTAAAATCAAGTGTTAAAAACTATTTTGTATTAAAATATAATTTCCTTTATGAATCGAACCTAACCATAATTGAATGTTGAAAAACTTATTTTTACAGTAGGTAATTATAAGCACAACATGCTTTTTGATTTAAAAAAACTTGAAATCTTATTTTGTTAAAAAAAAACACAACTTCTAAAACAGTTCTCAAGAATAGAGATATTTTAAACTAAAACGAACAATTCGAATTTACTTTTTAAATAATTAAAGATGGAACGACACAGTCTTATTTAAACAACTAATAATGGCTTCTTGGTTATTATTGTTTAAAAAAATAAACTCTTGCGTAACACTAACAAACAAAATATTAGTAAAATAAAATCAGGACAATAAGAAAAATATCAATATACTTAGTAATAGGAATCAAATACGAGTACTTCGGCATGAGTTTATCACGCTTAAGTCCTGTATCTTTAGTTGACTGAGATAGAATTTGCTCGACGCGTAAAAAGCTTGTCGCTCCTATATGATGTAACTTAAGATGCAGTACTTATCCATAATTTATAATGGTAAAATAAAGATACATGACTTGCGTGACACTTCGTACAAGGCAGTAGGAAGCTAAATTAAAAATTCTGTTTCTGTGGGTCTGTTAAGGCATCGGAATAAATGACATTTAGACTTGTTACGCGTAACTCATGTATCTCAAGATAACGGACATACGCCTGACACGGCAGAATTCCTCTACTACACATTGACAGATGCGTCCGGTGACGTTGGCAAATATGCATCGTCATACGTGAGGTCCACGCCGTGGGCTCGCGCTTAAATCCTTTAATCCGTGCCACAAAACCGACAACAAACGGATCGGTGGCAGATGCATCTGCCAACGTTAAATACCTACCATAGACGTGCAAATTACCCCGTCTACAAGTCCGCGTATGCAATCGCAGAGAACATCTGCAGATGAATCTGTCGAGGTGCAGTGGAAGCATATAGCTGCAACAGCCGTCGGCGCTCGGTACTAAGTAGTGGCGGCGTTTTGTCGCTCGGCTCGTGGCGTGCGTACAACCGCCACACACAGCCACCATCAGTTGCGGCAGTTAGCGGCTGCGGCTAGTAGCTCCGCTGAACCACTAGTGGTCGCTTCTAGTGGTGGCGTCTAATGGTCGTAATGTGCGGCAGCCTTTAGTTTAAACGCATTATAATTATTTATCTACGCACATATCGTAAGTCCTCTTTTATGCGTTCAAAACCCGTAGGAAATGACCAGCATTATTGCAACTAATTTTACTATGAAAAGTTTCTTGTCTGTGGTAGTAGGTAAAATTTGTACTGTAATGGTTATAACAGTATAGATTTTGGTAAGGTTATGAGTTTCAAAGGAACATGTTCCAAAATTAACACAATTTAAATAGGTCCAATTCTAGGATCAATTGGAACGTCAACTCGTTATATTTTTTAGTACAATATCGTAGGATATTTGAATTTCGAACGACATGAGAATAGGGACTTTATTAGTAGGTATGTCTATCATATGATTTAAAAAAAAACCATTCATATTCGTGACACATGACAGGTTTCTTTTGCCGCCATTTTTGTTGTCAATTCGTCGTATCGTAAGTCGTAATTTGATTTCATTTAGTTCATTTCTTTGTTGAGTTTATTGTGCCACTTATGAAAATTCTGCTTATCCAAGTAGACAACAATTGATTAACATTGATTAAATTTAACATCGTTTGGTGAAATTGGTAGGTACTTAGATATGTTACAGGTAGCGCTGGTAGCAATGCAAGTCATTTGCCTTTCGGCTTCTGAACCCATCTTAGAGTACTTATAATATGTGTGTAGATAAAGTATTGTACGCGACTCTGCGTAATTGGCATTACAACACTCGTGTCATCTATTATGAAACTCGCCTTGCGGCTCGTTTCATAAACCACACTCATGTTGTAATGCCTGTCATTACGCAACCGTCACGTAAACTACTATTAAAGTTTTAATTTAACATAACCTTTGAATATCAATGACCCCGATTTCGTAAAAACATTGTGCTGATCTGAAATGACCACATTACTCTCCGGAAAAAGTGTATGCGAAGCATGTAAATAAGGGATAGCACGGAAGACAGCAATAAACCCGGAAATATGAACCGAACCAACAAGCCAGGCTTACCATGCACTGCTACTACCTACTACCCGCATGCGGATTCATAACCGCAAAATAGAGATGCACCCAGTTGTGGCTTTCATCAGGGACTGATTTGAATAACGTGTCCTGATACATTTTGACTTTTCCTACAAGAACGTGTCGTGTAACATGACACATTGGAGTACAGATTTATTTTTAGAACGAAGAGACGAAGTAGTCTTTTTATCTCAAAATTTGGTGCCATTTATTAGGGAAAAAAATAAAGGTGGAGCTGTTTTTCTCACAATTTAGGAAATTCTTTAATAAGAAAAACATGTCCCAAAATGTTAAAAATTTGAATTAAACAGTCGGCCTTCATCCATTAAAGGGGTCAAGTGGAGTTTCCGTACATTCGGGTCCATTAACGGAGTCGTGGGCTTGAATTTACAGGACTTAAATCCATTTGGAGTAGTTTACACTTTTTAATTTACACTTTTACACTTTTTGTTATTATATTATTTGAGTGTTATTATAATTATTGTATTATTGTTATATTATTTTATCATTTTGTATCAATGTTTTGTGGACGATATCATTGTAATTTCGTATTTTTTGACATGCAATGGAATCTATATCGTAATTTGCCTATCCTCTTGCATTATCCTGGCTTATTCTACTCCAAGGTTAACTGGAAGAGATCTCATATGGGATAAGTTCGCCTATTTACATTATCTATAGGTAGTGATGCAAAATGTTTTGTAATTGTTTATTTGCAATAAAAAGTTTACATACATACATACATTACATTGATAAATAAATCAACTAAACTAAACTAAACTAATACGCTGGGATCCATTGCATCTTGGAATGTTAAACTTCGGGTTAATTCTGGAAAGCAAAGAGGGTTATAATTATGTCCTACTAATTACGTCAAGTTCTGGGACACAAAAACCAAAATAACATTAAGAACAGTAATTAATATGTAACGGGAACGTGTGGATTGGGATACACAGTTTGGGATATCTGGTGTGTTGATAAATAAAGTGCTGATGATCAGAATGGAACCCGTAATCCTCTTAAGGGTTCATATTTAATACAAACAGAGTAGCACACTTAGTTGCTACGGCAGCCAGGTAATTCCATATTAATTAAATAGGTCTTAAATACTAAGTTTCAACAAAACCTTGCCTTGGCTCTCAGCTTTTCGTACACAGGACCGCGTCATACTAATATTATAAAGAGGTAAAGTTCGTAACGTTGTAAGGGGTAACCGAAACCGATTTTGATAATTCTTTTAACAATAGAAAGCCAGTGTCATATGTAATAACCCAAAAAAAATCCCAACAAAGTGGGCAAGGGAACAGCCAGTGTTTAATAAAGAAAAATTTAACTTTGCTTTTTTTTATACAATAAAGCTGAAAAGACAAAGTATCAGTTACTGCTGCTATTATTAAAGGATTTATACTAATAATGATTATTAAAAAAACACAAATTGGACACATTGTTAAAGTTGTTTACTTAAAGTATTAGGGTTCCGTAGTCAAACTAGAAACCCTCAAAGTTTCGCCATGTCCGTCCGTCCGTCCGTACGCAGCCTAGTTTAGAGACCCTTAGTAATTAATAGAAAGCTGTAATTTAGCATGAACATACATACCTACAAGTCACGCCAAAAAGTGTTTTTTTTGGGTTACCTTTGTTTCGGCGAAATATGTTTGCCAAATGTATCGTTTCCCAACCGGTTCATTTGCCAACCCGCTTTGTTTTCTGTAACCGTAAATATTTCAGTATCTTATAAAAACTAACCTAACCTAACCTATAGGGTTCTACACGATGGTACTAAAATAAATCCTGAAAAAATAATATAACATAGGGTTGGCAAATGAAAAAGTTGGGAAACGATACATTTGGGAAACATATTTTTGCAAAACGGCAGGCTCCCGGTTTTTTTATTTAAGTTTACCTCCCCTACACCTTACGTGGTCGGGTATTTTTTTCGTCTACCCCATAATATAGGGTGTCGTTGGATAGGTCTTTCAGAAATATAACGGGTTTGTGAAAACAATTTTTCGATAAAGGGATCCGTTTATGAAATATTAAGCTTTAAAGTGCTAATTTTTGTTAGAGTCAAGTGTCCTCCCCCCCTCCCGTACAGCCAAAACTACAAATACTAAAAATCTGAAAATTATTTTAAATGGAAGCACACATTACGTCTTTTACAGGAAAACTATCACGACTAAGTAGACTTCATTGGTTCTTGAGTTACAAACGGTTTAAATCGTTATACCTACGAAAACTTATTTGCTGTGTTAGTAAACTGACCGTGATCTATGTCGATGTATGGGGATACCAGGTTTCCAACGGCGTCTAATTTATTTGTATTAACCAGGGCTCGGAACCGGTTTAAAATATACCGGTTAATACCGGTTTATTTCGGTTTTGCTCCGAACTTTTCTAGGGAACGCGAACGTTTTGAGAACTTTATTGTAACCTTAATTAACCGGTTTAATCCACGAGCGGCGAGTTGGGGTCGAGGAACCAACGCGTTGCAACCATAGACTTATATATTACTTCGTATGGACTGGCCTCTAGTACAAAAAAATGGGCCATTTCATTTGGTGCTAAATCTGAGAATCTAGCACCAAATGGTGACAGTGACGTTTCAACCTCGCACCAAGTGGGACGTCGTATTAAAAATCAAAAATGCCGTGTTGCGTCATAAGTAAGTGCAATAATTATACCTCAAAGGTATCAAAAATCAAGGATGGAGTTTCTTTTTTCCGGTAAGCATATTAAGTAATGTATTACTCGAGTAAACCATTATTTTAAGTATTTTTAATATTATTGTAAATATGGATGTTGCTTGGTAACCCGGCCGCGTCACGTAGTACGGAGACGCGTGTCTAGCACAATCAATCAGCGCACTTCTAGTTTGGCTGGTTTACTTTATACCACAGAACAGATACAGTGTTCTGTGATTATACTAACAATACCGCGCAAACATCCGCACGACATAACATTGTAATTAGGTTTACTATACGGTACCTATACTGTATTGTCGAATATTTCTGACTAGGTATAAAGGTATAAAGTTATGTAAGTAAGTATTTGTTATTATTGTTTAAGATTATATTTATTACTCTAATTAACTTGTTAAAACGAGTATTAGTACCTAAATATAAATAAGTAAATTTATTTTTTAGACTTCCAGCAAACGCGATAATGAGAGAAATATGGTGCCGATTGATTAGAGTACAACGGGACGATTAATTGAGCCCAAAGACTGTCATAGAATTTGTTCCGCACACTTTTCAGAACAAGATTTTAGGATGACTAAATCGGGTAAACGGAAATTGAAAAAGACGGCTGTACCACAGTTAACGGTATGTAGTCGTATTCACCAAAACCGGTCAAACATGTGTTAACAAAATGTTACTTCTTAAATTAGACAATAACGTCACCTACCTATCCAGAAGGTATGCATTTTGTGTTGACAGCTACTGATATTTTAAATTTGCCGCCTTTAACATACAGACAGACATGGCGATACTTTATGGGTTAATCAATGGGGTTAATTATAATATATACGAGTACCTATGTATATCAAGAGTTTCTTCCGTATGTAATTTACTTATTAATTCTGTAGGTAGTTATTTTAACAATTGTGTTTTGTTAAAAGGTTGCTGAGACAAGTACAAAGGATTGTGTAAATAAAAAAAAAAAAAATTAATGCTCATACTCGTCATCGACATTTGTATAAGAAAATAAGAAATCTTAAAAGGCAAAATGAAAGATAGAAAAAAAAAACACATCTCTACTAAATGTCATCAATGAACTGCGGAATAAGAACTTTCTCTCCGAGGAAGTGGCAGCCCACATAGGAAAAAACGCTGACGTAGCAGAATTGTATAGACAGCAAATTTTAAAGAGCAAAAACGGCCAAAATAACAAAAAACGGTTGTCCTACCCCCGGCTTTACGAAAATTTGCTATGGCGCTAAATTTTTCGAAATCGCATTAATGAACAGTAAAATATATTTGGTATGTTAACCTTTTTTTATCAGTTCCCCATAAAATAGCCCAACAAACGTCTTTACAAGGTTACGTTAACCCCTCAAAAACAAAGTATGTTGGAGTCTGTTTTAAACTCTGACACATGGTTCTATGCAGTTTGACGTAGTTTATAAGCAATCTGATAGATGTCTCTACTGTTTCTTGACCAAACATAAGTGACATTTTTGTTCGGACGACCCTATCTAGTTGTTTAAATCAATGGTTGCAACTTGTTTTTTTGACTTGTGATGTAAAGACGCGCGCGGTACGGCATTTGTTTGTTTATATTACTTTCGATTCGGTAGTGAGTGCGAGTGGACTGTAATGTAGTAAAATACTCGTGTGGTCTTATTATGAAACTCGCCTTCAAGGTCGTTTCATAAAACTACACTCGTATATTAATGCCTCTCATTATGCCCCAGTAACAAAAATAACGATTACTTACCTAATATTTGCATATGTAGTGGTTTTAACGTTTTGCCGAGTTTCTTACGCCGGTTCTTCTCGGGGCAAAGGTTTTATTTTTCGAACCGGTGGTAATGCTTTTTGACATTCATAGGTGCATTATATTATGCCTAAATTGAAGAATAAAGAACTTTGACTTTGACTTTGACTTTGAACGGTCGCATGAAAAGGAAAATAATTTAAATTCTTTTCTTAATTTAGATGACATATCCTAAGCAAGTAATATAAGTTTGTCTTTTTTTTTGCTTTTAGCTGCTATCATTTAGATTTTAGATCTACATCTGAGCTGTCACAAGTATTGATAATAATATGATCCGAAATTCGATCCATTTCCTCTTCCTGCCATTATATTTATGTAAGTATATTTTTCGGTTTACCCTTGAAATATCGACAAACGTTTAATCGAATTTCAGTTCAAAGTCAACTTTTCGGTTATTTTCATTTGATCGAATATTCTTTACATCTAACAATTAAATGATGTATTTTTAAAACACCGATTTTTAATGTTTATAAATATTATTAACTAGATATTTTATGTGACATATTTTTATTTCATACTTTATTATCCAATATATCATTTGGAATAAAACAAATCGGTTCTGACGCTCGCCGGCCGCTACCGCGGCACGCTCGCTTCGCTCGCTCGGCTTCGCGCGCTGTTAGCTCGCAGTTCACCTAACACACTCCTCCTCGCTTCGCTCGTCGTCGCACCTATTTGTACTCTGTCGCATAGCAAACTTCTGTTTACATATCAATGTGTTGCAATTCAAACTAGTTTTTAGTAATAGTAATTATATTGAGTTGTTCTGTCTCTTGAATAGTTTATGAAATGTATTTTTAAGCATTTAAAAATCCATGTACCGTTGTTCTAATAATTGTTTTAATTTATAATGAATAGTCGATGAAGCCATAATACCACAAGAGATAATATTTATACTAAATATTCTACGAATCGTTTTCGATGAAATGAAATTCGATGAAAAGTTTGTCGAGATTTCAAGGGGCACCCATCACTTTCGAAAGTTTTTGTTCAGTCTCTTGGGAGAAGCCATCTGACGAAGCTGACCACAAACAGCGGAGAAATCGTCGCTTCTAAGCCGCGGGTTCTTTCGGAAATTGAGGATTTCTACAGCCATTTATACGCATCGTACGCATCTCCACCTGATCCGAAAAATGAGGACTCTAGAGCCCCATTAATCCGTCACTTTACTGAGGACTTGCCAGAGATTAGCCTACACGAAATCGAGATGGGTTTTAAACAGCTTAAAAATGGAAAAGCTGCCGGGGAGGACGGTGTAACAACTGAGCTCCTAAAAGCAGGAGGCACACCTGTATTGAAGGAACTCCAGAACATCTTCAACACCGTTCTCTTCGATGGAAGAACTCCAGAGGCGTGGAGTAAGTATTATGGTGTTGTTCTTTAAAAAGGGTAACAAAACCCTGCTGAAGAACTACCGACCCATTTCGCTCTTAAGCCACGTCTACAAACTGTTTTCAAGAGTCATCACGAACCGCCTTGCACGAAGACTCGACGAATTTCAACCCCCTGAGCAGGCCGGGTTTCGAGGAGGATATGGCACCATAGACCACATTCATACAGTGCGGCAGATTATACAGAAGACTGAAGAGTATAATCAACCCCTATGCATAGCATTTGTGGACTATGAGAAGGCTTTTGACTCTATCGAAACCTGGTCAGTTCTGGAATCCATGCAACGTTGCCAAGTGGACTGGCGATACATCCAAGTGTTGAGATGTCTATATAAGGCCGCAACTATGGCCGTCCAAGTACAGAACCAGTGGACTAGACCTATCAACCTGCATCGAGGTGTGAAAAAAGGGGATGTGATTTTCCCTAAATTGTTCACAAATGCATTGGAGGATATGTTCGGGACGCTGATCTGGAAAGGGCGTGGCATCAACATAAACGGCGACTACATCTCACACTTGCGATTTGCAGACGACATCGTTATTATGGCCGAAACGTTGCAGGATCTACAACATATGCTGAACGATCTAGCTGATTCTTCTCAACGTATCGGTCTCCGGATGAACTTGGATAAAACCAAGATTATGCTCAATGAACATGTCACACCGGGACCGATTGCAGTGCAAGGCGCTACACTCGAAGTTGTTAAAGAGTATGTTTACCTTGGGCAAACTCTGCAGTTGGGTAAAAACAACTTCGAGAAAGAGGCCAACAGAAGAATACAGCTGGGTTGGGCAGCGTATGGGAAATTACGTCGAGTTTTCACGTCGTCTATTCCACAGAGTCAGTGCGTCCTACCTGTTATGACCTACGGAGCCGAAACCTGGACACTCACGGTGGGGCTGGTCCACAAATTTAAAGTCGCTCAGCGAGCTATGGAGAGGGCTATGTTAGGAGTTTCTCTGAAGGATCGGATCCGTAATGAGGTGATCCGACTGAGAACTAAGGTTATCGACGTAGCCCATCGAATTAGCAGTTTGAAGTGGCAGTGGGCCGGCCACGTGTACCGCAGAACGGATAACCGCTGGAGCTATCGTGTTCTTGAGTGGAGACCGCGGATCGGCAAACGCAGTGTAGGACGCCCTCAGACTAGGTGGAGCGACGATATTCGCAAGGTGGCTGGCAGAAGCTGGATGAGAGTGGCCGCAGATCGTGCTAGGTGGCGTGCAATGGGAGAGGCCTACGTCCAGCAGTAGACTAATATAGGCTGATGATGATGATGATGATGATGATGAACATGGTGACAAATATTTTATTCCAAGTCCTCAGCAGTAATTTTATTAATTCGTTCAGTTACTAAGCTCATAACGCTTTGCATGTTTATTCAAAGTTTATTATTATTTTTGTATTAACTTCTTTAATATATACGAATCTCTTTTTTTGCTGATTGTAAGAGAATAGAGAAAATTTAAATATAGAAGGCCTGTAAACACACATTATACCACTACGTATGCAATTCTGCGCTGGCGATAATTTATCTATAGGGTGACGGCACCAATGATGGACACTTTTAGCTGACAGGCACCAGTAATGGACACTTTACTATTAATTCAAATTTCATACCGTAAATCGGGGTGAGTAGGAATCGAGGGGTGAGTAGGGACACAACCTAAAATAATTCTTAACCTGTTACAAATAAGAACAAGTATCAAATGGAAAATAACGTTACGTCTATTGGAGATAATTTCAGTCTTATAATTAGTAACATATGCTTCATTTTAGGTTGTGTCCCTACTCACCCCTTGATTCCTACTCACCTAACTCACCCCGTTTTACGGTACGGTCCTAAATGGATAGTTGCAAAACAAATGAATAACCCTTATCTTCTGTAAAATAAGAATCAAGCGTTCATCATTGGTTCTTGTCCATTACTGGTTCCATCACCCTACCGACTTAATTTTATACAAAAAACGTAGATAACGTAGATTTTGCAGAGCTGATGTAATGAAATAAACACGTCCGTCCCGAAAAGAAGTCCTGTACTAAATAAAAACACTGCGCTTGTTCATCGTGCGCGACGTGCGTCTGGATTAACCGGTTTTTTTAGCTCGAAACCAGTTAATTTAAAAAGAACTTTAAATAAAGGTTCCTTCAAAAACCGGTTAGTAAAAACCGGTTATGCGAACGGAACCGAAATGAAAAGGTTTTGGCGTCAAGTACATAATAACGGTTTGAAAATTTAACCGGTATCCGAGCCCTGGTATTAACGGCTTCGGGGAACCCTACACTGAGCATGGTCCGACATGCCCTTGCCCGGTTTTGTTTACTAAAAATCCAAAGCGATATCATACTTCTTTTTTATTAAATTCAAAGTAAATTAAATCACCTTTAATTTGATACCAAATAATATAAAATGTCTGTTAAAAACCTAGATTGAAAAACATTTCAATTAAAGTTTCAAACTCACAAAAATATGCAAATCGCCGCGAAACAATGCAATTATATCATAATTATGTTACGGACAATAAAGATTCAAAGTGTGACACGACAACCCTATCTGAGTCGTTAGTCCTTCTCACAAATATAAGTTGGATGGTGTAGACGTGTCTTGATAATGCGGATGAGTAGTGTAACGACGACTTTAGATTGTTTGAGACAGGAGGTTTCACCGTGCAATATTAAGCTTGTGTAGCCGACCTTAAAATGTCACAATAGCTTTGGTAGACTCGTTTCTCCCTTTCTCTATATTGTAGGAATTTGTGGAACTGGCTTAAAGTGCGACACGACTTTCCCAGGGTAGTTTTCCTTTTTTTTCGGCTTAGTAAAAAGGTTCTTAGCGAATTCAAGTAGGTTAGATGGTTAGAGTTTTATACTAGAAAAATAGATAATTTTAAATATAGCGGCAAGGCATTCAAAACAGAGAACCAGGGGAAAATAGTAAGTTGGAGCTGGACCTGAGACCTATTTGGGGGGGGGGGGGGGGGGGGGGGCGGCCGAAAAGATTCTACGAGAGACCTGAAAAACCGACAAAAAGAACATCGAATACCTTCAATTAACTTGTGACTAGTAAAAGTGAAGTATTGTAGCTTAGTAGCCTAGATCTGGTAACCTTCCCAGGTCTTGTAGAACTCTGATTGGGGTTCTACTTTTGGTTGTGTTTAAACAAAATGTCTAGAAAAGTCTCCAGAGCTTCGGAGCTACGTCTTCATAATTCTCATCCATAAATATTTTAATATCTTTATTCTTAGGAGTGATTTTCGGCCAGAGCTTCGCGAAGGATTTCGTCTTCATAGCAAAAAATATTTTATATATAGAATATTCTGTTTTATTTCTAATGAACATTCGTTTCAGCTTCCAAACTTCTTTTATTTATACTTTTGTTGTGTCCTATTTATCCTATGCCATAATACTTATTCCTTCCACAGTCTTTATACTTGTTATTCACCCAGATATATAGTGCGTGATCTCCCAGTGCCATACCCAACTGATAATTTACTATTAACTTAGAAAGTTCTAAGCTTAGTGATTCTTCGTATTATCGATTATTCTTATTTTAAGTCTCGTGTTTGTTGTCTATATTTTTAATGTTTTATTTTTAATTTAAGAGCCTGCGTTTGTGTTTATGTTGAATAAAGTTTTTATCTATCTATCTATCTATCTATCTTCGAGTGAAGAGTTCTTAAGCAGCGAATTATGTTTCGGAGTCATGATGTAGATTAAGGCCTCGGTGGACGTTGCCTCTGAGTTCCTTCACAGTCTCCACGGAGGCTAGCGTAATAAGCGCTATTCGCATACCTGGGCTGGCTCGAATGAAGCCTTTCTCATCCTACGGGATAGATAACAAAAGAGGCGGATAAATGCCCATATCTAGGGAATAGCACTTGAAGAGCTGTTCTAGGATCTGGAAGCAGGAATGAAATTCAAAAGCTTTCTAGATCAGCTCTTTTGTCATTAATCACGTCTTTCTTTTCTATGAATTTGTTTATACAGTAAAAATCCCGCCAAGAGACCTTTACGAAAATTCAAAATTCATTTTAAAAAATAGGATGAGATTTCTGTTTAGGGATCCCTCTTGTCCCCTAGCAGACAGAGACTTGACGAAACTTGCTGACCTTATCAAGATAGATCATCCTTTGCTTGGATAAGAATCCATGTGCTAGGGTGCGTCCCGTCTGGTGACGAAGCACATAGGACAGTGCGGTGGCGGAGCCCCGTCTCCTTTTCGAAGGGCACACTTAAATTAGTAAACGACTAACATGCTTAATCAAAAAAGATCCTAGGTTATCTATGAACATAACGTACCAATCTTACTTTACGATCCCGCAGGCCTTTGGATTCATTTGATAGTGACTAGACTTCCAGATTAGAAGATGTGACCCAGGTTAAATAAGTAGCTTCAGATTAGGACGCACGTCGTTTCAATTTAGGCCAGGATAGGTGGCTGTTTATCAGAAAAGGCACCTAAATATAGTTATAAATAGCGTTACACACTAATATTCTATAAATATAACGTATTTTTCAGTCGATTGTGTGCGTAAATCTTGCAATATACGTGAATGGCTTTTGGTAGCAACAAGCACCAATTTGTACTTCACATGTTCGGTAGCTAATCTTGTGTAATACACTGTTCCATTCAGGAATAAGGAGAGATAATTTAAAACTTCGAATATCTCTGAATTTGATTTATTACAATAAAATCGTACAAGTTGGTTTGCTTGGTTGAAGTATAGAAGGCAAGTATGGAAGTGAGGACGTGTAATAATGTATGACGAGTGTGTGACGTATGTGTGTAAGGGTCTGTGATTGGGTGAGTAAATGTATCGCGTGATGTGCGAGTGTTTTAATTGGTGAGAAAGTATACATTGCAACTATGACTCTAGTTTATATAAAGTTAAAGGCCATTTGACCGTAAACGTAGCGACAGCGGCGTGAACATCCTCCCGGCCGTTGAAAGCTTCATCAGGCATCAGCTTTCAACAGTTGCGCGCGTCTGGCAGCAAACACAGGCGGTTGAGGGCTCGACGTACGGTCCCGCTGGCGGTGATCACATCTGCGACCCGTGGGACTCCATCCGGTCCCGGGAACAGCTTGTTGACTCGACCTAGCCGCCAGTATAGAGGCGGCGTTTCGTCTTTTATAAGCACTAGGTCATCTAGGCGCAAATCCTTTTCTTTGAGGCGCCATTTTGTACGTTGCTGCAGCTCTGCGATGTACTCTCGTGACCAGCGCTTCCAGAAATGTTGGCGGACTTGCTCTAGACGCTGGAATCTGTCGCGGAGTGGGGCGTCGGAGTCTCCGTAGCACGCTGACGGGAACGAAGTAAGTGGCCTGCCGATTATAAAGTGAGCCGGTGTGAGGGGTTGGAGGTCGTCGGGTGATGGGCTGAGAGGACACAGGGGTCGGCTATTTAGGATGGCTTCGATTTGAGCAAAGAGAGAAGATAGCTCCTCAAATGTTAAATGTGTTTGCCCTAATATACGACGTATATGAAATTTAGCCGACTTGACTCCGGCCTCAGCTAGTCCGTTGAAGTGAGGAGCGTACACCGGTGAGAATTTAAATTCTATGCCTCGTTGAGATGCAAAGTCGCAAATTGAGTCGTTATTAGACTTAAGGAACCCTTTTATTTCCTTGGCAGCAGCCACAAAGTTTCTGTCATTATCGCAGCAAATTAGTTTAGGCAACCCCCTACGAGCAATAAACCTTTTAAGCGTTAAAATAAAAGCGTCTTTGCTTAATTCACTAACTGCTTCTAGATGAATGCATTTGTATCTAGAACAGATAAAAATACACAAGTAACATTTTGTTATTTTGCACCCTTTACCCTTGCGATCGGTGATCAAAAATGGGCCAGCAAAGTCAGTGGCAACAGTGCTGAATGGGAAATCCGGTTCCACTCGGTGCGGTGGCAAGTCGCTCATAATATTCGTCATGCCGCTGCCTCTGAACCTGCGGCATTTAAAACAACGCTGATAGACGTCGCGAGCTAACTTGCGGCCGCCTATGGGCCAGTACCGATCGCGAACAGAGGCCAGCAACAGTTGGGGTGGGGCGTGCATTTGGCGATCATGCTCATGCTGAAATATTAATTTAGTCAAATGATGGTTACCTTGTAATAAAATAGGGTGTCGTTTGTCATAGGGATGATTTGAGTTGCCGAACTTGCCGATTCGGCCGCCGACGCGAACTAAGTTTTCCTTGTCAATAAAAATGTTAAGGGAATTTAAATTAGATTTAGATGGTAACGGCTTTTTACCTTGAAGACAAGCAAATTCATTGGGAAATGAATCGATTTGAGCGCATTTGATTAAATGGTTTAAGGATTGTTGTAACTCGTCAACCGATAGAAAATCTGTTTTATGTTTGTTTTTAGGGTATCGAGTATTATGTATGAATCTAAGTACCCGGGCACATACCCTTTGTAATTTAGTGAGTTTTGAGTATTCGCTTATATTTACTAGCGGTGCCGAAGGTGCAGTCTCCGCCACAAAAGCAGGCAACGCTTTTAATTCCGGTAGTTGGACAACCTTGAAATCTGACGCTGGCCATGAAGTTTCAGGCTGAGTTAGAAACGTTGGCCCGTGCCACCAGAGATCGGCACCGATGACGTTATGGGATCTACACCGCGAGAGCATAAATCAGCTGGATTTTCGGCTGTTGGCACATACCGCCAGTCATTAGGGTCAGAAAGTTCCGAGATGGCGACAACTCTATTTGCGACAAAAGTTTTTGTTTTGTTAGGTGTTTTAAGCCAACCGAGAACCACCTGCGAATCGGACCAATAGACGAGGCGATGTATTTTACACCGTAGAGCTTGTTTCACGGCAGAGCTTAACTGTGCCCCCAAAAGTGCGCCACAGAGCTCGAGTCGTGGGATAGTGGTAGGTTTGAGAGGCGCGACGCGAGCTTTAGCGCACAATAGATTAATTAGCACGTTCCCTGCGGCGTCTCTCGACCTGAGGTAAATGCACGAACCAAAAGCTTGCTGAGACGCGTCACTAAAACAATGCATCTCTATGTGAACAGCGTTGTTAATAAGCACTCGTCTTCGAATTTGCAATAACGAGAGCGTATTTAAAGATTGTGTAAACTTCGACCAACACCTTTTGATATTGTCTGGGACTCCTTCGTCCCAATCTAGTTTTAACGTCCACAACGTTTGAAGTAAAATTTTAGGTTTAATTGTGCACAAGGCTAGAAGACCGAGGGGGTCGAAGATCTTGAAGGTTGAGGACAGGATAGACCTTTTAGTCAAATTAGCGCTGGGCGTATGTTCGATTTGAAATTGAAGCATGTCGGATTCGGGACACCAGCCTATACCCAACGTACTAGTCGAGTTACTTATAATTAAGTTACCTTCCTTGGGTACATTGGCAGTATCAAGTAAATTTGTCAGATTTGACCTATATTTTCTTAGGTGGAAACATCCTTTAGCCAGCTCGCTCGACACTTGGCGCTGAATGTACTTCAAATCTTCTTCGTTGTCCGCCCCAGTGAGTAAATCATCGCAATAAAAATCATTTTGGATGATTGTTTTTATAGTTGGGTCATTAGCTTCGTCGCCCAGTTGCCAGATGCACCTCGTAGTGAGAAAACTAGCGCTTGAAAAGCCATAGGTAACGGTATTCAGCCTCAACGTGCGAAGAGATTCATTTTCGTTCTCACGCCATAAAATAAGCTGCATATCTCGGTCTGATTCCCTTACAAGGACCTGGCGAAACATTTTTTCTATGTCCCCTGAAATTATGTATTTGTATTGGCGGAAACGTAGAAGTATATTAAATAGGGAATCCTGTATGACGGGACCTACCATCTGTAGGTCATTAACCGAGAAACCGGAAACAGAGCGTGCCGAGGCGTCGAATACGACACGGAGCTTAGTCGACTCGCTTTTGGTCCTAATGACAGGGTGGTGAGGAAGAAAAAAACCATTAGTAGGTCTGGGGATCTTTGAAGTTGAGAGATGACCGAGTTGTGCGTACTCGTGAATAAAATCTGAGTACGGCTCCTTTAGCTCAGGTTGTTTTCTGAAGCGAGCTTCCAGGCTTAGAAATCTCTTCTTAGCCAGCGAGTAGGAGTCGCCTAGGCAGTCCCCTTCGTCGCGAAGAGGGAGGCCTACACAGAAACGACCATTCTCCAAACGGTAGGTATTATCGAGGTAATGCTGGTTACAGAGCTTTTCTTCTCGAGAGTAAGGGTGAGATTGTGGGATGTTTTCTAGCTCCCAGAACTTTTGCAGTTCATCATGGATAGTAGGTAAGTTAGGTTCTTTAAATAGGAAATTGCAGTGGGTAAATCTGTTTGTCGGTTTTATTTTATTAGGTGAGATAGGCAGAGGACCTGCAATGAGCCATCCTAATTTAGAGCTGCGAAGGATAGGATTATGAGCTCCTAACGAATGCTGAGAGGACCCTATTAGGTCCCAAAATAGATCAGCACCGATGAGCATATCGATAGAGGAGGCTTCAAAGAAATTGGGGTCCGCTAGTTGAAAATGGGATAAGTCGTACTGGTTTATATCGAGCGTGACCTTTGGTATTTTGTCAGCAATACTGGAGATGACAAGGCATGTCAAATTGACATTAAATGGGTCAGTAAGAGACTGAAGTTGTAGAGCGCAACGCTTCGTGTCGACGTTTATTAGAGTGTCCGACAGCCCGACTATACTGACATTTGATGGCTGAGGAGTCAAGTTTAAAATTTGTTTAACCCTTTCGGTAATGAATGATGACTGGCTCCCGCTGTCTAGTAATGCGCGTGCTGTGAGCACCTTGTTGGTATTAGGGTTCTTCAACTGAACTTGGGCGGTGCACAATAGAACATCGGAATTTGTGATAGCAGCCAAGCTTTGAGATTGTGTTGGGCTAGCATTAGATGATGCAGAATGGTCTGGGACATGTAAAAGAGTATTGTGCTTTTGCTTACACGAACGACACGAACCCGGCAGCCTGCAACTTTGAACTTTATGACCAACCCTTAAGCAGTTCTCACATAAATTCAAACTTCCTACTAGCGAAACCCTATCCTCAGGTGATTTAGTTTTGAACGTGGTGCATTCATAAAGGCGATGAAAACCCTTGCACATCAAACATTCAGGAGTAGATTTCGAGAACGACGGGGTCGGTTTAGTCGTTAGAGCGAAAGACTTACCTTGTGACTTGGTCTGGGGCGGTGGCGGCTGGTATTTAGCTTTGTCGTGACGTTGTCTATTGACAGTTTCTAAAACGTCAGCCCTACTCTTTAAAAAGTCAAAGAATTGATTCAAAGTGGGAATTTCCGGTAGCGTATTTCGGTGTTCTTCCCATTTGTAACAAGTACTACTGTCCAACTTTGCTGTTACCATATAAATAATTAGGACATCCCATTGATCAGTGGGCAGCCCTAAAGTGCGGAGAGCCCGCAAGTTCTTATTAATATGATCAATAATAAAACGAAGTGACTTGTCGGTCTCTCGCACGGTTTCGATGCTGTACAAAGCCTTAAGGTGGTTATTTATTAGCTGACGCTTGTTATCATAACGCTTACAAAGCAATTGCCAAGCCTCGGAATAGTTAGCATCGGATACTTCAAAATTACTGAGAACACGAGCAGCTTCACCTTCTAAATAAGAGTGAAGATAGTGAAATTTGTGAATGTTTTTAATTTTGCTATTGTCGTGAACTAGAGAAATATAAATCTCCTTGAACTCGAGCCATTTGAAATATGTGCCATCAAAATTTGGGATTTTTATCACCGGCAGTTTAAAACCTAGAACGTCACAGTTCTCGTGGTGACAGTTAGAGGAAGTGCCACTCGCATTACTCGACGGCGACTTAATTGGTTTTTCGGTCGAATGCGTTTCTATAAAAATCTGGGCAATAGCGATAAAATTGTCAAAATCCTGTTCGATTGAATCGCGAGCGTTCAGTTCCTCAGCTTGGTTTGACTCACCACAAATCTCTATTTGGCCTTGCACCTCATCGAACTCGCAAAATAATGCTTGTAATCTCGCTAGTTTCATTGAGAGTTGATTAATGTCCGCGTCAGAAATTTCCTCTAATGACATGGTTCTATCCAAATGATTTTTAAATTTCGTTAAACGTCCTTTAATGTAACTACGTTTACCTTTTAACTCTTTTTGTTCTAAAGGCAAAGACATTGTTATTGTAAACTATCGAGATAAATCAAGCAACTACGAAGTAAACAAATGAATGCAAAGGTACAATACGCTCCTCGCTTCGTCGATCAGCTGGCGGCCGGCCGTCGCAGACCGGTTTCTTATCAGCCGGCGCAGGCGCACTCCGATGCAATGCGTCGAGCGACGGACGTGGCTCTCGGCTGCCTGGAATTAGTTAATTATGCACGGCTAAATAACTGATAGAAATAATGGCAAGCGGGATGTTTTCGGCTATTTAATAAAGTCTAAGTGCGATCAACGTTGGATACACCTAGGCTTATGTGGGGTGGAAGATATAGATAGTGTTAAAGCGTGTTAAAAGCTTTGAAGCAATTAAAATGACGGTTTACGGAAAAATAATGCGTTTAGCGCTAAGTATTATAGTTTAGAGGTTATGAAGAAGGGCGAATGATTTCTCAGTATAGTGATTGGCGTAGGATTGGAGATGTAAAATGACTTGCACTTCTAACCAGGTATGTGTCTGTATTATTTAGGCTTCTCGAGCTTTGCTTAAGCTAGACTAAGTAGGCTGGCGATTGACGCAAGCTTAGCGCTCAGCAAGTGCGATTAGCGAGAATTATTATAGGTACAGAAAACACAAAGAGAACAAATGAGGAACCATAAACACAAATTGCACAAATCAAAGAGGAATGAACTAGGAAATATACAGGAACGGGCTCACTTGTCAGATGGGGCAGGCAGGGCAATTTGGGCACTCTAGTTGTCCACCACTCGTGGCTGGCGGCGCTGGCTCTGCGGCGGTGCTGGCTGCGGCGCGGCCCGGTTATGCTCGGGAGCGGGTCCCACTGCACGATGACGATGTAGGCGCAGCTGATTGCTTGGCTAATTGTCCAGCAATCTAGACGCTGCACGGCGTAATCGCGGCGGTGACCGCTATAAGTCGCTCGAGAACAATGATCTGCAACTGAGACCTCAGGAACCGCTTAATTATTGCGGTAGGTCCTGTCACGGTCGCCACTTTGTTCCATTCAGGAACAAGGAGAGATAATTTAAAACTTCGAATATCTCTGAATTTGATTTATTACAATAAAATCGTACAAGTTGGTTTGCTTGGTTGAAGTATAGAAGGCAAGTATGGAAGTGAGGACGTGTAATAATGTATGACGAGTGTGTGACGTATGTGTGTAAGGGTCTGTGATTGGGTGAGTAAATGTATCGCGTGATGTGCGAGTGTTTTAATTGGTGAGAAAGTATACATTGCAACTATGACTCTAGTTTATATAAAGTTAAAGGCCATTTGACCGTAAACGTAGCGACAGCGGCGTGAACATACACTATACACAGTACATTACTCGTATAAATCGACACTATCTACGAATACTACGCTAACTCGATTTTCGGTCATTTTCACTTTTTAATGCCAAAGATCTTAAAAGTTAATTCTTTACATATTCCTATTTTTATTTTTCAATTATCGATAAAAATAACAAAGTTACGAAACGTAAACTGCGCTAAGTTTATGACTAATTTGAAAACGAACGACGTACGCACCGCCAACTTTGATAGCCGCTCGTACGGGGGGAGCGGGAGGGGCGCTAGTTTGTTTGTTGTCGTCCAAGTGTGACATAGGCGCTTGTTAGCGGGACGCGCGCGCTTTTGCATTGTTTTTCATTAGATATGGGATAAAGTTATGTTGTTACGACTGTTTTGTTTAGTTTAATGTTAATTTGAATCATGGCAAGAAATAGAGCACGACATTTAGTAGATTTAAGTAATAATAACCATTTTGATGATGAAGAAACAAACAAGAATCACATTTATTTCAAGGAAAGCAATGGAAAGGGTAAGTGTATTTTTTTTAAATTAGTGTTTGATTAATAGTTAATAGTGTTTTAATAATTAAAACCAGCCATTTATTTCTTTTCTTCAACTGCCAACTGCTAGTTTATTTTTTCAAAGGTCCGTCCGACCAAGCCAACGCTAAGTCTGAGTTAGCGTAATATACGGTCAAGGTACTCACAAGAGGATAACAACAAAATTAAGGACTTTAGGGTTTCGTGCATCATTTACCTAAAGCGGAACCCTCGCTGTAGGTGTACCATTGGCTGTCTGTTTGTATATTGGTCTGTATGTCCCCATGTGTCAAGAATATTTTACAAAATTATTTTTTTAAGGGCTGCTTAGACTTAGGTAATAGTCAATTTATTTAGCAATTATATACCGGATTAAAAAAAAGGTTCCGTGTTTGTCCCGTATGTATTTATGCGTGTTAGAATGTAGGTATAGTTTTCGTATGTAGGTATACATGTAAGTATGTTGGTATCATAGTGATTAGATTATCGTTAAACGTACAAGCTCGTGTGATTTTAAAATGCCTTATATTTACTTTTTTCTAGAATCGGTTTATTGTTATTAAAATATTTAATTAAAAAATGATGTAGGTAGCATAATTTGATGATTGTTTCGTTTTTTACTTATAGTCACCGTTACCGTCTGGAGCAAACTTCACTCCGCAGTTCATGGATTTTTTTCAATCTGTTTTTGAAGATCCAATCCAAACCACTGTATCTTTGACAGAAACAAAAGAAAACGACTTTAATAACACTCTCACACGTCATTATACATGCAATCCCGACGACACCGTCAATTCCGTAAATAATGATCCAAATCTAAATTATGGAAATGCAGTACCATCGACATCGCCTAGCTTTGCCAGTAGCGGTGTCACAAGCTCAATAATAACGAATTCGTCCCCTATTACTGACTTCTCTCCCTGCAAACAGCCGATATTCTCTCCTGTATCTTCTATCAAAAGCACGAGTAGTCACTTACTGCAAGATATCAGTTCAGAAAGATCCACACCTGTACCTCCACAATTATGGGATTTTGATAATAATATAACTTACATGAATGAAGTAAGTGATACTACCTTGGTTGGTACTGACGACGATATTACACTGACAATAGCATGGAATTTCATAATGGCGAACTACTTACCCAAAATTATTCTTCAATAGTTGCTTTGTCACCTGTTCCAGCAGCTTCAATTTAAACAAGAAATCAAGAAGAACATCTAGATGTAATAGAAAATCATGTACCTTCTACAAGCAATTTGTCTGAATGCTTGTCTCCTTGTACTAACAACTCTGAAAACCCGTCAGTTATTTCAACATTTAACGACAGTGATTGTTCCTCAGTTCTCTCACCACAAAATAGTGGTAGAAAGGGTTGTAAAAAAACTGATTTAGGACGCAAGCGTCTTAGACATGAACGCGACTGGATAAATGTAAAACGAAAACGGCTCTGTAAATACTAAAGATTTTTTATTTCGTTTTTTAATAAGTACAAAGCAAGTGGTACGTTACTTTATTTGCTTTTTGATATTTTAACTATTATGATTAAAAAAAAATATTTTTTTATAATCTCTTGATCTCAGAGTAATTAAGTTCCTAGAAGAGTTTTAGTTTCGTTTAATTTTGATATTATACCTATAACGTGAAAACAATTTTTTGCCCTGAATCATGTTTATTTTAAATAAATCTAAGAATTAAATATTTTTTATTTATTTATAAAATTGAATACTGTCCATGACTAGGGACGTCGGCGTATAATTAGTAGGTAAATCCCCAAGACGTCAATCACGGGATAGGTACTACTTACTTATGCGATAGGGATATTAGCTACCTCGGTTCCAAATTTCATACAAATTCAGTGTAAAGGAGTAATAAAAATTACTAAAACACCCATACATCAACTTTCGCATTTATTATATTAGTGTGATTACATGTAAACAATTAATTGCTTGATTAAAATAACTTTTTAGCTATTTGTGGTTTATAAAAACAGCAACTTAATTAAAATTTTCATAATTGCAAATAGTGAATAAAAAGCTAAGTAACAGTATCGGCAATCGTATAACCAGCTAAGTGCTAAATAGCGTAGTTTAGACTGGAGCAATAAAAACGTCTATCAGGTGTATATTACGCTTAGTCATAGATTTTACTTAATAACCATTGTTTGATTGTGTTTATACTTAATTTTGACTATTTATAGTTCAGCTCACTCCCTACAAGTGGGAAGCAAAGATTTGTGGACAACAAAATTAATATTTTCATCGTAAACCGTAGCGATATATATTAGGCTAAGTGTTACTTGGCGTATTATACATTGCAATTTTTAATGGTAAAAATGACGTATATAACGCTAAGTCATTATAAATCCAAAACGAACAAGATTTTAGTGGGTCAATATATACTAATTAATAAAGTACCTATTAAGCTATTTCTATTCCAAATTTCAAAGGCAAATGTCAAAAATCAAGGGAGTTATTAAAGATTTTCATTAAAACACGTCTCCTGTAAAGTAGCGAAATATGAGTTAGCGTAGTGTTCGTAGATAGTGTCGAAATATTCATTGTTTATATAGAAAGCTTAAGACTAACTCAATTTTATTACAATAAGTTATCTCGTATATATTTGATAATCTTAGGCATATTTATCTCCAAACACGCCAAATTACTACCATTAAACTATTTTTAATTGAGGTTTACTGTTTATCAATGTGATATAGGATTGTTATATAGTTTTAATCTAATAATCCAATAAATACTGAATGGTTTGATATATAATACACGACGAATTTTCGACCTAACCGCACTCGGTCTTGTTTTATTTTATTCGGAATGTCATCATACCGTCACAACACTCACAATTCCCGACGATTTATCCGAAGATACACTTCCTCGCTAACATTTACCGATGACTGGATTCCACGTAGTTGATAGCCTATACACGTCGTCTCTGATGAAATTTCTATGCTTTTTGATTTCAACAGCTTCGCGTACTACTCTCGCATAAAAATAGCGTTCAGTTAACATCCAGTGGTTTGGTCCTGACTCCAGTAATTTTTAGACGATAGTGGATTTATTTACCTGGCGGTTCTTAACAGCCTGGATATGTTCCTCGACCCTTTCCGCGATGGTCCGCTTTGTTTGTCCAATATAGGAACTACCGCAACTGCAATCTATCTTGTAAACGCCAGGTGTTTGGAAAGGCACCTTATCCTTTGGCATTCTCGCATGCCTCGCGACCTTTGGTTAACGGAGTATATAGAGTCTTTATGGAGTACTTGCCTAACACTGTTCTAACTTTGTCCGTTACTCCCTTAACGTTAGGTAAAAATGCTGGCTGCTTATTTACCTCAGGGTGCCCCGCTCTACGTTTTCGCCTAGGTTTCCTCCGTTTCACATTATAGCCGTTACGCTTAAGTACGTCCTGGACATTAACCAATTCTTACTATAAGTGTTCGGAGTCACATAAATCATGTGCTCTGGTTAACAGAGAGTTAATAACGGACTCCAAGTTCCACGGATGGTGGTGAGACGTAGCGTGCAAATACCTGTGTCGATGTGCTACGGTTTCCTATACACAGTATGCCTCAGGGAGCCATCTGTCTTCGCTATCACTTTCACGTCCTGGAATGCCAAGCTACGTTCCAACTCAAGTTCATACGTAAAATTTACGTTTGGATGAACTGAATTAAGGTAATCCAATAAACGTTGCACGTCCTGAGTACTGTTTTTCCTAATGCAGAACACAACACATCGTCAACATAATGTTTCCACAACTTAACTGTCCATGGGTTTAAATTCATTGACGCTTCTATGTGCTCCATCCAGATATTGGCTTAAACTGGTGCCACGGGGCTGCCCTTTGTCACGCCATCTACCTGGAGGTAATGTTGTCCGCAATACAAAATGTAGCTACTATCCAAACAGTTCCTCAGCAAACATTAGTGAACCGGCAGAACATCGTCCTTCGTGAAGGATTCCCGCTATTTTGTCAAGATCCTAAAGGGTATAAAGTTAGATCCGTATGACATTATGGTAAGTTTCGATGTCGAATCACTTTTTACCAACGTGCCCCTTAAGGAGTATCTTATAGTACATTGTGCATCAAGGGTAGTATGAAGGGAATTACTAACGAGAGTGTTAGAAGCCCGACGCCGAAGGCGGAGGGCTTTTAATGACTCGAGTTAGTAATCCCCTTACTGCCTGTGATACACACAATGGTTTTCATCACATTTGAGAGGAAAAAAAACAAAGAGAAAACACTTTAACTGCAAAATTTAAAGAAATAACTTTTGACGAACGGGAACGTAAATGGAAACGATATTTTTTTTGTGACCTCTACCACTGCGTTTAGTTTCGACCTGGATTCGAGCCAGATTTAGCCAATTTGATAAAAATGTATAATTACTAAAATTAATGATAAAAGTTGATATAAACTTGAAATAGGTATAAAAATAATGAAGTTTAATGAAGCGTATAGGTTTTGTGTAATGTAAGTTAGTCTATAGCTAATTTTTAAAGATGAAATTAGAAACCGATTTAATTTTTGGCTGAAAATTAAACCTCCTTAGTTAGAAATGATGTACGAAAGAGTTGCAAATTTTAAAAAGAAAGTCATTACTCCCTAGGGATGACAAACTCGCCATAATTCCCGCGGGAACAATTTAGGCCATTGTCCTTCTGTATACAGGCATGGAATAACACCATTTACGAGCAAGTGTGATGAAAATATTGTTAAGAGTGTGATACCTGAAACCTATATGGGGTTCACTAATGTTTCACCGAACAACGTTTGGTCGAATGTATCGTTTCGCAACCGTTTCATTTGGCAACCCTCGTTTATTACTGTAACTGTAAATATTTCAGGATTTTTATAAAAACTAACCTAACCTAACCTATGGGGTCTATACGAAGGTACAGAAATAAATCCTGTAATATTTACAGTTACAGAAATAAAAGTGGGTTGCCAAATGAAAAATTTGCGAAACGATAAGTTCGACAAAACGTATTTCGGTCCCGTTCTGCCCACAAACGGTTGCAGCACTGACGGAATGTGTTTCGCAAAATCGTAAGTAGGAAAGCCGATCTGACTTACGATGGGATGCAAGGGTACATTGATCTTGTGTATTTTCGGCAAACCGTATAATTTCGGTGGCTGCATAACCTTAGGCCTATACAGACGATCGAAAACGTCATCCGCGAAAAGATCCTAATAGTCCCAGACAACCGCTCTTATACGTCGCGTCACCCTGGCAGTAGGCTCGTATGTCACTGGCTTGTATACTGCACCGTCATTAAGCATAGGTATGTTTAATGTTCGCGTCATAATACTCCCGAGTCTATTACCACTGTAGCGTTGCCCTTGTCGGCTTTGAGCACCAATATATTATTATTCCGCCTTATGCTACTCAGGGCTAGACGCTCATCCATGCTAACGTTGCTCTTAAGTAGCTTGGCTTTTCTTAAAATAACGGCAACATAAAATATTGCTATGTTTATTGCCTTTATTTTAAACAACATTTAGGCCACGTCCGACGGGTGCTTTACAGATTAAAAAATATAAAATGATGAATATAAATCGCAGAAACGTTGCTTGGTTCCTCCTGTTATACAAAGCCATTTTTAGACGTAAATACGAAGTAGGTAGCTCTTGTTACCAGAAGCAAGTGAATGTCTAGAAACAATGGTGATGCAGGAATAAATTAAAGCCTGCGGTATATATTAAAGTCTACATAATAAGCAAATGGTCAAACGCTAAAATTACTCGGAAATAGTAAATATAGTATTGCGATTGTTTGTTAAAATTATGTCTGAATGATGTTCCTGTTCCACGATAATAAAAAAGACCTCTTTCCAGATAGCTACGGCATTTATTCGTTGTAAGTAGGCGAGGATACTTTTATTTCAAAAAATATTTTATATAGAAAAATATTATTATTATAATTATTGTTATTTTCGAATTTATTTTTTAAAAAACGTTTTGTAAAAAATATGTATTAATTAATGTATCACTAACATAGGTATAAGGAATCTTTTGTTACTAACCAAATGAATGGTAGTTATTCGAAATAAATTATTTGAATTGAATTGAATTGAATAACACTTTTGATCATACATTACTTTAAATTAGCTCCTTAGGCTTTTCTTCAGAATAAAATTTTAAAACCTGCCGGTTATTTTTTGAAATTTCCAAATTGCATCTTTATGTCTCAAAATAAAAATAAAAAGGATCAAATAATTAAAAGCATTGCTTATTTAAAAGTGTACCTAAAAGTGTTATTCTTAATAAACGACCCTACTATTATCTTAACTTAACAGAGACGGGTTTTCGTGTTCAACCGATATGAAGGAGGGACGGTCCTGGGCGTGCCCTCAAGGATGGCCCATCTACCCGCTGCTGAACCCATTCTACCAGGCCATACACTTATAAGGCCTTCACTTGGTATGCTCAAGTCCGCAATAAAGTTTCCACATAGAGAGAACGAAAATGGAGAGGGGGTGTACGGCAACACTAATAATCTAGGAATAAGGCAAGTAACTTATATATATACAAACACAAACTTATTTCAAGTAAAAAACCGGTAAGTGACACAGTTCCAAATCATTTATGTAGTCTACGAAGCAAGTGTGCTGAAATAGTTGTACAGTCAACAGCATAAATAAGTGATCATTTATGAACAGTCAATGAATTGAATTCCTATACCACTTCGGACTAAGTCAACGTGACACTAAATAAAATCATAAGACGTGTCTTACGTTTTTATTGATTACGTCACTTTGTCACGTACAGTATAGGAATTAAATTCCTTGACTATACCTTGTCACTATGTCGTGTTTGACAAGGTACATAAATTATCACTTATTTATGCTGTTGACTATACAGTCACCAAATAAAAATGTTGAGAATACTTGGAACCTTGTCAATGTGAATATAATCGTCATTGTCATGTATGTCATTTGATGTTCGGTTTGAAGTTTACTATGACAACGCACTAAAGTGCTTAACATTTTTGTTGGGGGTACAGTACAGGTGCGTAAAAATGCAAAAAGTATTTATTTTGCTGCACCACTAAGTATATACAATTTATGCATAACAAATAAATTATTTATTTGTTATGTAATTTATTTGTTACAATTATTATAATTAACTTAAGAATTGGTATCGAACTTGTGCGGGAGAGACGTGCCTGACAATGTTATAAACCTTAGTGTAATGTTATAAACCCACGCACACGCTCACACACACACCGTGTGTGTGTGTGTGCGTCTGCGTTTGCGTGTGTGTGTGTGTGTGCGTGTGTATGTGTGTGTGTGTGTGTGTGTGTGTGTGACATGTGCATATTTTATAGTTATTTTTTGATTACAACTATGCCTTACATTATGAAATTGGAATCTTCAGTTTTTGAGTGATGTTATAATGGAGACTGAGAGCCATTTCGGGAAGTACTTTTCTCGGAGGATTTTGTTTTGAAATAAATTAATGAACGACACGGCTAAGATCCTTAACCTGTTTTGATGAAGGAATAACAGAACCATCAAAAGAGATCGGTGTAATAGAGACATTCTCAGTTCACATGTTGACGCGGACTCCCCACGATGATGGCCTGGCACCAATGACCAGTCTGCAATGTGATCCAGGTCATTATTGATAAGAGAAATTGCTGATGTAACGTTAGAAACATAAGGTTTGGCGTATAATTGTAGGTCTGCATATACATTTATTTATAAGAAGATCGAAACGACTGTATAGACAACATACTAATATACATAAAATTACTAGATTAAGAAAAAACTATATTAGTGTTGTAAGAGACCTAAATACATGTCAAGAGCAATTAAGTAACAGTAGGTGCACTTATGAAATTGACACAAACAGGCTGCAGGCTGAGTTGAATATATTAGAAAGTTCTTTGAAAGATATTTCAAGTAAATATTCAATATCCCAGAAACAAATTGGTGAGCAAATCCGGGCTGCGGATGAGCTGTTGGAGCTCTGCAAGCACAATGAGGAATATTTGGACGAACTGCTCGCCAAGCAGTCTTCGTGCAATTGTGATTGTGGGGTCGAGCAGCCACACCCGCAGCACGGAGATGCATTGCACTCTTTTGAGTCAGCTGGCAGCCTGATGAAGTCTCAAAACAAAATAACCCAAGCCTTTAATAATACAAATAGAACCCTAGTTTTCTCTGATAGGATAGGCCGGGGGTTGGGCAAACTTTTATCTAATAATCCAAGCCAAGCAGCTGTATTATAAACCATTGCATGCCCGATGCCTCGTTTCACCAAATCATACACAATATTAAACATACCCATGTAAATGCACAAACCACTATTGTGGTAATGTTATTTAGGTGATGGGTCAAATATTAGATACACAGATATAAAGGCCGAGTTTGACTGCCTGTCAAAGCTAGGTGCTAAAAATGTTATTATAGGCGCGCTGCCCTATTCTCTGTCCAGTTCTATTAATACTCATCAATTTAATTTAAATAAGCTTTTATTTAAGCTGACGTGTCGTCATAGTGACGTTCTATTTTTTGACACTAATAATGTTATTAGTGATTATCGATTAACCCCTGACAGACTTGCTAAATCTTTAGCATGTTTTATTAATTCCGTATTCGGAAACCAATCCCCCCTTCCCACCTTGGTTAGGACGACATCTCCAACCGCGGATTTGTCTTTAAACTGACGGTTAGGACAACAGAGAGGCAGAGCAGTGTAACGTTATTACACCAAAATATAAATCGCTTCACTGGCAAAATATTAGATCTCGAGTTATTTGCAGAAAATAAAAACATAGATATAATTTGTTTAACCGAAACGTGGTTAAAAAATGATACAATGAGATTTAATGTTAATAATTACTCAGTAGCCAGCGCGTTCAACCGAGCGAAGGCGGCGGGTGGCGGGTCTATTATATTAGTGAAAAACGGTGTATCTTTCAAAGAGCGTAAAGACCTCTCCGCCTGTTCTGTTGAACGTGTTTGCGAGATTGCTTCTGCAGAGATGGGTCAGTATCTAATAATTTGCGCTTATGGACCACCGTCAGGTAATTTAACTTATTTTATAAAAACTATGGAAGTCCTTCGTAAAGCAATAAATAATAAGAAATCAGTAGTAGTCTGCGGTGACTTTAACATAGATATTTTATTTCAATCAGTCGAAAAAGATCAATATATCAGTTTATTTAGGTCATTCAACTTGGACTACCTGTTTGAAGTACCTACCAGGGTGACTCCCACCTCAGCCACTTGTATAGATAATGTCTGGTTAAACTGTCCTCATCTAGTTGGAAGCGTAGTGAACGGGGTCCGTTCGGATCATAAAGCGCAGATGGTGAGGTTACCTTGCGAGAAAAAGCATCCAGATCGCGTTATAGAAATAAGACCACTGGGCGAAAGTAGACTAGAATGACTAAAGTCAAACTTGCTAGTCTCCATGTCAAATTCACAGACAGAATCAAATGATCCGAATTATCTATTCAAGATGCTTCTAAATACAGTATGTAGAGAATTTAATAAAACTTGTAGTAAGAAGCGAATTAAAATTAGTAATAAAATGTCATTCAATGAGTGGGCAACTACCGGAATCCGGAAAAGTAGAGATAAATTATACCAACTTTATGATAGGCGATCTTGTACCACTGACGAACATTTCCATCAATATGATAGGAATTATTCCAAATTATTTAAAGCTGTGTGCATTAAGGCGAAAGCAGCTCATTTAAATGAAAAAATAAAATCTTCAGATAATAAAGCCAGGGCAGTCTGGAAAATAATAAACACTGAGACCGGCAAAAAAAGTAAAAGCGAATCCACTGTTTCCTTGAAGATAGAAAATACATTAATAACCGACCCAGTAAAAGTAGCCAGTGAATTTAATAATTTCTTCTCAAAAATTCCTAGTGACATAACAAAATGTCTGGCATCGTCCACTGCAATAGCCCAATCCTTTCTATCTGAAAATGTAAAATTAGGAAATGTACGCGATTTCAAATTTCATCATGTTTCTCCCTTCGATATACTTAAGTCTTTTAAAATGATAAAAATAAAAAAAACGGAAGACTTATGGGGCGTGTCAGTTAAGGTACGGTCGAGGTCATAATTGCATGGATAGCTGTCAAACAAAATCCTATGAAGTGAAATCAACGCCATTTTTGAAATGAAATGAAATGAAATGAAATTTTATTTGCTCTAGACATGGTATGGTAGGTCTTAGAATAAAACATTTCTTGAAACACATATCTAACCGTAATCGGCATGCAAAAGCTTTGCTTAAAAACTAATTTAATTATATTCAGATTGATGGAACGACAGCACATTGAACACCACTAATATTTCAATACTATATAAATAATTTAATTACATTAACAATATTTTTAAATCCAATAGTTATATAAAAATAGTTAAATTACATTAGCATTATTATTAAACCAATTACCTACATTTTTATAACAATATTTAGGAAGTCAATACACTCGTAATATACACATATTCATATGGTCGTCCGGTAATTTAATTACATTTTAATGGTTATTTAGAAATTCTTTAATTGAATAATATGTTTTTTGTTTCAACCAGTGGAAAAGTTTCACTTTAAATCTATTTATTGGTAGTTCTTTTAGGCTACTTGGTAGTTTGTTATATATTTGTATTGCCATTGGGTAACAGTTCCTGCGATACAAATCAGTTTTACATCTGGGAAAGACTAATCGGTTTGGGTATCTAGTATTAAAGTAACACGCTTGGTTTTTTGCCATAAAAAGATGTTGCTGATTTTTGACAAAGCAAGCAACTTCAAAGATATATAAACATGGAACTGTTAAAAGGTTCAATTTTTGAAAAAGAGGTTTGCATGAAGTTATAGGAGAAACATCACATATGCCACGGATGCACTGTTTTTGCCCTATAAGGATTCTTTTAACATCCACAGAGTTACCCCATAACAATTTTTTATGCTCGTGTTGTATTATTTCTTACCTTTGAGGCTTATTATTTCAATGAGATCATACTAGATGGCGCTGTATGACCACGTATTGTGAAACATACTTTTTTCTACATTTTTACTTTTCTGCCGAACGAAACAGCATGGTTCCTTTATTATTGTCTTAACGTTATAAACTTATAAAACTCCCAAAATATTTAAAACCTCCAAAAACACTAAATATATGGATGGAATCGAACCCGTAACATCATGGACGGAAAGCGCTCATATGTGCCATTCGACCACTATGACATTTACTTAACCCGGCGAATTTGTGTATTAAGTTATTTTTACGTTCAGATTATCTTTTAACGAATACGGTTTATATTAAAATCGAGGGTAAGCTGATAATGTCTGAACACCGGATCGGTTTTAATAAAGATTTAGTTACGCCCGTTCGTTGGTTGCTCCCTGTTAGGTTGCTTTTGTTGTTGATTTATACTTACTGTTGCTAATTTTTAATAATGAGTTCTCGTTGCAATATCGATTTGGTGAAAAGATCGCAAATAATTGCTTTGTATAATCAAGGCAAGAATTTGTCTGAAATCGCTAGAGAAGTCGGTGTTAACGTGAGTAGTTTTCGTGAATATAAATTACTAATTTAAATAAGTTAGATAAATAGTTAGTTAAATATATTTTTTAAAGATAATCTGACATTGTGTTACAGAGAAAAACCGTTGTTTTATGGGTCCGACGATTTGAAGAGGAAGGATCTTTGTTACATCGGCAAAGAACTGGCCGAGCCAAACTCATAACCACTCAGCAGCGTCAAATCATGGTGAGGGATTATGAGGAATCACTACGCCAGTAAATACGACACCAGCATGCGCACTGTCCGACGTGCTCTGCACAGCGAGGGCCTGCATCACCGCAGGCATGCCGTCAAACCCTTGCTTACTGAAGCTCACAAACGAGCAAGGTTAGCGTTCGCCTTGGAGCATTTAGATTTCGACTGGAGTAATGTGGTCTTTACTGACGAAAAAACTTTTAAATCCAGCCAACACGGACGACTTAGTTTATGGCGGCGGAATAATACCCGCTATGATAGCAATCACGTTGTGCCCAACATGGAGTCTGGTCGGATAAGTGTGAATATGTGGGGCTGGATGAGCGCAGCCGACCCGGGGGAATTAGTGCGAATGCCTAGCCGAGCGACCAGTGCTAATTATGTGGACGTGTTGGAAGACACCATGCTACCCACTGTTCGCAATGTGTATCCGGAAGATGAATTACCGGTTGTATATTTGGTGCAAGATAATTGCCCTATACACCGTTCGCGTAGTAAGCGGGAGTGGTTCGGCCAGCGCAATGACATAGCGGTAATTCCTTGGCCGGCTAGGTCACCAGACCTAAATCCCATCGAAAATTTATGGGGTGTGATGGTTCAACGGTGGGATAACCAGAATGAGCGAACCCCAGAAGCATTAGAGGCTCATTGTTTGCAAGTTTGGGAAAGCATTCGTGGCTCGAGCTTGTGCAGGAATCTTATTGATTCAATGCGTTCTCGCATGCTGGCTGTTATCGAACAGAATGGGGGCTACACTAAATATTAAGGTATACCTATTAAGTAGGTAGGTAGGTGGTTTATATTATTTGGTCGAGACCGGGTTATATACTTAAATCTGTTTAACAAGTGACTAGAAAGTTAACGCAAGCATAACAATATAAATATCTATAACTGTTTTATTTCTAGTGTGCAAATCCAAATAAAAACCTAATTTCATTTCATAAATTAACTCACTAATTGTCTTATTCCCACTGTAATTTGTTTCAAATAGGTAATACAACTTGCACTGTTTATAAACTAGCTCCCCCGCGACTACAAAGCTACTACACGTTTTACTAATTATGATAACCCGGTCTTTAGAACTTAATATTTATTTTTTATTGTGGTGAAGCTTCAAACCTCTTTCCGAATCTGGAAATGAAACTTAAGCTTCTGGCCTCAATAAAATCTATATATATAAAAATGAATTGCTGTTCGTTAGTCTCACTAAAACTCAAGAACGGCTGAACCGATTTGGCTGATTCCTTTTGGGTTGTATTCGTTATTGTCAGGGCAAGGTTTGTGAGAAAGAAAAAAAACCACCGGGAAAGTCGGAAATTTGCAGCGGGCGAAGCCGCTGGCGGGTCACTAGTGGTAACTGGTTGAATTGTTACTTGTGTGCGTAATATTATCAAATTAGTATAAGTATAATTTTAGTTTAATGAAGGAATACATGTTTTAATTTAAAAGACAATCGTTTTATTTAATTAATAAATATTTTTTAAAGCATGCTTTTATCTATCTAATAGGGCCATCAACATTATTTATCGCAATAAAATCGTTCTCAAAAGATACAAAAAGAATAAAGATCAAAATCCGAAGAGATTCGATCTTGCGACCTGTCAGATCCTAGCAGTTCAGTAAGACGTAAAACCACTGAGCCATTACTATGTCTATGTGAACGGACGAAATATCGAGTTGTATCTTAGGAAGTTGTAATAAACGTCAAATGAACTGGTTTAGTCAACACCGCCATCTAGTTTAATGTTTGAGAACCTGGACGCAAGTCTTCAGAGGATTATCGCCTTATGCCCATGCAATTTTGACCGTGACCGTACTTGAAACCATTCTGGAGGTCGTTGCTCCCACCCTAGCTCGTATTTTCAATAGTTGTATCGACAGTGGCATTTTCCCAGTTTTAATGAGTAAGGTGGTTCCTATTTTTAAATCAGGTCATAGAAATAATCCTTCTGATTATCGTCCAGTATCTATCCTTCCTGCGTTCAGCAAAATATTTAAAAAATAATGCTAACACAATTGACTTCTCACTTTAATACTAATAAAATTTTACACGATCAACAATTCGGCTTTATGAAAAGTAGGTCTACAACTGACGCGGGCGCAAGTTTGATCAAATTTATTTTACAGGCTTGGGAAGAGTCGCAGGACGCCATTGGAGTCTTCTGCGACCTTTCTAAAGCTTTTGATTGTGTAGATCATGGCACTTTAATTTGTAAACTTGGTTTTTATGGCATTAGAGGAAATGCATTAGATCTCATTAAGTCATATTTAACACAGAGAAATCAAATGGTAGCGATAAATGGAGCCGTTTCGTCAGAGATAGAGATAGATATGGGCGTACCTCAAGGTTCTATTTTGGGCCCTGCTAAATGATCTGCCGTATATGGTAAGCAGAAGGTCAGGCATTGTAATGTTCGCTGATGACACTTCTCTACTATTCAAGGTAAATAGGAAAGATACTGAACTCATTGAACCAAACAATACCCTCTCCATGATATCTGACTGGTTTGCTGCCAATAACTTAATGTTAAATCCAAATAAAACTAAATGTATAAAATTCTCATCAGCAAATTTATCAAATATAAACTTAGCCTCGAATATTAAACTTAATGGTGAAACCATAGACTTTGTAAAAACAACTGTTTTTCTAGGTATTACATTAGATTGCATTAAATTGCAGTGGGGTTCCCACATAACTGCGTTAGCAAGTAGATTGAGCTCCGCTGCTTTTGCAGTCAGGAGAATAAGGCAGCTTACCAATGTAGCGACGGCACGGTTGGTCTACTTCGCTTACTTTAACAGTATAATTACGTACGGCCTTATTTTGTGGGGATCGGCTGCGGATATTGGTACAGTGTTTATTTTGCAAAAAAGGGCTATTAGAGCTATTTATAACTTGGGGTCGCGTGTGTCATTGAGGGAATTCTTCAAGGAAATAGATATTCTAACACTGCCGTCGCTATATGTATTTGAAATAATCATCTTTGTTAGGAAGAATCTACATAATTTCCCAACGAACATTGATAAGCCAAAAGCAACCAGGAGCACAGGAAAGCTCAAAACCACATTTTATAGACTGGCCAAAACTTCAAAATCATTCTTGGGAAATTGTGTAAAATTCTACAATAAAATTCCAAAAAGTATTACTGAACTTACTGACTCTAAATTTAAATCTGTCGTAAAACAAAAACTAATTTCCCGAGCATATTATAAAGTAAACGATTATATCATGGATATGGATGTTTGGCAGTGAGTCGTCCGTCCTGCATGAGTAATCTACGCTTAAAAAAGGTGCACCTACTGTACAAAAATACCGTGATATTGTAAACTATTTATAATTATAATGTAATGATGTAAACCTTTTTCTTGAAAAAAATATACCTTGCCGAGTTTCTTACGCCGGTTCTTCTCGGGGCAAAGGTTTTATTTTTCAAACCGGTGGTAATGCTTTTTGACATTCATAGGTGCATTATATTATGCCTAAATTGAAGAATAAAGAACTTTGACTTTGACTTTATTGCAAGAGCTGCCAAGCTTGGGGGAAATAGATTTATAAAAACAGAAATATTGACGGGATAGGATTCTACTTTGTGGCACTACAGTGATAAAGCTCGCACAGCTTGGCCACGCCCACAAAGATCCACTTAGTAGCCATTTCCTCTTCTTAGTGCAAGGTAAGTGCTTGTGATTATAGTGTAGTCCCTGGCAGGTGCTTGCTGGTTACTTTTTAAATCCACATGGAAATTAGTTACCTACACAGTTTGTACATAATAAGAGTAAGTTTTGTAAGAGTAAGTTTACAGTACAAACAAAAAATATGTATATAATATATAAATAGTAATTAAAACTTTAAAAGCTCCTAAAATTACTACTTACTTTTTATGCACCTACCCTCTACTGACTTTATTATACAGGAAACTAACAAGAAAGCAGAATAATCTATGTGCGAACCTTTAGTTACATTTTTTTGGTCGACAATTCAGACTGTTACTTCGTTTATTTGTCAAATTTAATGGATCATTAAGTTAACGTTGAGTATTTTTTTTTAATGATGTGCAACATAAAAAGTTGAAGAACTGTTAGGACTTTTCATTTTTGAAGCAGCATTAACGTTTGGACTGCTCCAAAGTGGGGAGGGGAGATGGAAGGAACATGCTCACTTTAAGTATTCCTCGCTGGGTTCGTTCTAATTTAAGTAGGTGGATTTTGTGCTATCCTCTCCAAAAGGAGATACAGTATGAGTAGATTCAATCAAGGCAATTAAACCATTTTTATCATATTCGTGTCGGCAATTGGACGTAGATTTTTGGAAAAAACAATTGCGCGTTCTAACCTGGGAGTAGGTAAATAAATCGCTTGAAGTTAAGATTGTGGTCGAATAGGATTCCTAAATATCTCCTCCACCTTCAGTTCAACTACTTACTTAAATACTAACTTACCTACTTAAATATTATTAATTGTTATTTTTATTAAAATTCTGATTTGCAATCACCATTAATAAGTCTTAGAGCAGAACCATACTTTGAAAGTGGCAGAAATCTATTTAGTTTCTCTGTGTTTTTCGCGTGGTCAGCTGTATGTGCAAGCAGTAAATAATAAAAATCTTATATTATTGTGTACAGCTCCATATTACATTAAAAAGGCGCGGTGCGTCACCATTACACTAGGACAGACCTATATAATTCATCCTAGTAAGGTCAAATTCTGAAGTCCACGCAGACAATGTCGCGGGTAGAAGCTAGTAGCTAATAACAGTACCTGGAAGACCGAGCGTCGCTCGGCTTGAAAACGACTTGAGTACAAGAAGATGACACCTAGACCGATCGATTGTTCGCCCCCTTAAATCCCTAGAATGCAATCATTTCATCGAAATCGTAAAAGCCGTTTTTGAGGTTGTGATTACAAATGTATATACTAATATTGCTCGTTATATAGTTACGAATAATTAAATAGTTGTCTTAAAAATGCATCTTTATATTTTAAGACATGTTTAATGCAGTTAAGAGCGCATCTCATCTCAACGAGGGATCAATTTATTTTGTTTAAATATTCAGATTCCTTCACTTTCAAAAGTATTTCATGTAAAATAGGATATGTTGTAATATTTATCACTAAAACATCCCTATGTGGATAGTATTTTCATGGCCCCTATTATTCGTATTATACTCAATTACCATCAGAAATATTCTTATTAAATTTGTATATGTTATGTTTTACAGATACGCTGATAGAAACGAACGGGTTCTTTACAGCGGATTCAGAAGAATGCCTATGGATTATATCACAGTAATACTCAACATATTTTGTTATATTTTTTTTTACTTTTTTTGTTTTTCCTAAGAATATATTTTTTTTGGAGTTTTTAGGGTTCCATAGTCAAACTAGGAACCCCTATACTTTTACCATGTCCTTCGATCGGGTAAGTAATAAAAAGTATAACAACAAAACATAAGATGTAAGGCCACTTTACATAATTTTATTTGGTATTACACTTAGTTGATTAAATTCACGGAACAATGACAACAAATAATAATTTTCATAACGTTCAAAAAAATAAGAGAATTCAGCAGATAACAAATAATATCCTGAAAATGAAAAGCTGAATCTTCTAAGTGCGAGTTTCTAAGAGCAAGGGCTTCAAAATTGAGTATTTAAAACAATAAAAAATATATTTTTAATCTTTTATCAATCAATCAATTTATCAGTCAAAAACGTTTATTTGGTGCAAAACACAAAACATTAATAATAAAATAATATAGAACAAAATCTTAAAACTATTTTTAATGCACCAAATTGGGTGCCACTCAGCATAGTGTCAGACGTATAAATGCCGTGACGCTGATTTGCAGGGCATGACGAGGAGGAGGAGAAAACGCTGCTGGGGCCCATTTCTCAAACGTATTAGTCTAATAATATTAGTGTTTTGTCTCATTTTCTAGTTTTATATACGAGACAAAACACCAATATTATTAGACTAATACTTTTTGAGAAACGGGCCCCTGGTCGTCTTATATGTATGTGTATGAGAGCGTAGGTATAGTTAAAGTAACTGAATTATGGGAACTGCAAACAAAATGCACAAATAAATAAATAAATAGATTAATGGGATACATTGGATAAACATACACAAAGAGGTGCTTTAATAGATAAAATAAAACAATGTGAAAGCGACAGTGTAATTCTGACACAGTGCAGCTGCTATGTTTTGGGTAATTATAGGCCAATCAGATACTCTTTGAGGTTGTTCTTAAAATTGATAAGAGATTTAGCGTTTCTGATTGGCGTTGGAAGATTATTCCAACACTTCGTGGCAGAATAACAAAAGCTGCCACGAAAAGCAGCTGTTTTGTGTCGTGAAAAAATCAAACGTGACGACACCTGGATTAAGGAACTTCAGCTTTTCGAAGAGATAAGACGGTTCACCCTTGCCTTTAACTCTAAATAGCAATGTAGCTAGGTGAGAGGAACGCCGCGCTGACATGTTTAAAAGCTTGCTACTGTTCAATAAAGGTGTGATATGGGAGCGAATAGGAACATCAAAACAATAGCGCACGCAAGCGTTTTAAACACACTGCACAATCTTGCTGGTACGAGCTAATAAACAACCACCAAAGACAGATCCACGTAACTTAATTTTGAAACAATCAGCGACACATAATTTAATACGCAGTTCAATACTTTTGTGGTTGCGCACTTGATATCATATCTTAAGCCTATAAAAGCAATTACGAACAATTTCTGACACGTGTCCCACAAAACGTAGCCTACTATCCATCAGAAGGCCGAGATTACGAGACTCAGAAACAATCTCCAGTTGATCACCCATTATACAAACATGCGGATCACAAAAGGTAATGTCGCGGATTTGTTTTTTGGAACCAAACACCAGAAATTTGACTTACTAACATTGAGAACCAAGTTAATTTTATTGCACCACTCGGCTACGTTACCCAGATTGATGTTAAGTTTATTCACTGCTGAGTTTGTTTCCGCAGGCCTAAAAGATAAATGTAATTGAAGGTCGTCTGCGTACAAATGGTAATTACAATTAGAAATACTGGGCTGTCTCATAAGTAAAGAGACATGATTGAAATAAAAATATTTAATGAAAAAATATAATAAAGTGGTAACATTTACATTAAATCCGATTAAGAATAAAGCCATATTTGCTATTTTATATTAAATTTGCTTGTGCAATGCCGTTATAGCCAATTTTTCCAAGGTTTACTGCTGCTCGCCTCATTACAGCTTTTCCTAATCTAGTTGCCACAACTTTAGCCAATCTAGTCCATCGTCATACTATAAAGACCAAAAAGTTTCAATACCACGAGCTTGGGGAACATTTGGGGCGTTATTATGTTTTGTAGAAAATCTATCCCCGCAGCCTCTAAATGTTGGGTAACTTCCGTGTAGTGGCATGACGCTATATCTGGCCAGAATATAATTTCTTCACTTTGGTAATTTTATCAATGAAGGGAATCAATCGCTTTATTAAAAATTCTCTCAAGTAAATGCGTGCGCTCATAGAGCCAGTGCAAATATATGGTTCAGACGTATTACCACTCTGGTCTATGGCTTGCCAAACGAGGTATTTATTGAAAAAATTGGCCTTTGGTATGATTTTTTATGAATAATCTACAGCGTTCGGATTGTTCGCATGGTAGTATTGCTTACCAGGAACATCCAATGGGTCCACGGGCAAGTAGGTCTCGTCATCAATTATAAGAACTCTTCTTGGTCTTTTTTCATGCACTTTCGGCATCCTCTTTTAGCTCTCACTTCTTGGTCTTTAATATACTTAGGTGCAGATAATTTTGCAAACGCTTTAAGCTGTAGTTCGTGTGCTTTCATTCGAGCTATACTAGACTTCGATATTTTCAATTTATGCGCAGCAACTCTAACAGACATCGAGGGATTCCGTTTATAATCATTTTTTACTTTACTTATTTCTTGAAAACGCTTTATAATTTGATATAAAGTAGTTCTTGTGACTCCCTCTGGAGAAAAATGAGGTATCGTGTCCGTTTTTCCATGACACTTATAATACTGAATAACTCTTTTCGAAAATACTTCGTGTCTCCGTGTCTTCAGCTCTCTTCATTATTAAAACTTTAAGAATACTTTCGTAAATCCCGCTTAATCTGACAGATATAATGCCCACGGCGGCCATGACAGTTATTTTTCTTAAAAAAATAAAAAAAAATCAACCGGTTCGATATTTGAAATTTGTCTCTTTACTTCTGGGACAGCCTTTATTATTTATTATATCACTTCTGTGCAGAATAAAGATAAGCGGTCCCAAAATTGACCCTTGTGGGACTCCTCTATATATCGGCATAGTATTCGAGGTCAATAATGTACCAGTTTCATTTCGAACCTCTACGAACTAAGTACTTCCGGCCGACGAGCTAGCTTGAAAACCAAACGTAGTCAAACCCGTAGTATAAAAGTTTTGCTGGCAACAATGTAGTATTAATTATATCGAAAGCTCGTGACAAATCCAATAAGACTAGTAAGGTGCCCTCCCCAATATCCTGAGCAGCCAGAATCTCATCCACTACGTCGAGCAAGGCGGTCGTATTACTACGATATTTCCTAAAGCCAGATTGTTCTTTAGGCAACAGGTTATGGTTTTCCAAATACTTTGTGAGCTGGAGACAAACGACTTTTTCTACAATTTTGGAAAGAAAAGGCAGGATGCTAATGGGGCGCAGATCTTTTAAGGTTTTAGAATATTGAACTTTGGGAATTGGTTTAACTTTGGCAGTTTTCGAGAGCTCAGAGAACTCTTCAGTTAATATACACTTATTGGCAATTTTTGTGATTATTGACAACGTGTGCGGTAATGTTAAAATAATCATGTTAAGGGTAATGCCGTCAGATCCCTGGGCATTACTTGAAAAAGCTTTAATAATATTAAGGTCAGCCATTTCATCAACCGGTTCAAGAGAAAACACTGCAGTGCCAACTCGCTCCGCCTTGTACCTAAAAGGGAATTATCAACCTGACCATCTCCGGGCGAAGTGAGAAAGAGTTCATTAATATGTTTAGGGTTACTTAAATGCGACAACAGTTCCCATTCTTTACGTTTAAAATCAACGACATCTTTCTTAACATTCTTCCAAAGGACACGCGAGTTTTTAAATTGTTAT
This sequence comes from Acleris sparsana, assembly GCA_923062465.1. NCBI lineage: Eukaryota > Metazoa > Arthropoda > Insecta > Lepidoptera > Tortricidae > Acleris > Acleris sparsana. Next base: position 43,198,080 of record OV281285.1, on the reverse strand, counting down.
TGATACGCTGGTTAAAATATGCGTTCTTCTCATCAAGGAGTGCAGATTTGGTACTGTTCTTCAATTTCCTATGGTATTTCTTATGAGCTTCTGACTTTGTTAACTTGCAACGAGCGTGGGCATCATCTCGAAGCTTCATCATTTTCTTCACCGTAAAAGTAATATATGACTATTTTGCTGTATTTTATCTGAGTATTTCGATTTCACAATATACAAGTAAACATAAATGTTTTAAAAACAAATAACCGCCAAAAAATCGCAAAAATAACTTCTTTTAAAATGGTAGATATAGGCCAATCAAGTGGTTTTTATTCACTGTTTTCAGTAAAAATACTGTTATTTCTTTTTTATTAATTTTCTTACTGTCGCGTCGCAGTATATCTTTGAAAATATCATGTATGTTCGCAAACACATACATGACTTCAGGCATAACCGTGACGTTCACAAGTTCAACACGCGAAATAAAGATAAACTCGTAGTCCCAGGTCACCGTCTTCGTGAAGTAAGCACATCGTTCGTGGGGAACTGTATACGCTTCTACAATAAGATACCTACTAATATTGTCAATATATGCCATAATAAAGGGGAATGCCCATCTCTCCTACAAAAAAATGCCTGAGGTGTACAAGAACCAATTATACACCAAAATATGCTACGAAATTGTAAGTTCCGAAAACTTTTTTAGTGATTACTCAAAAACTTGGTGAAACGCTGTTATTTTTATGCAAATAGACAAAGACAATTTTCATCTCAAACTCTTTCAAAACGAATTAAGACGTTTAGTATGTTTACAAACAAAGTAGGTACACATAGGTAAGGAACATGAAAATAGTGGTTTCATGACTGGTTTAGGGTGAGGGCGATGACGGCGTAAGTCCACGGACTGGACGACAAGGAGGAGGTGGCAAGCGATTTCCCCATACATTACGTGTTATCTAAATTCACCGCCGTGCGGTGAGCGTCTCGTCCATGCAATCAAGAAAGAAATTCGCTCACTGCCCCGCCGCCCACTGTCGTCCAGTATGCGGCCTTGGTTAAGTAAATAAACAATAGTAGTTTACGTGACGGTTGCGTAATGACAGGCATTACAACATGAGTGTGGTTTATGAAACGAGCCGCAAGGCGAGTTTCATAATAGATGACACGAGTGTTGTAATGCCAATTACGCAGAGTCGCGTACAATACTTTATCTACACACATATTATAAGTACTCTAAGATGGGTTCAGAAGCCGAAAGGCAAATGACCTGCATTGCTACCAGCGCTACCTGTAACATATCTAAGTACCTACCAATTTCACCAAACGATGTTAAATTTAATCAATGTTAATCAATTGTTGTCTACTTGGATAAGCAGAATTTTCATAAGTGGCACAATAAACTCAACAAAGAAATGAACTAAATGAAATCAAATTACGACTTAGGACTACGATACGACGAATTGACAACAAAAATAGCGGCAAAAGAAACCTGTCATGTGTCACGAATATGAATGGTTTTTTTTTTAAATCATATGATAGACATACCTACTAATAAAGTCCCTATTCTCATGTCGTTCGAAATTCAAATATCCTACGATATTGTACTAAAAAATATAACGAGTTGACGTTCCAATTGATCCTAGAATTGGACCTATTTAAATTGTGTTAATTTTGGAACATGTTCCAAATTTGAAACTCATAACCTTACCAAAATCTATACTGTTATAACCATTACAGTACAAATTTTACCTACTACCACAGACAAGAAACTTTTCATAGTAAAATTAGTTGCAATAATGCTGGTCATTTCCTACGGGTTTTGAACGCATAAAAGAGGACTTACGATATGTGCGTAGATAAAGTCATTTTACAATTCTAATCATTTTCAATAGTTACAAGTACATCGTCCAAAAACTGTGCAGGAGGATAGATATTACTTTGGTACCTAGCCCAGCTTAAGTACCATATTATTGACATAATATGGGCACACGTGCCTACTGTTCGACGCCCCACAACACAATTACAGTATCTGTGCTGTATGGCCTGTCTTCCAGATAAGGAATTATTTACTACGATGTAAACAAAGTATACTTTTCGAGAAATATGTCTACTTTGTATTTTTCCTCTGAGAAGCCAACAGCTATCCGGCAGAGCTAAATATTGAATCAACTCATGGTCCATCTCCCTGCAAACTTCTATTTGGTATATTCCATTAGCCCTTCTATGCTCTCCGTAATAAGAACGAGCTTGTTTTATTTTAAGTTTATATTTTCAAAATCTAAAGGTTGGCTTTCATAATCTACAAAGGATGCAAAATCTTGTACGTGATTTACGGTAAATTGATGAATTGTATTTTCGTTATCCAAAACACAAATCTCATGCCATAAATTGGAATGTAAATGATGATTGCATATTTTGCAATTCTGTGGCACATAATACTTGTAGTCTTTAAATAACCACACTCTAAGGGAATATGGTACCACATGTCTATCTAACATTGTACATCTCGGAAAGAAACAATGACTTTGTGTGTCAACTGCACGTCTATAATCGGGCAAAGTAATGTTACTTCTCATAAGTAATATAGTATTATTATCTTCAGTTTGATCTGTGCCAATATTGTCATCGGATATGTCTCAACTCGCATCTTGGACAGAAGTGGGGGGTGACGCAGCTCGATCACATCGCATCCAACACGGGTGACAGATTAGATCTGTCGAACGTAGCTGCAATATATATAGAAGTATTTTTTAATACTGTTTTAATGGCATACTCTTTAAATCTAGTTTCGTTAAAAGATGCCATTCAAACGATGGATAGGCTGGGAAAAGCCAAAAAAAGAATTTACGTTTTAAAAAAATAACGAAAGACGCGAAAGTATGATTGTTATGGTATGTTATTTATATGGAAGTGACGTCTCACGCCATTTATAATATTGCAGATACGAGTAAACATGAGGGTAGGTCGAAATAAAATCGGTTGAGCGATGAATGTTCAAGTAAAACTCTATAAATAATGTGCATATTACTCCCATCATTATTAGACTTCAATTAAATGAGTATATTTATATTTAATTATAACATGTTTTTTGGCATATAGGTTATCTCTGTACATTTCAGGCATTATATGGGCATTCTCCTTTAAGTCCCGCATTAAGTGCTGCTTACTGGGAAAGGCATATTATACATATTAGGCATATTATTATACTGTCCTAGATGATAAGTAGTTTTAAATAGTGTGAGCTATTACTGAAATTAAGGTAACTTTTCTTTTTTTTGAAAAGTCATAATAGCTGAGCACTGGGCAGCGTTTATTGCAAAATGCCTTTAAGCCAATAATGACCTTATAAATATGTCTTTTTTTGTATTTTTTATTGTTTCTTGTGCGCAAGACACTGTAGAAATGAGAACGCATTGTGACGTTTCGCGCCGGAGAGCTAATATGTTTTGTCCGGCAGCATGAGCATGTCATGCTCACTCAAAGGTCTTTGCTTACGGCGGCGTCGTTGATCGGGTCCCGAACACATGGTTGAGGGAGGCAATGGCTGAGACGTGGCCATAGTGTCCTGGGCGACTAGGTCTGGCCCGATCGAGGATGTAGATGCAGAAGCGGAATGGTTTAGTGGTGCCTTAACTCGCCGATGCCAAGGAAGCGGCCCTTCCCACCGTGAGGTCAGGTGTACTGGTGGCTCCCAAAACTCCAACAGATGCGAAAAGACTGTGTAGCGGCACACCACCAATATACGCGTTGCAGAAGGTAAAGGGTTCGAACCCAAGAAAACGAGGACACCTGCTACGCGGCCTACCGGACAGCGTGAAAAACTTCCCAGACTGCCATTTCAAAGGGTAAGGCTAAGACTTCATGGGAAGAATGGCATGGGATCCTTAATCGAGACCCATGGGGAAGGCCATATCATAAGACAAAAACTCCACAGTTTCTGCAGCGAGGCGTGAGCACCCTCTTTCCTCAACGGGAAGAATGGACACCGCCACAAATGGTACGTAACAACACCAGGCAACGGGAAAATGAGCAAGTGGCACCCCCCGTGACTGAAGCGGAAATCGGGGCGGCCGTCCTGAGGCTTCGATCTAAAAACACCGCTCCAGGTATCCTAGGACGCGCCTTAGTACTAGCAATAAGCGAGTAAGAGGATAGAGTGAGGGCCCTGTTTATCGCGTGCCTAACTCAGGGTCGATTCCCAACCTGCTGGAAGACTGGCAAGCTCGTCTTCCTACGAAAACATGATCGTCCTGCCGACCAGCCGACGGGTTAACGGCCAATTGGACTACTAGATGAGGAGAGCAAGCTTTTTGAGCGTGTACTCGCTGCTCGCCTCGTCTAAAGTATGCATCCAGACCTAAATGATGCACAGTTAGGTTTCCGATGCGGTCGGTCAACCCTGGATGCAATCGCATGGGTCAGAGACCTCGCCAAAGATGTGGTTTCACGTCGTGGGGTCATGGTGGCAGTGTCATTGGTTATATCCAATGCCTTTAATACCTTGCCCTGGGAATACATTAAGGCGGCACTTCAGTACCATGGCGTCCCCCAGTACCTGCAGAAAGTAGTGGCAGACTACTTTGTCGGGAGGGCAGTAATTTACCCGACAAAAGACGTTTGGGGGAAAACATCAATGTCGTGCGGTGTACCACAGGGCTCGGGTCTCGGGCCGCTCTTGTGGAACATCGGGTACGACTGGGTGTTGCGCGGGGTTACTTTGACAGGAGTTGACGTAATTTGTTACGTAGACGACACTCTCGTCTACTTCCCACGGGAACACACATAGAGACGCAGTACTACTTGCCACAGCGGGGATGGCACAGGTGGTTCACCGCATTAGGGCACCGGGCCTCGAGGTTGCCCTCCATAAGTCAGAATCCTTAGACGAGTCTAATCATGGGCCACACAACTAGCCAGGTGGCTTGTTGCGTGGCATTTCAGGAACATAAATTACGGTTGGAGGAGCCTCCATTGCTATTAGGTTGACAATGAAGTACTTAGAACTTGTCGTAGGAGGTCCGAAGAATGGTTCCGACGCCTGACCCCAAAGGGGGTGGCTGCTGCTGGGGCTCTGGGCAGGATCTTTCCGAACGTAGGTGGCCAGGAGAGGCGTGTCGGCATCTGTACTTGGAGGTGGTGCGCTCCATGGCTCTTTACAGCGCTCCGCTCTGGGTACCCGTAATCAGGTTTTACTGCAACGTCCACAGCGGGCCATGGCACTAAGAGCTGCCCTAGCATTCCGCACTGTATCTTTTACGGTAGCGTGTTAGCTTGCTGGTAGTCTCTAGTGGAATTTTGAAGCCGAAGTTCTCTGCAGGTAGACGGTACAACTTGAAGATTTGGGACTTAGCCAAGAACTAGTGGATGCCGTTCGGCTCATCCTTCGAAAATGGGTAGAGCAAAAACATGGAGCACCGTCCTACCCCCTGACGCAGCTCCTAAGAAGGCACGGCTCCTTCGGAAAATATATTTCCAAAATAGGTAGGCAGGCAGGGAACCAACAGCAACGTGTCACCACTGTGGAGGATGTGCCAAGGACACAGCTCAGCACACGCGTAAAGAGTGCCCATCCTGGGCGGTGCCTCGCGCTGCTCTGTCCATGGAAATAGGACCAGACCTCTCACTACCGAGTCTCGCAAAAACCATCGTCAAAAGTGAAAATGCATGACACGCAGTAGCAACTTTAAGCGACGCAGTAATGTCGCTTAAAGGAGCGAGAAAATGATCGTAACTCGCTCCCAATAAGCCGCAGAAAACCAGGCAGGTGGCGGTTAGCACAAATGTCAAGCATCCATAATGGACTTCCTCTGAGTAAAAATAATAATAATAACATCCGATGGCTGAGATACGCGTCATACTCGTGAACGGGTGCTGTCTGTGTGGTCTGGTCTATTCAAGCTTGCAAATACCTGTTTTTCAGTTAGTTATCGTTAGTAGTTATCGATTATATTACTTTTAAGTATTATTGTATAATTGGATAAAATTATCTTCTGCTGGAGTTTTTTGCGGCGCTTCTCCTCCGCAATGATGGTCTTGTCCGAAGCGCTAGTAGATTCACTCCATATTACCGACGTGTAAAAGAGCCATCATATGGGCAATTTAGTGATAAATATTTTGAATTTTAATTTTAATTTTGAATTAAGTTATTCGTTAGTTGAAGTGTGAAGTGAAACCACACTATGAGCGACTAGAAAGACGCACCGTTATATTAAAAATAACGAATTATTGCATAACCCCATATAATTAAATCTATTCAGCAGTTCAGAAACGTCCTATTTTCAATTATATAAAAATATAGACTGTTCAACTCATTACTCATACCAATATATTGGCTTCGCACAGGATGGCAGAGACACACATTTAGCGTCATTCCTCTTCCAGTTTAGGTCAAGATTTATTAAAATAGAATTAAACTTCCTTCAACATTAAAAGTCTTCGTTAGTCTCACTAAAACTCAACAACGGCTGAACCGACTTGGCTGATTACTTTTCGGTTGTATTCGTTATTGTCAGGGCAAGGTTTGAATGAGAGAAAAAAAAACCACCGGGAATGTCGGAAATATGCAGCGGGCGAAGCCGCTGGCGGATCACTAGTCTTAGAATAAATTTTATTTTAACATATTGAAATTAGAATAAAATACAGTCTTAGATACGGTTTTTACATGTAACAAGAACTATTTAAGATCTTTGGCTTTAAACTAACATACTTTATTACAGGTTGACACGCCAAGCCCTGTGCGTTCAAGGTTTGATTGATTTATATTTCATTCCAAGAGTTTTGTTACTTTTAAACCGACTGTCGATGAAGGGGGATAATTTTTTGACCGGAGTGTATATCAATATACAGCTTTTGTATTCCATACGATCCAAAATTTTAACATACAATAGATTTGAGCAGTATTTAGAGGTGCAGTAATAGATTTTAACAAATACTTTCAATAATTAAGCGTAATGATTTTTTTAAGCTTTCCCGGCCAGCAATGTAATACAAATGTTGAGTTGACAATTTTGAAGGGCGGTTTAGTTTGTGGTGCGTCAGTCGTTTATTCGCGGATGCAACACGGACATCCAAATGCAAGGACTAATCGTCGAAAACAGATATCTTAGGAGAGTTAACCGTCGTGATTATGTTAATATTTTTAATTTTATTACACTTTTTGTTAACTTAATGTACCAATTTACGTTATTTAGGATTTTATCTAACTGCCCTTAAAATATAGGCAGAGGGATTGCACTGGGCGTGGCGCGCCGCCTGATTAACCTGCCCGCTCGGTCACACGGAGTGTGGAATTCAGTTCGGGGCCGGCAGCGACGGAACGAGCATGCGCACGCCACGATCTGCCGCCTTGAACGCACGGAACGGTCGTATCGCGAAGTTAATACTCGTAGTGTTATCCTGTGCACCTAGTGTTGAAATTAAATACAATGAAACGACGATCTACCAAATCACCATGTGCATGCCTATAGTATTTGAATAGTTCTCTCGATTTCTCTAGGATCCCATTACCAGATCCTTACGGGTTCAGAATGGGACTAACTGGAAAGTGTACTCTCTCAAACGCAAAAAGATTTTTTCAAATCGGCCCAGTCGCCTTATATTGCGGAACATAAAAAAAATAAACCCACGTAAGGTGAACCTCCTTTTTTGAAGTCGGCTAAAAACACATTGATACACCGCCGCAAGTGAGCGAACGACATCAGACATACCTTAATAATCTGTGCATCTGATCAGCTAAAACATTTTTTGACCTCATTGATGTATTCTAGGCGAGTGAAAATGACAACCCTAGCGCTACACGTGCCGCGTGCGAATGAATACAAGTTATATGATAGTAAGAGGGGCATAACGTAGGCACGTTTTTTATACCTAAACCGCGTTTTAGTAGGGGAGTGCAACTTCTGTACTTGTACTATTACTTATTCTGTGATATAGGATCGTATGGAATACACACGCTGTATATATATAAAAGCGTAAAACAATTTAGGCGACTAATGTCGGTAAGAAAAAATGTTGAGGTATAAAAATGTCGAAATGATGTTTACTGTCAAGAAATAAAAATGTATAAATGAAAATTGACGGAGTACATAAATTTCGATATGTAAAAAAGACCTACAAATGACGAAGTATAATAATGTCTAAATGGAATTAAGACGAGGAGGAATAATAAGGTACTCGTATAGATGGAACAGGGGCTAGGTAGGTTTAGGTTATTATTAGTATTGCAGCAGGCCCGGAGGGCCAAACCACCCAGAAATAGGAGCTCCGTCGACACTCTTATTTCAAATTAGACAGTGTCGAGCTCCGACTTCTGGGTGGTTTGGCCTTCCGGGCCTGCTGCAAAACCTGTTATACCTTATTATACCTCCTCGTCTTAATTCCATTTCGACATTATTATACTTCGTCATTTTTATATTTTGTCGTTATTATTACTCGATATTTTTATACTTTGACTTTTTTATTTTTGGAATATGGGCATTATTATACCTCGTCATTTATCAATATAGACATGGTCGCCTAAAGCGGTAGAAGTTAAAACTGACTCACTGGATTATATATAAACGTACAGCCGAAACTACTGTACCTAGAAATTTGAAAGTTGGTACAGGGGTTCTTTCATGATGTAAGTGTAGCACTAAGAAATATTTTTTTTGGAAATTAACCCCCACAGAGGTTAACATAGAGGGGGGTAGCGGGAAACTAATTCTACGCGTATGAAGTCGCGGGCGTCCTCTAGTCTAGTATATTTCTTAATGCGAGTGTTTGAAAATGGGAGGTAGGGCACTTTTCCTAGGGACAACTATCTGTTTTGGGGCAAAGGAGCAGACAAACAGACTGATATCTGTGTTACTAAAAAACCCATTTGTTCTATACATATTTTAAACTCTTGTAAAATTCCTTTAGAGATTTTTTTATGAAATGAATATTTTAACAGTAGCGATTTGATGTATTTGTGACAATTTTATTTATGTTATTAAAAAATTATACTCTTTCATCGAGACTGATATTTGTAAATAATTTTAATACTAGAAACAATAAATTCCTATAATTTGCTTTTGGAATATGTCGTTTCCTTAACCCTTTAATCGGTTAGGGAAACGAAAATTTCTGGCTATTTTAAAATCTACTACTTAAAATGACCACGTACAACTGATACTTTTGTATTTTTTATTTATACTGTTTCGCGTGAAAAGTGAATTCGAATGGAATATAATTGTTTACCATTTTCACAGAAATTATGTTGATAGCGGTGCTTCAAATATTAATCTGGTAATTTATGACACGAGTACAATGTACCTACCTTCTAATTATTTTATACCTAAATGATATATTTTTTTAAATAATATGAACTACAAAAACCGATTTATATTTGTTTAGAAAGAAGATGGAGCCACACAAATGCATCTGCTAAAACTTTTGAAAAGTTTAGTTTTGTCCCTTAACAGGTAAGAGTCCACTGAAAACGCCTTAAAAGTTGACCCAGGTACCATCTATACACCTGACTTATTATTATATTTTATACTACATCATTACTATCCATTAAACAACAAAATATGCAAAAAAATAAAAATAATTTATGTAGCGACACCATCTTGTCAAAAACCCAAAGAGAATCCACCAAACGCTGTTGACCACTTAACAGACAATTAGAGCGTTAACAGCTGTCAAAATATATGAACTAACAGTCGATTAACATTGAATAATTTTGACATCGTTTGGTGGAATTTACCTAATAATTTTTGAATTTTTCAAAACAAAACGCACATTGATGACCGTAGGTTTTCGTTAAAAAACCGGTTACTCTTTTTACACGGCTGCCGAAGGAGGAGGGTAGTATGTTTTTTTTCAGCATCTATTATGCGTATGTAATAAGTATGTACTTATGTTTGGTCCATTGCGGCGCTCTAGAAACTAAACGCGTGGGCCGATTTTAATGAGTCTTATGTCAATCGATTCGCCTGAATCTTGTGAGTGTCACTAAAGATATAACGTAATCAAAATGCAATATGGCGGCAACCAGACGCCTGTTTGTAACAAGGAAAAAAAAAGTCGTCGAAAAAAAGATTCGTGGGGTATCATTACAAATGTATTTCAAAATCATGTTGCGGCATTTTACATCATGTTTCATTTTTAGGGTTCCGTACCAGAAGGGTAAAAACGGGGCCCAACTACTAAAACTCCGCTGTCCGTCTGTCTTTCACGGGGCTGTATCTCATATCATGAACTGTGATAGCTAGACAGTTGAAATTTCACAGGTGATGCATTTCTGTTGCCGCTACACAAATACTAAAATCATAATATAATAAATATTTAAGGGGGGCTCCCATATAACAAACCTATATAATATAAATAACGGCAACAGGTAGACGCTTTAAATATTTACAGAATATTGAGTTCTATGTTTACTTTAAAAACAGTAAAAAAAATCACCAATTAATTGTGCAACGTCTTTAGAAATTACGGACCAGAAATGTCATCATCATCATCCAGTCAAGAAGAATTAACGCCTAACTCCAGAATGGAGAAGAAAGCAAAAGAGGTGATAAATCTTTAGCCGCCTAAATCTAGTGGTATTTATTCAAAAACATACCAAACTTTTATTGATTGGAAATGTGGGAAACAAATAACATCATTAATGTTAGATTAACGATAGTAATAATAAGATACCTAATTGTTAGTTTTAAGTGTTAGAAACTTTTTTATAATAAATGTTGTAATTTTGTTTAGAACGTCGTTTTTTTTCTCGCATTCAAAGTGAAAAGTAAAGTGTTTAACGCGAGACTAAACAACCATAATGACACTCGAACTACAGCCACCCTCGCCTCGGTCGCAAGCTCGCTCGCGTGGCTAAATATCTCGTGTCATTATGGCTTGTCTTAGTCCCTTGTTGAACAATCTACTATTATTGTTTCCTGGCCGCAACTGATTTTTTAAAATTAAAAGTATTTGTTTCCGCAAAGTCAGTGTCATCATTTATTGTGTGTTACTAGTAGAGAGTATATTGTAACCTATATAATTCTTTCTAGAGTTATGTGTAGTTGATCGCGGAGAGGTAAAGTTTTATTGCACAATGGATTCGAGTACTATTATCATGTGAAATATCGTAGCAACCAAAACAGTTTATGGAAATGCATGAATTACAAAACAAGAAAATGTTGTAGAACTATCACTATTAACCAGGTAAACAAGCTGTTATATTTATCACATTAAATTTGGTTTCGAGTATTTGAGTAACTTCTGTGAGTCGTGTCTGTAATGTATCATGCAAATGTTAAGGGGACCTTACTTAGCAAATGGTATAATTTTATTAATACTACGTATTGTATGCTGCTACACTACACTAATTTATTTATTTTTTAATCTAAGATCAAGATCAAGTGGTGAGGTGTAAAGAACATTCTGCATTCTGTATACCTGACGTAAACAAATCAGAGATAAATAAAATAATCACAAATACTTTTAAAACTGCGTCTATGGAGGAAACAATTCGTGCTGTATATAAATCGGCAGCGTTGTCTTGTAAAGACAAAGGTTTACATTTAATACAAGAATTATCATCATATTCAAATGTGAAGTCGGTGATGTACAGAAGGCGACGAAAGAGGGTAGGAGTAACCTAAATGGCATTTACTGCCGCGGAAGATGTTGTGAGACCACCTGATTATGAACATTTAATACTCGCAGATTATAAGGATAACAAAACACGCATCATGATTTTTTTGCATTGAAGTTGGTGGAAATGGAAATGCTATGAAAACTGAAAAAGTTTACTTATGTGATGGAACATTTAAAAAATGCCCTAAGCCCTTTTTACAGCTTTATGTAATTTTTTGTGACATTGGGAGCAGTGAGGATGCCCATAAAGTGGTACCAGTTATATATGCACTTCTGACGGACAAAAAGAAAACAAGTTACAGTAATATGTTAGAACTGATTAAGAAACAAATTCCAGAATGGACACCAAGTAGTTTAGTCATAGACTTTGAACAGGCGGCAATAGGGGCAATCAAGGCAACATTTCCAAAAAAATATCATCACGATTGTTATTAGGTACCACTTCCGTGAGAAGTTGCGGAGGAATGGAAAGAAATTAAGGCTGACAAACACCTACTCAAAAAAGATTGTGGGCCTCTGCAATAAATTGCTACTGTTACCCGCATGTAAAATAGATGAGGGATGGAACTATGTTCTAAATGAAATAATATCGTATAACTCAAAAATAAAACTATTCATCAAATATTTCAAAACGTTCTGGATGCCAAAAAGCAATACATGGTGTTGCTTTGCAAAAAGACACCGCACTACGAATATTTGCGAAGGCTGAAATGCCCAGTACAATGGCAGTTTTAAAAAACGGACACCTTTTGCCTTTCTTAAAGTAATTAAACTTGACTCCGAATATCGCACCGTATCGAAGCCTCAAGAGAAATGGAAATCATCTGTGCTGCAAAGAAACCTTTACATACAACACGTGCAAATGCAACTCACTATGGGCGACATAAACGTCCCGCTTTTCTTAGAAAAGTTACGACAGTAGTTTTAATTTATTTATTAATTTTTTCCATAAATACGTATGCGGTTATTGTTTTTTTGTATTTTTCGAACTAATAAAACAAACAATCGACGGGTACGGTTTTTTAGTAATGGAAGTAACGCCGAGTGTCACACTTGAATTTTTTTCTGGTACTGGTGGGATAAATCAGTGCCATTTGTATCATCAATAGTACTGCCCAATGGTACAGGTGGTCCGGCGGGCCTTTTAAGTGCGTGGCAAGATTTTATTCAAAGTGGACGAAAGCATTGAGCTATACTATTTATGCCTATTTCCACCCAAATATTATTTTTCTTTGTTTTTCTTCATATGTTATTCGTTTCCTAAAAGTTTACGATAGCTATCAACTAGTGATAATTACTTTTCCACGTCCGTAGTCGCTCGCTTGTTGAACTTGAACTGACCGGAATATTTCACCGCGCCGCGCCGCTGACTAAATAGCACTAACGGCAGCGACCCGACGCGGCGCAACGAGGTGCTGCATAAATTATTATTTTGGACCGAATATTCCGTGGCCCGTTGAGCCGCGCCGCGCCGCGTTGCTTTAATGCTGTTTGAATGATATTCGGCCGCGCCACACCACGTCTTTCCGCCCTGCGCCTCGCAAATGCAACTCAATAAAGAAATGACATTAGAATATTTTAGAGTCCTTGATTATTATAAGCTGATTATGTCAACCCCACAGGAATGCCTTCATAAATGCTTTGCTGCTTACGTATTCAAAAATATATATATATTCATAAATTTATTACAGGAATCACCGCACCATTAATGAAAAAAAGGTAAATGTATAACAACCTACTTACTTTTCTCAGGTATCATAAATTTACCTTATTACGCTAAATATAGAATGAATTTGTCAAATTTCACAGTTTTGGTAATATAATTGAAACAAACGATAGCAGTTGCAATGAGCAATGAATCACAACTAAAAATCGTTAGCCAAAATATAAATATGTATATAAATATTACCGCTTAATCAAATTCACCACAACTTGACACCATCAAAGCAAAAATTAAACCTAACAAGAATGTCATATAAAAATAAAAGCATAAATAATTACATAACGCCAAAGAGTCGGCAAACATCCTGCCCCTTGTGCAGAGCTGCACAAACTCGCTCAACTGGCCCGAGCCGATCATTGGCATCCAGAGCAACCAGTAATTTTTCAAGATATCTGCTGACGTTCGAAGGCGATGAAAGTCGAACGCGGACTAAACGAAGCCGCGTAGAAAGCCGACTTAAAGCTTGTCCCAGAAAAAAATGTCGTTTACACAAGCAGAGATTGTCTTAAAAGTTTAAATTAACAAGGTTTTAATAATAATGTCATTTGTAAGACACTGGCCTTTGCTAATATTTCTTAAAAAATAATAACGAAATTCAAAACATTTGTAAAGATGTCGTCTGCACAAGAAAAGCTGCATGAAAATATATTGTACAAATACGTCGAGTACGGAGGCAATTCTGCGAAAAAAGTAGCATTGGAGCTGAATACATCTATAAGAACCGTTCAAAGGGTGCTAAAGCGGTTCAGGGACACTGGTGGAATACGGCGACGGCCTGGAAGCGGTCGTAAGAGTGGGTTTGTCGATGGGGAAATCGAGAAGAAAGTCATAGCTGCTTTGCAAAAGAAGCCAACCCTTTCCGTAAGAGATTTGGCTAAAAAGTTTAAAACAACGAAATCTACAGTGCAACGAGTGAAGAAAAATAATCACATAAAGTCTTTTAAACAAACTAAAGTGCCGAATAGAAATGCCAAGCAGCAAACAGAAGCAAAAACCAGATCACGAAAACTATATTCAAAATTAACCACAAAAAATTACTGTATAGTTATGGACGACGAAACCTATTGCAAATTGGACTTTAAGTCATTACCAGGGCATCATTTCTATTCTGGAACCGACAGAAAAACTGTCGATGATGAGTACAAGGTTATCAAAACTGATAAATTTGCCAAGAAAGTTCTCGTGTGGCAGGCCATTTGTTCGTGTGGCAAACGCAGTACCCCATATTTCGCTAAGGGTACTGTTAATGGCGACATTTACCTGAACGAGTGTCTGAAAAAACGACTCTTACCGTTTATAAGACGACATAAAAAGCCTGTTCTGTTCTGGCCTGATTTGGCCACGTGCCACTACACAAAGAAAGCTATAGAGTGGTATGAGACCAACAACATCGAATTTGTGGAAAAAGACCATAATCCTCCCAATTGCCCTAAGTTGCGGCCCATTGAGAAATACTGGGCTAACATGAAGCAAAAACTCTTAAAACATAAGACTAATGCAACGTCAGTTGATAACTTCAAGCGAAAGTGGAACGAAGCTTCGAAACTAATCACAGATTCAGATGTACAAGTCTTGATGGCAGGGGTGAAACGTAAACTGCGAAGATTCTGGATGAATAAAACTTTGTAAAATAATAAAATATAATTTTGGATATTGAATGTCTTTTTAATAATACTACGTCTAAAACAACAGGTAGTTCCTTTTCGTTTACCATACTTTTAGGCAAATCAATAAACGACATTTTTTTCTGGGACAAGCTTTAGAGTGATTTTTGACACACGAAGTACGAACACTCGCGATGTCTATTTACATTAAGTTTTGTGCCCCCAGTCTGTTTCCTAATTTGACTGACCTGTTTTTAAATATTGTTTGACTAAATAACCTCATGTCTCATGTCTCATGTAATCGCATAAACATTGGGTGGGAAAAAAAGTAATATGTAAGTTAGCGAATTTTTTGTGTTGCCAAGTAATTATATGTCTTCTTCGAACTGATTTAGCATTATTAAACGTCACCTAGGTAACGACAATATTTTTGCCGTACATAACACGTACGTAGGTCCTTCGAGCTTGAACTTGTTGAAAATAAAAATTGTTTCTTATTTCCAATTATGAGAATCAGAATCACCTTTTAAGTATAATGATACAAGTGACATACGAATCGTTACATTAATAATGTCTGAGATAAAAACTATAAAACTATAACAACAATTTTATAAATTTTAGAATACGCAAGTGGAGTTGGCTCAAGCAGTAAAAAGGTATTTGGATTATAGACGTAGCGAACATAGTCAAGGTGATGGGACACGTCGAGCCAGTGCTGAGGATAAAAATGAGCAAGCTGAGGGTTCTAACAAAGAAGAAAGACTTGGGGAAATTGGAAAACACAAACATGACTGGTTCTGGGAATCAAAAGTATGATAAAATTTAAAATATACAATAGTTAATTAAAAGTAAAGCCAACAAGGCAAGATAAAGCATGTTATAGTAAACAGCTTACACAGGTATTGTATACATGGATGTGATTTAAAATAAATAATATTTGTCACATTTAATTTACTATTACTTAGTTCTTAAAGGGCAACTGTAACATATCATTAGTGTTTATATAAATGAATTTAAAGGAAAAAAATATTATTTTTTGATAAAGACTTTATTCAAAGCGATACGCATAGGAAAGCGACGTATCGGTTTAGTATAGTGTCGGCAATTAGTAATACCTTATCTAATAAATTTCAATTGTTATGTTGCAAATTTTAGGAGTGAGTTACTAATAAAACAGTGTCTCTCTTTAGTTATGTCACTTCGCCTACTTTTTCTAATTTGTCAACGCATTCGTATTTTTATTGCATTGGCAACACTAAAATATTTCTGACTGGCTGATGGTCGTGTCCCCGACATGTTTTAAAAATAATGTAAAGTAGTCAGTCGTGTTTTCGGATCGTGTACATTTTACATTTTCGTTATAAAAATACTAAACTCAGTTTTTGCAGGGTAAGTATTGCCGATTTATATAACTAAATATATATATTATTCATATATTAAGCGATTTACATACGTAATTTTATAATTCACAAAACATTGCTTCTTTTTACACTCTTTTGAGGTCAGTCTTCATTAACTTTTTCATTGAATTTCGTTACTTAACGAAAAGTAAAAGTAAAGCTATGTGTACATTGAGTCACCTCGTTCTTTGACTGCTAAATGATACATAACAAATAACAAATAAATAAAAAATCTGGAAAGAAGGCCATTTTATAAACGTGACAACTGTTAGGTTTCGTTGCAATTTACCAATAATGTTTGATTCACGTTAAGGGCGTGAAAGGCAACTAAGGTACTTACGACTGCCATGATAATTAGAACGCTTATAAAATAACATAAAATAACCGTACCTACTAATCTTTTATCTCAGCCCCCCCTGTATAGTCTTGAATAATAGTAATTATAGTTTTCTTTCTAGAAATGGCTCCAAAAACAGCTACTGAAAGGCATAAAAAATACAGAGAGAAGTTAAAAAGGGAGAACCTACATAAATATGAAAAATAATAATTGAACATTTAGAAAAAGTAGAAGAAAATATTAAAAGGAAACCCAAAGGCTTACAGAGAAAGAGAAACAGGAGCATCTCGAAAAATGGAGGAAGATAACCGCTGCTAGAGCTGAAAAAATAAGAAAATGGAACACAGTAATGAAAAACGATAATCTATCTACATCGCAAGTTAATCCTGAAACCAAAAATAGTGTTACATAAAAAAGGAGCCGAATACAAAAAGTGATTGAAAAAAATATAAAATAAAAATTTGGAACGCCAATGTTTTTGTTATAAATGTCAACTGTTAATTCTTAAAGAGAAATGACATGATGCAACTAAATCCAATACATAATTGTTCATGGTGAACCTGCTAATAATATTATCATCGGAACTGCTAACAGAACCCGGTTAACGAAAATGTTTTTTTTGGATGAAGTTTTACCAACTATATCTACCGAAGAAAATTAAAGGTGAAAAAAGAACCACTATTGTTAAAGACTGTTACAGATTCACTAAAGACAACGTATGAAAATGCAGACACTAATGAAAAGAAAAAAGTTTTAAAAATTTGCTACTAATGAGATAGCTAATAAACATAATAAAAAGAAAAATCACGAATATTCTCGGACTTAAGGGAAGAGTTAGAATTATAAACAAAAGACAAAGGGTCTGGCCAGTCTGCTATGTATAACCGCCCCTGGCTGAATATGAAAACTGAATATGCACGTTTATTTGCCTTATTGTCAAATATATTTTTACTGAATATTGAGCTTTAAATACTTACGATTGGCGAATAATTAAAAAAAAAACAGTTTTTATTCATATTGGCCAAACTACTTTATCGATTGACACGTCCTTCGAATATTTTATACAAGTATTTAAGATACATTTAAAAAAAAATTAGTCCCACTTTTTTTTTATAATAGGGACACAGGGGAAATGCCTTCCGCACGACTGGGAACGGAGGACCCAGACAGTGACGGGCTCGCACCGCCTAAAACCCCTGTGCTCCACATTCCAATATGTCCGATATTTTTCTTCGGACTTTTAATTCTTTTTCTTTTATTTCCTTTTATATTCTTTTTCTTTTTATCTTGTTTACATTTTATTTTCTTAACTAGCATGCACATGTACAGTGTTTCATTTAATACCTGCATGCTAAGGTTTAACAGCTGAGAAATGTTTAATCTAAGAATTAATTTAATACTTATGGCAGTAGCGCCCTGAGAAACATTAACAAAACGAACAAAGTAATTAAAAGCAATATGTCAATATAATTCAAGGATTTATTTAACGGTAAAAATAATGTTAATAGAATATAAAATTTAAAAATGTCAGTTATAATCCGAAAAAAGCAATAACAAAAACTAGAGAGTTCGCATTAATAATTCACAATATAATGTACAAATAAATAGCAACAATAATTAACAATGTCTAACAATGTCTAATAATATCAACAATATCTGGCCCCATTTGCCCTTGCAGCCCTGCGGACGACCCCAGTGGCGAAGACCAGGAACAGTGGACGGCTCAGGTTGCTGCCTATTATGAGCCGGACATTTTCCTCATTTTACTCCCATTCTGTGCTCGCAATTGAAACGGTCGATAGCATATCTGGGACAGTGGAACAAAATATGGGGTACTGTCTCCCTCGACTCTCCATCGCAAGCACAGAATGGTGTATCGGCCAATTTAAACCTGTGAAGGTACTCCCTAAAGCCCCAATGCCCCGTTAGCAATTGCGCCAGGATGTTGTTCTTTGGCCTTAGGGAACACAGGACCTTGTGCGCCCTCCTAAAGTCGCCGAAGAAGACTCTCGTTAGGGCCCCCGTCTCAGAGGTTGTGAAGCGTTCCTGTCATTTGTCAAGTGTGGTCTGGCGAATCAGGCGTTTTGCACACGACAGTGGGAACTTGTCGTATGCCGGGGCCTGCTTGTTTTTGAGAGCGGCGTTCTTGGCGAGCTCATCCGCTCTCTCGTTGCCGGCTATTTCGACGTGTGCCTTAACCCAGTAGAGGTTGATGGGCGTTCCCTGATTGGTTGCACTCCTCAAATTTCTTCGAACCTCGGCTGCGATAGGGTTAAGGCCACCCTGGTCAGAAATAGCCTCGAGAGCCGAGCAAGAGTCGCTCAGAACGCTGGCCTCTTTTCCCATGGCCAGTGCCATGGTCGTCGCTCTCAAAAAGGCCACCATTTCCGCCTGATAGACCGAGCAGAAGGCCTCCAACCTGAAGCTGACAGACCTGATCTCCCTCCCCCCTCCCAGAAGGATACGGCAGCTCCAACCCTGCCCTCTATCTTGCTTCCGTCGGTGTAGATGGCCACGGAAGTCCCATCTATCAAGTCAGCCTCCTCCTGCGATTTTGCCGCACCGAAAGAGACCTGGCTCCTTGCTGCCGGATGCGGCAGCGTAGAGGGGTGGACTCGGCGCTGCAGAATTCGGCCCGGGAGTTCTGGCAGCCCTTTTACTCGTTTCACCTCATAGAGGTCCAGCTGTTCTCGTAATCGGAGGTCGAGAGGGATATTCCGGCAAGCAATATACTGGCAGTTGCTGAGACTGTGGAGTGCACTTTGGCTATCTTGATAGCAAAAACCCTTGTGATCCTCTCTAGTCGCTTTCGTGCATAGGCTCGATCCGCCACCTGCGCCCAAGCTCCCGCCGCGTAGAGGACAGTGGGCTCTGCGACTGTCTCGTAGATTGTCCTCAAGATGTCTGAGTTGAGCCCCCAGTTAGCTCTTGCTGCTCTGGCAACCATCCTGAACAACCCGGCTGTCTTAAGGGATAGTTCATTCAGGTGCGGCACAAAGTTGAGGCTCCTATCGATGGTGAGGCCCAGGATCTT
Organism: Acleris sparsana; assembly: GCA_923062465.1. Taxonomy (NCBI): domain Eukaryota; kingdom Metazoa; phylum Arthropoda; class Insecta; order Lepidoptera; family Tortricidae; genus Acleris; species Acleris sparsana. Next base: position 43,178,390 of record OV281285.1, on the reverse strand, counting down.
GATGGAGTCCGAGAGGACCACTGCAGTGCCATCCAGGACGAATTCAGGCAGGTCGTACTTCAGTCTCCTGGTGATTAACACTGCTTAGGTTTTGTGCGCCGCAAAACGCATCTTGTTCCTTGCGCCCCACTTTGTTACTCTCTCAAGCGAATCATTCACCCTGGCATTGAGAGTCTCCGTAGTGTCCGCCTCGGCAAGAACAAGAATATCGTCTGCGAACGCTTGCACGTGCGCAGACAGCTCCTCAGTATCAAACAAAAGGGGGCCCCCTATGGATCCCTGTATACACCCTCTGCTCGTCTCCCGGGTGACAGTCTCACTCTGGTAGTTCAGCACTATTCCTCTGCCGTGCAGGTAGCTGAGGAGAATCCTTAGAACCTGTGGTTCGGGGTTTCGCTTCTGGGTTTCCCTTATAATGGCAGGCCACCAGGCATTGTCGAAGGCCCCCTCAATGTCCAAGGAGACAAGCACCACTAGCTTTCTCTTCGACAGACCCCGTTTAACCAGGGTGATAGTGTCGTAGAGGGCGTCCTCAGTACTAATCTGCGGGAGAAACCCATACTGTTTCCGGCTGAGCTAGTTTTGGTTACCCAATTGCCAGCCCAGCCTGTTAAAGATAAGCTCCTCCAGCACTTTTCCCAGGACAGGGAGGAGTCCAATGGGGCGGTATGCCTTTGGCACAGCGTAGTCCAACCTCCCGGGCTTGGGGATCACCTTTACGATCGCCCTCTTCCAGATCCTCGGGAAGTACCCCTCCCTCATGCATACGTTGAAAAACACCCCCAGGACCGGGCTTGCGTTATGCGCCCTGTGACAGATGTCTGATGTCAGGCCATCCTCGCCTGGAGCCTTCTTAGGGTTCATACTCTTAAAAACCGCGTTTATTTCCTGTAGGGTGAAGGGTGTGGTAGGGTCCACAGTCTCCCGGCCCATCTGGTGCCTAAGTGCACGCACTGCTGCCCTCACGTCTATGTGATCCGGCGTATCTTCCTCCGGGTCATCATCGGGATAAAATGTGATCGCCAGCAGCTCAGCCGACTCTCTGGTGCTGAGGACCCCTACCGAGTTGGGCGATCTGAGGAGCTTCTCCTCGCCAGCTCCTAGAGCACCGCACTTCTTAATTACCCGGTAGGTGCGCTTCCACATGTTTTCTCTGTCCCTCTCTCTCTGGTACAGAAATCCCTCCAGCTGGAGGTGAGAGTAGCTTCTATAGCCTTCTTGAGCTCTTCACGCGCCTCGCAGTACTCCAAGATGGCAAAAGGTCTGCGAAGGCGGTTGGCACCCCCTATCCTTCGCCTTAGAGTCCTTACTCTCTTCTTTTGCTCCTCCAACTCTTGGGTCCACCAGGTGCTCCTTCTAACAGCGGTTCTCAGGGGGAGCTCTGGCATTGCCGACAGGCTTGCCGCCACCAGCGAGTCCGTGAGCCGCACAGCCTGGTCCTCCATGGCGTCCCATGAGGCCGCTGTCCGAACGGCATCCGTGGTGAAGCCCTTGCTCCGGAACTCCGACCGGAGCGACTCCTCAAACTTCCGCCAATCGGCTTTTTCCGGTACAAATCTCCTCGTGCTGATTCTGGATACAGAGCCGTGCGTACCGTGCGCGTAATCGAAGAAAATCACCCTTTGGTCGGACAATCCCGAGGAGTCCTCATACACCCTCCACCCCTGAATCCCGCTGAGCAGGGAGTCTGAGCATGCTGTAACGTCAACAATGCTGGTGTACAGCTTCCCCCCCTGTAGGTGTGGAAGGCGGGTGTTCGCCCCTGGTTAAGGACGTTGAGGTCGTACTGCGCCATGAACTCCGTTATCTCCGCGCCCCTTCGGTCCTCAACCTCGCACCCCCACCAGTGACTGGCAGTGTTTAGGTCCCCGGCCACTATGAGGTCCCCAGTGTCCAGCCTCTCAACAACGCCGCGCAGCGCCACCAGCTGATCCTCGACGCCAACAGTGCCCTCAAAATAAAGCCCCACCAACCAGAGCCTCCGCGTTCCAATTGCCAGGCAGGCCGTGGCAATATTTTTGGTGACCAGGTCAGGATTCACCGTTACGACGAGGTTAGGGTCGAGAATTACCACCGCCGACTTAACAGGGTCCTCCCCCCCAGCCAACTGGACCACTCTGTGCTGGCTGGTCAGCTTCCCGGAAGAGCCGATGTAAGGCTCCTGAAGAAATAGGACCTGAACTCCTCGCCACTCCGCTGACCGAAGAAACTCCTGTGTCGTGGTTCGGGATCTTATTTACTTGCAAGTTAGCGACACCTACCATATTTTGATATAATATTGTTACGCCGATGTGGTACGGCGTTTCATTACCCACTAAGAGCGAAGGAGACAACACTATTGGGAATGAGACAGCGATACGCAGGACATTCCAGACCCTTGCGCCAAGGACGTCGCCATTGTTAACGGAGCGAGCAGGTAGCAAGGCGTAGAACAATACAGAAACGAATAGTCTCGGTCGTCCTCGGCGGAGCAAACTACGTCGATCTTTCCGGAAGATTTGGTGGATGGAAGACGTTCTGGAATAACTTGGGAGCTATAAAAGGCGGACCGCGGTTGTAGGCAGTCAGTCTTTACTTGGAAAGCGAACAGTGCGATCAAGAGCGGCCCGAGCGATCTAAGTCTAAGTCTTCGAAGTTTTTGTGCGATAATTGTTTATAACGGTTTAAGTGAGTGCGTAATTAAAGTCTACTTTTGATTATCGGTGTTTTAGTGCATTTCTATCAGTTACCTACCCCCACGTACGTAACAATATACACAATTTAATATTCTATTTTTTTTCAAAAGTATTAGTTTGGATCAGCAAAGTGGAAATAAGCTATTTGTGTAGGAGTGGTATTCAAATTGATTCCGTAAACGTAAACAGAGAAAGTAAGTTGTTCCACCGTGTTCTAAATTCAAAGACTTTGAAATTCGAAATTTTGAATTTCGAACACGGCGGGCTTCTTATTTAAATCTTGCTTTTTATTAAAATTTTAGAATGTATCTCTGTGGATGTTATTGGCATCTTCTTAAAAAAGAAAAATGGCGGGAACGAGAAAAATGTTTTCATCGGATGATTCAAAATTAGTTGTAAATAAAAAACAGTTTTAAACAAAACGATTGTTTCAAAAACGTGTTCCGACGTTATACAAAATAGTGTACGATGTAATTGTTGATAAAATGAACAGATGGACAGAAGATTATTTGAAAAATAGTCACCATTCCCTGCCGAATAACGTAAGCCTCAAATTCATATTTTCTTTACATCTTTTGAGAATTGATGTAGAAGTAATTAATCTACATAGTAAATCATAATTTTCAGTTGGATGTAGTCAAATGCAAAGTGTTTGAGCAAGTAAACCTGCGGAAATATATGCAGGTCGCTTTGTTTCGTAGCTGCCTACCCAACGATGAAGTATTTCTGGAGGAGGAAGGAATCGGACTTTTGAAAATATGCTCAACATGTGGCACAAACCGTGAGGAAGATTATACAGTTACATTAAGTGATTTGTACTGTAATTTTTGTGCGGGAAAATTATTCTACAGACATATGCACATTTAAAGTGCAACTTCTAGTACCTATTCAATAATAATTATAAGTAGATAAATATTGATAGGTTACCTAATCGTTTGTAATAGATTTACAAAACGTAAGTGCTATTCATAAAGTATGTCAGCGTCCAATGAATCTATTCGTAATTACAGTAGTTGCAAAAAACAGTTTTGTAAAACAAAAGATGTGAAAAAAAACTTTACTGTCTTCTGCCGATGTAAAATTCTATTCACATTCTTTATTGCAGACCTTTAAAAATGGTGATATTTTATGTTCATGTTGCCGCACGAAAGCCTACCGTAATAAGCAACCAATTGTGCCCTCAAATTACCCTTACATCAACGGACTACTCTCAGCGATTCAAGCAGTGAAACTGAAGTCGTCACATTTAATGTTAGTAGTCGATGCTCAGTTGAGAGGATAGAGTTACCACTTCAACGAACACTGTCTACTCACAGGTACTGCTTCATATGCCATTCTAAATCAAACAACTTACAAACAGTACCTAAAAAGGCAAGATTACTAGTTTACTCTAAACGAAATATTTATATTCCAACAGAAAATAGATGCTGCTCATCACATTTAATTAATGGTCAATTCTATCAACATGATTTAAACCTGATCGAAGTCTATTCAACCACAGCCGCCGTAAATGTTAAAGAGATAGCAGAGCTATTTGGTTGTTTAGTCACTGAAACACAGCTACCTTTAATTGAGAAAAATATTATTAAATCTGTCTCCGATGACCATTTTGCAATTTTAACGGGATTTACTTGGGAACATGTTAATATTAATAAAAATGAATTGCACTCTTTACAATAAAAACGTGACATTATACAAGCTGTTGTCATTTTTTAAATCAAACTACGTACTGGCAATAGTAATAGACTAATCGGTACTATACTGCAGCTCTCTAGATACCAAATAGTGTCAGAATATGTGACTAATGTTATTGATTCCCTTGAAAGAGACGTTCTTCCATTTGAATTTGGTGTCAATGCATTTAGTCGCCAATGGCTTATTGACAATCACACAACGGAACTGGCAAAAAAACTTTTCAATGTCGAGAATGTTTTGATACTCATTTGTGATGATACATATATATACCACCGAAAAAGTTCCAATAATGAGTATCAACGAAAATCATATTCCGGTCAGAAAAAAACACAACAGATGGTTTTATAGTCGACATGTTAGGACCTTTCCACGCTACTGAGAACGATGCAATCATTATACGAAAAGTTATACCCGGTTTGATAAATCTTATTAGACCTGGTGACAAATTTGTCTTAGATAGAGGCTTCCGGGATGTAGTAGGTTATTTAGAATCTAAAGGTTACCGAGTAATGATGGCCGCTCTAAAATGACAACGTAAACAGCTGACCACCGAAGAAGCCAATGAGTCCCGGTATGTTACAAAAGTTCGTTGGGTCGTGGAAGCAGTTCATGGTGCCTTAAAACAAAAATATAATCAACTAGACCAGACATTTGATAACAAGATGCTTGATAAAATACAAAGCTTGTGCCGCATAACTTCATATTTTTTGAACCGTTTTGGAAAATCTTTAATTTCGGACCAAAATATGACCACCGCTATTTTCGAGAGAATGAGCATATAAAAATGCGATCAAAATATTTTAGCTGCCATAGTGGAAGAAAAAGAGTTATTGCGAAAAAAACTTCCTTTTCAAAGCATTTCAGCGAATGACGTCTCAGATTTTCCGAAATTAACGGAGTACGATATGAAACTTTTATTCACAGGCAGTTATCAATACGGCCAAGCCATTTCATACTTAGCCGAGGTTTTGGATGAAACAGGGAATTAAAACATGGCATATGTAAAAGACCAATCAAATATTTTTAAAATATGTATACAATCACGTCACATATCAAAAAAGCAATACAAATGTTTTATAATGTATAATCCAGATAAAAGTGATATAGATGCAATTGAAAATTATTGCTGTTAATGTGCAAATGGATTAAGGACGGTGGGCTGTTGTTCACACATTGCAGCTATTGTATATTATCTGTCATACGGCAGATATTTATCAAAAATCATGCGTCCTAATTTGAAACTTAGCTCCTTATTTAATAAAGACGGTTTAAATATTACTATAGAAAGTGACAGTGATAACGATTAGCTTACTGCAAGCATCCTGAGTATTTGTTATTTTGTTATTCTATAAACAAACTTGTGTTTACATGTTCTCTGTTAATTTTAATTATTAATAATACAATTGTGCTATAAACTCAAAGAGCATTTTTCCTACATGTAATTTGAGCGTATATCGGGGTTTTCGGTGCGGGACTGTTTGACATTAAGCCAGGGAATAGGCATAAAATCAATACCGCACCGAAAACCCCGATATATGTATATGAGTAATAAACATTACGTTCACTGAAAATATATGGGGGTGAATTTCAACAAGCGTCAAATTATCCTAATTTCGGTGGTATTTTTTATTTTCTTAGTAGGTTTTACAATTAAACGTTTAAGTACCGTCATTAGTCATTATAAAACAGTGTTAAAATGGCCATTTATTATACCAACTGTTTTTTAAGATATAACGATTTTACTAATTATGTACCACTAAAATTGTTATTATCCACCAAAATTACTTTTCTTAGAAAAACTCACGATCAATAATAACATATCGGGCTAAAAAAATATAATTTTGAAAATCCAAAACAAAGTTTCTAATTTAATAAATAATGATTATTTGTTGTTTAAATAATTTTGGTGGAGACCAGAAATTTTGATTATTTTGGTGTTTCGCAAAAGCCACCAAAATTGTACCACCAAAATTATAAAATTTAACATTTTTTTTTAAATTAAAAGCAAATGTTTTAGTTTAACAAAAACTTAACTCGTTACAGTTAAAAAGACACCATAAACATACTTGAAAAAACGATCACACAACAAAACTTTTTGCGAAATAATGACTTATCTAAGTTATCACGATTAATAAAGTGTATTTCATACCACCAAAATTAGATACTTATGTGCTTAGCGGGAAGACGCAGAAATATGGTACAAATCTTTCACCGTCTATTGCTGGAGTGAAACTGAACGAACATCTGACGCTATGTGTAATCACGTTTCGTTCGATCATAAAATCAATTTCATTATTCACCACCAAAATTAACTATTTCGCTTGGACAGTTTTATTTACACTGCTCCCAGTTTCCTTTTACTTGCAAATGCGATACTTTTTAAAATACCTCAACTAATAAGAAATACAGATAACTAAAATATAAGTCTAGTTGAGGCTTAATAAGTTTGTACCACGACATATCAGTATATGCGGGAAGTACAGGACACGACACCAAAATTGATTTTGGATTGAAAATATTTTTTTACGATAAATATAATTACCACCCCCCCCCCCCCTCCTGTGTGGTTGCCGGGTTAGAATAGTGCCACTCCGCCCCTGCTCCATGTATCCCTACCGCCTTATCCCCCCTGATAGAGATATGTGGAATATTTTTCCTTTCTTCGCCACCGGTATGGATATTATTCCACATATCCCTACTAAAAATCATTGCGGTAAAGTCATGTGGATTTTTTTCCACCCATCCATACTAGCTTGCCCCTTGGTAGGGACATGTGGATTTTTTTCCAACCATCCATACTAGCTTGCCCCTTGGTAGGGATATGTGGATTTTTTTCCAACCATCCATACCAAATGGCTCTCTGGTAGGGACATGTGGATTTTTTTCCAACCATCTATACTAACTGGCTCTCTGATAGGGACATGTGGATTTTTTTCCAACCATCTATACTAACTGGCTCTCTGGTAGGGACATGTGGATTTTTTTCCAACCATCTATACTAAGTGGCTCTCTGGTAGGGACATGTGGATTTTTTTCCAACCATCTATACTAAGTGGCTCTCTGGTAGGGACATGTGGTTTTTTTTCCAACCATCTATACTAACTGGCTCTCTGGTAGGGACATGTGGATTTTTTTCCAACCATCTATACTAAGTGGCTCTCTGGTAGGGACATGTGGATTTTTTTCCAACCATCTATACTAACTGGCTCTCTGGTAGGGACATGTGGTTTTTTTTCCAACCATCTATACTAACTGGCTCTCTGGTAGGGACATGTGGATTTTTTTCCAACCATCTATACTAACTGGGTCTCTGGCAGGGACATGTGGATTTTTTTCCAACCATCTATACTAACTGGCACTCTGGTAGGGACATGCGGATTTTTTTCCAATCATTCACATCAAATTACGGTCTTAAAGAACGGTTTTAAATAAAATAACAAAAATAAAACCAATCACTTTTTTTAATTCACTAAATAAACAGAAAATTAACAACAATTATCTACACTTATTTATCTTAACATATCTAGGAAATGGCCCACTGTTATTTTTCCTGTGACCAATTGGTTTTGAGCATTCTCAATGAATTGATCTCTATGTATGTATTGTATTCCTCTTTTTTTAGGTGCCTTATTTTTTTGGGATATTATTATGTAGATGTACATATTTTTATTAACAACAGATTTTTTGTATAGTTTTTCAAAATGGCGTACAAACTTATTTTTCTGTTATTCTTGTCATTTATTTTAAAATGCCACGCTTCAGCGTAGTTGTTGGTTCTATGCTTATTTCTGAAAACGCACCACTGTGCGATGAAATCATCATTCCTGAGCCAATATTTTTTAATATAAGTTTGGAATTCTTTCATTTCCAGTTCGCTCCTTATTTGGGATTCAATATATGACCACCCTTCCCTGATTTTGTGAAAGGGCAGTAAAGGTAACCCTGCTGTCAATGATAAAATTCGTCTCATCTCTTTAGTTTTCGTTAATTTTAGCTGTCTGCCCTTTTTCCATATGGCTTTCGTAAAATCATAATAGCATCCTTCTTTTTTAACATATGGAAATACGTAACGCATAGCCTTAGCAATAGCCTCTTCAAAATCTGCCATTATAGACGAAGGATTCCATTGTGGAATTGCACATTTAAGAAGTTCAAACATGGTTTTATATGTTTCTATTTTTTTATCTGGAAGTAGTGCATATACCGTTGGAATTATCACAGTTGATTCTATTGAACTTCCAAGATCACAATGCATTGTAACCAGTTAGGTAAACGGTTTAGGGCATATTTTGAAAGTTCCGTCTAGAAAGAAATGTTTACCCTCAGCCAACAAATGTTTCGCCCACTCACTCCCAAATATAATTATTCGTACGCTATTGTGATGATAATCAGCAATCAGGAATTCCTGATATGCAGATGGTATTTCTAATTCATTCAAGTTGTCGAAAAACATTTTACTTGTTCCTGCAGCTTTATTCCTATGGTTATACATTGCTGATTTAACATTTTGGAATTGAGGAATATTGCCTACCATGTCTAACCCGTCATTTTCTATCCCTGCGACGATATTTTCAAATATTGCTGGAACCGGAACCTCGAGATTTGCAGCAATTTCTGTTCTACAACTATTTAGGCGTATGTCAATTTCATTCTTAGCTACGTCTTTAATACCAGTTGATGAATGAGCCACCTCTTTTAAAATAGTCCGGTCCTACAATAAAATAAAAAGATTAATGTTGCTTTAGTAGGTATTAAAAGAAGTGTAAAATTGACCTGTTCAGACAAACAGATAAATTATAGAAATAAAGAAAAAACATAACGGATCTGAAGATAATGCGAAGTCCGTAAAAACTTACTTTGATTGTTACCGATCCGACACATTTTGTACTTTTAGTCTTCGCACACTTCCAGTATTCTGCGTTTTTGTACAATTTCTTACGATGATATTGATAACCATCGCAAAGTTATACCTCTCCCCGACCCCTTTTTAGTATTATTATTTCCTTAGGCATTTTAAAAGAACTTAGATCTTTAAATACAAATTCTCTTAAGCAATCGTAACGTATGACACGTATTCAATCAATTATATTATACTTGTCTATTTTCAGAAGAGGTTCTCGTTTATTTATCACTGGCCAGCACTTTCTATGACAATCAACACTTGAAAGTACTGTAGGTTTTTGTTAAGTCTATTTTATGCATTAATAATGATAAAGCATCTTATCCTAGCCCGGATATACAATAGAAAAAAAAAATGCGTCCCCACCAATAACCTAGCTAGTAGGGATGAGTGGACGAAAATCCAACTATCCCTACTAAGGGATACAGTAGTAGAGAAGGGTGGAAGAAATTCCAATTTTCCCTACTAAGGGGTACGGTAGTAGAGAAGGGTGGAAGAAATTCCAATTTTCCCTACTAAGGGGTACGGTAGTAGAGAAGGGTGGAAGAAATTCCAATTTTCCCTACTAAGGGTTACGGTAGTAGAGAAGAGTGGAAGAAATTCCAATTTTCCCTACTAAGGGGTACGGTAGTAGAGAAGGGTGGAGGAAATTCCATCTATCCCTACCAATTAGGAGGGATAAGTGGACATATTATTTCCAACTATCCCTACCGGTGGCGAAGAAAGGAAAAATATTCCACATATCTCTATCAGGGGGGATAAGGCGGTAGGGATACATGGAACAGGGGCCACTCCGTGTCTTCCCGCGGATGTCGTAAGAGACGACTAAGGGAATAAAGGCTTGCAGTACTGTTAGGCGATGGGCTTGCAACCTGTCACTAATACACTTGTAAACATCTTAGCCTGATTGTGCAAAATGTGGTTACAAAATTATCAACAAGTTTTTAGGGTTGTTGGAAATTCTGTAGCTCTGCCTACCCCACTCTGGGAATGAAGGCGTGAGTTTATGTATGAATGTATGTATGTAAATATAATAAGTTAATAACAATTTTAACTTTGGCTCAATATGGTACTTGGAGTAAGATTATTTATAAAATAAATAGTTTTCCAATACATGTACTTTACACCCCAATTAAAACGTCCGACGCTCAATAAATGTGGTTGAGATAATTACCCATGGAGAAAAATGTAATAAAATATATTATCTCTTCTCTCTCTCTCTCTCCCTATACATAAAAAGTTAAGAAATACGAGAATCTGCCCATGTAAAATCAAAAGCTAGCGGACTGATTTCAAAGAGGTTTTCACGGAGTTTCGAAAGAAGTTTTGTGAAGTAGGTTTCCATTTCTAGAGCGATTGTTTAGATCCCGTTTCTAGAATCCTAGGTATGAATTTCTTAAGTATCAGAGCGAATTAAGTACAAAAGTATTTAATGTTTCCAAAAATAAAAGTTTTTTTTGTAGAATTAGCTATTCCCATTATTTAAGGAAGATGGCGTTCATGGGTGTTCTTTTTTTCTACCCTTTTACACAAATAGCTTATTTCCACTTTGTTGATCGAAACTATTTTTTTTTTTTTTAAATATAATGGAATGTTAAATTGTGTATATGGTAGGTGTCGCTAACTAGCAAGTAAAAAAAAAAAACTAAACGGACAAAAATGTTGACTTCAAAAAAGGTACGACTTTAATTATTATTTTTTAAATATATCTTAAATACATGTATAAAATATTCAAAGGACGTGACAATCGATGAAGTAGTTTGGCCAATATAAATTAAAAACTGTTTTTTTTTTTAGATATTTCGCCAATCGTAAGTATTTAAGGCTTAATATTCTGTAAAATTATATTTGACAATGAGGCAAATAAACGTGCATATTCAGTTTTCATATTCAGCCAGGGGCGATTTTACTATAGCAGACCGGCCAGACCCTTTGACAAGGAATACAAAAAAGCATCCAGGAATACTATAATCGGAAGAATGTGAGCCGGCCTAGTGCTGGAAAGAAAGAGTGCATAACTAAAAATAAAAACCTATATTAACTTGGTTCAATATACAAGTTACATAAAAAATATCAGGCCGGAGGTGGAAAAGCATTGTTGCAAACTTTTGAACGATACCGACAATTCTATATTGTAGATCCAAGGATTCAAGGACGACACACGTGTGCCTGAGAAAAACATACAACATTTCTTTTAAAATTGCGGCACTAAAGAGACTAGGCGTGCTTAAAACATCTGACATTGATGAATTACTGGGAGAAATAACATGCAGCAAGTCCTTCAAATGTATGTACTCAGAGTGTATTGACTGCAAAAATAAGCAACCGACACATAACTTGACCATAGATAAAAATACTCTCGTACAGTGGCTACAGTGGAAGAATAAGACTAACGCCTACACTAAAGGCACCAATGACAAAACAGAAAAATACAAAAAAAATAAGTATTCAAAAGAAATAGTCAGGGAAACGGTGAATACTCTAGTTAAAGATGTTTTGGAAGGCCTCGAAAATGTTTAAAAAATATTTCTTTAATATTTTACACCAGTACCAATCTCGGATCATATGCATAGAAGAGCTTAAAGAAGATGAAATCACTGTTATATGTGATTTTTTGAGAACATTTTGTTGGCAAACAAGCTGAAGAGATTTAAGCTGTACATTTTGGGTCACCCGAAAACCAAATCGCACTTCACACAGTAGTACTTTACAGGAAAAATGAGAATCATCTGTCAATATGCTCAATTTTACAAGAAAATGTACATAGTCCTGGAGCTATCAGGGCTCATTTGGATCCCATTTTTAAATATTATAGTTATGTACTTAAAGTAAATATACGTATTTTCCCAGACAGTTCTGCAACACAATACCGACAAAAAATAGTTTGGGTTGGTATCATAACGACTTCATTGTGAAAACGACCGAATCATCATAAGGTCCAGATCTCAGAAGGACCATCTCTGCAGAAAGGCTATATCTCCGAATGACTTTATAGCAAAACGACTGGTTCTTTAAACGACATCATCGTTAATAGGCCACATCTCAAATAGACCGGGTAGCAAAATGACTGGTTCTTTAAACGACATCATCGTTAATAGGCCACATCTCAAATAGACCGGGTAGCAAATCGACTGGTTCTTTAAACGACCTCATCGTTAATATGCCACATCTCAAATAGACCGGGTAGCAAAACGACTGGTTCTTTAAACGACCTCATCGTTAATAGGCGACATCTCAAATAGACCGGGTAGCAAAACGACTGGTTCTTTAAACGACATCATCGTTAATATGCCACATCTCAAATAGACCGGGTAGCAAAACGACTGGTTCTTTAAACGACATCATCGTTAATAGGCGACATCTCAAATAGACCGGGTAGCAAAACGACTGGTTCTTTAAACGACCTCATCGTTAATAGGCGACATCTCAAATAGACCGGGTAGCAAAACGACTGGTTCTTTAAACGACATCATCGTTAATAGGCGACATCTCAAATAGACCGGGTAGCAAAACGACTGGTTCTTTAAACGACCTCATCGTTAATAGGCGACATCTCAAATAGACCGGGTAGCAAAACGACTGGTTCTCGAAAAGACCACATCGTTAATCAGACCACATCTCAAATAGACCCGGTAGCAAATTTACTTCCCGAATTTGCCAATTTTAAGGCCCTTTTACTCACTGCAACTTTTTGCAGTGATACAAACGCGCAATTGACTGCCGTGCCGCTGTACTGTATTGCGAATAAACGTAGATGATTTGAGACTGTTTCGATGCTGCATCGAACTGAACCGCGATTTTATCGCTGCAAAAACTTCGTACAATTAAATCATATAACATTTATGTACTACCTACTTCAACATTGGTTTCGATTGCGTCATGCAACCATTTGTGTTATAAACACATCCTCTTTTTTGTATACTTTTAACTCACATACACACACACGTATAATACAACCCACAAAATTACACGCACACACACATTATGAAAATGCAATCCTGGCCTTAAATAACAGTATTCTGCCTTATTCTAACTATATAAGACGCCTAGTAACCCTACCACTTTAGGAAATTAAAAACAGCGCTATACTAGGCATTCTACTCCCCTTCAAACTATAACACAACAGACTTTATCAACTCACTTAACACACACCTAGAACATTTAACGATATTTAACCGCCGCGCCGCGTACAAAAACATTTGGGAATTATAATATAAACTACAAAGTATGTATAATAATTTAACGAAAACAAATAAAGAAGCCATTAACTTGCATAGTTTAAAAAAAACTTAAAGTTTACATATTAGAAACAATTCCAATCACCTAATTACGGCCCTGTTTGCACTACAAGTCTGCGTGCTGCAGCAATCAATTGTATTTTACTTCTACCAGTTTTATTTTGAATTTATGCATGTTATGTTTTATTTTTTAATCTCAAATCTGTTAATTGACATAGTTTTAACATTGATTTTACCGTAAGGAGCACAAATGCTCACTGGAAAAAAGCTGTTATAATTTAAATAAAGTCTCAATAAGTGAAATGTAAATTTCAACATGCCATTCCCAAGGAAATTAATTGAGGTTGAGACTAACTGGTTTCTTTTTTCAATATTTATATAGGGGAAGATTGGCACCATTCGTACACGGGGAAGCTTCGTACAGTGGTCATATCTCGAGTATCCAACATGTTGAAACGTTCAAACTTATTTACGGGAATGCCGCTCATATGTATAGGCTACCCTCCAAAAATGATGGTAGTACGGGACTATACTTTGCCAGAAAGAGTTAATATGTGTTTCGTCTACTCGAAAGTAATTTTTGGTTCTCCTTTGAATGCATCTGTCTTCAATAAGCTTTAATAGAATGAGAAAAGATACTTTAGTCTAGTTTGTAAATACATGCTTAAGATTGTTATTTAAACAATAGTTTTAGAGTTAGCTTAACGGTTTTTTTTTTTATTTTGGTTTTTTTACGATCGGTTTGATTGGGGTACCTTCGTACAATCAAATTGTATGCATTTTTTTAGTGTACGAATGCACCCCATGGATCTGTGGAAAAATTAAAATCAAAAATATAATCATTATGAAACCAGGTCAATAAGATATGCCTAAAAGGTAAATGCAACAGATGAAATAGCTGAGAAAAAAATATATCCGGGAAGAAACAAATGGTGTACGAACGTACCCCACGTGTGGGGTGCATTCGTACAATTGCCACTTTTTGGGGAAATCGTTATAACTTGGCCAAATTGCTTTGTATCAGATCAGAAGTAAGCTGTTATTATAGTCAGATAAGTGGACGATAAAGTAGCTTTAGATTCATATTAAAATAGCTGTTAGTTTTTTTATTACAAGGCTCAGAGCAAAAAGCGTACGAATGGTGCCAATCTTCCAGTATACAATACAATTCTTGGGTTTGAAATGATAAAAGGAACAAGTCGTCTTATACTTACGATATAAATTAAAAATATTAAAATTTTATACAGGACAAGATGAGTAAAATTTCTAAAAGCTATGCCACTTAAAATCTAAGTTTCCTCACATACGAATATTTCCTCAATATTATAGGAACATCCATTGAATGTTGCACAGTTTGTAATGATTTTTAAGTCTGTAGGAAGCTTATTGAATTTTTTACTGCCTGATACCTACTACAATGCTGAGCTATTTTGTGCTTAGGGCAGAAACTAGACTTCACGTTTTAAGTGCGCGTAAGAAACTGTAATTGTTTGCTCCTTGCTAGTCTCATATTTTAAAACGTTTTTTACAAACCAGATAAGCAACAATAGTACATATAAGCTTGGAACTGTCATAATACCCAAGTTGGTGAAATATTCCCTACAGGAAACCCAGTGAGGAAGACGCAAGATTGATCTTATTGTTTTTTTTTTGTTCAATCAAGTTTTGTCAGTATTGTACTTAAAACTTTTTCCCCAGACCATATTGCTGTACCGGAATTTGGATTCGACTAAGGCATAGTACGCTGTCTTAAGTTGTT
The DNA here is from genome assembly GCA_923062465.1 of Acleris sparsana. Lineage (NCBI taxonomy): Eukaryota > Metazoa > Arthropoda > Insecta > Lepidoptera > Tortricidae > Acleris > Acleris sparsana. Next base: position 43,163,123 of record OV281285.1, on the reverse strand, counting down.
CCACTGTTAGATCATCTCTGAGGCTTTTTAGATCGTTACAGCTTCAGTTCCTGCTTCTAATTTAGTTCTGAATCGATGCATACCCCAAGGAATTTGACGCTATCCATCAACGCTATTCTTAGAGTTAGTTAGTAGTAGTTAAGAGTATCCGTTTTTTTGGAGTTGTGCTTGAATAACATCACTTGCGTTTTTGCGGTATTCAGTCGCAAGTTATTAATATCAAAACAATGTTGAAATACCCTTAGCGAGTAATTTGTTTTCTCATCAAGTTCTGATATACTTCTGGCAGCAACAATTGTACTATACCCTGTCTATTTAACAGAGTTAACAAAGCGTTGTCTCTGTTGCACTTTTGTATGAAAATGAAAGGGACAAGAAACTGCCAGTGGGCGTCAACAAACGCACGTCAATGGCGGGCTCGGCTTACATGCCGCCTGTTGTTAAAATATTCTTAATATTTCTCGTTATTTTTGTTTGTAGTTAGAGGCACCTCAAATAATTAACTTACTGATAACATCACATTGTCATGTCATGTTAATTCATCTATAAATCCTAATTATGTAATTTAAAGTAGTAGATAATAATATTTAAATATGTGCCCTGCAGTGCCGAGTAAACAAGCCGAGTCACAGGTTTAATAGGAAACAGTCCAAAAAACAAGCCGAGTCACAGGTTAAACGGGAAACAGTCCAATAAACGAGCTAGGTAAAAATTTGTAACCAAAGATAAGCACTTGAAAGCGTCCGCACCGTACGAGCGACAGATGTTGACTAAACTTTGACAGGCATGTAAACCTACCTTGTGCCTGTGCATCGTCCTTATCGCTGACCAATTACGTGCATTCTCTGTTATCTAGTATTAACTCTGTTAAATAGACAAGGTATAGTGTCACCTGCATATAATGTTAGGTGGCACTCGGGCACGGTGCTATAAATATAGTTATACAAGTCATTTGTAAATAGGATAAACAGCAGAGGACCCAAAATCGAATCCTGTGGGACTCCTCTTGTTACACTAACAGATTTAGACTTAACCGGTACCTCAATATTATTATCTATATTTCTTAACTTCCCAAACTGTTGTAGGTTTCTGAGATAATTTTGCAGGAGAATGTAAGCCTTACCCTGACACCATAGAGGTCGAGCTTTTTCAGGAGTATGTCATGGCCTACAGTGTCAAAAGCGGACCTAAGATCGAGAAATAGTCCCGCAAATCTTCTCTTATTATGCAGTTGCGTCACAACATCGTCTACGAGTGAATGTATCGCAGCTAACGTTCCAATTATTTTTTGGAATCCAAATGGCTTTGGGTTTATTATTGAGTTTTCAGTCATATAAAAAGAACGTTTAATAAGTTTTTCATATTTTTGACTGAACCGGCAGGAGTTGTTTCGGACGATATTCTTGTATAATATCTATCAGATTACAGGATAACGTTATTTTATTTTGCGACTTTACCTCTATGTTTGTTTATCACTTTCACGATTTTCTTAGATGAAAATCTAAGAATAACTTTACCGATTTATCTTCGTACTGCGATTCTCTTAGCCTGTCTTATGACTTTTCTAAAAATATTTCTAAACTTGTTTGTATTACAAAGAACTCGCTTCATTTTACTAGCTACTTTAATGCCTTTTGAGATCCATTTAATTTTTAAATTAGTCCTTTTTCATATACTTTTTCTTCTTCTTGTAAAACTTTTCCTTTTTGTGGACAAGATTTTCTTATAGTTATCATAATTGGTTCATAAATATTTCAAAATTATTGTGCTTAGGACTTCTATAACAACATAAGATATGAAGATTAGTAGCTACATCTTTTACACCACAAATTCTTAAAAAAATCAAGTAGTACAACTTCTTACACACATTCATTTCCTCGGTTTCTATAGTTTTTAAGTTCATGATACGAGTTCCACCCCTTTTTTTAAAGTCTTCGTGTTCTGAGACGCCAACGTGTAATTTTTTATGTTAAGAGAGAGTACTAAATTTTTTTTTTAAGAAATTTTCACTTATACAGACGTTATGTATAATATCATCTCTTTCGTTCAGGTAAATCTCAAGAGCGTTTGTTTTATTAGATAAACCACAGATATTTTGATGGAGAATGGTTATCACATTATTATTAATTCCATTACACTTAGTTTCGACAAAAAATAGGAGTCCTAAGAAAGAGACAATCTAATCATGTTCATAATTTTGATGAGGATTACCCTTAAACAAGTGCTAACTACAAGAAAGGCGTTGGCAGCTCGTCTTTAGGCTTTGTTTCCTGGAGAAGCGCAAATATTCCATTTATCTTGTATGAAAAAAAAGCCTTTTGGCGACTTAGGTCTATCAGGAAAAATGACTAGAGCAACTTACATCTATCAGAAAAAATGACTAGGGAGACTTAGGTCTATAAAGACAAATGACTAGGTCGATTTAGGTCTATCAGGAAAAATTACTAGGTATAAAAATGACTAGAACGTGATATTGTCAAGAAAATAAATAGGAGAAATGTATTATTAACTAAGTACAAAAATGCCGATATCAAAAAAAAGTCAAAGATGTTTATTACCTAAGTATAAAAATGCCGACATTTAAAAAAGTACAAGATGATTATTAACTAAGTATAAAAATGTCGACATTAAAAAAAGTCCATGATGGTTATTACCTAAGTATAAAAATGACGTCAAATAAATATCAGTTTACTTCAGTCATGGGTACTTCAAATCAAAATAGATTGTATATCTTCCTACCTCTAAAGAGGCTTTCCACCTTTATGTTAAGTGTAATCACGTGAAGCGTCTCATTATGATAAAAATATAATGACAATGACATTAGATTTTGTTTCAAGAAGAAAACGCGTAAATAATGGATAAACAATTTATTTTAACGAAGAATCAAAAAAACAAACCAACCATTATCGAAGATGGGTACCGGTACAATTTGGACGGCAAAAACCCAACAAGCAAATCGACTCGATGGCGGTGCGTAAATAGAGAGTGTTGTACAGCTTATGTGACATTAAATAGAGACTAAACGAAAATAATTCGTCGGAGCAATCATACTTGCGAAAATAATGTGAAGAAAAATAATGTATATATGGCCATACGAAAATGTAAAGATGAACTATGTAGTGATTTGGGATCCGTACAGGAAACGTATGAAAAACATAAGGAACCTTTAAAAAAGGAGCGTCAAAGTTACATCGACGAAATGCCTGAGTTCTTTCAAGTAAAAGACGGTTTACAAAAACTAGTTAAAAGAACTCTGGAATCTGATAAATTAACTTACAAGAACTTGAAAGACGTCAAAATTCCACGTGGCTTGTCTGATGGATTTTTTGTTGCCGAAGATGGAGTAGAAGAAAAATTGCTAATATTTTCGTCGTCGATGTCGAGACATTTTATGGTGATGAATGTTATTTTGGTGATGGAACTTTTCAAGCAGGTCCTAAGCCATTTTATCAGATATATAGTGTACATTTAGATTAAGGATCAAATGTAAATACTAATAATGTAGTCCCAATAGTTTATGGCTTGCTGCCGAATAAGAGTGAAGATACGTACATACGGTTTTTCACATTATTGAAAGAGAAATTGTGCATGAATATAAAAGAGTTCAAGTGCGATTTTGAAGTTGCCGTAATGAATGCAGTGATGAACGTTTTCCCAGAAGCGGATATATATGGCTGCTTTTATCATTTTCAAAAGGCTATAAGGAAGAAGGCCGAGGATATTGGGCTGTACTTTGATACCAGAGAAGGAAGGAAACTGATCCGATTAATAAGTAATTTACCTCTCATACCTGCGGAGAATATGTGGGAAGGATGGACTTCAATCCTCAACACTGTTCAAGAGAATAATGAAATAAAGCAATTCAAAAACTATTTCTTAAAGTACTGGATGAACAAGTATCCATTGCACATTTTAAGTTGCTCTACTAACACACATAGAACGACGAACATAGTTGAAGGGTGGCACCGGAGGCTAAATACGAAAATCCCTAAGCGGCTGACTCTGTTTCGTTTTATCAAAACAATTAAAAAAGAAGCTATATATTTCGACTACAAAATAAAGAATAGCTTGTATTTTTTGGAAAAGAAAAACAGAAGGAATAGCGACGTCCTTTTTGATAAGACGTACAAAAAATATTTAGACCAACTACAGCGAAAGGAAATGTCTTCAGCTTATTGATAAAGTTATAGATTTCAGGCGAAAATATATGTAGATTTTAGGTACTAAATACACGTAAACGAGTTTTTTTTTATTAGTTAAGCAAACAGAATAAAAGTTGTTTATTTTAATTTATTTTGTTTTAAGGCAAAATGAACGAATGTTTTTATGGAACATCGCAATTTTATTTCATTTCGCCTAAGCCAAAACTACAAGCAAGTACTAAAAATCTGAAAAATATGTCAAATGAAAGCACATTATAATGAATTTAATAGGAAATTATCACGACTAAGTAGACTTTATTGGTTTTTGAGTTACAAACGGTTTAAATGTTTATACCTACCCAAAACTTATCTGCGATGTAAGTAAACTAAACGCGACCAATGTCGATGTATTGGGATAATAGTGGGGGGCTTTCAGCTTTGAACCTTGCAAATAATGTAAACAGCGCTTTTTTTCTAGAATCATGTATTTCAACTTAGCTCTCCTAATTTTTTGTCTGAATTCCCCGGGCTACAACAATTTTCCAACGGCATAGATACGAGTATGTTTGTCGTGAGGACTAATTTGTTTGTAGTAACGGCTTCGGAACCCTACACTGAGCATGGTCCGACATGCTCTTGTTAAGAAGAAGGTTTTAACAATCTATATTCTTTTATATTGATTTGTATTCTTCTTCTTGTTTTTGGTTCTACTGTGACAACTGTATCTTTCAAATATATTTTTCAAACATGCAGACGGTTTTTAACATGGTAGCAGAGCAATAATAAGTTATAATAATCCTAAGTTTATTGCAATAGCGAGAAAAATAGAGCTCTCGATCATGCAATCGTCACTAGCGTCAGGCATGAAAATCGAGATCGGTCGGCTCGACGGTTCCGCTAACTGGCAAACATGGAGATACAAGGTAAAGTTGTTACTAAAGAGTACTCCAGGGTCGCTAGAAGCAATAGAAGGAAAATTAAGGCCCACTCATCCCGGCGTAAAGTCTACAGCCGAAGAGTTAGCAAAATATAAGTCTGACATGGAAAAATTTGAAAAATCTGACAGTCAAGCCCTATTCGTTCGTTTTACACTTCCGCGAAGAACGGTTGCGTCGCTCTTGCTTGCGCCCTGAATAGTGCTCGGGTAAAGTGCTAACGCAGCAGTGCAATCCGTCGCGCCGAACGTGCATTCACGGTCGCCGCGATGACCTAGTTTTACCGATTAAGTGAATCATGACTATTTGTGTTATTTCGTTAAGGCGAAGCTAATTGCTTATAAGTAATAATGGGATCGCAAAACATTACTATCGAAACTGAAAAAGAACGGTTGTTATATCAATACTATTCCGAAGAAAAGGCCAAACGTAACCAATTAGAAACCACGGTTAAAGACCTTAAGGGTCAAATAGATGAACTACAACAACTGTTGAAAAACACTCAGGAACAGTTGAAAAATCCTGAAATAAAAACAGCTGCTAAAGAAAATCCTCCAGAAACCATAGAATATGGAACTGACGAGGAAGAACTAGCTAAAGAAACCGAGTGGATACGTCAACAGACCAGAAAGAAAAGGAAACGTAATGCGACTCTCTCACCACCCCAGCAAGGAACATCCACGGAAAAAGATAAGGTTAAGAAAACACCTCTACCTCCACCTATTATGGTGGAAAACATACAGGATTATCAGAAGTTTTACGATCTTCTGTCATCAACCCTGCCCAAAGATTCATTTACAACCAAAATGATGAAAGATGATAAAGTCAAAATAAACTCTACAAATGAGGACGCGTATAGAAGTATCGCTAAAATACTCTTTGAAAACAGTTGTTGCTCACACACTTATGAAAATAAGCAGGACCGACCCATTAGAGTGATGGCAAAAAACTTACACTTCTCGTGTAAACCAGAAAGAATTATTGAAGACCTCAAATCCAAAGGATTTGTTATACAAGAGGCCGTCAACAAACTTAGTTGGAGGACAAAAGAGCCATTGAATATGTTTATGCTTTCGTTCCAAAAGGATGAAAACATAACTAATATATACAACATCAAATCGATATTAGGATGCAAAGTTGACATCCAGCCGATGAGAACATCGAAACTTATACCGCAGTGCAAGCGTTGCCAGTCGTACGGCCACACACATAAATACTGCTCTAAAGAACCCAGGTGCGTTAAATGTACAGGCAAGCATCTGACAAAAGACTGCAAAAAGCCAGCAGAAGAAAAACCGAAATGTTACCATTGTGGCGAATGCCACCCCGCGAACTATAGGGGTTGTGTAGTAGCCAAGGAACTACAAGCTATAAAAAATAAAAAAACGTCCGCAAAGCCACAAACTGCTCAAACAGATAAAAAGGGTATTATTCATGAAAGTGCCCTGAAAAAGAATGTGTCCTATGCTCAAATCACTAAAGGAGCACAGGTTCAAGCACAGGTCCAAGCACAGGCAAAGCCTCCTCTGCTAAGCAGTAGTCTGGATGATAAAATAAATAAAATCCTTAACCTTATGTCGTCTTTTGACGGTAGATTAAAGAAACTGGAATTCACTTCCAAGACATCCACTCAAAATCTGAAATAATGTTCAAGTCACTCAAAATCATGGCATGGAACGCTAACGGACTGCTTCGTCATCAAAACGAATTGAAGGCAGTCCTATCCACAGAAAAAATTGATGTGTGCCTCATATCTGAGTCACACTTTACTAAAGAATCTTTCATTCAAATTAAAGGTTTCAAAGTGTACCACGCTCTCCATCCAGGCAATACAGCTAGAGGAGGTAGTACAGTCATAATAAAGGACAACATTTCCCATTATGAAGAATTCAAGATCGAAGAACAAGACAAACAAATTGTAGCCATTTGTGTGAAAACAAAACGATATCCTGTTACCATATCAGCAATATATTGCCCTCCAAAATATGCACTGAAAACAACGCAGTACAGAAGCTTTCTGGAGCAACTTGGAAACAGGTTTATCCTAGGAGGCGACTTCAATGCTAAAAATACCTACTGGGGATCCAGACTTACAACTACCAAAGGCAAAGAATTGCTATGCGCCATCAAAGAAACCAAATGTGACGTTGTATCAACAGGAAAGCCAACCTACTGGCCTACCGATATCAACAAAGTACCAGATTTAATCGATTTCTTCATATACAAAAACTTAGCAAATAAATACATACACATCGAGGAAGGATACGATATGAGTTCGGACCATTCGCCAATAATCTTAACTCTAAGTGAACAAATTATGTTAAAAGAATGCAACCCGACTCTGGTGAATAAGAATACAGACTGGGAAAGCTTTAAGTTAGATCTAGATAGAAAAATAAATCTCAAGGTTCCTCTTAAATCCACTGAACAGCTCGAACTGGAGGTTAAGAAATTCATAGCAGATGTACAACAATGTGCCTGGAATAACACACCTATCCCCAAGAAAAGGGACTTAGGTAGTAAGTATCCTCTGGAAATTAGAAATCTGATTACTGAAAAACGGAAGCAGAGAAGAAAATGGCAGCAATCGAGATTTCCACAAGACAAGACCTTATTAAATAATCTCACAAAACAACTGAATATTAAAATTAAAAGCTTTCACGATGAGTCGATGACTACTCACCTTCGTCAACTAACAGGTGATCGGTCAACAGACTATTCGTTGTGGAAAGTCACAAAAAAATTAAAAAGACCTATTATTCAAGTTCCTCCCATTAAACTAGAAAACGGTACTTGGGCTGTCAGTAGCGCTCAGAAAGCTGCGAGATTTGCACAACATCTTGAACAAATATTTCAACCGCACGAGGACAACACGTTTGAAATTAACCTAAATGAAGAGATATTACAAAATGAACTTCAAATAAAATTGGTTACACCAAAAGAAGTCTGTACTGAAATTAATCGCCTAAGACAAAAGAAATCTCCGGGTTATGATCTCATCACTGGGGAAGTCCTACGTAACCTGCCCCGTAAAGCAATAGTGAAACTCACCACACTTATCAACGCTACATTTAGACTAAAACATGTACCCGGCTTGTGGAAATTCGCCGAAGTCATTATGATTCCCAAACCAGGAAAGCCAGCACATGAGGTAACATCATACAGACCAATATCCCTGTTACCAATTATATCTAAGTTATTTGAAAAACTCTTCATAAAAAGAATAAAACCTATTTTAGAAGACAAAATGTTAATCCCTGACTACCAGTTTGGCTTTAGAGAAAAGCACTCTACTATAGACCAGGTTCACAGAATAACCAACATTATTGAAAAAACTTTAGAAGAGAAAAAAGTTTGCTCTACGGTCTTCCTTGATGTAGCACAAGCATTCGACAAAGTATGGCATGACGGCCTGATATACAAGCTGAAGAAAATGCTTCCAAAACAGTTCACAGATATCTTAAAATCTTATCTATCAGACAGAATGTTTCGAATCAGACAAGATGACTCATACTCAGAAATTAAGCAAATAAAAGCTGGAGTACCGCAAGGAAGTGTATTAGGTCCGGTCCTGTACCTGTTATACACATGTGATATTCCAGTGTTAGAAAACAACACCATTGCAACTTTTGCAGATGACACGGCTATCATGGCTGTAGGGATCACCCACGAAGAAGCATTGGAAAATGTACAAATTGCTATTAACGTTGTCTATGATTGGACAAAGAAATGGCGAATAAAACTCAATGAGTCGAAGTCAACTCATATAGATTTTACTAACAAGAAAACCTCATATCACCCGGTATTTATAAATAACAAAGCAATACCGTACGAAAATACAGCCAAATATCTGGGCATGACACTTGACACCAAACTTCGCTGGAGAGCTCACGTCAAAAAGAAACGCGACGAGCTAGAACTCCGCTACAGGAAGATGTACTGGCTGCTTGGGAGGCACTCAGAGTTGTCAGTACACAACAAAATACTACTGTACAAACAAGTCCTAATGCCGATATGGACTTACGGTATTCAGCTGTGGGGCTGTACCAAACAGAGCAACATGCAAATGATACAACGCTTTCAGAATAAAGTACTTAGAGGTATTGTAAACGCACCCTGGTACATAAGAAATGACAACCTCCACCGGGACCTTGAAGTGGAATATGTTAGTAATATTATCAAAAGATACGCCGAAGCCCATGAACGCAGGCTTCATCACCATGTGAATGTCGAGGCCATCCAGCTCCTCGACAACACGGATATACAGCGAAGACTGAAAAGGACAAAGCCTTTCGAGTTAGTTTAGTGTAGTGATAGTGTAATTAGTGCAGTAAGTACTACACACAAAGAACACATTAACAAAGTGTCTTCCCCTTAACAGAGACAATAGGATAAGTGTTAATGGACACATTCTTAGCTTAGTCTGTATTAGAAGTTTAGGTCAGATTTAAAATACTTATTAGTCATAAGACTAGATTGTATTCCAATGGAATATTTGTTAAGATATTTCATTTAATAAAAAAAAAAAAAAAAAAAAAGTCAAGCCCTATTAATTCTTACGACAAACATGACAGAAGAGACATTGCAAAAAGTGATGCGATGCGAAACGTCAAGCGAGATGTGGAAAGAGCTTCACAGGCTTTATGACGGAGTAAAGGAAGACAGGAGTTACGATCTCTGTATGAGGTTCTTCCGCTACCAGAAAAGCGAGGAGCATGATATGGCCACACATATTTCGTCTCTCAAAAATTTATGGTATGATTTGAACACCGAAATAGAAGGAAATGATCTTCCAGAGATTTTATTGATATGTAAAATACTAGATACACTTCCTGAGCAGTATTTCAGTTTTAAATCTAGCTGGCTATTAATGAATAAGAGTGATCGAAATATTGAAAATCTCACAACGCAGTTATGTACTCACGAACGAGCTTTAACGAATGTTATTGATAATAACACGAAGGTTGAAGCACTGACAGTTATGAAGTCGAAAGAGAAGAGAAAGGACAAGGACTACAAGACCAAGTGTAATTACTGTGGAGATCTCGGACATAGAGTCAAAACTTGCTCCAAATGGAAAGCAGATGGAAGACCACCTAAACAGAAACCTACTTCGCCTCAATGTGCATCCAATATCAACATGAATCTGATGGCACTTGACAGTAACACAGCAGATAAAGACAGCGAGAACTGGTACGTTGACAACGGCGCGACTAGTCACGTCACGAATAGAAGCGATCTGTTTAAGACCTTTGAATACTTCACTGGTTCTCATACTGTGACAACTGCAAACGGCACAGCGGTTCAGGCAATTGGTAAAGGAAATCTTGAAATAGAGGCTGATGTACGAGGAACAAAGGAGCTAATAACCCTAAACGATGTATGGTTCATACCTTCAATTAAGAAAAACTTATTTTCGGTACTGTCAGCTCAAGACAGATTACTAAACACTGTGTTTGAGTCTCGAACCGAGGAGTGTATAATAAAATTTGAAGGAGGTCGAGATCTATTGATTGGGAAAAGAAATGCGCATGGAGGCTTGTACAAACTTATTGCTACAAACGTTAAAGGACCGCATGAAATCAATCTTTTAGATGACTCCAATATGATGCAATTATATCATGAACGTCTGGGACATCAGAATAAAGCACATGTCAAAAAGGTAATAGAGAAAGAGCTAGGCATAAAGCTGAAATTGAATTCTGAGTTATGTGAAGGATGCGTATTTGGTAAAGCCCATCGACACAAATTTGGCACACGAGAGCGAGCAACATACCCAGGAGAGCTTATACATACCGACGTATGTGGCCCTTTTAGATTTTCATTCGCAAAGTATAGATACTTCGTACTGTTTAAAGACGACTACACTAAATTTCGTCAAGTCTATTTTATGAAGGAAAAGGGAGAGGTACATGAGAAACTTGAGCAAATGTTGGCAGAGACAAAGACAACTGGACATAATGTGAAAGAGATACTCAGTGACAATGGAGGCGAGTTTGACAATGAAAAGGTAAGAGGGATCTTACGCAAAAATGGATCTCGGCAAAGACTTACAATGCCATACACTCCGGAACAGAATGGTTGCTGTGAGCGTGACAACAGGACACTGGTAGAATGTGCAAGAACCATGATGTATGCACAAGAAGAGACACTGCCTCAAGGCTTGTGGGCTGAACTAGTAAATACAGCTTCTTACATTTTAAACCGAACTGGTCCTACACAGCAAGATAAGTCGCCATATGAACTTTGGTTTGGTAAGAAACCGAATATCAAGCATTTACGAATCATTGGAAGCACTTGTTACTCTCATATCCCAAAATGCAACAGAAAGAAAATGGACAAGAAAGCAGTGAAAGGAGTTTTGATTGGCTACGATAACGACGATGGATACAGGATTTGGTGCAAAGAAAATAACACATTAGTAAGGTCAAGAGACGTTTCATTTAAAGAGAGGACTCTCACACCTATAAATGAAATTATTTTACAGCCCCCACAGGAAGATCCATTACCGTCGACATCTGTAGAAGACCAATCTAAAGAAGAAACAGTTCACGACGATGAAAATAACAAATCCTGCTCTGATGAAGAAAACGTCTTTAACAAGTCTTTTGATTCGCAGCGAGAAGTTGACACTGAGTTAGAAAGTGGTGATTATCTCTCTGCTCATGAAGTAGAAGCAGAAGGTCTCAGAACACTGAGACAGAGAGATAACATTAAACTCCCCTCTAGGTTCAACGACTATGTAATGAATGTTGCTGAAAATATAGTGCAAGCAAATTCAGAACCAAAGACGTTTAAAGATGCCATGCTTCATCCTGACAAGAACAAATGGCTTGAAGCTATGGGACATGAGCTGAACTCTCTTAAGGAGAATGATACGTGGGAAATGGTATCATTGCCTAAGAATAGGAAAGCAATCCCATGTAAATGGATCTACAAGGTTAAGACCAAACCCGACGGCACTATCGAGAGATACAAAGCGCGTTTGGTAATCAAAGGATTCACTCAAAAGAAAGGACTCGACTATTATGAAACATTTAGCCCAGTTGCTAAGGCAAGCACTATTAGAGCTTTATTAAGTGTGGCCGCAAAAGAGAAAATGAAATTAGGACAATTTGATGTGTCAACTGCGTTTCTCTATGGCACCTTAAACGAGGAAATATACATGAAGCCTCCTGAAGGGCTGACTGATGAAGACCCTAATATGGTGTGTAAACTCAAGAAAAGTCTGTACGGACTAAAACAAGCACCGAGATGCTGGAACGCTTGCATTACCGAACACATATTAAAAATAGGTTTCAAACAAAGTTCTGCAGATCCGTGCCTGTTTACCAGAGAAAAAGGTGGGAGAAAGGTCATTATAACCTTATATGTCGATGACGGATTGGTTGCTGCATCTGACGAGAAGGGAGTGGAAGATTTGTATGAAGAGCTCAGAGAGAGATTTAAAATCACCACTAAGCCCGCGTCATATTTTCTTGGTGTAGAAATAAAATGCAATATAGATGGATCTATCAAAATTGATCAGAAAGCATACGCGAAAAAAGTATTGCAACGATTTGGCATGATGAACAGCAAACCCGCACCAACTCCGATTGTGAAGGACATGCAAAGAGCAACGGCCACAACTGAGAATCGTCAACAGTTCCCATACCGTGAAGCAGTAGGTGCCTTGTCGTATTTAATGGTAGGCACAAGACCCGATATTGCTTACGCAGTTGGAGTAGTGTCAAGAACCCTGCAGAGTCCTACAGATGCAGACATAATAAGGGTCGAAAGAATACTGCGTTACATTCAAGGCACAAAGGAGTACGGTATTACATACAAAGGTGACAATAAACCCATTGTAATGTACACAGATGCTGATCTTGGAGGTGACCCAACTACAGGACGGTCCACATCAGGATTGGTATGCCTGTATTCTAGCGGAGCTATTTCCTGGCGAAGCCTGCGCCAGAAAACAGTAGCGCTATCATCAAGCGAAGCAGAAATCGTAGCTGCAAGTGAAGCTACGCGCGAACTACTGTGGCTGAAACGAATTATTGAGGACATGGTTATGGATGAGCAAACTGTAGAGTTGCTGATTGATAGTGAGTCTGCGCTAAAACTCAGCAAGAACCCTATAGAGAGGCACCATCAGACCAAACACATGCACGTTCAGAGGCGGCACTTCTTCCTTCGAGAATGTTTAATGCAAAATGATTGCAACATACTGGCGAAGAAGGTGTCATCGGATAAAAACGTAGTTGACATTATGACTAAGCCTCTATACAAGCCGAGGCTGCTCCTCTTAATGGAACCAATAGGACTTCAGTGAAGAAGGGAGGGAATGTTAAGAAGAAGGTTTTAACAATCTATATTCTTTTATATTGATTTGTATTCTTCTTCTTGTTTTTGGTTCTACTGTGACAACTGTATCTTTCAAATATATTTTTCAAACATGCAGACGGTTTTTAACAGCTCTTACCCGGTTTTTCTCAAAGTGGTTTTTGTATTCGAAACACTTCATTTAAGATAAAATGCCGCTTATTACAATTAAATCATTTTCGAAACATAAAAAAAATGCAGGACGTAACGTTGTCACGCAAACAAATATTAGGTCGCTCAAATATTATGAAGCTTTTTATTTTGTATTTTAAGTAACTCAAATTAATGTTTGTAAGTTACAGTTCTGTTGATTTCTCGTCACTCGCAGTAGTCGCTCACCTAGTAATACTATAACCTAAATTATAGTACATTGTGTATTAAGGGCGGTAGGTAAGGAATTACGATCGAGGCTCCAGTAGAAGCCCGAAGCAAATGACGGAGTTTAAAAAAAAATCGACGTTTTGAAACAAAAAACGATTAAAATCGATTATTACGACCATTAGTTGAGAATTTAAGTAACTTGTAGGTCGGTAAGTATTTTTTTTTAATTTATAGCGCAGCACACAGGTCATGCAAGTTAACACGAAATTGAATGAATTGAATGTCGCGAGATTGCAATGAAATTCCTGTTTAGATAACATTTGGAACATTTGGTAAGGGGTTGTTGATATTTTTATACTTAGACGTTCTGGATCATCATCTTGCCAAAATAATATGTTTACATTTCTAAATATTGGCATTTCTATACTTACACTTTCTGGGTTATAGACATTTTTACATATTGACATTTGTAAATATCGTCATTTCTATATCTCGGCATAAATAGCCTTCGACAATTTAATTTTGTAAATTTGACATTTTTATACCTAGTCATTTTTCCTGATAGACCTAAGTCGACCTAGTCATTTGTACCTGTAGACCTAAGTCCCCCTAGTAATTTTTCCTGATAGACCTAAGTCGCCAAAAGGAAAAAAAGAAAAGCTAAAGAACCCAATTTGACCTATGTTAGTATAATTATTTTAACTCCATATAACGTCAGGAATGCGCTGTTAAAATTCTTCGGGTTACTCGGGCCCACAGTGTAACTTCACAAGTAATTGGTTACGCAGCATTGGTGTCGTAGGTGATCGTAGGTAATTAATTCGGTGGAACTTATAATAATTCTTTGTACGTGACTAGTTTTGTAGAAAAAAAGATAATTTTTCGCAAGTAACTGGTTACGTAGAATTGGTTTCATGGGTGGCCGAAAGGGGTTTTCCCTGGCATTTCTCGTGATATTTTTTCCCGACTGCAGAAGATCATGTATTAATGGTTTTTTGTTCGTCGGCGTCGCGGTGCCCTTTTAATGAATTTTCAACCAAAATGTATAAAAGCTAAAGACTAATATTATACATACGGAGATAGAAGGCCACGCGCGCCTCCTCCGTCCGTCCTTCAATGGCCCGCGTCTACATTAATCAAAGCGTTGCGTCGCGAGTATCACATTGTAGGCAGGTACAGTCAACGCCATAAACATTTATACACGTTCCCAAGACGTCAAAAATATCTATACACATTTATGCCACTGGCAATAACGTCCGTGTATTTGACGCGATGGCTGTATAATTCATGACCTTGACCGTGCTTTTGTTTAAATAAAATAGTGAATTTAGAGGTATTCAGTAGTAAGTATCTGAACGAAAGGCAATTTATGAAACCCGTCAATATTTAGGTCAGAAATTTAGCTATGAAATTACGTTTTTTTTTTCTTAATCGAATAATAATCTTAAAACTGGTCCATGGCGAAATGTAGTATCATGTCTTACTTTTAATCGACATCCAATATTTTATAAGCCATTTAATTACTTATTCTATAGGTGAGAATACCATAAATACCTTTTATGTAAAGTCGATCAACGATTTTTTGGTATAGTTATGAAAAAAAAGGTTCTGGACGTAATAATATTTTTCAAGTTTTCAATATTTTCAATGCTAGATCGGTCAATAAACCCGTCGATAATTTTAATAATAATTTTAATAACCAGTCAAAAATAAATTTCGTTTCTGCTGTTAAATGGTTTCTAAATTGACGGCAAGTCATAAATCATTTTGCAAAAGTCGCCGCCGCTCTGTGCTCTGTAGGTAAATACTAGGGCCAATTTGGGACGGTCTAAATTTATCAATCAAAATCCTTTAGAAACGTTAAACTCTGAAAATTACAGGTGACCATTGAGATTCCAAATTATACTTTACTGTTCGTTGAAACGATTCATAATCTACGAATTATTAAATTGATAAGGTTAACTAAAAGCATTATATTTTTATTAATTACAAATAAATTTACATTAATAAATCAATTACGCTGCGTGTTCATTTGTAATAGTCCAGGGTAGCCGGATAGGTGACCATATGAGACTAGGGTGTGAGTAAGATTCAGCCCAGGAAAGAGTAAGTCAAATATGTATAAGCAAGGGCGCCAGACTTATATCCCATCAACAAATGAAATCGTCCAAATAAAAATCAATCTTTGATAAACCACATTTATTTAACCTGTGTGCTTACTAAAATCAAGTATACCTATACACGGACTTAAAGTAAGGTTTATCTCTTAGAAATTAAATTGACTGGAGCAACATGGAGATTAAATAAGTGGCTAACGTCTCACGCTGTCATCTTTATGAGGAATACCTGCGTAATTCAACAGCATTAGAGCCGAGCAACCTGGATAGTCATTGCTCACTGTCTCCTCAAATGGTGATCAGTAGAATCCTTGCACGTACGGTGGAATGACGGCTAAATAGTTTTGAGTCGCGACGAAGGACATATAACCCAAAAAAGATGACGTCCAGATGAAATGCTTTAAAAAACATACTTTAAACTCAAACCAAGGAGGAAGCTATGAATAAAATATCCAGTGTACGAAATATTCACAGTTAAATATCTGAAAGAACAGGCACTAAACACCGCGTGGTTAAATAAATGGAAAATAAAGTAACTTGCCACTAGACGTGGGTTTGTTTTACGGTGTAAGGCAAGTGTCAAAGCTCAAGTGAAAATGTTCATAGTTGATTGCTGGTATGTAGTTATGTGTTTATTGAAAAATAAATATGAACGGGTTACGAACATGGAAGGAAAAAAAAGTACATCGCCAAAATGGCGGCAGCGAAAGCGCGAGACGAAAGGCACACTTACCGAAAAAGCATTATGGTTTAACAGGAGGTTGGATTCACTTAATCTATTTAAGAAAAAAATAATTCAGTTATGAAAAGTCTGCCACGGGCAGGGCCGGATGGCGCGATTGGTAAATTCAGATGTTTTTTTCGAAGTGCTGACATCTTGACGAATTGATCCCGATAGAGGTCAACGGAGACGGTCATCAGACGCTCGGTATTGACTTTCGAACGGCTCTGTTTATTTACATTTAGTATTAAACAAAAATAAAACTAAGGCGTCAAAATATTTATGCAGTAACTCTTAACTAGGAAAATAAATTATTTGATTGTTATTCATCATTATCAGCCGCGAGACGTCCACTGCTGGACAAAGGCCTTCCTCAAGGTTTTCCACAACGATCGGTCCTCTGCTGCTGTCATCTAGATTTGATTGTTATTAAAGTAGTTAAATTATATTATTGTGTTCCTTATTTACTCATAACTTAAAACAATACCATATCTTCATAATCAGAAAAAACGGATAGGGAACTCGGGTTTCATGCTAACAACTTACCTGCTTACGTAGAAATTGATGACCTTTCAGATGAGCTTTCGTTTTTTGAGGAGATCGATCTTAAAAGATTCTTAAGTACGAGGCGTCGCTTATCATGCTGCTGCCACTGATTAGGTCAATCAGGGAGGCTTGCAGCACTGCATTGTCGTATATTCTTACCGCTCCCGTTTTCCGAAGAATAAATTTTTGAGTCTTATTATCTCATACGAGTACCATTATTTTTATTTTAAAGACGGCCGTGGAGACTGCATACGGGGTAAACCTCGTTAGGTGAGGTAAAATATCTAGGTATCGCACTAGACTAAGAGCTCACCTGGAAAAAACCACGTAGACAATGCGACAGCGAAGGCGCTGCGGGTGGTTGGAATGTAAACATCACCATATTATGTGGAGACATGGGGCCTTAACCCTAAAGTACAGAAGTGGATCTATACCATGATGGTTAGGCTCATAATCATGTACGGATGCTTGGCCTCGTGGCCAAGAAAAACACTACGGATATGTAAGAACTCTCTTACTAAGGTACAGTGAGTAGCCTGTACTGTACGGCAGTCTATGACTATAACAGGGGCGTTTAGAATAACGCCGACGGTGGCAATGGAGGTCCTTCTTAACCTTCTACCGCTAGATATCGCCATACAGTCTGAGGCATGCAAATCGCTGCATAGGTTAAAAGAGATGGGCCTGTGAAACGACGCTGTGTTTAGACACCAGATACTATAAAATGGTGCAAAATCTTATTCTAGACAGAATGCAGCTCTAGTATGTATTCCAGAGATACTTCAATTTCCAAATTCCGACAAGGAATGAATGAAAGGATGAGTTGCACCTATCAGAGGATGACAAGGCGATATGGTACACGGATGGTTCAAAAAGGAACTCCGCTACGGGGACAGTATGGGCAACTATGCGAGGATCCTCCAGGCGAAGTTGTTTGCGATAGTTGCCTGTACGCAAGATATATAGGGAGGCCTCCACTTGACTTTTTTTTTAAAAGTTTGTCCGCGGTCACAATAATTTTAACTAAAAGCTGACTTCAGTTTGAGTGACCTATAGGTACTATCAGCCCATTGGAACCTTGACCCACCATAGAACGGTGTCACAGTGATATTATGAAACATTTGCCTGAGACAGCTTGAATCATAATGTCACTGTGACACAGTTCTATGTTGGGTCAGCGTTCCATTGGGCTGATAGTACAGTCAGCGTCATATGGGTTGTAGCATCCAAAGTAGCCAAATAGTTCGTTACACGCCCTTGTTATTATGGTAATAATGACGTATAGCGTACTATTTGGCTACTTTGGATGCTACCAACTATATGACGTTGACTGTACCTACCGTTTTAAAAGAAGTTATTTTTTTCGTTTTATAAGTCGGTTTTTTGTTTTTAAAATCATTATCTTCCTAAAAGTAAAATATAGGTATAAAAACACTTTCCGCCAATGCCCATATATATTTTTAAAGTGCTGTCAAATGCATGCAGAACAGAAAGGACCAAGGAAAAGATCCGATACAGCCAAGCTAACCGCACGTTTTTTTAGCACAGTGAGTACGTTTTCTATTTTTAAAGGAGTCAGTTTTTTTTGGGCCCACTAGAAACGGTTGTATTGAGATTCATAATTGAACAGTAATATTTTTTAGCATTCCGGTTAGACACGGTTAATCAAATGTAACCACTGTAATAACAGGTTAAGAGGTACCAATCGACATATTATGTTTCATGAATATACGTTGCATTACGTGTTTGGGGGCCTATTTAAGTCTCCATAGCGCAAAAAACGCTCGTTTTCTTTTTAAATGTCTATGGCCAAAAAAAAAAAAACTCTTCTTAAAATTTAATACGAAAGTTCTTGTGTTAAAAATTCTTTAAAATATGCGCTCGAGTGATGAAAATAGCATAACGTGAAAATAGGTAGGTACCACACCGCCTATTTTTAAGGTGAAGCCGGGTCGCTTTGACTAAACATACTTTCTGCTAAATCAAGACAAAAATATGATATATCTTACAGACAATTGCTATGGGGTGCAAGCACGGATGTGATTGGCTTTTCTAAAGGTATGTTTTTAGCATATTTCAGCTAAGTGAGCAATCTAAGAACAAGAAGCCGTCAACACTTTGTATCACCAAAATATCAACATCTCAAGTTCAACAGACAAACATTAATGTTCCCGAAAAACCCATAACGTTTTCGTTTACAAATTGTCTTAATATCACTTTAAATATTAATTAAATTACTTTACATTGATTCAGAAAAGCCTTATGCCTAGGCTGAAACGAGAAATGCCTGACTATTATTTTAGCACCTTGTCAGCATATCCTTATCACTATCTGGTCTTTATAGACCAAATTGGTCTCGTTTTGTTGAGAATGGTGTGTTCTTTAATAATGTATATGGACTTATGACGTAAAATTTGTACATAGTTGACCAGATTGACGAAAACTTAAAAAACGTCTTAAATTATTATTTTCTGGTAATATTGCAAACTTTTGAACAACTTACTTAAAAACTATTTGGTTTATCGCCTTGTCACTTAAACTAACATTGTTGAAAATTTTGTTGTCTTTAAAGTGTACATAGTGACATTTGCAGTACTATAGGTCCTGTTGGTTAAAATTGGTAGAAACTGAAAAAAGTCTAAAAATTATATGATTTTTCAATAATTTGACAAAAACTTGGATTTGCCAGTACCACTTCATTACATAGAACATTACAAAAAATTAGAACTACCCAATTTGATGCAAGGCACCCCGTTTAAGGGTAAAAAGGTTCAATATAAAAAGTAATATATTGTTACGTACGTGGGGGTAGGTTCACTGATAACTGATATAAATGGACGAATGCACCGATAATCAAAAGAAGACTTTAATATCGCACTCACTTAAACCGTTACAAATCAATTATCGCACAAAAACTTCGAAGACTTAGACTTAGATCGCTGGGGTCGCTCTTGATCGCACTGTTCGCTTCTCAAGTAAAAACTGACTTTGCCCACAACCACGGTCCGCCTTTTATAGTTCCCATATTATTCCAGAACGCCTTCCATCCACCGCATCTTTTGGAACGATGGATGTAGTTTGTTCCGCCGAGGAGGACCGAGACTATTCGTTTTTGCCTTGCTACCTGCTTGCGCCGTGCACAACGGTGACGTCCTTGGGTCACGGCCCGTCACGGGTCTGTAATGTCCTGCGCATTGCTATCTCATTTTAATCTTGTTGTCTCTTTCACATGCTTCTTGAAGGTTCTCAGTATCGCCGGCTCTTCCTAATCGTGTTATCACTTACGCTCTTAGCGGAAAATGAAACGCCTTACCCCATCGGCGTAACAATATAGTGAATTACATTTTGTGCAGGTATTTATATTTAAAAGTATTCTAAATACAAGAATAATTATAAATTAGTGGTCTCCGAAGGTTCTCTGAAGGATCGGATCCAGAGTGAGGTGATCCGATAGAGAACTAAGGTTATCGAAGTACGAGTAGCCTATCGAATTAGCAGCTTGAAGTGGCAGTGGGCCGGTCATTTGTGCCGCAGAACCGATAATCGTTGGAGTTATCATATTCTTGAGTAGGGACCGCAAATTGGCAAACGTAGTGTAGGACGCCCTCAGACTAGGTGGAGCGACGATCTACGCAAAGTGGCTAGCAAGAGCTGGATAAGAGTGCCCACGAATCGTGCTCGTTGGCGCGCAGTGGGAGAAGCCTTATCCAGCAGTGGACTACCATAGGCTGATTATGGTGATAGTGATGATGATGAGTCGTCTCCAAATTAAATGTATTTATTATTAATTATGAGGCTAAAAGCAACGTATTTAGCTCTGGACAGTACGAACAGATTACTGAGGGACTAATATGGCTGCATTTATCGCATGACAAAATGGATATCATGCATGGATAAAACATCCGTCACTTTCTGACACGTATATATGTACGAGAGTTTCGGATGTTTTATCGACATTTGGTCACGCGATAATCACACCCATACTAGGCCCACTGACATAACATCTCGACTCAGGCAGTAAAACATTGATACATCACTCATCTGTTCACACCGTCAACCTACTGCTACTTACTATATGCTACGAAATTATCGATTTGTTTTTTCATTTAATTTTTAATTTTTATTATTTATACTCTTAGCCACAGTACCTAATGTTTATTGCCAGGAAATAATAGTTACCTCCATATGGTTATCAAATTTTTGTAAAAACTTGTTGGACGAAAAATTAGGGATTTCTTGAGCATATTACTTATATTTAGGTAGATGTCAAGTATTTATGTAACATTCGGCATTCATGCATTTAAAACGTTACGTGTATATTTTAGGATATGTTCAATCACATACAAGTGGAACAGTACGCCCCAGAATATACGGATATGTTCCCGCCACAAATTACAAAAAAACAGGAATGGAGCTATTTCGGTAAGGTACGTGAAATACCTTACTTACTCAACGTATACATTTGTCGTCATAACTCTTAAACCAAGGGTTATCTTATTATTGACACAATACAATCAATATAGCGTACTTTTTTGTCCTGGTTTGACATATGAAAACTGTGACCCTTACTTATGGCCGAACCCTATATTCAAACCGCGGATATATAGGCTTACTTCGGATTAAAATTTGACTCATTTTGTATGGGAAAATGTCAAATTTTAATCCGAAGTAAGCCTTTTCCGTCCGCGGTTTGAATATAGGGTTCAGCCGTAAATCATTTAACAGGCCAGTGTGCGTGTGCCAAGTGCCAACTCGTCATCCAGTACCAACGTAGTTTCGCTTTAATTCTGAACGGCCGGTCGGATTATTGAAAAAGCTTGCCTTTTAATGGAAACCAACTTATTCGTGTTGAATAAAAAGAAGACACTGTCGAAAATTATGTTTAAATGTG
This sequence comes from Acleris sparsana, assembly GCA_923062465.1. Classification (NCBI taxonomy): domain Eukaryota; kingdom Metazoa; phylum Arthropoda; class Insecta; order Lepidoptera; family Tortricidae; genus Acleris; species Acleris sparsana. The sequence continues at coordinate 43,141,083 of OV281285.1, read as the reverse complement.
AGACGATGAAACAAATAAAGTTTTGAGTGCTACTCGACAAACCGTTTAAACATTAATGAGGAACAACTTTTCTATGGGGCCGCAAGCATACTAGCGTTTATTAAGGTGATTAAGTAACCAGTGAGGCTGGACAAGTTGCTTAAAGCTAACGAAAACGATTTTCGAAAACTGGAAAATGTATGGAATTGACGTAAGCGCTCGACGCAACCGTTTGACGGCGTACGTAAATCCTGCATCTTGTCTAGGGCCTTAGCTTATATATAGCTTATGGGCTAATCTTGTTGTGCATGTTTAAAGGCACTTTTTCTTAAAGTAAAACAATATAACCAATGTTTTATTATTTACAGAATTGAACTCCGGTGTAAAAAAATCGTCTTATAGAGCAAAATTTAATAATTAAATGTATGTTACGAGATTGAGTGAAATTATTTTTGAACATATCTCTTACGTTTACCTTCCGTATAGATAGTTCAATTCAAGTGTTTGTCTTTTTTCTTTATGGCACTCACCACATCAGCCATCTCCGGTTGCGAATCGGCAAACGCGGGTTCAACGGATATTTGTAAAAGCGACGTCAAGTGACAGCGTTATACGTTAAATACAAATTATATGGCGAGAATTTTCGTCTCTTATTATGTAATCAAATCGACTAATAATCGGATGCGACGGAAAATGCAAATGGTAAATAAATGACCTGGCGATTAGCAAATCTGGTTAATGTAGTAAGTTAGGACTACATTACACTACTAGTAACTGACGATTAGCGAATCCGGTTTATATATATAATGTGTGTTTTTTACACTCATAGTAGGTACTCAGACTATCAAAGGTGAAATAAAAGGGTTGCTGAGTTGCTCTGAGGTGGCTATAGGTCGGGTGCCATTATGGTGGTTTAGTCTCGCGTAAAAACTCTACTATTTACTTAGAATGCGAGGAAATAAAACGACGTTCTATCCAATGATATTTTATATTTAGATACGTTATGCTCATACAAAACGCATTCAAAACCCGTCGCCAATTACTAACAGTTGCTACGTAACCATATTTTTACTGACAAAGATCTATCCGTAGCGTACGCTATTGTCAAAAAGAGATAAACAGTTATAACCAGTGATCGTACTTTTTGTCGCATTTTTGGTGAGATGACGTCAAATGACACACGACAGCGACCTAGGGTTGTCGGCGTGTATAATATGATTGACGTATAAAATTATGTAATATTATGTGGTCGCTGAAAATAATTTCCAAATCTACGTAATCTTTTAATAAAGCATGTGAATAAGCAGAATAATTATTAGATTTCTCAATATGTGTGCGGGTTTTCATTTGCCTCGTCACAACATGTTTCCATCGTGTCATTTTTTTAGGACAATAGGAACAAAACATTGAAGTACCTTTCTTTAATAAAAAACTATGCTCACTTAACAGTTTCTCCATTCTTTGATAAGTGATTATGCAAGGTTAGGATAAAATGAGAAAAAAAACAGTTTCACTATCAAATAAACTTTAATCTTAAAAACTAAAATCAATTACATCACAAATTTTGCTCGAACTGTTTGCCTTGGTTTCGAATGCAAGCACGAAGCCTTTTTCGTACTTCAGTGATTGTTACTGGCCTCGAAAGCCCATCTTTCATTGTCTGTGCCGCCTCTACAATTTTTCGTCTTAACTCTTCTACGTTACGTATCGGTTTATTGTAGACCAACGCCTTCATGTAACCCCAGATGTAGAAGTCACATGGAGTTAAATCCGGGCTTCTGGCTGGCCAAGAGGTTGGGCTGCCTCGACCAATCCATCTTCTTGGGTAGTTCTGATCCATCCACTGTCCGTACGCCCCGGTAATAGTGAGCGGGGCAGCCATCGTGTTGGTAAATCATGTTCCACTACGTTTAGATAAATAAATAATAAATATTTATTGGTTTGGATTTCCAAATTCTAAAAAGTTCATCTCTTCGCGCGATCATTTTATTTAACTGGCTTGTTACCCATGGTTGAGTGTCTCGTTTTTTAATATTGTCTTATGTAACTTTTCGATATATCGTTAATATTCTTAAATACTTTACACCTTTCAGAATGTAAAAGTAATCGACATTGCAAGTTCATAAAATTATCCCAATTCACAACTTTTAGTGGTTACAGCACTAATTTATTTTTAATTTTTCGTCCCTTATTGTTGCCACCCGTATCATACAAACCATAATCTTCGCGCACCATGTAAACTCCTATAAGATAGTGACGGGAGATATGACAGGCGAGCAGGAACGCCGCTGGCGCTGGGGCGCCTTGCCGTGTATCTCGCAACCACAGTCACAAGTGATCGATGCATGACGTCACCGCTCGCCCATCAACCAGCTGCTCCCGCGTATTATCGCTGATCGCGCACTTCATGGTTTAGATAGTTATTGAGGTTGATGTTAGTATCACCGATGCTGGCAATATCATATTTTGGAGGTATTGCTTTCGTTATTGTAAGCAATCGGTCGATAAAACGCGTCTTGTTTAGATATGGGGGTCTAAATACGGCTATAATGTAGGTAACACTGCATGCATTAAGCTCAATTTGCGAGTGCATGATTTTTGGGTAAACACTTTGAACAGAGCTAGCTGTGCACGTCATCTCTGTTCTAACATAAACCAATATTCCTCCTCCTCGCCATGACTCTCTGGTAGTCCAATATCTGTTATTGTCTGTCTGTTATTGGATAGATAGCTAATTCATATTGTTTTATATTTATTTCACTTAGTATAATCACTGCTATGCTCTCTTTTGCAACAATTTCTACCAACCGATCCGTAGTCACACCAATTGGCCACACTGGTGTGACTATGGTTCATTTTATTTATCCGTAGTCACACGAACACATAAATAGGAGGAAGGTTTAGGTTAAGTTCGTTTTTATATCAGGCCCGGAGGGCCAGAACAACCCAGAAACAGGAGCTCCACGTCAGCGGAGCTCCGTTGACTCTGTTGAGTTTGATTTTGAAAGAGAAACAGACGCAAATTCGGTCTTGGTGTGACTACGGGTAAATAAAATGAACCATAGTCACACCAATGTGGCAAATTGGTGTGACTACGGATCGGTTGTGCAATTTCTTAGCACCAATATTTCATTAAAGTGTTTTCTTAAGGACCTAATATTGAGGTGTATTTATACACTCATGAGCAAAAATACCGGGTCAGAGTGCGTTTTTCATACAAACGAGACTATTTCAAAGTCTTGGTTCCTCACCAGGGGTTGTTTCGAGTGAGGTTTAATGGTGGATACTCCGAGTTTCAATAGAGGAGGTCAAAAGTTCTTAAGATACCTAACTGATCGCACAATCAGTTAACATCACAGCAGTCAACAGTAAGCATTTGGATTTCCTTACATTTTATTGCCATTTTAGATGTTTTTCTGACAATGCACAATTCCAGCGTTTACCGCAGATTCAATCAGTTGGGTATCCTAGGCACTCTGGAACTGGCACTGGAACTGGCACTCTACATTTTTCTAGATAAACGTTCAAAATAACGATAGCATTTATCCTTGTCTTAGACGTTTCTTTGTAGTCCATCAGCTCTTGATATTTTATTGCGTATATTTGAGCATTTATTCTACTAAGCACCGTGTCTAACTATCTTCATCAACATAAAGGGAGCCTTCGATAAGACCAACCACAGTAAAGGATAAAAAGAAAAAAAAAAAAATATTCAGTAATTAGGACGCACGAGCAAGTTTTTATATGTAATACTGATCTTTTAGTACCATTGGCGACATCTCCGGGCAACGAGAGGTAAACTTCGACAGCAGGGAACTAAATTCTTCAGCATTTAAGAAAAAAAGATTTATTTCAGTAAATCGCTTCTGGTACATTTATTTATTATTAGGTATTGTTAAAAATCCATTTCTTATTTTTAATTTTAATATTAATATCCGATCGAAGTATCAATCCATATGATTAACTCCTCTAGGATTATGACCACGCTTGTCTAAGGTAGAACGGATTTCGATTTTTCTGGATCTTCTCCTTCATCCTTCATCTTCTGGCTGGTGACATGTGAGACACTGAAACGCGTTAAGATCAGTTTATTAATACGAGCCAAACACACATACTCAACCATCAACGATCGATAAACGTAGAGAAGTAGGATTTCAATTGACCTGTTACTGTTACAGTGGAATAGTACGTAAGTAGCACTCGATAAACGTAGAGAAGTAGGATTTCAATTGCCCTGTCACTGTTACATTGGAATAGTACTGTACGTAAGTAACACTCGATAAACGTAGAGAAGTAGAATTTCAATTGCCCTGTCACTGTTACATTGGAATAGTACTGTACGTAAGTAACACTCGATAAACGTAGAGAAGTAGAATTTCAATTGCCCTGTCACTGTTACATTGGAATAGTACGTAAGTAACACACGTTAAACGTAGAGAAGTAGGATTTTAATTGACCTGTTACTGTTACATTGGAATAGTCCGTAAGTAACACTCGATAAACGTAGAGAAGTAGGATTTTAATTGACCGTTACTGTTACATTGGAATAGTACGTAAGTAACACTCGATAAACGTAGAGAAGTAGGATTTCAATTGACCATTACTGTTACATTGGAATAGTACGTAAGTAACACTCGATAAACGTAGAGAAGTAGGATTTCAATTGACCGTTACTGTTACATTGGAATAGTACGTAAGTAACACTCGATAAACGTAGAGAAGTAGGATTTCAATTGCCCTGTTACTGTTACATTGGAATAGTACTGTACGTAAGTAACACTCGATAAACGTAGAGAAGTAGAATTTTAATTGCCCTGTCACTGTTACATTGGAATAGTACGTAAGTAACACACGATAAACGTAGAGAAGTAGGATTTCAATTGCCCTGTCACTGTTACATTGGAATAGTACGTAAGTAACACTCGATAAACGTGGAGAAATAGGATTTCAATTGCCCTGTCACTGTAACATTGGAATAGTACGTAAGTAACACTCGATAAACGTAGAGAAGTAGGATTTTAATTGCCCTGTCACTGTAACATTGGAATAGTACGTAAGTAACACTCGATAAATGTAGAGAAGTAGGATTTCAATTGACCTGTTACTGTTACAGTGAAATAGTACGTAAGTAACACTCGATAAACGTAGAGAAGTAGGATTCCAATTGACCTGTTACTGTTACAGTGAAATAGTACGGGAGTAACACTCGATAAACGTAGAGAAGTAGGATTTCAATTGACCTGTTACTGTTACAGTGAAATAGTACGTAAGTAACACTCGATAAACGTAGAGAAGTAGGATTTCAATTGACCTGTTACTGTTACAGTGAAATAGTACGTAAGTAACACTCGATAAACGTAGAGAAGTAGGATTTCAATTGCCCTGTCACTGTTACAGTAGAATAGTATGTAAACAACGCATGATAACATAGAGAGGTATGATTTTTACAACCCTGTTATTATATAGTGGGATTTTATGTATGATACGTTCTTAATGAAGGTAAAACAGCAAAAGAATGTGATGAAATGTCAAATATTACTGACTATTGTAGGGTATTAGAAGTAAATGAACACAAAATGTGTCAAAAGTAAGTAATCACATTAATTTCCTTTCCTTGAAAACTAAGTTAAATGCCATGTAGACAGTTGAAGTCATTGTTGAGTGTTTCAAATTGATTATCTATATGTATAAATAAAAAACGGGTATATGAGACACTTCGGGGTACAAGTCAGATGTTCGGTTTATATCGTTTATTCGTGAGACAAACATGCGAAGCGACTATAACACCTCTCGTGTCCGCCAAGGTTTGAAACAAGGTCTTATTACATCAGCTTGATTTTTGGACATAGTTCAATTAAATACTTTTTTATCCAACTTTCATCCAGTAATTTCCGACAATTTGAAAATTCGTTTTTATTTTGTGTATTACTTGACAAATTCATTCGTGATCCGTTTTGTATTCGTTGAATCTGAAGTGAAGATAATTTCGAGTGCGTAATAAATAACATTATCAAGATAATAAACAATACGAGTATAGAAAATCTAAACACTTAAGTATGCAGCATAATGGAGTACAGCCATCATATCTCCAATCACGAAAGACATCGCATTGTCTCGTTACATGAAGACGGTTTACCGGTTGCTGAGATCATACGTCGTACAGGTGTTACCCGAAACACGGTACACTTATGGATAAAGCGATGGGAAACGGATGGTAACGTGAGTCTCGCTCGGAAAACCGGCCGCCCTCGGTGCACTACAGATGTACAAAATCGAAGAATAGTGCGTCAATTTGAAGCCAATGGATTCACGCGTGTTAGAAATGTTGCAAGTGACGTAAACGTGTCATTATCTACGATTCGTCGGCGGTTGGAAGATGCAGGATTGTATTATCGTCATCCGGCTCGAAAACTGAAACTTACACAGCGTCACAAAGATGAACGATTGGAGTTTGCAAGGCGATAACTGGACTTCGATTTTAAAAATGTGGTGTTTTCTGATGAGAAAACCTTTTCATCGAGTGAATGTGGTCGTTTGACTCTATATAGGATGAACAACACTCGATATGATCAGAGAAACGTTGTTGAGGACAGATCTAGCGGGAGGATACATGTTGGCTTTTGGGGTTGGATTTCCGTTGCAGGACCAGGGGAACTTGTAGAAATCGGTAGGCGTCTAAACAGTCAAAAGTATGTGGTTATGCTGAGCGACACTCTAGTTCCGACGGTGAAGATATTTTATCCAGATCAGTCTTTCCCGTTCTTGCAGGACAACAGTTCTGTGCACACGGCTCGCTACACGAAGGGTTGGTTCCAACAAAATTGGCATAACGTCACATTGTTACCGTTTCCCCCAATGGGGTTTGATGGTTTAAGCTTGGGACGAGACAACACATCGCTCAGCTCGAAATATTAGGCAGCATGTTAATGACTCGTGGGAGTCGTTTAGAGGAAGCAACCATTGCGAAAATATGGTGCGATCAATGAGAAGCCAGCTCCAAGGCATAATAGACAATTATGGCGGACATACACGTTTTTGATGAAAACAGTGAATGCGTTTTGTTACATTATTAAGTGCAAAGTACCTATGTTATTCAGTTAAATAGAAGTTATATTATTTTTATTTTTAGCTAGTATTATTAAGCAATAAAGGGAGTCTTGATTAACAGAATTTTTATTGAAGTCTGAATAATAGAAGCGAAATGGGTCAATCCACGTAAATGATAAAGATAAAGATAAATCATTTATTTCTCAATAATATTACATAAGTTTAACACAGGTCAAATTATATATATAAATACTGAGATCGTCAGCTTAAAATTAACGTTTTACCTTATAATAATTGTACTAAATATTAAATTACACATTTTGTTTTAATTTAATTTTTGACTGAAAATTAAACCTCCTTAGTCAGAAATAATGTACGAAAGAGTTGCAAATTTTAAAAAGAAAGTCATTACTCCCTAGGGATGACAAACTCGCCATAATTCCCGCGGGAACAATTTAGGCCATTATCCTTCTGTATACAGGCATGGAATAACACCATTTACGAGCAAGTCGAGCGAGCGAGTCGTAAATGGTGTTACGACTTGCATCCCTAGGGAGTAATGACTTTCTTTTTAAAATTTGCAACTCTTTCGTACATTATTTCTGACTAAGGAGGTTTAATTTTCAGCCAAAAATAAATCGGTTTCTAATTTCATCTTTTAAAATTGGCTATAGACTAACCTTACATTACACAAAACCTATACGCTTCATTAAACTTCATTATTTTTATACCTATTTCAAGTTTATCATTAATTTTAGTAATTATACATTTTTATCAAATTGGCTAAATCTGGCTCGAATCCAGGTCGAAACTAAACGCAGTTATTATCTGTGGTAGAGGTCACAAAAAAAAATCGTTTCCATTTACGTTCCCGTTCGTCAAAAGTTATTTCTTTATATTTTGCAGAGTGTTTTCTCTTTGTATTTTTCCTCGCAAATGTGATGAAAACCATTGTGTGTATCACAGGCTGTAAGGGAATTACTAACTCGAGTCATTAAAAGCCCTCCGCCTTCGGCGTCGGGCTTCTAACACTCTCGTTAGTAATTCCCTTCATACTACCCTTGATGCACAATGTACTATTACACAGTAGGTGGCGCAGACTTCACGCAAGCAATAACAAGACTTTTTGTAAATAGATAGGTAAATATATACAAATACATACAAGATATATACTATTAGCATAAATAAACAAATAATTATAAATAAATACATAAATAAATACCAATATATCCACATCGGAGAAAACAATAAATAGACAACCACACGATAGAAATTGACGAAGACAGAACAATTATGACTGCGACAAAAATGCTCATGAAGAAGTTTCTTAAAGATAGGCAAAGATTTAGCCCGCCGCAACTCCACAGGAAGGGAGTTCCACAGTCGGACAGCTTGAAAAGTGAAGGAATTGTTGTAGAACTTAGATGAAGAGGAAGGTACAGTTAATAAACATGTGATGAAATAAAAGTAAGAATGCAAGCGGTGTACCATGAATGTGCTCCTTCTATGAAAACCGTCAGATATTGGTATAACGAGTTTAAGCGGGGGAGAACAACCGTCTTTGATGAGGATCGCCCAGGCCGGCCAATTGAGGTGACTACAGATGATATGGTTAGGAAAATTGAAAATATCGTTTTAGCCGACCGCCGAATTTAACTTCGAGAAATCGTTGATGCTGTAAACGTTTCAATCGAGAGGGTTCAACACATATTAGAAGTAAAATTGGGTATGAAGAAAGTATCGGCGAGGTGGGTGCCGCGTTTACTCACGGATGAGCAAAAACGGAACCGACTGACTACTTCGGAGCAGAATTTGACCGTGTTCAAACGTAACCCGAAGGAGTTTCTGCGTCGCTTCGTGACCGTGGACGAAACGTGGGTTCACCACTACACCCCGGAAATGAAAGAGCAGTCGAAGCAGTGGATTTTACCGGGTGAACCTGCTCCAAAGAAAGCAAAAACCGTCCCATCGGCTGGAAAGATCATGGCGACTGTTTTTTGGGATTCCCAGGGTATTATACATATTAACTACTTAGAAAGGGGGAAAACGATAACAGGGCAGTACTATGCCAATTTATTGGATGGATTTGACACCGTGTCGAAGGCAAAACGACCCCATTTAAAAAAGAAAAAAATACTGTTTCATCACGACAACGCCCCGGCTCATTCGTCCAGAGTTGTGATGGCTAAATTAACATAGTTACGCTACGAACTATTGCCTCACCCCCCATATTCTCCGGATTTGGCCCCATGTGATTTCTTTTTGTTTCCCAACCTAAAAAAATGGCTCGGTGGTAAGCGATTTGGATCAAATGACGAAGTCATTGCCGCCTCAGAGGCCTATTTTAATGACTTTCCAAAATCATACTTTTTGGATGGTTTATTGAAGCTTGAGTATAGGTGGAACAAATGTATAGACTTAAAAGGTGACTACGTAGAAAAATAAATGAATTATATACAAAAAAAAATTTTTTTTTTTTTCAATAACTGGTACTTATCAAACAGCCCTCGTAAGATAGTATACCGAGTAAATAGTTTCATTATTCTTTATTGAAATTTCCAGTACAAGCATTATTATGAAGTCATGTATTATTATTCTAATTTGAAACATTGATTCGTCACTTCATTCTGTGTCTCGATGTTGTTATGATCTTTTTTTTTTGACTAATTAAAACTTGAGTTAAAACTGACACTTTGGTATAACTGTTATATCTGGGGCGTCATGCAAGAGGATGTTTTGAAACCTTGATTTTGATCACTTACTTTTGACGTTGACTGTACCATCTAATTTGTACTTTATTTCTATTCTTAAAAACAGAAAATATCCTCTGTTGACAATATTCATTTAAAAATTATATCTCTATCTTTCTGTTGGTTTATATGAAAACAGATGGCGCCCTTTTCTTTCTTTGCTGTTAAGATTACTGCACCCATTTTGTGTAACATTCTGTGGCAAATTCTCTTCACACTGAACTAGCTCAAGAAAACACGACCCTCAATTATCTCAACCAGTCACTGCCCAACACCAAGTGTGTACAGAGCTTCTGTCAAGCTATATACACAAATCGGTAATCACTCAATCTAAAATATTGTGTTACAAAGTTAGAAGTATAATTCCACGAATACACTATTATGAAAAAGTTATTAGATTAAATACTATATTTGTTATAAAAAAACACTTTAATAAAATATGGAGATGATAATTTGACGTCTATCAGCTGTCAGTATTACCACAGACAGTCCACAGTTGCATAACAGCATTAGCATAACAACAGCACTACAAAGGCACGGTTCAAATGCCCCAGTTATGATCCAGTGGATATGACATACATGCTTACAAAAGAATTATCAGGCTTAAAGCGGATAAGACCCAGCAATCACTCGTGGCGAAAAGATGCCCCCAAAGAGGCGTTCGCTCACCACTGCTATGGAACCTGGTCGTGAACGAGCTAATCAGCAAGCTGAACGACTATAACTACGACGCAGTAGGTTAAGCCGACGATATAGTCATCCTCTCGAGTGGTAACTTCACTGGTACAGTATGTGACATCACCCGCACAGCCCCGTATATCGTGGAACGCTGGTGCATGAAAAACAAACTATCCGTCATCCCAAAAAAGACGGAGATGGTAATGTTCGCAAACAAACGCGACCAAGGCAATTAAAAATTCCCCAAGATATTCGGAACAGAGCTCTAGCTCTCGAGTTATGTTAAGTATCTCGGAGTAATACTGGACAACAAATTGAACTAGACAAATTACCTGAACAGCGAAATTGAATAAGCCACGATAGCATTCTGAAAATCCCCCGAATGGTAGGTAAGATCTGGAGACTAAGCCCCCATTTTACTCTATGGCTGTATACGTTAGTTATAAGACTCATCATAAGCTACGGCGCGGTGGTCTGGTACCAAACTATCGACGGTAGAGGCAAAACTTCAAAGAGTACAAAAAGAGGTTCGCCGGCATGACAGCTACGGGATGCATAAGGACAACACCCACAATCAATTTTATTATTAAACAGGCGGCAGCTTTGACAGCTGAACGTCTCAAAAAACTGAATCTCTAAAAAACCGCCAAGGTATGGTACCTTGGTGGTTTTTCAGAGGCGTAGTTTTCCGACACTGATATCCTATTTGAGTTAGTAAGTAATCGGAGGACTTAAACATACACATTTCAACACCATTTTATTTTTATTTAGTATTATTTAGGTGTTTAGTTAGGCCAAGCATTTTATCTGTTAGATAGTTACGATTAACCTCTCGGACACTATTTTCTTTAATATCAATTGAATTTTTAATTCTTGTAGGTATTCAAATGATTTAATTCACAATTCCTAATAAAATAGTCTATTGTTAATGAAATAAATAATATTCTCATAAATAAATTGTGACGCTTCTATTACAAATTTCATTAAATAGTAATCAGTGCAACGTATATACATAGATAAATAAATAAATATTGTTATAATATTTTATCTTTTTGTTTTATATTAACAAGGAATATCACTCTTTGCACACGTTGGCAGGCACCGGGTAATCCAGTCCAGTTTACACTGCCAGACCCCTTGCGATAACATTTAAGGTAAAATCGTTCAAGCACTTAATAAGCCCAATGGGTCGAAGACCTTGCACGTTGAAGCCAGGATATTACGCATTGTAAAACATGGATCGATCTAAGAAAAAAAGTTCATCCCGCGACACCATTTCAACCCTAAAACTGATAATTGATTTCGTAGGTTTGAGTATTGATCATTTGACTCAGACAAGTCCTTTTTACTGTTAGTATAGTTGAAATATTCGCGGATGACTCCATATGCAAGGTACATTCGATCTAAACTTTTCAAAAGGGAGGCAAGCCTCCGTTAACTTATGGACCCCCGTGTAACGTAAGTATATAAGTTTGGCTTGGTTATCACAACCGGTTATGAAGTAATCACAATAAAAGTCATTTTCTATGATATTTGCAAGTCGTTTATCTTTACACTCTCGCGACAGTTGAACAAGACATCTAGTGGTCAGATAAGGAGCTGAGGCGGTCCCGTAAGTAATCGTATTAAGTTGCAATGGTCGTAAAGGCCGACTTTCATTATCTCTCCATAAAATTAATTGCAATTTACGTTGAGATTCATCCAGTGACACCTGGCGGAAAATGTTTCAATGTGTACGGTTAATACAAATTTATGCTTGCGGAACCTAAACAATATAGATAACAAATCATTTTGGACCATCGGCCCCACGTATTGAATATCATTTAACGATTTTCGAAAAAAAGAACATATGATAATAAAAGGAGGAAAAGCTCCCTCTTTTATTACCGTATGTTAGTTTTTTTATTATACACTGTAGGCCCGAGTTACCCGCAATATTATTTTAACAGCGTGTTCCTGATCTTATATGGCTTTACAAATGTCGTATCAAGTTGATCCAAACGACTAGTTTTTGAGATATATCTATTTTTATAAATAAACTTATATCTTATTATCTTTTAACGCCAAATAAGATTAGGAACACGCTGTTAAAATCTTTCCTTTCGGTACCTGTTCACACTTACCAAAATACCTATTTATCTCTTACATATTTTCTATAATCACTACTGCCTATAAATGTCATTTCCTAACATGACCTAAACCTACCTCATTTTATAGGCAGTAGAACTTTGTGCTAGATATGAAGAGCTTCTTAGAGGCTTAGAATGTGTAGGGAGAATAGTCCGTTTATACTAAACAGACATTCTGTTATATGTGTTCTTTAATAGATTTGTTATTGCTCCCTCAATAACGACGTATGGACTGAGAATTTTGTAAAAGTGGGAATTTCAGGAAGTAGATTTTACTTGGAAGTGGGAATTTCAGGAATAAGATATTACATGAAAGTGGGAATTTAGGAAGTGTCCAAAGTGATAAGTACGTTAAATAAACCTTATGTGAATTTTAGGAATTGTTGATTAGAGGAGTTATGACAGAGGTACCGAAAGGAAATCTTTTGGGTTACTCGGGCCCACGGTGTATTACCTAAGGGTCTATTGCCTGAAGCACTCGCAATCCCAATCGACTTCAAAGTGGAACAATTGTTTTCATTTTGTATGCAGACAAGCGTTCAATTTTCTAAATAAAATCGATCGCGAATGCAAGTGCGTTAGGCAATTAGCCCCTCTGGCCACCGTTTATTGAATCGTTTTAGTGAAAACCGCTTTAACATTGGTTGTGGTTTTCAATTGATGCGTGAGGAAACAAAATGAAACAGACAAACAGACACTAACTCCTAAAATTGTAGAAACGTATTGTGATGCTCATTATGAGGCCCGCTATAGTATTTTTAGGTTCATATATATCGAAAGTACAGATTTTCCCTTCTCTAACTTTATTATATTATGTATAGATTATAGTGTTTTAAGTGTGAAATTGACTGTATTACTTTTGATATATTATCCAAAAGTAAGTTTTTATTTGTTCATTTGATTGCGCAGTGATTACCTGCTCAGTCTCAAGGCTGATTTTTACGATTATAATGGAAAGATACGAGGGACACTGTGGGGCCGCCGATCCCACCGCGCGCAAACACGGCACGCGCGTGGCGATCGATCCAGCCAACGCGCCGGGCTCTCCGTAGCCTGCGCTAAATTATGCCTCCATAAAATATAGAAACATCCTTATATTTTCAATTACCACGATATCGTGGTACTTTTTAGGATTCTGTATCCACAAGTTAAAAAAATATTCCTGTGCCGAACTCAACTGCGAATAATTAATCAGCGAACTTAATTCGTCCCACGTGCGAAATTAAAGGCACGCGTTACATATTTCTGATTTTAGTTCTTCAACGTCGAAACAGCGCTATTAAAGACGATAGGTAAGGTACTCGTATCTAGTTAAACCTTTCGCGTACGAGCTGCCAGCTCAGCTAAAGCCCACCGATTAATAATTCGACAAAGACAATACTTAATTTTTCTTCAACATGGGACCCCCCGATCACTACTAAAAAATTTAATAATTTAAGAGATAAAGCCTCGCAGACCAATACAAGTGGCATTGAACGACTGCAGAGTAGTGACATCTAGTTATAGCATCTAGGAAGATTGTTTTCGTCGGCGAGAGCCATCCTATTCGTTTTGTTGCAACTGATCAGATTTTAACAAGCGCTCGCAAACAGGAACCAGTTCGAAACGCTATTCACAGATGGAGCACCCAATGAAGGAGTATTCGTTTGTTCGTTAAGATAATTTTGTTTGTTTAGGACAATGCGATGAAACATTCAACGCAAATTATCATCGAAACGTCTTAAATAATATACAGGGCGTAGGGCGAATCAAAATGTAAGTATTTGCGACTAGTCCCCAATATTGGTGATTTTTATTGGACTTTACTGGTAATGTACCATTAATACCATTTTTTAAGATACACAGTAATGAAAATATTGATTATAGAATAAACAATAGGCATGTCAGGTACTTAATACAAAAAATAAACGGTGCTTTAGGTGTATTTACCTATTTGTTACACCTCTTCTATTAAAGTCATTCTGGAATTCATCTATTTTTATTCAGTTGCTCATGAGCTCCCAAGCTACGAGGGGCACACCGAAATGATCAGGAATAGAGTACTTTAAACTAAGTTACATTAAAACCTTTTTTATCATATGCGTACTGGCCACTAACAATCACGATGCCGTTTTAACAATTTAAAAAAATAACGTAATATTTTTTTAATTCCACTTTCAAATTGGCAAGTCGGTGAACAAAATGGAGCTCACGCGTGAAAATTTTCGTGCAATTATTTATCACAACTTTCGTCGAGGCTTATCTCCAGATGAGTGTCTCAATGAGCTTGTTTCTATATATAAAATTGAAGCACCTAGTCAAACGACAATATATCGTTGGTATGCAGAGTTTCGGCGGGGTCGTGCTCTCTCAGCACCGTACCTTCAACAGGTCGGCCGAAAACAGCGGTGTCGCCTGAAAACATCGCGGCTGTGGAAAAAATACTCAAAGAAGACAGACATGTGACATACGAGCAGATTCGGGCAACCATAAGCATTGGAATGACTGCAATCCATACTATTTTACATAGTGAGTTGGGTGTCAGAAAATTGATTTCCCGATGGGTACCCCATAACTTGTCAGAAGAGCAAAAGGCGGTTCGTGTTGATTGGTGCCGATCTACTCTGAAACGCTACAATTGAGGAAAGTCAAAAGCTGTTTATAATATTGTCTCAGGTGACGAAACCTGGATTTATTCCTATGAGCCTGAAAGAAAGCACCAGTCGGCAGTTTGGGTCTTCGATGGCGAGGTCAAACCAACGAAAGTTGTGCGTTCCCGCAGCGTGTCGAAGAAGACGGTTGCTTCGTTCGTCTCAAAAAAAGGACATATTGCCACAATTCCTTTACAAGAAAAAAGAACGGTTACCGCTGATTGGTATATCACAGTTTGTTTGCCAGAGATGCTGGCCGATCTTCGCCGAGGGAACCCGACACGCCGCGTCATCTTACACCACGATAATGCGAGCTCCCACACCGCCCATACAACTAAACGGTTTTTGAACGAGGAAAACGTTGAGTTGATGTCCCATCCTCCATACAGCCCTGACCTAAGTCCAAATGATTTTTTTACGTTCCCTAGAATTAAAGATTTATTGCGTGGTCAGCGGTTTGAAAACCCAGAAGCCGCCGTAGAAGTCTACTGGAATAACTGTTTCAATGACTGGTTTAAAAGAATGCAAAAGTGCATCAATTGCAACGGAGAATACTTCGAATAACAATAAAACATAATTTATATATACAGTGTACATAGTTTTTTAAATTCCCGATCATTTCGGTTTGCCCCTCGTATTAACAAGCTTTCAATTGTACTAACAAGTTAAATCAAGTCAAATAAATAATCATATTTCAACAGTGAAGTAAGATTTATAAAAAGGATAACTATGGCACTAATTTTAAGTTATATCTAAGACCATTGTTTTCATCTTGTCCTAATTTTATTTACTTATCGTCGTATTACTGCAAATACCGCTTATCTACAAAAAAGTAATTTTGTGAAAACTCAATTTTAAAGTTTCAGTGTTGGTTTTAACATGAATTTGTTGAATATTGCGTACTAAATATGTGTATCACATATTAAATATAATAATCCGTTGTTTAAAGTTCAACAGTGCAAAATAGTGAAGTTACTTTAAAATTACGATATAATATACCTATCGTAGTTTTAAAGTAACACTCGCACTTGTTTATATTATACATGATTTTAATGATAGAAATGTGAAATTTGCGAATCTTAATCGGTTTTACCTGTAAAAATGCATTGTTGTATATTTCCACAAGTAAAAGGTTTATGGCTGTGTTTCCACTTGATTTAGCCATAGTTTTCATATTTACTACTTATAAGTCACAAAGTAATAAACAATTACAATAGTTTTAGTATTATTTTTGGGAAAAACCATTGATATTAATAAAATTAAAATAATATTGATAGTTTAGAACATAAGCGTTTTTTACTGAATGAACTTTTGATATAATTTTTTTTTAGTTTCTTAAGTTATTTTGACATTACTTTCAACTGTAATTATTTGAGTAAAACAGTTTTATATAAGGACATAAATGGAATAATTGTTGATTAGTTTGTAATTAAGCAGTTGTTAAAAAATGGAGGAGGAAAAAGTAATGGTTCTGGTCACTTTATTAGGTTTAATTGGTTAAAAATTGGCACAAAATTATAGTCATCTTTAAACAATTCAATGTTCTTCGTTACAATTGTTCAACTATCTTACTCGAGATCTCTTATCGCCACGCTTGAAACATGTAACGTTGAGAAGTTCCGGGAGCCATTTTGTGGTCTTCATCATCAGTTCATCTTCACCAAATGATACTTTCTGAAGGCAAAGGCTGGACTTGTTACCTACTAAAAATACTAAAATCGCTGTTTGTACGCCTATAATATTTAAGGAGTTCCCTCAATCCCTCACGGATCCTTTCGGTAAGAATGGGACCACCTCGGAACTATACTCTATCAAACCAAATTTTTTTTTAAATCCAATAACTCTGTAAACGGTGACGTGATCATACATAAAAAAACTGATAACCTCCTTTTTTAAGTCGGTTAAAATACCAAAACCACAACACACACAAACAAACTAGTGTAACTAAATAGTGTAAAAAATAATTTACTGAAAACCGCATAGAAATCGGTTCAGCCAAACGCGAGTTAATAATTATAACCTGTATGTATGTATGTCGACATAAATACAGGTCAAACTGAGAACCTCCTTTTTTTCGGAAGTTTTTAGAAGTCGATACGGACGACGACAGTTAAACGCATTTTATAATTAGGTATACAGGGTAAGTAATCCAAAACGATCGTACTTATGGGGGCTTTGGAAACTAGTTATAATAAGACATAGGGCAATCTTCAGGAGCTAAGTTACCTAAAGTTCGTGAGAGGACGTAATTAGTATAGATTCAAAATAACAACAATGTTAAAATATAGCAGTGTGTTTGCAGTGCCCTTGCAGGGTTTATGTTGAAGCTATCTACTGTATTTTTAAGACCTCTCAGTACAACTTAAAGCAATAAATGAATATGACTATGACTATGACTATAACATAAGTATTATATCCTTCCTATTCCTATTCCTTCCTCTCGCGAACTTTAGATAAATTAGCTGTCTATTATCCGTTCTCTGTTTTTCATGCTGTTAATATATGCGTTTAAAATTATATAAGTAAGAAACATGTTTTTTTTTAATGACTGACACTCCCTAAGTATGCATTTGCATTCTTAGTGGGTATCACTCTATACTCGACAATTTAGGTTTACAGATATTTGAAATTAGAAAACGCAATCCGAGTTGGCCCCAGGACCTACTTATATTAAAGAAATTTAGTCAAAACCATGTAGTTAAGTAGCTATACTAACAAGTACTTACTATTTACGTGGGCACTAACGTTTAGTTGTTCGGGTACTTTAACACTTCGTCACTCATTTCGTCTCTAAGTGTTTAAAAAAGTGTCATCTCATGTTGGAACTTATATTGTTTTGTAAAGAGTGATATGTGAAATAGAATGTTAAAAAACAGTTTAAAAAATACTTATAATTTTTTAAGATATTGCTAAAAACATTTCAAATATTTTAAAGTAACATATTTGTTTATACAATAACCTCGAATCGCGAGCTCACGACCCGCGGACGGTGAGTCATCTGCCCGCGCTCACTATCGCGCGCGACCGTAGCGGACACCTGACGTGGGAGCAGCAGCGGACATAAGCCACTGGGGAGCGGACAATACGAAAGGCTGTACGAGATTTTTGTAAGGAGCATTTGTTAGTGTGAGTAAAATACAGTACAGAATAAATAAAATAAATTGATCGAAATGTCAGCTAAACTTAATAGCATTAACTACTTTAAATGCCAAAGGAAATTAAAAGGAATGAGTTCTTGAAGTGCTCACATTGTTTGTAACATTTCCATGTCAATTGCCCGACAAACGTAACAACCAAAAGGTTTAATACGATGTTAAAAGAACACAAACAATTATGGAAATGTAGCACTTGCCATAAGGCTGCCATTAAGCTTAATATAACAAACACATCAAGTACGTCTATCAGATCTAAAGGGACAACAAGTACAAATATCAGAACGATTTAGGCGACTAATGTCGGTAAGGAAAAATGACGAGGTAAGTATAAAAATGTCGAAATGTTGTTTATTGTCAAGAAATAAAAATGTCGAAAATGAAAATTGACGGAGTATATAAATGTCGAGATGTAAAAAAGACCTAATATAAAAACGACGAAGTATAAAAATGTCGAGATGTAAAAAAGACCTATTATAAAAATGACGAAGTATAAAATTGTCGAGATGTAAGAAAGCCAAACTCGCGATAGACCTAATATAAAATCGTTAACAAACATACATGCAATACGGTGTAAGTTAAATAAAAGCTTGTTAAAAGTGTGAATGTTGAGCCACTTGCCACTCTTCGTTATTTGGCCGTGTAATGAAAATCGGATTTAGTCGGTTGTACTCGTATTTAAGAAGACGCATAAACATAGCTAAATTACGAACATATTAAGTGGCTCAACATTTAATTTTATTTATTGAGACGAAATACTTTTTGCTAATTAACATAGTAATTTCCCCACCGTTCAACTAAACTTCTCAATGATATCATAAATATGAGGTAGGTTTAGGTTGTACCACTCACCGGTCGAGTAGGTACTGGCCACTTCATGCGTATCGTTTCCGCGATAAAGAAAATTCCCTCATGTCCTATTTCTGTCATAATTATCATAAATGACATATGAGCTGTATTGTTTAAAATATAATTGTGAAGTTATAGACACAAAATTTATTATAACTAAAAACCAAAAAAATAAACCATATATTATCCAAAATGGATACAGGTATAATCTGGATGGTAAAAATACCGCTGGTAAAACATCTCGATGGCGTTGTATTAAAAGAAGAATTTGTACAGCGTCTGTAACTAGATGGCGATCTCAAGCATATTATTCGTTGGAGTAACCATACTTGCGAAGAAAACATTAAGAAGAATAAGGTATTTATGGCACTTCGAAAATGCAAAGACGAGTTATGTGAAGATCTTGGGCCTGTACAGGATGCAGTCGAAAAACATATGGAGCCTATAAAAATGGAACATGACAGTTACATTAACGAATTGCCAACCTTCAAGGAAGTCAAAGACGGGTTGTACAAATTACAAAAGCGGCACCTGGAATCGGATAAACTAAGTTGTAAACATTTAAAAGATGTTGAAATTCAAAAGGTATTTCTAAAAAATTTTTAGTCGCCGACGATGGTGCCCAACAAACAATTTTAATCTTATGTTCCACAGTCTCTAAAGATTACATAGAAACATTTTACGACGCGGAGTTCTACTTGGGTGATGGAACTTTCAAAACGTGTCCCAAACCGTTCTATCAATTATACACTATCCACTTAGACTTTGGTACAAATGAGAAAACGAACAACGTCTCGTTCCGATAGTGTACTTACTGCCTAATAAAACACAAGCTACGTACACCCGTTTATTTACTTTATTTGAAGGAAAGATTGGATTTTAAGATTTTAAAATTCAAATGTGACTACGAAGTAGCCGTCATAAATGCTGTGCAGACAGTATTTCCAGAAGCGGAGATATACGGGTGCTACTTCCATTTCCAGAAAGCTATTCGAAAGAAGGCGGGAGACCTTGGATTGTATAATTCACGCGAAGGACGGAAAATTACTCGATGGACGAGTCATTTACAACTGTTACCCCCGGAAAATATAATGGAAGGATGGGATTCAATACTAAATCTTGCTTTACCTAGCAATGAAATGACTGCGTTTAAAAAGTATTTTTTGAACTATTGGCTGAGAAAATACTCGTTAAATACGTTGAGTTGTTCTACGAATATACATAGGACGACTAATTTAGTTGAAGGATGGAACAGACGCATGTTATTAAAAATTCCCGGTAAAAATTCCCAGAAGGCCTACTCTATTTAATTTCATCAAGAAATAAAAAAAAGAGTCTGTACATTACGACTACGTCATCAAGAATAGTTTATACTATTCGTCAATAAAAAATAGGCGAAATTCAGATATACAGTTTGATAAGTCGTATGAAAAATATTTAAAGAAACTGAACAAAAAGGAAATTACTCCAATGCAGCTGATTACTTATAGAAATGAAACAGATCGATCACACATAAATAACCACCATACCACACCACATAATTATAATATAGCATAAGCAAAAATAATGTTGTTTTATTTAATCCATATCCTATCCATACTAATATTATAAAGCGAAAGTAACTCTGTCTGTCTGTCAGTCTGTTTCGCTTTCACGCGATAACCGCTGGGCCGAATTGATACACACCAAAACGCCGCAAAATTACTAATGCAAACGACCAACGAATTTTATTTGCCCACACAGATGGTGAAATAAGCGTCGGTCACTTTTTGGAGAAATTGAGATTATCTAAGTTTTAGCTTTGCTGTGTGTAGATATATGCTTATAAAAATAATTAATCTTGTATATGCGTAGCGTAGGTATGTAGAATTGATTTTTTTCTTCTTGTTTTTTATAACATAGGTACATAATACACTGCTACTCGTACTTATTGAGGTTATGTGTTGTACGGTGTGCCCAATATTTCTTCTGTTTGGTTCGGCGGAACCGCAGCAACATCGGAATCATCGTCAGAAAGTATAGTATCATTGCCATCTGACCAAAAATAATTAATAGTGTCTTCCCCCGAAGTGCTACTGGCTTTTATGTCCGATCCCTTGCACATACTTTCTTCATATGCTTCTCCATCACAAAACCCGTCTGCCACTAAACCTTTGCATTCGTCAGCCTCTGCTTGGACCTCTACTTCCGTTTCTTTTTTTTAAATTACTTGATGAGTTGTCCTCAAATACTGGAAAATAAAACAAACTATAGTAATACGATCGTCATTTAAGGCGTGTTATCACGGGCGGACTCTTGCGGGAGTATTTCCCGTTCGTTCGATCGGTTGACCGATCAATCGGTCCAATGAGACTTTTTTTCCCGATGGTCCGACTAATCGGACCTATGGGAAATCGTTGTCCCATTTGTCCGATCATAATTGAAACATGTACAGTAATTTTCAAAAGTACTTCATTTAAATCTTATAACCCAAACAAAAATAACTTTCAACTGCTAAATTAAATAAAAATTGGGTGTTTTCTCGTGGTCCCATTATATTCGTCCCATTGACTTTCGACGGAGCCCCGCCCGGGGCGGGGCTCCTGCTTCTGGCTAGTTTTGAAGAAACCTAACGAACCTAACCTACCTATTCTTACAATCATAATGAGTATTTGGTGATCAAATCTATGTGCACTTTTTACACTTTTTGTTCAATAGGACAAATATAATGGGACCAAAAGAAAACACGTTAAAAATTCAGTGTGTACAGTCACCGTCATATAGTTTGTAGCATTCAAAGTAGCCAAATAGTTCTTTACACGTCCTTGTATGTTACTACTGTAATAATGACGTGTAACGATATATGTATAATGGCTACTTTGGATGCTACAAACTATATGATGCTGACTGTACCTGTTGGTATTGCATCTGTTCTTTACATTGACATAAAAATCCCAACTTTCAATTCAAACCGCTAAATTAACGAAATATCTACATAGTATCCTTTCATTAATTTTGGGCTAAGCATTGATTTAGTATATACTAGATACACGATCCCGCACAAAACTTTATTATAAACTGTCCCAAATGACATTGACAGCTGTATTCAGATACATGCTAACATCGCTATTTTTTACCTTAAACATTCATGCAAAAATAAACTCAATATACTAGCAGTCAAGTGTCAAATTTGCAAACTAATGTTTTAAAATATTTAAAACTCTTTAGTGAAATCGCCATTATCATACTATTTATGACAAAAGTGGACATCGAATGAATGGAGACGAATTTCTCTATTTATATTGTATTAGTTTTAACAAAATTACAAATTACAAAAAAAAACTTTTAAAATGTTTTATAAATGCTGTCATTGTATTACACAACTTAAGCTATATATATACAATAATAATAATGAATAAATTAATGTAAAGCAAGGTTTAAAAACCCGACCCGTCGATTGTTTTTATTCAAATTTTAACGTTTAGGTATCCTTTGTCACCTGCTGGCCTAGTATGGTTGCGTCTATATCGCGTGTCAAATGTGGATAAAGCATCCGTCACTGTCGTACTAATTTACGTGTCAAAAGGTGACGGATGCCTCATCCAAACTTTTTCACGCGATAAATGCAGCCATATTAGGCCCCCTGGAATGGTGAAATGATTCTAACAATACCACACACATATAAATTGGCTCAGGTGTTTAGAAGTTATGTTGGAATAAAGAATTATACATACATACATAAATGAAACATTAAAACATTACACTTTACTCCAAACAAGACAAGATCTTATCCTATCATAATCAACCTAGCCTAACTGGTTACGTATCATAATATGTGTATAAAGTTCAAAATACATAATGGTCATAATATATAATGGTTTTTTTTTGAA
The DNA here is from genome assembly GCA_923062465.1 of Acleris sparsana. Lineage (NCBI taxonomy): Eukaryota > Metazoa > Arthropoda > Insecta > Lepidoptera > Tortricidae > Acleris > Acleris sparsana. The sequence continues at coordinate 43,118,000 of OV281285.1, read as the reverse complement.
ACCCTGAATTTTTCAAGGTTGTTATACGACAAACCTAACCTAACCTAATTTCTATACAATGTGCTTTTAAAAATAAGTACTGAAAAGTTTACTTATTATGACCATTATGTAATATGACCCATTATGTATTTTGAACTTTATATATTATGATGCGATCCCAACCTAACGTAACCTAACCTAATTTCCTTGAAATAAGTTTAATTTATTATATAATTGTCTTTTAGACCTACATTTACTTAAGATACTTTCTTTTTTTGCAATGTAATGTAAATCAAGCTTTAATAGTCGTTTATATTTTTTCAGATTAATATGACAACTATTGTGTAACATTTAAGTAGGTACTTCAAGACAGGTATTGCAGATTTAGTCAGTCTACTAAAGCCTTTATTTGTGGTATATACGTCTGTGGTACGAAAATGGGTCAAGCACACAACAGACGACTTATTTGCCTTGAATAGTTGATCACCCCTATCTCGTGCTAATATTGCGACCCATTTTGCACGTCGTAGAGGATTTCGTGGAAAGCTTAAATTTAAAAATAAAAAATATCTTGACACTTCAACTCAATGAATGTGAAGTTGTCAATCGGTGCCTGAACAAAATTACTGTGATTCCGCCTTCTTAGTTTAAATTACCTACTTAAATCAATCGTTTTAGACAGTGCACTGGCTGGTGTGGCGGGATGCACTTAGGCTGAATTAAAATGTGTAGTAACCTTGACTTTTTCCATGAAATTGTCATGTCAATTTTCTTGACAAAATGCCAAGACCTTCATCGTATAGCTCGCAAGAATTGGCGGATATGATCCTAATGTACGGCGAAGCTGGGCAAAGTGCTGATCAAGCGTTAACGTTGTATCGGGAGCGATTCCCAAATCGTCGCATTCCTCAAGACCCCAGAGTCATAGTCCGTGCTTTGCAGTGTGTCCGGGAAGACATGCCCATTACTGGGAGAATCGTAACATCGACAAATAGTCCACGTCTTCATGTTCAAAATGATGAAAGAATATTGGAACATTTTGCTGCATATCCAGAATACAGTACAAGAAATGCCGGGCGACATTTTGAAATAAACCACAAAATAGTTCATAGGATTCTAAAAAAGACTTACAACACCCTTACAAATTTTTGAAGGCACACGCAATATTGCCTAGGGATTTGGTGCCACGTCTAACATTTTGTCAGTGGATACTCAGTAAACACGATATCGACCACCAATTTACCTCAAGAGTTATTTGGACTGACGAGAGTACATTTACTCGGAAAGCGTGTGGAACCAGCGAAATACACACTATTGGGCACGAGTGAATCCGCATGTACTAAAAGAGACCGGCCATCAATACCGTTGGGCGGTAAACGTCTGGGCAGCCATTCATGGTGACCGTATTATCGGACCAGTGTTTATCGACGGGAATCTTAATAGTGAAAAATTCCTGGAATTGCTAAATGGTCCATTAACTAATTATGTCAACTCGTTGCCAGAAGAAGAACGTGTGCTAACTTGGTTTCAAATGGACGGAGCTCCTGCACACTCATCAGTTCGCGTGCGTGCGTGTTTGAACGCTTTATTTGGAAACCAATGGATAGGACGGTTTGGGCCTCAACGTTGGTCGGCCCGTTCACCGGACCTTACGATGTTAGACTTTTTTTTATGGGGGGCCGTAAAAAATGAAGTGTATTCAAAACCACAAACATCTGTCGAAGATCTTCGAAGCAGAATAACTAACGCATTTCAAAAACTTCAACAGGACACTAATTTTGAAAGCGTGCATCAGTCTTTAATACGCCGATGCACCACTTGCATCCAAATGCAAGGACGTCACATCGAACATCGTTATCTTCGCCGAGTGAATCGCCGAGATTGATGAAGTTTTGAATGCATTAATTTTTTTTTTTACTTTTTAGCGTTTGTTTAATTTTTTGATCGAACACATATCGACCGTGCAGAAACTTTTATGCAGTTAGGTACTTTTCTTACGGAGTTAGTTTCTTAGTCATCATAATTTTTGGCGGTCTTGTCAAAAGTGTCAACGAAATGTAGGCAATTGACAAGGTGTCAGGGTGTCACTAAGAGTGAATTTTGAACGCAATCAAATGTTAGTGTCAGTTGTTACGGTTGTTAGTTTTGTTACCGATACATTGCGTGGCGAATTAGTTAGTATGAAAAAAAAAAGTACACTTTATGTTAACAATACACATATTTTTATGTTAATTAGGATGCATATTAACTGTTGTCAAAATATATGTTCGTATGGATGTCACACACTGTATACTAAATCAATGGGGCTAAGTCAATTCGTGTGCATTTGTCCCCCGATATTTATTTATTTATTAAAGTACAAAATTACTTGTTACATTTGTCCTTGATATCTTCTATGATTTTTGTTACGGCATTGCAGTTAACACGAAGAAATAGGTATTAATATAAAAATATTAGAGAAAAATATTAAAATTGTTAATAAAAATTAAAAATAATTACGTGACATAAGTGTACAAAATTTAAAAACAGGGCGTCGGTCAAAAGGGAAAAATAAATCTCGTTGGACCGATTGATCGGTCAACCGATCGGACGAACGGGAAACACTCGTTCGCAGAAACCTCAAGTGTGATATGATAACGCCGTTATAATTATATAGTGAAGTATGAATAAGTAATGAAAAGAAATAATGTGTTTAAAAAAGACATATACATATATTTACATGTATTGATATCAAAAGCATTATCCCAATTTAAATTATCCATATTGGATTCCGAATTCACAATTTACCACTTGAGACAAAACTAATATGTCATGAAAATCTTGACATTTGTCTATTGGACATGAATCTCTTTCCTAGTTCACAAAGTTTCGATAGCAGAATTTTTATTCTTGTACCGGAAAAAGATTCTAAAAAAATACAGTCTACAATAATATGTCTACAAGTCGCGATAACATAAGAAATTATTAAAATCATTAATAACCAACATACAAACAAACACAGAAATCTGCCTTTTTAAACGACTTCAAAAAAGGAGGAGTTTTTATGATATAAGTACACTAGATAGAAGTATAGATTCCACGCGGACGGAGTCGCGGGCACAGCTAGTTTGTAATAATAATTATATGATTTTATTCACAAATAATGTGTTATTTGTCAAGATCACAGCAAGTGGAAAGAAGTGGTCTCTGCCTACCCCTCTGGGAAACAGGCGTGATTTAATGTATGTATGTATGTATGTATTTCACAATCGTTATGTAGACTTATTCCGAAATCAGAGGTTTTCCGGTTTTTTCCTAATAAAAAGCCACAATTCACGATAGATCTAATGAGATAAATAATTCTCTGTAAATCCATTTTTAACTGCCAATATAAAAAACTGATCTAATGAGAAAAAATGTCTCACTAGATCTACCGTGGATCTATGAATTGGATCTATAGTGAGTGAACCTTTCTCGAAATTTTTATACTTTGACTAAATAATACCTCGTCATTTTTCCTTACCGCCTAAATCATTTTTCGACATTTTTATACTTTGACTAAATAACACTTCGTCATTTTTCATAACCGACCTTTTTATTGTTCGGCTTTTTTAAATATCGTCATTTTTATTTATTGTCATAAGACATTTTTATACCTCGTCATTTTTCCTTACCGACATTAGTCGCCTAAATCCTTGATAGTATATGCGAGTCAGAATCCGACTCTCAGGAGTCTCTTCCACATGACGATACCGCACGATGTTTACCTAATTGTAAATGTCTCTTTATCTTTATCTTTAATTTATCGACAACCGAAGATCCGCAAATATTTGAGCTAAAATCAGAAATTAATTGTCGCATCGTCAAACTTGCCAGCGCTCATGATAAGATTGCTCCGCTAAATGGAGAAGTTACCGAGTTAAAAAGGAACCTGGAAAAAAAGCAAAAGAAGTTAGAATAAAAGAAAATAGCATTGGACAATGGGCCAATCCGTAAATCTATTCCATTAAAAAATAAAAGTACAACTAAACATAGTCCACTGCAATTTATTCATGCTGGTGAAGACAGCCCTATGAAATACTAAACCCCTAAACAACCCGCGCTGGGTGCGGGTTCCATGAGCCCCCACAAAGTGCCTTCAGGGAATAGATGCCAGGTTCAAAGATAAAGATAAAGATAAAAGATAAAAGATGTTTATTCAGTAAGTAGGCCGCACGGGCACTTTTACACGTCAAAATCTACCAGCGCTTCGCAAGAGACCACTGCTGAGAAGAAACGCCGCAAGAAACTCAACAGTCAGTCATTTTTTAAAATAGGTACTACTTATGATATTATACAATTATAAAGCTTAACCTAGCATGATATAAAACAATGAATTTAACATAAAATAAAAATAAAAATAAAAAACATTCAAGCGTAGCTAGCTTGTGCAAGAAAATGTGTCAAAACTAAGAATTTTCATAGGGAGTAATAAGTAGTAGTAATAAAAAAATATTTATATGAAATATGTATATATATTTAAAAACAAATATATACTTTCCTATGACAGTGCAATACAACCACCACATACAAAGTTTCGATACATTCTCCTAAAGAAACCGTGTCCCCTAGACAATATACAATATTTACATATTTTTTATGCCTATTTTATTAGTCAGTTATTTAGGTGTTTAGTTAAGTTTAGGCCAAGCATTTTTATCTGTTAGTTAGTCCTCGACCCTATAATAAGCCTTAGACATCAACGACTTTTACAAGTAACTTTTAAGTACTGGAAATGGTAACTTTAAAACTGAGTCAGGTAATTTATTGTAGAAAAGAATGCATTGACCTACAAATGATTTATAAACCTTACGGACACGAAATTTTTCAAGAATCATAACTATGTATTATCTCCAGGAACAACTTTATGAAAATGCAGTCTATAGCTCAGAACACACTCGGCTCTACAGCGGAAATATGTCAAATTGCGGAAAAAAGGAATTAACAAAAGGTGTACACAATAAAATTAAACACTACACTAAGTGATTATTGCATTATATTTATTGGTGAATACCAGAGTAATTGAGAGAATATGTTTTGAAACTAGCTCACGAGGGAAATCAAGGAATAAATAGCTCTAGCTGTAAAATCCACAGTATTTTGGCCAAATATGTAAAATGACATTGAAAAATTATGTACACCCGTGCCATACATATCTTACAGGTGTAGTGCATAATTGCTTTCTTTCGTATTTTCACGGAAATGAACGTGTCATGCTACTTCAGTCAACCTCAGTACTTCTTGTACTGTGACCAACTGAAATAGCAAGACACGTTCGTACGACGAAATTGTTCTACTTAAGTCGGGATCTAGTGCAAATAAAATTATAATGAATCTTATCAGTTTTTGGTAGACATGGAATTCCACAATGTATGCTTCTCTCTCACTGATAATGGCTCACCATTTAATAGTAGAGAATTTCAGATGTTCGCTAAGGATGGCCACATTGAACTAGTTACTTTCAGTCCATAACTTAGTCGCTCTAATGGCCTAGTGGAGAGAGCAGTAGGCACAATTAAAAACTTAAGAAATGAAAAGCTAATAACACTGATCCTTGCTTATGTATAGAAATACCTCTAAACAGTCAGGTTTCTCACCAGCACGACTATGGATGCCTAGACTCTTGCGCAGCAAAATGCCTGTTTCTGACTCACTATTGTCCGCAAAACTTACAGAAATGAATATTCTTAAATCTAATATTGAAAAACAAAAACAGTATTGAACACTTTATTACAATAAGCATAGCAAACCTTTGTCAAAAGTCCATGTCTTAAACATACTCGTAAACTTCAAAGTTTATGGGTACCAGGTACAATATCTAAAACTGGGAGTGAGCCTCAAACCTTCATAATCTAGTCTCCAAATGTTCTTACCCCTAGCTCGAGTACTAATATATCCCTGGAATGAGGGTGACAAGCGCAGGATGCGTTGTTAAAGTGCCTGAACGGTCTCGTCAATAGTGATAAGCATTTGACGAGGGCGACACTGAAAGTTTTTAGATCTGGCCACTTGTAAACAATATAATAAAAAAATAAGTTTAAATTTTAAAAATGGAACTCTTTTCCATTATTATTGAGTATGTATTTTATTCATTTCACATTTGTTTTACGATTTGGCGGCAAATTAAAAATTTGCCTGTGTCACGTCAGCATGAATTGAACGCGAAAAAATTTTCGTACAATGATTTTTTATGACTTTCGATGTCATTTAAGTCAACAATAAAGTTATGATAGACTACGATGGGCCTTTCACGATGAAGCCCCATCTCGTGCCACTGTTTACAATTGATTTAATGAGTTTAAACGTGGTCGCAATAATCTCACCGATGATCTGCGTGAGGGCCGGCCTTCTATGGCAACGACTGAAGATAACATCAGTTTTGTTCGGCGTATGATAGAGACTGATAAAAGAGTGACCTGTCAGTAGATTAGTACAAGCTTGGGCATCGGTATGAGTCAAGTGCTCAAAATCCTCCATGAACATTTGGCGGTCAGGAAGCTTTGTGCCCGGTGGATACCTCATAATTTGACCGAAGCCCAAAAACTCCGTCGTGTTGATTGGTGCCGTAAAATGGTTGTAAGATTTAACGGAGGTGACTCAAATGCGGTGTTCGACATACTTACGGGTGACGAAAGCTGGATTTACTGTTATGATCCCGAAACCAAAAGACAGTCTGTCTTTTGGATTCGGTCAGTGGGTTCCTTCCGAGGAGTTGCCAACTAAGGTGAAGAGAGGTCGAAGCGTGGGAAAAAGATGGAAGCCTCGTTCTTCGGAATGACAGGACATTACGCGACAATTGTTTTAGAGGATCAAAAAACAGTTCCTGCAGAGTGGTACACTAACAATTGTTTGCCACTTGTCTTGGAAACAGTTTCGGAGAAACGACCTCGCAATAGGATCCTCCTTCACCACGACAACGCCACGTCACACACCGCCAGGCGAACGATCGACTATTTGGCGACGTCAGACGTGGAATTGCTGGGTCACCCGCCGTATAGCCCAGACCTCGCACCTTGCCGTTTATAGTTATTCCCGAAAATAAAAGAAAAACTTCGAGGAAAACGTTTTATGGACGCCGAGGAAGCTGTGGCTGCGTTTCAGAAGGCCCTCGAAGAGACCCTTAAGGACGAGTGGGCAAAGTGCTTTTGTCAGTGGTTCTTTCGGATGCAGCGATGTATTGACGTCAATGGACACTATTTTGAAAATATGTAATAAAGCTAATAACTTGCTAGTTTAATCAGTTATTGATTTTCTAATTATGTACTTTCAGTTTGACCCTCGTAATGTAACCTAATTATTGCAATATTTTTATTTTTGTTTTCAACTACAGATATTCACTTCAGTTTGCAGTGATCTGTCAATGTCCTAGCCGTCATTTTGACAAGTGACGTTTGACAAAGAATTCATGTTCCTGGATTCTTAACAGTTTAGCCACAAGTAATGAAATAGATTACTTACCTTATGAGGACCCTGAATTCTTCTACTCTTTTAAAAAAAGGGAAGATTTTGCGTACATGTACACTTATTTTAACGTAGCAATACTAGTGTGTTGCCTTCTTCCCTTTTCCGGCCGGTCTCTTTTCTCTTTTTTGCAATGGCCGCCGTCCCTAATATTGGTTAGTGACCAAACGACTATGTATCTGTGTAAAGACTTAAAAAACAACTAATCAAGTGGATGACATCTTTTATTTATCATAAGAGCTTACAAGAACTTAACAAGTAGCTGGATACGGAATGGGACTTATTTTTACCATTTCGTAGCCAATTTTCAGAGCCAGCTACCGTATTGGAATTCAAAATCTCGTTTAGAAACTTGATGTTGATTTAATGTTCATGCACTAGATGACTTAAATGCACACCCGAACGTATTGTTTTATAATGAACTAGACGCGTCCGCGGCTCCACCCGCGTTAATGACTTATATGAATGTATTGGTCACACTTGTATTATGATTAGTAACGGAACGATATGGAATTAAAAAAGTATATAATATACATATACATTTAATATAATTTCAACATGAAACTCAGTAACTAAAACCTCTTGTACTCTGTGGCCACCGTTTTATTACTGGCCATCTTATACTAATAATGAAATCTATTCACTTATAATATAATTCATTTTTAGTATAAAACGTCGGCTTAGTGCAAGAAGTCATTAACTAACAAAAAGTCAAGTCGGAGAAAAACGGGCTCAAAGTTTTGACACAGTCAAATGACCATAATTGTAATAGGTTCGGTTCTAGATTTAAAAATTAAACATCAATGGTTAGCTAAATGTATTTACTATTAAATCCAATTAAAAACTTTGTACAATAAAGTCAAATAACTTTTTTAAAAGCCTAAATATGTAGTTAGTGACTTTTGGTCTTTCTCGCTCTTAAGGGAACTTACAATTAGTTATTTTTTATTTTCATTACAAATAAATCGAGAAACATAGTTTTCTATAACAAAATTGGTTTAATCAGTCGTAATTATTAACTTAGAAGCATTATAAATATTACTTATTAATCAACAACGAATAAACAGATTTATTTAATTCTACTTCACAGATTATAAAGTCTGCAAGACCACAAAAATAACACAAAATTCTCGTAATGACGTTATTTTTAACTTCAAACTAAAATAATAATGAAATATTCATTGTTGATAGACGAACTTAATATTATAATAATTCCAGACAACAGCAAGAATTATTAGTATAGGTAAAACGTGAAAACTTCTAAAAATTTAAATAAAGACATCAGCTTTTGATTGAACCAATACAGTAGGTACGAAAAAGAGTAAAAAAAACGTCCATCCCGTCCCTTGACGTCCATCTTTTTTACTCTACGTCTTCTGAGTTAGAAGACATTTCTTCAGGGACATAATCACGACACTCTTTGGCTGGCAAGTTCCGGTACCAGTGGTGAAGTTCCGCGGGTATTATTTTTTCATTGCACATTTTTAGCAAACCGTAAACTGTTCTACTTCCTTAATATTCGTAAGAAGGACTGGCGGCGTATCTTTCTATGCTTGAATGTGTCTAGGTGACTCTAAGCCATTTTTAATATCCGACAAAGACTGTAGTTTCAAATCAGCATTCTGATTGTCACCCATTAAGATCAAAAGTAAAATACATTTTATACAGGGTGGCCGGTGCCAGATTTTTTATATTTTCATTGTCATTTTTATAATTAAAAAAAATGGGTTTTGACATTTGGCGGGATTACACGGTTCAATATTGCGAATTTTATTTTCATCTTGTTTCAATGGTCAGAACGCCGTCATTCTTATGCAGTTGAAGCGTTTGCACGCTATATAATTTCGTAAAGAGACGGGCCGAGTGTACAATTTATTCGGTCATGGGTGCAAAGGTTCCGAGAAACTTCTTCGGCACATAATATACCGAGATCAGGCCCCAGCACACACGGACGCCGGAACACATATTGAGTGTGCAACGGAGTTTACAGGAAAATCCACGACTTTCAGTGCGGAAGAGAGCAGCTCTCTTTAAGACTCCTAAAGTTCTCAGTGCATGAAATATTGAAAAAATAATTGAAGTTTCATCTCTATAGGATTCAACTGGTTCAAGAAATTAATGAAAGTGAATTAACCTAACACAATTTTTTTTGTGACACAATGTTGCACAGATTTCGTACCATAAATTGCATTTTTTGTAGTGACAAGGCCCATTTTCACATGAGTTTCATGTCAACAAGCATGTAGTAAAGCAAAATTGTCGCTACTGGGGCCCGCGATCGTCTAATCCACGGTTAAAACACCAAAGACCTTTGCATTGTCTAACAGTTACTGTTTGGTCTACCTCATACTTGAATAGAATTATTGGGGGTTATTTTTTTGAAAATGCGTAGCAGTAAAATGTAAATAGGTAGTGAAAACTATAGGAAAATGATAGCTGATTAATTTTTGCCTAAATTGCTTGTATATCCGTCCTATTCATCACACGCCTGGCTTCAGCAGGATGGTGCTACACCACACATGGCCACAGTGTCGATGAACGTGCTTCGCGAACATTTCCCTCGAAAATTGATAAACCGCTTTGGAGAAATCCGTGGCCGCTGAGATTGCCCGGTTTGACCCCTATGGATTTGTTTCGATGGGGGTATCTCAAAAGCAGAGCTTTTAATAACAACCCACGGTCTAAATATAGGTGATTTCCAAAAAAATATTGCTATCGAAATCAACAACATTACGCAGAATATGCTGCGAGTGGTACAAAACGCGAGGCTCCGTTTTGATGAATGTGCACGTGTAGGGGGACGACATTTAGAGGACATATTTTTTAAGTAATTAAATCCGCATTTGTGATCTTTATTATGAGATATAAATAAACACTATTCGCCTCAGGTGATGGTCAAAACAAAACCTAGGTACCTATACAAAATCTCGCCCATCGTGTAAAATCAGTCTTTTGCAAATGAAATACTTAACTAAGTACTTACTTACCTACACTATAACTTAACAACATAAGCAATTTGAACGTATCTTATTATAATTTAATGACAATAGGTACAAACGCTCTTCATTCGCTTTATTTATAATCTTTTCTAGCATCAAAGATCCTCGTCCTGCCTTAATGTTAATATTATTTCGCTTCATTTTGTAAGAAGTCACTACCATCTCGCATAACGTCCATCCCTGGTCGCAGCTGCAACGGTATGACTTCGATCGCGATGACCGAACGAGTGGCGGGTTACCGCGAGAGCAAGACGTACTCGTAGGTAGGCATAAAAGAGTTGAAATATGAACTTATCAGAGCAAGAATAATTTCACTAAAGGTGTTCAAATTGAAACAACTTATTTGTCAAAAGTCATTAACCATAATTTAATCACTTGAATTACGCATCTTTGGACACAACTAAAGTCGATAACTATCATTGATTACTTTAAAAAATCATTCTGGCTGCCATTAATGCTGTTTCCTATTTTTTTTAACTGTATAATGTACTTTAGTTATTTTATACTTAAGTAAAAGTAGTAATATGCATCCAATCCTTATTTTGTTAAAAATCATTAAAGCGTTATAATAACATTTTTTTTCGTTTTACTGTTTGCTAAAAGTAACTATATGCATATAATGAATTCTAGCTCAAATACTTTCAGAGCGATGTTCATATTATTTTATTTTTTAAAGTTAATAAGTAACATTAGTGAATATTCAAACGTAATAAAAGGTGTAAAAAAAAAAAGATGTTTTTATTAAAGTAACTAATGGTCATAAACCATTTCCATCAAATCAATAAAGCAAAAATTGAAATTAATGACTTAATGTCATTGCTGTAACATCGAAATTACTAAACGTAAAAAGAAATGGGTCAGTGCGTTAGAAAGAGTAAGTCGTGGCGAATCCGCCTGTGTTTGTACCTGTACTTAGTAACTTTATGCCTTTAATGACTTCTTGCACTAAGCCGACGAAAAGGTGTATTTTCATCTACATTAATTTTAATTTAAACAGTTATAAATCATTCACCTTAGGCTCTGCCACCACCTGCTACACACATATATATATACTACTAGTAGGTTTTAGACGTATGGGCTGGGAAGGCGAGAGAGAGGTATTTCATTACAATTATTTTCTGAAAACAAATATATAATTTATCTACTTATTACTTTCATTTACGCAATTGTCATGTTAATCACTGTTGGTGAGGTTGGTTGCTGAGTCTTGAATTGGAACATCACTAACTCGTAGGTGACAATTGTGCCCGCGACCTAAAAATAAGTAAATATTTTAGTCTATACATGTTATAAAAACCTTACTGACATTTTATTTTATGTTAGCCATTTAAATATTAAGAAAAAATGAAAAATAATAATTAATGTGCATGATAATTCCGACGGTAGCGAATCGGAATCGAAATTTATAAATAATCCGGGCAAGAGCATACGTTAGACCATGCTCAAGGCCTCTTATCTACTGGGTATAACGATATTGCCTTTGACGTGATATTGTATTGTTAACGTCACGATAGGTCCATATTAACTTTTCAGTTATGGCGGCCGAGTTAAAACCAAGAGCAATAGTAATATTGTTTACTCAGTAAAAATCTCGAAAAATAACAAGTATGAACGAGTTCTCTATTTAAAATTATTTTTATTTGTTAAAGCAAAGCTTCGGAGCCAAGCTCCTAAGGGTGTAGCAGACGGCTATCGGACAGATACTGCCGTCTTTTTTTGCCAAAGCTACAAGAATAGCCCCATATGGGAGTGGGAAAATATCAACGTGTACACGGCCTGATAACATATATAACGTTAACTAGTGCAGTGAGGTTATCAATCAAATTTCGTACTGCATCCTAAAGACGGAGTGTCGTTAAGTCTTTAAGCAGCTTTGGTGATAATCCGTTTAACCCGCTAGCCAAACCCTTAGGGAACAACATGTTTGCCTGCAGTACTGCATCTTCACCAGCTGATATACCAGAGTCATTGGCTGAGCGGGGCTACAGAGTGTTTTGCTCTGGGCAAAGCAGCAAAGGTCTCGGCGGAGTGCGTAGCCAAGTCGTCATTAGAAAATAATAACCGGGCGGATCCATTTACATCTCCTTCAGCAAGTCGGGGTGCCCGCGGGGGCAGGCGGCGGCGGCACGGGCTGCGAATCGCTCATCAATGGGGGATCGACCTCCATACGTGTGCCTAGTCAGGACGCTGTGTGTAACGCTAGCCCCCGCTGACCCTAGGCCTACCTCTCCTAAACGGATAATCAAGATGCCTCATTTTGTAAATTTCCTGGTGATCTATTTCAGTGTGCAATTTAAATTTCAAACGTCGCGAAAGAATAATGCTCGTGGTTAGGTGCAACTGATGGTGAATGGCCAGGAGAACTCCTTAAAGATCAACGGCCCCTGCGTCTTGGACAGTGAAATTTTGTCAAGGGTGAGGGTATTTAGACTTTAAGGTTTCTTAACGTTACGTACGCGCAGTGAAATTTGGACAAAGTTTGTTTATGTAAAACATAAAAAACAAGAATTAAAATTAAAATATGTGTCTCTCAATGTAAAGTCAATATGTCTGTCAATTACTTCGGTAAGTTTCATAAAGATTGGGTGTTTGATTTTGTAATTATGGTAAATCAACAAAAACGCCGTCGTCCAACAGTATGTAATTCCTACAGTACACATCTCCTATGGCCGAAATCAAAGGTGGTGGAACATTTTGTGCAAATGGGTGTGAGTGGGAGCACCATTTACAATATTTTGGCGTCCTTTGCCTTGGAGAAAACCACTGCTAGAAATCCTGGTTCTAAAAACTACTATGTCAATGAAAGAACGTCGACAGACTGGTTTATTTATAGAAATGTATAACTACCCGTTATAACGGTATCAAGTCATATGCGTATGCATATGACTACATTACACTTCCCTTTTATTTACTAAATACCTTTGACAATATCCACGGAATATCTAGGCTACATTACAATCACGTTTATATTATAGTTACGCAAGATCATATTTTCCCTTCCCCACCTATTTGGTGGGGATATATACAATTTTACTGTAGGTACTTTTTGAAACCAAAGGTGACTTAAAATGTATAAGTACATGTTGTTTTTTCATATTATATGAAAACATTATTATTATTAGTTAAAGAAAATAACCACAATTGCTAGTTAAATATTCTAATGAGTACCTATGTAGAATATTCATACAGATCCCTTCGGCCGTGTACGTAACTCGCTGTTCGTAACCAGTTGCGATCGAAGACTCTTAGTCCTTGTACGAAACCACTCGACGGTTTATAAAACTGATGTAGGTACTTACCTCATATCGACGACAAAGAATTACAAACCTAATTTATGCCAAGGAAAGGTTAATTCTTTGGCGAACCAGGCCCAAAACTGTCGGTTTAAAATGAAAGAAGATGAATAAAAACTTATATTTTAATAACTCTACGTAAAACATAATGTAAACAAAACTTATACTTCACCTCTAACAAATAACATTTTCTAAAAATTTTAAACAACAAATTAAAACGTAAAAGCATATGGACATATAATTTCAACACAATGACCTACAGACATTTTTAATAAGTATACCTTTTTTTTTGTGATTGGCGACTTTTTTTTTATAACGAAAGACATCAATATGTACCTATCAAAAACGAAGTTATTTGCCGAGTGACAGGACTATTACAGTGATTACCTACCTATTTTTTTTGATGGATTTTTTGTTAACGGCGCAAAGCGGCTTGACGCCGAGTTCGAGCTTCGATCCCCAGCGGCGGGTTCGGTGTGGTTCCCTTGTGAGGCGAAGCGTGCCTCGGAATTTTAACTGGAGACAATTGAGGTTCCGGCCCCTCCTCTGCAAATTGCCATTCATCGGCTGGAGTGTCTACGCCATCAGTATTATGTTGAGACCCAGTATCTTCTTTCAATTTTCATAACGAGATCCGGTTAGATCGTTTTAATATTTGATCTATGTGCCGCTTATGCAAGTGACCGTCCACCGTTCCAACCTCATATGAAACAGGGTTCGGGCGTTCTACAAACACCCCTTCGATAAATTTTCCCATAGAGAAGTCTCTTATGATAACACGCTCCCCGGGCGTGACGTGACGTGGCCGCGCGGCGTGGCGCTGTTCGCTGGCCGCCTGCCGCTCACGCACGTTCTCGGCTGCGTCGGGTCGCAGCAGGTCCAGGCGCACGCGCAGCCGCCGCCCCAGCGGCGTCACCGCCGGCTCGCGTCCGGTGCTGTGTTCCGTGTTCCTGAAGGCGAACAAGAACCTACACAAGGCGGTGTTGTCGTCTTCTCCCTCCACGTTACTTTTTTTAAGGGCTTTTTCACGAAACGCACAGCATTTTCTGCTGAACCGTTGCTCGCTGGATGATACGGAGCCGTGAGAGTGTACTTTATACCGTTCCGCTTAAAGTATGATCCTTCGAGCGAGGTGAATGGAGGCCCCTTGTCACTAATTACCCTTTTGGGCAAGCCGAACCGTGCAAACATTTTTCTAAATCATGTTATTACAGCTGAAGCGGACGTATTACACATTTTCTCTGCTTTGATCCATTTGGAATGAGCATCGATTACAACTAAATAATATTTATTTCTAAACGGCCCCAAGAAATCAACGTTGAGCCGTGCCCAAGGCTCCGTCGGCCACAGCCACGAGTATAGCGGTGCTGGCGGCGGCGCCGGCCGCACCGAGCGACACGCCGCGCACTCTTGCGCTGTTAGCTCGATGTCCGCATCCAGATTTTCCCACCACACATAATTGCGGGCAATCTGTTTCATTTTAACAATGCCCGACATGAATTTCTTTTAATACTACTGTTTGTAGCTAACTAGGTACTAAAATTCTATAGCCCCATAACAAACACCCCTGATCGATATGAATATTATATTTAATGCTTTACCGATTTTGTCATCAATGTTTTTTGGCCAGCCAAACATTACGTTTGCATTAATTCTGCTCAGAGTGTGGTCTTATTCCGACTCAGTTTTGATATCTTTAAAAATGAATGGAAAGCACACCTGAACAAATTGGTAGGCGCTTAGAGTTAAAGCTAACAATTACCGTAAATTACAAGAACTGAGAGGTTATTAGGGTAACGTTCTCGGTAATGTGGAGAACATTACGTAACGGTAATTATCGAGAAAGTAGTCGAAGTTTTCAATTTTCCAAACTTTTTTTACCATGATTCTATTTCAATTAGTTACAATAATCTACACAAAAAAAATACAATGACAAGACGTCGTAAATTACCGAACATGTTCTCAGGGAACGTTCTATGCTCGAATTTCCGATGGGAATCTGCATCTATTTTGATAGAAATAAAATAATAGTTTTGACTTTCAAAATGGTACGTAATAAAAGTATTATTCAGTTATTTGCACCATTACAAATAATTATAACAAATAAGTACAACAATACCAGATTATTAGATTTGTTAACAGGTTTATTTTTAATAAACACAGGCAATTTTTCTGTAAACACACTAAGTATTTAATTATAGGTACACATAAAAAAAACAGCCTTGGTTATAAAATAAATTACAAAGTTCTTTAAAATATCATTTACTTAGATTACTGTAACTATCATTAATTAGATTAAAATAAAAACATTGTCACTTGCTTCGCCAAAGATTTTTTTTTTTTATATTTTGATACATTTTAAATCATTAAACTACTTTTACATTTTAACACTACAGCATTTTTTGAATCCTTATTATACTCGTATATTCATTGTCTTGTTTGACCTCGTTGATGATTGATCATGACTATTCGGCAAATTCGTCGGTGACCGGTGACTGTGAGATGAAATCAATGGTGTCTAATTCAAAAGAAGAGTTTGATAGGTCATTTTCGGAATTTCTCTCAGAGATGTAACTTTGATTTATAGAGGTGTCAGCAGTTCTCCGTTGTGAGTCTTTATGATGTAGTAATTTCCAGTTATGTGATATGTAACATATCTTCATACATCGCTCTGTCAGCAGCCTGTTTCTTTTCTTGGTGTGAATATTTGAAAATGTGGAAAACGATCGTTCCACCGATGCAGATGTTGCCGGCACAGATAATATCTTTAGAGCTACTTTTCCCAATAGACAATTGGGATATACTGATTGCCACCATGCCACTGGCTCTATAGATTGGGCTATTTGCCATACAAATTCTTTTTCAAAGATACCATTCTGGCACTTATAATATGATATTTCTTTTAGAATTGTGTGTGCATCAAATTCAGCAATGTCCATTATCGCAGAACACCCATCAAGATGCTCTTCAGATTTTAAAGATGTCCCTTGATTTTTTGGATCCAAGATGATTGCAGCAAAGTGAAGGGGCTTTAAACAATTTTGTTTCCTGTCTTGAAATTTTTGAAGAACACTGGACAAATGTGCATCAGTAAATATTTGTCTAGCCGCATCATTAATAAGAATGCTCTCTATTTCTTCTAAAGCTCGGGACACTAAGTGAATAGTGCATGCATCTTCCTCAAGCTTAAAAATCCATTTTACAATAGGTTTGAATCTATAACGCTCCATGTGTTTTCTTCCAACAGTTCACTTTTAACCTTTTGATATTCTCTACTATGTTCATTTATAACCAATGTTTGCAAAATCTCTTTCGATTTCATAAAATTTTCAAGGCAATGTGAGTAGATTCCCCAACTTGTTTTTACAGGAAACACTAATGTCACATTTAATAATTTGTCACTAGCGATTTCATTAAATTCTGCACATTCATGCTTGATTTTAAAACGCACTTCACGATAACAACTACCGTTGTAAATATTTCGTGAACTTTGGGCATCTTCAACATATCTGGTATTAACAAATTAAGGGTATGAGCAAGGCAGCCAAACCACGTGGTCTTTTCATATTTGTCAACTAGTAGTTTGCCGCATTTCTTCATGTTCGCTGCATTGTCCGAAATAATCCCGAGAAACTTTTCGGAACCAATGTC
Organism: Acleris sparsana; assembly: GCA_923062465.1. NCBI lineage: Eukaryota > Metazoa > Arthropoda > Insecta > Lepidoptera > Tortricidae > Acleris > Acleris sparsana. Next base: position 43,100,599 of record OV281285.1, on the reverse strand, counting down.
ATCCATAGTCTTCGATAATTTTTCAGCTAAATATTTACTATCCCGTGTGCCTGTTTGTCGCAGCATCAATAGATGTGTGAAAAAATGGTGTTGGAGTATATACCATTAAGTTTATGATAGAATCTTTCCTGACGTTTGTCCATCCATCCACCGCCAAAAGCAAAACTTTGGACTGCTCAATTTTTTTGAAGATCACGTTCTTCATTTCCTTACGACTTCCGACAGAATCTTGCGTGACGGGAGCTTATAGTCTGCTCGTTTTGCTTTAAGTAGATGAAAAGCTTCAATCCATAAGGGATGTTCAAATATATTTAACGGCATGCCCGTGACATAAACTGCTTTTACAAATGCCTTATGAATTATTCACTGAAACAAATTTAGGGCTTGTTTTAAACTCTGTTTAATGTTGTATTAAACTCTGCTACCAGGCAAAAGGTTGAGTTCACTTACCTCGTCAACAGTTGAATCATTAGGCTGTTCTGTAGATACAGAACTGTTTACAGCACCAGTAAGAGTATTGTTCTGTATGTCACTTTTTTTGAACTCTGCTTTAACATCAACAGGACAGTTTTGGCACTTTTTAACCAAATGTTGAGCAAAACGAGTAACATTTTAGGCAGTGTATACGTGGTCACAAAACAAACAATTGAACTTAATTCGTTCGTTTTCGGTACATTCTCTAAAATATTCTAGCACCTTGCCTTTTGGCCTCATTGTTCTACTCTCAACAACACTCTTGAATTCACAGTAGATCAATTTAAGATGAACTAAAGTGTCATAAATTATGACATTGACTATCTATTGACGTAATTAATACTATCAGTATAAGTGGCCAGTATTATTTATAACTCAATCGTAAAGGTTTATCTAAAGTCAAGGGCGTTCATGCACTGGCCTGCAACTCGAAACATTTAAAGAAGTGAAAACCCTCTTTGCAAAATAAAGTTCGAACTCAAAATTAACATGAAATGTAATCAATAACACATTTTAAAAAAGAAGACAAGTTTTTAGCCATTATCAATCTAACTTTAACCCAACCAAATCTTGCGGAGAACTTTACCGAGAATTCTCGGTAAATTACGGTAATTTTCCACGGTGAGAATTACCATAAGTGCGTAATTCCCGAGCGGCACATCACTAGTTATAGCGTAACGTTGCAACCTACTCGCATCTGTTACTGGAATGCCGTTATTTTCCCCAAAGATATAACTCAACTGCTTGTGGTCGCTACGTAGCACGAATCATCTCCCATTTAAAAACTGATGATGTACACCATATACAATCGCTAGGGTTTCCTTATCCAGCTGCGAGTAGTTGCGTTTAGCGGCGTTGAGCGTACGCGAGGCGTAGCTCATGGGCCGCTTGCGGCCGTCAGCGGCGCGCTGCGTCAGCACAGCGTCCAACCCGTACGAGCTGCTGTCGACAGCCAGCATCAGCGGCAGCGCTGGGTCGGAGTGTGCCAGCACTGGGGCGCTGCTAAGTACCTTTTTAATTTTGTTGAAAGCCCCTTCACAATTGTCGCTCCTCACCCATTCAACATCCTTTTTAAGTAAATCATATCAAAGGTTTTTATATATCACTCATGTTCTAGGAGAATTTAGAATAAAAAAAATCCAAACCCATCAATCTTTTCAGTTGAGTTACGTTCGTGGGCTGTGGTGCTGCAACGATGGCTTTGATTTTATTCGAGTCAGCATGCAATCCTTGTTAGTCTATATTATATCCTAAGTATGTTAAAAAACTTACATTTGTCGAAATTCTTACGAAGTCCGTTTTCCTTAAGTCTCTGCAAAACCGCTCTTAAATTCGTCAGATGCGTTGCCCTATCCCTGTCAGAGATACAAATGTCGTCTGCGAACACAGCCGAAGTGGCAACCCGCTGAATGCTTCTTCCATTTTTTGGAATTTTTCAGGTATACTTTTTATACCTAAAGGCAGCCTGCGGTACACAAAAGTTAAGGTATATGAGTAGTTATAGCCGTAATCGGCTGGGAGTTTTTCTCTAACATACACTGTTGAAGAGCATTTGACAAATCCAGTTTAGTGTTTTGTTCACCCCCTTCAACACTGAAAATTTCTTCAATCCGTGGAAGAGGGTAATGAAAATCTTTTGGAATCGGATTTATCGTGATTTTGTAATCTCCGCATATGCGGCACGATAGGTGTTCCATAGTCAGATCTTCCCACCTTATAGATAACTTCCTCCCGCTGCAAGCGATCGAGCTCGCTCTCGACACGGCTACGCAACGCCAAAGGTAAAGAACGCGCTTTAACAAAAATGGGGTTTTCATCTTTGAAATAAAGAGGAATCTGTGATTTAAATGTGCCTAAATCCTCCGCAAATACCTCTGGATATTTATTTTTTAACGAGCCGGCTATCGAATTATGACATTCAACGATTGCTAACTTTAATGTTTTTATCCAAGTGCGTCCCATGAGCGGGGGCTTGCCGTTCTGAATAACATTATCATTCCAGCATAGCAGAACGGCGACAACACTGTACGTTTACTTCAATGTACCCAAGCGTTACGATAGTGTCGCCCATGTAAGTCTTTAAAGTTTACACATTTTTCTTAATTCGTTTAATGATTGTCATAAACCTTTTTAGATATTGCCGAAATCTCACTCCCTGTATCAACTTCAAATTTACAGTTGATATTGTTTACAAATAAAATTCAACATTCCGACAGTCTCCTTTAGTGAATAAATTATAAAAATACCGCTCACAATATTCAGACTCGCTACAAAAAGTACTGACCTTTAAATACCTTTATCTACATCCATATCATAACTTCCCTATTATATGTTTAGAAACGATAAGCAAACAGCCTATATTAAGAAACCTGTATCTGTGGTTGCATTTTAATGTTAACATTAAAGTATTACATGTCATTAAAGTGCCGGTTATTGATATAGTTGCATCTTAATGTTCACTTTAAAGTTTCGGTTACCGAAACTTTAAAGTGAACATTATTGCATTATTGCTTAACCCGACGCACTTATTATCCCAGTTTTGTGTTTCTATTTGGAATGGCTCTATTTTCCCGATAGGCATTGTAAACGGAACGTAGTGCACTTTAAAAGAGAGTAAACTAGAGTACTAGAGAGATAGAGTTGTAAACTATAACTGCCAAATACGGCTGCGTACGCGGTAAAGAGTTAAGTTACACATTTAAGCTACTACCAGCCTAGCTTACATAAATGTAAAGGAGCCTCGTCTGCCAACAAACCACTCTGTGGTTTGGCAGAAGAATATATGTATTTAGTTGTAAGCAAGATCTGTGAATAAACGTATTATTATTATTATTATATAACACGAATTATATTTTTAATAACCGGCTGCGCCAATATTATGTAAACGAAAGATCAAGATACTAAGCAGACTGGTTTATTTATAGAAATGTATAACTACCCGTTCAGGTCATATGCATATCCTACATAACAGAAACTATTCCAGCTTGAGCAAGTTTTCTGAGAGAGCTCGTTTAATAAAAATTACGGCCGGTCGTGTCGCAAAATCTTATAGAGAGCTCGGAAGAAAATTGAAGTGTATAGGTACACTACAAAAATGTACAGAGATTGATTCGAAATATAAAATTGGAGTTGAATAAAATGCCGACATCTGTGTTTTCGACAGCGATGGACAAAGTACTTCAGAACTGTCGTAAGCCATCTTGCATGGGAGTAAACTATTTTTACACTAAGCATTAATATACAGGGTGGAAGGGGACCCCCCGTCTTGCTTTTTTTGCTTTTTTTGCTTGCTTTGCATGCTTTAGTTCCGGGAAGGTCCCCACCTTCCCGGAACTAAAGCATTAATTAAGAGGTACACAGTCGATTTGTGATGGTAATAATGATGAATTAACTAATTAAAACAAAAACCAAATTGACTAATTTTTCATTGCCGTGACAACCCTGTTACACCTACCCATTACGACTTGAATATGAAAACTCGGAAACTACGCGTATTTCCGAACGTTGACGTTGCCATAGTGATAAGGTAATAACTTATGATTCCTAGACGTCAAATAATCCATAAACAAAACGAAATAAAAATGTTTTTTATTATTTACAAAATTTATTAACCATTAGTTTAAACATTATCATGTTGTTATAAAAATCTAACACTACGTCTACAAAAATCTTCAATTACCCTCACATTCGGTGTTCAAAATGTCCCTCCGCGGCTTATTATACACGCTGCAGCCCGTGCCCGAGTATGTCGGTGCACCCCTGCCTGACAAAATATGCTCTTCATCATTTTTTCTCCGCATATCGTTAAAGGCAACAGTTATTCGTCGTCGCATCTCGTCCGCAGTGTCACATTCCGTTTTGTACGAACTATCTTTTACAAAGCCCCACAGGAAGAAATCAAACGTGAGATCCGGGCTTCTTGGCGGCCAACGGTGCGGCCCAAACCTGCCTATCCAGCGATCCCCAAACTCATTGTTCAATTTCATTCGTACTTCGTGTACAGAATGAGCTGGTGCACCATCTTGTTGGAACCAAGTGACTTGTCTTTCAGCCAGTAGTAATTCGTCCAGATAACTGTCTACCTCGGTGTTCAAAAGAGACATGTATCCGTCTCTGTTTAGTTAGAGTTGGAGGCAGAAATACAGGTCCTATGATAGTTTCTCCGTGAATCGCCGCCCAGACGTTAATAGACCAACGATACTGGTGACCCGAGAATCGATAAGCGAAAGGATTCTCCTCGGCATACACATGTTCGTTTCGTCTATTCCATATTCCGTTGCGTGTGAACGAGCTTTCATCACTCCAAATAATATGCCTTATGAAATCTCGCTCTTCTACTATCTTTTGTAATAACCATCGGCAGTAGGGTTCGCGGATAGGGCAGTCCCGAGGGAGTAGAGCTTGAACCCTCTGTATTTTGTAAGGGTGAAGGCTGGCACGTTTGAGAATAGTAAGTACTGCAGTATGGGTTATTCTGAAATGTCGACCCGCTACTCTAGAACTCGCTCTCGGATGTCTTCTAAAATAACGCAGCACCCTTTCTTCTAGTCGAGCCGCAATTCGAACAACGCCTCCGCCACGTTGGTCGTTCTGGGCTGTTGCTGGTACAACGGGCTGGTTGTTGGCGATACGATCTAAAGGGGTGCGTCACACGAGATATAACTACATAATAACTATTTTCATGTTACTAACGTTTACGAGATATAATGAACGTTAGCTATAATAACAAAATCAATACTTTTATAAGGAATAACGGTCAAGTCATATAATATTTATTTAATATAATATTTTTAATATAACACTCACAATGACTAATTTCAGCTCGTATAACATACATGACATATAGCGATCATAATACATATTATCTTTTAGTATAAGTGTTACAAGATATAAAATCGTATGATATAAATGTGAGCGAGCGAAGCGAGCGAGCAAGACCTCTCTGGGCAGAACCGACTCGGATAGGTTAGGTTAGAAGGCGGGAGCTCGCTACGCTTCGCTAGCCTTCGAGGTTTTTTTTTACATCCCTTGAAAAAACTACGCGAAACAATTTGATTGTAAAATTAAAAAGGCCACGTAATACTGAAAATAGTTATAGGCGTTTATATTATACGTGCATTATATTTTTTGATTTATATATGTTTTATATCTTAGGTGTCATGTACATTATACACTTTAATTGTTATATCAATTGATATTATTATATTAATAACGTTATACTTTATGGAAATAGTTATTTTGACATTATATCTTTCGTTCATTATCTCAAGTGTAGGTACGTTATATTAAACATATTTATACAAAGTGAGCGTAACTATTATATGATAAGTTTTATATCTCGTATTACTTACCCAACGCAAAGAGGTTCATAAGTTAAGTACCTAATCAGTAGTTCGTAATAATGTTTATTTGATAAATGTTTCACATGTACGTTTTGAAGCATGAAAATGAATGAAATATGCCTACTCAGCAGCACAATTTCAATTTATACAATTAAATCAAATTCAATTTGAATTAACTAGCTCAAACCTATTTATCAATTTAGGGAAACTAAGATACGATGAAAGAAGGTTCTAATTATCATCTTTAATTGTTTATGAAGATTGAGTATACTTCATTGTCTGTCAATGTCGCTATTTCAGAAATGTGTCAAGTTGTGCTTAGTAGGCTGTTAGTAGGTCGTTATTATGTTATTTTATTCATAATTTTAGGAAAAAATAAATAAAGTAGTTCAAGATGTACCTACAAAGAGACTCACAAACCCTGCAATATTTCTTACCGCATTGGAATCAGGTCTAAGTATGCATCCACGACAAAAAAAACGTAATAATATCCTGTATAAAAATGTTGTTTACAATTAAGTTCACTGACCCAATCATATCGACGGTGGAAATTTCAAATGTCGTAAGGGACAAACGCCTACTTTTCACAGGAGCCAAAAAATAAAATTCATTTTTTTTTAAATTCATAACTTGTTAACTACTCATCCCATTAATATGATTCTTGGATGTATACTTGTTAAATAACTTCGCCTTCCCTGATCTATTAATTGAATATCAATAAATACAGTATTTTAGGAAATAGTGTCCCTTACAGCAAAATAATAAGAAGAAATTGTGCGTTACACCTCCAAAAACACATTATTTATGTGACGAAATGTCTTACGCCGTAGAAATAAATTGTTATATTATGTCGTAACTGCGTTCACAGTATTGTTTACCGTGAATTTCTGTGCTGTAAAGTCATTATAGTTTCCAGGTTAGTGAAGTAAGTACGTAGTAAATTGTATAAAAAACAAAGATTTGACTACTAACTCTGTTTATTTCCAAGGTTGTTGGATGCGGGAAAGTATAAAAATATAGGTTTGGTAACAATATCGTTGGTTCCAATCATGAGTTTCTATATCATCACACATTTATCGGTCATTTTGAACCTCTTAGAAAACCTCACCACACAAATGAAGTATCACTATAGTCTCATTCATTATATTAATTTGATAACAAGAATTACAGTCAATTTGTAAAAAATATATTTAGACATGACAACAGCTGTCTTTGAATGTAGGTGTCATCTGGTGTAGACATATTAATGGTACTTATAAAATAAAATATTGGACAGGTTTCATATGTTTTTTGTAAAACCACAAAAGTGAGGAATATAGTGCAATTAGGGGTTAAATTAAGGTAATTTCTTAATTTTATTGTACTTAATTAATTAATTGTAATTTTAAAAAAAACTAACTTCAGGGATCGATTTGAGAATCCTATTTCTAGAATAGGTTTTTAAATTTTTATACATTTAAAAAAGTAAGAGTATCTCAATTAGTGGTACCACATTTTGATGTATAAATGACCTTGACGATCTTTTAAACATTCTGATCAAGTACACGGAAACCTTTTTTTTTCTGACTGAGTAATGTTTACAATGGTAAGGTATTATGTTTTTTTATGGAAATTGCTTAGAGTTGACTTCTCAAGGACTTTTTTACTATGAAATAACCCTGTGGACTTATTTAGTGTTTCCATAGATCCTATCGAATATTTAGTCTTTATAAAAATCTAATTGCAAACAATCAATCAGTTTTTATTTCACTCCAAAGATTCCCGCTCCTTATGAAAACTCTTTTAGAAACAATTTACATTATGTGTATGTTACATGTAAGTACAGTAGAATTTTTATATTTTAATACTCACTGTCAAAAGTAATCCTCGAGTAACCGTAAAAAATTGCAATCCGCTTAGTGCAATTTTTTCTCCATTTACGTGGTCAATAAATCTTTGGACCTAAAAGAGCACAAACTAGTAGAATTATTTCGTGTGTTGTCATAATAATTATTGTTCATTAAGACGTTTGAGATCAGAAATATCTGTTTACCTCGATGCAGTATACCGGTGACGGCACATCGTACAGCACGGGCGCAGGCACTGTAGATGCAGTATTCACTTGTGACGCGATCAGTGATACTGCTACAGAACGACAGATCAGGTAAACAAGTGAAAATAAAAAGTACGCTGCGGCCTCGTACCCACCAAAGGGACTCTTTCTGGAATATAAAATAACATATATTTATTAATCTCCTGCAAATGAAATAAGAAACCTCCCTTAACGTATAATGTAATCAAACTTAAATATGCTGACCCGTATCTGTGACGATTTCCGCGACATTCCTCCGTTCCTTTTATTCCATCTCTGAAAATATTAGATAGCCTTAGGAGTTGTTTAATGTGGCCCAATAAATTAACGCAGACGCAAGCGAAGGATGAATTTATGTTACTACTTAAACTGCTCCCATTTGTATCAACCCTAGTAATCGTGCTGGTAAATTCCCAATGTTAGAAAATTAGCAGTAACGTTACCGGTACCTTCACTCCCTACAATATAGTAACTCTCCGCTGTTTTTGTTACTTAAAGGTGTCTTCCCACTACACCGTACCACACCATGACCGTACTATGAACGTATCAGGCCGGCAGGTAATTAGTATTAAAGTGTCGGTCGGTGACGGAACGGTCTAGTGGGCATAGTCTCATAGTTTTCAATACAAAGAATACTTTTTTATCTGACACATTCCTATTATGGTCATGGTATGATACCGTGTTGTGGGAAGACATCTTTAGTCCGTCCTTTACTTCCCCCACCAAACCTGTTACTACTTATTGAGTTTTGTTTGTATTTTGTATCAAATTGAAGTGTGGCAACTTCTGCCACAAGTATAATTTTATATACGTACCCTTTACTTACCGAATCACAGTAAAGGAAATATAGGTAAAAAAAATATGTTTTCTTTTCCCCGCGGCGACTTGAACAGCTACTACCGCAGGAATATGGCCTTTCCACTATGAAGTGATTTCGGCAGTGTCAAGTATATATAAGTATAAATCAATATAGTAATAAAACACAATCCAATCTTCTCTAGGAAGATTGGTGGCAACGTTCAAACGTTGTACGGTGATATGTAGGACAGAGGCCAAGATAGTTTTAAACTCTGTACCACTGCGAGTCCACTTGAAACGAGAAGTAAGATGCCAGGATACACGAAATAATTCCAAGTCTTCTATCACTGTGCAACACAAAGGCATTAAAATTACAAATCACTAACAAAAAAGAACTTTGAACACCGAAATACAGAAAAATAAAAAATAAAACTAATTACACATCCGCCATCTTTTGACGTTGCAAATGGCCCCCAGGTAATATTTTGGAATTTCGTTCAAAGTTTCGATGACTGACATTTTAGACAGAGTGTTCATAGTCGTAGTGTAGTATTCATAGACAAAAAAATGTTTTGGTGAGTAAAAATCAACAAGTAAGAGAGAGAGAGAGAGGAATTTAAGAGTGAGAAAGCGTACTCTTTAAAAAAAACAGTATCAGCGCCATATATAAGATAACATTCAAAGTGCTCAAATAGTATGGTACACCATACAATTACTATGGTGTAACAAAGTATTTGAGCACTGAGCACGTTACCGTATTTATGACGCTGACTATACGTACCAGGTTCAATTAGAGTTTTTCATGAAAACACGTGTTCCGGCCAATACAAAATTACACATACCTTTATCATTATTTATTCTTTGGGAGAACGCCAGGGTACGTGTTTCGCTATAAGGCGCCACAATACAAAATCTTTTTTATCACATTTTCTTGTAAATTGTGTTATTCCATGCCTGTATACAGAAGGACAATGGCCTAAATTATTCCCGCGGGAGTAATGGCGAGTGTGCAGTCCCTACGGACTTTCGTTTTAAAATTTGCAAGTTTGCAACTATTTCGTACATTATGACTATAAGGAGGTTTCACCTTGAGGGCTTTTAAACACTTTTTTTATTAATCCCCTCTTTACTATCCTTTATGTATTACTAAAATTTCTTAAACATGATTTTAATAAACACGCCTTAAACCCATTACCGTATCAGAAATTATACTTCAAGCTTCAATCGAAGACGATTATATTTTAAATTGCAGCTAATGGAATGATGCTATCTCAGTCACACCTTTAGTCTTTAAAGACAAATAAAGATCTTCTATCTCGCTCCCTCAGTACCGACCGGTCGGTACAGCAGTCTCCAGATCCTGGCGCCATTACGTGGTTTTGTGTTGTCAAAATCACACACGCCTATTTAAATTTCCGTTAAATAACGTCAACTTAACTTCAACAATCACAAAATATTATTTCGCTATGGGAAAAAGAAAGCGTTCTCGATCAAAGGATAAATAATACGAGATTTTTTAAATAGGTTAGCAAACGAACGAAATGCCAACGTTGCACTTCGACGTCATATTCATAGCATAGTTTACACACGAGCGATGTCCAGGTCGATGTCGATATTCATCAAAGTGATTTCGTACAACAACGCTACGAGACATGGACACGGGTAAGTTATTTTTTTTCCAAATATGTATTGGTCCACGTTCATCGTGTGACATAATACAAACGTCTTCCTATATGGAGTATCTTTATTTTACTCTCGCTGAGTGTGATTTTATCTATTAGACATCCTAAATGGATTGTTATGTCTACACGTTAATCGTGTTTCTAAAATTAACAGCATAAACATTTTGTTATTCATCTACCGTCACCATACTCGTAGCTATTTCAAAAAATGGTTTATCTTACTGTTTACAGACATTGATATCTCAAATGATATCGTACCCGTCGAGCCTGGGCTATGTCCAAATATCTTAGACATATTGGGGGTCGATCCCACAAATGACAATACTTATGGAGAAAAATTGCATAAGGATATTGCATTATTAAATGGGTTACCTAAAGAAAATAAAACCGAATTATTGAAGAGCTACTTATTCCCCGAGAATTGCACTAATATGAAAGCCCCTCAATTAAATTTTGACATAAAGGCGGCATTAAGTGAAAATAATTTTAAGAAAGCCTATTTTAGTGAATTATTCATACAAACAGAATTATTCAGTGGTATGCAGCTGTAGGCAAAGCCTTAAATATAGCATTGAGTCCTTGCAATGCACCAGTTTCTCAAGAACTGATCAAATTCTTAAGCGATGCAGGACGCTTAATGTGTCATTACCATTACAGAGAATCGCAGTATCGGCGATACGCGATTATAATTACACGTGATACCATCAAATATTCAAAATTGGATGAATATCTCTTTAGGTCTGTTACCTGAACACCTGAAGTCATCGAAAGCAATAGCGAGGTCTGGATTAGAATTGAGGCCGATATATACTACCCGGCCGCAATCCAAAGTGGTCGTAGCTACAGCCGCTCAACCTCAGCGCAGGGCTTTAAACTACTGGGGGACGTCGCGGCCCGCGGCCTCCAAGTCGCGCCCGCACCCCGCATACCGGAGGCCGGCACCCGCGCCGAGCGCGCAGACTACGCGGGACCGCCGCCACGACGCGACCTCGCGCTAGTTAAGTTGGACCACTACAATTGTCATTTACCAGCACTACCCCAAACTAGGCCATGATCATCAATGCTAACTCCTAACTATTTTATATAAATACTAAATACCAACTAGAACAAGTCAATATTGTATTAGTACTTATTTTAGACGTTACTATGTTCAATTAAGTAAATTATTTTTAATAACAAATCCAGTCTTGTCATCTTAATTGGTGCTGAGGACAGGATTCCCGTCGTTTTCCTGACACGTTCAGTGACCGACATTTCGCGAGCATTCCGTTATTAGTGTATTTTTTGATAAAATACAGTGTGTGACATCCATGCGAACATATATTTTGACAATAGTTAATATGCATCCCAATTAACATAAAAACATGTGTATTGTTAACATAAAGTGTACTTTTTTTTTTCATACTAACTGATTCGCCACGCAATGTATCGGTAACAAAACTAACAACCGTAACAACTGACACTAACATTTGATTGCGTTCAAAATTCACTCTTAGTGACACCCTGACACCTTGTCAATTGCCTACATTTCGTTGACACTTTTGACAAGACCGCCAAAAATTATGATGACTAAGAAACTAACTCCGTAAGAAAAGTACCTGCATAAAAGTTTCTGCACGGTCGATATGTGTTCGATCAAAAAATTAAACAAACGCTAAAAAGTAAAAAAAAAATTTAATGCATTCAAAACTTAATCAATCTCGGCGATTCACTCGGCGAAGATAACGATGTTCGATGTGACGTCCTTGCATTTGGATGCAAGTGGTGCATCGGCGTATTAGAGACTGATGCACGCTTTCAAAATTAGTGTCCTGTTGAAGTTTTTGAAATGCGTTAGTTATTCTGCTTCGAAGATCTTCGACAGATGTTTGTGGTTTTGAATACACTTCATTTTTTACGGCCCCCCATAAAAAAAAGTCTAACATCGTAAGGTCCGGTGAACGGGCCGACCAACGTTGAGGCCCAAACCTACCTATCCATTGGTTTCCAAATAAAGCGTTCAAACACGCACGCACGCGAACTGATGAGTGTGCAGGAGCTCCGTCCATTTGAAACCAAGTTAGCACACGTTCTTCTTCTGGCAACGAGTTGACATAATTAGTTAATGGACCATTTAGCAATTCCAGGAATTTTTCACTATTAAGATTCCCGTCGATAAACACTGGTCCGATAATACGGTCACCATGAATGGCTGCCCAGACGTTTACCGCCCATCGGTATTGATGGCCGGTCTCTTTTAGTACATGCGGATTCACTCGTGCCCAATAGTGTGTATTTCGCTGGTTCCACACGCTTTCCGAGTAAATGTACTCTCGTCAGTCCAAATAACTCTTGAGGTAAATTGGTGGTCGATATCGTGTTTACTGAGTATCCACTGACAAAATGTTAGACGTGGCACCAAATCCCTAGGCAATATTGCGTGTGCCTTCAAAAATTTGTAAGGGTGTTGTAAGTCTTTTTTCAGAATCCTATGAACTATTTTGTGGTTTATTTCAAAATGTCGCCCGGCATTTCTTGTACTGCATTCTGGATATGCAGCAAAATGTTCCAATATTCTTTCATCATTTTGAACATGAAGACGTGGACTATTTGTCGATGTTACGATTCTCCCAGTAATGGGCATGTCTTCCCGGACACACTGCAAAGCACGGACTATGACTCTGGGGTCTTGAGGAATGCGACGATTTGGGAATCGCTCCCGATACAACGTTAACGCTTGATCAGCACTTTGCCCAGCTTCGCCGTACATTAGGATCATATCCGCCAATTCTTGCGAGCTATACGATGAAGGTCTTGGCATTTTGTCAAGAAAATTGACATGACAATTTCATGGAAAAAGTCAAGGTTACTACACATTTTAATTCAGCCTAAGTGCATCCCGCCACACCAGCCAGTGCACTGTCTAAAACGATTGATTTAAGTAGGTAATTTAAACTAAGAAGGCGGAATCACAGTAATTTTGTTCAGGCACCGATTGACAACTTCACATTCATTGAGTTGAAGTGTCAAGATAACATCGTGTTTGTTGATAAACACAGTTCGTAATCAATTTAATAATACATGTTTGAGACTAAGCATTTGATTTCCTAAGAGGTGATAATTGATAATTTTTTGTGTGCAGTGAATTTTGATATCAGTCTGGTACAGTGACTAAATTTAATTTAATGTATTTCGATGGTGACTAAGAATTGTCGATGTAAATTTGTTTTGCTTTACATGTGTGGTATGTATTTAAATCTCAGTATTTTCTAGTAGTGGATAATTCAGGAAACAAGTACACGTCGACTTGAAACAACGGTTATGTTTTCATTGAATTAAAATGGAAATGAAACATTCTGCTTACACATTTGCACATATTGCATTTTGCATTACATTGCTGCTCGAGAAAATTAAAAAAAATTATAGCTCTTTATCAGATAATGTAATTGTTATATTTTTTCGATAAAACCGTTCACAGCATCTAAAATTCTAAAGCTATAGTTACTTACAATTTATGTTCTTATGGATACACACACTGTATACATCATATCCACTCCATAAAACCGTGCCGACCATAATAGGTAATAGGCCCCCAGCACGACTCGTATTTTCTCGCTAGTCGTTCTAGGTACTTCTTGTGGGTCCGTAGCATAATATCGAAAATCAAATATCATAAGTAAATTCCTAACACAAAAGTTCGAATATCAAAATGTCTATTGTACGTAATTCCTAAAGATGTAAGTCCTAATGCACTTTTAATCGAATGATCTCATTTTCGAAAATCAATATTCCTTTGTAGAAATGCCTAAAGACAATACTTGAAACTCAATATTTCTAGTGCTCAAAATCGCTACGTACAAAAAGCTTAGTGACAATTCTTCGAAAATCAATACATTTCATGCTTAAAACTCCACCCCCAATGAACGTAGCATAACATTGAAAATTAAAGTTCCTAATGTACGTAATTCCTAAAAAAATACTGGAAAGTTATTAGAATCTTGTTTTCATAGAACTATTTTAGGAATTATGTACATTAGGAATTTTGATATTCGAAGCTATGCTACGAGTACGTACCCGACTTTATAACCTCTTTTTGATTTGCAATGTTTACCTACATATATTTGTCTGTCCGGGTCAAATCTTGATACGGAACGTATTCTCTATATAATACTTTTTAAGCAAAAGCGGCATGGCATATGAAGCATGAGAACAGAATAAATGCTTTGCATGTGTGTGGCGTGACCAGGGATCGTTACCGGTATTCTTAGTACCGGTTTAAAATTAGGTATACGGTTATAGTTGCATTTCGCTATTTATATCGCTAAAGCTCTGATTAGCGTATAATATTAAACAGCGTATAATCAAAACCGGTATTCAAATATATTAGCGGTTTCGCCAATTGACAGCAATACCTGTATTTGGCACTTTACCCCTAAAAACCATTACCGGTAATAGCTGTCAGTGTCAATATACTCAATTATTTGTTTCTGTAAATATTCCTCTGGCGTATTATACCAATGATTCAATAACATTACCAATGTTTAGATGTTAGGTATTCCATACTTATTTTACAATAGTATGTTCTAATTCTAATTCTTAAATTACTTATTTGTATAATATGTAAATCCATTATTATATTTTTTTTCCTTTCTGCCCATCAATTAGTTAATTAAATTGTGAGACATTTTTAATAATAGTAAAATAACCAATTAAATAATTAATTAATTTTATGTCGCACATGTGTCACTCTCGACAGTAGATGACACATATGGAAATGTACTCATAGTAAGCAGTATAAATACTACTTTAAGAATCCGAACTACGTACTTGAAGGAGTCTTTACACTGATTATTTACCCTCCAGAGCAGCAGGACAGATTCTCACCTGGACAGATTCTCAGGTGGACAGATTCTCAGGTCGACAGATTCTCACTTGGCCAGATTCTCACTTGGCCAGATTCTCAGGTGGACAGATTCTCACTTGGCCAGACTCTCAGGTGAACAGATTCTCACTTGGCCAGATTCTCAGCTGGACAGATTCTCACTTGGCCAGATTCTCAGCTGGACAGATTCTCAGCTGGACAGATTCTCAGCTGGACAGATTCTCACTTGGCCAGATTCTCAGGTGGACAGATTCTCACTTGGCCAGATTCTCAGGTGGACAGATTCTCACTTGGCCAGATTCTCAGCTGGACCGATTCTCACTTGGCCAGATTCTCAGCTGGACAGATTCTCAGCTGGACAGATTCTCAGTTGGACAGATTCTCAGGTGGACAGATTCTCAGCTGGACAGATTCTCAGCTGGACAGATTCTCAGGTGGACAGATTCTCAGCTGGACAGATTCTCACTTGTCCAGATTCTCAGCTGGACAGATTCTTAGCTGGAAAGATTAGCAACTAGAAAG
Source organism: Acleris sparsana (assembly GCA_923062465.1). Lineage (NCBI taxonomy): Eukaryota > Metazoa > Arthropoda > Insecta > Lepidoptera > Tortricidae > Acleris > Acleris sparsana. Next base: position 43,084,849 of record OV281285.1, on the reverse strand, counting down.
AATCTCGCTTAGACGAAGTCGCAGTTGGACAAAGTATAGTCAGGAAAAGTAAACAAATGATAAAAATAAAATCATTTTATTAAACGGATGTATAAAGGGGAGCTTCTTTTCCAAGCCTTTTATATGACACTCCGTTTTCTATAACCAAATCATTTTCATTTTGAAATAGCATTTTTTTTATTGAGATTTAACTAAAAATTTACGGTTTTCGGATTTTTTCCTCTACTTGTGCTATAGACATTGCTTCTTGCCAAATTTCATGATGACAGTGGGAAGTACCCTATAGATTTTGATTCCCTAAACCCCTAAAAATACTTTTACAATCATGTTTTATTTATAACTAGCGACCCGCCCTCGCTCCGTTTCGGTTTATTGTGAGTTTTCTGTAACACCCGTACACAAACCAGATATATTGGTTTATATGTATAATAAATATACATATAAACCTCCCTCTTGAATCACTCTATCTATTGCTGAAAACTGCATTAAAATCCGTTGAGTAGTTTAAAAGGTCTAAGCGAACAGACTTCATTTTATATTACATATAAGTTCAAGTTCAAGTCTTTAAAACATAGTCTTTAAGTCTTTTTTACATATGTAAAGAAGATAATTAAAGCTTCCTACGTAGTTCATTATGTGTGTAGAATTACTTTGATATGCAAACTACGTTATGCAGCCTCCGGTAAAAACAGAAACAATTATTGATAGCTCTGTCATTGAATGTCTTATTTATGTCACATGTTATGATATTACGAAAAAATTGATATTGCCGGATTAAGTAAAAAAAAACATAAATTAGTCTTTATAGACGGGCAAAGGAAAAGAGGAAAAGATCCGTGCCATGGTAAAGTACTATTGCATGCTGGGCATCGGTACATTTTTGCGAAACGAAACCTTTCGGACAATACTAATTGGAGATGTAGTAACAAAACGGAGTGCAGTACTTCAATGACATAGAACAAGGACAATAAAATAATTAAAGAAGGTAAACATTCGTGTGCTCCAAATTTCAATCGAAATAAAAATGAACAACTTTTGCATGTATGTAAAGAAGAAGTGTGTAGTAGTATGGATCCCAATCAAATAATATTTGAAAAATATTTTTACGAAAATAGTAAGGGTGAATGTTCACCAAGTAAATAAGACAGGCAAAGCTTAGTCTGGGGGTCAGTTTATACCGCAACCAATCGGAATGTTAAATTTTTGGAAAAAACTATTTGTTAATCGTCTCGTCTCGACTGATTCACTTAATAGCGTACAAGCTATTTCGCTGTTTTGACACAGCTGGGTGAATAATCAAGAGTATGAAAAAACGTGTCCGCGACATGTATGTTTATGTTAAGACGAAATGACTGGAGTATTTGATGCCATTAGATTTCTTGTTAACTGTTGCGATGAATGATAAAAAAAATAAACGCTTAATACTGTGATGAACGCTATCATTCTTCCTTCATGTCCCAACATGACTAACGATAAAATTTAAGAAATGAATAACACAATAACATGAAAAAATCAAGGTATGGTCCAAATTATAAACAACTAAGTAAGCTTCAAATTTTTCAATTACAAAATACCTGAAAATTAAGTTTAAAAATATGATAATTTGACTATTTACAATAATGACGTCATGTTACTTACGTCGAATGCCGTGTCTAAGAAATATGTGTAAGGGTGAGAAAGATGCCTTGCCTACCGTGCGGGTGCACACAACTTTTCATCCGTCCGTGAACTGCCGACAAGCTATATCTTCTTCGCGTTGCGTAGTAATGGAAGCACGTCTTGTGTCCATCGTGTCACGAATAGCGTCATTCATCTTTTGCGACATTATTTTGAAAGTTCATATGAAAATTATTATAAATATGTTTCAGTTTGTGATAAATTTTGTACGATTTTCTTAAATTTGAGGTAAGTATCATTTGGCAAGTATTTGAGCTAGTTTCGGCATGTTTTCTCATAATAGTCATTGTTGTCGCATCATTATTGTTAGTAACTATGGTTTATATAATGACGTTTGTCGACCATAATGACTTCTCAGTGTTATCAATAATGATTTTTGTAAATGAAAATGATATTTTAACCGATTTCGAATCAAAAGAAGGGCACCAGACCACTATTTTGTGAGGTTGGTCGTGAGGACACTCTTTTACAAATAATGCCCTTTTATTCAGAAAAGTACATCGAAGGCTATGAACCACTCGCTTCGCTCAGGATTCTAACACTTGAATCACTCGCTATGCTCGTGATTCAGTCGTTAGTATTCTTCACTTGCTCGTGCGTCATCTATTAGCCTTCGCTTTAAATCCGCCCTCCTTTTTTCACTAATTGCATAATATACTATTTTTATTCATGGGACAAAAAAATCAACTGGACAAGGTATGTTACAAATACCTTGCAGTGTTTTGAGGCATCTTGAAAATGAGGAAAAGGCCAACTCTGGATTCGATTGTAGCACAGATCAAACAGTGTTAAATCCTTATCCTGTTTATTGGTATGCGGTCACGCTCACGCTTAGGCCACAGATTAAAAGCACAGATTAAAGTAAAGGATAGATGGCTCAGCTCAGCTCAGGTAGGCAACCACAGATTGTAAAGATGCATGGTAGTTGGCACAGTAGTCTTACAAGATAGACATCGTAAGCTAGTTCCTCTGGTTGCCACCTGAGCGCTGCCTGTTCTAAATAACCACGACACACTCGTTAAGAATTATATATTTTTTTTTATTTCTACTTGTAAATGTTGTAATGTCTGTATCACCTTCCGTGTTTTCACCGAGCGGTCCCCCAACGGAAGACCAGCGTTGGCTTTACAGCCAGCACATGCTGACTTGGAAACATTTCGCAACAATTTCTCTGCGTCTTGTTCTTTTTGTATCTATGTAATGTAATTTTTTGTATTGTTGTGAATAAATTTCTCTTTATCTTTATCTTTATCTTTTATCCTTACTAATATTATAAACGCGAATGTTTGTATGTATGGATGGGTGTGTGTTACTCTTTGACGCTGCAACGGCTGGACTGATTTGGATGAAATTTGAAATGGAGATAGCTTATACCCTGGATTAACACATAGGCTACATTTCATTCCGGAAATATTAAGTTTCCCGAGGGTATAACGATATTCGAAATCTACGCGGTCTAAATCGCGGGCAGAAGCTAGTGTCTCATATTTATAATAATTTGCCGATGTCAATGGCTAACTGAAGCACGAAAGTAAAAAAAAATATTATATAAACGAAATAATAAAAATATGCTTCGAAAAACGATTTAGTCTTTATTGTTTTTTATCAAGTAATATAAGAAAATAAAAAGGTGACATAATAATTTTAAACATTCAGTGCTTCGTTTAACCACTTTAGTTTCTTTTTTTAGGTATATTTGATTTGTTGATAATATCATTTGCAAATAAAAGTAGGAAATAAAGTAAACATACCTACGTACGTGCGTACGTGAAGTCACAGGTGTTTTATTATATTAGGAAAATTCGTCGGTCGCTCGTCAATTAAAAAAATAATATATTTCCTATTTTAAGAATAATTCATAAATAAATGATGGTCATACAAAAGACAACGTAAATGACTAAAATCAACCAACATTGTTGCTTTTTGTTATTAGAGATATTAATAACGTAAGAGGGTACTACTCACTTAAATAGGAGTAACGGAAATGGAAAAACAGCACGATTACTTGGAGTTTATTGTAATTATTGCAAATAAATGGGTAGGTTTCCTTTAATGTATTATTTATGGTAAGTAATGCATGTAACGAAATAACCATTTACGTATAATTTATTATTTATGTTTTTGCAATTATAATACCGGTGATCCAAACCAGCTGATACTCACTCTAATGTGTTAAAAAGTTGAAGACAAACGAAAAAAAGATTGTTTGCAAATGAAATAAACACAATTCCACTTATAACTTCATCGACTTTCCGTACTAGTTGTGTGGCGCGCCCATATTCCTCGCGCGTTGTTCGCCAGAAGAGCTCGTTGAAATACTGATAAGAATAGAATAAAAGTGGTTAAGTGATTCTGGGTGGATTTGTACCCTTCCTGGTAATCCAGGAAGTAATTAACTAATCAACAATTTCACGACGTGGTTCGCCTGCAATCTGTTTCTTTTTAGGTCTGAGCAGGCTTGACCCTTCGAGATTACACTTGCATATATTTATGAGTTAATATGCGCAAAGCAGTCCATTCACAGGTAAAAATCGCCCTGCAAACTACCCTGCGTGGGGGGGGGGGGGGGGCGGAAAGGTGCGCCGGCAAGCGCGCGCGAGCGCGGTTATCCGTCAGAACGCTGTATTTTTTCCGCGAGGGAATATGTGCTTTCGCAGAACAGTGTGCACTGTTCGAGAGTTTAAATTGTGTTCCATGGACTCGACTCTATTAAGGTATGTTGTCTAATAAGTTCTTAATTACGATGGTTCTTGTGTATTATTGTTGCTTTGTTTTATCGTTTTTCCTTATATCTATTTTTTTAGTTTTGTTACCGCATCAACACTTAATGTCACGGTAGCGAGATTTTATGTTTTTATTCTTGGTTAGTTAGTTTTCAATCAAAAACTATTTTTAGCTAATACTGCGCTTACGACCGATGCAATTGAGCTAGCCTTAAATATTTGCATTAAATTAGTTCAAGAACAGACTTTCTATGATGAGATCGACTTGCTGAAGAGAAACAAACATGTAAAACACGATAGCCCATTGAAGTCTTTGAACCCGTATCTGGATAATGAAAATAAACTCAGGGTCGTCTCCGTCATTCAAATTAAAGCGAAGACAATACACATCCTATAATTCTAAACAACAAAAATCGCCTAGTCACTCTCCTCGTGGCAGACGCTCACATCAAGACAGCTCATGGTGGATTACAGCTTACGATGTGCTATCTCAGAAACAAATTTTGGATATTAAAATCTAAGAGAATTATCAAATCGCATCTTCCTAGGTGTTTAATATGTAACGTGTTACACCAGCACGACCTTATCTTAATAGTGGAGTGGACTTCGCGAGCCCGTACCAGATACTCATGTCAAGAGGCAGAGGTGTAAAAACAACCAAATCGTATATAGCTATATTTATTTGTATGGCTACAAGGGCTATACATTTGGATTTGGTTCGAGACTTGACATCAGAAGCCTTTGTTGGAGCTTTTCGACGTTTTTTCTCTAGAAGAGGAAGATGCGCACACCTATGGAGTGATCAGGGCCGAAATTTGGTTGGAGCAAGTAAGGTGTAAGCGGATGCGTTCAACGAGGCTAAATTGGATTTCGATGTCGAGATAGCTAATAAACTCGCTCAAGATGGTACTCAGTGGCACTTTATTCCAGCCTACAGCCCCAACTTCGGAAGATTATGGGAAGCTGGAGTCAAATCTGCTAAACTCGCATCTCACGTTCGAAGAAATGACGACAGTGGTTTACCATTCAATTGCCGACAGACTTTTAATCGAATATTATTTCAAAGACGTTTCAAGTATTTTCATTTCATCGACAAGTCATTGCGTCGTGGACTCGATACTAGGTAATTTGAACCGAGGTCTTTTAATTAGTATTTGACATATTTCAATAAAATTCATGTCATGACTAATCATTTCGGGTCTTTTTAATTTGTTTTTTTTTACGTGTAATTATATTTATTCCGCATAAAATTATTTGAATTGGTAATATTTTGCTATCAAAACTAAACGCAATCACTCACTCTGCGCGATTATAGCTACTTATGTTCCTAATTTATTATAATATTATGATAAATAATAATAAAAGTTATTGTAATAATAGTAATGTGTCATGTTTTTGTGTTCTGGGGGGTCGCAGTTCTAACCTAACCTAACCCACTTCTGTCAACAGTTTGTTTTCTTGGGGGTCGCAGTCCTAACTTAACCTAACCTACTTTGATACACCAATAAATCTTAGTTTTATTATACATATTTTGAAAAATGTATAAATGTGCAACTGGATATATAAAATTGTATTAAAGTAATACGTCGAAGAAATGAATTGCAATGTTTTGTAGTTTTACCAATTTAGATAATTTGAAACAAATCTGCGATTAAGTAGTATTCGTTGATTAGTATTTCCACGTAAAAAGATAAATTTAAATAAATAGTAGTTGAATTAAGATAACGCCATACAATATTACGAGTAATAAAGTTTCGATGAATCGTTGTCGATGAAATAATATTCGATGAAAAGGTTGTCGACAAAACAAGGGTACACCGACGACAGTACTGTGTCAAATAGAGGCATGTCTAAATTCACGTCCATACAGCCCCATCGATGTTAATGACAGCACAGACCCGTTAACTTTCTAATAGGAGAAGCACCCATAACGATACCGTCCCCAACCGACACAATGTGAGATGAGTCACTTGACCCGGTGGCAACATTTGCAAAAAATATTAAACGATTTTTGGTCCAGATGGCAACAGGAATATCTCTGTAAACTCCAGCAAATAACGAAATGGACAAGACAAGTACCTGAGTTTGAGATAGGCCAAATAGTGCTAATAAAAGCTGAGAATCTGCCGCCGGGCAAGTGGTTGATGGGCCGCGTAGTTGGAAAGCATCCCGGTGCGAACGGATTAACGCGAGTCTGTAGTGTAAAAAGTGGAGATAGTATTGTAAAACGTTCAGTTAATAAATTATGCTATTTCCCGGTAGAAATTGATTCATAAAATAATTAGTCATAGATTCTTACCAATTTTATTCATCAAGACTGTTAAAGAGTTTATTATCTTATTCAATTCGTTTTTGTTTCGAATATGCATGTTTTAGTTTATTATTTTAAAAAGATAATTAATAATTAAAAATAAATAATAATTATAAATAATTAATTAATCAATTATAAATAATTAATTATTTTCTATTGGTGGGCGGTATGTTATAGCTGTACTCGATACTTCTATATGTCCGTACGTCCACCCACTCATGCATGCATCCTTTCAAATAAATATAGAATCATAAGACCCGTACATTAGTCTATGGTTTTTATTATGATAAAGCATCGAAGAAGCAACATCTATTTTATTAAACCCCAGAGTTGACAACTCCTACAAAACTGACCTTATTACTGCAACAACCAGTTTGGTTTTTTGCAACAATGTTGCTTAATCTTGACTGACCAGTAGAAAGTCGTCCAGGTAAGCAATTATACGATTTCCTCGAGATCTTGAAGTGGCTGCGATCCAGTTGGGTACTCGAGCAAACATTAACGGAGCTACAGACAGCCCGGACGGCAAGGCGGTAATTTGATAGCACCGGTTTTTGAAGGAAATTGCGAGAAACCTTGGATGAGGCTGTATTATTGGAAGGTGCAGGTAAGCACTCGATACATCTAGTTGGATGATTACGAGTAATGGTTTATTAGTCGGAATGGTTTGGGACTCGAAAATTTGTTATAGGTTTCAGATTTCAAACCGGTCTTAACCATCTGATTTTGGAACCAGAAACATTCGAGATAGGAAGACTATTTGCTCCTGCAGATCTCTAAGGCTCCCATTTGTAGTAAATGGTCTCTATCTGCATATCAGGGGATTCCGGTATCTTTAATCGAGTTAAGTTCAAGGGGGAATTTTCAATTAGGCGTGGTGTTTTGACAAACGGTATAGATATAACGATTAGGAGTTTTCAGATGTAATATGGGGCTGAGTAGTCCTGCCTCATGTCTATGAATTTCCCCAGTCGTCCAGCTAGTTGAGTACATTGATTGTCAATACTGTTTACGTGAATGCTTTCCTGAGAATGTCGATTGCTTGGAGTTATTATGGCAAGTGGGCCTGCGTTTACTAAGACTTTTCAGCTACCGTTATCAATTGGAGTATGGAAGTGTGTGAACTTCAACGGAATACTTTTTCTGGACATGATTACCCTACTAAACAATCGATACGATTTGATGAGAAAACTTCACTACCTTTAATATTCCGTACAATTGTCGATGTAAATTATGTGGTTCGCCAAACTAATTAATACGGACAACGATTGTTGGAAAAATCTCGCACGCTTCATAGCAGAATAAAAAGATGGTTCGATGTTGATGAGGCAGAAATGTTGCGTTTTATTGGAGTTATTTTTCTTTCTGGTGTTATAGTTATGCCCACAATAGAAAGCTTGCCTAAGCGCGGAATCGCGGATTTCCTAACTCGTATTTTAGCAGGCCTCACTGTTGCTCAGCCTACTAACTAGTTCGTCAGGAAATCCTTACTTTCCGCGCTAAGGCAATAATGTACTACTCCACTGGTTTTAAAGGAAAAACTGGTTTATGTCCCCACAAACATGACTACTGGTATGAAAACAAAGCTGGTTCATTTGAATAAATAATTAATGATAATTATGTAATTTAAGTATTTATACCTTGCCCTGTGCCATAATTAACTTTTTATTCACATTTTCAAGACGTGAAGTGAGGTAATAACTCATGACAATCACAAACAAATCCGAAAAGTTCCATATAAATGTTGCTTGAAAATGCAGAAACTGAAAAAGATAAAAGAAAACAGTAAACAGTTTCAAATGAGGTCATAGGGGTTACGGTCGTTGATAAAACCAATGACTGCTGATAAAATTTGCGTTAAAAAAAACGACACTGCTTGTGTGTGTGATTGGGTTTTAGAATAATGATGAATGCAATTTTTTACGATACAGTTAACATTTTAATAACCCTCCACTAATATACTACTCTTATTAATATAATTATCTGAGAGTTTGTGTGAATCTCTATTGTGTAGAAAGAGATGTCTCTCCAGGCGGGTGTTACTCGTATGCCTGGAGACCGAAGTCCATTGGGATGAAGATGGAAGTTGTATATATTTAAGTCGACTGGGGAAACTTGGTAAGCGTGAGGTAGCGCACTGTAAAGTTGCCGCTGGATGTCGCTAGGTCGCCACAGTCGTAGGTATAATATGATTATGAATAGGAATTGGCTAAGCATTTTTCTATGAAATTTGGCTCACAGTCTAAAGCTATGTACAAAGCAGTGCGTTTTCAATTTCGCTTTCATATTCAACTTGCGTTTCAACTTTCAGTACGTCTTGCGCTAAGCGCTGCGCCATAAGACGCATGCAGCTTATAGTCCACACCAGTGCGCTTGTCGCACGCAACCTGCCTACCTCACGCACCTCAGTTTGATTAGTCGTGATTTAACAGTTACTTTAATTGCATTACAATTTTACATTTACGAAACCACCTTGTAAACAATTCTTGGTTAAGGGTCCAAAATATAAAATAAAAACAAACCTGAGTGGTAATTCCTAAAACGGTCGAATAGGGAAGAAATTTGTATATCCATGGGTATGATTGTTTGACGAATCCTTCGTATATGTGTATATCCGGATAACACATCATTGCACCAGTGTATGCAGATACTAGTGATAAAATGTGCTCGACTAAAAAATAAATATATATATTAGTTTACTTTTTTAAGATAATTTCGTATACCGCATTTTAAAACCACCGAAGAAAACTATATTCCGTTACGACTTTTTAACCAACCACTTCCAAAATTACACATTTGGGAATGTATAGCCTTCCTATATTTATAGGAAGAAGTACTATTAACTAGAGCTAAGCACTTATTTAAATCCAATACGTATTTATTTAAGAAACCTTTTACGACTTAGTATGCATTTTTTTGACAGTTACGCGATTTTAGCGTCGTTCCACCATCCTCTTAATGAGGTACTCTATGGAATAGCTATTGCTGTAATAAGTTACAGATTTGATCGATGAAAGAATCGTATTGTTCTATTGAATTTGGTAGGTACGTTCTTGGAAATGTGTTTAATGTTTTCTATTTAGTTATGTTATGAAAATTATAATACTTACACAAAGCCAAAATGAGGACAACAGCGCAAGTCATGTTACATTTAAATTTTAGGTTTGCATCAAAATTAGGGTCAAGGTCTTCCGTTTGAATGACATGCTTTGTTAATGTAGGCAAATTTGACGCAATTTGCAAAAACATTGCCATTGTAATGCACGTAATAGCATAGAATATTGCGGGCGCTAGAAACAAGTAAAGTTAAAATTAAAGAGTTATACGTTGTTTTACATGATGTAAAATAAAGAAGAACAGTGACGATCACATACATTCCTACTGTAACAAGGAAAATCTCACAAAAATGCCTAGTCCTAGATTAAGGTCTATGCTTGTACTAACTATGGTATAAATATAAAGATTGAAATAATACCCGTTGACTACTAGTAAAACTCAAACGGTCAACCGTTAACGCAACAAAATTGCCACAAAATGCATTTCAAAAGAATACTCGAACTTGGGAATCCTATATTAGAGATGTCACTTCTGCACGCAGGTACTTCAATTTTCACCTTTATTACAGAACTGCTTTTGATGGGATCACGCTTTACAGGAATAAAGAACCCTAATTAACACACTGTAAGTGTAAGTAGTACGTTTAGATATTTCCTTCGTTAAGTTTTAGCGATTACGGTGACATTAAGGGCAAATGCAAAACCATTATTGTAAAAAAAAACGAGATTCCATGCTCATAATTCAAACCGTGCATTCTTGATTTAGTTAATAAAATTTACCAATTTACCTCTTTTTAGGTTTAATTACATCTTTACATATAAAATTCTTTGTCCTGAATGACTGACTGACCGATTGACGGATCATCGCGCAGCCTAAACCGCTGATTGTAGAGACTTGAAACTTGGAGGGTGCTTTTTTTGTATGACATAAGCATCCGATAAGAATATATTATCCGAAATTCTAGCCCTAAGGGGGTGAAAAAGGGGGGCAAAGTTAGTATAGGACAACGTGATTCCTTGGTCCAAACTACTTCAAATTTCGCATAAACATTCTTTATCAGAATTGATGGAAGACGTGTTTCGTATTTTATTGAAATTCATCCCCTAAGAGGGTGAAAAAGAAATAGAACGTTATATTGAGGGTGATTTGCTTCGAAGTTGAGATCAATACTCCTTAGTGCTTTTGTTTTACATTACATTTTATTTTGGCACATGCTTAAAAACTCAATCCGATTATATACAAAAAAGGTTGAAGTAACATAAAAGCTTGGTGCAATGGATATACCCAAACCGCTAAGTCTATAGATTCCATTTTTGGTACATAGGGTCCTTATGAGGTATAGGGGTGCAGTTTAGAAAGGATTTCCCGAAAGTCGACCCCCAACGGGAAGAAGTATGGGGAGTAGCGGGAAACTAATTCTACGCGTATGTAGTCGCGGGCGTCCTCTAGTCCTTAATATTATAATTACTTACATGTGCCTTTTAGTGAAGTTTCCGAATGACTCATGTTGTAAATACACATTAAGGTTGTAAATATTTGCCCACAAAATAATAAGTATAAATGTAAGCATCTCCATGATATCCAATTAAATCTGAAAAAAAAAACTTATTATAGTACCATAGTACTTAGGCCACACTGAAAGTTTTGCACTTCTGGCCACTCGTAAACATTTGAATTTCGAACTATGTTATTTAAAAAAATATGGATTATCGTTTATGGAATTAAATAGTTGTTGGCGGGAAACTGATTGTCATTTGTCTTTACTAGCGATTTGAAGTGAACAATTTGCACTGAAAATGGATTTGACGCGTAAAGATTTTAGAGCAATGATATTTTACGATTTTAAAAGTTCTCTTTCTCCGCAAGAATGTAGTGCTCGCCTTCAAAATGCTTTTGGGCTTGAAGCACCACATTTGAGCACTGTGAGACAGTGGTACGCTGAATTCAATAGGGGCCGAGTTTCTCTCCATGACGATCCTCGTGAAGGTCGGCCGTCTACCGCAGTCACTGAAGAAAACGTAGCTGCTGTCAGGCGACTAATAGAAGAAAACCGACGAATCACCTATGACGAAATTCGTGAACAATTAGGGATAGGTATGAGCCAAATACAAAAGATTTTACAATAATATCATTTACAAGTCACGAAGCTTTGTTGTCGGTGGATTCCCCATGAACTGACATCAGCTCAGAAACAGGCCCGTGTTCATTGGTGCCAAAAAATGCTGCGAAAGTATAACCACGGGCGTTCAAATGCGGTCTATAATATAGTGACAGGAGACGAAACATGGATATATTGTTACGATCCGGAAAAAAAACAACAGTCCAGAGAATGGGTCTTTGAAGGTGAACGAAAGCCAACAAAAGTTCACCAAGCGAAAAGCGTTGGCAAACAAATGATCGCTTGTTTTTTTTCAAAAACAGGTCCTATTTGTACTGTACCGCTAGATAATAAGAGAACGGTTAATGCTGAGTGGTACACAACCATTTGCCTGCCCAGTGTCTTTGAAAAGTTCCGCGAGAGACGACCTAGAAGCCGCATTCTCTTGCATCATGACAATGCGTCTCCTCGCACTGCTAAGAAGACAAAAGCATACTTGCAATCGGAAAAGGTGGAGATTGTTACTCATCCTGCTTAGAGCCCAGACCTTGCACCCTGCGATTTTTACCTTTTCCCTAAAATTAAAGATTTGATGAGGGGTTTGACATTTAAGACCCCCGAAGAAGCGGTGACGACGTTCAACCAACACGTTGAAAACATGGTCTCTAGTGATTGGGCCGCATGCTTCGAAAAATGGTTTGAGCGTATGAATAAATGTCAAGCATGTCATGGCGAATACTTTGAGAAGCAATAAATGTATAATTATTATTATAAAATGTTTTATTTACAAGTTACGCAAAACTTTCAGTGTGGCCCTCGTACATATGTGCGCCATCGGCCAAGGTAATAAAGAAAATCCAGTTTACTTGTGTGTAGCAATACCAAGAATATAACACTAGCACTAATAGTTGTTATTAATTATCCATACAAAAAAGGCTTAAGATTAAGAGCCTGTCGAACCATGCGTAAACAGGGTTCCGTAGCCACCAACGTGCAAAGTCGCTCTTACGGTTTTTTATAAACAGTTTGTTTCAGCTAAGGTCTGAAACTTTATGGATTCGCCAAATTATAAATGATGCTATTTAGTAGTATATCATTTTTTTTTGTTAGGGTTCCAGTATTGACAGCTGTAATGTCACAAGAATTTAATAGCCTAGGAATTATCTGCAGGGGCCATTTGCAACGTTAAAAGATAGCGGATGTGTAATTTGTTTTAGTTTTCTATTTTTGTGTATTTAGGTGTTCAATGTTCTTTTCTGTTAGTGATTTGTCTTTTGTATGGTTTGTGTTGCACAGTGATAGAAGATTTGGACTAATTTCGTGTATTTGGTATCTTAATTCTCGTTTCAAGTTGACTCGCAGTGGTACAGAGATTAAAACTATCTTGACCTCTGTCCTACAAATGACCGTACAACGTTGCCCTCAATCTTCCTAGAGAAGATTGGATTGTATTTTGTTGCTATATTGATTTATACTTCTATATACTTGAAACTGGCGAAATCACATCATTGTGGAAACGCCATATCCCCGCGGTAGTAGCTGTTGAAGTAGCCGCGGGGCAAAGAAGAAGAAGAAGAAGAATTATCTGCGAAACATTTGATCAATATCGAATAAAATGAATGAACGTGATCGTCAAGAAATAACGGTTGCCAAATGGCTTGATTATCATCGCTATTTTATAAATAGGGATCTTAACACGTTCCCTGTCCCCATACAAAATGAGCTCGCAATGTCACACGTCCAAGTGTGCTTCCACTTTGGGGACACGGACTTATCAATGTAAATTTGTGTGGCCCCAGATTACATTTTTAAATATTCTTACAGTTGCAAAGCTAAAAACCAATTATACGAGTGACAAATGCTTTTGTTTCTTCCGGTATGTCAATAAATAGTAACTTCAAGGAGAATATATTCAACAATTGAAATGATATGAAACCTCTTTAGTTAATTATGTACTTGAGATAGTAAAGAAAATAATTATTATACTGCAGTTACCATATGTATTATTATAGTGTTCGGTACGCATTTTAATAAAGTACAGATTTATAATATAAGTTGCCACGACCATCTTTACAGTACAGTAACACAGTGGTGACTCTTTGTAGCGGTAGTTACTTTGTTACTAGGTAGTGCGGAAAAAAGGGTTTTCGAAAATTGCAAGGACGTAGAAATTGTAGACAAACAAAGGAAGTGCTTATTTTTACTGGCCCATATTGTCAGGACTACATAAAAAAAATAGTTTTTTTTTGTTATGGGAGTTTAAAAGTTGCTCCCTGGCCTTATTTCAACTCTAAACGATACACGGTGATATATGGAGCATCGACGATTATACTAAAGTTATTCCACTCATTTACGGGTTATTAATCAAATCAAATCATTTCAGTTTCATTACATATGACGTATCTTGCAGACTCCAAACTAGGCTGGGCATGTATCTTGGATGCCTGCGAGTGCGAACGACAAACTTAATACATTATTAAAATAAATTCTCGACAGTTAAACTTAAAGTTCTGACAAGAGTGATATTAAATAAACATAGGAATAAAACCAATACTTAAAAAGCATACATAGGAACTTAAACTTAATCTAATAAGAGTAACAAACCAAACTAAACCAAGCACAAAAATTGAACAAAATTCTCGAAAGTGGACTTAGGAACTTAAACGTAATTAAATCTGGCAAGACTGAAACAGTCATATATATATAATATATAAAGGTAAGTGTAGATTCATACCATTGGGGGGAAATTGCCGTAGTCGCCACGCTTGGCAGGCGGGTTGGCGACCGCAGTTATACCATGCAGTCCGCGGAGGACGCTGCTGCCCATCCTCCGGTTTATCCCTTTTGGTTTGGTCAGAAGGTTTTGGAGTGGCGTCCGCGGACCGGAAGACGAGCTGTAGGTAGGCCTCCAACAAGATGGAGTGACGACCTCTTCAGGATCGCAGGACCGCGGTGGATGCGAAAAGCACAAGACCGGTCTGAGTGGAAAGCATTGGGGGAGGCCTATGTCCAGCAGTGGACGTCTTTCGGCATTTCGACATGATAAAGGTAAGTAACGTGTGTGTGTGTGTGTGTGTGTGTGCGTGTTGAAATAAATTAGTAAATAACATCTTGATGTGTTCATTGTGAAGAATTTTATTGAAGTAAAGTGACAAAACAGCTGATTGTTCTATGTACGAATATTTTTTTAAATTGACATTGAAGTAAAAAACTAAAAACTACAACACCCTCCCCACAATGGAGATAAAATAAAGTATTCCAATAATTACATACAACAAATGAACAAAAAACTAAGTATTGGTTAAGCCCATACCTATTACACACCTTAGGTGAGCTATACGCCTTAAGGGCTTAGTTAAAATATCAGCTGTATCTTATCTGACTGCAAATATTTAACATTAATAATACCATCGCTAATTTTTTCTGTTATAAAATGGAATCTGGTATCAATGTGTTTGGTCCTATTGTGGTGGATTGGATTGAGCGCAATTTTCTGTGCACTTTGACTATCGTTAAAAAGCACAACTTTATCATCATTACCAGTGATTTCAAATTCTAACCTCCTAAGAAACGTAGCTTCCTTTGCGGCGCTAGTTAACGCCACGTATTCGGCTTCAGTGGAAGATAATGCTACCGTTGGCTGTTTCTTACATTCCCAACTAATGGGTCCGCCTGCTAGTGTAAAATAGAAACCGGTATATGACCGCCTGTCATATATGCAATTCGCCCAATCTGCATCCGTGTAGCCGCACAAATAGGCATCCGTTTTTTTGTAAGTAATACAGTAATCAATAGTACCTTTAAGATACTGCAAAATCCTTTTTGCGGCCAACCAGTGCTTCTTTTCGTAGCAATTATTAAACTGGCTTAAACAGCTCGTAGCGTAAGCTATGTCTGGCCTTGTATTTACCGCTAGAAACATCAAATAACCAATTAAGCTTTGGTATGGATAGCACTCATCCAATTCTTTCCCTTTTTCATATTTGTTATTGTCCAGCGGAGTTGACATATCCTTGCAGTCTTGCATATTAAAACGTGTCAAAACTGTTTGAATATACGTCTTTTGGCTAATGCATATTTTCTCGTCGGTTCGTTTCACATTCAAACCTAAACAGTAATCTAATTTCCCTAAATCTTTTAACGAGAAATATTTTTCCAATTCTGTTTTGACGGTGACAAATGATATTTCACTTTTATAAAAATTAAAATGTCATCGATATACACTGCCAGGATGACAGTTTCATTACAAAACTTTTTTAAATAAACACATGGTTCCGAAGAGGTTCGTAAAAAGCTCATAGAACCTAAGGTTTGATTTAATTTATTATTCCAAGCTCGAGCCGCTTGCTTTAAGCCGTAGAGCGATTTTTCCAACAAGCAAACTTTTCCTTCTTCACCTTGTTATAAATCCCTGAGGTTGTTGCATGAAGACTTCTTCTTCCAGGTCACCATTTAACAATGCTGTATCCACATCCAAATGCTGAATTTTCAAGTCAGTTTCTGCCGCCAAAGCAATAAGCGTACGCAGAGACGAATTTCGAACAACTGGTGCAAAAGTTTCATAGTAATCAACACCTGAAACTTGGTTAAAACCTTTAGCAACAAGTCTTGCCTTATACTTCACCACTCTACCTTCGGCATCCTTTTTCATTTTAAAAACCCACTTACTTAGTATAGCCCTTTTATTCGATTTTTCAACTAGCGTCCAAGTCTGGTTTTAGTGAGTGAGTTAAACTCATCTTGCATAGCAGACTGCCATTTCGCACTACGAGTATCTTCTCCTTTAATAGCTTCAGCGAAGCTTTGGGGCTCGTCAGGATCACTTGTAATTGCAGCATTGCAATTTAAAACATTATGATTTCATTTTCCTTTGCTAATCTGTTTCGAAGAGGATAACACCGTTCTTCAGGCTTTAAAGTCTGTTCGGTTGTCTGTTCGGTACTTTCCTCATCGGATATGTCTTCGGCACTAAGAAAATCAGAGGTGTTGTGAACTCGTTCTGTTAGTGGCTCCAAGTCACTACCTTCTTCTTTTTCAGTTGAGACCGTGTGACTGCTCTCTTGAGAAGTTGAAGCAATTGATGGCAAAATAATTGGCTCCTTCTTATGAACCATATCTAAAAAAGATTCATTTTGGTCAGCCACTGGAACTGGAACTGATTGTGTGGTTTTAGCCTTTATGTCGGTAAAAAACTCTTCAAAGAATACCACATCCCTTCCTTTCACTAACCTTCTTGGACATTTCGGGTCACGAAATAAATAATTTTGTCGGTCGTCTGAATATCCAACAAATTTATATTGCGCGGCTTTTGGATCCAATTTCTTCCTTAGATAATCTGGAATCTTCACCATCGCGCGACAGCCAAACACTTTCAAATGAGACAGGTTTGGTTTCATATTGTGCCATAGTTCATAAGGCGTCTTACCGTCGAGAGCTCTATGCGGACATCTATTCTTTAAGAACACAGCAGTTTCCACAGCGTCTTGCCAATAGCCTTTTGAAAGAGAACTGTCTGAAAGAATACACCGAGCCTTTTCTACTATCGATCTATTTGTTCTTTCTGAAATCCCGTTCTGTTGCGCGTTATAAGGCACCGTGGTTTGATGCTTAATACCTTCTTTGCTTAAATATTCAGCGAATTTTTTATTGACATACTCAGTCCCATTATCGGATCGTAGTGTTTTTACTTTTAATCCCGTTTCCCTCTCGACCATAGACTTGAACATACAAAACCTACTGAAAACCTCATCCTTAGAAGAAATAAAGTATATAAAAATCATGCGACTAAAATCATCTATAAAAGTTAAAGCATATTTATTTCCCTGAAAAGAACTTTCAGACATCGGACCACAAAGATCTGAATGAATAAGTTCCAATTTGGATGTTGTCTTTTTGTGCGATATAGATTTGAAAGGTTTTTTTGCCTGCTTACCTTCTATGCACGCTATGCAAGGATTTTTATCAACTTCAGTGTACAGAACGCCTACATTATCATTATTAAGTTTGTCTAATCCTATACGGCATAAGTGACCAAGCCATTTATGCCACAAACGAAAACTTGCTACATCACTCTGTTCTCCGAACGCTGATAAGGATTTGGGGGAATTAACTGTGCAATCCAGTGAATACAATCTACCACAACAAGATCCATGTAAAACCGCATCACCTGTACAAACAAAATTTTTAAGAATCAAAAAATGTACATCCTTTCTTATCAAAAACAACATTAAAGCCATTTTCAGTAGCTCTGTCTTAACAGAAATTAAATTCGTACTTAAATTAGGAACAAACACTACATTTGAGATCTTTGTAACTTTATTGTCGCTACCCGTTTTAAAATTGTTTACAATAGGCACATTACCTATTCCTGCACTTGATAACATATCTCCATTGGCAATCTTTATCTGACCAGTGGACTAAACCTTATAACTCTCCAAGCAATCAGATCTACCTGACATGTGTGCACTGGCTCCAGAATCTACGTACCATTTATCAGTCGAAATTTCTTCAGTACCCGCGTTTAGTGCTCCAAATATGCTTGAGAGTTTGTTCTCATCTTCTTTACCCAAGCCTTTCTGTTTGGACTTTCTGTTGAGTGGACAGTCAGGTCTGACGTGTCCAGGCTTCTTACAATTATAACAAACAACTCCTCGTTTCTTACTATTTTTCTTCATCTGTACGCGCAAAGCTGCGTCAGAATTAGAACCTTCATCATCCACAGATGATCTCGAAAACTCTGATAAAAGTTTCGTTTTAACGAACTCGCTTGTAATAGTACTCGTTGAGTTATCCAAAGCCATTATAAGAGGATCGTAGCGAGCTGTTAATCCTCCTAGAAGAACCGCTGCGACAGAGCTATCTTCAATAACTTTTTCTATGTCCGCCAAGTCTTGGACAGTCGACAGTACGGCATTTACATACATTTCTATATTTTCGAAATCGATCAAACTGAGCCTGTACAGCTTGCGTTCCAGGGCCAGACGACGACCCATGGATTTGTCTTCATAAGCCGCCGCTAATGCTGCCCCCGCCTCTTTTGCCGACTTGGTATTTCTAACGTGTGTGATTGCTGGACCGTCTAAAGTTAAACAAATTTTCGCTAATGCGACTTCATCATCTCTATCTTTATCTTTAGTAGTAGCCTTAGCGGTATTTGTATTAGCCTTAATACAACTCTACAGACCCTCATGAATAAGGTACATCCTCATTTTAAATTTCCAAATGGGATATTCTTGCCTACCGTTTAAAGTAATCCCAGCAAGAGAACGTAAGCCCAAACCTTTGTTCTGATCTGCCATATTTATTCACTTTTAAATGGTGAATTTAAATTTTGACTTCACTCACAACAACACCACACGTCGGTGCGAATTCTAAAATCGCCATGTGTTTATCGTCTACTTTACAGGAGAAAGTAAAAACTATTTATTTCTCTTACCACGACTTATTATTTTCTAAACTATGTTTTTATTGATAATCGATGAGTTTTTAAACATGTATTTGATATGCCAATTGGTTGTCAATGTAAATTAACCACACATTATGAAGAACATTTGTAATTTGGGCACATAGCGGGTTTAATTCATAACATTTTAAACCGCCATGTGCTAAGAAATACTTGACTATTTTTTTTGCTGATATTTTTTGTGTATTCTGTCACATAGCGAGGTTAAAGAGTAATTAAACCAATAATTCAAAACTATTTTTATTAACTAGTTAAATCTTCGCAACAGGCTTCAATAAAAAAAGGCATTTTATGTGTAAAGACTATCATAAAAGTTATGGTAGTCTTTATGCATGTATGTTTTTAAAGATTGCAAACTAGCGTATTTCGACGGGTCGATCTTAAGAGGGCAATCATATAATGGGTTTGGATCATTTGCCTGAAAACTATCAGGCCTGCATCTTTGTTGTTGCAATATTTCAAATGTTCCAGAGTGCCGCAATTTGTATTTGACAACATCTTCCTTATACAATAGACCTTTTATATCATTTACGGTCGGGTCTCCGGATCGTTTCCCAGGTCTGATGCTTTGAAAATTACCACAAACATCTTCGTAGTTTTTAAAAAACATATGATCTAGGTAGTTAACTTTATAGGGCTGGGTGGGCCGAGCTTGTCTCATTCGAGTTATGTAATCAGTAGGACAATAAATAGGGGGTTTGAATTGTTTTTCCATGGTGGAGTGGACACTGTCTACTTCCATCATCGTATGACCTTTCTCTAAAATCAATTGCTCGATCTCTAGCCCCATCAAAGATATAGAAGATATTTGATAAAGCACTATAAGGACCTTATTTTTGTTTTGGTATGTGCAACCGTCTGAGATGAGATAAACTTTTTGGTAAGATCTGCAAAATTCTTTTATAAAGTGTATTATACAGCTTGTAATATTATTTGCAGTTACACCTCCTTCTCCTTCGTGCCATACATATAAGTGTGCATCTTTATTGTTTTTAACGTAAAATGTAAAATTATGGATGGCTAATTTTGTCTTATAATATTGCTCAGATACTAGCAGTTTAGGACAGAGAAGGACGCTTTGCATATCCATTGTTACCACTAGCACTCCAAGTGATATTTCATTGATGCCATCTTCTTGGCGTTCCTAGCCTCATCTTTTTTGATAATGTGAAGGTTATATTTATCTTCGGGCACATTACCTTCTTTATATCCAACACACGTGTCGCATTGGTCTTTACGCGGCTTAAAAATGGAAATCTTTTTAGTTTCAATTTTTTCAATAAACAGTTTTCTAGAGACAGCATGCATGCCATTATCTTTGCACCAATCTATATACACCTTATGCATATTCGTTTTTGTAATAAAAGAATCTTCAACGTATGTCCTACTACTTTCAGATCTACAGTAATGACTTGGTATTGTAGGTACATTTTCGAGCCACCGGTATACAGAACAAGACTTTAAGGGCTTAGTTTTTTCAGTGGATGGCATATGTTTATCTATTTTCTGATTTTTTCGAGGCACGGTTTCATCAGTAGCTCCTGTTCTAATCCACTCTTGAAATATGTCTTTTTTTAAATCAAAAGTAGCCAGAAAATACGATTTACAAACACGTATTTTTGATCCATCTGGACCAGGTAAGAAACAATCAAATCCATAGGTTTTCTTTGCATTTACCTCTGTTGAATTTGGACGCCGCCTTAAAGTATTGCGAAGGTGTACTAAGCCATTCAAGTATGCTTTTTTAGCCTCCCACGAAGGCAATTGCCAAAAATAGATGAAAATGTCATTTCGAAGATCTTCGTTAATTATCGAACAAAGAAAACTCCGATCTGACTTCGGGTTCGATCCATGTGGACACAGTTTTTCCTTAACGGTACGGCACCTCTTCAGGATATCCGAACTATTCACTTCCATTGAAGAGGGATCTCGCAATCTCTTAGAACCTTTATATGTTTTACCATGAAGTCTCAATTGTTGGTTACTATGCTTTTTAGTCGGTAGTGACTAAATGTCAACAATTTGGTCATTTACTGTATTGTTAACATTTGTCCCCATTTCAAACATGGCAGTTTCATAATTTAAAATTAATTCGAAATGTTCACTTGGAGTTTCCGCTATATTCGATGAATTGATGTGGTCAGTTTCATTTAAATTGTTATCTTTAGAGTTTTTACCCAAAGTGTCAATAGTGAGTATTAAGTTATTATGAGCATCGGCCTCAACATTTTCAATTACATCTATATCTTGTTGGTTATCATTTAAAAGTAATGAGGTAAGTTGAGGTGCATTTAGTGAATTATTTTCAAGCCATATAGGCGGCAAAGTTAAGTTACTTTCATGTAAATGGTTTTGTTCCTGATAAGGAGGCATAGAAATCATATCAGCTGTTGAATTTTCATTTGTACAGCTAGTATTAGGGCCCAACGTGGTATTTATAACGTTTGCATGCAATATATTTCGTGTATTTGGATTACTAAACGAAATATCTGTCAGAGTTATGTCACAATCGTTTGTGGTTGACACAGCAGAACTGCAGTGTGTAGATTTGTCATTCATATTTATAGTTTGAACCAAAGTAGGGCTTGATAAAATATTCACTTCACAATTATCAGAGAAAATCATACTTAAATCTCAAACGTAATCGTCATCTGCAACGTTTGATCTCATATTATTACTACTAGCTTTGTAGTCGTCCTTTTTTTGTTCTCCTACACCCTACACCGCATAATGCCACTATTTTTTTTCCTCTCGAATATTTCTGTGATGCCATAACTGTTAAATAAAGAAAAACAATTGCATGAAATATTATTCAAGGTAAAATTAATAAACCTACGACCCTTATAAGGCCGCTTAAGAGGACTCGCACAATAGCAGTGTACAGTCAAAAGCATACTCGTACTCGTATGTAACACACCAAATAATATGTAAATAATAAATAAATAAATATCAGGGGACAATGTCACATCCCTTGACCCAGGTTTCTAACTATGCTTTAGGCTTGTACTATGGCTACGTATAGACAACGATATAAATAATTATAAAGATAAATATTATACTTAAATACATAGAAAAAATCCATGACTCAGCTCAAGAACAATTTTTTGGATTATTTGCCCTAAATTTTTCGCTCAAATACTCAAATATTGAAAAAGTATTATGTTTACATATATTTAAGAACGTGGGTACACCTCACAAATCCTGCATGATTAAAATGTATGCTGGGACACCTTAAGAAAACACATGATTACTATAACGATTAAATCTAATAAAGTGGTCATTGTGTTCTTATTCGATCACTCGATAGATCGAATATGTATTTTTGTATTGCAAATTAACCAATTTTTTTACAGTGGGTAGTTCTGTTATTTTTAAATTCAATATGTTCGGAGTAAAAACTACATAATTAAAAAGCTTTTCTTGACTAACAAACATAAATAATCAAAATTACTTAAGTACTTACTGTTTTTTTAAATATCCGTGGTTGTGCACACTTTTTAAATTAGTATACGTATTTATTATATGATTGGGACTAATTATATCTGCGGTACTTTCACGCAATCTATATTCGTACTGGTAAAAATCACCATGTGTCAATATTCAATCACAATTACTCCATAAAAAATTCGCTATGTGCTTATTATAAAAACACATAGCGAATTAAACCGGGCTGTTCGAATTTCGCTAAGTGAAGATTTTGTTCATAGCGATTTATTAGGGCCCAATTGCAGTTTAAAAACACATAGTGAGAATTAAAAAAAAAAAAACCGATGCCTACACAAAAAATTCTTTTGTGGGCAGTTAGAGAAAATCAAATTAAAATGATTACTGTTAAATTCAAAATATAAAAAAAAAACACATAGCGATTTTGGAATTCGCACCGACGCACAGTAAAATACAACTAATTAATCACTTTCGTAGAGCCTTTTCGTGCTGATAACGTGTTGAAATAAATTAGTAAATAACATTTTGATGTGTTCATTGTGAAGAATTTTATTGAAGTAAAGTGACAAAACAGCTGATTGTTCTATGTACGAATATTTTTTTAAATTGACATTGAAGTACAAAAACTAAAAACTACAACAGTGCGCGTGTGTATGTATGTATGTATGTATGTGTGTGTGTGTGTGTGTGTGTGTGTGTGTGTGTGTGTGTGTGTGTGTGTGTGTGTGTGTGTGTGTGTGTGTGTGTGTGTGTGTGTGTGTGTGTGTGTGTGTGTGCGTTCGTGTATGAGTGCTTGTTTATGTTTATGCATATGAGTGTCCTGCGTATGTAAGGCATAATTTGCCTATAAGGTTTTCTGTCTCATCATAGGACAACGAGGGGAACCATCGTATTAGAAAATAAAAAATAGCTAAAAGAAGTATTACCGAATTTGATCCAAAAACAATTAAACCTGATTTTGAGACAGCAGCAATAAATGCCGTCAAAAAGACTTATGCAGCAACAAACATGCCGAAAGTTATGATGAAATAAACCATAGTCGCGCATAATAATTGAAATTTTTAATGACTACCAGCTGTCTAAGCAAAGATTAATAATAAATAATATCAAATTGACATCATGCAATAAATAAACAAATAAAATAAAAATAATTCATTTCAAACCATACAAAGATCCATATTATGTTAGTAACAATAGCAAATTAAAACGATATTAGTAGTATTTTTTTAAAATAAACGGACAATAAACAAACAATTTAACACTTTTTATCCGTTCCAATTGCCACCGTGACCCAGTATTTACGAGGTAGATATGTATGAGGGGTTCTGCCAACGCCCTCAGGAGGCCGTTGCTGCTGCCACAGCACAAAAAAATAGCCTCAATGCTGTTTCAGCAATGAGGCTAATGGTATAGAAGTCGTCTACTCTCGCCAGCCACAATACCTCGGCAGCCTTCTCAGGATAGTTTTATATTGAACGCCATATTGAACGCGCAATGTACTAAACGCTCGCTGCGTAAATCCTACCCACAGACCGCACTTGTAAAACTTATGCCAGTATACTTTAAACAAGGTTATTTTAACTTGTTTATAATAATGTGCGAATCTGCGGGCAAGCATATGGCCTCTCACTGTTATTGTTCTTCTTTCCCTTTCCAAGTCTATGTCGTCCTTCAAGTCCTCCATAAGGATATGCCCCAGATAACTGAAGCTGTCTACCATTTTTAGGTAGACAGAAGTCGACTGAAGGACCCAGCAGCACAATGTCGGCCCGGTAACTTATGTTGTTAAAACACGTTCCACCAATAGGGCAACCGACATGCGTGTTGCTGAGCCGTTCCATAAACTCATTTACATCTATCTAGGTTAAACAGTATAGGCGACGCCAGCCCACCCCCAAAATTAACAAAGCGATCCATTCATTTGGTAATCCAGTTTTTGCTAATTTGTCCCACAGTATATGGTATACAACCGGATTAAACGCTTTGGACAAGTGCAGAAAATATGCATATACACCGTGTTTTTTTTGATTTACGATAACTTCGGCATATTACTAGGTATATCCATAGAAACTAATTGGTAGATAAGATTTTTAAATATTCAAAAAAATTTTTTTTTTTCAGTTTAGAACAAAATAATGACATCTTTTATCTTTGGTCATTCTAAAAGGGCCTTTAGAGTTAACTAATAATCAGTGTCAAATACGTCTATGTTGGCGTGACATACACACACAAGTAAAGATAACACTTGACAGGTACAAGATTGTCACTTTAAATTGACGCGTATACAAACCTAACAATTGGAAACTCTTTACTCATAAGTATTAAAAGAAAATTGTTGTTATCAATTAAGAGCCTTTTACGCTAGTTTAACGTGATTAAATGATTAAATTTAAAAATTAAATATCTTTAAAACCGTTAGACTTATCATTTGTCTGTCTTCGGGAAATTAACTTTGTTTGACCTAAAGAACGTTCCCTTAAAGTTATCGTAAATCAAAAAAAACACGGTGTATAGACGTGTTTCTGTCCTTGTAGTGACTGACAGTTTGCTTAAGGCACAAAATTGCACTTTCCGTTTCGGCTTTAGGCCAAGGTAGTCGACGCGTTGACTACCTTGGCCTAAAGCCGAATTGAGCGTCGTGCAGCTTAAATTTATCAAGTCGTGCATTAGGCAAGCTGTTAAGCACTTTCATGAGTATGGTCGCACGTGAAATGGGCCTATAGTTTCCTGGATCTGATAAGTCACATGTCTTATTTTTAACAAGTGGTACTACCACGGTATTGTGAGTTGTTGTGGAAGATAAGCGTGTCCAAGGCACAGGGTGAAAAACATCGCCAGCATGCGAGGCAAATGTCGCCCCGCATATTTGAGGTGCTCTATGCTGAGACCGTCATGCCCCGGTGAGTTACCCCTTTGCAAATTTTGAATAACTTCATGCACTTGCTTCTTTGTTAATCTGGCGGTACTTTCACCTATGACGGCCCCAATACCGCACTGCTCCTCTCCAGACGTGTTTTGGCGTGACCTTGGCGTTCCAGCAAACACATTTTAAAGTGGTTGGCAATAGTTTTTCTATCACTTCCCCCACACACCTACCAGAACACGTTAGGGTTGTAACGGGGCCAGCCTCACGTTCCACTTATTTGTGTTCTTCCAGAAGGCTTTAAAGTTTTTAGCTGCTCAGTTTGACGCAAGAATGTCACTTTTTATATGTTCTTGTCTGTCCTGACACCATTTTAAATTTGACGCCTTCTGCTTTCACGCATTTCCGCATATACTGGGCCGTGCTTAGGTTTATTCGCCGATACCCAAACTAAGAACTTATCCCTAGCACACCTATGGGCGTCAGCCACGTATTTATTCCAGCCTATGATTTGGACATTACGCCCACCTCGCCTTGCCCTACTTGACCTGACCGCCGCCTCCATCAGTGCAGAGATTATAATTATGTCATAAATATTGTCTAACACTTTCGTATCTTTAGGCTCATTACACAACTTAAATATCTGCACATGACGTTAGTTCGGCCGGAAAATCAATGGACAGGGCTACCGTTGTCAACAATGTTGTCGACGGGTGGCAAAGCTGATTAAATAAAAAAACAATGTCTTCGAGTAGTGTTAGTGTCGATGAAATAATAATTTCGCCTGAGACTTTAATAGAAAGAAGTGCGAAAAATATAATTGAGCAGATATTGCCGCCTAAATCGAAGAAAATCTATCTCAGCATATACGAAATGATTTTTCGCACATTTTATGATTTGGAGGAACCAAAAAAAACGTAAACTCATTTGCGGAGTGTGTTATTTTAAGTAATTTTGACGAACTGTCGAATAAATTACAGCCTCCAAACTTCTGGAGCATTTATTCGATGCTAAAATCTACAGTGCAGTTGAAACATGACGTAAATATAAAAACCTATTCTTACATTTTAATCACATTATACAAAATAACTAAATTTTCGTGTATATGCTTAATTCTTGTTTTATTTCCTTGTAATCGAATTGAAAAGCAGAGTGTAAAACTGGAGCATAAAACCCATTTTACCCTTGCCGTGACTATCCACCCTCGCCGCACCGGCTTGGGTGGCTATATTATGCACGTCTCGGATAAAATGGCTCGTTTTATGCTCTTGTTGTACAATGTATTATTTTAATACTCGTATGTATAAATACATTAGCTTATTTTGTCAAAATATTTATTAATATAAATATTAAATCATATTGAAATTTATGTGATGTACTAGGAGCGGAATCCCTGGGCATATCCATATTAGCATATTATTTGGTGGTGGTCTACTGGCATTTTAAATGCTAAGAATTTCCACAACCGCGAGGTGTGCAATCTCAGTGATTATTTCCTGGGCAATGAATTCGGGATGCATTGTGATGTAGTTGCAGTAGAAAGGCGCTTTACGTCTCTCTCCTTGGCAAACAAGAAATGGTGCAGACCAACGGTGTTGAGCACTGAGGACCGCAAGAACATAATATATGGAAGATCAAGCAGCAGCACGGACTTTTTTACAAAGCCCTAACTCAGGAACAATTACAATATTATCATTGCTTAATATCAGACAAAGTAGTTAAATATCTCTAAATTTTATATATTATACATTGGAAAAGGAATTAAATAATAGCTCTGATACTCACCGTACTCCTTTTTGATCGTATCTGAGTAACCCGGACACAGGAATCAACCCAAACGCCTGTCCAATTAATAATGTTGCTCTCAACGACTCTTGGAAAGTTACGGGCATATTTATCGACTTTGTTTTCGCGACATGAACTTTATTTTCTAAAAATATAAACATAATACCTATATTGTATTTAAAATTTAAACTGAAATCGCTCAGTTTAATTATTTGATGTTAAATATAAGTACTTTTTGATATCCATGATGAGTAGTGTTTCTTTATAGCATTGGCTTTGGGCATTACTTCAGGTTGAACCATTTGTATACAAGTGACATTCTTTTTATTAACTGAAATCATTCGTTTTTGGTCTCGTAATTGGTTTAATGGATCACGACAATTTACTACACTCTTCATTTCGTGTCGTCGTTTTAGAGATCCTTGGGTGTATCAATCCTTAAACAAAAAAGAACAAGACTATATCTTCATTTATATCTTCGTATGATTGCCTTAATACATTGAATAGTATAAAGAACTGAAATAAATATATTTGCTGTTATTTGTTGGCCTATTAAGCTAGTATGTTTACTTTCATGGCTATTTCCATCATTTCGAGTAGCAATAAGTCGAGCAATTGCACATGATGGTTAAGTATTAATAATAATTATAGGGAAATTTCGTTAAACGAAGTAACGTTTATTACCTAATTAATAATTGCTTATTAAGAGTCTTTTTTATATGCGAGTGAATTGAGAGGACAATTAGAATTATAATTATCTGTTCTTAGGTGCCGAATGTGCAAAATCGAGTACTTGTTGTAAGAGCGGTTTCGTGAGTACCACATAGATGCAATTTTAAAAGAACATGGCCACTCTGTTTTACGATTGCCACCGTATCACCCGACATTCAATCCGATCGAAAATATTTGGTCCATGGTAAAAGGATATGTAGCGAAAAGAAACGTTTCTTTAAACATGCAGGGCATTATGAGTTTAGCTACTAAACGAATGAATACTATTACTGCTGAGGACTGGGAAAATATTTGTCGCCCTGTCGAAAGTGAAGAAAATAAATATCGATGTGAGTAAGGGGAAATGGATCGAATTTCAGACACTCTTATTATCAATACTTGTGACAGCTCAGATGAAGAACATGATAGCGACTTAAAGCAAAAAACAGAGGACTACTACTTATTCTATTTATTAAATTTATGTAATTTTATTAAATTAAGAGAAAATTAATCTCCTTTTGTTGCAAACGGTACAACCACTACAAATGCAATTCCATGTTCTCGATAATTCATCTATATTACACTGGATAGATTTGTCATCTCATGGTAGTGTGCACTTTAAGATAAACACTCACTCGCCATTCGAGACTAAATCGAGACAAAAGGGATGGAGCGAATTTAACCTCGAACTTATTTTTATTAAATAGGGCCTAAGGTTATATTTAATTATGATAAGGTAGCTGTCAATGGCACATTTGTCTCCACCAACGAAAACTTATTAAACATTTTGGCGCAGTTCATCCCGAACGATTTATAGAGAAAGGCTAGTTATATTCTTTATTTCTAGTTAATACTTTACTGCATACTTGAATTTCGTGTTCACTCAGAGGTTTACTACAAAAAACATACTTTTAAATTTTTCCAATGTACTCACTTCTTTGGTATAGGTGAAGAATAATATTAGAAATTAATTATTCGTCTTCGAATTATCCGAAACAAAATATCAAAATCTACCTAACTAGTTCGCCTGAATGTCTGTAGATATCTAGTTGAGTCTGGTATTCTGGGCTAAATCAGCTCATAACACCTGCTGTTTTGCTGACCAGCGTTCTCTGTTTTATTTATTTATTTTAATAAGTACAATTTTGAAAATAAAAATTAAACACTGCTCTACAAAACTAGAGTAACTGTTTGACTGTGGGACCGGCAGTCTTTAGGTAAGGCACTCATTCATTATAACATTAAATAACTATACTGTCCATAAAATCTGTTATACGAGTATGAAACATAATAGCTATTTTCATAATCGTGTTACAATAGTGAGCTTTTTAGTCGAGTACCGTGTTTAGGCCACTCAGCAAGCTTCGTGGCCTAAGTAAGGTACGAGATTAAAGAGCTTGATTATGACACTATTGTGAACAATACTTTTTGTACGAGTTCATTAAAATTAATAATTTAAGTCATTAATACAATCACCACCACATCGACATTTGTATCAAACCACGGCGTCCGTAATTGTTGCAGTACTGTGCTGTTCTGTTGGCTAAAAACTAGCCAATCACAACCCGTAGTTTTTTTATTTTTTTTATGCCCTGGGTACAGAAGCAGGTTTAAATAGATTTTTGACAGATGACGCGACGCTGCTACGTTCCGAAACGCCATAGATTGGCAATTTTGTATCGGATCGAGTCTCCTTAAACAAGGACACATATTATTGAAATACAAAGTTCTATTTTCAAATTTTTTTCAGTTGTCTTGAGCGTATCGAAATGGTTATTTCGGTTGTTTCGGAAGTGTCAACGATAAAAAGAGTGACGTTGCAGTATTCTCTATGAAATCTTAATACACAGATTTTAATCGACGAGTACAAAAATGATATTATGTTATAATTAAATCTAAGTAATCCTTATTAAATAATCTTTTGAATTTATTCTTCTTTATTCACATCTAATGGTTTCAGGCAAACTATTGAGTAGGTATGGGATACGCTTTTTGAGAGTTCTGTCCCCATCACACTATTTATTTATCCTAGGAACGAATAGTTTACCCGTCGCCATAGCCTTGGTGTTACGAGCTGAGTTATGGTCCAGATAGGCACGGTTATTAGTAGCAAGTAGATACTTATGTTTCATGCTTACCGGTAATATTCTACAGATTTTAAACAGTTGTCGATAATTACCTTTACATTTGAGTTAATTTTTTCGTTAACACGTAGTTATAAAAATCTAATTTGAATGGCTACTAATTTATCGATAATTGGTCTTTGTTGTGAGTCCAAAGCTGTCGAGGGCGCAACCCAGTATGGAGTCTACCAATGACATATACAAACATCTCAGTGTGCTAATAGGAACTATGTATCTTATCCATAAATAAAATTGACACGATATGACCACGAAAAATGTTCATCTACTTTCATTCTCAGATAAGACATACATTTAACTTTTTCTTTAGGTTCACAGGATTTACATTTATTTTAATGGAAGCAAGGATAGATATGAGTATGTAAGTGCGGATGGATATTCTTGAATGGTAGATAAGGGGAGTCAATTAACTAGAACTTTGTTTTGTCAGCGTTTAGAACTATCCCATTGTCATGAGACCACTTAACCATCGCGTCCATATCTTGCTGTACCAGGCGGAAAGTTTCCTCAAGCTCCGTACCCGCACGCATAGTACAGAGGTCATCCGCGAACATGTGTGCTGAGCAGTGCAGCGGTGAATCTGTCTGTATGTCATTTTTGGTTTTCTCGGTCCACTATAAACAATACGTAAAATAATTGTATATTTTTTTAAACATTAGTCAAAGTAATATTTGAATTTGTAGAATCTCCATTACAGTAGGTACCCGACCACGCAATAGCCATCCACTAACAATACCTCTATACCTTCTAACTTAGTAAACAAACAGTAATATTTACTTCATAGTAGATTACTATCACTTGTTTGTTTTGTTGTTGACACGTACATAGAAACTTAACACGAGCGGCGTTTTAATGACTTTTATCGGCTGATATAAATTACTAAGTTTTACAAATACACATACATTAACCTTTGGAATTAGGACGTGAATACCTATGTTTATTTGCATGATTTTAAAGGAAAATAGTTAATAGTTATATTTTAATTTGATTCCACTAGAGATAAAGTAATTTACCCGGAGGTGATTCGAGTACGTCGTAATTACTCATATTATTATATGTGATTAATTAATATGATTCAATAACACATTTACTGTGTTTCAGTCACATGCACCAATTATTATGTATGTATGAATGAGCTAAATACCTTTAATTTAGCTGTAATATTTATGTATTACGCTTTGTTGGGTATGGGCCACAAACAAAAAAACCGGCCAAGTTCGAGTCGGACTCGCGCACGTAGGGTTCCGTACCACTATTTAAATGTTTTTCTTGATTCTTTACTAAATTTGAGTTGATTGAATGAAAGGTAAAATGCGGTTTACGGTTTATAACCAGGGATCGGATATTCGAATCGATATTTACCTATACTTTAGCGGCGTGAATGGTATGGAGACGGACTCAGCTTTATTTTCGTAATAAAATTCCCGGGATTACTTAACTAAGTATCTACGCAGTTCAAACTCATATTTGAGAGTTTAAATACGCTTATTTTTTATGTATTTAATGTAATTTTCTATGGGAAAATATTAAATCTAATTTACCTGAGTTTTATTCAACTAGGGAAACATCATTATCATTACTTAGTTTATCGGAACTTGCCGTGAGTACTAGTACTTTTAAACTACTAGTACGTTTAAAATTGTTTACTTCCGACGTTTCAAGGACAATATTATCCCCGTGGTCTCAAACCCCACCGCTATCTCTACTGCCGCCGTTGTCTCACGCATAGCAGGTAAAAAAGGCGGGCGATACAAAGAAAATTTATCACCACGTGTACAATATGCATATACACGGGCTTTATCTTAGAATTTAAGTGGGGTCTTGATAGTAATTACTTTCCTAAAGTTGTGTAAAATAATTCACGCTGCAGCTACACTACATACAATGTTCTTGTAAGATCTATAAATAGCCAAAAATACCCATTAACTAATTATGTTACTAAATTTGTGCCTTCTTATGTAATTTTGTGCGATCCTGGAGTCCCGGAGTATATTTATTAAACTGATTAAAATTAAAAAGCCGCCTCCATATTAGCCCAACATTTTCCGGGATTTTGCCAAGTTTAGGTAAATATCGATCCGAATATCCGATCCCTGTTTATAACGTATTAAATTATTAGATCTCGTTCAAACCAATTTTCGGTGGAAGTTTGTATAGTAATGTACATCATATATTATTTTTACATTTATCATTCCCTTATTTTAGAAGTTACGGGGGGGGGGACACACATTTTTCCACTTTGGAAGCGTCTCTCGCGCAAACTATTTAGTTTAGATTTTTTTTTATTAGAAACCTCAATATCATTTTTGAAGACCTATCCATAGATACCCCACACGTATGGGTTTGATGAAAAAATAATAATTGAGTTTCAGTTCTAAATATGGGAAACCCCAAAAATTTATTGTTTTTTTCTATTTTTGTATGAAAATTTTAATGCGGTTCACCGAATACACTTACAAAGTTTCTTTAGTATAGCTCTTATAGTTACGGAATAAAGTGGCTGTGACATACGGACGGACAGACGGACGGACGGACAGACATGACGAATCTATAAGGGTTCCGTTTTTTGCCATTTGGCTTCGGAACCCTAAAAACCGGTTAAGTGTGAGTCCAATATCTACCTATTGATATAGGTCTTAATAGACAAGTCTGGCATAGAGAAGGCATACGAGCACACAGGCCACCTGATGGTAAGTGGAAACAATGACCCATAGACATTCGCATTCATGACTGCAAGCCTAAGACTGCAAATGCGTTGCCAACCCTAAGTACTAAGATGGTATGCGTCTATGCTAGTCATTACACCGGCTGTCTTGTCCCTTAACCGGAACACAACATTTTTTTATTTAAACAACCTAACAAACAAACAATGAGTCTAGTAAAACTCTTATTGTCAAGGAATTTTTTTTTTTATAAGCAAGCGGCCAATCATTCAACAGATGGGGTGACAACGTTATCACAGAATTTCGAACCTACAGAAAACGGATCTGCTTGTCGCCATTCCGAAATTTGAACCGGAAGTATGACCTGGAAAAAGTGCAGCCCATGCAAATTTTTCCGTTGTACATTTAGTAATTCGTTGTTCCGGTACCCTAAAAAAGGTCCAATTGTTATGGTTTTTTGATATCTTGTAAAGGATCACGGTAACCTAAACTTTTCGTCCCTCCCCAGCTCTTAAGTACATCTTTTTCCGCCATCGTGGAATAACTGACACTTTTTTCGGTTCTATGCCTTAATTTCGTTAAGTTCATTCTAGTGATGCTAGATGTGCTAACCATGGTTCTGCAATATTGTAGAATGCAAAATTAGCTTAAACTTTTAGTATTAAAGATTTTTCCAGGACACCTAGGGACGGTGTATAAATTAATTCAAAAACACTCGTTGCGTCTTACACACGCCACTCCTCTTTTTTGACCTCTCTTATACAACTGTTGCATAAACTAAAGGGTGACCCAAAATTTACGCAAGATTTGAATTGGCTTCCTTTTGTACGGCCAAGTACTGGCCACTAAAAAAATAAAACAACCTGACAGCTCTAACAGTTTAGGGTTATTAAATATGGAGCACTACTCAGGAGAACAACGCCTTTTTATTTTGAACAATATTTCAAAAATAATGAAAGTTTGGCGGCGACAGTTTGCAAATTTCGAGCAAAATCCTCTTCAGCGATGAAGCTCATGTTCACCTTGATGGCTAAGTTAATCGTCGTGTATGAAATGTGGTTTCAACAACACGGTGCAACATGCCATACAGCCCGTGAAACAATGCAATAACTGAATGAGACATTTCCTGACCGTGTACTGTCTCGTTTTGGTGATCAGAATTGGCCCCCTAGATTATGTGATTAAACACCGTTCGATTTTTTTCTTTGGAGTTATTTGAAGTCACGCATTAAAGGAGGAGGTTCAACGTTGCATTAATGAAACTCAGCCACATTTGTGCAAAATGGTCATGGAAAATTTCATTAAAAGAATTCGTATTTGCTAGAAAAGCACACGTGGTGCACATTTGCCCGATGTGCTATTACATACATACTATGTAGTTAATGTTTAAATAAAAATAAAAATAGAAAACCATATAATAAACGTTTTTTCTATTTCAACAAATCTTGCGTAAATTTTGGGACACTCTTTACTATAATCAGTTATTTTTGTCTTACAGCTTCACGCAAATGCCTAGTTCGGGCAATAATTAGAATTAAAATTTAATGGGAATAAGAATAAAAACAAAAAAAAACCTCTGCAATGGGCTGTCCGCCGCCCAATTTTGAATGCAAAACGTGGAATACATTTAATAATATTTATGATTGTGTAAAACAATTACCTTAATTTAAATACTATATAGTTAATGTACAAAAAGAAGCCCGCTGTTTTTTTAACTATCACACATCTGTGCGTTATATCTGCTAATCCTTAATATGTACCCACTCCAACTCCCGCGCACTCCTAGACTAAGTCACGAGCAAGAGTTGATCGGTTCTGCTTTGCACGTTTGTGTCGATCCTATATAAAGGTAAGTACTTGGTTCCGGTGGGGTGAGGACAAAAAAAAAACTTCATTCCGACTTTTCATTTATCTTTGATATTTTTCGTTTGTTTTGTTTAAGATTTATGCATAACACGAACGTCATGTTTCATACTTCTGGACTAATGTTACTTTAAGAAAAGAGGACTCCGAATTTTATGTAAATTAATTAAATTTATAGTTCAGTTTTCCTCTTTCCCTTGTTTTCATTCCTATGTTTCCGGTGTATGAAATGGTCCACTGGAATAATAAGCAACACCGGAATGAAACAAAAGTACCTTCACTTAGTTATTCGAATAATTATTTAATTTTATAAAGTTAATACAAATTATAATTTAGTGCTTTAGGATCTCTTGACATCGAGACGGAAAAATGCAATTACAGATTTTCGACTGCATTGATACTGTTTCAATATATAAGTTATTTATGCAAATGTAAATGACACAAATTTCTTAGGTGTCACGTTAAATGGTCACTCAAACTGGAAATTACACGTCGACAAAACGAATAAAAAACTGTCATAGAGCGCTTATCATCAATTAAAGTTGGCTAATGTAACCTCAGTCGATGTTGCTACTTATAAAGGCATACGATGGAAAAGTTTATCCTCTATTGGCAATTTGGCATATGGTGTAATATTTTGGGACAGCTCAACCAATGTTCAATCCACGTTTATTCTGCAAAATAAATGTTTACGAATTATTTACTTATAATCTTAAATCTTAATAATCATTGAGGAATTTATTTAGAATTAATACCCTTTTAACTCTGATGTGTACCTACATACTAGAAATTTGTGTATTTGGAAAATAATTTAATGACCATTTCAGTAAAAAAAGTAAGTGTAAGAAAAACCTGCGATCTCAATATAAAAATGACCTTTGTACAGTAAGGTCATCTAGCAACATATTTAAAAAAATCACGTTCGTCACTGGAATCAATATATACAATTATTTACCAGATAACATTAAGTTATTGGATGGTACACTATTTAAAATGACACTAAAACTTTGTTTAATATCGAAATGTTTCTACAACCTAAATTAATATTTTGTGTATGAATGATTAACACATTTTTTTATACTTTTTTAGATGTTAAAGTTAAGTTACTTTATAAACTATTGTACTTATGTACGAAATGTTCAAACTGTTGAGTCTGATGTATTATTTATAACACCGATTGTACCTTCACAGTTTTATCAATAAATATATCTTAAAGCTTAAGATTATCTTTATATTTATTTTTGCTTATGATAATTGTAAACTTGAAACTGTTAAGAATATATTATATAGCTTGTTAAAGGAATAGGAAGGTGAATCAACTTTTCTTTGTAGCTCTTTGCCACAGTGACGTCTCCTGGGTCACTCTTCAAAACTATGATTTCAAAGAATATAAATCCACTAATAATCACTTTATTGGCAACTACAATCCCATTATTTTATGGTCTTTCTCCTGAGTATGCTAGAAGTTTATATTATAACATGTTTTCGAAGAAACTCATCTCCTGGCTTACGGGACAGAATAACAACAACAAAAAGGTGATGCACCCAGGAACAATTCGCAGATCAATCGAAATATAACTCAATAATTCTAATATTTGAAATATCCCCGTGGAAAATATACGTTGTTCAGTCTTAGTCTCAGTCTTAAAATGTTGAGATCACTTAATACTTAATACTAAGTGCAACATAAGAACAGCCTCAATAATATACATGTAGATGTTACCTTCACTATCCAATAGCGTAGCGTAGTATGCAGGGTCCGAAAGGAAAAGCACTAGACACTGTGCACTAAGTTTATTTCAGAAGGTATTTCTAATACTAATCATACAAGCGCAAGGCTTCGAGCAAGCAGAAAGAATGCGAGAAGAAAACAAGATAGGTATGCGTAATTAGGGGGTGCGAGGCAAAGCGACATGCGTTCAGTGCGGAGGCGGTAAGCAGACTGGCTTCTGCGTGGCCGGCGCGGCCGGTCAGCGCACACGCATAAAAAACGTGTTCGCTTCTCGCTATATAGAAAGTAAATCCGTTTGTCCGCTCAACGGACAAATCGAATTTATTTAATCGATAGCATATTATGATGCTTTATTACACTGTATTATTTAAGTCTATATTTGCGTTAAGCTATTGATTTAAAGATCTAAAATATATATTTACAATATTATTTATACAATACTAGCGACCCGCCCTCGCTTCGCTTCGGTTAATGTGAGTTTTCTGTAAAACCCGTTCATGATCTAGAACTTATTATACATAATTATAAACCTTCCTCTTGAATCACTCTATCTATTAAAAAAAACCGCATCAAAATCCGTTGCGTAGTTTTAAAGATTTAAGCATACAAAGGGACATAGGCACAGGGAAAGCGACTTTGTTTTATACTATGTAGTGATTATTTAACGTGAATCTATCCACTATGCTCTACTGATGTATCTACTAATAGATCAAATCAAACTGTTTTTCTCCAATTTGCTCTACTAGTTTTAACGATAGATCAAATTGAACTGCTGTTCTCCAATTTGCTCTACTGAGTTTTACAATAGAGCAAATTGAACTGTTTTTCACCAGTTTGCTCTATTAGTTGGAAAGGTAGAGCAAATTGGACATTTTCCTCCAATTTGCTCTACTAGTTGAAGAAATAGAGCAAATTGGACATTTTCATTGGACATTTTCCTCCAATTTGCTCTACTAGTTGAAGAAATAGAGTAAATTGGATATTTTCTTCCAATTTGCTCTACTAGTTGGAAAAGTAGAGCAAATTGGACATTTTCTTGGACATTTTCCTCCAATTTGCTCTACTAGTTGAATCGTATAAATCTGACCGTATAAACATAAAATAATAATTATAATGCGTTAAGCAGTGGATGCTTACACATACATACATACCGTCACGCCTTAATCACAGAGTGGGGTTTTTCTATTCAATTGAACATTTATAGGTATATAGGTTTACATGCATATGGTGGGCAAAGCTACAGAAATTACTTATAACTCTTAACAACTTTTTGTTAATTCAATGACCACATTTTGCACAAAATAAACAGGCAGATGTTTACTATGTGCATATTAGTGACAGGCAAGCTCATCGTCTAACAATACTACAAGCCTTTAATCCCTTAATTCTTGTCCTTAATTTAGTCGGTGAAAGTGATAATAAGGGAAAATATGTCTGAGTCGGTAAAACGGTGTTTGTATCGTATGAAGCGAAATCATTCTTATTAGGTATTCTAACGAAATAAATTGAAGAATTTTTCATTATGCATACAAATATGAAACGAAATTTTTTTTTTCTCTAGGTAGGTAACTAATTATTTACATAGGTCGAATAGACACACTGTCTGTGCAAGCGAGAATGCAGTCTCTTACGGGACGAAAACGAGTGCGAGAGAGATAGCGAAAGACAATCCGTTGTAACGATTTTGACTGTTCAAAACGCTGCGAAGCGGCTAACTGGTGACAGCGCCCTTCAATATTTATTTATTTACGTAATTACTTATGAAAATTAAATAAAAGTCGTGTTAAAACAGTTTAAATCAGAAATGATAGGCTGTGCAGAGTGTGCAGTAAGTACCTGATCGCGAAGTGAATTGTAGGAATAATCCAAAAAATGGGACATTTCACAGGTAACTTTGATCAACAGGTAGTCATTTTAGAAGTCATATTTTCAAGGAATCTTATGTCCAAGAAATACGGCAAATTGTGTAGTAAATACGAGATATCATGTAGTTTTGTGTTTTATGCATATTTTAAAATATTATAAATAAAATAAAATAAAAATTGTGTTCGTGAAACTTTCCATAATTTAGATAGTAATTCAATGTTTCAATCACGCCCATCTATTGATAAGTAATCGAGTATCGATATGTCGATCTTCCTTCAATCCTTCTTATAATTAATTAAAAATTATTCCGAAACATTAAGAATTTTTAAAGTATTGGTTGAACTACGATAAAACAAACCGCAAATCAATGTACATGATAGCAATTTGGTGCACGGGTACTTTAGGGCAAAACAGTCATCATGATCGGTTGTTATTAAAAATATTCCCATGGCAGTAAAGTATTCATTTTTTTTTTGTATGGGAATTTATTTATTTTCAGAAACCTATCGTGTGTGAGTAAAATATTCTTGTTTTTTATTAGAGATTAATGCTAGTTTCAAGTTCTTCTTTTATATGTGATATAATTATGCTGGTAAGTCTTAGATAAGCGATTCTTTTTCATCGTTAATTTTTACGTTATCGACATAACGTACGGCTGTCACTAAAATTACTCACACGAAGACATTTCTGTTTTGGTAACGCGGGAAATAGGAAGTCTGTTGGTCTATTACGATAGTATAGGTCTATGGGTCGATTAACCTGAAATTAAATAATTTGACCTCCTTATTTCTAAAAAAATGACCTGGTTTTATTTCACCATTCAACACTTGGGTCTGAAACTCAATAATCATGTTATCATTTGTAACATTTTCGAATTTGCGTTTTTTTATCACCTGTCCGCTTTTAATTTGTCCAATTTTTATTATATTTACATTCGAATCATTATGCAAAACATGCAGTAATTGCATAATGTTTCGATTACGTTTTTTGCATGCGTTACTTAATTTTAGATGCCATCCCTCAGCGTTGTTTGTTGTCCTGTGTATATTGTCAAACGTACATCACTTATCAATGAAACTGTCTTTGCTAAACCAGTAGTTATCCATATAGTCCCCAAACAGTTCCAAATCGGTTTTACCTTCCTCTAACATTAACATTCGCTCTTGTATGTAAGCCTATCCATCTCTAATCATATTTCTTGGAAGCAAAGGTAACACGCTACACACAGAGCTATTATTTTCCTCGTCCATTTTTTTTTGGTTAAATTATTTTTTTTTGCTTTTTTCCATATACTATTTGTATAATGGAAATATCATCCCGATACTTTAACATTTGGGAATTCACTGACTAAAGCAATTTCAGGGGCCATCTCATAATCTGCAGTAAATCTTGTTGGTTGTCATTTTGGTATCTGCGATTTAATGATTTCGAATAGAACAGTATATGACTGGTTGGTCATTGATGACATAAAAGCATATATAGCCGGAAAAAACATTCGTTTCAGACTCTGTGCTATTATAGTCAGCGTGAATTGTATATATTTGCTGAAATGGTTTAAAGCAATTTTTCAAAAAAGTGATTCATTGTGGCGACGTGTTCTCTCATCTCAGGCAGGCAAAATACTATAATCTAAGGCAATCAAAGTTATAATTGCCTAATTCAAATGACGAATAACGCTCTGGTATGGTAACATCAGCCGCGTTATCAAAACAAAGTTTTGACATACCTGCGGCTTCATTTCTCTTATTATATAATGTGCTTTTGATAGAATTATATGCTGGAATTTTAGCAATTTTGTCTAGGCCTTTATCTTTCAAGGTGCCTATAGTCTTGTTGTAAATTTCTGGAATCGTATCGATACAGTCTGATGAAGATATGTTTTCTTTACATTGAATAATGCAATGCTTGCACTATCAGCTTTACAGTGCTCACTATGATTTTTTATATTAATTATCGTATCATTGGTTTCGGACCGTTCTATCCGTTTCTCAAAACATCCTTTCCCAAAACATCCGTTCCAAAATAACAGTTTCCTAAATCCACCATAGGCCAAAAGATCCGTTTCTCATAGCATCAGTTTGTCAAAACACCCGTTCTCATAGCATCCGTATGCCAAAAAATCCGACTCATGATACCCGTATGCCCAAAAGACCCGTTTCTCATGGCATCAGTGTGTCAAAACACCCGGTTGTCATAACATCCGTATGCCAAAAAATCCGACTCTCATGATACCCGTATGCCCAAAAGACCCGTTTCTCATAGCATCAGTATGTCAAAACACCCGTTCTCATAGCATCCGTATGCCAAAAGATCCGTCTCTCATGACACCCGTATGCCCAAAAGACCCGTTTCTGGCGAACTCCCCGTAAATAAATCCTGATTTACCTATCTTGCCATTCTTCAAAGACTTACGCAATATTTATGACCGTTCACAGCAAAATGGACCACGCTAGTAGTACAAAGCTATTGGTAATAAGTAGCTAAAACTGCATACTCTAATAATATGCTATTCGACTATCAATTGCTGAAAGAAACAAGTCTCTATATTTTTTAAATGTTTAAATTACGTTTATTTATTTACGTTACACGTTCGTGTTTGGGTCACAGAAATGCATACGAATCGAGGAATTGAAAAAGTAAACTGAAAAAGAAAGTTGAACTTTGGAGCTGTGCCAGACGGACAGACAAACACAAGAAATCCTATAAGGGCATCACTATTTTAATCGAACGCACGTAACCCTAAAAACCCATATATATTCTACTATATGTAACACAAAATACTAAGGCAGACAGAGAGATAATTCTACATAAATTAAAAACCATCAGTATTGTAACCCAGAACTTTACTCATGTAGTACAATAGTATGCTTAGAACA
The DNA here is from genome assembly GCA_923062465.1 of Acleris sparsana. Taxonomy (NCBI): domain Eukaryota; kingdom Metazoa; phylum Arthropoda; class Insecta; order Lepidoptera; family Tortricidae; genus Acleris; species Acleris sparsana. Next base: position 43,043,577 of record OV281285.1, on the reverse strand, counting down.
TAAAGAAAGAAAGAAAGAAAGAAGGAGAGAAAAAATATTTATTCGGTGTCAAAAAAAAAAGAAAAAAGATATTACACATGTGTTTATATACTCTAGAAATGCACCATAACGCTTGCTCGGTACAAATAAATAAAAATAAAACCACTTGTTCTCGATGAAAACTTAAAATTAACTTAATTGTAAGTGCTACTTATTAAATATTTTATTTTATTACACTTAGGACTCTTAGAACTTAACTGTCAGTATAAACGAAAAAAAACCCTCTTGTTTTAGATGACGATGTATGTAACTTAATTACGAATACTGCTTCGTCAATACATTTCGCCTCTTTTCTTAATCTGTTAATAAACAGGAAAAAGTTGTGATGAGGGGGAATTCTGCTATTTAGGCGTCTATTCCACCCTTCAACGCAATTTGTAGTCCGGTGTCGTTGAAATGCGACACTTAATATAGTTGAAGACATCCTTGGAAACCATTGACTCTCCATGTAATTTTTAAACAATGTGATTATCTCGTTTTCTGGATATAATTGTTTAATTATTTGCCAAGTTTCAGGAATATAATCCTCTGGTAGTAGTGGTATTTCAGCACAAAGATTTGCTATATTTCTCCCACAAGGTATTTCGTCAAGCTTCAGTTTTCTGGCGTGTTTCCACACTGCAGCATAATAGTGGTGAAAACAGCCACTTATCTTGGCGTTCGGGAAAACAACCCTGACTGCGTTCATTGGGCTCTTTCGTAGTCTGCTTTGAATTCAACTATATTTATATTTAGTTTCTCCTTTAATATCGAAAAGAATCGCATATAAGTGGCCTCTGTTTTGTTCGGTAAAAGACCATATATAACTGGTTTCACATTCGTAGTCGTTTTGTTGGAATTTACATCAATGTGAAGGGTATATAACTGGTAGAAAGCTCTTGGTACTGATTTAAAAGTTCCGTCGCCCATATAAGAGCAACTTTTATTAGTTACCATTTTTCGGGCGTGATGAGTAGCAAAAATAAACATCTTATTTGTTTCGCCGTCTTCACTGAGTAAAAAGTTCTCAGCCAAAATTTGTGGAACATGAGCATCTTCTGGAGTATTTATTTGCAACTTATCGCACTCTAAATGATTCTTCCTTGCCCTATATATATAGAGCTTCTGTGAGAATCAAATAAAGGCACGGTACTTTGAAAATTTTCAATTTTTTTGTCATAATTTTGTTCTATTGGCATTACGTTTACGCACACATCAGTCTTGCATTTATCGATTATTAGACTGATCTCATTGTCTTCAACAATCGGGCTGCATGCGTGTAGTTTAGGCTGTCGTAATATGTGATCGTCTAAAGACGATGGATAAATCCAAAGTCACTGAAGTGGTGCAATCCTCACTAACACACCGCCAATAAGAAGAACCACTCTTTCTATTTTGTGTGTGTAGGTTATATCGGTAAATACCAATCAACAAAGATAATATCCCTTTTTGAGTTCTTACAAATTTCACATCCATTTTGTAGTTTGCTCCCAATCAAATTGCAATAGACATGACATTGGCAATCAGTAAACACATGTCATCAGTTAACAAGCGGCCAGGTATCAAGTTTTATCTATACAAGTGGTACGAAAGTGTTATTGTAAAGAGGTTTCATAAATATACATAGAGCTACACGTGATGCTGAGGCAGCGTGCTCTCGAGAGAACTTAACGACCTTAGAATTGTTTTCAAGTCTATTTTAATAATATAGTTGGCATCAGCATATTAATTCAAACGTACCATTTGGGTAGAATACTTATCGGGAAACGGATTATTTAGGAAAAGGTAGTGATGGGAACGGATGTTTTGGGAACGGGAGTTTTGGGAAACGGATATCAAGACAAACGTATCTTTTGGCAGAAGAACATTTTGGGAAACATTTATATCGGGAATCGGATTATTTAGGAAAAGGTAGTGATGGGAACGGATGTTTTGGGAACGGGTGTTTTGGGAAACGGATATCAAGACAAACGTATCTTTTGGCAGAAGAACATTTTGGGAAACATTTATATCGGGAAACGGATTATTTAGGAAAAGGTAGTGATGGGAACGGATGTTTTGGGAACGGGTGTTTTGGGAAACGGATAGAACGGTCCGAAACCGTATCATTCTGAAAATAAAAGTAATAAACATGCATTTAGAATATCAGCGAGAGGGGAAACTACTGTTTTATGGTTTAGAATTCAATGAATTACTTAGTACGGGTTATTGTGAATGTGTGATAAGACAATGTATGTTATATTGACGGGCACTAGGGCTCCTCAGGCTCCAGCAATAGACTACAATTATACTGCTTTTATCTTCATTATAGTATATGCACCTAATTTTCACCTAATATTTCTACGTAATATTTTAGTTACACAGGACATTAAATAAACGAACAAAGCATTGTATGAACGTCGTTTACTTGCATCATGTTTAATTACTTACTTTAATTTTTAAAGATCCGACACAGTTATATTTTCCCTTTGATCTAGATGTACATCTCCAAAGTACAGATTTGTCTGCGTAGGTACGGTTTATCGAATATTGGTGTCCTGCATAAAATATCACCCTTCCGCGACCTTTTTTAAGTAAACTATTTCGTTATTTTCATCAGGGTCCATCATTGTTTACGTATCTTTCAGTGTTTTGTGTGTTTTTATTTACTCAGTGGTGTGAATACATTAACAAGAACTGTCACATGATGGAATCACGTTATTTGAGAACGGCCAGTTATATCTTATCTAAAAGGAGTATTAACATCATTGAGTATAAAACCTCTTTAAAATCAATTTTTATTGTGATTACAATAGTATTGTAAAAGTTGAATGCATTTTCTAGATTCAATGTATCCTGTATAGGAAAACAAGCATGACTTCATGTTAAGGTCATGTATGTGGTGCAATTGTATTGTTACGTACGTGGGGGTAGGTAACTGACAGAAATGCACTAAAACACCGATAATCAAAAGAACTTAGATTTTAATGACGCACTCACAAAAACCGTTACAAAACAAATAACGCACAAAAACTTCGAATTCTTAGACTTAGATCGCTCGGGTCGCTCTTGATCGCACTGTTCGCTTTCCAAGTAAAGACTGACTGCCCACAACCGCGGTCCGCCTTTTATAGTTCCCACGTTATTCCAGAACGTCTTCCATCCACCCAATCTTCCGGAAAGATCGACGTACTTTGCTCCGCCGAGGACGACCGAGACTATTCGTTTCTGTAATGTTCCACGCCTTACTACCTGCTCGCTCCGTTAACAATGGCGACGTTCTTGGCACACGGGTCTGGAATGTCCTGCGCATCGCAGTCTCATTCCCGATCGTGTTATCTCTTTCGCTCTTAGTGGGTAATGAAACGCCTTACCACATCAGCGTAACACTAAGTAAGCTTAGTAGTTTCAAAATAATTTCGTAGGGATGTTTGGCTTCAATATAGGTTAAATTAAACTAAATATTTAGAAAGGGCTAGTTAAACACTTTTTATAACTTAACTTACGATGAAAACGGGTAACAATTGGGAAAAAATTATGTTTATTTTTTTCTTTTTCTTTAATCAAAATATAACAAACAATAGTGAAAAATATTATTTTTAATAACTGGGATAATAACCAAGATATGAATAAGATTTTGTTTCTTTTTCTTTCTAGCAAAACAGAACTTAAAAGAACATTACTGCAATCTCAAGACTGCAATCTTACGACGGCAACCTCAAAAATGCACATAAATATAGTATAGTCCGCGGCACGTAAGTAAAAACCCACATGGCCGCTACTGCGCAGATTCGGTTGCCCCACGCCCCGCCTTCACCATAGGTGAGGCCCTAAAATCGACTACTGCGCACTTTTTACTTACGTGCCGCGGACTTTACCATAGGTTTTGTTTTTTTTTTAATGTCGCGCAATTGGAACACACACGAACAAGTTTGAATTACATTTAAAAAAAAGCAGTGACATAGTTTTTAGTCTGTGTATCGTTTAGCAAAAATACACCGAATATTATACGACACAAAATGGTGTGTAGTGATTGGTCGATTTCAATTTTCGATTTTTAGTTACCATGGGGAATCATAGGTTTGTCAGAAGTCCGTAGAGAGGGGGAGGACATGATAACCCTGAAGTCCGGTAACTTGCTCTATTTCCGGGAGGGCGACCACCAGTCCCAGGGAGGTGTCGGGTTTATCGTCCACAAGTCCCTCGTGAACAACGTGGTGAAGATCGAGAGTGTGTCAAGCAGGGTAGCGTACCTTGTACTCAGAATGACCCAACGATATTCGTTGAAGGTCATACAGGTATATGCTCCAACTTCGACCCACTCCGATGATGAGGTGGAGGTAATGTATGAGGATATTTCCAGAGCCATGCATAGCTTCAAAACTCACTTCACGGTTGTTATGGGGGACTTCAACGCAAAACTGGGCAAACGAGACGGTGAAGAGCAGAGAGTGGGGAATTTTGGAGTAGGGCGCAGGAATCACAGGGGCCACCTACTGCCCAGTTTTATGGAAAAGGAGGGACTCTATATGATGAACTCCTTCTTCAGAAAACGTGAGCATAGGAAGTGGACCTGGATGAGCCCTGATGGTGTAACGAGGAATGAAATAGACTTTATCATGTCGACGAAAAAGCACATATTCAATGATGTCTCCGTGATCAGTGCGGTTAAAACCGGGAGTGATCACCGTATGGAACGAGGCTCATTAAATATCCAGTTCAAGCTTGAAAGGTCTCGACTGATGAAGTCTACGCTCCGCTCGGCACCCGCTCAGCTCCAAAACCCCGAGAGCTTTCAGCTCGAACTTCAAAATCGTTTCGAGTGCTTTGGTAGCGACGTGGACGATAACAACGACGGGTTTTTGGAAGCTGTCTAAACGGTCGGGTCTAAGTTCTTCAAGATCCGCCGTAAAAAAACCAGCAAGCTCTCGGACTCCACGCTTAGGCTCATGGAGGTGAGGCGCGAGATGATTCTGCAATCCTCTGGTGACGCTTGTCGTTATCGGCAGCTCAACAGACAGATCTCGAAATCTCTGACGCGTGATATACGCCGATTCAATACTAAAAGTATTGAAGAGGCTATTGAGCGTAACAGGGGCTCTAATGTGTTTGCCAGGGACCTGTCTGTTGGCCAAAGCGTATTGATGAAGCTGAAAACCGACGACGGCAGGGTCATTTCATCCAAACCTGAGCTATTGGCGGAAGTTGAGAAGTTTTATGGACTGCTGTACACGACAACCCGAACACCCGTCGGAAATCTAGCTGAAGACCCGAGGGCTAGATTAACCCGACACTATACCGAAGATCTCCCCGACGTCAGCCTGTACGAGATTAGTATGGCCCTCAAACAGCTTAAGAATGGCAAAGCCCCTGGTGAGGATGGAATTACAGCCGAACTCCTGAAGGCGGGTGGTAAACCAATCCTTACGGGCCTTCAGACGCTGTTCAGCTCCGTCCTCCACGAAGGGAGAACGCCGGAAGGATGGAACAGAGGTGTGGTGGTTCTCTTCTTCAAGAAAGGAGATAAAACTTTGCTGAAGAATTAAAGACCCATCTCACTTCTGAGCCATGTTTACAAGCTGTTTTCGAGGGTCATCACAAATCGTCTCGCGCGTAGGTATGACGATTTCCAGCCTCCCGAACAAGCCGGTTTCCGAAAAGGTTATAGTACCGTAGACCACATACATGGGCAGGTTATACAGAAGACCGAAGAGTATAACCTCCTCCTTTGCCTTGCATTTCTGGACTACGAGAAATGCAAGATTTGATCGAGACCTGAGCTGTGCTGCAGTCTTTCCAGCGGTGCCAAGTTGACTACCGATATATCGAATTGCTGAAGTGTCTGTATAAAAACGCCACTATGTCCGTCCGACTACAGGACCAGAGCACGAAGCCTATTCCTCTGTAGCGGGGAGTCAGACAAGGAGATGTGATCTCTCCGAAGCTGTTCACCGCTGCATTGGAGGATGCTTTTAAGGTTCTGGACTGGAATGGACGAGGCATCAACATAAACGGTGAGTACATCACTCACCTTCGATTCGCGGACGATATCGTAGTCATGGCTGAGACCATGGAGGACCTCAGTGCAATGCTCGCTGACCTCAGTAGAGCTTCCGACCGAGTGGGTTTGAGAATGAACATGGACAAGACGAAAGTCATGTCCAATGTCCATGTCGCGCTAACCCCCGTGATAGTCGTAGGCTCTGCGGTCAAAGTTGTTGACGACTATATTTACCTGGGACAAACGGTCCAGTTGTTACAGATTAATGTCTAATGCTGTTATTTTAGAACCAGTGGCGACATCTCTGGACAACAAGGGATAATATTTCGACTCGCCGATCGCTCAGTGTTGCCGCTTGGTATAATATAGGACTAGTTTATTTTGCATTTAAATAAATCTTTGTTTATTTTAGGAAAACGCTTCGGGAAGGTTCTATTTATAATTAAATATTGTTAGGATCTGTTTTCTCTAATTTATTTTAATCTCGATATCTGGTCGAAGTCTCGATCGATACGATTCTCCTCTAGGTTTAGTCATAGACGCTTGTCAATGGTCGCATAGGTGAAGAATCTGTTTGTCACTCTCGTTACCGCTACAGATATGTGAGCACGTACGTCACCGACATACTGTGAGAGTCTCACTACGGCCGTATGGCCATTTTGTAAATTTAGCGTCATGTAAGCGCAATTCATCCTTGTTAAATACTAAGTGTTTCTACGTAAGTATCTCGTGTGTGCTAGAATTTTGTCGACCTCGTCGTCAGGTGCTTTTATTTTTGGTGTTTTATGGTCGTTTCTTGTTTTAGAATAAACATGTAAGGAGGAACACGATTTCTAAACCTAAGGCGAACATGGTTAAACGCATGGTAAAGTCGCCGCTGCTTTTAATACTTCTTTAACCGGGTAAGTGTATTTGCCTATCTACAAAATCTATTTTGTTTCACGAAACGTGTCATTCACACTGTTACTTTCTTGTGCTTGAGGTTTTTATTTGCAGGTATAAAACGTATGTTCATACAAAAATACTAATGCCAACAATCTTTGCAGCTAAAAACAGCCGGTCCTTCTGTGGGGCCCTTCTCCTTCTTGGATTCTTCTTCCATGGGTTTCCTCTTGTCTGTTTATGTCGACGTGCGGTGTATGGCTATGCCCGTCTGACCGCCTGTCTCTCTGACTGTGTGCACGCCTGCCTGTCTGTGCAACTGCACGCTATCTGCTTCTGCTGGGTGTTTGCCACGCTGTCTTCTTCTACGTGGTGTTGCTGCGGTCCATGCTTCTCTGTGGATTTGCTGCGCCCGCTGAACTTCTTCATCCTCAACTTGTGGATCTGTCTACTCATCAGGTGAACACGTTTCATACTACTTACATGTACACAAACGCTCGAACGTAGAGATGTATGATTTCATTTGCCCTGTCACAGTTACAGAGGAATAGTTTATAAGTTAACGCTTGATAAGTAGGGAAGTATGTTATAAAATAACCCTGCTATTGTGCAGTGGGTCTGTATGTATAAGACGCTCTGAAAGAGAGTAGTAGCATGGTAACTGGTTAATTTTTACTGTACGATATAAAAACAGGTTAATAAACTCTGTTGACAAGGTTCATGTTTGTTTACTTTCAATCTCTCTAATTTAATATTACTATCTACTTACATCTTTCTGTTGGTTTAGATTAAAACAGATGGCGCCCTTTTCTTTCTTATCTATCTAGTAAACTGCACCAATTTTGTGCGACACTGGTAAGTTGTTTTCGTACCGAACTAAGCTCAAGTATCCACGACCCTCTATTTTAGTCAATTTTAGTCCCGGCCCAACACCAAGTGTGGACAGAACCTCTGTCAAGTCACCTCACACATAAGTAACTCTAATATATAATAATATAACGTTACATTTTTGGCGGCCCAACGCTAGGGGCAAAGCTTAGTTTTTTTCTGATAGTGTCGGTGAAAGCAACTTATTATTATTCCTTTTTTTTAATAACTATTTTATGAACCTTTACAACAGGAGTTCTCTTGGCTGTATTTAAAATTTATACTTTGTGTTATAATCTGTGTTTCTATCTTTAAAATTACTAAGTGGATTTAAATAAGTAAATTCTACTTTTACTATTAATTTTTATTTTGAACTTTTAAAACTGAACTTACTCTTACACACTTGTAATATAAGTGTTACTCTGTATCTAAAATATACATACTTAACTCAAATTTATAAAAAGATTTGTACCTAAAGTTTTATACTACTTGACTTTTTCTGTAACTATAATTTTAACTGGCATACTTAGCCATGGCATTACATATAGATGTTGACTGTTTGAATAAGGATGAGCTATTGTTTGAATTGAAATCCCGGGGCTTAGAACCTGCTGAGGATGATACTGTAGATGAATTAAAACGTAGTTTAAGATCTACTAGGGGCATAACACTTGACACAAACAAAACCAACACATATATCTCAAGCTTGTCTGTTGACAACGAATTTCAGATCTGCAAAGAGAAAGTTGAGGCGGTGCTTCAGGCTGATCACTCTTCATCGTCGTGTCGTCGCAGGTGTCTGTCGAGGTTGTCACACGTCATATTAAGGTTGGAGAAACTTCATTCTTTGACATCTGAACAGCATCTTGCAAAGATAGCTCTTGTCTCACATGCGTATCATGCAGTTGAAACTCTTAAGTGTAATCAAACTCCTGGTCAATCTTCTCAAGCTGTTGTGAGAGAATCTGTTGAAATGGCTCCTTCAAGCTCTTGTTACAAACGTGCTTCTCAAGTTCTTAAGTGGAATCTTATTTATGATGGTCGAACACCTGTTCATGATTTTATCTTTCGGTTACGTGAATTGAAATACTCCTCGGAGGTCACTGATGTTGAGCTTTTAAGGAACTCTGTTCATCTTTTTTCTGGTGAAGCGCTAATATGGTTTAGGAATAATAAATCTCACCTTGAATCTTTTGAGAATTTAATTGAATTACTTAAAGCTGAATTTCAACCCATTGAATATGAACGTTGTTTGTTGAATCAGATTAGGACGCGCTTGCAAGACAAAAGTGAAAATATAAAATCTTACATTAACATTATGGAAAGTTTGTTCTTACGTCTGTCTAAACCATTGAGTGAAGCAGAACAGCTGGAAATTATTATGACTAATATGAGTCCTTTCTTTATTTCTCGTTTAGCTTTAACGGAGGTTAACTCAATTAGGGGTTTGAAGGATATTTGTTCACGTTTGGAAGTTTCTAAATTTAAGTGTGAAAATAGAGGATTCTTAAACACTGGCAAGGAATCTATTTTGCCAAATTTCTGCCATTTGGGTGAAAATTTAAATTCATCAACTTCTAATGCTAGGCTTCGTGTCACTAATCTTGAACAGAAAAATAATACTGTTTTATGCTTAAAATGTGGAGGTGCACATCACCATTCTCGGTGTGATGTACACAAAACACCAATATGCTTTAAATGCAAGCGACCTGGTGTAATTACTAAATATTGTCCTTGTTCAAAAAACTAAATAATAGGTCGGAGGATCCTATTGCTACTATAGATAAAAATAAATCTAACTCTTCTAATACCTCTGACCGGTATACTCAAACTGATTTAACTATGACTAATTTTGATGACAATAATAATTGTTCACTTTTATTTAAAGAAAATGGGGGCGATCCTAGGCCATTTCTTTCTGTAGGTATTTTAGGGCTTGAGTGCAATGCATTAGCTGACAGTGGAGCTGCCGTGTCGTTAATAAGCGAGTGTGCTTACTCCTTATTGCTAAGTGAAGGTTTAGACTTTCCCTTGCAGACATGTGATACTGAACTTGCTGTTGGAAATGGGGCATCTCTGAAAGTCTTAGGAAAAATTGAAATACCTGTTTCATATAAACATGTTCTACATTATATTAATTTCTATGTTTGTAGTGATGTTAATACTCCAATTATATTAGGGGTAGATTTCTTAACTAAATTTCATCTTTGCTCGGATATTCTGAATACTAAACGGTCGATTGAACCGTACTCTGTTCTTAACTTAATAAAAGATTCTAATATTCATTTACATGACTTGGAAGATCTCAGTCCTGAACAAAGGTCACGATTAAATAGCGTGGTTCTAGATTTTGAATGTATTGCAGCTACTAAGGATACTTTAGGTTGTACCACTCTGGAAGAACATGTCATTGATACCGGAGACAATGCTCCTGTTAAACAAAAATATTATCCGATACCTTTTCATCATCGAGAGTATGTTCGTAGGGAGATTGATGATATGTTGAAATTAGGTATTATTGAAAGAAGTACTTCTCCGTGGAATAGTCCTATTTTGCTAGTTCCAAAGGCTAATGGCGAACTTAGAATGTGCTTAGATAGCAGAAAATTAAATAGCTTAACTAAAGTGGATACTTATCCAATGCCTAGGGTACAAGAAATACTAGACTCTCTAAATAATGCTAAGTTTATGACCTCTTTAGACTTAAAGTCTGCTTTCTTTCAAATTATGTTGTCTGTTGACTCGCGAGAAAAGACTTGTTTTTCTGTGCCAGGCGTGGGAGCCTTTCAATTTAGAAGGTTACCATTTGGTTTGGTAAACTCAACTGCTCGAATGATGAGACTAATGGACAAAGTATTTGGTCCGGAATTTGCTAATAATATCTTTTACTATGTCGATGACATTATACTTATCTCTGAAACTTTTGATGAACATATAACATTGTTAAAAAGAGCTTGTGAAAAACTACGGCAAGCTGGTTTAACAATTAATCTTGACAAGTCTGTTTTTTGTCGCTCATCTTTAAAATTCTTGGGTTTTGTTGTTGATCGTAGAGGTCTGAGGACAGACAAGGATAAAGTCAAAGCTATAACTGACTTTCCTACTCCTTCTTCTCAAAAGGAACTTAGAAGATTTCTTGGCATGGTGTCTTGGTACCGTCGCTTTATCAATAACTACTCTACTGTTTGTGCTCCTCTTAACAAATTAACTAAAAAATTACCTAAGGGATCATGTTTTCAGTTTACTTCTGAAGCTGATGCAGCTTTTAGGGCTGTCAAAGAACTCTTGGTTTCTGCACCTATCTTGTGTGTACCTAAGTTTGATAGGCCATTTATTATTTCGACGGACGCTTCTGATGTTGGACTTGGTTGTGCCATATCACAGCTGGACGATCAAGGTCATGAGCATGCTGTTGCTTATGCCAGCAGAACTCTTACTGGATCTGAAAAAAATCACTCTACGACTGAGAAAGAACTAAATGCTTTAATCTTTGCTTTGGAAAAATTTAGAGGCTATATTGATGGTTCTCCTTTTAGAACAAAAGTGTTCACTGATCACAGTAGTTTAAAATGGTTGGTTAGTCTGAAGTCACCAACGGGACGCTTAGCTAGGTGGGCACTTCGGCTGTCACAATTTAATTTTGATATACAATATAAGAAAGGTTCTGAAAATAAACTTGCTGACGCACTTTCTAGGGCACCCATCCCAATTGAAAAGGTGGATCTTATTTCTTCTTTAGATTCTGTTACTGATACATGGTACACTAATTTATTTACTAGAGTCAAAAATTCTCCTCATAAATTTCCTGATTTTAAAATATTAAATGACAATTTGTTTAAGCGTGTTAGATCTAAAAATCCTTTAGCTAAAGATTGTGAGTGGAAGAGAGTTGTTCCACAAGAACTACGACTGGAAGTGCTGAAACTATGTCATGATAGATCAGATGCTGCTCATTTAGGCGTTTTCAAAACACTAAAACGTGTTGCTCAAAGCTACTTTTGGCCTAAAATGCTAGGAGACATAAAACGATACATAAAAAACTGTCAAGTCTGTTTAGCTTATAAGAGCACGAATGAGGCTCCTCCAGGTTTAATGGAAAACCCGAAAAAGGTTCAACGACCCTGGCAAGTTATATGTACTGATATATTAGGACCCCTTCCACGTAGTCCAAAAGGATATAAATTTATCTTAGTTGTGTGTGATTGTTTTACTAAGTACACTTGTCTATTTCCTATGAGAAATTCTTTGGCTAAAACTGTAGTGGAAATAATAGAAAATAATGTCTTGTTAAAACACGGTATCCCTCAGTGTATAATAATGGATAATGGTCCACAGTATATTTCTAAAAATATGCAAACACTGAGAGAGAAATATAAGATACCCAAACTTTTCTATAACTGTAGATTCACTCCTCAGAATAATCCTGCTGAACGAGTTAATCGTGTGGTGGTGACTGCCGTGGCATCTTATGTCGGCAAGAATCATCGTACTTGGTCTGACGAATTAAGTGCAATTGAATTCGCAATTAATACTGCTGTGCATGAAGTGACTGGATATAGTCCTTATTTTATGAATAATGGACGGGAGGCTATTCTTTTTGGCGAATGGCATCCATCAGCACCTCTGCAAAGTGATGAATTGCAATTCACTGATAGGAATTTATATACTTCCATGCTGACTCATCTAAAACCTATCTTTCAAAAGGTTAATGACCGCCTTCAGAAATCTTACCAACGTAGTAGAGTTTACTATAATCGTAATAGGAGATTTGTAGAATATAACGAAGGTCAGGTTGTCTGGAAAAAGGAATATCCATTGTCAGATGCTGACAAATTCTTTACAAAGAAGTTAGCTCCTAAATTAAGGAAATGTGTTATAGGAAAAAAATATTCTCCTGTGACGTATGAGTTACAAGATATCGAATCTAAGAAGTCGTTAGGTATTTGGCATGTCAAAGACATTCTAAAGCTACAATCTACGGATTTATAGGGTTACTGCTTACTATAGGACGCACCAAGGGTGTAAAGTTCCTTCTTTTCCTTTCTTTTATATTTACTCTTTTGGTCATAAGGTGGCTAAATATATTTTAAACTTATATAGTTTAACTTTAAACTTAAAAACTGTTTGTTTTACTTCTTTACTTTAAACATGTGTAGACATGCCTACTGATGTTTATTACACTATTATGGTGACTGCTTTTTTTCTATTATTACTTTGTATTGTTTTAGGATATGTCGGGTATTGCTAACCTTGTTTCTTCATATTCTGATTCTCTTGATAAGAGAACAGGTGATGCTTCATATTTCTTTGTGTAGCATTTAGTTTGGATAGCAAGTTAGTTTCTTAGGTTTGCAAATAGTTTTAAAATTGCTAGCATGGCAATTACTAGTTATGATGGCAGAGTCAGATCGTAATAGGTAGATATAAGGTTGCATAGAGTTGCATATAAGATTAGATAGGTCACTTATTTCGTTGTGAGATGTGTCTAGTTCTAGATTTATTAGAATATAGTTGTTGTAGTGGAAGTTCTGCGTTGCTTAGGTGACAAATAATGTTTATGGTGTGGGGTAGGATAGAAGTACAGTACAGTTTTTTTTTTTTTACTAAGTAGAGAGGTAATGTTACAGATTAATGTCTAATGCTGTTATTTTAGAACCAGTGGCGACATCTCTGGACAACAAGGGATAATATTTCGACTCGCCGATCGCTCAGTGTTGCCGCTTGGTATAATATAGGACTAGTTTATTTTGCATTTAAATAAATCTTTGTTTATTTTAGGAAAACGCTTCGGGAAGGTTCTATTTATAATTAAATATTGTTAGGATCTGTTTTCTCTAATTTATTTTAATCTCGATATCTGGTCGAAGTCTCGATCGATACGATTCTCCTCTAGGTTTAGTCATAGACGCTTGTCAATGGTCGCATAGGTGAAGAATCTGTTTGTCACTCTCGTTACCGCTACAGATATGTGAGCACGTACGTCACCGACATACTGTGAGAGTCTCACTACGGCCGTATGGCCATTTTGTAAATTTAGCGTCATGTAAGCGCAATTCATCCTTGTTAAATACTAAGTGTTTCTACGTAAGTATCTCGTGTGTGCTAGAATTTTGTCGACCTCGTCGTCAGGTGCTTTTATTTTTGGTGTTTTATGGTCGTTTCTTGTTTTAGAATAAACATGTAAGGAGGAACACGATTTCTAAACCTAAGGCGAACATGGTTAAACGCATGGTAAAGTCGCCGCTGCTTTTAATACTTCTTTAACCGGGTAAGTGTATTTGCCTATCTACAAAATCTATTTTGTTTCACGAAACGTGTCATTCACACTGTTACTTTCTTGTGCTTGAGGTTTTTATTTGCAGGTATAAAACGTATGTTCATACAAAAATACTAATGCCAACAATCTTTGCAGCTAAAAACAGCCGGTCCTTCTGTGGGGCCCTTCTCCTTCTTGGATTCTTCTTCCATGGGTTTCCTCTTGTCTGTTTATGTCGACGTGCGGTGTATGGCTATGCCCGTCTGACCGCCTGTCTCTCTGACTGTGTGCACGCCTGCCTGTCTGTGCAACTGCACGCTATCTGCTTCTGCTGGGTGTTTGCCACGCTGTCTTCTTCTACGTGGTGTTGCTGCGGTCCATGCTTCTCTGTGGATTTGCTGCGCCCGCTGAACTTCTTCATCCTCAACTTGTGGATCTGTCTACTCATCAGGTGAACACGTTTCATACTACTTACATGTACACAAACGCTCGAACGTAGAGATGTATGATTTCATTTGCCCTGTCACAGTTACAGAGGAATAGTTTATAAGTTAACGCTTGATAAGTAGGGAAGTATGTTATAAAATAACCCTGCTATTGTGCAGTGGGTCTGTATGTATAAGACGCTCTGAAAGAGAGTAGTAGCATGGTAACTGGTTAATTTTTACTGTACGATATAAAAACAGGTTAATAAACTCTGTTGACAAGGTTCATGTTTGTTTACTTTCAATCTCTCTAATTTAATATTACTATCTACTTACATCTTTCTGTTGGTTTAGATTAAAACAGATGGCGCCCTTTTCTTTCTTATCTATCTAGTAAACTGCACCAATTTTGTGCGACACTGGTAAGTTGTTTTCGTACCGAACTAAGCTCAAGTATCCACGACCCTCTATTTTAGTCAATTTTAGTCCCGGCCCAACACCAAGTGTGGACAGAACCTCTGTCAAGTCACCTCACACATAAGTAACTCTAATATATAATAATATAACGTTACACAGTTAGGTAGGTCCAACTTTGAGAAAGAGGTCACTCGTCGTATCCGACTCGGCTGGGCAGCGTTCGGGAAGCTTCGCAGCACCTTTACGTCCAAATTACCGCAGTGTTTGAAGTCAAAAGTCTTTGACCAGTGTGTGTTGCCGGTGATGACTTACGGATCTGAGACGTGGGCGCTAACAATGGGCCTCATAAGGAAGCTCAAAGTCACTCAGAGGGCTATGCTCGGGGTTTCTCTGCGTGATAGAATCAGAAATGATGATATCCGCAGTAGAACTAAGGTTACCGACATAGCCCTAAGAATAGCTAAACTGAATTGGCAGTGGGCGGGGCACATTGCTCGCAGGACTGATGGCCGATGGGGTCAGAAGGTTCTGGAGTGGCGGACGCGGACCGCGGATGGAGTGACGACCTCGTCAGGATCGCGGGACCGCGGTGGATGCGAAAAGCACAAGATCGGTCTGAGTGGAAAGCCTTGGGGGAGGCCTATGTCCAGCAGTGGACGTCTTTCGGCTGACATGAGTGAAATCTTATAAATAGCCCGGTGAAGGTCGTCTCCTATTCAAATCTTAGACCATAAGTATTCTTATTATTTTTATTTTACTGTGTGACTGTCATACTTTGGTACCTATTGTGTCATCCGTCGGGACATTTACCTCGATATCTTTACTTTGCTTTGGTCTGAGATTAATGTAATGTGCGCCCTGTTATTGTGTAACAAAAGAATATTGGTAGCTTATTTAAATTGGGTTATAAAAGTAAAACGACAAAACTATAAACATTAAACTGCAAATTCATTCCCACAAAATAATGGAACGATCACTATATCGATCGAAAATATTAACTTTATTTTACATTGTACAGTTTTCGCGAGTTTGGGCTCTTGACGATGATCATAATGCGGCTTTTCTGAAAAGAAGAGAAGTTATACCATTAAGTGAAATAGGAAAGGATTTTTTTGGAGAAGATGAACATAACTACAACTACAGGAGGACGAGAGATATACAAGAAGAAGTGAAAATAAAGAAACAAGAGGTGAATAATTTTGACAGCGGTCGGAAAATATTTACGACTTTTTTTATTACGCTTTCTTGTTTGCCTTTTTGTTTTGTTTTTTATTTAACGTCCCGTAAATCTTCAGCCTGGAATCTTTTGTACCAACTTCATAAAACGATGTTCAATCTTATCGATGTTAATATCGAGTGATAGTTCATATATTTTGACAGCTGTTACGCTCTTATTTTCTGTTAAGTGCTTAACATTGTTTGGTGAAATTGGTACTTAACATATCTCAGAACTGATAGTAATGCGATAACATGTAAAGTTTTTTTTTTTGGTTAGAAGGAGTCAAACGTGCACGTAGGCCACCTGACAGAAAGTATGATCTGAGACCCATACATTGCCCCCCCAAGAATACTTAGGTACAATCCTAAGACTACAAATGCATTACTAACCCTGAGGGCTTACATGGAATGCCTCTATGGTAGTAATTTCATCGGTTGGTTTTTCCCCACACCGGAACACAATAATGTGATAAAACGCTACTACCAAATACAATTATATTAACCCGATTTCAAAACTTTTTTTTTGTTTTTCTACTATACGTACTATTTTGTATTTATGAAATCTATTAAAACAAATCATAAATATTTCGTAAATAACACTCCTACACCCACTACCCCCAGGCTATTAAAAGCTAATTTAAAATTAGAAGAATTAAAATTGGCCATAAAAATATGTTTTCTATTTATAATATATTTTTTGCATAATACATAATATCTAATTGACATCATTGATTCTACATCGTGTAAAGAATATTCTAATTTGACCAAATCCAAACCGACAAAACTGTAATTCGTTTGCGCCAAAATCACGAAATAAACAAAATAACACAGTTCAAATTAAACCTTAACTCGCCCAGTTCTCGTCCTATATATGTATGTAATCCAATATGTAAAAATAATGTTAGTTTCATTGTTTGTTTGTATTTTATACCTACAATGGTATATTTTTTATCCGATTGCTAAAAAAAATTGGTATGATCGGGCTAGGACATATAATGGTTTTTTAGCGATTCATTTTGCTTTGAATTTGAAATTAATGTATAGCTAAGAATCAATAGGTGAGTCGGTCAAGCCGTTTTTAAGAAGAACAACGTACACCGGAATTATCCTACTTTTTTTTTTAAAGTAAATCTCCAGGCGGTAATTCTCGAATACAAAAAGAAACAGCCTAAAGCATGTCAGATCATGCTCGGTGTCGTGTTCCATCGCCGTTACTACATACACAAATAACTACTTCGCAAAACGACAAGTAACATCACACAGTGTTGTTTAGTAAAAAAAAACGTATACCCTTGCTTTACATATACGGGATAGTGCCAATAATAACGTTCAGTTCTGCTTATTTACGTGGCCAATCAAAAAAAAGTCACCAATTAAAAAAAAAAAATTTGAGTTCGGAACTTCGCTAACATAAAACCTTAGATTTTTTTATGTATAATGAAATCATTATCTTTTAACTGTTGCATAATTAAAATTTTAAAGGGTGTAATCTAAAATCCTTTTTTAAAGTTTCATGGAAGGCTGCTCGCGAAAGTCCCAAAGAGGCTGCTAGATTCCATATTGAAAGTCGCGCATTTTCACGTAAACTTCCACCATTTCCACATTTTTCGGCGTCCTTGACGAGTGACTCTAGGTCCGGGCCGGGAGGTATGCCTAGCCGAACCAGTTTTGCAAAACCTCTCTATCCAGGAACGAATTAAATTAACGCTTGATCCAACACTTCCGCGGCTAATTTCATAGTACGAAAAAAACTAACGACGCGCAATAATACAGGATTCGTCGCCCTTCAATAACGCTTCGACAGCGAACGCGCGATGCTCTCCTGACCACTGCGACATCGTGACTAACAAATCCGCACAAACGGTGATCCTAGTGACGAACCCCCACCGCCATATATAATTTCTTGTAAAATCGAGTTTTATTAAGTACATTTGTCGCCAGTCACTTTGAATGATTTACAAACAGATGGACAAACGGACATGGCTGGATTATAAGGGTTCCTAGTTTTATTTTGGAACTCTAAAAAGGCCACTGACGGAGAACGCTCGCTGTTCTGGTAACAAAACACCTATCAGGGCCTTTATTCGATACCACAACCAAATCATCTCGAACCTGTTATCGTATTGTCAACGTTTTGATAGCTCTTATTTGATATGATAAAGAACTTGGGAAATATGATAGGGAACCAATAGTTATAGGCAGTAAAAATCCTAAAACACTTTGAAAAGCAATAAATATTATTACTAATCGGGGGCTGGATAAAACCGAAAGTAATGAATTACTGGACATCAGAGGCTCACCAAAAGATTCTGTCAACGCTGTTAACCAGTACTTCTCTGACATTGGCAAATCTCTCGCTGAAGTTATTCCCTTAGCTAGTAACCCAACAACTAGTACTGCATGAGATGCATCGACCTCAGATGGCCCTGTTGGCAACTCATTTGTTATTTTTGAGACAGATTCGAGTGAGGTATTTTCGGTCTTACCAAACCTAAAATCGAGTAGTGCTCCTGGCAGGGACAATATTCCAACTCAATTCTTAAAAGTAGCCAGTAATATTGTAGTCCCAATTATATGGAACAATGCTTTGATCATGGCGTTTTTCCTGATGTCCTAAAACAAGCCGTTATTACTCCCTTGTACAAGGGTGGGAGCAAATATGACGTCTCGAACTACAGGCCTATATCGGTGTTACCCTCCATTCCTAAAATTCTAGAAAAACTAAAAAATATAGATTTTTAAGCTATTTGGAAATACCCCAATAAGCGTATATAGTTTGTGCTTGGAGAAAATAATATTCATAATGAAACCTTACATCAAGGATCAATTAAAAGCACATAAAACGTCATTTTTAAACAATGTACGTGGTGCACATAATACAAGAGTATTGTAATTTAAGCACGTATCATTTTTTGTTACTCAACTATTTACGTATTTCAGATACACGATTTAAAATGTGACGTAATGAATCTTGGCCTTCCGAGAACTATATTTAAAATTTTACCCGAGGAAACAATATCCTTACCCACACGTTGAGGACACCCTCAACGTGTAGGCTTAGTGCTTCGCGGTATTTAGTAAATACTTAATACTTAAATACTTAAATACTTACTTAAATCGGTACCGATTTGATAAAATGGACCACGAACAACACCAGTCGACCGAGTCAGAGTTGACCTATCTATCACTGTCCCTCGCTTTCGCGACTGGCATGGGTCGATACGTCCGTGCATTACATATAATGCACGGACAATCAAGCGTGTAAGTACTGATCCTAGGTCATGGTTTTTTGGTTAGCCACTCTGTATTAAATAAAATATGCAAATATCTCAGCAGGCCATTGTGGTTTTAATTCCTATACGTCTAATTCAAAACTTTAATATATCTCTTAATTCCGTTGAGATATTATTTAAAACCCTGCACACTGGAGGATTATATATATCATGCACGGACGTACCGAGCTAGGTCTTCAGTGCATTACATATAATGCACGGACAGTTAAAGTGTTAATATGCAAACTATTATGTCAAAACGTTTATTTTACAGGCACCTGAACTACCTACATATCAAAGTAGTAAAAAAGAGCAGATATTCAACTGTAAATACTAAATAGACATATAAAATGTATACAAAAAAATAGATACTAAAATAATATATAATAAGTCAAGTATGAAAGCTCGTTTTCAAGAAAATTGATAAAAAGCAATTTCTTTTATTCTGGGGCAGGTAGGTAGGTTCTTGGTTAGGTAGATTGTGTTAAAACATTTACACGTTTTTCCGGGTTTTTTCGGGTCTACTGTAAATGCAATTCGATGTAACGTTAGTTTTTGCGTAGAATCAAGATGCCTTGATGGCTACTAAGCTCTCGCACGCTTTCGAGATAGATGATTCTTTTAAACAGGAACTAACTTTACCAAGATTTTGTGATTTTGAATGTTGTGCAAACATACGAGGGTCAAACTGAAAGTTTCGGGAATAGAAAAAAATATGCAGTTAAATCGAATAAAAGTATTTTTATCGTTTTTCAAAGTATTCTCCTTTATATTTTATGCACTTTTCCATGCGATCAAACCAGTCATTAAAGCACTTATTGAAGTCTGAAGTAGGGGTCGACAAAATGGCCATTTTAAAAGCCTCTACTGCTGCTTCCGGCGCCTGAAACCGCTGACCACGCAACTTATCCTTAATTTTGGGTAATGCGAAAAAGTCATTGGGGCTTAAGTCGAGGCTGTATGGAGGATGGTCCAGTAATTCGACTTTTTTACCATCCAGGTACTCAGTTGTTTTCCGAGCGGTGTGAGGGCTGGCATTGTCGTGGTGAAGGATAATGCGGAGACTAGGGTTTTTTTTTCGGAGTTCAGCAAAGATACTCGGCAAACAAATAGTGCTGTACCAATCGGCATTGACCGTTCTACGATCTTCAAGAGGAATAGTAGCCACGTGACCCGATTTGGAGACAAACGTAGCCACCATCTTTTTGGCCATGCTGCGAGAACGAATAACTTTTGTCGGCTTGAGCTCATCTTCGTAGACCCATACTCGAGATTGGTTTTTATTTTCAGGCTCATATGCATATATCCAACACTCGTCACCGGATACAATGCTAAAAACTGCAGTTGAGCTTCCTCCGTTGAATTTATTCAAAGTTCTGAGGCACCAATTGACAGGAGTCGTTTTCTGCTCCTCAGACAATTAGTGAGGGATCCAACGGGAAAACAACTTTCGCACGCCTAATTGTTCCTGTAAAATGATTTGTATCTGACTCATTCCAATGCCCAAACACTCTTGAATCTCCCGATATGACACATGTCGGTCTTCCTTTATCAGCTGACGCACAGCATCGACGTTTTCTTGCGTGACTGCCGATTTTGGTCGACCTTCACGCACGTCGTCCGGGAGGGATAGACGGCCACGTTGAAATTCTGCATACCACCGGTATATTGTCGTCTTTGAAGGTGCTTCATTACTAAAAGCAACAATCATCCGGTCTCCACATTGTTTTTGTGATAATCCACTTTTAAAGTCGTAATAAATCATAGCTCTTAAATTTTCACGGGACAATTCCATTTTCAGCAGCGACTCGACGACTTCAAAAAACAATTGAAACCGAACCATCGCTTTTTTTTCTATGTGGCCAGTGTGTTAAAATAATGAAACTTTAGAGATTATAAAAAGGTATGATATGTGTCAAAAATATGTTTCTAAGTATTAGATTCCCGAAACTTTCAGTGCAGCCCTCGTACGACCAAACATTTTAATACAAAATACACATTTTAATACAAGTTACTAAAATTCAAAAGTAGTTTGTTTTTTGTATATCAATTTATCATTCAATTCACTTTCAACAAAAATATTTTTTTACTGTATTTGTATGTATTTGCTATTGTATTTTCAGCGTTTTCTAGTTATAGAGTGTTGATTAGCCGTGGTTCTATATGTCTTGAAAAATTCAGATGCTTTTAAATAAACAGTAAATACATACGTAGCTGGAGTAGATGGACTAAAGCATGGTTCATTTATAAAGGAGAATGTCCACCGCCCATACAAGGAAATGCCTGAGATGTACAAGAACCAATGATACATTAAAATACGCTAAAAAAATTGAGGTTTCTGAAACTACTTCAAAAATGATTTGAAAACTTGGGATTTTGCTATTATTAAGATTTTTTTTACAATGAAAGAGGTTATGTTGACTTAAAAAAACGACTATAGATGTCGCTCAGATCTATGTGAATGTTAAAATATAAGAACGACATAGATGACACTATCGTGTATATAATAAAAATGTGAGATAGGGTTTCGAAAAGACTACAACTAGGCGGCGGCTAGGTTTACAGTGGACTAAACGTATCAATCAACAATCAATACTTTCAACAGCGCGAAATCTAAGGCTCCATCGTAAAAAAAATCTCACGATGGCGAAACAATACACAACAGAAACGTCACTATGTCTTCTTTTTATTTTTCTTCACCAATGTCAAGTTTGGTGAGTACGTCATTATGTCAAAACAACTAAAAAGGAGGTAGACAGAAAAAGGCAATCTCATGCCTACTAGTACCTACTTCATCTTTTTGTTGCCAGTGGTGTATATGTATCATACTTTTAGACTCCCAATACGATCATTCATATATTTAACTGTGACCTGTTTTGTTCGCTAAGACAAACGAGCGACAATTGTCATGCATAAATAAAACTTTTTACGTGAGTGATAGCAGAAAATCATCATTATTTGTTTTGTTATAAAGTGGCAACTCGACGTAACGAAAGATAAAACCGTACCGGCAGCGGATGTTCCAGTAATATACTAATTAATTAGTGTTTGTTTCTCCGGAGTTCTACAGACTTCTATTTAATCTGTTTAGTTATAATCAATTACGACATTTTTTTTGAAATATGGGACATCTTTGTACATTCCAGGCATTATATGGGCATTCTCCTTTGGTAAATTGGCACGTATAAATTAATTGAAATAAAATGTTTCTTGAATTCTTATTTCAAAAGTGACAGTCACGGTTTGTTGACAACGTTTTGATGTTTAAATGGTGCAAAATCTTAGACCTTGATCAATGCGTTTAATAGTTATCGAAAATGGAACTTGAAAAAAGGAAAGTAATTGTGCTAGCTATCTAGCTAAAGCACTAATATTCCACAAAAGTACTGTTTGTAGAATTATAAAACTATACAAGGAGGTCAAGGAGACCCTGTCTTGCCGCAGAAAGACCCAGGTCAATCGTAAATCGGGTACCAGGGATAGAGAACTTAAAAAGAAAGTGTTGAGAGCTGTTGAACAAAATCCAGGGCTGTCCGATTACGATCTGTCCCGTAAATTAAAAAAAAGTCGCAGTACTGTGAGACGGATTCGCTTTCGAGCTGGTTATAAAAGCTATAAAGCTATTAAGAAGCCAAATCGCACCATGAAGTAGAACCTTCAAGTTAAAAAGCGAGCTCGCTTGTTGTATGACAAAGTTTTACCAAAATTCAAAGGGTGCTTCTTGATGGACGACGATACCTATGTTAAACTCGATTTTAAGCAACTGCCCGGTTCAAAGTATTACTTGGCTGATGCTAGAGGAAATTTTGAAGAAAAATATAAGTTAGTTAAATTGGAAAAAATCGCAAAAAAAAACATGATATGGTAAGGGATCTGTAGTTGTGGCTTAAAGACCAACATTTTCGTTACGTTTTCTACATTGACGTCAGATGTTTACATGAAACAGTGCCTGCAGAAACGAGTTTTACCTTTCATTCGAAACCACCGTCTTCCTGTGAAGTTTTGGCCAGATTTAGCAAGCTACCATTACTCAAAAAAGGTACTACATTGGTATGAAACCAATCAGGTCGATTACGTGCCTCGTGACATGAATCCTCCAAATTGTCCACAGTTTCGACCAATTGAGAACTACTGGGCAATTATTAAAGGGAAACTCAAAAAGAGTGGCTTAATGGTCATAGATGTAAATTCGTTGCGATCTACATGGAATGTTCAAGCCAAAAAAGTAGATAAAAGCACTGTTCAGAAGATGATGGGATCTATTACGAAAAAAGTTCGGAATTACATACATGGTTTTGACAACTGAATATTTTTAGTGTAAAATGTAAAATAATAAAACATATTTTTCAATTTACTAAATGTTTTATTTTATTAATTATTTTAAATTTTATAACCTTGGTAATATGTACCAATTCTAAATGAACTATGCTTTAGTCTAGACTTAAACGTGGTTAGGCGACTCATACGTAGCAATGTCTCGTGCTTGTAAATAAAATGAAGTGTGATTTTATTCACGTGCACCTGACTAAATCATGTGTTTAGTCTGGTGCAAGTTCATGTTAACCAGCATAGCAAAATATAATAAATTTGGTTTGCAATAAATATTATTTAAATAAGTGTACTTAGATTAATAAAATGGCCAATTTTGAAGCAGAAGAATGTGTGGGAGCTAAAGAGTTGTGATTTAACGCGGTATGGATAGTATACATTCTATACCTTGTCTATTTAACAGAGTTAATACCAAAAAACAGAGAATGCACGTGATTGGTCAGCGATAAGGACAATGCACAGGCACAAGGTAGGTTTACATGCCTGTCAAAGTTAAGTCAACATCTGTCGCTCGTACGGTGCGGACGCTTTCAAGTGCTTATCTTTGGTTAC
This sequence comes from Acleris sparsana, assembly GCA_923062465.1. Lineage (NCBI taxonomy): Eukaryota > Metazoa > Arthropoda > Insecta > Lepidoptera > Tortricidae > Acleris > Acleris sparsana. The sequence goes on along the minus strand of OV281285.1, from coordinate 43,019,361 downwards.
AAATTTAATTTATTTTATTTAATAATTTATTTCTATGTATATACATACCTAATACTTCTCTTTATCATCATCACCTTTACTTGTACTTGTATGGCCTGTACTATACTTCCCACTGCACTGCAGGGCACATATTTAAATATTATTATCTACTACTTTAAATTACATAATTAGGATTTACAAATGAATTAACATGACATGACAATGTCATGTTATCAGTAAGTTAATTATTTGAGGTGCCTCTAACTACAAACAAAAATAACGAGAAATATTACTAATATTTTAACAACAGGTGGCATGTAAGCCGAGCCCGCCATCGACGTGCGTTTGTTGACGCCTACTGGCAGTTTCTTGTCCCTTTCATTTTCATACAAAAGTGCAACAGAGACAACGCTTTGTTAACTCTGTTAAATAGACAGGGTATAGATGTAATTTTTTCATCTTGCTGTTGTAGAAGAGAGAACAAAAAAAAGAAAATACATTTATTCATGACAAACAGACAAACAAAAAGTAACAAAACACTGACATAAACAAAATGCCTGTTGGCGTTAAATGGTTCTAATGGTTGTCACTTATTTGCTACAATTATTTGGTAGATTAATTTTAATATTTTTGGTAATAATTTCTTTCTTGAATAATTCATTAAGATTTAGAAACATATCAATGAAGGAAACGTAGATTTGTTTTGAACATACTAGACAAAAAACCAGAAAACGTTTACGTAATAAAGTTATTAGTTAGTTAGTGAGCAAGGAGAGGGCTATATACTGAATTAAATCTACACTTTCACTTCTGGAAAGACGTTTTTCGCAGCATTAGTTAATGCCTGTTCGTAGTACCATTTGAACAAAGTTATTTTATGTTTTTCTAACAAAAATGTAAATACCTTTTCATAAGTAGATTGTTTTTTGTTCGGTAAAATATTGCTAGTACTATGGCGGTATATTCACTTGAACTTCCACAGTCTATAAATAGCGTTAAAAGTTGATAGTAAGGAAAAGAAACAGTATGATACGTGCCATCACTCATCATCAAATCCGTTTCCATGCAAAGTTCCAAGAGAAAGGGACTATATCTTCATTATCAGATGGTTCTGTTAGAAGAAATTTACTTTTTAATATTTCAGGTATACGGAATTTACGGTTTTAAATTTACGATTCGTTACCTGGAATGCGTTTATTCTGGCATTGTACAAGGATTTAGCTTTTGAAGCAAAAATAAGAGGTTTACAACTGTCAGAATCCAATGAATGCATGTTTTCAAAACATTCTTCTAAATTCTTTGGAACAGCTTTAAATTCAGTTTGAACCCGTTTTTTGCAAATATCAATGCGAGCATCTTTTTTTTTTTTTAAATAATTCGTTTGTCAGATATGTCCTCTTTCTCCGAGAATACCTATGTTATCAGTGAGGAACGTATTTGAACCTATAAAGAAATATTTTACAAACTACATTGAAATGTATATATGTGGGATGTGGGGCACTAGGATGCTGCACGAATAGATTTTTGTCACTATTTTAGTTATGTTTATGGGTCAAAACGCAAGTAAATAATAGTAAAAAATAAGTAAAACCACTAACCGTTACATATGCCTACTAATACAACGCCAGTTTGACGATCAATTTTTGTTCCTTATATTCATATTATACTGATGTCTGATCAGTTTTTGTTTACCTCTTTTTGATTTTATAAACTGTAAATAAACACTTGAACTTGTGGCCATTTTCGGCTGGCTAAACATCAGTATGCGAAAGTCTACTGTACACTAATGACATGGACGACATGACTTTTATCTACGAGTATCAGCTCATTATTAAGTAACAGAGTAGTTTGTATACCAACTTAAAAACTGTTCACGAAAAAATGTGGTCTTCATATTTGTTTAAAAGAAGAATAATTTAACAAAAGACGATATACTGTCTTCTTGACAGTTAGAATAGCGACCGTGTAAGCTTTCTTTCGAGACTATTGCAAATTGGTAATTCATAGATTTATTCGAAATGCCCTCTACCCAACTAGATATACGCAAAAAAATCGTGTACTTACAACCTAAATACTAGTATATCACAAGAAAAGTTAGCGAAACAATTAGATGTACCTAAATCAACCGTGCAAAAAGTGTTGGCTAATTACAAGGCAAGGTTGACTGTTGCGAGGAAGAAAGGTTCTGGTAGAACGCGTGGTCCAGTTGATAAAACTAAGGCGAGGAAAGTTATCGAGCACTTTAAGAAAAATCCAAATCTCTCCGTCCGGGATGTGGCCAGAAAATGTGGTGTATCAAGATCATACGTGCAGAAAATTCAACGGAATGCCGGCTTACGATCTTACAAAGCTTCCACCGTTCCCAATTGCGATGTTGCAAAAGAAAAAATATGTAAAACCCGAGCCCGAAAATTGTATACCGATTATTTAACAAAGTTTGGTTGCATTTTGATGGACGATGAAACCTACGTCAAAGCGGACTTTAAGCAATTGCCAGGGTTACAGTTTTATGTGGCGAATCAACAAGGGAATGTTGATGAAAAGTTTAAGTCCAAAAAGCTGGACAAGTTCGCAAAAAAGTTTTTAGTTTGGCAAGCACTTGTGCTCATGTGGTCAAAAAAGTAAATCATTTGTAACTACTCGGACAATCAACCAAGTGGTTTATATGAAGGAGTGTCTGAATAAACGTTTATTGCCATTTATAAGAAACCACAGGCAATCTGTAATTTTTTGTCCTGATTTAGCTACGTCTCACTATGCTAAATCAGTAGGTAAATAAATAAATAAATAAATAAATAGAAATTATTTATTAAAATAACGAATACACATATTGGCAATATCTGTTGGTCCCACACTAGGCAATGCCTGTCAAGTGGCAACCAGATTCGGAATACAAATTTTAAAATAAATGTAACTTAGTGTCTACTAGTGTCTACAGTTAATAACGAAGAAAATTGGATATAATGTACTAAGAATAGGTAATCTTAATCTAATTTTACAATAGGTATGGCACGTTTGTGTGTATGTGTGTGTGTGTGTGTGTGTGTGTGTGTGTGTGTGTGTGTGTGTGTGTGTGTGTGTGTGTGTGTGTGTGTGTGTTCGCATGTGTAATGGTGTTGATGGCTTAAATTTTACTAGTTCTCAGCAAATTTTCAGTTTCACTATAGCTGAGACTTTTTAACCAACTGATTATTGTAAGTTTTGCTTTTCGTAGTGTAGATTTTGCTATTGAACAAGATTTAATGATTTTATTGTATATGTAGGGGTGAAGGAAGTCTGGGAACCGTCGGGCGAAGGAGGTCCGCACGAAAGGAATCGGTATTTTAAGCAAACGTTTGCGAGTCAAATCAGAGTATTGCTTTGAACGAATTGTTTTACAATGTGTCTGAATTGTAACTCGTAACAGCATTAGCTGCCGCACGGTTAGAACGTCCGCTTCCCTGTAGAGATCGAGCATGGGAAATAGTCGGGGCTTTCTGAGCATAACTTTTAGCACGAATCGTTGTGCTCTTTCGAGAGGTAAAAGCGCAGAACTAGAGGCGCCGCCCCACACGCTTATGCAGTACGTAGTTCTGAAATGGTATTCTGAAAATAATGTCTCTTTTGTACCCAAATGTGCAAATCCACCAAACTGTGGAGAAATTTTGGGCAATAATGAAAAGAAATCTATAAAAAAGTGGCAGAACTGCCAAAACTGAGAAATCATTCAAACGTAGGTGGGATACGACATCTAAAAAGATGAGCGAAGCTGATGTACAAAGATCAATGGAAGGTATCAGAAGGAAAGTCAGGGCATTTTACCAATCTTAGTTTTTTTTAATGTTTTATTATTTATATAAATTGAAAGTTGATTAAATATCATATTCAGTAAACTTTAGGTATTTATTTTTTATTGGTTTCTTACTATACGATCTAGGATTTGACCTGGGGGTATCGTATTCGTAATTTGACGAACGAGGGACATGACGAAAACAAAACTTGACTTAAAATCTAAGTTGACCACAAGGCAGCTTGACTAATAGGATCCGTGGCGAATAGCAGATTTGACACATATATTTTGACTCGATGAGAACCTCGTGAAGGCCGAGAAGGACAAGCTCAGCAAGGTTCTTGACTTGGCTCACGAGGTGACTGCCATGTGGAATGTTGACTCGCCGATTATTGTCCCGATAGTTGTTTCGGCAAACGGTCTTATAGCAAAGTGTCTCGACCAACACCTCAAGAGACTCTCGCTAGATGGCTGGGCTGGGGCTAGATACAGAAGGCAGCACTCCTTGACACGGCACGCATTGTGACGAGGTTCCTCTCTCTGCAGCTCTAACCACCGTTAGCTTAAGCCCTGCTCCGCTGCCGGCGGCACTCGTAGGTTGGGTTTTTTATAATGTTTAATTTTTTGTATTAGTATTGTTTTTTTACTTTTATGTTTGAATATGTAGTGTAAAAAACCTAACTTATAGAAAATAAAATAATTTATTTACCACCAACATGGGATCAATGGGTTGGTAACAATTCAAGAACTTAAACTACATGGTACATTCTCTACTTATTCCTGTGGACGTGTAACATGCCACTGTTATTTACGTAAGTACAGGCAGTCCACCCTGCCTCGATTTTCAGGATACTGTTGGCGCTGGCCTGCACCCTGCGCACGAGGGCCGCAGCTTGCTTGCGCATCGTCGTGTAGAAGCAGTCTACCCGCGCCGCGGCGGACATTCCCGACGCGCTACAGAATTTGGGCAGCAGCCCCATCAGTACCCTGAACGCGTTATTGTATTGCACGCGCAGAGCGCTGTACCGCTTGTGCGTATAATTTGCTCATAGGCTGCCTGTATAAAAAGTTGTACAGTAAGCTCTAAAAAGAGTGGTTTTTACCTCTAGAAAACAGTGAACAAACTTGCGGGCAATCATTTTAGCTCTGACGGACAACGTTCTGCGCTCGCGCTCGATGTCTGCGTCATCTTAAAGGTCCACTGTCACCAAATGTCCCAAATATTTAACGGTTGACTATTTATTTTACGGATGGAAACATAGGTGTTTGTTTCCCTTTGAAGCCAAAGATAACGCATCCACTGTTATTAAAATTGTAAATCAAGCCGTGAGTAGCAGCATACTTTCCAAAGATAGAGATAAGCTTAGCAAGTCCACACGCCTAAAGTTAATCCTAGTTATCATCATATCAAAACATGATATTGTCATCATAATTATAAATTTGAAAACAATGTATCCAAGACTCTCAGGCGTCATCGAATGTCACTATTTTTCTGTCGATTTCGTTAAACTAAACGTTGGTCATCTTGGCTGCCACCCCAGCCAGACCTATCATTTATTTAACTAGATGGTTAAGGTAAGCAAACATGGGTTTTCTGTGTTACCTGATCTTGATGATAGGCCAACATGCAATTGCCCATGTGAAAAACATTCTTGCCTCAGGTCAACGCTAACATATTTGTATGTGTGACCCTGAGCATTAATTAATTAATGGCTACGGCAAATGAAATAATCACAGAAATTTGGAGTCTTCTAAATTGAAAAGGCACGTCCGTTCGAATCTTAAACGGTTTAATAAATTGAACGATTTCATTTCCGATTTTTGAAAACATAATTTATTGTCAGCAGCTTTGAAACAACGGGAAACCCGTACAAATTTTAAACCCTTTTTTCAATCGCTAAAATCAAATCAAAACGGTAAAATTATATTTCTTTAATTCGTAACAGGAGTCTAGATTTTAAATGTGATGTAATATACTTCAAAAATGAACGTATCTCCCATACAAACTTTAATCCACTATTTCGACCCTTCAGAGATGAAATTAAATATATATATATACAGGCCCTGTGTGGTTGCCGGGTTAGAATAGTGCCACTCCGTGTCTTCCCGCGGATGTCGTAAGAGACGACTAAGGGAATAAAGGCTTGCAGTACTGTTAGGCGATGGGCTTGCAACCTGTCACTAATACACTGGTAAACATCTTAGCCTGATTGTGCAAAATGTGGTTACAGAATTATCAACAAGTTTTTAGAGTTGTTGGAAATTCTGTAGCTCTGCCTACCCCACTCTGGGAATGAAGGCGTGAGTTTATGTATGTATGTATGTATATATACAGGGTGTCCGGTAAATAGTGGACTTCCTTACAGGACTGGATAGCTCAGCTCAGGACTGGCCAAAATATGATAAATCATGTTTAGTAAAAGTCGCACCAAAAACGAGATATCTCAACATTTCAAAATTTTGGAAATGCGGGTACCGCTGATAAAATTCAGTCTTTGTTGGACAAACTTAATAATAACTTCGCTGTTGTAATCAATAAACTCAATTGTTATATCATTTTAAAATCTCCATTAACCAGGCCAATTTTTAGGAAAGCAGCATTACAAGTCTTGGTAAAATTTTTTTACACCGTGCGATGTTAAACTTGCCGCAAGTTAAACTCATGATCCTAAACTTTAAATTTGATTTGAATAATTAAAAAAACTGCTAAACTTTTATTAATTCCGTTGATAAGGTCTTATAGCAAATTTAATCAGCAATCTTTCACAGCAAACGAAACTGAAAAATACTAATAAATGTGGCCACGGCATCGAAAATGGTGACCCAGGGTACAGCATTTCCAAAATTTTGAAATGTTGAGATATCTCGTTTTTGGTGCGACTTTTACAAAACATGATTTATCATATTTTGGTCACTCCTGAGCTAAGCTATCCAGCCCTGTAAGGAAGTCCACTATTTACCGGACACCCTGTATATATATATATATATATATATATATATATATATATATATATATATATAATATTTACAGCTTTATATTTATAAGCATTAAGGGCAATTTTTTTTTATGGCATAGAGAATGCAAACCAGCACACAGGCGACCTGATGGTAAGTGGAAACTGTGACCCATAGACATTCGCATTCTCACAAGACTGCAAGCCTAAGACTGCAAATGCGTTGCCAACTGTGCGCTGCCTGACGACTATGCACGTAGCTTTAAAAATGACGGACTTCCATACAGTGGTTTATCCCCTATTTCACTTGCTTACGTCAAAAAACACCCTCTGGTCATGTGGTCCTGCTGCCTTTGTCCTACCGATCGGACCGCATGAACTTTTGTTTCCATTAGTTTAGATTAACTAATCGGACTATTGAAACTATAATTTTCTTAGACCACGTGATCCCATCGATCGAACCACGTGAACATTTGATTTCCTGTTTGTTCGATTAACTAATCGGACTATAGAAACTGTCGTTTTCTTAGACCACTTGGTCCCACCAATCGGAACACACATTCTAGACATGAGTAACGCGATTTGCATACTGCTTGTTAGGTAACTTTCTTAGGAAATAAAATAAAGACCATGTCAAAATATTAATGTCAATAGATATCTGTCTCGGACATTATTCGGTTTGTTTGCGAGAGATTGAAAGAATTACTATCAATATTATAATTGAATGTCTGGTCGGAAAAAGCAGTTGCACAATGGATCCAGATAATAAATATAAAGAATTATTATAGTTAAAACGCAAAGGTGGCTTGGTGTTACTCTACAACAAAACGTATGTACAGCAGCGGGTCTATTCTCTGGGTGTTCAGCAAAAAAAATGTCAAAAGGAATAAATATATAGATATACACGTAAGCCATTTTTGTCCAACATATTATGTTTAATTTTTAGGGTTCCGTACATCCAAAAAAATTAAATCAGCACTCGTATCATTGTGTCTCAAAGTTATTTTTCCCAAAACACTAGATACAGGTAACTAATAATTTAAATACATTTATAATTACAGGATTCTCGCATTTCAAATTCCAAGATGCATTCTTGTATTCCTGATTTACATAAAAAATAAATTGACTATCAATTTTATTTAATGCAAGAGGCAGCAAGTAAAACGTTAACACCCATAAAGACATATATGACGAACACCTGACATCACTGAAAGATGCTGGTCTCGAAATCATAAATGAAATACCAACGTACAATTCATTTAAAAGTCAATTATTCAAAAAAAAGAAAGAAGTTATTCAGGTTACAAAACTAAGCTATAAAAGCCCCATGAAGGTAGAGCTACCGCCGCCATTTCAACCTTTTATGCTGGCGGATTGTGTTTAGGATGATGTAATCGCATTTTGTTCACAAGAGGCTAGAAAGCTTATACCAACGCTGACTTCTTTTTTGGTGATGGAGCTTTCCATAGTTGCCTACGGACATTTCATCAGTTGTATACGATAAATGCAGATATTGCTTCTTCAACACAGTTCGTTAATATTGTTCCAGTCATTTACGTCTTAATGCCACCAAAAAGCAAAATCCTATGAAATAATGCTGAATATGATTAAATCTCAGATACCAGGCTTTAATCCTCAACAATTCATGACTGACTATGTGCCAGCAGTAATGCGTGCCATAAGAAAAACGTTTCCGCAGGCAGTGCAAAAAGGCTGTGCTATCGCGAGAGAACTTTGGAGACAAGCACAGAAATTAAAAGGGAAAAAAGCACAAAGTCAAAAATGAACTGTGGCTTTAGCTACTGTACTACCCTTCTTACCATCGTATTTAATAAAGGATGGTTGGGCCTATATATTAAATGACATGCCAGATGATGACGTAGGCCTGGCTAATTTCGAGCTATACATGGAGCGTCAATGGCTTATGACTTATGAGCGACGATTTCATCGCAAAGTGGTCAATCTTCGGGCAGGTCATCCGAACTACCAATCGTTTATAAGGGTGGCACTCCAAAATAACTAAGTCAATTGGGAAAAGGAAGCCATATTTATATATTTATATAATATAATATAGTTCATAGTTTTTTTTACATGAACATTACATACTTACATACACACATTATGTGGAACATTATGTGGAATGCAATAAATGATTGAGTATTGAGTATTAAGTATAATTGAAATGTAGTTATTAGTAGTGTTTGAATTATTTGGTGGAGTCGGGACCCTTATTAATTTCCAATAAATATTTTACCCGTTTATGTCGTCGTATGTAACTGTCAAAATAATTTAAGTGTTAGGTATGTTCAAAGGTTCATAAATGGAATTTCGGTAAATAAAAATAATGTACATGTATTATATAATGTAGTTACATATGTAACAAATTTAGTCGTATATAAATTATGGAAGGCTGGGAAGGGGCCACCCTAGGCGTACTTTTTCGAATAAAATCGTAGAAATACTGGAAAAGGGCCGAATCTTAAGTACCTGAAACCGACGTGCATGTATGACTCGATGTATCAATGTGGAAGAAGCGAAAGACATTTGTCAGGATCGTAGCAGGTGGAAAGAAGTGGTGTCTGCCTACCCCTTTGGTTAACAGGCGTGATTTAATGTATATATGTATAGTTGCTTCCATTTAAAATTATGAAAATGCACTTAACGTGGAATTTTACAACTTCTTTTGTTGCTAAATATGAAAGGAAAAGATAACAATGGGACGTAATAAAACTGACCGAAGTGTGGCACGTGTACTGAAGTAGCTCAACTCTTCTTGATCATAGAAATGAAAGTTTTTAAGCCGTCTATAGTTTCTTTTTTTTTATTGCATAGGGAAGGCTGACGAGCACACAGGCCACCTGATGGTAAGTGGAAACTGTGACCCATAGACATTCGCATTCACAAGACTGCAAGCCTAAGACTGCAAATGCGCTGCCAACCCTGAGGACTAAGATGGAATGGCTCTATGCTAGACTATTACACCGGCTGTCTTATCCCCAAACCGGAACACAACAATGCGAACACTGCTGTTTGGCGGTAGGTTAATGGATAAGATGGTGGTAGCGATCCGGACGGACCCCGCATAAGGTCCTACCACCCGCAAGGATTGTAATGCAAAAAAAGATAAAAAAACATTATAGAAGATATTCTTATGGCTAATAATAACATTCAATATAATATAATTTAAAATTCAGTCTAGTCCAGTAAAACATAGCCAGGGTCGTCAAATACACAGTGCACCAAAATCCAATCCGAAGTAATCTAAGTCCACTAAAACGTAGCCGGGGTTGTCGAAAACTTAGTACAGTCAGCTGCAGAGAAAAGTAATCCCCCTGCATAGAAGTTAACTAACAAGAGGGGTTACTTTTCTCTGCAGCTGACCGTAGTTACACCAAAATCCAATAAGAAGCAATCAAAATTCAGTACTTAAGAGTAAAGCCAGTTTGTGAAAATGTGACCCAGTATTGCAAATATAACACATGTTGGTACTAACAGAGCGAAATCCAGTTGTTCACTAATAAAATCTTGCACTTTTAACAATGAAATCTCTTACTCTCCCTTAAACAATCGACGTTAGTATTAATGGGTTTTACCTGACCGGACCCTTTTTTAGTAGGTGTATTGTTTTCCAAATACAATTACAGTGCGGTTAACATTCAGGTAAAAATGTATTTTTAATACTATTCAAAAATTGTGCAAAGTGATATTGACGCAGTATTTCATTATTATCTTAGAAACGCACGTCGCACAGTGTAATATCGACACACAACATCAAAACTATCAAGTTTGTTTGTTCACAGTATACTTTGGGCCTACCGACATACCTGCGTACAACCGTTCTGCGTTTTACAACCCTTCTTAAAGATAACAACTAAACAATAGATGTTGGTAATGGTCGGTTTAAAGTGCTTTTGGTCATTTTAAATTAAACAAACTATATGTATATGAATTATTAAATTCCGAGAGGCGAGAAATTGAGCATCCATTATTTGCCAAAAAAAATTAACTGGAACATCAGTGAATAAAAATGTATTACATAACTACTCTGTTAGACTACAGGAAAAAATGAGACCACATGTACCTACTCATTTTTTTGATCGGTAGGACAAAGGCAGTAGGACCACAAGGCCAGAGGAAAAAACATACGTACTTTTAAAGTTTCATATTTCTAGCTTCAGTAGTTTCGGCTGGGCTTTGATGAGTGACGCGCATTCCGGTTCTCTCTATATTAATAGTATAGATGATACGTAACCATAACTAATCATAAGCTTCATTTTATTTAGTACCTAACGCGTTATTTACCCATTTATAACGTATAAAGCATGTTTTTGTGTCCTTGGTTATTTGACTTGATTTTCAGTCTTGTCACGCGCGCGCGCATGCAACAGGTTGTGACCTTAAGGACCCGCACATACTCGAACGCAAATTAATTACACAAGATGGTGATATGCGCCAAGTGTAGTAAAGTTGTCAACAAAAATACTCCTAGAGTGCAGTGCAATACATGCAGCAAGTGGTATCACTCTTCCTGTGCGTCATTGTCTACGGAACAAAAATGTCACAGCTGTGAGCCAGAACATGGTGGTAAAAAGAAACGCATATATGTAATTCTACTAAACCCCAAAACGAAGATTCCGAGACAGAAGGATCTCAACACAAAACCGACAAAGTGTTGTTAGAAATGCGCTAAGAAATTCGACAGTTACGACAAACCGTCTAGGAAATAATTCGAGATGAATTGCAATTTACCCTCATTTTTAATTCCGATAAAATTGAGAGTACGAAAACAAATTAAAAGACCACAAATGAGATTTAAAATACTGGAAAATCACTACAAGGACATAACAAATACGTGCAAAAACCTACTTCTAAAAAACGAAGTCCTAGAACCAAAACTGAACAAAAGTGAACAGACGCAGGCAAGTAAGCAGGAATACTCTCGTGCATAGATAAGATCATAGAAAAATATCTTTAAATACTTTCATATCAAGTAATGGCATTATACATAATAAACAGTTTTGGTTTCAAAAAAACAAAAGTACGTGGGAACTTTTATCCTTATTTACTGAAGAAATTAATAGTTACCTTGATAGGAACCATCATATACTCGCCGTAATGATAGATTTCAGCAAAGCTTTTGATACACTAGATTATAATACGCTATATGAAAAACGAAAACAAAATGGTATACAAGGACCGACGCTGGAACTCATAAAAAATTACCATATGAACAGATACAACGCGGTCAGTATAGCAGGCGAACAATCCGCCTTAATTCCAACCTTATACGGCACGGCACAAGGTTCTATTCTTGCACCGACGGGATAATGGTATGGGTATGGTTAATGATATGTGTAATATATTCCAGCATGGCTCCGTATACCAATCTGGATCTGGGGACTGCCCAGGACACGATGCAAAAAGATTTCGATCTATTGTGTAAATAGGGTCACGACTTAGGCTCATATTTAAAAGACAAAGACAAAGACAAAGACAAAGACATTTATTGCCAGAACATAATGTTCTACCTTAACTAGGCATGCAATGTTATAATTCAAATCGCTTTTCATCAAGGAACTCCCGAACGGAGTAAAAACATTTTCCCAATAGCCAACTTGTGATTAACTGGTCAAATTTATGAAAGGGGCATTTTTTAATTACATTTGGTAAATGATTGTAAATTTTTATTGCCATAAAGTAAGAATTAACTTTAAAAATATTACATTTTGACCGAGGCAAGTATAATTTATCCTTGTATCTAGTGGATCTTGTGAAAACTTCAGCATGAGTAGCAAACATAAAAGGGTTTTTCCTAGCAAATAATGCAATCTGCTTAATATACATGCACGGCAGAGGCAGTACTCCCATGGCTTGAAATAAAGGTTTACATGGAGTGAGAAAGTGAGTATTACATACAGCTCGTATACACCTCTTTTGGGCTATAAATGCTTTCTTAATATATACGGAATTGCCCCATATTAACATCCCGTAACTAAGCTTAGAAGCCACAAACCCGTGGTAAGCCGTAAGTGCAACTTCCTTCGAGCAGGTACTACTTAATCTTCTTAGAGCGAAGACAAACTTATTAAGTGTAGCACAAATTTCACGGACTTGTGCTTTCCAGGAACAACAATTATCAATAAAAATTCCCAGAAATTTTGTAGTTTCAACTTCTTTAACACGTTCATTTTTATATTCTATGTTCAAATTGTAAGCGCGGCTTCTGTGGGTTCTAAATTGAATTAAATTGGTTTTACCTATATTTATTTTTAAATTATTATTATCTAACCAGTTAACTACCTTCTCTAGAGCATTGCTTATGTCAATATTATAATTATTTATATCGTCCGCTTTAATTATTAACGTTGTATCATCCGCATACATTACGCAACTATGGCTTAGGTGGTCTGGCAGATCATTGAGGTACAATAGAAATAGCAAGGGGCCCAAAATGCTTCCCTGGGGTACCCCGCAGTGATTTTTTCTGAAATTTGACCTCGTGATTTTGAGTTCTCCTTCCCTTATATTATGTATTTCAGTACATTGTTGGCGGTCAGATAGATAGCTTTCAATCCACTCAGAAGCCTTGCCTCTAACACCATACCTTTCTAAATTATGCAGCAGTAACGAGTGGTCAACAAAATCGAAGGCCTTACTTAAATCCAAAAAGATAGCTGAAACAGGTTTCTTTTGATTTATAGCATTAGTGATCATTTTCATAAGATTGAAACACGCCAAAGTGGTCGAGCTACCCTTACGAAACCCATACTGCTGATTATTCAAGATGCAATTGTTATCCAAAAATGAAATTAACCGGCTGTACATAGCTCGTTCAAAGATCTTCGAGATTATTGGAATGAGAGCTATAGGTCTATAATTATTCATAAGAGACCGTTCCCCTTTTTTTAGCAGAGGTTTGACAATTGTCCGTTTTAAACCGTCAGGAAAATAGCCTTCTGCAAACGATAAATTTATTATATGCGTTAATGGTTTTGCAAGATGTTGAGCACACAATTTAATTATTTTGGTACTGATACCGTCTATCCCTGTTGCATTGCTGTTTTTTAGGGACAATATAATTTTATAAATTTCATCTTCGCTTATTGGATACAAAAATATGGTCTTCGAATTGAATGGAATCGAATTCCTGTAATTAATGTCAAGATTATTATTTGCTATATTAATAAAAAAATCATTGAAAAGTTCTGCTATGTCAATAGTATTAGTGTATTTAACTGTATTGTGTTCAATAAAATCTACATTATTATTTCCCATAAAATTATGTCCGTGAATAATTTGCCAAGTAGCCTTGGATTTACTCTTTGATGACGTAATAAATTTCATATTATGTAGCTGTCGCGCTTTACATACGCACCTTTTCAAGATTTTTGTGTAAATTCTGTATTTAAGTTGGTTTGAGAGCTTATTGGACCCTTCATGCACATATTTCAAATACAATATTTTCTTTTTAACACATGACAAGCGTAAACCTTTGGATAGAAACCTGTTGTTGTTTCTCTTATTTTTTAACTTAACTTTGAAATAAGGAAAGCACTATTTGTTAAATAGAGAGAGTATGTCATGGAATTCTCTAAATGCTGTTCTGGTATCATCAGTACCGAAAACATCAGAAAAGGACAGTGAAGTTATATAGTTCTTAAATTTTCGTAAATTATGATGGCTATAGTCTCTTTTTTCAATATAATTTAGTGTTGACTGCTGTGGTTTTTTTATATTGAAAGACAGAAATTGAGCAGTTTCATGGTCTGACAATGCCAAAGGAAGAAGAAACGAATTTGTGTTTTTTATGTTACTTTCTTAAACTATTCTAAAACTAAGTTAACGCACATACATTCACCCTTTAAAAAAACAAACTTAACACCAAAGATCGTAGCCCACGAACACAACTGTCTGCACATGCCAAACATATCTTGTGATTGTAATCACCTCGAAACTGTAAATAGACCATAAGTTCGATTGGGGGCCCCATATTGACCACGTATGTAGCAAACTTAGATCCATCTTGTCAAAGCTGTGTATACTTAAACATAAAGTCCCGTACAATACACTAAGACTTCTTTACATGTCCTTAGCTGATGTGATGATCGCGAAACTATGTTGACCAAGATAAACCGTGGGTTAATTATTAATAAAAGATTAGACACTTCTGTAAATAACTTATATTAAAACAATAAAACCTAATTGATTAGCATAATAAATAAATCGACTGAGACAAATTCTCTTTAAAAAAAACATAATAAGTAAAACCAGATTAACCTACAAGAAAGCACTTAAAATCAAGAGAGTATGCAATAAAATAATAAAACTAAAACTAAGATAAAAAGGTAAAACATAAAAACAAAAAAAGATTTCATCCGTCGCGGGATCGAACTCGAGACTTCTCTGTTGCTAGCCCGGCGCTTTACCACTAGGCTACGGCGTAACTTAGCAGCCCATGTGAAATACTGTTCCTTATAACGCGATATAATGCGCTCTTAATGAACAACGTCTGGCGGTGACCCTCGTCGAACAAAAATATTGAAATGCTCGCAAATATATTTTTGTATGCGGAAACAAATAGCGGTGCAGTAAAAGGGCGTACCAGAGGCTGTGAACAAAAAGCCCTATGAAGTAAACTGGCACTGACTGTTTTAATGCTTATACACATTGTGTCATTACAAACTAAAACTTACCCCGTTTCACTTTGCAATAACACACACACTCGCGTAACTGCTAGCCTAATGGTTAGCTTAAGGACAGAGCAGGTCGGTACAATAAATGTTATTTTCCGTGATCCGGAATATTTCTTCTATTGGCCGTATGACATTCGTGCGACTCACCGAATGCCATGTCTCCTTCCTACCCCCATTTATTTTCTTCCTTCTTAGATACCGTCTAAATGTAAATTAAAATTTGAGTGACAGTCCAAACTTTTGACGGGAAGTACCAAGTTTAACCGTTGGCGTTAGTGAGCGCAATATTCACTCATTACACTGATTCCGTTATAAATTATGGTCTAGAAAGTTATGGACGATCATATAAAACATACCTATATTAAAAATATATAAAACCTTCAAATACGGCTATTAAAAACCATTGTACCTATAAAAAATAAATATGTTGTGCACATATAAATATGAAAACTTATTTAACTATTGTAAAGTGTTAACAGTATACGAAAAAATAGATTTATCAATTGTAACACAGTATAGCAATAACATTAAAGACCTAAAGAAAAAAGCAAGGCCCAAGCACTCACGTAGCTTACAAAATACTCCCAAAGAGGTTGCTAAAAGCAACAATGAATATGGACAAAGAGGGTGGAAGTGTATTCTCCCAAGTACCTTGAACCGATTTCCTGATGATCTATCTTGCTCAATAGAAGGTAAAACCGCAGACCAAGTCAAAAACATAGTTAAGAGACACATGTTAGGCAAGAACAATTGTAAAAAAAATATCTTTTATATTTAAGATTAGTAGTTAACCTAATATAATGTACCTAATCAAATTAAATAAACAGTTTTTTTTTTAATTCACCGTTATGATTTTTTTTTATTGTAATAAATAATTCGTTTTTAAATGTCAATTGTATGAAGTTATTCACTTACGTATACAGGGTAATTGGCAGATGGATGGACATACGTATAGGGATAGGGGGGCCATCTGCTAAGTGGTTCAATAACATAAAATACCTGTGCCCTTTTTATGTTTTTTTTTAATATTCCGTTTTCAACATTTCAAACCTCAATAACTTTAAAAATAATGATAAAATGTGCAACATTTTTACTTTATTTTTAACTGGCCTGATACTATAATCTTATGATAACATCAATTGGGCTTATTACCATTTTTTTTTACCAAAACGACCTACCCGAATTAGTGAAAGAAGTATTCCAAGAAGATAGGCCCATCGTCTTCCAAGATGACGGGTGCGCGGCACATTGGAGCATTGCTGTGAGGGGGCATCTAAATAATGCCTTCCCAAACTCATGGATTGGCCGGGCGAGGTGGGCTAATTGCCTGGCCTCCGCGGTCGCCAGACCTCACTCCGATCGATTTTGACGTTTGGGGAAGGGCTAAGGATTTGGTGTACGTAACCGAAAAAGAAAATCGTTAAAATTTTATAAATCGGATAAATGCTGAATTTGATGTCAAACATTCATCAAAGGCAGCAGTTTGGGCATTTTTTATTAATAAATGTCAGAATGAATGATCAACTTCTGTGTTTTCTTTATTTCTTGTAGGCCGGAATTTTCGTAGAATTTTTGAGTTGTCATAGGGACTTCTCGTTTAACGACTTCCGATGTACATTTTATCGATATATTAAAGAACACAACATATTATTGAAGACTAAAAGTAGAGGTAAACCACAGGTTATCTTATTGCTAAAGAGCGATTTCTTTCAGATAAATTTTGAGTAGTTAAAAATGTAAAATACGAGTAGAGATTTGCAATGAAACCAATCGATAGGAATTCTTGATGCAATTTCTGCAAGATGTTCAAAAGGCATACGAAATGCACAAATTATTTTAAAAGAAACAATTAAATATGATTAGTTTAATTCCTATTTATAATTTCCAAAAAGTTGGTATCGTAAGGTTATCTCGATGATCTTGCTCATTCGCGATTATACTGCCTGTAGTTTGCTTCTACACGTTTTTTTTTTCTTTTTTTTTCAAATACTGTATTCTGTTTTTATCGACATACACATGTATATCGGAAGTCGATAGCCGAGAAGTCCCTATGACAGCTCAAGAGTGCTACGAGAATTCCGACCTCTGGTTATTACTTTGCTCAAAACTTGAGTTTCGTAAAAAAAATGTCCGCCTTTTTAAACTTGACGAATAACTTTAGCAGTTAGTAAACAAATTGCAATTTTTGTATACCCATCGAAAGGGTATAAACTGAAAATGTTTTTGAATAATTAGAACTGGTCGATCGTTTTTAGTTTTTTTTAAAATGTAATGCAAAGTTGGCTTTTTAGATTTATTTTTACCTCCTTTGTGGTTTCAGGGCCCGTAGTTTTTTTTTAGCTATCGTGTGCACTTAATAATAAATTTGTAAGATTCTAGTATCAGTCCAGATTAAAAAAAATGAAAAAATTTGCCTGCATCATCGTTTTTGAAAAAGTTATTGAAGTTATAAATGTTTTTTTATTTTTTTATTAATTTTTTTTTATTTAAATGTTGAAAAATAATAAATAGAAAAATATCAAAAAGATTATTAAAATAATTTAACGGGCCCAGGTGATATTTTTTTGAGGACCACGTGGCAGATGACCCCCCCCTATCCCCTATATACGTATGTCCATCCATCTGCCAAACGCCCTGTATAATACATAGATTTTTCCTGTGAAAAAGTGAGTAAATGCTCAGATATCTAACAAATATTACCGAGTTTCCTCCGTTTAATTCTATACCTGGTCATTTAAAAACTAACATTTACTAGATGCCGTAGTACAAAAGTGTATGTGGATAGTTACCTACTTATTATTAAGAAATCGTGTCCCCAGTAAAAGAGCCAAACTGCCACTTGCCCCTCCACCGGTTTAGCACTTTACCGTGTAGAATTGAATAAGAGATATTCATTCTTATTTTCATTGGAGAATTATGAAGAACAAGTTCTGATAACTTTTTTTGTTTTTCTTTGTGTATATGGTAAAGTAAATGCCGTAGATTACGAAAATGCCCTAGTAGTATAACCGTGTATTGGGGAGATACACACTTTAACTTAGGACGTGGCAACTTGTAAAAATAACATACATACACACTTTATACTTATGATCATCAACAACATACTTATACAGGGTGACTTTAAATCGGTAATACAAAACACTTCATTGTGCGTAATTAATGACGAATAGTGTCTTAAATCAACTCAGTTGTTAAAATTATCCTTCTTTAACCATCGTTATTTTTTTAATAAATCTCATTATTTAAATCCTGAAGTGTGTTTACCCTACATTTAATACCTTAAGGCTTGTTTACAAATTGTGAAGTAGCAAGTGCAGGAATAAAGTGATTAGTCAACTCAACGTGTAAACGGTCACGCTGGTAAGTCAGAAGTGCGAGTGCGAAGTAAAGTGTATATTGTAGACGCTCGGTCCATTTTTGCCTGTTAAGTAGTTCCTCCGCTCACTCGCGTACTCCCCGCACTCGCAAAACGCTTTAACTAAACAGTATCTACCTGTTTAAGTACAAAGTACGGATGGGAACGAATTCTGAATGAATTCTTTTGCTGATCCATTTGCTTTGCCCTAACCTTAAGGATTCTCGATTTCAAGTAACACCTCATTCTCACTCTGAAGCGATGACCGCGACTATCTTTTTTAAAGATTTTGTAATTCTAATCGTTGTTCGTCCTACATTTTTTTTCACACTTTTCACCTGCACAGAGCACAACTAAGCAGTGTGTAAACGATTTCATAACACTTATCATCGTAAAAGCTTGTTAACTAATCACTTCTCACCTGCACTTGCCACTTCTAAAGTGTAAACAAACCTTTATTGCTATACCTACCACTTGATGTTATTAGTCTAATTTAAATATAGCGGTATGGAAACCGGATTAAACAAAAACAGGAAACGTTTAACACTTAGTTTTTTTTAACTTTTGATCAGATTAGCAGCATGAGATTTAGGATAGGTGTTTAGTTTACGGAAGATGTATGTAAAACATTGATTATGTTTCACCAATTTGAAGTCACGTATATTTACGATGTAAATTTATATGTTCCTGATAGCTAAATCAGCATAAAGCTATCTGTACCAGTACCATTTGATGAATAAATGCTTAAATCTCGAAACTTTTCATTTATTAGTCCTTATTATATAATTATAATTACCAGCGGCCGACCAGCGGCTTCGCCCCGCTGCAAACCGACATTCCCGGTTGTTTTTTTGTTTGTTTCATACAAACCTTGTCCTGACAATAACGAAACAACAAAATAGAAATCAGCCAAATCGGTTCAGCCGTTCTCGAATTTTGCGCTTAGCAACACATTTAGCGATTCATTTCTATTATATAGATATAACACACATTATACGAGTTATATTGATTACTCAGTTTCTGATTTAGGTTGTATACATGGGTGACTAGGAAAGTTTTGAAATGTGGAAATTTTAAATAGAACCTTCATGAATTGCACCTTTTTCATTTCCTTATTTATTCAAAATTCGAATGCCATTAGCTATTTGACGAAATATTAAAAATAAAATGATCATTTCCAGTTTTTCATTACGATTCCCGCGTTTTTTCTAATAACAATGGAATTCAAACGAGATCATTTTGTGCAATGATGATATATGATTTTAAAGTTGAATTGAGTGAAACTGCGTGCCAAAAAAGACTTTTATCTGCATCTGGCGACCTTGCACCATCCCGTGCAACAATGTTTAGATGGTTTACGCAATTTAATTTGAAAGGCGACGACATAAGTGGCCGTCCTACTTCTTCTGTAACGCAAGAAAATATCGAAGCGGTGAGGAAAATTATACTAGAGGACCCGAAAACTACCTATAAAGAGATACAAGAAGCCTTACAGATGTCATCGCCGATAATCGATAAAATTTTACATAGTTACCTTCAAGCCAGGAAGCTTTGTTCTCCATGCGACTTCTTTCTCTTCCCGAAAGTGAAGAAATTGTAATTAAAAAAAACTCTTAAGGCAAAGCTTTTTTGTATTCCAGAACTTTCCTAGGCATCTAACGTAAAATTGTTTTTCTTCACTTTCTGTCTAACTCGTCTCTCTCGGTATGTATGTCGTTGTAAATTTTTATTTACGTATTGTTGCTTTTCTTTAATTTTCTACTTCTAAATATCGATATATTCTAATGCAGGCTTAGACAGTTCAAATGTTCAATAGCCACATGTGTCCATGCTTTCATCCGAGTGATTTTAGTTTCGATCCTAATTCCACACTTTTGAGAAATTTTTCTGCCGTTTCGTAGCTTTCCCGCAAATACTACATCTTACGATTCTTCTAAAAAACTGTCCCATGATTTCATTGATATACTTTTTCTATTACCAACGAATAATCTTTCTCTGAGCATTAACTAAAAATTGTTTTGAAAACGTTATAAATCTACCTCTGCTCTAAGAATGTCTTAGCGCAGCTTTTAAGTAGCTTTACCAGCAATATACTTATTATCTATTTTAGACCATTTCCTGGCGAATCATATTCTAATAAATATAAAATACTTATTCTTAAAAATGAAACTTACTTTCATCAAACTTTACTGATTTTGGTTGAATTTCCGATCCAGATTATAATAAAATTGTTCGCATGTGTCGCGACTAACAGTCGAATGATTACTTTGTTCCAGGGTTCCAATCTACTCTACAGTTGGCGATATTGATGTTGAGACAATATCTCGTAAAGCTGTAACTAATTCATTACGTGATTGATGTCATGGCTCTATATTCCTCAATATCTTACACCGAAGATTTCATTAATTTACCATATACATATTATTTAGAATATTTGCGCTGGACTTGAGCTCCTGTTATTTACTTCAAAATCAGTGAGAATAAATTATTTTCCGCTCCTCTTTTAGTTTGAATTTTATATCTAATACCTTTTGAACAAATATATATATACATATCTAATGTATTAAAATCTTGTGTCACAGTGTTTGTAATAAAAGTTCTCCGAAACGGCTTGACCTTGGATAGGTCGTAAAGTATATTTCATAAGATTTTGTATGAAAAAAAAAAATACACGCGGGCGATATATATATATATATATATAGATAGATAGATAGATATATATATATAGAGAGCCGTTTCCGAGATTCAGATATGTAATCTGAATGAATCTCGGAAACGGCTCTAACGATTTTCGTAAAATTTAGTATGCAGGGGGTTTCTTCGGGGGCGATAAATCGATCTAGCTAGATTTCACTTTTAAAAAACTTACAAAAATTAAACATCCAGCTCCAGGTACTGTTCATTAGACTAGAAAAATATGTAACGGGCATTCAAACCGCGTCTCAATTAGAATAATAATAAGTAATATGTAGGTACAACCGGCTGCAGAAAAAAGGATGCCCCCCTGGCCAAAGCCCCCTTTTGGAAACTTATCTTGGTACCTAAACTTAAACAGTTATCAACCTCAGATACCGCCAGGGCGGAAAACACACACTCGAAGACTAAGAAGTATGAAAATGAATGATCTATCATATACCTTTAAAAAGTTATTAATTCCTGAAAACGGCCTTTTTTGCACTGACTGACTGACAAACCCATCAAAACCTATTTCCTGATGAGTACAAGACTTATAGACGCTTCCTATTTAAAAATAATACAGGCCATTTACATTATTTCAGTGTCAACTTATGACATAAACCTTAATATATATACAGGGCGTCCCACGGCTATGCCACTTGGAAGGAAAGTACCTTGAATATTGCAGACGGAACGTTTGACTGAAAAAAGACATTATTTGAATTTAAAAAACAATTTAAACTGCATTCATAGATATTTAAATAATTACATGGTTGAACCGGGAATCGAACCCGTTACACGAGAAAAATAATCAGCCCGTAGCTTTATCATACCGATCGAAAGGCTTCATCATAAGGATTATTCTTTGCTAAATAACATAGTGGCAGAAATAAAAGGAAGACCATGAATTTTAACATTTTTAATACAAAATTTATCAATTTATCAAATGCTCAAAATGAGAAAGAGAGTGAGAGAATGAATACAAATTCGCACTCTTGATTATTTCGCTCCCTGTCGATTTTTTGATCTTGTTGTGGTGGATATTTTGAATAATACGTTTAAGTTCTTTTTATTACAGTACATTTATTAGTAATAGATACTTATGATTATGTCAGTTGTATGTCCTTACGGCAACGTCAGCTTTTAATTTTTCTGAACAATATTCACATCAAATGTTAAAATTCACGGTCACTGGAGGTGTCGGGTTTATCGTCCACAGGTCTTTTGTGAACAACGTTGTCAAGATCGAGAGTGTGTCGTCAAGAGTAGCTTACCTTATACTCAGAATCACCAAACGGTATTCGCTGAAGGTCATACAGGTATACGCTCCAACTTCGACCCACTCCGATGATGAGGTGGAGGAAATGTATGAGGATATTTCCAGAGCCATACATTCCACCAAAACTCACTACAACGTTGTCATGGGAAACTTTAACGCAAAGCTGGGTAAACGAAGCGGAAATGAGCTGAGAGTGGGGCAATTTGGAATTGGAAGTCGGAATTCCCGCGGCCAGCTGCTGGCGGGCTTCATGGAGAAAGAGGGACTCTTTATGATGAACTCTTTCTTCAAGAAGAGTGAATGCCGCAAATGGACATGGGTGAGTCCCGACGGTGCGACCAGAAATGAGATAGATTTCATCATGGCGACCAGAAGGCAAATATTCAACGATGTCTCCGTGATCAATGCGGTCAAAACCGGGAGCGATCATCGAATGGTCAGAGGCACATTGAATATCGACGTACGCTTGGAAAGGTCACGCCTGATGAAATCAACGCTCCGTCCAGCACCGATTCATACCCAAAACTCCGAGAACTTTCAGCTCGAACTCAAAAACCGCTTCGAAAGCCTAGGTGAATGCGTAGACGTGGATGATTACTGCAACAGGTTTGTGGAAACTGTCCAAACGGTCGGGTCTAAGTTTTTCAAGACTCGCCGTTCAAAAGGAACCAAGAAAATCTCTGATTCTACCCAAAAGTTAATGGAGAACAGACGTGCTATGGTTCTGCAGTCATCACAAGATGCTTCTCAGTATAGGCAGCTCAATAGACAGATCTCTATGTCTTTGACCCGCGACATACGCCAATTTAATACCAATAGTATTGAAGAGGCTATTGAGCGAAACAAGGGCTCTAAAGTGTTTAAAAAAGATTTATTGGGCAGAGCCACCTGACGAGGCTGAAGACCGATGACGGCAGGATCATATCGTCTAAACCTGAGCTTTTGGGAGAGATAGAGAAGTTCTACGGACAGCTGTACACGACAACACGCCCACCTGTCAGCAACCTAGCAGAAGACCCAAGAGCTAGGTTGTCCCGACACTACACCGAAGATATCCCGGACGTTAGCCTGTACGAGATTAGAGTGGCTCTAAAACAGCTTAAGAACAGCAAGGCACCGGGTGATGACGGAAGTACGGCTGAGCTTCTGAAAGCAGGTGGATCACCGGTTTTAAAAGCTCTTCAGAAGCTATTTGATTCCGTCATAGCCCAGGGTAAAACGCCGCAAGCATGGCACGCGGGCGTGGTGGTTCTTTTCTTCAAAAAGGGTGATAATACCCAGCTGAAGAATTATAGACCCATCACGCTCCTGAGTCATGTTTATAAGCTGTTCTCTAGAGTCATTACGAATCGTCTCGCTCGCAGGTTTGACGACTTTCAGCCTACCGAACAAGCCGGTTTCCGAAAAGGCTTTAGCACCATAGACCATATCCACACGCTGCGGCAGGTTATACAGAAGACCGAGGAGTATAATCAGCCACTATGCTTAGCGTTTGTGGACTATGAGAAGGCCTTTGATTCGATCGAAACATGGGCTGTGCTGCAGGCTCTTCAGCGGTGCCAAATCGACTATCGGTACATCGAGGTGTTAAAGTGTTTGTATAGAAACGCCACTATGTCAGTTCGCCTTCAGGACCGGAACTCGAAGCCTATCCAATTGCAGCGAGGAGTAAGACAGGGAGATGTAATATCTCCGAAACTGTTTACTGCTGCATTGGAAGACGCTTTCAATCTTCTGGACTGGGGGGGTTTTGGCATCAGCATAAATGGCGAATACATCACTCACCTTCGATTCGCCGACGATATTGTCATCATGGCTGAGACCCTGGAGGACCTTGGTACAATGCTCGATGGCCTCAGTAGAGTCTCTCAACAAGTGGGTCTTAAAATTAACATGGATAAGACGAAAATCATGTCAAATGTCCATGTCGTACCCACTCCTGTCAAAGTTGGTGACTCTACTCTCGAAGTTGTTGACGACTATGTATACCTAGGACAAAAAATCCAGTTAGGTAAGTCCAACTTCGAAAAAGAGGTCAATCGTCGAATCCAACTCGGATGGGCAGCGTTCGGTAAGCTACGCACTATCTTCTCGTCCCAAATACCACAGTGCCTCAAGACAAAAGTCTTTGATCAGTGTGTGTTGCCAGTGATGTCGTATGGATCCGAGACATGGTCGCTTACAATGGGCCTCATAAGAAGGCTCAAGGTCACTCAAAGGGCGATGGAAAGAGCTATGCTGGGTGTCTCTTTGCGAGATCGAATCAGGAATGAGGAGATTCGCAGGAGAACTAAAGTAACCGATATAGCTCACCGGATTGCAAACCTTAAGTGGCAGTGGGCGGGGCACATTGCTCGTAGAACTGATGGCCGTTGGAGCGGAAAGGTTCTAGAGTGGCGACCGCGAACCGGGAGACGAAGTGTTGGCAGACCTTCCACAAGGTGGACTGACGATCTGATAAAGGTCGCGGGAAACCGCTGGATGACAGCAGCAGAGGACCGATCGTTGTGGAAAACCTTGGGGAAGGCCTTTGTCCAGCAGTGGACGTCTTGCGGCTGATAATGATGATGATGATGAGATTGAAACAGGTTTGATCTAAACTTTTTTTTGTATGATTATGCAGACAAAAATAAATATCTACGTTTTATAATAGTTTCCGCAAAGTTTCCAAACATGTTCCAGCCTTATAATAAGTAAATAATTTAAGTTTCATTGAATAAGTATATAATTTTAATGTGTAAATAAATAAGTAATTCATTATCTTTTGATTTTATTATTTACATACCTATGTGAGTTTTATTATATAGTTTTATTTCAATTAAGTCAGTCGTTATTTCGTTCGATTAAGGTCTCAACTATCATAGTATCATGCCTTACGAATACCGTTTTCTACGGTGTTGTTATAATTATGTTTTAAGTACATATAATAAAATTGGCCAAGAGAATGTCGGGCCATGCTCAGTTTAGGATTTCGTAATAATGTTATATAGAAAAATGTCTTTTGTCATTGATGAACTTAAAGAACACTAAATCTTGGCGGCACTGACGTCCTTTTAGGGAAATAATAGGGTATCTATTTTAGTAAATTCGCATCCTCAAAAGCTTCTAAATAATGCATATTTTGAAAGCAATTTCAAAGAGTCATTCAAAAATAAAAGATAAAAAAATTAGGGTATTTTGGAACTAGAGTGTTTTGAACACTATGGAATGAAGTATTACGCCACCTACAGGTGAACACAATTTGGGGTATTTTGGGAAAGGTGTATTTTGGGGCTAGTTCTCAATGTTCTCGTGTAAATCGAGAATGGGCCTTTTTGGAAATATGGTGTTTTGGGCCTAGTTTCTTATGAGAAGAGGGGCTTTCGAAATTGGAGTGTATTGACTAATAGTGCGTTTTGAGACTAGTGCATTCGCCACCGGAAAGCGGACTGTTTACAGGCCTTGACTTATTCTTTTGTTCTGCTTAACGCTAGGCAAGGGCGTATAATATTGCTACTAACTGGATATTGGTTTAAACCTACCCTGTCGTAACTCCATCATATTAGGCTTGGCTTTATTAGCTGATCAACAGTTATCTAGGAAACCTTTTATAAGCAATGTCCTTTACAAGATTGTAATTAATGCTGTTGGCTGATTAAAACCTTTTTGGAACTCTATTATAAAGCCGATGCGATTAGTATAGGTTTTACGGTATAAATAGTTCGGCCATTAGTATTAGTTTAGCATTATTGTGGGTTCTTTTAATTCTTATAGTGTAATAAAAATAATACAGCTTAAAAGTGAAAGTGTGAACGTAAAGTTATTAGACTGTGGTGCGTAAGGTCCAGTTAATATTTTTTGATTATGTAGAAAAACCTTCGAAGTTAAGAATGGATTTGCGTTAAATTTAATTTAACCTTAAATCGATATAATATCGGCACAATGTCTACTGTAATAATTAAATTGACATACAGACAGTATTACTCTTTAAGCTGATACTTATTTATTCTAATATTATTAGTTCATCGAATAGCTTTATAATAGTGTACCAGAAAAACAACAGCTGTTTAAATCGGGGACGCCATCAAATAAATTTAACTTCATATTAAGTTCAATATTTTATTGTTTAACTTCGTAAATTTCTTTAGAATACTCGTAAGTACACAATACAATTGATTCATTTTTCGGTAGAGTGTTATCGCGGTTTAAAGAGTAATAAAAAATAGTTGGTAGGTTTTTTTAAATCTTTATTTCTCTTTTTATCTTTTATTTCGAGGGCGCTTGAGTTAATTGCTATTAATTGTTATGCAACGTTTGCTAAGTGCAAAGGTTATCCCTGTTATCCATCAGTATGATACATTTAGCATTAATAAACACTAATTTAAAGTTTAAATGGCTTACTTCTGTTTACATAAAAGAAAAGATCGTATGAAATTCAAGGTTTGTTTACACATATTTCAACAAGTGTTCAAAATGTTCGCCCTGGACCTGTACTCGTAAACACAGTTCCGCCAGTCGCCTGAGGTTATTTTTTACACGGCTTAACACATACACATCGGCTCTTACTGCTTCAAATGCACTTACGATTTTTTGACGCAGCTCCACTACTGTTTCTGACGGTAGTTCGTAGACTCGTCGTTTGATATCTCCCCAAAGATAGAAATCTAAGGGTGTCTAATCCGGGGTTCTTGGTGCCCACGCAATAGTCCATTTCATCCAATCCACCGGCCAGGGCAATCTCTATCTAACTGTGCTCGAACTCCGCGGTGAAAATGAGCAGGGGCTCCGTCTTGTTGATAATGCAAGTTGCTCAAATACTGACTCGGTACTTCTCTCAACAAATCTGGAATTACGTTGATCAGAAACTGGAGATAGTTTTAGCCATTTAGACATCGTTCAAGGAAATAAGGCCCAATCCATGCATCATTGAGAATGCCTGGCCACACATTAATACTAAATCTCAAGATTTAGTATTAATGTGTGGCCGGTGGCCGCCGCCGGTGGTGGTGGAAGAGATCTTCGGGTAACGTATGGATTACTTTGACACCAACAATGCTCATTGTGAACGTTAAACAGCCCCATCCGCGTAAACGTTGCTTTGTCAGTCCATAGTATGTTTTTGTCTTGGTTTTCTAACAACCACTTGCAGATGATCATCCTTTTTGATAATCAGCCAACACAAGATCTTGCACTGGTTGAAAGTGGTACGGATGTTGGCCTGATGCATTTAGCAACTGCCAGACATAAAATTGGCTTACATGAAAACGTCTTGCAGCAGCCCTTGTACAACCTTTCTGGATGGACTCGTGGGCGACTGCGGGCCTGAGCGTGTATTGGAACGTTAAATTGACCAAAGTCGCAAAGGTATTGTATCGTCCTCATATTCAAATTACGTCTCGGTACCTGCGACTCGGGATATCTTTCTTGAAAAAGTTCTTGCATTTGTCCAATTCTACTAGTCTGAGCGAACAAAGACACCATGACAAACTTTTGTATGCTGGTATAAGGATAAGGAGGAGGCATTTTTCGCTTATTTATTCAAATAAATTGCTTTCATTTTCTTTTGAGAAATGTTTACAATGTTGACGTTATTGACGTTAATACCAAAACACTATCCAGCCAGTAAATTGCAAAGAGTTTGAATATGTTCTCTTCGAACTTTGTGACAACTATCTGTCGTAGTGTGGGGTGTCCAAGAATTTTAAATAAATTAGAATAAAAATTAAACTTGGAGCAAAAAAAAGAATGATTTATTTGAGTTACCAAATAGTGTAAGTGATTATTAGTCGAGTAAGGATTTAGGAACAAATGTCACAATTCACGACTTAGATTTCACCCTGTATTGCTGGATCCCCAAAACTATGTTCACGTACAAGATTGCAAGACCGAAAAAGAAGTATGGGAACATCTAAACAGAGCCTTTGATGATAACGGACTGTTAAAAAAAGGTGGCCCGTTCAAGACTACGTTAATAAAATAATGACTTCTTCTCACAAACTCTAAAATATTAACTTTGAAGTCAACGATAAACGGGTCGGAACATTGATGCTTGCAGGTCTTCCTGATGTATATACGCCTATGATAATGGAGCTCGAAAGTTCAGGTGTAGACATATGCGCTGATCTTATTAAAACAAAACTGTTACAAGAAGTTAAATCAACAGACTCAAGCGCTGCGCTTTACACAAACTTAAGGAGAACGAAAAATGATCGATAGCATGTTAAACCCAAGGGGCCCAGATGTTTCAACTGCAATAAACATGGGCACTTTGCAAAATTTTGTAAGTGTCCCAAGAAAATTACAAACAAACAAAAT
Organism: Acleris sparsana; assembly: GCA_923062465.1. Lineage (NCBI taxonomy): Eukaryota > Metazoa > Arthropoda > Insecta > Lepidoptera > Tortricidae > Acleris > Acleris sparsana. Next base: position 42,990,362 of record OV281285.1, on the reverse strand, counting down.
AAGAATATAGATAATATAATTATATAATTTTGTTGCTGCCTTTTCAGCCACAGTGAGAGGAGTGAGTGACAAGTGGTTTATTGATTCAGGTGCATCCATGCACATATGTATAAACAAAGCCTGGATATGCAATATCACGTTACTAAACCCACCAGTGAAAAGTATAACAGTGGCTAACAGGGAGTCGCTGTCTGTAAATCGAGTTGGATGTACTGACATTAAATTAGACAATCATGCAGCAATCTAGTGAAAAATGTTTTGTATGTACTTGGTCTTGCTGCCAATCTATTATCAGTGAGTAGCATAGTAAATAGTGTCTATAAAGTGACATTCAAAGATAAAGCCTTGAACATTCATGAAATAAATGGAAATTGATTTGCTCAGTAACATTAAAAAATAAGTTTTATGAACTGGATCCAGCTAATCATCTAGAAACTGCAAAATTGTCGTCTGAAAACGGTAACGTTGATTCATCTTTATGGCATTTAGGGATGGCTCATTTAAATATTTCAATTGTTAACAAGCTGCTAGCCTGTGCTGAGGGTGTGACAATTGGAAGTAAGAGTGACAGTATCAGATGCACACAGTGTTCAGAAGGTAAACAAACAAGACTTCCATTTAACAATGTGGGTACCAGAGCCACACAGCCGTTAGAGCTTATTCACTCTGACGTATGTGGCCCGATGAAAAATGTATCATGTTCAGGTATGAAATATTTTATTACATTTGTTGACGATTACACCTTATGAAAGATAAACTAAATGCTCTTGAAATATTTAAAGATTTTAAAGCAAAGGTTGAAGTTCAGCCTGAAAGAAAAATTAAAATCATCAAAACTGATAATGGTACAGAATATTGTAATAATCATTTAAAAAAATATTTATCTAATTGTGGAATAACCCCAGACTTCAACACCTTACTCTCCTCAGCACAATGGCTTGGCAGAGAGAATGAACTGGACCTTAGTCGAGCGGGCAAGATGCATGCTGTTCTATGCAAAATTAGAGATAAGGTACTGGGACGAGGCTTTAGCAAAAGCTGCTTACATCACTAATCGTTGCCCGACTAAGAGTTTACAAGGTTATGACTCCATATGTATAGTGGTGTGGACATATGCCTAACTTGTCTCACATCCGAATATTTGGCTCGGACGCAATTGTCCATATACCCAAGGAAAAAAGGCGTAAATGAGACAAGAAGTCAACAAAGATTAACTAGTAGGATACTGTGAAAACTCTAAGGGATAACGTTTGCTAGACACAAAGAGTCGCAAGATAATAAAAAGTCGGGATGTGATATTTAGTGAAATTTATCAAAATAACATGTTATGTGAAAACATTGTTTCCGTTAATACCATCAGTGAGGGCCGGTCATCAGTCAATAGTAGCAATTTAAATGTCAAGGACCAGAACAGCGATGACAGCACAAAAGTTAACAGCACAGACCAGTCAAACCCAGTAGAGTCAACTAGTTCATCAGACACAGGTAAAAAGTTATAAAAGTTTCAGTCTAGTGAATATTAAACTGACACAGATGATGCAGATGAAAGTTACTATCCACCCGTTGGTAACACACGTTGACACGTAATTTACAAGATAATACCAGCAAAATTACCTTGAGGCCACGTATGAAACCAGATGAGAATAGTTTGTATTGTTTATACACCAATTTGTCTGATCCACAGTCAGTTCAAGAAGCCTTGTCATCCTCACATGCCACTCTGTGGAAACGAGCTATGGATGAGGAGTATTGTTCCTTAATGAAGAACAACACATGGAGCCTAACCGATCTTCCATCAAACAAAAGAGCTTTACATTCCGAGTGGGTGTTCAAGACAAAAACTAACCAGACTGGAGAGGTTGTGCGTTTCAAGGTAAGGTTTGTTATTACAGGATTTGCACAAAAGAAGGGAAAGGGAAGGGAAGGGAGGAAGACTTTTAAGAAATCTACATACCAGTAGTAAGGTAGACAACAATACGCTACTTATTTGCTCTAGCAGCCAAACATAATTTCGATATAGAACAAATGGACGCTGTCTCTGCATTTCTACAAGGGGAGATCAATATAGACATTTGTATGGTACAGCCTGAATTATATACACAAGGTTCACAAGTATGTCACTTGCATAATTCCATATATGGATTAAAACAAGCCAGTCGGCTATAGAATATAAAGTTAAGCAACGCATGAAATACGCATACATGAAATCGTAATGCAGCAGTCAAAGACAGATCCATGTGTATATTTCAATGAAGATAAAAATACTTTCAATGCAGTTTGGGTCGATGACCTACTTATATTTACCGCTCAACAATGTGTCAAGAATAAGTTGAAAAATAAAAAAATGAACATTTTGAAATTAAAAATTTAGGAAAAGCTACTTCGTCAGTGCTTAGGATTCATAATGAGAAGTGATATGATAATGAATGACTGTATAATGTTGGAGCGGAAGAAATATATAAGTGAAGTACTGCAGAGATTTGGCATGTCGGAATTTAAAGCTGTAAAAACACCTATAGAGGTTGCACAAAAGTTCAGTCAAGAAGCAAATATGGACATAAAGGTTGAATATCCTTACAGACAAGTTATTGACTGCCTACTCTATATAGCACAAGGTAAAAGGCCTGATATATCCTTTGCAACAATACATTAAGTAAGTAGATATAATAAAGAACCCAAGACTGAACATGTGATTGCAGTAAAAGAGTATTGAGATATCTGCAAGGATCCGAAGATCTCAAACAAATTTATACCAAAGATGGTGATGCAAACATTACAGGGTTTTGTGATGCGGACTGGGCCAGTGATTTGCGAGATCGCAAGTCTTGCACAGGTTACGTTTTTATGTTACAGGGAGAAGCTATTTCCTGGTCATCACGCAAGCAGCAAACAGTGGCTCTGTCAACAGTGGAGGCAGAATACATGGCCATGTCTTCGGCCACACAAGAAGCATTGTGGTTGCGGCAGCTTTACGTCGAGCTTGGCCACCAGCTGGATGAACCTCTCACTATATTCAGTGATAATCAGTGCTTTAAAACTTTTTCTAGGTGAATGTTATTTACCTAGATCTAAACATATCGACATACGGCATCATTTTCTTAAGCAACATGTTACAAATTCAGATGTAACATTTTGTTATTGCTGGGGAGACGAGATGATGTTTGACTTAAGGGGTAACCTCGGAAAAACATATATTTTGTTTAAGAAAAAGGGTTTAACTTTGCGTTCAGGGGTTGGTGTTTTGGAACGCAACCATTTGAATGACGATTTTTGCCGCTAGAGGCGCCACTCTCCTCTCTTCTATGCCTTTCATTCACTCGGTCTGTTTTTATTGTAACACACGTTTATTTACATTAAACCTTTTAATTAGAAGTAAAGTTTTCTTTATTCAACCACGGAAACCTTCATAAATGTTACTTGGGATGTTGTTGACGTTATTTGCGAACTATTTTTTTAGTCTTGCATGTAGTAGCTACCTTCTTGCTTGCGTATTCTACGAAACGATGCAACTTTAGAATTCTTGTCGCAAGATGTCATTTGTAATGTCTACGTATTATTAACCGACAAAAAAAAACGGAGGAGGTTCTCAAATCGACACATATTTTCTTTTTTTTAGTTTGACCACCCATTACTGTTTACAGAGTTGTCCGATTTCAATAATTATTTTATTATCGGTAAGGATTATTACTACTTCGAATTTGGTTCCATTTATTTTTCAATGATTGGAAAATAGGGAATGATTGATAGTTGACCCAATGAATTTTCATCTGTGAACCAATTATGTTTAGGCTTAGCACACATATGTAATTCTAACGACACTCCAACATGACGAAGACTTGATATTGACCTGGTGACAGAGACGAAAGATAGATTAGGGAACTCCTCAACGGATTACTCGTACAGCAGCAACCTCGTGTTTTCTCTTATTCATTCATCTTAATGAGAACTTTATACCGAACTTATGTATGATGTATGGATAATGACTTCCATCAAGGGTCTGATGATGGGGTTTGATGATGAAGACGGAAGGCTGTCAAGGGAAACCTTCCTCCAGTTGATCCCATATGACCATTTACGAGTCCCGCAGGTACTGATGTAACCTCTACGCATGACACAGGATTCGGTAGCAAATTTTTGCTCAGGCAAAAGACCGCCACAGTTGTTCACATAGTTGTGTTTTGTAGCGAAATAATGAATAGCTAAAGTAAATAATCAAAGAATAAGTATTTATTAACAAAGAAAGAAACTAAAAAGGGAAAAATTAAAAGTAAATAACAAAGAAAATAAACCGTCGAAAAAAGAAAACTAAAAAGTCAAAAATAAAACATAGCCTTTTAAGTCTAACTAAGCTCCAACACTAATGTTAATACCTTAATAAATAATTTTGAGTGGGCGCCAAACAAACAAACAAACAAACAAACAAACAAACAAACAAACAAACAAACAAACAAGCAAGCAAATTAACTATTTCGTAAAGGGAAATAATGATTGGTTTGAAGTCGGTGCCAAGCCAAATAAATAGGTAGGTAATAAACAGACAGACAAATCATTCACATTTTTAATAATTATTCACATTCTCATTACATTTATAATAAGATTAGAAGAGTATTGATAACGTTCCTATAGTTTAAGCATGGGTAGTGTTGCAGTTGCCTGGTAGGTTGAGCTGTCACGTAGGCGTAAAATCCCAATTGTGCTAAGTGTCCCCCCAGAATTTATAAGTAGTGCCTGTTATTTAATGTTAATACTCTTGATATTATTAGAATTGTGACGTGACTGTATATCATTATTATAAACTAGAGGACGCCCGCGACTTCGTACGCGTAGAATTAGTTTCCGGCTACTCCCCCTTACTTACTTCTTTCCGTAGGGGTTGGATTTACAGGAAATCCTTTCTTACTGCACCCCTAGACCTCATAAGGAACATATGTACTAAAATATACTAGAAAATATTCTGATCTGAAATTATTATGTACAGCCAAGTAAATAAATTTGTCACCCACCTTAGTTCCAAAGTCAATCTGGCATTCTATAACAACTCAACCTGAGTTTCGATCAATTACAAATGACTTGGAATCTCTAATCTTCAAGCAGATTTTCTTTTGAAGTGGGAAAAAGCAAATAACTTCCGTGGCCGTGCAAACTATTCAATAATTATCTTCTAATAAATCAAGAACTTACACGTTATAAATTTAAATGTATCTAATACATATTCATAGTGATCTTTAGAGGATAGCCGTGGTCATAATGCCACTTTGTCCTAAAGCTTATGTTCGCTTACTAATGTGGGACCGAGGGCTTGAAATAATACGGATAAATCCTCACAAATCGAAATTATTTAAGACAAAACGTTAGAAAATCTAAAACGCGCGGCCATTGCTGCTAAAACAAGAGAGCTTCCTCTCATCTCGCTCTTACACTCATACCGTCCCTTTCATACGTTCATTTCATACATCCCTTACATCCCTCCATATCACAGAAAAACTACATCAAGACAAAGTTAAAGTAAGGGAAAATAGAGGTGGTTCCTCACCACCCTCGAAACCACCCGAAATTAAAAAAGGTGACGATATCTTCATGAAAAATACAAGAACAAGAAAGCTAAAGACTTAGCTGGTTTCGTAAAAGCAAAAATTATAGGCAAACCAAATAGGAATATTATCCCAGTAGAATTAAACAAAAGAGAAACAAGAGTAGCTTCTAAAAATATTAAACGTCCCCCACAGGTTAAACCTTGTTCTCCTGGTATCGATCGACTCGATACACAGCCTGGAACTTCAAAGCGTGGAGACCAATCCGGGAATAGTTCCGATAAAACTTGGAACAGCAGTATATGTAGAGGATTAATTCATGGACTATTTTGAAGACATAAGATTTAGATGTTGTAATAAGCCAAGTAGAAGTTAGCACTTTCAACAGTATAGCAAGTTAAAAATAAACATTTTAGACAATATATAATATATAAAGCAATTGGGTAGTTTATGCAACCAAATAGAATCATTTGAACCCAAGATTAGCGACAGGATTAATCAAATTTTTCCCTTTTTCTAAATCTAAACGAGCATTACTTACCTCTTTAGGTTCATTAATCAAATCCATTTCGGGCAACTGAAATAAAACCGACTCAGTACGTATAATTTTGAGATAAACCAACTTAAAAACGCAGAACATTCAGTAGAACGTAAAGTGTCCCTAATGGTGAGTGCCCTACATAAATCGCTAACGTATCGGAAAATATTATATCTTAAATATTTTGATTAATAGAACTATAGAAATAAATTTACTCTTAGAAAGAGTGACAAAGAGAGACCACATTTTGTCACTTATGAATAACCTACACTACACTATTTACGATTTTGTTCAGGAAACCGAGACAGCAATAGCTTTCAGCAAATTGCATGTCTTACATCAGTCTACAGGGTTATTGGTAAGTCGACCTATTCCCGTTAGGAGGTGATAGGGGTGACTATTTGCGATAAGTTTGACCCCCATATGCATTATGCAAAAGTGAACCATTTTTGAGTTATCGCTTTTATTAGTTTTTTTTTAAATTAGTCAGAAATTTAACTTGAAAAAAATATTACAAAAAAAGTATCAATTTAAATCTTTTTTTTTCTTCTGATTTACAATACCGATTAAACACTGGTTATTTCTCAATATTAAAACAATAATTATCGGTCCAAATTTAAAAAAGCGAGATGGAAAACGAAATTTTTTCAATATTTTTTGCGATCGCTTTCCACTAAAATGCATCAAAAACAAAAAAAACGTAATGAAACTTGGCTTGCAGATTATTTTAAAAACTTAACTGTTTTCTTAGCTCTCCAAAAACGCATAATAAGTAGAAAATTATTTTAAAAAAACCTGAAAAAATAATCATCACAAAGGAAGCGGGCGGAAACAAAAGTCACAAATGCAACTTCAAAAATTAAAATTAAAAAACATACCAAATTTAAATCATACAAATTTTTATTTGCTTTTGTACAAGATGAATTGGTTGTTCCTATGCAAAATTAAAATAAATATTGTCTGTACACGTTTGAGAATGCGAGGCCGAAAACTAAAAAATACATGTTTTTTTATCAAACTCCAACATAAATAACACGAAAACAGAAAAATTTACCAATACATTTGGCGTGCAGATTACACATAAAACATTATCGCAAATAGTCACCCCTATCACCTCCTAACGGGAATAGGTCGACTTACCAATAACCCTGTATAGTTAACTCTACAGAGCTGATACAAATTGTTTTAGAAGTAGGAAAACATGCTCAATTAATTTACCCAGTAAATAAGGCAAACTTAGTTAAAATAAAACGTAATATAATAATTAAATTATTAATTATATTATTAATTATTACTTATATTATTAATAATAGATTAGTTTTCATTTTAGAGGTACCATTGATAGAAACAAACACGTATACATATTATAAAGTAATACCTATCCCTATTTATAGTCCCAAGACCCTGAAAACCACTACTATTATCCCTGAATACCCCTACCTCCTCATGGTGAATAGGTTAGAATATAGGCCCATAGTAAACCTATGCAATGAGATCGAGAACAACAAGTTCCTCGTACCATACTTCACTGAAACCTGCATAGAACAAATCATGACGCTGAAAAAAAACTGCACCAGATGCCAACCATCAACACCACATTCGCATTGAAAAAGAAAAAATCCAAATGATCACCGAAAACTAATGGCTGATATACTCTGAAAAAGGACTCATAGTAACATAACACTGCAACGAAGAATTAAAAAAACACACTTAACAAGGAATCTTGTTTCTACAACCTAAGAGACAATGTAGAACAGAATTAAGAGACGTATTTATTTGAACATCCACAAACACCTCAACTAACAATCTACAACTACCGTTCGTGCAATTAACAGAGGTACTACACCCCATCAGGCCAGAAAAGAAACAGGTAGACCTACAAAACGCGGAGTTCAGCAACATAAAGGACGTTATCAACAGTGCCAGATTCGGGATAAGTGAAAATAGTTCGGAAGATTTTATGTATATTATGCAGTAAAAAACATCAGTATTTGGACAAACTTTTTGTATGTAATTAATTATTTCATTTGATATTTTCATTTTGAGTAAATTCAAGCCTTATACTGATTGTGTGGGACGAAATTCTCTGAACCCAACTGTGTCGGCTGCAGATAATTTCTCTCTAAACGAGAGAGGAGTTAAGGTTGACCACCCACTTCAATTGTCATTTATTAACACGACGCCAAACTAGGCCATGACGTCAATGCTAACTTCTAACTAATTTATTATAAATACTAAATACCAACTAGAACAAGTCAATATTGTATTAGTATTTATCTTAGACGTTACTCTGTTCAATTAAATAAATTATTTTTAATAACAAACCCAGCCTTCACATCTTAATTCGCGCGGTTTGTTTGCTTGCATTCGGTGCAAGTTTCGAGAAGTGCGTACAATACTTCGATTTCCAAAGTTAGTTATAAGCTGTGAAAGACTAAAATGGAGGTTGAAAACAATAAATGAATTATATGTGGTCTCATACTGGGCGTTAATAAACTGATCGTAAAGAACTTTTTCTTTACGATCACAAATTTTAATGTTCATCATCATTTATTGTTTGATTACAGATATACAATATTGTGTTATGGATACATTGGATGGGCGCATCACAATAAACTGTTTTCGGTGTTCAATAATTAAAGCACAATTAAGAACTATTTATATTTAAAACTAACGGCAAGTCAGAATAAATTACACGATTTTTAAATTACATTAGTCAAATATAAACAATAAATACATATAACCCACATTTTAATTATTAATAATCAAATTAAAAATTAAAATTTATTAAAAGGGGATTAATAAAGTTTATAGAATCGATTATTGCAAGGGATGACGGAAAAGCTTTAAGGACCGTGCTAAAATATAAGTACGTACATAAAACCTGCCGAAACACATATAATAGTGTGTAATGTTAAGTATAAAAACAAACGGTCTATTTTTCTTTTTCATAATACTAATTGCATAATTTCTCTATAGTAAACCAACCATATAAGTAATAATCACGATGCATAAAAATACATCAATTCAAAAACTATATTAATAAGTACCAAAATAAAAAACATTTTTTATTAATATCAATGCGGTCACAGTTCTTACCTAACCTAACCTAGTTAGAAGAAATTGACTATAAATGCATAATAACAACAAAATGATAGTTAGGTATACTAAATGAGTGTTATGTTGTTCGATCGTTTGCCAGTTGGAATTATACAATTGGTTTTTATGCTAAACGCTCATTATGCTTTTCGTGGTTAGTTAAATGAAATTATATAAAATGCTTTTAGACTGATTGAAGCGCACCCCATTTATTAATCCCAAATGTATTGAAGCGGAGAAAAAGAGGAAAAAGCAAGAGTCCGAAATATGCACGCATTTGTTCATTACGTAGCGGAGATAACACCACTCCCGCAGAATAAAGGCGCAAAGTGCTATAACCTGCTTTTAATGTTATTGCATTTTCGTGAACTTTGTTTCAATAACTCACCTCTATTTTGTCCAGATTATTTTTTCAGTTTATTACGGTGATATTAAAAAACCGGCCAAGTGCGAGTCGGAGTCGCGCACGTAGTGTTCCGTACCACTATACATCTAAATAAATGTTTTTCTTTATTCTTTATTATATTGGAGTTGATTGAATGAAAGGGAAAATGCGGTTTACGATTTATAACGTATTAAAAAAAAACTAATTATTAGATCTCGTTCAAACCAATTTTCGGTGGAAGTTTGTATGGTAATGTATACATCATAATATTATTTTTACATTTATCATTCACTTATTTTAAAAGTTACGGGGGGGGGACACACATTTTTCCACTTTGGAAGCGGCTCTCGCGCAAACTATACAGTTTAGAAAAAATATATATTAGAAACCTCAATATAATTTTTGAAGACCTATCCATAGATACCCCACACGTATGGGTATAATGAAAAAAAATATGAGTTTCAGTTCTTAGTATGGGGAACCCCAAAAAATTATTGTTTTTTTTCTATTTTTGTATGAAAATCTTAATGCGGTTCACCGAATACATCTACTTACAAAGATTCCATAGTATAGCTCTTATAGTTACCGAATAAAGTGGCTGTGACATACGGACGGACAGACGGACGGACGGACAGACATGACGAATCTATAAGGGTTCCGTTTTTTGCCATTTGGCTACGGAACCCTAAAAACAGACCTTATTCTTTGTCAAAAGAAAGAAACTGAAAATTAGTTAATTACCTGTTATTTAACACAATTAATAAAATTTACTGTAGTTTTATAATTCATGAAAAGTCTACTTTTTATAGCAAAAGCTGATACGGTTTTATTACGGTGCAAGTTTTAATACGATTCCGTAACATACTATATGCAACACATTAACTAGACAGTGTTGTAAAATAACAATTTTTAACATTTAATTTTTATTGAAATTTATATTCTCAAGACCATCGCCAAACCAAAAAAATAAATTTGCATTTTTTATTAATTCACAAGTTGCAAAAGTAAGCAAATAAATATAGCGTAGATGGCGGTGAGAATAGGTGTTTAAATAATGGTCCCTGCTCATTGGTTGCCGAAAACAAGTACGCGTAAGGTTAGAGCCGTTAGTTCTCGCTATCACTTTAACATTTAGCCAGACATCGCGAGCCGGACTACGGTCCCCTTCTTGAGACGTCGCGAAAACTGTTTAGATTCCTGCTTCCTACAACTTTACTTAATTACTTTACTGACCTTCGTTCTAGATCTACTTTCACTTCAACAACATTTATCCATATTTTTTTTATTTTTTTTTATTTATTGTTTGAAAGGACCTTTATACAATGTACATATCGGCCCTATTAAATCGAGTATTGTTTTAACATACCTACACTACACTATTTGAAAAAAAAACAAACATAACATAATACAAAACTTACACTAAAAAACTACGAGTTTCTACAAATATCAGCTAAACTATACACCTCTAAAGCTAAATCTGACGTGGGGTTCGCGAGAATGCCTACAAAAGCACCAGTGTCATATGGGCTGAGATTCGCTGCCGCTAACAACGACTCCTTTTGAGCGCGATTCCGGCTACACTCCATCAGTAACTGCTGCATATCTTCTATAGTGCCACATGTTCACATGTGTCGCAATTGGGAGAGTTATTTTTTTTCATAAGAAAACCAAACTTATTGAGAATTGAAATGTGTCCGGTCCGCAGCCTTTGCGCCATTACAATAACTTCCTTTCTCTCTAGACCTTTCATCAAAATATTCCTTCTATAATCTGTAACATTCGTTTTTATAAATACTTGTAACTTCCGAATAACAAGGCGCAATAACTATTTCACTTCCTTCCGTTATACCACGCTTTGCCAATATATCTGCTTCCTCGTTACCTCTCAACCCAATGTGTGATGGAACCCATTGAAATCGCAAACATACATTATTTCGAACCAAAATGATAACCTTTTCCAAAATGCTATAAACAAAAAAAAAAAACCCTAACTTTAAGCGTTTTTAAAAGTGAAAGTAACAGAAAAGTCATACGTAATTTCATCGATCCCAGCTGTGAATGTTAATAAATAGTGATTATTTGTGATTCAAAATATAAATTAATTGAGTTTTTAATTTTTATACGTAGGGAAATTATAAAAAAAATTAGTTACTTTTATTTGACTAAACCTTAGGAACAGAACTTAAAACCGGACTAGAAACAAAATAACTTGAATTAAATAATAATCATAGAGAAAAATGGAGAATGGCAAATTCCGTCACTTTTGTTATTCCATTAAATTTGCCATAGTATTGCGAAAACTGTTTTATTTTTAAGTACAAGTTTAATGTGAATTAGAAATGTTTGATATTTTTATATAGTTAAGAGTTCCTTTTAAGTATAATATTCTAACGATTGACTTCTCACTTTAACCTGTTCCCTCTCTCTTATACCGTTACATATTGTTACAAAAACAACTAAGGTACAGTTAGCGTCAGAGAAAAGGGACCCCCCAAGACTTTAAAGATTATCGCACGACGGCGAACGTCACGCGACGTTCGCCGTGAGCGGCTAGCTTACCCCGCCCCGCACCCACCCCATCTCTACCTCTGCCCGAGCATCCACCGGCTGCAGAGAAAAGGATACCCCTGGTAAACACACCAAACTGTTTAAATTTTTTGACGACCTACGTCGATGGTAACTTGGTCGAGTGGCCACTCTGTCGGACAGGTGTAACGAGGGTTGCTGGTTCAAATCCATTAAGGGGACAAATCTGCTTTTTGCATTTTTACATTTTCAATAATGCTTTCTTATGTTAACTATTTTAAATTAATATATTTTAGGTAGGTGTTTAAAAAAAGATAGGCATATTGTGAAAGAATATACATTTATTTATTTAAGTTTACGCTATATTTGCGTAACTTATGTTAAATTATAACATAATAATAATCATGCAATCATAATAGTTTTTTATTTTCAAATAGCTGAACTACGGATTTACAGATTAATAATTATAACGAGAAAAATACATCGAGAGGTCCTACTTATAATATTAAATTTTGTAGGGCTTTAAAATTTAATTACAACTATACAGTTTCTATCTATGCCTAATATTATGTTATGCGTAACCTTTATTTGTTCATTAACTTTTTAATAAGATTTCACAAAATAGATAAGTGTTAGAGAACGGTGTGCTTGTAGATATTCCTAGGAATATAATAACTTACTTAAAATATACATAAATGTAGTTTATCAAAACTGCGAACTTGAATTGTGCGTGTGAATCACTAAGAAAGAACCAACATGCTAATCTATAAATATAGTATAGCAATTTACATCTTTCTGTTGTCATCACTTATCACAATTTGTTATAATTATTTTAACACAACTTTAAATAGAGGTATAGGTAACGCGTGGGGTCAGATGGTGCGTCAGCTACACATGAATAAAGAAGGAGAATTATGAATTAATGATACCAAACTTTGTTTATTTTAAATTAACTATAGGATAAGGAACCATAACTCGTGCCCACTTTTGTATTTTTATAAATTTTCAGCTAACAATATAGTTATCGCAACACGCACTGACGGCAGCATCTGTTCATGCGGCCGCCTATTTCCACGAGCTCGCCTGGGCTCACTATACATATATATTTAAGGACCTATTTACCGGACACCCTGTATATATATATATATATATATATATATATATATATATACAGGGTGTCCGGTAAATAGTGGGCTTCCTTACAGGGCTGGATAGCTTAGCTCAGGAGTGGCGAAATATGATAAATCATGTTTAGTAAAAGTCGCGAATTTAATAAACGACTTTTACTTCCGTTTAAAATGAAGTTAACTGATTTTAAATGTTTTAAAAGATAGTTCACCTGAGTGTGAAATGCTACAACTCTACGATAAAAGGTAATACAACGACTATTAGGTCGATAAAAAATGTCACATCATCAACATAGAACTAACGACTGTGGAAATGGAATTTAGGATTACAATCATTATGGCAGAAATTAGTTTCTGTTGCATTTAACATTCACGTAAATTGTCTATTAAAACATTTCAAATCAGTCGACATGATTTTAAACGGAAACAAAAGTCGCTTTTTAATTTCGATTGTTTGATAGAATTCAGTCTTTGTTGGCCAAACTTAATAATAACTTCGCTGGTGTAATCAATAAACTCGATTGTTTTATCATTTTAAAATTTCCATTAACCAGGCCAATTTTTAGGAAAGCAGCACTACAAGTCTTGGTACATTTTTTTTACACCGTGCGATGTTAAACTTGCCGCAAGTTGAACTCAGATTCCTAAACTTTAAATTTGATTTGAAAAATTAAAAAAACTGCTAAACTTTTATTAATTCCGTTAATAAGGTCTTATAGCAAATTTAATCAGCAATCTCTCACAGTAAACGAAACTGAAAAATACTGATAAATGTGGCCACGGCATCGAAAATGGTGAACCAGGGCATTTCCAAAAATTTGAAAAGTTGAGATATCTCGTTTTTGGTGCGACTTTTACCAAACATGATTTATCATATTTTGGCCAGTCCTGAGCTGAGCTATCCAGCCCTGTAAGGAAGTCCACTATTTACCGGACAACCTGTATATTAAACATAATTCGTCAATTTAATTACCGAGTGGCAAACTCTGTCGATGCGATGTTTCTCAGTAAGTTTAATTTTTCTGGCTGGTTTATAATTATGAATACCCCAGCATGCAGGTGTCGCCGAACTGTGCTAAGCGACACTCCATAAGTCTCAGCAGTTGAGCGTGTGGTTTTGAAGGGGCTCCTGAGTGAACTTGCACTATGTTACGGTGTCGCTCCGATTCCTCGGTGTAAGCAACCGGGCGAGGGCCTTGGCGGGCACAGTTCACTTCACCTGTCGCTTGATACCTTTGTATCCACCTACGAACTGTATTTCTCTGCAGATTAAAAAAAACATAAATTATTAGAAAAACATACTTAAATAATCATATAGGTATAATCTCAGTAGGTATTCATATAGGTAAAGTAATTTATAAAATAAATAAGCTATCGTATTATTCTTACCGTTATTCCCATATCTCGTGCTATTTTCTTATTTTATTAGATTGCTCCTGTTCCCACAGAACAACAATCTTAGCCTTCAAAAAAGTAGTTAATCAAACCATTTTAAGGATTATTAAATCGGATAATATTATCAAGCAGAGAGATCCACACAGCGGATCGGCACAAATCGTATTCATTTGTGACGTCATTATAAAGTTACCCTCACTCACAAAACAATAAATGCGGTGAACAATTTCGAGTAAGTAAACTACTTATTCTAATTTCAACTTTAAGTCACTGTATAATACAGCAATCTTCGATATCTTTATGAAATAAAATGACGGTAGATGCAACAATCAGTAACAAAGATGGAAAGCATATCTATCTATAATACTAATTTCAACCTAATAATAAATTGAGATAATACTAATTTCAACCTAATAATAAATTGAGGAGTGGAACATGGTGGAAGTTGCAATTTAAACCATAACGTTTAGAAGATAAGGTCGTTATCAACATTGTTCGATTTAAGGAGTAATCCAATTCAAATTTTTGCCATAATTGTCAACGGAGTCGATGGCCTAGTGGTATAAGGCGTCGCATCGTAAGCTAATCGGCTAGCAGCGGGCTGGTGAAGCGGGTTCGAATCCTCAACCGCACATGTGACGTGTGATGTCTTTTTGTAAGTTCTTGGTATTCGGTTCGACCAGAAGCCAAATAACAAAATATATAAATTATGATATTTGAATGTTATCGGTGGATGCTCGGGCAGAGGTAGAGATGGGGTGGGTGCGGGGCGGGGTAAGCTAGCCGTGCGATAATCTTTAAAGTCTTGGGGGGTCCCTTTTCTCTGACGCTGACTGTACATACTCCGGGAGACACATTCAATCAAACATTACTTTTTCTGTAATATTTCAATTGGACTGGAATAAAACATTAATCGTATATTACCACTACCATTGTTCGGGGAAAAGCAAAGTGAACATTAAACTAACAGTGTAAAGTATCACATGTAAAGTTTATTATTGGTAAAACAGTTTTTAACAATATCTCAAAATGGTTCACTGGTAATAAAAAGTATTATTTCATACAACTTGGAAACAATACGCTGTCGAATGGTATTAAAATCAAACATTGTAATGTTTATAGTCAAAAGGCTATTGAGCATTTTCGGTATTACATTTGTTCTTGTATAATTGACTTTTTGCGTTTGCGGCTTTATTCTGCGGGGCCGGCGTAAGATTCAATACCGTTAAATGGAGTCAAAAGAAAACGTTGTGGTTAGGTGAATAGAGAATTTTCCAAGTAAGTTTTGAGGTTGAAATAATATATTGCAACACTTGTCTTCGCTTAAACGATTTTATTTTCAAGAGCTTCATCGTTTTCATTAATTTGGTATCACCCCACAGATCTGAGGTTAATCACAAACAAAGTATTTGCCAGTTGAAGACGACCATTTGAAATCTCAAGTTTTTAGCTGGTACCAACTTTCCCACTAACGCTTATATACGGATGGTCTTTCCCATTTTGGTAGTAATTTTAAATATTTAATCAATACATTTCAATACAATACATACATTCCCAAACCATACAAACATTACATTTTGCATACAAAAACAAGGTGGTAAGTATAATATTAATGTACACAATACACTAAAGTATATCTTACTAGTTTTAACTCCGCTTTGAGGTGAACAGAGACGATATATGAAAGATGAGATGGTACCGTACTATTGAGACGCCATTGGGTGGGGTGGGATAGGGTTGCCAAATAAGAGAAGTATTATTTCGACGGCAGCAAAGAATAAACGAACAACTACACTTTTGACAAATTCACTTTTTTTCATAATTCGACTCAGATTTGAATGTTTTATCATCCATAAAAGTTTCAGCTCGAAATTTGCATTTTTTGAGATTTTTTTAGCCGTATTAAAAGACAACTACCTACTAATTTTAAAATAGGTCAAAGCACAAACAGATATAGTAACTTGTCCGTGTACTCGTCGAAGGTCCATCAAGTGGTCTAAATGTAAACAAAGGTATCAGTTACCTGTCACGTTGTCGTTGGGCTGGAGGTGTTTTGGTGTCATATTTTAAAACTTTGTTAAAAATTAGTTCTAATGTGACTTTAAATCGTGCATTTTATGTGATACATCAACATGTATAACAGAAGAAATAAATTAATGCTCAATTTAGCGAGTACAGGACAACAAAGTGATGTGTCCACTAGTGAAGATCTCACGAAATTATTACAAAATACATTCGAAGTTCTAAATAACGAAGGTAAATAGTTTTGATTAATATACAAAAGGGATTTTTGTGGCAGTTTATGTAGTGTTTTAACGAATTCAGTATAAATATTAGTAAACTTGTTTTAGGTTACTCATCGACGCATAAACGGACATATACCACTTGACTTTTATTACTTTGTTTTTTGTCTGTCAGTTGTCTGTTTTTTATTTTTATCTTTTTTGTAGATTTTGTTTTTAAAATGTTACAGTATGTGTAATAATGTAAATTCAATAACTAAAACTCGGTTTTATCCTTATAATGTTACGTAAAATGAGTTAATACCCAATCGTTATTGATTAATTTATTAATTTTTCTTGCCAGGATGCACAGCGTCTTCCAGTACAAATGAACACGTTGAGTCAGTCCCGTACACGAATAACAATGGTTTTTTCGGAGAAAGTGTTTGTGACCATTCAAGCGGATTTCAATTATTTGACGATGACACATTTAAAGAAATTATTGAAGATTTGCGTACATCAGAGAATATCGATTCCATTTCGATTTTATTTCCTCCGCAGGAGGCCTTTACCTGCGGAGGGGTTCATGCAGACTCTTTAATTTAACAAATTTAATATAGATCATTAATCCTTCCTTTAATAACATTTAGGTATTTGCGTAACACAAAAGTAATAAGTACCAGGATAGGATTATTTTATTTGAGTTATTTTATTTAATTTACATTTAAGCCTTCTTTTATTGTTTGCATGAAATTAAAAGGCTTTTTTATTTTTTTATTTGTTAATTCTAAATAGAAGAGAAAGAGTGACAAAAACGACTGGTTAGATACGAAAAGAAAATTCTTAGTTAATTTCTCACGTGGGGGAAAAGTACAACCAGAGAAAAAATTAAAGCCTACATGCGAAAATTGTAAATCTGAATGCTATACAAAGTTTACAATACAAGATCGCAAACGCATTTTTGATTTATTTTGGGGCTTAGGCGATCACGTGAAGCAGTGGCAATTTATAGCAAAATATACCAAACAGTTCACAAAAAAACGTATTACAACTGATCATGACTCCATGCGAAATTATAGTGTGCATTGTTTTTTTACCAACACTAACGAATAGTAACAACGTTGAATGTTCTACAAAAGTTTGCAAGACTATGTTTAAAAACACCTTCAGCATTAGCAACTAATTCATTCAAAGTGGAATTGACAAATAATACAACGTCTCTACCGGAACTTGTGAAAATTACAAAAGGGGCCTTCATGATAATAAAAAGAAAGTACTGACTGATGAAGTTATTAAAGGTGTTTGTGACCATGTAAAATCTTTTTGCCCCTGACTAACTGTACTTAGACGGTGGACAGAACCGGAACCGAACTGTTTTCTCTATGTATTTGTATGCTGTCCGGAAGTTCAATGTTAACATATGCCACAGATTTTTAGAAAAAGGGCACACCCAACAAGAAGGTGACAGTGTACATGCGTTGATTGAACGATCATCTAAGAAAAAAACAATAAATACTCCGCAAGAGTGGTATACATTGCATAAGATGGTGTAAAGTCACCGGTGACCCTTATGAAGTAATTGAAGTTACCCAAGAGGATATATTTGATTTTAAATCTAATATAGGTCAATACTTATGGTTAAAAAACTCAATTATTGAAAAAGTAAAGTGGAACCAAGTAAGAGAAATTAAAGTGGAGCCTGAAAATCCAAATATAATTTACTATAAATATGATTCAAATGAAACTCAATCAATGTCGATTGATTGCTCACGGCGTGCGACAGCAAGACGGTATCAAAATAATTCAGAGGAATTAAAAAAAGCTTATACTGAGACTTTGTCAATCACGCTAGCAAAGTACAAAGACTTAATGTCACTGTGTGATCCAAATCTGATACCACCAATATACCACGATTTTTATAAGAATTTAAATCACAAGGGTTCAGATGTTACAGCTTCTGATGACGACGATGCGTAAAATAAAACCAAGTTTACCCAGGTGGGGTTGTTCCTTCTCTTACTTTGATTATAGTTAGCAGTAAGTAATATAAGTAGGTAGGTATATTTTGTAAACAAAAACCTGTTTAATACAGTTTTTTTAAGGTTTTTATCGTTAAATGAAAGCATTTCTCATTAGGTCTTACTTACAGTCTTAGCATGTTTTTTATTATTATGTTATTTAGTATTTGAAAATCATATCAAAAGAATATACGTACAAGACTATTATGTTGATCTCTACGATTTTATGACAGGATATTTTTTGTTTCATGTTGATTTTGCTTATCAAGGAATGTTTATTATTATTGTACATAGACTGAAAAGTGGGAACTTACTTAGAATTTCCCGGTAAATAAGAACAAGCTTATGATTTAGATGTCTTTTTTAAAAAAGTATTAATAAAGAAATCAGTGCCATAAAAGAGATCTCGATTTAACCCTTAATTTGGCAAGCAACAAAGTCACCGTATTTTTTTCAAGTTTTATAGTTTTTGAGTAAATTGTATATTAGAGAAACAGGAAAATTTAAAAAAAAAAATCTAGTTTGTACAGTTTTTGGAAAAACATATGTCCAGTATACTGGACGTTGCCCACTACACGGCCAAGTGAGTGTTGAGTTGGATGTGCAGTATAATGGACATTGCTAAAGATGCACACTTAATTATTTAGTAAACTAAGTTTATGAAAAAATTGATATACAGTTTTTTTTATAAAATCACCTTTATTTATAATTCAAATCCAACATTATTAAAGCCATCCGCATACATCTAGATATTATTTTTCTTAAATTAACAACATAAGGATCATCAACGAGACTAAAATTGACAAAGTATTATCAATACTTACTACAAAAACTAAGTAATATAAAAATCCGTACAAAACTTAAAACAAAATGTAACAAAAAAAGGTACTTCTTTAGTTTTAATCAGTCTAAGTACCTATTAGGAGTATAAGTACCTACTTACAGAATAGTCTTATTTACCTATAGGAACTTAAGACACAGCCATGAGATCAACATTGACATTATTATTAATACTTACTCTAAAAAATTAGGTCATATAATCAGTCTTAGTACCTAAAGCATTTTAAGTATATATAAGAACTGTTATTAAAAAACTATTGGTTATGAAATTGGTAAAAACAATTTCTGTTTCTTACCATACAAAGCCTTTGATTGCATTTCATGCAGTATACTTCGGTTTTGTTATTCGTGCAATATTTGCACCGCCCGTAAGTCGTGAAGGCTTGCCAGTGGCCGACACCGTCATACCTTATCGCTTCAACTGGTCGGGGTTGCACAGGAGCATGAATCACTGATACTTTGCTGGTGTTTACTTCAGGTGCACTCTGTGTCTTGCTGACCCTTGACTTCTGTTGCAATTCATTTGCTAAAGTGCACCGAAATGACTTGATGCTGATATGTTTAGCAGCTTGACGGGTACAATCCCTGCGATACAGTAACCATTCATTATTAACACAAATGTCTAGCATTTGAGCAAAAATGCCCGTGTACCACCGTCGACTTTTGTATGTTGTCCGGTACAAAGCCACTAACATATCGCAGAGATTGACCCCGCCCATATGCTGATTATAATGCTTGACGACTTGTGGGCAATCTACAGCGACCTTTGTTTTTTCTTCCTTTGAGTATCGCTGTATTTTAACCACTGGATAAGCGTCGGCATATGAGCTTAAAAACTTGACAATCTTGTTGTCAAACCATTTCTCGACTGCCAGTTTATTTTCGTTATTAACCATTTGGCAAAATTTACCTCTGCCTTTTTTCTTCATATCCTTGTCACTCATTAATAACTTGTCACAGCCTCTGAGTCTGTTTTGTCTTACGGTTCCCATCGAAAATATTCCGTAATTGTCTCTCAAATGTTTTGCCAAATCCAGGGTACTAAAATAATTATCAAAATAGACAACACACGTTTCTGAATTGTTTTGCAAAGAGCAATGACTAGCTTCGCTCCTAAGGTCAATTTTTTAGGAATACCATTAGGATTTGCTATTCTCCTTTTTGAGCTTGTGATAGGAACCGCAGATAAACCTTGTGTGGCGGCGGAAGGCAGGGATGGTGACGGTACAGCAGGGGAAAACACATGACTTACATACGGCGAGTAAACTGTTGGAGATGATAGCGATGGAATCGAACTGAGGCTGGGAATATTTTCGTAATTTACCTGGGTCGGACTTGGTAGTACTTTGCGTATTATGGGTGACAGAAGAACCTTTTCTTCGTTACTATTTTCAGATTTTTCTCTGCTCTCTTCTGACGAGTCTCTTAGCAAGTCGAGTCGTTCTAACGATGATGATATGGACGTGGCTTCCGAAGAACCATTATCTTCTTTATCTTCTTCAACTTCTTTATCTTCTTCATCCGAATTATCTAAATCAGATGGGACATCTGTAGGCGGTATCAGGCCAACAAGCTTTCTGCCTCTTGAAAACTTTTGAAACACCTGAAATAAAAACCTTAAATTAAACAAGTATGTTCATGGACTCAATACCTTTGTTTTCATATCTAACTAATAATAAATTAATAGGCACTCATCACTGCTCATCATTCACTGTTTTGCGGGCAATGTCCAGTATACTTCACATTCCCAATATCGGTTAAAAACTACAATCATTGGCAATGGGAAGTATACTGGACATTGCGAACTTAGGTCAAAATACAGCGTAATGGGCAATGTGCAGTATACTGGACACTAATGTTTGAACAAATGTAGCACATACATGAATAAGATATTTAACGTAAAATTTACCAATTACCTTTCTAATATTCATAAATAATATACGTTATAAAATTCTTACAGTCTTTTCTAAGAAAATTACGAACATTTTATGACTTACCGAGAGGCCGCTCGACATGTCCTTCCTCCTCTGCATTGTGGCGGGCACTGGCGAATATTACGTAATCGCACGGGGTTGTAATTTTTTGTACATAATTATGATTTATGCCTAATGTGTTTAAAAGCGAGAACAGTTAAAGCGAAATAGTTTGACCTCCAGATTTTGGTAAATAGACTGTCCAGTATACTTCCCAACGTCAAATTAAGGGTTAAAAGAGAAAAAGGTTTATAGTTAACACCTGTCTTTTTTTAGTACTTATTATTAAAGCTGTCCTGGAAAAAAGTGGTCTTTGCCTACCCCTCTAAGAAACAGGCGTGATTTAATGTAAGAGTACATATACGTAAGCCGTTGTTAATTATGACCCGGAGAAGGTTTAAAAGGGGTTAATTATTAATAAGAAATAACAATTCCTTTTAATTTGGCTTGCGAAGCAAGCTTTGTTACTGAGTTGATTTTTGATATTATAGACTGATTTAAATGAAACTGATTGTGATACCTACTTAATAAGGTGAATTATGTTGATTAGTTCATAAGAGATATTTTTTAACATGCGAAAGGTTGGTTAAAATAAATTATTAAAAAATGTATATCATTTCAGTTGTCTAATTTAACCCATTTTCAAATAAAGTTCAACGTAATTCAAGACAACTACACTAAAACGATAATTTATGTCTTTTCTTAAAAATAATAGTAAAAAATATTATTAGATTATAAGTTTAATGGCATTTTGAAACACTTTTATTTAATAGAAATTAAAACAAATGGGTTTTAACTATCCCAGGTATAAACAGACAAGTAGCAGTTATCTCACTTATTTATTTACCTCGCCCGGCGTACACAAAGACATCTACATTATTTCGTTAAAAAAACAAATTACCATCAATGCACTATTGTCATTCGTTAAGTACTGTTTTGATTAGGCTTTGTTCCAAATTTCAGCTAATTTGGCCTATTAGGACAGAAAATATCATGTTTTTATACAAAAACCGCTGTATCGTAAAGTTGTGATTTTGTAGATAACCGTTTACTTGCTGCCGTCGATTTGTGGGTTGGTAGACATTTTTTTAAAAATAAATGATATTTATGTTTCTTTTATCAAATAGGTATTGAAGATACCGCATATTTACGTCCCAGCAGGAAAAAAATATACAAAAATATGATCCTGCTATAATTAAATTGAGGAAGCAGTGAGTGAGTAATTGTATTCAATAAGGGTTCACGTTTATGAGTGCTATTGCTGGAAAATACAAATTACACGAATTTGTACTTCATAGACACTACTTGGTCTATCAATTTGAAAATAGGTACTTACCTAAGCGCTATTAGAATGACGAAAAATATTTTTGACAACCCTTGCAAAATTTTCTATTCACTCCATATGTCGTCTCTATTCTCCTCACTTCACTGTATAATTAGAGAAAGCATGTTTTTTTCAATTTTTTTATCGCATTAGCAATATTATGTATAGCTCATAATACCCAAAAACAAAATTGTAGATCGCATTGAGACGCATAAAATGACACCAACTTTTTTCACATTATCGTAAGAATCAAAACAAAAGAAACGCATTTAAGTTCAAAATCGTTTCTATACACCCCATTTTTCGGTACTCAATATGACACCTACTATACCTTGTCTATTTAACAGAGTTCATACTAGAAAACAGAGAATGCACGTAATTGGTCAGCGATAACAGGCACAAGGTAGGTTTACATGCCTGTCAAAGTTTAGTCAACATCTGTCGCTCGTACGGTGCGGACGCCTTCAAGTGCCTTATCTTTGGTTACAATTTTTACCTGGTTCGTTTATTGGACTGTTTAACGTTTAACCTGTGACTCGGCTTATTTTTTGGACTGTTTCCTATTAAACCTTTTATCGAACATATTTAAGTATTATTATCTACTACTTTAAATTACATAATTAGGATTTATAGATGAATTAACATGACATTAAGTTAATTATTTGAGGTGCCTCTAACTACAAACAAAAATAACGATAAATATTACGAATATTTTAACAACAGGCGGCATGTAAGCCGAGCCCGCCATCGACGTGCGTTTGTTGACGCCCACTGGCAGTTTCTTGTCCCTTTCATTTTCATACAAAAGTGCAACAGAGACAACGCTTTGTTAACTCTGTTAAATAGACAGTGTATAGGCAGTGGCGAAGCGTCACGTAAATAAATAGACAAGCCGGAGCAAAAAAAGGAGTATGGCGTGTACGTGTTTGCACCTTCCATTAATTAAAAAAAGCGGCCAAGTGCGAGTCGGACTCGCGCACGTAGGGTTCCGTACCACTATACATCTAAATAAATGTTTTTCTTTATTCTTTATTATATTGGAGTTGATTGAATGAAAGGTAAAATGCGGTTTACGAAAAAAAAACTAATTATTAGATCTCGTTCAAACCAATTTTCGGTGGAAGTTTGCATAGTAATGTACATCATATATTATTTTTACATTTATCATCCCCTTATTTTAGAAGTTACGGGGGGAGAGACACACATTTTTATATATTAGAAACCTCAATATCATTTTTGAAGACCTACCCATAGATACCCCACACGTATGGGTTTGATGAAAAAAATATATTTGAGTTTCAGTTCTAAGTATGGGGAACCCCAAAAAATTATTGTTTTTTTTTCTATTTTTGTATGAAAATCTTAATGCGGTTCACCGAATACATCTACTTACAAAGTTTCCATAGTATAGCTCTTATAGTCACGGAATAAAGTGGCTGTGACATACGGACGGACAGACGGACGGACAGACATGACGAATCTATATCACTGGTATTAAATGAACAGTGTATGTCAAGTATGACAAAAGTGGCTTTGAAAAAAGCCGTTAGTTGCGTACGCACACATTAAACACACAGACAATATAGTTAATTTACGTTAGAAATCAAAACACAGTAAAAATTAGCTTGCTAATACCTATCATGCAAAATAAAAAGTTGTCCTTTGTTAAAAACAAAACAAAAATAAACCAAATTAAATACATGCACTGCAGGTCTGCACACAGAAACCAAAAAAAAAAGACTTAATAAAACATATATTTACAAATTCGTGCAACAAAATCAACCGAATAAAGAAAACCCACAGCCCGCGGCATGCGCCGTCCGTGCCCGCCTTCCTGTACCTATTAAGAAAACCATGACACGCATAAAGCGCCAAACAATCCAAGTAAACCTAAACTATGTAATAATATACAACTCCGTATATGTTTCTCGCTTTGAACATGTTTCTTAGCTGAATTATATATATTGTTGATATCTGCAAAACCGGTTCGATTCCAAACACTGCTAGGAAAACAGCAAACACGAATAGCAAAACAATTTGTTTAATTTGCAGCTGCCAGTCAGCAAATTGTATTTATCATATAATTCACTATGGAAGTGTTTCAAGAATCCATCTCTACGCTTATAATAAATTTTTAGGTCTGGGCGAGCGCGTCCTAACTTAATGACATGTTTTTTATTTTCAAAGGATAACCTTGAAAAACACGTTAGCTCATTAAGTAGGTAATCTGTAAGACAACACTCAATTTGAACCAATTCGGCCATATTTAGTACCTACTTTGAGTACCTACAGACAGACAATAAATATTGAAAAACCACGCATATAACCTAAATTAGATTTGGGTAAAACCTATAGGTAAGTACCTAACGTATTAAAAATAGAATAGAAACACCAACCTCAGTCGTCGTGAACAAAAACAAATTATCCAAACAGTAGGTAACTACAAACAAATCATTTCAGCACATGAACACAGAACGAACACTTAGCGAGCTAAATTTCACTAGTTACTTGAATCATAAAACACTAAATAAATAGGTAATTCAAAAAAACTTTCATAAGAATTACACTGTGTATCTTTGCGCGACGACGCGAACTAACTAAAGTAATGGCGTCACGTAATGCGTAATTGCGTAATGAAAAAAGAATGCAAAATATTATTAAAGTTTGAAGGTCGTAGGTGGCGGCGACGGCGTCCTCGAGAAAAGAAAGTGACGCGTGCTATACACTTAAGGTTTAAAATTGTTTGAAATAAGCCAGCGTGCGAGCGCGGACTATAGAGCGCTCGCTCACTCTGATTTTTATTGTTTTCACGTGCCGCCGTGTCTGTGTGTGAGTTCGAAGCGCTAGAAAAATATTTGAATGTGTGTTACTTCAAGTCCAGCGGACAATGACCGCAGGACTTGTAATAATTTTGTGGGTGTAAGTTCGCGCGCAGTGAAATGTAACTGCGCGTGTGTACGAATATGTTTTAATGTTTTAATGTTTTAATGTTTATTAGGATAACAAACGGTACAATATGACTTAGTAGCTAAAAAAAGATGACTGTAACATTAACCACTAAAGTTACCACAAGTTATTAGTACAAATAGCACATATATATATATTGTTATTGTTTCTTTCTTGTAGGTAAGTGAATATGTGCGAGCGAGTACTGCGATAGATTTCGGCTTAGTAAATAAATTGCGTTTTGGTCATCGCATTACCATCTTCATAATACATCGTATTATGAAGATGGTAATGCAAGGTAAAGCTATAGTATACCGGGTTATTTTTGGTTTTACGTTTTGTTTGTATACCTACTCTATGCATAGGAATTTTTGGTAAAGCCGTAAGTAATCGGCTTGTACGAACGCCTCGCGACTTGAAGTTGAACAATAAGCGCTCCTGAGCTCACGCACGCAGTACACGAGCATCTTCACACACAAGTGCCTATGGCCCACCCGCTTTCGTGGGATAAAACAATTGTACCGTATTACTTACCGCCATTTCTTACTTAGCCATCATTCCGTTAATAATGCGATAACATGTTAAAAGCAATATGATTTTACCTTGAAGTACCGAACCCTGTGCATTTTGTGGTCTCCTTATGGTCATTCTTATACTTAACTGAAATCATTAGAGATGATCATGCGCGATGCCAAAGCAGAGACTAGGAGTTAATTATAGCCTGAAATTAGATTTTTCGGCCGCATGCCAGCCGATAAATGTTTTATAGATCAGTGTTATTATCTGTATGTATTTATTCTCCCGTCGCTCTAAAAGGCCTAACTTACACCATACAAATCTTGTACTACATTGACAGTGTCAAACTTTACTCGTAGAACGACATTAAGTTAAGTTCCTGTTTTATTGGGTTACAATTTGAATTGGTACTTATCCAGATCTAAAACATAATTGTAAAAATCATTAATAAACGTTTTATATGCGCCTTCAAAATACACATAATAGTAAACAAGCCCTAATAAAAGTTGTATTCTGTTCAAGGACGAAGAATCGCAATGGCATGGAGCAAACGTTGCAGAAAACAAAATTCAGCTAGATAACATTAATCGAGAAATCAGTTGGTTGACGATACAGAACGAGGATGGTATACGCATTGGGTTTTATGTTACAGATACAATTAGATTCATAACGTAATTCACCACAAACTGTTTTTTTTTAATTATGTTTCTATGTTTTTGACAAACATTTACCTACTTATTTTGTACCGTACCGGTGAGATGCGTTGAGATAATAATCCCTCAATTTAGAAATCGATATTTGACGAGTGCGCATCGTTGTGCACCATAGTTTCAACGTACTTATACTCTGATAAATTGGTACAAAAAACTTAGAAGACAAACTAATAAAGAATCTATTAAATTTATTGTTTGTTTACCATACACGGTGATTTTGAAACGGTAGTCAGGAGTTGTGTCATTTAATTAACGACATAAAAAGTATTTTAAATCGTAAGTATGTAAGTGATGAAAGATGTCGCAAACATAACCGCTCTGCACCGGATCAAAGTGAGACGCTGAAAGTAGGCTTAAACTTCAAAAAAAGTATCGTTCTAACACAACTCAAGGCTTACTTTTTAATGTTTACTTTAAGCTCAGACAGTGCCGATCCGGTACCGAGCGGTTATGTCTGCGATAACCTTTATCCTTATATCTAAACAAAAAATAAGTACATTACCAAGTCACGGCACGGTCACCCAACAAAAAGTGTCGAAGGCAAAAAATATCGGTGACTGTGATAAACAATAAGAGTTACAATATGATAATATTATAAGGTTACTAGTGTTATTTATAAAAACAATGTTTTAAAGAGAAAGAAGCTACCTTAATTCTTGTTATTGCGGATTATAAGCAAAACAACAATTTTATACTATATTCTAAATGAAGAAAATGGATTTGGTTAAGGTAACTTCACTTTTTACACAATTTTACCTACAATCAATTAAAGAGATTAAAAAATAAATAAAAAACCCCGACTTATAAAAATATCCATTAAGAGACAAACTCTAGAATCCATAGAAAATTGAAAAATCAATGTAAGGTCAAACTCATAAGTATAATATACGTTTCCAAGGATTATTCGACGCTTATGCCATTATTGTTTCTTCCTAGTCGCGATTCTGCACAATATGAATTCCACACATATGCATTTCATCACATTCGTTATTCTTCACAGTCATTATTTTTGTACAATCCGGTTTCTTCCTAGTCGCGATTCTGCACAAAATGAATTCCACACATTTGCATTTGATCACATTCGTTATTCTTATCAGTTATTATTTTTATACAATCCGATTTCTTCCTAGTCGCGATTCTGCACAAAATGAATTCCACACATTTGCATTTCATCACATTCGTTATATGTCACTTGCTGACATTTTCAAGACCAAAAACCTATTAAATGTGCCACATGCTAGTTTTTTGAATTAGTTATTTGCAAGTATGAAGTGAACTTGCTAGGTTTGGTAGGTTCCTTAAATCTGATTCTATTTGCGATAGAAATACAGGTGTTTTTGCATTCGACGCAGCTCACAATTCAAGGTAGGTGTCATTAGACAAACGTATATAAAATAAATCCCTTACTCGACTTTTATTTTGGACAGCCGCGGGTATAATGTTAAAGGCGAGTATATGTCGAGCTAACAGTTAGGAAGAAACGCGATTGTGTAAAAGTATAACGAATGTGATGAAATGCAAATGTGTGGAATTCATTTTGTGCAGAATCGCGACTAGGAAGAAATCGGATTGTATAAAAATAATAACTGATAAGAATAACGAATGTGATCAAATGCAAATGTTTGGAATTCATTTTGTGCAGAATCGCGACTAGGAAGAAACCGGATTGTACAAAAATAATGACTGTGAAGAATAACGAATGTGATGAATTGCATATGTGTGGAATTCATATTGTGCAGAATCGCGACTAGGAAGAAACAATAATGGCATAAGCGTCGAATAATCCGTTTCCAAGACGTCAAAAATATTTATACGCACCTAGGTGACCAACAATAAGCGTCGAGTATATTTGACGCGATAGGTGTATTGTACGATATCTTTTTCACATTATAATACAATGCATTTTATACTACTAACTATAAAATTAACTCGAATATAGGAACAGGTGTTCCAGGCGGGGACAAACTTTTTTTTTTACGGCAGTATGAAGGCACGCGAGCACTCAGGCCACCTGATGGTAAGTGGGATCTGATACACATAGACATTTGAAATCTCAAGACTACTGATGCGTATTTAAAAGGCAGGGACAGACAAGAGAAGCGCCTCGTGGTTATAAGCGCAATCGCGTGTATTCGTGACCAAAGTATGTATGTATGTAAACTCTTTATTGTAAAAAAAATATAAATATTACGATATTGTTACTAAACTAATGTACAAAGGCGAACTTATCCCTAAATGGGATCTCTTCCAGCAAAGTCAAAGTCGCGGTATCTTATCTTATCTTATGGTGGGGTCCTTACGGATACACTTCGACCCTGTGGGATCTTTTGTGTAATTACCCCTCTTTTAGCACTTAGTCCAATGCAGCCTCCACCTCTTCCAAAAAGCGGATAGTGGAGTGCAATGGCAGTGCCTTGAAATCGTTCGGTTCTGGGTATCCACAACCGAGGATTTTCATTCTTACTCCGGCGAGGGCATCACATTCACACAATAGGTGTTTCATTGTCTCAGCCTCTTCGCCGCACATTCTACAATCTGTGTTGTCGTAAAGGCCCATCTTTGCTAGGAGATATTTAACCCCGAAGTGCCCGGTAAACACTCCGATAATGTATCGAAGTTGTCTTCTGCTGAGTTTCCAAAGTTTCTTGGTCCAGCTCTGGTCAACTCTTCCTATGAAGAGCTTTGCATGCCCTAAGCCTACCGTAGTTTTCCACTCTTTTTGGTGGTTTTCTAGGGCGTTGTTGTTTAGGGCTGCTTTTATAGTGCCCGGTGAGGGTGCCACAAATAGTTCAGGTCCGACGTATGCGCCCTTGGACCCTTCCCTTGCCAGCTCGTCCGCGGCTTCATTTCCGGGATAGCCTTCGTGTCCTGGGATCCACATCAGTTTCACTTTGTTGTGTCTACCAAGTCGGTTTAAGGCTTGGATTCCATTGTAGACTAGCTTCGAGTCTACTTTAGGCGCCGTCAGCGCCTTGAGTGCCGCTTGGCTGTCGCTTAGGATATAGATAGTTCTCTCCTGTAGAGTCCTATCAAAATTCTCCTGCGCGCAGGCAATTATCGCATACAACTCCGCCTGGAAGACCGTTGCGTAGTTGCCCATACTTATGCTACTGTTGTAGTCTTTGGCATGAATACCAGCCCCCGTACCGGAGCTCATCTTTGAACCATCCGTGTACCATATCGCGTTGTCTTCCTCCGATAGGTGCAACCCATCCTTCCATTCATCCCTTGTCGGAATGTGGACATTGAAGTTCCTCCGGAATGCATACTTGGGCTGCATTTTATCGCAGCCCATCGTCAGTATTCTGTCTGGAGCAACATTGTCTGCCATTTTAGTGTGTCTGGTTCTAGGCGCTGTGTCGTTCCACAGGCCAGCCTCTTTCAGCCTTCGCAGTGACTTGCACGCCTCAGACTGTATGCCGATATGTAGTGGTAGGAGGTTTAGTAAGACCTCCATTGCCACCGTCGGCGTCGTTCTGAACGCCCCTGTTATAGCCATGCAGGCCACCCTCTGCACTTTAGTTAGAGAGTCCTTGCATGTCCTTAGTGTTGTTCTTGGCCACCAGGCCAAGCAGCCGTACATAATTATGGGTCTTACCATCATGGTGTAGATCCACTTCAGTACTTTAGGGTTAAGGCCCCATGTCTTACCATATGCTGATCTGCACATTCCAAACACTCTCAGCGCTTTTGTTAAAGCGTTGTCTACGTGCGTTTTCCAAGTGAGTTCTTTATCTAGTATGATACCTAAATATTTTACCTCACCTGACAATTTTAGTACCTCGCCAAACAGCCTTAGCTATTTAATATGTTTGAGGTCCCGTTTCTTAGTAAATGGAATTACTACAGTTTTGCTGGGATTGATGGATAGTTGATGACTAAAGCACCAGCTTTCCACCTTTTCCAAAGCTTTACCCATGATTTCCGATACTGTTTCCGGAAACTTCCCGTTTATAAGTATCACGAGATCATCTGCATACCCAACAGTGTGTAGTGGGCCAGTGTTGAGTTCCTCCAGGAGAGAGTTTACTACCAGGCTCCACAGAGTAGGTGAGAGAACCCCCCCCTGAGGACATCCTTTTGTCGTTGTGGCAAATAGTACGTCTCCCAAAAGAGTTGACTTTATTAGCCCACTATTTAGCATGTTGCCTATCCATTTACGTGGGTGACACTGAAAAATATTAGAATCTCAAAAATTAAACATGATATAAAGATGTAAACTATTTTATTGATTTTCAAAGTATTCTCCACAACAATCGATACACTTGTTCATTCGATAAAACCATTGAGTAAAGCATCCAGCCCATCCTTCTTTAGGCACCTCCTCTACTGCCGTTTGGAACGCCGCTACAGCCTCTTCTGCATTCATAAAAGATATTCCTCTGAGCTTATCCTTGATTTTTGCGAATAAATAGAAATCGCAAGGTGCAAGGTCGGGGCTGTATGGCGGATGACCCATCAATTCAATATTTTCAGAACTCAAAAATTGATTTTTTTGTCTGGCGGCGTAGCCTGGAGCGTTATCGTGATGGAGGATTACTCTGCTGCGAGGGCGTCGTTCTTTAATTTTTTGTAAGACGATAGGTAAACATTTATTCACGTACCAGTCAGCAGTAACAGTTCTTTTATTTTCTAGTAGTACTGTAGCATCATGACCCGATTTACCAAAAAAACAGGCAACCATCTTTTTTTCCGCACTGCGTCCTCGTTTCACTTTTGTTGGTAATTCCTCGAAAGGGAAGACCCATTGAGCTGATTGTCGTTTAGTCTCGGGCTCATAGCAATAAATCCAACTTTCATCGCTTGTGACGATGTCAAAAACTGAATTTGATAGACCACTGTTATTTTTTTCTGTCATTTGGCGACACCAATTCACACGGCAGAGTTTTTGTTCTTCGCTCAAATTGTG
This sequence comes from Acleris sparsana, assembly GCA_923062465.1. Taxonomy (NCBI): domain Eukaryota; kingdom Metazoa; phylum Arthropoda; class Insecta; order Lepidoptera; family Tortricidae; genus Acleris; species Acleris sparsana. Next base: position 42,958,300 of record OV281285.1, on the reverse strand, counting down.
CGGTATCCACCTAGCACAAAGCTTCCTCACTTGCAGGTGATCATGTAAAAATTTTTGAACTTGACTCATGCCAATCCCTAATGATGTCCGTATTTGCTGGTATGTCGTTCGTTTCTCCTCTTCAATCATGAGCCGCACAGCGTCAATGTTTTCCTCGGTCACCGCCGTAGAGGGACGACCTTCTCGTTCAGCGTCACTGAGCTGGGTACGGTTTCTTTTAAATTCATTGAACCAATTATAAATAGTGGCAATAGATGGGGCTTCATTATTAAATGCTAACATTAGTCTTTCATAACTTTGTTTTTGATTTAGTCCGCAACGAAAGTCGTAAAAAATCATGGCACGAAAATGCTCGCGTGTTAAATTCATTTTTAAGCAAACACTCTATTTTCAAATTGCCGCCAAAATTACAAAACAAATGACAGATTAAAAAAGTTGACGGCGTTAGACTTTCAAAGAGTTCCTTTTTTAAAATTCAAATTGTTTTTTTTTCTAAAGGAATTATAAGTGGTCTATTCTAAAAACTTTCAGTGTCGCCTATGTACATATGGTTGGTTCAATGCCGTACCTAGCAGCTGATGTGCTTATGGCTTCGAACGTGGTCCTATCAAATGCTCCCTCCACATCAAGAAATGCCGCGAGGCAGATCTCTTTGTTGTCAAGTGCATTTTCAGCTTTATCTACTACATAATGAATCGCAGTATCCGTGGATTTACCCGGTTGATACGCGCATTGCATTTTATGCAGTGGATACCGCCTTAGAGGTCCGTCTCTTATGTGCCTGTCTACCAGCTTCTCTAGTGTTTTTAGGAAGAATGATGATAGGCTTATCGGCCTGTATGCTTTGGCATCACTGTAATCTGCCTTGCCTGGTTTTGGCAGGTAGATTACTTTTACAAGCCTCCATACCCGTGGGACGTGCCCGAAGGCTAAACACGCTCTGTACAGCCTGCTTAAATGCGGAACTATTACATTCGCGCCCTCTTGTAGTAGGATTGGGTATATGTCATCCGGGCCCGGCGCTTTGTACGGTTGGAAAGTGGATAGTGCCCACCGTATCTTGCTGTCGTCTACTACCTTTTTGGCAGTGTCCCAATTGTATCTTGTAGTGCGTGCTGTCTGCTCTGACACACAAATTGGTACACTGTCTATTTTGCTCTCATGTAAAATGGAACCGGGAAAGTGTGTACTACACATAACTTTCAGGGTATCTAAACCCGTTTCAGTCATCCTTCCCTTATCGTCTCTTATTGACGCTAACGGAGTTGACTTTGCTACGGCTAGTGCTTTTGAGAGCCTCATACCCTCTGGTATCGAGCCTATTTGGTTGCAGTGGTTCCGCCACGCACTCCGTTTTGCTTTTCTTACAGCTTTATTATACTCCGTGAGCTTGTGAGCGTAGTTGCTAAAGTCATTAGTCGCCTTCGCGTCATTGAAGATCGCCCTAGTTTCACTTCTGATTTTGGTTATTTCAGGGTTCCACCATGGTATCTTCTTGGCTAGCACCCTTTTTTCCGGGCAGTTATTGGTCCACGCGGTGTTTAACGCCCGTACCATGTTGTCCAAAGTCGCGGTATACGCAGATACCTGCATATATCTATGTCTCTCTGTACACAATATCCCTCCGCCTAAATTTCTTATACTAATAGCTTTACTACAAACTTAAAAGAAAGACTTATAATCTACTCTGCGTTGGTCGCAGAGTAGATTATAAGTCTCAGGGGGTGCGACGTTGTGGTCGCCCCAGAGGGCGCGTGCAGCTGCTTAGCGACATGATGATAATTTATACTATGTCGATTACTTAAATATACGCTTTGGGAGCTCAACAAGAAATCGTACTTTTTTATTTTTCGATCAAAATAGTAGCATAGAAGTGTTACAAAATGTACATACACAAATAACATATTATTTAGGTAGGTATGTCCTACGTGAATACCCACAAATAAGTAATAACTCTGAACTTCAAAAATTAAATTCAGAGTAATCTTTGTGGGTTATCCTTTTCACATAATGATTCTAATACGTTAGTATTTATAAAGATTTGTTTGTTGTAATTACTGGGGTGTCCCAGAAGTAAAGAGACAAAATAAATTTAACAATAATTTATTAAAAATAATTTTATATAATTTCAATTTGGTATTGTTATATACATAATTTGAATACCAGAAATAAAAATAAAATTGCCATATATTTTTTTGTGTCCGTAAGGATTCTAAATAATTTGTAGGTCAATGCATTCATTTCTATAATAAATTACGACACGCAGTTTTAACCCTTAATCAAACGGGTCATATTTTTTAATTTATAGTGGAAAATACAAATTTAGTGGGAAGTAGTTTCCCAATATTTGTTTAAGGAACCATTGCCAGGACTTAAAACTTACTCAAAAAAGTCGTTGATGTCGTTGATAAAAATGCTTGGCCTAAACTAAACTAAAAACTTAAATAACTGTAAAGGAGTTTCATACGAAATTGAAGGCCTAGGCCGGGTAGTATTTTTTTTTAAATTTTAATTTGGCCATGGTGGCTGTGTTTATGAAAAAGCTAAATAGCAATTTTTTTTTTAATTTACTAAGCTGTGCATCCAACAAAGCGTTTGAATATTTATTTGAAGTACCAGGAGCGCAGAGGTAATTAGGAGGTTAGCACGATGCGACGAGCCCCGCGCGCGCGGGCCGGCGGGCGGGCGTACTTAGCACTGTAAGTTACTTTTAATGTTTATGAACTCCTAGTACCTATTTGACATTGTAATTTTTGTTTTAACTTTTTTAATGAATTATGTTTGAGAAAAGCACTATACATACTTCGGCGGGAAATATGGGGTTGCCCGCCTCAGACCTATATCCGGCCTTGCTTCGCTCGGCCGTCTATATAACTTCGGCCGGCAACCCCTTTTGTCCCGGCCTCTGTAGTAATGTACTATTAACCCTTTTAAATAAGTATTTAATATAGTTATATATTTGTTATGGCATCGAGTTCGGCGGGGCAAAATGAATTTACTTTTATTGAAAGCAAAAGGGGAAAACCAAAATTGTTAAGAGCTGGCCATCAATTCAATTTAAACATGAAAAATAACGACGGGTCTATGATATTTGTGTTAAAAGAGATATATGTAATGGTAAGTGCGTTAGGTTTTTTAATAAATCCCTGTGTATGCATACTACTACTACTACTACTGACTAAATATTTATGGTATTGTTTAATGCTCGATCACAATCAACTCTAATTCTAACACCATCATTCGAGAAAGCCAACATATCTGCGTACCGGACTTTTTCAAGAATAAAGTTGACGTTTGCCTCGAATCATGTAAAAAACGGGTCACCACAGAATTTAAATCAGTATCCAAAATTTATGAGGAGTGTTTTGAAATGTTGGATACGTCGGATTCGGATGGACCAGATATTCCTGATTTTCGGTCAAAATCAGATGCTCTTTATAATAGAAGAAGCACCCAGTAGGTAAACTTGATTCAGTAGACAAGGTCAAGTTTGCAAAAATTTTGACGGAAGATTTCTTACTTTACGAAAAAAGTGATGACAACGATTTTTATATATTTGGTACCAAATCGGGTCTGGATTTAATGCAAGGGACGGATTTAATTCTCGGGGATGGCACATTTTCGTCAGTGCCACGTCCGTTTTATCAACTTTATTCGTTGCACATAGATACAGACAGCTCAAAAGAATCCACTTCTATAATGCCGGTTTCGTTTTGCTTACTGACAAATAAACTCCAAACGACGTACCAAAAACTATTTAGTATTCTAAAAGAAAAATTCAATCTGAATATTACATTTTTTAAATGCGACTATGAAGTCGCGGTTATTAATGCGGTTAAAAAAGTATTTCCGGGCGTCCAAGTAAAAGGCTATTTTTTTCATTTAAAACAAGCTTTATTTAAAAAGGCCAAAGAAATAGGAATGCTCGAACTAACAAATGAAAACCCAAATGAATAAAATCCAACCTCGCACTGCTGCCCCAATGTTACATACCGGAGGCGTGGATAACCATAGTTCAAAAAGCACCGGAATGCGAGGAAAGTCAAAAATTTGTAATTTATAAACTACTTCACCGATCAATGGATCAAAAATAAAAAATCCGATATGTGGTGTTGTGCTCAAGAACGGCACCGCACTACCAATGCCATCGAAAGATGGCATCGAACGTTGAAGCTAAAAGTGTCAGGAGAAAAAGGTAATTTATTTTACTTTGTTAAAACATTAAAAAGTGAAGCTATATATTATAATAAAAAGTACAAAAAAGAAGTCGGTTTCGCAACAGTTAAAAGGAGGAGGACAGGAGATATATTGAAGGACAAAAAAATAGAAAAAATAATAGGTGATTTGAGACCTAATTTAACTTAATTTAAACAAAAAATAATAATTTAGAAACATGTTTGATGAAATTATCGTGGGTAAAATAAACGTGCTGGCTTAGTTTGCATACTTAAATATTGATTACAATGCAGAATTAACAAAACACGATAATACGAAACCTGAATTTAACTCACTAAGCATGTGACGAAACAATGATTTGACGAAACAAGGATCCGACGAAGCTAGGATTTGGCGTAACTAGAATTAGACGAAATAAGCATCTGACAGAACAAGTATTTTACGAAACAGGGACTTGACAATACTAGGATTTGACGTACCAAGGATTGGACAAAACTAAAGTTTGACGAAATAAGCTTTGACATGGTAAGCATTTGGTGAAATAAGGATTTGACAGGTGTCTGCGCTACCGAAATACAGTGTGTTTTTAATGTAATTATATTTAAGTTTGATTTCAAATTCTGTAATGTATTTTTTTCACCTTTTTCAAAAATTCGCGTTTTTTTTAATCACCCGTTAATAGAACAAAGCATATTGACATTAAGTACCATTTAATTCGGGAGTGTGTGTGTGAATAAAGTAGAGATTAGGTACATGTCAACCGATAACATGACAGCGGATATTCTAACTAAATGTGTTTCTGGCCCGAAGTAAAAGGATTTGTTTGAAGGATTTATATTTGTCAAATTATTCTATTAAGAGGGAGGAATAAAGTTAGACTAAGATGTTTATGGTGTTAAATGTTTTTACATGTTTTGTGTATAATGTAGAATATTTTTTCTCACACAAGAGTTTACACATTAAATTAAATTTTATGTACCGAGTACTGACAAGTATAAATGGGTTAGAGCATGTACGTAAAATATTAAGAGGGCGTATTGGAGGTTGCATATGCGTTTGCTGGCTTGTAATCATTATTACGACATATCTAACACCGATTTGAATTCTTAGTAACGGCTTGTTTATGTTTTTATACTGACTGTCACTTTAATTCATTCATTATAAGATTCACCACAAAAACAATGTGGTCATTTAGTGATTCAGACTTTTCGAGATTTGTCACAAAGCTAGTCAGCCCAACTGGCTGTAGTCAGGTCGAGATGTAACTAGTCGCAAAGCGATCTCGTCGAATTTTATATATAATCCTATCGAGTTGTGGACCTAAAGTTTCTATCCCCTCCGTGTTTGTGAGTGTACTTGCAAAATCCTTTATAAATGCGTTGCTTTAAATTATAATCATATTCTAAAGTTTGTCTTTTTTGGTTAAATAAACTCAAAAAGCAATGTCGGTAACCCTATCTGCTCAAGTACTGTCGGCCTTAGAAGAAGGTACCTCGTAATTTGGTGTCTTGTCGCTTTAACGCCTTTGACTGATTATGATGACGTAAAAAAAAGCACTAAAATTTACAGCTATTTCTAAGGCCGATCGTACCAGCCCAGCAGAATACGGTTACTACACAGGGGATAGGGGGATGTAAATAAAGTTACTTCTCAATGGGTTGATTGAAGTGCGGCAAATCTTGTTTTTACAGCCATTCTTATAGATTCTAATCGTATAAACAAAATTTAATACTAGTTGTAGACGTTTTTTTTTTGATTAAAGTAGTTTTTTCATCTTATTACATTGCAATAAGATGCAAAAGTGTACACATAAGTAATATATCTTTGACGTCGACTGTACCTTGCCACGTTTTAAGCCTGGGTAGGTTTACTGTTTTTTTTTTTTTTTTGGTAATCGCCTGAGGGGCCAAAGACAAAAGTCCTTGCTTTTGTTTGCTTAAGAAAAAGGGCAGAGGTGAAAATCCCTTCCGGAGACCTGGGAATGGAGGGCCCAGGTACTGCCGGGCTCGCACCGGCTAAAAACACCAATGCCCCTATTACCAACTAGAATTTAGACTCCCGCGGATACTACCCCAGCCAGTGCTGAAAGGCCGGAGGAGAAAGTCCTTCCTCCGTTTACTTATCCGCGGGGTTTTTAAAAAGGGGGGATAGGAATGGGGGTTGGGATGGGGGGGAGACTTATAGCTATGTGAGTCGCGGAGTGGAAATCCTGACGCATGCATGCTTACAGACTACGGGCTTCCTTTCTTTTGCCCGACAATGGAAGGGTTGGGTCGGAGATCTTTTAGGACCACTTGTGTGGCTGTTGATACCATCTTTATGGGTGGGGCTACCCTTTTTGAGGCTTTCTCTTTTGCCTGGAGATACTATTTTTGCGCGGGTCTCCTTGCGCTGCCCTCTTTTGTGACCTCTTCCGTTGCAGCTTAGCCTATACATTTCTAATGGGAGGGCCGGTGTCAATTTGACGGGGGACCTGTGAATCGCGCGCGGAACCTTACCCCAGCCAGTGCTGAAGGGCCGGGAGAGAAAGTCATTCTCCCGTTTAGGAGGCTGCAGGATTCCCCATCCCCCGTCCTACCGACACCCGTTAGGTGTTCGGGAGGTGCGTGCGTCAGGAATATATCTAACTCTAACCTTAAGTGTATGTTATACACTGAAAGTTAGAGCTAGCTCTGGGTTAACATAGATGTAATTACGTTAAAACAAAGAAAGATAAAACAGAGGTTATTAGAGGTTTGGAAGATTTTATACTGGTAATACTTATTGCATCATCCTACAAGATTAGGGGTGCGTTGGGTTGGGATTGGGATGAGGGAGAAGAAGATTGGGGGTTTAAAGGGGGATACATGTGGGAGAAGAATGTTGAACAGGATACGGCGAAGGGGGGAGGTTTGAAGGGGGGGTTACGAGTACGAAGGTTTAGGGAGGCCTGGGGGGTTGTTTCGGCGTGGGATCCTGCCCGGGTCCTGTGGCCGAAGGGTTTTCGTGGTGTCAGATTTCAGCGTAGCGTTTTACACAATAGTCCGGGCTCCGAACTATTTGTTCCTTAAACACGCTACGCGTACCACTTTTTCTATAAAACCCTTCGTGCTTTCGCGGTTGGCTTCTGTTCCCAGCAGGGCTTTCCAGCTTGAGCTATCTGGAGAAACTTTGACTCCGGTCTTTTGTTCAAGGTCGAACCTTTCCACGCCAAAACGCGGGCATTCGCAGACAATGTGCCAGATGTCCTCATCAAGGGTCGGGTCGCAGACACACGAAGGTGAATCTTTGATCTTAAAACGGTGGAGATAGGCGGCGAAGCCTCCGTGACCAGTAAACGCTTGAACCAAGAAGTTTGTGAGTTTGAGTTTCTTTAATATGCTGTTCGCGTCTCTCACAGTTGTAAAAAACTTCTTGGTTGTCGCACCTGTCCCGGATGCCCCGTAGCGAACCTGCCACTGTTCGAGCGTGTTTTGTCTTATCGACCTCTTGGCGTAGGACACCGGCACCATGTCATATTGGGGGGCGGTCTTTTTCCTAAGGGCTGCTTGCTTTGCCAGTTCGTCTGCTCTCTCGTTTCCTGGCGTTCCAACGTGAGCTCGCAGCCAATAGAACCTGAGATCGGTCCCCGTTGCTCTTGTTTGGGTTGTGGCATTTTTGATCTCTTGGACTAAGGGGTGTGTCGTGTCCGGTGATTTGAGGAGCTCCAGTGAGGATCTTGAGTCACTGAGGATGCTGACTCTCTGCGCCTTGTGTTTCCCTGCGATCTGCACTGCCCTGAGTAGAGCGTACAGTTCGGTTTGAAACACGGTGTTATAGGGCGCTAGCTTAAAGGTTGAGTGGCGGATTTCTCTTCCATTCTCCCACCATGTGAGTGCCGCTCCCGTCTGGCCCTCAATTTTACTCCCATCGGTGTAAATTTGAGGGCCTTCGAGGTCGTATCTATCGATCACGTCTTGGCTGAACTCCTCCAAGCAGACGTAGTCGATGGACACAACCCTTGACGGGTGCGGTCTCTTCAGGGCGTCAGTTTTTTCCTCAATTTCTCTTCCTGGTGGAATGTGGTCCTCACTGTAGCCCTTTTTGACCTCGTAGAGGCTTGCCGCTTCGTGAATGCGCAAATCCAGTGGGAGGGTTCCCGACAGGATCAGCGCCGATGTCAGAGAGACCGTCCTGTACGCTTTGCAAATTTTTTGGGCGAAACCACGCTGTATTGAGTCTAGCTTGTTTCGCACCATCACCTTGTTGGCAGACTTGTGCCAAGCGCTTGCTGCGTACAGGACGATCGGCTCTATCACCGCCACGTAGATGGTTTTCACTATCTCGCTATTGAGCCCCCATGACACCCTCGCCGCACGTGACAGGTAGGTTTACTGTTTTAGAAGTAATGTTCAATGCTGCCACTGGTGACCATTCTGCTGGAAGGTACTTATTCAGGGTTACTGACGGTCTGCTCTGGGTCTAATCATTTTATTACAAAATCAATCTATCTTCATGCTAATTTAACAGAACGGTTTTTGAAAAGTTACTTCATATTTTAATTATTTAAAGACTTTTCCATTAAATTTTGCAGTTTTCCCTCAAGACGACAACATGGTCCAACTTGCCTGATGTCAACCGCTGCTGACTGTAACGTTTGTCTAAGGCACTTTTGCTATCCTCGCCAAATGTAACTCATTAAATAAAAGCTTGCTTAGATTTAATAGGATAAATCGAAAATATTATGGTCGAAAATCTAATTAAAGACCCTAACCTCAACCGGCGCATTTTGGTTTAAGTGTAGGTATTTTTATCAATAAAACTTACCCTAATATTACTAATTACGCAAGTTCGCACTCATGTTTTTAAAACAAAAAAGTTAAAATAAAGAAATAATCAATATGGGAACTGTACGATTTTGGTCTTTAATTCGATTTTCAAAAATGGAATCCATATGAAAATTCCTGGGGAGACCATCCCGACCTCGGAACCTTCATAACAATAACCTTAACCCGTCAAGTGATATGTCAAAGTTGTTGTACATCAAAATTAAACTGTACGTCAAATTAATAAGTCACGTAATATCAATAAATCTGCGCACACATGTTGTGTTGATATTACGTGACTTATTAATTTGACGTACAGTTTAATTTTGATGTACAACAACTGTGACATATCACTTGACGGGTTAAGTACCATATTTCTATTCAATGATCTATGATGATATGAAGTACTATGATCCTTAAAAATAAAAACATTAAATATATATTGTTTTATTTTATAAAAATTAAAGATTTTACAAAATATTAATATTAATATCTGTGTGTGTGTGTGTGGCCTCTTCCCACTTTTTTCATGTTTCCCTGTTCTGAGAATTCTCTGGCTTGACCTTCAAAAGAAAATATTATTATAACTCTTGACAGATAATAGTCTTAAGAGGTATTGTGGTCGACGATGTCAAGCAGTCAGTGCAGAAGCGGATTATTTTATAGATTACACGAACCATTTATACATGAAAATTCGCTTCGTTATTGTAAGTTTCAAAAAAACTTCAGTAATTGCTCAATTAGATGGGATAGGTTACACAACAAGTATAAATCGAAGGCTGCAACTAACTATTTGTGGTGCTATCCACCCCTGAATTAGTTAACCCACTATTATATTGCAACTATAAATGATGACGCAATAATCCTGTAACATAATGATTGCAATTAATGCAATGCCTGGACACTGCTCATTATTGAAATTAAATAGAAACATTACAACGTCTGATGACATTAGAGAGAATGCTGGCCCTCTATGGACCAGACTAACTCAAAACAGGGCAAAATGGAAAAGAATTGGAGAGGCATATACCCAACAGTGGGCATCTAAATAAATGCTGTGGAAGAAGAAGAAGAAGAGATTACAACGTCTATCAGCACCTTAACTCTTTGGGGCATAGTGGTCGAATATTTACCACTTTGAATTAAAATTCGTTGTCAGATGCAAATTTTCGCTGACAACGAATTTTAATTCAAGTTGGTAAGAAATTCGATAATTTGACCATACCATCGAAATGCAAATATGAAGTCACGTTGAAAAATGTCTTATGTGTACCTAACCTAGCAACGAACTTGATATCTGTTAGTAAGCTGGTACAGCATGGCAATAGTGTAGATTTCAAAGAAAAAGGGTGGTTCATCTATAACAAGGAGCGTGAGTTAGTTGCAGTGGCGGATCTGACAGATGGTGTGTACAGATTAAACAAAGAATATCATCATCTGGTGCCAGCAGTGAAGTGTGGCATAGAAGGCTCGGTCACTTGAATCATCATCATCATGTCAGCCGAAAGACGTCCACTGCTGGACATAGGCCTCCCCCAAAGCTTTCCACTCAGACCGGTCTTGTGCTTTTCGCATGCACCGCGGTCTCGCGATCCTGACGAGGTTGTCACTCCATCTTGTTGGAGGCCTAACTACAGCTCGTTTTCCGGTCCGCGGACGCCACTCCAGAACCTTCTGACCCCATCGGCCATCAGTCCTGCGACCAATGTGTCCCACCCACTGCCACTTCAGTTTAGCTATTCTTAGGATAGCCCTAAGAATAGCTAAACTGAAGTGGCAGTGCGGCTGCCCTACGGTAAAAGAAAGTAATTACAGTCGAGTAAACTTTACAGGAGAGCGAAAAAACGAAACATTCTTTATTTAAAACGTATTTTTCATTGTTTCATCAGCTTTAACATTTAATAATGTGTAAAATAATTTGCTCTACCTACTGTGTAATAATTTTATGACAAATTGTTTATAATTATCTTTTAAATTAACAAAAATTGTTTTTCGGTAGTAAATTATTTAGTTAAAAATAAATGTGTCATATCAAAAACAAAGTAAAGTACATTTACTTTCTTTTTAAGTTGCGTATAAGCATATCCCTTACACAAGTTGAAATTTAAATAATGAAGTAATAGTACTTACCTTGTTTTTAGAAGTGTTAGGAGGCCATTCCAAGATTAAAATTCTTTACTAAACACAGTATTGGCGTTTGCTTTATAGAATTTTAAGATTGTCATCATGAGGGATCGGGTGGCTTACTAATAGGACCTACAGTAACATAATAATGTTACTGTAGGTACCAATTTACAATAAAAAATGATAGGCGTAAATTGTAACTTTTTTATTACATATTGCACTTAGGATAGCCCTAAGAATAGCTAAACTGAAGTGGCAGTGCGGCTGCCCTACGGTAAAAGAAAGTAATTACAGTCGAGTAAACTTTACAGGAGAGCGAAAAAACGAAACATTCTTTATTTAAAACGTATTTTTCATTGTTTCATCAGCTTTAACATTTAATAATGTGTAAAATAATTTGCTCTACCTACTGTGTAATAATTTTATGACAAATTGTTTATAATTATCTTTTAAATTAACAAAAATTGTTTTTCGGTAGTAAATTATTTAGTTAAAAATAAATGTGTCATATCAAAAACAAAGTAAAGTACATTTACTTTCTTTTTAAGTTGCGTATAAGCATATCCCTTACACAAGTTGAAATTTAAATAATGAAGTAATAGTACTTACCTTGTTTTTAGAAGTGTTAGGAGGCCATTCCAAGATTAAAATTCTTTACTAAACACAGTATTGGCGTTTGCTTTATAGAATTTTAAGATTGTCATCATGAGGGATCGGGTGGCTTACTAATAGGACCTACAGTAACATAATAATGTTACTGTAGGTACCAATTTACAATAAAAAATGATAGGCGTAAATTGTAACTTTTTTATTACATATTGCACAGTTTTTACTTCTAATTATCACATACTTTTAATTTTTAATAAAATTTTAATGGGGAGTTTCATAAAAATAGCACACCTTTTACAATTTTTAGGGTTCCGTAGCCAAATGGCAAAAAACGGAACCCTTATAGATTCGTCATGTCTGTCCGTCCGTCTGTCCGTCCGTATGTCACAGCCACTTTATTCCGTAACAATAAACTGTAAATAGATGTATTCGGTGAACCGCATTAAGATTTTCATACAAAAATAGAAAAAAAACAATAAATTTTTGGGGTTCCCCATGCTTAGAACTGAAACTCAATTATTATTTTTTCATCAAACCCATACGTGTGGGGTATCTATGGATAGGTCTTCAAAAATTATATTGAGGTTTCTAATATATATATTTTCTAAACTGAATAGTTTGCGCGAGAAACGCTTCCAAAGTGGAAAAATGTGTGTCCCCCCTAAAATAAGGGAATGATAAATGTAAAAATAATATATGATGTACATTACTATGCAAACTTCGACCGAAAATTGGTTTGAACGAGATCTAATAATTAGTTTTTTTTTAATACGTTATAAATCGTAAACCGCATTTTACCTTTCATTCAATAAACTCCAATATAATAAAGAATAAAGAAAAACATTTATTTAGATGTATAGTGGTACGGAACCCTACGTGCGCGAGTCCGACTCGCGCTTGGCCGCTTTTTTCAAATCTGCACGTGAGTTACGATCATCAATCTATTTTTCTTACTTAGAATGATGATCCCAAGATCCCAACCCCCGTGCAGATTTTTTCACAAATCTGAAGAATTTGTAAAAGGTGTGCTATTTTTTTGAAACTCCTCAAATACTATACGTAACCTCTGGCATACATGTCATGACACATGATCCTGTTTAGCTCAATGACAAAACGTAGCAACTTTGAAACGAAGATTTGAATAAAAGAAGTTTAAAAGTTTCCATCTTTAATTCGTTATAATTATGTATACAGGGTGGCACATTTAGATCAGTAAGTATGGGGAAGTCTGTAACTATAAGTGATACAAAGATCTGTTCTTAGGAACCATGTCATAGATTTTAGTGACAAGAAAAACTGCATACTTACATGGATTTAAAAAAAAACCTTGTACTCAGTTCGAGAATCGAACCAGGTCATATTGAAAAATGAAACTTACATTATTTGTATATTTTTGGATATCGATTGTGTAGGTCGTAAGCAGTAAATGTTACTAAGTACGAAACATGATATCTAAAAGAATAAAATGCATTAAATTTCATACCCTTTAGTTTAATAAAATGGGTCTTCGAATGACACCCATTTTTTATATAGCATTTTCTTTTTCAATACGACCGGGTTCGATTCCCGAACAAAGTACTTACAAGTTTTTTTAAATCTATGTATGCAGTTTTTATGTCACTAAAATCGATGACATGGTTCCTAAGAACAGATCTTTGTATCACTTATAGTTACAGACTTCCCCATACTTACTGATCTAAATGTGCCACCCTGTTTTAGAAGCTACGGGGGGGGGGGACACACATTTTTCCACTTTGGAAGCGTCTCTCGCGCAAACTAATCAGTTTAGATTTTTTTTTTATTAGAAACCTCAATATCATTTTTGAAGACCTATCCATAGATACCCCACACGTATGGGTTTGATGAAAAAAAAAATTGAGTTTCAGTTCTAAGTATGGGGAACCCCAAAAATTTATTGTTTTTTTTCTATTTTTGTATGAAAATCTTAATGCGGTTCACCGAATACATCTACTTACAAAGTTTCCATAGTAAAGCTCTTATAGTTACGGAATAAAGTGGCTGTGACATACGGACGGACAGACGGACGGACAGACATGACGAATCTATAAGGGTTCCTTTTTTTGCCATTTGGCTACGGAACCCTAAAAAGGGTACATAAGCTAAAGGACTAAAGTTAAGAATCGGTAATATATCCTTTCATCACGAAAATTAACGTATGAAAATGTATGACTAACAACTGTTAGTTTACTCGGCCAAAAAAAAAAGTAAGTGCCATTAAATTATATTTTGAAAATATTAAAATGGAGTTTAACAATTTATAAACAAAGTAAATGTTGGTTAAAAACCAATTTAATTGAAATAAAAATATAATAAGAAAGTAACTGCCAGTAAACTACTTTGTTTTTGCTTTATCATTTTGTTTACTTTGTTTTTGCGTAGACACATCGGTAAATTTGATACTTTTTTACAAAACAAAAATCAAGCAATGCTATTTAATTTCTTTTTAGCTAAATTTCAGTCCTAATATAAACATTTTTACCAAACAGAAAACGAAGTGAATCAATTTACAACAGAAAAACAAAGTAATCAACATGCAATTACTGTATTTATGCTTTGTAATTGTGTTTTGCTTTGTTTTTCGGTAGATATTTTGTACCAGTGCCTGCAATTACTGTCGTTAGCGAAACTGTATCTCTAAAACTAAAGCTCTTTTCATGATTCCGAAAATGTAGCAACATCTGTTATTGTCTAAAAGTGCCAAAAATGTAAAAACATCGATTTTGAAAAAAATGTCAGTTACTTTCTTTTTCCGTAGGGCAGCCGAGTGGGTGGGACACATTGGTCGCAGGAAGGTTACCGACATAGGTCGGTAACCTTAGTTCTACTGCGGATATCATTATTTCTGATTCTATCACGCAGAGAAACCCCGAGCATAGCCCTCTCCATAGCCCTCTGAGTGACCTTGAGGTTCCTTATGAGGCCCATTGTTAGCGTCCACGTCTCAAATCCGTAAGTCATCACTGGCAACACACACTTCGGTCTTGTCCATGTTCATTCTCAAGCTCACTCGGTCGGAAGCTCTACTGAGGTCAGCGAGGATTGCACTGAGCTTCATGGTCTCAGCCATGACTACGATATCGTCAACGAATCGAAGGTGAGTGATGTACTCACCATTTAGGTTAATCCCTCGTCCTTTCCAATCCAGAACCTTAAAAGCATCCTCCAATGCAGCGGTGAACAGCTTCGGAGAGATCACATCTCCTTGTCTGACTCCCCGCTGCAGAGGAATAGGCTTCGTGCTCTGGTCCTGTAGTCGGACGGATATAGTGGCGTTTTCGTACAGACACTTCAGCACTTCGAAATATTGGTAGTCAACTTGGCACCACTGGAGAGACTGCAGCACAGCCCATGTCTCGACCGAATCGAAGGCTTTCTCATAGTCCACAAATTCAAGGTAAAGGGGGAGGTTATACTCTTCGGTCTTCTGTATAACCTGCCGCAACGCATGTATGTGGTCTACGGTACTTTAGCCTTTTCGGAAACCGGCTTGTTCGGGAGGCTGGAAATCGTCAAACCTATGCGCGAGACGATTTGTGATGACCCTCGAAAACAGCTTGTAAACATGGCTCAGAAGTGAGATGGGTCTATAATTCTTCAGCAAAGTTTTATCACCTTTTTTGATGAAGGGAACCACCACACATCTATTCCATGCTTTCGACGTTCTCCCTTCGTGGAGGATGGAGCTGAACAGCGTCTGAAGGCCCCTAAGGATGGGTTTACCACCCACCTTCAGGAGTTCGGCTGTAATTCCATCCTCACCTGGGCTCTGCCATTATTAAGCTGTTTGAGGGCCATACTAATAACGTACAGGCTGACGTCGGGGGCTCTTCGGTATAGTGTCGGGTTAATCTAGCCCTCGGGCCTTCAGCTAGATTTCCGACGGGTGTTCGGGTCGTTGTGGGCGCTAATAGATAAATTACATTAAACAATAGTATATAAAACAATTACAATATTCAAATACCTAGGTAGCCTTATTACAAATGACGCCAGATACCCAGAATGACGTGAGATAATGGCATTTTCGTAACGAACACTTTCTGTTGGCCTTTTCTAAACTGCTTTCTGTATATTTAGCTTCTCTGGTAGCTTATTCTCACTCTCATCAATTATAATTTATAATAATTACACCGCATAACAGTATAATACTACAGCACTGTGAATTACATACTAAATACAAATAAACAAAGACAATCAAATCAATACTAGAAACATAACATATGACATGACATTATAGATAGTAGGAGAGGATTATTTAAACCCGAAAAAATGCAGGCAATGCATTCAATACAAACAACCTTCCATCCACTGGCAAATACATCACAATCAGGGGCAAACTTGACAAATGTGTTCACCAAATGCAAGGCGACGCAGGCGCCGCCAGCATTGTCATCGACGGGACGAAAAGACGTACCACCTGCATAACCAGTTCCAGACAGTCGGAATCTCCTCGCAATATACCACTAGCAAAAGTCAGCAGTGCATAATTTCGCCTTATTTCAAGAGAGTTAAGACGCGAAGCAAAAATTTCGTAGGGTACAAAAAAGGGTAGTACCCATACGTTTTTTTATATAAGAAACGCAAGAACGCCTTCTGTACTTTCTCCAAAAGCAAGACATAAGTTACCTCGTGGGGGTTCCAGACCACAGAACCTGCCTCAAGTTTGCTTCTGACTAGAGCAGTGTACAGAGTTTATATAGCACTGGTATCTGAAAAATCTGGAAAGTCATTGTTGTGTTTTGTAGTAGTTTTTAAGAATGGAACGTACTCGTAATAATTGAAATATCCTTTATTTGGTGTAACGTGTGATTTAAAAGATAACGTGTTGCCAACATATGAAAATGTTATGAAGTTTTATGACTGGTCGCGGCACAATTTGAAATATGAAAACATTACTAAAAAAGAACCAACTGACAAAGAATTGGAGATCATTGTTATTAATAAAATTCGTGAAATTTGGAATAATGCTTCTATTCCTATTGTGGAACCGAAACAAATGAAAGTTATGTTACATAGTTATTATTTAAAATGTAAAAACATCTTGAAATCTCATCCAAATATACCAAAAAATAGGTTGGAGGAATTTCGTTGCGGAGGTAAAAAATATTTGATATTGCGAGTTGCAAATGTCTAGATATTTTCAACTATACCTGTTCTAAACATAAAAAAGTACCAGTTCGGGAGCAATGCTTCTTAGTAAACCAACGAACTGTTCGAAAAATGATAATAGGGGGCTTAGACGTCGATACCACAAAATTGTCAAAGGCACTGAAAAGAAAGCTACTGTGTCAAGAGTCTCAGAGTAAGCCTCAAACAAAAATCCCCAATTTGTACAGAAGAGCCTGATAACTTCTCTGTATGTAGTGTATCTGACTTGGAAGATGGAGATTTTATTGAACAAGAGTCCCAAAGTAAAAACATCGAATCACAGAGTAATTCCGTCGCTGAAGTTAAGTATGCGTTACTGTCTCAAACGAGGGAGCGATTTGGAGTATCGATTAGGGCAGGACATGCAATTGCTTCAGCAGCTCTTCAAGCTTCCACTTCCCAAGTCATAGACAAATGTAAGTTGCAAAGAGAACGTACAAAGTCTAGAGAACAGATTGCCGCAGATCATGTCGTTATTTCAGATATACCCGCGTTGTACTTTAATGGACGTAAAGACAGAACTTTAATTATATCTGACGTAGACGGAAAAAAGTATAGGCAAAATATATTTGAAGAGTATATTTCCTTGATAAAAGAAAATGAATCAAGCTTCTTAGGTTATATTTCACCTACATCAGGAACTGCTAAATGCATAGAAAAGCTTTAGCTGACATTTTTGAAACGGAAATATACCTATGGATTCATTGATTGCGATTGGTTGTGATGGAACAAATGTAAATGTAGGCAAATATGGCGGCATTATACGATTGCTTGAAAAGAGATTAAATAAGCCCTTACAGTGGAATATTTGCTTACTGCATATGAATGAACTGCCATTAAGACATCTGTTTTAACACACTGATGGCCGCACATCGGGACCACAGACATTTGTAGGAGTTATTGGTAAACAACTGGAGAATAGCGAAACAAAACCAGTTGTCCTGTTCCAACCTATTCCTGTAGACTTACCAGATCGAAAATATTTGTACAGAATAGTGGAAGCTATTTCAACAAGCGTGTTTCCTATTAATGTAGGTTACAAATCAATAGGAAAAATGTCTCATGGCCGATGGGCCCACGCGTGCCAATATAATTCTTCGGTTGTATGTTTCAGTAGCTGCCCCATCCGCAAACCTTATTACCCACGCAACGTACATCGTCAAAGTTTACGCGATTTGGTTTCCCATAAAAACTCGTTCTAAGTGTAAAGATGGAGCACGGCACTTGTTCAAACTCATCCATCTACGTAGATATCTACCAACACATTTGAAATCAATTGTCGATCCAGTTTTTCAAATGTATTTTTTTATAACAAAGTTTTAATTAACTTCGGATGTTGTTTGTTTGTTTATTTGTAGGTTGGGTAGTAAGTTTGTTTAGCCTAAAGTTTACAAGTCAGTTTGGATCAGTAGGTATTGGTTATTTATAAGTTAAAATTTGGTACAGTTATGGTGTTTGGTGTATTATTATAATTTATTGTGATAGGTATACCTAACTAAGATTATATCCAGATCGAATACTTAGAATTGTGGAAGGCAAAAAGAGCTTATCCCCGTATTATTACGAATTGTGGTAACATTTTTATCATTATTTTTTTTAGATGTATTCGAGGCTTCATTGGCGTGCACAAAAAATTCTGGTAACAGGTCTTGTTGGTACAAATGCCAAAATGCATAAATGGTTGAGATGTAATTTTGTCAAAAAGTAAAAAATGTTCGTGCCACCAGGTCATGTTGTCTGAATATTTTAAAGGCAAAATATGCTATGGACAACATTTCTTTCAGTCAAAATGTTTACTGCATAGAATTCATTACGGCTAAATTGTCAATTTGTCTGAAAGTTTTCAGGGCAGAACACTCTGTGGCCGAAATGTACAAGACACAATTGACTAAATGTGCTCTACTTGAAATGTTTTCTCGATAGAATTCATTAGGGCTCAAGTGTCAATTTGACTGGAAGTTTTCAGCACAGAATACTCTGTGGCCAAAATGTACAAAACGCGATTAACTAAATGTGCTCTACCTAAAATGTTTTTACAATACAATTCATCCCTCTTGATCGAGTTACCTTAAACGCAAGATGCCAATAAAGGCGTCATACCTAAACATGAGAGTTGTCTAAAAGGTTGTTTGCCCTAAACGAGGGATGCCTATGAAGCAGCATGCCTGAAATGTAAAATTGACTAAGAAGCAGATTGCCTAAACTTTAATTACCTGTAAAGCAGTTTGCCTGAAATACAAGATGACTAAAAAGGCTGATTGACCTAAACGAGAGATACCGAAGAAGCAGAATGACTGTAATGTGAATTGACTAAGAAGCAGATTGCCTAAAATACAAGATGACTGAGAAGCGGATAGTTTGATAATGTGCATACACTGGAAAATTGCTAGCGAAGAAGAGAATAACGGCCACTGGGGCATATTTCATTAAAACCTATTAGATTCATAGATCATATAATCTGTATAGAAAAGTAATAATAACATGAGACTAATGCCGGAACCACACTTCGCTATGCGTTGCGGCATCCACACTTCGTGTCGGTGTGCCAAACTTGGTGCCTGTTCGGCTTATTCGTGTCCTTTGAAGTGTGTCAAAAACCGACAGGTGGACGGATAGGCGTATTTGCTATTCGCGCTTATGCGTTATGCGGGCAAATATAGCAAATATAGACGAATTAACCCTCCACACTTCGTCGTAATGCTACCCTGTTGGTTTTTGGAGTTAATGCGCTGAATTCGCCTTGAAATGCTGCGTTAGAAACTATAATTTCATAATACATAATTGGGCTCAAAAAATAAAAGACATTTTTATTTATCTAATAAAACAAGTAATATATATACAGGTTAACTTAAAACGAATACACTCTTATCTTAGGAAAAACAAAAAGCCATTGTACTTAATTAATGACGAGATTGCCTAACTATTTTTTTAATTCAAAGCTTTTATTTGTCTCCTAATCTTACATATGTTCGTTAGAAATTCAAAGTGAGTTGTAGTGTGATCTTCTAACTTTTTCAGTTCCTTCTTGTACCTAGAGTTAAACAAAACATCGACCTTATTTCTGTTACATCGATTAAAAATTGAACATTTTAATTTTCTGTCTTGCCATTTGGCCTCCCGCAATAATTTTTGAAGGAAATTTATGAAGGTCGAATTTGGTGGCACGCGGCCATTAATCCTTCTATGCCACCCTTCTAAGCCGTTGTTGGTCCTGTGAGTTTCATTAGCACAACTTAACATATCTGGGGCTAACTTTAACCACTGCTTCTCGAAGTATCGCTGGAATTGTTTCATGTTTTCTGTATTAACAAGTTTTTGTACTATACAATTCCAGGCATCGGGTATATATTCTGCAGGCAGAAGTGGTAAATTGGCAGTCTTACTTGTCAACTCTCGTCCTGCCTTTGTCACAGTCAGATTGTGTTTTTCTGAATTTTTCCAAACCGCTTTGGAGTAATGATAAAAACATCCGGTTACAGACACATTAGGAAAAACCATTTTAATCGCTTGGATCTGTGCCAATTCATAATCACATTTAAATAGTTTTATTTCTAAATTTAGGTGCATTTTGACTAGATCAAAAAATCTTTCATAAGTCTCTTGTGACTTGTTAGGGAGAAGTCCGTATATAACGGGGACAACATTAACCGTCTCATCATCGCTCTCCACATCGATGTGGAGAGTATACAGTTGGTAAAAGATTTTCGGCACTCTTTTGAAAGTTCCATCGCCGAAGAACTGTAACGGCTTACTGATATTATTTTCAAGGTATTTTCTGCTAAACGTCGTGGAAAATATTAACATTTTATTGTTATCTTCGCCATTGTCACAGACCAGGAAGTGGTTGCTAAAAATGTCTGGTACTTGTACCTCGTTTAGGTTTTTGAATTCTGTTTTCACAGTGTTTAAATATTTTCTTCTTGCTCTTAATAAGCTATCCTTTTTAGAGTTAAAAATTGGCAGTACCGAAAATTCCTCATCATCTTTCATCTCCTCGGTGAATTCATGTTCAGCAAAAACCTTTTCAAAAATTTGTTGGACAGGTTTGAAGTTCTTTGTAACTTTCTCTTTACACTTTTCCATCAGTACCAATACCTCATTTTTTGTATTATTTTCTTCACAAGTATGTGTGCTCTGCTCCAAAACTTCATCTTTTGCGTTATTCATTTTTAGGGACGCACTACATTCGTTCCGGTTTGAACATCTCCACGAAGACGAACCATCTTGATTTTTATAATTAAGAGTGTACCGTCTACCAGAAAAGAGTAACGTGGATCCACCTTTATTATTTTTTATGAAATTAAACCCAGGAGGTCCTTTTTTCTTTTCTTTTTCAGACATTATTAAATTTAAATAACGTTATTTAATGGTTTATCCTGAGACCAAGAAAGATTTAAGTAGCAAATAATTTGATCTGAACATCGAATGATTGACAGAGAAAATTCTTGGCTGTCAACACATAATAGATAATTTTAATTTCAAGTGGCCAGTACTTACGTACACTATTATAATGAGATAATGACGGAAAAGTTTTCAAGTAACTTATCTTGTACTAAGGTCAATGTGGGTAAGACCGGTATCAAAATGGTGACAAAGCGATAACAGATAAACTACGATATTGTTATAACCGTCAGGAATAGAGCGCCTGCACACTAGGTTGTGATTACTTACTTACCCCCTAACTAATAAACGTTGAGTAACGGTTGTATAGCTATACAATGTTTTGTCATTATCTGTCAAATTCAAATGTCACAATGCCAGATAAGGACAAAACATTGTACAGCTAAACCACCGTTACTCAACGTTTATTAGTAAGGGGTTAAGATTGTAAAATAGACAAGGGAATGGCAAACCAAGTTATTTCTCTCAAGACAGTTGATGTCTGTGTTTCATTCTACACAATGACACCGACAAGAGCTTAGCTCTTAAATATCAAGAAGAAAGAAGACCGGTATCATAGTTAGAGAGCCTCGATGTAGTGGACAGTGATGGCACCAGTTTTAGGCTCAACGCCAAATAGCTTAGCGGTAGGACGAGGGCGGCTTTGGTGTTACTTGCTTTGTAGGCATTTAACCACTTAGGCATTTTGCCTTGTAGGCATTTTAGCATTTAGGCATACTACTTTGTAGGCATTTAACTATTTAGGCATCCTGCTTTGTAGGCATTTAACCATTTAGGCATCCTGCTTTGTAGGCATCGACTTTAGGCAATCTGCTTCTTAGTCAATTTTACATTTCAGGCATGCTGCTTCATAGGCATCCCTCGTTTAGGGCAAACAACCTTTTAGACAACTCTCATGTTTAGGTATGACGCCTTTATTGGCATCTTGCGTTTAAGGTAACTCGATCAAGAGGGCAATTCATTATGTTGTTTATTTATTTTCATCACACTTGCTTGTAAATAGTGTCCTAACATGCTAGAAAAATCGACAGTAAATCCAAAATAAATCAGTGCCATTTATACCATCAATGGTAGGTACTTCCCAATGGTACAGGTGGTCCGGCGGGGATTTTTTTGTCTTTGGCCTATTAAAATAGGTGAACATTTAAGACATTTAAGGCATCTTAATTGTTGCTCGAGTATTCAGAGTAACTTGAATTGTTTTAATATTATCAAAGTTACTGTACTTTTCATAAAAACTGAAGAATAATAACAAAACATTGTTAAATTATGTTTATTATTTCGTTAACATTGGTAACACAATCTCGACCCTTACGAGGATAATTAAAAATAAAGAAAAATGCTACATGCTTGAAACGTTTGTCTATGGGGTAAACAAAAAATAACATTCTTAGTTAAATCGATTACGTATCTGCACTATACATTTCAAAAACTGGATACGCGAAATTTCTTCATTTCCTAATTGGGTCAATAATCTTCTGTATTTGTTTTCAAAAATGATGTCCGATTTTCTTCTTCTCTGTTTTTCAAAAACAGAGTTCGTAATACGCGAATTTTGATATTTCGCTTCTTTCCTTAACAAGTCAATAAATGTAAATAAATTGCACTTGGAACACATTCTCTTTTTTAATCGGCGATGCCAAACCTCCACACTATTGCTGGTACGGTGTCGCTGGTTACAAGTACTGACTTCTAATAGCAGATTTTCCGATAGCCACTGCCTCGTAAAATATGTTTCAAATGCTTCTATTGCTGCAGTTTTTGGCGAAACATTATTGATAACTTCTGTCCACCCTGCATTAAATGCATTCGCCGGAAGGAGGGGTAAGTAAGATGTAAGTTTTATGAGGTTTTTGCCATCTTGACTCGTATCTTATTTTAGTTGTTTGCCTTTTTTCCAAATTGCCCTATTGTAGTGAAAGAAACATCCTGATATGTCGCACTCTGGATATACTGCATTTACTCCATTTATTTGGGCTCTTTCGAAATCGCATTTATATTTTTGTATTGTGACATTTAGCTCGTCTCGGAGGAAACTAAATAGACGCACGTATGTTTCTGTCGTTTTGTTAGGCAGCAATGCGTATATTACAGGCACTAAGTACGTTTATCTCCTCACTTGTACTGTAATAATCTAAATGAATTGTAAATAACTGGTGAAAAGGATCAGGTGCCAACGCAAAAGTTCCGTCACCAAAAATCGTTTGATGATTTGCACAAGCATTCAATATCTTCAGAGCCATTTTGGTTCCGAACACTAAAATTTTATCTTCAACGCCATCCTCCCACAACAGAAAGTTGTCCTTTAATATCGTAGGCAACTCTACTTCTTCCAGTTTTTTAAACATTTTTGCATTTACTTGTAGAATTTTTTTTCTTGCTCTATAAAGCGACCGCCTTTTCATTTCAAATGTTGGCTTCATACAAGTATCAGAATTGTCATCATCAATTTGATTGGCTAAGAAATTGAAATTTGCCGTAGAAGATGGCGAACATGTATGCTGACTTTGTCTTAATACATGAATTGTATCTTCACTTATTGTAAGAGACGCTCCGCTTAAATCCCGATTTACGCATTTCCACAGAGTTGTTCCACTTTTATTAGTATTACTAAAATTAAATCGATGCAAAACATATAAAGCACTCCTTTTTCCTTTTTGGTTTTCACGATAAATCAACTCGTGCTCGTCCATTGTACCGAGAATTATGACACAGAAAAAAAAGAACATCATCGTTATTTCGTTTTCTTTCAAGTGGTATATTTTCCATTGTCTAGTTTTAAGGAGTTTCTATCATTCACACTTAGGGGAAGATGGGGTGGCTTCGTACACAGGGAGCATTCGTACAGTGGTCATATCTTGACTATCCAACATGCTGAAGCGTTCATATTTGTATGCGTCACTGCCGCTCATATGCATAGGCTACTCTTAAAAAGTGATGGCAGTGCGGCAGCAGATTTCGCCGGAAATAATTAATATGTGTTTTTGCGACCCGAAAGTAATTTTTGGTTCTCCTTTGAATGCGTTCGTCTCTAATAAGTTTTACTCTTGAAAAAATATTTTTATATAGGCAGTTTGTAATTAGATATCAAGAATATTTATAATTACAAAACCAGGTGAGTAACATATATTATGCATGAAAGGTGACTGAAATAGGTGAGATAGCTGAAAATCCAATGAATCCTGGGAAAAAACGAATAGTGTACGAAGCCACCCCGTCTTCCCCTACGATCAATTTAAAGAGCAATGATAAACATAAAGTGTCATTAGTCAAAAACATAACGAAGTAAACCTACTTTTTAACAACCTCTACAAAAATGCTTGATATTAGCACATATTGTCAACGGGACTTTTTAGACACCTCGGTTTCTCATTTGTGCATTATATCATGTTTACATTTACATACTTTTTGACAGTTCTACATTTTAACCCATTGATCATTCCGGCACTTGTAACAACATAACCCATTACCATTTTGTCGTTTTTTCTTACAAACATGTTGACATTAATATACTTTTTGACTTTTGTACAATTTGACAAAGGGATTTTTGAACTCATTGAGTATTTTGAAATTTTGACCATTTATCTTTTTGTACGTTTTATCCCTCATACAATTAGGTTCTTAAGTTTTTGTGACATTTAATTGTTTTGTCTTTTGTTCATTATAACATGTTTACATTTAGGTACTTTTCGCCCGTTGTACATTTTGATAATGAGACATTTTGAACCTGTTACCAAAATTCCGGACTTATGCGATAAAAAAAATAGAGAACAGAATGAACAAAAAGAAACGGATCCACCTGAAATGACCGTGCATCATTCACCTGTCCCTGAACTATCCGTGCAACATGCACCCATCCCTGAAATATGCGTGCAACATACACCCATCCCTGAAATACCCGTGCAATATGCACCCATCCCTGAAACTTCAATCTATGCTGATACATGGTCTGTAATCGAAAATGACGAATTTTATTTTTTAAATCTATCTGCTCTACAAGGTATTGATAACTCGTTCATTGTTGAAAATATAACTGAAATTAACCCAGATAACCGAAACGAACTCTCAACGCCCACCCCAAATAACGATACATTGACCAACAATTTAACAATGCTCTTACCTAATAATAAAATGTCTGTAACACCGGACAAAAAACTTTACCTGAGGACTACCGTCAGTATTATGATAATATGCCTCATGACTAAATATAATAATATGGAGACTGAATATAATTATTGAGACTGAAAAATACATAGTAATATTCCTAAATACCCTGTACCTATCTTATACGTGATTCAATTTAGAAAAGCTATTTTAATGTTGCTTATAATATTAGTAGGAAAACTAAGATTATGATTCTAACTATGTACCTAATGTCAATAATTTAAATAAAGAAAAGAATTTTATATTAGCTATTGTTAGTTGAAAAACTATGATTATGGTCTTAACTATCTAAGTACCACTTTATGTGGTTTAAATTAAGAAAGGCTATTTCATGTTGGCTAATGTTGGTAGAAAATCTATTGTACTTAAATGTGATTTAAGAAAAACTATTTTAATGTTACTTAATAATGCCAGAAGTAAAACTGTAATTGTGATTCTATCCACGTAGGTTCCTAATGTTGTTTAAAATAGAAAGCTATTTTATGTTATTGAATTATAGTGGAAAAACTGTAATTTTGAGAACTTACTATTTTTTGAGAGATTTTTGTATCCTTTTTATTGCCTATAAGAATTTTGGCAATAATATAACGTTTTTAAATATTATGTGTGAATAACATATAAGTACTTAATTAAACCAACAGAATATACTTTTTATTAATATTTTATTCCTATTATTTAGTCAATTATGTAATAAAAATGAAACACCAATAAAAAGTAACAAAAAAGTTAGAAAACATGTTATTTTATTATTATTTTATAGAACGTTTTAATTTTGTTACTGATATGTCTAAGATAATTACCTGATTTGTGGAAGAAATAAATATTTTTTTGTTTTTAAGTAAAACAGCTAAGTCCGTTATTAACACCGTAATTTGATGAATAAAACCTGCTAAGTCTCAAAAGTGTTATTAAATAAATACGTGATGTATTTAGTACATTTTATTTTATTTAGTAAAATATAAAATAAAAAAACACACTTAACTGTATTTAAAACATTCCTCACATCTAAGTTTTTTTTTTTTTTATAATGTTTCTTGTCTCTCCTTTAAAGTTACCAAATATGGAATTAGCAGGTATGCACTCTAAGCCGACGATATTCAGAACTCAAAGATTTTTTAATAGTACATTATGATACAAGTGTGCTAAGTTGACCATTGTATACAAGGCGCTATTGTGTGCGCACGAGCGGTAGCGAGTGCGCCACAAGAAAGCCGCGTATATTATGGTCACAGGCACACGTGTTACATACGACGTTTTTCAACACACTTGCGAAAAAAAAACAAGACTTCATTTAGCCAAATTTTAATTAATTATTAAAACAGTTGGTAAAATTAAAATTTCTTCATTTTATTTACTTAAAGAAGACATTTTCGTTAATATTAAACTTCACAATAATTAATCCAAACTAAAGATACGAAGACGTCACAGCCGTCAATTATTTACGAAAAATGGCGGCTGGCGCGTTGTTTTTTTTTCTTTCCGCGATACCGATGCGCGCTCAAGGCTAAGGCGCGAACGAGATCGGCCAACCGCCAAATTTAAAATGTAATAATTCATGTTTAAAATACAAATGACAGAAAAATTTAAATGATTTTAATGAAATTGAGTTATTTTTTAGTAATAAAGCTGATTTCACCAATTTATTGAAATAAATATGTAGATAATGTTATTTGCGGCATTAAAACTGTTTGTTGCTAAGAAAAAAAAAGGTATAACCCGACTAAATTATATCGCTTCTTCTTCGTACTTACAACTTGGTACTAGGCTACAAAGGTAAATTGTTTGGGTTAATAAACTAAAGGCACTTGTGCGTAATATACTGAAAAAGCACGCGTGTTTAATATCTAGGTTTATGAGCCAAAAATCGGTGGAATAAAAAGGTCGTTTTGAGCAAGTGTGTTGAAAATACTATTTACTGTCATCCTTTAGCACCTTTTTACAACTGTGCCCGATGAAAAAATAGAAAAAAAAATACCCCATACAAGAGTGATCCACCCTATAATACGTGCAATAGAAGATTGAAATGGATTAAAATGTACGCCAAATTGCACCGATTACACCTTTTTTCCCTGGTTAGTTATGACCATCTAAAGTAATACACACCTTGCCCCGTATACGGGACTTATGTCCCCTTTTAGTACCTGGATACGAAACGAGACTTATTATTACCATTTCGTAGCCGGCTTTCGGAGCCAGCTACCGTATGCGAATTCAAAACTCCGTTTAATATCTTGATCTGCAATAATAAAACTTAATATCTTTTATGTATTTATTACAAAAAACCTTTATTCAATATTAAAAACTAACTACTAAAACACAATACAAATGGACTTGAAATTTCGATACAATGACCAGTTGTTCATTGTGTAAGATTTTTAAAATTTCCGAAAAACTTGGATGATTTCTACCAACGAACCGATTAATTTTTGAATGCCAGCTTTCTAAATTATTAACCGTCCTAAATATTTCTCCTTCGCAGCACCACACCTTCATAAATTAGTCGTTTTACATAAACCGTTTAAAAAAATATAAGTTAAATTTATTTATCTCCGTTCTTGCCTTAGTTCTGGTAAATATATATTGGAACCCTTCATAGACTAACAAGGCTAACGAAACACACCGTGCTACATGTCTTCGGTCTAATCTTTACTTTAGTTACAGCTGTCTTGCTTATTTCCAAAGATTTTTATTTAGGTGAAACCTGCTGCTGAAAGCCTGTAAAAACAATACGTGGAAATATATTAGTGAATGCTTTCATTGCAGAACTCTCGAAGTCTAAAGTTATTTTAATGGGATTCCAAATCCGGCATTTGCGATTTTATTAATTTCATTCGTTTTTACAATTTTTACATCCTTGTTATGTAAAAGTGCGCTAATATATGGGGTAATACATTGCGTTTGTTCATTTAAGCCATGCAAACTGTAAACTTGTGAAAATGGAGGAGGACAAAGCTTGAACGTACCATCTGCAAAGAAACGTTGAAATTTGCTTATCTGGCTTTTTATATCTCTTTTAGCAAACAATGATTCCCTTGACCCATCGCAGTTATAGTCAGCGAGTAGGAAGTCGGCAAACTGCCTTGGTATTTGGCATTCTTCAGGCGTACAACATTTTAATTTTAATACTGCCGTCCAACGGCAGAACGCTGCAACTCGAGTTACAGCGTTTTGTGTTAACTTGCATCAAACGATTCCTCATGAGTGCTTCTATCATACCTACTAGAGAACTTTTAAATATATGTTTTAGTTTAGGCTGTAGAAATATGTCAAAACGCGGCAACTCTGCATAAAACTAACCAAAACACCATGACTGCAGCAATTGCGATGTTTTATATCAAAACCGTTAATGCCGACTGATCATAACACAACACTGCAAGTACTAAATAGCCACTACCTCGGAACAAGGAACGGACAAGTATGAACGCGTCGTCTCCACTTGCAGCGTTTTGCTTAATATAAGTGCTGCATCACCGTCAATTCAAAACGCAGCAACAGAGTGAAAAAGAGACAGTTAGATTGACTTTAAAATCTTTCAGAATGTGATAGATAGCATATTAAATTTAATCCAGTTTCGTTTCCAAAAATCAAATTAGAAACATTACACACCTTGTTGTTATTTGTTTCCTAGTCGTTCGATAAACGGTAACGTTTGCGGGCCTTTCGTGGATCATTATCATAATAAATATGGAATTGATTTTTTATTAATAATATAATGACAAATGACAGTGAGTGTTTATAATGGCAAGAAACCAAAGAAGTTTACGTTTAATCCAGCTGGTAACGGATTCACACAAAAAGGTAGGTAACAATTGGTTTATGTTTTAGTAGGTATATACAGGGTCGAAAGGGACGACGGCGAAATTGAGTGATTATGTATCTTTAGTAGGTACTTTATTTTTTTGAGAGGGTGTATGTACGTTTGTCTTAACACATCATAGACTACCTTTTATAATACCTTCCCTTTGGGAACTTAATTTTACGCAGACGAAAACGTGGACAGAAGTTTGCATTATAAATGCAATAGATTATGAGGATGAATGTATGTGTGTATGTGTGTTTGTGAATCTTTAACGCAAGAACTACTGAACGGTATTTGATGAAATTTGGAATGGAGTTAGTTTATAACTTGGATTAAAGTAAATTTTACGCGTACGAAGTAGTGGGACGACGGTATAATATGACATAACGTATAATATAATAATTTTTAAATTAACTAAAACACTGCAAGTATAGTTGTAATCTTTTTTATTGTCGTTTAAAAAGAGAAAAGCAAGATGAGAAAAGGCCAAAACAACATAAGTAGTTCATAAACACGGCATAACGCTTTAATTTACAGCTTGGAGCGTTTTGCCCAGCCCTTGATGCGTTGGTTTTATAATAGCTCTTGTGGCAAAACACTTTATCGCATATATTATATTAATGATATTCATTAATAATTATTTGACTATTCGGCTATATAGAAGGAATAAATACACACAAATTACAAAAACAACCAATACTTGGAACTAATAGATAATAGGTGATTTCTAGCGTGAAACATAGAATCCTTTAAACGCGTTTTTCTCAAAACTAGGGTTTTTGACTTGCAGCGTTCTGCCGTTGGACGGCAGAATACTTATTGATACTATTGAATTTCGGAAGTTGGTCGGGGAAATGAATATCTTCTTTCTGAATATTCATTCATTTCAGTATACTTGTTTTGGATCTGTTCGTAATTGTTTGCGCATCGTTTTTTTAAACTAGCGGTCTCTTTTGTTACGACTTCTTTTGCAATATTTGTTGTACATTTAGATAAATGATCTTTACTTTTTATAATACCTTTCGGTCAGAGTCCAGTGTAATATTTCCTTTACACGCTGGTGTACTACCACAAATCCACAAAGATTGGCAGTTTTTAGTCACCTTCTTCGGCCATTAATTAACAGTATTTCTTCTTCACTTAGAAGTAATAAACTGTAATTTATTTAAATTATCTTCTAACGCAATTGACGACCACCAGTGAGTGCATTGTTATAGTGTCTTCAGTAATAAATTCAAGAAGAAAGTGAAAATTATATTATCAATCGGGCACTTCTGATATTAGGATATAGATGAATTATCGAGAACATGGAATTGCATTTGTAGTGGTTGTACCGTTTGCAATAAAAGGAGAATAATTTTATCTTAATTTAATAAAATTCAATACCCTTAAGTAATGGAATAAGTAGTAGTCCTCTTTGCTTTTAGCCGCTATCATATTCTTCATCTGAGCTGTTACAAGTATTCATAATAAGATTGTCTGAAATTCGATCCATTTCCCCTTACTCACATCGATATTTATTTTCTTCACTTTCGACATGGCGACAAATATTTTCCCAGTCCTCAGCAGTAATAGTATTCATTCGTTCAGTTGCTAAACTCATAATGCCTTGCATATTTAAAGCAACGTTTCTTTTCGCTACATAATTATCCTTTTACCATGGACCAAATATTTTCGATCGGATTGAATGTCGGGTGATACGGTGGCAATCGTAAAACGGAGTGGCCATGTGCTTTTAAAATTGCATCTATGTGGTACTCACGAAACCGCTCTTTATTTTGTTTAATTAAATCATACAAACTGGTTTTGTACATCAACGGGTTATATGAAATGTTATGTTCTGTCAACCAATCCATCATTTCTTGTTTAAGAGAATTTGACGTTGGAGCACGATTCAAAAGTTTGTTGTGATAGGACGCATTATCTACGATAAGTACGCTATTCGGTTCAAGGTTCGGTATTAATTTTTCTTTTAACCATTTTTCGTAGTTGACAAAGTTCATCTGGTCATGGTAATCTCCCGTTTTTTGGTATGCCTTAAACATTAACAAAGCGTTGGGAATAAAATCATATTTTCCTCTTGCGTGCACTATTATTAACCGCTGGCCTGTACTAATTTGTTTTTTTACACCAAATTCTATTCCATCGGTCCAAGCCTCTCCGGACACATGTGAAGTGTAGATGTCATCAGTATTAACTAGTGGTCTATCTTTAGACCGATATTCCGCAATTTTGGTAAGGTAATTTATTCTTAGCAGTCGTATGTTGTGTCTTTCCATTAATATTTTTCGGTTGTCCTCGGTCTTTTTCCATTTAACCAATAACCAACTTCAATATATCGGATTTTAACACAGAGTAGAGTGCCTTTAAGGTTGGAAATTGCTTACGGGACGGATGAAAATTGTATATAGTTCTCCGGATGACTTCCTGATCAAAATCGTCTACTGCTGATGACGGACAAGTACGTAACTTTTTATTTCTCGGGGACGTGAATTTCTTTGTTGATGCGAATTTGTCACTATTGCTCTCAGACACAATGTTATAAACAGAAAGACAAACACCTGTAGCTTTTTCAACTAACTGGGCAGCGGTGTAAGGGGAATTTAATTTTTTCTTCAGTTCAGGTTCAAAATATTTATAACAGTTAAAAAAAAATTGCCTACTTTGACTCTCAATCGGACCAAAATTACTCACTGCCATACTTTTTGAAAATTATGTAACGTACACTTAGTCGTACGGGCTGATACAAAATTATTCTGATAATTGTGAGAATACAATAAAATCAGACGTAAAAATGATTATATGCACAACGTAAATAATATTCACAATTTGACACTGACATTATTTTTGTATTTACTTCTTCTATTTATAACAAACCTCTTTTTATGCTAATAGTACGAGAAAATAGAAAATTAAAATAAAGAATAACATACAATACCTACTACTACATATGCAATTCCATGCTCTCGTTAATTCATCTATAGAATGACAGCGTTGACACCTCACATCAATCAAATGTTTTATCTTTTATTGCGATGTGTATATTTAACTTCAAACAGGTTAAATTATAGGAGACCGTTGAATACGTTCGGCGATGAGTAAACTACAAGTTGTAACTCGCTTGCCACCGCCTCTATACCTGCTGTCTTAGAACCAGCTGGTATGATCAGAGACGATGATAAACGCCCCGACGGAGCTACATTGGTGCCGTGGAAGCTTGGTAGGGCTCTGGTGTGGGACGCAACTTGTGTCGATACTTTTGCCCTATCACACATACAAGCAACCCGAAATCAGGCCGGCGCAGCAGCTGCTCAGGCCCAGACCCTCAAGTGTCGCAAATATTCGTCATTAATTAATGATTACGAATTCGCGGCGCTTGCAGTGGAGACTCTGGGACCTTGGTCTGCTGACATGGAACTTTTTATAAAGATCCTGTCTGCCAAGCTTATCGACGCCTCCGGGGATCCCAGAGGTGGCGCTTACCTCTCCCGAAGGATAGGTTTAACTATCCAGAGAGGTAACGCAGCCAGCGTCATGGGTACAATGCCGCGAACATAAGTATATAAAAAAATATTAAGATCGAGCTAAGCTAAAATAAATAAAAATGTTGTAACATAAATATATGTTTCAATAAAAATAAACGTTAAAATTTTGAGAGGTCAAATCTTTATCTCTAGTTCCCGTTTCGTATCCAGCTACTAAACGGGATTTTGAATTCCCATGTGGTAGCTGGCTCCGACAGTCGGATACGAAATGGTAATAATAAGTCGCGTTTCATATCCAGTTACTAAACGGGACTTTAAATTCCCATACGGTATCTGGCTCCGAAAGTCGGGTACGAAATAGGTCGGGGCAAAAGTATTTTCGTATTTTGAATGTGTTATTAGTTATTAAACCTCTCTGGCTGTACTGAATGTAACTGGCTGGTTTTAATACCATTAAATGGTGACATTCTGAAGATGCAATAAAAAAAAATAGTTCCCGCCGTTTTTCAATTGTTTTTCAAGCAAGCAAAATGAACGTATGTGCGGAAGAAATTCGTTACATTTTAAAGTTTTATTACAAAAAAGGTAAAAATGCGACGAACGCAGCGAATAAAATTTGTGCGGTTTACGGACCTAATGCGGTATCAATAAGATTAGCACAAATGTGGTTTAAGCGTTTCAAATCTGGAAATTTTAGTGTGAAAGATGAGGTTCGCTCTGGACGCCCTGTCACAGATAAAATCAGTGCCATCTTTGAAAAAGTGGAGCAAGATCGACATATAAGTAGCTACGACATTGCTGAAGAACAGGATGTTGATCATAAAACAGTTTTACGTCATTTACTAAAGTCTGGATACAAGAAAAAGCTTAACATTTGTGTTGCGGACTCTTTGTATTTCTTTACGCTTTTCTTTTTATATGACATTGTTGCTATGGTTTGTTATATTGATTTTTGGTTTTTTGATGATGTCAAGTAGTGAATTGGAATAAACGGATAAACGGTAATGTTTTATTTATATTTTAATTCATGATTTTCATTGCAGCAGCTATCGTTCGTTTCATTGGTCCTTCTCCCTACATTTTCCAGCGTCGTTTGAACTATCACCTAGGTATTTCATTTCTCAGCCACTTCATTAGTATTTTTTACAAATTTTTCACTCGACATTTCACACGTTGTTAGTATAAGTATAGTATAACATTACCATCTGATAATGAAAACTCGGACTAAGAAAAATCCCAAGTCGACTACCGATGTCAATAATCCCTTACCTGAATGTAGTGCACAGGGCAGTCAGGCTCCTAGCGAGCGTGCCGCTCTCACCATATCTTCTAGGTCTTCCGCTACCATAAAAGCGCAAAAGGCCGCGGTCGAGGCGCTTGCCCTGCGCCGCCGGCTGGAGCGTGAACAAGAACTCGCCGACCGGGAGCGCGAGCGTGAACAAGAACTCGCCGACCGGGAGCGCGAGCGTGAGCGGGAACTGGCAGCGCTACGGCAGCAGGTAGAGGAGAGCGAGCTGCAGGCCGAGCTTGCAGCCATCGACGCCGACGTCAGTGGCAGCCATGCGGGAAGCCGCATAAGCCACCATAGTTCGAGGTTATCCGTAGATAGGACCCAAAAATGGGTCCAAGACCAATTCACCACTGAAATTAATAAAGGCACTTTCGCAGTAGGATGTGTACAACACCTTTCTGTTCCATCCCCGAGCCGCTTGGTACTACCGGCGACTGACGCTCGGTCAACTGCACCCTATATTAATCCTTTGACCCATCATCACAACGGTATCAAACCCTCCGAGGCGGTTGGCATCACGACCCCGCTCGTCCCCACGGAGTTAAACAATCATCTTTTAAAAGCTGTAGCCGATACCGCTGCAGCAGCCAAGGCTCTCGCTTTTGCCCCCAATGTCAAGAAATTAGAATTATTTCCTTTCTCTGGTAACGTCTTGCAATGGTTACAATTTAAACGCATTTACGATGTCACCAAAGATAACTTTTCTCCTTTAGAAAATATGAACCGCCTTCAAAACGCAGTGCGTGGTGCGGCGCGCGAGGCCGTGGCGGCGCTGCTGATGTCGGCGGAGGACCCGGAGGAGGTCGTGCGCGCACTCGAAGACAACTTCGCGCGCCCCGAGCTCATCGTTCACCAGGAAGTAACGTGTTTGAAAAATCTTCCACGTTTAGGTAACGATCTTAAAGAGCTAGGAACCCTCTCAAATCGCGTACGTAACTCAATTTCTTGTATTAGATTATTGAAACAAGTAGAGTACTTATACTCCCCCGAATTATTTCACGCGGTACTTAGCAAGCTAAACCCCACAATTAAAATGCGGTGGACCGATTTCGCTATGCAAGACACGACGGGGCGCTCTAAGCTTGAAATATTGTCTGACTTTTTAAAGCGCGAGCTAGATCAACATATTCGATTTGGTTTATCACCCGAATCTAGCCCGACGCAATTAACGCAATATTTTTCTAACGATAAACAACATAAGCGTGAGAACATAAACACGGTCATGCAGTCTAAAACCGGTTTAAAAGATAGTTCTACCAAATACGAGTGTGCGTTTTGTAGGAAAGACCATAACATTAAGTCGTGTTCCGAATTCCAGTCTTTGGCTATTGACGACAGATGGCAGTGGCTTCGTGAAGCAAAAGTGTGCTACCGATGTTTAAGACGTAACTCACATCAGTGGAAAACTTGTAAAGTTAATCCGTGCGGAATCGACGGATGCTTAATACGTCATCACCCACTACTTCATAAGAAACCACTCGCTTCTCTGGTCAACACATTTGACACACAAACTTTAGACAGGTGCCCTGGCGCAAGTGAACACGACAATACGGTTTCGAATATTCTTAAGCCGACGGATGAAAAAGTTATCGTATCGACTACTTCTACGGACGTTGAACAAGTTAACACTATTTTAGCTCTTCGTCCTCGTGCCTACTTGAAGATTGTTCCGGTTACTGTTTCCGGGCCATCAGGATCTTGTGATGTCTATGCACTTCTCGACGACGGAAGTACTGCCACATTAATTGACTCGAGTATTGCCTCACTTATAGGAGCCACAGGGCCCCAACAGTCAATTACAGTCAATGGCATTGGTGGTCTTGAGCGTAATACCACGGTGTCATACGTCAATTTTCACATTAAAGGTAGGCACACACAGGAAACATTTTTAGTACAAAACGCCAGAGCTATGCATTCGTTATCTTTGAGACCACAAACTATTCTCCCAGACTCTATCGATTGTTTTTCTCATTTAACCGATCTTGTTGACGTATTAGTTCACGAAGATGCTACTCCGACCATTTTAATCGGAGCCGAACATTGGCATTTGTCTATTAATCGTGACGTTCGTGCTGGTAGAAGGAACGAGCGCGTAGCTTGTTTGACAGCTTTGGGCTGGACTTTATACGGCGTTGCTTCTAGCAAAACGAAACTTGTGGAATTTGTTAATCACGTCACATTTACCGAAGCATCTTCGAATGATAATTTAGAGGTTTTAATAAAAGAACACTATAAAATCGATTCTTTAGGGATTTCTAAACAAGAAACTTCACTCAATAAGCGTGATCAGCAGGCTGTCAATATTCTTGAAGCTACTTCACGGCGCCTGCCTTCAGGAAGATTTGAGGTAGGTATGCCATGGCGTGATGACATACAGCGTGTCCCTGATAGCTACGCTCAGGCAATGTCACGGTTTTTAAGCCTCGAAAGACGTATGGCTAAAGATAGTGTCTTTGCCAAAGCGTATGAAGTTTTCATGTCAAAAATGATTGACAAAGGCTACGCGGAAGAATGTGGTTCTGAGACGTACTACGCCAATAATATGAGTAGACAAATGAATAGTAATATTCGTCTTTATCTCCCACATTTTGGCGTGTACCATCCTCAGAAGCGCAAGATTCGCGTTGTACATGATGCTGCGGCAAGGAATGAAGGGGTCAGTCTGAACTCCTTATTGCTTTCTGGGCCCGATCTACTCCAACCTTTACTGAAGGTATTGTTTCGTTTCCGGGAGGGCTGTATCGCACTAACAGCTGATATCAGGGAAATGTTTCCCCAGATAAGAATCAGGGAGCAAGATAGAGATGCTCTTCGTTATCTGTGGAGACCTGAAAAAATGCAGCCAATTAAGGAGTTCAGGATGACTGCTGTCATCTTTGGTGCGTGCTGCAGTCCGTTTATAGCACAATTTATAAAAAACAAAAATGCGCATGAACACATGAGTACTTATCCAAAAGCAGTAGATGCCATTGTGTTCAATCATTATATGGATGACTATATAGACTCATTAGATAGCGTTAGTGAAGCCGCTCAGCTAGCAGCAGATATTGTCACTGTCCACAAAAGTGCATGCTTTGAGATGCGTGGTTGGATTTCCAATGAGCCTGCGGCGTTGAATCTTGTACCAGAGGAGTTACGAGCCATTCAGCCGTTGGAAATTGAACTGGCAACCACTCTTAATACTACTCGTGCTCTAGGAATTGCGTGGGACCCTACCTCAGACAACTTAGGGTTTCGCACCGGTCTATCTGAAACCATTCCTGGCTCACTTACGAAAAGAAAGGTTCTTTCACATCTCATGCGCGTGTACGATCCTTTAGGTTTATTAGGGCCCTTAGTCGTTAAGGGCCGAATACTATTTCAACAAGCGTGGAGGTTAAACATTGATTGGGACTCCGAACTACCACCAACAGAAGCATCAAAGTGGTCAGGCTGGTTCCAAGAACTTTTAACGGCCACCGTTCTCAAAATCCCACGATGGTATTCAAAGGCTAAGAACGCGGAGCCTTCGTATAAAGAGCTGCACATACTGGCTGATGCAAGTGAGTTAGCTTACGCTTGCGTTGCCTATTGGCGTTCGATTTACGCTGATGGCAGCATTGAACTCACTCTCATCACCAGCAAGGCAAGAGTTTCTCCTTTGAAACCAATTTCAATCCCGCGATTGGAACTCCAGGCTGCTTTGATTGCTTCTCGCCTCGCACTTACCATTAAGGACAGCCATCGGAAGAAACCAGTAAGTACCTTTTTTTGGACTGATTCGATGACTGTTCTCCAGTGGTTACGCAGTGACGCGCGGACTTTTAAGCCTTTTGTTGCCCATCGGTTAGGGGAAATTATGGAAAATTCCTCGATAAAAGACTGGCGATGGGTACCAACTGACTTAAACGTTGCCGATGATGCAACAAGAATGCACCCTGTTAAGCTCGACCTCAACCATAGATGGTTTATGGGACCGCCCTTTCTTTTGAGACCCCCGGAAGACTGGCCGATTGAACCTACCAGTGTCGCGCCAAGTCGTGAAGAGCGTAAAAGCTTACCGAGCGAGTTGGTGGGACTTACTTCCGTTAGCTTAGCTCTACCTTGTCCGGTCACCGCAAATTTCGCTCAATTTAGTTCCTGGTTGCGTTTACTACGCGCAACAGCTCGAGCTCATCAAGCCGCGGCTTTGTTTGGCAATGTTTTGGTAGCGTTTCGAAATTCTAAAGCAATTGGCGGGGTTTTTCGATCCCGAGTTTTTCGATCCCGCCACCCGTCAACGTCTACTACCCTAAAACCATTAAACGCCGAACTAATACAAGCCGCAGAAAGGCACATATTGCAAAAAACTCAATTAGACAGTTTTCCTGAAGAGTACAGCTGCGTCCTCAATTCCAAGCCGGTGTCATCAAGCAGGTCGCCTCATAAAACTGTCCCCTTCCCTAGGGGAAGATAAGTTACTACACTTAGCTGGAAGAATAAAGGCCGCAGAAGGCATTGATCCCGATTCTCGTTTCCCAATCTTACTGGACGGCCGTCATAAAGTTGTGAAGTTGTTGGTGGAGTCCTATCATAGGCAGGCTGGCCACGCAAATCATGAGCTAGTAATCAATGAAATTAGGCAAAGATTTTGGCTCCTAAAGCTTAGAGATACAGTTAGAGCCGTAGCAAACAGTTGCTTGTTCTGCAGATTCAGAAAGTCGGTACCATTTAATCCAGTCACAGGCGATTTGCCACCTCAAAGATTGTCCCATAATCAGCGCCCGTTTTCATATACTGGTATTGATTACTTCGGTCCTATCACCATCACTGTTGGTCGCCGCCACGAAAAACGATACGTAGCACTTCTTACTTGTTTAACGACAAGAGCTGTTCACTTAGAAATAGTACACAGTCTTTCCGCTGACTCCGCAATCATGGCGATTAGACGTTTTATGGCCAGACGTGGCAAACCAGAAACAATGTTTTCCGATAATGGAACTGCGTTTGTTGGTGCAAACCGTATTCTCAAAGAGTTCTACACCACCGATGTGCATGAGTTTGTAGCTACAAAAGGAATCAAATGGAGTTTCATCCCAGCAGCAGCGCCAAGTTTTGGAGGATGTTGGGAGCGTTTAGTGCGAACTGTCAAGGTCTGGCCGACCATTTTTGGAACCGCTGGGTACGCGAAGTCCTCCCCACCATGCAACCACGTATTCATAACCGGCAAAGAAGTGGAGATCATGTAAAGATTGGCGACGTCGTAATTATCGTCGACGAGTCCCTCCC
Source organism: Acleris sparsana (assembly GCA_923062465.1). Taxonomy (NCBI): domain Eukaryota; kingdom Metazoa; phylum Arthropoda; class Insecta; order Lepidoptera; family Tortricidae; genus Acleris; species Acleris sparsana. The sequence goes on along the minus strand of OV281285.1, from coordinate 42,919,054 downwards.
ACGAGGAACATGGCCGCGAGGACGAGTTGTTCAACTATACCCAGGAAAGGATGGCGTTACCAGGGTAGTCGACGTTGCTACAGCTGGGGGTACGCTACGCCGACCCCTCAAAAAACTGGTGAAGCTGGTCACCGAGGCAATCTCCAGTTAAATGACCAGCTCTGGCCACTTGAACCAGTTTGTGCAGTTCTGCACGAGGGGCAGGATGTTGCGGACTCTTTGTATTTCTTTACGCTTTTCTTTTTATATGACATTGTTGCTATGGTTTGTTATATTGATTTTTGGTTTTTTGATGATGTCAAGTAGTGAATTGGAATAAACGGATAAACGGTAATGTTTTATTTATATTTTAATTCATGATTTTCATTGCAGCAGCTATCGTTCGTTTCAATTTGGGTACCACATGATCTCACTGAGAGAAACCTAATGCAACGTGTTTCCATTTGTGATTCTTTGTTGAAACGTAACAATTCCGAACCATTTCTTAAACGGTTAATTACGGGTGATGAAAAATGGGTCACTTACGATACGAATGTGCGAAAAAGATCGTGGTCGAAGCACGGACAAGCCCCACAAACCGTGGCAAAGCCCTGCCTGACTCGGAACAAAGTGATGCTGTGTGTATGGTGGGATTGGAAAGGAATCGTCCACTATGAACTTTTGCCACCGGGTAAAACTATCGATTCTGACCTCTACTGTCACCAACTGATGAGGTTAAAAGGAGCCCTTGTGAAAAACCGGCCGGAGCTGGTGAACAGAAAGGGCGTAGTGTTCTATCATGATAACGCCAGACCGCACTCATCTATAACCACGCAGCAAAAATTGAGAGAGCTTGGCTGGGATGTGTTGATGCATCCTCCGTATAGTCCTGACCTTGCTCCATCATATTTCTACCTGTTTCGGTCACTTCAGAACTCTTCAGGAAGCATAAAGCTAACCTCAAAAGAACACTGTGAAAACTACCTGTCAGACTTTTTTAGTCAAAAATCTCAATATTTCTACAGCAATGGGATCATGGCACTACCCACAAGATGGCAACAAGTCATCGATCAAAACGGCACATACATATTATAAATAAATAAAAAAATATTAAAATACGAAAATACTTTTGCGCCGACCTATTAATAAGTCTCGTTTCGTATCCACCAACTATACGGGATTTTGAATTCCCATACGCTAGCTGGCTCCAAAAGTCGGCTACGAAACGGTTCGAAGGGTACGCTGCGCTGCGAACGTCGCAGAACTTTAAATCTTTTATTTTACATTGAAAATAGTCAAATTTATATTTTCTGTTAATGTTTTTAAAATCTGCATTAAAAGGGGTTTTGGACAGTATTTCTTATAAAACAAGATTAATACAAAAAAATAAAATTGGAGGGTGTGTTTGCATTTCTCTACTAAAAGTTTATTATTTTAACTAGATGAAAACCCGGCTTCGCTCGGTAAAATGTAGGCTCATATTAAATTCACAAGTAACCTATGTATCGATATTTCACCAGAAGATATTTCTCCTAAATATTATTAACCTAAATAACTATGATGTGTGAAATTAGACCTTAGAGGTCACAATGGAGAACGGAATACGAACCTGTGACACCTGTGACACGTGATGACGTGACACAAACGCCACATTAATTACATTGACATGTTTACTTCGCAACGCCATTACACAGCAATTTATTCATTTTTATATTGAAAATACTCGATAATCCGAATTTTCCTCCTATAACTTGTCAACTCGGATCGGCCAATTTTTTACGCTCTTCTATTGATGTGCCTGTCGTTCGAGCCTACCGTAGACCGGTACGAAATTATTAATATAGATTATTGCGTCATATTTTGCTACGGAACTCTAAAAAACTGGTATGGCGAATGAATTGAGCATTAGTTACCTGATAACGATACCAAACTCAAAGGTCCAAACTAATCCGCCAGAAAATAAGGAATGCCATACTGTTTCCCAACAGAAAACAGAGGAACACTCGCAGTATCGCTGTATACGCAGTACTTATTCTATAGTTGCCCAAGTGAAGCAAGACTAGACTAGATAACGGAGGGTGTTCTGCAGCAGCATTCTAAAGTGGGTGAAGTAGGTTGAAAGAATGATTCACCGCGGGCAGCGGTTGGTCTGCAGGAAGTAATAATACTATTGCATGTTCGCAACCGGTTTATTCGAACATAGCCCATGTACTGCCGTGCTTTATTTGTTTCTTATCGTCAATAAAATATAACACGCATAAGTATTACGCGTTGAATTCGATGTTGATGTTTTTATTTATTTTCCTATGTTCGGTGACTTCACGTAAGCATAATATAATCAGTGTATATTTATAAATCTCTACAGACTTCGAATTTCGTTCCCTTTTCTTTGTATTCCTTTGTTTTTTTATTTTGAATGAAATCTGTATTCATTTCATCGTAAAATGTCGATAAAATGTGACAGATTTTTAAAATTTCCGAAAAACTTGGATTTTTCGAGGAACGAACCGATTAATTTTTGAATGATTCTTCAATGTAGTAATAAACATATTCTCAAAAAAGTTTACATCCCAAGGCTTAAAAACTCTTCGTGGATTAGTAGGATCCCGAAAAATATAAGAACTGGGGTCTTCTGAATAACTTACGACAATTGCTTCTTCCGCCTTCGAGTCCAATTTCTTCTTCTGACACGAAAGTATATGGATAAGTGTTCTGCACCCGAAAACTCTTAGATGGCTGAGGTCATTTCCACGACCACACCACCTTTCGTAGGGTATTTGTCCATCTAAGGCTCGATGATGTGACCTATTCTTTAGGTAGACGGCTACTTTCAACGCATCCTCCCAGTAGGCTTTCGATAATGAGCTTTCAGCAAACAACGTCTTCGCCTTCCCTGCAATTGATCGGTACGTCATGTCAGGTACTCCCATCTGTTGTGGGCTATACGGCGTCGTCGTTTAGTTTACAATGCCCTTTGAAGAAAAATAATCATCTAACTCTTTATTGACAAACTCAGTACCGCCATCTGTCCTAAGCTCCTTAATTTTTAAATTTAATTGGTTTTCATCTAAAACTTGAAAATAACAAAATTTGTCTTTTAGCTGAGTCTTTGAATAAATAAAGTAAACAAATATCATCAACCAAAGTTAATATATACCTATTTCCCTGAAAAGAGGTTGTTGAACACGGCCCCCATAAATCAGCGTGAATTAATTCTAGTGAAGAACTTGCCCTTTTAAAAGTTACTTTTTAAAATGGTTTTCTTTTACGCATGCGATGCAATTACTTTTGTCAATTTTAGTAAACTCTACGCCTACCTCGTGATTTTTCAGTTGACCCATATCATTTGACACAAATATCGTTAATTTTAGGTTATCTTGTGATGGTTACAAGTCTAACTTAACCTGACCTACGTGAATCATATTAAGGTAACCTGAAATCCACACGGGTTCAGCAGGAAATAGGTTTCTATGAAACGAAAATTCTGCGAAGTGTTACGTTCTGTGAAATTAGTCCAAATCCCTGTCCGCCTGCCCTTTGATGCCAAAATTGGTACTTGTTCTGAGAGCCAAAGTGCACATCTTGGGTGAAAAAAATAATGTCTCACATTTTTAGTACCATCAAGAACATACAATCAACCACAGGGCGAAGTATGAAGAACAGAATCACCTGTAACGAAAAATATTATTTTTATAAAATTTGTATCCACTTTTATAAAAAAGGGGAATTGGGAGATTTGCGTACATAAAAGAGAGTAGATGCTCCCATGAAGCGATACTGTTTTCTGCCACCCTTTTGGCATGACTTTGCTCCTCTCTCCTCACAAAATAACAAGTTGATGTAGTTACGTCGGTGCATGATCCTGGCTAACCGCAACGCGGTCACTCTGTAAACTTGATTGTGGGGTAGCATCGATTTGCGGAACATGGATATTGGATACGGGCACCTTTGTATAGTTTGTGGTCATTACAAATAGGGCATTCGATGAGTATTACTCTTGACATTGTTCAATTACAATTTATTTAAATTTATGTATGATAATTGAACTACAGCTTACATTGCCGCGATTGATTTTTAAATACATTCTTATAAAATTATATGACTCATCATGATCGACCAGTCCCGTTGTAAAATTAGTCTACTAACCCCGAACCACCTTTTAATTTTTAATCACGTGCCATAACCTTAAAACTCTCACCCACTCACTCACTCACTCTCGTGCCATATTGGTTGGCTCTTGGCCTTTGCGTCGGACGAGTTTTTGATAGTTAGTCAACATGCCCCTATAGTCAACCAGCCCCCATCTCCCCTAATTTATGGTCTGTCAAAATTGACGCCATGTAATTAATAACTATGACCCATTCTTTTGTTTACCCAACGTCACAGTATTTTACGCGTAGGTGTAATAATATTGACCTGTTTGAGTTTTAACCAACTTTTGTTCAGATACTTCTTTAGGCAGAAATCTTTAGTTGTAAGTCTACTGTTCACTCACTATAATGATCTAATAATTTCTTGCCTTTGTCAAGGAATACCGGCAATGAGAATTCGGCACAGCGGACACGGTCCCGTCAAGCTCCAATTTGAAGAAAGCTGCGACTCAGTCTGCAGAGACCTGCCGCCGGATGACTTGCAACCGGTTTGCATGATGTTCAGTCGTTATAAAAAAGGATACCTCTTCTTTACAAATCAGTGCCATGCGAGGCGATCTATTTGCAAAGAAAATCTCAGTAAGTTGAATTAAAATAGTAGTTTACGTGACGGTTGCATAATGCCAATTACAACAGCATGTTGTCGCCCGAACAGTTTCAGCCACTCCTGGACAGAACTCCTGCTTTACGGCCGACAAAGAAGGAAACTTTCACGACATGTGCCTATACCTACGATGGTGGAAGCCTTTCTGTCTGCGGTGAACATCTTCAAACGTTTGACCGGATTTCTCATCTTTGTTGGCCGTAGAGCAGGAATTCTGTCCAGGAGTTGCTGAAACTGTTCGGGCGACAACATGCTGTTGGGTTTCTTCCTGATTTTGACAGTTGTCTAACGTCCGGAGCGCTTCACGAATTGGGCTTCTAAATAATTTCGCGGTCCCAAGAATTCTCCCAGACATGAAATATTTAATTTATGTAAGTCGTCTGACGCGTAGTGCAGCTCGTGGCATGAAACCAGGAACCGTAGCGCGTAGCAGCGTAGACCCGAAGTTCGTAGCAAGAAAGTTGACGTCACGTCGACAGGGCTCACGGTAGTTGTAAGTCGGGAAAACAGGAAAGCGGCGAAATGAGAAGATGATGGAGATGATGAGATTTTATACATTTTAAGAAAACGTGAGAGAAAGATTATAATGTATGAAGGATGACGAACGAAGTACAACACTGGTTAAGCATATCCCAGCAAGGGTGGATGCACTTGTGATCAAAGTGGAGAAGGGGTTTTGACACTTAGTACGTCTCAACAGAGGTGAAAGCATATAATCTAAAGAAAGAAGTAATAATATTAAATGCAAAGGAAACCACTCGTCTCGACGCGACACCCGCGTCTGACAGCACTGCCATGTCCGCTTAGCGGTCTCGTAGAGGCGTGCGTCTGTGTGAGTACGTCGTTTCGAACGTTTATTCATAGTTTCTTTACTGCTCTATATTATAGACTGTGGTATGGGTTTAATATAAACAACAACTGAACGCTGGCAAGAATCATGTCGCATTGCTATTGTGTAAGTATACCTACTTGACCCTGGCTTGGATATATTTCATGTACCTGTTAGGCACCAGATAGGCAATTTCTAGGAGACCGGTCATTTATTTAACCTTGTTCAGTGGGTCAAAATGATACACAATACTATACAATACAATACAAAACACTTTATTGTACACCAAACAAAAACATAACAGAGAGACAGCACAATTAAAAATAATACAGGTAAACAACAGGCGGTCTTATCCCTGATCAGCGATCTCTTCCAGACAACCTTAGTAGGGGCAAGGTGTCAAGTTAAAATATTTTACACAGTAGGTGGTGCAGACTTCACGCGAGCTAACAAGAAACTATGTTAGTAATTAAACGTGAATACAAAAAACCCAGAAAAAGTAAACAAATTTACGCTTGCCAAACAGACAATTAAATAAATAAGTAAATATATATAAATACTAATCAATACAAGATATATATGACTTGCATAAATAAACAGATAATCAGGGACATAATAAAAATGACAGCCACATGACGGGAATGAATGTAGAGGAAGCGAAAGTTGTACTTGTATGCTTAGACCGGTGCACCAGACGTTCCATAGTCTCTGCCTATCATTGGGAAATAAATGTGAAACTATGTATGTATGTATATTTAGTGGGATTTTCAACACGATTTTTTTTTGTTAAAAGAAAATCGCTTTTTTTTATTTTATTTTTTTATGACATAGAGAAGGCAAACGAGCACACAGGCCACCTGATGGTAAGCGGAAACTGTGACCCATAGACATTCGCATTCACAAGACTACTAGACTTAGACTGCAAATGCGTTGCCAACCCTAAGGACTAAGATGGAATGCCTCTATGCTAGTCATTACACCGGCTGTCTTATCCCCAAACCGGAACACAACATCCATTCATCAGCCATCCATCCATCCATCAGCTTTTCATTGATATTTATAATATTATTTTGTGATTCACTACAGCACATAATATAGGTTCATAACATTAAGAAACCTTATAGTCTAATAACAATTTCCCATCAACCTTAACAAAATTTCGCTGTCCAAGATGCAGGGCCGTTAATCATTAAAGAGTTCTCTCGGTACTTCTCCATCAATTGCACTTCACTACATGCATAATGATGATGATGAATAAAAGTAGCTTCATATTCTTAATAGAGAAATCTCATCACTGCCCGCTTAACAATTACGATTAAAGATTTTCGGTGGTCATCTTTGGTCTTCATCATCACTCATCAGTTTCTCTTCACCAAGAGGTGTTTTTAGAATGCAAATCCTTTATGTTTTACAGGAAATACCAAAATCGCTAATCGTATGTGTGCCTATAACTTTTTAGGAGTTTCCTTGATTCGTCATGGATCCCATCATTAGACTCTGACTAGATGGACAGCAATGGGACCACCTCGAAATTTAACCTTTTCAAACAAAAAAAGAATTTTCTAAATCGGTCCACAATTGACGGAAATTGGTAACATACTCGTACATAAAAAATATAAAAATAAAACATACAAAACACTAATTGCCTTTAAATAGATTTCGTTTATTATATAGTTGTCGCTTAGATTTATCTTTTATTTCGGCGGTTTCTCTTTTGCATATGTAATGTAACCTTATGTCAATAAATGATTCAATCACTGAGTTTAACAAATTTTGTTTATGATTATGTTCACTACTTCCAAGAAACGCATCTTTTTGAATATATGACTTTAAAACTGCTAAACAAATGTAATTTTTATCGTATTTTTTTTTCATTGATCGGCCTCCGCTTACACGAAGTAAATTTCTTACAACGCCTTCAGTTTTATATTTCAGGCATATATTTAAAACTTCGGTCGACGCATATATCAATCCACCCATATCTCTAATATCTATTAACTTGTGAAACCAAAATTTCTCTTTATAAGTTATAAGTTAGTTTTGCATTCGTCACATTTGAGTTTCTTAACTAAAGCACTCACTACGAAACCAGAAATGTACCCTACTATTTGGGAAACGACCTCTGAAGAAGGATTTTTATCTAATGTTTCACCAAATTCATTACAGTTGGTCTCATATATCACAAAACTCTTTTCTACAGTTTTGCTACGAGGGCTGCACTGAAAGTTTCGGGAATCTAATACTTAGAAACATATTTTTGACACATATCATACCTTTTTATAATCTCTAAAGTTTCATTATTTTAACACACTGGCCACATAGAAAAAAAAAGCGATGGTTCGGTTTCAATTGTTTTTTGAAGTCGTCGAGTCGCTGCTGAAAATGGAATTGTCCCGTGAAAATTTAAGAGCTATGATTTATTACGACTTTAAAAGTGGATTATCACAAAAACAATGTGGAGACCGGATGATTGTTGCTTTTAGTAATGAAGCACCTTCAAAGACGACAATATACCGGTGGTATGCAGAATTTCAACGTGGCCGTCTATCCCTCACGGACGACGTGCGTGAAGGTCGACCAAAATCGGCAGTCACGCAAGAAAACGTCGATGCTGTGCGTCAGCTGATAAAGGAAGACCGACATGTGTCATATCGGGAGATTCAAGAGTGTTTGGGCATTGGAATGAGTCAGATACAAATCATTTTACAGGAACAATTAGGCGTGCGAAAGTTGTTTTCCCGTTGGATCCCTCACTAATTGTCTGAGGAGCAGAAAACGACTCCTGTCAATTGGTGCCTCAGAACTTTGAATAAATTCAACGGAGGAAGCTCAACTGCAGTTTTTAGCATTGTATCCGGTGACGAGTGTTGGATATATGCATATGAGCCTGAAAATAAAAACCAATCTCGAGTATGGGTCTACGAAGATGAGCTCAAGCCGACAAAAGTTATTCGTTCTCGCAGCATGGCCAAAAAGATGGTGGCTACGTTTGTCTCCAAATCGGGTCACGTGGCTACTATTCCTCTTGAAGATCGTAGAACGGTCAATGCCGATTGGTACAGCACTATTTGTTTGCCGAGTATCTTTGCTGAACTCCGAAAAAAAACCCTAGTCGCCGCATTATCCTTCACCACGACAATGCCAGCCCTCACACCGCTCGGAAAACAACTGAGTACCTGGATGGTAAAAAAGTCGAATTACTGGACCATCCTCCATACAGCCTCGACTTAAGCCCTAATGACTTTTTCACATTACCCAAAATTAAGGATAAGTTGCGTGGTCAGCGGTTTCAGACCGTCTCGACGCATGCTATCCAATACGCGTCATGTCCAATACGCGTATTGCCCAAACTTGGCACTTGATCCAATACGCAGTATATCAAAATCGCAGATCATCCAATACTCAGAATGTCCAATATGCAGATAGTCCTACACGCAGGATGTCCAATACGTAGAAAACTTAACACGCAGGATGTCCAATACAAACGCAGAATGTCGTCTACGCTAAACGTCCAACACGCAGAACGTCCTCTACGCTAAACGTCCAACACGCAGAATGTCGTCTACGCTAAACGTCCAACACGCAGAACGTCCTCTACGCTAAACGTCCAACACGCAGAACGTCGAAATCGCAAAATGTCCACTAAGAAATTCAGTACTATCACGTTTCACAACCAGTTGTCTACGAGGATTTTTAAGTCTCATGGCAACCAGTTGTGATAGATAGAAGAATATTTATTCTTGTTACGCAACCAGTTGCCAGTAAGGTCATCGTGTCACAGTAAGAATGCATAAATGAAGGCATAATGTTACAATGATAGATTAACAAGGCACAAAGATTTTGTCGAATAAAAATACCAAAAAATAAAAAATGTTTTTTTTTCATAATATTTGACATAACGCATGCACAACTTATTCCGACGACAGTGAAACAACTTCTGTTTCGTCCAGTGGACGAACATTAACATTATTTATGTAATTGTAAATGACGGTTTTTTCGGAATCGCTGGACATCGCGTTATCGTCGTCACCTGACCAATCATAAGTTAAAGTAGTATCATCGCCTGAAGTGCTTCCTGCTTCTCCGCCCCATTCTTTTGCCATGCCTTCATTTTGGCACAATCCATCTAAGACAGAAACGTTGCAGTCCTTTGTATTTGCTCGTTCTTCTGATTCTGTGCTTTCTTCTAAATTTGTAGACGGGGAATCTTCAAATACTAAAAAAATTAATAGTAACGATAAATAATTTCAATTAGTCTAGTCCATTTTTATTGTAGTTCAGAACTTTCAGATATAATCATTACCCAACTGAATTCAGTTAATTAAAGTTGTTTTATTTAGTAACAAGTACAATTTTGTAAACAAATTTTGTAGCGAATTTCCTATAGTAATTTTCCTATGCTGTCGAAGTAATCATACTTACTGGTATTTATATTAATTTGGTATTTTGATGGCTACAAAGGTAAATACTTACACAAATTAATGTCGAAAGCATTATCCCAGTTCCAATAATCCATGAATACGAGCTCAAATTGCAAATTCACAACTTCACTGTGAAAATGTCATCTTAATGTCATAAATATCTTATTAAACAACATTTTTTTTAATACTTTAGGTGATATAAGAACCATAACGAAATAGACGATTAATATTAATTAACTGGGTGTAGGCTAAATAATAATAATAATACTTTATTTGCAAAATAAGACTTAAGACTACTTACACTTTTCGATCTAGTACACATTGGTCAGATTCCTTTTTCGTCAGAATAAATTATAGCCTATTTTTTTTCGGACGAAAACGGAATTACTTTTTGGACAGAAAAAACTTTGGTTAATTTTTATAATTTATTTATTTGTTACATTATATTATTTAATATTAGGCAGTGTCGACGGAGCTCCGCTTACGCGGAGCTCCTATTTCTGGATGGTTTGGCCCTCCGGGCCTGCTGCAAAACTAACATAACCTAAACCTACCTATATTTTATTCTGACGATAGCGGAATCTGCTCGAAAGTCCGTTTTCGTTCGAAAAAAAACAGGCTATAATTTATTCTGACGAAAAAGGAATCAGACGAATATGTGACTAGACGCACTTTTCACACCTCATGTATTATAATAACCTGTATAAAGATTTACTTAGATTGAAATGCTTAAAATAAGTGCATCTTTAAATTTGAATGCCATTTTGAAGCCTGATTTTGTAGGTGTTGTGTTACAGTACATTAGGGTTGCCATAAGTGTGGGGACTCAGAAGACTTTTTAGAAGATCTGTCGAAGTAAGTGCCACAAGTTGATGTTTGATGAAAAAAAAAATTTTTCAACTTCTGTTACATGTATGGAGTGCCCCCTCTAGAAATATTTATTTTTATTATTTATCTATCAAACCAAGTAGCGGCTCATTTGTATATCTTGAATTACCTTACCCAGACTACATTCATATTCATGGAATATTATTTTAAATAGAAAATCATTATTAAGTAAATTCATTTGATTAAGAATAAGTTATTTGCATTCAATTTTCTCTTATACAAATTATTCCCGACGAATTTATTTGAATAATTTTGACGGGAATAAAATCGACATGATTTATATTTTTGAGAACTCTTTTTTTAGCCGAAATAGCCCCACTACTGACCTTATTAATAAAGTAACGCCAAAGTTTTGAATATATTTGGTATATTATATACACACTCATTGAAAAAAACAATTAAATACTTCAACTTGGCTAACTTAAAGTACAGTATTAACTAACGGCTGTCTTATAATTAATTGAAGAGCCAAACAGCTCAGCCAATCCTTCAGAGTGGACTTATTTATACAGTAATTTAAAATAGATCATTTTTTTTAGAAATTCTTTTGGTGTCATTTTGTTTTGATTCATTTTTATTAAATATTCTTCATATTTTAGATCAAAGCCAATATGGATGCTTCGACGGTTTTTCTTTAACGGTTGAAATAGATGTCTTCTTAATTCAAAATCGTGATGTTTTGCTTCCTTTCTTATCTGTTCAATAAAGAAACAAACGCCAGGTTTTCTTTGAATTTTGCGATTCATTCTAAAATGCCAGCCCTCCAAGGGATTAGTTGTGCGATGTTTGGCAGAACCACAACTTAAAAGTTCTGGTTTTATTACCTTGAGCCACTGTCTTTCATAGTATTTTGAGAATGCTTCCATCTCTGGAGTTTTTGGGGAGTCTGCAAGTATAGTTACCCAACAATCGTTAATTTTGTTTGGTGGAAGCAGTGGTAGATTTGCAACCAGTCGTGTAACATTTCGACCTTCCTTGGTTTCAGACAAGTTCAGTTTATCGGAATTTTTCCATATGGCTTTTGAGTAATGGTAGTGACATCCTGATAGAACAGTTTCAGGGAATGTTTTCTTTAATGCATTGAATACCGTAAGCTCATAATCGCACTTATAACTGGACATATTCAAGCCTAATTTTTCTTTCAGTATAGTGAAGAAACGAATATAGGTTGCTTCTGATTTATTGGGTAACAATCCGTATATTACTGGAATCAAATTTGTTGACATAGCTGTAGACCCGACATCCAAAAATATCGTATATAATTGGTAAAAACAGGATGGTACGACCTTAAAGGTTCCGTCACCAAAGAAACTTCCATTTGTTCTGTTAGCCTTAATAAACTTTGAGGAAGTGTTTGTGCAAAATACTAAAATTTTATCTTTGTCCCCATCATCAGCTATCAAAAAATGTTTAGCTAAAATTTGAGGAACTTGTACATCTTCAATTCTAGAAAACAATAATTTTTCACTCCCCAAAAACTTCTTACGTGACCTGTAAAGGGTATCTTGTTTTTGTTTTAAGGTCGGTACATAGTCAGCATAAGAGTCTTCTTCTTTCATAGCTTCGAATTTTTTTTCGAAGATTTTCGATATCGGTTCTAAACTTTGACACACTTCTTTTTTGCACTCGTCAACCAGTTTGTATAATTCATTTTTCTTATTATCCGCTCTGCACGTGTGGTTAAAGGAATTTCGGATTATATTTTGTCTTGAAGCATCCACCGTTACCGATGCGGAACAAATCGATCGGTTCACACAACGCCACAAAGATTTTCCGTTTTCGTATGACACATTTAAATTATATCTGTACCCTGTATTAAGTAACGTTTTCCCCCCTCTTTGATTGTCTACAAATAAAATCTCTTCGCCATTCGACATTTTAAAGTAATTATTCTGCTTCGATACAATTACAATCTAATGTCAAGTATAGAAAACTCATACCTACCTGACGTTATTAGATAAACAATAAATCAAGTGGCCAGTACTATAGCACTTGAGATTGTATACCAAAAGAATACCTTATCCAATTTTATAACATAAAAAGAAAACCATAAACTGCTGATTGAAACTATTTATGCCATTAAATCTAGGAAAGGTACATCTTGGTGCATGGCTTTATTCACAATTGAAAAAAGACGTGTTGGGCAAATTGAGTATTGGACAAAATGCGTAATCAAATTTGACAATACGTGTATTGCTCATGATGCGTATTAGACATATCACTTATTGGACATAATGCGTATTTGGCCAAAAGCGAATTGGACATAAAGCGTATTGTACAAATTGAGTATTGGACAAAATGCGTAATCAAATTTGACAATACGCGTATTGCTCATGATGCGTGTTAGACATATCACTTATTGGACATAATGCGTATTTGGCCAAAAGCGAATTGGACATAAAGCGTATTGTACAAATTGAGTATTGGACAAAATGCGTAATCAAATTTGACAATACGCGTATTGGACATGACGCGTATTGGATAGCATGCGTCGAGACGTTTCAGACGCCGGAAGCAGCAGTAGAGGCTTTTAAAATGGCCATTTTGTCGACCCCTACTTCAGACTTCAATAAGTGCTTTAATGACTGGTTTGATCGCATGGAAAAGTGCATAAAATATAAAGGAGAATACTTTGAAAAACGATAAAAATACTTTTATTCGATTAAACTGCATATTTTTTTCTATTCCCGAAACTTTCAGTTTGACCCTCGTATTTAAAACTAAAGCCGCACTTAAATTATTTTCTTCATTTTCTTCGAAGCGATGGGCCCTTGCAGAATTATTAATTTCGCTCAGTGATTTTGATCCGCTTAAAATTGGCATGTTTTCTAGCGGAAGACAATTACCAGTAAATTTCGACCCGAGTTCCAAATGGGAGAGCAATTTTTTAAAGGCTGCTTTAAACTGTCGAGTATTGGGGTTATTGTTGTGTCCACCCTGACTTCTTATATTTCCGAAAAATAACTCGACATGGTCTTGGCTAAACTTGTAGTTTAACAAAAACTGTAAAATGTCTGTTACGACCAAACTTTTATATAAAATGGTCAAGCTGTTGATACATACTAGTAGGCCTAACATTCCTGTATTATTTTGCGTGTTGATTAATGGAACTGTTTTATTTGTGAATACTTTTCTGACTGCACTGGCTAATTTTATTATTTTTTTGGTCCTCACATTAATTGTTATTGAGAGTAGATACTCTTCTGTAGATGATTAAAGCCGTAGTCTTTTAGATTACGTGTATTTAGAATGTCAAAAACATTATTCAAAATTTCGACAAATTCGGCAGTGTCATCTGAATTTTGAAACGCTGGTATTTTTAAAGTGTCTTTGCAGAATATCAACGCTTTGGCAACGCTCCTGCTTAATAATTGTGTGGCCAGTTTAACATTCATAATTTGATTTTTGAAGTGAATGTGTCTCTGGGTTAGCTTATTAGCCAAGTGCAAACCGTGCTCTTCTTGCAAATTACACAAATCAGTTAAAAAATGCCACTCGATTACTTTTCCATTACCAGCACGAATTGTTTTCTTTGCTTCGAAAACATTCCGCATTAGTTTTAACAAATGACAGGCGTCAAGAAAGACAACAACATCATAATCAGCACTAGGGTGCTTAAAACTACTTTTAATGTTACTTGCATCTTTTAAGTTGCATCCTAATTGTTGCAATGTTAGTTTCGCAGCCATCAAATGTAATGGAGCGAATGTGCACACCAATTCTCTCACATTTTTCAAGTGCAATTTTAATTAAATTTGCTTTCATATCCGCCTTTATGGTATCAATAAAAAAATAAGCAAGTGGCAATTTCCATGATTCGTTGATAGCAACTAACATAAAAACATATGCTCGGCTCGCTATTCCATTCCTGTCGTCTTTACCTAAATCCATGTCTACCAGACCCTCATAATGTTTACCGTTCCAAATTTTTTGCCTTCTAATCGACATCTCGTCAGCAACCAGAGAACATAAAACATTTTTACCGTTAGATTTCACTTTTTCCTCTAGTCTATTCAAAGTTTCAGAGCAAAATCCTGGTTCGGCATCCACATTTCGATACCATTCATACAGCGTGTGAGGGTGTGGTAGGCATGTGTTAAACATTTTACGAACATATTTATACGCAGCTGGAGAGTAAAAATGGAGCGTTAGGGCAAACTTTCTAGCTCCTGGTGGATATTTGGAGAATGGCTTTTTGAGCTGATTTTTAGGGTTCCGTAGCCAAATGGCAAAAAACGGAACCCTTATAGATTCGTCATGTCTGTCCGTCCGTATGTCACAGCCACTTTATTCCGTAACTATAAGAGCTATACTATGGAAACTTTGTAAGTAGATGTATTCGGTGAACCGCATTAAGATTTTCATACAAAAATAGAAAATAAACAATAAATTTTTGGGGTTCCCCATACTTAGAACTAAAACTCTTTTTTTTATTTCATCAAGCCCATACGTGTGGGGTATCTATGGATAGGTCTTCAAAAATAATATTGAGGTTTTTAATAAAAAAAAATCTAAACTGAATAGTTTGCGCGAGATACGCTTCCAAAGTGGAAAAATGTGTGCCCCCCCCCCCCCCCGTAACTTCTAAAATAAGGGAATGATGAATGTAAAAATAATATATGATTGGTACATCGTAAACCGCATTTTACCTTTCATTCAATCAACTCCAATATAATAAAGAATAAAGAAAAACATTTATTTAGATGTATAGTGGTACGGAACCCTACGTGCGCGAGTCCGACTCGCACTTGGCCGGTTTTTTCTTTTTAACATACATGTCGCTAAACACTTCAGCAATTTCAATGTTTTCAGCTAAGTCTAACATTACTGTTTCATCTAATTTTGGTTTCCTTTTAAGTAAGTTAATTATATTTTTTAAAGAATTGGTCTTTTTAATTAATCTCTTGTTTACTTTTTGTAAGTTGTGAATTTTTTGGACTTTTTCGAAATGACTTGGCGGCAAGATTTAAGTTCTGATCTTAATTTTTTTTCTGGGTGATTCACACACAGATATTAAATCTGAAATCGACGCAGTCGGAGAACTAGACAAACTGGCAATTTCCGAAGTTGCCAAAGACATGACCTGTAATAAAATAAGATAAGTACCTACAGTGCACAATAAAATAATCACTATAAATCAGTACATTCTTGAATTACAAAGATAATTATAATAAGAAAATTTGGTATCTCTTGTTGATTTATTGGAACTTTTTAATCGGATTATCTTGGCGGAGGGATTGAACCTATAAAATTTCACAATTGTAATTTTATAATTCTGTGATATAGGTAAGTAAATAGATTAATTCAAACATCTTTATAGGTCCCGGCGTGTCAACGTCAGCACGTATACTGTTGCTGTAAAAATTAGTACTGTAATTTTCCAGCTCTAAAGGTAGCATGTGACCTTTCCTGGGATTTCACCATACCAAATTTCAGACAAATCGGTCCAGTCGCCATTTAGCCGTGCTGAATTAACAGACCAATCCTAATACTTTACATTAACATCAACATCATCTTCAAATTCATACAGTTTCGGTACGGTTTTGGGACAGTGGTAGGATCTGTTTTTTATCATTTATGATATTAGTGACATACTTAGCTTCAGTTCCACGTCACAAAAATAATGATAAATAGCATATCATATTATTGGCAAGGTAAATAACCTGCAATTTAGGGACAGCTGTTTTCCGCAATCGACGTCTTTGCGAATTTCCCACGACATCGAACTTGTCGAAGTGGATCGAACATACAACGGAACTTTTTCCGGGTCTAAAAAACTCCTCCTGCCTTTCATTCGCAAAGATAGAACTCCATATCGCACACTGAAATGGATCACCAGGAAATCTACAAAAGAATATTAAATTTACGACAGCAAAAAATATAAAGTATTAAACTACTCCATAGACGCACTGTTCTGCAACAATCAAATATTGACAATTGTTGGTCCGAAACTAAAATAAATTATTTTATTAGAAATACTTAGTTATTTCATCATCATCATCATCAGCCCGGGGGCGTCCACTGCTGGACAAAGGCCTCCCCCAAAGAGCGCCACAAGTCACGGTCTTGAGCCGCTTGCATCCAGCGGCAAACACTTAGTTATTTATTAATGAATATTACGAATCGACATTTACTTACCGAAAGTATGATATTCCGTCGGTAAGATTTTTCTTCCGATAATTATTTTTGCAGTTTCTGAAAACGCATTGAGGCATTGTGACACGTGTCACTATTGGCGTAGTCGACAACGAACTAATTTCGAGTAAGCTCCCAATTTGAAATGGGTAGATAGTCGCTAGGCCGTGTTTTGTTCTCTGACCCGTTATCTAGTTGTATATTGTTGATCGAAGATATCATGGCCCCGTGCAAATCATGACCGTCCTATGAACGTCTATGAATATCTTATGCCATCTAGTCACAAAATAATAACTAACAGTGATCAGGCGTGATTATATTGCCTACTAATGCATCAGGCGTCGAGTTTTTTATTTACTAAAAACATGCGCGCAAGCAAGTTATATTCATTCTGTGTAGCCTTCTGCAAAGTATTTTGCGTATGCTCCTAATAACATGTTCTACCGCATCCTTTAGCTCTTATACAGTCTCATAATAATAAGACGTTTTGTGAATAACATTTTTTACATAACATCATAAAAAAATGTCCAGAGGCCTGGACTTCTTGCAGGCCATCAAATCGTCCAGTTAGTACCCATCCAGACATAACACTGAAATTCTCGTTAAAGTAAGCTCTGGAAATTCTACTATTGTGAACAGGTACCCTCTTATTGAAAAATAAATGGTTTAAAATCAAAAAAACCGCCTTCAAAAACGCAACCATAACTTAAGCGTTTTTGGAAGCGGTTTTTATTCGATACTTTTCGATCATCATAATAAGCTGTTATGTAGTCCCACTTCTTAGTTAAAATGAAATTTAATACATTACAAGCTCGCCGCAAGCAAAGCCGCGGGAATGTCATATTTAAACAATTAAATGTTCTTCGTTATTATCGCTCAACTATCTTATACAAGATATATTAGATACGGTTGAGGAGATCTGGTGATCATATGTGGTTTTCATCATAAGTTTCACTTCACCAAATTATATACCAAAACATGTGGTATATCAAAATATTTTTCATTATTTATCAAAAACTTTTTAAAATACTGCATCAAAATCGGTATAGCCAAACGCGAGATAATCGCGGACAATTTCATTTCATCGATGGTGTCACTACATAGTTCAAATTTCATTTATCGCAATTCTCAGCTGAAATCGTGATGATTTCAAAATTTCTGTCCCACAACGGGAACAATGTTTAACGTTTCATTTTTAAACTCTTCGTCATACGAAGGTGATAAGCACAGAGTTATTTATTACCATTAGACAAGTTTTTGAACCAAGAAAATGTAGAGTTAATGTCTCATCCTCCGTGTAGTCCCGACTTGAGCCCAACGATTTTTTTGAATTCCCAAAACTTAAGGATTTGTTCCGTGGTCAGCCATTTCAAGACCCAGATCGGCGGCAGTAGAAGCGTATAAATCAGCCATTTTGGATTCGTCTACTTCAGAGTGGAATTACCGTTTTAATAACTGGTTCGAAAGAATTGCAAAAGTGCATTGATTGCAAGGGAGAATACTTCGAAAAACAATGAAATAGTATTTAGGTATAACGTATTTTTAGTTTTTTTAATTCCCAATTATTTCGGTATGCCCCTCGTACTTGTAAAGTGAATGGTTCTAGGCAATGTTGATAAAGAACTTGTGTACTTAATATTCGACTTTATTGATGTCCTGTACGACAGACGAGTATAAGACCTACTGTAATTGGATATTTTTTCTTTAACATTGACTGTGTCAACTAGTCAAGTGGAATAAAATAGCGAAAGTTTGTTTCAATACCCGGAATACATCCAGCTAACTAATAGGATGCATTCCGGGTGAGACAAGCGAATTTAAAAAAAAGGCAGTTCCTAACCATATTTTTTTCGATCGAGGTCGCCGCGATCTCGCTTTTGCTATCGTTATGGGCTTTCTTTATGCACAAAATGGACTCTGACGAGCTTTAAAGTATCTCAAACCGTCTTGTTTAGAAGATGATTAAATCGAATACGGAAATGAAAGCATCGTGAATTTTGGGAGGATCCCGCATTTAACTACCGCTTAGTTGAAAGTGACTATTTTGTGCTGTATCGAAAACGTGTTCAATTTAACCCAAAAAAGTTTTATAAATACCTAATAATGACCAAAAAATTATTGAATGAGCTACTAAATACTTTAGAAGATGAGTTAATACGTGAAGATACAAATCTGACATTGTTCAGTTCGCCTGAAGAACGGCTTGTTATTATATTACCATAAGGTAAGATATTAAAAGAAACAGTTACTCTACAAACTTTAATATATATTTGCATGTCCAGTCATAGTTTGTTAATTATGTGGCACAATAATAATAATAAGACTCAAAAAAGTAAAAATTTGCTGGGTTGTCGGATTTGAAACAGTTGACGGAAATGATCCAGGAGTATTTAGTATAGTAACCGGATTTGTAAGGGTGAGAAGAATAATTTAACATTTCCTTGTATTTCTTAATAACAGACATTATTTCAATTTTAGTGTCCATTTAAACTCTGGGTTTATTGATGATAAGTCATCCATCAAGGACATCAAAAAAATTCAGTCCGTATCATTATTTACCCTTGTCCCTTGTTTTCGAATCTCATCTTTATCCTTGTTTTCGAATCTTTGAATCAAAATCTCAAGTAGTTTCTCTTCACTTTTTGCGCCTGTCTTTAACTTTTTAGATTGTTTTGGAGCGGTATCTTCATTGACCGAAACTTCTAAGGATAGGAGACGAGTACGTGATGAGCTATTTAAAAAACTTAATAAAGGTGAATAAAGGTAATCTCTGCTCGTAGATGCCCCAGACCCAGCTTTTTATTTTTTTATTTCTACAGTTGAAATAAAAAAATATATTTACTTTTAGGTATTTGGCAACTGGGTGTTCTTTTGGTGAATTAAGTTTCTCATTCAGAAGAGGTGTATCGACGATTCGTTGGTCAACTGGGCCCGCATAGCACTGAGCCCACGGGCTAAGTTGACCATTTTTTTTTCTTTACGGGCGACTTGACCCAAGGATCAATTCGGCCCGTGGGCTCAGTCTACCATTACTTACCGCCTAAGAGTCAATTCAGCCCGCGGGCTCAGTCTACCATTACTTACCGCCTAAGAGTCAATTCAGCCCGCGGGCTCAGTCTACCATTACTTACCGCCTAAGAGTCAATTCAGCACGTGCGAGATGTTTAAACAATTTTCTGTATTTTCTTTGGCTTCTTTACATAATAATAATATGATTGCATTGAATTGTTGACATGTAATATTTAAGAATATGTATCATCAATAAACGATTTTTAAACGACTTCAAAAAAAAAGGAGGAGTTTCTAAATTCGACCGTATATATATATATTTTATGTGTGTTCGCGGATAACTTCGTCGTTTATGAACAGATTTTGATGATTCTTTTTTTGTTGGAAAGGAGATATTCTAAGGGTGGTACCATAATAAGGAAACCGGGATCTGATGAGGGAATCAGTGAGGAGTTGAGGGAACTCCTCAAATATTGTAGACAAACATATAGCGATTTTAGTATTTGAAGTGACATCTCCAGCATTAGCGTTCAGAAAGTATCGTTTGTTGAAGCGGAACTGATGATGAAGACCACAGATGGCTACCGGAACTCCTTAACGGTTATGATTTCAACAGTGGTGATAAGATAACTCCATTAAGATAGTTGAGCGACTACAAACTGCTTTTCATTATAAAACACTACTATTTAATGAAGGTCTGGAGTGGATCTTATGATACAGCCAAAAGACAGTCAAGGGAACTCCTTAACGCTTTACAGCAATTACCTGGTGTTTGGTCTTGATTAATTTGTATTGATGAGAACTTTACACCTAGATGGGTTGTGACTGTAATTAGGGGTCTGATGATGAAGACGAAGAACAGTCAAGGGAATTCCTCAACGTTTTACAGTAGCAACCTTGTGTTTGGACTTAATTCATTGCTATTGATGAGAACAATTGCATCCATATGGGTAATAAGTGCCATTACAGGTCTGATGATAGAGACCATAGATAGCAGTTACCTCTTGTTGGGTTTA
Organism: Acleris sparsana; assembly: GCA_923062465.1. Classification (NCBI taxonomy): domain Eukaryota; kingdom Metazoa; phylum Arthropoda; class Insecta; order Lepidoptera; family Tortricidae; genus Acleris; species Acleris sparsana. Next base: position 42,898,022 of record OV281285.1, on the reverse strand, counting down.
TTTCATACAATTCAATATGCCATCATGTTCAGTTTGTATAAAAATAATACCTAACTAATAACTAATAATTAAGATTGAAGTTTTACTTAGCAATATCACTATCTATAGTTTGTGCCATTCATCGCTGCACTAAGGGTCAATGCTACCAACTTTTCGAATTACGAATTGAGATAAAGAACATTTGGTAACCTTTTTTGTACCTAACATAATTTTGAATTTACCATTTTTTAATTTCAAGTTCAAGTTCAAGTTCAAGTCTTTATTCGTGACAAAAAATAACACATACAAAAATAAATAAAAAACTAATAAATAAAAAAACACATTTTGTCACGAAACGGACCCTGCTCAGCATGTTGCTAGCTTTACAGCCAGCGCTGGTCTTCCGCAGGACCCATTCGGTGAGAGCACGGTGGGCAACAACAACAGATACACAAATGACAAGGACTAAGAAATAATATAATTAAAATACTAAACTACACACAATAATAATCAAGAAATAAAAAAATTAGAAGGAAATAATGAACAAAAATACAAACATCGATTAGTTGCATCCCGCACTACGTGTGTATGGGCCTTTACGGTAACAGTGAACGTAGCCCACACACAACTGTTAACTACTAGCGCCAGCGGGATCACAACGAAACAGAACAGAACAGAAAACAAACCATAAACAAACCAAACACTAAACATCAAATAAAAACGCATGGGATTGAGGCTACAAAACATATAACAATAATAACAATTACCTATGACTAATTAGCACAACAAATATTAAATTTAAATTGAATTATGGTGACCTACAAACGTATGGCAATGCATGGAAATAAATATGGAGCATAACCAACGGGTGAGGAAGTGTTAAAAGCAACTGGTTTCCAGACACATATTCTCCTCTTTTAACTGATGTTCTTGTATGAACTTTTTGAGCTTACTTCTAAATATTTTAACGTTTGGCAGGCTTCTAAGTGGAGGCGGAACATTATTCCAGCATTTCGTGGCTGCATAGCGGAAACTTCCTCGGAAAGCAGCAGAAGAATGTCTGGGAGTTATCAAACAAATTACGCGCTGACGGCTTCTATCCCGAGACGTGTTACTAAAGGAGAGTTTCTCGAAGAGATACGCCGGCGCCTTGTGCTTCACTACCCCAAAAAGCAAACAAGCCAGATGAAGCTTACGGCGGTGTTGCATTTTCAGGATATTATGCTTGTTAAGAAATGGGGTGACATGGGCCCTCAACGGAATGCTGAAACAAAAGCGAGCACAGGCATTCTGAACACGCTGGATGAGTTTCTTTGTCTTAGCAAGAAGTCGAGGACCAACAACAGTATCCATATAATTAAGTCGCGATAAAACTAGTGATTCTACTAACTGTATACGAAGGGTCTCGGTTAAAAATGGTCTAATTTTGTACAGTATTTTAAGCTTATAAAAACAGCTTCTGACAGTATTGGCAATATGCTTTTCATAACGAAGACTACCATCCATCAAAAGACCTAGGTTGTGCGCTTCATATGTCCGCTCAATAGGCTTATTTACAATCATAACGTCATTTGTGAGACTGGTGCTAGCGAGCTGTTGTTTGCTGCCAAAAAGCATATATTTTGTCTTGCTGGGGTTGAGCAGCAAGCAATTATCTGTTGCCCACTTAGAAATTCTTGCAAGATCCGCATTAAGCTTTTCTATGGCGCTGTCAATTTCAGATGGCCTGCATGAGACGTAAACTTGTACATCATCCGCATAGATGTGGTACTTGCAGTGAGTGATATGTGACCCTATATCAGCAGAATATAAAATAAAGAGGATGGGGCCAATTACTGATCCTTGAGGGACTCCTCTAGTGAGGCCAGCTTGTTGGGACACTCGCGTAGATCCATCACTAAGATTAATTTTTACCGATTGCCAACGGTTATTAAGATAACTGTCGAACCATCGCAATGCATTATTGTCGAAGCCATAATAACTCAACTTAGATAAAAGAAGACTAATGTTAAGGCAGTCAAATGCGCGGGAAAAGTCAAGGAGTACCAACAATGTGCACATTCCCTTGTCCTGAGCACACAAAATATGGTCTGTGACATCCAGTAAGGCAGTTACTGTACTTCTCCCCTTTCTGAAACCCGATTGTACAATAGGCAGGATGTTGTTAGACTCCAGGTAATGGGTAAGCTGAGAGCCCACAGCCTTTTCAAGTATTTTTGACATACAAGGTAAAATACTTATAGGTCTAAGATCTTTAAGCTCTGACGGGTTAGCAGTTTTAGGCAGAGGGTGCACAATTGCCAACTTCCAGATATCAGGGAATGTTGATGTCAAAATGGAAGTATTTATTAAGTCAGTAATTATATCAATAGTGTGGGGCAATGTCAACAGAAGCATATTCAAATTAATACCATCACTACCCTCGGCATTTGATTTCAAATTGTTTATTATTTTATTAATTTGGATTGAATTAATTGGAACTAATGTAAATATAGAATTGCTGTGCCTGTGGAACTCAAGGCATGTCAGTTGGGCTATAGAAACTTCTGAAGTTCCGGGCAGACTTAGAAAATGATTATTTATTACAGTTGGATTGTCAAATAATGTAGGCAGTTCAGTTTTTTTTAGGCAATATAGTAGATTTCAGATTGTTCCATAGCGACCTAGGATCATGAATCTTATTGTTTATGTTTAGTTCAAAGTAAGCAGATTTTTCTTAGAACATTGCTTTATTGACAGTAGATTTCAAGTCTTTGTAGTATTGTTTTTTACTGTCAGTCTGGTATTTATGAAACTCTGCTGCGGCTTTGTCACGCAAACGCATCATGAGCTTGACTGTGTCCGTGATCCAGGGGTACGAACAACCTTTAACTAATGTAGTTTTTAATGGAGCATGTAAGTCGAATATGTTTATTATGTGTCGGTTGAAGGCTTCGACCATATCATTAACATTACCCAGGTTTGACATCAGGTCCCACCTCACAGACTGCAAGTCCGCATCTAGATAATCGCGTTGAATGTTTTTAAAAGGCCTGTAGGTTATTTGAAATGGCTTCGGTTTTTCAAGCTTAATGTTGAAGTCGCAAACAACAAGACAGTGCCCATAGAGCGTACCCACATGATCTACGATTACATTTTTCGCACGTAAATCCGTACAAACTACATCAAGCAGCGTCTGGCTAGTGTTTGTAAAATGAGTGGGTTTTGAAACTAATTGTGTCAATTGAAAACATGTCAAGAAATTATTTAATTTAGTACTTCTAGTGTCATTATTATTCAATAAATTTATATTTAAATCTCCTAGTAATATCAAATGGTCATAGTCAGGAATAGAGCCAATAGTGTCAGAAATAGCATCTAAAAACAAATCTAAATCCATCCAGGGTGGACGATACGCCGTTCCGATCGCCAGCTTCTTTCCGTTAAGGGTCAAAGTGACCCACATTTGTTCCACAGATCCATGCAACGGGTCAACGGGGTGAGGCCAAGTGCGAGCGTTGACATGACGTTTTATATAAAAGCCCACACCTCCTCCGCGGGATCTTATGCCTTTAGGCCTAGGGATATGGCGCAATCTATAGCCAGGGAGTACAGGCGCCTTCCCCTCCTCCCCAGGTCTTAACCACGACTCGTTGATAGCCAGCACATCGAGATCATGCCGGGAAATAGCCGCTATGAAGTCATCGTGTTTCGTGCCTAGGGAACCTGCATTGAACAAACCTATTCCCACTGACTTAGTAATCATCGACAGAGATCCACACTAATAACAAACATATTTATGTGAAAAGAATAAAATATGAAAAAGTATACAAAATAACTGTGACGGTCACCATGTCGTATTATAACAGTAGAGAATAAGAAATAAAATAAACCAATACTCGGTAATACATATATTATAGTAAGATGTAAATAGTTACTAAATAAAATAAAATAACTTAAATTTTCCATGCCATTGCCATACCATACAAGAAAACCATGAACAACAACAAGACAAGACAACACACACTCACAACACAGACTCAGCGTGACAACATCAAACAGGGACAGATCCAAAAACCCGTATTATATCGGCGTCCGACCGGATGCTGTACACCTGTTTCCCTTCGCCCTGCCGGGCGTACACCCGTCCCCGCTTCGTCCACGCAAACCTCCAAGCCTGCTTCCGACACTCCTCCCGGACACGCTGAAAAAGCTGGCGGTTCGTGCGCGAGAGTCGCTCGTTCACATAGACGCGGCTGGGCGCGCCCGGCAAGCCAGCGTCGGCAGAGGTGAAGTTGCGGCGCACTCTGGCAGCCCGCAACAGGTCGTCCCGCAGCTGGCGCCGCGCCAGCCTGACGACTATGCGACGTGGGCGGCCCACGACACCACTGTCGACGCCGCCCGTCGCTCCCCGCTCAGCCGCACCGACACGCTCGGCGAACACCACGTCTCGAGGGTCAAGGGTGACACCCAGTTTGGCAGCGAGGACCGTGACCGTGTGTACCGGGTTTTCCCCTTTGGCCTCAGGAACGTGGCCTATATCCAGGTCCGAGAGCAGCGCGTCCTGGTCACGGTCGCTCAGCTCCATCTTGAGGTGAGCCACCGTCTGCTGCAGCTCCTCGACCACACAGCTCTGGGGCGCCGACTCCGCCTCCCTCTTTTCTACCGCCTCAAGCCGCCGCTCGATATCGTCCATGCGGCCCGACAGGTTTCTCAACGAGGCCCGTATCTCTTCGCGGAACTCGCGCTGCTCGAACATGTACTCATCTAGGTCTCGACGCAGCCCAGTAACCTGGGTTTCCCTTTCCAGCATGAGCACAGGGCTAGCGGACGACGGTCCCGGTATCATCGTCGGCGGGACCTGCAACTCGCCGGAGCCTTTTAACGGGGTCCCGCTATCACCAGTCATCCCCCGCTTCGCTTCGCATTCAGGGCAAGCCCATTCCCTGGGGATTGCCACACTGTCGGAAGCTGCAACTCCCACGCAGACCCTATGGTACACTCCATGACATACTACGCATGTGGCAGCACCTTTCGGCGATAATAGTACATTATTGCCTAGGCACGGAAGTAGGCAATTGCGGGGCGAGGATTGGTTTAAACGGACGAGCTTGCGAGTCCGTTTAAAAATACGAGGCCCGCAATTGCCGTTCCTGCCGAGGCATATATAGTGCTTTTCTCAAAAATCGCAAGAATAAAATTATGTTGGAGTAAAGTACTTTATTAAGGAAAGAAATACCACACAATCTATACAGACAATATTATTACCTACTCTTTACCGTCTTTTGTTTATGACAAGGAGAAACGCAAGCTTTTTTTTTAAAACTACTCAAGCTATTCGAGATACAGATAAAAAAGTTATATTCCGAACAAAATTTGGATGTAATAAGACTTGTGCCCTCATTTTATTAAGGCCGTTTTCACTTTTTAAAAAGTTAGATACTAGATGGTAATGAAATTTGTATGCAACATTGCGTGCTTGTGTAGCGAGCACGCAATGTTTTTTTTTTTTAATTTGAGATCTGTCAGTAAACTATGTACTTCGCATCCCAATATATAGATAGTAATGTCAACTTTTCCTGTCATTTTTGAGAAAAAACTTTTTACAAGCTACGCACTTGGTCATCGTAGGTAGTAACGGAAAGTCTTAGAGATCGCTATTTAGCGGTAAGACCGCCCGTTGTATACCGATAGTTTAAATGTACTGTTCAGTGTTTTTTTTGTTTTTCTTGGTGTTCAATAAAGAGTATTTGTATTGTATTGTATTGTATTGTATTGTCTTAATAGATCTCGTACACTTTATTGTGATCACAGCTTAGCTTTCGTGTTTGCGAATTGTTTTCTTTTATTTATTGTAAGCGTTTTGCAACTACCCACATATACAAAATACAATCCGATTGCGCACAATATAAACACTATAAAAACGTTCGAACACAGACGCACAGTAGGCTGCGAACACTCTCACAAGGTAGTTGGACCCAGACACACACACTGATAACTACAATACGAGGAAGTTAACAGTTTTACAATAAACAGATAACGAGTTAGCGCGAGCGTGCACCGTGTGAGTTACCGGCCGTAACGTCACTCACAATTTGACCACTCGAACGAGCCAGCGGCAGCGGATGGATGTGCGACAAACTTAAATTTGACATTATTTTTTGTAATTTGTTGGGCAGCGACCCCTGTTAAAGATGCTACTTCCACAAATTTTAACTGACCCTTGGACATAGTCCACAATTCTCTTACTTACGCTTACTCAACCTATGGGTTCAATGCAATCCATTATGCCATAAAGTGGGTTTTGTCGGAAACGCACCAAGTTTGTCATGCTACTTCAGTCAGCCTTAGTATCCAGTACTGAGAATGAAGCCCTATGGTTTACTGGTAGATAATGCCATTTGGCATTAAGTCCGTCATTTGTACATTAGTTTGTATTTTGTGCAATTAAGTTTAAATAAATAAATAAATAAATTATTCACTACATTTATAATAGAAATAGAAAGAGATTGCATAACATTCGTACTTGCCTACTGGCAGGCACACTCTGGCACACATTAATTCTGACATTTCTGACGTAACACAAAGACGATGTCACTGTCTTTGTATTGACATTGAATTTCTGTTTGTTTCCGAACTGCGTGAATTATATTCAAGATAGTTAGTTTCCTACCGAAAATGCAACCGTACCCTTATAAACCAGGTGGGCCCGCAACATCTAGTTCGGATGCCATAGAATTTATATCATCACAACGAGGGGGGTGTATTATGCTGAAATCTGGTTACCGGTACCGTGTAAAAAGGAAAAATAATAATAATAATAATAATAATTCATTTATTTGCATTTTATGGGTTTTACAAGTTCTTAACTATTATTGTACAATGATCCAGCATAAACCCCGTTAGGGCACAGCAATATACTTAATACATAAAAAACTAACTCTAATTTTAGCAGGGAGCTTAGTATTATTGTATTTAATTTTATTATATTACTTCTACAAAACTATCTTGTTAGCTTTCATTTATTAACAAAATAAAATAAAATAAAATAAAGACGAAACGACGAAAATTTTCTCATTCTTCATAAAACTCGACACAACCATGATCCCGATTTTTCAGAAAATGAAATAAAGAAGCATATGGACTGCTTGAACAAAGGAGTCGTCAATGATTTGACCACTCCCATATCGCAAATATATGACGACATAAATGATAAAGTTTTAGATGCTGGTTTGGACAATACAAAAAAATTACCTACTTTTGAAAATGTTAAGAAAAAATTGTACTGTAAACGTTACGCATCCCTCGGAATAAAAAAGATTACTTTTAAAAATAAAATAGATATTATAATACCGCAAAAATTTAACTATTTATTATACGCTGACTACACGCACAATAATGACCGAATTTTAATTTTTTCATGCAGTGAGTTGCGACAGTTATTACCAAAACACAAAAAGTTTTATGTTGATAGGACATTTAAATCCTGTCAAAGGAATTTTTATCAGCTCGTTACTATTCATGCCGATTTTGGCAGCGATAGAAACAAAATCAAAGTGGTGCCAGTGTTATATGCATTGGTACCAAATAAAATGAAAAAAACGTATCAACTTTTGTTTAAACTAATTAAAAGCCAAGAGCCAAAGTGGAAACCCACACACATCAAAGTGGACTATGAAAAGGCTCTAATATCAGCCTTAATGAACATCTGCCCGGGCGTCCAAATTGATGGCTGTTACTTTCATTTCACGAGATGTTTGTGGAGAAAAGCAAGAGAATTAGGCATGAAGAAGTCAAAGTTGGTCAAAGTCCACATTAAGCGATTGTCAGCGTTGGCACATTTGCCATTTGAAAATGTACTAGATGGTTGGCTGTACTGTTTAGAGGAAGGGCTGAAGACGACAAAAGCAAATAGTTTTAATAAATATTTTTTTGACACCTGGATGAACCCCTTCTCAATATATTTCGGTAAATGGACGTGCTACAAACAAATTAACCGCACCAATAACATGATCGAAGGTTGGCATAACAAAGTGAACAAGCTACTGAAGCCAAAGCCGAATATTTTACAAGTACTGGTGATAATACAACGGTTGATGAGAAAAGATGTGGACAAAGTTAGAAAAAGTAACTTTTCTAAAAGGCTGCCAGATACTATTGAAGTTAATGACAAAATCGAAGAAAAAATTAAAGAATTTGAAAATAATAGTATTAACCTAGAATTATGTATCGAACAGTTAAGGATGTGAATGCCTATAAGTAATATATAACCAAGTTGTTATTTTATAATGAGAATCAAAGGATTTATTTCATTGGTAAAACAACAGCGACAGTATGGATCGTGGGACTTTTCAGAAGTGACGTAGAACCGCCCCGTGCAAACAAAGTTTTTCGCACAATAATTATCCTATTTTTATCGGCTTTGATTTGAGATTGCTAAAAAGACACTGTATATGAAAATAAATTTGATGATTGTCCAAAAAATAGCGTCCAAGTTGGCCAATTTTGGTTTAGACATGGCGGTTCGACGACTTGGTAGCTTTAATCCCGCGAGCCAAACCGTATGTTGTAACATTTCTTCAGTTGCCTAAGTTTTTTTTATGTTTCGGTAAATATTTTTTTGTAGTACATTTTAATTTAAACTAAGGAGGATTGTTTATTTAATAAGTTTCAATAAAATTTCCTTTTAGAAAAATAACTTGCTTCTTATTTGATCATGTCATTTCGGAACCGATCGTAGTACAGGGCGGCATTAAACGCCATAAGTAGGTGTCTTTAAATCAACATCGATTGTCCCGAAAATCACTATCATTTATTAGATTAAATTATTAACGTTTATACAGCATTAACTATGTTGTTATTGTTTAGTGCATTCAAATGGAGGTATGCTTTAGAGAAGTTGGTGTGGGTGTGAGCCCGCGGGTCGAGTTATCCAATTAGTGTGGGTCAATTCACCTTCGAAATGAAACGAAGTAGGCAACTCAACCTGCGGGTTCAGTTGACCACGGACTGGTAAATAGTAGTCGACTAAACCCGCGGGCTGAGCGGACCCTTATCGATAAATAGTAGTCGACTGAACCCGCGGGCTGAGCGGACCCTTATCGATAAATAGTAGTCGACTGAACCCGCGGGCTGAGCGGACCCTTATCGATAAATAGTAGTCGACTGAACCCGCGGGCTGAGCGGACCCTTATCGATAAATAGTAGTCGACTGAACCCGCGGGCTGAGCGGACCCTTATCGATAAATAGTAGTCGACTGAACCCGCGGGCTGAGCGGACCCTTATCGATAAATAGTAGTCGACTGAACCCGCGGGCTGAGCGGACCCTTATCGATAAATAGTAGTCGACTGAACCCGCGGGCTGAGCGGACCCTTATCGATAAATAGTAGTCGACTGAACCCGCGGGCTGAGCGGACCCTTATCGATAAATAGTAGTCGACTGAACCCGCGGGCTGAGCGGACCCTTATCGATAAATAGTAGTCGACTGAACCCGCGGGCTGAGCGGACCCTTATCGATAAATAGTAGTCGATTGAACCCGTGGGTCGAGTTATCCGATTAGTGTGGGTCGAGTCACCTATGAAAAAAAACGAAGTGGGCAACTGAACCTGCGGGCTCAGTGCTATGCGGGCCCAGTTGACCAACGAATGGTATCGACGATTCGTAAAGTAATCGGCGAAACATGTCAAGCTATTATTTAAATAAAAAAACACATGTTTACCGCCTACACAACTGCAAGACTGGTTAAATATAGCGGAAGGCTTTGTTGACAATGCTGATTTTCCTCACTGCATAGGAGCCATTGATGGAAAATACGTAAGAATAATAAGGCCATGTCAATCGCTTTATTACAACTATAAAAAGTTTTTTCCTTAAGTCAACTAGCTGTCTGTGACTCTGATTATAAATTCATATATATCGAAAAAGTTCCGATTCAACTATATTTAATAAGAGTCAGTTACGATGATATATGCACCTTCGGTATGCCGAAGGCACTTTTGATAACCCATACGTAGATTCAATTAATCCAACAATTACTGCAATGAATAGTATATGGGATACATTTGCCAATTATTTTATATCTAATGAAGGTGAATTACATTGGCAAGCAAGAAATATTAAATGTTTCTACTTACCTTCTTTATTTTTTTCTGTAGTTGCTTTGTTTTCGAACCCGGTAATAAATATGGTGCAAATCCCTTCCCATGCATTTTTTTTTGTGTTACAATTACTATAGTCCTATCTTGATAAGTCCCATATAGCTGGACGATTGCGTATTTCTTCTATGAACAATTCATTATAACGTGTATTGCGAATGCTGCCGACGTGCCTATGAATTATTGTCATTAATAAGTGACAAGTTTGTATTAAATAAATCTCATTGTTTATCATTTGTCATTTATCAAAAATGTATAGATGTAGTGCATAATTCTTTTCCTTCGTATTTTCACGGAAACGTACGAACGTGTAATGCTACTTCAGTCACCCTCAGTACTTTTTGTACTGTGACCGACTGAAATAGACTAGATACGTTCATACGTTTCCGTGAAAATACGAAGGAAAACAATTATGCACTACATCTGTACCCTATTTTTTATAAATGACAAATGTCAGTCAATGAATTTGAAGTATATCACACTGAGATATGTAACCTCCCCTATCAAATTATAGAGAATTGTAACAAACTTTGAACTACCGAGAATATTTTATTTGGGCACAGATAGTTTCCTGTTATCTTGAATCTTTCTGTGCCTAAAGCCCATTTTCCGAGGTTCGTAAAGTCACGTCAGTGGGTAGTTTAATGATCGCGGCGATGCACGTGGCGAGCACGCAGCGTTATAGTCGCGATTAAAAAATCGCAGTGTTGCTGCGACGACACGCGGCGTGCTCGTCACGTGGACGCCGCGATCTCGCCTCGCCGTTACCGCTGAGAAATCGCCCGACAAATCGCTAGTGTGTAAGGGCCCTAACTGGCTGAATGACTCACAGACAATGCACAGCCTAAATTGCTGAACATAGTGACTTGTATTTTGCAATCTTGGGTTCACTAGATGGGATTTTTCGAATTTCGTCCCTCAACGGGAAAAAATAAGAGTAGAAGCGGGAAAATAAGTCTACGCGTTTAAACTTGCGAATTCCAGTAAGTGAGCCTTTCTGGGCGAGTATGAGGTAAAACCCCGAAATACTCGTACGAGTCCAGGATGGCTCTTAATGGTCGAATCATGTATAGTGCTTTACTCAAAAATAGAACAACTAGAATGATACTAATAGAACAGGGCGCTAGTCCAACTAGCGCTTAGCCGATGACAATGTGAAACTCGCCAGACCGGTCGAGATGTACTAGAAGCGCATAAAACGAAGATAGTGCGAGCGACGTTCTCGTAAATAAAGAGAAATCGTGCGATGTTTGCTTTGAACGAGATAACGGTTTTGGTTTATGATGCCCTGGTACTGGGAAAAAATATCTGAATTTTCAGCTTTTCATGTAGTATAAATACGAGTATACCCACGCGGGTGGTAGGACCTTGTGCGGGGTCCGTCCGGATCGCTACCACCATCTTATCCATTAACCTACCGCCAAACAGCAGTGTTCGCATTGTTGTGTTCCGGTTTGGGGATAAGGCAGCTGGTGTAATGACTAGCATAGAGGCATTCCATCTTAGTCCTCAGGGTTGGCAGCCCATTTGCAGTCTTAGGCTTGCAGTCTTGTGAATGCGAATGTCTATGGGTCACAGTTTCCACGTACCATCAGGTGGCATGTGTGCTCGTAAGACTTCCCTATGCCATCACAAAAACGATGGTACGGAGACGGTGTATTTGTTTGTTTGTTTGTTTGTGCAAACCAATGTTGCCATTTATCTCCAAAACGACTGGTCCGATTTTGATGCAGTTTTCAGTGATGGGTTCAGATTTAGTTGGTGCGGTGTAACGGTGACAACTCAACTCAACGGGGGCGCTGCAGTAAACAATTGTTTGCGCAAACCAATGTTGCCACTTATCACCAGAACCAGTAGGCCGATTTTGACGCGGTTTTCAGTGATGGATCCGGGTTTGATTGGTGCATGTTTTTAAATAGTTTTTACGGTGACAACCCACTAGGGGGCACTGCAGTAATTATTTGATTGTGCAGAACCAAAATAACTACTCCGACTTTGACGCGGTTTCCGTTAATGGGTTTGTGGTTGATTAGTGAGTGTTTTTAAATAGGTGTTATGGTAGTAACTTACTAGGGGGCGCTGCGGTAATATTTAATATTAGCTACTATATATTAAAGAAACTCATAGAACTCGATAGGTTAGTATTTCTGTAGCGAGTAGTGACGTAGAAACTCCAAAAATACTAAAGAATTATTTAAAAAACAAAATGTAAAACCGTCCACTGTTTAAGCGCGAAATATATATGTAGAGTAAAATACGAAGAGAACTTTATGGCCTTTTTTCTGTTTCCTCGGTTTGAGACCTGCGTAAAGTGCTTCTCAGTCGCTGTAATTTTTCCAACGCTATGCTATTATGTGGGTTGTTGAAAAGTTATCTATGATCTAGATCACTCATTACTACACCGTCTAAAGATCGTACTCTACTGAGGGTTATGTTGGGGCCGGTATAGACGGACTGCATTGGAACTGCAACACATCTGCAAAATGGCAGTTCTGCTTGCAGTTGGCGTGCAGTCTACCTAAGTGGATTGCGCAGTTGGTTTGCAGAACTGCCCTCGAACTACCATTTTGCAGCTCGGTTGCGGTACTGGCCCTAAGCTTACCTACTAGCGAATGTTTTGGGTTCAAGCTACATAACCACCTTATTGACTGTAGTGTCCTGTAATTTGTGGACAGTAATGGCCCAACTACTTATTCATATGTATGTTGTTACTATTAAAATATACCAATCAAGTGCAATTCGTACTCGCACATCGTAATCGCAAGAAAAAATATTCATTTTAAACTTTATTTTTTATGTAGTTTGCCTTCGCTTTGGGGTCCCGGTCTGCGCTCCACATCGGTGCCCCTGCGGAAGTGACGTCGATCGGCTAGGACATCACGGACTTTTTGCCAGAGAAGTGCTGGCCGCTTCTCAAGACATGCTGCACTAAACGACATCATCCGTCGGTCTCTTGCCTCTGTTAACGTGCCGGCCCTTTTAGAGCCGTCCGGTATCTCCAGAAATGATGGCAAGAGACCTGACGGAATGTCTTTGGTTCCGTGGAATATGGGGCGGGTGCTAGTGTGGGATGCAACCTGTGTAGACACGCTGGCCCCGTCTCATCTCCCACGAACCTCCAATAGGGCTGGTGCAGCGGCCGAAGTGGCTGAAAACATTAAGACTGGCAAATATAGTGGTCTCGGCCCAGGATATAATTTTATTCCATTCGGTGTCGAGACCCTTGGTCCGTGGGGTCCTAGTGCTATTAGCCTTTAAGGAATTGTCAAAGAGACTCATTGACGTCACTGGAGACCGAAGAGCTGGCAGTTTCCTCGTTCAACGAATAAGTTTAGCCATTAAACGAGGAAATGCTGTCAGCATCTTTGGTACAATGCCGCAGGGGCCATTCTTAGATTTAATGTTTTAGTGTATGTATAGATTTAGTCTTATTTAATATTAGTTATTTTCAATTATTTTCAGTAATTTTTACAATTTAATTGAATATAATGTAACTATTTAAGTAATCTTAGAAATAAAAATATGATAATAATGTCCATTTTGACTAGCATACATTTTAAAAGACTTTTTAAATTTTTGTTTATTTCTCAAACACTGTAAATAATTAACACTTAATTATTATTTTTCGCATAAAATATAAACAATTCCTATACGCCAGGCCTTTTTCCAAGGTTTTTGAATTCTAAAACGTTAATTACTTGTATATTTTTGACTATAAATAAAAAAAACGTACTAGAAAATTTCAATAATAATGTTTTGGAATGTGCATACTAAATCTTCTTTCATTTTTTAATTCCCCATTTTAGACCCCTTTTCAACTTTATATAAATTTATATTAAAAATGAATTTCATATTTCTTTTACTTAAATCAGGACCGGGCAAGCAAGTTGCATAACTCTGACAAATTTTAAGTTAGATAAAGATAAGATAAAGAGACATTTATGCGCAACATTACAAAACTTCATCACATAGATACAAAAAGAACAAGACACAGAGAAATTATCGCATAAAGGTCCCAACTCAGCATTCGCTAGCCGTAAAGCCAGCACTGATCTTCCGATGAAACCGCTTGGTGAAGAGACGGAAGGAAGGTGACACAAGAAAATCAACATGGATTAAGAAACAATAATTCGTTCGAGATAATCTAAAACGCCCAAAAATTTGCATCCAGTTATTGCTGACAACACCAAGTAAAAGAAAAAACAAAAAAAAAACTATAGTCTATGGGAGGCTAAGTCAATGACGTCAATGTAAGCAAAGCAATAGGTTACGTAACAATACTAAGAATTATGTACAAAAATGGTAGACTTGGCAGAAATCAAATAAATGTTTTGTTCGTTCTACATTTAGAAAAACTACACTAATGTGTGAAATTACAATTAAACAGCCTACAAAGTGAAAACGGACGGCAAGTAAAGGAATACAAAACACAAAAAACAAAAACTGGGTTGAAGTTGGGGGAAGGGCGAAGTAATGAAAAAAAATATGAAAAAATGAAAAACGATTTATTGGTTATCACAAAATTTAAAAACAATACAAAGGTTGGGTCCTTCTAGTAAGCATAATAATATACTTGTGACAGAAGGCCCCGCTCTTCCAGTAACAGTAGAGGTTTAACCAATTATGATAAGTTTAAGATTAGGGGTGATATTTGATTACAGGTATGAATTAATTTTAAGAAGTAAACAACTTATAAAATAGATACTTTAAATTAGCTTAATTTTGGAGTGTGGGTGTATGTGTGTGCATGTTGGAGCGTGCGTGCGTGCATGGTGTGTGTGTCTGTCTGTGTGTGTGTGTGTGTGTGTGTGTGTGTGTGTGTGTGTGTGTGTGTGTGTGTGTGTGTGTGTGTGTGTGTGTGTGTGTGTGTGTGTGTGTGTGTGTGTGTGTGTGTGTGTAGGCGTAAACTTTAGTATAAATGAAATATGTAACTAGCGGATCTAGGTAATGTTCGATAGTAGAGCTTCAGTTTCTTCGAAACTTTTCATTTTTAACCATTCCAGAATGGCTTTTTACATTTAAAGGATTGCATGGGGTAGATGCTAATTTCTCTATTTAGAATATTGTATAAACAGGCAGATTGAGTAGCAAATTGTCTCTTGGCAAATTTAGTTTAGTAGCGGGCAACGGGGCAACATTTTCTTTTCTTCTTCTTCTACTTGTAGTAGATGGTTTATAAATTAAGGTCTTACGTAATTTTACAAGGGAACATAAGATGTACAATTTTCTCATAGGCAGTAAGTAGGTCACACTCATTATACAATTCACTTGTAGGGAATCTATAGGGTTTCGAAAACATGATAGATAGATAGAAAAACCGTAGACTACAGTAGGATAAACGCCACTCTAGTTAAAGTACATAATTGGTTTATTAGTAACAACTTGCTACTAAATGCCAAGAAAACTAAATGTGTTAGGTTCGCTTTGCCTAATGTTAAACCGGTAGATTCTAGTATTTTTCTAAATAACGAGTGTTTGCTAATGGTAGATAGGGCGGTTTTCCTAGGCATAACAATAGATAAAAATTTGCAATGGAGTCCCCACATAGCTGCACTGGCAGGTAAACTAAGTTCGGCAGCTTACGCCGTTAGGAAAATTAGACAACTAACTAATGTTGAGACAGCTCGCTTAGTTTATTATAGTTATTTTCATAGTGTTATGTCTTATGGTATTCTGGTTTGGGGTAAGGCAGCTGACATACAAACTATATTTGTGTTACAAAAAAGGGCCATTCGTTCTATTTATAATTTAAATTCCCGTGACTCATTAAGAGAACTTTTTAAAGAAACTAATATCTTAACTGTAGCGTCTCAATTTATTTACGAGAATATTATTTATGTTATTAAGAATTTAGATTCGTTCACCAAAAACTCAGATATACATAATTTAAATACTAGAAATAAAAATAAAATAGCTATTCGAAAATTCCGTGTCCGTAAAGTATATAAATCATTTGTTGGTCAATGCATTCATTTCTATAATAAATTACCTGAAGTAGTTTTAAAGTTACCCTTTCCAGCACTTAAAAAATATTTGAAAAGGTCGTTAATGTCTAAAGCGTATTATAGGGTCGAGGACTATCTAACAGACAAAAATGCATGGCATACACCCGAAACTTAGTCAATAGTCATTTGTTCAAATGCAAAGGCTTTATCCTGCTTTTTCTTGTCTGGGGGACACCGTTGATGCAGGAAAACATATCAAAACTTTTATGTGGTCATCTTGCACCATCTCATATACACATATATAAGTAGGTAGTTGTAGTTATTTTATTTTATTCTTTTCTATCTTTCTCTCCCGTAAGATTTTTGGCATGTTTTCCTGCTGAACTACTGTTATTTGATATTATATTTAATTTAATACTTGTAGCTTTATATAATGCTAGATTAAGTTGTACATACCATTGTAATATGCAATATGAAATAAGTTTAAAAAATGACTGACTGCTGAGTTTCTTGCGGCGTTTCTTCTCAGCAGTGGTCTCCTCTTGGGAAGCGCTGGTAGTATCTTGACGTGTAAAAGTGCCCGAGCGGCCTACTTACTAAATAAATTTCTTTTATCTTTTTTATCTTTTATGACTTTAAGCAGACACTTTTGCGCTCTTTCAACTTCGATGAATTTGGTTTTGTTGGCACCACCCCATACTGGGATACAGTAGGTCATGATGGACTGGGCTATTGCGGTGTATATTTGTTTTAAAAGCTTAATAGAGGCAACATGTTTTAAAAATTTGAAAATCCAAATAACTTTTCTTATTCTTCCGTTTAGATAGTCAATATGATCATGCCATGAGAGTCGTTGATCCAGGATTATGCCTAAGTATTTAGTAGAGGTAACCTTTGCAATTGTGTTACAGTCACAGTTTAGAGTATCTACAATATTACAACTATGGATTTTTAACTTAACTTAAGGTTATCTGGAGGCTGCGTATTCTCATATTTAGTGAAACATATGA
The DNA here is from genome assembly GCA_923062465.1 of Acleris sparsana. Classification (NCBI taxonomy): domain Eukaryota; kingdom Metazoa; phylum Arthropoda; class Insecta; order Lepidoptera; family Tortricidae; genus Acleris; species Acleris sparsana. The sequence continues at coordinate 42,880,951 of OV281285.1, read as the reverse complement.
AGTTGGTCTTGGTGCTATTGAGTGTGAGCAGGTTGAATGTTAGCCAACAGGATATTTGGCGTAGACCTATCTCCGCTTTACAATAAACTGCCTCCCAAGAATTGTCATTGAAGACCACCACTGTATCATCAGCATATGAGAAGACACGTCCTCCGTCAATAGTAAGATTTGTCAGGTCATTAATGTAAGTTAAGTTAAATGGGAAAAATAAATGTACAAGGCACAGGCACATTATAATAATATATCCGGATAGAACAGAGGAGGAGAAAAGTTGATAGCATTTATAGTTGCTGATATAACCCGCTGTGACATGTAGTCAGACAGACAGACAGACAACGAAGTCTCGCCATAAGTGTTCCTTTTTTACTATTTTGGTACGAAACCCTAAAAACTATATCGATATGTAGTACAATATACATAATACCTATGCTCTCTTAAAAGTTTGAAATAAAAAGCAAAATTGAAAATTTTGAAATATCCCACGTTGGTTAAAACGAATTTAAAAAAGAATAAAATAATTTATAAACAACTGACTTAAAGAATTTATGTATCGAGAGATAATAAAGGTAAAAACCTTTAATAAGTAAGTATAGAGTTGATATTTCGCGGAGTCGGCCATATAAACAATAGAGTATCCATTTTCATAGCACTTCCCTACGAACCTATTTGGTCTTCGAAGCCATATCATATTCATCTACATATCAACTTCATAAAAAACCCAAGCATACCAATAAAATATTTCCAATTATTGACGTAATTATAAAACTGCAAAGAAAACTACTTCATTTAATGGCAGTCCCCGATGGATATTCTTGGGTTTTTTATTAAGTTCATATGTAGTTGAATATGTTATTGCCACATATATATCTTCGAGAACCAAATAGGTTCGTAGAGAAGTGCTATGAAAACTGATACTCTATTGTAAATATGACCGACTGCGCGAGAGATCAACTATATGTACCTACTTTTTAAAGGTTTTACCTTTATTATATCTCGATACATAAATTCTTTAAGACGGTGGTTGTTAAATTATTTATCCTTTTTAAAATACGTTTGAACCGTCGTGGGATTTTAATTTTGCTTTTAATTTAAACTTTTGAATGAAAGGCAATTTAAATTATTTATTTTAAATAATGGTGCTTTTTGCAGAAATCCTAACGGAGTCAAAATAGTTTTCACTTTCTTTTGTGTCATGTAACCTTTTCTTGCTTACCTCTGTAGCCGTTTTGGAGGCTGTCACAGGTCTGTACAGATAGTCCCAAATTCCAATAGTATAATATGTTATGGAATTTCCATACTTACTTATTGATTCCAAATTTGAAATTCCTCAGGACACTTTGGATAACTTTCCAGCCCAGGAACTTTAACCTACTGTCTCCTATTTACTGATGGCAAAATTACATAGCATTTTTGAGTAAATACTTTTAACTAGGTTATTTACAAAAACTTTATGAAAAGTATATTTATTTAAATGTGTTTTGTTACAGTTTTAAACATGGTTCATCCATCAAGATGCTACAAGACTATGCAATATTTTATGTCAATTTCTTAAACTTGGTAATACAATTATGAGGTTGATAAACACCGATTTTTATTATTTGGTTACAGAGTACGCACCTTTTTTTGAAATGGCTTTAAAATATTGTCACCATCCATCAGTCATTAGTGACGATGCGCGAAGCTTACATGGTATTTTTTTAATTCTAGTTAAGGGTATATCAATAAATGAAGTTAAATGGGATGAGGGAGTGTGGAAGACAATATCGACACGCCCTAAAATAGTGTCGCGTCTAGTTGGTCAAGTCATACTCTATGACAGCCTACCCCACCCTGCAAGTGTTCGTAATGTTCGTGATGTCGGTTCTAGTACGTTAGTGCATATTTTGTTTGATTATCCTTTGACCAGTAGTTTTATGATGTCCATAAAACTACTGGTCAAAGTCCTGTCAAAATTATGTATGTACATCTTAACTCTCTCTGAGTTAAGATGTCGCTACTCCTTGCTGAGGCCAAACCCAGTAAAAACAAGGTGATTTATCGAAATTGTATGTAAATAAAAATAGAAAAATTATTTACAAAAACTTAACGATAAGTAGTTCTAGAAAAATCAAACTGATTTCTACACTGATTGTTGAAGCTACTGTTTTATAATCAAAATAAAAAACACTACTTACTTTCAGTGATTTTGGAATAGCTGCCTCTAAGAAGATAAATGGGGTAGAAGTTTGTATGCGAGATTATTTATTTTTGAAATAAGGACCTTGTAAATTGGTATTTTCTCTACTGTATATGAATACAAAATAAAACTTTCAGTGATTTTGGAAAACTACCCCTAAGAGTGTAAAAGGGGATTTTAGTTTGTTATTCCTTCACGCTGCAACGGCTAGACGGATTTGAAATCCAGACACATACAAGTTGACGGACCTCTGCATCTATCTCGGATAGCAAATATTTTCGTACATTGCGTTGAAATCTTACTGCAAAAATTAACGCAACGGCTTTCTGGGTGAGGCAATGTTGTTGCAGATGCCATTTTTACAAAATACCAAAGGGAAGTATTACAGCAAAAATATCCTCATGCATCGTTTGTTGACAAATACTGCGTTCCGTTAAACGGTGGTTTTTAAAAGAGGTGTATGTCGGTGAACCTTTAAAATAAGACTAGAAACAAGTTTGATCTTTTAATACTAACTTCTTAATTATTAGCACTTAATATTGTTATGATTTGGTACTACTATCGAAGTTTTCTTTTTAGTAGGACTACAAAAACGTTCCTCTTTTCGCATTTAATTTTTTCATATTACTTGATAATGACATGATTCAAATGTTCTTCTTTCAAAAAGTTTTTAATCCGCTGAAGGGGGATTGTATACGCAAACAATGATAAAATGCTCAATTTCAATACACGCAATTTCAATGTGACGTTCAATGGACCTCATAACGATATCTTTACACTCCTCACGTTTAATGTTATTTTTGACTATTATTAAGGATTCTCCGACTGCAAGAGTGCCTAGCAAAAATTTTAAGCCAATGCTCAGTAACAGATATAACGTGTATATTAGGATCTATAAATAAACATATTTGTAGCGAGTTAGGTACACTAAGTTGATAATGAATGATATACGAGTTCCGGGCGGCAGTGATGATACAAAAACAACCGCGCTGATTGATAAAAAGATAAAAGATGTTTATTCAGTAAGTAGGCCGCACGGGCATTTTTACACGTCATAAAATTTGTTTATTGAATTGACGTAATAATATTTTCATATGACCTACATAATAAAACATTACATTTATGCCCAAAAGGAAAGCGTGGCCCTCTCTTCCAAATGTAGGTGATAGTGCCACTCATCAGTATCAATGCGCCCACCATTATGTACAGTAGAGAATAATGATGTACATCGTGGGTACTGAGCTGCACGGAGGAGGCTCGCTTAAGATGATCGATTTGGGTCTTCAGATTGTCCCAGGTCTCTTGATCATCTTCTAACGGAATGTATCGTTCTAAGCTGGATATACTTGTATTGATTACCGAGTTCAGAATGGACACTTCCGAAGTCGCCATGAGGTCAGGTTGGCTCTGCACGTGACTTAAAAAGTTGTTATGTATTGTATATGTGTCTTTCTTGATAGTGCAACCCTTACCTAGGCTAATGAGGCCGCTTCCTGTTTCATTATTTATTCTATTTTATTCTTTATCTCTGTCTGCCGGTGTAATCTGATCCACTTGTCGGTGATACACGCTGATAATTGCGCGGCACAAGGTGTCGGGTTAATTGTCTCTGTGTTTACTAGCTTGATATCGCAGATCGTATGCTTTATTTTTAGATCGTAAACTGGTGTGTCCACTGTGCATAGCAGTCTGTCCATTTAGGAGTGACCACAACCTTTAATATCCGTGTATGATAAAAAGAACACAGATTTTCTTTTGAAACTGACCGAGATGTAAGGGAATGTCGGAATTATATACTGCATTTTGCCTTCTTCCCTTTGCGTTATATTGATAACGTGATCTAGTTCGTATATTTCATTGCTGACGACAGGAATCCGCATCTCTATTATAAGGTAATCTTGGACGACTCTAGCAAAAACTTTCAACAGTCGGTACAACTGTCGAATGTTGTACTTGTCGGTCGGCAGTTGAAATTCGATGTCATTCAAATGACCTTGTATAATGTTGATTGGTTCCCTTAACTGCTCTGGCGGAAACAGGTGTGTGTCGATGCAGCCATGGCCAATATCCATTACGGTGTTTATTAAAGTTTGTTGTGTATGTCTAAGGTTTGATAAAAAGATAGTAGCTGCAAGTGCGGATGACGTTGCATAGAGATTACTCGTAGTGTCTAGGCGAGCCTGGCCGACTTCTAGTGACATATTCCGTAGATGACGGTGCTTTGTGTGCCTGATGATAGAAGCCCGAAGATCACTAAAAATATAATTGATACGAAATGAATAAAGGCACATTTCTTACGACGAGGGCGCCCGCACTTGATAACATTTTGGTGTGCATCTGGTTGCGCTTGTGGTTCACTAGCATCATTTGTCGTTCTCTGTTCACTTTGGTTGTAAGTGGGGATCAAAATCAGTTTGCTAACTGGGCACTTTATGATGCTGATTTGCGTCTTCACGGAAACAACTCTCACAAAGCCATCCTTCCCCGGGTGCACTTCTTGCACACGCCCCATCGCCCATTTGCCAGGAGGGAGGTTATCTTCCTGGAGGATGACTATGTATTTAACCTCCAAATTTTTTCTTGCTCTTCCCCATTTTGAATTGGTTTGTAGCTGCTGTAAGTATTCACCTGACCATTTTTTCCAGAAGTATTTGTTCATGGTTTGAACTAGTTGCCATCGAGTGGGAAGATTGATATTCTCTGGATCTGTTTGGGGTCTTGAAAGTAGTGAATTGCCCACCAGAAAGTGGCCAGGAGTTAGGAAGTTATCTTCAGGGTCTTTAGTCAACTAGCACAGAGAGCGCGAGTTCATACACGCTTCTATTTGGGTTAGTAGGGTGATGAGTTCTTCGTACGTGAGTTTCTGATCTCCTAACACACGCTTGAGATGATATTTCATGCTTTTGTCTGCTGCCTCCCATAGGCCTCCTGCACTGGGCCAAGCAGGCGCATTTAAATGCCAGACGAGTCCCATGTTAATGATATTGCTAAGGCAGTGTGCGTTGATGGTTTTCAAAGATCTTCTTGTACTTCTGTTTTAGTGCCCGAGCTGCGCCAACAAAATTAGTCCCATTATCAAAATACATGTGCTGAGGGGTGCCCCGCCTAGCACACATACGTCTAAAGGCTGTGAGGAATGCTGCAGTACTTAGGGCCGACACTAACTCAAGGTGAATCGCCTTGGTTGCCAGGCAGACAAAAACGGCCACATAACCTTTCGTGGTCTTGATTCATCTTAGGGGAATGGGATCTCTTATTAGACTTGATTTCCTCATGTCCCATAAAATCGAGGCTAGTGTTGGTAAACGGACGGGACGGAGTGACCCGCGCACTTGGGAAGTCTGCCATGATTTTCTGGTTTGTTTCTTGGCTGTATAGTTTGCACCTTTCACACGAACGAAGGTGCTTCTTCACAGTCTGGATACCGCTGGTAATCCAGTAGGGTTGCCTGATAAACGATAAAGTGAGCGGAGCTTCACCGTGTAACGTCATCGCGTACGCTTCATTATAAATAAGTGCAGTAACTCGACAGCGAGAAAGCAGAAGTACAGGGTGTTTCGCAGCAAAACTTATGTTTGAATTTTTAAGTCGTTCGCCAACACGTAAAATTCGCCTTTTGGCGAGGTAGGTCATCTTCGTTTTAAGTCAATTTCGAAGGAAGTCATGTTCTAGGTTAGTCATCTCCTCAGCAGGTCATCTTCGTTTCGAGACAATTTCGAGGGACGTCATTTTCTGGATTAAGTCATCTCTTAGTAGGTCTATTTCGAGGGATGTCATTTTCTGACTTAGTCATTTCGTACGTAGGTCTATTTCGGGGGACGCCATTTTCTGACTCAGTCATTTCCTAAGTAGGTCTTTTTCGAGGGACGCCATTTTCTGACGTAGTCATCTTATCAGTAGGTCTTCTTCGAAGGACGTCTTTTAATGACTTAGTCATCTTCTTAGTGGGTCTATTTCAGGGGACGTCATTTTGTGACTTAGTCATCTTCTTAGTGGGTCTATTTCGGGGGACGTCATTTTCTGACTTAGTCATCTTCTCTGTTCATTCTATTTTGAGGGATTTCAAGGGACCTAACAAACACATATTGCCATGAAAGATGTTAATTCAGTAAGTAGGCCAAAAACTCAACAGTCAATCGTTTTTAGGGTTCCGTAGCCAAATGGCAAAAAACGGAACCCTTATAGATTCGTCATGTCTGTCCGTCCGTCTGTCCGTCCGTATGTCACAGCCACTTTATTCCGTAACCATAAGAGCTATACCAGTCGCGAGGCGTTCGTACAAGCCGATTATTTACGGCTTTACCAAAAATTCCTATGCATAGAGTAGGTATACAAACAAATCGTAAAACCGACACACGCCATACACCTTTTTTTGCTCCGGCTTGTCTATTTATTTACGTGACGCTTCGCCACTGAGCTATACTATGGAAACTTTGTAAGTAGATGTATTCGGTGAACCGCATTAAGATTTTCATACAATAATAGAAAAAAAACAATAAATTTTTGGGGTTCCCCATACTTAGAACTGAAACTCAATTTTTTTTTTCATCAAACCCATACGTATGGGGTACGGTCAGCTGCAAAATTGCATGGACAACTTAACGTCTATAATGCTGTGAACACGTGATGCCACGTTCGTAAGAAACAACCTAGATGGCGTTGTTAACTGAACAAGTTATATTGTTGTTTGCTTCAACTATATGACGTTTTAGTATTAGAATCGTTAATTTCACCACTTAACTAGAAGGGCCGTTGGCTTAGTTAGTTGGCACTTCGATTTCGCGGAGTCAGCCCGTGGGTCGGGAGATCGATTCTGCTTTCAATATCTTTTTTAATTTATCTTGTTTCACATAGTAATTAATAAACGAATGTATTCTCTTTTGAAATAATAGTTTCAAGAAATGATACAACTTTTGTTACTTGAAATGAAAAATCTTTATTCCTTGTATAACCTTTTTATTCAGTGAACTGTTTAGATAGTTTTTTTTTACAATATTACCTTTGTAACAATGAAACGACTACCTACTACTTAACTTTTATTACTGAGGTAATAGCTTAAGTATTCGTTTCCGAAATCAGAAAGAAGATTGAAGCTATTAAACCACAATAACATATAGTAATTATTAACACATATTTAGAGACCGGGTTACCTTAACTGTCAAATGCATTATGTTTAACTATGTTATACAGTTAGGATCACTTATATAAGGATAATAACTGAAATTTCGTGTATAAATGGTGTGTGATTTGTTTGACTTTAAATATTTAAAATAAGATAATTATTAACTGCTTGAAAATAGTATAGACACGTAAAAAAAGCGAAAATAACTGTCACTTTTGTATTAATTACTTACGTTAACCCGATCTCCACTTGACCACTGTATTACTATATACTAAACTTTAATACCTAGTATAACCCCCCCTCTGTTCGATTACCGCTTGCATTCGGGGCCGCATTGAATCGATAAGATTCTGACACAGATTGGAACCTCGAATACTATCCCAATTTTTTGAACAATGTTCTTCCAAGGCGTTCGGAGTTCGCTCATTCTGGTGATCCCAACGTTGGACAATAATACCCCATAAATTTTCGATAGGATTTAAATCCGGTGACCTGGAAGGCCAGGGAATAACCCTAATATTATTGTGCTGACCAAACCACTCCCGCACACTACGTGAACGGTGTATTGGGCAGTTATCTTGCACAAACGTTATCACCGGCAACTCCTCCTCTGGATACACGTTGCGAACGGTGGGCAACATGGTGTCCTCCAGCATTTCCACATAATGAACACTGTTCGCTCGACTGGGAAGTTTGACCAGTTCTCCTGGGTCAGCCGCACTCATCCATCCCCACATATTTACGGTTATTCGACCAGATTCCATGTTGGGCACTACATGATTGTCATTATAGCGGGTATTGTTTCGGCGCCACAAGCTTAATCGTCCGTGTTGGCTGGATTTAAAAGTCTTTTCATCCGTAAAGATGACATTGCTCCAGTCGAAATCTAGATACTCCAAAGCGAACTCTAACCTTGCTCTTTTATGGCTTTCTGTTAGCAAGGGTTTGACAGCGTGCCTACGATGATGCAGACCCTCACTATGTAAAACACGGCGAATAGTATCCGCACTTGTATTGAATAAACCAGCGTAGTGGGTTGTTGGTTTGAATCCGTCTTCCTCATAATCCCTCACCATGGCTTGACGCTGGGGTGTGCTTATGAGTAGTGGTCTTCCCGTTCTTTGCCGGGGTAGCAAAGATCCCTCCTCTTCGTACCGCCGTACCCATAAAACAACAGTTTTCCTCTGTAAAAAAAACGGAAACTTATAATAACCATTAAAGATATAAAAAAGATGAAATAGAAAATATTTTTGTAAAAATCTGAGTAAATAAATTACTACTTACGTTCACACCGGTTTCTCTTGCAATTTCTGACAAATTTCTGCCTTCACTGTGCAAGGCAATTATTTGCGATCTTTTGACCAGGTCAATATTGCAACGAGAAGTCATTTTTTAAGGAAAATTTAACGAAAGTAAAATCTACACAAAAAAGGCAATCGATTAAGCAGCTAACGAACGAACGAGCAAAGTCTTTGTAATAATCAGTGTGGTATTTATAAATCTTTAGTCTACCCTCCTTATAGTAATATTAAGCGTGTTTCTATTTCATTGAATGCGAAAATAAGCAAATCATAATAAACTATTAATTTCGACTTCATATTCAAATGTGTGATGGTCCAATGGCGTATAACGCCGCTCTCACTCACCACTCCGAGTATCCCGGGTTCGATTCCACGCAATGGAAAAAGTGTTTTTGGTAATTTAACCTCTTAGTTTGGAATTGACTAACATTTCATACTTCTAAAATCTTCTCTAATATAATAAACTATAAAATAAAGAAAAAGTGTTTGGTCCTGGTGTCGGTATGAGGAATGAAATAATTATTTTTTATTTTTGGTTTTTTACAACAACGCCATCTAGTACGATCTTATTGAACCACTACGAGCGTGAGGCGTCAGTTTGCACCTCAAAGCATTATCTTTATGAACTGTCCATGCACTTTTGCAGCCCACTGTACCTATGAATAGGTCTTCAAAAATGATATTGAGGTTTCTAATAAAAAAAAAATCTAAACTGAATAGTTTGCGCGAGAGACGCTTCCAAAGTGGAAAAATGTGTGTCCCCCCCCCGTAACTTCTAAAATAAGGGAATGATAAATGTAAAAATAATATATGATGTACATTACTATGCAAACTTCCACCGAAAATTGGTTTGAACGAGATCTAATTATTAGTTTTTTTTTAATACGTTATAAATCGTAAACCGCATTTTACCTTTCATTCAATCAACACCAATATAATAAAGAATAAAGAAAAACATTTATTTAGATGTATGACGGAACCCTACGTGCGCGAGTCCGACTTGCACTTGGCCGCTTTTTTATATATATCTTCATCATCAGTTGAGAGAGAGAGACGTCGACTCCCATTACAGCCTCCGTATTACGGTTGCCTTTACAACGGTGGATATAAATGTAGATAAAGCATGTCACTCACGCGTACACGCTGGTCTGACATTTACTAGGTTAGGTTAATACGAGTAGAATTGGCCACTTAGAATATTGAAAAGTTATGGTGAAATTTGTTGTCACTTAGGTACTGTCACATTATGTGTTGAATAGTTTCTTAGTTCGAAGTGAAAATGGAAAACAGTTATCAATTTGAAACAATACATACAGATAAAGAAAAAAATGCATTATACGGGATGGATACATTTTTTTTTTGATAAAAAAAATAAGACGGGCACGCATAACTTCAGATGCAGTGAAAGAAGCATATGTAATGCTACAATTACAATGAACGAAACAGCGGATAGAATTCTAAGAGATGCTGGACGTCGACACACGTGTCACCGAATTTTTTTAAGGAACCGATATACAGGGTTGGGCGGATTAAGTGTCCTATACCTTGTCTATTTAACAGAGGTAATACTAGAAAACAGAGAATGCACGTTATTGGTCAGCGATAAGGACGATGCACAGGCACAAGGTAGCTTTACATGCCTGTCAAAGTTTAGTCAACATCTGTCGCTCGTACGGTGCAGACGCTTTCAAGTGCTTATCTTTGGTTACAAATTTTTACCTGGCTCGTTTATTGGACTGTTTCCCGTTTAACCTGTGACTCGGCTTGTTTATCGAACTGTTTTCTGCTTCTTCTGTGACTCGGCTTGTTGTTGGACTGTTTTTTGTTAAAATATGGAAAACCCGCCCAATGTGACGAAGAAAAGGCGATTAAGGCATTACTCGTCACAACGTCCGTTGTTTTCAACAATGGACGCAAAACGCCAGCTCGTGTGCGATTTGTACCAGAAAAAATACCGACCGTGTGAGATATTGAAGACGCTGAAACATTTAAATATCAATATAAGGTTTATATCGCGGACCGTCAAGCGATTCAAAGAAACGGGATCTTCACAAATCAGGCCCAAACCTGGGAGAAAGCCATCTGTTCGCACCAAAAACATCATTAAAAATATTCGTGAGCGTATTAGACGAAATTCAGCTCGAAGTGCAAGCAAACTTGCTAAAGATATGAAAATATCCCGTTGAACAATGAGTCGTATTTTAAAATATGTTGTTGGGCTAAAGGCCTAGAAAAAACAAAAAATTCATGGCTTAACAGATGCCCAGAAAAAAACTAGAGTGAAAAATGTAGGGAATTGCTAGCTTGGCACGACGGCGATGATGTTATTTTTTCCGATGAAAAGATGTTCCAGTTACAAGACAGTCACAACCAACAAAACGATCGTGTCTATGGTGTTTCATTGAAGGATATTCCTGAGGACAAATTAGCCGTACAACGGTTCCAGAGTGCATCAGCTGTCATGGTATGGGGCGCGATATCGCCTAGAGGCAAGTTACCGCTGCTGTTTATTGATCGAGGTGTCAAAATTAACCAAGACTATTACATCCAGAACGTATTACAGGGTCATTTACTAGAAAATGCTCAAAAATGATATGGAAACGACTATTACTGCTTCCAACAAGATAGTGCCCCATCTCACAAAGCTAAACGCACACAAGACTGGTGTAGAACAAATTTGACAGATTTTATACCTTGGCATGAATGGCCTGCATCATCGCCGGATTTGAATGCTGTGGACTTTTTGATATAGGGTTACATGCTGAGCAAGATTGGGAGCACACAGGGCATGAATAAACTCATTCAAGTATCGATTAGTCAACATATGGGATGAAATACCAGACGAGGTAGTGCGTGCCGCGTGCAATGCATTCTATGGAAGAATGCGTCAAGTTATTAAAGCTGATGGCAAGCGATTTGAACTTATGAATTAGTTTTTTTAAGTATAGAGTACCCTAAAAATAAAAACGTGATAAATTTTAAAAATTTCTGTCTTGTTTTAATTTTATGGCTCTTTTTAACTAGAGCACTTAATCTGTCCAACCCTGTAGATAGAGCCATGGAATCTTGCAAGAACAAAGTATGTCAGACTTTGGATCCTATCCAACCCATATTTGAGGAATCTATGCAAACCCTCAACGAAACGCATCATATTTCTTCATTAACAAATTTTGGATCGAAGAAAGACTCCTTGTATAATTTAAGGAAAAGTTATCTTAACGTAGATAATTTGAAATTTAAAAATCCAAAAGACGTTATAATACCTGATCTGTTAAGCGAAAATTTCCTTGTTTCTGACAATGGGTCGGAAGATAAAATTCTGATTTTTTCTTCGAATCAGTCTAAAGACAAAGTCAATCATACACAAAGATTTTTGGGCGATGGCACATTTAAGGTGGTGCCGAAACCATTTTTTCAACTGTACACAATTCACGCTGAACTTAATCATAATTCTGAAAGTACTTGCACCATCGTCCCGGTAGTATACGCCCTTTTGCCGAATAAACACACAAATACATATATTCGATCATTCAAAATTTTAAAAGATAATTAACATATAAACATTGAACACTACAAAAGTGATTTCGAGCTGGCTGCAATGAAGGCTATTTCAAAAGTGTTTCCGAATGTAAAAAAAGCGGATGCTTTTTACACTATACCAAAGCAATATGGAGAATGTCGAGAGAATTGGACTTAAAACAAAGTTCTGATAAAAAAGTAATACGCTTGGTAATATAATTATATACCATTGCTTATTACGGAACTCATACGCACAGGATGGTTTTCAGTACTTGATAAAAATCCGAAATTTATGGAAGAGAAACACAAGAAGAAATTCGTGACCACTGACACTGATTCAAGACTACTGGATAGGCACTATCACCCCGGAAGTATTTGGTTGTTCGGGTGCCAAATATAGGACAAATAATCACTTTGTTATCATCACAGGCTTAATCGAAAATTAAGCAAACAACCGAATTTGTAACACTTCATATTCACTTTGAAAAAAGATTCCAAACATTATGACATCAAAATTAGACAAACTGAATCTCACATCGAATCCAAAAAATCTAGAAGTGTGGACATAAAATTTAACAGAAGGTTAAAGAATTTAACCAACGAACACATTTCGGTTTATACCTTTTTGAAAAAAGCTGCCTTTTTAAGTTATGCCCGCAATAAGAAAGAAGAATTTGCGTCCTCTTCATTTGATAGAGTCTGTCTAATGAAAGCTGAACCTGGGAAAAAGCGGCAAATTCAAAAAATCTTGATATGGTATTACCGATCAATGAAGGAATAAACGATATTGATACTTTTATTATTTTATTTATTTTGGTGGGCACAAAGGAAGAGTAAACGCGTACTATATTTTCATATATATTATTACGAGCACTATATTTTGATGAAAAGCACTTTAGGTAAAATACGATGACTGTGACTGGAGCACATTTGGTTTTTCGAAATATATTTGACATGAAAATATAGTGATCTGCACGTGTAGCACAAGTTGTATTTTCTCGCTTGTCGCTCTGTGCGTCTCTATCGTAACAGACTAGATAGTAAGGGAGATCCGAGCGACAAACAAGTCACGACCAACTTGTGCTAGTCGTGCTGTTGATAGATTTCATTGATACGAGAGGTTTTCGTCTGTGTCGCACACAGCATAATAAAACAATGATGATGAGGAATATTATATTCAACCTTTTTAATAAAGTAATTAGAGGTAACATTATTCTCATCACCCTTACACCTCTATCTAACGACAATTATATCTTGGAGAAGAAGCGCCGCAAGAAACTCCAGCAGATCATTTTTTCCAATCATAAAATACAATTATTCTTAAAAGTAACATTACAAGGTAGTAAAGTAATTAATAATTATTTCTAACAACACAAACTTAGTCGTTACAAATGTACGCTCAATAACATTGAGTAAATTAAAAATAGTGACTAGGAGAACAACATGACGAGGTCTCTACGTCAGGAACGATAACTAAAATAACTAACTGGAAAACAGGTTCTTGCAAGCGTGAACAGACAGGACCCCACTGACAACACCGGCCTTGTGAGGTCGCTTTTTTCCGGGAGTACTAAAGACACCGTTGTTTAATTTTCCCTCATTACTTATTCTTTTTAAAGATGAAACACTGATATCTGTAAGAAGAAAGAAAGTGTTAAATAAACAGAACACCATTTAGAAATACATTGTGTGGTTGCGCAGTACAGCCCCATTGTACAGTCCGACAGCCCTAAAAACATTTGGGTTTAGGTGAAATGAAATTGCATCGGTGAGGTTCTAATCGCAACGGTTTAAGAACAAGGAAGACTCATATAACCCGAACATCTTTTATATCTGGCCGATCAAAAATGACATTAAATAAATAGATAAGGTACTAAAGTGTACACATATTTATGAAATCGACTGTACAGTGTACATTTGGTTCATAAACAACAAAATGCTGTTTGCTCCGCACACAGAAAATACATATCAAATAATATGTTTATGATATCTTTTAACTAAACACCTCCTTATTGTTTTATTGAAACTATGAGTGTCAGTTACATTAATCATCTGTCTATTAAATTAATTTAATAAAATTGTGAATGCTAAGAGATTCAACATGATATAGGGACAGACAATAGGTACCTACACCTATTATATAGGGAAAGACAATGATAATTTTAGTAATTACCGGTCATTGAAGATACTTCTTCCAAATATTTCGTCTGAGTCTGGCAGGCTAACTCAGTTTCCTCAACCTCTTTCAGCTGCTTTACGTTTTCCAGCACACTTTTGTCAACGTGCACGTCCAGGTTTTCTGAAACGAATTTAATTTCGTTTAATTTCTTAATCTCATCGTATAATAGACAGAAAAAGGTAAATTAAACTTAGGATTGCACATAGAGAAATAAGAAGTATCAAAATGAACATGCCGTACTAAAGCCGTACTAACCTATAAATTTGGTCACCGTAACTAAACAATAAATTTTTTGCATCAATAATGCTTTTCTTTCTTCTTGTTTTTCTTTGTACTTCTGTATAATAGTATACAGAATCTCCCGGACACCGCCTCTTATCGTCGACGGCATGATTACTCCGTATTTTTATCAATTTAGATCTCGAATTGACAAGTTTTAACAACAACAAAGTCCAAACGACATATTAAATAGTGTTGCCAGACTCGTCAGCCAAGAAAAATCCAGGTTCAGCTTTCATTAGACAGACTCTATCTCAGATGGTGAGGGCTCTGATCGTTTTGAGCCATCAGATGATGAAAATGATTCAGCTACATCTAATAATGGATCTAACCGAGCAGTGGACGCAGATTCAAGCGATTCAAACGATATTTTTTGATTCTATCATTTTTTTTTCACTTGACACTGCGTCTTTGGTACAGTTGGATCCATTACTAAGATAAATGCAACTGAATGATTTTTATCATAAGAAAAGTCAAAAAATAACATTTCCAATTTGTTAGATTTTTACCTATTTTCGTTCGTGTTCGTACCGTCAACCAATTTGATTCCTAATCATAGGAAGTTTCTTACGTTTTGGTTGACAACGTCACTTTAACATAGTCCATAGTGACCTAGAAATAAAATTGGTTGACTGTACCTACTAACAGTAAGGGATAACGATTTGTGTTTTTAATACCTGTAACAATTAGTTATATTTAAGTTGAATGTTTTTTAACCTAGCTGCGGTGAATCTAAAAGGAGAATTGCATTTGAGTTCAGATGTTTATTTTATTTCTTTTTATTCATAATTATAAATATCTCTTTTATTTGAAAATTTTCAAGATTTTTAAGGAACGGAGAATTTAGGCCACGGGATCCGGTTAGTAGGATCTGAGACCCGTGAAAATTTGCATAGCTGCTCAAGACTACAATCTTCAGGCTGTCATCCTAAGATTGCCAATGCGATGCCAACCATGAGGAGTTATATATAGTGTATCTATGCTGGTAATTTCTACGGATTATCTTACCGGAACACAAAAATGCGAACTCTGCTGTATGGCGGTAGGTTGATGATAAATGGTAGAAGAGATCCGGTAAGACCTTACACAAGTTACTAGTTATTTAAGATTGGTTACTGCCAAATGCCTTGACGCTTTCTAAGATGCCATTGATGGTTGCTATCTTGGTTCCCAAAATGAATGAATATTGGATTCGGATTGACTTGAAACGAAGATACATACTGAGAAGACGACTAACTCAGAAATGAGGTTCCTCGAAATTGACTAATAACGAAGATGACTAAACCAGAATATGACGTCCTTCGAAATTGACTTGAAATGAAGATGACCTACTGAGAAGATGACTAACCCAGAACATGACGTCCCTCGAAATTGTCTCGAAACGAACATGACCTTCTGAGAAGATAACTAACCCAGAACATGACGTCCCTTGAAATTGACTCAAAACGACGATGACTAACCCAGAACATGACTTCCCTCTAAATTGACCTAAAACGAAGATGACCATTTAAGAAGATGACTAACTCAGAACATGACGTCCCTCGAAATTGTCTCGAAATGGAGATGACCTGCTGAGAAGATGACTAACCCAGAACATGACGTCCCTCGAAATTGTCGCGAAACGAAGATGACCTGCTGAAAAGATGACTAACCTAGAACATGATTTCCTTCGAAATTGACTTAAAACGATGATGACCTACCTCGCCACAAGGAAAATTCCTTTTTCATCGAGAAAGGGGTTTAACTGAGATAGCTTAATTTAACTTCAGACATACTCGTAAAGGTTTCTTTCCAAATGATAGATGTCGTCTTTAAATTCTGACATTGTATCTGTTTAATTATTAAATTATGTTCAGCCGGACATTAACAGTCGTAAGTAGGTTAGCTGTTGTGGCTTTTTTTTTTGTTGTTGACTGCTTTCTGTCGATTGCGCAAACGTCCAATGTAATGCAAAATCCATCCGACTATTCTTAAAATGCAGTTAAATGAGCTGTATTTACTTATTAATTCGCTAATAATGTTTTGATATAAGGCAGTGTTTACATGCACCTTCTTTAGTTCGTCTGTCGGCATTTCAATTTCTACGGGAGGTTTTCTATTGGGTTGGCATGTAGTAAGCCATTGTGGGCCTTCCCACCACACCTTTCCTGCAATTTTGTTGACATCCATCTCCTCGTGGCGCAGTCTGCGGCATTATCTTCCGATGTAACATGACGCCACTGTGATGCTGGTATAATGTCAATGATTTGCCGGAGTCTGTTAGCCACAAATTGTTTCCACTTTGATACCATGAAACCAACCCAGTACGACCATGGAATCAGTCCATGCATTGATGGTGATATTTTCAGCTGAGATGGACTCGATGATCTTCTTTACAAATTGTGCTAACAACAGACTACTAAGTAGCTCTAATCTTGGTAATAATAGCTGTTTACTTTGCGGAGCCACCTTTATTTTCGCCGCCACTAGACGCGATGTGCACACGTCTTTATCGTCAATTGTCACAACGTACACGGCGCATGCGTAAGCCTTTTCTGACGCGTCACTAAAGCCAAGAAATTGATGTTTCTTTATTGCCTAGGTATCTTGATATATTGATTATTTCTATGTTTTTCAAATCTTCTCGGAGGCATCGCCATTCATTTAGGATGCCTATAGGAAGATCTTCGTCCCACTGGATGTCATTTAACCAGGTTCTTTGAAATAATATTTTCGCCTTGATAGTGATAGGGAAAAGCCAGCCAAGAGGTTCATAAACCTTTGAAATATCCGATAAAAGTTGTCTCTTAGTATGACTCTTGTGGTTTTCTTGATATTCAATTGTATTTTTGAGGGTAAATGTATGTAATGTGATGATGGGTTCCGTTGGGCTCCCAGAAATCAAATGGTTTGTTCAATTAGTTTGCGAATGTTTAAGGCTGCTCCATTTAGAAACAGGATCAATTGTGACTGTCATTCCTTTATTTGCTCTAATAAATCATGCCCTATCATGAGGACATCCATATAGAAACAGATCTCGAGCGATGATGCTTCTAGAGGGTACTGACTGAGATGAGTTGTCTCTAGCAACTTGTCTTAAGGTCCTCATCGCTAGAAAGGACGCTGCTTTGGTCCCGTAAGTCACTGTTGTGAGGTGATATTCACAATGAGGCTCATCCGGCGCGTTTCCCCATATTATAGTTTGAAAATGTTGATCGGCTTCTCTGATAAGGAACTGGCGAAACATTTTCTTAATGTCCACTGTCACGACATATTTATTATGTCCTCCATTTCAAAATGAGACCTTTAAGTTCTTGCTGTAGATGTGGTCCACATTCCATCAACTCATTAAGACTCTAACCTGACGAGGTTTTTGCGGAGGCATTAAACACAACTCTTAATGCAGTAGTAGCAGTCTAATTTCAACACGCCATGATGCGGTAGGTAGCAAGGTGACAGTGACATCAGCGAGTCAGCTAAGCGCATATGTTGCAGTGCTTTGTATTCATGAATTAATTTCGTGTAAGATTCTGATAAGGTCTCGTTTTTGACATCCTTTTCTCTAATTGTTTAAATTGCGAAATGGCCTTGTTCTTGGATATTTCGAGATTCTCTTTATAGCCTGGCTTCATTGGGAGGGCTACTTCAACTGTACCATTGATAACCTCGCTGCAGTTAAATGTATTAACATTGCCATCCGAGTTTTGTTTGTTGGGTAATCGGCACGCCGGCGCTAGCAACACGCCCTTGATAAGTCCGTTTATAATCTGAGTAAACACTGGCATCTAAGAGCAGTTCGATAGGTTTGGGTATATTATAGTCAGTATCTGCAAGATTGATATTTTGTTAATGTGCCCAGGAGCACTTTGTAAATGTAGCGTTGGGCAAGTTGTTTATTACCCGTGATATTATCAGTGCTTCTGACGTGAAATGATAATCTCCATATATAGATTCATGAGCATTTAAAACTATAACCTCAAAATTCAGTGCACGGGAAAGTGTGTCTACTTTCCTTGAGGCAAGTGTGTCTATATGCCACACTTGCCTTATGCCAGAGGTTACAAACATTTATTATTTTATGCACGATATAAACGTGTTTTTTTTTTTTGGATAAAACTAATTACTTAGGTTTTATTTTCGTGTAAGGCGGTTTCAATAAAATAAAAAATAAAAAACAATTTTATTAGTACTTAGTACACTTAAAGTCCCTATAATAATTTGCAAGTAGCGGTACGGTCCGTACGGTGCCGGTCGTATGCGTCGGCATTCTGCCGGTAGCGGTCGGCTGTTACCACCCGATCCTAGTAGTAGGTATATAAGTGTGGTTCTATTTTATTATTTATATTTCAGGTTTAAAAGATGGTTCGTAACTACGTTCGCAAAAGGAAAGGCCCTGAATGGAGTAAAATTAAGTTAGACGAGGCTGTAGAACAGGTCAAATGTGGTCGACTATCGGGATATGAAGCTGCGGCTCAGTTCAAAATACCACGAACTACAATAATGAGTCACGTCAACGGCATTAGAGGCCAAAAATACGTTAATATGGGAAGAACAAATGCTTTAAATGTTGAAGACGAGGAAAAACTAGCCGAATGCTTGCATGTAATGGAGAAAAACGGGTTTGGCCTCAGTCGAACAGAGATACTCGAAATGGTTCAGACGTTTGTAAGAGAGAACAAACTTAACACTCCTTTCAAAGACGATAAACCAGGCCAAGAATGGCTTATAAGTTTTTGCACCAGGCATAAATTGTCTATTAAGAAACCTCAATCAGTGGAGCATTCTAGAAAAAGAGCAGCGGATCCGTTCATATTCGAAGAATATTTCAATCTCCTGTCTGCAACAATTAAGAAATTAGGACTGGAAAATAAAACACACAGAATTTGGAATATCGATGAAACAAGTTTCGTAAGTGACCCAAAAAAAACTAAAATCGTCGGGGTAAAGGGATTCGCATCGACCAGAACTACTGCTACTGCAGGAAAAGATAATACAACAGTTCTATTTGCATGCAGTGCAGCTGGCGAAAAAGGACCACCTTTTATTATAACAAAGGTAAAAATACGTGGAGTGAGTGGACTTCCGAAGATGCATATCCTGGTACGGTATATACAGCGACAGAAAATGGATGGATTGAGACCAAGGCTTTTAAAGAATTCATCTTTAAGTCCTTTATACCAAATTTAAGTTCGACATCTGAACCAACACTATTAATATACGATGGGCATAGTACTCACATTCAACCATCAGTACTCGAACTAGCAAGAGACCACAACATAACTATAATTAAGCTACCGCCACATTCAAGTCATTTGCTCCAAACTTTAGACTTGTCCGTTTTCAAGCCATTTAAAGACAAGTGGGATTCTGTTATGGTGAAATGGCAGAGGTCTAACTATGGCCGGAAACTGATGAAAAAAGAATTTTGTATTCTCATTGGTCAAGTTTGGCAAGGTCTTGATCCTGTCAACATAATAAATGGATTTAAGAAAGGCGGTATATATCCTTTGAACAGAGATGCTATAACTAAAGACAAATTCGATCCACTTGCTTTAAAACGATGGGAAACTATGAAAATTAATTCCGGCTCTTCAATAAATAATCGTCCGACATTGGCGTCGCTGTCTCTGCAAAAACTCATGACGAATCTTTGTCCTAATAGCTCATATACTCCAACAGCTAACAATAACTCGCATTTTGTAACAAGTCTTACACAATGTGACACCATTGAAGGATCAAGAAAAAAAAATGGACAATCATTTGAAGAAATTGTATTAAATTCAATAAAAAAGCACGAAAGTATAGCTACAGTAAAAAAAAGACAAGAATTGCAGGTGGAGCAGAGGTAATAACGAATGAAGATGTGATAAATAAAATTAAGAAAAACGAAGAAGAGAGACTCAATAAAAGTAAAAAACGAAAAGTCGTAAGGAGCAGTGCGGAAAATGGAGTTAGTACAAAAGTTGCCAAAAAGAATAATAATGATAATCAGATCAGTGTTTCAAAGAAAGTCGTTACCGAAATTGCCAATAACAATACGGATAATCAGACAAATGACACTGGGAAATCTCAAGCATCACCAGTGCCATCAACGTCAAAATGTCTCACACAGAATTACGAGGGTAAAAAAACAAATAACATTAATGTCATAGAGAATGAACGTATCAGCAACGATGAAAAAATATTAAAAGACTTTAATAAAGGCACGAATCTTACTAAAATATTTAAAAATACTGTACTTAAAGTTACTAAAAAGACTGATAAAGACGAAAATTTGGAGCCAAGGCTGAAAACAAGAAATTACAAAAAGAAGAAGAATACTAATAAGCCTGACATTATGGTTATAAAACAAGAAAAAGGTGTGAAAAATAAGAAAAAAACAGTAATAGTTTCCTCGTCTGATGAGAGTAACTACTCAGTTCAAGACAGTGATGTGTCTGACGAAATATGTTCAGAATATTGTGATGAAATATCTAATCAAGATGACAATGACTTGGCCCCAGAAGTTTCTTGTCCTTTGCCCGATTTAAAATATAATTCTGCGGAAAAATGTAATCTGAATGATTGGATTTTAGTACAGTTTTATACAAAAAAGAGCAAAAAATTCTATGTGGGACAAATTATATCGTACGATAATAAGATACCTACTGTCAAGTATGTCCGACGAGTCCGCTCTAAAAAAAGGAATCAATATTTTCGTATCCCGTAAACGACGATATATGTGAATTAAAGCACGTTGCAGACATTTTGGCAGTCCTTCCTAGTCTTGAAATAGCTCGTCGCGGACAATTAATATTTAATATTGATTTCAGTGAATACAACATTCAGTAATTATGAGAGTACGTGTATACCCAGTATTAGAGAACGCTTTAAGTATTCACACATTTCGTTAGCATTTAAAAAAAAGAGTAAATCAAGATTAAGATTTTAGTTTTTTTGTGGTAAAGTTGTTCACAGTTTTGTAAAGTTAGAGCAATCCAAAAATAAAAACGTAACCAAAGTAAGTATAGTTTCTAAATCTTTAATGCCAATTTTCAAAGTTATAAAAATGTGTTAGGTATTATATTTAGCTGCTGAATTACTTGCTATTATTTTAAATTAAAAAAAATAGTTTTATTTTTAAGATTAATGTAAGGTTTTCCAAAGTAGACATCTTGTTATGCTAAGTGCAATTTTAAACTTTAAACTACCTGATTTATAAAATGTTAAAATGTTTAAAATTAAAGAAAGGGTTTAAATTAAGATGTTAAAATGGTGTTATTACTTAGTTTCATTAAGTTTTTACAGTAGATAAGTTTGTTTTTATTTTTTACAAAGCACCAATAAAATAGTTTGTTTATAAATTACCGTTTTTATTAAAAACATATTATGTAAGCTACAAATAATACCTTCCTACTTCGTGTGGTTTCAAACAGCTACGTACTATGCGACGTACTTATATTTGTTTTAGCACAGCAAGGTAGAGGTAAATATAGATCTCCACGAAGTAACGCCTGATTGAGAAAATAATTATAAAACATGTTTGCAACTCCTGTCTGTAGCACAGTATGACACACTTACCCCATAGTTATTTAATCGTAAATGATCATAACTTACTGCATAAGTAATATAATTAGATGAGTACTGATTAATTGTCATGTATAGGTAGCATGGTCATGGCATTTTACAATAAGAAACAACCGTCTATGGTGCTTTAACGAGGTAGACACACTTACCTCACTTTGTTGGGAAAGTGTGTCTATGACAGTGCTCACATTTTCAGCCTCAAACACCTACAAATAAGTATTTTTAATAGTATAAAACACATTGTTTACAGCTAAGCTTAAACAACAATATATTATGGCTTTGGAGATAGTTGGAAATTCCACCTTATTTTACTTAATTTTTTAGTTCAAAGTCAACTTTGCGAAAAGTATGCCACACTTACCCGTATCGACCTTACTAGAGATTCTATTTTCAAATAATTATGACGGAACGTCAATAAGTAACAAATTATGAATTTACAATCATTTCACAATCACAAGGCCGAAGTAGTGAAACGTGCTGATTATATTCTCTTTTTACAAGGCTTTTTGATCGCAAATAAAAAAAAAACCATTTAAAATAAGTAAAAACCAAAGGGGTAATATTTTTTTAACCGTTAAAAGTAAATAAACGTATACGTTCAGCTAGAAAAACGACAAAGGAACTACGCGGTGGAGATGTACAGAACGGAATAATTGTTCTGCAACCGTCACTATAGACGGGAGTCAAACCAAAATTTTACGTGAAAATAAGCATTCGTGTACACCCAATACTTTGAAGTTAAAATTGCGACAGATTATAAACGAGACCAAACAAGAGGTTTGTAAAAAAAAAAACCAGCCCAGCAAGTATATGAAGACTACGTCGAATCACTTGATCGTCGTGGTGTACCCGCAACAGATATTCCATCGTTTTCGTCGGTCAAGAGCACTTTATTATTAAGGTGTTGATCGATTGATTTTCAAAAAGGTAGATGATGTAACGGTTCCAGAGGGTATTTCGGAAACATTACACATTATTGAAGAGCGTGATAAAGATAAAATCATAATTTTCTGTTCTTAAATAGCAAAATATATAATCAAACAAGATTTATATACGCCATATAGTGATGACGGTACCTTGAGATCGGCTCATAAACCATTTTACCAGTTGTACATACATAATGCATTTGGGCTATTACTCTGACGACAACTGTGTACAAATATTTCCCGTCATTTTCGCCATGCTACCGAATAAGACTGAACGAACGTAGGTATAAACGCCTCTTCCAAATAGTAAAGGAACAGTTGGGAGTTAAAATTTATAATTTCAAATGTGATTACGAAACAGCTCAGATAACTGCGGTAAAGAGCATCTTTCCGGAAGCTGAAGTAACTGGATGTTACCACCACTACAACAATTGGAAAAGGGGAAAGCTGTGTAAACTGACATGCACAAAAGAAGGTAGAAATATTGCGAGACTTTGTTCTCATTTCGCATTAATTCCTGCCGAATATATGACTGGAGCATGGCAAGCCATTGTTTTTCTGGCTCCAAACACTGTGGAATGGCGAAACTTCAAAAAATATTTCACTGAGCAATGGTTTCGCAAAGAGCATGATTTACTGAGTTGTGCCCGAAACAAGCACAGAACGACAAATGCAGCCGAAGGATATCATCGACGGCTTAACTCCAAATTGAGAGGCCACGCGAACATTTTCTTTATCTTCAACCTTTTATAAAATGAGATTCGGCATTTTGACATCAAAATTATGAAGAGCATTTACAATAAACCTACGAAAAACAGGAGTATGATGGTCATACATTTTGACAAAAAATATAAACGGCTATTGAAGAAGAATGGAAGAATATCTTCAGTTACCTTTCTGAAAAGGATTGTGTACTTACTTAAGACTGCAGTGCTAAGTTAGGGAGTAGACAAGATCGCCCGGCGGGTTATTAGAAGTTGTTTTTAATTTTTTCTACTAATAAAGTTAAGTTTAAAATCTTTTAATTGTGTTTTTTTGGTTGCCAGGTCCCTACTTATGGCTTTTCTAATCGCGTTTTTCCCCATTATTACCACATGCATTTATTCTTCTCCTTCTTTTTCCTTTTCTCATTGTAATTTATTCAGGCCGAAATAAGTAGATAGGTTTAGGTTATGTTAGTTTTACTACAGGCCCGAAGGGCCAGAGCACCCAGAATGAGGAGCTCCGTTACTCCGTCGACTCTATAGTAATATCTGAAATGGGCAAACATGCGACTCGGAAAAAGCTACAGTATAATAAATGCGTGTGGTAAAATACATGAATGGAGAAAAACGCGGTTGGAAAATACGCTTCTGGAAATAGGTAAATGATTTTGAGAAAAATAAATCTAACCAGTCGATCCGGAGGCATATCTAGGAATAGAAAGTGGACAAGTCAGGAAGAGACTGAATAGGAAAGGACGAATATGGAATGGACTGTCTAGGAAGTAGACAAGACAAAGACAATAGGATTCGAGAAACGACAATTCGGGAAAAGGACAACGTTAAGGGGACAAAGGAAGGGGACAAATTAGAAGGGACTAAATAGGAAATGAGGAAGAGACTAAATTGGAAATGACGAGTGAGGAATGGACGGTCTAGGAAGTGGACGAATTAGGATTTGAGGAAATGATAATTCGGGAAAAGGGCAATGTAGGAGTGGACATCTTAGGAAGTGGACAACTTTGGAAGTGGTCAAGTTAAGAAGTGGACAGGGTCGCCCGGAGGGGTTGAATGATCCTTTAGTAGCGTAGGGAGAAGAAGAAGTGCTGCTGTTGCAATCTGACACTTGTCCCTTTTATTAATGGGCTCCAAAGCTGTGAACTTGTTCTCTATAAAATGCATTAGTTCGTCAAAGGATGGATTTGCCCTCCTGGCGACTTGCGTGCTTCTTTGTAATCCTTGTCTTACTGTCCAGCTTTTTAGCAGTTAGATGTACATGAATTGGGTCCCACATAGTGATATCTATTCCTAGGTTATGAATCGCGAATATACACTCCATCCATCCAAGCGTTTGAGTTCAAATGATGTCTGCGTGTCAACTGCAGGTTGATTTAAGAGTGTCTCAATTTGATAAGAAAAAAGAGCATTAGAGTTGTTATAACGATGAACGCGTTAGTCCCAAGCTGTATCGTAATTCTCTGATGATATTTGCAGGTGATGGATGAGCCTCTCAGCTTCACCCTTGACCTTGCTTTTCAAGTGTTGCATCTTCTGAGATTTGCTTAAGCCATTATTATTGTGAATGGTTTCTATAAACAGATCGAAAAAGGTAGGCCAGTGTCCATACTTCCCAGTAAATATAGGAATCTCCCTCCACCTTAGGGGTAGATTGCTGTAGATGGGCCGAGGAGGCCAAATTGCGACTCAACTGTTTACGAATATTGTTTTACTCAGCTTAAAATTTGGCAAACTCAGTGTCATATTCTTCATTCTCACCCTGCAGCATGTTATGTAGACACAGATGTAGATCGTCAATAATACGCCAACGGTATAGGAGATCCTTTAGCTGGCTTCCATTTCCCATTTTTCCTCCATGCTCTCCACCGTGTTTTTTTTGGTAATGCGTGAGAATGCTCTAAAATTTGTCCTTTGTTGAGATAGAAGTTCTTCCACCGGACTACATGGAACGATACCTCGACTTTCCATGCTGCTTTTAGGAACCTGAAACTGAGGCCCTTTATTGGCGGTCGGTTTTTCTTTCGGCGTCTTCGTGCTCACTTACGGAGTATGCTGATAAAACCTTCATTTCCCTTTCATAATATTCAACCATTGCACCTTAAATGTTCTTAGTGAAGTATTCGCTACTGACGTCGTCATAGGCAATCATATCCAAATGATTTTATTAAAATTCCTTCCATAGATTGTCTAACGAAGACAATTTTGACTTGATGTATTCCTCTGTTTTCCTTCCGAGGCCATCTTTGCCAACATTAATGCAAGTCCTCTCGATATCATTGATAACCTGGCTTTGACGAGATAATAGGGCATCCATGACGATAACAGTTTATTTTTAGTTACCAGCGGGAAAACTTCTTTTGATGATGATATGATATGATTATGGCACTCTTAGCACCGGTCACCTCTATACCTCCTCAATTCAACCGTCCAGTGTGCCTGGGGTTGTGAGAATTCTTTTATGCACATAGGGTTGGAAGAAACTTGTTTAGTTTCGTCTCACATAGCGCATGGCCATAGGCCATGCATTCTATGTTAAGAGGGTAGTACTTGGACACTAGTTCATGCTTATTACTTACAGATATTCTTCATTAACTGTAACTTAATACGATATGGATATGGATATGTGTATATTTAATAACATTTCTTTTTCATGTTCTACCACTTCGAAGTTAAGTGGAAAAAAATGACAATAACGCGATAGTAAGCTATCTGTGAAAAAGATGACCACAAGGCTCCTTGGCGCTATGGCTGTCTACGTCACGGGAGGTGGAGAGGAAGATCCTTTTGCCCCCTGCGATGTTAAATCTTGTTTTGGAATGTTATACTATTTATATTTATATTAAGCATTATCAGTGTTTCTGCCCACGCATCTCCACAGTACACTAACTATTTTTCGACTGTTGTGTTTCATTTTCGGTACTGGGTACCAAAAATTAAACATATAAAAAATTTAATACCTACACTATTCTTTATTACCTATTCAACTTTAGAAGTAAAAACATAACTAGGCATTTACATCTACTATAATACTTTACGCACTAACATCTAAATCTTAAAATACGTTTAGTGTGAAATTGTGCGACTTTTGCTTATACTTAAAAGTATAATTTACTGAGATAAAGTTCTTCCCAAGGAGTGTAAATAGGAGCTGCAACGAACAAAGACCGAACTAGCACATTTGAGCTTCCTTCCCGGTCACTTCACTGGCAGCGCACGCTCGCCTGATTCCCCGGCCCCGCGTTAGCCCGTTAGTATAAATAATGCACAACACTAAGTGTAGAATTGGGTTATCCCAAAAACAAAACCACTAGTTTTTAACTTTTTTTTCGATTAAATCATCGAAATATAATAAGTATACAGGGTGCCTCTGACTATGGGGCTTTAAGTGCAAGGTTCGATTCTAGTCGCATAACTGAGCTACTATTGTTTTGTAACATTTTTGATTAACTTGAATTTAGATAATTTATTGGTCCTCAAAGTTTAATCGTTAAATCAGTGTATCGGACATGACGGTATTATCGCTATCTCATGGTACGAGGGCAACATTTCCTTGGTACGGGGGTCATTAAAATGATAATTTTCTATTTCGCTTACAAACTCTTAATCAAATGTGCCATAAAGAGGTTTATCTTCGTTTTCACCTTTTAAGGTATGAAAATAATTAACAACCTCTTAATCTAACAACCTCTTCACTTACAATTCGTTTAAAAAAAAAAATTGTCAATCAAAAGTCTTGCTGTCAAATAATTTTTATTTAGTTAAACGATTAATACAAAAAAAAATGCCAAATCAAGTGTTTACTTCAGCAGAATTGACTGATATGGTGTTGCTGTATGGAGAAACGCAAGGTAACGGAGCCCAAGCACTCAGACTGTACCGAGAAAGGTTTCCGAATCGTAGGCATCCACACAACTCTCGTGTGATAGTAAATGCAGTTCAACGAATAAGAGAGGATCGACCGATTACCGGCCATACGCAGGTGGAAGCCGTGGGCCATAACCCATTGCCATTACAAGTCGAAAACAGAGTTTTGGATTATTTTGCTGAGTATCCTTGCTCGAGTACACGGGTCGCAGCTAGAATTTTTGGAATACATCATTCGGCAGTTCATAAAGTTTTGAAAAAGAACAAACGGCACCCATTTAAACCGGAGAAGGTACACGGGTTATTACCGAGGGATTTCCCAATACGTAAAGCTTATTGTGAATGGTTTTTAGAACAACATCGCCAAAATGCAGATTTTCTTAAAAGTATTATCTGGACAGATGAAAGCACATTTTGCCGCAATGGTATGTGGAATCGCAGAAATGTCCATTATTGGTCAACAGACAATCCCCATTAAGGAAACTGGTCATCAATATCGTTGGTCCCTGAACGTATGGGCGGGCATTATTAACGATACTATTATTGGCCCGTGTTCATTGATGGCACTTTGAACTCTGAAAAATATCTGAGGCTTTTAAATGAGCACGTTGTTAGTTACTTAAATAACTTACCAAGTGGCCGTCGTGCCGAAATTTGGTACCAGCACGATGGTGCACCTGCACATTCTTCGGTCGCTGTCCGTAACAGATTAAGTGAAATTTTTGAAAACCGCTGGATAGGAAGGTTTGCTCCTCATAGATGGGCACCAAGGTCGCCAGACTTAACGCCCCTGGTTTTTTTTTTATGGGGAGCCATAAAGGATGACGTGTATGCCACAGAGACTGTTACGATAGAAGCTATGAGAGAAAAGATAATCAACAGTTTTCGTAAGATTCGTTTGTCTAGTTTACAATCTGTTCAAAGATCAATTTTAAGGAGATACGAAACTTGCATACGACGGGAGGGAAGGCATGTTGAAAATTCAATACGACATCGACAGTGAGTGTAAAATTGTAAATAAATTGTTAATTAAGAAGATGGTATGTTAGGTTTTTCTTGTGATAAAGGCTAAATTAAATCCTTTACTAAAGAAACTTGTTTTTACTGTAATCATAATAATTGCCCCGTGTTCACCAACAATGAAACGGACATTTAGCGGTTTGATGGGTGTAAAATGTATTAATATTAACTAACAGCTGGTTAATACTTAACCGTCTGTTAAAATGGTTGGTGAACTCTGCCCTTAATTGTACTTACTTGGTGATGAAAGTAGTCCCTGATTGAATTAAAAGTCGAATGACGTGATTTTATTCATTTGACATTTGACATCTCATTAAGATAAACATTTATCAATGTCCTGTCAATTTAGTATTGTATCGCATACATTGAAAATTACATTTAGTTTGTATGAAAAACAAAAAAATTAAAACGTCTTGTTTTTAAAAAGTTGCAGAACAAAAGATGCTCAGTTTTGCGAGTATAATCGATCCTTGCATTTAAAGCCCCATGGTCAGAGGCACCCTGTAGAAGGATAACTGTCACTCAAAAAGTGTTCCACATACTTAGTGCTAAAATGGGCGGAGCTAATACTTGGTGCTCAACCGGCTTCCAGTAGGTGAGTTATTGTGTCAAATGGTTGTCATTATAGTTTTGTAAAATAATTATAAATAACTGATAAATAAGATAAACTATAGCAACAACGATGCCGACGTGCATCGTAAATTGGTGTAGGAGTCGCACGGACCCTAAAAAGGATGTAATTTAATTCCATTAGTAAGTAATTACAGTTAAATCATTTCCTTACAAAATGGACATGGCCAATGTTATGCAATATAAGTTCTGAAATAATTATAATATTAAAGATTTTTTTTAGTTTTCCTAGAAATGGCGAAAACCGTTTTGCTTGGAT
This sequence comes from Acleris sparsana, assembly GCA_923062465.1. Lineage (NCBI taxonomy): Eukaryota > Metazoa > Arthropoda > Insecta > Lepidoptera > Tortricidae > Acleris > Acleris sparsana. The sequence continues at coordinate 42,851,412 of OV281285.1, read as the reverse complement.
AGCTGCAGTTCGTTTAGAAAAACGCGATGAAACGTGGCTTCCCAGCAAACATTGTAGGATATGCAGTATCCATTTTGAAGAAACTGACTTTTTAGTTTCAAAAACTGGGAGACGTTTTTTGAAATGCTCAGCGGTTCCAAATTGCACAGTACCGTACAGTAACTCCCTACTGCAACGCAGACTAATCAGCACCGTAATGGCATCGCCTCGCCTTGTATGAATGAGGCGAGGCGATGCTGATCCGTTGCCGAGCGGTTATGTCTGCGACAACCCTTAGTAGGTAATACTTAGGTACTGCAACTTGTTTTATTTAAATTAGGTACGATCAAATACCGCCATGCCTCATCTTAAAAAATCTAGATTTACCTATTATAATAATGTACTATTATATTATATCCGTATATAATATCGTTATTTATTGCCTACTAAATATTGAAATTACGGATCACTTCTGCATTAAACCATCCAAGTTCAGCAAAATGTCAGATGTGTCATTTTATAGCGTGTTTGAGTCTCTTGCCATAGCAGTTTAACTAATCAAAGTTTTCTTATGGGTGAAAATATATACAACCTCTACACTAACGGCGTCTACTCAAACGTTTCAAGCGTAGAGGAAATGGGACGTATTTCAACGTCAAGTTTGTTCGGTGTTACTCTTCCATACTTATTATATTTCGATGGATAAAATAGACTAATTGAAGACACCAATTTCACGGTTTTTGCATTTAAATCAATATATTAATTTATTTGAATTTTTAAAGAAAATGGCTTTATGACGTCACTACAAGTTGGTTTGTTTGAGAAATGCTTTAAAACTATTGAATTCGTTTGAGAGTACGCGTTTCTGTCAGATCACGTATAATGTCAATGTCAAGTCATGTATACCCTATAATCTGTGAGTCATTTCACCCACAGACTAGCCTACGGGCGGAGGTTCCAAAACGGACTTGTATTTTAATCATTCAATTGTTTTAAAGATCTGACCTTGTCATGTTTATATACAGTTAAAAATTGACTTAATTTTAATAAGCGTTAAAATAAAACAAATACATTATTTATTTATAACTGCATTCCGGACTCATATTATATGTAGTACTATGGTTGATCACAGATTAGACACAACTTACCAATGAAGATCGTGACGTCACTAAATTACAGGTCAAATAATGTCAAATGATAAATTAGAAATAACTATTTAATACTAATTTTGTAAAATAATCTGATAATAGGGAATGGTTCTAAAACCCTTTTTCTCGAAATGGTTTTTGAATCACTATACATTGCAAAATTATGGGATAACCCAATTGATTACGAGTATAATTGATGACGACGATGATGGTGATAATTTATGATAATAAGATTTAGAAGATAATAAGGATTTTTATTTTTAGGAATATTCGTGCCATACTTTAACAAATTTAAGTTTCTTCGTTTATTGTCCACCTCCTTACCTCGATATCTCATTAAATATTGATCCCAGCAAAAAAGTGAATTAAATTATTTTGTAGAATTTTTTATGCAGATTAATTATGTCATAGAAATTTTTTTGCTTTGTACCACTGCTTACGAGTTTTTTTACAAAAAACTACAAAAAACACCTTTACAAACCCGTTAGCTTCACCCCCAACCATCAGTACTTTTAGTATGAGGTTTAAAACATCATTCCAAATTCCATTCATTCCATCCATTCCAAAACACCATTAAAACTATGTCAAATTTCACTTATACACGAGTTTTTTCCCCTGAAAGGCAGTATTTGGTCGTCGTTGGTTGGACTATAGGATTTTGATGGCATATCGTGGTTCTAAAATTCATGGCTATTACCTAATTATTATAAATCATAGCAATACAAGAAACTTAGATTATCACCTTCAGTACTTATCGTCATATTTAAAAACCGGCCAAGTGCGAGTCGGACTCGCGCACGTAGGGTTCCGTACCACTATACATCTAAATAAAGGTTTTTCTTTATTCTTTATTATATTGGAGTTGATTGAATGAAAGGTAAAATGCAGTTTACGATTTATAACGTATTAAAAAAAAAACTAATTATTAGATCATCTACTAACAAAGTTTCCATAGTATAGCTCTTATAGTTACTGAATAAAGTGGCTGTGACATCCGGACGGACAGACGGACGGACAGACATGACGAATCTATAAGGGTTCCGTTTTTTGCCATTTGGCTACGGAACCCTAAAAATGAACTAAATACATTTTAAGTTTGGTTATTCCATACATACTCGTAGTAATATTTGCTTGTTTGTAACGCTTTCACAGCAGAGATATCCTCTATACCAAAATTCACTTAATTTGGTTTACGGTTTATTCAATTAATGAATTTTCCATTATAATAAATAGGAAATAGCGACACATGGATTCTAGAATCACGATTTGCCACCAAAAGTCCTAACTCTACTTATAAGTAAAGCCCCACTGGCACCATTTGGTTACGGAATCTTGAAAATTAACAATAGAAAACGTAAGCACATTCTGGTTGTATTTTTAATACTGACCCCATGGTAAAATGTTAACAACTGATGCTTGTAGAAAGGTCTACTAAATTATGTAAGCCGGACAAGCCGACGTCGTGGCTATCCCAAATAACTATTGCCACTATTCAAGTCGTAGGAAGTTAGCACCGCATGTATTTATATTACATACTAGTGACCCGCCAGCGGCTTCGCCCGCTGCAAATTTCCGACTTTCCCGGTGGTTTTTTTTTCTTTCATACAAACCTTGCCCTGACAATAACGAATACAACCGAAAAGGAATCAGCCAAATCGGTTCAGCCGTTCTCGAGTGTTAGTGAGACTAACGAACAGCAATTCATTTTTATATATATGGATTATGTTGCTCGAAATCTTGCTAGAAAGTTGTGGGAGCTTCTTGGTTTAGGGCGAGTAATTAAAAGCTCGGTGTCTAGTTAGCGATTAATATTTTATTCTGAAATTAGTCTACTTATATACACTAGGAATTATTTTTTAGTTTGCCGAGAGTGTGGAATATAATTTAACAATTTTGCTCTACCCCAAGAGCTCAGACATACATTGGTCTAATACGTAAGACAGAGAGGAACGATGTTTCTGTCTCACTACTATATAATAGCGCGCGCCTCTTGCGAAGCCAGTGAATCGATGTTGCCCTAGTGTCTGAGACGCTTCTCAAGGCCGGAGATCGTCTTAAGATACCGGGCTACTTTATTTACAGAAAGGAGGAGCTCACGCCCGCGGGGCGTGCCTACCGCGGCCTGGCGGTCCTCGTCAAGAGAGGACTCGCCCATCAACCCCTGCCTCCGACGACGCTGCAGTCCTTCTACGCCTTGGGCGTAGAAATCTGCGCATCCGACACGCCGTTGCGAATTTACGCATGCTACAAGCCACCTGTGGCCGACATCCGTCGACTGATGGACTCGCCCACCCCAACTGTACTTGCGGGTGACTTCAACTGCAAGCACCCGGCCTGGAACTCGGCGTCCATGAACAGAAACGGCCGCTTACTGTTCGATGACGCCGAGTTAAACGGGTACAACATACTGGGTCCGGAGACCCCGACCCACTACCCCTACGCGAACACGCACATGCCCGATGTCATTGACATCATGGTGGTCAAGGGACTGGAAGTCTGGCCGTCTCAGGTCGTGCTGGACGACCATTTGATCTCCGACTACCAACCCGTCATGGCGACGTTCTCCATGGACCCTGCGAGGCGGATCCCACCGCCGCCCCGGAAGAGACAGGACTGGGAGAAGTTCGCAACTCACATTGCTGAACATTCCATGTCCTTCCCTGTCACGACTGCCGAGGACGTCGACCGACTGGCCGTCGAATTCTGTCTATGCGTGCAAACCGCACTGGCCGCATCCGCCACAGACGTCAGCACTGCACCGCTCCGGAAGATCCCTCCTGCGATCCTTAAAATGATCGAGGAGAAGAGAAGGCTACGCAGGCGTACCCGCTGCCCCGCCATGAAACGGCAACTCAACGCCATGGCGGAGAAGATCCGAAAGAGCCTCGAGGCTGACTCGGAAGAGGCCTGGATAGAGGACGGCGAGGCTGCTGGTGCCAACTGGCAGGCCGTGCACCGTCTATGCCGTCGCTTTACCGGCGGCAAAAGCGGCCCTACTCCTACTTCCATCCGCCCGCTGCTTGCCGAAGACGGCACACCCCACTACAGAGCGGAGGACAGAGCCGAGATATTCGCGGCCCACCTCGAGCAGCAATTCTCGCCGAACCCGGCCCTCAACCCCGCCCACTCTGCTGAAGTAGAGAGGCGAGTCGAGGAGCTCCTGGCAGCACCGATAGCCCCGGATGAAAACCCGGTGGTTTTCAACCCCGGCCAAGTGGAGCGCTCGATCCGCCGAGCCCCGCTCCGGAAAGCCCCTGGCCCAGACCTCATCCCGAACGAAGCGCTGCGTCGCCTTCCGTTGCGAGGCATTGCGACGCTGACGTGGCTATTCAACGGGATCATGCGGTCCGGCCACTTCCCGACGACCTGGAAGCTGGGCCGGGTCATGATGCTCCCCAAGCCGGGGAAGAACGTGATGAAGCCGGAGAGCTACCGGCCCATCTCACTGCTGCCAACCGTCTCGAAAATCTTCGAGAGGATGCTCCTGGGCCATCTCGGCCGTCACATCGTGCCAAGAAAGGAACAGTTCGGTTTCAGACCCGAACACTCGACGACCCTCCAGATTGCCAGAGTGCTGCACCATGCCGCTGTTGCTCTCAACAAGAGGGAACATTCGGTTGCAGTACTCCTAGATATGGAGAAGGCGTTTGATCGGGTCTGGCACCCGGGCCTGCTGGCCAAGCTCGCCGACTCCGAGACGCCCAGGCGCCTCATCAAGACCGTGGCCTCCTTCCTGGAGGGCCGCCGCTTCGAGGTGCTGGTGGACAACCACACCTCCGCCCAGCGACCAGTTCGCGCAGGAGTTCCCCAGGGGAGTGTCCTGTCACCCGTGTTATACGCAAGGTACATAGACGACATTCCCTTGGTAAACAGGACGACGCTGGCGCTGTACGCCGATGACGCCGCCTACATCGCGTCATCGATGAAACTGTCGCACGCCGCCGTCAAAGTCCAGCGCACGCTGGACGCTGTCCCGGAATGGCTTGCGAAATGGCGACTGACCGTCAACGTCGCCAAGACGCAAGCCATTGCGATCTCCAAAAAGAAGATCCTGCCGCCGAAGTTATCACCTGGGGGTAATGATAGACCGCCGTCTCACGATGGCCGCCCATGTCAAGGCGGCTATCAACAAGGCGCGCCAAACCCTGGCGATACTACAGCCCATACTGCGGTCCCGGCTGCCGCTGCGGGTCAAGTTAGGCGTGTATAAAGCCTATATCAGGCCACGCTTAACTTACGCTGCCGCAGCATGGTACGCGCTTGTGCCCCCCAGTGGGCGCAAGCGCCTCGAAGCCCAGCAGGCGCTCGCGCTGCGAAGGGTGGTGGACGCCCCCCGATGCGTCTGCAACGAGGTCATCCGCCGCGACCTCATCATCAACGGCGTGGAGGAGTTCGTCGGCTGTCTGAATACGAACCTATTCAGGCGGGCCGATCTGTCGCAGTGGCCGCACCTTAGGAGTCTCGCGCCCCACACAACACCGGTGGAGGACGCGAGCCAACAGCGTCACGGCAGAGGACGAGGACGCCAGATGCTGGCCTTGCCGTGCGACCTAGTACGCGCGGCTACCACCTCAAGGCCAGCAAGAAGAGGAAGGAGATGACGACGGACGACCATCCCTCTCAACCGCCGCAGGCTGAAGTCTTCGTTAGGACCCTCCTAACCGGCTGACTTCGCCGCGGCGCCATTAGGCGAGAGAAGGAAATCCCCAACATCAGATTTCACCATAGGTTAAACCGACGACCCACCTGTATTCACAGGCGGAGATTTGATCCCACAGAGAGGGGCGACGCCCCGATCTGTCTCCCCGGTCCCCTGACGGGGGCCGAGAAGAATACGAGTGTGTATGGCGAAGCCAGTCAGTCGGCGCTTACGCTGCGCTGTGCGGACATGTCGGATGCTCTCCATAAATTAAACACACTTAGTATGTTTTTTTCGTTGCGCGTCATGTGAGAAAAGAAAATATTTTTTAGTGTACTCAAACCTCTCAATGTTCCTATCAGTTCTACTACCAAAACTACTTTAACTTGAAGTCGGACTCCGGCTTGGATATATTTCTTGTATGATTTTTTTTTTTGGTGTCATGGTCATAGATAAATAATTAATGAATTTAGTAGTAATAAGAAAAAAAGTAAATGCTACCCGCTGGATTATGAAAATACGGTTTGAATTGATACCACATTTATGCTCGTCCACGTTACTATCCCGCATGATAAGAATCTTTTAAACGCTGAGAAGGACAAGCTCAGCTAGTAACTTGACTTGGTTCACAAGGTGACCGCCATGTGGGATGTTAACTCGACGATGATTGGCCCCGATAGTTGTTTTAACGAACGGTCACATAGCGAAGTCTCGATAAACACCTTAAGAGATTATGTTTCTGGGGCTGTTCTTTTCTGTGAAACAATATTGATTTTGTCATTTAACCTTCGAGCAACATGGCTTTCCTAGCGGAAGGGAGTCGCCTTAGCTATGAATATTTCAGTCAAATGGTTTTGTCATTTCTTGTGGGGGTATATTTAAACACAAATGCAGCTCTGCACACCTTCATGCAAAAACAAATGATAACACAAGGATGACACTAATACATAAAAAAAATAACAATATGAGTACACCGAAAAAACTTTTGTGTTAAAACGAGTCATAATCACACTGAAACTATAAAGCTGAACGGCAAGAGGTTCGATTTGTTGATCAACCGATACAATTTTTGTACCGGCGAGCGGACTCTATATTGGTAAAGTATAGGTTAAGTTCACTCGTGCGACTGGACTCTGTATAGTTGTCAATCCGAGTGACAATTAGCTTTATTAGATGCGCATGCCCGCTTGGGCTTGTACAGTAAGCGTCAGAGAAAAGTCTCCACCCCTGATTCTCATATAAAAGTGTACGGTAAAATACTTATTTACCTAAAAAACGGCTGCTTTTTTTAAGACTTATACAAAATGTGCATGAACACAATCAGCAAAAATGTTAAAAAAAAAACAAAAAAAAAAGATTAGCAACATCGTTAAATTAAAGAATACAAAATGTGAGGTTGCCCCCCCTACGATTTGTACTTGCAATCTCGAGAACGCCTGTCTTATGTGCTACCCATATGACTACGTCGCTTATTCTAGTCTTGATGAAATTTTTGTACACCAATTTGGTAACTTATTCGTAAGTTAACTTTTGTTCATAAATTCAGTACAGTAAACAGTAAGAAATAAAAAACCAGACAACATTTTTATCAATTATGCTCCTTGGTATTTAACAATACAGTGTCAATATTTGTTTTATATGAATATTCTGGCTGTGTGGTGCCGGCTACGAATAGTATCACACCGCCTCTTTCCGTGGATTTTGTAGAAAGAGACTAAGGGATACCGGAGGGCATGCAGAAGCGCCCTCTGAGTACATCTTTCACCCTACTGTGATCGCCAATCCGCTCGCCAAGATACCCTTACTCCCCGGCGGCCCCGCAATTCCTGGCTCGGGTAGTGGCCACGGTAACGGCGGGGCAGGGGGTGCTAAAGTTAATCTCCGGCAGAGACCCGGCTACCAACCTAAACGACATCTGGCCCTGGCAACCTATAAACACATGGACCCTAAGGATGGACCAGAAGATTGTAGAACTGGAAGAAGAATTGAGCAAGATACGGTGGGACATCGTAGGATTATCAGTTGTCCGAAGAGAGGGGGAGGACCTCAAATCCGGTAACTTGTTCTTCTTCCAGGAGGGTGACCAACAATCCCACGGTGGATCGGGTTTATTGTCCACAGATCCCTCGTTAACAACGTGGTGAAGATCGAGAGTGTATCGGCCAGGGTAGCGTGCCTTGTACTCAGAATGACCCAACGATATTCGTTGAAGGTCATACAGGTCTACGCTCCGAGCTCAACGCACTCCGTCGATGAGGTAGAGGAAATGTATGAGGATATTTCCCGAGCCATCCATTCCTCTAAAACTCACTTTACAGTTGTCATGGGGGACTTCAACGCAAAACTGGGCAAACGAGACAGTGACGCGCTGAGAGTGAGGAAATTCGGAGTGGGATGCCGGAATCACCGGGGTCACCTACTGGCCGGCTTCATGGAGAAGGAAGGATGAAGTCCTTCTTAAGGAAGCGAGAGCACAAGAAGTGGACCTGGATGAGTCCTGATAATATAACGAGAAATGAGATAGAGTTCATCATGTCGACATGAAAGCAAATATTCAATGATGTCTGTGTGATCAACGCGGTCAAAACGGGAAGCGTTAAGGAAAATACAATTGATAATTTATAGGTACTTAAATGAGCATGTTAGCAATAAGTGAGATATTAAGGCAGTACGTTCTGTTGTATTGCGTATAATGTCTTTACAGTATCATGATATGATATTTTTATACTTAATTATTGAATTGTTTTGTTTGTAAGAGGTGGAGGTGTTGTATATAGCTTTTTGTCGGGTATTCTTGTGAATACAAATAAACGGGTACTTTTTAATAAATCAGTTGAGTCGTTAACCTAGCCTTTTCTGTGTCTCCCACGTAATAAAAACCCTCTAAAATATTATTCCAGCAAAAATATTTTTAATCCTTTTTGTAGAAAATGTTATGCAGATTAATTATGTAATGGAACATGTTTTGCTATGGGCCACAGTTTAAGAGTTCACTCCAACCCTACCCACTACTCTTAGTATGTGCTTGAAAACAGCATTCCTACAATTATGCCAAAATTCGCTTATACACGAGTTTTTTACCCTGATTTGGCTTCGGTGCTTAGGGTATAGGATGGGGGCCTTGCCGATCATACTTAACGTCACCCGTTTCTTGATACCGTTGTATCCATTTCGGAGCCGTTTTGTCCTGTAAAATATAAAAGTAAGCACTTAAGCATCTTACAAATAAACCAGAAGATCTAATTAAATATTTAAGTCCATAATATTTCAAAAAGTTTATAAACAATCTTACCGTTATACCCATCTCTTGTGCTAATTTGTAATATTGTTATTCTGCTCCCGCAGTACAACAATTTTTGCTTTCAAAAATGTCGTTAAATTAAAGAATTCAATTGATATTAGAAAGATTAATGGAGATAACGAATCACACGGCAGATCGGCACCAAACGTTTGTGAAGTTATTACAAAGCTACCCTCAAACAGTTTATAACTTATAAAGCGACAAATTTGTTGTTTTTTAATAAATTCACGTCTACAGTCTATTTTCAACCTTAATACGTAATTAATAAATGCGTTGAAAATCACTTTACTCAGATAAAGTGGGGGTAGTGCATTGCAATGATAGGTAGCAGTGACTAAAGTATCACCTAAACACATTGGTTAGACGAGGACGCGAAAATAGAAGTAACAACTTAATATTTATACAGAATGGTTTCAAGTGAATCCATATTTCATGCATTGACGTAAGCTTTCTGATAGCCGAGCGGCTTACGGAGTGGGAGAGATATTATCCGAGCAGCTGCCCGAGAAACCGGGAGTTCAATTCCCACTATTTGACGCTTCGTACAGAAAGTTTAACAAGTTGTGATAAAATAGTACGTTACTTACCTTTCATGGGAGATTGTTTAACGCGCACTTTTTTACATATTAACTTTATGTTATAGTATCAAACTGCCGTTTGGCGCTGATATTCAGCTTTTCATGTATGTAATTATAAACATGAGTATTTTAAATAAAAATCAATTCAAATTGTTTTTTTAATAATGGTGCTTTTTGCAGAAGTCCTAATGGAGTCAAAATAGATTTCACTTTAATATATTTTTTATACCATGTGACCTTTTCTTGCTTCTCATGCCAGCCGAAAGACGTCCACTGCTGGACAATGGCCTCCCCCAAGGCTTTCCACTCAGACCGGTCTTGTGCTTTTCGCATCCACCGCGGTCCCGCGATCCTGACGAGGTCGTCACTCCATCTTGTTGGAGGCCTACCTACAGCTTGTCTTCCGGTCCGCGGACGCCACTCCAGAACCTTCTGACCCCATCGGCCATCAGTCTTGCTTACCTCTGTAGTATTTTTGGAGGCTGTCATATTGCTGTCACGGTCCACTATTATGAATGAATTTGACAGCCTTGTAAATGTTACATGTCACAAAAAATAAGTGGAAGTGAAAACTATTTTGATTCCATTAGGATTTCTGCATTTAGCACAATTTTTATAAACAAAAACAATTTGAATAGCTTTTTATAATTTAAATTGTTAGGAAATAACAAAGTTCGCGTCAAACCATTTCCCCACAAATGTATGTAGGGTATTATAAACCGTTATCTCGTTCAAAGCAGACATCGCACGATTTCTCTTTATTTGCGAGAACGTCGCTCGCAAATAAACCATCTTCGTTTTATGCGTGCATTTAAATCACAAACAAAAATGACAATCAGTGTTACCAGTTTTTTCACGGTTTTTTTTTCCTAAATGTTGGGAAATCTGTAACGCTTTTAGTTATGGTAGGTAGGAGGAGTTGATCGGGTTTTTAACATTTTAACTAAATCACAAACTTGGATTGACTTGTGAGAACCTGTTCCTTTTTTTGATAAGTCGGTTGAAACTGAATCGCGAATGGATCGACCGATTCGAATATTGTTAAGAATGTTGTTAAGAATATAAATATTGTAATAATCCACCCGGGCAAAGCCAAGAGGGTCACATGTAGGGTTGAAAAAACCCGGAAAAAATCCCGTTTTTTTCTAAAACCCATGTTCTTTTAAGTTTTTTTCGGAAAAAAACAATGTCACTTAACTAGTGTCTATATTTTTTCGATTAAAACGAAAAAATCGGAAATAAACGGAAAAAAACGCACTTTGAAAAAAACTTGTGAATTTTTCCATTTATATTTTATCCATAGTTTAGGCAGCTACTACACCTGCTTAGTCGTGTGTTTTGTTAGCCAAATGCTGGCCATCGTTTGTGAAAATGTCTATTGACTTTGACGCTGTCGTTAGTGGCATAATGCAATTTTTTCATATCTTTGTTCATATTGCATTTCTGTGATAACAATATTATCGTGATGCCTCGTGTAAAGAGCGGTGTGTGGCAGCATTGCGAAATATACGAGAAGGATGGCAAAAAAAATGCTAAATGTGTGTTTTGTTTAAAATAATATTCGTTTCCAAATGCAAAACGTTTAACGGAGCACATGTTTATATGTGCCAAATGTCCTCATGACATAAAAAAATCATTAAAAAAAAATAAAAAAAAAAAAATAAAGAAGATTTGCAAGATGCAGACCATGAGCCCCCTATGGACACGGCAACGTTAAATGAGCAAATAGATGCAGCCCGTGCTGCTTATGCAACTGGTATGCCACTTTGCAGCTTCAAAAACAAGTACTGGAGTGCTGCATTAAAATTATTAAAAAAATATTATAAGCCCCCGACGAAATACGCAATGAGTAATGCATTACTAGATGCAGAATATTACAGAATTAAGAATGATATGGACGAAAAAATTAAAAACTCATCAACACTAGGTTTGATTACAGACGGATGGACAAAATGTCCGAGGCAGAGGGGTTGTTAACTTTATTATAACAACTCCTGAACCAATTTTCTGGAGCAGCATTTATCCCGGCACACAAAGAGAAATAGGGGAATACATTAATGACCAAGTGCAGAAAGTAATGGATGAAGTTGGTGCAGAAAAGTTTGTAGCTCTTGTGACAGACAATGCCAGCAATATGCGAGCAGCATGGCGTCAAATTCAAGCTCACTATAACCACATCGATTGCATTGGATGTGCGGCACACGGATTGAATTTATTATTTGGCGATATAATGACAATAGACTGCTTCAAAACATTTTTCACCCAATGCAAGAATGTTATTAAACATATTAATAGAAGACACGTATGCCTTGCGGTATTTGAAGAATTACAAAAAGAAAAATATGGGAGTCAATACAACACTTTGAAACTGCCTCGTAAAACACGATGGGCTGGTGCCATTGCGACATTTAAATCACTTATCGAAAATCGAGAAGCTTTAGAAGCTCTGGCTATTACAAACGGGGGAGCTCACGTTGATCGTAATATTAAAAAAACAATTGTATCTGATTCCTTGTGGTCTCAATTAAAAGTTACAGAAGCAATTTTGTTACCCATTTCGATTACGATTCATAACATAGAGTCCGACAATGCTCTCCTTCCAGAGGTTCCCGCTGCATTTTTGACAATAAAAAACAAATTCAAAACATGGATTTTCCAGATGACTGTTCTGAATTTGCAGAAAGCAAAGATGCTATTTTAAAGTACGTGAAAAATCGTAAGGAATTTTGCATACAACCGGTGCATTTAGCGGCATATATGTTGGACCCCAGATTCCACAAATCTGTCTTCACCGAATATGAAATGTTAACTGACAATGATTTTTTAAAAATGGCACAATATTTAACTAAATTAGCGGACAATATGCACATGAATACCTGTGACCTAATGGGTCAGTTCGCAGAATACCAAGCAAGAGGCGGTTTCTGGGCCAACGAATTCATATGGCAGCCTGTAATGAGCATAAGTCCTCTGAATTGGTGGAAAGGATTGTGTGCGACAAAACTTCTATCAACTATTGACGGAAGGTTACTTAGTGTTCCTCCGTCATCTGCTGCATCAGAGAGGAACTGGTCGTTGTTTGGTCGCAGTCACACCAAGGATAGAAACCGTCTTTTGCCGGAACGGCTGAATAAACTATTTTTTATTCGATCTAATTTGCAGTTGCAAATTCAATCTTAGAGTATCGACGACGTCATCGATTCGTGTATGATAGACTTAGACGATGGCAATGACAGTGACTAATAAATAATAATAATTAAGATAAAAGTTTCATTTCTTTCCCAAAAAAACTGAAAAATACGGAAAAAAACGAAAATTTCAAAACGTCCTGAAAAAAAACGATTTGATTTTTTCGAGAATTTTCAACCCTAGTCACATGTCATTAATACTTTAATGTAAATAATAAATTGCTTTATTCGTAAAATGTATTTTTAATCACTATGCTCATGAAAACGTAGTTTGATATATCAACATTATTAATAAGTATTATTCTTTTGTGCATCCGTTGCAATTTTAATTGTTATATAATTTCCTTAGCACTTAGTCTATAATATTTTTTTCATAAAATTGGTTTTGTCATTATAAAATAAGAAAAAACCGGCCAAGTGCGAGTCGGACTCGCGCACGTAGGGTTCCGTACCACTATACATCTAAACAAATGTTTTTATTTATTCTTTATTATATTGGAGTTGATTGAATGAAAGGTAAAATGCGGTTTACGATTTATAACGTATTAAAAAAAAACTAATTATTAGATCTCGTTCAAAACAAATTTTTGGTGGAAGTTTGCATGGTAGTGTACATCCTATATTATTTTTACATTTATCATTCCCTTATTCTAAAAGTTACGGGGGGGGGGACACACATTTTTCCACTTTGGAAGCGTCTCTCGCGCAAACTAATCAGTTTAGAAAAAATATATATTAGAAACCTCAATATAATTTTTGAAGACCTATCCATAGATAACCCACACGTATGGGTTTGATGAAAAAAGAAATTGAGTTCCAGTTCTAAGTATGGGGAACCCCAAAAAAATATTGTTTTTTTTCTATTTTTGTATGAAAATCTTAATACGGTTCACCGAATACATCTACTTACAAAGTTTCCATAGTATAGCTCTTATAGTTACGGAATAAAGTGGCTGTGGCATACGGACGGACAGACGGACGGACAGACATGACGAATCTATAAGGGTTCCGTTTTTTGCCATTTGGCTACGGAACCCTAAAAAACCCATTTCAATTAAATTAAAACGGTTGCATGGCGCAATCGAACCCAATGGTGAACTAGGTAGTACATAAATCGTAGCATGATTTAATTGTACGAAGTTTTATATATTATTGTAAGTTAAATTACAAGTTGTATCAATGTTATGTCTGAATGGCTTGGATCTCGTTCTACAGACCGTGAGGGAACCGGTCCATGAATTCGCTCTGCCTTATGGTCTGACACGACTAGTTGCGTTGCCAACGCGTCTTCCTGTGGAAGATCAAGCGCCTTATTTACTTGACCTCGCCCTGACCTCCCATCCTGTACACTACCAGGTTTACGTCGACGCTCCTCTTGGGACTTCCAACCTTTTTCTGAGCGTGGTCCCATTCACATGCCAAAGACACTTACGGTCAGTAGAATGGGACGTGATGCGAAGTTTCTTCATATCGTATCAAAGGCGACAAAATATGTGCTTCTTGCTTGATGATCCCAGCGCCTGTGCTGACTCGGTCGCTGACGTGGTACAGTAGCGACGGTTATTTATTTAATGTTGTGTGATAGTGATAGTGATAAATAAATTATATGTTAATAAGTCATGTACATTCAATTATATATACTTAGTCATTATAATTCAGCATGTTTATATATTAATTATAAATCACAATTGTATTAATTAATTTGAGATTAATAGTGATCATTCTTATTATTTTATGTATCATTTGTATTGTACAAGCAAGTTGCACAATAATGTAACGTACCTTATTCTATTAATGCTAGCGTAGCGCATTTGTGTACTAATTAAGTTGTTTACACTGTATATATTTTATGTGAATAGGTGCAATTTTCAGTGCTAATAAATCACTCAAGCAATTCAATCGTCTTTTACATTCAAGAACAATCTACATCCTTCTTTAACATACATCCACGGGCAGACAACTCGTTCATTTTGGTCCTTCGAACCGGATCCTGGTCTTTTGCACGTGTCTAGTGTGTAGGCAATCGGTTTACTGGCTTCCCACAAGCGGGTGCCACTAGTGGATTGAGAAGGTGCATAGCACATCAAAGCCGTGGAGAGGACTGGGACAACAGCAAGTCAGCTAACAACAACCACATTAACGACTCCTATTAACCGTGTTGGTAACTTCTACAGTCAAACAATCAGTTGCCATCGGTTACAAAATGGAGGCCCTAATCAATCGCCAGAAGTCTGTAGCGGAGATGATCCAAAAAATGATCATTAATTTCGGAAAAGATTCTGCTTCAAGAAAAACCGAAGAAAACATACCGAAAAGACTCAAGGATCCTGACGACTTATGGACAGAACTCGTTGGGAATTATATGAAACTGGCGACAGAAGGTGTAAACCCAAAGGAATTCAATTACCTTGATCTCTACAATAAGGCCAAGGAACATTATGACAACTTTCGTCGAACATTGTTGACCTTTAACCCAACCAACCCCACAGAAGACAAGGCCACTACTTCAAAGGCAGATGAGTTAAAGGGTCAGCAAGGGACGAACTTTCGAGCTCTAATGCGAGTCATCAACGGGATAATTATTGCTAATCTTCAAGAGAAATGGGAACTCGAAGACAAATTACAGATGTTACAGCAACGTTGGAAGACGATTGACGACTTACACTGGAAGATTGATAACTTACTCATGGGAACCGACATTTCTTACGAACAAGATTACACAGTACATGAAGATACATATGAGTCTACGAAGAAGGCTCTTAACAAAAAATTAAGTTCCACAGCCCACCAGCAACAATCCACACCGAAGGTTGACATACCCACATTTTCGGGAAACTACACCCAATGGCCTACATTTTTGGATCTATACACAGAAGCCATACATAATAATCCTACGCTCTCCAAGGTTCAGAAGATGCAACACCTAAAGGGAAAGCTAAAGGGTGAAGCTGAACGCTTAGTGCAACAGCTCTATATTACCGCCGACAGCTACGATACGTGCTGGGAATTACTGTCGTATCGTTATAACAACGTGCAACTGCTATTCACTAAACATGTTCAGTTATTAATGAACCAACAATCAGTTCACAAACAAACATCTTATGAGCTAAAACGTCTGTACGATACAAGTATGGAAGCTGTACACGCCATACAGAACCTCGGCATTGATACTGCAACATAAGACCCTATTCTCGTGCACATTATATGTGAAAAACTCGACGGCGATACATAGTCATCTTACATGGAAGCCAGAAAAACGCCCCGGGATTTACCAACCTTCGACGAGCTCATGACATTCATTGAAGGGAAGTTTACGGCCCTGGAGCCAATGAATAACAAAATCAAGAAATCTACGGCTCAAATCACACAAACCACGCCTAAACCCTTCGGGAGCAAACAGGAATCAACATACAAGCCTGCGCTAAACAGCAATTTTAAGGATAAAAACCACTACAACTCGTACCCTGTGGCCGATAACAGACAGTGTCCGTTATGTAAAACAGACCACATACTTTTCCACTGCAAGACATTCCAGGGCATGACACCGGATACGAAACTAAAAACAATTGAGCAATTACATATTTGTTCTAATTGTTTGTACTGTCATAACAACAAGCCGTGCAACTCAAGAAAAAGGTGCAAGGTTTGCAACAACCAACATAACACCATTCTACACGATTTATTTCAACATGACACGAAACCGGCTGCGTTGGCACGACAAAATACGGCGTGTTCAACGACCTCGACGTCATCATCACATCACGTGTCAAACACAGATAACGAAGTTTTATTATCAACAGTACTATTGAAAATAAAATCAAGGGATGGAACCTACACGTTAATGAGAGCATTAATTGACCAAGGATCTCAGGTCAATTTAATCAGTGAAAATGCAGCGCAGAGATTAGGCTTACCAAGACACCACCACAGCGGGACCGTATCTGGGATCGGCAGCTCATGCAACAGAAGCAAGGGTTTGGTAGAGCTATCATGCGAGTCATTATACAACGATTACAAATTTACAACGGAAGCAATAGTAATGACAAGTATGCTTAATGACCTCCCTAACAACACCTTCCAAAGGCAGCATTGGGAACACTTACAAGGAATACAGTTGGCAGATCCTGATTACAACATCTCACGGCCTGTAGACATTTTACTAGATGCAAGCGTGTACTCCGACATTATCATGGATGGCATACTCCGGGGTCCTATACAAGCTCCACTCGCAAAAAAAACGAAAATTGGATGGATATTATTTGGAAATGTCAAAACGTTCAACTGTCACGTAACAATAAACAACATTGAAGAATTCTCACGCTTCTGGGAAATGGAAGAAATCATGAATGACTCAACCACATTAACTGCTGAAGAAGAACATTGTGAGTCCCTGTACAAAAACTCCACCACACGTCTACAAGATGGCAGATACCAAGTACGAATACCCATGAAACAAGATTACGAACAATATTTGGGAACATCAAAATCACCAGCTGTGGCTCAATTCCTTCAACTAGAGAAGAGGATGTTACGAGACCAATCATTTGGTTCACAATATTCGAACTTTGAAAATGAATATTTAACTCTCGGACACATGAAACTAAGCAATCAAAATAAAAAACCATCTTACTACCTTCCTCATCATGGAGTCATGAGACTTGACTCTACCACCACAAAATTGCGGGTCGTGTTCAACGGATCCTGCAAAACACACTCGGGTCACAGCCTCAATGAATTGATGCTGTGTGGACCGAACCTACAACAAGATCTGCAGGCAATGATAATGCGCTGGAGAAAGTACAAATTCGTCTACACAGCAGATATAGAGAAGTTTTACAGACAAATCATGACTAATGAAGATGATCAACCTTACGCTGCGAAAGACTACAGTTGACGCAACTACTTCTCCCACAATGCCCCGAGAAACACGTAGATTTTAGTTTGTAATTTCAATCTTTATTCTTCTCTTAAGTCGGCAGCATGTACAAGCAAGTTGCACAATAATGTAACGTACCTAATTCTATTAATGCTAGCGTAGCGCATTTGTGTACTAATTAAGTTGTTTACACTGTATATATTTTATGTGAATAGGTGCAATTTTCAGTGCTAATAAATCACTCAAGCAATTCAATCGTCTTTTACATTCAAGAACAATCTACATCCTTCTTTAACATACATCCACGGGCAGACAGCTCGTTCATGTATGTTGAAGCGGACGCGCGAACTGATTTTTTTAGTAGATAACTGAGCGATGTTTACGAAAATCGTACTCACGGGCCGCACTTAGTCGCTCTGCTCCGCGCGCTCGCCCGTGAGGCTGTCCGCTTATGCTTTAGCACCATCTGGCCGCGTTATTTGATATCACCGCTTTCTGCTTGTAGCCTATTATCTCTTCCTTCTGTGTGCATATACTATCTCTACTGTGAACTCTCGTTGCATGTGTACCTTGTGAAATAAACACAGTGAAAAGTGCTTGGGAATTTTAATCGCTAACCAGCTGATGACCTAGTGAGTAACGAGCTTGTTTACAACAACCACAGTCCTGGTGGGAATGGAATAATTTATTCCAAAGTTAGTGTTCCCATTGGGGGCGGATCCCGACCATGGTTTGATGAGTCTTGCAGTGCGGCGTCCCGCGTAAACAGGACTCTTATCGAGCTTGGATGGAATTTTTGGCTGCTGGTGATCCGAACACTGGTGTATTAAAAAATAACTAAGTACAACCTCGTACACCGTAGCAGACTACGAGGTCATTTAAGAGGAGCATAGCCAGAGCGAAATTCAAATTTATCATCAGAATTGGTAATAGACTTGCACGTTTGCCTTCTGGCTCACGTGCCTTTTGGCCCTTGCCACAGCTGGTCAAAACATTGTTTGCCAGTCATCGTTCTCCTTATTGAAACGCGTGGATAATACACAAGCCCACGCTGCTAAGGAGAAAACCAATCTCTAGGGCTTTCTCTTTGCATCAAACTCGACATTGGATGACCTGGCCGCTATTTCACCACCCGGACAATGACAGGTAACAGGGGACATTTCAGTGGCCCGGTTAATATGGATCCTACTCATGTGACACCTTGTTAACTTATCAATTTATAGGGAGTTGTCAGTGTCACCACGATTGTCAAGATGGTGGCATAGGGGGCAGGGAGAAATACCGCCGACTATCTCACGGTATGGCAGCACTATACCAGAAATTCGATTTATACTGTGGAATGTTTGCAGAATCCTCTGAAAAGGATACTTCACTCGCCTAGTAAAATTTTCTCTGGCCAAACTACTGGGTAACTGGTCAAATTTTGGTAGTACACGCATATTTCTAGTGCCAAGATAAATTTGTAAACGAAATTTTATTGATGAACATAATTAGCCCCGAAACTGTCGTATTTAGTCTTAGTCTGCATTAGAAGCCTATACCCTGAATCAACATTTTATCAGAAATATCATTGTTCCCGTGGGTTTGCCAAGGCGGACGAAGTCGCAAGCAGAAACTAGTTTACCATAGGAATGTATCGGATGTGTGGATTAGTTATATTTTTAATCTAAAATGCAAACACCATTAACCGATTGAGGTTTCGTTAAAAAAGCAAGCCATTTAGAACCCTTTAGCAAGGTGCACAGAGTTTTGTATTATCTACAATAAAAAGTATTGATAGATATCGTGTCATGACATGAAGTCGAAAGCAAAAGTTCGTGACAATAAAATAACAAGCAGTGCAGGAGGATCGATTGGACTGCGCGGAAATACAAGCTATAACGGAAAGCAAAACTAAACCTAGTTATTTTTATACACTGAATCGTTGCAGTTTATTAACAAATAAAACATAATCATAAGTGACTTTTCACAAGTTGTTTTTTCAGTCAGATGTCTTCAATTAGAGCAAAGCCACAAATACGTTCCATGTAAATACCGTTAGCTACATCATCACTTACGAGCTGCGCTTTTTTTATAACCACAAAATATGTATTACGCATCGGAAGCGAGTGTGAAAAACGAAAAAACAGATTTATTAAACATTAGTAAGTATCCTCATATTCAATTGAAAAACTTTTTTCAATAGAATAAGTATACAAACAACTTATAATCTAGGAAATTGCGGCTCACTTCTTTGTTCTACGACTCTGCGTACATCGTCGCAACCGCGAAATGTCAGTTTAAGTGATAGGGCGCGCATCCGCAAATTGCAAATACGAGTACACTAATACAATGTTTTTTCCAGATAACCATAAACCTCAACCTGAAAAGTTCATGACTCCTTTGATTTCAACTGATTTTTCTGGAGTCCGTACCACATTTCAATCAGCAATGAAAGTCACTATCATAACTGGTCAATTGTTTGGTTTAAATCCTGTATTGGGCGTTGTTGAAACTGACGCTAGAAAATTAAGGTAAGAGATTTGGTTATTAATATTTAAACTTGTCTGTTTTTTTTTTTAATACCTTGATAAATATGTATGTGTATACAAAGTATTCCAGAATTAGAGGTTTATATTATAGGATAAGAAAGCCCCTTCTATACCGGTTCAGAATGTAGTTTTAACTTTCCAATATGTTGTTTCAATATGCTTTCCAATGTGTAAAGAATACCTTTGTCTTCGTTTCCTTCTACATGTGCGCCGATCAGGAAATTGTTGGCGGCCTACTTTCGGCGTAAAATCTTGTCTATCTTATGTAAAACCGGCGTAATTTTTTTATATTATTACATTTGGAATGCTTAGGTGGCTTAGCTAATAAATCATATAAAAACATAAAAAATGCTTTGCCCTGAATGGCTGACTGACCGACTGACGGATCAACGCACAGCCCAAACCGGTTATCGTGGAGACCTGAAACTTGAAAGGTGTGTTCTTTGTATGACGTAGGGATCCGATAAGAAAGAATTTTCCGAAATTCTAGCCCTATAAGGGTGAAAATGGGAAGCAAATTTTGTATGGGACAACGTGATTCCTTGGTCCAATCTACTTCAAATTTCGCGTAAACATTCTTTGACAGAATTGATGAAAACGTATTTCGTATTTTATTGAAATTCATCCTCTAAGAGGGTGAAAAGGGTGTAGAATGTTATTTTGGGGGTGACTAGCTTCGAAGTTGATATGGATACTCCGTAGTGCTTTTGATTAACATTACAATTTCTTATGATACATGTTTAAAAACTCAACCCGATTTAATTTAACTTCATACTTTTAAAAAAGGTTGAACTCACATAAAAGCTTGGTGCAATGCCAATAACCAAACCGCTGAGTCTAAAGATCCCATTTTTGGTAAAGAAGTAGTGGGAGTAGCGGGAAACTAGTTCCACGAGTACGAAGTCGCGGGCTTCCTCTAGTCATAAATACAATTTGAGTATTAACATCGTAAGGCCCACCATACTACAAACAGGAAGCTTTATGTGAATGGGACTTGGAATCTACCATCAAGGCAATAAAGTTCGATATTGCAATTTTAAATTTATGAAAAAAAATGTTATTCTTATTGTACCACAGTTCCAATTAAATTTCCTTGATTATTTAGGCTAAGTAAATTCAACAAAATGCTAACTTATAACTTTGACATTCCAAATTCACAACCCTTACAATCAAAGTCAAATGCTTAAAACATTAACGCTAGGTCCTACTAATAACAATGTTAAAAGAACCCTTTAGAACCCTTATATTCTGATAAGAAGTGGTCTTCTTTCAGCAATTTAGGCTCCCTGAGCTCTGTTTGCTTCCATAGGATATTCAGGAACAAAATAATTCAATAAACTACGGTACTTCTTTGTGAACAATTCCATAATCAAAGGAGTAAGTATAAAGACTTGACACACGCCGAGTGGGCCTCGACACAGCATACGTCTGATAAAATATAGATAATGGCTGGATTGCATGTCTCTCAATAGCTAAATATGCCATTTAATTTAATTTAAATTAATTAGGGTTTCCTCACCGATGCTTACCAAAGTCAGTAATTTTCAAGCAAAAATCACACATGCTTAGTCATAAATTTCACGAAGAAAATTTGTAGAATTAAATTAATGAGTATGAGAATGAAAAATATTATTACTTTAATACATCATAAATTTTATAAGATAAAGATTAATTCAGTAATTAGGCCGCACGGGCACTTTTACACGTCAGGATTTTACCGGCGCTTTCCAAGAGAAGACCACTGCTGAGAAGAAACGCCGCAAGAAACTCAGCAGTCAGTCATTTTTTAAACATATTACAAATTAAATATGATATCAAATAACATTCGTATTTCAGCAAGAGAACATGCCAAAAAACTTACGCCAGAGATAGCTATAGATAGATAGGGAGAAAAGGAAAAACAACCTATTTATGTGTTTATATTATAAGATTTATAAATCAGTGCAAACGACCACATAAAAGTTTCGATATGTTTTCCTACATCAACGGTGTTCTCTAGACAAGATAAAGCTTTTACATTTGAATAAGTTATTATTGACAAAGTTTCGGGTTTAGGCCACGCATTTTAGTCTGTTAGATAATCCTCGCCCCTTTAGACTTTTTTAAGTACTGAAAAGGGTAACTTTCAAACTACGTCCGGTAAAAACTACTATTATTAAATGTTTAAAATGTGAACCATTGTTTTCAATACAAAGGTTTTTAACGACGTATTGAAGATTTTAGGCAGATTCGACCAAACGAGAATAAAGATTATTCTTTGTATAATAATAATCGCCACGATCAAGAATACCTCATTTTCACGTTTTCCCAATGATAATTCTATGAATAGTGAACCTATTTGGAAATAGTTACTATACCACCGTTTCGCGTGGAATAACAGATTTACTATAGCATAATTTAATGGTGTCCACATTTTGTTTTGCGCTGTCAGTGCTGTAAAATCAACTGAAAACTCATTTTGTAAAGACATTAGACATGACCGAAGTTGTGACATCGTTCCGTTGTACAGTAATTTTTTTTGCCAGGTAATGTAGGCTGAGCTGTATCTTGACACCCAAAAAATCGGTTTAGATTAAACACAGGAACCACTTAAAATAAAAAATTTAATTAAATACAAAATTAATAACAATATAAAAGTAGATGTATGATTTACCACAATTAACAAAATTATTTCGTGCTGGCGGAAACTTAAATTAAGGATATTTTTTATTCTTAATTACATTATAAAAATAATTAATGTTAGAGTTGTAGAGTGTGGATGTTAGTGCGAACGCGTGGGTGCGTGTGTATATGTGTGTGCGTGTGAGTTTATTAATGTGCGTGGGTGTGTCTGTTTGTATGAGCGAGCATGCTAAGCAAGAGACTTAACTAAGCTGTTGGACTAGTAAATGCCTCGGTATCATTATATGACAACGTTAACATACACTTATTTAGTATTTTCTTTACTTTTATTGTTGTGCATTTTTTTATGTTACAAAGTCTGCTTACCGCCTTCTAAACAAATGGGTGGATGAAGGACGGGGCGCGTTGAGCATTGAGATGATTTGGTCATAGGAACTGGTACTCTATAAACTCGTTTACACAGAAGTAGATCCCTCAGAGAAGACGTGGTAGTTTTGTGAACTCGAGCTACAGCATGCAATACAAACAATCGCCTTACTCTAAGAAAGCCAGTGTCCTTATACAGAGCGTCAGTTGGGAACCGAAGGGCTTTTTCAACAATACTTTAATGACAGCACGTTGTACACGTTCAAGCTCCATCATCGTCTCCATTATTGAGACGCGACTGTTAGAATATTGATTTCTTTAAATTTAAGCGAAACATGAGACCCCAATTGATAAATAGCACGTACAGCCCGCTTCTGTAGTACAAAGATGATTAGGATCACAGCCACTTTCCCCCATAGCGAAATTCCGTAGCTCATAACACTATGGAAAGTACACAAGTCTCGCCGTCTCGACGTCAGTAAGTTGTCGAATTCGCTTTACCACATAAGCCCCCGAACTTAGTTTACCTGCAGAGTGACACCTAAAAATACCGTTCTATCTTCGAATCAGAGTGTCTCATCCTTAACTCTTATTCTATCCGCGTTCTTACTTTACACGTCAGACTGAAAAAGTTTAATGCCCTTGGTTTTTTGGCATTTAAAAGTAAGTTGTTGGCTGTAAAGCAGTCAACAGTTTTAGAAAACGCAACATTGATATCACTAAAGTTATGCTGTTTTCCATCCGCTTTGAATATAAGTGAGGTATCGTCAGCAGACAAGACTACTTTATGTTTATCGCGCACTACATACGGAAAACCGCTAATATAGATTAAAAATAAGAACGGGCCCAGAATAGAACCTTGAGGCACTCCCATAGCAACAGATGACCCAGGGAATTGCGTTAAAAAAATAAGATAAAAGATGTTTATTCAGTAAGTAGGCCGCACGGGCACTTTTACACGTCAAAATCTACCAGCGCTTCGCAAGAGACCACTGCTGAGAAGAAACGCCGCAAGAAACTCAACAGTCAGTCGTTTTTTTTAAATGCTACTTATGATATTATACAATTATAAAGCTTAACCTAACATGATATAAAACAACGAATTTAACATAAAATAAAAATAAAAATAAAAAACATTCAAGCGTAGCTTGAGCAGGAAAATGTGTCAAAACTAAGAATTTTCATAGGGTAGTAATAAGTAGTAGTAATAAAAAAAATATTATAAAATATATATATTAAAAAAAAACTTTCCTATGACAGTGCAAGACAACCACCACATACAAAGTTTCGATACATTCTCCTACAGAAACCGTGTCCCCTAGACAATATACAATATTTACATATTTTTTATGCCTATTTTATTAGTCAGTTATTTAGGTGTTTAGTTATGTTTAGGCCAAGCATTTTTATCTGTTAGATAGCCCTCGACCCTATAGTAAGCTTTAGACATCAACGACTTTTTCAAGTAACTTTTAAGTACCGGAAATGGTAACTTTGAAACTGATTCAGGTAATTTATTATAGAAAAGAATGCATTGACCTACAAATGATTTATAAACCTTACGGACACGAAATTTTTAATAGCAATTTTATTTTTATTTCTTGTATTCAAATTATGTATATCACAATTCTTACAAAAGAGTCTTGATTTGTAATAGCATAAATAATATTCTCATAAATAAATTGTGACGTTACTGTCAAGATACTAATTTCTTTAAATACTGATCTTAAGGAATCAAATATATGTTTAACCAAAGTAGAACCGGCTTCGGTAGTAGATCGTCCCTTTGTAAATCCGTATTGACCTATTGACTGCTATGAAATAGTTTACTTTGATTAAGGTACTCGTGCCATTACAATTCGCATACGCAATGGCGCGTAACTTTTTCTACAAGCTTAAAATGATAATGACAATGTAATATTTATTGCACTAAACGCCAAGACTGGTATCCGGAATGACCATAACCATCATGGTAATAACAACGCTAAAATAATTATTATAGAACTATTATCATATCACCATGGCAAAGCTCATTATTATAGAATTGTTTTCACGTGTCGGTTCTGCTTTAGGTGATATTCTGTCCAATAACGATTTCAATATTAGCAATTTATAGTACGCGAGTAGAAAAAGTCAATTAACTGTGCATATCTTCACAGATGGTAATATTTTTTAGCGAAATACCAAAGCAACAAATGCCATTGCCATAACACAGTAGCTAGGCAATCATTAAGTAGTAGGTACACAGAGAAAACATCCCAAATTGAA
Organism: Acleris sparsana; assembly: GCA_923062465.1. Taxonomy (NCBI): domain Eukaryota; kingdom Metazoa; phylum Arthropoda; class Insecta; order Lepidoptera; family Tortricidae; genus Acleris; species Acleris sparsana. The sequence goes on along the minus strand of OV281285.1, from coordinate 42,825,916 downwards.
CGCCATCATGCCCTGTGTACCCCGTGCCTTATGCACTATACCTAAGCCAAGACCGGAATGGCTTTTGGTAGCCACAGTCACACATTTGTACTTATAATTGTCATCACAATGTTTGGTAGCTAATCCTGTATAATATACAGTATATTTTAAACATTGTATTGTTTATAAAATATAAAGTTTAATACTTAATCCATTTTATTACTATAAGTTATCTAGTAAATATTTAATTATCTTAAGAATATACGCCGTTAAATCTGCATCTACGTCAAATTACTACAGTTAAACTATTTTGTGTGTTTTGTGTAATGTGAAATAGGACTGAAATATAGTTTTAATCTAATAATTCAATAAATACTGAATTAACTTATAGATAATACTAATATAAATATATTCAATTGAGTACTTACATCATTTTTTAAACACTGAACTTTTTCGGCAACTCACGATCATAGCTCACGATTCTTAGACCTTGCAAATTAACGTAGATAAATAATATTTAAGTGCAAGTCTGTTAGCTATGTTAATTGTCTATGGTTTAAGCACAATTTAGGCCACATCCGACGGGCGCTTTACAGATAAAAAAATATATATATATTGCAGAAACGTCGCTTGGTTGATCCAGCTACCCAAAGTCATTTTGTGCACGTGCGAAGTTGGTAGCTCTGGCGACCAGAAGCAAGTGAGTGGATATGAGTCCAAAAGTTCAGTCTCGTGTCCATAGTCCCAGGTCGCGTATTTCTGTTACTCGATCCATTGCAGTGTCCTGGAGGTAGTATGTCCAGATTTCAGGAGTCCAAGCCCTGGTAAAGTGAAGCATTTGGCACTTGGAAAAATTAAAGTCCAGACGATTTACCTCGCTCCATTCTGCGACCGCATCAATTTTGCTTTAACATCCTTTACCGGCATGGTTAACTTCAAATTGTCGGCATATAGTGCATCAGACATTTGGCTACACTTATTACATCGGGCAAGTTATTGATCATAATTGTAAACAGCATAGGAGAGTATTTCCCTGACATATACCTGAGCGGTTATAGAAAGGCTCAGTCCGATAGCTATCAAATTGTACATACTAACAACGAGTCATGCATGCACGATGGTAACATATTGAAGGACATAAATGAATTATCTTATTTGCCTTATTTATTTGTCCATTTATATTTATTAATATTGTTTTACCGCGTAGTACAGTTGACAAAATATGTTAGGCGTTATGTTGGAGTCCTACTGAAAAAGGGTAAAAGTCGATTAAACTCGTAATAAAAAAGCTACTCGTAAATACATGAACGGAGTATACTAGACTTTAACCCTTCTTCACTTGATTTTCAGAAGACTTAGTTTTCCGCTCCAAGTTGGTAGTGTTACCCTATTTAAGTAGAAAAGACAAGCTGCAGATAACATTCATCACTGCAAATTATAATTTGAATTCTAATGGTAATTCATGGCTTTTAATAGATTATATACACTCCCATTTGCTTAACGAAATAAGCCCATGGATACCACACGCGAGGAAAATTGTTTCAGTTACCTCTTGTAAACTAAACAGAAACACACGGGGTTAACTCCGCGCGCTCCTGTCAAGTCCCAACACCAACCCCCAAAACTAAGGCTTTAACGGCGGTGTTGTCAGTATTACCATAATCATTTACTTAGGCTGAACATTCTCTGAGCTTCAAAAGTAACCAACGGTGTTGCCAGTATCGCCCTAAAAGTTTCCTTAGTGTTAAGGTTCCGTTTCAGACAATAAATGCTACGTGACCTTATATTTACGTACTCGTTAAGGTTTAAACAATGATTGTATTTTTCAGATTTAAGATACGATCATGGAGATTCGCCTACAGCCTGCTATCTATCTTTGGACAGTGTTCCCTAGTATGCTTTTGTTTTTTGAAATTATTCACTGACTCGAATCCTAATTTATCGGCAAATGGTATGTTTATTTTTTTTTCAGAAGTTATTTGACACACTTATGATAACTTCACTTGCGGCTTACTAATAGTACAGTGATTTGGTCCTCATTAAGAAGGTGACCCGCAATTTTTGCCACTCGCTACACCATATTGGGAAAATAGCGCCAAAAACCAATTTTTTGATAATATTTCCTTGCTGACTCATTTTACACTCAATCTTGGCAAACAAGGTCATAACGAGCAAAGCTCGCCTTGCGATTGTTCAGGGAGTATTGACACCAACATTGATGTATGGTAGTGAATCCTGGGTGTGGCAGAAGAAGAACGAAAGCAGGATTGATGCAGTTGAAATGAGAGCTCTAAGAAGTATATGTGGAGTTAGGATAATTGATAGAGTAAGAAATAGCGAGGTCCGAGAACGATGTGGATTGAAAGAAGATGTAGTGACTAAGATCGAAAAGGGTATGCTAAGATGGTTTGGTCATTTAGAAAGGATGGATGACAGAAGAGTTACGAAAGAGATATGGCGAGCGAGAGTGAGCGGAGATGTCGGTAGGGGACGTCCTAGACGGACGTACGGTGATCAGATTCGCGATGTGCTGATTAAGGGCAAATCAAAAGCACCCGAAACCGACAAACGTGCATGAAAAGATTGATGAAAGTAGATGAAGCGAAGTGTATATGTTTGGACCGATGCACCTGGCGTTCCATAATCTCTGCCTACCCCATTGGGAGACAGGCGTGAAGATATGTATGTATGTATGTATTAAACACGAAAAAATTCTACATTTTATTTTTTAATCTTTTATTACAACATTTACATTTTAAGCGCCCAAGGGCCCCAATTTGCGGTTCTACAGTGTCGTTCGCATTGTTAGAGCCATACTTCAAAGGCAGTAATCTGTTTAAACTCAAAAGACGAGTCAAATGACTTGACGGATCCACTGTAAGCTATTGAGGAGTTCCTATAGCCACTTTCCGTCTCCATTATTATACCAGCTCGATGGAATGGTCGGCTTTATAAGTAGCAGCGCACTTAGTGTTTTGTCACATTAATTAACGTCATGTTTAAGCTGTTGCACCAACCTGTGAAAGGCGTTAAAGTTGACAAAATATAAAAATGTGCAGCTAATTATAAGGCCGAGTGTATCATATTATTGTATTGTTATCGGTACTATAATAATAATAATGAGGCCGCAGGGCAGCTAGTGGCGAGCTGTTGGTGAGTGACGACACCACGGACCTGAGTGCTCCCGAGGGTAGGTCCTGTTCCTCACCTCACGCTTGCCTTCACCGGCCGGCTGCGGTGTGCAATGACGAGGAACAGACCCTCACCTCACGCTTGCTTTATTGGCCGGTCAGAGTGGAGTCGCAAGAGCTATATGCTCGCAGGGCGGATGTGTTGCATAAGTGGTGAGTGGGCACCTTATGGTCGTTTAAAATCCAGAAGCACCTCTCCACCCTTAGCCCCTCTGGAACCGTTGCCTCCCTGCTGCTATATATATGTGGCTATTTCGCCCATTCCACTGATTATAAAAAGTGGCTGGTGGTGACTGGATGGCGAAAACGGGAGATCGGGCCTTGTGGCGGACCCTGGGGGAGGCTTACGTCCAGCAGTGGACTGCAATAGGCTGAAATGATGATTCCATTTTTTTTTTTTTTTTTTTTTTAATTTATTTATCGTACTACAAAAAATACATATTTAAAATTTAAATAAACACCTCATAAACCACTTCAGGGTTTGTGCGATTGATTTGGCGAGTCACCGCCTGCCATTTTAACCAAAGTAAGTAGCATTGGCCAGGCAGGCGCCGTAGTTTCATCAATAGCATAGTTCACCAATCCATATCAGTTCCATATTATTAATATTCCCATCGTTCTTTAATAGTCTAACACTAACTGGTGGTTGTCCGTGGGAGCATACTTCTTTAGTTTGAACTCGGGGACAATCGCCGGTTGGTGCCCCATAACTTTACTAAATTAAACTTGTCTAAAGGGCCTCTGCGTGTTGGCTTCGGCTCCATGTACACCTTCCAAAGGCCCGGGACTCCCATAGACCCGTGATTGGTAAAGACATACAAATAGTAATGATAATTGTGAAGAGGTTCCTCTCTCTGCAGCACTAACCACCGGTAGCTTGAGCTCTGATCCACTGACGGCAGCACTCGTAGATTAAGTGTTTTATAATGTTTGTTTTTAAGGTTCGTACAAAAAATGAAAAATGAAACCCTTATAGGATCACTCGTGCGTCTGTCTTTCCGTCCATCTGTCACAGACAATTTGCTCCGAAACTACTGGACCGATTGAGTTGAAATTTTGATACACATAGTAAATTGATGACCCAAACACAAATGTGCAAATTAAATATATATTTTTTTTAAATAATTGTCAATTTCGGGGGAGTTTTTTTTTAAAGGGTTAGTTTAGTTTAGTTTAGTTTATTTATTTATCAATGTAATGTTACAATATAGATAGCATTGCATGTCAAAAAATACGAAATTACATTGATATCATCAACAAAACATTAATACAAAATGATAAAATAATATTACAATAATACAATAATATAACAACACTCAAACAGTCAAAAACAACAATGATAAATTTCAATGATCAGTTTCCGATGTCAATACACAAAACTAATAAAGGTGAAATATAAAGTCTAAAGTTTAAAGTTTATTTGTCTAAAGAAAATTACAACTTATTGGTTCCCAAACTAGGCGGAGCCTGTATCTTGGGTCCCGGTGAGACGATTCACAGTATTATTAGACGTAAGCGGTTAGGACTGATTTAGGTAAAATAAACATGTGTGTGTGTGTGTGTGTGTGGGTGTGTGTGTGTGTGTGTGTGTGTGTGTGTGTGTGTGTGTGTGTGTGTGTGTGTGTGTGTGAATGCGCGTATGTTTTATGTCAGCAGGTCTTCTGTGTCAGAATAAGACAACGTAAGCCACTCTTTTAGGATAAGTTTGGCATTACGGGGCCTAGAATTCTTTAGGTCCATCTTATTGCAGACCGAATTATATACCTGGGTGTGCATATATAAAGGTGAGCGTCTAGCAAATGAGGAATGCAGAGTTGGAAAGGGAACCTTGTATCGTCTCCTCATCAGCAGCTGCTTGTGCATGGCTGATGTTATGATGGAGCTATGGGTGCGCATAAATGCTTTCAGCACGAACAGTTGTCTGACAGTCATTAGCCTAGCCTCTTTGTACAAAGTCACCGACGGAGAGCGAAAAGGTTTTCTGAGCATCACCTTTATCACCGCTCGCTGCGCTCTTTCCAACTCAAGCATAGCAGACTTACCTGCGCTGCCCCAGACTGCGATGCAGTACTCCGTAAAAGATCGGCACAGCGCATTGAAATCATTAAACAATACATTTATGGGCGTGCAGCCTCGCAGCTTTTTCATAACATAGATTACTTTCCTCACTCTTTTTGATAGACAATGAATATGTTCCCGGAAGGTGAGGTGCTCATCTATTTGAAGTCCTAGGTATTTGACGCAAGAGTGTTTTATTTGACAGCACACGCATGAGGGATGTTCGTTTTTACAGGTATGCAGGGTTAAAGATTTTCCTTTAGGCGGAGACGAAACTAACGTCTTTGAAAAACAGATGTAATTGGTTTTTCCTACGTTCAGTGTGAGGAGGTTTTGGTCAAGCCAGGCAACAACTTCAGACAGCCCCTGTTCAGCGATGCGCAACGTATCATCCCAAGTCTCGCCACTAAAAAGAATAACAGTGTCATCTGCATAACAGACAATATCTACGTTAATATCAATAATAATTTTACAATTTAAGTTGCATACCTATATTCGTTGTATATTATTATATATATTTTGTGTTATGTACCTTACTGTGTCAAATATCAAATGAAACGGCTCGTTATGAGGAATTTTGATTTAATTCATGAAATAAGACGAAAATTAGCCATTCCCCCAGATCTCCAAAACTAGTGAAACTAAAAGTTTTGAAAAATATTCAAAGTATAGTTCACTGCTTATAGATTACAAGAAAACCTATAAAAATATATTTAAAAAAACCGTTTGTACTGAACCCTCTCTACGCGAGTGCAAATCGCACTTTGCCGGTTTTTTTTATTAAGTAAAGTTATTTTACTTTCGGATTAAATAAAAAATATATTTTTTACCGAAAATTCAATGAATCATAATAATAAATTTATATCAGTAAAAAGGAGTGTACAAGAAGACAAATTAATTTAAGCACTTAAAGTAGGTAGTAAATTATCGCACAATTAATTGTTCAACCCTAGTTTCCCAACAAGGCAAAGGCCTGTAAGTTGGAAAAATTATATATTGCAGAAGTATGACCAATTTCAAGTCAATCCCACATTTCGAAGTAGGTCAAAATTGACTTCCAAGATTTGATTACATTGTTGGGTACTTACAAGGAAAGGTACCCAGCTTTACGGCTCCGATTTGGTTTATTTTTCTGATATTTATGTTAGAGCTGCCCAATCTCAACCTGTTGGGAGAAATGTTCCTTCTTACTGAAAAGTGACTAAATTGTTAGGGAGCTAGCGAGCATTTCGGTATATTTGCACAAGTTTCACATCGAGGTGGATTATAATTTAAATCAGTATGAATTGATTTGGTTCAGTTAATTAAGGTTTCTATGTTGCTGCGTTTTCGCGTTACAGCGGATTGAAGTGGCTTAAAAAAGGGGGGGGAATTTAATCATTTGTACATGTAGGTACGCCTCTTCGGGATTCATGGTCACAAACATCTTGGAAACGAAGAAAAGCGCAAAGGCAGTCATTCAGGGCTTGGTTTTATCATGGGACTGAGATTTAAAATGATTAAAAAAAAAGGTCTAAAGTAATTTGCACACGATTCTCATTGCGCTCATTCGATTCATTATTATGATGGCAGACACTTTGCTGACTGATTTTTGACAACTGTTTGAAATTCACGGAATCTAATGAAAGGGGTTATTGCATGGGATTATTGTGATTTTTTATAGTTTTATTTTAGGTATTTATTTTATTTTCCGTAGATTAGGTTTTTTATAACAAATATTCAAATATAAAAGAAAAATAACAATACTAGGACAAAAATTAACCTAAAATTTGTTATTATTATTCTGTTTAATATTATTCGCTGAACTAACGGTAACGATTTAACTTATGGAGCTAAAATGTAATCATCTTTAACTTATTTTAATCACGTTTTATTTGTGTGAAATACGTAGATTTTGAACCTCTATGTCTTTCTTTCGATTCGGGTCTAAATCATTAAATTCAAATGGAAATTCAATTGGCCTTTGGAATATCAGAGGCCTGAAGGTCTGCCTCATCCATTTTCTTGATTTTCATAAGAAATCCAAACAACAGTCTAAGAGGCATAGATGTGCGCATTATATTCGTAATTAGCCGTCGGACTGTGTAGTATCGTCCTTTTTTGCTCCTCTTACGCGAAGTTAAAAGATACCTTTGAAAAATGAAAATCGCCACCTGAATCAGCTTAAAGTTTTCTGATATATTATCTGTTATATTTATGGAATTATCGCCTGGACACACTTAACGATTAAACCCTGTATATGTATAGTAGCTTTTGCCCGTAGCTTCGATCGCCACAAATTCGGGGTAATTTTAAATTAAAAAAAGCGGGATGTCCTTGGGTAAACCAATGAGTACGATTCAAGATCTAGCTGAATTTTAAAGATATACATAACCTTGCTTTTCAATTGGTAAGTTTCAGAGCAGAACAGAGGAACTTTGCAGAAGTTTAGTATCATGTAAAACCTAAATTTATTGTCTAGGATGGCAGTACTATGGCTGGTAAAAGGATTACTCAACAATATGTTAGCTTTAGAAAGGTTGGTTAGTATGAGTCATGATAATTATCGTGATTCATTAACAGATGAACAAAAGTAAGTAAAAAATCACGTTTTTTGTTTGGGACCCGTCTTAAATATTTTTCTACTCGGGTAGTAGAATTTGCTACTAACGATATCGGTATCGGTACTCCAATGAGGTGCATTGTGTGATCGGAACGTTGACATTTCATTTTTACAATGTTCTTTTTCGCACTGCAACAGGCGCGAATTAAAATGGATTTTTTTTACATTACTGCAGAGGAGAGAGAGAGGGATTGCTTGACGAGTTTGAGGTAGACGAGGATAAAACGAGTCCTGCAATCCCTGTTACGCCCGAGTATTGTTTGGTGTTTTGCTCAAGCAATGTGAGGAAATATTAAAAAGTATAAATCAATATAGCGATAAAACAAAATCCAATCTTCTCTAGGAACTTTGGGGGATCGTTGTACGGTGATATGGAGGACAGAGGCCAAGATAGTTTTAACCTCTTTACCACTGCGAGTCCACTTGAAACGAGAAGTAAGATGCCAGGATACACGAAATAAGTCCAAGGCTTCTATCACTGTTCAACACAAAGGCATTAAAAGTACAAATAACTAACAGAAAAGAACTTTACACATCTACCATCTTTTGACGTTGCAAATGGCCTCCTAAATGCCATGTATTGTCATGTCATACTTGTCATTTGAAATTCAGTTTGAAGTTTATTGGTTTGGAAGCGCGGAAATGCTGCAAGCATCTTCGGGACAATGCCGCAGGGCCCTTTTTAGGGTTCCGTTGCCAAATGGCAAAAAACGGAACCCTTATAGATTCGTCATGTCTGTCCGTCCGTCCGTCTGTCCGTCCGTATGTCACAGCCACTTTATTCCGTAACTATAAGAGCTATACTATGGAAACTTTGTAAGTAGATGTATTCGGTGAACCGCATTAATATTTTCATACAAAAATAGAAAAAAAACAATAATTTCTTGGGGTTCCCCATACTTAGAACTGAAACTAATTTTTTTACATCAAACCCATACGTGTGGGTTATCTATGGATAGGTCTTCAAAATGATATTGAGGTTTCTAATAAAAAAAAAATCTAAACTGAATAGTTTGCGCGAGAGACGCTTCCAAAGTGGAAAAATGTTTGTCCCCCCCCGTAACTTCTAAAATAAGGGAATGATAAATGTAAAAATAATATATGATGTACATTACCATGCAAACTTACACCGAAAATTGGTTTGAACGAGATCTAATAATTTTTTTTTTTTAATACCTCGTATGTTCATAAGTTTTGAGACAAACTTTTTAGCTTATAAAATTAAGAAAATAATACTGGCACCTATTTTATATTCTTTTCAATTTTGAATTTGGAATGTTAGTGTGCTATTTGTATGTTTTTAAAATTCATTTCTTTTGTTTTTCTTGTGATGGAGGGAACGAAAGAATTGCGTGCGACTGTCATTTCACTACATATGGCGGGGAAAAAACCAATGGAAATTTTCCGTGACATAAAATGTTTTGGGGTAAGCCGCAACTTCGTATATTACACCATTAAACGCTACAAGGAGACTGATTCTTTGAAAGATCGACATAGGAGTGGTCGCCCGCGGTCTGTAAGGACGGCTGCTAACATCAAAATAATCAGAGAGCGACTTCGCCGAAATCCATGTCGCACCCAGAAAAAACTCGCTCTGCAGACTAAAATTTCGCGTATTTCAGTCAACAGAATATTGAAATACGATCTGAAAGTAAAGGCTTACAGCCGTAGAAAAGTTCATTTTCTAAATGATCGCCTTCGTAAATTACGTCGCGAACGTTGTCCGATGCTGCTTAAGAGACACGATGCGAAAAAGATACTCTTCACCGACGTAAAAATCTTTACGGTCGAAGAAAAGTTTAACCGGCAAAATAATAAAGTTTATGCCAAAAGCAGCAAAGATGTTCCTGCTACAGCACGAAATGTCTCGCGTGCCCATCATCCGGCGAGTGTGATGGTATGGTGGGGGGTTCGTACGAAGGTGTCACTCCGCTCCATTTTTGCCAACAAGGTGTCAAGGTTAAAGCAAAAAATTATCAAAGTGACATTTTAGATACTGTAGTGAAACCCCTATCTAATACTTTATTTCACAACAAAGAATGGATTTTCCAGCAAGACTCAGCACCCGCACATAAGGCTAAAACGACTCAAGCTTGGTTAAGGGAAAATTTGCCGGGCTTCATCGCGGCGGAAGAATGGCCATCCTCCAGCCCTGATCTCAATCCACTGGACTATTCTTTGTGGACTGAATTGGAACTCAGGGCCTGCCAAAAGTCCCACCCAAACTTAGATTCTTTAAAGCGAGCCCTCATCAAAGCAGCGAAGGATATCCCACTGGAGAAGATTCGTGCCGCGATCGATGACTGGCCGGAACGACTAAAAGCTTGTATTAAAAATAGGGGTGGACATTTTGAATAGTAATTGCTTGTAGTTGTTAGTTAATGTCTAGTTACCATTATCTGTAAATTTTATAAATACAGCTTTATGCTTTAATTTTTTATGTAATATTTATTTCGTCTCAAAACTTATGAACACACGAGGTACGTTATAAATCGTAAACCGCATTTTACCTTTCATTCAATCAACTCCAATGTAATAAAGAATAAAGAAAAACATTTATTTAGATGTATAGTGGTACGGAACCCTACGTGCGCGAGTCCGACTCGCACTGGGCCGGTTTTGTTTAGATATAGCTTTTTAATTTTCAAAAAGTATAAGATTTATAGTACATTGTGCATCAAGGGTAGTATGAAGGGAAATACTAACGAGAGTGTAAGAAGCCCGACGCCGAAGGCGGAGGGCTTTTAATGACTCGAGTTAGTAATCCCCTTACTGCCTGTGATACACACAATGGTTTTTATCACATTTGCGAGGAAAAACACTTTAACTCTGCAAAATATAAAGAAATAACTTTTGACGAACGGGAACGTAAATGGAAACGATATTTTTTTTGTGACCTCTACCACAGATAATAACTGCGTTTAGTTTCGACCTGGATTCGAGCCAGATTTAGCCAATTTGATAAAAATGTATAATTACTAAAATTAATGATAAATGTTGATATAAACTTGAAATTGGCACAAAAATAATGAAGTTTAATGAAGCGTATAGGTTTTGCGTAATGTAAGTTAGTCTATAGCTAATTTTTAAAGATGAAATTAGAAACCGATTTAATTTTTGGCTGAAAATTAAACCTCCTTAGTCAGAAATGATGTACGAAAGAGTTGCAAATTTTAAAAAGAAAGTCATTACTCCCTAGGGATGACAAACTCGCCATAATTCCCGCTGGAACAATTTAGGCCATTGTCCTTCTGTATACAGGCATGGAATAACACCATTTATGAGCAAGTGTGATGAAAAAAATGTAATTTTAGTTTTGTAATTATCATCCCATGTAATTTATTAAATTTTCGTTTGTCCACATACTCCTCTCAAACTATCAGAGATATCAGGATTAAATTTAGTCCATAATACGACATCTAGCCATTGATGGTTTAGAAAAAAATAATTGTAAATCGGACATACTAAATCAGACGTACCACGGAGGAATGAATGCTAGCCTGTTGCTAGCCGTTGGCCGAGGAAAGAGCCAGCCCTCACCTGAGGCATGAATTAGCTTACTTTTTAAATTGTTACAAATGGCCAGTTCTAAAAATATTCAGTATGGCCTTGCCTCGTACCAGAATAATAATCTCGCGACTGGGTTCTCTACATTATTATAGTGTGTGTGGTAATAATATTACTGGCCAAAACGCTAGCTGGAGTAGTGTTTGCCGCGCTCGTTCACTAAAACTGTTAATTGAACCATAAAAGAAGATGTGGCATAAATTATACCTTTTCCTTACTTTAATTTATTGCGAACTATTTTTACCCACGACGGTACGGAGACGGTATATGCGTTTGGGAAGAGAGGACGCTTGTTTGGTTGTTTGTTTGTTTGCTTGTGCTAAGCAATGTTACCATTTATCTCCAAATCTACTAGTCCGATTTTGAAGCGGTTTTCAGTGATGGGTCCGGGTTTGATTGGTGCATGTTTTTAGATAGGTGTTACGGTGACAACTCAACAGAGGGCGCTGCAGTAAAAATTAGATTGTGCAAAACCAAAACTATTAGTCCGATTTTGACGCGGTTTCCTTTAATGGGGTTGTGGTTGATTAGTGAGGGTTCTTAAATAGGTGTTACGGTAGTAACTCTCTAGGACGCGTTACAGTTATTACTGTATTTATATAGTATATATTTTTATATTAGCTACTACATATTAAAGAAACTCTGTACTCCTCGATAGCTAAGTCTTTCTGTAGAGAGTAGTAACGTAGAAACTCCAAAAAATCTAAAGAATATTTAAAAAGACAAAATGTATAAACCCACGTCGTCCACCGTTTAACCGCAAAATATGTATGTGGAGCAAAATACAAAGACAACTTTATGGTCTTTCTTCTGTTTGCGACGTAAAGTGTTTCTCAATTGCTGTAATTCTTCCAACGCTATGCGATTATGAGGGTTGATGAAAAGTTGTCATTGATCACTCGTTACTACACCGTCTAAAGATCGTACTCTACTGAGCGTGATGTTAGGGTCGGTATAGACGAACTGGTTTGAACTGCAAACCATCTGTAAATGGCAGTTCGAGGGCAGTTCTGATGCACTTTGTGTAACTGCATCTAAACTGCAAACCAACTGCGCAGTCTGCTTGCAGTTAGCGTGCAGTCTACCTAAACGGATTGCGCAGTTGGTTTGTAGATTTGAACTGCCATTTTGCAGCTGGGTGGCGCAACCAGCCCTAAGCTGGCATTTTGGCGAATGTTTTGGGTCTAAGATACATAATCACCTTATCGACTGCAGTGCCCCGTAGTTTGTGGACAGTACTTTATATGATTACTATGAAAATAAACAGGTCATGTGCGAGTCAGACTCGCACATCAAGGGTTCCGTATTTTAGATAGTATGCTTGCTAATCGCAATAGAAAATACTCATTATTGTATGAACTTGAATTTTTTTTTTTTGCAATAAATCCATTTTGACTAACTAGCATACATTTTAAAAACAGTTTCAATATTTTATTTCTCAAACACTGTAAATACTCGTAATTAACACTTAATTTTATTTTTCGCATAAAATATAAACAATCAAACATTAAAAAAAAAAAAACTGGGATAAGTGGGGGACAATCACTTTTTGTACATTTTTCCTACAAATCAAAAAGTTCATACCAGCTAATTACATAATGTTTTGAAATTTTCCGATTAAGCTCTTTTATATTATACCCCATTTGCTATAACAAATGTACTTTAATTTAATTTTTTTATCCCCCTTTTAGACCCCTTTTCAACTATTTTTTTTGTTTTATTTCTAAAAACATATGCGGGCAAGCAACTTGTCTTGTACAAAAGACCCAAGAAAATCCGTCAGGGGCTGCCTTCATTATTTTAAATTTCAACCTAAATATAAATAAGCATATCAATAAAATATCGCCAACTATTCCCGTAACTATAAAACTCCAAAAAAAAATCATTTAATGGCAGCGCCCGATGGATAGTCTTGGGATTTTTTGTTTTTTATTAATTTCACATGTAGTTGAATATGTTATTGCCACATCTACAGGGTTATTGGTAAGTCGCCCTATTCCCGTTAGGAGGTGATAGGGGTGACTATTTGCGATAATTTTGACCCCCATATGCATTATGCAAAAGTGAACCATTTTTGAGTTATCGCGATTATTCGTTTTTTTTTAAATTAGTCGGAAATTCAACTTGAAAAATTTATTACAAAAAAAGTATCAATTTAAATCTTTTTTTTTCTTCTGATTTACAAAACCGATTAAACACTGGTTATTTCTCAATATTAAAACAATAATTATCCGTCGAAATTTGAAAAAGCGAGACGGAAAACGATTTTTTTTCAATATTTTTTGCGATCGCTCCCCACTAAAATGCCTTAAAAACAAAAAAAAACGTTATGAAACTTGGCTTGCAGATTATTTTAAAAACTTAACTGTTTTCTTAGCTCTCCAAAAACGCATAACAAGTAGAAAATTATTTTAAAAAAACCTGAAAAAATAATCATCACAAAGGAAGCGGGCGGAAACAAAAGTCACAAATGGAACTTCAAAAATTAAAATTAAAAATCATACCAAATTTAAATCATACATTTTTTATTTGCTTTTGTACAACATGAATTTATTGTTCCTGTGCAAAATTAAAAAAAATATATCTAGACACGTTTGAGAATGCGAGGCCGAAAACTAAAAAATACATGTTTTTTTATCAAACTCCAACATAAATTACACGAAAACAGAAAAAATTACCAATACATTTGGCGTGCAGATTACACATAAAACATTGACGTTTTTCCAGCTTTCTAACGAGCTATTAAAACTAAAATGAGTTTATAATAACAACATTAACTTATGTGAGAATAAGAAATGGAGGTAGCCATTTTGAAAATGAACTATAAAAATCCTGATTATTTTAATTTTAATTGTTTATTAGTTTTAATTTTGTAACTTTTTACATAAGTTAATGTTGTTATTTGTGTTTACGAGTATAACAGTTAGTTTTGATAGATTTAGTTAGTTAATTTTAAGTTTTGTTCGGACGTGACTTCCTTGTTGCTTCCTTTGTGATCAATTTTTTCCTGCAATCTTTAACAAAACTCATTTTAGTTTTAATAGCTCGTTAGAAAGCTGGAAAAACGTCAATGTTTTATGTGTAATCTGCACGCCAATTGTATTGGTAAATTTTTCTGTTTTCGTGTAATTTATGTTGGAGTTTGATAAAAAAACATGTATTTTTTAGTTTTCGGCCTCGCATTCTCAAACGTGTACAGATATATTTTTTTTAATTTTGCATAGGAACAACAAATTCATCTTGTACAAAAGCACATAAAAAATGTATGATTTAAATTTGGTATGTTTTTTAATTTTAATTTTTGAAGTTGCATTTGTGACTTTTGTTTCCGCCCGCTTCCTTTGTGATGATTATTTTTTCAGGTTTTTTTTTAAATAATTTTGTACTTGTTATGCGTTTTTGGAGAGCTAAGAAAACAGTTAAGTTTTTAAAATAATCTGCAAGCCAAGTTTCATAACGTTTTTTTTTGTTTTTAAGGCATTTTAGTGGAAAGCGATCGCAAAAAATATTGAAAAAAAATCGTTTTCCGTCTCGCTTTTTCAAATTTGGACCGATAATTATTGTTTTAATATTGAAAAATAACCAGTGTTTAATCGGTTTTGTAAATCAGAAGAAAAAAGAAGATTTAAATTGAGACTTTTTTTGTAATAAATTTTTTAAGTTGAATTTCCGACTAATTTAAAAAAAAACGAATAATCGCGATAACTCAAAAATGGTTCACTTTTGCATAATGCATATGGGGGTCAAAATTATTGCAAATAGTCACCCCTATCACCTCCTAACGGGAATAGGTCGACTTACCAATAACCCTGTATATCTTCAAGAACCAAAATGATTCGTAGGGAAGTGCTATGAAAACGGGTACTCTATTGTTTATTGACCGACTCCGCGAGACATCAACTCTATACCTACTTATTAAAACTTTTTAACTTTATTATCTCTCGAAACATAAATACTTTAAGTCTGGGTTTTTAAATTATTTTATGCTTTTTCAATTACGTTTTAACCGTCGTCGGTATAGTCGAAAAAAATATTTTTCTTTTTATCATCTTTAAATGAGCCGGTAAGGAGTTATTGTCAAAAAACTGTTTTTGGGCGACATTTTTACAATTTGGTGGCGTGAGCTGCAAAGATGTCAAGACGCAAAGTAAGTTAGAAAAGAAGACCAACTTTAAAATTCCTGGGAAACTACTCAGGTAAAATTACTAAATCACTGAACACAACGTAATGCATTTTCGGAAGATTACTTTAAACAACTTGTATTATATACGAGGGTCAAACTGAAAGTTTCGGGAATAGAAAAAATATACAGTTAAATGTAATAAAAGTATTTTTATTGTTTTTCAAAGTATTCTCCTTTGTATTGTATGCACTTTCCATGCGTACAAACTAGTCCTTAAAGTATTGACGTCTGAAATAGGGGTCGGCAAAATTGTCATTTTAAAACCCTCCACTGCTGCTTCCGGCCTTTGAAACCGCTGACCACGCAAAATTTATCCTTAATTTTGGGGAATGTGAAAAAGTTACTGGGGCTTAATTAAGTCGGAGCTTTATGGAGGATGGTCCAGTAATTCGACTTTTTTACCGTCCAGATTTTCAGTTGTTTTCCGAGCGGTGTTAGGGCTGGCATTGTCGTGGTGAAGGATGATGCGGCGACTAGAGTTTTTTAATCGGAGTTTACCAACGATACTCGGCAAACAAATAGTGGTGTCCAAATCAATCGGCATTGACCGTTCTACGATTTTCAACAGAAGTTAGAGAGTAGCCACGTGACACGATTTGGAGACAAACGTAGCCACCATCTTTTTTTCCATTGAGTTTATTCAAATTTCTGTGGCACCAATTCACACGAGTCGTTTTCTGCTCGTCAGACAATAAGTACTATCCAACGGGAAAACAACTTTCGCACACCTAATTTTTCCTGTTAAATAGTTTGTATCTGACTCATTCCAATGCCCAAATACTCTTGAATCTCCCGATAAGATACATGTCGGTCTTCCTTTATCAGCCGACGCACAATATCGACGTTTTCTAGCGTTACTGCAGATTTTGGTCGACCTTCACGCACGTCATCCGTGAGGAATACACGGCCACGTTGAAATTCTTAATACCACCTTTATATTGTCGTCTTTCAAGGTGCATCATTACTAAAAGCAGCAATCATCCGGTCTCCATATTGTTTTTGTGTTATCCACTTTTAAAGTCGTAACGACGACTTCAAAAGCAATTGAGACCGAACTATTGCTTTTTTTCCTATGTGGCCAGTGCGTTAAGATAATAAAACTTAACAAATTATAAAAAGTCATAATATGTGCCAAAAATTTGTTTGTAAGTATTAAATACTCGAAACTTTCAGTGCAGCCGTCGTATTAGTCATACTTATGTAATTCCGATGAAAATACATTATGGTATCATTCGGCTTCATCGGCTTGTATGGTGTTGCGAGGCGGAAAGTCCACAATGTATAGTGGGCTTTCGAGATTGAGGCCGTTTGACTTGTTTTTAAAATATTTACCACCAACGTTTTTTACTTTAAAATAAAATATTTTACCCAAAATCCTGTGTTGCCGTTACATTTTAGTATTAGAAGCGAAATTTGTATTTCATCTATTAGATTAATTGTAAAATTGGCCGTATCAAATACATATTTGGTAATTGTACACCTCCACACTCCAGTGCACCATATATGGATCACAACTAACTAATTTCACTAGTCCCCCATAGACCTATATATATATATATATATATATATATATATATATATATATATATATATATATATATATATATATATATATAGGTATTATACGAACGGGCACGTTGAACCTTATGACGTCGTGTCAGTGGTGATATTTAGTCCCGACAATACCCGGTTTTTTGAGTGCCAATCTAATGGTATTCATCCTTATCCAATTATCCACGCTATCATTTTAAATGTGAAATTAACGTTGGCCGTCTGTATGTTACACCTTTAAAGCTAAGCGGGCTACTGGTTTTCATAAATTCAGTAAAATTAGCACTACCTATATCGATCACTGATTTGGATACTACCATAAATAGTAAGGATCGGACAATATTTCATAATATGTTTTTCTTTTTACAGCCTCGTTAGTTTTTTACACTAGTAATTGTATAACAAGCATCCTGTTTATGCGGCTAGCAATAAAATGGCCTGGCCTTTGTCAGCATATAGCAAAAACTGAGAAGTTGGACCCTAATTTAGATAGAACACTAGTTAAAAAGTGCAACGTTTCGTGTGTATTTGTTTTATCCTTAGCACTCGGTAAGTATTTATTTAAAGTGTTTGCTAGGCATGAATTCATCCTGCTTAGTTTTTACAATATCGCTAAAAGTTCTACTTCTGAATGAAAAAACGGAACCCTTTTAGGTTTACTCGCGTGTCTATCTGTGTCTCTGTCCGTCAGTTACAGCCAAATTGCTCTGAATTTATTGGACCTATTAAGTTGAAATACCATATTTTCCCATTGGCGGATTTTGTTTGTTATAATATTAGGTACCTTCGCGTAGTTTACAAATTTCAACTGGATTTGGATCTTTGGTTATAAATAATATCATAAAGCTTAAGTATTGTTTTTTAAATAATATTTTTCGTAAGTGCGTTGCTCTAAACAATTTAATTTGTTTTATGTCTATTTGCAGTAGAACATTTATTATCTGATCTCTCCGGTTTGGCGGGTGCTATAGATTGTCAGAAAGATAAAAATATATTTGAAGCTTTTATGACGTCAAGTTTTCCATGGGTTTTTTCTTATATAGGGTATAACCCTATCATCGGTTGTATTATGCAAGTAAGTCTTTACAACACAGGATTTCGTTTACATTTTTATCAATATACTTATAAATACTGTTGTGTATGTAAAACGGGGTTTAATCACGTAATAGTACATTGTGTATTAAGGGCGGTAAGTAAGGAATTACGACCGAGGCTCTAGTAGAAGAAGCCCGAAGTCGAAGACTGAGGGCTTTCTGAGTCGAGGTTCGAAATTCCCGTACTGCCCGTGAAACATACAATGTTTTTCATCACATTTGCGAGTAAATCAATGAAATCATAGGGCAGAAAAAACTTATTTATTAAAATTTATAACATGTAGCGAGATTGCAATGAAATTACTGTTTAGATAACATTTTAAAACAATTTTTCAATTTCGTGTAAACTCCTTGCTTGAACTTGCATGAACGGCGTGCTGCGCTATAAATCTTTCCGGTGGCGAATGCACTAGTCCCAAAACGCACTATTAGTCAATACACTCTAATTTCGAAAGCCCCTCTTCTCATAAGAAACTAGGCCCAAAACACCATATTTCCAAAAAGGCCCATTCTCAATTTACACGAGGAGCATTGAGAACTAGTCCCAAAATACACCTTTCCCAAAATACCCCAAATTGTGTTCACCTGTAGGTGGCGTAATACTTCATTCTCATAATGCATAGTGTTCAAAACACTCTAGTTCCAAAATACCCAATTTTTTTTTCTTTTACTTTCGAATGACTTTTTGAAATTGCTTTCAGCCGTAACCGTTACCCGTTTGACTCCAAGAGTATTTTTGCAAAAACAGTTTTTATTGAAATATTATTTTGAGCTATATACAGGGTGTATTCGTTAAGTGTAACCAGGCGATAGTTCCGTAAATATATCTGATATCAGATAATTTCAATAATTTTGCGTTAACTATTGAGTAAAATTACATTAATAACTTTTTTAAATAAAACTAGAAATATTAAAAGTATTAAGTTTAAACGCTTCCATACATTAAGTACGACGACGACTTCACTCCTCAAAGAACGTCGGTGTCGTAAGAGATAAAACCGCTTGAGATTCATTATTTGCACAAATAAACTGTAATAAAATAGTAAAACTACCGTGTATGAAATAATAAAATCTAACATTTATTTAATATCTCACTTTTGTATTCATTTAAAACCGCCAGATAATAATAGATCGTGTAACTACTTGAAAATGATAATTGATTGTTATCGATAAGTGGACAAAATAAAACAATTCATGAATGAATTTGATAGCGGTGAAATGACTAGACCGTACAAACTATAGTCTTTCAACGCACGTTACGTTTCTTAAAAAGTTATTAATGAAAAATTTTACTCATTTGGTAACGCACTTTTGATACCAGTTTGAAATTTTCTAATATCTGTTATATTCACGGAATAATCGTCGGGCTACACTTAACGATTACACCAGTAGGTATGTAACTGTTTAAAAACTTCTTGGCCAGTCTCACTTATAGACGCTTCCTATCAAAATTAATTCAGGCCATTTACATTATTTCGGTGTCAACTTATGACATAAACCTTAATGCATATATATATATATATATATATTGATTTTCAATCGTCTTGCAATGGCTTCTAATTTACAATTTATTAAAAATCAAAAAGGAAGACAGGCTTTATTTTATGATGGCCATAAATATAACTGGAACCATACAAACAAGAAAGGTTCCGTAAATTACAAGTGTGCGAATCGTAGTGAATATTGTTACGCCTCAATCACATTGAATGCAAATCAAGATTCAGTTTTAAAAGTCAGCGAGCATGCCTGTAAACGACATGACAACCAGAATATTAGAGATATTGCATTAAATTCGTGTTAAGAAGTAGTCGCAGTAAAAATGAGTCCCATAAAAAAAATTTTTGAAAAGGCAGTGACTGAATTACATGAAGCTGACCCAACGTTCAGCATGTGTTCATATGAAGACGTGAAAAGCTCCTTGTACAGGGCTAGACACTAGGCTTTAGACCTAAACAACACCGAATTCTCCCGCCTGAAAGATCTCAAGGTACCGCAAATACTCAAAGAAAGCTTTATGGTAGTAGAAGATGGCGATGAATACAAAATACTTATATTTTCGACTGGACATTCACAGCAATTCATGGTAAATTCCAACAGTAACACCATCCAATACTTTGGAGATGACACTTATAAAAGGGTGCCTAAGCCCTTCAAACAACTCTATACAGTGCATGCCGGTATAGGCAAGAGCAACGAGACGACTAATGTGGTGCCTGTCTTGTTTGCCTTGCTGCCCAATAAAACAGAGCATACTTACCGCCGATTGTTCAAACTAATTCGGGATAATTTGGGCGTATTAATAAACAAATTTAAGTGCGATTACGAACTCGCTCAAATGAATGGTTGCCGATCCGCTTTTCCAGAAGTTAAACTTTCGGGATGTTTTTTCCACTACAATCGGGCAGTGTGGAAAAAGGCCAGAGTAATTAAAGTCAGTGCAACCAAGGAAGGAAGAAAAATGGTGGAATTTTGTGCGATCTTACCTCTGTTACCTGAGTCGGAGATAAATAATAGTTGGGTAACTATACTTGCGGAAACACCGGCACCGGTTACCACCCCAGTATTGCAATTCAAAAAGTATATGGAAGACACTTGGCTGAGACTGGGCCCAGAAAAGTTAAGTTGCAGCGAGGATAAGCACCGAAGTAATAACCCTGTGGAGGGCTGGCATAGGAGGCTTAACATTCGGATGCCACATAAGCCCACACTCATAAGGTTCTTATATAAGTTTAAAAAAGAAGCACGGTACCAAAATACCCGTATAACTAACTACTTATTTGGTGGGGCGAGCCGGAAACGAAGTGATATAGTTTTCGATCGCCACTACAAAAGACAGCTCGTAGACCTAAGTGAAGGTGCCATCGACTCTATGCAGTTTTTGAAAAACATGCAGATTCTCCGAAAACGCCTTAAGTAAGCAGCAGGTTCATTTTATTTGTAAGGAAGTAAAACAAACTTTAAGAAAACAGAATATGTACCTTCTTATTAATTAATTAAAATTAATTAAAAACTTTTTTGTTTATTTAGATTGAAACAGGTTTGATCTAAACTTTTTTTGTATGATTATGCAGACAAAAATAAATATCTACGTTTTATAATATTAGTTTCCGCAAAGTTTCCAAACATGTTCCAGCCTTATAATAAGTAATTAATTTAAGTTTCATTAAATAAGTATATAATTTTAATGTGTAAATAAATAAGTAATTCATTATCTTTTGATTTTATTATTTACATACCTATGTGAGTTTTATTATATAGTTTTATTTCATTTAAGTCAGTCGTTATTTCGTTCGATTAAGGTCTCAACTATCATAGTATCATGCCTTACGAATACCGTTTTCTACGGTGTTGTTATAATTATGTTTTAAGTACATATAATAAAATTGGCCAAGAGAATGTCGGGCCATGCTCAGTTTAGGATTTCGTAATAATGTTAAAGGTCGCGGGAAACCGCTGGATGACAGCAGCAGAGGACCGATCGTTGTGGAAAACCTTGGGGAAGGCCTTTGTCCAGCAGTGGACGTCTTGCGGCTGATAATGATGATGATGAATAATGTTATATAGAAAAATGTCTTTTGTCATTGATGAACTTAAAGAACACTAAATCTTGGCGGCACTGACGTCCTTTTAGGGAAATAATAGGGTATCTATTTTAGTAAATTCGCATCCTCAAAAGCATCTAAATAATGCATATTTTGAAAGCAATTTCAAAGAGTCATTCGAAAATAAAAGTTAAAAAAATTAGGGTATTTTGGAACTAGAGTGTTTTGAACTTGCAATATACCTTATACACACCAGGTGTTGGGAAAGGTATAACGTTTTCTACGTGCTTTACTAGTTTGGACATCAGGGTATATGGGGCAGTGCCGTTTTCAGGGGCGACACTGCGGGTTAAGTAAGGTCTTTAATCACGATTTTTATGGCATTATGTTCAGGAAAGCTAATGGTATCCTTAGCATAGTAGGCTGGCGTCAGATCTGGCCAAAATAAAGTTGATGTATTGTTGTTTTAAACAGTCGAATTCATAAATATGTATACACTTTAGTACCTTGTCTATTAAGGGTCATATTTAAACTACCATATACGAATTATCACAACGATTTAAGTGAAAAAGAACTAAAGTGTATGCATATTTATAAACTTGACTGAACAAAAGGTGTCAGCCGGTTCTTTAAGCATTCGTTAATATCGTTTTTCTTAATGATTGTACCGGTCGTGACAAAAGCTCGGCTGCGACTACCTCGTTGACAAATTGCCTGCCACACAAAACATTTGGAGCCAAACTTTTCAAGTCCAATACTCGTTCCAGATTCAGAAAGTGTACATTTACTTTTTAATTTATTAGCTGCTAGGGTGTTTTTAATAAGATTCTTCTTCGGCTTATTACAGCATTCCTCCTTTTTTTTCTTGTAACTGGTCAAATTGATTCGTATGGCCTAAGGTTCAATTAGCTGCTTTTTTTGGCGTACCACTAGCACTATTCAACTATTAATGTTTTTCGTTCGCATATGAGACGAAATAGCTAAATAATAACGCAGACATTACACAAAATCGATCATTCAAAAAATTATCAAAGTCGGCTCTCGATTCTAAAATCACCCCATTTTACGGTAGGCCGTAAATCTTGTAACAGTTCAAATTTTTTTTTGTCAATACAAAGCTCGGTATTATTTTTCAAGTATAAATTACAACACTCCTGGTACAACATGAAAATAGAGACTTTAATAGGTTATGTATGATTGAAAAAGAAATATCCGTATTCGTGGTATAGGTTAGATTTACCGCCATTTATGTCGTCATTTGATGCTGAATAGCTGCTATCTTGAAAAAAAAATTATATTATCATTATAATAAATACCTAAATATTTCTAAAAAAAAACTGAATCTGTTTTTTGTTTTTATTTATTTCATGTTTCTGTTCACCCGCTTAGCACCTAAAGACATGATACGGGTAGCACTACTGATAGTAATGCAGAAAATTTGCTTTCGGCTTTTGAACACAATTTAGAGTATTTATAATATGTGTGTGTAGGTAAAGTACCTTTTTCTACTCGCGTACTATAAACCGCTAATATTGATATTGTTAATGGTATCACATTACAACTTATAGCGTAACCGAAACGTGAAAACTATTCTATAATGAGCGTTGCCATGGTAATAACAGTTCTATAATTATTATTATAGCATTGTTATTACCATGGTTACCTTAACATCCTAATTGGTATAATAAACAGTTAAAGATATTGTAATACAAATTAAAATTACTAACTTACACAAAAAAAAACAATTTAGACTAACTTTAGTGTTTAAAATAACATTTTTATTTCATACTAAAAAAAGATGATTAATATTAATCGATTTGGTTACCATGGTAACGGTCAATATGGATATCAACAAAAAAGCGTTTCGTTTGGCATACCGACTTTTACGATAAATTATCAGAACTGTTTTAGTAACTATTTAAACTTGCATGAAATTTGTAAACATTAATAAAAAAAACACAAACTATTAAAGCCAATCGGAATATTCAAAATGACTTTACTGACAATTTGATAATTTGTTAGCAGAAAATTTGAGGAAAGTATACCTACACGATTGTTTATTTTTGTCTTTACATTTTAAGCTTGTAGAAAAAGTTATGTAAGCAACGGTACATAATTTTTAGCTGTTAAGGTACTCGTGGCTGTAATTAAAGCGCTCGCAAGCTAGCGCTCTAACCTCAGCACTCGTACCGTAAGAAATTTCATTATGTACTAGTTACATAAATAACTAAACGCATGCAACTGTACATAATAAGGTCTTCAAACAGCGTGAGTTTAAATAAACTACTATTATCTACGACCATATCACAAAACATCTAAGTATAATTATATTTATCTTGTCTAGTATTAGGTTGTGTTTTGTTAATTTCAGTTTATCAACGCCCAGTTTACGTTCAATTGGAATTTTTCTGATGTATTTGTGATCTGCATGAGTTTATATCTGACTTCTAGAATTGATCAGATTAACCGGAGGATAATGGCCGTTTACGGAAAGGTAAGAAATTTAAATGATTTAAAACATCGATTTGTGTAACCCTAATAGTTGGATAAATTTGAATTATATTTATGATACCTAGGTATTAGTTATTACTGTCACTTAATTCTAAATTCGCACTGTGTAATTATTATTTTCTCTACACGCGTACCGCTAATATTGATATCGGTATGTGAATACCACCTAGCTTAACCGAAATTCTTAATGAGGGGGGCTATGGCAATTACAGTAATTTAATATTTTATATAGCTTTGTTATTACCATGGTTAAGCGCATGAATAATGTCAGTGACGGAGTTTGAAAAACTAACACCTTAATTATTTTATTTCCTTGTCAAAACTGTTGCGCGCTTGGCACCTAAAAAGATTACGTATTGAAACTACTATTCAAAATCAATATTCTTTATACTGTTAAGTACATTATAGGTACTTAATTACATAGCTGATTAAGACTTCTAGTAAGCAACAAATTGCTTATGTCAGGTGGCTCCGCTATTTCCAAAATAGCATAAATACATCAACCATTCTTCTGACGCAGTTGGGTAAAATTAAACCAGTTAATTTAAATTTTTCCTTTAAATACATTTACCTCAATTTTTCCTTTAGTAGGTACATAAATAATCCTTACACGAAATTGAGTCAATGTGCATTTTTTTAAAATTAACGATCTACTTACACTAGAGCAAAAAAATACTATACTGAAAGAAATCGTTTGTACGAAAAAATACCTAATGGTTCTCAAGACTGAATTGGATTTCCCCGTGCTGTTCTAGAAAAAATCTGTGCCTCCTGTGACAAGTGATATAACTCGAGTTGTAGCAATTTGCGGTTTTTTTCAGAATCAACTTGAAAAAAAATTACGCATCTTTTGCTCCAACTCCCGTGTTCCTAGGCCTTCTAGTTCCCAAGATACTTTCGTGTAAAATGATACAATTAACCATTTTTTTTCCAATTTTGAGTGATTAATGCTATTTCTCTAGTTAAAACACTCCAAAAAAACAAAAAATAAAAAAATTCTTCGTGCCTGGTGATATAATAATATCTAAAATTGTATTATTAATCACGATTTTAATTTACCTTTAAAAAATCGTGTTTTTTGATATAACTTGAGTTGTATCATTTATCACCAGAGTTATGCGTATTTCGAAAGTTACAAATTGAGTTAGACCAAAAATTAAACCTATATTTGCTTTTTTTGGTTTGTGTTAAGTGATACAACTCGATTAATATCAAATATCACCAAATATTTCCTAATTTTTGCAATTATGTCTTATGGCACAAGTCAGTTGTATCAAAAATGTAAGAATATTACGAACATTTAGAACCTGTAAAGTTTGATGCATAGTGATACAATTACTATCCAAACAAATCTATTGATACTTTCTATAGAAAGAAACGTGTCATAATAAAGTGTAATATTTATGTATTAATATTTATTAAGGTCTAATAATATTACTTTGTTGTGACAGAGTTTTGTAAAGTTATGTCAAAGCTACTGTTCCAAGGGTAGTGCGTACCAGGTTGATGGTTATGGTCTCGTTGGACCACCTTTATGAACGCCTTATCATACTATTAATATTTCTCTATAGGAGTGTTGGTCAATCTATAAAGAATAAGCAATTATTATTTAAATAGGTCAGTATCAATTCACTCGTTCGCTATCGCACGGAATCGACGCGTCTCGCTTTCGTGCGCAATCTACCCTCTTGTATTTTTTTTGCTAAATAACGATCATTCTAAGTAAAAAATTGTGAAATGTGCTGTAGTAAATTAATAAACAAAAAAAACCCAGGTTTGCAGTGTAACAAGTGCTCCAAGTGGATTCATGGATCCTGCGCAAATCTAACGACGGATCAACTAAGTACCTTATTTGCTATGGAATCCGCAGACTGGAGGTGCCGCGCCTACCTGGGCAATGCCAAACCAAAGCGGCTGTCATTTATAATGCCAAACGCAGAGGAAGAAGGCGACACCGATGTAGAACAGCAACTCAGCAGCAGTACAACAAACAAAATGCTATCCGATATTCGTCGAGAAGTACGTGAAGTTGTGCGTATAGAACTACAATCCGTGCTCCAATTCTACTCAGATAAAATAGACGACTACGAGATGAAAATAAAAGAATACGAATCCCAGTGCATCGATCTTAAAAACACTTGTAGAAATGTGATCTTACGCAATGAAGCGCTCGAACAAAAGATTGAATGTATCGAGCAAAATCTGCTAAAAAATTACATCGAAATTGATGGTATAAAAGAGCAAGAAAACGAAGACACAAAAACAGTGGTCGCTAAGGTTTGTGAAAAAATGAACTAAAAAAAAGAGGATATAATCAAGGTGTATCGTAAAAAACCGAAAAATCCTAAAAGTGAAGTTAACAAGAACTACCCCATAGTCGTATCACTATGTGAGGGACGTCGCGATTACTGGATTGCAGTTGCCAAAGAAGCAAAGCTCAACACCAAGGACTTAGGTATGGACGAAGACTCCAAGATATACGTTCGCGAGTCACTAACACCCTATACATCGAAAATTCTCTGGCAAGCAAAAACTGCGCTGAAGGAGACAAGCATCTGTAAATATGTTTGGTGCAAAGATGGCATTGTAAAAGCCCGCAAAACAGAAAAGGCGAAAATTTACATTGTGCGATCGACCAGTGACATGGAGAGACTCGCCTCTGAGCTCAAAAATTAAGCAATTTTACATGTGCTCTTTTGATAAGCACTTTATCAGCCAGCCAACATTCACCACTTAGCAATGGAGGATATTATTACATCTAATATCTGCGAAGAAAACAAAGACAGCTGGAACGATTTTACAGATAACATACCACAACAACAAAGTTCGTTCATCACGCTACACGTAAACATAAGATCGCTGATTAAGAACTTTGCCCAGCTGGAGTACATCGCGACGAATAGCTCCCGGCTAGTTCACGTAGTCGTACTGACCGAAGCTAATGTGTCACACGAGTGTGTTAAACTGTTTGAAATGGAGGATTACGCCATGTACCCAGAACTACGCAGCAACAGGAAAAGAGGAGGAATTGTAGTCTATGTCCACAAAAGCGTGAAGTTTACGAGATATAATGTATGTACGCGTTACTTTGAGTGTATATCAGGTATGTTCGAAGCCAATAAAAACTTAAAAGTGGAAGTGTGTGCCGTGTATAGACCGCCAAATTTAAATAAATTACTTTTCCTTACTGAGCTAAACTACTTATTATCTAACTCGAGCATTAAAAATAACTATGTTTTGATAGGCGATATTAACATAAATTTAAAAGATTGCAATAATAATATAGTATCGCAATATATGAACATGTTATGTGAAAAAAGTTTAGACAATGGCATCAGTCAATACACGAGAATCGCATGGAAAAATAACACTATTACTAGGTCGTGCATAGACCACATCTTCATACGTAGCGCAAGTGTGCCTGCGGGGACCGACCGGTTTATAAAAACAGCTGTGGTAAACAATGCGTTAGCCGACCACTTTATTACCTGCTTAGCGATTATTGATAACAAGACTCCATGCACAAATATAAAAACCGTTCATAAGCTCAATAACGAGAAGGTTCAAAATGAATTGGCCGTTGTTGACTGGAGCCAAGGTCTATCTTACGACAACCCAGAGGATATTCTTAATTTTATAACGAACAAGTTTAGCGGCATTTATGATAAGTGTCAGTATACAACTACTATTAAACAAAATAAAAGGACACAATGTAACTGGGTTAATAAAAAACTAATAACAATGTGTACAAGGCGCGACGAATTATTTAAAATTTGGGCTAAGGACCAAGGTAACGCCAATAACAGACTTATATATAATAAATATAGAAATAGAACGAATACTTATATAAATAATACATCTGTCATCTGTCAACATAAGTGGGCATCTGTGCTATTGCGAACTTGATTAATATTTACTCGAAAGCGAAACTATTCAGTGTAAATGTGGTAAAAAAGTGATCAATACCTTTTTTCATCTCTGTGTTAGTGTTATCTCCAAACAATATTTCTTGCAAATAGTTAAAATCACGTCTTAAAATATCCGATATGTCACTATATTCGTCGGTAAACTATCCGCCTACCCACATTGTTTTCAAATAACAGAGCTCTGTACTTCCTACCCACCTAATATTTCTTAGTGAGTGTTGCCAGTGAAACAAAAATCAATCCCACTAAAAATAATCAATATTAAGATTATTAAGTAACTGCGTGAATATGCCGTTTACATGCGAGAGTTGCAAGGAAGAAATTAAAAGGCTTCGTATAGTGTGTCCCAAGTGCAAGAATAATTATCACCAAATTTGTGTAAACTATAAAGGCACGCAAGCTTTACCTTCCACGAAAATTGCTTCTGGCTGGCTGTGTCTAGAGTGCAAAGCTGATCCACGGCGAGGTGGTGACAACTCCACTACACCCCGTACTGCCCCAGGCACTGAAGCTCGAAGAAGTGTCTCAGACACTGAACACGACTTAAACGCTGGGTCACCTGCAAGCGATGTGGCAGTTTCTTCTGTGAAGCTTAACGACGAGATTATCGCTGCAGTTCGACTTGAAATTCGTAACTCAATAAGAAGTGAAATTTCCAGATCCATTAAAGACATCTTGCAACGCGAACTGTCTCCAATTAAGGAGGACCTATTAGAAGTAAAGAAGTCCCTTGAGTATTATCAAGACCAGCACGACGATCTAGTCAAGAAAGTTATTACAATAAGTGGAAAAATTGCTGAAGTTGAATCTAACTGTCATAAGGTACTGCCATCAATCCAAATTTTGGAAGACCGTGTCAATGAATTGGAGCAGCAACTTCGCGAGTGCAATCTTGAATTTCACGGATTACCTGAATACAAGTCCGAAAATTTACACAACGTCGTAGCACAGGCTGCCAGCGTGGTTTCTTACGCTTTGGCTGCGAGTGACATCGTCCACTGCACGCGAGTAGCTAAGCAGACTCGGGACAACAACAAACCGCGTTCAGTAATCCTCAAGCTGAAGGACAGACGCTGCCGAGACGAATTTTTCTCGGCTGTCGTCAGATATAACAAGGCCAATCCTCGTAGCAGGTTGGACACATCTCTTCTAGGTTTGGCCTGCCAAAAGTCACCTGTCTACGTCGCCGAGCAGTTGTCTCCTTTCTACAAGAGATTGCATGCTGCAACCCGGCTGAAAGCCCGTGAATTATCTTATAAGTTTGTTTGGGTGCGCAACGGTCGTATATTTGTGCGAAAGGACGAAACTTCGCCATCATTCTTTGTAAAAAACTTTAGCTCCCTGAATAATTTTTAGTTAGTTTAGTTTCATATCATACTTCGTCAATACATTAAGAGTACCTACATATATTTTTATACTGACTGTTTTCGAAGTGGCTCTATCTATCTATTACCAAAATGTTCGTGGCTTAAAAAGTAAATGTCTAGATCTGTATAACAATCTTCTTGTCCATAATTTTGATATCATATGCCTAACCGAAACATGGCTTAATAGTAATATTTTGTCGAGTGAACTATTTGATGACAGATATGTGGTATATCGTCGCGATCGCCATTCGGATTTTATGTCTCTTTATGGTAAGTCGCACGGAGGGGGTGTTCTCATTGCAGTTTCTACAAGGTTCTCAGTTGAACTAAAACTATGTTGGCAAACATCGCTGGAAGACCTATGGCTGCAGCTTAAAATTAATAATCACTGTGTTAATCTTTGTGTTACTTATATACCGTCCTATATTCCACTGGCCGTATTCACTGAGTTCCTGAATAACTGTGAAAATATCATAATGAATGCTTCTGACGTCAGTGAAACAATTGTGTTGGGGGACTTCAATTTACCTAATTTGAGCTGGCACAATGGTTATATTGGGGACAACTCCTCGGTTCTTTCTGACCTTAAGTGTTCGGCGCTACAAGACTTCTTATCTACTACTGGTTTAAGACAAGTAAATACCATACGCAATTGTAATGACAGAATCCTGGACTTGGCATTGGTCAATACCGAGTTGGTGTCATTATACGAAAGCATTGCGCTGACTCGTATCGACGCACATCATCCCCCTTTCGAATTATCTCTTGCGAAAAGTAAAAAGTGTACTCTCAAGGCTAATATAATCCGGGTTAAATATTGTTTTGGTAAGGCCGACTTCAGCCATTGCTCTTCAGACCTTGAGAGTACTGACTGGGACAGCTCTACCCATCTTTGCTGCGATGACTTTTTGCAGTTGTTTTATAATACTATCTGGTCCGTGGTTGACAAAAATGTTCCTAAAGTCAAACCTCGTACAGAACGATATCCCAGCTGGTTCTCACTCAACTTAATAAGAGTACTCAAAGAAAAGAATAAGACTAGGTTAACTTTTTTGAAATTCAAAAACCCGCGTGACTATGACGAATTTTCTCTGCTTAGAAAAAGAGCTAGACTATTGATGAATAATTGTTACAAATCCTATATCTCAAGTATTGAAGATAGTTTAAATAAGAACATTAAGGCTTTTTGGCGCTACACCAAATCAAAAAAAATAACGAATCAAATTCCAAATCGCATGCATTATAACAACGATGAAGCTGAAAATGGACAGGATATAGCTAATCTATTTGCCAAATATTTTTCCTCTGTGTATGAACCATCAACTCCTTCCAACTACACTCCTGATTTTGTAGAAAATTGCTTTACCTTATCTAATATTTTAATTACAGAAGATATTGTTCTCCGTCATTTAAAGAGTTTAAATGTAAATAAAGGTGCTGGGCCGGATGACCTACCTGTCATTTTCATACGTTCATGCTCGGAGGCTTTGGTCAAGCCTCTCACAATTATCTTCAAGAAATCCCTAGCAGAGGGCATCTTCCCCAGTCTCTGGAAGCTTACTAAAATTACACCCATTCACAAAAGCGGTGACAGGACTGACGTTTCTAATTATCGCCCAATAAGTATACTAAGCTGTTTCTCTAAAGTTTTTGAGAGTATTGTAGTGTCTGTACTTTATAGCCATTTTAAGCCTATCCTCAATCAACATCAACATGGCTTCGTGAGGAACCGATCCACAGCCACCAACCTTCTGACGTACGTACATGATTTGTCCCTTGCTTTCCAAGGCAAAAGCCAAACTGATTCTGTTTACACAGATTTTGCTAAGGCATTCGACCGGGTGGATCATCACATTCTCCTTATTAAATTAAAGCACTTGGGCATTCATGGAAATTTATTACGTTGGCTCGAGTCATACTTGTCTCGTAGATCTCAACTAGTGACCATATCTGGATTTGACTCTATACCGTTTCTAGCTGACTCCGGTGTACCCCAGGGGTCAAATCTAGGACCTATTTTGTTTCTTATATTTATTAACGACCTTTTGGATCGGATAAACTGCAGCTGTTTAGCCTATGCTGATGATATTAAAATATACCGGTCCATTAAGTCAGTCCAGGATTGTATCTTGTTGCAATCGGACTTAAATAAAGTTCATGACTGGTGTACCAGCAATCGCATGTCCTTAAGTATTGCTAAGTGTAAATCGATAACGTTTACTAAGAAACACAACACTGTCGATTTCACGTACACCATCCAGGGTGTTCCCTTGGAAGAAGTGCAATCCATAAGGGACCTTGGTGTTATTTTCGATAGCCAGTTATCATTTCGCAACCACTACGAGAGTATTGTTTCCAAGGCTGGTCGTATGTTGGGTTTTGTTATTCGCACAACCAAACAATTTAAAAAGGTGAACAGTCTTATTATTTTATACACGTCCTTGGTCAGATCCCCCCTGGAGTACTGTAGCTGTGTTTGGTGTCCTTTCTATAATATTCACTCGAATCGTGTTGAGTCGATCCAATTGAAATTCGTTCGCCATCTCAGTAAGCTAACAGGAGTGCGTCGTTCAATCCCTCACTATAGTGACCGGTTAACACACTTCAACTTATCGTCCTTAAAATCACGGCGCGATGTGACAGACCTGGTCATGCTGCATAAAATACTGAATGGCGTCGTTGACACAGATCTTATTAACACCTTGGCATTGATAGCCAGTAAGAGGATCACTCGATGTCGCAAAATATTTAGTGTACCTTTAGCCACTAATAAAGTCACCCATAATTCTCCGCTGTTTAGGATGTGTCGTAAGTACAATTGCTTGGAAATTGATGTGGATATCTTCTCGGATAATTTTATTAAATTCAGAAATTTACTATCTAATCGGCCACCTACTTAAGTATATTAGTTTAATTTTATGTCTTTTATTTTATTTTATAAGTTTATAAGTTTTCGTTGTATACCTACCTGCTCCTTACTTTAACGAATGTTGTGTACAATTGTTATTGGGTTGTTACCACCTAAATGCCTCTGTGATAACTAAGTACTTAATTAATGTTTGGTTGTCAACTTGTTATTGTACCTAATTTAAAATAAAAAAAAAAAAAAAATAACATAATAGTACATTGTGCATCAAGGGTAGTATGAAGGGAATTACTAACGAGAGTGTTAGAAGCCCGACGCCGAAGGCGGAGGGCTTTTAATGACTCGAG
The DNA here is from genome assembly GCA_923062465.1 of Acleris sparsana. NCBI lineage: Eukaryota > Metazoa > Arthropoda > Insecta > Lepidoptera > Tortricidae > Acleris > Acleris sparsana. Next base: position 42,793,132 of record OV281285.1, on the reverse strand, counting down.
TTAGTAATCCCCTTACTGCCTGTGATACACACAATGGTTTTCATCACATTTGCGAGGAAAAAAACAAAGAGAAAACACTTTAACTCTGCAAAACATAAAGAAATAACTTTTGACGGACGGGAACGTAAATGGAAACGATATTTTTTTTGTGACCACAAATACTGCGTTTAGTTTCGACCTGGATTCGAGCCAGATTTAGCCAATTTGATAAAAATGTATAATTACTAAAATTAATGATAAATGTTGATATAAACTTGAAATAGGTATAAAAATAATGAAGTTTAATGAGGCATATAGGTTTTGTGTAATGTAAGTTAGTCTATAGCTAATTTTTAAACATGAAATTAGAAACCGATTTAATTTTTGGCTGAAAATTAAACCTCCTTAGTCAGAAATGATGTACGAAAGAGTTGCAAATTTTAAAAAGAAAGTCATTACTCCCTAGGGATGACAAACTCGCCATAATTCCCGCGGGAACAATTTAGGCCATTGTCCTTCTGTATACAGGCATGGAATAACACCATTTACGAGCAAGTGTGATGAAAAAAATAATTATCTAAAAAATGAAATTACAAATAATTTTCGTAACTCAAGAAAGGTATGGGAAATTATAAATAGATTATGTGGTAAAATAACGAGATCAATCGATGACATTATTATTTCTACCTTCAAAAAAATTACGCCGAAAAAAGTTGCTAATAACTTCGCCACCGGATTTCGAGATAATGTTAAAAAAATATGTACAATTTGTAACTATTCATTAATGGATGAACGATCATATGTAAGAAGTCCTTACTCGTCGATGAGATTGTCTAAGGCTAAGGAGGAAGTAATTTTTTCTATAATTAAACACCTCAACGAAAAAAAAAGCCCAGGTATAGATGGAATACGTGCCGCCGATATTAAATATGTCAACTCGGAAATCACACCTGTTATTACGCATCTAATCAACGCATGTATCAACAAATCAATCTACCCGAATAATTTAAAAGTAGGTACCGTTAGACCCATCCACAAAAAAGGGAATTATAGTGATATTAACAACTATAGACCAATAACTATCCTATCATGTATTGACAAAATTATTGAAAAGTATCTTGGGCGTGAAATTAACAAATACCTTACTAAAAACAATGTTATTCACAATAAGCAGTACGGCTTCCAAAAAAATAAGAATACTTCACAGCTATTGAGCCAATTTACTAATGAGGTCAACCACCACCTGAACGATAAAAAGCACGTACTCGCCATGTTTATTGATTTTAGTAAGGCTTTTGATACTTTAAGATATGACATATTGTTTTCAAAACTTTTGCGAGGTGGTATACAGGGCCCGCTTCATGATTTTTTCAAAAATTACCACTTGAACCGTTATACTACAGTAAAAGTAAATAATGTACTAAGTGACCGGATTCTAACCGAAGAAGGCACGGCTCAAGGTTCGATTTTCGCTCCGACCGAGTACTTACTGTATGTGAACGACATGTGTAATATATTTCGCGAGGGCTCGGTTTACCTTTTTGCGGATGACACTTGTCTCCTGGTGGCGGAAAAAGACATGCAAAAAGCAAAAACCCAAATGCAGAAAAATTTTGACCAACTTTGTAAATGGGCCCACGATATGGGACTCGTAATTAATCACTCTAAGACGAAAATAATGCATATCCATTCCCCCCACCTCAGTAAGACAGCTGATCCAGTTATTATAGCACATAGTCATCAGTGTCTACACAATAACAATGATAATAATACCGATATAATATGTAATTGTGAAGCCTTGGAGCTAGTTACGCAACATATGTATCTCGGTCTAATCATAGACACTAAATTTAATTGGGGACCTCACATAAATTACGTTTGTAACAAACTAAGATCCATCCTTTCAAAGCTTGCTGTACTGAAGTATAAACTTCCTTATAGTACTACTAGAATGTTATACCTGTCCCTGGCACAGTCAGTTATAGACTACGGACTAAGTAGTTATGGCAGAACCTTTAAAACCTACATAGACAGGATATATACACTGCAGTTACGTTTGTTAAAAACTATTGTACCAACTTCTGTCAGGAAAAAATTACATAACAAAGATGCTGAACTATTTAAATATTGCAAAGTTATAAATATACACTACAAAATAAAAGTTCTTAATGACGAAATTGGTAAATTTGTAAATTTGAAAAAATACAACAGGCCTCAACACCTTAGAAAATTAGCTTATTTACCTCAATTCGTAGTACCAAAATGTTGCAATGTTTATGGTAAACGTAGGTGGGAACACTTGTTACCAGAGATCCTTAATAACGTAGACACAGAGATACTCACAAGTGTTTGTGAAAACCCACACCACTGCATGCGCATTATGAAAGCGGCCTACCTGCGTTGATGCTATTATTTATTTTGCTGTTATTAGATTATTTATTATAGTTGAGTGAACACAGCGACAGTTAAACCGTGTACGGATTTGTTCGCTGTTTTAGGCATTAAATGTATTACGTTTCATAAGTAAATAAATTAAAAAAAAAAAAAAAGGTTCAGAATAAAATGGTTTGTCTCTGGTCGGGTGCTGAGGTATAAAGTGCGAGGGGAAGTTAGATAAGGCTTGATATTTGCTTATACAAAATGTGTCTATTTTTAATCCAAAATATCCAAATAGCCTATCTGTCCTCGTTTTGAATATAGGGTTCGGCCTTTAGAGTATTACCAAAACTAGCAGTACCCCGTCATATGAGTAAGCTTGCTTGTGTATACCTCTCCTGTTGGTTTCTTTAATGAGCGAATCTAGTAGGAGACACCATGAGTGGTGACAGGCAACCCTCTACATGTCTTTATCCTTTTTGAGTCTCCAGTCCAGAACCTTAAAAGCGTCCTCCAATGCAGCGGTGAACAGCTTCGGAGAGATCACAAGATCTCCTTGTCTGACTCCCCGCTGCAGAGGAATAGGCTTCGTGCTCTGGTCCTGTAGTCGGACGTTACGGACATAGTGGCGTTTTCGTACAGACACTTCAACACTTTGATATATCGTTAGTCAACTTGGCACCGCTGGAGAGACTGCAGCACAGCCCAGGTCTCGATCGAATCGAAGGCTTTCTCGTAGTCCAGAAATGCAAGGCAAAGGAGGAGGTTATACTCTTCGGTCTTCTGTATAACCTACCGCAGCGCATGTATGTGGTCTACGGTACTATAACCTTTTCGGAAACCGGCTTGTTCGGGAGGCTGGAAATCGTCAAACCTGCGTGCGAGACGATTTGCGATAAACCTCGAAAACAATTTGTAAACATGGCTCAGAAGTGAGATGGGTCTATAATTCTTCAGCAAGGTTTTATCACCTTTCTTGAAGACCACCACACCTCTTCCCGTGATAGCCGGAGGCTCAGCGCTCGAAGTTGTTGATGACAATAATTACCTGGGACAAAGGGTCCAGCTAGGTAGGTCTAACTTTGAGAAAGAGGTCACTCGTCGAATCCGACTCGGCTGGGCAGCGTTCGGGAAGCGTCGCAGCATCTTTTCGTCCAAATTACAGCAGTGTTTGAAGTCAAAAGTCTAACCAGTGTGTGTTGCCAGTGATGACTTACGGATCTGAGACGTGGGCGCTAACAATGGCCCTCATAAGAAAGCTCAAAGTCACTCAGAGGGCTAAGGAGAGGGCTATGCTCGGGGTTTATCTGCGTGATAGAATCAGGAATGATGATATCCGCAGGTAGAACTAAGGTTACCGATATAGCCCGAACGGGGCACATTGCTCACAGGACTGCTGGCCGATGGGGTCAGAAGGTTCTTGAGTGGCGTCCGCGAACCGGAAGACGAGCTGTAGGTACGCTTCCAATAAGATGGAGTGACGACCTTGTAAGGATCGTGGGAATGCGGTGGATGCGAAAAGCACAAGACCGGTCTCAGTGGAGAGCCTTGGGGGAGGCCTATGTCCAGCAGAGGACGTCTTTCGGCTTTCGGAAATAAAAAATACAATAAAAACGATTTCGTCCTTAAATCACATAGACCGTTGTTCTATTTACCCGTCAATTTCATGTTTAGTTCCTTTATTCCATAGATATAAAAAAATAAAAGTCATCATGATTGCAATCGTTTGTTTTAAATACTTGTATTATTTGACACAAGTTTTTTCGTAATCAGACCTAGGAATAACTCTATATATGTATAACATTACTCACGGTATATTTTACGTTTTTTTTTGTGAAAAGTGATACAACCCACTAAATATCCGTATTATTATGTCCGTTCGTCTTAACAAAAGATTACTTATTCAATTTTCCTACAACTTATATATAAAAGTTAAACCTCTAACTCTGGAAATAATAGAAAAAAGTAGCTTTTAAAACAAGTTGTATCAATCATGACCAGAGCTCCTTGATTACACTTTTAAGTGTTAAATAATACAATTCGAGTTGTATCATCTTACACGAGTTAAATGGAGCTCAATCTGAAATGTAAAATGATACATAAAGTACGTTTCTTCGAATATCTCAAAAACTATAACTAGTATCAATATTTTTGTAAAACCAGTTAATAAAGTGATATTATATGATATAAAATTCAATAGCAATGTTTAAAAAAATATATTCATTTAAGAGCAGTATTTTTTTTAAACTTGTTTTTGCTCTCCTGTAAAATCGTGTTTTTCGAGTTGTATCACTTGTCACAGGAGGCACAGAAATATCACTGTCTTTATTTTCTTCACTGTCTTTTTAAGAAGTTTTAAAACGGATTTATAAAATAATTAAGGGTTCATCTGTCTGAATCCCAGAAATCCTCTATTTTTCCCAAACACCGTATCATAATAATGAATGGTTCAATTATAAAATATTTTAGTCTCATAATGTCTAAACTTCACAATACACTATATATTTAAAACAACCATCAAATACAAAAATACCTAAAATTCAAACGATTTCTGAATTACTGGCCTTTTGAAATTGAAGTACCAGTATTTATAAAAACGACCGGCTACCATTTTTGTAATTAAAATATTCCTTATTATTCCATACGGGTGCGTAACGGTCGCATTATCCACGTTACAACCATATAAGGCGCCAGGCCCGGATGAGGTATATCCAATCCAACTACAAGAGGGCGGGCTACTAAATGTAATTGTCGCGCATTTAAGCAGGCTGTACAGAGCGTGCTTAGCTTTCGGGCTCGTTCCACACGTATGGAGGCTTGTAAAAGTGATCTAACTGTCATCAACAGGCAAGGCAGATTATAGTGATGCCAAATCATACAGGCCTATAAGTCTATCATCATTCTTTCTAAAAGCAATAGAGAAGCTGGTAGACAGGCATATAAGAGAAGGACCTTCTAAGGCGGTATCCACTGCATAAAATTTAATGCGCGTATCAACCGGGTAAATCCACAGATACTGCGAATCATTTAATTGTGAATAAAGCTGTTAATGCCTTGAGAACAAAGAAATCTGTCTCGCGGCATTTCTCGATGTGGAGGGAGCATTTGATAGGACTACGTTCGAAGCCATAAGCACATTGGCTATTAGACACGACATTGAACTAACCCATAATAATTAGCATGTTGCCTATCCATTTACATATTATGTAAATGGATAGGCAACAGGCTAAACAGAAGGCTAATAAAGTACTGTTTTTTGGGCGACGTCCTATTCGCCACAGCGACATAAGGAAGGAGGGAGTTCTCTCACCAACTCTGTGGAGCCTGGTGGTAAACTCTCTCCTAGACGAACTTGACACTGGCCTACTATGTGTTGGGTATGCTGATGATCTCGTGATAAACGGGAAGTTCCCAGAATCAGTATCGGAAATCATGCGAAAAGCTCTGGAAAAGCTGGTGCATTAGCCATCAACTATCCATCAATACTAGCAAAACTGTAGTAATTCTATTTACTAAGAAACAGGACCTCAAACATATTAACGAGTGAAAGCTGTTAGGCGAGGTACTAGAAATGTCTGGTAAAATATCTAGGTATCATGTTAGATAAAGAGCTAACTTGGAAAAAAACACGTAGACAACGCAATAACAAAAGTGCTGAGAGTGTTTGGAATGTGCAGATCAGCATATGGTAAGACATGGGGCCTTAACCCTAAAGTACTGAAGTGGATCTATACCATGATGGTAAGGCACATAATTTTGTACGGTTGCTCGGCTGAGTGGCCAAGAACAACACTAAGGACATGCACTGAATGTCTAACTAAGGTGCAGAGGGTAGCCTGCATGGCTATAACAGGGGCGTTCAGAACGACGCCGAGGATGGCAATGGAGGTCCTACTAAGCCTCCCACCACTGCATATCGCCATACAGTCTGAGGTGTGTCCGTCATTACAGAAAATACTACAGACAGTTGAAAGAGTCTGGCCTGTACCGGCGCAGCGCCTAGAACCACACTAAAATGGCACACAATGTTGTTCTAGACAGAATACTGACGATGGGCTGCGATAAAATGCGACCCAAGTACGAGGACTGTTCCTGGACTTTCTACCTGTGCTGAACATATTAGCAAACTTAAACTTTTTATACTACCGATTAAAACCTCTTTTTTGAATTCATATCCTTGATCAAAAATAATAAACAAAAATAAATTTGTCTCAAAAAATTCGTGTCACACATTGTTTCGATAGCAAAATGAACGTTACCAGAGAAAAATATCGCGTGATGTTTTACTGTGACTACAAAAGAGGGTTGACATTTAAACAATCTCAAGAAAACTTACACGCAGCTTTTTAGGAATCTGCTCCTTCGTTATTGCTTTTAGTTTCGTGAATTTAATCGAGGAAGAGAGTCTGTTAAAGACAAAGCTAGACCTGGGAGGCCGCCGACCGTAGTGACTCACGAGACTATTGTTACAATGGAGTGACTTATTATGAAAAAAAGGAATATTATACATACGAGTAGGAAGATTCAGAATGAACTGAAGATTGGATCACAAGCAGTTTCAAATATTTTAGGCGATCGCCTAAAAGTACGGAAGGTTTCTTCAGGATGGATACCACATTTGCTCGTTGAAGAGCAAAAAGTCCTCCAGGTAAATTGGTGCAAATATATGCTCGAGCCACCATACAGCCCAGACCTGGCCCCTTGCGTTATTTTGTTGTTTTTAGGAATTTTGACGCTGTGGCATTTGGCCTTACCGGTGTTTTCGATGTAAGTTAATCTAAAATTTACATCTACTTTATGACTGTGATACGGTAGGCTTCGACTGATAGTGTACAACTCGCAAATGCTAACTGCACGCATAATGTGCAAACGGTCAAAATGTACATACGCAAAATCTACATCATGACAAATGTACTTGATGTACGCGAAATGTACAGTTTGCCGAAACGCTGAAAGCATTTAACGCAAAATGTGTTATAAGAAAAATACGCATTTAGCGAATTGTTCAATGCAAAATGCATAATTCGCAAAATAATACAAAAGCAAAATGCTCAATCGCCAAACATGCATAACGTAAAATGTACCAAACTTAAAATGTATAAAATGTAAAATGTACAAGAAGCAAATTGGATAATAATGCTCAGTAGGCACAGGATGGTTTACCAAAACCCCTACACAAAATTGCAAGTTTGACATGTGTTTCTATGTGTCTGTCTGTGGATCGTAGCTCCCAAACGGATAGACCAATTAAGATGCAGTTTGTTTTCTTCTGAAAGCCTAGCTAGTTTGATGGGAAGTTTTGTTAGCTAAATTAAAATCGGTCAATCCAGAGCTAGCTAGATAGGTAGGTTCAGTTATGTTACATTATTTTAATTCAATAATAGATAGTGTAAGGATTCTTATTTTTTTCGAAAACGCTTTTTTTATACACCTGTTATAAGAACTCTTTCCTTATCACTATCACTTACTTACATAATATATTGGTGGTCATCAATGAGCCGGTAAGTACTTGGGACTAGAGAAAATATATTATCAATATGACAACAGCTTTCAATGACACTGTAACTGCGGTATTAATGTATTAATAGAAAATTGAACTAATTTCTAGTTCAGATGTACCTATATTAAACAACAATGGAAATAATCGTAATCAAAAAGGGCGACCGACATTAATTCTCGGTGACCATCGGTACAACAGGAGAAGCCTTCGCCCAAATGTACTCGTAAGTCGCACTATTTTATGGCAATGTGTAAATAGAGACATGTGCAACGCATCGCTGACGACCGGTGAAACTTGTAAAAATATTTTACCGCAGTCACCTCACGTGTGCGATCCCAATCCAGTTGCGAATAAAATATTAATAACGATGAATGAGGTGAAAAAACGGGCTTGTAAACAATTAGGTTCCATACAAAGTATATTCGAAAATAGTTTTTCGAATGATGATCCTGCCTTGGCTCCTCCATTTAGATCAAAAAGAGACACGATCTATAGAACAGTCAAACAGTATTTAAAGGCAGACAAATTGGTATTCAATAGAATAGAGGATGTCATAATACCAAAGGCATTATCAATGGGGTTTATAGTTAGCGATGATAATGGTAGTAATGAAATTATAGTGTGTGCTACAAAGGCAGCACGACTATTTATGCTATCACAAGAAACGGATACATTTTTTGTTGAAGGAACATTTAAATGTGTTCCTAAACCGTACTATGAATTGTATTCAAAACATATGGATATCGATTCGAAAGCTCATTCAACTAATGTTGTTTCCGTAATATATGCCCTTATGTCTAACAAACATCAAGAGACCTACGTACGTTTGTTTAGTATTATTAAATACCAGTTCGGCCTTTAAATGTGATTACGAAAAAGCACAAATGAACGCATTTAAAATAGTGTACCGTGACGCGATTTTAAGTGGTTGTTATCGCCATTTTAATGCAGCTGTTCATAAAAAAGCCGAGAAACTGAAAGCAAATACAACAATCGCTGAAAGAATGGCGATACGAAAAAGCTCTATTTTGCCATTACTACCAGCTAATAAAATTACAGAGGGATGGCATCAAATAGTTAACTCTGCTCCTGATACACCTGCTATGATCGCATTTAGACATATTTTGAGAGCACGTGGTATCCAAAATTAGATCCAATATTACTGAGCTCTGCAAACCAACGGCGCCGCACGTCAAACACCGTTGAAGGGTGGCGCAGAAGGTTGAACAACTTTATTCCGAAAAAACCTAGTTTGTATTTCTTTATAAACAAATTGAAAAGAGAGGCATCCTTCGGTGACAGAAAAAATATCCGAAGTATTTATAAAGTTACACCTCGAAATCGAAGACGCTTGGATGTGGCCTTTGATTAGAGATATAAATCAAATTTAAAGGAACTTTTGAATATTGAGATGACTATAAATCAATTTTTGACTTAAATGATGTACGTTAGGTTGTTGTTATAAACATTTCTAATGCATGCAATATTCATAGCTTGATTTATTTATATTAAATGAGGGATCGGAAATTGCGATGCTTTCATACCCTACAGCTAGCAAATTGTAGGAAAAAGCTAGCAAGTATGGAGTCGGCTTCTTAAAAGCCTACCGCCAAAGATATCGGTATGTTTCAATTATTATATTGCCGTCCTTTTCTTTCCAACTATGTTAGTTTTCACTATCGCTTATCGCAGCGTCCTTTCGCCGAAAGTTAAATCACCTGTTTGGTTTTGCATTCGCTAACGTCAATGTATATGTTTTAATTTTTCGATTTAAAAGAAATTAATTGCTATATCGTATTATTATTTTGAATTTAAGATAAAATTTTACGGTATATTTTTACTAGCTAAGTTTAATAATCCCTTAATTGATGAACGGTATTTAATTAAATAACATTTAGTAGATAGGTAAAAAAAAAACTTAAAGTAGTTCATTTAATCACTTCAATATGTGTTATCCTAAATTTAGATATCCGAGGAAATAGCCAGAAATTTATTAACAAAATTAAATTGAGTCCGCCTCTGTACTAGTCAATAACAACTGTGTGTAGGCACACATACGCCAAGATATAGGTATGAAGAGCATCGGATCGATCCCCGAATGAGAAGTGGTGATTCTTAGTTTTTTATTAATGGTTTTAGGAGAAGGTGATGATACTATTACGCCAATGCGGTTAATTAAAAAAGAGCACTGATTACTCTAAAGTTGGGACCAATAGAAATGACAAAAAATGTAAACAAATCAGTTCTGTTTGACACATAACCTCAATATTTCAGCAAACGAGTTTTGATTAAAGAAAAACGTATAGTTATTATAATAGTTATTTAGTCTTAAACATAATGTAAACGTAACAATCAAGCATGTACATCACTAAATATACCTCTGGCAATGTCCAAATTATAGATGAATTAACGAGAGCATGGAATTGCATATGTAGTAGTATTGTATGTTTACAGGCATTCTATATTTGAATTTTCTATTTTCTCGTACTATCAGCATAAAAAGAGGTTTGTTATATATTGAAGAAGTAAATACCAAAATAACGTCAGTGTCAAATTGTGAATATTATTTACGTTGTGCATATATTTTTACGTCTGATTTTATTGTATTCTCACAATTATCACAATAATTTTGTGTCCGCCCATACGACTAAGTGTAAGTTACATAATTTTCAAAAAATATGAAAGGGAGTAATTTTGGTCCGATTGAGAGTCAAAGTAAGCAAAATTATTTTTATCTGTTACAAATATTTTAAACTTGAACTGAAGAAAAAATTAAATTCCCCTTACACCGCTGCCCAGTTAGTTGAAAAAGCTACCTACAGGTGTTTGTCTCTCTACCGTTTATAACATTGTGTCTGATAGCAAAAGTGAGAAAACAAAGAAATTCACCTCCCCGAGAAATAAAAAGTTACGTACTTGTCCGTCATCAGCAGTAGACGATTTTGATCAGGAAGTCGTCCGGAGAACTATATACAATTCTCATAAGCAATTTCCAAACTTAAAGGCACTCCACTCTGTGTTAAAATCCGATATAGATTACAAATTCGGCATTTCCACCTTACGAAAACAAATACAAAAATTAGGATTGAAATGGAAAAAGACTGAGAAAAACCGAAAAATATTAATGTAAAGACACAACATATGACTGCTAAGAATAAATTACCTTACCAATATTGCGGAATATCGGTCTAAAGATAGGCCACTAGTTTATACTGATGAAACCTACATCCACACTTCATATGTGTCCGGAGAGGCTTGGACCGATGGAACAGAATTTGGTGTAAAAAACAAATCAGTACAGGCCAGCGGTTAATAATAGTGCACGCAGGAGGAAAATATGGTTTTATTCCCAACGCTTTGTTAATGTTTAAGGCAAACCAAAAAACGGGAGATTACCATGACCAGATGAACTTTGTCAACTACGAAAAATGGTTAAAAGAAAAATTAATACCGAACCTTAAACCGAATAGCGTACTTATCGTAGATAATGCGTCCTATCACAACAAACTTTTGAATCGTGCTTCAACGTCAAATTCTCTTAAACAAGAAATGATGGATTGGTTGACAGAACACAACTTCTCATATAGCCCGTTGATGTACAAAACCGGTTCGTATGATTTAATCAAACAAAATAAAGAGCGGTTTCGTGAGTACCACATAGATCCAATTTTAAAAGAACATGGCCAATCCGTTTAACGATTGCCACCGTATCACCCGACATTCAATCCGATCGAAAATATTTGGTTCATGGTAAAATAATATTTAGCGAAAAGAAACGTTTCTTTAAACATGCAAGGCATTATGAGTTTAGCACCTGAACGAATGAAAACTATTACTGCTGAGGCTGGGAAAATATTTTGTCGCCATGTCGAAAGCGAAGAATAGTACATTGTAGCCCAGGTACAGAAAGTAAGCAATAGATGGACGAGTTAGTTCGCGGGCCGAGCCGCAGGTGAGGACCGCGAAGATACGAGTCCATCTATTGCACTTTCTACCGAGGCAATACTATGTGCTTTTCACGCCTAATGTAAGGAAATAAAACAGGTTAGGACATAATACACAGTTTAATTAAAAGTAATATTGATATTAGCATTAGGACAGTTGCTGAATGACAAGGAAATGTTTTTTCCCGGAACATTTATATTAGTATTTTGTGTCATTTCGGCCGGTATCGAGTTTGATGGGATATTATCGAATGATACATGATGAGGTGAATTTGACAGAAAAGTGTCTTTAGATGTTGACGGTCCTGCTTCCGTATCTGTTGATGTAGACGGATGAGGACGTAAATTTATCGCCTCATTAAGTTGGTCGTTGACTTTCACTTTGTTTTCTACGGAGTCTGCTATATATCCTTCTGCCACCTTATCTGATGCCCAACCGCCATGTCTTTTCAGTGTGGTAATATTTGCACCGGAGTCTGCTAGCAGAGTCGCCGAGGTTCTTCGGAAGCAGTGACCGGTGTAAGATTCAGCGTCCGGTAGCTTCAAATAGGTCGCAATCGTTTTTGGAATATTACTAAGTTTATGCCGGCCTATAGGCTGCTTGGTACATTTACCATTAGTATAATTTAGGAAAAATCTATTGCATGGTGCGTTTTCCGGACGGAGGTTTTGATATTTTTTGACAAGTTCCAAACTTTCATCACGAATTATAAACGAACGGTCAATTTTAGTTTTAGTGTTTGTCAGTTTAACCAAAATCATATCGTGGCGATCTTCAATGTCAACTATTTTTATATTAATTAATTCGGCTGTCCTGCATGCTCCATTCACCCCAAATATTAAAATTACCTGTAACAATGACAATAATTTGGTTGATACGATACATGATTATAACGTTTTTAAAGCAACGCAAAGAAATAAATAAGCATTGGTTACATTGTGAAATAACTTACCTTTGTCGCTAGAAACATTTCATTAGGTGCATCTCTCAAGAAAGTTTCAACATTTTCGGCTGTCAAGACTTTTGATTTTTTCGACTGAAACCCATCAGATAGCCTTTTCAATAGAATAAGTAGCTTGGTGTAGTTTTTAATGTTGATGTTGTGCTCCGTATTAAGCGTCGCCTTTAGCATAGAATAAATGCCCCATAAAGTGGAGGATTTATATTTTTTTGAAAGTTCATCAAAGTAGGTCAGCATTACGCTTTCAGAGAAAGAGTTCGTTTTTTTATTTATTTGCCATGCTTTGAAATTTTCATACACTTTCTGATATTTGCGACGGGATTTTATTGGCAGTAAATTCCGAATTACCGACTTTGCCGTATCCTGAATTTCAGGCGGTGTAAGATCCATATCTGTACTTGTATCACTCATTTTTGTTGAATATCGTACAAATTTCCAATCAAAAGTTCAAAAGTTTAGCGTTTGTTTCCAATTAAAAGAACAGAAGTTATTTTCATTCCCGCCTTTTTAACTTTTTTAATTTTTACCTTATTTAAAGATGCAAAGGCGTTTTTCACGTACGCCTTAAAAACTTACATAAAAACACGTTTACAATCGCAAAAATACACTTTCACTGAGCGGATTTGACGTTTTAATTTTTTAATTAAACGTTCTAATGTCATATTTGTCAAACATTTTTTTATTTATTTCCGAACGAGTTACTAATGTCATAAATAACCGACCAATAGCAGAGTAGAAAGTAAACTGGTCTAAAAACACTCCATTTTACTTTGCAACTCAACATTGTTGGACTGTTTTTGTGTTGTACTACTAAGAGCAACTTTCTTTTCTGATTTCGATCCTTCTTTGGCCATATTTCCGAGCAGTGGCGTGAAAAATAAATATCGATGTCAGGAAGGGGAAATGGATCGAATTTCAGACAATCATATTATCAATACTTGTGACAGCTCAGATGAAGAACATGATAGCGACTATAAGCAAAAAACAGAGGACTACTACTTATTCCATTTCGTATGGGTATGTAATTTTATTAAATTAAGAGAAAATTATTCTCCTTTTGTTGCAAACGGTACAACCACTACAAATGCAATTCCATGTTCTCGATAATCCACCTCTATACGTGGTAATTGCGTTATACTGGTAAATGGGTCCGTTTTGTTTTGTTTACATCTTTTGTCATTTCTATTGACCCCGACGATAGCTATAATTATTTTATATTATTCTCGTCAATAACGTGGGGAGAAGTAAAATAAGGAGACTTATTTTAATTTACAGATGCATTATTATATGTTCTTATTTACGTAAGAAAAACACTTTAAAAACCTTATCGTTAACAATAAAATTAAAATTTATTTAAATTACACATTTGTTTTTTTTAAATTACATATCATATTACCTTAATATTAGACAGGAGGTTTTGGATGAATAACTTCAACCGTATCGATATTAACATGCTTATTTTTAAAAGCATCGACTATTTTTTTTAAATGTTTATATACCGTAGTCCTGAAACATGGCGGTACATGTTTTAGCTCCTCCATAATAAGCAGCCCGAAATATCCATTTCTCTTGTCGTCTTTTCCTTTGATAGAGCAGTCAGGACAGTTCACAGGTTTGATTGATTGCCGGAAGGCGATAAAGGCCGGATACATTTTTTTCGAACTGACGATGATAGAATGCTCTAAGAATCTTCTTCTTCACTATCTGGACTACACTTTCATTTCTTACCATGAGTATCCATATTCATCTGCTTTAAATTTTAAGTATAGTCCTTTACATACACGGTGGGAATGAGTAACCCGCCAAATTTCAACCACGCATTTCTGATGATATTTTGAGTAAATAATGTTATATCAACATAGGTCCAATACTGCCATATTAACAATTTATTTTGTAGAACAAAATAATTCAATGAAATTTGTAGAACAAAAAAATGTATGAAATGAAAAAAAATGAAAGTAAAAAAAAAAAACAAAATAGAACTTTATTGTGAACAAATCCTTACCCTAGGGAGAAAGAGAGGAAGATACGGAGAGAGCGACAAAGATAACTACTAACACAAGTGGACAGTGACGCCAGTGTCAGTGCGAAACTTCATTATTTACAGCTCATGACAACAACTGTCACACACGTAAACATGATGGGTGGTTGTTTAGGATATCTTATTACGAGTAATTACACACATCTCATTTTACATTTACAAGTAAATACCTGCCTAGGTAGGTATTTCGTTTCTGCAACTATCAAAAGTAAACATTTGCGTACAAAGTTGCCACATGTTGAGATGACCTGTAAAATACGGTCAGTAGTGTAATAACCTGGATGTTAAAACAAAAATGAGACGAAATAATAACAAAAACTTTACTAATGAGAGCAAATCATTTATTTACAGATACCTGATATTTTACTTTATTATTGTAACAAAGGCCGTGCCAAGATAAGCTAAGAGATGTTGCCCCCATTGAGTTTGGGCTTGTAATTTTTATAGATTGTGTGGCTCTGCATTAGTAATTGTTTTGCCAAATTTGAGCACCCTTAATATCATAGTTTTCGTTTAAAAAAAAAAAACTATATTTAAATTTTCTTTGATATTTTTTTCCTGTTAACCAATTTTAATGTGCTTGGCATATAATGTACATTTAACCAAGATGATCAAATGGGCATAATTATATTTTCATTATGCCATAGAAAAAAATATAAAAAAAACCCATTCAAACTTTTCAGTTTTTTTTTTATCACTTCCATGTTAGAGACCGCTCTATTTTTTTCACTGGTAAAACTCCCACTAACGTCCTATAATATGTATTTTTTTCAAAAATTTTTGCATGGAGTTATCTTGACATGAAATTCTTTACATACATTTCCTAAAACCGCTATAATTTAAATCGGAATGATTGCAACCTCTTTAGAGGAACGTACATGTTGCATATGAAATACTTACTGGCCACTTACATTTCAACTTTTTTAAAAAGTAAAAAGAAAGACAACAAAAAGAACTCCTTTCAATTGTCGTGCGTTGGTAACATAATGTAAACCATTCCAATATGAATTAATTATCAAAAACAACTGCAATACAACGCGTTTTCCGTAAAAAAAGTTAAAACGCTGTATTGTCTCGCAATGAAAACAATTCTGCAAAGTATAAACGAACAATACGATTTCTTTAATAACACACTTCCATTTTTTGATCAGGTAAATTTCACAAAGGCATATTGTGCATTTGTATAGTAATTAATGGGTACTTAATTTTAAATAGGTAGTTTAAATAATTAGTAGTAGAAGTAGTAGTAGTAGTAAAACTCTTTATTGTACGTACAAACAAATAATTACCTATGTTTTTTTTGATCATTTAGATTGAAGACATGCGTGTTAAGTTATACTACCTGAGACTCCGTGGATATGTTTTTTGAAAACATGCCCGAGTACATCGTCTCGCTCCAAGAAGAGGGCATGATAGCTACAGGCCATTGTGAAGACTGTCGTCGACAGCACTGGGCTCCCGACGGAGTGGACGAGATACGAACAAGCGATTTATACTGTCCGATTTGATTTATATAACGAGTGTTTTCTATGGCGGACATTTCTCTCAACTATCCTTTTTGCTATTCAAACTCTATGACTGGTTGGCCGTTAATACGGCTGACGGCCAGTAGATAAGTTAGATATACCGTCTTCATGTTCGTATGTGTGTGAGGACGTCACATCATAAGGGCGTGTCACCCTAGAGATGTTTCAACTCTTGTTTTTTTTTAAATATGTAATATCTCGAGAATTAAGCTTTGCCTAGCAATGTTTATATTACTTTTTTTATCCACATTGGCCCTAGAATCGATGGTTAAAACTTGGCGGGTTACTAATTCCCACCGTGTATACCATTTACCTACAGATTAATATGTACTTTTGACAGAATGTCAAGAGGTTTTTTTTAAATGGGTCATTTTGAGAAACAGACATTTTAAGCCTGAGCCTTTCGTACTATATATACTATAGAGGTTCCACTTGAGGATCCGGGGAGCGTAGCCTGGCAAACGTAAGAATTGTTATTTTTTGGTATTGTACATTTTGCGTACTGCTCATTCTAACTTTGCATATTTTGATACTATCGCGTGGAGTACATTTTGCGTATTGTACAATTATCATAAGTACTATCAGCCCATTGGAACCCTGACCCACCATAGAACGGTGTCACAGTGACATTATAAAACAATTTGTTGACACTTGTTATGACTTCAGTCATAACGTCACTGTGACAGAGTTCTATGGTGGGTCAAGGTTCCAATGGGCTGATAGTACATTTAATTGTATGTACGTTTTACGTACTTTACATTTCACGTACTGAACATTTGTCATGATGTAGATTTTGCGTGTTGTACATTATCAGCCAACGCCATTCGGTAATAGGAGGAAACGTACTAATCAATATTTAGGTGTTTCGGGAATTTAAATTTTCTTTATGACTTTCCGTCATTTTAAGAATGGGACAATTTGATATAAATATACAGATAAAGATAAAAGATAAAAGAAATTTATTCAGTATAAGTAGGCCGCTCGGGCACTTTTACATGTCAAGATACTACCAGCGCTTCCCAAGAGGAGACCGCTGCTGAGAAGAAACGCCGCAAGAAACTCACACAGTCAGTCATTTTTTAAACATATTTCATATTACAATGGTACAACTTAGTCTAGCATTATATAAAGCTACAAGTATTAAATTAAATATAATATCAAATAACAGTAGTTCAGCAGGAAAACATGCCAAAAATCTTACGGGAGAGAAAGATAGAAAAGAATAAAATATAATAAAATGGAATCAACTACTTATACACGTGTATATGAGATGGTGTAAGATGACCACATAAATGTTTCGATATGTTTTCCTGCATCAGCGGTGTCCCCCAGACAAGAAAAAGCAGGATAAAGCTTTTGCATTTCAACAAATTATTATTGACTTTCGGGTTTAGTTTCGGATTAAGTTTCGGGTGTAGGCCATACAATTTTGTCTGTTACATAGTCCTCGAAAGGTTTTTTTGTCACATTAGAGAATAAGGTATTATGCAATTTAGATTTAATGAAAACTAACGACATATTATTTTATACGTAACATCATTTAGCGAGCTAATAAAAATAAGCAAATTACAGTTAAATAAACCACTTAACTGTTACGTGATCTTTTTACAGTACGCGCCTTCGTCATTCTGGCGAACAATGCGAGAGGACTACAGTCGAGTAACGTATCTGGTGAGACGAGTCGATGACGTTATTGGAGGCATAATCTTTATTTCTTTTGCCAACAACCTTTTCTTCATCTGTCTTCAATTACTGCACACGCTTGCGTAAGTAATGTTTTTTATTAAGTACACTTTTCCCTATAACTAATTATTTTTATGAAAGTTACAGTTGTTTTAATATATTATATTATAAAAGGCGAATATACAATTTGTCAATACACTGTTTTGACAAACATTATATACATTTGGAATTGGTTATTTATTAGCTTTAATTTGAGACCCATGTTCGACCCTTAAAGTATCAAATGTTGCTAACGGAATTAACATGTTTTCATTTATAATTTCTATGGTCGTGTATATCAAAAAGTTGTGGCGTATGAAGCCGCCTTAATAGTCATAGACATAGATTTAACCATAGTTAGTCATAGACATAGATATAACCATAGTTATTCATAGACTTTAGAGCTGTCATTGCTTAGAGGTAACATTCATACGGCGCGCTCCAGTCAATTAATAGAGTGCCGGACGCAAAATCAATCTTGTAATTATTAATTTAATTTAAATGCATTCAAATCAATGTGATAACCAACTAGTGTTAATTGTCAACATGTACAACCCCTGGGACCGTGTAAAAGCGATTGCGAACCCGCGCCACATGGTTCTCGGTACAGGTCATCTTCATTAGTAATACCGCCTGCCAGGGTCAGGCCAGTAAGTTTTACGCTCCAATGTCGTAAAAGCCATTTTGACCAAAGTTGGTTTTTAATGCAGTTTTATTCACTTTTTTGCGCTGTATCGAACTGCATATTTCAAATTTTCGAATTCTCAAAAAATGTCTTTTACGACCCACTTCATTAATTTTAAATGTCGTAATGTTCAAGTTGTTGGGTAAAGTTTTAAAATAAATGTTGCAAAAACCTGTTTTTCACTTGTCTAATTCTACATTTTGATATCGTATCAATTCAGATCACAAAAAAAAAACAACATATTTGGCGTAAAAACCCGATATTATTTTAAATTGGTATTTAAAACAAAAACTATTCGTGAAAGATTTACAAAACACTTATGTAAATTTATGCTGTATAAGAAACGACTTCTTAATAAATGTTTTCTACAACAATTTCTCACTATACTTAAGACCTGTAAAAAATGACTTATTTTGTTTTAACCCCCTAAGACACACTATAGAACGAAATTTTTCAATGGATTATAAATTTATTGTCAACGAAGATAGTAAATTTTTGATTATAAGTCATAAAAAAACAAAATATGTTCTAGTTTTTTTCCTTTGCACCAAATCATTATTACAATAGCCGTATTATTTACTAGTATTTTTAATAAAAGGGTCCTCAGGTTAGGAGGTTTAGTGCCACTATACGCTTTACAGCAAGGCCATCAACTGGCTTTTACTAGAAATGTTTCTTTACTGCTGGGGATAAAATCGGCTTTTACTACATGGACTTAAGTCGTGTAGTCGCGCATTTTTTGGAATCGTTAGAGGGCTTAACTAAATTGTTTATCCAGTTTGCACCGTTTCTATTATGTACGGAAGGCCTTTCAATGTTAGGCATAATATTTAAAGTGTCGTAATTTCAGTCGAGTATGTTAAAAACTATCCGGCGCAAGTGTAACCACGTGTAAAGACCCCTTTGGTACAAGACGTATGTTAATTAAAATGTGTGCGATGTAAGAAACTTACGTTTATTTCTTCTTAGATTGCGGCTAGATGATAATTCAGTCGGTTGATGCAAACTTACATTAAACTTTTTAGAGCATTATAAACGCCTAGTTCATTTTGCACTCCTGTGCAAATTATGAAACATGAATTTTTAATTATATTATAGATTGTACTTCGGGGCAAATTAAGGTAGTCGTAAACTTTAAACGTCGACTTTATTATGAATATACTACATTCCCAACTTTAAAAAAAAATGAAAAAATAACGGGAAGCGAATCAAATGTGATAGAAGCGAACGCCAGCGGCTGTGGGTAGTAGAAGCGCGGTGTGGGGCGGGGAAGAGCGCAATCCATGGCAACGCACAGGAGGGGTTACCATGATCTCTTAATGCTACTCTCTTTAGGTTCTACACGGAACTGCACTAAATCGTACCACGACATTCTATTTACGATTGTGTTTAGACGCGGGCTATGATAAACGACGCAGCCACATTACTCACTCATTTCAAGTGGTATCCGTACCACACACCACGTTTTAGATATTTACAGTATTTGGGAAATAACAAAAACTCTAGTCAAAATGGACCTTATAGCTTAAAATATAAAGTTCATGATAAAATGGTTAATTTCTTTTGTGGTTACCAAACATATCTTAAATACGGAACCCTGGGTACGCGAGTCCGACTCGCACTTGACTGGTTAATAATTTTGGAAATATAATAACTGCCATAATATATAATATAATGAAATAGTATCAACAGTTTTATGCCATCTAACTGCGATCTGAGTGCGATCCACTCCTCTTTTCTGACATCATTACATACGAGTAATATCAAAGATTTAACCAAAACTGGCGAAAAAGATGTCTTGTTTAAAAATTAAACAATTGAGGATTTTGTATCTAATTATGTTTTCAGTTTTCACGTTTAACAATCTCAAGGAAATATGACCAAGTTTAATATATACAAAGAAAGGTCATATATATTTAGATTTAAATTTATTTATTTTATAATATAAGTTAAAAATAGTTTAGCAAAAGCCAATGTCAATAATTAATGGAGATGAACATTTAAGACACAAAAATAATAATAAAACAAGTCACAAAGTTAAATGTACAAATGGTAGTAGAATAAAAATCAAAAGTATATGTATTATAAAGCCAAAATTCAGCGTCAATAAATTCACTTACAGAGTAGGTAAAATGCATTATCTAACAAAAGGTTTATAATCGTCCCTTGAGGCATTATGGTTATTGAGATCCAGAATCCAGATCGCGAAACACTACCGACTTTATCATATGTCGCTTCTTAATTCTCCCAGATACGATGTCATCTGATCTTTTAGTCCATGTTACTATCCTTATCATACACCCGATTTATGAAAATTTCCATCTCTTTTCTTAACGGAGCACGCGTCTTCGTGACAAATATTTTTAAATAAACTAAAATACGAATTAAAAATTAAATATTTAGTAAAAATACGCGTGATATATGATCTCTTAAGCTTTATTTACTTTAATTTGATAATTTGTGCACTTCCCAAGCATACACCTCGCCATTTTACTTATTTTTGTTCAACCTCGGCTAACGTCAGTTTCGTCGCCATGTTTGGTGTGAACTGAGAGCGAGAGTGTTCAATTGGGTATTTATGGCGCGGTAGTGACATATCTACTTCTTGTTTATATGTAATATAATTGCGTAAAATACGCAGGCCCCTTTCTTATTTCTGTAATTAATTATGCAACTAAGACGTAGATAGGTGCCAAAACCATAATGCTCGGGTCTGACGAGCATTTGATCGGTTTTTGGACAATTAAAATGCCAATTTACACCCGTGGACAAATAATACGGGTCAGACTGCGTTTTTCATACAAACGAGGCTATTTCGAAGCCTTGGTTCCTTGCCATTATTTTATCAATACCATGCCACAAGCATGTGCATTCGCGGGACACGATTTAAATTTAGACCACTAGCCAAATAATTTGTCTACGACGATGGCCCTTGCCATACTAATGAGATTGTGATTTAAAAAATATATTTGATGTTTTTGTATCATTTTTATAATCAAATTGTTTTATACCGAAATAAATAATAAATTTTGATTTAAAAAACTACCGTATACTACGTATATTACGGCTGCCACGTAAAAACAGCAACCAACAGTACGCAGGAACCTGCATTTTTAATATGTTTTGGTTTTCTTTTACGTATTGCATATTAATTAAGCTATCATCATTCAGCATTTCCACTAAACTATGATATAGCTTACCCCAAATGATAAGTCCCCGTAAACAATATTTTCATATCATTTACTGTTAATCGTGGAAATTTAATCTCATCAGGCATTAAGTGGGTGATAGACGTACGAACTTAAAGTCTGCGGTTTTTAAGATCGCGAACTTACTTGGCTCGATGTCGGCGATACACGCGCCAACTTACTCATACCGTATCGCGATGTCGTCCACTGAAGAAGCTTTGTGTTAT
This sequence comes from Acleris sparsana, assembly GCA_923062465.1. NCBI lineage: Eukaryota > Metazoa > Arthropoda > Insecta > Lepidoptera > Tortricidae > Acleris > Acleris sparsana. The sequence continues at coordinate 42,770,982 of OV281285.1, read as the reverse complement.
TTAGGAATTATATCGTATTACATTTCAAAAACTAAAAACAATAGACGAAGGCGAAAAGTGTGGGTTAAGAACTGGCTTACAAAAAGAGAGCGTTTATCACATGTGAATTTAGTAAGAGAGTTACGTGAAGAGAAGGAAGATTTCCAGAATTATTTCAGAATGCCTGAGCCTGTGTATGAAGAACTTTTGTGTTTAGTCACACCAATTATAGCTAAACAGGATACTTGCATGAGAGAAGCTATTTCACCGCATGAACGTTTAAGTGCAACATTACGATTTTTGATAACTGGTGGAACATATACAGATGTAATGTATTCGTCAGCGATATCAAGACAGTCATTGGGGTACATAATTCCTGAGACATGTGACGCAATCTACTCTGCACTGAAAACATATTTGAAGGTATGTATCATTTATTACATACTTTATAAATAAAATAACTCAGTACAAATAATCAGACGTTATTTTGCAATGGCACATTAACATTAATGCTTAACAAATAAATTTACTCTTGAACATATACAAATGTAACGTACTATTTTATTTATTTTTAGTGATTATTATTAAACGCGTCTCTATTATTATTAAAGTTTAAATATTCAACCAGGGTGTCCGGGATAGTAATAGTTTGCGAATCTTGTGTCAAGTTAAATGCTTGAGTTTCTTGCAGCTGGACTGGAACAGCTGGCATGTGTATCAATGGTCTTTGGGGTACCTGGACTGGAACTGGATTATGTATACTTGTATTGAATGTTAATTTTTCAAACCGTCCCAAAAAAATAACTTCATTGATGAGCTTTTCAGCTATGCCTTGTTGAATAGCAGTCATGTTGCGGAGTTTAATTGCGACATTTTTTCCTATAGCATCATATTCATCATCTGGGTTTTGTAATCTTTTACCTATTAACGATATTGTGTCTTCAATGGCGGCATTGCCGTGTCGCTTACGACGTGCAGATGAAGCAGCAGATGTTGCAGGTGTCGCGGGTGATGACACGTTGCAAATGGTACTCTGTAAATAAAAATGATATCATTTATACTGAATTATGGGTCTTTTTGTTACAGTTCCCGAGTTCAGAAGAAGAATGGCTAGCAATTGCTGAAGAGTTTGAGCGTACATGGCAATTTCCAAATTGTTTAGGAGCCGTCGATGGGAAACATGTAGCTATAGTCCCTCCTGCCGGAGCCGGCTCACTTTTTTTTAATTATAAAGGGTATCACAGTATTGTACTTATGGGAATTGCAAATGCAAATTATGAATTTATTTATGTAGATATTGGAACAAATGGACGTATTTCTGATGGAGGTGTATTACAAAAAATTACATTCTTTCAAAGATTGAATTCCAAGCGCTTAAATCTTCCTAGCCCCAGAAAACCAAGCGGACATTCAGAAGAATTGCCTTATGTATTTAGTGGCGACGAGGCTTTTGCTTTGAGGACAGATTTTATGAAACCGTACCCACAAAGGCAATCACAGGCTAGCTCAAGTAAGAGGATATACAATTTTATAGAGTATGCAGGGCTAGAAGAATTATAGAAAATGTTTTTGGAATTCTGGTGGCAAGATTCCACATTTTTCGATCGCCTATAAATACCAGTGTGCACAATATTAACAAAATAGTTTTGGCATGTTGTGTATTGCACAATTTTTTAAGGAAAAAAGTAAGACAAGTTTACAGTCCACATCAGCACTTTGATAGTGAAAATCACGAAAATGGAACTATTGAATTGGGGCTGAGACCGCAAAATGGAGAATTACAGTCACTACAACAAACACATCGTCGTAACCCCACTCAAAATGCAAAAAATATCAGAGAAAAGTAAGAAACCTACTTTAATACTAGTGGTTCAGTGTCATGGCAACAATGAATGATATAATAATAGTATTTTTACCTGGGTATCATTTTCACTATGTTCAGCATCAAATGTATTTTCATTATCATTAGCTGTCTCCTGTTCGCTGCTGTCTATATTGTCAGTTGATTGTTCACCTGTAATTAAATAAAAACCCTCTAAATTAACTTTTGGTTTTAATGTTCAACATCACAATGTCATTATTGTAATGAAACAAAGTGCTATAATAGGTACTCTATTTTAGGTACCTACCTAATTTAGGCACAGGCATAACAAAGAATACGCACGTATAATATAATAGTGTATAGAGAAATTCTTTAATAAATAATTAAACTTACCTTGGCCTTGATCTTTGAGAAATTCAAGCTGACTGTAATACCATAATTTTGGCACGTATACCTGGTCAGTTCCTGAACCTGTCTTCTTGCTATCTTGCACTTTTTTATGTTCTTTTCGGAACCCAGCCCTTAATGAATTAATTTTTTTCTTGACGTTCTCAATCGTAGCATCTCTTTCTACCTTCCGTATAATTTCTAATAAATTATTGTATGCTTGAAGCTTCAAATTTTTGTCTTTGTAGTCGTTGCTTGTAATTTTCCAAAGACAAGGGTTATTTCGGAAAGCTTCTATAAATTCGGTTAGCAGTTCATGCGAATAAGTTCGAAAATCACACATTTTGAGAAATTTCTGAATTAAAATTAACAAAAATTGCAATTTAAACAAGCGTACGCGTCCACGGACTGGCGAAACAAAATGGCGGCTCGCGGCTCGCAGTGCTGCCACACGTACAGCTTTAAATGGAAGTTTTTTTCCGAACCCATCCTTTTTCTTCCAGTTTTCAATGTTGTCTACATCCCTTTTTTCGTGCACCATTTTCAATATTACTACAGAAATATTTTGGGCTAAAATTATTTTACCGAAACGGTTATTTAAATGTGAAGCAATACGGCAATAACTCTTGACTATGACTTTGGGTAGCTTTTTATTATCCAGTATGTGATCAATAAGTCTGTTTTTTTCAGAATCCCATATACCGCTTCTAAATCTCAACGTACCTACTTAAATTACTATTCGAGAGTTCTTTTTTTATGGCTATCAGAAGTTACCCGAGCACTTAGGCCACCTGACCTGATGGTAAGTGGGATCTGAGACCCAAAAGACATTAGAAATCTCAAGACTAAAATCTCAAACCTCCCTCCCTCAAAGTCCTAAGACTTCAAATCCATTGCCTACCCTGAGGACTAAGATGTTAGTAGTTTCACCGGTTGTCTTAGCCCCACACCGGAACACAGCAATGCGAACACTGCTGCTTGACGGTGGGATATTGGATACGATGGTGGTAGTGATCCAGACGGACCCTGCACAAAGTCCTACCACCACTACAGCCACTAGTTTTTTATTTTATTTGTTTAGATTTGCCTTTCATGGGAGGCATAATTACTTTATAACTATTTGATTCTAAATATTCGACCACATCACGGAACCCTCTGCCGACGGCAAATATGTCTCCAGGCTAGCCGCATCAGTTTAATTAAACTGCAAAAGGCAAACTACGCTAAAAACCCATTAAGCGGCCTTAAATCTCGTTTCTTTAAATGCGGCTACTATGATTATCCTTGAACCATGACAAAAAATTGTGTTTTTTACAAGTTTTTAAATCCAATTTGTCTAAAAATACTTGAACTACTAATATTTTGTGGTTGCATATAAAACATATGAAAGATATGTCGCAAAGGAACTATGTAATAATAATAACTCACACATTGCACAAAATGGATGATTCAAAACAATGACACGCCTCGTGTTTCTAAAGTCTCACCCTATTTTACGGTAGGTACGAGGGGCACCGAAATGACCGGGAATAGAGTACCTTTTTAAAATTAAAACCTTTTTTATCATTTGCGTACTGGCCACTAACAATCACGATGCCGTTTTAACAATTTAAAAAAATAACGTAATATTTTTTTAATTCCACTTTCAAGTTGGCAAGTCGGTGAACAAAATGGAGCTCACGCGTGAAAAGTTTCGTCCAATTATTTATCACAACTTTCGTCGAGGCTTATCTCCAGATGAGTGTCTCAATGAGCTTGTTTCTATATATAAAATTGAAGCACCTAGTCAAACGACAATATATCGTTGGTATGCAGAGTTTCGGCGGGGTCGTGCCTCTCTCAGCACCGTACCTTCAACAGGTCGGCCGAAAACAGCGGTGTCACCTGAAAACATCGCGGCTGTGGAAAAAATACTCAAAGAAGACAGACATGTGACATACGAGCAGATTCGGGCAACCATAAGCATTGGAATGACTGCAATCCATACTATTTTACATAGTGAGTTGGGTGTCAGAAAATTGATTTCCCGATGGGTACCCCATAACTTGTCAGAAGAGCAAAAGGCGGTTCGTGTTGATTGATGCCGATCTACTCTGAAACGCTATAATGGAGGAAAGTCAAAAGCTGTTTATAATATTGTCTCAGGTGACGAAACCTGGATTTATTCCTATGAGCCTGAAAGAAAGCACCAGTCGGCAGTTTGGGTCTTTGATGGCGAAGTGAAACCAACGAAAGTTGTGCGTTCCCGCAGCGTGTCGAAGAAGATGGTTGCTTCGTTCGTCTCAAAAAAAGGACATATTGCCACAATTCCTTTACAAGAACAAAGAACGGTTACCGCTGATTGGTATATCACAGTTTGTTTGCCAGATATGCTGGCCGATCTTCGCCGAGGGAACCCGACACGCCGCGTCATCTTACACCACGATAATGCGAGCTCCCACACCGCCCATACAACTAAACAGTTTTTGAACGAAGAAAACGTTGAGTTGATGTCCCATCCTCCATACAGCCCTGACCTAAGTCCAAATGATTTTTTTACGTTCCCTTGAATTAAAGATTTATTGCGTGGTCAGCGGTTTGAAAACCCAGAAGCCGCCGTAGAAGCCTATAATTCGGCCATTCTGGCAATGTCTAGTTCAAACTGGAATAACTGTTTCAATGACTGGTTTAAAAGAATGCAAAAGTGCATCAATTGCAACGGAGAATACTTCGAAAAACAATAAAACATAATTTATATATACAGTGTACATAGTTTTTTAAATTCCCGATCATTTCGGTTTGCCCCTCGTACGAGAGGCGGTTCAATAAAAAGTGATAATGAGATGCAAACTCTTTAAATATTAGGAAATTAAATACTAGCTGGTAAAGCTAATCTATCTAGCTGAGTGCTATAAAAAAAAAAGTAAGTGTCTTTTCTTTAAAAAAATATACGGCATTTTCTTTGCAATGCTATTGAGTACGTTAGTAAAAATGGAGAAAATTTAAGTGCGCGCCGTTAAAAAATAATTGTGTTTTAATTTTTATTCTACGGACCATACCAAGTATGTACATTTAGATTCGCGGGACACTAGGGTCTAATTTTCCTCCGTCTTCGACAGTCGCAAGTTGATGCGCCGAATTTAGACGTGGAAGAACATCGACCATGGACGACCCCCGCTCCGGACTCCCTACTACAGCAGAAATTGAAGAAATTGTGAATAAAGTAGAAAACTTAGTTTTGGCGGATCGTCGTGTCACGGTTCGCTTTATTGCTGAAAATGTAAAGATTTCAACGGGGAGTGTGCATAATAATTTACATGAACGCTTGGGTATGAAAAAGGTTTCTGCGCTGGTTAGGTACCAAGAATGCTTACTGACACGCAAAAACAAACTAGAGTCGAGATTTGTCAAGAAGCTTTGTACCTACTTCCGAGATTAAAAGAATACCTGAGAGGCCAGAAATTTCAAGACAACGACGCAGTAGTCGCTGCAGTACAGGACTGTTTTGTACTCAAGTAGAGACTTTTAAAAAAATGGAATTTTCAGTTTAGAAAAAAGATATTCTAAGTGTGATATGCAAAAGGTGACTATGTCGAAACATAAAATGACATTTAATAAAAGTTGTTTATTATAACATACTATTCTCACTTATTATTGAACGCCCCTTGTACATTGCTATTGCTACGTTGCTGAGTAATAGTTAAAGGTAGATGCCAAATTTTAGAATCACAAATTATAGCTCAAAGGAGCCAATGGTGTTACGGTTCACCATTGGCTCCTTTGAGCTATAATTTGTGATTACCAGTATCATTAAAACCTAAACTCCGAAACGTATTTAATAAACGCATTGCAAAGTTAAAAACATATTCTATTTAGACCGGTATAAAACGGACTTTCCCATCCTGGAGACTTATTATGAATACGTTTATCTTATGACAAAATTTGGATGAAGCATCCATCACTTTGTCACACCTACATAAGTACGAGAGTGGATGCTTTATGAACATTTTGTCACGTGATGAACACAACCACCCTAGACCCGCAGGATGTTTCAACAAACGCCAAATGGTTCGAAAATGTATACGATCTACACGTCGGTCATTTATAAATAGAAATTATCCCAACATCATTATGTTATAGTCAGTGTCAAAATAACCGGATTTATGGTGTGTTTTTGTGGACAGGGACGGCATCAATGCGACTCCTTCGTGTCGATTTGGAGAGCCTGACGAAAGGTAAGGTGCCAATTTGCTTTTTGGACACTTTAGCACTGGTCTATCAGAATCTCATGAAAAAAAGAGAAATTCAAATTTAAGGCTAGCAAAATCGGGGTAATATGCGCATTATAGAATGGTGTTCACTCTTCGGCTATGCTAAAGTTGACATTCTGATACCGTTAACGATATAAATATTAGCAGTTTATAGGACGCGGGTGGCTGGGTAGGTTGAGTATTAATTAAAGTTGCACAACCAATATGTTACTCCGTAGAATCCACTGGTTCTTAAGTAACAAAATCTCTTCTTGCAATGTAATTAAAAAAGGCTTTTGATTTCGAATAATGACAAATCAGAATTACTAACACAAAACAATGACCTACATTGAAATCTATTTTATTTTAAGTACAAATTAGTAGATGTGTTCTTATCTTATTAAATACTAAATTTCCGCCGACTTCGACTTCGTCTGCGGAGAGTCAAAAGTTCTGTTAAAATTACAAATATGAAAACTTGTGATACGCGAGTAATTCACATATTACGTTCACATCCAAATTCTAAGTGTGTTTTTAACTTGGAAATTGGTTACGACTTATATTGATTCTTATAAAGTATAACTGTTAATTATTCAAACTATTATTCCATACAAATAAAGAGTGGTACTCGATAGACTGTACAAATTGCCACATTGCCATTGGTTATTTTTTTCAGATTCTTAAACTTTTTAATAAAGTTTGAAGAGTACAATTACTTGTGACGGTGTACCTTTTGATCTAATAGCCCAAAATAGATAAAACAAAATACATTGTATTGATATTAGAGTTATAATAATTGATATTTATCTAACAGACAAAAATGCATGGCCTTAACCCGAAACCTATTCAATAATAATTTGTTCAAATGCAAAAGTACTTTATCTTGTCCAGGGAACACCGTTGATGTAGGAAAACATATCGAAACTTTTATTTGGTCGTCTTGCACCGTCTTATATACACAATAGGTGATTTTTTTCTTTTCTCTTTCTTTCTTTTCTCTTTTTTCTCTCTCTTCCAAGATTTTTGGCATTTCCTGCTGAACTGCACATGTTATTTGATATTATATTTAATTTAATATTAATAGCTTTTTATAATGCTTAGACAAAGTAGTACCATTATAATATGAAATATGTTTAAAAAATGACCGAAAAACACATAACGTAAAAAAAGAAAGCGTAGAAGTATATGGCAAATGCACAAAGCACGATTAATGAAAACGCCGATGTCTGAGAGTTCCTTTGACTGCTGAGTTTCTTGCGGCGTTTATTCTAAGCAGGGGCTCCTCTTGGGAAGCGCTGGTAAATTCTTGACGTATAAAAGTGACCGTGCGGCCTACTTACTGAATAAATGACTTTAATCTTTAACTTTTATTAATATTAGACCAATTTAAAAAAAACTGAGTAACTGCTTTTTTTGTGGAAAATTACTGCAAGAGCGTTATTTTATTTAAAAAAAAAACTAGATTTTTCGTATATTCTTCAGGTAATTACAACTTATTTTGTTTAATATTAGTCCTCGTTTAATTTTAGATCTAAAAACGTTAAAAAAATCCGCTGACATTCATATTCATATTCATATTCATATTAATTTATTTGCATAACCATGGTATTACAAGGTGGTCTTAAAAAATAAAAGTACATGATATTGATATACGAGGGTCATGCCAAAATAAATTAGATACTCCATGCTCATTTGTTTGATACTGGCCAGTTATACACCATAGTGAAGGCTGATTATATAGCTAAATAAATTCGACGCTGGCGAGAAGAAAACTGTGTATGATATACTGACAGGTGACGAAACATGGCTGTATAACTACGATCCCGAAACAAAGCGGCAGTCAACGGTATGGTGCTTCGAAGATGAACCGACTCCAACAAAATGTCGCCGACCACGAAGCACACAGAAACAAATGGTTGCCTCATTTTTCTGCAAGACAATGCATATTGCGACTGTGGTGCTAGAGGCTCAAAGAACTGTCAACTCAGAATGGTATGTGACAGTTTGTGCTCCACAAGTGTTGTCAGCTTGGTGTGACAAGCGGCCAAAGTCAGGAACCCAGCACCTGCTCTGGCACCACGACAACGCCGCCCCGCACACTTCTGCCCGAACACTCGACTATTTTAGTTCGAAAAATGTCACTATACTCCCTCACCCGCCATATTCTCCTGACCTGGTACCCTGTGACCTTTACCTGTTTCCGAAAATCAAAGAAAAATAAAAAGGAAGGCGATTTGAAACCAAAGAAGACTGGTCATTGACATTTTCCTAGTGGTTTAGCCGAATGAAAAAGTGTATACGTGCTCACGGTGAATACTTCGAAAAAATAGATAGCAATAATAAAGAATAAACTTTGTAGTTTTTGAATATCTGTTTTATTTTGGCATGACCCTCGTATGGTACAATATCTGCAATTTTTTGAGCAAACCTTGTTTTATTTATCGAGTACAGCACCACCGTGTATATACAATTTTATTATTTATTTTGTAAATGAAGTAACCGTCCAGCAGGCTATCATGTCATTCTCTAATAGTTCAGCCGGCGGCTAAGACGGACTTTCACCACAACATCTCAAAGATTTGACCACTTCGTCTTTAGGGGATGCGGGAAAGGCTTTGCTACGGAATGTCACTGCTCTGATTACTCTTATGTTATCAGGTCGCGTGAATTTCGAGATTGTCCCGCTTCTCTATGGCATCTAAAATGCTATTAATTCGGTAAATCATGGTGCCCTTTTAGCTGCTGTCTAAAAAGAAGTTAAAGGTTCATGCAGCTATTTGTGACAATTTTATGGGGCACCATCAAAATTACTTTTCGGTGACAAAATCATATCTTCCGCTCGGGCCCGTAATATTTAACTTAGTCTAGTCATTCATCCAATTATTTCAGATCTCTTCTAAATTTAATGTGTGGTACCTTGATGACGGTTCCCTTGCCGGGGACGCGTCAACTGCACTACAAAACCTGCAAACGATCATCGGTAAATTTTCTAATATAGGCCTCTCATTAAACTTTACTAAGGGCGAAATTTATATATCTGACCACATTTTTTTTTGATGTAGTCACTAATTTTGATGCAGCTTTCACCTAACATTTCGTTCCATTCAAATTCATCTTTAACACTTTTAGGTTCACCGATTTTTGACGAAGCAATCAATCAATAAAATATAAATTAAATCTGTTTAAAAATACTTCTAACCTTTTGTTCAAATTAAAACCAATATGGCGCTTTTTATTATTCGATTTTGTCTTTTCACTCCAAAGTTCAAGTATTTGTTATGGAGTTGTCCAAATTGGAAATTTCCAGACATCATTATATTCCCAGGTCTTCACTTTCCCGATTTTGCAAATGCCCCATTTTTCACATTTCCAGATCATCACTTTTCCATTTTTTCACATTTTCAGATCATCATATAGCCAAATTTTCACATGCTAAGTTCTCCACATGCCAAATTCTTGACATGCTCAGCTCTTTACATACCCAATTCTTCACATTTTCAAATTGCCACATTTTTTGTTTTACGCAGTCCCAATTTTTAAAATGTCCAGTTCCTCAATTTCCCAATTCTTCAACACCCCAACAAATGACAAGTATAGTCTCGACAAATGGCAAAATGACTACGTTCATTTTAACGAACGTGTATATTATTGTGATAATTATATACTTATTCGCTAGATTTATATGGTATCAATATTTTGTGTCACCTAAGTTTAGATAAAATGTATATGAAGTGAATCAGTATGGCAAACTCAATTAAATTGTTTGATATCACCTGCGTTGAGTAACATACCGCGTTATACTGAACTTCTTGTTAAATTCGTACTGACCAAGTAAAATTTCAAGTGCTATCTTATCGTTTTAGGATTGTCATTGTTGTCAACTGTATGCGGTGTAAGTAGGTAACGTGATTTATGTAATTCCAGGAAATGTTTTATAACAAACGATAAGATATCTAACTGTGTATTTATTGAAATTGAGAAAGGAAATAAGGTCTTTGTAAAAGGTGGATACAAATATTACTATCACAGAAAGTACGATTCGGGTAGTACAAACAGGGCATGCTCAAATTTACCCGACTGTAATGCTAGAGCATTACGCCAGAATCAAAATGGAACGTTACGCGTGAAGGAAAACATTTGTGTTTACCAGTCTAAATCGAAAAGAGAAATAGAAAAATGTCTTCACGCATGCAAATTAAAAGTACAAATATCTTTGGCCCCACTACAACATATCTATGAAGACGAAATTAGTAAATTAAAAGAAGAGGGGTCTAGTTGTGATATTTACCGTGCAAAAATTCCCTTTGCAGAGCGAGATATCGCTATCTGGGGATGACTAAAGTTACATTTCAAAATATAGATGTTGAATTACCACATCTGTACTTTTAACATAAGTTGTTACTCTCCGCAGAGGAGGTCACGGGCGGAAAGCTAGTATATATAGATATATAGAAATATAGATATATGTTTTCATCTTTGGACCTGGGGTCATAAGGGTCACGGTTTTGGAGCTCAGATTTTTTAAATGTTGTTTCTCAAATTTTCCGAAATTTCGCCTTTAAACGTTCGTAACTTTTTTATGAATGCATGTAAAAATAAGGTATTTTATACTTGTTAATACTTGTTTGTTCAAATAATTAGAGTTTTTATTCTAATTAATAGTGTCAAAGGGACATACGATGTAATTTATTTCACAAAATTACTCATGTGTGAAAACAAAATGAGAAATTCAATTATTAAAAATTAATACAATGATTAGGTTAATGTTCCCTTCGTGAGCAACTGAACCCACACACGACTCATCCCGCGGGCTCAGTTGACCGCTACTGTTTATGTTGAGGGTGACTCGGACCACTCGGTCAACTCAGACCACGGGGTCAATTAACCACATCTACCGCTATAGGGTCAACTCAGCCCGCGGGCTCAATTAACCACATCTACCGCTATAGGGTCAACTCAGCCCGCGGGCTCAATTAACCACTATCTACCGCTATAGGGTCAACTCAGCCCATTAGAAAACATTTGAAAGACCAGCCTGTACTCGTACAGTCAAGTATATAAATATAGTGGTACAAAGACAAATAAAAAACAATAAATGTCCCAATTCTGAAATAAGAACTTCGTAACATATTTGTCAACTCATTCGATACATATTTTTGCACTTGACCGTGCAAGTGTGCATCTTTTTGCATTTTATTATCACACACCAGAGTTTTATTCATGTAGCCAGATATTTTATAGTCAAAATATATTTGTCCACCTTCACTTTCTCAAACTGTGAGTTTTACGCCAAACTTTACAAGTAAACGTAAATGCATGTGTGTGTTATATTATAAATAATTATATTACTTACTATATGGAAAGAGATTGCATAACATTCGTAATTGCTGGCTGGCTTACACTTGCTTCATAACAAGTTATTATTTGTCGTTGTCTTTGAAATGAAATTGAATTTTCATGAAATCAAATCAAAAGTGTAATTATACATTTCGATAAATTTTAAACACCGAAAATGTATCCATAAAGCCAAGTGCATCCGCGTCTTCCACTTCCGATGCCGTTAATTTCATAACGTCACAACATGGAGGGCGTATAATGCTAGTCGGATCAACGATACCGCGTCAAGAGGAAAATAAATCAGATGAATCAACTTTATGGAGATGCGTAAAGTGCAAATGTTCACGAGACAGGACACAACCACGCTCCTGATTTTCCTGATAACAATATTAAAAAACATATGGACAGCCTGGACAAACAAGTGCTCGAAGACATAACTACGACCATCTCACAAATATATCATAAAATAAAATTAAAATATCATAAAATTAAAGACGAATTCGAAAATATTAAAAAAAATATATATCTTAAACGCTACAAATCTTTAGGGATAAAAAAATGCACTTTTAAAAACGCAGTTGACGTACCTAGTTATACCACCAAAATTTTCGTATCTTTGAAAATACCAATATTCTTTTGCTGTTGTACGTGTAGTCAGCGAAACACGTACAACAGCAAAAGAATATTGGTATTTTCATGTAATAAGCTTCGAATTTATTACCGTAATGCAATTAATTTTACATTGATGGCACATTTAAGTCGTGACAAACTAACTTTTACCAACTGGTAACAATCCACGCTGATCTCGGAAGTGATCGAGAAAATGTAAAAGTTGTGCCAGTGTTGGTATACATTGAATGAGCAGGCCTATGAATTTGAACTGGACAACAATAACATTGTTGGTCTGTTCCATTGGGCAAGTTAACCAATCACATCGGTCCGCTGATCTCTGATTCGACCAATCAGAACACGACTTGTGCTGCATATAAATTTAAACAAGCCAATGAAAAGTCGTTTTATTTTTTAATAATCTTCATCCCTTCACGGATAGACAAAACAATCAGATATCATACAGCCATAAATGTTTGTTTTTAAGTATCTGAAATATAGTTCTGTCAGATTCGTTAGTCTACGGGAAACTGTGTTGGTTCCAACCGAGAATAGCACCACTCCATCTCTTCCCGTGGGTGTCGTAAGAGGCGACTAAGCGATAAACCGGAGGATGGGCAGCAACGTCCTCCGCGGACTACATAACTGTGGTCGCTAACCCGCCCGCCAAGCGTGGCGACTACGGTATTTTCCCTCCAACGGTATGAATGTACAAAAACAGGCTAGACCCCTAGTCCCCGGCGGCCCCGCTATTCCTGGCTACGGTAGCGGCCATGGTAACGGCGGGGCGGGGGGTGCTTTAGGTAATCTCCAACAGAGACCCGGCTACCAGAAACGACGACCTTTGGCCCTAGCAACAGACAACTGCCGAACATTGCGGACCGACGATAAGGAGCTGGAACTGGAGGAGGAATTGAGCAGGTTACGATGGGGAATCATAAGGTGGTCAAGGCGGTAACTTGCTCTATTTCCGGGAGAGCGACCACCAGTCCCAGGGAGGTGTCGGGTTTATCGTGCGCACGTCTCTCGTGAACAATGTGGTGAAGATCGAGAGTGTGTCGATCGAGAGAGCAGGGTAGCGTTCTTGTACTCAGAATGACCCAACGATATTTGTTGGTCATACAGGTATATGCTCCGACCGCGACACACTCCGACGATGAGGTGGAGGCTATCTATGAGGATGTTTTCAGAGCCATGCATAGCTCCAAAACTGACTTCACGGTTGTTATGGGTGACATCAACGCAAACGATACGGTGAAGAGCAGGGAGTGGGGAATTTTGGAGTGGGGCTTAGGAATGACCAGGGCCACCTACTGGCCAGTTTTATGGAGAAGGAGGGACTCTATATGATGAACTCCTTCTTCAGAAATGTGAGAATAGGCACTGGACCTGGATGAGCCCTGATGGTGTAAAGAGGAATGAGATAGACTTTATCATGTCGACGAAAAAGCACATATTCAATCATGTCTCCGTGATCAGTGCGGTTAAGACCGGGAGTGATCACCGTATGGTACGAGGCTCATTGATAATCCAGTTCAAGCTTGAAAGGTCTCGACTGATGAAGTCTACGCTCCGCCCGGCACCCGCTCAGCTCCAAAACCCCGAGAGCTTTCAGCTCGAACTTCAAAATCGTTTCGAGTGCTTTGGTAGCGACGTGGACGATTACAACGACGGGTTTTTGGAAGCTGTCTAAACGGTCGGGTCTAAGTTCTTCAAGATCCGCCGTAAAAAAACCAGCAAGCTCTCGGACTCCACGCTTAGGCTCATGGAGGTGAGGCGCGAGATGATGCTGCAATCCTCTGGTTACGCTTGTCGTTATCGGCAGCTCAACAGACAGATCTCGAAGTCTCTAAAACGTGAAATACGCCGATTCAATACTAAAAGTATTGAAGAGGCTATTGAGCGTAACAGGGGCTCTAAGGTGTTTGCCTGTCTGTAACCTGTCTGTTGGCCAAAGCCAATTGATGAAGCTGAAGACTAACGACGGCAGAGTCATTTCATCCAAACCTGAGCTATTGGCGGAAGTTGAGAAGTTTTATGGACAGCTGTACACGACAACCCAAAAACCGTCGGAAATCTAGCTGAAGATCCGAGGGCTAGATTAACCCGACACTATACCGAAAATCTCCACGACTTAAGCCTGTACGCGATTAGTATGGCCCTCAAACAGCTTAAGAATGGCAAAGCCCCAGGTGAGGATGGAATTACAGCCGAACTCCTGAAGGCGGGTGGCAAACCCATCCTTAGGGGCCTTCAGACGCTGTTCAGCTCCGTCCTCCACGAAGGTAGAACGCCAAAAGCATGAAACAGAGGTGTGGTGGTTCTCTTCTTCAAGAAAGGAGATAAAACTTTGCTGAAGAATTATAGACCCATCTCACTTCTGAGCCATGTTTACAAGCTGTTTTCGATGGTCATCACAGATCGTCTCGCGCGCATATTTGACGATTTTCAGCCTCCAGACAAGCTGGTTTCCAAAAAGACTATAGTACCATACACCACATACATGCGTTGCGGCAGGTTATACAGAAGACTGAAGAGTATAACCTCCCCCTTTGCCTTGTGGACCGAGAAATCGTTCGATTCGATCGAGACATGGGGTGTGCTGCCGTCTCTCAAGCGGTGCCAAGTTCACTACCGATATATCGAATACACTTCAGTGTCTGTACGAAAACGCTACTATGTCCGTCCGACTACAGGACCAGAGCACGAAGCCTACTCCTCTGCAGCGGAGAGTCAGACGAGGAGATGTGATCTCTCCGAAGCTGTTCACCGCTGCATTGGAGGAGGCTTTTAAGGTTCTGGACTGGAAAGGACGAGGCATCAACATAAACGGTGAGTACATCACTCACCTTCGATTCGCTGACGATATCGTAGTCATGGCTGAGACCATGGAGGACCTCAGTGCAATGTTCACTAACCTCAGTAGAGCTTCCGACCGAGTTCGCTTAAGAATGAACATGGACAAGATAAAAGTCATGTCCAATGTCCACGTCGCGCCAACTCCCGAGATAGTCGGAGGATCTGCGCTCGAAGTTGTTGACGACTACATTTACCTGGGACAATCGGTCCATTTAGGTAGATCCAACTTTGAGAAAGAGATCACTCGTCGTATCCGACTCGGCTAGACAGCGTTCGGGAAGAATCGCAGCACCTTTTCGTTCAAATTACCGCAATGTTTGAAGTCAAAAGTCTTGTGTTGCTAGTGATGACTTACAGATCTGAGACGTGGGCGCTAACAATGGGCCTCATAAGGAAGCCAAAGTCACTTAGAGGGCTATGGAGAGGGCTATGCTCGGGGTTTTTCTGCGTGATAGAATCATAAATGATGATATTCGCAGTAGAACTAAGGTTACCGACATAGCCCGAAGAATAGCTAAACTGAAGTGGCAGTGGGCACATTGCTCGCAGGACTGATGACCGATAGGGTCAGAAGATTCTGGAGTGGCGTCCGCGGAATTGGAAGACAAGCTGTAGGTAGGCCTCCAACAAGATGGAATGACGACCTCGTCAAGATCGCGGGACCGCGGTGGATGCGAAAAGCACAAGACCGGTCTGAGTGGAAAGTCTTGGGGGAGGCCTATGTCCAGCAGTGGACGTTTTCGGCTGACGGCCATGGCGTTAGTCCATTAAGAACGGTATAGTTAAAGAAACAAATTGCGGAAGAGCGTCCTTTTTTTTCTGTGTTGTGTTTTCGATGCAATAATTTTCGGTGATAAGACTGGTAAGTTTAAAAAAAAAATCCTCGCAGTAGTCGTGAAAAGCACTGTGTTAAGCCTCAGCCGAAAGTGCCATAGATACTTACTTTGTAACCTCTACAACAATGTACTATTTTTTAAAGATTAAATGTGATGGCCATATTTTTACCCCGGCCTCCCTGACTAGCCGCGCATTTCTTATTGCCTCCCGGACTAGAAATGATTAGAAATACTTAAACACGGAACATAAGTGATGAAGAATAAAGCTTAATAATTTTTTTTTGGATTAACTTCATAACTCCCTCCACTAGACATGACGGTGCAGTAGCGATACGCTAATTGGAGTACCTACCTACAGGGTTGGGCAGATTAAGTGTCCTAGTTAAAAAGAGTCATAAAATTAAAACAAGATAGAAAATTTTAAAATGAATCACGTTTTTAGAGTTCCGTAGCCAAATGGCAAAAAACGGAACCCTTATAGATTCGTCATGTCTGTCCGTCCGTCTGTCCGTCCGTATGTCACAGCCACTTTATTCCGTAACTATAAGAGCTATACTATGGAAACTTTGTAAGTAGATGTATTCGGTGAACCGCATTAAGATTTTCATACAAAAATAGAAAAAAAAACAATAAATTTTTGGGGTTCCCCATACTTAGAACTGAAACTCAATTATTATTTTTTCATCAAACCCATACGTGTGGGGTATTTATGGATAGGTCTTCAAAAATGATATTGACGTTTCTAATTATTATTTTTTCTTAACTGAATGCGAGAGACGCTTCCAAAGTGGAAAAATGTGTGCCCCCCCCCCGTAACTTCTTAAATAAGGGAATGATAAATGTAAAAATAATATACAGGGCGTCCCACGGCTATGCCACATGGAAGGAAAGTACCTTAAATATTGTAGATGGAACATTTTACTGAAAGAAGACATTATTTGAATTTAAAAAAACAATTTAAACTGCATTCATAGATATTTAAGTAATTACATGGTTGAACCGGGAATCGAACCCGTTACACGAGAAAAATAATTACCCTGTAGCTTTATCATACCGATCGAAAGGCTTCATCATAAGGATTATTTTTTGTAAAATAAAATAGTGTCAGAAATAAAAGGAAGACCATGAGTTTTAACATTTGATGCGAACATTTGATGCTGACATTGCCGTAAGGACATACAACTGACATTATGATAAATACCTATTACTAATAAATGTACTCACTTGAGAAGTACGCATCATTTCCCTATTATAATTTAAGTGCATGATAAAATGATAAAGAGATACGTAATTAATAGGTACCGGTGCGACTTTGTATTCAACAGGAAGGGACTCATTTTGAGCATTTGATAAATTGATTAATTTTGTATTAAAAATGTTAAAATTCATGGTCTTCCTTTTATTTCTGACACTATGTTATTTAACAAAAAATAATCCTTATGATGAAGCCTTTCGATCGGTATGATAAAGCTATAGGGTAATTATTTTTCTCGTGTAACGGGTTCGATTCCCGGTTCAACCGTGTAATTATTTAAATATCTATGAATGCAGTTTAAATTGTTCCATCTACAATATTTAAGGTACTTTCCTTCCATGTGGCATGGCCGTGGGACGCCCTGTATGATGTACTATCGAACCAACGGAACCCTGACCCACCATAGAACCTTGTCACAGTGATTGACGTTAGGACTGTCATACGAAGCTATACGACAATCGTACGTCAATCATTGTGACAAGGTTCCATGGTGGGTCAGGGTTCCGTTGGTTCGATAGTACATTACCATGCAGACTTTCACCGAAAATTGGTTTGAACGAGATCTAATAATTAGTTTTTTTTTTAATACGTTATAAATCGTAAACCGCATTTTACCTTTCATTCAATCAACTCCAATATAATAAAGAATAAAGAAAAACATTTATTTAGATGTATAGTGGTACGGAACCCTACGTGCGCGAGTCCGACTCGCACTTGGCCGGTTTTTATTTTTAGGGTACTCTATACTTAAAAAAACTAATTCATAAGTTCAAATCGCTCGGCATCAGCTTTAATAACTTGACGCATTCTTCCATAGAATGCATTGCACGCGGCACGCACTACCTCGTCTGGTATTTCATCCCATATCTTGACTAATCCATGCTTGAATGAGTTTAGATTCATGCCCTGTGTGCTCCCAATCTTGCTCAGCATGTAACCCCATATCGAAAAGTCCAAAGCATTCAAATCCGGCAATGATGCAGGCCATTCTTGCCAGGGTATAAAATCTATCAAATTTCTAATACACCAGTCTTGAGTGCGTTTAGCTTTGTGAGATGGGGCACTATCTTATTGGAAGCAGTAATAGTCGTTGCTATATCATTTTTGAGCATTTTCTAGCAAATGACCCTGTAACACGTTCTGGATGTAATAGTCTTGGTTAATTTTGACACTTCGATCAATAAACAGCAGCGGTAACTTGCCTCTAGGCGATATCGCACCCCATACCATGACCGCTGATGCACTCTGGAACCGTTGTACGGCTAATTTGTACACAGGAATATCCTTCAATGAAGCACCATAGACACGATCGTTTTGTTGGTTGTGACTGTCTTGTAACTGGAACATCTTTTCATCGGAAAAAATAATATCATCGCCGTTGTGCCAAGCTAGCAATACCCTACATTTTTTCACTCTAGTTTTTTTCTGGGCATCTGTTAAGCCATGATTTTTTTTTTGTAGGCCTTTAGCCCAAGATCATATTTTAAAATACGACTCATTGTTCGACGGGATATTTTCATATCTTTAGCAAGTTTGCTTGCACTTCGAGCTGGATTTCGTTTAATACGCTCACGAATATTTTTAATGATGTTTTTGGTGCGAACAGATGGCTTTCTCCCAGGTTTGGACCTGATTTGTGAAGATCCCGTTTCTTTGAATCGCTTGACGGTCCGCGATATAAACCTTATATTGATATTTAAATGTTTTAGCGTCTTCAATATCTCACACGGTCGGTATTTTTTCTAGTACAAATCGCACACGAGCTGGCGTTTCGCGTTCATTGTTGAAAACAATATAAAAACAAATTATATCAAGCTGACGTGTAGAAATCATAAAGAAGGTTAAATTGTCAACAAAAAAAAAACGAAGTGAATAAGATGTTTAGTTATATTTAAGTAAAAAAGCCATACACAACTAGGACACTTAATCTGCCCAACCCCTGTATATTACGTACTAACTCAGTTTACTTTGTATAAATAAACAGAATTTGTATTTGATTGTGATTGTCCTATTTAGAAATTATAAAAAGCAAGCAGCACAGTCAACATCACATTGGTTGAACCTAATACTTACTTCGAGTAATAAGATAAGCGCGCTCTTGAGCGTACGTAACCAACTGATACACGGTATATTTTACCCGAGCAAAGCCGGGTTTTATTTTAGTTAGTAATAAAATTAGTTTTCGAAAAAAATAAATTGATTGGCAAACTTCATTTGACTCCAGCCCGCAAAGCGGCGTGCTAAACGACGAGTTCAGCGCTAGATCGACCTCTTTTTTTCAAGAACCTCGACCTCCTTTTTTTTTATTCAAGATAGTACCAAACCAGGTCAACAAAGCCAAATTGAAGCGTCTAGACCTGGTACTTCTAGCTGTGACCTAAAATTACCCCGGATTGTGATTCCTACGTTCGGAGGAGATTATAATCCGGGGTAATTTGCTTTGTAAATAACCAACCGTTATTCTGTCCTTAGGTGACTTCTTATAATTCGCGTAAGCCTTTTGCACCTTTTCAAACGTGTCGGATTGAAGTAACATTCGCTTTTCGGCATTCTCCATCTTTTACAAATTGTTCTAGTTCCGAAATATTACAAAAGGTTCCAGAACCTCCCACGACAATGTCACTATAACACGTAGGTAGGGTATAATCCCGCGCACTAAAAAGTCCAACTGTTCGTGATAAATTGAAGCCCCGTATGTAAAACGCCCTGCTCCTAAAAGTCACCAAACCACTTTAATAGTTGTATTCATTACACGCTTGTCTTAATTTCGCATATTCTCGTTTTTATTTGCAGTCAAAAACGTTTATACTAAAATCTCCGTATGTAACCGATCCTTAAAGTTATTTCACAGTTATTCACGTTTGTTCACTAATTGTCAACAATAATGTTCACTATTATTCACTTTTTAGTCCGTTTCTACTTGTTTTTTCTCCAAAATTACATCCAAATGCAATATTCTTGAACAATTAAATAGGTCACTCGTTAATGAATCCGGTTCGAAGGACCATATGTACATAGATATAAGGTACACTATTGCTTGCAGGTGGATCAAAAAGAAACTCACGTCTATTCTCAAAGCTTACTTTATTCAGACTACCTTAATGCCTAATATTAAAACGGTGGTAACCATATACATATCTATAAATAGGGATAACAGAAGATGTATGGGATGCCGGCTGATATGCGTAAAATCAAAATATGAGCTAAACAGGCGTTTAAAAAGCCGTGTTTGCCGCAGCTTGAAAATCTCATAAACTTATAGGCCGCTACGGGGCTACGAGCAGACGATATACTTTGTGTACTCGTTCGGCTTCCTCATCTCGCGGTCGCTGGCAGTGTCGCTGATTGCAGCACGCGTGCACTCCGCCAGCCAAAAGCCGAAACATGCGCTTTACTGCGTTCCTTCAGGTGCTTATTGTATTGAGGTAAATTTAAAATATGTCTTTATTATTTTTGCATATTACAACAATGGGAGTACCAGAATTTGCCCGCGACGCATGTATACGGTTCTAGCCTTAACTTACATGCAGTTGCCTCAAGAGACGCAAACAACATCGAGCGACATCAAAATCAAAGGTTATATGGTACTAGAAATAGCGTATTATTGGTCAGTTTCTTATTCTTCAGTTTCACTAATTTGGCAGTTTTTTTGTTAGACTTTTTAGCTAGGTTGCCAATTATCCTTCAGTTTCCTTATTCGCTTCGTTTGTTAGGCTGACAGTTTAGCAAGTTCACTAGTTTCCTAATCCACATTTTTTTTTATATGTTTTTCCTATAATTTGCCAATTTACTTAGGTTCGGTAAGTTACGCTAGGTAGGCAATTTCGTTTCCTCCGCAAGAACTCGACGAAAAGAGCTTTAAGCCGACATAGCAAGAACTGCAAGATAGTTGTCAATTATTGTGCACTATTCTTGCTTCTAACTGCTGCAAATTGAAAGTCGATATTATTTATAGTTTGTTAGACCGACGTATTTGTAAACGTTTACGAGATGCTATTGATACTGTTGATTTTTTTTGAACAAGGCAAGAGTAACGGACGACTCTATTTCCGAGATACGTAAAATAACACCTTAAGTTGCATTAACTGTTTGGCCTATCGCGAGGGTTACTTGGTCCGAGAAAGCAAACGTAAAGAACTACTTCGAGCGCAAATGACGCCGGGGGGGGCTATTCCGACCGCGTCCGATAATACGTCGAAACGTAAACGAATTCGATGTTTATAGCCGGGGCGCGGGTTCTGTAAACGGTGCGCAAGCGGGGCGTTGTGGTCGCGCCATATCGTCACCGACAACTTCACTCCTCGCCACCAGACGAGGTGTCTCCTTCCAACAGAATGGTTAAGCCTCGTACAGACTGCTCGTCGGTCGCAGCGGTATACTCTTTGTACATTGGCGTCTAGGAAAGCTTCTAGTACCTCCGGATCTTGCGCTTCTCCGTTGAAGCGAGCGGTGCCCTTACTAAAGTTTTCAGCCGCAGCGGGCTCGCTCGCGTTTGACACGGGTGTGACTTAAGATGATCGCACGGCCTCGATTAGTTTCCTGTTGACTGCGCCCTGAGACTCAGCGAAAGAGGTCTTGAATGTTGTGACGAACTGTTGCGCGTCGAAGGGCGGTTGCGGGGGCGGCAGATGCGGCACGAGTGGAGCCGGCGGCATCATTGGCCTCGCCGGCGTACTCCTCGTCCGTAAATCTAGTGGTCAACATGCCCTGCGGGCGGCTAGCTGTTACTTGCTTTTTCGGCATCGTCACAAACACTGTCACCACACACACTCTCATGAATTCTGTCTCTGCCCCGAGTTGAGTGCCAGTATAAAGATCGTAGTCATAGTTCACAGGACATTTAATCTTCAGAAATAAACAATAGTACACACGACGTATAAGCATACACGGAAAATTCAAAACAAACGCCTAAACGAAAAATCCAGTGAAGTTGAAAAAAATCTTGATCACAATAGAAACTCAGGATTTCTCATGCCTCGGCAGACTATTCTCATTGGAAAGCTACTAAGAAAATCAAACGACGGCGGATAGTCTTAGTCATAGATAGAACCTCACCACCTCTGAGAAGATTAACAACATTTGGGCGTAAAAGTTTTTTTAACCCCATCCTTACGAAGGACCACAAGAACTTAGAAAGAAAGATAGCGACACTAAAGAACTTCACAAAACAGGAAGTGAGAACTATAATCAAAAATGCTAGCAATAAGAAGTCCCCAGGATATGATTTATCACCGACAAAATTAGAACACTGAAACTGAAACGAAAACGAGACAGTCGAAAGTAGAGAATTAATATTAATATTATTATTTTAACAAATAATTAGAGCCTTGTATATATTTAATATAAGAGTACAGTCAAGGCCATGAATATATCCAAGACAGCAAAAATATCTATATAGGTACCTTTATGCCACTGGCAATAATGTCCGTGTATTCATATATTTGACGCGATGGCTATATAGATATTAATGCCCTAGACTGTACAATCGATTATTTGCATGGATAGATGTCAGACAAAATCCTATGAATTGAAATCGACGACATTTTTGTGCTTATATTATTTATTACTTAGCTATGAGCCTTCTTATTTCAATGAGATCATGCTAGATGGCGCTGTATCACCACAAAATGTGAAAAATATGTTTTTCTACACCGTGTCCAATAAGTTTGGATACAATATGTTTCGCTCTGGTATAAAATACCTAAAGCTCGAAATAAATTGTCCACATTTCATTCATACTTAAAACACGATGAAGCAATTTCGAGAAATAATTGTTACCAAATACCGTAATGGCGAGTGCCCTAGTGACATTTTCAAGGCGATGAAATATCTTGGAAGCAAACGTGATTTTGTTTATAAAACATTAAAACGATTCAAAGAAACCTCCTCAACGGAAGATCGTAGGAGATCGGGTCGGCCGCAATCAGCGAGAACAGATCGGGTAGTCAAAATTGTGAGGGAGCGAATTAGACGTAAAAACCATCGCTCCATTCGAAAACTAGCAGCCGACTTGAATATTTCAAGAGGATCTGACCATAACATTTTGAGACATGATCTCGGGTGTTACGCGTACAAGAAACATAAAGTTCATGGACTTTCCCAGGCGTCTAAGCAGAAGAGGGCCGAGCGATCAAATACGATACTTTCGTGGCACGCTGGGGATGAGTTCGTTTTCTCAGATGAAAAACTGTTTGTTTTAGAGCAATCCCACAATGCTCAAAATGATCGGTTGTGGGCGGCAAAGATGGCAGGAATTCCAGAGAATCAGAAATACGTTCCAAGATTTCAGGGTGCCCCCTCAGTAATGGTTTGGAGAGCAGTGTGTACGCGGGGCAAACTTCCGTTGATATTCATCGATAAAGGTGTTAAAATCAACGCTGAATATTACAAAACCGTAGTACAGGAGAAAGTTGTTGGTCCTAATTTGCAACGCATGTTTGGAGATGATTATTTCATTTTTCAACAGGATGGAGCACCTTCCCATACTGCAAACAGCGTTCAAGCCTGGTGTAAGGCAAATTTAACCGATTTTTTACCGAAGAATGAATGGCCTCCCAGCTCTCCGGATCTCAATTGTTTGGATTTTTTTTGAATGGTCAAATAGGTATGCTATCTAAACTGAATAATTATAAAATATCAAATTTGGACCAATTAAAAAAATATATCGAGCTTATTTGGGATGAAATGCCTATGGAAGCAGTGCGTGCCGCATGTGACGGGTTTGAGAAACTTTTAAGGCTGGTTCGGAAACTTAAAGGCGGAGTAATTCCAAAACATTTATTGTAAATAATTGTTATTTGTTTATTTTTAATATAATATGCTTTTCATGTCATTTGGTATCGTGTAGTTATTTTTATTATATTTCATAATTGTATCCAAATATATTGGACACGGTGTACATCTAAACTTTTCTGCCGAAACAGCTGGCTGCAGCATGTTCCTTTATTATTGTCTTAAAGTTATAAATATAAAGCTCAAAAAAAATAATGCTAACTTTCAAAAACACTAAATTTTGCATGGATTCGAACCCGTAACACAAAGGGTGTAACACTACGCCAGTTTATTTGATACCAGCGTGCACAGTGCGACGAGCTCTCTACAGCGAGGGCCAGCATCACCGCCGGCATACGGTCAAACCCTTGCTTACTGAAGCTCAGAAAGGAGCAACGTTAGCTTTCACCTTGGAGCATTAAGATTTCGACTGGAGTAATGGCGTCTTTACTGACGAAAAAACTTTTAAATCCAGCCATCTCGGACGACTTAGTTTATAGCGGCGAAATAATACCCGCTATGATAGTAATCACATTGTCTAGCTTCCGCTAAAGTTGATGCCATTTTCTTAAGGTTAGGTGCTATGACCGGGACGAAGTTACCGTTTTCCACGATCGCTCGTAAGTCAGTTGCGGCGTCAGCAGGAGTGCGCGTTTCTCTGCCGAATGTAAGGTAGGCTGGTGAATACCCTGTGATAGCAGTTACTGCAGAGTTCATGGCATACCTTACCGCCGCGACGTGGAGTTCCCACAGAGAGTGATCCTTCCCGACGCCGAGAGCCAGTTGGGCCTTGAGGTCCCTGTTCTTTCGCTCTACCGGATTCGCCTCTTGGTAATAAAATGGGGTCAGATTTTGGTCTATGCCTAAGATATAGCAAGCCTGTTGGATGACCTCACTCAAAAACTGTACGCCGTTACCGCAAATGAGGCGACAAGGCGCTCCATATCTGAAAAATACTTCGTTGATAAGAGTTATTGCGCTTTGCAGATGTCACCACTGCTCCTCGAAGGCATATCGACGACAGCAACGCACAGGTTGCAGCTAGCATCTTCAGCGCACACCGGGAGTGACAATGTGTCAACGATGACATTCGCTCGACCTGGTGTATATTCGACACTTAGGTTAAACTCTTGGAAAACTAATGCCCATCGTGCTAATTAGTCACTGGGAAAACGCATGCTCACCAACTAGCGCAAGTGTTGATGGTAGGGCTTAACAGTGACTTGAGCCCCCTCTATATATCCACGAAACTTACTCACGGCCCACATCACGTCTAAGACTTCTCGCTCTGTGGTTGAGTAGTTTTTCTCAGGGGGATTTAGGAGGCATACTCTATTGGCCGCTCATCTGACCCCTCCCCCTGCAAGAGAACTGCACCAAGACAGTACCCACTACTGTCGGTTCTGAGAATGAACGGCATCGTGTCATTAGCTTGGCGCAGAATCGGGGCAGGTACAAGGAGAGTTTTAATATGCTTGATGCATCCTGTTGCTCAGTACAACAGTGCCTGATACTTGCCTTCTTAAGAAGATTTGTAAGCGGTCTTGCGACTTCGGCGTTGTTGGCTATGAAGCGGCGGGACCAACCAGACGTCTGCAAGAAACACTTAAGATGGTTCACGTTTTGTGGGGTGTTCATACCTGGTATGGCAGCGGTCTTGTCTGGATCCACATAAATAGGAATTTGGGTCGATCTAAGAGGGGAAACGAGGACGCGGGGGAGGCCCCGGGACGATCACGTGACCAAGGAATTTGACCGAGTCGCGGCCGAAGCTTGCTTGGTTAACCCTCACCAAGCAAAAAGCCACTTCAAGAATCCAAACATCACGAGACGGTCAATCACAGTCTCCAAATCTGCCAGATGACGCTCCAATGGATCCGGTGACAAGATGATCAAGTCATCCAGGTAAGCCAGGATGGCTACTCCTACTCCTTCAGGTTGGACTGGAATCTATCGGGGTGTACATTTAGCTGGAAATAGCCGGATCGCCGAGTCCAAGGTAAATATTGTACATTTGATATATTCGGCTAATTCGGCGGCAGAGATTACCCCAAGCGAAAAGTCTGTTTCGAAAGAGTATTTGAAAAACTCCTTTGTATCTAATATATTTCTCAATACCATTCAATTGATCCAGAGTGCATTTAATTAAGTTTACAAGTTATAGGAGTAACCACTTTTACCACGGAAAGGTATATTGGATAGTAGCTTGTTTTCAGCCAAGACAAACTAATAAGTTACGAGTCTATTAAAAAATATTTGAGAAACTGGGGTTATTAGATCTTGTAATTTTAACACTTGTAATTTTAACACTAGTAACTTATGACAAATAAACTTGTAAACGAATAGTTTCGAGAAATAGGGCCCAGCGGAAATATTTGCGTGACGTGCGCGTGTAATTTGTTTCTGAGACTTGGTTTTCTCTATGTATTAATTAATGGCTGTATAAAAGTGCGTTTATTGTTGCCAAGTAGTGCTTAAAGTACAAACAAAGTTTAGTTTGGAACAAGATCAATTGGTGCGACAATATGTCCTGATATTTAAAAAAAAGTAAGACATGTCTGGCCTAGGGTGACGGTTACCCCATCATTCTGCATAACGTCCAATACTAATTATTTTAACTGTGTACATTCCAGGTACAAAGATTTCTGGATCAAATACATGGTGATACAATTGCTTTGAGTGGTCTTCAATTTTTTGATGTAAAACGCGGATTAGTTCTAACGGTAAGAAAACGGATAAGTATAAATAAACACTAGCATTTATGTTCATGGTGTAAAGTTCATGTTCAGTTACAAATACTTGCTGTACATGTACTTGCTGTAGATGCCTGATACAAGTGCTTAGCCTTTTCAACGCCAAGCCAAATACATTATACAACAAAGACGAGTACTAGGGAAGATTTAGACAGTTTATGTACTTACTTCGTTATTTAATTGTATTGTAGCAAATTGTTTGATTTATATGCTACTAAACCTGTCGATGATAGGCCCGAGTACGTCAAAAAATATTCTAATGAGTTCAAGCAGATGTGCGCTTAAAAATGTGAAATTTGTAACTGTAACAATAGGGTTAAAACCAGCTGGAATGTAATTAACACTGAAACTGGTAGTACTAGAATTAGAGAGCCGCATTACAGCCTGCAAGTTCAAGATACTTTAGTAAACTCGGACCTTGATGTAGCTAAAGAATTTGAGCGGTTTTTTAGAACACCTTAATTATCATCTGATAAGGCTGAAACATTGTTAAGATCAAATCTGGAGGTGAGCACAAATTGGTTTGAATTCTATCATGTCACCTCAGTTGTGATTAAATCGTTTAGGTCTCTTAATATCAAAAAGACTAAAGACTTTGGGGCCTCTTTGTTTCAGTACTACACTCCATTATAGAGTCAATTGCTTTACCTAGCTACTATGTATGCAATCGCGTGGGCGTTCATCGAACGTGTCGGATAAATTACGAACGATGAATTCTTGTATGTATTTTTAGATAGTCGATGAAAAAAAAGGTAGGCGGTAGGGTAAAGCAATAAAAAATGACATTAAAAAAACAATTCAACCATTTGTACCAGTCGAATTTTCACTGCTAACCATCGTCGAGTAGCCATTTACAAAAATCACCATGCCATACTTTTCTGACGGTTCCAAATGGGCGCCATACTGCCGCAAAGAAGTAAATTTTATTTTATTTGCAAAACCATTTAAACCAGTTGAGTTGCAATTTCAACCTTGTGTCTTGTAGGAGACGTTAGCTATTTTTGTGCATTTTTTGTAACTTGCCATGATTTGTTATTGGCGGTATCCTTCAATAAAAGATAACAATTGCATTGTGTTTAAGATAAACTCTCAAGTACATAACGACCAGCTTATAACATTTCTACTGTACCAGCTAAGGCGGACTATGATCACAACTGAACATAGATTTAACGAAGATTTACGAGTACTTACGACGGACGTTCTGTAGAAGTTTGACTGGATTTCATGCTCTCACTAGATAACATAGATAGACACCGTTCTACGGTGGTCAGGGTTCGATTAGGATGATAATAACCTACTTGTCGGTGCGGTAGTACTACTGGAAAAAAAGTCAATGTATTATTGCATACTTGTATTTTTAAAGAGATTTATTCTGCAATTATAAAAAAGTTTTTTTTTCAGATCGCTGGAACAATAGTAACTTACGAGTTAGTTCTGATGCAATTCACAGGAGTCGCGCCGACGCCGCCACCATCTACGATTACTATTCCCATCTTAATTAATAGCACGATGCCCGTTAAATAATGACTCATTTAAAGTTTCGCAGCCTTCTGTTGAAAACGGAATCCTAATAGGCCCGTCTGTCTGTCCATATACCACAGCCTCTTGATTTTACGCAGGAGTAGTCAAGTACATGTAGGTAGGTGTTTTTTTAGAACCCATTTATATATTTCGTGGAACCCTTGCCAATATGTACAATCCACCAAAATTCTATAATTTTTAACGAAGTTAAGTAGACTAAACAAGCGCACTTTTTCAGATATCCATCGCGGGTTTTTGATATATTATATTTTTCCGCGTGCTTTCATACTAGTTACTTGATTTGATAATTGCATTTGTTTATTTATAGGTACAAATAGCGTAGCGTAGGTAAACCTCTAAAAAGCGAATTGACAACGTGGCCAAGGTTGCGGGGGATTATGCGATGGACCACACAAACGAAATTCTTCCTATTTGTGATTCCCATACAATATGGACTCCAAACAAATGCAGTTTACTCCATTCGTAATTCTACACATTCTGTATTTTGACGCAATCGGAATTCTTCCTATTCGCGATTCTACACAAAATGAGTTTATCGTAACTGCAGTTTACTCCATTCGTAATTCTACACAGTCGATATTTTAACGCACTCGGGATTCTTCCTATTCGCAATTCGGTACTGTATGGGTTCAACGCAACCGCAGTTTACTCCATTCGTAATTAGACACAGTTATTTTCAAACAATGATAGCGTTTTATTCTGTACAATATTATTTCAATTCATTTTATTAGAAAGATAATTCCGCTAATATTACCTACAAGTTATAAATAATTATGAAACAGGCCCCAGGTCTATAATTCGTAACAGATGTTTACTTATTTTGTTTTATTTTGAAGCAACAGCAAATCATATAATTTAAAAGGCCAGCCTATTTGCCTGATTAAAAAAAGTGTAAGTCACGTCGTTAACAAATACACTAGACCGCAAAACTAAGTATAACACTTTTTAAAGAATATGTCATATAAAGTGATATTGAAAAGTTTTTCTAAAAGCATAAATAAATTCTAATAAAGCATAATTTGTGAAATTTGTCGAAATATGGGGAGTAGTAGGAGGTACCTTAAAAACTGATTCACCCAAATATGTACTCTCTCATCTCACTATTTCACAGAAACCTGTTTCCTATACAGGGTTATTGGTAAGTCGACCTATTCCCATTAGGAGGTGATAGGGGTGACTATTTGCGATAATTTTGACCCCCATATGCATTATGCAAAAGTGAACCATTTTTGAGTTATAGCGATTTTTAGTTTTTTTTTAAATTAGTCGGAAATTCAAATTGAAAAATTTATTACATAAAAAGTATCAATTTAAATCTCTTTTTTTCTTCTGATTTACAAAAACGATTAAACACTGGTTATTTCTCAATATTAAAACAATAATTATCGGTCCAAATTTAAAAATGCGAGACGGAAAACGATTTTATTTCAATATTTTTTGCGATCGCTTTCCACTAAAATGCCTTAAAAACAAAAAAAAACGTTATGAAACTTGGCTTGCAGATTATTTTAAAAACTTAACTGTTTCCTTAGCTCTCCAAAAATGCATAACAAGTAGGAAATTATTTGAAAAAAAAGTCATCACAAAGAAAGCGGGCGGAAACTAGTCACAAATGCCACTTCAAAAATAAAAATTAAAAAACACCGAATTTAAATCAACTTTTTTTATTTGCTTTTGTACAAGATGAAATTGTTTTTCTTATGCAATATTAAAAATATTATCTGTACACGTTTGAGAATGCGAGGCCGAAAACTAAAAAATACATGTTTTTTATCAAACTCCAACATAAATTACACGAAAACAGAAAAATTTACCAATACATTTGGCGTGCAGATTACACATAAAACATTGACGTTTTTCCAGCTTTCTAACGAGCTATTAAAAGTAACTGTTATACTCGTAAACACAAATAACAACATTAACTTATGGAAAAAGTAAGCGATTTTTAGTTTTATTTTAAATTAGTCAGACTAATTTCAGTCAGCCAAATGTATTGGTAAATTTTTCTGTTTTCGTGTAATTTATGTTGGAGTTTGATAAAAAAACATGTAAGTATTTTTTAGTTTTCGGCCTCGCATTCTCAAACGTGTACAGATAATATTTTTTTTAATATTGCATAAAAAAATCAAGTTCACCTTGTATAAAAGCAAATAAAAAAGTTGATTTATTTATGTTTTTTAATTTTTATTTTTGAAGTGGCATTTGTGACTTTAGTTTCCGCCCGCTTCCTTTGTGATGACATTTTTCAGTTTTTTTTCAAATAATTTCCTACTTGTTATGCATTTTTAAAATAATCTGCAAGCCAAGTTTCATAACGTTTTTTTTTTGTTTTTAAGGCATTTTAGTGGAAAGCGATCGCAAAAAATATTGAAAAAATTTCGTTTTCCGTCTCGCATTTTTTAATTTGTACCGATAATTATTGTTTTAATATTGAGAAATAACCAGTGTTTAATCGGTTTTGTAAATCAGAAGAAAAAAAAAGATTTAAATTGATACTTTTTTTGTAATAAATTTTTCAAGTTGAATTTCCGACTAATTTAAAAAAAAACTAATAAACGCGATAACTCAAAAATGGTTCACTTTTGCATAATCCATATGGGAGTCAAAATTATCGCAAATAGTCACCCCTATCACCTCCTAACGGGAATAGGTCGACTTACCAATAACCCTGTATATTCTTAGATTTAACTAAGGCCTTCGATTTTGTTGGCCGCTCGTTACTCCTGCATAAGTTAGAAAGGTATGGTATTATGGCAATACCTACTTGTGATTGGATTAGATCTATCTGACCGCTAACAATGTACTGTAATTCATAATATAAAAGACGGCGAACTCAAATTCGGGAGGTAAAATTTTATTTATAATAACTGCGGGGTACCCTATCTCCCCTTTGCATTTTTTATTGTACCTCAATGATCTGCCAGACCACTTAAGCCATGGTTGTGTAGTGTATGCAAATGATACAACGGTAATAAATATACGTCGTTATCGCGGGAGCAAATACGATTTGACAGTACTGAAACATTATGAAAAACAGTCACAAACAGAAGTGACATTCACATAGAGAAACGTTTATACCTACGAGTTTAAAATGTATAATTATTTTATTGAATATCAATGCTATCTTACCGCTGTACTTGACTTTTATTTGTGAAATTTATCTCTTAGTGAAATTTTAACCATAGTACAAAATACATACAAAAATATATCTAAATTAAATTTGACTGAAGATGGACAACAGTGGATGGAGTTTCAAAAACAGGTTTTACAGAAAAATGCCAGATATGAAGTAATGAAAAAAAATAGTGAACTGATATCGGGGAAGGAGATATATAGTACTAGATTCAACGATATATCGTTCTACATTTGATTACTTCCGTCGTTTTAAATACACACCAATTACAACAGTTGCAGTCGAAAGATCATTTAGCCAGATAGCCAATGGATATTTACTGCACGACGCCGCAGATTAATAGTAGAAAACTTAGATATTATTTTTGTCGTATAATACGAAAATCACTTAAGATCAAGAAAAAGTAAATAAAGTTATAT
The DNA here is from genome assembly GCA_923062465.1 of Acleris sparsana. Classification (NCBI taxonomy): domain Eukaryota; kingdom Metazoa; phylum Arthropoda; class Insecta; order Lepidoptera; family Tortricidae; genus Acleris; species Acleris sparsana. Next base: position 42,739,051 of record OV281285.1, on the reverse strand, counting down.
TAAATAAAAAAATGAATATTTGTTTAAGTTGATACGAGTATGTTGATTCCAGGTAATTATTTACTAACAGAGTGTAAAGCAAGGTTATTTAACCTTATGCAGCAAAAACTTCGTGCTAGTTATAATGAACTTCTTGGAGGCTTATAATATGTAGGCAGAAAAGTCTGCTTTTTACTAAATGGACATTCTGTTTTATTACTTCATTAACATAATTATATTTGCTACCGCGATAACGATATATGAATAATTAAAGCCGACGATGTAAATAATTATAATAATGATATAAGCAATGGTCTACAGGAAGTATTTAACTGGTTTAACAATAATTTAAGAATACATATGGACAAAAACAATTTAATGCAATTTATAACAGACATATTGTACTATTTTTTTACCATATATTAAAATGAACGAGTAAAAGACGCGGGAATCACATAATTTGTAGATTATTATATAGACATTTGTTGTTCTTGAAAAGCGCACGTTTGGAAAATGTGTGTTACACTTTATAATCTCTAAGAAGATTTAGTAGTACCTGCCCGAAAAAGTTCCACTTACAGCTTACCACACTTTTGAAGCTTCTAAGTAATTACGGGGCGATTCCGTAGATGTACATAAAGAGAGGATTTGTAGCTCAAAAGAGGTGTAAATGACCGAAACTATATCGTCTTTCACCTGGTTTGGTACTGTTTTAGTTAGGCCGCCATTACAGTCAAGTAAATAAGAGTTATCAAAACGTTAACAATACAATAACACGTCCAAGACCATATAGTTTTTATCGCCTAGAAGCTCGGTCCGGTATACAATAGGTACTCATTTTCTAACTCCATGTTAACCTTTATTCCAAACCACGATTGTACTGCCTCTGCTACGCATGTTTATTATGACTGATTGCATTATTTGAGGAAACCCTATATGTTTTATCCTCATAATGAAGTGTTCACAGATTCATAAGATACAAAGATAAACTATACTTGACTCTATCAAATTCTAATATCTACAAAGTATCTTTCTAATGAAATGCCCCTGTAATAAATTTTACCATTTAATCATAAGGTGACTACTCGGAAAACATTTTACTCCGTTCGGGAATTTATTTATGAGATACGATATGTAGTGTAATATTACATGCCTTTTTAGGTATATTATAATATTTAATACTTTTTCGGGCAGTAAATGTCTTTGTGTTTAGCTTTGTCTTTTATTATCTCCTATCTTCTGCAAATATTATAATTAATTTTTCAATAGACGTCATTTTAAAATATAAGATTTGCCTGACAACTTACGTCATTCATGCAATGAATTAGTATCCTACGGACATGGCATATATACAAAAAAAATGTCACTTGGCTGTTCAAATATGACCGACTGGCAGGTGTTTTAGTGCTCCCGCGACTTGATGTTATCGATAAACCACATGTAAACCACCCATATGGACGGAGGCTCTGATCTCGTCTGTTTTTTTACACGACAGCCGTACGATTCTTTATTCTGCCATAACTTCTGAACCACCTGAGCCATAGCCTTCTTTTTTGTTTTACAAGCCGTGCAAGTGAAATCTGGCAACGATGCGTATGAACTGGTTCATAAAACAACGCGCCGAATTTTAAAATAAGCGAGTAACTCCTCTATACTGACTTTGTAAGTTTCATTAGTTTTAACTAATGAAATTCACAAACTCTAGTGTAGAGGCGCGAGATTTTTTTTTTTGTATTATAACACCCATTACCACCGTGCGCGCGCTATGAGAGTAGGCGATTTTTCAATACAAATTTCAATTCTCGTCTCGCCTCGCCTCGCCGTAAAGTCATACTCGTATTTTGAACTAAATAGGATTCGTCTCATGTCATGTCAAGTTAGTTGCACTATACGTCATTTCTGATTTAGGCCCACGAACATTTAATTTGTGTTTTAATTAGCAAAATCAAAAATATTTCAGAGATTTTCTTTATAAAAGCGACAGGTGATTTAAATCTAGTTTCTACTATAAAACAAGATATGTACAGTGGTTATAAAGTATTGATTCAGTACCTAGTGCAAATGGATTTACAGAACACGACGGACCTAGGTATTTTACATGAATTTTATTTATATTTTCTCATGCCGCGGCGATGTTGTGTGGCCTGGCTATAAGTATAAAGGCTCCGGCATACCAAACGCGTGTCAGCAGCGTCGCGCAATGAACGCGTGCACGTGCGAGTTGTATAACAACTAAACAAATGGAACTCGGCACATAAAAAAGTAACGCGTGCCAGCGGCGTGCACGCTTTGAAACTGCTACGCACCGCTGCTGCCCTGGACAACTTAGACAGCGCGGCGCGTGCACTGGTACACGAAGTTGTATTAAATACGGCTATGTTTACTATCACACTGGGGCGCGTTAGCAGCGACCCGTCAGCGCGGCAGCAGTGCAGCGTCCAGTGGTTGTATCGGCGCTACACGTCACACCCAACGCAGCTGAAGTTGAAGCTGCCGCGCGCCTGCGACGTCTCGGGTCCCGCGCTGCTTAAGCCACGCAACGCTACGCGACGCTGCTGCCACGCGTTAAGTGTTCTGGAGCCTTAATTATGACTTAAGTGTTAAGTGGAAAAGCGGCAGTTACTACATTCTATTTTCCCCGCAAAAACGACGAAAAACGACAACACGTTCCTTCGGTTCATTCGTCTGCAGGAAACATTTAAGTGACAGTGAAGTTATACAAAGTGCAAAATTAACGAAGAGGAATGGATCCTCTTCAGATTTAGATTCAGATTCTTTATTTGCAATAAACGTGGTACATTTAATTTAAAAAATAATCCGACACATTTAACGGTCGGTAACAGCATGCAATAACATTACCATTAAAACTTACAATTTACAAATATTCTATAACATAATGATTGTTACGTACGTGGGGGTAGGTAACTGATAGAAATGCACAAATACACCGATGATCAAAAGTAGACTTTAATAACGCACTCACTTAAACCGTTACCAAACAATTATCTCACAATGAACTTCGGAGATAGCTCGGATCGCTCTTATTCGCACTGTTCGCTTTCCAATTAAAGACTGAATCACCCACAATCGCGGCCCGCCTTTTATAGTTCCCGTGTCCGACTATTCCAGAACGCCTTCCGAAGTGATCGATGTCCTTCGCCCCGCCGAGGACGACCGAGACTATTCGTTGTTGGAATGTTCTACGCCTTGCTACCTTGTTTTGTTTACCATGGCGACGTCCTTGGCCCACGGGTCTGGAATGTTCTGCGTATTGCTGTCTCATTTCCAATTGTGTTATCTCTTTCACACGCTTCCTGAAAGTTCTCAATATCGCTCTTTCTTTCTAATCATGCTGTCTCTTTCACGAAAAATTGCAACATACTGAAATGTATTAAAAAGCCCATAAGTGGTCCTGAAAATGTCTGATAATGGGTTTTCAGGTAATGGCGTAATTCGATAGATGGTGGCCTGAAACGGACTGAAAACATGTTACAGGCACCTGAAAACAACGGCAAGTTGGTCGAAATTTTGATAATCTGGTATGTGATAGAACTACTTCTAAATCGAACTGATACGATATTTTAACCTCCTCAAAACGCTTCTAAAGCACCAAAATCCACGATTAATAAAAAATAAGCTTAAAATAACAAAAAGCCCGCCTTCAAAAATGCAACGTCGGAAAAACGACCAAAATTGTCCCCCAAGAAAGTCCTCTTTCATCAATACAATACCCCAGTGCACACGTCAACTATTGCAATAGCCAAAATCTACAAGTTGGGCTTCGAGCTGGTTCCGCATGCTCCGTATTCACCGGATCTAGCTCCGTGCGATTATTACCTATTCCCAAATCTGAGAAGATGCCTTGGAGGGCAAAAAAAATGGACATATGAGGACTGCATCGCAGGTGTAAACGCATATTTTGAAGACCTTGACAAAACGTATTTTTGGAGGGGATAAAAAAATTTGAAAACGCGCTGAAACAAGTGTTTGGTCTTCGAAGGAGACTATGTTGTGAAGTAATTGTAGATTGTTAAAAAAAACCTTTTATACTTTTTAAAATGACTCATCAAACAGCCCTCGTATGTCTGTCGAACTGTATTCGGCATTTTGTTTAAAATATTTTAGAACGCCGACTTCAGTTGACTGAACTACCTGCCATTTTATAAAAAGTAATTTGAAGGCGGGTTTTTGGTTTTTCAAACTCTCATTTTATTAAATACTTTTTGGTGATCCTATTTATGCTGTTATGTAGCCCCACTTCACAATTAATGAGAAACTTAGAACATTTCAAGCTCGCCGCAAACAACGTTCGGGAAATAGTCATATTTAATCAACTTAAGGTAAGCGTCCACAGGCCCGCACCGAACGCAACGGACGCATCGCATCAAACGGATAAATTTTTCACAGTGCGTCCACTGTATTAGCAGCGTACGGATTACCGAAGGTAAGTACCAGCATACGGATTGACGATGCCAGTTCATTCGGATTTTCGTAGTGAGCGCACGTGTGGACTCTGTGAGAATGGAGGAAAGCGATGAAGAACAATTGGTCGTTGTAGCTTGTTTGTTAGCAGAAGAGGAAGAATTGGAAAAAAAAGCTAAAAAAAGAAAACATAGTATTTGGATACACAGCATATTCAAGAAGAGATCGGAACATGGAGAATATCACACCCTATTTCCTGATTTGTTGAACGATGACGCAAAGTTCTTCCAATATTTTCGCATGTCGCAAGATAAATTCAATTATCTTGTTGACATCCTGAAACCACATTTACTGAGACTGAATACTACATACAGGGAGGCTATAGGACCAGAAGAAAGGCTTGCTGTGTGTTTAAGGTATTTATTGAAATTAAACAGATTATGCATTATTTCTTATTAAAATGTAAATATTGGCCGAGAATCTGCGTATTTTGATCCACTGCATGTAAACGTTCCGTATAGTTCACATTTTCTTGGGAGGACATCATGCGCAGAGTTTCGCTATTGGCACGTGAAGACATCGTTTCATCCATGGGTGAAGGCGGCATTTCGTAAGGTGTAGATGAACGAGAAAACATTGCCGTAGACAGATTGTGCAAAGGTTCGTTCATGGCAGGTGGAGGAGCAGGTGACATCATATATTGAGTATTATTCACAGATGGTGTCGAAGCGATGGTTGTGATCTTGTTCATAGCAGGCGAAGTAAACATCGTTGTATTTGAACGAGTAGGTGCCGGAACCATTACATTTGAAACAATTCTCACTCTCTCTCTCTTTCATTTGAACCAGATGCCGTAAGATTAGAATCAGGATATTCAGGATTGATTGGAGTTGTCGCAAGCCTCATCTCCACGTTGTTAACCATTTGAAACAATTGAGATTTAATGTGAATTTGGTCTTGTAAAGGAAAAGTCTTTACTGTTTTAGCCATATTGATGAAAAAATCCTGTAGAGGATCACTCAGATTTCTGTTTTGTTCCGTTCTTATTAAGTATTGTTGTAGAACGTTGGCTGCAGTTGAACCTTGTGAAGTTTGTGATGCTGCGTAAGTCGATTTCCTACCGACAGTTCGAACGGATTGTATGGATTGTTGACTTCCTGTATCGCTTGTATCTAGATTACTAGAATCAGATGGTGCTTCAAGCTGTGTTTCGTCATTATTGTTGACCATTCTAGGCGATAGGCTTGACCGCCGTTCTTCCTCATCGTTTAGGTATGGTACTAGGAAAGAAAGTTCTTGGAAGAATTTGGGAGGTTTTAGTTTCGATGCTGCTTGGCCGCTTTTGGTCTTACGCAAATTCAAAGCCTTCCTATGGTTGTCTCTGATTCTGGTCCATTTGTCCTTGCATACATTGCCTGTAACAATAAATAAAAATTCATTTGTTTCAGGTACTTAGCCACTGGGAATTCTTTTCGATCACTGGCATTTTCCTTCAGGATTGGCGAACGTACAGTGCGAAGAATTGTGTATTCGACCTGCGAAGCCATTATTGAAGTTCTACAGCCCATAGTGATGCCAAAACCTTCTGAAGATACGTGGATTCAATCAGAAAAAGGTTTTTACGAGAAATGGAATTTTGCCAACGCGATCGCTGCTATTGATGGAAAACACGTGCTTATTCAAGCTCCACCGCACAGTGGTTCAAATTACTTTTGTTATAAAAAACACTTTAGTTTGGTACTGCTAGCCTTAGTCGACGCAGATAAAAAATTCATCGTCGTAGATGTCGGTGCTTTTGGTAAGAACTCTGATGCCAGTATTTTAAGAAATTCGAGTTTAGGCAAAGGTTTACAGGATGGCACTCTAAACATACCTCCATTAAAAATACCACCAGGAGGCACTGAAGCACTACCTCATGTCATCATCGGTGACGAAGCTTTTCCACTGTGCACGTATTTCATGCGACCATACTCTCGAGACGATGCCCAAAGAAATGAAGAAAAAAAAGTGTTTAACTATCGGCTCAGTCGTGCGAGAAATACTGTGGAAAATACATTTGGAATATTGGCAAGAAAATTTAGAATTTTCGAACGAAAATTGTCTATGCACGTAGAGCACGTTGTAACTGTTGTAATGGCTACATGCTGTTTGCACAACTTTCTAAGAAATGACACGTGCCACTGGACAGAAAACGACACACAAAACACATCTATGAGAGGACTGCAAAACCTAAGGAATTTAGGTGGTAATTCACGCACAGATGCTTTAGCAGTCAGGGATAGCTTCAAAAGTTACTTTAACTCAGAAGCAGGGTCGGTAGATTGGCAATTGAGGAGAATTCGGGCTGGAAGGCGTGTTGTATAAGTAATGAAATAAAAATTTACAAACTTACCATTTTGATTTAACCTGTTCCCAATTTCCTCCCAGATATTGTCCCTTCTTTGCTGGTTAGAATAGTTAGGGTTTTTTAAATTATATATTTCTTCGTACTCTTGCACAATCGCGATTAGTCTTGACGCGTCCATGCTGCAAAAACAACGCGTGTTGACACGACAAACGCTAAATGCAAATGGCCGACGATGCAGAACGAGCGCGCGGGGTGCGTCCACTGATCGGCATTCCGTATGACGTCATCGGCACGCATCGCATAAGTTGCCTCTCGGAGCAACGGTGTCGGCATTGCCGATGTGCGATGCGTACGATGCGGACAAGTGGACGCACTTATATGAGTTTCTATACAAAGAATACTACGATCCATTGCGTGCGATACGTCCGATGCGTACGATACCGACAAGTGGACGCTTACCTTTAATGTGCTTCGTCATAGTCGCTCAACTAACTTAATCGAGATATCTTTTCGCCACCCTACAAATAGGTAGGTACCGTCAAGGAGTTCCGGTGGCCATTTGTGGTCTTCATCATCAGTTCCACTTCACCATATAGTACTTTTCAAATGCAAATGCGATGCGATGTCGAAAATACCAAAATCGCTATAGGTGTGCATATAATATTTAAGGAGTTCCCTTGATTTCCTCAAGATCCCATCATCAGATCCTGACATGTTGACAATGGGACCAACTACAAAGTATACTCACTCAAACAACTAAAAAAATTTTCACATCGTTCCAGTGGTCTTCGAATAATCGGGGTAAATACATAAATTTAAAAAACCCGATGAATAGAGAACCTCCTCCTTTTTTTGAAGTCAGTTAAAAATACAGTATCCAGATAGAATATTATTTTTCATATCACCTACTCGGAAAGGGGACTTTTCTTCCCTGCTAGGAGGGATCAAAGTGGCACTTTTCTGTTCTAGGACATTTTGTTGCCAAATTTGATAATTGTTGTTAAGTGCGATAATTTCCTGTTGTTAAATTTTATAATTTCAGCATTTCTAGAATGTGTCATGCGTCATGAGGTCATGCGTCATAGGATTTGGCAATGTTAACTGGGTATCGAGAAAGAGCATCTGCAGCTGAATTGAGTTTACCTTTTCTATATGTAATTACGTAATCGTGTTCCTCAAGTTTTAATCGCCACCTCTGCATTTTACTAGAGGGGTCTTTGTGATTGAAGAGCCATCTCAAAGGGTTGTGGTCCGTATACAGATATGGTCGGAAGTTATTACAACCAAAGAGTATAGCTAGTAGTTCTTTTTCAGTCACATTATAATTGATTTCGCTTTTTTTAATGTTCGCGATGCGTATGCGATTGGTTTTTGTTCTCCAGTTTCTCCTTGAGAGAGAATAGTGCTAATGGCGTAATTAGAAGCATCACACATAAGAGTAAAGGGTTTTGAAAAATCAGGGTATATCAAAAGAGGGGAAGAAATAAGTTGGTGTTTCATAATCTCAAATGCGAGTTGTTGTTCATTTTGCCAGGTAAATGGGGTATCTTTCTTTAAAAGAGATGTTAGAGGATATGCTGTTTTTGAAAAATCTGTATAAATTTTCGATAGTAGTACATTAATCCTAGAAAAGATTTTACGTCTTTTGGAGACTTAGGGACTGGGAATTCAGAGCCAGCGGTTATCTTTGCAGGATCAGGTTTCACTCCTTCATCTGTAATTTGATGGCCAAGATAAGAGACTTCCTCGCGAAAGAATTCGCATTTATCGGGCTGAAGCTTGAGATTAAATGTTCTCAGACGTTGGAATATGGTTTCGAGTTTTTTTACATGAGAATCGAGATCATAAGAATAGATGACTACGTCATCGAGATAAACAACATTTTAGGCCTTGTAGACCAGCGAGAACGGAATTCATTAGTCGTTGAAAGGTGGATGGGGCATTTTTCAATACGAAAGGCATTCGTTTAAATTCAAAATGGCCCTCAAGGCCATTCCTCATGTATTCCTCAAGAATACTGAATGCGGTTTTTTTGCATCTTGCTTATACATTAGGATTTATGAAAACCAGAAGCGAGACCTAGCGTTGAGAAGTATTTTGATTTTCCAAGCTGGTCTAGTATTTCATTAATGTTCGGAATAGGATAAGAACCACCAATTGTGATATCGTTAAACTTTCAATAATCGATTACCACTCTCTATTTGCGTTGTGTGGAACCGTCAAGGTACAACCCAAATGGGAGCCGACCATGGGGACATTGATGGTTGGATAATATCGTCTTTTAACATTTTTGTTATTTGATCTTGGACCTCTTGTTTATGGCATTCAGGAAAACGATATGATTTAGTATGAATGGCTTCATTTGTAGTCGTTTTGATTTCATGTTGTAAAGCATTTGTAGAAGTCAGTGGGTCACTAGATAGGTGAAAGATATCCGAGTAGTTTAAGCATACTTAGAAAGGAGAATCGGTTTCTTCGGAATTAAGATGAAAAGTTCGGAGTTTGTTTAAAACTTTTTGAGTACGCCGGTATGTATCTTGAGTTTCTAATGTGTTGATTGAATATTCTATATGCGATAATTGAGTCTGGGATGGTGTTACCCAACTATTTGTTCCTTTACATACTATGTTTTCTGTATTCGTTTTCGCATTTGATGGCGTGGTCACATACTTTTGCCCAAACATCGGGACCAATCATATTAACCTTTTCCTATACCAATTGTTTCACAGTCATCATGTTCATATTTATGTTTCTTTTGGATACGTATCCTTTTATTTGAGACTATATGTTTTCTATTGGGTTGAAATCAGGATGATACGGTGGTAGTCTTAGTACGCTGTGTCCATATTCGTTCATAAGTTTGTCTATAGAGTATTCCACAAAGTCTTGCTTGTGCTTGCAAATAATTTCATAAATTTTAAGTTTTGTTAATGACGGATCGGAATGTTATGATTTGCTAACCAGTCAATCATTTTTTGCTTAAGAGTATTTGAGTTAGGAGGTCTTTCCACGTAGTTATTATGATTTGCAGCATTATCTACTACTAGTACCGAATGTGGAGCTAAGTTGGGAATGAGTTGACTACGTAGCCATTTTTCATAGTTATCACTATTCATGGAGTTGTGATAGTCACCCGTTTTATCAGTGGACTGATCCATTAGCAGTGCTCCTGGAATAAATCGTTTTCGACTGCCAGCATGAACTATGATCAGACGTTGACCTTTCGAAATTAATTGTTCCACTCCGTTATCTGAAGAGTCAGCCCAGCTTTTACCCGCCAATGTGAGGTATGAATATATGTTTCATCCATGTAGACAATGTCTCTCCCTTGTGATATGTACTTTTTTATCAAGGCCAAAAACTTTACTCTTTTTAAACGAACGTCATCTTTCTCGATAAGCAATTTTCTGTTGTTTTGTATCTACTTATACCAAAATAGTTATTTTCATAATCGTGTTATAATAGAGAGCTTTTTAGTCGAGTACCGTGTTTAGGCCATGAAGCTTGCTGAGTGGCCTAAGTAAGGTACGAGATTAAAAAGCTTGATTATGACACTATTGTCAACAATACTTTTTGTACGAGTTCATTAAAATTAATAATTTAAGTCATTAATACAATCACCACCACATCGACATTTGTATCAAACCACGGCGTCCGTAATTGTTGCAGTACTGTGCTGTTCTGTTGGCTAAAAACTAGCCAATCACAAACCGTATTTATTTTTTTATGCCCTGGATACGGAAGCAGGTTTAAATAGATTTTTGACTAATGACGCGACGCTGCTACGTTCCGAAACGCCATAGATTGGCAATTTTGTATCGGATCGAGTCTCCTTAAACAAGGACACATATTATTGAAATACGAAATTCTATTTTAATTTTTTTTTCAGTTGTCTTGAGCGTATCGAAATGGTAATTTCGGTTGTTTCGGAAGTGTCAACGATGAAAAGAGTGACGTTGCAGTATTCTCTATAAAATCTTAATACACAGATGTTAATCAACCAGTACAAAAACCCATTTTCCGAAGAATTTTCTTAACGTAAAGTCACATCCCTTAAAATTAATAGTATCAGATTATTTGGACTTTGGTTTAGGGCTTTGATTGTAGGAACTTGTTTGTATATTGAATGAAAAATTATCAATCATTCTCTTAAGATCCATTGATCAGATCTATGATGTATCTAATGAAATATTTTTTTCTAACTAGATCCATTACGCGGAAGTATGGATTTCATGAGATATGATTTGTAACCTGATAGATCTTTCTACCCAGTTGTAAGAAATGGATCTACGGAGAATATTTTTCTCAGTAGATACATTGCCCATCTCTGGAATAGATCTAGGGAGAAAACTGTCTCAATAGGTTAATTTATTCATTTGTCCATGTATCTAATGACACCATTATTCCCGCTAGATCCATTTTATCAGATCCATACTGGTGAGGCTTACATACATACATCTGGTGAGGCTTTATTCTCCCTAGATCCATTGATGCTACTGATAGTGGATCTACTGAGAACATATTCCCGCTAGATCCATTTTATCAGATCCATATTGGATCTGGTGAGACTTTTTTCTCACTAGATCCATTGCAATGCTGCCGATAGTGGATCCACTGAGAACATATTCCCGGTAGATCTACAGCTCGTCTCATAGACTACGTCGTTAACTCTCTTTAGATAGAATGATGAATTGGCCACTTGTAGCATTAATCATGATAATAAAAACCGGTACTTGTCACTGCTGTTTGTCATATTATAGAGATAGTTTACATTTGCATTGATTGATTAGGTAAACTGAACAATGAGTGAACTGAAATAGGGATTTTATTTATTTATTAGCCTTTATTTGCTGTAATTAATATATTTACATGTCATTAATAATATTAAGTTTCCTTTGTCAAATAGTTATGTCATGCTTGTCATTAAAAATAAAGTATTCTAAAACTTTCATATATTCATGTCATTTGCTTTTTTCTTCAGTCAGCACGCCCCTTGGACGAAGGCCTCCTCCAGTCTTCTCCATTCTTTCCTATCTCTTGTTGTCCTACTCCATGCTCGTCCTATTAATGCGTCTAAATTATTGCTCCATCCCAATTTGGGTCTTCCTTTGGATCTCTTGCCATCTCTGGGGTACCATTCTGTTATTTTTTTTGACCATCTATCCTCTGTATATCTGTGGAGATGACCAGCCCATTTCAATTTAAGTTTGCGTATTGTAACTGTGACATCTCTCACCCTAGTCTGATTTCTTATATGGATATTTTTTATTTTATGTATTCGTTTCTTATCTAACATATCGTCCCTTGGCTGCGAAAACCGCTTAACTGCATGACATGTAGTTTCGAGAAAAACGCATTCAAAGATTTGCATGTTAGTATTTCTATGAAGGGAAAATAATAGCTAAAGCGTTTTCGTGTTTTTATATGAACAATTTATCGCTTAGTAAGATTGCTTGACTTAAATTACTTTTTGATTAGGATAAGAGGATAAAATTTAGGGTTTACCGTAAAAAGTGCTGCAGTTAAGCGGTTTTTCCTGAAGACCCCTTTTTTTTGTATCTCGTAAAATAATAGCCTTAGATCAGAATTCTCGATTTATAATACTTTCTACTGTAAAGTCATAAACGTTTGACTTGAATAAAGTCTTCCAACGATTTCAGATTCTATATTATTTGAGTTTATTGAAAAGTGTCGATGCAGTTAGTAGGTTTTCTCTGGAAGAATATTGAAATTAAGGAATTAAAAGCACTTATAATTAGAAAATACGTGTACAATGTTTTGGCACGTGAGGTTTCATTATCATTTTTTCATCTCCTGTGGTTTAATTACTTTATTTTGTGTAATATTCATTTTCATCGTAAGTCTAACCTGTTTCCTGACCAAGTTCAGTATTAGAGAAAAGGTAAAAATTAATAACGAAAGTGTACGAAAGGTATTTGTGCTTATTTATCATTTATATTATAGGAGACATTTTAGAGTTAGCAATGAAATATTAATAAGATTAACGTAGGATTTTAATGAAATAAAGAACATAATGAATTTAAAATAATCGTTTATTCTAACTTATTGAGACAATTGACTTAAAACCAAATCTTTTTATGCTAAGTTATCATAGATCTCAAAATCTATGAGATCTATACTGCAATTAATCAAATCTCTATCTAGTAAATTCTATCTAGTAATGAGGAGTGTTAGCATACTAACACTCTTCATCACTACTAGTGTCCGCTACATCCACGTCAGGAACGCGATCGACAACGGAGTCACAATTTAACGAACTGAACCAGCCATGGTATTCCTCCGGTATGACGCCCTTTACACAGAGGTTTACCAAGTCTTTTTTTTTTGCTGCGCTGATTGGCAGGGGATTTTGATACAGCTGTTGCAACGTGGGAAGTTGGAATTCTTCTTCTGCCACTGATTCCACAGAGCAAGGATTTGACCTACGATTGCTTTTTCTCGTCCGAGGGCCAGATGGAACAGGTCTGGGGTCGAAGCTGTTGAAATCATCAGACATATCGTAATTGAAGTACACGTTCTTGTCCCCTTTAACATACTTTATGCGTTTAATTTTCAACCATTTTATTAAGTTACCTTGTCTGTCCTTCGCTTTATTTAGTAACATAACTTCTGCTAACATTTTTAGGTCATAAAATTCATTAAACTTGAATTCTTTTACCTGGTAAGGTGGCTTCATCACCTTTTTATTAGAGGTTGGTGGGTAAAAGAATGCCTTAGTTCTGGCTTTTTTGAAAATATTTTTCCAATCAGTGATTGAGAAAACATCAGAGTGTCTTTTAGCATTTTCAATGGCACTGTGCATCGAATCAGCTTCCATATAGGAATGGCCGGATTCTAAAAATTTTTGCTCGATCACATGTATATTGTCAATCATATTTACAGCCCACATCAAAAGTGCTGTGACAAATTGGTTCCGGTTTTGCCCACCGCATGTATCTGAGAACAAAGATACTTCTGTGACATGACTAGGTACGCATTCTGATAAATAGTATAGTAAAATTGTTCCAATTTCACAGCTCCCTTTTTTGCCGTGCACTTCTGACCACGGGAAGCAAAATCCATTATTAGGCAAAGCACTTTCATATATGCATAAGTTGTAAAGGGTAAGTTTGCGCACATAATACAATATACCAACTTTAGAACAAGGTTTTTGCAGGATAGCCTGTAAATCGAAGGAGACTGAAATAAAGCTTGGGTCCATTTCAGCTCTTTTTTTATCGTTTTCTTTTTCTTTTGAGCACTTGACTTTCCTTTCTATGTGTTGCTGGTAGGGAATTTCCAGGTCGTGTTTAGTTTGTTCCTTTGCTGAGTGATATTTATTGCAAGTCTGACATTGATCCTTTTTGGGGACAAAAAAACTAAGATTGAACTCTGTTGAAAAAATTCTTCTATATGTTGTTTCGGAGACAGGGTTTTCATTATACTGTTCTAAGTAAAGTGTGTACATTTTTGAAATATTTAGGGCAGACTCTAAATATTGTCGTTTTGATTTTTTTCGTATGTAATGTCCCTCCAATTTTGGGAATGAGTTGATGTGTTCAATGACTTCTTGGACTCTCTTTGCTGATGTTTTGTTGCTTGGCTCTTTCGAGCCTCTTGGGTCTTTATCATTTGAGTAAAACCCGGCTGAGTTCTTGTGCTGAATAGCGTCTTTTATAACTGCAGGCGAGATACTTAGAGTGGCACAGAAGAACGGTTGACAAACTTGTTTCTGGTTCGTACCCAAGTCAAAGAAGCATTTAGTGGTGTAAGGTCTAGAACGTTTTCTCTGTACTACTACTCTTTTTGGTTGTTTGGCTATCACGCGAGAGAGGATTAAGTTTTTCTTTCCAACGAAATCTTGGTTCCAGTACGACCGACACATTTCTTTGCGGTATTCAGAGCTAAAATGATCAGTGCACTTGAAGATACACTTCGAGCAATCTATTGGTAGTGGCACTTTTGCAGCTCTTACGGTTTTGTTTGTGACATAAGGCAAACCGTCACAGCGCCGTTTCTTCACAACATTTTTCTTCCATTCACTCTTATTTGCGGTGCGCCGACGGCTTCGAGGTTTCACCTGATTCCAAGCCATGTCAAGGCACTCTGTCAGTATAATTTCAACGAACTCGGCTGTATTAATTATCAGTACGGGTGGTGGTTCTACTGGCTGGCTATTCGGGCCTGGCTGTGGTTCTACGTACTGCCAACTCGAACTCGGGTGTGGCTGTGCGTTCTGCCAGCTGGGGCCCGGTTGTGGTTCCAGCCTGGAATCCGCGGCATTGTTATTAATGTGTTGGCCTACTAAATCTGCCAATCTCACCAAATGATTCTCGTCGCCCGAGTCACTGGAAGAGTCATGCGGCGACTCAATTGGTTGGTAAGTTGGGTCGATATCTGAAAAATCGCTACCAAATAATTCTGACTCAGTTTCTGACACCCGTACAGGCGTTCGGTTATACTTTGATGATGCTTGAACTGATTCAGCAATACTGTTGTCACTCTCAAACATATCAATATTCCCGATAATTTGTTTCATTTCTTCGGCAATGATGTTGTGTGAAACATCGAGATCTGATGACAGTGACTGTCCGTCGTCTGAAAAGTAAAATTGTATTACATTTTTTTATATAGCTAAATACTTTGTTTTAAACCATATCTATATATCTTTTATGTATTGTAGATGAGAAATTAGAACCTACTAGTTTCCGCTTGCAACTTCGTCTAAACTATCTTATATTTAAATCCAGGCTATAAACTATCTTCGTGCAAATGTCATCCAAATCGGTTGAGCCGTTGAAGCGTGATTGAGTAACAATCATCCATACATCCAAACATCTAAACTGTCGCATTTACGACAGTACATTAGTAGGATTTTTGACACTTCTCAACGCCCATTCAATGAAAAAATGCACATGGTCCATCAAAGTAAGAGATAAATAAAATCGATACGCTTAGTGCAGGATTCCTTAATATCAAAAACGCCTTCCTTAAAAACTGTTTTAAATATTCCATTGCTTACCATTATCCTTAAAACTCTGGTTTACATCTTCGGCAAAAGGTTTATCAAAGTCGTTTATAAAATCCGGAACTGCTTCTAAAACAAAATTTAACGCC
The DNA here is from genome assembly GCA_923062465.1 of Acleris sparsana. NCBI lineage: Eukaryota > Metazoa > Arthropoda > Insecta > Lepidoptera > Tortricidae > Acleris > Acleris sparsana. The sequence continues at coordinate 42,723,186 of OV281285.1, read as the reverse complement.
TCATTAAAACAAATTCAAACACTAAAAGGTTTTTTTTTATAAACGTTTAATTGCGTAAATAATGTTTACGTTGTTGGATTTTTTTCTATGATGCTGGGAAGATTTGACCCTTACATAGGTACATTGCCAGTTAAATAAAAGCTTGTAAAAACCGGCCAAGTACGAGTCGGACTCGCGCACGAAGGGTTCCGTACCATTATCTATACAACATTAGCAAAAACGGCAAAAAAATCACGTTTGTTGTATGGGATTATTTATTTTTACATTGAATATACTTACTTACAACTAAATATTCTGTGAATATTTCAAAAGTCTACCTGTTGCCGTTATTACACTCGAGCAAAAAACAACAAAATATGTCGTTTGTTGTATGGGAGCCCCCCTTAAATATTTATATTATTCTGTTTTGAGTATTTGTTGTTATAGCGGCAACAGATATACCTACATTTTTTTTGAAAATCTTAACTGTCTAGCTATCACGGTTCATGAGATACAGCCGGTGACAGACAGACAGACAGACAGACAGACGGACATTGGAATCTTAGTAATAGGGTCCCGTTTTTACCTGTATATACGAAACCCTAAGAAAGATGCCATTGCTTACCTCTATCCTTGAAAATCTGGTTTACATCTTCGGCAGACTTTTTATCAAACTCGTTTATTAAATCAGGAACTGAATTATCTGAAACCATAATCATTCATAAATTTAATTATAAATAGGTATTATTATTTTGATAAAATTGAATGTGTCGACACTGCAGGCTTATTGCGTAACTCACTCGCAATCATTTGGCAATCACGATCGCTTTCACTGTGACAGTACGAATTTCATTTTGTATGCAGACATGACAGACTGAAAACGATTGCGATTGCCAAATAATTGCGAGTGAAATACGCAATAAGCCTGCTGGTTAACCATTACTACAGTTAACAACCCGAAACGAAACGACACGCTTGGTTCAAAATATTAACACTTAGGTACTTACTCAATATCTCAAAACGGCTGAAACGATTTTGATAAAACATGTTTAAGAACCACTGCTAGTAAAACTGCTTTCAAATAAATAAAACCGCATCCAAATCGGTTCATCCGTTGTGTGTGTGTGTCACGATGTCACGATCACGATCACGATGTCAGAATAACCTACACGTTCTATATATCATGTATCATGTATATTTAGAGGGACATATTAAAACAGTAATTACTTTGAGAATTCAATAATCAATTTTACTAGCCTTCAAAGAAAAACAAAACAATAGGTACTTACGGTCGTTCGCGAGCGCCAGGCCCAATAGTTTTTTCGATCGATAACTCATCACTCTAACATTTAACACATAATAACAATCCAATAAAAAGGTATGCGCGCACGCAGTAGCGTATAATCACTCCAAAATCAAAACGCGACTAAGTGCGCCAACGGCCGAGCACGGTGTGACCCCCCCGCGCTCCCCGGTATAGTAGCGAAAGTTCACCGAAGGCACCCAGCGAAGAGAGTCAAAGCGCACTTAGGCGGGTTTGGTTGAATGAATCGGAAGTGGTCGAAGGCGAAACGTAACGGGCAAAGCCGCTTATATTACATTTGGCATCTTTTTGCTGTAGACCAATTTTGACTATTCATTGATTTGGTATTCTGACAAAACATAGTGAACGTGGTTAAACTATTTTGACAGAATTTTAAACAAACATTTTGGTTTTATCGCTTGCTGCAAAAATCTTTTTTATCTCGTTAGCATCTTTATTCTGTTATTAAATTGCAAGTTTCCTTCAAACTACCAACATTCAAAAAACGCATAAATAAGAATAGAATGTTTTTGACCTTGAAAAAAAATATGCTAGCCGCTATAACAGACACTTGATAGGTTTTGCCTGTAAATTATTTTAAAAAAGCGGTGTTATCTGACGTTATCCTAAACACCAAATCAGGAATGGAGCCACGTATCAAAAAACGGGTTTTAATGGCAGGTAGATCTTAAAAAACATAACATAGCAGTATTAATATCTCACTTTTGACCAAAACGGAGTTTAAGCGGTTTTCGCAATCAAGGGACGATATATGGAGCCTCTCCATATTATGTTGACATATTTTAAGCTTAAGTTCATTTTTCCTTGTTAGGGCCCAGGTTTGGCACCCATATGGATGCTGATAAGCAATAAGGTGTCAACCCACATGATCATCATTTTGAGAAAATGGCGTCTAAAGTTTTTTTTGGGAATTTTGATAGATTGTTCTATCAAAATTCGATCAACGGTAGTGATATATTATGATTATGGCCAAAATAAATGTTTATTTGTGAAATAAACCACTATTTTCTTTATTGCGAATTATAGTACAAGGATTAAACTCCAAAAAAATGTGTCATACCGCTTAACATTGTTTTGCAAAATTTCTAAATATGGCTTTATACTAGAAACAAATAAGTCAAAGCACTTAATGCTATTTTGCTTAATTTCAAAATGTGCTTTTACACCTATCTGCATTTATGTTAAGAAGCATAAAATAGTATGGCAAAATTGTCATCAAGGCATAAGAAGGATGAAAATAAGAAATTTTCCGAGACATATTTTCACAATTTTTATTTTAAGTTTTAAATTGAATAGGCCATACAAAATGACAAGAAGTATTTAAATGCAAAAATTATATCGTCTTATTTCTTACAAAAAATATTAATTAACAATATTAACATGTTATATTATAATGGAATCCGCGTTAAAGTACAGCACAATCTCAATGAAAAAATGATGAATTATACTTATTTAAGAATCAACAAATCTTAGGATTTCCTAAGGCAACGAGCCTGATACCTTTTCAGAAAGCGACTAGATTTGGTTAAGTAGGTACTTTGGGTTGAATTACCACATAACGTCATGTGGAAAACTTTAGACTGAAGTAACATAATCTATATCAACGTTCTAATTATTGGAAACAAGCAGAATCGTACCTACTCTAACACATAAGTTTATACCACATACTTATTATATGACTATCATAATTATTACAAGGAGAAACGAAAATAAATTCTATAATAAAAAAACTGTAAGCTCCAGTATTTTTGCTTATTATGTACCTTGTCTTCATTTTTAAATAGAAAAAGGTCACGGATTTGGATACAGGTTTATCGACTAGGTGGTCATCAAAATGCGCGTCAAGATCCCTAAAATCCGTGATGTTTTCGTGTGAAGTTCAGACAAAGGGTTGGCACATGAGCAAAGTAACAGAAGCTCAATGTTTAAGGCAAGCAAGCAATCAATCACTCCACAAAATACTTATCTACCTAGTTACCTAGGTAATAAAAAAGAGTCATTAAAAACTCGTAAAAAAATAACGGTTAATAAATTTTATAAAAAAAACTAGGAACTTAAAGGATTCAGTCTTCATAGTTTCAATAAGTCTCTTGCTTAAAAAATAACTATAATTTTTTTAAATCAAAATAATGGGTATCCCGCCTTTTGGCAGAAATATGTTTGGCAGAATGCATCGTTTCCCAACTGTTTCATTTGCCAACCCGCTTTTTTTCTGTAACTGTAAATATTTCAGGATTTCTTTCAGGACCTTCGTGTAGAACCCTATAGGTTAGGTTAGTTTTTTAGTGATTCATCGGTAATCAAAGAAAAAAAGCCAGCAATGAGTGAGTCAGATTCGCGCACGAAAGGTTCATACATTAGCAAAAAACGGCAAAAATCACGTTTGTTGTATGGGGCCCCCCTTAAATATTGAATTCATTCTGTTTTAAGTACCTATTTTTTGTTATAGCGGCAATACATCTTCTGTGAAAATTTCAACTGTCTAGCTATCACGGTTCATGAGATACAGAGATACAGCCTGGTGACAGATAGACGGACAGACATACGGACAGCGGAATCTTAGTAATAGGGTCTCGTTTTTACCCTTTGGGTACGGAACCCTAAAAAGAAAAACAGGTGTTTAATATTATTATTTTAATTCATTGACCAGTATTACTGGTACAGGTTAGTCTATTAAAATAAACAATAAAATCTATAGTCGATTTTTGCAAATCAGTGTCATGGTGCTTAAAATAAAAAAATTATGATTAATGGTTGGAATCTAGTTTTGCTAAAAGGTATTATGTTTAATGACGCGGTAACAATGTCAAAATATAGGGTACATTTTATTTTGCAACAATGAATCAAGGAACATAATTCATTGAAAGTACTATTTTAAAGTTTTGCAATAATGATTTAAGTGTAGCAAATCTTTTTAGACCCTTTTAACTATAATAAACTTTAACTAAATGCAAACTTAATTATTTTAAATGATTCAAAACAGACTTACCCAGGTGAACTTATACGAAACACAAACAATTCGCGGTTGTTTTGTAGTTTTACCGGCGAAATAACCTCAAAATAATGCAGCGATAAAATAATTAAGATAAGTTTTAACAAATAACTTACCTTGATTACTTCCAATGCTCAGCCGATAAATTACACAATAATAAGTCGATTTACACATTTGCGATGTTAAAATACAAATGATTAACACGTTTTTTTTCAAACAATAATCTCAGCGACACTCGTGCAAAACAAAACAGTTGAATTGTGATTTACGCAATAATGTGTTAACCCTCTTGACACGTTATTGGTATAATAATGCACACTTTGCGCATTTTTTAAACGTGTCAAGGTACTAAACCTATTAATGTAAAATAAGGAACATGCAATAACGGATTTGTGTCAAGAGTTTTTGCTATTTTTATAATATTTAGAGGTGTCAAGTCACTTGGTTTATTTTTGTAAAATGTAGAGGATACGATGAGCTATAGTTTGGTATCAAAAACTCGATTTTCGATTTTTTGTGGGTTGACACATTATTGCTTATCAGCATCCATATGTAAGGCATGGCAAAATACATGTGTTAAAAACTCTTGTCTTGCATTTAAGGGGAAGGGTTTTGCTTTTAATAATTTCCTTTAAGGCCCAATATTTATTCCAGGAGTTTTTTATTCTTCTTTCTATTTTTTTGGACATATCTTCCTGCATAGACATTAATTCCCCTAGGTATATATACTCGTCTATGTACTCTATTGTAACACTTCCAACATTTATAGGTGTTTTGTTGCTGTTCGTTGATATTTTAGTTTTTGATAGATTCATTGTTAACCCCAGTTTCCTACTCTCTGTTGCCAGATCGTTAAGCATTACTTCAAGTGTATTTGGATCTTCTGCGAGTAAAACAATATCATCGGCAAATCTTAAGTTGTTCAACCATTCACCGTTAATTTTTATACCTTTTCCATTCCAGTTTAGTTTGCGGAATATGCTTTCTAATGCGGCATTAAATAATTTTGGGGTAAGAGGATCGCCCTGTTTTACTCCTCTTGTAAGTTTAAATTCCTTCCCTTCTTTTTCCAGCTTGATTTTCGCTGTGCTGTTATTGTAAATTGCCTTAATTATGCGGATATTTTTTTTCTGTAAAGCTAATCCTCCTTGTTCTAGTAAAGCTTGCCATATCCCATTATGTTCTAAGCTGTCAAACGCCTTGGTGTAGTCAATAAAAGCTATATATAATTTCTTCCCATATTCATTATATTTCTCTATAATTTGGTTGAGTGTGTGTATGTGATCTATGGTTGAGAAGCCGTGTCGAAAGCCAGTTTGTTCTATGGGTTGACTAGAATCCAGGGTTTTTTCTATCCTCTTTAAAATTATCTTCGAAAATACTTTGTAAATGTTTGATGTTAGGCTAATAGGTCTGTAGTTGTTTATATCACTTATGTCTCCCTTTTTATGCAGTAGTGTAATAACAGATTTTGTCCATTGTTCAGGTATTTCTTCCATTATCAGGATTTCATTAAAAAGCTTTGTGAGAATGTTGGTTATGTTTGGTGTGGCGGTTTTCAGAACTTCGTTTGATATTTTGTCTAAACCTGCAGCTTTCCCCTCCTTTTGTGACATGATAGCTCTTTCTGTTTCTTCGGGAAGAATACAAAGTAAGTTATCATACTGGGTATCAATGTGATTATTTTCATCTATTAGGTTAATGTCTTCAAGTGCAGTATTTTGTGTTGCATAGAGATCTTCGTAGAATTTGGTAGCTTTGGTAAGGATACTTTCTCTATCAGTTAGTAACTGCCTTCCTGATCCTTTTATTTTGGGAATCCATTGTTTCTTGTTATCCAGTTCTTTAAAAACCTTTTTAGTAGCTCCAGATTTACGTATATAGGACTCTATTAATATGTTTCTATGTTCATGGCCGGCTCCTTTTAAACCACGATTTATTTTCTTACTGATTATAGCAATGTCACTTTTATTATTACATTTTCCCTTATTTTGTAACATTTGTTTTCTCTCTTCAATTAAGTCTAGAGTGTCCTGCGATAAGGTATTTTTTCTTTCACTGTGGTGGTCACATTTTTTAAACAATATTCAATGTTATTATAGTTTTGCTGTATTGTTTGATGAGGAATATAGTTGCATCTTGATTCCAGCATATTGTTTATTTTTAGGCTTTCTTCTTTGCTATATATTTTACTTGGCTGGTTTGGTATGTTTCGACGTTTCTTTATGGGGTTTGTGTATATTTCTGCACGTATCATTCTATGATCTGAGTTGAAGTTAAGTTGGTTGAGCACTCTGAATGCTTTAACTGTTTTAATATTATTTGTCATAATATAGTCAATCTCATTTTTATGCTTACTACATGGGGAGATCCATGTCCATTTGCGATGGTTTTTTTGTTTAAATATGCTGTTGGTAATTGTAAGATTGTTAGTGTTAGCAAACTCCACTACCCGCTCTACATTTTTGCTACGTTTGCCATATCCATGCTTCCCAATAATTTTTTCTTCTCCATATTTGGCTGTTCCTCTTTAAGCATTAAAGTCTCCCATCACTGTCAAGTTAGACTCTGAGTGTTCCATTATCATGTTTTGCAGTAGGTCGTAGAATGCTTCTCTATCCTCCTTTGATGCACTTTCTGTTGGGGCATGTACTTGCACGATTGTCCATGGTTTACCAGAATCAAGTTCTACTGTGATAGCAGAAATTCTGTCTGATACACCAATAAACTTTTTGATATATGGCTTCATCCAGTTCTTAATAAAAATTCCTGTACCGAGCATTCCTTTGGTCTCTCCAATGTAGTATGATAAATAATTTGGATGTTCCTCTATTTTTTCTCCCATTCTTCTCATTTCACTGACGCCTATGACATCCCACTTAATTTGGTCTATTGCTAATTCAAATTCCCATAAATGTTCTTCTGTTCTTAGTGTACGAGCATTTAAGCTAGCAATATGGATTGTGTTGGACTGCTTACTTGTATTTTCCTTAATGTCTAAGTTTTTTCTGTTTTCTCTATTTTCTGTAGTAGTGACTGAAGGGCTTTGGTCTACTATCCCCACGGTTACCGGCCGGGTTGGGGAAGTGTTTTTAAGATTTTCTATTTTACTTTCCTTGTCATTGTTTTCTCCGGTTAGGACTTGTGCATGTTTCGGACATAACCCCTATGATTTCATAGAATCCATATATGCTCTGGATCTCATTACATCAAATGCATTAGTTCTATTTATTTTTGTTGTTGACTGTCTAGGAACATTTGCGTGTTTTTGTTGTTCATTTGTTTGAACAGGCAAAGTGACCGGGGATGTAGAGCGCTGACGTTTGTTGCTGTTTATCTTTTTGACAATAAGTTAATCATATTTAATATAAGCTATATTGCCTCTCTCTTTCTCCGCTTTTACTTGTTCCTGTAGGTTTTTTCGTGTTTCTAAGACAACTTTTGGGTAGTCCTCAGAAATAAACGCTGCCCCCGATAGTAAAAAGGGCGCATCTAACAATTTTGACAAAAATGAGTTATTTATACTGCCGTGATCAGCAAAAAAAGACCTACCTACTGATATTTTTAGTTTTTTCCTAGGTAGGCTAGATTAGAAGTTACCATAAGCAAAAAGGACGTAACTTCACTCACTTTGTTATGAAAACTTAATTAAAAAGACGCATTTCAGAAACATGTAGGTGGTCTTCATAAAAAAGACGTAACTACGTATAATGCGCCTTTTTGTTTTGTTAAACTTTTAACAGTTCAGTAAAAGAAAAGACGCAAGGTACAATCCATCACCGTATACTTCAATAAAAAACGCATCTAAGTACTTACGCCTTTTCAACCAAGTCTGGTCTTGAAAGCATTATTTTGACTAAGACGCATCTAACTTTAATACTTAATGAAAAGGGCGCTAGTGACCACTTGCGCCTTTTCAACTTACCCAAAGCTTGATAACTTTATGTTGAGGCGGACGCATCTACACGTAAAACTTCGTAGAAAAGACACTAATTAACACTTGCGCCTTTTAAATAGTGTATTTTGCTAATCTACCTAGGATGCTCGGGGTATTTGCGTCTGATTTTGATGTAGGCATATTTTATTTTTGCGATACTATAACATTGAAAAGTGTAGTTAAGCGTACGTTTATATTCAAATTATGTTAGTTTCATATTAACCCTTAATTTGGCAAGGAGATAAAATTATTAAAACTAAGTTGGTGTCATTATTTTTTGGGGTGTTTAGGTCTACCGGAAAAAAACTTAAAAATCTTTCGTTGTTAGTTTTCCAGAAACGTAAGTCAAGAATACTGGACCTAGCCAACTTTGTGGAGAATAGAAAGTAAGCTTGAATGTCCAGCATGATGGAAATTGCCAAAGATATGCAACATATGTTTTCTGATTTATGAATATGTTTTAGTCCATATATCAGACAATAATCTATTTTTAAGAAATAAAACTTAGTAATTACAGGTTTTTTTTAATAAAAACAGAAATATATTTTATATTATCGTGGTTGCCGGTGACTGTGTTTTCATGGAACTCGTTTATCGAGTTATACCTGTAGAAATTATTATATTTCCGAGATAAAAAAACATATCGTCATGTCCATCCCCGGGACTCAAGCTATATTCATTTAAAATTCATATTGATTCGGCAGTTGACAAACAAGTTTGCTTATGGCAGCGTTATTTTCCCGGCGTCTGCTACAGAACAGCTAAGCAAAGTAAGCCTTGAGTTTGGATTGCTAATAAACATGTCAAAGACCAAGCTAATTTCCAACTGCATCAAACAGAGCATTGAAGTCTTCCCCCAATATCTTAAACACAAGTTCAGTTGCACAGACGTTCACCATAACGACGGAGGTGGCGGGATGAACAGCAAACTTTTGGATAATATTGATCAGAACAATTACCACGTTGTGAGTAGCAGCGTGACAAGAAAAACGTAAAGTTTTACCCAATAATGGGGCAGATCAGAACAGGCTAATAATAAATACATATAAAGAAATGGGGATAAGAGGGGCAGATTTGCTGAGAAACGCTTTACTATTTCTCTTTTATCTGAATTCCGATGGGCATTGAGTTGTAGAATTAATGTAACATTTGTTTGACTTCAGGATTGTTAGAGCTGAACATGAAACAGTATATCTGAAGACAGAAAAACCGTGGGTGTAACAAGAAAATAACCGCATTGACACCTGAGATACATTGTTTGAATAAAGTACTGCGTGTACACACATTTTCCTGTTTTATAAAATATTTCTAGTTTCTCATTCCAATCTTTCTGGGACCGTATCGGTTTTGCATCGAATAGTTTAGTTTAAACCTTATTTTGATGGTCCGTTAAGATAGGAAAAAAAATTACAACAAAGCAATATGGAACCGATTAAAGAAAGTGTGGTTTGGGACAGGGTGGCTTGAGAAACCCAGCGACAGAGCTCATTTCCTTGTTTAAATAAGTTATAGTTTGTTATAAGGAGTAAAACTTGAGCTTAGAAGTATGCTGGGCGTGGTTAGTAAACGCGAGTTAGAACACACCGTGGCATTGGCAATGGGAAGTATACTGGATATTTAACTTATATAATTCATACACGGGACTTCTTTCTTCTTTTTTAAATATCTTATTTATTTGTATGCAAATAAGTTATAATGTTGTCATAAGTACGTATAGCAAAAACATTTAAAAAAAAATACTGAGTGTAAGTGAGAAGCGTCTTTTCTCATTTACATTCTGACGGTAATAGCGGCCTGCACACGTTAAGTTTACCGTACGTGTAAATGCAACTGTAATAGTAAAATAGTAAAAATGTACTGTTTGAAACGAAGATTGGAACGGCGCGTGGCGTTTCCCGCGGTTCGAACTTTACCGTGTAGAGGCCGCTAATAGACGAAAAATTCCCTTTCGGACTATGTTTATATTTTTTATTCAGTATATTAGTTTCTATTATTTAAATATGAAATTCTCCTATACCCTTATTATCTTAATTTTTCTAATAATTTTAGTTTTACGTGTAGATTTTAGACTACGTCAAATTAAGGGTAAACTTTTATTTTTTCAAACGGTTTTTTATTATTATTTTTCATGATTGTACTTTAGAATATTGTTAATGTGCAAAATATTATTTCAAGACGTTTATTTTACAGGTGGCAGTTGAACTACCTACATGTTAAAGTCGTAAAAAGAGAATATATTACTTTTTATTTGAGTAAAAGTAGTTGTTTAAAACATCAATTACTTTATTGAAAAGACGCTTGTGTCCAAATGCGCCCTTTCATATCAGGAGAAAAGCAGTATATATCTGTCAAGCACTGATATCAAAAAGAAGTTTGTGATTATACTCAGTTGAAAAGGCGTAATTGGTTACTTACGTCTTTTCAACGGAGTATCGAGTATTTTCCAGACATTTTTTTGCTTAGATGAAAAGGAAAATCTTAAATAAATAAACATAAATTATAATATTTTGTATTACCATATTGACAATATTGTCTATATCTATATTACTTCGTTTACAGGAAGTTTCTATGTCAATTTCTTTAGAGACAGCATACTTTTTTTTAATTTTCACCTAAAACATTTAATTTCTCGACTTCGACTTCATGTTAGATGCGCCCTTTTTACTATCGGGGGCAGAACATGTCTTTCATGTTTTTCTTGTTTCTCATAGTCTCAGTTTTTTTCTTATATGTAGTTAGTTTTAATATTATTGGCCTTTTTTGTTTGTCGTTTTTACCAATTTTATGTACCAAGTCTATATCTTCTTCTCTTATTGATACTGATTCTTTTGCAAAAGCCTTTATTACTGACCCCGCGATGTCATCATTGTCATCAAGCTGTAGTCCGTGAATTATGATGTTTTTCTCCTTATTCTTTCTGTCTAGGTAATTTATTTTATCCTCCGAAGTATTTACTCGATTTTTTAGTACTTCATTTTCCTCTTCCATATGTAATATTCTTTCTCCAAAAGTTTCCTTAATACTTTGTGTCACGTTCGTTGTTATTGACGTCGCCTGACATTTCAACTCTTCGCGTAAACGTTGGTACAGTATCTCGAACTGTTCTCCCATTATATTGTTGTTTACTAGATCATTGGTGTGATTTTTATAGTAGCTCAAACAGTCTGAATCACTTCTTTGTCTATGGCAGCAATTATTTCCCGTGTACGTGAAATAGGGATATAGGTTCCATACTCACGTAAAATACCAGAAAGGGTCTATTCTCTGGCGATGTGAAAATTATAAAAAAACAAAATTAAAGTGTAAAGGATCTGTAACGTTATCTGCGATATTTTCCAAAATGTAACATAATAATTTACATAAAAATTTACATTTATTGTGAAGTAAAAAATACGAGATTTTATAAATTTTATATGCTTCTCGTTATTGGTTTTAGAACAAATCTGATATTGTAATACGGAAACCTCACTGCGAAAAATGCATTCCTGATGAAACGCATACCCTGATAGAGGCCACCATTGTGCTGAAGCTTACATGGGTAGAGAACCGGCTCCTCGTGTTTATGTTTATGAATAAGGAAATAACTTTTGTGCCACTTACTGCAGGTCGTGTCGAGAGAATGCGACATAACCTAGTGCATAATCTGCCCTTTTTAACAACTGATAAGGGCCCTAATGACATGTACAACTCATTCTTTCACACATTCATGAAACAATTTGACATGATATTTACATCTAAATCGGTCATGGTCGGTGGCGCAAAGGTTTTCAGTGACTGGGCTACTGCGGACTTACATAAACGAAGAGCAATACTGTATCAACTATATGAGGAACGACGGTTTAACGCTAGTGAAGAGTTTAAGGAACATGTCAAAGAGTATTCTAAGAATTTCAAGTCAGACTGCCGTATAGCTAAGCAAAACTTTTTAAGTGATAAAATCTTGAATAGCTCTGATGTCATTAAAACGACTTGGAAAATAATTAATGAAGAAACAGGTCGCCGGAAAAAGGAATTTAATGACTTTCGTTTAAAAGTAGATGGTAAAATCCTAGAGTCTAATTTAGATGTCGCAATTGAATTTGAAAATTATTTTACCAACATACCAGTGTCCACGACTAAGTGTCTGAACTCTTCGCCGGCGTCTGCCATTTTATTATTAGAAGATAACGTGTCTGAATGCAGTATCCACTTTGAATTCAAGCACGTTACTGCCTTGGATGTAATCAAAGCATTCAAATCAATTAACATTAAGAAAACCAATGATCTTTGGGGGGTTTCGGTTCACGTCCTTAAATCCTTAATGGAAGTCATAGCATCTGACTTAATGATCATATTTAATCACTGTGTTGATTGTGGTGAGTTTCCTGATCTTATGAAACATAGCAAGATAATTCCATTATTTAAAACGGGTAGTACTTCTGACCCCACTAACTTTAGACCGATATCGATACTACCCACTTTCAGTAAAATCTTTGAGAAATTAATTTTATCACAGTTAATGCAACATTTTCAAGATAATAATTTATTACATAATAAACAATTTGGTTTTACTCGGGGTCGCTCGACAACCGAAGCTGGTGTTGAGCTAATTAAACCATATTTTTGATGCCTGGGAGGGGTCACATGATGCTTTAGGTATTTTCTGTGATTTGTCCAAGGCCTTCGATTGCGTTAACCATGACACATTGGTCAGGAAGCTACACCATTATGGAGTTAGAAGTACTGCGCTAAACTTAATTAAAACGTACTTATTCGGGAGAATACAAAGGGTAGACGTGAATGGAAAACGATCACCTGGGTCTTTGGTCTCAATGGGCGTGCCACAGGGCTCAATTTTGGGTCCATTTCTATTCCTCATTTACATAAATGATTTACCATACCTTATAAAGGACAACCATGATATAGTATTGTTTGCTGATGATACCTCACTCGTATTTAAAGTCAAACGACAACAGGAGTTTAATGTGGATGTAAACAATGCTATATCAAAAGTAGTAGATTGGTTTAGTGTTAATAATTTATTACTAAATGAGAAAAAGACTAAATGTATTAAATTTATGACAACCAATGTGAAAAATAGACAAACTACTGTAACTATTAAAAATGACAAATTAGACTTAGTTAATGATACAGTATTTCTTGGTATAACGTTAGACTCAAAACTCCAATGGGGTCCTCATCTGGCTAAATTAGCGAATAGACTAAGTTCTGCAGCTTTTGCAGTTAGTAAAATTCGGAATCTAATAGGCTTGAAAACCGCTCGATTAGTTTATTTTAGTTACTTCCATAGTATTATGTCATATGGTATTTTACTATGGGGAAGTGGTGCTGACGTAAACAGCATCTTTGTTCTACAGAAGAGGGCTATTCGTGCTGTTTACAAGATGGGTCATAGAGACTCTCTTAGAGATAAGTTCAAAGAAACGAATATATTAACTGTATACAGTCAATATATTTATGAAAACATTATGCATGTTCATAAGAACATCAGTAATTTTAGAAAGAACTGTGACATACATAATGTTAATACCAGAAATAAAAATAAGCTCGCAGTGCCCTTTACACGGCTTCACAAAATAAAAAACTCTTTCATGGGTAATTGTATAAGGTTCTATAATAAGCTCCCAAGTAGTGTTACTCATTTATCAGTAAATAAATTTAAGAGTTACGTTAAACGTAAACTAATTTCTAAAGCTTATTATAGTATTAAAGAGTATATGAATGATGACAATGCTTGGGACTGATTTTTTTTTTTATATTACAATTATTAATGACCGTGGAGACTATATACATCTCCCTGTATGATTACCCATTATTTTAATATGACATCTGGAGACTCTTTACATCTCCAAAATTGACCGTGGAGACTTTCTACATCTCCCTTATTTATTTATTATTTTGTATTTTTTTTTTTTAATAATTTAATTTAATTTTAATTTGACATCTGGAGACTCTTTACATCTCCAAAATTGACCGTGGAGACTTTCCACATCTCCCTTGCTTTGTGTTTTTTTTAAATTATATTTAATTCTTAATTTTAATTTGACATTTGGAGACTGTTTACATCTCCGAAATTGTATTATTTATTTTAGTCCGACAATTTTTTATTATTACTACTGGGACCTGTACATCCCTGTGACATTTAAATTGTGTAGCTTAAGTTTAGTATTGTAATGTGATTTATTTGGAAAAAACGGCTTACTGTTGAGTTTCTTGCGGCGCTTCTTCTCAACAGTGGTCTCTTTGGAAGCGCTGGTAGACTCAGACTTGTAAAAGTGCCTACAGGGCCTACTTACAAAACTTTTTAAATAAATAAATAAATAAATATAAAAACGCCCTAGCAATAATTACAGAGAAAGGCTGGCACTTGGCATCGAATAAACCTGTCCCGATGTTTGATGAGAAAAAATCCTGGATATATCGACATAGAAATAAAATTGCCGATGTCAATAAAATATGCCGTAATGATGCCAAAAATGTGGAAGTACCAAATCAATACAAGGATTTTCTGTTAGCAGATTACAACTTTGTTGGCATGAGAATCGTAATATTTAGTTTACATGAAGCTCGGGAATGTTTAATCCAATCAAAACACATATTTATGGACGGAACCTACAAAGCATGCCCTTCACCATTCCGACAAATTTACACCATTCACGCTGACATTGGCAGTAGCTCAGAACACACTAGTATAGTGCCTTTGGTTTTTCGAGAATCTTACGCTATACTTTTCAGTTTGATAAAATCCCAGGTACCTGATTGGCATTCTAAGGAAGTAACGTTGGACTTTGAAAAAGCGGCAATTCAAGCTTTATCAGAAATGAAACTTAAAATAATGGGATGTCATTACCATTTTGTTAATGCCTTGTTTAGAAAAACAAGATTACTGGGCATAAAAAGGACGAGAAGTAACAACCGGATTATATCTCTTTGTAGCAAATTAGCACTACTGCCTGATTATTTCATACCCGATGGTTGGAGCTACATTAAAAACGAAATGGACGCCAGTGAAGAGATGGCCAAATTTACCGAATATTTTTCATCTTATTGGATGAAAAATGAATTTTACCGTATGTGGTGCATGTATGGTCAACAGCACAGAACTAATAATAGCTGCGAGGGCTGGCACCATAGCCTAAATGTAAATATTAATAAAAATTAAGCTCAGATAGCGCAAGTTCTACATGTATTACTCCAAGAAGCAAAAATCAGTACTTTGCGAAGTCATCGACTTCAAAAATTTAAAAAAAGTTCGGCACCATAACGACGCAAACAGGTCAGAGAAAAAGATGACTGAATTTTGAATGCTCAAATGCAATTGACCAATAGAGACATTAGTATCGGTCATTTCTTGGAAAAATTGAGATAAATTCAAGACTTGCTCAGCAGGTAGCGGGTCTGTTATCAGTTTGTCTTGGATGTAATCTTTATCAGCTTCTTTAATAAATATTTCTTAACAAAAATGATTTGTACGTAATTTGTAGAAGAAAACATTTCGGAGGTGTCCACAAATGACTAATTAGTAGTTATTAATAATGAATGAATACTCACCACACAAATTACACACTACTAACAATACTCACATTTGGCGTTACCCATCTAGTAAAATGTCAATTTTTCAATAGTTATTACCATACCTGGGACAGCTCGGGGCAAGTTATAGGGATTTGATATCGATTAAAAAGATGTCGATATAATTATAATAAAAGATGTGGTCATTGAACATTCTCGATTACTGTAAAGAGGTTCGATGTCATATTATCATATCTGATCAGGCCTCTTCAGATAGTAAAAGTATGCGGATGTCATTTTAATCAAAATGACAATTTACTGTCAGTATCATTCATATCTTAGAGAAGAACGAGGTAATATTTCGCTACGTTTGTTCCGCAATCGTAAATAATCATGCCGCCTAAGAAACATGCACGCCCTCGCGAATATTACATCAACTTATGGATTAGTGAATATTCAGTCATACAACTACGTGAGTCAAAGTTATTTTGCTCTAAATGCAATGTCAATTTTTTCCCGAAAAAATATAATGTCACGCGTCACGTTAAATCCGATATTCATCAAAATGTTGCTAAGTCAAATACAGTTTTTCACGAGGACTTATGATTTCATCGAATATACCATGGCATCAACTGGAAAATCCGTCATTTTACACTTTCATTAGCAATTGTATGGACGGGAAATATCAAAATTGTCTTTACTATTTTGCACCAATTATATTGAATGGGTTTTTCACATGGTACTAGCTAAAACTATTAACAGTTTATGTGATTTTTTCGATAGCTGTACCTTTACAAATACTAGTTGAAAAGTGCAGTCAAAAATTTCTCTGACATTTTAATCAATATTGTTTCATGTAATTAAATATTTAAAAAAATCTGAGTTATACTCCTACCCATCCTTTGTAGCTATGATTTGGTTTGATTGCTCTACTTTATATAGTTCAGGAGAAAAACGATTTTGAAAAATGTATCCATAAAATAACGTTTTTGACAGTATCTCGGTGACGGTTCAAGATAGGGGACTGAAAGTTAGGGTGTTTCTATATTATGAGATAGCCAACAAATGACATTATAAAAATCAGATATTCGTCACAGGGGCCACTTCTCCCTCCTTAGCCTGCTAGATCCTTTCAATTACCAACATGAATGAAAAATCAGCTTTAAGTCATTCTGTGGACGTTGAGAGAACATTTAGCAGTTTGAAGTGGATATTTTCGTCTAGACGGCAATCATTAATACCGACGAACGTGGAAAAAATATTAATTGTATATTTTCTATTTTAAAATAAACATGTAAATACCCGTTTTAATTATTTTTTTATTTTAATTGAGGAGAAAATAAGTAATATTCATTTATATCGAATAACATTTTGATGGTGACATTGACAGGTAACATCGATATATTTTTTGTCGATAAAATATTTTGCTACATCACTTTTCTATAAATGCCCCGAGTTTTCCCAGGTACGGTTATTACATTCTAAAATAACTGTTTCTTAAATTAACCATATCTGGAAATGCTGTTCTAAAATTGAATGAAATCTGACCAGACTAACCATTTTCAAAAGTGGTAAATTATAAAAATATTAGTTTGTAAGTGGTCAATTCAAGCAATTGATGTGGTTAAGAGGTGATAATTTCCAGAAATGGTGATGTGAACGTACTTAAGTTATAATATTCACGGAGAATTTATCTGGCTAAATAGATTTTAAATATTTTATATATCCTCAAGTATAGTCAGCAACACCAATATGTCTGTATACCAGTCTCAAAAATATGTTACATACTTTATTACGATGTTTATAAAGTTTATGTATAAATATTTTTGAATCTAATATATGTTAGTGACCTTGACTATACATTATTTACTTCTCATTAGATCCATGACAACATGTAAGATTTACTGAGAAAAATATTCTCCGTAGATCCATTTCTTGCAACTGGGTAGAAATATGTATCAGGTAACAAATCATATCTCATTAGATCCATACTTCCTTGTGATGGATCTAGTTAGAAATAGTAGATTATACACCGAGGGGATAAAGCACAGTTTTATGTCACGGGCGCGATATTGAATCCTGAACGTAACGAAGGACTCCAGATTTAACTCCCGAGCGCAGCGAGGGTGATACGAGTTAATTCCCGAGCGAAGCGAGGTAATTAAGAAGAGTCCTGAGCGCAGTGAGGGGTTCAAGCGCGCTCTACTTTTCTCACCTTTTGCGAGACAATAAAAAAGCGAGTCTACTAAAAACAGCGTTTTATTATAGTAAATTAAAATTAAAAGTGAAAATTGATTTAATGGACTCCGGAGTTAAATCACTTTCGTCACTCGACATTTTAACAGATGTTTTCTTCAATTTTGATATGTATTTATTTATAACTTTGCAGTTATCTATCACCAATGTATTTTATTGCAGCGTCTTACAATACTCGCGGCTTTTGTTTAATTTTAAATGTGTTCCATTCAGCTTGCCGTGGCCAGCTCGATTTTAGAAAATGTTCGATTTTCAAATTAGGTTCGACGCGGCGGTGGCGGCGGCGCCGCGCCCGGCCTTCGAGTATTAGTTGATCTTTTATTACGAAATTAGACTCATCAAGTCATCAAAGGGTATAATAATAATAATCGACCTTTAGTTGTAGTGGAAAGATAAAAATCGGGACGACGATTATATAATGGTGCAAAGAAGGCAGCTTAAAAATAGATTTATATGTAGGTAATACCGGGAGCGGGAAGACTGCACCTAATACGAAATTTAAAGTGGCTGAAATTAAAGTGCCGCTGTTTATCTCTAATATAGACAAGGATGTGTCGGAAAAAGATATTGTCGAGTATATTTTGGATAAAACTCAAGAACGAGTGACGTTGTCTAAGATTGCAATGAAGCGAGACAAAGGATATAACTCGTATAAAGTATTTGTTAGTAGATCAAAGCTCGCCATTTACTTAAACGATAACTTGTGGCCTAGTGATATATCTTTCAGGCGCTTTGTAGTTTTCCGAGGCAGGGCCGATAATACAGGCCATAAAGCGAGTGTTAATGCAGTCAAAAATTCAACTTTATGATGTCTGACGTGTGTAAAATGATTACCTTTAACTGTAGGTCCCTGAAGCGATCAATTGAGGGAGTTCGAGTAATGTGTGAAAGCGTGGATATAGTTGCCCTGCAGGTGACGTGGCTCCTCCCTTTTGATCTACTCCTACTCGGTACAATTCATAGTGAATTTGGATGGACGGGGAAATCAGCGGTTGATATGTCTGCCGTTGTTCTAAAGGGGAGACCGCATGGTAGCGTAGGTATTATATGGAGGAAAAGTGCTTTTCAGTCGGTGAGTGTGATTGATTGTGCCAGTGACAGAATAGCGATAGTCAAAATAAATGCTCTTGACAAATCCTTCATAGTGTGTTCGGTGTACATGCTTACTGATACATGAAAACATGCCTTTATTCACGGAGTGTATGGGTGTGTTGTCCTCGACTATTTCTGACCTGAGTAATGTACAGGCGGTATATATCGACGAGCCTTTTTGTCGTGAATTAACTGAATTTTGTTATGAACAGCAGTGGATATGTGCGGATATTGACAAACTTGGTTTAGGGTCGGAATCCTATACGTATATTAGTGATGTCTATGGATATAGAAGATGGTTGAATGTTATGCATTGTTACTGACTGCGCCCTTAATACAATACGCAATATTACCGTTATGTATGATGTGTATTGGTACGATCATTTTCCTATGATTATAGAGTGTGATATAACTAAATTAAGACGTATTGTAACTGTATCGAATAGTTATTTAGCTCAAGGAGTTTTATGGGGAGAACGACAGCCGGAACAAATACTTGAATACCGTCGGTTATGTAATGATAGGAAGAGATGCAATAACCATGATCATTTAAAAATTATTGATTACATGTACCGTGATATCATAGAAACCCTTTCAGAAGTGGCTGTCATGACTTTTAAATGTAACAATCGTAGGAAGGGCGGTTATATATTGGGCTGGAACAAACATGTAGCTGAAGCTCACAGGGAGGCCAGGTTGCATTTTCAGGTTTGGCAGTTTACTGATAAACCGAGGCATGGTAAAGTGTTTGATGCAATGAAGAATTCCAGGAAAATCTTTAAGTCTAAGTTGAAGTCATATCAGGACAGGCAGGAACAGCTCAAGATGGATAAACTTGCCCTGGCTCACAACGACAAAAGATTTAAATAAATCTAGAAAGGAACTAGACACATGAATGTGAAACCTGGCCTTCCAGCGAGTGTGGAGGAGAAGTCTGGGCATGAAGAGATTGCGGAGTTGTTCAGAGAACACTTTACGGTCAAGTCGTTGTTAGATGCGCAGTCCGCTCCTGACTCGGTAATCGATGTTGGGGCCGTTGGGGGCAGGCGGGACACCTCTTTTAGTGCCAAAGAAATTCAGTTAGTCATCAATAAAATGCACAGAGGTAAGTCGCCTGGTCATGACGGTCTCAGCATCGAGCACCTTAGATATGCGGGGGTGCACCTTCCTCGGGTGCTGTCTCTATTATTCAATATGTGTTTGTGCCATTCTTACCTTCCCGATGCTCTTATGAGGACGGTTGTTGTGCCAGTGTTTAAGAATAAGACAGGTGACTTGTCCAACAAAGCAAAACTATCGGCCTATATCACTTGCCACCACCACTGCAAAGGTGTTTGACAGTATGTTTGATACATTACTTGATAAGTACCTAACGCTACACGACGCTCAATTTGGATTTAGATCCGGGCTGTCCACAGAGAATGCGATACTTTGTCTCAAACATACTGTCAGGTATTACACAGATAGAAAAACCCCAGTTTATGCCTGTTTTCTTGATCTGTCAAAAGCC
This sequence comes from Acleris sparsana, assembly GCA_923062465.1. NCBI lineage: Eukaryota > Metazoa > Arthropoda > Insecta > Lepidoptera > Tortricidae > Acleris > Acleris sparsana. The sequence continues at coordinate 42,702,584 of OV281285.1, read as the reverse complement.
TTTGACCGAGTCGACTATAACTTGCTGTGGCATAAACTGGGGAAAATTGGTCTGCCGGCGGAGTGTATTGCTGTCCTTAGACACTGCTACAACAATCAGACGAACCAAGTTAGATGGGCTAACACTCTATCCGGCGAGTACAGGCTTGAATGCGGGGTTAGGCAGGGGGGTATAACATCTCCAAAGTTGTTCAACTTATATATCAACGAGTTGATAGATCGACTGAGCAGCATGCATGCAGCATGCATGCAGGCTGCTACGTGGGAAGCACGTGTATAAATAACGTGAGCTATGCCGATGATATGGTGCTGCTGGGCCCTTCTATCGGCGCGATTGAGCAACTGTTGGCCACCTGCGAGGCGTATGCCGTGGCGCATGGTCTGGTTTACAACCCTAAGAAGAGCGAGATCATGGTTTTTAAGGCGGGAAAAATTAAACCTTACTATGTGCCCCCAATTACTCAGAGCGGTACTCAACTGAATGTTGTGGACAAGGTCAAGTACCTTGGCCATATTATTACGAGCGACTTGAAAGATGATCAAGATATAGAGAGGGAGCGTAGGGCGCTAGCGGTCCAAAGTAATATGCTTGCCCGCAGGTTTGCTCGTTGTTCACATGAGGTGAAAGTTGCGCTCTTTAAAGCTTTTAGCCAATCGTTTTACACGAGCAGCCTGTGGGTTAGGTATACAAAGGGGGCCTCCTATAGCGCTCTGCGCGTACAATACAATAACGCGTTCAGAATGTTGATGGGACTGCCGAGGAGATGTAGTGCATCGGGCATGCTCGCAGAAGCTCGCACGGACTGTTTCCAGGCGGTTATACGCAAAAAGATAGTGTCGCTGTTGGTTCGTGTGAGGCAAAGCCATTGCGGGCAGGTTTGACTGTCCCATTTTAAATTTATGGGTGGGACAAATCAAGGGCGTAGCCCAAATTGAACTTTAAGTTTTTACAAACCCAATTGTTTAAATAAAATAAACTAACATAGATTAACTCTTTACTAACATCCTATGGATAACTAGTGTATAACAAAACAATAATACAGTGGAACGCCGAAGCTGACGAGGCTTTCTTGCAATGTAAGAACAGATTGCTTAGCGCGGCGTTATTAGTCCATCCGGTGGAAGGTGCGAAAATGGCCCTTATGGTCGATGCATCGGATACCTGTGCAGGTGGTGTGTTGCAACAATGCATTAAAGGTAAATGGAAACCGTTAGGTTATTTTTGAAAAAGTTTTACAGTGACGCAACATAAATATAGTGCTTATGATCGGGAATTATTGGCCATATATTTAGCAATGGTGCATTTCAGAAACTGGTTCGAAGGCGGACCCTTAACAATTCTAACCGATCATAAACCCTTAATTTACGCATTCAGTAAAGCAGGCAGTGACAAAGAAAATCCTAGGCGTACTCGACAACTGTGGTTTATCAGTGAATTTACAACCGATATACAACACGTGTCAGGTAGCGAGAACGCGGTTGCTGATGCATTATCTCGACTAGAGACAATATCGACTCCCACGGGCATAGATTACGAGGAACTCGCCCAAGCGCAGGCTGTAGACGCTGAGTTGGCTCAATTGGTACGGGATTCTACTAGCGCTTCGCGCCTTTAGAAGATCGCATTACCGAGTTCCAACAACCTTGTTTACTGTGATGTGTCGACGGACAGATCTCGACCTCGTATACCACTAGGTTTGCGGAAAAAAACGTTTGATATTACGCATGGCTTAAGTCATCCGGGCATTCGCGCGTCGCGTTCATTGGTAAAGAGAATTTTTAATTGGCCATATATGAATCGCGATGTAGGGGTTTGGGCCAAAACTTGCATTAAATGTCAGCGAGCAAAGGTGCATAGGCATAGCCGCTCGGATTTGGGGCAGTTTCCTCACGTGGGCCGTTTCGAGCACATTCACGTGGATATTGTAGGCCCGTTACCAACGTCGGCGGACGGCCATAGGTACAGTCGCCATCAGATATATCGGAGCGGCCGAGGTACTCAAATATTTCAAAGCAGCAATAAATTTCAATAAATTCTTTACAGTAAATAAGGTCAATAACATCTGAACATCCAATTACGCCATATATATATGAGCAGTGGTTTTTCAATTAAATCTGAACACACAACGAGACGATAATATCTGAAAGCACAACTCGTCAAAGTTATCTGCACAGACAGGGTGATCATAAATATCTGAACATTTAGGGAAAATATACCTTAAATCACTTAGCATACAGTTTAAAATTCTTTAACGTACTACGCTGAAAATACATTTCCTACACAACCACCATTCGGTTTTATCAATGTCAAAGTGAAGTTGCTTTTCACAGATTTATATTTTGTATACCTACTTATTTTGTAAAAGGAAAATTCATTACATCTGTACGATTACATTTAAACTGTATGCCTAGTGCTTTAAGGTAACAAGAGCTACCGGCTATCATGCTGGGACTCAGGACTGTACCACGGAATAACACGAGAGTCAGCGCCGCAGAGCTAACGTTTGGTCGTGCATTGCGTATTCCGGGAGAATTTTTTGACACTAAAGAATATCATAGTTTCGAGGAATCAAACTACGTTAGGGAATTAAAAAACGCCATTAGCGGTTTAAGACCCAAACCTCTACAGCAGCGCGATTCTCGGACGGTATTCGTACACCCGGACCTTAAGTCATGCGATAAGGTTTTTGTTCGCGTAGACGCCGTTAGAAGACCTCTCCAGCCGCCTTACGATGGTCCATTTAGAGTCATTAAGAGAGGTGATAAAACGTTTACGGTGCAATTACCAGAGAGGCAGTCACAAATTTCCATTGACAGACTCAAGCCAGCAAGTGAGTGCGTTAAGTGAGGATTTAACGTGTGTAGATAAACCGATAGTATTATGTAGTAGTAAGATTAACATAGACAAAGCTATCGTTGACACACATCGGAACACGAGCCAGCAGAATAGCGCAAACTCGGCACCCATTACGCGAACCACGCGTAGAGGCCGGGTGATTAACCGGCCAGCTCGTTATCAGCAATAGCTTTGCTAATAATAAGATTTTACATAAGTTGTTTATGCGCTCGCAAATTGTTAGTTTAAGCAATTATTTAATTAGGTTGTGTAAGTTAAATAGCATTTAAGGCAGTCATTAGTTACTCGACTCACAGACATCGGCCAACATGAGTTACAACCACAGTAAACAAAAACAAGACGAGGTCGAAGCCGGGATAATTGCAAAGCATACTGAGTTTGAGAGTCGTGTAACTAGTTACGGCATCCTACTTATCGCGCTTGTGGCGATAGTCTTAAATGCTATAGTGTACATGTTCGGAAGAAGTTGTAAGAAGTCAGTGAAGGGTTGGATATGGAAACAGGCGAGCGCGCCGCCTAAAGCCCGATTTAGATGGTACGAGTTTCTTTCTTCAAGTGTACGATTATCGTAGCACGAGAAATAATATGTCATCATATAAACTACACGTACGATATCGTATGGCAAGGGGCGAAAATCGCCTCGCCTTATATGGTTGCAGTCTCCGTGTAAACATAAATGCAATGCGAGAATCGTATTTCGAGTTAATGTGATATTCAGTCGTCATTATGAGTGCATTGCGAGAGGCTGTTCTGATTGTGTCGGTTAAAGTGCCGACACAATCAGAACAGCCTCTCGCAATGCAAACAAGAATTGTTATTAAAGAAAAAGAAAAAAACGCGTATTTGGGTAAAACATGGATACAAAGGAGATCTGCGTTAGGTGCATCTAATACGTTGTGTCGTGAGTTGCAATTAGAAGATGAGGAATCCTTCAAAACCATGTTTCGTGTCACGAAGGCACAATTTGCATACTTACTTGATAAGATTGGTCCTTCAATACAAAAAAAAAGACACAAACATGCGGGAAGCTATAACCGCCCGTACAAAATTGGAGATCACATTAAAATTTTTGGCTTCTGGTGATTCCTTTCAAACCTTAACAGAATTATTTAGAGTACCTAAATGTACCATAAGCTGCTTTTTGGTCGAAGTCTTGCAAGCTATTAGTTCGGTACTGGAAGAATTTATTAAGGTAAGAAAAAAATCATATTATGAATTGTATTTATTCAATATTTATTTTAGAACTATTTATTAAACTACCAAGAAATTTAACGAAACTTGTTAAAATGTGGACAACATATAACCCAAATGTATCTAAATCATCCTCTCGCTCCCTACATCTTTTATCAATACTTTCTAGTTTACTAAGAGCTAAATCTATATTCAAAGGCTTGTTTTTTGTTTTTGTAGCGTGTTTTGGCTTAGGTGTTAAGTCCACTATTTCTATATTTGCGTTAACAGTTTCCAATGGCATTTCCTCCGTATTCGCGAGTTCATTGGCATAATCATCATGGCCGGCCGTTTCCGCATTGATAATCTAAAAAAACAATAACCAATTATTATTTTTTAGGTACCAAGATCTAAAGAAGAATGGATGACTATACAGAGAGGATTTGATTCTAGATGGAATTTTCCTGCGTGTGTAGGTCCTTAAGACGGCAAACACATACTCATAAAGTGCCCACCGGGATCTGGATCAGAATTCTTCAATTATAAAAATACGTACAGTATTGTACTGTTAGAATGCGTTGATTACGATTATGGTTTTTTGTACGTAGACATTGGAGCGAAGGGCAAAAACTCAGATGGTGGAATATTTAACGAAAGTACATTGAAAGCAGCGATTGAAGCCAACTCATTGGATTTGCCAACCGATGCAGTCTTTCTCGGAGATGAGGCATTTCCTTTAAAGCCTTACTTGATGAAACCATACCCTTGATGAAATCATTTAACAAAAGAACAAAAAAAATATAATTATAGACTAAACACAAGCAGATGTAGACGAATTGTAGAAAACGCGTTTGGTATTCTAGTGTCGCGATTTAGAATATCGAAAGACCAATAGGTTTACTACCAGAAAAAGTGAACGTGATTGTAAAAACAGCTTGTTCTTTACACAACTGGTTGAGGAAAACTTCACCCAATATATACACTCCTTCAGGTTATCTAGATGAGGAAACATCAACAGGTGTCCGACCCGGTGCGTGGAGAGAAAACTGCAGAAGTGGAGCATTCACAAATCTGGCACCGCAAACCACGGTAATATAACGAGACAAGCAATTGCAATCCGTGAATATTATTATGATTATTTTAATAATCGCGGAGCAGTCCCATGGCAGGAAGATGCTATATTTGAATATAATAATTTCCTTTTATTTTGGATTTTTAATCATACACAATGTACATCGCAAACGAGGAGTGTGAAGCCACTTGCCATCGATCGTAATTTATCCGTGTTTCACCGATATTTTTCCGATGTTGAGTTCAATACCAAATTATAATATACAGCTAAATTAAGAACAATGGAAAGTGGTTCCACAGTACCGTTCGTGACTGTACGGCTTTTAAGTAGTATACACTGTGGGGCCTATAACTAAAGCAAAAATTAAAATGTACATTCTTCTCCTCAAACTACGCAACGTTTGTTTGACGACTTTGAAAAAAAACTTGCGGTTTGAATTTTATTACATTATAATGTTAATGCGAACACGCAATGTACTATGAAATTGGTTATGTCTGTAAAGTGACTAGACTGACAGGCGATGTCAATTAGACGGAGTTTTAAGTACATTGAAAATACTATTTACTTTGTTTGAAAAATGAACAATCTAAAAACTTTATGATTTTAAAAAGTTGCTAAACAAAAGTTGTCTAGTTTGAGGAGTAGAATCTACGTTTTAATTTTTTGCTTTAGTTACAGGCCCTACCCTGTATACGACATAATAGACACAATCTGGAAACGTCACGTCAGTCATTCAGCCAGGAGAAAACATTAAAATTAACGCAACTTATATTACATACAATTGAATCTGCTCATGAAAAGTAACCTGTTTTTTGCTTGTGACTGTACCTAGTTGAAATAACTTTAATAAGTATATTGTGTGAAATATATGCTTTCGTTCTTACTAAATTCGTAGTAGTTTGCCGAAATTCTGAAGGTTTCCTCAAAAATGAGTCTAATGCCTCATACCAAGGTAACTAGGGAACGTACACATTACTATCCCGGGCTCCAGTTCCTACAGAGGCTTTAACTTTCTTCCGTTCTTGTAAATATTGGCTGTGTATATTTTTGATTTTTAATGTTATTTCTTTTGGGCCAAACTCTTCAATTGCCAACTCATTTGTAAATGTTAATCGAAATGTCTGGTTTTCATCTTCAGTTCCACTTTACTAAATAGTGCTTTACAAGAATAAATGCACGAGCTCTAAATCGGTCGTTGTACCACAAAATATTGAAGCTGTGCGAAAACTTATAATGCATGACCGTCATGTTACATATCGCGAGATAGAGGCGACCTGGGCATATGTATGACGAGCATTAATAAGATATTACATGCTAATTTAGCTGTAAAAAAAAATTATCCCGTTGGATCCCTCACAATTAAACTAAGGATCAAAAAGAGGCTCGCGTCGAATGGTGCAAGAAAATGTTAAAAAAATATATCCGTGGTGACTCAAAAGCTGTTTATAATATCTACACAGGTTTATAATTCTTCACCATGACAATGCCAGCTGTCATACATCACGCGAAACGACTCGATTTTTGGAAGGTCAAAATATAGAATTAACGGGTCATCCGCCGTACAGCCCTGATTTGGCACCCAATGATTTCTATTTATTCCCCAATGTAAAGAATAAATTACGTGGTCCACGATTTTCGATAAATTTCGACCCGTGAAGATGCAGTCGAACAGCACGTTTTGGAGATACCTCAGTCAGAGTGGAAAAAATGTTTTAAAAATTGGTTTCAACGTATCCAAAAGTGCATCGATCATAAGGGAGAATATTTTGAAAAACAATAAAACCATATTTAGTCATATACGTTCGTTATTTTTTTCTATTCCAGTTACATAAGTAGCAGCCCTCGTATAAGGAATTCAAATTAGAAACTATCATAAATAACAAAACTTCATTGGTTCTAGAGTTCCCGGCGACTAAAATGTAGTTATAAAACTACCTACTTAAAACATCTGAGACAGCACCAAATGACTTTTAATAGAAAATTAGTTCTTACATGAGGTTTTCGAAAATAGGTTTTTGTATTTGAAGTAAGGTGGCGGGAGCCTTTACTGAGCATGGTCCATGCTTCCGCCCGGTTTTTGTTAACTTCTTTATTTTGGTCACGCTTTACAAATTATATTAAAAATAAGCGGTTTCAGGATAAGACGTCTCAATACCTTTAATTTTTGAGGTAATAAATAATTAAACCTCCTTTTTACTGTACTTAATAACTGTAAAAAACAAAACAATTATTCATATGTAAGGGTTTTGTGTTAACGTTTTACACACGAGTAAAATATCCCAATTGTAGGTTTGTGATTTATTCTGTTTAAGTACTGAAACCCGTCACATTCAACCGGCAAGCGGTCTGCAAATTATCATCGAAAGGGCTACTTCTAGACCTATTTGAGCTGTTTTCGTAGCTGCCGCAGTGCTATTTATTGGTATGTGTATGTGTAATTAATATCGGATTAAAATCGGTCGGACACGGCGCAATAACACTGTAAGCCAAATCACAAAGAAATGGAAAAAAAATAGTTAAACTACAGACTTACTTTTAGAAAAATAGTTCTGTTTAGTGAAATAAATCCCATTCCAGATAATGCAACATAGTCTTTGCTGAGCTGGCTTTGTAATTCTTCAACCTGCAAGGAAACTTTTTTACGAACTGCGTGTTTCAATCAAACAAATTCTAACGAATACTAATCTTACTATAGGCTGATAAAAAGTAATAATATTCTTTCAGCAATACTAACAAAATATATTTACTGGTCAGAAATGTAGGTATTTAAGTTATCATTTAAACAATAATCAAAATTGGCAGAAAATTAACGGTCAGCGAAATTAATACGAGTATGTACGTAACATGCTGCTCTTTATGTTATGGTCAACGATAATATCAAAATATATTCTTACATGGAAAATATTGCTTCTATAATAATGCAGTTAGTTAGGTCGTTAAATTAGGAGGTTGTCCGTATTGACCTTTCGTATTTTAGTAATTATTTAAACAAAGATATATTCGAGATATTCCAACTAAGTACATAACATTTAAATAAAATCGTACCACATTAGGTAGAGGAAGGCTTTACCTTTACCTTTACCTTTGATCGCATATTGTAAAAATGTTTTACCATTAAGAAATGAAACGAATAATTATATTTTATATTTAATAATTGATAAAAGTGTTATACATGTATCTAACGAGGATAGCCCCTGCAGGTAATTATTTACGACGGACTGAATTTTTTTGTCCATCATGGTATATTTCTTGCTTCGTTTTCGGAAAATATCAGTTCTTATATCGTTTTGAAGGGTAACGTAATTTATATCCAATGCTTCTTCCCGTAATTGGCTCAAAAATACAGTAAGTTGGTGTTCTTATGTATTCTGTTTTTTTTTTTGTGCCAGCTTTCAACCACATTGTTGGTTCTATGCCTATGTCCAAAACACGACATTATGTAAACCATGTCCATTTTTATCCACTGTTTTATCATGTATTCATTAAACTGTGTTACTTCAGATGTCCGTGGTGACGCTGCCAATATAATCATCCATCCTTCATGAATTTTCAACGCCGGTAAATGAGCTAATGCAAGCACACTTTGCAACATGCCTAGCCCCTTCGCGACTACTGGTTGTCCCAAAGATGTCTGCATTTTTGTAGAGGGCCTGAGAATAATGGAAATAACAACCACTGATGGCGGCTGACGGGTAGATAGACCGGATAGCATTTATTGCACCGATTTCGAAGTCAACTTTAATGTATTCGGATTGAAAAGTTGGAATATTTTGTTGCACTGCCTTGAACAACCTTTCATATGTGCATTGCCGCTTGTCAGGTAGCAATGCGTATACACAAGGCACGACTTTGGTATGCTCTTCACCGGAACCATTATCCACATGTATTGTGTATAGCTGATAGTACGGTTTAGGTACTACTTTAAAAGTCCCGTCTAAAAAAAAAAGTGTTCAGACCTGAAATCCATTCTTTACATTCGCCAGATATACATATCAAACTGTCAATGTCCTGGACACAAACGAAGTTTTTATGTATGTTTTCTGGTATAACAATACCTTCAAAATTGTCAAACTGCGACTTTTGGGTGGATTTTTGCCGGGCCTTGTACAAGGAATCTCTCACCTTATGGAATGTAGGTAATTTATCTGCATATTCCTGAGTTTTTAGTGGAGCCATTTTTTCCCTAAAAAGGGTGGGAATCGGCCGGTATTCCGTAGCCACTTTCTTTTTTAAGTCAATCAGATTGACCTCGATATCTATACTCTCGAAGACTGGAACACAGCAGTGTTTTCTTTCTTTAAAAATTGACTTTTGAGTTACATCCAAAACCACTGACCCTTTGCACATGCCTTTTAGATGGCACACCCATATGGACGTGCGAGACTTTTTGTTTGTTCTTTTAAGATAGTGCCGGTATCCCCCATGTGTACTATCTAGAAATCTTATATGGCATTCTCCAGTCGAGCCACCGGGAGTTTGGTAATCGTTTTCCATAATTTACGATAATCTAGCAATTCGCAAAGAAAATACTAAATATCCTTCAGTAATGTACGAGTGTGTCAGTGAAATTGCAGTTATCTATGCAAAAACACGTTTTTCATAGGAACAAAAGGAATCTGAAGAGGTTTATTTGACTATTAAGTTATCAATATGGTATTACTGCATAATTATAGAGGCAATATTTTCGATATAAGTAAGTATACCATTTCAGTCAATTTATGGGACAGTAAAAGTAGGTATGTGATAAAATAATATAGAGAACTGGTTCTACAGGTAAAACATATGCATGAGAATAATAGTTCAAGTTCAATTTCAAGTTCAAGTCTTTATTCGCGACAAAAAATAACACGTACAAAAAAAAACTAATAAATAAAAAAACACACTTTGTCACGAACGGACAATACGGACTAGGAGACAAAATTCATGGGAAAAAAAGCCCCTTGCAACAAAAACGAATAGAAATTAATGCGTCCGAAGAAATAACCTAGTGGTAACACAACTGCATAAGAAAATTAAAAAGTGGGGAAAAACGCGAATGGAACAAAAACTATTAGGAAACCAAAATTTTGGGTAGGTAATTTATACACTCCTTGGAAATTCGTCCTGAAGCGACAACTTAGGGAATCAGGGGCATAAGTACCAGGAGTTGTGTTTAACTCGAAGTAAAAGAATTTATTATTAAACTACTTTGTTTTATTTTTTTACCTGTAATGAAATGATTTCCAATAAATACATTACGTATAAGCTGTTAAGGCGTCTTCTTGCGTTTTAGTTGTCAAACTGAATCAAAACCAGTTCATATTTAAAAATAGCAGCCGCGACCTGAAACAACACCACGCATTAATTTGATAAGGATGTGCTATGATAGGTACACCACACTAAAAAGTCGTTGTACTCACCAACCAGTCTTACATAAAAATACCAACGAAAATACATAGATGATAGTCACATAATTAACAACACTTGAAAATTGTGTATCAGTTAAGACGTAAGTTAATAATGTAAAGTAAAAGATAACTGTTTTTCTTTGTTTATCAGCCATCACTCAGAGAACTATGAGCATATGTGTGATATTCAGGTATTTAGCAGGTGAAGTAAGATTCCCCATTGAGCACCTTCTCTTCGTGTGACTGCGTCAGAAGGAGGGTTATATTTTTCGAGAGTATGTTTGTTTGTATGTGTGTATGCATGATGATGATGAGTGGGGACGCCGCCGAGGCAGGCGGGCGGTCGAGTGGCTCTCCATTCATTCCGCTCAGTTCCCCTTGATCCAGCCTCAGGTTACTGGCTCTGCGGCGCTCCCATCCAGCACTGATCCCATCTTCTTGTTTTCCTACAGAACATTAGTGCGTCCTGAAGGTTAATGCTTTTAAGTGTCTCTACCGATAGCACGTCCTCCCCGAATGTGCGATGTCTCAGTGACGAGTACATTACACACTCGGCCAGAACATGCTGACTAGTCTCCTCTTTGCCGCAGTGTGAGCATCGAGGATCCTGTTTGACTCCTATAACCGTCAGATGTCTGTTGAGTGGACAGTGTCCAGTCAAGATCCCTGTCAGTATGCTTAGGTTGTACTTACCTACCAAGATTTAGTAGATACCTTGTTCTGTTCCTATTAACCCTTCCTATCATGAGTTTGGATTGTCTGCACCCTTGTGTTGTTATCCACGCCTCATTTGTCTTTGTCTCTATTCTTCTGGCGATGACTCCTTTCGTTATCGTTGCAGATATCGGGAGTGCTGGTTCCGGGCCTAGGTATTGTTGGTCCGCTCCTGCTCTGGCCAGCTCATCAGCCTTCTCATTTCCTATTGCTCCGCTATGTCCTGGTACCCATGCCAGTGTTATTTTGGATGCTGTGCCTAGATTATCCAGTTCATCCTTGCAGTCCTGCACCAGGGAGGACTTGATTATCGGATTATCTAACGCTTTTGGTGCTGCTTGGCTATCTGAGTAGATTATAACGTGGTGCCCCGCTATATCGCTTCTTTCCTTGAGGCTCTGTGCACACTTCATGATGGCATATACTTCTGCCTGGAACACACTAGTGAGGTCTCCTAGTGGTATCGCTGTATGCTCATTCGCCTCCAGGTAATAGATGCCTGCCCCCGCTCTTTTTGTTAAGGACTTCCATGACCCATCCGTGAAGCATGTCATTCTGGATTCCGGTATCTCTGTCTCCCAACTGTCTCTCTCTCCTATATGGATTCTGTATTTCTTGTCGAAGATCTTCCTTTTCTTTATAAGGTCGTTGTTAATCATGAGCATGTTCATGCTCACCATTGACTCCCTTTGTATGCTTGCGTGTCTCTTGTCCATCTCGGATCCGATCCACTCTCTGCTCATTTTTATCCTATACCACTGTTCTGTGGCTCTCTTCTCCACTTCAAGGTGTACAGGGTTCAGTGTACAGAGTAGCATTATCTCCAGGGCTTGTGTAGGAGCTGTCCTCATTGCCCCAGTTGTCATTAGGCATGCTAGTCTCTGAACCTTCGTCAGCTCCTTGTCTTTGTCTTTTATTTTCGCTCTATGCCACCACACTATGGCTCCATACAGCAGTCTGGGTAGGACCACTGCTTTGTAGATCCATTGTGTTATCACTGTTATCAGTGGTCTTAGTCCCCATCTTCTTCCTTTAGCTTTTCTGCATTGCCATAGGGCTGGTATTGCCTTTCTGCATTGCTCTTTTACATGTGTCTTCTATAGCAGTTTGCTGTCTAATACTACACCCAGGTATTTTATTTCCTTGAGTGTTTCTATCTCCTCACCTTTGATTTTGATGGGTGTCAGAGTCGGCAGCTTCCTTTTATTGGTGAAGAGTACTATTTTCGTCTTGGTCGGGTTCAGGTCCTCTGCTCTGACACCAGTCTAGTACCTGCTTTATCCCTCTAATCATGACTTCTCTCATTACGTTGAGGGTTTTACCCCTTACTAGGAGTACCCCGTCATCTGAGTACGCTTGCATATGTATGCCTCCTCTGTTTGTTTCTCTAATGAGCGAGTCTAGTAGGAGACACCACAGGAGTGGTGACAGGCAGCCCCCTTGCGGGAAGAATGTGTGTATGTATTTATTGTAGCGTAATCGCTACAAATCGCAACCAATCGCTACAAATTTTGCTTACCGGCATTTTTTTTACTTTTCAGACACTCAACTTTATTATTAGCTCCGTCTCTTGGGCCGGTAAGATATTTAGTTGGATAATATTTATATTTAAAAAATTGAATATTCTAAGGACAATTACTTAGGTCGTAGGACGTCGTTTCTCATGTTTTGTCGCGAATAAGATGTTATGAATTATGATTATTGTATTAATTTGCCCTTACCATATCTCGTATTTTATCTCGGCAATGGTTTCCCAGAACTGATGTTTTAGTCAAGTTTTGATTGTGGTAATAAAGTTATTAAGTTCCACAGTGTTTACTAAGTAAATCAATTTGAAAGGTATTTTTGCTGTACAGCGTTTAGGGATTAGCGTCTCTTAAGTACTAAGGTTACATGTTCCACTTAAAAAGTATTTTTTTATTATTATGTTGATGTAATGTTATGTTATATTGTGTCCCAGAAGATTTTTTAGTTATTTATGAAATATAAGATTGGTTTTATTACATTACTACTTATTTTACATGAAAACACAGTTGTCACCTAGGTACTTAATAACGTAGTAGGCAATAAATGACATCATGTCAGCAGAAAGACGTCCACTGCTGGACATAGGTCTCTCCCAAGGCTTTCCACTCAGACCGGTCTTGTGCTTTTCGCATCCACCGCGGTCCCGCGATCCTGACGAGGTCGCCTTTCCATCTTGTTGGAGGCCTACCTACAGCTCGTCTTCCGGTCCGCGGACGCCACTCCAGAACCTTCTAACCCCATCGGCCATCAGTCCACACACACAATATAAAAACAGTGGTTTTATTACTTAAGGTACAGTCAGCAACAAACATATCTACACAGGTAAAAAGCTCAAATGCATTTACACGCTACTGGTCAAGAGAGAATTAAGTGTGTGTAAATGTTTTTGAGCTCTTCTACTGTATCTGTTGGTGACTGTAGTTTACGAGGGGCGTTCAATAAAAAGTGATAATGAGATGCAAACACTTTCAATATTAGGAAATTAAATACTGGCCGGTAAAACTAATCTATCTAGCCGATTGCTATGAAAAAATAAACTAAATCTTTTGTTTAAAAAGAACTACTGTATATTCTTCGCAATGCTATTGAGTACGTTAGCGAAAATGGAGAAAATTGAACTGCGCGCCGTTATCAAATACTTGTGTTTGAAAAAGTTTTCAACTGACCAAGACAATTTAGATTTGCGGGACACTTTAGGGTCTAATGCTCCTCCGTATTCGACAGTCAGGCACGTTGGTGTGCCGAATTTAGACGTGGAAGAACATCGACCATGGACGACCCCCGCTCTTGACGCCCTACTACAGCAGTAACTGACGAAATTGTGAAAAAAGTCGAAATCTTAGTTTTGGTGGATCGTCGTATCATGGTTCGTTTTATTAATGAAAACGTGTAGATTTCAAGGGGAAGCGAGCATAATATTTTACATGCACGCTTGGGTATGAAAAAGGTATCTACGCGTTGAGTACCAAGAATGCTTACTGACACGCAGAAACAAACTAAAGTCGAGATTTGTCAAGAAGCTTTGGACCTGATACAGCAAGAGCGGGAACTTTTTTTGGCGCGAATTCTAACAATGGACGAAACATGGCTCCATTATTATGACCCTGAAACGAAACTGCAGTCTATGAAATGGAAAAGGCCATCATCTCCAACTTCGAAGAAATTCAAGGTGGGCCCATCTGCCGGTAAGGTCATGGACTCTTGTTTTTGGGATGGTAAAGGGGTAGTAATGATTGAGTATCTTGAGCATGGAGCCACTATTAGGCTTTATATGCCAAACAAATAGCAACATTGCGCTATGAGATCCGCGAAAAACGGCGAGGTAAACTCTGGAAAGTTGTGGTGTTCCACCAGGACAATGCCCCGGCACACAAGTCCGCCGTTGCAGTAGCTGCAGTTCGTGATGTGGGTTCGATATCCTTAAGCATCCTCCGTATTAACCAAATCTTACCCCCAGTGATTTCTACCTATTTCCGAGTTTGAAAGAATACCTGAGAGGCCAGAAGTACCTACCTATTTTATAAATGGAATTTTAGGTTTAGAAAAAAGATATACTAAGTGTATTATGCTAGAAGGTGACTATGTCGAAAAATAAAATGATATTTAATGAAACTTGTTTATAACATACTCATTCTCACTTTTTATTGAACGCCCTTCGTATGTATGCCTATAATATTTGAGGAGTTCCCACAATTCCTCACGAATCCCATCATCAGTTTCAGATTTCATGACAATCGGACCACCTCGAAAGTATACTCTATCAATTGACGGAGGAATCGGTGAACATACATAAAATATATATATATATATATATACAGTGGAACACAGAACCTTCTCAAAAAAGTTTGAAGTCGATTAAAAATGAGCAAATAACGTAATAACTTCATTTTAAACCGTACCCGAAGTCAAAATCAACAGTAAGTAGTTTTCAGTTTTAGTTTCTTTATTAGCAGTAAATTGTATGTAAAAAGACAGAAAATAGTTTGTAATTAGAACATTAATACAATTTTACCCTTTGTAAAATATAAATGTCAATATCATCACAACTAAATCAGTTCGAATTTAACAAGGATCTAACAGCTATTTTAGTCCATTCCAACATTCCGTGGAATCAACTGCAAAATCCTAAAATCAGAGAATTTATGAAAAATTATATCGATGGTAAATATTCAAAGGAAACTATATTACCCAGCGAAACAAATTTAAATTTTAAGGAATAATTACTTAAATAAAATATACGAGAAGAAAAAAATACTATAAGAGAAGATTTGAAGGATTCTTTTATTTACCTAATGGTCGAAGAAACACAAGATGGTATGGGAAAACATGTTGCTAATGTCCTAATAGGAAAAATATCACAGACTAAGGAGTCGACATCACACCTGTTTGCATCAAAAGTTTTAAACACAACGAATCACGCTTCTATTGTAACTCTAGTGGAGGATACACTAAAATACTTGGTGGGGAACAATTTATCAGATAAATAAGAACAATTTTTTATTTTTTGTTACGGACGCTGATTCTTACATGCTTAAAGCTGGAAAAGTTCTCGGACAAATGTTTAGAAACTTAACTCATGTGACATGCCTTGCACACGGCTTAAAGTGAGTCGCTAAAAAGAAAGAAATTTGTATCCAAAAATAAATACTTTAATTGGTAACGTAAAAAATATATTCAACAAGCACCTAAAAGAATCGCAAGATTTAAGGAAACGCTACCAAATATACACCTTCCGCCGAAACCAGTATTAACTAGATGGGGAACCTAGCTAAATGCTGTGGCCTATTATGAGTCGAACTTTGACCAAATTAAGAAAATAATTAATACATTTAATTCAAATGAAGCAGTTTTGATTCAAAAAGCACAAAAAATATTCCGAGATCCCTTTTTAAGAAAATATTTGGAGTTTGTTAATATTAGCATCTATGCTAATATTAACAAACTCCAAATCTTTTCTCGGCCATTGCCTATAGGCAGTATTATACGATCTTCCATAAAAAAATTGCAAAATCCAAATTTAATGTTAGTGAAGCTTTGAATATTGTTAATGCCACAGAAAAATAACTTTCAAGATTGAGGCTTCATTTAACAGGAAAACTATGTAGTTTACCACAAATTAAAAATGTTTTTAAAGAATAATCCGGGTTATGCTACTGTAACAGCAGTAAAAAAGCTTTTAAAAGGACAAGAAACTGAGTTAAAAACAAACAGTAATAAATATACATTACAAAATTATACATATTTAAATTATTTACCATTGACGTCGGTAGATGTGGAAAGCACGGTTTCGAGTTTAAAATGGGTTTACACAAGTAGGCGACTCAGTTTGATTGCAACAAATTTAGAGAAAATTATGTTAATTTATTTTGAAGATCGATAGAACATTGAACACTGTTGCCGCCGCATCTACACGTCTTTAAACTTCTGTCGTCACTTTTCATCAGTCGATACATCACTGTGGTCAGAGTATTATAAAAAAATTGCCTGCGCAAGTCTTGGCCGAAAATACAAAAAGTACAGACTGATAAAAAAGTTAATTTGTCAAAGAAATATTTCATGTCACAAAGAAACTGATATTGAAATAAATCCCACGTAGAGTTAAAATAATTATTTAAAAAGATGTGTCAGGATTTAGTTTATCACTTATTTAAAAGAGAAACAGGCCTGCTATCTCATATGTGTAGCGGGCAGGCTCTAGTACCTAGCCATTTGCAGTGGAAACCTCAACAATACAATATACAATAGACAAGAAGGTTCAGATGGATCACAGCTTGTATATAAATCACGATGGTGCTTTTCATTCATTACATTTATGGAGAAGGACGTAATTATTCAAGAACATAGTTTATTTCATAAGAATGTCGAGGTTAATAAGATATTTACAATATAAATTTGATGATTGAAATAACATTGTGTTTTTATGTATTCCTAGTACATAGTGACAACCCTGACGTACATGTGCTACAGATTTGCGGGTTCGATTACGGGGTATGACAATAGTATAAAGTGTATTTTTAGGATTCCGCAATGCTTATCATAAACGGATCCCTTTATCGAAAAATTACTGTTACTTAAAACCCGCAATATATTTGAAAGACCTAACTAATGAAACCGCACACAATGGGGTCGATGAGAAAAAAAAAATCCCAATGTTACGAGTAGGAGTTACATAAATTATGTACATAAAATAAAAAAAACAAGATTTAAAATATTTTACCACTTTGTTGGCGTGACTTTAATATGTATATTCATCCCAAATTACAGCTTTCAAGTACTAAGAGTCTCTGAGCTGCTGCTGGACGGACATGGCGAAACTATAAGGGTACCTAGTTTGGCAACGGAACCCTAAATAGGGTCTAGAATGGGGGGTTGAAAAATGAAGTGATATTATTATAGCAAACAGTATTATTCCTGAAATGTATTAATAAAAAAAATCTAAAAACATCCCAACGTTTAGATAATTACTTATGTTTTATGGTAAAAAACAATGAAGTGTTCATTATTTATAGTTTTTGGAATGTAACAAAAAAAAAACTGTATTTACATTTAGGCTAGTCAAACTGGACCTTAAGGCACAGAAAATGAAGGTCAATAAAAAATATTGTTTTCTTTTGTTATTATGATTACCAAGGGCATCTTAAATACGGCACCTACAGTGCGCGAGTCCGACTCGCAATTGACCGGTTTCTTGAAACTGGTAACAAACATTGCACGATACATTGTAACCCCCTTACTAATAAACGTTGAGTAACGGTGGTATAGCTATACAATGTTTTGTCCTTATCTGACAAATTCAAATGTCACAATGACAGATAAGGACAAAACATTGTATAGCTATACCACCGTTACTCAACGTTTATTAGTAAGGGGGTAAGTATTAATTTATTTTACGGATGGAAAAACAATTGGGATAAGCATTACATCTGTAGAAACACCGGAAGGATGTGTTTTTGAGATTCCTGATGAATTAAAGCCCGTAAGTAAGCACGCTGCCTTATCGTTTTCAGACGTATTTACGAAAATAAAAATAAAACTCACAAAACGACACCAAACACGCGCAGTATGGATCCCTCTTAGTAAGGAATTGAAAAAAATGAATCTAGACGAAGGTGAAAATTTACATTATTTGTATGAGATTACAGGGGGGACAGTACTTTCACACAATAAAATTGATAAAAAAAACAGTAAAATCAACGGCGAGTCCCTACAATGAAATTGAAAAACATGAATATGTAACGAACAAAAAGTATTTGTTTAAAAGAAACACCTATGATTATAAAGGTAAGCCTGATAAAATAAAATCATGTACAGCATCCAACAATATGGAGTCACCTCGTCAAGATCGCGGGACCGCGGTAGATGCGAAAAGCACAAGACCGATCTGAGTAAAAAGCCTTGGTGGAGGCCTATGTCCAGCAGTGGACGTCTTTCGGCTGGCATGATGATGATGATGATGTACAACTTGTGAAGATTTGAACAAAGGCCTTCGGTTCCACCCTGAAGAAAAGTGCTGGTTCAAACAGACAGAAGGAAATAATTATAAGAGGAACAATAGTAAAATTATAAACAATTCAGTGGTTGATGTTGAATTCAATTATAATGATAAAAAATACGAATAACAACACCATTAATTAAAGTCAAACTATTATTAAATGGATGATTACAAACATTTGGAATATATGACTCAGGCTCAAATTTTTCTATAATTAATTCTCGATTAATAAGACTGAAAGGAGAAGAAGAGGATGATTCAGAAAAATATAATTTAATTAAATCACGATTAATGGTGTTAAAAAGACAATTGGTTTGACAACTATAAAAATAAAAATCTTTAATATTGAAGAAACAGCTAATGTCTACATAATTGATGGAGAGGAATTTAAATACGATTTTCTAATTGGACTAGATATCATAAAACATATGGAACTGGTTTAAGATGAGAATTTGACAATCACTGTAAAAAGCGAAAAAAAAACAGAAGAAAAAGATCTCATAAAAGAGGATAATAACAAACGTCGGGAATTTACAAACTGATAGACACTTATAAATTCTATCTTTGCAAAAGACAAATATGACATTAGTACGGTGAGAGCATATGAAGCACGTATTGATCTGCTCATGGACAAATACTGTAGTAAAAGCCCTTATAAGTAGATGTCCAGTTGAAGACAAAAAGGAAATATAATAATAAATAGCAAAGTTACTTGACATAAATCTTATAGAAGAATCTTACAGTCCATTTGCAACTCCGGTAACTTTGGGCTTTCAAAAAAGAAGACAAATAATAATCAAGCTTATGTATAGATTTAAGAGATCTAAACAAATTGGTGGTACCTCAAAGTCAATCATTTCCTCTGCTCGACAATCTAGTGATAAAGCTTACTGATTTTACGGTTAACTTCATAGAGGATATTCTTATATTTTCCAGGTCTTTTTCTGAGCACATTAACCATCTAACACAATTTTTAGATGCTAAAAAAGAGGTTTTCAGGCTAGAATTAACAAAATTTACATTTGTTTCAGATTCAGTGAAATATCTCGGTCATATAATACATAATAACTACACATCGGTAACTCGTGGCACTTAGGTAGCACTTAAAAGATTAGTGATGAGCAATGATCGGGGTTTTGGATGCAATTCGCGGGATTCCGAGTTGTAATCATAGTATGGATGTGACTATAACCCCGCGATATTTTTTCAATACTAATAACGTTTATTTCAAACGTTGACCTGTAATATCGATTAATATCATGTAAAATAAAATATAATAATTATCCTCCAACATCAATACAAATCCCGGGATCCCGGGCATATTCATTATTAGCATAACGTTTAAGGTCAATCACTCCAGATTGCACCGGCAACTCCCATTACTGTGATAAGCTCAAGAGCA
Organism: Acleris sparsana; assembly: GCA_923062465.1. Classification (NCBI taxonomy): domain Eukaryota; kingdom Metazoa; phylum Arthropoda; class Insecta; order Lepidoptera; family Tortricidae; genus Acleris; species Acleris sparsana. The sequence goes on along the minus strand of OV281285.1, from coordinate 42,682,464 downwards.
AGTAATAAACACATTTAAATGCAACCTTTTTGCTATTGTAATCTATATGTTGTTACTGGCACGTTGTTCTAACGAAACTTTATAAAATAATAAACAGTCTGCTGTCAACTGACCTTTCAATAACCCCTTCGGTAAGTTAAGTTGCACGTTGTGATTTATAGTAATTTTTTTACTTCGACGACTCTGGCTTGTTTTATGGACTCAATGATTTAAAGATTATTCTGTTCGTCTACTGTGGTTTCTTCTCATCGGACTTTTAATTAGAACATCATTGGATTATTATTGGGATTAAGGTTGTCAAGCATCAGTTGTCATGTCGCGGAGAACTCACAGTTTACCTAAGGAAGAAACTGTACAGAGTTGGATAGAACCCTATGTCGACTTGCTGTATGAATCGACTAGGAACTCTATATATTGCATAAAATGTGAAATTAACATTGGATGCCGAAAAAGTACGGTCAAGAAACACGTTAAAGGAAAAAGACACAAAGGAAAAACTAGAAATAAACAAGAGTTTTACTATGACCTAATCCAGTTCCTTATTCTATGCAACATTCCTTGGCAACGAATTGAAAACCCGGCCTTCATATCTTTTTTCGGAAAGTACACAGGGCGTCCCACGGCTATGCCACATGGAAGGAAAGTACCTTGAATATTGTAGATGGAACATTTTACTGAAAGAAGTCTTTATTTGAATTTAAAAAACAATTTAAACTGCATTCATAGATATTTAAATAAATACATGGTTGAACCGGGAATCGAACCCGATCACAGTGTATTATTTGACCTTAGAAGCGGCCACCCTCATTTTATCGGATTATTAAATAGGTCTCGTTAACACAGACCTAAGAGTAAAACTCTCATCGCTCGTTGACCCATAGTTTTTGAAATATAAAGAAAATTAAGAAAAATCCATAGAAACCAGAAAAACAAATTATCTCTTCTGTACGTAGGGGAAGCTGTTGTACCCCGGACAGTTTACATTTCTTTGATTTTTAGAAAAAAAACGAGATGCTTCAGAATTGCCAAATGTGCAAATATGTAAAGTTGTACTATTGTACTACATACCGGGATATGATATTAAACGATCCTTTAGTTAGTTTAGACGGGACAGGCTGATAGAAAAAAAAGGGAAAAGTGTCCATGGTACAACACCCCTGATTTACCTTGGACACTCGGTGTTGTACCTTGGGCAAATACCATTTTTGCCAAGAAAACAGAAAATAATCATCTAGTATTTAGTTATTAAGGATACAAAAGGCAACTCGGACGAAGACTTTTTATACCTTTTCATAGGTTCCTTAATAAAATTTACAAGAAAAGGCCATATTTTCCCACTCTCCTAAAACAAATGGAAAAATCTCCCAGAGAACAATTAAAAACATAAACAAAAATGTAATCAACAATTAAAATAGTAAAAAATATTTAACTTGTCATAAAAAATGCAAAATAATGTAAGAATTAGAACACTTTGGAACTTTTCTACCTTAGTCCGTAGTCCAAGGTACTATCGAACCAACGGAACCCTGACCCACCATAGAACCTTGTCACAGTGATTGACGTTAGGACTGTCATACGAAGCTATACGACAATCGTACGTCAATCATTGTGACAAGGTTCCATGGTGGGTCAGGGTTCCGTTGGTTCGATAGTACAACGTAAGTTCGGTGTCCAAGGTACAACAAAGCAAGTTTTTTTAAAGTAACCTTTGTAAACGCACTTCGTCTAAAAGTTAGGATGAAACGACGCACTATCTGATAGCTATTTAATATAGTTTTAGCATGCATTATTCAGTTTTATCCTATATATACGAAACACTAAATAAACGAATTTGTAATAAAGTTCTAAAAACTCATTTTCTGTAACAAATTTTATATTTTTGTAATTTTCTCGACGCACACGCCGCTCTCGAGTTTCGTGCTAACTTTACTTTCATTTTAATAGATAATGGTTCAAATGACATATATATTTCTTTTTGAAGAATGCGGGATACTTTAAATATTGTCAACTGTCCGAGGTAAAACTATGTCCGGGGTACAACAGTTTCCCCTACATATTATTCATCAAACTTAGTGCAGACTGAAAGGGTTACCGTAAAGGTATCTTAGAAACAAAAAAAATTGCTAAAAAACTTTCAAAATTTTGAGTTACAAACGAATTTTACCATTTTGGATATAATTTTTTTTCTAAGGCATCTTTCCGTATTAGCATTTTATTTTAATGCAAAATGATTAATAATATTAATATATGTTCCCACAAAAAAAATCAGATGCTACAACAGCAGGACTTAGGAAATATGATTTTTGAAATTTTTTGATTAGGGTTGTCAACTCAATGATGCGATTTCTAAACTCCACTCTTGCGTGACCTGTTAATGACAGTTTGATGTAAAAATGGTTCACCTAGTTTATAAATTTAAAATAATAAGTTAAATTATTTTTTCTTCGAAGAAGGTTATTGTGTGGTATTGGGAAGGGGTCCGCCCTCGTGAGGCAATTGCTAGAACCCAATACCTATACACAATAACTGGAGAAGCGGGGGTGAGGTGTCATGGAGCCGGCAAAGACCCATGGCACTGCTTTGCCTCAGCAGGCACTGACCCGTCCTGCTGGGGGATGTCCTTTTGGGCCCCGACCAGAGGACTTAATGCAAGGGGGGCATGAGGGCGCCAACCCTCACGCTGGTCAGCGAGTGGCATATGGACTAAACGACGACTCTAGCACTACCACGGCTCCGATTAACCTCACGAGACTGGATATGTTGAATATATTTTTGGAAAAGGCAAACTCATATGGACCTAAAAACAGGCCTTTGCATATTGACATCGAAGAGCGGACAGATATTGTATTTAATGCATTATATCCCAATGGTGTACCTCTCGATATTAATATACATAGGTCATATTTTAAGGAGACTATTACAAAATTTTTGAGTAACTGTGAAAAACGTTATAATGAGTGCAAAAGAAACTTTCAATACTTCTGTAAAAAAAATAAGACATGGCTTGATACTGTTTTTGATATCAAAGGGCCAAGCATAGAAATACAAAACCCACTTTCTATTCAAGAACAAGTTCTTCAACAGCAGGAACAGATTCAGGGATCTTCAACCACTATGAAACAAGAAAAATCTTCTTCTGATATCCCATCAACTTCATCTGATATCCCATCAACATCCACTCTACTTTCTATTCAAGAACCTGAATTTTCCACTACTATGAAACAAGAAAAATCTTTTACTGATTTCCCATTAACATCCACTGATAAGCCATTAACTTCATCTGCCTACGATGCGCAAAGTGATCGTCAAAAGAGACGGGCCCGTAAAAAATTAGGAGAAATTCTGCAAGACGAACCACCCTCCAAAATAGTTAAAGTTCTTTCTAAGGTGGTTGTGAATGAAAAAACTGGACAAAAACTGGACAAAAGTTCTGCTCAGAATTTAGAGTTTGTCGTTAACGAATGTCTAAAGACCCCAACACGTTCTAAAAAAGTTGCAACCAGTATACAGTCGAAACACGAACCTAAACCCTATACCCCTGAAGAAGCTTTGTCTTTAATGATAGATCGGAAGTTAACTGTCGACGATTATATATATATGCAAAAGGATTTGAAAGAACGAGGCTTTCCAGCTTATCCTCCATATTATAAAGTGCAGGAAGCAAAAAAAATGTGCTACCCAGAAGAAGACATCATCGTTACTGATAGAGAAGCAAGTGTGTCATTTCAAAGCTTGCTACTGCATACATACCGTCGAATCATTCAATATTGTGATGATACTATCTCAGAATATTGTAGACAAAAACAAAAAGACACGGTTTACTGCACCTTGGAAGGGTCGTGGGGGTTTGACGGAACTACAGGGCAGTCTATTTACAAACAAAAGTTTTTAGATGGAGATGATACTGAAAATTGTTTGTTTGCCACTACATATATTCCGTTATGTTTGAAAACTGACGATGGTTTTGTGTTGTGGGCTAATCCTAGCCCACAATCCTTTCGATTTTGCCGTCCGTTGAGGATACAGTATATAGCGGAAACAAAAGAACTTATTCTCAAAGAGAAAATGCAGGTTGAAAATGAAATAGAACATTTAACGGCACTTTTTATGGAAACTTCAGTTGGTAATACTATTATTGCAGAATGTAAAGTAAATTTAACTGTTATTGATGGTAAGGTATTTAACATAATCACAGGAACAAATTCTCAGTTGCGTTGTCCTTGTTGTGGTGCCACTGCATCACAATTTAACGACCTGGATAATGTAATTAATAAACCTGTGAATCCTGAAACCTTAAGATACGGTTTAAGCCCTTTACATGCATGGATACGGATTTTCGAGTTCCTCTTACACTTGGGATATAAAAATGATCCAGGTGTTTTAAAGTGGAGAGTGACTAAAAAGTCATCGGAAGCCAGAATTGTAGAAGAAAGAAAAACGAAAATTCAACAAGAAATAAGGGATAAAATGTCATGTTTGGTTGATGTAGTACGGCCAAATTCAGGTACCACAAATGACGGAAATGCTGCTCGAACCGCGCTCTCAGACAAAAATCGCCAAATGTTTGCTGAAATTTTGGGTGTAGAGGCATGGTTGGTTGATGATTTGCATACTATTTTAGTAGCGCTCTCAAGTGGACTACCAATTGACGAAGAAAAGTTCGGAGTATTTTGCAAATCTCTCGCCTATAAATATGTACAAAAGTATAACTGGTGTTATATGTCAGTCACACTACATAAAATATTAATTCACGGTCGGCAAATTATAGAATCCAGCTCATTGCCAATAGGTATGTTATCTGAACAAGCCGGTGAATCCCGAAACAAATATTGGCGTTACGATCGGGAACACCACACACGAAAATTAGACAGGAATATTACTATATTAGATTTATTCCATCGTGCACTAGAATCGTCCGATCCCTACTTATCATCTATTACAATATCTAACCGCAAGAAACAAAAAAAAACATTACCAATACCAAAAAAAGTTATCTCATTGTTAAAAGTTACAACAGATAATGTTGTATCTTTTAACAGTGAAGAGAAAACCGAGGCGAAGACGACATCACACTTAAAACAGACGAAATTTTACTATTATCGGATAGCGAAGACAACGCATAAGATAATTTCCAACATAATAGTAAACCCATTCCGGACGTATGTTATATATTTTGGAAAAGATTTATTTTTCAAATAATTTCTGTTATAAATATGATCAGATTATACCTATAAAAAAACTATTTTGTTTTAATTAACGCAATTTTTTTAAAGTATGTTTTAGTGACAACCCTATTTCCATAGAAATCAGAAAAAAACTTAGAAATGCAATATCTCAGAGGTCCTGCTAGTTAAAAATCTCGTTTGAACTTTAATATGTGGCTACATTTTGTACTTACATTTTAAAAGGAAATAAAAATGCTAATACAGCGTAATTATTTAAATATTTAAATATTTCCGATAATTGAAAAATATTTTTTTTCTTGCTTTTTTCAAGAGTCAGTAACTTGCATTTTTTTTTTAATGTGTCGTTTTTGACTAGCTATTGATCGCGGTTAAAATTTAACGGACTGATAAATTAAGTTTTTGGGAGATACAAGGAAATTTTGTTTTCATGAATGACCTTGAAAAATTAGGAAAACTATTGTATTTTCGAAACTAAGCAAAATAACTACATGGGTGTTTTTTATAATGATTTATTAGAGTTTTAACCTTTATATTAAACAATAAAACAAGCATGGCCGCATCTGAGGTCAAATAATACACTGTGCCGATGTGTGATATTATTATGATAATAACAAATGTTCATCGATTTCCCTGACATTAGTGGACCAATCAAAAGTTAGTTTTTGGTTTAATAGAGTATAACATTTGAGTTCGTCCCATTGTTAATAATCTGAATCTGACGAGGGGATCCGTGAGAAATAGAGTTTTTTAGTATCAAATCGAGCATGTGCATTCAGAAAGTATCACTTGGTAAAGTAAAACTGATGATGAAAACCACAGATGGCCACCGGAATTCATGAACGTTACCTATTTCAAGGGTGGCTATACGTTATCTAGAATAAGATAGTTGAACGACTATACTCGTAACGAAGAACATTTAATTGTTTATATATGACTATTACTTTCTCGTGGCATTGGTTGCGGCGAGCTTGAAATGTCTTAAAGTTTCATGTCAACCAAGAAGTGGGACTACATAACAGCATATTATGATCACATTGATCACTAAAAAGTATAAAATAAAATAAATGTTAAAAAAAACAAAAAACCGCCAAAAAATGACAATTAAATAATTTATTTTATATTGGCAAGCCATAATTTTAATAAGGTCTGTTGAACTGATGTCGGCAATCCACAATATTTTTAACTAAAAGCAGACTTCAGTTGGACTGGCCTATTACCTGCCATTTTAAAGGAAGTTACCTTTTGCGTTTTTGAATGCGCCGGTTATTCTGTTTTATGAAACATTTTTCGTTGATATGAATTCGTGCGCAGCACAACCATAGAGTCATCAATTGCCACCTCACCTCTAGAAGCAGTTTCCGGTCCAGAGAAAAAAGCCCCATCCCTTTGAAAGCTACAAAATCATGTTTTAACTGAGTTTTGAGCCTGCTGATCTGAAACCAACGCAATATATACATAATTTTTGTACATTTTTATTTATTTCTGTGTTATCACCTTAAATAGAAATGAACTTAATATTTCTTTTGTACTGTTAGGCGGTACAAAGTTCAACGGGTCAGCTATTTTTGATAGAATTCTTTTAGGTTTTCCTGTAATCTACAAGCAAGCAATTTTCGTCTTCTTTCATGAATAAAATCAAAACTGTAGTGCGACATAAATTGAAACCACTGCGCTACGTAATTCCCCTAAGCGAAGCGCACGCATCGCGATACTATGTAAGCTATTCGCCCGCGCGTGCAAACCCCTGCGGCGCCTTGGTGGCCTTTATAAACTCGACCGTCGCCCTGTGCACACGTCGCTCCGAATACGCTCCGCTCGCTCGCCTCGCCCTGTGGTTGTTTACTCACCCAGGTGCGGGCTACCTCCGACGATCATGTCGTCACCTCGGAACCGTTCCCGGTCGAGTTCTAGCTCCGAGAGCGAGGATTCGCACGCGAGCCCTGTCTGCTCCAACAGAGAGGACTCGCGGTCGAGTCTCATCTCTGAGAGCGAGAGCTCGAGAGAAGGCGCCACCTCGTCACCCGAGGGACCATTGGTCCGGGCAGGGAGCGCACTCGCGCGGCAGTCGCCGCCGGTGCTAACCCTGCCTGCCACCATCGGAACCACGTCCTCGCCGAAATACGTGGTGTCGACGACACTCGCGTCATGCGCAACGACCGCGGCAACCGCGACGTTGGCGCACACGCTGAGGTCGTCGACATCACCAAGGACAGCGGCCCCCAGGCCGCCTGTCTTTTGCCCAGGCAACGGCAACCCCTCCTTTGGCCGTAAGGCAAAAGAAGAGGTTGCTGACTTCGCCGCCGGAATCGGCACTACAGCAACGGCCGCCCGGTCCGCGCCTGGACCTAGGTCGTATTGCCGAGGAGCCCGCTGTCACCCCGATGACAGTGACGAGCTCCCCAGCCGCAACACCGCTGCGCTCAGCGTCGCCCGAGCCATCGCTCGCGCCGACAGCGACGCAACCGAAGAAGCCGCGATACCCTCCCATCATAGTGGAGAAGTTTCCCAACTGGCAGCTGCACTTCAAAAAGTACAAGCTGGCCACGGGAAAATTCCCGACCGCACTATCGTTCGGGAAAGGCGTCCGCTTTCTGCCTGGCAGCGAGGAAGAGTTTAGAGCGGTACAGAAGTACCTGTCCGAACTCGAGAAAACCGAGGCCGTGCCTTGGTTATGCTACTCGCTGCCGGCAGAACGCAGCATCAAAGTGGCCATAAGGGGCCTCCCCAGGGACACCCCCCCGGAGGCCATACAAGAGGAGCTCGCCGAACTCGGCTTCTCCCCCGAGTACGTTCGCCAGGTGCGCGCACGCTCGGGGAGGCCGGGCTGCCTCTTCTTCGCCCAACTAAAGAAGACGGCTGACTCCATCCCCCGTATTTACGGTACCAACCAGCTGCTGGGAATGACGGGGATCATCATCGAAGCCTGGAGAGGCAACGAGAGGCCGGCGCAGTGCCACAGGTGCCAAACCTTTCGGCACTCGTCGGTCAATTGTCACCGACCCATCGCCTGCGTCCGCCACGCAGCCAAGGCCTGCCCGCGCCCTCTCGCAGAACCACCCACTTGTGCGAACTGCGGGGGTGCGCACACGGCGAACAACTCGTCGTGCCCAGTGTTCCGCCGGGAGGCACGGAACACCAAGGCCGGGACCGTCGCGCGCACTGGCCTCAACGCGCCGACCGAAAGTCGGCCGACCACTGGAGAGGCGAAAGACGCAGAAAAGGACGCCCCTGCCTCCTTAATGGCGGCGGCAAATAATGGGAGTCGAGCTCCGAAACGCCGCAAACGTGGCGGGCGGAAGCGCAAGCCTAAACAGGCCAGCGCCCAGCCCCCCACACAGCAACCGGAGCGCTCGACTCCGAAACCTGGCCGCCCACAGCCGGCCCAGACCACCAGAGCGCACACCACTACACCTTCACCCGCCGACAACAACAACGGCGCGGCCAAAAGGCGACAATGGACATCTCGGCCATTATCGCGATCCTGATGAGCCTGCTAACTGCCTTGACCTCGGGGCAAGACCCGGCGGCGGCCATCGGGAAGGAGAATGCGCGTCTTTACCATCTCAATGGATAAATACGCCCTCAATCTCCTTCACTGGAACGCCGACGGGCTAACCCCGCCGAAGCAGAGGCAGTTAAAGCTCGTCCTCAATGAACGCCGAATTGATGTTGCCCTAGTGTCTGAGACGCTTCTCAAGGCCGGAGATTGTCTTAAGACACGCTCACACCCGCGGGGCGTGCCTACCGCGGCCTGGCGGTCCTCGTCAAGAGAGGACTCGTCCATCAACCCCTGCCTCCGACGACGCTCCAGTCCTTCTACGCCTTGGGCGTAGAAATTTGCGCATCCAACACGCCGTTGCGAATTTACGGATGCTACAAGCCACCCGCAGACGCGTTGGCTGTGGCCGACATCCGTCGACTGATGGACTCGCCCACCCCAACTGTGCTTGCGGGTGACTTCAACTGCAAGCACCCGGCCTGGAACTCGGCGTCCATGAACAGAAACGGCCGCTTACTGTTCGATGACGCCGAGTTAAACGGGTACAACATACTGGGTCCGGAGACCCCGACCCACTACCCCTACGCGAACACGCACATGCCCGATGTCATTGACATCATGGTGGTCAAGAGACTGGAAGTCTGGCCGTCGCAGGTCGTGCTGGACGACCACTTGATCTCCGACCACGAACCCGTCATGGCGACGTTCTCCATGGACCCTGCGAGGCGGATCCCACCGCCGCCCCGGAAGAGACAGGACTGGGATAAGTTCGCAACTCACATTCTCTTACATCGCGTCATCGATGAACCTGTCGCACGCCGCCGCCAAAGTCCGGCGCACGCTGGACGCTGTCCCGGAATGGCTCGCGAAATGGCGACTGACCGTCAACGTCGCCAAGACGCAAGCTATCGCAATCTCCAAAAAGAAGATCCTGCCACCAAAGTTATCGCTCGGTGGCCAACCCATCGACTGGGCCCCCACGGTCACATACCTGGGGGTAACGATAGACCGCCGTCTCACGATGGCCGCCCATGTCAAGGCGGCTAACAACAAGGCGCGCCAAACCCGGGCGATACTACAGCCCACACTGCGGTCCCGGCTGCCGCTGCGGGTCAAGTTAGGCGTGTATAAAGCCTATATCAGGCCACGCCTAACTTACGCCGCCGCAGCATGGTACGCGCTTGTGCCCCCCAGTGGGCGCAAGCGCCTCGAAGCCCAGCAGGCGCTCGCGCTGCGATACCTGAGTATATTATGAATTATGAAGTTACATCCCGTTATATCGCTTTTTTCCTTGAGTGTCCGTGCGTATTTCATTATAGCGTATACTTCTGAATTAAAGACACTGGGGTAGCCCCCTAGTTGTATTGTTGTATGCTCATTAATATCCTGGTTGTATACACCCAGCCTTGGTTGATTATTTCCAGGAACCGTCTGTGAAGCACGTGGTTGTAGGTTCCATTATTTCCAGTTCTCAGTTTTCTCTCTCTCCTATGTCAAAATCCACATACTTTTTGTCAAACTTATTCCTTTTCCTTTCTCCTTTCCTATTATTCCTCGTAGGTATTCTTTCCTCGTAGATACACTGTAGAAAAAACTTCGCCTTTGTTCCTTATAGATCCACTTTCATATTGTACAGCAAAGCAGAAAAGCGATAGGAATGACAAGTAAGTTTTAAATAAATATCCCATTTTTTTAAAAATAATGTTACATTCAAACAAATTGGATTCAGACAAGACAAATAAATGTTTCTGTTTTTTTAGAAAACAAGAAAACAAAAATTATCTCTTTAAATAATTAAAGTAAATATCTTATTTCTACGTTGTTTTGAAACGGATTAATGAGAGAGGCACTGCTCAATGTCAATTTTGTCATCAATAACGTCTTGCACAATTTTGATGATGCGTAAATCAATATCTATGTGACGCCGTTTCGTGTGCGACGTTCAACATAAACCTGTGCTTGATCCATCCGAAACTCTTGAGGTATAGTTTCTTTTTTTAATATCTGAATCAGTAATAATAAACTTGGATGTTTAACGGTGATCTTCTTATTCAAGCGGTTGTGCCACCCCTCGACTGAATTTGGTGTGCGGTGTCTCTGGCCGTAAAAACATACGAGGGGTGGCTGAAAAGTAATCTACCTAAGTATTAAGTAAAAGACTGACATGGATGGTTTTTTTTTATTTTTCAAGTTAGTCTCCTGCAAGAGAAATGCACTTATTGCATTTGTCATAAAGTGACATTAGACCGTTAAAATAATATTCTTTTGTTTTCTCGTCAAAATGATCATTTACGGCGGACTTCATGTCTTCATCAGTCGAGAATCGTCGCCCTCTTAGATCTTTTTTTAACAGCCTGAATAAAAAGTAGTCGCAGGGGGCTAGATCTGGACTATAAGGTGGATGATCCAGCTGATTGAAGCCATTTGCACTCATAGCTGCCTTCACTACTCGAGCGGTGTGCACTGGGGCGTTGTCGTGCAATATTAGAACTCCTTTGCCCAGTTTGCCTCGTCGTTTCTCTTTTATTTTTTCCCGGAGCTGAATTAACAAGTTAGGATAGTAATTAGCATTCATTGTAGTATTTTTGGGTAAATAGTCTATCAACAAAATTCCATCGACATCCCAAAAAATTGTGGCCATGAGTTTGCCTGCTGATGGACGGACTTTAAACTTGCGAGGAGGCTTCTCTCCCTTAAATATCCATTACATAGATTCCTGTTTGCTTTCAGGATCCCATTGGCGAATCCATGTTTCGTCACAAGTCACTATTTTAGAAATAGTTTCTTCCTCCATACCTTTGCTCATTTCTAAAAATGCCTTACAACACTGGACACGTCGATCCTTATCAAATGGAGTCAGCATTCTGGACACCCAACGAGCACTGACCTTTGACATTCCCAAATACTCATGAATAATTTGGTGCACCCTTTCTTTACTAATGCCAATGTCTCTTGCAATCTCCCACTGTTTTATACGTCGGTCTTCCATAATAAGTTTTTTGATACTGGCCACGTTTTCATCAGTAACCGCGGAAACCGGCCTTCCACTGCGATGATCGTCTTCAAGGCTCTCGCGGCCATTTTTAAATTGCTTCGACCAAAACTTTACAATTAATTCGGAAGGACAAGAGTCACCAAACACCGCTAACATGCGTTGTCTGATTTGCGATGGAGTATTACCCTCCTTAGTGAGGAATTTAATAACCGCACATTGCTCAATTTTAACCATTTTACTTTTTTCTTCCGACATGTTCACTGCTCAGAGCTGCCAATTCGAAGCGAAGCGTAACAAACAAAAGCATGGCGGCAATTTAAAAAAAAGAATAAATAGCCAATATACGATACCATAGTGGCCAGTAACATTTTTTTATTATACAGGGTGTCCAGTAAATAATGGATAACCTTCTACCCATCCATGGGGCACCTCAGGCTGGTCCCTAAAAAGGACTTACAGGTTTGGTAAAAGTTGCATGGTTTTCGAGATAATCGAACTTTTCTATTTTCTTAATAATTAGCACCTTGCTTCACTGTAATGACTGCCAAGGTCACAAATAAAGAGATTTTGTCGTTCTGTTTGCTGTTAAATATTCTTTAATAGTGATGCTAACGGATGTGTCTTAGAGCATTATGGTAGCGACACTAATTTCTTGTTAAACATATCTTAATTTATAACTTCACATTTTGCTTTAAAGTTTGCAACAACTTTGACTGCTTGTGGTGAAAAAAAATTGTATGAAGACCAGAGTGGCCAATATGTTGAAAAATAGTGTATCTAATACTGATTCTAAACTGGTATAACACATGGTGTTTACGTCTTTACAGATAAAGTTATTGCTGTTAGTATTCACTAAGAGCGAATTTTAGCAAAACACCAAGTTATCGATAAGTAACTCTTTACTTGATTGGGTTAGTCATATCATAAAAAACGCTTCTCTTATGAAAACCAACGGCTAATTACTGCAAAATAATGAATCACAGAATACTTGAAACCTACATCAACAATAATATTTGTAAATAAAAACCGAATCTGTTTATTAAAAACAATACTGTTTAGTTACTATAACAAGTGTCCAATCAAAAAAGAGTTGAGAAACTTGGTGTTTTGGTAAATAAAACGTGTCTACGACATGTTTGTTTAGTGACAGCAAGTGAAAACCAGATATAACGAAAGTGAAATGCGACTACTTATTTGGTACTTACATTTATTCAACTTTTAATGCAATTCTTTTATTAGTTTTAAATAATATTTAGGATGTTAACTAAGTACATACTTTGCTTACAATCTCTCCTTTCTCTGCTGAGTAATACATACTTTTTTACAATTACCTAATGTGTATTTTTGGCTATGAATTTTTTATCCGTTTTGATGTTTTCTTTTGAGATTTATCAAGTACAGTTTTGATTCCACGAAGAACCATATTTTGGGTAATTATTTGGATTTTGTTTGCGACGACCTAGTTAGATTTGCCCTGGACTTCGAAAAGGATATAACGACATGCCTAGGCATGGATACGAACCCCGTGAGTATGCTAATATGCATTATATTTATGGAGAATGCAAAGGCAATGCCAATGCAGCTGCTGCATTGTACGCAAGCAGATATCCGAATACTCGTCATCCCGATTACCGAGTTTTTGTAAGAGTCCACAATGCTTTTTGTGAAGGGAGAATGCCTGGTCAAAGTGTGGGTGGTAATGGCGAAGGCAGACCTCGAGATACGAGCATTGAGGAACTTGTGCTCGCTGAACTGGAAACAGATCGCTCAACTTCTACACGAGCTATATCAAGAAGTTCAGGCATTACAAAGTCGACCGTTCACAACATTTTAAAAAGACACCAACAATACCCATTCCATATCACAAGGGTGCAAACTCTGGAGCCTAGGGACTATGCTCCTAGAGTAAAATTTTGTCGTATCATGTTAAGAAAAATGGAAGAAGATCCAATGTTTTTCGATAAAATTCTGTGGAGTGACGAATCTACCTGCCAAAGAGATGGTTTCTTCAACATGCATAACTACCATAGCTGGCAATTAAAAGGAGAGAATCCACATTTAATGCGAGAGGATCACTCTCAATATCATTTTAAAACTAATTTGTGGTCGGGGATCTTAAACGGGAAAATAATTGGTCCTTTTGAGCTATCCCAGACTTTGAATGGAGCCAGATATTTGGAGTTCCTTGAAAACGAACTTCCCATTTTATTGGAAGATGTGCCCTTAAACGTAAGATCGACGATGTGGCTGCAAAATGATGGTTGCCCTGCTCATTTCGCGGTTCAAGTTCGAAATTCACAAAATGAAACTTTTCCTAATAGATGGATCGGCCGTACGGGTCGTATAGTATGGGCTCCACGCTCTCCGGACCTGAACCCGCTGGATATTTTTTTTGGGGTTGCTTGAAAGAAAAAGTTTACTCCAAACCAATTAACTCTGTGCAAAAACTGCGTCAAAATATTCAAACGGCTGTTCAAGAAATTACCGAACGACAGTACACCCGAATGTTAAAAAGAAATTTTATTAAAAGGTTGTATCAGAGTTGAGGGAAGGCAGTTCGAACACTTGTTATAGTTTAACTAAACAGTATTGTTTTTAATAAACAGATTCGGTTTTTATTTACAAATATTATTGTTGATGTAGGTTTCAAGTATTCTGTGATTCATTATTTTGCAGTAATTAGACGTTAGTTTTCATAAGAGAAGCGTTTTTTATGATATGACTAACCCAATCAAGTAAAGAGTTACTTATCGATAACTTGGTGTTTTGCTAAAATTCGCTCTTAGTGAATACTAACAGCAATAACTTTATCTGTAAAGACGTAAACACCATGTGTTATACCAGTTTAGAATCAGTATTAGATACACTATTTTTCAACATATTGGCCACTCTGGTCTTCATACAATTTTTTTTCACCACAAGCAGTCAAAGTTGTTGCAAACTTTAAAGCAAAATGTGAAGTTATAAATTAAGATATGTTTAACAAGAAATTAGTGTCGCTACCATAATGCTCTAAGACACATCCGTTAGCATCACTATTAAAGAATATTTAACAGCAAACAGAACGACAAAATCTCTTTATTTGTGACCTTGGCAGTCATTACAGTGAAGCAAGGTGCTAATTATTAAGAAAATAGAAAAGTTCGATTATCTCGAAAACCATGCAACTTTTACCAAACCTGTAAGTCCTTTTTAGGGACCAGCCTGAGGTGCCCCATGGATGGGTAGAAGGTTATCCATTATTTACTGGACACCCTGTATATAGACAAAAGAGATTACTTTTCAGCCACCCCTCGTATTGTAGGCATTATTTAAGGCTTTAGCCATTGTTTTACAAAGTAATCATGAAATAACGTAATCCGTTCGTCATATGTCGAAATATTTTCGATGGTCATTACTGCTTCGGGAAAATAATGTAACGGGAAATAAGCATAATAAGCAACTATCTTCTTTTGTGCTTTATTGGTTAATCCCAAACGTTTCGCTTTCTTCCACAGGTTTTGGGAGTAATGAAATAAGCAACCTTTTACGTCAATCGCAGGGAAAACAACCTTTGCGGCATTCAGTATACCTACTTCGTAGTCGCTTTGAAAAACTTCAGGATTAAAGTCGAGCAAATGTTCCTTTAATAAAGAAAATACTCTGTAATATGTAGTTTCTTCCTTATTTGGCAACAGACCAAAAATTATTGGAATAATTACAGTTTCCTCTTCGCTACTTTTTATAACACTGTGCACCGTAAAAAGGTGATAAAAGGGCTTGGCTACACTCTTGAAAGTTCCATCGACTAACGCGTGTTTGACTGAGGAAATCATTGCCCGTGACCGTTGGCTCATAAAAACTACAATTTTGTCATCTGTGCCATTCTCAATGAGTAAAAAGTTTTCGGCTGATTTCTGTGGAATGACGACGTCCTTCAATCTTTTAAAAACTGTTATTTTTGTATTAAAAAATTTCAGCCTTGCACTATACAAACCATCCTTAACTTTACCGAAATCTGGAACAACGTCCAAAAACTCTTCATTTTCTTTAAATTTTAGCATGCATTGGTCATACAAAGAAGGAATAGCAGTCAAGTCATGGCAAACTTTTTGTTTATATTTATCTAAAGCCTTTTCTATTTCCATCTTTTGAAAATTTGGTGTACAAAAATGTGGCTTCTCTCTCCGTAAAGTTTATTGGTCAGCGTCTAAAGTTAATGTTGCATTACATTCCTTATTTTAACAACGCCACAAACTCGAACTAGTTTTGTTCTTTTTTTTTAGTAGGTACTCATGTCCCGCTCGTATGATGGCTTGTTTGCCTTTTTCGTAAGCACAAAAACAAATTCAGGGGCACTAGAACTTCCAGAACATCCTGCATTATTAATTCTTAAATAAATTGAATTTAAATTGCATAACAATTACCACACTCGAGTACAAATGTGACACTAAACCGTCATAATAATATTATTTTCATTCTAAAGAGGATAACTACTGCAGTGACTTTACTATAAGGGTCAGATATTATCATAGTTACGTAAAATAAACAGATAGCTTACAATTTATCATCATGAACATATTAACACATTCGCTACCAACCACGCCCTCTACTATGGACAAAGTATGAGCGTCAACGCATAATAATGTGCGTGTGCGGCACGTCTGGCAGTGAATTAATTAATTACACTTCTTAGCACTAACTGTACCCAAAAGTGAATTTATCAGGAGACGCTACATATTGGTTTTTAAAACGTGGATCTATAAGGAACAGAGGCGAACTTTTTTCAAAAGTGTATCTACTAGGAAGGTGTACCTACCTACGAGGAATAATTCATCATGTCGTTGTGTATTAATTTTATTCTTATGTCGTTGTTTAGCATGATCATGTCCAGGGGTCGTACTTTTCATGCCGATGACGTCAACATGACGAAATTTTACACACAGGATGCTTTGCTTTCATTTGGCAGGTGTTTAGGTATGTAATAACGGGTACAAATAAAAAATGTAAATATATTAAATACAGTTTAATCGCAATCAAAATAGGGATCACGGCAGCATCATTTTTTATTTCACCACTCATTACTAAAAATTGCCAATTGAAACGATTTTTTTTTATAAATGTCAATGCCATAATTGTATAGGTGACCATTTTATTATATTAATATTTATTACAATATAAAAAGGTTTTTTGCCACTGTGCTTCTCAATCAATCAAATAATTTCATTTACGTTTTAGGAATGAAGTAGGTATTTATTATTCTACGTGTCAAAAGATTTCTTAACTCATTTGTACATGATTAAATGATTTACCAATAATTACAATAAAACCATTAGAAATCATAAAAAAAATAATTTTTGCGTCAACGGCATGAAAAGTACGGGCCCTGATCATGTCCATGTTGACTATTTTGTATGTTTGCGTGTCTTTTGTCTATCTTGGACCCGATCCACTCTCTGCTCATTTTTATTCTGTACTACTGTTCTGTAGCTCTCTTCTCCACTTCGAGATGTACCAGGTTCAGTCTTCAGGGCCTGGTTTGGTCAATTTGGATTTTCTCGATTTGCACTGCGTTCTATATTTCCCTAAAAGCCACGATGGCCGAAAGTAAGTCTTTACTTAGGTACAAATTATTTTATTTGTAATATTACGGGCAAATGTAGACTGAGATGGATTAAAACGTATGCCAAATACAACCGAGTACACCTTTTTCTCTCGTTAGTTATGCTTATAGCTACTGCTTGATTTTCAACCCCTTTCATGGAGGCTAAATTAATTAAAAAATGTATAAAGCTCAATTTTTGAGCTATACAAAGCAATCAGAAATGTTTTCATCAGTTCTTAGAATTATTTCCATGTTTCATGTAATTTCACTATATTACACGTCCGAGCTCCTATGGCACTCGGACGAAGCTCCGAGAACATATGGAATTAAATCAAAACACCATTTAAACAACAATTATATAATGATATGGTATTTAATTTTCTACCCTTTGTAAAACAAGAGCTTTTAATTCTCTTCACAAACGACTGCAAATAATATGGTATGAAATTCCTGTTGAATTATTTTCTAAAGAGTGGTAGGTACGCAAGAGATAACATAATTCGGTTATTAGCTTTGTTTACTTCAACGTACAGTTGCCGGCAAACTTCTTGAACACGTAACCTTGCTTGCGCAGAAGCGATTCGTTGGGAGGGGGGGGCGCGGGCGGCGGGAGGTGGGGGCGCGGGCGGCGGGAGGTGGCGGCGGAGGAGCACGCACCATTGGTCAATCAGTTGACGTTTGCGTCCCGCACCGCGTCCACGTCCCTCTGCCTCCCGAGTACACTTGCGTGCACTGATAAAGCCGATTGTTATCATTAATTTTCTTGTTATAATTTTTTGTTGAGTTTTTATTGATTGTTTTAAAGTAACTTTGTTGTTATGGTTAGTGGTTGACTTTTTGTTATTGTTTTAAAGTGACAACATAATGTCACGCCAAAGGAACGTAGTTTTAAAAAGACAAGCTTGGAAGATGGTGTACGATGTGTATTGTTTCTTTAAGAAAGACGGAAAGGGTTTTGTGGAGACAGTGAAAAACACTGCCGAAGCTACGAAAACGTCTGTTAGCACAGTCAGTCGAATTATTAGGGAAGCGAAGGGCTCCGACCTGCTCACTGTATTTCGGACCCCGGGAAAAAAGAGATCTGGGAAGAAGATTTATTTTAAAGTTTCCTGTATTTTTAGTGTTATTCTAATAATAATATAAACATTTTTTTTTCACTTATGTATCATTTATCCTAAGATTTGAAAATATTCTGTAACATAAATTAGGTACTTTTTTGCACGTATGTGTACGATGCGCGAACTTTCCCCCACTACCTCGCCTAATGTTCAAGAAGTTTGACGGCAACTATATCCACCCGCTATCCTGCCGACTTCCGTTTCTTTCAGCATTAGAATATAAATTGATACGTTAAAATTGTACAGGCCCCTGTGTTATTTTAATTTAATTCAAACTAATTAAAACCAATAGAGTATAGTAGTCTTAATCTTACCTCGACGTTGTAAACTCTATATGAACAAGTCTGAAGAACGGGTAATGCGCCTCTTGAGTGAACATTTATATCCGCAGCAGCAAGCACCACACTGCAGGCCCTCAATATAAGCCAGCTCAGGGATAAGAAGTAGTAGGCCATTTTAATAAGAGAATTCTGCTCAGTGCTGTAAAAGTAATACTTAGTTAACTGGCTAACATAGTAATTAAGGGATCTATTTAACAAAATAATCTAACATTGTATGTTTTCCTGCATATGGCGAGGCAATCGGCCCGGTCGCTGAGGAAGTAAAAATGTATGAACTTTGCCGTCGTTGTGCCTGCGTCAATCAGTAAAAAAGCAGCATATTTCTACCTACACCGTGGGCTTGAGGTACCCTAAATATATTAAAAACGACTTTCTGATGGTTTAAAAAGTCAAGAATATTATTAATAAGTATGTCTAATTTTTCATGTATAACTTAATTATTTTTTTATCATAAATATCATAATAAGTCAATTAACTCTAACTTTTTTGGGAAAAAATCTGACTACGTTTGATAGAATAACTAACTACTCTTCGTTTGTCAAAGATTACTGAGAAAACCCGACTTATATTCGTGTTATAAATAATAGCCATTCGTTGTCAGATGGAAAGACAGACTCACGGACAATGGAGGTTTAAAACAGCAAATAGTATACAGTGCGTAAACGGAATTCGAGGTAACATTGTAACTAGACATAGACAAGTTATGTAAATGTGGAATTTCGTTAATAGCAATAAATTTTAATGGTCGTGTCGTGCAGCAATGTATAATGCACAGTTTTTTTCAGATCTTGCGTATATCGGCAACCAAACTAGCGTAATTGTGGCATTGAACGTGAAAAATTAGATCCGTTCTCTATAAAATACATTTTATGTAGTATTATTGTTGATTATAACGTGTAACGATTAATATTAATGCACTCATGCACGTACATACTTACTTATCTTTTCTAGGTATCCAGTTCCTCTTCGATCACACACATACATTATTCATACATTATCAACATGATCTTTTTTACGGGCTTGGTTTTATTATTGGATAATATTGCATTTACACATATTAATATTGCAGCTTTTGTGGTATTTATGAACAAAGAACTGTAAAAGTGAAAAGAGTCGTGACAATTTCATAATCAATTGTGATATCACGTGAATATCGATTTGTTAGATCATTCTCCCGAACTCATTATTTCTTCGTAGTAATTTTTCCATTCGCATTTTTCCCCGAACGCGATATTACCAGTCGCCTTTTTTCCTGCGGCAGTTTATTCACAGTCGTGTTTTTCTGCTTGCGAGTTTTTATCCAGTCGCTTCTTTTCCTACCACCATATTTTCACGGTCGTGTTTTTCCCGTTCCAATTTGTCGAAGATACAGAGTCGACGGAGCTCCTATTTCTGGGTGGTTTGGCCCTCCGGGCCTGATGCAAAACTAGCATAACCTAAACCTACCTACGAATTACGATGTAAATACTTTTGGGAAAAGTGCGACTGAGATAGAAATCGAACGGGAAAAAAACCGACTGGGAAAAAAGTCGAACAACAAAAAAAGCGACTGTAATAAAGTCGAATGGTGAAAAATAAAATTAGGTAATATCGCGTTCGGGGAAAAATGCGAACGGAAAATTTAATACAAAGAAATAATGAGTTCGGGAGAATGATTTAACAAACCATATTTGAGACCACTGTGGTGTCAAACGTGTCAAAACCCGACTAATTTAAAATATAATTATCAACTTGTGGCCATATTAGTAAGCCAATCTCCCAAGAAGCTGCGGTGTATTGTATTTCGTTGTGTAATACTGTAAATACCGTCACATTTCTTTCAAAACAATAATATCTACGCGGTAAAACAAATTATAAATTTCAATATTGAAACGACATTAAAATGCACAATTACAATTCATAATGGCCTGCACTTTCCTGGGATGTAAATCGCGCAAGGTATTTAAAGAAAATGCATCCGAAAACATTAGCTTTTACCTATACAAGAGAGTCGGCATTTTGCTATTAACTAGTTATTCCTGCAGGTATTTTGTGCCTTTAAAAGCGCAGAATTGCAGAACGACTACATAATATATTTAGTTGAATATTGGTACATATATCTTTAAATTATAACGTAACATGTATGATTTAGAATGTTTTATAAATTTACCATTGGATACAATAGTTCTGAAAAAATTATATCGATAAATGAACTCATTTTATATAGTTATCTATCTTAGTACAGATGGAAACCACTTTGAATTGGCAGCCTACTAAATTCTTCACCCGTTATTTTAGTATTCCAGAGGACATTTTGTAAGGGAAAATTGGGCTGCGGCCATTTGCATATCCAGGGAAAATTGGTCCTGGAAAAAACATCATAACATTTTGAAACCAACTGCTTCCTTAAAATTGCCAGTTCCAATAGTTATATGGGTTGGTATAATCAATAATTATGACTAGTTTGTGTTTTAGCTTGATTTTAGCTTGATCCGCTTTTGCCCGTTGATTGTCTCTTCTGCCCTTGGCGAATCACAATTACCAAAGGCAGGCCTACGTGGCCTTATGTACCTAATTTCACTTTATTTTGTATACGGTTCCTAGTTACTTAATTAGCAATAAAGTTATAATTTAAGTATTGTAAAACGATTTTACTTTATTGATTGAACTTGTTTATTTCGAGTCTTCAGCTTCAGTAACACATCGAAGGTTTTTTAATTAGGTAAGTAGGTTTCGTAATCACATTGTTAATGATATATCTTATTCACTTGACAGTATAGAGGCACTCAACAATGCGACTACGATTAAGAAACACATTTCAGGTTTATATACTTAAAGTACTCCTATTTTATATGCTGACTCTCTTAAAACGTAGTGATTAAATTCTCTTTTCATATCACCTACTCGGAAAGGGGACTTTTCTTCCCTGCTACGAGGGATCAAAGTGGCACTTTTCTGTTCAAGGACATTTTGTTGCCAAATTTGATAATTGTTGTTAAGTGCGATAATTTCCTGTTTCATTTCTAGAATGTGTGAATGATTAAATTTGTTTCATCACTAAGATCTTTTATTTTCCTCATAGGTGATATGAAAAGCAGTATGTGTCAAACGGTAGCAAAAATATTTCCACCTTGGGCGTTAACACATGAATCCCTCACTACGCTCAGGATTCTATTTTAGAATCCCTCGCTACGCTCGGGATTCAATTGTAGAATCCTTCGCTTCGTTCAGGATTCAATGTACGGTCAGCTGCAAAATTGCATGGACACCTTAACGTCTATAATCCTGTAAACACGTGATGCCACGTTCGTAAGAAACAACCTAGATGGCGTTGTTAACTGAACAAGTTATATTGTTGTTTGCTTCAACTATATGACGTTTTAGTATTAGAATCGATAATTTCACCACTTGACTAGAAGGGACGCTGGCTTAATTAGTTGGCGCTTCGATTTCGCGGGGTCAGTCCGTGGGTCGGGAGATCGATTCTGCTTTCAATATCTTTTTTTGTTTTTATTTTGTTTCACATAATAATTAATAAACGAATGTATTATCGTTTGAAATAATAGTTTCAAGGAATGATACAACTTTTGTTATTTGAAATTAGATAGATTTTTTTACAATATTACCTTTGTAACAATGAAACGACTTCCTACTACTTAACTTTTATTATTGAGGTAATAGCTTAAGTATTCGTTTCCGAAATCAGAAAGAAGATTGAAGCTATTGAACCACAATAACATACTACTCTGTCAAGAAAGTACCGGGAAAAGATCAATAATACACAAACTGTTTGTTAATCATCCAAATTTATTTTATCACCTTCAAAGTATGCTCCTTCAGAAACGATACACTTACGCCAACGAATAATCCAATCATCAAAACATTTTTTAAACGCTGTTTCCGGAATTGAATTCAGTTCTCGGCGCGAATTCTCCTTTATGTCTTCTACCGATTGAAAACGGGTGCCACGAAGTGGTAATTTGAGTTTAGGAAAAAGAAAGAAGTCGGCAGGAGCCATATCTGGTGAATATGGTGGTTGCTCGATGGTATTTGTTGAGTGTTTGGTCAAAAATTCTTTCACAATGATGGCCTTGTGCGAAGGCGCATTATCGTGGTGCAAAATCCAAGAATTTTCATTCCACAAATCTGGCCTTTTTCGTCGAATTTGCTCTCTTAAATGCCGCATAACGCTTAAATAATATTCTTTATTTACCGTTTGACCTTCCGGCAAGAATTCCGAGTGCACAACACCGCGATAGTCAAAGAAAACAGTCAACATGACTTTGACTTTTGATCGACTTTGGCGTGGTTTCTTCGGTTTCGGTTCAGTTGGAAGGCGCCACTCCGAAGCTTGTTGACTAGTTTGCATGTCAAACTCGTAAACCCACGTCTCGTCACCAGTAACAATGCGTTTCATGAATGTTGGGTCGGAATTGACTCGTTCTAGCATGTCCTCAGCGACTCTCATGCGATTGAGTTTTTGGAGAAAATTCAGGTCTTTTGGGACTAGCCGAGCGGTAACATGTTTCATACCCAAATGATTAGTTAAAATAGTACGGATCGACTCGTGAGATACAGAAAGTTCGGCGGCTATCTCTCTCAAAGTTGAATGAGGATTTTCAGTCACTATTTCCTTCACTTTTGCGATGTTAACTTCAGTTAGACGTTGATGGCCTACCAGAGCGAGGCAAATCTTCCATCACATCTCGACCGCTTTTGAACGCTTTGTACCACTCATAAACACGTGTTTTTGATAAAGTCGAATCACCGTAAGCCTTCTGTAACATTTTCAGTGACTCCGAACACGAAATTCCATTGGCGATGCAAAATTTAAGACAAACTCTTTGTTCAATGTTTTTGTCCATTATGAAATTCGCAATACACACTAGATATGATATAACTAAAAACAGCACTGTATTTAATATAAATAACAGATGCAACTCAAACTCCGCGCCAAAATAGAAAACAGTTGTGCCAATCTAACAACAACAAAAAAAACAAAAATTTGAATTTGGAACCATAAACAAATCATCCATTCCCTATACTTTGTTGACTGAAGGTATAGTAATTATTAACAAATATTTCGAGACCGGGTTACCTTAACAGTCAAATGCATTATGTTTAACTATGTTATACAGTTAGGATCACTTATATAAGGATAATAACTGAAATTTCGTGTATAAATGGTGTGATTTGTTTGACCTTAAATATTTAAAATAACATAATTATTAACTGCTATAAAATAGTATAGACACGTAAAAAAAGCGAAAATAATTGTCACTTTTGTATTAATTACTTACGTTAACCCGATCTCCACTTGACCACTGTATTACTATATACTAAACTTTAATACCTAGTATAACCCCCCTTCTGTTCGATTACCGCTTGCATTTGGGAACGCATTGAATCGATAAGGTTCAGACACAGATTGGAACCTCGAATACTATCCCAAATTTTTGAACAATGTTCTTGCAAGGCGTTCGGAGTTCGCTCATTCTGGTGATCCCAACGTTGGACAATAATACCCCATAAATTTTCAATAGGATTTAAATCCGGTGACCTGGAAGGCCAGGGAATAACCCTAATATTATTGTGCTGACCAAACCACTCCCGCACACTACGTGAACGGTGTATTGGGCAGTTATCTTGCACAAACGTTATCACCGGCAACTCCTCCTCTGGATACACGTTGCGAACGGTGGGCAACATGGTGTCCTCCAGCATTTCCACATAATGAACACTGTTCGCTCGACTGGGAAGCTTAACCAGTTCTCCTGGGTCAGCCGCACTCATCCATCCCCACATATTTACGGTTATTCGACCAGATTCCATGTTGGGCACTACATGATTGTCATTATACCGGGTATTGTTTCGGCGCCACAAGCTTAAGCGTCGGTGTTGGCTGGATTTAAAAGTCTTTCCATCCGTAAAGATGACATTGCTCCAGTCGAAATCTAGATACTCCAAAGCGAACTCTAACCTTGCTCTTTTATGGCTTTCTGTTAGCAAGGGTTTGACAGCGTGCCTACGATGATGCAGACCCTCACTATGTAAAACACGGCGAATAGTATCCGCACTTGTATTGAATAAACCAGCGTAGTGAGTTGTTGGTTTGAATCCGTCTTCCTCATAATCCCTCACCATGGTTTGACGCCGGGGTGTGCTTTTGAGTAGTGGTCTTCCCGTTCTTTGCCGGGGTAGCAAAGATCCCTCCTCTTCGAACCGCCGTGCCCATAAAACAACAGTTTTCCTCTGTAAAAAAAAACAGAAGCTTATAATAACCATTAAAGAAATAAAAAAGATGAAATAGAAATAATTTTTGTAAAAATCTGAGTAAATAAATTACTACTTACGTTCACACCGGTTTCCCTTGCAATTTCTGACAAATTTCTGCCTTCATTGTGCAAGGCAATTTTCGATGGTAGCTATAACCCACAAAAATTGAATTGAATTGAATGGAAATACAGTGCTGTTTCTTGTTGGATATCTCTAGCGTGTGTTGCGAATTTTATAATGGACTAAAATATCGAACAAAGAGTTCTCCATTTTTTTATCG
Organism: Acleris sparsana; assembly: GCA_923062465.1. Classification (NCBI taxonomy): domain Eukaryota; kingdom Metazoa; phylum Arthropoda; class Insecta; order Lepidoptera; family Tortricidae; genus Acleris; species Acleris sparsana. The sequence goes on along the minus strand of OV281285.1, from coordinate 42,657,206 downwards.
CAAAAGGAATTTCGTGTTCGAGAGTCACTGAAAATGTTGCAGTAGGCTTATAGTGAATCGACTTTATCAAAAACGCTTATGAGTGGTACAATGCGTTTAAAAGCGGTCGGTTGCACCACGGTAATGCGCCTTCGCACAAGGCCATCGGTGTGAACGAATTTTTGACCAAAAACTCAACAAAAACCATCGAGCAACACCTTATTCAACAGATATGGCTCCAGCCGACTTCTTTCTTTTTCCGAAACTCAAATTATCACTTCGTGGCACCCGTATTCATTCGGTAGAAGACAGTAAGGAGAATTCGCGGCACGAACTAAACGTAATTCCGGAAGCGTAAGTATTTAATAAATGTTTCGATAGTTGGATTATTCGGTGGCGTAGGTGTATCATTTTAAAAGGAGCATACTTTGAAAGCAATTACATAAATTTGGAAGAATACCTAACATTTTGTGCATTATTGACCTTTTCCTCTTACTTTCTTGACAGAGCGTATGTTAATGATACATATATTTTTATGTTAATTAGGATGCATAAAAATCGTCGTTAAAATATTTGCTCGTATTCCGTTTACACACTTTATCATACAATCGCAGAAAGAAAAAGACAAGATTAGCAAAAATAGGTATAAATTGGTCAGATTATAAAACTTTAACAGAGAACTGAAAGGTGACTTAATTTTTAACAGACTTTAAAAGAGGAGAATCCACAACGATTATCGTAACGATTTAAGTACGAAGCCAGTTGGTTCAGTTTTGTGTCACGGGAGGACGATGACGATTACGAGAATTGACGCAGTTTTTTGGATATGGTTGTCAGTTACAAAATCTATTCGATAATCGATGCCAATTTTAGTTTGTACCGTTTTTATTAGCCTACGTGCGGACGAAAATCGGAGCAATCCGTATTGAAGATATGCTTGGTAACCGCAAAAGAAAATAAACATTTTGTTATGAGCTTTGTTTTCTATGCAATAAGGTCCGTTTTGACTAGCCTAAATTATAATACAGATTTATTTACAAGTATTTTGGTATTTCTCAAAATCTGTAAATGAGTAACACTTCATTTTAAAATTAATTATCTATACGCGAGATAATTTTCAGATTTTTTATTTTGAAACTTTGGAGATAAGGGGCGAACGGATTTGTTCTGTACATTTTAAGTTATAAATCAAAAAGAACATATAAGAAAATTAAAAAAAAAATATAGCTGCAGATTGAGCCCTTTTATATGACATCATATTTGCTACAATCAAACCACTTTCATTTTCAACCCCCCAACCTAGACCCTTATTAATTATATATAAAATTAATTTCGTATTTGTTTTACTAAAAATAGACGCGGGAAGCCAGTTGTATAACCATGTCAAATGTCAAGTTGATAGCATTTGTAAGGCCTGAAACGTTACGGATTCGCCAAATTAAAAATGATGCTATTTGGCTACATATGAATTTTTTTTTGTTCAGTTTAGAGTATTGACAGCTCTAATGTCACAAGAATTTAATGTCATGGAAATATTTGAGAAAGATTTTCTAAATACCGAAAAAAAATGAATCAACTTGAACGTCGAGAACTAATCGTCGCCAAATGGCTAGAAAATCCTCAACGCCCGATACATTTTATTAGCAGGGACCTTAAATTGCCAAGAAGAACTGTAGATGATGTATTAAAACGGTACTTCAGGACCTTGTCTACGGCTCAGAAACCGAGAACCAAAGAACGTAGCGGTCCTCATGACCCCGCACTGAAAAATAAAATTCTAAGAACCATACGTAAAAACCGCAATATGTCCGAAAGAGATATCGCAAAAAAAACATCTACCAATCAATAAATGGTTCGACGTGTAAAGAAGCGTGCTTCTATGAAGACTACAAAAAAGCGTAAGGTCCCAAAAACTTCAGAAAAACAACGAGCAACAATTAAAACTAGGCCTCGAAAGCTCTATGATTTTTTGGGGACTGAAAACTTTCACATGATTCTGAACGATGAAACCTATGTGAAAGCCGATTTTTCCAAACTTACCGGTGACCAGTACTAAACAATAGTAGATGGAGAGAGCCTTCCTGATTCTGAAACCACAATTGGTATGAAAAAAATTGGTACTAAATATTTAGTTTGGCAAGCCATCTGCCCCTGCGGTGATCGTAGCCGCTTCTTCAAGCACTCCTTAATATAAACTTCCTTGTTGATTGTGCCCCTTGCTACATAAGCACATGTAGCAAGGGGCACAATCAACAAGGAAGTTTATATTAAGGAGTGCTTGAAGAAGCGGCTCGTGCCTTTTATACAAAAACACAATATGTCGACCTTGTTTTGGCCAGATCTGGCAACAGCCCATTACGCAAAGGATACTATTAATTTCCTTGAACGTAATAGCATTAAAATTGTACCAAAAACCATGAACCCTCCAAATGTTCCACAGTGCCATCCAATCGAACGATATTGGGCTCTAGTTAAAGGGATCTTACGAAAGTCAGGCAAAACAGCAAGCGACCATACCGATTTCCTAAAAAAGTGGAATTGGGCATGCATGCAGGGCATGGAGGGCATCAGACACAAGTTACGGCAGGAATGGGACAAGAAGAAGGATCCCAGAAAAAGTAGTTAAATGATAAATTTATGATTACCTTTCATCTATTAGTTTATAATAAAACACAATAAAGTGTGTAAATATGTTATAATTGAATTTTTACTTTGGCGAATCCGTAACGTTTCAGGCCTTAGTTGCGGAGAAAACCTGCTGTGGTGGAATTGGCTTGTTTCCTCCTTGCCACAATGTGGGCATAGGCGATTTTGTCTGATGCCTATTCCCGTTAAATTGTTATTTCATAATATATATTTTGAAATCCCTTCGGCCGCGTACGTAACCGACCAAATTTTATAAAAAAGATAAAATGACGTTCACACTGTCATTGTGATTTAGCGTTTTAGCAAATTTTATTTACTTACTGCTTTGTTGCTAAAGAAGATTATTAAATATTAGTACTGCGTAGGGTTTTTAAACTAGCAAAATGTCAGGACACATTGAACCCGATGGCAGAATGTTGCGGACTCCGGAAAACAATGATATTTGTATATTTCCAAGATGCCTCAGAAACGACTTCGGGGAAGTTAGCAATATTATAAAAATAAACTTCCAATGTAAACTGAATTTCTTAATATCAAGTGAGACGAATGTTTGCAACTACCACTGCACAGTTGGGGAAGAAGAATGGACAGAAGTGTTAGTCTTGCCCACCAACTGCACGGATTTCAGGACCAGCCATGCAAACACAATCGCCTACCTTCTCAGGTTTTCGCTGAATCGAGTACACGAAGTGGTGTCGGAGATGTTCTGCAGTGTGTTGTAGCAATAACTTGATTTCATTTATATTATATAATTTTTAGTTTTTGTGTCTGTTTATGTTAAGGTTTCGTTGAGTAAATTATATGATATTATATCTTGTTTCAATAACTGGATTAAAATACGTAGATAATTATTTTAGTCCAGAAATAATACTACCTACTTATCTTTATATAGCCTAAGATTTTCTTTCTATACATATGTATAACTATTGTTTGGGTAAGTCACACCTAGTTACCGGTTAACCAATTTGATTCCTAGGCCATTTCGTGCCTTGTCACAGTAAACGTCAATATGAAAGCCGCTTGAGATCTCATATCATTGTGATTGTGACAGGGTTCTATAGTGGCCTAGAAATCAAATTGATTCCATACATTCGAACCAACTGAATCATGACATGACAGTGTGCTTCTGGTTTAATATTTAGGCTACATATTAATAAAAGGCATACATGAAATACAAAACAATTATTATTACTTAAGTTCGTTTTTAAACAGTAAAAACTAAATTGCATATTTCTAATCTAACGTAACACAAAGTTACTGATTTCTCAACTAAATATAATACATATCATTAATATTATCTTTTATCTATTAGCATCCATTCACCAAGGCATGACAAAAGGGCTTATGATTTCTATACAATGTCCGACAGAAATAACTTTTTCTTGTAAATCGTTTAACGCAGACTCAATTTCCTGGTCTATCTCCGCATATTCCCTCTTTTTCTTGTTTTTTGTTTTTTTAAATCGTACAATGATTATTCAGAATCTAACACGCCTAGTAGATGTGCTAAAGTAGGACGTGTCCGTCCAACAAAACTGTTAATTTTGCGATGCTAACCTTCAATGTTGTTTTTAGTTCTGATAATTTCTTTTGCACAAGAACAAGAATTGCCGAAATCATGTTTTTTAAACCACTGATTTTGAAAATATTTGTTGAACTTTAGGGCTTCTTCCAATAACATATTTATACCCTTCATTAATGTCACTCTGTGGCAAGCGGGCTATCCCGATACATCTTGATACGTGTCTTTTCAATACTCTTGTAGTTATCTTCAGGGATTTCGCTTTTTTCCACAAGCAGCGATTGAAATGATAATAGCAGCCTTTAAAGATAATTTCAGGAAATGTTTACTGAAAGGCATTTATAGCAGCTACCTCAAAATTTAGTGTAATTTTCGCTGGTTGGAAATCAGAAATCTGCTTCTTGATCAATTTCAGTAACAATTTATAAGTTACTGTTTTCTTGTTTGGTAAAAGGGCATAAAATATAGGGGTAATTATGTGAGTTTTATCATCATATCCGTGTATTGTGTACAATTGATGGAACCCCTTAGGACAACTCTTGAAAGTGCCATCAGCAAAAAAGTGACTAATATTCTTAATTTCCGTTTTCATATTATCATTACAGAAAATAATCAATCTTAAATCCTTATTTTCGTCAATATAATCACAAAGTAGAATTTTTTCATACTTTTTTGGCACTGCCACGTCAAGTGCACGTGTAAATCTTAATTTCTTAGCACCAACAACTTTGTGTCTTACAGCATATAACCCAGTTTTAACACTATTAAATTTTTGTACATCAGCTATAAAATCATATCCATCATTTTTTAAATCACGAACCATGTCATTATATTGTTTGGGTATCGATTCAAAATTGCTGCTTGTTTTCCGTTTGAGATCATCCATTTTCTTTTTAATAATATTTTTACCGCTGTCACCCAAACAACCCGGTATGTGTGCACTATGGTTCACAATTTCGTTTTTCGTCGTTCACAACGACTATTTAATATTACCTTTGCATCCTTTTGTTGTGTAACATTTCCAGAACGAGTTCTTATTAACATAAATCTTTTTTCGGTGATATTGGCGATCATTGTACAGCATTAACACTCCTCCTCTTTTCGTACTAATAAATACAATTTCACGTGTGGGATATACATTGAAGTAGACATTATAAATATCCGTCCGATATGTAATGGTGTGATCACTGGACACTTGATCAATTGTTGTCGCTATTATTAGCAATAATACTAGATAACCTTATGTGCATCACTGCAGAATAAAATTGTGTATGGAGCAGATGTCAAAGATGTCAAATAAACATTTATATTTTTAAATAGCACCATTGAACTTCTGTATATGGGTATTATTAAAACGTCTGTTTGATTTTAGGATATTCTAGGTGTCACGTGGAGTCACCATGCTAGTTGTGAAATAAGAAATAAAAGTCTTATTTGGTAACCAGTTGTCAACAAATACATTTATTTCCTTTTCGGCAACCTGGTTGCGAAACTCCAATAATATAAACGCTAGTTGTGGGACAGGAAAATCATTTATTTTTAAGCAACTAGTTGCGTAACAAGATTATTCATTCTTTTTCTACAACTTGTTGCGAAACTTGCTTGCCAAAACGGCCGGAGGAAAGTGTCCGACATTTTCCATATGTGACGGTCATTTTCGATAAATGTCCTGACATTTTCGTCAAGAATGGACAAGACGGACATTTATTTTTTTATTTACGTTTGAAACTTTTTGAGTTTTTAATTATGACACTGACAAAATTAGAACACGTTATTTAAATGACACTCTTGTCATGTGATAAGTTGAAGTTTTATTTGAATCCCGTTCGCAATTAATTGCTTTTAAAATGCCCCGACGCGTTGGCGACATTTGGTTGCATTACCAAATTATTGGCGGTTCCTCAATCAAGAAGCATGTCGTGTGCATTTATTGCAATGCGGAATATAAACAAGCACATGCTACTCGCATGGTATTACATACGATCAAGTGTGAAAAGTGTCCAACAGACGTCAAAAATAAATTTACAAAGATAAATCGGTCGATAACTCCAAAGGCTTTACCTCCAAGAGCAGTTGCAGGCAATAATTGCTCTGGCATACCTAGTCCCAGTGCCGTAGAGCCTTCCGTAGAGCCTTCGTGTTCCCATACGTCATATGTAGGCTTAGATAGTAATTCAACTGTCAATTCCGATCATGAACATATTCAATCAAATATGAATGACCCACTCGCGTTGTGCACAAAAAAAGAAACGGCGGATATTAGCTTTGCAAGAGCTATATATGCCACAGGGGAACCTCTGTCATTGTTATGATCCACCGACGAGACATGCTATTAGCAATCATTTATTGGAGGCCGAGTACTCGCGTATAAAAACCAACATCGACGAAAAAATACAAAATTCAATGGCTCTAGCTCTTATTACGGATGGTTGGAGCAACGTCAATAGGAAAGGAGTGTTGAATTTTATTCTGACCACGCCACAGCCAATATTCTTAAAATCAGTTTATCCTGAATGCGAAAGACAAACAGCTGAATATTTAAGCTCCGAAATTCTAAAGGTATTGGAAGAAATCAGTCCTACTAAAGTTGTAGCTATAGTAACGGATAATGCCAAAAATATGAAAGCTGCCTGGAGGATTATACAAAATGTTTACCCGAACATTGCATGCATTGGCTGTGTAGCTCACGCTCTCAATCTTATTTATAAAGATATAAACGAAATTGGGCCTCTTAAAGATTTAATTGAGACTGTGAGCCGCATCATTAAATTTATCCAAAATAAACACCGATTACTTGCTTGATTCGAATTAATACAGACAAATGTTTATGGACACCTTAAACAGACCCTAAAACTGCCATGCAAAACAAGATGGAATACTTTGGTCACTACTCTAGAATCTTATTTAAACAATAAAGATGCCCTGAAAGCTTTGGCCATTAAAGATGGAATGGATTTGGGAACGAACATTAAATCTACTTTGTTAGATGACCAAATTTGGTACCAAATAAAATATATTCTAAAGATTCTCAAACCAATCGCAGTTGCTGTTACTGAATCGGAATCTGACGTTGCGAAGGCCTCCGACGTCCATAACATATTTTTGAAACTTGCAGCATCTTTAGAAGACAAACTCAGTTTGGATAATATATTTTCAGAAGCTGAAAAGAATAAAATTAGAACAGCCGTTTCGTACCGCCGCAATTTCTGTATACAAAAATTTCATCTGGCGGCAAATTTGTTAGATCCTAGGTACATCGGCTCCGGTTTGACAAGCGATGAAATGGCTGACGCTACGAACTATATACACAGTCAAGCAATGTATCTATCTAAAGATCCCGTCAAAGTTATGATAAATATTGCCGAATTTCGCACACGAACAGGATTTTTCGCTAAATGTCATTCAGCATGGTCGGCCGCAGAGGCCATTGCTCCTCAACTGTGGTGGCAGAGCTTTGGTTCTAAAGAAAAATTATATCCCATAGCACACAGACTCTTAAGCGTCCCACCAAGCTAAGCCTCCGCAGAAAGAAATTGGAGTTTGTTCTCCATTACACACACAAAATTACGCAACAGACTAAATTATACTCGCTTAAATAAATTAATTACAGTGCGGCAAAATTTAAGATATGTGGATTCAACAGATCTCACGGTGTCACCCGGTATTGAAGAAGATGAGGATAACTATTTCAGGACATTGAACTTCACCGACGTTTCATTACAACGCATTTCTGATAATAGCGAAACAGAAGATAATGATCACTAAGCAGTTGTCTATGTACCTACTTACTTCACAATATTGCTGAAAATAAAAGTTTGTTACGTTTACTCACAATAAATAATAGTATGTATTTGAAAATGTCGAAAATGTCCATTAATGTCTGCTTAATGTCCAATATGACCGACAAATAGACAAATGTCGGACAGACATTTTGAAGCTGTCGGTCACTTTACAACTCTACACTGTAGATAAATACGCTGCTTTACTTTTCCCTTTAGTTGAGTCCGCCTTGCCCGAATCTGTATTACGAGCGTGGGAGAGATCTCAAGTAGGCGCAGAGAAGAGCGACGATCACTTGAACCGGCTCATGCAGTTCTTGAAACGTGAAGTGGAGTCAGAGGAACGAATCCAGCTCGCTCGCAGTGGAATAGCATCGGGTGAGAGTTTAATTAGCCTTCCCACTGAACCCACCGCGGCGTGCCTAGCATCGACGGAAGATTCAGGTAAGAAGACTTGCTGTATTTGGTGTGAAAAGACTTCGCATGGTAACCTTGAATATAAGTAAGCGAACAAGATGTCATATGAGGGTAGGAGGGAGATGCTAACTAAAAACAGAGGATGCTTTATTTGTTTGAAAACTGGGCATAATTCCAAAAGTGTAAGAATTTTACAAAATGTCTATTTTGTTCCAAACGTCATTCAGTATTGATGTGTCCCGATATAAAGATGGCAAATCGAGATATAAACAAAAAAATTGACAAGGTTGGAACATCAAATTTATATAGTAACGTCAACCAGAATAAGGCTAATACCACACTGTTGCAAACGTTTATGGTAAAAATTATAAGCGATAAAAAATGCATTAAAGTACGGGCACTTATTGACTCAGGTGCACAGAGGTCTTATATACCTACGACGTGATATAATAGAAGACTTAGCCCTTAAGCCGGGTGGTAAAGAAAATTTGTCACACTGTCTCTTTGGCGGCATCGAAACTAAAAAACAGGCGTTTCATACCTACGGATTCGGTGTAGCGCTTGAATGACAGCGCTTGATAAGTCCATTATCTGTGGGTATATTCCTCGTTTGAACATGAACCATGACATGATTAATGAGTTGCAGAAACATAACATCACATTGAGCGACATCGGCGAGGAGGCTGCGCCCAACATCGGGTTGCTATCCGGTGCAGACATCGCAGGATTATTGCTCACTGAGAGTTTCATTGAACTCGGAAATAACGTTGTGGCTATGAAAACTAAATTAGGTTGGACACTCCAAGGACCTGTAATGAACGCATGCAGTGTAATAACGAACATAGTATCAGCAAACTTACAATTAACACAACTTTGGGACTTATAAACCCTCGGAATAAGGGACCCAGCAGAAGTTGTAAGTAAGGCGAAGACAGACTCCGTCATAATGGACCAGTTTAGAGAATCAATCAAAATTAACGACGAAGGACGATACGAGGTCAACTTACCGTGAAACTAAACCATAGTGAACTTCTTGACAACAAACACTTAGCTGAAAGAAGTTTGATGTCAACTACACAAAAACTCTTGAAGCTAAACGAATTTGAAAACAATGGTGGAGTGTTCGATGACTGGTTGAGTGCAGGCATAATTGAAGAGGTGGATAGCTCAGCAAGGCCTAAACACTACCTAGCACATCACGCTGTCATCAAGAACTCTAGTCTGACCACAAGAGTACGCCCCGTGTTTCACGCTTCAGCTCGAGATTCGAATGGAAATAGTCTTAACTCGTTCCTAGAAAAGGGTATAAATTGTCTTGAACTGATACCAAAATTACTTATAAAATTTAGAAAGCATGCAATTGGTATAACATCTGACATTAAAAAAGCATTTCCACAGATATCTTTGACAGAAGAAGATAGACAATATCTGTCATTCCTGTGGTGAAGGACTAATGAAAGGAACGAATTAATAACCTACCGTCACTGTCGTGTGGTGTTCGGCATAACTTCCAGTCCATTTCTTTTGGGTGCGACTATTAACTACCATTTAGAAAAATATACCAAAGAATACAAGGACACAGCCGAACGTCTAAGGAACTCGTTCTATGTTGACAACTGCGTCACAGGCATAGATACTGAACCAGAAGCGCAGCTGTTCATACAGGAGGCGAAAAAGATAATGATGGACGCGAAGTTTGACTTAAGAGGTTGGGTCACTGCTCCTGTGACTAACGAAGAGATGACTTCACAGGATGATTGCTTGTCTGTACTCGGTCTAATGTGGGATCTTAAGAAGGATCAACTTAATTGTAATGTCAACTTCGTATCAGACATAGCTTTGAAGGAAAACATTACTAAAAGAAGTTTGCTTTCCGTAACACAGAAGGTGTTTGATCCTGTCGGCTTAGCGTGCCCAGTGACGCTTATACCCAAGCTCATAATTCAGAAGACTTGGAATTTGAAGCTGAGTTGGGATAAAGAACTGCCAAACGACTTACAAGAGGAATACTTCGAATGGTCTAAGCATATTCACTTGCTTAATGAATGCCGGATTCCTCGTAGACTTACCTCTAATTCAATAAATGAATGTAATAACAGTCTTCATGTTTTCAGTGATGCAAGCAAAGTATCATTCGCAGCAGCCATTTTCCTGAGAAGTGAACATCAAGGTGAAGTCACTGTGCAATTGATTCAAGCGAAGTCTCGAGTCGCACCAGTCCTTGAAGTCAGCATACCTCGCCTAGAACTGATGGCAACATTAATAGCGACACGCCTCTACACCCAAGTCATAGAAGCCTTGGATATGTCTAACTGTCGGGTTTTCTTCTGGACGGATGCTAGCGTTGCTTTCACATGGATAACTACTGAGGGAGACTGGAACATATTTGTAAAAAACAGAGTGAAATAAATAAGGCAACATACCAAGGGGGAAGATTGGCATCACCTACCAGGTACGATGAATCCTGCTGATTTACCATCAAGGGGCTGCAACGCCAAACATCTGCTTAAGAGTAAATGGTGGGAGGGTCCTGTGTGGCTGAAAGAAAAACAAAGTGAATGGCTTAGGTCTCAATTTGAAAATAACGAACAAGAAGTTAACAAAGAAAAGATAAAGGTATTACTTGTTAACAATATTACAGATATGAGTACATTTCTATTTAAACTTACCTACTTCTCGAAATATACTAAGATGGTAAGAATGGTTGGATGGATAATGAGATTTGTATACAACTGCAAGAATACGAATAATAAACAAAAAGGTGAACTGAGTTGTGCAAAGTTTGAGAGCGCTGAAAAGAAAATCTTGAAACTTGTTCAGGATGAAATGATAACGGATGTCGATAAAAGAAAATCAAAGGATTTAAAGATATTTAAGGATGAGGAAGGTATCCTGAGGATTCGCACTAAACTGCTTTTAAGCGGTGAACCCGCCGACTTCGTCTGTCCGATTTATTTACCTGGAAAGCATCTTATCATAAAGCATGGTTCATTTAGAATTGGCACGTATAAATTAATTTAAAAAAAATGTTTCTTGAAATCTTATTTCAAAAGTGACAATCACGGTTTGTTGACAATATTTTGATGTTTAAATGGTGCAAAAATTATATATAGGAAATTATAGAATTATAGATAATTATTATAGAATTATCGACAATGGAACTTGAAGTAAGGAAAGTAATTGTGGACAAATACTTGCAAAATCTATCATGTTCTGGGTCGAAGATAGCTAAAGCACTAAATTTCCACAAAAGTACTGTTTGTAGAATTATAAAACTATACAAGGAGACCCTGTCTTGCCGCAGAAAGGCCAGGTCAATCGTAAATCGGGTACCAGGGATAGAGAACAAAGAAAGTGTTGAGAGCTGTTGAACAAAATCCAGGGCTGTCCGATTACGATCTGTCCCGTAAATTAAAAAAAGTCGCAGTACTGTGAGACGGATTCGCGTTCGAGCTGGCTATAAGAGCTATAAAGCTATTAAGAAGCCAAATCGCACCATGAAGCAGAACCTTCAAGTTAAAAAGCGAGCTCGCTTGTTGTATGACAAAGTTTTAACAAAATTCAAAGGGTGCTTCTTGATGGACGACGAAACCTATGTTAAACTCGATTTTAAGCAATTGCCCGGTTCAAAGTATTACTTGGCTGATGCTAGAGGAAATGTTGAAGAAAAATATAAGTTCGTTAAATTGGAAAAATTCGCAAAAAAATACATGATATGGCAAGGGATCTGTAGTTGTGGCTTAAAGACCAACATTTTCGTTACGTCTTCTACAATGAAAGAGTGCCTGCAGAAACGAGTTTTACCTTTCATTCGAAACCACCGTCTTCCTGTGAAGTTTTGGCCAGATTTAGCAAGCTGCCATTACTCAAAAAAGGTACTACAGTGGTATGAAACCAATCAGGTCGATTACGTGCCTCGTGACATGAATCCTCCAAATTGTCCACAGTTTCGACCAATTGAGAACTACTGGGCAATTATGAAAGGGAAACTCAAAAAGAGTGGCAAAATGGTCATAGATGTAAATTCGTTGCGATCTACATGGAATCTTCAAGCCAAAAAAGTAGATAAAAGCACTGTGCAGAAGATGATGGGATCTATTACGAAAAAAGTTCGGAATTACATACCTGGTTTTGACAACTGAATATTTTTAGTGTAAAATGTAAAATAATAATACATATTTTTCTATTTATAATACGAACTGTTTTATTTCACTAATTATTTTAAATTTTATAACCTTGGTAATATGTACCAATTCTAAATGAACTATGCTTTAGATAGGTTAGTCGCCTCTAAACACTGTCTGCTGAACCACGCCGGCTCTGGAACGCTAAGGTAAATTATTGGATTACTGGTGCCAGAAGACTTATCAGTTCAACCGTTTCAAAATGCGTTCCCTGCAGGCGTCAATCAGTAAAGCATGCTGACACCAACCGACCAATACCACCGTTGCCTCGCGACAGAGTAAAGCCGGCTGCGACCTTTGAAGTGACAGGTATCGACCTGGCCGGTCCTCTTTTTCTGCGGTCGGGAGGGAAGGTGTGGATAATTTTATTTACGTGTGCAGTATACCATGCTGTACATCTTGAATTGACTATATCTTTGTCGACAGAAGCTTTTCTCATGGCTTTTCGAAGGTTTCTCGCCAGACGTGGAAGAGTCAACGCCATCTACACGGATAACAGCACTAACTTCCACGGCGCGGATAACCTGTTGAAGACTTTAAATTGGAATGACATAGCAGCCTATTCTAGCCTTCGAAGAATACACTGGAAATTCAATCCGCCAGCCGCTCCCTGGTGGGGTGGATGGTGGGAGCGTTTAATTAGGTCCCTGAAGGAACTTCTTCGACGAAACTTGGGACAGAAAAAAGTTAGTTACAAAGAACTGCTAACAATTCTCTGTGACTGAAGCACTTATGAATTCACGTCCTCTAACCTACATCGGAGGTGACACGGATACTTTAAAACCACTCACACGGGCTTATTTCTTGCAAGGGCTTCCGGCCAGCGAAACTCCAGACCTAGACCAGCTCGATCATAATTCACTGAATAGGCGACTCAAGTATCTGCATAAGCTGAGGGACGGTCTACGAGAGCGTTTTAGGAATGAGTACTTGGGAATGTTCATACAGAAGGGCAAGGAGAGGGACTCTCATTTAAAGGTAGGCGACGTCGTATTAGTGGAAACTGATGCAAAGCGTATTAAGTGGCCTTTAGGAGTAATTTTAGAAATTTATACCGGCAAAGATGACAATGCAAGAGTAGCTAAAGTTCGCACAGCAGACAGCGAGTACACTTGACCATACCAACGTCTCTACCCGCTGGAAGTACAACCTATTGAAGTGCGGTGATGACGAGTAGTGGTTTGGGGCTCTGCCCCAAAGATGGGAGTATGTTACAAACTCTTTGTTGTAAAGACAGTGACTTACGTTTGAATTCGTAGTTTTATTAAATTATATTTTCTATTTCGTTGTCACTCTAAAATAAATGGTGTATCGGATTGCTTAGTTTTCCTGACTTCGTCTAAATTCTTAGTATTTTTTTCAGTGCCATTCTCAAAGAGTAAAAAGTTTTCGGCTCATTTCTGTGGAATGACGACGTCCTTCAATCTTTTAAAAACTGTTCTTTTTGTATTTAAAAACTTTAGCCTTGCACAATACAAACCATTCTAAGCTTTACGGAAATCTGGACCAATGTCCAAAAACTCTTAATTTTCTTTAAATTTTAACATGCATTAAAAAAAAAAAATGTTTTTTATTTCAATTGTTGTAGTTTTACAAAAGTATGTATTGGTCATACAAAGAAGGAATAGGAGTCAAGTCCTGGCAAACTTCCATCTTTTGAAAATTCGGTGTACAACAATGTGGCTTTTCTCTCCGTATAGTTTTTTGGTCAGCGTCTAATGTTAATGTTGCATTACATTCCTTATTTCCGCAACGCCACAAACTCGAACTAGTTTAGTTCTTTTTGTAGGTACTCATGTCCCGCTCGTATGATGGCTTGTTTGCCTTTTTCGCAAGCACAAAAACAAATTCAGGGGCACTAGAACTTCCAGAACATCCTGCATTATTCATTTTTAAATAAATTGAATTTAAATTTCATAACAATTATTACACTCGAGTGCAAATGTGACACTAAACTGTCATAATAATATTATTTTCATTCTAAAGAGGATAACAGCTACTGCAGTGACTTTACTATAGGGTCAGATATCATAGTTACGTAAAAGGCGTAAAATAAACAGTTAACTTACAATTTATCATCATGAACATAATGTTTTATTAACACATTCGCTACCAACCACGCCCTGTACTAAAGACAAAGTATAAGCGTCGACGCATAATAATGTGCGTGTGCGGCACGTCTGGCAGTGAATTAATTAATTACACTTGTTAGCACTAACTGTACCCAAAAGTGTAACTATCAGGAGACGCTACATTGGTTTTTAAAAAGTGAATCTATAAGGAACAGAGGCGAACTTTTTTCAAAAGTGTACCTACGAGGAATAATTCCTGGAGTGACATACAGACAGACACACAGACAGAAAGACAACGAAGTCTCACCTTCTAATGGTTTCTTTTTTTACCAATTTGGTACGGATCCCTAAAAATGTCCTAACTGTTTCAGAAGACTGTAGCGGAAGTACCTACCCGTGAGCTGTTACATCATCATGTCAGCCGAAGGACGTCCACTGCTAGACATAGGCGTCCCCCAAGGCTTTCCACTCAGACCAGTCTTGTGCTTTTCGCATCCACAGTGGTCCCGCGATCCTGACGAGGTCGTAACTCCATCTTGTTGGAGGCCTACCTACAGCTCGTCTTCCGGTCCGCGGACGCCACTCCAGAACCTTCTCACTCCATCGGCCATCAGTCCTGCGAGCAATGTGCCCCGCCCACTGCCACTTCAGTTTAGCTATTCTTAGGGCTATGTCGGTAACCTTAGTTCTACTGCGGATATCATCATTTCTGGTTCTATCACGCAGAGAAACTCCGAGCATAGCGCTCTCCATAGCCCTCTGAGTGACGTTGAGCTTCCTTATGAGGCCCATTGTTAGCGCCCACGTCTCAGATCCGTAAGTCATCACCGGCAACACACACTGGTCAAAGACTTTTGACTTCAAACACTGCGGTAATTTGGACGAAAAGGTGCTGCGAAGCTTCCCGAACGCTGCCCAGTCGAGTCGGATACGACGAGTTACCTCTTTCTCAAAGTTAGACCTACCTAACTGGACCGTTTGTCCCAGATAAATATAGTCGTCAACAACTTCGAGCTCAGAGCCTCCGAATATCACGGGAGTTGGCGCGACACGGATTTTGGACATGACTTTCGTCTTGTCCATGTTTATTCTCAAGCCCACTCGGTCAGAAGCTCTGCTGAGGTCAGCGAGCATTGCACTGAGGTCCTCCATGATCTCAGCCATGACTACGATATCGTCAGCGAATCGAAGGTGAGTGATGTACTCACCGTTTATGTTGATGCCTCGTCCTTTCCAGTCCAGAACCCTAAAAACCTTCTCCAATGCAGCGGTGAACAGCTTCGGAGAGATCACATCTCCTTGTTTGACTCCCCGCTGCAGAGGAATAGGCTTCGTGCTCTGGTCCTGTGTAGTCGGACGGACATAGTGGCGTTTTCGTACAGACATTTCAGCACTTCGATATATCGGTAGTCAACTTGGCACCGCTGGAGAGACTGCAGCACAGCCCATGTCTCGATCAAATCGAAGGCTTTCTCGTAGTCTACAAATGCAAGGCAAAGAGGGAGGTTATACTCTTCGGTCTTCTGTATAACCTGCCGCAACGCATGTATGTGGTCTACGGTACTATATCCTTTTCAGAAACCGGCTTGTTCGGGAGGCTGGAAATCGTCAAACCTGCGCGCGAGACGATTTGTGATGAACCTCGAAAACAGCTTGTAAACATGGCTCAGAAGTGAGATGGGTCTATAATTCTTCAGCAAAGTTTTATCTCCTTTCTTGAAGAAGAGAACCACCACCAGCTGTTACAAGAGTTACAAAATTATGCCAATTTTTTTGAGCAAAATTCAACTCACAATCAGTTAGTTTTATATGAGAGTATGACTTCCTTTTAAGAAGCTGTCCTAACACCTCGCACTACGTGTTTTTACAAGCTTTTATTAACTTGCAATGTTTGTATGTATGTACATGTCTATCTTGCAAGTTAAATTTGGCCCATGTATGTAAACCCGACGACAATATAATATTATGGTATCTAAGAGCTGATCTAATGATGGAGTCAGAAGGTGGCGACAGGATCTCCACTATTTTTAACGCAAAACCACTGTTATAGGACTTTATAGTCTGCTTGATAAGCAAATAAAGATTTTGGAAAAACAAAGGACATTCGCACACAACAAAAGCTTGACCTAAATATTTTTATTTTTACTGAAACTTATTTATCTTTTTTTGCACAACAGCAAGGCTACTACTGCAAGTGCGTCGTCTTCCATCGCAGGTATATGACAAGTTTCTCGTCTGAGTTTTAGCAGAGAACTGAAAATCGACGCTAAAATCGTAAACGTGGGGACACATTGTGGGCGGTCGATTTAAGCGCGTAAGCCGGACTGCGCAGTTAAATGTTACGATAATCGTTGTGGTGTGGACATTTAAGTGACTGTGAAGAAACTAAGTCCAACGGTTTAAATATAGAAAAACAAATAATTAATAATTCTTCTTATGAGTACACACACACATATGAAGAATATCGGGTGTACCAGAAAGTATAAGCACAAATTTGCAGTGCTATTTTTTTTTCATAATAATCATTTAAAAAAAGTTTGAATACAGGTTTTATGTTACAATGGTAACCACCAAATGTTATTTTGATTTAATGTTTATTACTGCAAAATACGCAAAATACGAGGCATATCTCTAGAAAAACGTAGTGATCGTGCACAAATGGTGTGCGATTCCTAACCTTACTCTTAAACAATTGGCAAAAACGGAAGGTATCAGTATCGGAGCCGTATAGATGAATAAACGAGAGCATGGAATTGCATATGTAGTAGTATTGTATGTTTACGGGCATTCTACAGGGTGACATCTAAGACGTAATACAAAACCAATGTTTTAATTATGTCTCCCTTGTACTTAAACCCCTAGCTAGGTCTCATGTTGTTAAAATGATCACTAGTATTCTTTTTTTATGTTTCAATTATTCCTAAACTTTTCGGTTTAATGTGGTCACCTTACCTCAATGTTTACAGTAAAAAGTTCTTATGGTATTAACCCGATCGTCTATGATTATCTGACAGATAATTTATGAAGAAAACTCATTTTGATTAATTTTGACGTTAGTTGTCTTGTTATGAACAACAATAAGGTTCATCGTAAGTTTGTGTAAAATAATAAAATGCCTCGTGGTCATGCCTATCCGTACACGCCTGTCCATCGAACGGATATGGTAGCGTTCCATTTTACCTCTCAGAGTACAGTGCAGACGCAAACGCTCTTTCACGAACGTTATCCGGATTGTCCAACCCCTACTCGTGCATTAATAAACCGAACTGTCCAAAATTTAAGGGAATATGGTCAGTTCTTAGTCCCAGTGCATGCCCAAGATAGAAGCCGACGGCCACGGCATTCAGAGGCGTTTCGGGCACAAATCTTTTGGTATTTTAGTCGCCACCCTGAAGCGAGCACCAGAGACGCAGCTGTAAGATTTGGCACGAGCCAATTTTTTATTTGGAAGCTATTAAATGCCGCAGGCTTACATCCCTTTCATTTTCAAAAGGTACAAGATATCGTGCTAGCCGACTACCCCCGAAGAGTTCAGTTTTGTCGTTGGTTGCTACAAAACCTACATCTAAATATTTTATGGTCTGACGAAGCAACGTTTACAAGAGTAGGCTTGTTTAACGTTCATAATGAACACTTGTGGTGTGAAGCAAACCCTCATGCAACTCGCAGAGATTCATTTCAGACTCGGTTTTCGGTTAATGTTTGGGCGGGTATTCTGAATAATCATCTAATAGGACCGCATTTTATTGATGGAAATTTAAATGGACCAAAGTATGAAGACTTCTTGAGAAACATATTACCAATACTATTACAAGAGGTACCACAAGAAAACGTAGATAATTTGTACTATCAACAAGATGGGGCTCCCGCACATTTATCACTGCGCGTTCGAAGTTACTTGGACGAAGAGTTCCCCTAACGATGGATAGGTCGGAATGGCCCAATCGCATGGGACCCACGCAGCCCAGATCTTACTCCGCTTGATTTTTTTTTGTGGGGCGACTTAAAAAGACGAGTCTACGCACGAGAATCCAATACCGTTGAGGAGCTTCGCCAAAAAATAATAGAGGCTTGTAATTCCGTAAAAGCCAATGAGTATGTTTTCGGCAGACTTAGGGACAACCTTAGATGACGGGCGGAGTTATGTGTACAGGAAGGCGGTGGTCATATTGAACACATGCTAAAATACGTGTGATTAAGTACTTTTGCATTTACTCGTACAATAAATTTACTTATTTAAAATTGACGTCGCGTATTATTTAATTTAACGTATCAGAGTACGGTCGGCCTTAAGTAGCTGAACACTTTGGTGCTTTGTCACTTTAACGTCATGTTTGAGCCGCTGTACTAATCTGTCAAAGGCGTAAAAGCGAAAAGGTACAAAAGTGTGCAGCGACTTATACGGCTGCCTGTACTACACTTAGCAGTAGGTACTCAAGAGTCTGGTTGTGTCTCTTTTAATGATAACAGTTAGTATGAGATTGATAGCTGATAAAATTGATAACATTCGTAACGTTGAGTAGTACATGACACTCGATTATTGAATGTACGGTGACCATATTTCCAGATTTTTATTATTATTTTTGTTTGAAAATAAGCAAACATTAAACAAGGCTAACCTTAACAAATGAGTTAGTGTATTAAATTCTCCGTTATTAACTGAGCCCGAAACGTTAATTTTGTATTACGTCTTAGATGTCACCCTGTATATTCGAATTTTCTATTTTCTCGTACTATCGGCATAAAAAGAGGTTTGTTAATATTGAAGAAGTAAATACCAAAATAATGTCAGTGTCAAATTGTGAATATTATTTACGTTGTGCATATAATTTTATTGTATTCTCACAATTATCAGAATAATTTTGTGTCAGCCCGTAAGACTAAGTGTAAATTACATAATTTTCAAAAAATATGGCAGGGAGTAATTTTGGTCCGATTGAGAGTGAAAGTAAGCAAATTATTTTTAACTGTTATAAATATTTTGATATTGAATAATAGTGCACTCAGGAGGAAATGGTTTTATTCCCAACGCTTTTTTAATGTTTAAGGCAAACCAAAAAACGGGAAATTACCATGACCAGTTGAACTTTGACAACTACGAAAAATGGTTAAAAGAAAAATGAATACCGAACCTTAAAATAAAAAGCGGTTTCGTGAGTACCACATAGATGCAATTTTAAAAGAACATGGCCACTCCGTTTTACGATTGCCACCGTATCACCCGACATTCAATCCGATCGAAAATATTTGGTCCATGGTAAAAGGATATGTAGCGAAAAGAAACGTTTCTTTAAACATGCAAGGCGTTATGAGTTTAGCAACTGAACGAATTAATACTATTACTGCTGAGGTCTGGGAAAATATTTGTCGCCATGTCGAAAGTGAAGAAAATAAATATCTATGTGAGAAAGGGGAAATGGATCGAATTTCAGACAATCTTATTATCAATACTTGTGACAGCTCAGATGAAGAACATGATAGCGACTAAAAGCAAAAAACAGAGGACTACTACTTATTCCATTTCAAGGGTATGTAATTTTATTAAATTAAGAAAATTATTCTCCTTTTGTTGCAAACGCGACAACCACTACAAATGCAATTCCATGATCTCAATAATTCATCTATACGTACAGGTTTTCGGAAGTAAGGAATTTACCTTTTATAATGTACCGAAAAGAGACCGTAAAACGGGACCTGTAACCGAAACTTGGACCGGAAAATCGCTCATGCGTTTATAAGAAAACCGGACCTCTCTGTCAGGGATGTGGCCAAAAATTCCGAAAATCGGCAAGGATCTGAAACGTTTGTCTGGTGTCAGGTCCAAGGTCCGGTCATAAGTTGAAAGTTTAACTATAAAAAAAAATATGTATAAAAATCTAAATTGCAACGTTTAATTTTATATAGAACTCGTGCTTATTATTTCTGGTTCACCAGATTTTATATGTACTATATCGGCTGTCCTAAGTCACAGTCAGGTCTGTGCCTGTGTCAAGAAATTGTGCACCGAGTAACTGTGAATAAACTGTTCCTCGCTAAGTCGCCTGTGGGCAATGAAGAGAGCCAGTCTTCTGTTGATAAAAATTGTGAACGTTGACGGACTACCAGATATTTTTATTAGAACTAATGAATTTATGTATTTTAGAATTCATAACTATACATAACTACAAAAATACGCGCCAAAAATAGAACCCTTGGCAGTCGGATAAAAATATTCTATCATAATAAAAACCTGATCAACGTTTTGTTTATTTAATTTTATGCTCATGTAGGGTTGGCCCTACCAAAATAAGTATAATTTTTCCCCGCTCTTTAGAAGCTTTGTCGCTTTTCCGTTTCTTTACTCATGTGCTGCGAGCGAGACCCTATTCATCGCAGATAGGGGACCTTCACTAAACGTTTCACAGCTACGGGAACAGTTTTATGGATCATTTAACTAAACAAAAAAATGACAACAGCAAAAAAAAAAAACTCGTTGAACAAAATTATAACGTATGTATGTATAACATGTGCTTAAAGTATGGAACCGTCCATTAAACGTGTCCAAATAGAAAACGGATTATTAAGAGGTCATATATGCCGCCACGCCCACACAAGAATGAAAAAGGATATCTTTATGAGCTTCCGCACTAGAGAAGAAGGTTGTTCGCGTGCGCATGTCTACTTTAAAACCATATGTTGAAAAAATGCTTTAACAAGATTAAGAAGTTATACCTCACCATACTCAACTATAGATTCAAAAATTATCTTTAAACATCGTAGGGTTTCGAAGATTTAACCAATAACTTGCAAAAATATGTCACGATTGAAGAATAAACCTTCCTCGACAGTTTTCACATTTAGCAGTCTCAAGGCAATTTGATTAAGTTTAATATATCCAAAGAACAGACACAAAAGCGTCATATGAGATACAGCTTAGATCGCGGAACTCTACCGACTTTATCACATGTGGCCTCTTAAGTTTACGAGAAGTTTATTCAAATGCGTACTTTATTCCAAGAAATAGTTGCAAGCAAATAAAATACAGGTTATTTAAATTTGAAAGCAGAATCAGTGCGCCAAGCTTGCCATCGACCCTCCGCACGAGCTCCGCTTGGCGGACGTACGCTTCTCTGAGCCGCCGCCATGTTTGCACTTGGGCGTATTTTTCTGTACCGACCTGAAAATGTACATATATAGGTATTTTAAACAATTTTCTTAATTTTTATCTACGGCAGGCGTTTGGGTAAACCAGAAAAATCCACTTCGTATTTAACCGCTTCTGTTTAGATAAATTAGAAATTCCATTGCACTTAAGAATGTTGGTTTAGTAGTCGGTGTAGGTAATTTAACCAAAAATACTTACATACATTCATAAACTCACGCCTTCATTCCAAGAGTGATGTAGTAGCCGTGAGTTGATAGTGCAATCCAATGTATGGGAAACTAGTACTTTTTGACTATGCGCTAAAACTTGGCACAGTTGATCCATAGGTGGTTTTGAATGAATTTAGACCGGGAGCCCTCCAGAGCCACCGTGCATTTAGTGGGGGGAGGAGGGGGAGAAAGTTTGACGCTGCCGCGCTTTATTTGAAGCCATTTTTCTCTACAACTATACATGTCCAATATTATCATTTTCGGATAAATTAAGGATGAGAAATCTATTTCTGGAATAGAAATAATGCACTTTACATTAAAAGAAATGGGTAAAAGACAAAAGTCATGGGATGCATTTTTTTAATAAATGTTTTGCACAGCACTACGAGCTTCGTCATTTTTGATAAGGCAACAGCTCTTGGCGTGTTAATGATCACTTCATTCAAATATGAGAGCGTTGAAAAGGTTAATGTAATATAACATAAAATGCGTAGTCCAGCAGGTAAACATGCCAAAAGTCTTACGAGAGAGATAGAGGGAGAGGGAGAAAAGGTAAAATAAAACACCTACTAATGTGTATATAAGACGGTGCAAGACGACCACATAAAATATTCGATATGTTTTCCTACATCAACGGTGTCCCCTAGTCAAGATAAAGCTTTGAATTTGTTTAATCGGGTTTAGGCCATACATTTTTGTCTGTTAGATAGTCCTCGACCGTATAATACATTTTAGACATTAACGACTTTTTCAAGTAATTTTCAAATACAAGAAAGGGTAATTTTAAAACTACGTCAGGTAATTTATTATTGAAATGAATGCATTGACCAACAAATGATTTATATACCTTTCTGACCCACGGCACAACTACGCGGCTCAACTGGTTGAGCCGCCGGGAATTTAAATTCCCCATAGCACGCCTATACCCTGTCTATTTAACAGAGTTAACAAAGCGTTGTCTCTGTTGCACTTTTGTATGAAAATGAAAGGGACAAGAAACTGCCAGTGGGCGTCAACAAACGCACGTCGATGGCGGGCTCGGCTTACATGCCGCCTGTTGTTACAATATTCGTAATATTTCTCGTTATTTTTGTTTGTAGTTAGAGGCACCTCAAATAATTAACTTACTGATAACATTCATGTTAATTCATCTATAAATTCTAATTATGTAATTTAAAGTAGTAGATAATAATATTTAAATATGTGCACTGCAGTGCAGTGGGACGTATAGTACTTACAGGCCATACAAGTACAAGTATGGGTGATGATGAGAAAGAGAAGTAGTAGGTATATTATATACATATAAATAAATAATTAAATTAAATAAATTAAATTTGTAACCAAAGATAAGCACTTGAAAGCGTCCGCACCGTACGAGCGACAGATGTTGACTAAACTTTGACAGGCATGTAAACCTACCTTGTGCCTGTGCATCGTCCTTATCGCTGACCAATTACGTGCATTCTCTGTTTTCTAGTATGAACTCTGTTAAATAGACAAGGTATAGTTGTTCGATGGGGAAAATCTATGTACCCATGACACAATTGACATAAAATTTGGTCATTGGGAATTACTGATTTCCCAATAGCACAATTAGTCATCTACGATTGTCGCGGTACACAACAAATTTAATGTTTAAAGTAATGTTAACAAACAAACCTCTTTACTGAAGTACTGGCCACTTGGTTTGTTGGTTGGTATCTTGTTTGCTGACATAATTGTCAGTTATAAATAAATTAATAAATAAAGTGAGTGTCATTGAATATTATAATCACCACCGTATATTTCAATAATAAAGGAGAAAGGGAGTTTAAACATGGATGCAGATAAAATTTGCTATGTCGATTACAATGTTGGCAAGAAAATACTCCATGGGTATTACCAATATCACAAAATTCGTAATTATAGAGATTCTTCCTCCGTTTTGAGGTGCTCTTGATATAAAAAAACCAAGTGCCCCGGAATAATATAAGTAAAGGTAGGATATTCCGTTTTTCATAGTTAAAATTAAGGTTTATTTATATGTATGAATATGTTTCATTGCTTTTGCATCTCGTCAATATACTCTATAGTAGAGGATGCCCGAAAATGTCTCAAAACTCCAAAAAGATGTGATAATTGGTTCAGGTGCATGTGGGCCAAGCGTTTCTCTTATAGAGATATACAGGATGGAAAGACACGACAATCCTTCCCGCGAAAGGGGGATTGCTTAGGTTTAGTACTATATTTCCTCCAAAGAAACTATGCTTTTATTCGTTACTGTTTTGAAGTTATAGGCTGTTAACTTTTGATGCAAAAATCCAATTCTGCACCATTCGTCGGTTTCCCCTTTCGTCTGATTGGTGTTATTTTTTCCGTTTCCCTGTTCGTCAACTTCTGTATTCATCTATTTCCCAATCCGACATTTGCCTCGTACGCCCAATTCCTTGTTCGTCTAGTCAGAACCAATACACCAATTTTTATGGCGATTAAAAGTAATTTTTTTTAATTCCTGTGTTATGATGAACACGTCCTCAATGTTACACCGCATAAAAGTGAAGTAGATAAGAATAAGAACTCAATAATAAAAATAAAAGCAGCTCCTTCTTAAAACAAAGTTCAAAAAGAAGACCGTCCTATACCACAAATGTATAACGAAACGATTGACGGGTTGCTGGATGAGGGTCTTAATTTTGTAACAGCCCTACCAGATTTTAAAAATATGAAGCATTTTTTGTATGATGCCCGTTAGAAATCCGTAGGAGTAAGTAAATTCTCGTATAATGATTTAAAAGAAGTGGATGTCCCTCACAAATATAAAGAATTTTTAATGGCTGACTATAGTGACGACGAGGAGCGGATTTTAATCTTCTGCACACCGGAATCAAGACTGCGACTTTAATGTATCTGTATTTCTGCGATACAGAAAAATACTTCATTGACGCAACTTTTAAAAGCTGTCCAAAACCATTTAGTCAGTTATTCACGATTCACGGTGATTTTAGTAGTAGTACGCAAGAGACGACCTAAGTGAAACGCCTTATATTTGCTCTAATGGCTGATAAAAAGCAAGCTAGCTACGATAAGGTATTCAATCTTATACAGTCTCGAATTGGAGATATGTCTTGTGCCTCTCAATGGACCATTTCAAAACGTCTGTTCGGTACTTGCCCCCTTTCGGCTTTTGCCTACTAAGTGTGAGGCCCATACTATTTGTAGAGATTTGCCCCCTTTTTGGAAACCCCTTCTATTTATTCTTAATTCGCCATCTTTTTTGTACAAACATATGAAAATTGGGTAGGTTTAGGTTATGTTAGTTTTGCAGCAGGCCCGGAGGGCCAACCCACGCAAAAATAGGAGGTCCGCGTTAGCGGACCTCCGTCGATTTTGTACAAAAAAGGGGGCGAATTAAGAATAAAAAGAAGGGGGTTCCAAAAAGGGGGCAAACATCCACAAACAGTATGAGCCTCACGCTTAGTAGGCAAAAGCAGAAAGGGGGCAAGTACCGAACAGATCTTTCAAAAGTCTACTGTGACTTTGAAGTTGCTATAATAAATACAGCAGCTAAACATTTTCCCCAAGCCGCGATACGAGGATGCTATTACCACTGGAACAATAATATATGGCGAAACGGCAAACGTTATGGTTACAAGTTAAAAGCTGAACGACGAATCCTTGGCTGTACCGCAGTTTGGAAGGGTGACAGTATATTAAGCAAGAGATTGAAGATCTTAACTTAGAAATGCCCAAATTCGTCAAGTATATTGAACGTCTCTTCAAACATCGCAAATTTCTGTCCGTTCTTAGCGAATTTGGTGAACGTCACCGGACAAATAACTACTTAAAAGGCTGGCACAGCAAATTAAACAGACTCGTAAATAAAAACACGGTCACTGTATTGCGACTATTGAATGCTCTTAAGCAAATAGTTGTCAATTCTAAAGTACAAATAGCAAAACGGAGAAATGGGCAGCTAATTAATGATGACGTCATAAGATCTATCCAGATGCAATTAATAAACAATGAGATCTCTGTAGGACATGCTTTAGACAAGTTAAGGTAATTGTTTATGCTGACAGTACATATAGAAAATTTTAAGAATACCTTAAAATATTAACTGAAGCCATGACTAAGCCATGTGTAATATGAAATAATAATAAACCTAAATATATTGTATATTTCATTACATTTTACATATAGACAGTATGTGCCTACTTTACTGAACAAAAAAAACGTATTAGGGCACCACTCGTCACGCGAAATGAGTTCTATTTAGTCACGTTAAATTCGTTAAGATAAAGAGTTCGTTTCGTCACAACCAGTACATTGTGTTAATTAGGGTCACCACTTTTTGCTACTGGACTCCTGGTATGCAGAGTTCCGCATGTAGCGTTATACAGCGTGTCTCTGAGCTTTAAATCGGGGGTTACATTCTACTCCGTAATCGGAACAGTATTTTGTTCTACAGCACTTAAAAATAACTTAGCCTTTGATAGTTGTTCAACTTAGAAGTTTTTTAAAGCACGCTATGTACTGCGAACTTCATAATGTTAGTTAGTATTGTGACAAGCGATGTCAAATAAGCCGTTGGATGACATACATTGAAAACCCTATTTATTTTGTTAGAAAAATTGCTAATCACAATATAACACATTTTCTCCAAGCTGTATATCAAACATTGCTCCTTTTATTACGTAGATCTGATACTTGGATTTAAAGCCCCATGGTCGGAGACACCCTATACATAATATAAATAAAGTAAAATCACTACATAGTATAAAACAAAGTCACTTCCCGCTGTCTGTCCCTATGTATGCTTAGATTTTTTAAACTACCAAACAGATTTAGATGACATTGTATCCGTGCAAAGCCGGGGCGGGTCGCCAGTTCACTAATAAAATATAAGTATGAATAGAGATAGACCAATATTTAGGATCACCTCTTTTCGCTATTGAACTCCTGGTACTTTATTTACCATTTAAATAGGTACCCTGAAACAAGCCTGCCTTTTGAAATGGGAATCGTTGTAACCTTTAGTCTGTAATCATTATATTGTAAGTATTTTAATAAATAGTTTTATTTTGTATACCTTCGTGAAAAAAATAACGAACTTAGGTGTGCTATGGGGAATTTAAATTCCCGACGGCTCAACCAGTTGAGCCGCGTAGTTGTGCTGTAGGTCAATATAAATATTGCGTTGAGTCATTGGTAACTTAGGCGTGATATGGGGAATTTAAATTCCCGACGGCTCAACCAGTTGAGCCGCATAGTTGTGCCGTGGGTCAGAAAGGTTGATATATTTTACGGACGCGATATTTTCGCGTAAGGATTTTATTCTTATTTCTAGTATTTACATACATACATACATAAAATCACGCCTGTTTCCCAGAGGGGTAGGCAGAGACGACTTCTTTCCACCTGCTACGATCCTGACAAATGTCTTTCGCCTCTTCCACATTCATACATCGAGTCATGCACGCACGTCGGTTTCGGGTACTTAAGATTCGGCCCTTTTCCAGTCTTTCTCCGATTTGATTCGAAAAAGTACGCCTAGGGCGGCCTCTTCCGACCCTTCCACTCACTTTCGCTCTGTATATCTCTTTCGTCAATCTTCTTTCATCCATCCTTTCTAGTATTTAAATTATGTATATCAGATTTTTTGGTAAACGACTCTAAACTCTTAATAACATAAATAATATTCTCATAAATAAATTGAGACGCTACAGTTAAAATATTAATTTATTTAAAATGTTCTCTTAAGGACTCACGGGGATTAAAGTTGTAAATAGAACGAGTGGTCCTTTTTTGTAACACAAATATAGTCTGTATGTATGCTGCCTTACCCCAAACCAGAATACCATACGATATAACAATAGGGAAATAACTATAATAAACTTATCGAACTGTCTCAACATTTGTTAGTTGTCTATATTTAAATATTATTTATTGCAAATATTTATCTATTGTTATGCCTTATCCACCATTTGCAAACACTCGTCATTCAGAAAAATAATAGAACCTACCGGTTTAAAACAATGTTTTCTCAGAATTTTCAGGGAGCATTCCTTAGATCAAATAAAGTTAATTCCTCCAAGAAAGTATTGTACTAACTCGTACCGTTTAGAAAATAATCAATTATTAAATTTCATCACTAATGTACGTTAAACCATTGATGTAAAAGGTTCATAATCCATAAACAAATACAAAGTTCAAGGTTACGGGACAATTTCTCGCGAATTGTTTTCTGCCAAAGGTCTAATGAACTATTAATACAAGCCCCACAACTTATTTCAAAAATAATCTAAAAATTCAGGCGAGGTGGACAAACTTCCAATATGAGTTTTCCATAAACATGTGGGTAAGAGCCTTGAACAATCGCCTCATTGGTCTAATGGAGTTTCCCATCAGACTTGAATCATTATTTGGAATTTCTACTTTCTACCATGGGAAACACTGCGGAAGTATTGGGTCTAGCATGACGGAGCACCTGTACATTTTGCTATTCGTGTTCGACAGTATTTAACTGGGAGCCCACATGGACGGACTTGCCTGTTGCTATAGAAGCATGTCTAGAAAATGTCAGGTGCAAATGCGAAAAACACCTTTCGTGTGTTTAGAACAGTACCTCAACCCTACTTCACGGATGATTGTCAAGTAAGATCACCCTGACCCACGCCTAATATTAATTTTATCTTCCATGTATTATAATACATATGTATTGTATTACAGATTTATAATATAAACTTTTTTTTTAAACTTAATAAGTGTAGCTTTACGACTAGATTGTTTGTTTCCAGATTTCTGGTATACTTATAAAAACGATTTGTTCCTGATTTGTCATAACCCTAATTGGTCATATTCCTAATTCGACACATTTCTAACTGGTCATATTTCTAACTCGTCATATTCCTGATTCGTCATATTCCTAAGTCGTCATTGTACAGTCAAATTAAATCGCGAACACGTGCTTACAGGTTTAATAAGTATTAGGACAGGGTGTACTAAAAAGTGTAAGGCACAATATTGTACTGATATTGTAAATGTGAAAGTTTGTCAGTGTGTTAGATTGTTACTTCTTTACGCTGAATGAGTAGACTGGTTTGGATGAAATTTGAAATGGAGACAGCTTAAACTCTAGATTAACACATAGGCTACTTCCCATCCCAGAAAATTTAGAATCTTCCCATGGAATAACTATTATTGACATCTACGCGGACGAAGTCCCGGGCAGAAGCTAATAAATAATAAAGAGACAATGACGTTAACTTCATAATAGACAATTAGACAATTAACACTAATCTATTAATGATCTAAAGAGGTTTATAACATTTACCATAGACGACTTTATAAAAAGTTTGTGCAGGCAACGAGTTAGGAATATGACGAATCAGGATTTCAGGAACATGACGAGTTAGGAATATGACCAGTTAGGAAAATGTCAAATTAGGAAAATGACCAATTAGGAATATGACGAATCAGGGACAAATCAAAAAAGGGTCGTTCTTCGTTTTTACTTTCAATAAACTGAGGATTTTCCTTTTTTTAGATTTTTGATCTATCAATAATTATGGTTTCTGTGGACGATTTCAAAAAAAGTTGTTTTTATTTTTTATTAAGACTAATTAATGCGTCCTGTCGTGCAGATAATGTTTTATTCTTTTTAATGTTGTTTACCAGAAACACTGACACTGACAAACCTTTTCTACTGTTTAGATCTCTTTTTCTTTTGTAAGAAAGCGGATTGTTTTTGTTTGAAAAACATCATTCAAAAGTTATCCGAAAATTATATATTGCATGCCCTAATATAAAAAATATAATTTCTTCGACCTAAATAAATTCATTAAGCACCTCACGCTAACATCTGACAAAATTCGTTTTGTCAGATGTTTTGTACATATTATGTGTGTTACTGAACATTGGCTTAGACCAATACAAATAAATTTTTGATTCTATAAATTTTAAATTAGATAGTTTATTTTGCCAGAAAATCCGCCATACATGGTGGTTCTTTAATAATAGTTAAAAAAAACATAAAATCCAAAGAACGGAAAGATATTGTTAGGCTATCCATAGCGAGGCTTGTAGAAATCTCTTGTATACTCGTATAACTAGAAAATTACATAATTATTTGCGTTTACAGACCACCATCGGCTGATTACAGCACTTTAGAATCTACTATAGAAAATGTGTTAAAATTAGCATGTAAAACTCTAACGCATGTTATTGTCTGTGGAGAATTTAATGTTAACTTACTGGAGTCGTCAAATAATACTATTAAGATCTTAAGTTCTGTTTATTTAACCCGGCGAGCATGACCCAGGGTATCTCATACCCTGAAATTACTAAAAAGTGCTAGCATTTTTAAAATTTTTGCCTGACAACACTAGCCCGCTCAGTCGCTGGAGGGAGGGGTGTGCGGGAGGGGATAGTGGCGTGATGGCAGTGCGACGTGAGCCGTCCGCCGGAATATACGTGCACGGACCTGCTTCGGGTATGTCACACCCTGCGTCATTTCAGACGTATTTTTTTTACGTAGTTATTTAAATTTCTGTTTTTCATTTTTTTTAGTTATTTAAACGTTTCGATGTATAGATTTGAGTTTATTTCATTTGTTTTAGTTGTTTCTTTTATTATTTTTAGTTTTTCATCAAAATGGATTATGAAAGGCAAGAAGAAAGGATTCGTGTCATGTTAGAGGAGGTAGGATCAGATTTCTCTGATCTATCCAGTTCGCATAACAAGTGGGCGAACCTTCACCTAGCCAGGTGAATGTGCCTGGACGTTATGTCAGATGCCAAGACTGTCCATACAAGAAGGACAAAAAAAACAAATACTCTTGTAATGCTTGCAGCAAGCCTATATGTATGGAGCATGCAAAAATTATGTGCGGGAATTGTGCTGATGTGGACAGTAGAGATTAAGCATAATTTACACATAAAAAAAATATATCTATGCTTTATTAAAGAGAGGATCTCATTATCTTTTAGTAAAAGGTTGATTTTTATTCTAAATACTGTTTATTTGTTGATTTGTTGTTTTTTTGTAAACATTAATATTTTTGTTACTATAATTACATAGTATAAGGTAAACACTAATAAATGAAAATAATTTCATGATTTAAACTTGTGTTTGATTGAATTTTATTAAATAATCCTTTAATAAACAATATACAACACAAAATACAAAATAAAATCAATATAAACTATTTTACGGTACATTACGTTACGGGCATGTCATACCCTGCCTCATGCTTGACGTAACTTTTTTTCACGTCATGCTCGCCGGGTTAAATCTTTTAATTGAGATAATTTGTAATTTGAACCTACATCGATAGGTGTTTCTCGTGCAGGTAGCACTTGAAACACCTTTCGGTTCGTTTAGACAATATTTTTTGGAATTCGGGTTATCCTTTTCACATAGTGATTCTAATAGTATTTATAAAGATTTGTTTGTTGTAATTTGTCATCAATTTAATAAAAAAAATAAGATTTAAACTATTTCTGGGACAAAAACTAAGTTTAGTGATTGGGCTACTGAAGGTATTCATAGAAGAAGAAATAGGCTTTATGAACTATATAAAGAGAGGGAGGAGAAGAAGAACGCTGAATTCTTAGTTAACGTTAAGAATTATTCGAGGACCTTCAAGCAAGTTTGCTTGACTGCTAAGTCAAACTTATTAGGTCTTAAGCTCAAATCATCTGACAAGAAGGTAAAAACTGTGTGGTAAATAATAAATAAATAGAGAAACGGGTAAACCTAAAACTCGTGATAATCTAATCATCATAAACAAGGGTGACTAATGGCTGGGTGAAGATTATTTCTCCACCCAGCCATTAATACCACGAAATGTCTTCATCTGCGATTGGAGCTCAAAAAATACTTCGTGCCAATGTAACTAAATGTAATTTAAGCTTGGATTTTAGCCACGTAGATTCAGTTTCTGTAGTAAAGGTATTAAAATCTCTCTTTTTTTTTAAAATGGTGGATTTATGGGGAATGTCAGTTAAAGTCCATCAGATCATAGATATAATTCCACCTCATCTAAAATAATTGCATTTCAGAGGGGGTATTTACAAATCTTATGATATACAGCGTAATTTTTAATAGTTGCACATTTTTTTATATTGGCTTTGCTATTGTTAGTCAATAACAAATGTGTTATTTTTAATCTACCTTAAAAAATATTAGATATATCTTACTAACTCTTCACTCACTTAACGATATTCATGGCCCCTCAAACGCAGGGTGCGAGGAGAGGGGAGTATTATCAATTAAGTTAATATGTGAAATTACAAATTAAGAATATCACTAGGAGAGGGGCTTGTTGTCTGATAAGCTGGACATTAAATTTTGAATAGCAATACAGTATATCGTATACCTACAGCTTGACAACCTATGTCTTCATTAAGTAAACTATCACTTTAGAACACTTCGTACACACGTGTTCAACTAAATATGCAGTTGTTCACTACAAGCAAATTCAAACACATCTAATTGTATCCTTGTAACCTGAACTCCTGATAATAAGGTTCACTAGCAGTCATTTAACAGTGTGAGCGATATGTACATAAGTTATGTTGTGTTTATAATTTGTTTAAAATAAGAACCACACTCAGCAGCGAAGTTATTAATTATTATTTTTTCGATACAAATACAAAAGTAAACGTACTTTAAAAAATGCTCAAAATGACCTCCGTTATTTCCATACAAAGCCCTGCACGTTTTAGCAAGTTGCTCTTTAGTCTGTCTTAAACACGAATTTCGCTTTTAATACCATTGAATGCTGATATTATTTTCGTATTAAAATCGTCGAGACTCTGGGCTTCTTCGACGTACCCGCGACGTTTGACTTCACCCCACTAGAAAAAGTCACACATCGTGAGGTCCGGGCTTCCGGCTGGCCATGGCATCTGAGGTGCTCCACGCCTTATCCAGTGGTTTCCTTATTCGTTATTGAGGTAGTTTCGCACTGTTGTTGCGTAGTGGGGTGGAGCACCGTCATTCTGGTAGTAAAAATCTCGTAGATAGGCTATCGGAACATCTTCCATTAACTCGCTCACTACACCTTGTACCATATCCAGCTAGGTTCTTCCGGTCAACCGGCCTGCGATAAGATGGAGTCCTAATATTTTATTCCCGATAATGCCCGACCACACGTTGGCACTAAAATTTACTTGGTGGTGATTTTCTTTAACTTTATGTGGATTACTGTATGACCACTAGTGTTCGTTATGTACATTCTAAATCCCAACACGGATGAACAGTGCTTCATCAGTCCATCAGGCCATCAGGCAATCAGGCCAAAATGTTGGCATCAGGATGACTAATAAAGGTTTCTGTAGGAGAATGTATCGAAACTTTGTATGTGGTTGTCTTTTGTGTGGAAAATTCTGAATTTTGACACATTTTCCAGCTCAATCTTCGCTTCAATATTTTTTTTTTTATAGATTCATTGTTTTATATAATGCTAGGTTAAGTTTTCTAATCGTATAATATCAAAAGTAGTATTAAAACGACAGTATGTTGAGATTTTTGCGGCGTTTCTTTTCAGCAGTGGTCTCTTGCGAAGTTTTTTAATATGTAGTTTTAGAAAAATGTTGCTTCAATTAAAGCGCGGCAGCGTCATAACCCCCCAAATGGGCAGTGGCTCTCGGTGGCTCTTGGTCTGAAACTACTCAAGACCAGTTAAGAATCAACTGTGCCAAGTTTCAGCGCATAGTCACAAATACCCTAGCAATAGGCAGATCTACAGAATTACAAACAATTCTGATGTTTTCAATTGTTCTGTAACCATATTTTACCTACACAATAATGCTTAGATGTTTACAAGTGTATTAGTGACAGGTTGCAAGCCCATCGCCTAACAGTACTATATAAGCTTTTATTCCCTTTGTCGGCTTTGTCGCTTCTTACGACATCCACGGGAAGTCATGGAGAAAAATATGGGAAAATATATTTAAAATGTTAAAATGGAATTGGTGGCACGGTGGTAGAAATCCAATAATGTAATGGATGCGAAAGTGTGTATGTGTATTTAGTTCAACGCCTCAACCGATCGATATGAAATGTGTAACGGAAGTTATAGTACTTTCTATCCCGAAAAAGCAGACAGTTTCAGAGTAAACAGTAATAAACGACTTGTACAAACAGGTTCACTGTTAACTGACCGCTAGAGAGCCTTATTGTAAGGTGACAAGATTCTCAAATGGTCTGTTAACTGTGTTTCTGATGGTACGTGGTCGGATTTACTGGCAAAAGCTAGTTCTAAGGGGCCAATAGGCGTGAGCATTTACATTAGCATTTGCTAGAAATTATGAAGGAAATAATGACTAAATATGCATGCAACTGTTTCAGTTCTAGTACTTTCAGTAAATGCTCGTCTATTAGCACCTTCATAAAATAAATATTTAATTAATCATCTGTACAACATTTGTCTGCAAATGCTGCATAGTTTATACGTACCTTTTCTAAAACCGTAGTACGTTTTTCAGATCTCAGGATAGATTTAACGCATAAGTTTAATCTGTGATATCTTGAAGTAAGCCCTATACTAATTAATATAATTAACAAATCCTGAAAGTTCCATAAGATGGTTGCAATTTTGCTCAGAAAAAATATTGGTATTGCGGTCCATAAACTATATTCAGCTGAAAAAAAAGTAAATAAAGACCAATATACACATATACATAGTTAAATGTTAGAAAAAAACAGGTAGTACTTACAAGAGTTGAGTAAGAAGCCGTGCGAGTTTAAAATATATTGCTCAAAGTATTTAGAAGGCGGACAGCTCAATCCGGTTGCAGCTACCATGCTCATTGCGTGTTCCACTAAAAATATAATTAAAATATTGTAATAAAGTCACTAAGCATTGCCAGTAACATTATATTACATACATACATATACATATATACCATCACGCCTTCATCCCAGAGTGGGTACCAACAACTCTAACAATTTGTTGTTATTACAATAACCACATTCCGCACAATGCTAAAATGTTTACCAGTATATATTAGTGACAGGTTGCAAGCCCATCGCCTAAAAATACTACAAGCCTTTAATCCCTTAGTCGCCTTTAAGGACTTCCACAGGAAGGCATATAGTGGCACTATCATCATAAGCCGGCAACCACACGGCACATATTATATTATATAGGCCAGACAAAAAAGGCAAACATCGCAAACCCGCATGTACGAGGGTCAAACTGAAAGTTCTTAGAAAATCAGCTATATTACATTTATTTTATTTATTTATTTATTTAAGGAAAACAAACAGCACAAAAGTATACATATGTAGATAATACATTACAGAATATACATAGGCCAAAGAAGTTTCCACCACTGGTTTAAATTACATTTTTTGCTCAAACCGGAGTAACCTCATATTTTTATAGTAACTATGAGACTGGATAACCATTAACAATATTTTTTAAATTCTATTATTTTTTACACTTATTCCTATTCTACCTTATCTTTAAAACTAAATGTATTCTAAGTAATCTATTTAAATACTATTACATATAATATATTTACCACTTTTTTTTTTATGGCGGAGATAAATCTATTTATCGACATGTGGAATATGTCAGTATGTACAAACTGAACGTTATGATTTTTACATGCTCTTACAATAAATCTATTCTTTGCATACACTGTACGAGTGGATGGGACTGCAAAAACATTTAAAGAACGCATTCTGCGATCAGGACATCGTAATGAAATGCTAGAGAGAAGATTTTGAGAGTCTACTGACCCTTTTAAGATTTTGAACAGAAATACTTGATCTCTTAATTCGCGTCGCGCGTGAAGATACTCAATGCCCTCCGGTTTGAAGGATTTAAATTTAAATTTCATTCGTCTAACGAATTTCTTTTGTATTTTATCTAACGCGTCAATATATACCGAATAATGAGGATTCCAAACGGTAGACGCGTATTCCAAGTGAGATCTAACGAAAGAATTATACAACATCACCAAAGTTTCGGCCTTTTTAAAATCATGACTTTGGCGAAATATGAATCCAAGCATTCTATACGCCTTTGACGTGATCTTATTAATATGAGAATTAAACTGTACCTTAGAGTCAATATACACGCCCAGGTCCTTCACCTCTGATACTTTATTAAGAACTTGATTATCAAGAGAGTATGTAAATTCAATGGGGTCTCGTTTGCGTGAAAAAGATATATTGCAACATTTACCTACATAAAGTTTATTAGTGTCGCAATACTCAGTCAATCGGTTTAAGTCTGCTTGTAGATTAAAACAGTCAGACTCCGATTTTATGATGTTAAATATTTTAGTATCGTCGGCATATAGTAACGCGCGAGAGTGATGGAAGCAGTCACTAACGTCATTAATAAATATATTAAATAACAGAGGACCCAAATGGGATCCCTGGGGGACCCCAGATGACACCGGAACAAAACTAGAAGTGTGACCCTTAACTGCAACTGCTTGCGTTCTATCGCGTAGGTACGAGGTGAGCCACCTAAGGAGGTTGCCATGGATGCCAAATGATTCCAACTTCAAAATTAGCAAGGAGTGCGAAATTTTGTCAAATGCCTTTGAATAGTCTGTGTAGACAGCGTCGACTTGGAAGCCCTTATCCATTGCCTCGAGATTATAATAGAGCAATTCGCAAAGGTTCGACTCAGTGGAACGTTTGTTCACAAATCCATGCTGCTCTTTTATTAACAATGGTCTTACGTTGTGGTAGAGTGTGTCGTAAACGATTTTTTCGAATAATTTTGGAATAGAAGACAATTTAGAAACACCGCGATAATTTTTTACATCATGTTTATCTCCTTTTTTGTAGATAGGTACGACGATTGAACGTTTCCAAGAACATGGTACACAACCTGCACTTAAGGAAATGTTAAATAACATGCTGATTGGAGAGGCCAAGGTCCTGTGACATTTTTTCAAGAATATAGGGTGCACCCAATCTGGGCCGCTACCCTTACATTCCTCAAGTTTTTTTAAATACTCCTCGACTGTCGCTGGCGTTATTCTAACGTTATTAATAAGTACGTCATTGGAACAATTTTTGGAATAAACATGGTTATTTACAGTATCCTGAATAAAAACGGACTGAAAAAACTTATTGAATAATTCTGCAATATCATGCCCGTTACTGCCGATATTATTTACTATTGCAATCATTTGATGAACTAGCTTTAAGCATTCCATTCGGGGCCTGAAATCACGGGTCAAAACACGCACGACCACGATACTGATAATAGCTATAACTTTCGTAAGAGTTCTCGTATTGAGTCTAAATTTGCGTGACATATTGATCAGACTTTTACCTTTAAATTCTGATACAAATGTATTTACAAACAAATAAGTTCCGCTTGTACACCGGTCAATCTTCACGACTCATTAAATCGACCCTACGATTTTACATCAATTTGCAGCAATACGAAAACAAAACAAACTTCGAGCTTCATAAGCTGGTTTTTGAGGGTCGTTAAGAAAATAATGCTGATCTCTAAACATAGGCCACAGATGAGAGGCTTCCCAAGATTAAACAAAAAAGATTGTTAGTTAACAAAAACTAACCCTTAAAGCGTTTTCAATAAGTGTTATTTCCAGAAAACTGGTGCGTATTTGAATCGGTTTCGGCCGTGAATGTTAGAAGATAGTATCGGAAATTGCGGAAACTATGTGGAATGATCATTAATTCTTAAAAATGTATTTTAATTAAGCTTTTAACCTTTATATATTTTGAAATTAAAAAATAAACAAATGTTTGTTTTATTTGACTAAACCTTTGTGACAGAACTTAAGGACCGACTAAGTAGAAAAAAAATAGTTAATTATTACAATAGCAAAGAAAATTTACAATAAATAAATAAAAAAGCGTAATACTCATTTTGTAATGCATTGTCAATTTAGTTTAACAATTTCAGTTACCGATGTCTTCTTTTAATATTTATTTATGGATACACCTTATCCATATTAATATCTACAAGACACACCAACATGACATTAATGACGTAAAAACAGTATTTACATCCCCGCTGACCTCCGCTTATTAGATATCAGGATAAATGAACGCTGACCGGTTGGAATATTGATAAAATGCTAAGCTTCACGCCATAGACTAAAGATAGCGTGAGTAATCTGACTCAGTTCATTGAAACGTTTGATCAGTAATTGAAGGCAATTCATACCTTAAACATTGATAATTTAGATGATGACTTGTTTTGTCACACATAGCTTAGCGCAGTCTAGACCACCACACTAGAAGATTATTTGAAAAAGGCCGTGATCGTAGCAAGCCTCCGAACTTTTCAGAATTGATGGCATTTGTTAACAAGCTAATTAAAGTGCTTGAATGTACTTTACTCAGCACTAGCTCCGGGTCTACACCTGACAAAGGGAAGTTTTCTTCAAATATCACACAGGTCACACTGAACAAAAGTAATTTGGGCTAATAGCAACAACTTCAAACCATCACAATTCTACTAGCCTTCGCCCAAAGTACCACGTCGCGTAGTGATAAGGTTTATAGTCAGCAAAACTATTTTGCGGTTATTGCAAACAAAATCATATGATTTATCGATGCGAGCAGTTTCGTAAACTGGCTGTACACGAAAGGGTTGACCATGTCAACACCTTACATTTCGTAACTGTTTCAAGGGTGGTCATGATTCACATAGTTGTAAAAGTCAAATGTCATGTGGAGGGGGTGTGCTTTGAGTCATCACTATCTTTTACATTGTCATTCGGGAACATCGGTC
The DNA here is from genome assembly GCA_923062465.1 of Acleris sparsana. Taxonomy (NCBI): domain Eukaryota; kingdom Metazoa; phylum Arthropoda; class Insecta; order Lepidoptera; family Tortricidae; genus Acleris; species Acleris sparsana. Next base: position 42,618,528 of record OV281285.1, on the reverse strand, counting down.
GTGCCGGTGCAACCGTCTGTCTCTAACGCGCACGCAGCAGTTTCATTTCCGTCGCACTCCGTGAGTGCTGACACAACTACCGCAGCAAAAGAAAATCTTCACTCCGTGAGTGAAGTAGGCGCTAACTATGGTGGGTTGCTTGCTACGACGCGTACTCACATCGTTGACGTAGCGGGCCAGAATCAGAACTGCCGTGCAGTACTGGACTCTGGACCGCAGAGTTCAGTTATCAGGTTAGGTTGCGCTCAACGTTTGGGCTCACCGCGTAAAAAAATGTCCGTTTGCTATTTCAGGCCTCGGTGGAGAAATAGTTAAACACTTCAGCGTGGTCACGTGTGACATGAAACCGTGTAAATTGGATGTTCCTAATTTTGCCATCAATATGGTCGTGGTAGCTAAGGTTTCATTGGAGACGCCAAACATTTTGCTCCAACCATCTGTGGTGGATGAATAACAGGGTTTTGATTTGGCCCGTTTGTTTTATGAAAGGAAATCTTTTAGAAAATGATATTATATCGGAATTAAGACAAGCCAATTTGCATCAGCGTGAACATTCCGAGTATCATTGATACAGTACTTAGTTCATACTGAAAGTTTCTGGATTCCGATAAATAAGACTAAAAGATGCTTATGATTAATTTATTGTTTTTCAAAGTATATTCCCTCACTATTTACAATTTTTTTTAATTCCTTCAGCATTGGAAGCCGTGGGTCCAATATTCAGTAGGAACCTCTTCAACGGCTTCTTGAAATGCATTCACCGCCGCTTCTGGGCTTGAGATTCGGAAACCTCTAAGTTTATCTTTTATACTTGGGAATTAAAAGAAGTCGCAAGGTGCGAAGTCCGGACTGTACGGCGGATGCGCCATCAGTTCCACATTTGAAGCCTTTAAATACGCATTCGTATTTCGCTAAGAGATTAGCGGAATGTGCGGACGCATTATCGTGGTGAAGGATGACATGACTGCGAGGACGCTTTTCACGAAGTTTTTCTACAACACTGGGCAAGCAATTATTTACATACCAATCTGCAGTAACTGTTCTTTGATTTTCAAGCGACACTGTTACATAATGTCTAGTTTTTCCGAAGACAGACCCAACCATTTTATTGTCAGTGCTCTGACTTTTCTTAACTTTTATTGGCAACTGTTCAAAACGAAAGACCCATTTTGTTGACTGGCTTTTTCTTTCCGGTTCGTAACAATACACCCAGGTTTCGTCACCTGTTACAAGTCGTTTCTGGTCGTCCGTTTAATCATGCGGTATCCATTGAGTGCCAAGCTTCCGAACCTTCAGTTGCTCATGCAAAATGTTCTGCACTTGACTCATTCCTATGCCTAATACAGTACAAATTGGCTGGCAGGTACTTTTTTGTCTGTCTCAATTAGTGGTACACGTACACTATCGATATTAGTTTCAGTAAAAGCAGTCGCCGGCCGTCCTTCACGTACATCGTCATGGAGATGATCTCGTCCACGTCTAAATTCTCCGAACTACGAATACACGAGAGGGAGCTTCATCATTAAATACCAGTTGAAGTCTCTGGCAACTCTCTTGTTGACTTAAGCTGCAGCAAAAATCGTAAAAAATCATTGAGGAAAATTTTCACGAGAACGTTTCATTATAATAGCGACACACAACTCTCTGAACCCTGCCAAATTGCCGGCAGAAGCACATTCACTAAATTTGGTTTTCGATCTTGTAATAGTAGTGGTTAAGCCGATGACCATTCCTAGACTTGAACTGATGAGTGCAGTTTTCTTGAGTAAGCAGATTAAAATTTTGCGTAAAATTGTGACCCGAGTTAAGATAACGGGTATCACGGCTCTGACTCAACTATAGCGCTAGCTTGGATTCAAACAGCAGCGTATAAAGTAAAAACCTTCGTGTGTAACCGTGTTACGGAAATTGTTGATTTTATACCACCTGCGTCGTGGCGACATGTTAGCAGTGAAAACAATATGGCGAAATTGAGTTCCCGTGGAGCGTCCCCAGCTCAACTGCTAAACCTACAAACTCAGTGGATAGTTATATGATAAAAAGGAAAATTGGCCCGATTGCACGTTTTTAATATAAAAGAATCTGATGTACCGGAGTTAAAATCTCATTCCATTGGGTGAGCTTCGGTCGCAAAGAGGAAAGCAGTATTAAAAACCAAATCTGATTTTTCAGACAGGGTCTTAAATTAATTTTCGCCGTATATGAAGCCGCAAAGGACATTCGCTTGAATTTTAAGATTATTACGTCAGTCTAAAAGGGACGTTTCTGTTGAGAATCATGAAGTTTTAACAACGGAGGATTTAAATCAAGCTCATGATTCTTTGATTAGACTAGTGCAAACCACTAACTTTGATCAAGAAATTCGGGCATTAAAGAGGGTGTCAAGTTTATACCCTCATTACGAAAACTATCACCTTTTCTCGATGAACATGACTTTCTCTGGGTGGGGGGTCGTATCTCGCATGCTGACTTACCTAGTAACGCCAAACATCCGCTTCTATTACCAAAGAAATGCAAATTCACAGAGCTCTTAATTGAATATTTTCATACATAATACTTACACGTGGGACCACATGCCTTACAACATATTATAAATCAGAAATATTGGATATTATCGGCTCGTAGCGCTATCCGGTCAGTACATGCTAAATGTAGATTGTGCTACAAGTGTAACCCGCCACTACTTCAGCTCCAGATGGCGAATTTGCCACCGACTCGATTATTGCCTAACAAGGTTTTTGAACACGTCGGCATCGACCTCGGTGGACCTTTTTTATAAAGGAAAGCTTACGGCGTACCGCAAAGATGGATAAAGCCTACCTGGCGCTCCTCGTCTGCTTTTCCACATAAGCTGTGCACTTGGAAGTTTTGTCGTCATTATCCGCAGATTGTTTTTTGGCCACGTTAGACAGATTTGTCGCTCGTCACGGACTATGCTCACGTCTTTACTCGGACCAGGGAACTAACTTTGTAGCGGCCAGTAAGCACCTCAGTGAGTTCCAAAAATTCCTTTACGGCAGGTCCAATAATAACTATATCTTAGAAGGCTTTGTTCAGCGCCAAATCGATTGGAAGTTTAACCCTCCTAGCGCCATACATATGGGTGGACTCTGGGAGGTGGACATCAAGGCTGCGAAATACCACTTTGTGCGCGCGGTTGGAGAGAAGTCTTTAACGTTCCAAGAACTGTCAACGATTTTCTGCAAAATTGAGGCCATAATGAATTCTCGTTCATTATGTGCATTACCGGTTAGTGACCACCCTAACAAATTCAACGTTTTAACGCCCGGTCATTTGTAAGGAAAGAGTCCGACTGCTGTTCCGGAATATAATCTAAAAGACACTTCTATAACGCGCTGGTAGATTCACTCTATATTACCTACGTGTAAAAGAGCACTCATGTGGCCTTTTTACTGAATAAATATTTTGATTTTGATTTTTGACTTTGTAAGGGACAAAATGGTTCACTTCTTCGCTTAACGTTTAAGTAGGAGATCTAGTACTAATTTAAAATGATCAAGCTCGTTCATGTAACTGGCCACTTGCTAAAATAGAACAGATCCATCCTGGGTCAGATGGAATTGTTCGAAGAGTAACGTTGCGCTCCAGGAATAATGTCTTTCAGAGACCAGTTTAGACTTACTCTCTTACCATTTATCAACTATTATGACAATAATTCTTCATGCATAACTGACGTCATAATTTCTAAAGTACCTAGTTTGGAGTTTTTATTTGCAACCTAGACTGACTCCAGGTATTATTTTCTTTAGGAGTATTTATTTTTTACTTTCTCACCTCTCTTATTTGTCTCTTACTAACGGGAAAACTTCATGATGCTTTCGGTGGGGGGTGTTCAATGCCTGTCTTGTAATAAAGCTATTGTGTTCTAAAACGCGCCCTAACCTGCATTATCTATAACGAAGCCATAGATCGTTTTGTTTGATGTGTCAAATGTACAAATCTACGTCAATGACAGTTGCATTATAAAAATGGAAGAGCTTGCTGCACCTGAAGAACATACCCCGAAAAATCTCTGCAATTCACAGCTAAAGAAAGTTGACCTGTCGCGCGGTGAGGCATGGAATTAAGGAGGCGATGTGGATGAAGGTGAGTATTTTGGTTCATAATAGTTATTTACATTTTAAGTTTGATCAAATTTATTTTACAGGCTTGGGAAGAGTCGCAGGACGCCATTGGAGTCTTCTGCGACCTTTCTAAAGCTTTTGATTGTGTAGATCATGACACTTTAATTTGTAAACTTGGTTTTTATGGCATTAGAGGAAATGCATTAGATCTCATTAAGTCATATTTAACACAGAGAAATCAAAAGGTAGCGATAAATGGAGCCGTTTCGTCAGAGATAGAGATAGATATGGGCGTACCTCAAGGTTCTATTTTAGGCTCATTCCTGTTCCTTGTTTATGTAAATGATCTGCCGTATATGGTAAGCAGAAGGTCAGGCATTGTAATGTTCGCTGATGACACTTCTCTACTATTCAAGGTAAATAGGAAAGATACTGAACTCATTGAACCAAACAATACCCTCTCCATGATATCTGACTGGTTTGCTGTCAATAACTTAATGTTAAATCCAAATAAAACTAAATGTATAAAATTCTCATCAGCAAATTTATCAAATATCAACTTAGCCTCGAATATTAAACTTAATGGTGAAACCATAGACTTTGTAAAAACAACTGTTTTTCTAGGTATTACATTAGACTCTAAATTGCAGTGGGGTTCCCACATAACTGCGTTAGCAAGTAGGTTGAGCTCCGCTGCTTTTGCAGTCAGGAGAATAAGGCAGCTTACCAATGTAGCGATGGCACGGTTGGTCTACTTCGCTTACTTTAACAGTATAATTACGTACGGTCTTATTTTGTGGGGATCGGCTGCGGATATCGGTACAGTGTTTATTTTGCAAAAAAGGGCTATTAGAGCTATTTATAACTTGGGGTCGCGTGTGTCATTGAGGGAATTCTTCAAGGAAATAGATATTCTAACACTGCCGTCGCTATATGTATTTGAAATAATCATCTTTGTTAGGAAGAATCTACATAATTTCCCAAAGAACATTGATAAGCCAAAAGCAACCAGGAGCACAGGAAAGCTCAAAACCACTTTTTATAGACTGGCCAAAACTTCAAAATCATTCTTGGGAAATTGTGTAAAATTCTACAATAAAATTCCAAAAAGTATTTACAATATAATAAAATTCCAATAAGTACTGAACTTACTGACTCTAAATTTAAATCTGTCATAAAACAAAAACTAATTTCCCGAGCATATTATAAAGTAAACGATTATATCATGGGATGTTTGGCAGTGAGTCGTCCGATTTAATCAAACTTAACCGAAGCCATGTCTCTTCTCTGAATAGTATATAAAGTCATCCCGCGCCTGTCTGTCTGTTTCTTCGCTAACACCTTCTAAACCAAGCAACTTATTATGATACTGTTTTCACTGTCAGTTAGAGAATTAAATGTTTATTTCATTAATATTCAGTTTTAATTAATTTGAGAATAGTCAATGTTTTCCTACCAAGTCGTCGAAAAATCGTTTTTTGGATCCTTACATAGCTTACGCTGGCTAAACCTTCAGGGATATGTCAAAATAATATATTGAAGAATATGTAATGTAGTTCTTTAAAAAACGATCTCCTAAAATTGACTCACAGTTGGTTCTCACGAAGCTAAGTATTCTGTCCGATTCAGGTACTTAAGGGTAAGACCGGATGGAAAGTAAGATCGTATGAACACAATTTCCACCAAACAGGGGATTATTTTAAATCACTGGCAACACAATATGAGACGCCATTTCACCCTGCCCCTGTCGCCAGTCCGTGGCAACCGTTCCGACGCGTAGGTCGCGTTAGTCGACACAGTGAAAAAAAATTGGATTTTTGTGAATTTTTTGTGAGATCTTGTCTTTCACCTTGAATTTTAAACCAATTTTTCGGTAAGTATTTGGTGTTATTTTATTATTGAAATCAAATAATACGAAGTTAAGGTAACAGCGGTTAGATTCGTATATTTAAAATTCTCGAATGAAGACTAGTAACGGAGATCCGGTCTTTGACCCATTGGTTAAAGATCGGATTATACCGGATAATAGCACTGATTCTCAAACTTTGGCATGACGTATTGCTATTTTTTATGTTTTATATTTAAAAAAAAAGGAAATTACGGTTAAATAAGTACTACCTAATAAATTCTACTCTAATATTTAATATTTATACCTCCTAGTCAGTTACTGTGTGGGCTTAGTGAGTAAACATAAATCTCTGGCAATATTGTTGTCTTTTCAATTGAACTACTTTTGTTACAGATAACGACAACAGTATTATAGATACATAAATTTTGTAGAAAAAGAAGCAAATTTTGAATAAGTAGCTAAGTACTCTCTCTCTAATGCAATGAGGCATTAAGTATAAAAATGCCTTCAAAATACAAAAGAAAGTCAAATAGGGATACTTCTTATAGCAAAGATGACTTAGAAATCGCTATAAGAAGGGTTAGAAATAAAGCGATAACTAATTATACTGCTTCTCAATCATATGGGATACCAACCTCAACCCTCAATGATAGAGTACTAAAACGATCAGGCGTCCGAAGTCAAAGTTTAGGCAGACCCACAGTAATTCCGATAGAAATGGAGGCGGAGCTGCCTAACTATCTTCGTACGCTTGAAAAATGGGGATGGGGTCTGTCAAAAGAAGAAGTTTTAGATCTCGTTGCTGCATTTATTAAAAGAAACAGCATCAAAACTCCATTTAAAGATGACAGACCGGGCGACGCTTGGTTTGTTGCGTTTCGTAAACGGCATAATTTGTCAGTAAAGAAACCCCAAACCGTAGAATATCTACGAAAAAGGATGACTGATCCCTTTGTGGTTCATGAATATTTTAATATTTTAGACGAAGAACTGACTAAGTTAAAACTACACGATGAGACTCATAAAATTTGGAACCTAGATGAAACGTCCGTATCGTTGGATCCAACTAAGACTAAAGTGGTTGGGGGAGTTGGCGAACCTTGTACAAGAACGACAGCAGGAACTGGTAAGGAAAACATTACTGTTTTGACAACAGTCAACGCTGCAGGTAAAAAATTGGATCCCCTGATCGTTTTTAAAGGAAAAAATGTTTACGAGCAATGGATGGCAGAAAAAACTAAATATGATTTCGAATTGGCTTATGCTGCCAGCAAGAGAGGTTGGATGGAGACTGAAATTTTCCGGAATTATTGGGAAAAGATTTTTATTCCCAATTTGGGTGATGAAAGACCAATACTTATGATCAACGATGGCCATGTCACTCACGTAGATGACAGAGTTGTGAGTTTAGCTCTTGAAAACGGTATAACAATTATAAAACTACCAGCACACACCTCTCATCTACTGCAACCGTTAGATTTAGCAGTGTTTAAATCTTTTAAGAGTATTTGGGACAAACAGCTAGTTAGATGGCAGCGTGAGAATGTCGGCTCCAAAGTACGCAATCAAGCATTTGCTGAAATGTTTGCCAAAGCGTGGCATGAAACTAACCCAGAAGTGATCCAGAACGGATTCAAAAACGGTGGGATTTACCCTTTCAATCCGACGGTGATCCCAAAAGAAAAATTCGATCCGTCGGCATATAAAAGATGGCAGCTACACATTAGTAAAAAAAAATGCGGCAACCTAAAACTCTTACGCAGTTACGTACAGAAACTATAAATAGACAGATGTCCGATATTTCTCCTACATCTTACGATCAGACTGATGACACACAAACTATAAGTTTCTCAAAACCAAGTGCTATAGAAAAAACCTTTGAAGATTTGCTTCTGGAGAGTATCCGTCAATCAAATAGCAATAGTAATAAGACTGTTACTAAACTGAAACAGGTTGCGTCCGGAGCAGATGTTATAACACGGACTTTATTAGATAAAATATTTGTTTTGAGTTCTAATCTATTTGCGCGTCATTTTGTATCTGCCATATCTTCCAAAAGTATTTATTTAAATAATATATTTTAATGTATACAATGTATACAATTTTAATGTATATTAAATGCCCAAGGTAACCAACGTATTTATCTGAAGATTAAATAAGGTACACCCGGGTAAGAACGGACTATTTTTCGGCAAGTTGGAAGGATATCGGCATAAAAATTATTACTCAATTCTCATTAACTTTTACCACAGTAGTATTAATGTTAATTATTATGAAGAAAACAAGGTTTCTGTAGATGATGGGAGCAGGCGCGGATCGGTAAGTACTGTGATAAGTTAAAACAACAAAAGCTCGGATAGCGGTGCGCTTAAAGTACGTGGACATGCGTGCTTTCCGTCGCGGTCAGAGGGCAACTGGCGGGGATGCTACGCACACATATGCACGCGCTCGTGCGCAACCTTTTATTGGTATAGATATTACAGGAATGAGCAGTGGGGGAGCAAACAAGGTAAGCTTTTCATATTAACTAATTATATATAAATTCTAAACATTATTAATTCTTTTTTTTTTTTTCAGATGCAGAGCGTCGTGTCCTCTACACTCTCCCCCCCATTGTCTACTCGGGACAATCATCAGCCGCTGTGGGGAGCAAGGCCACGCGCGTTACAGGTCTGGTCAGTTTTCCGGTCCTCGTCTTTACGTCGACAATGCGTATGCGACCGTCGGCGCCGGGGTAGACGTTCTCTATACGTCCTTTAGGCCAAGTGTTTCGTGGCATATTTGGGTCTACTATGAAGACCACATCGCCTTCTTTCAGTTGGTGTCCTTCCTGAAACCACTTTTGACGTGGAAGAAGAGCTGGCAGAACCTCTCGCACCCAGCGTCGCCAAAACATATCGGTGAGTCTTTCAGTGATTCTCCACAATTTTCGTCCATAGAAATCGTTGTCGTCAAACTTTCCCGGAACAGGTAGGTTAGAAGAGGTCCCGATGAGAAAATGGTTCGGTGTTAAACTTTCAGGGTACTCGTGGTCTACGGAGACATGGCTCAGTGGGCGGCTGTTAACTATATTCTCCACCTCGGCCAGTAATGTGATGAGTACTTCTTCGCGAGGGGCCCTTTCTTTTAGGACAACTCTCAACGCTGTTTTGACGCTTCTAATCAATCTTTCCCACGCTCCTCCCATGTGGGGACTAGCGGGCGATATGAAATGCCACTCCAATCCGCGGTTAATTAATTCATCTTTCACACTAGATTGGTTGATTGCTTCGAAAGACCTCCTGAGTTCTGCGTCAGCACCTCGAAAATTGGTGCCATTGTCGGAGTACATTTTATACGGCCATCCACGTCGCGCCGCCATGCGCCTCAAGGCCATTATAAAGGAATCAGCTGATAGCGTCGGCACCACTTCGATATGTATGGCGCGTATAGTTAGACAGGTAAATAATACTCCGTACAGTTTTCCTCGGCGCCGGGCAATAGATATTTCCATTGGGCCAAACAGATCAACACCACAATGGGTAAATGGTCTCTTATGGTGCGCTAATCGTGCCTCCGGTAAGTCTCCTAGTCGCGGATTGCTAGGTATTGTTTTTCTTATACGACAGTATAAACATTTCGCGGCGACTGCTCGTACTGTGGGTCGTAAATTTACCAGCCAATATTTCTGACGTATGTCATTAACTACTGTTTCGTTACAGCTGTGCGCGGTCCTCTCGTGATAATATTTGACTATTAATCGTGCAATATAATCACGTCCATCCAGAATTACAGGCCGTTTCACACTTGAACTCACATTCGTAGTTGCTTCTATTCTCCCCCCGACGCACAGCAATCCATATTCGTTCCAGACTGGCGTCAATTTTCGTAGTCGGCTATCATACGAAATGGATTTATTGTTTTTCAAAAGGGCCAGTTCTCCAGGGAATGATCGCACTTGTGAGCAGCGTAATAACTGATGTTCAGCGCGCTTCATTAATTCTAAAGTAAGTTTAGCTTTGCGCGACGTTTTACATTTTTCTATAAATAGAAACACGTTTGCCATGCATCGACACAAGCGAAGCCAGGAGGAAAACTTAGTTGTTTCCGGCACAGGTAAGTCTTTGACGCTGTTTTCACAAACAATATTAACTTGCAACATCTCATCATTGTATTCTTCTATATTTTCAGGGTCCATCGGCGGCCACTCTTCGCGCGGCAAGTGTAAAAAATGCGGACCTCGCAGCCACTCCCCGTCGATACTCAATTTATAGGTATTAATTTTTGTAGCCTTATCGGCGATATTTAACTTTGTAGGTACATAGTTCCACTCTTTGGTCCGAGTTAATTCGTCGATTTCCCCCAATCTGTTTGCAACAAACACTTTATAGTTCCGCGTGTTATTTTTTATTTGGTGCAATACTATTTGCGAGTCCGTCCAAAAGTATCTTTTGTTTACAACTAATCGGTTCTCACGCGTAATCGTGTCAGCGAGGCGGCAAGCAATAACCGCTGCTTGCAATTCCAGTTTCGGTATAGTTATATATTTATTTACGGGAGCGGCTCGTGATTTGCAGGCGATGAATGACACTCTGACTTGTTTGTTTACAAATTCCTTTCGATAATACGCGACCGCAGCAAATGCAGCCGGGGAAGCGTCACAAAAAACGTGCAAATCTATAGTTGTCTCGTTTTGGCTAGCGCTTCCGCCAGATGCCTTCTCGGCGCTCTCTTTCTCACACAGTCTTAATGAGGTGAAATGACATCTTGGTACTCGTAAGTCTTGCAAGGCATTTAATTCTAATATCCAGTCTTGGAAAACTTTATTTTCGTTTTGTGATATCTCGTCGTCCCACTTAATATCGCTTTTCCAGGTTCTTTGTAGCAATATTTTTGCTTTCACCGTGAATGGAGCAAGAAAACCAAAAACATCGAATATGGACATGTAAATGCGTAAGAGTTCTCTTTTCGTAGGTATTCTTTGGAGTTCCAAAATTTCTTTAGGTATACGCTTAAGTGACAGGTCGAACCCAAACGAATCACTGGCGGGAAACCATAACAATCCGAGTGTCCTCTCTGGTAACTCGTCGCCTGCGGTTTTGATCCTTATCGCCTTATCACTTAAGGTCTCTTTTGACATGGCGGTTAATACTTGTTGATTATTACTAGTCCAATTTCTCATTTCAAATCCGCCCTGTTGATGAATGTAGGTCACGGATTTGATCATTTTTATTGCGGTTTCGCTGTCCTCCACGCTCTCGATGTAGTCGTCCATATAATGTGACTGTATGACGGCTTCAGTGGCTTCAGGCATTTCGTCTCTAAACCTAGTCGCGTTCTTGTTTTTTATATGCTGCGCAATGAAGGGCGAGCAGTTGGCACCGAATATTAATGAGTTCATTACGCAGGTCTTTATCTTCCCATTTGAATCTTCGCGCCACAAAAAACGTAGGGCGTGCTGGTCTTCTCTGTTTATTTGGATACGAAGAAACATGTCTCTGATGTCTCCCATGATAGCGACAGGCCTTTCTCGAAATCGTAGTAAGATACCTAAAAGTGATTGAAGTAGGTCAGGCCCTTGCAGCAAAAAATCGTTCAGGGAGCTGCCGGCGACATTAGCAGCAGCGTCGAACACCAATCTGAGCTTGTTTTTATTTGGGTTATCTACTCCGAAATGTGGCAGGTACCACACACGTCCTCCAGGTATCGAAATCTCGCTATCAGTTAACTCACGAGCGTAACCGTTCTCAAACAGATGATTTATGCGGTCTCGGTATCTTGCTGCGTAATTATTGTCTAAATTCATTCTTCGTTCCACGGCAAGAAATCTCCTTAAAGCGATTGAGTAGGAATCTGGCATTCGTAATTCATTCTTCCAGGGTAGGCTCACTTCCCATCGACCATTACAAAGTTGTGCAGATCGGTCCACAATATTGATTGCGCGAATCTCGTCTTTATTTACACGGGGTTTAGAGTTCACCCCAATTGCTTCTATAGCAAACGAGCGGCGAACTAATTCATGTAGTTCCGTATCTACTTTGTCACTGTGTGTTTCGCATAATTGTTGCAACGATGAGTACTGTGCCGTGTGTGCGCCGGCGCATGTGCGCGTCTTGTCTGGAATGCAGTCGAAGAGCGGAGCGGGGGCGCGGGGGGGACCGCTGATAAGACTAATCGGCGGCCCGCGCGGCTCGTACAGCGTTGTAGTTAATGCATGTTCAGTGGTTAGAAGTAGGCTGCGCGCGGTGGCGGGTACAATCCCGTGCACGCACCACCCCAAAGGTGTCAGGGTGGCGCACGGTTCGTTGAAGTTGCGATGAATAGTCTTCAAGGTCATCATTAAATGGAAGTTGTCCTGTCCAATCAATATTTTGGGCTTTATATCACTACAGGTTACATAGTTTTTTAGGTTTCGTAAATGTTCAAAGTCTTCTAGGTTCACTTTAGATAACTTTTGTGCTGGTAAATCTAGTTCATTTATCTTGCGCGCACGCATTTCGTACATTTGATTTCTTGTATTAGAAAGTTTAAAGTTCACTATTTCACTGTGACACACGATGTCGGAGTTCCACGCGCCTCTCATTCGTAACGTTTCAGGCTGACCTTGTAGGTTAATACTGTTCGCGAGATCAGCTGACACCAAAGACACTGTGGCACCGTCGTCGAGCAAGGCGTGCGTGGAAATTGCACCATTAGGGCCGTGTATGTTCACACACACCGTTTTTAACATAACACTTGTGTCATTACGGGTCGCAATAGTATTTGTTACTGTTTCACTATTGGAAGAAGGTTCGTTTTCGTTTACTGTAGTCAACTGGGGAACACTTCTAGGGGTTTCATACGCGGGGTTGCTGCTGGATGGCGAAGCAGGTTTATGGGGCCAGTGCAGTAAGCGGTGGTGGGGTAGGCCGCACTCATCGATGTCGCACGGCGCTGCTGGACAGGTTTCTATCCCGTGCCCCGATAACAAACACTTATGACACATTTTGTTTATTTTAATGAATCGCCACCTATCTTTGCGGAGCGCGCGCTTAAATTTTATGCAGTTAGAAATAAGGTGAACATGTGTGCGACAAAATTTGCACTTCGCGTCGCTATTATTGTTGTTCAGAACTGCGTGCGAATGAATTCTGCGCTCTTCGGTTCTTTTAAATGTTCTGTTCTCAGTCTGCGTGTTAATGTGGCTTATCCCAGCTGCGGCTACCTTTGTTGCTTCTTTGTGTAGAAATTCGGAGAAAATTTGTAGTTTAGCCTTGTTATTGTCGGTATTCTCGTATATGTAATCCGCCCATTTATTAAGAAGTGTAGTTGGGCACTTCGACAATACAGTATTAAGCAAGTCGGGACTTCTTAAATAATCATTCTGATTTATCGATTGAGTAGCTGCGACGTAGTTCTTCACTTTAACTGCGAAATTCACTATTTCAGAGTGATAACTCTGTGACAGGGCAGGTAATTTTTTAAATTGAGAAGCTATCTTGAATATAATAATTTCAGGTCGTCCAAAACGTAGTTCTAGTGCTTCAAAAATAGTAGTTGGTGTAGTGTCGCTTATGAGTAGCGACGAAACTGCTTCCTTTGCTTCACCACGAAGACATCGGTTGAGTCTAGCGACGTTCTCCCTGTCACTGTAATTACATAATTTTGTTGACTCTTCGTAGCTCCTTTTAAATTGCAGCCATTCAAGTGGTTCGCCGGAGAACGACGGTAAATCCTTAGACGTAGCTAGTCTTGACAGTAAATTAGTGTTAGCACTTTGTGTCACGGAAGCGAGGTTGGTGATAGCGTGCGACAACTGCCACAACGGTTCCGGAGCAGATTGGGTAACTGGTGCCGAAGCCGGTTCGTGAACTTGCAGGTTAGCGGTAGGATCATGTATACTCTTTTCTAGCCACTGTTCCACCTTTTGAGAGGTTCCCGGAGTCGAATGGTCGTCGCTGCAGCGAGACTTCCTTGAGGACCGGTCATCGAGCTCGGCGAGGTCAGCTGCCAATTTCTTGTCAATCAGATCCTTTTCGATTTTGGCCTTGGCCATGGCTGCCTCCAGTTCCAATCGTTTCCTTTGTGCCTCTATTGATGACCCAGAACTCTTCTTCGACGAACCTGGAACGCGTTCGTGGATCTCAGTTTTTACACTACCCTCTTTCCCTTTTACACTACCCTCTTTTCCTGAAGGTAAATTAGTATCCATTGTCTGGATTTCTAAATCTGTGAGTTTTCTGACCGGGCATGTTTGCGTTGAAAACACTTCCACACGATCGTCCATGGTTTGTTTCAGCTGTTCACGTAAGTGAGCGCGTTCACTGCGCGATTTATTTGTGCGCGGCGGCGGCGGCGGTGTGCTGAACATTCCGACGTTCGCTGTTTTTATGTTCGCAGTTCCTTTATGATCCTGGCTCGATGGACCAAATGTAGATGATGGGAGCAGGCGCGGATCGGTAAGTACTGTGATAAGTTAAAACAACAAAAGCTCGGATAGCGGTGCGCTTAAAGTACGTGGACATGCGTGCTTTCCGTCGCGGTCAGAGGGCAACTGGCGGGGATGCTACGCACACATATGCACGCGCTCGTGCGCAACCTTTTATTGGTATAGATATTACAGGAATGAGCAGTGGGGGAGCAAACAAGGTAAGCTTTTCATATTAACTAATTATATATAAATTCTAAACATTATTAATTCTTTTTTTTTTTTTCAGATGCAGAGCGTCGTGTCCTCTACAGTTTCATTATTAATTAACTTCGTGCTCCTTTGTTATAAATCTTTTGTGTAATATGCATTCAAATTTAAGCGACTCTTTTTCAAGACATTCAACTGAAAAAACCTTCTTGGTCAAAGATCGGACTACTAGTAAATTCCGCTTCTAAAGCAAGGGGAATAAGTTCTATAAAATAAAAGTGTCCGGTGTTATACCGCTCAAAATATTATCATCGGTCTATGTTTATCCAAAATGGTTCGACTTTAGCTACTCGGTTCCGTAGGTATTTATCCGCGATCTTAACCAGATTTCCGGTCCACATTGTTGAACGACTGCTTAAACTTTGCTTTCCTCTTCAGGTCTACAATTTTCCCACTCATAGCAACGTACCCAGCAGCCTACTGCCACTTAATTAGCTATTTGCCCAGTCTACTGCCACTTAATGTGCCATTCGCTAAGCTATGTCGATAAACATGGTCCTTCTGCGTCTCTCCTAACTTCTGATTCATTCACTTTTCTTTATTATCGTTCTGTTAAAGTTTTATCGAATGGGACACATATTTAATGACTATTATATTTGCTTAAATAATAATAACGGTAAATAATCACACTCGCATACTGAGTGTTTCATGACACTACACATTATTAACGCTTATTAGATTTCCTCGCTTAATTGTGCACATGTAGGTATATTGTGTAAGTATTTTGCAGTATATTTCATAGCCTGTTATCATTTTATTTGCTTTTATAACACTCATTTTGAAATAAGGACGCATGGCTTAAAATATCAAATATAGTTTTTTATATTCACCCAATGCACATGTTGCAACAAAAGAAGTGACAAATAACACCCTCCGCTTAATTTTCACATCTTGAGGTAGACGATCTGCTTCTGTTTTTTCCGTTCTGGCCCAGTATAAATATAAGTCTTGCCAAGACGACATAAATTTCCATGCAAGTATGTGTGAAAATAAGGCATTGCCGTAGAAAATAGCGCCAGACAAACGAGCCGTTACACTTCCTGTAACAATCGAGAACAGTTAGACGGTTAATGCCCAGTTTCTATATTAAAGAAACGAATCGTTTTCCTTACGGGCCGCAGCGTTATGACATTTGTAACGTAAATGTGTCAAATTTAAACGAGACAAAAACTGTCTTTTATCAAACCACACGAAAGCCCGGAATTCCACGGTATATCCATACTAGCTAATGATTGAGGTCATTCACCCCAAGTCGCATCCAAAACTCCGATCATTGGCTATCACGTAGAGGGCTAGTAATGCGGGCAGTTTTTGGAAAAAAGAAACTCAGATAATTATGACAGAACTTCACATAAGGTTGTTTAATCACGTATGTTGGAGTCTGTTTTCAATTTTGTCACATAGTTCTATGTAGTTTGATGTAGTTTATAAGCAATCTGATAGAAATCAATTTCATTGAAAAGTTCTGAGCATAAGGTTGAATATAATAAAAAAAAAACAAATAAATACTGGCAGGTAAAAGTGCCATATTTAGTCGCCATTATGCACTATCTTTTGTTTTTTTCCTGTCACAATTTTGCATTTTATGCTGGAACTCCTACATAAGGTCACTGATTTTTCAAGTAAGTAATGGATAAAATTGAGCACCGTTCTGTCATAAAATATTTGCAAAAGAAGGGGTTAACACCAAAACAAATATTTGAAGATATGAACAAAACATTAGGGCAATCTGCTCCATCGTATGCTACCATAAAAAGATGGGTAGCTGATTTCAAACATGGCCGGGAGACTGTTCAAGACGAGCCTAGGAGTGGGCAGCCGTTGACGGCTACTACGGATGAAAATGTCAATAAAATATTAGATGCGATAATGAAGGATAGGCGATTGAAGATTGTGGAGATAGCGGAAGCAATGGGTATTTCTTATGAGCGGGCACAGAACATCATCACCGATGTTCTTGGATTTTCTAAGGTGTCAGCCAGGTGGGTGCCTAGACTGCTTTCAGTCGAGAACAAACGAGTACGTATTACAATTTCCCAAGATTGTTTGGACATGTTTCAACGTGACCCCGAAGATTTTTTCAATCGTTTTATAACTATGGACGAGACAAGTGTCCACCACAGTACACCAGAATCGAAAGAACAATCCAGGCAATGGAAAAGACCAGGTTCACCACCATTCCAGGTTCACCACGTCATTTTGTCAGCTAATAAGGTAATGGCCTCAGTTTTCTGGGATTGCAGGGGGGTTATCATGATAGACTATCTCGAAAAGGGCAAAACAATAAATTCGGACTACTATTGTGCTTTTTTACGTCGTCTGCGAGAGGAAATTAAAATAAAGAGATCAGGAATGTTGTCGAAAAAAGTACTGTTTCACTAAGACAACGCTCGCGTTCACACTTCGGCGAAATCAATGGCACAAATACATGATTGTGGATTTGAAGTGCTGCCGCATCCCCCTTACTCGCCGGATCTAGCTCCTTCCGATTATCATCTCTTCCCAAACCTCAAAAAACACTTGGGAGGACAAATATGGAGGTACAAGAAGCAGTAGACTCATATTTTAACGACCTCAAAGATTCTTTTTTTTTTTGATGGGATAATAAAGTTGGAGGCGAGGTGGACCTAAGTGCATTGACCTTCATGGAGACTAAGTCTAAAAATAAAATTGTTATAAAAAGTGAGCCAGTTAGTTTTTTTTACCCGGCTCAGAACTTTTCATTCCACCCTCGTATGTATCGAGAAGTTTCGATAGTCAACTAAATATTAATTGAATTAAGGTTTGAAGTCATTTTTGTTAGATATTAATATAACGTTTGTGTAGACGGTAATTTCAGGTCAGGTTTTATATCATTTGAAAGACAAAAATCTCTCAATATATTTTTTCATAAGGTTTACTTGAACGCGGCCGAGTATTTTAATATTGGACGTAGAAGGTTCAATACAAAAATGACACAGTAATTGAATAAAGAATTATTTGAACATATTTTTATTATTCGTGTTTGGACAAACTTACTGAATGTTTTAATATTTTTATTTTATACTATTACACAGTTGTAAAAGAGTAAATCCTTACAGCCAGCATCAAATAGTCTTTAGCATCCAAAGTCAAATATATGGCAACACATCTTTATTCTTATAGGCATAAAAATACGTGACAATACATATGTGGTTGTTTTGTTGTGATAATAGCTTAATTACAGAGATCATCATACAAAAACAATTGTTTGTCATAAAAATGTTAATACCTAAGCGTGCTAAGCATTATGGATCATGAATTCATGAGTTAAGCAGGCTCAATCACCTAATAAAAGTGTGATAAACCACTCCACGTCTGATACTCGATGTCATTAAAATATTAATTATATTTTTTTTTAAATGTCTTCCAGTTTTTGAAATAACATAAAAGATTTATCAAAAGGAATACTGCAAATCCTGCGACGTTTGCTAGGAATCCAATTTTCCCTTTAGGCGGGCCAGGACACATTCGGAGTAAGTACTATTCTGGTGAAGGTCAGTTATGCCATAGGTCTTTTTAGGAATCAGGCTATTTCGGGATGCGAGTAATGAAGTAAACGTACATTTCTCATTTATTTAATTTCCGAGTAGGTCAGATTCGTAACAAATCTCAAACATAACAGTATTACATCGGATTCGCCATTAAGCCATTACCAAATCTTATCATGTTGCTTTCAAAATTTGTCAGATTCTTAAAATGATGTATTCTGCTAAATATGCTTTCATAGTAGGTATTATGGTTTCGCTTAGCCACTCACTTGCTTGCGACTTCATAAAAGGGTGACCTACACCGCTTAGACACTCCGTAAACAAATCGGCGCGGTGTTTGCTTTATTTGAAAATCGATAACTTTGCTTGTACTGAAGTATTTGGTAAGATATTTTTTACATTGTAAAGCTAAAGAAATGGAAAATCAAATAACATGTATATTTTAGCATGTATCACCTTAATAGCTCCCATATAAAATAAAAAAGCAAAAAAAACGGTTTACGTACCTACTAAATTTAGATCTTTTTGTAATACCAATCACCAACAAAATCAATAATTTAATACCGAAATGAAATGTTATTTTAACACACTATAACACACACTTCACAATCACGTAATCCTAATAAATATATATGGAGCCATCCACAGAATAAAAATCATAAACCGCATAAACTCCGTTGGTAGCTACGGCTACCGAAAGCAAATTGTAGGCGTACAAATTTGGTAGCTCTAGTCACCGAAAGCAAGTGAATGGTTAAAAATACACTGTATCCAGCCCGTAAGATTTTCTTGAACACTATTTGTGTGCAAGCAAATGAATAAAATGGTTTACATTGAAATACGAGTATATTCGTTTTAATAGCTCTTGGACTCCCAGGTCAAATTACTCATACATATTCACTTATAACAGTTATAATCAGGGATCAAATTACTCATATATATTCACTTATAACAGTTATAATCAGGGATCAAATTACTCATATACAGGGTGTTTGGCAGTCGGGTGTAGGGGTTTTAAGGGATGATAGTTAGGGTCATTCTGAACATTTTGACCACATTTACTATTATACTAAGTGTCACGGTTTTTGAGATATTATCATATTTATTTATTTTTTGAAAAATCACTCTGTTTGCCAGTTTTTTTTATTTAACACCCTGTAAGCTTGTATAGAGTTAATTTTTAGTGTTTTGCCATTGCTCCACCTTGGTTCTTCAAAATCAATTCAAACAATTACCTTCTACTGCTACGATTATTAATAAAACCTATTTAAACATGACGATAAAGTTTTTTTTAGATAATTTTACAACTTTGCATGTCTACAAAAAAACAAGTAACAGCGATTTACGCGTAAAAAATACTTAATAAACTTCTTTGATTTACGGGCTTTCTAAGCATGTGCCATTTAAAACCAGAAAACTAAAAAAAAACTAAAAAAAAATAAGGTATTTCCAAAAAAAGAGACCTCACTTCCATACAGTGCAATTGTGTACGACTACGATGGTACCTGGCTATACAACTACAAAGATTAGTGTTTTCTTGCTTTTTGATTAGTGCATCTCTTTAATTTTTGATAGAAGGGAATTATTGATCAACAAACAAATTGTGTTAGTCTAAAAAACACGTTCAACTTTTGTCAGATTTTTAATTGTCACTAAACTGAATAATTACGAACTTATAAACGACGAGTAACTAAGTAACCTACTAAGATAGTTAAACAGATAGATAGCGTTTATTTCATGTACAAAAAAGTAAGATAATTAAAAAAAATTTAGTAAGATGATGTTGTTAACTACTTAATTACGTTTTAAGTGTTCAAAATGTCCTCCACTGTTCCTGAACCAAGCACGAGGGGACGCCTTCGTACCTCGGTGGTCGTCACTCCAACTTTCATTTCATTTTTCATTATGAGACATCCTGCTTCAATTTTGCGTCTTAAATGTGTTAATCCATAATTTCCTCATCGTAAACTAAGTCTTTTAGCCTACGCCAGACAAAAAAATCAACTGGAGTTAAGTAAGGACTGCGAGCGGGCCACAATATTGGGCCATTTCTACCTATCCACCTATTTTGAAAATTACCATCAATATTTTGATGGTAATTTACTAATATAATAACTAATATAAATATAATAATCACGCACAGATCTTGCGTAATGTGCGGGACATTCGTCGTTTTGGTATATCATATCGCGTCTTATGTTCAGAGGCATTATCTTCAAGTAATACTGGTAAATCTTTGTTTAAAAATGATAAATACGCGTGTCCGTTTAATTATTTGGCAGATAGTGTGGCTCAACGAAAGTATTTCCAATGACTCCCGCCCAGACATTGACACTAAAACGCCTTTGGGATGAAATTGGCTTTTTCATGTGTGGATTCTGATTTTTTTTCTCCCAATAGTGGAGATTGTGAAAATTTGTAATACCATCTCTATCAAACTTAGATTCATCAGTCCAAATTATTCTTTTAAGAAAAGACGGCTCTTCAATGTCTGAATTTAATAGAAAACGACAAAATGCTAACCGACGAATCGGATCTCCTTCGTCTAAACCTTGAACAGGTGTGTAATGGAACGGATGCCTGCCATCACCATTAACAACTGCCCACACTTTCCACTCAGTTAAATTCAAATATCTTGCAACTTTCCTGATACTCGTCGTGGGATCGTCACTGAATTGTGCTAATATTTCTTCGTCGACATCAACAACATAGTGTTCAGGATAGTGGAGACCAGGACGTCTTGAGGCTACATTACCAGTTTCGCGAAGTTTTATAAAGGTATTCCTAAAAACTTGTGCGTTTGGAAGTCTTCGAGAGGGAAAACGTTCCTGGTATAAATTACGAGCCCTTGTTGCGTCTCCGTGAGCAAGCCCGTACATAAAAATTATGTCTGCGTACTCGTGATTGGAAAACGAAGTCATTGTGAAATCGTTAAAATTTAAGGAACTGAACTTGAAAACTTAAATATCTGTAATTTAATTCACTATACATATACTACATTTGAAGCGAAACAAACGTGTCTTTAAAGCATAATTCGAAAACAGACTAATTGAAAAATAAGCTGAACTAGAACGTTCCTTATTTAATTTTTTTTCTCACGAGGGTTGAGCGACTAATTTACAAGAACATTCTAAATTCAAATTCAAAATACTCCAACTATCCAGTCACTACACTAAACAACGTATAATAATAATAATAATAATTTATTTGCAAAAAACAAGACTTACGACTACTTACACTTTTTCACACCTCTTATCAAGTATTCAAATATAAAGAATGTAAAACTAAAATTAAAAATTCAAATGAAAGTGAAGTCTCTTTTTTTGGAAATACCTTATTTTTTTTCATTTCTTTTTAGTTCCTTTACACGCATCTAGTCAGGAACGCAAAATGCCAGTTAGACAAAAAGCCAGAAACGCAGAAGGCCAGAAACGCAGAAGGCCAGAAACGCAAAAGGCCAGATACGCAGAAGGCCAGAAACGCAGAAGGCCAGAAACGCAAAAGGCCAGAAACGCAAAAGGCCAGAAATGCAGAAGGCCAGAAACGCAGAAGGCCAGAAGAAAGCCCTTCAGACCCGTGTCTCCCCTGGTCAACCCCCTGTGGGAGACATCAGGTATCTTTAGTACTGGTGTCTCCCCGTGCTGCCCATCGGTACTAGGTTCTCAATCATATTTGAAGTACTCATGCATCCCCTGTCAGGTATGACTTTCACCTTTAAAATATAATTAAAGTAATGATTTTAAAGTATTTTATGTTTTACAGTGTCAGTAAGTCGATTGTGTGTGATAGTTAAAACTGTGAAAAACTGAGTCCTTATTTTATACGTCTTTCGGCTTGTTGCTTCCGGCTTGTTATATCCGGGCTTGGAATGTAAAAATATTGTCAATATTCTAAATGACCTGAGTGCTTCCCATTTGTTCCATAGAACTGTGACGTCATAGAACAAAATAGGATTTTTTTTCCCAAATAGTTCTATAGAACTACATAATAATAATAATACTATTACTACTCTTTTCCCGTTATGTTCTATTATGAAACAAAATGGTAATTATATTCCCAGGTTGTTCTATAGAACGTCATATTAGTATTTTATCTGACTTCACTCCTGTGCATGCGACCTTACATTACCATTCACATTTGTCTTATAAATCTGTTGTTTATTACCTAATTGGTATTGTTTAACCCTCATTAGGCAAATATTGGGACTAAAATCTAAGCTTAGCCTTAACTAAATATAAATGGGCCTTAATTTTAGGGCTTAGAGCTCGTAGCCAAGATGCATACGCTCACTAACGTTTTGTTATTCTTTCGTCTCTATTCCAATCGCGTCTCTGGTAGATCGCGTGATACGTGGTTACTAACGAAGTGATTAGACTAGAGGCGAAAGAAAAACGAAACGTTAGTGAGCGTATGCATCATGGCTACGGCCTCGGCCTGAAATGTCCGTTTTCCTAAAATGTACAATCTCAAAATGTCTCCGTTTTCACAATGTTAGCACTTCTATAATGGAATTATTGTGACATTACGGAAAAAAAGACATTTTAAGAAAAATACATTTTAAGAAAACGGACATTTCAGGCCTGAGCCAATTTTAGTTCAAACTGAGCTAGAAATCAACCCACTGGCTGGAAATGAGACAAACATTTAACTAAAAATAAATCAGACTTCAAAAACCACAAACTAAATAAGAAAAAAAAGGATTTTCTATCGAAAACATACTAAATTATTTGAACTACCTACCTAAGTATGATTGAACGCTCCAGCTGAAAATACGCAAAATGTAGGTTTGTAGTGAAAGTACACTAAACAAACATGTTTAGCACCTAATTTGTATTCCGTGTAACTTTTGAGTATTTTGCAAATACATTTATGTATTTATACTCATACCTATATTGTATATTTTGCATATGTACATTTTCAGCAGGAGCGTTCAAGCATACTTAGCAAACCTAGTGTTGTTAGTTCGAATTATTTCGCTGACCATGGGTTTTTTCCGAATTTAGTTGTAGGGTCCGTAGGATTGAGTCTGTTTTTTTTATTAAATATATTTTTGTATAATATTTACAACCTGCCACCAAAATACCTCGATTTTTTCCGAGGATATACTCATCAACAACTGTTGTAAATGTGACGGTTGCCTTAAACAGGAACAAACTTCTTCCTCATTTCCTGTAAAAATAGCAATAATGTCGTTGGTAAATAAACACTACCATTGACCAATGTGAAGGAGGGAAAAGTTGTTATTTCGAGTAAATTACATAGTATTGGGGCTGGCCAATACCATCCTGAGCATAATAGGGAGCAGCCCAGTTGAAAATACAATAAAGGATAACTACATTTTATTGTATTTATTGCAAATATAATAAACAGACCTGTAGAGCAAAATTAAGTACCTTGATTAGTACCATGTTGTTGGTATGTTCGAAAGACCTTGATGACATCGTCCCAACAACTGTCAAAATGTAAAAAATGAACTTCTTTGAGCATGACTCATAAACATCTCCCACGAAAATTTCTTATGCACAAACAGAAATTAGGCACTGTGAGACATAAAAACATATACATATATTAAGTACATATACATATCAATATGTAGTTTCAGATTATAATCTGAACAGTGTAATACTTTTTGTTTTTTCTTACCACTAGTAGAATTTCCATGCCGAAGCTTATATTTCTATTTTTGCCATAAGCTCCCTATTAAATTGGCGAAATTCTTCCATTTCAATAACAAGTGCCATTATCTTAGTAGTAGATACCCAAATCAAATTCACCTACGATCATACGATGCACGGCAGTAAACGAAAATGAAATGACAGGTATTCTTGAAATGACAGGTAAGATCTTCTTTTAGCGGCAATAGAAGAGACTTGACTCTAGTAGTTTATTGCTAAATAATAAGGCTGTATATTCCTCACTTCCGTTTTCAGCTTGCCGTTCAAATTTACTGGTTATGAAATTGACTCTTATACTCTCACTCCGTAAAATATAGAACGATCAATTCTATGAATATGTATATACATGTAAAATAAATATGTTAATTTGTTGTTAAATAAATTAACTTATTCATAAAACGGGCTACACTTATTTCTTTAGAGATTAACTCTAATTGTGTTTGCTCAATGTAGCGGTCTCTGCTTCATCATCATCATCATCAGCCCGGGGGCGTCCACTGCTGGACAAAGGCCTCCCCCAAAGAGCGCCACAAGTCACGGTCTTGAGCCGCTTGCATCCAGCGGCTCCCCGCGATCCTAACCAGGTCGTCAGACGTTTGGTCTCTGCTTACAGAACGCAAACTATTTCATAATGCTACCTCCATACTTGAAATGTATACTGGCTACTGATAAATAGAGCTCTTGAATAAAGTACCTCAATGTCATATTTTATTTGTGTCAGTTTCAGAACGATTCAATATCATTGCTATTGTGTGTCAGCATACATTTCGGAATGGAAGAGAATTTGATATTCCTGAACAATCAAAAAGGTAATTTGACCTTGTTATATAATGGCCTGTGATATAACTTTAGTGCAAATAATAAGCATAAGACTTCTAACTGGCGATGTGCGAGCCGAAGTCAATGTAACGCTTCGGTTACATTAGACCAGTCACGGACCCGAGTAATTAGATCAAGCCAGCACACATGTATGTCCAACTCTATGAACAACGAAATTTACAAAACAATAATAGAGTGCAAGCAGGAAGTATGCAAAAATTTTGAAACTATTCAAAATATCTACGAGTCTAAATTTGAAACACTAAAAGAAAAATGCGACAGCCAGAAAATTGATGTCAACATACCAACATGCAAATCAATACAAGATACAATGTACAGGGCAAGGAAACGTTTTTTGGATCGGATAAATTGGTGTATAAAAATCTAAAGGCGGTGAAAATACCAAAAAAAATGTTAAAAGAGTTGGAAGTAATTGAAGACTGAGAAGAAGAAAAAATTATAATTATGTACAGCAAAGCAGCAAAAAAAAATATTAGGCAATACAGAGGTGTCGGTTTTTATTTTGGGGACGGAACTTTTAAAGCCACACCAGCTCCGTTTTATCAAATGTATACCGTGCATTTAGATGTGGAATCAAATGCCGACGAAACAAATATTATTCCGGTAATATATGGTTTGTTACCTAATAAAAACCAGCAAACATATATAAGATTCTTCAATCTTATTAATGAAAAACTAAATATGTCCATGCATTCGTTCAAGTGCGACTATGAGCTTGCTGTTATAAATGCCATTAAGCAAGTTTTTCCAGAGACAAATATATCAGGCTGTCACTACCATTTTTGTAAGGCTATATGGAGACATTCGAAAAAACTGCAATGTAACAATACGAAAGATGGAACAAAATTTACAAGGATGGTTTCATACTTGCCACTATTGCCGGCAAGCCACATTCAGGAATGTTGGCAGCACATTCTAGATTGTTACGATTTAACGGAAGAAATGAAGAAGTTTGCTGATTATTTCGAAAAACAATGGTTAAAAAAGTTTGATTCCAACTTATTAAGTGTGGCACACAAAGACAACCGCCATCGAACGAATAACGCGTTGGAGGGATTTCACCATAGAATAAATGAAAAAATCAATAAACACCCAAACATTCATTTATTTCTGTACAAGCTACAAAAGGAAGTAAAGTTTTATGACCATAGAATAAGAGTGTCACTATGTACAAGTAATAAACAGAGACGAAAAAAATATATAAAATTTGACAAAAAATACAACAAGTTAATAAAGAAATTAAATAATAATGAATTAACAGACATGGAATTTTTGAGGGAGTTGATTTTTCTGAAGTTAAAACAAAAATGATTCATTTTTTTTACATTTAAAAGTACTGAGGTTTAATTTTGTTTTAAGGGTAAGTGTTAATATTATGTTGTTTTATTTTTATGGTAAGGAGAAAAGTACTTTTATCAAAAATACCATGAGTTTATTTTAAAAAAAGGCTCAGAATCTTATTTTTAATCTTTATGTGGAGAACCGTGGTTACATTTTGTTTTTTTTTTATTATTAGTATATAAAAATACTTTACTTTAATTTGAAGTTAAATAAATATATATTTGAAACTAAGACTTACATTTATTATACAATAGCCGACAAGGTAAAACTAATATAGTCCAAGACATGTCTAAAAATATTAATGTCACGCGTATAATACGCATTAAAATCGAATAAATTGTCTTCGGCGTTTGCTATTTCGTCCCAATCTTCCGTAGTTTTTTCCCAAATGAAATGAACACACCATGTATTGTACAAATTGTATTTCACCAAGAGCCTTGCCTGAACGGAAGCATTATCGGAACATCGTATAGGTCGGTGTAGGGACAGCCGCCAAATAAACATGTAGTCCACTCCGGTGTTCTTTGAAGTGGAACCGCATTTTCGTTTTCTTGGGGTGCTGGAATTTTGCCACTCATCATGAAAATAATTTTTCACAGTTTTAACTATCACACACAATCGACTTACTGACACTGTAAAACATAAAATACTTTAAAATCGTTACTTTAATTATATTTTAAAGGTGAAAGTCATACCTGACAGGGGATGCATGAGTACTTCAAATATGATTGAGAACCTAGTACCGATGGGCAGCAAGGGGAGACACCAGTACTAAAGATACCTGATGTCTCCCACAGGGGGTTGACCAGGGGAGACACGGGTCTGAAGGGCTTTCTTCTGGCCTTCTGCGTTTCTGGCCTTCTGCGTTTCTGGCCTTCTGCGTTTCTGGCCTTCTGCGTTTCTGGCCTTCTGCGTTTCTGGCCTTTTGCGTTTCTGGCCTTCTGCGTTTCTGGCCTTCTGCGTTTCTGGCCTTTTGCGTTTCTCGCCTTCTGCGTTTCTGTCCTTCTGCGTTTCTGGCTTTTTGTCTAACTGGCATTTTGCGTTCCTGACTAGATGCGTGTAAAGGTTTTTTACGCGTAAATCGCTGTTACTTTTTTTTTTGTAGACATGCAAAGTTTTAAAATTGTCAAAAAAAAAACTTTATCGTTTTGTTTAAATAGGTTTTATTCATAATTGAAGCAGTAGAAGGTAATTGTTTGAATTGATTTCGAAGAACCAAGGTGTAGCAATGGCAAAACACTAAAAATTAACTCAATACAAGCTATACAGGGTGTTAAATAAAAAAAAACAGCAAACAGTGATTTTTCAAAAAATAAATAAATATGACAATATCTCAAAAACCGTGACACTTAGCATAATAGTAAATGTGGTCAAAAATGTTCAGAATGACCCTAACTATCATCCCTTAAAACCCCTAAACCCGGCTGCCAAACACCCTGTATATAGGTATTCACTTTTAACAGTTATAATCAGGGATCAAATTACTCATATATATTCACTTATAACAGTTATAATCAGGGATCAAATTACTCATATATTCACTTATAACAGTTATAATCAGGGATCAAATTACTCATACATATTCACTTATAACAGTTATAATCATGGATCAAATAACTCATACATATTCACTTATAACAGTTATAATCAGGGATCAAATTACTCATATATATTCACTTATAACAGTTATAATCAGGGATCAAATTACTCATATATTCACTTATAACAGTTATAATCAGGGATCAAATTACTCATACATATTCACTTATAACAGTTATAATCATGGATCAAATAACTCATACATATTCACTTATAACAGTTATAATCAGGGATCAAATTACTCATATATATTCACTTATAACAGTTATAATCAGGGATCAAATTACTCATACATATTTACTTATAACAGTTATAATCAGGGATCAAATTACTCATACATATTCACTTATAACAGTTATAATCTGGGATCTTATATTTACGCTCCTATTTCTGAGTGTTTTGGCCCTACAGGCTGCCTGGAGAACTAGCATAACCTAAACCTACCTCATATTTTACTGAGTGTTTTGATCAACTGGACATAGCCAACCGTACAGTTTATTACACTTACGTCAGCCGGTTTTACTGACCTAAGTGGCAGCTGACGTTGGTGGAATAATACAACCAACCGTTCGTACCACGGGTGATGACCTAAATATTCGCCTTATCGTTATTTCTGTGCCGAAAAGATAACGTTTGTATGACCGTCCCTTTATTTGAAAACACAATTTAACAGAAAAACTTGCCAGTTATTATCATTATTTTATATTCAGGTTAAATATTACGTTAATTTACTACTAATTCTTCGTTAGTTGAATGAATTGCAGGTAAATTAAATTCAATACTTTCGCATGGAAAATAACTACAAATAAATAAGCTTAGGGGGTTTCTAAACGTTGTGGCCGGCAACTATACGCATCTTGCTCTAAAATACGAAATAAGAGTAAGAGAGCACTAGGCCTTACCGGCCACAAATAACAGCCAAACATGGTCTGTTTAAAACTCCCATTATATTAATAGTTAAATATGCTTTGTGGAGGCCTAGTTACTAAATTTAGAAATCCCGGGAATTTCATAAGAGAAATTAAATTGGGTCCGTCTCCATACCGTTCAACCCAAATTTCCAGTCGTTGGTCGTGGTCCACCTGCTTAGTACACCTGGTCGAACCACGAGCACTTTTTCTTGCCGGTGGCACTCCTCAGTTCACCTGGGTGAACCACGGGCAGTTTTTCTTACCGGTGGCCCACTTTTTTAAACATATATAAATTAATGTTGCAATCTCTTTCCTTTTGACCTATGTTTAGTTATTTATAGAGGAATAATTATCTTCCTTGGTAAGATGACATTACTTTGATTGAGCTGTGACTTTACCGTCAATTTTTCATTCGTCTAGAGTATTTACCGGAAAAATATAATGTCTAAAAATTGTGATGAAGATTTAGGTGGAGAAGTCCATAAGATCCTGAAATATGTTTTTTAAATCGAAAAGGTGGCACGGTTCTCTTATATGGGGCGTTTCAGTTTTATAAAGTTAAAACTTTAAAGAACGATATGGTTCTATGGCGTTGTTCTCAATTATCATGCAGGTAAACTACTTAATTTCGTTATAAAGTTTAGATCACATATTTTTAATAAAAACTGCCTTCCGATTTCATGTAGCTTTAAGCATTCAGTCATATTTTCAGCTCGTAAAAACGGCAAAACTGCGGTCAGTCCCACTCCTACCAGCCTCCTTTCCTTTTTACCTTAAGATGTTTTAACTTTTTGGGACTTTAATACCTATTTAACATTTAACTAGCTCTTAGATATTCTTCGGAAATGAGGTAGAGAAATAATATAATAATAATTCAATTGTTGGAGGACAGTACCATCGTGAAACAAACTCAAACTCAAACTCACTCAACTCAAAACTCCAATGGGGTCCTCATCTGGCTAAATTAGCGAATAGACTAAGTTCTGCAGCTTTTGCAGTTAATAAAATTCGGAATTTAATAGACTTGAAAACCGTTTGATTAGTTTATTTTAGTTACTTCCATAGTATTATGTCATATGGTATTTTACTATGGGGTAGTGGTGCTGACGTAAACAGCATCTTTGTTCTACAGAAGAGGGCTATTCGTGCTGTTTACAAGATGGGTCATAGAGACTCTCTTAGAGATAAGTTCAAAGAAACGAATATATTAACGGTATACAGTCAATATATTTATGAAAACATTATGCATGTTCATAAGAACATCAGTAATTTTAGAAAGAACTGTGACATACATAATGTTAATACCAGAAATAAACATAAGCTCGCAGTGCCCTTTACACGGCTTCACAAAATAAAAAACTCTTTCATGGGTAATTGTATAAGGTTCTATAATAAGCTCCCAAGTAGTGTTACTCATTTATCAGTAAATAAATTTAAGAGTTACGTTAAACGTAAACTAATTTCTAAAGCTTATTATAGTATTAAAGATTATATGAATGATGACAATGCTTGGGACTAATATATTTTATTACAATTATTAATGACCGTGGAGACTATATACATCTCCCTGTATGATTACCTATTATTTTAATATGACATCTGGAGACTCTTTACATCTCCAAAATTGACCGTGGAGACTTTCTACATCTCCCTTATTATTTTTTTAATTTTTTTTAATAATTGTATTTAATTTTAATTTGACATCTGGAGACTTTACATCTCCAAAATTGACCGTGGAGACACACTATCCTGCTCAAGCTACGCTTGAATATTTTTTATTTTTTGTTTTATGTTAAATTCATTGTTTTTTATAATGTTAGGTTAAGCTTTATAATTGTCATAAGTAGCATTTAAAAAAAAAAACCGACTTTCTGTTGAGTTTCTTGCGGCGTTTCTTCTCAGCAGTGGTCTCTTCCGAAGCGCTGGTAGATTTTTGACGTGTAAAAGTGCCCGTGCGGCCTATTTACTGAATAAACATCTTTTATCTTTTTATCTTATCTTATCAAAAACACCACTTATGTACACAAACATTTGGCAAAAAATATAGTTTGATAAAGAGTTAAGAAAATTAAGGGAAAATGTCAATTCAATAGATCCAGTGCCAAAATTATATCACGAAGCATGATCCAAAATTGAGCAATTGTGTTTTGGTTTAGTAACCGACGTTCCTTCATTAAAGAATGTACAACATAATTTATATTATATTGTTTTCAAATTTTTTGAAGAAGTGGAAGTGCCATTAAAATATCAAAATTCCGTATTAGCAGATTATTATTACGAAGGACCACGTGTTATACTTTTTTGTAGTCATGCAAACAGGAACAAGATTGGAGAGATAAAAGAGTATTTTGGTGATGCAACATTCTCTTCTTGTCCTGACCCATTAAGTCAATTATTTATCATCCATGGCGATACTGGAAGCACCATCACAAAAACAAAAACAGCACCATAATTTATGCATTGATGCCTAACAAAAAGCAAGATACATATACTATTGTTACCGAAATCATTAAACGAGAACTGCCTAACTTTAAACCAGTAAAATACCATTGTGATTACGAAAAAGGAGCTATAAATACAATTTCGGAAATATTCCCACAACTATAATTAACTGGTTGCTACTATCATTGGAGTAGAGCAATATGGAAAAGACCAAAAAAAATAAACTTATAGGTAAAAAGGAAAGAAGACTGGTAGGGTTGACTGCAGTTCTACCGCTTTTGCCCGCTGAATACATAATTGAAGGTGTTAATTACATAAAATCTGAAGGAAATAATAACAACAAAATGATTCCGTTTTTTAAATAAGTACCTGGACGGATTTTGGGTACCAAAAAAATTTGGTTCCATGTTATCTGTGTTTCGTGAAAGACACCGTACAAATAATGTATCTTTTTATTCAAAATTGAATAAAAACGTTAAAAAATACCATACCATTATCTTGCATCTGCTTACTGAACTGAAGAGTGTTGAATCCAGTTATTCTAACAAAAAGCAAACCAAATATATAAATGACGATGACGATATAATGGAAATACAATTGGAATTGTTAAACAAAGAGATTTCCGTAGGATTCGCTTTGGAAAAGTTACGCTGACTGTCTAAGTAATATTTTCCTGCTGAACTACTGTTATTTGATATTATATTTAATTTAATACTTGTAGCTTTATATAATGCTAGATTAAGTTGTACATACCATTGTAATATGAAATATGTAATAAGTTTAAAAAATGACTGACTGCTGAGTTTCTTGCGGCGTTTCTTCTCAGCAGTGGTCTCCTCTTGGGAAGCGCTGGTAGTATCTTGACGTGTAAAAGTGCCCGTGCGGCCTACTTACTGAATAAATTTATTTTATCTTTTTTATCTTTACTATTACTTAAGTAAATAAATTAATATTTTATTTTATTAAGTTTCTTAAGGTATTTATTGGTTTTTTCGACTTACCTTACCTTATCCGACACACTGAGCCTTCGCACCAGTGTTAAGGTAGGGAAATTACTTTTCCAGCTTTCATACTGACCAATTTTAAAATAATCAGTGTGACGGTGGATCATACAAATGAGTAGGTACGGTGTTAACGTTGGGTAACCAGGCCAATGAGATTCGTAATCAAGAATACCAGGTTATTAGGTATTTGAGCACCTTTTGTCCGGGTCTGTCAAAAACTTAGTCTGACTAATTCGCGTTATGCCTAGACCAACCGAGAAATAGTCACACTAAGACTTAGGCCTAATGAGTTTTTGTCCTAAAGCAAACTCGGCACAGTGAAACTCGGACGTATTAAGATTTTGTTCAAAAGCGAATTTAGCAGCGTGAGACTTATACTTATTAAGTATTGGTCTAACAGCGAATTTGACATGAGCCTTCCGACGCATACGACCAAAAACGCAAAAGGCCAATTCGACATTTTTGGCGGATCGCGTATATTTACATTAATTTACTCGTGGTCTACCCAGGTGTACTGAGGTGGGCTACCGGCAAGAAAAAGTGCCCGTGGTTCACCAAGGTGTACTAAGCAGGTGGACCACGACCAACGACTGCAAATTTACGGTCCCTGGTTATAACCCTTACGTCGGAAAGCTTTAAGATGTATGTACTCATTCATTATTGTAGGTACAGTCGAGTTCATAAATATATACCTATACACTTTATCGGGTGTTTCAGAAAGTATAAGCATGACTTCTATATGATATAAAACAAAGGTTTTTTTTATTTTTACAATTGTACATTAATTTAAGAAAAATTAACTTATTGTTTAACAAGATTCAGGCATAATTTTTTCGACATCATTAATTGTAAGCCAGAGACCGCACCTTGGACCTTACACTGGACATAAGCTTCAGCACAGATCTGTTTCCGATGACTTTGGTGGCTTTCGACCAGGTTCTTTTGAAGGCCTCGATGGAATTTGCAGGCTTACATTTTTTCCGAAGTTATGCTTTGGTTAGAGCCCAAAAAGTTTCGATTGGCCTGGCTTCAGGACAGTTCGGCGGATTCATCTCCTTAGGTACATATGCGACTGCTTTGTCTCTATACCAAGCTAACGTGGTCAAAAACGAATGACGAACGACGTGGATGCCAAATCTGGCCAAAAGAGAACAGGGCCATCATGCTCGCGGATTATGGGCAATAAGCGACGATTCAAGCTCTCCGAGATGTAGGTATCGGTCTTCATTGTTTGAGTCGTGACGAATGGCTTGGACAACTTCCCGCACTCACAAATAGCCTGCCAAACCATTGCTTTTTTACTGAACTTTTCTACGAAAATGAATTTTTCCGTATCATTGACACCCTGGTTTTCTCGTACAGTATAAAATTGGTCACCCTTACTTTCTCAATAAGTCACATTCTGAGCACGTTTGTTTCTTATAATAGCGGATTCTGAGTGGGTCAGACACGTAATGAGACCAGGATTTCAGTACGTCTAATTCTGAGTAAGATCGATTCTGGACTGATTCGATTTTATCTAGGTTATATTCGTAGTAGGACTGACTATAAGTTTGTCAAGTTATGGGTAGATTGGGAGAGTGTACAGTCAAAGGGAATAAAAAAAAATCACGTTCTCAAATAAAAATATTTATTCAGAAATAATAAAATAATTAATAAGTAGCCCTCGCTTCGAAAACAAAAACAACTGTAAGGACTCCCCCGCTCTTCTTCTTATCAAACCGTCCTTAACTACCTTCATTATTGCTTAATGAGAATAATTACCAAGTTGACAAATTAACACCTTGTCCATTTCATTCCGTATCACTTGAAGAATCACTGGCACAATCGTTGACCCAATCACTATCGGAAAACCTACTGCCGGACTCGGGCTCATTATCTCTGTCCAGTTAATTCCTGGTATGTCTTTCAAAACTCTACTACTGTAAGACGCTTTTTTGAGAAAGTCTAAGACCCCCCATGTTTTTTCTTGATATCTGTTAATAACTTTCTTATGTGCTTATCGTATTTCAAATCGATTCTCCTGGATTTTTTGGTTTCTCTGTGATCACAGGCTTGTTTGATGCTGATATCATAATGTATTGCCTCCTATTTTAACGAAAACAAATTTAAGAATCTTTGGTTGTTTACTTTATTTTGTCTAACCCGTTATACCATCCTTCTAAGTGGTTTGTAGTGCGGTACTTTTCTTCCCTGCATCCAAACATTTTCGGCGTTATTATAGTTTTAGTAATTCGTAAATTTTCCGATTAGAGCATACCATCCCTCAAGTATATTTTCCCTCTGTCGACGACTCTGTCATTTTTTTAAACTTGATAATTTCCTAACTTGTCTCATTTTTAACTCGGCTCTTTCTTAGTTGATCTCTTTAGCAAAGTGGACACTTCCCTAAATCGTTTTTTTCATTTAAGCTCTAAGAAAGTGGTTACGGGACACCTGTATTCATATATTTTTTCATAATTACTTAACTGGTTTGGATGCGTACAGTCGAGTTTATAAATATATGTACACTAAGTACCTCGTCACTTTAATCGCTGTGACAATTTATGTATGGCATTTTAAACAAACGTTAATTAGACTACGTACTATCGGGTGTTTCAGAAAGTATAAGCACAAACTTGCAGTGCTACCTTTTTGGTTGTAATAATGATTAGAAAAAAAAATTGAATCTATTATTGCTGTTTCCTTAGTTACCAATAAATATATTTCCATTCGTCACCGTGTATTTGTGCGAAATACGCGAAATGCGGGGCATATCTCCAGAAAAACGAAAACTGATCGTGCACAAATAGTGTAAAATCCCTAACATCACGCTCAAAGAGTTGGCGATATGTGTGGGAGTAAGCATCGGAGCCGTACGTACGGCTATTCGAGAGTATGGTGAGGAATGTACTTTTTACGATGCTCCAAAAAGCGGTCGAAAAGGAGGGGGCCTGTGGATCGAAACTTGGATCGGAAGATCGCACGGATTTAATTTCGTGAAACACGATTAATTATTACGAATATGAATCTATTTAATCATATTAAGGCCGAACTCTTTTATTAAGCGTGGTCCAATTACTTTTAAAATGGTTTCCAAGTTTGAATCTGTTGGCTAAATATGCAAGCCTTTAAATCATCACTTTACAAAAAAACCACGGAACTTTTTTTTCCTATTTGTATTTTGAATAGATGTTCATAACTTGTATTGAGCGTACGTTGTTAAAAAATTTCACCAATAAATTGTGCAACTTTAGAAATTACGGACCAGAAATGTCATCATCATCATCCAGTGAAGAAGAATTAACGCCTAACTCCAGAATGGAGAAGAAAGCAAAAGAGGTGATACGAAATCTGCCGCCAAAATCTAGTGGCATTTATTCAAAAACATACCAAACTTTTATTGATTGGAAATGTGGGAAACAAATAACATCATTAATGTTAGATTAACGATAGTAATAATAAGATACCTAATTGTTAGTTTTAATTGTTAGAAACTTTTTTATAATAAATATTGTAATTTTTGTTTAGAACGTCGTTTTTTTCCTTGCATTCAAAGTGAAAAGTAGAGTGTTTAACGCAAGACTAAAAACCATAATGACACTCGACCTACAGCCACCCTCGCTCGCAAGCTCGCTCGCGTGGCTAAACATTTAGTGTCATTATGGGTTGTTTTAGTCCCTTGTTGAACAATCTACTATTATCTAAGCTTACTTCAATAACAAACGAGGCCAGTTATCTTCATCTAGATAATTTATCTAGATAAAAAAGTTGTCAACGCATTATTTGTGATTGATTTTAACTTCGAATAAATGTATTTGAAATGATTTTATTTGAAATAATTATCTAGATAAGAAATTATCTAAATAACGCCCAACTCTGACGGGGAGCATGCATAATATTTTACATGAACACATGGCTTTGAAAAAGTTATCTGCGCGTTGGGTACCAAGAATGCTTACTGACACGCAAAAACAAACTAAAGTCGAGATTTGTCAAGAAGCTTTGGACCTGATACAGCAAGACCGGGAACTTTTTTTAGCGCGAATTATAACAATGGACGAAACATGGCTCCATCATTATGACCCTGATATGAAACTGCAGCCTATGACATGGAAAAGGCCATATTCTCCAACTCCGAAAAAAATCAAGGTGGGCCCATCTGCCGGTAAGGTCATGGGCTCTGTTTTGTGGGATGATAAAGGGGTAGTAATGATTGAGTATCTAGAGCATGGAGCCACTTTTACGGGCACTATATATGCAAAACAAATAGCAACATTGCGCAATGAGATCCGCGAAAAACAGCGAGGTAAACTCTCGAAAGTTGTACTGTTCCACCAGTACAATTCCCCGGCACACAAGTCCGCCGTTGCAATGGGTGCAATTCGTGATGCTGGGTTCGGTATCCTTAATCATCCTCTGTATTCACCAGATCTCGCCCCCAGTGATTTCTATTTTCGAGATTGAAAGAATACCTGAGAGGCCAGAAATTTGAAGACGACGACGCGGCAGTCGCTGCAGTACAATTTTTTTTAAGTACGCAAGATGAGACCTTTTTTAAAAATGAAGTTTTAAGTTTAATAGTACAGTCACGAGCTTTAATTTGGGACCCATTTCAAGAAAAATATGCTTGAAGTCATCAATGTCATTAGAGATGTCAAGTTATTTGTTATGCCATCGTGAAGTTATTTAAATTTGCAGTATAATGGTATTCACGAGCATTTACGAGATTACACGATTAATCACGAATACGTATGACGAAGACAGTAGTAGCATTTTTCTTACCACAATCGAATATAGCCGACTTTGTCCGATTAGCAACGAATGAATCAACCTATTCATTGGTCAACACCATGACGAACGTTATTGGCTGTTGCTATGGGTGATTTATCAACGAATTAATCAACCTATTCATTGGTCAACACCATGGTGAATGTTATTGGCTGTTGACTTCCTATTTAACTGTTGGCTAACCCGAAGACCAAGCCTGCCAACCTGACAATAGAGTGATTACACCCAAAGCCAACCAATTACAGGTCTAGAAACAGTAACCTAGCGACGATTGTTATAACATAACGTAACGATAGCTGCGGAAAAATCATAATATATCATGATTGGTTAGGGCCACGAGCTTTAATTTGGGACCCACCACGCCACGTTGATATATATCATTTCAAGATTTTCAAGGGTCGATTCGATAAGACATTTAAATGTCTTAACTTGACATTTCAACCCTATCGAACTGAAGTTTCGACCTTATTGCATTATGAATGAATATAGACGTGCCATCATTCGTTATCAGTCGTTAACGACGATGTCACACGAGTACGCCCGATTTGCATTACATGGCTAAATTATGAGGCTCAACAATCCCGTGTGGTGACTGTAACTTTTAGGAAACTCAACCTTATTGTTGTAGAATGTCAGATTGACTTTTGACCGAAGGTGGGTACCAAATTAAATCTCGTGACTGTACATTGTGCATCAAGGGTAGTATGAAGGGAATTACTAACGAGAGTGTTAGAAGCCCGACACCGAAGGCGGAGGGCTTTTAATGACTTGAGTTAGTAATCCCCTTACTACCTGTGATACACACAATGGTTTTCATCACATTTGCGAGGAAAAAAAACAAAGAGAAAACACTTTAACTCTGCAAAATACAAAGAAATAACTTTTGACGAACGGGAACGTAAATGGAAACGATATTTTTTTACTGACCTCTACCACAGATAATAACTGCGTTTAGTTTCGACCTGGAGCCAGATTTAGCCAATTTGATAAAAATGTATAATTACTAAAATTAATGATAAATGTTGATATAAACTTGAAATAGGTATAAAAATAATAAAGTTTAATGAAGCGTATAGGTTTTGTGTAATGTAAGTTAGTCTATAGCTAATTTTTAAAGATGAAATTAGAAACCGATTTAATTTTTGGCTGAAAATTAAACCTCCTTAGTCAGAAATGATGTACAAAAGAGTTGCAAATTTTAAAAAGAAAGTCATTACTCCCTAGGGAGTAATGACAAACTCGCCATTATTCCCGCGGGAACAATTTAGGCCATTGTCCTTCTGTATACAGGCATGGAATAACACCATATACGAGCAAGTGTGATGAAAAAGTTTATAACATACTCATTCTCACTTTTTATTAAATGCCCCTCGTATGTACCTATGCGACTACTTATATATTTTCAGCCTTATGACTGAAAATATTTAAGAAATAGTGAGTATGACATACAGACAGTCAGCCCGGTTTGGTCGCCGACGTCTAATTCTTTGAGTGTCCAAATCCGCGAATGTCTAAAACCACGAATGTCTAAATCCACGAATGTCTAATTCCCTGAATGTCTAAATCCACGAATCTGTAAATCTAATGAGTAGTATGGAGAGTAGAAGTAAAAGATGACAGACTTGTATGGGGATGACGCAGACAGCTCTCTCTCAGCGGCGGCTAAATTGATGGGGTTCAGATTCGTGGTGACCCCAGGTTGTCACACCACTGCTACTCGACGGAGCCCAGCCTGTGGCAGGGCTCCTATTTTCGGGCGGTTTTGCCCTTCGGGCATCTAAAGATACCTGACGAACCTAACCTAGTATTAAAAGGTAGGTAGCTCAAAATAACACTCCGAAATGTGAAAATTAGTTCTGATCTATATTTGGCCAGCATAACAATTAGTTGTGTTGTCTCCAACCAAAATCAGTCCGCAATGAGGCAGGCACGGGCTTATATAGGCTTGTCATCCTTCCCCTGGCTAGCGGCCGTTGCGCTGTAGGAGCTAGCTGGCGGGGATGATGACGTGGCGGGCTGGCTGTAGCAGGGCTGGGTGTACATTGTTGCCACTTCAATTGGCGCCAAATGAGGCATTACACTACCCACTTTGCACGTATGGCGACTAGACATTCAGGGAATGGATGTATGGCAACTAGACATTCGGAGAATTAGACATCAGCGACCAATACCGGTGAAACTATAATGGTTCCTACATTGATTGAATGTGTAACCCTTGAAGGGGTACTAAAAGTAGAAAATTAAAATCGATCCTGCAGATACATAACTGTCGGATTGAATTGTTGCCCCATTCACGATTTTCGCCGCATTTGGCCCCTTCTAATTCTTACCAATACTTAGATGATTTTTTTTGTCCAAAAAAAAACATCAAATATCGAGGTACAAGAAGTTGTAACTGTGTATTTTGATGATGATGAGTTTGTAGATTATTTTTAGCGAGCTGGCCAATGTGTTCAGTTTGTTTCGGAAAATACGTAGAAAATTAAAAGAATAAGGCTTTCACGGTTTTTAATTAGCCCTCGTATATTTAGTAATAGATAACGAGATAATACGAGGCATACCTACCTTGTATGACGGACCAACCACCAAAAGCTCTGATGAGCTTCCATATCGCGGTTGCTTCTAATACTAAAAGCATCATCAGTATGAATAAAAATGAAGTAACTGCCATCGGTCCTCTCCTTGTAGGAATCCCAAACCAACGCGCCGCGTCAAATATGATACCTATCGTGTTGAGGAAATCCTGTAACAAACGTCAAGCTAAAACTTTTTAATTATTAAATTAATGAGGAACCAACTGAATCATGACTTCATTTTGCCAAGTCATCTACCTTTCAAAGAAAAGATACACTTTCATTGGTATTTTAAAAAAATATGAGTTTTTAGCCGTTATAGGGAAACACGTGCTCTTTATTTCTTCATGTTTTTAAACATTTTCCTGTCAATGAGCCTACAATAAATTCTTAGTTAGTAATTTTTCCTTAATTGTATGAAATAATTCAAATACTTCAAATACATTTCATTTGCAACTGACGACAAAATCAAGACACTTACAATCTGACACTTATATTTTTTCTACAGATATACTTACGGCCGAATCCTAGTGTAAGCCTTATCTATCCGCAGTTTGAATATGGGGTTTGGCCGTTAGCTTATACGCACTAACGGCCGAATCCTTACATATTCAAACCGCGGATACATAACGCTTACTAGGGCTTAAGATTTGACATTTCCCCATACAAAATGTGTCAAATTTTAATCCAAAGTAAGCCTATCTATCCGCGGTTTGAATATGGGGTTCGGCCGTTTAGCTGCTTACGTCAACCACGACCTGTTGTTGTTTTTGTTGAATTTATTTGGTGAAACATGCTTAGTTTAGATAAACTAAAAGTTTAAAAATTACTTTGTTTTTTACATTATCGTGAATAAATCCAAAACAATAAAAAATTGAAGGCTGATATTAGGCATAGTGTTCTTAGGTCCTGCCACTACCCCACCTAAAAGTATAACTATATCCTTCGTTGGGGCCAATCTTGTTAGCTTAGCCTACTAGACCCTTTAGAGACCATGCAAATTTAGCGGACTTAGACAAAGTACTTACATCAGTGCGCGTGGGTTGCATGTGCAACATAGTACAGCGGCTCAAGGTTCCTGAAAGTCGAACTAGATCAGCATCACGAACTTAGTTACTTATTTCATACCGGATTACGTATAATATACTCGTAGTTTACATTAAAAGTTTCCGGAACAGTCTACTTATGTAAATAATATTTGAAATTGGAACTTTTCGTATTTACATTGAGGGATGACGGCGATTAGTTCCAAGTTCTTTCTTAATCTTCCATGTGTGAAATTTTGCAAATTATTATTGGGACGAATTCTTCTATATGAAAAGTCTTAATTTTACCAAC
Source organism: Acleris sparsana (assembly GCA_923062465.1). Taxonomy (NCBI): domain Eukaryota; kingdom Metazoa; phylum Arthropoda; class Insecta; order Lepidoptera; family Tortricidae; genus Acleris; species Acleris sparsana. The sequence goes on along the minus strand of OV281285.1, from coordinate 42,577,936 downwards.
TCTTAGATTTTCGAATGCTATATTTTCCTAATTATAGATAGTACTAATTCGGATTTTTTACGGACGATAGTACAATTAGACATTATTATACAGTGTGTAAATGGAATTCGAGCAAACATTTAAACTAGACGTAGGTTATAGCTCTACAAGTCATGTAAATGTGGAATTTCGTTAATAACTCTAATACATAGAGCGCAATTAATTTTTAAAGGTCCCATCGAGCAGCAATGTATAATGCATAACTTTTTCAGACCTTTCGTATATCGGCAGCCAAACTAGCGTAATTATGGCATTTAACGTGAAAAATTAGAATTGTTCTCTAAACAAAAACGTTTTATTTTGTATTATTATTGATTTTAACGTGAAACGATCATAATTTAATGCACCCATGCACGTAAATTGTCGTACATACTACTTACTTATCTTTACTAGGTATCCAGTGTGTCATCTATCACACACATACATTATTCACACATTATTGACATGATCTTTTTTGTGGGCTTGGTTTTATTAATGGATAATATTGCATTTACAGATTATGTATTAATTTAGCGGATTTAATGTGGTATTTATCAACAAAGAACTGTAACTGTCAAAAGAGTCATGACCTGTGGTAATGACAATTTCATAATCAATTCAGATGACCATAGACGAAGAAGTTGTATTGTACCTACCTACATACTTCTTTATTATGAAAACAGTTTAGATATGAGGAATTGCACTACTGCATACAGAAAACCCATCATGTAGTAAAAAAGGATAACTGGATGCTGTTACGCAATAATGTGTCAATCCACAAGTATTTAGCAATAAAGTGTCAACCCTTAGAACTCTTGTTGTGGGTTGACATTTTATTGCTAAATAATTGTGGGATAACGCATTTTTGCGTAACAGCATCCAACTATGACATAAAATATGCTGGAAAACAGTTACATAAATCTAAAATGCCGCGACCATCTAATTTTAGTGCTCAGGAATTGAGTGATATGATTTTAGCATATGGTGAAGCTCAACAAAATGGAAACAGAGCGTTAAGTTTGTACAGAGAGCGGTTCCCGAATCGCAGAGTTCCGAGTAGCGCTCGAGTGATTGTGAACGCATTACAGCGAGTTCGAGAGGATTTGCCTGTGACCGGAAGAACTGATGGTGCAGCAGTGAATCGAGAGGTTCCCGTTCAAACAGAAGATCGAATACTGTTCCATTTTTCGTCTAACCCAGAGGATAGTACCAGGAATGCTGGGCGACGCTTTAATGTGAGTCAAACGGTGGTGCACAATATCCTCAAGCGCGACAAGCAACATCCTTACAAATTTTTAAAGGCTCACGCTTTGCTCTCCAGGGACTTGCCGCCACGAATTGCACTTTGTCAGTAGTTGCTCAGCCAACATCGAGAAGGCGGCGATTTTTTGGCCAAGATAATCTGGACTGATGAGAGTACATTCACACGGAATGGGGTCTGGAACCAGCGTAACAGTCATTACTGGTCACGGGTAAATCCTCACAATTTAAAAGAAACTGGGCACCAGTATCGTTGGGCTGTAAACGTTTGGGCTGCGATTCATGGCAATCGTATTATCGGGCCTATTTTTATCGACGGTAACCTAAACACAGACAAGTTTATACAGCTTCTGAATGGGCCTTTAGCAGACTACGTTAATACGCTGCCCGAAGAAGAACGCCGGCAGACATGGCTGCAGCTGGATGGTGCTCCGGCTCACTCGGCAATTCGCGTGCGAAATGTCCTCAATTCAATGTTTGAGGACAGGTGGCTCGGGAGGTTTGGCCCACGTCGCTGGGCGGCTCGTTCTCCCGATTTAACGCCACTCGATTTTTTTCTTTGGGGGGCAGTTAAGAACGAGGTGTACTCGAAACCTAGGACGTCGGTGGAACAGCTCAAAAACAAAATAACCGAAGTTTTTGAAAAACTGAGACAAACGACCGATCTCAGCCATGTCATAGACTCCATTAAACGACGCTGTGAAGCCTGTATTGAAGTACACGGTCGACACGTGGAGAACAGCTATCTCAGGCATGTACACCGGCGGCAGTGAAAATTTCAACAGTATCTTTTTTAGAGTACCAGTACCTATGTTTGTAAATAAAATTAAATTTGATATTCGCGTTATTGTCCAGTTCGCCATTTACTCATTAAAGGTCTTAATGTCCCTTAGGAAGATCACCCATAGCATCTTTTTCAGCGATGAAATCACCATACAGTTGCAAAACCCGCGATACAGTCGCTGGTCGTAACCTTTGCACTGGTAAAGAACTACGCTTGTGTATAGCTAATAACACAATACAGTAGTGTCACGATTTATTCAATCATCGTTACTGATCGAAAATAGTATCATAAATATGAGGTACCTAGGTTTAAGCTATGTTAGTTTTGCAGCTGGCCTGAAGGGCTAAAACGCCCAGAAATAGGAGCTCCGCGCCAGCGGAGATCCGTCAACCCTGTCAATTTGATATTGAAATAGAAATCATTGGTCAGTAGGACTACGCAGTAGAACCACGGGCAAAGAATGAGAATTTTTTACATTTATTAGTGGGATTAGTGGGATTAAGTACTTAAATGTTATTATTGTAGTATGCAAAACTTTGAATTAAGTAGGTGTCTAACTTCCTTCGGTACAATTATTCTGTAGAATAAAGATTAGATTAAAAGAAATGAAAGAAGTTACAAAGTTAACTCGGGCAAAGTACCGTGGATGTTTGTGTTTCAATCACGCAAAAACGGTTTAACGGTTTTGTAGGAATTCGACACCCACGGATCGACTTATTATGACTCATGACACATAGGACAGTTTTTATCCCGATATAAGCGATAAACAATTTCTACGTCGACAGACTCGCGGGCAAAAGCTAGTAAAAATTCTGCTTGAAACGAAAATATTTTTCATAGTGCCAATAAGATAGAAAACTCTTTTGGCAGGGCAGGTGAGTATAGCCAATGTTGACCTTATGTCATTACGAGTGGCCGTCAGTCACATAACCTAAAGTATCAATCAATGCTGTGTGCCTTGGTTGTTTGTTGATAGATTTTTATTAAGAAAAACGTTATAATTTTGCATTATTATGGAGAACAGGTATCTACATTGTCTTGTGATTTTACAATGGTTTCCCCTGATTTACATCGCTGAGTTTGGAACATCGTGGATCAACTAAGGATTAAACGAAGATATTTTTTTTTAATTTCTGTAAGTGTGAAGGAATCAGTATGTGCATGAACTAGGTGTTTTTTATTAAATTAACAACAAAATAAAAAGCATTTCCACTGCTTTTCATTCTAAATAAGTTTTAAATACACATAACTACGACTGTGACCCGAGTCTAACCGAGTTTTCCCAAACCACTTGAAACCTTGTCAGTTGAAACGAAGATTTAAGTCGCAGTTAATTGCAGGTTAATTGAGTTATTTGTAATACATTGCGTGGCGAATTAATTAGTATGAAAAAAAAAATTACAACTTAGGTTAACGATACACATGTTTTTATGTTAATTAGGATGCATATTAACCGTCGTTAAAATATTTGCTCGTATTGGATTTACACACTGTATTTGAGAAATTTATAATACCTATAATATCTGTCTGTATACGTATCTTTTCGAATATTCTTTGTATTGCAGATCGCAACTTAAAATGCGTGTACATTGACACTGGGTAATCTATATTTTTATTTTATGTTACGAATTAAATATTTCTAAATCTATTCATTTACGTGCATAGTGAAGGAACGTATGTCTACTAACAATAAGTATACTGCCTATAAATTAGGTGCAAATTTGTGGTGCTGCTCTCGTGAGCGGCACAGGACTACGAACGCCTTGGAAAGTTGGCACTACAGACTACTCGTAAATAAATCTTTTCTCATATATCAACTTTCTGAAAAAAGAAGCAACATATTATGAAAAAAAGACTAGACAAAATAAAGTGTATACTGAGCCACGGAAAAGAAGGACAAAATTTATAATTAAAGACGCGAAAATTAGCGGAAATATAGAGGAACTGACTAAAGGAAAAGTCACACCCGAGGATGTCTGAAAAAATTATGTCGGTTTAAGTAGGCAATTAAGTAATGTGTTGAATTTGTTTCGTTTAAACAATTTTAAGCAATGTAAAGTAACGGTTTTATTTGTTTTAAGAATTAAATTTATGTTTGTAGGCTTAGGAGTTTGTATAGTTTAATAATAATATGATACATACTCAAAACAATCAATACCGTTAAAACTGACCGATATGTCAGTAAAAACTTGAAACTTACCGGAGTGAATGTTAAACTTCTTTGATTTCCACTTGTCCTTGCTCCACATCCTATTACACTGCATCTCGTCATTACAAAGAAAATGTTCCTGACACTTGGGTGTAGTTTAATGTCATAATCTCTTAAAAAATCTCAAGTTATTTAATAATTTAAACGATAAACACAACGCAATGACAACTTACGTACTGTCAAACGGCGTTACACAGCATGGCTGACCTGCCAAGGCCCTGCCGCATTAGATTTTTTTTGGCTTCCGACAACAGTAAAGTGATCCTTTTTTACTTACGAGAATACAACTAAGTTAGAAAGAGATAACGATATTTACATTTGTATGTATTTTTATTCCCGATGCTTTAGTTTCTTTAATCTTTGAAACCTTATAATTTTTTTATTCTTAAATAAAATTCGTTTGTCAGAGAGCTTGTAACCAATTGCACTTTGGTCTTTCAAACGGTATAAAACCATACTGAAATTGCTATCAACTCAAAGGTTATATCAACATCTAATTAACATTTAGTTGATTATCCAAACCACTCGATACACAAGAACTTTTCATTTCTTAAGTTGGCGTTTTGGAGCGGATTTGGCAGTCTTTTTGTTTGAGGTTATCCTTTCATACTTATTATATTTCGATGGCTATGGCATCTATAGGAAAAAAATGAAAACCTTTACGAAACCAATAACGGGAAATTATCTACAATGTTTATAAAAAATAGATAGAGTAAATGATAATAATTAAATGATCAATGATGATGATGATTCACGCGGAAATTAAAACAAAACAACAACAAAGAACTTAAATCTAAATTAAAATTCTAATAAACGATAAATCCAATACTTGACGGGCATGGAAATTAGCATTCGTTTGTATTCAAAAATGTGATGATTGCCGATTGATATTTACGGCCGGGCACTGTATGACATTCCATAACATATCATATTATTTAATTTTGAAACTATCGGTACAGACCTGTGACAGTAACGTGACAGCCTTAAAAAAACTGCAGAGGTAAGCAAGACAAGGTCACATAGCACAAAATAAATATGAAAGTGAAAACTATTTAGACTCCATTTAGATTTCCGCAAAAAGCACCATTATTAAAAAAATACAATTTGGATTGCTTTTTATTTAAAATACTCATATTTATAAATACATGAAAAGCTGAACATTTAGCTCTAGTGGCCAGTTTGATACTTATAACATATAATTTAATGTTAATAAATCAAAAAGTGCGCGTTAAACAATTTCCCACAAGAGTACCAAGGCATCATAAACAAAAAGTAGTTTTCGTTCAGAGCAGGGATCGCGCGATTTCTCTTTATTTACAAGAACCCAGCTGCACCATCTCCATTTTATGCGCGCCTAGTACATCTCGGCTGGTCTGACGAATTTTACATTATGGTGAACGTTTCAATTAATTAAAATAACCGGCTAAGCGCGAGTAGCACTAGCGCCCTGAGGGTTGTGCACATATTATAGTTATCAATATTTTACACCTTTCATTTATTTAACTTTTTTCAATCATTCTACTTGAACTATTTTTGAGAAAAGCATTATACATGCTTCAACTATTAAGAGATTAATATCACTTGCTGGTCTTTGCAGTAATGTAAAATAACTCAAAGGGAGAATATTTTGAAAAACAATAAATTCATTTTTGACCATTAATAATGTTTTCATTTATATATATTTTTCCTATTATTCCGGAAACTTTCAGTGCGCCCCACGTATTTATATTACAAAACATTTAGGTACCTTTTTTCAAAATTGGAGGGCATAGAAATCCCTGGATTGTGAAGTTGTAGGTACAGGGCTCACTCTTCAGTAATTATTTTATGCACGTAGTAGTCATATAATCACGACTGTAAAGATGTTTGATATATAACAAAATTGTCTTTATTTTAAGAAAAGGAAACGTAGTGACATAGAATTACGTACATTACGTACCTATTTAAAATAAAAGGCTGTTACATAAGTGGCGAAGTCTGCGTTATATGCTAAAAACGCAACGCATTGCAACATTGCAAGAGAAAAACATACTGAATATTTCTAGTAGCTTTAACCTTTAACCAACCTACATTGCCCGAACATACAAAGTAAATAATAACTGGTTTTCATATGACATTAACATAAAATACAGTAATTTAAGCCTCCACGCGCGCGGACTACACCGCGGTAGCGTACCAGCCTGGGCCCCTATTCACGACGTAAAAAAAATATCGTCTTTGGTATTTTTTTCACGTCATCCGCCGTTACTGTCAAGTAAATAAGAGCTATCAAAACGGTGACAATACGATAACAGAACAAAAACGATATTGTATTTACCGTGTTGAATAGAGGCCCTGGTCACCTCGTAATTGCTCTGTCAGTTAAACACATGTTATTTTGTATGAAGCAAAAGGCACCGGACATTTCATTGTATAAATTATTTACGATTAATGACATGTTTTCGTTATATTGTTTTTCGACAAGCTACTCTATTGAAATGCTTTGTCCAATTTTCATACTTCTATAAAAACTTTAATTACTAAACAGTCGCAAAGTAACGATTGAAAGGATATTTTACCTTTCACGCGCCCCAGTATCCAACGTTGGACACTAGATTTGTTTTGCTAGTTGCGTCCCAGTTACATTCTCGTTGGGTACTAATAGCGAGCGCAATTATAGGTACTTTTTAGGGTTCCGTAGCCAAATGGCAAAAAACGGAACCCTTATAGATTCGTCATGTCTGTCCGTCTGTCCGTCCGTATGTCACAGCCACTTTATTCCGTAACTATAAGAGCTATACTGTGGAAACTTGGTAAGTAGATGTATTCGGTGAACCGCATTAAGATTTTCATACAAAAATAGAAAAAAAACAATAAATTTTTGGGGTTCCCCATACTTAGAACTGAAACTCAAAAAATTTTTTTTCATCAAACTCTTACGTGTGGGGTATCTATGGATAGGTATTCAAAAATGATATTGAGGTTTCTATTATAATTTTTTTCTAAACTGAATAGTTTGCGCGAGAGACGCTTCCAAAGTGGAAAAATGTGTGTCCCCCCCCCCGTAACTTCTAAAATAAGGGAATGATAAATGTAAAAATAATATATGATGTACATTACCATGCAAACTTCCACCGAAAATTGGTTTGAACGAGATCTAATAATTAGTTTTTTTTTAATACGTTATAAATCGTAAACCGCATTTTACCTTTCATTCAATCAACTCCAATATAATAAAGAATAAAGAAAAACATTTATTTAGATGTATAGTGGTACGGAACCCTACGTGCGCGAGTCCGACTCGCACTTGGCCGGTTTTTTCTTTTTCTAACGGCAGTTTGTTATTGGTTGAAACACAAAAAATACGTCAGCTAAAAAAAAGCTTAATAAGGCTTTATTTAATACTATTTAAATTTTAAACCAATTTTGGCAAATAAAGTACAAGTTGTGTGGGAGTTGCGCGCGAGAAAAATGACTAAAATCTTAAACGATAGGTGTCCATGTATTTAACAAAAATGTTGAGCGCTCCACGTTTTCTTTTATAATTTATAAATAAAGTATTGTTTTTCAATTAAAAAAAACTCAACAACTTAAAATATAAAAGAGTGTATGAACATGTGCAAATCAATAGTATAATATATCGTTTCGTAGTAGCATTTTGGTTTGCTAAAGCTAGAAACAGCCGAGTTTTACAATAAAACGATAAATTGTTTGTTTTTCACCGAATATCTTCATCTTGACATTGTGTTTGCTCACTGAAGCGCAGTTTAGGAATTAATATTGAATTTTTATCAGTTCATTTCGATCTGAGTCTCTTAATCATTACAATTTAAACTGCCGTAGCAAGACTTTTTACTAAAGTTAAATCGTCAGCATTTTGGTGAATAAAAAACCAAATGACAACTTGACAAATGACACTTTAGATGGCACATCAATAAATTCCTTAAAATTGTACCGTGGTGCGGTTGTGGTGCACTTTACTTCGCAGTCTGTTATTTGTTGCTGAGTCAGTCGTTCCCTAGATGCCGTGTGAGGAGTGCAGGTGCGCGGTAGTTGCTTTGTCAAGTATGTAGGTACAGTCGAGGCGTTATTAGCATGGCTGTCAAAAAAAATCCTATGAAGTCAAATCGACGCCGTTTTTGTTCTCGTGTTGTGTTTTTAATTACTTATGTTTCCGCAATATTCTAAGGGCAAAAAGCCATATAACAAATAATTACTTTTAAACAGCATAACTCCTAGAACTTCAATAACAAAAAGCATATTAAACTTAAAGTTCAAAATAAAATATAACTGCATTCTGCAGCGAGAAATCAACTGTTTTTCGCCGATAGGGTTGTCGCATATCGATGGCTATGTGACTCAACCTCGTATATGAAATTTTGGCGGAAGTGAGATAATTATTAAAAACTATGTAAAACTTTACTATTCTCGTTATGACAATAGCATACGGGATGTAATGTTTTTACTACGTGTTGGTTCGTTCAAAACCCAAACACGTATTTGGAATTGAAATATATATTTGAGTTTTATGACACAAACTCGTAAATAATTATACAAGTTTGCGGCAGCACATTTTTTGATCATTAACGCAAACAAACTACCTACGTACTACTATCGTATCTTCGTACAACTATTGATACGGATACTTAATGCTGATCAATAAGTAAATCTTATGGAAAATATAAGGATACTTTAGATTGAAAATGATTACAAGAAAATAAAATAGTAGATTGATAACCAAGGGTTGAAAGTGACCCATTTCACCCGAGATATTTCTGGCGCTCGAACGAAGTGAGAGCGCCAATAGTTCGAGGGGAAATGGGTAATTTCACCCGAGTTAGACACTCTACTTTTCATTTCGACTGTGAGGAAAGTAAAATACTACATGCACATTTTATAAAAGAGGTATATTAAAAATAATCAGTGAAAATTTAATCGACTTGGTCACGGCCAAGGAGCATGACTTCCATCTCATTCTTACCCTAACTAAAGAAAGAGATGGAATATATTCGTGACGTTAAAATGATTTTCATATGAACCTATAGGCCGTAATAAATACATCGTTTAACGTATAGCCGAGTTTAGATATATGAAAATCTTTTATTTTAATAATATGACGTAGCTCAATTATCTTAGACTCCGTGGCCAAACGTAACTATTAAAAAAAAATTACTTTCCACCCTAGAGATGAAAACGCAATTTTCCACCCGGCTATCCACCCATTCAAATTAAACTTTCCGAACAGGAAAGATGAAAAAACTATAACCTTCATAGCAATTACTCGTACACGTTAGTTTAGAAGTACTCTCTAGAATTTAGAACGGCCGTCAAATCGTAATGTCTTGTCATTTTGTAGTGGCCGATTTCTACGAGAAAAAAACATATATATACGAGGGGTGATCCAAAAGTAATGATAATCAGAATGAAAGGCACATAAAATGTAAAAAAACCTAATTTATTTTTCAACATAGTCTCCTTGCAAGTCTACACACTTAGACCATCGTTTCTCTAGACCTTGAATTCCCTTTAAAAAAAATTGTTTTTCTTGACTTGTCAAAAATGCCTCCACAGCGGCTATCACTTCACTGTCATCCAAAAATTTGTTACCTCTAAGATCTTCCTTCAGGCGTGGAAAGAGATAGAAGTCGCTGGGGCCTAGATCTGGCGAATATGGGGGGTGTTCAAGCACTTCGAAGCCTGCATCACGAATAGCAGCCATCGCAACACCGGCCTTGTGGGAGGGTGTATTGTCCTGGTGAAAGAGGACACCAGCACGAAGTTTGCCCCGCCACTTTTCCTTGATTGCTTCTCTCAATCTTCGTATCTGGCAGCGTAGTAAGAGCCTGTAATAGTGGTTCCTTTTTCGAGGTATTCTATCATTATGATTCCTTCGGCATCCCAGAACTCGGAAGCCATGATCTTCCCAACTGAGCTTGCAACCTTGAATTTCTTAGGTGTAGGGGAACTGGGTCGCTTCCACGTCATTGATTGTTGTTTTGTCTCAGGATCAAAATGATGGATCCAAGACTCATCCAAGGTGACAAATCGACGCAAAAAAGTATCGGGATAAGCTCGAAATTTTTCAAGATTACACTTTGAAATCTTATGTCGTATTTCCTTTTGTTCGGCCGTTAACATTCTAGGTACCCAACGGGCGGAGACTTTTTTCATGTGTAGTTCATCAGTTAATATTCTTTGAACACTGCCATACGAAATCCCCGTGAGCTCAACTAGATGTCTGGTAGTCATTCTTCTATCTGTTAACACGAGTTCATTGATATTTTTTACATTATCTTCCGTAAGGGCCGTAGAAGGGCGGCCTTCGCGATGTTCGTCTTGAGTGGATGTTCTTCCTAAGTTAAACTCCTTCGACCAGCGTGCTACTGTGGAATACGGCGGAGCAGAGTTCCCTAGTGTCCCCACTAATTCAGCATATATGTCTTTAGTACTCATTTTTTTTAAACAGAAGTATTTAATATCCGCTCTCAACTCAATTTTCTCCATTTTTGCGTTATTGTTCCGACCGCTCGTGAAAAAACAATTGAAACTCAATGACAAATACATTTTTTTTTATTTTTTTTTCTTAATATTACTGAGGAGTCTCTACTGCCAGTAACGCTATATTTCATTATTGTATATCGATGCAAAAAGTATTTAGTTATCATTACTTTTGGATCATCCCTCGTATTTTTTTTTAACTTCGTATTTAATGTTTTTTTTTTAATTAGTTATTAGCAAGGTCGGCATCTTGAGAAGACGGGCTATACCACCTGATAATGGATGATAGATCGGGATATTTCACAAAGGATCACTCTTCCATTAATCAAGATTTTGTGGGAGACGTATTTACAGATTATATTTTGGACGAGAAAACGGGAAATACGGTTCCCAATTTGGAAATTATTGACTCTTGAGACTTTTCCATACCTTGTGATGATATTGAGGGTATACGAGGGATTCCATGTCAACATTTAGACATTTAGACGAATAATCGAGATTATTTCAAGGAAACGTAAACAAAAGAGATTTGGAGATTCAAACCACTGGAAACGACAAAAAGTAATTAAAGCAAGAGAACATGGAAAACAATATTACAGCATCGTGAGCAAGAAAAATTATATTGCGAAAGATTTGGAGATACGAAAAGAAATTATTTTGAAGAAGGCTTGTACGTCTTCGAAATGTATCTTAAATATTTTAAAAAACTGTGCCATAATTACAGAATATGACAGAAAATAAACTTTTTAATAATTTTGGAGCGATATGTCATGGGAACAACGAAAGGCTTATGTGTGTGCACTTGTTACAAAGCAAACTGATAATGGCAATCGCCAAAAATCACGTAAAAAACATACATTGTTTTTTTTCCTGCAAGTTAAGGATCAAAACGTACAAGTATGAAAAACAATGTTTTTGAATACTTTGGACATTGGTGAATGGTGTGTTTTAAATTGGGTAAAGACAGCTAATAATAAACATGGCATATTTAAGAAAACCATTGTACAAAGAAACAAAAAAACACGACCATATAAAGAGGTTTTTAAACAACAAATCTAAAATGCCCTCCCATTACTGTCGAAATGATTCGACCAAACAATATTTAGAAATAACTTACTCGTCAGGTCGTGATGCGTATCGTGCACTTCAAACTTATCTAAAAGACCAAAATGTGCCACATAAAGAAATACCTAGTTATGAACTCTTCATGAAGCGAATGCAGGAGATGAACATTGGTTTATTTAAGCCCTGCAACCGTGACCTATGCTATTAAGTTAAAAATGAAAGTTTGTCACTGGAATCGTATAATTCTCATGTGATTCAAAAGGATAGGGCTCATTTAGAGAATACCCAAGACAAAGCTCTGACTATAGAACAAAATTGAAAGTTTACAGTATGGACGTACTGTATGTACAGTTGATTCCCCAACTACCCGCTGGATCTCTGTATTTCAAACAAAAACTGGCTTACCATCAATTCACTATATACGAGTTAAGTACTAAAAAAGTATCATGTCATGTGTGGCACGAATGCGATGAAGCTATGGATAGTGAAGTATTTTTTTCTTGTATTATAGAAAATAGATAGATTTTTTGGAAAAAACTGCTCGCATTTCAACGTGCCTATTGTGCTTTATAGCGATAGGTGTTTTGCCCAAAATCGGAACGTTACATTGTGCAATTCATTGTTACACTTTGCTAAATTATACGATTTGACAAATTTTCTAAAATATTTAGTTAAAGGGCATACCCAAATGGAAGCAGATTCTGTCCACGCAACCATTGAAAGGCAGAAAAAGAATAAAGAAATCTACGTACCAGCCAACTACGTACAGCTTATAAGAGAGCTTAATTCACAGAGTAGGATAAGACAATCCTACACTGTGAATTAAGTATACTATGCGTTTTAAAAAAGTATTCAATTTTGAAATATTTTTAATTTATACGACCGGGCAATCGAACTGGTTATCCATGCGTAGGTGTTTAACACCTCAGCATTATGAGCCAGTGTCCGATTCACTGCCGCGAAGACACACTCACTACTTGTTTATTGTTGTTACTGTTTTCAATTATTTATTTTTCTGTGTGTCTTGTGTGTGTAGTGAATAAATGTATTTTTCTTTCTTTCTAAATGACCTGCGAGCCTTGAAATATAACGAGGAGGGCGTTTTATTCAAATTATCATTTGACGAAGACTGGGAGGCTCTCCCCCGACGCATGATCTCAATCACGGTTTCAGCAGCTCATGATATCCCACGGTTGCATCAAGCACAACTACCTATTATTACACGTCGAAAATTTATCGACCTGCAATCACTAAAAATGGTGATACATAAAGATTACCACCCGTTTATTGACAACCTTCCCTGTAAATACTCAGCTGACTTGACTGAAAAAAACAAAAGTTACCTTAATAAAAAAATATCATCAATCATATCAAATTTTTGTCATTATTATCACCATATTTGTTGTTTAGTTTCGCCAAAAAGTGTATTAATTTGATTAATTATGTGTTATTCGATAGTAGATTACCTTTCCAAAAAAGAATACGGACTTATGAACCCTCACATGTGTGACAAACTGAACAAATTTAGTAAAAAAAGCAGATCTATGAAGTAGAATGTGGTTTGGGGAAGATATGGACGTAATCAATGGCAAACCACTTACGGAATACCTGGAAAGACAGTACTACTTTTCGTATGACGTAAAATGGTGTGTTAATTTGAATACTTACTTTAAATATAGTCTTCTAACGGTAGGATGGTAAGTATCTGGAAGACTTAAATAAATCGCATTCTTCAAATATTGTATTATGAAAATAGAAGGATTTACAGAATTATTTTATTATAAAAAATAAATTAAATGTAATGAAACAGCGAGACACGGGACCCCGTGTCTGCTGTTAACGAAAGATAATCCCAGAGTCATCTCATCGATCGATATAAAAAATGGATCATAAACAATTTTGAATTTAGAAAGATTAAAACGAAATAAAAGAGTGGCCAGGAAGGTAAAAATGAGGTTGTAACAACCTCGTTACAATACCCGGGCTGGCTTGGAAAGAAAAATCCTGAGCTTGGTAAAGGATTTTTCTTTTACATACTTAGAATCGTATATAAAAAAATGAACTTAATTTAATTAGTGGTGGTTGAGATGGATGATGAGGTGAGTGAGGTGAGAATGTAATATATAGTGGGTATGTACAGTGGGAAACAATCTATTACTTTCATTCTATTCCTTTCATTCATCATTCAATCAAAGTTATGGTCGCATCGCTCTTATAAATTAGGTAGAGATATACTCCATAGAAGGTCCCGTAATAGTGTAGGCTTTTTAAAATATCAGTCACCAACCGCTGATGTAATTTGAGATGATAGTAGCTATATACAAACTAGAATAGTGTGGTTAGTGTGATTAGAATACTTGTGTATTCTATAAAATAAAATAAATTCTCACTAAGAGAATCATGACGATGTAAAGTTTTAAATATGAGTAATCAACCGTTTCAGGGTTAAAAAGAAAACACGACTAACGACTTATTTAGAGAGTAGTCAGCCGCTCTATAAGAAAAGTAAACACTAACTAAGTTATTAGTTTGCTCTAAATATAGAACAAATTTAAAATATGAAAATAATGCTTTAGTGAATGAACGTGAAGAATGATACTTATAATAGACCTTAAATTATAAATAATACCTAATTAGAGAGAAAGAGAAAAGTATTTCGAGAGATTGGTATTTATATTAACTGGTTAATGTTTTTGGAGTTTGGTTTTATGTCTCTAAGGTGCCAACGTCCTAGGGGGTTACCAAACAAATCTGAAAGTTCGTAGACAAGGGATAAAATCTTTTTAGTAATAATGCATTTAATAAATTTAAGAGCGAGTTTAGCCGAATGGTATTTATCTGAAGAACTAATGGTATAGTTTCGTCTCTAAACTATATCATTTTCTTTAAAGTCTATCTTCTGATGATGTTTATTGTAAGACTTTGCATTAATTTGGTGAGCATGGTGAAGACGGTCTTGTACTTCAGAAAGAATTGGGCTAAGGGAACCTAAATTATCAGCAAATTCGTCTCGGGGAGCAAATATAATGTCAGATGAAAGGTCTTTTGTCTTATAAATGGAACCACAAGTAACTGGTTCTCGACCGAAAACAAGAAAAGCTGGGGTATATTTAGTAGATTCATTAACTGAGGTGTTAATTGCGAATTGGATCTTGTGTATGTTCAAGTCCCATGTTCTATGATTATCGTATACAAATGAAGAAATCGCTGTAACGATGGTTTTATTATAACGCTCTACTGTATTGACCTGAGGACAATAACGAGGAGTATTATGAATCTTGGGTATTTTATAAAATTGAAAGAGGTCTGTTATTTCATGACTCGTGAATTGTGGACCATTGTCTAATATAATGGTTTCTGGAATACCATATGTCATGAAAAAAGAGTCTTCTAAAATGTGATTTATAGCAGAAGATGTGGAGTTTTTTAATGGGTAAATAAGGCAATATTTAGAAAAACAACATGTTACTACAAAAATATATCTATTATGTTTGAAAGTTTTAGGTAGAGGACCTATAAGATGTATGGATAAACATTGAAAAGGACGGGAGCATTGTTTAGGTTTACCCATTAAACCGATTTTTGGCTGATTTTGATATTTGTAAGCTAAACAAGTTTCACATTTAGAAATGAAATTAGATACGTCTCTTTACATTCCGGGCCAAAAGTATTTGATAAGTTTTGAAAGTACCAAAATGAGCACAAGTTGGTGTTGAATGATTTTCGGTTATTATTGGGATTCTATATTCATTTGGAATTACTTGTTTCCAATTGTATTCTGATCTTAAAGGGGTATTAGAACGTGAGTATTTATACAGTGTGTGGCCCAAAACCGGGGATAATATTAAAAACAGGGGCTCTATAGATCACCGGTAATTACATTATAATGGTCTTACCTAATTAAAATCAAAATTTAACTTTCAGTTTTTTTCTAACAAACTTAATCGCAAATTCAATGTAATGCAAACACCGCTAAATCTACCGCGTGTTGTCAATGGCACCCTGTACTCAGACATACCGCGTACCAAGTGACCAAGCGACGATATCGCGACGGGAAAATACATTACCTACGATTTTTAACTTTGTAGGCTCTTTTCTCCAAAATTATAGACTTTGTAATATTAGATTCTTGTGATAGTTAATTGAAGTGTTCTAAAGAATCCCCATTTAATTTTTTCGCCCCGGTTATGGGCCACACACTGTATAGTATGTTATTAACGATAATATAATCTGGGGTGGAGGTGGGATTTGAACTACAGCTCGAGTAAAGAGATATATACCATGGGTCATCTGTATGAGAACTTGAATAAGTTATAGAACTTATTGGAACTGATCTTGATAAGGTGTCAGGAATTAAATGGTCTTTAGCCAGTTTATGTTTTATTTCAAAGTTAAAAGTTGATAACCGAATACTCCATCTGGCTAAACGTCCAGTTGGATTATCGAGGTGAAGAAACCACTGAAGAGCTGTGTGGTCATGTGACATGGTGAACTTTTGACCATTGTCCAGGTAACAACGACAATGTTCAAGTAATAAGATAACGCTCAAGAGTTCTCTCTCTGTAATAGAATAGTTTTTTTGTGCATTGGTTAGAGATTTACTCATATAAGCTATGGGTCTTTCAACGCCATCTAGCTCCTGCGTGAGCATACTGCCGATTCCGTATCCGGACGCGTCAGCATGGACAGCAAAAGGTTTGGAGTAGTCAGGACAAGCTAGAATTGGAGTGGAGACTAAATCTTCTTTAATAAAGATGAAAGCATTATTAGCTTCAGAGTTCCATTTGAAAGGAGGTGATTTCTGTGAAGTGGAAGTGAGCTTATTTAGAGGAGCTACTATTGAGCTGAAGTTTGGAATAAAACGACGATACCAACTAGCTGTTCCTAGGAATGTCTTAACTTCTCGTGGGGAAGTTGGGGATGGGATGTCTAAAATAGCTTTAACTTTATCAGGGTCTGTTTGAAAACCTTGTTCGTTAATGATGTAACCTAAATATTTTAGTTCTTTTTTAAAGAAAGAAATTTTTTTTACAGTCTTATTTTCCGAAAGACCTTTGTGACATAATATAATATGTAGAAGAGCATTTTACCATCGCAGAATTAGTTTAAAGAGGATACCAGTTTTATTTTGTTACATTATAATAATTAAAAATATTTAAACATTACAAACAAACGTTTTATTTAAAAGTTTAGCATTCACTACCGCAATCGATCTCTTGGTAGAAACACGTTTAGGAGCACCAATGCAAAAGAGTTCGCCAAGTCCTAGATTGTTAAATATATTAATCTTATATCAACTCGTTTTATTTCTAGAAAGGCATTAGCAGCAAACGATTTATACAATATTATACTCCATAAATACAACGTTGATTCATTTGCAACATCGATTATATCGAGTCGATATTTCAACCGAATGCACTAAAAATACATTGGATGTATTTAAAAATATTACAGATATATTTATCCAATGTCGAAAAGATTTTGACAATAAAACGTCAAATCTATCATCTTCTTACCAGTCAGCAGTCTCTGTACAACCATTATCAGATTTAGACCTCCTTTCTCAAAAATTTACTAATTTAGTAGAAGATAGACCAAAAGACATCAAACGATTTAATTATACAGGTCAAACTTGTCCAAGAGATTTTATCCAAAATGTCGAAGAATTTGCGATTACTCGCAACATAGATAACAAACGCCTTTATAATTATATCTATTAAATTCTTCAGAATACTGCATTAGACTGGTTTCGTACAAAAAAAGATCAATTGGAGAACTTTTAAACAGAATTTGATAGGCTTTTCCGCCTCCAGTCAAACGAGTGATTAGTCAAAATACGTTTTTTGTCAAAGGGTCGTTTAGTCAAACATGGTTTTGTCAAAAGTGCGATTCGTCAAAATGTCCTTTTTGCCAAAGGTGCGTGTGGTCAAACTACGTTTGTCAAAGGTGCGTTTCGTCAAATATTTCTTTACCATCAGTTTATTTGTGTATTTATTTGCAGTCAGAATCAGATAGATCATGCCACATAAAGTAGCCAAATTTATCTTAACACGCCTTTGGTGCTATCGGGATAAAGTCGTGTTAAGATATATTCGGCTACTCTTGATAACAATATCTATCTGATTTACAGTGGCGTTCAGAATTGCTTGGACAATTTATGAATGAATTCATTCATAAACTGTCCATGCAATTTTGAACCCAATGTACAGTCAGCGTCATATAGTACGTAGCATTCAAAGTAGTCAAATAGTTTGTCTTCTTCTTCTTCTTGTTCAGCCTTTAGCCACCCAATGCTGAGTGTAGGCATCCTGCATTGCTCGCCACTCATCTCGGTCCAGTTTGTAGTTTGTCTACTACATATAAAATCTATGGTGTACCGAACTATTTGGCTACTTTGGATGCTACCTACCAACTATATGATGCTCACTATACCATGTGATGACAATATTTATCTGACTGTACAAATGAATACATGCCATATTAGAAAGAAATAAAACACTCTGTTTTCTATTGATCATACTTATTATATTGGATCCATCTTAACGTGACAATTTTTTTCAAACATTTTATTACGCCTATCTTCCCATCGCAATTATCTTTTACCAGTCTGTTCAAGCTTTCGTCGTAGAGAACGCTAGTTCTAGATATTTTTTTAACATCGTAATATACTTCGCTTTTACGGATTTCATAATAGTAGTTATTTTGCTTGGATGAGTTTCTCCATATAGCGTATTGAAAATGGAAATAACATCCAATCACCTGTGCCTCAGGAAATATTTCTTCAACAGCATTGATAGTCGCTAATTCGTAATCGCAACGATATTGTTCTACTTGCAATCCAAATTAGTTTTTGAGGATATGGAACAAACGGTGATATGTTTGCTGACATTTGTTAGGGAGAAATGCATACACTATTGGGATTAAATTAGTGCATTCGTCTGTGCTATTTAGGTCTATGTGTAGCGTATAGAGGTGTTTAAATGGTTTTGGCACTTTAAATAATCCATCACCGAATACTTTTTTGGATTTTTTAATATACTTTTTACCTAACTTTCTAGCGAATATCAGTATTTTGTCAGAGCCACCCTCTACAGCTATTAAAAAATCCGACGATAGTATGTTCGGAATCACAACATCTTCTAAACTCGAAAATAGTGTACCTGGTACATTCCAAGCCTTTAATCGAGATCGTCTTAGTGAATCCTTTTTACTCTTATACGTCGGAATAAGAACGCTTTTACATTGAACTTTTAATTTTTCTAACTGCTCCTCAAAAATTTGCTGTATAGGTTCAAAAGTTTCCTGCACTTTAATTTTACATGTATCCAGCACTTTGTCAATTTTGTTTCGTACAAAATCGGGAAGACAACTGTGTTTCTTGTCACTTAATATGTTTTCACGTTTCTCACACAACGTAACCGAAGCATTACATTGACCTCTTTTAGCACATCTCCATATTGATTTCCCGTTATCATAAGTCATATTCAAGTGATACTTGTAGCCACCACGTATAAGCATAGGCTTGTCTCTTTTACTACGTATGAACTCTAGTTCAGTTGGTTTACTGGATGAAGACATTTTATTGCAATTAACTTTTGCTTATTGCATTTAATGATTGATAGTTCATAATGTGTCATATTAATCATTGCCAAGTAGATAAACATTCATAATCAAGATAATTATAAGTGGCCTGCCTCTAGTAACTATAAAGACAATACTTAAGGTTGTTTTGGAGAAGTTGACACTGGTTGAATATAATGCCGTTTCTCTTTGGTAGTAGTTAAATATAAATAACAACAACAGTCGTCAACGTCAAAAGTTGGTGTGATATACTCGTTTGACTAGAGGCGAAAAACCCATTTATATTGCAAAATGTCTTTTTTCGAAATGAATGGCGAAAGTGTAGCAACGCAGCAATATGAAGAAAGTGACAATTCGAATGAGATTTTTGGGCTAACTAGAACGCCTGAAAGCCACAACATGTGCATATTTGGTGGTTGCCCCCTGTCACCAATACCAATTCCCGATAGACTAAGGGTGCTACTTTTAAGCAAATTAAATGTGTATATTTCTCCTGGAACACGAGCGTGTAGCTATCATCTTCGCCCCGGGCAAAATTGGGAAGAAATAGCAGAGGCCCCAGATAATTTAGTGAATTTCGAGAGGAGACACGTCGAAGATGTAATCAAATTAATGAAATTAGCAATGGCACATAGGCATATCCCCAATTGCCGAGGCAATTGTGAATATATTATTATAAACGTAGGTAATAGTCATCAAGGTCTTCACTTAATAAAATTGATAAAAAGAAATTAGTTGTTTAATTGAAATGCAATTTAATAACAAAAATCCTTTTGTCCGGGTCTGCCTAAAACGCACTCTGACTATGAGGTTATTGAGGTTATGTGTTATTATACTGTGTGCCCAATATTTCTTCTGTTTGGTTCGGCGGAACCGCAGCAACATCATTTAAATTTCCTCTTCTTAAATTGTTTTCTTTTAACTTCGCTGACTACCAATTATTAAATAATACCCGCCAATCACTTGGCCTTGGGATAATTCGCGTTTCATGATTAAGGCATGTGGTTTTGAAAATTCATAATACTAAGTAAACTTGGTGATGGTCGTAGGCCTCGTTTCGGCAATTAAGACCCGAGCACCAGAAGAATTCAAGACCTATCAACTTCTTCACTTCGTCTCCCGGTATTATAAATTCTCGTATTTTAAATAAATCTGACCCGTTGTTGTACCCACAATTTACGCAATTGTTTTGCTTTAAAATGAAACGCGTCATTGCCCAAGGCCAAGTGATTGGGGGGTACATCAATAATTGGTAGTCATCGATGGTCATGTCATCCAAAACTTCCACGTAGTCCGCCATCTGTAAAAGAAAATGTATTAAAATTAACAGCCATTAACAAAATATAAACACGCATGTATACACAGTTTATGTATGCGTCAAGTTAAAATATTGTGTTCCATTACAACTGTCTTCTTCAACGAAATCTATTTCTTTAGTTACCCAAGTAAAAAATAAATAAAAACAAAGATACGTATGTATTATTTAATACTTACTGAATTGCTCAGGAAATTATGTTCTTCTTTTTAGGGAGTCGTATAGCCGCGCCAGTGATTTCTTCAATCAATGTCATCAAATTTATATATTATTTTTAATTTGCGTGACTGACAATTGACATTACGTTGTTATGATTTATGATTCAGCCAACAACGTTGGAAGTGTTTGATAAAAGAAGATTGCATGTCACCCATTTTTTTACTTCGTCACGTGGTAATATGAATTGTTGCTGCTATAAAAGCGTTGTTGAAAATATTTAAAAATGTAACCATTATTGGTTGCTATTTTCATTACCGAAATGCTTTGAAGCGAAATTCAGAATCATTGGGCCTTAAATTAAGAAAAGACAGGCGTATCGTTAGTTTGTGTTATGTTCTGTCATTATTGCCATTAATTAGTATAATCGATGGTTGGCAATACATAGTGTGTAATGAAATGTGTGCTGAAGATGATAAAATGTTGGAATTTAAACAATTATTTTGTAATAGACAGTAGGTACCCATATCCATTTTATTTATAAAATAATTGGTATCAAAACTTTTTTCAATCATGACTTAAAAAATGCTCTCGTGTCAAATTCGCTTTTAGACCAATATGTAATAAGTCTTATTCTCACACTGACAAATTCGCTTTTGCACTAAATCTCAATACATCCGATTCTCAATGTGCCAAGTTCGCTTTAGGACAAAAACTCATTACGCCTAAGTCTTATTTCGACTATTTCTCAATTGGTCTAGGCATAACGCGAATTAGTCAGAGTGCGTTTTAGGCAGACCCGGACAAAAGGACAAAAATAACACCTTTGACAAATCGCGTCTTTGGCAAAACCCACCTTTAACCAAATGAGCCTTTGACAAAAACGTTTTGACGAAATGCGACTTTGGCAAATCGCTTGTTTGACAAAACGAGCCTTTGACAAAAAGCGTATTTTGACTAATCACTCGTTTGACTAGAGGCGGAAAAGCCATTTGATAAACGACTTCGAAATTTACGAATAACAATGAAAGAATCATAAATTATTTCACAGCTATGGAAACTCTTTTCTCAAAATTACAAAATCAACTATCCGAACAAGAAAAAAATACCATTTTAAGACGAAATATCAATCCGATTTACAGCTGTCGATTACTTCCAGCTGACTTAGTAGATATGTCAACATTCCTAAAGTCATGTAAGTGGTATGAAAATTGCATTTATATGCAAAATAATGAAGATCATTGCAAAAACTATTTCGAAACTAAACAAACAAATAACAAGGTAATTCATGATATATAATATTATATATATTAATGATATATAAACACACCCCCGACTTCAAACACTATTTTCAAACCAACAATACCAGAGTTTCCTTATAATAAATACCCTTCCACTTCTTCATCACCAATATATTCCTTATCTACCCGTAACCCAAACTCTGTTGTTGCACGATTCTCCTGCCCACGTTGTAGAACTGATAGTCATAACTTGGAGAATTGTACGTCAACAGCCATAGTTTGTTTCCGTTGTGGTAAAAAAGGTACAACTTTTCTAAAGTGTACATAATGTAATCCTTCTATATTAAATCCAAAAAAAATAGTTACCGATAAAAGTATTTCATTAAAAACAACCACATCAGAATGGAAACTATGGCTTCAGAAACTTCAACTTTTTATACAATCATAATAATACAAATTTGTCAGCTATTAACCAATCAAACTCACAGACACAAACAAGTAAATGACGAACGCCCTTACATTAAAGTACAATCAAATAAATGATTATCTTATCTTATCTTATCTAAATTATCTTACTTTATACGGATTGTTGGACAGTGGTAACTAGTGCTATTACTATTTTAGGTAACAATTCCCATAAGGAATTATTACATCATGGTCTAAAACTAAACTATAAACAGACCATTTCTGGTTCAGTAGCCAATGGACATCCCATTCATTCAATAGGAACCATTCAATTACCTATAAATTTCAAAAATCAAGTTCATATTATAACTACTCATGTTATACCATCATCATCAATCATCATCATTTCAGCCTATTGCAGTCCATTGTTGGACGTAAGCCTCCCCCAGGGTTCGCCACAAGGCCTGATCTCCCGTTTTCGCCATCCAGTCACCACCAGCCACTTTTTTCAGGGCGCCAGTCCATCTGGCTGGAGGGCGTCCTACGCTACGCTTGCCGAGCCGTGGTCTCCACTCGAGAACCCGTCTACTCCACCGATCATCGGTTCTGCAACAGATGTGACCAGCCCACTGCCACTTCAGTCTGCTACACTTCTGAACTACGTCAGTGACCCTAGTTTTATGCCCGATCATCTCATTCCGGATTTTGTCCCTTAGCGAGATACCATCGATTAACGAAAATTTTATTTTATGTATTTATTTTATTTTATTTTCAAATTTATTTCAGAACAAGTTCCATATGTTGTTAGTAACATCAATTCTTATTCTATATTAGTAATTAAGAAATATTAACAAATTATGCAATATATTATTTTATTCCTATGGCTACTGCTACCCAATGTCGCACCATGGGGCAGTCAGGCCGTTCAGCAACCATGTTCAGAATGCTGTTGTGGCTGCCACGGATGCGTTGAAGCAGTGACGCTGCTTTCTTCCGCATGTGCGCCGGGAACCCGTCCGTGCGGGCCGCGGCGAACATCGCTGACGCGCTGCAGTGCCGTGGCAGCCCCAACAGCATTCTAAAGGCATTGTTATATTGTACGCGCAGGGCGTTATAGGCTTGCTTCGTGTACTTCACCCAGAGACCGCTCGAGTAAAAGGATGTACAATACGCCTTAAATAGCGTTATTTTAACGCTAACAGAGCATCGAGCAAATCTCCGAGCCAGTACATTGCTTCTCACCGCTAACGCCCTGCGCTCCCTCTCGATATCTTCAGTGTCATTAAGATCCTCGTTGACCACGTGCCCCAGATACGTGCACCTGCTAACGACCTTGAGCGCAGTACCCGCGAGCACTACGGGGGGCACGTAATAGGGCTTTACTTTACCGGCATTGAATACGAGCAGCTCGCTCTTCTTGCTATTGTATTTTAGCCCATGCTCGGCCGCATACCGCTCACACGTTGCCAGAAGCATTCGAATCGATCTGATCGAGGGACCCAGCAGCACCATGTCATCGGCGTAACTAATGTTGTTGACACATACACCGTCAACATGGCATCCGACATGCATGCTGCTGAGTTCCTCGATCAACCGATTTATGTAGTAATTAAACAAGACTGGCGACGTCAGCCCCCCCTGTCTCACGCCACATTGTAACGTGTATTCACTTGATAAAGAATCGGCCCATCTCACCTGATTAAGCTGGTTTTGGTACCAATATTCAAAAAGCGACACACACTCGCGCGGTAGGCTCGTGTTCCTTAACTTGTCCCAGAGTACGTCATAGGAGACGAGATCAAAAGCTTTAGACAAGTCAAGGAAGCACGCATACACCGGTGTTTTTCTACTTGTGTAGAACTCGACGGTTTGCTTAAGGCTAAGAATTGCACTTTCTGTAGACAGCCCGGAACGAAACCCGAACTGTGCGTCGTGCAAATGCAGATGTTTATTTAAAAGAGTGTTTAGCAAACCGTCAAGCACCTTTGCCGTTGTGGTCGCGAGCGAGATGGGCCGATAATTGGTCAAGTCCGACACATCACCAGTCCTGTTCTTAATAACTGGTACGACCACAGTCCTCATTAAAGATTCCGGCAAGTAAGAGTGCCCAAGGCACAGCGCAAACAACATTGCCAGAACTCTCGGGAGATGCACACCAGCGTGCTTGAAATGTTCAATGTTGAGGCCGTCATGTCCGGGAGACTTCCCACGCTGCATGCTCTTAATAACCGCATCTATTTGTTTTGCGGAGAATCTAACACTGCGTTCCTTCCACACGTCGGCCTCAACATCGCACACCGCCGCGGGCCGCGGACCGAGCATTGACTGTACAGAAAAATGATCTTTGAAGCTATTTGCGATACTGGTGCGGTCAGAAAACCCACCAACGCTCACAGGTACACTTGGTTTTGTATTAAGGCTCTTAGTGATTTTCCAAAAAGTTTTGAAATTTTTAGACGAGTGATTTGAGGCCAAAGTGTCCATTTTTAGTTGTTCTTGCTTGTTCTGACAATACTTTAGACAACTCTTGAAAACCTTTCGACTAGCATACATGTCTTCATAAACAGGCCCATGTGTAGGTTTGCCTGCCCGCACCCAATCCAGAAACTTCAATCGCGCACACCTGTGAGCGGGTGCAACGTGCTCGTTCCAACCTGCCAGGTATCCACCCTTTCTAGGACAAGATTTACTAACAAAGGTCTCTATAGCCGCATCTATCATCGCGCTTGTAATATTATTGTACAGTTCGTCTATAACGGCCTTATGCTTAGGGTTATTGCACATGCCGTCAGCACAATGCCTCAATTCTAACGGAAAATCCACCAGTTTAAGTTTCTTATGACATAGGGCATGGTAGGAGTGTATCTGCTCGGTGGTTCTGTCACCCCATAGCACCCCGCTATTTTTTTTACGGTCCAGAGCAGGTTGGCACTTAGCACGAACTACACTTAAATCACACTCAATGACTAAGGGAAAGTGATCCGACCAATACACGTCCTGCTTCACCCACACGTCACGGATAGTGTCCTTGGCAGACTCAGAAACTATACAGTGGTCGAGCCACCTTCCACAGCCGTGAGCTTCACTCGTAATGACATTTGGAAATTATTTAACTTAGCTCCTGACATATTAGAAACAATAAACTCATTTAATTCGACACATCCAAACACCTTACTGATTAACTCAGACAAAAAACAAATAATACATTACGAGACAATGACAGAGACTCAAAGACTGATCTCAGATTCTGTTATAAACCAATTTCGTAACATTTTTACCGAAATACAACCTTTGGGTAAAACTCATTCATGTTGTTCTCATCAGTTGAGCATTTTATTGACACTGGAGATCATCCCCCAATTAAACAACGTTGTTATCGCCTTTCTCCTGAGAAACAAAAAGCATTATGTACAGAAGTAGATAACATGTTAAAACTAAACGTTATCGAACTCTGTGCCAGCCCTTGGTTGAACCAAAAAAAGACGGAACCTGGCGTTTCTGTATAGATAGCCGTAAACTCAATTCTATTACTAAAAAAGACGCGTATAAATGACATTATTGACAAACTTAAAAATGCTAAAATTCTCTCATCCATTGATATTGCAAAAGTTTTTTGGAAAGTTCCCCTTCAAAGTCAAAAGTCAAAGTTCTTTATTCTTCAATTTAGGCATAATATAATGCACCTATGAATGTCAAAAGGCATTACCACCGGTTCGAAAAATAAAACCTTTGCCCCGAGAAGAACCGGCGTAAGAAACTCGGCAAGGTATATTTTTTTCAACACAAAGGTTTACATCATTACATAATAATTATAGATAGTTTACAATATCACGGTATTTTTGTACAGTAGGTGTATCTTGAAGACCGTCCAAAGACTGCATTCTATGTACTAGGACGCGGTATGTTTCAGTTTAAGGTTATGCCATTCGGCTTAACTAATGCTCCAGCTACCCAACAACGATTCATGGACTACCTCTTTGTCCCTGAAAACCTTGATAACTCAGTATTTTCCTACTTAGACGATATAATCGTTATAAGCAGTACTTTCGAAGAACACATCTCTCTTAACAAAGTCTTACAAAAATTAAAAGACGCAAATATGTCAGTAAATTTCCCAAACAAGGCCTTCAAACAGACCCTGAAAAAGTCAAAGCTATTTTGGACATACCTTCCCCAACTTCCCCACGTGAAGTTTAGAAATTCTTAGGAACAGCTAGTTGATATCGTCGTTTTATTCCAATTTTCAGCTCAATAGTAGCTTCTCTGAACAAGCTTACTTCCACTTCAAAGAAATCACCTCCTTTCAAATGGAACTCTGAAGCTAATAATGCTTTCATCTTTATTAAAGAAGATTTAGTCTCCACTCCAATTCTAGCTTGTCCTGACTACTCCAAACCTTTTGTTGTCCATTGTGACGCGTCCGGATACAGAATCGGCAGTATGCTGACACAGGAGCTAGATGGTGTTGAAAGACCCATAGCTTATATGAGTAAATCTCTAACCAATACTCAAGGAAACTATTCAATTACAGAGAGAGAACTCTTAAGCGTTATCTTATCACTTGAACATTAATGGCGTTGTTACCTAGACAATGGTCAAAAGTTCACCATGTATACTGATCACTCAGCTCTTCAGTGGTTTCTTCACCTCGATAATCCAACTGGACGTTTAGCCAGATGGAGTATTCGCTTATCAGCTTTTAACTTTGAAATAAAACATAAACGTGGTAAAGACCATTTGATTCCTGACACCCTATCAAGATCCGTTCCCATAAGTTCCCATATAACTTATTCATGTTATTTAAAGTTATTTTGGGGATGATTTGTTTCGAAGTTGATATCAATACTCTTTAGTGCTTTTGATTTACATTACATGTTATTTTGACACATGTTTAAAAACTCAATCCGATTTTATTCAAAAAAAGGTTGCACTCACATAAAAGCTTGGTGCATGGGAATACTCAAACGGCTGAGTATAAAGATTCCAAATTTGGTACATAGGTTCCTTACGAGGTCTAGGGGTGCAGTAAGAAAGGATTTCCCGAAATTTGACCCCCAACTGGAAGAAGTAGGAGGAGTAGCGGTATACTAATTCTACGCGTACGAAGTCGCGGTCGAACAGAAACATTTGACAATCTGTGGTAGTACTGAATATTTTAAACTGAAGTAATTTATGTTTATATCCTTATACGAGGGGCACACTAAAATGATCGGGAATAGTATATTTCGGATTCAGTTACAATAAAAGCTTTTTTACAATTTGAATTCTGGCCTCTTAGAATATTAATTACATTTAAACTATGATAAAAAGAAGTTAAAAAAAAACCATGTTGGTTTAAAGTTGACACGTCGTTAACAGAACAGAATACTCTGCAACGCTTCAACGGAGGGAAGTCAAATGCCGTTTATAATATCGTCTCAGGTGACGAATCATGGATTTATTCATACGAACCTGAAAGAAAACATCAGTCAGCGGTTTGGGTCTTCGAAGACGAGGTCAAACCAACGAAAGTGGTTCGCTCCCGCAGCGTGTCAAAGAAAATGGTATCTACGTTTGTGTCGAAAAAGGAAGCATGTTGCTACAATACCTTTACAGGAACGCAGAACGGTTACCGCTGATTGTTATATCAAGCTTTGTTTGCCAGAAATTATAGCCGAACTCAAAAAATAACCCGAAACGTCGCATCATTTTAAATCACGATAATGCGAGCTCCCATACGGCTCGGAAGACATGATTTTTTTTGAAGCAGGAAAACGTTGAGCTTTTGACACGACGACCCTATCTGAGTCGTCTGTCCTTCTCACAAATATAAGTTGGATGATGTAGAAGTGTTTAGATAGTGTAGATGAGTGGTGTAACGACGACTTTAGTTTGTCTGAGACAAGAGGTTTCACCTTGCAACACTAAGCTTGTGTAGCCGACCTTAAAAATCACGATAGTTAGATAGGAGCCGTTTGTCCCTTTCTCTGGATTTTAGGAATTTGTGAAACTAGCTTAAAGTTCGACACGACCTTACCAGGGTAGGTTGTCCTTTTCTTTAGGCGTAGCTTTAAGTTCAACACGACTTTCTCAGAGTAGTTTGTCCTTTTCTTTAGGCGTAGTAAAAAGGTTCTTAGCTAATTCAAGGAGGTAGATGGTAAGAGGATTAAACTAGAACAATAAATAATTTTAAATATAGCGGCAAGGGATTTGATACGAAAACACGTAGGAAAAACAGGATGACCACATACCTGAACGTCCATGTCGCTCGAACGACCATAATACTAAAAAGGCCACGTGCCTTGAATGACCACATCCCTGAACGTTCATTTCGCTTGAACGACCACTTTTACAACTGTCGATGCTTTATAAAAATTAAAATGTTAGTTTCCATATTCTGCTACGACACTTTGCTTTGGGTTTAAAACCAATAAATTTCATAATACCGTAGTCACTAATAACCCTAATTTTCAAATTACCATGGGCTCATAACATCTAAATGTCAAATTGTCTCATTCTTAAAATGAACGAAATTATCATTATGACTTTTACCTAAAACGTCGTATTCTCTAAATACCTAAAGATTGAAATGTACAATTCCTTCAAATGAAAAACCAAAATATTAAAATGACACAAAACCAAAATACCTTATAGCAAAATACCTAATTTTATTTTCACGAGCGGTACTTACTTTGTAGAGTTATCCAACGAAAGCTGAACCACGAAAAAGGCGCCAATTTCAAAAAATCATGACAGGACTACAAGGTTAATGACACTGATAATGGCAATTATTCAGTCATACCATTTATCAAAAGAATTCTAGAAATATAAATAATGGATATTTGTAGCAAGAGGCGTAGAGGACTCCCCAGATTATGTGGAGGATTCTCAGTCTCAAAGCATTCTAGTAGCTCCAGTTCACAAAAAAGTAAACAACAAGCATCACCATTATATGAACCTGAAGAAACAGCACCAGAAATAGAAGTAATTTGTGCTGACTGCGTCGAAGATACCGAAGATAAGAGAAATGAATATTTCGGGTTGTTAATTTCCGAGGAGTTAAAACATGTCCCGTCCTGCATGAGGACCACCGTTTACCGGCACACCTTAAAAATCATCGATGCTTTTAAAAATAAACATACAAAGTTAGATGAGGTTAAAGTGGTTTATCCACCATATCTACTCGTAACTGACCGTTAGTAACTCTAGTAGGTACATACCATTTTACCTTTTTATCAATATTCCCAGATCTCAAAACATACCAATACCAACCAAACCAAACAGACTCTATACATTTTATTATTCACTAGATTACACTACCTCCTTGAAACAACACTTTGATTGGCCACTTATAAATTATGTATTACCTATTTTGTCATCTACTTACTTTATCGTTGTCATTGTCTAGGTGACATTGCCTATTATTAAGCTACAAATAAAATACTAATTATTATCGGTTCTAATGTAACCTTTAAATATGGCAGATGAAGATTTGGATTATGCTACGAGCCGTATAAAGGTAAATCCATACCAATATATAAGGGTTATAAATATAATTTACGTACTAAAAAGAATAAAAATGGCACAACTCTATGGAGAGGTACTGACCGAAACAATTGTTATGCATCTATTTCAATTGATGGGACGGGGAGAAAAGTGTTACGGGAATATAAAAAACATCAGTGTAAACCAGACTTCATTCTTCATTCTCAGAGGGATATTGACTTGATGCTAGATGAATGTAAAAAAGAAGTTTGTTCAAATTTGGCCTACGTTCAGCAAATTTACAAGAGTCATGTAGTAAAATTAGTGCAGTCAAGGGGTATACAACTTTCGAGGCACATTCCAGTATTTTCTTCAGTGAAAAATGGGTTGTATGCTGCAAGAAAAGGGTTTTTAAAGGTAACAAGACTGACTTTTAAGAAACTAGAAGATGTGCATATAAACGGCACATTAACAGAAGATTTCTTGGTGTGTGTAGACGTTCGCGAAGACAAAATACTAATATTTGCTACAAAAGGCTCCTACTATGCTGATGGTACTTTTCATGCTGCACCACATCCATTCTGTCAACTCTTCGTTCTCCGCTTGGATAACAAATCTACTACAATAAATATGGTTCCTGTGGTATATGAGTTATTACCTAATAAGGAAAGCAAAACGTATTATCGTTTTTTCCCTTAGCTAAAAGAAATGCTCAGTGTCAATATAGTCAAGTTAAAGTGTGATTATGAGTTAGCAATTCTAAACAGTGTCGGCAAGGTATTTCCAAAAGCTATTAGAACCGGATGCCAATTTCATTTTAGTAAGGCAGTTAAGATGTCGAGAACTTTAAAGTTGAATGAAACAAGTTTTGGCCGAATACTAAAAAGAAAAGCTGCTATTCTACCGTAACTTAAGGCAAATAGAATTAAACCAGCTTGGTTGTCAATTATTCAGGCTGCTCCACAAACATCAGAAGTTTTAAGATAAAAAAAAATTTTTGAAACGCAGTGTTTTCAAAAAGTGACAGCTCACATAATATGCTGTTCCGAAGATAAATTTAGAACGAATAATATTCTTGAAGGGTGGCATCACCGCCTAAATACGTTACTGCCCAAAACTCCCGACATATTCCTTTTCTTAAATGTTAATCTTTTCCTAAAATGTAAATGTGTAATCCGACAGGAAGCAAGCAACAGTGATTATAAAATAATGAGGAATATTTTTTCATCGCATAAAAGTAAATAGAAATAAACAAACAATGGAATTTGATAAAAAACATAATAAGCTTCTGGATAAAATACGCAACTCGGACATTACAGCGAATGAATTTTTGAACAAAATCATTTATAAAAGGTTGTTAATGAAGGACAAGAAGAATTACAAAACATAAATAATCTTGATTAGGAACATTTTGAAACTCCTTAAAGTACTGAATTTTGTTCACGTAGTTTAAGTATTAAAGATTGGGTTGTAGGTATGTGTTTTGACTGGCTATATTATTATGTTTGTGTTTTAATATTTTTGTTTCTCCAATAACACCATAATAATTTGTGTACGTTTGTGATTCTTCTTTATCTTTTATAAATGTGTAATAATGAAAATGAATACGAGTATAATATGATAACAGTTTGTGTTTAGGGAGACCGTTTTTTTGCATTTAGTTTACAGTTTGTTGTTTTATCTTTCAATAAACACATCACTATAACCTATGTATATTTGTTTCATTAATGTAGAAACGGATTGGTATAATAAAAAGGGTTTCATATTACTAAAGAAATAAAAGGCACCCTTATAAGCATATGTCACTAAAGCGGGCATGACCTATTCCTTTTCCAATTTTTTATTACACCTGGCCCTATGGTATTGAGAAAGCAAGCTTTCGAGGAAATATACGATCAAGGAAAGGGCCTAATAGCAAAATGTACAAAAAAAAGAAGTGGGCGAACAAGGAAATGTACGAAAAGAGAAGTGGACGAACAAGGAAATGTACGAAAAGAGAAGTGGACGAACTGGGAAATGTACGAACTGGGAAATGTACGAAAACAGAAGTGGACGAACTGGGAAATGTACGAAAAGAGAAGTGGTCAGTCAAGGATGTGGGCGAACTAGGAATTAGGACGGTGGCCAATAGAGGAAGTGGCCGTAAGTGACCGAATCCTCTTGTACAGGCATCGGCCCAACCACTTGGTCTGCCAATTGCTCAGTTGAAGATTTACTGAAAACAATTAAATTGTTAGACGAACCAGGCACTGAATTTTGGTCAAGCAAGGTGTGGTACATTTGTTTACACAATTTACAAACGAAGTACTGTTAACAGGTGGCTACAGAATGACCAGCAGACAGACAAAGTGAGCACAATTTAATTTGTCTGCATTTTTTCCTCAACTGAGCTTTTAATATTTTTACTACTTTCTTTATTTGTAGTGCCATTTGACACCGACCGAGTAGCAGGCTTTTGGAGCTCCGAAATCATTTCCAGTGATTGGCAGCGCTGTAGAATATGTTGTAAGAAGTTATCGAGTGACCGGAACTCTTTTGACTTCCGGTTTAGTTCGAAATGCCTTAAAGAGCTATAATCAAGATTTGAACTGAATATATGGACTAGTAGCATATCAGCATGATTAGGTTCCTGCAAGGACAACTACGAATTTTAATGCTGTTTAAAGTCATTCAGAAAATCCTTTAACCCAACATGCGTGACACGTCCTTTTAAAAATCTCCTTTTATTTATCAGAGAATTTAGTTCAAGGCTCATACTTGCTCTTTCATGCTTCTTTGTTTCAGCCATTGTGATATGCACCATTAATGGTTGCAAACGAAACCGCGGATTGTTTTTGGTCTCATTTGCACCATTGAGATGACAGTATAGGTACTATCAAAGCTGTTGTATACTTAGATATTTCCTCTTTGCTTGTTCTAATAAGTATTATTTAAGTGTTGACATTGACAAGGTAACTATTTTGTTTTAATTCTGTCATTTTATGTCAATAATTGTATAATTGGAGCTTAGAGTATAGAACAAATTACAAGGAGCGAAACTAATTTAACTTTTGTTGCACAAAGTCGAGTAAGACTTTTATTGTTCGAAGGGTATCAATACCATATACACACACACAGTACAAAAATTTAAATAGCATATGGAGCCTTCCGGGCTGTTTGGAACTAATCTCGAAATACACTATACCTTAATACAACCTCAGATCTAAAAGACCTTTTGTCATAAGGGATGAAACCCGAATGGACTTACTACCAAAAAGAGCGGTTCTCAATATTTACTATTGTCAATAAGACCCAATTTCAAATGGACCCGGTCTCATTTAACCTTATTCCCAAAAAGTCTGATTCCCGAAATACACTAAAATATATATACATGGTTAGGATCGCGGGGAGCCGCTGGATGCAAGCGACTCAAGACCGTGACTTGTGGCGCTCTTTGGGGGAGGCCTTTGTCCAGCAGTGGACGCCCCCGGGCTGATGATGATGATGATGATGATATATACATGGAAATATCAAAACACACGATTCTCATAATGACTAATTTTCGAATCGTCCTCATCCCAAAATACACGGTTTGATTTGGCAGTTTTTAGTTTTTAACCCCCGACGCCACGCAAAAAGAGGTGTGTTAAAAGTTTGACGTGTGTATCTGTGTGTCTGTGTATCTGTGTATATTTGTCAGACACCGTACTTAGCTTCCAAACGGATGGACCGATTTTTAATGTTTTTTTTTTATAATTTGAAAGCAGTTTTCCTGGTGGTGGTTCTTATCTAGGTTTAATTACTTGGAGGTCCCCGATCGCTGCATCGCATGCTGCGATGCAATGACGCCGATACGTTCATATTATTGTTTTCTTTTTACAGGTTTTTCGTGGCGGGGTATTTTGAATTTTTAACAATAATCTAATTTAATGTTTTTTTTTAAATATATTATTTACTGGTTTGGGTAGGTATATAGCTGATCATCAAGAGACCCTTATAAACTCAACTGTAATAGTTGTATAGTAAATACTATTAAAATATAAGATTAAATTTAAAGATATTTCTATTTAAAGAAAAAAGCAACTAAAATCAAATCGGATCATCCGTTTGAGAGCTACGATGCCACAGAAAGATACACAGATACACGCGTTAAACTAATAACACCCCTCGTTTTTATGTCGAGAGTTTATAAATTTTCACACAAGGTTTAAGTTGCTTGTTGCTGTTAGCACCAAGTTAATTCGTAACGAGTGTCGGATAATGGATTAAGAAAGGCAAACTTATATGATTACAATTATAAAAAATCTGATGAACTACACTTTACAGAGCGGCATAGAATATGCGGATATTCTTTTGCGGAAACAAAATGGTAATAGTGAACACAAACTAAAATAAAAACTTTAAGAACTTAACTAAGCAATACCGATGCTATCATAATACTGGCCACTTAAAATGAAGTGATAAAAAAAAGATAAAAGAAATTTATTCAGTAAGTAGTGCCAATACAAATATAAAAGGAATCGATGTCATCCTTCATTCTTTCTAGAGCTTCGCAATGGCCAATGGTAAAAGCAGTGAGATATGTTTTATAGAAAACCAAAAAGGAATTAGGTGAAAAACTTAAGTGAATCACCAGTTGCATGTAGTTGTAACACATCTGTATAGACCATTTGACATTCTATATTAGAAATTTGACGTAAATTCCATATTATTTTTGCGCACAACTACATGCTACAGGTGGTTTACTTAAGTTTTTCACCTATACTCGGCTCTGATTTATGATGGACATAAGTACAATTTTTGTCACAAGAACAAGAGTGGTGCAAATAATTGGAAATGTGTGATTCGCACTTCAGGTTGCTTCGCATCTGCGACTTTAAACGAGAGTAAGGACACCGTTCTAATATGAGTGCACAGTTGCACACATGCAAGCGGCAATATGAACAAAATTTACGAGACGTTGCCGTTTACTCTTTTAAAAAGGAGGTTTGCGAGTAGATGACGCCAGTGAAGAAGATTTACGAACAGATAGCAACAGAAATGCATGAAGCCGATTCTAGTATTAGTACGAGTTCGTATGACGAAATTAAAAGTTCCTTATACAGGGCCAGGCATAAGCTTTTGAATAAAAAAACTACAGAATTCACTAGGTTGGAACATGTTAAGTTACCAAACATATTGAAACATGATTTCCTGGTAGTAGAAGACGGAGAATCGGAGAATATTTTCAAAGCTCATATTAAAAAAATTGCAGACAAAAACATACAATACTTCGGTGATGAGACGTTTAAAAGGGTGCCAAACCCTTTTTCCAACTATACACCGTCAATGTAGACTTAGGCACTAATAGCACCACCACGAATGTTTTACCCATACTTTTTGCATTATTGCCAAACGAAACCGAAAATACGTTTCGCAGATTTTTTATGTTACTGCATGATACAATTGGCATAAATATGGAAAAGTTTAAGTGCGATTTAAAGTTCGCACAATTAAATGCATGTGAAACTATTTTCCCAAACTGTGAGATCAGGGGCTTTTACCCCTTCAATCGTGGGGTTTGGAAGAAAGGAAAAGGTTTGAAAATTGATGCTACTATGAAGGGCCGTAAAATAGTTCAAATGTGTGCTGTTTTACCACTGTTACCAGAGTTTGAAATTAACGATTTTTGGGTAACATTACTCAGTCCCATCACAAGAGAAATGATGTTTTTCGAGGTGTATATAGAGAAACAGTGGATAAAGTTTGTAGCTCACAGAAAAGGTTGCAGTGAAGAAAAACACCGTAGCAATAATCCAGTAGAGGGTTGGCATTAAAAGACTTAATGTACGCATACCTCGTGACCCAACCTTAATAATATTTTTATATAAATTAAGAAAAGAAGACTAATACCAGGATACTCGCATATCCAAGTCTTTGTTTAGTCTAGCAAATCGACGCCGATGTGATATCATCTTCAATAACAAGTACCGAAAACAATTGATCGACTTGAGCCTGGGACTTGTGACTGCCAGATCTTTTTTAAATCAGCTTAATCAAATATCATCAGCTTAAAAAAACAGATAAATTGTAATTGAAGTTCACTTAAAACAAGGATACTTTCTTTAATTTAAGTTTTAACAAGAACATTTTAGTTATTTTTTGTGCAAGAAGAAGAAAGTTTAATTTATGAATAACGAAATAATTAAAAAGTAAAGTTAATGTTATATTTCTTACATAAAGGTATGTTTAAAAATAATAAGACTCAAAGAGGTTTTTTAATTATTTGTTCGACGTATTAAATTTGTACATTAAACAAACAAGCCTTTTTTTTAAAGTAAAATATGCCTAATAGAATCCGTGTGTAAACCAGAACTTCCAAGTTCTGAACAAAAAAAGGCTATTGAGAGGCAAAACTCATTAAGATTATTTTTTTGCTACCTGAAACTTAACCTTTATTACCTTTTAGATAGTGTTAAAATTTGACTGCATCAAAGATGTTCTAAATGATTAGGTCTCTCCAAGAGAGTATAAATAACGGAATTTAGTGTGTTTTGACACTATGACGTTTTGGGAATCAGTTTTTATGATAATCGTGTACATTCATAAAACAATTAAGTGTATTATGGGAATTAGTCTTTTTGAAAAAAAGTTAAGAAAAAAGGTCTTTTATGTCTTAAGTAGGTCATAATAAGTTTGGTGTATTTCGAGATTAGTTCTAAACAGCCCGGAAGGATGTGGAGGTGTAGATATTAAAAAAAAAACTAAATGTACGGGAACGATAACCATTACGGAGGTAAGTACGTAGCATTTATGATTGGTTTAAAAGGCAAAGAAAATATATGTTGACTAGTGGGTGAAATCAGTGGGTGCAGCACGGGTCGCGGAGTTTTTTATTGTCTCACAAGCTTAATTTTACCAAAATTATGTAAGTATAGACATTAAATTCTTTAGGATGATTCGAAGGTTGTGAAAAATTGTGAGCATTCCAATAACTGTACGCCTGATGAAAACAAAAATGCCGTTTGCCATTTAATAAGTTCGAGCATAAATACAGCGACAACTTCAGGAGAAACAGTACCTGCCATTTATAAGAAGACTGTGGCTAATTTAAAAGAAATGGGGCTAAACCTAATTGAAACACTACCACGGTACGAAAGTTATAAATCGGTTGCTTATACATGGATATATAAAAACAGGGAGTTAAGAAGACGGCTTACAGTGTCGGAACTGAAGTCTAAATTGGTAGAATCATGAAGATTTCCTTTTAGCTGACTATCATCATGAACGCGAACGTATTTTAATTTTTGCTTCGAAAAAAGCTAGAGAAATGATTAAAAACAGTTAAATATTCTTTTGCGACGGTACATTCAAAAAGTGTCCTAAGCCATTCAAACAGTTGTATGTGATCTTTAGCGACCTAAAAAGCACCGCAAAATAAACATTAAATACCACCTACAAATTATATTTAGTAAATTAAGCAAACCAGTCTATGCTTCTTTCAAGCTGTCGAAAATTATAAATCGCAATGCTGCACTAATAGCCTATCATTGGCCCGTAGCTACAGTACTACTAGTAATTTCAACAGCATAACAACCGCACTAGCCAGACACGGGGCAAACCCGACCATGGTCAAGTGGATAGGTAATATGCTCAGTAAAAGGGTCATCAGACTCAATGCAAACAACAACCAACTAGCACTGGTGGCAAAGGGCTGTCCTCAGGGCGGCGTTCTCTCCCCGTTACTATGGAACATAGTTGTAAACGAGCTGATCGCCGAACTGAACGATAGTTACTACTACGCGGTAGGCTACGCGGACGACATAGCGATACTTACAAGTGGCAGTGTCACCAGCACGGTATGTGACGTCACCCACTCAGCCCTAGGTATCGTGGAACGCTGGTGCACAAGCAACAAACTATCTGTCAACCCGAAGAAAACGGAGATGGTACTGTTCACAAACAAACGCAACCTGGGCAACTATAAACTCCCCAAGTTGTTTGGAACAGAACTCCAGCTATCAAATGAGGTAAAGTATCTAGGAGTCATACTTGATAGCAAATTGAACTGGAGCAATCACCTAAACAGCAAGATAGACAAAGCAACAATCGCTTTCTGGCAGTGTCGAAGGATGGTAGGTAAGACCTGGGGACTGCACCCCAAGATCATCCTATGGCTCTACACGTCAGTGATACGACCAATCATAGCCTATGGTGCGGTAGTCTGGTGGCCACGCACTAGACTGTCCACTGTGGAAGCTAAACTACAGCGACTCCAGAGACTAGCCGGTATGGCAGCCACCGGATGCATGCGGACTACACCCACAGCATCCCTGGAAGCCCTACTCGACCTCCCGCCACTGCATCTCTTCATCCAGCAGGAGGCGGCGGCGACAGCGGCACGTCTTAGAAATTTGCACCTGTGGAAACCCGCCCGGGTACCGCACACCGAAATACTCTACGAAGCGGTTAACGAGGAGCCGCTCATGGAGGCAGCGACCGACAGTATACCAAAACAGTTTATCTTCGACAAAAGGTACAAAATACAACTGCACGAGGATCCGTGGGAAGGTCTCAATCCCAGGGAAGTAAGGATCTTCA
The DNA here is from genome assembly GCA_923062465.1 of Acleris sparsana. NCBI lineage: Eukaryota > Metazoa > Arthropoda > Insecta > Lepidoptera > Tortricidae > Acleris > Acleris sparsana. The sequence goes on along the minus strand of OV281285.1, from coordinate 42,539,402 downwards.
CAGACGGATCCAAGACTAAGTCGGGATCCGGAGCAGGTACCTTTTCGGAAGATCTAAACATACACATCTCAACGCCACTAGGAGCCCATAGCACAGTCTTCCAGACGGAATGCGTGGGCATCATTATGGCTACAGAAGCGATCGAGCAAAGGAAAGTAAAAGATCTCCCCATCCGGATACTCTCCGACAGCCGATCAGTTCTCCAAGCCCTACAGAGCTATACAACAACGTCAGGGCTAATATACGAATGTCACAACGCCCTTTCCAAGGTATGTAACATTAACCCCATCACCCTACAGTGGATAAAGGGACATAGCAACTCACGCGGTAACGACGCAGCCGACATACTCGCGAGAAGGGGCTCAGAAATGGAAATGATAGGTCCCGAACCATTTTTGCCCCTTCCGACCAGCTGGCTGCGAAATAAACTGCGCCGAATCACCAAGGTAAAGCACCAGCATTATTGGAGCAACCTAAACACCTGCAGGCAAAGCAAGGAAGCCCTTCCGACAATCAATCCCGGATTGTCGCGTAAGTTACGACTGCTCAAAAGGGCCCAACTCCGACTGCTAACTGGAGCCATAACCGGCCATGCCTTATTTAACAAACACTTGTTCAACTTAGGTGTTACAGACAGCCCCCTGTGCAGAGCATGCATGGCGGCGGAGGAAACCGCAGCCCACGTCATCATGGAATGCCCGGGGGTGGCAACATACCGGGCACGTCATCTCGGAACACCGAGATCGCTACCAGACGCCGTCGGCAACGTCAAGGGTCTGCTAGGCTTTCTGGTAGAACTGGGTTGGCAGGAGTAACACCACCAACCCCTCACGCAAAATAGGCGCAGTTTTTAAGTCGTCGAGTTGCGGAAAAGAGCCCGCCATAACCTATAACCTATAACCTATATATACAGTACTACGGTGCGGTGTGATCTTTTGGGACAACTACTCATAAAGGGCTGGGTGTTAAGGCACAAAAAAGGTGCGTAGTGCGTAGAGCTATGTTGTGTGATTTAACCGTAAGGACTAGTTGTGTACCCTCAAGATTTTGACAGTTCCCTCAATGTATATTTTAGAAGTACAATATTTTAATCTAATGAATAGAAATAGTTAGACAGCACTTATGAAAAAAGCATATTGGGAAAGGCGCCAATAATATTTAAAAAATGTAGTATTAGAGCCTTGCAATTTGCATTTAGAAGGACATTAAAATGATTCTTAACTAAAAATGTTTTTATACGATTGACGAGTTTACGTGTGATAATTAAATTTAGTGTAGGTATTATGATCATTTATTTGAAATGTATTTGCTTTAATTATTAACTAACACCGTACGAGTAACTTGTGCAGGAATGCAATATTTGTATGCTCCATCAGGCAAAACATGGATGAATCTTACTTCATACTTACTTACTGTAAAATCTATTATGTACCTGTGATAAACATATAAATATAAATATATATATATATATATACATATGTTTCCTTCCTAGTAGAAAATCTTTAATTTGTGTTTCATAAAGAAATATTAAAAGAAGACAAAACTGTAATTTAATTACTTTTCGGGTTTTACCTATACACATCTAATTGACACAACAGAATAATAGAATAATGACGTTGTCATGATCTTTCACCCAAAGAGAATATGGCATCCTTAAACAGATTTATTGCCTATTTGAAGAGGTTTGATATCATATGATATATCACCTTCATAATATCATATGGATATATACAAGACTAATTTCGGCTTCGTAGAGCGTTATCTCTGTCGCACACTAGTTTTATGATGTTTTCTAAACGTGATTCAGATGTGATAGATTGCGATCGTTTCCAGTCCCAAATAGCTATATATATTGAGTAGTTAAAACCCCAAATTAAAAATCACTTAAAGTTGTACTATGGCATCTACGAGGCCAATAACGCGAAATTATCTATAATGTTTATAAATATTTGTGTTTCTTCAGCCGTCGGATAAATATTATTTTCAGTTGCATTGGTACCTAATTGTCAAACATAAGAACCTCCTCTTTTTTGGAAGTCGGTTAAAGAAGTATTTACCGACATATGCATCAAAAAAGGATACGCTGTATCGACGACGGAGATCATTTTTAAATGTTGCAACAACGGAAACCAAAGATTTGAATAAAGTAAAAGTACCGGAAATATTGGGTCATGATTTTTTAGTGTGCGATGATGGAGAAAAAAACAATAAAATACTAGCGTTTTCTTCACAAGCAAGCCTAAAAGTTATGAGACAGCGAAAAGGCATAGAATTTTTCGGAGACGGTACATTTAAAAGGGTACCAAAACCTTTTGTACAATTGTTTTCCATATTTATGGATGTTGGTAGTAGTGAAGAGGAAACAAATGTTGTGCCGGTTATCTACGCTCTGCTCCCGAATAAAAGTAAAGAAACCTATGGAAGACTCTTCAATATAATTAAATCCAAGCTGATGGTTGATATACACTGTTACAAATGTGATTACGAAGTGGCACAGTTTTTTTTTATATAGCCTCTTTATTCCTCAATAAAACAATAAATACAGTATTATTTCACAATATCATTAAATTACATTTCATTTTCATACATGATTATAATTAAGTACATATTTTATCATTTCATTTTTTTAAATTTCATTTATTTTTTCATGCATTAATATTTCGCATTATTTGAACATTATTAACAAGTGTAACACGAGAAAACCGAATAATTTTAACAGTGTGTTCCTAAGGCCGTAAGAAACAAAAAAGATTATATGAACCCAGGTCGAAATATGATTTTAATTTTTGTTATGTTTTCATACATAATAAATTAATTATTTTTCCTACACCAGTAAATCAACACCTTAGGATAAGCTGGCAACGTTTCTTATTGTTATCTCTTTTCATTAGAAGAGGAAGACATACTCATAGAGCAATTTCAACAAATCGTTTCAAAGCAGGATTTACGTACAAATGCAAACGAAACTTCTTACTACGTTTGCAATTGTTATCTCTTTCCATTAGAAGAGTTAAGTAACACTTGGAGTCAGGCATTATTGTTTAAAAAATTATGAAATGAACAAGTGGCCATGGCCTACAAGCAGTAAGCCAGTAAAAGTAAGCAAAATATTACTGAGACTAAATAAATTAAATGGATTTTTTTAAAGCAAAGTCTACAAAAAGTAGCCCAGAAACAGTAAAGTTATTTTGAACTGACATGGGTACATCAAACTGAAAACTACTGGCCACTTCATTCCGCAATCATAATGACATTAATGACTTACATTGCGTCATTGACATTGTTGTTATTGATATAAGATTTGTACGACGTACATTTTGATTTTCACAACGTAACTTTTATTATCTTGAACTGGTATTTATTATCTTGTCAGCCTTATCTAGTTGTTAAACTAGGCATAAGACGTTACAAAGTGTCTTCAGAAATAATGAATGTTAAATTGAAGGATTGACTTATGGAACGGAGACGTGGTCCCTCACAGTGAGCCTTTTAAATAAGCTCAGAGTTACTCAGCGTGCTATGGAGAGAGCTGCTCGGAGTTTCTCTACGGGATAGAATCAGAATTGAAGAAATCCGTAGAAGAACCAAAGTCACCGACATAGTTCTCAGAGTCTGCAAGCTGAAGTGGCAATGGGCTGGACACATTGCTCGTAGAACTGATGGCCGGTGGGGTGTTAAGGTTCTCGAGTGCAGACCACGGACCGGGAGACGCGGTGTCGGTCGGCCCGCTACTAGATGGACCGACGACCTGTTGAAAGTCGCCGGACACCGGTAGATGCAGAAGGCGTGTGACCGTTCGTGGTGGAAGTCTTTGGGGGAGACCTACGTCCAGCAGAGGACGTCCCCGGGTTGAAATGATGCAAATAAAAGTATCTATGGTATGCTTTTACTTAATAAATAAAATAAAAGAATTTTGTGTATTATTTCGTATAATTTGTGGATAACATGAATTGCATAAGTAAGATTAATTAGTAATTACAATAATAAAACGAAATGTTTACAAAATTAACTCGCAACAAGACTAGTACTACTCCTGTCGACAGTATTCATTCATAAACAAATAAAAATAAACTGCATATCATAAAAATATTACATCCATTAAGATTCCGTTAAGTACTTACCATCTGAGGCCCGTGGCAAATTCATTGGATGGGGCCCTCTCAGTAAAATCGTCATGTTACTCCTGAGCTCGCAGCCTCTCGGGCCGGAAGGCTGTCTCGGGCCGAGGGGCCTCTCGGGCTGGGGGCCCGTGGCATTTTGCCGACTTGCCACCCTGTAGTTACGCCACTGGTATGTACCCAGTGCGTTGCTGTCGGTGTCTTTCTTACACTTTGCTACTTGATACTCCAACGAACTGGTAATAGCACGAATACTTTTAATCCGTCGGCTTCATCATTATCACCATTTCTTCAGCCTGTTACCGCCACTGGTGAGCACTCGAGTACGCCATTCATCCCGAATCCCGATCATATGCTGTTCTAATCTAATCCAAAATTGATCCGGCTTGCCTTCAGTAATTACAATGTTCCAAGATTTGTGAAAGTTTCTTCATATTTGTTTTTTTTTGTCATAGCCTTCAATTGAATATTGGATTATTAATATTAATTTATCGATATTTTTACGTTTTTGGAGAAAAAATATTAAGCTGACGTTGACATGTAAACATACTAATGACGGTTCTGAATGAAAGTCAATTTACAGTCAACTTAGACGTGGCGGGCTCGCAAAGTCGCAATTGTAAGGGTGTTTTGTACTGGAGATTTCATTACGACTTTTTTAAACATAAACGCAAATATCTCAAAAACCAAGCTGAATCTAGCAAACATTATACGACAATTTTAACTCCAAATAATGTCGGGAATACGCTGTTAAAATTATTCGGTTTCCTCGTGTAACACCGTGTATAAAATCATATAATTATTTATTTAAATCATTGAGGACCTCTCTACGAGTAAAGACACTAGTGGTAGCACTGACAGCTGATAGACGTCAAATTTTTATCTCCGTATTTTATTAAAGATTTTTTAATAAAAATATAGTAATTGACCTCATTAGAATTGTAGATAACAGTATTTTGATGAAATTATAACACTAAAGTCTTCATATAAACATTACTAAACAGTAAACAGGCCGCTTGCGACTGCGCCTGTCAACCGCCAACGGACGTTTTCAAATTCATCAAGAAAACCTGGGAAGTATTTGTTTTATTTCTTACTAACGCTGGTTTTTTTTCTTTTTTTGACACTGTTCATGATCATACTTCTCATTGCTCACTGTTGAAGCCGTGAGCGACGTCAAACACAAAACATTGGCACGGTGAAAACTCTCTTTGCTTGACGGACAGTGGAAGCAAAGTTGAAGACATATCACATTCGCCACAGACATTGCCGTTACACGATACACTGTTCACTAACATCTATTCACTCACATCCTTGTTATAATAACCAACAATCTTCCTTTGCTCAAGTTACTCAGTTGTACTCAGTTGTTTTATAACTTTCAGTGCATTTGTGGAGTTACTGTGAGACAATGAGCGCTTCGAACATGAAATCTCGCAAGGCCACTGCACGTCAACAAGAAATCCAACTCAAGGCCACCTTAAAACAGCTGCAGGAAGCTAGGACCCTGAATGACCAGTTAATGAGGGAAAGGGATGACAGTGAGGAAGAACTGAAGAAATTGATGGACAAGAACACGGTGTTGAGAAGCGATCTGGTGGAGTATGATTATAAGTTATCAGATGCTCAAGATAAATTGGAGCAGTTGCAGTCTGTGATTGATACCTTCAACCAGTGCGCTTCTACCCATGAAGTGGCATTAAAGCGTATCACAAACCTGGAGGAAGAACTTGGCGCAGCAAATGAAGAATTAAATTATCTTAGGAAAGAACGTCAGTGTTATGATAGTTTAACAACACAAAACCTGTACCAAGAGCTGGTAGGTAATAACGATAAGGACAGTAAAAAATTAATTTTCTTTAATAGCAATAATAAATTGAAGAAATATGTTAAAATTAATAATTATATTAGGCGTACACAGAAATTAATTAAAAGCAAAAAATGTATAAAAAACTATTCTACAGTTAAATTAGAATTGTCAATAATGAAAGATAGGGTGCGGCATTGCAATGAAAAGTTAGATTCCGATAGGATAACATATGATTTAAATATCCAAAAACTCGATGCTGAGATAAATAAGCTAAAGGACCAGCTTGAAGTTACTTCTTTAAAGTATGTAACTGCTCAGAAGGAAGTCAAGGAGCATATCCTGGCTTTCACTCAATTGGTTGAAGAATGTAGATTGAATGAGGAGCGTTTTAACTCTTTAATAAACAGTGGTTATGGTAACTGTGATAGATTAGGTACTTCACCAACTGCTGTGATTCAGCCGGAGATGACCCTTGATACTTCTAAGGCGCCCCCTAGACAAATTATAAGTACGTATAAAACTATTGTTTACTCTGACCAGCTTGGATCTGGACTAGGTTTATTGTTAAATAACAAATTAAAACAAAATGTTACAAATTACTGTTACCATAATGCAACTATTATACAATTAAGTGATTTACTTTTAAAAGGAAGCTTTGACAGTACCACCACTTTAATAATTTTGGTAGGAAATAGTCTTGGTGTGGATAAGTCTGGTGTAGATAAATTAATGTCAACACTAAACACTATTGAAGATAGAGGAATAGGTAAAATTATATTGTGTGCGCTACCATACTCACAAAGTATCTCATTTAGTCATAATAATAGAATAGCTCACTTTAATTCAATAATATATAATGCTATATGCTTTAATAAAAAATATCATTTCTTTGATTTAAACAAATTTATAAAGCGCCTTGATCTAACATCAGGAAAAATTCATTTGCCCAAGAAACATATTTTGACCTTGGTTGATCTATTAGCTTTTAATGTAGAACCAAATAGATATAATAGTTTACAGCCCCAACAAGCCAAAATTGGCAATAATGCTTTGCCTCTTGATTTAAACTAAATTATAGGACAGCGGAAACACCCTTGAGTATAAATTTAATTCACCAAAATATTCAAGGTTTTTCCAGCAAAGAACTAGAAATAGGGTTGTTCTTAGATAATGAAAATGTACAAATAATGTGCATTACTGAACATTGGCTTAGACAAGATCAATTAATTTTTGATTTTTTAAATTTTAAATTAGTAAGTTATTTTGCCAGGAAAAGTGCCATTCATGGCGGCTCTTTTATAATTATTAAAAGTACTCTTAAATCCAAAGAAAGAAAGGATATTGTAAAGCAATCGATAGAAAGGATTGTAGAAATTTCATGCGCAGAAATAGAAAGTTATATAATAATATGTGTTTACAGACCACCATTGGCTGATTTTTGCACATTTGAATCCACTATGGAACATGTGTTAAAATTAGCATGTAATAGCCAGAAGCATGTTATAGTTTGTGGAGATTTTAATATTAACTTACTTGAAAAGTCAAATAATACCACTAGGTTACTAAGTTTATTTAAATCTTTTAATTTAGGTAATCTGTTCTTTGAACCCACTCGGATAGGTGTTAGTAGTGCAACTTGCTTAGATAATATTTTTTGTAACTGCGATTGTTTGGATAAAGAAATATTTAATTGTTTTAATTCTGACCATAGTGGTCAGAAGGCATCTTTCATCTCGGATTTTTATCAAAAACCTCACACAATAACTTACCGACCTATAACTAGTAATCGTTTGAAATTATTCAAAAATAAAGTTCAGAGTAATCTTTCAGTGTTACCTTTTTCACAGAATGAATGTAATAGTATTTATAAAGACTTGTTTGGCGTAATTCTACATCAATTTAACAACAATTTTAAAATTAAAACTATTACTAGGTCGAAAACCAGATTTAGTGAATGGGCTACTGCAGGCATTCATAAAAGTAGAAATAGGCTTTATGACCTATATAGAGAGAGGGAGGACAATAAGAATGCTGATTTCCTAAATTATGTTAAGAAATATTCAAGGACCTTTAAGCAAGTTTGTTTAACTGCTAAGGCATTTTTTCTTAGTCTTAAACTCAAATCATCTGAGAACAAGGTAAAAACTGTATGGAATATTATAAATAGAGAAACGGGAAAATCAAAAACTCGTGATAATCAAGTCACCCTGAACACAGGTAGCCATCCAATCACGTCAAATAAAGATGTTGCATTAGCATTCGAAGATTATTTTTCCAACATGGCAATTAATACTACGAAATGTCTTAAATCATCCGCGGTTGAAGCTCAATCATTACTTTGCACTAATGTCAGTAAATGTAATATAAACTTTGAATTCAGCCCTGTAAATTCAGATTCAATAGTAAAGATATTTAAATCGCTTAGTTTAAAAAAGACTGAAGATTTGTGGGGCACATCAGTTAAAGTGGTCTTTCATATCATAGATGTAATTGCACCCCATCTAGCATTAATTTACAATAATTGCATATCAGAGGGGATCTTTCCAGATCTCATGAAATATAGTAAAGTCATACCTCTTTTTAAATCAGGCGAGATGAGTGATATAACGAACTTCCGTCCCATTTCCATACTACCAGTTTTAAGTAAAGTCTTTGAGAAACTAATGCTGAAGGATATGTTAGGTCACTTTAACAGAAATAAACTACTTAGCAATAACCAGTTTGGCTTTACAAGAGGTCGATCAACAATTGATGCGGCATCGGTACTCATTAAATATATATATAACAGTTGGGAAACATCTTGCGACGCAATAGGAATATTTTGTGATCTTTCTAAAGCTTTTGATTGCGTGGAACATATGACCCTTACTTTAAAAATAAAAACATTATGGATTGTCCAATAAAGCTTTAAGCCTTATGTCTTCTTATCTAAGTGATAGAACTCAAACAGTTGTTGTAAACAAAACGCAATCTGTTGGAGCTACAGTGAAAATAGGTGTGCCTCAAGGCTCTATTTTAGGTCCTTTTTTATTTTTGGTTTACATAAATGACTTACCACCAATAGTAGATGAACTTTGCGATATTGTACTTTTTGCTGATGATACTTCACTAATTTTCAAGGTAGATAGAAAAACCGTAGACTACAGTAGGATAAACGCCACTCTAGTTAAAGTACATAATTGGTTTATTAGTAACAACTTGCTACTAAATGCCAAGAAAACTAAATGTGTTAGGTTCGCTTTGCCTAATGTTAAACCGGTAGATTCTAGTATTTTTCTAAATAACGAGTGTTTGCTAATGGTAGATAGGGCGGTTTTCCTAGGCATAACAATAGATAAAAATTTGCAATGGAGTCCCCACATAGCTGCACTGGCAGGTAAACTAAGTTCGGCAGCTTACGCCGTTAGGAAAATTAGACAACTAACTAATGTTGAGACAGCTCGCTTAGTTTATTATAGTTATTTTCATAGTGTTATGTCTTATGGTATTCTGGTTTGGGGTAAGGCAGCTGACATACAAACTATATTTGTGTTACAAAAAAGGGCCATTCGTTCTATTTATAATTTAAATTCCCGTGACTCATTAAGAGAACTTTTTAAACAAACTAATATCTTAACTGTAGCGTCTCAATTTATTTACGAGAATATTATTTATGTTATTAAGAATTTAGATTCGTTCACCAAAAACTCAGATATACATAATTTAAATACTAGAAATAAAAATAAAATAGCTATTCGAAAATTCCGTGTCCGTAAAGTATATAAATCATTTGTTGGTCAATGCATTCATTTCTATAATAAATTACCTGAAGTAGTTTTAAAGTTACCCTTTCCAGCACTTAAAAAATATTTGAAAAGGTCGTTAATGTCTAAAGCGTATTATAGGGTCGAGGACTATCTAACAGACAAAAATGCATGGCATACACCCGAAACTTAGTCAATAGTCATTTGTTCAAATGCAAAGGCTTTATCCTGCTTTTTCTTGTCTGGGGGACACCGTTGATGCAGGAAAACATATCGAAACTTTTATGTGGTCATCTTGCACCATCTCATATACACATATATAAGTAGGTAGTTGTAGTTATTTTATTTTATTCTTTTCTATCTTTCTCTCCCGTAAGATTTTTGGCATGTTTTCCTGCTGAACTACTGTTATTTGATATTATATTTAATTTAATACTTGTAGCTTTATATAATGCTAGATTAAGTTGTACATACCATTGTAATATGCAATATGAAATAAGTTTAAAAAATGACTGACTGCTGAGTTTCTTGCGGCGTTTCTTCTCAGCAGTGGTCTCCTCTTGGGAAGCGCTGGTAGTATCTTGACGTGTAAAAGTGCCCGAGCGGCCTACTTACTAAATAAATTTATTTTATCTTTTATCTTTATCTTTTAGACCTCCTCCATATCATTCCATATATCTCTCTCCTTTGCCTTTGTAATCCAGTATTTTCCAGCAGCTCTATCTAACTCATCTGACCACTTTTCTTTTGGCCTACCTTTTTTTCGCTTTCCAAGTGGTCCTGTCCAAGAGGTTACTTTATTTGCCCATTTGACCTTGCTCATACGTGCCACATGGCCTGCCCATTTCCATTTTAGTTTCTTACAGTGTTGTAATGCGTCTATTACGTTTGTTGTCTTTCTTATATCCGTATTACGTTTCTTATCTCTCCTCTTTATTTTTAAAATGCTTCGTTCCATTGCTCTTTGACTTGTTTGTATTTTATTTGTTGTATAGTTATTATATATCCATGTTTGGCTGCCGTATGAAAGACATGGGAGTATGCAGGAATCTAGAACTTTTTTCTTCAGTTTGACAGGGAGGTTAGATTTAAGTACTTCTTTATAGCTCCAGAATTTATTCCATGTTAAATTTATTCTTCTATTTATTTCGTCTATGTGTCTGAGTTTGGTAAAAGATATTTGTTTGCCTAAATAAATGTATTCGTTTACATATTCTAGTTGATTGTTATTCACATATATCGGTGTTTTTGAAGCATTTGTCATGACTTTTGTTTTGGTGGTGTTTAATTCCAAGCCGATTCTTGTGCTGACTGTATGAAGCTCGCAAATCATTTCTTCTAGCTGAGCTGCAGATTCCGAAAACAAAATGATATCATCGGCGAAACGGAGATTGCTTAAATAGTCGCCTTTTATGTTTAGTCCTTTCCGTTTCCAGTTTAAACTCTTCATAATGTTTTCGAGTACAGTGACGAAAATTCTGGGTGATAGGGGGTCACCTTGCCTGACTCCTCTACAGATCTTGATTTTTGAGCCTTTTGTTTCCATTCGAACATGAGATACACTTTTACTATAAATGTCTTTTATAAGTTCTATAACTTCTATTGGAACGTCGCATTCGTGTAGAGCCATCCACATACTATTATGGGATATGGAGTCAAACGCTTTAGCATAGTCGATAAAGACCAGGTAGAGTGGTCTTTGGTGTTCTTGATACTTCTCTATTATTAGTTCAAGCGTGTGGATGTGATCTATTGTCGAAAAACTTTTTCGAAAGCCCGCCTGCTCTACTGGTTGGAGCTTTTCCGTAAACTCGGCTATACGTTCTTCGAGGCAGGAAGCGAATAGCTTATACAGATTTGGTTGTAGGCTAATGGGTCTGTAGTTAGCAATATTTGCGGGATCTCCCTTCTTATACAATAAAATTATATCCGATTTTGCCCATTCGGTAGGTATTCTTTTTGCGTCGAGAATTTTATTAAATAAGTTTGTTAAGTGTGGCACAGTACACAGCCTTTAAAAATGTGTATCCGGAATCAGATTTAACAGGGTGCTACTTTCACTTTGCGAAATCTGTCTGGAAAAAAGCCAAAGAATTAAATTTTACATCAACGACTGAACAGCGACAAGTAGTCTGACTCACAGCCAATCTACCACTACTACCTACAGCGTATCTAGGAGATGCGTAGTTAAGTATTTTGCAGGAATTTCCAGACACGAAAGAAATGAGGAAATTTCACAAATACGTCCACAAACAATGGGTTAATTTACCCATAATAAGTTGTGCGAACGAATTCCATCGCACCACGAATAGTGCCGAAGCGTGGCATCGACGTTTTAACGCTCGCGTTCCTCCAAGGCCTATATATTATAGGCCTATTTATTCAATTTCTAGAAAAATTGAGAGAGTCTAAGGTTCAAGATACTAAAATAACAAAAAACTTCTTGAATGCAGAAAACAAGAAACAAAAAGACATAGCATTCAACCGGGAATATCAAAAGGAACTTAAAAAACTGAAAGAAGGTACTGTTACATCGTTGGAATGCTCTACTTATGCATTTTTTTATATATAGTGGAATTACTTGTTTTTGTAAAGGATTAATTTTTGTTTCGATATAAGTCAGTGGGTTTTAGTTAATGTTAAGTTTTAATTTTTGTTTTAAATAAATTTGTGGTATTTGCGCCTAATGCAATTTTATTACTCAGCCCCTCAGATTGCTACCGGGAATAAAGAATAATAATTTGACACGAATCTATTGTGGGCTAGACTTATCTTGTAAGAATTAGAATGTATACATGTATAATACGATCTAATTCATACATACAGTCACGATATTTAATTTGTGACCCCCCTTAGGTCCAAAGTCAATCTGACATTCTACAACAATAAGGTTGAGTTTCTTAACAGTTACAAATGACTTGACATCTCTAATGACATTGACAAGTTCAAGCATATTTTTCTTGAAATGGGTCGCAAATTAATGCTCGTGACCGTACAAGTAAAATTAATAGAAAATTAAACATTTCAAAGAAAAAAATCACAATGAAATGATTTGCATTGTGTGTTGACTAGTAAAAAAAATATTATTTTTGAAACAAATATGACTTTTACTTTTCTTTCCTATTCAGAGGGAGGAAAAGGGTTGTACTAATTAGACCAGTTGCTACTTAGTCCAGTTGCTACTTAGGCGAGTTGCTACTTAGTCCAGTTGCTACTTTAGGCGAGTTGCTACTTAGTCAAGTTGCTACTTAGGCCAGTTGCTACTCCAAAAAAAAAAGTAGACCAGTTGCTTTTTAGACCAGCTGATATTTAGACCAAATGCGACATAGACGAGTTGCGACATAGACGAGTTGCGATAGAGACTAGTTGCGAAGTAGACCCCATGATCCTATCCCAATATTTGTATTAATTTCGTTGGTGTACTATACATGTTTAAAAGGAGTAATAGTACATTGTGCATCAAGGGTAGTATGAAGGGAATTACTAACGAGAGTGTTAGAAGCCCGACGCCGAAGGCGGAGGGCTTTTAATGACTCGAGTTAGTAATCCCCTTACTGCCTGTGATACACACAATGGTTTTCATCACATTTGCGAGGAAAAAAAACAAAGAGAAAACACTTTAACTCTGAAAAATATAAAGAAATAACTTTTGACGAACGGGAACGTAAATGGAAACGATATTTTTTTTGTGACCTCTACCACAGATAATAACTGCCTTTAGTTTCGACCTGGATTCGAGCCAGATTTAGCCAATTTGATAAAAATATATAATTACTAAAATTAATGATAAATGTTGATATAAACTTGTAATAGGTATAAAAATAATGAAGTTTAATGAAGCGTATAGGTTTTGTGTAATGTAAGTTAGTCTATAGCTAATTTTTAAAGATGAAATTAGAAACCGATTTAATTTTTGGCTGAAAATTAAACCTCCTTAGTCAGAAATGATGTACGGAAGAGTTGCAAATTTTAAAAAGAAAGTCATTACTCCCTAGGTATGACAAACTCGCCATAATTCCCGCGGGAACAATTTAGGCCATTGTCCTTCTGTATACAGGCATGGAATAACACCATTTACGAGCAAGTGTGATGAAAATGATATTTTGACACAAAACCTATATACGCTTCATTAAACTTAATTATTTTTATACCTATTTAAGAACTAGTTTTCAGCTCTACATAGTTCACGCGGGAGGGAATCAAAACATAAAACAACCAAGTACTTAGTTCTAAATTCAAAATCTAACAAACGAGTAATCTATTAATTGACGGACATTGAAATTAGCATTTGTTTGTATTCGGAAATGCGATGATTGCCGATGTGCAATATTTACCGCCGAGCATTGTATATTATCTAAAGAGAGCTTTAATACTAGTTGAAACTGTTTTCGCACTTTAAAAAGAAAACTGTGCAAAATAGTTTAATCACATTCCGTAGGTTCTAATATAAAATTCATTTGATTTGATGGCGACGTAAAGCTCGTAGCAGAAAGGCAGCCGAAAAAAAATCATTTCATTAGTTTATACCTACATGGGGCATTTACCATTGAATGACAAGGTATGTCCATGTTATGCAAACACTGAAAATATCTCACCCACGCCGACCTCTGCTCTTCAAGCCCCCCTGAAATCACATAGCTATTATAAGTGATCGATGGCATCGAAGCATAATGGGTCCACCTAAGCGATAATAATTGTTAACTAACCCCAAGTGCAACGTTTGCCGTAGTGAATGATGAAAGACAATTCACCTTTCCCCGATTTCTATGAAATCCTATGGGTTTACATTCTTAGCACCCGTGTCACACGTACGTCCATCGCAGTCATGTTATTCACATCCGTATACATGCTCCATATAATTTACTATATTAAATATTATCACAAATTATTCTCAGTTATAATCAATATTTTGTTCGACTTAATTTTACGTGAACTGCCGTGAAATTACAAAATGAACACCTGAGGTGTGACGAAAAATTTGGTGAAATATAAAATTGATATTATTTTTCACGTCGCAAAAATAGATAAGTTAAAATGAAACGATATATAAAAACATAACTCAAAATACCTCTCAAACGACAAAAATACGTAATTCGAAAATACGGACCTCATAAACACATATAACACTAAAAACAATACTGTCCTGGTAATCCATCTGCTCCATCCTTCTCTTGTCCTCAAAATCAGCTCCACTATTTCTTCCTTTCGTCACGGTTTACGTCGGTATCACAATGCGTTAATTACCTATACTTATTTTATTTCCCTCATTGAATGCAAACTGGCCACAAATAAAAAAAACCGGCTAAGTGCGAGTCGGACTCGCGCACGTAGGGTTCCGAACCACTATAAATCTAAATAAATGTTTTTCTTTATTCTTTATTATATTGGAGTTGATTGAATGAAAGGTAAAATGCGGTTTACGATTTATAACGTATTAAAAAAAAACTAATTATTAGATCTCGTTCAAACCAATTTTCGGTGGACTTCCACCGATGCAAACGATTCCATGCAAACTTTTGCATGGTAATGTACATCATATATTATTTTTACATTTATCATTCCCTTATTTTAGAAGTTACGGGGGGGGGGGGGGACTCACATTTTTCCACTTTGGAAGCGTCTCTCGCGCAAACTATTCAGTTTAGAAAAAAAACATATTAGAAACCTCTATATCATTTTTGAAGACCTATCCATAGATACCACACACGTATGGGTTTGAGGAAAAAAAAAAGTGGGTTTCAGTTCTAAGTATGGGGAACCCCAAAAATGTATTGTTTTTTTCTATTTTTGTATGAAAATCTTAATGCGGTTCACCGAATACATCTACTTACAAAGTTTCCATAGTATAGCTCTTATAGTTACGGATTAAAGTGGCTGTGACATACGGACGGACAGACATGACGAATTTATAAAAGGGTTCCGTTTTTTGCCATTTGGCTACGGAACCCTAAAAACGGCAAATTGTTTTAATGCAAAATCGTGGTCTAATCGACTGTAACTGCACTAAATTTAAAACACCCGTAATTTTCGGCTTATTTATTGCCGAATTGTTGGACCGCCAATTTCGGATATGGCGGGTTTGCGAAGTAACTTCAGTGCAAAGCCGCCATTTTGTCACTTGCGACCCAGAGCTTGGAGCGAACGAAAAAAATTCAGTTTCGTATAAAACGGCCACATTCCAAAAACATACCTCGTAACGAGTTTACTGTTCTGTGGAAATGTGCCAAATTTCGGAATGCGTCCCTTTTGCATTCCAAGATCAAGTAAGTATACTCATAATTTGTAATAACACAGTCAATCATTTTTAAAAACACGTCACAATAACACAGTCAATCATTTTGCATTGAAATATTAAATTAAATAGTGCCATAATTAGAATTGTGTCCGTTTTGCAAAGAACTAAGTATATGTTATCTAACTTTTTTTTATTCTAAAACGCAGTGTTTGTTTTGCGTTTGTTTTGTAGGAAAATTATTGTTACGAAAGTTCAGTTATTTCAAAACAAAATTGACGTAAAGTGGTCAGCCAGAGACCAGTAGTCGACCTTATAATGAGTGCGAAGAGTGGGAAACATATCTTTCGTACTTTTCCCACTTATACAAAATATAGGCAGAGGTCGACTACAGGTCTCTGGCTGACCACTGCTGACTTTACCCTATTTGGCATATCACAATTTTAAGGCGAAGGATATCTTAATTAGGGCACTCTTATATTATTTAGTGGCCGCATTTACCGGCTACCACATTGTCTCTTAGGTGTGTGCATGTGTGTGTATTTGAAATTGCGCGTGTTTGCCTGTGTACGGGTTGTAATCGACTGTAAGTTTACATACAAACAATATTGGATTTTATTTACAGAATGTAATGGAATGTTGCAAGCAAAGAGTAATTTTAAACATGGAGGTCGGCTCCATAAATAAAGAATCAGCCAAAAATCCAGCTCGGCCCAGCCATTTATCGTTTATTTATCATAAAATAGAAGGCATAAAAACCGACTTGGGATTTAAAAAAAAACCTGTCAAAATAGTTGCAGCCAGCGACTTATCAGTTTAGTACTGTGACAGCGACCCAGACAGTGACTCCAGGGATTCGAGCTCATCGGACAGTGATTTTTCTTCTGACTATAGTGACAGGAATCCAATTTATTAACCAGATACATAGGAAGACGTAGAGTCAAAGCGTATTACCGACCAACTCTGTGTTTCACCAAAACCTGGACCTTCTTGGGCAGAATCAATCGATTTAGGTTCTACTCAACGTTATATGAATACGCATTTGTCCAACTCTGATATTTAACTACCCAACATTGACTTTCAGCCACCTAACATAGAGATACAGTCTCCGAGCATAGAGAGTCAGGCTAGCATTGACAGTCCACCCCCTAGTGTAGAACGTCAGTTGTTATCCCGAAAAATAAAAGCTAACCCTTCATTGGGGAAGAAAAACATAACCAAGGCTCTTAAAAGCAGTGGACAGGAATATACAATCATGTCTTGAATATACTTTTCTATACAGTGGTCGTAAGCGGGGCTACGGGTAATTTGTTTTTTACCCATCGTTCTATCGGTCTTTACAATATTCGTCAGTGGGTCTACGGGTAATTTATTTTTTACCCCTGTTCCCACCACACTAAGGTAAACTTTCATTAATAACTATAGCTATTTAGTGGATTTATTGAAATATAATAATATTAATATAAAAATAAAGAACATTTCTTCTCGAGATTGAGTACAAATTTAGATAATATAAACAATTTTCTTCTTGAATCAAATTAGAAAGAGTAGTTATCTTAATTTGTCCAGTGCCACCCCCCACTGGAATCTCACCAGTAACTAGCTCCATTTGAATATTACTAATGTAATTATCATTCGAATAAATATATTAATTGTCATTGAAAAAAAAAAAATTATCATTCTCAATTAATGATTTTGGCCGCACTATTAATATGTTTGATATAATGTTTTATTTATTGGTAGTGAAATTGTTGTAATTACTGGCTAGTTGGTAATCTTATGGGTTTATAGGAACTCCTTCCGAACCTTGTGTTTATACAAAACTTTTTGATCGAGAACTTGTTATAGGTACTCGGGGTCTTTGTCGATGATTTGATTGTTTATTTTCAGTCTGACTTGACTTTTGACATTGTCAAAAATTTTCTAAATAAATATTTTTCTTTAAAAGATCTCGGACAGTTAAAAACTTATTTGGGCTTACAGATAGAATGCAAAAATGATTCTATTGAAGTTTGCCAAATAAATTATATATTGGAAATATTAGAAAAGTTCAATATGAGTAACTGCAAGACAGTATAGTACTCCTTTATCTGGGAAGAAATTAGAACGAGAACCCAATATGACAAATGAGATCTTCCCGTATCAAAATTTAATAGGAGGTCTCATGTATTTGGCAGTTAACACGCGACCTGATATCGCATATGCGGAACATTGGAAGGCAGCCAAAATAATTTTGCAACACCTTAAAGGTACTTTAAACTATTCTCTGATTTACAGGAAAAAGGATGAACCGTTAAGAGGATATGCGGATGCAGACTGGGCAAATTGTCAGATTATTCTCAAAAAAGATAAACGACCATTAAAGCTTGATTTTACAATCATCGGATAAAAGTATCTGTCTATTAAAGTGAGCTCTTTCTGTTTGTTATGTAAAGAACTAGGGCGAAATCTAACGACAAAAAGAGAGATATTTTAGAGATGTATTGCTAAGTTGATCCGTCGCTTAACTTCTTTTCTCATCTTTGCTTAATAGATGTCGCAGGTGCATGAGGTTCAAACATCAAATAGTGAAACTATAAAGGACGCCCAAATTTCACAAGTACGGATAAAAATAAATATTCCTATAAACGTAGAAGGTCCCAGAGCTATATTTTTTTAACAAGAATAATATTTTTTCTTTCATAGATTGCTTCTATTGCCTCCGGATCAGGGGAAACAAGTATCCCACCATTTCCAATAAAGAGCCCAACACCATCAACATCGTTGAGTATCGGTTCCGTTTTAGACAGCCCTAGAAAAACAATTCTGAAGAATGAAGTTCGCTTTTGCCGCAAAGTGATTAAAGATAAAAATAAAACAATCAACAATTTAATAAAACAAAACAAGAGATTAAAAAAAATGTCCCAGTTTGAAGAATCTCATGTCAATTTTAAATAAACGCGAAAACATAGAGTTTTCTGCTGAAATACAGAAAACTCTATGTTTTCGCGTTACCAAAACACGTAGAAGTGGCCGAAACATTCAACGCCTTGTATTTAAAAAATATCAAACTTAAAAAGAGGCCCTTTGTTAAATATCCGCCAGGTGCCAGGAAATTTGCATTGACATTGAATTTCTACTTGCCGGCAGCATATAAGTATAAGCGAAAAATGTTTGACACATGCTTGCCTCATCCGAATACTTTATGCAATTGGTACAGAACGCGTCTATACAGACGCGGAACCTGGTTTGACAGCTGAAGCTATTGATAGACTTAAAGATAAAGTGAAATACTTTCATTAGAAACAACATACGAGCGGGAGAAACTCAAAACCATCACAAAATAGGATCAAATGTTCTAAAAACTTTTATGGAAGTAGATATTTTTAATGCGAATATGGAAGAAGACCGCAATAATAGTCATAGAATTCTGTTGATTAAATCTATTACCGATCGATATTTCACCGTCCGTTTGCATTATATTGCAAAAAAATAAAGTATCTTAAGTAAATGTAGGTCTAAAAGACAATTATATAATAAATTAAACTTATTTCAAGGAAATTAGGTTAGGTTAGGTTAGGTTGGGATCGCATCATAATATATAAAGTTCAAAATACATAATGGGTTATGACCAATATGACATAATGACGATGTAATATGACATAATGGTCATAATAAGTAAACTTTTCAGTACTTATTTTTAAAAGCCCATTGTATAGAAATTAGGTTAGGTTAGGTTTGTCGTATAACAATCTTGAAAAATTCAGGGTTTCAAAAAAAAAAGCCATTATATATTTTGATATGACCATTATGAATTATGACCCATTATGTATTTTGAACTTTATATACATATTATGATACGTAACCGGTTAGGCTAGGTTGATTATGATAGGATAAGATCTTGTCTTGTTTGGAGTAAAGTGTAATGTTTTAATATTTAATTTATGTATGTATGTATAATTCTTTATTTCAACATAACTTCTAAACACCTGAGCCAATTTATATGTGTGTGGTATTGTTAGAATCATTTCACCATTCCAGGTGACAAAGGATACCTAAACGTTAAAATTTGAAAAAAAAACAATCGATTGGTCGGGTTTTTAAACCTTGCTTTAAATTAATTTATTCATTATTATTATTGTATATATATAGCTTAAGTTGTGTAATACAATGACAGCATTTATAAAACATCTCAAAAGTTTTTTTTTTGTAAAATGTAATTTTGTTAAAACTAATAAGTACAATATAAATAGAGAAATTCGTCTCCATTCATTCGATGTCCACTTTTGTCATAAATAGTATGATAATGGCGATTTCACTAAAGAGTTTTAAATATTTTAAAACATTAGTTTGCAAATTTGACACTTGACTGCTAGAATATTGAGTTTTTTTTTTGCATGAATGTTTAAGGTAAAAAATAGCGATGTTAGCATGTATCTGAATACAGCTGTCAATGTCATTTGGGACAGTTTATAATAAAGTTTTGTGCGGGATTGTGTATCTAGTATATACTAAATCAATGGTTTGCCCAAATAAAACGCCTGGCTTTGTTGTATTTGAATTAAATACAAAATTTACTAAATATCACACCAAACACAGCTCTATAAATTGCACACCTTCAATTAATTTTACAACTCCTTTGTTGCCCCACCACTGCCACCCACCACTGAACAGCTGCCAGGCGCCCGGATTAATTAATACCCAATTATAGTTTAGCACACTAAATAGAGGGATTTCGTTGATCTATAAATTGCAAATCTATTTCCGTAGCTAGGTTCTTAGACCATAAATTGGGCTAGTTGGCTCATGTAACTAAGTATGTAAAAGGTTTTTTTCTTTAGTCTTATAACGTTAATTTTTCCAGACAAGGTTTTATGATACCTAATGGTATCTTACAATGAATTAGGTGGCAAAAAAAACATTTTTTTCATAAAACACGAGTTTATTGTGAAAAAATGGGATGTCACGTGGTGATTTATCATTTTAACATAGAGGACGACAAGAATCGCTTAGAAGTTATTTAGGTTTTATTAAATTTTACTTAGAACCTCTGTGCTACCATATTCCATTGCTAATAAAATCTGAATATAATTTCAAAATACCACTCTCTTAACCAGATTTCTAAAACACTTGAATCGAATAATTGGGTAAAAATTACAATAGCGTGACCCTTTATAAGGCAGAGACGATTTGGAAACCACTTAGTTAATAAACATTTACGCAGAAGAACATCCTCTTTTTTATTTAACTATAATGGTATTATATAGCGAACATATAAGGCTTTCTTTCCTCATTCATACTTTTCGGTCTTTATTTAATTTTAGTGTAATTAATTAATCTATAGTAGGTATGTGGTCAATTTATGCACTATGCCTGTTAAGGGCAGCAAGCTAAAGTCATTGCTTCCGGTGTACTATTAAAAAAAATCACGTTGCTGTATCTAATAAGGTGATTTATAGCTCTTGCAATTCACGATGGCGAGTGGCGAGACTCTTATTGGTATGATGATAAGGTCTTATTTTGATAAATCCACTCTCCATCGTGAATTGCAATAACTGTACTACGTTGTTTGTAGTGTCAGGAAAGTGTATCATTTGCCACATAAGATGAATAAAATTATAAAAGGTTACATGCTATATCGATAAGTATTGTAATTAGAACTTTTTGCATGGTATTACGTACATGGCAGTTATGACAAATGAAGAGGTATTGATTATTTCCTATCACGTATCTGTCTTGATCGGCTTTGGATCGGCTTATCATTGTAAATACTAACATTCAATAATTTTAATATTAGATTATTAATTTAATTAGTTCAACAGTGACGATGTTGAAACCCAATTAAGGCAGTTCACTTGATGATGTAAGTGACGGTATGAAATTATATTCTTCCCAAAAATATGGTACTTATAAATGCTAGATTCGCCGTAATCCAAAGTAGAAATTATGACCTTGAAGAACTTGAGAACATCTTGTCTGAAAATGTGCCGTCTGCCAACGTGTATTCGCAAATCATGGCGTCAACTGAAAACAAAACGAAAGTCCCCAGGACACAAACCGGTCAAGCTACCTTTAGCCAGTTAAAAATAAAACAAAGAAATTGAGTAAGGTAACTGGATCATTATATGAGCTAAATTTTGTCAAAAACTTGATACCACGAATTTAATATACACAGTTTCCCAAAAAACTGTTGGATTTAATTGTACGTAATTTTAATATTTACGCCCTGCTACAAAAATCTGACCAGTTGCAAGAAATAAGTAAAAATGGAAAATCTGCATTTTTGAAATAAATGTACTGATGGGTAAACATTCTTTACCCATCAGTACATTTATTTCAAAAATGCAGATTTTCCATTTTTACTTATTGGGGTCGCAAACCGTCCGCCTATGCGAGCGCCACGAAAATATTTTAATCGCGTAAAACATCGTGCGAAGTGCCAGGTGATCCGGCGCACTACGGGCTACACGCGGGTGAAAAGTTTTCAAAATTGGTTCACGTGTTCGACCATTTCTCGCCCGTGTATAGTGACTCAAAGTGTGTGTTGACGGACGGAGTTCTGGGGCAGTTTGCCGGAAATAGATCTGCGAGGACCTGATCTTTCCAGCTCCGAGGTTTGCCCAAGGATTGCGCAGTAAGTCAATACACACCCTATCCCGCTAAAGGTGAATCGCCGGATTATCGCCATATTTCCGACCATCGGAATAGCGATACATTTTGTACCGGGGCACTTCGACGCATGTTTTACGCCCATCAAACCACCCCACCCCTTCCCTCAACCCCTGTGAAGACTCACAGAGCTCCGATCAACATCTGGAGCAAAGTACCACCCCTCCAGGAGCAACCAGAGAGACTCCACAGGGTCTTATAGCTTAATTTTTTATTTAATTTTTTGTAATTTTATTTAGACGCTTAGTTTATTTAGTTCTGGGATAACTGATCCTCTGTAAATTTCTATCCCCCAACCTCCCCTAATCCGACCAGTTGTAGACCCCTCGCTGCCCAGTCATAGACGGCGCAGAGAGCTCTAGCTAGCGGCCGACGCAACTAGGTCAATTTATTGCATCATCCAACGCGACGCCACGCGCCGCCCGTCGGGCGGTCGACCTCGTTTCTAGTGGCTGGCGGTTCATACAGCTGACAGCGCTAATATCGACTTCGACGGCTGCGACGGGCCGGGGAAAATAATAACAATTGGCAACAACAAAAACCCTCTTCTCCTATTTTTGGCTCCGTCATATCCCAAACCCCCCCCCTCCGCGGGGAAATCCCCCTCCCACTTTTTGGCTTAAGTCTCCAAATCTCACCCCACCCCCCACTAACCAACCCCTTCTCCGCTTATAGCCCTAATAAAAATGCCCCCCAAGCCCACCCCCCCCACAAAGAAGGCAGCAAGGACCGACGAATCCACGAGCAGGACTCAGGCACCTCCCGCAGCGAAAAAAGGCCCCTCTTCGGTCAAATCGCTAAGAGAGAAAGTCCTGCAAAAGGAAGCAGCGGCAGCGGTGGCCAAAGATCTAGCGCCAGCCACCCCCACTCCGGACCCCGATGACATCGCGGACATGGAAAGAATTGAGTCCTACGTCGGGGATAGCACATCCGGGCAAGACCTAGACGAAGTGAACTCAGAATGCTATTCCAATGCCTCGATGTCCCCGGGGTCATCAGTCGGTAGGGTCAGCATCCTCGTGCCGCGAAGTGGTAGGGGCCCGGGAGTGGAGATGGACATGGCGACAAAGCTGGCTAATGCGAAACTGCTGGAAGGCAAGGACGCTCTGGAGTCTGCGGGCAAGATGAAGCGGGAATGCAAAGCAACCGCTCTTGACTGCATGCAGACCTTATATGAGACAGCTTTGTCGCTATCCGACTCCCGGTCAAGGCATAAGTTCAACCTCGAGCGCGAAAGGTCCAGAAGCGCTAGAGAGGTGGTCCGGATGGAGAGGCAGCACGCCAAGGAAATGGCGGCGGTGAGGCAGGAGGTGGTAGCCGAATTGGGAGCGCTAAAAGACCTGGCCACCAGAACTCTGCAGCAGACAGAGTCTGTGAGGGATTGGCTGGGCTACGAAACGGCCACTCCTTTCCAAAAAATAGGAGAAATAAGAACCTCGGTGGAAGAAGTCAAATTGGCAGTGGAGAAACTAGGCAAAGGCAACGGAGCCCAGGAAAACCCAGCCAACGTCAGCAAAGTGGCAGAAGAAGTGTCGAAGCTGTCCGTCCACATGAACATGGTCTCTAACCAGATAGACCAAATGAGGAAGACCATGGACGCCCTAGCGAGTGCCACGGCAACCATCCCGAAGACCATCGAGGGAATGTTGCCAAAGGTAATGGAGACACAAGGTCAGCCACCAAAAGACCCAGAGCTGAAGGAGGCCATCCGCACGCTCACGCAGCGGATTGACCTCCTCACGCACTCCACTGAGGAACTTAAGAGCCAGCGAGACCCCGACACAGCGACACAACCATCGGAAGACTTATCCGACATCAGGGAGAGGATGAAGGCAATGAGCTCGCTCGTCAGAACCTTAACGGAGGAAATAAAGACCGAAAAGGAACGTGACTCAGCCCCGGCCTCAACCTTGAATACGGAGATGGCACTAGCCGAACTTAAACAGTCGGTGAGTGAAGTGAGTAAGGAGGTCACGCAACAAAGGACAACGATAGCCCACGGCCCAAGCACATACGCCCAGAAGGCAGCGCTCCCGAAGCAGGCCGGCACCCCCAACCACACCGCGATCTTATCGTCCAAGGACCCGACAAAGACCAGCGATGGTGTCCTACGGGAGTTCAACAAAGTCTGTGACGTGAAGTCTACCGGGTTGAGGATCGAGCGGGTACGAAAGGCCAAGAACCAAAAGGTGGTGGTTAGCTGTGCCAGCGAGAGAGACCTCGAGATGCTCAGAAAGATAACGGAAGGGAAACTCAACGCGGAATACCCACAAATGAGAAACCCCCTAATCTGCGTCAGGGACGTCGTCACCTACCTTAAAGACGAGGACCTACCGCAGATGTTGTTATCTCAAAACCACCACTTACTGGGAGGCCTAAACGTGGACCCCGCTCAGATAAAACTCCGGTACCGCAGGAAAGCTCGAAACCCGCATTGCTGTCACCTGGTGTTTGAGCTCCCACCGGCTGTCTGGAGGAGGTTTGTGGAGACTGGAAAAGTCTACATCGGCATCCAAAGGCAAAAAGTGGAAGACCAGTCGCCCCTTGTACAATGTTCTAAATGTCTGGCCTATGGACACACAAGGACATTGTGCAAGGAGGCGAGCACCAACTGTCGTTTCTGCCTGACCTGCCACGGACCCGGCAAATGTCCGGAAAATCCAGAGACACCAAAGTGCATCAACTGCACCAGGGCAGGCAAGGAACCAACGGAGGTACAGCACGAGGCGTTTAGCCCCGACTGCAAAGAACGTCAGAAATGGGACACCATAGCACGGTCGAGAGTAGCATACTGTTGTTGACACAGTTGTACCGGCGAACAACAAGCAAAACCCCCCCGCCGCCCCCCACAAGACAAAGTTCCTGCAAGTCAATCTGCAACGGTCCAAGCTGGTAACAGCTGAACTCCACCAGGCCATGCAGAACGGAAACTGCGAAGTAGCACTGCTACAGGAACCGTATGTGGGCGGAAAGGGAGAGATGACGCCGCAACAAGGTTTCAAGGTGATTCAGTGTACACAGAATCGCGCGAAACCAGTGAAGTCAGCAATAGTAGTGCTGGGTGATCGAGTCCAGGTGCAACACGACCCACAGCTGGTCACGGAGAACATCACGGCGGCACTTCTGAAGTTTGGTAATGTATCAGTTGGAGTAATCTCGGTCTATTTCGAGCCCGACCAAGACTTGGAGGGATACATTGACAAAACAAAGGAGATCATGCTTGGATTGGGTACAGACAGCTACATCGTGGGAGGGGATGTGAATGCCTGGAGCTACTGGTGGGGAAGCAGATCGGAGAACCACAGGGGGGTAGCTTACCATAGCTTCCTCAATGAGGTAGACCTGAATGTTTTGAATGTTGGATACACTCCGACATTCGAGACATACCGGGGAGGCAAGCTATACACTAGCATCGTTGATGTGACAGCGTGCAGTACCAACATTCTGTCCAGGATCCAAGACTGGGAAGTAGACAGGAATGTTGTCACGTCCGATCATAACACCATAAAATTTGCAGTGGGTAGTGAAGCGGCCCCGAAGCCAGTACCAAGACCAACAACCAGGATTTACAACCCAAAGAAAGCTGACTGGACCAAGTTTAAGACCGTTCTGTCAGTGGAGCTTGTGGAAAGAGACTTGACGACGCATTCTTTAAATAACATTGGAGACACAGAAGCACTGGAGCAGGCGACCAACGCCTACATCGGTGCGGTGTCGAAAGCATGTGAAGAATGCATCCCGAAACCGGGAGCTCCCAAGACAAACGCAAAGCCGCCGTGGTGGTCCAAAGATTTGGACCGACTGAAAAAAGAGGTGTTAAGAAGGAAAAGGCGAATAAGGAACGCAGCCCCAAAACGAAGGCAGTACGTACTCGACCAATACCTCCAGGTAAAGGAAGAGTATGCCATGAAAGCGATAGAGGCTCAGACGGCTAGCTGGAAGGATTTTTGCACCGCGCAGGATAGGGAGTCTATGTGGGACAAAATCTACCGAGTAATCAGGAAAACGGCTAGACGTCAGGAAGACACGTTGCTCAGAGACGAACGGGGGCTTACCTTAACACCGAAACAGTCGGCTCAAAGACTGGCTGAATGCTTTTACCCGGATGACCGCCAGGACGGTGAGTCCGATCATCACAGGAGCACCAGGGATGATACGGAGGGAGACAACCCAGCAGTGGAGTCACACCTCACTGGCAATGATCCACTTTTCACACAAGCGGAAATGGATACAGTAGTCAGAAGTTTGAACCCGAAAAAGGCACCTGGATCAGACGGACTCACTGCAGATATATGCGCAGCAGCTATTCAGTGCAATGGAGAAGTATTTTTGTGCTTAGCGAATTCCTGCCTTAGGCTAGCCTACTTCCCCAAAGCCTGGAAGTCAGCACATGTCTGCATCCTACGGAAACCCGGTAAGGAGGACTATACCCACCCCAAGTCATACCGACCGATTGGTCTATTGTCGGTATTAGGGAAGATCCTGGAAAAAATGCTAGTAAACAGGATCAAGTGGCATATCCTCCCGGCCCTGAACAAACGCCAGTACGGGTTCATGCCCCAGAAGTCGACGGAAGACGCCCTCTATGACCTGATGAGACACATAAGAACCGAAGTAGAAACGAAGAAACGCATTGTGCTACTCGTCTCGCTAGACATAGAGGGAGCTTTTGACAACGCCTGGTGGCCGAAGCTCAGAGCCCAACTGGCCAAGAAAGGCTGCCCGAGAAATCTTTATCACATGGTCCGCTCCTACCTGGACGACCGCATGATAAGGGTACACTACGCGGGCGAAACCAGCGAAAAGCCCACCACAAAGGGGTGTGTCCAAGGCTCTATAGGAGGTCCAATCTTCTGGAATGTAATTCTAGACGATCTCCTTCAGATGCTCAACGACACGGACGCCCATTGTCAGGCCTTCGCTGACGACGTCACTCTGGTGTTCTCTGGCAACGAATCAGGCGCAGTAAAAGCAAAAGCCGAACGGACTCTCCAAAAAGTGGTCGAATGGGGTACCCAAAATAAGCTTAACTTCGCCGCTCACAAAACGGGAGCCATGGTTATAACGAGGAAGCTGATATGGGATCCCATCCGAATCTCAATGGCTGGGACCGTGGTGGAGCTTGTCGACGAAATCAAACTGTTGGGACTCACCATAGACCGTAAGCTGACCTTCAACGCACACGTAGAAAAAACGTGCCGAAAGGTAACGGATATCTACAGACAGCTGTCACGTGCGGCGAGGGTGTCATGGGGGCTCAATAGCGAGATAGTGAAAACCATCTACGTGGCGGTGATAGAGCCGATCGTCCTGTACGCAGCAAGCGCTTGGCACAAGTCTGCCAACAAGGTGATGGTGCGAAACAAGCTAGACTCAATACAGCGTGGTTTCGCCCAAAAAATTTGCAAAGCGTACAGGACGGTCTCTCTGACATCGGCGCTGATCCTGTCGGGAACCCTCCCACTGGATTTGCGCATTCACGAAGCGGCAAGCCTCTACGAGGTCAAAAAGGGCTACAGTGAGGACCACATTCCACCAGGAAGAGAAATTGAGGAAAAAACTGACGCCCTGAAGA
The DNA here is from genome assembly GCA_923062465.1 of Acleris sparsana. Lineage (NCBI taxonomy): Eukaryota > Metazoa > Arthropoda > Insecta > Lepidoptera > Tortricidae > Acleris > Acleris sparsana. Next base: position 42,511,276 of record OV281285.1, on the reverse strand, counting down.
GACCGCACCCGTCAAGGGTTGTGTCCATCGACTACGTCTGCTTGGAGGAGTTCAGCCAAGACGTGATCGATAGATACGACCTCGAAGGCCCTCAAATTTACACCGATGGGAGTAAAATTGAGGGCCAGACGGGAGCGGCACTCACATGGTGGGAGAATGGAAGAGAAATCCGCCACTCAACCTTTACGCTAGCGCCCTATAACACCGTGTTTCAAACCGAACTGTACGCTCTACTCAGGGCAGTGCAGATCGCAGGGAAACACAAGGCGCAGAGAGTCAGCATCCTCAGTGACTCAAGATCCTCACTGGAGCTCCTCAAATCACCGGACACGACACACCCCTTGGTCCAAGAGATCAAAAATGCCACAACCCAAACAAGAGCAACGGGGACCGATCTCAGGTTCTATTGGCTGCGAGCTCACGTTGGAACGCCAGGAAACGAGAGAGCAGACGAACTGGCAAAGCAAGCAGCCCTTAGGAAAAAGACCGCCCCCCAATATGACATGGTGCCGGTGTCCTACGCCAAGAGGTCGATAAGACAAAACACGCTCGAACAGTGGCAGGTTCGCTACGGGGCATCCGGGACAGGTGCGACAACCAAGAAGTTTTTTACAACTGTGAGAGACGCGAACAGCATATTAAAGAAACTCAAACTCACAAACTTCTTGGTTCAAGCGTTTACTGGTCACGGAGGCTTCGCCGCCTATCTCCACCGTTTTAAGATCAAAGATTCACCTTCGTGTGTCTGCGACCCGACCCTTGATGAGGACATCTGGCACATTGTCTGCGAATGCCCGATTTTTGGCGTGGAAAGGTTCGACCTTGAACAAAAGACCGGAGTCAAAGTTTCTCCAGATAGCTCAAGCTGGAAAGCCCTGCTGGGAACAGAAGTCAACCGCGAAAGCACGAAGGGTTTTATAGAAAAAGTGGTACGCGTAGCGTGTTTAAGGAACAAATAGTTCGGAGCCCGGACTATTGTGTAAAACGCTACGCTGAAATCTGACACCACGAAAACTCTTCGGCCACAGGACCCGGGCAGGATCCCACGCCGAAACAACCCCCCAGGCCTCCCTAAACCTTCGTACTCGTACCCCCCCTTCAAACCTCCCCCCTTCGCCGTATCCTGTTCAACATTCTTCTCCCACATGTATCCCACCTTTAAACCCCCAATTTTCTTCTCCCTCATCCCAATCCCAACCCAACGCACCCCTAATCTTGTAGGATGATGCAATAAGTATTAACAGTATAAAATCTTCCAAACCCTTACCCCCATCTCTAATAACCTCTGTTTTATCTTTCTTTGTTTTAACGTAATTACATCTATGTTAACCCAGAGCTAGCTCTAACTTTCAGTGTATAACATACACTTAAGGTTAGAGTTAGATATATTCCTGACGCACGCACCTCCCGAACACCTAACGGGTGTCGGTAGGACGGGGGATGGGGAACCCTGCAGCCTCCTAAACGGGAGAATGACTTTCTCTCCCGGCCCTTCAGCACTGGCTGGGGTAAGGTTCCGCGCGCGATTCACTGGTCCCCCGTCAAATTGGCACCGGCCCTCCCATTAAAAATGTATAGGCTAAGTTGCAACGGAAGAGGTCACAAAAGAGGGCAGCGCAAGGAGACCCGCGCAAAAATAGTATCTCCAGGCAAAAGAGAAAGCCTCAAAAAGGGTAGCCCCACCCATAAAGATGGTATCAACAGCCACACAAGTGGTCCTAAAAGATCTCCGACCCAACCCTTCCATTGTCGGGCAAAAGAAAGGAAGCCCGTAGTCTGTAAGCATGCATGCGTCAGGATTTCCACTCCGCGACTCACATAGCTATAAGTCTTCCCCCCATCCCAACCCCCATTCCTATCCCCCCTTTTTTTGGAAAAACCCCGCGGATAAGTAAACGGAGGAAGGACTTTCTCCTCCGGCCTTTCAGCACTGGCTGGGGTAGTATCCGCGGGAGTCTAAATTCTAGTTGGTAATAGGGGCATTGGTGTTTTAGCCGGTGCGAGCCCGGCAGTACCTGGGCCCTCCATTCCCAGGTCTCCGGAAGGGATTTTCACCTCTGCCCCTTTTTCTTAAGCAAACAAAAGCAATTGTCTTTGGCCCCTCAGGCGATTACCAAAAAAAAAAAAAAACATTCTTTACCCAACATCGATTAGTACTGGTCCACTGACGATTTTTACGGTAACCCGGTCATTAAAAAAGTTATGACTTGCAAAAAATTAAAAAGATCGTAGTAAATTTTCACGTGTCGAACAACGATGACAGTCCTAAAGTTCAACCGGATATATTAAACAAAGTGCGGGACATGCTTAACATGTTGTTGTTTTCAGAAAATTTCAAACTATTGACAAAGGCTTGATTCAATTTAAATGACACTGCTCTTTTAAGCAATACATGCCAAATAAACCCATTAAACGGGGTTATAAAGTATGGGCACGCTGCGATTCAAAGAGTGGTTATTTATATGAATTTCAAATCTATACAGGAAAAGAGGATGTAGAAGAAAAAGCTTCTATGGGGCTAGGCTACAAAGTCGTAACATAGTTATGTAAAGATGTTGAAGCAGGCACCTTGATAGCAATAGACAACCTTTTTTACGAGCTTGCCCCTCTTAGATTGCCTGTACGAAAGGGGTTATATTTTGTGTTGGCATATTTCGAGAAAACCGCATAGGGATTCCACTTTCAATTAAAGAACAACTCAAGAGAAAATATGCACAACCAAAGCCTGGAGAATTCATGTATGCATACGATCCGCCCGATTCCAAAGATGCCGCCCGATTCCTTATCATGACTAATGCTTTTGATCCAAGGAAAGAAGAAATTATTCACAGAACTCAAAAATATTGGAACCAAGAAGGAAATATTTTGTCCGAGGGCTATTTTTAAATACACTGAAGTAATGGGAGGTATAAGCACGGAAGCAGGTCTGCATAGTTCTCAGTCGCTACCAAGTATCGACATCGTTTGCTTCAGTGTGTTTTATTCTGGATATTTATTTCATTTGACCCCTGGCCTACGTTTTATTGGATTTTGATTGCTTATTGTTTGGATTTTTGTGCCAAGGTGTGCTCGATAAAGACCCCGGCTATGTTTATGGACTTTGATATAGTGGAAATAGGAGTGAGAGAAATGTTCCGCCCTTGGGAAAGAAACTAAACTGTAATTTCACACTCCAACTGTGTTGATAATTATGGTGCATTGCAGAAATAAATGTTCCGCCCTTGGAAAGCAAACGAAACTGTTACTTCAACTTCACACCCCAACTGTGTTGATAATTATGGAGAATTGCAGAAATGGCATTTGCACCCTGCTGCTCAAGAAATTGTTTTAACAGTTTACAATATGGTTCGAGAAGAGATGGGTCCATATAGACCAATGAAACCCACGTCGGAATTAACAATAATAAATATAAAGACTATTGAAAGACTTGTGAAAAAAGGAGAACCAACAAAACCCACTAGAAACAAAAAGTTTGGAAGAATAGACAACTTCACGGAGGATTTTATTGCCAGAACAGTTGACAACTTTTATAGGCAAAACGTATCACCTACTGTGCACTTAATTTATAAAGAATTAGCAAAGGACGAAGCTGTTTTCCCGTATACTCAGTCGTACCTCCAACATATTCTGAAAAATATGGGGTTTGAGTACAAACAATTAGACACAAGAAAAGTGATTAGGGATTCGCCGAGGTTAATAAGTCTACGTGACAACTAATTGACTAAAATTAAAAAACATCGTGAAGATGGAAACATATTATTTATTTAGATGAGACGTGGTATGACACACACGACTCTCTAAAAAGGGTTGGCAACGAGATGGCAACACATGTGCACTAAACGAACCTGCATCACGAGGTAAAAGAATTATTATACCACACGCAGGGTCTGAAAATGGTTGGCTGGATGAAGCGTTAATGTTGTCTGCAAAAAATGTTGCCAATTGCAGTGCGGACCATACGGTACCATCAGGACATGAACGCGAGCCTTTTTGAAACGTGGTTCAAGGACCAATTATTACCAAATATACCAAAAGGGAGTATCATCGTGATGGATAATGCATCATACCATTCGCGGCAGACACAATTAATACCCTGCACAAACACAAGAAAATTTGGAACACAGGAATTTTTAGATAAACATAATATACATTATCCCCCAAAGGCAACAAAAAAAGATCTGATGAAGAAAGTGAAAGAACATTATTTTTCCAAAACCTATTATGTTCACGAGGCAGCAAAGGTCAAGAATTGCGAAGTTTTATGATTACCGCCGTATTGTACTCTAAATCCTATTGAACCCATGTGGAGTAGTTTAAAACGAAATGTAAGAAAAGAAAATAACAATCCTAAGTTTAGTGAAGGCATGCTTCAAATTATAAGAAATACCATTAATGTTACAAATAATCATTGGAAAAACTGTTGTGGGCATGTCCACAACATATAAAAATCAATGGCCCGAAACTATAGCCACGCTGCGGTAATTATTGAAGTTACAGGCAGCGACGATGAATCCGACGAATCAGATTCAGAGGACTAGGCTATATTTATGTTTAATTTATAAGTATTAATTTAAGCTGTCGATTTATTATACATGTATTTTTTTTAGGTTGTTTCTTTTTAGGATTCGTTACCTCAAAAGGAAAAAAGGAACCCTTATATGATATCTATGTCTGTTTAATGTTATATGAACCTTCAATAATTACCGTAGGATGGTTAGATAGTATTTTTTGTAATTTGTACTTGTTTTAATATATATATATATATAAGATCTTGTAAGAATTGGCATAAAATATTTTGGTACTTATTGGAGGCTGCAGTCATCAATTCGTACATACAGCACCGACGAAGACGTAATATTTATGGCCATCGCAGGTTCGCAGGTCGTTCAATGGCCGTGAAAGGAAGACACCATCTTTTTCACGTAATAAAAAAGGTCAAAAAGTTTAGCAAATGTGGGACTGCATATGCCGTTTCCTACAACATCAAAAAGGTATAAATTTAAATTAAATTTTGCAGTACCAGAAAAACACCGAAATGGACAAGTTATATATATGTCAATATTGTGGTGTTTCAGTTTATATTTATCCAGGCTTCGAATTGTTTCATCAAGGAACATGCAGTCTATCTTACAAAGTACTGGCTGATTGATAAAGTTGAATACAGACTCGTAAACGTCACAGTAAATTATATTGTCATTAAAATGGATTATTCCCATGTTTTACGAAATATTTTTTCCAAAAATCCGAAGACATTCAGAATTAGCTTATCAAAGGTGTTACATGTCATGGAATCACCATATAACAATATATACATGATTATAGAAATTCTGTATTGGAAAATGTAAGAACAGATATACTGGAAGCAAAGACGTTAGTCAAATTCTTGATTCGTCATATTCTTGTTTCGTCATATCTTGTTTCGTCATTAGCTTGTTTCGTCATATTCTTGTTTCGTCATATGCTTGTTTTGTCAAATTATTGTTTCGTCATATTATTGTTTTGTCATATTCTTGTTTTGTCAAATTCTTGTTTCGTCAATATCTTGTTTTGTCAAATTCTTGATTCGTCATATTCTTGTTTCGTCATATCTTGTTTCGTCATTAGCTTGTTTCGTCATATTCTTGTTTCGTCATATGCTTGTTTTGTCAAATTATTGTTTCGTCATATTATTGTTTTGTCATATTCTTGTTTTTTCAAACGCTTGTTTCGTCATATCCTTATTTCGTCAAATTCCTGTTTCGTCAAATCGATATTCATTTGTTTCGTCTGTCTATGGACAGTTAATAACAAAAATGAAAAAGGGACATTGTTATTTTTATTACTTTTACTTAATTAATTCTTACCAAGTATTAACTACAAATTAGAAATATGGAACGAAAATTATAGTGTAACATAACTTCTGTCACAAACGGTAGGATTTTTTTTCCCAGTTTATCAACGAAAAAAACCTAAATATTACAATTAACTTAGGTGTATACTTTTTCCGGCATCAAAAAACAATGACCATGGTAATTAATCGCATTTTTTTGTTGGTACTCCCATAAACATGCTTTTTTTTTATTTTATCCAAGATAATTTTATCATACGTCTTTCTACTGTTATTTTTCCCGTTTCTAAGTCATTAATATGTTTTTCAATAATAGCGTCTTTCATCATTTCTTTTGTTCTCCTTTTCTTAGGATGACTGGTACCAACTTCTTCCTTTCTGTATTTTCTTTCAAAGTGTATTGCTTCTTTTTTTAGTGTACTGATATAAAAAAATAAATTTCCTTTATCTCCACAAACTTTACTTTTAAGCCTTCTATGCCATCGTTCAAGAGCGTTGGTGGTGCGGTGCCATTCTTTGGCACAGCACCACATGTCAGCGTTTATTTTTCTTTGCCACTGCTCAGTGAAGTATTTCACAAAATTTGGACTTTCATTGCAGTGCGGCATTTTCTCCATTAATGACAACCACGCTTCCGGAATGTAAGATATTGGCAAAAGTGCGAGGTTTGCAGTTGAGTAAACCATTTTTGACAAAGCTTTTTTCTTGAGAGTTACTTCTAAGCAGTCATTTTCTTTCACTTATATACAGGGGCGAGATCAGGGGACTAAACGGCACGGGAGGAGTTATCTATTACCTCTGCCCCGAGAATAATATGAGGACTTGTGTGTATGTCAGAAATGGCATAAATGCCATGCCTTATAATGCTTACTGTTCTAGGGATCTTACCACTATTAAGATCCAGGAGAAGAGGTTGGGCAAGACTCTCATCATCTCGTCTGCCTACCTCCCATACGAAGCGACCGACCCCATCACACCCCAACTCCGGAGTCTGGTCGCATCTGGCAGTCAAGTGAACACCGACTTGATCATCGGCTGCGACGCCAATGCACACCACGTCATCTGGGGTAGCTCGGACGTCAACAAGCGGGGAGAGAAGTTACTGGATTTTCTGGTGAGCTCTTCTTTACAATTACTGAATAAAGGGAACAGCCCAACTTTCGTCAATGCTAGGCGTGGAGAAGTAATTGACATAACGGTGGCGTCTAACGACATCTACGAAGATATTCACTCTTGGCATGTTTCCAATGAAATCTCACTTTCAGATCATAGGTACATATGCTTTAGGTACAGGACCGAAATACCAATTGAAACTGTGCGCAAAAGAAATCCTAGGAATACCGACTGGTCATCCTTTAAACGTGATCTAAAGGTAGAACTAGGGGATCCGAAAGGTAAGCTTAATTCTATTATCGATATTGAATTTGAAGCGGACAACATGGTACGGGCGTTACACACCGCGTGGACCAATAACTGCCCGGAAAAAAGGGTGCTAGCCAAGAAGATACCATGGTGGAACCCTGAAATAACCAAAATCAGAAGTGAAACTAGGGCGATCTTCAATGACGCGAAGGCGGCTAATGACTTTAGCAACTACGCTCACAAGCTCACGGAGTATAATAAAGCTGTAAGAAAAGCAAAACGGAGTGCGTGGCGGAATCACTGCTACCAAATAGGCTCGATACCAGAGGGTATGAGGCTCTCAAAAGCACTAGCCATAGCAAAGTCAACTTCGTTAGCGTCAATAAAAGACGATAAGGGAAGGATGACTGAAACGGGTTTAGATACCCTGAAAGTTATGTGTAGTACACACTTTCCCGGCTCCATCTTACATGAGAGCAAAATAGACAGTGTACCAATTTGTATGTCAGAACAGACAGCACGCACTACCAGATACAATTGGGACACTGCCAAAAAGGTAGTAGATGACAGCAAGATACGGTGGGCACTATCCACTTTCCAACCGTACAAAGCGCCGGGCCCGGATAACATTTACCCAATCCTACTACAAGAGGGCGCGAATGTAATAGTTCCGCATTTAAGCAGGCTGTACAGAGCGTGCTTAGCCTTCGGGCACGTCCCACGCGTATGGAGGCTTGTGAAGGTAATTTACCTGCCAAAACCAGGCAAGGCAGATTACAGTGATGCCAAAGCATACAGGCCGATAAGCCTATCATCATTCTTCCTAAAAACACTAGAGAAGCTGGTAGACAGGCACATAAGAGACGGACCTCTAAGGCGGTATCCACTGCATAAAATGCAATGCGCGTATCAACCGGGTAAATCCACGGATACTGCGATTCATTATGTAGTGGATAAAGCTGAAAATGCACTTGAGAACAAAGAGATCTGCCTCGCGGCATTTCTTGATGTGGAGGGAGCATTTGATAGGACCACGTTCGAAGCCATAAGCACATCAGCTGCTAGGCACGGCATTGAACCAACCATATGTAAATGGATAGGCAACATGCTAAATAGTAGGCTAATAAAGTCAACTCTTTTGGGAGACGTACTATTTGCCACAACGACAAAAGGATGTCCTCAGGGGGGGGTTCTCTCACCTACTCTGTGGAGCCTGGTAGTAAACTCTCTCTTGGAGGAACTCAACACTGGCCCACTACACACTGTGGGGTATGCAGATGATCTCGTGATACTTATAAACGGGAAGTTTCCGGAAACAGTATCGGAAATCATGGGTAAAGCTTTGGAAAAGGTGGAAAGCTGGTGCTTTAGTCATCAACTATCCATCAATCCCAGCAAAACTGTAGTAATCCCATTTACTAAGAAACGGGACCTCAGACATATTACACAGCTAAGGCTGTTTGGCGAGGTACTAAAATTGTCAGGTGAGGTAAAATATCTAGGCATCATACTAGATAAAGAACTCACTTGGAAAAAGCACGTAGACAACGCATTAACAAAAGCGCTGAGAGTGTTTGGAATGTGCAGATCAGCATATGGAAAGACATGGGGCCTTAACCCTAAAGTACTGAAGTGGATCTACACCATGATGGTAAGACCCATAATTATGTACGGCTGCTTGGCCTGGTGGCCAAGAACAACACTGAGGACATGCAAGGACTCTCTAACTAAAGTGCAGAGGGTGGCCTGCATGGCTATAACAGGGGCGTTCAGAACGACGCCGACGGTGGCAATGGAGGTCTTACTAAATCTCCCACCACTACATATCGCCATACAGTCTGAGGCGTGCAAGTCACTGCGAAGGCTGAAAGAGGCTGGCCTGTGGAACGACACAGCACCTAGAACCAGACACACTAAAATGGCACACAATGTTGCTCCAGACAGAATACTGACGATGGGCTGCGATAAAATGCAGCCCAAGTATGTATTCCGGAGGAACTTCAATGTCCACATTCCGACAAGGGATGAATGGAAGGATGGGTTGCACCTATCGGAGGAAGACAACGCGATATGGTACACGGATGGTTCAAAGATGAGCTCCGGTACGGGGGCTGGTATTCATGCCAAAGACTACAACAGTAGCATAAGTATGGGCAACTACGCAACGGTCTTCCAGGCGGAGTTGTATGCGATAATTGCCTGCGCGCAGGAGAATATTGATAGGTCTCTACAGGAGAGAACTATCTATATCCTAAGCGACAGCCAAGCGGCACTCAAGGCGCTGACGGCGCCTAAAGTAGACTCGAAGCTAGTCTACAATGGAATCCAAGCCTTAAACAGACTTGGTAGACACAACAAAGTGAAACTGATGTGGATTCCAGGACACGAAGGCTATCCCGGAAATGAAGCCGCGGACGAGTTGGCAAGGGAAGGGTCCAAGGGCGCATACGTCGGACCTGAACCATTTGTGGCACCCTCACCGAGCACTATAAAAGCAGCCCTGAACAACAACGCCCTAGAAAACCACCAAAAAGAGTGGGAAACTACGGTAGGCTTAGGGCATGCAAAGCTCTTCATAGGAAGAGTTGACCAGAGCTGGACCAAGAAACTTTGGAAACTCAGCAGAAGACAACTTCGATACATTATCGGAGTGTTTACCGGGCACTTCGGGGTTAAATATCTCCTAGCAAAGATGGGCCTTTATGACAACACAGATTGTAGAATGTGCGGCGAAGAGGCTGAGACAATGAAACACCTATTGTGTGAATGTGATGCCCTCGCCGGAGTAAGAATGAAAATCCTCGGTTGTGGATACCCAGAACCGAACGATTTCAAGGCACTGCCATTGCACTCCACTATCCGCTTTTTGGAAGGGGTGGAGGCTGCATTGGATTAAGTGCTAAAAGAGGGGTAATTACACAAAAGATCCCATAGGGTCGAAGTGTATCCGTAAGGACCCCACCATAAAGATAAGATAAGATAAGATTCTTTCACTTCTTCGAGCATTCCTAATTCCGAACCTTTTTTAATTATAGCTTTCTTCAGATGAAAATAACAACCTTTTATTTGGATATTTTGAAATACTATTTTGGCAGCATTAATCACAGCAACTTCGTAATCGCAGTTCATATATTTGACGCTGAGATTAAATTTATTTTTCAAGATAGTAAATAACTTCTCATAAGTTTCCTGTTGTTTATTTTTAAGCATACAGAATATTACAGGAATTATGGAAGTTATTTCTCTAGTGCTTCCTGTGTCTATATGAAGCTTGAAAAGTTGGTAAAAGGAATCTGGTACTGTATTAAAAGTTCCATCTACAAATACTAGATCTGTGTCCTGAATCATCCGTAAGCCATGCTTTGTAGCAAAAATAAAGAAATTATTTTCCTCATTTCTTTCATAAATTAGAAAGTTTTCAGTTAAAATCGCAGGAAACTTCACAGTTTCTACAGATTCAAAAGTGCATTTGGTTTTTAAATGTTTTTTTCGCATGTTATATAAAGCATCACTTTTGGATTAAAAGTCTGGTATTTCTGTATTATCTGAATCCGAAGTATTGTTTAATTCCTCAAAACATTCGTCGAAAATTTTTGGTATCGATTTAAAATCTGTGCACACTCTTTTTTTACATTCGTCCAAACAAAGTGCAACTTTATTTTGTATTAAATCCGATTCACATAAGTGCCTACTTTTTCGAAGAATCTTATCTGAATTAGAATTTAATGTAATGGAGCCTGAAAATTAAATAACAAATATAATATAGTTAATGTGAATTTATGCTCTTAACTTAAGGTTCAGATAGACGGGCGAGTAAGGTTGCCGAGCCATAAGTACGGCGTACTTACTTACCCGTCTATCTGGGACTTTAGCTTATCTATGTGCTTTTTTCCTCATTATCCACACCAGCGTCGAAACCAATTTAATTATTGAAGAAATTGTTTACAACTTCTAATATTGATAGTACAGTCGAATTCATAAATATGTGTACACATTAGTACCTTGTCTTGCTGTGACAATTTATATATGTCAGTGTAAACATGACATTAAATAGACAAGATACTAAAGTTTACAGATATTTATGAACTCATTTATGAACTGTATTTACTCGAAATTATGTGTGTAAATGTAAGTACTTAATAATATCGATATTGAGATAAATATCAAATAAATAAATATCACGGGACAATCTCATACAAATTGACCTAGGCCCAAACTAAGCTCTAGGCTTGTACTATGGGTACCTACTAGGCAACCATAAACTTACTTATATAGATAAATACAATACTTAAATAGATAGAAAACACCCAAGACTCCGAAACAAATACTCGCGCTCATTACAAAAATATTTGCCCGTACCGGGGATTGAACCCGGGACTGCTAGTTTCGTAGGCAGGGTCACTACCAACTAGGCTACCGCGTCGTCATAACAATTTCTCAAAATAAAAGGAAGAAATAGTAGGCATTCATGCTAAGAATTGTGGCAATAAGCCAACCACGTAATTATAGCTGACGCCTATGGATAATAGCGTAATGAAGAACATCAAACGAAATAATTATACAAAGAAACGAACAATCATAAGTATTAACGCATTTTTAATTATAATTCGGACACTTACCATTACATAAATCTCTTTTTACGCATCTCCAAATACATGAAACATCTTTGTTTTTTAAGGTCAAATTATATTGGTATCCCGCCCTCAATAACCTCCGTTTTCCCCTTTTGATATCAATGAAAGTTAAATCCCCGCATCCGCTCGAACTTGAAGCCATTTTAAAACGTTTTGATCACTTTGATGCTTGTGTTTAATTATTATGAAAATATCAATTATTATTTTAGACCATACTGTTTGACATTGAACTGACAAGTACCTATACATATTGCACTATCAAGACTGCACAGAGGTAAGTATCATTCCTATCGAAGATCTGTTAATGAAGTAGGTTGAATCTCTATAACGTCTTAAATCAACTACAGCGTAGTACCAGTCAATGAATAAAATACTACTAAATGGGTTTTTGATCTTTTTCAGGGTTCAAGACTAACGGGACCCTATTACTAGCCTAAACTGTCCGTCCCTCCTAAATCTTATTAAATTAAATTAAATTTTAATTTTAGTATTTTTTTATCGTAAAAGATAGCGGATTGTTTTTTTTTTCAGTATATATGTTATTACGGCGTATTTTTTAACAAATAATAGGTACAAAATTATGAAAATTAAAAAATAAAGGGGTCCCAATACAAGAAATCTTTTTTTTTCAGTGTATTATTTATGGAATTGGTTATATCATTGACCGCGTAATAAATATTTCATTTTAGTCACGCAACATGAATTCTCACAATGAAATGTGTACCTTTTCGTGTAGTAAATAAAGTATAATTTTGAGTCACATAATCGCAGCGCCGCGTCGCGTCGCGTCTCGGTGTGAATTGACCTTTAGATGATGTAGATGATGCGACGTTTCGGGTTATTTTTTTCGGATTTCAGCTATCGTTGCTGGCAAACTAACCATATAGCGGTAACCGTTCTGCGTTTCTGTAAAGGAATTGTAGCAACATGACCCTTTTTCGAGACAAACGTAGCGACAATTTTCTTTGACATGCTGCAGGAGCGAACCACTTCGTTGGTTTGACCTCGTCTTCGAAGAACTGCTGACTGATATTTTCTTTCAGGTTTGTATGATTAAATCCAAGAATCGTCAACTGGATGATATTATAAACGGCATTTGACTTCCCTCCGTTGAAGCGTTGCAAAGTATCACGGCATCAATCAACACGAGCAGCCTTTTGTTCTTCGGACAAATGGTGGGGAACCCTGCGGCAAACTAGCTTTCATACACAGAGCTCATTATGAAATATCGACTGAATTGCAGTCATTCCAATACTGATAACAGCCCAAATGTGCTGGTATGTCACATGACGGTCATCTAATATAAGTTCGCCTGTAGCTGTCTGCGGTGTTTTCAGGCGAGACCGCTGCTGTTCTTGTTCAACCTGCAGAAGGAACAGCGCTAAGCGACACACGACCGTGTCGGAACTGGGCATACCAGCAGTATATTTTCATTTGACTTGGTGCTTCAACATCTTAAATCGAAACAAGTTTGTAGAGACATTTATCTTGAGATAAATCGCGATGAAAATGGTGATTAATTAAGGCACGGAACTGAATCCGAAATATTCTATTCTCGGTCATTTCAGTGTGCCCCTCGTATGTATGATGTATTTTTTGGATGTCACTTTTTCTATTAACTGTACTTGGCACTGACAAACTAGGTATCGACTTTGACGAAAGAGGTATTTTACAAAACAAGAATATGACGAAACAATTTAATGACAAAACAAGAATATGACGAAACAAGAATTTGACAAAACAATAATATGACGAAAGAAGAATATGACGAAACAAGAATTTGGCAAAACAAGAATTTGACGAAACAAGAATATGACGAAACAATAATTTGACAAAACAAGCATATGACGAAACAAGAATATGACGAAACAAGCTAATGACGAAACAAGATAATGACGAAACAAGAATATGACGAATCAAGAATTTGACTAACGTCTTTGCTATCGATGTACTTATACCATGGATTAACTGAAATGTACGTATATTTTTTTACAGTTCCAAGATATCCAAATTATGGTTTACCGCTTGGCTTTACCGACAACGATATGGCTAGATTTATTTTCTGAGACGATACCCCACGAAACAATATGGCTGCAAGACAAAGGTATGATGCCAATGGAGACTTGTGAGGAATATGGTCACCGGCAGAGTTTTGGACATTTACTAAATGACGTGGTGGCGAATTATACACCAGAATTCTAGAAACTAAGTGAAAATAATTGTACTTTTCTTTTATTTACTTGAACCAGTTTGTTAAATCCGCATATTTTATTAAGTTGATTTTTTATTAAATATATGAGGTCCGTTTCGAGGGTATAAGGTTATCATTGAAAACATGTATTGGAAAATGGAAAATATAAGCTTATACTTAAGCTAATATAATTTATTATCAATTGAAATTAGACTTGACGGAACACTATTTACAAGCGGAAGTCTTTGTCTAACTTCATGATAGAAAGAGACTTCCGCTTGTAAATTGTATCGTGAAACGGCCCACAGGTTATAATTTTTGCAATGATATTCATATATTACTATTCCTACCCACTACAAGATACATAATAATGTTCGATTTACCGCATGTAGTCAATTAAACGCCAGTAGTACAGAGCACCTTGTTTGTTATGTCAATGTCAATGAAATAGGTGTATTGGAAACAGATAATTTGAAATCTCAAGTGCACTAACAGGCTGAGTGCATATTTATCTTAATGATTTCGTTTTTTTGCCGTAGATGTGTTCCCCAGTGCATTACAAACATGTAAAGCACTGGGAAACACATAGTGTATTTATCTTTCACTATAACCAAAGACCTTCATAATAGACGAACAGTGTGTGGAAGCGAGAGTGCAGCCTCTTTATGCACGAATAAGAGTGCGACCGTGACAGCGAAAGACGTTGACGTTGTAACCATTTTGAAAGCTAATGGTAGCCCACGGCAGCCCACTGGCGACAGCGTCTTTTAGTTTTTATTAAAATATTCAGGATAATTGTATAAACGTGGTGTCAAAACCGTTAAAAACAACAATGGTGGGCTGTGCAGTACCTGATTGCGAAGTCAATCATAGGAATAATCCAAACAATGAGTCATTTCACAGGTAATTATGATCCACACATTGTCATTTTTGAACTCATATTTTCAAGGATTCCTAGGTCCAAGGAATACGGTTAGTGGTCTAATAAGTACGATATATCATGTAGGTTTGTGTTATATGCATATTTTTAATTTTTATATGTAAAATGAAAAGATGTTGTGTCCGTGAAAATTTCCATTTTTTAGGTAGTGATTGAATGTTTGAATCACACTCATCTATCGATAAGTTATCAATATGTCGATATTTCTTCATTCCTTCTCATAATTATTTAAACATTATTCCGAGCGATTATAAAACGCAGCTGGGTGAATTGATCACAGTTTATTATTTATCATTAAATGCAGTGGTCCAGCCTACGACAGGACTTAACTTTTTTTTAATGTTTTTTGTGTATGTTTTAATTAAATAGTGTAGAAAATGCTAAAATAAGCATCTTCTCTTATTTAAACTTTTTCTCTCAGGTTGATAATTACCGAGATATGGGGGGTCAGAAAGTTAGTAAATTCGGTACCTACAAGGCGTTTGAGAAATTTCGATGGGGTGAAAATTATGTCTGTATAACATTCGGTTAGTTACCTTGGGCTTGGGAATGTACATGAAAATTGTCATTTACGTGACATTCATCTTAAAGTTGATATGGATACACAGATCTCAGCAAGCCAAAGAATCCTCTACTGAGCGTGACGTTCGGCTTTTAGGCGACAGGGATAGACACATCTGAGAGAGCCAGAGAATCTTCTACTGAACATGAAAGTAGGTCCGAACGTAAGTCCACAAGAACTCCTAAGTTGTGGCCAAATAAAGTGAATACTTCCACCGTTTGAAAAGTATATTATTCCAGATGAACTTGGGTTATTTTTTATTTATATTAACCGAAGCGGAGCGAGGGCGGGTCGCTAGTTTCTCTATATAAGTAACTTTATTGTTGCCTAGTGCCCATATTAAAAGCCTAGAATTTGTGTAAGACTGAAATTTATTAATTATTTACATTAAAAATTGATTGTATGATATGTGTGTGGTAATTACCATGAAAAGAGTATTATTATAGATAATGAAAGAATCTTGTGTTTTATTAGTGAAGAATGCTAGTTTTAAGTTCCACGCAAGATACAAACAAGTCTTATATAAGCGAGTCTTTTTCATCGATATTTTTTCGATATAACGTACGGACATCACTAAAATTACTCACACACTTGTAAAATCACGCACACGTTGACATTTCCGTTTTGGTAACGCGGGAAAAAGGGAGTCTGTTCGTCTATTACGTTAGTTATATAAAGGTCTTTGACTATAACTGAGGCCTTATAAAGGGTTAAAATAAATGTTTCGTTTAGGGCCCGTTAACGTTTTGATCCCGAACATATTTTAAAATCCTGGTAAAGGCTCTCCACGATATTCTGTGTACGCAATAATTCAAACTCAAATAAACGTGCCACGGTAATCGTTATCTCCTTGAGTTATCACACAATACTTAAGTAGGCCTTATCAATCACAATTAAAGTGAACATAAATATATTGTGACGTGTTGGCAGTCGAACGATTTATGATAATGCTTAACGAACTCTAATAATCAGCGGTTCAACACTACAAACACCGCATATTATTTACAAAGAAATATTTAAATTATAATCATACTCCTTTTTAACAGTTTTTTTACAGTCACACATAATAAGCAATTGTACATCAACTAAAGTGGTATAATAGTGCCAGTACCCTGAGCACAAACGATTACCTCCTATCGAGTAAGTAAGGGCCGGCGCTGACTGCCGGCACGGCACAGGATGGCACGGTAAGTTGTGCTGCAGCATTCCGAAGGATAACACGGCCTTCCGCGGCATGCCGTGGCATCCTGCTGGCATGACACGGCAAATTATGCTGTGGCATCCCGAAGGCCGCTACGGCCTTCCGCGGCATCCCGTGGAATGCTTAGGCACGTTCTGTCCTACCGCAGCCTCCCTCGGCATCGTTGTGTCAAAATAAAGTAACATGAATTCTATACTCATGGTAATAAGATTAAAAATGGTTATATCAGTACCGAAATCCTTTGCCATGACACGCCGTGCCATGCCGGCAGTCAGCGCCGGCCCTTATGCTGTGGCATCCCGAAGGCCGCTACGGCATTCCGCGGTATGCTGTGGCATCCTGCTGTCAACCCAGCCGTACGCCGCGGCATCCCGTGGAATGCTTAGGCACGTTCTGTCCTACCGCGGCCTCCCTCGGCATCGTTGTGTCAAAATAAAGTAACATGAATTCTATACTCATGGTAATAAGATTAAAAATGGTTATATCAGTACCGAAATCCTTTGCCATGACACGCCGTGCCATGCCGGCAGTCAGCGCCGGCCCTAACGTTAACGTACCTATTGATCTTCGAGATGTGTACGCTCGTTGATATCAACGCCCTCTAGTATGTATTAAGTCATTTTAATTTGAAGGCGTTCGCACTACTGCGCCGTTATAAACAAATTTTCGCATAGCAAAGGCGATTCGAAAACGTGACACGATTGGAACGTTTGTGCTCGGGATACAATTACTAGTTACTTGCACACATAAAATCGCGCTTTCGTTCCCAAAGTGGAGTAGGCAGAGCTATAGAATTACCCACTACTCTAAGAAACAATGAATTACTAGTTACAAAATATTAAAACGTCACATTATGATAAGTTGATTTGTGTTCCGCAAAGCCGCTGTTGTCAAACTGTATAAGTACGAGCTCGTATGTAACGACCGCACCGGCCATCTGCAATGTAAATAATAACACCAATTTGTATGCAACTATTTCCACATGAATTGAAAAGTCGGCCAGACCCTAAAATAATAATATGGCGGATTCCGTAGCCTTAACGACAAACTTAAGCGTGCAAACTTATTTTTCTCAAAAATGAAACGTAAAGTCGCCATTACATCTTTAAAAAGTCAACAGAAAGTTAAGAATACCAGACAATGATCAAAACTCTCCGGTACATAAAGAGGTCTTAAATTCGGAATGAAAAAGTGTCCAATAAGTCAGTATGGAAATATATCATATTATTATGATTTGAATTTTGAATTATCGGTACAGACCTGTGACAGCAATGTGACAGCCTCCAAAAAGACTACAGAGGTAAGCAAGACAAGGTCACATGGCACCAAAAATATATGAAAGTGAAAACTATTTTGACTTCATTAGGATTTTTGCTAAAGCACCATTATTAAAAAAAGGTGTGCGTCTCGGGACGCTCGAAGGAAGTGATAACTTACACTTATCTAAGTTGAACTATTTAATATTGAAAATATTTAACTAACTGCAAACTTACGCACACTAATGCAGATTGACACACACACTAACAAATCTAAAAAGTGGTACAATATTAATAGAGGTCAATAAACGTCTCTTTTTAACGAAGGGCATTTGTAACAGGTGCGAAGACTACTATTCTATTAGCGGTTTTTATACTCCCTCTATACTTTCCTATCTCTATGCTGGCGCCGTAACACGTTACGTAACGAAGCGCATTACCCTCCTATAAGAATTCATCACTTGAAAAAACAATTTTAATTGCTTTTTATTAAAAATATTGATACCAGAACATAAAGTTAATAAATAAAAAACATTCCCAGAATAGTACCAAGGCATCATATAAACCAAAAGCAGTTCTCGTTCAGAGCAGACATTGCGCGATTTCTCTTTATTTACGAGAACGTCGCTGCACCATCTCTCAGGCTCACTTACTGGTCATTGCAGCAATGTACTATTTACTGTTTTTCCTAAACTAACTGTATGAGTGAAACGAAAATATATATTATAGTCCCTGGCCAAAAATAAAAAAGTGGCAAACATCTTATAAACGATTCAAGTAATGTTGTAAAAAAAACAAAAACCTGCTTCAAATAGGAAAAAAATACTTCTTTCAATAAGTCCAACTGAAGTCTGCTTTTGGTTAAAATATTGTGGGACGCCGACTTCAGTATTGGACTAATCTATAATGTATCATTTTCTAAGAACTTATCATTTGCGTTTTAGTACGCGGGTTTTTGTTTTAAAATATTTTACTTTTTAGTAATCCTCATTTTGCTTTTATGTTGTCCCACTTCGCAATTAATAAAAAACGAAGTACTTATAGAACAATTCAAGCTCTCCGCAAGCCACGCCGTGGGAAAGTTATTGTCATATTATATAGTTCTAATATCTTAACGTATGCGAAATGAAATCTGGACAAAGTTCAATAAGCTATTTAATTGAATTATTGTAACAAAATATGTACATATTTGTGCTCAAAATAACAAAAAATGTAAAAGAAAAAACGGGTCCATCCGATAGTTTTCTGGCACTTTCTTCATGGCCGCCATATACACTGATGTGGGCATTTTATTCAACTCAGATTAAATTTTCTTTTTTAAGCTTTCGATGGTTTTGGGTCGAAAATTACGAGTATTAGTATACACGCGTCTTTTCAAATTGGCCCAAAAATCTTCAATCGGTCGAAGTTGGGGAACGTTAGGCGGGTTTGAATCTTTCGGTACGTACGGGAATTCTACATGTAGCTCATCCATTACCTTCAAGGTTTTTTTTAGTAATGACTGGACGCTAGATCAGACCAAAACACTATATTAGCTTTTCTATGACTTTCCCGTATAAAATCACGCACAATTGGCAAACATCGCTCAATGTACCGGTCCGCAGTGACCGCTAAACCGGATTCAAAGAATACCGGCTTTGGATTTATGCGTCGTTGGACTAAAAGTAAATATGGCGATGTATAAAAATATCTACATATAAAATAAAAATTGGTCCGAGTATTAGAAAGCCAATACTTCAAAATGTATAAGTCTTATCAAGTCGGAATATAAAAATGACTACTTTCAAAGTATACAAATGTCTAAGTCTTATCAAGTCGAAATATAAAAATGACTACTTTCAAAGTATACAAATGTCTAAGTCTTATCAAGTCGGAATATAAAAATGACTACTTTCTTTACATAGGTCCAGGATTATAATAATACATATACGGAACAAATTCATCCCCTCGTAACATCTAGTTCTTAAATTAAAACGAATAATATTCAATAAATATGAACAAGCTAATAGATAAGCGATCAACAAACAAGCTGAATTCTAAAAATAAATCTATAAATTATAAAAAAAACTGAGAACATTTGAAAATATATTTATTAATTATCTTTAACAAAACTACTAAACCAAATTGCTCTGCTTACACTTTAAATAAAAATAAAAATAAGTTATTCATTGTTTCTCCGCCAAAATTATAAGTCTAAAAGTTTATTCGTAGCGTTCCAACATGTTGTATTGTAATTTGAACGAATTGATCCCAACTCTACAGATTTCTATTACAGATTTCCAATTCTACGGATTCCCAATTCTACAGATTCCCAATTCCACAGATTCCCAATTCTACAGATTCCCTATTCTACAGATTCCCAATTCTACAGATTCCCATTTCTACAGATTCCCAATTCTATAGATTCCCAATTCTACAGATTTCCAATTCTACAGATTCCCAATTCTACGGATTCCCAATTCTACGGATTCCCTATTCTACAGATTCCCAATTCTACGGATTCCCAATTCTACAGATTCCCAGCTCGAGTAGCATTTAATAGTGTGGGTATAGGTGAAAAACTTAAGTAAATGTTGTATGTAGTAGTAACACATCTGTATACAGGGTGGAAAGTTGAAATGGGGCATTAAGGGCATCTACCGGATCAGTTGCTGCCACGCGAAAATGATCTTAGGAGACCTTTCCCAACTTTTTGAGTGATGACAATCGACATTCACAGATTTTTGATAAAATGTACAGTTAGCGAGAAAATCGACAGAATTGATTTTGGTTTTTTTAATACCAATCGATCCCATTCCTGTAATGGAATAAAACACTCTTTCAGACCAACTGAGGTTAGAGTACTAGAACAGCCATAAATCAAAGAAAACCACATGCGAAGACCTTTCTTCTCTGTTATTAGTGTTAATACCCTATTAAATGTATGGTAAACGTTTTCTTTCAGTTTTTTACTATTTCACCCATCATTAATTTATATAAATTAAAAGTCAACTTTCTCTTGCTTGCAACTAAAGGGTGTCCCAGAAGTAAAGAGACAATTTTCATATACAAAATTGGTCAAAGAGCTTATATCCAAAAAAAGGCTCGAAGCCAACTATCATGTTTACAGTCAATATCAAATCTTTCAAATTAGCTGGGCTAGGCGTACTACTCGTATTTCGCTTGTTTTTATAAATAAAGCAAGCGGAAAAAGAAATAATTGAGAAAATAACTGTTCAATAATATGAATATCACGGGAAAAAGCACACGATACATAATTTTATTGAAGAAGAAGGTAGAGGAACAACTATTAATAGAATATTAAAATGTTTTAAAGAAATAGAAGAACAAAATTATAATTAGATTACTGAACAACAACGTATAGTTTCGACCGCTCAATATATTAATAAGGTAAAAAACACATTTTAGCAAGTTCCTTTGACATCTATTAGAGTTACAGCAGTAAAATTAGAGATATCGAGATTTGGTGTGACTAGGATAAGGGCTAAGTAATGATTCAGTCATTCAAGAATTGGTAAAATTATCTGGGATAAAAGTATATAATAGATTAGGAGGACTGTGCTAAAAAAGTTAATGAAAAAAACAGAGAAAGTTCTCATTATTAATGACGATACCTGTGTTATGTTGATACAAGTTGTTTTCCGTGCAAGTGATATTTTCTCGCCACTAGTCGAGGTAGATAGATTAGGTCATTATGTACGTAAACAAACAGATAAACCCAAATATTTGCCTATATTTTACTATCAATGGACCAGATTGGCTAAAACTATAGCGTCGAAATCAGGAACAGCTGTAATGAGACAGGTAGCAATCAACCTTGAAAAAATTGGTAACTAAGATTTGATGAACACAAATTCGTTTAAATTTATTAACTTGAATGAATACAGGATTTATAATGCATAAAATATTCTTTAATTTTTAAGTTTCATTATATTAAATATTGCTAATCGAGTCTCTTTACTTTTGGGACACCCCATATTTTATAAATGCGTTCTTTTTCTAGGGAGTTGAAACTATTTCTGTAGAATAATTGATGACTAATTAGTGGCTGGTTATCGTATTTTATCTCGAGTACTGTCGATATTTCAATCTAATGCCACTTTGTTGACACAAAACGATACTACAAGACCTATAACTAATAGTTTACATAGGTAATATTCGGATATTTTTCTGGAACTCCATTAATATGGATGAAAATGAAGAATTAATTTTTGTAAATAGTGAAAGAGGTAATAAGGTGTTAATTATTGGACCAAACAAATACTACTTTAGTGTAAAAAATAAATCCGGAACAACAAATTGGCGATGCTATAAGACAAGCGAATGTAGTGCATCTGTGACTTTGACTACAGACAGCAAAATACTTCGCAAACGAGTGCACTCGTGTTTTTCGGATGCATTTGAGGATCAACAATGGAAAAATGAAATGTTTATGCAAAATTGTAAAAAGTCGGTTTGTGAATCTATGGCTCCGCCTAAGCTACGCCTGAATGTAGTAACAGTAACCTTAATACTCCAGAGTATTCGGCTTGCAAAAGTGTTTTATATCGAGCAAGATACCGTAGCCTTGATGTACCAAAATCAAAATTTATAAATATTGAAGACATAGAAATACCTAAAGTTTTGGCAGATAATTTTTTAATTTACGATGGAACTAAATCAGACAAGATAATAATTTTCGCTACTGATGTGGCCGTCGAGAATCTTAAAACCATCGACTCTTTTTTTTGCGACGGCACATTTAAAGTCACTCCCAAGCCGTTTTATCAAGTTTACAGTTTGCATGCTAATTTTGAGGAAAATGAAACGGAGGTTAGAGTCATTCCATTACTGTATGCATTGCTTCCAGACAAAACTCAAGCTACATATTTGAGGTTTTTCACCGTTTTAAAAGAAAATTTGGGATTGTCTGTACAAAATCTGAAATGCGATTTTGAAGTAGCTGCCATTAACGCAATTAAAATGGTATGGTGAAAGTTAGCGGCTGCTACTATCATTTTTAGAAGTCTATATGGGCAAAAGCTAGAGAACTTTCAATAGATAATACAGCAGAAGAGAAAAAAAATATTCGATTTTATTGTATGTTGGCTTTACTACCAGCTCAAAGTATAGCAGAAGGGCATATAGGAATCGTGAGTGAAATACCAGAAAATCACGGTAATCTCGTCAATTTTACTAAATTCGATGACTATTTTTTAAAATTCTGGATGAAACGTATTAGTTCAGATGTATTTTCCTGTGCCGATGAAAGCTTTCGCACAAAGAATGCATTAGAAGGCTGGCATCATAGGCTAAATGCCAGAATTAATCGGAATCCATCTCTTTTCTTGTTCATTGACTTATTAAAAAGGGAAGCAATTTTTCAAGATCGAAGAATACAACAAAGTCATATTCACTTGCCTGCGAAAAAACGTAAGGCATATGATATTAAACGGAACACACAAATTAGAAAAATTATACAAGACTGTATAACTGAAAAAATACAAGTGAAAGAATGTATACAACGTTTAGCAGCAGTGAATTAATGAATGTTTGTAGTTTCTAATAATGAAATATTTTATTTTTTAGGGGTTGGTAGCGTTAAGTTTCACGTTTAAGTATAAATGTTACGAATAAAACATTTTAACATAACAAAAAAAAGTTTTAATGTGTAATTTGTTGTACTGTGTATTTTTGTAGTTTACCTTCGTATTAAGATTTTTTTCGAGCTAAGCCAAAAAAGGTATGGCCGCCGCAACTATCGCAGAGTAGCAAATAGTAAATAAACTTTGTATTTCGTCAAGATGTTTTAGCGATATTTCGTAAATTCAATAATTAGGGAAATCATCATCTGTCAACAACAATATATTATATTTATGAGCTAAGCATGGGTTACAATCATTTCATAAAAAACGATAACCAAACTTATTTATTTCACAAACATATCATTTGACAAATCGCTTTTTTCCGAAACTGTAAATATTTCAGGATTTTTATAAAACTAACCCAACCTAACCTATAGGGTTCTACACGATGGTCCTAAAATAAATCTAGAATTATTTACAGTTTCGGAAAAAAAGCGGTTTGTCAAATGATAATTATGGTTGTGAAATGAATCTGTTTGTGAAACGTTTTTTTATGAAATGATTGGATATCCTAAGCTTGAGGAGGTTCTCAGTTCCTTCTTTTTTTTGTAGTAGAAAAAAACCGAATTTATGGCGATCTATCGAAAATGCTGAGAAACCTGTACCGATCTATTTCTAATCTGTAGTAATGGGAATCTGTCAGGATGAAAATCTGTTGAATTGGGAATTGGGAAGCTAGGTCAGCGTAAACATTGTAGTTTTTGTAGGATTAGGAGCCTGTGTGGTTCGGAGTATGAGGGGCTGGGAATCTGTAGAATTGGGAATCTGTAGAGCTGGGATTCTGTAGAATTGGGAATCTGTAGAGCTGAGAATCTGTAGAATTGGGAATCTGTAGAGCTGAGAATCTGTAGAATTGGGAATCTGTAGAGCTGGTAAAAATGGATTTGAACCTGATAACTTTGTCAAGAAGCTCTATCGGTGTCATATCTTCCTCGATTACTTCCACTAAATACCTCTCATACGTCTTATCGAATAAAATGTCCGTGTTCCGTCTATTCTTTCTCGTTGAAAAAAACAGACAATTTTTAATGATATAATCAAAATGATTCGCTTCTTTTTTGAGTCTATTTATAAATTCCAACACAGACAGCTTTTTCATGAATTTCGATTTTAGTCTTCTGTGCCAGCCTTCCAGGATATTCGTGGTTCGGTGTTTATTAGTCGAACAACTTAGGATGTCCGTCGAGAATTTGTGTAGCCAATTATCTGTAAAATATCTTTTGAATTCAGTTAAAGCGTCACTGCGTGAAGCTAGTTCTAATATTGACCTCCACCCCTCATACATAATTTCGGCCGGTAGTAACGGCAGATTCGCTGTTCGTCGGATTATGGTCCGACCATCCCTTGCTTCGTCCAATCCCAATTCCTCAGCATTTTTAGTTATCGCTTTTTGGTAATGAAAAAAGCAACCAAACACTTCTGCTTCTGGAAATACTTCTGTCACTGCATTTATTGCTGCCAGTTCATAGTCACATTTATATTGTTTAATATTCAAATTTAATTTTTCTTTCAGTAATTTGAAAAACCTGACGTACGTATTCTGATTTTTATTTGGTAACAGCCCATACGCAATTGGGAAAAGGTTGTTTGTGTCGACGTTCGATCCTAAATCCATGTGCACGGTATACAACTGGCGAAAAGGAACAGGGCTTAACTTAAATGTACCATCACCCAAAAATGACTCTTCTTCGTGAAATGTATCTAAATAGTCTCGGGCAGTTGTTGAAGAAAATATTAGAATCCTCTATTACCAACCGACCAACCACTCTGTCCACCTAGGTGGACGGTTAGTAAGTTTTTTTCTTAACCAACAACCTAGTTGGTCGGTTAGAACTATTTTTTCTTAACTGCCAACCTAGTTGGTCGGTTAGAACATTTTTTACTTAACTGCCAACCTAGTTACTCGGTTAGAACATTTTTTTCCCAACTGCCAACCTAGTTGGGGGGTGGTTAATAAGTTTTTTCAAAATCGACAACTCAGTTGGTCAGATAATGGTCTAGCTACCCACCCACACTAACCGAATTTGACAGCTAAATATTTAATTCGTGAGTTTGTCGTTTATACAACGAAATGGTCAAGCATAATGGTTATAAGTACATACATAAATCAGTGAGTTATATGCACACATCATCTCTCATATTTCTCAAGAACCAGATTGATTGTGATTCTTATCTGGGACTTAATGAAGTACTTGACTATTATCAATAAATAATTACGTACCTCTTTCCTTTGCGACTATTATGATTACCTTTTTGTGCAACATATTTGATTTGGATATACGTTCTTTATTTTGAAAATACAGAATTCTTTTTGCTGCATGCTTTTGTTTTGGTTCATTGTCAAAATAACATTGTTTGCTTTTTATATTGTGTGCAATAAATATAATACGAAAAATGAATGAATTACAATATATATCTAGAATCGGTGGCAGAGTATTACTTTGTGATGGCTACCAATACTTCAAACAAAAGGTTTATAAAAACCAAAGTACGTTTTGGATTTGTGCCCAGCGAAAAAAAATTAAATGTATGGGAAATATTACAACTATGGTAAGTTATAACTTTAACATCTTTTGTTATCGATAAATTTCTCTCCCTTTGACACTCTGAAACAAACATAGTTATTTACAGGGTGAAACCATCACACGGAGAAATGCACATACTTGTATTCAAGATTTCAACAAGAATGAACTGGACTTACAACTAGATTTGTGTGTAAAACGATGTAAACAATCTGATGATGTCCCTATACCTCAAATTTATCAAAATGCAGTCGGTTCTCTTCAGGATAGAGGTATAAACCTATTATGCAATGTCCCTCCATTTCGTAATATAAAGTCAAGGATGTATTATAATAAGAATAAGGGCCATTCCATATGATTTCAACAAATCGAGTGTGCCGCATGACTTTTGATTTGAATAAAAAAAATTGAGGATATACTTTATGGTGACAGAAGAGCTGAACCATCACCATTAATTTTTTTTTATTTTTTATTTCCGAGTTTTACTCATTCGAAGTAAATAGTGGGGTCAAATTCCTGCTTGTATATAATACGCTCTAACTTTTTTTTTTGAAAAGATAACGAAATAATTGTTGCTGTGTTTGATTAGGTGAGAAATATGGATGTCATACTGTATGTAAAAATTTATCTAAATTAACTACAAAAAAAATGGTGTCCATTTGAAATGTTCAAGTAACTGGTAATTTTTTGCAATTTTAATTCATTTTTGTGCAAACCCTAAAGCATATTAGGGATAACTTTTTTCAGAAATATAAAGTACTCGTTTTGTTCATTCTGTAAAATAAATATTATCGTTTTAGAATTATAATTCGAACAGAAAAATAGTAGTGAAAATTTAGAATTTTGAAAAATGCTTATGTTTGATCCCCAAAAAACCCATGTGGAAGAATAATTAAAAATTTGAATTTATTCAGAAAATATAGTCCATGTCTTTGTTAATTAGATTCAGTTTAAAAAGTTTTGTTATTTTTGCTCGTTTAAGAAATATATTTTTTTAGGTGCTACTATAATCCTTATCAAAGTTATATATAGGAGACCGTACTTAGGAGATAATGAAGCGGTGCAAACTCTTTGTAGGAAGTGCTTGTGTTATTTAACCTGTTTTCATGTATAGTTATTGTTCGTTATATACCACTGGTTGATAAGGAGTTGACTTTTTATTGAATTGTCATCTTCGAAATTCAGTTATTTCGACAATGGAGTCTTGTTCGGTTGGAATGTTTGAATGAGAAGATTGTCATAAAACGACTTTTTCGCGTTCATCATGGCTAGTCTGCAACGCACCACAGGTAGTGATAACATTTTATCCCCTGAAGCTATGTACGAGTTTTGTGTAAACAAAATTCTTGGAATCAAGTTCTTTTTCGTCTCAAAATCAGAAGTCGATGTAACTGAGTTGTACTTATCAGAACGATTTAAAAATATGAGAACCATAAAAAATACACGTTCTTATCATAGTTTTGTTCCCATTTCTCAAAATGAATTAATAGTGCGACCTTATTCTACTTCAGAAAATTTCGAAGTAGCAAAGGTTTGCAAGTAATGTTTTTTTTTCGTTTTATATATAAGTATTATCAAATATAATTAGTAAATTTGAACCGTCTGGCTTATATTTATTGATTTTTCAGTGTATGGTAATTGAATACCATACATTTAAAAGTTATAGTCATAAATATTTTAATCTGCATATATAAAAACGATGAGAGAAAATTCACGAGATAAGCAGTTTAAAAAAAACATATATCCAAAAATAGGGAAAATAACAAAACTTTTTAAACTGAATCTAATTGACAAAGACATGGACTATATTTTCTGAATAAATTCAAATTTTTAATTATTCTTCCACATGGGTTTTTTGGGGGTCAAACATAAGCATTTTTCGAAATTCTAAATTTTCACTACTATTTTTCTGTTCGAATTATAATTCTAAAACGATAATATTTATTTTACAGAATGAACAAACCGAGTACTTTATATTTCTGAAAAAAGTTATCCCTAATATGCTTTAGGGTTTGCACAAAAATGAATTAAAATTGCAAAAAATTACCAGTTACTTGAACATTTCAAATGGACACCATTTTTTTTGTAGTTAATTTAGATAACTTTTTACATACAGTATGACATCCATATTTCTCACCTAATCAAACACAGCAACAATTATTTCGTTATCTTTTCAAAAAAAGAAGTTAGAGCGTATTATATACAAGCAGGAATTTGACCCCACTATTTACTTCGAATGAGTAAAACTCGGAAATAAAAAATAAAAAAAAATTAATGGTGATGGTTCAGCTCTTCTGTCACCATAAAGTATATCCTCAATTTTTTTTATTCAAATCAAAAGTCATGCGGCACACTTTTTAATTCAAATTTGTTGAAATCATATGGAATGGCCCATAAAGAAGCGGGAGTGTCAAAAATAGTATGTAAAACTGTAATGGATGTTGAAGTGCCTAAGAAATTCAAGTATCTCTTATTGGCTGACTACCAGGACCATGACGAAGGAGTTCGCATATTAATTTTTTGTTCAGAAGAAGCGAAAGTTATTATGGGTAAAATAACCTCTTATTTTAGTGACGGCACCTTTAAAAGTTGTCCGCAACCATTTGCACAATTGTACGTATTACACGGAGATTTAGGGAGCACAGACAATAGTACAAATATAATTCCACTTGCTTATGCCTTACTATCCGACAAAACAAAACGTACCTATGAGATATTTTTTCAATTGATTAAAACAACAGCACCAAATTGGAACCCTTCAAAATATAAAACTGATTTTGAGGAAGCTGCTATGCAAGCTGTGCTAAATATTTTTCCAGGAATTGATCTGCATGGGTGCTACTATCACTTCAATAAATCCATATGGAAGAAAGGGAAAGAATTAAAGCTTACATCAAAAAAACTCACTAGAACTATTATCGCTCTGTCTGCTGTGCTCCCTTTATTGCCCGATAATAAAGTATTAGAAGGTTGGGACTATATAAAAGCAGAATCAATCGGAATGGAGAATGACAACCGCTTAGTAAACTTCTTCAGTTACTTCGAAAATTACTGGCTCCGTAGCGAAGAATTTATAAAGATATGGTCAGTTTTCGGAGAACGGCATCGTACGACAAATTTTCTAGAAGGCTGGAACTTTAAGCTCAACAGTAACCTAGGAAAGAAAAAGGTTAACATTCTCCAGCTACTCAATTTCTTGCAACGAGATATGGCATATTACACCGTCTGCAGTATGCAAATTCATGAAGGTAGAGCCCCTACAACGCGACAAATTTCTGACATTAAAAAAGACGCATATATATTAAGAAGTCAGATGCAACTTTTGAATGGTGAAATTACTGTAGGGCATTTTTTACACAAAGTTAGGTAAAAAAAGTATTGTATAAATGAAATGTACATATATAAATAAATTGTATATATTAACAGAAACTTCTTTATTTTTACCTAAAGACAGTATGGTTTGCCGGTAGAACCAGATGGTTAGTCGGTTGATAATAGACGCGTATCAACTGACAAACCATTAATTAATTTAAAAGAAGTTTGTCGGTTAGGGCTAGTTATGTATATTACTAACCAACAAACTAGGCGGGTTGTTGGTTAAGAAAAAAACTTACTAACCGTACACCTAGGTGGACAGAGTGGTTGGTCGGTTGGTAATAGAGGAATTTTATCACGGCGACCATCTTCGGCTATCAAAAAATTGCTTGCCAAGCAGAATGGAACTTTGACGTCAGCTACATTCTTGTATGTCAATTTTTCGGTACCCAGGTGCCGCTTTCTTGCCTTGTAGAGACTGTCTTTTACTTGCTTGAAAACAGGCATTTCATTTATGTACGTCTCACGTTCTCGCTGCAAAGGTTCCATATGTTTTTCGAAAGTGGCTTGTATTGGTGCAAAATCGTTGCATATTTCATCTTTACACTTGCGAAGAGCTAGAAACACCTTATTTTTTTTCTTACTCCTCTCGCAAGTGTGCTCGCTCAAGCGAGTTATCGTTTCATCAGATGCGTCCGTTGTAACTGATGCTATACATGTAATTCTATTTACGCAACGCCAAAGCGTGGTATCGCTGATAATATTTTTTTTGCCGAAATTATATCTAAACCCATCATGAAGAAGAGTAGGGCGTTGCTTTTGATTTTTCGAGATTCCAAAATCTCTGTCCATTTTCTCACGACATGAAACACAATGACAGACTTGACAAATCATTCAGTACACCAGCATTTCGTAAAGTGGCCAGTATCATTAAGAGGTTTGATGAATAAACTATCTAATCTTGGCTCACTGCCTGCGGACGACCTTCTTGAGAAAGCGATTATTGTTATTATTTTAGCTATTTATTCCTTAATAAATTTTACATGCATACATTTTCATTTCTCATAATAAATATAACAAAGAGTAATTTTAAAATACATCATCATATTTACTTTTAGTGTCGCAACATATTTATATTTGGTCTAATATACAGATGCACATTTTTATACTTCGTCAATATTATATACGCCCGAACTTATGTAAGTGGACATTTTTATACATCGCCATATTTACTTTTAGTCTAGTGCCGCAACATATTTATATTTGGTCTAATATACAGGTGGACATTTCTATACTTCGTCGAAATTATATACGCACGAACTTATGCAAGTAGACATTTTTATACATCGCCATATTTACTTTAAGTCCAACGACGCATAAATCCGGCTTTGAGATACCACGAGGGCTTATTGCTAGCCACAGTAGAACTTTTTTCGGGAACTTCGTGTGTTCTACATATTTTACAGATTCTTCGGCCCTTCCATCAGCATTATGGAAATAAAACTTGCCCTGCCATTAATTTCCATCTAGGGTGAAATAAGATTCATCATCCATGACGCAAAGTATGTCGTTTTTCGCGTAGAAAATATGTTTGCCCAAGTTTGAAGTCTTTTCTTTTGAGACATTTTTTGATTTTCCGACACAGACTGTTTAACTTTTCTCGATCGTTTAACGATACCCATATTATTGAGATGGTTTTTCACCGTTTTCCCGTCAGATTTCATTTTTTTCCCAGGTTCTCTAAAGGATTTTGCTACACGACCGGCCGTCATTTTCTTCGACTGACTCCTCTTCGAAGAACTGATCCAGATTTTCTGGTCGTTGTTTTTCGTAAGAAATAAGATGACAAAATACTATAAATAGTACTTCTGCTCTCCCCCATCTTCGTGAAATGTTCTACGACCTTTGACTTAGGCCAGTCTGAGTGAGTGTCGTAAAAAATACACACGCTTTCACGACGTCTTTCTTCTCGATTTGCCATAATAAATCCAAAAATAATTACACAAACATTAAAATTTGGCAAATGACTGACAGATATATCTAAAAACAAAACACATGCACAAAATTTAAAATTTCGAACGGTATATTTTTAAAATGTGCCTGAACATTTTGTCCAGATTTCATTCCGCATACGTTAATCGAAATGTCTGGTTTTCATCATCAGTTCCACTTTACTAAATAGTGCTTTCCAAGAATAAATGCACGAGTTACAATAAAAAATCCAAATCGCTATAGATGTGCCTAAAATATTTGAAGAGTTCCCTCAATTTCTCCAAGATCCCATCATCAGACCTGACGTGTTGTCAATGCGACCAACTAGAAAACAAACAACATTTTTCAAATCGTTCCAGCGGTCTTTGAGTGATCGCAGAACATACATTAATAAAACACCCGAGGTATTGATAACTTCCCCCATTTTTTAAAGTCGGTTTAAAGTCCGGTGAAGTGTGAGTCGGACCTGCACTATTAGGGTTCGGTCTATACAGTAAAAAATTTTTATACTTGAAGTTTTGACTTAAGTGTAATACTAAATATTTTTCTTTTCAAATAGGTAATTTTTTTTGCCGTAGTTTTTAAGCCCGTAGAAGTAGCCCTTCTGCTCTTACTCTGCTGACCGTCTACAGGCTGATGGCACAGTCATTATTGGTCTCGAGGAGCAAGCGGTTCTCGTAAGTATGAATAACAAGAAATAACTAACTCAAATTCAGCCAAACTAGAAACCCTTACAGTTTCACCATGTCCATCTGACTGTCCATGTCACAGTCACTTTTTCTTAAAGACCATAAAACACAACATTAATATGATTTTTATAATCTTAATTAAATGAGTATACGAGGGCTGCTACTTATGTATCCGGAATCTGGGATTCCAACATTTATAAACGTTATATCTGACCTCCATGGTAAAATTTGAACTTTTTTTTAATACTGGCCGCTATAATTTTTTTCTTATGTACGCTAGTCTTTTGTTTTTGGCGGTATCAAAATGTCATCTCGCTGTAAGAATGGAACTCACTCGTGAAAATATTCGTGCTATGATTTATTATGATTTTCGGCGTGGTTTAACGCAACAACAGTGCATAGATCAATTAACTTCGACTTTTAGTGATGAAGCTCCATCGAAAAGCACTGTGTACCACTGGTTTAGTGAGTTCAATCGTGGACGTAGTATGCTCACGGACGAAGTTAAGGAAGGTCGCTCGAAATCGGTCGTTGTACCACAAAATATTGAAGCTGTGCGAAAACTTATAATGCATGACCGTCATGTTACATATCGCGAGATAGAGGCGACCTGGGCATATATATGACGAGCATTAATAAGATATTACATGATCATTTAGCTGTAAATTTTTTTTATCCCGTTGGATCCCTCACAATTTAACTAAGGATCAAAAAGAGGCTCGCGTCGAATGGTGCAAGTAAATGTTAAAAAAATATATCCGTGGTGACTCAAAAGCTGTTTATAATATCTACACAGGTTTATAATTCTTCACCATGACAATGCCAGCTGTCATACATCACGCGAAACGACTCGATTTTTGGAAGGTCAAAATATAGAATTAACGGGTCATCCGCCGTACAGCCCTGATTTGGCACCCAATGATTTCTATTTATTCCCCAATGTAAAGAATAAATTACGTGGTCCACGATTTTCGATAAATTTCGACCCGTGAAGATGCAGTCGAACAGCACGTTTTGGAGATACCTCAGTCAGAGTGGAAAAAATGTTTTAAAAATTGGTTTCAACGTATCCAAAAGTGCATCGATCATAAGGGAGAATATTTTGAAAAACAATAAAACCATATTTAGTCATATACGTTCGTTATTTTTTTCTATTCCAGTTACATAAGTAGCAGCCCTCGTATAAGGAACTCAAATTAGAAACTATCATAAATAACAAAACTTCCTTGGTTCTAGAGTTCCCGGCGACTAAAATGTAGTTATAAAACTACCTACTTAAAACATCTGAGACAGCACCAAATGACTTTTAATAGAAAATTAGTTCTTACATGAGGTTTTCGAAAATAGGTTTTTGTATTTGAAGTAAGGTGGCGGGAGCCTTTACTGAGCATGGTCCATGCTTCCGCCCGGTTTTTGTTAACTTCTTTATTTTGGTCACGCTTTACAAATTATATTAAAAATAAGCGGTTTCAGGATTTGACGTCTCAATAGCTTTAATTTTTGAGGTAATAAATAATTAAACCTCCTTTTTACTGTACTTAATAACTGTAAAAAACAAAACAATTATTCATATGTAAGGGTTTTGTGTTAACGTTTTACACACGAGTAAAATATCCCAATTGTAGGTTTGTGATTTATTCTGTTTAAGTACTGAAACCCGTCACATTCAACCGGCAAGCGGTCTGCAAATTATCATCGAAAGGGCTACTTCTAGACCTATTTGAGCTGTTTTCGTAGCTGCCGCAGTGCTATTTATTGGTATGTGTATGTGTAATTAATATCGGATTAAAATCGGTCGGACACGGCGCAATAACACTGTAAGCCAAATCACAAAGAAATTGAAAAAAATAGTTAAACTACAGACTTACTTTTAGTAAAATAGTTCTGTTTAGTGAAAAAAATCCCATTCCAGATAATGCAACATAGTCTTTGCTGAGCTGGCTTTGTAATTTTTCAACCTGCAAGGAAACTTTGTTACGAACTGCGTGTTTCAATCAAACAAATTCTAACGAATACTAATCTTATATAGGCTGATAAAAAGTAATAATATTCTTTCAGCAATACTAACAAAATATATTTACTGGTCAGAAATGTAGGTATTTAAGTTATCATTTAAACAATAATCAAAATTGGCAGAAAATTATTCGGTCAGCGAAATTAATACGAGTATGTACGTAACATGCTGCTCTTTATATGTTATGGTCAACGATAATATCAAAATTTGATCATCGATTAATGTTTACGGTAACACGTTGAAGGAAAATTGTTTTACTGTGTTGAATAGAGCCCCTGCATACCGTGAAGATAAAAATCATATGAAAAGTACGCGGAACGAACGTGTCTACTCTACTCAACTCACCTTAGTACCTTGTCACCGAAAGATGTCTACAACTTAACAAACGATAAGAGTGTTAACAGCTGACAAAATATATGAAATAATAGTCGAATAACATCGATTAACATTTTGAGTTTTTGAGATATCGCGATTTGAACATTTAGTTAATTAGGCGTGTACATGTAACAGGATTTTTTAAGGTATAATAAAATAAAAGTCGAAACAAGATTTATATCTGAAACTGAGCGGTATGCTATATACGAGTATACCTAGTCGGTCAATAAGTTCTGTAACTAAGGTTGAGTCAGATAAAACTAAGTTATGTTTATTTTTAATTGCAAGATGTTAAAATTAAAAGCTTAATTAATGCCCATTTTGAAAAACAAATAATCATTCTTTATAGCAGCCTCAATTTCCGAAACAGTCAACAGTCATAGCCAGTGTCGATTAAATTAAGCAAGACTTTTCTGTAAATTTCACTTTTTGAATGCTTAAATGTAAGTATTTGTTTACGTAGGAACTTTTTTTGTTTAATGTTATAAAACTTACTATCTCTGCATATTATTATGTTTATTGGAGGTCAGCATTATATTCCTCATCGAGACTTATAATGCTGGCGTGTTTTCGTATTGATGTAAATTGATGTAAGATCGTATAGTCGATTTCATAAGAACATCAAGATTCACCGATATACAAATCTCTAGTTGCTTGGAAAACATTTGTGTCAGAATTTAAAGATTAAAGTCTGTTCAATATGTCACGGAAATTTGAACTCTCTACAAGAACTCTTACAAAAGTGGTTACTGTTGTTAGTATCATCGTCGTGGGTGATTTGAACTATGATTTTCTAGTCCCAATACTTCCAGCTAGTAGAGTCCGTGAGCTCCTAAAAAACCTTTGGATTGTAGAAGCTTACTGGGGGTATTGAGGATGACACGCTATCGTGATATGCGGTTCTATTCTGTAAACAACTTGCAAAACTTTTCGAAGTTACCGTAAAAAGTTATGTAAAGAATAACCATCAGTACAAAATAAACCTTACTATAATAATATAACGGTTATTTATCTATTTCTATGTTTAATGCAATATGACTTTTTGTCATGATACAAATGAAACAAAATCATCATTTTCGAATTCTTTCATCGTAAATTTAAATAGAGAATACCCCTACTTCACACCTTAGCCTTTTAGGTTAGAAGTATAAAGAGCTGTTATACCCACCTGTGGATTCTTAGAAACTACATTTATATATTATATTTTTAATGTACTTTTCGTAATTTCCTTTGGTTCTATAACTCGGTCTTGAACCTTATTAAAATATTTATAACCAACTCTTCTCTTAAAACTTTCAGCTTCATACAAAAAATATGTATACATTATAATCAATTTTCCGTGATTGGCTATTTACAGAAATACACTGTTTAAGTTGACTACCCATGGAAATACATATACCTATATTATATACATACACAAACTCACGCCTTCGTTGTCAGAGTGGGGTAGGCAGAGCTACTGAATTACAAACAACTCAAGATATTTAAATGCGTAGTCACAGAAATCTATTTCCAAAAAATAAACTAAATAAATCAGTTAGTGGTGGTTTTAACTGCTCTATATAAATCAATGAATACACAACGAGTGCACCGTCATTTTCCACTACACGAAGCCTTCCGATTTCCCCCGAATCCCGAAAGTTTTTTTAAGAGCTCATGGACTGTACATCAAATAATCAAATAGTATAAAATAAATATTAGTAAATACTCGTAAATCAAAGTTTTGATCAATGTACTATTTAATAAAATGTCCTTTTTAATTTATTTTTTAATTGTAATGTATCTCAGTAACAAAACGTATGAATGAACCGACTAGGTAAGGCCTTTTTACGAAATGAAGTAGCCATAGATACATTTAAATAAATCTTTTTTATCTCACGGTATTTCAAAAGGAACAAAATTAAATCTGTACATAAACATTTGAAAAATAAAGTACGATTATAAAAATTAAGGAAACTCTAAGATTGAGAAAACTGCTTGACCATTTTCGAAGACTTGTCATCAGCGAATGAATTGAAGTGTTAGTGAACTGACGGGCGGCGCCTGCATTCCATATTTTTTTGATGTCAGTTTTAACTATCAGCTACTGCACCATTCTTGAGCATGTATCACTTATTGTTTGCCCAATATCTCACTACCGGGCGAAGTTTTGGGCAATTTGGTGGGTTCATGCTTTTCGGAACATTATTGATACGAGTATTTTTCTTATCAAGGAACTTTAAAGTGTCCTTAGCATAATGAGAAGGAGCTAAATCTGGCCGAAATATTGGGGAACTCATTTCGGTAGACATCACCGTTTATTAAAAGCTGGAACTTTTAAGCCCACATTAGCAAATGAATTGCCATACAAGGACTGTTTGAGCAAATTTTGCAAAAGCGCCGAACTTATGCTTTTCTGGAATGTCCTTGATATCTCACACGTATAAAACTGGGGTCCTGGTAACATTCTCATGTCTTTTGTGACATGTTTCATCATCCATGAGTATGCATCTGTAGCGTTTTTAATTAAAAACTTGTCTAATGTTTTAGCTCCAGGTTTTGCTGTGTCAAGCTGGGCAGCAGTCCTTTTTGAGATATTCTGATTCTTCTTAGTTTATAAATGATTAGTTTCCTGGCATTACGCACGTTCCTGAATACAATTTTTAAGTCTTTGGCTATATCTCGCGTAGATGCCGATTAATTTTGAATAAACGATGCCACTATTTCCTCGTCCAATCTCGGTTTAACGCAGCCTTTTCTTTGACCGCGACCTGGTAGATCACCATGTTATATACCACCTAGCTGTATTAAACTCCCCAAACTAAAGTATAAGTTTTCGCACGCCATCTTTAGATAATTTATGTCTTTTTTACGCGTTGACGCATGGAGCCGCCTTTCACTGTACAATAAGACTTATAATTAATTTTAGAATGTTTTCATTTCTCCTCGGTGTGTCAGTCCTGGCAATGAATAATTGTGGATGGAAAAGTTGAAAGCAGAAAGTTTGACTTCGGGACTTTCTTTGGACTAGTTAGGAGACAAACATATAAAAGTCCCCACCCCTCGGAGGTGTTTTGGTATTTGTTAACGTCTCGAAAACTATGCGTCATAGGAAAATTTGTTGTATTGCATTATTACACCTGATAAAATTCACTTCAACTTTGATTGTATACATTTTGTTATCTATTTTCAATCGTTGTCTAGATATGAGTCCAAAAAACGGTCGTTTTTCAAAAACGTATTTTTGACCTCACCTTTTTTGTGTTAATTTTTTCTCCAACTTAGGCATTGGTCGTTTTTTTTAAATCTATTTTTTTAACTAAGGTGTTATATAAGCTGCTTTTCAAAACATTTACCGATAATATAATTGAAATATCATTGTCAACATATCTGTCTTTGAGTAAGTTGAGTAAGATTTGTTGCAGCGATGCATTTTTTTATTTAAATAATTGGTGAGATTTTTTTGCAAACCCTGTATTTTTTATCAGTTTCCTTTGCAGTATTTTTTTTTCTTCTCAGTGATTCCTTTTTTCTGTGAGCCAAAAAGTGAAGAGGATACAGAGATCGTCGGGTGACTTCATAAGATTTGTTAGCTGTTGGTCTAATACGCAGTTCGTCCAAACAGTCATCAAGTCCTATTTCGTCAGTACGCAAATCGTCCAATACGCATTTCGTCCAGGCCAACACGCATTTCGTCCAACAAGGTTTTAGTCCAACACGCATTTCATCCAACAAGGTTTTAGTCCAACACGCATTTCGTCCACCAAGTATTTAGTCCAACACGCATTTCGTCCAACAAGGATTTAGTCCAACACGCATTTTGTACAACAAGTTAGCAGTTTATCCAGCGTACTGCAGTTTGTCCTAGTTTTACCGTCGACAGACGGCGGGCGTGTCGTGTTAATGAAATTGAGCCGATCAACGCATTATCACCGGAGCTCAATCACCAAATTTGAAGTCAATTCGAACCCTGGAAGTGGGTCAAATAAAATACATAGGTAGGTACATTTACAAGATTTGCAAAGGACAGCTTACTTACGTCTTATGCTAATGTCTATGGGTCACAGTTTCCACTTATCATCAGGTGGCCTGTGTGCTCGGTTGCCTTCTCTATGCCATAAAAAATATATATATATATATTCTGTAACAAAAATTAGGTACTTTTTTTTGCACGTATGTGTACGATGCGCGAACTTTCCCCCACTACCTCGCCTAATGTTCAAGAAGTTTGACGGCAATTAATATTATTGGACATACATACACAGTGTTTATTCTTGATGTTTAGTGCGTGTGTGGTGTTATAGTGTTAGCGAAAAAAAAGTGCATTCATTATCGTCGTTTGATTACGCATGACATTGTCATGTCATGTTAATTCGTCTATAAATCCTAATTATGTAATATAAAGTAGTAGATAATAATATTTAAACATGTGCCCTGCAGTGCAGTGGGACGTATAGTACCTACAGGCCATACAAGTACAAGTATGAGTGATGATGAGAAAGAGGTAGTAGGTATTAGGTTAGGTTTTTTTTTTTTCCTAGCCTGTATGAGTGTAATTGCTTAATCATCTGCCAAGTTGTGTAATTGCTTATAAAAGTCTATTCTTTCGAATAAAAATATAAAAACAAGTAGTTTTTTTTTAGGTGATCCCCAATTCATTCGCGATTTTTCAATGATTATGACTCCCATGTATAAACTCACTAGTAGCAAGAACAAGTGAAGGGATTCGTCAAAAGGTTATAGCGCAGTTGACCAGCGAGCCTATGTTGATGATCTTCGATCCCGATCTCCCAATTGAAGTGCACACCGATGCGAGCGCAGACGGTTACGGTGCTATGCTGCTTCAGAAAGTAGACAACAAACAGCATGTGGTAGCTTATTACAGTCGTCGTACTTCTCCAGTTGAATCGAGGTATCACTCGTATGAGTTGGAGACCTTGGCGGTTGTCAATGCGATCAAATACTTCAAACATTACCTTCAGGGTCGTAAATTCAAGGTTGTAACCGATTGCCACTCTGTCAAGGCCTCCAAAACAAAGGTTGATTTGTCCCCACGAGTGCATCGCTGGTGGGCATACCTGCAATCGTTTGACTTCAGCATTGAACATCGGGAAGGTGCCAGGATGTCCCACGTTGATTGTCTGTCTCGAAATCCCATTCCTGCTAAACCCTCATCTCAAATGAAGTGTGAAGAGCAGAAACGTGTCGACTTAGCGTCTCTGTCTAGTACTTGGCTGCAGGCTGAACAAAAGAAGGATGAGGAGATTCACAAGATCATGTCTGGTTTGCAGAATGAGGGCTTGTCCGAGGATATTAGGCAAACGTATGAGGTTCGTTCTAATATTCTCCATCGCAAGGTACAGCGCAATGGACGTACTCGGTGTATCCCAATGGTTCCTCGTGCCTTTCGTTGGGCAGTTATCAACAACGTTCACGAGTCGGTCATGCATCTTGGGTGGGAAAAAACGCTCGAAAAAGTGTATGACCATTATTGGTTCGCAGGAATGTCGAAATACGTGCGCAAGTTTGTTGACAGCTGCATCACGTGCAAAGTGTCAAAACTCCACACTGGTCGAGTCCAAGCTGAAATGCATCCAATTCCTAAGACCGCGGTTCCTTGGCACACCATTCATATAGACGCCTCTGGCAAACTTAGCGGCAAGAATAATGTCAAAGAATACGTCTTCGTCATAATAGACGCATTTACAAAGTTTGTCCTTTTGAACCACTCCAAGAACATCGACAGCGTTAATAGTATTAGGACTCTTAGAAGTGCAATTTCATTGTTCGGTACTCCACAAAGGGTTATTGCAGATAAAAGGTCGTTGTTTTTCTAGTAAGGAATTCGCGAGTTTTTGTAGTAGTCACAATATCGAATTGCATCTTATCGCTACCGGTGCTAGTCGTGCTAATGGCCAGGTCGAAAGAGTCATGGGTACCCTAAAAAGTATGTTGACATCAGTAGAGACCAGTACAGATCGCTCCTGGCAAGATGCATTAGGTGACATTCAGTTGGCCATGAATTCTACAATTAACCATATCACTAAAGCGAGTCCTCTCGAATTGTTAGTCGGTAAGGTGGCTAGACCTTTAAATTGAATGACTAATGATGACAATGACGAAATTGATTTGGATGCAATGAGAGAGCATGCATCACGGCATATAGTTAAAATTTCCGAATATGACAAAAATCGGTTTGACAGTACAAAAGCTAAGAGTTGTGTAGTAGGTGATTATGTTTAATTAGAAAATGAGGAGAGAAATCAATTAAAACTTGATCCCAAATTCAAAGGACCGTTCAAAGTTTTTGAGGTGTTAGATGGAGATAGGTATGTGCTAAAGTCACTTACATGGAATAGAACATACAAATATCCCCATGATAGAATCAGAAAAATCTCTGAGCAACAGGTTCCCACTGAATTAGATATTGTATGTGACGATGACGATGATGATGCCACTGTTTCGAGTTAGTTATGTGTGTAATTATGATAATAATTGTTTTGATTTTTAATGGATTCACTGTTCACAAGTAGTGTTTTCAATGGACCCAAAACATGCCCGATAGAATGTGTATTGTTGTGGCCGCATCAGAAGTGCCGGTGCATGTAAAAGGTGTACGTTGTCTGATTTTTCTGTGCAGTTAAACTCTTTGTGAGGAGTAGCACTTACGCGGCTGTGATGGTTACCTTCTGACGATGGGTTCACTGTTAATTTAACCTTGTAAGGCCCAACTTCCTAAATTTAGGACATTTGTCAAAGTGACTTTTGACTTTAGTTGACTGACGTAAGATACTTTTTCGAGCTAATGAAATTCGACGTGGGTTTGGTTTTACTGTTGTGAAGAGTGATTCCACACATTGTTGATGGCTAACGTGTTTTAATACCTACTGATGGCTGAAATATAAACGATTTTTATATTTTTAATTTTTGTGTTACTGATTATTTCATAGAGTTTAGGTCGGATTAGCCGAACGGATTACCTTTCGATTATTTCTTTGTCCACAGATAACACACCCGAGGACGGGTGAAGGTCAAGATGGCCGTGTCGAATTGTGAGGGTGGCGCCACCAGTCGGCAACGATTTAATATTTTGATTATTCCTTTTTTAATGCGGGTATCACCGTGCATTGGAAATTCTTTTTTTTCATTTCTTGTTAAACCTGCCAACATATGGCGACACCATATGACACCTAATAAAATTGATTCGGTTTGTTTATTACTGTTAACATTTAATTGGTAATGCTGGCCAACCTGTAGCAGGATTTCCGTTCGTTCTATTTTTGTGATTGGTTGTAATCTGTTAGGTTGGTAGACGCAAGCGATTGGCGAACAGCGCTTCCTCCTCGCTTGGACATGGCCTGTGGCGGGATTTGGACTCCGTGTGGTCGGGTTGGATTTAGTTTTGAGTTGAGACACTTTTTACTTTGGTTCGAAAACAAGAAAATATCTCCACCAAGAGACTTGTCTGTTTCCGTGCTGCCATAAGTTATTTTTGCTTAGAATTATTAACACGGTGTTGGTTGTAAATAAAAGGCAGTGCTTGTGCGAATAGTGTTTCTTTCCTCTCGTAGTCAAATAACCTATCGCTATGTCCGATATCCCTGAAAGCGCCCAGTTTCTCGCCCCGGCTGTCCCTGACGCGACATATATATTATGGATCCAAAAAATCTAAAAACTTGTTCTAATTAGGAATCTAGCTGGTCAATTTATTCGTTAAATAATTTATCCGCGAACTTAAATACCGAAATTCTTGCTAAAAAAGTACTAGCTGTTGGTTTATCATTTATCATCGACCTCACTATAACACTGGGTGGTGCTCTACGAGTATTGAGTGTATCTGTATTGTGTTGTACATTTCATCACACAATCCAGGTAAAATACCTATGCATAGAATCCTAGATTTGGTAGCGATACCAAAATAATTTAAAAGTATCATGTTTATTCGGGATATCTACGTTTAAATTTAAGACATAGTTCGATACATAAATAC
Source organism: Acleris sparsana (assembly GCA_923062465.1). Taxonomy (NCBI): domain Eukaryota; kingdom Metazoa; phylum Arthropoda; class Insecta; order Lepidoptera; family Tortricidae; genus Acleris; species Acleris sparsana. The sequence goes on along the minus strand of OV281285.1, from coordinate 42,468,803 downwards.
ATTTAAAAATGAGATTATTAAGTATTTCATAATTAGATTCTATCTGCTGACCCTTGCGCACGTAGAGATAATAAACCAATAGTTTGCTACGATCGTTTGTCATGATTTCATTAATTATTTTGAGGAATCATGGAAGGAAAGAAGAAACGAAAATTATACAGCTAGCTAGATCGCATTTTATTGTTTACGAAAAAGGGTATTGTGATAGTGTAGCGTCGTCTATTGGTGATTTTGTTGATCTATTGATATAAGTTTGTGTTTTGTAAAACAAATCATGCTAGTAAGATATTCGACTGATTATTTAATTATTATAATTTTAATAAAGGGCTTTGTGTAAGATATTATTATTTTTTGTTTATAACTGAACAATGTTGATTTAATTTACTAACTCTTTATCCACTTTTAAATGTTTTAAGTACTTTTTCTAAAAAAACAAAATGTTAAATATTAAATGTACGGAACCAAAAATACATTAATCCTCTACCCTCGGTAATAGGAGCCTCATGCGCGGCAATAGGAAAAAAGCCCGTCCAATACCATGGTAATAGGAGAACCCGACTTTTTTGGTGTAATATTTATTTTATCCCAAGTAATCTTCTGAAATGAGGCCATAAAGGTGCCAATTACAAAGTTCAATTGACACACATTAATGAAAAAAACCTTTCGGTCGTTAGTGTGTCTTGATGCCCTTAATTGTTGGCTCTTATTTGAAAACTACCTTAACTCCCACGGAATAGGTGCCGTTACTGCCGTTACCTTAATATTTAAGAATTTGGCGAATAGGACGACACGGATATCCTTATTGGTAAATAAGGATGGAGAATATATTCGTAAAGCAGAAAGCTTAGCATGACAAGAAGGCCAAAGATATTATTTATGTGGCTGGAGACCGAATTTTGTTGTATTATGTCCTAATAGAGAATTCGGTCGCAGCTTCAAGCTCAGCCGACGACATAAGGTGCCATCTCCTTGCACACCAGTAAATGTGCCGAAACTCCACCTCGAGGAGTTCAAATGGGTTGCTGGCGTCCCTTTTATTTTCCTTTGGATTTTTCTATTCTCCTTCTCTTCTTGGAGCTAGACTTAAAGTAATAATATCTTGACATCCTACAAGTAATATTTACCAGTTAATACACGTATAGATGAATTATCGAGAACATGGAATTGCACTTGTAGTGAAAAAAATTAAAAAAATTAAATGTTTATTCACTCAACTTAGTACTAATTGTACAATGTGCTGGTGACCCCTTTTTAAGTAAAAATAATACCTGTGGTAAGGGGCACCGCTCTTCCATATACAGGAATCGAATAGTACAACCATATATCAAAAACTCAATGAAACCCTACCCTGTACAAGCACGCTTTGGAGATGGAATTTATTGTTTTTTTTATTCACTAAATAATTAATACTAAATGGTAGCTATTTGAAGATAAAAAACGATGTTATAGTGATATATAGTTATTAAGCAATAAAGCATTTTTTTATGTGGAACAGTAACCTAATATTTAAGTTCAGAAAAGTTATACCGGGTTGCATTCAAATGTATCATGTTTTTTTTAAATACCTATAAATCTAGCTACAACACGCCCGTTCGTTCAATCCGCCCGGAGCGCTTACAGAGGGTGTAATATTGACTGAAACTGAATTTTACCATGGAACGTTGCTACAGCCAGGGTCGTCTCCTCACAAGGGATCGTCTCAACGGCTAATAGCAAGGAAAAATCAAACACGATCTACTATGTGTAGAAAGGCAAAAAACGCAGTCTTTGGGAGAATTAAACAAAAACGTAAAACTTTAGCGGGAATTTTGAAAAAGAAAGTTGTGAATGAAATGTAAGTAATAAAATTTTAATATAATTAAATAGTTAAGTTAGTAAAAGAAATATACCTTATTTGGAAAAACGAATGGTCAGTGTTATTAATTAATTTTAGCAGTGATTTACTATTTGAGTAAAATGTAGGTAACCAAGTTGTATACATTATATAATATATACACTTGCATAATATACAATATATAAGCGACAACTTTAAAAAACTTTATGTTAATTCTGTAACCACATTTTGCACAAACAGGCTTAGAAGTTACCAGGCAGTGACAGGTTGCAAACCCATCGCCTAACAATACTTCAATGATATATAATAGCAAGGATACATTAAATAGTCCTAAACACATATTCGGTGACCATACTAACTGTGAAAAAAAAAGAGCAAATAAATGTACCCAATATCCCAACATTCATGGCAAAATTAATGACAAATACATCTAATTTGGCGTATCATTCTCAAAGCCTCTTGTACAAACAAAACAATAATCGGGCTGAGCAGTTCAATGCAGAGGTTGCCAAGTTCGTGGGCGGAAAGCGCATAAATTATGCCCTAAATAAATCGTATGCTTTGAGGTGTTATGCAGCAGTAGTAGCGTTTAACCCAGGCATGCCAATATACATGCTGCATAAAACAATAACAGGCCAAAAACCTTCAAAGTTCTCAATCAAAGGTGTGGAAACCAAAGCGCCAATTGGTTCGTTCGAAAAATGCAGACTATGTCGAATCATATTAAAAACCGGATTTGACACACGATGAATATGAAAGAAGAAAGGTTAGTTCCGTGGCTCGCGTGAATACGTTGATATGTCTAAAACGGCAATTTTACAGGGCGCCAATTTTAAGGTTTGACATTTTCTGGTAAATCGGTTTTTGTTTGAAACTTTGATGTAAAACTTGATTTACTCATAATTTTTTGCATACTTTTGAATGATTAGAAGATATTTGTGAGATTCCTCTTAGTTTGATTAATATTAGACTTATCAACTTACGTTTCATCTAGTTATCAACGTATTCACCATACAAAGAGGGGAAAACTGACGTTTCGAGGAAAAAAAAAATCGCGAAAAATCCATTTTGTGTTATTATACTACACAAAAGTTTTGTTAAATACAACTTTTTATTATCTTTCCAGTGGAAATTAGTGATTTAGAGAATCATGTCTAGTTTTAATAATAATAGACATATCAATTGGTTCACCGACGAGGGCGACGAGTTATCAACTAATTCACCGTATTAGTATGAAAAAATTAGAAATAAAACATCTTTTTTTTTAAATATTTTTTTAATTAAAGAAACTAAAATATTCATGACATGCAATTTTCGGAGTTTTCCCAAGAATTTTGTTCTTGTAGATCTTCCAAATCTGGGTTTATTTCGTCTATATCCGGGTCAGCTGGGGCATCCAAGAAATGTTCCATAGAGTTCTTGAAGTTCATGAATGTGATGACCTTTGGAACGATTTGTTCCCCATCGTCGGCTCAATCGTCAAGAATCTAAACGCCCACCGATTTGAGAATACACACCCAATGAGGATCAAAGCCATAATCACTACGTCGACGATTATATCCACTTCATAGACAACATGGAGGAAGCGATCAAGACTGGTGAAGGACGTAGTGACCATAAAAAAGAGCTAACGCAAAAGATCTTCTGCGACACCTACCAGAAGAGAAGTTGGCGCCGGGAGGTGTAAAACTTTGAAACTCCTGAAGCGGGTTCTGGGTGTCAACTGGGATCCCGACGCAGACAATTTTGTCTTTAGCATGAAGTATCACAAAGTCGATAAAGAACTCCAATCTGGGACCAAACGACCGTGTAAGAGAAACATTTTACGGCTAATCATGAATGTTTTTGACCCTTGGGGATTCGTACTGACAACGACAATTAAGGCAAGACTGATAATTCAGGACATTTGGAGAGACGTTATTGGATGGGACGACGAAATAGGTGAAAACACTATGACAGATGACAGATTTGGCTATACGAACTAGAACGGCCGAAGAACACGCGGATCCCACATTGGCTACTGACCGACAATTGCCTAAAGGAAGGACAAGTAGAATTTCATGTGTTCTGCGACGCCAGCTCTCGAGCGTTTTCAGCCGTCGCGTACCTTCGAAGACCCTTGACTGACTTAGCCTTCGTAATGGCACGTGGACGAGTAGCTCCCCTAAAGAACCTTAGTATTCCACGGTTAGAAACGATCATAATTTAATGCACCCATGCACGTAAATTGTCGTACATACTACTTACTTATCTTTACTAGGTATCCAGTGTGTCATCTATCACACACATACATTATTCACACATTATTGACATGATCTTTTTTGTGGGCTTGGTTTTATTAATGGATAATATTGCATTTACAGATTATGTATTAATTTAGCGGATTTAATGTGGTATTTATCAACAAAGAACTGTAACTCAAAGACTACTATTGTATACTGGGATATAGACTGGCAACTCATCGATATTTTTGGTTCGTATAGCAACATTGTAGTAAGTGGTGCCTGCCATCTAGTTCGTGTTAATGGAACTAATACTGTGCATATGTGTGTGTAAGCATGTACGTATACATAACCACATACGTAAGCTATTCGCCACCCCTTTATTCATACAAAACCACAACAGGTATTTAAAGACCAATAATAGTTAAGACGCGCTGTTGGCACACATTAACTATTATGGCTTTAAACGCTGTTAAGATTCATAAAAAAGGGGTTAAAGTTTGGAGTAAGTAATACAAAAAAGAACATACCAGGCGTGATGACAATGTTTTACATTAAGAACTGATGGACTTCAAAGAAAATAGACGACATTAATCTAGTCGACGAGATACGTTTTTATTGAATAAATTGGCGCACCTGCAATATAATTTATCTTTTAACACATCGTTCATTCGCGGAACGATTGATACATGTACCTATAAACAAATTTCAATTTTAATTAGTACGCCACACCGCCTGATCAGTTCTTATTTGAATATAAACCAGTGAGAAGTAAACCTCATCATTTCAGCCGAAAGACGTCCACTGAATACAGGATTCCTCTAGAGCGACAAAGTTATAAGTTCCGGTATCCCCACATTTAGCGGTTTATTGCTATCACCAAGTTCTAAAAAAATACTATTGTACCTACAGAATTTCAATTTAACTTCCAAGTGGTTTTTAATAGCTTTTTAACTAAAAATCTTTGAGGATCATATATTTAATGGGTCTTCCTAATGCTGCGGCCATATCTAAAGGCATCCCTTTTTTAACATAAAGAAAGAAAGATTCTGCACAACAAGTAACTAACTACTTGTATCACGAATATTTTTCAAATCTCACAGATTCTGATGTGGCCGCAGCGCAACTACCTATTTTGAGAGTTCGAAGAGTCCAACTAATTACCATGTCATGTAAACATATGAATATGTGAATAAATCATTTATTACATTTAAGCTTATTCTGTTTAAACCTATTAGGTACATTTGTTTAAAAATTACATGCTAAATGCATAAAAAAAACAAAAACTTGGGTCAACTGACAAGTTTTCAATACAAATTGGCCTACCTACCTAATTAGAATGATGACTTTGATTTATTTATTTATTTATTTATTTATTTATTCAAATTAATTTACACGGCATTACAGTATGACCAATACACTGAAAAACTTCAGTAATAATAATTATAATAATAAGGCCGCAAGGCAGCTAGTGGCGAGCTGTGGTGAGTGGCGACACCACGGACTTGAGTGCTCCCGAGGGTAGGTCCTGTTCCTCACCTCACGCTTGCCTTCACCAGCCGGCTGCGGTGTGCAATGACGAGGAACAGACCCTCACCTCTGGCTTGCCTTTATTGGCCGGTCAGAGTGGAGTCGCAAGAGCTATATGCTCGAAGGGTGGATGTGTTGCATAAGTGGTGAGTGGGCACCTTATGGTCGTTTAAAGTCCAGAAGCACCTCTCCACCCTTAGCCCCTCTGGAACTGTTGCCTCCCTGTTGCTATACATATATATGAGGCTATTTCGGGAGGTCCATTCCATTGAGTTGGCGAGTCACCGCCTGCCATTTAAACCAAAGTAATTAGCATTGGCCAGGCAGGCGCCGTAGTTTCATCAATAGCCTAGTTCACCAATCCATATCAGTTCATTCATAGAACCTATTATTAGTATTCCCATCCTTCTTAAATAGTCTTTACACTGACCGGTGGTTGTCCGTGGGAGCATACTTCTTTAGTTTGAACTCAGGGACAATCGCCGGTTGGTGTCCCATAACTTTACTAAATTCAACTTGTCTAAAGGGCCTCTGCGTGTTGGTACGCCTTCCAAAGGTCCGGGACTCCCATAGTCCCGTGATTGGTAAAGACATACAAATAATAATAACAAATGGTAGAGTTAATAAATTAAAAACAGAAGTCAATTAATACTAGATGGCCTATCATCCATCATCTCGCACAATCTTAGACATTCACGACACACAGCTCGCCACGCAAACAAATCACATTCAAGTACTGATACCATAAGCTCATTCAACCGCGTCAAGACCCGGAGCAAGGGCGAGTTCCTTCGCCACAGCGTGCGCGCCGACGGCGCAGCCAACAGTGGACGCGCAGGCGGCCTTAAGCGTTATTCGCGATGTTTCAGGGACAAAGAGCCTCACGACTCGTTCTACGAGCTCAGGGCAATCCGACTCCCCGCGCAAATTTTGACAGGCAGTGACTAACAGATGGTGGATGCGCCTTAATGACTCTTGATGACTCGGGTTAAACTTTACTATATAATATAAGTAGTAAGTACTTACTACTTAATAGCACACAATGTTGCTCCAGACAGAATACTGACGATGGGCTGCGATAAAATGCAGACAAGGGATGAATGGAAGGATGGGTTGCACCTATCAGAGGAAGACAACGCGATATGGTACACGGATGGTTCAAAAATGAGCTCCGGTACGGGGGCGGGTATTCATGCCAGACTACAACAGTAGTATAAGTATGGGCAACTACGCAACGGTCTTGTCCACCTGTTTTTGTTAGAGCACATCTCCGAAGATACTCAACTGATTTAAAACTAAAATAAAATCAAAAACAAGAGGTTAAGTCTAGTGTGTAGTTCCATGGAACTATTGGGATAACTTATTTGACATTTATATATGTACCGATTGTTCCATACGTAACTAGAATTATGGAACTCCAGGGATACCCTGCCCGCGCCAAAATCATACAAATCTTCTTAGCAAACGCTTATTTTCATGAAATGTAAATAACTTATGCATTTATTTTTCATTTCCTCGATATTCCCTTACTCTCTTTATGATTAATTCCTCGAGTAGGTAATTGAACGGATCTTTGCATTGCATAATATTCTCCACATGACATTATAGTCTTCAGGATCATTCTTAGAAATATTGATTTTGATGATTTTGTCTTATGTTATCTTCTTGGTCTTATCTTATCTTCGGGGTCCTGTGTGGTGGGGATCTTTTGTGTAATCACCCCGATTTTGATGATGACCGGGCATCTGTTATTTGAGTTCGGTATTTCCCTTTCGTTGCAGACTAGGTAGTGAGGGATCATGACTTATGCTAGCCGCCCTGGTCTTCACTGCAAGTGATTATGTCAATCTTTTATGTTTTAATTGGCATAAGTACTATTTGGTTTCGATATTCTCACAAATAATACGAGACAGAATCTTTGTGCACATAAGTAGGTATTCTAGTTATAACTGGGACATATTTCCTTGCTCTGAACACAACAGCTTCTAAGTATCTGTTGTCACCTAAAAAATATAAAACTGTATTATAATTAAGTACTACACTCAGGAGTAAAAATAACGGGTCAGAGTGCGTTTTTCATACCAAAGGGGCTAGTTCGAAGCCTTGGTTCCTCACCAGAGAATGCTTTTAGTGAAATCTGATGATGAATGCCCCGAGTATCGATACAGGACTTCCAGAGTGCCTATAGGATACCCATCTGAATGAATCTGCGGTTTACGCCGGAATTGTGCATGTTCAGAAAAACATCTAATAATAGTCTCGTTTGTATGAAAAACGCACTCTGACCCGGTATTTTTGCTCCTCAGCTTTTAATCAATTCTTATCGCATTAATCCATAACTATACTCATGAACCTAACCTACACTTATTAATGTTTGTACTAGATTGCGAAATCAAAAGAGGGTAATAATAATAATCATGTTGTATGTGATAAAAATGGGGTGAAAATAGCTTCTGAGTTGGTTATTAAACCGATCTAAAAACTGCTGTGACAAACAGACAGTCAGATATCGGAGTCTCTCCATAAAGGTTCCTTGTTTACCATTTTGTTACGTAACCATAACCCTGATGATAGGGTTGCGTCAACCTAGTCACTAGTGAGCAGTAGAGTTTGGTTTATCGATTTTCCCTATACAGCGCAATTATAAACTTTATTTTTCGTTCTCGGTTCGGTAAGTATGAACTTTATTCATCCCTGGTAAGATAAAATTCCACGCAGACGAAGTCGCGGGCAGAAGCTAGTTATCTATAATTTTCACGCACGGCTAGTGTAACATTACTAGTTTTATTTAACATGAGGTTAGAAGTAGGATTTTGATCATGTTACTTCTTCATCTTACCACCCGGAGTCAATGGAAAACTAATCCATCACAGACCTATATCAGGGCCTCTATTCAACACGGTAAAAACAATATCGTCTTTGATCTGTTATCGTATTGTCAACATTTTGATAGCTCTTATTTTATTGACAGTAGACTTAAAAACAAACCATAACAGGTCAAATACGATTTGTATTTTACCGCCTAGAATAGAGGCGCAGCTAGCTCTTACTGCACATTTTATTGCGATGGTTAGATCATTAGCACGGCAGAATCGGCCCTTGATTTAATACGACATTGTCAGTCAATAAACCACTCCAGTACTTAAGGCAGATTATGAACGTTAGAGCAAAGTTGATTGATATATTATATAATATATCAATCACGTTTAATACACATCAAAACAGGAGGGCTGTTTAAGACTAGCATATATAAGCGCGTATAAGCTCGTTTTTGGTAGAGCCTGTAGGCGCGTATGCCGAAACAGGCGTGTATACGCGCATTAAAAAAAACGCTAGTCTGAAACAGGCTATTGTGTGCCCAGTTACCATTTTGTAAGATTGACAACTGGGTTTCAGAATAAATAGGGGAGGTTTTACTATTAAAACATTGAGATGTTGGCATTACTGCTTCTTAATCTGGTTCAAGCAAAAGTCGACTTTAATGTGACGATCCTTTTCATTCCGCGACTGTACCTATGGGTGGAAAACGGATTGACTCATATTTGATAGGTATCAGAGGCTTGACAATATCAGTCACCAATGAGATTTAAAAATAAGTACAAATTTCTAGAAATCAGTGAAAATCTGCCATTTCGGTGAGCATAGTAAATGCACGTTAGTCACAACGATTTGTGACTAACATGCATTTACTGGCTGTTTCAAATGTTGTCAACAAAACTTCCAGCTTTCGCCAAAATCTTACAAATCTACCTAGTTAGCCAATTGTAATTTTATAAATGTAAGTAAGTTATGTACCCCGTCGCATTTGTTTTTCATTTCCTTGAAATTCCGTTCCTCTCCTCATGACAATTCCTTGAATAGTTAAGTCGTGTGTAAATAATTATTCTAAAACTGGGACACTTTTCCTTGCACCTGGCACAGCCTCCGAGAATCTCTTGTTAACCTAGAAATTATTCAACTGTATTATAATGAGTGAGTATTACTATATCAGCTTTTAATCAGGTCCCATCTTATTCATAACTCATGCATGAAACTAGCTTTTGAACCGATTCGAATACCTAACCTTAAATAATAAAAATAATAAAAAACAGGTGTTGTTAGTATATATTTTTTATGTAATCGCGGGACTTTTAAGCGCATCGTCTTGGTATAAAACATTCCCTCGACTGCATTAAGAAATATACTAACAACACCTTTTTCGTCCTTGTCAAAAAATAAAGCTTATAAATAATTTGTTCAAATGCAACGCTTTATCCTGCTTTTTCTTGTCTGGGGGCACCGTTGATGCAGGAAAACATATCTTACTCTCTAACTTTTATGTGGTCATCTTGCACCATCTCATATAAGTAGTTGATTCTATATTATTATTTTTTCTTTTCTCTCTATCTCTCCCGTAAGATTTTGGCATGTTTTCCTGCTGAACTACACATGTTATTTGATATTATATTTAATTTAATACCTGTAGCTTTATATAATGCTAGACTAAGTAGGACCATTGTAATATAAAATATGAAATATGTTTAAAAAATGACTGACTGCTGAGTTTCTTGCGGCGTTTCTTCTCAGCAGTGGTCTCCTCTTGGGAAGCGCTGGTAGATTGTTGACGTGTAAAAGTGCCGGAGTCGCCTAGCCTACTTACTGAATAAATTTCTTTTATCTTTTATCTTTTAACCCTAAAAACATTACACTCCCTTTTTTGGGCAGTCGTATAAATGTCATCCGGGAAAATGAAAGGATTCTAACGATACCACACACATCTAAATCGGCTCAGGAGTTTAGAAGTTGTGGTGGAATAAAGAATCATACATACATACTGACATACATACATACATACATACATACATACATAAATGAACCCTAAAAGCATTACACTCCTTTTTTTTGACAGTCGTGTTAATGTCAGCCGGGAAGATGAAAGGATTCTAACGATACCACACACATCTAAATCGGCTCAGGAGTTTAGAAGTTATGGTGGAATAAAGAATCATACATACATACTTACATACATACATACATACATACATGAACCCTGAAAGCATTCCACTCCTGTTTTTGGGCAGTCGTGTAATAAGGTGTCAAACGTTCCAATCAAGAGTATTAAATTAATATCAATATCTGCTGTGGCAGGCAGACAGTCAGACAACACACACAGTCTCACCATAAAGGTTACTTTTAACCTTATTGAGCAGTTGGTATAATCTCAAATTGAAAGAATAATTGCGAGTCAAGCTAATGATAAAAATACAACTTACAGCGCTTTAATTTTTACTCTCTACCTGTCAATGTCTTCGTTTAGGAAAATATATGTTCCTGTCTAAAGATTTGAATGCCTACCTAGTTACAATCAGACGTCAAAAACACAAACAAACAAACAAACGCTAACTGTCTTCTAAATAGATATTTCTAACTTTCATCATTATTAAAGATATCTACACATTTTTTTTCTTGATATATACAAGTCTCTTTTAACAGAGGGCATTTCTAACTATGCGACAAGTATGATGATATGAGCCATTTTTATACCTTGTCTAGTCCATTGTACCTCCTTTGTATTCTGAATACCACTTTGTCTATTATTTTCGTCTGATAAGTATAACATGCGACTAATCTAATATTACTAGAGTTTTATTCATCAATGTGTCAGAAATGGGATTTCGACCTAGAGTAAAAATATTATGGAAAGCGGAAACACTTAACTGACTAAAAATATCACCCGCTTCAAGCGTCTTGTGTACATTTGTATAGGGGTATTTTACTACTTTCTTCTAATATACTTAGCTATCAGATCTCTATCTGATCAGACTTAATAAATAACGTTGGATGAACATTACCTATGTTTTGACAGCCACCTTTACGCTAATAGTAAATACAGAGGCACCAGCGTTCAATACCCGCAACCAATGTCAGCAGTAACCACCACAAGGACTCAAGGATAAAACGCCTGGAATAAAAACATATGTGTTTTAAGCTCTTCTCTTTTGGGTTCCCAATTCTCAATAAATATACGCTAGAGCAATTTACGCCTGAATCCTGTACCTAATCATCTCAAAAAGTGTATTTAATTGACATTTCCTTTCAAAAATTAAGCACCTTCTTTATTTCTGGTGGTACGGTAACAGGGGATCCTTCTCGCGAGCAATCTTGATAGTTTATTTATTAAAAAAGATATTATATTGATAACATGCCTCAAAAAGTAGTAAATGAATTATATAAAACTAGCTTTGTGCCCGCAACTTCATCTGTGGAGAGCCAGAAACACGGTCACTAGTCACTAACTATCAACTAGGCTAACCCTGTCGTATATTTTCTTCTATGGATGGCTTATCCAAGGGAATACCTATCCAATAAAAACTCTCCGTCCGCATAGAAGTCGTTTATCATTATTCCTTCCGGAACTGTTCTATTGTCCGGGATAAAAAAAACATCCTTAGGTTTATGTCCTTGGCGTGAGCGAAGGTGACTGGCAAAGCCAAATTTGGTCTTAAAGGTACGGTTGCATGGCGTACAAAACATTCATATGTACTTACCTACATATATACCGGTCAAAAACATTACCCTCCTCCCGTAAGTTTTACTAAAAAAAGTAACAAAGTAAGTAAGTATTGGTTCAGCCGTGACAGCGGAGCGTTACAGACAGACAGCCACACTCTCTCATTTATAATTATACAAGACTTTGCGCGCTAAGTACTTCATATCTAAGTGAAACTTGTTTTTCGCTGTTCCCTTGGAAACCATGCAACATTAATTTTCCTACGTCTTTTTCTCGGGGTCCAACTTACCTACTTATGCAAAATTTCATTACAATCATAATGGCAATAGGTATCTCCATTATGAATATGAAGAGTTTGCCCGCGACTTCGTCAGCGTAGAACACGTTTACCACTAGAAGATCCCGGGACACGATTAATGCTATTAAATTTCGGATTGAAGTAAATTTCTGATTGAAGTCCCTCTCCTGGAGCTGGGGCTGAAAAACTGATGAAAGGAGTAGGTACCTATAACCTAAAAAAAAATCCGATCGAACGATACTTTATTACAAACAGCATTAGCATTAGTTTTTGCCAGCGACTGCATTCGCATAGAACTCGTTTATCGCTTTTCCCTCGGGAACTATCAAGTTTTCCGAAATAAAATAGAGTACGTTGTAATTGAGTGCCAAATTTTATCTAAATTATGGAAGTATGGACGAGCATACGTGTCTGAAAGACAAACATCCTTCAATTTTTATACAACCTTGGATCCGAACGGTGTATATTATGTTTAGGTATCCTATGTACGAAATTTTATCTTTGTATATTTCATAGGTTCAGACAGACAAACGGACATGGCGAAACTATAAGGGTAGTTTGACTTCTAAACACTAAAAAGGTTATGTTAACTATTATTTCATAATTGTATCTGTAGTTTAGCTATATCTAGATTTTCCCTGCGACTACGTCATTGCAGAACACGTGTATCGCTATTCGCTATGGTCTATATCGCCTGAGTTGAAGCACGCAGCTCAATGGCAGCGCTCTGTGGATGCTCTCTGCCCGGTCACGGGATTAGGAATTAAAGTAGTCTCTTGGGGTCACCAACAAATGTCAACAAATGGGGTCATGCTAAATTCCATCAAAACCGATTGAAGGTTTAACCATGAAAGTATTTCAGACACGCACAATTACCATTTAATGTATTCTTAAATATTGCCCTTAACTTCATCCACTTCCATATCGTATATCGATCGCTATTCCCTATAGAACTATAAAAAAAACGGAAATGAAAAGTAAATAGGTATTACTTTGTATTCATCCAAATCAGTTCAGCGAAGTCTAAAAGACAGAGAGACAGACACATTTTCCCATTAATGATATTAATAGTACGACCAATAATAGAATTGTCCGTTATTTTTTTTCTGAATACCTTTGGATCTGTGTTTAACGAATAAAGTGTAGTGAATTACCTTCTACGGTCCGGTTATTGCACCCAGGTACGCAGTACACTGTAAAATACATCTGTCATGCAATAATTTGAAATATTTTGTTATTATATTTCTCCCTGAAATTAAATTTAAGTAATTCAAGAAAATTTCTTTGAACAATGTCAAAAAATGTCAAGACAGACAAGTAACTTATTGTGTTGTCATATCGATTCAATACAAACTGTTATAAATTATATATTTTTGCATTTTCATAACGTATAATATATATTTATCAAAATAACAAAAGTAATACATTTCTTTTTTTGCATTATCATTACGTTTTTGTATCGTTCTCAAGAGCGTTTTTTTTAAACCATCAGCAACACTGACTTTAAAGCCGGACTAAAACTTTTTCGACACCTAATGAAGATGGCGCCACAGAACGACACAATTAATAAGGCGTGCGTCGAAGTGCTTACTCCGTTGACCAAGAGTCCATTATTGCTTAATCCAAGCGCAATATTAGTTTTGTCATAATTAAAAAAAAAAACAAAAAAAAGCGAACCACCTCTAATGTACTAAGTTGCCATAGCATGCTGTAACTGTCAAAAGAGTCATGACCTGTGGTAATGACAATTTCATAATCAATTCAGATGACCATAGACGAAGAAGTTGTATTGTACCTACCTACATACTTCTTTATTATGAAAACAGTTTAGATATGAGGAATTGCACTACTGCATACAGAAAACCCATCATGTAGTAAAAAAGGATAACTGGATGCTGTTACGCAATAATGTGTCAATCCACAAGTATTTAGCAATAAAGTGTCAACCCTTAGAACTCTTGTTGTGGGTTGACATTTTATTGCTAAATAATTGTGGGATAACAAAATAATTGTCGACACGTGGAGAACAGCTATCTCAGGCATGTACACCGGCGGCAGTGAAAATTTCAACAGTATCTTTTTTAGAGTACCAGTACCTATGTTTGTAAATAAAATTAAATTTGATATTCGCGTTATTGTCCAGTTCGCCATTTACTCATTAAAGGTCTTAATGTCCCTTAGGAAGATCACCCATAGCATCTTTTTCAGCGATGAAATCACCATACAGTTGCAAAACCCGCGATACAGTCGCTGGTCGTAACCTTTGCACTGGTAAAGAACTACGCTTGTGTATAGCTAATAACACAATACAGCAGTGTCACGATTTATTCAATCATCGTTACTGATCGAAAATAGTATCATAAATATGAGGTACCTAGGTTTAAGCTATGTTAGTTTTGCAGCTGGCCTGAAGGGCTAAAACGCCCAGAAATAGGAGCTCCGCGCCAGCGGAGATCCGTCAACCCTGTCAATTTGATATTGAAATAGAAATCATTGGTCAGTAGGACCACGGGCAAAGAATGAGAATTTTTTACATTTATTAGTGGGATTAGTGGGATTAAGTACTTAAATGTTATTATTGTAGTATGCAAAACTTTGAATTAAGTAGGTGTCTAACTTCCTTCGGTACAATTATTCTGTAGAATAAAGATTAGATTAAAAGAAATGAAAGAAGTTACAAAGTTAACTCGGGCAAAGTACCGTGGATGTTTGTGTTTCAATCACGCAAAAACGGTTTAACGGTTTTGTAGGAATTCGACACCCACGGATCGACTTATTATGACTCATGACACATAGGACAGTTTTTATCCCGATATAAGCGATAAACAATTTCTACGTGGACAGACTCGCGGGCAAAAGCTAGTAAAAATTCTGCTTGAAACGAAAATATTTTTCATAGTGCCAATAAGATAGAAAACTCTTTTGGCAGGGCAGGTGAGTATAGCCAATGTTGACCTTATGTCATTACGAGTGGCCGTCAGTCACATAACCTAAAGTATCAATCAATGCTGTGTGCCTTGGTTGTTTGTTGATAGATTTTTATTAAGAAAAACGTTATAATTTTGCATTATTATGGAGAACAGGTATCTACATTGTCTTGTGATTTTACAATGGTTTCCCCTGATTTACATCGCTGAGTTTGGAACATCGTGGATCAACTAAGGATTAAACGAAGATATTTTTTTTTAATTTCTGTAAGTGTGAAGGAATCAGTATGTGCATGAACTAAGTGTTTTTTATTAAATTAACAACAAAATAAAAAGCATTTCCACTGCTTTTCATTCTAAATAAGTTTTAAATACACATAACTACGACTGTGACCCGAGTCTAACCGAGTTTTCCCGAACCACTTGAAACCTTGTCAGTTGAAACGAAGATTTAAGTCGCAGTTAATTGCAGGTTAATTGAGTTATTTGTAATACATTGCGTGGCGAATTAATTAGTATGAAAAAAAAAATTACAACTTAGGTTAACGATACACATGTTTTTATGTTAATTAGGATGCATATTAACCGTCGTTAAAATATTTGCTCGTATTGGATTTACACACTGTATAATATCGTTATTTATTGCCTACTAAATATTATATTTTTAAGAATAAATATTTACTAAAACATTATTTATTACTGTATAAATAAAGTATACACCTTAACTTATTTAAACTACGGATCACTTCTGCATTAAACCATCCAAGTTCAGCAAAATGTCAGATGTGTCATTTTATAGCGTGTTTGAGTAGCCATAACGAGAAAAAATATAGACCAATCAAATCTTTTGTCATAGCAGTTTAACTAATCAAAGTTTTCTTATGGGTGAAAATATATACAACCTCTACACTAATGGCGTCTACTCAAACGTTTCAAGCGTAGAGGAAATGGGACGTATTTCAACGTCAAGTTTGTTCGGTGTTACTCTTCCATACTTATTATATTTCGATGGTTGAGATATTATATTAACAACTTACATATTTTAACCGTACATAAATTGACAACTCGATGGCCAGTAATATAAGTTGAGATATCACATTATGCACTTAGTTTTAGTTACTGTGCGTTAGTTGATAACTCGTTATATATGATTTTTTTGATTGATATGTCGTTATGTTAAAATAATAACGTTATTACTGTAATCGAGAGTAAATTGATAAAACCATTTATAAATCTATACACACAATGTGATGTGTAATATGTCTTTTTATCCACAATCACTTGCCAAAAGTATAGTTATCAATGTATGAACAAAGATCATAACTGAAAAAGTAATAAAGATAAAAATATGAAAAAAATTACCTATATAGAAAAAAAAATAACGAAGCGTTTAAAGGAATAAAAAAAAAACATGTAAGTCGAGATGTCAACGTCTTCACGCCAGCCACGGAGTTGTTCCTTCGAAAGGTACAAGTTCACTAACGACTTTATTATAAATCAATGCATATTTTAAACTTTATTTTTTATTTTGTTTCACGTAATTATTATTTTTATAGTTATTCGTTTATAACATGTAAGTATGTGTAGAATGCGTCCTGACGGTGTCCATTTTTTTTAATGATTCTATATTTAAACGGTTTGAAAAGGCAACTGGCACAAAGAGACGCCATAGAACGTGACACCATAGAGCAACGAATATGGAGGATAAGCTGATAAGTTTTTACGAAAAATGTTTGCTTCCAGAAATTATCGATGGTCGAGAGACGCGATCTATGCTTTTAAGAGACGATCCCTTTAAGGTTAAACTATGCTGTAATAATTCAACAACCTCTATGTGTTAAGTACTTACCTGAAATAACTGAAGAAATATAAATAGAAATAAAATAGATTAATATTAAATGCAATAAAAGTTGGGAAGGATACTGACTCATTATTTTATAGTTTTTAACCTATATATGTACAAATGCAGTGAATAACCAATGTCATCGTATTTTGATGGATAAGTTCGTTACTATCCTGCTTTCCTTAATTAACTTGTCGATGGGTACTGCAGCCAACTTATATGGTCTCGTATTGCACCCTTTCGGTATGAAACCTTAACCCAAGAAATTACACAAAAAATATTTCAATAATTTAATTAGTAATTTCGATAAGTTATTATCGAACAATTATAAGCACAGAATAATAAACAGTCTGAGGCCCAAAACCGGGGATAATATTAAAAACAGGGGCTCTATAGATCACCGATAATTACATTATAATTTAATTCTTACCTAATTAAAATCAAAACTTTACTTACTTTTTGTTTTTTCTAACAAACTCAATCGCAAATTCAATGTAATGCAAACACTACTCAGACATACCGCGTACCAAGTGACAGAGCGATGATATCGCGACGGGAAAATACATTACCTACGATTTTTAACTTTGTAGGCTGTTTTCTCCAAAATTATAGACTTTGTAATATTAGATTCTTGTGATAGTTAATTGAAATGTTCTAAAGAATCCCCATTTAGTTTTTTCGCCCCGGTTTTGGGCCACACACTGTATAATCGTAAAAAAAAGTACACTTAGTAGGTAAGTCGAACTCTGTTTCTCGTTCTGTCGCGTCTTTCATATTCATTCAAACTCACCCCTAAACAAATGTCTTCTCGCACTTTATATGTTACTGCAATGTGACATGGCACTAAAATGTTAAGGTACTTCTGAGGTCAACTGTTTTTCAGATTTAACAAATATTTGTAAGCGCAATTTCGGATTGTACATTATTGCCGGTGACAGCGTACTTGTAGCTTACCGTCTAATGTGCGTATTTCTCTCCATTTATTTCTTGAATTCAATACAGAGAGCAATAAATGCATATTCTTCATACATTATATCGTCGTATCCTAGGAAAATGGGCGCAACCATCATTAAGGCCGTTTTTCTCTTCTTTCAAAATCGTAATCTACTATTTTTTCTACACCGAATGGCTTTTAAAAAACTTTAGAAATCATAAAATTAACAAAGATATTTTGTAAATTATTTTGTAAATTGAGCCGCAATTGCATGGCGCCATTTGATCCGGCGAAATACGCCGCGACTGTCATACCGGCCGTCTTCCGCGCGGGGGCAACGAGCGGGACGGGGTCGCTAACGCCTGACCGTCGGTATCACGCGGAGCGCTGACGCAGAAGATAGTGTTTTGTTTCGTGATTGCGATGCCGTAGAACAACATGAAAAGATCACAGAAATTGATTCAAATTGCTAGGGATTCCTATGAAAACAAAAGAAAACAAAAACGGATGTCAATACGTAAGTAAATTTTATAATAATGTAATTTAATTTTGATAATTCTCAACTTTATTCATTTATAAACATGTGAAGTTCTAGCTTATACTTGCTATTACTTGTATTAATAATATTACCACTGATAATATTATTATAATTTCATATTTTTGTGAAATAGTAAGAATCAGTTAGTCAGATAACAGTATTAGGCGGTAAACGAGGAATAGAGCCACTAGATATCATAACGCCCTTCTTCGGCGGGTGTGACGAAAGTTGAAATGCGTTTTAGGCAGGATCGCTATGGTTTTTGCGGCTGTATTCGATGGACTTATTTTTTAAAAGTTGTTTTTGACACTATAATCATTCAATTTTGTTAATATTAACATTTATAATGCTTTATTAACAAGTAGTTTTAAAATGAGAGCGAAACTACGTTTGTATGGAGAACCGAGCTTCCTGCGAACTCTTAAACCATATACATTTTATTCGAATAAAAGAAGTTGTGCATGATAACTCTTTCATATTTAGCTACTAATAATAATTAAAAAGCATATTATATTGCTTAGCAACCGCTTATTAAAGTAATCGAATAATCGAATCACAACCCATGAAATAATAATTATTATTGAATAGTTCCAGTGAATCTGAGATCTTCATTTATCATCATTAGAGATGGGCCGAATACGGACTTTGCCGAATACGATTATTCGGCCGAACATTCGGTTCAGCTCTTACCTAACCGAATATTCGGCAAATCGCTCCAAAAAACTTACTTAATTAGAACAACTCTGGTTTTTCTTACTTAAGCTACGGTTGTTGCATTGATTGTTTGCAAAATAATTGTATTTATATTTTGACGCATATTTATCTCTTTTTGGTAGTTGCTTAGAAATCTTAGAATTTTAAAATAGGATGTCAATCCAACAAACTACGAAACAAGCTACGCTCGTTATTTACTTTGTTTATTCGGTAAATATTCGGCAATATAACCGAACTATTCGGCCGAATACGAACATTGAAAAACTTGCCGAATATGCCGAATACCGAATATTTACCGAATATTCGACCCATCTCTAATCATCATCAACAATTCTACTTCACTAAATGGTGGTTTTTAAGTGCAAATGCACGTTTAACTATATGCTAATAATGCTTTAAAAAATACCGAAATCGCTATAGATGTACCTAAAATATTTGAAGAGTTCCCTCAATTTCTCCTGGACTCCATCATCAGATTCTGATCTGATGACAGTGGGACGTTACTCCGGAAGTTTGTTCTTTCAAACAAAAAAGAATTCTCCAAATTGGTTAATAAATGTCGGAGTTCTGAGGTAACTAGCATAAATAATAATAATAATTAATAATAATAATAAAACTTATAAAATCACTGTTTTCAGTTTTTTTATGTGTATATACACAATTATCTATTCGGATGCCAAATGTCACCTTTCTAGGTCACCTGGAAGTGGGTTAGATTTTTGATGATCTGTCAGTCAGTCAGTCAGTCAGTGGTAAAAATGCCGATTTTTAGACGTTAATATCTCAATAACCGTTTAACCTTTGTTTATGAAATTTAGGGTTCTATTCTAGTTGATCTAAAGGTCTAATTTTAGGGCACGCCACGATTATAAATAACAAAATGTTATAAATATAATGTACATAAAAGTAAATTTTGTAGCTTCAAAATTGTAAGTACAGTCTGCGTCATAAATAGCTGATCACTTTTGAACCTTGTCGCATTACCACCTTTGACAATCTTGTTTGACTTTGCTTGTTTACAATACATGACTGCAAAGCGACAACGTTCAAAAGTAATCAGCTATTTTTGACGCACAATTTTCCTTTTTTTTAATGCTCTAATTATAACAAATATGTTCTTACTATATTTATTCATAAGATCTTTATTTTTAGTAACCTTTAACAATAAAGATTCGATTTTTGTATAAAATAATAACATGTTTTTTTGGTATTAGTTTTGTTGATTTTAATAGAAAAAAAAATGTTTGAATATTACTACTTAATTAAACATTTCGTTAGAAAAAGTGAAGTTTGATTTAATTATACCTTATAGAGTAGCATCCTACCTATAATAGTAAAGAATACCAAATTAAAAAGGCCTCTGATGCGGTTGCGACCCTGAATTTCACAACGAATAAGACCTCTTCCTTACTTACGTCTCTATTCCTCGATGAAAAATAAAAATATATTAAAATAAGTGTCGAAAAAGGACGTAAGGGACAAAACTACTTGATAAACTTAGAAAATTATTAAAAACAATAACTCATACGTATCCGTAAGTGATTAAATACCTAAGTTTAAAATTTCAGATCTCTAAGTTATAACCTGATTTATTTAGACACAAAAATGCGTCTCCTGAAAAGTTGACTTTCTGTAATTCCGCCCATTTTCCTAGGATACGACGATATACATTATTTATCTCTAAAATAATAATAGAGAAGGAAAAAAAGATTTTGCAACCCGCTGCGTTACAACATCGTTTAGGTGTCTTTTTATACAGAATTTAACAGAAACAATGCAACACACGAATAGACGAATGCGGCACGTTTTCTTGCGATATATTTACAATATACGTAAGCGTATTGCGCGTAAAGCAGCGTGCGCGTGCGATCCGATGCACAGCGTGGTAGCCACTGAATAGTACCTATCATATGGGTAACCAGCATGTACTTGTAGCGATGAACGTTAATCGCGGAGTGAGCCGCGCCTGCCTATAGTAAAGAGCTTAAATTGGCGTAGCATTGCACCAGTGCGTTATTTTTACTATAATTGCGGATGGGTAATTTTTCTTGGAAAAAAAAACAAGATACGCAGTGCGGGCCCCGCTCAGCAACGTGGCGGCTTGTGCTTGAGATGAAACTCTTGGGAGGCTGGACTTGCGTTAGCGAAGCATTTTTAATCTGTAGGAAAAATAGAAAAAGTAATGCCAAAAAAAAAAACGCAAACTCTGTTATCGACCATAAAAAATCTTTGTTTTCAAGAAATCGGAAACCAAACCAAAACAACAAAGCCAAATCGAAAACTGAACACGATAATCAACGTACAATCAACAGTCAAAGAGTATAGGTACCTACCTTATGCACTAAAGAGTGAAGCGCGGGCCGATGCCCGGACTTAAATACATTAGTACAGATTAAGAAAACAGATCGTTAGCGTGTTTTAAAATCCTATTAGTGCCATCTATCGGAATCCGCGGGTAACTCAGTTTATCTTTTGAATGTTTAAATTTATAAATTTGATGTATTGTAAATGTATTAATGTTGCTTAATTTAAATCCTGTATCTATACTTTATCCAAATCCTGTAGCTTAACAAATTTTCAGCATTCCACCTTGAAAACTGCGGAAAGTCTCATACAAATATCTATCCCCTTATTAAAGGGTTGGGGGGAGATTTTCACAAAATCTTGTTACAAATAGTCTGTATGCCAATTTTCAGTTTTCTACCTTTAAAACTCAATAAAGTCTCATACGAACTTTTACTCCCTTTTTTACGGGATTAGTGGCGGATTTCGAAAAAATGATGCACGTATTAGTTAGCTCCATAAAAACTTCCATCCCCTATTTTAGGGGGGAGGGGAGTCAGAAAGATACAAAAAAAATCACATGTCACTCTCCAGACCATCGACTATCTCCACATAAAACAAGTCTTTCCGTCGCTCCGGTTCGACGTGAAAGACGGACAAACATACAAACGCACACACTTTCACATTTATAATTATTAGTATCGATTCACATTTATAAGATTAGTATTACTCTAAGAGCCCACGACACTAAACCTAATGCGATAAGACTACAGGATGATAAATATATACGTCTCGTCATTAATGGGGGAACAAGAAATGGTGCTGTTGCAATTCAATAAAGCTGGCGAAGTAATTTTTTTTCTAGTAATTTCGATTATTATTTCGTGTATTAATGCCTCTCATTATGCACCAGTCACATAAATAACTATTTATGATCGATCCCTAGGTCGAGCCTTAAGAAACCAAAGCTCATCTGAAAGATCATCAATTTCTGCATAAGAAAAATCATTTTTGCATTTTTTCGTAGAAATCGAACTTAAAACTAAAAAATAATAATTGTGCCAGTGTTTTCGCATAGCAGCATTGCCGTTTCGTGTTCCCCCATTAATGACGAGACTAAAATTATAGTCTTATCGTACTACGTTTAGTGTCGTGGGCTCCCCTACTATATGGACTTTTCTCTGCAGGTAACATTGACTTTTAGCATCTACCATAAATTTTATTGTTTACGGTGTCCTTGTTCTTTTGTGACCGTACCTATTGCCTAGTAAAATATAAATAACCAAATGTGGACTGCGCTGTTTTATTCAAAAGAAGAATAGGTAGGTATACTCGTAGAAGCACCCCACAGCGCCTTAGTGACAACGCGAATATAGTGTCAATCTCAGACCATGAATTACATGTAAATATTCGATTTCATTAAATACCGAAGTACTAGGTTTTAAGCTTGTAGAACCATTGCTGGGACTTACTTCAATATTGTAGCAGTGTGCTTTGCAAGCATAAAGATGCTGAAGGGCTTTGGTGGAGTGCACGTTCACGTCGGAGGCCGCGAGCACCACGCAGCTCGCACGCACGCACAGCCATGCCAGGGACACCAAATAGTAAAGGCGTTTCATAAACTCGCTAGACATTCCTTGCCTAAATAAAACAGTGTTCAGCATAAATCATCAAAGCAACGCAATTAAAAAGAGAACAGCGTAATTGAGGTTTTTATTATAGTGTTAATAATACTTACGTTATGCCTAGAAACAGTTGTAAACAGATGAAGTAGAAGTTAACAAGATTTGAGAACAAAATAAGACCACCCATTGACACGTCCACTCGCCGGACCAGCATAGATTGCTTCACGTACGCCTCGCGTATTTTGCGCCAAGAGAACTCTAAAGTACATCTACTTTGCTAAAAGGAATAAATAAAAAGGTGTAAGAATTAAATGATGACTGGAAAAGGATTAAAACAAAATTTCCATTCTTTATTTCCCTCATTAAGTGTTTCCATATACTATTCTATTCACATTTTTCGAATCTTAGTTTTTTGATAGTATATTTAACAGTACCTGGATGACGGCGCTTTGCTCGGTATTTTTTATTGGTAAGTTTTCTAAAAATGAAACCGAGCTAGATCGATTTATCGCCCCGAAACCACCTACGTATTAAGTTACATGAAAATCATTAGAGCCGTTTCGGAAATTCTGATCATATACAGGGTGACTGGAAATTCGCCGTATTCCTTGAAAGGGGTTATTCTACAGTTCATTCGTAATGATTTAAGTCCAGCCAACCAGGGGTCAAAACTCATTGGTATTCGAGTTATTCACGTGTTAAGATATTTTTTTAAATACCCGCCTTTCCACCTTAAACTAGTAATTTTGTAAAAACTTCGTCATTTAGACATAAAAAATTTGTCGAATAGCCAATAAACCACTGATTACGAAAAATAAAAAAAATGACAAAACAATGCCAAATTTTGCAAATAAAAGGATTTGAAGTTAGAAGTTCAAGTAATTATTTTCCAAATTTTGTATCATTTTAATGCATAATAAAAAAAAAGTATTACACTTTGCGTAAAAATTACAGGAATAATTTGCTTAATTCATAAGCTTTCTAAAAATGTACAATTTATGACATTTTAATATTAATTTTATTTAAAATTTTACAATTAACCATAATAGCAGAAATGTTTGCGGTTATAAGCTCCATCGTTTCAACCTAAAAACACGGGAAGCGTTGTAGTAAAATGAATTTAGAACACAGTTCTCTTTTTTCTCTTTTTGTCTTATTTTTGTCCCATATCAGCTAAAAACATCCGACGTTACTTTCTTCATCCATTGATTCATGTAATATTCTTTAAACTCAGTCATTGCCTCTTTGTCATCGACATTTATTGATATAGCTAGAAAACCTTCTGGTATTAGTGCCTGTGGTAATAGTGCCAGCTTAGCCAGCTTTTTTTAGAAAAGTCCTGTCAGTTTTTTGATGTCTAAGCCCATAGAATTTGCTTTTTTGAAAATAGTTTTCTGGTAATGAAAGTAACAGCCATTAGGTACTACTTCTGGGTAGACACACTTTCCACTGCATTCATCACAGCACTTGCAAAGTCTCTAGTGAAATTTCGCATATTAATGGAGAACACATTCAGTACGGTAAACAATGTTATGTATGACTTTTCTGTTTTATTTGGCTTGAGTTTATAAAATATATCGGTTTTGCTTAAATCGGCATGTAAGCTTTAAAGCTAGTAATATGGTTTAGGTACAACCTTGAACGTTCCATTTCCAAGATCTACAGATTGAGCAGTTTGTAAAGCCAAAGGAGTGCAGAATATTAGAATATTGCTTTCACGTCGAATTAGAAATTTGTCAGTTATAATTTGTGGCAGGATTACTTCATCAAGTGTATTAAAGGTACATTTGTCAACATTTAGTGCTCTATATCTATGCCGGTACAAACAGTCCTTTTTCGATTTAAAGGAAGGAATATTGAAACCGCCTTGGCAATCAGTCTCTTCTTTTAGTGATTCAAATTGCTGTCCAAAAAATATTGTTGTGTGCTTTCCCGTAATCCTTTTGATTTAGTTCTATCTATAGTAATCGAAGTATTACAGATCATTTTGATTACAGTATCTCCATTTTGTGTTGCCGGTTATTTTGTTTTAAATGATAGATGTACTTGAATCCATTTCGTATTAACACGCCTTTTCCTTGTTTCGATTTCACGAAAACTATTTACTTTTCCGTGTCTTCGTTGTTTTATATCAATCGTATTTAAAGATAAGTAAGCACAAAATCACAGAAATCTCTACGGAAATGCGAATCTAATAAATTTTAAGTAAGTTTAATTAAAATTACAATTATAGTAATACGTTTTTAAAGTGTCATGTAGCTAGTATGTATGTTTTATCCGGCCAGTATCTTTTAAGTGTTTCAAAGAATAGATTCTCCTTTAGTTGAAGTGTAAGCAACAAAATCATTTAATAAGACTTAAATGAGGAGATTCAGGAAGTTTGAACATAACGTAATTTCCCTTAATATTGATCACTCTCTTAGTTAAGCTCACTCTCGAGTTAAGAAAGAATTCATGTTTACGAGTTACTGATCAAAGTGAAATTAATGAAACGCGAATATGCTTCAACGCGAACGTGATGAAATACGAGTATGATTAATCAGGAATATGATGAAGCGTTTCATCATTTTCCTGATTAATCATACTCGATGAAATGCGAGTATGATGAATTTGGAATATGCTTTAACGCGAACATGATGAAATGCGAGTATGATGAATCAGGAATATGCTTCAACGCGAACATGATGAAATGCGAGTATGATGAATCAGGAATATGATGAAACGCGGGATTAGTCCCAGGCATTAACGTTTTTAAATTATTACATTCCCAGACATTCACATTTCTAAATTATCACATTCCCAGACATTCACGTTTCTAAATTATCACATACCCAGGTATTCACATTTCTAAATTATCATATTCCTTTCTAAATTATCATACTCCTAGGTATTCACATTTCTAAATTATCACACTCCCAGGTATTCACATTTCTAAATTATCATACTCCCAGGTTTTCAAATTCCCAGGTATTCACATTCCCAGATATTCACATTATTCCTAAATTATAACATTTTCTGGTATTTATATTTACATAATCATCACAATTTTAATTTTTGGAAATATTCTTCATACTTATTTAGTTCAAGTTCATTAGTATAGTAATAAGTTATGTGGTGTGGGTGGACAAAATGTATGAGCCATGAAGGGCAACTTCCTTAAAATATTGTAGGTAGATAGGATATTTTGTCTCAAGGAGACACATACATACACATACATAAACTAACGCCTTCATTCCCAGAGTGGGGTAGGCAGAGCTACAGAATAACCAACAACAAAAACAACAAAAAAAAACAAAGGAGACATGAAGATTAAAAATGTAAATCTTTACAGACTCGTATGACTGTGCTCGTGGCAAGTCACGCTTCGGGAATAAACCCGCTGCATTTAATATCTGCACTACCTTGCCACTCTAAGCATCATCATCAAACCAACGTAAAATTATCAAACCAACAAAGGCAACAAGGTATTACAAATGTTTACAACTTCGACTGCACACTTGTATTCAATTTAAACTTCAAATAGTGAATTTACATCTATTTATTCTCAATTCTCAAGCTTAATATTAAAAAAAACGTGGATTTAGTCTTCTTTCCAAAGTCACATTACTCATTGGTATTTCGGACAAATAACTGCTGGAAATAGCGCAGGATAGAGAGAAGTGGGAATCTTTGGAGGAGGCCTTTACCCAACCTGGGGACCTAGCTTAACGCACTATATAGATATAGATAACTAGAAATAAGTCATTTAGTATTAACCCATTTGGACCCAAATACAAACAAGAATTTACTTACTGACAAATACTTTATTTTCGTAACTATTGGGGACTAGTAAGATAAACTATAATAAAAAAACTGAAAAAAAAAACACATCTGAAAAAAAAAACCGTCCTCAAATGGGGCCAATGAGCTCATGTGTGGTATTTTTCAAAACAGCCCTTCTCGATGCATAATGTTTTAATGCATTTTTTACATTGCCAGCGTGCTTTCATGTGGCATTCGACACATCTTAACTGGTTTGACAGCTTCTGAGGGAAGTGTCCAGCACCATCTTGACTCAGACTTGGCACCACTGAAGAGGGTTTACGACGCCTTCCATCGGATCTTTCAGTACCTACATTCCTCAAATACAATCGGGCAATACTTCGGCGAAACTGAAGCTGGTCTAGCTTGTCTTCAACAGCCAGGACATGGAGCCGCCAAGCATTAGCTACAGCCAAATCTAACATATAGGTGAATAGAACCCACCACCATTTTTTGCCTCTTATAGCTACTCTGTAAACTCCGATTGACTGGTCAGCTTGATCCACCCCACCCATGCCCTTGTTGTAATTCTGAAAGACACAGGGGATGTCCACGTCTACCTTTCTCCCTTCTGCGGAACACCATCTTTTTACCTTGCCCAGAGGGTAAACAGAATCATAATTCGTACCCATCGTACAAACACTGTTGTCAAGCCATCGTACAAATAAAATTTGATTTGCTGTATCAAACTGATGGTCAAATGCTGCTCGATTCCTCTTTTTCATGTCCTTGATAGATACTAGTGGACATTTTTTCGTCCTGTTATCCCTAACAGTACCAGTCGCACGATAACCAGCTTCACGCAAATCTCTCAGTAATGCATGACTTGTAAAAAAATTGTCAAAATACACGATATGCTCGTTCGGAACAGAATTTACTTTTTCCAACAAACCCTTCACTACTTTGGTTCCCAACGGTTCGTTACTGGGTCTTCCTGCTGATTTACCACAGTATACATCAAAGGCATAACAATAACCATCAGCACTTGCAATCATCCAGTTTTTGTATCCAAATCGCACTGGCTTGCCTCTTATGAATTGCTTGGCTGGGTGACGTCCAAAATATTTCACCATTGATTCATCTACCGATAGGTACTCGTGAATTGTGCCCCACTGAAGGAATTTATTCATCAGCAAATCAGCAAGTGGTCGTACTTTGAACATCTTATCGGTGGTTCCGGCAGCCGATTCGTTGTCGCAGAAATGTAAGAATTTCTTTATTTCTAAGAACCTGTTTCTTGACATCGCTTTTGAAACAATAGTAACATTACAGTCCTCGTCTAAAGACCAGTACAATCGTTCTCGGGGAAGTGAGTGATATCCAGTCAACATAAGAATGCCTAAAAATATCTTGAGGTCATTAGTAGTTATTTGGAAGTCGTGGTTATTATGTTGAGCGGCGTATAACTTTGTATTCATAACAATCATTTCAAAGACCTCTGCATCAAATATCTTTTCAAAGATGCTGACTGGCGTTTGATTTTTGAGCTCATTTACAAGGTTTTCCCTTCGTTGCTGAACATTATTCGCCACTGGGTTCATGGCAACATAATACCCATCACAATTACGCCAATTTGGTTCCTGGACTTCAATTCTCCTGTATCTTTGTAATGGTTCATCGTCACTGCTATCCCATTCATCGTCGTCTCTGGATTCAAATACTTCAACTCGGCCTGGGATATCGCGAGGAAGAATGTTTTGCTGGACATCATCTTCATCGCCTTCTTCATTATCCGTGAGAACACTAGGTTCTGGAGGAATTGCCACTAAATCGTAACTAACATCAAGATCATCCTCATCGTTTCACACATTCGTTTCATTCATTCCACGCTCGGTGCTCGACGCGAGTGCACGGTCGTCTCTCCGCATCCCCGCTAGTGACCCGCAGTCGTGCCTAGTGATGGGACATCGTGCGTTCGCTAGACTATCGACACCAAAATGGATAAATTCCTAACAAAGTCATCATCGACAGGAAGCCTGAGTGCCAAAAGACCAGCAGAAGCAGAAGAATGGTCAGTTCCAAAGCGTCATGCAGTCCTTAAGGATAATTCAAAATTCGACGTTAACCGTAAGTTTACTGAAAACCGATACTCGAGCCTGCCTGCCGACGAGCAAATGGAAGAACCCAGCGTACGTTATCGCAGTGCAGCGACGGCTTTGAAAAAGTCGGGACATGTTCCCCCTATAATTGTAGAACTACAGGAAAACTGCACTCACGGACAAGTTAAGGACCTCGTGTCTAAGTACACTAACCGCTTTAATTTGCAGTACAGAGGCAACAACAAGCTGTCTATAATATGTTATACACCTGAAGCCCATCAAGCCGTAAAAGTAGGTTTGAGAACGGAAAACACTGCATTTCTAACTTACACGCGAAAAGACGAAAGGTCGCCAAAGGTTGTAATCAAAGGACTTCCAGCGTACGTAGAAAAGGACCTATCACAAGAGCTCGAAAATCTCGGTTTCACGGATACAAAATCACAAAGATGAAATCGGCTAAATATAGCGATATTCCTTGCCCGCCCTTCCTAGTGCAGCTGTGCCAGGGAGCTGACATCGTAAACTTCCGTAATATCAAGTACCTCTTCAATTGCGTTGTTAACATAGAAAAATACAAGTCTAACCGCAATGGCACTCAATGCTATCGTTGCCAAAGATTCGGCCACTCTTCCAAAAATTGCAACATGCCAGCCCGATGTGTAAAATGCACCGAGCCACATGCAACCTCTGACTGCCCCAAGAGTGATAGAGTAGAACCTGCGCGTTGCTGCAACTGTAATGAAGAACATCCAGCAAACTATAACAACTGCCAATTTCGTATCTCCTACTTACAAAAGGCAACTCAAAATAAAGCACCACTTATTAAGGCACGTATTGTTCCAGCAAAATCGCAGCCCATCAAACCTGCACAACTTGGACCCCCACCTGCTGCAGCGGCGTCTAACAGATCTTGGGCAGATATTGCTAAAGCAAAGGGTCCAGCCGCCGCACCTTCCATTGATCGATCTACCAACCCGGCGTTGCACGATTCAACAGTGCAGGAAATGCTCGAAATCCTCAATATAATCAAGAGCTTAAAGCAGCAATTTGTATCCTGCCCCACTATGCTGGAAAAGGTTATGCTTGTAATCACTCATTTAGGTCAATATGTCTAGCCACGACCAGATCAGATTCTTATCCTGGAACTCTGATGGAGTACGCAGCAAAATTCATGAACTACTAGACCTTGCGGTGAGTACCTTATCTGTCGACATTATTGGTATATGTGAATCTAGACTTACTTCAAGGATATCTATGCTTACACCCGGTTACCACTGCTATCGCGAGGATAATCACCATACGGGTAGAGGTCAGGGCGTGGCAATTCTTGTCAGAGAAACTTTGCGGCACACATTATTAAAACTACCCTTAACGAAGCATATTGAGGCTATTGGCATTAAAATCCAAGTCTCCAATGTTGACCTCATCATTTTATCAGTTTATCAGTCCCCGAATCTCCCCCTGCTTCCTAGTGACCTGGACATGCTGTTAGGTCTTGGCAGTAGAGTTCTCATTATGGGTGATTTTAACGCTAATCACCGCTTCTGGTACAGCAGTTATGTTAACACCCGGGGAAGGGCCCTGTTCCATCACATGCTGGAAAATGACTATCAAATTCACTCTTCTGTTATGCCCACACAAGTTAACTATCGTCATGATCTCTCTGCCACAAACCCCGATTTGGTTCTCTGTCAAAATATTTCAAATTTTAACTCCTTAAGAGTCCTACCGGCACTTTCATCTAATCATCTGCCACTATTTTTCCAAATTGGTGGGTCCGTTGAAAGTCACGTGAAGCCTAAAGTATATAACTACAGCAAAGCCGACTGGCAGCGGTACCGTGCGTGTCTAAACGCTGACATTGTCCTAAATAACCAGGTGTTTCGATCAGAGGTGGAAATTAATGATGCTGTCAAGCACCTACAACAATGTATTGTAAAAGCTAGGGATGTCAGTGTTCCTACATATCCTGCTCAGTCGCCTAATACCAAATTACCACGACAAATAAAAAAAATGATACGCGAAAAGAATCAACTCCGCCGCCAAGATCAAAAGTCGCAAGATAGGGAGCTAAAAAGGCATCTAAGACACCAGATAAATCACTTACAACTACTTATTCAAAGATCAATAAAAATGAATAATGATAAAATTTGGAACAACAAACTCGCCAAAGTAGACAACCCCCGCTCTGATATCTGGCGCCTAATCAAAACCCTTAAACCTAATGTTGGTAAAATTCCTCCCCTCAAACAAGTAAATGGGTCACTCACAAAAAACACACGAGAGCAATGTGAAGCCCTGGCTGAGACTTTTAAACAAAACATGACCATCACTATTGACTGGGATAGCCCATCTGTAGAACGGAGCGTCCAACAATCCATATCCACTTTAAATAAATATACTATTTCCAAAATTCATAATCCCGTTCGACCACTAGAAATTTCTAAAGTCTTGAGTAAACTAAAGTCTCGTAAGGCACCTGGCGAGGATGGGTTGCAAAATATACTCCTCAAAAACGTATCACGCAAAACTTTAGTCTACATCACTAAGATCTTCAATGGCTGTCTGTTCAGGGGCTACTTTCCAAATTCCTGGAAAACTGCCAAGATTATACCCCTCAAAAAAGTGGGAAAAGACGAAACTATTCCAGTTCATTATAGGCCCATAAGTTTACTTCCAGCTCTTGGTAAATTATTTGAAAAAATTATTTACTCTCGTCTAATAGCGGTCTCTAAACACCTACTTATCAACGAACAGTTTGGATTTAGAACTAATCACTCTACGTGCCAACAATTAGCCCGACTTACGGAACATATTTCCCATAATTTAAACCTTAATCAGTCTACTGGCATGGTTCTACTGGATATAGAAAAGGCATTTGACTCTGTGTGGCACGAAGGCCTTATTTACAAACTCATGGCAATAAATATTCCATTACATCTCGTCAAAATCGTGCAGTCTTATCTAACCGAAAGAAACTTTGCTGTCCACATCGGCGATGAAAAATCCTCGCTTCGACGGGTCCCAGCCGGAGTCCCACAAGGGTCTTTAATCGGGCCTTATCTGTTTTTGCTATTTGTCAACGATATTCCGGTTCAGACTAGAACCAACCTCGCGTGCTATGCTGACGACACGGTTTCATATACGTCATCAAATGATGTGGACCTTATCATAAGCAGGCTACAACTATCAATCGACCTTTTACATAACTTTTTTACCACCTGGAAGCTCAAACTCAACGAAACCAAAACTGAAGCCATATTATTCACCCGCAAGCGACAAGTTCCGTACAGAATTCTAAAAATTTCCGGTCATCCTATAACCTGGAGTAAATCTGTACGTTATCTTGGCGTTACAATCGATAGCAAGGTAAACTGGTCGGAACATACAAGAAATATCCGCATCAAAGGTGCCCAAGTGCTGGGAGCGCTTCATCAAGTTATGAACAGAAAATGTAAACTGAGCTCAGTAACAAAACTGAGGATCTATACGACACTTGTTCGACCCTGTCTAACATACGCTTGTCCCGTCTGGAGTAGCGCTAGTCTCTGTCATCATAAATTGCTGCAAACAATTCAAAATAAAGCACTCAAAATAGCTTTTAACACACCATACAAAACCAATTTGTATAAATTGCATTTCAACATAGGATTACCCCTACTGCGAAATTTTATCGTACGTTTAGCCTTAAAATTTTATAGGAACTGTAAGCATAAATATCACTGTAATGAGCTTGTCTCACGTATTGGACAAACGCGTGCTAAGGATTTGCCGTATATCGATAGATACGGTACTTACCGCTTACCCCATCACTACGTCTTATTCTCACCTGACGAGTAACGAATCGGCAGCGATAAGCGATGCGCGGCTGCGACCAGTGTATTGAGAGCGCGGTGTCGCGCCTGGCCGCCGCGCCCGCGCCTGTCTGTGGCGTTGCCGCGGGGGCCGAGGCGGTCCCTTGTTGGATGGTTACGATATCGCCTCTAGTTATTATATTTGTTTTTCTTGACTACCTGCTTCTTCGGAATATTTTAATTGTTTAGTCTATTTATTGCCAAAAGTGTATTTACGCCTCATAAATCCACAACTTTTAATAACATTACCTATCCTTAAAACTGTTTGCAATAACATTGTTTTAATAATGTATAACTTTAATGGTGTAAACTTACATAGGCGCTTCAGTCTGCATAAGTATTTTTTAGTTAATAGTATTGTTTTGTTTATTATTGTTGTTTTTACAGTAAAAATCTATGTTAACCTATTTATATTTTTGAAATAAAGAACTTTAAAAAGAAAGAAAAGAAGAAAGATCCTCATCGTTTAAAATACTTTCGATGGCTTCCTCGAGCCCACGATACTCATTTGAAAAATTAAACGATCGTTTAGACATCTTTTTATGCTAAAATGAAGCCTGCAAATATAAAATAAAAGAAATGAAAGTAATCCGCCCATTGGACCCATTTGGGGACACCATACTATGTCAATCACCCCATTGTGCCCATTCAGGGACACTATATCAAAACACATCAATTTACGATAGGATCTTCGAAAATACTTGTCATTATAGCAAAAGTACCTAGTAGAAACTATAATCGAAAGGAATATACAAAATAATGCAATACATTTTCACGCAAATATAGAAAAATATAACTTACCGTTCGTTAAACAGTTTTTACTTCAATGACTTATATAAAGTATATAATTTAGTCCAATGAGTCCAATAAATCACAAAAGTGTAATCAGTAGTACAAAACCGCACACTTTGGCATTACTAACTCACCTTCGCATATCGAATAGAACAAATATTTTTGAAAATGGGGGTACTTATAGAAATGTCCTCAAATGAGGACAGCGGGCGAGAAAGGGTTAAAAGAAACAGAAATCTAAGTACATATACCTAGCAATTAGTTTAGTAAGTAATCAATTTAGAAAGTAAGATGAAAATGTAGCTTGTAGCTTGGTCAAATAAAGGCTTTTTTTTTTTAATTATTTCGGACAAGAACATAATATAAGTCGAGTTTTATTGTAATTGTACGTCCGCTAAACGCTGTAAACAAGTCAACACTTAAATTTTCCCATCTGTAAAATCTGCAACAATTTTTTCAATCTGATCGTTTATGTCTAACACTATTTTGCTTCCCTTTTTGCCTGGACAATGTAATAGGCTCTTTCTCAATCGAAAATCTTGAAAATGTGCTTCTTTTTTTAGTAAATCTACAAATAATAAAATAGATGGTTGTTTCGTTCGGTATTCTCGTGTTAATTCGATGGTGCCACCCTTCATAGTGCGTACATTTTGTTTATAGCAACTGATCAGGTTTGTGGTTTTTTTATTTTGCCAAAAATTCGAAAAATAATTATCAAATTTACAGTAGGTATCGCTGTCGGGCATTACTTCTTTTATAGATAGATATGCTTCCGGTATAAATTGTGGCGGCAAATGTGCCAGCATGCAACATAACCGCACTATCATTTTACCTTGACTTGACTCAAGGCCCAAATTATCTGCCTTATCCCGAACTGCTTTTTGAAAATGGTAGAAGCATCCACTTATTTATTTTTGCTTCTGGGTATACTTGTTTGACAGCGTTTATATTCGCAACCTCAAAATCGCATTTTAATGTATCAATATTTAATGATAATTTTTCCTTTAATATTGTATAATTACAGTCTTGTGTATGTATTCTGGCTTTTGTCGGGCAATAGTGCGTAAACCAACGGAATAAATTGATTTTCCTTATTATTGTCAGATAAAGTCACGTGCAAAGAGTACACCTGATAAAAAGGCCTTGGAGTTAATTGAAAAGTACCGTCAGAGTAAAATTCATTCACTTCATTCAGATTTGTTCGTGCCAAAGGTGTAGAGAAAACTATGATGTTTTCTTTCATACCATCGTGTACAATTACAAAATCTTTACCCAAGTATTCCGGTACCTCAACTTCTTCTATTTTGTCAAATCTGGCCTTTGGTATGCGAAGGTGGCGGTATCGTGCTCTATATAAGGAGGTTTTGACGGATGAATATTCTGGTACTGCTAAGATAGAACAACCATCTTCCTTCAATTTACTAGTTTTCTTTTTTCCTGTCAACTCTCACCGCTTGTCAGAGTTTTTATTGCTTTGTTTTTTACTTAACTATAGCGTTCCATAACAGAGAAACCTCCTAAAAGCCTTTCGATCTCAAGCGAAAAATATCGTTAGTCATGTGTACTGTAAAACTTGTTAAAAAGATGTAAATCAAACATCTTTGATTTAGTGTCGTGTTTTGAAAGGACTAGTAAATGAAGCCGAATAATATTGATGTTTTAAGTTCATTTGTACATTTGCACGAACGTTACATTTGGCTTTTATGTAAAAGTCAATTTAAAACCCTTAATTAGGTCATCTTTTGCTACCATTCGGCGAATCGTAGCTGTACGGCACCGTCTTCATGATGTTTTATGAGAAATAGAAAACAAATATATCTCGCATCTCCTCCTCCTTCCGTGATATTTTAGTTTAATCCTGAAAAATAAACCCCAAAGAAATAAAGACGTCTACGAGGACCAAGTCCAACACATCATACTTTTATAGGCCTGGTGGAAAATCAAGTATCAATACCTTTAAATCCTATTACCTCGAAGTTGCAAGCCCTTAATTTGAATTTCCTTTTTTGTCATGAGATTCTCGTAGACGTATAGGATTATTATAGAAAATTGTTTCTCACCGAACTGCATGAAACATCTCTGTTGACTGCTGCAGAGAATTTGGCCAGATACCGGTTAAGCCTGTCGTACCGTGATGTTAGGCCCATGCTGACCAGAACAATGAGGATGTCTTGGTAGTTCCAAAGAATTGTAGCGATTTTACTCATAAAGAGGATTGGAATAGCGTACCACAGAGAGTAATCAGCTAAAAGTGAAAAAACTGGTATGAGTTGTTATTTTACTTTTTTTTTTAAATTTACAGTCTGTGAGCACTTAGAAGATGCTTTGGCTTTGTACTTCTCTCTCACTTGCTCTTAATAACATCGTATTAGAGCGAATGAGAGACAAGTACAAACCCGAAGCACTTTCTAAGAGTTATCGCACTGTAATTTACACCAAAAAATTCATTTTACATTAAAATAAACACCTCATAAAACAGGGGTAAATTATATATGTAGTTATAGCAATATTATAAATACCTACTTACTTCTTAATAAAAGAAACCCATGTGACATGAGAATGTACCTTCTGAAAATTAATGCCGTCGGACAGTCAAACCCAACCTGTGACATTATGCTCATTAAATGCTCCGCTAAAAAACAAACATTTTAGACTAATTAGTTATTGTAATGAAAATATCTCTAATGGACTCGATATTTGCATCATGCTAATGCATTGATAGTGACTGCATTTTTAGAATCGGCGCGGCGTGAAACACAGAAAACATTAAATAACGTTTTAATACAAAAAGTGACACTTTGTTTAATGTAATTTTTACCAAGTTTATTAAAATGTCTGTAGCGATTGTGGTGCATACAGGACCAAAACCAGCAGGCTTAGCCTAACGCACTCGCAATCGCAATCGTTTATATTTTGGCAGCCTGAAGGTGAGTCTTCTAGCAAAATTAAAACTATTGTCCCACTTTGAGTTCGATTGTGAATGCGAGTGCGTTAGGCAATAGGCCAGTAGGCCTTTTAATACCGGTACTCTCGAGGGGTTTAGTCGCATTTTGCCTAAAACGCAGCTGGTAGCCGGGGTAAAAACGCTTCTCGTCTGAAACGCCCTAGTTGAAAACGCAACTGGTCTAAAAATACATCTTGTCTAAAACGGTACTGGTTTAAAAATACATCTCGTCTAAAAAACACTAGACTGGTCTAAAACGCACCTCGTCAAAAACGCAACTGGTCTAAAAATACATCTCGTCTAAAACACTAGGTCCTGGTCTAAAACGCACCAAGTAAAAACGCAGGTAGTCTAGGTAGGTTTAGGTTATGTTACTTTTACAGCAGGCCCGAAGGGCCAAAGCACGCCAAAATAGGAGCTATTTCACAGGGTCGACGGAGCTCCTATTTCTGCGTGCCTTGGCCCTGCGTGCCTGCTGCAAAACTAGCATAACCTAAACGAACCTACCTATTCCATTGTAATAAGTAATAATAATAGGAAATATATGTGACTGTTTAAAATCACGTATGGGTTTCCCCAACGCGAATGGCAATAAAATATAAAATTTGTGTGAGGTTGTCCCCGGATATTTATTTTATTTATTTATTTAATAGTGGTACTCGACTTCATCAAGTGAAATTAGTATGAAAAAAATAACATCAATTAACTATTTTCTTTATTGGGTACTTAAATGTTACTAACTTGGTACATTACTTAAACTAAACTTACAAATATTGGAACATCCCCGAAATATTACATTCAATCATTTGAAAGTAACGCCTCATAAACACTCCAAACGATTATAATAAAAAATAACTAATAACCATTGATATAGAACAATAATAATAGTATTAGGAGATAGCGTCAAGGAGACACAATCAAACAAATAAAATCACATCCCAACGCGTGCACCGTCGCCGTTTTGTCGTGGGTAAACAGTAAAATTAAAAACCTTCTATTAGTTAATTAACGCTTGCAAGCATTTTCAGTTTCAACCATAAAAATGTTTAAAAATTTCTCTTGATTTTACAACAAGTTTATAAGCATTCGAAGGCTGTTATTCTGCCATTATTTAAACGTTGTAATAGTTAAGTCTGTATTTAGTGTCAAATAATTTATCCTTCCGTTTTCTGTTATTTGGTTTAAACAAATTTTTCGTCAGTTTCAAATCCTGCAGTTTGGTTTCTTTATTAATACTTCAAAAAAATGAATAAAGTTGGCTTTAGATGGCACACGAGCATTTAACCGGCGATGCCATGCTTCTACTTGGTTTGTTGTACGATGTTTATCACCTGCACAACTTATTTGTATAGGCATCGAGTTCAGTCATTGTCTGTTCATGTATTCTTGGAATTTTCTCATTACTGGTTTGTCTAATGCGGTTTCCATGATACCTATAAACGCATCGCTTATTAGGTTTTTGAACAAATTTATGAAAGTACATATACTCAAATGCATCCACTGAATCTGGAATACTATCTTGAACGCATTGTTTTGAGCTGTTTCAAAGTCACATTTGTAATTGGGTAGGTCAATTTTGAGCTTGTGTCTCATCACCTCAAACAGACGCAAATATGTCTCATGCATGGCGTTTATCGGGTAGGAGAGCGAATAGTTCTGGTACTACATTTGTAGAGCTGTCATTACTGTTTATGTCCATAAGGAGCGTAAACAAAGAATAGAAAGGTATTCGCTTGTACGTACACTCGCCAAAAAAAATAAAGGATTTTGCGTCCTTCGTCCTTTCCATTGTTTAGCGACTTAGTACAGTAGCAAATACACATATTCTTCTAATATAAGTATCATCCTCATTTCTTTCATCTTGGTATACTAGAAAGTTTTCAGCAAAAATCTTCGGAATATTAACTTCATTCAGTGCAGAAACTCTGTTTTAAAAATAAAAAAAAGCTTTTTTTGTGCTATGTATAATGTGTCTTTTTTTGAAGAGTATGAAGGTATTTGTTCAATGGTGTCTGCATCATTGGGGTCTGAACCAAGCTTAATTATATTCTCCTATAAAAAAACAGTTTTAATGGCCTAAACGATGAGAACTGTCTTCTGCCTTGCAAGTTTCCGTCATGGTATCGATTTGAGTCTTCAATAACTGTTTTCGGCAAGAATGTTGAGTTTGCTTTTAAACTGCATTTTTCCCTAAATTTAACTTTACTGTAGCACAACATTCCTCTCGGTTGGAGCAACACCAACGAGTACTTCCTACGTTGTTAGTAATTTCTAATGTGTACCGGTAATCTGAATATACAGGGTGAGGCCTGTAACTAAAGCAAAAAATTAAAACGTAGATTCTACTCCTCACAACCTAGACAACTTTTGTTTAGCAACTTTTTAAAATCATAAAGTTTTTTGATTGTTCATTTTTCAAACAAAGTAAGTAAATAGTATTTTCAATGTACTTAAAACTCCGTCTAATTGACATCGCCTGTCAGTCTAGTCACTCTACAGACATAACCAATTTCATAGTACATTGCGTGTTCGAATTGACTTTATAGTGTAATAAAATTCAAACCGCAAGTTTTTTTTCAAAGTCGTCAAACAAACGTTGCGTAGTTTGAGGAGAAGAATCTACGTTTTAATGTTTTGCTTTAGTTACAGGCCCACCGTGTATAAGCGACGTTTTTCTCCTTTGCGTGTTAAGAAAAATCAATTTTGAATTTTGTTCGCGTTCATTTTCACTAATCCCTGACCCTTCTTCTTCACAATCCATTTTCTTATTCACTTTCATTTCAATTTTTATTTTTATTTTTTTACCCCTCGTCGACTTCAACAGCTACTACCGCGGGGACATGGCGTTTGCACAATTAAGTGATTTCGCCAGTGTCAATTATACATAAGTATAAATCAATATAGCAATACAATACCATCCAATCTTCTTTAGGAAGATTGGGGGCAAGGTTGTACGGTGATATGTAGGACAGAGGTCAAGATAGTTTTAACCTCTATACCACTGCGAATTCACTTGAAACGAGAAAAAGATACACGAAATAACACTGCAAAACAAAGGCATAAAAAAGATCACTAACAGAAAAAACCTTGAACACCTAAATACACAAAAATAGAAATTCAAGATAATTCTTCACACTATCAAGTTTAACCAAAGCCGTGCAAGACACCTGTAAGGAACCAAAGCCTTCAAAATTTCTGTTTGGAGAAAACTTTAATGATCAACTCAAGTCATTGCAAACAGTTAAGAGAACAGCCAATCAGATTCAAACACAGGAAAACAAGAAACCATCCACAACAACACAACATTTAAACTGGCGAAACCCGTTGCAGTACCAACCCAGTCAGCGAGGTCGCGGCGGGCAACATCCAGCGAGACGCCGACCAGCCATGAACCAACCATCCCGCCGACCGCCACCCATACGAGGGGCGCCGAGACATGCAGCACCTCGGAAGGCCAGCCACCAGCGATATTAACGCAGGTACACGCAGGTCGATTACGACAGTTTCTTAACAACTGGATAACAGTAACTGATGATCCAGTTAGATTGGGTTCAGGGATATAAAATTCCTTTTGATAGTCCGCTCCCATCTGATAATCATATCAATTAAAAGTAGTCCTTAGAAGAACAGAGCCATATAGAAGCAGAAATTAAAAAAATGCTCATACTTGGTGCTACATCAGAACGCTCATATTGTGAGGGACAATTTACATCACCAATCTTTCTGACTCGCAAGCCAAACGGTACATTTAGATTTATTCTTAATCTTATAGAGGTAAATAAAGCCACACATACATACACACATACAGTACTAGAATTTAAACGAGAAGACATCAGAACAGTATGCAAATTAATTTCAAAAAACTGTATCCTGGGTACAATTGACCTGAAAGAGGCTTAATTCTCAGTACCAGTTGCGGATGAATCAATAAATTATCTAAGATTTTATTTCTATTACAAATTATTGAATTTAACGTCTTACCTTATGGTGTCTACACAGCACCTTTTGAGTTCACTAAAATACTTAAACCTGTAATCACATATCTTAGAAATAAAGGAACTTTACTGGCGTCTTATTTAGATGACTGGATCTGTTTTGGCAAAACTAAACAGGACTGTATGACCAAGTTAGAAGATTTTTGTAATGTTACTAGACCTAGGTTTAACAATTAATTTTGAAAAAAGTAATCTTACTCCGGACCAGAATCGCAAGTATCTAGGCATCATGTTGAATTCAAAAATAAATGTCTTTATCGGTACCAAATTAAAAACAAATCTCAATTAGTGAGACGTTAAATACATTTAAATGTAAGACTCAATGTACAATTAGAGATTTTGCACAAATGCTTGGGTTACTTAACTCTATTTAAGTTTTATGTCTGCTTATCTCATTGATAGAACTCAAACAGTTGTTGTAAAGAAAACGCAATTTGTTGGAACTACAGTGAAAATTGAAGTTTATATAAATTACTTACCACCAATAGTAGATAAACTTGTGATCTTGTACTTTTAGCTGATGATACTTCACTAATTTTCAAGGTAGATAGAAAAACCGTAGACTACAGTTGGATAAACGCCACACAAATTACTTGGTTTAATTAATTACACACTTAATTGGATTACTAGTAACAATTTCCTCCGGTCCTGGCCATTGTTTGTCGCAATTCAACCTAACACTCCTCCTCGCTACGCTCGTCGTCGTACCTAACTTTTGTTTTTGTTTTACTTTGATTTTCATGCATTATTTATAAATTAAAGTTGGTAAAATTATAAAAGATTAAGATAAAAGATAAAAGATATTTATTCAGTAAGTAGGCCGCACAGGCACTTTTACACGTCAAAAATCTAGTAGCGCTTCGCAAGAGACCACTGCTGAGAAGAAACGTTTTTTTTAAATACTACTTACGATATTAAACAATTATAAAGCTAAACCTAGCATTATATAAAACAATTAATTTAACATAAAATAAGAATAAAAAATATTCAAGCGTAGCTTGAGCAGGAAAATGTGTCAAAACTAAGAATTTTCATAGGGAGTAATAACTAGTAGTAATAAAAATACATATATGTATATTAAAAAAAAAAATCTTTCCTGTGACCTCCCTCTCTTTATATAGTTCATATAGCCTATTTCTACTTCTATGAATGCCGACAGTAGCCCATTCACTAAACTTAGTTTTTGACCAAGAAATAGCTTTCATCTTAAAATTATTATTAAATTGATGAAGAAATACATCAAACAAATCATTATAAATACTATTAGAATCATTATGTGAAAAGGATAACCCACAAAGATTACTCTGAACTTCATTTTTAAATAAATCCAAACGATTGCTAGTTATGAGCCTGTATGTTATTGTCTGTGGTTATTGATGAAAATCATTTAAAATAGAAGCCTTTTGACCACAGTGGTCAGAATTAAAGCAGTTAAATATTTCCTTATCCAACCATTCGCAATTACAAAAAATATTGTCTAAACAAGTAGCACTTGAAACACCTATCCGTGTAGGTTCAAATAATAAATTATATAAATTAAAAGATTTAAATAAAATTAAGATCTTAATAATATTCTTTGACGGTTCCAGTAAGTTAACTAAAAAACTAAATGTGTTAGGTTCGCTTTGCCTAATGTAAGACCAGTACAATCCAGTTTATTTCTAAATGATGAGTGTTTTGAAATGGTAGATAAGGCGCTTTTCTTAGGGATAACTATAGATAAAAACTTGCAATGGAGTCCCCATATAGCAGTACTAGCAGGTAAATTAAGTTCGGCAGCTTATGCTGTTAGAAAAATCAGGCAACTTACCAATATTGAGACAGCTCGCTTAGTTTATTATAGTTATTTTCATAGTGTTATGTCGTACGGTATTCTGGTTTGGGAAAAAGCTGCTGACATACAGACTATATTCGTGTTACAAAAAAGAGCCATTCGTTCTATATATAACCTTAACTCCCGTGATTCCTTAAAATTAGTATTTAAAGAAATTAGTATCTTAGAATAGAATAGAATAGAATAGAATAGAATTTTATTGCCACACATTTCCTGTTACAATAATTTACAGTGAGAGAATAACAATAATTTAATACAACCAAAGGAAAAAAAAAAAAAAAACATTGTGGCAAAAGGAGCAAGCTCAGCATTTGCTGCGAGTGCGGCCAGGCCGCGTCTGCACAGCGCTGGTTTTCAGCAGGCCCCTGTACTCGGTACCGCTTAAACACTTTTTAGGCAAAAACTCAACACAACAGTTAGGTACTATAAAATAAAAAAGATAATAATAATAAAACTAAAAACAAATGCTACACATTTGACAAAAAATAAAAAAAAGTAGGTAAACCAAAACGAGAAAGCATTGAACACATCTTCTTTAAATCTACATAGGTGCTGCTTCTAATTCTAACTGCTTGGATAATAAAATAATACGCATTTGATTTTTAAAATTGAATTGGGATATGTTTTTGCGGAGAGGTGGAGGTAAGTCGTTCCATATTTTCGAAGCTGCGAATCTGAAGCTACCTCTAAACCCGACAGTTTTGTGTGGCGGAAGGACGAGTTTGTTTTCTTTTTTGCCACGCGAGTTCCATCTGCAGACATCTTTTAGCCATATAATTTTTTTTAGTAGGTAGACTGGTTTCTGCTTGGCTACTATTTTATGGATGGTACTAGCTAGGTGCAACTCCCTGCGGGCCGCCATTTTCAAAATCTTTTTATTGTTCAGATATGGTGTTATACGAGCTCGCTTTGGTACT
Organism: Acleris sparsana; assembly: GCA_923062465.1. Lineage (NCBI taxonomy): Eukaryota > Metazoa > Arthropoda > Insecta > Lepidoptera > Tortricidae > Acleris > Acleris sparsana. The sequence goes on along the minus strand of OV281285.1, from coordinate 42,425,389 downwards.
GCAAAACAGAATCTAATGCACGCATTTTGGACTCGCTGTATGGCTTGCGATGTCTTAACAAATAGTCTTGGACCGTAAACCACGTCACAGTAGTTGAACTGTGATAGCACTAGTGACTCAACTAATGTTAACCGGACGCTCTCTGTTAGGTAATCTCTGATACCATATAGAACCTTAAGCCTGTAAAAGGCATTTCTTATTTTAGTGTTGATATGGTCGCAGTAACGCATTTCTCCATCCAACGGTAGCCCGAAGTTTTTCGCTACAGTGACTCGTTCAACTTCATCTCCATTTATAAGTATCGTGGGTTTATGGATGATTACTTTTTCACGTTGGCTTTTAGTTCCTAGTATTAAATACTTTGATTTCGAGGGATTCAGCACTAAGTTATTCTTGCTTGCCCACAGAAATATCGCGGCAAGGTCTTCGTTTATTAACTTAACGGCTTGATCAGTCTCCCGCGGGTCGAAAGAAAAATAAACTTGGGTGTCGTCAGCATACAAGTGGATAGTACAGTTCTTCAGTAGGTTGTTAAGGTCTGCAGTAAATAAAATAAAGAGAATAGGGCTGAGAATTGATCCCTGCGGTGTGCCTCGAGAGACAGACTTCACTGCTGATCGTATTTCCTGGCCATGTTCATTCTCTGTAACCACATATTGCTGTCTTTTTGTAAGAAAGGAAAGAAACCATTTCTGAGCAGGTACTGAGATTCCGTAATGTGACATTTTGGCTAGCAATAAATCTTTGTTTATACAGTCGAACGCCCTAGAGAAGTCGAGTAAGACAAGAATACTGCTTTTGCCTTCATCTGATGCCGCAATGAGGTCGTCCGTCACATGTGCCAGGGCTGTAGTCGTGCTATATCCACTACGAAAACCTGATTGAGTGTTGGGTAAAATGTTTTCATCTTCCAAGTACTTTGTCAATTGCGCACACACCGCCCTTTCGAGCAATTTCGACATTACTGGCAGAATACTGATGGGTCGAAGGTCTTTAAGTGATTCGATAGCGGATCCTTTAGCTAATGGTTTGACCCTCGCCAATTTCCATACATCTGGGAAAACCTGTGTTGCAATTGACCTGTTGATTATTTCAGTGATCATAGAGAGCGTAGTAGGCAGCGTCATGCGGACCATCTCGATCGTAATGGAATCATCACCCGATGCGTTTGTGTGCACGCTGTCTAGAAACTTGAGTATTTGTTCCTCTGAACACTGTGCCAATTCAAACGAACCGCTACCTAGTTTTGTGTTAAGGAAATAATTGTAGGTTTCTTTGTCAACTTGATCTGTTCCCGGTACGTGTAAAAAGGAGTCATTGATATCATCGGGGATGTTTAAATGATGAGGTATAGTTATGTCTTTCGTACTGCCAAACGCTGAGGACCGCTTCAAGTAGCGCCACATCTTTGCAGGGTGTTTGACATTATTATTAATATAAAAAGTGAAAAAAGCCGTTTTCTCCCTTTTTATAGTACCATTGACGAGATTGCGAAGATTTTTATAATAGTCGTGATGACCGTCCGCCTTGGTGGAGTGAGCTCTGTGTAATGCGCTGTTTCGCAGGGACATCATCAATTTGACATTATCGGTCAACCAGGGATGTGGCTTTTCGCTAACTCTTATCCGTCGCAGAGGGGCATGTTTGTCGAATAACGTTGTAAGTAATTTATTAAATAAATAAACCATTTCATTAACTTCAGAACAGTTCAAGATATCCGTCCATGGCAAACTATTCAGATCTGACTGAAACTCGGAAACGTTAACCTTTTGTATAGGTCGGTAGTTAATAAATTGTGGTCGTTCTTTTGGTTTCTTAATATGAAATTCAGCCAATACGAGCGCATGATCACTTAAAGATGGGTTTTGTATTACATTGACTTTCCTACACAACCCTGGACAGTCTGTTATGACTAAGTCAAGGAGGGTCGCGGAACGTTCTGTAATTCGTGTCGGCTCACGTACAACTTGTTCAAAACCGTGTTGTGTAAGAAAAGTGAAAAAATCGCGTGTTCTGTTTTTGTCGGCATGTAAAAGGTCAACGTTAAAATCGGACAGCACAATCACATTGTTACAGTACGCAAAAGCACTCACTGACTCACTCAGGGCTTCGATGGCGTTTTCGACTGACAGAGATTCAGGTCTGTAGGCCGTGCCGACTGCCAGCCGCAGCCCGCCGGGCGTTGACACCTCCAGCCACATCTGCTCGAGCGCCGCGGCGGGGTGCGGCGCCACGCGCGCCCGCACGCCGCGCCGCACGAAAAATCCCACACCGCCTCCGCGACTTGCTCCGCTGCGCGGATTGTGCTTCAATACATAGCCGGGAACGTTTGGAGCTAACTTATCTTCTCCTTGTTTCAACCAAGTTTCATTTAGGGCTAATATGTCTGGTTTATATTTATCCATCGTGTATAGCAATTCGTCCTTGCCTGTGTTAAGAGATCGAACATTTAACAATCCCAATATTAAATTTGAAACTCGTTTATTATTCAGAGATACTGTAATATGTTATTGCACAATACTTTAAACATTTGTAGAAGATGTGTTCAATTTTGTACAAAAATAAATATAGAACAAGATATATGAAATATAATAGAAATTCTGTAGCATAGTTTAGAGATTTAAAAATATTATGATTGAGTGTTACAGAATTTTGAAAAATAAAACCGATTAAGATTTCACATCTTGAAACACAGATAAATATTAGTGATACTGATAGGTTGCTGAAGGCCATAAACCTTTTTAATAATTCAACGCGTAACTTGAGATAGTGGACCTCCAATAAAAACCCTACTCAAATCCTCATCCTGTCGCAGCTGGTGCACCGGCCTTCCTTCCATTTCCCGCGCGTGTATCCGGCCATTCTTAAACCAAACATACTTCCAGTTAAACTTTTTAGCCTTTTCTTTTGCCTTGTTAAAAAGCCTACGGTTTTCTTTAGAAAGTCTTTCGTTCAGATAGATTGGCGTAGGTGCGCCTGGTAGCAACATGTCAGCAGTGGTGAGATGGCGGCGTACTCGCGCCGCCTGCAGCAGCCGGTCCTTGGTCACGCGACGCACGAGACGCAGCACGACTGGCCGCGGCCGCGCCGGCGGACCCTCGCTGACCACAATGCGGCGAGGCCCGGTTCTATGTACTTCAACAACATCATTTTCCGTCAAGGCGCATCCCAATTTTGTGGATAACAGAGAGACCATGTGTCCAATGTTTTCGCCGGGTGCCTCCGGGATGCCAACAATTTCAACATCATTTGCTAGTAAATCCTGATCCTTCTTGTTAATTTCCATTTTCAAAAACTCAACCGTAGACCTCAATTCCGCTGCATGAATGTTTTGGTTTTCCAAGCCAGCCACTCGTTTGTCGATATTTTCCATTTTTAGGGTAATTCGTGCCACTCCTGACTTGCAAGAAGCAATCTCTTCTTTAATTTCGCGCATCTCATTACGAAACATTATAAATTCCTCTCGCATTTCTTGCATGTCCACTCGAAAGGATCGAATCTCCGATAAGAGCTCTAAAATCGATCCCTCCTCGTATCCAATAGGAGTTCTTAATTCCTCTTCCGACATAGGGAACTGACCCGATTCAACGTCGTCTGTGGCAAGGATGACCCCGGTCTCCTTAGGCGACTCGACTTGTGTGACTTTAACAGGTGTGTCTGTGTTGTTTTGCGGCATTGCAACACAACATGAGCATATCCAATTTTTAGGTGTAGATTTTGTCGCGGCAAGGGCAACGCACGGTTTGTGGTATTTAGTCTTACAATTTGTACATATACATACAGCGCGCTCTGAATTCAACATGGGCTTCCCACAAACTCCACACTTCGACATGGTTGATGAAATGTTTAGGTTCACGTAAAATGTTCAGACACCTAGTTCACGATCTTTAATGTTGATGGCGCTGTCTTTAACAAATCAATTAATTGATTTAAATAATCACTATCACATTACCGCTACCGCTCGTAAATAATTGCCACAGTCAAAGGATAAAAATTAAAACACCACACACTCGCTACGACAAATGAAAAAAAATAATCGACAAATCAGCTGCGTGGTTAAAAAGTTCACTTCACTTAGACGTCACAGAACGCCGAGATATTGAATGTTAATTTGTGCAATTTCTCAAGCACGTCTCGCGTAGAAAATACTATATGATGAAATTTAGAACTCAATTTTCACAATTATTAACTTTAATTGAGTAAATATTGTTGTAAAATAATTTTAAAACGAAGAGATACTATCAGCCGACTGTTTATGTTGAGATCTACCCTCTTTTTTCCTTGACAGTAGCGTCTTTATTTATTTATGAGAATATTATTTATGTCATTAAAAATCAAGACTCTTTTGTTAAGAATTGTGATATACATAACTTGAATACAAGAAATAAAAATAAAATTGCTATTAAAAAATTTCGTGTCCGTAAGGTTTATAAATCATTTGTAGGTCAATGCATTCTTTTCTATAATCATCATCATCATCAGCCCGGGGGCGTCCACTGCTGGACAAAGGCCTCCCCCAAAGAGTATTACCGTATTACGGATCATATCGCGCAAAGAAACTCCGAGCATAGCTCTTTCCATTGCACGCTGAGTGACCCTGAGCTTATTTATGAGGCCCACATTCAGCGGCCAAGTCTCTGATCCATAAGTCATCACTGGCAACACACACTGGTCGAAGACTTTCGACTTAAGGCTCTGCGGTATTTTGGACGAGAAGATCCGCTTTAGCTTTCTGAACGCTGCCCATCCGAGTTGGATTCGGCGATCGACCTCTTTCTTGAAATTGGATTTACCTAGTTGGACAGTTTGTCTCAGGTATACGTACTGATCAACAACTTCAAGTTGAGAATTCCCCACGTGAACCGGTATTGGCAAAACGCGAACATTGGACATGACTTTCGTCTTGTCCAAGTTCATTTTCAGGCCCACCCGTTGGGAAACTCTATCGAGGTCTCCGAGCATCTTACTCAAGTCTTCTAGCGATTCTGCCATGACTACGATGTCGTCCGCGAATCGAAGGTGAGTGATGTACTCGCCGTTGATGTTGATGCCAAGTCCTTCCCAGTCCAGAAGCTTGAAGACATCTTCCAGTGCAGCGGTGAACAGTTTCGGAGATATGACATCTCCCTGTCTCACACCTTTCTGCAACTGAATCGGTTTCGAGCTCTGGTTCTGGAGCCGGACTGACATAGTGGCATTTTTGTACAAACACTTCAGCACTTCGATATATCGATAGTCGATGTGGCACCGCTGTAGTGACTCGAGCACCGCCCATGTCTCGACCGAATCGAAGGCCTTCTCATAGTCCACGAACGCTAGACATAAGGGCCGATTATACTCTTCAGTCTTCTGTATAATCTGGCGCAGCGTGTGAATGTGGTCTATGGTACTAAAGCCTTTCCGGAAACCGGCTTGTTCAGGAGGCTGGAAGTCGTCGAACCTGCGTGATGAGTCGATTTGTAATGACCCTTGAAAACAACTTATAAGCGTGGCTCAGAAGTGAGATGGGTCTGTAGTTCTTCAATAAGGTTTTATCGCCTTTCTTAAAGAACATGACCACCACACTTCTGGTCCACGCCTCTGGAACACCGCCTTCGAGAATAACAGAGTTAAAGAGCTTCTGGAGGACTTTAAGTATCGGCATTCCACCCGCTCTCAGAAGCTCAGCCGTAACTCCGTCGTCCCCTGGCGCCTTATTGTTCTTCAGTTGCTTCAGGGCCATTCTGATCTCGTACAGGCTGACGTCCGGGATGTCTTCGGTGTAATGTCGGGTGAGTTTGGCTCTGGGATCTGTAGCCAAACTTTAAACGGGTCGAGTTGATTTGTACAGCTGTCCGTAGAACTTCTCAACCTCACTCAAAATCTCGGCCTTGGACGAAATTACGGTGCCATTTTCGGTCTTCAGTTTCATCAACTGGGTCTGCCCAACAGACAAATCCCTGGCGAACACCTTAGAGCCCTTGTTTCGCTCGATAGCATCTTTAATACGCGAAGTATTAAAGGTGCGCAGGTCTGTCCGTAATGACTTAGAGACTTGTCTGTTAAGCCCCCTGTACTTCTGCATGTCCACTGAAGACTGCAGCCGCATTTCATCCCGTTCGTCCATGATCTTAAGAGTGTGGTCTGAGAGTTTTTGGGTTCTTTTCTGGCTGCGGATCTTAAAGAACTTCGACCCAGCAGCTTGGACAGCCTGTACAAACCCGTTGTTCAGATCGTCCGTAGACTCGCATTCTGCTAGGCATTCGAAGCGATTTTGGAGTTCGAGCTGGAAGGTTTCGGGGTTTTGGCATTGGACTGGGGTTGGACGGAGCGTAGACTTCATCAGTCGTGACCTTTCAAGCCTTGTGTTGATATTCAATGTGCCTCTTACGATTCGGTGATCACTGCCAGTCTTTAGCCTATTGATCACAGAGACATCATTGAATATGTGGCGTTTGGTAGACAAGATGAAGTCTATCTCATTTTTTGTCGACCCGTCCGGGCTAATCCAGGTCCATTTGCGATGTGGCTTCTTTCTGAAGAAGGAATTCATCATAAAGAGTCCTTCCCTCTCCAAGAAGCAGCCAACCGCTGGCCCCTGGGATTTCGCCTGCCAACACCAAAGTGTCCCACTCTCAGCTCATTACCTTCTCTCATGCCCAACTTCGCGTTGAAGTCGCCCATCACCACCGTGTAGTGCGTTTTAGAGGTCTGGATGGCTTTCGAGATGTCCTCGTACATTGCCTCCACCTCATCGTCAGAATGCGTCGAAGTCGGGGCGTAAACCTGGATGACCTTCAGCGAATACCGTTTGGTAATTCTGAGTATCAGGTACGCCACCCTTGTCGACACACTCCCGATCGACTCCACGTTGTTGACGAGCGACTTACGGACGATAAACCCGACATCACCCTGTGACAGGGCGTCACCTTCCCGGTAGTAGAACAAGTTACCGGACTTCAGGATCATCGAGTCCTCTCCCTGTCTTCGGACTTCAGATAACCCTAAGATATCCCATCGTAACTTGTCCAAACATTCTTCCAGTTCTAGGATCTTCTCGTCAGTCCTGAGCGTGCGGCAGTTGTGTGTCACCAGGGCCAGATTCGTTTGGTGGTGGTAGCCAGATCTCTGCCGGAGATTCTTAGCACCCCCTGCTCCGCCGTTACCGAACCCGCTACCTTGGGCCGGGCTAGCGGAGCCGCCGGGGACTAGGGGCCGTGGTTTTCTGGTGTACACCATAAGGGGGGTTAGTGCCATAATCCCCACGCTTGGCGAGCGTGTTGGGGATCGCAGTGGGGCGGAAGTATATCACAGGACGCTGCAGCCCGTCCTGTGTCTGGCATTTGGCTTCCGCCCATCTCGGAACGGTTTGACCGCCGTTCGTCGGTTGACTGACTGCGCCGTGAGTAGTTACCACACAACGGGCGGTGGGGTCGTCACTTCCCGACGCCAATATTTTCTATAATAAATTACCTGAATCAGTTTCAAAGTTCAATTCCAGTACTTAAAAGTTACTTGAAAAAGTCGTTGATGTCTAAGGCTTACTATAGGGTCGAGGACTATCTAACAGATAAAAATGCTTGGCCTAAACTTAACTAAACACCTAAATAACTGACTAATAAAATAGGCATAAAAAATATGTAAATATTGTATATTGTCTAGGGGACACGGTTTCTGTAGGAGAATGTATCGAAACTTTGTATGTGGTGGTAGTCTTAGAAAAGTTTTTTTTTATATATATATTTTATATATATATTTTTATTACTACTACTTATTACTACCCTATGAAAATTCTTAGTTTTGACACATTTTCCTGCTCAAGCTACGCTTGAATGTTTTTTATTTTTATTTTTATTTTATGTTAAATTAATTGTTTTACATCATGCTAGGTTAAGCTTTATAATTGTATAATATCATAAGAAGCATTTAAAAAAAACGACTGACTGTTGAGTTTCTTGCGGCGTTTCTTCTCAGCAGTGGTCTCTTGCGAAGCGCTGGTAGATTTTGACGTGTAAAAGTGCCCGTGCGGCCTACTTACTGAATAAACATCTTTTATCTTTTTATCTTTTTATCTTTTAACATTAAAGTCTCCGTAGAAAATAACATGCTTTTGAGTTTTACATGCTAATTTTAACACATTTTCCATAGTAGATTCATAAGTGCTGAAATCAGCCGATGGTGGTCAGTAAACGCAAATGATTATGTAACTTTCTAGTCCTATGCAACAGATTTCTACAAGCCTCTCTATGGATAGCCTGACAATATCTTCCCTTTCTTTGGATTTTATGTTATTTTTAACTATTACTAAAGAACCACCATGAATGGCGGATTTTCTGGCAAAAAGCTAACTAATTTAAAATTTAAAAAATCAAAAATTAATTGATCTGGTCTAAGCCAATGTTCAGTAACAAACATAATTTGTACATTTTCAGAATCTAAAAATAATCCAATTTCTAATTCTTTGCTGGAAAACCCTTGAATATTTTGGTGAATTATATTTATAATCAAGGTTGTTTCCGCTGTTCTATACTTTACTTTAAATTATTAGGAATGGCATTTGTGCCACTATTGTATTTATTTGGTTCTATATTAAAGGCTAAAAGTTCTACTAAAGTCACAATATATTTCTTTGGCAAACGAATTTTGTCAGAAGTTAGCGTGAGGCGCTTAATGAATTTATTTATGTCAAAGAAATGATATTTTTTATAGCAACAAATAGCATTATACATCAAAGAATTTAACTGTGCTATTTTATTATTATAATTGTATGGCATATTTTGTGAATATGGTAATGCACAAAGTATAATTTTACCTATCCCGGCCACTTCAATAAAGTTTAATGTTGACATTAATCTAGCCACACTAGACTTATCTATACCAAGACTGTGTTACCTACTATAATCACGGGAGTAGTATAACTGTCATAACTTCCCTTTGATATTAAATCACATAATTGCATGAGACTTGCATTATGATAGTAATAATTTGTGACATTTTGTGTCAATTTATTTCTTAGCATGGAACCCATTCCAGACCCTATCTGATCCGAATAAATTATAGTTTTATTATTGCTAATTTGTCTAGGGGAGTCATCTAAAACTATTTTTGGGGCACATAGCTCAGAAGTATCACGAGCCACATCTGGCTGAACTGCAGCTGTTGGTACAGTTTCTGAACAATTACACATATCAAGGTCATTGTTTATTAATGAATTAAAACGCTCCTCATATCTACTATTTTCCATCAATTGTGTGAATGCCATCTAGTGCTTCTTGATTTCGCTGTATGTGTAATATGTTTGTCAAACGTACGAACCCCTAACTGGTTAGGAGTAATTTGTTGAATGTCACATTTGTCAAGTTACGTACTTTTATGGTCAAATCACGGGAATCCCAAATATTTGCGTTATGCGAAACGTTTTTTAGTCATGCATTGTCTGTCCAATTAAAAATGATAATAAATGAAAAGTTGATCAAGTGACGAGATATAAAATTAAAATTTGTTAAATTATTATTATACCACTTATATTATGAATTTGTTAAAGCTGGTACTTGTATAAAGATCTAGTGATAAATCGTAGCTTTTGCTAAAAGTTGTTTGTTTGTTTGAATTAACTTTTGGTAACATGGCAGGATGCCTAAAAGGGCAGTTTGTCAAATGGCATGACATGGACAATGGTACCATTTCAACCGAGAAAATGTAGATGGATCGTGGGTATGGCGGTGTCATATACGGTCTTGTAGTGGCAGTGTTAAGATAAATTCAGAAAAAACAAGTGTTATTCGAGAGGGTAGCACATGATGTGTCTATTCCAGATTTCCAAAGTACGGAAATAGAAAAGACATTTTTCCAACTGAAGAAAAAAGTCCAGATGGACTTTAGCCCAATGCCATCGCTATATTGCAGTGAGATGGCCTGTTTCAGGCAAGAAGAATTCGCTGATAAGTTGCCATCATATTATACAGTACGAGACACGTTATATAGAAGCCGTAAGAAAGTTACAGTTTAATTAGAGGTAGAAATACCTGAAAATCTGTCTAAAGATTTTCTAATTGTAAACTAAAATGGGATGACAATTTTCGCCACGCCAGAAAGCAAAAAATATATCCAACAAGTAGATACGTATTTCCTCGACGGCACTTTTAAAGTGACGCCACACCCCTATACACAGTTCTATACTATCCTAGGTGACGGAGGCAGCACTCAGGAAGTGACTAAAGTGGTAACTATAATATTTGATTTGCTGCCAAATAAATAGCAGGAAACATATATGCTAATTTCTTTCACCAGAATTCAACCCCAAAAAAATGAAAGTTGACTTTGAAGTGGCTGCAATAAATGCTCTGCAAGAAACTTTTCCTTTGGCTCAGATAAGTAAATGTTTTTTTCACTACAGAAAAATGTATGGAAAAAAGCGAGGGAGTAGGAAATGGCCAGCAATCGTGAAGGTTGTACATATGTCGCACAATGTGTAGCTTTAGCACATTTACAGCCCCGCCATATACCAGAGGCATGGCTTACAATTCAAACTGCTGCCTCAAGTCTTGCCCACATTCATCAGTTCAATGATTATATGAATTCGCAGAGGATCAATTTGAAGTATATTGAGATATTATCATCATGTCATGGACAGAGGCATCACACCAACAACGTCGCCAAAGGCTACCAGAGCGGTCTTAAAAAGAAAATAACTTGCGGCAAACATTTGCTTCATTTTATATAAGCCATGAAAGTCGAAGCGGACTTCCTTTTATTTCTGACACTAGGTTATTTAGCAAAAAATAATCCTTATGATGAAGCCTTTCGATCGGTATGATAAAGCTACAGGGTAATTATTTTTGTCGGGTAACGGGTTCGATTCCCCGTTCAACCAAGTAATTATTTAAATATCTATGAATGCAGTTTAAATTGTTTTTTAAATTCAAATAATGTCTTCTTTCAGTAAAATGTTCCATCTCCAATATTTAAGGTACTTTCCTTCCATGTGGCATGGCCGTGGGACGCCCTGTATATCAACTTCACTCAGAAACTAACATGTTTCGGCGTCGAGAAAGAAAAAAACATATCATGGACAACAAATTACCAGTATTGTAAACAGTTTTAAAGAATTCTCTAAGTCTAAAAAAAATTGCGTCTTTTAAGTACTAAGATTTCTTTAAGTTACATGTTCCACTTATAAAATAAGTTTTAATTATTGTGTTGATGTAATTTTATATTTATGATGTGTCCCATAAGACTTTTTAGTTATTCATAAAATATAACATTGGTTTTATTACATTACCCACTACTACTTATTTTACGTGAAAGTGGTCACGTAGGTAGGTCAGGTAGGTCAAGAGAGAATAAGTGTGTTTAAATGTTTTTGAGCTCTTCGTCTGTATCTGTTGGTGACTGTAGGTTAATATTACGAAAACAACAAAATATTAATTTTCAAATTAATAGCCTAACTGTTTTATATTTTCAGGGTGTACACGTACTTAATGAAAAAACAAATTGCAATCTGTCAATTTACTGTAGGGCAAAATGCATATAAGACTATAATATATGTTGTTAGGCAAATTATTTATAGACCAAAAAGCGAATCAGACAACATGCTGTAAGGTAAATTTCCCATAGGAAAATATACGAACAAACATAAAGCATACGTGACAAAACACGATCGAGGCAAAATGCGACTAGGGAAAAAATACTACCGATGAAAAATGCGTTCGAGGCACCCATCTACCAAATAGTAATAGTATTGGTGACCGTTATTTAGTAGCACTTCGCCAAGTTCGTGTTGTACAACACGAACTTGGCGAATACGTATTTTTATTTCAGCAGAAGCTGATTTGTCCATTTTCTTTATTTGATAAATCAATAGATCTAATATGGTCCAGCATTGATGCACAAATACAATAGACACTCATGTCACTTACTAATTTGATTAAGCTGTGGTATCAAAAGTACTTCAGTCTTTTTTAAGTGGCCAGTACAGAATCAATATTAAAGAGTATTGCAATGAACAAATACAGTTGTACTACCCGTCCTCCGTCATGGTCACTAGTACAACTGGTAGGTAGTACTAGTGACCTTACGTTATATCATTTGTCGTACCAGTTGAATTATTTGGTAGTGCTACAGTGTCAGAGGGTTTTTTAGGCAGATAGTTTTAGCTGAGAAAGCTTTTATTCGCCCATTTACATGTCAGAAAAGCTGTGGTAATCGACAAGTGCGCGGACTACAATATACTACCACTACTACTGTCGTTAAGAAGTTCACTGATATAATTTCATAAGCCAATGTTGCGACAAAAGCAATGACAAGAATAACTGTGCAATTTTACCTATCGCACAGGAAGCCATAGCCGAGGTGACAGTGATCATGCGGCTTTTTAATGTTTTGTCAGGCGGTAGATGGATCACCACATTTTTTTCGACTGATGCCCAGTAATTTGCTATTTTTTCCCAGGATGATGACAACTTCCACGACAGAATAAGAGTTAAGATTGACGACGCATAAAAAAAAGCTCCTGCCAGACGAGCTGTAACGCTTCCTGAAAATATATTTTTAAGAGATTTTAGAGTCGTCCACCAATTTACCCGACTGTTTATGTTATTGTATAATGCATTGGCATTTTCATCAGAAGTAGTTTTTTTTATAGAAGGGTTATTAATCACGAAAATATGGCACAATACGATATGGTCACTTTTTACGGTCACAGAGCAGCGTATGAAGGTTTAAGGGTTAGGCTACCAATAATTGTAAATGTAACTCTTGAGACAGTACTTAAGTGGTAATGTAAAGCAACGTTTACATTTTGTTTTATTAAACTACAAGTAGGTATTTTTAAAATGTAAAATTAATAATACAATTATGACAATAGGTGTAATGCAAACTCTCTTGCTGCCGTACTCAGAGACGTCAATTTTAATGTTTGATTAAAGTTGCTGCTATCGGCTGCTATAGCAAAATAATGAGACAACACGTCACTAAACAAGAATTAAATTGAATTGACGTCCCTGACTGCGGCAGTTATGTAACCCTCGTGACAGAAAAATCTTGCTCTAACCTTTAAATGTTATATCTCTTAATGAATCTTGAATCTTCTATAAAACCTCAATGCATGGTTATTCACTACAGTATGAATGTAACAATGAGTAACACTCATATAAAACATGAAGGAAGCACAATTTAACATGAAAATTTATATATACAAACAACGTTTCAAGTTTTGGCGGATAATTTTTCGACATTTATTTTGTTAACATTTTTGATAGGACGAGCTTTAGTGTTGCCATAATAACATTGATTTTGTGGCTTTGCATAGATGGATAGTTAGCAAATATTTCGTAAGGCTGGTAATATAACTATCGTGACAACATTATTGCCGGACCACGCGTTTCATGTCGAAAAAATATGTAAGAATTCTTAATTAACGGTAATATAAACAGTCATATATTGAAGAAAATTATATATTGAAGTAATTAAAAGTTATTCCATTTAAGACTAGATGCTGTTTTCAATATAATCTTACACCTAAAAATTCTTGAGGTAAGTTTTGGACATGTATCTAATAGAATCAAGTTTTATTTTTATTTTTATACATTAATTTATTCATATTGGCAGGATTGTCGCATTTAACAGCTGTTATTTTAAAATGTTCTTCTCATAAAACTAATAATTAAGTTATTAACATACTTATATAGGAAATATAAAATTTACAATTTTTCGTAGCCTAACCCTTAAAACAAAACATGTACATACAAAACACGAACAAAACATGAACTGACGCGTCAAGTCCGTCCCTCCCCGACATTTTGTTCACACCCAAACGTTTGACACGTTATAAAAAGGTGGGTCAATCGTTTGCATGACAAGAGGACAAAAATGCTTTTAGAAAGCTTTACTTGACTTCACTTAATTACGAGTAGATGACAAATTATTTTAATAATATACTGTTATTTACTATACTTATTTAGATTTAATGCTAAGGTAGGTTGGACTAGGCCCAAAACTGGAAAACGCGTTCCTAAGCAATCCAAGCGGCAATCCTGTTACAGTTGGGGTGACAACGTCATCAGAGGGTTTTGACCCTGCAGAATACGGATCTGCCTGTCGCCATTCCGAAATTTTAGTCGGAAGTACTGTAAATCGGAAAAGGTGCACCCCATACAAGAAAAAATCTCGTACATTTTATGTCTCGTTTATCAACGATCGTCTCCATTATCGTTTTTATTAGAAATTAGGTTAACAAGAATAAGATAATAATGTATTAATACGATAAAAACAATAACAATAAAAATTAAACTGAACAAGTCAGAATCATAATTAAATAATATGTTATTACGGCCTAAATCGCAAACATAATGTTAAGTTAAATTTAGCCGTCAGATTATTAAAACCATTTTTTTTAAATAACTTAACCTAGAAATGTGGTGTTACGAGCTTTTCTTTAAAAATTTAGAAAGCTAATCGGGAGTTAAGAGTTTTTTTATAAAAATCCGTAAAAAAAGAGGATAATCTTTTGATCTGAACAGTAATAGTGGATAAAAAAATTGCATTTTTTTTATTTATTAAACTTTAAACAGAAAAGCCTCTTAAGCAATTTTTTTTTCAGCTCTAAATATACAGCTACAATATTATAAAATACAACTTTTATTAAACAACAAAACAACGCTTCCATAATAATCAGAGTTTTTGCTAACATAAAAATATTTGTATATTTTCATCAATATCTAAATAAAAGAATATTGGTAGCAAAATTATCTTTTTTTTTACAGTTTTTAATTAAATATTTTACGAAGCAAATTATAAGTAAACAATTACTATATTGCTTGTAAGTATCAAAATAGTATACGAATTAAATTAAAATTAAATCATACACTTCTGGTGTCTTTAGTAGAAAAACTAACAATATTTTTCAAAAACGTCTTTATATTTAAATCTTAAAACTTATATCACAGCCTCTTCTGGTGTAAAATCTTTAATAGCAAGACTAACAATATTTTTTCAAAAACGTCGTTATAATTAAATCTTATAACTTAAGTCACAGCCTCTTCTGATGTAAAATCTTTAGTAGCAAAACTAACAATATTTTAACGTCGTTATACTTAAATCTTCAAACTTAAGTCATAGCCTCTTCTGGTGTAAAATCTTTAGTAGAAAACTAACATCATTTTTTCAAAAACGTCGTTATACTTAAATCTTAAAACTTAAGTCACAGGCTCTTCTGGTGTAAAATCTTTAGTAGCAAAACTAACAATATTTTTTCAAAAATGTCCTTATTGTTAAATCTTAAGACTTATCTTAAATGTCTCCTGCACACTAAAATATCATAATACAAGCTATTCAAAAGGAATGGCATCATAAAAGGCGTGATTCAGTCAACCTCGCCCTCTGTGGCGATGGATTTTCATCGTATTCTTCGGTGTATCCTAGACGATACAAGGTCTGTCCCTCTGGTAAGTAATTTTTATAAATTAATTATTTTGACACGAGATAAAGTCTAGACCAAAGTCACAGAAAGATTAAATAATTTGCGTAGAAAACCACGTAACTAATCTTCATGCGTAAAGATCCACGCGAAACAAACTTCGTATGTGCACGCTAACTGGCCTCCCACAAGCGGGGCTCACCAGTGAGCTGAGAAGGTGCTATAGCACACGAATACTTACAAAACATACATTGCAATAATTATCAAGATATCTAATTTTATCATTGATACCATTTTAAATCGCCAGAAGGAAATTCTCAAAGGGATTGAGAAAATGAACACCAACTTTAAGAAAGACGGTCCTAGTAGAAAAACGGCAGAAAATATCAAAAATCGCCAGGAGAAACTGGAAATTCTCTTTGAAGAATTATCAGCAAATGACAAAAAAAACTACAGCAGTTTCCTAACCCAAGTGGAAAATATTTCGAAAGTTAGGTTTTTGATAAAATACGTAATGATTATACCTGTACATTACAAATGATAACTTCGTACAGTCCAGTAAGCGAAGAAGAGCTTCCGAAAATCGAAGAATTCCAAGTTCCGGTAGTTGAGGATGTGTTTGGAACCCTTGCGAAGCACGACCGTGGAGGGAGCAGCAAGACAGATGATTTGATGAAGAAATAAGCCAGCAATTTTCGAGCATTTGCAAGAACCATACAAAACATCAAGTTGGATTTAGTGTCAGAAAAATGGGAGTTCGAAGACTTGTTACGTACCGTGCAAGCACGCTGGGCAGTCATCGATACTCTTCACTGGGAACTTGACAGCGAGTTGGACGGCAGCAGCAACAACGTGTATAAAAAGGCGTACACCAGTCATGAGCGTAATTACAATGACATAAAGACAGCTATAAACAAAAAGCTGTGGTCAGTTTCCCATCAAGAAAAATTCACTCCACAGATGGAAATACCAGAATTCAGCGAAAATTATCATCACTGGAAATCCTTCAAAGATTTGTTTGGTGAAGCAATTCACAACAACCCTTCTTTATCGGGCGCGCAAAAAATGCAGTTTTTGAAAAGTAAAGTTAAAGGAGAAGCCGAGCGTCTGATACAGCATCTTTCAATCACTGCAGATAACTACAAAACAAGTTGGGATATTTTGAACCACCGTTTCAACAACAAAAAAGTATTATTCAATTCACATATGAATATAATTATGAACGTTGCAAACATGCAGCAGCCGTCCGTGAATCATATCAAGAAAATTCACGACACGACTCAAGAGTTCCTCAACGCGATCAAAAACCTAGGAGTTGATATAACCACCTAGGATCCATTACTTGTGCACTATTATCCCAAAATCTAGACGCTCAAATGTACAATGACTACATGGAATCTCTTAAACACCCGAGAGAGTTACCAGCATTAAAAGACTTTTTGGACTTTTTGGAGAGCAAGTTTACCATCATGGAAGCTTCGCGTCGAAAACAAGATCGAAAACCATCATCAGGGATACAGTATCAAAAACCCAATTATTCATTCAAACAATCATTCTTCAATAGTCAGAACAATTGACAACCTTCAACAAGTAACAAAAATTGCCCGCTGTGTAAAGAAGAGCATGGCATATTTTATTGCAAACGATTTCTTGGAATGCCGGCAATCAAAAAGTGCAATAAGTGTTTGTACAATCATTATGGAAAACCATGTTTTTATACGAAGCAGTGTCGGGAATGCAACAAAAATCACAACACAATTTTACACGAAGCATTTAAAGTGTCGAATTCAACACCCAGAGTCGGCGCGGTCACTACAAAGACGGAGAACACAGAAAAAATGCCGAGTGACGTCAACACATACATTGCACAATCAAGTCACGAAATATTATTAGCAACAGCAATGATTAAAGTCCAGGCTATCGACGGCACCTACCATGAAATGAGAGCACTCATAGACCAAGGGTCACAGTTGTCATTAATATCAGAAAAGGCGGCTCAGCAATTAGCTTTGCCGAGATAAAAATGTCATGGAGTTATATCTGGAGTAGGCATAAAAGAAAACAGTTGCAAAGGTTAAAACTTCATAAATTGCATGTCCATGGATGAAAAATATAAATTCTCCACGGACGCCGTTATCATGAAAAGCCTGGTCTGTAATTTGCCTACCCACTCATTTGTAAGGCCTTCTTTGGAATATCTAGATACAATAGATCTAGCGGATCCAAAATTTAACATCTGCCGTCCTGTAGACATATTGTTAGCAGCAGAAGTCTACTCAAACATCATTTTGGAAGGAATCTGCAGGGCACCATCGTCTTCAACAATCGCACAGCAGACACGGCTTGGTTGGATTCTATGCGGCAACATTTCGACTAACTTTCAATGTAATGTATGTTCTAAACAATTTTAACAACTTAGAAAAGTTTTGGGAAGCAGAAGACATAGCAGAGGATTCAAGCTTATTATTAGAATATCATCAATGTATACAATATTATGAAGACACAACGACGCGATCGAAGGACGGCAGATACGAAGTTAGACTTCCCCTTAAATCGGATTATTCCGAATAAATAGGTACATCAAAGAAAAAAGCCGTGGCACAATTTCTACAAATCGAACAGAAACTAAATAAATAACATGATATATCAAAAGAATACCGCGAGTTCATAAAAGAATATCAAGAATTAAATCACATGAAACTCGCTATAAGTAACAAGAAACCCGATTGTTATTTACCGCATCATTGCGTTATACGCGAAGAATCTTCAACTACAGCAGTTCGTGTTGTTTTTAATATGATGATGCACAAACATCAAGAGGAAAGAGTTTAAACGATCTAATGTGAAATCACGGGTGGTCTCCCAGAAAAAAGAAATCACTCTACTTCGCCTGGTTCTTCATTCCCTACCAGGTTATGACATCAAAATATTCGGGTGGACAGACTCCACAGCATTACTTGGTTGGTTACAAGGCGATTCGAACCGCTGGAAGCCCTTCGTAGCCAACAGAGTAATTAAAATAATAAACGTTATAAGTCCTGAACGCTGGCATTACGTGAAGTCGTCAGAAAACCCGGCGCCTTCCGGCTGGGTTGGACTGAATGCCAAAGTGCTCTGTTCCGCATTAGTCTGAATGCCAAAACGCACCGGTCCTCATTAGTCTGAATGTCAAAATGCACTTCAATCAATCATTTTTTGTGTATGATGCCATCTCGTTCTTTCATCTTTTTCTGTTTCAATTATTGTGAGCGTTGGGCCGCTTGCTAAAAAGTGTGATGGTGTTAAATATCTGGATCTGGCCTTGTATTTAGGCACGCTTCAAGTTGTGACAGCAAAGTAGCGAATTCTTCATACGTAAATTTTTGATCCCCGAGCACTCTACGTAGGTGATACTTTAGGCTTTTTACGGCTGATTCCCAAATTCCTGAAGCACTCGGCCATGACGGAGCTTGAAAATGCCATTCAATGTCCATGTCTCCGATTTTTTTTTTAAATGCTGCATCTGTTATATCTTGCAGGTTGATAAATTCCTGACTAAGCATTCTATTTGCACCTAAAAAGTTGCTTCCATTATCACTATGGATACGTCGAGGTGCTCCACGGCGGGCAGCTAGTCTTTTTAGTGCTGCTAAAAAGGATGTCGACGTCAAGTCCGATACGAGCTCTAGGTGCACGGCTTTTGTGGCCATACAAATAAAAACTGCTATAATAATAATAATAATAATAATAATAATCATTTATTTCGAACATAAAATCCATAGGTATTAGTATCTTATATTAAACATCTTATACTCTATTATTAGTTTTAAAATAAGTGTGGAGCTGTGTCCACCGCTGGAGCAGTGGGGAGTCCCACCTATCAACTAACGCCATCAAGACGCTGTTGGTGCTGGCTCGCCATCTACTTAGCAGCGAAGCACACCGCTTACGCATGATAGCGGCAAAACCGTCAACCTGTGCCTCCGCAAACATAAGCGACGCACTACAATGACGCGGCAACCCCATCAGCATCCTGAAGGCGTTATTGTACTGCACTCGAAGGTCGCTGTACGCCCGCTGCGTAAAGCAACCCCACAGGCTGCACGTGTAGAAGGACTGACAGTATGTATGCTATGTATCCTTTATTTGTTTTAACTCCACGGCCTTTGTTAGGTTTTACGTCAACATGGCCGGTAAAAACGACTCCAGTGTGATGAAATGCTTTTTGCAGGGACAGGTTTGTTGTTTTTTAAATTATTTATGTCTGATTCAAACTCGATGTGCTGCACCTGTTTAAATATTGCTGTTCTAGCTGTTTTTAATTCTTGCACAGTCAGGAATTCGTTTCGATTTCTGTCTTTTTTATTTGATATAAATCGGCGTACCCATCCTAATATTCGCACAAGTTTCCTAAACGAACTGTGCTTGTTTAGAAGATTAATGATAATACTTTCTCCCGCATGCTGTTCAGTAACAGTTATTGACTTGGCGTGTGCTCTTCACCTCCTCTTCGGTTTGATAGATAGTTTGTTCCTTGCTCTCTACTTTAACTGATGGGAGCCATGTTGGTATATTCCACCATAAAGGATGTTCATGCAGTTGTGTTGTTGTTATGCCTCGGGTAGCATAGTCCGCCGGAAGGCCGGCGGCGCCTTCCGGCTGGGTTGGACTGAATGCCAAAGTGCTCTGTTCCGCATTAGTCTGAATGCCAAAACGCACCGGTCCTCATTAGTCTGAATGTCAAAATGCACTGGTCCACATTAGTCTGAATGCCGAAATGCACCGGTCGTACTATGTACAAAACTCAAAATACCTTTTTACCAAAATGACTGATTTTCTAAAAGTCCTCATCTTGGCATGTCTGAAATAAAACTGTCAAATTGGTGTACAGTCGGGTTAGTTTTTTTTGGAACTTTGCTTTTGAAATGAAACAATTATGTTAATAAAACATTTTATTTAATATTTTAATTTTTATTGTAAGTTGAAATATTAATTTATTATTAGTAATTTAAAAAAAAACACAATCAGAATTGTTTCTCGCACAGCTACTTCATGTTTACGGATCTGTACCCATCCCCTTTACATCCCTGTACGAGGTACAGGGTATATTGGAAATATCCAAATAATAATAAAAACAATATAAATTAAGGTCTTCTAAGGTTCTAACTAATGTAATGAACGAATTCTCCGATTCTAAAAGTACCGATTCTCCGCAAAAGAAGTCCGGGCGGAAAGCAAGTTAGATTATACATAGGTAACAAAAAATATTATTCTTAAACAATGTTACATAAGATTACTTACTTATTGCATTCGCTTCTTAATAATAGAGATATTTTGTAGAAACTCAATTTCTGTAATATTGCCGGCATTTAATTCATTCAACTGCTTTCTATTACACTTGTTGAATAAAATGTCCCGCCGTCGTCTGGTAGCACCGCTAAACAAAGAATTAGTTATTCGGGTGTCCTGATATTTTGCCTCTTTCTTCAGCTTGTACAAAAATCGCATCAGGGTTGGTTTGTGAGGCATACGTGAGTTCAGTCTCCGGTGCCAGCCCTCTATCGCATTGTTTGTACGATGCTTATCATTTGAGCAACTTATAAATGACGCTCACAAAGACATCCACTGTTTTTCAAAATACAATTGAAATTTGGTCATTTCTTCAGTTGGTGGGAAAAGGGCTTGCAAAGATGACCATGCAGTATGAATTTTCTCTTGAGGGAGTAAAGATAAGTTAGCACACATCCTCACTAAATATCTTTGATATGGGGTAGTTGTTGCCTTTATTTTTTTTGCCTGCTGCCACACTGCCTTGTTGTAATGGTAATAACAGCCTCGGATTTCTACACACGGGAGAATCTCTTTTACTGCATTGATTATTGCCATTTCAAAGTCGCACTAAAATATATGCACTCTCAAACTCAATTTGTCCCTCAGCAATCTAAACATTCTAATGTAAGTCTCTTGAGTTTTGTTAGGCAAAAGCATATACAAAACAGGCACTATATTCGTTGAACTGTTATTTCTGGCAATATCAGTGTGAATGGTAAAGACTTGATAAAAAGGTTTGGGGGTTCGTTTAAAAGTACCATCACTATAAAATATTTTGTTTCAGTTTTTATCACCGAGTAATTTTCTCGCAGTTAATGTCGAGAAAACTAGAATCTTCTCATGCTCACCATCGTCAATGACAAGAAAACTTTCTGATATTACTTAATTTTGGAATTTTTATATCCACTAATTCATTGAATTCCGTATAATTTTGACCAGAGTTCTGTCTTATTCTATAAAGGGAACTTCTTTTTTCCTCAAAGGATGGCATAATCGTTTTGCTTGATTCTTGAACATTGGCAAGACAATTTTCAAATACCTTTTTGATTGGTGTCATTTTTGTAGAAACGATCTTTTTGTAAGTATCAATAAACATATCTTCTTCATTTTGGTTATAATGCGATCGGCACGCGTGAGTACTTTGCCTAATGATACTACTTCTTTCAGCATTCAATGTTACCGATGCTGAACAATCATTTCGATTTATGCACCTCCACATGCTAGAGCCTGACTTATTGTTGTTTGAAAAATTATACCTGTGTCCATCATGAATTAGAGATGGTTTACCTTTTTGGTTGTCTATAAATTTCATGGTAATATTATTCAGGGTGCAGACTCGTCGTCACACCAGGTTGTCACACCAGTGCCTTTCGACGGGCTCCTATTTCTGAGCGATTTGCCCTTCGGGCATCTTAAGATACCTAACGTACCTAACCTACCTACTTTTGCGGAATAAAAATGATTTCTGACGAATAACCGACTAAAGCGAATAGCAGTGGTGTGACAAACTGGTGTGACCACGAGTCAGCCCCTATTATTCATTATAACCTTTATAATATTACAACACAACAGCTAAGACGTGAATATTAGTAAATGACAAAAAAAAAAAAATTCAAGTGACATTTGTCACTACAAGTGGCCATTATCTTGTCATTATAATGTTATAGACTAAAGGAGTACGTATAACTATGTACGTATAACTTAGGAAGATAATCATCATAACTAGATACAGGTAGGTATTCATCATAATTAATGTATCTGAATGTACCTTTTGTGTCAGACCTTACGGATTTCAGACATTCCAAAACGAGGACTTTTAGAAAATCAGTCATTTTGGGAAAAAGGTATTTTGAGTTTTGTACATAGTACGACCGGTGCATTTCGGCATTCAGACTAATGTGGACCAGTGCATTTTGACATTCAGACTAATGAGGACCGGTGCGTTTTGGCATTCAGACTAATGCGGAACAGAGCACTTTGGCATTCAGTCCAACCCAGCCGGAAGGCGCCGCCGGCCTTCCGGCGGACTATGCTACCCGAGGCATAACAACAACACAACTGCATGAACATCCTTTATGGTGGAATATACCAACATGGCTCCCATCAGTTAAAGTAGAGAGCAAGGAACAAACTATCTATCAAACCGAAGAGGAGGTGAAGAGCACACGCCAAGTCAATAACTGTTACTGAACAGCATGCGGGAGAAAGTATTATCATTAATCTTCTAAACAAGCACAGTTCGTTTAGGAAACTTGTGCGAATATTAGGATGGGTACGCCGATTTATATCAAATAAAAAAGACAGAAATCGAAACGAATTCCTGACTGTGCAAGAATTAAAAACAGCTAGAACAGCAATATTTAAACAGGTGCAGCACATCGAGTTTGAATCAGACATAAATAATTTAAAAAACAACAAACCTGTCCCTGCAAAAAGCATTTCATCACACTGGAGTCGTTTTTACCGGCCATGTTGACGTAAAACCTAACAAAGGCCGTGGAGTTAAAACAAATAAAGGATACATAGCAGTTTTTATTTGTATGGCCACAAAAGCCGTGCACCTAGAGCTCGTATCGGACTTGACGTCGACATCCTTTTTAGCAGCACTAAAAAGACTAGCTGCCCGCCGTGGAGCACCTCGACGTATCCATAGTGATAATGGAAGCAACTTTTTAGGTGCAAATAGAATGCTTAGTCAGGAATTTATCAACCTGCAAGATATAACAGATGCAGCATTTAAAAAAAAAATCGGAGACATGGACATTGAATGGCATTTTCAAGCTCCGTCATGGCCGAGTGCTTCAGGAATTTGGGAATCAGCCGTAAAAAGCCTAAAGTATCACCTACGTAGAGTGCTCGGGGATCAAAAATTTACGTATGAAGAATTCGCTACTTTGCTGTCACAACTTGAAGCGTGCCTAAATACAAGGCCAGATCCAGATATTTAACACCATCACACTTTTTAGCAAGCGGCCCAACGCTCACAATAATTGAAACAGAAAAAGATGAAAGAACGAGATGGCATCATACACAAAAAATATTGAAAGATATCTGGAAAAGATGGCATACCGAGTATCTCACACAGTTATCATCAAGATCAAAATGAAGGTCTGCGAAAGACAATGTCAAGGTCAATGATGTTGTCTTAATACATGACGCCAACCTTAATACATGAAGTAGGAAAATGGAGCATGGGCAGAATCATAGAGCTACACCCTGGAAAGGACGGCTACGTCAGAGTTGTTACACTAAAAACAAAAACCGGAATCATGAAGCGCCCTATATTGAAACTATCAAAACTACCCATATCAAGCGAGGATTATCTAGACAATACACCAAAAACATCGAATAATCAAAACAAACAAGGATCAAAAATAAATAAGCGAAATATCATCTCTACAACTTTAGTCGCATTTATTTACGCTAACTACATGTTTTACACAAAACATTCAAGCTCTGAACCAAGATCAAGGAATATATTTTGAAAGAGTTTCAAGTCTTAAACTCATTCAAGACGAGTGGAAAATCATAGTCTATTATGATATGAATCCCTATTAAAAAGGAACTTCAACATTCAAAAAATACGTAGACTACATGGAACAAACTTGAGCAAAAACCGAAGAACGAACACATTGCGATGTAATTATGTTGCAATTACAACATACTTTCACGGAACTCGAATACTACAATAGCATTTTGCAGAATCAGCAGACACCCGCTAGACAGCGGCGCGGTCTTATCAACGGTGTCGGTTACATCGCGCACAGTCTGTTCGGAGTACTTGATGATGAATTCGCAGAACAATACGCAAAGGACATCTCCCGCACTAGAGACAATGAAAAACATCTGCTCAAGTTATGGAAGAATCAAACTTCATTTGTTGAGGCAGAATATAATTTAATAAAAAGAACCGTGCAAACCGTCCAGATACAAAATCAATTATTCAACGAACACATAATGAAACTAGAGAAGTCAAATAAACAAATTAAAGACGAACTTAAAACAGTAGAAATTGCTGATGAATTTACTTTATCAGCCATGGCAGTCATCAGCCATGGCAGTCAGTAACATGTTATCAAGTTTGAAAAATATTCAATATACATTATTGGACTCTATAACTAATATTTACAATGGGAAATTAATATCCACCTAATAACTCCACGACAACTTCAAGAACAATTGGACACCATATCAGGACAGTTAAGCCAAGATAAGTCCTTACCAGTAAGCAATCTCCAGTCAGAATTACAAAAAAAATTATCACTTATTACGTATCAAGACAAAAATGACCGAAGAGTTCCTAATTTTTGAAATTAAGATACCACTAATAAGCCGAGACAGCTATGAATTATACAAGACCATTGCCATTCCGAAACAACTTGACAAAGACATGATCACCGTAACCCCCATTGCAGAATATATTGGAATAAACCTGCAAAGGGACTCATACATACCGATGAAGCCGGAAGATATAGCTCAGTGCATACCCCACGATTCCAACACGTGTCATTTACGGCAACCAATTTATAAGATTAAGGGTCTGTTTCACAATCGACCAGTAAATTTATTTGCCACATAAAGTTGGTTGCCTTCTTGTCTATTTTCAAGTGTCAGAAAGAGAAAGGGCTAAATTTATCTGTCAAATAAGCTTTACTTGTCGATTGTGAAACAGGCGGTAAATCAGATTTAGATCTGTGTCTCAGAAACAAAGTAAATCAATGCAAAAATAAGGTTGATATATGCGAAAATAATTGGATTGCACTTAACAAAATAAATGCTTACTTTTACTTTTGCTGCGGTCATTGCCAGTTGAAGACGATATGCACCGATAAAGTTACCTCGACCCAGCTGACACGTGCTAAAATCATACATTTACCAGCTAATTGTATGTTAAAAACTGATAACTTTACTGTATTTGAACACAAAAAACTGACAAGTTCATTGAAGCTAAACACAAACTTGGAAAAATTAGAGATACCACAAATCAATCACATAATGAAGATACCAATACAACCTATAAGTATAAATACAACAGACTTGAACATAAATATGACTCAACAACTTCTAAAGGACTTGGGCCAGAGAATAAAAACAATGAAGAAAAATGAAGATTTAGTGGAAAATGTGACTTGGGCCAGAGAATAAAAACAATGAAGAAAAATGAAGATTTAGTGGAAAATATATCATACCACGATATTCATCACTACACGGCAATTTACGGTATTATAGTAATAGCCAGTATAATCGGAGCATACATCTTGTCCTGGCGACTCTGTCGCCGCCCGGAGGCGCCCGCGCCGGCCGCCGCGGACCGCAGCCCTCAGCCGCCGCAGTTCACCCCCACCAAGGCAGCAGCTCCATGAGAGATAGCGGGACGACACCCGTACTTCGGAAAGCTATTTTTAGCGAAGAAACCGAATAGAATTACGAGAATGTTATTTTTTTAAATCAATAAAAAAGTTCGTTGAAACTGCTGGTTTGCAAGATCTGCCTAAGTCTGGCAGAAAGCGGGGATCATGGGACTCGGCACTGGAAAAGAAAGTGATGCTGATGTTTCTACAAAAACCATCCCTTTCGGTACGAGACGCCGCAAAAAAAGCCAATACGTCGCCCTCAACGATTCAGCGAATCAAACTCAGGTGTAATTTAAAAACCTACAAAAAACAAAAACAGCCCAAACGAGATGATAAGCAGACCGCAGCTGTCCGAAAACGCACCAGAAAACTCTACGATCGTGTACTAACCAAAAAAAGGTTATGCATAATAATGGATGACGAAACATTGTAAATTTGATTTTAAAACCTTACCAGGACCCCAGTTTTTTACAGTACCCATTAGTAAAAAGGTTAGTCAAAAGGATAAGGCAATCTATGTAGAGAAATTCGGCAAGAAGATATTAGTTTGGCAAGCAATTTGTCAATGCGGCATGAGGTCTAAAGCATTTTTTACTACAGACAACTTAAACGCCGAATTATATCGCAAGGAGTGCTTACAGAAAAGGCTGCTACCCTTCATCAGAAAGTACAGGATACCAACTCTATTTTGGCCAGACTTGGCATCATGCCATTGTTTTAAAGCTACACTAGAATGGTATACAGCAAACAAGGTCGACGTAGTTGGAAAAGATATGAACCCTCCTAACTGCCCTGAAGTCCGGCCTATTGAAAGGTACTGGGCTGTAATGAAGCGGTACCTACAAAAAAGTGTCAAAGCTGCAACGTCAGTCAACGACTTCAAGAATAAATGGAATAGGGCGTCAGAAAAAGTGACAGACTTGGTCGTCCAAAATCTGATGAAGAATATTAAAAGAAAAGTCAGATTGCAAGCAAAATAAGTAATTTACAGGGAGTTCTTTAAAATAATTTATTGAGAAAATGTTAAAGTTTCATTTATTTCATATTTTAATTGTAAATTGTATTACTTTGATTAAAAAATATGTGCCATTTTAGTTGTCCACTTTCATTCTGGCACGGTCCTTATTTTGTTTATTTGGTATTTGGTATAACGGTTTATTTTTGGTATTTAAGAGTTTTGCCATTAAATGCGTTCAGAATAGTACTATCTAAAAGCGTCAGAACAAGTTTTTCAAAAAAAATGCTATTAAGGCCGACTGTTTACTACTTGGATCATTCTTAGAATAATCCACCCGATGTGGCTGCGATAAAAAAGTAATCATATAACCTTTTAGTTAACCAAGAATTATATAAAATATTGCAAGCAGCGACCTGAGGGATTAGTCACCTGTGTATTTAGGTAGGTATTCTGTCGCCCTTGTAACTGTAGCAGGCATAATTTTTCGTGACATGGAGATAAGGGAAAATTACAAAAATTAAGATTAAAATGAACAATATTCTAGAAATGCTTCGTTTGATCCACACTTCCAAATTAACCCTGTATATATATAGTCTCGTCATTAATGGGGGAACACGAAATGGTGATGCTGCAATTCAAAAAACCTGGCTAAGCAATTATTATTTTTAGTTGTAACTTCGATGTCTAGTAAGACAGTAATAAGACTCCCAAGTTTTGAATATTCTTCGGAAAACGGGAGGGGTAAGAATATACGACATGATTTAGTTGTGATCATATTTTAACTATCATATTTTTTGACAATTAGACAATGGCATTAGGGCTTCCAGACACTAGGACGTTTCTTTCTTCGGAATCTTTGACCATGGACTTTTTGATGCTAGAACTTTCAGACACTAGGACGTTTTATCCTTTGGTCTTTTTGAAGCTAGGACTTTCAGACACTAGGACGTTTCAACCTTCGGACTTTTTGACCATGGACATTTTGACGCTAGGACTTTCAGACACGAGGACGTTTTATCCTTTGGACTGTTTGACAATGGACTATGTGACCCCTCACCGTTGGACATGTATGTCCTAGAAGGGTTTCTGACAGCCAAAGTGCCATAAATCTCAAATGCATTTTTTTTATTGCATGTCACATTAACATAAATGTAGGTGGTACATAGTGGGAGGTTTGCATGTGACGCCCTGCAAGGGCACAGCAACATATTACAGAAAGCAGCTATACAATACTATATAATATAATAATTATCTAATTATCAATTATTGTATAAAACTACTTAAACTAATTGGGGTCGTGTTGGATTGTAATTAAGTGTACGTAATATCAAAGAATTCTTTCAAATTATAAAAACATTTGTTTATTAGAAATTGCTTTTAGGTTGTATTAAAGATCCTGGTATTTTCTATGCATTTAATAGAGTTTGGTAAGTAGTTGTAAATTTTGATAAACATATGATGGAGACTGGACGAGACTAATTTTAATTTGGAAAAGGGAAGTTTGAGTTCAAATAAATACCGGTCATTTCTTTTGATACTTAAATTTGGTGAGTTTAATTTTTCATGTTTTCTGGCAAATTTGCTTGTTTCTAATATGTAAATAGAGGTAAGGGTAAGAAGTTGAAATTTAATGAAGTACTTACTCCATAATGGTCAATATTGGCTAATATTCTAATGATTTTTTTCTGGAGGGTAAATATTGCACCTACTTCACAGCTGTTTCCCCGCAGCACGATACCGTAAGACATTCGCGAGTAAGCTTACGCGTAATATGCTGTAAGAGCTGTTTGGAAGTCAGTAACGCGTTTTAGGTTATAAGGAGCGTATATAAATGACGATAGTTTTTTTATTAACTTATGTATATGAGGCTTCCAGTTTATATTTGAATCTAGATCTATACCTAGAAAGGTCGCGGACGTGACGTTTTCTACGCTTATATTATTAAAGCTATAGGTAATGGGTAATTAAGGTTTTTGATAAGGTTTGAATTGAATTAATTAAGTTTTGCTTAGATTTAGTTGTAGATTATTTTTTTCCAGCCAGAATGTTATTTTATGGAGTGTTGAATTTAATTTGTTTTCTACTTCTGCAGAAGTTGAGCAAGGGAATAATATAGTAATGTCATCCGCAAAGAGCGTGCAATAGTCATCTATTATATTTGGAAGGTCATTTATGTATATTAGGAACAAGACACACCTAAAACGCTTCCCTGAGGGATAGAGCCGGTAACTGGGACTCTATCAGATCTAGTGTAATGGATGTTTCCTGACGAGAAGTCCGTGTGCGCAATCTCTACATACTGAGTGCGATTACCCAGATACGAGTTGAACCAGTCTAGAGCCTTTCCTCTGATTCCCGTAGCATACACGGTGATTTTTTTTTGGTGATCAGGAACCAATTTTTCTAATTCAGTTATTAATGGCGATCACGTTTAAGTCGCAGTTACATGAAACAAAACTTCTTTTTTTATGTAAAAAAAATTGTTTTGAAACTAACTTTTAATTGAAATTAATTGTCACCCTACTAATTGTTTAGTCTATGAGTTTACAACCTCTTTCAAAAGATAGTAAATGTAATGACTGATTATGAGTAATAAGTTGTCATTGTCAAATGCATAACCAAGTCGTGGATATTGTTTAATATTAAATTTCGTCAGAAGTGGGCAGTAGCGCGATCGGTCGGTAATTGTTTATGTCTGAGGTTTCGCCTGTTTTATGGATTGCTCGTATTATAGAGGTTTTCAATGCGTCAGGGAAGGTACCACTTGAAAAGGATGGGTTGATAAGCAAAGTAAACGGATAGGTCAAGTATTGTGCACATTTTTTTATTAGAGACGGAGGGATCTCGTCTATTCCACTAGAAGTCTTATTTTTCATATTTTTTAAAACTTTATATATCTCTTCTGGTTCAGCTGGATTAAGGAAAAAAGATCGAGTTATTTTCTTAGTCAAGGGGCTATTGTTTTTGTGAGGTGGGTTAGAATTTCCAATAGAAGAGAAAAAAATATTAAGTGTTAGAACTCTATATATCACAGTAGGAAAATGCACATAGATACCAGATATCATTTCATTAAGGAGTAGATATCTGCTAATATTGTTACTTTAGAATATTTAAAAAGTTGTGAAATGTCTGCAGATGTTTAAACAAAACCTCTCGGGCCTGTTGCACATAAGAGATATACAGTCACTCTAGGTGTAAAGAGCTAACTTGTTCAGGATAATCTCGAAAATCTGGCTGTTGGAGTACTGGCTACTCATCTAATCGAATTTGTTTATTATTGATAAATATTTTAAATTGAACTTTTCGGTACATAGTTACTCACTAGAAAAAAAACATTATTTTGATACACAACGTTTGCTCTTTTAATAAATTATATCGCAACAATTACTAGTAAAACTTCAAAACCGTGACTATACAATATGTAGTTGTCTTTTATAACATATCAAAAAACCATAACAATCGGACCTCTTTTAGATAAAAAAAGATAAAAAAGATAAAAGACATTTATTTAGTACGTAGGCCGCTCGGGCACTTTTACACGTCAATTAACTAATCACGCACGTAATTAGAGAACCGGAACAACAATTTACTAAATGTACGACGACTATTGCCGACGTTGAGAAACGACGATGACGTTTTATTTTCTATGGGCGGCACCTTTTCCTGTATACCGCACTTCTCATAATCTGTTATTTTTAAAATCCAGAAAGACGGTCATAGATAGACATACTAGACGGACAGATAGACGGACATGGTATAACTATGGATTAGAAATAATTATTTTGTCAAGAGTGACAGTATTTAATTTTTGTCCTCTTATTTCGTTTCTAGTATATTTTAAGTATGTATCCTCTTTTTGTCCCTGGTGTTTGTGTGTCTCTTGTTTATTTATTTAGTTTTAATCAGTCCACTGAATACCAGTGCCGCAACTTACTATGACCGACGATATCAACTGCCCATCCAGCAAGTGCTTTAATGACTCGCCAGATAGCGACACCTTCTATCACTCCCAAAAGCACCAATATTAACACCCCAAACGTCTTCCATGCCATGCTTCCGGATCCTGCCACCCCAAACCAACGGGAGTAACAAAATATTTTTGTCATAGTCTGGAGAAAATCCTAAAAGAAATCATAAAACCTTAAGTTTGTGAATCTGTGGAAAGCTGTAATGAAGAGCCGCCTTACGAAAGATGTGCTGAAAACAACACAATTTTGTGACATCGTGGGATTCTGCATTCCGAAGTTAGGCAAATATTTCCTCTGAATGTAACTGCGACTGCGTAAAAAGTACCCATGTCCATCCTCGGGATTCAAGTTGTCTCCATACCGCGGTTAAGTGGTATAGCCGTGAAAGTGTTACAAAAAGACTAAGTTACTTCCACGTTTATAATATAAGTATCACTACATATTACACAAGAAAGTCCCCCGCCGCGTCTGTCTGTATGTATGTTCATAATTAATATCTCAAAGACTACTGAATAGATTTGCATGCGGTAATCATCATTACAAAACGATTTAAAAAAAATGCCCACGTTACTGTGAGACATCTAATGAAATGATAGAAGGTTTTTTTTTATAAGGATCTCATATTGTATGTATTTGTTATCATTGTATAATAAAAAGTTTTGATTATATTCAAGAAAGAAGACGAAAATTGACCATTACCCCCCCTGATCTCCGAAACCACTGAGCCTAAAATAAAAATATAAACGAAATGTAGTTCATTGCTTGCAGATTACAGGAAAACCTATAAGAATTCTAAAAAAAAAACGTATGTACACGGAACCCTCTCAACGAGTTCAACTCGCACTTGGCCGATTTTCACATAGAGTACCGGTCAAAAGTAAAGTTCACTCTGTCGAATTAGGTTTAGATATTAACTTTTATTCAACTATAGGATAAATTTTGAATTTCACACTTTTAACTGTTTCCATTACTACTCAATAACAAAATAAATAAATTATCGAGGAATTGTTGTATTGTTGAAAATTGATCCGTTTAATAGTACATTTCTACAGAGGCTGGAAAGTAGGGGGTTGCCGGCCGAGTTCATATAGACGGCCGAGGGAAGTGAGGCCGGATAGTTACGAGGCTGGCAACCCGTTTTCACGGCGACGTATGTATAGTGCCTTTACTAACAAATAATTCATTAAAAAAAATACAAAGTTAAATACTAGGAGTGCATAAACGTTAAAACTAACCTACAGTGTTCAGTCATCCGCCCTGTGTCGGGTGTGCAGATCCTGCGCCGCACCGGGTTACATCGCCTGCGATCTTGCGAGCACAACTTGCACTACGCACCCAATTACCTCTGCTGTTGTGGTTCTTAAATAAACACGCAAACTCTTTGGTTGGGTGCACGGCTATATTTAGGGAGTATATAAAAAAAAGAGCTATTAAGCCTCATAAACACAGCCGCCAAGATTACATTAAAATTTAAAAAAAAAAATGCATGGATCTCAAGGCCACCCGAGATCAGCCAGTATCGGTTTCGTCAGTGCAGCGGCATCTGCGAAACTATGGTTTACAAGGTCGTATTGCGGACAAAAAGCCTGTGTTACATAAACAGAATAAGAGTAAAAGGTTTCAATGGGGTCTAAAAGAGGCCTGAGCAGTGGTCTAAAAGTTTTATTTTCTGAAAACCAAAATAGGAAGTTTTTGGAGGGAGACGTCGTCAAAATGTCCGCGAAGTGGTAGACAAACGAATGACAAAACAATGCGGATACTAACAGTGAAGCACGGTTGAGGATCGGTTATTATCTGGGGATACTTTGCGGGCGATAAAGTTGTTGATCCCGTGAGAGTCAATGGCATAATGGACAAAAAAATATACCATAACATTTTGCAATGTCACGGTTTTCCATCATGAAAACTAATTTTAGGCTGAGGTTTGTTTTTCAATAAGACAAGGACCCCAATCATATTTTTAAATTGTTCAAGGACACATTTTCATCGAAGGATAAACAAAAAGAATTTAAATAATTATGGATTGGGCCCCTCAATCGATGAATTGGACAGGATTGTGCGAAAAATGCGGGCAAGTAATCAAGAACACTGGGAATACCTGCAGATTTGTTGGAATCAAATTGCAGCTCTGACATTGCAAAAATTTGTAACACGAATGCCGAAAGCACGACGAAAGTGTTTGCGTCATTGTTAAAAGGAAAAGGCGGATATTTTGAAAAGTTTATAGGTGTCAGAAGCGGTTTTTTTTATGTATTCGTGGTTTTAAATTAGACGGTTAGCTTTGTTTTTAATTATACTAAAATATTATTAACTAATTTTATCAATTAATTTTGTTATAACTTAATTCAACTTAAATCACAGTGTACACTTCAACTTTTGACCGGTAGTCTATATCAAATTACAGATATGACCGGTACATAACTTACCCGTTATCTTATTAAATACTATACAACAGAAGGATATGTGCAACAAACCCCCTTAAAGTTAAGTAACACAACCTTTATACTGAAAAAATACAAATAATTAGTTGCTATTTATTGACGGCACGACACGCATGACAAATTTGTGTTTAAAAATTCTGATTTCATTCGTGAAACTATTCGTTTGTATTGAGATTTAGTTAAATTAAGTTATCATAGTTATACAGGGTGGAAGAGGACCGTAACCGATAATGGGAGATAGTTTAGCCTTAACACTTTATTTCTCCCATACAAACTATGTGAATTTAAGCAGCCGTTTTCAAATTACAGCCGGTTAAACATTCACACAAAAAACTACTTGTTTCAACCCTAAACATATGATTGGGTCAGTGAACTTAATTGTAAACAACATTTTCATACAGGATATTATTACGTTTTTTTTTGTCGTGGATGCATACTTAGACCTGCTTCCAATGCGGTAAGAAATATTGCAGAGTTTGTGAGTCTCTTTGTAGGTACATCTTGAACAACTTTGTTTATTTTTTCCTAAAATTATGAATAAAATAACATAATAACGACCTACTAACAGCCTACTAAGCACAACTTGACACATTTCTGAAATAGCGATAATGACAGACAATGAAGTACCTATACTCAATCTTCATAAACAATTAAAGATGATAATTAGGACCTTCTTTCATCGTATCTCAGTTTCCCTAAATTGATAAATATGTTTTAGCTAGTTAATTGAAATTGAATTTGATTTAATTGAATAAATTGAAATTGTGCTGCTGAGTAGGCATATTTCATTCATTTTCATGCTTCAAAACGTGCATATGAAACGTTTATCAAACTACTGATTAGGTACTTAACTTATTGTTTGAAGTGAGGTTGTGGGCCGCTGACCATTTTCGTCTTTGGACTCATTGACAATGTGTTTCTAA
Source organism: Acleris sparsana (assembly GCA_923062465.1). Lineage (NCBI taxonomy): Eukaryota > Metazoa > Arthropoda > Insecta > Lepidoptera > Tortricidae > Acleris > Acleris sparsana. The sequence continues at coordinate 42,391,041 of OV281285.1, read as the reverse complement.
CTTCACAAGAATTTAGTTCTTTGTTACTGTCAAGAGCGTATTGGAGAAAATTGAATCAGCCTGTTGTTATTCGTATTATGTTGTAATATGGTTATAATATATTTATCCTGTATATTTATTTTATATCTGTACAATTAGGTTTTTTACAGTGAATATTCAATTATAAAAGTAAAATAACAATGCTAATATAAAAAATAAACATTATAAAAAACCTAACCTACGAATGCCGCCGGCAGCGGGGCAGGGCTCAAGCTACCGGTGGTTAGGGCTGCAGAAAGAGGAACCTCCTCACAATACGTGCCGTATCGAGGAGTACTGCCTTCTGTATCTGGCCCTTGATCCAGCCATCTAGCGAGAGTCTCTTGAGGTGTTGGTCGAGACTCTTCGCTATAAGACCGTTTGCCGAAACAACTATTGGGACAATGATCGTCGAGTCAACATCCCACATGGCGGTCACCTCGTGAGCCAAGTCAAGGTACTTGCTGAGCTTGTCCTTCTCGGCCTTCACGAGGTTCTCATCATGCGGGATGGTGATGTCGACGAGCACTGCCCGGCGTTGAGATCGATCTGTCAAAACGATATCAGGCTTATTGGCGACAATAGTCCTGTCCGTGATGACAGATCGATCCCAATAGAGCGTAGCACGACCATTTTCGAGAACTGGCGCCGGTGTGTACTTATAGTACGGCACTTCAAACTCAACAAGACCGTATTGAAGAGCAAGTTGCTGATGGATGATCCTGGCCACGAGGTTATGTCTGTGCAAGTACTCACCGTTGGCCAAATGCGAACAACCGGAAATTATATGTCTGAGGGACTCGCCGGGGCAACGACATGCTCGACAAATGTCAACCGTACCATCCCTCAAAATATATCTCCAGTAATTGTTCGTCATTATGACCTCGTCAGCAATTGCACAGACAAAACCTTCGGTTTCCCCAAAGAGGTCACCGAACCGTAGCGAGTTCACGGACGCTAAAAAGTCTACGTCGGGCCTTGTTAGGGCCCGGTAGAAGCGTCCGTGTAGCTCCTTGCTCTTCCATACGTTCTTGCGGTCTTCAGTGCTCTACACCGCTGGTCTGCGCCAGTTCTCGTTTGCCAAGGAGAGAGGCGTGAGGCTTCTGTCTACTGCAACCACATCACGATGCATCCCACACTCAGTGCGAAGAAAATAATCCCTGAAATTGCACAACTCGCGGTTGTGGAGATTCTTAGCATTTAAAATGCCTCGACCTCCACATTTCCTCGGGATGTACAATCTCAAACAGGAGCAGCATTCGATCCCGGTACGCAGTGAGGTTAGTTCCTCCCTCTGTAGCCCCGTAGTATGCTCGCATGCAATTTTCATTGTTTGTTTGTGACCATCGCATGCGGCGCACTAAACCACCGGTAGCGGGAGCCGTGCGCGGAGCAGGATGCCCCGCAGGCCCCAAGCGTGCCGGCAGCGGTGGTCGCCCACGTCGCGCAGGTGGTCGCGGCGGCGGAGGCGGCGGCCCGCGCTCATCGCTCGACTCGCTGGTGTCGGGCGCAGTGGCGAACTCATCACCCGACGACGATTGCGAGGAGCTGGACGAAGCGGGCTGAGGTGGAGGGCGAGCGTTTGTAGTCTCCGCTTATTATTATAAAGATTGGTCTATGTTTATCCATTCTGTTAATTCGTGTCACTGCCCCCTCTGCTATGCCTTCATTAACAGGGTTATGGGCGAACTAAATTAATCAGCTCGAACATGAAAAATGCCCACGGATTCTGGAGATTATTTTAGGTACTGGAATTGTGAATAGTACTACGCTTTTCGATAAACTGGATGGCTGCTCGAACTATTCAACATGGAAGTTCCAGATGGAACTATTTCTAGTAGATACAGACTTGTGGGAATACACGAGTGTAACTCCCGAGGCTACCGATACTGCAGGTACGAGAAAGGATCAAAAAGCAAAAGCTAAGATATGCTTAATGGTCAAACCGCATTGCCTGGTAGACATCAAACACGTTAAAACAGCTGTTTAGCTGTTTGCCTGTTTAGGCATGGCATGCGTTGAAAAAAGCTTTTGAAGATAAAGGATTGAATAATCGCTGTAGAAAACTTTCCAGTTTAGTGAGCTATAAACTAGAACAGTTTACAATAGTAAGAGAATATGTAACAGCGATAATAGCGACATCGCAGGAGCTGTCAGATCTTGGGAAGGAAGTAGACGATGAGTTGTAAGCTGCTTTGATGCTTCAAGGTCTTACGAGTGATTTTCAACCCATGCGACTGGCTGTAGAAAACAGCAACATAACGTTGACAACTGATTATGTCAAATCGAAACTTTTTCAAATGGAAGAATTGTATACGTCACCGAGTACGAGTGGAACATCAACAACTACTGCTTGTTATCAAAGCAAAAAGGCAAGAAACCGCTGAAATCAAAACAGAAGAAGATAAAATGCTTTATCTGCACACAAGGCATCAGTATGCCCAGAGAAACCAAAAAAGCAGAAAGAGGCTTTTAGTACTTTTGCATTTGCCATGACTGGAAACAGTGAAGAGGAATGGGTCCTGGATTCCGGAGCGTCCATGAACATGACACATAGAAGACAGTGGTTTAGAGACTATAAGATTACAGATCGTGTTTCTGTAACATGTGCTGGTGACAAGGTATACGGAGAAGGACGAGGTACGGTGCTGTGTGAGTCAAATGGAATGACTGTAAGTAACGTAATGTAACCCGGTGGGCCTTAACCCTAAAGTACTGAAGTGGATCTACACCATGATAGTAAGACCCATAATTATGTACGGCTGCTTGGCCTGGTGGCCAAGAACAACACTAAGGACATGCAAGGACTCTCTAACTAAAGTGCAGAGGGTGGCCTGCATGGCTATAACAGGGGCGTTCAGAACGACGCCGACGGCGGCAATGGAGGTCTTACTAAACCTCCCACCACTACATATCGCCATACAGTCTGAGGCGTGCAAGTCACTGCGAAGGCTGAAAGAGGCTGGCCTGTGGAACGACACAGCGCCTAGAACCAGACACACTAAAATGGCACACAATGTTGCTCCAGACAAAATACTGACGATGGGCTGCGATAAAATGCAGCCCAAGTATGTATTCCGGAGGAACTTTAATGTCCACATTCCGACAAGGGATGAATGGAAGGATGGGTTGCACCTATCGGAGGAAGACAACGCGATATGGTACACGGATGGTTCAAAGGTGAGCTCCGGTACGGGGGCTGGTATTCATGCCAAAGACTACAACAGTAGCATAAGTATGGGCAACTACGCAACGGTCTTCCAGGCGGAGTTGTATGCGATAATTGCCTGCGCGCAGGAGAATATTGATAGGACTCTACAGGAGAGAACTATCTATATCCTAAGCGACAGCCAAGCGGCACTCAAGGCGCTGACGGCGCCTAAAGTAGACTCGAAGCTAGTCTACAATGGAATCCAATCCTTAAACAGACTTGGTAGACACAACAAAGTGAAACTGATGTGGATTCCAGGACACGAAGGCTATCCCGGAAATGAGGCCGCGGACGAGCTGGCAAGGGAAGAGTCCAAGGGCGCATACGTCGGACTTGAACCATTTGTGGCACCCTCACCGGGCACTATAAAAGCAGCCCTGAACAACAACGCCCTAGAAAACCACCAAAAAGAGTGGAAAACTACGGTAGGCTTAGGGCATGAAAAGCTCTTCATAGGAAGAGTTGACCAGAGCTGGACCAAGAAACTTTGGAAACTCAGCAGAAGACAACTTCGATACATTATCGGAGTGTTTACCGGGCACTTCGGGGTTAAATATCTCCTAGCAAAGATGGGCCTTTATGACAACACAGATTGTAGAATGTGCAGCGAAGAGGCTGAGACAATGAAACACCTATTGTGTGAATGTGATGTCCTCGCTGGAGTAAGAATGAAAATCCTCGGCTGTGGATACCCAGAACCGAACGATTTCAAGGCACTGCCATTGCACTCCACTATCCGCTTTTTGGAAGGGGTGGAGGCTGCATTGGATTAAGTGCGAAAAGAGGGGTAATTACACAAAAGATCCCACAGGGTCGAATTGTATCCGTAAGGACCCCACCATAAAGATAAGATAACGTAATGTATGTCCCTAAGTTATCAGCTAATTTGATGAGTGTGAGTACTATTGCAAGAAAGGGGTATGTAATAGTATTTGGTCACAACAGGTGTGAAATATATAGTGGTGATGATTGTAAGATAAGTGGTACGGTTCTTGTCAAAGGTATAGAAGATAGAGGAGTATACAAACTAAATGAGTTTTGTTTACAGAATACGGCTCTAAATACTACGTCGGAACGCAGTGATACACTGGAATTAGGGCACCGCCGTATGGGACACTTAAGTATTCGGAATCTTCTTCTACTGAAAAACAAGATGGCGACTGGGGTAAGTTTTTCTAACAGTAATTCTAACCTGGAATGTGTATCCTGCCTGAAGGGAAAACAAACCAAGCAACCGATGAAGAAAAATCATGTAACACGAGCAACGGAAGTACTGAGTCTAGTACACTCTGATGTGTGTGGTCCCATTAACGTAAAATCGTTTGATAAATGTCTGTACTTTCTAACATTTATTGATGACTATACGCGTAAAACTTTTGTTTATTTCTTAAAACACAAAAATGAAGTTTTTAAGTATTTGGTTGAATTCAAAGCATTAGTTGAAACGCAAACCGGTCATAAATTGAAGGCGTTAAGAACAGATAACGGGAAAGAGTATGTTAACAAGCAGACGGGCGATTTTCTAAAACGAAATGGCATCAAGCACCAGCTCACGGTTGAATACACCCCAGAACAAAACGGAGTCGCAGAGAGAGCGAATCGTACGATCTGCGAAAAGAGCAGATCGATGTTACAAGAATCAAGCCTGGACAAATGTTTTTGGGCCGAAGCCGTACATCACGCGGTGTTCCTCAAGAATAGATCACCAACGATTGCAGTCAAAGACAAAACGCCAGAAGAGGCATGGACGTCGAAGAAATGTAATTTGGACAAAATAAAAGTGTTTGGATGCAGAGCTTTTATGCATATTCCTGACCAGAAACGGACAAAGTTTGATCCCAAAAGTGTGGAACTCGTCTACACAGGTTTTGCGGATGATGCAAAGGTATACAGACTGGTAGATCCAAAGACTGGTAGTGCATACAAACCAAAGAATGTGGTATTTTTTGAAAACCAGATGTATTAATCCCATAGTCAAGAAACAATAACCAAAGAAGCCCCCAGTTATCCAAATTTTACAAAATGAGGAAGGTCGAACAGAAGTTGATGCATGAGCTGAGCAATCAGAAGTCGCGATTTCAAATTTCATCATGTTTCTCCCTTCGATATACTTAAGTTTTTTAAAATGATAAAATTAAAAAAACGGAAGACTTATGGGGCGTGTCAGTTAAGGTACTTGAAACCATTCTGGAGGTCGTTGCTCCCACCCTAGCTCGTATTTTCAATAGTTGTATCGACAGTGGCATTTTCCCAGTTTTAATGAAATTTAGTAAGGTGGTTCCTATTTTTAAATCAGGTCATAGAAATAATCCTTCTGATTATCGTCCAGTATCTATCCTTGCTGCGTTCAGCAAAATATTTGAAAAAATAATGCTAACACAATTGACTTCTCACTTTAATACTAATAAAATTTTACACGATCAACAATTCGGCTTTATGAAAAGTAGGTCTGCAACTGACGCGGGCGCAAGTTTGATCAAAATTATTTTACAGGCTTGGGAAGAGTCGCAAGACGCCATTGGAGTCTTCTGCGACCTTTCTAAACCTTTTGATTGTGTAGATCATGGCACTTTAATTTGTAAACTTGGTTTTTATGGCATTAGAGGAAATGCATTAGATCTCATTAAGTCATATTTAACACAGAGAAATCAAAAGGTAGCGATAAATGGAGCCGTTTCGTCAGAGATAGAGATAGATAATTATGGGCGTACCTCAAGGTTCTATTTTGGGCCCATTCCTGTTCCTTGTTTATGTAAATGATCTGCCGTATATGGTAAGCAGAAGGTCAGGCATTGTAATGTTCGCTGATGACACTTCTCTACTATTCAAGGTAAATAGGAAAAATACTGAACTCATTGAACCAAACAATACCCTCTCCATGATGTCTGACTGGTTTGCTGCCAATAACTTAATGTTAAATCCAAATAAAACTAAATGTATAAAATTCTCATCAGCAAATTCATTAAATATAAACTTAGCCTCGAATATTAAACTTAATGGTGAAACCATAGACTTTGTAAAAACAACTGTTTTTCTAGGTATTACATTAGACTCTAAATTGCAGTGGGGTTCCCACATAACTGCGTTAGCAAAGTAGGTTGAGCTCCGCTGCTTTTGCAGTCAGGAGAATAAGGCAGCTTACCAATGTAGCGATGGCACGGTTGGTCTACTTCGCTTACTTTAACAGTATAATTACGTACGGTCTTTTTTTGTGGGGATCGGCTGCGAATATCGGTACAGTGTTTATTTTGCAAAAAAGGGCTATTAGAGCTATTTATAACTTGGGGTCGCGTGTATCATTGAGGGAATTCTTCAAGAAAATAGATATTCTAACACTGCCGTCGCTATATGTATTTGAAATAATCATCTTTGTTAGGAAGAATCTACATAATTTCCCAACGAACATTGATAAGCCAAAAGCAACCAGGAGCACAGGAAAGCTCAAAACCACATTTTATAGACTGGCCAAAACTTCAAAATCATTCTTGGGAAATTGTGTAAAATTCTTCAATAAAATTCCAAAAAGTATTACTGAACTTACTGACTCTAAATTTAAATCTGTCGTAAAACAAAAACTAATTTCCCGAGCATATTATAAAGTAAACGATTATATCATGGATAGGGATGTTTGGCAGTGAGTCGTCCGTCCTGCATGAGTAATCTACGCATAAATTTACCTACGCTTAAAAAAGGACCTACTGTGCAAAAATACTGTGATATTGTAAACTATTTATAATTATAATGTAATGATGTAAACCTTTTTCTTGAAAAAAATATACCTTGCCGAGTTTCTTACGCCGGTTCTTCTCGGGGCAAAGGTTTTATTTTTCGAACCGGTGGTAATGCTTTTTGACATTCATAGGTGCATTATATTATGCCTAAATTGAAGAATAAAGAACTTTGACTTTGACTTTGATTTTCTACCCGATATTAAGGAAAGTCAACCTTTCTGTATAGAAACAGAACACAAGGTAGAAGAACCCAAAGATAACATAGAAGAATCGGCAGTGGATCCTATCATGGAAGGAGTTCAATTTCCTAGAGTGGAGATTGAAGTGGTTGGTCATGAATCTGACGATTTCATGTCGGCGGATGATGAATATATAGAAGAAACTGAACAAGCGAGAAGGTATCCCCTAAGATTCAGAAAACCCAAGCAGTTTCCGGACTATATACCATATCAGACAACTGAGCATGACAAGGATCCAACGACCGTTCAAGAAGCTCTGTCAGGTAAAAATGCTGACGAATGGAGAGCTGCGATTTAGGAGAAGTTAGACGCTCTCAAAAAAAACATACACATGGACTCTTGTGAAGCCTCCCAAAAAATGTAACGTCGTTGATTTAAAATGGATATTTAAAATCAAAGAACTTGACACATTTCTGAAATAGCGATAATGACAGACAATGAAGTACCTATACTCAATCTTCATAAACAATTAAAGATGATAATTAGAACCTTCTTTCATCGTATCTTAGTTTCCCTAAATTGATAAATAGGTTTTAGCTAGTTAATTGAAATTGAATTTGATTTAATTGAATAAATTGAAATTGTACTGCTGAGTAGGCATATTTCATTCATTTTCATGCTTCAAAACGTGCATGTGAAACGTTTATCAAATAATAGACGAAACGAATATGTGTATGCCGAGGAGAATCCTTTCGCTTATCGATTCTCGGGTCACCAGTATCGTTGGTCTATTAACGTCTGGGCGGCGATTCACGGAGAAACTATCATAGGACCTGTGTTTCTGCCTGAAACTCTAAATAGAGACGGATACATGTCTCTTTTGAACACCGAGTTAGACAGTTATCTGGACGAATTACCACTGGCTGAAAGACAAGTCACTAGGTTCCAACAAGATGGTGCACCAGCTCATTCTGTACACGAAGTACGAATGAAATTGAACAATGAGTTTGGGGATCGCTGGATAGGCAGGTTTGGGCCGCACCGTTGGCCGCCAAGAAGCCCGGATCTCACGTGTCTTGATTTCTTTCTGTGGGGCTCTGTACAAGATAGTGTGTACAAAACGGAATGTGACACTGCGGACGAGATGCGACGACGAATAACTGATGCCTTTAACGATCTGCGGAGAAAAAATGATGAAGAGCATATTTTGTCAAGGGTGCACCGACATACTCGGGCACGGGTTGCAGCGTGTATAATAAGCCGCGGAGGGACATTTGAACACCGAATGTGAGGGTAATTGAAGATTTTTGTAGACGTAGTGTTAGATTTTTATAACAACATGATAATGTGTAAACTAATGGTTAATAAATTTTGTAAATAATAAAAATCATTTTCATTTCGTTTTGTTTATGGATTATTTGACGTCTAGGAATCATAAGTTATCACCTTCTCACTATGGCAACGTCAATGTTCGGAAATAAGCGTAGTTTCCGAGTTTTCATATTCAAGTCGTAATGGGTAGGTGTAACAGGGTTGTCACCGCAATGAAAAATTAGTCAATTTGGTTTTTGTTTTAATTAGTTAATTCATCATTATTACCATCACTAATCGACTGTGTACCTCTTAATTAATGCTATAGTTCCGGGAAGGTCCCCCGTCCCCTTCCACCCTGTATATCATGGCTTCAAAGAATTTAAAGCGCAAATAATTTATGGAACTACTTCAGCAAAAAAGATTATTTATTTAAAAAATAAGAGATTCATAAAAAAATATGGATAACGTTTGTGGAGCAACAGTAATATCGAAAAGCAGCGTATTATATTTTTTTTCAGAAAAACGACAAGTAGTCTAATCAATCACCTAAAGACAGAAATATCGTTAAAAAATGATGATTTTGATTACTGTGTGATTCAACGAATGACATATAATTTTCTTGACGGAATAAAAGAGCTTCCTACATTGCGATCACTTTACTTAAAACTAATAGATGATATACAGGGTTATTGGTAAGTCGACCCATTCCCGTTAGGAGGTGATAGGGGTGACTATTTGCGATAATTTTGACCCCCATATGCATTATGCCAAAGTGAACCATTTTTGAGTAATCGCGATTTTTAGTTTTTTTTAAATTAGTCGGAAATTCAACTTGAAAAATTTATTACAAAAAAAGTATCAATTTAAATCTTTTTTTTTCTTCTGATTTACAAAAACGATTAAACACTGGTTATTTCTCAATATTAAAACAATAATTATCGGTCCAAATTTAAAAAAGCGAGACGGAAAACGAATTTTTTTCAATATTTTTTGCGATCGCTTTCCACTAAAATGCCTTAAAAACAAAAAAAAACGTTATGAAACTTGGCTTGCAGATTATTTTAAAAACTTAACTATTTTCTTAGCTCTCCAAAAATGCATAACAAGTAGGAAATTATTTGAAAAAAAAACTGAAAAAACCATGATCATAAAGGAAGCGGGCGGAAACTAAAGTCACAAATGCCACTTCAAAAATAAAAAATAAAAATCATACCGAATTTAAATCAACTTTTTTTATTTGCTTTTGTATAATATGAATTTGTTGTTCTTATGCAATATTAAAAAAAATATTATCTGTACACGTTTGAGAATGCGAGGCCGAAAACTAAAAAATACATGTTTTTTTATCAAACTCCAACATAAATTACACGAAAACAGAAAAATTTACCAATACATTTGGCGTGCAGATTACACATAAAACATTGACGTTTTTCCAGCTTTCTAACGAGCTATTAAAACTAACTGTTATACTAGTAAACACAAATAACAACATTAACTTTTGGAAAAAGTAAGCGATTTTTAGTTTTTTTTTAAATTAGTCAGACTAATTTCAGTCAGCCAAATGTATTGGTAAATTTTTCTGATTTCGTGTAATTGTATTGTATTGTAAAATAAAAAAACATGTATTTTTTAGTTTTCGGCCTCGCATTCTCAAACGTTTACAGATAATATTTTTTTTAATATTGCATAAGAACTGTTTGGTTTGAACAATTTGGACCGATAATTATTGTTTTAATATTGAGAAATAACCAGTGTTTAATTGTTTTTGTAAATCAGAAGAAAAAAAAAGATTTAAATTGATACTTTTTTTGTAATAAATTTTTCAAGTTGAATTTCCGACTAATTTAAAAAAAAACTAAAAATCGCGATTACTCAAAAATGGTTCACTTTTGCATAATGCATATGGGGGTCAAAATTATCGCAAATAGTCACCCCTATCACCTCCTAACGGGAATAGGTCGACTTACCAATAACCCTGTAGGATTAAAAGTCTCAATTTCGTGACTGATGAGATGAGATATGGGAAGATTTAGGAAAGCCGATAATAACAGCAACATTTTAAATTAAGTCATCCAGCAACTCAGCTTATGTCTGTGTAGGGAATAAAAAAAGGATTTCTATAAAAAAACAGCGTACTTCGTCTGTCTTGGAAAGAATTTCAGTAATTGCGTGATATAAAATATTGTGTTATAAATTATAATCTTATAAAACCAATATGTACAAGAAAATGATGTTACTTATTTTTTATTGATTCTTAAAATCAAACTATCCTTATATCTCGACGTCATACTTACCTTACGGTAAACGGTAACTATTGATTAATAAAGAATCATTATTTCTTTATAATAGGTAAGGCATGTGGCTAAACGAAATCGCTGCAATGTATTTTGCATTCTTCTCGTCTCGGGGTTTAACCGATAATAGCCGAAAAAAGTCGGATCGTTAACTGATTTTAATCGTACTGTAGTTATCTAGATAAATTTATCAGGGAAGGTTTTGTATTATATGTAATATATAGGTTTTGTATGATAATGGGCATGGGTTATAATGGGCGCTAAAGGAAACTCCCATCAACCGTAGCGCAGCGAGGGCGGGTAGCTACAATATTTATGATTTATTATTGTGCCTGAGACAGATAGAGATTCTACATTTTACGCAAAAGTTGTTTCTACAGATTAAGCGGTCAACTAACTTTAAAAAATGGCTACCTGTAGTAAATTAGTTTCAAATTACAATATTTATAGTTTTACGCATTTTTTTAAACGAGTTCGAATTCTATATGCGATACGGACCGTTAAAAGAGTTTGACAATAACCTCGTTCTTCGACCGAATCGATTCCATTTTGTAAGATCGGATCGAAATCGGCAGTAACGCGTGGAGCTAACTCCATTTGCTTTCTCCAAGTCCACAATTCTTGCTGAACTTGTACTAGTCTTATTCCGCGGTACATGTCTTTTCACTCGAATTACCTACCCATATGATAATTTTTCCTCTCAACGCTCTCTGTCTCAATATGAAAGTGAATAAAACCTAAGAAATAACCTAAAACACCTATCTTGACTTTACCATACGATGTTTACAATTGTAGCGTTATATTAGACGATTTATGATACCCTTTAATTTATCGATTACATTTCCTTTATACACCGAGTCGATAATCGAAAGAAATGTATGCGATTTTCACTAGCTAATCATTAAAACTGTCAAATGACATCGTTCACAGGCACAATAATCACTGAAAAATATTATAGTGGAATAATTGTAGAATATCTACATTATCATTTTGAACTTAAAAACGAGGTAATCTTTTATGTGGCCTAAAACTGTTGGGTAAATTATCTCGATAGTGGGAAATTGCCCACCAATCTTGACAAATCTTGCTCTATGGTTCTTAGGAACGATGTCTGGTATGCCAAGTTGGGTCGAATATATTTGTAATGTGCGATGTAGTCTGGGTTTCTTATAAACAGAGATCGGACAAATGGGCTTCATTACTCGCAATAATGTGTACAGTCAGCGTCAGAGAAAGAGAATTTAAAGATTATCGCACAACGGCGAACGTCAAGTGACGTTCGCCGTGAGTGGCTAGCTTTCCCCGCACCAGACCCACCCCATCTCTACCTCTGCCCGAGCATCCACCGATAACATTCAAATATCATAATTCAAAATATAATTATTTTGTTATTTGGCTTCTGGTCGAACCGAATACCAAGAACTTACAAAACGTCACATGTGCGGTTGAGGATTCGAACCCGCTTCACCAGCCACTGCTAGCCGATTAATTACGATGCGATGCCTTATACCACTAGGCTAACGACTCCGTTGACAGTCATGGCAAGAATTGGATTACTCCTTAAATCGAACAATGTTTATAACGACCTTATCTTCTAAACGTTACGGTTTAAATTGCAACTTCCACCATGTTCCACTCCTCAATCTATTATTAGATTGATATATATATATATATATATACAGGGTTATTGGTAAGTCGACCTATTCCCGTTAGGAGGTGATAGGGGTGACTATTTGCGATAATTTTGACCCCCATATGCATTATGCAAAAGTGAACCATTTTTGAGTTATCGCGATTATTAGTTTTTTTTTAAAGTAGTCGGAAATTCAACTTGAAAAATTTATTACAAAAAAAGTATCAATTTAAATCTTTTTTTTTCTTCTGATTTATAAAACCGATTAAACACTGGTTATTTCTCAATATTAAAACAATAATTATCGGTCCAAATTTGAAAAAGCGAGACGGAAAACGATTTTTTTTCAATATTTTTTGCGATCGCTTTCCACTAAAATGCCTTAAAAACAAAAAAAAACGTTATGAAACTTGGCTTGCAGATTATTTTAAAAACTTAACTATTTTCTTTGCTATCCAAAAACGCATAACAAGTAGAAAATTATTTAAAAAAAACCTGAAAAAATAATCATCACAAAGAAAGCGGGCGGAAACAAAAGTCACAAATGCAACTTCAAAAATTAAAGTTAAAAAACATACCAAATTTAAATAATACATTTTTTATTTGCTTTTGTACAAGATGAATTTGATGTTCCTATGCAAAATTAAAAAATAAAATCTGTACACGTTTGAGAATGCGAGGCCGAAAACAAAAAAATACATGTTTTTTTATCAAACTCCAACATAAATTACACGAAAACAGAAGTATTTACCAATACATTTGGCGTGCAGATTACACATAAAACATTGACGTTTTTCCAGCTTTCTAACGAGCTATTAAAACTAAAATGAGTTTTGTTAAAGATTGGAAAAAGTTGATCACAAAGGAAGCAACAAGGAAGTCACGTCCGAACATAACTTAAAATTAACTAACTAAATCAATGAAAACTAACTGTTATACTCGTAAACACAAATAACAACATTAAATTATGTGAGAATAAGAAATGGAGGTAGCCATTTTGAAAATGAACTATAAAAATCCTGATGATTTCAATTTTAATTGTTTATTAGTTTTAATTTTGTAACTTTTTACATAAGTTAATGTTGTTATTTGTGTTTACGAGTATAACAGTTAGTTTTGATAGATTTAGTTAGTTGATTTTAAGTTATGTTCGGACGTGACTTCCTTGTTGCTTCCTTTGTGATAATTTTTTTCCAGAAATCTTTAACAAAACTCATTTTAGTTTTAATAGCTCGTTAGAAAGCTGGAAAAACGTCAATGTTTTATGTGTAATCTGCACGCCAAATCTATTGGTAAAATTTTCTGTTTTCGTGTAATTTATGTTGGAGTTTGATAAAAAAACATGTATTTTTTAGTTTTCGGCCTCGCATTCTCAAAGGTGTACAGATTTTTTTTTTAATTTTGCATAGGAACAACATATTCATCTTATACAAAAGCAAATAAAAAATGTATGATTTAAATTTGGTATGTTTTTTAATTTTAATTTTTGAAGTTGCATTTGTGACTTTTGGTTTCGCCCGCTTCCTTTGTGATGATTATTTTTTCAGGTTTTTTTTAAATAATTTTCTACTTGTTATGCGTTTTTGGATAGCTAAGAAAATAGTTAAGTTTTTAAAATAATCTGCAAGCCAAGTTTCATAACGTTTTTTTTTTGTTTTTAAGGCATTTTAGTGGAAAGCGATCGCAAAAAATATTGAAAAAAATTCGTTTTCCGTCTCGCTTTTTCAAATTTGGCCCGATAATTATTGTTTTAATATTGAGAAATAACCAGTGTTTAATCGGTTTTGTAAATCAGAAGAAAAAAAAAGATTTAAATTGATACTTTTTTTGTAATAAATTTGTCAAGTTGAATTTCGGACTAATTAAAAAAAAAACTAATAATCGCTATAACTCAAAAATGGTTCATTTTTGCATAATGCATATGAGGGTCAAAATTATCGCAAATAGTCACCCCTATCACCTTCTGACGGGAATAGGTCGACTTACCAATAACCCTGTATATATATAGTCCTCCTCATCGATTTCGATGACGGCGACCCAGACTATTTTTTTTAAATTTAAAGTAAATAATTAAATACTTAAATATACAATTTATTTCCTAGCGGGAGCTCTAATGTGGCTCGCTAGACCAAACTTAGTTTTAAATATCCTGTCGCATGTTATACAGTAGAGCTGACCCTGCAAGTTGTAAGTGTAGGTATAGGAGGGCTTGGGTCTATCTTTTTGAATTTGGCGTTTTAGGTCAAGCGTTTTCAGCCGGTTTTCCTCAAAAGTTCTGATAGATTTAAAGGTACGCCACGAAAACCTCTTTAAAGCGAGCTCCTCCCAACCGGACGGGTCAATAGCGCAGGCGTTTAGGTGTCTTTTAAGCACGTCTTTGTAGCGCAGATGCTTTAGTTTACCCTCTGCCATCTCAGAATAGAAGACAACTTTGGGTAACCGGTAGTCATCCATACGGAAGACGTGCCCCATTAGGTTGAAATTAGTATATAGATAGATATGCTTTCATCTTTGTTACTGATTGTTGCATCTATCGTCATTTTATTTCATAAAGGTATCGAAGATTGCTGTATCATACAGCGACTTAAAGTTGAAATAAGAATAAGTAGTTTACTTACTTGAAATTGTTCGCCGCATTTATTGTTTTGTGATTGAGGGTAACTTTATAATGACTTCACAAATTATTACGATTTGTGCCGATCCGTTGTGTTAATCTCTCTGCTTGATAATATTATCCGATTTAATAATCCTTAATTTTTTTATTTTAACTACTTTTTTGAAGGCTAAGATTGTTGTTCTGTGGGAACAGGAGCAATCTATAAAGAAAATAGCACGAAATATAGGAATAACGGTAGAAATAATAAAACAGCTAATTTATTTTATTAATTATTTTACCTATATGAAGACCTACTGAGATTATACCTATATGATTATTTAAGCAAGTTTTTCTTATAATTTTCGTTTTTTTTTAATCTGCAGAGAAATACAGTTCAGTTCGTAGGTGGATACAAAGGTATCAAGCGACAGGTAAAGTGAACTGTGCCCGCCAAGGCCCTCGCCCGGTTGCTTACACCGAGGAATCGGAGCGACACCGTAACATAGTGCAAGTTCACTCAGAGGCACCCTTCAAAACAACACGCTCAACTGCTGAGACTTATGGAGTGTCGCTTAGCACAGTTTGGCGACACCTGCATGCTGCGGGAATTCATAATTATAAACCAGCCAGAAAAATTAAACTTACTGAGAAACATCGCATCGACAGAGTAAACTTTGCCACTCGGTATTTAAATTTCGAGTGGGCAAACGAAATTGTCATATTTACTGACGAAAAATGTTATAAATCAGATAAAGATGGGCAAAAAAAATTATGGAGAAGAACTGGGGAGAGGTTTAACCCTAAAAACGTTTTAGACCTCAGGACAAGCGGGCGATTAACATTAGGTAAATAACATTTTAATAATATTGTGTTTAAGACTATATATATATTCTATTCTATTAACTTTTACGAATATTACATGTTACAGTAGATTATATAAGATGACTGTTTTCAGGCTACTGGGGATGGATGTCTTCCATGGGCCCAGGCAAGCTGGTGGAAATAGGCGGTTGCATGAACAGCGAGCGATACCTGGAGGTGTTGAAGGACGTGATGCTACCGTCAGTGCGTATTGCGTATCCTGTAGGCCAAATTTACCTGGTGCAGGATAACTGTTCTGTGCATCGCTCCCGCCTTGTTCAGGAATGGCTCTCTTCGCAAGAAGAGATAACGGTTTTGGACTGGCCGTCAAAAAATCCGGACCTAAATCCGATAGAGAACTTGTGGGGTCAGATGGTTTTAAACTGGGATTCCATTGATATAAAAACGAAAAAAAATCTGGACCAAGATGTCCAAAGAACGTGGGAATTGATGCGAAGTAGTGATGCGTGTAACAAAATGGTTTTAAGTGTGCCAAATCGGCTTCAGGAAGTAACAGAAAGTAACGGCTATCCTCTCCGATATTAATATTCTTACGAGTAGCATTTATTTGCATTATATTGGGTATTTGTAGTATTGTGACCACTTTGGTTTATTTTTTAATTTTTAACTAATGATAACTATATTGTTAGTTGAAAATCTATAAAAATACAAAAGTGGGCACGAGTTATGGTTCCTTATACTATAGTTCATTTAAAATAAACAAAGTTTGGTATTATTAATTCATAATTCTCCTTCTTTATCCATGTGTAGGTGAACACCATCTGAACCCAAGCGTTACCTATAAGTACCTCTATTTGTGTTTAAATAATTATAACAAATTGTGATAAGTGATGACATTAGAAATATGTAAATTGATATACTATATTTATAGATTAGCATGTTGGTGCTTTCTTAGTGATTCACACGCACAATTCAAGTTCGCAGTTTTAATAAACTACATATATGTTTATTGTAAGTAAGTTATTATTTTCCTAGGAATATCTACTACAAGCACACCGTTCTCTAACACTTTTATCTATGTTGTGAAATCTTATTAAAAAGTTAATGATCAAATAACGGTTACGCAAAACATAATATAAGGCATACATAGAAACTGTATAGTTGTAATTATATTTTAAGCCCTACAAATGTAATATTATAATTAGGACCTCTCAATGTATTTTTCTCGTTATAATTATTAATCTGTAAATCCGTAGTTAAGCTATTTGAAAATAAAAAAAGATTATGTTTGCATAATTATTATTATGTTATAATTTATAATTTAACATAGGTACGTTACGCAAATAAAGCATATACTTAAATAAATAAATGTATATTTTTTCACAATATGCCTATCTTTACTTACATACTTACCTAAAAATATTAAATTAAAATAGTTAACATAAGAAAGCATTATTAAAAATATAAAAATGCAAAAAGCAGACGTATCCCCTTGATGGATTTGAACCAGCAACCCTCGTTACATTAGTCCGACAGAGAAGCCACTCGACCAAGTTACCTTCGACGTAAGTCGTCAAAAATTTAAACAGTTTGATTTGTTTACCAGGGGGTATCCTTTTCTCTGCAGCCGGCTGTACATGACTCCAAAGAATTTAATTAACCAAATTAAATTACATTAATTGATTCCTAACTCTAAAATAATTTGGATCCTTTTCAAGGCAGTAATAAATAAATATTACAAAAACTTGTTGTTGTGTAGATTTATTACAGCAATCAACAGTATTTTTCATAGTTTTTCCGTGGTTAGTTTATTCATTTTCACGGCTAGAATAAACGCATGAGGCGAAAAGCTCCTTTTGAAATCCACGGACGTTAATGGAGCAATCTTAAGAAGATCAATATAAAAATAATGGCCACTCCTCACGTCTTTGAATTATTTATTTATTACCGTCCTGCAAACGATCGAGATACAGTCACGAGATTAAATTTGGGACCCACCTTAGGTCCAAAGTCAATCTGACATTCTACAGCAATAAGGTCGAGTTTCCTAGAAGTTACAAATGTCTTGACATCTCTAATGACGTTGACGACTTCATGCATATTTTTCTTAAAATGGGTCCCAAATTAACGCTCGTGACCGTACAATTATTCAGGAAAGAAATCACTTTTAAAATCTTTGGAGTCCTGTCCACATTATTGCGAGTAATGACGCCCATTTGTCCGATCTCTGCTTATAACACCTTGGTGAGACAATAAATAGATAATACCTACTACTATAGATAGTACCTACAGTGTAATTGCACATAGAACAACCTTTGGGTTTGTGCTTCTTTCTCACTCGTTCTCATAGGGACGCTTAATACCTATGCTAGCCGAACTGACTTCACCCCCACCCGAAACACTTATCAATTAAGGACTCTTGCACTGCACATTATTATCGTCAAGCACAAATTAGATTTCATAGTAAGTATAAATTAAGTTAAGCTTGAATTTCATAAATATATATTTTTTATAACTGTTTATAGTTCCTATCACACATACATCACGTGCTGGTTCATTAGAAATACGGGAACTGCTCCGGTATAAAGCAAGATCACGTCCTTTGCGCATGTCGTCTGGAAAATGCAGTGGATATATTTTAATTTATTACAATAAATAGGATTCAATTATTTTATAATTATAAATACATGGCATCAGATCTACAACTCTTTATTACATACATTAACAATTCCTTGCGTGCAACGTCCGTTCGTTCCACTCAACAACACCAAAACGACACCTGCCACCACTGGCGGTGCCGCTTGGCATCATTATTCCGTTTAACACAACCGAGTAGAGAGTATAGATCGGTCACCCTAACTGAATAATTCCGCGTATGTAACTTTCCATTCGTATTTTTCCCCCATTTTATTTTTTCTGCCATAACATTTCTTCCCTATTTTTTTTTTGTCAATTGCTCATTTTCCATTTTGGATTTTCCTACTTGCATGTTTTTTCCATACAAAATCGCTTTCGCTGAGTCGACGGAGCTTCGCTGTCGCGGAGCTCCTGTTTCTGGGTGCTATGGTCCTCTGGGCCTTCTGCAAAACTAAAATAACCTACACCTATCTACCTATTTTGATCTATTTCGACTTAATTACAATGGGAAATTATGCGAGTGGAGATAATCATAAATAGAAAATAAACGATTGTTAAAAAATTAAAATGGTAAACAATGCGATCGGAGAAGTATTAAAATCGCGAAAAATGCGATTGGAAAGTTTGCTACGTGGAATTAATCAGTTTGAGGAACCGATATAACTATCCACCGTGATGCTAGCGAATTATCATCTTAATATCAGCAACCGCTTTATAAGCGGTAACTGATGGTGATGCTTACACAAGTTAAAGTAATTAGCAGAACCTTCACTTTTAATTTATAGTAGAGGAATTAATAAATTTAATTTGTAACCGTTCAATCCTATCTGTGTAAATTTGATATTGGGGATTCCAGATCTGAAATGCATATTCCAACCTGCTCCTCTTGTAAGCGCAATATCAATCTTTCAAGGTTTTAGGACGCGAAAAACAAGCTGAACCACGCATTATAAAACCAAGGGACTTGGCAGCTTTAGATACGATTTCATTAATATGATCATTAAAAATAAGTTTTTAATCTTGAATGACCCCAAATCGCGCATGCTTGAAACTTTTTGAAGAATGCTACCTTTCAACGTATAAGTGTTAGAAATGAGATTCAATTTACGTGAAAAAGTTAATGTATTAAAACACTTAGAAGGATTAAGGTCCAACTTATTAAATTTACAGTAATCATACAGGCGGCCAAGATCGGATTATAAGCAGTAGCATCATCTGGTGACGTAATTTCTGCAAAGATCTTCATATCGACTGCAAAACAAAGTAGCCTAGCAAACTGGAAGCAGCGTTTAATGTCACTTACAAAAATATTGAACAGGAGCGGTCCTTACAACGACCCAAGGGGAACTCCACTAGGAATGGTCACCCAGATTGACATATTATTGTTAATGACAACTGACTTACATCGATTTACTATGTAGGAGGGATTTACCACCTCAAGAGGTCACCTCTGATACCGACTAAACAAAGCTTTCTTAATATATGTAGTTACTGAAAAGTATACACAGCATTACTGAATTACACTAATACACTGTGAAACTAATATAAAATAAAACTCGACTTTTACCTTATAGAGGAAGACTAGAAGGCCTGTCATCCATCTTCTCGCTAAACTTTAAGTACTCCCAACAAACAGCCATTCATCGCCACGCAAAAACATCCCATTCCGGTCCTGACACCAAGAGCGCATTTAGCAGTGTTAGGGCAAAAAGACAAGGGGAGTTTCAGTGTGACGGAGTATAAGAAAGGGTAATACCCAAACGTTTTACGATAGAGCATTCTAAGAAAGATTTTTTGGACCTTCTCTAAGAATAAGCTGTAGATAGACTCATGCGGGTTCCAAACAATCGCAGATGCTTCCAGTTTGCTTCACACCAAGGCGTTATACAGCACTTTTATAGCCCCAGGATCATGGAATGATCTGACACTACGAGTAACAAAGCCTAGTCTACGAAAACAGTTGACAGCTGGGGTCTTAATATGATCATGGAATGTTAGACGAGTTTCAAACACCACACCCAGATCCCTTACCAAGCATTAGACCCTATTAATAGGCTCGGTCCCTAGCACGTATTGATAATGTAAGGGAACACTAGCCCGACTGAAGGTGCACTCGCTACACTTAGATGTGTTGAAATGGAGCTTGTTGTTCACACTCCACCGGAACACAGATCCTCTTGGAGCCACCCGCAATCTGGAACTCGTTAAAAGAATAATAAAAGAAATTTATTTAGTAAGTAGGCCGCTCGGGCACTTTTACACGTCAAGATACTACCAGCGCTTCCCAAGAGGAGATCACTGCTGAGAAGAAACGCCGCAAGAAACTCAGCAGTCAGTCATTTTTTAAACTTATTTCATATTGCATATTACAATGGTATGTACAACTTAATCTAGCATTATATAAAGCTACAAGTATTAAATTAAATATAATATCAAATAACAGTAGTTCAGCAAGAAAACATGCCAAAAATCTTACGGGAGAGAAAGATAGAAGAATAAAATAAAATAACTACAACTACCTACTTATATATGTGTATATGAGATGGTGCAAGATGACCACATAAAAGTTTCGATATGTTTTCCTGCATCAACGGTGTCCCCCAGACAAGAAAAAGCAGGATAAAGCCTTTGCATTTGAACAAATTACTATTCACTAAGTTTCGGGTGTAGGCCATGCATTTTTGTCTGTTAGATAGTTCTCGACCCTATAATACGCTTTAGACATTAACGACCTTTTCAAATATTTTTTAAGTGCTGGAAAGGGTAACTTTAAAACTACTTCAGGTAATTTATTATAGAAATGAATGCATTGACCAACAAATGATTTATATACTTTACGGACACGGAATTTTCGAATAAATAAAAATAATGTATATCTGAGTTTTTGGTGAACGAATCTAAATTCTTAATAACATAAATAATATTCTCGTAAATAAATTGAGACGCTACAGTTAAGATATTAATTTCTTTAAAAAGTTCTCTTAATGAGTCACGGGAATTTAAATTATAAATAAAACGAATGGCCCTTTTTTGTAACACAAATATAGTTTGTATGTCAGCTGCCTTACCCCAAACCAGAATACCATAAGACATAACACTATGAAAATAACTATAATAAACTAAGCGAGCTGTCTCAACATTAGTTAGTTGTCTAATTTTCCTAACGGCGTAAGCTGCCGAACTTAGTTTACCTGCCAGTGCAGCTATGTGGGGACTCCATTGCAAATTTTTATCTATTGTTATGCCTAGGAAAACCGCCCTATCTACCATTAGCAAACACTCGTTATTTAGAAAAATACTAGAATCTACCGGTTTAACATTAAGCAAAGCGAACCTAACACATTTAGTTTTCTTGGTATTTAGTAGCAAGTTGTTACTAATAAACCAATTATGTACTTTAACTAGAGTGGCGTTTATCCTACTGTAGTCTACGGTTTTTCTATCTACCTTGAAAATTAGTGAAGTATCATCAGCAAAAAGTACAATATCGCAAAGTTCATCTACTATTGGTGGTAAGTCATTTATGTAAACCAAAAATAAAAAAGGACCTAAAATAGAGCCTTGAGGCACACCTGTTTTCACTGTAGCTCCAACAGATTGCGTTTTGTTTACAACAACTGTTTGAGTTCTATCACTTAGATAAGAAGACATAAGGCTTAAAGCTTTATTGGACAATCCATAATGTTCTAATTTTAAAATAAGGGTCATATGTTCCACGCAATCAAAAGCTTTAGAAAGATCACAAAATATTCCTTTTGCGTCGCAAGATGTTTCCCAACTGTTATATATATATTTAATGAGTACCGATGCCGCATCAATTGTTGATCGACCTCTTGTAAAGCCAAACTGGTTATTGCTAAGTAGTTTATTTCTGTAAAAGTGACCTAACATATCCTTCAGCATTAGTTTCTCAAAGACTTTACTTAAAACTGGTAGTATGGAAATGGGACGGAAGTTCGTTATATCACTCATCTCGCCTGATTTAAAAAGAGGTATGACTTTACTATATTTCATGAGATCTGGAAAGATCCCCTCTGATATGCAATTATTGTAAATTAATGCTAGATGGGGTGCAATTACATCTATGATATGAAAGAGCACTTTAACTGATGTGCCCCACAAATCTTCAGTCTTTTTTAAACTAAGCGATTTAAATATCTTTACTATTGAATCTGAATTTACAGGGCTGAATTCAAAGTTTATATTACATTTACTGAGATTAGTGCAAAGTAATGATTGAGTTTCAACCGCGGATGATTTAAGACATTTCGTAGTATTAATTGCCATGTTGGAAAAAAATCTTCGAATGCTAATGCAACATCTTTATTTGACGTGATTGGATGGCTACCTGTGTTCAGGGTGACTTGATTATCACGAGTTTTTGATTTTCCCGTTTCTCTATTTATAATATTCCATACAGTTTTTACCTTGTTCTCATGTATGTATAGACAAATGAGAGTGCTTTGATATTAAGTACTTAAGTATATACAGGCTATTATCAAATTGCATTAAATAATACATTTGACTTGACAATGTCATCATTGACTATTCAATTAAAAACCAGATTCTTGTCCTATCCTTACAGTATTCTCATATACAAAATTCCTATTTAGAAATCCAAATAAAAAGAGATGAAGATGTGTCGCTTGCAAATATCTACGTCAAAAGGAAAGATGGAAAAGTGCTCTTACGAGGCTACTAATATTATAATGTTAGAGTATATAAAAATGGAAACGCTTAGTGGAGATAGTGGAGATGTTCGAACCAAAAGGAAAAACGTTGTAGTGGATCGATACCATTAGCGTACGTATTAACCATTCTATATTTATACGATTATTAATAGGATTGATACATTAGGTCCCATGACCATTATATTATTATTCGTTACTTAATTAAAGCTTTTATTGTATTATTTTTTAGCAAAAAGAGATAATTATTCGGTTCATTCCGAAAATTGCTGTGCAAATATAATAGGGAATGTAATTTCTATGTCAATAGACAACTTAAAAAACTAGATATTATTCATGATCATCTTAACATGTCCAAAGTCAGTGCGAGATGGGTACCACGTATGTTGACACCGTTCAGAAGCATCCGCGCGTTGCTTGTTGTTCCGACTTAATTGAGCTGTGTAGTGAAAATCCTTTTAGTTTGCTCTAAACAATTGTCACCGCAGGAACTTGGGTTCATCATTATGACCCTGAGAGCAAACAAGAGTCGATAAAGTGGCACGTTAAGGAACACCTCATCCCAAGAAATTCAAAGTCATGCCTTCAGCTGGCGAGATCATGGCGACAATATTCTGGGATTGGGAAGGGATATTATTACTACGCTAACATTTTACGCCAATTACGGAAAGCAATCAAAGAGAAGAGGAGGGGAAAATTGACCAGATGAGTGCTGCTTCTTCATGACAACGCCCCTGTACACACTGCTCATGTTGCCAAGGCTGCTGTTCTTGAATCTGAGTTTGAAACTAGTACTTCCAAACCGTACAGTCCAGACTTGGCCCCCAGCTACTACTTTTTGCTTCCCAACCTTAAAAATGATCTTCGAGGACATCGATTTTCTAATGATGAAGCGTTGAAGGCAGGGGGTGAAGTATTTTGACACCAAAGACAAAAAATATTTTTATGAGGGGTTAAAAAAACTGATTGACATATCTTATATGTGTATAAACATAGGGGGGGAATATATATAGAAAAATAAAATAAAACACTAATCGTATGCTTTTGTTTTCCTTCTCATACCGAGAATTTATTGAACGCCCCTCGTAAGTCAGTGAGTCAGGTTTGCATTTTATATATATATATGTATATATACTAGAGGACACCCGCGACTTTATACGCGTAGAATTAGTTTCCCGTTACTCCTGCTACTTCTTCCCGTTGGGGGTCGTTTTTCGGGAAATCCTTTCTTACTGCACCCATAGACCTCATAAGGAATCTATGTTCTAAATCCGGAATCTTTGGCTTCAGCGGTTTGGGTATTTGCATTGCACCAATCTTTTATGTGAGTTCAGCCTTTTTTGAATAATATCGGAATGAGCTGTAGGCGTTCATACATAACGCGATCAACGATGGCTGCATGGACGAGGTCAACATCCTGCAGGTCTGCAAAACCAACTTCAAGGAAGAGGAGATTTGCAGCGGCAAGGCGATACTCTTCCAGTCGCTGGGCAAGACTGACCTGATGCCATCCGCCGGAGGGATGGAGGAGCCAAGAGCCTGCAGGATATTATTGATATGTTCCGAAGGATTGATTTAGAAGACGAGACTGTACCTGCCTTTGTGGCTAAGCAGCTGAACATGCTGCCATCCGTCTCATTTGAACATGTCGATGTTACTAGGCTGCTAAAGGACATCACGTTCCTGAAGGGCAGTTTAGAGGCATCAAATAACATTGTGAGTGAATTACGTGCTGAAGTAGTGTTATTACGGAATGCTGTTTCGGAAAGTAGGTCACCCGATGCCTGAAAGAGCCGCAAAATGCACCCGTAGACAAGATTAAGTCGGTGAAATTGGATGCGTTACCGGCTGGCGCTGTACACAGCGCTGCTCCGCGCCCCGACGCCCGTTCTTCTGTCCCGGCTAAGGTGACACCTTACGTGCGGTCAACGACCTCAAATCGCGCATATGCTGCTGCTCCCAGGCGACTAATCGCTAGGCAACTAGCACAGCTCCTACTGGGGTTTAGCAGAACCGCAGTAAACCCGTTCGCAGGGTAATGTCCCTGACGTTTCCCAAGCTGGACAAGGGAGGTTGATTTTCTCCAGTTTTTGAATATTTTCTGGTGAAGTAGCTTCAACAGGCCTACTAGGTCTAGAGTCATATTCTATGCTCGCCCTCCCACGCTTAAATTCTTTTGACCACTTTTGGACAGTATGGACAGTATGAAGGAGCGGACTCACGGTAAACTAAGTCCATTTCTTCATTAGTAGACTTTTGATTTTTTTCCTGTTTAGTTAAGAATTTTATCACTGCTCGATGCTCCAATTTAATTAAAATTGTAAAATCACTCATGGTGATCACATTTGTTCAGCAGTAGCAGAATAACAAAAGAACGTGTGGGCTTCAAATTTACTTTTTTTACTGTCAGTGAATGACTCTTGGCGGCCAGTATTAAGAAGTTTACTAAAAAGGTTTGCAAGATACTAATACCGAGAATTTATTGAACACATCTCGTACAAACAGCTGAATAAAGCTGCGCGGAAGGCGATCTTTAATCGCTGCAGCAACGACTTTCTCCACTGTGTGGAAAATGCTGATGAGCTTTGGGTTTTTTAAGGAGATCGATCATAAAAGATACTTAAATACGAGGCGTCGCTTATCATGTCATGCTGTTGCCACTGATTAGGCCCATCAGGGGGGCTTGCAGTACTGCATTGTCATATATTTTTAATAATAATAAACGAAAATTGGGGGTGTTATTATAGGTAATACTAGACAATACAAAATAATGCTTAGCCAGATTTTTTGAATTGCAGCATCACCATTTCGTGTTCCCCCAGTAACGACGAGACTAAATATATATGGTAGTATTATATTCCGGTAGTCTTATCGAACTAGGTTTAGTGTCATGGGCTCCACTACTAATCGTACTTGGTAGTTTGATTATACACTCGTGGACAAGTAATACGGTTCAGAGTGCGTTTTTCATACAATCGGGGATATTTCGAAGCTTTGGTTCCTTGCACCGAGGTTCAATAAAGGAGGTCTTAAGTTTTTAAGATACGAGGGGCGTTCAATAAAAAGTGAGAAGGAGATGCAATCTTTCAATATTAGGAAATTAAATACTGGCCAGTAAAGCTAAACAATCTAGCTGATTGCTATGAAAAAAAAATAGAACTGTCTTTTGTTTAAAAAAAAAGGGTTTTTTCTTAGCAAAGCTATTGAGTACGTTAGCGAAAATGAAGAAAATAGAACTGCGCGTCGTTATCAAATACACGTGTTTGAATTTTTTTCTACGGACCAAGTCAATTTAGATTTGCGGGGCACTTTAGGGCCTAATGCTCCTCCGTATTCGACAGTCGCACGTTGGTGCGCCGAACTTAGACGTGGAAGAACATCGACCATGGACGACCCCCGCTCCGGACGCCCTACTACAGCAGTAACTGAAGAAATTGTAAAAAAATTCGAAAACTTAGTTTTAGTGGATCGGCGTGTCACGGTTTGTTTTATTGCTGAAAATGTAAAGATTTCAACGGGAAGCGTGCATAATATTTTACATGAACGCTTGGGTATGAAAAAGGTATCTGCGCGTTGGGTACCAAGAATGCTTACTGACACGCAAAAAAACCAACTACAGTCGAGATTTGTCAAGAAGCTTTGGACCTGGTACAGCAAGACCGGGAACTTTTTATGACGCGATTTGTAACAATGGACGAAACATGGCTCCATCATTATGACCCTAAAACGAAACTGCAGTCTATGACATGGAAAAGGCCATCATCTCCAACTCCGAAGAAATTCAAGGTGGGTCCATCTGCCGGTAAGATCATGGGCTCTGTTTTTTGGGATGGTAAAGGGGTAGTAATGATTGACTATCTCAAGCATGGAGCCACTATTACGGGCACTTTATATGCCAAACAAATAGCAACATTGCGCATTGAGATCCGCGAAAAACTGCGAGGTAAACTCTCGAAAGTTGTGCAGTTCCACCAGGACAATGCCCCGGCACACAAGTCCGCCGTCGCAATTCATGATGCTGGGTTCGATATCCTTAAGCATCCTCCGTATTCACCAGATCTCGCCCCAGTGATTTCTACCTATTTCCGAGATTGAAAGAATACCTGAGAGGCCAGAAATTTGAAGACGACAACGCGGTAGTCGCTGCTCTACAAAATTTTTAAGTACTTGAGTACTTAAAATATCTTAAAATACCATTTAAAAAAGGTCTCATCTTGAGATCAGACCTTCTTTAAAAATGGAATTTTAAGTTAAGAAAAAAGATATACTAAGTGTATTATGCTAGGAGGTGACTATGACATTGAATAAAAGTTGTTTTAACATAGTAATTCTCACTTATTATTGAACGCCCCTACCATCCTCCTACCTAACTTATCGCACCATCAGTTAATACCATAGCGAGATAGTTTGAGTTAACATTTGGATTTCCTTACAGTTTATTGCCATTTTATGTTTTTCTGAACATGCACAATTGCGGCGAACCGCAGATTCAATCAGTTGGGTATCCTAGGCACTCTGGAAGTCCTGTATCGATGCTTGGGGTAGCCATCATCAGATTTTGCTAAATGCATGCCCTGGCGAGGAACCAAGGCTTCAAAATAGCCTCGTTTGTATGAAAAACGCACTCTGACCCGTATTATTTGACTACAAGTATACATTACAAAAAATATAATTCAAGAAAGAAAGACCTTATTTCCATAATAATGATATCCAAAAGTTAGTGTGATTGATTAAAGTATTTGCGTAAGTGAGTTGATATTATTTGTATGTCTTTACCAATCACGGGACTATGGGAGTCCCGGACCTTTGGAAGGCATACATGGAGCCGAAGCCAACACGCAGAGGCCCTTTAGCCAAGTTTAATTTAGTAGTCATGGGACACCAACCGGCGATTGTCCCTAAGTTTAAACTATAGAAGTAAGTATAATCCCATGGACAACCACCGGTTAGTGTAAGACTATTTAAGAAGGATGGATTGGTGAACTAGGCTATTGATGCAACTACGGCGCTTGCCTGGCTAATACTAATTACTTTGGTTGAAATGGCAGGCGGTGACTCGCCAACTGAATGGAATGGACCTCCCAAAATAGCCACATATATATAGCAGCAGGGAGGCAACAGGTTCAGAGGGGCTAAGGGTGGAGAGGTGCTTTTGGACTTTAAACGACCATAAGGTGCCCACTTGCCACTTATGCAACACAGCCCCTTCGAGCATATAGCTCTTGCAACTCCACTCTGACCGGCCGATGAAGGCAAGCGTGAGGTGAGGAACAGGACCTACCCTCGGGAGCACTCAGTTTCGTGGTGTCGCCACTCACCAACAGCTCGCCACTAGCTGCCCTGCGGCCTTATTATTATTATTTTAGATATATATTAAATATTTTGTAAGTTAAGTTTTTTATAATAAATATTAAAATATAAAAGTAAAATAACAATACTAATACAAAAAATAAACACTATAAAAAACCTAACCTACGAGTGCCGCCGGCAGCGGGGCAGAGTGCCGTGTGGAGGAGTACTGCCTTCTGTATCTGGCCCTTGACCGAGCCATCTAGCGAGAGTCTCTTAAGGTGTTTGTCAAAACTGTTCGCTATAAGACCGTTTGCCGAAACAACTATCGGGACGATGTTCGTCGAGTCAACATCCCACATGGCGGGCACCTCGTGAGCCAAGTCAAGGTACTTGCTGAGCTTGTCCTTCTCAGCCTTCACGAGGTTCTCGTCATGCGGGATGGTGACGTCGACGAGCACTGCCCGACGTTGAGATCGATCTGTCAACACGATATCAGGCTTATTGGCGACAATAGTCCTGTCCGTGATGACAGATCGATCCCAATAGAGCGTAGCACGACCATTTTCGAGAACTGGCGCCGGTGTGTACTTATAGTACGGCACTTCAGACTCAACAAGACCATATTGAAGAGCAAGTTGCTGATGGATGATCCTGGCCACGAGGTTATGTCTGTGCAAGTACTCACCGTTCGCCAAATGCGAACAACCGGAAAATATATGTCTGAGGGACTCGCCGGGGCAACGGCACACTCGACAAATGTCAACCGTGCCATCCCTCAGAATATATTTCCGGTAATTGTTCGTCATTATGACCTCGTCAGCAATTGCACAGACAAAACCTTCGGTTTCCCCAAAGAGGTCACCGAACCGTAGCCAGTTCACGGACGCTAAAAAGTCTACGTGGGGCCTTGTTAGGGCCCGGTAGAACCATCCGTGTAGCTCCTTGCTCTTCCATATGTTCTTGCGGTCTTCAGTGCTCAACACCGTTGGTCTGCGCCAGCTCTCGTTTGCCAATGAGAGAGGCGTGAGGTTCCTGTCTACTGCAACCACATCACGATGCATCCCACACTCATTGCCTAGGAAATAATCCCTGAGGTTGTACACCTCGTGGTTGTGAAGATTCTTAGCATTTAAAACGCCTCGACCTCCACACTTCCTCGGGATGTACAATCTCATGACAGATGAGCGTGGGTGCAACATGCGATGTGATTTGAGCAGTAGCCGGACCCTCCTATCCAGGGCGTCCAGCTCAGTCTGAGTCCACCTTAGTGTGCCAAAGGAGTATGTGAGCAGCGGCATCACCCAGCCATTGAAGGCGCGCACCTTATTGCCACCCGACAAAAGACTGTTAAGAACTTTTGTCAAGCGGCAGAAGAAGCGCTCCTTCACTAACTGCTTGACTTCGCCGTCCATAATACCCAAAGACTGTAATATACCAAGATATTTGTAGGTCATTGTCTCAGAAAGCTGCAAATTCGTTGAATTTACAACTTTCCCTCGTTGAACATGCATAACCGCACACTTATCTACACCGAATTCCATCTTGATCGCACTACTGAACTCTTGTGTGATTTTCAATAGTGAGACAAGATCTTGGCGCTTCGATGCAAATTATTATTGCAGGAAAATGTGCAGATAATGGAAGGCCAATCGATTTTTCGTTCACATGGATGCGAATATTTAATATATTATAATTTAAATACTTACCCTGTAATCGAGAGTATTTTGTGAGGCTACTGGAGGATCAGAGTCAACTCAGGAGTAAATTGTCATGGATATAGCGAAATTTTCCTGCCATTAACCCGATTCACCCGGGTTAATTCACCTGGATGAATAAACTTAGTAGATTTTAATACCCTTCGGTGATTTGAGGATACCTAGGTACACTAATTTGTAGACTTTAATATCCTGCCTGGTTGTAAATCAGGTAAGGAGAGCCAGGACTCGGATGTATTAAGTATATAATACATCCGAGTCTGTTCACACAGGTATTTACCGTGATATTAAGTACACTCTTCGTCTACTTTATACACCCAATAAGTGAATCAAGTGTACTAAAAGTGTACTTTACGTACCAATTTCCAGCGATAGGTGAACAAGGTACACTTTTCGTCTACTTTGTACACCCAATAGGTAAATCAAGTGTACTAAAAGTGTACTTTATGTACCAATTTCCAGCGATAGGTGAACAAGGTACACTTCGTCTACTTTGTACACCCAATAAGTGAATCAAGTGTACTAAAAGTGTACTTTACGTACCAATTTCCAGCGATAGATGAACAAGGTACACTTTTCGTCTACTTTGTACACCCAAAAGGTAAATCAAGTGTACTAAAAGTGTACTTTATGTACCAATTTCCAGCGATGGGTGAACTAAATAGGTACACTTCGTCTACTTTGTACACCCAATAGGTGAATCAAGTGTACTAAAAGTGTATTTTATGTATCAATTCCAGCGACAGGTGAACTAGATATACTCTTCGCCTACTTTGTACACCCAATAGATGAATCAAGGGTACTGAAAGTGTACTTTGTGTACCAATTTACAGCGATAGGTGAACTAGGTTCACTCTTCCTCCACTTTGTATACCCAATAGGTCAATCAAGTGTACTAAACGTGTACTTTATGTTTTGGCATGGATATAGTGAAACCCCCTGCCGTTGGCCAAATATTTTATTCCCGGACAATCAATTGCAGGAGAAAAAATCCTTATGGCGTACCTATTTTACGTCCGCGACAACATTTTAGACTTGTTAGAGAAATACTTATGGACCTGAGCATAATTTCATTAAATAATAGCACAAAATTGTCTTCTTTGTTTTATCGGTATTACAGACTACCACATACAGTAGCTTTGAGCTAGCTTTTTAACACATCACTAGGATAGTGTCGAACGGAATAGTGATTCCAAACAAACGGTGCTCTCGTTCTGCTGGTATCAAGTGGAACGATCTGCAATGCCGACTAGCATTCGTAGATTGAAAACACAATAAGGATTAAAGCAGAAAATTGAAATATACTTACACAAAACGTTTTCTTGCCGAGCTTAAGATTGTATCTTTAGTTTGGCTTATTATTTCGTAAATAAGTTTTAGCTATTCAGCAATTATGAGGCTCATGCCGTAATCGACTCATTTATAACATTAACTAAGCGCAAATTGAAATACACGTGTTTACAAGTTTAACGAATGAAACCTAGTACAATCAGCATTTTAAACTATTGATTTTTTGTATTTTAACCTTATCTAGCAAGCTATAATGTTCGCCTGTCTCACGCGATCACGTAGACGTCCTTGCATTCATTAAACACGTTAGCAATATGTCTATTTCATAACATAATAAACATACCTTAGCTACAAGCCGATAAATAATTAACGATTACAATAACATGTGCTTTGAGGCATATTTATTAAAATATTCGTTTATTTTAAAACATCCATTATACCTAACACAAAGTGATTTATCCTGAAATTTAATTTGAAGTATCGAGTTAACCTTACCTTACCTTATATTTTAGGTATCATTCATTAACGGTGTCACGATGCTTTAATTAGCGTAGCCATGGCGAAAACTATTCAACAAGAAACAATGTAGGTTAGAGCGGGCTAGTTTTCCGCAACTGGACGACTTAATTTATACGCCTTTTTTGTACAAGAACCAATAGTATATTGTTTTTATTCAATAAACAATAAATAATATAAACATAGAAATGGTGTATAACTGTTAATCTTTGTCTCAGAGTTGCCAACAGGGACCGGACCACCCACCGTTTACTCGGAAAAAGCCTTTCCAATTGCTTCCCCTTGAAATAGCTAGCGCAGTGGATATGCTCACCTATTTCAACTGTCAGCCCATACGATTGACTTTCCCTTATCGAATGAAGAACCAAACGATAAGCCCTTTAAAATTGGTAACTGGTAACTAATTCACCTTGATGTCCCTATGAAAGGGTTTCCCTAACCATTTTAGCGCTTATTATAAAGCTTTCTATTTGTGGAAGATCTGTCGCACGGAAACGAGCCAATCACAAACGTTTGCCATTGAAAATCGAACCGTATTGGATGTTTTGCCGCTCCGCGCGGTATCTTCAAACAATACAACACGCGCCGTCGGTAACGTGTATACTAAATATAAGGGTTTTATATTGGGTTAGCACTTTGTTGAATCGGCTTCCGTTTACTTGCTTCGAACGGGATGCAAGGTAACGTGTGTTTTATGAAGTCTACAAAAGGTTTAAGATTGCGTATATACTAGTAAACTTTTCAAAGAGCTTTTAAAGGGTATTGGTAAGCGCTTAATAAAATGGGGTATCGTGTGGACACAGCGCTTTAAAAGCATATTTAAAGGGTTCTGACGGGCAGAGGGTTTGGTAAATTGAACCTTACGAAAAACCCATACAAAACGGTTTGAAAGGAATAGCGGGCCGGTCCCTGGTTGCCAAGTCCAAAGTAATTACTCCTCTAGGAATTTTGGTTTAGCCCATTTATTGGAAACATGACACTGTATTGCAACTATGGGTCCATAGTGTCAACTGCGTCATAACGTCCACTGTATCAACAATATCAACAGCGTCAGCATAAACTGTGTCAAGATGGCCACCGCGTCAAAACGTCCATTATGTCAAGACATCCACTGTGCCGGGGCGCCCACTGTGTCAGGGCGTCCACTGTACCAGAACATGTACTACTTATATCATAATGTCCGCTGTATCAGAAGTTGGAAATGTTTTCCGACAAATATGCTATTCTCAAAGCCGGCAAGGCACTTCTTTAAGTCCATTTATTGATTCTAATAATACAATTAGGGTTGGCGGCAGGCTTAATAATTCACCTTACTGTTACGACACAAAGCACCCAATTATATTATGTAACAAACATCCCTTTACTAAAATTCTATTTAATCATTATCATTTAAAATACTTACATGTCCCCCTCAGCTTATGGTAGCAAACATTAAGCCAACTTATTGGAGGTTAGGCGGCAAAAACCTTTCTAAGACAACACATGTGTACGATGTTTCAGATTTTAATAAAACAACGTTTTCTTGTAGCACACTGCGAACTCATTTATTGCAAGTAACGGAAGGAAGTTTGAACACACAACGCTTAGGCTAACCATAGACATTAAAAAAAAGATTTGATGTTACCAGTTATTTCTAACACCCCAACTACATCAAATAAGCAAAACCCTTTTAAACAATATTTTATTTAAAACTAACTTTCTGCCTCTATCTGACTAACCCCCAGACCCTTAATACATTTATAATGCCTGATAGGGCTTAAAGCCTTAGTAAGAACATCAGCCGGCATATCTGAAGTTGGCAAATATTCTAAATTAATAATATTATTGCTAACTGCATCTTTTACAAAATGATATCTAATATCAATGTGTTTACTTTTCCTATTACACATATAATTTGCCATCAACTTTTGTGCACTCTGGCTGTCATTATACAATAACACAGTACATAAATTATCAGTAAGTTCACACAATAAAGATCTCAAATATATAGCTTCCTTGCATGCCTCAGCTATAGCCATATATTCAGACTCCATGCTTGACAACGCTACAGTCCTCTGTTTCCTACTCTCCCAGGAAATAGCTGAGCCTGACATTACAAAACAATAGCCTGTATAAGACCTGCGATCTAAAGTATTACTTGCCCAATCGGCATCAACATATCCAACAAGATCAGCTGTTTCCCTTTCATACTTCAAACAAAACTTCTTAGTTTTCTTAAGATACCTAAGTATTCTTTTTGCATAGTTCCAATGAACATTTGTGTGACACTTATTGAATTGACTAAGAAAACTGATACTATATGATATGTCAGGTCTTGTAAGTACTGACAAATACATCAGACTTCCAATTAATTGTTGATATGGAATTTCTTGGTCACAGTATTCAGACTTATTAACATCCAATTTACTTTCCATTGGAGTACTGTCAACTTTACAATTTAACATATTGAATTTTTCCAATAACTGTTCTATATACTGTTCCTGATCCAAAGTAATAATATTCAACTCTTTGTCAATTTTAACTCTCATGCCTAAGCATTGTTTAACCTGACCCAAATTCTTAATCTTAAACTTAGAACTCAATATGGAAACTAACTTATCAGTCTCCTCTTGATTATTTGAATAAACAAAAAAATCATCAACATATAAGGCAATAACAATTTTAACCTTATTATTCATTTTTGTAAAAACACATGGTTCTATACAACTTTTTTTGAAACCTAGCTCACATAAACATTCTTCTACTTTTTCATACCAGGACCTAGAAGATTGTTTTAAACCATAAATTGCTTTATTCAATTTAACAATTTTCTTATTTTTATTTAAATCACTATTAATATCTGGTTGAACCATATAAATGTCCTCTTTGAGGGAACCATTTAAGAAAGCTGTTTTTACATCTAAGTGAGTGACATCTAAATTTAACTGAACAGACAGCGCAAACAATAGTTTCAAAGTTGAATGTCTGACAACTGGTGAAAAAAGTCTCATCAAAATCTATGCCAGGCCTCTGCATGAAACCTTTAGCTACTAAACGCGCTCTGTAACGTACACTGTTATCACTGTTCACTTTCTTTTTAAACACCCACTTGCACTGTACTAAAGTTTTATCAGAAGGTAATTCACTTACTTGAACCCAAGCACCATTTTCTTCAAAAGCCTGCAGCTCATCCTTCATTGCCTCTATCCACTTGTCTTTATCTGAGCTATCCAAAGCTTCTCGGACACTTACTGGATCAGGCATGACATCTGGATTTGATGTTGTACATAGATTTGTAAAACCATAACGTTCTGGCTGCTTCCTTATTCGTTTCCCTGTTACCGGTGGTGGTGGTTCTAATTCCTCTTCTTCTGGCTCATCTTCTTCAGATTGCTGTAATGTAGAATCTAAGTCAGTCACTGTGTTATAATAATCTGATTCTGAAGACATGCTTGAACCCAAGGGACTAGAAATTGGTTCATCTTTAATGTCTGCTGCATCATAACCATCTGACTTTTCTGGTTCAGTATCCCCAACTGAAACTGACACAACTGTATCATTTGTGCTGTTTCCTTCTATATTTTCATGAATAATGACATCTCTACTAGTCACAATACATTTCTTGATCGGATCATAAACACGGTAACCTTTCACATTCTCAGAAAAACCAACCAAAATATGTTTCTTCGACTTAGTGTCCCACTTAAGCCGTTTCTCTTTTGGAACATGAACCATTACTTCACTGCCAAATATTCGGACATGACTCAAATCAGGTTTCTTGTTTGTCCAGAGCTCATACGGGGTTTTATTATTTAATCCTGATGCAACAGATCTATTCCTAAGATAGACAGCAGTATTAGTTGCCTCTGCCCAAAACTTCTTGTCTAATCCTGCATCAAATAATAAACAGCGAGCTCTCTCAACAATTGTTCGGTTAATCCGTTCACTCATGCCATTTTGTTGTGGTGTGTAAACATTAGTTTTCTGATGAACTATACCAGCATGCTTCAAAAAATTTTCAAAGTCACTGTTACAAAACTCTGTGCCATTATCTGTCCTGAATATTTTAATTTTTCTATCTTGTTGATTTTCTACCATGCTTTTGAACTCTTTGAAGTACTTGAAAACTTCACTTTTGGCTTTGAGAAAATAAACAAAGGCCATACGGGTCATGTCGTCAACAAAAATAAGGAAATACCTGGATCCACCAATCGAAGTCGTCTCCATTGGTCCGCAGACATCAGCGTGGATAACATCCAGTGGCTCGCTGCTCCTTGTACCAGCGTGACCAAATGGCAAACGCGACTGCTTCCCCTCACAACACACTTTACATGTATTTTTGCTGATCACTGACTTATCTGTATAAGATATTCCCGTAACTGCTCCATTATTCATTTTATTCTGGTTGTTTATATTCAAATGGCCTAATCTTCTGTGCCACACTTCACTGCTAACTGCTGAAGATGTGAACAAACATTGTTTATGTTCCATGACCAACTTATAAACACCATCTTCTTGGTTCGCTACTGCCACTAAACTGTTTTCTCTATTGTAAACATAGCAACACTTCTCTTTAAACTCCACTTTGTTTCCATTCTTGATAAGTTGACTAATGGAAATCAAGTTAGTTGTGAGGTTAGGAACGCACAAGACATCTTTCAAAGTAACCTCATACTTGCAACTCGGAGTGACCGTCATGATATCCACATCACCCGAACACATTACTGGCATGGCATCTTGATTTGCTGTCATGATCTCCTTGATACTCGGTGAATATGATGCATTTTGTATCATGTTTACATCCGTTGTCATATGAACACTTGCACCGCTGTCCAGATAGAAGTCCTGTTTACTATATTTTCCACTCAAGAAAACAGCAGAAAAAGCATTTGTTTTCTTCACTTGCTGCTGATCACTTTGCTTACATTGAGATTTATAATGCCCGAGCTGTTTACAACGATAGCATTTTATGTTCGATTTCTTTTTCGATCCCGACATAGACAATCCGCCGCCATGATGATTTGAGCTGTCATTCTTAGCACCACTATTGCCAACCATAAGGCGATTGTGCTGCCCTCTACTCAAAAAAGCACTTCCTGGCTCGGATTCGTCGTCGTTAGCAGCAAGGTCAATCAGCTTTGTCTTCACTACGTCACCCGTAATGGCGATTCCGGAATGTTCTATCGCCATTATCATAGGAAAGTATTTTTCAGGTAAACCTGCCAGTATTAAGCACCCGATCCACTCGTCGTTCACTTCAAAACCTGTTCCTGATAATTTCTGAGCTGTTTCTATAATTTGCGTAACATAGTTTGTCATCGAATCGGAGTTATCGAGACGGGTCGAAATTAAATTCCGTAGTAATGTTATTCTTCGAGAGAAACCAGAATCATCGAACATAGTCTTAAGTTTCTGCCACAAATTCCATGAGCTTGATGCATCTTTGATGTGAACGTATAGAGATGGGTCGATCGTTAAAATTAACTTGGCTTTCGTTTTTGCATCATCTGCAACTGCTTCTTTAGCACACTCCTTCTTTATATAATCAGCTGTGCCCTCCAAAACTAGCAGATTCTCCGCTGCAAAAGCCCACTCATGGTAATTCTCGCGCCCTTTTAATTTTGGCACGTTGGACAAGAAACCATTAGAAGCCATTACTGTTAATTTTCACTGTTTTATGGCCGACTGCACACAAAACACACTGCCTACATCTATGCTAGCTAAACTACCTAAAATTATACTAATAACTATTCCTAATGAGCGTAACTGGGCCCATAACCTAATAAAACAACGTTTTCTTGTAGCACACTGCGAACTCATTTATTGCAAGTAACGGAAGGAAGTTTGAACACACAACGCTTAGGCTAACCATAGACATTAAAAAAAAGATTTGATGTTACCAGTTATTTCTAACAGATTTAAAGCTGAATGTGTTCAACCCATCATGGGCCAACTACCGGCGTCCAGAACGGAACTCGAGTTTCCTTTTTTAAATTGTAGCGTTCACTATGCTGGGCCAGTATTGATAGTAGACCGGAAGGGCAGAGGTTGCAGACTCATAGTCTTTCCTGGCAATCTTCGTTTGCAATTCGGTTAAAGCATGTCATATCGAGCTCGTTACGGCTCTATCTAGCGAAGCGGACATAGCCGCTTTAAATCGTTTCGTTTCACGAAGCAGCAAGCCTAAATGTATCACGTCCGATAACGGAACCAACTTTGTTGGCACTTATAAAGAGCTGGCTCAGTTCCTCGTGCAGTCAGACCTACAAGGTCATATGGCTCAAGGAGGCATAGAATTCAAATTCGGGCATAAGCCGGAACGAATTAGTGGGGTATAAACCCCACATTTTAACGGCTTTGCAAAAGCAGCAGTGCGCTCTACAAAATATCATCTCAAGCTTATTTTACAACTCACTCATTTAACGTACGAGGAGATGGCTACATGCCTCACTCAAATAGAGGCTGTACGGTCACGAGCGTTAATTTGGGACCCATTTTAAGAAAAATATGCATGAAGTCGTCAATGTAATTCGAGATGTCAAGACATTTGTAACTTCTAGGAAACTCGACCTTATTGCTGTAGAATGTCAGATTGACTTTGGACCTAAGGTGGGTCCCAAATTTAATCTCGTGACCATACTAAAGTCTCGCCCCTTACCCCTCTTTCCACAGATCCTTCAGATTTTTCCGCTCTCACTATTGCTCACTTTTTAATTGGACGATCACTTATGTCTATTCCTCTGCCTCAGGCGCCTGACACGATTAACATCAATCGTCTCGAGAGGTTCAAAAGGATCGAGCTTTTAAAAAAACATGTCTGGAGTCGATTCTATTTAGAATATATTGCTCTACTTCAGGAGAAAATGAAATGGCGGTTTCCAATAAGCAGCTGAAACTTGGGTTTCTTGTCCTCGTCAAAGAGAAGGCTTTACCACCCTTGCTTTGGTCTCTAGGACGAATCACTCAGCTCTACCCTGGCGGCGACAGATTTACCAGAGTCGCCTTGTTAAAGACAAGGAAGGGAACCATACGCAGGGCTTTTAATAACATCTGCCGCCTTCCAGATCTTTGAAGTCTTCAACACACTTCAACCCGGAGCATGTTGCGAACCGGCTTCTATGTGTCCGGGAGGAGACGCGCGGGACGACGACACGACACGTGACGTCATCGCCAGCAAGCTCGGCGCGGCCACTCGCCTTAGCAACAGCCACGAAGACGAACGAGCTTTCGATATTTCAATTAACATCCTGTTGACATATTTTATAATTTGACGGGATTATACCAGCCCCTATTTTAATACAGTTCACTTGTTTCATTTTACGTCCAATAGGACCCTAACAATCCACGTTTGAATTATAAATACGAAAACAGAGAAGAAGAAGAAGAAGAAGAAGAAGAAATACATTTATTCACTAACCATAAGACACACTAATATACAAATCATTCAAGAAAACAAAGGTAATAGGCATAGCACGCAATTGTGTGTCCTCGCGGCAGTGAAACGGATTCTGGCTCAGCAAAATGCCGAGGTGTCAGACACCTACAGCGCTGATTTTCAGCCAGTACCGGCGGTGACTCACGGAGCACTGTACAAACATACTATACTATACGTGTAAACTACTTACATAATACTTATAGCGGAAGAATAAACGTGAAAACAAATAATAAAAATAAAACGCATACATAAATACCGATATACAGCCTAGATAAAACTAAAAAAATATAAAAAAAGGGTTAACTTAAAAGCAACTGGTTGAAATAATGATGTGTGTAGGTAAGTGCTGGATGAGGACTAAGATTTCTGGAGTGTCAACAAATAGCCCTTAAGCTTGCGCTTAAAGGTGTACCTGCTAGACACTCCTTGGATAGGAGGAGGGAGATCATTCCAGCACTTGGACGCCGCAAACCTGAAACTACCTCTGAAAGCCGCAGTCCGGTGTATAGGCACGATAGCGATTGCCTTATACCTGCCCGCACTTCTCGACCATTTAATCCGGTTAAAAAGGTAAGATGGAGTCTCGCTACGTACAATACCAAACAGCAGAGTGGCGAGGTGCAGGCGCCTGCGTGCAGGCATGTTCAACAGGTTTGCGGCGTTCAAGTAGGGAGTGATGTGGGAGCGGGGGGGGGACGCGTAAACAAAAACGTGCGCATGCGTTTTGCACACGTTATATCAACCTCTTAGATCTACCAACAATGCAGCCATCATAGACTACATCACAATAGTTTAATCTAGATAATATGAGCGATTCACAAAGGTCGACACGCAAATCGACACTTAGGTAATCACGCATATTATATAGAACTTTAAGGCGATAGAAGCAGTTGCTCACTACTTTAAGTATGTGGCTCTCAAAGCGCAAATTGCCATCCATAAGAAGGCCGAGGTTATTTGCTTCTACCACCTGTTCTATTGGCTCACCCCTGATGGCAACATCCCTGGTAGTCAGAGCATTCAGAGTATTACGAATTTGATGTCTTGACCCAAAAACCACATATTTCGACTTGCTGGGATTGAGAACTAAACAGTTCTTCTCCGACCAAGAGGAAATACGATCGAGGTCTTGGTTAACTGCGTTCACGGCGGCTAACGTGTCCGACGGCGCGCTGGAGAAGTAAAGTTGCAGGTCATCCGCGTAAACATGGTATCTACTGTTCTTTATACTGTGAATAATGTCAGCGCTGTACAATATAAAGAGCAGAGGACCCAGGATCGAACCCTGCGGCACTCCCCTAGTCAGAGGACAAGGAGAGGACCACAGAGTACTACCATTCATCCTACGCAACGCAACTGCCTGCGCACGACCGGACAAGTAACTGCTAAACCAATTAATCGCAGTGACATCAAACCCGTAGTAGGACATCTTGGATAACAGCAAGGGTACGCTAATGCAGTCGAAAGCCCTGGAGAAATCTAAAAGAACCATAATGGTACTTTTACCAGCATCCCGAGCCTCCAGGATATTGTCGACTACATCGAGTAACGCAGTAACAGTCGACCGACCCTTGCGAAAACCCGACTGCAGCTCAGGTAGGATGCTGTTTTTCTCCAGGTATTCCGACAGCTGATCGCAAACCACCCTTTCTATTATCTTGGACGTACAAGAAAGGATACTTATAGGGCGGAGTTCGGACAGATTTGCAGGGTTCGGTTTTTTTGGTAACGGGATCACTTGAGCGATTTTCCAGTCCGTTGGGAAAGTCATAGTCTCTATACTTTTGTTAATAATGTCGGTCAGTATGTCAGAGGTCCTCGGAAGAGTCATGAGTAGCATGTCAATGTCAATAGAGTCTAGTCCTTTCGCGGTCGTTTTAATCGAAGTCATAATTTTTGTGACAGTTCTAGACGTTGTGGGTGAAAGAGTAAAAGTCTTGCTACCATGCCTACCGAATTCGTAAAAAGTAAGGTCAGATATTGTTACGTCCTGTTTTCCGGGGACGTTGAGGAAATGGCGGTTTATTAAGTCAGGGTCGTCAAAAAGCATCGGGAGATCAGTCTGCGTCTGTGAGTCTGGAAGAACCGTGCGCTTTAAGTTTTTCCAGAGTCTTTGGGTCAGTCACGTTGTTGATATGGTGTGCAAAGAAGGCCCGTTTCTCGTTATAGATGGCTGCGATTACGAGATGTT
The DNA here is from genome assembly GCA_923062465.1 of Acleris sparsana. Classification (NCBI taxonomy): domain Eukaryota; kingdom Metazoa; phylum Arthropoda; class Insecta; order Lepidoptera; family Tortricidae; genus Acleris; species Acleris sparsana. The sequence goes on along the minus strand of OV281285.1, from coordinate 42,349,500 downwards.
TCAGGTCCAGGTAATATTGTTTGTGAGCATCACTCTTGGATCGCTTATATTTGGAATGTGCTTCATTCCTGAGACGCATCATAAGCTTGACATTACTCGTAAGCCACGGTTTGGGGGCCTCCTTTACCACTATCGTCGTAACAGGCGCGTGTTTGTCAAAAAGTCCGAGTAAAAGTTCGTTAAAACGTCGTACCATGTCGTTTACGTCGTCGAGCACAAGAATTTGGTCCCAGTTTATGGCGTCGAGGTCGTCGTTGAAGTCACTCAAGGTAATGTCTTTTAGAGGTCGGTAAGTAATACGCTTTGGTGTCGGCTTTCGTTTTTTTATGTCAAACTCGGCTGTAATGAAAGCATGTCTACCCAGATCTGGAATGTGCTTCACGTCTATAGTTACAACGCGAGCGTCAGTGCAAACCAGGTCTATGGTCGTCTCGCTGTGTTCTGTGAAATGCGTCGGGTCGCTTACATGTTGAGTCAAGTTAACCGTCGTTAAAAATTGTGTCAAGCATTTAAATTTAGTGTCATGTTCATCCGAAAAATTGATATTAAAGTCACCAAGTAAAATCAAACGGTCGTAATTAGTGAAAGAAGTAATTGAGTCAGTAATAGCGTCAAAAAAAGTCTCAACGTTAAGCCACGGAGGGCGGTAAGCGGTCCCAATAATTAAGTGTTTACTGTTTACATTTATTTTTATCCACATTTGTTCTACGAGGGGAGCGGGGGGGTGCGGCAAGGTGCGCGCGGTGAGGCCCCGGCGCAGGTAGAATCCCACGCCACCTCCCCGTCCGGCGCGGACGTCGGCTGGCCGTGCGATATGACGCAGTCGGTAATTGGCCACCACGGGGGCGCGTCCTTCCTCGCCAGCGCGCAGCCAGGTCTCGTTTATGGCCACAATGTCAGCGTCAGTCTCTGTTATTGTCGCAATCAACTCATCGTGTCCCGTACCGAGAGATCCAGCATTAAATAAACCAACTTTGAAGTTTTTAAAACGAGGCATCACAAGTATAAGGAACGTTAAAATTACAAACGGCAAGCTGTAAATAAGTATTATGCACTTACATAAACATAAAGTGATAATTGTAATAATATAGCGAGTAAATTGCAGATAGAAAAAGATGTATAGATGTATACGAGTAGATATATATATACCTGAAAAGACAAAATACATAAAATAACTATTATACTTATTATTGTTTGGTTCCAGGCGAGATCACAAGTCGGCAAAAGGATTATTTGTTTCACTCCCGCGAAGACACAGCACAACAAAGACAATACAAACAGGAAGGCAATTACATTACGGTGAGCACGACTCAAAATTTGTCTAACGTGAAACACAACAATAAATGAAAACAACAACAACGAAAACTTTTTGTCTAGGACTTCACAACACATGAGGGATAAAAGATAATAACTAGGGCTGAATCTGAGCTGCATCGGCGGGCCTAAAATATCCAAATCGGATAAACGGCGCAAGCGGTGGCTCGGCTGGCCGTCAGCCCGGCGGGCAAAGATCCTGTCATCCCGGGTCCACACGTAACGCCAGGCGGCGGCGCGCGCAGCCTCGCGGGCCCGCTGGAACAGCTGCCGGTTGGCGCTCGTCAGCCGCTCGTTCACGAAGAACCTCTGCGGAGCGGCGGCCAGGCCCAGGTCCGCGGTGGTGGCACCGCGGCGCACGCGCGCGCCCTTCAGCAGCTCGTCGTGGACGGCTCGGCGCGCCAGGCGTAGCACGAGGGGCCGCGGCCGGCCAGCCTCGCGCGTGCGGCCCACTCGGTGCACGGACACAACGTCGCGCACGTCCAACTCCACTCCCAGCTTAGCGCAGATCTTCGTCGCCAGGCTGGCGGGACTCTCACCGGGCTCCTCCGGCACGTTCGATACCTGCACATCATTTGACAGGAGCTCCTGGTCTCGCTCGTGCAGTTCCATTTGGAGGACAGCGATGGCTTCCTCTAGTACCTTGGTAGCGGTCGAAACGGTACCCTGCGCGACCGCTTTCTCCACGGCGTCGACGCGGCTCTCCAAAGACTCCACCTTGGCGCCAAAGTCAGCCATACGTGACCCGACGTCCCAGAAGTCCTGACGGAAATCTTTGAGCTCCTGTCTAACGGCCTGGAGCTCCTCCCTGAAGAGCTGAATATCAGAGCCGAGTGTCAACTGCCCTACATTTTGCCCGGCGGGGGACGCAAACGAAGCGAGTTCTACGGTCGCGGGCGTCGTCGACGGCGTAACGGCCTGCGCGTCAGCGGGACTAGATGCGACGGGTCGAGCGGCAGTGGGCTGTGTAGCCAAGGGCTTGGCTGCGGTGGACTGGCCACTCAAATCCCTCCCCGGCGAGTCGGCTTGGTTGTTTCGAGCTCTCTTGCACGTCGGACAGCTCCAGTCGCAGGGCACGGCTGCCCCGATCGGGACCCCCACGCAGGCACAGTGATAAAAGCTGCCGCATCTAGTGCATACCACAGTACCCGTACGTTTCGTGGGCTTTGAACAGGCTGAGCACTTATTTATCGCAGACATTGTTGATGTTGTTTTTTTTTTTTGTTTGGTGGTACTTTGTAATTACGGTCGTCGTCACTTTTATGTTTACAGCTGTTTTAATGTTATTCACTGCGCTAAATTACTCGCGAGCAATAAATGTTAATAATTAGACCACTCCTAATGAATTAAATGCACTATCACAGCCAGGAAAGCAGTAGTTTTATTTAAATTAACGAGCAACGAACTCTAGTGTATGTGCTGTACAACGTCCGTGACGTAACCCCATTTTGAATCTCTATATAATTTCTCTATATTCTTTTGAAACTATTTGAATCTGTCAATGTTTTTTTAATTATGTGACGGACTAAGGTTAGTGTCCGTCTTAAACCGTCCCAGATTTAATAAACTGTTTTTATTTTTCATAATTATATGACGCAACCAAAAAATCTGTTTTTTTTTTAATTGCTTATAAAAATCTATTCTTCCGAATAAAAATATAAAAACAAGTAGTTTTTTTTTTAAGTGATCCCCAATTGTGCTTTTGGACAATAATCATCATCGATATACTATTGTCGTCTTCCATATCTTTTAAATCTCTCTGCAGTTCATATTCATGCTCTAACTTCACTAGTGCATTGAGTAATCGCAAAAGAGAAATTGGACCTATTTTCTTAATTTCTTTGTTTATTTTTGAGTTTCTACTCTCTACCGTGTTATTAGTACGGTGTCTCTCAGAATTCACACACTATTATGATCGAAACGCACAGCACTTGAGCCAGAAAGTTTCCATATATTTCATGAATTTGCAAATTTTTGGTTTATTTGATGATCCTCTTTTTATATACATACCAGCGGATTATGCGATGGACCACACAAACGAAATTCTTCCTATTCGTGATTCCCATACAATATGGATTCCACACAACTGCAGTTTACTCCATTCGTAATTCTACACATTCTGTATTTTGACGCAATCGGAATTCTTCCTATTCGCGATTCTACACAAAATGAGTTTATCGCAACTGCAGTTTACTCCATTCGTAATTCTACCTACACAGTCGATATTTTAACGCACTCGGGATTCTTCCTATTCGTAATTCGGTACTGTATGGGTTCAACGCAACCGCAATTTACTCCATTCGTAATTAGACACAGTTATTTTCAAACAATGATAGCGTTTAATTCTGTACAATATTATTCCAATTCATTTTATTAGAAAGAGAGTTCCGCTAATATTACCTACAAGTAACAAATCATTATGAAACGGGCCCCAGGTCTATAATTCGTAACAGATGTTTATTTTGTTTTATTTTGAAGCAGCACACAATAGACATGTAATATTTCGATGAATTGATTGAGTACTTACCATTTTAAGTATCTCGAAATTCAAACTTATTGGTTGAAGCACTTAGATAAGATTATTAGAAACTATTTTGCATTTTACATGACAGTTATTGAGTTGTCGTAGATTGGCATTGTCAAATTGCTGCTATTTGCTTAGTGTGAAATCAGTAAATAAAATAAATAGATAAGAAATCTGTATAACGATGGAGGACGATAATATGGTGTTCATAAAAAGTGAAAAAGGTAAAGATGTTTTGTTACGAAGTGGATATAAATATTATTTTAGAGGTGATCGTAAAGATGGTTCCAACTGGAGATGCGAAAATACGATGCGATGCAGTGCATCAATAATAATAACCATTGATAAATCAAGAAGTCATATCCTGAGGCAGAGCATTCATACATGTAAGCCTAATGACCAAAAAATAAAATCGAGATATGCGTAGACACCTGTAGATCGAAAGTAACGAAAACTATGAGGCCGGTTCAAAGAATTTACGAAAAGAAGTTTGAAAGTCTAAAAGAAGAGGTGTCAGTAAGGGAATCTAAATATATTCCAGACTTTAAATCAATAAAGGATTCTTTGTACAAACGCCAGTATAAAGCATTGGGGGTGGAAAATCGTATATTCGATAAATTGAGGACATAATATTACCCGAAATTATTTGTGAGGACTTCTTGATTAGCGACGCGTAAGATATTTTTGTGTTTGCAACACCCTTGGCCAAAGAGGCCATTAAAAAGTCTACGAGTTTTTTGGGCGATGGTACGTTCAAGGTTACTCCGTGACAATTTTACCAGCTATATACGCTGCATATCGACCTCGACAAACATAATGACGAATCTACTACAATCGTTCCTGTGGTATATGCTTTACTGCCCAATAAATTAGAAAGTACATATGAACTGCTATTTTCCATTTTAAAAGAAAAACTGTCACTAAACGTCCAACATTATAAAAGTGACTTTGAAGTTGCAGTGACAAACGGGATACAAAAAGTTTTTAAAAATGTTATATTAAAAGGATGTTTTTTCCACTACCAGCAAGCTGTTTGGAAAAATGCTGTAAAACTGGGAGTAACTGATCATCCAATGGGTGAAAACATAACCCGGCAGCTATGCAAGCTGGCATTATTTGAACCATCATCTATACCTGAAGGTTTTAGTTGTGTTACACAAACCATGCCTGGTGTAGATAAATATGTCCAGTTTGAAAAATACTACAGGGAACAATGGATGAACAAAGTAAAACCGGAAGTTTTCAGCTGCTATAATCTAATAAATAAAACTACTAGTGCTTTAGAAGGGTGGCACCATCGAATTGGTGTAAGATTCGGCCGCCACCCAAAATTATTTTTATTTTTAAGCAAATTGAAAAAAGGCGTTAATTATCAGGATTTTAGAATCAAGCGGAACCTCTCTGGAGGGCAAAAACAATCAAAGAAACGACGAATTCATAAATACGAGGAAACAGATATAATCCAAAGATTTATAAATCGAGACGTAACTATCGAAGAAGCGTTGAAAAGTCTTAGATACAATGATGATTTTAGCTTTGTTAATAATGACAGCTCCGAGTCTGAAGCAGAAAATTCAGATTTGGACACAGATGGCAGCTCAGACCAAGACTTAAGTAATCGTCTCGACAAAAGCGACACTTCAGACCAAGACGTTGATGATCGTCTCGTCAAGTAATTCATCGAATTATAGCATATTTTAGAACTATTTTTATGATTTCTCTGGTCTAGTTTTTTAGGAACGGACACTTTTATCCACTTAATGTTCGTCGATAACTATCGTTATTAATAAAGCCAAATATGTTAATATGCGAATTATTGTTTTAGTTAGTTTTTCACGGATTAAAAAAGAGTAAGAAGCGAATATGTTAATAGCTTGCATTTATATGAGGATTTTCTGAATAGGACCTTTGTGATTAACTGTGCAAAGTAATAAAACTACAAATAAAAACTTAAGGCATAATCAGTCAAGTGCTGTGATATGACACTAGATATACATATGTATGTATATCGGCCACAATCGTTACTATAGTAGACCTCGTCATAAAATGAATACCTAGTGGATAAATAGAGTCGCTTTGCTAATATCAATATAAAGCAATTTGATTTTTAATGGAAATAAATTGTTTTATACAGCCCTATCTAAAAACTGATTTTACTATAAAAGGCTTAGTATCACTGAAAGTAGATAAAATTAATTTACAGTACATAAATTACGCTAGATTACCGCAATAGTACGGTAATGAGCACATTTGACATTACAAACCTACGTCAAAAAGGTCATATATTGTACCATAAAACGTCATGCGATACATGTGCGAATAGGTAATTGGCAACTCGTGTCGATTTAAAATACTCCCTTCGGCCGTGTTTTACTTTATCGCCACTCATTGCAAATTTCCTCTTTTTTGGACTTGTATGTAATGTACTATTAAGAATCACGTTAGTAAACTGCGGTTGCGTTGAACCCATACAGTACCGAATTGCGAATAGGAAGAATCCCGAGTGCGTTAAAATATCTACTGTGTAGAATTACGAATGGAGTAAACTGCAGTTGCGATAAACTCATTTTGTGTAGAATCGCGAATAGGAAGAATCCCGAGTGCGTTAAAATATCGACTGTGTAGAATTACGAATGGAATAAACTGCAGTTTCGATAAACTCATTTTTTGTAGAATCACGAATAGAAAGAATTCAAAATACAGAATGTGTAGAATTACGAATGGAGTAAACTGCAGTTGTGTGGAATCCATATTGTATGGGAATCACGAATAGGAAGAATTTCGTTTGTGTGGTATAATCCATACCAGCCTTCCTCAATATTTGATTCCGGAAGTAGTTCTAGGGCAGAACACAAACCCACAACCCTTCGATCTCTTTTACGGTTTTGTTTTCAATGTTTTGGCCTTTTTCCGTAAACCTTTAGTAAAGTGATAATAGCAAAATTTGATTTTTGTGTCCGTGTTGGCTTTCATCAATGCTTTTGAAGCAGCAGTTTCAAAATCTATATGATATTTTTGTGAAGGCCACCCAGGGACTTGGGATTTCATCATTTCTAATAAAACTATGTAGGATTGTTCTTTCCATCAGACATTAAAGCATACACATTGGAACGACTTTAGTTTTTGCAATCGTAGATCCTATATCTCTGTGAATAGAGTACAACTGGGCGAAAGGTGAAGAGCAATTTTGAAAAGTCTCGTTTCCAAGAAATTCAAGAACATGTTTATTTTTATTTCTTTGTATTATATAATGCGACAGTTATCATTGGAATAATTAGAAAATAGAAAGTCCTCTTCCAATTTTGAAGGCAAAGCTACTTCTGACGGTGTCTTAAAGTTAGTCCTTTTGAGGCTTGCGTATAGAGCTGTTATCACGTTGTTAAGTGTAGGAATTGGTGTCACAAAATTAAGGCCTTTACTTTTCATCCCTGTTTTGGTCTCTTTGAATAATTGCTATGTTCATTTATTTTCATTTGCTCCAAGTTAAAACCATTTGAAACCTTCAACCATAAAATAGATTTATCATCTTATATCTTTAAAATATACTGTGATTGCTGTTATTTTTGTAAAAAAAAAACACCTTTGTGTGACCTTTATTGGCCGTTTTACGGAAGACCTGATCGACGGTTCTGTGCCTTAAAATATATGGCAGTTTTTTCTAGTTTGTTTATGGAGTAAACTGTCAGCCCTGTCGCTGTCACTGCGATACGGTCTATGATTATTATATTTTTAATGTTTGACGGCTTTCTGTTCGTTTAAATGTAAACGTTTTTACCATTTAGGCGGACAATTACCTGTTCGCAAAACGTCTTTTCATCATTTCGAAAAAGGGCCCTTTAGCAAAATGACCCTATCGCAAAATGTCCCTTTTACAAAATGACCCTATCGCAATATGTCCCTTTCGCAAAATTACCCTATCGCAAAATGTCCCTTTCGCAAAATAATCCTATCGCAATAGGTCACTTTCAGCAAGCCTATTAACGGTCACATTTATCGCTCGACAAATTTCAAATAAAAGTAGTTGGCTCTTTTTACGTCACCTGTTAGCAAGAGACTTATACTTTATCTTGCCATTTGTCGAGCGATAAACTCAAGGCCTTCAGGGCCCGTATTATGTTCGCCTTTATCACGGTAGATAAAGCATTCGTCACTCTCGCCCTTGCGTACTGGTCAGAAAGTGACAGACATTTTATCCATGTCGATAAACACGACCATAATAGGCCCGCAGGACTTGATGTCTCTGTTTGATACGTTAAAATATCTATCCATTAAAAATACAGACTCAGGTTTCCTTTAACTTTAATAACCATAACATCTGATATTGACACTCATAAATGTAAATTCTGAAGTACCACTCAAAATTAAACTTAAAATGACTAAGCCTTTTCTTAACCGGCTGATATTTAACGTTGTTTTTAATACAGGATGATTCAGTAGACTATACATACTAAATAATAAACGTAAGTCTCACATTCTTAGTGTTGTCTGAAATAAAGCTACAGTCGTTAAAAACTCTTTGACATTAATTTTGCCGCTTAACAATTTTTTGACTGTTTTTGCATATTTTGTGATATAAATGATCACGCTTCCGCAGTGATTTCGGCTGGTACAAATGGAATAGTCGCACACCACCTTGTCATATCTGTGTTCAAATCAAATCAAATCAAATCAAATCAAATCATATTTATTTGCCAGAACACAGTAATACATAAATCAGATGTTGAAGAATTAAAAATCCAATGCGTTCAGCCTGCATGCAAGCGTGCAAATGTTAATAGTTAGTCTAAAAAAAATATTATATAAATCTAAAATACAATTATCAATTACAATACAAACATACAAATTATAATTCAATAAATAGGTAATAACATTCATAAATAACATTCCGTAAAAACACAATCATTAGTCATTAGAAGTAAAATAGTCGATATTTCCTTACTTAGTATCTATTTAGGTCACTATAATTCAAAAATTCATTTATATTATAAAAACAATTTTGCAAAAGCCAATTTGTCAATTTGGATTTAAAAATATTTCCCGATAATAACTTTATGTCATGAGGTAAGCTGTTGTATAGTGTTATACACATATTAAAAACATTTTTTTTATGTATGTTCTCGTGTGTTAGTGATATTTAAGGCGTTTGATTTTCTCCAAACCGCAATGTTAAGTTGTGTGTCTGTAGCAACCGCTCACTTGTACGTTAGGAAAAACTTTTACCAAAGCGTTCATGGGAGCAATTTCGTATTCACACTTGTAGTGATTAATTGTGACATGTAATTTGTCTCGATTCTATTTAAAAAGCCTGACATAGGTCTCTTCTGACTTATCGGGTAGTATTGAAAATACGACAGGCATTACATTAGAGGAGAGACTTTAAGAATTCACATCCATATTTATTGTGTAATCTTGATAGTAATTCCTGGGAGCCGTCTTAAAGGTGCCGTCAACGAAATATTGAGCATCTTTCAAGATCTTGTTACAGAATACAAAAAATATGACGTCGTCATCGTCATCTTCGGGCACCAGAAAGTTGATAGCTAAGCACTCTGATATGGTCGTTAGTTCGTTGAATAACCGTTATGCCTTTAGATATTTTTTTTCGACACCTGTATAAAGTGTCTTTTTTTGAGGTAAATTTTGGTGCATCTATGTTTTCAAAGTTTTTAAAATTCTTATCAAATATATCCTCGATTGGACCAAGGTCATGACACACATCTTCTTTGGTCTCATTTATTGCCAAGAAAATATAATTTTGAGTTTCATCCCTCTCACATGTATGATTATCAGTTTCGCGTGGTATGGTTTGATCATTCACGGTGATTGAGGCACTGCGCGTATCTCTCTGCACACACCTCTACTGTGTGCTGCCACTTTTGTTGAAAGTATATTAAGGGACGTTTTGAGAAAAGGACGTTTTGAGAAAGGGAAGTTTTGAGAAAGAGACGTTTTGAGAAAAGGACGTTTTGTGAAAGGGACGTTTTGAGAAAGGGACGTTTTGAGAAAGAGACGTTTTGAGAAAAGGACCTTTTGAGAAAGGGACGTTTTGAGAAAGGGACGTTTTGAGAAAGAGACGTTTTGAGAAAAGGACGTTTTGAGAAAGGGACGTTTTGAGAAAGGGACGTTCTGAGAAAGGGACGTTTTGAGAAAGGGACGTTTTGAGAAAGGTACGTTTTCAGAAAGGGACGTTTTGATAAAGGGACGTTTTGAGAAAGTGGCGTTTTGAGAAAGGGACGTTATGAGAAAGGGACGTTTTGAGAAAGGGTAAATTTTTGTCGAAGGGACGTTTTGCGAACGGGACATTGTCCGCCTAAATGCTATTTTTACAGCCAATTGAAGACTTCAACATATTTAAATTGAAAAACCGAAGACCAAATTTTAAGCCATCAGCCAAACTTCGTAAAGTTATAGGCACCAATTTCGTGGATCAGGTATATATTTTAAAGTTACAAGTGTTGAAGGGAAAGTTAAATAAAGCTTAGTATTATTATAATTTTGTATTCAAATCCACAAACATTACCTGTTTATAATACTTTTATACATAAATAATGCTTACATCATATTTGATAGCTTGTACACCTCAGGGATTAATAAATTTCATTTCGGATGGCTTCGGTGGAAGAATATCTAATAAAGCGATTGTAGAAAAAAAGTAAGTTGTTAGATATTCTTCAACCGAATGCTGTTGTACAGTCAGCTGCAGAGAAAACTAACCCCCCCTGCATACAAGTTGCCTTGCAAAGGGGGTTACATTTCTCTGCAGCTGACCGTACTAGCTGACAGAGGATTAAAGGAAATTGAAAGTATTTTAGATTGTCATGGAGTTAAACTTCTAAGGCCACCTAGTGTATTCACCGGAGTAAAGCAGACTGTAACTGAATCCCTGCAAAGCAAAGTAATAGCCAGTTTGAGAATTAATGTTGAAAAAGAGTCATCATACGTGTAAGAGAGTTTTCAATGGTAAAACTACACTCTATAGTCACCTATAACTATGTCCCTTATTTAGATGAATTTTAGTTACAGCCTGTGGATTAATTAATCTTCAGGGAGTAATAATAAAAAGTGCATGCAATTTCATGTTAATTTTATTCATTCATTACCTACACCTTAATAAAATAATATACAATTTAAAACACAACTCGTAAACCAAATTCTCTTAAATTGATAACTACAAAATATGTGTATTTAATATACGAAAAGTTTTGATGAAGTTTATAATGTTATGTCAAAAGCAGAACATTTTTGGGAATGGTAGGTATATATTTCTGGCTTTTAGCACTTTTTAATAGTTTTGGAAATATATAACTTTCCCAAAAATGTTCTGCTTTTGACACAATATTTGTTAATTATAAACTTCATCAAAGGTTTCCCATATAAAATCTACTTTCTTTGTATTTTTAAATTATGAGGCAGCAACACAAAAAGATCCTTATTTTTTTTGCATGCTAGCATTTGGTAGGTATTGGATTTGTGTTTTAAATTTGTTTTGAATGGCATTATTTTTTAAATATGTTATAACTACCTTTTCCGACGCCGGGCTTTTTTTATTTTAATGACAAAATCATCACAGATTCCATCAGGGGATGCTCCTGTGATTTCATTAATCAGTACAATACCTGATTTGCTAATCTTAATATCCAATATTTTTTCAATTTCATTGAGTACTGTATTTTCTTATATTCTACCACGTCGTATTTAATCAAAGTTGATTATTTCAGATTTCCAAGAGCCTCGCCGGTTAGAGAGGAATGGCTGAAATTTGTTTGGAGCTGTTTGCGTGATTGGACCGACTATGTTCGAAACGTTTCTCAGCAAACTCATTTATTATGAGCGCTGATAAACAACATTATTTAAGAAAAATGCTATACCTACAGTATTTTTTGGTTATTTAGTGATCACTTCAAATCTAGTCTAGTTTGTCACGAACCGTCTAAAGGGTCACATACTGTCTTCCAATTACTTTTTGTAAGGCTTATTCATCAACATTAAAGATAAATGTGGAGTTGACAGAAGTGCGTTGAGTGAGTCTGTTCAATTTCTAGGTTATATCCCCTCAAAATAATAAAATCCCTTATTTTTGTAGAACGGTGGCGGTTTATTAACAAGGTTTAGATACATAGTAACTGAAATAGTATTTAGAAATGGTTATCCATTTGGCCGTCGGGCCAAGTGGTAAAAAATGGAAAGTACTGAGAAGGAGAAGCCGCCGGATCAAGGTGGTGGCAATTCCAAGGACAGCGAATGTTACATACGAGTAGTCGATGATTCCATGGAATTAAATAGGAAACGAGTCTTCAAGTCCTTGGAAATGTCTCCAGCTGACAAGGTTTTAGAACCTGAAATAAAGAAAGTGATGCAGGGTACTGACAGTCCATCCATTGCCCTCATCTATAAACACCCAGATTTCGACAATGAAACACGCAAGTATGGATCGGAAGACAAGGGCCCTATTCTTGTGCACATTTCCCGTGATATTGAATCCAGCAATTCTGGTATATCATTGCAACCTATTAAGGTTGGTCTTATTTTTGCCAGAGACAACATTGTGAACATTAAAAAAAGATGGCATAAAATCTTTAGGCAGAAACCGCGTCTCGGTAGAATTTAAGACAGCAACTGCTGCAAATAACATTGTTGAGAACCCCACTTTGGCACGTCACAAGTTAGTAGCATCATTTCCGTCATATCATGTCTCCCGCATGGGCCTGGTTCAAGGTGTCCCTGTAGACTGGTCAGTGGAAGAATTTGTTAATGCAACAGAGTCAAAACAAGGTTCAGGTAAAATTCTTAAAGCCCGACGCCTTCAGCGGAAGGTTACAAAAGAAAATAGTCCTCCAACATGGGTTCCAACTCAGGCTGTGGTGGTGACGTTTGAAGGCCAAACCTTACCATCCAAAGTTTATGCCTTCTATACCTCACTGAATGTAGAAATGTATGTGCTACCTACAATTCAATGTAGAAAATGTCTGAGATACGGTCATATTCAAACTCAATGCCGTTCCGACGCCCATTGTTATAAGTGCACCAAAAATCATCCCATGCCCAGTCCCCGACTACATCTTCGTACCGCCAGACGGTGATGCGTTATCCCCGAGCAAGGACCCCACTATCTCCTGGCTACGACCGCAATGCTCACCAAAATATAGTATCCTCTCCCAACTCCCAGGTTCCTAATGGACATGCTTTGTTGTCCCAATCCAATCATATAGGAACTGTAACACCCAATGCTGACATGATGGAACTCCTCTTTAAACTTTTTACAAACGTAATCGCCAAATGGAGCGATTGTTTACCGCCCGACGTTGCACCCTTGATGTTGACACTTGCAGAAAAACTATCTTTCTCCAATGGCCCCCCAGGCCAAATTTCTTCAATGGAATAGTCGTAGCATTAGTCCTAAAAAATCTGACTTAATCAATGTAATCAATGACCACGCTATCTCTGTGGCGGCCATTGCGGAGACTTGGCTGAGACCTGGATCCCGTTTTAGGATCCCGGGTTTCTCCTACCTCCGTGATGATCGCAGTGACGGATGTGGAGGCTGTGCATTATTGATTAGAAGAAGCTACCCTTTTTCTCAAATCTCCCTTCCCCCTCACTCCAATGAAATTAACGCAGTTGCGGTAAATGTCATAGGAATTAATTTTATTTCAATATATATCCCTCACCCAGCTTTGAATGTAATTCCTGACCTCTCCTCCATTCTATTCTCTGTCCCTCCTCCTCTTCTGATTACGGGTGATTTTATGATGTTATCTTCTCTTCCTTGCTTCTTGACTTGTTTGATGACATTAAAGTCTCTGTCATCAATGATGGAGTACCAACTCACAGAGTGTACCCTGGGCAGAACCCTAACTCAGTTTTGGACTTGGCTGCTTGTTCCCCAAATCTTTTTTGCCTGCTCTCCTACCAGGTGCTGAATCAGTCGTGTGGTAGTGACCACTTTCCAATTATTATCTCCAAACCATCCTCCATTTCCCCTTTTTCAGCCCCTGATCCCCTCCTGAAACATAAGTTAGATAGAGCAGACTGGCCAAACTTCTCACTTCAAGTTGAAAAAGGATTGGAAGAGCTTGAGGCTACCCCTTTAAATCCCTTTCAGAAATACGATCATTTTAAATCAATTCTTACAGAAGCAGCAAATAAATACATCCCATTAAAATCCCAATTTAGTCATGTAACTCCAAAATTCCCTCCCCGGCCTGGTGGAATGCGGAATGCAAGACAGCCGTCAAAAAAATAAATGATGCAGAGCGGGCATATAATGAATCCGGTCTGTCTGAGGACTTCATATCAGTTAGAAAAATGACAGCTTATACTAAACGCTCTTTAAGCAAAACAAAAAAAAGAGCTTGGAAGGGATTTTGCGAAAGCTTAAACCCCCGAACTCCTCCATCAATACAATACATTACAATACAAAACACTTTATTGAACACCAAACAAAACATTACAGAGATCCAGTAAAAACAATCCTCCATCAATAGTTCGGAAAAACATTTTAAAAAATCGAGGCTCCTTCAAGCCTGACTGCTCCTCAACTTCTGATTCTTCTTCCTGGCTGGCAGAGTTTGCAGACAAGTTGGCTCCTCCATCCGTCCCTGAGAAGTCCTGCATAGATCCAACTCCTCCCTCTACTGGTCTAGGCCCTCTGGACAACCACTTTTCCGTCTCAGAACTTGAGCTGGCGTTGGACAGACTGCGTAATAGTTCTCCTGGAGAGGATGGCATACCATACTGCTTTATTTATAAACTCAAACTGTTCAACCATTTTTTTGTGTCTGGCGAGTTTCCTGTCGATTGGAGGACTCAAATCCCAATCCTGAAACCCGGTAAGCACCCCCACACTGTATCCTCCTACCGCCCATTAGCCCTCTCTGCATGAATGGGTAAAATTCTTGAGCACCTAGTAAAAAATTGTATTGAGTGGTTAGTCGAAAATAAAAATCTGCTTGCTAACACTCAGTTTGGATTTCGCAAAGGTAGAAGTACCATGGACAGCCTAAGCATACTCACTTGACATTAGCCTCGCCCTCTTTAATAAGGAACATCTGGTAGGGTGCTTCTTGGATGTGTCAGCTGCGTATGACAATGTGTCACTCCCGCTGCTCAGAGCAAAAATGCTACAGCTGAGCATACCTGTGAGGATAGTCCAAATTGTCTGCAAGCTGTTTATGGGCAGAACCATTAAAATCCGCTCTGGTAGTTACTCTATCCCCCCTCTAACCCTATGGCAAGGACTGCCGCAGGGATCAGTCCTCAGTCCCCTTTTATATAATCTATATACGTATGACTTGGAATATTCTGTCTCCCCTTTCTCTAGAGTTCTTCAGTACGCAGACGACCTGGTCCTGTATTTTCCTGCGCAGTCGGTTGATATTGCATCCACAAGATTGAATGAAGCCCTCTGCTACCTTAAAGACTGGCTGGACGAGCATGGGCTGTCTCTTTCACCTTCGAAGTGCTCTACAGTAACTTTCACCCGAAGTAGGACCATCCCTGCGGCAGATATTATTTATGAGGATGAGATTATCCCAAACAGAGACTCAACTAAATTCCTTGGTGTAATCTGGGATTCTAAAATGTCTTTCATCCCCCACTTAGGTTACATTACAGGGAAATGTGAGCGAGCCATCAATGTTCTACGGGCCCTTTCTAGGACTTGGTGGGGGGCTCACCCTTACTGCCAAAAATTGGTCTATAACGCCACAGTGCGTAGCCATTTAGATTACGGTTCTTCCATTCTTGAACCATGTAACAAAGTAGCACTTAAAAAATTAGACCTAATTCAAGCGAAATGCCTACGAATTATTCTTGGTGCCATGAAATCTTCACCAAAAAATGCTATGCAGGTTGAGTGCGTGGATCCTCCCCACTCCCTTCGCAGGCAGTATCTAGCCGATCGTTTTATGCTGAAGGCCTGCTCCATCTCTAATCATCCTCTCCTTCCAGTCTTGGAGGCCTTATCCCATGAAGTATCTGTAAACACATATTGGTCACATAAAGTAACTCTGCCTAAAATTGAAAAACCTTCCTTCCCCTCTTTATATAACGGACAAAAACCCCTTATTCCAAATTGATTTTGAAGATATTGTATACTGCCCTAGAATAATTTTTGACTATGGCATATCCAAAGATGACCCAGCAGCCAACATCAAATTTAACAGGGAAATGGAAAAATGGCATGATTGCTTACCTATTTTCACGGATGCATCCAGGCTGGGTGCTGGAGGTTGTGTAGGAGTAGCTGTATGGATCCCCAAATTTCATGTCATTTTATCTCAGAAATGCCCACCTATGTCATCTGTTTTCACCGGTGAGTCGGCAGCCATCTTGGAGGCTATAACATGTAGAATCTCATAACATATCTGAAGTTATAATTTTTTTTGAAGCCAAATGTTGCCTACGAGCCATTGCAGGTAACCATTTTAAAATGAAAATTAAATTCCCACTTATTCTTAAAATTAAACAATTACTCAATAGTTGTGACAAAAAAGGGCTCCAAATAACACTTGCTTGGATTCCGGGTCATTGCGGTATTGAAGGAAATGAGTCTGCTGACTTGTGGGCGAAAGAGGCTGTTGAAGTTGGTTCCCAAGTCCACAATAATATTTTCTCCTCAGACCTAACATTAAAGGCCCGGTCCGACATGAGAGATTCATTTCGGACCGGGCATTCATTGGCAAGATATGTGGAATAGCTCCAGACTTCAGAAAGGCCGCTACTACGGGAAAATTCAACCAATCGTCACTCGTAAGCCATGGTTCTTTCGCTTCCGCTCTGCAACGAAACAGGTTACTTCTACAGTTTGTAGGCTTCGTTTAGGACACTCTTGCACCCCGGTGTTTTTAGCTAAAATAAGGGTTCGGGATAATTCGCTTTGCGAATGTGGCATGGATGAAGGTACCCTGGATCACATTTTTTTCGATTGCAATAGGTTCAGTTCATCCTTATACGATATCTTACCAAAAAATGTCCCTTGGTCGATCAACTTTTCATATCTTCTTACTATTATGGACCCTCCCCTTACTGATACTCTTATAAGATATATACAAGTTCCTAATATAAAACTTTAGCTTTTAAGTTTCACTAGTTATAGTAAAGTATAATTATATATTTTTTCTTTCCCTTATCCTCTATGTTGGTAACCATAACTTTCTGTCATCCTTTTTCCCGCTATTATTAACTGTCAAATGTCATATGATTGTCTGTGTTGTCCATAACATTTTGTTATTTGTTGTAGGAATACTTCCCTGATCACTCCACAAAAATCAAAATTCACAACGACACCGAACATTCTCGTCACGTGCCAAAATAGCAAGGAGTGAAAGCCATACATAAAAAAAAAAGACAAATGTTTTATATTCAAATAAAAACTGTAAAAAAGTGTCTTTTTTTTATTACACTGCAAAGAAGTTTGTTTCTCATTTTACTTTTTGAAATAAGGTCAAAAATCAATTGATTATCAATCACAATTATTAGTGAAAATACTTTGTCTTTTAATAGGTTAACCTAGTTTATCGATAAACTGCACATCACTACCCGCAAACTTACGCACACTAATACACAGTGTCACACACTAACACACCTAAAAAGAGATTCGTGAGTACTTTTGAAATTCAATCGAAAGCGGTCATATATAGACGACTCTTTTAACGAAGGGCATTTGTAACAGGCGCGAAGAGTACTATTCTATTAGCCGTTTTTATACTCCCTCTATGCTTTCCTACCACTATGGTCCGGCCTTCAATATTATAAACAATACCATAACAGGTCAATGACAATATATTTTTTAACCGTCGGGAATAGAGCCCGAGTCAATATTTTGCATACTACCAGTTCTCATGTACGGCAGCCAAACAAGGCCCTTATCACAAAACACGACTAGCAAACTTGCAACATGCCAATACACAATGGACAGGAGCATGACGAATGTGAAAAAGTGAGACCGACTGAGAAACCGTGTAATAAAGAGCAAAACAAAGGATATGGACATCAAATGCAAAATTAAAAGGCTTAAAAAATGGCGATGGCCAGGGCATATGATAAGAGGAAAGGACAAGTGAAGAAAAATTGTGACACTATGGTAATCTAGAGAAGGTAAAAGGAAAAAAAGATAGACCACAAAAAAGATGGGATGACGACATAAAACAAGTGGCAGGCGTCACATGGAACAGAGTGACTCAAGACAGAAATGAGTGGAAATGGTTAGAGGAGGGAGGTTGTCGGCTGGCAAACAGATCTACAGAAAATAAGTCAAATTCAAATAAGTGACTAGATTAAGGTTAACATTAAATTTAAGTTTTCTATGTAGGTACTTTTGTCATATAATTTTAATATGGATCTGAATAAAAGGTATATTATTTTATTATTATTTTAGTATTGTGTGGTTCTTTGCTATAATGTCATATATACTCCCGTATATTAATATATTATAGCTTCGTTTGTGATGGGGTTCTTTACTTGTTTACGGAGACGCGGAGCGTCGCGCGTAGCGTTTGGCGGTGCGGTCCGTACTAAATTCAAACATGTGGCGTTGTATAAAAGCGTTTACGGCGAAGCGGTATTACACGCGTTTGCTTCAAATACAGCGTTACTTGCGGCGGAGCCCGCGGATGGCATCGCCGCGTTGCACGCAGCGTCGCACGCGTCAATGACCGCCTCTTTGTAAACGGAAAAAACGCCCGACCCGCCGCGCTACGCCAAGCCGCACGCCACCGCATCTCCGTAAACAAGCCCTGCAGTGCGACGCGGCGCGGCGCGGTCGTTGTATCTGTTTCACCGCGCGTGTCACGATTAGATTTTTTGAAACTTGCCTATTAAATTAGCCATGAGAGAACATTATTGCTGTCTGAATGGACAAATGGCTGCAAATCTAAAAGTGGCAAAATATGCCTCATCTAATTAATAGATAAGAATATAATACTTTATATTTTAGTACCTGGATGACCGGTTTTTTTACATGGTAATGGTGATTCTTCGAGATCTTGTTATTCGTGTGATTCCTCTGGCACTTTATATTTTTACTTTTTAACTAAAATGTACTGTAAGTAGGCGTTTTCACTAACATAAATATAACTTAGGCACTCTTTTTAACAAAGCCATTCAAAAGTTATATGCCATTGAATTTTCAAGTCCCTAGGCATCAGAAGTTGGTCAAAAGTATAGTAGTTAAATGCAAAATGGTAGTACAGTGTGAATAGAAGTTTAATAAGTAAATCTTAAAGAAAAACGTTTAACAAATGAACGTATATCCTTATCATATAAACAAATTATTATTTTTTGTCCTATTTAATTGTGTAAAATTAAAATAAAAAATCGAATTGCCTCTGAGGAAATAATCAATTATGAAAAATGAAAAAACAAACCGATCTAAAATCTAGGAGTCTGAAAATGAAACAAGTGTCAATTACCGATCATAACAAAGCACGTTACGGTTGTCGTACATACCACAGATAAGCATTTTGATCAGCTTTCCTTTTTAACACCACATAATAACATAAAAAAACTAAGCAGAATAATCATAAACCGACCCGAACCAAGACAAGAGGAATCAAATATTCGACGCACATCAGCCGACCCGTCTACTCCCAAGGACGTTTGGCGCACGACTAACTACCACCTGCGCGGGGGCAGAGGTTTCAAGTTTGCTGTTTGGACTCTATGGAGTCGAACAAAATTCGTGACAGATATATCAGTTTTTAGTGCGGAAAACTCCATTTTCTTCTAATAAAAATAACATATTTAAAATGTACACATCAAGTTTTATGAACAGAACAACTAACGTTTTATTGATATACTTACTTAGAACATGGTCAAATCGTTATATTGAAAGATATTACAAGATTTTTCCATGACAGAGAAATCAGAAAAATGGACTTCATATTTCTTATTACATAAATAGAGTATAATTAATTATACGATAATCAGCTAATGACTTCATTTGATAAGAAGTTAAACTATTGTTTTTTTTTAAAGCCGGTATAGGCTATGATTTGGCTAGGCAAAAAAGCGGGCAAAGTTTATAGGGGACAACGTGATTCCTTGATCCAATCTACTTCAAATTTAGCATAGATAAACATTTTTTAACAGAATTGTTTGAAGACGTGCTTCGTATATTATTAAAATTCATCCCCTAAGGTGGCCGAAAAGGGGTAGAAAGATATTAAAGTTAAGTTAAGCTACGATACGCATTTGAGGTTTTAGGATTGCATTTTGAGATTGTAGTCTTGAGATTTCAAATGCCTAATGGGTCTCAGATCCCACTTACGAGTACCCTCAGGTGGCCTGAGTGCTCGCGTGCCAACTCATTGAAATAAAATAAATGGGGGTGATTAGTTTCGAAGTTGATATCAATACTCCCTAGTGCTTTTGATTTACAATAATTTTTATTTTGACACATGTTTAAAAACTCAATCCGATATTATTCAAAAAAGGCTGAACTCACATAAAAGATTGGTGCAATGCAAATACTGAAACCGCTGAGGCCAAAGATTCTGGATTTGGAACATAGGTTCCTTATGAGGTCTATGGGTGCAGTAAGAAAGGATTTCCCGAAAAACGAACCCCAACGGGAAGAAGTAGGAGGAGTAGCGGGAAACTAATTCTACGCGTATAAAGTCGCGGGCGTCCTTTAGGATATATACAGAAAATGCAAACCTGGCTCACTGACTTACGAGGGGCGTTCAATAAATTCTGGGTATGAGAAAGAAAACAAAAGCATACGATTAGTGTTTTATTTTTATTTTTCTATATATCCCCCCCCCCCCCCCTTATTTTTACATTATTTGACAGATATTATACCCTTATAATATCTGTCAATTTATTTTTTTAACCCCTCATAAAAATATTTTTTTCTTTGGTGTCATAATGCTCCACCACCGCAGCTTTCAACGCTTCATCATTAAAAAATCGATGTCCACGAAGATCCTTTTTAAGGTTGGGAACAAAAAGTAGTCGCATGGGGCCAAGTCTGGACTGTACGGCGAGTGAGTAATAGTTTCGAACCCAGATTCAAGAACAGCAACCTTGGCAATATGAGCAGTATGCACAGGGGCTTGTCATGAAGAAGCAGCACTCCTCAATGTCAATTTTCCCCTCCTCTTTTCTTTGATTGCTTCCCGTAAATGGCGTAAAAGGTTAGTGTAGTACTCTTCTGTAATATTTTAACCCTTTTCTTTATAATATTAATAATATCCCTTCACAATCCCAGAATATGGTCGCCATGATAATATTTAAATATTAATATAATCTCAAAATATATATTATCGTAAAGTATAACGTCATTAACATATAATACCAATTCATATAACGATTAAAGCGTATAATGTTCATAACACCTACAATTTGAAACATATATTATTCAATTAATCTAACATGAAATAAAAAAATGCTTGTATAGTATTAACGCCTACAACTATTTTAAGCCACAAATTTGAGTTTGAAAAACAGTAAACATTTATGATATACATAATATGTTGTTTGAAATAAATAAAAATTATGTATGTATAAGGCCAGTATGGTTTTTAAAGGATGCAAAAAAATAATCTTTTTAGCTACGATTAGCTACGCTTCGCTCCCGCCTTGGCCTTCTGACCTAACCTATCTGACCCATCTTGCTCGCGCGCTCCGCTCGCTCGCCGCAACATGTTATTATTCCCAAAACTCCTATATTAGTCTTTATAATTTTTGTCAGACCTAAACATATATAAAATATTTTATGTATTATCATCGTTATATGTTATGTATGTTATACGAACTGAACTTAGTCGTTTTGAGTGTTATATAAAAAATCATTATATAAAATTTATATTATGTCAATTGACCATTATTCCTTATAAAATTATTTATTTTGTTGTTATAGCTAACGTTCATTATATCTTGTCAATGAAATTATGTATAATGTAATCATATCTCATGGGACACACCCAATCTTGCCAGCTGAAGGGACGGCTTTGAATTTCTTGGGATGAGGTGTTCCTTTAACGTGCCATTAAATAATTAAGAAAGGATTTTTTGGAAGTCCACCCCAATTCCAAAATTCCTCATTCAAATTTAATATTATTTTTGAAAATGCGTCACCAAAATTTAATAAAATGACACACATGATGACCTTTTCAAAAAGCTTCAAACACATGACGTATCGTTATTCCCTCGGCAACTTTTTAATTTTCAGGGATGGGGTTTTACTATGTGTAAATTCAGCTATGTCAATTCTTAATTTAATCCAAATCCATCCAGCCGTTGCAGCGTGAAGGAGTAACAAACTAAAACCTCTTTTAACCCCTTAGGAGAAGTTTTTCCTAAATCACTGAAATTGGTATTTTTTATTTATTAACAGTAGCCTTAACGCCAATTCCCAAGGTGCTAAATTAAATTGCCCCTAAAACACCTAGATTTATCGTCTTAGGGGCAGATTTTCTAAAATCACTGATAGTTTATTATTATTATTTATAGCCAGTAGCTCAATTACCAATTACCACATTTGAAATGACAATAGTTCCATACAAACTTCTACCCCCTATTTTAACCACTTAGGGTATGAGTTTCCAAAAATCCCTTCTTAGTGCGCGTCGCTAGGGCACCCAAGAAAAATTTCCTTTAAATTTCAAGCAGCTGGGTCCAGCGGTTTAGGCTGTGCGTTGATAGGTTAGTCAGTCATTTTTACCCCTATCCATTCCTTCGGTAATGAAATTATCAAAAAAGCTGTATACGTAGTAATAAATTTTCAATCGTCCATCTAAATACAAAATATAAAGATTATAACTTTAAAACTGATGGACATTCATACAAATTTTCATCCCTCTTTTCACCCTCGCTAGGGGCGGATCGGATAGTGGATCTCTACACTGTGTAAGAAATCTATGTACAAAATTTCAAGTCTCTAAATCCAGAGTTTTGGGCTTTGCGTTAATATAATTTAACCATCAGTTTAACATTTTTAGGGTTCTCTACCCAAAGAGTAAAAACGGAACCTATTACTAAGACTCCGCTGTCCGTCTGTCCGCCTATCTGTTACCAGGCTGTGTCTCGTTAGTCGTGATAGCTAGACAGTTGAATGTTTTACAGATATATTTCTGTTCCTGCTATAAAAACCAATCAATACAACAACAATCCTGAATTTTTTGCCATTTTTTGCTAATGTTGTATAGACAATGGTACGGAACCCTTCGTGCCGGAGTCCGACACGCACTTAGCTGGTTATATATCTATATATATATATATATATATATATATATATATATATAAGCCATGTAATTTTCGGGAGATAATCTTAATATTATCCAAACAAGTTTTATACCTTATTTAACGTAAATGTAAGATTTTTGCAAAACCGTTTACACAATGAAAAAAACATTAAAAACCATTTCTTGTCTAAACTTGTAATAACACATCCATAAGCTGATCAAAATACACCGCAAGTGATAGCCCTAACTTAGGGCGCGGAAGAGAGAGGGGTGTAGCTGAGTGAAGGGGTAAGTAGTAATTTAAAACGCGGCATTTTGGGCGTGGGTATTGATACAGGGTTGTGTTAATAGAAAAAGTAGTAAAACGCAATTCAAACATTTTACACGTAGGAAATAAATCATATTGCAATTTCATAATAGATGCATGTAAAAGTCAATGACGTGATGTTTGTAAGAGTTGTAGCCCTGGTGAGGGAGGTTATATCATGATGGTCTCTGAGGACGCCGCAACTGGAACCTCGGTTCTATAAAATGGCCGAAGAGATGCAGCTAGTGGAAGAGAAGATTGAGCGCACAGTTGAGATGCGCCTCGCGTGGACCCCGCTGTGCAGTGGTAGAGAGTGCAACGTCCGCGCCTAGAAAAGATAACATTAAGTATTATTACAAACAAGTGTAAAACTATAAATATAGTCAGGATGATCTTAATTTCAGTAATGTTTCAACAAGCTTTTCGGTACCTACGTCCCCTTTGTTTATCGCTTTTCCCTTTAGGGAACTGCTCGATTTTCCGCGAAGCCTTAGGATTGAATGATCATGCACCCGCATCGATTGTACTCCCAACGTAACAATTTAACAATAACTTACTTAAGTGTGAGGGTTATAACGTGTTGCAACTTGCGTTAAATATTTCCGACTGATTATAAATATGTCTTTGAATGTTATACAGTTTTAGGATATGACCTTTGTATATTATAATCTTTTATGACCTAAACTTTTTATATTTTTCTATAATTATGAACATAAATATTATGAGAACAAAGGTCTGACTTTCAATAATCGAAACAACAAATGTATGGCAGTCAAAGGGATCCCAAAGAATTATTTAAGTACGCCTGTATAGCCTTGTTATTTTTTTTCAAAAAGTGCCATTTTAACAGTCCTAGCGGCATTTTTGGTAACTGTGACCAAATGTGATTCTTTCACTAATTCGAACCTCTTAAACAGGGAAATCGATGTTGGCACTCTTGCTTTTGGACTTTAAGCCCAAAATTCAAAATGGTGGAAGTTTTTTTACCAGTAGGATATTTAAAAAAGTACAATATTTCTACTCTGGATGTGTTTTTTTTTCTCATCAAAATGCTGTTTCGGGGTAATTTTTATCTTAGAATGCAAAAATTATTATTAAACACTGTTAAAACAATTATTTAACCGTATTTGTTATTATAATACTCCATAAAACAAATAATACATATTACGGGGAAAATACATATTATGAACTGGACTACTTTAGATCCTAAATTCGGTGTCAAGAGTCTGCGCGGGTCCGGCAACACTGCTGTGCAGTGTTTAGCCGACGGCTTAAGGAGTCGTTTTTAAGCTAGGCATCCTAGCTCAGAGACTCTTGGTACTAGTAAGCTGTAATTTGGCATGAATATACTCGTACATATTAGTCACGCCAAGAAAGTGAGAAAATAAAATAATGGATAAAATAACGTGGGGATGTTTTTTTTTCTCGTTTACCCCGTAGTGTGGGGTGTCGTTTAAGAAGCGTTGAAACGCTACAAATCCTAAAAAATATCATAAATGTAAGCACATATAATGAATTAATTCGGAAAACTATCACGACTAAGTGGACTTAATTGGTTCTTGAGTCACAAACTGTTTAAATGTTTATTCATACCGAAAACTTAATTGTGTTGTTGGTAAACTGACCGCGACCTATGTCAATGTTTGGGGATAACAGTTTTCCAACGGAAAAGTTAAGTTTGTCGTATTTATTGTAAAATCGCCGTCGATATGAACTTGTGAACAATGTAAACAAATTAGTACTGTTTGACACATAACCTCAAATATGAACCAAGCGTGTTTTTACTAAAAATAACGTATAATTAATAGTTTTTATATCTTGAACTTAAAATGCAAATAATGATCTATCGGTAGTGTAATAGTACATTGTGTATTAAGGCCGGTAAGTAAGGAATTACGACCGAGGCTCTAGTAGAAGCCCGAAGTCGAAGACTGAGGGCTTTCTGAGTCGAGGTTCGTAATTCCCGTACCGCCCGTGAAACATACAATGTTTTTCATCACATTTGCGAGTAAATAAATGAAATTATAGGGCAGAAAAAACTTATTTATTAAAATTTATAACATGTAGCGAGATTGCAATGAAATTACTGTTTAGATAAAACATTTTAAAAGAATTTTTCAATTTCGTGTCTCCTCCTTGCTTGAACTTGCATGAACGGCGTGCTGCGCTATAAATTAAAAAAAAATTACTTACCGACCTAGGTTTTCATGAAAAAAAAAAGGTCGAGGGTTTTATATGGGGCTTACGGCCCAGTTAACCTGTATGTTTAGATACTGTTTACGTGAAAGTGTCATGAAAAAATCATTGCAAGGACATCATTTGATCTTTAAAAGTACGTGATTACTATCAGTAATCATGGTGAATTGGTTCGTTTGGTTTTGTTTAAATCTTTTGCAAGTTCCATCGACGGCGACCTTAGTAACGGCTTCGGGACCCTACACTGAGCATGATCCGACATGCTCTTGCCCGGTGTTTTTGTTTTGGCGTGATTTAGAAAAACTTAAGTTGTTAGCCGCCGCCGTGCTTAGTTCAATTGAGGTTTTTTAATATTTGTTTAAATTATGTCTGATTGTGGTAAGTGATTCAAACCAGTTGTTTTTATCATCTGTGATAGTACGTATAGAATACGTCAGTGTACTTCTCAAGTTATGATCTACACAGTGACAGTCGAATTTTATTAATGTTTGCATTGTTTGTTCAAACTCTAAGAAAAATGGTACCTACCTATTATTTCATTGACAAAAGGAACTGTATCGGGTTATGAGAAGTTGATGTCGTTTGCGGATGAACTGGAGAATCTGCATGTCGAAATTTACTTTATACCCATAGCCAGAGTTTCGGAGATCCCAAGTAAGGTACTTTCTATTTTGTATCGCAAAGAGCAGGTCAGGCATGGGAAAATGCATCACAAATTGAGATAGAGACCGGGGATAATCAACTCAATGCTTTATTTAGGTTAGGTTAGCTTTATTTTTTATTTCTGGTTTACATAAATGACTTATCACCAATAGGAAACTTTGTGACATTGTACTTTTTGCTGATGACCCTTTATTAATTTTCAAGGTAGATAGAAACACCGTAGACTACAGTGGGATAAACGCATCACTAGTTAAAGTACTAAATTGGTTTACTAGTAACAAATTATTACTTAATGCTAAGAAAACTAAATGTTTTTGCTTTCCTAATGTTAAACCGGAAGGTTCCAGTATTTTCTAAATGACGAATGTCTGAAAATGGTAGATTGAGTAGTTTTTCTAGGCATAATAATACATTTTAAAAAATACATAGTTGTACTGGCAGGTATACTCACTTCGGCAGCTTACACCGTTGGGAAAATTACACAACTAAGTAATGTTTAGTCAGCTCGTTTAGTTTATTATAGTTATTTCCATAGTGTCATGTCGTACGGAATTCTGGTTTGGGGTAAGGCATCTGACATACAAAGGATATTAAGGGCCATTCGCTCTATTTACAACTTAAATTCCCATGACTTCGTAAGACAACTTTTTAAAGAAATTAATAACTATAGCGTCTTAATTTATTTATGTTAACCAAAAAATCTGATATACATCATTTAAATAAGCATCCTTTTTTGACCAAGTAAAGTCTGCATTTTGGAACCTTGGGAATAGTAATGAGGCAT
The DNA here is from genome assembly GCA_923062465.1 of Acleris sparsana. NCBI lineage: Eukaryota > Metazoa > Arthropoda > Insecta > Lepidoptera > Tortricidae > Acleris > Acleris sparsana. Next base: position 42,322,528 of record OV281285.1, on the reverse strand, counting down.
TATCAATACGCAAATCCAAACAACTGATGCAAGATGACAACTTAAAAAAAACTTATAGACATCAAGGAAAATTTTATTATCATAATAAGAATTATAACATTCTTAGAAAGGCGTGGTTTATCTATAAGAAAATCATTTTATTTACTAGATGAGGTAAGGCTGTATGTAATGAATGTAATGATGACATTCTCAAATTCATTAAGTAGCAAAATAGAATCAGTAATCGACAGAATCCCTGATTACGAATTGTTAGAAACTTGAATGATAGCAACGAAATATCTGTTTACAACTATGCACCTCTCACATCTGTTGATGTCGAACGGCCGTTCCATAAATGGATCCTCAATGTATAAAGAAATCGATTGACTATATCAAGCATAGAAAAAAATATGATCATTTACTATAACAAATTAAATTCAGTGAGTTTTTAACTATGTGTGGTTATATTTTGAACAACACCGACTTATCCATGTTAGTCATGTATGTATGTAAACTCTTTATTGCACATAAACAATTACAAAACATTTTGCATTACACTATAAATAATGTACATAGGCGAACTTATCCCATATGGGATCTCTTCCAGTTAACCGTGGAGTAGAATAAGCCAGATAATGCACGAGGATATAAGGGATATCATTACGTTGCAAGTGACATAAAATGCTACCAGTGGCCGATCACTATTTATAAGTAACTTACCTTGAACATTGGCAGCATAGTAGTCTGAGAAACGCATTACGGAAAGTCTTATTAAAAATAGTGTAAATAATAGGATTGATGGTGGACGATACGTAGCCCAGCCAGAGGCAGACGTCAACCACGTTATCTATGGAAGAACGGGGAAAGATATATATATATATATATATATTGTTTTTTGCATAGTTACAAGTAGTTTGTAAATATCCAAATTCGGTGTTTTTTTTTGGAACCAAAGTTCATGACAATATTCATATTAAAATATACACCATATAAGAGAAATACATACCGGGAACGGAGCACGTCGGGCAAGATGCAAATAAAATGTTCAACAGGAAAAACGGAGCCCAACACAGCACAAATGTAAAGAAGACTAAGCCAAGTACTTTGGTTGCCTTTTGTTCATTTGCAACGGTGGTTGCAGTCATAGTACGATCTTTTTTGCGATTTGTTAAGAATCTGAAACCAAGAAATTTCATAACAAGACTTAGCGTTCGCGAAGGGCATACGTATAGGTATTGAATTGGCTTTAAAACATGTGTTTCAAGTGGTTAGTATGTGCTTGCAAGATCACTAAGCAATGAAAGACAAAGTTAATCTTCTCTTTTGTAGATATTTGAAGCGAAAGAGATTTGTTAGAATCGTAGCAGGTGGAAGTAAGTGATCTCTGCCTATACCTCCTATGTATGATACTTCCGATTCGGAGTACACTGCTCGCTTCTCCCCAATGTGCTGGCAAGCGCAAAGGCGGAAACAATCGAATAGGTAGGTGCGTGTAGAATTAAACATATAGATAAGTTTTGCAATACACAAATATGAAACAATGAAGTGGTGTATCACATAATGTTTTTTTTAAACAATATTTCCATAGACAATGTTTAGCGGGTAATTATTAAATTTACTAATAAAATAATTTTAAAAAAAGTTTGAAGATATCCGCGTGGTTTAGAGACGACTTACAAGTTGTAAATCGTTACAACTTTGAGAGCTAGTGTATAGTTGGTATTAAGAATTTAAACGTGGAAATTTCAAAGTTTCTGATGCTCAATTATCAGGTCAGCCCAATGACGTGTGTACTCCAGATAACGTAGCCAAAGTAGAAAACATGCTAACTAAAGACTGTATCGTTTGGCAATATCTTTTGTTTTAATACTTATTTACAAATTCTTCCTTTTATTATATACAGTCCACAATATACAGAAAAACAATAAACAAATAAAACATCGTAACTAATTATTTCTGGCTAGTTTACGGACTTTCTGCCTCATGGTGCTCACTAATGACTGGACAGACACTCTGTCAAAGGGTTGTTCCAATCTGATCGGAACTGCTTCTCTGTTTCGGCACTACGGACCCTTTTACGCAAGTTTGCTTTCATGATAGCCCGATAATGTTCGATCGGGCGTAGCTCTGGACAATTAGGTGGACTCATATCTTATGCCACGAAATTTTCTTTGATTTGTGGGTGTTCTAGTACTCTAACCTCAGTTGGTCTCAAAGAGTGTTTTAATCCTTTATAGGAATGGGATCGGTTGGCATTAAAAAAAAAACAATTCTGACGATTTTCTCAAAAATCTACTGATTGTACATTTTATCAAAAATCTGTGAATGTCGATTGTCATCTCTCAAAAAGTTGGGAAATGTGTCCTAAGTTCATTTTCGCCAGTATCGCGGATCTGGTAGCTGCCCTTTAATGCCCCATCTCAACTTTCCACCGTGGATAAATAGGGTTCACATAATCAGAATTATTCGCAATTTTCGAAATACAGCTGCCTCCATTTTGATGATGTCATCTCCGGATCCAGGTTTTTAAGATAGATTAACATGTTTAACAACATACTAAAATTTGGTGCTGGTATTGCAATGTTACCCCTAACAGAACGCATAATTGGGATTGTTCATATTTTTACAATTACTCTAATTCGAAAACCATTTCGAGGAATAAGGTTTTAAAGACGTTCTGGATTATTAAATTTTCGAAATATTTATATATTTCGGATATTTCGACAAAAGTAGGTATATTTAATCTTTGTTTCACTTTCGTTTTCGGCTTGACGCCCTCCTAGATGCATCTTATGGGTTAGGCGAAATTCGCTTGAAATAATATGTTTTAATGCACTATTACAATCACTTTTTATCATTAGATATCATTTAATTGTATGTTATTTACTAAAAAGTGCCATGCAAAATTTAATAGAATCATGTCATCCATAAAATGTCTGCTAAATAAATAAATATATTAAAACAAAACTATAGGGTCAAATACAAAATAACGAAATTGGTCTCTTAAAATTACCTATAAAATAACTATTTTTTTTGGTCGATGCTAAGTGCAAAAAAGCTTTATCCCAAAAACTATTGGATCTACAGAGCCAAATCTAGTCAAGTAGTACCTGTAGGATCAATTAATCTAACCGCCAAATTGACGAATTTGAGTAATATATACAGTTCGACTGCAAAAAAAAAACTGCCTCGGTACCTGTAGTTAAAAATAATCAATCTTGAAAATAATGTGAGTTGCATTGACAGAATCAGATATAAACTTTTGATATTTGGATTAAATATTTTAGAGTAAGTAACATTCATTTATAACTTAGTTTTTGATAGTTAACGAAAGGGGCAGCCAAAAAAATAAAGATTTGGAAAATTACTCTTACATTAAAAATTTACACTTGTATGCGAACTTCTGCGTGTTACGTTAACGACAATCAATGGTTACATCATATTTTTGCAAAATTCGTTATCTGGCGGATACAGTATAAAATTCGTTGTTTTTAACAGTTAGAAAAGTGCTTGCTATATCGTTTTCAATGAATTCTAAAGTAAGTAGTTATAGTAAAACAATATACTCTGCAAATTAAAATTATGAATGACAATTATTTAAAATTTCACAGCGCGTAACCGGACGTATAAAAGTACTTTCATTGCTCTTATTGTGTTTTTTTAATAAACTAAAGCATAGTCCTAAAATCGAAGACAATCGGTTTGTTGTACATATCATTAAGTACACAACTTGTGAACTATAATTATGACGTTACTTTATATTGTTTATGTCATCCATTCAACGGAACATAGTTGGACATTTTTCATTCGGTTGTGCTACATATCATCCGTCTTTAATTTTAAGTAAAATTAAGGTATTTTATTTTTGATAAGAATTTGATTAAAAATCGACCAACGATAAGGTTTAATATGAAATTGTCTTCTTCCTTAAGAACCTGCAAAATTGATTTGATCCTAAACGTGTTATTTCCAAAATGCCTGAATACTGACTAAATATTAGAATGACTTAAATCCAAAACATCTGAAAGGCAAAATGTCTGTTTCAAAATGTCAAGTAGGTAAATAAATAGCTTCAGGATAGTAAAGCAGTCTATATGTTCAAAATCTGGCGTTCTAAGGGCTTTTAAGATAAAGGTACTTCAAATTTAATTAGATAGAGATCTAATAATTCGTTTTTTTTTAATACGTTATAAATCGTAAACCGTATTTTACCTTTCATTCAATCAACTCCAATATAATAAAGAATAAAGAAAAATATTTATTTAGATGTATAGTGGTACGGAACCCTACGTGCGCGAGTCCGACTCGCACTTGGCCGCTTTTTTTAAATTCGTTTCTGCTGGTAATCAACAAAAGATTTATAAAATATATCGTTTGAGGGATTGCTATGTAAGGTATGACGTAAAAAACGAAACTGTGTAAGATTGGAGGTATTTGGTAATCCTTAACTTGAGAAATAAAAGAACGATACTAAATAGAAAAAAAGCATTTATTACATTTTTCTTGTAATGTACACAAAAAGGTGTAGCCAGATGTACTTTATTGGAAACGTGCCGTTTTATAAAGACGTTTGGTTTATACAGTACGAATTTTATGAAGTGACCCGATTTGCAAAGAGATGACGTGTTCAACAGAAAGGGCCAGTTAAAAAAGTTCTTACCATACCTATTAGTTCAACGGTTCAACCTATGAGTTTACTTAATTAGCTAAAGCGCCATGCCAAAATTGCGCACAATCTATATTGGGTTTTGGTCATATGTTGACACTATTCTAGTTGTTGAAGACGCGCTGGCCTAGTTGGTAGTGAGCCTCCTTACGAAGCTAGCGGTCCTGGATTCAAATCCCATTAAGGGCAGATATTTGTGTGATGATATTTGTTCCTGAGACATGGATATTTTCTATGTATTCAAGTATATATTTCTCTATTTAAGTGTTTATATCGTTGTCTAGTACCTATAGTACAGTTTGGGACTTGGTCAATTGGTGTGACATTGTCCCGTGATATTTATTTGTCCAGTGATATTTTATTCTATGACAAGCTTTCAACCCAAATAATATTTCTTCCATTTTGGGACTTATGATTGCGGGATCAGGAGCAATTTCATCAGTAGACTATCTTTAATGTAATTCTCAAAGTGTATAAAACGTTGTGACAAAAGTTTTTTTTCTTTTTTGGTGTCTTAACTTTGTTATGCTTTTTGAGGACTTACTGACGACGCACGACACATTTTCATCAAAAAAAGTAATGTAACCGCCATGCTATATTCGAAACTATAAGTGCTGTTTGAATTAAAACTTCACGAGATTTTAAGAAATTGATCGATTTTTGGGTCTCCTGAAAAATGGATTTTTGGCGGTTACATTAATTGATCCCACAAGTGACGATATGGTAGCAAAAGTCTGCTTTAAAAACGTCCTAAGAATGGATAACTAGTCCTTTAGGGTTATATTGATTCAGATTCAGATTCAGATTTTATTACTCAATATAACACATAACAATATAATTTACAAGTCAAGTTCCATATACTCATTCACCGAATAGAATGGGTTATCCAACAAAAGATTTTTAAGCCGGCGCCTAAACATTTCGTCAGATGGTTCGCGTTTAAGTTCGGCGGGTAGACGCTCGTAGTAGGTGGGACCGATCACGCGCGGGTTCTTACCTGCAAGTGCCATGCGACGAGGAACAGTTCTCAAACGCCCTGTGTGGCGGAGTTGTTTGCCGACGACGTGTACTATTACAAATGAAGAAATATTTGATCGGACAAACATAATAATTTCGAATATGTAAAGTGAGTAGTGCGTCATTATGCGGTGTGTTGTGAAAAAGCCCCGACAAGTATGTCTTGGCTTCGCCCCAACCAACGTACGTACGGCACGTTTCTGTATCAGCATTACCCTGTTGGCATCCGTAGAGTTTCCCCATAAGAGTGTGCCGTACGACATCAGTGAGTGAAAATGTGCATAATAAACCTGTCTTAGAGCGTCATCAGAGCGTCGTCATAAGCAATTTAAACTTACGCAACGCAAAGACTGCACTACTCAATCTACCACACAAAAGGTCAACATGGCACTTCCAATTAAGATTCTAGTCTAAGATGAAGCCAAGAAACCTACACTGATCGCATACAGGCATTGGACTGTTTGCAACGCACGGAGGAACAGGAACACTACGCCCCGAGAAAATCAGTACGCTTGATTTTGTGACATTCAGGAGCAAGCCGTTACACGAAAACCACTTCTGCAGTTAATCACATGCATCATGAATTTTCCCAGCGAGCTGTTCATACGTGCGCGCGCCAACTATGACCGTTGTGTCGTCCGCGAACTGCACAGAAACGCCGGTCGTGATGCTGGTAGGAAGATCATTGACGTAAGCCAGAAAAAGGGTGTTTCCTAAGGCGGATCCTTGAGGGATCCCTATTCTCAAGGAGCCAACATCAGATTCGAGTCTCTTGCCGCCCGCAGAAAATTTGACAACTTGTTTCCGGTCGCACAGAAATGACGTAAGTAGGCGGTGGGAGGTGTCTTGTATACCATAATAGTGCAACTTATCCAAAAGCAGCTTGTGGTTTATTACGTCAAAGGCTTTGGATAAGTCACAAAATATACCTGCCATCTTATTTTTTTCGTCGAGACCGGAAACGATACAGTCGAATACTTGGCGCGCCGCTGCAGTAGTGGACATATTTTGCCTATATGCGAATTGGTGGTCCGTCAGCAAGTCGTTGCCTTCAAGGTGGCCCATTATGTGAGACGATAGGATGGATTCAACCATTTTGGAAACTGTGGGAACCATCGTTAAATATTGGCCTATAACAATTAACGTCAAACTTGTCACCCTTCCCATTGAAGACAGGACACACCCTAGTACTTTTAAGCACGTCTGGGTAAACACCGGTGTCGAAAATAATATTTATTAAAACTACTAATATATCAGAGATTACTGGCCATATAGAAATAAGTATGTTTGGCGATATGTCATATGTATCAGCAGTGGTGCGTGATTTTAATATGGAGTGAAACACTTCGTTCAACATATCGCGCGTGACGGTCGGCAGCGCAAGCGCGGGCACATCCAACTCCCGCAGGTGTTGGTGCAGGTACCGTCGGCACTCGGACTTGTCACTTTGAATGACATATTTAAATACTACATTTAAAAAATGGGAATTCAGCACATTAGGAAGGTCACCATCTTCAATATCTGTCTGCGTCACAGGGTCTTTGAGGCAAAAGTCAGGCGACCTTATTTTTGTACCTATCTCCTCATTAACCACTTTCCAAATTTCCCTAGATGGATTTTTACTTCGTAACAACCTATTTTCAATGTGGGTCTGCTTAGCGCGTAACGTTGTTGACTTAATTAGATTATAATATCTGGTAAAACACTCTGTTATTATTGGATTATCCGGATATTGACGTCGAATTTCATGTAGATCTCTATGTTTTTGTATATATTCATTAAGTTCATCAGTCAACCATGCCACGATATTTTTGTTATTCTTTAATTTTATAGATTTAACTGGGAAATGTATGTCAATATAGTACGTCAATGTGTTAAATAATTTGTAAAATTATGTTATGTCAATGGTGTTATTGTAAATAAAACTAAAATCATAATTTAAAATGGCAGAGTAAAATAAATAAATAGATTCGTCATTGAACAAACGTCTTTCAATAAAATCAGCTGTTTTGTTGTCACGCCCGTCATCCCGACCTACGGCGAGTTCAAATAGCTGCGCGCTGTGATCGCTTATTGCGGTGTCCAACGGTGACACCGTAAGGCACTCGCGAACGTTATTCGCTATGCCGCAATTGATGGACGATGCGCAATCTGCAGTCACGCGAGTAGGAAAGGTTACTGTGTTACTGCAACCATAACTAGTTAGTACGTCATCGACCCGCCGTCTCAGACTGTTGTCTGATAAATAATCCACGTTTTGGTTACCAACTATAAGAAATCTTTTGTTTTCGTCAGTTAATAAGTGTCAAATGTACCATTTCCGGTTCTATAAACTGTAATAATAATCAATTTACTATTCATAATTTCAATAGCTGTGCATTCGATGTGATGAACGGAGAAATTCTGCTGGTCGTTTTATAACCTATACCTTCACGTATATATAGCGCGACTCCGCCATGCGCGATGTTCGTGCGGCAGTATGAATTAGCCAGCGCGTACCCACATAACCTCACTCGTTCAATTTCACTTTTCTTGCACCTAATTTCACTCAAACCAAGTACATCCGGTTTTCTGTACTACATAATATCTCTAACAGTGATGTTTTACGGCATAGTGATCTAACATTTTGGTGAATAACTATAAATTTTGCGTTTGCCTCAGTTTTGATGTTACTCGTTCCGCTTCTAAGTTTTTTGCCTGCACAACATTGAATGGACGTACAGACACTCCTTCCGGCCAGTTCTGACTATTTCCTAAACTCTTCAACTTTGCGGCCGGGACATCCAAGCGAAACGAAGAGTAGTTGCCTCGCGTGACCACCAGCTGCTCGCACACAGGCGCCGCGACACCCATCTGAGTCTGCACGTGCTGAAGAACGTCCTCTGCAGTGGTGTCGGCGGTCAGGTTGAAGACGTGCAGGCTGATGACCCGCGGGGGAGCCGCGCGGAGTCCCACGGGGCCGGGGGCTCGTGGCTGAGAGGTCCCTGGAAGAGCTGGCGGCGGCGGTGCCGCGGCATTGTTAACAGCTGCAGACACGACCGTCGTAGTGTTGTCTAGTCCGTGGAACCCATCCTTGGTGGTCCCGGCGGTCTGCACACAGCGCGAACGAAATGGATGCCTTCTGGGTGCCACACTCCGTCTATGCCGGTAACGGCGGCGCAGGAGTAGATAACGGTGCGGCAGTGCTGGCTGCCGGCAAGGACGCTCCCTGCACATCACTTATGAAGACCATACCGTGAGGGCCGGACTCGTTGCGTGACAGGTTTTGTGGTTTAAGTGGTGCTAGGTTTTGGTTCATGAGAATGCCAAGGATTGTGTCTATGCACCCATTCTGATATGTAAGTAGTCTCTTTTGTTCACGTATAACATCATGACAGCATTTAATATCACCTCTCATCTCCGATATCTCAGTTTTTAAATTCGATATGACGTCCACCAACCTGGTAACCGCTGCAACACTTGTTGTAGTCGTTTTCGCCTTTGATGGTGCCATTGTAATTCGATAAATTTATTCCACTGTGTTCGGTTCTCTTAATATATCAATGTTTACTAATTTTCTGTCACTTGTGTTTATTTTAACTTTAATAAATAATAAATAATCATGGAGCTGTTTAAAACTGGCCGTTACGCGCAGCGCCCTCTAGCGGTATTGGCTGTAATAAAAGACAAAACCTAGACATTAGGTTTTAATTAGGAAATCTCGACTTATATATCAATGACACTGTGAAGTTGTCATATTTACCTATAGAAAATTTAAATAAAGTTAACAGGTTCATCACATTTATCCCGGCCAGAAGTTATCAAGTAATCGCTTTGGCGGAGTCCAGATTCGACCTGACCTCCGCGGTGGTTCTGCGACTACAGGTTCACTAGTGTCTGCCGTGTCTGGTCTATGTCGCTGCGGCTCTTCTTGCAGTCCCTCCGATGTAGTTGGCGAGGGTGCAGCCGGTGGCGAGACTGGTGGCGAATGTGTTCTTGGACAAAAGCAGTGTTGCCAGAGGTGACGGTGATGGTGGAAGCGTTGGAGCTATCTCGTGCTCTGTGTCTTCAAAATCATCAATTGCAGGGATATCTTCCTCTTTGCAGCCCAAAGGCGCTAGATGACGGTTCACCAGAGTTGTTTCCCGACCATCTATCATCCTAACATATGAATAGGTGGGTTTCGTCTCCAGTACGTCCACTTCTTTCGTTAGAAGTTGATTTTTGTTTTTCTATCAAACCGTCGCATTACCACTTTGTTAGAGCCAGTTAACCACGAAGGAATCGAATCCCCGTTCGACCAATTGAGTGTAATGCTAATTAATGGCAGAACATTTCCCAACTGTTCTTCGGAAGGTTTTTGGTTTTTAAAGCTAGCTGAATAGCTTTCCAGAGCGTAGAATTTAGCCTTTTGACTTGGCCATTGCCTTGTGGGTTATTTGGAGTAGTACGACGCGTAGCTATTTGTCTGGAATTGGGAAAATCTTTTACTTCTTCCCCCGGTCCGAGTGTACGCAGACTGGCATGACAAACATGTTGAAAATGCTGTCCATATACTTAATGACAGTCTTTGCGCTTATGTCAGAGCATAGAAAAGCAGAAGGGAAGCGGGAGTACTCATCAATTACAGTCAATATGAATTTGTTATTTGATTTAAATGGAACAGGCCCTTTAAAAAGTCAATGCTCAGCCTTTCAAAAGGCGCTATGGCCTTAATTTATTTATTTTGTGGATCTGCCTTTATGAATTTAGACTACAGGGTTGGGCAGATTAAGTGTCCTAGTTAAAAAGAGCCATAAAATTAAAACAAGACAGTTTTTTTTTAAATTTATCACGTTTTTATTTTTAGCGTACTCTATACTTAAAAAAACTAATTCATAAGTTCAAATCGCTCGCCATCAGCTTTAATAACTTGACGCATTCTTCCATAGAATGCATTGCACGCGGCACGCACTACCTCGTCTGGTATTTCATCCCATATCTTGACTAATCGATGCTTGAATGAGTTTAGATTCATGCCCTGTGTGCTCCCAATCTTGCTCAGCATGTAACCCCATATCGAAAAGTCCAAAGCATTCAAATCCGGCGATGATGCAGGCCATTCTTGCCAAGGTATAAAATCTGTCAAATTTGTTCTACACCAGTCTTGAGTGCGTTTAGCTTTGTGAGATGGGGCACTATCTTGTTGGAAGCAGTAATAGTCGTTTCCATATAATTATTGAGCATTTTCTAGCAAATTACTCTGTAACACGTTCTGGATATACTCGTAATAGTCTTGGTTAATTTTGACACCTCGATCAATAAACAGCAGCGGTAACTTGCCTCTAGGCGATATCGCACCCCATACCATGACCGCTGATGCACTCTGGAACCGTTGTACGGCTAATTTGTCCACAGGAATATCCTTCAATGAAGCACCATAGACACGATCGTTTTGTTGGTTGTGACTGTCTTGTAACTGGAACATCTTTTCATCGGAAAAAATAATATCATCGCCGTCGTGCCAAGCTAGCAATTCCCTACATTTTTTCACTCTAGCTTTTTTCTGGGCATCTGTTAAGCCATGATTTTTTTGTTTTTGTAGGCCTTTAGCCCAAGATCATATTTTAAAATACGACTCATTGTTCGACGGGATATTTTCATATCTTTAGCAAGTTTGCTTGCACTTCGAGCTGGATTTCGTCTAATACGCTCACGAATATTTTTAATGATGTTTTTGGTGCAAACAGATGGCTTTCACCCAGGTTTGGGCCAGGTTTGTGAAGATCCCGTTTCTTTGAATCGCTTGACGGTCCGCGATATAAACCTTATATCTTCAATATCTCACACGGTCGGTATTTTTTCTCGGTCGGTACAAATCGCACACGAGCTGGCGTTTCGTAATGTAACCGCCATGCTATCTTCGAAACTACAAGTGATGGGCTTTTGCCTTATGCTTGTTAATTGAGTTTTTGGCTCTCTTGGAAAAACGATTTTTGGCGGTTACATTAATTCATCCTACAAGTGATATTATGGTAGCAAACTTAGTCTGCTTTAAAAACGTCTTAAGAAGGTACCTACCATGGAAAACTAGTCCTTTAGGGGTATACTCGCGAAAATCTGATAAAAGTACGAAATTTTCGCGGTTTTTTTTTTAATTTTGGCAAATTTGCTCTCGGCGCTCGGGGTCTCAAACTTGGATTATTCATTGGGCCACCATCATAAACAATCAAACGAAAAATTAGAACTACCGGATTTGACGCATACACATGTTGACTAAAGTTACTTATTGTTAGTAAAATTATAGTTCAGTAAAATTATACATTTTACCTTGGAGTTTTGTTAAAAATCCAAGAATTCGACCTTGGGGTGCTGCCGTGAGAGCCATAAAATAACGAACATTTTGTAATCGTTCGCTTTTTTTGGGTCCCGTAAAAATTTTTTATAACGGATACCTTATAGGATCCCTCGTGCGTCTGTCCGTCTGTCTGTCTGTCACAGCCAATTTCTTCCGATAATATTGAACCGATTGAGTAGAAATTTGGTACACATATGGCAATGGTTGCCCCTTGATGATGATGAAGCAAATATATTTTTTCTTAAAATAACGGTCTTATTCGGGGGCAAATAAAAAATAATTGCATACCTTAATGTGTCGCATATCAAATGAACGGGCTCGTTATGAGGATCCCAAATATATTTTTGATATTATTGTAAAATAAATAGTTTTTATTTTATTCATAAAAGAAGACGAAAATTGAACATTCCATGGTCTCCGAAACAACAAGGCCTATTTTTTTTTAATAGGTACACAGTGAATATAGTTCATTGTTTGAAAATAACAGGAAAACCTATAAGAATTGTATAAAAAAATAAGAACAATTACGTATGTACTAAGTTGAACTCGCACTTGACCGGTTTTTTTCTGTAGTCTAAATTGTAAAGGGGCGCTAGCCAAGATGCATTACGCTAACTAGCGTACTTTTCGTTTCGTTTTTAAACCAGTAGCGTCACTGGTAGATGACGTGATACGAAGAGTCAGCTAGTAAGCGTAATGCATCAAGGCTAGGGCCTCTGGCCAGAAACTGCTAAGAACACGGAATGATGGAGAAAGTTGGAGGAGTCCTTTGCCTAGCAGTGTCACGTGCCCGAGACCAGCGAGCGCGGGCCGCCGTCTCCGCCGCCGCGACCATCTTTACGACGCGGGCGACCACCGCTGCCGGCAAGCTTGGCGCGTGCGGGGCATAATGCTCCACGCATAACTTCGCGGTATTTTATTCATATTAATTATATTTAGTTCACAATCAACTAACGAAAATTTCATGCGGTATACGGGTATACGGGTCTACAGAGGGAGGAACTAATCTCACTTCGTATGGTGATCAAATGCTGCTCCTGATTCAGACCCTTGAACCAGCCATCACCGTTACCGCCATGTTTCCTTTCGGATCGTGTGCGGGCCATTCAGCGGCTTCGGCTGCTGCATCAGTTTGTACTTGATCGGCTTTGCCTGGAAGCGCTACCTATTGGCACGACCTCCGCTTTGTCCAGGGAACCTCCTGTTGCAATATCGGTTTTGATACCAGTCGCCCAACACGCACTGATGTCAGTGCAGGATGATCCTGTTGTCGACGTTAAGAATTGTGCGAACATAACCGTAACTAGGCAGGTAAATGAGCAATTGAGGAGGGTTTTGGAAGACGCGATCACGCAGCATACTGACCCATAGGTCAACACCCAATTCTAGACCTCGTCATCCACGCTAGCCTGCCAGTAAATGAAATTCAGCGCTTATGGGAGCCTTAAACGCCTTGCTGGTGTCATATTTACAAGGCAGCGAGGATATTATCGATAAACACAAAATTTTGAACTGCGGAGTCACAACTGCTTGCGCGTAGCTCGAGTCAAGTTTTCGGACACTGACCGAGCTCTGCCCCCGCTTGGCAAATGATCTTGGAGTTGTATAAAGATGACGCAACTAGGAGGTCCTTTTTTGGTGGCTCTCAATTAATTAGGCCGCACATTTTCTAGGCTATAGCGCGGAGTGCGCCTAGCCTGGTTACTGGCTAAGATGCCACGGACGCAAGCACAAACATACACAGATACACACGTCAAACTTATAAACCCAGTTTTATTGCGTCAGGGGTTGAAAATTAGACATACATGTTGTTTTTTCAGATATTTGTGTTTGGCTTCGGAAGTCTACGCTGAGCATGGTCGACATGCTCTTGCCGGTTTTTTTTTTAATTTCTGAGTAACAGTTAAACGTTTCTTTTAGAACAATAAGTCTTCTGTGAGTCAAAAGACAAAAGAAGATAGACCATAATTATTATAATAATTTTGTTGCCTTATTGAATTTATTGAGTTGTAGAAAATGTATCGTTATTATTTAAACTGACCTTCGTCGAATCCCTCCAAATACAGGCATTGCTGCTAACTTGGCTTGCCTTTTTAGAAGATATACTGTAAGCGCAAATGACACAACCATTGTCATCATTGGTATGTAAAATGCGACAAGCGAGCCAAATATCCAAAACACGCGATTGTTGATAGCACACACTCCTTGATTCGGCATTATGTTTTTCTTGTTGATTATCCCTGAAAAAATATTTTTTACATAATTGCACCTAGAAGGAACATTCTTAAATATTCGTTAATTTTATTCTGAGGTGGAGTGGCTATGTGTGAGGCAATAATTTTTGCGGACATCGAAGTCTTAATTATTTGATAATTACATCTGTAAATCAGCTCAAAGGATCAATAGTACTTAAGGGGAAATTGAACCGAAAATTAGGCCAACCTTGCATGAATTAAAACGAGCACTTTTTTTCAACAAATGTGTGGACAGGAAAGAGTATTAAGTTGTATCCCGCAAAAAGTTCAGACCGCGTTTTTTATAAATAAATTACTTTTATCAATTTAACTTGGTAGAAAAAAATACTAACGTGCATCATCGAAGTATAATAAAATAAGTATAGAAGGATAACTGTCACTCAAAATGTGTTCCACATACTTAGTGGTCAAATGGGCCAAACTAGTACTTGGTCCTCAACCGGCTTCCATTAGGCTTTAAGTTATTGTGTCAAATGGTTGGAATTATAGTTTAATAAAATAATTATAAATCACTGACACATAAGTTAAACTATAGCAACAACGATGCCGACGTGCGTCGTAAATTGGTGTAAGAGTAAGAGTCGCACGGACCCTAAAAAGGATGTAATTTCATTAAATTAGTAAGTAATTACAATTAAATTATTTCCTTGCAAAATGGACATGGCTAATGTTATGCAATGATGCAAGAACTTATTTCTGAAATAATTATTATATTAAAGATCTAGAGAGAAACGAAGAAGAAAAACGTTTTGCATGGGTAGCTGCAGTTCATTTAGAAAAACGCGACGTGACGTGGCTTCCCAGCAAACATTGTATATGTATTTTGAATATATTTAGTGATATTTTAAGCATTTGGACTAGAAGATATTTTTGATTAACGACGATATTAGGATAAATTTCGAAAGTGCAGTTTAACTATGTTGAATAGCCGCACGAACCTCGACATTCATTTTAGAAGATTAATAATTGTTTAAAAAAATGTGTTTTAGTATTAGGTTCTTCTTCTTCTTCTTCTTCATCATAAAACATCTTGATTTATAAAAATACTAATGTGAGTTTTATCGATTTTCTATGTAGATACTTGTTTCCGTATTATAATATCGTTTTTTAGTGCCTACTAAATATTATACGTTTAAGAATAAATATTTACTAAAACATTATTTATTGCTGTATAGATAAAGTAATGTACACTTAACTTAATTAAAGTACAAATCACTTCTACATTAAGCCATCGAAGTTCAAAAAATGTCAGAGGTGTCTTATTCTAGCGTGTTTGAGTAGCCTTAACGAGAAAAAACTATAGACCAATCAAATCTCTTGTCATAGCAGTGTAACTATTTAATCAAAGTTTTCTTTTGAGTGAAAATATATACAACCTCTCCAGAAATGGCGTCTACTCAAACGTTTCAAAGTATTGAGGAAATGGGACGTATTTCAACGTCAAGTTTGTTCGGTGTTACTCATGTGTTCTTCTTCCATACTTATTATATTTGTATGACGTGCATGTTGGTAAGGAGTATTTGTGGAAGAGATTAAAGTTTGACTAGTAGGTAAGGAAACCAAACATTTGTCGTCCACGCAACTATGTTTTTTAAAATCTTAGAATTAGACCTTATTCATTCAAATATTATTAAGAAAATAAAACTTTATTATTTTGCAGCTGCTGCACTTCAGAGAAATCAAAACATATCAAATATCGGTTCAGGCAAAAATGTAACAGAACTGATAGTGGTTGAATAATGGAAAATATAATACCCATACCATAATTTCTCAAAATCTGTTTAATTAATCGTTGTTTAATATTTTCATATAGTAAAACAAATTATCTATAAGCTATTAAGTATAACATGATGAGTTTAAAAAAATACAAAAGTACATTATTATTTTATAGTAAATAAATGAATACAGTTTAAAAAAAAAGTAAAAATGTGTTAATTAATTTTTCATCACACTTGCTCGTAAATGGTGATATTCCATGCCTGTATACAGAAGGACAATGGCCTAAATTGTTCCCGCGGGAATTATGGCGAGTTTGTCATCCCTAAGGGAGTAATGACTTTCTTTTTAAAATTTGCAACTCTTTCGTACATAATTTCTGACTAAGGAGGTTTAATTTTCAGCCAAAAATTAAATCGGTTTCTAATTTCATCTTTAAAAATTAGCTAACTTACATTACACAAAACCTATATGCTTCATTAAACTTCATTATTTTTATACCTATTTCAAGTTTATATCAACATTTATCATTAATTTTAGTAATTATACATTTTTATCAAATTGGCTAAATCTGGCTCGAATCCAGGTCGAAACTAAACGCAGTATCTGTGGTCACAAAAAAAATATCGTTTCCATTTACGTTCCCGTCCGTCAATAGTACATTATTGCCTAGGCACGGAAGTAGGCAATTGCGGGGCGAGGATTGGTTTAAACGGACGAGCTTGCGAGTCCGTTTAAAAATACGAGGCCCGCAATTGCCGTTCCTGCCGAGGCATATATAGTGCTTTTCTCAAAAATCGCAAGAATAAAATTATGTTGGAGTAAAGTACTTTATTAAGGAAAGAAATACCACACAATCTATACAGACAATATTATTACCTACTCTTTACCGTCTTTTGTTTATGACAAGGAGAAACGCAAGCTTTTTTTTTAAAACTACTCAAGCTATTCGAGATACAGATAAAAAAGTTATATTCCGAACAAAATTTGGATGTAATAAGACTTGTGCCCTCATTTTATTAAGGCCGTTTTCACTTTTTAAAAAGTTAGATACTAGATGGTAATGAAATTTGTATGCAACATTGCGTGCTTGTGTAGCGAGCACGCAATGTTTTTTTTTTTTAATTTGAGATCTGTCAGTAAACTATGTACTTCGCATCCCAATATATAGATAGTAATGTCAACTTTTCCTGTCATTTTTGAGAAAAAGTTATTTCTTTATATTTTGCAGAGTTAAAGTGTTTTCTCTTTGTTTTTTTCCTCGCAAATGTGATGAAAACCATTGTGTATATCACAGGCAGTAAGGGGATTACTAACTCGAGTCATTAAAAGCCCTCCGCCTTCGGCGTCGGGCTTCTAACACTCTCGTTAGTAATTCCCTTCATACTACCCTTGATGCACAATGTACTATTTCACACCACCTGCTCGACAATGCCAAATTACATATCATGCAAACCTTACGCAAAGCAAGTCATTAAAGCCCTTGGCTTTAGCCGGGGTGTAATGTTGTACTGAATCTCATTATAACCCGCTGGGTTGTAATATTTTCACTTTTCATAGTTCTTATTACAATGGCCTTAAAGTCTAATTTCGTAATAAAAGATCAACTAATACTCGAAGGCCGGGCGCGGCGCCGCCGCCACCGCCGCGTCGAACCTAATTTGAAAATCGAACATTTTCTAAAATCGAGCTGGCCACGGCAAGCTGAATGGAACACATTTGAAATTAAACAAAAGCCGCGAGTATTGTAAGACGCTGCAATAAAATACATTGGTGATAACTGCAAAGTTTTAAATAAATATATCAAAATTGAAGAAAACATCTGTTAAAATGTCGAGTGACGAAAGTGATTTAACTCCGGAGTCCATTAAATCAATTTTCACTTTTAATTTTAATTTACTATAATAAATAATTTACAAAAATAAACGCTGTTTTTAGTAGACTCGCTTTTTTATTGTCTCGCAAAAGGTGAGAAAAGTAGAGTACACTCCTCGGGGATAAAGCTGTTTTCGTCTTGGGCGCGCTTGAACCCCTCACTGCGCTCAGGACTCTTCTTAATTCCCTCGCTTCGCTTGGGAATTAACTCGTAACACCCTCGCTGCGCTCGGGAGTTAAATCTGGAGTCCTTCGTTACGTTCAGGATTCAATATCGCGCCCGTGACATAAAACTGTGCTTTATCCCCTCGGTGTATAATCTACTATTACTTGACCGTTATTCAGGGCTTATTTAATTGAGATAGGCAATACGTTTCCCGCGTATTTCCATTCTCTTTCTATCTTTTCTCGCTTCTCTTCCCCTCTTCCCCACCACCTGGCAGTAGGGATGCAGCTGTTTTGCTAATCCACAGTAAATTAATAATTCATTGGCATCTACTTTCCCGCTGTGAACGATCGCTCGCCAAAAAGACAACGAAAGACCGTAACTGGTATTAGTGACTTATCGTTACAATATTCGGTTATTTGAAACCAACATTTATAAAAAGTTATTATTTCGAAAGACCCTTTTTTAGAAAATTATTCACATAAGTTTTTGATTTTATTTACATTTCTTTCGTTTGCCGTGTGCTTACCCATCTTACTACCAGTAGTAACAAGGGTATTTTTTTTGCCAGTGTTAACCACTAACTGTTCCGGTAGTAACACGGGTCATTTTTTATTTCCCATTAAACTACTACCCATTATCATGTCTGAAATTTCTTCCTTTTTCCAAAGTCATTGACATTTATGTTTATGACATACAGTAGCGGCAAAAAGTCTATCATATTGCTATTTTCTCACAATTAAATTAGTAATTTATGAAATTTAGACTTCGTGTCAAAGAATATCAGATAAAAAGGTTATATTTAAGCGTTTTTGACCTATTTACATGTCTGTCATTCGAAAAAACCAAAATTCTGATGTCCTTTTGTTTTCTTTGTGATTAAGCGTGCTTCCTGGTTATTTTGAAATATCAGTAAATTGCTATAGTTATTAGTTGCATGCTCTAATTTGGTATCGTCAAAATGATCCCAGTAACATGATGAGACCTTTTGGAAACAAAAACTTAACTGTAGCAATACAAGAAGCAATTATACGTGGCTATGAAAATGACACGACACAATCAACTTTAGCATCCAAATTTGGACTAAATCAATCTTCTATTTTGAAAGTTTTCAAACGAGAAAAGCTTCATGGATGTGTCAAAAAGCCCACAATACCTGGTCGACTACGTTGCACCTCGCATTTGACTGGCCGGAACATTTTACGATTAGCGAGAGACAACCCATGTCACACGGCAAAGGACATATTTAAGACGAGAAATATAATGTGGAGATTCAGTTTCTACGTCCATACGCACTGTTAGAAATCGTCTGATAGAGTATGGACTCCGTGCTCGTCGTCCTGTCAAGAAACCTTTGATTTCCAAGAAGAATCGGACAGCTAGATTGAAATATGTAAAATAACATTTTAGTTTAACTGCGGACATGTGGCATAAAGTCATATGGAGTGACGAATCCAAGTTTTTGCTTTTTGGAACCCATAGAATTAACTACGTTCGACGTGCAGGCATTGCTCGCTACGATCCAAAATACCAACTCCCTAAAGTCAAGCACGGCGGAGGCTCTCTCATGGTGTGGGGCTGTTTTAGTGCAAGTGGAGTTGGTCCATTACATAGAATGAACAGCATCATGACGAAGGAAGTTAGTGAAAAAATATTACAAGACGTTTTCCTTCCTTGGGCACGCCAAACTTTTGGGAGATCATTTATATTTCCACAAGATAACGACCCTAAATATTCATCTAAACTTGTGATACAGTGGTTTGATAAACGAAGAGTGAGAGCTTTGGACTTTCCCAGCCAAAGTTCGGACCTACCATAGAGCATTTGTGGGAGGAGCTGGGTCTTCGTGCGAGTTTGCGGAGAGCTTCTAATCTGGATCAAAAATCCGAGCAAATAAAGGAGGAGTGGGAAAGAATCCCAAATTCTGTTATTGCAAATTTAATCGAATCCATCCCTAGACGATGTAAAGCAGTCATAAATACAAAAGGCTTAAGAACCAAGTACTAACTCCAATTTACGAGTTTTAGTTGAAAAATGTTTTAATTTTTGTACTTTTGTTGTTATTACACAAAATTTTCCTCTATATCGAACTCTCATCGTCATCATTATCATTTCAGCCATAGGTCGTACTGCGTTTGCTGGTACGTGGTCTCCACTCGAGAACTCTACTGCCCCAGCGGCCATCAGTCCTTCGAGCAATGTGGCCTGCCCATTGCCACTTCAGCCTGCTAACCCGATTGGCTATGTCGGTTACTTTAGTTCGTCTTCGTATCTCCTCGTTCCTGTTTCGATCTCGTAGCGAGACACCAAGCATAGCTCTTTCCATGGCACGCTGAGTGACTCTGAGCCGATTCAAGAGGCCAACGGTTAGAGACCACGTTTCGGCACCGTAGGTCATCACTGGTAACACACACTGTTCGAAGACTTTAGTCTTCAGACACTGAGGTATTTAGGATGAGAAGACGCTGCGTAACTTCCCGAACGCTGCCCAGCCGAGTTGGATTCGTCGAGTAACCTCCTTCTGGAAGTTGAGGCCAAATCCTTTCCATTCCAGGAGTTTGAAGGCATCTTCCATTGCATTGGTGAAGAGCTTCGGAGAGATTACGTCCCCTTGTCTCACACCTCTCTACAACGGAATTGCCTCCGTAGTCTGATCCTGTACTCGGACTGACATGGTGGCGTTTCTATACAAACAGTTCAGTACTTCGACATACCGATAGTCAATGCGGCACCGCTGGAGAGCCTGCAGCACAGCCCACGTCTCGATCGAATCAAAGGCCTTCTCATAGTCCACAAACGCCAAGCAGAGTGGCAGATTATACTCTTTGGTCTTCTGTATAATCTGCCGCAGCGTATGGATGTGGTCTAAGGTACTCGTACTGTAACCTTTTCGGAAACCGTTTGTAAACATGGCTCAGAAGCGAGATGGGCCTATACTTCTTCAAAAGAGCTTTATCGCCCTTCTTGCAGAAAAGTACCACCACGCTTCTGTTCCATGCTTCCGGCGTAACACCATCGTGCAGAACGGAATTAAAGAGCTTCTGAAGGACTTTAAGTACCGGTGTTCCACCCGCTTTCAGCAGCTCTGAAGTGATTCCTTCCTCGCCCGGCGCCTTGTTGTTTTTTAAATGTTTGAGAGCCATCCTAATCTCGTACAGGCTGATGTCCGGGATATCTTCGGTATAGTGTCGGGTGAGCATTAACAGGTTTGGCGACCGAGGTATACAACTGTCCATAGAACCATTCGATTTCCCTCAGTACCTCTGGCTTGGTGGACGCTATTCTGCCGTCCTCTGTCTTCAGCATTGTCAGCTGGCTTTGCCCAAACGACCAATCCCTGGCGAACACTTTGGAGCCTTTGTTCCGCTCAATCGTTTCTTTAATATGGTTAGTATTAAAGTCGCGAATGTCTCGCCGCAGGGATTTGTAGATTCATCTATTGAGCTGCCGATAGGACTCCGCGTCGCTAGAGGACTGCAGCGTCATCGAACGCCGTTCTGCCATAAGGTTTAGAGTTTGATCGGTCAATTCTAGGGGTCTATCTTTTCGGCCAGGTCTCAAGAATTTAAACCCTACCGTATGGACAGTCTCTACCAACCTGTTATTGATATCGTCCACCGTGTCGCAATCCAGGCAAGCAAAGCGATTTGTAAGTTCGAGTTGGAAGCTTTCGGGGTTATGAATGTGGGCTGTAGTAGGTCGGAGCGTAGACTTCATCAGGCGGGAACGTTCTAGTTTGAAGTCTATATTCAATGTGCCTCTGACCATTCGGTGATCACTGCCGGTTTTCGCCCTGTGAATCACGGAGACATCATTGAATATTTGTCTTCTTGTGGCCATAATGAAGTCTATCTCATTTTTCGTAGAACCATCGGGGCTCATCCAGGTCCACTTCCTATGAGGCGGCTTCTTGAAGAATGAGTTCATCATATAGTCCCTCCTTCTCCAGGAACTCGGCCAGCCTCTGGCCCCTCTGGTTCCGATCCCCCCATCCAAATTGCCCCACCACCAACTCAATTTCGCTTCTCTTGCCCAGCTTTGCGTTGAAGTCCTCCATAACAATAGTGAAGTGCGATTTGAAAGTATGTATGGCTTTGCTGATATCCTCATACATAGCTTCTACTTCGTCATCCGAGTGCCTTGAAGTCGGTGCATATACCTGGATGACCTTCAGTGAATATCTTTTGGATATTCTGAGTATCAGATACGCGACCCTGCTCGACACAATCGCAATGGTTATAATATTGTTGATGAGGGACTTGTGGACGATAAACCCGACACCACCTTGGGACTGCTGGTCGCCCTCCCGGTGATAGAGTAGGTAGCCGAACTTCAGGACTATCGTGTCCTTCCCCTGTCTTCGGACTTCGGATAGCCCTATGATATCCCAGTGCAACTTACTCATCTCTTCCTCCAGCTTAGCGAGTCTTTCATTTGTCCTCAGCGTGCGATTGTTGTATGTCACCAGTGACAACCCACGTCGGTTGTCCGTTTTTGCATAGCCAGGGGTCGTCCGACAGACCCGTGTCGCCTGGGGATTCTTAGCACCCCGGGCTCCAGCGCTCAACCGGCGTCCGTCGTCAGCGCCGGTTCTGCAACCGGAGCCGCCAGGCACTTGGGGCCATGTACTGCTACTACTTGCCATGATCCCTGTCACCCTTGGGAGGGTTGGACCTTACCCCGCCACGCTGGTCCAGTGCGGGTTGGCGGGTCGCCAGAGCCTCGTTCGTTATTTAGCAGGATGCACCGCGAGCAGGTGAGGTTGGCTTGGGCCCCGAGAGATGGTATTTGGGGGCCCCCACATCCCGATTATCGAATTCTCAATAAACTTTATTATTTTAATTATGTCTTTAAAAAAAAGTTCTTGTTTTTAAATATTAACAGAATTGATGGAAGACGTGTTTAGTATTTTATTGAAATTCATTCCCTAAACGGGGTTGAAATGGGGTAGAAAGTTAATTTAGGGGAGATTTGCTTCGAAGTTGATATCAATACTCCTTAGTGCTTTTGATTTAAATTACATTTCATTTTGACACAATTTTGAAAACGCAATCCGATTTTAATCAAAAAAGGTTGAAATTACACAAAAGCTTAATGCAATTCAAATATTCCTAAAAATGAATGTCTCGAAAGTCACCGTACTATGTTAGTACTGAGATCGAAAATCTTACGTATACTCCGGTCTACAACCCAAAGTAAAATTAAAGAGAATGGTTGTGTTACGTAGGAGCCAATATTAGCACCGCTCTCACTTAGGTGATGTTGTGGAGTACCTACCTATCTCTCGGTAGACAAGGTGATAGATACCGAGCCAGTCACTCCCTACATTTAGAGTTCCTGAACTCTATAGGTTTCTGTTTAAGTTCAAGGTAAAAGTTGGTGTCCCGGTACTTCCCGTTGGAAATTACACACCGACCTAGGTCGGAATATTGTAAGGGCAATAATTATGTCTGGAGTTCCAAAAGGAGAAAATGTTTTGATTCCCCGCATTCCTATAGTTCCGAAAGATTTAACTTTAACAGGGTGCTATTCCCTATAACAACAGCTTTTGCCATAACCAAAAACCAAGCGAAAGGACAAATACTGAAAGTAGCCAGTGTACATATATTTAAAAGCTGTTATTCCCATGGTTATGTAGCATGGTCACCCAGCCCACGAAATCTTGCAAAAGATGTTTCTTTTAATTATTGTGTACTAAAAAGTAGTAACCTAGATGACGTTATCCGATTCAACTTCTTTTTGTGTGTTTAAAAGTTCATTCTGGCCAAGGAGGACGTCAAACTTTATAATTACTTAAAACTATTTATTTACTTAACTGCGATAAACGAGTTCAACGCTGACGAAGTTGCGGGTAAAAGCTAGCTCTTTAATAAAACCAGTTAGCGCAAAATCTTTTACAGAACAGAACACCTCGTAAAAACTAATACTAATCAGTAGAGCATCTGTGAGGCGTGCAGAAGAGCAGCGTTATTACTCCTTCTATGTTCGGGTCGAAGAATCCAAGATTTGACATTATTATTGTTTTTTGGCCAGTGTACGGATCTAAAACCGACTGTGCTACCTATAAACAATCAGGTTGGAAGCTGTTTCGTAAAACTACCTGTCACAGTTTGGACCCTATTTATTGGATCCAAAAAGTAATTGACTTATCAAAGGATATAAGAGAGGCGGTTAGTTGTAATAGTTTGTTTATCACCCTTAGAAGCAAAGCGAAAATAGCTTCCCATGCTATAATAGCGGGTTGAATAAATTCAATTTTTAGAGAAGCAGGTATATCAGCAACACCCGGAAGCACACGTGCAGCGATTGCTTCCAGAATTCGGGTGGAGAGTACCTGTGGAAGATATTTTATCTCGAGGAAATTGGCGCTCAGGAAATACATTTAGCAAATTCTATAGACGAGATACCTGATGCTAATTGAGATCGCTCTCTTAATTTGTCTCATTTATTTCGGCCTACTGATTTCTATTACATCTCATTTACACGACTATAACTCGAATAAAGGTGTTTGTATTACAATTAAAGCACATGATGCAGCCATGTTAGAAAGATTTTAGGGTTCCATAAATGGTAACAAAAACTCTCATGTTTGATTTCTACTTGACATTAATGTTGTTGTTATAATTGTTTATAGAGCATTTTACTTCCTTTTACAAAATGGTGGTCTTCCTTTTGGTGGCATTTCCTTTACAAAGAGGTCTAGAAATTTCTCTAAGTCAGAAGGTTTTTCATGACCTTCATATATTCCAATAATTAATGGAGATACTTCTATTTCTATTATTTTACACAATATTGGCCAGAACTGATGGTTAGAACTTTTATATAATGGCAGCCCATCAATGTTTATTAACAGAGATATTGTATCCCTCGTAATATTTACACGTTCCAGAATTTGTCTCAAACATTCAGTTAATCCTTTATGCCAGTATTTACCAGATCCGACAGGAATCAAATTTAATTCGGTTGTGTCAGTGTTTAATATAATAACGTTCGTGGGTCTTTAGGGAGAACACATGGTATTTTTCTATTTAAAATTGTCAACAATTGTTAATGCATCATGAGATATATTAAATTGAAGAGCCTACTCTTTAATATCCAACAGAAAAATATTTTCATCGTCATCGTTGTTATCGGTATCAGACGTATTATCACCGTTTTCAGTATCTGAACTGTTTTGATTAGTACTGTCGTTATCTGAATATATCGAATTAAATTCCTTCATATTATATACATCTGCGGAACCTCTATCAATTTTTTGTGCTTGGCTCGTTTCTGTTACAAATTCAAAATTTCGTCCATCCTCGTTACTATGTGGAAAATTTGAGTCTACGGAACCACTAACAACAGTACGGTTTTCGCTTGATGATTGACACATTGATATTAAATTAGGCTTGATTAAATTTGCAGTTTTTTTTATCTCTTTTAACGTTTTATTAACTATTTTACGAAAAGCACCACTTCTTTTTACTTTTTTCCTTTTTTTTATCCATTTTGTCACAATCACAACTAATACACCAAGAACTTCTTTGTTAATAAACTTCAACCCAATATGGACGAATTTGTACTGTAAATATTTTTCGATGCTTCTTATAGTGCTCTAAGCTGAGTAAAAGTCGACTAAAAGCATTCTATACAATTCAGGTACTATTAAAGAATTTGACTTGCCTTATCATATAAGCAGCCTGTAATAGCGACAATGTTGCTAAAAAGTAAATAGATTGCTTTTACTCAGCTTTTATAGAATCGGAACAATGTTTCGAGTAAGAGCCGCATAAAAGCGCCCAAGCACAGCAAATTAGCAATTCAATAGCAGTTACATAACTTTAATAGAACAAAAATGCTGAGTAAAAGTAATGTGCTTAGCTTTTATAGAAATGGAACAATGTGTAAAGTAACAGCCGTATAAAAGTACCCAAGCGCAGTCAATTAGCAACACAAAAACTCTTACATAACTATTATAGAACAAAACAGCCGAGTAAAAGTAATGTGGCCACTTTAACTTCAGCATCTTTCCAAAGATAGAGTAAAAGTGCTATTACAAAGTGCTGTAAATGTTTATTCGATATAATTATTAGACAATTTAGTAAAAATTGCCAAATAGTCGAAATGAACACAATTATACAACATGTTGGTGTTCTGACAACGTGAACTCAGCTGTTATTTGACCACAAGTTGATTAAAGGAATTCTTATTCGACTGTTACGGGCCAAGATGTTACTGGTGTTGGGAACGCAAAACGTACAATCCAATTGCCCAAAGAGAAGAAAAGACAACGCGATCAATTTGTACGTGGAAACAAGGAATGGCTGCTGGTGGCTGCGATGAGAGACCACGTACATTCCTGAAAGTAGCGGCAGCGGTAGAAAGGAGAGCGATCGCGCCGGGCACTGTCAGGTATTGGCAGAAAAATAGCGCAGCCTGCCGCGTGTGAGTGGCGCAGCGAGTTCGAAGCGGCCATATCAGCAACGTGGGGGTTGTGTAACGTATGCGGAATGAAATCAGAACAAAATGTTCAGGCACATTTTAAAATTATACCGTTCGAAATTTTAAATTTTGTGCATGTGTATAGAAAAGGCAGCCGAAAAGAAGCGACAAAAATCAAATTTTGATCAAAACCAGAGTACGAAAGGCATACAACTCTATTTTCTCAAAGTAAAATCTGTGTGTTATAATGGCCGAAGAAACGTACCTGAAGTTGGATTATAAATTGCTGCCAGGACCTCAGTTTTATACAATTAAAAAAGGGTCAAACCTCTGTGAATCTCCAAAGTCGATTTTTACTGAAAACTTTGGGAAGAAGATTATGGTGTGGCAGGCGATCTGTGAAAGTGGACTAAAATCGAGTGCATTTTTTACTACCTCTACAATGGCAGCTGATCTCTATGTAAAGAAATGCCTAAATAAACTAATACTACCCATGATTAGAAAACACCGTTTCCCGACTGTATTTTGGCTCGATTTGGCATCTTGCCACTATGGGTCCAGGGCATTACCGTAGTATGAACAAAAAAAGTTAACTTTATACCAAAGACAATGAATTCCCCAAATTGCCCAAATCGTTGGTCAATCGAACGTTTTTGGGCTATAATGAAAGCGGAACTTCAGACAAGTGCCCGTTCTGCCGATTCTGAAGGGCAATTTCGTCGGGACTAGAACAGAGCCGCAAATACGTTCAACCTAGACGCTGTCCGATCTCTGATGTGCACGTACAGAAAGAAAATCAGAAAAATGGCTAGAATCTTTTTTTTTTTTTACATTTTTACGTTGTTCTTCGTACAAAGTGTAGTAGAAAATGTTTTTTTTAATTAAAAAATACATACCTATAATAAAAACAGTGAATAATACGTTATCATACTTGTAATTATAGTTAACGATACAGTCTCTATAGATGAATTAACGAGAGCATGGAATTGCATATGTACTAGTATTGTATGTTTACAGGCATTCTATATTTGAATTTTCTATTTTCTTGTACTTTCAGCATAAAAAGAGGTTTGTTATATATTGAAGAAGTAAATACCAAAATAATGTCAGTGTCAAATTGTGAATATTATTTACGTTGTGCATATATTTTTACGTCTGATTTTATTCTATTCTCACAATTATCACAATAATTATGTGTTAGCCCGTACGACTAAGTGTAAGTTACATAATTTTCAAAAAATATGGCAGTGAGTAATTATGATCCGATTGAGAGTAAAAGTAAGCAAATTATTTTTAACTGTTATAAATAGTTGAAAAAGCTACAGGTGTTTGTCTCTCTACTGTTTATAACATTGTGTCTGAGAGCAATAGTAAAAAATTCGCATCAACAAAGAAATTCACCTCCCCGAGAAATAAAAAGTTACGTACTTGTCCGTCATCAGCAGTAGACGATTTTGATCAGGAAGTCATCCGGAGAACTAAATTTAAGGCACTCCACTCTGTGTTAAAATCCGATATAGATTACAAATTTGGTATTTCCACCTAAATATCGATGTCAGGAAGGGGAAATGGATCAAATTTCAGACAATCTTATTATCAATACTTGTGACAGCTCAGATGAAGATTTCCATTATTCTATTTTTAAGATATTCCATTTCTTAAGAGAAAATTATTCTCCTTTTGTTGCAAACGGTACAACCACTACAAATGCAATTCAATGTTCTCGATAATTCATCTATACTTATATTCGTAATAGAATAACTGATATAGATGTTAGTCATTTTCATAATCTTAACTTTTCCGGGCTGTTGTAGTGTTTCGTAATCACTAATAATATTCGTATTATTAAAGACATTGCAAAAAAAAAACAGGGTCTCGAATAAGCCAGTTTTTTTTTCATATTTTTATTAAGTACTTAATTAGTTTAACCGGTCTGTAATCGCGTTTTGTTATGTTATCGCGTGTTTACGAATGTTACTGACTTAAAACTTACCTAAAACTGTAATAGAACTAGACACAATCATACTGAGAAACCAGACTAAAGCTATTTTGATAATAACCACTCGTTTGGTAGATCGATGACGGCTCCTCAGTGGGTTTCGAATTCCCATGTATCTGCAAATAATAAATTATCAAGTTAGTTAATTAGGAAGCACAAAAAAATAGTCCAAGCAGCAACAAAGAGGAAACAAGTATTTGATAGTGAAATGTAATCTAAGCACATTTTTAATAAAATAATATGTTGGACTTATGTGACCACCAAGTGAGTTGGACATAAAGACTGTTGAGCAAGATGGTGCAAACAGCTATTAAAATGTGGCATGAGAGATTAGGTCATGTAAACATTAAAGAACTTCAACAGATGAGTAAAAATGGGAGTTGAGATGATGAGTAAAAACCTGTAATATCAGTAAATGGAAGTGACACTTTTATTTGTGAGGCGTGTCAGTATGGCAAGCAAGCAAGACTACCATTCAAGAAATCTTGTAGAGGCTTATTCCATCCTGGAGATATTGTATACAGTGAAATGTATGATCCTGAAGTAGAACCATCAGTGTCGGGAATGAGATATTTTGTATTGTTTAAAGATGGTGCAACCAGTTATCGACATGTTTATCTCGTGAAGAAAATAGTAAGTTTGTTGACTGTTTTTTTTGGCCAACGCACAAAAAGATAAAAAATTATACGCTTATAGGATCGCTCGTGCTTCTGTCTGTCCATCCGTCTGTCACAGGCAATTTGCTCCGAAACTACTGAACCGAATAGTTGTTTGGTACAAATAAATGACCCAAACACAGAAGTGTTTTTTTTTTTGTATTATGTGTGATAATCTGGAGGCGACTTAAGAATTAAAAAAAAATGCATATCTTGCTGTATCATATATGAAATGAAAGGGCTTGTAATGAGGATCTCAAATATATTTTTGGTATTTGGGTAATAATACATACTATTGATTTTATTCATGAAAGAAGACGATAGTTAACCATTCCCCCCTCCCTGATCTCTGAAATAACTGAGCCTAAAATTTTGGAAAAATATAAGATATAGTACATTTGCTTGTAGATTGCAGGAAAACTTACAAGAATTCTATCAATGGAAAATAAAGTGGTAATCTCAATCTAATAATATGTTCACACTTACGGAAAATAGTTAACTAAAACCCTCTCCACGCGAGTTCATCTCGCACTTGGCCGGTTTTTTTATCAATAATATGTTTCATAAACTATAATGCTATACAAAGAGCACTGAAATGATCGGGAATAGAAAATATTTCCGATTGAATTACAAAAAAACTTATCTTAACTTATGACATAGCATTTATCAATCTGAACAAAACTGTACATGGCATCAGATCTACAGTTATGTAAAATGGTTTTTCGTTTGATCTCAGTCCCACCTGTGGGCCTAGTATGGCTGCGTTCTTTTCGCGTGTCAATTGTGGATAAAGCATCTCGTCACTAAAAAATGAACTATTTACGTAGTTCTTAATCATATTTATATTGTTCGTAGGATTCATAATTTATACGATGGATTGACAGTAATATGGGCATCACGTATCTACTCGTAAATTTATCTTACTGTCCTAAGCACTTATTTTGTTCATCGTTCTAAGAAGTTTCTTTGCCAATGAGGCATAGTAGTCGTCCGGAGGGTAATTGTCCACTTTATTTATGAAAAAAGTGATAGATGTCATTTTATATCAGTTAGCGACATTAGAGGCTCTAGTTGTCAGAATAATGGGCTTTATGGTTCTCATTTACTTAAATACCTACTGAAGATTATGATGTAAGTTGTCCTAGATGAGAGTACGGGAGATTTAATATCAGTTCCTTTTACTTTTCTTAAATTGTGAAACAGAATTGTTCATACCTGTCAACTCCGACGATGATCATAAAGAAGATTTACTTTGTGATGAAGGTGGTTGTAAGACAAAATGGCACGTCTATTCTGAGAACCTAGATAGCAGTTCGTCACTTGATGATGGACCTTCAACATAAAAGAAGACAAGAATCAGGGCACGGAAAGGTAAGGCAAAGCCAGAAACATGGACAAGAAATTAACTTCAAAAAGCCAGAGAAAAAGGTAAACACTTTTTTAAAAGAAAACTAGAATAATGATGATGAAGACGGTAAACCTAAAATAAAAAAAGAAGAAAAGTCAAGCCCATGTTTTCATCTCAAAAGTGTGCAAAAGTCAGGTAGGCTAAAAGTCAGTCCTATATAAATGTTCTAAAATTAAACAAGAATCAAGAGAAAATAAAACATTCATTCTAGAATGATATGAATTGGAAACAAAGGCAAGCATACATAATAACCTTGATAGATAAAGTTCGGGTTAGTAAAAAAACAACATCACACAAATCAAGGAGAAGATTTACACTTAAGTATCAGCTAAAATTTGGAAATGAAATACTTCGAGTATGTAAAACAACATTCTTGGCCACACTTTGCTTAGGGGAAGCTACAGTGCTAAATTGGATAAACAAGTCTAAAAGGGCAGGAATTATCGTACAAAAAATCGAGATAAGGGAGAACATAGAAAAATTATATATAGGTCTAAATCCGAGCACGCCTCCATTTTTTTGTAAAAAATCCCTGAAATGAAAAGTCTCAACCGCCGACAGAATACTTCAAAACTATATTTTGAAGTAAACTACCAATCGTATAAACAGGTTTACAGAGAATATCAAAACTTTATTAAAGATACAGGGATACCAAAAAAGCAAATGATGAACTATGACAGCTTCAGGAAACTCATTTTAACCAAAAACAGTTCTCTTCCAAGTTTCCAACCTCGGGAAGATCAGTGCGATTTATGTTATTCATATGAGAAAGAGAATGAGGAAGCAGAGACATACAGACAGCACATATTTAACAGGTGAGAAAAAATAAATCGATAAACTTTCAGCTTTAAGTGGACTCTGTAACATGTTTACTGTTGACGTGCAAGCTGTTCAGCTGGTGCCTTTTGCTTTAAATTTGCTGCTGCTGACAGCAGGAACTTTATATTTCAAATTAAAGTTACCTTGCCATCAGTTTACTATTTATAACTTGACAGCAAATTAAGCCTATTGTTATGTTTGGCATGAAGGCGCCGGTGAAATGAATGTAAATATGTTTTCTTCTTGCTTTATTGATTATCTGGTAAATCATGTGCCAGATAAGTCTTATTATCTACAGTGATGGTTGTACAGCCCAAAATAGAAATGTAATTCTATCAAATACGCTACAGGACTTTTGTATTCTAATAATTGTACTGTGTAATGAAAAATATCTAGGCATCTTTGGCTCAAAAGTACAAGGTAAAATATTTACACTAGAGTTTCTTCAAAAACTATGCCACACTTAAGCACTATACATCTATTAGACCTGGAACGAGAGCAGGTGACCCATGTGTGGTAGAATTGGGATTTAAATTTAAAATATACACCTCACAGTCCGATTGAGTTTAAACTTCGCTTTGATGACATCTGGACTGTTCCACTTCAAAGATTCCATGATAGTTCAGAAGATCAAGCGATTCCTCAGCTATATTCTGGACCCGTCCCTATTAAAAAAACGAAAGTACGACGATTTACGCGATCTCTAAAGCCGATTTTGCCAAAAGACTCATGCATTTTACGATAGTTTATTGCATGTATAGTTGAGAAAAAATTGATGTTCATTATTCCTCCTGGAAACTTGATGATTTTCAGACACGAGTTTTTTTTTTAAATAGTGACGATCTGTCATTGTCATACTTATTAACGTGTCAACGTGTGAGAAGGTTGGACACAGGACGGATTGCTTGTCCAAATTGTCACGCGATGAACGCAGCCATGTTAGGGCCTCTGATGTTAAGAGACGATCGCGATCGAGGGTGGTACAGCTTATCCAGGAAAAATCCTATTCACTCTTGCCTTGATTACAATAATATAAGGTTACAATCTACCTTACCTTTATAAAAGGAAAAAAATATGAACTTAAGGGTTAGAGTGGAGCACGGTATCAAGTAATCTTGGCGAACCTGCTGACACTGATGAAACACATATGCAAGATGCTGGCGGAGCACGCCAGCACGTCGCATGTGACGTACACGTTGCACCAAACCGCGCCCAGCGGCCAGCGCCCTGTGGTACCAACAACCACTGCTTTATACCAAAGCGTATACATACATACCTTGTGTTCTCACACTGTCTTTAATAGTATACAGGGTAAATAATTTGGTAACTTTATAGATTTAGGGTAATCTGTTCTAAGAAGCCTCGATTTCGGTAAAAGGAAAATCTGCTTTTATGTATTTATTTATATTATTGAGAACAAAGTTTGTTGGTGATACTTTTATTACGTATTGTTATAGACAAAAGTTTTAAAAGGAACCGTCAGGGTAGTTATAGGAAAGGGGACACAGGACATTATGACACCTGATTTAAATAATCTTGTCATACCTATGACAACATAAGACCTGTTAATACATAATCATTATTTTGCGGAGAATATACTAAAACAAGAATCTGTTTCTACTCGTATATCACTTTCATATAAACTTGTCAATAAATTTAACTATAATAGCATCGGCGGCGGCGTCCCTAATATAGACATATTGTCGGTACAGAACCCTAAAAGCATAGGGAGAATTGTAACCTCTAGTTTAGTTTAGTAGTTTTTCACTAAACAAGCACAAAACGTGTCGTAAATAAATGATAGCGTTAGTGATTAAGGCTCGATTTGCGTTGGAACTCTGTTGACACAAAGTTTCAACGCAAATCGAGACTATAGGGAAAAACAGCATTAAATAATATACCCACGTTGTAACCAGGAATCGAACCCAGACATTTTGAGATAAGTATGTCTATTTTGTCCAAAATAGAGACATCTGTCTTTCCCTATCCCAAAGTTAAGGGCTTGGTTACTTAGGATAGATTAACCGAGCTCTTAACTAAAGGGTCTTTTAGACGAGCAACAGTGTTACGGCAATTTGCTCAAACATACGAAGTAAGAGTGAGGCATCAATAGTTGCTGGCTACACGTGGTCTCAAGTTGGTCGCGTATTAGTCGTATTTTTCTAAGGTGTCCAAATGGTCATAAAGAGCTTATCTTTAGCAGTTCAGAACGAAAGAATACATGTAAAAAGCCAATCCGCTCAAATACCTACCTTTCCTTTTAAGTTATAAGGTTTAAGTTGTAACAGCTTGACCTTTAATCAGTAGCGGCCCTTGCCACACGCCTCGCTGGCCGCTACCGTTGAACCTTATATCTTAAAAAGGAAGGTTTCTGGTTAAACATTTTTTTTTTACATATTTCCTTTTTTTCTGGACTGCTAGAGACGAGGCCTTTATGACCATTTAGAAAAATACGTCTTATACCAGCCCCTGAACATAAACATGATTGGTGCAAGATACAGGTTTCCCTCATACGGACCAACAAATAAACACAACTAGTCATGTGGTTCGGAATATTTTTCACAATCCGCCTATTGCAATAAAAATTTGTCTATACAAATTTACATATTATTAGGGATTTGTATGTTGTTTGTAAGCCGAGCAAGAGCATGTCGGGCCATGCTCAGTGTAGGGTCCCGCCGGTGTTTTACAATTTTCGGTTTAAAGTTATTCGGTACCATCTTGTAATTTTCAGTAGATACAAAACATTTTATTTAGTCTACTGTAACTCAAGCACAAAGGAAAAAAAATAAGTCGTGATAGTTTTCGTTTTAAATTCGTTATATTTGCGGTCGTTTAAAGTATTTTGCTTTTAGTATAATAAGTAGTTTTTTTCTGTAAAGGGTGGGGACACCGTAGCTTCAGCGAAAGTTAGAGTTAAAACGTTGAACTTTTGCTAAACGGTCCCCTAAATCTAATGGTAATTGATAATAACATACACAAAGAGTATTGTTTAAGTGCTACCCAATCATCTCTTACGGTGTTAATAATTTCACCCTTGTTTAACATGCACGAGAGAAATAATTTTCACTTATTTCAGTGTTAGTTTTAGTGGTCAGTATTAACATATTTATAAGTACCTACTAGTTTTAGCTTTGTTACTTTGATAGTTTCTGAGAACAACTAAATAAAAAGCAAGCTTTAAAAACACGACTGCATTTTTTCGATATTATTATTAAACCCGTTTATTAATGCTGCTATATTCTTACATATTTGAGATGGTCACATTAAGACCTTTCAATTTTGTAATTAAAAAAAATAATGACATAAATAATTGTCACTTTGCCGTTGCTGTTATTTCAATTTTAACAGTTTAGCTAGTGGAAGGATTCTAACGATACCACACTCATTTAAATCGGCTCAGCCGTTTAGAAGTTATGGAGGAATAAATAATCATTGCATACAAACATACAATAACCCTGAAAACATTACACTCCTTTTTTTGGGCAGTTGTGCAATAACGATACCACAAACTTTTAAATCGGCTCAGCCGTTTAGAAGTGACGGTGAAATAAAGAATCATTGTATACACACATACCTACATGAACCCTGAAAACATTACACTCCATTTAAAAAAAGGAAAAGACTGCCTTAAGGCAATCTTGTAAAAAAAGAGTAACATACAGACAGACGGACATGGCGAAACTATAAGAGTTCGGCTTGCTAAACCGTTTCTTTCAAAAGAAGACGGAGCAACTATCATTCTGCCATTGGCGACTGCCTTAAGAAAGGAGTGTAATGGGTGTATTATATATAAACCCTGAAGACCTACTTGTCTTCATTAGTTAACAAATTTCTAACCACAAAATGAAACATTTTTTTGGCTAAAACAGCTCTTTTATCGTAAATAAAATACGCTGACAAAACATTTTGGGCATCACTTGGCCAGTGTATTGTCCGTGTATCGGTAATTGCTTTATTTATTAAAATAGCTGTTTCATACAAAAATGTTCCATTTTGAGGTAAGAAAGTTATTTACTACTTAAGACAAATAAGTCTGAACAGGGTTTATATATACAGGGCGTCCCACGGCCATGCCACATGGAAGGAAAGTACCTTAAATATTGTAGATGGAACATTTTACTGAAAGAAGACATTATTTGAATTTAAAAAACAATTTAAACTGCATTCATAGATATTTAAATAATTACACGGTTGAACCGGGAATCGAACCCGTTACACGAGAAAAATAATTACCCTGTAGCTTTATCATACCGATCGAAAGGTTTCATCATAAGGATTATTTTTTGTTAAATAACATAGTGTCAGAAATAAAAGGAAGACCATGAATTTTAACATTTTTAATACAAAATTAATCAATTTATCTATCTATTTATATGACAATCATTATTTAGAGCTAGTACACAATTACACATAAAGCACTCGGCTTTGCGTTCGGCGCGCGTCGGACGCTAGGTACATACAGAAACCTTCTCCACATTATCATCACAATCATTGAAATTTCTATCATCTCCTCCCAAACACGTTTCTTTATTAGGGTGAATTTCAACAAGCGTCAAATTATCCTAATTTTGGTGGTAATTTTTATTTTCTTAGTAGGGTTTACAATGAAATGTTTAAGTGACGTCATTAGTCATTATAAAAATAGTGTTAAAATGGCCCTTTATTATACAAAGTGTTTTTTAAGATATAACGATTTTACTAATTATGTACCACCAAAATTGGTATTATCCACCAAAATTACTTTTCTTAGAAAAACTCACGATCAATAATAACATATCGGGCTAATTAAAATATAATCGTTAGGGAATATTCCTTGTTATTTTTGAAAATCCAAAACGTAAGTTTATAATATAATAAATAATGATTATTTGTTGTTTAAATAATTTTTGTGGAGACCAGAAATTTTGATAATTTTGGTGTTTCGCAAAATCCACCAAAATTGTACCACTAAAATTATAAAATTTAACATTTTTTTTAAATTCAAAACAAATGTTTTAGTTTAACAAAAACTTAACTCGTTACAGTTAAAAAGACACCATAAACATACTTGAAAAACTATCACACAACAAAACTTTTTGCGAAATAATGACTTATCTAAGTTATCACGATTAATAAAGTGTATTTCATACCACCAAAATTAGATACTTATGTGCTTAGCGGGAAGACGCAGAAAGATGGTACAAATCTTTCACCTTCCATTGCTGGAGTGAAACTGAACGAATATATGACGCTATATTTGTTTGTTTAATCACGTTTCGTTCGATCATAAAATCAATTTCAATATTCACCACCAAAATTAACTATTTCGCTTGGACAGTTTTAAATACACTGCTCCCAGTTTCCTTTTACTTGCAAATACAATAATTGATACATTTTAAAATACCTCAACTAATAAGGAATACAGATAACTA
This sequence comes from Acleris sparsana, assembly GCA_923062465.1. Classification (NCBI taxonomy): domain Eukaryota; kingdom Metazoa; phylum Arthropoda; class Insecta; order Lepidoptera; family Tortricidae; genus Acleris; species Acleris sparsana. The sequence continues at coordinate 42,285,818 of OV281285.1, read as the reverse complement.
AAATATAAGTCTAGTTGAGGCTTAATAAGTTTGTACCACGACATATCAGTATATGCGGGAAGTACAGGACACGACACCAAAATTGATTTTGTATTGAAAATATTTTTTTACGATAAATATAATAAGTTAATAATAATTTTAACTTTGGATCAATATGATACTTTGAGTAAGATTATTTATAAAATAAATAGTTTTCCAATACATGTACTTTACACCCCAATTATCACGTCCGCCGCTCAAAAAATGTGGTTGAGATAATTAGGGGAGAGTGGGTAACAGTGACTAACGGGTCACAGTGACTAAAACGCCGCTGTCCGTGTATTTACGCACACAAACACTTGTCCTCTGGTCAAACGTTCGCCTCGTGTGTTCCCCCCACGCCGCGCCAGTCGCCGCCACGCTCGAACGCCGGGAGGTCACGCGCCGGCAGCGTACCGCCAAAGTAGGTAACAAATTAAATATTTACGTGTTTTTAAAAAGTGTGTGGTGTCAAATTCTTTGAGGGCTTTGTGTGTTTGTTGATTATTTAGTATTGTGCAGTGTTTCAGTTAGCCTAAGATGCTATTATTTTGCCCGTAACAAGAGTGTATTATTTATACCTAATTTTTGATTTCGGTAACGGTGGTTGGGTCACAATGGATAATTTTAACTTGGGTCACAGTGGATAAGTATCCACTGTGCCCCGTTTATTTGTTCTTTATATTTCGTTTAATTACTTTGTATTTTCTCGTCTTTTAGGTTACAAAATGCCTCGAAATAGGACGAGGAAGACTAACATCGGACGGCATACGCAAAATCAGATGCAGGATGCAATTAACCTGGTGCATCAAGAAGGAAAATCTATCAATGTGGTAAATAAACTTAAAAATATTCCATATGCTACATTATATCGATATTGTAAAAAGACTGAAAGAGCTGGCGGACCCGTAAGATTAACACCAAACTACGCGGTTAACAGAATATTTTCCGATGATCAAGAAAAATCTTTAGTAGATTATGTAATCAAATGTAGTCAGATGTTTTATGACCGAATGACCTTCGCAGTTTGGCTTATGAAATGGCATTTGCCAATGACTTGAGAGTTCCCGATAAATGGCATCAATATCAAATGGCGGGCATCGAGTGGCTGTTCAACTTCAGAAAACGCCATCCAGTACTCAGCCTAAGGACTCCAGAAGGTTGCAGCTTAAGCCGAGCTACGTCGTTCAATCGTCACAACGTGAGTATTTTCTTTAACAATCTGGAAGAAGCGATGCGACGACATGAACGTTTTGGGAATGGGACCCGGATCTACAACTTAGATGAGACCAACACCATGACGGTTCAAAAGTCTGGAAAAGTACTAGCAGTACGAGGACAAAGGCAGGTTAGCAAGGTCACAAGTGCCGAAAAAGGTACTTTGGTCACGACTTGTTACATTGTGAGTGCAACAGGACAAGTATTACCTCCTGTTATGATTTTTCCACGAGTGCATTTCAAAAATCACATGCTTGCCGGTGCTCCTTCAGCCACTCTGGGGTTAGCTACGCAAACAGGATGGATGAATTCTGAACTGTTTGTGTCAACTATGCAGCATTTTATCGATCACACTCAAAGTAGCAAAGATAACCCATCGTTGTTGATCATGGATAATTTCGAGGCTCATATATGTCTTAAAGCACTTAATCTGGCAAAAGCGAATGGAGTTACTATCCTGAGAGTCCCGCCACATTCAACAAACAAGCTTCAACCACTTGACGTAGGGGTGTTTGGCCCGTTCAAAACAGCTTACAATGCATCCGTTGATAGCTGGATGATGAGGAATCCTGGCAAAACCTTTTCGATCTACGAAGTAGCGAGCTCTATTAAAGATGCCCATATAAAGGTAATGACACCAGTAACTATATGCAACGCTTTTGCAGCTTCTGGAATATTTCCGTTTGACAGGAGTATATTCACTGATGTTGATTTTGCTCCATCGGAAATCACAGATCGGGAATTGGTAGAAGAGCATCCTCATGATTTACATGCAGCGTCTTCTATACAACATTCACAAATAATCGTTGAAGCCCCACCTACCAGTGATGAAACTATGCCTGAAGCTGACGAATTACTCCCAGTTGTGTCGCCAGTTGTTCAGTTGCCAATCAATACAGATCCAACTCTTCATCGCCAGCAGACTCCAACGCCACCAACAACTAGTCGGGAAGGAATACAAAAGGAATCGGAAGGTGTAATGGATCACAACCATTCTAACTCTGTAATAACGTCGACTGCTGTAGTACCATTAACCGTAACTTCTGGTGAAGTTTTAACTCCTATGGCAGGACCTTCAAAAGCTTTTAAGAGCCCTTTAGATATTAGAGGATTACCTAAAGCAGGCCCAAGAAAAAATAATAGAAAGCCAAGGAGGAAAGGTAAATCGATGATAGCAACAGACACACCTAATAAGAATGAGATTGAAGAACGAGAAATTGCTAAACAAGCAAGAGGTAAAGAAAGGGACGACCGTCAAAAGGAAAGTGTTGCAGAGTGATTCGAGTGATGAGGAAAACGAGACTAAGTGTTCACTCCGAGGAAGAGGGATCGTTTGAAGAAACAGAAATTGATTTTGGTATCGTTGATCAAGAATGTTTCGACCAGTTGCCGACTTTACCAAAAGAAGGCAATTTTGTCCTGGTGGAATTTAAAACAAATAATAAAAAAGTTTTCTACGCTGGAAAGGTGTTAAAAGATGCAGCAAATGGGGAAACCGAAATTAGTTTTTTAAGGAGAGATCCGAGAAACGGGAAATTTCACCTCCCAAATGTCCCTGACATCGCAGTGGTGCTTGTGTCAGACGTAAAAATGTTTTTGCCTAATCCGTCATATTCGGGACAAACAAAAAGACAGCAGGGGTGTTATACCTTTGATTTAGATTTTTCTAGGATAGATATACGTTGACTTAACCATTTGTTGACTTGTTTAGCTTCATGCTGATTAAAATTGAAGCATTGTTTTGTTACTAATTTAACCTATAAGTAAGCAGAATGTTACTTTTGTTTTTTTTTTATTTTTGAGTGAGATTTTTTTTGTTGTATGACATTGTTGTAATATTTAAGTGCGTGAATATAAAGACGGCTGATTAGTGATAATAACAGTTAACGTAGGTACATGGTGCTTTTGTAAGTTTCCAGTCTTTGATCTCCAAGTTAAAGTAATTATGAGACTGAATTAGCTTAATAAGTACCTAATATTTTTGTATAACCATGTTTGAAATGTTTTGAAACATTACGTAAATCTTGATCTCAGAGGTAATAATTATATAATTATTGTTGATTAGATGTATAGTTTCAGACACTCCGTTCTAATGTCAATTACTAAAAGTGATCTTATGAAACAAAATAAGAAATAAATAATGTTTGTTAATTGAGTTTTTCTTAATAAATCCTGCAAAAAATCACTGTGACCCATGAAGTTCACTGTACCCCAAGGGCTTATCCAATCTAACCCATGCATGGGTCACAGTGGATAATTTCCCATTTAAAAAAAAACTCTTGACTAAATTCTATGGCTGTTGGAATGTTTGTCATCGGTTTTTTGTGTACCCTGATAGTGTTAGAAACCGATGGATTCAAATGCTTGGGCTAAATTGTACTTAACTTCAGAAATATTGGGCTTCAAACAAAAGTGTATCCACTGTTACCCACTCTCCCCTACCCATTACTCTGTTTTATAATCAGGGGCCTATTGCGTAGTAAATTACAAGCCCATACTATTAGTAAAAATACAGCAAAACACTATTATACTATTTATTCTTGTACTTTATTATGCAATCGGCCCCAGGACTATCCATGTCTCTTTTGGATCTCGTATTCTCGTAAGTTGTATCAAAGTGATCAATCTCCATTTTTGTGATATATGCGTCCACTTTACACGAAAGCCCGCGGTCAAGTGAACAACATATTTGTAATTGGTGTATCGATGCAAGTATGAATTCTGCCGTGTCAAACCTATCTCATGTATCTCACGAAACCTAGTTTCGAGAAATCGGGCATCAAAGTTTTTTATCGTAATTTGTATTTTTTTAAATACTTGGGACTAATTTAAAAAATATATATACTTGAATAGATCCGTAAAAGGCTAACAAATATTATGATACATTTCTTTTTTCTAAAACATGTATATTTTTTTAAATATAAGCTATAACAGAGTTAAGCCTGACAGACCCGCCATACAATGTTTGTCAAGCGACACCCTGTATTTTAAGATACATGACTTTAGCCAATCATGCTCCATGCCCAATGATATGCCTTTCACAGATAACTATAACTTACCAGGTGTGCATAACAAATAGTGGGGTAGTAAGAAAAATGTCATAGGTACCTACTTAAAGTATGAAAAAAAAAGTAAAAAATTGAAGAAAACCAATGATTTATTTATGCTATTTTGCAAAACATTCTACCTTAAAATCAAGTTTTAAAAACCACTCTGTATTAAAATATAATTTCCATTTATGAATCGAACCTAACCATAATTGAATGTTCAAAAACTTATTTTTACTATAGGTAATTATAAGCACAACATGCTTTTTGATTTAAAAAAAACTTGAAATCTTATTTTGTTAAAAAAAAACACAACTTCTAAAACAGTTCTCAAGAATAGAGATATTTTAAACTAAAACGAACAATTCGAATTTACTTTTTAAATAATTATCGACACAGTCTTATTTAAACAACTAAGGTAATAATGGCTTCTTGGTTATTATTGTTTAATAGTACATTGTGTATTAAGGGCGGTAAGTAAGGAATTACGACCGAGGCTCTAGTAGAAGCCCGAAGTCGAAGACTGAGGGCTTTCTGAGTCGAGGTTCGTAATTCCCGTACGGCCCGTGAAACATACAATGTTTTTCATCACATTTGCGAGTAAATAAATGAAATTATAGGGCAGAAAAAACTTATTTATTAAAATTTATAACATGTAGCGAGACTGCAATTAAATTACTGTTTAGATAACATTTTAAAACAATTTTTCAATTTTGTGTAAACTCCTTGCTTGAACTTGCATGAATTACTTACCGACCTAGGTTTTCATGAAAAAAAAGGTCGAGGGTTTTATATGGGGCTTACGGCCCAGTTAACCTGTATGTTTAGATACTGTTTACGTGAAAGTGTGATGAAATTACTGTTTAGATAACATTTTAAAACAATTTTTCAATTTCGTATAAACTCCTTGCTTGAACTTGCATGAACGGTGTGCAGCGCTATAAATTAAAAAAAAATTACTTACCGACCTAGGTTTTCATGAAAAAAAAAAGGTCGAGGGTTTTATATGGGGCTTACGGCCCAGTTAACCTGTATGTTTAGATACTGTTTACGTGAAAGTGTGATGAAAATTACTGTTTAGATAACATTTTAAAACAATTTTTCAATTTTGTGTAAACTCCTTGCTTGAACTTGCATGAACGGTGTGCTGCGCTATAAATTAAAAAAAAATTACTTACCGACCTAGGTTTTCATGAAAAAAAAAGGTCGAGGGTTTTTTATGGGGCTTACGGCCCAGTTAACCTGTATGTTTAGATACTGTTTACGTGAAAGTGTGATGAAAAAAGATAAACTCTTGCGTAACACTAACAAACAAAATATTAGTAAAATAAAATCAGGACAATAAGAAAAATTACAATATACTTAGTAATAGGAATCAAATACGAGTACTTCGGCATGAGTTTATCACGCTTAAGTCCTGTATCTTTAGTTGACTGAGATAGAATTTGCTCGACGCGTAAAAAGCTTGTCGCTCCTATATGATGTAACTTAAGATGCAGTACTTATCCATAATTTATAATGGTAAAATAAAGATACATGACTTGCGTAACACTTCGTATAAGGCAGTAGGAAGCTAAATTAAAAATTCTGTTTCTGTGGGTCTGTTAAGGCATCGGAATAAATGACATTTAGACTTGTTACGCGGAACTCATGTATCTCAAGATAACGGACATACGCCTGACACGGCAGAATTATAACATATAATAGTCATTAGTATATGTAAGTATGGATCTATGTATGTGTGTAAGTATGTAGGTATCTATTTATTAGAGCATGAATACCGGTTGTCGATAATATCGAAAAACCGGAATATCGGACCATAATTCCGATATTGGTAAAACCGATATTGAACTCTTACAATACCGGTATTTCGATAATTTCGATATTAAAACCTCCAGAAGAAATTAATTTTCAAAGAGTAGAGTATTGCTGTCTTAATGCAGTCTCAACTCAATCAAACTTTAAATTACATACAATATTACAATTTATAAAGATAACGAACAATTTATTTATTTATTAAAGATCTCAAATGCTGTGATTAATAATAATACTTTGTTTTAGTTTTATATACTTAACGAGAATGTTCAGTTCTTTAAGTTATTTCAATTTGGAAATTTAAATGATAGATAAAGTACATTATTGAGTTGAAAGTGATTATTTCTTATTTTATTGCTTAATAAATGTTGATTTTTACATAATTATCCTGCCTGTTGTTTCATTTCTAACAATTTAAAATCTAACTTGCACCTCTTGCAGGTACCGGAAAGATGTTGGTAACAGGAAAATCGATATTTTACTATTTAAATAACGAATATCGAAAAAATATCGAAATACCGGAAAACCGGTATTTGTATTTCCGATATCGAAATAATACCGGTATTAGAAAAAACCTCCGATATTAGATGCTCTACTATTTATGTCTTTGCCACGCTCTGCAACCTAAACTAAACGTCTTGATGGATTTTAACACGTGAGATGTCGTTAACTGGATTCGTCTGGGTAATAAATAATAATAATAATAGGAGTAGCAATTTGTTTGTAAAGTGTTACAAAGTAACGTTTGTAACCGAATGTATATATTTATTATATATAGTATATATTATATTAAACCTTTTTTTTGTAGTCACGTTATCGAAAACTGCTCGAACGATTTTGATGATGGCTTATTGGAGTTTCCGTTTTCCGTAATGAGTAATAATAATATATTAATAAAGCCTATATTATTTCCCGTAAACCATTAAAACAAATATTTTCTCCGCTGTCCTCATCCAGTTTTTCCCCGCCACCGTTTTCAAATTGTCCGCCTATCGTTTTTGTAATTTTCCACGATCCTTTTGTCGTACGGACCAATCCATTTCTAGTAGAGGATCCGAATAGGAGATGACCTTCACCGGGCTGTTTAGTCGATAAAAAGTGTTTTATATCCAATTTACAGGGTTGGGCAGATTAAGTGTCCTAGTTATAAAGAGCCATAAAATTAAAACAAGACTGATTTTTTTTAAATTTATCTCGTTTTTATTTTTAGCGTACTCTATACTTAAAAAAACTAATTCATAAGTTCAAATCGCTCACCATCAGCTTTAATAACTTGACGCATCTATAGAATGCATTGCACGCGGCACGCACTACCTCGTCTGGTATTTCATCCCATATCTTGACTAATCGATGCTTGAATGAGTTTAGATTCATGCCCTGTGTGCTCCCAATCTTGCTCAGCATGTAACCCCATATCGAAAAGTCCATAGCATTCAAATCCGGCGATGATGCAGGCCATTCTTGCCAAGGTATAAAATCTGTCAAATTTGTTCTACACCAGTCTTGAGTGCGTTTAGCTTTATGAGATGGGGCACTATCTTGTTGGAAGCAGTAATAGTCGTTTCCATATAATTTTTGAGCATTTTCTAGCAAATGACCCTGTAACACGTCTTGGTAAATTTTGACACCTCGATCAATAAACAGCAGCGGTAACTTGCCTCTAGGCGATATCGCATCCCATACCATGACAGCGGATGCACTCTGGAACCGTTGTACGGCTGATTTGTCCACAGGAATATCCTTCAATGAAGCACCATAGACACGATCGTTTTGTTGGTTGTGATAGTCTTGTAACTGGAACATCTTTTCATCGGAAAAAATCATCGCCGTCGTGCCAAGCTAGCCATTCCCTACATTTTTTCACTCTAGCTTTTTTCTGGGCATCTGTTAAGCCATGATTTTTTTGTTTTTTTGTAGGCCTTTAGCTCAAGATCATATTTTAAAATACGACTCATTGTTCGACGGGATATTTTCATATCTTTAGCAAGTTTGCTTGCACTTCGAGCTGGATTTCGTCTAATACGCTCACGAATATTTTTAATGATGTTTTTGGTGCGCCAGCTCGTTTGCGAGATGGCTTTCTCCCAGGTTTGGGCCTGATTTGTGAAGATCCAGTTTCTTTGAATCGCTTGACGGTCCGCGATATAAACCTTATAATATTTTAAATGTTTCACCGTCTTCAATATCTCACACGGTCGGTATTTTTTCTGGTACAAATCGCACACGAGCTGGCGTTTCGCGTCCATTGTTGAAAACAATATAAAAACAAAATATATCAAGCTGACGTGTAGAAATCATAAAGAAGGTTAAATTGTCAACAAAACAAAACGAAAAGAATAAGAAGTTTAGTTATATTTAAGTAAAAAAGCCATACACAACTAGGACACTTAATCTGCCCAACCCTGTAAATCGTTAAGTAAATTTAATAGTTAGGTACCTATAAATATGGCGAATAGGTAGACTGATATAATTTCTTTTTTTTCTTCGCCTTTGGCAGAATGATAGTTGCTACGTCTAAGTTAAATTGGCGCGTGTGTAACGCTCTTCTTTGGTATAGAAATATATATGTATACAGTATGTAAATGAACGAAAGTACCGGTGGATATTAAAAACGGGTATAACACAATAAACCACTTTTTGTTTTATTCCAATCACTTTTTTTGTTCATGATTTTACAAAATGTAATAACTTAACCTCTGTCTCATCAGTCGGTTAAGGAGTTTCATAACATCCTGTGATGCAAGTTTGTCATCTGTAATCAGTTCTCACTTTGTAACAAGAGTAAACAAATTAGGTATTTACAAATAGTCTAATTCTGCATACTCGTATCAGGCTATTACAGTTTCAACTGTGACCACATTACCGTATCAAGTTTACATTAGAATACACTCTAAACCGCACTGCACAATTAATTTTAAGCAATCCAATCCAATTTTTGTAGTGGCAACCGGTTACTATGATTGAGCGACCATTATTTACCTAACTGCCAATGACTTATTCTGGCTTTTGCAGCATTTGCAAAGCTGTTGCTCGGCGTAGAAACTGATTGACCAGTAGAACAAATTGGACTAAAATGTGTAAATAAATTACAAAGACTAATAAACACCGTCTCTGACATTTTTACTCTGTCATTGTCGCGACACTTACGCGAAATATAAATATTGTATATAGCAACTTTTTAGTGAGTACTTCCGTTTCCTATCTGTCATAGTTTGATTGTCGTTTGTTTTGCAACCGCGAGTCTTGTAAATTCATTTCTTACTATAGTTATTTAATTCTATGATTTCACGAAAAGTATTGTGTATAAATTCGTGTCAGTGCTAAGTGCTTGGCAGTTAATGTGTTAGCGTACTGGAGCCACATCGGAGGCGAGTCCAGATTCACAAGCTAAGTGCCTTAGGTTTATCAACCATTATGATAAATTATAAACGTAGTTTTGTTGAGACTATCTTGACCAGGTTAAATCATAAATTGCATGAGCTATACGAAGGTAACTAACTATCTAATAGCTCGCTGGTAGATCAGGCTTCCTGTTGAGGTTGCCTGATGAAAGCATGAACCGTACGGTGGTTAAGGCTGCCAGCTGAGAGCAAAGTATACCATGCACTACTTTAAGCATGATGCCTCCGCGGGGATGTAATGGGTGACTCTAGGCCTGTGTCTTCTGATATAGGCGAGCGCGGTGCGAGCTTGTGTGTCTCAATCCGTGTCACCGGAGTTTCTTCTCCGTTAGTGCTAGCCCAGGTCACATACTGCAGCTGCTGTGATTAAGTAGATAGGGTCAAGGTAGTATAAAGTCTTTTTAACTGGTCTAAGTAAACCCAAGACACTTGGGATTCCTATTAGAGGAATCATAGTATACTCTTACCTATAGATGGTGTACACGAAAGGCGAAGCAGACTAACTAGGAATGACGAATCATAGAACTGGACATAGATGACGGGTGAGTGAGACATAACATAATATACTTGCACTTCATGAACAACAATAAGTAAGAAAGCAATGCATTATTTAATATAAAGGTTTTCGCCCTTCATAGTATTCAGAATGTAGTGCTTGGTGTATCCTGCATTAAAAGGATGTTTGATACATCAAGTCTATGGTGATGGCGACAAGGTGGAGGTGCTGGGCTCGTGAGCAGTTTAATATAAAAGTCCAAAGGCTGAATAATGCATTGGAGATGTAATTTCAATGGAAATTTTAAATATTGCAAGTTGTTGTGTCTCATCTCAAACCATTTAGAAACTCTTAGCGCCACCTAGCGTCCAGTTGCAAAACTAATTTTAGTACATGTTTTCTGTTTTATATAATATTCTGTTTAGAAAACTCGAAGTTACATAAAATAATATGTTAAATAATGATAAATTAATATTACGCACAATTACTGTACACCGCAAGTCATGCAAATGTGAATTTAGAAATTAGATCTCACAATGTTAACAACTACCGAAAATGAAAATGAATTATGCCAACATGGCGATCACTCTCAATTCAATTCAATTCTTTGTTAAATGGCTACTGTCCAGTGGGACAATTCTGCCAGTGTCAAGGTTGGAAGTTACACGTGATCGGTAGAAATGTTTTTCCAGAAACAGATGCTGACTCATCAGTTGGGAAATCTAAAAATAAAATAAATTATGTACATTAACTACAACTACATAATACTAAAACTAAAATGACAACTTACAACTTAATATTAAAATCGTTAATAAACTTGGCTAAAATATATACAAATGAAGTATTTACAAAAGTGAGGACATAACTAAAGCTAGCTGGGCGAAAGATGAAGTCAGGAAGAAAGTTATATAAAGAAACTGGAATTTTGGGACAATTGAAAAAAATGTGATCTGGGGTTCCCTCCTCGAGACCACACTCGCACAGAGAATGATCCCGAACTCGGATCTTCGCCAGAAAAGAGGGCGAACAAATGTGGCCAAGTCGCAGTCGAATTATTGTGGAGGTGGCAGATTTATTAATTTTATTAAATTTAAAAAACCAAGGTTTTACAGGCGGACTAGGTTGAATACAACCATAATGTCTACCCTTGGAGAGGCGAGAACAATTCCACAGATCAGACCAGTGATCAACCAGATGGGACCTCGCAGTAGCACGCAAATCTTGACTAAAACATTTCGAGTGGGAGGAGCAACCAATATCTATCGCTTGCTTGGCAAAAAAATCAACCTGTTCATTACCCGCAATGCCCGCATGCCCAGGGATCCAAGCCAAAACCACATCAATGCCAAGAGAATGACAGCGATGGAGAACCTCTCTCGACTTAAGATTAATTAAAAGATTATCCCTAGAACGCAGGGGAACCTTATCCAAGGCCTGGAGACAACTCAAAGAATCTGAAAAGACAATAGATTTTGAAATTTTGTGTGATTCTATGTAGGAGACAGCTTCATAAATGGCAATCGCCTCACCAGAGTAAACAGAAGATTGAGGGGGAGATTTAAAGTTTAAAACGACATTATATTGAGGAATCCAGACAGCTGAACCCACACAGCCATCTGAAGATAGCTTGGAAGCATCAGTGAAAACAGGAATCCACCCATCCCATTTTTCAAATATTATATTATTAAAAACCCGATTAGCTTGAATATCATTCTTTTTAATGCCAAAAGAAAAAATAATCTTAGGGTGAAACAGGAGTGAATCATAGCTAAAACTAAATAAAGGATTGCCAACAGACTGGACAACCGGGGGACCATTACAAAATTTATGAAAGCTTTTAATTAGACAAGGAGTCTCCTTGTGAGACCAATACTTGGAGGAGGGCAAGACATCAGAAAGACGATTAAGACGACACAATAAAGGATGATCAGACGACTGCACGGCTCTAAAGAAAAAGCGATCAGAAAGGAATTGTCTGCGAAGCTTTAAAGGAGGCTCCAAGCATTCGATCTGAAGAGCATTAATGGGAGATGATTTCATTGCCCCAGAAATGATCCGCAAACACCTAGACTGAATCCTATCTAAAGATGCTAAAGCAAGTTTGCTGCAGGGCTCCAACAAAAAAGAACCATAATCAAAGTGGCTCCGGATTATCGCATTATACAAAAGCTTTTGAGAGTAGGGATGAGCACCCCACCAAGCACCAGATAAAGCTCTCATAACATTAATGCTTTTTTCACATTTAACCTTAATGTGATTCAAGTGAGGGATCCCAGTTAAATGATGATCTAAAATTAAACCTAGAAATTTAACAGAATTAGACACAGGAAGCAATATCCCCTCAAGAAAAATATGGATATCAGGAACCTGCCTTTTTCTAGTAAAAACCACAACAGAACTCTTAGAGGCAGACAAAGATAAACCATGATCCAAGAGCCACGAGTTTAAGTAACCTAGAGCGGAGTTAAGAGATTGAGAACACTTAGTAAAGGAGCTGGAGGAAAAGTAGAGAGCAATATCATCAGCATATTGCAAAATATTACAAAAGCAATCAACTGATTTACTTAGGTCAGCGGTATAAAGACTGTATAAAATTGGACTTAATACAGAACCCTGAGGAAGACCCTTCCAAATGGTTCTAGGAGGTAACAAAGAACCTTGAAAACGAACTGAGATTGAACGAGCCATGAAAAGATTGCAAATGACATGTACCATCTTCACCGGCAAACTTAATTGTAGCATTTTTTGCCTTAGAAGCGGAAGGAGCACATTATCATAGGCAGAAGTTATATCTAAAAAAACACCAACCAGGTGATGACCTTTGGAGAAAGCCAATCGAATATCGGACGTGAGAATACCTAAACTGTCCAAAGTTCCCATGCCTCTACGAAAACCAAATTGGGATTTGGAAAGGATTCCTCGACTTTCTAAAATCCACTCGAGCCTATTCTTAATTAAATGCTCTAGGATCTTTGAGAGAACAGATGAAAGAGCAATAGGTCTATAACTGGAGGGGTCACTGGGATCTTTACCAGGTTTTACGATGGGAATAATTATTTGGTTCTTCCAAGAATCAGGTAGGCAATCGGAATTATAAATATGATTTAGCAGGGAAAGGAAGAAAAGTTTAGAAGAGTCAGAGCTCTGTCTAATGAAAGAATAAGGAATTCCGTCTATTCCCGGAGAAGAATCTTGAAGATGATCCAACACAGAAGAAATTTCCCGAAAAGAAAAAGGAGCATCCATACTGTCAGAAGAAGAAGGAGACAAAGATGGAGGGAAGCAATCTTCCGGCGGAACAAAAGCAGGCGCTAATTTATCCAAAAATCCCTCCAACCAACTAGACGGATCATTAGACAGAAGGTTCGAATCAGACAAGGATCCACGAAATCTTTTGATGTTCTTCCATACTAAGGAATAGGGGGAACAAGGAGACAAGTTCTCACAAAAACGGGTCCAACCAAGACGTTTTTTATGAGATAACAAACGCTTGCATCGAGCATTAGAAACCTGGAACTCCAAATATTTTTCCAGATTAGACAAGTCCCCAGCAAAAGTATCTTCAGCCTCATTTCTTTTTTTTATAGCTAAAGTACAATCAGCATCCCACCACGGAGGAGAGGAAGCCCTGCGAATTGAAGAGCTTTTAATAGGAATATTAGAATTAGCTGATAATATTAAAATTGAGACAAACTTAAAATACAACTCCAGAAAATTATCAGAAGAGAGAGGAGGAAGGAGAGCTACTTCATTGGAGACCAAAGAAGAATATTCAGGCCAATTAGCCTTTCTAGTTCTATACTTAAGAAGAGAAGGGAAAGATAAAATCGGAACTGACACATCAGAGGAAAAGGAAATAAGAATAGGAAAATGATCGCTACCATGAGAGTGGGAGAGAACCCTCCAGGAGAGCCCAGAAGCCAAGTTAGCAGATGCTAGAGTTAAATCGACAGAGCTAGGGTTTTGTAAAGGGGATGATCTCCTAGTAGGAGAGCCAGCGTTCAGCAGGCACAAATTAATGTTGTCAAAGACACTTAAAAGATGAGGAGAATTGTAATCACAGGAATGAGAACCCCACAGAGTGTGATTACAATTAAAATCCCCCATGACAACAAAAGGGCCAGAGAGAGAGGAAAGGATTGAATCTAATTCAGCAATAATTGAATGATTTGGGTGTGGAATATAAAGGGAAATAAAAATAGAATTAAAAAGTTTTACAGCAACAATATTTATACCTGGAGAATGATTAGGGATAGGAACTAAAGAAAAGGGAAGAGAACGTTTAATAAGAACGGCACAACCGTTCCAACCATCAACACTGTCATCCCGAAGACATGAGAAACCTGAAACCCTAAAAAGAGACCCAGGCTTTAACCAAGTCTCCGAGATGGCAAGAATTGAGGGATTAAATTTATTAATGAGATGAATGATTTCATGTTTTTTATGTCGAATGCTTCTGCAATTCCATTGAATGGCTGAATAAGCCATTATTGGTCATAAGGACAGACGTCAATTGATTCAGCAATTCTGAGACATTGTTCGGTATAGCATCAGAGAACTTCGAAAGAAGATTCACAAATGTGCTGATAAGCAGCTTAATAAGGTTATCGTTCGGAGTACAATCAGGTTCAGAGTCATTGAGAGCACAGCCGTTAATTTGAGATGATTTTGGAGAATGTATGATTGCGTTGTGAGCAGCTTTGTCATAGCCCTTCTCCATCACTGGATCAGGACGACAAGGAACAAAGACGGTTTTCTTATGAGAAACCTGATGAATAGAATGTGTGGGAGAGACAGGAGAAGGAGGAGATGAGGGAGCCAAGGAATCTTGAGTCAGGGGAAACAAGGAAGGAGAAACCAGAGAACGAGTAGTGTCAGCGAACGAGCGCCGAACAGGACGAAACCGACGAGCAGCATCAGAGTATGGAATATTCTCCTCTGACATCACCAACTTTATACTTTTCTGCCTGGAGTGCTCAGGACAGGAAGAATTTGTAGCAAAATGCATGCCAGAACAAAATAGGCAAGAAGCCATTTCTGCACTGACAGGGCAATCCACACCTTCATGGGGTTGAGCGCATTTAAAACAACGAGGTTTAGACCTACAATTTGCTTTAATATGTCCAAACCGGCAGCATTTATTGCATTGAATGGAAGGAAGCTGATATACATCCACAGGAATAGAGGTGTGAAAGCAATACACTCTTTCAGGCAAAGATTGACCTAAGAAGGTCAACGAAACAGTCTGGGTAGGAACCCAGGACACTTTTCCATCCAGCGAACATTTGCGGTTAAGCCTACGAGCCTTGATGACTTTAGCAGAGCAATCAATAGAACTGACCAACTCCTCTAGAGTCCAGTCAACTAGAATACCACGAATGAGGCCCATCCGAGTAATACTGAACATTGGAATGACAGAGATATATTGAGGATTGTCTTTGAACAGTGCACTCTCCAAGAAGTTATTAGCAGAATCTGCGTTAGTAAAATCAACAATAACTCGACTGCGACCGCCAGACTTGATTCCACCCTTGGAAATACCTTTAACATTGAACTTATGGACTAGCTGCGCGAATTTTAGAGTACGAAGAGTGGAACCCATTGAGGAATCCTCCACTGACTTCGTAACGTGGACAATGAAAGGGCCAGTATCAGCAGAGCCATATTTTAATTTTGAGCCAGGAGCGAACTCGGGAATCGTAAAAGTGTGCTGGATGGAGGCTGAAGCCGGCATCCTAGCATCCCTTTTATAATTAGCATCCACCATACCAGAATCATCTGAACCACGTTTACGACTAACTTCTCCCCAATCAGCTACAGGGACAGAAGTCCCACCGCCCCCATCAGGGGGCTCATCCTCCAACATCAATTAGTACTTACGAAAGGGTATTTATACTTACAAAATACACAAACACAATAAATTAAAAAACTAAATCTACAATAATTACACTAATTCTTAGAGAATCAACTGAAATAACAATAAAATAGGGGCAAGAGAAAATTTTGCACGTGTAACAACCAGACACCCGGCGATCACTCTGTCAAGCCCGCTTAACGCGAGTGACAAGTGACAATTACATAGCAGTTGGCCATTACGAATTTTTATAGACAGCGTCTGAGTGAAAAAGGGTAAAAAGGTGTTCAGAACTGTTACTAACTATATTAAACCGTTGGATTTTCATCAGGTGAGTGTGTATGATAAAGTTTTTTAATATGTTTATTGATCTTCTGTCGTGTATTCATAAATTTCATACTACTAGACTAAAGTTAGTTTCATTTGAAACGAAAAACAAATGAAAACGTCATTTTCAATTTCTCATCATTCAATGTAATAAATAAAATCTTCCGTAATTACCTGTACGTATCATGTGTGTATCGCATTGGAAGATACTTTTTAGGGTTCCGTAGCCAAATGGCAAAAAACGGAACCCTTATAGATTCATCATGTCTGTCCGTCCGTATGTCACAGCCACTTTATTCCGTAACTATAAGAGCTATACTATGGAAACTTTGTAAGTAGATGTATTCGGTTAACCGCATTAAGATTTTCATACAAAAATAGAAAAAAAAAATTTTTTTGGGGTTCATTCTTAGAACTGAAACTCAATTTTTTTTTTTTCATCGAACCCATACGTTTGGGGTATCTATGGATAGGTCTTCAAAAATGATATTGAGGTTTTTAATATATATTTTTTCTAAACTGAATAGTTTGCGCGAGAGACGCTTCCAAAGTGGAAAAATGTGTGCCCCCCCCCCACCGTAACTTCTAAAATAAGGGAATGAT
Organism: Acleris sparsana; assembly: GCA_923062465.1. NCBI lineage: Eukaryota > Metazoa > Arthropoda > Insecta > Lepidoptera > Tortricidae > Acleris > Acleris sparsana. Next base: position 42,269,039 of record OV281285.1, on the reverse strand, counting down.
AAATGTAAAAATAATATATGATGTACATTACCATGCAAACTTCCACCGAAAATTGGTTTGAACGAGATCTAATAATTAGTATTTTTTTAATACGTTATAAATCGTAAACCGCATTTTACCTTTCATTCAATCAAGTCCAATATAATAAAGAATAAAGAAAAACATTTATTTAGATGTATAGTGGTACGGAACCCTACGTGCGCGAGTCCGACTCGCACTTGGCCGGTTTTTAAAATTCTTAACCTTGTGAAATATTTATTTCCACGGTGGGAGGGTCACGTCACGTCTTTTTGAATATCGAACTGACTAGCTTCGAATGTTTCAGTTCAATTCCTTTTTTAATGCAATAGTCCTAATATTCACGTTATTTTATTGCGCACATGTTTACAATTTTATGTACCCATTATAGGGCGGACATATTATCTGTATGAGAATGCTGCCGGTGCGTAAGATAACAGGATATTCTTTATTCAAATTAGCGTACGGAGAGTACAGCTCTACATGACGCTGAAAAGGATAAATTTGGATGTAATATATTTCTACCTAGAGAAATTGTTATATTCTTAACCTTTTATTTTATTAGTGATCCGAGCGATGGCGAAGTGAGTTGATATAGCTGAGCTTTATATTAATCAATATTTGTATTATGTGGTGAAGTTTAAACAAATAATAAATCACAATGCTAGATTTCAGTAAATAAAGCACTTTCTTATATTTCTCAATCCGACATTTAATAGTACATTGTGCATCAAGACATATATCACATTTGCGAGGAAAAAAAACAAAGAGAAAACACTTTAACTCTGCAAAATATAAAGAAATAACTTTTGACGAACGGGAACGTAAATGGAAACGATATTTTTTTTGTGACCAGATAATAACTGCGTTTAGTTTTGACCTGGATTCGAGCCAGATTTAGCCAATTTGATAAAAATGTATAATTACTAAAATTAATGATAAATGTTGATATAAACTTGAAATATGTATAAAAATAATGAAGTTTAATGAAGCGTATAGGTTTTGTGTAATGTAAGTTAGTCTATAGCTAATTTTTAATGATGAAATTAGAAACCGATTTAATTTTTGGCTGAAAATTAAACCTCCTTAGTCAGAAATTATGTACGAAAGAGTTGCAAATTTTAAAAAGAAAGTCATTACTCCCTTGGGATGACAAACTCGCCATAATTCCCGCGGGAACAATTTAGGCCATTGTCCTTCTGTATACAGGCATGGAATAACACCATTTACGAGCAAGTGTGATGAAAAGTATAGTAACAGTTAAGATAAACAGTACAGATAAGATAATTATTATTTTATTTGGTATTTTTACTACCAGTCAGAAAATTTAAATAATGTTTTTATGCTATTCTATTATTTAATGTATAATTGCGGTTATTGTGTTTTGAGATTGCTATGGAAATATAGCAGTCTATGTTTAAAGCTGAATGCTAGACCTTTAGGGTTTTGTACTTATAGTTATTGTCATAGAAAAAGGACAGTATGATACAATTTATTTTAAATTTAAATTGAGATATATTTCTATACTGCTAACAATTTATGTCAACTGATAGTACTAAATACAAATATTTGTCATTATGTTACAAACCTATTTCCAGAATTATTTACCAGATAATGGAAGAAATATTCTTAACACGTTTGACGAAGTTTATCAAAGAAGTTTAACCTCTATCAGTTCAAGCTGACAATCTCTGTAAAACTATAAACAATGACAATTTGGAAACAGCCAAAGTTGTATCGGCTAAGCTGAAATCTTTCCTGTCTCGCTTCACATCAGAACTTTACAGCTATTTTAATATCTGCAAAAATCCTAATGCGGATGAGATATCTAATCTCACTACATATCAACTACAAGGAAAAGAAAACTTAGCCGAACTGGATGCAAAAATAATAGTACATTACTACAGAGGCCGGGACAAAAGGGGTTGCCGGCCGAAGTTATATAGACGGCCGAGCGAAGCAAGGCCGGATATAGGTCTGAGGCGGGCAACCCCATATTTCCCGCCGAAGTATGTATAGTGCTTTTCTCAAACATAATTCCACCTTTTCGTTAGAACTAAAAACCCAACTGTAGCAGCCGTATGCAATACTGATATAACTGACCATGAATTCGTTGTGCTCGGCATTTCATCTAAACCAAAAATTAAAAAAAGTAAATCTGATAGATTAATCAGAATTGAGCGGCACAGACTGGGAGGTAGTTACAAACAATACATCATCCTCGGCGGCTGCTGACGCATTTTTTACTACTGTGTCTTCTATTATAAATAAACATACAGTAGTGAAAACCATAAGTAGCTCTAAGTTCAAACTAAATCCTTGGATCACTCCAGGGCTCATTAGATGTTCCAAGCAAAAGGATAAATTACACTGCATTTCTCGTAAAAATCCAAATGGTTTAACCGCAAAACTAGTCTACTCCCGATACAGAAATTACTTTATCACTCTAATTCGAAATATTAAAACAGAATATGAAAGAAAACAACTATCCGAAAACCAAAATTAACCAAAAAAAACTGTGGGCTAGTATAAAAAATATTATCCAAGTACCACATGGTAAAGAGAAGCCTAGTTTTACGTGTATGAAACCAAATGTAATGGAGTCTTTAAATCACCTTAATGATCACTTTTCTATGGTCGGCGAAACACTAGCAAAAACGCACTAGCAAAAAAGCTACTGGAACATTCTGGGGAGACTGAAGTGACGCTCGCCTCCATGGTATCTGTCCATAAAACTCCCTTAAACTCTTTCTGTATGGCCCCCACTGATAAGTATGAGATCGAGGGGATAATTGCGTGTCTCAAGACTGACAAAGCGGCAGGCGTGGACGAAATAAGTAATCGCCTCCTAAAACTTGCCAAAAAATCCATCTCAGAACCACTCTCAGCAATCTGTAATCTAAGTTTGGAGACAGGATGCTTCTCAAGGGCTTGGAAGAAGGCTGCAGTGTTTCCCATACACAAAGGGGGTGACAAGGATAATCCTAACAGCTACCGACCAATTTCTCTCTTGCCAAGCGGCTCAAAAATACTAGAAAAGATGGTAAATAGGAGACTGGTTGCATTCTTGGAGTCGAACGCCTTATTTTCAAAACGACAGTTTGGTTTCAGGAGGAGCAAATCCACAGAAGACGCAGTTTCTCTCCTAACGCAAATCATCTCTTCCAACCTAGACAAGGGACTTCCAAGCGTTGGCGTCTTCCTGAACCTAGCCAAGGCGTTCGACACGGTATCTGCACCCATTCTACTAAGAAGGCTCGAGCTTTTGGGGGTGAAAGGTACGGCACTGGACTGGTTTCAGAGTTACCTGACTGACAGACGACAATGCACTAAGTTTGAAAACACGTACAGTGATGAAAAACCAGTGACCTTTGGCGTCCCACAAGGGAGTATTCTGGGCCCTACCCTCTTTCTCGTTTACCTCAATGATTTGGCATGGCTTCCTTTGGACAAAGCTGAAATTATCTGTTACGCAGATGACACGGCAATTTTATTTCACGGGCTTACATGGGAGCGATGCTTTGAAGCTGTGCAGGAAGGAATAACGTCGGTAGCTGCCTGGCTGGCGGATAACCTCTTCACTGTTAATGCAGCAAAAACTAAAGTCCTATGTTTTTATAAAACTGCTTCGTCGGCACCCCAAATCGAGCCCTTTATTAAATTACATGCGAGACCATGTTTGGGCTTAGATTCGCAGTCATGTAACTGCAGTACTATTGGGAGAGCTTCGGATATTAAGTACCTCGGCATCTTCGTGGACGAGAAACTTAATTTTAAAAAACACATCGATTCTGTGTCGGCTCGCATTCGAAAATTAGTGTACACAATGAAGCTTCTCAGAAATGCTGCAGACATGTCTCTCCTGAAAGCTGTCTACGTTGCCATCGGTCAGGCAATTTTGACATACTGCATAACGGTCTGGGGCGGTTCCGCCAGTTCAGTATTGTTAACCTTGGAAAGAGCTCAAAGGTACCTGCTAAAGGTAATGCTCAGGAAACCACGTCGTTTTCCCACGTCAGAGCTCTATAGGGAGCTTGGTGCTCTTAGCGTGCACAAGCTGGCTAGTATAGCGAGGATAGTTCTTCAGTTGCATCGGAGGGTTATCAACTCTCAAGACTACCTGAAAATGCTGCAAAAACGCGTTTTTAACTTACCCGTCCCCCGCACGAGGACTGCGTTTTCCAGACGCTTCATAGACTTTTTTCACCCACAAATTTACAATAGGGTGAATAAGGCCTGCAGTTTCAGTGGCTGCTCTGTTCCAAACGCAAAAAATAAAATTATAAATTGGATCGGCTTGCTTGACTACAAACAGACAGAACAACTTCTAGCGGCCAAGAGGTGAACCTAAATAAGATACTTTTTCCCATGTACTTTCTACTGACACGATGTACACACACACACGGACACACAAAACATACACACTAACACTCACAGACACCATTGTTTCACCTTTTCGTACTCAACTCCAGCAGTTTTTTGACACCGGCATCATCTAGACTTTTGCATTTTGTTATTTAAATATTAAGAGTAAATAATAATAGTAGTTTTACCGCCTGTTTCACAATCGACAAGTCAAGCGTACTGGACAGATAAATTTAGCCCTTTCTCTTTCTTACACTTGAAAATAGACAAGGATAGAGCCAACTTTAAATGGCAGATAAACTTACTTGTCGATTGTGAAACAGGCCCTTAGAGTGGTTAAAATTGTTTGCTATCTTAACCAGCACATGCGCAGGACAGTTGTAATTGGGATACACCGTTACCTAAAGATATTATTGACAGGTGGACTACCATTCAACAGTACTTAAACGAAGTCAAGGCAATAAGTTTACCTAGATGTTACATGAAAAATTCAGTAACTAGCGACTGTCAGATTCATTGCTTCACAGACTCTTCTACGCGGGCATATGCAGCAGTAGTTTATATAGTTGGAAATAATGAAAAGAGTTTTATCATAGGGAAATCTCGTCTTGTGCCGATAAAGGATCAAGACCATTTGAAAATACCACGTCTGGAACTATAAAGAGTCTTGATTGGGAGTCGTCTTGTACAATATGTCCTTAAATTTATTAATATCAATATAACCAGACAAGTACTTTGGTCGGATAGTCAGATAGTTCTTGATTTGCTCAACTCAGATAAACTTGTAACTCCATTTGTGTCAAGACGAAAAGAAGAAATCAAAGGAAATAAGAACTTTATTTTTAGATATATACCGTCAGAATTGAATCCTGCAGATGCATCTACCAGACCGACAACTTCAAAGGACGATAGAGAGAGGTGGTTAGTTGGACCAGACTTTCTGCTTCAGGAGCCTGATAGTTGGCCAGTGAATTCTTTCAGAGAAAATGTTATTACGGTTGGGGAGGATCTGACGAAGGATAAAGAGAACCAAGATGAGGTTCCAGTGTTAATCGGGTCAGAAATAAATGCTGATGATGAACATCGAGACAAGCAATATATGGAATCTGAAATAAAAGATAATACACTAAAAGAAATCAAGAAACTACAGTCAAGTTAAGAAGATTTTGAAAAAATGTTCACGCTGTTTGAAACATGGTGGTGGACCATTTAAACTACCACCTACACCTGCGCTGCCACACGAAAGAGTCAATTATAGTAAACCATTTACATTTACCGGTATAGACTATTTGGGACCTGTGCAAGTTAAAACAGAAAAAGGTACAGTAGGCTGCAAAAGTGCATGGACAATTGAGAATTAAAATGCTATGCAGGTGAATGTCGACGCCATCTGTCTGCTTGTGGGGCGTTAGCAGCTATTAGTAAATCTTACTGGTTCAGTCAGATCTCACTAGATGGCGCTGCATTACCTTATAATATGAAAAATATTTTTTTCCACAAGAACCAAGCAGTTGCATAGTTGTCAACTTTATTATTCTTAGTCCACACTTCCAAACTCGGATTATTGATTAGATTATTAAAAAACACATTCAAAATCCATTTTACCCGAGCGGAATCGAACTATGAACCTCTTGTATCATAGGCAATGCCAAATGCCGTTCGACCATCGAACGTTTTGATAACCTGTCAAAATATATTATCAGTTTATGTTTATAGTCGGCTCTGCTTACTTTCTAAGAAATACGTTAGTATCAGAAGAGGGTAGAATGAAAATTTATAAATACCGGTTTCGTTTTTACATTTAACTTATGCACAATCCTTTGTTCACTGTTCCTCGTACGGTTACTGAGTTTTTAATTGCGTTATTATTTCATCAAAATGAGTTCACGTTGTAATATTGATTCAGTTACAAGATCGCAAATAATTGCCTTGCATAACGAAGGCAAGAATTTATCAGATATAGCCAGAGAGACAGGAGTAAACGTAAGTATTTTTGATGTGTTTTGTTCAAACAAAACTTAATATTCATAGGTTAACTATTCTTTTTTTTGTTATAGCGGAAAACCGTGGTTCTTTGGGTACGCCGATTTGAAGAAGAAGGATCTTTGCTACACCGTCAAAGAACAGGCAGACCACGGCTTATAGACGCGCCGCAGCGTCTAGCCATGGTGGTGGATTACGAGGAGAATGGTTTTATACCGACTAACCACTACGCCAGTTTATTTGACACAAGCGTGGACACCGTCCGTCGAGCTCTTCACAGTGAGGGTCTGCATTATCGTAGACACGCAGTCAAACCATCGCTGACAGATAATCACAAAAGAGCAAGGTTAGAGTTTGCTTTGGAGCTTTTGGATTTAGATTGGTCTAATGTCATCTTTACTGATGAAAAAACGTTTAAATCGAGTCAACATGGACGTCTAAGTCTGTGGCGTCGCAATAATACGCGGTGGAATAGCGGCCACGTAGTGCCCAACATGGAGTCTGGTCGCATCAGCGTGAACATGTGGGGGTGGATGAGTGGAGCTGACCCGGGAGAACTAGTGAGGCTACCCAGTCGAGCCAATAGTGCGAACTATGTGGAAGTGCTGGAGGAGACCATGTTGCCCACTGTTCGGAATGTGTATCCTGAAGAGCAGTTGCCAATTATATCTTTCGTGCAAGATAATTGTCCGATACACCGTTCGCGTATTGTGCGGGAGTGGTTTAGCCAGCACGAAAATAACATTAAAGTTATTCCTTGGCCTGCTAGATCGCCGGATTTAAATCCCATTGAAAATTTGTGGGGCGTTATCGTCCAACGATGGGATAAACAGAATGAGCGAACACCAGAAACTTTAGAGGCTCATTGTTTAAAAATATGGGACAGTATTCGCGGGTCAGATCTGTGTAGAAATCTCGTCGGCTCAATGCGCTCCCGTTTGCAAGCTGTGATCGAACAAGGTGGGGGCTACACTAGATATTAAGTTTAAGCAAATAATTACACTTATATATATATTTTGTGTGATATATTTAGTGGAGACCGGGTTTTGATTAACGTATCACGTCATCATCATCATCATCCATCACTGCGTAAAACATTAATAATAATAAACGAAATGAATGTTTATTTTGCCGTTTTTAAGTTTCTGAGCTATGTTATGATATTTAATCATATATTTTAACGAAATACTTTATTGCCCCCTTTGTCACACGCCCGAGTTAATTTGTTTTTATTTTAAATTGTCAACTTTATTTCTATGTTAACTTTTTTGGTGTGTGTTTGGTTTAATAAATGTGTTTGGTTTATTTCATGGAGCTAGCAGAACTTTTAATTTATTGATGACTGATCATGATCAAAACTGTAAAAGACAGCTATTACAATGCGTTTAACCTTTAGGCACGCGGTTGTTTTATGCGCAGCGCAGGTGCAGGTGTTTAACGCATTTGCGTTGACGTTCCCTATTTTAATTCAATACATCGAAGCAATTACTACGCTTTGTTTTTGGGTCATACGCACGCAGCTCCAATCGCAGAGTTCAATTCATTAAAAAAAAATGTTTACAGTATAAAACAACCGCGCACTTTACGTTAACCCGGTCCCTATTTTTTTGAATTATATTTGTTATTACTAGTTATTGTGGGAAAGCTTCAATCATCTTTCCGATGTCGGAAATGAATACTTAAGCTAAGACCTCAATAGTTAGATGGAAAATTGTTATAATGTTGTAAATAATTAGTCAAATTGAGATAAACTGATTATACTCAAATATTTTATAAGAAGTAAATGATTTTAAACCACAAAAGTAGTATCATTTTTAAGAATGACGAATTTTTCCTGCTTTAAATAATGCATTTATTATGTTTCATCATTGTAAACGTAAGCAAATAATATTTAAAAAAAAAAACAAAAATATGCTTGCCACTAACGAGATTCGAACTCCCATCCATTGAGCACACCTACGCATGAAGCTTATAAACTGTGCCACCATCTCATATGGTTGACAAGACGAAATATCGATTCTAGTGCTGTGTAGTTAAGAAATTGCAGTAATAAGCAATTGAACTAGATCAGTAAACTGCGCCATCTAGTTTATTTGTTGCGAACTTGAAATCGAGTGCTCATAGGATTATCGACGTTAAGGTGTCCATGCAATTTTGCAGCTGACTGTACAAGCAAAAGACGGATAAGTTTATTTACGTATCTAGCGGTCAGGGCCATACACCTGGAAGTAGTTGAAGATTTGTCAGTAGAAGAAGGTCTACTCACTTTACGGTGAATGATTTCGACCACAGGTGTACCAACTCTTATCACTTCTGACAACGCCTTACACTTCATTTCTATAATAAATTACCTGAAGTAGTTTTAAAGTTACCCTTTCCAGCACTTAAAAAATATTTGAAAAGGTCGTTAATGTCTAAAGCGTATTATAGGGTCGAGGACTATCTAACAGACAAAAATGCATGGCCTACACCCGAAACTTAGTCAATAGTAATTTGTTCAAATGCAAAGGCTTTATCCTGCTTTTTCTTGTCTGGGGGACACCGTTGATGCAGGAAAACATATCGAAACTTTTATGTGGTCATCTTGCACCATCTTATATACACATATATAAGTAGGTAGTTGTAGTTATTTTATTTTATTCTTTTCTATCTTTCTCTCCCGTAAGATTTTTGGCATGTTTTCCTGCTGAACTACTGTTATTTGATATTATATTTAATTTAATACTTGTAGCTTTATATAATGCTAGATTAAGTTGTACATACCATTATTGTAATATGAAATATGAAATAAGTTTAAAAAATGACTGACTGCTGAGTTTCTTGCGGCGTTTCTTCTCAGCAGTGGTCTCCTCTTGGGAAGCGCTGGTAGTATCTTGACGTGTAAAAGTGCCCGAGCGGCCTACTTACTGAATAAATTTACTTTATCTTTTATCTTTTTATCTTCAAATTGATAGCTGATATAGTGGCCAACGGATACTGTGTTGAGAATAAGATAAAATGGCGATTCATACCAGAACTTCGGTGGATTTTACGAACGTTTGGTAGGATTACACTGCATGCGAAGGACACTTCAAAAACACCTAATGAAGGACAGTCAACTGTCACCCATCGTGAAGGAGATAGAGGCAGTAATAAACACGAGACCATTGACTTGTGTTGATACAGAATTGGAACACATTTTGAAACCATCTGATTTTCTCCAAGTAGGTAGATGTGTCACATTAGAAACCGCAAATAGCGATGCGATGTTACGCGGCACATCAACAAAAATAGATTTAATCAAGGGCTGGAGGAAAGCTCGTATAATACTAGAGGAATTTAAGGAAATGTTTTGCAATCGCTGCTTACCAAGCTTGCGTGAGAGGTATAACCACGCGCATAAACAACTACGTGTGACTTCAAAATTGATCCCGAAAGAAGGTTAAATAGTTCAGATAAAAGGAGATAAAAACCGTGAAGGCTGGAAAGTGGGAAAAATTGATTCTTTGAAAGAAGGCTCCGACGGCTTTGTTAGAGTAGCACGAGTAAAAGTAGGAGACACGGTATTTACGCGTTCCATTGCTCATTTATATTCTCTAGAAGTAGAAAACAATGAAGGACAAGATCCTACCTCAAATACCTCAAGAAATTGGAGGAGAGTATAAAATATACAAGTTACCTGATGATACTTCTGTAGAGCCAGAAGTTATCCCTGATGTTGTTGCATCAGAATCAGACGATACACTGACAGAAACATTAGCCGAAAAGGAAATAGATTTGGTTGATGATATAGAGATGATAGATGACACAGTGAATGTCACAAGTACAGAACCGGATTTAGAGATTGAGGGAACTGATAGAGTGCAAAACGAACTGATAGGAGATTTAATTACAGAAGACAAAAATATAGTGGAAGAACCTGAACCTGAAGAATTAAAACATAAACGAGTTTCGGCAGTCCGAGCCCTTGAGAAGATAAGGGAATGGACGCAGAATAATCACTGTGTTGATTGTGGTGAGTTTCCTGATCTTATGAAACATACCAAGATAATTCCATTATTTAAAACGGGTAGTACTTCTGACCCCACTAACTATAGACCGATATCGATACTACCCACTTTCAGTAAAATCTTTAAGAAATTAATTTTATCACAGTTAATGCAACATTTTCAAGATAATAATTTATTACTTAATAAACAATTTGGTTTTACTCGGGGTCGCTCGACAACCGAAGCTGGTGTTGAGCTAATTAAACATATTTTTGATGCCTGGGAGGGGTCACATGATGCTTTAGGTATTTTCTGTGATTTGTCCAAGGCCTTCGATTGCGTTAACCATGACACATTGGTCAGGAAGCTACACCATTATGGAGTTAGAAGTACTGCGCTAAACTTAATTAAAACGTACTTATTCGGGAGAATAAAAAGGGAAGACGTGAATGGAAAACGATCACCTGGGTCTTTGGTCTCAATGGGCGTGCCACAGGGCTCAATTTTGGGTCCATTTCTATTCCTCATTTACATAAATGATTAACCATACCTTATAAAGGACAACCATGATATAGTATTGTTTGCTGATGATACCTCACTCGTATTTAAAGTCAAACGACAACAGGAGTTTAATGTGGATGTAAACAATGCTATATCAAAAGTAGTAGATTGGTTTAATGTGAATAATTTATTACTAAATGAGAAAAAGACTAAATGTATTAAAGGACGATGGGTAAAAATGTCCCCACCCACCAACAGTGATGAAACATGTGCCAGTTTATAGATCTTGGCAATATGATGTATTTTTACTATGGCGACGATCACCATATGTATGGGGTTTTCTTGAAAAATCATAATCTTATCGTATGGAACTATGGAATTTGTTTGAAAATGAACACGTATGTAGATGATTTGCCTTGCCTGGCCCTTTGTTTTCATTAAAAAAATCCCATTGATTTTGCTACGAAGATAAGTATTTTGTCTTTTATTGGGTCCTAATGAACATATAGACCTGCAGCCCGTTACTGTTGGAGGGGGGGGGGACGGGGTCCATACAAAATTGCCCATCACCCTTTATGACTACCAATGTGAAAAATAGACAAACTACTGTAACTATTAAAAATGACAAATTATACTTAGTTAATGATACAGTATTTCTTGGTATAACGTTAGACTCAAAACTCCAATGGGGTCCTCATCTGGCTAAATTAGCGAATAGACTAAGTTCCGCAGCTTTTGCAGTTAGTAAAATTCGGAATCTAATAGACTTGAAAACCGCTCGATTAGTTTATTTTAGTTACTTCCATAGTATTATGTCATATGGTATTTTACTATGGGGTAGTGGTGCTGACGTAAACAGCATCTTTGTTCTACAGAAGAGGGCTATTCGTGCTGTTTACAAGATGGGTCACATAGAGACTCGCTTAGAGATAAGTTCAAAGAAACGAATATATTAACCGTATACAGTCAATATATTTATGAAAACATTATGCATGTTCATAAGAACATCAGTAATTTTAGAAAGAACTGTGACATACATAATGTTAATACCAGAAATAAACACAAGCTCGCAGTGCCCTTTACACGGCTTCACAAAATAAAAAACTCTTTCATGGGTAATTGTATAAGGTTCTATAATAAGCTCCCAAGTAGTGTTACTCATTTATCAGTAAATAAATTTAAGAGTTACGTTAAACGTAAACTAATTTCTAAAGCTTATTATAGTATTAAAGATTATATGAATGATGACAATGCTTGGGATTGATTTTTTTTTTGTATTACAATTATTAATGACCGTGGAGACTATATACATCTCCCTGTATGATTACCTATTATTTTAATATGACATCTGGAGACTCTTTACGTCTCCAAAATTGACCGTGGAGACTTTCTACATCTCCCTTATTTTATTTTTTGTGTGTTTTTTTTTTAATAATTGTATTTAATTTTAATTTGACATCTGGAGACTCTTTACATCTCCAAAATTGACCGTGGAGACTTTCTACATCTCCCTTGCTTTGTGTTTTTTTTTAAATTATATTTAATTCTTAATTTTAATTTGACATTTGGAGACTTTTTACATCTCCGAAATTGTATTATTTATTTTAATCCGACATTTTGATTACTACTGGGACACCTGTACATCCCTGTGACATTTAACTTGTGTAGCTTAAGTTTATTATTGTAATGTGTTTTATTTGGAAAATCGGCTTACTGTTGAGTTTCTTGCGGCGCTTCTTCTCAACAGTGGTCTCTTTGGAAGCGCTGGTAGACTCAGACTTGTAAAAGTGCCTACAGGACCTACTTACAAAACTTTTTAAAATAAAATAAATTAAAATCTGATGACCACCTTACATACTCTAATTGTTGCCGGCGGGAGTGTCGCGACACTTACGCGAAATATAAATATTGTATATAGCAACTTTTTAGTGAGTACTTCCGTTTCCTATCTGTCATAGTTTGACTTAGACAAACCGACACCCTTCTCTTAAAATTGTAGAAACGTGCTCGGCTGCTCCTTCTGAGGACCCAATAATATCTTTGAGTTCATGTCTGGAATGTATAGATATTTTTCCTTCTTTTACATATCTAAATAATGACAGCAATGAACGGCAACATTATCAATATCTAAAGAGGTTTCTAAATAGTTACGTTACGTGACAATTACTTAGATGTGCGTAGTACCATCAGTTGATTGTGTTTACTATTTAGTCCATGAGGAAAACCCGAAGAAATCAAAATGGTTTCAGTTCTTACCTTTAAATCCTGGAATAGCTCCCATTGGCATAACGAATAAACTAACAAGTAAATCGGCAATTGATAATGATAATAAAAAATAATTAGTCACATTTTGTAGTCTCTTGTCTAAACAAATTGCCAAACACACTAAAATGTTACCTACTCCACCTGATATGATAAAAAAAAGAACAAAGAGAAAGTTCCAGTCATATTCAGTTTGGTTAGGCAAATACTGTTTTGAATCATTTTGAAAACTCCACATACATTCAAAATATTCGGGGATGCCATTTTTAAATTTACGATGATGACGAATATTTCGCTGATAACTTCGATTAGACAGATTGTGAGAACAAGATAATTGATCCCATTCACAGATTTGGGCCATCGGTAAACTGAGCCACATATCCTTCATTGCATTTTCATACACAACTGACGCCATCTTAAGCTTAAAATCAACGTCGCACACTGAATCGTTGCGGTAAATACCAAAAGTTTCATTGAAATATGTGTTGCAAGTATAAGAAGTTTCATTTTGAATATCAATGTTAAAGTTACACTTGTAAAAATGTTGAAGGCTTGGAAATCCACCATTCTGGCAGTTAAGTCCATAGGATGCACCGCAAGCTTCGGCAGTAATTAATGTGCATCCATATTCTTGAGATTCTAAAAAAGGGTAGTTTAACATGGCGATACAATGACATGTATTCCTTCCTTATGTCAAAACATTTGTTATTAGGGATCGCTGTTTGTAAGTCGCAGGTTTCTGGTGCGTTCTTTATAGACAACCTGTAACAATATGAGCATGCAATTATAATATAACAGTGTTGTACATAAAAAATAGTCTAAGTAGAATAGAATAACTTTATTTCAGGCCCATATTTACAAATACTTCACAGACTAACTTAAAATTAGTATGACTACAAAAAAACATTCGCGGTATCCACAAGATTAATTGGGATATATTTTGTAACTAGCTTTCCGCCCGCGACTTCGTCTGCGAAAAATCAGAATTTCTGTTAAAAGCAAAGACATATTTAGTTTACATCACCTACAAAGGGATTTTTGAAATAAAAATGTCCAATACGTGAACTTCAAGGGTTTATTTTAAAAAAAAAAGTTGTATGTGTAACGGGTTTCAAGTTTCTAACACGCCCATTTATGATTGTTATTTATAGGTAAACAGTAATTTCGACACATCTCACTTTAAATAAAGACCAATTTTCCATACAAACTTCTACCCCCATTTTAACCTGTTTTCCGAAATTGCCGCCAGGTTTTTTTACCTATATCCTTAACAATGATGTTTACGATTCTCGTTTCAAACATGGCCGAGCGCTCTTACAAACTTAACTTCACCGCCTTAGGCGTAGTTTTACAAAATCCCCAAAAGCCATTTTTTTTGAAACAGCCTTAGTATACATTTCTACATATCGCGCTTCAAAAATGACTCCCATACAAACTTCTACCGCTAATTTACCATCGCCATTTAAAGAGATGGTTTTTTCAAATCCCCGAAAGGAATATTTTTTAACTATACAGGGTTATTGGTAAGTCGACCTATTCCCGTTAGGAGGTGATAGGGGTGACTATTTGCGATAATTTTGAGTTATCGCGTTTATTAGTTTTTAGGGTTCCGTAGCCAAATGGCAAAAAACGGAACCCTTATAGATTCGTCATGTCTGTCCGTCCGTCTGTCCGTCCGTATGTCACAGCCACTTTATTCCGTAATTATAAGAGCTATACTATGGAAACTTTGTAAGTAGATGTATTCGGTTAACCGCATTAAGATTTTCATACAAAAATAGAAAAAAAAACAATAAATTTTTGGAGTTCCCATACTTAGAACTGAAACTCAATTATTATTTTTTCATCAAACCCACACGTGTGTGTCTATGGATAGGTCTTCAAAAATGATATTGAGGTTTCTAATATTATTTTTTTCTAAACTGAATAGTTTGCGCGAGAGACGCTTCCAAAGTGGAAACATTTGTGTCCCCCCCCGTAACTTCTAAAATAAGGGAATGATAAATGTAAAAATAATATATGATGTACATTACCATGCAAACTTCCACCGAAAATTGGTTTGAACGAGATCTAATAATTAGTATTTTTTTAATACGTTATAAATCGTAAACCGCATTTTACCTTTCATTCAATCAACTCCAATATAATAAAGAATAAAGAAAAACATTTATTTAGATGTATAGTGGTACGGAACCCTCGAGCTATTAAAACTAAAATGAGTTATGTTACAGATTGCTGGAAAAAAATTATCACAAAGGAAGCAACAAGGAAGTCACGTCCGAACGAAACTTAAAATTAACTAACTAAATCTATAAAAACTAACTGTTATTCTCGTAAACACAAATAACAACATTAACTTATGTAAAAAGTTACAAAATTAAAACAAAATTAAAATTGAAATAATCAGGATTTTTATAGCTTATTTTCAAAATGGCTACCTCCATTTCTTATTCTCACATAAGTTAATGTTGTTATTTGTGTTTACGAGTATACCAGTTAGTTTTCATTGATTTAGTTACTTAATTTTAAGTTATGTTCGGACAAGACTTCCTTGTTGCTTCCTTTGTGATCATTTTTTTTCCAGCAATCTTTAATAAAATTCATATTAATTTTAATAGCTCGTAAAAACGCTGGAAAAACGTCAATGTTTTATGTGTAATCTGCACGCCGAATGTATTGGTAAATTTTTCTGTATTCGTGTAATTTATGTTGGAGTTTGATGAAAAAACATGTATTTTTTAGTTTTCGGCCTCGCATTCTCAAACGTGAACAGTTTTTTTTTTTTAATTTTGCATAGTTACAACATATTTATCTTGTACAAAAGCAAAAAAAAAGCCGATAATTATTGTTTTAATATTGAGAAATAACCAGTGTTTAATCAGTTTCATAAATCAGAAGAAAAAAAATGATTTAAATTGATACTTTTTTGTAATAAATTTTTCAACTTGAATTTCCGACTAATTTAAAAAAAACTAATAAACGTGATAACTCAAAAAAAGGTTCACTTTTGCATAATATCGGGGTCAAAATTATCGCAAATAGTCACCCCTATCACCTCCTAACGGGAATAGGTCGACTTACCAATAACCCTGTATACAGTAGCCCAGGTACCAATTAATTCGTATTTCGCTTTAAAAAAAACTGAACACTTTTCCTATACTTCTACCCCGATTTCAACACATTAGGGTTAGACTTTCGAAAACCACCAACAGTTTTATTGTTTGTTAACCCGTGGCGCGTCCTGTGTACCGATGGTGGTCCATAAGAATATTTAAATTTGGAACTCAATGTTTATTTGTTTAATGATACTTGACATTGAAAATGTAGAGGTTTTGATAGATTTGATTGATAAGAGACGATTCGGCCCCTTGTTACCAGTCCGGTGGGTTAGGCACTAATTTCAAAATACACCTTTATTCTATACGCTCTAATATCAAAAAGACCTTATCCCATAATGAACGAAACCCGAAACAATCTATTCCCAGAAAGCCCCAGTCTCAATATGCACTTTTCGCAAAAGCACTTAATTTCAAATAACATGAATCTCATAAAACACTTATTTGCAAAATGCACCAATCCCAAAATACCCTAATTTTTAGTATTAAAACACACGAATCTCGTAATGAATGATTTCCAAAATACCCTGGTTCCAAAATACCCTAGTGCCTAAATACATAATTCCCAAAATATCCTAATCCCAAAATACACTTGTTTTTCATTGGCCATGGATAATGTAAATAAACTTTTTCTTTGTTTCTTACTATAACAGATTCCTTACAAGCCTTATAATCTTTATAATCGGCGTTAAAATATTGGTACTTAATTTGTTAGCACCATATACCTATATTTTGTGAAGGTGTCGCCTTATGGCCGAACCTTATATTCAAACCACGGACAGATAAGCTTACATCGGATAAAAAAATTACAAATTTTGTATGGGCGAATGTCAAATTTTAACCCGAAGTAAGCCTTATCTATCTACGGTTTGAATATAGGGTTCGGCCGTTAATAAGTTTCTAAAGACTACAGTAGGAAGAGTTATGTTCCCCGATTTTTCCGGGTTTTCGTGGACCGACTTGTTTTTCGTTTGAATGTAGGTAGTTTCCGATTGGTCCCGTATACATCTGGTAAAGGTCTGATGGTGGATTAGGTAGGAGCCGCCGGCGCCGGTCCTGTTTTGGTTATCTTGCCCAAATTGTTTTATCACCGATTTTTTCACTCCGTACTTATTTTTATTTAGGCTGTTGGTATAGGGTACCTGCGTCTTACATTACACATGTTATCAAAATACTGGCCACTTAAAAATGAAGTGTTAGTACCATGATAAATACAATCTAATCTATGCATAATCAATCAATGTCATTCTTCATTGCAAAATTGTTTCTCTAGCAATGACGGAACCAACTAATGATAGTAAAATTATTTTAATCGAAAATTAAAAAGGGCACCCAGCTCTGCTCTATTATGGGCATAAATATAATTACAGCCACACAAACAAAAATTCCATCAATTGGAAATGCGTAAATCGCACATTAGGTTGCTACGCCTTGATAACCTTAAATAAAAGTAAAGATGCGGTTCTGAGGCAAAGTGCCCGTATCTGCAAGCGACATTCAAACCAAAATATACGAGATGCGGCCATACACGCGTGTAAAAAAGATGTGTGCAAAAGTATGACGCCTGTCAAGAAAGTTTTTGAAAAAAAAGTTGTGGAATTAAACGAAGCCGATCCCGACTTCAGTAGGTATGTGTTCCTATGAGGAAGTAAAAAGCTCCTTATACAGGGCCAGGCATAAATATCTGAAGCAAGAACATACGGAGTTCAATCAATTAGAAGATGTCAAGGTACCAGACATATTAGCCGACGATTTTCTGGTTGTAGAAGATGGAGAGACTGAAAAAATCTTAGTATTTGCAACAAAGATTGGCAAACAGTATTTAAGAAAATGCGCAGGTAATAACAAAATTCAATACTTCAGCGATGGCACATTTCAAACGGCGCCCAAACCATTCGTGCAGTTACGCACACACACATATTACACACACATACACAGTTATTAGCTCCTTATACACTGTCCATTAGGGTGGGTCATTTTTTTTTTTTTTCGTTTCTAAACAGGCACAGCGTTTAAAAGGTGCCATTTAGTGTAATTATACCATAGATAAAAAATGGTTATACTTGAACGCACCTTTTTGCCTCCGGATTGTCATTGAATTTAATAAAAAAGGGAATTTCGCGGGGTTTATCTGTCAAAAACTAATATTTTCAATAATGATATTTGCGTTTGTTTTTATCGAATATAATTAGAAATATATTAAAATACGAATTAAAATTATAATTGTAGATGTTTGGACTATTAATAAGTGTATGTTAAACAAGATAAGTGACAAGAAAATCGTAACAATCACCAACATAATTATCCCGAGCTAAATGAACCATTTAGAAGTTATTGTTGTGTTTTCTAGTGGTTTTTAAGAATGGAACGTACTCGTAATAATTGGAAATGTCCTTTATTTGGTGTAACGTGTGGTTTAAAAGATAACGTGTTGCCAACATATGAAGATGTTATGAAGTTTTATGACTGGACGCGGCACAATTTGAAGTATGAAAACGGTACTAAAAAAGAACCAACTTATAAAGAATTGGAGATCATTGTTATTAATAAACTTTGTGAAATTTGGAATAAAGCTTTTATTCCTACCGTGGAACCAAAACGGATGAAAGTTATGTTGCATAGTTATTATTTAAAATGCAAAAACATCTTGAAATCTCATCCAAATATACCAAAAAATAGGTTGGAGGAATTTCGTTGCGGAGGTAAGCAATTATTTGATATTGCGACTTGCAAATGTCTAGATATGTTAAACTGTACCTGTTCTAAACATAAGAAAATACCAGTTCGTGAGCAATGCTTCTTAGTAGACCAACGAACTGTTCGAAAAATGGTAATAGGGGGCTTAGACGTCGAAACCACACAACAAATGTCAAAGGCACTGAAAAGAAAGCTACTGCGTCAAGAATCTCAGCGTAAGCGTCAAAAAATATCCCCAATTTGTACAGAAGAGCCTGACAACTTCTCTGTAAGTAGTGTATCTGACTTGGAAGATGGAGATTTTATTGAATTAGAGTCACAAAGTACAAACATCGAATCACAGAGTAATTCCGTCGCTGAAGTTAATTATGCGTTACTGTCTCAAACGTGCGATCGTTTTGGAGTGTCGAACAGGGCAGGAGCTGCAATTGCTTCAGCAGTTCTTCAAGCTTCTACTTCCCAAGTTATAGACAAATGTAAGCTGCAAAGAGAACGTACAAAGACCAGAGAACAGATTGTCGCAGAACAAGTTTTTTCAAATATACCCGCGTTGTACTTTGATGGACGTAAAGACAGAACTTTAATTATATCTGACGTAGACGGAAAAAAGTATAGACAAAATATACTTGAAGAGCATATTTCCTTGATAAAAGAACCCGAATCAAGCTTTTTAGGTTATATTTCACCTGCATCAGGAACTGCAAAATGCGTAGAAAAAGCTTTAGCTGACTTTTTCCTAAACGGAAATATACCTATGGATTCATTGATTGCCATTGGTTGTGATGGAACAAATGTAAATGTAGGCAAATATGGCGGCATTATACGATTGCTTGAGAAGAGATTAAATAAGCCATTACAGTGGAATATTTGCTTATTGCACATGAATGAACTGCCATTTAGACATCTGTTTCAACACATTGATGGCCGCACATCGGGACCACAGACATTTGTAGGAGTTATTGGTAAACAGCTGGAGAATTGCGAAAAAAAACCAGTTGTCCTGTTCCAACCTATTCCTGTAGACTTACCAGAGCTGTCAGCTACAGATATTAGCACAGATCAAAAATATTTGTACAGAATAGTGGAAGCTATTTCAACGGGCGTGTTTCCTATTGATTTAGGTAACAAATCACCAGGTAAAATGTCTCATGCCCGATGGCTCACGCGTGCCAATAGAATTCTTAGGTTGTATGTTTCAGTAGCTGCTCCAACCGCAAACCTTATTACCCTCGCAACGTACATCGTTAAAGTTTACGCTCCGGTTTGGTTTTCCATAAAAACTCATTCTACGTGTAAAGATGGAGCACGGCACTTGTTCAAACTCATCCATCTAAGTAGATATCTACCATCAAATTTGAAAGCAATTGTCGACCCAGTAATTCAAAGAAACGGTTATTACGCACACCCGGAAAATGTATTGCTTGCAATGTTGACCGACCCCCAGCCGCATATTCGTGAATTAGCAGCCCGTAGAATCTTGAAAGCTAGAAGTACTACATCAGACAAATTGCGACTGTTTCAGCCACCAAAATGAAACTTAAATGCTACAACTTATTACGATATTTTAGATTGGCAAAAAAGCATCACTGAACCACCAGTATTAAAATCACTTACCGAAGAAAACCTCAAACTGTTCATTAAACATAAAGGAGAAGGAGAGATTCCTTTATTACGTCTACCATGCCATACCCAAGCTGTGGAAAGGGCAGTCAAAGCAGTCACAGAAGCATCGGCTACTCTGTGTAATGATATAAAGCGAGAGGGCTACATAAAAGCCCAAATTGCGTCGCGAAAAATGATGCCTAAATTTGACAGTAAAAAGGACTTTACGGCAATTTAAACTAATTTGCCATAACAATATTACCAATAACTCTAGTTTAAGAATACTGTATTCTAGTTAACTAACTAATAAAATATAACATAGTATTATACATTTTGTTTAAGCTCTGAGATGCTCCATACATATTTTTTTTTTAATTTTGATTTGGATCCGGAGGCAAAAGATAAATTCAGATTGCGAAGATTTTTTAAATACTATTTATTGTTATCCTCTTGCACTTTTTTACAACTGTGCCCGATAAAAAATGAATAAAAAAAAAACCCATACAAGAGTGACCCACCCTACTGTCCATGTCGATATAAGCACAAACACAAGCAAAACCAATGTTGTACCTATATTGTTTGCCTTGCTGCCAAATAAAACTGAAAAGACTTACTGCAGATTGTTCGAGCTGCTGCGGGACGAGATGGGTGTAGTATTTCACAGAATGAAATTTGATACGAACTCGCACAACTGCATGCCTGTGAAGCTGTTTTTCCAGACTGCCTCGTAGCAGGATGCTTCTACCACTTTAAACGAGCAGTCTGGAAGAATGCTAGAGCTGCAAAAGTAAGTACTACCGCAGAAGGCCGTAAAATGGCTCAAAGGTGTGCTATTTTGGCATTGCTACCAGCTTCTGAAATCTATGATTGCTGGGTGGAAATTCTCGGCGAGGCTACTCCAATTACGCCACAGATCATGCGTTTCAAAAAGTATGTGGAGAACCAGTGGCTAAGATTGGGGCCTGAGCGGCTGAGTTGTTGCCATGAGAAACACCGTATTAACAATCCGGTGGAGGGCTGGCACCGGCGGCTGAACAGCCGTATGCCGAGAAAACCGACTTTGGTTCGTTTCCTCTATAAACTACACAGAGAGGCAAAGTACCACACTACTCGCATAGACAATGCTTTGTTTAGCGGAGCATCGAGGAAACGAAGTAATTTTATGTTCGATAGGAAGTACCGAGAGCAGTTAGAGGAACTCAGCCAGCGAGCTATAACTTCTCTTAATTTTTTAGAAAACGTATTGAAATTAAGGAAACGTATGCGATAAAATTTACTGGCACATACGTTTCCATATTCCCGGACTATCTTTTAGAATTGGTGCGGGAGCTTTGTAGGTACCTCTACTATCAAGATAACTAAATTAATAGTGGATACATGATGATCACATAAAGTTCACTCTATAAAAAACCCCACACCATTTCTTACATAGGTATACGCCGGGAATGTACTCGTCTTAATTTAGATAGAATAAGAATTATTTTTGTTTAGAAAGGGTTCTGTATAAGTTTTTATTTTTAGTTCAATATAAGTATAATAAAGACATACATTTTATAACACGTGTACTTATTCACCACAATATATAGTTTTAAGTCAATACTAATAAATTATAGATGTAACTGTGTCCGAAATAAATATTATATATATATATATATATATATATATACACCGTGTTTTTTTTGATTTACGATAACTTCGGCATATTACTAGGTATATCCATAGAAACTAATTGGTACATTAGATTTTTAAATACTGCAAAAAAAAATTTTTTTTTCGGTTTAGTACAAAATAATGAAATCTTTTATCTTTGGTCATTCTAAAAGGGCCTTTAGAGTTAACTAATAATCAGTGTCAAATATGTCTATGTTGGCGTGACATACACACACAAGTAAAGATAACCCTTGACAGGTACAAGATTGTCACTTTAGATTGACGCGTATACAAACCTAACAATTGGAAACTCTTTACTCATAAGAGTCATATAAAGTATTAAAAGAAAATTGTTGTTATCAATTAAGAGAGCCTTTTACACTAGTTTAACGTGATTAACTGATTAAATTTAAAAATTAAATATCTTTAAAACCGTTAGACTTATCATTTGTCTGTCTTCGGGAAATTAACTTTGTTTGACCTAAAGAACGTTCCCTTAAAGTTATCGTAAATCAAAAAAAACACGGTGTATAATCACCACAGTTATAATGAATATAAGGAGATGGGACGTGCCGACCGATTTGTATTGAGTTCGCCTGTCTCAAGTTCGAGTCGTGTCATTGCAGAGCCTAGGCCGGGGCAATATCGATATTAAACACTTATCGATAATATTAGATTGTTCAACAAGGGACTAAAACAAGCCATAATGACACTAGATGTTTAGCCTTGCGAGCGAGGGTGGCTGTAGTTCGAGTGTCATTATGGTTGTTTAGTCTCGCGTTAAACACTCTACTTTTCACTTTGAATGCGAGGAATAAAACGACGTTCTAAACAAAATTACAACATTTATTATAAAAAAAGTTTAATCTAACATTAATGATGTTATTTGTTTCCCACATTTCCAATCAATAAAAGTTTGGTATGTTTTTGAATAAATGCCACTAGATTTTGGCGGCAAAAGATTTCGTATCACCTCTTTTACTTTCTTCTCCATTCTGGAGTTAGGCGTTAATTCTTCTTCACTGGATGATGATGATGACATTTCTGGTCCGTAATTTCGAAAGTTGCACAATTAATTGGTGAAATTTTTTAACAACGTACGCTCAATATAAGTTATGATATGAACATCTATTCCAAATACAAATAGGAAAAAAAAGTTCCGCGGTTTTTTTTATAAAGTGATGTTTTAAACCATTTTAAAAGTAATTGGACCATGCATAATAAAAGAGTTCGGCCTTAATATGATTAAATAGATTCATATTCGTAATAATTAATCATGTTTCACGAAATTGAATCCTTTTTTTTATAATATATTATGTTAATAAATGTATATTTATGTTAAAAAATATCACCAATTAATTGTGCAACTTTAGAAATTACGGACCAGAAATGTCATCATCATCATCCAGTGAAGAAGAATAAACGCCTAACTGGTGTGACGACGAGTCTGCACCCCTATTATCGGTATTACATGACGACGCCACATTTTACGGTGTCTCTATGTCCAAGTTCAACAATAAATTTCAATCTAAAAGAAAAACTCTGAATGACATCCAAGTTAATATTCGGATAAATAGAGCTGTTTCTCAATTGGAAAACCATTCCATAACGATGGGACATTGTCTCGAAAAAATATGCCCATTTATATAATGACCTTACTGTGCTTATTATAATATTATAAATTATAAAGGAAAAAGCATACAGTTATAGATTATTTTAAGTGTACCTATTTAAGTTTACCAAAAATGGAAAGTTTTGTTTTGTTTCATACTTTTTAAAATAAAAAAACATAATTTATTTTATTTTATTTTATTATTTACTCCAGAAACCCCACCACCACGTCATGTACCATATTTAAGGAAAACCTAAGAAGGTCAGCAATTGACTCTGCGTGGCTGGTGCCAAACTCCGTACTGTTGTTGGGCGACTCGAAAACTTCCGTCCATTCGTCTTCGCCAACTGTGCAATGATACTTGCAGACATTCGTACCTCGAGATATCAAAAAATTCAGCTTGCTAAGGAAGTTAATTTTTTTTACATTGGAGTTTTCCCCGAAATCCTTTCGGATGCATCCAGGAAATACACAAACACCTATTATTTCAGGCGTCCGCAATAATCCAGAATTGTTTATTCCATTGCGTCCCGACATTATTCCGGTAGGTATTCGCGATTTAACGTTCTAATATCTTTTAATTTGCTAGAACCAAGCAGTGATTAATTTGCTAGAATAGTCAGTCACAGTGACAGGATGAAAAACATGTAATTTTTTTAAAAATTGTTACTAAAGAGGTCATAACATTAACAGTCCATGAAAGTTTTGTCAATACATATAAGCGTATGGTGCGTCCACGGTTTCACATCGATAGCTCAGGTTTTGTGAATGTTTTTAAACAGCAGCAGTAGCTAGATTTGTATTTATTATTTACTCGGAGAACCTCCTTGGTTTTGTAAGAATAAAGATTTCTTTGAGCAAAACCAAGTAATGTAGGAAGAATATTTACATCGTCGTACAAAACTGGAAATATTACCGGTAATGTTCAAAGAAAAAATATTTCTTAATACATTACCTACCCGGTTTTGTGCAAAGAATATTTTTTCCTTGTACATTGGTGGTAATGTAACTTGGTTATGTACGAGTAACAAGGGGATTCGGCAGCGCACTAGCAGCGCATCGCATCGTATCGTATATCGCTTATTTTTTGTGTTTCTCATAGCTTTGTTCTTACTTATAGTACATAATCACCTTATCTGCGCATATACATACGCCACGCGCCTACTATTGTCTTACTATACGCTTTTGTGCTGCTATCGCATAAGGTTACAGTGCCCGGCAGTAAATATTGCATATCGGCATTCAACGCATTTCCGAATACAAAAGAATGCTAACTTCCATGTCGGTCAATTATTAGATTCATCGTTTATTAGAATTAGAATTTAAAACTAAGTACCTACTTGGTTGTTGTTTTGTTTTGATTCCCGCGTGAAGTATATAGAGCTTTAAGACTACTTCTTAAATATCATTTACTCCTTTTCAACATGTATGGTACACCAACTAAATTAATACATATATTAAACAAAATAAAATACTTCATAAACCGACTTCCAAAAAGAGGAGGTTCTTAGGTTGGACAATAAGGTATGCAACCAAAATGAATATTGTGGTGTAAATTCAGATCCGACGACTGACGAAACACGAAGTTGATTTGATTGTAATATAATTTCTAGATATAAATATTTATCACTATCCGAGCTCTCAGTGCCGGATTAAGCCCGCGCGCAGCGCCGGATTAGCTACGTACCAAGTGTAGGTAATGCTACGGGCCCCACGCATTTGGGGGCCCCGCGCACCGTTTTTTTGACCATGAAAAAGTATTTGAATAGATTGAACAATCAATGTAGACACAATTACTACAAAGAGCATTGTGGCATCGAAATGTTCAACTATAATTTAAACTTATATCAGGGGGCCCGTTTCCCCAAAATTATTAATCTAATAATATTAGTGTTTTGTATCGTAAATAAAACTAAATAATGAGACAAAACACTCACCGATCGAGAGCTAAAATCTCTTCCACCAGAAGTGATGTTGAAAACTTTAGCAAGATCGTAAAGATCGTAAAATCGCAGAATATTTGCAGGATAGCCTGGGCGACTAATTAGAGCATTTCGCTGCAATGCTCAATTATGATGTGGCTAGTATAATTGATAGCAAGAATCATGAGGCTCTGGAACTGGAAGGTTTACAAGCTTTTGATAAATGATTCCATAATGATTCTTTACAATCTTGTTTCCCGACCGTTGCTTTGCACATTTATATGTCTCATCAACATTACAACGTGTCAAAAATTAATTAAGGAATGCGATGAGCCAACAACGTCTTAATCACCTCACTTTAATGTATAATTAATATGATTTACTGCTGATATTCAAGGTTTTTCCAGCAAAGAACTAGAAATAGGCTTGTTCTTAGATAATAAAATATACAAGTAATGTGCGTTACTGAACATTGGCTTAGACAAGACCAATATTTTTTTAAATTAGTTTATTTTAAATTAGTTTATTATTTTGACAGAAAATGTGCCATTCATGGTGGCTCTTCATAATAACTAGAAGTACTTTTAAATCCAATGAAAGAAAGGACAATGTTAAGCTACTAATAGAACGGATTGTACAAAGGCCATGGCAGGGTAAGGGAACATCTTGTGCCTTAATAGCTTTTCCGCTTGATTTTTTTTCTGATGATAGGTCATGGCGATAGTAAATGCTACACTAAATTTCAGCATTCTCCTCTGCTTATTTTTGAAGAAAATAAATAAATAAGAAAAAATAATTTTCGTAAATATCTCCAGTTTAATAGAACGAATAATTTCGTGCTTCATACATATAATGCACTTAACTAAAACACATAATATGTCACTATAAGCCGCATGACATTCCATACAGAAAAATAAAAATAAATGTGTTGACATTTTTCAATATTTTTTTTTTATTACTTATAAGTTAGAGACACCTCCAGTTTTTTTACTAATAATAGCACTTTTGGTTAACTACAACATATTTTTATTTCGAGCTTCTAGCATTGGTGCATCAAAACAAAACTATTAAAAAAGGTGGTATGTCCCCTTGACGTAATTAAAACTAAATTAAATTAAACCTTCTTGCAATTGTGTATGTATGAAATGTAACTGGCCAGTGACCAGGCCTGGTACGTAATACTGTTTCCAAATTCAGAATTATGATGTTGGACATTCTTTTGACACATCGACAAATATAATATTTATTGTGAACAGAATAAACGAATTATCCTGCCGTAGGTACGAACATAGAAATAAAATAACATGAATTTATATTCAATTTGCCTTCTGAAAGTAAAAACACAAATACAGGATTCAGTGGACTTTGAATGCTATAACGACGTTGTTTCGCTGGAAGAGGTTAGTATCATATTTTCTAAAATTACTGAAATTTTTAGTCTCGATCTTATTGATCATAAAATCTAATTAAATTAAATGTTTCAGATCATTCGGTTGAAGTCGAAGATCTGCGAGCTACGCCTTCCTTCACATATTTTTCGAGATTTGTTTTTAAATATTATAAAGGATTTAAGTTTAAATATTAATCTCCAAGAAGACGAAGTCGTGTATATGGGAGTATGTAATGTACGGATTGTGGCATTTCCAGTAACCTGGAAGTCGATGAAGATTATAGTACCGCCGAAATGGACGTGGAATAATTTTTTTGTCAAGTGTGTGCAGGAAACTGCTTCATAAAGTGTGGCTGCGGTATTCGCTGTAATTGTATTGAAGTTGCACAAATACGCTCTAAACGCAAGTAGTTTATTATAATAATCTAATCAAGTAGGCATTACTTGTATAACTGCATGAGTGTTGTACGAGTGCAGTGTTAATGTGTCAATAAATAAGTCATATCTCTCACATTTATTTTATCAATATATAAGATAAGTATCGGAATAATTGTTTATAACAAGAATCTGGATTAAGATACAAGCCATAATGTCATCGAGTGTTCAAAATACTAAGAGAAATTGTGCTTGCTGTTTGAAACATATCTCAAAAATTAAAGGTAAAAAGAAAACGATTTTGACTGTACAAGAATCTGTATTTTTCTCAGCCTCATTATCTAAAACTATAAATATTAGCGATATTTTATGTCCTCAATGCCGAATTAAGGCTTATCGCAAAAAGGATAACGGAATGGACTCCAGTAACTCAGATACGGATATTGATGATGACAGCACGTATTTATTGCCCAGTTCTGCCGTATTAGACACACCTGAGAGAGTATTACTGCCTATTCCAAGAACTGTGTCTACACATAGTTATTGCTGTGTTTGTAAAGGTAAAACCAACTTACAACTTATTCCCGAAAAGGCTAGAATTCAAGCCTATGTCAAAAGATGTATATACGTTCCGGTAGGAAATCGATGTTGTCAGTCTCATATTATAAAAGAACGCTTTTATGAAAGTGATTTAACGTACTTGTCCATCCATTCAAACACGTCTGAAGTTAGTACAACCGAGATAACTAACATTATGAGGTCTATGTCAATAAAAATTGATTCTACTTTATTCAATAGAATAAAAGACCAATCAATTTCAGAGGAACAAATTCATGTTTTGACTGGACTGAGTTGGAAAAACATCAATGATTTGACAAAAGAGGTTACATCAATGCGTAATAACTCTAAACGCACAGTAATGCAAGCATTGATAATATTTTTTACTAAGTTACGGACTGGTGGATCTAATAGATTATTGTGTTCGATATTTGAGCTGGAGACACATCAACTAATATCTGAATATTGTCATAGTGTCATAGAGGCCTTTGAAAATGATATTCTTTCGCACAAGTTTGGTATGCATTCTCAAACAAGACGATGGTTAATAGATAATCAAACCAGTAGCGTTGCAAAAAAACTACATAATACTACAGATTGCCTGATCTTGATATGCGATGGAACATACTGCCGACATGAAAAGAGTAGCAACAACGAATATCAGAGAAAATCATTTTCAGGCCAAAAAAAAACTCCGCTCTGCAAACCCTTTACTATTTGCACGACGACTGGTTATATTGTCGATATGTTAGGTCCGTTTCTAGCCAACCTCAACGATGCAGCAATACTTCGACAAATCATGGACGATCCCAATGGTCTTTGTACTCTAATGCAGGCAGGAGATATTTTTGTACTAGATCGCGGTTTTCGTGACGTCGTGACTTACTTAGAAGCTAAAGGATTCAAAATTCTAATGCCCGCCCTCAAGGGGAATAAAAAACAACTCAGCAGTGTTGAAGCTAACGAATCTCGCTTTGTAACAAAATTACGCTGGGCGGTCGAAGCAGTCCATGGAATGTTGAAAGAAAAAAATCAGTTACTTAGCCACACCTTAGACAACAAAATGTTGCCCACAATTAAAAATTATTATCGCATTGCATCATTATGTTTGAATCGCTATGGCAAAAAGAATACACTAGATGACTCTACGACAGAAATGATTATACAAAGAATGAATGAAAAAAGAGACGAAGAAAATATTTTAATTAAACAAGTCGAAGAACATGGATGGCTCCGGAAAAAATTGCCATTACAACCAATAAATAGTACAGAAATCATTGACTTTCCGGAATTGACAGAACAACAACTAATAAATTTTTTTACCGGTGTATACCAAATGGGTCAAGCTATGTCGTATTTGGGTGAAATGATTCTGGAGGATGGAACTGTCAACATGCAATTCGTAAAAGACCAATCTAACATATTAAAAATTCAAGTCCAGTCCAGACACATGTCCAGAAAACGTTATCGTTGTTTTGTCGAATATATTCCAAATTGCAATGAAATAGACGGTATTAAGAGTTTCTTCTGTGAGTGTGCTTCCGGTTTACGTACAGTCAGCTGCTGCTCCCATATTGCTGCGATTGTGTATTATTTATCACATGGTAGGTTTTTAAATAAAATACCAAGACCAGCCGAGAAACTGAGCAATCTGTTTAAAAATGGCTTAAGTATTGTTATTAATGAAAATAGTGACGAGGACGATTGAGTCGAGCCTTTTTTTTGATACGATGCACCAATGCTAGAAGCTCGAAATAAAAATATGTTGTAGTTAACCAAAAGTGCTATTATTAGTAAAAAAACTGGAGGTGTCTCTAACTTATAAGTAATAAAAAAAAAAAAATGAAAAATGTCAACACATTTATTTTTATTTTTCTGTATGGAATGTCATGCGGCTTATAGTGACATATTATGTGTTTTAGTTAAGTGCATTATATGTATGAAGCACGAAATTATTCGTTCTATTAAACTGGAGATATTTACGAAAATTAATTTTTCTTATTTATTTATTTTCTTCAAAAATAAGCAGAGGAGAATGCTGAAATTTAGTGTAGCATTTACTATCGCCATGACCTATCATCAGAAAAAAAATCAAGCGGAAAAGCTATTAAGGCACAAGATGTTCCCTTACCCTGCCATGGCCTTTCTTGCGCATAACTAGAAAGTTGTATATAGGTAATAATATGTGTTTACAGACCACCCTTGGTTGATTTTTGCACATTTGAATCCACTATGGAACATGTGTTAAAATTAGCATGTAATAGTCGGAAGCATGTTATAAATTGTGGAGATTTTATTATTGACTTACTCGAAACGTCAAATAATACCACTAGGTTACTAAGTTTATTTAAATCGTTTAATTTAGGTAATCTGTTATTTGAACCCACACGGATAAGTGTTAGTAGTGCAACCTGCTAAGATAATATTTTTCGTAATTACGAATGTTTAGATAAAGAAATAAATAATTGTTTTAATTCTGACCATAGTGGTCAGAAGGTATCTTTCGTTAATGATTTTTATAAAAAACCTCAGACTATAACATAACTAGTAACTAGTAATCGTTTGGAATCACTCGAAAACAAAGTATAGAATAATATTTCAGTGTTACCTTTCTTACAGAATGAGTGTAATAGTAATTATAAAGACTTGTTTAGCGTAATTCTGCATCAATTTAAAAACAATTTTAAAACGAAAACTATTGCTAGATCAAAAATCAAATTTGGTGAATGGGCTACTGCAGGCATTTTGCGGGTGGTAGGACCTTGTGCGGGGTCCGTCCGGATCGCTACCACCATATTTTATCCATTAACCTACCGCCAAACAGCAGTGTTCGCATTGTTGTGTTCCGGTTTGGGGATAAGACAGCCGGTGTAATGACTAGCATAGAGGCATTCCATCTTAGTCCTCAGGGTTGGCAGCGCATTTGCAGTCTTAGGCTTGCAGTCTTGTGAATGCGAATGTCTATGGGTCACAGTTTCCACTTACCATCAGGTGGCCTGTGTGCTCGTCAGCCTTCCCTATGCCATAAAAAAAAAGGCATTGATAAAAGTTGATATAGGTTTTATGATCTATACAGAGAGAGGGAGGACAAAAATTAAAATAAATTATGTTCAGAATTATTCGAAGACTTTTAAGCGTGTGTTTAACTTTTAAGGCAAATTTTCTTAGTCTAAAACTCAAATCATCTGGACAATAAGGTAAAAACTGTTTGGAATATTATAAACAGAAAGACGGGAAAATCAAAATCATACAAATCACGTCAAATAAAAACGTTGCCTTAGCATTCGAAGATTATTTCTCCAACATAGCCATTAATAATACAAAATGTCTTAAATTATGCGTGGGTGAAGCTCAATCATTACTTTGCACTAATGTCAGAAAATGTAATATAAATTTTAAACTCAGCCCTGTAAATTCAGATTCAATAATCAAGGTATTTAAATCGCTTAGTTTAAAAAAAAAGAGGATTTGTGGGGCACATCAGTTACAGTACTCTTTCATATCATAGATGTAATTGCACCCCATCTAGCATTAATTTACAATAATGGCATTTCGGAGGGGCTATTTACAGATCTCATGAAATATAGTAAAGTTTAACAAGTTGTTAAGTGTTGTTGGTAATTCTGTAGCTCTGCCTACCCCTCTCTGGGATGAGGGCGTGACAGTATGTATGTATGTATGTATGTACATTAAATTAGGTAATTATGCTTTAGGTAAACATGGAAACGAGTCTATAAACAACCTTCAAAATAATGATCAAGCTCAATTAGTTTTAGTCTGGGATCCGGAGTTACTTTTTACGTTCCTTTCCGGACCATTAATTTGAAATTTTATGAAGTTGATAAAGCTATAGTCTCATCTATTAATTCGTTTAAAATCGCGACACGCGCGGTGAAACAAATACAGCAACCGCGCCGGGCCGCGCAGCACGTCCAAAGCCCATCACAAACAGAGCTATAATATATATTAATATGCCGGAATGTATGGCATTATACCAAAGAACCACACAATACCATTGCTTTGCTGTGTTGGTGCCGGCCGAGAATAGCGCCACCCCATCTGTTCCCGTGGGTGTCGTAAGAGGCGACTAAGGGATAAACCGGAGGATGGGCAGCAGCGTCCTCCACGGACTACATGGTATAACTGCAGTCGCCAACCCGCCTGCCTAGCGTGGCGACTACGGCATTTTTCCCAACAACGGTTCTAGATCAAAAGTCAAGTATGAATGTACAATAACAGCCCAGACCCCTAGTCCCCGGCGGCCTAGCTATTCCTGGCTCCGGTAGCGGCCATGGTAACGGCGGGGCGGGGGGTGCTTTAGGTAACCTCCGGCAGAGACCCGGGTACCAGAAACGACAACCTTTGGGCCTGGACACATACAACTGCCGAACATTGCGGAGCGACGAAAAGTTGCTGGAACAGGAGGAATTGAGCAGGTTATGATGGGGCATTATGGGGTTGTCAGATATCCGTAGAGAGGGGGAGGACATGGTAACCCTGAAGTCCGGTAACTTGCTCTATTTCCGGGAGGGCGACCACCAGTCCCAGGGAGGCGTCGGGTTTATCGTCCACAAATCCCTCGTGAACAACGTGGTGAAGATCGAGAGCGTTTCGAGCAGGGTAGCGTACCTTGTACTCAGAATGACCCAACGATATTCGTAGAAGGTCATACAGGTATATGCTCCAACCGCGACACACTCCGACGATGAGGTTTCCGGAGCCATACATGGTTCCAAAACTAACTTCACGGTTGGTATGGGACACTTCAACCCAAAGCTGGGCAAACGAGACGGTGAAGAGCAGACAGTGGGGAATTTTGGAGTGGGGCGTAGGAATCACCGGGGCCACCTACTGGCCAGTTTTATGGAGAAGGAGGGACTCTGTATGATGAACTCCTTCTTCAGAAAACGTGAGCATAGGAAGTGGACCTGGATGAGCCCTGATGGTGTAACGAGGAATGAGATATACTTTATCATGTCGACGAAAAAGCACATATTCAACGATGTTTCCGTGATCAGTGCGGTTAAAACCGGGAGTAATCACCGTATGTAAGGATGCGAAAAGCACAAGACCGGTCTGAGTGGAGACCATTGGGGGAGGCCTATGTCCAGTAGTGGACGTCTTTCGGCTGACATGATGATGATGACACAATACCAAGGTATGTAAATATATATCCATCCCATTGACATATTAATACTCGTATATATTCCGTGTGTGACCCCTTGACTGACTAGACACCTCAGCTGTCGCCAGGCGGTAGGTATATAACGCGCCGATCGCGCGTCGGCAGCCGGGAGTATCGCTTCTACGTGTATTTATTATTTATTCTTATGCTGATAGTATACGTAATATCAACTATGAACATGTTTTTGCTGATTTAATCCTACTTTTAACTTGATATATTATTTTCTTTTATTTTTTTTCAACAAAAACTCTTCATATCACGCTCAATATTGATCCTATAAGTATGGGAATGGTCTCATTCGATTCAGCGCATAAAATTACATTGAAAATGACACTTGACTCTCCTAGTAAAATGTATGCCCTGCCTTTTATATGTATGTATGGGGTTAGGACCCTTAAATTTTAGTAGGACTCGTCAGATCCTCATTTATGGTGCCAAGATAAAGTTATAAAAAAGTTTTATAAATGTACATAATATTTTGCCTCCAAAATACACAATTTTTAGTCTATTATGTCCATTATTGGTGCCGTCACCATATACAATGGACCGCAAAACTAAGTAGGTACAACAGAGAACATGTCATATAAAGTGTTATACATAGTTTTGCGGTCCAGTATAGTTGCAGTGATTTTCGTTAATCAATTAATAAAATGCGTTTTATTGTAGACATCGTGATTATTTTTAATATAACAGTTTCTTTGAGAAAACGACTAGAAAGCGTCGCTCTTCTTTTCAGGGTGATTCGACTCCGTCAAATGGCCGATTGAAATGAGGTGTCCGTTTTTCGGCCCGGGAAATAAACCTACTGTAAAGAGTCTTGATAACAGAAGATATATGAGAAACGCAAAGCACAAAAAAAACAATGGAAAGGTCAATGAACTTGACGTCATTTCGATATTCAGCGATCAATCTTCACTTTTATTAGTGTGTTGGTGTTGCGTAAATTAAGAATCAAGTCTAAGGATTGCATTTATGTAGTACTTGAGTTGAACAACTTAAGGGCGATAGGCAAAAATGTCCCCAATCACCAACAGAGATGAAACATGTGCCAGTTTATAGATCTTGGCATCATGATGTATTTTTATTATGGCGAAGATCGCCATATGAATGGGGTTTTTTTATAAAAAACATAATCTTATCGTATGGAATTTGTTACAAAATGAATACATATATGGATGATTTGCCTTGATTGGCTTTTGAAAGGCTTTTTATTTTTAAAAAACCTATCGGTTTTGCTATTAAAAAAGTTATTTTGTCTTTTTTTGGGTCCTAATGAACATATAGACATGCATTCCGTTCCCTTTACTGTTGGAGGATGGGGACGGGGTC
The DNA here is from genome assembly GCA_923062465.1 of Acleris sparsana. Taxonomy (NCBI): domain Eukaryota; kingdom Metazoa; phylum Arthropoda; class Insecta; order Lepidoptera; family Tortricidae; genus Acleris; species Acleris sparsana. The sequence goes on along the minus strand of OV281285.1, from coordinate 42,234,506 downwards.
CATACAAAATTGCCCATCACTTTTTGGACTGCCGATACATATTATTATGCTCGGGGTGGCAATTTACTTGTAACCTCTCAATCAATTTGAAACAAGTTACTTCTTTCATTTTATTTAATGTGTTAGTCATAAATGGCAAAAGACAATAGGGAATATGTGTGGATATTTTAAATGACATTCTTAACGAAATGTAAAATACCGTAAAATAAATCATTAAAAGTGGAATTTAAATTAAAATCGGCCAAGAAATACGGATAATACAAGCATTTTAAACTGCTAATTAGACAGCGATTAGACAGAGACATTCGATATGCACTGTGACGTCATGTAACAGGTCGGCCATTTTAACTCCATTGTAAATTCTGTTTTGCTAGAAAGTGATAGGTACAAAATCTTTGTTGCCTTTATTTTGGTTATTCTTATAGCTATTATAAAAATGTTTTTTCTTCATTTATGGTTAAGTACATGAATCAGCTTTTATTGAAGCTGTGAAAAAAAATCATGACTATTTCCTATTACAAACACAATAATGTACATACCTGTTGACCTAGTTTTGCTCAGACTTAAGTAGGCGTCAACGAAATATGATCGTAGGGTATGCACTGAGACATGCAAAGAACCGGTTTAAAATGCGCAGGAGTGCATGATCGAACGAGTAAAGGCGAGCCAGAAGCTGTAAAAACGTTTAGAAAAAATATGTAAGTTGTTTTTATTAGTTTATATTCCCGAGGGATTGAAAGATAACTTACAGTAAGAAATCAAAAATCCGAAGAAAACGTTTTTTGCCTTCCCAGAGCTATAATTCCAAGTACATTAAACATCTATGTTTACATATATATTTGCATTTTAATCTACTTGAATTACATAAAACAGTTTCCTAAAATATTAACTGATTTCGAAAGAATCGAATTTAAGTAGAATCCTAAAAACGGCTTTAACCACTTTTTTGCGTGTCCCACTTGCGGTTTTGTTGAAATAAAATGTTATAACTTTGGACGCATACAACGTATTAATACACTACATACACCATTGTAAAACGCTTTTATTAGCACATTGATAAGAATATTTTAAAAAACAATACATAATTAAAACCTGGAAACGCTTTTTGTAGATGTCCCGTGTGCGACCATTTTAGTAATGACTCAAGGAAACCTTGAATCTGGTTTGTCTAAATGGGTTACCGTCAAATTTACATTACGATACCAAAGCATGAAAGCATGTTTAGTTGGGTTTCAACCGCCACAAGAAGTGGGCTTAGAGCCCGTATTTTAGATGTAGGAAAATGCCAATTTTAAGGCCTTTTACCCACTGCAACTTTTTGCAGTGATACCAATGCGCATTTGACAGCCGTGTCTCTGTATTGCGACTAATCGTGGACGATTTGTGACTGTATCAACATTCTCTGCTGTCAACATTAAATAAAGTGACAAGGTACTAAAGTGTACACATACCTACTTATGAACTCGACTGTGCCATATAATTATATTGTCATCGCAATTACATGTATGCAAAATGTCAAGAGAATCTGACAAATTAGATGTACGTTGAAACGAACCCAGAATTTAGAAAGTATGATTATTCAGAATATGTTCTTACAGCGTAAACTTTATATAACGTTCGTTATATGTTAACGAAAATTTAATTTTACATGACGCGAAAATCCGGTAAATTATTTTTCAACACACTTGCTCAAAACGACCTTTTTATTCCACCGATTTTTGGCTCATAAACCTAGATATTAAACACGCGTGCTTTTTCAGTATATTACGCACAAGTGCCTTTAGTTTATTAACCCAAACAATTTACATTTGTAGCCTAGTACCAAGTTGTAAGTACGAAGAAGAAGCGATATAATTTAGTCGGGTTATACCTTTTTTTTTTCTTAGCAACAAACAGTTTTTATGCGGCAAATAACATTATCTACATATTTATTTCAATAAATTGGTGAAATCAGCTTTATTACTAAAAAATAACTCAATTTCATTAAAATCATTTAAATTTTTCTGTAATTTGTATTTTAAACAAGAATTATTATATTTTAAATTTGACTGTTGGCCGATCTCGTTCGCGCCTTAGCCTTGCGCGCGCATCGGTATCGCGGCAAGAAAAAAAAACAACGCGCCAGCCGCCATTTTTCGTAAATAATTGACGGCTGTGACGAAGATAGTTTGGATTAATTATTGTGAAGTTTAATATTAACGAAAATGTCTTCTTTAAGTAAAGAAAATGAAGAAATTGTAATTTTACCAACTGTTTTAATAATTAATTAAAATTTGACTAAATGAAGAGTCTTGTTTTTTTTTCGCAAGTGTGTTGAAAAACGTCGTATGTAACACGTGTGCCTGTGACCATAATATACGCGGCTTTCTTGTGGCGCACTCGCTACCGCTCGTGCGCACACAATAGCGCCTTGTATACAATGGTCAACTTAGCACACTTGTATCATAATATACTATTCCTTGTGTTTGAAGCGTCTGAAAGTGATGAACTATTAAAAAGTTGAATACGTATTGAATAACAACCCATCTAGCGATAGTCTAGAAATCACGTCCACATCCTTACGTTCAAAAATCCATACAAACCTTAAATATTCATTTAAAAATAGAAATAATGCTTAATAACGTAAATTACTGGTGGTATGATGGTATGCCCTTTGACTTAAAATTAACGAACAGACATTTTACCATTTAAACGGAGCTCGTATCTGACATCGATCAGCGGGTGACTGGCAACGCTTGACGCGCCTTGTGCCGATATCTCCATTTCGACCATACCATCCTCCATTTGTTGGTCACGTATACCATACCATATCTTCCTTGTTTCTGTGATCTGTGCTCTCAACACAACATCGCATATCACATTTTGACGAAATAGACTTAAGATCATGTACCTACAATATCACTACGAATGTTACTTATTATAATATAATCGCTGATAACTTCTATTTTTACACGACTGCCTAATAAAGGAGTGTTTTGTTTTCAGGGGTAATTTATGTATGTATGCCATAATTCTTTATTCCACTATAACTTCTAAACGGCTGAGCCGATTTAAATGTGTGTGGTATCGTTAGAATCCTTTCACCATCCCGGGTCACATTGGATACCTAAACTGTTAAATTGGAATAATAACGGCAAAGTGACAATTATTTATGTCACCAAAAAAATGTCTTCTAATTATTACAATATGGGTTTCATTTGAAAGGTATTGATGCGGCCATCTCAAATTATATAAGAATATAGTTGCATTAATAAACAGGTTTAATAATAATATCAAAATGCAGTCGGGTTGCTTTTCATTTATATATTGCTATACACCGTGTTTTTTTTGATTTACGATAACTTCGGCATATTACTAGGTATATCTATAGAAACTAATTGGTAGATTAGATTTTTAAATATTGCAAAAAAAATTTTTTTTTCAGTTTAGAACAAAATAATGAAATCTTTTATCTTTGGTCATTCTAAAAGGGCCTTTAGAGTTACCTAGCTAATAATCAGTGTCAAATACGTCTATGTGGGCGTGACATACACACACAAGTAAAGATAACACTTGACAGGTACAAGTCACTTTAGATTGACGTGTATACAAACCTAACAATTGGAAACTCTTTACTCATACGTATTAAAAGAAAATTGTTGTTATCAATTAAGAGCCTTTTACAGTAGTTTAACGTGATTAACTGATTAAATTTAAAAATTAAATATCTTTAAAACCGTTAGACTTATCATTTGTCTGTCTTCGGGAAATTAACTTTGTTTGACCTAAAGAACGTTCCCTTAAAGTTATCGTAAATCAAAAAAAACACGGTGTATATTGCTTGCAATATATTGCTTTTTAATTTATATGAACGATCCACCTCCACGTATCTGGGATTAAATTTCGCTTTTTAACACAAACTTGTATATCTATGTATATTCGTAAGTTTCAGATCACTTTGAATAAGACACATTTATTTAGGTACTTAGAAGTATAATGTTAATAAAGGTAATTAGTGATTAATCCTCGTAATATGACATTATGTAAGATACTGTGGTATGAGTAACTATCCTTAGTTATGTATGTAGGGTTTATTTTATGTTAATTTACATGATTATCGAAAAAAAATACGATTCGACGCCACGTTAGCCTAGTTACTGTTGGTAGTGACCCTGCCCACGAAGCTAGCGATCTTGGGTTCAAATCCCGGTAACGGCGGATATTTGCGTGATGAGCGCGAGTATTTGTTTCTGAGGTTTGGATTTTGCAATAAGGTCCATTTTGACTAGCTAAAATTTTAATACAGGTTTTTAAAGTGTTTCAATAATTATTCCAAAACTGTAAAAGTTGACATCATTTTATTGTACGCGTCAAATAAAATGAAGTGGTCAACTTTTACTTTTGTAATAATAATTAATTATAAGAAAGCCTTAACAGATTTTCTGGTTCATAATTTTCGGAGACAAGGGGAGGATATGGTAATTTTTTGTACAGTTTTGGGACATAAAGTGCGTCACAGAAAATTATAAGAATAACAGTTTTGAATTTGTAGAATGATCCCTTTCATATGCCACTTAATAAAAATAATTTCATGTTGCTTTTTGCATAAAATGGATGCGGGCAAGCAATTTATACAACTGTGCCAAAAAAATTGATAGCTTCTGTAGTTTCAGGGAAAAACCGCTGCGACATACATACAGACAGACAGACAGACAGACAAACACCGAAGTCTCACCATAAGGGTTCCTTTTTACCATTTTGGTACGGAACCCTAAAAGGTTTTTATTTTACTATTATTTGTTAGGAAATCCGCCATTACCACACATATTTTGATATAAAGAAATTTCGCAGTGCTTTTTAAATATAAGTTGGGTCGTAAAAATTCAAACAAAATAAAGCACGTTTAATTGTATAATTGCCGTTAACGTTATTAAGTCCGCCATTTGCGCTTAATGTGCGTATTGCAATTAAGTTTAAATTAATAATTATAATCCTCTTAACGTCTAGTGCATAATTATTGTTATTTCGAAAGAAGACTGACAGTTTTATATGGCTAATGAACCTGAAGAGGTTCGCAACAGTAAGTAAAGCGTTCACTTGTCAAAACGGGATAACGCCTAGAGAACCGTCCATTATCTACGCAACACTAAGTCAAAGAGAATCAAGTCGATCTCTTACTTATAATTTTATAAACATCATTAAATCACAGCAATGTACATGGCATTTAAAATAAAATAATCCTATCATTCGAATGCTCTCTACAATTATAAGATTTGGCTCTAAATAAAACAGTTATCAATTGAACATACCTGTGACTAGCAAAAATATGTGCTAGAACATAGCATATTACTTTGCCTAACAGTGGCAAGTTACAGTAACGTCTTGTCAGTTCAGTTCGTTTATTAAAAAACGAGACTTTTTAAAATAAGTACCTAAACATTCAAACTTAAGTCCCCAGCATCAACATCTTGCTTACCTTAAATTATAATAAACACGATGAATGACAATAACATTAACCCAACACAACGCTTGGTAGAAGCATCTTTTAAATGCGGAGCACGAAAAAAACGTTTATCTAAAACGTCCGAAAACTTGTATGCGTCGGAACGATCCGGTGTCTCTGAGGAAACTGGCAGTAAAACTCTCAACCGGTAGTCTTATCGTACTAGGCTCTTAGAATAATAGCGCTGGCATGGTAAAAGCCAAGATAACCAATGTTTAGCTTTCGTTTAACGAAATCGACAGAAAATGTATGGAGTATCATTTGATGACGCCTGTTAGTCCTGGATACATTATGTTTCTAATCCATTTCATATTTATAATTATGATGACAATATCATATTTTCACATGATGATAACTAGGATTATCTTTAAACGAGAATGAACATACTAAACGACACCCGAGCGAATCTGGGGGGAGCTAATATTATATATGTATATACAGTGTGTAAATCCAATACGAGCAAATATTTTAACGACGGTTAATATGCATCCTAATTAACATAAAAACATGTGTATCGTTAACCTAAGTTGTAATTTTTTTTTTCATACTAATTAATTCGCCACGCAATGTATTACAAATAACTCAATTAACCTGCAATTAACTGCGACTTAAATCTTCGTTTCAACTGACAAGGTTTCAAGTGGTTCGGGAAAACTCGGTTAGACTCGGGTCACAGTCGTAGTTATGTGTATTTAAAACTTATTTAGAATGAAAAGCAGTGGAAATGCTTTTTATTTTGTTGTTAATTTAATAAAAAACACTTAGTTCATGCACATACTGATTCCTTCACACTTACAGAAATTAAAAAAAAATGTCTTCGTTTAATCCTTAGTTGATCCACGATGTTCCAAACTCAGCGATGTAAATCAGGGGAAACCATTGTAAAATCACAAGACAATGTAGATACCTGTTCTCCATAATAATGCAAAATTATAACGTTTTTCTTAATAAAAATCTATCAACAAACAACCAAGGCACACAGCATTGATTGATACTTTAGGTTATGTGACTGACGGCCACTCGTAATGACATAAGGTCAACATTGGCTATACTCACCTGCCCTGTCAAAAGAGTTTTCTATCTTATTGGCACTATGAAAAATATTTTCGTTTCAAGCAGAATTTTTACTAGCTTTTGCCCGCGAGTCTGTCCACGTAGAAATTGTTTATCGCTTATATCGGGATAAAAACTGTCCTATGTGTCATGAGTCATAATAAGTCGATCCGTGGGTGTCGAATTCCTACAAAACCGTTAAACCGTTTTTGCGTGATTGAAACACAAACATCCACGGTACTTTGCCCGAGTTAACTTTGTAACTTCTTTCATTTCTTTTAATCTAATCTTTATTCTACAGAATAATTGTACCGAAGGAAGTTAGACACCTACTTAATTCAAAGTTTTGCATACTACAATAATAACATTTAAGTACTTAATCCCACTAATCCCACTAATAAATGTAAAAAATTCTCATTCTTTGCCCGTGGTTCTACTGCGTAGTCCTACTGACCAATGATTTCTATTTCAATATCAAATTGACAGGGTTGACGGATCTCCGCTGGCGCGGAGCTCCTATTTCTGGGCGTTTTAGCCCTTCAGGCCAGCTGCAAAACAAACATAGCTTAAACCTAGGTACCTCATATTTATGATACTATTTTCGATCAGTAACGATGATTGAATAAATCGTGACACTGCTGTATTGTGTTATTAGCTATACACAAGCGTAGTTCTTTACCAGTGCAAAGGTTACGACCAGCGACTGTATCGCGGGTTTTGCAACTGTATGGTGATTTCATCGCTGAAAAAGATGCTATGGGTGATCTTCCTAAGGGACATTAAGACCTTTAATGAGTAAATGGCGAACTGGACAATAACGCGAATATCAAATTTAATTTTATTTACAAACATAGGTACTGGTACTCTAAAAAAGATACTGTTGAAATTTTCACTGCCGCCGGTGTACATGCCTGAGATAGCTGTTCTCCACGTGTCGACCGTGTACTTCAATACAGGCTTCACAGCGTCGTTTAATGGAGTCTATGACATGGCTGAGATCGGTCGTTTGTCTCAGTTTTTCAAAAACTTCGGTTATTTTGTTTTTGAGCTGTTCCACCGACGTCCTAGGTTCCGAGTACACCTCGTTCTTAACTGCCCCCCAAAGAAAAAAATCGAGTGGCGTTAAATCGGGAGAACGAGCCGCCCAGCGACGTGGGCCAAACCTCCCGAGCCACCTGTCCTCAAACATTGAATTGAGGACATTTCGCACGCGAATTGCCGAGTGAGCCGGAGCACCATCCAGCTGCAGCCATGTCTGCCGGCGTTCTTCTTCGGGCAGCGTATTAACGTAGTCTGCTAAAGGCCCATTCAGAAGCTGTATAAACTTGTCTGTGTTTAGGTTACCGTCGATAAAAATAGGCCCGATAATACGATTGCCATGAATCGCAGCCCAAACGTTTACAGCCCAACGATACTGGTGCCCAGTTTCTTTTAAATTGTGAGGATTTACCCGTGACCAGTAATGATTGTTACGCTGGTTCCAGACCCCATTCCGTGTGAATGTACTCTCATCAGTCCAGATTATCTTGGCCAAAAAATCGCCGCCTTCTCGATGTTGGCTGAGCAACCACTGACAAAGTGCAATTCGTGGCGGCAAGTCCCTGGAGAGCAAAGCGTGAGCCTTTAAAAATTTGTAAGGATGTTGCTTGTCGCGCTTGAGGATATTGTGCACCACCGTTTGACTCACATTAAAGCGTCGCCCAGCATTCCTGGTACTATCCTCTGGGTTAGACGAAAAATGGAGCAGTATTCGATCTTCTGTTTGAACGGGAACCTCTCGATTCACTGCTGCACCATCAGTTCTTCCGGTCACAGGCAAATCCTCTCGAACTCGCTGTAATGCGTTCACAATCACTCGAGCGCTACTCGGAACTCTGCGATTCGGGAACCGCTCTCTGTACAAACTTAACGCTCTGTTTCCATTTTGTTGAGCTTCACCATATGCTAAAATCATATCACTCAATTCCTGAGCACTAAAATTAGATGGTCGCGGCATTTTAGATTTATGTAACTGTTTTCCAGCATATTTTATGTCATAGTTGGATGCTGTTACGCAAAAATGCGTTATCCCACAATTAAGGTAACTGTACGGAATTACGGAGTATTAAGGCATTTTTGACTTTGTAAGCTATTTCCAGTAAAACCTGAAATCTTAGCTAATTGAAATTGGTTTACTAGTAAAGATTGGATATCAGAGTATAGAATGTTATATAAAAATTATATATTAAACTGTGTTTTGTATAATTAATAGTCATTTTTATGAACCTCTTAAATGTCCGTTATTACGGATTAAAAATAGTCTCTGTCGGTTATTCCGTAAATGCGTGCATGTAAATCCGGTAAATTAAGTTAATGCCCCTTTCCTGCCAAATTAATGAAGTAGGGAATATAAATTAAATAAGACTTGATCAGAAATGAAATAGTATTACATATTTGACAAAAAGATTTCTTTTAATTTTAAGAGGAGACGGGGGTGAGGAGATGCCGTCCAGAAAAATTTAGAATAAAATTAAAATGCGTATATATCGTCTTAATTTGTCGGCCTGTAATAAACCAAAACATTGAAAATCAGTGGGGCTAGACAAGTTGCCATCGAATACAAACGCTAGCGTTAGGTGATCACTGTTGATTTGCGTTGTCATAGAAACATTAATGGAATTGACGTAAGTCACGTGATATATAACTCGAAATGCGCTGTCAAAAATTAAAAATTAATAATGAGTACACGTGTCTTACGTCAATTCCATACACATTTCTATGATAATGCAAATCAACAGTGATCACCTAACGCTAGCGTTTGTATTCGATGGCAACTTGTCTAGCCCCACAGGTCGTATGATGTATAGATAGGCCTTTCCATAAGCCTATTTATCTATGTAAGTATGAGGTCAATTGTTAACAACTAAGAATTTTCATTCTTATTTAGAGTCGGAGTAGAAAAGCAGATTTGGTTGAAAACATTCCAATTTACCCCTGTCTCCCCTAATTTTGCGGGGATAAAATTAGGAATGATATCTTCCCAGTTGTCCCCAGTGGAGATGAATAGGAAAAATCTGATTCTGAATCTGAACCTAAATTTGTCCCCATTGGGACTGATTTAGATTCTTTAGAGACTAATGGGCCCTAAAACCAGAGTGTCCCCAATATCCCCTAAGTGTACGATCATAAAAATCGGCTTTGTGTTATATATTTTAACTAAATATAACTCTGAAAATACTGAATAATCATTTGAAAACATAAGCACAACTACGCAATTATTTTAACGCAATTAGAAGCACAGCCAAAAACATTGTTAGCAATTGCGGAAGTCAGAAAAGCAGATGTTTTTAAGAAGTACGTCTTTTCCACGTCCTGAAACTACTTAAATTCTATAGTAATCTATTCAGATTAGTAGATGTACTATTAAGTATATTAAAACATTTGACTTTAGCAATATAATTCAGCTATTTAGCATGAGCAATTCTTGTCGTAACTTTTTACGAAGTAGGCAAAATTGATTACTTTAGTCACCGTTTTTCATAACAATGGTCCACAAAATCGTAAAACGTAATTTCATCATGTGAAAGTTTGCCAAACATCACGCTCGTAACGGCAAAGTTTGTTTGACTCTCTTATCTGAATTCCCGGTAAAACATAAAAATAAAATCCCTTTACTTTCTTTAATTGCGTAATTTTGACGCTTTTCGGGACAAGGTTGATTTTTGATGTATGTAATTGCGGCAATCAGTAAATCGACCGTAATTTACTAAATACTCACTGAATTTTCATGAAAATTTATTTACTCAGTTTGTTATGAAATTCTACACAATTATTAAAACAATTTATAATGAAAATGCTTACCCATTACTTGTAAAATCCTTAATAAAATTCGTTGCTTCACTTACGCACACGCGTCTACTTCCTATCGTCTCGGCGGTTTGACGCGGACTTACCAAAAGATATGACGTAATAACATACCATATGTTCACAGTTCGTTGACCTCTTGTTCATTTGACGTAATATTGTCCACACTTGATACGTATAATATTTTTTTTGGAAATACTTGATAGTTTTCTTATTTTTGGCCCTTAAGTGATTAATTCCGGAATTCCGTACGTTTACGGAATTCCGTACAGTTACCTTATTTAGCAATAAAATGTCAACCCACAACAAGAGTTCTAAGGGTTGACACTTTATTGCTAAATACTTGTGGATTGACACATTATTGCGTAACAGCATCCAGTTATCCTTTTTTACTACATGATGGGTTTTCTGTATGCAGTAGTGCAATTCCTCATATCTAAACTGTTTTCATAATAAAGAAGTATGTAGGTAGGTACAATACAACTTCTTCGTCTATGGTCATCTGAATTGATTATGAAATTGTCATTACCACAGGTCATGACTCTTTTGACAGTTACAGTTCTTTGTTGATAAATACCACATTAAATCCGCTAAATTAATACATACCTAATCTGTAAATGCAATTATCCATTAATAAAACCAAGCCCACAAAAAAGATCATGTCAATAATGTGTGAATAATGTATGTGTGTGATAGATGACACACTGGATACCTAGTAAAGATAAGTAAGTAGTATGTACGACAATTTACGTGCATGGGTGCATTAAATTATGATCGTTTCACGTTAAAATCAATAATAATACAAAATAAAACGTTTTTGTTTAGAGAACAATTCTAATTTTTCACGTTAAATGCCATAATTACGCTAGTTTGGCTGCCGATATACGAAAGGTCTGAAAAAGTTATGCATTATACATTGCTGCTCGATGGGACCTTTAAAAATTAATTGCGCTCTATGTATTAGAGTTATTAACGAAATTCCACATTTACATGACTTGTAGAGCTATAACCTACGTCTAGTTTAAATGTTTGCTCGTATTCCATTTACACACTGTATATATACCTAGACTAGCTTCTGCCTGCAACTACGTCGGCGTATTATTTTCAGGATTCAAGGTAGCCTATTTAATACAGTGTAAATAAGCAAAGTCTTTTAGAAATAGTATCCTACCAAATTCGTCCATGGACATGAGCGTGAGCCACGTGGACTTCTTACTGCAGATTTTCAGTTTTTATACCCATCCTCAGGACATAAATTATTTGAAATGTTCCCAACAATAAAAACAAAAAAAAACAAATTTTTAATCATCACGCAGTGCCTCCGCCTTCCACGCGACGTCGCGAATTCGCGTCCGCGGCATTACGTTAACACTTCATGGACGCGAGTTCGCGTCCGCGGCATTACGTTAACATTTCATGGACGCGAGTTCGCGTCCGCGGCATTAGGTTGTCAAGAACGCAATTTCGCGTTTTCGGCATCGTAAGTGAAATTTTTGCGTCTAAAAACAGTTTTTGTCGAAAACGTATTCAGTATTGACGTGAAGGCCGTATAGTTCAGACGTATATAAGTTTTTATGGTATTTAGTTAGATATAATAAAGAAAGGGTTTAAAGCAAGTGTTTAGAAACAAATAACTCGAGGACGCGAAGTCGCGTCCTCGGCATTACGATTACACATACATGGGACGCGAATTCGCGTCTTCGGCATCCGAGATAAGAATTATGTAAATTACAAATGCACTGAATCCAAAAACCAGCAACAGTATTATCCTTCATAAATAAAGTAATATTTTTGTATCAGCATTTAAGTAAGGTTGTTTTCTAGCAAAAAAAAACCAAATAACTCGAGGACGCGAAGTCGCGTCCTCGGCATTACGATTGCACAAACATGGGACGCGAATTGGCGTCTTCGGCATTGAATGGGTTAACTTTTTAAAACAATACTTATTTAAAAAAACCACTTATAATGCCTAAATGTTTTGTATGTTCCGTATATTTGTCAACTTTCAAACAATTGTGTACTCACATAACATGGCCGGTCTGCTGCCATTGCCTCCCACTATGACGGGTCGATGTCACACCGCTTCATGTGTCGCTTAAGCACATCTTTGTACCGCAGGAATTGGCCGCCTCGTTTTCGCTTGCCATCCTGCAGTTCTAAGTAAAAGATGCGCCTTGCCACTCTGTCATCTGACATGCGGGAGACATGGCCGCCCCACCGCAGCTGTCAACGCATTAGATAAGCCTCTATTCCACCGATATTAGCTCTTCGTAGGACTTCCGTGTTACGAACACGGTCAGACCAACGTATGTTCATAATATCACGTAGGCATTTTAGGTGGAATCTATCTAATGTTTGAATATACTTGCGGTAAAGGCACCACGTTTCGGAGGCATACAAGAGATTTGGCAGAACTATCGCCATGTATACAGCTATTTTTGTAGAGAGCTTTATGTCGTGTGAGCGAAACACCTTGGAACGAAGTTTGCCGAAGGCTGCGGCAGCTGCTCCAATTCTACCGTTGACTTCGTTGTCAAGGAGGCACCGCGATGTTATGGTGCTACCCAGATACTTGAACTTGTCTACCTGCTTAAGCGAGTTGTCGCCGAGTTTGATGTCGACTGGGGCTCCATTCAGTGTATCAAGAGCCAATACTTCGGTCTTTTTAACACTGATCTTGAGGCCGAATTTGCGACACGACTCATCGAGACTCGTCATAAGCCTTTGTAGACCTTCTGGGGATTCCGCCACAAAACACAGATCATCTGCATACATCAACTCCGTAATAGTTGCGTGAGACACCTTGGTGCGAGCTTTTAGTCTAGCAAGGTTGAAGACTCCGCCACCAGTGGTACGGAAACGAATACAGATGCCATCAAACAAAGTCTGCAATGCCTCCCGTACTACAACTGCAAAGTACAGAGTGACTTCATAAATGAATGGTGTGTATACAACGAACGTCACCGTACTAATAACGTTCTGGAAAATTGGCATTCGCAGTTAAATAAAAAAGTGAACAAGAATTACGTGACCATCCTTAAATTACTCAGTGTACTGGAAGAAGAGGCAAAGACACATTTAATTTAAACTATAAATATTGAAAAAGAAAACAACCCAAATAAAAGACGCACGATAGAGGTAGAAAAAGATAATTTTATATTAAAAAAACAGCTTGAGTTAATTCATGGCGAAATTACAATTGCACAATTTATGGAAACTGTACGCTAATATTCAATAAAATATTTATACTTGTACTGCCTTTTATCACTTTTGTTGTCAAGGGTGAGTTGGGCTATAAGTGTTGTGACTAAAGCTAGTATTTCTATAAATAGTTAACAAACATAATTGAGACAAGTTCCAGGGAAAAAGAAATACCTATAAATATCAACTCCAATGAAATTTGACCGAGGCTACAAGATAATATTGGTGTGACTATGGGTAGGGTAAAATGAACCATAGTCATACTAGTGTGACTACGGATAAATAAAATGAACCGTAGTCACACCAGTGTTTCAAGTCGGTGTGACTACGGATCGGTTGGGCAACTATCCTTGCCGTGTATGTAAGATTCAATTCAATTCAATTCAAACATTTATTCATAAAATATTACATTTTATAAGTCAATTTGATTATTAGTTACATTATTATTACTCCATTACATATATAAAAATTATTGTTACACATTATTTGATTATTATAATTAATTAATTAAATATTATCTACATGTCAATGTCACGTTTCACACTACAAAAAACTCATCAATGGAATACAATGCATCGGTAATCAATTTCGCCTTCAGCAATCTTACAAAGGACCCGTAACTAGTTGCTTCTTTAATAGCTGGAGGGATTCTATTATAAATCTTAGGACCAATAAACTTAAGACATTTTTTAGACTTAGCAAGTCGCGTAAGGGGCAGGGACAGCTCATGTCTCCTTCTGGTATTGGAGCCGTGCGCGTCAGCGTTGGTGCGGAACTGCGCGATGTGACTCCTAACATACTTCGCGACCTCCAATATGTAAAGGCTGGGTAAGGTTAATATCTTGTGCTCTCAGAACAAGTCTCTAGCAGGGTGATCCCAGCACACACCAGCGATGACGCGCGTGATTACTAAAGAAACTATGAGAAAGGCTTATGAATGTGATGAATCATTGCTACGTACAATGCCCCAGTATATGGCAGATGTAGAATTGCAAAATGTTTCTGCTACAGGCATTAAAAATAAATGTGTTTGGCATGAAGTAAAAGGGTTTTCAGTTATAGATCATGTTGGAGTTGACATAATGCATGATCTCTTAGAAGGGGTCTGTAAATACGATATGAGTTTCATTGTTTTAAGTTACATTACCGACCTTAAATATTTTTCTTTACAAACTTGGACCTGATAGAAGGAATACACCCCCAATTATAACATTGGATCATTTGAAACGCAATACTCTGAAAATGTCAGCAGCAGAAACACTTTGTTTTGTAAGATACTTTGGATTGCTAGTCGGTGACCTGATACCCGGCCATGATGCAATTTGGAATATTTATATTTGTTGAGAAAGATAATGGACATTGTCATGTCAACTGTCATTAATAACCAGATTCAGATTTATTGAAGTCTTATTTCCGAACATAACTTCTTATACTTGAAATATAGTAAAAAATCCTTAACTCCCAAATTTCATTATCTTACTCATTATCCAACGATGTTAATTAAATTCGGTCCCTTAGTAAATATCTGGTCGATGAGGTATGAAGCTAAACATCGCATATCTAAGTTATATACAAACGTGACTAATAATAGAATTAATATTTGTAAATCACTTAGTATTAAACATCAACTTCAGTTAAATAATAAGTTTATCAGTAGTACCTTCATGAAACAGTTTGACTGTGGAAGAAAAAAAAGTGTAAGCGATCTGAGAATTGCTGAAAATATTGCACGACAATTACAGTTAGAGTTGACAAATATATATAAATGTAATTGGGTCCAAGTTAATGGAATTAAATACACTGCTAACATGACGTTAACGTTAGATTTTTATGAAGACAAATTGTTACCAAAAGTTGGCTTGATCGAAAATATTTTTATAGTCGATGATTATGTTGTTATTTTTTAATTTTCTTTGTTTGATACGTTAAGTTTTAATGAACATTTATACTGTTTTGATGTAGAATTATTAAGTGATAAAAATAGTAAGTACTTTCTTTTCCTTAGGAAACATTGCTAGTTACATGCCAAATAATTTGACACTTAGTGTTGATGGTAAACATTATTATGTTACGCCACGATCTTCAATTTAGATTAAGTATTTAATTGATGTCAATTTAAGAATGATCCCGCTTTGCCCCACCGGCCGCCTGTTTGTTGGGGTATAATCCGCGCAAAATATAAGGTGGTGGAATGTGCCCCACCGGTTTGGCAGGCGGTGGGGCGTAGCGTAGTGGAATAATTCCAATTTAAGATATAATTCAAGTTTTGACTGTTTTGAGAAAAACCAATAAGTACTTCTAATTTACAACTAGTTTATTTCCATGAAAAAAAGTACAAATTATGTTAATCTGATGTTTAAAACATGTTTATCTATAAGTAGTATTGGTGAAAACGCTCATTAGAATACTTCTAAGATGTATAGAAATGATAAGTATAGATTGATTATTAATGACTGATTATCGTCTAATGATTGTGATGATTATAATATAATAAATTTCATTTTCTATGTACTTCATATTTTTTATTTTTTATTCCAGGAAACCGAAACCTGCCTATGGAGCCGTAGTGCGTGCGATGTCTTAACAAAAATGCCAATAGTCTCAATTTCCATGATTCTAATCTAACACCTGTTGAACTTAGTATTAACTTTATTAACTCTGTGTTCGCCTTATTTGTATTATTATGATACTAGATAGTCGGAGACGTTAGATATTGTAATGAAAAAGTCATTTATTTTTTATTTTTAATGACGTCACACTTACTGCCGGCTCTATGGACTGCATATAGATGGAACGGTTGACAATCCAGTGGACTGACAGCACCACAACGGATCCCTTTTAAGCTTTTTTTGGTGAAAATACAGTTTTATTTACAAAAAGACTAATCAAATTGCATAGTAGTCCTTACAATTCACGTCGTTATTTTACACAAATTCATTAGTAGATACAGCAAAGTATTTAGTAAACCCAAAAAAAAGTGTTTATGTTTACTAGATTGCATAGTAGTTCCTAGTAGGTATTTTACACAAATTCGATGTTTACTAGATTGCATAGTAGTCCTTACAATTCACGTCGTTATTTTACATAAATTCATTAGTAGATACAGCAAAGTATTTATTAAACCAAAAAAAAAGTGTTTATGATTACTACATTGCATAGTAGTCCTTCTAGTAATGTCTACTTGACGTATGGTTACAATTATTTATTTACCTTGTAGGGAGTATTATGTTGTTTGGTCAGTTAAACACAACATCTAGTTGTCATTAATAAAAGATTGTTAAAAATAATAACATATTGGTTTTTGTAAAGTCAACTCGCTAGTCTTGCTGTCACGACTGCAAACAGAATTTCTAGTTACAGTAGCGTTTTTTCTCGTATATGTAGCCAGATATTTCTCTGCGTGCATCCGTTTTAGCAAAGAAGTAACAAACTCACGTACGCATAGCTTTTCGCATTGATAATAATATGTAGGATAGGATGTAAATAGGTTCATCCAGCGCATATATTTTATGGTATATGTTCTTTTTTTAGGGTTTGTATGTATAATTATACCAAATTAGACGCTTCTGTGTAATACAAACTCACTATATCCCAAAAAAGCATTAAGGACGAAGTTATTCGATCAATGAGCGCGAGTGGGCTTTGCCGCTCCTATTTGCAAACAACTTTCTCGCTGTTTATTATACTTTAGGGGGAAGCGGGGCAGTTTGATGCATGGGGCACAATAATACACCAGCACTATTTCGCAAAAAAGGAATAGTAGTAATATCGAAATATCATTAAAACATGACTATACATAAGGGAGCTTGACAGTTGTAATCGCATCGCTGGGTTGTTGTTCTTTAGCATTTCACAAGTAAAAACGTGTTTTTGGTGTAGGTTACTAAAAATATTCTCCTTCTGTAATAGTTAATTGTTGCAGTGTTTATTTGTTTATAAGATATTTGAAATTCCCAATATTAAGTTGCTTTATTTCGTTGTCAGGATTGCATGTTTAACATTTCTAAAGTACACTGGTTTTATTAATATTTAAATATTTTTCGAATATGACCGTTGGGGCACTTCGATACACAAAGGTACGGGGCACATTGGTGCTATCAATGTTGGAGTAAGTACTTATTGACTGTGTTGTTTAAATGTCTAATAGTGTTATAGGGTTTGTTTAGCCTATTTTTAATACGTTTAAGATAATTTAAATAAATAAAAAATAAAATACAATTTAAATCGATCATAAATTATATAAGTATAATATATTGAAAAAGTCAAGTCATGTGAAATCTATATAAAATACAACAGGTTGCCTATAGCCTCCTTAAAAGAAACAAAACAACATTTTGTTGAATGTTAACATTTTTAAAACTTTTTTACACCATTAAACATGTGCATCAAGGTGCCCCATGGGTGGGGCACAATTAAACAAATTCCATATCAATCATATTTTCCATATCAAATCGATTATGTTTTTAAGAATAATTAAAATTCCATATCAATCCCAATTAGTTTTACTATGATCATATGCTAAAATGGTATAATTTTAATCATTTTTACTGCCCAAAATATAAGGTTAAATTTTTCCGTATCAATGTGCCCCACTTCCCCCTAATGTATACACTAAACTAAAGTCGCACAATTTCACTCTGAACGATTTTTACGATTTAGTAGATGTAAGTGCCCAATTATGTTTTTTCACTTCTCATGGTCTTAAAATGCTACTTAAATCTCTGCGAATCGGGACTAAACCTCCTTATTAATCTCTAGGGATTAAAGTTTTTTTTTAATTTACTTTGGAAACCTCTAAACAACCAATCACGGTTTGTGAATGGAGGATTATCGCCATTTTCAGTGATTGTGCATGGACCATATTTTTGGGTGTCGAAATAACCTCAAAATGACCATTGTGCAAATATATTTAAAAAAAAGGATTTAATTTCGTGAAAACGATTAATTATTACGAATATGAATCCATTTAATCATATTAACCCGGCGAGCATGACGTGAAAAAAAGTTACGTCAAGCATGAGGCAGGGTATGACATGCCCGTAACGTAATGTACCGTAAAATAGTTTATATTGATTTTATTTTGTATTTTGTGTTGTATATTGTTTATTAAAGGATTATTTAATAAAATTCAATCAAACACAAGTTTAAATCATGAAATTATTTTCATTTATTAGTGTTTACCTTATACTATGTAATTATAGTAACAAAAATATTAATGTTTACAAAAAAACAACAAATCAACAAATAAACAGTATTTAGAATAAAAATCAACCTTTTACTAAAAGATAATGAGATCCTCTCTTTAATAAAGCATAGATATATTTTTTTTATGTGTAAATTATGCTTAATCTCTACTGTCCACATCAGCACAATTCCCGCACATAATTTTTGCATGCTCCATACATATAGGCTTGCTGCAAGCATTACAAGAGTATTTGTTTTTTTTGTCCTTCTTGTATGGACAGTCTTGGCATCTGACATAACGTCCAGGCACATTCACCTGGCTAGGTGAAGGTTCGCCCACTTGTTATGCGAACTGGATAGATCAGAGAAATCTGATCCTACCTCCTCTAACATGACACGAATCCTTTCTTCTTGCCTTTCATAATCCATTTTGATGAAAAACTAAAAATAATAAAAGAAACAACTAAAACAAATGAAATAAACTCAAATCTATACATCGAAACGTTTAAATAACTAAAAAAAATGAAAAACAGAAATTTAAATAACTACGTAAAAAAAATACGTCTGAAATGACGCAGGGTGTGACATACCCGAAGCAGGTCCGTGCACGTATATTCCGGCGGACGGCTCACGTCGCACTGCCATCACGCCACTATCCCCTCCCGCACACCCCTCCCTCCAGCGACTGAGCGGGCTAGTGTTGTCAGGCAAAAATTTTAAAAATGCTAGCACTTTTTAGTAATTTCAGGGTATGAGATACCCTGGGTCATGCTCGCCGGGTTAAGGCCGAACTCGTTTATTATACGTGGTCCAATTACTTTTAAAATGGTTTCCAAGTTTGAATCTTTAGGCTAAATATGCAAGCATTTAAAACATCACTTTACAAAAAAACCGCGGAACTTTTTTTCCTATTTGTATTTTGAATAGATGTTCATGACTTGTATTGAGCGTACGTTGTTAAAAAATTTCACCAATAAATTGTGCAACTTTAGAAATTACGGACCAGAAATGTCATCATCATCATCCAGTGACTGCTGAGTTTCTTGCGGCGTTTCTTCTCAGCAGTGGTCTCCTCTTGGGAAGCGCTGGTAGTATCTTGACGTGTAAAAGTGCCCGAGCGGCCTACTTAGTGAATAAATTTCTTTTATCTTTTTGTCTTTTATCAGTGAAGAAGAATTAACGCCTAACTCCAGAATGGAGACGAAAAAAAGAAATGATACGAAATCTTTTGCCGCCAAAATCTAGTGTCATTTATTCAAAAACATACCAAACTTTTATTGATTGGAAATGTGGGAAACAAATAACATCATTTTCTGAATCCGTATTTCTCACTTATTTTGATGAAATATCAACAATATATAAGCCGTCATCACTTTGGAGTATTTATTCCATGCTTAAAACCACACTGCAGATAAACCATGATGTTAACTTGAAAAAGTTTACAAACTTAACGTGTTTGTTAAAGAGACTATCAAGTGGACATACTTCTAAAAAATCTAGAGTTTTTACGTCGCAGAATAAAGAAACTTTTTTAAATGACGCACCTGACGAGATATACTTGGCAACGAAGGTATGTTAATGTTAAACTTTAAAATTACCTATCTAGAATATTACTTATTTTATTATGTTATTAATTTATTAATGTCTTAACAATTGTGCTATTTCACGTTTGTGATGAATGTCGTTTTTAGGGAGTAAAAGCGGGACCATATTACTAAGACTCCACTGTCCGTCTGTCTGTCTGTCTGTCACCAGGCTGTATCGCATGAACCGTGATAGCTAGTTGAAATTTTCATAGATGATGTACATATTTCTGTTGCCGCTATAAAAATAAATATTAAAAACAGAATAAAATAAACATTTAAGTAGGGATCCCATACAACAAACGTGTCTTTTTGCGGTTTATCGCTCGATATTATATAATAACCGCAACAGGTATAGGTAGTCTAATGTTGTAGAGATAATGGTACGGAACTCTTCGTGTGCAACATGGCACTTGGCCGGTTGTTATTTTATAATAATAGCCCTAATTGTTTGCAGGTCGCACTCATATTCGGTATCAGCGGAGCGTGCAGAGGAATAGAGCTCACAAATATAACATTACAAGATGTGGAAACTGAGACGAGATTACAGGCCATAAATATACCCAATGCAAAAACTAATAAAGAGAGAAAATTCGTTATAAGTGGAGACTACTTAAATATTGTAAAAAATATCAGAGACTTCGTCCCCCGGCCGTGACAACTAATCGTTTTTTTTTAAATTACCATAATGGAAAATGCACTAAGCAAGTTATCGGAAAAAACAAATTCCGTAATATGCCGAAGATAATAGCTGTTTAGAAACACAAAACTATATTGGGTTCGGGTCTGTGGCGTTGAAAATAAATAAAAATCAGGCGTTGAGCAAAACTTGTGTGTATTTCACGTTGACACATAGAGAAGAAGAAAGGTTGCCACATAAAAATAGATAAACCAACAAATATTAATGTTGCTAGCTTAAAATAAGTTTTCAACATACTCCGCCTACAGGACACAAGATGTCTAAAACATTAGCAAACAATAATCTTAATAACTCTTAGAAATAATAATGCAGCAATACATTTGTTGTGTTACATAGCATGAGATAGCTTTAGTGGACTGTATTTTTTTTATAGGCTAGTGTTTCAAAATTAATGTTTTATAAACTTATTAAAAACTTAATAAGAGCTATGTAATACAAGTCATTAGTCTTATGATTGAATCTTTACATTAATGTGATTAAATAAGATAATGACAATGATCTGCTAAAGTTGTACTAAGACCTTATTTTAATTTCTTTATCTATGTAAAAGTGAACAACTTGTTACAAATTTAATACTGAGAACAGAGAAGTACTTGATCATTTTTTAACTTACATTTCTCGTTGTACTTCTAATAATTAATATTTTAAAACAAAACAAAATAATTTTTTCTTACAAATTCAACTTCTTACGTAATAAACGTAACCTAAATACTAATCTATAGGCAGCATACAAACTTTTGTTATGGAAGTTTTATGTATATGGCCATTAGCCTTTTTAACTCCTAAGGCTCTGACCTTACCATCCTGACCGGGAAAAGTCTTAGTTACTCGGGCCATCGGCCACGTCATTGGGGGAGTGTCTAGCTCGCGCAGGATGACAAGCGCCCCTTCCTGTAAATTAGGCTGAGCTACTTTCCATTTTGGACGATTTTGCAGATTATTCAAATATTGCTTAGACCAAAATCGCCAGAATTGTTGCTTTAAAGCAGTGCATTTGCGCCAGAACTTTAATCTATTATCAGCAAGGTGCGAGATGTCCTGTTCAGGATAGCAGGTAAGGGACGCACCAGTTAAGAAGTGACCAGGCGTCAGAAAAGAGAGATCTTCAGTATCTGAGGACATTGGGGTTATTGGCCTAGAATTTAAAATACTCTCTATTTGAACTAGCACAGTGTATAGTTCTTCATATGTTAATATATGCGAGCATAGTACTCTTTTTAAGTGATATTTTACACTCTTAACAGCTGCCTCCCACAGTCCGCCAAATACTGGGGAGTAGCTGGGTATAAAATGAAATGTAATACCTAACCTTGCGGATACATTTTGTACTTGTGCCTGATGGCACTTGGAATTGTTCAGCTTGTATAATTCAGCTAATTGGCTGCTGGCAGCCTTAAAAGTAGCTGCATTGTCGCAATAGATTTCAGTTGGAACATTACGTCTTGCAATGAATCGTTTTAAGCTTGCTAAGAATGTGTCAGTTGTCAAGTCCGATACCAATTCCAAATGTATGGCTTTTGTGACAAAGCACACATACACAGCAATACGCTTTAGTTGTTATGACATTTCTGACTCTTGATTGTTTTACCATAATTGGACCAGCGAAATCTATTCCGACCTTTTGAAAAGGACGGTCAGCATTGACTCAAACCAGCGGGTAATGAACCCATAAGCTGATTAGCTGTGCTACCTTTCAATTTAAAGCATACAAGACATTTGTTAACATAACTTTTTACTAATCTTAAACCATTAACCATCCAATAGCGCTGGTTCAGACTGCTCAATACTTCCTTTTGACTAGCGTGTAACAATTTTAAATGTTCATTTTCAATAATAAGTCGTGTTACTTTAGCTTCTTTAGGTAAAATTATTTGGTGCCTTTGACTGTAAGGTAAGGAAGAATGTTGCAATCAATCAATTAATTGAGCAGATTGGCAATTATCTACACTGGCATTCCTTTTAATTGACAAAATCTTCAAAATACTTTTCACAATATTGCTGCTCAGACGTATGCTCCGCATATATTTGTGGTACCTCTTCTGTGTGCCAAAATTCAGCTATAGTATTACTGATGTCGTTTTGACATTCTTGACAGAAAAGAGCAACGGCAGAATCTTTGAGAGATGAGCTAGGGACAGTACCCCCTACTATGTATCCAAACTGTGTGTGAACAAAGCTTGGCTGTGCAGCATCACTGGGAAGACTCCGCTCAGGCTGGGGCAGCAGCGCCTGGAAAAAGATATCAGTCGCAAGTAAAATACCTATTTCGCTTGTAGTGTCAAATGAGTCGTCGGCTAATTTAATATTCTTCGGAATATGAATCTTTGACACATCAATTTCACTTTGAGGCAGGTTTGTAGTAATACTGTCCACTACTAAGAGGTTTGCATTAACCTTATAAGGGTAAACAATGGAAAAGATGTCCTGTTGCAATGAATGCTTCACATTCTTTTCTGTATTGGCTATGCCGATGATATTTGTTGAATTGGGCAATAGCTGTTTACCAGTGGCGAAGCGTCACGTAAATAAATAGACAAGCCGGAGCAAAAAAAGGTGTATGTATGGCGTGTGTTGTGTACGTGTTTGCCCCTTCCATTAATTAAAAAAAAACATACCATAGATGTCATCTTTTAGTTCCCAAAAAGCAGTGCTGAAGTAAGTGCGGTAACTGTTTCTACGTGCGATCCTTGCAGTTAGTGTTCACCACCTTCGCCATACATGACATCACTGGTATTACATGAACAGTGTATGTCAAGTATGACAAAAGTGGCTTTGAAAAAAGCCGTTAGTTGCGTACGCACACATTAAACACACAGACAATATAGTTAATTTACGTTAGAAATCAAAACACAGTAAAAATTAGCCGGCGTCCGAGCGCGGACTAGAGCGTTCTCTCACTCTGATTTTTATTGTTTTCACATGCTGCCGTGTCTGTTGTGTGAGTTCGAAGCGCTAGAAAAATGTTTGAATGTTTGAATTCAAGTACAGCGGAGAGGGAGCGCCGGACCGGCCGGACTTGTAATAATTTTGTGGGTGTAAGTTCGCGCGCAGTGAAATGTAACTGCGCGTGTGTACGAATATATTGTTATTGTTTCTTTCTTGTAGGTAAGTGAATATGTGCGAGCGAGTACTGCGATAGATTTCGGCTTAGTAAATAAATTGCGTTTTGGTTATGCATCGTATTATGAAGATGGTAATGCAAGGTAAAGCTATAGTATACCGGGTTATTTTCGGTTTTACGTTTTGTTTGTATACCTACTCTATGCATAGGAATTTTTGGTAAAGCCGTAAATAATCGGCTTGTACGAACGCCTCGCGACTGCTGTTTACCTAGTTCTTTGGCAACCTTAGATGTAATGAAGGATGTTTGACTGCCTGTGTCTAACAAGGCTTTAACAATGATCTCCTTGCCAGATTTGGACACAAGTTTAACTTTAGCTGTTGGCAACAAAACTTGTTTTTTACCAGCAACACTATTTAATGAAACAGATGATTTTGGCTGGCATATAATTTCCTCATTTGTGCCTTGGTCATTATTTGTGTGCAAAAGGGAATTATGATTCTGTTTGCATTGCTGGCATTTAAAATGAAACCTACATTTGCCACGGTGGGGATTGAGACAAGTGTTGCAAAGTTCTTTGTCATTTACAAATGCTTTACGCTGTTTGACAGATGCTAGCATGAATTTGGGGCATGAAAATAATTTATGATTGGGCTTACTGCAGAATAGGCATTTTACTTCCTTGGCCAGAGTTGCGGTATTGACCACCTTCACAGGTGCTGCTGCTGGCCTGCTTGCTACATTACCGCAGTCCTTAGGCTCCAGTGGCGAAGCGTCACGTAAATAAATAGACAAGCCGGAGCAAAAAAAGGTGTATGTATGGCGTGTGTTGTGTACGTGTTTGCCCCTTCCATTAATTAAAAAAAAAC
Organism: Acleris sparsana; assembly: GCA_923062465.1. Classification (NCBI taxonomy): domain Eukaryota; kingdom Metazoa; phylum Arthropoda; class Insecta; order Lepidoptera; family Tortricidae; genus Acleris; species Acleris sparsana. Next base: position 42,209,530 of record OV281285.1, on the reverse strand, counting down.
ATACCATAGATGTCATCTTTTAGTTCCCAAAAAGCAGTGCTGAAGTAAGTGCGGTAACTGTTTCTACGTGCGATCCTTGCAGTTAGTGTTCACCACCTTCGCCATACATGACATCACTGGTATTACATGAACAGTGTATGTCAAGTATGACAAAAGTGGCTTTGAAAAAAGCCGTTAGTTGCGTACGCACACATTAAACACACAGACAATATAGTTAATTTACGTTAGAAATCAAAACACAGTAAAAATTAGCTTGCTAATACCTATCATGCAAAATAAAAAGTTGTCCTTTGTTAAAAACAAAACAAAAATAAACCAAATTAAATACATGCACCGCAGGTCTGCACACAAAAACCAAAAAAAAGACTTAATTAAACATATATTTACAAATTCGTGCAACAAAATCAACCGAATAAAGAAAACCCACAGCCCGCGGCATGCGCCGTCCGTACCCGCCTTCCTGTACCTATTAAGAAAACCATGACACGCATACGCATAAAGCGCTAAACAATCCAAGTAAACCTAAACTAAGTTCATGCAAATAAATATAGAAACCGATTGAAAACTCAATATAATTATATACACTTGAAATACGCTAGGTACAGTTCGATACTTATTTATATTCAAGAATAATTCTGCGGGGTTTTTTAACAAAATGAGCTAATACGTTATCATAGATTGTGGGCCTCAAAGTTATTACCAAAAAAAGTTTCTATTCTACTGTTACCGAACTCATGTAATAATATACAACTCCGTAGGTATATGTTTCTCGCTTTGAACATGTTTCTTAGCTGAATTATATATATTGTTGATATCTGCAAAACCGGTTCGATTCCAAACAGCAAACACGAATAGCAAAACAATTTGTTTAATTTGCAGCTGCCAGTCAGCCAATTGTATTTATCATATAATTCACTATGGAAGTGTTTGAAGAATCCATCTCTACGCTTATAATCAATTTTTAGGTCTGGGCGAGCGCGTCCTAACTTAATGACGTTTTTTATTTTCAAAGGATAACCTTGAAAAACATGTTAGCTCATTAAGTAGGTAATCTGTAAGACAACACTCAATTTGAACCAATGCGGCCATATTTAGTACCTACTTTGAGTACCTACAGACAGACAAAAATATTGAAAAACCACGAATATAACCTAAATTAGATTTGGGTAAAACCTATAGGTACCTAACGTATTAAAAATAGAATAGAAACACCAACCTCCGTCGTCGTGAACAAAAACAAATAATCCAAACAGTAGGTAACTACAAACAAATCATTACAGCACATGAACACACGAACGAAACAAACACTTAGCGAGCTAAATTTCACTAGTTACTTGAATCATAAAACACTAAATAAATAGGTAATTCAAAACAACTTTCACAAGAATTACCTACACTGTATCTTTGCGCGACGACGCGAACTAAAGTAATGGCGTCGCGTAATATTGCGTAATGAAAAAAGGATGCAAAATATTATTAAAGTTTGAAGGTCGTAGGTGGCGGCGACGGCGTCCTCGAGAAAAGAAAGTGACGCGTGCTATACACTTAAAGTTGAAAATGGTTTGAAATAAGCCGGCGCCCGATTGTGGACTAGAGCGGTCTCTCACTCTGATTTTTATTGTTTTCTCACGTGCGGCCGTGTCTGTGTGTGAGTTCGAAGCGCTAGAAAAATGTTTGAATGTGTTACTTCAAGTGCGGCAAAGGTCGACCGCAGGACTTGTAATAATTTTGTGGGTGTAAGTTCGCGCGCAGTGAAATGTAACTGCGCGTGTGTACGAATATATTGTTATTGTTTCTTTCTTGTAGGTAAGTGAATATGTGCGAGCGAGTATTACTGCGATAGATTTCGGCTTTGTAAATAAATTGCGTTTTGGTTATGCATCGTATTATGAAGATGGTAATGCAAGGTAAAGCTATAGTATACCGGGTTATTTTCGGTTTTACGTTTTGTTTGTATACCTACTCTATGCATAGGAATTTTTGGTAAAGCCGTAAATAATCGGCTTGTACGAACGCCTCGCGACTGTTAGGCTCGCTATTTTCAAGAGCTAGTGCTCTGTTTTCTAGAAACAGTATAAAAGTGTTAAAAGTTGCTTCAGCAGAAGTATCACGCTCTAAGTGATATGCCCTACATGTAACTGGATCTAGTTTCCTTGTAAGCAGGCATATAAGAATGCTATCCCATTTTTCTACAGACTCTCCCAAATTTTTTAATGCAGCTATATGTTGCTTGGTGATAGAAATCAAACTGCGAAATTGAGCTATATTGGATTTACTCATTGAGGGTAAATCAAACAGTCCTGCAATATGTTCGTGGACCACTTTAAACTTGTTGTCATATCGTTTGGACAGAATGTCTAAAGCCTCCGTGTAACTAGAGCCTAGCACTGGTAGATTTTTGATGAGATCAAAGGCTTCTCCCTTAAGAAAGCTTTGCAGATAAAAAAATCTTTGAATGTCATCGAGGCTCCGGTCATTGTGTACCAGCGCCTTGAACATTTCGATAAACGGTTTAAATTCCGTATATTTTCCGTCAAATGCTTGCAGACTGATATCTGGTAACTTTAATTTTGAAATCGTTTTAGATTTGGATTCACTTTGCGGTTGAATATTTGGTGATATTTCACTTAAACGCGTGCGGATCGCTGATACACACTCATAGAAGCATGTCTCAGTAGGTTCCGGATTGTCGTCGTCCTCTATTTCTAAGCAAATATCTTCGTACTCACCGAAAGTTTTGACTGCCTTTTCTTCAAGTAGTTTGAGCATCTGATAAGTGTTTTCGTTGAAATCACTGGAGTCGATTCTATTTTTTATGCGCGTGAGTGCACCTTTAAGGCCAGCTCGCCTGGATAGCAGTTTTTTCATTTCGCCCGTTTCCGCCATTGCTGAACACTTTATGCGCTATTGGATGGTTAAACAACGCAAATGGTTAACAAATATAACAACACGAAAGAACAAAAACCCTTTTAAAGCAGTATTCAGTAGTTACCTGCATTACACCTTTATAATAGCTCAATTTTGTTATTTAGGCCTTCTTATAAACAAGTTCACTCCCAAGCGGCGTGGCGTGGTTATTGAAAAGAAAGTAAAGTAGGAAAAAGCAGGAAAAGGAAGTACGCAAACCGTAAAGTCAAATAGTATTTCCGTTTTTCTTTTTTAAAGCACGTTCCGTTTCTTTAAAAATTTTTTAGGTTGGCACAACACTAAACACTTAGTAATTTGCACACGATGCATAACACAGTAGAACACAGATGCACAATAAATGAAAAGTTTAAGGCAAGCATGCACGGAATTTCATTGACAGCCGTCAATATGACATCTATGACAACTGTAAATCCCGCCAAGACGCGAAGCGTCGTTTTGTTTTTGATGTTGTCAGCTTGGATGACGCCACGCCAAAATACTGGATATCGCGACTTTTGCGCTAGGCTTTTGTCGTCCAATATTAATAAAAATAGTGGTTCGGCCTCACCAAATTTCTGCTGAACTTTCCTTGTCTTCTCCTTGTTTTGTTTGTTAGCTTGACTATAGCTGGCACCGAGTAGTATTGCAGCGCTGCGATTTTGAGTCAGCTTATCAGCTACAACTGATGCACGCACTGAATTTAATTATATTTGCACAGACGACCGCTGAAGGACCATGTTTAGAAACACAAAACTATATTGGGTTCGGGTCTGTGGCGTTGAAAATAAATAAAAATCAGGCGTTGAGCAAAACTTGTGTGTATTTCACGTTGACACATAGAGAAGAAGAAAGGTTGCCACATAAAAATAGATAAACCAACAAATATTAATGTTGCTAGCTTAAAATAACTTTTCAACAATAGCCACATACCTAAATTTGTCAAACCCAGAACTTTATACCGGACACTGCTTCCGCAGAACATCTGCTACCCTTTTGGCAGACTCATGTGCCAATATCACGACGTTAAAACGCCATGGGGGATGGAAATCCGATCATGTAGCTGAAGGCTACATAGAGGAGTCAATTTAAAACAAATACAATATCAGTAAACGTATTACTGAAGGAATTAATATATCCTCAAAGCATCCACAACCATCCACTTCACTTGCAACATTTGAGCCACGCCCATCAACATCGCGGGATGAGAATGGGCCTAATGAAATAACCATCGACAACCGTTTTGAAGATAGCTCTACGTCTCTACTATACTCTCAAACTTTTACTCCAAGTGAAGATATTGAACATATTTCTCAAATACAAACCACGGAGACCCACCTTAATTTACCGGGAAAAACTATACATTTAAATGTAAAGAATTGTACTAATTGCACTTTTAATATATCGTAGATTTGGTTAGCTACTTTTATTTTATTAATGTTAGATTAAAGATAGTAATAATAAGATACCTAATTGTTAGTTTTAATTGTTAGAAACTTTTCTATAATAAATGTTGTAATTTTGTTTACAACGTCGTTTTTTTCCTCGTATTCAAAGTGAAAAGTAGAGTGTTTAACGCGAGACTAAACAACCATAATGACACTCGAACTACAGCCACCCTCGCTCGCAAGCTCGCTCGCGTGGCTAAACATCTCTTGTCGTTATGGCTTGTTTTAGTCCCTTGTTGAACAATTTACTATTATTTCTAAAGTTGAATAGTTAATAAATAATAGTTAGTGTGTTTAACTTTTTACATGTTTAAAGTTCGCTACTAGGTGGTCAAAAAAAATCTTAACCTAACCAAGCGTATTCGGAATGCCTTGCGTCCATTCTGGATGGACGCAAGGCATGGAAAGAAATGTATACCGGTCATATTTTTTTCAAAATTGCCAAACGTATTATGTTTTTATTTATGAGGTAGTAAGTTAAATACTAATTTAAACTTTTCAAACTACAAAAATGGCGAAACTCTAATAAAAAACTCTACACCTCCCTTTTATCCCTTAGGGGTAGTTTTTCCAATATAGCTGAATTTAATTTGTAAAAAGTAGCCTATAGGTATACCATTTTTTTTACGTTTCTAACTTTAATAATGACGAAACTCTCATACATAATTCTACACCCTACCCCTTAGGGTTTATAATATTAGTAGGATTCTTAGGATCCTCGTATTAGTAGGAAGGATTATTGGATAACAGCTTCTGAACGCTACTAAGTCCGCTTAGATTTCGATTATAGTAATTTAGAAGTACAGTAGAACCCGCTTAAGACGATTCTGAGGGGACCTAGCAAAAAAAGTGTCTTAAACGGGAAATCGTATTAAACGTGAAAATTAAACTAGTATTATTTCATGTACACACATTTATATGTAATTTGTTTATTTTAAATGGATGATACAAAAAATTATATTTATGTAAAAGTACATATTATAGCCGATCGCTTAGTCGCAACACACAAACTTACCTGGAGGTGTCGCTAGAATCGCGTCCCCTTGCGTAATATTAGTACGATATGCTTAGTTGCAACTCTTTTTGACCCGCGTACATAACTTGGTTATGGTTTAGGAGACGTATTAAGCGGGGCGCGAGTCGTATTAACCGTGAAAAAATGTATGAAAACAGGCCTTAAGTTGCAGGGACCGGCAGAAAATGGTGGTATTAAGCGGGTTCTACTGTACTTACCTAACCACAGATTAAATAAGAGTTAGTATGTAACAGATATTTATCTTTGCGAGGTACGTGCAATAAATACCGCCTTACGGAACACCCATGCCGGTGCTAATGCTTGAAGGACGCCCGCGCGCGGCGATGCCGGCTCGCTCGACCGGTTTTTGAATGTCAAGACACGTCCAGCGAGATGCAAGTATACATATAGGCAAGTAGTACATTCTATTAATTACGTCAAGTTGCGTTAGATATGTCGTTGTTTTTTTTAAATGTTATTAATATATTAAAAAAATGACTCATTATTGTAGTGTAAGAGGATGTTTAACCGAGAGAACTAAACTTACAAAAAAAGAAACGTTTTTCTTTTTGCCTGTGAACGAGGAAAGATCAGAAGTAATTTATTTTTATTTATACAGGGTGGAAGAGGACCGTGGACCTTCCCGATAATGGGAGATAGTTTAGCCTTAACACTTTATTTCCCCCATACAAACTATGTGAATTTAAGCAGCCGTTTTCAAATTACAGCCGGTTAAACATTCACACAAAAAGCTACATGTTTCAAACCTAAACATATGATTGGATCAGTGAACTTAATTGTAAACAACATTTTCATACAGGATATTATTACGTTTTTTTGTCGTGGATGCATACTTAGACCTGCTTCCAATGCGGTAAGAAATATTGCAGAGTTTGTGAGTCTCTTTGTAGGTACATCTTGAACAACTCTATTTATTTTTTCCTAAAATTATGAATAAAATAACATAATAACGACCTACTAACAGCCTACTAAGCACAACTTGACACATTTCTGAAATAGCGACATTGACAGACAATGAAGTACCTACCTATACTCAATCTTCATAAACATTTAAAGATGATAATTAGAACCTTCTTTCATCGTATCTTAGTTTCCCTAAATTGATAAATAGGTTTTAGCTAGTTAATTCAAATTGAATTTGATTTAATTGAATAAATTGAAATTGTGCTGCTGAGTAGGCATATTTCATTCATTTTCATGCTTCAAAACGTGCATGTGAAACGTTTATCAAATAATAGTACATTATGATACAAGTGTGCTAAGTTGACCATTGTATACAAGATGCTATTGTGTGCGCACGAGCGAAAGCGAGTGCGCCACAAGAAAGCCGCGTATATTATGGTCACAGGCACACGTGTTACATACGACGTTTTTCAACACACTTGCGAAAAAAAAACAAGACTTCATTTAGTCAAATTTTAATTAATTATTAAAACAGTTGGTAAAATTACATTTTCGTTAATATTAAACTTCACAATAATTAATCCAAACTATCTTCGTCACAGCCGTCAATTATTTACGAAAAATGGCGGCTGGCGCGTTGTTTTTTTTTCTATTGTTTTTGTTTATATTGTGTATCTAAACAGGTAATAGTACATTTCGATGCTAGTGCGGAAAGTATGTCATTACTTGGCAAGACTCGGTACGAGTGAAGTAATGACATACCGCACGTGAATCGAACGACGTTTTTTAATACAGTTGCGAAAAAATGTGTATCTGTGTATATGTGTATGTCGGGTATCTGTGTATCTCTGCTCTTCCCCCGGACCTTTGAAGTGAGCTTAACGTGTGCACACACTCTGTCCGAAATTACCTAAAAATCAAATACTAGGAAAGCATAAACATTAGAAGTACCTACCTTACTTACAATCCGCGTTGTGTCGGGCGCGACCGCCCGGGCCGCCCGCCGCTGCGCCGCACCGCGCTACCCTCCTAATTACCTCTGCGCTCCTGGTACTTTATTTAAACATGCAAACCCTTGGTTGGATGCACGGCCTAGTTTATTTAGTATATAGCCTAGTAGTGGCCTTGTTTATTTAGTAGGAAAAGTAAAAAGCACTAGTTCGAAAAAACCCAACTTTCCGCACGATATACAGCTACGATAAGTATCACTTTTTGAGCAACTGTATTAAAAAACATATATTAACACTGGGTTTTATATGTACAGCAATAGGCTTGACCGTATCGCTGTAAGTAATGTGAAGAATGTACTTCTGTTAACTAATATAAAGTATAATAATACATTTTTAATTGATAGGTATTTGTTTTATTTGTCCCATCCAAAACATAAATGTGAAATGAAGGCCAAGTTCAATATTATGATATACTCGTATGCCTTGGTTTTTGACGTCAATGGCAAAAGAAGTGAGATCTAAATGGGTGCCAAGTTCAATGTTCAGTCCTGAAATTTGTTTATAACAACATTAAATATTTTATAACAACTTAAAATATAATTTCTTCTTATAACATAGGATAATATATTCACGCATGATTCGTGGACTCACTACTCCTTGTCCCACTGCTATTCGTCGGAGCACTGCCTCGCGGCAGGGCTCCTTGTTCTGGCCATTCTGCCCTTCGGTCATTTAAAGGTACCTAACGAACCTAACCTACCTACTTTTGCGGAATGAAAATGTTTTCTGTCAAATTTATGATGAAAGCGAATAACAGTGGGACAAAAGTAGTGGGTCCACGAGTGAGTCGCTAATATATTGAAGCCTGAGCCTTGAGGTCTGACTTGGCTAGTTATCATATACATATTGTACAGGTGAGAAGGTTGGCTTATGAGTTTGCAAAAGCAAACTAACTTATCCTCCTAGCTGGAATGACAAAAAAATGGCAGGACAAGATTGGCTGGAAAGTTATCGCAAGCGAAACATAAATTTAAGCCTAAGAAAGCCAGAAAACACAAGTGCGGCAACTTAAAATAATAACACATAGAATGATAGTTTCCTACAGCCAACCCGTCAAAAGTGTCGCACAAAATGGATTCATGTGGGCGTAATCAACGCGTACTAACACACGACAACACGCACACAAGTAAACAAATAATGTTGCTAGCGGATTACATTTCCCCCTAAACTAGGGGATTTTTTCATATAATCATTTTTGTTAAATTCGATCATTTTCTGTAGTTACTTAGTAATAATACAAACGTTTATTAACACTTATGTAATAAGAAAATGTTTTGTCTCTTTCTAATTCGCATAAAATATCATATTTTAAGTAGGTAGTTTAAATGTTCTAAGGTACTTTTTTGGCCGGTGGTTTTTTGGCGGACTAAAATCACATCCCGCCGCGATTTTTATTATGTCTGTGTCATTAAAATGTACAGAACATATTTTTGTCCTCCTAGACGGCTTCCACCAGCTTTCATTTCGAATAAGCCTAATTTTTTCAATCCAACGTGCGGCAATAATCGGATTAGAAGGAAATCTTGAACGAGAAAAACAAGTAAAGATAAAAAGAAAGATAAAAGAAATTTATTTAGTAAGTAGGCCGCTCGGGCACTTTTACACGTCAAGATACTACCAGCGCTTCCCAAGAGGAGACCACTGCTGAGAAGAAACGCCGCAAGAAACTCAGCAGTCAGTCATTTTTTAAACTTATTTCATATTGCATATTACAATGGTATGTACAACTTAATCTAGCATTATATAAAGCTACAAGTATTAAATTAAATATAATATCAAATAACAGTAGTTCAGCAGGAAAACATGCCAAAAATCTTACGGGAGAGAAAGATAGAAAAGAATAAAATAAAATAACTACAACTACCTACTTATATATGTGTATATGAGATGGTGCAAGATGACCACATAAAAGTTTCGATATGTTTTCCTGCATCAACGGTGTCCCCCAGACAAGAAAAAGCAGGATAAAGCCTTTGCATTTGAACAAATTACTATTGACTAAGTTTCGGGTGTAGGCCATGCATTTTTGTCTGTTAGATAGTCCTCGACCCTATAATACGCTTTAGTAGTAGTAGTAATTCAAATCGTATCACAGAATATCACAAAATAGAACAAGTACTTACTATAACAATTTAGGGGGAAAAATGTCGTTATAATGGCAACATTTTCATGTAATGTCGTTAGAAAATAATTTAATATTTTAGTGAATGTTTTACGTAACACAACAAGTCAAAACATATTACTTACACGTGGAATGTTATTTTATAGTGTTTATTTTCTTGGTCTGAAGTGTTGTGGCACCCATTAACAATACAAATCGTCATAATCAATAAAAATCCGGGAGCTGTTGACGCTGTGTGACGTGATTGCGACTGACAGGCGGCGATCGCCGAGTACACCAGAATGGTGTAGTTTAAGTCTGACGGTTTTGGTGCGCGGACTAGGTTTCTATGTGTTATTATTCTAAGTGCGGCAAGATCTTATAGATTTAACAAGACGGCTGTGGGTGAATTCGTCGGTAACCTAGAAGAGGTTTATAAAAAATATGACCACTTTGTGGCAGGTGCTCCAAAAGGTAGTTTAGGAGTTGCTACAAAAAGTGGTTGGATAAACTCCAGTATATTTATGGATGTACTAAAACATATACAAAAAAATAACATCATCCTCCAAAGACAATCCTATTTTGCTCCTGGTGGATAACCACGAAAGTCATGTGACTATACAGGCAGTGAACTATGCTCGTGATAATGGCATTGTTTATCTGTCATTCCCGCCACATACAACACACCGTCTCCAGCCATTGGACGTGGGAGTGTTTGGACCATTTAAAGCGAAGCTAAAGGTAGCATTCAACAACTGACATGTGAGTAACCCGGGGAAAACACTCAACATCTATAACATTCCCAAATTGGTTAAAATAGCATATTTTGAATCATTCAATTGCAGGGACATAACAGGTGCTTTTGAAAAGACTGGTATATGGCCTTTTAATAAACTGAATTTAAGTGGCGAGGATTTGCACCCGTGCAAGTTTATCAATCAAACTCCACTATGAATCCAGGTGCCAATTTGTCACAAAATATGCCCGACGAAGTTGAGTTGCCAGCCTCGTAACTATCTATATGAACTCGGCCGGCAACCACCTACTTCCCGGCCTCTGTAGTAACGTACTATAATAGGTGAGCCTCTGGTTACAGTGCCAGAAACTAATTGTGAGCGATCAAACATAGGCACCTTTATAACATGGCAGTTAACTCAGCGAATACTCCAAAACTTCTGACGAAGATGGTCCAGCGAGTATTTAAATCATTTTTTACACAGTTACAAGTGGACCAATAAGGTTCGAGAACCTGAAATTGGGAACGTTGTTTTAATTAAGGAGGATGACATGCCTCCAGCCAAGTGGCTTTGTGGCAGAATTACGCAAAAATACCCTTTTAGACTTAGACTTGTTGACAAGAGATGTAACTAAATGTGAACTCTTCATCCAAAATCCTTCCAACGCTGACAATTACATAATACAAAAATTCAACGAACTTGCCCCAAATATAAAAATAGTAGATAAAAGTACACTTTGCCTCCTGGGATCTCCTATTTTTGAAGAAAGTTTTTCATATTATATTCAAAATTCTATTTCTAAATTTCAAAATAATTTCCATCGGCTTCTTGACATTAGTCCACATTTTGCACTTTTGGTTATTAAATTCTGTCTTTTTGTCCCTAAATTTACTTATGTGCTTCGCTGCTATCCGTTCTGGAAACATCAAGATCTTTTGTCCAAAATTGATACTTTGATCAAAAGTAACCTGCAATCAATTCATAATATTCAGCTAAGCGAGCATTCCTGGACCCAAGGATCCCTCCCAATTCGGTACGGTGGTTTAGGGATCCGCAAAATTTCTAGTATTGCTTTACCAGCTTTTCTTTCGTCGATCCATTGCTCTTCTAGTCTCATAGGAAAAATCCTTAGGGAATTCCCTTTAAACTATGAGACTTCAGGCTTTTAGGACGCAAAGAATGGCTGGTTAACTGCATGCCCCGGTCAAAATTTTCCTGGTAACCCTAAATCGCAGAGGTGTTGGGATGACATAGCATGTAAATTGACTGTTGATTCCCTTCTTAGCCAGTGCTGCGCTGCGGATCGTGCTAGAATTTTAGCAGTCGGTACAAGGGAGGCTGGATACTGGCTTCAAGCTCATCCTTCGCCAAGCACTGGTACTTTCCTAGACCCTAAGACACTCTGAGTTTCAGTTTGCCTTCGCCTTGGGGTCCCGGTCTGCGCTCCACATCGGTGCCCCTGCGGAAGTGAGGTCGATCGGCTAGGACATCACGGACTTTCTTGCCAGAGAAGTGCTGGCCGCTTCTCAAGACATGCTGCACTAAACGACATCATCCGTCGGTCTCTTGCCTCTGTTAACGTGCCGGCCCTTTTAGAGCCGTCCGGTATCTCCAAAAATGATGGCAAGAGACGGAATGTCTTTGGTTCCGTGGAATATGGGGCGGGTGCTACTGTGGGATGCAACCTGTGTAGACACGCTGGCCCCGTCACATCTCCCACGAACCTCCAATAGGGCTGGCGCAGCGGCCGAAGCGGCTGTAAACATTAAGACTGGCAAATATAGTGGTCTCGGCCGAGGATATAATTTTATTCCATTCGGTGTCGAGACCCTTGGTCCGTGGGGTCCTAGTGCTATTAGCCTTTAAGGAATTGTCAAAGAGACTCATTGACGTCACTGGAGACCGAAGAGCTGGCAGTTTCCTCGCTCAACGAATAAGTTTAGCCTTTCAACCAGGAAAAGCTGCCAGCATATTTGGTACAATGCCGCAGGGGCCATTCTTAGATTTAATGTTTTAGTGTATATATAGATTTAGTCTTATTTAATATTAGTTATTTTCAGTTATTTTTACAATTTAATTAAATATAATGTAACTATTTATACTCTATTATGTGCAATAAATCGTTTACTATAAAATGTAAAAACGCTTTAATAAAGTGACCAACTTCCAAACTCTCGTGTCCTGACATTGACTGATTAATTAAGGATATTTAATTTTGAAAATGTGTATGTGGGCCTGATGCATGACAAGCCACCTAGCATTATTTATAGTTTTAGTTGAAATCTGAGCCACTACATGGTGGGCGGCTATGATGAAGGACATTTTGTACTTGGTGTGCGGCATGTTAAAGATAGTTTAAGTTGATTTTAGTTTTACTAGTAAGCGATAGATGTCGCTATTAGGTCCGGAGAATTCTCTACATCGCGCTAGCGCTTGTCTCCCCCAGAATATAGACGTCCATGCGCTAATCTTCGATGTTTTTGAAGATTTGTACGGAGTTCAGTAGCGAAAATAAAATACATTTTGAGATTATTATTAATCACTGTATTTTAATTGCTTGCTACCTCTTCCCTCGAGATCATTTTTGACAGAAGGCACAAACCGTTCCATGCGTGGCCGAAACCCTGTGCGGGACTGGAAATAGTGTACTTTCGTACGGTGCGAGAAGCGTATTTTGGCCAATTGTTTGGAGTAGGTAGGACATAGACAACTATTGTTTTCTATATAACTCTTAAATTTTGAAAATATGGCATACTTATTTTACGTGAGGGGCATATAGAACCTCTCCCGCACTGAACGACTTTTTTTTCATTTCAGTGCGGGAACGGGTCCAATAGACCTTCGACCCATCACACACCCCATCCGCACTGAATGTATATCAATGTCAACGGGTAGCGATGTGCTGTACACGAACAGCGATAGACGATTTTTATAATTAAACAAACATATTTATTGCATACTTATACGTGTTGTTTTTTTTTTAGAAAAAATAAGGAAGTAGGGTTTTTTAATCGACTCGGATGAAAACAATGATACGATGCTGAAGGATTTATGTATCTACCAAAATGTGCACCACCAATAAGTATTATAAATAATGAGAACGTGACCGATGTGAAAAAACGAATACGGCTTATGATTCAGATAGTGTTGCAGTCATGAATTAAGTACATTTTCATTTTTGTGACTTCATCGGGTGAGATCACATATTTGTGCGATGTGTGCGAACCTTCTTTACGCAAACGTATTCTCACCCGACAATTATAGTAATCGTTTCCCATCCCTAATACGGCTTAAGTCGGTAAATTCAGTGCGGCAAAAAGTTAAAAAAGCCCAGTTTTTTTTTAAATACGAGTATTTCTAAATGTCTGAGACCGGGGTGAGGCCAGATCCATATTGCTTAACAGATGTAGATTGCTTAGGTATAAATCTCTATGCATTAGGTACGGTAAGCATCCATGGAAAAAAATATAGTTTTTTTTTGCGTGGTGGGCACAATGAAGCTAGTGCCGCACTGAAGTTTGAGTAGGGTAGAGGCTCTTTGAACCTATTAACGCACCAGAATAACAAACCTATAAACCAGTCCCGCAGCCAACGTGTTATTTTTTTTCGGTTTAGCTTCTTTCTTTCTAAATTGTAACTCTGTTCCGATAGTTCTTGCCATCGCCAATAATTAAACTAAGAGCTATTTATTCCCTCGGGACTTAACCTCTCAACGGCGGGCGGACTATCCCAATGATAAACACCAGACTCATACAGCCAATACTTGGGTTTTCCAGACTGTACCGCTAGGGGCACAGCACGGCTGGGGAATACACCTTACTGCACCGGTAGGGGCACAGCACTGCTTGGAGCACCGCTTGAGCACCGTGTCGGGTTCTTCACGCTACTACTCCTCTACTTGGCCGGTACAGCCTCTACCATCTATGACCAGGATCGTCGAGTGGGGAAACGGTGCTACACACCGAGAGCTAAGCCCCCGCTTCTTTAAACTTCTGTTGAGTTTTTACTTGCCGGCAGGACGTAGCAATAGTCTAAAATTTTAATTACTATAATGCTAAATCACTAATATTGTTAGGTCGAATTGTTTTTTAGCATAACATACAATGTCCTAAAATTTAAAGCATATGATTGCTCAACTAATGTCTTATACATTAGTTGAGCAATCATATCCTTAAAATTTAGGTTAGGTGAGAAATGTGTCAAAGCGCGATACGCCAGAACTAGGCGCTAAAGGAGCTCCAACGGCTTCTGCGGTTAGGGGACCGCTCGTCACGCGAAATAAGTTCTGTTTGGTCATAATCATAACTTAGAAATAAATAAAAAGTTTATAAATTTTGTTTATATTCGTCACGCTAATGTAGGTAAGTTTAGGTTATGTTTGTGTTGCAGCAGGCCCGGAAGGCCAAACCACCCAGAAATAGAGCTCCGTCGACACTGTCTTATTGATTTGAAATTAAGGGTAAAGACTGAAGTAGGACAATAAGTAGTTACCCTAACTAACACCATGTAGGAGTCGTGACGAAATGAAACTAATTATGTCTACAAATGAAGTGTGACCAAATAGACCTTCGGTCCCCTAATCACACTTCCCCTCAGGGTCAGGGTTCATTTCAAATTAGTGATAACAATATTACAACCTTAAACGAATAAGATATTCGACAAAATAACGTTATGCCATACAAATGTACACAATTTTTTGACTAAACGATATTGCGCTAAACAATTCCGATCAAACAATTTTCGACAATTTAATCGTTCGACGAAACGTTACCATGAATAATAAATGGTGCGAAAAAAATTAGACCAAAAGCAAATTCGACCAACCGATATACAACCCACCGTTCTGCGTGGAATAACGGAGTTAAGGTACGCCCACACCAATGCCTGAAAAACGGTGACGGTACGGAATCGCAGTGACGCATCGTATCCGTACCGTTTTTATCGCATTCCCTCCATACCGCTGCTTAACGGTGCGTATATTACGGTGCGTCATTAACGGCGCCATGTTGTTACTATGACCCCGAATTTTGCGGTGTGGAGGGCATGCGAAAAAAACGGTAAGTACGGATACGATGCATTACTACGATTCCGTAGCGTCCCCGTATTTTAGGCAGCGGGGTCGCACCTTTATACCACAATCATAAATAATAACTACACGTAGAAGCGTAACTCCCGGCTGCCGACGCGCGAACAGAGCGAACACTCCCCAGACGTATCGACGCCAAATCGGCTTAAGCCGGTAAGAAAAAGTTTTATGTCCATGCAATAAGAGCGAAAACGATGTCGTTCTGTTTGCAACGCCGAATAGAGCCGAGCCGAGCCGAGCGTCGCCTTTTTCACTCTTACTGCTCGGACATAAAACTTTTTCTTACCGGCTCACGCCGATTTCGCGTCGATAGGTCTGTGGAGACACTTATGTACATACTACCGCCTGGCGAAACCTCAGGCGTCTAGTCAGTCAGGGGCGCCACACACGGAATATTTTATATTAATATGCCACAATATTATAGCAATCTTATAGCAATGCATCTTACGATATATTTTCCGTACTACTTAGTTGACAGAGTCGACACAAGCAGCTATAATATATATTAATATTTATTTAGACCTTGCTTGCCTTGACAGTTCGCTTTCCAATATCCAATGCATCAGCTACACGATCAAGCACTTGTGTCAATGGTAACAACGGCCCGCTATTTTGAGCCTCACGTTCATAATAACTACGTAGCCGAAGAACGAACTCACGTGTTTGACTGTTTAAACAATATTTTTATGTTTGGGCATAGTGAGCGTAAACGGAGTCCAAATAAGGAGGTGAGACGAGGGCGTGGGTTGAAATGAAGAAAAAAGGAAGCGGAGCACGAAGTGGAGACAGGGCACGAAGAGGATCTGAAGAGCTGCAGCGAAGAGAAGAGAATGAGATCTGGTTACTGTGTAACAGTCGCGAGGCGTTCGTACAAGCCGATTATTTACGGCTTTACCAAAAATTCCTATGCATAGAGTAGGTATACAAACAAAACGTAAAACCGAAAATAACCCGGTATACTATAGCTTTACCTTGCATTACCATCTTCATAATACGATGCATAACCAAAACGCAATTTATTTACAAAGCCGAAATCTATCGCAGTAATACTCGCTCGCACATATTCACTTACCTACAAGAAAGAAACAATAACAATATATTCGTACACACGCGCAGTTACATTTCACTGCGCGCGAACTTACACCCACAAAATTATTACAAGTCCTGCGGTCGACCTTTGCCGCACTTGAAGTAACACATTCAAACATTTTTCTAGCGCTTCGAACTCACACACAGACACGGCCGCACGTGAGAAAACAATAAAAATCAGAGTGAGAGACCGCTCTAGTCCACAATCGGGCGCCGGCTTATTTCAAACCATTTTCAACTTTAAGTGTATAGCACGCGTCACTTTCTTTTCTCGAGGACGCCGTCGCCGCCACCTACGACCTTCAAACTTTAATAATATTTTGCATCCTTTTTTCATTACGCAATATTACGCGACGCCATTACTTTAGTTCGCGTCGTCGCGCAAAGATACAGTGTAGGTAATTCTTGTGAAAGTTGTTTTGAATTACCTATTTATTTAGTGTTTTATGATTCAAGTAACTAGTGAAATTTAGCTCGCTAAGTGTTCGTTTCGTTCGTGTGTTCATGTGCTGTAATGATTTGTTTGTAGTTACCTACTGTTTGGATTATTTGTTTTTGTTCACGACGACGGAGGTTGGTGTTTCTATTCTATTTTTAATACGTTAGGTACCTATAGGTTTTACCCAAATCTAATTTAGGTTATATTCGTGGTTTTTCAATATTTTTGTCTGTCTGTAGGTACTCAAAGTAGGTACTAAATATGGCCGCATTGGTTCAAATTGAGTGTTGTCTTACAGATTACCTACTTAATGAGCTAACATGTTTTTCAAGGTTATCCTTTGAAAATAAAAAACATGTCATTAAGTTAGGACGCGCTCGCCCAGACCTAAAAATTGATTATAAGCGTAGAGATGGATTCTTCAAACACTTCCATAGTGAATTATATGATAAATACAATTGGCTGACTGGCAGCTGCAAATTAAACAAATTGTTTTGCTATTCGTGTTTGCTGTTTGGAATCGAACCGGTTTTGCAGATATCAACAATATATATAATTCAGCTAAGAAACATGTTCAAAGCGAGAAACATATACGGAGTTGTATATTATTACATGAGTTCGGTAACAGTAGAATAGAAACTTTTTTTGGTAATAACTTTGAGGCCCACAATCTATGATAACGTATTAACTCATTTTGTTAAAAAACCCCGCAGAATTATTCTTGAATATAAATAAGTATCGAACTGTACCTAGCGTATTTCAAGTGTATATAATTATATTGAGTTTTCAATCGGTTTCTATATTTATTTGCATGAACTTAGTTTAGGTTTACTTGGATTGTTTAGCGCTTTATGCGTATGCGTGTCATGGTTTTCTTAATAGGTACAGGAAGGCGGGTACGGACGGCGCATGCCGCGGGCTGTGGGTTTTCTTTAAGGCTTGGTCAAACACACGGCGCGACGCAGCGCCGCGTCCGCGCCGCGCGACCGCGGCGGCTTTAAATACATGCTAACAGGTTAGCGACGTCAAACATGGGCGCGATGCCGGCGGGACGCAGTCTGTTTGACGTCGCTAACCTGTTAGCATGTATTTAAAGCCGCCGCGGTCGCGCGGCGCGGACGCGGCGCTGCGTCGCGCCGTGTGTTTGACCAAGCCTTTATTCGGTTGATTTTGGTGCACGAATTTGTAAATATATGTTTAATTAAGTCTTTTTTTTGGTTTCTGTGTGCAGACCTGCGGTGCATGTATTTAATTTGGTTTATTTTTGTTTTGTTTTTAACAAAGGACAACTTTTTATTTTGCATGATAGGTATTAGCAAGCTAATTTTTACTGTGTTTTGATTTCTAACGTAAATTAACTATATTGTCTGTGTGTTTAATGTGTGCGTACGCAACTAACGGCTTTTTTCAAAGCCACTTTTGTCATACTTGACATACACTGTTCATGTAATACCAGTGATGTCATGTATGGCGAAGGTGGTGAACACTAACTGCAAGGATCGCACGTAGAAACAGTTACCGCACTTACTTCAGCACTGCTTTTTGGGAACTAAAAGATGACATCTATGGTATGTTTTTTTTTAATTAATGGAAGGGGCAAACACGTACACAACACACGCCATACATACACCTTTTTTTGCTCCGGCTTGTCTATTTATTTACGTGACGCTTCGCCACTGCTGTGTAAGTGGAGGGGGACGACGACAGGTAAGTGGAAACGGAGATAGCAGGATAACTGTTAGTTTGTGAGTAAGACGCAGACAGGCCAACTCGCTTTAACAATTAAAGGGTTAGGCTAACTCGTAGTAATAGCAGTTAGTTTACTTTCAATGTTTACTTCTTAAAGCTGTAGTAGGAATAACCGTGTATTTTCGATATATAGGCTTTTATAGTCTCCAGGGCGACGATGGGAAATTTTCATAATAATTGGTATATGGAAACGTTTTATTGTATGCCAATAGAGTTTGTAGATCAAACTCTCGGAATAAACTTTATGGCTAAAATAAGACGACAATGTCAGAAATTTGAAATATTGAGTCAAAATATGAAATTATTGATAAATGAGTGAATAAATAATCATAAAACCACGTTAACTCAGAGCTAGAACGCGAGTTTTCCAGCGGCGGTGACGTGATAGTGTAGTTACTTGATTGTCATACGTTGTTGTACCAGTCAGCGGTCCTTTTTTATCAATGTTATCATCCCGCGAATTGTTTTATTGAGATCTTTTTTGTTAGTTATGATTAAAACGATGAACGCAGTGCGAGCAAATAAAAACAAACTCAAGATGAAGCTGGTTACAAAATGCGTTCGGTAAATTACAGCCCCAGCAGTACATCACTATTCCGGTACCTACAGCCATGAAGTTTGACATCTGTTCCTTTGTACTTGCTGTAAATATTTAGGGAACTTCATGAGCGTGCAAACGTCAAAAGAGCCATCACTCGATGTCCCTACTTTAGGAAATGTTTAAACCCAAAGCTGGTGGGTGGACGGCTGAAAATGACCACTACTGGTTTACTCGACGGTAAAATTGTGGAATAGACATATGCCTAGTATAGTTATTCGCGTATTAATTCAAGTTTAGTCGAATCTACCCTAAGACCGCATTTCACCAAACTTGGAATAAGAATTACTCTGAGATTAGTCTATATACAAATTCGTCGTTTAGTCTGGGTATAATACCTTATTCCAGTTGGGTCAAATAACCACCATTTAACCTTTATATACTAAATAAACGTTATTTTATTTAAAAAGGCAAACTGGGAAGTATATTGTCAGCGAAGGGTTTTGATACTTACTTTGCTGGCCTAGAGCAGCTGAGACGTGGTGGAGGCAGTGGAAGAGAGGGGTGGAGTTGTGCGAACCATGAGTTTTTATCTTCTTTATTTTTACATAGTATAAAATGAAGTCGCTTCCGCTGTCTGTTCCCTTAGATCTTTTAAACTACTCTACGGATTTTAATGCAGTTTTCAGTAATAGATAAGAGTCATTGTAGAGGAAGGATGTATAATATTCTGCTTTATGTACGAGTGTTACAGAAAGCTTACATAAACCTAAGCGAAGCCAGGACGGGTCGCTAGTTGAAAATAATACAAATGTTTTGACCATGTAGAAGAAAATTTATTTATTCTCACGTAATACGCCGTAATAGTTGTTTGTACAATGCACAAGTTATTGTAACTCCCCGCAATTTTTTATAGTAACTTTAGCTGATACTGTCCCACTTTTACTGCCGTATTTTTCAACTTTCTTCAGCACATCTAAGCCTGATATTACGTGTCCAAATACTACATGTTTTCCATCCAACCAATCGGTCCTGTTAAAAATAAAAGGAAACACTTAAAAAAAAAACAGCATTAGTTCCTTTAAGTTTTTTTTTGCCTTTAAATAATTAGGCCGGTTAAGTACCTGAATATCAAAAACTAATAGATCTAAAGTTAGAATATCAATGTCCAAAACATCGAAAGTTAAAACACAGAAGATTAATACGTGATTATTCATTGATTCCAAATAATCTTATTAGATACTGACAAAATATTATCGTAATCCGCCACATACTTCGTCAAAACATCAAATTAAGTGGACATTAACGAGTATTATGTCGATGTCTAAAATTTCGTTCATACTTGATGCATATGTATTCAAATAACTCTAATCTTTAAATAGTATAAAAGCAGTCTGTTTTATTCCCATACATAATGGAGTGATTGTTGAATTCTAAAAATTAGGTACGACGACGAGCGTAGCGGGAGGAATGTTATGCTAACGTTAATAAAGAGTTGACCGGCTTATATTACTCAAACCCTTTATTCAGTGTGCATAATTGCTCATTATTTTATGGGCAGTAATAAACCTAACATGTCTTCAGTGCCTAAATTTACCGACACCTTTTCGTATTAAACAGACTGTTTCGCGTCCTACGCTCGGTCTCTTCACATACCATTTGCTTAGATGCAGAAGCGACACAGATGAAAAAGTTTTACACTTTACGTTTTAAATCACAATCGTTTTAGATTTGAATTGCTTTTGTATTTAAACAGTGATGCATAAGTAATGTACTGACCCAACCCTAAGTCGACCGGAAAATAGGCTGAGAACCTCATTGTTGACATACCGCTTAGAATTTTTGAATTGGGAAAAAGATGACGGGATTTGTCAGTCGGGGACGTAAGACGAAAAGGGAAAATAGTTTGGGGGAAAAATAAATATTGTTTTGATATATTTAATTATTATTGAAATAAAAAACGACTTACAGTTAGTAGGCGCATTGAAAAAAGGGTGATAGTACGAGGGCTGTTTGATAAGTCCTTTTAAAAACTATTAATGAAACCTTTTTTCTGGTAAATGGCATTACCAATGGCAGGCACAATCTTTCAAATGACGACTGTCAAAAATTCAGGAAAAATAACAAGATTTTGTCAGTATAACCATTGTTTAACTACGATCACTCGTAAATTTTCAACAACTATGGAAAAATCTGAATTTCGTGCCGTTATAAAACATTTTGTTTTGAAGGGTTGCAGTGCTGCCGCAATAAAAACTGAACTTGATTCTGTTCATGGCACTAACGCACCAACGTTGCAGACTGTTTATAACCGGATAAATGATTTTAAACGTGGTCGGTCAAGGACATCTGATGCTCCAAGCTCTGGTCGCCCAATCGAAGTCACTACTGAGGATGTTGTTAAAGAAGTCCATAATATTGTACTCGACGACCGCCGAGTGAAGGTGCGTGAAATAGCTGAGAACACAGGCATCTCCACTGAGCGAGTACATAAAATCCTGCATGAAGATTTGGGTATGACAAAGTTGTCTGCACGATGGGTGCCACGATTGTTGAGAATCGAACAAAAACGCGAAACAAAGCGAATTTCAAAACTGTATTTGGATATGATGAAGCGTAATCCTCGGAATTTATTGAGTCGATTTGTCGCTGTGGATGAAACTTGGGTCCATCATTATACACCTGAATCAAAACAGCAATCAGAACAATGGATGGCGACTGGTGAACGTGCCCCAAAGAAGGCCAAGACGGTTTTGTCGGCTGGGAAGGTGATGGCGACATTCTTCTGGGATGGCGAAGGAATCATTATGATTGAGTACTTGGAAAAGGGAGAGACTATCACTAGCCGTTATTAATTACGCAGAATTATTGGACCGTTTTAATGCCGAATTGTTGGAAAAACGACCAAAATTGTCCCCCAAGAAAGTCCTCTTTCATCAAGACAATGCCCCAGTGCACAAGTCAACTATTGCAATGGCCAAAATCCACGAGTTGGGCTTCGAGCTGGTTCCGCATGCTCCATATTCGCCGGTTCTAGCTCCGTGCGATTATTACCAAAATAAGGGCAAAATTGTTTGTCAAATGAGGACTGCATCGCAGGTGTAAACGCCTATTTTGAAGACCTTGACAAAACGTATTTTTTGCTGTGCTAGGGGTCAACCTTAATAACGTCGAAGCCTAGATAAGCCGGAAAGTAGTACGGACCATATCGGAAAGAAAGTAGACAACCTTAGGTATCTCTAAAAACTGGCAAGTACATAAAATAGGCATACATTGCAACCAACAATAATTGCTATTTTTGTCAAGCTGTCAAATGGGGTGAATTAACTAACAGATTCGTAAAAAATATTTACGCTACGCGATTCCGACTCGCAATTTACCGGTTTTATTAATTATAATAAAACCCGGATAAAACAGTTACGATGTTAAATATTTTATAATTCATAAACTAGTAACATTTGGCGGTATTGGTCAAGATCTCAAGAGATCTTGACTAACGGTTTTCGGGATCATGATCTCAAAAATTGACAAAATATGAGGTTTCTTGTCACACTGTCAAATGCAGTAAATGATGATGACTATACTTTTACGATCTGGTAAGCTGCGAGTGTAGTGAGATAATTATATGGTGAGCTGAGAACATGGTGAAATGAGAATTAAGTAAGTGAACTGAGTACGTCAAGAGATGGTAATGTGGCTAGCTGAGAGCGTGGTGAGATGAGAATTAGGTGAGCTGAGCACGTGACGAGTGTTTAGCTCTGAGAGCACGGGGAGCTGAGAATTAGGTGAATTGAGAATGTGGTGAATTGAGAATTTGGTGGGCTGCTCATAAGGGCTTCAAACTATGGGCATAGATTATTAGTTGGATTAGCGAACACCATACAAAAACTTAACGAGTTGCAAATCATTTGTAAAGACTAATTCAGAAAACTTCAATAAGTTCAAAAAACGTCTAACTTGCCAGGTTGCCACTAACGCAAAATCCTGCACACTTTCATTAAAGATCTTATCGCTAAGTTCTAAAACTGCTGGGAAATGATAAAGATCCCGCTGAATCGGGTTGGTTAGGTTAGGTTAGGTTAGGTTAGGTTACCAAACTTGGCACAAAACTAGGAAACAAAATCAAGTAATAATATCAAAGGGCATTTTTTCTTCCCCTGGTCGGCCTTTTATTCCGCATTCGTTAATAATATATAGTTCAAAATGCAATAATGCAATACTAAATAACTGGCCATCCATAGTTTGAAGTGTCATATCTCCGTAACTACTAAATATGAAGAAATAATTAAAAAACTTTCTTGTGTGTCTACATTTTACCTTGTTTAGTTACTTTAGAATAAAAAGTATGTAATATATTTAATAAAAACTAAAAAAAAGGGCAACATTTTGGTTTTTTTATATAATATAGCAGAGCCCGCGGCAGCATTTCAAGGTACTCGATGCTCCTATCACATAAGTTCTTCTTACTGTCAGATGGACGCTTACAATGTAAAATAAAGGCCGTGACTTCCAAATCCTAATTAGGTGGTGGAGCGCTTTCCTAATTTAGAGTAAATAAGCCTTAAACAGTAATATGCTAAACAATAATCACTTACTTGGCAGTGCAAAGAAAGAACTGGGATCCATTTGAATTGGGCCCCGAGTTGGCCATACTTATTACTCCGGGTCCAGTGTGACGGAGTGTAAAGTTCTCGTCGTCAAATTTTCGTCCATATATAGATTTTCCACCAGTTCCATTGTGATTGGTAAAATCTCCACCTTGACACATCTGACATTATTCGGTTATGAAAATCACTATTTCACCAATTCTATATTAACTTATAAAAACCCAAATAACATTACCCTAACGGAGAGATAAATCGAATTGACCGACAAACTCGATAAAGGTGACAGTCAATTCTCAAACTGCAAATGTAAGTTAGACATCGCACAAAAGAACTCCATCTAGAAAATTAAGGTCCAATATTTTAATATATCCTATATTCCTGTTGTATTGTGACCTTACTATTATCCTAGGTCAACTGAATTGAAATTGGATAGGAACACAGAAGCCACGGGCCCTAAAATGGCTGAGTACATCGCGTGACAAAGTTTGGATAAGGTTCCCATCACCTTTTGACACGTATATAAGTGACTACAACAGTGACTGATGCTTTATCCACATTTGACACGCGATTTAGACGCAGCCATACTACGCCCACAGGGCGTGTTGATTACTCGTATACAGGGTATTTTTATAATAGGTGCACAAATTTTAATATTTGCTTCGCTATTGTTACTCAATAACACATGTTGTATTATTTTTACTCTAGCTTAGTAAATATTAGAGATATTGCCGATTCAATGATTCCACTAACTTGACGATATTCATGGACCCTCTAATGCAGGGGTGCGAGGAGAGGGGAGTGTTGTCAGGTAAGTTAATAAATGCCATTTGGAATCTAGAATATCAGTAGGAGAGGAGCTTGTTGTCTGATAAGCTGGACATTAATTTCAAATTTCGAATAGCAATACAGTGTATCATATACCTAAAGCTTGACAACCCATGTCATCATTAAGTAATTTATCACTTAAGACTTCGTATACACGTGTTCAACTGAATATTCAGTTTTTCACTACAAGGAAATGCAAACACAGTTAATTGTACACTTGTAACCTTATCTCCTGACAATAAGGTTCACTAGTAGTCAGTTAACAGTGAGGGCGATATGTATATAATTTATATTGTGTTTATAATTAGTTTAAATAAAAATCACACTCAGCAGCGAAGTTATTTAAATATATTTAAAAAATACAAATACAAAACTAAACGTACTTTAGCAAATGCTCAAAATAACCTGCGTTATTTTCTATACAAAGCCATGCACGTTTTAGCAAGTTGCTTTAGTCTGTCTAAAACACGAATTTCGTTTTTAATACTATCGAATGCTGATATTATTTTCGTTATAACATCGTCGAGATTCTGGGTTTCTTCGACGTACACCGCGTACACGCGACATTTGACTTCACCTCACGAGAAAAATTCACACATCGTGAGGTCCGGGCTTCAGGCTGGCCATGGCACCTGATGTGCTCCACGCCCTATCCAGTTTTCTCCGTATTCGTTATTTAGGTAGTGTAGCACCGTTGTTGCGTAGTGGGGTGGAGCACCGTCATGCTGGTAGTAAAAATCTCGTAGACGCGCTATCGGAACATCTTCCATTAACTCGCTCACTACACCTTGTAACATTCTTCCGGTCAAACGGCCTTCGATAAAATAGGGTCTTAATATTTTATTCACAATTCGACCACACGTTGGCACTAAAGCTTACTTAGTGGTGATTTTCTTTAACTTTATGGGGATTACTGTATGACCACCAGTGTTCGTTATGTACATTGTAAATACCAACACGGGTGTACGTACAGTGCTTCATCAGTCCATAAAATATTGGCATCGGGTTGACTAAGAAGCCACTCACAAACCCTCGACGAGCGTATTTTATCCCAGTTGAAAATGGTCTTTATTGCAAAAATTGTAGTGACATGACACTGTCAGCTGAAGTTTCGCTATTCGAAAAAAATAGTTTAATTGTAAAAAGATTTTTATAGTTGGGGTTTGTAAAAAGTGTTTTTCTAGTGTGACTTTGTGTCCACACGAGAAGGTAAAAGAGAGATAATTTGCAACAAAAAAAAAACTTCTTTTATTGTCGTAATATATTACACAAAATCATAATTATGTTAAAATTTGTGCACTGTTGAAAAAATTACCCTGTACAGTGGCATCTCACGTATCAAGCAACTTTTGTGTATTAAAATGCATGTGGTGAAGTAGGACTGATGATCTAGTACTACCAACCAGTAGAACTCTTCGATTAACATTATTTTATCATGGATTGTGTAGGTTGGTGAATTTTATTTACTAGCCTGGCATCACGCAAACAAAAACCTTATTTTTTCTGCACGGAGTTGGGCATTATTACAATATATTTTATATCTAAATAATCAATCGAATAAATTATTCGGCCACTTCTTCGATTAATAAATGAATTATTGTTTATTTTATTCGAATAAATACAACGAATAATATTTTAGTATAGGTACTTTCAAATTAACCATTCAAAAGCAAATGGAGCATATTTTATAAAAAGAAATTTGTGGGTCTAGGGATTCTATTACAGGTAGCCAACCAGAAAGAGATGGATGGATGGAATGAACGAGATAACTCAACTTTGTTATCGGTTGTTTACCCGTGTTTTTTTAATTATTTCACAGTAATTAAAGCCATTACTTTTTAAACTAGGATAATTCATTCGTAGTATTTTATCACGAATTATTATTTCGCGGTATAATTCATTCGCGAATAATTTATTCGCCATATGTACGAATAAGAATTGTCATTCAGAAAAAACATACACAATGTTTTTATATTTCTCAATCGTAATTCCGTTATTAGAATAAATTTTGCCCATCTCTGTTTCTACTATGCAATTCAACTCAATCCAATCCAATCCCCTCCTCGCGTCTCAGGAACAAAGCATCTTCAAAATCACCATTCGGACACTTGGTGATTGATGATGATTATTATCATAATGTTATGGACTAATTAATTACAATGAGCATTACAGTCCTGTAGCCCATGGACATCCATATTACGAAAAAGGTTACCGTTCGGCTTGGTGAAATTGTTATAGATTTCGCCATTTTATATATTTAAAGCGAAATCTGAAAGATCTTAACCCGCCGTAACCAAATTAGTTATTTGCATTTCTAGGTTACCGCATTGTTTCGCTACTGTCATGTCGTACAACTTTGGTCAATTACCATACGTAAGAGTAATACTAGAAAGTTGCCAAACACAAATGTAAGACCAGATGTAGTCCGGCCATTTTGATAATTATTTACATTTTTGAGTTACCGTTTCAAATTTAATTTCAAACCTATTTTAAGACGGTTTATTTGGCCGGTTTAGATTTTGCCTCAAAATCTAAACCGGCCAAATAAACCGTCTTAAAATAGGCAAAAATTTTGACTCATTTGGTCCATGAAGAAGAAATGCAAATGTGGTATAAGTTAAGTTAGTTCTGCTGGAAGACAAGATAACAGAGAAGTCTCTCTCCAGGCGGGTCTTTTGCCTGGGGACCGAAGTCCTTAGGGATGAAGTTGAAAGTGGAATAAATATGTCAACCGACGTAGAAACTTCGCTAGCGCGATGTAGAACACTTTAGTTCTGCTGTCTGACGCTGGTGGCGCTGGCGAGATGGCTGATACAAGACGTTAGATATCGCTAGGTCGCCGCACAGGAGGGCTCTTTGAAACCGGAGGTTGATGGTGATGAAGTGGAGTCTGTGCGTTGAACCATGATGGCCCATGCTGGGCCATCGTCTAGAAGGGGTATTATACCAATTACCTATCATATCCTTGAATGAAACACTGGTAATTAATTAAATAAAAATAATTTTACAGACCGGAGTCAAGGAGAGGGATAAATGGTGTTGGAGCGACCCGCAGCAATACAGCTGTGTTCAGAGATAAGTTTAAGGACGCGATCTCACACTCTCCACCACCATAGTATTACGTCATAGAGTTTGGCTAACGAAAGCTGAGACTGAAAAAACGGGTAAATTTAAAAAATCGGCGTGTTGCAACACCGCGTATATTGCGAAAAAACAATAATAATAAGTACTTGAACAATAAACTTAATTTGTAGAATATTACTTGTTAGAAAGGGATGCTTTATGGATGATGGATCTGAAGCATAATCTAGTTACAAGTTATTAGGGGTGCGAACGGAACGACGTCGTTTTCGCTCTTATTGCATGGATATAAAACTTTTTCTTACCGGCTCAAGCCGAATCCGCGTCGATAGGTCTGGGGAGACTCTTAGGCTACAATGTGTATAATTATTGTCAATACTTTGATACAAGCATAGTTAGTGGCAAGCTGGGTTAAGGTTATTTGTAAGTGATTTATAAGTAATGTATGAATTCCTATTAACTACTTACAATGTACTTTAAAATGACTTGTAATTTTTTATTTATCAATCGATCTACGCACCAGCTACTAGATTCTGATGCCATTGAGTACCTTACATAAATAAATAAAAATGAGTATCAACATTACTACAAACAAGATTAATTAAATGTAAATGTTCTGTAACTGAATAAATAAATAACAAATTAAGTGTGATAATATACTATAATGCGACTTACTACTATATGATCCGTAAAGGATCAAGCGTAAGTAGGTATATTTAATGAGACATAAATGCTCTTTAACTTCATTTTATAACTTAATATTAAAGGAAGGTACAAAATCACTGCCTGTCATCTGAATCACTCGTGCTGCTATTTCCCAGCACGGGTTGTAATTTTTCGCTTGTCGCTCAGTGCGTCTCTATCGTTACAGACTATATAGAAAGGGAGATCCGAGCGACAACCAAGTCGCGAACTACATGCGCTAGCTGTGATGAGTACTTAATAATAAATTTATCTAACATGTCGTTATATTGACCCTATCTTTTAAGAGTAATGACGCTAGGTTTATGTAAATTCAGTATACGTTTTTTGATACTATTTAATAAAGTATTCATGTCATGATGGTGGTAGTAGTTAAAATAATGAAATATATTATATTACTGCTACTTACAGGAATTTACAGTATCAAAACAAGGTGAATAAAAAAAAACATTATATGACAGACCAATTTTTTTATTTTATTAAATACATTTTGGCACTGTTGTTAAAACAAAAAACTTTTTGTGATCATGAATCATAATCAAAATCAGATTCCTAAAAATCATATAGTGACTCTTCCGAACTACTTGATTCAAGTCGCACATCACTACATAGTATAAAACATAGTCGTCAAACAAATCTTTAAATCTACACATCGGATTTTGATGCGGTTTTTTTTAATAGATAGAGTGGTTCAAGAGGACGTTTTTATGTATAAGTTCTGGATTCTGTACGGGTGTTACAGAAAACACTAACTAACACTAACACACTAACCGAAGCGAAGCGAGGGCGGGCCGCTAGTTTATTATAAAACGTTCCAACTCGACAACTTCTGTTATATGGTCTCTTTACATGTACTTATTTTCAACACGAATGACATGGTCAGTCATGGTTTTCCAGTCCTTGGCAGTAATGCTTGCGAATGACTCATGTATTAGCTTTTCTGTATCTGCTGCCGACAATACAATATTTTAATATGAGTTTCGGGTTTAGGCCATCCATTTTTGTCTATTAGATAGCCCTCGACCCTATAATACACTTAAGACATTATCGACCTTTTCAAATATTTTTTAAGTACTGGAAAGGGTAACTATAAAACGAAGTCAGGTAATAATTATAGAAATGAAAGCATTGACCAACAAATGATTTATATACTTTACGGACACGGAATTTTCAAATAGCGATTTAGTTTTTATTTCTGGTTTTTAAATTACGTATATAAGAGTTTTTGGTGTAAGATCTAAATTCTTAATAACATGTATAATACTCTCGTAAATAAATTGAGACGCTACAGTTACAATATAAATTTCTTTAAAAAGTTCTCTTAAGGAGTCACGGGAATTTAAATTGTAAAAAGAACGAATGGCCCTTTTTAGTAACACAAATATAGTTTGTATGTCAGCTGCTTTACCCCAAAAAAGAATACCGTAAGACATAACACTTTGAAAATAACTATAATAAACTAAGCGAGCTGTCTCAACATTAGTTAGTTGTCTAATTTTCCTAACGGCGTAAGCTGCCAAACTTAGTTTACCTACCAGTACAGCTATATGGGGACTCCATTGCAATTTTTTATCTATTGTTATGCCTAGGAAAACCGCCTTATCTACCATTAGCAAACACTCGTCATTTAGAAAAAAGCTAGAATCTACCAGTTTAACATTAGGAATACATTTAGTTTTCTTAGCATTTAGAAGCAAGTTGTTACTAGTAAACCAATTAAGTACTTTAAGGGCCGGTTTTATAACAGTCCGTAAGTATATTTTAGGATCTTTTTGACGTAAATTATACTTACCGGTCACTTTTTGCGTTTTATAACGGTCCGTTAGTTATATTTCAGTAAAATTTTACTCCCGGCAGTTACCGACAGCGATATCATGGTTTAAGCTTAGTTACGGATGGTTATTTTGACACTTGACGTAAATGTGACTTTTAAATATTGTATTTTCCTTAGACTCCGTGCTACAAGACTTAACAAAAAGAGTTAAATATACATATTAAACACGTATTCTTCGGATAGTAGTGATTTAGAACTACTACTAGATTCGTCAGATTCTAGTGCCAGTGAAAATTCTGACCACCGGCGCAGAAGAGTTTTCAAACCGAGACCAGAATATTGCAGCATATTATACGACACCGAATTTAAATGCCGCTTTCGGCTCTCAAAGGAGAGTGTAGAGTATGTGCTAAGGAAGATTGGTTCCCGCTTAACGCCTGCAACTGCGAGGAACTGTGTCCTTTCGCCAACTACGCAGCTTTTGTTAACGCTCCGATTTTATGCCATAGGGGTGGTACTGCTCGCCGCTCGTGATTTTGTCGGCGTGTCAAAGGCTACAGCTTGCGTTACGGTGTGGCGAGTATCAAAAGTTTTAACTTCCTTAAAACGAGAGTTTATAAAAAGGAGTTGTTCCAACTCTACCCAAGAAAAAATTTATGACATCGCAAAGTTCCCGTCTATAATAGGTGCAATCGATTGTACGCATATTCGATTGCAATCCCCCGGTGGACCACAAGCTGAGGTATTTCGCAATCGAAAAGGATATTTCTCCCTTAATGTGCAGTGCATTAATTTGTGATGCTGATTTGGTAATAAACAATATTGTTGTGAAATGGCCTGGGTCCTCACATGACTCAATGATATTTAATGCAAGCACCATAAAGTCGCAGTTTGAGCAAAATACATTTGGAGCATGTATGCTACTTGGAGACAGTGGATATCCTCTTAAGAAATACTTGATGACTCCTTTAAACAACCCACAGACTCCAGAAGAAATTTTATTCAATGAGTCCCAAATCCGCACAAGGAATGTCATAGAACGTTGTTTTGGTGTTTTGAAAAGAAGATTCCCGATACTTAATCTGCCAATTCGCTTGTCGGTGAACAGAGCACAAGCTGTTATTGTAGCAGCTGCTGTGCTGCACAATATATGTAGACTCTCCCATGACGAACTACCGTTGGACGACGTTGATGATCATCTTAGTTTGAATGAAACATCAGATGATAATGACTCCCACGAAGCTTCAAACAAATGAACTCTACAGGAGAGACTTAATTGACAACTACTTCAGGCAGCTTTTATAAGTGTTGTTTTTGTTTTGATATGTAAGATAGATAATAAAAGTCCAGCTATAATACAATCATTTTATTCCTTTTAGTTTAGTATTAAACAGGTTTTTTTTTTAAAATAACTTCTTAATTTAGGTACTTAACTACTACCTACTTAACTTAAATAACGTATGACACTGGTGAACAACCTGATACTCAGGTTATGCACACTGCGACCGAGGAAGAAGGAACCTCTACGATCGCGAACTGTGTAGTCGTCTCACAGAACGCCGAGGTACCAACAACCTTCAAGTTTAATTCTTAACGTCTTTATTTATCACGATTCACGACCGTTTATTTTAATTTTTTATAGACTTTTGAAAATGTCAACGGTCTCTCTATATGACAGACCGAATAAAAAATTTAAGTCTATAGACAATTTAGGCTAGCCGCAGACAATAATCCAGCGAATAAAGGATAGTATTTTTAAGTATCAAGTCTCATTTGTGGCAGACCTAAGGTTTCATAACTAATGTCAAATTTTACGATTCTTTACTTTATAAAACGCTGGGTGGTATAAGTTACTGACATTTGACATACCATTCGTTAAAATTATTCTTACTGTCGTATATTTGGTCTCAGCTTTATAAAACCGGCCCTTACTAGTGTGGCGTTTATCCCACTGTAGTCTACGGATTTTCTATCTACCTTGAAAATTAGTGAAGTATCATCAGCAAAAAGAACAATATCGCAAAGTTTATCTACTATTGGTGGTAAGACATTTATGTAAACCAAAAATAAAAAAGGATTTAAAATAGAGCATTGAGGTACACCTATTTTCAGTGTAGCTCCAACAGATTGTGTTTTGTTTACAACAACTGTTTGAGTTCTATCACTTAGACAAGAAGAGATAAGCCTTAGCTTTATTGGATAATCCATAATGTTCTAATTTTACAATAAGGGTCATATGTTCCAGGCAATCAAAAGCTTTAGAAAGGTCACAAAATATTCCTATTGCGTCGCAAGATTTTTCCCAATTGTTATAGAGGGTTATTGGTAAGTCGACCTATTCCCGTTAGGAGGTGATAGGGGTGACTATTTGCGATAATTTTGACCCCCAAATGCATTATGCAAAAGTGAACCATTTTTGAGTTATCGCATTTATTAGTTTTTTTTTTAAATTAGTCGGAAATTCAACTTGAAAAATTTATTACAAAAAAGTATCAATTTAAATCTTTTTTTTTCTTCTGATTTACAAAACCGAATAACCACTGGTTATTTCTCAATATTAAAACAATAATTATCGGTCCAAATTTGAAAAAGCGAGACGGAAAACGATTTTTTTTCAATATTTTTTGCGATCGCTTTCCACTAAAATGCCTTAAAAACAAAAAAAAATGTTATGAAACTTGGCTTGCAGATTATTTTAAAAACTTAACTGTTTTCTTAGCTCTCCAAAAACACATAACAAGTAGAAAATTATTTAAAAAAAACCTGAAAAAATAATCATCACAAAGGAAGCGGGCGGAAACAAAAGTCACAAATGCAACTTCAAAAATTAAAATTAAAAAACATACCAAATTTAAATAATACATTTTTTATTTGCTTTTGTGCAAGATGAATTTGTTGTTCCTATGCAAAATTAAAAAAAAATTATCTGTACACGTTTGAGAATGCGAGGCCGAAAACTAAAAAATACATGTTTTTTTATCAAACTCCAACATAAATTACACAAAAACAGAAAAATTTACCAATACATTTGGCGTGCAGATTACACATAAAACATGTACTCGCACTCTGGTCTTGTCTAAGCCAATGTTCAGTAATGCACATTATTTGTACATTTTCATTATCTAAGAACAACCCTATTTCTAGTTCTTTGCTTATATTTTGGTGCATTAAATTTATACTCAAGGGTGTTTCCGCTGTCCTTTAATTTAGTTTTAATAAAAATCAAGAGGCAAAGCATTATTGCCAATTTTGGCTTGTTGGGGCTGTGAACTACTATATCTTTTTGATTCTGTATTAAAAGCTAATAGATCAACCAAGGTCAAAATTTGTTAAAATCAAAGAAATTATATTTTTTATTACAGCATATAGCAATATATATTATTGAATTAAAGTGAACTATTCTATCATTATGACTAAATCGGATACTTTGATAGTATGGTAGCAACATCAAAACTGTCCAAGTTTGACACTGTGGGCTTGTGAGGACGCTTCTTGCCTGTGGCCCGTTTCTCAAAGCCTCTGGAGTATTCCATACACCTCCAATATTTTTTCCCTCACGTTTAATTCTTTTAAGTGTTGTGACACTTACAGAAGTAAAACAATAATGACGTGCAAATGAACTTCAACCATTGGGTGGTAGACATAGACTTCTATCTAACTAGATTAAGTAAACACCTCAATCTGTATGTAACAAAGACCTTCATAATAGACGAACAGTGTGTGGAAGCGAGAGTGCAGCCTCTTTATGCACGAATACGAGTGCGACAGTGACAGCGAAACACGTTGACGTTGTAACCATTTTGAAAGCTAATTGTAGCCCACGGTAGCCCACTGGCGACAGCGTCTTTTAGTTTTTATTAAAATATTCAGGATAATTGTATAAACGTGGTGTCAAAACCGTTAAAAACAACAATGGTGGGCTGTGCAGTACCTGATTGTGAAGTCAATCATAGGAATAATCCAAACAATGAGTCATTTCACAGGTAATTATGATCCACAAATAGTCATTTTTGAACTCATATTTTCAAGGATTCCTAGGTCCAAGGAATACGGTTAGTGGTGTAATAAGTACGATATATCATGTAGTTTTGTGTTTTATGCATATTTTTAATTTCTATAAGTAAAATGAAAAGATGTTGTGTCCGTGAAAATTTCCATTGTTTAGGTAGTGATTGAATGTTTGAATCACACTCATCTATCGATAAGTTATCAATATGTCGATATTTCTTCATTCCTTCTCATAATTATTTAAACATTATTCCGAGCGATTATAAAACGCAGCTAGGTAAATTGATCACAGATTATTATTTATCATTAAATGCAGTGGTCCAGCCTACGACAGGACTTCAATTTTTTTTAATGTTTTTTGTATATGTTTTAATTAAATCGTGTAGAAAATGCTAAAATAAGCATCTTCTCTTATTTAAACTTTTTCTCTCAGGTTGATAATTACCGAGATATGGGGGGTCCGAAAGTTAGTAAATTCGGTACCTACAAGGCGTTTGAGAAATTTCGATGGGGTGAAAATTATGTCTGTATAACATTCGGTTAGTTACCTATACGTTAGTTACCTTGGGCTTGGGAATGTACATGAAAATTTTAATTTACGTGACGTTCGTCTTAAAGTTGATAAGGATACACAGATCTCAGCAAGCCAAAGAATCCTCTACTGAGCGTGACGTTCGGCTTATAGGCGACAGGGATAGACACATCTGAGAGAGCCAGAGAATCTTCTACTGAACATGAAAGTAGGTCCGAACGTAAGTCCACAAGAACTTCTAAGTTGTGGCCAAATAAAGTGAATACTTCCACCGTTTGAAAAGTATATTATTCCAGATGAACTTGGGTTATTTTTTATTTATATTAACCGAAGCGAAGCGAGGGCGGGTCGCTAGTTTCTCTATATAAGTAACTTTATTGTTGCCTAGTGCCCATATTAAAAGCCTAGAATTTGTGTAAGACTGAAATTTATTAATTATTTACATTAAAAATTGATTGTATGATATGTGTGTGGTAATTACCATGAAAAGAGTATTATTATAGATAATGAAAGAATCTTGTGTTTTATTAGTGAAGAATGCTAGTTTTAAGTTCCACGCAAGATACAAACAAGTCTTATATAAGCGAGTCTTTTTCATCGATATTTTTTCGATATAACGTACGGACATCACTAAAATTACTCACACACTTGTAAAATCACGCACACGTTGACATTTCCGTTTTGGTAACGCGGGAAAAAGGGAGTCTGTTCGTCTATTACGTTAGTTATATAAAGGTCTTTGGTATGTAAACCCACCGAGTCACTTTTTTCTACTTACTGTTAAGTCATAAGAGTGAATTAGTGATGTGGATTCGCTGTATCCAAAGGCGCCGCCGCTCGCAACTCGCGGCTCGTGTCAGTAAGTAGGTCCCTACGCGGTGAGTTTTTTTCTAAACTTTAAAATGTAATTCAAGACCGAAACGGGTTCCCAATAAAATAAAACACGTTTCCGTTAGTATATGTCCACTTTTTAAAAGACCGCATTAAGTATATTTATAATATTACATTTATTGGTAGTGTTACGTAACGGTAGGCAGGGTACCAAGAAAATAAGGTACCACCATAAACAAACACCCAGTGGTTTACTATAACATACGAATATATCTTACATCCTAAACTTACCCCTTTGTTTCACCTCACTTACACACAAAATGATAATTTATAGGTAATCTAATTGCACTGTCACTAAAGTATCCACATACCCAGACAAAGAAGTAATTTCCAAATATTTCTAAAAGGGCGCCACGACACAACTGCAGACTGTATGCGCTCCTTAGTGCATACAGTCAAAGTGTGCTTTAATATACCCACCCATGACCCTAATCTAAGAACTAAATCTTAAATAACAGTCTCTAAAATAAAGAAAAAAAAACTAACAAAATTTTGCCTTAGAGCGGAATCGAACCCGGGTTCTACTACCTCCGACTCCAGCCTGCTAAGCCCTGAATGCAATTAACTTAACTCGCAAAATAGGTGACCGGCTTCGTCGTATTCTTGCTACCCGCATTGCGTATAACTCGACTCTTATTGCTTAGGAAATAAGGTTGATTATTGTTGCAACTAAGTTCCTTCGTATCCCACGAATGAAAGCAACCTTATAAACTAACGTTTTTTTACGATGTACCTAACTCATTCGTCCACTTCATCTTTACATCACAGTAGTTTTAAACCTTCGATTTAAATAAACAAGTTAACATATATAAATATGTTATTCAGACAGGTATATTATACCAACAATAATAATTTACCTAAGAATAGATTAGAATTAGAATCATCAAACATCGAAAGGTTGTGCATCACTATTTGCTTCATTAGACAGAAAAATGATAATAGTACACGGTACTTTCTCCCTCTTTTTTGGGACTAAGAAGCCGAGCGACACAAGCTAAAATTTGATCGTTTTAT
This sequence comes from Acleris sparsana, assembly GCA_923062465.1. NCBI lineage: Eukaryota > Metazoa > Arthropoda > Insecta > Lepidoptera > Tortricidae > Acleris > Acleris sparsana. The sequence continues at coordinate 42,173,056 of OV281285.1, read as the reverse complement.
TTACATTGCGCGTTTATTATAGGCAGGCGCCACAACTTTGCAGCTAAAGTAGGCAATGTATCATGAATGAGAAGTAATCCCACAAAGTCTTATTTTTCATAGTAAAACCACAAGAAACCTAAATTTATTATTTTTAAATAGATAAAACATAATTTTAGAAGAAATTTAGTAGCTAATTGAAGGAAACATGTCCATTATTAGGGTCAGCTTTTTCTGTACAGTTTTTACAACTTAATACGGAACAACCAGTCGGTTTTCTAGATATCGGTTGGCGTCCTGAGGTGATGACGGTGGAGCGCGGACTAAGCGAAGCCGCGTAGAAAGCAAACATTTAGACTGCTTTTTGACACTCTAAGTACCTACTCTTGCGTTGTCTAGTTAGATAAAGGTCGGTGGTGGTAGACCACATTTCTGGCCGACTGTACGATTAAGGAGTCCTGGTGGCTATCTGTAGTCTTCCTCATCAGTTCCAATTCGCCAAATGACACATTCTAAATGCAAATACCTGCCTTATTTCTGAAAGTACTAAAATCGAAGTTAGCCTATAATATTGGAGGAGTTCCCTTAATTTCTTGTAGGTGATGGATGAGGGCACCAAATTCTAACTAGGTGACAATACGGGTTGGGTCCTGAAGGCCTTACTTGCATTTAGCCTTGGCATTCAAAACGTCTCAGTAGTACACTGACCAAGTCTGCAAAATGACTTGTTTATCTAATGCCATGATTACAAAATTGTCTAAGTTTCAGGAAGACTTCCTTAGCAAAAGGTCTAGGACGTGAAATGTACAAGTAGTCAGATTGTCTCAATGGTATAAGGTCTTGATTGCATTAAGGACTATGTAATCAAAAGGTCTTGTTTGTTTAATGTCCTAGTTATAAAATGAGCAAGTGGAAGAAACGTCATAAATGCTAAACAACTACGTTGTGTGAAAAATGACTAACTGCAAATGGCTCAGGCCCAATATATTCGTTTACATTGGAGGTACTATGGAACTCCATTTTATTTGATTATCAACTGATAATCAAATAAAATAATGTATGATCATTATAAAACCAGGACAAATTGCTACTTAAGTTTTTTTATATATATCACGATTTAAGTACGTAGTCTTTATATTATAAAGCAAGTCATTCTACAATATTGGACGTGAAGATTATCCAGACCATTAACCTATTAAAACATTATGACATTAAGTCATATTACAGCCAAGTCATTTCGTCTACTATGTCTTATAGCTATGAGGGCGTTTTACAGTCCCAGACATTTTGCTACCCAGACAAATATACAACTAAGGTGCTCTGCTCGCCAAGGCTAAATGCATGTATATATCAGGACACAACCCGACAATACACTCGCATTTATAGACAAAAAAAAACCGTCGAGTGCTACAGTTTTTTTTTAGTTGGTATAAATAGCAATTTTAGGTACAGTATAAGTTAGACACCATGCAAAATACATTGACCAGTGGTGGTTGAGTAGTATACTCAGAAGTATTCGTAAAAAGGATACAAAATCAGGTATTATTCGATGAAAACTGCTTCCTTGATAACCAAAGCCTTTTTCGTGAGTACAGAGCTCACGAAAGTTTTCTGCAGTTCTTGGGACCACATCAGCTCGTAGGATAATAATTATGCGTCCTATTTCCTGTTTGCCGACATTTATGTCAAAATAAACTTGAGGGTTGCGCTTTTCTAAGGGTTTAGCTGGAGCCTCTTCCTGGAAAAAGGAATGGAAATTTCTTACATGAATTACTATTAAAAAAACATTATTTCATCACAGCATCAGTTAAAAGATTTCCTAAGCTCAACTGACACTGTATGAAGATAAATATGAAATTATCCAATAACCAAAGATGCCAGAGTGTGTATGAATGTATTTATTCGATTCTATTTATAGTAACCATTCAGTATGTCACAGCTTATTTCTCTGAGGCTAACATATTCATTCTAACTAGATGAAATGTGAAGCCGCAACATAGGTATCCTACGATACTTATATAATGTCAACAAGCTGAGTGAAGTAAGAAAAAACTAATTCAATACAAGCGTGGAGGTGGGGGATCTATAAAGGGCTTATTAGATAAATGTAATGTAAAACCACAAAGGTCTTAAGTACTCGCTTTTTTCTCTTCTTACTTTTGAAATGCGGACTAAAACAATACTTTTAGGGCCACTTAACCGGCTTTTAAATATTACAGATGGTTAATTCACGAGAAACACACTCAAATGCAAATCGCGAACTTGGTATTATCGCAGAAACCAAGAACAAGACACCACCTCACGTAACGTCACGTAAGTATAAACTGGTGAGAATCAAAAAAAATGTTTAGCCGATGATTTTTATTTCCTATCTTAAATGACCAGATATAAATGAATTTCTTCATTGCAGCAAAGCTCAACGATTCAATGCCCGCACTGTCAATGCAAGTTTAATGTGCAAGGTAATTTAGACGATGACAACGAAAGTCCCTCAAAAGTCATGAAAAGATAAGATAACCTCGATTCAATTTCACCTTCTGAAATAGAATCTACTTTAAATTCTCCAAAAACATTTCGAATCAAAGAACAACTCAAGCGCAAAACACATCTAGCAGAAAAGCGACTTACGAAAATTAAAATATTACAACGGAGAAACCGAACCACCTTGAAAACAAACATAAGTTTAAAGGATGTTCTTACAGAATTAAAGAAAAAAGACCACGGGCAGTCAAACATCCACACCGCATTAGGGAGATTTTCTGGCGAATTAGTAACTAACTTACAAAAAAAACAATCTCAAAAAAGTAGGGCTAGTTTTAGGTTCATACCAGCCATAAAAAAAATGCTTTGACATTAAATTATCACTCCCCAGCAGGTTACAAATGTGTAAGAACGCAATTAAAATGTCTCGCATCGCATCCTTCCACATTAACAAAATGGTACCAATCTATCGAGGGCGGGCCACGTTTTACAAAGGAAAGTTTCAGGGCACTTAAATTGAAATATAAGCAAAGTGACAAAAACCTTGCCTGCTTAATGGTAGATGAAATGGCTATACGACAGCAAAGGATTTTAAATTTTCATAGGTAATGTCACTTTCATAGGTAATGTCACTTTCAGTCCTAAAGGAAATATTGCCAGCCAAGCCTACGTGTTGATGATAGTATCCCTAAACGATTCATTTAAGTTGCCTTTAGGATATTTTATTGTGAATGGTTTGGCTGCAGAACAGAGATCAAATATCATTAAGATGTGCTTAAAAACATGTCATGACGCTCGTGCCGAAGTCGTCAGTCTAACTTTCGATGGGTGTCCATCTAATATTGGAACCGCTAAGCTTCTAGGATGTAATTTTGACGATCCAAACATTTTAAAAACTCATTTCAATCATCCTTCGATTGGAAGGCCGGTTGTTCTTATATTAGACCCATGCCATATGTTGAAACTTGTAAGAAATACATTTGAAGCGAAAAACACCATAACCGATCAAAACGGGGAAAAAGTTGAATGGAAATTCTTGCAAAATTTTAAACTTCTAGAAGATAATATTGGACTGCACTTTGAAAATAAATTGACGGAACGTCATTTACAGTTTCGAAACAACATTAAAAAGATAAAAAAAGATAAAAGAAATTTATTCAGTAAGTAGGCCGCTCGGGCACTTTTACACGTCAAGATACTACCAGCGCTTCCTAAGAGGAGACCACTGCTGAGAAGAAACGCCGCAAGAAAATCAGCAGTCAGTCATTTTTTAAACTTATTTCAAATTTCATATTACAATGGTATGTGCAACTTAATCTAGCATTATATAAAGCTACAGGTATTAAATTAAATATAATATCAAATAACAGTAGTTCAGCAGGAAAACATGCCAAAAATCTTACGGGAGAGAAAGATAGAAAAGAATAAAATAAAATAACTACAACTACCTACTTATATATGTGTATATGAGATGGTGCAAAATGACCACATAAAAGTTTCGATATGTTTTCCTGCATCAACGGTGTCCCCCAGACAAGAAAAAGCAGGATAAAGCCTTTGCATTTGAACAAATTACTATTGACTAAGTTTCGGGTGTAGGCCATGCATTTTTGTCTGATAGATAGTCCTCGACCCTATAATACGCTTTAGACATTAACGACCTTTTCAAATATTTTTTAAGTGCTGGGAAGGGTAACTTTAAAACTACTTCAGGTAATTTATTATAGAAATGAATGCATTGACCAACAAATGATTTATATACTTTATGGACACGGAATTTTCGAATAGCTATTTTATTTTTATTTCTAGTATTTAAATTATGTATATCTGAGTTTTTGGTGAAAGAATCTAAATTCTTAAGAACATAAATAATATTCTCGTAAATAAATTGAGACGCTACAGTTAAGATATTAATTTCTTTAAAAAGTTCTCTTAAGGAGTCACGGGAATTAAAATTATAAATAGAACGAAGGCCCTTTTTTGTAAGACAAATATAGTTTGTATGTCAGCTGCCTTACCCCAAACCAGAATACCATAAGACATAACACTATGAAAATAACTATAATAAACTAAGCGAGCTGTCTCAACATTAGTTAGTTGTCTAATTTTCCTAACGGCGTAAGCTGCCGAACTTAGTTTACCTGCCAGTGCAGCTATGTGGGGACTCCATTGCAAATTTTTATCTATTGTTATGCCTAGGAAAACCGCCCTATCTACCATTAGCAAACACTCGTTATTTAGAAAAATACTAGAATCTACCGGTTTAACATTAGGCAAAGTGAACCTAACACATTTAGTTTTCTTGGCATTTAGTAGCAAGTTGTTACTAATAAACCAATTATGTACTTTAACTAGAGTGGAGTTTATCCTACTGTAGTCTACGGTTTTTGTATCTACCTTGAAAATTAGTGAAGTATCATCAGCAAAAAGTACAATATCGCAAAGTTCATCTACTATTGGTGGTAAGTCATTTATGTAGATCAAAAATAAAAAAAGGAGCCTTGAGGCACACCTATTTTCACTATGGCTCCAACAGATTGCGTTTTGTTTACAACAACTGTTTGAGTTCTATCACTTAGATAAGAAGACATAAGGCTTAAAGCTTTATTGGACAATTATGAATGTCAAATTAGCCACACAAACACTCAGTCATAGTGTTGCTTCCGCTCTTAAGTTGTGTGCTCATGAATTAGAATGCGGACGGAACAATTAATTTCATAGAAATAATCAACGATTTATTTGATATTTTGAACACTAGATCACTAGATAGTCATGGTTTTAAACATCCTTTTTCCATTACAGAAAAATATTATTATTTTAAATTTCTCGATAAAGCTAAAGCTTATATAAAAGGTCTTAAGATTGACGTTCAATCAAAATCAACGCGAAAAATACAAAGTCAAGAAATAACGGTAAACAGTACAACCCAAAAAATTATAACAAAAACCCAATCCAAAACTGGCTTTTGAGGACTACTTGTATGCATTGAAAGTCTAAACACGCTATTTACAGATCTCGTTGAAAACCGATAGAAACTGAAATTCATACTGCCATATAAATTCAGTCAAGATCACCTTGAGCTATTTTTGGAGTCATTCGGAACCACGGCCGTTGCAATAACAACCCAAACGCAAAACAGTTTATGGGTATTTATAAAAAAACACTATTACATTTAGAACTACGATCCAAATTCACCGGTAATTGCATCCCTTTGCAAGATTTTCCAATCCTGAACTGCTCATCGACAGTTAATAAGTCCACTCTTGGGTATCGACATAACGATCAAGAGTGTGAAGATGTTTTTGCAACTAGTACGGTCGATACGGAAATGCAAAATTGCTCAATTTTTTCCAATATACAGGATAGTGAACGACCACTGCAAGAAACTATTGAGCAAATTGTCGGATACATTGCAGGATTTGTAGCAAATAAAGTTCATTCAAAATTACATTGCCCAAATTGCGTCAAATTGCTAATTGCAAATGAGAAATTGTACTTTCATAAGCTCATATCTTTGAAAGATTTTGGCGGTTTGGTTTATTCGTCATTAAGTAATATTATTTAAAATATGTGCCCAATCAGAGCGAATACTAAGAGAAATGATAAAACGCAATAGTCACGAGAATATTTTGTACAGAGCCAAAAACCTTCAAGTTATTGTGAATCAAGTGTCAAAGGTTAATAATAGAAAACGGTGATATTTTAAGGGCATTGTCAAACAGCCATCCGTTCGACAGCAACCATACCATGCTGTTATTGAAAACGGTTATAGAAGAATTTCTAAGAGTGAGGCTTCATTACATCGCAAAAAAATATTCTTTATTAAATTCCAGTCGTCAAAAATTAAACAAATTAACCATATTTCGCGGTACATAGGTTTTCATATATTTTTTTCTAAATTTTATGAAGTTTTGAATATGAAATATGCCAAATTTCATGTATGTAGGTAGGTTAATTGAGATTGATAACCAAGGGTTGAAAGTGACCCATTTCACCCGAGACATTTCTGGCGCTCGAACGAAGTGAGAGCGCCAATAGTTCGAGGGGAAATGGGTAATAATAAAATAATGGACACTCTACTTTTCATTTCGACTGTGAGGAAAAAAGACACGGTATACCTAAATATATTTAATCTCGTTTCCCGCTTTATCTATTGAAAACTTTTTTTTTCTAGATTCATAATAAAGTTAAAATACACATGCTGCCAACATTAGAAAAGTTAAATGGAGTTGGTCACGGCCAAGGAGCATGACTTCCATCTCATTCTTCCCCTTACTAAAGAAAGAGATGGAATATATTCGTGACGTAATAAAGGTCAAATTTCTTGTTTCGAACGGATGTTCGGTGTTCAACCTCCTTGTTGTATAATAAGCTCCTTGGTCGTGACCAACTCGATTAAACTTTTCTAATGTTGGCAGTAGTGTATTTTCTAGATGGCCATGCCGAAACGTGAAAGAAAAAGTGTCATGCTATGCTATCACGGCATTATGGCGGGCAGCATAATAGAGGAATAATTTTAAATGTTGATTTTCTGTAATTGCGAAAAAAATAGACCAGGCCGTAATAAATACATCGTTTAACGTAAAGCCGAGTTTAGATATATGAAAATCTTTTATGTTTATAATATGACGTAGCTCAATTATCTTAGACTCCGTGGTCAATCGTAACTATTAAAAAAAAATTACTTTCTACCCTAGAGATGAAAACGCAATTTTCCACCCGGCTATCCACCCATTCAAATTAAACTTTCCGAACAGCAGAGATGAAAATAAGTTTTGAGTTGTGATTGGGTCAAAAATAGATAGAAATGTTTCGTGTAACAACACACGGCTGCTACGTCGCCAGTTTCTTTTTCTTTGAACTTGGCTGGACACGCTGCATCGTATCGAGATTTTGATAGCTAATCTGTAATTTTGTATTTAACTTACCGAATCTGCCGAGTTAGGGTTTGATCAAAATTGTAGATGATGATTTCGTTTTTTCATGTACAGTGTGGAAAATAAGTCGGGCCCTGGAGGGAAACTACCTTAAATCCTTAAGTTGGCTCATTTTACTTTAAGGAGACATTCTTTTAAAGAAACAAAACTGCATTCAAGAATTTTTTAAAAGCCGCTAGCCTCGCCCGGGAATCGAACCAGCTAAAAAATAACAAAATATAACTAGCTTTTTTAATCTACTAATCGATACAGTGCAAACGTCAACTATTGCAATGGCCAAAATACACGAGTTGGGCTTCGAGCTGGTTCCGCATGCTCCGTATTCGCCGGATCTAGCTCCGTGCGATTATTACCTATTACCAAATCTGAATAGATGGCTTGGAGGGCAAACAATTTTGACAAATGAGGACTGCATCGCAGGTGTAAACGCCTATTTAGAACGTATTTTTTGGAGGGGATAAAGAAAATGAAACTCGCTGGAGCAAGTGCTTGGCCCTCAAAGGAGACTATGTTGAGAAATAAATGTAAATTGCATAAAAAAATCTTTTTATACTTTTTAAAAGGACTTATCAACAACAGCCCTCAACTTTAACAACCAGTTAAAATATGTTTTGTTGTATAAAATTGTTAGATTTGTTGAATTTAAACCATAAAATGTTATATAATATTCAGTAATAAGCTTTATAATATTCAGTAATAAGTATACCATAATATTCAGTAATAAGTTTTATAATTGGTTCTCGGTTCGGTTAGGACAAATTTATTTTATTCATCATTTAGTCACAGGGTGGTTAAACGATTTTTAAGTGTGGGTGGTTAAGCGCAGTCGCTGTATAGGGAAAATCGCTTAACCACCCTGTGACTTTGACCTGTGACCCTGATTATACAAAGGAAACAATTCGATACAGAGTTTTAAATCAAAGCTAACGCCATCTACTTAGTTCGTATATGGGGAACTAAAACTATGTTTCTCTATTAACTTTTGTGGAGAGTCGCGCGCTGGCATTCAAGGCGAACGCACGTGCGCATACGAGGCTGCTACTCTATTGACGCCCCGCCTGAGCGGGGCTGCGTGAGGCAGCACCAGGCCTATATGCGCCACGAGGGCCGCCTATTATTGCGGAACTGTGCGGGACTTATTAGTGGAGAATGGAGGTAGATAGTGAGTGCAAAGCGGGCGATAAGCCGCCGCCGCTTAAAAGAATTGAGGTAAACAATGCCCCTATAAATACCGATAACGGACTAGACTCAGTGCAGTGTTACTATTGTAATATCTCGACTGAAGAAGCGAACTTTTATGACTGGATTGGCGATCAATCTATGTGCAAGAACCACAAGTGTGCATGCGGACAAGTAAGTGCTGTGAAAATATTTATTCGCAGTGAATTGGATAGGACCTCGAACGGTTCCGTAGTACTAAGCACTAGGTATGTGCATTACCTTGCAAATATAAATAAACTTAAACATGGTAAGGGTCCCTTGTGCGAATGCTCCGGGCCGCTGTTTGTGCAAGTAATTCCGCAGAGTGAATTCATTATTCGCGAAAGAATAATATGTACTTATTGCAAGAAATTGAACCGTGTCGAATTCAGATGTGATACTATAAAACCCATGTCAAAACAGCAAGTCGAGGGTCCATGGACACCTGCTGCGAGAGTGAGTCACGTAAAACAGCAACGAGCTAAAGATAACCAAAAAAAATACAACGATTCACGGGGTTTCACTAATAAAGTGTCCACAGATACAAACAAAACATCACGTGATAAGCCACTATCCAACAAGACTTTTCAAGATGCTGGAATTTGACCGCGATCAAAAATAACCAAAAAAGATCGATTGGAAATACTACCAAAGGCTAGCATAGAAACGAGTAACGCATTCTCAGTACTTCCTATGACTGAAGATGAACAGAACGGAGAATCTGACGATACGGTCTCAGTCCTAAGTGAGAGCGGAGGAACTAAACGACGTCGTATTCTGAACTTACATAAGTTAACAATGGACGACATTGCGAGTCACCAATCAAAAGACGACCCACGACGAATCACTTTGCTCAACACTACGACACCTAAAACACTTGAAAAGGATAATAATGATAATGTGAAACGCACAAAGCGATATCCCCCCTTTGTTTGTGAATATGATGAATGGATCTCTAATAAGGATGAGTGGAAGTCAGCGAACGATCTAGCTCGAATTACTAACTGTGAAATACGGGCAGATCCGAAGAGTAAGAAAATTACATATATACCGAATAGTAGGGAAGCATATGAAGCAATAAGTGCAAAGTTAGATGAAAATCCAAATAAATATAATCACTACACACACGGGTGTAAAGACGATCGCCGTCCAGCAAAAAAACTTGTAGCCAAGGGTGTTCGCGCAGAAGGGTACACAGAGGAAGAAATCAAGGCAGACATTCTGGCAAAGTACGGGCTTAAATTGGAGCGAGTTATAATCATGAAAAATTCAGCGTTGATTTTAATTTTTCCCGGAGAGACCGACATGCGAGAGGCCCGCGACATAAAATATATCTTGAGTCAACGTGCTACGATAGAAAAATATAAAGTTCGCGATTCGGCGATAACTCAGTGCAAGCGATGCTGGCAATTTGGCCATGTACAAGCTCACTGCCACAGACCTCAGCAACCAGAATCTGTTGAACGACGGGAAGATGGAGAAGTTTGGCACGTATGCTACAACTGTCATGAAATAGGACATACAGCGAGGGAAGCAAAGTGTCCACTGTTCCAACTAGAAATACAAAAACAAAAAAATAGGCGACAAGCGTTTCTTCAAAATATCCAGCGCATGAAACAAAAGCCTGAAAAAGTAATTAATTTCAAGAATTTCAAGACAGCAAGGACAAACGGTGCTAGTTATGCAGCAATGACAGGTACGAAAAATATCCCAGACACAGCGCGCATACCCGATGAGAAGGAAGCAAATGTAAAAGCATCACCTGATTTACTCTCCAAGGCTAAAGATCTTATGAGAAGTCTACAAGCAAAGGGATATCCCGCAGAAACAATTCTGGATTTTATATTAAATCTCATCAATGGATAAGTTACCGAACGTGCTCAGAAGCAGAAAGCAGTGTTTGAGAATTGTGCACTGTAATATTCAAGGTATTCGAAACAAATATATTGAACTTAAACAGCTGGCGATTAAACATCAGCCAGATATTTTGATATTAAATGAATGTAAGATTGACATCACTAAGAGTAAGTATAATATACCGGGGTTTAATAAAATTTATGACGCAAGAGCACCTCATCTTGTCACGGCTATGTATATAAGGCATGGTCTGCGTTGGAATCTTACTACAGTGATACCGGGTATAGATAACGTGATCCGATGTATTGAGGGAGTTGCCATCAGGTTGGAAACATTCAACGGCGGTATTATCGTACGGGGTCTATACAATCCACACTTACGCTTTAGTCAGATCCGAGCGGATTGGGAAGCTTTACTGGAAGATAATACTACCTCGATCAATGTCGGAGATCTAAACTTGAGAATGCAGCAACTAGGACATTCTCAAACACAGGCAGCGGGTAACTTAGTAAAACGTGCTATCGATAATAGGGAGGCAAGGCTAGTCCACACAAACTTACCATCACGCCCATGCCATCGAGGAGATGGAATACTTGATGTAGCACTAGTTACACAGGAGGCTATGGAGCTTACTTACCGAACAAAACAACTTGATTCTATCTCTTCGGATCACTACCCATGGCAATTAGAGGTGGACATAGTTACCTCAGAATACGTACAACTTAGACGAACGATGAGTAATATCACAAAATCTAAGGAATCTCGTATCAAATTTCATGAACTGTTCGAAACCAATTTACCGCTCACAGAGCCAACTACTGATGTTGAAGCGGAACTATACGTAGAAAAAATGGAAGATATACTGACAGGAGCATTGGATAAAATGGCTCCTTTGCAAGAGGTAAAGCGACGCGAAGAACTGCCGATGCACATTCAATATATGATACAGCATCGAAACCGAAGCAAATTGAGAGCCAAAAATGCACCTAGAGGACATATTCTACGCCGTATATACAATGCTGCCAAAAATATTCTGAAGCAAGCACTACAAGAACACCGCGAGACCCAGTGGAATACTGTCATTGAAAGTCCCGAAAACAATTTTACCAAAATGTGGAAAATTCAACGTTCCCTGAAAGCTAAACCACAGCGTCTGCCTGACTTGCCTGGAATGATGACGGAGGAGGATACAATCAACGCCTTGGTGCACACAGCCATCGTAAAGGATGCAAATGTGAGTCATGATCACACAAATACTGAAATGTTCACACCATATCAGCCACTACCTGGAACTGACTTAAATGAGGTGATACGAGCTCTTCGCCTTTTTAAAAACAAGAAAGCTCCAGGTCCTGATCAAATAAGAGCAGACGCATTGTAACTTGCTGGGCCAGCGTACCATAATGCATTAGCCAGTATTATCAATTACACTTTGCACACTGGATACTTTCCTAAGAGATGGAAGCTGGGGGATTGTATTTTCTTACACAAACCAGGCAAATCCCACACAGATGCTGCGTCGTATCGTCCGATTACCTTACTATGCATAATGGGGAAACTCTGCGAACGGATCATGAATAGTCGAATCCTCTCAGAAATTAATAGACTAGAACTCATTCCAGAATATCAACATGGCTTTACAAAGCATAGAGGAACGGGTACACAAATCTTACGAACTGGTAAAATTATTACCGATGCTTTGGCTAAAGGAAACAGCGTAGCAATGATCTCTACCGACCTTAGCAAAGCATTTGATTCCATAAATCACACGGGGCTGAGTAAAAAATTATTTGACACTGGAATGGCAAACAACGTTATTAAACTCATTGAGAATTACCTGTCAGGCCGAGAGGCTCGTGGGAAATACCGTACGATGTACGGAAAAATGATGCCAGTTCCACATGGAGTACCGCAAGGCTCTATTTTGGGACCAATACTTTTTAACTTATATGTGAACGATATCCCGAAAAATCACATAGCTGGTATCACCTTATCACAATATGCTGATGACCTCTGCATTCTTAATGAAGCATGTCGTCCAGATACTGCATCGCGACGAGCAGCATGGGCTGCCAAAACGATTATCAATTATTACAAGGAGTGGGGTTTGCAGTGCAACATCAGCAAGACAGACTGCGCCATGTTCACTAATAAACGCAAATATAGTACGACAGTTAAAATTGAACGCGAGAATTTACCGATTAAGACGAGCATAAAATATCTCGGAGTACACCTTGACCAAAGACTAGTAATGAAAGAACACGCTAAACATACTGTTAAAAAAGTTAAACAAGTCCGCGGTATGTTGGCGCCGATTATAGGGTGGTATAGCAAGGTGTCACTCGAAACAAAAATTAAAGTAATAAAAGCAACGCTGCTACCGATCATAGACTATGGCATAGTGCAACTTTACCCTCGGGTGTGTAAATCCAAGCTGACCGAACTAGAAAGACAATACCGTATGGCATTCAAAGCTGCTGCAAATTTTCCTCGTAATACGAGTTCAAAAGTGATCTGGGGGATGCTTGATGAAGACCCGTGGTACCTACGTGCTAGAGACCTTCATGAAGACATGCTACGTAAATTAAGTGATCTGCAAATTCCTGGTCTTGAACAGCCTGGTGATAAATATGACAAAGCAAACCACCATAATCCCATGTTACCTAGTTTGCGTGCTGGTGATATAGATTATGTGTGCAAAAAACAAAGAGGTAAACCACTCTCCAAGCGAATGGTCGAAATACGTAGCAGTGTAGCGTGAGCCAGTTCATGTCTGAGCTGAGCCCCATTTACTTTACAATTAGATCTTATAGTAAGACACATGTGTAAAATAGCAATGCTGTGTACTTGGCGGCCAGAAAACTGTAAAACCAATTATATAACTTTTCATGCCGTAGACGCAAAAATGACGTCACGCTACATAGAGTATGATTCTAAATGGTTTTATTATAATTATTAACCATTAGTCGTCAATCATTTAATCATGTTAAAATTATTTAAGTTATCTATTGACGCGTAGAAAAATAAATACTTACTTTATACCTAAAACGTAAATGAAACTATTTGGTTGAGAAGGACAGTGGCAAAAATCGTCGAGTATCATTATCATTTAAAAAATCAGTTTTTATGGTATAATAAAAATCAATACAATTAATTACTCATTTATATTTATGGCATTAACATTCATAAAAGAAAATTGTCTTAATTTGGCATTTCCACTAATAAATGGTGAAAAAAAAACTATGTTGCCGCGATCCGTATTTAATCTGACCACTCATACTCTTCTGAAAAATAAAAAAAAGGAATTATTGCAATAGCCAGGATCTTTAATGCCTGCTTGCGACTTAGCCACTTCCCAAGACAGTGGAAGATAGCTCAGGTGATAATGTTAGTCTTCTGCCCGTAATAGGTAAACTCTTCGGAAAGGTACTGCTGAAGAGGATGAAGGTGCGCCTAAATGATGTAATTCCAAATATCAATTTGCTTTACGGAAAACCACGGAACAATCGAGCAAGTCCACCGTATCGTCGACGTAATAAGCAGGTCGCTCGAAGAAAAAAGTATTGTTCCGCAGTCTTTTTGGAGATAGCCTAGATAATTTTACTTTTTTGATAATTTCAAGATTGTAACAATGTACAAAGCAATTTTTAATGTTGCGGTGTCGTTCTCTATCAACAATCGATTGAAAACTAATTATAAATATAGAGAAACAAAAATTATAGGTCAAGATGATATGCAAATATGAATTAAAAGAAAAAAAACTGTTTTTGCTTTACCTTAATAAATTTTACTTTCCGTTGCAATAATTATTACTTTATTTTAACCGCTTTTGGTGTACCGTGAATATCAAGATACGTATTTTATTTTTCATCTCTCCTGTTCGGAAAGTTTAATTTGAATGGGTGGATAGCCGGGTGGAAAATTGCGTTTTCATCTCTAGGGTGGAAAGTAATTTTTTTTTAATAGTTACGATTGGCCACGGAGTCTAAGATAATTGAGCTACGTCATATTATTAAAATAAAAGATTTTTATATATCTAAACTGGGCTACACGTTAAACGATGTATTTATTACAGCCTATAGGTTCATACGAAAATCATTTTAAGACTGGTCTATTTTTTTCGCAATTACAGAAAATCAACATTTAAAATTATTCCTCTATTCTGCTGCCCGCCATAATGCCGTGATAGCATAGCATGACACTTTTTCTTACACGTTTCGGCATGGCCCTCTAGAAAATACACTACTGCCAACATTAGAAAAGTTTAATCGAGTTGGTCACGACCAAGGAGCTTATTATACAACAAGGAGGTTGAACACCGAACATCCGTTCGAAACAAGAAATTTGACCTTTATTATGTCACGAATATATTCCATCTCTTTCTTTATTTAGGGTAAGAATGAGATGGAAGTCATGCTCCTTGGCCGTGACCAACTCGATTTAACTTTTCTAATGTTGGCAGCATGTGTATTTTAACTTTTTTATAAATCTAGAAAAAAGTTTTCAATAGATAAAGCGGGAAACGAGATTAAATATATTTAGGTATACCGTGTCTTTTTTCCTCACAGTCGAAATGAAAAGTAGAGTGTCCATTATTTTATTATTACCCATTTTATTACCCATTTCCCCTCGAACTATTGGCGCTCTCACTTCGTTCGAGCGCCAGTAATGTCTCGGGTGAAATGGGTCACTTTCAACCCTTGGTTATCAATATACTATTTCATCATACTTGCTCGGAAAGGGTTTTATAACACGCAGGCGTTTAGGGCGGTTATAGCCGACTTAGCTCCCGCGGGAGTTATAGATTTTCATAACTCCCTAGGGAGTTATGAGTTTAGTTTTAAAATATAGAATCCACTTGTACATCATTTCAGACCTAGGAGGTGTAAAATCAGCCAAGGTTTATTTCCTATATTCAAAACTTGGCTACAAACCATTTTTACTGTTTAATTAAACTTATACGGCACATTCGTCTGCATTATATTTCTATTTTACCATTCTTTCAGAGACATTCGCAATTATTTTATTAAATTTCATTTTGAAAATTTGTACAATCTGGCAGAATGGCCTGTATTTGTCAAGTTTAAAAAAAAAGCAATTCTAAGCATTATCTGTGGAAGACAAAAAAAGTTGTCAAACTCTTTTAGCTTAGCGAATAGAGTTCGTTTAATATTGTTTTTTTTTCTATTTGGTTTTTATTTCCTCGCTAATGTGATGAAAATCATTGTGTGTATCATGGGCAGTAAGGAGATTGCAAACTCGAGTCATTAAAAGCCCTCCGCCTTCGGCGTTGGGCTTCTAATAGTCTCTCGTTAGCAATCCTCTTCTTACCGCTTTTGATGCACAATGTACTATTTGTTATTTAAATATATTTTCTCGAAATAGATTGACTTCCTTCCGTATTCTATCCCCATCTCTTTCTTTTCCTCTTTCTGGACGTGTGCAAACAACAGTTCTAATCCAAATTACCGTTAGTCATGTACGGACCGTCGCAACGATAACACTCTTTGCATTGTATTAGTTCCCTTTACTGCCTGCTAAGTGCTAATCCCTTTTATAATAACCAGTAAACGAACACGCGTGGTGATAGTGACGAGACGAAAGTAAATAAGTCTTACAATTAGTCAAAGCATTAAATGCATACTTACAGCATTAGTTACTGACACTGAAATGTCTTTAAGATCAACTTCAGAATCATCTTTTTCTAGAGGCAATGTCTCTCCAGCATGTTTTTGCAGCCAAGTGTCTTCTGACCAGACTGGACGAGTAGACCCCTCCTTGATGCGCTGTGGTGCTGCAATATTCACTCTCACAGTGCGTCCAAACAGTTCCGAATCATTCTAGAAATTTAAAAGTTAGTTTTTAACATAAGATACAATAATGTATGACTAATGCTAAACTGCTATTGACATGAAAATCATAGCTGCTTTTTTATGTGAGCTAATGTTTCCAAGGACATCAAACTAGTTTTGAGCAGTACCTATCGAAATAGTTTTTATTGGCCTTACACATTGCAAATTTACTTATTAACAGATATTGAAAAAACAGAGTTGTACTTTAGAAAAAAACAAACAACCGCTGTATCATTTCAAGCTCTGGTTCATTCATGCAATCCTCTCGTAGCCCTCTTACTATGTTTGTGATAATAAAACAAATCTCTTTTAGAATTATTGAAAAGATGCATTGTTTTTTTTGCTATACCTATAAACATTTATTTTATACCTGTCACACTGCAAGATAAAAACCTCTCTAAATTAATATCATCAAAAACATAAATATGAAATGAGAGCCAAGTTCAAAATTATGATATATGCCTTCGTTGTTGACTTAACGATAAAAGAAGTACATCAGTCAGTCCTGAAATTTATTTATACTTAACGAGATTTTTTTAATAACAACTTGAAATATCATTTTTTCTTATAACTTATGATATGATAATGTATTGAAGCCTAAGGTTTGACTTGGCTAGTTTTCATAGCATAATTATATTTTAGCCTTCGCAAGATCTAAAGCCGTAAGTTGTTATTTTATTCTTCCGAAAATATGGCGTGCTTGTAGAAACTAGCCATAGAACATTGGGGCTCTTCCATGACTGGTTACCTTAATAATAATACGTACATGAGAACTTGCCAAGTCAGACCTGAGCTGGGTCCACATTTGTATCACAACCAATGACCTTCTATACACAAGGACTTCGCATCAGCGCGCAATACGCGGGACAGCCCAATTGCTCGCAATGACAGCGTGCGCACAGTTCTTACCTTAGTCGTCTGTTGGTCGCAAATCCGTTAAGATGCCGAAGTGTGTCATCAACAAGTGCCGAAATAATACCAGAACGACTCAAAAAAAGATGGTGTGACTTACCAACGGCAAGTTAATTTTATTTATAAAAGATAACACGCGAAAAACTATAAAGAATGTATTAAAACCATTTAATTTTCAATAAATATCGTATTTGATTGACAACTACTGACAACTATTGTCAAGTATTCCATTGATATTCCATTTATTTCTCTCACGCGCGTTAGAAAGAAACAAGCATAAGGACGTGACAAGAACATAGTCAGAAACCAAATAATAGAGTAGCTCTTTTTAGGGTTCCAAAATGGTAAAAAACGGAACCCTTATAATGGGTTTCTTTTTTCAGCTTTCCTGTACACGAGATAAGGAGAGAGAATTGGCGCAAGTTAGTAGCAAGAGAAAGATCCGAAATATTTTACAAACCAAATAATTCAAGCATCATTTGCTCAGATCATTTTCTTGAATCTGATGTATATTTAACCACTAAAGGATATAAGCGTTTAAAAAATACAGCTGTTCCGCATATCGAAGTAAGTAGTCAGAAATGGTACAACCCGTCCCGTTAATGAGCATACTTAGAACCTTGTCATTGTAAATGTCATTTTCATTGTCATGTGTGTCATTTGATGTTCTGTTTGAAGTTTACTATGACATTTTAATATTAACATTTTCGTTGGGGTACAGTCAAAGAATTAAATTTGTGACCCACCTTAGTTCCAAAGTCAATCTGACATTCTACAGCAATAAGGTTGAATTTCGTATCAATTACAAATGACTTAACATCTCTAATGACAGTGACATCTTCAAGCAGATTTTCTTTGAAATGGGTAGCAAATTAACTTCCGTGACCGTACTGTACTATCGAACCAACGGAACCCTGACCCACCATGGAACCTTGTCACAATGATTGACGTACGATTGTCGTATAGCTTCGTATGACAGTCCTAACGTCAATCACTGTGACAAGGTTCTATGGTGGGTCAGGGTTCCGTTGGTTCGATAGTACATTCGAAAACTACAAAAAACATTTTCACAAAAATAATCGACTGTGACAGACGGACAAACAATGAGTGAGCATTTATAAGCTCACCCTTATAAAAACCCCCTTATGGGTTCCGTATTTTCTGTTGAGGTTCGCTACCCTAAAATTAACAGCCCATTTCAACTCCACTGGTACCTTGTTCCAGTCAACTTCTAAAATCAACATATGAAGCTTCGACTGAGTATTTGATAAACATTACTGATTAATAACCGATGACATTTTAAAGGTCTGGTGTGTAAACGGCGATGTATAGACTGAGCTAGTCGAAGCATAATAGGGTGAAATAAGATGCAGTGACATGTTTGGGCATTATTGTTGTATGACGTGAGTTGTCCATGTGTATAGAAGGTCATTGATCACAACACATTCACAACAACAACACAACATTTAACATTCTTTTAATAACTAATTGAAAAAAACTTATTATAATGCATTTTATGAAATATCCGATTTTAGTAGTAATACTTATATTGTAATCACCTTGTAATATTGTACCGAAACTTTAAATGAAATATT
Organism: Acleris sparsana; assembly: GCA_923062465.1. NCBI lineage: Eukaryota > Metazoa > Arthropoda > Insecta > Lepidoptera > Tortricidae > Acleris > Acleris sparsana. The sequence goes on along the minus strand of OV281285.1, from coordinate 42,154,243 downwards.
TTTACTGAATTTTAATGAAATTTTACTTTTATTGAACAACTTAAGACACAAAAGTCACAGAATTAGAATGTTCTTGTAAATTAGTCGCTCAATCCTCGTGAGGAAAAATCAAATTTTAAATAAGGAACGTTCTAGTTCAGCTTATTTTACAATTACTCTGTTTTCGAATTTTGCTTTAAAGACACGTTTGTTTCGCTTCAAATGTAGTATAGTGAATTCAGTTACAGATATTTAAGTTTTCAAGTTCAGTTCCTTAAATTTTAACGATTTCACAATGACTTCGTTTTCCAATCTCACGAGTACGCAGACATATTTTTTATGTACGGGCTTGCTCACGGAGACGCAACAGGGCTCGTAATTTATACCAGGAACGTTTTCCCTCTCGAAGACTTCCAAACGCACAAGTTTTTAGGAATACCTTTATAAAACTTCGGGAAACTGGTAATGTAGCCTCAAGACGTCCTGGTCTCCACTATCCTGAACATTATGTTGTTGATGTCGACGAAATATTAGCACAATTCAGTGACGATCCCACGACGAGTATCAGGAAAGTTGCAAGACCATTGAATTTAACTGAGTGGAAAGTGTGGGCAGTTGTTAATGGTGATGGCAGGCATCCGTTCCATAACACACCTGTTCAAGGTTTAGACCAAGGAGATCCGATTCGTCGGTTAGCATTTTGTCGTTTTCTATTAAATTTAGACATTGAAGAGCCGTCTTTTCTTAAAAGAATAATTTGGACTGATGAATCTAAGTTTGATAGAGATGGTATTGCAAATTTTCACAATCTCCACAGAAAAAAAAACAGAATCCACACATGAAAAAGCAAATTTCATCCCAAAGGCGTTTTAGTGTCAATGTCTGGGCGGGAGTCATTGGAAATACTTTCGTTGGGCCACACTATCTGCCAAATAATTTAAACGGACACGCGTATATATCATTTTTAAACAAAGATTTACCAGTATTACTTGAAGATATGCCTCTGAACATAAGACGCGATATGATATACCAAAACGACGGATGTCCCGCACATTACGCAAGATCTGTGCGTGATTATTATGATGGTAATTTTCCAAATAGGTGGATAGGTAGAAATGGCCCAATATCCACAATATTGGGCCCGCTCGCAGTCCTGACTTAACTCCAGTTGTTTTTTTTGTCTGGGGTAGGCTAAAAGACTTAGTTTACGATGAGGAAATTATGGACATAACACATTTAAGACGCAAAATTGAAGCAGGATGTCTCATAATGAAAAATGAAATGAAAGTTGGAGTGACGACCACCGAGGTACGAAGGCGTGCTCGAGCTTGTGTCAGGAACAGTGGAGGACATTTTGAACACTTAAAACGTAATTAAGTAGTTAACAACATCATCTTACTAATTTTTTTTAAATTATCTTACTGTTTTGTACATGAAATAAACGCTTTCTATCTGTTTAACTATCTTAGTAGGTTACTTAGCTACTCGTCGTTTATAAGTTCGTAATTATTCAGTTTAGTGACAATTAAAAATCTGACAAAAGTTGAACGTGTTTTTTAGACTAACACAATTTGTTTGTTGATCAATAATTCCCTTCTATCAAAAATTAAAGAGATGCACTAATCAAAAAGCAAGAAAACACTAATCTTTGTAGTTGTATAGCCAGGTACCATCGTAGTCGTACACAATTGCACTGTATGGAAGTGAGGTCTCTTTTTTTGGAAATACCTTATTTTTTTATTTATTTTTAGTTTTCTGGTTTTAAATGGCACATGCTTAGAAAGCCCGTAAATTAAAGAAGTTTGTTAAGTATTTTTTACGCGTAAATCACTGGTTTTTTTTTTGTAGACATGCAAAGTTGTTAAATTATCTAAAAAAAACTTTATCGTCATGTTTAAATAGGCTTTATTAATAATTGTAGCAGTAGAAGGTAATTGTTTGAATTGATTTTGAAGAATCAAGGTGTAGCAATGGCAAAACACTAAAAATTAACTCAATACAAGCTATACAGGGTGTTAAATAAAAAAAAACTGGCAAACAGTGATTTTTCAAAAAATAAATAAAAATGAAAATATCTCTAAAACCGTGACACTTAGCATAATAGTAAATGTGGTCAAAAATGTTCAGAATGACCCTAACTATCATCCCTTAAAACCCCTACACCCGACTGCCAAACACCCTGTATATAGATTGAACTTGGCTCTCATTTCACATTTATGTTTTTTATGGGATATCATTACTTTTTGTGCAGAAGTTATTAGTAGGTCCTTATTCATATAAGTAATAAAACTAATTTATCATAATATTGGATCCCCTTTGTTACGACAAACATACTCTAAGCTATAGTCTCAAGCCACCTATTGTTTTGTTGTATATCACTATACTCAAACAAAGAATATGCAATCGAATAGAATAGGCAGCTTCCATCAGGAGGCATTGGAATATTTCGGTTTAAGGTTAGTGTGTCACCCACCAGTAACTCTTTTTTACGACTCATTGTAAAATATACTCGTACGTAGTGAAAAGATAATTTCTACGACGATTACGTAATGGATGACCTGTTATCTATTGAATTAATATAAAAAATTAGGTACTTACATACGAGTAAGTTAACTATCTGTTACCAATAAGTTAGCTCTTTTAGAGTTAAGTATTTACCTACTTAAAACCCTTTATTACTGTAGTACCATTGGATAGTACCATCAATGGAACTAGTGACACACTTGTATTTCGCTAGTACCATCGATGGTACTGGAGAGACATGTTAGTTTGAGGTATTACTGTAGTACCATTGGATAGTACCATCAATGGAACTAGTGACACACTTGTATTTCGCTAGTACCATCGATGGTACTGGAGAGACATGTTAGTTTGAGGTATTACTGTAGTACCATTGGATAGTACCATCAATGGAACTAGTGACACACTTGTATTTCGCTAGTACCATCGATGGTACTGGAGAGACATGTTAGTTTGAGGTATTACTGTAGTACCATTGGACAGTACCATCAATGGAACTAGTGACACATTTGTATACTATACTGACGCACTATTGTTTTCAAGTACCATTGAGAAAAATACTGGCCACTTAATGATTGCCGATATAATCGTAATCTATGATTATTTATAAGAAATACACTGTCATTGATTTTCAAAAGTGACAACTTCCTATTGAGGTATTCTGAATAGGAATTGTGCATAAATAAACAGGTGAAATTATGACTAATTCTGATTTAAAGTTTATAATACGAGGGCGTGGAAAAGTCTTATTGTACAATGGCTATGAGTTTTATTTTCACGCAACGTACCATAACAAAAACAGCTTTTGGAGGTGTCGAAATTATAAAACTTTTAAATGTTCAGGAACGGTAACCATTGGGGAGGTAACTATTTTAAATATTTTTAAAGTCAAAGTCAAAGTCAAAGTTCTTTATTCTTCAATTTAGGCATAATATAATGCACCTATGAATGTCAAAAAGCATTACCACCGGTTCGAAAAATAAAACCTTTGCCCCGAGAAGAACCGGCGTAAGAAACTCGGCAAGGTATATTTTTTTCAAGAAAAAGGTTTACATCTTAGAATAATAACACATAGAATGATAGTTTCCTACAGCCAACCCGTCAAAAGTGTCGCACAAAATGGATTCATGTGGGCGTAATCAACGCGTACTAACACACGACAACACGCACACAAGTAAACAAATAATGTTGCTAGCGGATTACATTTCCCCCTAAACTAGGGGATTTTTTCATATAATCATTTTTGTTAAACTCGATCATTTTTTGTAGTTACTTAGTAATAATACAAACGTTTATTAACACTTATGTAATAAGAAAATGTTTTGTCTCTTTCTAATTCGCATAAAATATCTCCGAAAGTAAAGTAGAAATCGCTAATCATACATAGGGGTTAAATCGATAGCTTTTTAGCTGCTCTATCATCCCTATTCGTTTGTCAATTTATCCAGGGACACCCAGTATATACTCGCAATCACCTTAGTAGGAACCACGTCCCGACGTAGTCTGCACAAGCCACCTTTAGTAAGATATTTGTCTGTGTCATTAAAATGTACAGAACATATTTTTGTCCTCCTAGACGGCTTCCACCAGCTTTCATTTCGATTAAGCCTAATTTTTTCAATCCAACGTGCGGCAATTATCGGTTTAGAAGGAAATCTTGAACGATAAAAACAAGTAATTCAATTCGTACTTATCAAAGAATATCACAAAATAGTATAGTAGTACTTACTATAACAATTTAGGGGGAAAAATTTCGTTATAATGGCAATATTTTCATGTAATGTCGTTAGAAAATAATTTAATATTTTAGTGAATGTTTTACGTAAAACAACATGTCAAAACATATTACTTACACGTGGAATGTTATTTTATAGTGTTTATTTTCTTGGTCTGAAGTGTTGTGGCACCCATTAACAATACAAATCGTCATAATCAATAAAAATCCGGGAGCTGTTTGCGCTGTGTGACGTGATTGCGACTGACAGGCGGCGATCGCCGAGTACACCAGAATGGTGTAGTTTAAGTCTGACGGTTTTGGTGCGCGGACTAGGTTTCTATGTGTTATTATTCTAAGGTTTACATCATTACATTATAATTATAAATAGTTTACAATATCACAGTATTTTTGCACAGTAGGTCCTTTTTTAAGCGTAGGTAAATTTATGCGTAGATTACTCATGCAGGACGGACGACTCACCGCCAAACATCCCTATCCATGATATAATCGTTTACTTTATAATATGCTCGGGAAATTAGTTTATGTTTTACGACAGATTTAAATTTAGAGTCAGTAAGTTCAGTAATACTTTTTGGAATTTTATTGTAGAATTTTACACAATTTCCCAAGAATGATTTTGAAGTTTTGGCCAGTCTATAAAAAGTGGTTTTGAGCTTTCCTGTGCTCCTGGTTGCTTTTGGCTTATCAATGTTCGTTGGGAAATTATGTAGATTCTTCCTAACAAAGATGATTATTTCAAATACATATAGCGACGGCAGTGTTAGAATATCTATTTCCCTCAATGACACACGCGACCCCAAGTTATAAATAGCTCTAATAGCCCTTTTTTGCAAAATAAACACTGTACCGATATCCGCAGCCGATCCCCACAAAATAAGACCGTACGTAATTATACTGTTAAAGTAAGCGAAGTAGACCAACCGTGCCGTCGCTATATTGGTAAGCTGCCTTATTCTCCTGACTGAAAAAGCAGCGGAGCTCAAACTACTTGCTAACGCAGTTATGTGGGAACCCCACTGCAATTTAGAGTCTAATGTAATACCTAGAAAAACAGTTGTTTTTACAAAGTCTATGGTTTCACCATTAAGCTTAATATTAGAGGCTAAGTTTATATTTGATAAATTTGCTGATGAGAATTTTATACACTTAGTTTTATTTGGATTTAACATTAAGTTATTGGCAGCAAACCAGTCAGATATCATGGAGAGGGTATTGTTTGGTTCAATGAGTTCAGTATCTTTCCTATTTACCTTGAATAGTAGAGAAGTGTCATCAGCGAACATTACAATGCCTGACCTTCTGCTTACCATATACGGCAGATCATTTACATAAACAAGGAACAGGAATGGGCCCAAAATAGAACCTTGAGGTACGCCCATATCTATCTCTATCTCTGACGAAACGGCTCCATTTATCGCTACCTTTTGATTTCTCTGTGTTAAATATGACTTAATGAGATCTAATGCATTTCCTCTAATGCCATAAAAACCAAGTTTACAAATTAAAGTGCCATGATCTACACAATCAAAAGCTTTAGAAAGGTCGCAGAAGACTCCAATGGCGACCTGCGACTCTTCCCAAGCCTGTAAAATAAATTTGATCAAACTTGCGCCCGCGTCAGTTGTAGACCTACTTTTCATAAAGCCGAATTGTTGATCGTGTAAAATTTTATTAGTATTAAAGTGAGAAGTCAATTGTGTTAGCATTATTTTTTCAAATATTTTGCTGAACGCAGGAAGGATAGATACTGGACGATAATCAGAAGCATTATTTCTATGACCTGATTTAAAAATAGGAACCACCTTACAAAATTTCATTAAAACTGGGAAAATGCCACTGTCGATACAACTATTGAAAATACGAGCTAGGGTGGGAGCAACGACCTCCAGAATGGTTTCAAGTACCTTAACTGACACGCCCCATAAGTCTTCCGTTTTTTTTTATTTTTATCATTTTAAAAGACTTAAGTATATCGAAGGGAGAAACATGATGAAATTTGAAATCGCGTACATTTCCTAATTTTACATTTTCAGATAGAAAGGATTGGGCTATTGCAGTGGACGATGCCAGACATTTTGTTATGTCACTAGGAATTTAAGAAGAAATTATTAAATTCACTGGCTACTTTTACTGGGTCGGTTATTAATGTATTTTCTATCTTCAAGGAAACAGTGGATTCGCTTTTACTTTTTTTGCCGGTCTCAGTGTTTATTGTTTTCCAGACTGCCCTGGCTTTATTATCTGAAGATTTTATTTTTTCATTTAAATGAGCTGCTTTCGCCTTAATGCACACAGCTTTAAATAATTTGGAATAATTCCTAACATATTGATGGAAATGTTCGTCAGTGGTACAAGATCGCCATCATAAAGTTGGTATAATTTATCTCTACTTTTCCGGATTCCAGTAGTTGCCCACTCATTGAATGACATTTTATTACTAATTTTAATTCGCTTCTTACTACAAGTTTTATTAAATTCTCTACATACTGTATTTAGAAGCATCTTGAATAGATAATTCGGATCATTTGATTCTGTCTGTGAATTTGACATGGAGACTAGCAAGTTTGACTTTAGTAATTCTAGTCTACTTTCGCCCAGTGGTCTTATTTCTATAACGCGATCTGGATGCTTTTTCTCGCAAGGTAACCTCACCATCTGCGCTTTATGATCCGAACGGACCCCGTTCACTACGCTTCCAACTAGATGAGGACAGTTTAACCAGACATTATCTATACAAGTGGCTGAGGTGGGAGTCACCTTGGTAGGTACTTCAAACGGGTAGTCCAAGTTGAAGTTTAACTAATTATGTGGAATATGTAGGTAAGTACTGTCCACCTCAGATCACTATCCGTTTTCTGAAGTTATTGAAATGGATTAAGATGATTGTGAGGCCGTTACGTGAAGCTTATGTGGTGTTTTTTTAATTCTTACAGGATCAACCTGTAGTGGTAAAGAGTCATGAACATTTTGAGAACTGGAATTATATACTCCAAGAGAGTGAATTCATAGGAAAACATAAAAGTCTGGAGTTGTTCTTGACTTACATGAGAAAATTTTGGATGTCGAAAAAAACTTTGTGGTGTTGCTTTGGTGAAAGGCATTGGACTACAAATTGTTGCGAAGGTTGGAATGGACAATTTAATAATTGTTTTAAAAGAAAACCAGCAACATTAACACATTGTCTGAAAGTACTTAAAAACGATGCAGTATTCAACGCCGTAAACGCTCTAACCCAGACTCAGAAGAAACGGTCAAAATTGGTCAAAGAGCGAGACACATATATTCTGCACGTACAAATGCAGCTCATTAATGGTGAAATCGGGGTACCATTGTTTTTAGAAAAATTGAGTGTGAACTTTTTGGTCGCCCTTTATTTGGCCACTTATAATTTCTTAGTACTTAAAAAGAATAAAATTATATGACAATGACAATATCGCTTTGCTTATTCACGACCTCAGATTCACGGTTATTGCATCGTTCAAATAATCACGCTTTCAGCTTACTTGCGAATTTATTAAGTCTGAAATGAACGAGTTAGTAAGAACCCCTGAGGAGATCACGCGTGCATTTTTGGCAGTTGCTGGCTTGAAGTGCAACCAATCCCTTGGCCCTTAAAAGCAAAATAGTAGTTTATGTGACTGTACATAATGAGGGGCATTAAACACGAGTGTGGGTTTATGAAACGAGCCGAAGGCGAGTTTCATAATAACATCACGCGAGTGTTTTATTGCCTAATTATGTACAGTTACATACACTATTTTATCTACCCACATGTTATAAATCCTCAATGATGTGTTCGGGAACCATTAGAATAACCTGTATTGCACTGCCATGGCCGACTAGATTTCAAATCATGACCGACAACATCATGCTGCACGACGCCAACACCGGACCTGATTGCCATAATAACATCGATTGTCGATGCTATTATGATTTTTCATACATTATAATAACACTGGCACAGATAAAACGCTGATGTTACGTTACTGGTTGCATTATGGTGGTCGTTATATATGGTTTCCGAACACATTCTAGAGGATTTATAACATGTGGGTAGATAAATACTCTTTAAGTACAATAATAATATCATAGCATAGACTATGATAACATCTAAAACAATTAAGTGGCCAGTTTCCTAATGGTACCTGAAAACAACAGTGTGTCACTAGTACCTACTGTTATTATTATCGGACAATGGTACTAAAAACGTGTGTCTCCAGTACCATCGATGGTACTAGCGAAATACAAGTGTGTCACTAGTTCCATTGATGGTACTATCCAATAGTACTACAGTAATAAAGGGACTTAAAAACTATACTAAAACTATTATTAACTTTGATTTACACTATTGCCTAAACCATTTCTACTTACTAGAGCACATAATATGTGCCTAAATATTATGTACGAGGGGCGTTCAATAAAAAGTGAGAATGAGATGCAAACTCTTTCAATATTAGGAAATTGAATACTGGCCGGTTAAGATAATCTATCTAGGTGATGGCTATGAAAAAAAAACCGTCTTTTGTTTTAAAAAAATACGGTAATTTTTTTTGCAATGCTATTGAGTACGTTAGCGAAAATGGAGAAAATAGAACTGCGCGCCGTTATCAAATACTTTAGGGTCTAATGTTCCTCCGTATTTGACAGTCGCACGTTGGTGCGCCGAACTTAGACGTTGTAGAACATCAACCATGGACGACCCCCGCTCCGGACGCCCTACTACAGCAGTAACTGAAGAAATTGTGAAAAAAGTCGAAAACTTAGTTTTGGCAGATCGTCGTGTCACGGTTCGTTTTATTGCTGAAAATGTAAAGATTTCAAGGGGGAGCGTGGATAATATTTTACATGAACGCTTGGGTATGAAAAAGGTATCTGCGCGTTGGGTACCAAGAATGCTTACTGACACGCAAAAAAACCAACTACAGTCGAGATTTGTCAAGAAGCTTTGGACCTGGTACAGCAAGACCGGGAACTTTTTATGACGCGATTTGTAACAATGGACGAAACATGGCTCCATCATTATGACCCTAAAACGAAACTGCAGTCTATGACATGGAAAAGGCCATCATCTCCAACTCCGAAGAAATTCAAGGTGGGTCCATCTGCCGGTAAGGTCATGGGCTCTGTTTTTTGGGATGGTAAAGGGGTAGTAATGATTGACTATCTCAAGCATGGAGCCACTATTACGGGCACTTTATATGCCAAACAAATAGCAACATTGCGCATTGAGATCCGCGAAAAACTGCGAGGTAAACTCTCGAAAGTTGTGCAGTTCCACCAGGACAATGCCCCGGCACACAAGTCCGCCGTTGCAATTCATGATGCTGGGTTCGATATCCTTAAGCATCCTCCGTATTCACCAGATCTCGCCCCAGTGATTTCTACCTATTTCCGAGATTGAAAGAATACCTGAGAGGCCAGAAATTTGAAGACGACAACGCGGTAGTCGCTGCAGTATAAGATTTTTTAAGAAATAAAGATAGAGTCCTATTTAAAAAATTGAATTTTAAGTTAAGAAAAAAGATATACTAAGTGTATTATGCTAGAAGATGACTATGTCGAAAAATAAAATGACATTTAATAAAAGTTGTTTATAACATACTCGTTCTGACTTTTTATTGAATGCCCCTCGTATCTCGCAAGTCTCCATGTACGAGCCAAATTTGACGTATTTGTGTGAAATAGTTTTTGAGTTATGAGCGAGTCAAAAGTGGCTCCCCAAATGGTTCGTGTAATATTACACACGATGCTGCTCGCCAGTTCTTTTACCTTGAACTTGGCTTGACAAGCTAGCGCGTGTCTAGGTCCCCGGTTGGAGCGCTAGTGTGGACACTTAAATCTTCCCAGTTAAATACATACTCGACTTTAGTCTCACGCAATCTTTATGTTTGTTGTATACTATACTCAAACAAAACATTGGAACAATTCGGTGCAAGTTAATTGTGTCACCCACCAGTAAATCTACCTGTTGTACGACTCATTGTACAATATACGTAGTAAAAAGATAATTATTTAGGACGATTAAGCTTTAGCCGCCCAAAGACCGTTTAAAAGGTCTTCAGTTCATAGTGGTTCCGGCCCAAGCAAAAAGTCATTTTCATCTTATGAATGCCCAAGTGTCCTTTTAAAAGGTCTTGAAATAAAACCAGTCGTAAAAGCTCCTATTTCCCGTGTATTGATTTTAAGTGATTTCTTAACGAAAACGTCATCTTTGACGTTGACAATAGAGGTCAATCTGTGCAACGTCAAGTGTCAGTTTGGGTGTAACCTTCAAAAACATGGCGAGGCGTCGCGGACGCGCACAAATTACCACTGGCTGAAAGACGAGTCACTTGGTTCCAACAAGATGGTGCTACAGCTCGTTCTGTACACGAAGTACGAATGAAATTAAACAATGAGTTTGGGGGTCGCTCGATAGGCCGGTTTGGACCGCAGCGTTGGCCACGAGAAGCCCCGATCTCGTGTCTAGATTTCTTCCTGTAGGGCTCAGTACAAAACGGAATGTGACACTGCGGACGAGATGCGACGACGAATAACTGATGCCTTTCAACGATCTGCGGAGAAAAAATGATGAAGAGCATATTTTGACAAGGGTGCACCGACATACTCGGGCACGGGCTGCAGTGTGTATAATAGCCGCGAAGAGACATTTGAACACCGAATCAATTCAATGAAAAATTAGTCAATTTGGATAATTTTGATTAGTTAATTCATGATTATAACCAGGGAGCGTACTTTTGGTGCCGATGACGGGCCGGTGACGTCAAACTACATATAGCATGATTTTATATTAGTATTGAATGAATATTGACTACCTACTTATCAACCTCTTCGGTTTACTGATATTGACACTTGAGACATATATTAAAAACATAATTAAGTGACACATGACATTTTTATTAGAAGAAGATGGTTAGAGCCAATAATTAATTAATTAATTCGTAACAATCATTATTGCTTTGATATTGAATTACCTAAATCGCAATGGAATCTGTAAATGCATATTGTCAGGAGTTTCCTTGTCTGGTAGTAAATAGTAAACAAGTTTATTGCTCCTGCTGTGAGAAAAAAATAACATCAAAAGTAAGTAACATTGAAAAGCATTTGAAAACAAAGAGCCACTTAGAACGAGGACAGAAAAAAACACAATATGTTTTTAACATGGATTTAACTAATTTTATGATAGCTTCAAATATTCCTTGGAAACAACTAGAAAATAAGAACTTTGTCGATTTCCCTAAAAAAATGCATTGGTGGGAATTATGCAAATACGGTGAATATACCGTCAGAATCAAACCTAAGATTACGGTATTTACCAAAAAAGTATGACGAAACTTTCACTTCCATACGGCAAGATATTGGTAATTCCTATATTTACGTAAGTGTAGATGAAACAAAAGACCAAACACAACGAAATGTTGCTAATGTTATCGTTGGAGCACTTAAGGGGACCAATTCAAGCAGACCTCATATAATCGCTTGTCAAGTTCTTGAAAGAACGAATAATGAAACTATTAAGGATTTGATAGTTAACTCATTAAAAAATCTCTTTCAAAATGATAATTATCACGAAAGAGTGGCGTTATTTCTTACTGATGGAGCTGCTTATATGATAAAGGCAGGCCGGACACTAAACAGCCTTTTCCCGAACATGACACACGTAACTTGTGTAGCCCATGGTCTCAACCGTGTCGCGGAGACAGTGCGAGGCTTATTCGACGATGTGAATGAATTAATATCAAGTATAAAATCGGTATTTTTAAAATCCCCCTCAAGAGTGAGAGTATTAAAACAGCTTTACCCTGACATGCCAAAACCACCACAGCCGATTATAACAAGATGGAATACGTGGATTGAGGCCTGCATGTACTACAGAAAATATTTGGACGAGATCACTATAGTACATTGTAGCCCAGGTACAGAAAGTAAGCAATAGATGGACGAGTTAGTTCGCGGGCCGAGCCGCAGGTGAGGACCGCGAAGATACGAGTCCATCTATTGCACTTTCTACCGAGGCAATACTATGTGCTTTTCACGCCTAATGTAAGGAAATAAAACAGGTTAGGACATAATACACAGTTTAATTAAAAGTAATATTGATATTTTTGAAAGTTCATCAAAGTAGGTCAGCATTACGCTTTCAGAGAAAGAGTTCGTTTTTTTATTTATTTGCCATGCTTTGAAATTTTCATACACTTTCTGATATTTGCGACGGGATTTTATTGGCAGTAAATTCCGAATTACCGACTTTGCCGTATCCTGAATTTCAGGCGGTGTAAGATCCATATCTGTACTTGTATCACTCATTTTTGTTGAATATCGTACAAATTTCCAATCAAAAGTTCAAAAGTTTAGCGTTTGTTTCCAATTAAAAGAACAGAAGTAATTTTCATTCCCGCCTTTTTAACTTAATTTTTACCTTGCCTTTTAATTTTTACCTTATTTAAAGATGCAAAGGCGTTTTTCACGTACGCCTTAAAAACTTACATAAAAACACGTTTACAATCGCAAAAATACACTTTCACTGAGCGGATTTGACGTTTTAATTTTTTAATTAAACGTTCTAATGTCATATTTGTCAAACATTTTTTTATTTATTTCCGAACGAGTTACTAATGTCATAAATAACCGACCAATAGCAGAGTAGAAAGTAAACTGGTCTAAAAACACTCCATTTTACTTTGCAACTCAACATTGTTGGACTGTTTTTGTGTTGTACTACTAAGAGCAACTTTCTATTCTGATTTCGATCCTTCTTTGGCCATATTTCCGAGCAGTGGCGTGAAAATGTTATTAATGCTCTAAACGAAAGAACAGCGGTTAAAGTAAGGCGTGCAAAATTAGCAATTAATAAACCAAATCTAAGACAGAACATATTTTTCATAACGGAAAATTGCACCGTTTTGGTTGAATCCACTCATCATATGCAGAACTCTAACCTTTCGCTGACAGAGTCATTGGATGTGATTAAAACTGTAACAGCAAAGCTGTCCAAGATTTGTTTACATAAAAAAGGAAAAGACATATATATATAGAAAACATATATTAGTATTAATGAAAAACTAGGGACTACGAACTATGGAAAAAATTGCCGCCTTAAATGATAACAAAGAAATCTGTCTGAATGAAACCACAGAAAAAATGGATCTTTGGCGTTTTTTAAAGTATGCTCCAATTACATCGGTTGAAGTTGAAAGGTCATTTTCAATTTTAAAATGGATTTTTTCCAGCACGCGGTGTAATTTGACTCCGAGAAGTATAGAACAGATTCTAATTATTAATTATGAATCGAAGTTTACTAATTTTACTTCACGATAAACTGTATATAATGTCCGTAATAACTAACTGTATATAAACTGTATAAAATATCATATCCGTAAATTACTAGCTGTATAGAACTGTACACATGTAATTCCAAATGGTAAGCAAAAATTAATTAGTCTTCAAAAATATATCGTTTTACATATAATTAACCTTTTTTTCATTATTTAAGTTGTAACTAGCACATAAGAAAAAAACCTTTACTAAAAAATACAACAAAAAACAATAACAAAACGTGTATAATGAATATAGAATTACCTACCTATTTCTAAGAACCAATATTTGTCGATCTGTGTTATTTTATTTATTTAAGCGGGTAATTGGAACCGTTATCCAGATGTGCGACTAAATAAAGAAAGGCCAGCAAAGATATTTATATGAATCATATATCTCAAATGACAGTGAAGATACAGAGTTCTGTCTGAATTTTAAACATGCTGCAATGGTGTGCTTCGGAATGCGTCGGAATTGCATGTTTTGTTTTATCATTGACATTTTACGGGTAGATTAAACTGTGTGCATTTTACACGTTTTATTTAAACGTTTACATTAGCTATCACGTTAATTTAAATCATTCTTTGACTTAGTGCGGTGTTCACCAAAAGTTAAACGGACGATTAGAGCTTTGACGGATGACAAAAAGCCGAATGGTAAGGGTCAGCTAAGAAAACAGTCAGTTAAATTAGTTGGCGAAAACGATATTTATATATAACGTAAATTTCAAGCATCCTATATCTGAAATTGCGTCATCGGCACCAAAAGTACGCTCCCTGATTATAACCATCACAAATCGACTGTGTACCTCTTAACGCTATAGTTCCGGGAAGGTCCCCCGTCCCCTTCCATCCTATATGATCTGAATCTTGGAAACGGCTCCAACGGTTTTCATGAAATTTAGTATGCAGGGGGTTTCGGGCGCGATAAATCGATTTAGCCAGATTTCATTTTTAGAAAACGTTGCTTTATGAAAAAAAATGGGGAGCAAAGCTCGGTCATCCGGGTACTCCTTTTTTAAACATACCTATCACTAGCACTACATAGTATAAAACAAAATCGCTTCCCACTCTGTCTGTCCCTATGTATGCTTAGATCTTTAAAACTACGCAACGGATTTTGATGCGGTTGTTAATAGATTGAATAATCGCTTATTTACGAAGCGGTTTTAAGCATTACAACATAAATCCTTATCCAATTAAGTACCTTTAATACATTGTGCATTTAATATAGATCAGTATAGCCCGTTACAGCATGTAATTTAAATGAATATTTATTTTCAAAGATATTTCAGATTTAAAATCCAGTGACCTCGCGGGGCGGGGCGGGTCGTTATAAAATTATAAAGAGGTAAAGATAGTGAGGTTGTAGAGGGTAATTTCTGGATATACTGACCCTATTTTTAAATTATCTTTACCAGTCGAAAGCCGCGTTATTTGTGAATGTCAGTCAGGCTATATTTTATTACGTTTAACCCGGAGCGAAGCGAGGGCGGGTCGCTAGTTTATACGAGTATATGTAAGTATTTATTTTGTTGTTTAGTACCCATAGTACAAGCCTAGAGTTTAGTGTGGGGCTAGATCAATTGATGTGACATTGTCTCATGATATATTTGTTCCCTGAGATAGTTTATTTTTAATTGAGGTCTGACTTGGCTAGTTTTCATATATATACGAATTGTATTATAGCCTTCGCAAGTTCTAAAGCTGAAAGTTCTGATTTTATTCTTCCGAAAATTTGGCTCGCTGGTAGAAACTAGGCATTGAACATAGGGCTCTTCCAAGACTATGTTTGTCTATAAACTCTTTATTGCACAAAAATATAAATATGTCTCTCTCTCTCTTCAACCCCCGTTGTAGTAGGTACTTAATAATAATATTCACCATTTCATTTTTATTTGTCAGCTCTTATTGTATTTTTCATCGAAAAATACAATATTAAACAGAGATGAAGAAACATTAAAACAATTATTAAGTGTTTTAATAAATAATATGACCATGCTTAAAGTTAAAAACGTGATAATAGATTAATAATGTTAAATTGAATTGTTTGTATGAGTGATGAAACGAAAAGGGAAGTAAACAAACTATACATAAGCCGTATAGCGTGATTATAGCTCTTTATCGTTCTTCTTACGACTCGCGGCATTATTAGTTAACCTTTGTGAAATATACCGGTTTTTTTTACCTTATTCAAGTTACAGTATTATCCAAATATAACGACCCTCAAGGGACCGGCAACACTTGGTCGTACTAACCTGACGACGAACAAAACGACCAGATAAATAAAGCTTGTTTTTCATAAGTACATGTGTATATTTAATATTATTATTAGTGTAATTCTTATTACAAAATTTGTTATAAGAATTAGAAATAAATAATTTTAATTAAATAAGTGACGTTCGTAATATAGAAATCTCAAGCAAAAAAGTTCGCTTCATCTTGAAGCAGAGCTCCATTTACAGGTAGGTATTCCGCGGTTACGCTGAAGCTGAAACCACTGTAATATTTAGTACTTTAGTGCTTTACGTACTTATTCTTGAGTGGATGCCGTCACACGTTTACATTTCAAAACTTTGTCATTAAACAAAGGTCACGAGGGCTGTTTGATAAGTCCTTTTAAAAACTATTTGTATAAACCTTCTTCGTGGTAAATGGCATTAACACTGGCAGGCACAACTTTTAAATGAAGACTGTCAAAAATTCAGCAAAAAAAACACTTTTTGTCAGTATAACCATTGTTTAACTGTGATTAATCGTAAATTTTCAACAATTATGGAAAAATCTGAATTTCGTGCAAATAAAAAATAATGCTGCCAAAATAAAAACTGAACTTGATTTTGTTCATGGCACTAACGCACCAACGTTGCAGACTGTTTATAACTGGATAAATGATTTTAATCGTGGTCGGTCAAGCACATCTGATGCTCCACGCTCTGGTCGCGCAATCGAAGTCACTACTGAGGATGTTGTTGAAGAATTCCTTAATATTGTACTCGACGACCACCGAGTGAAGGTGCGTGAAATAGCTGAGAACACAGGCATCTCCACTGAGCGAGTAGGTACATAAAATCCTGCATTAAGATTTGGGTACGACAAACTGTCTGCACGATGGGTGCCACGTTTGTTGACAATCGAACAAAAACGCGAATTTCAAAACTGTGTTTGGATATGATGAAGCGTAATCCACGGAATTTTTTGAGTCAATTTGTCACTGTGGACGAAACTTGGGTCCATCATTATACATGAATCAAAACAGCAATCAAAACAATGGATGGTGACTGGTGAACGTGCCCAAAGAAGGCCAAGACTGTTTTGTCGGCTGGGAAGGTGATGGCGACAGTCTTCTGGGATGGCGAAGGAATCATTATGATTGAGTACTTGGAAAAGGGAGAGACTATCACTGGCCGTTATTACGCGTTATTGGACCGTTTTAATGCCGAATTGTTGGAAAAACCACCAAAATTGTCCCCCAACAAAGTCCTCTTTCATCAAGACAATGCCCCAGTGCACACGTCAACTATTGCAATGGCCAAAATACACGAGTTCGCCGGATCTAGCTCCGTGCGATTATTACCTATTCCCAAATCTGAAAAGATGGCTTAGAGGGCAAAACATTTTTACAAATGAGGACTGCATCGCAGGTGTAAACGCCTATTTAGAACGTATTTTTTGGAGGGGATAAAAAAAATGGAAACTCGCTGAAACAAGTGTTTGGCTCTCAAAGGAGACTATGATGAGAATTTTTACTTTTTAACGACTTATCAAACAGCCCTGGTATATCTTACCTTTATATATTTTTCTTCAATGTGGATATTTGTAGAAAGAGACACCAAATTTCTTTACAAAAGTTTCATTTGGTTCACCCGGTTCTAAGCGGTGTAATATTGCACTTTTTTCTTTAATTGAGAAAACACTTTCGCTTTACGGAACTAATTTAAGCATAAGTAATGTACCCATGTCTCAACGAATAGAAAACACTGACTAACATTTACTCCAGCTATTCAACATACGTTGGAGAGGGTAGAAAGCACATTTGTGAACAAAACACTGCGCATGTCATTCTAACTGGATCATTTCTTGTCAAAATAGGTTGCTATTCATAAGCAGTTGGATGCTTAAACCGGAGTCGTACTATAAGGATGTGTTTTCATAGTACGTCTATATGAAACCTAACTTGAGTTTGTAATTTCGTTGCTAAAAACGGTTGGCCGTTATAAACAAAGATGTTATTTTCCAATTCTACTGTAATAATGTAAGAAAATGTATTTCTTTATTTTAAAAGCCCACATAATATGTTGATTATAAAATCCACATTAAAATTTAATAATCATGCTACTTATAAATTAAATAAACAATACTTATCATTACACCATTAGTTTTTTTTCTATATTTTATCAAAATTGACGTCTGACAGACTCCACATCAGTAGAATGTTTCTAAAAAAGTCACAACAGTTGCAGAGGGAGTTAATTTATGTATATGGCCCTTTAAAGTGAGGACAGACAGACAGGGTACGCCACAGTAATATGGTTGGCCATTCATGGACAGAAACCCTAAAACTTATTTAATTTCTTGTGATGAGGTAAGATTTGGAAGAGTTGTAATAGCAACCAGAAAAAAACATTATTTATTCTTAGTATTAATAATGTTGTTCATACATTTAAGTAGGATTAAAATATTTTTTTATTAAGTAATAATCAGGGACCGCGCTGTATATCCCATTCAATGAGTTTCAAATGGGTTTATATAAGGATATATTTTGAAAAGCCGTATCGCTTACAAGCCGTTCAATTTTCTTTTCAAATTGCTTACAGGGACCCAACTACTCATTCCCAGATAAAAGCCTTTAATAATCTTACCTCTCAAAGTTCATCATCATCATCATGTCAGCCGAAAGACGTCCACTGCTGGACATAGGCCTCGCCCAAGGCTTTCCACTCAGACTGGTCTTGTGCTTTTCGCAAAGTTAAGCCACCAAAAGAATAACCCCTTTAGAAGAAATATTTATATTATTTTTATTATATTAGAACTAACAATACCATAAGAAAAACCTAAAGAGCTAAAGCCCAGATCATCAGCAGTAAATTGATATCCCTCTGTTATTGCATAACCCTCACTCCCTTAAAAATTATCCCTTTAAAAGAAATCACTATGTAGGTGCGTCTCTTTCCTTCTCACTAGGAAGGAGAGATGTGCGCATCTGTCAGCGATGGTTAAAAGTGATAGTGCTTAATCATAAAAGGTTCCCCTTATATTTGGTTATCTATAAGTAAGGTTTCTTTTCAATGCCATCCCATGTCCTTGTGTAGATCTCGAAGATTTTGAAAGAGATAGCGCTTGAACCTTTGAGCTTTACCCTTATATATAGTTACGCAATAGAAGAGGGATATCAATTTACGGCTGACAATCTGCACTTTACCTCTTTAGATTTCCTTTATGTGAATGTTTAGTTTAACAAATAACTAACAAGGAAAGGTACCCAACTGTCCGGCTCCGATTTTGTTGACTTTGATATATGTTAGATAGTAGTTTAAAATAACAGACAAGATTTTTTTTATAATATAGAGTTATAACCCATAAGTTAGAGGGTTTAGTCACTTTTCAGTACTTTGGAGGTCAATTCGTCCCAACAGGTTGAGTTTGGGCCGCTAAAAAAAATTAAGTGTCTGTTATTTTAAACTACTCTCTAACATATATCAAAGTCAACAAAATCGGAGCCGGACAGTTGGGTACCTTTCCTTGTAAGTCATATTTCTTCCAAAGGGGTAATTCATTTAGTAGATTATATTTTGAGAGGTATTTTTTTTAAGGCAATAGTCATGGAATGGGTGGTCGGATCCCTGGTAATAACATACTTACCATATTGTCAATGGCCGCAGCTGCATCCTCCGCGTTCTCAAATTCTATAAAAGCGAATCCCCTGTGCTTCTCAGTCTCGTAATCTAGGGGTATTTGCACGTCGATCAAATCCCCGAAAGGCACGAAAGCGGCTTTAAGCACCCTCTCGTTTACTTCCTCGGCCAAACCGCCTACATATATCGTACGCTTAGAATTTGGCTTACTAGTCATTTCTGTTTCTTGCTAGGTAGCTACTTATTTAAAGGTTACTAACAATTTCTATGGAAATCAATATTAATCCATTCCAAGTAGCAAAAAGCGTCTCCAATTTCCAATGTTTCCAATACTTAATCAAAACCACAGATTATTAAGGTATGTAATCAGAACGTAAAACGTCATGCCAATCACAGATTATCAAGGTATACTATCACTAGTCAAAGACTACTGTATACTGGGAGTCTGGGATATAGACTGGCAACTCAGCGTTATTTTTTGTTCGTGAAGCAACATTGTAGTAAGTGGTGCCTGCCATCTAGTTCGTGTTAATAGAACTAATACTTTGCATTTGTGTGTGTAAGCATGTATGTATACATAACCACATACTTAAGCTATTCGCCACCCCTTTATTTATACTCGTACAAAACCACAACAGGTATTTAACGACCAATAATAGTTAAGACGCGATGTGTGTGTTTAATGTATTCATTAATATTGCCCTTAACTTCAACCACGTCCATTTCGTATATTGATCGCTATTCCCTATAGAACTGTAAAAAAAAACGAAAATAGGTATTACTTTGTATTCATCCAAATTAATTCAGCGAAGTCTAAACGACAGAGAGACAGACACATTTTCCCATTAATGATATTAATAGTACGATCAATAATAGAATTGTCCATTAATTTTGTTCTGAGTATCTTTGGATCTGTGTTTAATTACCGAATTACCGTCTACGGTCCGGTTATTGCATCCAGGTACGCAGCACACCGTGAAATACATCCGTCATGCTATAATTCGAAATCTTTTGTTATTATATTTCTCCCTGAAATTCAATTTAAGTAATTCAAGAAAATTTCTTTGAACAATGTCAAAAAATGACAAGACAGACAAGTAACTTATTGTGTTGTCATATCGATTCAATACAAACTGTCATAAATAATGTATTTTTGCATTTTCATATATATTTATCAAAATAACAAAAGAAATAAATTTCTTATTTTGCATTATCATTACGTTTTTGTTTCGTTCTCAAGAGCGTTTTTTTTTAAACCATCAGCAACACTAACACTGACTTTAAAGCCGGACTAAAACTTTTTAGACACCTAATGAAGATGGCGCCACAGAACGACACAATTAATAAGGCGTGCGTCGAAGTGCTTACACCGTTGACCAAGAGTCCATTATTGCTTAATCCAAGCGCAATATTAGTATTCTTCATACTTAAAAAAAAGAACAAAAAAAAGCGAACCACATCTAATGTACTAAGTTGCCATAGCATGTCACTAGTGTCATACTCATAATAAATTCCTCTTTTTTTTTCAAAGGCGCAAGCCACCTCAGATTGTAATGGGCGCGCGATTTGTTAGATCATTCTTCCGAACTCATTATTTCGTAGTAATTTTTCCATTCGCATTTTTCCCCGAACGGGATATTACCAGTCGCCTTTATTCCTGCGGCAGTTTATATTCACAGTCGTGTTTTTCCGCTTGCGAGTTTTATCCAGTCGCTTCTTTTCCTACCACCATATTTTCACGGTCGTGTCTTTCCCGTTCCAATTTGTCGAAGAAACAGAGTCGACGGAGCTCCGCTACGGCGGACCTTCTATTTCTGGGTGGTTTGGCCCTCCGGGCCTGATGAAAAACTAACATTACCTAAACCTACCTACGAATTACGATGTAAATACTTTTGGGAAAAGTGCGACTGAGATAGAAATCTAACGGGAAAAAAACCGACTGGGAAAAAAGTCGAACAACAAAAAAAGCGACTGTAATAAAATCAAATGGTGAAAAATAAAATTAGGTACCTAATATCGCGTTCGGGGAAAAATGCGAACGGAAAATTTAATACAAAGAAATAATGAGTTCGGGAGAATGATTTAACAAACCTACTCCACATTCGCGCATTACTTTTATAAAACATCCCGGCTACCGACGCGCTATGGGCGCGTTAGATTGCTACCGCCTGGCGACACCTGGGGTGTCTAGTCAGTCAGGGGCGTCACACACGAAATATATATTAATATGCCAAAATATATATAAATGGTTGTTTGTAGACTCGTTTACGTGTTTTATATATAATTCATAGCCACATAAGCCATGTAATTTTCTAGAGATAATCTTTAACAAGTATTTAACCTAATTTAATGAAAATTTAAACTCGTTTTGCAACAATTTTTATACTTTGAAGAAAACATATATAACATTTCTTGACTAAAATTGTCTAGGTACTCACTCCAGAAACCGATTAAGATATTTTGCGAGTGACAGCGCTAACTTAGTGCGTGGAAGACAAAGGGGCGTAGCGGGGTGAAGTAGGTATTTAAAGCGCGGCATTTTGGGCCTGCTTATTGAAATACCATCAACAAGTACTTACTGAACAAAATATTAGAAAACTTGTTTTTTATTTGCGGGTGGTAGGACCCTGTGCAGGGTCCGTCCGGATCGATACCACCATCTTATCCATTAACCTACCGCCAAACAGCAGTATTCGCATTGTTGTGTTCCGGTTTGGGGATAAGACAGCCGGTGTAATGACTAGCATAGAGGCATTCCATCTTAGTCCTCAGGGTTGGCAACGCATTTGCAGTCTTATGCTAATGTCTATGGGTCACAGTTTCCACTTACCATCAGGTGGCCTGTGTGCTCGGTTGCCCTCTCTATGCTATAAAAAAAAAAAATTACGATAAATACTCGTTAACCTTTAAAACTTAAATATTGAAATAAAAAATCTTCGTTTCCACCATATCTTTTTTATTTCAATTTTATCTAATTACCTATATCGCTGAGCGCGCGAACACTGAATACTGGGAATATGGAGCCAAGAAGATCCCACGCGCGGTCCTCGCCGCGATTCACGCAGCGCATGGCAGTACCGGAAAATGAGGAATGAGTTTTGTAATACACTTGAGAGCAAAGAAATCGAGCCACTTTTGCAATTTTTACGTTGATGCCAATTGTGTAAAGGTCGTAAGTGTTATCATGGAAATTCGAATGCCAGATGATAGATAATTTTGTCTTTTATCGAATGATACAATTTTTAGTGGTGGGGATGGATATTTTCATTTTGTTAAGGGCCGAAAACCGCACGGCCTTTACAATGCATACTTTAGAACCAATGAATACCAGGGAATAATTAAAGGTTTTTTTGAAAATTAAAAAGAATTATCAGGTTTTAATAAAGTGTATTACCTCCTCTAGGTAATCGACATGCACGCATGCGATTTTTCATTGACCGTACGAGTTTATTAAGAAAGTCTTGAGGTATGCCCGCCCATTCTTCCCCTATCGCTGTCTTAAGCTGGTGCAGGTTCTCAGGAGCGGGATCCCTGGCCCTGATTCGTCTTTTGAGCTCGTCCCAGACGTGCTCTATCGGATTCAAGTCCGGGCTCCGTGCTGGCCAATCCATGACAGGGATATTGACCTCTCTTAGGTAGTCCTGAGTGATCCGAGCTGTATGTGGTCTGGCGTTATCTTGCATCAGCATGAAGTTGTCGCCAATGTAGCCAGCAAATAGGAGCACATGTTCAGCGAGGACTTCTTCAATGTAGGTACCGATGAGCGGTCAATCCTCTTGAATTTGGCCCGACACCAGGCCCAGTAACGAACACAATGTCTGTCTTCGCTTCCAAAGAAATGCCGGCCCAGACCATGCATGAACCGCCACCATATGCGACTCTTTCTTCGATGCAGCATTGCGAAAATTGCTCTCTAGGCCTTCGGTAGACCCTTTTCCTGCCGTCATTGCCAAAAAGACAAATCCTGCACTCGTCGGAGAAGAGTACCGTCCTCCATTGCTCAAGGGTCCAGTTTTCATGTTCCCTAGCAAAGTGAAGTCGTGCTTGACGGTGACTCGGGGTGAGCTTGGGGCCATTCGCAGACTTGTGTGACGTCAAATTCTTCTCTGCAAGTCTCCTTCTAACTGTCCATCGGCTGATGGACACATTCCGGGTCTCTCGTAGCTTCTGCTGAAGCTGAACAGCATTGAGTCGCCGATTCCGTAGCGAGGTGATAGCAATGAAGCGGTCATCTCGCTCCGAGGTAGAGCGTACTCGGCCAGTGTCAGGTCTTCTTAAGAAAGCACCAGTCGCTTGGAACCTCTGAAACACTCGTTGGACTGATGATCGCGTCAGGTTAATTTGTCGGGCCACTTCACGTTGACTCAACCCTGTTTGTGTTGCAAACAGGGTTGAGTAAGAACAATTGCTTGAGCGGCTTCAGACGGGGTAGTATCCATGTTTATTAAAGGTTTTCCCAGTAGAATTGAGCAGAGATGTCATAAACAAATGTTTTTTTTAAATTGACTTTAGTTGTTGGTGGCCAGCACAACAAACAAAACGGTTCTATACCTAATGATGTGGCACAATCAGTATGTGTACTAATGAGCTAATTAGAGGTGGGGTATTGTTATTGCCCACAGTGACGTGAAATATCCATCCCCATCACTAAAAATTGTATCATTTGATAGAAGACAAAATTACCTATCATCTGGCATTCAAATTTCTATGATCGCACTTACAGCCTGGCCAAAAAGTCGAGCCAGTGGTGACAGCTGCAACTAAAATTTTTGTCCCATGGCAACAATACTGTACTGTTAAGTACTAGTACTTACTGCGATAATTATTTAATAAATATATTTAAAGCATTCTGTTCCGTCTAATAACTACAAAAACATGAGTAGGCCAATTCGAAGTGGTGCGAGAGCAATAATTTTCAAAGTTTTCTTGCGATGTTTGGCAGAAAGTGAGGCTGGACAGTCTTTGTCTGAACTTGACGATGTTTATCGACGTACTGCTGAATTCACAGGTATTTATTCATATGAAATATGTTTTGTGTATAGAATATTACCCATTATTACAGTTCTTATGATCAATTCTATCGTCTTACCATAAAATTTATGAATTTGTAATGTTATTTCTAAAACTCATTTTTGAGGTTATACTCATCATTTTACGTTACTCTTAATACGAGGACTGAATGTGATTGATCCTTTTAGTATTTTTTTACAAGTGACTTACGCCTTCATATTATTTATTTTAGGTGTAAGCGTGGAGACGGTACGACGAATTGAAAAAGAAGGCGAAAATAATCGTGGAGTATTTTCTACTCCAGGAAAGCACCGAAAAGGTCGTCCAAGGAAAGATTTGGACAATTTTGACCTTTGTGCCATTAGACACAAGGTTAATTTCTTCTACACGGTGATGAAAAAGGCAAGTATAATTGTTATTGGTTTTACCTCTTGATTATAGTTTGAAATAATCAGTTGATTACTCGTACAAGAGTCATGATATTTATTTTGACATACTTTTTACATGGTACGGCATGTTTGGTTATAGATATAATTATTGTATTCATAGTTCTATATTATGCTGATTTTATTTGTTTAAGTAATTTAAATTGAGTTGGTTCGTATAATTCTCCCTATTAAAAGCAATCCTTACATTTACTTGTATTATCATATGCAATCCTAAATAAAACTCATTTATTTTAGGTTCCTACTCTTCGAAGTCTGCTGCTTACAGTGAGGGAAGATTTAGGTTTTGACGGAGGCAGAGAACACCTCCGAAAGGTGCTAAAAGGACTTGGTTTTTCCTATAAAAAATGCCAGTCTGATAGATCTGCATTAATGGAGATGACTCATATTGCTGCAAAACGGGAGAAATACCTCAAGATTATTTTAGAGAACAGAAGTTTGCCACAGGAGTTGCAAAAAGATATAATTTATTTGGATGAGAGCTATGTGCACTCCTCATACAAACTGAAAAAGTGTTGGCAGTCATTAGATATTGGTGGAGTCAAGGAAAATGTATCCAAAGGAAAGAGATACATTTTGGTTCATGCTGGCAGTGAGAAAGGATTTGTGCCGAATGCTTTACTTATTTTCAGTGGAACAAACCAAAAGGAAGACTACCACTCTGAAATGAACAAAACAAATTTTACGAAATGGGTCAAAGAAAAATTGATTCCTAATTTGACAATGGCGTCCATTATTGTTATGGATAATGCACCCTACCATTCTGTTATTTTGAATAAAGCTCCTACAAGTGCAGCAACAGTTGCGGAGCTAAAGTTGTGGCTCGTCGAAAACAACATACCTTTTGACACTTCTCTGCGTAAACCAGAACTGGTAATTCTCGTGAAGAGAAATAAGCCGGAGCCCATTTATGAAATTGACCAGATTTTGGGTGATCATGGTCATACAGTGGTAAGGCTTCCACCATACCACTGTGACCTAAATCCCATTGAACTGATTTGGGGAATTGCGAAACATAAAATTGGCTCAAATAATGTGTGTACCACTGATATAAAGGTAATTATAATATTTTAACCCTTTTCTTGGCAAAAATAATAAAGTTCATGGATTCAAGCCTCTTCAGATTTAAATCCAGCAAAAAAATAAAATTACAGAAAAGATACAAAAAGTGAATATGGTATGTATCTTATAATACACATCGTCAAGAACTTCTACCTGTAAATAGTAAATGGCCCATTCTTAGTGCACCGCTACACTCTCTAGAGAATATATATTTAATTTTTCTATAGGTTTAAGTTTAGGCTGTACATTGTCCGTCCGTCAGAAAACTGTTTTATATGTATGGATAGAAAGATAGAAGATAGATAATACTTTTATTTTCTTTATATAGTGTTCAATATTGTCATATATGATGTGATTAATATTAATATTCATGGATGTGATTATTCTTATATTCAGGTGGCGGCTGAGCAAGCATTCCAAGATATAACTGTTGAGAATTGGGAAAATTCATGTAAACACGTGAAAGAAATTGAAAAGGAATACTATGAAAGGGGTCAAACATTGTATACGGACATGGAAAAACTAATTATTAATCTCAGAGATGACAGTAGCAGTGAGTCATCTGATACAGAAAATGATGATTACAAAGAAGGTGCAGGAACCTCGAGCCAAGAGCCTCTTTTTTCTGGGGTGGAATATTTAGATGAAGAGTTTCTAGACTCTGACTGACATTTTGAAGTGCTTGTACTTAAAATTAAAATAATAATAATAATAATAAAGACTTTGATTCTTATATTACGTTTTAAATTTCATGTTTATTTTATTTCTGCTGTTTCCTTAGTTTGCCTTCTGACAAAGGCCCAATAATCAATGTGTATGGATCAAGTGAAAAAAGTAGGTTTTCTAAAAAAATATCTATTATTAGGTCTTCTCCTAAGCTTAGAAGTCGCGGGTACAAGCTAGTAATTAATATAAATGTTAAAGTTTACGACTATTACTAATACAAAGTGATTATGAAAAATATTAGTGTTAAAGAGAAATTATATAATAAAGTATCAATATCATTTTAGTCGTAGTATATTGGGTGGCTATATGAACGACAGTGCTGCCCTCATTTTTTGTCTCGACTTTTTGGCCAGGCTATAAGACCTTTACACAATTGGCATCAACGTAAAAATTACAAGGGTGGCTCGATTTCTTTGCTCTCAAGTGTATTTTGGTGAAAATATTTTATTCTACCGCCGGTAAGTTTTTATCAGGAATACATAAAAATAAACATTCATGCACAAACTGTGCGCAATGTTTTCTTGTTTATACTTCTCAAAGGCACTTTTATTTATTTATTTATACTTAATAGGGAAAACAACAGCTCAACAACTCCTGTTTAATGAAATTCCAACTAATTTCTGAAATAATATGACGTATACAAATGCAAGTAACACTATTTTGTAATTCGGTACGTTGTGTATAGATGAATTAACGAGAGCATGGAATTGCATATGTAGTAGTACCTATTGTATGTTTACAGGCATTCAATATTTGAATTTTCTATTTTCTCGTACTATCAGCATAAAAAGGGGTTTGTTATATATTGAAGAAGTAAATACCAAAACAATTTCAGTGTCAAATTGTGAATATTATTTGCGTTGTGCATATATTTTTACGTCTGATTTTATTGTATTCTCACAATTATCAGAATAATTTTGTGTCAGCCCGTACGACTAAGTGTAAGTTAATGTCATGTTTAAATACATACATGAATATATTTATTCACATATTCAACGAATCCAACAATAATACAATTAAAAACTAAAACTAAACAAATTATAACTAAACTAAATACAAATCAATTAAAACTAAATAAAAACTAGAAAAGTGAGGGCCCCCGTGGCAAAGTACCACAGATGCTGGCAGCATTTCCTCGTTGTATAGCAATGCTAATACGCTGTCCGAGGAAGCTGCCAGCTCTGTGGTCACCGGTTGTTTCAATTAGCCTTTTTGTCATGTCTTTAAAAAGGCTAATTGCACCGGGTCCCCACGGACCAAGGGTCTCGACGCCAAAAGGAACAAAGTTATATTCTGCGCCGAGACCCTTGTACTTATTCTTTTTCATTGTTTCGGCCGCCTCAGCCGCCGCGCCTGGTTTATTTACTGTTCCGCGGAGGTGTGACGAGGCTAGGATGTCTACACAAGTAGCGTCCCACACCAGCACTCACCCCATACTCCACGGAATTAAAGACATACCGTCAGGTCTCTTGCCGTCGTCCCTAGCGATACCGGTTGGCTCCAGTAAAGCGGGAACGTTGACGGAGGCAAGAGACCGGCGGATAATGTCATTGAGCGCGGCGTGTCTAGAGAAGCGGGCTGCGCTTTTTTGGCATGAAAGTCCGTGGTGACCCAGAAAATCAACTTCGTTGCCACAGGGGCATATGTGTGGAGTGCAGACCCGGACACCAAGACGTAAACAAACAGAAATTCGGAGAGTTTCAGGATCTAAGAATGTACCAGTATTTGGCGATGGGTGTGCATGGAGCCAGTAACCAGCCTCTTTGGTTCCCACCGCCAAAAGCCTGGCTCGCTCAGATCCTGAGTTGCTACTTACAAGGTTGTTAAAAGTTAAATTACAGGTTATTTCATCCCAACTCCTCTGAGACTTTAAATTTTCTGGATAATTACTGCTTGGGTAGGCAAGATTCCAGGCATTTTTGGCTTCCTCCAAGTCGACAGTCGTGTAGTTTGATGGCAAAGCGCTAAGGATTTTACCTACTTGACTAGCCGAGCTATGAACGGAAGACAAAAAAGCTGGAAAAGAAACACAAGAAATTTTGCGGATCCCTAGTCCACCAAAGCGGATGGGGAGGGAGGCCTGAGTCCAAGATTGCTCGCTTAGCTGAATGTTCAAGATGGATTCCAAATTTAATTTAAAAATGTATCAATTTGCGTAAGGAGGTTTCGAAATTTCCAAAAAGGGCAGCAGCGTAGCAGGTACATAAATTTAGGTACAAAAAGACAGAATTTAAGAACCGAAAGAGCATAATGTGGACTTATTTCAAGAAGACGATCCACATAATTTTGAAATTTTAAAACAGTATTTTGAATAAAAGTTGGAATTGCGTCTTCAAAAACAGGGGACCCTAGGAGGCTGAGTGATTTTTGGTCAACTATTTTTATGTTTGGTGTTAAATCTTCAAATTTTTGTTTTATAACAGACCAATTTAAGGAAGAATTTTGAATGTAAAGTTCGCATTTACTGAAATTTAGTTCCAAACCTATTGTTTGGAATTTAGTTTGAATGGACGAAAGGTCGGACAAAACGGTATCGATATCACCTCCTAAAGTCCCATCATCTAAATACCAAACGTTAAATTTTGACTTTAAATTTTGAATTATTGGATTTATAGCTAAACTAAAAATTGCCGGCCCAAGAGGGTCACCCTGCTGGCAGCCGACTTCTGAAGATAAAGCGTTTCCGCGATATAACAATTTAGTTGGGTCTGCGTAACAATGTCAAAGTCAAAGTCAAAGTTCTTTATTCTTCAATTTAGGCATAATATAATGCACCTATGAATGTCAAAAAGCATTACCACCGGTTCGAAAAATAAAACCTTTGCCCCGAGAAGAACCGGCGTAAGAAACTCGGCAAGGTATATTTTTTTCAAGAAAAAGGTTTACATCATTACATTATAATTATAAATAGTTTACAATATCACGGTATTTTTGTACAGTAGGTGCACCTTTTTTAAGCGTAGATTACTCATGCAGGACGGACGACTCACTGCCAAACATCCCTATCCATGATATAATCGTTTACTTTATAATATGCTCGGGAAATTAGTTTTTGTTTTACGACAGATTTAAATTTAGAGTCAGTAAGTTCAGTAATACTTTTTGGAATTTTATTGTACAATTTTACACAATTTCCCAAGAATGATTTTGAAGTTTTGGCCAGTCTATAAAAAGTGGTTTTGAGCTTTCCTGTGCTCCTGGTTGCTTTTGGCTTATCAATGTTCGTTGGGAAATTATGTAGATTCTTCCTAACAAAGATGATTATTTCAAATACATATAGCGACGGCAGTGTTAGAATATCTATTTCCTTGAAGAATTCCCTCAATGACACACGCGACCCCAAGTTATAAATAGCTCTAATAGCCCTTTTTTGCAAAATAAACACTGTACCGATATCCGCAGCCGATCCCCACAAAATAAGACCGTAAGAAGAATGTAAAAGGTAATTATAAATTTCCGGGACGCGGGACGTTCTATTTTATTTCTGCCAGTAGGGTGTCCCTGTTTACCGAGTTAAATGCGTTTTTAACGTCAATTTTGATCAACACTTCACAATTTCCGATGGAGAGGTACGTGCGTAAAGCATGGACAGCTGCTTCGCACCCTCCTTTTATGCCAAAACCTAGCTGAATAGGTTCGAACTGAGCCTGTAATTTTGAAGAGATGTGCCGAACTGCAATTTTGGAGGCTAGGCGACGAAGTGTTGATCCAACGGCAATCGGTCTCACTCCTCCGTCTTTTTTGGTCAGGGCGATGAGGTTAGCACCGTATAAAATGGGAACAATTTCTTGATTGATATTGCCGGAGTACATAGAGTTAATTAAGTTGGTGATGGAATTGATGAGCAGCGTCCCCGCATCGCCCGCCGAACGAGAAATTAGGTCTTTCAGGTGTTGGGGTGAGATTCCGTCCAGACCAGCAGCAGAACCAGTTTTAAAAGAATTAATCGCTTGAACTACATGATTACTTTGAATTTTTAAGCAAGCCTGGATTGCCGTTGGAGGATCGAAAAAATAAGGAGTTGGAGGAGCTGGGGGATGTTTAGTTTGTAGGGCCAAAAGGGTGTCGGGAGTATCCGGTGACAGCACGTCGCTTGAGAAGAGGAGACGAGCGGCGCCTTTCAAATCTCCGTCGCTAATTTTGGATTCTACATTTCTGCGAATGTTAAAAGATGTACTTGATTTTTCTTTAAAACTAGGAGAGGGACATGAATTGACAACACAGTTGTTTTTTATTTTTTGTGTAAGGGAAACTTTCGAACCATCGTCATGAACATGGAGGGTGCGGTATGAAAAAAGAAAAAGATTTTGCCAGTCTTCGGTGCTATTGTTTTGTGTGCATTTATCAATAAGGTGAGAAAGATGAGTCGCGACGGAGATTCTGGCACCGCGGGGAACTCTTTTTAAAACTAAACAGTTATTTTTAAGTTTACTAAGATGAAAATGGAAAGAAGAGGCAGGTGGGTCAATGGTAGCAGGAGTTAAAGATGGAATGAGCGGATTAACGTTTAAAGGTGTGCAATTTTGGCTAAGGCAAGTTCTGTGGGTTTTGGTGACATGAATATTCAAACCTCTGATACTCTTAAATGATTTTGAACATTGCTGGCACGAGTGTAAATTTGTCGACGTGCCATCACCGGGTTGTGTCGCGGGCTGCATGCACACTATTAAAAATAGGCACTTATCTGATTAAAAAATACATGTACATGAAAACACAAAAAAAAGGGAACAACATTATCAAAACACTTTTAAAAAAAAAAAAACACGTAACAACAAATTTGGCTGGAATAAGTTCAAATAGTTTGGTGAAACGGGGATCAAAACTAAAAGTTGTTATTGTTGTGACAGACGAAGGTACGGCGGTTGCTAAGAGAAGAGGCGTCAACAATGGGCGTCAAACAAAATTTTCTTGAAACAAAACCACAAAACAGAAAAACACAGTAAATATGCAGAACTCAGGGTCGCCCACAAGAAACAGAAGTGCGGTAGGGGAGGTGAAGAGAAAATACTGCTCTAGGCATTCGCCAACTCCAAACTTTATAACAAAAAGTAAAATATTATAACGGGAATGTGTTGACAGTTCATTATCTTTTTTATTGTGTGTAAGTTACATAATTTTCAAAAATATGGCAGTGAGTAATTTTGGTCCGAAGGAGAGTCAAAGTAAGCAAATTATTTTTAACTGTTATAAATATTGTGAACTTGAACTGAAGAAAATTTTAAATTCCCCATACACCGCTGCCCAGTTAGTTGAAAAAGCTACAGGTGTTTGTCTCTCTACTGTTTATAACATTGTGTCTGAGAGCAATAGTGAGAAATTTTGTATTAACAAAGAAATTCACCTACCCGAGAAATAAAAAGTTACGTACTTGTCTGTCATCAGCAGTGGACGATTTTGATCAGGAAGTCATACGGAGAACTATATACAATTTTCCTCTGTCTCATAAACGATTTCCAAACTTAAAGGCACACCACTCTGTGCTAAAATCCGATATAGATTACAAATTTGGCTTTTCCACCTTACGAAAACAAATACAAAACTTAGGATTTAAAATGAAAAAGACCGAGGACAACCGAAATATATTAATGGAAAGAAACAACATACGACTGCTAAGAATAAATTACCTTACCAAAATAGCGAAATATCGGTCTAAAGATAGACCACTAGATTATACTGATGAAACCTACATCCACACTTCACATGTGTCCGGAGAGGCTTGGACCGATGGAACAGAATTTCGTGTAAAAAACAAATCAGTACAGGCCAGCGGTTAATAATAGTGCACGCAGGAGGAAAATATGGTTTTATTCCCAATGCTTTGTTAATGTTTAAGTCAAACCAAAAAAACGGGAGATTACCATGACTAGATGAACTTTGTCAACTATGAAAAATGGTTAAAAGAAAAATTAATACCGAACCTTAAACCGAATAGCGTACTTATCGTAGATAATGCGTCCTATCACAACAAACTTTTGAATCGTGCTTCAACGTCAAATTCTCTTAAACAAGAAATGATGGATTGGTTGACAGAACACAACTTCTCATATAGCCCGTTGATGTACAAAACCGGTTCGTATGATTTAATCAAACAAAATAAAGAGCGGTTTCGTGAGTACCACATAGACGCAATTTTAAAAGAACATGGCCGCTCCGTTTTACGTTTGCCACCGTATCACCCGACATTCAATCCGATCGAAAATATTTGGTCCATGGTAAAAGGGATAAGTAGCGAAAAGAAACGTTTCTTTAAACATGCAGGGTATTATGAGTATAGCAACTGAACGAATTAATACTATTACTGCTGAGGACTGGGAAAATATTTGTCGCCATGTCGAAAGTGAAGAAAATAAATATCAATGTCAGGAAGGGGAAATGGATCGAATTACAGACAATTTTATTACCAATACTTGTGACAGCTCAGATGAAGACCATGATAGCGACTCAAAGCAAAAAAGCAGCCAAGTGCGAGTCGGACTCGCGCACGTAGGGTTCCGTACCACTATACAACTAAATAAATGTTTTTCTTTATTCTTTATTATATTGGAGTTGATTCAATGAAAGGTAAAATGCGGTTTACGATTTATAACGTATTAAAAAAAAACTAATTATTAGATCTCGTTCAAACCAATTTTCGGTGGAAGTTTGCATAGTAATGTACATCATATATTAGTTTTACATTTATCATTCCCTTTCTATTTTTGTATGAAAATCTTAATGCGGTTCACCGAATACATCTACTTACAAAGTTTCCATAGTATAGCTCTTATAGTTACGGAATAAAGTGGCTGTGACATACGGACGGACAGACGGACGGACAGACATGACGAATCTATAAGGGTTCCGTTTTTTGCCATTTGGCTACGGAACCCTAAAAACAGAAGACTACTACTTATTGCATTTCTTAAGGGTATGTAATTTTATTAAATTAAGAGAAAAATATTCTCCTTTTGTTGCAAACGGTACGCACTACAAATGCAATTCCATGTTCTCGATAATTCATCTATACTTGGGACCGAGTCCGCGGAGGGGCTGCGTGTGAATGGTACAACAGTACTGGCACTACTGGCAGTTCTCAGCAGACTTGTGCCCGTATTAATAAACTGATCTCAACTCTAAAGCTCGTCTCGTGATGTGTCAAAAATGACAGGGTCCTTTTTTGATATTTTTTTCCTTGCCATCGGTGACTTGAGCTGCTGTGACTTGAACGTCAAAAGATGGCGGATGTGTAATTTGTTCTAGTTTTTATTTTTGTGTATTTAGGTGTTCAAAGTTCTTTTTTGTTAGTGATTTGTACTTTTAATGCCTTTGTGTCGCACAGTGATAGAAGACTTGGACTTATTTCGTGTATTCTGGCATCTTACTTCTCGTTTCAAGTGGACTCGCAGTGGTACAGAGGTTAAAACTATCTTAGCCTCTGTCCTACATATCACCGTAACTGGTTTATTGTCTCGGTTTAAGCTAATGGCCTAGTAACCAATGCTTCAATAAAAAAAAAAAGAGACAGTGACAACTCTTATAATCTGTGCTTTAGACATATCCTATAATCTGTGGTGACAACTGTGACATGACAAGAAAGATTCATTCTGTCTGCGTTTACTGTAAACAAAGATTTGAACTTGAGTCTACTGGCGAAAAAACTTACATTATTTCATACCTACTGGGTTAGCCGTTAGCAAATACATTGTAATAAACAAAGATCCAGCTATGGCGTCTTTGGTGAACACATTTACCAAAGCAGACAGTGTCAATTTCTCAAACTTTGAACCGTTGTTAAACAATATGTAATGTTGTTAACTACTTTGTTAAACAGTATGTAATGTAGTACTTACATCAAAATGATCCTCACAAAAGTACATTGTTGAATTTGCGGAGAGTTGTGTCCAGTCCCTTCTTGAAAGGTCTAACCATTGTTTTCTGGAGTCGGGGTCTCGAGGTACAGGAATAAATAGTTTTGCATGTGTTCGTTTTGAAATATTTACGCAGCTAGGCACTATACAATACTGGTAATAAGATTTTAAACTCATATTGATGTATCATATCATAATTTACAATACTGCATTAAATGGATAGCATAGTAGGTAAACACAAATATAACCCCACTTTTTGAAGTTTTAAATTGTCCGTTGGGTTGAATGACATTTGAGATAAGTGTAATATGACGTCATAACACAGATTATACAGAAAGATGTCGTTTTGGCTGTAAAGAGTTAAGGCAATTATTTATTTATTGTTTTATTATTGTTATCGGGTTAATATCCGTGCGAGTTTTTTTTTACTATCATAAATTGGATCACAAATTAAGTATAAGTACTTTTCACAAACTAGGCAAATACCCTACTCTATATCTTACTTTGGACAGAAAAATGAGAAATCAGCCTTGTACACGTGTCGGCAGTATGGATTGTTTTATTTTCGTTGCTGGTTTTCAATGCGTGCCAAATCTGGCGCGTCAAATTATAGCCGCAATGAAAAAGTAGCATTAGACACAAAGTCGGCGGTACCGTTTATATGAAATTTATACTGACAATGAGCAACAAAATAAATGCTTTTATCAATAATAACAGATATTTTAGGGCAAAGAGTACTTACTGATGAAAGGAAACATCTTGATATGCAGCTCCTACTTTTTCGGTGGTGTTTGAACAATTTGTTATCGAGCAAGGAGGCTTTTTGTCTTTGGGCGACCCAAAATTGTAAATATCTATTTTTTACATGACCTATAAAAGTATATGTAACTTTTTTTTACCAAAATAGTTAGGTTACTGTATTACGTTATGAGAATTACATTTCATTAATACAGCTGATTAAATTCTACAAATCTCACAAAAAAAAATCTAAACATAGAATAATCAAATTAAAATAAAACTAAGCTACTCAAATATTAAAGATGTAAATAATAATCACCACTATAAAAAGAACAACCCCTCTAGCAGGCCCGCTCGCGGCATGGTCCCTATGACACTGGCTGCATTACCTCTCTGAATAGCTAGCCTAATCCTTTGGGAGAGGTAAGCACCAGATCTAGGATCTCCGGAGGTGTCTATGAGCCGGGATGACAGGGCCTTAATAAAGATTTTCATATCGGCTGACTAAGATCCTATGGTCTCTACTGCAAGCGCCACAAATTCGTAATTATTTAATAATGATGAATATTTGTGGCGCTTGATGATTCGGGCCTGATCAGCTGCTGCACCGGCCCGATTACGGGTTGACTGGACGTGGGAAAAGGCGAATGTAGCAACACACGTCGCGTCCCACACCACTGCCCTACTCAGTTTCCACGGCACCAATGTAGCTCAGTTCGCCTGCTCGGACAGCGAGGAGACGCAGACGCAATCTAATTCGCCCGGATTAATGAACATATTTTCAATAGTTATTTGTTCAACAAGAGAGCAAAGTTGGTTTTTGCTGCGAGTGATTTTTTTGAATCCCGAGTAAGCGAAGGATTCAAAGATACGAGACGTAAAAAACTTTGGTCTCGTGTGAGACATACAACTTTTCACCTCAGCAGCGAGAACAACACAGCGTGAAGCTGGCAGGGCCAACGCAGGTCTTCCGTTGTGACCATTTGGTGAATACACTACTAAATAACGACACGATCGCATATGCATCAATCACAAGCATTTTTGAAAAATACTAATAAAATAAAAAGTGGAAACATAAACATGAAACAGATAAAACCTGTCACTCAACTTGATAATGCCGTAGTGCAAACACAACTTTATACAGCTTCATGTAGTCTGTGGCTTTAAAAAAAACCTAACTAGACCTTGTCTACGTATATTTTTGAAATGCGTTCTGAAACTGCCCCCGCGGTTTATGTCACGAAATTAAAGATTGTTAAAACGATAACAAAATTATGTAGATACATGATAAACTTCTTATTTTTCATTAATTTTGTCTTCAAAACATTAAATAAAAAAAATGATTGTACGGTCACGGTCACGAGCGTTAATTTGGGACCCATTTTAAGAAAAATATGCATGAAGTCGTCAATGTCATTAGAGATGTCAAGACATTTGTAACTTCTAGGAAACGCGGCCTTATTGTTGTAGAATGTCAGATTGACTTTGGACCTAAGGTGGGTCCCAAATTTAATCTCGTGACTGTACCTACTGTATAAAATAGTTATAATAAACACATTTCAAACTTTAACAATTTGCAATTTTACGGTTGTGTGCATCCGAACGTACGTTTCTTTTTGGGCCTACTACATATGTGTGGAACTTGAAAATCGAACTTCGAATCAAGTTGTTTCTATCTCTCGCTGTTTTCCTATCGAAGTGAAAGTGACAGAACAAAGGGAAGTTCAATCATTTCGAATGTTGTGACTAGCCCCAGCACTGCTCACGGCATTAATTTTTTTTTATTAAAAAGCTACTTTGCCTCTCGCTCGCAGCAAAATTGAATTTTGCTCACTGTTTTTAAGCAGCAAAACCTGCTTGTTTGAGCTGCTGAGGTGAAAATATTTTTTTTTCTTCATTCTAAAAATACGTGTCCAAAACTTATCTCAAGACTTTTAAGTGCAAGATTATATTTAAAACAGCAACTTGTGCTGTGCTGAATGGAATAACTTGAAATTACTTCAATATATTAGTTTCTCGGTAATTACTGTTTATATTAACGTTAGTTACGAATTTTTACATACTTTTACTACATGAAACGCATGGTCCAGCAATATGTTGCCTCGAAAGTTACGTTGCGAGAGTTACCAATTATTTGATTAATATCCATGTATCTAAGTACAAAAACCAGTGTTCATATGGCAACACTTATGCTCAATGTCAAAAATGTTAAAATTTAAAATGTGGAACAGATAACCGCCAATAGTTAATTTATTTTAGCAATATCCCGGACAGATGTCTCTATATTTTTCTTGTATGCCTTTCCTATGTTTTTTCGAAAATGGGGTTTAAGGACCCGGTTTTCCATCTGATTTCAGTTTGTCGTTGAATGTAAACTCTGGGCCGTAGTTTTTATGGCACTTTTGGATCGCACCAACACTCAGATTAACAAGCTTAGCCAGTTTACTGAAAGTGATTCCTTTTAAACTTCACCTTTTGTCTAAAATTGATTTTCTGTTTTCAGGAGAAAGACCTCGCATTTCTTATATATATATATATTTTTTTAAATCTTAGATGATTTTTAAATAATTACAAAACTAAAATTACATTGTTAAATCTTGTTCCATTAAAAAATTAGAAAGCTATACTTATCTAAAAAAGGGCCCTGTGGCATTGTCCCGAAGACGCTGGCGGTATTTCCTCGCTGGAAAGTTAAACTTATGCGTTGAGCGAGGAAACTGCCAGCTCTTCGGTCTCCCGTGACGTCAATGAGCCTCTTCGATATTACCAGCTATGGGGCTAGCGTGTCTACGCAGGTTGCATCCCACACTAGTACCCGTCCCATATTCCACGGGACCAAGTACTTGAAAATTAAATGAGTCGAAGCTGACATTCAGATGTATACATTGAAAACAATTTTAATTCAGAATATAATTACTTATTTAAATTGAAATAAACTTCTGTCAACTTGTATTTATACTTAGTGATACAGTCTTTATGAGGTAGGTTTACGTTATGTTAGTTTTTCAGCAAGCCCGGATGGCCAAACCACCCAAAAATAGGAGCTTCATAGGGTTCTCGTTTTTCAGAGATCATTAAAATATATTTATATATATAGGGCAAATTGTGTTTGGTCATTTTGCAAATTATTTAACATAGGTCATTTTGCGATTGCTCGTGTTAGCATTTGGCGTATTGGGCAATTTGCGTGTCTTTTATTGGTCAATATATGTAGAGAGGCTAACTTTTCCTGCATACCATCCTCGATTTTCTGCTAACTTATTACTTGTCAGCAAAGTCATTTTCATTATTGCGATTGGCAGTTTGTGAATTTTATCGTTAAATAGGTACTAAAACAGTTCTGACAATTTATCATAAGAGTTGAAATGCCAAACGAAACGCCATTTTGTTGATATCCATATTGAACGTAACCATAGTAACCAAATAACAAACCGATGGATATTGACCCCCTTTTTTCAGGAATTGGGTGTCACCTAAAAAAAAACTACTTGTTTTTATATGTTTATTCGAAAGAATAGACTTTTATAAGCAATTTAAAAAAAACAGATTTTTTGGTTGCGTCATATAATAATAAAATAATAAAAACAGATTATTAAATCTGGGACGGATTAAGATGGACACTAACCTTAGTCCGTCACATAATTACAAAAACATTGACATATGTGCCATTGACAGCTGCTACCCTGTCA
Source organism: Acleris sparsana (assembly GCA_923062465.1). Taxonomy (NCBI): domain Eukaryota; kingdom Metazoa; phylum Arthropoda; class Insecta; order Lepidoptera; family Tortricidae; genus Acleris; species Acleris sparsana. The sequence continues at coordinate 42,115,319 of OV281285.1, read as the reverse complement.
TAAATTAAAACAAACAACATAACCTTCGCTTGTGATTTTACGCCCGCTTCTTTCTCTAAGTTTTCGGAATTTTCTCTGGATTTCTTTTAATTTTTCGACTGCTTACCTACCCACACCGGACCTTTGATATTGCCTGCTTCGACGATAACTCTTGCTTTGTACCCTGAACCTGACCTTGATAGCTGATACGACGACTTGAAACTGATACTGGAATTTGAAAACTGCAAAATATGAATAGAACCACTGATTTTGTTAGAGCGGACACATCAAATCTGCCAAAACTAGATACGATTATGCTTATAGAGTTTATGAACACTAGTGACAAGTATAACGTCGTTGAAATTAGAGGTGCTAAAGCCGGCTTAAAATCTCATGCGAAGGTTATGTTGTTTGTTTTACTTTATGACAGGGTAGCTGTCAATGGCACATCTGTTACTGTTTTTAGGATTCCGTAGCCAAATGGCAAAAAACGGAACCCTTATAGATTCGTCATGTCTGTCCGTCCGTCTGTCCGTCCGTATGTCACAGCCACTTTATTCCGTAACTATAAGAACTATACTCCGTTTTTAAAATTCAAATTGGTTTTTTTTCTACAGGAATTATAAGTGAACTAAACTTTCAGTGTCGCCTATGTACTATGGAAACTTTGTAAGTAGATGTATTCGGTGAACCGCATTAAGATTTTCATACAAAAATAGAAAAAAAACAATACATTTTTGGGGTTCCCCATACTTAGAACTGAAACTCAATTATTATTTTTTCATCAAACCCATACGTGTGGGGTATCTAGGGATAGGTCTTCAAAAAATGATATTGCGGTTTCTAATAAAAAAAAAATCTAAACTGAATAGTTTGCGCGAGAGACGCTTCCAAAGTGGAAAAATGAGTGTAACCCCCCCCCCCCCCCCCATAACTTCTAAAATAAGGGAATGATAAATGTAAAAATAATATATGATGTACATTACTATGCAAACTTCCACCGAAAATTGGTTTGAACGAGATCTAATAATTATTTTTTATTTAATACGTTATAAATCGTAAAGCGCATTTTACCTTTCATTCAATCAACTCCAATATAATAAAGAATAAAGAAAAACATTTATTTAGATGTATAGTGGTACGGAACCCTACGTGCGCGAGTCCGACTCGCACTTGGCCGCTTTTCTTGTCTGGGGGACACCGTTGATGTAGGAAAACATATCGAAACTTTTATGTGGTCATCTTGCACCATCTCATAAGTATACACATATACAGGGTTATTGGTAAGTCGACCTATTCCCGTTAGGAGGTGATAGGGGTGACTATTTGCGATAATTTTGACCCTCATATGCATTATGCAAAAGTGAACCATTTTTGAGTTATCGCGTTTACTCGTTTTTTTTTAAATTAGTCGGAAATTCAACTTGAAAAATTTATTACAAAACAAGTATCAATTTAAATCTTTTTTTTTCTTCTGATTTACAAAACCGATTAAACACTGGTTATTTCTCAATATTAAAACAATAATTATCGGTCCAAATTTAAAAAAGTGAGACGGAAAACGAATTTTTTTCAATATTTTTTGCGATCGCTTTCCACTAAAATGCCTTAAAAACAAAAAAAAAACGTTATGAAACTTGGCTTGCAGATTATTTTAAAAACTTAACTGTTTTCTTAGCTCTCCAAAAACGCATAACAAGTAGAAAATTATTTAAAAAAAACATGAAAAAATAATCATCACAAAGGAAGCGGGAGGAAACAAAAGTCACAAGTGCAACTTCAAAAATTAAAATTAAAAAACATACCAAATTTAAATCATACATTTTTTATTTGCTTTTGTACAAGATGAATTTGTTGTTCCTATGCAAAATTAAAAAATTTTTATATCTGTACACGTTTGAGAATGCGAGGCCGAAAACTAAAAAATACATGGTTTTTTATCAAACTCCAACATAAATTACACGAAAACAGAAAAATTTACCAATACATTTGGCGTGCAGATTACACATAAAACATTGACGTTTTTCCAGCTTTCTAACGAGCTATTAAAACTAAAATGAGTTTTGTTAAAGATTGCTGGAAAAAATTGATCACAAAAGAAGCAACAAGGAAGTCACGTCCGAACAAAACTTTTAAAATTAACTAACTAAATCTATCAAAACTAACTGTTATACTCGTAAACACAAATAACAACATTAACTTATGTAAAAAGTTACAAAATTAAAACTTATAAACAATTAAAATTGAAATAATCAGGATTTTTATAGTTCATTTTCAAAATGGCTACCTCCATTTCTTATTGTCACATAAGTTAATGTTGTTATTTGTGTTTACGAGTATAACAGTTAGTTTTCATTGATTTAGTTACGAGTAGTTAATTTTAAGTTTTGTTCGGACGTGACTTCCTTGTTGCTTCCTTTGTGATCAATTTTTTCCAGCAATCTTTAACAAAACTCATTTTAGTTTTAATAGCTCGTTAGAAAGCTGGAAAAACGTCAATGTTTTATGTGTAATCTGCACGCCAAATGTATTGGTAAATTTTTCTGTTTTCGTGTAATTTATGTTGGAGTTTGATAAAAAAACATGTATTTTTTAGTTTTCGGCCTCGCATTCTCAAACGTGTACAGATAATATTTTTTTTAATTTTGCATAGGAACAACAAATTCATCTTGTACAAAAGCAAATAAAAAATGTATGATTTACATTTGGTATGTTTTTTAATTCTAATTTTTGAAGTTGCATTTGTGACTTTTGTTTCCGCCCGCTTCCTTTGTGATGATTATTTTTTCAGGTTTTTTTAAAATAATTTTCTACTTTATATGCGTTTTTGGAGAGCTAAGAAAACAGTTAAGTTTTTAAAATAATCTGCAAGCCAAGTTTCATAACGTTTTTTTTTGTTTTTAAGGCATTTTAGTGGAAAGCGATCGCAAAAAATATTGAAAAAATTTCGTTTTCCGTCTCGCTTTTTTAAATTTGGACCGATAATTATTGTTTTAATATTGAGAAATAACCAGTGTTTAATCGGTTTTATAAATCGAAAAAAAAAGATTTAAATTGATACTTTTTTTGTAATAAATTTTTCAAGTTGAATTTCCGACTAATTTAAAAAAAAACGAATAAACGCGATAACTCAAAAATGGTTCACTTTTCACCCCTATCACCTCCTAACGGGAATAGGTCCACTTACCAATAACCCTGTATAAGTAGTTGATTCTATTTTATTTTATTTTATTCTTTTCTATCTTTCTCTCCCGCAAGATTTTTGGCATGTTTTCCTGCTGAACTACTGTTATTTGATATTATATTTAATTTAATCAAATCAAATCAAATCAAAAACATTTATTTCGGACATAATCCATAGTTTGTTAGTAGGCAACACATACAAAAATAAAAACTTAATTCTAAGGTTAGGTAAAACAAAACACAAAAAACAACAACAAAAAAAACCCTCACATCAAAAGCGACGGGGCATCGCCGCTGCTGGAACGTGCAGGCTTACCCAGTGCTGCAGCAGGGGCGAGTCCCAGCGCTGGGCCAGAGTGCTCAGGACGCTATTCGGGCTGGAGCGAACCCTATTTAAAAGGGAAGCACATCGCTTCCTGATAATTGAGTGGAAGCTATCAACCTGCGCCTCGGCGAACATAGCGGAAGCGCTGCACCACCGCGGCAGCCCGAACAGCAACCGAAACGCATCGTTATACTGAACGCGCAGAGCGCTGTATGCACGCCGCGTATACTTAACCCACAGACTGCAAGTGTAGAAGGTCTGGCAAAATGATTTAAATAATGCTATTTTGACTTCCCCACTACAATGTCGAAATCTGCGAGCCAGCATATTGCACCGCACACACAACGCCCTGCGTTCTCTTTCAATATCCTCATCATCAGACATCGTATCCGTCACCCAATGACCCAGGTACTTAAATTTATTGACCCTCTTTAGAGGGATCCCACAGAGACTGACGGGTGGCATCCTATATAACTTGCTGCCAGCCTTAAACTGCAAGATCTCACTCTTTGCCACATTGTACCTGAGCCCGTGGGCCTCCACTAGGGCATGCTCCCGGGAATTCCCGGTACTGAAAGAACCGTGAAATCCCGGGAATAATCATTCCAACTGGTACCGGTACTGGCGAAAAAAAATCCCGGTTCTTCGGTTCCTTCGGTACAGAGTTTGTGACTAGACTAATTGTATTTAAAAAAAAAAAATCAAGACTACGTGCGGGCCGGGTGACGCTTTCATCCCCCGGCCGATTCGCACGAACTCGGTTTTATTCGGATGCGATGCGATATGAGATCGGGATCGCTCGGCCCGCCCCACCCTCCGACCCGACGCCTCGACTTGATCGAAGGCCAACCGGTCGGGCCGACCGACAGGTAGTCAGGTAGTCAGAAAGATAGCTGTTTTGGTTTGGTAAACTCGTGTTCTGTGCCGTGTGTTGTGCTGTATTGTGTCTGAACAAATTTTGTGATTGTGTGTGATGAGTTTGCAGCGTGTAAGTAAAGGTAAGATAATTATCAATTTAATTTATGTAAGCTATGCATAACGTATACCTATCATAATAATAACCACTATCGTGTGTATAAGCTATCTATTAAATAATATCAGACAGGATACAGTTACGCAACTCGTTAGAGTTTTGAACTACATAAACTAGGCCTGTAGGAACTATGGGCAACTAAAAATAACTTATCTTACTTTATAAGGTTTAATTTAAATAAAGAGCATGTATGATATGCAAATGTACCTTTGGGTAGATTACATTATATTTTTATTAAAAATATTATTAATATAATGTCACTACTTCACTAGTTCAATCATCAGCAAAAAGAGAGATCAAGCACGTGTTATATTTTGCGAGAATGTAGTATGTTTTAAATAACTAATAGGGTTTATAGAGGCTTTTCAGAGATTTTTTACGTTATGTTTTATTATTTATAATGATTTATTAGCGTAGGCATACATAGGTATGTTAATTTTTAAAATTAAGTATTTTTTTGCAGAAACACGATGAGCTTCGAAAATTTTACCAGCAAATCCTCTGTATGGAACTATTTTTTACGTGACAAAGATAAGAAGAGCGCTAAATGCAATCAGTGTGGTAAAGTTTTAAAAACTTTAGGAGGTTCAACCAGTGGCTTACGAAAGCATTTAAAAAATGTTCATTTAATCAGCTTTAATGTAGAGCCTGAGCCAGAAGCAGGTCCCAGTACTCCCAGTACGAGGGATGATTCCTTACAATCGAATGTTGCATCAGTTTCTAAGAAAACGAAACTCACAGACTATTTTGAATCTCAAGACGAACCCAAAAATAATAGAAATGACCGAGTATGTCGCATGATTGCACTGGACGGGGTCCCCTTCAGACTGTTCGCCACATCCATTGACTTGAGACAGCTGTTTGAGCAATCGGTTCAACCACTCCCAAAATCTCCTAACACGATTAGGGAAATTATTTTGAAGGAATACGATGTAAAAAGAGACCGTCTTCGTCAAGAATTGCAGAATCTAAAGAAGGAAGATAGAAAATTTACAATTTCTCTTGATGAGTGGTCTTCCAACAGAAACAGAAGGTACCTTAATTTGAATTTACATTGTCAATTTTTATCTGGGATATTCAAATTTAGAAATTTGGGCCTTATTAGAGCTTTTGGGTCCATGCCTGCTAACAAATGTAAAGAAGAAATAAGTCGAAGACTTAACCAGTACGGATTGGACTTGGAGGAAGATATTGTAGGGATGGTCACGGATGGCTGCAGTGTCATGAAGAAATTGGGAAAGACTATACAGTGTTATCACGAGTTGTGCCTTGCTCATGCAGTTCAATTGGCTATTGTAGATGTTTTTTACAAAAATACCACTAGTGAGCGGGTAGAAACTGCAGTACAAGATGATGCTGATATATACGAAGAAGAATCAATAACCCTGGCGGAACTTGAACAAAGGCGTAATTTGGAGATGGATAATTTGGTAACAACGGAGAATCAAGAGATAAATGACGAAACTGATGATACTATTGATATAAATTCTGAAAACGATAGTGCTGAATTTTTGACAGAAGTGAGACCTATTATTGGTTCAGACGGTACAGCAACAAGGTTTCAATTCCATGATATTGTGTCGAAAGTTCGTGCTGTGGCAAAAATATTTCGAAAGTCTCCGACTAAAAACGACGAAATCCTTCAAAAGTATGTTACCGAAGAGCATGGAAAAGAATATGCATTGATATTGGATTCCAAAACTCGATGGAGTTCTATGGCCGAAATGATAAGTCGGTTCCTTAAACTTAAATCCAGCATTTTGAAAGCATTGATTGACATCAAATCTAACATTATTTTTACAGACGGTGAAATAGAAACACTAAAACAGTTACATGACATTTTAGACATTTTGAAAACGATAATTGAAGCTCTGTGTCGCCGAGATGCGACGTTACTTACAGCTCAAATATCAATTAATTTTGCACTAAATAAATTCACTCTGATGAATACTACCCTAAGCATTGCGATGGCCAATGCACTGAAAAACCGATACAAATCTCGACGACTTATTGAGACGTCCGTTTTACAATATTTGCACAATCCAGACAACTACTTCGCTGACATTGAAAATGAAGATTTACTAACATTTCCCAGACCAACCAGTTCCGAAATGCAGGATTTAATAGAAAATATAGTACGAAGATCTATAAAAGACCATGATACTGCTGAAGCCGATTTCATGAACACTTCAGCTCCTTCTACTGTCCATCCAATAATAATCAATGAGCCCTCTACGTCTTCAGTTAAAGAACAATTGAATAAGGAACTGAAGAAAAGTTTGAGCAGTCGTTCCACTACCACTAGAATAGACCACGATGATATTTCTCAGTCCATCCAAGTAGAGATGGTAGTATTTGAAAATGGAGGTGTTCGAGGACGATATCAATCACTGGCCTACGATTATCTCATGACTATACCGCCAACGAGTGCTGAGTCTGAAAGAGTATTTTGTTCGGCTGGCATTATATGTAATAAGCTCCGTACCTCATTAAGTGACAGAAGCGTAGACGCCATCAGCTTTTTGAGGAGCTATTACCGAGAAAAAAGGGCAATGCAATTGCCATCTCAATAATATTTGAGATGTTTTTTCCTATGTTTTTCGTATTGTTTCTGTGTTCATAAAGACTTGCTTGATCGAAGAATGATTATTTAGTTTATTCAATCGAAAGTATCGAAACTTTATCTATGTAACATTACTGTACCAACTAAATAATGGCAGGTGATCTCACTTTGGAGTTTAGAGTGTATAAGAAATGTTAATTATGTGTTTAAATCTTTGAATTAGTTTATTTTTAAATTTGTTGATTGTTGATTGTTCTGGAAATCTGAAATACTCTTAACTCTTATATAAATAAGTGTATTTTATATTTTGAAGTTCATGCGTAAAGACTTACTTATTTTAATTATTATTATTTATTTTTTCCAATCGTGATTTAATTTTTGTAAGACTAGTACCTACTGTAACACTACCAACTAAATAATAACAAGTAAACTCACTTCGAGCTAAAGAATTATAAAAAATGTTAATTATGTATTGTTTTTTTATTGGCATGGCATATTATGTCATTTGTTGATTTGTTGATTAACACTTTTATAAATAAGTGTATTTAATATTTTAAAGTTCATGCATAAGAGGTTACTTATTTTAATAATGATTATTTAATTTTTCCATCGTGGTTTTACCTATGTAAATTTAACACTAGTAGTATTGTAATTATAACAAGTACCTACTGACTGATCTCGCTTCGAGCTAAAGACTTGTAAAAAATGTTAATTATGTGTTGTTTATTATTGGCCTATTTTGTCATTTGTTGATTTTTTTTGCAATTAGTTGATTTATTTTGCCCTTTGTTGATTATTCTGGATTAAAAAATTAATAATAATCACTTAACTGGTGTTTTATTTAAAAAATTAACCATTAAATAAAAAAATAAATAATTTATGCTCAGTACCGAAAAGTACCGAAATCCCGGGAAATCCCGGTTCTGACTCAGTACCGGAAATCCTAGTCCCGGTTCTGCGAATGGTACCGGTACCGCATGCCCTAGCCTCCACATACGACTCACAAATGCGCAGGAGTTTAAGCAGGGCGCCGATAGAGGGACTCAGCAGCACCATGTCGTCAGCGTAACTGGTTTTAATGTATTAATTATGCTTGCTAAGTACGTATTTTTCATAGAATAAACCTTTTACAAATATAAGAAGTTATTTAAGGTATTATACTTGCTAAATACGTATATTTCGTCGAATAAAATTTCGTGATATAAATAAAAAAAGGTTACAAAAATCGTATAATACTATTGTTCAAAATATTAGCGTGAATAAAATTATCTATCTTTTACATTTACCAATCCAGTAATTTAAACGATTTTATAACCGAAGGTTCTCAGGGAACCGTCAGGGTCATGATGACCTCTTCGAGTGTAATTGTGTATCTTATAGTATAGTCACTTCTGTGTGTTTACAAGTCACTTCTCAGGATGAAGATGAAAAAAATTGATTCCGCAAGCTCGCAGAACAAACAAGCTGTATGTCAGCGCGCAAGCTGTATAAAACGAGTATGGGCGGCTGAATCGCGTGTACTCGCTTCCCGCAAGGTCAAGTGCGAGCGTCCAAGTCATTGCTCCTCGCGTGCGCATCGCATAACTTGCGTCGGCGCACCCAGTGCTATAACCAGTGACCGTGCTCCGAGCTCGCGGTAAGTTTCTTGTCCTATTTCACCCGATCGGGTTAATAAGTACAAATATATTTTATTATTTATTCCCAAACTACTTAGGTTAAACCCTGCAAGGTAGTTTTACTATAAACTGAACCCCTTTATTAAGAAATCATATAACTCGTGTATTATATTTATAATAAGGCTTTTTTGCGAATATCTTATTTTATTATTTAATGCTTATCTTAGTTTTTATTAATTACTACCTACTGTAAGGTAGTAATTGTCTTACCTTCTTTTGTAGATTTTTACTTAGGTTTAATTTTGTTCCTGACATAACCCTTTACTAAGTACCTGTGAATAAAACATAAGGATGTTTGTTTGTGTTTCAACTACGCATAAATCTCATAATAGCCATGGGATTTCGGGAAATTTGATAGGTCGCGGTCGAAAACAACTACTGATAGATAATCTGTTTTATTTAAACACCCGTTTTAGGTCTTCGCTAATATTATTTATATATTTTTTATAGACAAGGTGTCCCTGGATAGTTGATAAACGAATAGGGATGATAGAGCAGCTAAATAGCTATCGATTTAAACCCTATGTATGTTCATCGATTTTTACTAATTTCAGAGATATTATTTTACCAGATTTTTTGTAATTTTCCCTTATTAATATGTCCATGTCACGAAAATACATTAATTTCATACGTTTTTCAGTGTCATCTTACGTAATTAGAATCACTACGAATCAGCAAAGTATTTATACTTGTTTGCCCGTTTGTTTTCAGTATATTTTTTAAGTAATCATACAAAGCTTTTTTCCATGTATAAAGTGAAAAGCAAACACTGGGACACCTAGTATGGAAAAACAAACTTTACCTGACTAATTAAAAAAAAAACTGAAAAATAAAACGGGCTAGTAGGTTATTGAATATTGGACATTTGGATACGATTTGATTCTTGTGCTATTACGAGTATGTAGAGTAAGAGATATGTTCTTTAAAATAAATAAGAGAAGCATTATAGCACTACCGTAGCCAGTAGTGCTTCCCTCGTCAGGGTAGTCCCCTAGCTCAATTTCAACCTACGGGTTTATGTCCATTTATATATACGTTAACATCAGTTCAGCCAATCTTGCGTGATTGAAAGTCAAAAATCTCAATATCCTCACAAATTTCATGTTTTTAATTTTAGGCTCACACATCCAAAGTGCCTAGGGTTATTTTTTATCGCTAAACAGTTTTCAAGATTTCAATATAGGCATATTACTACTGAGTCAAGACATCAAATTTGTCTAGGGATACTTTTTTATGTGTGTATATTTAATCAATAACATTAAAACCTTAGTTACTCGCCTGGCGATACATGGTAGGTATAATAGGATTACCTACGTGTTGGAGAAATAACAGATACGTACCATGAGTACCTAAAGGAGAAAATGTTGTACACGTACAGGTACAGCCGAGTTCATAAATATGTATACACTTTAGGACCTTGTCTATTTAATATCATGTTAAAACAGCTGGTATGAATTATTACAGCGATTAAAGTGACAAGGTGTAACTTCATAGATTTTAACTACCACCAACGTATTGGAGCTGTGTGTAAGTATCGTAATCAGTATCGTTATTACTCGGTGCAACGTATACATTGGTACTGGGGCAAAACATAGAGAGTTATTAATCTTCCTTGAATTTGTCAGAATTGCCCGTAACGCTCGTTCACTGTTAACAGTAACACTTTGGAAATCAAAACAAATCTAAAACAATCCAAAAGCTAATTCTAAAGACACTTCATGAATCCTAAAACAAAATAATTTTACATGACGAAAAGTATCGAATGATCCGAGCGATAGTCCATTATGTCAAAGCACGGGAGCAGTGAAACGTAACGCACGCGCACGCTCACGCTTGACTTGACCGAAGAAGTGAAGGGCTCCGTCATAGTTCTATTCGTAACCTAAGCGAGAGAAAAGGACAGAACTAAATGATTGGATCCTCGATTTTGGTCAGCCGTCAAATAGTGCTGCGATGGTCACTTTTAAACAAGTCTTAGTTTGGTCACGTGACTTTACTAATTAACTTTAATGCACAGTGTACGAGTACATTGTAAGCAATTTATTTAACAAGTGTACTATTTTTTCTTGTATTCATTAAAACAAGCATGAAGGTAGGTACATTAAGTAGTTGCCCATTGTTACTCTATATCAAGGAAAGCTCTCATGGCGGTAACACAAAAGACTTTTTGAGATTTTGCCGTAAAGCTGACTCCGTAGTCAAACTACGAATACTAACAGTTTTACCTGCTATGTTTGTACGTCGATCGGATTGTATAACCGTTTATTTCGTAAGAAGGAAAATCATTGGTATAGTTGTAATTTTTTATTCATTTATTTATTCGATGACTTGTAACTTTATGCTTCCTAAAGAATTCTACAGTGATCAAAACAGGTGGAAATGAGACGCGACAATGTCGGGAATTAACGGTGGATGCGTCAACACATCCTAGCAAAGCTATTTCTCAAATTTGCTGGATGGATATAAATAGATGAGTGCGGTCTGGGTTCATCATGATAAAAGACCGCCTTTTCTGTTTTTTGGCCTTCCAACGGCTTCTTTTAATCTGTTCAGTTAATGACAATAAACTTTACCCTGCAGCAAAAGCTCAAAGTAGACAAGTCGTTTCCAAATTCAAAAAATAATTTTGTGTTTTTTAAACAAGTTTATCCTACTATACTATTATAAAGGCGAAAGTTTGTAAGTATGGATGTATGGATGTATGGATGTTTGTTACTCTTTCACGTAAAAACTACTGAATGGATTTGAATGAAACTTTACCACAATATAGCTTATACATCAGAATAACATATAGGCTATAGCTTATACATCAGAATAACAACAACAATACAATTTTTGAGGTTTCTAATGTGAAGTCGTAAAAAAACACATTTTTTGCGCTTACATTGCAAACGCTGACTGAATCCTACAAGATCCTACAAGATAGATCAAAACAATGTACTACAGTATTGTACAACTTAAAAAGGTCTCCAAAAAAGTCCGTGATGGTATATGTTTATCTCTTAGGAATAACCCACAATAACCATTTTTTATCCTTTACTTTGTACGAGAAATAATGGCTTTTTACGAAGCGATTTTAAGCAATACAGTATTAATCCTTATCCAATTAAGTATCTTAAATACATTGTGCATTTAATAAAGATCAATATGGCTTTTTACAGCATGTAAATTAAATAAATATTTTCGAAGATATCACAGATTTAAAATGCAGAGTCATAGCAATTTCGGCGATAAATACCGTTTCGGTGATAAATACCGGCAGCGGTGCCAGGCGAACGGGGCGTGGGGGGAGCGGGGTAGGTGCGGTGGGGAAGAAGTGGCTCATCGCTGAGTGCGCGACCCGAACGCGGGCAGACGCGTGAGGGCAGACGTCGTTGACGGTTGTGTCCGTTTTGCGAATTTTCAAGGTACTAGCGATTTGATAAAAACGTATGGTCGCCTACTTTAAGTAATATAGGCCTAAGGTTAGTTATTGCCAGGTTTCTTTTTGGTTAGGAGTTACACGTACAAAAAGATACTTCATTTTTACGAATTACTTCATTGATAATTCAATTACTATATAGATAGGTTAATTAAATAGGCAAGGATTGCATTAAAGTACAATCATAACAATAACTACCGTACTGTATTTTTTGGAAGTATAGAAACAACACGTACTTAAGAATTATGCCGCGAAAGCGTAAGTCTAATCTTTCCCAAAGCTCTAATAAAGCTCGAACTATGAAAGTAGCTAGACTTAACGAGACGTTTCCACAAGCCGAACTGCGAAGGCTTAAACAAGCAGAGCGTGAAGCAGCTCAAAGAGCTGCTGAGACACCAGAGCAGTCCCAAGATAGACGTCGACAGCATGCTGAGTATCTAGCATCTCAACGGGCTGCAGAGACACCCGAACAGTCTCAAGCTCGACGTCAACAGAACGCTGAATATCTGGCATCTCAACGGGCTTCTGAGACACCCGAACAGTCCCAGGATCGACGTCGACAGCATGCTGAGTATCTAGCATCTCAACGGGCTGCGGAGACACCCGAACAGTCTCAAGCTCGACGTCAACAGAACGCTGAATATCTGGCATCTCAACGGGCTTCTGAGACACCCGAACAGTCCCAGGATCGACGTCGACAGCATGCTGAGTATCTAGCATCTCAACGGGCTGCGGAGACACCCGAACAGTCTCAAGCTCGACGTCAACAGAACGCTGAATATCTGGCATCTCAACGGGCTTCTGAGACACCCGAACAGTCTCAAGCTCGGCGTCTTCAGCAAGCGACTTACATAGGGTCCCAAAGAGCTACTGAAACTGTTGAAGCTGCTGAAGCTCGCAGACGCGCTGTTGCTGAAAGGGCACAACAGCGACGATTAATATTTACAAGAAACGCGTGGGGAGTATTCGATAAAGCTGCATTTGAGTACGATGAAACTCTTGATTACGAAAGCCACATGCTTATAAAAATAGAAGCGATGAATAAAGAATGCAGATTTTGCGGTGCTCTTAAATGGAAAGAGGAAGCTGCAGGCATGTGTTGTTCGGGAGGAAAAGTAGTTCTTCCTTCAATAGACGAGCCTGTTGAACCTCTTAAAGAACTTTTTTCAAATGAAACAGATGAGTCTCGCCGTTTTTTAAAAAATATAAGAAAATACAATACATGCTTCCATATGACATCTTTTGGAGCTGATAACATTGTGTCGATGCCAGGATTTTGCCCGACAAAACGAACTTATTGAACAAGTTTTTCCGAATCTGCAACAAAATATTCTTGACGAAAATTGGTTGTGTGAAAGGACCATATTGGCACCAAAAAATGAGACTGTTGCGAAAATAAATAAAAAAATCTTGGCCGAAATAAACAGCGAAACATCAGTGTATAATTCCATTGACACAGTTATGTCATCCGATGACACTACAAGTTATCCCGTAGAGTTCCTAAACTCTTTAGAGTTGTCCGGGGTGCCATCACACAAGTTGGAATTAAAGGTTGGTGTACCCGTTTTGTTAATGCGTAACCTGGATGAGCCAAGATTATGCAACGGTACTCGGTTGCGAGTTACCGAATTAGGAAGGCATATAGTGAAGGCTACAATTTTAACTGGAGAAGCCAAGGGAGACAATGTTCTTATACCGCGCATCCCAATCATACCCAACAACTTGCCATTCAATTTTAAACGCCTGCAGTTCCCATTAAAAGTCGCATTTTCAATGACGATCAACAAATCGCAGGGTCAAACCTTGAAGGTAGCAGGCCTACATTTGGGCACGCCATGTTTTTCTCACGGTCAGCTCTATGTGGCTTGCTCACGTGTTTCCAAAGCGAAGAATCTGCATGTTTATGCTGAAGGAAAAAGATCGTTAAATGTAGTTTATAGGAGCATACTGCAGTAGCTACCTATAGACCTATGATTAGGGCTCTGCAGTGCTTAGTTACCGTATTTCTTACTTATTACTAGACTAGACGGGACGAACCTGAAGTCCACGCGAACGAAGTCGCGGGCAAAAGCTAGTAATAAAATAATAGTATTATTAACGATGTTTAATGCAAATCATAATTTACTCTTTGCGAGCTGATTTGAGATAGTTCCGTTGGTTCTAATTTAATCTTTGGAATTGAACTTTGTTCACCGTTTCAGTTACCCCAAAAAAATCTTCGATTGGGCGAAGTTCTGGGGCGTTAGGTGGGTTTCCTTATTCGGGGTCGTACCTACGGGATTTTTAGGTCGTCCATATTGCTTAAGTTTTTTTTTGTGTAGTAACTGGAAGCCAAATTTGACACCAAATTACCTCCTCTAGGTTCCGATTTTATAAAATCCCGCACAATTGGCAAACATCGCTGCATGTAGGTACCTATCGGTCGGCATTAACAGCGAACCAAGATTAAAAAAATGTTATTTCGCGACACGGCCGGCGGTCATTTTCTTGAAACGAATCATCTCAGTAGACTTGCTTAAACTGGATAGCCTTCCAGAATCGGGCTTTCTTGTAATCGTTTTTCTGTGTGAGTAGGGGATGTGTATCGAAGAAATTACAAAAAGTCTCCGACGCATTTTTTTTCGATTTGCCATAATAATTGTGACAAAATGCTACGTTCATAAAATTTGTCGTAATTATTTACTGATGACTTAAAAAGACACTCAACTTTGTACTTTTTTAAGGAATTTAATATTTTAAACCTTGGTTCTAACTTTGTCCAGATTTCACTCCGCATAACGTATGCGGTGTGAAATCTGTCAATCAATCAACGATCGGTCGGACGAACGAGTGAATGTCCAAGCGGCGAATTTAAGTAGTTCCGTCAGAGCAAATAAAACAAATTTTAGCGCGTGCATTTTCAATTCGGCAGCATGGGATATCGAACGTATAAGGCTGCCGAATTCAGAACGCAACGCACGCGCTAAAATGTGTTTTGTTCACTCGGACGAGACTAATTAAACTCGCCGCTGCGATTTTGCTTGTCCGTCCGACCGACCGCCGCCGCCGTTTTTAAGAGAATAACACCCCAGGGCGTATACGGGTGTTATTCTTCTTGAGAACGGCGTTAGGTCGGTCGAACGAGTGAACGAGTGAGCGCGGCGCAGCTTATATAAACCAGCGTGTTTAAGTAGTACCGTGTGAATTTTCAATTAGGCAGCCTTATACGTTCGATCATTCGACAGAAGCCATGAGCATGGTCCAACATGCTTTTCCCTGGTTTATTGTAATAAAACTTTAAAATGTTCTTAATTGTTCGTCTCAGGTGTTCATTTCATTTGAATAGTTTGAAAATAATTATATAACGGGGTGAAAATAATTATATAACGGGGTTTTTTCAATTGTTAGTACTTATCCGCCAAGACGAGGCAACCGAAGCGCAAGGGCACTGCCTAGGTACCTATTCTCGAAGCGATTCGTCAATTTTCTGAACTTGTGTTTGCATTATACCAGATGAACGAAATTCTCGGGATATGATTTCTATAGTAAACTTATTAAACATCTAAAGTTTCAATCGTATCGCTCTTATCCTTTGGATTTTATTGATATCCAAAAACCGCGATTTCGTCACTCACTGATGGTCATCAAATCTGTTAGAGTACTTCCTGACGTGTTAGAAAGCTGAAATTAGGTATGTTAGCTAGTATTATTAGTACACAAACAACATAAACATTCTAAAACTTGAAACTTACCCCCTAACTCCTTAAACTGAGCGATGGAAGGTTGTATGAGACTTCCGGAAAGAGGTCTGAAAATTGATATATTTAAGGACTCCTTGTTATAAATAATAAAATACGAGTACATATTTAAGGATTTTTAGTAAATCAACCCCTACCCTTTAAATTAAGGGATGGAATCAATAATGTAGCTGACATTCTGAGTTCAGATCTTTAGCTTACCGTATTTTTCACTAAAAACAAAAAATGCCATTAAAAATCATTTTGATACGTCAAATAGTTTCCGAGATAGGTATTTAATTTTAAACCCGGCGGCTAGCGCTCACGCATGATGAAGTCATCGCTTTACAGCGGTACGCGCCCTTATATCATTGAGTAACCGTAACAAGTAGCCAGTTGAATGTTTCACTCTAAACTCTATCGTTTAAAATTATAAAATGAACAATAAATCAAATCCCAAGAGAGGTGGGCATATGAAATAAAAAAACAGGAAAAAAACTTTTTAATACCATTGTTATACGGATTGTAGATTTGTAAATTATAATGGGTTCTTATTTTGATGCTATTTTAAGTTTAAATTGTAGTCTAATTTTCAATCTTAAATAAAACTGCTACAAATAAGTGACACGATGTTTTAAGCGGTTACCCACCCTGTTTTAGACTACGCTTGTAGTTGCTTAACTTTGGAAGTCGTAATATTGCTGTGAACCGATGACGTCACTCCAGCAAGATGGCGCCCGCGCTCTTTGACCAAAAAACATTCATAGATAGAATCAAAACTACTGCGTCTATTTGAATGAAACAAAAAGTAGTATGTTTGCATATTTATAAGCTGTGCTGTTACAAAGTTTCTAGCGATTTGGCGAACCCACTGACATTGTTCATTAAACGCACGCAAAACGCCTAAAAGCAACTTTCGACGACTGGCTCTGTCAAAACGTTATCAGATGTCATGTAACTTGGGGCAATTTGAACGTTAAAAATGGCGGATGTTTAATTTGTTTTAGTTTTGTATTTTTGTGTATTTAGGTGTTCAAAGTACTTTTCTGAATAGTTATTTGTCCTTTTTATGCATTTGTGTTGCACGAAGACTTGACCTTATTTCGTATATATGGCAGATTCTCGGCGTAATTTTTGTATAAGTATATTTAAAACAGTAAAAACTTGACTTTTCTTGCTAAGTAAATATACTTCAGACCATCTTGTATTGTCGTCGATGAATGTAACAAAACTCTTCGCCCCGCCTATGGCTTCATCTTGCACGGATCCTACAACATCCGAGTAAACAATACGTAATTTATCTTCGAAACGGCTATCGGATTTCAAAAATGGCTGTGAACTCATTTTTTCACTCATACAAACATTACAGTCATACAACTTAACAGCGTCTGGCATCTTTAACGGTTATACCAGAGATATTCAAAACGTTTTACAAGATCTTTAGCATTCAAATGTCCTTACCGTTCATGTGACACCATAGTCGTACATCAACATTTTTCTCAGAAATCGTCGACGCTATCTCCTGATGTTCCTCGATGTAAATAAAATTACTTTTTACGATTTGCAACTAGTTTAATGTTACCGTAGCTATCTTCAATACTAGCTACACTAGCTTTGAACGTAATACTATAGCACTGATCCATAATCTTTGAAACTGAGATTAGGTTACATCGCTAATCCGGAACAAAAAGTGTATTGGGTAATTGAACTGTATTCTTAGAACCATTATTACATGTAAATGATCTTATGGTACCTTTTCCTCGCACGTTTGTACTCGAATTCATCGCTAAATAAAGCTTTCCCTATAAAGGTAACAACGTATAACGAAATTTCCTTATATCGGTACATAAATGTGACGTACATCCACTATCAATGATGACAATGATCCAATTTCCTTTCTCTTTGCATACAGTTTGGCAGTCGGAATAACAATGATAATGTTACAAAATTGGTATCAATTACAGGTTTATCATCACTTATCGACACATACTTAGAAGTACCTACAAACTTGGAAAATTCCAGATTACGTTCCTTATTCTTCTTCACAATACACTCAGAAGCCTTATGGCCGTACTGAAACTTTAACGCTAAAAGTATCATAAATGATCGTTTTAGGTAAGTACGAGTTTTTTTTTCATT
This sequence comes from Acleris sparsana, assembly GCA_923062465.1. NCBI lineage: Eukaryota > Metazoa > Arthropoda > Insecta > Lepidoptera > Tortricidae > Acleris > Acleris sparsana. The sequence goes on along the minus strand of OV281285.1, from coordinate 42,097,284 downwards.
TTTGAGCCGTTGCACTACTTTCAAATTGAATATATATTAATAAAAAAAAGCGATTGTTATTGTTATATTGATAGGCGTCTCATTTTCAAACGAGGATTTTGGTGCTTTAGAAGCGTTTTCAGCAGGCTGAAATATCGTTTCAGTCCGTTTCAGAGGTAGCTCTATCACATACCAGATTACCTAAATTTCGACCAACTTCCCGTTGTTTTCAGGCGCCTGAAACATGTTTTCACTCCGTTTCAGGTCACCCTCTATCAGATTACGCCATACCCTGAAAACCTTACCTTTGATCTTAGTGCAAAATGTATATGGCAAAATGGCATTAAGAGTTTAAGAGATAGCATGATTAGAAAGAGACAGCGATACTCAAAACCTTCGAGAAGTGTGTAAAAGAGATAATACGATTAGAGAGAGACAGCTATATTGAGAACCTTCGAGAAGTGTGTGAAAGTGATAACACAATTAGAAAGAGACAACAATACGCAGAACATTCCAGACCCGTGAGCCAAGTGCGTCGCGAATCGCGATTATAAACAAAACAAGGTAGCAAGGCGTAGAACATTCCAGCAACGAATAGTCTCGATCGTCCTCGGCGAGGCGAAGTACATCGAACACTCCGGAAGGCGTTCTGGAAGAGTCGGACATGAGCCCTATAAAAATTCAGTCTTAAATTGGAAAGCGAACAGTGCGAATAGGAGTGACCCGAGCGATCTTCGAAGTTTATTGTTTCTTAACGGTTTGGGAGTGCGGTATTAAAGTCCACTTTTGATTAGCGGTGTTTTCGTGCATTTCTATCAGTTACCTACTCCCACGTTTTTAACACTATTATAAAATTAAATAAACAAGTATCGGATACAATAAACTCAACTATGATCATGATAAAGTAAAATATGTTTGTATTTAAAAGCATAACACATCCTTAAATTATCGAATTATTGAATTTGAAAATACCGAATATTTATTTTATAATTCTGAATAATTATAATACCGGTAATAATATGGTTTTCACTTCTCATGCTCGTAAAGTCCTTCTTTATGCTGGGTATAGGCTGCATAAAATCGCATTTTATGCACTAGTGCATAAAGTAATTTCTTCTTTTAAGACTAAGGCAATCAGGCCTTACAGCCTTCACACAATACACCTTCATTTAATTGATATATTTTTATGAGATTTTGGTTACATCTTAATTTAATTACATTTGTATAACTATCTAAATACAAATTTACGAATAATACCTACGGCGTGCATTTACGGTAAAAAAATACAACGCAAATATTTATAATAACTTGGCATTAAGCATCAGACCATAGTCAAACCTGTCAAACGTCACAAAGACGAAAATTAAAAAAAAAAGTTAAGAAGGTAATCAGGCCTTACAGCCACAAACACAATACACCATATTTTAATTCATTTGTTTTTATGAGATTTAGGTTATTTCTTAATTTAATTACGACATATATATAACTATCTAAATACAAATTTACGAATAATACGGGCGTGCATTTAAGTCAAAAAATATAACGTAAATATTTATAATAACTTGGCATTAAGGCACAGACCATAGTCAAACGTCACATAGTCAAAAATAAAAAAAAAGTTTAAGAAAAATTGTGAGGCGCGAAGCAAATTTTTCGGTAAACAAAACTAGAAACCAGAAAATTTTGTTGTGTCGCGTTTGAAAATTCAATAAGTAGTTAAACAATGTCCTCGAGTAGTGATAGTGACGATCAAATAATGATTTCGCCTGAGACTTTAATGGAAAGAAGTGCGAAAGATGTAATTGAGAAGATATTGCCGCCTAAATCGAAGAAAATCTATCTCAGTATGTGCTTCTTGTTTAATTTCCTTGCAATCGAAGTGAAAAGCAGAGTGTAAAATTCGAGCATAAAACCCATTTTACCCTCGACGTGACTATCCACACTCGCCGTTCCGGCTCGTGTGGCTATATGCACATCTTGGGTAAAATGGCTCGTTTTATGCACTTGTTGTACAATCTACTATTGTAATTTGGTACAACAATTAGGGATTCAAAAAAGGACTAAGTATACTTATTAAGAAATTTAAAATCGGTTTTCTATCTTCTCGGAGATATCACGAACTATCCTGCCTATCTAACATTAATCAGGAATACCTGAAAGGTCAATCTCAACTCCTCAAATGTTCATTATTTCCGATCTTTTATATTTGACACTTCTTATGTGTACAAAACTAGCTTTACCTAAGCTTTAATTATTGTGAGGCTGCAACATCAACAGCACAGGTGCCGCGGTCCAGCCGGCGAGCTTGATTGTAACAACGTAACGGTTTAAGCAATTTGATGGGAACCCTCTCGCGCCGTTTCTCACGTTTTAATAAATACTTGGCAGTGGCGGATGTAAATTTAGACAGCGTTAACTGTTTCAGTTTTTTTTTAAATTTGAAACTAATGGAACATGTTTGTTTTTGAAGGTTCCGTACCAAATACTCAAAAACGGAACCCTTAAAAGATGATCGTCGGTCTGTCTGTCTGTCTGTCAATAACCTTTTTGTTGTTGTTTAAAAAGACTGAAGAAGCTTTCATATGTATACCTACACATAAACAAATTAAGTATTATAAGTACCTAAAAAATTGAGGAGAAAATAAACCATTATCAGGATACCGTGACAAAAGGGTACCAACAAGACCCTATTAGTAAGCCACCGCTGTCTGTCAGTTTGTCCGTCTGTTCATCAGTGGGCTCTATCTCCGAACCGGAATAGGTAAATTCTTGAAATTTTAAAGTGTTTATTGCGATTGCTGTAAACAAAATAAATTGAAAATTAAAGGGGCCCCCAAACAAAATTGTACTGAACCCTCTGTATGCGAATCCAACTCGCATTTGGCCGGTGTTTCATACACAGTTAATTAATTTAATTAAAAACAGGTACACGCTTGGCAGAATAATGTCGCATTGGTCAGTAGAAAAAACATATTTGCCGGGCAAATATAGTAAATTAGTATATCTACATGCTGCTAAAATATTAAAACTTAATTAGCAATTAATGTGTAGTAGTAGTGATTCCCTAATAAAACGTTATGTGTAAATAATTTGAGCAGCCTTTTGCGAGTCAGGATTCATAAAATGAGCTAATAAAAATATCGCCACCTCCTCCCCTACGTGCATTATTGAGGCTAGTGCACTTAGGCGCTCAAGAGCTTGCTCATGAGCTTCTGGCTCCGCACTTTGCGAAAAATACCCCTTTGCCATACCTACCTATCCATTAGGACATACAAGACCACGCAGAAACTGGGTGCCCTGATAGAGTTAATGGTTCCTTTAATAAGGTTTTATAGAGCCTTAACGTTAACCTAGCTTATATTAATTTGAATAAAATACAAAAGTGAAAAAAACATTTGAAAACCAAATTGATTTTTATATTTAATGTTTACTTGTATGTAAGTACAGTCAAGGAATTTAATTCCTATACCACTTTGGACTATGTCAAAGTGACGTAATCAATCAAAACGTAAGAGACTTTATTTACAGTGTCACTGTGACATAGTCCAAAGTGGTGTAGGAATAAAATTCCTTGACTGTACATTTTCACTACGATAATTCGCCATATTTCATTATTAACAATGCTGCAAGCGATTGGCTGCTAACGAAACTGTATTAACGGTAATTTATACAGATTTCAATATTTAAACACAAACGCTGCTCAATCAATTAAATTGTTCAATGATTTTTCATTCCATTGATAATTTTGATTTCCTGCTAACTAGTTGGCTGACCAATCATTACTTTTGCATTTCGTTTCATAAACCACACTCTTTTTGTAATGCCCGTCATTACGCAACCGTAAACTACAATTATGAGTGGCTATAAAAATAATCAAGATAGGTATAAGACAACAAAAATTTGTTCCGTTTCCTTTTAGCAAAATGGTATTTGACATGGAGTTTATGCTTAACAATTAGTTGGGTTCTAAGTCGCGAAGATCAACACAATAAAGTTTCTTTACGCGACTTAGCGCAACATAAACTTGGTCTTTGGCAACAAAAAAAAACCTATAACAATTAAAGATTTGTTAAGGGTAGTGCCTTGGAGTTTATGCACCGTAACCGACCAACCGAGGATTAGCGGTAGCATTCTCCGTTCAACATCCCCGTAGCCTTTAGTTATCCGATAGGTTGATGACACACTCAGGCGCAATGGTAACTAACCTGTCACTGTCTTTCACTTTTGTGCCAATAGTGACGTCATCAAATTTTATAAAAACTTACTCGGGTAACTCACCTCTTTGATATTTGATCACAGCGAAAGGCAGGCCATTTAAAATTGGACACGATTGCAATTGCCCTGTTGAGGACCTGGTCCTTAGTAACAGAAATGTTGCGTCTCAACATAACTCTGCAGCCTATACCCAGTTTCAATACGTGCGTCCCAACCGTCACAGTTATATGCATCAGCAGGAATAACATTTGTTGGTGGTCGTTTTCTACATGCTGCCTCTAGTGACTCATCGATAGCATTTCTGTTCAACTCTTCGTCTTTCACACAAAATTTTCAATTGTGACATTGTGAGCTCACCAAACCGCAAGTTATTTGACGCTACTTTGACGCATGCTTATGGTGAGTTCACAGAAGGAGAACTGTTGCCATAAATGTATTTCGGCGTTTGACCACGGTGGTTGCGCAAAGCACCAATACCCTTTAACTGGTGGTAACTGCATAATATCGCCAAATAACAACACATTTTTTTCTATTTTAGTTTTTTAACTCCTGGAGGCGTAAATGAAACAAATACACAAATTTTCACACAAACTTAAATTATGTAGAAGAGGCCTTAAGTCGGCGTATGAAACAAGTTTCAGCTGTTCTGCCCTCTTGAATGAGTTCACTTTCATTGCGAAAATGAATGTGACATACAATCAGATTGTAAAATAACATTTTTCGGTCACTGTTTATGGTGTAGTAACAACTGAACTGCTGCCTGATTTCTGATTCGCATTTTTGTATTATCACTCAATTGGATATATCTACTGTTCTCGTTCTCCTGGTCTCTTAACTCAATGTCACCGTCATCATCGTTTCAAAGTGTGTTTGAAACGGTGTGGTATCGTAGTACAAATTCAGTTGAACTTATCTCTTCCAGATAGTCTGGTCTGTGTAGGTAGCGATCGAATATATTATTGAATACGGATGTCTTATCTTCACTTAACCGTAGGAGTTGCTTCGGATGGCAACTATTTATGAAAACGGCTTCTCTTGTACACATCTTGAAAGGAAAATAGCAGAAACGGTATTAAAACAGCTAACAACTGCTTTAACACGTCATTACTTTGACGTTTTGCTCTTTGAACCGCTTCCCTCGCAACGTCGCCGCAATCATTGGGTTCACATTTGCTAGCATACTTGGCGATATAATAAGCAACAGCTGTTACAGTCCCACAAGGTTGTCTATATTTGCTCCCCAAATTTTCAGAAGAACTTTGTTATAATTGTTAATCATACCTTCGCCTGCATTTCTTTGCAGTTCACATAAACGTCCATTATTACGAAAAGCATCATAAGGTTCTAAGCATTTTATCGTGGTAGGTACTTATGAGCTTTGGACATCTAAAACGACCCACTGGGGAAAATATTAGGTTATTGTAAACCTAAACAAGTAGGTCAATGTCAAAAGTAGGTAGAATTTATCTACCTTACGTTAGATTGACCTGAAGTGTAATTAGGTGATTAGGTCAATTGTACCTAGTGCATTTGGTAATGTAGTAAATAGGTACTTTTAACCTACTTTTAGGTAAAATATACCACAACTAAAATTAAACAACTACTAACCTACTATTAAGTACAAGTTTACCTACAAGTCGGTATGTCGGCTAATGCTACCTATATGTTTAGGTCAACCCAACCCACTAATTGAGTTTATCAACATGTTCCTGAAGTAGGTAACATTAATCTACTGATAAGGTAATATTTAATCGACTTGTTCAATAAAATCAACCTAAGAATTAGGTTAAAAATACCTTGTTTATAACGGCGAAATTTAACTAACTTAGTAGGTATCCATAACATACTAGTAGGTATGTTCGCCTAGTGATTAGGTAGATATTACTAATTTAGTAGGTTGTTTATACATTATTTGTATTTGGAGTTACCTAGCAATCAGGCTAATATTACCAAATAGAGGACGCCCGCGACTTCGTACGCATAGAATTGGTTTCCCGCTACTCCCCCTAATTTAATTCCTTAGGGGGTGAATTTCCAAAAGTCCTTTCTTAGTGCTCACTTACATCATGAAAGGACCCCCTGTACCAAATTTCGAGTTTCTTTGTACAGTAGTTTCTGCAGTACGTTGATATAATATAAGTCAAGTCAGTGAGTCAGGTTTGCCTTTTACTATAAAGATGATGATGAAGTTGTTTAATTGTGCGTATCAAGCTTGTTATAAATACCTAGCATTTGGGTTAAAATTACCAATTGAGCTGGTTGAACCTACTAAGCGAGTAGGTTAATATTACCAATTATATTGGTATATACGTTACATTGCGATTAGGATGAAATAACCAATTCTGCGGGTTAATTGTATCTAACGAGTTGGCCAGGGCTACTTAGGGTTTAGGGCAATAGTTCCAATTAAGTAAGTAGGTTGATAGTACCGATTAAGTCAGTGAGTACTACATAGCGTTTAAGTTAATGCTACCGATTCAGTACGTTAATGTTGCCTATATTGTTAATTGAGACTACCAAGTCCAAGGTCAGAAGTACTGATTAAATTACTAATTAAGTTGGTTAATTGTACCTATCAAGTTTGTTATAAATTCCTAGCATTTGGGTTAATATAACCAATTTAGTTGGTTGAAAGTACTCAGGGAGAAGGTTAATATTACCAGTTATCTATATATATATATATATATATATATATAAAACAGGGTTTGAAAGGATAATTATCATTGATAATTATCCTTTTTGGGTTAATATAACCAATTTAGTTGGTTGAAAGTACTCAGGGAGAAGGTTAATATTACCAGTTATCTATATATATATATATATATATATATATATATATATATATATATATATATATATATATATATAAAACAGGGTTTGAAAGGATAATTATCAATGATAATTATCGTGATATTTATCATGATAATTATCGTGATAATAACAGATGGATGAGTCGGCCAGGTGCTTACTCTATGCCGATGACTTAAAGTTGATTTATGGTGTGCAGGGGATCTCTGATTGATTCACTTGAGAACGACACCGCCAGAATATATCAATGGAGCTGCAATTGCTTTTAATGTGGCAAAACGTGCGGTCATAAGTTTTAGCAGAGCTCGCGATCCACTATACAACTACTTTTCAGGTTCCGAATCGATAATGCCATAAAGCTTCTGCACTCGGCTCTGGTCCGAAGTAAACTTGAATTTTCCCTTATCTATATATACCCTACGAAGTTTCTCTTAGGGGCTTTGGGCTTCAAATCTCTGGAGATCCACGGAAATCTTGCGGGGGGAGCCTGGGTGTTCTGAACTGGCAGCGCAACTCCTGCGTCTTTTGTCCTTCACAGACTAGAATTGATTTTCGACCTCGTGTTCGTCATTTGCACTACTACTACTACTACTATTTTTACTGTTCCGACGTCTCGTACCGTGTTTCGCAGGAAATCTCCTTTGCTCTGTGCATTGCACCTTTTAAACAAGCTCCTCGCATATGCCCCTGCCCATAATCCCTCCATAGTTAAACAAACCATTTACTTTTTTCTTCCTATATTCCAGGCCACAAAGACCATGCGACATTAAATCCGATGGGCGGAATAACAATTTTTTTTTTCACTAATATTTAGATCAACGACCATGAGATATTAATCCTAAGGGGAGGTGTAACAAACAATTAACATTTTTTACATTACTATACTGAGGCTCTAGACAAGATTCGTTCGGCATTCGTTTTAGTTATTAAAAATCTAAAGAATTGAACTCAGCTGTCAGACGGTCGTGTCGAGCGCGTTTGAAACGAAGTAAGTATAAAGACGTGTTCAAATGTTCGTGTCAGAGTGAGAGAAAATTAGTAAAGAGCTATACTTACACTATCGATTAATCGTTACGATATTCATGCATGCATGGTTTTTTGTTGCGCTTTCCGACATTATCTTCGTCGTTTCGATCGGTCTGAAGCGACGGATCGGATACACAAATCATACCGTAAATTTTACAAGACGTTACAATAAAAAAAAAACGATTACAGCAATACCTCTCGCTATTTAAGAAATAGTACATCTACTCGACAACAGGCGCTTATAACAATACCTTAATTTTCTAGAAACATCTGTGAAAATATTTTAATAAACCCGATTTATTTAATAAATACACAAAATACTCAAGAAAATAGACTAAATTCATGTCCAGCAGCTTTACCTTATCGACATTTACAACAGAGCATTACGCAACTCTTGGCATGTTTCCATTAAAATTGTTTTTTCTTCGATTAAACTAAGATGGCACAAATACGAACACACATGCGGGCGTGTCAAAGTAGACTAAACGAATTGTTACCTCGAAGTAACAAGTTTTGCATCACACTTTTGTTCGCTATGCCCCGTTTATTACTACTATACGGTATAGGTATAGTCTATACCTATACATTTAAAGTCTTTAGGTGAGGGTTTAGCTTCATAAATATATTATTTTTGAGTGTGCCTATTGCATTGCTTTAAGAGTTCTGTTGGAGTCTGGTCTCCTTTTTGGTTGAACAGAATTAAAAACACCCGAACCGTACAACAGGCGTCTATTCTCTCCTATTTCTCTATACCTACCATAAACACAATCGTCATCTTCCCAGATCTGTCTGCTCAATCGACCAGAGCTACTCTATCGGTAAAACAGCGCCGTCACGGGTCGTCAAGCGCTCTCTATCGGTTCTACGAATCCAAACAACCTAGCATACGATTGGTATGCTAGGTTGTTTGGAGGAAAGTTACGTGGGTTATTAAATCCAAAATATACCGATAGATGGCGCTGGCCGAGGCAATTTCTTAAATACATACTTTCCCTGAGACTTACTTGCCCGGTCTGACCTAAGTTTATGATTTTCTTTGAAATTACTCCATAACATCTTTCTTTTAAAGAAAATAACATTTTTCTTGTCGGTTTTTTTCAGTTCAATATGCTTCAAAGGCAGCTTATCTTAATCTGCGTGTTTTCCTGGACAGCGCGAGTAATATGCAGCAGTGACGACCGATTTATAAAAAAATATGCCATGATGAAGGTAGGTTTGCAAATTCTTTCTATTGTCATGTAAAGGTAAAAACTCGTTCCTCACCTTTAGTGTCTAAATAATGCTACAATATTGCAACATCAGAGCGTAAACCAAACTGCACTGTTTAATATTGGAGAACACTAATTATACGCAGCTTATGAAATAGATTTCTCATTCTTAGAGGATATTAGTAGAATCGTCCATGTAATTGGATAAGTCTATTCATACGCGACATAGAGTATGATCCCCTCCCAAGAGTCAACCTTTATAGGATACATTGTGAGCGTGTCAACTGATTTAGCAGATATCGCCAATTGTACCTAATAATTTAAAATTGATCAACCTTAACTTTCTAGACCCTATGGTTATTGCAATATTCGTTGAAGGATTTAAATACAATTTAATTCGTTAACATATTAATTCCCTACTCCAATGTTTCTTCCTATCAACAGGATTCTTAATCTGATTGCCATGAGCATTATTGGTCACGATAGTAACTGGTGTGTGTTAGTCCTACCATTTCCTCTATATGTTTTTGCTCTTTAAATATATCATGTATGCAAATCAGATGTTTAAGTTGTTGCGGGAATAGGTTCTCCAAGCTTTGATAATATCCTTCCGAATTGTGCTGTCAATTTGCATGTTTCGTCTTAATCTGTGCTCTTCATAATCTATTTCCTCCTCTAATTGCCGCTTTGGGGTTGATGAAAGTACTTTGCTGGTATCACTCTAAGGCTAACTTATGTGTCAAGACGAGTTATAGCAGAAGTATTCGTAGGTATTTCCTTAGTAAACGGCATATTGGTACGGTACCTTTTTTTTAAAGTGCAGTTTTACTCCTGTTGCGTTTTAAGTAGTCTTTATTTCTGTGTGAGAACTCCTCTTTTAATCCACTGCCATTTTTTTTATTTCATTGCTTTCCAACGACTAAAGGGCAATGGTGTGACATTTTTTTTCGCTCCGGGATTAGTTGAAGCTGTTTTAATACAAATTCAGTACCTACTTTTTAATCATCTCGTTAATATGCTTTAAAAGCTTTAAAAGTGCTTTTTTGCTCGTATGTTAGAAGTAAGCTTGAGTATGCTTCTCAAATATGGAATCCATGCTACGCGACATATGTTGACAGAATTGAGCGCGTTCAGCAAAAGTTCGTAAAATATCTATGTTTTAAGCTTAATTGTCCCTATAATTCGTTATCTTACACTAAAATTTGTAAAAGACACCATTTGGTGTCCCTATATCAACGCCGTGAGGTGGCCGACATTACTTATATTCTAAATATTACTAGCGGCCTCGTTGACAGTCCGGAGTTGCTGTCTTGCGTATCATTTAGTATTCCCACTCGGTCTAAAAGGAGTTATCCCCCTATATCACTTAAATTGGCATCCTCTAGGTACAGACAAAATAGTTTCCTGACGCGTGCTGGTAAAGGCTTGAATAATTGGGTAAATACGAATAAGCTAGATATTGATATATTCAATTGTAAGATCCCTTCCGTGAGGCGATGTTTGATTGCGAATTTTGTTGTTTGAGCATGTTTTGTGTGCCATAGGGAAGAGAACCTTTTGGCGATCTGCCTCTGGCTGGTATTTAGCAGTAGTTTTAATTTTACTTTTTATTTGCGCTAGTGTGTAGTGAAAGTGCGTGTGCATTGGAGTTTGTATTAAACTTAAGTTTGCTACTCAGTCACTACATGTGAAATCCTTTAATTGGTTTTGTGTCTCTTATTGTTGTTTCATATGTTGTAAGTGTAACTGTTGGATTTCCTACCAATAAATAAATAAATAAATAAATAAATAAATATATTGTGCAGTGTGTTACCAAAGATATTGCTGGGCCTCTATAGGTATTCTACTGGTTAAAACCATATTACCTTTGACATGTTATCGTATTTTTGACGTTATGATAGCTCCTATTTACTTAACAGTAACGGCGGCCGAGTTAAAATCAATAATATAACTTGTCATACCTATTTGGTTTTATCAAGTAGAATGGAGGCCCTGGGCTAGTGTCAAGAAATATACCTCCAAGTAGGTACTTTTAATGTTTATTTAGATACTTGATGGCGAGCCCAGTAGGTATTTTTTTAAATTTGATAAGTAAAAATGCCATTCAATAATTGTTAACTGTTTTTAACTTCGTGTCAATAAACTTAAAGTCACTGTATGTCCTAAATTTAGTTTGTGGAAATTTAGGACCTGAAGAATATGCATCGCTCACGAATAACATACAGGGTGTTGTTAGGTCGCTAGGTGCATTGCTTTAGGGGGGTGATAGACGAGGTATTGTTGAAAATGTTTAGCTGTATATGCCTTAAGCGAATTTTGGTAAAAAAATATCTTGAATATTTAAGAGTTTTACAGAAAATAACCAGATTTTGATAGTTACTCGTACGTGTTAATAATGACCCAATAAGCGTGACCTTGTAAACAAAATCATTTATGTTGGATAGTTTAATGTCTAATGGACCAAATAAAACAATTTTAAGCGTCTTTATGGTAATAAAAATAAAATGGAGCCATTCGAAATTATTAAAATGTCTCGGGTTGGATCAGTCATTTATAAGGGACATAAAAAAAACTGTTATGTTTTAAAATAGTGCTATGCCTGTTTATTATTCTTTTATTTAAAGTATCAGTCATTCAGATCGCTTGCCACATCACTGAATTAAGGAGTGAAACCGGGCCAGAGCATATCGGACCATGCTCAGTTTATGGTTTTGAAGCCGCTACTACAATCAAATTAGACTATAATTAACTTTGCCGTTAAAAAACTGTTATCCCCATACGTCGACATAGGTACGGTCAGTTTACCAACACCGCAAATAGGTTTTTGGTAAGAATAAACCTTTAAACCGTTTATAACTCAAGAACCAATGAAGTCGACTTAGTCGTGATTGTATGTGGTTTTATTCAAGTTTTTTTTAGATGTTTAGTATTTGTAATTTAGGCTGTCATTGGAGGGGACACTTGACTCTAACAAAAATCAGCGCTCGATATTTTTTAAACGGATTCCTCAATCGAAAAATTGTTTCAGCTAACCCGCAATACTTTTGAAAGTCCTATCCAACGACATCCCACACTAAAGGGTAGACGAAAAAAAAATACATCGCTGTATTACGTGTAGGAAAGGTGCAGAAAAAAAATGCTTTTTTAAGATTTTATTTTATCGTTTTGTTGGTGTGACTAATATGTATATTCATGCCAAGTTACAGCCTAGAACTAAGAGTCTCTAAGCTAGGCTGCGAACGGACGGACGGACGGACTAACTAAACTACTTTGACTACGCATCCCTTAAAACCGAACTTAGGGAGCTCACGTACATATATACGAACTGTAACAACCGTTCGCTCAACTTTTATGCGAGGACTAACCAAGACAATTCAAAATTGTCGATCGTAAAAAAAAAATTCAATTTCATAAAATCAGTTTTGATGGTGTTTTAATGGGTGTTAAAAACATTGATTTTAGTAATAGTAGATTATACACCGAGGGGATAAAGCACTATTTTATGTCACGGGCACGATATTGAATCCTGAACAAATCAGGGACTCCGGGCGGACGAGGGAATTAAAACGGAGCCCTGAGTGCAAGCTCGCCCAAGACGAAAACAGCTGTATCCCAAAGGGGAATACTCTACTTTTCTTACCTTTTGCGAGACAATAAAAAGCAATGCTAATTACTAGAAACCACGTCAAATCTCAAATCACTTACGCTTCAACTTCAACCTCCTACTAATACTGCAGCGTTTTGCAACACTCGCGGTTTTTGTTTTATTTTCTTCGTTTTGCATATATGGCTTGTACTGGCCAGTTCGATGTTCAATTAAGTTCCATAGAAACCTACAGCAAAGGTTTCTATAGAACAATTTTTCATACGGATTCAAATCTCATTATTAACCAGCGGGTTATAAATGAGATTCAGTACCATATTATAACCCGCCCGGCTATAATGACTTGCTTTAGGTGAGGTTTGCAGGATTTATAATTCGTCAATTTCGAGCATGTGGTGTGAAAATAACTTTTTCATCAGACTATTATGGACTATGGTGCAGTACTATGGATTTTTTTTAACTTTTCCCAATTAATTTATTAAAATATGTAAGCTCGGTTTTTACTCCTTAACTCAGAGATTTGTCAAGCGATGTAAATGATTGATACTTTAAAAGAAAGAGCAATAAACAGCCTTATTTTTAAAAGTGTTTGAACATTTCAAAGATTTTGTTTTAAATTCCTGTGAAGGCATGTGAATATGACTGATCCTACCTGAGACATTTTCAATAATTTCGCTATCCTCCAATTTTTTTTTATTACAACAAAGACGCTTGAAATTTGTACTTTTTGGTCCATTAGACATTAAACTATCCAACACAAATGGATTTGTTTACAAGGTAACGCTTATTGGGTTATTATTAACTCGTAACCATAACGTACGTATGCACGTAAATCTGGGTATTTTCTGTAGAAAGCTTCAATTTTCAATATTTTTGATTACCAAATTTTGCCTTAGACATATACAGCTAAAAATGTTCAAAAGTACCTCATCTATCACCCCCTTAAATCTATGCACCTAGTGACCAAACATCCGTATAATATAACACCTAATTATATACATTGCGTTTTATTCTGAAAGTTATTAATCCCGGGGAAAATACAAATTGACCAGAAAACTATATTTATTCATCGCTATTGCGTATGCGGACAAAGACAGAGATCAAATCTTTATAATTGTAATGCAATTTTGGCAACCGAATAAAAATTAATATATGCATATTAATAAAATGGACGACCAAGTGGATTTACAAAAAAGTGTAGAAATTCACTCGAATTGTCTTTAGATCCCTGCGGATACTATACCAGTAACGAGCTAAGCGTGACCACCATGTGGGATAGCTCTACGTTACGACGAACGGCCTCGCAAGTCTTGATTAAAAATCGCATTAAAGTTTTACTAGATGGCAGGATCAAGGGTCAATTACAAAAGGCAGTAGGTACACTTTGACACGGCAATTTAATCAATCATAATTCATCCGTTTTTTTGTTGATTTTTGATGAAGCTTGTTGCGGATTAATTATTTTTGTGATTGGGAATGAAATTAATACGTATTACGAGTTTATTTAACTCAATTTAATAATACAATTAAGGAAGTTTTAGTATGTTATATAATACATAATAATTAAGTATAAACAACAAGTTGTATTTTGTTGTAGATCTACGAAAGTTGTTTTGGTCCAGAAGTGGTGAAGCAAATTCGACAAGAAATGAAGGACGCGTATGCTAAATGCTCAGCGCCGCCATCTTACGAAACCCATCCAAACTTGCACATACCATCGTCCGTACTACTGGGGAAACTGCCGCCCGGTTTTGCCATGGATCCGAGCTCGCAAACCATCACTAAACCTACAGATGGCGCTGTTTTTAACCAAGATAATGAATTGACAAATCAAGATGCTAATTCACACAAAGCGTCACCCCTTGGCCCAGTACTTGCTTTCAGACCGCACAGTGTAAGTATAAAATCCACATAAAAAAGAAACATCGTCTTAGTTTCTCCACATATGCCTCCTGTGAGGATTGAACTCACGACCCCTGGTTTACGAGACCAGTGCTCTACCACTGAGCTAAAGAGGCGATGGGAAGCTACTACGAAAATTAAAAAGGTATTAGTACGAGTATTACTGACGTATACGTAAATCAATAAATATTTAGCTCCAGGCCTCTACTGGTATAAAACAATACCATCAATACCATCGAAACCTTTGACGTGTTATCGTGTTATCAAAGTTTTGATAGCGCTTATAATTTCTTGACAGTAATGGCGGCCCAGTTAACAATCAATAACACGGCAAAAGTAATATGGTATGGTATGGTATGTCGCTAATTTAATTTGTCTAAAAAGCAGTATTAATTTCGAGACGATTTTTTTTTAATGGAACGCTCTCCTTTATCTATACTGTAAAACTAAGTACCACACTTTTAAACAACATGTCATAAAAAGTATACTTAGTTTTGCTGTCCAGTATACAGTGTGTGGCCCAAAACCGGGGATAATATTAAAAACAGGGGCTCTATAGATCACCGGTAATTACATTATAATGGTCTTACCTAATTAAAATCAAAACTTAACTTTCAGTTTTTTTCTAACAAACTTAATCGCAAATTCAATGTAATGCAAACACCGCTAAATCTACCGCGTGTTGTCAATGGCACCCTGTACTCAGACATACCGCGTACCAAGTGACCAAGCGATGATATCGCGACGGGAAAATACATTACCTACGATTTTTAACTTTGTAGGCTGTTTTCTCCAAAATTATAGACTTTTTAATATTAGATTCTTGTGATAGTTAATTGAAATGTTCTAAAGAATCCCCATTTACTTTTTTCGCCCCGGTTTTGGGCCACACACTGTATTATACATATAAAAGAGATCCGGAATGCGCGTCAGTCATCAACGTACAGCCGAAACTACTGAAGCTAGAAAGAAACATTGAAGTTAAACTGTGCGTATGATTTATGACGTAAACAAGTAATAAGAAGGGATTTTTAGAAATTCAACTCCTAAAGGGGTGAAATAGGGGTTAAACCATTAAAGTCTAGACCCATTTTTGAATAATTAGAATGCAAGCGGCAAATCATGTAACAGTTGGGGTCACAACGTTATGAAAGGGTTTTGACCCTGCAGAATATGGATCTGCCTGCCGCCATTCCGAAATTTGAACCGAGAGTAGGTTTTGACCCGTGATTTCTGGCCCCGAACCGAATGGAATGCTTAAAGCTCGTTCATCAAATGATTGCAATAGTAAAGAATACCAATTACACTTCTTTTCATTCTATATAAAATAAGGTTTTGATTGATGGTTTAAAAAACTCTTTTATTTATTTTTTTAATTGTAATAAATCTCAGTGACAGAACTTATGAACCGACTAGGTATAATAGATAGACGTTTTTTTGGTTTGATTTTTTTTTCGTTTTTAATTTAAATTAGTGTTCAGGAGAAGTTTGAGAAATATATTTTTATTTTAACTTAGTGTATATATTGTATATAAACTCTTGGTAAATCCTTTTGTTTGTCATGGATGAGAAAGAGCCTCCGGACCCCGGAGGTTCGCTGCCTCCGGTAGCTTACTATGTGACTATTTCAAACGAATCTGGAATGGTTACAGACGAATCTGCATCTGCTAATTCATTAAAATCATTATTAAGATCGCGATAATCCAAAAGAAATACGAATGGAAAAAAAAGGAATTGACAAAATTGCCGCCCCTAACGCCGGCATCACCTTTCAAGGAAACTGTTAGTCCTAGCGATGCAAATGGAAACACTTTGCCCGCGATGTCATCTATTAAGGAAACTCTTTCAACTCCTCAATACTCCTCAAATCCGGCCCGTCTTCCTCCAATTGGTATATATATATATATATATATATATAGGTATATATGTATATATTCCATACATAGTGCATGTACAATGAGAACAACAATTGCCTAATGACGGCACTATTCTTCACCCCATCACCTTTGGTAGGTTGCTTAAAAGGCATAATATCTATAATGTTGTAAATGGTAGCATCAAAAGAATAGCTCGCAATAGATTATCGATAGCTTTCTCAGAATACGCTGATGCCAACCTATTTATTAGACACAGCAGCCTTTCATTAGAGAAACTTATATCAACATTCAGTGTCACCCGTATAGGACTAGTTAGCGGTATACCTGCGGAATGGACTGCGGAAGAAATTGTGGAGAATACCACACTACCTCCGGGTTGTGGTAAGATACTCAAGATTAGACGTCTGAATTTTAAGACATTTCTCAGTCCCTCTGTGGAAACCTTCACAATCAGTTGTCATCACCTTTGATGGGCAGACTTTGCGAAGTAGAATCTTTATCTGCTATAATTCTCTGTTGGTTGAACTGTACACCTTTCCAACAATTCAGTGTTACAGATGCTGCCGGTTTGGTCACACCATAGTGCAATGTAGATCTAAACCACATTGTTTCAAATGTGGGCAGGAGCACGCAGGTGACTCTTGCACTGTACAGGAAGGGTCAGGGTCATGTTTTCACTGTGGAGGTGTTCAGTTTGCCATAAGTTAGAACTGTCCTGAATTTGTGAGACAAACTAAAATTAAACTTTCTATGGCTATATATAATATTTCATTCTTTGAAACTTATAAACTTCACCCAGCTCTTTCAAAATCATTTGCTGATGTAGTCAAAAAAGCTTTAGGTAACAATAACTCGTCAGTAACCCAATCTCATAATCATCATTCTCAGCCATCAACCAGTCATTCATATAAGAAAACAATAACTAAACTACTAAATAAACCCCGTCTTACACCAATGACCGGTGGTGCTCACCATGATCTTATTCGAGACTATGATATGCCATCGTCAGAAAATGGTACTGCCTTAAAAGGAAAATTAGACAATGAACAATAATCCAATAAAGAAATCAGAATAGCTTTAATCAACTCTTTATCACATTTGAACATTATAAACCGAACTACGCTGCCCCTATAATTGATGCCATCAGTAATATCACCATCTCCCACAGTGGATTGCACACCTCACAGTGTAATGCAGTGGAACTGCCGCAGTATTAGAGGTAAAAAAAACTGACTTAATTTATATTTTAAATAACTTTGAACCTCTAATGTTTGCATTAGCAGAGACCTGGCTTGAGCCAGGTTCAACATTTGAAATTAATGCTTATTCCTGTCTCCGTGAAGACAGGGCTGATGGATATGGCGGGGTTGCCATACTCATAAGTGCTATTTCATCACATAATTATGATCTTAATAGTAGCAGCCTTAGTAAACAATATATGTATTGTATCTATGTATATAGCTCATCCATCTATTAGGATATTTAATTAATCTTCTTTCATCCACTCTACCTAAAGCACTTCTTATACTAGGTGATTTTAATACACAACTTACTTCAAGGGGAAGTTCCATCTCAAACTCTTATCGGGAAGAACTTTTAAATGTTCTATATCATCATAATTCATGTGTAATAAATTCAGGCTCACCCACACTTAGAACTTACCCCAATGAAGGCTACAGTGCAATTGACATATCAATAGCATCCCCAAGTTTATCTACAGTTTTTAACTCTAACAAAATCCCTCCCAGGAAACCTCAATTGCAGGCTTAATAAGAGTACAGATTAGGACCAATTCACCAAGTATGTAAATAATTAGTTACATAATTTAGCAGATTTTACTTCAAGTGAGGACAAATGTAATGAGGCTCGTTCTAAATTTCTAGAAATTCTAGAAATTCTATTAGAAGCTGCGAACAGCACTCTCCCAACTAAAAAACCCAGTTTGACTAAGGTCCGCTCCCGTCCGTGGTAGGACAATGAATGCACTGTGGCAGAAACAGGCAGAAACAATCTATAAAAACGAAATGAGTGAAGCAAATTGCGACAAATTGTGTAAAATTATAGATGAAACAAAGTCGTTGTTAAAAGATAAGAAATTGTCAGACTGGAGATAATTTTGTTTATCTGTTTCACCAAAAACACCCCCCACTCTTGTTTGGAAGTATATAAGAAGGTTTCTGAATGCTATGTCTGAAAATAGTCCACACACTCTAACCCTCTTCCTTATCCGCAGAAAACTTAGGTCATCTTGCGCCAAACTTTCGTTCCCGAAGAAGCATTAATTAAATTATATATATAACTTTTTAGTTATTGGACCGATTGCGTTGAAAATCAATATCTGGGGATCTGTGTGGTCTCCTACGAGTACAACGAATTCGCTAACAGAATGGGATAAAGTGGCCGCCATCTTCAACTTTTTAGTTATACGACTGTTTGATTCTGAAATCGATATCTGGGGATATTAATGGTCTCAAACAAGAAATCCGTTGATAGAATGAGAAAAAGTAGCCATCATCTTGAATTTCGTTAGTTATTCAACTAATTGCTTCCGAAATCGATGTCTGTGGTCTGGATCTTTGATGGATTGGAACTTTTTTCATTTTGTCAACGGATTCGTTTTTGGAGACCACACAGATTGCTAGATATCAGTTCACCAAGCAATCCGTCGAATAATACATAAGTTCAAAATGGCGGCTTCTTTTTCTTATTCTTCCAACGGATTCGTTGTTGGAGACCACACAGAGCCCCAGTTATCTATCTATTTTGAAAGCATTCAGTCGAATATAAAAAGTTCAAGATGGCGGCAACTTTATCTCAATCCTTAATCTTAACCTTAATCTTAACCTTTCTTTCTGTATCCAAAGAAAGAAAGGATATTGTAAAGCTATCGATGGAAAGGATTGTAGAAATTTCATGTGCAGAAATAGAAAGTTATATAATAATTTGTGTTTACAGACCACCATTAGCTGATTTTTGCATATTTGAATCGACTATGGAACATGTGTTAAAATTAGCGTGTAATAGCCAGAAGCCTGTTATAGTTTGCGGAGATTTTAATATTAACTTACATGAAACGTCAAATAATACCACTAGGTTACTAAGTGTATTAAAATCTTTTAATTTAGGTAATCTGTTCTTTGAACCACGGATAGGTGCTAGTAGTGCAACTTGCTTAGATATTTTTTTTGTAATGGCGAATGTTTGGATAAAGAAATATTTAATTGTTTTAATCTGACCATAATCATCAGAAGGCATCTTTCAACTACGATTTTTATCAAAAACCTCACACAATAACACTCTCAGAATTTTTAATAGCTACGAGTATAGTACGAGTATTAAGTGGTTCACACAAGGCCTTTAAAAAGATTGCCTTAATAAATCATTTCATATATCAAACTTTTACTGATTATTATCAGTAGGTAAGTTGTAATCTTCTTTTGAAATCTAGACGTATATAGGCTACTAGAGGACGCCCGCGACTTCGTACGCGTTGAATTAGTTTCCCGCTACTCCCCTATTTTAAACCCTAGGGAGTGAATTTCCAAAAATCCTTTCATAGTGCTCATTTAAATCATGAAAGGAACCAAAATCGTTTCGGGGCTAAGAGCCACTTAAACTGGTTACGCAATTCGGTTCCGATCCGTGTCTTCTGTACTTCCCTATGTCGCTAAAATATTTGTTAAGCTTTTTTTTTTACAAAACCTGATTAGGTAATGCGTATTTCATATTTACAGACCCAGATCCCTCAACAGCCCTTGCCGGGATCCGTGCCCCCATACATGATGGCAAACAGCCCGCAGCTGCGGCCGTTCAGCCAGGCCGCGCCATTCTACCAGTTCCCTTACGGGGCGCCCGGCATGTACTACCCGCCCGGTGTGCCGTCCTACAACCCTTATGCGTACCAGCACCAATACCAGCAAGGATTTTATCAGCAACCCGCCTATTTTGGATCGAACAGAATGTCGGTAGGTTAATGGCCATTAATAGTCAATAATATGGTAACATGGGATTGGGATGACAACAAAAATAAGTATTTATAATGTAATCCCAATAATTGAGCGAAAGGGCGTAATTATTATGTTTACAGCGCGAGCTGGACGCGCGAGACCGTCTGGAGCTAGGAGTGCGCGCGCACGCGGGCGCGCGCTCGCGCAACATAACCTGTGTGATGCAAGAGCTCGGGTACATCGACCACAACCTTGAGCCCAACTACGAGCAGATCACGCAGCGAATCGCTAACCTTCCTGTCTCCTCGGAGCTCAAGGGTGACATACAAGACGGATTGCAATTTTGCCAGAAATTCTCCGTGCGTATCATCATACTTCTACTTATCACAAAGTTTTTGTTAAAGACGTCTCTGAATAATCGACCACGTTTTATGTTTACAGCAATGCGTTCCGGACGCGAAAAGAGACGTAGCACCTCTATCGCAAGAATTAATAAAACCAATGTTCTTTTTCCGCTGTTATAAGGTAGGTTTCTTTTTCAAATACAACATTTCTGACGGTATTCTATTTGTAAGTATATTTCGTACCAACTACTTAGTGATTATTATAATGGAATCCTTTAATGTATTGTATTGAATTATTACCTACTAGCTGTTCCCGTGCCCACTTCGTAGGGCAACATTTTTTTGTTATATATAGCCTTTGACACCCACAAATAACGTGGATTTCTATTTGTGAACGAATTTTCAAAATCGGTTCTGTAGATCGAGAGATTACCCCTTACAACGTCACAAGCTTTACCTCTTTATAATATTACTAGCGGCCCACCCCGTCTTCGCTCAGGTTTGGTTTAGTATGCTCATTCTCGTTTAAAGTTAATCGTAGTTATCGTCATATCAAAATATGATATTTTCATCAAAATTATAAATTTGAAATAGATTAGCAGCAATGTATCCAGGACTAACAGGCGGCATGGAATGTCACTACATACATTTTGTCGATTTCGTTAAACGAAAGCTAAACGTTGGTCATCTTGGCTTCCACCCCAGACCTATCGTTTATTTACCTAGATTGTTTAGGTAAGTAAAGACGGATTTCCTTGCAATATTAAAACAACACGTTAATTACTTAATCATAGCACTGCCTTTCGTATTATTTAAACAATTATTTTCATACCATTTATGGCTATTAAATAAAAGAATGAATGAATGACCTCTTGTTACTTAATTTAATATTTCAGAATATGCAACATTTTTCATACTACTTCTTAATGGGATCAAAATGTATTGGTTTCCTGCGTTACCTGATCTTGTTAGGCCAACATACAATTGCCCATGTGAAAAACATTCGATCTCGCAAGGAGGCACCCAGCATAGCTCTTTCCATCGCCCTTTGAGTGACCTTGAGCCTTCTTATGAGGCCCATTGTAAGCGACCATGTCTCGGATCCATATTGGATGGATTCCATGGATTTGTATGGTTATTTTTTTTAAATTTAATTTTAATAAAAGCTGCCTAAATGTGCTCAGTAGGGGTTATACTAAGCACAGTTAAAAGGAACGCCCGTATACCATTTACACACTGTATACGTTACAAAATAAAATTCCGAGTAATAATTTACCTTTGGTACCCATAAACGGTAAAATTATATTTCTTTTATTCTTTCCAGGAATTTGATGTAATTTACTTCAAAAATGACGTATCCCCATACAAACGATAAACCACTATTTCGACCATTTAGAGATTAAATTTTTAAATATGAATATGGTACACTTACAGCTTACAGCCTCATATTTATAAGCCTTAATGCCGAATTTCATGTTCGTAGCTATAAAAATTACGGACTACCATACAATGGTTTATCCCCAATTTCACCCCTCCAGGGGTTGAATTTCGAAAAATCCCTTCTTATTACTTACTTACGACAAAAACTAAACGTACTGTTAAAGTTTCATGTTCCTAGCTTCAGTAATTTCGGCTGTGCATTGATGTCTGACGCGCATTCCGGTTTTAGATTAGTAGTAAGTATATACGTATACATTTTAAAAGAAAAAACATAGTGCTTAATAATTCTAACGTTGATGATCCAATGTTTAATAAATAATTATCATCTACAATTTTGTAAAAATGTTATTTTGATTGATTGATGAATGTACGCAATACTTTTTAGGCTTTTAATTAAAATATCGAGCTGAAAACTCTTCAGCTCATAACTAATGATAAGGGTACTTTCAAATTTAATAACATTTGATATTATTGATAGGAACCTATCGAAAAAAACCGATTAACCTTATTCTGTTTTGGGTTCAACCAATCGTGTGATACTCGTAATACTCGTATATATAATTTTAATATATTTTTAAATTATTGTGATTTATAATTTTCGAGGTATGTGGGTAAATAATGTGAAAGGCAAAGGTTGGTGATGTTACGGCTCTACTTATATAAATATCTATGTCCTGTGTAATGGGGCTTCTAAGTACGAAGAAAGCAAACAGCAGCAAGACTTCTTTGGGTTTCTATTATCAAGATTCTTTCGTAGCTCTTATAACACCACTTTTTGTTACTCTTACCTGGCAGATCAAAACCGATATTGTTGTCATTATTTATCTTACAGCATAAAAAATTGGAAGCGTGCATTATGAAGGACATCCGGGAGCGTTTCACCAGCGAGGACGACTTGGACACCGACACAGACTTTAGGTTGGTGTAACGTAGGCCTACCGCCACCAGCCCACCCGCTGTGTACAGAATGCGGTGATTAACACCTTGACTTCCACAGAATTCAATATTTGTCACATCAGAATTCCGACGTATACTCGTACTCGTGTATACTGATTTAGATGGCCATTTTGAATGTTCCGTGCTCAAAGGGAGCCCTATTGACTCTGCAGTGCTGTTCGTCCGTACGTCCGTCTGTCTATACATCTGTTGGTCTGGCCGTCTGTATGTCTCTAGCTTGAAAATATAATAGTTACAGACCTGAAATTTTGATAATACTTAATGTGACGATTGAGCAAAACAGAATATTGAATCAAAAATAATTGAATGACGTTTTTCAGAAGAGGTCCATATTTGTGTACAATATTTTTGTATGTCTACACGTGGAGACGCTATCTGTAAAAAACACCGGTCAAGTGCGAGTCAGACTCGCGCACGACTCACCACGACAGTTCTCTATGTAGGCATATCGATTTAACGATCCATGATAGTGCGTTGGCAGAGGAAAAATGATGTTCTTGTTGGACAGCAGGTCCCTGTCGCGGGCCGGGCGCGGCGCGCGCGCTGCCCGCGACGAGTCGCTGCCCGACCCTCGGGTCGACGCGCTCGACGAGATGGCCGTCTACCTCTACGACTACCTCAGCGGCGGCGCCGGTTTCGACTTCGACCTCTACATGTAACCGTCTGCGCCACCACTTCTTCGGGTCATCTCACGAAAGCTGCCACAACAGGGTATATAGATCAAGTGCAGCCTACTAGTTGTAGGCATAGCCGTCACCGGAACAACTCACAGTCCACATGAACCCGCTTCGTCTCCTAGGTACCTACTTCTGAATATAGACGCAACTTCTGTTCACTCGATATACCCACGCGTGCCAGCTCTTATAAAACGACCTGTAACAACATGATTTACAGGACAATCCTAAATGTAATAGACTGCTTTCGGAATTCTAATTGAATGATGTATTTTCGCTAGGGCACTTAGTGGTAAGTATAAAAATATTTTTACATTTGTCACTTGCGCGATTATTGATTATCTTATGATTCTTGCCGACAATAACATTTGCTTATCATTCTTAATATGATAAAATAGTCCCAAATTTAGTTGTGAATGTTTTACACTTTTGTGGTATTCTCCGAGATTTTCAGGACAGTTGTAGGTTGTTTGCTACAAGTTTTGCATTGTACATAACACGTTAGCAAACAACGATTTTTGTTTACAAAGCGTGAGCTTTCAGAGCTTTGTGAATGACAATAATTATGCTATACTCGTAGATTGTAATGGTGTAACATTTTACATCAGTACGTTAGTATTTTATTATGTTATGACGATAACTGCATTTATACGAATGTAACTAGGGTACTAATGAACTGAGATTAAATTAGAGAGAGTGCCTTTAGATTAAATTAGAAATAAACAGTTAAAATTAAGAATAAAGTACATAAAACAGTAATAGATTTCTTGTTTTATTTTAAAATATGATAACATGCGATATGAGGTAAGTGATAAGTAAAGGGTCTCTTGAGGTGTCGTGAAGATCAGTTTTAGTAAAACTGCCAAGGTATAAAAAAGGGCTGCCGACCGACCCGCTTCACCGACGCGCTCGTGCGTGGGTCACAGCCTCACAGGACGCTTCTTCTCGTCAGAAACGTTTTATTGTACTTTTTTTATCCACGCATATATCTAGTTATCACCCTACTGACAAGCAAATGACTGTATACATGTTTAATGCGATGAAAAGGCGCTCGTGCTTATAGGGCAAGCACAAAGGGCTACAAAAGGTGAGTGTCCATCAAACATCAAAATATCATACGCAATAATTTTCTTGTCAATGTTGCATTTGTTGTCTGGCTCAGTGCAAGGCATGCTTATTAATGTAATATATTGAATAAAAAAGAGGGCGAAGGGAAACCGTAGGGTGTGTGTAATGAATCATCAGTCTTGGATAAACAACGCGTTTATAAATACTCGTAGATACGAGAATAAGTATAATAAGACAATATAAGAAGACACACAGTATAAGAAGAGACGTTGTTTAATATTTACTCGTACTTGCAATTTTGTTCCATTACTTATTTTGCTTTTACCCCATAGAATATAGGCCCAGATTTATTATTTGATGCAAATCCATACGAAGTAGTAACTAACTATTCGTATAAAAAAGACTATGGCAGCCATGGGTTTTATTTAGGACCTACTTAAATTATATTGTTCGAGATGTAGCCTGGAAGTCATTATGCACCAGTGGCGAAGCGTCACATAAATAAATAGACAAGCCGGAGCAAAAAAAGGTGTATGGCGTGTGTCGGTTTTACGTTTTGTTTGTATACCTACTCTATGCATAGGAATTTTTGGTAAAGCCGTAAATAATCGGCTTGTACGGACGCCTCGCGACTGTTATGCACTATATAAGCCTACTACTGACCTACCCAGATTCCCTTTGGTATAACTATTAAATTTCAAATCCTTTCTCGGGAAATAGCTGGACACAGTCAGTGAACGGGGAACATGAATCACAATACGAGTACACTTGCGCTTAACACAAAAATATTGGCGCTTTCTTGAAATCGAACCCGGGACCGTTAACTTTTTAGGAATGGTAGGCTACCAACTACCTACCATCCCAACCAACCAACCAACTCAATACTACTAAACTTACAATTAGCTAACCGCGTCGTCAGCAATATCCAACGATTTGGACATTATATTAGAACATAATGCACATTTGCTATGATTCTTTTCAATTCTTTCAATTATGTCTGTACGAATAACTACATTTAAACACATAAAAAAACGCATCTGTTTGTGAAATCCGAAACCCTTTTGTGGTCTTGTGCAGCCCATGGCCGGTTCGGAGAAAGGTTTTGATATTTTTTGCTAGTTGTCTTAATAAAAAAAACTCATAGTAAGCATTCGCTCGGTAACAATTTTCATACAAAACTTTCACCGAAACCGAGGTCTGTGTGACTTGTTTTTTGTTGCAAAAAATGTATTTAAGTACCTGCTTGAGAAAGAGTGCACCTTTTGGATAAAATGTAGAGCATTTTTTTTGTCAACTCTTAAATGAATTGACTTTTAGAAATACCCTCTATAAAAACAAATTAGCACAAAATTTAGACCTTGCAGAATTATTTGAATATTGAGAGATTACTTTATAGAACAGTCAGATACTTTTAATAAACATACATACTCGAAGACACACGTTAGATGACATTTTCTATGCCATATACATTTAGTAAACACGTGGTCAAAAATTGACCTAGTGTTTGTAGGTGAAAATAGAGTTTAGATTAAGTTAGGTAAGAATTTATAAACAAAGTCGCCAACCTTTTAACGTATTTCTAACGTCTTTTCTCTCTATGATTCTACTTGCGTAATATGAACTGCTGATTTAAATGTCTGTAACACAATACCCATTAGACTATTGTTATTATTACCATGGTCGCTGACATGGTTATTAAAGTATATTAGGCCCTATATTCTACTGGGTAAAACAATATTTCTTTTGTAAGTGAATGTTATGTTTTTAACTCGGCCACCATGACTATCAATAAAATAAGAGCTATCGTAACGATGACGATAATAATATATTTAAAAAATAATTGGATTAAGCCTGAGTGGGATAGAGTATTTATTTACTTTTGTCATGTAACGTCTATTTTATGTTTGTAGATCTTTGATTTTGACTTGTCTATGATTGCGACACTCGGATACGCTTCCCGTTCAAACCTCACTTGTATTCGTAAAAGCTTAATTATATATATAACAAGTCAAACAAATAGCAAGCTTTAAAAAAACTGTCTTCAAAGTAATGTACTTATCATATATTTATTTTTCATTTCGCCAATTTCACATTTGTTAATTTTAATATAGCCTATGACACTGTTGGTTAGGATGAATCTAACCACGTATAATTTATTAAAATCGGTTTAGCCATTTAGTAGTTACGAGCGGACTTTGAGTCTGACATATATACAAATCAAACACAGAACCCTCCTTTTGGGCTTTGCCAATGTCAGGTAAAAACAGCATAAATAACAATTAAAGACTGGATGAGTTACCATTTCCAGTAGTTAAAACTTACTGATGTCTAAAGCTTACTATAGGGTCGAGGACTCTCTAACCGATACAAATGCTTGGCCTTAACCAAACGTCTAAATTACTTAATTAACAATTTGACTAATAATTAATAAATAACTTTATTTTATTTTATATATATATATATATATATATATATATATATATATATATATATATATATATATATATATATATATATATAATTTAATACCTCTTATGAAAATTATGAGTTTTAACACGTTTTCCTGCTCAACTACGCATGATATTTTTAGGGTACCAAAATGGTAAAAAAGGAACCCTTATGGTGAGACTTCGGTCTCTGTTTGTCTTCTACTTGAACATTGGCCAGTTGTATAACTTGCTTGCCCGCGTCTGGTTTTAGTAAAGTAAATATAAAATGATATGAATATGAAATGAAAGGGGTCTACGATGGGGGTTGAAAATGAAAGTGATAATCGTTCGTGAGCAAAAATCTAAAAAAAAATCCGTTCCTCCCCCTAGTATTTTTAATTTAACGACGAAAAAAACAGATAATTTCCTAATTTAAAAATATATATTACCTGAGAAATAAATAAAATGAAGTTCCCAAACTTTACAGTTTTGGAAAAATTATCAAAAAACTTTAAAAATCCATAGATAAAATTGTAGGCTAGTCAAAATGTACCTTATTGCAAATATAATAAAGTTCATAACAAAACGAGTATTTTCTTTTGCATTTGAAATACGGACCCCTCGGTGCGCAAGTCCGACTCGCACTTGACCTGTTTTATATAATAGTAGGTTAAGTATTACTGTGATAGTATAATAAATAAACACAATTTTAAAAAAAACCGCCTTCTGCGAGCCGGACTCGCGTACCCAGGGTTCTGTACAAAATATACGCTAAAAACGTCCGTGACTATGAAAATCCACTATTAGCAGATCCCTACCTGCTCCTAAGCAAAATGTATGCAGTATGCGGTCAAGTTAGCTGTGAAAAACATTATTGGGATTTACTATACTACAAAAATAGACCATTGGTATACCTAGCATTGGTTACTTGGTATCGGATTTTGCTGTTTAATGCTCTTCACGGCTTATCACATTCGCTAGACATAATTATGTAGGTTATATACTCACACGTTTTGCAAAGAAACACACACACACGCATGCACACATACACATATATCACACCTAAATCGACGCACAGGCACCCAAACGCATGACAGTATGTATAAACATAATTAACTATTTTCTTGTCCTTTTTTGCCTGTTGTTGCTCTGTCGTTCCTTGGGGTTGTGGCAGAATACCAGTGTTTTGCTCTGATGAGCAAAGTTATGCGCTGAGCCATTACCCTTTTGCCCTGCTGCAGCGCACACATTCTTTTGGCAATTTTTTGTGTAATGTTAGTGTCACTCTGTTTTTTTTTTGTAGTTCGCAAATAAACGATTTATCTGTCTATATATCTATGAAAGAAATAAATGGCCGTATCTCTTACTTTATATGGTTTAAATTGCAACTCGATCCCCCGACGCGTTTCCGAGATAAAGGGTTTTGACATACAGACGGATGGACGTACGGACGGACCATAAAGTGATCCTATAAGGGTTCCGGTTTTTCCTTTTTAGGTATGGTCAGTACCATTGAGCCTCTTGCGAAGTGCTGGTAGATTTTACGTGTAAAAGTGCCCGTGCGGCTTACTAACTGCATAAATGTTTTTCAAGCTCCACATAATTGGTCGCACGATTAAAATAACGCGGTTAGAGTCAAAAGCAGTGTAGAACCAAAATGTCCTATAACCTAAAACTCGCCACCTGTACCGAATGTTTCCCAGAAAAATAATCTGCGACGACTTTTACAATCTTCCAGAGTGAACCATGCACAAATTGACATACGAGTATTATGCAAAAACCCTTTTAACAATCAACCACCAACAAAAAAACAAGTATGGCAGATGTGAAAGTACGCAGATGGATCGACAAATAAACACCATTGCCATAATGATTGCAGTCGGCGTTTCTAATAGTAGTTATAAAAGTTTAGGTAGTATTTTCATACAAAGAGTTCTTATTATCATTTTTTTAGCTAGACAAATTGAACGTTTGTGTTAATGTAAATTTAGTGTAAGTAACAATAAATATCTAGAAAAATCTAGAACCAAGTCTAATGAAAAGCAAGATTTTAAAAAAAACGCTACTGCCGTTTGGATAATTTCGTCAAAGTAATGTTACTTGTTATGTATTTATTTTTTATTTCACTAATTTCACATTTAAATAGTTTTAATATAGCCTATGACACTCTCGTTTAGCAGTTAATACAAGTGGACATTGAGGCGGACATATATACCACCCAAACACACAACCCTCCTTTTTGGCTTTGCCGCAGTCAGGTAAAGATTGTTCTAGTCCCAAACTAAGCCCTAAGCACAAGACGAGATTTAGCATATCTAGTTAAGTATAAAGAGGAAAACGTACTCCATGTTTAATGCCGAACATGCTGCCACTTCCACACAAATCAAAAGAGATCGCTTGACGTTGTTCCGCGCGATGAGCGTGAGATAGAGGCAGTTTGCGCGCGCCTCGATTCTAGCGTCGAATTCAAATAATCGTTGGTGCCAAAACCCTGTTCAGACACCTGTCTTAAGTACTTAGTTAACAACTTTCTAATCTCAATATGCAACGTTTTTTGGATGAAACAGCTATTTTAAATTAAATAAAGCTATGTCGGACAATATGGGCAACTGATGTCCAAAATGTTTTATCAGTTTACTTTATTTACGATAAAAGAGCTGTTTTAGCCAAATCAGTTTCATTTTGTGGTTAGAAAGTGGTTTACCATATAAGACAAGTAAGTCTGAACGGGGTTTAAACTGTCCGCCCTATTTAGATTCCAAAAAGTTGCCAAAGATGGCCGAACGTCACTGTCACAAGTGGCATTGTCATTGTAACCTTCTAGATGTAACGAACCCATGCACATTAATAAAAAAGAGTCATTATAATATTTTGCTCAGTACCATGATGAAGATGCTAAATTAAGTGACAATTGGAGATGTCATGGTGGTCCTGTGGCCGCCATGTTTGCCATTAAGTTTGCCATACGTGATTTGGTTTCCACTATTTTTATGTATACCAAAAATATTTATAAATAGTATATACGCAAATTATGAGATTAATAGTAGGTAACCAAAATGATGTTGTTACAACCTGAAGTTTTACTACTGTAATATGAACTTTTCTTCTACAAAACAGTTTCAACAAAATATCTGTTAATATTTATAAATATTAACTTTATAATTAATTATATATAAATAGATTACTTAAAAGATAAAAGATAAAAGTAATTTATTCAGTATCTAGGCCGCACGGGCACTTTTACACGTCAAGAATTTACCAGCGCTTCCCATTAGGAGACCCCTACTGAGAAGAAACGCCGGAAGAAACTCAGCAGTCAGTCATTTTTAAACATAATATTTCATATTTATTACAATGGTACTACTTAGTCCAGCATCATATAAAGCTATACATATTAAATTAATTATAATATCAAATAACATGCGTCCTTCAGCAGGAAAACATGCCAAAAATCTTGGGAGGGAGATAGAGGGAGAAAAGGTAAAAAAAAACACCTACTTGTGTATATAAGACCAAATAAAAGTTTCGATATCTTTTCCTACATCAACGGTGTCCCCTAAACAAGATGAAGTATTTTTGCATTTGAACAAATTATTATTGACTAAGTTTCGGGTTTAGGCCATGCATTTTAGTCTGTTAGATAATCCTCGACCCTATAATACGCTTTAGACATTAACGACTTTTTAAAGTAATTTTTAAGTGCTGGAAAGAGTAACTTTGAAACTACGTCAGATAATTTATTACAGAAATGAATGCATTGACCAACAAATGATTTATATACTTAACGGACGCCGCATTATTGACTACCGAGTTTATTTTTATTTCTAGTATTTAAATTATATTATCTAACAGATACAAATGCTTGGCCTAAACTTAACTAAACACCTAAATAACTAGCTAATAAAATAGGCATAAAAAATATGTAAATATTGTATAATTGTCTAGGGGACACGGTTTCTGTAGGAGAATGTATCGAAACTTTGTATGTGGTAGTTGTCTTGCACTGTCATAGGAAAGAATATATACATTTTTAAATATATATATTTTATAAAAATAAATTATTACTACTACTTATTACTCCCTATGAAAATTCTTAGTTTTGACACATTTTCCTGCTCAAGCTACGCTTGAATGTTTTTTATTTTTATTTTTATTTTATGTTAAATTCATTGTTTTATATCATGCTAGGTTAAGCTTTATTTAATTGTATAATATCATAAGTAGTATTTTAAAAAACGACTGACTGTTGAGTTCCTTGCGGCGTTTCTTCTCAGCAGTGGTCTCTTGCGAAGCGCTGGTAGATTTTGAAGTATAAAAGTGTCCGTGCGGCCTACTTACTGAATAAACATCTTTTATCTTTTTTTATCTTTTATGCATCGAATAGAATCTAAATTCTTAATAACATGTGTAATATTCTTGTAAATAAATTGAGACTCTACAGTTAAGATATTAATTTCTTTAAAATGTTCACTTAAGGAGTCACTGGAATTTAAATTGTAAATAGAACGAATGGCCCTTTTTTCTAACACAAATATAGTTTGTATGTCAGCTGCCTTACCCCAAACCAGAATACGGTAAGACATAACACTATGAAAATAAGTATAATAAACTAAGCGAGCTGTCTCAATATTAGTTGGTTGTCTTATTTTCCTAACGGCGTAAGCTGCCGAACTTAGTTTACCTGCCAGTGCAGCTATGTGGGGACTCCATTGCAAATTTTTATCCATCGTTATGCCTAGGAAAACTGCCTTATCTACCATTTACAGACACTCGTCATTTAAAAAATACTACAATCTACCGGTTTAACATCAGACAAAGCGAACCTAACACATTTAATTTTCTAAGCATTTACTAGCAAGTTGTTGCTAGTAAACCAATTAAGTACTTTAACTAATGTGGCGTTTATCCTACTGTAGTCTACGGATTTTCAATCTACCTTGAAAATTAGTGAAGCCTCATCAGCAAAAAGTACAATATCACAAAGTTTATCAACTATTGGTGGTATGTCATTTATATAAACCAAAAATAAAAAAAGACCTAGAATAGAGCCTGGACGGTGATAGGTAATAGGCACACCTATTTTCACTGTAGCTCAAACAGATTGCGTTTTGTTTACAGTAACTGTTTGAGTTCTATCACTTAGATAAGAAGACATAAAACTGAAAGCTTTATTGGACAATCCATAATGTTCTTATTTCAAAATATGGGCCGTATGATCTACGCAATCAAAAGCTTTAGAAAGATCACAAAACATTCCTACTGCATCGCAAGATTTCTCCCAACTGCTATATATATATTTAACGAGTACAGATGCCGCATCAACTTTTGATCGACCTCTGGTAAAGCCAAACTGGTTATTGCTAAGTAGTTTATTTCTATTAAAGTGACCTAACATACCCTTCAGCATTCGTTTCTCAAAGACTTTACTTACAACTGGTTGTATGAAAATGGGACGGAAGTTCGTTAAAACACTCATCTCGCCCGATTTAAAAAGAGGTACCTATGACTTTACTATATTTCGTGAGATCTGGAAAGATGCCATCTGATATGCAATTATTGTAAATTAATGCTAGATAGGGTGCAATTACAATAAGATTTGAGAGAGTACCTACTCTAACTGATGTGCCCCATAAATCCTTAGTCTTTTTTAATCTAAGCGATTTAAATACCTTGACTATTGACACTGAATCAACAGGGCTGAATTCAAAGTTATTTTACATTTACTGACATTAGTGCAAAGTAATGATCGAGCTTCAACCGCCGATGATTTAATACATTTCGTAGTATTAATGGCTATGTTGGACAAAATATCTTCAAATGCTAAGGCAACGTCTTTATTTGACGTGATTTTTTTGTCACCTGTGTTTAGGGTAACTTGATTATCACGAGTTTTTGATTTTCCCGTTTCTCTATTTATAATATTCCATACAGTTTTTACCTTACTGTCCGCTGATTTGAGTTCAAGACTAAGAATATTTTCCTTAGCCGTTAAACAAACTTGCTTAAAGGTCCTCGAATAGTTCTTAACAGAATTTAGGAAGTCAGCGTTCTTATTGTCCTCCCTCTCTCTATGTAGGTCATAAAGTCTATTTCTACTTTTATGAATGCTCACAGTAGCCCATTCACTAAATTTGGTTTTCATTTTAAAATTGTTATTAAATTGATGTAGAATTACGCTAAACAAGTCTTTATAAATACTATTATATGCATTCTGTAAGAAAGGTAACACAACACTGAAAGATTACTCTGAACTTTATTTTTGAATAGTTCCAAACGATTATTAGTCGGTAGTTGGGTCGGTATGTTATCGTCTGAGGTTTTTGATAAAAATCCAGGTTTGTGATGCGCTTTAATGCCACTTCATTTGTAGAAGCGCACTGGTTGAAGGTATCAATCACATATGTACAGACATAGGAGTAATTGTGGCAAAAAAGTCAGTTAAGTAGGGACGAATTAATCATCGGAAGGACCGATGTTAAATTTATCGATAACCGTTTCAAATAAGTACTTATTTCAAAGTGATATTTTCATAGTAGATAGGCGTTAAGTTCACCGAATTTTTTTTTTAAATTAAATTGCTTATCACTACCTATCGACGTTATATAATAATAGGTAATATTTCATTAAAGTAATTCATACGCATAGTTTTTAAGGATTTTAAAAATCAAATAAATTCAGTACTAAGTGGCTTGATTTCTTTGCTCCCAAGTCTGGGTATGTCAATTCTACCGTTATAAGGTTGAGTAATGTAATGTTATGTACTGACAATGACATCTTCAAGCAGATTTTCTTTGAAATGGGTAGCAAATTAAGTTCCGTGACCGTTCAATGTTTAGAAAAGTTAAAACTTACCGATGCAAAACTTTTTCTGTCCATTGGCAACACATGAGTAGTTTTTTGGAATCTAAATACGGGGTTCAGTATATAACACCAAAACATTTACGTGTACCTATTAAAATAATAGTTTACCAGAATTTAAAAGTTATACTCGTAAGTACCGAAGTAAAAATCCACCATTGTGTATATAATTTAAAAAAGATATTCGTGTTTTCACGTGTAACCGATTCAAGGAAAAAATATCAAGTTTAATAAGTATATCTATAGAACATGCAAATAACCGACAAAAACGGGGCATGGTATGCATAATGAATGAATGAATGTTGAGACCGCAAAAAAAGTACTCACGCTCTCACACAAATATTTGCCCTGACCGGGGTTTAACCCGGGGACGCCGCTACCTTCGTAGACAGGGGCACTACCACCAAAGCTGAATACAAGGTGTCCGAAAATATCTTAACACGATCTTCAACTAGGTAGAGTAGAGATGCTCAATAGAAGCGCGAAAGCATGCTATTTTAGAGTAAATGATACGAGTACCATCTAGCAGGTGTGTCTACGACGTGCTCGCATTGCCGTCAAATTACTCACTTCTGCCGGCGACTTCGTCCGCGTAGAACTCGTATTTTTGTCATCTCACCGTTACCGTTAATTTTTCCGGGGTAAAAAGTAGTCTGTATGTTGCTGAAGGATAATGCAGCATTCTAAAGATGACAGAATATTTTGAAATCGACTCAGTCGTTTTTGAGTTTATTCGTTAAAAACATACAAATATACAAATCTTTCCTCTTGATAATATTACTACATTCCTGGGTCCGCGTAGATTTCGATTATTTTTATTCCCTCGCGTACTTTTATATTTTCCGGAATGAAATAATGTGTCAGTGGGCCCTAGAATAAGGCCGACCGTACACTTCCAAAGATTAAGCTGTTTAAAGGTAAGTAATTGGGTGTCCCCTATGGGTACGGAACCGTAAAGGTGGGTCTACACTTGTGACAACTACATTTGTGTTACCAAAAAGAGCCATTACTCCCGTTATGCCTTAAGATTACTATTTACATAAATTAGTATCTTAACAGTAGCGTCTCAATTTATTAATGTGAATATTATTTATGTCATTCGAAATCAGGACTCTTATATTAAGAATTGTGATAAACATAATATGATTACAAAGAATAAAAATAAAATTCCTATAAAAAATCACGTCCTAAAGGTTTATAAATCATTTGTAGGTCAATGCATTCTTTTCTATAATAAATTACCTGACTCAGTTTTAAAGTTACCATTTCCAGTACTTAAAAGTTACTTGCAAAAGTCGTTGATGTCTAAAGCTTACTATAGGGTCGAGGACTATCTAACAGATAAAAATGCTTGGCCTAAACTAAACTAAACACCTAAATAACTTAGTCATAAAAAGTATGTAAACATTTATATTGTCTAGGGGACACGGTTTCTGTAGGAGATTGTATCGAAATATTTTATGTGGTGGTCTTGCACTGTCATAGGTAAGTATAATTTTTAGTCATAAAAAGTATGTAAACATTTATATTGTCTAGGGGGCACGGTTTCTGTAGGAGATTGTATCGAAATATTTTATGTGGTGGTCTTGTACTGTCATAGGTAAGTATAATTTTTAGTCATAAAAAGTATGTAAACATTTATATTGTCTAGGGGGCACGGTTTCTGTAGGAGATTGTATCGAAATATTTTATGTGGTGGTCTTGCACTGTCATAGTTAAGTATAATTTTTAGTCATAAAAAGTATGTAAACATTTATATTGTCTAGGGGGCACGGTTTCTGTAGGAGATTGTATCGAAATATTTTATGTGGTGGTCTTGTACTGTCATAGGTAAGTATAATTTTTAGTCATAAAAAGTATGTAAACATTTATATTGTCTAGGGGGCACGGTTTCTGTAGGAGATTGTATCGAAATATTTTATGCGATGGTCTTGCACTGTCATAGGTAAGTATAATTTTTATACATAGATATTTTTAGAGTACCTATGAAAATTCTGAGTTTTGTCACATTTTCCTGCTCAATCTAAGCTTGAATATATATTTTTTTCTACATTAAATTATATGTAATTATATGTGTTGTTTTATATGTACATCGATTAAAATTTGTTTATAACTTTTTCTTGGCACTAGAAATGAGGATCTGCCTAGTCCTACCAAAATTTTACTAGGCGAGTGAAGTATCATTTTACTAGGCGAGTGAAGTATCATTTTCCATGTATTTTTTCGTGCTGAATCGAACGAGACCAGTTGAGAAGTTTTAAAAGTAGGTAAATAAAGTACTAGGCGAGTGAAGTATCATTTTACTAGGCGAGTGATGTATCATTTTCCATGTATTTTTTCGTGCTGAATCGAACGAGACCAGTTGAGAAGTTTTAAAAGTAGTTAAATAAACTATAAACACCTAAGTACTTGGTTAGTGCTGTCACTTGAAGTTTTTACCTACTGTTATTTGTACTATACTTAGAACAAATAACAGTAGGTAAAAACCGATGGATATGTAGGTGATACAAAAAAAACCATGTGAAAACGTAATCTTCCACACTCGATATTTATAAAGATTATTTAGAGAATTTGTGATCTATCTACATCGATCGAGAACACGACACCTGCAAGGTGAGCACAGCTTATAGTCCGGCAGATGATTCGTGTGCAGGTAAGATAGAGATGTTTGTAACTTAAAGTTACTTACTTACGCGCAAAAATAACTCCGAGTTATATTTTAAAATAAATTACCTTCACTTATAAAAAGTAATAAGTTCGTGAAGAATTTTTTGTAGAATAGCAATGTCTTCTTCATAAACTAATTATTAAGCTTATACCACCGCCTTAAGCAGAACGAGTTCTGCGTTTGAGAAGTTTGGATTAACGCGACTGACTCAAATCTAGAGCTACTCGTACCGTTACCTTCAATCTCGTAATTGTTGCGAACGCGAAATTAAATCAATCCTGTACTTTGTCTTCTTATATCCAACGGTTCCATGAAGTAAAACAATCGGGTAACTGGATGAAGTGAATCTCTTGAAAGTGTGAAATCCTGTCCGCTTGCGAACAAAAAGTTTCAAGTAGGGCAGCCACGTGCGGACGCAGGTGGCTGCGAGTTAATGAGCGGGCTCTCACGGGACGTGAACTATGAACCGCCAGGCATTTCCGGGCGACCACGCTCACTTTTAATGAGAGCTCCTGCTTCATCTACTAATATCATTGGTTATCCTTGCCACAGGTGATCGCAGGACTGGCTCATTCAGCGGCCAATGGGGAGGCATAGCAATTTTTAACGAGGATGTGCAGCCAGCCTTATGGGTGCCATTCCCGGTGGTAAGTAATGTGAAACCGCGCCGCAGGACTCGAGTCATTCAAGAGACAGTTAATTCGTACCTTTTTCAATCTTTTTTGGGTACCGTACCCGAACGGTAGCCCAACGTAACCCAGTTTTTTTTAGATAAGTGTCATTTACGGGGAACAAATTAGGAAATTAAAAAAAAGTTTTGTAAACCTTACTGTGTCATATATCATAATGGTCATTCTTTGTACATACATACACATACATACCAGCTATATAATTACCAACAACTCTAAAAACGTGGTGATAATTCTGTAACTACTTTTTGCACAACAGGCTAAGAGGTTTACCAGTGTGTTTTTGTAAATTTGTGGCTATTAATCAAAAATTACACAAAAGTTTTTTTTTTTAAATTTGAAATGTGCAGGTCAAGTTCTTTCATATGACACCCCATTTGCCATAATACAACCATTTTAATTTTTCAACCCCCTTCTAGACCCCTTTTCAACTATTTAAACAATGTATTTAAAATATTTTTTACTAAAAACATATGCGGGTAAGCAAGTTGTACAACTATGCCAAATTTCAAGTTGATAGCATTTGTAGTTGCTGAGAAAACCTGCTGTGACATACAGACAGACAGACATACATCGAAGTCTCACCATTAGGGTTCCTTTTTTTGGTAGGAACTCTAAAAAATACGTAAGTCAACTCGCACTTGGCCAGTCTCTTCAGCTGTATATCGGTACTCAAAGTTGCATCCTTTATACAACTCCAAGATCCTTTCGAGCCCAGACTTTTTATTATTAAGAGCTTGATGTGTCCCTGTGGGTAGTGTGTACGTATTAATGTCATATTTTTTGATAACTGTTTTATTTTTGTTTCATTGAAATTTTCTCGCAAATCTATTAAGAAACGTCGTTTGATACACGTCATTTTTATTCGTCTCGCCCGAATCTTCTTTCGCCCTCGCTTGCAGGTCGGGCCAAGGCAATTCAGAACTCAATAAGCCAATAAATTAATTGGATATGAAATCTTTGTGTAGAACTTTCTAATTAATATCAATATTCATTTTATTAAATGTAATGACTATTTTCCAGAAAAATAAACATTTTAATTTTTGGTACAGATAATTCTTAGATTAGTTTGGGTAACTGCCATTTTAACTGCGGACGTTTTGCTCCCGTGTTTATTTCGGTTGCGGTTGTTTGATCAATATGATATTTCGATTTAATGACACAGTACCTTTTTAATTTACGGACGTTTTGCTCCCATGACGTACTTATTACGTTGCTGACTTTTTTTCAACGAGGACGTTTTGCTATGATGACCTACCAATCCTAATTCATAATTAAGTTGTATATTAAAAATAGTCAAGTGTGAGTTGGGCTCGTGCTGATTCGATCCGAAATGCGGCAGTACAGAACCCTCGGTGTGCGAGTCTGACTCGCACTAGACCGTTTTTTATGAGGAATTGACACTTACTGATCTTACTAATTGATCATCATTATCTGACTCTTGTATAGGTAGAAAACTTAAGTAAAGCTCGTCTTGCATGTAGTTGTGTACAAAACTAATATGGGATTTACATCAAATTTCAAATATAGAATGTCGAACGGTCTATACAAATGTGTTACAACTACATGCAAGAGGAGCTTTACTTGAGTTTTCGCCTATTCTTACTTTTAAAGCTAGTAGGCCACGCGGTTAACTTGCTACAACTTTTTTTCCTCACAGTGCTTCAAAGCTCAATAAATATTTTTTTCAGTCTAATGCTAGGCATTTACGACCGCTCTAACAAGCGGAATAGAACTTGGCGCGGTCTGTTGGATTTCCAAATGTACGGTAGGCCAGCGCGACGCGCCATCGCGCAATGCGAATAGAATTATCATGAATGTGGAATTTCATCATTGGAACACGCCGCGTCTCATCATCGTCATCGTTAATGCGTTCTTTGGCTGCCATTTTCTCTTTGTGATATCGCACCGTTGAGACGAGGCGTGGCGCGCCCGTGAATCTGATCAAAATATTACACCCATCCAGTTGTATACACTCCATCTGTCGCCGAGACAAACAGCTCGTCCGTGAATGCCCAGCTTAAGATTTCATCTTTAACATTGATTTAAAAGACACTACAACTAAGTTTGTTAAAATTTGTGACACACACACACACACACACACATCTTAAACCGCAACGAATCAGCAATAGAACCTACTTAATGCATACCTACAATAATTAAGTTTAATCCACAAGTTCTAGGAAAAGGCTAGCCAAATCAAGAAACAAAATATCGAAAATTTTAATAAGTTTCGACTATCTTGAAAACATAGGTACCTGTGTTAGGTTGGCCGTTGGTTGGTTGGTTATGTTAGGTGGTTCAGATAGAGCAAAGGCTCGTCGACATGCAGGTTGATCTTGGAAATCTAAAAATAGTATATTGTGTCACGTATTTTTTATAGGTAATTAATTAAAATATAATAAACAGTATTAATTTAATTATGATTAAATTAGTTAATTATTTAAATCCCGTTTGTGAAATTATCTTCAAAACGCCATTTCTACTAATTTAGAAAATGACATATTATTAATGTATTCAAAGTCAGTTTTGCGAAGTTCCGGATATCGGGGCGCTCCCTGGGGTCGTGTAAGTCACCGGATCGGGATACGCTTGGCATATTCCCAAAACAATCATGATTATTATTTCGGTTTCCGAAAATATAACAGTATGTAGTAGGTATATT
Organism: Acleris sparsana; assembly: GCA_923062465.1. Classification (NCBI taxonomy): domain Eukaryota; kingdom Metazoa; phylum Arthropoda; class Insecta; order Lepidoptera; family Tortricidae; genus Acleris; species Acleris sparsana. Next base: position 42,056,926 of record OV281285.1, on the reverse strand, counting down.
TCGTAGAAATGCGTCTGCCGAAAGTATGACGATTCAGGCATATAAAAGTGCTCTATTTTATTCTGATTTTGTAACGATGTTAAAAATGCATATAGTTAACTAAGTTCTAATATTTACTTACCGGGAACGACGGTATACCGGACAAATATTTCTTTCTTTCTTCCTTCCTTTACCGTAGTAACGTTGCCCCTTTTTTCGAAAACATTAAGATAGCCTGAATCGTTTGTGTCATTCTATCTCTTTTCTGAAGTCAGTTAAAACAAACCTCTCTATTTAAGAACGTGATATTTAAATTGAAGTACTAGCCTTCTATTCTGTCCCAGTAGAAGTTTTTTTTTCTTTTTTCCCTGGGGAACTGTTCGAGTCAATAATAGGAACGATAGGAACGTCAAGACGACTCTTTTTAGAGCGTTTTGTCAGACCTTCTATACGTGCAGCCTGTGGGCTAATTGCTCTAAAAAGACACTGAATGCCCTGCGTGTCCAATACAACAACAGTTTCAGGATGCTGATGGGCTTGCCCCGTTTTTGTAGCGCTTCTGGAATGTTCGCAGAGGCGCGGATTGATAGTTTTGGCGCTGTGATGCGGAAGCGGGCTACGTCGGCGTGGTGTCGCGTACGGGACAGTCCCAACAGCATCCTGCAGCTTGTCTGGGCCTCGCCTGACAGTGTTTTCCTAGCCCATTGGGACTCCATTCATATGGAGTCCAGAACTAATATATATAGGATTTTTTAATATACCCCCTCCTGTATTACCTACTAACATAGTTTTATAAGACTTTTATAACTAACACTATATGGACATCTGTCTGAAATAAAAATTTGAATTTGAATTTGAATTTGAATAACTCCTATATCCGTCTCCATTTCCATGTATCGGTTGAGGCGTCGAATCCCCACCTCTGACATGCTCTACGCTTATAGTGTCTGCCTCATGGCTGATTCAGCTGTATCTCTAGAAGCATATATAGTATATCCAAGGTCTGAAACAACCTCCTTGTCAAGTCATGTCACATTTCAGGTACTTGGGCACTCGACCAAGGAACGATAACACGTTGGCATCAGAGATTTCAAGTTAAATGGCGGGAGCTACAGCGGCTTTTGGCGAACTGAAATACTGTGTTTGGGACTCTCCTGACCTTAAACTGCAAATCAAACTTCTAATCTACAAAGCGACAGTGCTGCCAACTTGTTGCCAACATTACTGTACTCAGAATAGACTAGGTGTTACAACAGCAGGCTTAATATGGCTGCGTTTATCGTGTGACTAAATGTCCGTCACTTTTTGACACGTACGTACGAGAGGGACGGATGCTGAATTTTGTCACGCGATAAACGCAACCACACTAGGCTTGCAGAGCAGACGTCAAAAGACTAGAATCTTTCCACTTTAAGAGCCTGAGATCCACTTTACGCATTAAGTGGTAGGGGCGAATGCCAAACACTGAAGTCCTACGTCCCAGCCATGGCCGTAGTGGCAGCACTTATAATAAAGCACCAACTGAGATGGTATGGTCAAGCATTGCATTGCGCATGGACACAGTAGGCTGCCGAAAGCGTTGTTTTACTTCGAACTATAGTGCGGGAAGCATAAACGTCTTAAAGCGCCACCTTTCAGCTGGACATCGCTATTGATAAATGGGAGGAGTGCAAGTCACAGTCCGGAATGGCGTCGGAAAATTCACACAAAAGTAAACCCATGGAGGACATAATGATGACCTACGAAGCAAGCAAACAAACAAACACACTTTCCCATTTGTTACAGTTCAAAGTCAAATTACGGGTAGGAACCCTTATTGTGTCGCCCCTTATTGTGGCCGTCTCTCGGTCTGTACATCACAGTAACTATTCAAGCTATCGAAGTACCAAAGTTTTTTTTCATGTATTTTATATACATAATATACTCATACCAATATACCGTGCACTGCCGTGCAGTCGGCGTAGCAATAATATTTTTTCTTCGTAACTTCGATGACAATACAATAATATGGAACCATCTAGCTGGTCTGATGATGGAGACGTTGGGTCGCCATAGGAACTCGTAAATTACTAAATGATAATGCCGTGTTAGGCTTCATTAGAATCGTCTTGAGGAATAGGTAGTTGATAACCGAGCAAAAAAAAACATTCCGCAACATCAAATTTTACCAAAAATTAAATTTGTTGGCAGAAGAGTTACTTTTAATATTAAATTATCATCGAATGAGGTATCGGCGGTTTCGTTTCAATTTTCCGCATGTCAAAGGGTATGTGACGTCTTAAACCTATCGAGACGGATATGATATGCACAAAATGCATAGGAAAGTAATTTTTTTCCTTATAAATGTATCGAGAAAAGGTTGGCATTGAATGAAGTGTTTATTAATGCAAAGATCAATAATAATAAATACCTAGAAAGTTAGTCCACGTTCTAACGTGATCAAACCAGACCTTTGGTCTGCTTAATACGAATTGACTATGAAATTGTTACATATCGTACGAGAAGATTACGAATAGACCAGCGGGCCGATTATGGTGACACTTATCGACGCGATAAAACGTTTTTATCTCAAGATCATCGACATTATATCACTGTCGACGTAAGCTAATATGGTGGCATCGGTTACATTGCATTATCCACTTTTGACAACGATATACGACAAACGTCATATTTTATCGACTTTGCTTAATATGGGTGGCCACTTTGGATCGACTTTTGACATCTCAATTCGATAAGTTTATACAAGTGCCGGGTTGGTGACGACAAGACATTTCATTTGGAAAAATACTCAACTCATGTAAAATTTAAGCGTAAGTATTGGTTTTATAATATTTTTACTTATTAAAAACCGTTTAGTTACTTATAATAAAGGCGTTTTAAATTATAATTGGTATAACTAAGCTGTATTTTTTCGTAGAATGTCTAGATACTAGTACTACAGTCTCACGCTGCAAACGGAGAAGGAAAGGCGAAAACTACAGCGCAGGACGATTCGAGACGCGTCGAATCCTTTCGAGCTTCCGGAGGAAGAGTTCCGGCACGTCTACAGTCTGTAAGGAGATGGCTCTCCATTTATGTGCCGAACTCGACGTCGACCTCCAGCCGCACAATAATGACGGTTTACCCGTCTATATTAAGGTAATATTTATTGATTATCATACATATAGGGTAGGGGCACCAAAAGATGAACGACACCCAAAAGCTGAACACTCGATCGAAATAATCACATAACTAAATCGTGACAAATATTACATAGTTCGGAATTTATTTTTCTTAAACAGCAACTCTTTGCTTACACCTCCAATTAAATCTTAACATAGTATTATATTCTTTTTGGCCGTGATCGGTCGTCGTTGTGGAGCTTCCCGCCGAAAACGTCGATAGTATGGGAAAATAGATAAGGACAGTGCTCTCCAAATTTAAGCTTTTAATTACGTATAAAATTCAATAATTGTCAGTCTTAGAAGGATTTGCTTGGTATGTATTCTTGATTAATCACTCTTTTATTGGAGTTATACGATATTTCTTTTTTCTTGTTAGTTAACGAGAAATATACCGTTCAAGTAATGGTTTCAAAAATATATACCTAAGCCAATACTTGAACGGTGTTCAGCTACTAGGCAAGGCGTACTTTTTTTAAAGCTTCTTAATAAATCGTACTGAAATGACAGATGGAAAATTTAGAACTTAAAATGATCGTTAAATGCTCTTGTATCTTTAAACCAAAAGATGAACATAGCTTTTGATGTCTAATCCAATGATTTTGGAGTTTTAAATACTATGAAAACTATCACTGTTCAATAAAAAATGTGTGCCTAATACTTGAACGAATTAAATTTACTAGTTCATGTTTTGGATTCTATTCCAATATGTGAACACCTAATTGATTTTGTTTGTTCATTTCATAAATTCTGTGTCCTAAAATTGAACTAAGTAAATTCAGTCGTTCAACTTTTAGGCATAGTTTTATAATATGAACACTAGTAGTAGTATACTAGTAGTATTTATGGAAATGTTTACTAATATGTCGGTTTATCTGTTTAAAAAGATAAGTAACTAAGTAGTTTTGCTAATGATTATTGATAAAAAATACTAATTCGTTGTTTTTATGACACAAATAACATAAAAAATAGGAACCTTATGTACGTAAGTAATATTAAATAAATGTAAACAATTAAAAAATAAAGAATATTTCGTTAACTCGCATTTTATTGCTAAAAGTGAAAAGAATTAAAATGACATAGGTATTTTATTATGTTAGTTCAACTTTTGGGCCCCAACCGTTCAGAATTAGGGCACGCTGTTCATCTTTTGGGCAAATCGGTACGTTTTTGGTTTCAATGATTTTTAGAAAAATACGGAGATATAATAACAGGCTTTATAATAGTCATTTTCAATCTAGACCATATACTATACCATATAAAAAAATTAAATAGGGTGAAATTTGTTACTTTCACTGAATATAAACTGTCTAAAGTTGGTGTAGTCGCTTAATCGTTCATCTTTTGGTGCTCTTTCCCCTACATAATGTTACTTTAGGCATAAGGTGAAGAGCCAGAAAATTATTGTTAAAGCAATTCGTAAAAATGTACCCTTTCACAGGTTCTAACATCGTTGCATTTTCTGGCGGATGGTAATTACCAACGCAGAACAGGGCAGGACCACGGTTTGTGCATTGCACAATGCACTGTGAGCAACTATCTGGCTCAGTTTACGGATGCTGTAATCAGAAGGTAGGCATGAAAGTTGAAATAATATATAACATTATCGTTTTCTAAATTGTTAATGACCTATAGTTTTGAAGTGAAGTTTATTTACTTACTAACATTTTCATATGTGCTACTTGCTTTAATTTTTTTAATTAAAAAGTCCATCAGTTATAAGTCTTCCTCCGGGATATAACTATCTCTGTACCTATCAAATTTTTATAGGTATATTTTAAGGCTTTGAACAGTAGGTATAGACCAAACAACAAAACAAACAGGCACACTTACACAATTATAATATTTGATTTAACCAGTGCACAGTGCTGCAGTGTTATTAACACACCATCCCGTGGGAAAATTGCTTTTAATTTATTTTATATTTTGTAACTTTTTAGTGTAATAGTACTAACTTTTGTATATTTGGGTTATCTTTTATTTAGTTTTCAAGGTTGCTATACCCTAATATGGTTCATGTTTAGCACTATATTACACTCATTTAATATATAAATGAAAATTTAATTACTGTCCTCACATTATGGCACATATATTTCAGACAGGAGTTGTTGTCTTAACTTAGCTCCACATGGATACCCTGCAAGGGAACCACAAATAATATACCTACTCAAGTTTTAATACTAACATCATTTAATTACTACAATAAATGGGAATTTGGTTTTTAAATAAAACATAAAAATAGTTAAATATGAACTTATAATTATTCACAAACTTGATGTTAAATACAAATGCAATTACAGTAGGTATAACTAAGTATTATTTTCAGGCTCATGAGAAGATGGGCAAAGTTCCCTGGAACAGACCCCAATAGAGAAGCTGTTGCTGGGGAGTTTAGCGCAGCTTACAGAGTGCCCAATGTGTTAGGGACCATTGACTGCACACACATCAAAATTTTCTCGCCACCACTTCCCCACAGCATAAACTACCTCAATAGAAAGGGGTTTCATTCCATAAATGTGCAGTTGGTAAGTAAAAAACATTAAGCAGGTCAAAACCCCCATGTAATTGCTCCTATACCCCAACAGAATTTTATCGTTCTATAAAAACAAGTTTTTAATTTAAATTAAAATGCATTGAAATCCATTCAACCTCAATCATTTAATATAATTTAAAAAAATAAAGAAATAAAATAGATTCATGGCTCCTCCTCAGTTATAATTTGTGTGTCCTCCAGCCTGAAAAGAAAAAGGATATCATTTTATATTTTATTGTTACATTACATTATTATTAATTGTTACATGTAAATTAATTTGCCATAACGATAGAGAACCATTTTTTTTACCTATACCTAAGTACATACATATAACTTGTAAGAGTTTAGAATTTAATTTCTTATTTACATATTATTTTTCAGAACACTTGATATGGAGCTGGCTGCCACAAACAGCAATGAAATCCTCACCACCCAGCAGCTACCGGCAAATGGGCTTTTACTAAGAGTGGCCCAAGAAAAAAGGGCCACCATAGTAAATAATTATTTTGCTTACTATTGTGTTTTATTCCATTCCCATATAAACAGTTAAAGTAGAAAACTATATTTTAACAGTATAAAAAATAGGATCAAGCTATCTGTACCAAACTCAATCTTGAATTAAGATTAAGGTTCGGTTCAGCAGTTTAGCAGCTAGAATGTAAAAGACAGACTGAGTTACCTTGCATCTACATATTAGTGTGGATTATAAATGATCTACCATTATGTTTGAGTATGGATAAAATTAAAGCTTGCTGGTTTCTCCTTAAAATCCTATTCTGCTCCCTCAGAATGTCTTGTGTTCTGACTTGAGCTGATTCAGTTTTACTAGTTGTTCTATTATATTCTGTAACATAAAATACAATTGCATTACTTTTATATAAAAAAAGTCATTATGAAACAAAGGGCATTAGGTAAGTTTGTATGGACAATATGGTCATATTTTTTCCCAGCGGACATGGATAATTTTCTTAAAATAGTTTAGAGGACCTCTACCTACATATAGACCTAAACACACCTGAGTTATGACATTAAATGTCTTTGATAATATTCGAGCCAAAATATTAAAAAAATATACATTTCAAGTTTTCATTACTAAAAGACAGTATTAATAGATAGAATATATAGAATTTTGAATAGATCATTCTGTCATAATAATACCTTCATAACTTTTAGGTATGCCCTTCTTTTTCTTCTGTTCTTTGTGTGCAATGTAATGTGGTAAATATGGCGATGTAGGCTAAAACGTTAATGTTACCCGAAAAATATGAATGTATAGTTAATAAACAAAATACTTACGATTTTCCATGATGCGACGGATTTCTCCGGGCTAAACTCTCGCAACATCGAAGCCAGATTTTGCCACTCGGACTCGTGTCTTTGAGATCCGAGTGGCCCACTGAACTCCCAGTTTGCGAATAAGGAGTGGCTGGCCATATATTCAATATTTTTTCTTTATTGTACTGCTGTACAGCGACTGTAACACAACATGATTGTTTTAATCATTAACAATAAATAAAGAAATTGACAATGCACTTAAACTCATATTAGTTCACAGTGTTAAACTTACACTTTTGTTGTTTGTCTCATTTTCGGTTTATCCAAGAACAATTTCGGACCGAACTAAAATTCCAATACAAACTTTAAACTTTCGTAGGTACTAAACTACTAACCATAAACTAATAACCATAGAATATAGAACTACCGAATCAAGATGTCAACATAACCCATATATTTTTAATAGTATGGCGTCCGCCTTCTTTCTATGACTAATTTATAACTTCTCATTTTAGAAGCATTATATAAAGTCCGTCATTCAACATCCAACATGTGCAAAAATGTATTGATTTCGTGACACTAGCAACTTTTTTGCAAATTGGTAGTAATCTCATGTGATTCTTGTCACACTGGGCTTAAACACAATAGTCGTCGCTTTATCGACGCAATAACTTTATCGACATTGTCAACCATATTAGGGATTTCGATAAAATAGACGACTTTGTTAAAAATTTATACATATCCACACGATAAAAAGGTGCCACGCATAATTGGCCCGCAGGTAGGTGCTTCTATTTGTGGCTTTAAGTTTCACGCGTCGGCTGTATGCAATATCATTTTATGCTTTATGATTATATGTATAGATCTCGAAAAGGTTTAAGTATATGAGAAATATATGGGAGGGTATATGCGAAAAGTATCATTACTTTTTAACAAAGGTTTACAATTAGTACAAGAACTGAAGTAACAACAATTGGTGGATTTCATAGTTTGGAAGTTTTAATTTTAACCTAATAAATCGGTACAATAATTGTCAGTTTAGCAGTTATTATACAATTTAATAAATTAACGATTAAAATTCCTTTTAATGTTGATACTGAGACTGTGGTCAATTATGATAATACCTATCTATTTTATCCTGTACTGTTAATAAGAAGCGCTGTTTAAACTCCTTTCTAACTCTTAAAGGTAATTAAAGTTACTAACCGAAACCACGTAAAAACTATTAACAACCGCCGCATACTACAAAAAGTCCAAAAATGTTTGAAATCCGATAGGTGCCGTTTTCTAAAATGTAGCGACAAAAAGGTCCAATCGACGCCCTTCAGCCGCAGCGACCCGCCAAAAACTGAACATTTCCGATGATTTATGGCGCAAATTAACGAGAATATATCCTCATTCCAGAAGATCATTTCCTGGTAGAACGAACTCGCAACGGGCTTGAAGGAATCTCATAAAAACGGCAAAATTACAAAACGACCAACTTTATCAGTGACGCGAAACTTTTTTCTTTTGATAATTTTTCACTTTCTGCGTGAAGATGGTGTTTTTTAAATCCCTGGTGGATTTATTTAAGATCAATGTTTTTGAGTAATTCATGAAATAAACTTTAAACTCAAAGGAAATCTGTCTCTATTCCAAAAATTGCACGTTTTGTAGAACAAGGGCACAATGTAAGTATAATATGACAAAAAGTTCAATTGTTCCCGTGTCATAGGCGAAGGTAATATCTTAATCATACTAAATTAATGCGACAGCCCATTCTGCCAAGTAAACAAGAATAACTATAATGTTACAATATGATTTCGATATAGAAGCAAGACTGGCTTACAGTATTATTTACAGGAAAAAAGCCGTAGACACTCAACTTCGATCGTGATCAATAAGCAATCGACGGAAGATCGCGATGCAGATTTAAAAAAATAAAATTGAGATCGCGTTCTAAATGAAGTGTCTATGGGTGACCTTCATTTACGCTTTAGATAATTGACATAAACGGAAAACTGTCGCTGGACCAACTTACTATCACAGTTAGTAAATGGTATATTGATAGGTATCGTTAAGTATAGCAAAAGGAGTCACGCGTAACATTTTTGTAATATGGGAACACAAATGGCAAATGCATATAATGTCATTAAAATACAGTCATATTACTCTTTAAAACCACGTTTGGACAAGGGTAAAGCTAATTCCGGACACCTACCCTCGTACGATCAAAGTTCTCAACTGTGTTACTTAAGTTTTAGGGTTCTGTATTAAAAACTTACTGAAAAACTGAACCCTTATAAGATGACCTTGTTGTCCATCTATCTGTCTATTCCGTCTGTCTGTAAAATACCAGTTTTCTCTAAAACGGCTAGTCTTATCGGGCAAAAATTGTACTTCTGTAGTATTGATTGGTACAAATAAAGCGTCATTATTTAAAAAAATACGGTCAAGTGCTACTCGGGCTCGCGCACTGAGGGTTCCGTATAATCTATAATGTTTATAAACATTTTGTAACCGAAGCCGACATTACAAAAAATGAGGATGGTAATATAAGAAATGTGTTGAGGATTACACTGATAGGGATAAATACGGCTGATACTTAGTGACAGTGATATTAACCTCAATGAGAGCACGGATAGTGAAATGGAAGCATTTGACAATTTAACTGATTAAAACGTATTATTTATTCCTTTTGCATATTTTGATATTCCTGAACCTAAAAACATAAATAATAATAGTTAGAAATTAAATTACAATGCTTCTATTTTCTTAATGTCTCCCGGAAAACTTCGTGTTTCGTCAGTCGTCGGATAAATATTCATTTTAGTTGCATACCTAACATAAGAACCTCCCCTTTTTTGGAAGTCGGTTGAAGAAGTATTTTATTTTATTATTATTAATTTCGTTTGTGTACTATGCATGTTGAAAAGGAGTAAATGATATTTAATAAGTAAATTATATTTAAGTACTAGTTTTACAGCTCTATATAGTTCTCGTGGGGATCAAAACAAAACAACAACCAAGTACTTAGTTCTAAATTCAAATTGTAATAAACGATAAATCTAATAATAATTGACGTACTTATTCAGAAATTCGATGATTACCGATGTGCAACCTTTACGGCCGGGCACTGTACACAATTGTATTCTACCTCCGTGTATTCGATACATTGATACGATATGACCTACGATATATTGATTTTCATTATGAGTGGTTACAGTTCAAATACTTTTATTATTTCTTAATGCAAAGGAAATTGAGAATAACTCATATCGATATCACATGCGCCCGACCGGCGCTAAAGAATGTATCGAAGAACGACAGAGGCAATTTTTTTGCGATCGCATCTGCAACCGGACACTGCTTAGTGGACGATAACATTCCACCACAATAGCTCCTGACTACATAAATCTCTTTCCAGAAAATTTACAATTATTTTAGGACAGCTTTTTTTAATGCTCGATCATTGATGGTCCACCCTCGCATCATCCCATTCCCATTGTTCGTAAAAAGAGTTTTTTTTTACTGGTCATTTTAGGGGCTATTGTAAAAAGATGTGTCCCCAAAGCCCCCCTTTCTGCTTAATGGCGCACAGCTGAAGAGGAGTTTTTGTCATTTTGAAGTTACTGCCGTTGTTTGAGGAAGGACGCTTGGACTACAATGCGGTGCTTGCGTTAGTATCACAGCCGTATTAATGTTGGTATGACCTTCTGCCTCATCTACCTTTATTCTTTATGTACGATGTCTTCCGCTCCTGATGCTCCAATATTAAAATACATGGTTAAGACATGTGTAATGCATATCTCAGAAACTTCCGAGACGTAATAGGTATGTATAAATATCGTCGCTTTCCTAAAGTGTGTTTGCGATCAAGAAGCTTCCAGTGCTAAACTTAGCTAAGAGGAAAACCGCAATTTGTGTTTGTTTGGTTTAATGCAAGGATTGTTGTGTGGCTTTTATATAAATAAATTCAACCTTCAAAATATAATATCAATCATTTTGACCAATCAATGCTTCAACCGTTAAGGTCATTCATAAGATAAAATTATTTGAAATGTGCTAATAGTAAGCACATTTTAAAATCGCAACCGAAATATACCCGTATTAACTGATAAAAGAAGTAAAAACCACTGTCAAAAACTTAAAATACGTTAAAAAATATCTACTTGAACTTTTTCAAGTAGATAGCTTTCTGTAAGTTTTGGAACCTATATCTTATACACCGTGGAAAGCTCGAATGCCACATGGAAAGCACTACCTTAAATATTGGAAATAGCACATTCTGTGTAAAGGAGACTTAACTTTATTTTAACAAATATAAACCCTGCATTTGGATTGGATTTTTGAAAAATCCTCTGTTTCAACCGGTAATCGAACCGGTCAAATGCGGTAAAATAACGTAAAAGATGATGGTTATCAAAAGGGTTACCGATATCTCTAAATAACCAACACAATCAAAATAACGGAAGGCAATTACCACTTCACTTTTTTTTCACCCGTCACGGGAAATGTACCGCAGCTACCTTAAATATTGGAAATGGTAAATTTTACGCAATGGAGACTTACTTTATTTTAGAAAAAAAAAATGCATTTATGGATTTAAAGCGCTAATCAATAGGGGTCTCGTTTTTACCCTTTACGGGACCCTAAAAAAGCAGTCGAGTTTATAAAGCCTTTTTCTTTTAGTTATGTATATATATATTTTTATTCACTTAAGGGTACCATCACTTAATTTATAAATAACAATAGCCTAATGCTGATAGTTTACAAAACTTGCTTTCCAAAAAATGCTAGGTTTCCCTGTGGTCGTTCTTCAGTTCCAAATTCTAAAAACAAACAGTTAAGGTGAGGTTGTTTGTGAACGTTTGCATTAGTAAATCACAAAACACAACAGCGTAGCGTAGGTACAAAGGGCTACAACGTATACACACTGCGCCCCGGGGGTCTAGGAGTAGACCCTGTAGACCCGAGTGTCTTTTTTAATTAATTATGATAAATTCATAAATTGCTTAACTTTTAGGTTCTGCGGAAGTTTTTAATTTGATACCTGCGTTATTCTCTGTCATTTTACAAGTAAACCGAGAAGGTAATATAAAATAGTAGGCACATAACTTGTAGGTACCAACTTTGGATGTTAACATTAACACCATAGATTTCCGAATAGAAGACTTAGACGTATAATTACCTACTATGAATGTGAGGTTTACACGTTTAGGGAGTTCTGTGGTATAATAATTGGATCCGTAATCTTGCTCATATGTGGTCAGTGCTCGTAGTTTGTAACCGTTAATGTTATCACGCATCTGCTTTACCAAGATCTCCCAGCCGACCGGCCGCGGCGCGCGCTAGTAATGTTTTGATGCGGGCGGGGCGGGGGCGCGACAATGTCGCATGCTAACTTAATACATATCTCTTAATTAAGAACCGGTCAAGTGCGAGTCCAACTTAAACACAGAGGGTTCCTAAAAAAGGGCCGCCGCTGAACCTCTTTAGAGTAAACAAACACTTACCGTAACTGATAATATAAATATATAGGTATATATTATCAGTTATGGTATAGATTTAGTGTCGTGGGCTCTTAGAATATATATAACATATATGTATATAATATATACACTTAACCTAGTACGACAAGACTACCGGAAAATATATATATATATATATATCTCCTGTAGCCTTTCCGTACTAGGTTTAGTGTCGTGGGCCCTCTCATGCTCTTAAAATGTCACTTTACTTTCTGCACATCGGGAGTAAAGCTCCTTATTAATCCCCAGGGCTTAAAGTAACTTTTTTTCCCTAAACAGCTAATCACGGTGTTTGTGAATGGAACTTCGCAAAAATAAAAAAATAAAACGATTTAATTTTGTAAAACACGATTAATAATTACTAATATGATTCCATTTAATTATAATAATAAATAAAATAAAAATAAAAATTATTTATTTTCAGATTTCTCAGATCCATAGGTTGTTAGTTAGGTACAAAAACACTTATAAAAACTACGTAAGTACATTATTAAAATTTACATTCACATAAACTATCTCAGGGTCGTAAGACATGAAGGTCGGTGTATCGGCGGAGAATATCCGAATCCCACCTATCTGCTATCATCTTCAGGATGCTATTTGTGCTCCCCCTCATCTGTTTCACCACAGAAGCCGTCTTCTTCCGTACTACGGCATAAAAGTCCTCTACGCTAGCTCCGGCAAACATCCCAGAGGCGCTGCAGAATCGAGGAAGCCCAAACAGCATCCTGAAGATGTTATTATATTGGATTCGCAGGGTATTGTAGGGCCTCAGCCTGAAACTAGCCCACAGGCCGCACGTATAGAAGCTTTGACAGTAAGCTCTAAATAAAGTCAGCTTCACTTGAGCACTGCAGCGCGCGAACCTGTGCGCCAGCATCCCGCCTCGGACCGACAACGCCCTGCGCTCCCGCTCTATATCGAGATCGTCTTTCAGGTCCTCGGTCACAATATGACCTAAGTATTTGAAATGTGTAACACGATTTAAAGGAACTCCGTTTAACATTATTTTGGGCGAGTAGGCTGGACACTTAATCTTACCTTTGAAAATCATGAACTCACTTTTGGTAGCGTTATACTTCAAACCATGCTGTTCTGCGTACATCTCGCATGTATCAATAAGCTTTCTAAGGCCTGATACTGATGGGCTCAGCAGCACCATGTCGTCCGCATAACTAATATTATTTACACAAACATTATCAATTCTACAGCCAGCATGAATGCTGCTGAGCCCCTCAATCAGTTCATTTACATACAAATTAAACAATCTGGGTGAGGTTAGTCCCCCCTGCCTCACCCCACACTTTAGCACATATGGATCTGAATATTCTTTAGCCCACTTTACCAAATTTATCTGATTGCTATACCAGTGTGACATGATTCCTGTCACAGCCGGATTTATGCCTGTCTCCTTCATCTTTGACCACAGTATATCATACGACACGGTATCGAACGCCTTAGAAAGATCTAGGAAACAAGCATAAATGGGCGTATTTCTCTTCACATAATAACTTACTGTATGTTTTAAGGCTAATATTGCACTCTCAGTGGATAGTCCTTCACGGAAGCCGAATTGAGCATCATGTAATTTAACATGTAGGTTCAAAAACCTGTCAAGAATCCTATCCAGTACCTTTGCGGTGACTGTAGCCAAAGAAATCGGCCTGTAATTACTTTTATCCGCGAGATCTCCTGTAGAATTTTTAACTAGGGGAATGACCACAGTTTTCATCAAATCCGGAGGTAAATAAGTGTGTCTCACGCAGAGCGTGAACAGCATAGATAACAACCTCCCAATGTGCGAGCCCGCGTGCTGGAGGTGCTCAATGCTGAGTCCGTCGTGCCCCGGTGACTTACCTCTTTTCATGTTAGCTATAGCTAGTCTAACGTCCTTAGCGGAGACTACAATTGACTGACCTGTCATATTGGACTCATCATTGAACACCTCCCGCACGGGTTGGGAGGGGGGCTCCATCTTAAAATAATCCCTGAAGATGTTAGCGACATCTTTGGGTTCACTCACGCCATCCACACTGGCCGACAGACTTGGTTTATAACTCATTTTTTTGGTACTTTTCCAAAACTTTCCAAACTGCTTAGTTGAATGTTGTGTTGCCAATATGTCACATTGAATCTGCACTTGATTATTTTGACAAAACTTAAGCTTAGATTTAAAAATTCTACGACTAGAGCACATTTTTTCATAAATAGGGCCACTATTGGGCTTCCCATGTGATACATATGTAAAAAAATCTAACCTAGCTTGCTTGTGACTGTGTGATACATGTTTATTCCAGCCCAGAATACTTTTAGCTTTGTTATTCACATTCGACTTATGCACACTACTCTCTACAGATGCTCTAGTTAGTGCGCTAATTATGTCACCGTATAGTTGATTAATAACCCTTCTGTGTGAAGTATCTTGACACATACTATCTGCACAGTATTGAAGTTCATGCGGAAAATCTACAACTTTTAAATAGGTATTACATAGCTCTGAGTACTTAGCAGTGTGTTCAGGGCTTCTAACTCCCCATAACACTTCATTGCCTAATTCATTTGTTGGAATCTCTTTTGACCTAATTACGTTAGTATTACATTTGATTTTTAATGGATAGTGATCAGACCAGTATACATCATATAGAACCTCGATATTATTTAATGTGTGCCATGCAGAAGTACTTACCACGCAGTGATCCAACCACCTTTGGGATCCGTGTGCATCACTCACAAACGTATGCGTTCCAGATGACGTACCTAGCCGAATCACATCCGCACATAACCATTGTCTTTCATTACAAAAAATTGACATTTCTTCATAAAATGGAGCCGACGGATTATATTAAGGATGTTTTCATTTTATTATGCATGGTCCAATTAGTACCTATTATAATGGTTTACAAGTTTGAACCTGTTTGCTAAATATGCAAGTATTTAAAGCGTCACTTCCCAAAAAAAAATCCCCAGAACCAAATTGTAAGGACCTTTGTTAAAATCAGTACTGTTATTTTGTATAAATAGAACAAATTATATTTCATATTAAGATACGTCATCTGCGCGCAAAAGCGTTCCCCAATACGGAAGGTAAATTGCCTTCCTACCGTTCAGTTATGCCGCGACTGCTGACATAAAGTTTTATTACAGAAAAGTAACAAATATATTTCATAAAAAATGCCGTCTTGTGTTTTTCGAGGCTCCCGAAATTATACTGTAACTGTAAAAGGAAGAAAGAATGTCTCATTTCATTCGTAAGTACCTACCGTAAATATTTTTTATATTTTGTTTATTTTACATCGCCATGCCATACTTTGTTTAATTGGCACCGGCGTCACTATTACCTGTGAAACATGAGATACACAATAAGATACCGCATGAGTGCGATAATGACGGGTAGCTTATGAGGGGAATAGCGAGCGAGCACCGGTATCTGGACACGCTGCATCATTCGGGTACGCAATTTGTAACAACTATTTATCTCTTTCTAACAATAGCGTTCGCTACGGATTGCCGTCTTTGTCTGTAAAAATATGGTACTGTCAGCGTCAGAGAAAAGTATCCACCTCAGTTTTAAAACATTAATTTGCTTTATCTACGCACATATCGTAAGTCCTCTTTTATGCGTTCAAAACCCGTAGGAAATGACCAGCATTATTGCAACTAATTTTACTATGAAAAGTTTCTTGTCTGTGGTAGTAGGTAAAATTTGTACTGTAATGGTTATAACAGTATAGATTTTGGTAAGGTTATGAGTTTCAAATTTGGAACATGTTCCAAAATTAACACAATTTAAATAGGTCCAATTCTAGGATCAATACAATATCACTCATTATAATAATGTTAACTCTTTGAGCAAAATTAATGTATTAACTATAGGTGGAAACTATTTTGGCTAATGAATTAAGGACATTTGTTAATTTAGTTGTATTATATCTGCTGTATGTTTCCCTTTATTGGAACGTCAACTCGTTATATTTTGTAGTACAATATCGTAGGATATTTGAATTTCGAACGACATGAGAATAGGGACTTTATTAGTAGGTATGTCTATCATATGATTTAAAAAAAAACCATTCATATTCGTGACACATGACAGGTTTCTTTTGCCGCCATTTTTGTTGTCAATTCGTCGTATCGTAAGTCGTAATTTGATTTCATTTAGTTCATTTCTTTGTTGAGTTTATTGTGCCACTTATGAAAATTCTGCTTATCCAAGTAGACAACAATTGATTAACATTGATTAAATTTAACATCGTTCGGTGAAATTGGTAGGTAGTGTAGGTACTTAGATATGTTACAGGTAGCGCTGGTAGCAATGCAGGTCATTTGCCTTTCGGCTTCTGAACCCATCTTAGAGTACTTATAATATGTGTGTAGATAAAGTATTGTACGCGACTCTGCGTAATCCTGTCATTACGCAACCGTCACGTAAACTACTATTTGAAACACTGTTATTATATTCCTAGGAATTTCCCTTAACTGTGGAAATAGTTAGATTAACTTTTACCTACTTCTTACCTTTATTTAGAAACAGTAGGAAATTACATTTATAGTAACGACTTAAGTAAACGAAAGCATAATGTTTCAATAGCATGGCTGGATAATGGCTCTTTAATTTTCATTACATTATTTATTTTGAATGCTAGAAATTGGTAAAATAATTTGGGGGCCCTTTTGTGCATATTCATATAAAACATATATTGAAACAGCTTTGCTAATTACATAGGAATATAATGAAATAAAAATGTTATCTGGTTTTTTATTTCTCGCTGTTATTTATTATTAATAAACGTTAAGTTAGCAAATTCCAATAAAATATTTTACCTAAAATACGGCTTTTTTTTGCAACTTTTAGAAACTTTGCATGACCACTATGATCAGCATAATTGTTAAAATATAAAATACAAAAAGATAAGATTAGCAAAATTGTTAAAATAAAAAATACAAAAAGATAAATAAAACCCCTCCTACGATTTGAACTCGAAATCTAGAGCACGCCTGTCAATGTGCAACCCATTCGGCCACGACGCTTTTACTAATCTTTTTGAAATTTTTGTACAATTCTATGTGAGAATCTTTTTTTACTTTTTGTACTTTTCTCTGACGCTTACTACTGTACCATAAATTGGCGACGGGTTTTGAATGCGTTTCGTATTAGTATAATGTATCTAATTATAAAATATCATTGGATAGAACGTCGTTTTTTTTCTTCGCATTTAAAGTGAAAAGAAGAGTGTTTAACGCGAGACTAAAACCCTTTAGTCGCTGAGTACCTAAAACGCAGTCTGCCAATTTCGCGTTATGCCAAAATGTCATTTAAAATAATCATTTCGACTAAGTAGGTTTTTGTCTATGTCGCAATAGGTCTAACCCCCGTATCGCCTATTTAGCGATATGACTATGTCGCAATACGTCTAATCCCCGTTTTGCCCATTTAGCGATATGACTATGTCGCGATAGGTCTAATCCCCGTTTTGCCCATTTAGCGATATGACTATGTCCGACATTTACAAACTGCTTTATCACAGTATTTTCTCTTTTGCATACTGCCCACTTGAAACTGAAGTGTTTAATCTTCAACTATTTTATTTATGATAAATAACAAAAACTATGTGTCATTCTTACACATTTCGAATTGTGGGCATTGTAGATTTTGATGTTAAGAAAATACCAAAATACCTATTTGGTAACAATTTTTTCGCTAACAATCGAGGTACTAATTATTTGAAGTAAGGTACCAAATAGTAACAAATGGATAGTGAATTTCTAAACATTAAATATCTCCAGTGGTCCAGGGGTTCTGACGCTTACACACTTGGGAGACCTTGTCGACCGTAGGCGTCAGTCCTTGCAATGTCAAAGCAATCTACACGGTGTTACACGAGGAAACCGAATAATTTTAACAGCGTATTCCAGACATTATTTGGAGTTAAAATTGTCGTATAATGTTTGCTAGATTCAGCTTGGTTTTTGAGATATTTGCGTTTATGTTTAAAAAAGTCGTAATGAAATCTCCAGTACAAAACACCCTTACAATTGCGACGTTGCGAGCCCGCCACGTCTAAGTTGACTGTAAATTGACTTTCATTCAGAGAACCGTCATTAGTATGTTTACATGTCAACGTCAGCTTAATATTTTTTCTCCAAAAACGTAAAAATATCGATAAATAATAATCCAATATTCAATTGAATGTTATGACAAATAAAAACAAATATGAAGAAACTTTCACAAATCTTGGAACATTGTAATTACTGAAAGCAAGCCGCATCAATTTTGGATTAGATTAGAACAGCATATGATCGGGATTCGGGATGAATGGCGTACTCGAGTGCTCACCAGTGGCGGTAACAGGCTGAAGAAATGGTGATAATGATGAAGCCGACGGATTAAAAGTATTCGTGCTATTACCAGTTCGTTGGAGTATCAAGTAGCAAAGTGTAAGAAAGACACCGACAGCAACGCACTGGGTACATACCAGTGGCGTAACTACAGGGTGGCAAGTCGGCAAAATGCCACGGGCCCCCAGCCCGAGACGGCCTTCCGGCCCGAGAGGCTGCGAGCTCAGGAGTAACATGACGATTTTACTGAGAGGGCCCCATCCAATGAATTTGCCACGGGCCTCAGATGGTAACGGTGGTATTGGATGGTAATGGTAAAACGGAATCTTAATGGATGTAATATTTTTATGATATGCAGTATATTTTTATTCGTTTATGAATGAATACTGTCGACAGGAGTAGTACTAGTCTTGTTGCGAGTTAATTTTGTAAACATTTCGTTTTATTATTGTAATTACTAATTAATCTTACTTATGCAATTCATGTTATCCACAAATTATACGAAATAATACACAAAATTCTTTTATTTTATTTATTAAGTAAAAGCATACCATAGATACTATTATTTGCATTTTTTCAACCCGGGGACGTCCTCTTTTGGACGTAGGTCTCCCCCAAAGACTTCCACCACGAACGGTCACACGCCTTCTGCATCTACCGGTGTCCGGCGACTTTCACCAGGTCGTCGGTCCATCTAGTAGGGGGCCTACCGACACGGCGTCTCCCGGTCCGTGGTCTGCACTCGAGAACCTTAACACCCCACCGGCCATCAGTTCTACGAGCAATGTGTCCAGCCCATTGCCACTTCAGCTTGCAGACTCTGAGAACTATGTCGGTGACTTTGGTTCTTCTACGGATTTCTTCATTTTTGATTCTATCCCGTAGAGAAACTCCGAGCAGCTCTCTCCATAGCACGCTGAGTAACTCTGAGCTTATTTAAAAGGCTCACTGTGAGGGACCACGTCTCCGTTCCATAAGTCAATCCTTCAATTTAACATTCATTATTTCTGAAGACACTTTGTAACGTCTTATGCCTAGTTTAACAACTAGATAAGGCTGACAAGATAATAAATACCAGTACAAGATAATAAAAGTTACGTTGTGAAAATCAAAATGTACGTCGTACAAATCTTATATCAATAACAACAATGTCAATGACGCA
The DNA here is from genome assembly GCA_923062465.1 of Acleris sparsana. Lineage (NCBI taxonomy): Eukaryota > Metazoa > Arthropoda > Insecta > Lepidoptera > Tortricidae > Acleris > Acleris sparsana. The sequence goes on along the minus strand of OV281285.1, from coordinate 42,036,967 downwards.
ATGTAAGTCATTAATGTCATTATGGTCGCGGAATGAAGTGGCCAGTAGTTTTCAGTTTGATGTAAGGAGTACCCATGACAGTTCAAAATAACTGTTTCTGGGCTACTTTTTGTAGACTTTGCTTTAAAAAATCAATTTAATTTATTTAGTCTCAGTAATATTTTGCTTACTTTTACTGGCTTACTGCTGGTAGGCCATGGCCACTTGTTCATTTCATAATTAATTTTGTACCCAACGCCTTGTCGCAACCATTGGAGAATCCAAGAGCGAATAGTAAATGAACCCTAGTTCTTGGCCTATTCATAAGGCCCTAGAACTATTTGATTAAATAAACAGCTAGAATTGCCTGGTCCTCGTAGTGTTTGGGGCAAAAATAACCACCAATTTAATCGAATGAGGCTGTTACAATATTTTTAACTTTGCGAAAGTGTAAATCTCTCTGCGATAGTCTGAAGCATGTCTAAATAGGTAAATTATTAGTAAATAGTTCCGATTGCACTTTTACGTAGATCCTGCTTTAAAACAATAATGCCTGACTCCAAGTGTTACTTAACTCTTCTAATGGAAAGAGATAACAATTGCAAACGTAGTAAGAAGTTTCGTTTGCATTTGTACGTAAATCCTGCTTTGAAACGATTTGTTTTACAAGGAAATTGCTCTATGAGTATGTCTGCCTCTTCTAATGAAAAGAGATAACAATAAGAAACGTTGCCAGCTTATCCTAAGGTGTTGATTTACTGGTGTAGGAAAAATAATTAATTTATTATGTATGAAAACATAACAAAAATTAAAATCATATTTCGACCTGGGTTCATATAATCTTTTTTGTTTCTTACGGCCTTAGGAACACACTGTTAAAATTATTCGGTTTTCTCGCGTTACACCGTGTATATGCTGGTGCTGTCAAGTATGGTGTATTTTGGTTCAAGAAAAAACGGCATGGCATGTTTTATTATTGACTGCGGGATGATTGAGTCTCATAATAATATAACTTTTCATCACACTTGCTCGTAAATGGTGTTATTCCATGCCTGTATACAGAAGGACAATGGCCTAAATTGTTCCCGCGGGAATTATGGCGAGTTTGTCATCCCAAGGGAGTAATGACTTTCTTTTTAAAATTTGCAACTCTTTCGTACATCATTTCTGACTAAGGAGGTTTAATTTTCAGCCAAAAATTAAATCGGTTTCTAATTTCATCTTTAAAAATTAGCTATAGACTAACTTACATTACACAAAACCTATACGCTTCATTAAACTTCATTATTTTTATACCTATTTTAAGTTTATATCAACATTTATCATTAATTTTAGTAATTATACATTTTTATCAAATTGGCTAAATCTGGCTCGAATCCAGGTCAAAACTAAGCGCAGTTATTATCTGGTCACAAAAAAAATATCGTTTCCATTTACGTTCCCGTTCGTCAAAAGTTATTTCTTTATATTTTGCAGAGTTAAAGTGTTTTCTCTTTGTTTTTTTTTCCTCGCAAATGTGATGAAAACTATTGTGTGTATCACAGGCAGTAGGTAAGGGGATTACTAACTCGAGTCATTAAAAGCCCTCCGCCTTCGGCGTCGGGCTTCTAACACTCTCGTTAGTAATTCCCTTCATACTACCCTTGATGCACAATGTACTATTACTTTTAATAACTAACAATTCAAACTAAAATTTATGCAAGTAAATAACTATAAAGTTTTTGTTAAACGTTGTCTTATTGGCCTTTAGCGTAATACACGCCTAATATAAAAATATAATAACCTAACTCGTGACTTATTCCTTTCTCAAAAAGCGTTCAAAGGGTTAAAATGTTACGACTATTACCTAGACAGTCGCATCCTTATCTTACAGGGTAGCTAGTGTTCGCGGTCCCAACGCTTTTGTACCCTAAACAGGCTCGCAATTCGCCTACTTCGCTCATGAACTAAAGCTCAATTCGCCTACTTCGCTCATGAACTAAAGCTCAATTCGCCTACTTCGCTCATGAACTAAATCTCAATTCGCCTACTTCGCTCATGAACTAAATCTCAATTTGCCTACTTCGCTCATGAACTAAGCTCAATATACCTACCTCGCCCTTGAGCTAATACGCACTAAACCTAAATCTCAATTCGCCTACTTCGCTCATGAACTAAAACGCAATAGGTCTAAACATCAATATGCCAATAACTTGTTAGGTCTAGGCATAACGCGAAATTGCGTTTTAGGTACTCAGCGACTAAAGGTTTTATTTTGTAAAAATCGAAGAGCATTTTTTTCTTTAATAATATTAATGTATTACATGATATTGTACATTCCGTTTTCTTTTTGAAAGTATTATACGAGTAGAAGCAAAATACCTAAGGTGCAATGATTACGAATTTGAGGCGCTTGCATTGGGAGACCATGGGACCCTGGTCAGCTAACATCAAAAGTTTCGTAAGGCCCCGTCGTCCCGGCTCTTAGACGCCTCCGAAGATCCTAAAGCTGGTGTTTACCTCTCTCAGAGGATTGGGCTAGCTGTATCTGGTATTGCACGTTGCAGCCATTAGGTATCGCAAGGACCAGCCGCAGGCGGACCGCTAGAGGGCGGGTGTTATTTGTAATGAAAGTTGCGTTTGGATTAATAATATTTAAGTACCCAGCTTAAACAACTAGTTTTACTTTTATTTAAATACGTTTTTAGAGGCCGGTTCGTTTGTAGAATATGTATAAATAAACATGTAATTCATGAAAAACCGTAATAGTTATAGCTCTTGCAATTCACGATGACGAGTGGGCTTTGATAGTGGTTGAACGTGTACAATTGTAGATGCACATTGCGGTAGTGTGCGTGTCTGACGGAGCCATCATCGCGGGCGCGCCGTCGCGCAAGTCACTTGTGCATGTTGCGTCCTCGATGCTAACTGCTTCGAAGAACCGTCAGCATGTCATCATGATATTCATATTGAGGTATAAACAATAACGTATTTTTATTTTGAAAAATGCTTAAATAAAAATAAAAAAATAATTTAGAACTATCCGTACCTCCGCCTATCCGTGTTTATCGCGTGACAAAACGTGGATAAAACATTCGTCACTTTTTGACAAGTATATAAGTGCGACAGTGACGGATGTTGTAGTCAAGCGATAGACACAGCCATAATATGCACTCTGAAATAAACAAAACAAAAACATAGAGAAAGGTTTATTGACGTAAAATTGTACGTAGGTAATTTAAGGAAACAATATACAGAGAAATTACAAATGTCATCTTCGCGACGAGATACCTAGAGTTAAATCAATTTCGTAAAAGATGCAACCAAGAAGGTCGCTACTCCATTCATGACTAAATAGTTCGCATATCACGTCAAGAACATAAATAGTTTGTTGTGTTCGATGTTTTATCTTATTACACGACTGTTCAAAAAACGGAGTGTAATATTTTCAGGGTTATATGTATGAATGCAATGATGTTTTATTCTACCATAACTTCTAAACGGCTGAGCCGATTAAATATGTGTGGTATCGTTAGAATCCTTTTACCATCTCGGGTGACAATGGATACCTAAACTGTCAAAATTTAAAAAAATAGAATGGAAAAATTACAATTATGTCAAGAAAAAAAAGGCTTCTAATTATTACAATATGGGTATCATTTGTAAGGTCTTAATGTGACCATCTCAAATATATACAAATGTAGTGGCATTAACAAACGGGTTTAATAATAATATCGACAATGCAGTCAGGTTTTTAAAGCTTGGTTTTCAATCAATTAGTTTATATTGTTTGTCGGGACGAACGTGGTCTCCAATGTCTTTCACTTCCTTCAACAAGAATAGTATTTTCTCTTTATTTTTATATGTTCACCATACCCACTTTCGCTCTCACGCACACTTTGACATGTACCTATACAGATATGTGTTTACCACAAGTAAAGCCTACTCGCCATCGTAAATTGCAACAGCTATGTACCTACTTACTTACTTATTGTTCTGGTGTTTTAATAAGTATAACTTCTTACAAAACATCGGCCAAGTGCGAGTTGAACTCGCGTGAAGAGGGTTCCGTACATACAGTCAAGGAATTAAATTTGTCACCCACTTTAGTTTCGAAGTCAATCTGACTTCTTTACTTATTACTACAGCAATAAGGTTCCTATTCCTATCAATTACATATGACTTGGCATCTTTAATGACAATGACATCTTCAAGCAGATTTTCTTTGAAATGAGTAGCAAATTAACTTCCGTGACCGTACGTAATTTTTTTCTATTTTTTTTTTGATAGAACTCTTATAAGTTTTCCTGTACTCTACAAGCAATGCACTATATTTTTTAAAAAAAAATCATAATTTTAGGGTCAGTGTTTTCGTAGATCAGGGGGATAGTGGTGAATGTTCGTATTCTTTCATGAATCAAATCAAATCTATTTATTTTACAATAATAATATGAATATATTCGAGATTCTTATAACGAGCCCTTTCATTCATTTATGACACAGTAAGGTTTGCAAAATTTTATTTTTGAATTTCTTTATTTGTCCCCCGAAAATCCTTAATTAAAAAAAGTACTTTGCTTATCTGTGTTTGGGTCATCAATTTACATATGTGTAACAAATTACAACTTAATCGGTCCAGTGGTTTCGGAGCAAATTGGCTATGACAGGCGGACGGACAGACAGACGCACGAGTGATCCTATAAGGGCTCCGTTTTTTCATTTTTTGTACGGAACCCTAAAAAAGACCTACAGTGCCCGGCCCTAAATATTGCACATCGACCTTAGGAAAGAGAGCATCGGCTAATTTCGGCAGTCTAGAGCATTATCTCTGTCGCACACTACTTTTATTATCATTTTCTAGTCGTGGCTCAGGTGCGATAGATAGTGGTCACGTCCAGTCCTAAATATATATATAGAGTTGTTAAAACCCCAAATATTAAATCACTTAAAGTTGTACTATAGCATCTATAGGAAAAAAAATGAAACTTTTACGAGGCCAATAACGCGAAATTATCTACAATGTTTATAAATATTTTGTAACCGACGATAATGTAAGAAATGTGTTGACGATTACACTGATAGACTAGTGATAAGTACGGCTTATGCTTAGTGCTAGTGATATTAACGTCAATGAGAGCGCGGATAGTGAAATGGAAAGATTTGACAATATTACTTACTGATTAAAACGTATTTTTTGTTCGTTTTGCATATTTTGTTATTCCTGTAACTAAAAACATAAATCTTAATGACCCCCGGCACACTTCGTGTTTTGTCAGTCGTCGGATAAATATTCATTTCAGTTGCATAGTTACCTAATTGTCAAACATATGAACCTCCTCGTTTTTTAAAGTCTGTTGAAGAAGATTTAGTTTAATATTTGTATTAATTTCGTTGGTACCAAAGTGGTAAAGTGCGTTGCATCCCACAGGAGATTACTGCCTCCAGCCCACGGAACCAAGGTTAAGCCGTCTGGCACCATCCGAGCAATGAAGACCCTTTGGTTCAAACACACAAGACCTTGACTCATAGCCCGATGAAAGTAATGTTTTTAATGTCAATAAACCAAACGAAGCGCTTTCTAAATAAAATTCCCATCTCGCCTTCTGCTCGTTTAATCAGCTAAATTTTTTAAACCTGTAATAAAAGTGGATGACATTTGCATCTTTTTCGAAAGCTTATAAAATGAGGAAGCTTTTCCTGTAATTTACACACCAAGTGTCATACATTTTTTGGAGTAATCTCCTTCGGCATACACAAAATTACAAAAAATATACCACCGTGTTTTTTAAGAACGTATTATTTCTGTTGTGAAAAGCATTTGCTTATTTATAAGCTATTAGAAAAAATCATTATTAGTTCCCAGGGTGAAGTAGTTATTTCACAATCGAAAGTTTTAAATCAAATACGGCAAATTTTAAAAAATACCTAAAAAGTTAAATAACTCTGAAACCATTGACATTGGACCCTCAGTTAACTGGGACATAATTATTGCAAATTAGCTGTTGTGTAACCCCGTTTCGAGCAAGAGGTCGAGTTACCAGTCACCTGTATATATAGGTAGTTCACGCGGGAATAAACAACCAACAACCAACAACCTACTTGATTCTAAATTCAAATTCTAATAAACAATTGGGATTGTTCATATTTTAACAATTACTCTAATTCGAAATCCATTTCGAGGAATAGGGTTTTAAACCAGTTCTGCATTAAGTTTTCAAAATATTAATTTATTTCGGATATTTCGTCAAACCTTATATTTAACCTTTGTTTGACTTTCGTTTTCGGTTTGAAGCCCTCCTAGGTGTATCTTACGGGTTAAGCGAAAACCGCTTGAAATAGTATGTTTTAAAACACTATTACAATCGCTTTTTATTATTACATATCATTTAATTGTTGTAATTTATTAGAAAATGCCAAACCAAATTTAAAACAATCATGTCGTCCATAAAATGTCAGCTAAATAAAAAAGATATTAAAACAAAACTATTGGGTTAAATACAAAACTAATGAAATTGGTGTCTTAAAATGACCTATTCTTTCGAATTAGAACGTAAAAACCGTGAGTTACTTTTATTGGTCTATCCCAATCGACGGACATGGAAGTTTATCATTAGTTTGTGTTCAGAAATGCGATGATTACCGATGTGCAATATTTACCGCCGGGCACTGTACTTAAATATACCTATTATTTCTACATTACTTCAAAGCTTGCAAACATTTTCGGTAATTCCGGATCCTGGATCCAGATTATAGGCGGTAAAAACGATGTCGCTTTTGATATTTTGTCGTAGGTACCTGTTGTCAATGATCCGTTAACTATGATTTACTCGACAGTAATGGCGGCGGCCGCGTTAAGAACAATACTTACCATAACAGGTCAATTTGCATTTTACCGCCGAGACTAGAGGAAACGTGTTTCGTATTTTATTGAAATTCATCCCCTAAGGGGAAAAGGGGTAAAAAGTTATTTTGGGCGTGATTTGCTTAGAAGTTGATATCAATACTCCTTAGTGTTTTAGATTAACAGTACATTTTATTTTAACACATGTTTAAAAATTCAATCCGATTTTATTCAGAAAAGGTTGAACTCACATAAAATCTTTGTGCAATGCAAATGCCCAAACCGTTGAGTCTAAAGATTCCAAATTTGGTACATGGGATCCCTATTGTTGCAGTAAGAAAGGATTTCCTGAAAATCGACGCCCAACGGGAAGAAGTAGGAGGAGTAGCGGGTACTAACTAGTAACTAGTGTATTATAAAACACGGTAGATCATAGGTTTTCACATAATTCGAAACGCTTGCGTCTTTGCCATACAAATAGGGCTTTAAAATTTTGGAAATCCAATGTCAAAGGTCTTAACTCTTAACCATAATTTATATTGTCAGTTACACTTCATTCGTATTCAGTACAATTCATTCCTATTACAGAGAAACAGCGACCCGCCCTCGCTTCGCTTCCATTTGTGGGAGTTTTCTGTAACACCTGTACATAAACCCGAATGTATGATACATTAAAACATTGTTTATCAAAGTTGGATTAAAATCCGTTGTGTTGTTTGAAAGGTCTATCTAAGCGTACATGCAGAGGGAGGGACGGTCGAAGATACATTGTTTAATACAATGCAAAGACTAAAAACCAGCGAAATACGAGTCGGACTCGCTCACGAAGGGTTCCGTACCATTAGGTATAAACGTTAGCGTAAATTCGGCAAAAAAATACGTTTGTTGTATGGAAGTTTTATGCCCCCCTTATAGATTTATTTTATTTTAATTTAATTATACAACTTATAATATTTTAATTATATAACTTAATATATATTTATTTTAATTATATAACTTAATATTCTGTGAATATTTCAAGCGTCTACCTGTTGCCGTTATTAATATCGAGCAAAAAACACGTTTGTTGTATAAGAGCCAGACATAAATATTTAATTTATTCTTTTTTTAGTATTTGTTGTTATAGCCGCAACATAAAAGTCAGAAAGTCCTCACCATAAGTGGTATATTTTTACCATTATAGAACAGAACTCTAAAAGCTAGAACAATCTACTAACCATTAAGGCACTCGACATATTGCGTACGGCGTTACCTTAATTAGGTACCCGTTGGCAACGGCAAAGAAACCCATAGAAAAACAGTGCAAGCGTGGATAAATGGTGCCTGAGATTGATTATTAAAAAATGAGACGCGTGTTTTAAAGCCCCGCCCTCGACCGCGAGGGGCGTGGCAGCACGCTTTTTTTCCTGCCACGGCTCTGAGATTAAAAAATTAAAGGCAGAATACATTTAAACAAAATTCATACAATCTAAATACTTTCAAGGCAATTAAACCGCCATTATGGGTAAAACTTTCCGCTCGGCCATACCAGGCATGCAGCGCGAGGTCGCACCTCGATGGTTTGTTAGCCTTTCAAGTCAGAGCGGATTTCAAGAAAACATGCCGTGCGTCCGGGATTTATTCCAATTTTAACCGACTTCAAAAACAGAGGTTCTATGTTTGATTGTCCAACTTCTTTTGGTTAAAAACTATTTCTATGTTTGTTTTCAGAGGGTCATTCTTGAGAATTGGATTCATCTCATTCCCCTGGGGTTTTTTATTTTACTAAATTTTAACCCAGATACAATAAAATATGAAATGTTACTTAATCATAAGCATATTTATCGAATATGCCTCACTTTCACTCAATTTAATACAGACATATACCACTTAAAAATATTGCTCCCAGGGAATGATAAAAACGACAAGGGAAAGAGATTAGATGTTTTATTAAATCAACTTCAACATATTCAAAGACAAAAATTCAGTCTTCTAAGCGTAAGCACTTTCTCAGTTCACAGTTAACTTTTTTTTAGATTTATATATTATAGGCTCATCAACATTTCATATAAACATATAATATGTTTATAAGGTTATTTCACATTGATACACAGTAAAGTTTCATTTACAGGGTAATTTTTTAATACGTGCACACATTTTAATATTTGCTTCGCTATTGTTAATCAATAACACATGTGGTGTTATTTTTACTCTAGATTTTAAAATATTATACATATTGCTGATTCAATGATTCCACTAACTTAACGATATTCACGGACCCTCTAATGCGGGGGTGCGAGGAGAGGGCCTTGTTGTCTGATAAGCTGTACATGAAATTTCTAATTTCGAATAGCAATACCGTGAATCGTATACCTACAGCTTGACAACACATGTCATCGTTGGGTAAACTATCACTTTAGAAGACTTTGTACACACGTGTTCAACTGAATATTAAGTTTTTTACTAAAAGCAAATGCAAACACAATTAATTGTACACTTCTTGTAACCTTATCTCCTGATAATAAGGTTCACTGGTCAGTTAACAGTGTGGGCGATATGCACATAAGTTATGTTGTGTTTATATTATGTTTAAAATAAGAATCACACTCAACAGCGATGTTATTAAAATTTAATTAAAAAATTCAAATACAAAACTAAACGTACTTTAACAAATGCTCAAAATGACCTCCGTTATTTTCTATACAAAGCCGCTGCTGGGTCGCTTCTTTGAAATCTGGAGACTAACACCAAGCGCAGCAAAAACCGAGTTGAGCTGTTTTCATCTCTACAACGCCTTATGCAAGCGCGAGCTGAATATGCAGTGGAACGGCGTGCGCCTTCGTCACAATTTCTTTTCCAAGTACTTAGGGGTAACCTTAGACCGATCCCTAACCTATAAGGAACATCTCACCAAGGTTTTCAAAAAACTCCGACAAGGAACAACATGCTTGCGAGACTAACTGGCACATAGTGGGGTGCAAGCGCGAGTTGCCTACGCACAACGGCTCTAGCAGCCGTAAGCTGTTGAGTATTGTGCACCTGTTTGGCTGGACAGGGCGCACTCCAGCTTGTTCGACGTGCAACTAAATAAATCAACGAGATGCATATCTGGGACACTAAGATCAACTCCCACATAATGGCTACCGGTTTTGAGCAACATCGCGCCTCCCGACATCAGACGGAGTAAAGCCTTACTAAAAGAGTATAGTAAATTTAATAAAATACAAGAATACCGTGTCGGCAAGAGTTCCTGCAGCCAGAAAAATAACGGCTTAACTCACGCTGTGGCCCTTGCCGCCGTGCTCAAGAGCTAGTCAGCGAGATGTTCCAGCCGACGGAGGCTTGGGCTCGCCAGTGGAGAGACACCTTGGGTGCGAAAACGAATGCCTGCATCCATCCTGGAAGGCTGCTGATTTGCCTCGACGCGATTGGTGCATACTAAACAGAATCCGCTTCGGTCACGGTCGAACCGCCCACTGTTAACACCTATGCGGCTGCACCGAGTGTCCGCTGCGTATGTGGTGCGGAGTCCAAGACCATCGAGCATATCACGCGCGAATGCCCACTGCGGTCCACCCTGACGACTTCATTCTCCTTACCACCGACGCCGCGAAATGGCTAAGAAACCTGTATATGTGCATATGATGTGACATGACATAAACAATCTGTGTAATCGCCATACGAATAAATAAATAAGTTAATCAACTATGACATAGCAAATATAATTGTTTTTTTTTTATATATTTACACTACGACTTTCCCGCAGCGGTGCTTGCGCCTTCAAAACTTAACATATCCTAAAGTTTCTTATTTATTGAGAAGTGGGACTACTAAGTATAACAGCATTTTGATCATGAATCACGAAGACTAAATTTAAAATAACCGGACAAAAGCATATATGACCATGCTCAGTGTAGGGTTCCGGAGCCGTTACTATACAAAAACTACTAAAAAAAACGGGCCAAGTGCGAGTTGATACCGTTCATACGGATTTTTTTAATGGTTTTTGATAGATTTATTATAGGATTTCCTGTAACCTAGAATCTTTTTCAAAATTTTATGCTTAGTTGTTTCGGAGATCGGGGGGGGGGGGGGGGGGGGGAGGGAAGGACAAGTTTCGTCTGCTTTGATGAATAAAATCTAAACTATTTATTTTACAATAAAAACATACATATATTTGAGATCCGCATAACGAGCAATTTAATTTGATATAACTATGACACGGTAAGGTTTGCAAAACTTTTTTTTATTTTCCTAATTTATCGACTGTAAAAATAAAATACTTTGCACATCTGTGTTTAGGTCATCAATTTACATATGTGTACCCAATTTCAACCCAATCGGTGCAGTAGTTTCGTAGCAAATTGGCTGTGACAGACGGACACACAGACAGACGCACGAGTGATCCTATAAGGGTGTCGTTATTTAATTTTTTGTACGGAACCCTAAAAACAACAAGTTTAAACTAATTCTTTATTTAAAGTTATTTAATGCTGTTTTAAGTCATTTTGCTAGGTAAAACACCTTAGTCGCCTGTATCTCGGGAACCATGAAGTCTATTTAGTCGTATATTTCTTTAAATTCCGTTATATGTGCTTCCATTTAAGATTTTGGATGTGTTTGACACTTGACTCTGTAGGGGAGGTACCTACCCTAAAAAAAAACTCATTATTCACCACTTAGTTGGCGTGACTATATGTATATTCATGCCAAATTACAGCTTTCCAGAACTAAGGGCCATATTAATAAACTCATCTTGACAGTGAGGCCCGTCACAAGATACTTCAAACTAAACGTTAAACCATAGAACACTGTCATTTTTGACGCATCACGAGAAGAGCATTAGAGTTGAGATCAGTTTATTAATACGGGAATAAGAGTATCTGACCTAAGCTGCGGACGGGTGGACGACGGACCGACGGACATGGCGAAAATAAAAGGGTTTCTAGTTTGTCTACGAAACCGTAAAAACATAATGTCTGAATAACAATGAACCGCCTTCAAAAACTTAAAAATAACTTTCATTTTATACTTTTTAGGGTTCCGTGCCAGAAGGGAGCACAACGGGACCCTATTTGGGTCATGGCACCAATCATGAACACTTTTAGCTGAAAGGTACCAGTAATGGATACAACACTTTTAATTCAAATATCATACGGTCCTAAATTGATTGTTGCAAAACAAAAGAATAACCCTTATCTTCTGTAAAATAAGAATCTAGGGTCCATCGTCGGTCCTTGTCCGTTACTGATTCTGTCACCCTAATATACCTACGCTTTCCGTCCGTCCGTACCTTACCTACTTTAAAGAGCTGTATCTATAAATATTAAAAATGGATGAAGCGGATGTAATAATACCTGCTGTGCTGCGGTGCGGAACCCCCGGTGCAAGGTTTTTTTTAACTTATTTAATGTTTTATTTCACGCTTACTAATAAATTTTATGGTAATGCAAAAGAATATGTTAGAAAAACGGGTTACGGCGCGTGACATAATGAATAATTTAAATATTTTCAGTAAAAACTGTTCGCGTAGTTACAACGATCAAAGTTCAATCCATGTTTGAATCAATATCGTATCCAAGTCTATAAAGTCAAGCTTCTAAATTAATAAAAAGGTACAAGCCTGCGAAGTCGTCCGCATAGGAGCAGTAAATCGCTATAATTATTTTTTCACTTCTCAGGCTCTAAAATGACTCACAATTGGCTTGTATAGCCGGACTAAAGTGATGTATTTAATCTCTAGGGAATAAAACTACACTTTACTCCCTAGGGACTAAAGTACTTTTTCTTTTTAATTTACTTTGGAAACCCTCAAACTGCCAATCATCGCCTTTTTCAGTGATTGTATATGGATCATTTTTCTTGCAAAAAATATAAATTAATCGATTTAATTTCACGATTAATGATTACAAATATGAATCTATTTAAATATATAAGGGATAAAATCTATTTTATTAGGCATGGTCCAAATAGTTTTCAAGTTTGTATCTGTTGGCTAAATATGCAAGCATTTAAACATCACGGTGTTAATGAATGAAGGATTATCGCCATTTTCAGAGATTGTGTATGGACCATTTTTAGGCCGTGGAAATAACCTCAAAATGCCAACTGTGCAAAATTATTAAAAAAAAGATTTAATTTCGTGAAACACGATTAATGATTACTAATATAAATATATTTAAATATATTAGGGATAGTTCTATTTTATTAGGCATGGTCCAAATAATTTTCATGTTTGTATCTGTTGGCTAAATATGCAAGCATTTAAACATCACGTTGTTAATGAATGGAGGATTATCGCCATTTTCAGAGATTGTGTATGGACCATTTTTAGGCCGTGGAAATAACCTCAAAATGCCAACGGTGCAAAATTATTACAAAAAGATTTAATTTCGTGAAACACGATTAATGATTACTAATATAAACTCTATTTTGCCCACCTTTATGCGTTAGTTTAGGTTACATCTAAAGCGTTCGTCGTCATTGAGAACTAATTTTAAATAAACTTGGCTGTTTTGACCAATGTCCTTTGCCTTTCGTTTCGGGATAAAATGTAAAAAATAAAATAAACAAAAAGAGTTTTTTTTTTCTCGCATTCGAAGTGAAAAGTAGAGTGTTTAACTCGAGACTAAAACGCCATAATGACACTCGAACTTTATCCACCCTCGCTTTGCTCGGGTGGATAAATATCTCGTGTCATAATGGCTTACTTTAGTCCCTTGTTGAACAATCTACTATTTAAGTGAGTAACTCAATTTAATAATATTTTTTATTAGGAATTGTTTTTTTTTAAAGATTAAGTGTTTCATTGTACAGGTTAATATTAAACTAAATATTGAAGTCTACATAAAATGATGAAAAATAAAACCAACATAAGAAATGCGCAAAATATTTATCGTTACCATATGTTAAGTTTAGTCCAAGTTTGATATGAAAAACTCTTTATCGAATGAGCAGCCCGATGAGGGTCGTCTCCTATTCGGATTCCCTACTATCAATTTGCTTTAGGTACCTCTTGATTTGAGTAGGTAATAATTGCTAGTTTATACGTTAAAATTTTCTGACCTGTATAACCTACGGGTCAGAAAATTGCCATAGCATATAATATGTACCTAGTAACCCACACTATCAACTAACTGTAATAAAACAAATCGCTATTATTTACAAAGTTTTGACTGGGTTCGATTGCTGGTTGTCTACATGAGACTTTTATTATATTTATTATTTTTAATATTTGAAATCGAAGCCTTGGTCCTTTCCTTTATAGTTTCAGTTAACCCTCACAGGTTCGTTTAGGTTGCTTATCCTGTTTACAGATTTCATTAAACAGTCATCATAATCATAACTTAGGTACATTTTATTATTTCTTGAAAGTGCATAGCAACCTTGACAAATCTTTAAACAATGGAGTCGATAGCTTTCTGATATATGAATTTATGTAAGGATGTGCTTAGTGGCGACTGACCCTACTAAATTATACCTTAACCTTTACCTTCTAAAGAGTTATCTCATGTTACAATATTTCTATTGGTGGGTAATATTTGTCAATCAAAATAAATTTTAACTACCGAAGTATATTTAGTATTAAATAAGAATGGGCCTGATCCTTGTGTACTTTTCGTAGACATTCGCCAACTTGTTTATTTTTTTTCACATCGAAAGCTATGCATTTTCTTTAATTTATCCTATCCCAAGTCCCAAAGCTCAAGCTATAACTAATATACGGAAAAAAGTGGTTAGCCGTAAAAGCTTAACGAACAGGTGGGAAAAATGTAATAGATAATACAGCATTTACAATATTAGCAGTGATAGCAGGTGTTCCTGTCCGGACCCTGCTAAAGAAGATTTTTCTCCGCGATGTGCATATTTTTTACTCGTAAATATGCCATATGTGTTCGAGCGCGGGGCGGCGGCGCGCAGCGCGCGGCAGCTGAACAACTGCCACGGGAATAAATAAGCCGCCATGACACGCGCCGCGCCCTCCCTTTTAAACATTTTCATTTTATTTTTAAACTGTTTTTTCTACTCCGCATAGATTCCCCTCTCGTGTTCTCCGTTTCAAAACAATGTAGGTATGTTTCCCCCTCATGTCTAATGGCTCCATTCGGCCGCGCGTTGTTTTAAATTGGATACGGGTCCATAATAATAAATTGTCGGTTTTAACCGGGCTCAGGATCGCGTGAGTAATGATCATTCAATTGTTTAAGGCAATGGGTAGATGATTTGTTCTTTCCTAATCATCAATATTGCATACAGTGCGATACAAAAGAGTAGAAGTTATATAATATAGAAGTTAAAAAAAAAACATACTAAATTGTTGCCATGTTTAAGCATTTTACGTCAAAAATGTGACCGTAGAAAGTGGCGCCCTCATATCATTTCTACTCTTCTGTGTCGCACTGTACTTGTCACCGTAAGGATAAAGATTTGGTGAGAATGGGAACACCTGGGAAGCATACCATATCAAAAAAAAAAAACGGTTTCAATTGACGGAGAAATCGGTGAAAATACATAAAAAACCAAAGCTCACCTTCAAACCTGAAAATAACTTATTTTAAAATGGCAGGTTCGGTCAGTCTAACTGAAGTCTGCTTCTGGTTAAAAATATTGTGGGACGCCGACTTCAGTAAGACTGACCTATTTTATAAAACCTACCATTACCTAAGAAGTCTTTTTTTGCGATTTGAAGGCGAGTTATGTTTTTTTTAAAACGTTTAGTTTATTTTATACTTTTTAGTGATCATAATTACGCTGTTATCTAGTCCCACATCTCAATTAATAAGAAACCATAAAACATTTCACGCTCGCCGTAAGCAACGCCGCGGAAAAAATCATCGTCATATATTTGAACCTAAATGTGTTTATTCATACTCGCTCAACTATCTTAATCGAGATATCTTATCGGCGCCCTTTTAATCAAAATCAAATCAAATCAAATCATTTTTATTTCAGAAATAAAATCATTTCCATATTACACACTATAATTAAATATTAAAATTAAAATTAAAGTTAAAAAATAAAATCACAATTAAAATCCAAATCAACATTACACAAAAATTTAACAATATAGGTATACTAAAAACACATATTTTTTATTTTTATTTTAGTAAGTACGATTGCTCCCCACATGGATCTGCATACAGTGAACCATGTAGGGGCAATCAAACCTACTCGCTATCATGTCCAGGATGCTGTTGCCACTACCGCGCACTCTGCTCACCAAAGACGCGCACCGCTTGCGCAGAGTGGTGTAGAAGCAATCGATGCGCGCCTCCGCGAACATGCCTGACGCGCTGCAGCGACGCGGCAGCCGCCCCAGCATCCTGAACGCGTCATTATACTGGACACGTAGGGCGCTGAACGATCTTCGAGTATAGTTGGCCCACAGGGCGCATGTATACAGCGAAGTGCAGAAAGCTCTGAAAAGAGTAACTTTCACTTCCCTGGAGCACCGCGCAAACCTACGGGCCAAAATGTTCGCTCTCACCGCCAGCGCCCGACGCTCCCTCTCGAGGTCGGCGTCGTCTCTCAGGTCGTCGGTGATCAGGTGTCCCAAGTACTTGAAACGGGTCACGCGATTTAACTGAACTCCGTTTAGCACAACTTGTGGTATATCTGCCAGACACCTGGTCCCGGACCTGAACACCATGAGCTCGCTCTTCTTGGTGTTGTACATTAAGCCATGGCTGTTTGCGTACCCTTCACACGTACCGAGGAGTTTCCTAATACCACAGATCGACGCACTCAACAAAACCATATCGTCCGCGTAGCTCAGGTTATTTACGCACACGTCATCTACGTGACAGCCAACGTGTTGGCTGCTGAGCGCGACGATCAGTGCGTTTACGTAAACATTAAACAGCCGAGGCGAAGTCAACCCCCCCTGCCGCACCCCACATTGCAATGTATATGGCGTAGAAAATGCATTTGCCCATCGAACATTGTTTACTTGGTTGCCATACCAGTATCTAAAAATGTTTATTATTTCATTCGGCACGTTATACTCTGAAAGTTTAATAGGTACCGTTTTAGAGTTCCGGTGGCCCCCTGCGTGTGGTCTTTATCATCAGTTCCACTTCATCAAAAATTGCTTTTCAAGAGCAAATGCACGAGTTACAATGAAAAATACCGAAATCGCTATAGGTATGCCTATAATATTTGGGGAGTGCTGTCGATTTCTCATGGACTCCATCATCAGATCTTCATTTTGATAAGAATAGGCCCAATCTGAAAGTGTAAGCATTCGAATGAAAAAACCTTTTTTCGAATCGGTACATAAAAGTCGGAGATCTGAGTTAACAAACATTAAAAAAATACATTCGATTTGAGAACCTCCTCCTTTTTTTGAAGTCGGTAAAAAGACATACAGTAGAACATAGAACCTCCTCCTTTTTAAGTCGGTTACAAACCAAGCGTCCGTGCATTACAGGGATCAGATGGCAGTAAGTCCGCTTCATAACTGGACTTAATGCTTGGGGGAACCTCCTCCTTTTTTTAAGTCGGTTAAAAAAGACTAAGTAATCGCCTCTAATACAAATAACGACAAACATCACTCAAAGATATTGTTACACAGCCATTAAAGCTGAATCAAAAGAGTGACAAGCAAGTATTAACCGTTACGGAGAAACTGCGGTGCTGGTCTAAGATCCGAATCGGAGACGACTTTTACCGGGATGTTTATTTGATAAAAAGTATTTCATATCATATTAATATATTATATTATTATATTATATTTCATATTATATGTTAAGTAATAGATGGCAAATAGGTAGGCTGAAAAAGTTCAGTCCAGATTATAATTACTTAAATAAACATTTAAAAATGTGTTTTTTTTACTAAATTGCAGTTCCTTGTTTAATTAATAGACAAATTAGATACCAATCGAAAGTATGAAGCCTAAATTTGGTGCAAACTATTAGTACCGACTTACCTACCTGCTTTATACCTGCCTACCCAATAGTTATGTGATGGAATCCAAATAATCACAACCTAGCGTTTGCATATAGGCTTTAAACTTTCGATATTACTTAACATATTAAATTTGATAAAAAATACTTTTTAGCCTTACTATTTGTTTTTGTAACTACTTGTTAGAAAAATGACACGTGCCTAGCCTAAAATAGCACCCACAAACGCCATATTGACAAATCTTACAGCCTCAGTAAACTAACACACGCTGTGTATTATTAAAATCCCGAGTAACTCTAGCAATATATCAAGCCAGCACTCCCCTAACGTGGAAGGGGGAGCATCAACGTTTCTATTTATAAAATACTTCCTACATTTTATTGTATAGTTTCTCTCAGCACGAGAGTATTTTTACGCAACAAATCCAATTTAACGTGATCCCTTAAACAACGTAGCGCTTAAACTTAAACAGATTTTTAACGTTAGAGTCAGAGAAAGCGCGAGGGGCTGTTTTATTTTGGTTTCTTAATAATAATAAGTGGCAGCTCCCTATACTCCTGCGGCAAATGAACGCGTGCGTTCCCTATGTGTACGGTGGAACGCGTGCGCATGTAACACGCGTCTTTATCTTTTTTATGGGGCTTACAGCCAATCGGAGAGTTTTAACTAAAAAAGCTGAGGGGAGTTTTTTACTTGGCAGTGTTCTTTGTATTTAATTTTAGATAATATGGTTAGAGGCGTATGCTTTCTGGGCGTGTCTTACTGAATTCGCGAGTAAAGAACTACATAATTTTAATCCAAGATTTACAGTCACCAGCAATATTATACAGGGTGGAATGGGACGAGGGCCGTTCCCGAAAGTATAGTATCACATAAGTGATGTACATTCGATGTACAATGGTTAGAAAGAATTATTAGAAAAAAAAACTAAAAAGTTAAAATGAGTCATGTTTAATATTGGTGACAACTCTATGTTCCTAACTACATTCCAAAATTTGTAAGGAGAAAAGGATACCTGTTATCTTAGGGATCTACAACCGATGTTCAAATATTCCACCACGACTGATAATACATAGGCGACACTGAAAGTTTTTAGAATATTCCACTTATAATTCCTTTAGGAAAAAAAACAATTTGAATTTTAAAAATGGAACTCTTTGAAAGTCTAATGCCGTCAACTTTTTAAATCTGTCATTTGTTTTGTAATTTTGGCGGCAATTTGAAAATAGAGTGTTTGCTTAAAAATGAATTTAATACGCGAGCATTTTCGTGCCATGATTTTTTACGACTTTCTTTGCGGACTAAATCAAAAACAAAGTTATGAAAGACTTATGTTAGCATTTAATAATGAAGCCCCATCTATTGCCACTATTTATAACTGGTTTAATGAATTTAAAAGAAACCGTACCCAGCTCAGTGACGCTGAACGAGAAGGTCGTCCCTCTACGGCGGTGACCGAGGAAAACATTGACGCTGTGCGGCTCATGATTGAAGAGGAGAAACGAACGACATACCAGCAAATACGGACATCATTAGGGATTGGCATGAGTTTAGTTCAATTTTTTTTACATGATCACCTGCAAGTGAGGAAGCTTTGTGCTAGGTGGATACCGCACAATTTGAGCGAAGAACAAAAACTCTGCCGTGTGAATTGGTGTCGCCAAATGATAGAAAAATTTAACAGTGGTCTATCAAATTCAGTTTTTGACATCGTCACAGGCGATGTAAGTTGGATTTATTGCTATGAGCCCGAGACTAAACGACAATCAGCTCAGTGGGTCTTCCCTTTCGAGGAATTACCAACAAAAGTGAAACGAGGACGCAGTGCTGAAAAAAAGATGGTTGCCTCTTTTTTTGGTAAATCGGGTCATTATGCTACAGTACTACTAGAAAATAAAAGAACTGTTACTGCTGACTGGTACGTGAATAAATGTTTACCTATCGTCTTACAAAAAATTAAAGAACGACGCCCTCGCAGCAGAGTAATCCTCCATCACGATAACGCTCCAGCCCACGCCGCCAGACAAACAAATCAATTTTTGAGTACTGAAAATATTGAATTGATGGGTCATCCGCCTTACAGACCCGACCTTGCACCTTGCGATTTCTATTTATTCGCAAAAATCAAGGATAAGCTCAGAGGAATATCTTTTATGAATGCAGAAGAGGCTGTAGCGGCGTTCCAAACGGCAGTAGAAGAGGTGCCTAAAGAAGGATGGGCTGAATGTTTTACTCAATGGTTTTATCGCATGAAATAGTGTATCGATTGTTGTGGAGAATACTTTGAAAAACAAAAAAATAGTTTACATCTTTATATCATGTTTAATTTTTGAGATTATAAAAACTTTCAGTGTCACCCACGTACAGGCAGCAGCTCGTGCCCGAGTATGGCGATGCACCTTCGATAATGTATTTTCTTCACGATTTTTTCTACGCAGTTGGTCGAAGGCAGCAATTAATATTTCTTTCATTTCCTCGGCAGTATCACATTCTGACCTGTACACTTTGTCGTTAATTGTGCCCCACAGAAAAAAGTCCAGTGCCGTGAGATCCGGACTCCTTGGTGGCCAACGGTGTGGCCCAAACCGCCCTATCCATCTGTTCCCAAACTCAGTGTTTAATTTCTCACGCACTTCTATCACTGAATGAGCTGGTGCTCCGTCTTGTTGTTACCAAGTGCGTTGTCTTTCGGCCAGTGGCAAGGTATCAAGGTAAACGTTAACCTCGGAGTTTAGGAGAGCCATGTATCCAACTCTGTTAAGTGTTGCAGGTAAGAACACAGGCCCTACAATTGTTTCCCCGTGAATTGCAGCCCATACGTAAACTGAGCTACGATACTGTTGACTCGAATAACGGTACGCGAATGGGTTTTCTTCGGCGTATACGTGTTCATTTCGCCTGTTCCACATACTCTATTCCAGGTCTCCAGCTATTTTGTCTAACAACCACCGGCAGTATGCTTCCCGGATGGGGCAGTCTCTGGGCAATAACGCTTGAACCCTCTGTATGTGATAAGGACGACGACGGGCACGTTTTAGTATTTTCAATACTGTCGTATGAGTTAATCCGAAGTGCTGATCCGCCCGCCTGGAACTTGCTCTTGGATTTCGATCAAAATAACGCAGTACCCTTTCTTCGAGCCCGGCAGCAAGTCGTACGATACCTCCTCCGCTTTGGTCGTCTTGAGATGTTCGGGGGACTATGGGACGATTGCTAGCAACGCGGTCAAAGGCACGTAAAGTCGTTCGACGATCTGATGGATGCGGTGGAGGATTATATCTCTCTCTGTACTGACGCAAATTCTCAGAGGTTTTGTAGTTGCACTCTGCGTATAACAGTAACAAATTGAGATAATCTCTAGCCTCAAATAGTGGCATTATTAAACATTTCACTAGTTTAAGAGTGTGACATAATTGTGACGTGCTTATTGTCATTGTAATAATTATCTATGAAACAAACAGGTTGCAAAACTAAAATATTGTCAATGCACCTACTAAATGTCATCCATCAATAACGTCACAAAGTTATTGTTTACTAGTTAGGTCAAGGTGGGGTAATTGACCTTATCCGCTGTTAGGGTTGAAACTATACGTTTTTTGTATTAAACTTTAACGAGCTGTAACTCGAAAACGGCTAAAAATATTAGTATAGTTTCTTGGAGAAAAATATAGTACTAAAGATACTCGTACATAACCTTGAATTTACCGGAAGGGCCGTCGTCCCTTTCCAGCCTGTATACTAACCAATATTGGGCGCAAAAATATCTCGTCGTCCTTATTACTAGAGGTATAAAGCGTGTCGGATATTTTTGTGTACATAGCATTTTATGGATTTTGAGGGTTTTCTACAGTAGAAATATAGCTAATCTTGTTGTGCTGAAAGTTTCTACGAAGGGCGGACGGCCAATAGAAGTTAGGGCCTGGTTGGTCGTTGTTGTTTCGTTTCCAACCGGAGGCAGGAACTGCCCGCGGGAGCACTCGGGTTAGCTACAATACCAGGCGGCGAACCGAAATAATTACTGGATAAGTGCTCCTGATCCAGTCAAGTATTTCAGTTTTAGGCTTAGCACACTAGTATAGCGAGATGAAGGTTAATTGGTAGTCAGACTTTTAAATATATATAAAAAAAGTGCTTAAGCATCAGCGATAAACTTGCGCAAAGGAAAGCAGAAAAGAAACTACATTAATATAATAGCCCGGGAAATGAGGTTCGCCGGTTTATAGTACGGGAGTAGAATAATAATTGCAGAGTCGTCGTCAGTTACTTTCAGCAGCTGCAGCTGTCGTGTTCCAGCCTACATATTGGAGTTTAGGTCCCCAACCCTGAGCCAGCTTAAGTAATCATCTTTAAAACTAATAGTTAATACTAGTCTTAATAATTTCTACACTAATATTATAAACAGGAAAGATTTGTATTTTTGTATGTTTGTAACGAATAAACTCAAAACTATTGACCAAAAATTCAAAAAATATTTAGCATTACAACGCTACATTATCCCTGCATAACATAAACTTTATATTTCTGCGCGGACGGAGTCGCCGCAACATCTAGTATATTATGAGGAGGTGCAAGATGTAGATTTTTGAGCTGCCTGAAACACTTAACAACTTAGAGCTTATCACAAACGGAAGATCGAATATTGTTTTCCTAATCTCGTTATTTCCCGGAGCTAGCAAATAAACACTTCTTATGGATAATTGATCTCCAAATATTAAGTTACCGGGAGTTGTTTGTTCGTTCGTGAACAATTATCTAATGGAAAGAACATGATATACCTCAACTATGCCACGTCTACTTGCACCGCGATGACAGACATGCAGGCAGCTATAGTTTTGGTATTGATTTATTAAACTCAAAATTGATGGACTTTGAAATTTAAATATCGGAGACTTTTGTAATTAATAGAAAAACTAGCAGCTAGGATAGGCGAAAACGCTCCTTCGGACGGTGGGTGTGTCAGAGACAGGTAGGCATAGAAACAGGAATTGCGGACGCTTATCGGGAATCTAACAGTTGAAAGTTTAAATCGAAATCGGACGATAAATGTTAAAATCGCAATTATACCTTGGGGTTTGCTGTGACGGACCCGCTGGATGAGATTGCTATACATATTTAAATTAAATATATATAATCTCAAACCGAACGTATGCGGAATGAAATCTGGACAAAGTTCAAAACAATATTTAATGTAATTAAATATCAGTTTTATAAAAATGTTTATAATAAATATTAGTATTATTAACAATGTTTCATTCAATAATCAATTTACTCCTTTGCAAGCTGCTTGGCGACAGTTCCGTGGAACTTGGTCCATAGCTGACGTAAACACAGATGTCAGCATTTTATTCAATTAATCAATCTTAATTAATTAATCTTTCCAATTAAACTTTGTATTCGGCCATAACTATTCGAGTAGATTCGCCGTTTCAGATTTGTCCAACAAATCTTCGATTGGGACAAGTCAGGGGCGTTAGGTGGATTAGTTAATTTGGGTACGTACGGAATGTTTAGCTCGTCCGTTTTGTTTAACTATTGTATGAGTAGTGACTGAAAATCAGATCTGGTCAAAATACCAAATTCGCTCCTTTATGATTCGATCTTATAAAATCTCAAACAATTGGCAAACATCGCTCTATGTATCGGTCGATATTAACGGCTAAGCCAGATTCAAACAAACTGCCTTAGACATACCGCGAGGGATGATCGCACAGTAAAACATTTTTGGGAATCTTCATATAAGTAGGCTCTATATTTCACGTTTTCTTCAGTTAGGTAATTGGTATTTTTGAAATAATAATTCCCTTGCTATTAATTTCCTTCTAATGTGAAATATGCTTCCTCGTTCATTACGCACAAGACGTCACTTTTAGCGTGTATTTTTGATCAAATTGCGAAGCCGGACTTTTTGAGTGCATTTTTGATTTTCAGACTGTCGTCTTTTCTTTTCTTGATTGTTTTTCAATACCCATGTCTTTAAGATACTTTTAAATCATTTGGATTTTCTTCCAAGCTCTCTACATAATTTTGCGGTACGGTCGGCGTTCAATTCCTTTAAACGACCCCTCTCAGTAGACTGACTTAAACTGGATAGCCTTCCAGAACCGGGCTTTCTTGTATTCGTTTTTCTGAGTGGGTAGGACGCTAAAATATAATAAAATGTGCTTGGACTCTAAACCTTTTGTGTAAAATGCACCACGACCTTCGCATTCGACCAGGGCTTCTATTCAACACGGAAAAAACCATGTCGTGTATGAGCTGTTATCGTATTGCCACCATTGTGATAGCTCTTATTTACTTGGCAGTAATGGCGACTGACGTCAAAACAATACCATAACAGATCAAAGACGATATGTTTTTACCGTCGGGACAAACGAGAAAAAGAATCCCACTAGTTCAGTCATTTATTACTCCACGCTGTTCGACAATCCTTTCAATTAACGTGGACATACAAGATATTTTTAACACATGGCAATAACAAAGAATATTGAAATCTAAAATTCGTAGTGCCTACTAAAAAAACCTATTAATAAAGGGTACAAGTCGGCGTAACTCAAGTTCATGTAGTTCCGATTTACTAACAACATTCTGTACTAACTATATCTACTCGTATTTACTCAATGTGTGGTTATAAGTTAGAACTGAAGTTGCCATCATATGTACTTACTATTTTAACCGACCCATGGTGAAATAAATACGTAGTCATGGCTAATTTTCTGTGGGGTTACTAATGTCTTGCACAATTTTTTTTGGCATAATTCATCATTTCGCACAATTATCATTTGGCATAAAGTCTTTTTTTCTGAAACCGTGCACTTTTCAGGATTGACATAAAATAAACCTAACCTAACCTATTGGGTTCTATGCAATGGTATTTTAAATAATCCTGAAAAGTACACGGTTTCAGAAAAAAAGACTTTATGCCAAATGATGATTGTGCGAAATGATGAAATATGCCAAAAAAAGTTATGCCAGATGAAGGGAACCCTTTTCTGTGTTTTCGTTCTTCTAACATATTTCGTGTTTTTGTACGCGGCTAAAAAGTATTCGGCCTGATAATAATTCGGGTAATTTTAAATTTTGCCTTTGGTGCTCCGTTTCTACAATAAGTAAATATATATAGGTAAATTATAGAAAAATCATTTTAATCATATAAAAAATTAATTAGGCAGGCACCACAATACAAATATACTGATTTTCAAATCAGTTAGGATAAGGGGAAATTCTTTGAATTAAATAAATCTTCAATAATATTGTGAGGACAGATTTGTATTTTTGTATGTTTGTAGCCAATGACCTCTACACAAGGACTTCGCATCAGCGCGCAAACCGCAGGACGGCACCATTGTACCTAATGGCGGTTTCATCACCCTTCGTACCTTAGTTGTCTATACGTCGCGAAGCCGTTAAGATGCCGAAGTGTCTCATCAAAATGTGCCAAAATAAAACCGTAACGACTCAAAACAAGATGGTGTGGCTTACCACCCATAAGTTAATTTTATTTATAAACGTATAATTATATAATTATATTTATATAACACGCGAAAGGATGTAAATAATGTATCAAAACCCTTAAATTTTCTATATATTTTTTTAAATGATTGATAACTATTGGCAACTATTGCAAGTATTCCATTAAGTATTCCATATCGTTCTCTCACGCGTTAGAAAGAAACAGGCAAAAGGATGTGACAATGAAAATCGACAGAAAACAAAACAATAGAGTAGCTCTTTTTAGGGTTCCAAAACGCCAAAAAAAAGAACTCTTTAATGGCTGGTTTTTTTTTGCTTTCCTGTACCCGACATAAGGAGAGAGAATAGAGGTAGATAAAAAATAAATAGTTAATAGCAAGAGAAAGATGCGAAATAAGTGTTTTATAAACCAAATAATTCAAGCGTCTTTTGCTCGGATCATTTTCTTGAATCTGATGTACCTATATTTCACCACTAAAGGATATAAGCGTCTGAAATACAGCTGTTTCGCATAATGTTCGTAGTAAGAAATGCTACAACCCCTCCCGTTGAGAGTTTGCCGGTCATTGTATGCAGTCGTAACAGCGTCAGCTAGTAGTAAACCTGAGTAGGACTGATTGCATTTGGCGTCTTCCTTCAAATATTAATCAGTTAAAGATAAAGTAGTAAGTATAAAGTAAAGATTTTTATTTAATTATTAGCTGTTCAATGCAATTATACTCAATTAATCAAGATTTTAGTATGACGATGATTCTGGACCGAGTATATCAAGGAAAAGAAGAAGTTTTTTTGGAGTATGCACAGTGGATATAATTTGCGGTTTCCGAAGAATTAATAAAAATTGGTTCATATTTATGGGTGGCATCACCCTCTGGCCCCTGAAATATCATTTACTACAATAGTAAAAAGTTACCCTACAGTACTAGTATCCACATAATTTAAAACCATAAATAGTTCAAAATATAGATACATCCACAAATTGCAAAAAAACATTCTCACAAGAATAAAATTGAATCGACTGTGACAGTCGGACAAACAATGAGTGAGCATTTATAAGCTCACCCTTACAAACCCCCTTATGGGTTCGGTTTTTCCTGTTGAGGTTCGTTACCCTGAATTAACAGCCCGTTTCTACTCCACTGTTACCTTCTTCCAGCCAATTTCTAAAATCAACATATGAAGCTTCGACTGAGTAATTGATATACATTACTGATTAATGTTCGACGACATTTTAAGAGACTGGTGTGTCAACGGCAATGTACAGACTGAGCAAGTCGAAGCATAATAGGTTGAAATAAGATGCAGAGCCATGTTTGGGCATTTTTGTTTTATGACGTGATTTTACCATCCGTGATTTGTAACAAATAAAGTCAAAAATTGCAGGAGTGATTTCCATTTTTTTTCTTCATTTCAGACATTATCCCTGAGTAGGTAACGTAGGCTACTTTTTATCCCGGAAAAATGAACGGTTCCCGTGGGATAGCAAAAATACGGATTTCGACATGGATGCAGTCACTGGCAGAACCTAGTTTTTAGGGTTCCGTACAAATATAGTAAAAAGGAACCCTTATGGTGAGACTTCGTTGCCTGTCTGTCTGTATGTCACAGCAGGTACTCAGCGACTAAAAATGCTATCAACTTGAAATTTGGCATAGTTGCACAACTTCCTTGCCCGCATCTGTTTTTATTTAAAAAAACACATGAAATTAATTTTATACATAATTGAAAAGGGGTCTAGAATGGGGGGTTGAAAATGAAAGTGATGTGATTATAGCCAATGGGGTGTCATATGAATGGGCTTAATCTGAACATTTCAAAACCAGTTTTATTTTTATTTTCTGTGATGTTCTTTTTGGTTTATAGCCTAAAATGTACAAAAAATTACCCACCTTCCCTTATCCCTCCCGGTTTTTTTTTATTGCCTTCGATGATTAAACAGGCAGACAGCCCGCCTGATGGGAAGTGGTGGAAGTGGCCTATGGACATTTGCAACGCTAAAGGCGTCACCAATTCGTTGCCGGTCTCGAAGAAATTTAATGATGCCTGTTATGAAAAGTGCCATATTGTAGCGCATTGGGAAAGTCTCAGCAGCAAGCTCATTCCAAACTCCTATAGTAAGCGCCAGAAACGTTCTAGAGAACCGGCGCGTAGAAGACCGCAGTGACTCAACAAAATGGGAATGAACATCCTGCTGATGTCGGGAAGTGCGATGGTAGAACAAGGCCGTTGGCACCAGTTTAAGCAGTTCCCCGGACCACTCCGCAGGGTTGCGTCGTCAATCTAGGTAACTTCACGGCCAGCGCAAACTTGCGGACTGCAGGGGATTTTTCCCTATAAATTTTCTCTTCCGCAATCCCCTGCGATGCTCCGAGGTCGGTATCAAAGCATTGAAATTTATACCTTATTTAGATTGAAATAGCATTCAATATACGTTGATAAATTTAGTATCCTCTGCCGTCCCATCCGCCGGTTTTCGCAGGCCATTATAGTTTGACTATGTACGTACGTTTGTCGGTCTGTCTGTACGTCACACTCTTTGCTTGTTAGAAACTCTCAAAGTCCCCAAGGCTAAAATTACATTTACTTATAGAGTATACATATATTCTACACATATATTTTTGTTTGTGGCTATTTGATGTTTTCAATTGTTTTGCAACCGCTTAAAGGTAAACAACAACAACAACCTTTTGTATTTTTGTTTTTTTTTGTTGTTTTATATTTTCCAGTTTATACAGAAAAGTGCCTAAAATTACATATACAAAGTCTAATTTCTAAGCTATAAATTACTCAAAACGCGATAACACAGTCAGAAATTTTCTAACCAGTCATAAAAACTCACCGATCCGACGCTTTCACTTGCCATAAAAATTATTGGCGCAGCTTTTAGTGGATCTATATATGAGAGGTGGGGGCGTGCTCCCCGTTGCCATGACGACCGGCGACCCTCGGAGGGGAAAAAACGGGTAAAAATTGTAGCAGCGAATGGACGGGGATTTTTTATGGCATCGTAGATTTTTTCGGCAGCGCCGCGACGCCGAACGCGCCACGGGCCTCGCGCCTGTGTGCGGGGGCCGCGGATACAGCGTGATCACATTTTTTTTAGCCTCTTAGTCAATTTTCGGGAGTTTAAACCGACGTTTGTATTGTTTCACTGGTGTAATGTTTAATAGGTAAAATACGATGACGGTTATGATATTTACGTATTGTCTACCGTAGTAGGTACCGTAACACTAATGAATGAAAACATAATGAAACTCTTCTGTCACCGAATGCCTTACTGAGTGACCGTCAACGCATAGCCTAAACCGCTGGACCTAGGGACTTCGAATTCAGAGGTAATATCGGCAATATAAAAAGTCGACACTGTTAATAAGATAAATGTCGTTTCAAGGCAGCATTGTCACTTAATTTACAGATTACATTTTGTTGCACCGTAAGATGAATTCTCTACACCATGTACCACGTCCGAAACTCTCCACGGAGTGCTAAATCGGAGCAAACATGTGTGAGTGTTGAGTGCGGAGGCTGCAAATATTATAAGTATGGATTTTATAGACGTCCCGTTCTAACAGAACCTATCCCTTTTTAACCTTCGCGGGAAAAAATATCCTCAGAGGGAATCTAAAATTATGGGGTGGAGAGGGAAAGTTTCGTAGATGTATATGAGAAGGAATACGATATAATTTGGCGTCATTAATCACGTCGTATTTCTTTTGATGATGTTTACGGTACAGAAACAACTTCGATGCCTTTCAGGTGCGAAAAATGTAATTGTTATTTTATGCTCACTTATATAATCAATGGTTAATACTTAATTACAAAGCCTTGCAATATTGGGAAAAATTATCCCAAGAAAAAAATTCAAAATATTTAAATTAATGTTGTCATAAAGGGACTAAATTACAATTATACTTTCTCTGGTGTCTCAGTAGGTACTTTACTTTACGAACAAATAGCCAAGCCAACGGAATTAACCATCCAACTTTGGGGTGCGTTTCTAAGCTGAGCAGAAATACTTATAGCAAATTTTGATTTTGGTCTTTATATGTCAAGTAAGTATCTGAAAGCTCTTATATTCCATCACAAAACAGAAGATATAGTAGAGTAAGAAAACAGCGGAACTAATTGATGTTAATAGTTGAATATTGTTACAGTTGAATCATCAAGGTGCGATGTAAGTACCTACAAACTAAAAGTTCTTGCGGGTGTTTGGTGAGCCGCGGATCACGTGGAAGGGAAAGGATTGGAAATATCACTATGTTCACGTCATCTTCAAGAAGTTTTAGTATGTTCATCAGAATTCTATAACGAACAAATGCACTTTGCTCCAAGAGATCCAACACTATGCAAAATAAATCCAATTACTCTCGATTTCCTAGTATAAACTTTAATTCTATGGAACTTGCTAACTATGTAAACAAAGGACTTAACTTTGGTTTGTCACTGTTTCTACTTGAATTTTCACTCCACCTCATCAAACATCATTGAAACCATACACTATTGAAACGGTTGTTACTCTAAAATACAAAATCACCAAATATATAACTGTATCTTGGATATTTCATTAAAAGTTTAAATGGTTTCATAAGTTAGGGTATTAGGACCTGATGGAATGACGTTTTTGTTTCTTTTCAATTCTACAATTGTCTATGATGGGTAGTGTTGTGGCTAAAATTGGCGATATATTAAGGCCCCTACACACTACCCAACTCACGCTCTGTAGCCAATAAACGATGATATAACGGCACCTTTCATAATAAATACTGGTGATACATCATGTTCCAGTACCGATTTTTCTTCTGATCGTGATTAAACAAATTAGAAATAAGTAACTACTTGTTTTTTACTTTAGGTATTTTATTATTCGATATGTTTTGACATAAGTAAAGGAGTATTGCCCATCACTAGTAAATTCATCATTCGGCGAAAATTTCAATATGGCGGTTTGTTTACATTGTTAGCAAGTTCCATAGAATTAGAGTTTAGATAAGAGTATATAGTAGTATAGTAAATACTACTTGTTTAAATAATTCACAAGTTTAAATAATCTTGGGCTTCAGATAAAGGGTTGCGATCCAAACAGATCCCTGGTGTTGTGTGCGTGTGCCCCACGCCAGCCGTCCGAGACTGACAAGCTACGCGTGGAGATGACAGAACCATACACGTCTGGTAATCAACAACGACAACACATGACTATTAAAGATAAAAAAAGATAAAAGATGTTTATTCAGTAAGTAGGCCGCACGGGCACTTTTACACGTCAAAATCTACCAGCGCTTCGCAAGAGACCACTGCTGAGAAGAAACGCCGCAAGTAACTCAACAGTCAGTCGTTTTTTAAAATAGGTACTAGGTTATGTATTATATTATACAATTATAAAGCTTAACCTAACATGATATAAAACAATGAATTTAACATAAAATAAAAATAAAAATAAAAAACGTTCAAGCGTAGCTTGTGCAGGAAAATGTGTCAAAACTAAGAATTTTCATAGGGAGTATGAATATGAACATAAGTAGTAGTAATAAAATATATATATATATATATATATATAATATGTACATATATATTAAAAAAATATATATATATACTTTCCTATGACAGTGCAAGACAACCACCACATACAAAGTTTCCATACATTCTCCTACAGGAACCGTGTCCCCTAGACAATATACAATATTTACATATTTTTTATGCTATTAGGTTGAAACTTCTTCGTCACCTTTTATGTGGAATAAATAGGTAGGTACAAAGTCTAAAAAAGAAGTGTACCAGAGAAAAAAAAACACTTAATTTGCAAATCTGCTAATGTCTTATCTAAATAAATAGTGATTAATTCTATTAGGTACATTCTACCTTATGAAGGCGTGCAAAAAGGTACATTATTCGACTAATAGCTAATATTTTTTCATCTGAAAACCTCAATCAATAGAGTGTGTAAAATTCTGTATTGCTGCGAGCGTAAGACGAAGTAACTTTTTAATTATTATTTTTTTAATGTCGACAACAGTGCTTTGTTCTGTCACTTGCGAGAGAAGAAACCAGTTAAGTAATTCAAAGTTCGATTTTCAAATTCGAAACAAACAATAAAACTTTCGGATACACACGTAACCGTAAAATTGCAAATCAATTGACGTTAATAGTTTGAGAATTGTATTGTTAAGTAAATGTTTCATGTTCATGGGAATTTTAATAGTTACAAAAAACAGCTCAGACAAATTTATCACAAAAGTTGGTAGGCCAAACAAAACGCCATTTTGTTGACATCCATATTGAACTTAATTATGGTAACTAAATAACAAATCGATGGATACCCTCAATTTTTAGTTATTTAATTTTAAAAAATATTATTTAAGTAGTCCCAAATTATTTTTAAGTAAGAATGAAAGAAGAGTCATGGAGTTTCACCATCCTCCTGTCACAGGCCACAGGTAAGGAAGCCGAAACCGCAGCGCATACTCAAACTCAAGCCACACAAACGGCACGCATAAGGGCATAACAATATTGTTACTTTTAATTTGCAAAACTGCAATATTTTTACATATTTAAATATTTTGTTTATTTTTACTATTTTACAAATATATTTACGAGTGGTTTAACTTTTACCATGTTGTATTTATTTAGCTTAAGGTAAAGTTGTACGTGTCTCACGACTCACGAGACTCGTCTCTATACTTAGGATGCTAATGTAGAATCACTCGCTACGCTCACAATTCAATTGTGGAATCCTTAATTTGCTTACTCACGATTCAAAAACCACACTCGCAGCAAAAACCCGCATTAGCCTCTTGTTGCACTACCTACCTATTGTTTTAAATTACCAAGAAGCGTACTTACGAGCACTAGCAGGGGCAACTAAAGGTAACCGCCAATGTCTTATCTAAATAAATAGTGATTAATTCTATTAGGTACATTCTACCTTATGAAGGCGTGCAAAAAGGTACATTATTCGACTAATAGCTAATATTTTTTCATCTGAAAACCTCAATCAATAGAGTGTGTAAAATTCTGTATTGCTGCGAGCGTAAGACGAAGTAACTTTTTAATTATTATTTTTTTAATGTCGACAACAGTGCTTTGTTCTGTCACTTGCGAGAGAAGAAACCAGTTAAGTAATTCAAAGTTCGATTTTCAAATTCGAAACAAACAATAAAACTTTCGGATACACACGTAACCGTAAAATTGCAAATCAATTGACGTTAATAGTTTGAGAATTGTATTGTTAAGTAAATGTTTCATGTTCATGGGAATTTTAATAGTTACAAAAAACAGCTCAGACAAATTTATCACAAAAGTTGGTAGGCCAAACAAAACGCCATTTTGTTGACATCCATATTGAACTTAATTATGGTAACTAAATAACAAATCGATGGATACCCTCAATTTTTAGTTATTTAATTTTAAAAAATATTATTTAAGTAGTCCCAAATTATTTTTAAGTAAGAATGAAAGAAGAGTCATGGAGTTTCACCATCCTCCTGTCACAGGCCACAGGTAAGGAAGCCGAAACCGCAGCGCATACTCAAACTCAAGCCACACAAACGGCACGCATAAGGGCATAACAATATTGTTACTTTTAATTTGCAAAACTGCAATATTTTTACATATTTAAATATTTTGTTTATTTTTACTATTTTACAAATATATTTACGAGTGGTTTAACTTTTACCATGTTGTATTTATTTAGCTTAAGGTAAAGTTGTACGTGTCTCACGACTCACGAGACTCGTCTCTATACTTAGGATGCTAATGTAGAATCACTCGCTACGCTCACAATTCAATTGTGGAATCCTTAATTTGCTTACTCACGATTCAAAAACCACACTCGCAGCAAAAACCCGCATTAGCCTCTTGTTGCACTACCTACCTATTGTTTTAAATTACCAAGAAGCGTACTTACGAGCACTAGCAGGGGCAACTAAAGGTAACGATCTAAACGAGTATCTCTAAGTATGGTGACTCAAATAACTATCCCCAATCCTTTACCCTGTGAAGTGACACAAAAAAACTTAGGGGAGGAGGAAAAGAATGGAGCACATTTATTAAATCGGCGGCGAAAGAGGGAAAGGGTTGGGGACCACCCGCCCTTCCCGGCGCCCGCGCCCCTGTCAAATGGACATGTTTTATTCATGATGCGTTGAACCAGAACCAAACCCGTGTAGGTATCGCTGATTTAGAACAAATCTTTTGTTATTTGCTCTTACTTATACCCATAATAAGATATCGAATCGCATCTTAGAACTCTTATCCGGTTCCTTTTTGTTACCTACATACTTAATAGAGTTGTTATACTTGTACACACCTCAAAAATGTCTACGTATCAAAAATACCCCCACATTATGTTAATATTTGTTCAGGGTCAAAATGCATTTAGTAAATAAATAAATAGTTTGCAATAAATTGTAATAAATTGCTATAAATAGGTCTAAGTGTAAACAATCTATTACCAAAATTGGCACCTTTTCAAAAATCACTACTTTTGGTGGCACATGCTCCGCTTGGGTATGCTAAAATAAATTCGTAAATTCGAATGTAAGTGCCTACCTACCTCAAATTCACAAATACTTTTATTTCCAGTTACAGTAGATGACACCTTAGTGTAATTAAGGAGAAAAACCTTAAAACATCTGGTTCATGCTAACCCGGGCTTCGAAATTAAATTATAGAATAATATCGGGTGCCATATTCTGATTTATGATAACTTTTTTTACCGTGAACCAATTTCGTTTTATAAATAACTTCAAAAAAGAAGGAGGTTCTCAATTCGACTATTTTTTTAAAATGTTTAGTAAGTATTTCATATATTTCGACTCGATGAACCGATTTTCATGATGTTTTTTTATTTAAAAGCTGGTGCTTCCCGTTTGGTCCCATTTTTATCAAAATATAGATGAGATCATGAAATCCATGAGGAATCTACGGAACTCTTCAAAATTTATAGGCACACCTATAGCGATTTTGGTATTGTTCATTGTAACTCGTCTATTTGCTCTTAGACAGCACTATTTGGTGAAGCGGGACAGATGATGAAACCACAGGGCCGCCGGGACTCTTAAACTGTACCTATTTCAAGGGCGGCGATTACATATCTCGATTAAAATAGTTCAGCGACTACGACGAAGCATATTTAGCTTTAAATATAAAACTATGACTTTCTCATGGCGTTGCTTGCGGCGAGACTGAAAACTTCAATAGTTTCTTATTAATTGAGAAGTGGGACTACATAACAGCATAATTATGATCACTAAAAAGTATAAAATAAAATAAATGAGTAAAAATACAAAACCCACCTTATAAGCAATATATAACTTCTTTTAAAAGGGCATGTAATATAGGTCAGTCCAACTGAAGTCGGTGTGGTACAATATTTTAACCAAACACAGACTTCAGTTGGCCTGATCTACAATTTTAAAAGTAGTTACTTTTTGCTTTTTGAAGGCGTATTTGTTTTTTATCATTTACTTTATGTACCTACTACCTACTCGTACAAATAATAAAATAAGTATACTTCTCATTCCACGCAAAATACGTTAGGACAAGAAATTAGACTGAAATGTAAACTGAACCATTATAAAAGGGACAAAAGGTGAGTAACAAAACATTACGACTTTGATTTAAAGTGATAGTCCCAATGTCCGCCAGCCCGGATTTTGAGGCCTAATAGGCTGACCGGATTGTCCATCAAAATCATAATAAACCAAATTCAAATTTTCTCCCAAATGAATTACCCGTATATTTTGCCATCAAAGTCTACACCATCTATCCACACCATCCAAACTAACATTATTACGAGGAAAGATTTGATTTTTTCTTTGTTTGTTTGTTTGTTTAATGTATATGTGCTTTAACGGTTTATACCAGGTAATAAAATTACATATACATAGGCATGTTTAAATATACATATCCTTATGTATATACAATACATGCATACATGTATAAAATATTTCAAATTATTATAAAACCTAATTATGTTTTAGATATTTACAAAGAAAAGCGTTTTAACAGAGGGGTAAGGCCGCCAAAATTGCCATTTATAACACAAAAGTAACACAAAAACTTTTGTGTCACCGTAACGCAAGTGTAACACAAAAGTAACGCTTTTTTTTATAAAGCTCGTTTCATATTAGGGTTAAAAAGTGGGTAAGAAAAAAAAATTAAAAAAATACTCACTCATCATTTGACACAAGGTTTTATTAATGATCAGGTAAATAAAAAATAAAACAACTGTATAAATGCCCGGTTCCAATATTTAAGAAACGAATGGTTTTCCTTACGTCTCGTTAAAATTTGACACATTTTGGTACGTAGCAAATGTCAAATTTTAACGAGACGTAAGGAAAACGATTCGTTTCTTGAATATTGGAACCGGGCATAAGACCTTATTTCGGTTTGGTCGAATGCGGCCGTATATTGCTATAAGGTAGTACATAATGTACCATTTACCATTCAGTTCAAAATTTCAATAAATTTCACCGTAATATAAAAAAACACAAATATCATAGGTAATATTCCCAATCTGCATGAACCTTTACAATTATTTTGTGTGACGAAACACAAAATTTGTGTTATGGATAACACAAAAGTGACACAAAAGCACAAAATATGTAACACAAAACCCCGTTTTTACAAAAGTTTTAGGTTATAAAACGGAAAATAAGCTAAACTAGACGCAAATTCACATTACACTTTACTCTTTCAACGTAAACACATACAATTATAGTGGAGTGAACTTTAAAAACGATTACTTACTTGAGAAATCACGTAACACAAGTTTTTGATAATTTATGACGAAAACGGCCCGCTCACTTTCAACGTTACTCACAGACAAACTACAAATGTCAGTTTTTTTTTATTTATTGCGTTGACACCTTACGGTGTTGTTGTATCAAGACACGTTTTTCCCTTACTTTTTTATTAATGTTTAGGGGAAATTACTTGTAACACAAAAAATAGTTACACAAAAGTGAAATTTCTATCAACTAATCTAAAGATCAATAAAATACTCAATTAACAGTATTTAAACACCGTAATTACTTCAAACAGAGGGTAATAATCTGGTCTTTCAAACGTATTCATGTTTTTTTGTATATGTTTAAAAAATTAAAAGTTACATAGTTTTTAAGTAGCGGTAAAAAAAAAGGACACGGCAATTTTGACCAAAATTAGGGGGGTTTGGTGAACATAATTACATAAATTTTAAAGAAACAAACCACTTTTATTCCGTTTGTGTTATGGGCAAACAAGCTCAATAGTTGCTTTATAGAATCAAATAACTACAAGGGCTGTAATGCTTATAGTTTAGTTGAAAAAAACCTGGAAAATTTGGTTCGGACAAAAAGTAACAATTTTGGCGGCCTTACCCAGAGATTGATATTTTATAGTAAACTTTAAACCTTGGTTATTAGGCTTAAGTTTAGGCGAACCTAAGTAGAAAAACCGGCCAAGTGCGAGTCGGACTCGCGCACGTAGGGTTCCGTACCACTATTTAAATGTTTTTCTTAATTCTTTATTAGGTATATTTGAGTTGATGGAATGAAAGGTAAAATGCGGTTTACGATTTATAACGTATTAAAAAAAAACTAATTATTAGATCTCGTTCAAACCAATTTTCGGTGGAAGTTTGCATGGTAATGTACATCATATATTATTTTTACATTTATCATTCACTTATTTTAGAAGTTACGGTGGGGGGGGGGGGGGGACACACACATTTTTCCACTTTGGAAGCGTCTCTCGCGTAAACTATTCAGTTTAGAAGATTTTTTTATTAGAAAGCTCAATTTTTTTTTAAGACCTATCCATAGATACCCCACACGTATGGGTTTGATGAAAAAATAATAATTGAGTTTCAGTTCTATGGGGAACCCCAAAAATTTATTGTTTTGGTTCTATTTTTGTACGAAAATCTTAATGCGGTTCACCGAATACATTTACTTACAAAGTTTCCATAGTATAGCTCTTATAGTTACGGAATAAAGTGGCTGTGACATACGGACGGACAGACGGACGGACAGACATGACGAATCTATAAGGGTTCCGTTTTTTGCCATTTGGCTACGGAACCCTAAAATCCTAAGCGTAACTAACTACTTATAAACATGGCAAATAATTTTTTGATTAGTTGTCTAAATTGATAAGTCCTAAGAATTTGCTGCATAGAAATACTTACGTATG
The DNA here is from genome assembly GCA_923062465.1 of Acleris sparsana. NCBI lineage: Eukaryota > Metazoa > Arthropoda > Insecta > Lepidoptera > Tortricidae > Acleris > Acleris sparsana. The sequence goes on along the minus strand of OV281285.1, from coordinate 41,999,637 downwards.
GTAAAAACGGAAACGTTTCTAATTTTGTGGCAATCACTTACGTGTATAGCACGACACATGGCTAGCAGTAGTTTATAACAATCAAAAATATAGTTATTTTTCAATTCGTTACGTTAAACAGCTAACTTGAACACTTCCTTGCTTTGTATGATTATTGCTAATGACTTTCTAACTATCTACACAACTTCAATGAGTTTGTATGTATATACTCTAGTCATATTTTACCACCACATTGGTAACCAGCAACGCAAATCGTGCCCCCTAAACTGTGTGAACTAAAACGCACACATGAGCGGGTTCGCCACACAGTGACAGCCGTCGAGGGGCATTTTTGAGCCATTTTTAATTTATCAGCCCCCAGCCATTATTTTTGCAAGGGGGTCAAGATTACAATGCAACTTTAGCTATTTAAGTGTGCGTTTGCCTAGTGCATTTTATTGCTTACACCGGGTCGCCTAAGGCGATATTATGCAGTTTTTACATAAAAACACTCATTTTTAGGGAAGAAAAGCACGATTTGTATGTACATTCGATATTGATGTAACAATGAGATCAATAGGTATAGATAATAATCTCATACCGTAATTTACACTAAAAATTCTCAATCAGGAATTCGTTTTTCCTAAATAACTAGGTTTTTTTAAGTACATAAATGTCACCAACACGACCAACAACATTCCCGGAGGGCCCTAGGAACAACGCATGTTGCTTTATACATAAAGGTGCCAATCATTCAGGTGATGTTTTTCTAATATGTGGTAATTTTTGTGGTGAAACTCAGTCCCAACGACCCTCAGAATTTATTCGTGATTTTGGAAAGCTCTTCTTCTAGCTTTGCGTGATGAGCGCGAACGGTTGTATAACCAAGTAGGTAATACGATTAGTATCATACTTCACATAATTTAGGCAATCCTAAATTGGAACTAGATCAATATATTATATTATATGACAGGTATATCAATATACCTATTCAGTCAGATATTGTTATTCTATTTGGGATTAGAGTGGTGGCTAACCAGATGTTTCACTTAGAAAAAAATATTGTTTATAACTGCTTTCAGGATGGCGGTTCAAGCAATGGGGATTCAATACGTAGAAAATCATTTAAAATTGTCGATACATTTAGGCGATTACGGCTGCGCAGCGAAGCGCTCGCAAATTGACGCTAAGCCTGCAGGGGTCACGGACAAAGGCCGGTCACACATATTGACACCCGGACAATGGCTAGGGGTCACTTTTATTTGTTGCAGAAACTTAATTTATAATCTTTTCACACACGCCATTAAGAAGATTACTAAACCTACCCTTTTTCCTGATAACAATCGAACATTGTTACATTTTTGCCAAAAATAAAATAAAATGTAACCGTATATATGTGCCTTTGCTTTTGTTCATTGGCCGTTGCTTTCGATATTGACACATTTTCAAATGTCAAATGGAAACGGGGACAGATTATTCGCAATCTAAATGTGTTAAGACGGGAAAATGTTTGCTGGGTTACGAATGAATGGCGCAGCGGGCCGCTAGGCGGCGCGGACGCGCTCAGGCGCGCAGCGCAGGTTGACGGTCGCCTGCCCTTCTCGATTCTATACGTTACTCGCGAACTTTAATTTGGTACCCACCTTAGGTCTAAAGTCAATCTGACATACTACAACAATAAGCTAGAGTTTCTTAAAAGTTACAAATGACTTGACATCTCTAATGACATATTATCTTGAAATGGGTCACAATTTAACGTTCGTGATACCTACGCGCTTACACTACAATGCACTATTTATTGTCACCAGTTGTAACCATTCATGGGTGCCGTTATGATAGACTTGCACTGCCAAATTAAAAAGTAGATTACCTACTTACTAAAAACCTAACGGTCCGCGTTACGTAATCATATTGTTAAAAATGTATTCACATTCATCGCCAATTGGAGATAGTCGCATACGCACTAATAAAAGCCTTGGAGTTAGTATGACAGTACGAACTGAACACGTCTACGGCAAGGCTGACATCCGCTTTTTTTTCAGCTGCGTCAATCGGTTGAAATGACCATAATATATGCCTATGGTAAATTCGGTGTGTCAGATCAGAAGCGGGGGTCGTACTGTCGATGCCGATGATCATAATGACGAAATTTTACACACAGTGTGCTCTGCTTTCATTTTGCAGGTGTTTAGGTAGATATCCACTGATACAAACAAAAAATGTAAAATAAGAAGCAGTAAAATGATTATAGTTAAATACAAATTATTATTTGTATGTTTTTACCAATCACGGGGCTATTATTATTATTGTTATTTTCATCACTCATTACTAAAAATGGCGAATAAAACCATTTTCTTTTATGAATTTCAATGCCAGAAATATATGTTTTTATGACTATTTAATTAAATTAATATTTATTACAACATAAAAACAGTTGTTTTAAATTATAATGGTAATCGATGATTTTTGCCCCTGTCCTTCTCAATCAAATACCTAATTCCATTTGCGTTTTAGTTATAAAGCAGGTACTTATTTTTCTACGCGTCAATAGGTTAGGTACTTAACTCTTTTGTACACGAAGAAATGATTTACGACTTATGGTATGGTTAATAATTACGATAAAACCATTTGGAATCAACTCTATGTAGCGTGACGTCATTTTTGCGTCAAAGGCATGAAAAGTACGAGCCCTGGTCAGAAGGCTTTGCCACACAAGGCAAGAAAAGTTAATATTTTTTCTATTATTACTTACCTACTTACAGCGTAGATTTTTTATGTCTTCTAATTTAATGCTCCATATGACTCTGGCTTTTAGTATTCCAGTAACTAACTAAATATTTCGTAAATATGTAATTTATAGCCGTTTTTGGTTTCAGTAGTTTCTAATATAAAGGAGGTCATGGTGATTTTCGGTGCGTTTATAATTATAATAATAAAATCATTTATTAACAGGCAATAGACCCAGAAGTACAGACAACACAAAATTAGACACAAACATCACCCCAATATGCGGTTATCAGAGCGCCTCAGCATCTCCCAAAAGAACGCTATTCACGCCCTCACAACCGCAAATAAATCTGGCATACGGCACACGGCCCTCGGCGAACATGCTTGACGCACTGCAACAGCGCGTTCCGTGGTACTGTCCGACTTCTGCCGAAAGATTGACCAGAGTTGGCACGCGTAGAAACACTGACAGTAAGCTTTTGACATCGTGGCTACACTTGCGAGCATGTTGCTACGTATACACAAGCTCTTCTTTCCTGGTCTATAACCCTAACCCTATCGTATTAAAGGTCAACGATATGACCTAGGTGTTTGAATTGCTTTACATTACGACTTACTGAAACAATGCGGCGCGTGAAATGGCTTATTCCTCGATTGGGAGCATTTTTTCAGGCTTTTCACCGAGGGAGCACCATATCATCCGCGTAACCGTAAGTGCAATACTATCCGTCCAAAGACCCGTTCAATACTTACCTTATAAATAGTTTTCAATTATTGTAAACTTCACTTCTTAAATGTCATAACAATTTTGCAAATTCGGCTGTTAAAGTTAAGTATTTTACGTTTATCTTATGGGATGCATTATACAAACAAAATTATATTAATTATTTACTTGATTTTCAAGCTAACCTTTTTTTTTAGTGTCACGCATATAATAGGTTAGGTATGGCCATCGCTTTAACGTTGCTTATTCAGAAGGCGATCTGTAGTTCAAAATAAAGGCCAGCACCCCTAGTTACTTCGTACTAGCCTTTTCACCTTTAACTTTCATGATTAGCAGGTAGGCAGGTACACCTTAAATTACATTTTCTTATATGGAAAGTCAGCATTTTTATGTGTCATATTTGTACTTAGGCACAATCCACACCTAGTTTAACTGCACCTTGGCTTGGAAGATAAGAGTAGCGGGGTGCGCGGGGCTTCAAGGTCGCCGCAGCATCCCAGATGCAACTTGACTGAAACGCAATAAATAGCTGACCCTCGACCATTTTGACCCTAATCGGCCAGACAAAGCGCCGTGGCATCTTGGGGCGGCTGACCCGTAATAATAACTCCAATTACAATGCTTATTGAGAACACATAAATTATAAAGTGTAAAAGGGACGCACAAAGGTTGAAATAAATTTAGCACAGACAATTGGACAATTGACCCCTGTGCAAGTTTATAGTGTTCAAAAAAAAACCTTTAGAAACGTGCTCTTTCTTTTTCTGTCTCTGACTGCTCGCACGGATTAGGTACTCCACGTAACGGCAATTGGAGAATTTCATATTATTACAGGAGCACATTTAAATAGGTATCATGGTATTTCGAAATACTCCGTGGTTATTATATATTTATGTACCTTTGTATAAAAGCCTGCTTACTTTTGTTTGTGTTTTTGGGATAGTTGTGTTGAGATTTTTTTATATTCATTTTATTTCACGAAAGCTGGTGGGCCATACCTACTTGTGTGTGTAGGTGCATGTGCACGAAATGCGGGTAGGTAGCAAATAATCTTATGCCGGTAAACATTATCACCACTATCAAAAATCCTAAACACTGACAAGAGGTAAAAAATAGTTATTTTCATAATCGTGTTATAATAGAGAGCTTTTTAGGCGAGTACCGTGTTTAGGCCACGAAGCTTGCTGAGTGGCCTAAGTAAGGTACGAGATTAAAAAGCTTGATTATGACACTATTGTGAACAATACTTTTTGTACGAGTTCATTAAAATTAATAATTTAAGTCATTAAGTAATACAATCACCACCACATCGACATTTGTATCAAACCACGGCGTCCGTAATTGTTGCAGTACTGTGCTGTTCTGTTGGCTAAAAACTAGCCAATCACAAACCGTAGTTTTTTTATTTTTTTTATGGCCTGGATACAGAAGCAGGTTTAAATAGATTTTTGACAGATGACGCGATGCTGCTACGTTCCGAAACGCCATAGATTGGCAATTTTGTATCGGATCGAGTCTCCTTAAACAAGGACACATATTATTGAAATACGAAGTTCTATTTTCAAATTTTTTTCAGTTGTCTTGAGCGTATCGAAATGGTTATTTCGGTTGTGTCAACGATGAAAAGAGTGACGTTGCAGTATTCTCTATGAAATCTTAATACACAGATTTTAATCGACGAGTACAAAAACATCTTTTAATAACGTTGCCTATTTATACGTTCGTATTCCTATATTAAATATCGACATATGTATCAATAGCACATTGTCCAATGACTAAAATCAATCAAGTGACATGCAAACACTGTATTTTATTTAAAAACATGTTGTTTACCTAATGGTAACGCAATAATTTCAATAATATAATAATTATTATAAATAATGAAATATTTTATGCCAATGATATTGAAGGCGCACCTAAATACCAGCGTCTTTCGATCGCGACCACTTCCACAACTATAAAGGACCTCTATCTACGCTATTGTATACTCCAGGCACCAAGCTACAGTGCAAGAAGTATAGTTCGCTCTAAAAATAATTGTTGAGGACCATCAACATGGCAAGTACGAGTAAATAGAGAAAAGCTGTTCGCAGTGAGGTAAATCATGTGTTATTTATTTTTGTGTGTAATAAATGTATTGAGCTTCAGTTCAACAATAACATGTTATAAGTACGTAACATGACTTTATAAGAATATATTTTTAAGGTTTGTCCAATGACTGCAAGTGTTTATCATTTTCTCAAAATTGAATATGAATTCACGGAAATTTATTGAGAACCAAATTGTGATTTATCGCACCAGAAGTGACGGGAATTACCGAAAGAACAGTATACAAAAGGTTAAACTAAGAAAGATGTCGCTAGTACATCCACAACATTAACTTAGCCGATAAAAAACCGAAGAAAGAGATGGAATAAAGTATACATTGATATAATTGATGGACTTAAAGCTGATGTTATTTAGAGCACAAAGTACAATACAAGAATTTGTTATCGTACAAAAACTAAGTATTTTAATGGCGAAATTAAAAGCAGTCTTAAATAAAAAAAAGGTTCCAATACAATTTTTATTATTTTATTGACACATTTTACTGCTCAACTACGCTATAATATATTTATTTAATATTTTATGTTACACTCATTATTTTATATAATGCTAAACTTCAGTTTTGTATGATATCATAAGCTATATTTAAAAACGACTGACTGTTGAGTTTATTGCGGCGTTTCTTGTCAGCAGTGGTCTCTTGCGAAGCGCTGTTAGATTTTTGCCGATGTTAGATGTTAGACGTGTACATAAGTGCCCGTGCGGCCTAAGCGGAATAATAATCATTTATCTTTTGTTATCTTAAGACTGGCAAGTGCCTGAGTGAATTAGAAGCACCAATATTATCCACTATCAGTAGTGGATACTTCAAAGTAGTATAAAAAACTGGCAAAACGCGAATCGGATTCGCACACGAAGGGTTCCGTACCATTGTTATATAGGAGCCCCCTTCAACTTTGAATTTAATTAGTTGTTTACTTAGTTGTTTAGTAGCACATATTTTGATTCTCGAGAAAAAATACCTTAACCCGTATTGCAATCGTATCCTTTATAAAATAGTAAAGTTTACCCTTACCTGTTAAAATCTATCATAAAAAATCGCCCTTATTTATATAAAAAAGTCATTCCCCTTGTTTGATTTACAAATCGTCAGGCCTCCCCTAAAAAAACAGTAACGTTATGAATATAAAAACACGTGTTAACAAAACCTAATCAGCCAGGTCACACGCCACTTGTTAATAAAAAACTAATAAAAAACGTGGAAGAGATGGATATCACAATGCCGCACCCTCCGCGACCCAGCGCGGGCGCGTAAAAAGCGGCCGAGGGTGGCTTGTGCCTCGCGCCCATCGCGTCACTCAAAAAAACTCTTTTTACCGGAACATATTAACACGGTTTTTTTGGTGGGCTTTCACTCGGTTATAGGTATGAATCTGACAAAACTGTTGTTATTCGGTAGCAATACCAGCACTAGCACAAGTGTTGCTAGCACAGGGTGTCAGTGGCCAACTTTACAGAGCTGGATAGTTCAGCTACCTCAGGAGTGTCGAAAATATGATAAATCATGTTTAGTAAAAATCGTACGGAAAAAGAGATATCTCGACTTATAAAAAAATCGGAGATGCGGTACCCTTGTTCACCATATTCGATGCCACGACCATGGTTATTAGAATTTTCAGTTTCGTTTGCTGTGAAAGAATGCTGATTAAATCTTTAACATCCTTCTAACGAAATCAATACATAATTAGCTGTTTTCAAATCGAAAATAATGTTTAGAAATCTAAGTTTTTCTTCCGGCAAGTTTGACATAGCACGGTGTAAAAAAAATGTATCAATACCTGTTATGTAGCGGTGCGTTCTTAAAATTTGCCTGTTTAATGGACATTCTAAAATGATATCACAATTTAGATTATTGATTATAGCAGCGAAATTACTATTAAGTTTATCTAACAAAGACTGAATTCTATCAAACTATCGAATTTAAAAAAATCGGTCAATTGCAAGACGGACTCGTGCACCGAGGGTTCCGCATTTAAGATTAATATGTTTGGTAACCGCAAAAGAAAATACTAATTTTATGTATTATGCAATAAGGTCTATTTTGAATAGCCTACATTTTAACACGGATTATTTGTTATTTCTCAAAAACTGTAAATAATTAACAATTCATGTTATTTTTCCCATAAAATATAAATAATTAGCTATACCCAAGTCTTTTTTTTATTTTACGTTTAGTAAACTTCGGAGATAAGGGCGGGGAATGGTAATTTTTGTGCATTTTTGGCTATAAATATAAAAGTATTTATATAATAGTTTGTATTTATATATATTTAAATAAATAGTTTGAAATGTGCAGATTGAGCCCTTTCATATAACACCCCATTAATTATAATAAAACCACTTTAATTTTTTAACCCCCCACTCTAGACCCCTTTTCAATTATTTATGAAACTAATTTCAAATTTTATTTACTAAAAACCGATGCGGGCAAGCCAGTTGTACAACTATGCCTATTTCAAATTGATAGCATTTATAGTTGCTGAGAAAACCTTCTGTGACAAACAAACAGACGGACGACGAAGTCTCACCATAACGGTTCCTTTTTTACCATTTTGGTACGGAACCGTAAAAACGACTTTTGCTTCCGTTTCATGCCCTCATTAATAACGGTGGAGTAACCGTGGAGTAGACAAGCCCTGCTTTGTCCTTATCTGACCAATTCGAATGTCACAATGACAGATAAGGACAAAGCAATGGCTTAACTTCGCCACGGTTACTCTTCATTTATTAATAAAGACCGAAACCGCACGGTTTAAAACAAAATTAAATTCATATCTCAAGATGTGGTGTGGATAAACTTATTCACCGGATTCAACATTCAAAGATTATTAATGTAAAAAAAGGTGAACACAGAGTAATGAAACTCGTGGAATAAGCAGCGTTGATCCGCAAGCGACAGGTCCCGCTACTGGGGCGGCTCTCGGGCGGCTGCGCGCGCGGCGCCGCTCGGAAGAGGAAGCGCGGCAGCTGCGCCACGCGCGCCGTGCCTCAGACCCGCTTTTTTTTTCAAAAAATTGTCGCTGGTATCATTCCATACTCCAACCCATCATTTTACCAAGTAGGTTACATAAGAAGTCAAGAGAAGAAAAGTTAGAGTCTGGTGGTAGCCTGGTTATTTATTTTACTTGAAGCTTATTTATAACTGAGACTTAAGAAATAGGGGTCTTGGGCTCTCAAGTAGTCGGTACTTTTATCTCGGAAATGTCACAGTTCCCTAGGGAATAGCGATAAACGGATTCTACGCAAATGGGGTTGCTGGCAATCACGTTTGTTGTATGGGAGCCCCTCTATTACGTTTTTATTTTATTTATTTATTTTATTTTATTCTGTTTTTAGTATTTGTTGTCATAGTGGCAACAGAAATACATCATCTGTGAAAATTTCAACTGTCTAGTTATCAGGGTGCATGAGATACAGCCTAGTGACAGACAGACAGACGGACAGTGGAGTCTTAGTAATAGGGTCCCGTTTTTACCCTTTGGGTGCGGAACCCTAAAAAAGCAACGAGTGCGGCACTGCGCTACGCAGCGCACTGATCGGGCCGAGCATTTGCAGGGTCCTGCTACACCCACGACGCAGCTGTACCGCTGTAAGTACACAACACTCACAACTACGTTACATGACATATTATGTACCTAATACCTATACAAGAAAAGTGTAAAGACCGTAATTACACTAAAGGTCGAGTGGTTAGAGCCCCGCCACAACGTGAATTTTAAATCCTTTGTATTAAAAGTACCAACCAAAGATCTCGACGACGTTTTCTGCCAAGGTGTGTCATATTTCGGCGATTCCGTGGCATACCATACGCTCATTGTACGTTTTATTCAATCACCAAATTGAAAACATCGCGTCGAATCTTCTTGGATACATGTTAAGTCGCAGGACTTTTTATATTGGTAATAGTTATTACCAATTTGTGTTCATAAAAACCTGGGCAAGAGCATTTCGGACCATGCTCACTGCTCAGTGTACGGTTCCAACGCCGTTACTACAGACATAAAATATCGAACAACAACAAGTAAGTATTAATGAAATTTCTATTAAAAGTATTAAAAGTTATTGGTTAGATGCATAAAACATTTATTTTGCTTATTTTGAGTACCTTTTTTTACATTGTCTGAATAACAATGCTGGGAAAATGGTATCCATTCAGATATGTTAGTCGAAATTACAAAATAAAATCAAATTATTATTTAAGTAGGTATGTCGATGATGATGGCAACTGTTTTTAGTCAGTCGCCTGTATTTTAAGAAATTGGGTGTATGGTGGAATCTTTATTTTCTGGTAGTAATTTCTCCATTCGAGCAATCGCAAAATATGTCTTTATTTTTGTGCAGTAGCTTATTTTGCCGAAGACTCTTTTCTCTTCAGAAATATTTCCACTGTCATAATTTCCCAGTCTGTATTTATCTGAATAGTTACATCATTTCCACAGAGTCGATGGAGCTTCTTCGACGGACTTCTGGGTGTTTTGGCCCTAATCCTACCTATTTCGGCCTAATTATAATGGGGAAATTAGCGACTGGGAAAAATCCATAATGGAAAATATTGCTACGCGGAATAATCGAGGTTGGGAAACAGATTAATACACCCCATAAAGTCTACCTTCTTAGTCCTGTTACTTTTACTTTTATTTTCGGGGTAGGTAGGTATGTGCTTTCATTTACGATATTTTACTGATTTTTTAATATTTATAGTTCTTTTTGTACCCACTCCGTAGGTGGGTACAAAAAGAACTATAAATATTAAACGTAATTATAAATGGGTCAATGGTACTTTTAGAGTTAATTATAGTTATTTTCATAATCGTGTTATAATAGAGAGCTTTTTAGTGGAGTACCGTGTTTAGGCCACGAAGCTTGCTGAGTGGCCTAAGTAAGGTACGAGATTAAAAAGCTTGATTATGACACTATTGTGAACAATACTTTTTGTACGAGTTCATTAAAATTAATAATTTAAGTCATTAATACAATCACCATCACATCGACATTTGTATCAAACCACGGCGTCCGTAATTGTTGCAGTACTGTGCTGTTCTGTTGGCTAAAAACTAGCCAATCACAAACCGTAGTTTTTTTATTTTTTTTATGCCCTGGATACAGAAGCAGGTTTAAATAGATTTTTGACAGATGACGCGATGCTGCTACGTTCCGAAACGCCATAGATTGGCCATTTTGTATCGGATCGAGTCTCCTTAAACAAGGACACATATTATTGAAATACGAAGTTCTATTTTCAAAAAAAATTCAGTTGTCTTGAGCGTATCGAAATGGCTATTTCGGTTGTTTCGGAAGTGTCAACGATGAAAAGAGTGACGTTGCAGTATTCTCTATGAAATCTTAATACACAGATTTTAATCGACGAGTACAAAAAGTATATTTTAAACGAGCCTCCAAATCTAAAAATGTTTGTACCTATTTAAAATATTATCAAACATGTTTTATATTTTATTAAATATATTGAGAACAGAAAAATAGCGAATTAACTTCAACGCGTAAAAATTTTATTTGTGATGCATCATGACATGGTATAATGCAGTTTTATACCAAGTCGTAATTCGTCGGAATTATGAGTTAGGTATGTCGATGATGACGGCGACAATGTTCTTCTTTTGGGCTTTTCGGGACTTCGTTCTATAATATTAACAATTGTACTTATCATATTTTTTCGCATCACTGGAGAAAAGCATTATACGAGCCTCAGCCGGGAAGTTAAATGGTAAGAAATAGGTAAGTGAATTACATGACTAATTAAAATACCAACACAGGAGAAGCAAGTAAAGTTTTAACCACTTTACTTGGTTTTCTTTAGAATCTCCAAATCCAAATACTCGTACGAAGCAGCGTAACTTTAATTTAGTTCCTCAATAGCCGCCTTTTTTTCTTCGTCAAAATACGTTTTTTTTGGAAGTAGTTACGCATGTATATGTATATGTACAGCCTGGAAAATCCCTGTTAAAATGTCTATAACTGTAAGAGAAGGCATGACAATGCATTGTTATTTGTTACACAATAACTAGTTTAACAAAAAACTCGACCGAATGATTTGATCATTTCTCAAATTATGGGTCTCTTTTTGTATTCTTTAAACTTAGGTATTTGTTATGGAGTACCTAGGTACATACATCATAGTCCGAGAAGACTAGGTCTTGGTTGTTTTAAAAAATATATGGAAAAATTCTGCCTTGTCGGTATATATTTTAAATTGAAATAGGTACGCAGTGATTGCAACGCGTCACGAATCTAATATATTGCTTGTCAAAATCGGCTTATTTGTATGGCCTTCACTAGGAAACAAAGAACCATACACACAAAATACCTGAATACATAGCGCTACATAGACATCGTGTTTTATAATTATCATAATGTAACAGCAGAAATAGATTTGTGGATAAATAAAACAACCTTACAACAAATTATATGGCTGAAGCATACCTACCTAGCTTGCATAGCGCATCCTTATGAGCCTCACCTAACAGTTTGCATTGGAAAAGCTTGTAAGCGCGCTGCGATTGCTCGCAAGAACTACAACCCCTGTCTTTCCATATCGGATTAAAATCATAATATAAATCAGTAACAAGTTCTTTTGACATTTCAAACATCGACCTTAAAATCGGTCGCTATTGCAAGTTTCGATAGGTAGGTATTTGAATCATAACCAGAGCTCGCGGTATAAATAACTGTCGATATTCAAATACGTACCCCTCAGCGAAGTTCCCCAAACATGGCAAATCGGCTTTGGAAACCGCCTGGAGAAACAATCAGTTTCACTTCATTTTTAAGTCAAGTAATAAATTATTGTATCCTAGTTGTTGTATATGTTTTTAGGGCCACTCTCACTTTTTGCCACTTGTTTTTTGTTTCCGGGTTGTAGTGATTTCGACCGAAAACGCGCCACGTGTGCTTTGTTAAACGTTACATAAAACCTTCGCAGTGTCGGTCGACCTTGTGGCTCAGGTCGTCCGAGGCGAGAGGCGGCTGTGTGTACGAACACCTTTGATAGCTTAAGAACTGTTCAAAATTACATACAGTTTAAATAGTTTGTCAAGGGCCATTCTCGTCATTCTCGTTGACAAGATGCATTCGGTGAAAGTTATTGTTATCGAACAGTAAGATTTATAATAATTTTCCCCGACCTTCGCGTCAAACACTAGCGCCAATTCCATACATTTTGAAATATTTTTTCATACATGACGAGCAGACCCCCATAACGATATAAAATATCTTTATCATAGCGCCATATTTCGTTAGTGTAAAAAAATAATTAAACATATATCGTAATTTTTTCATAATGTTATTTATCACGAGTAAATCGCCACCGTAACAAACCCAGTATAACGTTATAAGAACGCTATAAAGTGCGAGCGGTTTTATACTTTTAGTGCCGAATCTTATGATGCACGAAACGAACCAGCGAAAATGAGTGCAGTAATAGTGGTGACGTCCGTTAAGCTCCGGTGTGGTCGCAGCCTTATGTTAGCGGACTGACAACTTATTAATAACTGCAGACTGACAACTTGAAACGTTTGATCTCTTTTGTAAATCTAGAAATTGTTTTCCTTTGGCTTGTCTCGCCTTGTTAAGTTACGACAAGGTCGAAGTTGGTACACGCTTACCCAGAAAAAGCCTATTTATTCACTTGCCTTGAAAACACGAAGGTTATACAATTCCGGGAATACAGACGCAGGGAGAGCATTCCATTCCTTGGCAGTGCGAATAAGAAATTATGCAGCAAACCACATCATTCGAACCACTGGAAAAGACTACATGCGGATGGTGCAATCTTCAATTTAATCCTTATATCGGCGAAACCACTTGAAGCGTACACGGAAAGAACATAACTGTCTCGTTCTTCTTCTAATGAGAACAAAATCCGATTTAAAAGGGGACTGGACATGTTCCTACCGTGTAACAACCCATCACATGTCTTTTGTGTGGCACATGTCCCCTTTTATTGCATTTACATTTTGGTGAGAGTGCCTATACATTATCTTACAACATTTAAAATTTTAGTAGAAAATCAACCAGAGGTTAATCTTAAAAAAATGTAGCTACCATAGTCAATCATGAATCCGTAATAGGTTTTATGGCACAGCCGCTTTTTATTCGAAGTCGTTGATGGTAGGAGGAGATCAATTCTTTATTAAGTGCTCAGTTTTCTTTTATTTAGTTGAACGTGGACTTGCTTGCACGAACAAGCCTACAGCCTACTCGTATCTGTCCGCACAGGCGGTCCTCCACTGGAGCTACCCTCAAGAGGACCCAAAACGACTTTGTTTATTTACCTAAAGATTCCACAAATTGATATATGCTTTTATTGGGTAAACTATGGGTAAAAAGAACAGCTACCTTAATTCAGCGACATTATAAATATTATGCAGTGAACGTCTTTCAGTTGACATAAGAGGACTGCTAGGATATAACTTAATTTATGTAGACTTGAAATAACATTGGCAGAACCGGCGGCTAGCATTGCAAAATTAGTTCAACGGTTCGTAAACCAAATAAAATAAGTACAAGCCAAAGTTATAGCTTCGTATACTGGTATAGTTTAAAGATGAAGTGTTTAAACAACTGATTTTTCTTCGTATCTTTGTGGTATTTTTTGCTTTTATATTTGCTTTTCGTCACGTATTTACTTATAACATTTTTTATTACGGTCTGATGTGCGTATACGCGACTAAATATATAAAGTTGATTCAGCTGAAGCGACCGTATAGCGTTGTTACAGAAAAGTAAACGGACATTTAAATTTAGAATTTACTAGTAATTGTTTAAATACAGCTGTGGTTTATTGTAGACGGTTCTGGAAATAATAGTCACCATACTATATCGGATACAATTTTCGGAAATTGAGTGACTCCTAATCAAATTAATTTACTTATGTAGCCGCACGGACGTCAGCGGCACAGCAGCGCCGGAACGTCGGCATCGCATTACAAATCCGGAGTAAATCAGAAATACTTAAATAAATACCACATTCATTGGCCAGAAACGTATAAAGATCAGAGGTGTCATTAGCGGCCTGCACACGTAAAGACCCAGAAACACCACGCGCCGTTCCGTAATAGTAAAATAGTAAAATATGTACGGCGCGTGGCGTTTCCCGCGGTCCGAACTTTACGTGTAGAGTCGCGATTCTATTAAAACCGAGCAAGTCGGACCCTCGATGTTACATCAGTGTGTGTATCGATGTACTACCATAAACATGTATCTCGCAAAATAACAGTTATTTGCAGCTGTCTTGGATGATTGTTTGTACGTAGGTAAGTAGAAGAATAAGAAGAAATATACGCTTAAGTCGCCGTTACTCAAGAAGTCGTAATAGTTTTCCTTTTTAATTTATTACACTGGGTGTCCCAAAAGTCAACTTCAACTTTATCCCCATGTCACGAAAAATCCTTAATTTCATATTTTTAGTGGTGTCTTACAACTCTTACATTATTAGAATCATTATGAATTAGCGTCGTTTTGAAACCTAGGGACACACACATCCTTTCCGCATTTGCAACAAAATTTGCTATTAAGGGCTATCCAATTATACCACACTCGATGTCATTATTTAAAAAACAAAGTTTTACATTACTTTCTTACCTACTTTACCTACCCAGGGGTTCATACTTTGACTTCGGAAATACAAAAACGTATCTCATTGGGTAAAGCGGGTAAGCTAAGTACCTATGCACGCTTTTAAATATTTATACGCTCTGAAGGGATAACTTCAACTCGCTGGATAATAATTGGTGCGTCGAGTACAAGAGCGAGTTATGTAAGAGAATCACTTCTACCAGGCCAATATTGGTTTTCAAGCCGTTAGTCTCTGTCTGTCTAATATCGGCCGGCCGGCTGAAGTTTGTGTTGCCCATAAGTTTACCTTGTTTGTACCAAAAAAAACCAGTGATATTTCCCCATCGGCTAAAAATACGTTAAAATAAAAGCTAGTCGTCAAACGGTGACGTTACTATTCTCAGGATTCAAGGTAGGTACGGTAGTGAGCCATATAGTCGTACACCGCCTCCTCGTGTAGATAGATATGTAGGTATCATTCACTTTACTGGTTATGATAAGATATTTTATAACACATCCTTCACTTACCTTTCGTTTTGTGACAAAAGGGAATATGAAAATACCGTAAAATTGATCACCAAAAGTGAAATTTAAATTAAAATCGGTCATGAAATACGGATGATACAAGCATTTTAAAATGCTAATTAGACAGATCCGAAGTGCACCGGTGACGTCATCGCGCAGTTCGGCCATATAACTCCACGTAAAATTCTGTTTTGCTAAAAAGAGATAGGAAAAAATCTTTGTTGGCTTATCTTTGTTATTTTTATAGCTATTCAAAAAAAAAAAAAACTCATTGGTTTGTTAAAAGAATCAGCTTTTATCGAAGCTGTAAAAAACATGCATAATACGGATATAAACATAAGATTAGGTACCAAGACAGTCGTGTTGCTCCACTATCTATGCAAATACCCCTTACTCAAAATCATTTTTTCCAACAAGGGTGGTAAGTAAAATCAGCAGTAAACACTCGGAATGATTATTTTACACGAGGTAGAGCTATTCATATAGTTTGCGCACGAAGGGGGAGAAACACATTACGGAGAAGGAGGTCGAGGGAGCGGAGCGGGAGGCTGGCCTGAGGGAGCGACCCTGCTTCGGGATAGATTTGAAGGTACAATCATTTTTTATGCGAGGGGGACGCCGAGAAGTGGTCGCCGAAACCCGAGGTTAGCCGTACTTCCAGTGTCAAATTGATGACTTTTCAATCAGAATCTACCGAACCAGACTTTTTTTAACCGACTGCAAAAAAAGAGGAGGTTCTCAATTCATCGAGGTTTTTTTAAGTTTTTTTATGTTTTTTCCCCTATTTTCGAAGACCACTGGACCGAGTTTATTGGGTATACTTTCTTGTCGGTCCCATTGTTAACACGTCAGGATCTATTGATGGGATCTTGGAAAAATCAAGGGAACTCCTCAAATATTATAGGCACACCTACCTATAGCGATATCGGTATTTTCACTGTTACTCGTGTATTTGCTTTTGAAAAGTCCTATATGGTGAAGTGGAACTGATGATGAAGACCACAGATGGCCATCGGAACACCTTAACGGTACTTTTCTGCGGCGTTGCTTGCGGCGAGCTTGAAATCTTCAAAAAAATTCATTAATTAAGAAGTGGGACTACATAATAGCATAAATAGGATAAAATAAAACAAAAGTTAAAAAAAAAAACAAAAACCCGCCTTCAAAAATGCAAAAAGTAACTTCTTATAAAATGGTAGGTAGGTCAGTCTGAAATCGGCTTCGTACAATATTTTAAACCAAAAGCCGAAATACAGTTGGACTGACCTACCTACCATTTTAAAATAAGTTAATTTTGTAGTTTTTAATTTTTTAAACTTTTATTTTTAATAAAGTCTGATTAAGGAGATGTACGTCTAGATTCGCCACACGTGGGTTACGCGTATTCATTTAAAATGTGATAGTTAGAAGAAACGAAGTAGGTATAGGTCCTATTTAAATAACTAGACCATCAAGCTTACTGTTTAACATCGTAAAATTAAGATTTTTATCAAAATATTGCGAGGTCAAGCATGTAACTAAGAGCTTCAATGCGCTATTTAGGTAACTAAAATTATGCATTCTATTTGCAAGTAAAACGATATAGCGTGTTTCTTTAAGTTAATTTTTCATCCATAATTTTTAGGGTTCCGTAGTCAAATAGAAACCTTATAGTTTCGCCTTGTCCGTCCGTCGACAGCCTAGCTCAAAGAGTCCCAGTACTAGAAAGCCTTAATTTGGCATGAATATATTATTAGTCATGCCAACAAACTGGTAGAATAAAATGGTGAAAAAACATTTTTTTTATCTACTTCCGCGACACCTACACGTACGTGGAACTGTATGTTTTTTCAACCCTATAGCGTGGGGTGTCGTTGGATAGGTCTTTCAAAAATATTGCGGGTTTGTACAAACAATTTTTCGATTAAGATATCCGTTTATGAGTGTCAAGTATTTTGTTAGTGTCAAATGTAGCCAAAACTACAAATACTAAAAATCGGATATTAATAATCTGTTTGTTCCTTTTGTCCTGAAAGCAAAAAAGACGCAAAACTCAGTTACTCCATACATGCGTAAAGCGTATTTGTATTTGACAAACAAGTGTCGCCACGGCGTGTCGCGGGCGTCGCGGCGACGCGCGTCACGCGGCCTCCCGGCGGCTTCCCGGCCTGCCCGCGCATGCGCCAAGAGCCCGCGACGCGCGATTCGTACTTAAATATAGTAAAACTTGAGCGCATTTCTTTTTACTTGATGTGATGGGTGCCATAAGAGGGAGCGATGAAGCAAGGAACGTTGTAGCTGTGTAGAGTACCTAGCGAGAAGGCGTTTGTCATGAGTTTATTACAGTCCCTCGAAGTAGACAACGCATCTCTTTACTCTCATTATTCCTTACTAGGGTTTTTGAGCTAAAGAAACTTAATGTAAGTAGGTACTTTTGGTAATAATGGATCTGTTACATCTTAAACGTATCATTGCTCTCAATTACACTTAATTTGTGGTTGCATTAACAAAATAGACCTAGATACTTATGTGATATCTTTGAGAATATCTCTGAAAATATATCGAACTTTGCGGTCTTTTAAATTGGTGCTCGTTAGGGACTCGCAATAGTTCGTGCGCCGACCAAACTCCTTTATATCTTACTACAATCAAATATGTAAAGCTGAGTCAAGGCCTCTGTTTTACTTCTTCGGAAATATCTTCTTAACGGGCCGCAAGACCAATATTCCCATTCTCCCAGTTTTGAAAGACGCATCAGAGCAATGGAGCAGAATTGGTTCGCGCCGGCACACTCGGAACTCGGAAGTCGGCGGCGCCACACCGCGCTGTGCGATGGTAACCGTCGGAGCGTATGTGGCCAGTGGCCTTAACCGTTATAAATATCATTCATATTTAAAAGTGGTTTTGTTACAACACCGTTACAAAGTCGCAAATTCCTTTTCTGTTAATCACTGACGAATTAAAATAACATTAATACCAGACAGTAAGAAAATTAACAAGTTATTAAAAAAATACGGAGTAATACTTATGGAAGGGACATGGCGCCGTATTAATTGAAATCGACATTTGTAGTACCGTTAAGTATTTGTGTAATTACATCGGCGGCGATCCTCGCTACCCGCGATTAGACACAAGGCCACCGCAGCGGGTGCGACGTGCAGCTCCTCGAATGCTACTAACTAGGTATTTATTCTGCGCATTCATTCAGCAACTCAAACGCGAAAACAACGCTATGGGCCTAAAATTGTTACTAGTAAACCAATTAAGTACTATACCTAGCGTGGCTTTTATGTTACTGTAATCGACGGATTTTCGATCTATCTTGAAGCAAATAGCACAATATCAACAGGGTGGGTGGTAAGTCATTAATATACACCAAAAATAAGAAAGGACCTAATATAGAGCCCTGAGGCACACCTAATTTAACAGCTGCTCCAACGGACTGTGTTTGGTTTACAACAAACGTTTGTGTTGTATCACTAATATATGAAGAGATAATTATTTGACTGACCATAATTTGAATATAAGAGTCGCTTGATATACGCAATCGGAACCTTTGGAAAGGTCAAAAAAAATCCTATTGTATCACAAGATTTCTCCTCCGAAGCGACGGAAAGTACCGTGATACACTTAAAACAAAACAACGTTAAACAAAAACAAAATGTATTAAATACCGAACAATCATTCGTAATATTGTTTTAAATTCTGTTTCTTTTTTGTATCATTAACATTGTTTCGCAAATGTGTTAAAATCTCCATTTGATACACGTGGAAAACTCCAACCCAAGACACCTTGGGACTCGTGTAAAATGACATTATACTTCGCATTTGCATCACAATTCAACATACACACTAGTGTAATACCTAACTAAGGTATGGGTATCAAATGAAAGCTTGGAATGTGATGATTATAAATATTATAAACATATACATACATACTCGTATTACAATAAATTGACGTCCGTGTACGCGGTCGTCTTTTAAATGTCAGCTTTTTGATTAGTTATTAGTATAGGTATCTGTATATTAATTATAGGATATAGCTCTGCCTACCCCACTCTGGGAATGTAGGCGTAAGTTTATATGATACATGTTTAAAAAATGCATCGTGTACACTGTTACATTGACAGAGACACTTTCAGTGTTAAATAGGTAAGTAGATCTCAAAAGAATCCAACCCGGAAAATTTAATGTCCTCGATAAATAACGATAACCTAAATCCCCGCAACATGTCATTGTGATGGCCGAATAACTAAATCCTGTGTCCACCATATTTTAGGCCCGCAGAAGTTAGTAAAACTAGCACATAAAGAAGTTAATAAAATAATAATACTTAACTACCTACCAAAAATCTCACATACGTGACATTTAATCGAAAACTGGTCCTTTCAAGTTAAATCGATATGGACAACTGAACAATGGTCAAAATTTGATTTTAGTTATATTAGCGAGGTTGCGTTTGGTGCTCAAGGTCGAAAACAATTAGATTAGATATTCGTAAGGCCAACTCCATGGCACATTAACAACTTAAACCTTTAAATCATGTATAGAACATACCGCAATCTTTTTAACAAGATGGATTTTTTTCCGATTCCTGTCGGCACCTAACATCCAAATTAGATTTTATGTAGGTAGGTACAGATAAAATGTCTTTTTAATTTAGGTATCCTGCTTCCAGTGGGCTGGCCTTGTTTCGTAATTTATTTATTTATAGTCTCAACATTAGGTAGGTACCCGTATTGACTATTAATTTCTGAATTGAATTTGTGTAATACTGGGAGGGGATATAAAAAGTTAAAGCGTACGTATTCCTTTTTTGTCGAGACGCTGTGATTGGTCGACCACGCCGGTGTAAAAAGTGCGCCGCGCGCCCCTTCGCGCTTTCGCAACGCCCTTACACACATTATAACCAACTGAACAGTTTTTTAGTAGAACCGGATACACGCGTGCTGCCCTATTGCATATTACTTGCTCGAACGTGTTTGTTTCAATACCTGCCTGGCGATTCTGCCTTTTGGTTACGCGTCTGTCTAAAAAGAGTAGTGCTATGTTTTTCTAAACAATAGTAGACGCAGCGTTGGGTATCGTTACCGTCTGTATTATATATAATATAATATACCTACACTGCTTTGCAGATTGGAATAACGTACTAAGTAAGTAATAAGTTTTCCTTTGTGCGCCTAATGGTTATATTTGAACATAAGGGATAGCTCATATTTGTTCGTCCTCGGTTTTTGTGCTTACAGCGTTCCATTCTCAAAATTAAGAGAATTATATTCCAAAACTAATTTTCCGTAGGTAACGGTACCTACTGTAGTTTTTGAGATAACTCCTAAAGGACTTGTCCCACCGAGACAAAACTTACTTGTCGATTGTGAAACAGGCCCTAAGTAACATAACATAACCAGTAGTTAAGCGCAGCGGCTCCACCGGACGGACAACGATATCAAAAGTACTACCCGGTAGGTATTATGTGTGGCGGCACGAAGCATTATAGTTAACCGCGACCTTTATCTGCTGCCTAATTGAAATACACGCGCTAAAATGTGTTTTGTTCGTTCTGACGGGACTTCTTAAACTCGCCGGTTATAATAACGAGCTGCGCCGAGTGAACGAGTGATGCGCTTCAAAGAATCACACTCCTGGGCCTCTGTTCCCGACGGGAAAAACGTATCGTCTTTGACCAGTTATGGTATTGTTCTGACGTCAGCCGCCATTACCTACTGTCAAGTAAATAAGAGCTATCAAAACGGTGACAATACGATAACAGATCAAACACGATATAGTTTTTACCGTGTTGAATAGAGACGCAGATTGCACTTTTTGGGAGCCATCTTTTCAATATGAGACATTTTTATATACCTAAGCGGCTACATTACAAGTTGACATTAGATAAGTAATAACAAAACAAATGATGTTCGTAGTAATACGAGGCTACATTACTTTTTTAAATCCAATTATCGAGCAATTATAACCGCGACAGCTTTAAAATTGCTATTTAAAGTAACTAAGCTTTCAAGTGGATACATTAATACAGCGAGAAAGAAAATATACCCTCATTAATCAAGTAAATTGGCGATTGAAACTTCTACACTCTTTGTTACCGAAGATGAGTTCTGTGACAGCCACACCTAGCAACGCCATTCAGGAACTTTAATAATTAATCGCCTATATTTAAATACCTCCCATGTGAATTTAGTAAGTGATTGAAATTATGAAATACAGCTGTCACAGGACTTATCTTAGGTGAAAAGAATGTAATTTTTTGCGGACTTGCCCAATGAGTTTGTGACCTCGAGCGCCAAACGCAACTTTATCAAAAATATAGGACATTTTCCGATTTTGGCGATTATAACCCTCAAGAACTAGTGTTTGATAGTATCTTCTCAGAACGTTTTTAAATTAGACCAAATTTTCTATAATATGAGACTAAAATTGTCTCTGTAGACCAAATAGTTACTGAGATCTTATAAAGTTTTTATGAATATGTCAAGAAAGTTTTTATGTAAAGATCACTATGAATATGTATTTAATACGAACACAACAAAAAAACATCCAAATCGGTCGAGCCGTTCTCAAATGATGCTCAGCCAAGCCTGCAATTAATTTTTGTATATAGGCAAGTATAGATTGCAAAACTCCACTTCATGAATTAGATTTGTGCATAAAGAATCGGATTAAAGAATATTTCCAGTTGAGCACCTCGCACCTACCTACTAATAGGTTTCTAGTCCTATGTACCGACTAGAAACCTATTAGTAGGTAGAACGCAACAGTCATGTAATAGCGCGGACGAGCGCCGCGGTCTACCGGCCTCGGAACATGTCATTGTTTTATTTTGTGACAGCATAAAATCGCCCCTCGTGCCCGAAATCGAAATATCCTTCCGGTGATTCTTTTTTATTCTTAATATCGCGTAAACAATAACTTAATAAGTTAATCCCCTCCCCGCGCCGACTCGCCGCATCGTATTGGCTCAAATAAAATAGGCTGAGGGCGAGTGAAAGAAACGCGCGTATCCGAGAATATCTCTATCTCTTTTTTCACAAAACTCGTCGCCTACGAGTGTAGAATACAATATCGATGTTTGGGGCATAAAAATTGACAGTTTTTTTGTTCAGTATATTGTATGGAGCCGGCAGAAGCGGTCACATCGCTCGCGGCTTCCGCAACGAAGGGTTGTGCAAAAAATGTCTGGTGAAACTACGTCAACTTTTTAATACAATTACATACTTTGAACTTGTGTGGCATTGTAGGCCACGAGTGAATTTAAAGTTAACGCGTTCGTAACAGTGACCGTGCATCATTTGCTGATATTATTTAAAAAGGTATGGTAGATATTAACCCCTTTTTTTAATAATTCAATTAAAAAAAAATGGGAAACCTCGTTAATCATTCTAATGAATTCATAGTAGGTATATTATACCTACTAATTTAGGTATTGTTTGCACGTTGCCGGTGCGTGGTGTTGATTTAAAAGGAATACTTATTCCAACCAATATTATTATATATTATCATAAGAGGTGATAAATAAACGTGTTTTGTGGTCTGTTGATTTCCAACACGTCGTTACTTTCTCCTTTTCAATTAAAGCGTGTTATCATCAACAGTATTCGGACAATGTACCTATGACTAATCACCTAGTTCAACTATAAAAAGCTGAGCAGACAGATTCTAGCGTATCTAATTGTTGTTATTTAAACCTAAATTGAATTATGACATAATTGCAGAGGAGTTATTATCTAATGAGTTAGTTTCAATAACAAAAGCGGGACATGTTTGCCGAGATACGTGTTTGTTTCTTTCCGTGAAATATCAAATAACTACCTACAAAGCAAGACGCAGAATGTGCTTTCCTGCGCTTTATCATAAGTAGGTACACAATTAATGATCTCACGGTAAAATAATGACGTCATCTCACATATAGGTAGGTACTCGTACTTGCATTTGTCCTAGGTAGAGGAATAGTACATACGTAAACATTTGCAGATACTTAATTTATTTTACAACAAACATCAAAACATATTTTTTTAACCAATAGGTATATTGATTTAAGTGTATGGTTCCTCCGTTGTATAAGAGCAAGTATTGTGTGGTGTTATATAAATTACACAAACATTTATTTTTTTACTTACTCCATTTTTTGTGTACAGGTATGCTGAGCTGCGCGCCTCCCACAGGCATGCCGCCAGCGCATGCATCACACGCTGCGCGCACCGCGCACGGTGCACGCGCTCAGCCCTGGGCTGCCCTGCTGCAGCCGCCTGCTATAGTGGTAAGTACACACCCATTTTGGGTTATGCTATAATATCAGATCTATAAATGCAAAGTAAATAATTGTTGTAATTTAATTGCTTCAGAAATCAGAACCCATGGAAGACAGCAGCTTTTCAAAGGAACAAACCAGCGGCTTCTACTCCGACGGTTTCCACAGTGCGTCACCGTCTTCTTCAAGTAAGGACTCTAACGGCCATTCACCGCGCAGCGTTGGCAGCGTTGGCGAATCTTTACCGTTCTATGACAGCTTGCCCCTGAAGGCAAAAGCCAATCTAGGTATGCATCTCGAATCTTATCGTAATGGTGTCCCATACAGCTTACTTACACCCCCTGGGTTCGAGAACCGGAGTACTGAAGGTCGTGAATCTTCACCCGGATACAACGCTGAAT
The DNA here is from genome assembly GCA_923062465.1 of Acleris sparsana. Classification (NCBI taxonomy): domain Eukaryota; kingdom Metazoa; phylum Arthropoda; class Insecta; order Lepidoptera; family Tortricidae; genus Acleris; species Acleris sparsana. The sequence continues at coordinate 41,975,360 of OV281285.1, read as the reverse complement.
ATTCTTCGAGATCTCTAGCACCGCCACCGCATGTGTCTACGCCAGTAATGCGACCTGATGCCACGCCCCCAAAATCACCTCCGCGAACACCGTCGCCTCCCGACAGAGAGCACGATCAGAGGACTTTTGATCGCTTTCACGACTCGGGATTCGACGGCGTGGGGCAAGGTAGACGCGACAGCGAAGAGGGCCGAGAGGGGTCCGGTTTAGAGGATGACTTTGACGAAGAGCCCGGGCTTCGGGTGCCCGCTGTTAACTCGCACGGAAAAGTTAAAACCTTTAAATGCAAACAATGCGAATTCGTTGCAGTTACGAAACTTAGTTTTTGGGAACACAGCAAGGAGCATATAAAACCGGAAAAAATGCTATGCTGCAGAAAATGCCCTTTTGTGACAGAATACAAACACCATCTGGAATATCACATGAGAAACCATTTAGGTTCGAAGCCTTTCCAGTGCAGCCAGTGTTCATATTCATGCGTTAACAAATCTATGCTCAACTCTCACCTGAAGTCACATTCTAACGTTTACCAGTACCGATGCGCTGATTGCAATTATGCCACTAAGTATTGCCACTCTCTCAAACTACATTTGCGCAAATATCAACATAGCCCTGCAATGGTGCTAAATGTGGATGGTACACCTAATCCTTTGCCAATTATTGACGTATATGGTACCCGACGCGGCCCAAAACAAAAACCGATTTCTAAAATGTTTGAACCACAAGTTTCTGTTAACAACAATAATCAATCTCAAGCTTCTTCACAATCGCATCCTCTATTCGGAACTCACTTTCCTGTAAATTTACCTTACTTACCTCCGCTTCTACCTCATTCTTTCTTATTTCCACCAAACAATAATTATGAACAGAGGACATCTCCACAAGCACCCGATGTAACGACAGAAAAACGACATGCGTCACCCCTGCCTTCTATATTGCATCAACGTCTATCTTTAGGAGACCGCAACTCTGAAATCCATGTGACAACACCGCCTGGTAGATCCCCTGACTGTCTACCGAAGCCACCCGCCGCATTTCAATCCCCTACATGTCAAAACAACGATGCCCTCGACCTTACAAATGCAAAAACCAACGACACCGCATCCCCGCCGCCGGCAGAATTGGCGATGTCGGTTACTCCTACCACGGCACTGAAGAACAGGAGGAAGGGACGCGCGTTCAAACTGCAGCCGGCGGCGCTGCGCCTGCAGCACGAGGACGAGGAACGCGGCGCGGCATCTGACTGCGAGTCGGATGCGTCGGGCGCGCGCGCGCCGGCAGGCCACACCTGCCGCTACTGCGACATCACTTTCGGGGATCTCACCATGCACACCATCCACATGGGTTTCCACGGCTACAACGACCCCTTTATGTGCAACAAGTGCGGGGAACGCAGCGCCGACCGCGTCGCCTTCTTCATCCACTTAGGCCGAGCTCAACACGCCTAATTTTTAAAAATATACTAGTATATTAAGCGCATATTCCTAGTCCAAAGTTTGCTTGTAATGTAAAAGTTCGCCGTAAAGATAGATGAGTACATCATTTAATAATGTGTTTAAATTTAAATAATTAGGGCAGTTAATCTTTTATGGATTTTATAATAGTAATTATATTCATCAAACCAAAGAAATAGCGCGGTTTTTAAAATAAACCTCTTATTTGTCTTTTATAGATATTCGGTTGAAATGTAATTGAGTGGACTGGTGTCTCTAAGATAAGCGCTAGCGTTATAAATATGAAAGTATGTAGATGAATAGAGCAACATAGCGCTTTGGTATATTAAACCCTGTGTTAGCCAAGTTAGTAGGTATACTCGTAATAAGTACCCAAGGAGTTGCGGTAGATTAGAGCACGCGGAGTGACCAATGTGTAAACAAGACTGTTATCTTGGTTAAGTACAAAACGAAGCAAACTTCATTTAACTACCTAAGTTTAGCATTTGTGTTATTCGTTTGTATGGGATCATCATTGTAAGTCTAGTAGCCTTACGCGGTTAAGTTATCTATTAGTCTTAAAAACATAGAATCTATTAACTTTGATTTATATTATAAACTATTAAGGACAACCTAAATATGTAATGTACCAAATCTCTTTATTGTCAAATTGTACGTATTTATGTAAGCGTAAAAGATTTTATTTTATTTATTTATCATCATTTTTTGTGTTAAATGTGGTTTTAATTGTATAATTCGGTTTTACATTGTATAACAGTGTTTTGGATGTAATATTATACATAATAGTAATCCGGGCTGCCGCGGTGGACGGCGGCGTGCTGTGTATGGAAATGCTTTCTTATCTAGTGTTATCTGGCTTTTCTGTTTGAGTGCTGTATTATATTATATGTAATTATAATTATTTCATCAACTTGTTTGTGTTATTTTTTTAAACGTTGGCTGTCCTATTTGTCTAAATCTTGAATAGATCTGCATAGCACAATGAAACTCGCAAGACGATTTTTATTGTACCTACTATACGGGCATATATACCTACTTACTGCAATTATGTTGGTAGTAATGCTCGAAATTCCAAAACGTTTACCTACATTTTCCCTATATTATGCCTGTGTGTATAATTCGTGAAAGCACTGCGAATGAAAGCCCGTGGCCTGCATACTGACCCGCACTAGCGATTTTCTAATTATGTGTCGCCATTTTTAGAAAACACGGCACTTTTGTTAGCTTGCCTGGTATCGTTACTTAATTAACATATTTAATCGATGTAATGATTCACGGTTATTTATTTGCGTTTTATTTAGTTTCTGGTAACTATCTCGCGCACCCGTGTTTTTACGTAGACTCTAAGCAAAATATCATCGCAGTCAAAATCATAAATATGCAAAATCATATATGTATTTAATGCTTTTTCAATGCACGCGCAGTTGAATTATATAAAACGCTGCGTTTGTTCCAAAAATATCTTCCAATATGTCCTTTACATGTTAAGATCGAGGTACTTGCTTGCGAAAAGCCTTAGTTTGTATTTAAAATAGACAAAACAATAGACTTTAGCGAGTACAAGCAACAATCTAAAAATAACTTATTCTTTTGTTTCAAAACTTAATTGTTATTTATGAAGTAGCTATTTTTTACCGAACAATACAATTTTATGTCACCGTTACGGGTAAAAACTCTATATGAATATTCATTACATCTGCGTTTGCCGAAATAGCCTTTCAAAACGTATGAAGTTACTGTGTATGGCAAGTATCCGACTCACTGAAATACACGTCATCTTAGTCAGGCATGATAATAGTGCCTCGGTCCGGTGGAATATTCAAATACTTGTAGCTACTTGTTTTTAAGAACGTGACGTCAAATTAATTAGTGTCTTGTCTTGGCAACACAGCGGGCCTAGACAAGATGCATTTTACAATAGCTAACTAGCCGCATCAGAAAACTGTCAAAATGTATGGGAATGATTACATCATTTCTAGGCTCTTAGCTCAGCTTCACTACCGCCAATTTGTATTGGCAGTTGGGGGTCTGTTAACAATGTGGCCATCGATCACTGAAACTGAAATATTCCCTTTATTCCCCAGCACTGGCCATCCAGCGGATTTGGCACTTTCCATGTTTAAACACCCAAAGAAACGACAGTTCAAATAGACAATAAAACATATCATTGTTTTGTTTTTTTATGCTGCTTTAGGGCCCGACCACATTACCACGGTACGGGTCGTTAACGTAAACCGCTCGGCGCCTAACTACGGCACGTTGCTGCGTCGTGCAGATACCGGTGCCGTGTAACAACAGCTTCAAACTAGCTTAATCTCTAATTAAGTTAAAAATAATATTGCTCTTTATAATATAACACCGGCACCGCGCCGCACCGTTTCACGTTAACGCCGCCGTGCCCTGGTGATGCGCGGCCAGGCCCTTACATAAAGTAATGTACCTACTGAAGCGCTCCCTAAAAAATCCGCTCCTTGAGTGTTCCTCCAAAAGACTCTAGACGAGATTTTAACCTTGTATTGATATAAAAATGAGGTGAATATTTACCAATATTTATAAATTAAAGAGACACATTAAGACGTAAACGAATTATATGAGTTGTAGCGCGACAATGTTCGGTTTAATAAAATGTATCTAATATTGAAGTAATGCAGAAACACACTTATTATTAAAGGGGATGACATCAATTCTTTAAAAAAACAGTTCCGATTGCATATGAAAAATAAACCACCGATTTGAAATAAGTTCGAGATAACAAGCGACAAAATACGAAATTTCTGAGGTCATGTTAATTAAAAATAACGTAAATTACTTAATCGGAAAGTAAAAATGTACTTACACATAAATTTATACGCTGTACGTCTAAATATAACATAAACAGTAAGGGAATTTGAGGCTTAGTAAGATACAAAAAGAACTAACAAACGTTCGGGAGTAGCTTGCGGGCCAAAATTAGAATTTGGAAGATAATCGCGGCAGGATTCGTAACATAAAACTTAATTAAACTACATAATTTACAGTTCCTGGTGTATTACTTATAATGCACCAATAACTCCGGAAGTATCAGGATATGCTATAAAATTCTATCAAATCTGGTACTTAAAACCAGTTTCCGTATCGTTAACCACAGATGTCCAATAATAAAACCGGAAAAAGGCTATGCACCAATGAATATTCCTAGTCCATAGCGTCAGAGAAAAATGATTTGTATACTACCTTTGCCGATTATTCCATAAGCAATCCCATAGTAGCCTTTACAGACTACTTTCCTTACAGCTTATTGACAAGAAAGAGCAGTATTTCGTATACGGACACCAACGGTAATGCTACACTACCTACTGTATGGTTGAAGCGGCCAAAATTAACAAGCCCCGGAATGCAGGTAAACGCCGTAATTAATTCAGATGCGCATAAAAAACTCTTAAGGTAAAGTCTCATTTGACAAAGAAAATGAAAGAAAAAACCTTTAATTGACAGATATACTTATTTATCTTGGAAGTCAATCAATCGGTATCAAGAAAGTTAAGAGTAACCTTTCTACTCTAAACTTTCTTGACTTACCTTCAACTGCAGAAAAAACACTGTATTTAGAATGGCCGTCCTAAATGTTGTTCGAATTATACGCTCTGAATATGAACTCACCTGTTAATGTTATGAGCTTCGAATTGAAAACTTTGTAACTTCAGTTATTCTCTTTAGTAACATTTGTAACATAGTACATACTCGTACAGGTGTGCTGGCAACATATTTGTTCGGTATGTAATATTATAATATAATTATATTTATCCGCAGCATTACTTTCTTAGCCTTATCCTCAACCCATACTAATATTATAAACGTATAAGTAACTTCGTCTGTTTGTTATGCTTTCACGGTAGAACCGCTGGACCGATTTAAATGAAAATTGGTATGGAGATACTTCAAACCCCGAGAAAGGACACAGGATACTTTTTACAATGTACAAAAAACAAATAAAATATTGATAACTACTGCATCGAAGTTGTGTTCCATTAGCGATGGATGTGTATAAATCAGTACCTCTCGGAAGAATGCAGTGTTTTTGCCAGGATCGTGCCGACTGCCGCGCAGGTGCGCAGCGGCGACAAAGGCCTAGCAACCTGTGTGAAGTCACCAAGCATAGCTCTGTTGTGTAGCTAAACTAGGAATATGATAATGATTGATTTATTCTCTTTAAAGAATTTGGTAAAATGCAATGCCAAAAAAATACAATAAATGGTTACTAGACAATCTTTGAGATGCGGTTCATCTTCGTGTAAACAGCAAAAAGTAAAAACGAACTTGCACCCTTAACATATTTTTTCAGTTAGTTAGCTGCTTAGCAATAAGTATAAATAATACATAGTTACAATACAAAACTTGGATAAGTAAGATGCACTCATACATATCCATAACGATGACGGTTGCTAATGGGTTAAACATTTCACTAGTAGGGTAGGCTTAAACGGCGCACTAAGTATAATTTAGGATTAACTAAATATCAAAAGCGGCGCCCGAGCATTTTTTACCTACTAACAACAATCGGCTGCTAATTTGTGATTTTTCACACACACCCCGCTATTAAAACAAGAATGAGATAAAAGATTGATAAATGATATACATCGCCCATCGACAAAAAAAAACGGTGTGTTCCCTTACTATACCGGAATGTAAAGTCCTAGCTCCATTAGATGATTAGTTGAATTTGGTTTAAATGGTTACCTTAAGTATCATTTTGTTTTTAATTCAGTGATTTCCAGTAGAGCATACGGCCGCCGAAACTCCCGTGCCGCCGCGCCCCGCGCCTTCCCCCGCGGTGGCCGACGGCACGCTCCTGCTCCTGGAACTGGAACGCGCGTTTTTTCTGAGTGGTTTTTTTAGCAGCGTGACGGGACAGCTGTTGTTTGATGACCACTCATAGTGTTCGCGTTTTTTCTCTTGTGCTTGTGCGATGATAAGTGACACTATGCTAGCAGAGAGTTTACTTAGAAACCATATTATGAAACAGATGTTTTTAAGCCTTGATTTCCGCATTATTGAGACTTAGAGCAAAATTCTCATAAAACTTACTTATTTAAGTAGGTAGTTATATAAAATTATCATATCTATTTATCCTGATGTTAATTCATTGTATACCTACCTTCTATTCTAACTACTACTCGTAATTTATAAATAATTATGACAAATTTCAAGGACTTATGATTTTTCTAACAATAATTAGGATGGCAAATTAAGAATAAATGCTTCGCCAAACTGTTTGTAATATCTTTGATAAACATCCCCTCTGGTCGAATGCGCAGCTCGTGGAACATTTTTACACGAAGAATGAGAATCGAAGCACAGTTTATAGTATTTTAGCGTCCTACTCACTCAGAAAAACAAATAGGTACAAGAAAGCCTGGTCCTGGAAGACTATCCAGTTTAAGCCAGTCTATTGAGAGGACACGTTTAAAAAAAATGCCCGACAATCATATAGAGCTCGAAAAAAAAATTCAAATGCGTTGGCAAAGTCATTTAAAAGTATCTTAAAGACATGGAAATTGAAAAACAATCAAGAAAATGCAAGACGATTGTGTCTCAGTCTCAAAGTCATAAATTTGCTCAAAAATCCGGGCAAGACCTTGTCGGACCATGCTCAATGTAGGGTTCGGTTCCGAAGCCGTTACTGCAATCAAATTAGACTTCGCCACAAACTTAATTTTGCTGTTGGAAAACTGTTCTACCCATACATCGACATGCTCGTAAGTCGCCGTCAGTTTACCAACACCACCGCAAATAAGTTTTCGGTAGGTATAAACATTTAAACCGTTTATAACTCAAGAACCAATGAGGTCTACTGAGTCGTGATAGTTTTCCTTTTAAATTCGTTATATGTGATTTCAATTAATATATTTTTTAGATTTTTAGTAATTGTAGTTTTGGCTGTATGTGGGGACACTTGACTCAAAGCTTAATATTTCATAAACGGATCCCTTAATCGATTTTTTTTTCACAAACCAGTAATATTGTACTTATGACCTATCCAACAACACCCCACACTATGGGGAAGACGACAAAAAATAAAACATCCCCGCGATATGTGTAGGAGAGATACAATAAAAAAAAAACATGATTTTATTTTACTAATTTGTTGGCGTGACTAATATGTATATTCATGCCAAATTACAGCTTTCTAGTACTAACCCAGCAAACATTTTTGGTAAAAATAACGATAAAACCACCTATTATAGGTCGCAAATCTGACAGTGACCAAAATGAGTTACCTCGAATCGACGTGGAATCCACGTGGAATCCACCAAAGTGGGGAAAAAAAGCACGTGCAGGCTACGTCGATTCCACGTAGGTAAATTTAGTAATTGTGACCTAATGGTTACTACATAGGTGATGTTTGCGACGTGGATTAAACGTCGCCACGACGTGTCATGTGGTTGCAATGTACAAAATTGGTAAGACTTACCATTTTTCAACATGATTTCAACGTGTTTTTTACCATTTATTTACCCAGAAAGGTTATTTTTTATGAGATATCATGCAGAGAAAGAGACAAATATATTACGAGAGTATTATCTTTTCGCTTACAAACAAAATGTCTAACTAATTATCAATCTTAAGTTTTGCAACAAGAATGGCGGCCATTACTTGGCGTAAAATAATTATTTAGGTCGATTACGCAGGAATTATACGATAAAATCTAGTGCGCTGAAAATTTTCTTGTGCAGTATGTTAGGTTTTTATTCAAAACTACTGATGGGCTTTCGAAATACTTAAGTATTACTTTTTTTTAAACTCATACGTAGTATATATTGCTTGTAATTGGGGTTCTTAAATTTGTGTTCCGTGTTTGTAAATATATTAAATAGACTTTATATATTTTTTCATGTAAATGAAAATAAATGTATCATTAGATTTGATTGTTATAGGTATTACAATATAAGTACCTAAATTATGCAATTTGCAATAACACGTCCTAATTATAACAAAACAAAATGTCGGCTCGACCAAGAAGTTAAAATTTACCTAAAAATACGACGTACTGGTATTTAAGTCAATTTTACGTAATATATACTTAATTCTGCAACCCAATGGTGCAGAGTAACCGTTCAAGGTCGAAGCGACCGCCATCACAACGTCGCTGTGTCCGCTTCTTCAGTAATTGTTTGACAGCGCGGACGTAGGCGGTGCGCTTACGATCAGAGGTGCCGAGGGTGAATATTACGCAAAGAGGTTCCCCAATTGGCAAGTTATATTGTACGTGACAATTAAAATTTTGAAACATTTTCGAGTCATTAATGTTTTTAGTGATAATTATTTTAACTGATTGTAGTTATGCTTAATTTAAAACATATCTGCGTACAGTCTGTGAGCACTTCGATGCTTCGGGTTTGTACTTCTCTCTCACTTGCTCTTAATAAGAGCTTTTGAGAGCGAGTGAGAGACAAGTACAAACCCGAAGCATCTTCTAAGCACTGTACTTAACGCATCTACGCAATATAGTTAGGTACCTAAATATTTATTTTTAGTTGACTCCAATTTGGTTTTAGGTGTTTATTGTTGCATAAATGACATAAGATAGTGGCCACCCAGTCCCGAAGGGGACTGGGAATAACGCTTTGCCCTTCGTCGTGGGAGGAGAACGGCGTTCTGTCGTGGCCTCCTACGATGGTGAGCCGGCTGCAGAAAGATGCGGAAAGTTATCCGAAGCCACACTGGACGAAATACAAATGCGTTCCAAAGAAACGCGGCATCGATACATATGAAGAGGCGTTGGAATGGGAGAAAGCCATGTATACATGTACATACACAAATACACATATATAATTACATACATATATGAATTCATCCGCATACGTATAATTAGTTAGCAGTAAACAGTAATTAAGTTCATAAGGAAGTACCTATCTCACCTTTCAGATACGCCCTAGCAGGAGTGTCACTGATAAAACATTTAATTTTAATCAACATCTTTTTTTCATTTATTATAATGCCATCTTCTATTATTTTATTAATTTCATTTATAAATTGTCGCAACGTTCCAAAGGTGGTTTTCCACTTCCATAGTAAATTGCTGGAAACATCGGCTTTATATTTGGCATGTCATATATTGCCATAGCAATAGGCCACACTTCGGAGCAGTACTGTTAAAAAGAGACATACCGTCTCCGTTGAACATCAACTCAATACTGTATATTATAGTACTTAAATCCATATTTGACAAAGTTTTTTGTAAACAACTACTTACACCTTGATACCAAAACTTGCCTTGGCCCATAGGCTCTATAAAGACATCGTCAGTTTTTAGCAGTGCTCGTCCATCTTTTGGCAATTTAAATCCGTATTCAGTCAGTAAAACTAACAAGTCGTTTAGAGATGAGTTGGTGGGTTTATGCTGAACTGTCCATTTCATTAGGTCTTCCATAAGTTTTATTGATTTCATATCAGAGCAGTCTTCAATTCTAATGTACTCATCTCCAGTCTTCATTTTCCGATTCTTTGTTTGCACCGATTTCATTGCCATCTCTCATCTCATCTATATTATCAGATATTTTATTTCCTAATTCATTATAATACGAATCCATATAATCAAGATCTTTGCCTGTGTGTGTCATTGAAACGGTATCAGTATCAGTACTATCAGTAGATTGACACAAAGTTGAACATTCATGAAAACTGGATTTAGAAGGTAATTCACACTTTTGTTCTTCTTTTAATATTTCACTTTGAATTTTCATATTAGCCTTACACTTCCTATAGTAACTGCTGGAATGTCTATATTTTTTTTTGTCTTTGGCCATTGTAAATCCAACACTACTTTTGATTTAAAAACGAAATAACTATTAGGTAAACACGTCCTATTTCACCGAGATGTGACTTATTTGTGAGTAAAATAAACTTGACCTGAAGTCGCCTCTCAAACTTCAACTTATTAGTTATTTTTAGGGTTAATTTGACTATTAGGTTATGTAAATGAAACCGTATGGTATTTTTAGTACCTTACAAGTGTTTATAACTTTGTTAGTCTCAAGTTGGTATCTATGGAAGGTAATATTTACTACGAAATTGGTAGCAAAAGCTACTTAAATCGTTGACCTAAAGGTCCCCAGTGTGTAAGAAAAAAATACGTCACATTATACACCTATTATGCACCTAGAAGTATATATTAACTATTGGTCGAGTTTCGAAGTTAATTTTACCTTATATTTTGCTCATTCTCAACCTTTAAGTTTCTGACTTTATGGTGTATTGGTTAAGGGAAATTTACGTTTTAAAGGCTCTATATTTTTACCCGGAAGTATTAATGTACGATATGTGAATTTGTGTGGTGCATATGATGTGATCTTATTGTACATGATTTAAACTAATGTTCATGGATACTCTGATCTGTAAATTTATATAAAGTTTATTTGATTCCTTATCAAGATTGAAGATAAACTGTTTTTCTTCGAGTAGGAGAGAAGCTATAATTTCATTCCGTGACCAACTTGATACAACATTAAAAAATAAAATTAAAGTTATAATTTTCTAATTTGTTTTTTAATATTTGTATCAGTATAGTCTAAGGTTTCCGGTCCAAGACCGGTCTGAGTGGAAAGCCTTGGGGGAGGCCTATGTCCAGCAGTGGACGTCTTTCGGCTGACATGATGATGTCATGATGAGTCTAAGGATTTACAATTTTAAATCGAACATTACATGGAAACACTTTTTTTCGGGATTTTTATATTTCCAATACGTTACCCTTGTTACTTGTTTTAAAGATTTATCTAATGAGATTAATTATTATCAAGATAAAAAACATAACAGTATTATATAAAAAAAAAACAAAAGTATTAATGGGTTATTTTATATTTTTGGTTACAAAACTATTTCTCACATGGGATGAGTTACGAAAATAATTAAACTGGTAACGGAATGAACTCTAAAGTCTCACACGCAACAGTGGCAAATCTTAACTAATAATTTAAAAAAATGTTGGTTGTGTTAATATATTATGTACTTGGACAGTTTTCATTTAGATTACCCGAAATGAAAGTAGGATCATGATTATATCGATTCCACAATTATAAAGTTGAACTACATTTATAATTAGCACATCATAATTTTAATATTGAATAAAATTATGAAAACTATTATTTTGTATGCGGCTGTATACTTCCATTCCGTTACTTTTTTCATTCCGCTTCTACGAAACCGACCCTCAGGTTTCGGAAAATGAAGTAACGTAACACTACTCTAGCGAATTTTAACTAAATATATTGTTGGATAAATATTAAATTAAATACAAAAATGGAATCTAGTTTGCGTATACGTTATTAATATAGTAAATATCATCAAATGATTTATTATTCACTTATACGAAAATTTGGTTTCGGTGGAATGACAAAATGTTACTGCGGCGTGTGTCGTATTACGATGACTCTTTTCGGCAAAGGAACGCAAAGCACGACATGGTGGCTAAAGCTAGTTTGGTCAGTCTTGCCAAGTTGAATAACAAATAGTAGAATAATATTTCAAGTTTAACGACCGAATAGCGGTTTTGGAATGGAAAATTCCGTAACGTTCAGTTTTCGTCCCCTATTTATGAATTTAAAATATATTGTATTATTTTTAATGGAAAATTGAATAACTGCATTGTTGAGGTTACTATGAATTTGACAATATTTTAACCGCCATTGATTTCTTGTACTAAAACTTTTCGATATAAATTCCCTATTACGGTCAGAAATCGAGTTGGGACAGCAAAGTATAATAGTTTTTTTATCAAACAATAGCTTTTATCAAATAATTACCGCAACTCATAGAAAACGAATTATTACTAAATATTATTGTAACATGAATGTGAATATACGTTATATTTTTCTTCATTAAATTATATACTAACAATATATGAACAATATTATTTAAAGTATGGGACAGCAAAACAACCGGTGTACAACTTTTAAAAAATGGCCCCTAGTGTTCCTAGTTTGACTACTTTGGTCAAAAATACATTCTACGCTAAAAACGACGTCTTGTGCGTAATGAACGACGAATCATATTTCACATTAGACGGAAATGGATGGCAAGGGAATTATTATTTCAAAAACACCAATGGCCCAACTGAAGAAAACGTGAAATATGTGGAGCCTACGAAGGTTCCCAATTTTTTTTTTGTGGCTTGCGATCAGCCCTCGCGCTTTGTCTAAGGCAGTTTTTTTCAATCTGGGTTCGCCGTTAATCCCGACCTATAGATTAATGGAAAGATGTTTGCCAATTGTGCGGGATTTTATTAAATCCGAACAAACAAAACAAGCTAACGTGGTGTTTTGACCAGATCTGACTCCCAGTCACTACTCAAAAAATAGTTAAGCAAAGTGGACGAGCTAAAAATCCCGTACGTCACCAAATTAGCAAATCCATCTAACACCCGTGAACTTCGCACAATCGAAGATTTTTTGGGCAAATCTGGAACGGCGGATCTACTTTTCTCTGAATAAATGTACAAAGTTACATTCGAAATATTAAATTAGAATTAAATTAAATGCCGGCATCTGTGTTTACGTCAGCCATGGACAAAGTACCACGGAACTGTCGCAAAGCAGCTTTGTTTATATTGTTAATAATACTATTATTTATTATAAACATTTTTAACAAAACAGATTTTTTGTTACATAATATATTATTATGAACTACGTGCAAATTTCACTCCGCATACTTTAAAACGACGCACTTTCGATCTGAATGTTGTGTTACATTTTTCAAAAATATAAGTATTTGTTTTATGTTCGCTTACTTGCTTTTTCTTATTTATTAATCTTATAATAATCGGGCGGTGTCTTGAAAGTGTATTGCTGATTCGCAATACAGAAGTTATCGTCTGTGCGGTTCAACTTTCAATCTCATACCTACTCATTGTTTGCCTCTGAAGTACATTAAAGCTGTAATGTTCAAATACTTGATCTAAGCTGTTGTTGTCGCAATGATAAGTAGGTACCTACTGAAACCCGACTCGGACCTGGAAATTCCTCTCATTTTTCTACATATCGACTTTATTTTTCTCTTAGTAGATACAATACCTATATAAACAAACACAGTTCATTTCAAAACAACAAAACGGAAATCTTTCTATAATGGCGAAAACGAGCGGAGAACGTAAACATTATTAAAGAAGAAATTAATGTACCTACCGCCTTCTAGGAAACAAATGCGGCACTTGCTTAATCTTCCATCGCGACACATGCCCGCTTTACTCCCCGTGACACGTGTTCCACGCTAAGCTCGTTTTTTGATATGATATACAAAGCTTGGCTGGGTACGGTTTTTTGATAATTTTGAAGATTCAGAAACTAAGTGGTAGGCGTGCCAACAGTTTGCCAATATAAAAAATATTAATATTTATTCATCTATTTTGTACGGAATCCTACAATGCGCCATACAGTTTCCGGTTAGCACTAAATTTTGACTATTATACCACGAGCATAACCGTTATAGCAAATGAGTAATTTATTTCTATAGATAATGAGTTTTGATATTACAATGGTTATATTAATTGAGCATTTACCTAGCTTTTGACCGTTAAAGATTCTGATTTTAGAGCATGTAATAGGATTTTAAATTAAATAAGGGTATACCCGAGCCACCGTCCCGGCGCGCGACGGTGGCTTAGAGACGGTGGCTTAGACTCAAAAATATTGAAATTATTATAAAAAAACCGGCCAAGTGCGAGTCGGACTCGCGCACGTAGGGTTCCGTACCCCTATACATCTAAATAAATGTTTTTCTTTATTCTTTATTATATTGGAGTTGATTGAATGAAAGGTAAAATGCGGTTTACGATTTATAACGTATTAAAAAAAAACTAATTATTAGATCTCGTTCAAACCAATTTTCGGTGGAAGTTTGCATGGTAATGTAAATCATATATTATTTTTACATTTATCATTCCCTTATTTTAGAAGTTACGGGGGGGGGGGGGGGACACACATTTTTCCACTTTAGAAGCGTCTCTCGCGCAAACTATTCAGTTTAGAAAAAAAATAATTAGAAACCTCAATATCATTTTTGAAGACCTATCCATAGATACCCCACACGTATGGGTTTGATGAAAAAAAAAAATGAGTTTAAAAAGATAAAAAAGATAAAAGATAAAAGAAATTTATTTAGTAAGTAGGCCGCTCGGGCACTTTTACACGTCAAGATACTACCAGCGCTTCCCAAGAGGAGACCACTGCTGAGAAGAAACGCCGCAAGAAACTCAGCAGTCAGTCATTTTTTAAACTTATTTCATATTGCATATTACAATGGTATGTACAACTTAATCTAGCATTATATAAAGCTACAAGTATTAAATTAAATATAATATCAAATAACAGTAGTTCAGCAGGAAAACATGCCAAAAATCTTACTGGAGAGAAAGATAGTATGTGTATATGAGATGGTGCAAGATGACCACATAAAAGTTTCGATATGTTTTCCTGCATCAACGGTGTCCCCCAGACAAGAAAAAGCAGGATAAAGCCTTTGCATTTGAACAAATGACTATTGACTAAGTTTCGGGTGTATGCCATGCATTTTTGTCTGTTAGATAGTCCTCGACCCTATAATACGCTTTAGACATTAACGACCTTTTCAAATATTTTTTAAGTGCTGGAAAGGGTAACTTTAAAACTACTTCAGGTAATTTATTATAGAAATGAATGCATTGACCAACAAATGATTTATATACTTTACGGACACGGAATTTTCGAATAGCTATTTTATTTTTATTTCTAGTATTTAAATTATGTATATCTGAGTTTTTGGTGAACGAATCTAAATTCTTAATAACATAAATAATATTCTCGTAAATAAATTGAGACGCTACAGTTAAGATATTAGTTTCTTTAAAAAGTTCTCTTAATGAGTCACGGGAATTTAAATTATAAATAGAACGAATGGCCCTTTTTTGTAACACAAATATAGTTTGTATGTCAGCTGCCTTACCCCAAACCAGAATACCATAAGACATAACATAACACTATGAAAATAACTATAATAAACTAAGCGAGCTGTCTCAACATTAGTTAGTTGTCTAATTTTCCTAACGGCGTAAGCTGCCGAACTTAGTTTACCTGCCAGTGCAGCTATGTGTTTTTTATCTTTTATCTTTTATCTTTTATCTTTTATTACCAAATAGGTAGATAATAATTATTCTATTGTTAATACACGATGTACATTGATGAAATGAGTATAGGTGTCTCAACAAAAGGACGTAAGTGCTCTTTAGTTGGTAAACTTTTTTGTTTGTACGGTTTCAGAACCTTACACTGATCATGGTCCGACATGCTCTTTCCCGGTTTTTTGTACAGACTATTATTTTTAGGTGTGAGTAAGTAGGATCTTTACTATAGGCGTGTAATAAAAATCCAAACTTTCGGCCTGTTACTGCCAGGGCTGTCCATAAAACAAGTAATTCAGTTTTATTTTGCTTTTCTTAAAAAAACTAATGTATATAGCGACATTACGCGTAAAGTTCGGACCGCGGGAAACGCCACGCGCCGTTCCGATCTTCGTTCCGACCCGTACGTGGAAATGCAACTGTAATAGTAAAATAGTAAAAAAATTACGATTCGAAACGAAGATTAGAACGGCGCGTGTCGTTTCCCGCGGTCAGAAATTTACGCGTAAGGGCCGCTAATATGACCTAAACTTTGGGTTCTAAGGAGCAAAGTTGTTTACTACATAGAAGAATGTACAAAATAAACTTGGCTACAATTACATTTTTTAATTTATTTTTATGTGCCAATTATCATCGAAATATAAGTCTGTGTCAATTGTAATTGGCAACGATGTACTTAAACAAAACCAAACGAACCAATATGCCATAATTACTAAATAATCACATAAGTTTTAAAATCAAGAGAGGTGTTTGCAATTACTTATAAACTGGAAAAACAAATTAGTTGATGTTACTAAATTATAGGTCCAATCCATGAAGTTTGGTTGAAGTAACACCTAACCTTAGTAAAAACAATACTTTTTCACGTTGCTGAAGCAACTTATTCATTTTTTGATTTTTTGGCTTAGCACCATAACCAATTATTTGTTAGTGTTCACATAATTGACATAAATACCACCTTACTTTACATACAACATTCAGCCATCATATTATTTATCGTTTATTGGTCACTAAAGTGTCTGTGAACGGGTAGGTACCATAATATTATAACGCAACCAACATTTCGGGCACGGTTTATATATTTTTTTAATTTATTATAAGTATATATTTTTTACATAGTACCATACTCTAAATGTCGCCAAACTGTGTGTCAGTTTGTTGGCGACTGATGCGCTCAATAATCTAATACTACTTGGTAGGTACATAGATACAAGTGATTACTTACTAGCTTAATTTACGTTTACATTTGGAGTGCCAGCATGGTTATGAGTTTCATCTGCATTTTATAACTTTATTCAATTAATGTTAAAAACAACCCTAACACAACTTATCAGACCATAAAATTTGTTTCATTTTCGATTTCAAGAAGTCTATTTTTTTTTATTTATTTGGCATTAGCACAACCAGTACTTCCTTTATATACAAGATTCAGCCATTTCCCTTAACTTTTTTTGATAACAGTAGTACCTACCTTAGAACGGGTACAGCGCCATAACGCGACCAAATTTTGGTCATGTATCGCGTATTTGATATGAGTACACAACTGCCGTGTCAAACCTATCTCATGTATCTCACGAAACCTAGTTTCGAGAAATCGGGCATCAAAGTTTTTTATCGTAATTTGTAATTTTTTAAATACTTGGGACTAATTTAAAAAATATATATACTTGAATAGATCCGTTAAAGGCTAACAAATATTATGATACATTTCTTTTTTCTAAAACATGTATATTTTTTAAAATATAAGCTATAACAGAGTTAAGCCTGACAGACCCGCCGCCATACAATGTTTGTCAAGCGACACCCTGTATTTTAAGATACATGACTTTAGCCAATCATGCTCTATGCCAGGTGTGCATAACAAATAGTGGGGTAGTAAGAAAAATGTCATAGGTACCTACTTAAAGTATGAAAAAAAAAGTAAAAAATTGAAGAAGACCAATGATTTATTTATGCTATTTTGCAAAACATTCTACCTTATAATCAAATTTTAAAAACCATTTTGTATTAAATTATAATTTCCATTTATGAATCGAACCTAACCATAATTGAATGTTCAAAAACTTATTTTTACAGTAGGTAATTATAAGCACAACATGCTTTTTGATTTAAAAAAAAACTTGAAATCTTATTTTGTTAAAAAAAAACACAACTTCTAAAACAGTTTTCAAGAATAGAGATATTTTAAACTAAAACGAACAATTCGAATTTACTTTTTAAATAATTAAAGATGGAACGACACAGTCTTATTTAAACAACTAATAATGGCTTCTTGGTTATTATTGTTTAAAAAAATAAACTCTTGCGTAACACTAACAAACAAAATATTAGTAAAATAAAATCAGGACAATAAGAAAAATAACAATATACTTAGTAATAGGAATCAAATACGAGTACTTCGGCATGAGTTTATCACGCTTAAGTCCTGTATCTTTAGTTGACTGAGATAGAATTTGCTCGACGCGTAAAAAGCTTGTCGCTCCTATATGATGTAACTTAAGATGCAGTACTTATCCATAATTTATAATGGTAAAATAAAGATACATGACTTGCGTGACACTTCGTACAAGGCAGTAGGAAGCTAAATTAAAAATTCTGTTTCTGTGGGTCTGTTAAGGCATCGGAATAAATGACATTTAGACTTGTTACGCGTAACTCATGTATCTCAAGATAACGGACATACGCCTGACACGGCAGACAACCTGGACTTAAAAAAAATCCGGACGTAACCTAGTCCAATCATGAGTGAAGCACACAAAATGGCCGTCTGTTTACGAGTAGATATGCGTGCTTTGAGGGTTGGTATATAAATCCTCAATTTGCCTGCAACTTTTTGCAGCGATACAAAATACGCATTTGACAGCCGCGCCACTGTATCGCGACTAAACGTAGACGATTTGTGACTGTATAGATGCTGTATCGCGATTGAATCGCTGCAAAAACTTCGTACAATTTAATTACGTTATCATTTATGTTCGGACTCGCAGGACTGATGGCCGATGGGATCAGAAGGTTCTGGAGTGCCGTCCGCGGACCGGAAGACGAGCTGTAGGTAGGCCTCCAACAAGATGGAGTGACGACCTCGTCAGGATCGCGGGACCGCGGTGGATGCGAAAAGCACAAGACCGGTCTGAGTGGAAAGCCTTGGGGGAGGCCTATGTCCAGCAGTGGACGTCTTTCGGCTGACATGGTGATGATGATATCATTTATGTACTATCTACTTCAGCAATGGGTTCGATTGTGTCATGCCATCGTTTTAATTTAATAGAAATTGCACACGGTACTGCCACATGATAGGTTCTAATTGCTTTCTCCTCTGCAGTTCCGTATAATTGAGACCCAAACCTCTTTAGGTTTTACATGTTTAGGAATGCTATCAGAAATTAATGAGTAATTTAAAAAAAACATATTTAGTAACACACTTTGATTCCGACTTTCCTACTTCAAACAATGATAAACACTCGCTTTAATAAGACGAGTCAAACGAGTCCAAACTCGACAAATCCACTATTAGCCATCCGGTCTCCATTATCATCATAACAGCTCGATAGTACCATATAATGAAGATAGTATGCAAAACTTCAAGAGAATCTGACAAATTAGAAGTAACTAACAATAAGTTAAAGCAGAGATCCAAGACTTAATTACATTTTCATAGTTTCTTAGATTGCTTGTGACTTAGTTAAAAGTGTGTAAAAAAAGTACAAAATCAAGTCTGACTCGCATAAGCATGGTTCCGTACCGTAACAAAAGCGTTACTGAAATTCCAAGATCAAAAAAAAAATTAAAAAATCTGGTAATACTGATCGTCATTTTTGTTTGCAATTTCCGTCAAAGTAAATAAACACATATATATGAAAATAACACGAATAATCATAACTTACACGTAATAAGTGAGACCATGAGGCTTTTTATATTTACTATTGTAGTTTTTACACGTTTTCACCACACAAGTAGGCATTTTCTTTGACGTAAAATTAAATATCACTTGTGCTATGGCCTGACGAGTACCTAACGGCGGCGGGTTGGTGGACCTACTGCATCTGTGAGACGGTACTTAGATCGTGCATACTGTCTTCACACCTTTGTACCGTAACGTAGAGCAACGTAACATCCGTATTTGTTTTTAAGTCCGTGCAGTACAACTAATACTTACTTTACACACAACATTCAGCCATTTCCCCTATTCATTTTTTTTTGATAACAATGAACCATCTTTGAAAGTTCACAGCGCCATAACGCGACTAAAGTTTTGGTTAGTTTTTGTATATTTGACATGAGTACAACTATTACTTACTTTATGTACAATATTCAGCCATTTCCATTTTCATTTTTTTTCAGCCGCCATAATATAGATAACGCGACTACGGTGCGCAGGCAGACCGACATTATTTTGGAGTCAGGGGGTTGCTTTCTATACCGTCAGCCTAGGATAATCCATTTCCGAGATCGTTCCCAGTTTTGTTGTAACCTCCTAGTCTATATATAGTAACCTTCCTACTGATAAACGTGGAGTAACCGTGGTGTAGTTAAACCATGCTTTGTCCTTATCTGTCATTGTGACATTTGAATTTGACAGATAAGGACAAAGAATGGTTTAGCTTTACCACCGTTACTCGTCATTGGCCAGCATCTCATGCAATCCGTTGCTTCGCGGGGAAAACCAAGCTTCGAGAACAGAGGTTTATTACTCTCTTAATAAAGGAGTCACGTTTAGGCTCTGACTGGATTACTTAGGTTCGCTGGTTAATAACTGGGCAACGAATTGAACAGTGAGTCGTTCAAGGGAATCACCTAACTCTGATTTATTTGTGTTAGAAAACAAAGCTTCTAGCTGGATTGATCCCCAAATCAAACCAAATGTGTACATAAAATAGTAAATTTCACATTTTAAATATATTCTAATAAGCTTTTTACAAAAAATGAAATGAATTAACTAAAGTTATATGCTTGTATTTACTAGTAGTATGGGGACTAGGCAGCGATTAACAAGCTTGTATATGTAAGTTGTTATTAATAATAAGAAAATCGAAACGAAATCGAATTGAGCCCTTGCCTGGCTTCGTAAACAGGATCACTACCACTATACCAACACGAGGCTAACCGCGCCATCGTCCTCGACGTAACTATTAACGGTACCTACGGTTACGTAATTGAAATTCTTGAATATACTCTGATAACATTATATGTCTTCGACCTCAAACTGTATACAATATTCAATATACCTAGACCAAGGCCTTTCAATGGCGTAATGACACTAGTTGGAGGCGACAACACGGGGATGACACTTCCGCAGCGCGTTTCGCACAGAATTATATAAGCCGTTGTCATTCAAACAAACATCCTTTCTAAAAAGTTCCAACATTTGCAACATTTGCAATTATTATTTTAAGATGAATCCCTGTCAAGCGAATGTCAGGATTATTTATTTAAAAGAAAGTTTTTATTGTAAAAAGTTTGGAAAGGAAATGCAAAAACCAACTTGGGTACCTGCACTGTCCCTTCACAGCCATATGCACATTCCTTTTTTCAAATGTTATCCCAGATATTAGTTTTTCGAAAAATACCTTTCACGAATTATTCATCCTTGAGAATAAGCAAAAAGTTAAATAATAACTATTGTAACCTACTATCCAGTTATTCATCGCAATATTTATGAAGAATGTATTTCTTAC
Organism: Acleris sparsana; assembly: GCA_923062465.1. Taxonomy (NCBI): domain Eukaryota; kingdom Metazoa; phylum Arthropoda; class Insecta; order Lepidoptera; family Tortricidae; genus Acleris; species Acleris sparsana. The sequence continues at coordinate 41,954,106 of OV281285.1, read as the reverse complement.
TTTATCCCTTTGGTATAATGACGTGTACTGGGCTTCTTTTCTACAGGGTGAAACCATATTGCGTTTGACTTGTTATTGTATTGTTTTTAACTCGGCCGCCGTTACCTACTATCATGTAAATAAGAGCTATCGTAACGTTCACAATAGGACACCACCATTCGACGAGTCAAAAGTAATATAGTTTTACCGTGTTTGAATAGAGGCCCTTTAATGAGTTCTATAAATAGAATTACTCAAAACAGTGTAAGTATACAAATAGAGCAAAGTAGTAGCTAAAATGAAAAGTACGCTAAAAGAACACGCCTAGGCCCTTTGTACCCGACTGCCGAGGAGGGTCATCTGTTTATCAGTCTATGTATGTATGTTTGTTCCCTTGTGGCGCTCTACAAACTAAACGCATGAACCGATTTGGATGATTCTTAGGGCAATCTATTTGTCTTAATTTTGTGAGTGTCACTAAAAATATGACCGTAATTAAAATTCAATATAGTGGCAGCTAGACGCCCTATTGTAAACTAGAAAAAAATACTATGAAAAATGGGGTATCATTCAATAGGTATTTAAAAATCATAGTTATGTTCATTTAATTATTTTTCATTTGAAACGATCATTTGGGATTTATTATGATTTAAAGTTGGTCAGCAACAACAGCGTGTAACGAGGTTGTTACAACCTCCTTTTTTACGTTCCTGGCCACTCTTTCATTTCGTTTTAATCTTTCTAAATTCAAAATTGTTTATGATCCATTTTTTATATCGATCGATGAGATCACTCTGGGATTATCTTTCTGATGAGACACGGGTCCCGTGTCTCCCTGTTTCATTACATTTTATTTATTTATTTTATAATAAAATAATTCTGTAACAAATCCTTCTATTTTCATAATATAATATTTGAAGAATGCGAGTTATTTAAGTCTCCCAGATACTTACCATCCTACCGTTAGAAATTAATTAAATTATTAAATTCATTTTATTAATTAATAATTTTTATATGAAAGACAGAGGACTTGGCACTGAAAGACTTAAAATAAACTAAATTTAGGTATTATTACGGTCACGACAAATTTGGTTACAAATGTTACAATCTCGGAAATGGATAATTCTAGGCTGACCGGATAGAGGGCAACTTCCTGATGCCAAATATTTCGGTCTGCGTGCACACAGTGGTCGCGTAATCTATACAGGGTGTTAGGTATTGAGTGGATAATTCTTGAACTACGTATAGAAGGCACTTAGTACGTTACAGAAAAGCTAAAATAGGTTTAGTAAAAGTCGCACGGTTCTCAAGAGTTTTAGGTTTTTTTTTGTTTCAATTTTTTGATCATAACACCATTGTAAGCAATTTATTTTTTTATTTTTTCTATCGCTGTACACACCTATAGAATAAGCCCACATTTATGTTGACTGCCAAGGCAACGCTAGGGCTGCTGCAATTTTGTGCGCTGAACGCTACCCCAACAGAAGCCATCCTGATTACCGGATTTTTCTTCGAATTCATAGCTCGTTCGGTGAAGGCAAAGTTCTTGGCCAGGGTGTAGCAGAAATTTGGTTATGTCCCGTACGGACAAAGAAGGATCTGCCGCTATTATATCCAGAACCTTTTTTATCGTCTCCCTCCCTCGATCTGCCCTCGCTATCTTATTCTTCCTTCCTTAGGGTAGGTTGACTTTTAATAACTTTTTATGGCATAATGTGTCTGGTTGCCAGTCTAGGTATTAATTATAAATATGTCTAAATTTGTACGCATTTTTTGTTCAACAGTGTAGTTCTATCTAGAGGTAGTAGACGAAAAATTCTCCTATACGTATATTTTGGTCAGTTCTTATTCATTTTTTGATTTTTTGGCTTAGCACCATAACCAATTATTTGTTAGTGTTCACATAATTGACATAAATACCACCTTACTTTACATACAACATTCAGCCATCATATTATTTATCGTTTATTGGTCACTAAAGTGTCTGTGAACGGGTAGGTACCATAATATTATAACGCAACCAACATTTCGGTCACGTTTTATATATTTGGCATTAGCACAACCAGTACTTCCTTTATAAACATATGAGTTCTTTTTATCAGTTAAATCGGTTTAAATACAATAAAGTGTTATTTTTAAATTCTCAGATGCAAATATTTATACCTAAAACGATACAAGATTCAGCCATTTCCCTTAACTTTTTTTGATAACAGTAACCTTACCTTAGAACGGGTACAGCGCCATAACGCGACCAAATTTTGGTCATGTATCGCGTATTTGATATGAGTACACAACCTGGACCTAAAAAAAATCCGGACGTAACCCAGTCCAATCATGAGTGAAGCACACAAAATGGCCGTCTGTTTACGAGTATGCGTGCTTTGAGGGTTGGTATATAAATCCTCAATTTGCCTGCAACTTTTTGCAGCGATACAAAATACGCATTTGACAGCCGCGCCACTGTATCGCGACTAAACGTAGACGATTTGTGACTGTATAGATGCTGTATCGCGATTGAATCGCTGCAAAAACTTCGTACAATTTAATTACGTTATCATTTATGTTCGGACTCGCAGGACTGATGGCCGATGGGATCAGAAGGTTCTGGAGTGCCGTCCGCGGACCGGAAGACGAGCTGTAGGTAGGCCTCCAACAAGATGGAGTGACGACCTCGTCAGGATCGCGGGACCGCGGTGGATGCGAAAAGCACAAGACCGGTCTGAGTGGAAAGCCTTGGGGGAGGCCTATGTCCAGCAGTGGACGTCTTTCGGCTGACATGGTGATGATGATATCATTTATGTACTATCTACTTCAGCAATGGGTTCGATTGTGTCATGCCATCGTTTTAATTTAATAGAAATTGCACACGGTACTGCCACATGATAGGTTCTAATTGCTTTCTCCTCTGCAGTTCCGTATAATTGAGACCCAAACCTCTTTAGGTTTTACATGTTTAGGAATGCTATCAGAAATTAATGAGTAATTTAAAAAAAACATATTTAGTAACACACTTTGATTCCGACTTTCCTACTTCAAACAATGATAAACACTCGCTTTAATAAGACGAGTCAAACGAGTCCAAACTCGACAAATCCACTATTAGCCATCCGGTCTCCATTATCATCATAACAGCTCGATAGTACCATATAATGAAGATAGTATGCAAAACTTCAAGAGAATCTGACAAATTAGAAGTAACTAACAATAAGTTAAAGCAGAGATCCAAGACTTAATTACATTCATAGTTTCTTAGATTGTTTGTGCCTTAGTTAAAAGTGTGTAAAAAAAACTACAAAATCAAGTCTGGCTCGCATAAGCATGGTTCCGTACCGTAACTAAAAGTGTTACGGAAATTCCAAGTTTAAAAAAAAATAGAAAAAAACGGCAATACTGATCGTCATTTTTGTTTGCAATTTCCGTCAAAGGAAATAAACACAAATATGAAAATAACACGAATAATCATAACTTACACGTGATAAGTGATACCGTGAGGTTTTTTACATTTATTATTGTAGTTTTTACACGAATTACCACACAAGTAGGCATTTTGTTTGGCGTAAAATTAAATGTCACTCGTGCTGTAGCTAGACGAGTAACGGCGGCGGGTTGGTGTTCCTAGTGCATCTGTGAGACGGTACGAGTAGATCGTGTATGACGGGACGAAATGGTGCACCTTAAAATAAATACTTCACACCTTTTTAGAGCAACGTTACGTCCGTATTTTTTTTAGGTCCGTGCAGTACAACTAATACTTAAAGCTTTATCCCTCGCCGAAACTAAGCGGACCCCTTACGCTCGCCAAACTGTACCTACTCGCACCAAAAGCAAAATTGTATCAGCTACAATACGTAAGAGGAATATTATTATCGCAGGTATACAAACACAGATGGGTGTAATAGAAGACAGTCAGGTACTGTAATGAAGATTCAAAAGAATATATAAATGGGTTATTTAAATTTACATAAAATACTAGACCCCTTTTTTGGAACGAATTGACAAAGTAGGTATTATTAAAAAGTCATCCTGACAATAAATAGTAACAAGAGAAGATAATGCGAAAGTTTCATTTGAATATGCAAATCTGTCGGCGTTCCAGCGGCAACAATGGCCGCGGCCGGTCGTAAAAAGCTTAGAAAAGTAACGAATTGTCCCCGAGCGGCCGATTAGCGGTACCGGCCGCCGGAAAGGTTGCCCGCGCCGCGCCGCTGGCCTCTGAGACCATACCTTTTTGCAATCAAAATCCTTTGACTTAAACAATTAACAATGATCATGATACTCTCCGGCGGCTTACTTCCGTTTGTTACTTATAACTTAAGGGTGTATTATACAGTGTGTGGCCCAAAACCGGGGCGAAAAAATTAAATAGGGATTCTTTAGAACACTTCAATTAACTATCACAAGAATCTAATATTACAAAGTCTATAATTTTGGAGAAAACGGCCTACAAAGTTAAAAATCGTAGGTAATGTATTTTCCCGTCGCGATATCGTCGCTTGGTCACTTGGTACGCGGTATGTCTGAGTACAGGGTGCCATTGACAACACGCGGTAGATTTAGCGGTGTTTGCATTACATTGAATTTGCGATTAAGTTTGTTAGAAAAAAACTGAAAGTTAAGTTTTGATTTTAATTAGGTAAGACCATTATAATGTAATTACCGGTGATCTATAGAGCCCCTGTTTTTAATATTATCCCCGGTTTTGGGCCACACACTGTATTTTGCTCAACTTAACTTAATCATATATCTTCAAAGGCTTATTAAATTATTAAACTCTTTTATCGTAATTGACTAGGTAACTAAACATACTTACTAGTCTTATTACGGTTGTTGGTTGTAGATAAAAAGTAAACCTTAAACTAAAGTAAACTCACAACAGCAGTTCTTTTAAGTATATGTAGATTTACATTTGGGGTTTAGGGTCAGTACCTACGATTATGTATATCAGATCATGTTGAAAACAATTTCCTATGAAAGTATTTGTTAAAGATGTATGTTTTATGTGATATTAAATAAACTTTCGATTTCATTTTGAAGTCATTTCCTTAGTAGCGGCTTTTACAAGACACCTATAATTACTCCAAACTTCATCAAAAGGCATAGGAATATTTTGTAGTTTTTGAGTAAAATTTTTGTGACATACGGACGATTGGACGGACATGACGAAACTGACAGGGTTCCTTTTTCGCCATTTTGGTTATGGACTATGGAACCCTAAAATTAAGTACCTAGTGGGGCAGGCCGCCCTTGACTGAAAACACGATATACCTAGTTGGTACCTTTTCGTTCTTGTCGTCACGCAAACCAGTCAATTTACCATTATTATTATAGATATTTATTTAATTTTCTATAAATTAGGTTTTTTATAATAAACATTCAAATATAAAAGTAAAATAACAATACTAATACAAAAAATATACATTATAAAAAACCTAACCTACGGGTGCCACCGGCAGCGGGGCAGGGCTCAAGCTACCGGTGGTTAGGGCTGCAGAGAGAGGAACCTCCTCACAATGCGTGCCGTGTCGAGGAGTACTGCCTTCTGTATCTGGCCCTTGATCCAGCCATCTAGCGAGAGTCTCTTGAGGTGTTGGTCGAGACTCTTCGCTATAAGACCGTTGGCCGAAACAACTATCGGGACAATGATAGTCGAGTCAACATCCCACATGGCGGTCACCTCGTGAGCCAAGTCAAGGTACTTGCTGAGCTTGTCCTTCTCGGCCTTCACGAGGTTCTCGTCATGCGGGATGGTGACGTCGACGAGCACTGCCCGGCGTTGAGATCGATCTACCAACACGATATCAGGCTTATTGGCGACAATAGTCCTGTCCGTGATGACAGATCGATCCCAATAGAGCGTAGCACGACCATTTTCGAGAACTGGCGCCGGTGTGTACTTATAGTACGGCACTTCAGAATCAACAAGATCATATTGAAGGGCAAGTTGTTGATGGATGATCCTGGCCACGAGGTTATGTCTGTGCAAGTACTCACCGTTGGCCAAATGCGAACAACCGGAAATTATATGTCTGAGAGACTCGCCGGGGCAACGGCACGCTCGACAAATGTCAACCGTGCCATCCCTCAGAATATACTTCCGGTAATTGTTCGTCATTATGACTTCGTCAGCAATTGCACAGACAAAACCTTCGGTTTCCCCAAAAAGGTCACCAAACCGTAGCCAGTTCACGGACGCTAAAAAGTCTACATCGGGCCTGGTTAGGGCCCGGTAGAAACGTCCGTGTAACTCCTTGCTCTTCCATATGCTCTTGCGGTCCTCAGTGCTCAACACCGTTGGTCTGCGCCAGTTCCCGTTTGCCAAGGAGAGAGGCGTGAGGTTCCTGTCTACTGCAACCACATCGCGATGCATCCTACACTCATTGTTAAGGAAATAATCCCTGAGATTGCACACCTCGTGGTTGTGGAGATTCTTAGCATTTAAAATGCCTCGACCTCCACATTTCCTCGGGATGTACAATCTCATAACAGATGAGCGTGGGTGCAACATGCGATGTGATTTAAACAGTAGACGGACCCTCCTATCCAGAGCATCCAGCTCAGTCTGAGTCCATCTTAGTATGCCAAAGGAGTATGTGAGCAGCGGCATCACCCAGCCATTGAAGGCGCGCATCTTATTGCCACCCGACAAAAGACTGTTAAGAACTTTTGTCAAGCGACAGAAGAAGCGCTCCTTCACTGACTGCTTGACATCGCCCACCACGATACCCAAAGACTGTGACATACCAAGATATTTGTAGGTTTCAACTTCGGAGAGAGATCTGAGAGTCATTGTCTCAGAAAGTTGCAAATTCGATGAATTTACAACTTTCCCTCGTTGAACATGCATAACCGCACACTTATCTACACCGAATTCCATCTTGATCGCACTACTGAACTCTTGTGTGATTTTCAATAGTGCGATAAGATCTTGGCGCTTCGATGCAAACAGTTTGAGGTCATCCATGAACAATAAGTGAGAAATGACTTCAGCTTCTCTACAAAGTCGATAGCCAAGCCCGGAATCCGACAGCAAAGAGCTAAGAGGATTCAAGGCTAGGCAAAACCACAAAGGACTCAGACTGTCACCCTGGAAGATGCCTCTTTCAATCCTTATCAAGTTAGGCAAATCAGAGGGGACATCTCGACCACCTGGTTGACGAAGGACTGTGACCCACTGCCTCATACACACACCTAAAAAGGACCTCAAAGTTGCATCAACTTTATTATTATTATTATTATTACCCCAAAACGACGTACTTTCAAAGTTTGAGTTGTGTCATATTATTATACACTTTATGATTCTATACATATTGATTTAAAGGTTTTTTGATGAAACACCATAATTGGGATAGACCAAAAAAAAGAACTCACGATTTTTACATTCTGAATCGAGGGAATAGGTAATTTTAACAGACCAATTTCATTAATTTTGTATTTGACCCAGTAGTTTTGTTTTAATATCTTTATTTATTTAGCAGACATTTTATGGACAACGTTATTATTTTAAATTTGGGTTGGCATTTTGTAATAAATTACAACAATTAAATTATATCTAATCATAAAAAAATGATTGTAATAGTGTATTAAAACTTACTATTTCAAGTGGATTTCGTCTAACTAGGAGGGCTTCAAGCCGAAAACGAAAGTCAAACAAAGGTTTTAATGTACTTTTGTCGAAATATCCGAGATAGATAAATATTTCAAAAACTTAATAATGCAGAACGGCTTTAAAACCCTATTTCTCGAAATGGTTTTCGCATTAGAGCAATTGTAAAAATATGAACAATCCCAATTCCGGTAAGAGAGAGCTGGCACATGGTTATTAGTTTGAGTTTTTAAAATGTTCTTTAGATTGAAAATGTAGTGATGCATTGATACATTTATTGATTAATTCATTAATAGATGCTTTTACCCATTTTTAAATATCATAATATGAATTTTCCTTTTAAATGTTTCGTATTTTTTTTTGTTTTAATAACACAATCTTGTTAAGGCGGCTACGATAGGCTCGTGCCGAGCATTTAATCCCCAAATTGAATTCGATGTTATGCTTAACGCGATCTGTCCCTTTCTTTCGAACACGTCATGACTATGGAGCAAAACGAGTTGAGCTTTCAAAGTTTTGTTATTTTACTAGAGATTCGGAGTAACCCACCTAGGTGCGTGTGAAAGAAGGGCAAAGCCGACTCAACGTCTGCCTGGCGTGGAATTTTGCGGTACTTTGGTATCGTGCCACGCGGAGTTCGAGCCCTCTGTGTGCATTCATCATAGTCATAAAGAAGTCGGTAGTGACCTGTCACGAGATTACCGATGAAAGACCAACTAGTTGCGTTTCTACACGACATATATATTATTATTTTTTTATATCATTGCGAGGCAAACGAGCATGTAGGTTACCCGATGGGAAGTAAACACCACCGCCCATAAACACCATCAGCTCAAGAAATTTCGGCTCCAATTCTTAAAAACATCTTAGGAACCCAAAGATTAATCCTGCCAAACGAAATCTTTGCTTCAGAAAAAGCCGTATTCCATCTGCTAAAAGTGCCACTACAACTCAATGGTGTTCTTGCAGATATCATGAGTTCCTATTCTTTAGTTATTGTTTAATATTTAGGGTTTCATTTTCGGCCAGTGATTACTTTTAAAATAAGGCTTGGCTTTTTGTCTTTTGACCTTTGATAAATATTGACGAATTGGCTGTCTGGACATTGTGAGGCGACGCGGCTACGCGGTTCACCAAATTTGTATTTTTTTACCCGATAGCGGAAGACGGTAACGTGTTTATCAGTCTACATACGAGTACCTATATTGTACGTTTGTTCCTTTGTGGTGCTCTAGAAACTTCACGCATGGACCGATTTTGATGATTCTTATGGCAATCGATTTGTCTTAATCTTGTGAGTGTATACTACTAAACATATGACAGTAATTAAAATTTAATATGGTGGCAGCCAGACGCCATATTGTAAAAGGAAAAAACAACTACGGACTATGACAATTGGGGTAGGTATCATTCAATAGGAATACCTATTAGAAATATCATATTAAATATATATATACTACTCAAAACAAAATAGGGGCCATTTAGTATTTTATATGCAACATGAAAATAACAATAGTTAGTGTTATTTTTTTATAAGGCGACAATAAAACAAAGCTTTTCTTTTCGTTTAGGCAAATTATTCGTTTAATTAAGTTAGCATTTGTTTTGATTATTCCAGATTAAATTAAATTAGTCCATCATCAACATAGCACCAAATAAAAACACTTCACAAAAAATAAAAAAGGAAAGATAATTGCATATTTTTTTAAATCTTTAATAACGTGTATGTCCTCATCGCTTGTTTATGCACTCCTGAAGCCTAAAATGCATGCTCTCAATCGAGTTCCTCACGTTTTCAGGTGGTATCTCTTCCCATGCACGTTTCAGAGCCTTAATGAGCTGCTGTTGGTTGTAAACCTCTCGCTCTCTCTCTCTCTAATCCTTCGTTTTAATTGGTCCCACAGGTGTTCTATCGGATTAAAATCTGGACTGTTGGCTGGCCACGGTAGCACCGAGATACCAGAGTTTTCAAGTTCAGTCCGAGTAACCCGAGCTGTGTGTGGACGGGCATTGTCTTGCATCAGGATGAAGTCAGGACCCACTCGCTGTGCAAAAGGAACCACATGAGGCCTGACGACTTCCTCGATGTAACTTTGAGCAGTTACGGTGCCCTGATTTAAGATGGCGAGCTCAGTTTTGCCGTGTACGCTAATGCCACCCCAAATCATAACACTGGGACCACCAAAACGATCACTTTCGTGGATGCAAGCTTCCGAATATCGCTCGCCGCGTCGTCTCCATACTCGAATTCGTCGATCGTCACTACAAAAATTAACTTTACACTCATCTGTGAAAAGCACCGATCCCCACTGATTTATGTCCCAATTCAAATATTGCCGACAGAAACTTAGGCGACTTGCACGATGAACCCTAGTCAAAGGAATTCGTACAACACGTCGTTTAGACCATTGCTGGTCTTCATGCAGCCGATTTCGTATTGTTTGGTCACTAACACGAGTACCCGTCGTAAGCCGTAAGCGATTTTGTAACTTGCGAGCCGTTACTGAGCGTTCTCGTCGTGAACTTAACCGGATGTAACGATCCTCTTGGGCCGTAGTCACACGAACTCTGCCTGAACCAGGTCTTCTTGCAACACTACCAGTCTCTTGGAAGCGATGCCATGCATTTTGGATGGCTCTCCGAGAAAACCCCAGCGAGGAAGCCACAAACCGCTGCGAATGACCTTCAGCTATCATTGTGACGGCCCTGGTACAAGTTATCGGGTCCATATGTCTTCGTAATCGTGGCATTATTAACACAACAGAATAAACTAGGCAACTCGACAAAAATAAATTACTCCTTTAGTGACATTTTAGAGAATACAACATCATTTAATGTCAAAGAATTCTTAACCTGAACTCGGTTTTTTTTTTAATCCAAATTTTACTTGTATTTAAGGACAGTATTTAAATTTAAACACTAGCACTAAAGAGGCTTAAATAGCGAAGGATGCGTAATATCAATAATTGGAAATAGTTATCAATAGTTTGTGTTTATAAATCACGATTGAGCAGAAATATATAGGTGGCCCCTATTTTGTTTTGAGTAGTATATATATATATATATATATATATTATATATTAAATCATATTTAGGTTTCTTTAGTCAATTTTAATCTTAAACGATTATTTAAGATTTATAACGATTTAAAATTGGTCAGCAACAACTGTCGGGTTTTTACACAATATTTTTTGTTGTTATTTTTTGATAAAAAAATATATACCTACTTGATACCAGAAGGCTTATTTAATAAAAGATAACTGGGTTTAGTAACTTTATTACAACGAACCGAACCGCCGCGCGCATCATGGCCGTCAACAGACTCATTTCCAACATACACGCCGAAAAGTGCCTACGTTAAAAATTACCTTGCGGAGATATAACTAATATAACTATGATTATGGTGATAATAATTAATATACATATATTAATCCGTTTTAATTGATTAATTATCGATAACATTGTACCCATCACTACTTTATCATACATCATACATCTAAAGACAATTACGGTCAGGTATATTTGTTGTATCGGCTGTCCGAGGACCCGACTACCTATAGGTAGGTATGATCATGTATTGATTAGAGATACACATAAAAAATGTTTTTTTTAATATGGGCGTCGTTTACAATGTACGTTACATTGTTCGCAGACGTTTGATAAATTAAAACAACAAAACCATGCAAAATAATTAATCAAGTAATATAATGGTAAAAATCTTTGCCTGTTTGTGCAAAATGTGGTTACAGAATTATCACCAAGTTTTTAGTTGTTGGTATTTCTGTAGCGCTGCCTACCCCACTCTGGGATGAAGGCGTGACGGTATGCATGTGTATGTATGTATAATATAATAGTACATAGGTAATAGTGGAAACGTTTGGCGAAATAGGTAAAAAGATTCACAGTCATCTGGGAATTATTTGACATACAAAAATATTTCATATTATAAATTTTTCATCATAATTAATAATTAATAATATATTCAAATTCAAACTTTTATTTCAGACATATCTCCATATAGTGTTAGCTGTAAGTCTTATAAAACTACGTTAGTAATACAATTTAAGTAGGTAATTACGAATTTAAAAATCCATATATATATTTGCTCTGGACTCCATATTAATGGAGTCCCAATGGGCTAGGAAACCGCTGGCAGGATGCTGTTGGGACTGTAGCCCGCTTCCGCATCACGGCGCCAAAGCTATCAATCCGCGCCTCTGCGAACATGCCAGAAGCGCTACAAAAACGGGGCAAGCCCATGACCATCCTGTAATTGTTATTATATTGGACACGCAGAGCACTCAGTGTCTTCTTGGAGCAATTAGCCCACAGGCTGCACGTATAGAAAGTGTGACAAAACGCTCTAAAGAACTAAACCTGCGGGCCAGCATATTTGACCGCACCACCAATGCTCTGCGTTCCCTCTCAATATCTAGGTCATCCCTGAGATCGTCGGTGATCCAATGCCTCAAGTACTTAAACAGAGATACTCTCTTACCGGCTTTTAATACCACCAGCTCACTCTTGCTCGCGTTGTTCCTGGCCATGGACCACCGCATATTCCTCCCAAACACGAATTAGCCTGACTAGGGCACTGATCGCCGGGCACAGTAGTACCATATCATCCACGTAGCTGATTTATGGTCACCCCCGAGCATCCGCTACCGGTACTGCTGAGCCGGGCAATCAATTCGTCCATGTACAGGTTGAAAAGTCTGGGCAAACTTAACCCCCTGCCTTAAACCATATTCCAGCCTGTACACGTCCGAGTACGAGCCAGCCCATCTCACCTAATTTGGTGAGATGGTTTCCGTACCAGTAGCGGAACTGGCTAACCACCCCCCTCGGCGTACTGGTGTCCCTCTCCTACTTAGTCCACAATACGTCATATGAGACGAGATCGAATACCTTCGACAGGTTCAAGAAACTGGCATATAGAGATGTGTTCCCCTCAGTGTAATACTGGATGGTATGCTTAAGAAAGAGAATCGCATTTTCCGTCGATAATCCAGGCTTAAAGCCAAACTGAGCATCCTGCGACTGGACATGGTTTGAAAGCAAACCGTCCAATAAACCATCCAGAATTTCGGCTGTTACAGTTGCCAATGACATTGGGCTATAGTTGGACCTATCGTAGGCAACCCCGTGCTATTTTTTACAATGGGCACAACAATCGTCCTTATAAGATCGCTTGGTAGATAGCCGTGACTCATGCAGAGTTTGAGGGAAAGTTTATTTCGGACCCGAGATAGGTGTACCTACCCCTGCGTGCCGCAGGTGGTCTATGCTGAGTCAGTCATGTCCCGGCGACTTTCCCTTCGTTAATGACGTAATAATGTCCCTGACTTCTTTTAAAGAAAACTGCACCGGTCGCTCATCCCCAGCGTCATCAGCACAGGGCACCAGCGGCACTCCCTCAAGTGAGCTCACAACTTTAAAATGTTCTTTGAACATATTGGCCACCTGTACGGGCTCGCACAAGGCATCGATATTTGCAAGCAGAGTCGTTCATTTTATTAGTGTGCTTCCAGAATTTGCCAAATTGTTTAGATTTGTGGTGAGTAGCTAAGGTGTTCATTTTAATTACAAAAACCACAACATAAGTATAAAAAGTTCATTAACATTGTAAATTGACTATAATAAACTTTTCATGACATATGTGACATTGCAGTTCGTTTGCCTCGGTACCACCCAGATTTTAATCCCTTAGAAAATATTTGGGATATGTTACCTTTGAAAATATAGACATTAATAAAACCACCATTATAAAGGCTACTGTTAGAAAAAAAAGGTTGGGAACAATGGACGAAAATTTTCAATCATGACGTTACACTTTTAACTGCAGAAAAGAAGCTGGATGTGTTAAGTGAAAGTTTTGTAATCAATGTAATCGATTCAGACAGTGAATGTGATTGAGCGTGTATGGTTTCATTATGAATCATACAATTAGTACTTATTGTAAATAACGCTTTTGATGAAGTAAATTTCCTTGTTCTAACTTAATATTTGTATTTATAGTAATGTACGTAATATTTAAATCAAGCCACATCTGTGTTATTCATAGGTCTACTGTAAAAAATATTTATTGTGGCAGGTGATCTACAATACTGGTTTAGACTGCCAAATGCACACATGATATGAATATGCAACAATGTGTCTCGTGTCGTTTGCACTTCCGATCTCTCCGGATGAATGTTGAGAATTGCCGAGGGTCAAGGTCCAATTCATCGTACTGGGCCTCTATTCTAGGTGGTCAAAACGATATCGTAATCGACATGTAATGGGATCGTTTTTAAATTGGCCGCCTATACTGTTAAGTAAATAAGAGGTATGGAAATGGTGCGAAAATGTGTACGTAGACATAGTGAATAATCCTTTTCCATCGTAAAACTCGGGAACACACAACACTTCTGAAGCATGCCGACAATAATTTCACAGGGTTGTCAATCTAAATGTTTACCAGGTCTTAATTATTTCCGCATGACTATTGAAAAGAACTGAAAATAAACTTAAACGTTAATAAACAAAAAATTACTCTGGTGTTAACCACTCTATATCGATTATTAATCTAGCGATGCGACCTAACACCCGTTGTCTTGATGGGTACTGAGACTGACTGAAGTAGCATGACAAATACGAACATATCCGAGAAAATACGATGGGATAGTATTTTTCACTACATCTGTCGACCTACTGAAGACCTACTGAGAAACAAAACATACTTATAAAACCTGTTGTCAATTATCGTATTGTAATGGAATCTTTTTAATAAATAAGCAATGTATTCATATGAAGCACTGCATTATTAAATGTTCAAATCACCCAATTACACGCAACTTTTTTGAAACCGCAAAAAACTTGAAGGGCCCGCCGTGCGCCACGCGCTCTCGCTTCCCCTAATAAAGGGGCTTTAAAAAGATAAAAATAAATAATTTGCGTTTTTTGGGCCTCGCGTGCGGCTTGAACCGCGGGGTGGGCAAATGTCAAGTAAGCACGCTTCCGGTATTGTGCGTTACACCCTCCTACGGATTTTAACCTGGGGTTTTTTTTTGGCGTCCTTTTGTGTAAGGATTTGTTTGTACTAAGCAGTAAGTATATAATATATCAAGTACTGGTTGGGCCACTTTGTCAACTTCATATTTCACTACATATCATAAAGTCCCCCCGCCGCGTCTGTCTGTCTGTATGTTCGTGATAATCTCAAAATCTACTAAACGGATTTTCACGCGGTTCTCACCATCAGTTAGTTTTTTTTATGTTTAGTAAATTACGCTTTGTGTACGGGTGCTTTAGAAAATTCACACATTATTATTAATTACCAAATAGGTTTGAATATTTTCTACTTAAGAAATAGTTCAGCTCCGGTCACGTATGCGTCCTAGGACCTTTCCCTTTCCAGTTGGACCGCGGCTTTTGTTCCGGCATACCCCTCAAGTCCTGGCATCCACATCACTTTTACTTTGTTGTTTCTAACAAGCTTATTTAGTTGAGGCTTGGATTTCATTTTTATCTCGAGTCTACTTAAGGCGATGTCAGGGCTTTAAGTGCCACTTGGCTGTCACTTGGAATATACCTAGATAGTTTCCTCCTGAGGAGGCCTACCTATATTTTCCTGCGTACCTACAGGAATTATCGCATACATCTACTTGCCCATACAACGGCACTACCCCTCGTACACTTGTAGTTGCTCCATACATTTAGACTACTGAGCCTAAAATTTTGAAAATAAGTTCATAATATAGTTCATTGCTTGTACATTACAGGAAAACCTATAAGAATTCTATCAAATAAAAAACGAGTTAAACTCGCTGTTGGCCGGGATTTTAAACTCAAGTTTGAAGGCATTGCTCTGTAAAACGAACACTTTCAGAGTTTTATTTATTCTCTGCTGAACTCACTTATATATTTTGAACGTTGTTTTCTGTTGTTAGAAAAATAAAAGGTTTTGATTATATTTTCACTTAATATAAATATTACACCATTAGTTGGGTTTAATGCCCTATGGGCAAAATATAATTCCCAAAAATCTGATCGCAGTATTTTGATTTCTGAAACGAATCTTTAGCACACTTAACCGCTGTCAATCGTCGCGGAGTCACCGCTACTTATAGATTTATCCATTTGGTCATCCAGGTTTATTGTCCTAGAGACAGGTCCATACGAAGTAAAGTATAAGATAAGTCTACTAGCTTATGCTTAGGACCCCGACTTCAAATAACCGAATCCGTTACCATTTTATTGGGGGTAGAACTCGTGCATACATAGGGGCGGCGGCGGAGCGAGACGACCTGGCGAACTGTCGCCGCCACTATTTCGAAACCCACAGACGTTGAGGTCATTTTTACAGGAGAGCGAAAAAACATGTAATGTCTCAGCCGTACAAAACTTAAATATTTGTTCAATTTCTTTAATTAAACTAAGACTAATTAATACGTAGGTAGGTATTTCTTTTTAATTTCCCATATTTAATGTTTTATGTGCCATAAGTGTGCAATTTGAAAGGAAATGCAAATAAAGAATTAGTGAGCTGATGAATTTCAAGCAAGCCTCTCTGTTTTTTTTTTCAAAACCTAGTAAGAGCATAAGTACTAGGTTTTTGAAATAGTTTTCTGACATAGTAGGTTTTGAAATGGACAAGCCCGTTTTTTGTGCACTTACTACCTAGGTTTTAGGGAAACTCGTAAACGTGAACCTGAGTGAGATAGGCTTCTAAATGATTTTAGCATCCGGTAGGGACTTGCTAGAAACCGCGTTTACTTAATGCAAAAAACACAATATTTAGTTTTTGAGACTTACTAGGTTTTGAAATGGCGGGCACATCGCGGCTTAGTGTAAATAATCTGTTCAAAACCCATTTGAGGAAGTCCCATATTTAAGAAGGAGTACTTTTAATGAATACCGGGTACCGGATCAATAAAAGGTCAATGAAAATAGCTATTAAAGTGTACGTACGGTTTTCCAATAACAGTATCAAATAATTATGAAATCAAATTATGAGAAGTTATTCAGGAGGACTATCTTTAAATGGATTTCGATACTTTATGAAGAGAAGACGCTCTTCAGTATACACAACAACATATTGATATTGTGACGTCGTTACAATATCGACTACAAAATGTTAATGTTAGATTGTGGCGTGCCTATTCGAGGGCGCAAAGCCCATTTCACAGTCCATCAACATGCAATATCTTGATCACTCTGCCGCGCCGGGCCCGGCCCGCGGCGCTGCTCGGTCTCGCACCGAATCAAGATGTGTAACCGATCGGTACCTACGAACCTATTGACTAAACCCACCGTTACTTTATCCGCTGTACAAAAAATCTATAGATGTACGGTCAGTCAACAAGGATTTTAGCCCTTTGTTCAGTTTTTCGACTTCGGGCCACAATGTGTAATAATCTCCAAAAAGTGACCCCAAAGAGTGCTCGGGATTGTGTTCCGTGAATGCGGACCATCGTACCGGACAAAACAGCAGCGGTCTTCCGAAAAAAGCTTTATATCTAAACGTGTATTTGTCCAAACAATTTTGCGCACAACTACAGTATGATGGTAAACTAAATTGAAATATCAGAAATAGTTTTAGAAACGGTATCCTGACTTTTTACCAAATCATCATTTGACAAACTATATCATTTTAGAAACTTTCATTTCGCAAAAACGTGTTGGTGCTTAAACCATTACAAATGACAAAGTATATGTAGGTACATGGGCTTATAAATTTCCATTCAAACAACTGATAGACGAATAAGAGAGAATTGTTATCCTAAAATGAATAAAATAGCTAAACCAAATCGGATCGAAACAGAAAAACGGAAAACTAATAAGATGACTTAGTTGTCCTGCCCATCCGTCTGTCTAACAAGCAAGACCCATTTCTATGAAACGGCTTAAGCTATAAATCAGAAATTTAAAATATCTATACTAGTATTTAGTAGTCAGCAGAAATTTATAAAATCAAAGCTATTTATTTTGGAAGCGTATAAACCAAACAACGGAAAATAATTGTTTTAGCCTTTGATAGGATAATCGTATTTTTGTAGATTTTTTTAAATGAATGACTATTGAGAGGTTTGGATAATCAATGTGAAACGCATAGAACAAACACACTGACCCACCCTATATTTCGGAAACCACTGATAATAAACGTATACATTATTACATTTATACTAGAGAATAATCTATACATTAAAAGTGAAATTTGACATAGGAACATTTTTGTAATAAGGTTTAAATAATAAAGGTTTTGTTTACTTTAAAGAACGCTACATAAAAGCCCCGTGTGCTGAGGCTTCCACGGCCCAGCAGCAGCGACAGCAAGTAGCATCAGGACTTTCTAGAGTTTTTAATATTTCATACGAATAAGACGAAGGTACAGAACCGTTGATGCTCGAGTCGACTCGCATTTGACCGTTTTATTACGTCCGTACCCTAAGAGAAACTAAGCCTCAGACAAGGATCTATAGCAGAATTGAACTAGTTTTGTATGGTTTATTGGGTAACAACATAACAATCAGTTATATAAATACGTACCCCAATATCTGGGAAGAGGTGCAAAATGCCCTCAAGTCATCCGATCAAGGAATGTTATCAAATCAACGGCGTCTAAAGAGCAAGTATTTCTATATCTTCTACGTTAAATTACTTTAAAATTGTGATTACCAACGCCACCAATAACATTAGCCCTTTATTTCCTAGTGGTTGGTCGAAGCTATATTGGAACTAACTTTATTCAACATCGATTAATAGCTAAGCAAAGAAAAAGATGACAGGAATAAAAAATAATCATAAAAATTAAAATATAGACGTTGGTTGGTTGGTGAGCGGCGCACCCTGTAGGCGGGTGCCGGGCGCGGTCGGCGGCCGCCCGCGCGCTCCGGCAGCTTGCCGAGCACCTGCTTTTGACACACTCTCGCGTAAAAAATCGCTTCGATCAATATTGCAACTGTTCCGGCTCAGATTTCAAAATTACCAGTTTAACACAGGCTCCATTTATGATTATTGATTAACTCGTACCTAATCAGCTTACTATGCTCCATAATTAAACCAAAACCTTGGTACATTTGTAATAATAACACAGTACCTACAATTTGGATATTCCAAAAAAAAAGTGGTAGTTTTTTTATTTGTTTTCGATATAATAGACTAATAAAACACTAATTTTGTGGTTTATACATTTAAATAAGTAAGTGTATTCATTTATTTATTTTTTTAAAGAAAGAGGCTTTATGACGTTACTACAATATTGTTTTGATTGAGACATGCATTAACCCTTCGTATGCGGGAGGTCTTCGGATAACGAAATAGTCCGAAAAAATAAAAAAAATACAAAAAGATGTCCAAATTTGGGAGCAGATCTACTTTCAAGCATATGAAAGGTTAAAGCGTTTGATGATTTTTTTAAACAGTTACTGATTGTTTTTTTGCCTGGGAGCACTGTGCGTTTTTGTTAGATCACGTCAAATTTGACAATTCACCCACGAACTACCCTACGGGCGGAGGGCCCGAAACGGACTTATATTTTGATCATTCCATTTTTAAAGATCTTACACTGTCATGTTTATATACCGTTCAAATTGACATGATTTTAATAAGCGTTAAAATAAAACAGAATTAAATAGGACAAAATTCGATATACATTATTTGTATATTACTGCATTTTGGGCTCATATTATATGCAGGTACTATCGTTGATCATAGATTAGATAGCTACAACTTATCAATCAAGATCGTGATGTCACGAGATTAGAGGTCGAATAATGTCAAATGATAAATTATAAATAACTACTTAAAGGTACTAATTTTGTAAAGTAATCAGATAACAGGGAATGGTTCTACAACCCTTATCCTCGAAATTATTTTTAAATCACACACATTATAAAATTATGGGATAATCCAATTACATTAGATCCGGTTCTTCGCAATATTTGCGGATTTGTTTAGGATGTAGGTCCAATGAATACCGAGCACAGAATACCATAGGTATAAAAAAATAAAAAACGCAATATTTGCAACCATTGCTCAGATTTTGTCGATGAAGGTATTTAATTAGAAGAAACAAAATTAAATATAAAAAACTAACTTGAAACTAGAACTGAGTCTTTAGGCTTAGGCCGAGGCTACACTGAGGCATGATGACGCGATTAGAGACACATAAGCGATTCAAACAACTGCTTTATAATATACGCTCACGGCTCCAAAAGCACTTGCGATACTTGAATTGTATAGGCGACTTAAATAACATAACCATAGTTAAGGGCAGCGGCGACACCGAACGACTAGCGTTGTCGACGCAATCTTACCATCGAATCTTTAACCGGCGCTACTAATTCAAAAGTACTACCCGGTATATGTATGTGTGGCTCCATTAGTAGGATTGTGAAGCTACAAATCGCAATACAAAATGCAAAACCGTTTCTCTCCCCTTAAACCTCGTCCGATTTTTACGATTTTTGAATATGTTGTAGATGTTATGAAAAACGATGTCCGGACGTTTTCCTTTATATGAAAATATTTCTTAGAACAAACCCAATTTAGAAAACAAAAACGGAAACGTACAGTCCTTGGTTTTTATAATAACTACAGCATATTAAAAAATCGTGAAAATTGGACTTGATTTAGGGGATGAGAAACGTTTTCACCCGGAGCTAAATTTGTGTAGTTTTTTGATAGCAGCAGATTTTAGCGTGCTTCTCAAGCGTAGGTATAGTTAGCCGCAAACCGGTCGCAGTATATCTGATCGCAGTTCTTGGGAGCGATCTTTGCAATGAACACATTTTTATTTGACCGGCTACATAACAAGTTGACGTTAATGATAAAACAAATATACGTCCGTATTATTATGTGGCTACACTACTTTTCCAATATCCAATTACCGAACAATTACAACCGCGAGCCGCGACAGATTTAAAATTGCTATTTAAAGTAACTTCGCTGTCAAGTGAACTCAAGTGGCTACATTAATACAGCGAGAGAGAATGTACCCTCATGATGGCGTTTTCGCGCGACCCGTTTACCCTATTTTGTTCCAATCGCTGTTTCGAGAGGTTGTGGTTATACTGAATATTGAATTCAACAATGTCTATGTTGAACATCGAAATATTAATTTTGGAAATCCAAACACGTCCTGCAATATGGATGACCAAACATGGACACAGAAATAAAGTGATCCTAAAGCGTTAGCATTTATGGGCAGAGATATTAAAAAATACATAGCTGACATAATTATTTTCTAGTAGAGAATCAAAACTTGATTTTGAGAGAGGCATTATTGTATCACAAGTACACAAGTGGGTCACTATACAAAGCTGGTATGTTCTGTCGAGTATAGGGTATATCGGTGAGGCTTATTGTGGCCTCTTCCGTTCTCGCTTTGCAAATTTTGCAATCTATCGCTGCTATGTAGCCACTTTCGCCCGACATTGCTGTAAATCTTTAGCGTCCAGTGTACAGCGGATTCCCGGCGAAATCGCATATTTAGGTTGGTTTAGTGTAGCCACCTAATTCGCTCTTTAAATCGCAAGGTATGCCTTATGCAATGTAGCCACTCTTTGTTTGTCTGCTTTCGCTCAATTAGTCGCATCGCGAATCACTTCGTTAGCGTAACAGTTTTAAAAACATAAGCTTTTCTGGTTTTTATCAATTTTGAAACGATTCTGCCTGCACTGTTTATACTTATTTATAGCAGGTTTGGTTAGGTTAGGTTGAGTTCGGGTTGTTACGTTTTAATTATACCAATACCGGTACATTAAAGATCAATAGTTATTAATAAAAAACTGCAACCATTTTTGTTTTTGTTGTGTCGTAAAAACGGGAACGCACACAAGCGTCAAATTTGGTATGGTTATATGTAAGTACATAGTAAAAACCCTAAAAAAAATACAAATACTGAAAACTGGTCAAGTGTGAGTCGGACTCGCGGACCGAGGGTATTTTTATCGACTACGATTTCGGCTAGTTTATCCTATTGTTATTCGTGCGTGAGTTTGTTACTTCTTCGCTAAAACGGATGCACGAATATCATTGTATTCAATTTTAAATGGAGTTTGCTAATACACTGTATTAACACATAGGCTACATTGGATCCCGATAAAAATCACTGTTCCCGTGGGATGGCAAAATTACTAATTCTATGCGGACGAAGTCGCGGACAGAAGCTAGTATAGCGTTATATATTACAGAATTAAAGCGTGCTATTCTTTTGTTATTATGAATAAATGGCAGACTTGCATAAGTGGATCTTCAGATGAAATATTATATGAATTAATGAAAAAAAACCACTAACTTTAAAGTATATACAATAGCTGAGCCGATGCCTTTTTTTGAAGTTTACTTGATACTTATATTAAGAGAAACCGCTCTTCCGTAAAAGGTTTACGGTACATAATATATGTGTATTATATTAATAGAAACATATGTGGTAAAAATAATAGAAACAATATTAAAAGTAGTAAAGTTAAATCGAGTAATAACAAGAAGTGTAAGTGTGCATATGTGTGCGGGTAAACGAGCATAGGTATATAATTATAACATAATAGGTACTAACTCATAATCCTACCAAGGTACTCAGGTTTTACATACCGGCAAACCATGCAGATCAATATCGTACGCGCTTTTATCACGTCTATTCAATGCGTCTATCGGCGAAATAGAGGAGAAAGAATGTATAACTTTTTAGGGGCGGCGTCCCCCGCTGGACCGACCCCCCTTCCCCCGCTCCCTGCCCGCCGCCGCTCCCGCACGCTCGCCTGGATATGTAATAAAAATCATATAAAAATGCTGCCAAGCAAGACTCCGTGGCGCGTGCTCACGAAATATCGTATCAGATGTATTCAGTGGGGAAGTTCCTTTGTTCGACGGGGAGCAAAAAATTGCACTCAAATGACTTTGGTATTAATATACGCGGAAGTAGTAGGTTAGGTAGAGGATTCACAAACTTCACCCAGGCATCGATTATACATTATTCTTTTCACTTCTCAAGCTCTAAAATACTATGTATAGGCGGACTTAAGAGATCCATTAAATTCCTGGGGACTAAAGTGACACTTATTCCTTAGCGACTAAAGTACTCTTTCTTTTCAATTTCCTTATCTGTAAAAGCCTTTGAAAACAGAGAGATGCATGATTCCATTTGATGGTGTTGCCCTTGTCGTCGGAGTGCGTGGTGGAGGGCAGGCTGGGCATAAAACCTCTACCCCCTCAGTCGTCGTTTCGGAAATGTTGTCTGTGGATTATTATTGTTATGTTCAAAACCTCACAAACCACCAATTGTTGTCCCTTTCTGCACAACTGGTTGCGAGTAAAAACGAAGTTAAGTTATAATGTTTTACGTGTCTATGATAAAACTATTATAATTTAAGATTTATTTTCTCACAATTGAAGTGAAAAGTAGAGTAACTCGTGACTAAAATGCCGTAACGGCACACTAACTTCATCCACCCTCGCTTTCTCGGGTCTACAATGGGTAAATCAAATTTTAGGTTAGATAGAGGGAGAAAAATAAAAAATAAAAAATAAATGTAGGTATGAATATTAAAATATTTTTTAATTTTCGAAAAACCTAGTGACTGGGAGGAAAAAGCTCATTTTCATACAAAACTTAGGTACAACATCGTCCTGCGTTACCAACTTTATTAATATTTAAAACTGTTATATTTTAAATCAAATAATTTCAAGTGTAAGCCCATTTGTCTGATTTAATAAACGTGTTAGCTACGTCGTTAGCAAATAAACTCAAAAAGCCGTTATTCTAAAAACATAAGTAAGTAAGGCAGCTGACATACAAACTATATTTGTGATACAAAAAAGGGCCATTCGGTCTATTACAACTTAAACTATCGTGAATCATTAAGATAACTTTTTAAAGAAATTAATACCTTAATTGTAACGTCTCAATTTATTTATGAGAATATTATTTAGGTTATTAAGAATTTAGATTATTTTACCAAAACTGATATATTTAATTTAAATACTAGAAATAAAAATAAAATCACTATTCTAAAATTCCGTGTCCGTAAAGTATATAAATCATTTTTTGGTCAATGCCTTCATTTCTATAATAAATTACCTGACGTAGTTTTAAAGATACCTTTTCCAGCACTTAAAAATTACTTGAAAAGGTCGTTAATGTCTAAAGCGTTTTATAGGGTCGAGGAATATCCAATTGAAAAAAATGCGCCATGCATTTTTGGCAAATATAAACCCGAAACTTAGTCAATAATAATTTGTTCAAAGCTTTATCTTGCTTTGTCTTGTTTAGGGGACACCGTTGATTTAGGAAAATAAAACGAAGCTTTTATGTGGTCGTCTTGCACCATCTTATATATGTACACATAATAGCTGTTCCCGTGCCCACTTTCTCGGGCATTTTTGTGGGTAAATATATCTATTGGTAAAATAATTTTCAAAATAGGTTTATTTACCTAAATTGTTTACGTAAGCAAAAATAGTTTTTCTTGCAATAATAAAACAATACGTTAATGAATTAATCATATCACTGCCTTTCATATTCTTTGAACAATAGGTTCTAACACCATTTATGGCTATTAAAGAAATAAACAAATTCAAGACCTCTTATTACTTAATTTAATATTTCAGAATATATTCATAGAATATATTTATATTTTATATATTTATGTGTATGTTGTATACAACATTTTTCGTACTTCTCCTTAATGGGTTCAAAATGTATTGGTTTTCTGCTTTACCTGATCTTGATAGGCCAACATACAATTGCCAATGAGAAAAACATTCCTGCCTCGGGTCAACGCCAACATATTTGTATGTTTGGCCCTGAGATTTATTAATGGTTACAGCAAATGATTTTTTTACAGGAATTGCAATCTTTTATATTGAACCAATTTAAATCTGATTTTTGAAAACATAATTACAGTGTCAGCAGCTTTGAAACAACGGGAATCCCCTACAAATTTTCAACCCCTTTTTTATTCTCTTTAAGGTTGAATATCCATAAACGGTAAACCTATATTTCTTTTAAAATTAAATTAAATATCATTTTAAATTTGATGTAATTTACTTCAAAAATGATCTCCCGTACAAAATTTAAATCACTATTTCGACCCTTCAGAGATAAAATTAAAAAACATGAATATGGTACACTTGCGGCCTCATATTTATAAGCCTTAATGCCGAATTTCATGTTCGTAGCTTTAAAATTGATGGACTTCCATGCAATGGTGTATCCCCTATTTCACCGCTTCAGGGGTTGAATTTCGAAAAATCCCTTCTTATTACCTGCTTACGACAAAAAACATTCGCAATATTAAAGTTTCGTGTTTCTAGCATCAGTAGTTCTGGCTGTGCGTTGATGAGTGACTAAATGTGGAAGTTCTCAATTTATATAGGTAATAGTACTTATAGATTAATCAACAGCTCAACATTTATCCCATACCACTGAAATCATGTCCGGGTACTGTGAAGGAATGGTTGCAGAAATTAACATATAACGAGCCTGAGGGTGTTAAGATAGACTTGCACACGCACACACATACACACACACACACACATACATACACACACACACACACACACACACACACACACACACATACACACACACACACACACACACACACACACACACACACACACACACACACACACACACACACACACACACACACACACACACACACACACACAGTGACAGAGCCAGTGTTGAGTTCCTCTAGCAGTGAGTTTTCCACCAGGCTCCACAGAGTTGGTGAGAGAACCCCCTTTTGTCCGCGAATAGGCCGTCGCCCAAAAGACGACTTTATTAGCCTACTGTTTAGCATCTTACCTATCCATTTGTATATGGTTGGTTCAAAGCCGTCCTTAGCAGCCGAAGTGCTTATGACTTCGAATGCTGTCCTATCGGGAAATGCCGCGAGACAGATCTCTTTGTTCTCAAGTGCATTTTTAGCTTTAATCACTACAAAACTAATCGCAGTGTCTGAAAAGGGCTTTATACCTATACTGCATGAAACAAGTCACTTGGTGTGATCATTCCAGAATTGCTGTCTGACGGATTTTCAATTCATAACGATGGCGACTTCAATAAAAAATGATATTTGCTACACCGTAGTTACACTACAGAAATTTTATCGGAAAATACTGAATATTTCGGTGACGATACGTTCAAGGCGGCACCACCTCCGTTTTTACAACTATACTCTTTGCAAGTGAACTTAAACGAAATGTCAGATAGTAATTGTTTTATACCCGTAGTTTACACCCTTTTACCTGATAAGGAAGAAAACTCATACAGATGGTTGTTTTCATTATTGAAACTTGA
Organism: Acleris sparsana; assembly: GCA_923062465.1. NCBI lineage: Eukaryota > Metazoa > Arthropoda > Insecta > Lepidoptera > Tortricidae > Acleris > Acleris sparsana. The sequence continues at coordinate 41,928,232 of OV281285.1, read as the reverse complement.
ATTCGGCCTAGATATAAAAAATGTTTAAATAAAATTTCGAAATTGCGAATCAACGGCCTAAAAGTTGAACATCCTAATGTCGTAGTATCTGGTTGTTACTTTCATCTTTTTGAAAATGATGGAAAAAGTCTAAACAGTAAAACAGTTAGACTTGAATGAAACTGAAGAAGGGAGAATTTACACGAAATTATATACTCGACTGGCTTTGCTGCCGAAGGAAGATATACCAGCAGCATATTCAGAAATTTCCGAATCGGTACCTGACGATCCTGCGAGGATCGCTTCCACAATTATTTAAAAAAACTTCTGGATGAGGAAAATTACCGGTTCAATGATACCAGTCATCCAAGACGAATTTCGAACCAATAATGCCGTCGAGGGATGGAATAACCGATTAAACCACCGAATCCCCAATAAACCTTCCCTTTTTTTGTTTATCAAGTTACTGAGAACCGAAGCTCAGTATCAATACTTTACAATTACAAAAATGCAAATACATTGTTCAAGTGTAACAACAAAACGTAGAGCAAAGGAAATGCAAAAATATCATCAAGATAGATATCGTCAATGATTTCGTTAATTATTTTTACAGATTTTAGAATGTTTAAATAACCTCTGTGTAATAATTTAATTTGTATATGTATGTATATAACATTTTTAACCGACTTCTCTTTCATTTAAATTGTTGTTATTGTAAATACTTCGTTTTAAATGAGATGTGTAGTTATAAATATTAAATACAGAAGTGAAGTCACGGTAATTGAATTGCTTCATTAAAAAAAAAGGAAATCGGCGAAACAGGAATACGACGTATCAGGAAGTTATTCCATGCCTGTATACAGAAGGACAATAGCCTAAATTATTTCCGCGGGAGTTATGGCGAGTTCGTAGTAACTAGGGAGTAATGACTTTCGTTTTAAAATTTGCAACTGTTTCGTAAATCATTACTGACTAATTTCATCTTTAAAACTTAGCTATATCTAGACTAACCTAACATCACACACAACCACCTATATTCATCAAATTTATATTAATATTACTACTATATTACCAACTATATATTACTATGTATCAAGTCAAAATATTTTTTTAACAAATTAGCAAAATCTGGCTGTATGGTCATTGTTTTTTATTTAGCCGGGTTATAAAGGGTTTGGTTAAGAGACAATAGAAACAAATAAATAATGGCTTCTTCGGAATTAGGATTCGTTATTACAGCTACACCACCGGAATTAAGAAATGCGCCTCAATTAGGGTACACTGGGGACAATGAAGAATGGCAGTAGATACGCCAAATCAGTTGAAACTTTTTTACAGTGAAGTTTATAAATAAACAAACATACAACTATTTGTTTCATTCGAACAGACCCAATCGTTTAGAATCTACGAACGTTTAAAAAGTTGGTCAATAATATTAAAGGGCGCGGGCGCCATCTTGCTGGTGTGAGATCAACGTCATGTATCTGGACCGTCGTCATCGAGGACCCCTCTTTGGATTTGATTTATTGTTCATTTAATAATTTTAAACGATAGAGTTTATTATAAGACGTATTCTTTAAATATTTCAATTGGTTACATATTTCGGTTAAAAAGTTACTTACTTTTCAGTTTTTAATGAAGAATACGGTTAGCCAAATATCTAAACTGGCTGGCATTCTTGGAATTCATTCATTTTGGAATAACAGCTTAAATGTTAAATTTCTGAATAAAAACAGCACATACACATCATACACAACGCACGGAGCTAAAAAAAATACGGACGTAACGTTGCACTAAAAAGGTGTGAAGTATGCAAGGTGCGCCATTTCGTTCCGTCATACACGATCTACCGTCTCACAGATGCACTAGGTTACGCCAACCCGCCCGTTACGCGACCAGCCACAGCACGAGTGACATTTAGTTTTACACCGAAGAAAATGCGGACATGTGTTGTAAAAACGTGTAAAAACGTGTAAAAACTACAATTAACAACATTAAAATCCACACGGCATCATTAATCACGTGTGGGTTATGATTATTCGTTTTATTTCTCATAAATAATATGTGTTTATTTACTTTGACGCAAATTAAAAACAATAATGACAATCAGTGTTGCCAGTTTGTTCACGTTTTTTTTCCTAAAAGTTGGTTAATACGGAACGCCGTTAGTTTTGGTAGGAACGTTGCTTATTTATGCGGGTTAGACTTGATTTTTATTGTTTTTTTACACTGTTAACTAATTCATAAAACAAGGATTGACTTGAGAATCGCTTCCTTTTCTTTTAAGTCAGTTGAAAATGGATCGCCAATGGGTCGACCGATTAGAATGTTACTGTTTTTGTAAAGAAAATAAACATTGTAAAAATCCACCCCGGCAAAGCTAGGCGGGTAATGTCATTTCTCAGTAATAATTTAAACTAAGAAATAAATTGCTTTATTCGTAAAAAATATTTTTAAACTCTGTTCATAAAAATATAGTTTGATGTATCAACATTATTTAATAAATATTATTCTGTCATGCAACCGTTGAAATTTAAATTGTCATATAATTTTCTTATCTCTTAGTCCTATATTTTTTTTGTTGTAATTGGTTTTGTCATTACAAAATGAGAAAACCCAGTTTAAATGAAATTAAAACGTATGTAGTACTTAAATGATAACATAATTTAATTTTGCGAAGTTTTTGAAGCGATACAATCGCGATTCAGTCGCGATGCAGAATCGATACCTTCACAAATCATCTACGATTAGCCGCGGTCGCGAAGGCGTACAGGGTAGCGGCTGTCAAATGCAATGGTAAAAGGCCTAAAAATGGCCAAATTGACTATTTATATGGCAACCCTCAAAGCACGCACACTCGTAGATTAGACTAGGTTACTTCCATTTTTTTTTGGTCCGTGATCCTAGGTTAATCGTCTATATGTTTTTGGAAGTAATTTGGAATTCATTATAAAATAATTCTGTACCAAAAAATCCAATGCCAATAAAACCAAGAATAATACATTAATCAAAGAATCTATATTTTATTATTATATGTTAATCAGTCCATCAAATTACATAAGTCTTACAAGTCGATATTCACATTTAAACTAAAAGAGATCAATGCTTAAGTTTAAAAAACACTGACTAAATATCTCAGCTTATAACAAACATACAGTTTAATTACTAATCAACACTGCCAAAGGATAGCACAGCACTCTTATTTATAACCTTTTTGTACTACAAGCTCTAAACTTAACAAACTATTCAACAATATTGTTTTCTATATAGTTACTATTGCCCCCTTCCCTGTTACAACTAACCGCGTTCGCATAAATATTTGTATTTGTTAAAAATTATAAACAATTCAAAAACGAAAATGAAGTGCTACTTGTTTTTATTTTTCTGCTGCTTAATACCTACCTACTCTCAGTTTTGACAAGTTAGTTCGTTTTCCTTTGTCTTTTGGTTTCTGCTATTTATCAGATTTTAGCGTTTGTAGTTTTAGCTCTCTAGCGCTTGTGCATACATACAGATATTCGTATTTCGGTGTAATTGTAAAATTATAGCCAACGTTACTATTGTACCGTGTTGCTTTTGTCCCCAATCTACCCTACTTCATGACGATTTGTGGGCCAATCAACTTTTTACCCACACTTATATTACCGGATTTCATCAAACATGTTTGTTTTAAAATATAATATCACTGCTTATCTTCGTTTTTAGGGGTCCGTGGTCGAAATAGGAACCCTTATAGTTTCGCCACATCGTCCGTCCGTCCGCAGCCTAGCTCAGAGACACTTTGTACGAAAAAGCTGTAATTTGGCATGAATATACATACTCGTACTCGTATTAGTCACGCCAAAAAAGTGGTAAAATAAAATGTAAAAAAATATATTTTTGGTGTACCTCCTCTACATAGTTCAGAGAGTGGTTTTCGAGCGATGTTCATCACAAATCTTCTCGCGCGCAGGTTACGATTTTCAGCCCGATGTCGCGCTAACTCCCGTGACAGTCGGAGGCACTGCGCTCAAAGTTGTTCACGACTATGTTTACCTGGGCCGGTTGGGTAGGTCTAACTTTGAGAGAGGTCACTCGTCGAATCCAACTCGGCTGGGCAGCGTTCGGGAAACTTAACAGCACATTTTCGTCCAAATTACCGCAGTGTTTGATGTCAAAAGTCTTTGACCAGTGTGTGTTGCCAGTGATGACTTACGGATCTGAAACGTGGGCGCTAACAATGGGCCTCATAAGGAAGCTCAAAGTCACTCAGAGGGCTATGGAGAGGGCTATGCTCCGGGTTTCTCTGCGTGATAGAATCAGAAATGACTATATCCGCAGTAGAACGAAGGTTACCGACATAGCCCGAATAATAGGTAAACTTAACTTGCAGTGGGCGGGGATATTGCTCGCAGGACTGATGGCCGATGGGATCAGAAGGTTCTGTCTTTCGGCTGACATGATTATGATGATGATGATGACCTCCCCTACACGTACCGTGGTGAAGTTTTCTTTTTTCTCGTTTACCCCATAGTAAGGTGTGTCGTTGTATAGGTCTTTCAAAAATATTGCGGGTTTGTGACAACATTTTTTCGATTAAGGGATCCGTTAGTGAAATATTAAGTTTTAAAGCGCTAATTCTTGTTAAAATCAACCCTCGCCCCTTACAGCCAAAATTACAAATACTAAAAATATCTTTAAAAGGAAAACTATCACAACTAAGTAGACTTGATTGGTTCCAGAGATAAAGCGACTAAGTGTTTATACCTACTAAAATCATTTAACACAGCACCAAATAACTTTTATTAGAGAATTAGTTCATTTTTGTTGCTTTTGAGATAGTTTTTGTGTAGTAACGGCTGAGGAACTCTACACTGAGCACGGCCAGACATGCTCTTGCCCGGTTTTTTAACGATGTAGTCAATTTATTAGTTTATCAATCTATAGGTATCTTTGTCAAGTAGTTCAAGTTCCAACCCATATCTAAGTACTATTTTCTAAAATGTGTGAAAATTGGGTAATTGTGTGTCTACTAAGTTACTGTCCGCGAATTTGTGTGATAAATAGTGAATTATCAACTGACAATGAGTTACCACATTTATAATTCATTAATTTGGCTACGTAAATGTAGGTATGCCAAACTTTTTTTATTATCAATTTGAACACACTGCGGCGCCATATGTATGTTTTTTGTTATTAAAACTGGTTCATCGAATCATGCATTCTCCATATTATAGTTAGTACGAGTATATCAGAGTACCTAGTTGAAGTGTTGTAATTTAGTTTGCCTTACTTCTAAATCAATTGGTTCATACCGCCTGCCATGCACCTATTTTTGTCCAGCTATTTCTCTATCTAAGGTTGTCTGAAAGAGATCGCTAATTAGCGGTAAGTCCGCATTTTGCATACCAGTAATTAAGTTACTAATTAAGGTACTGTTCCGTGTTGGCCTTGACTGCGTCTCGGCCGGGGCCGCACTAACTCAAACTCGGCCCGCAACAGCATTCTTCCCGGTCTCTGCAGTAATGAGGTACCATTTAAGCCTTAAGCATCTCTACTTAATATACAAAATTCCGTATTATATTTCTATATGTGAGAAATTACCTATTGTTACTATTCTTCGTTTGTTATATGAAACTACCAATTTTGACCTCATATTCTTAGAGCCCACGACACGAAACCTAGCACGATATGACTACCGGACGAGATATATATAATTAATGGGGGAACACGAAATGGCGATGCTGCAATGCAGAAAACCTGGCCGAGATAAAAAAAACTTTTTAAGGAAAATTAAACATCCTGTTTCTCGACGATAAGATTCTCAAGTTTCGTTTGTTCCTTGAAACAGGGGAGGGGTAGGAATATACGATAATGCAGTGCTACAAGCATCCATCACTGGCCTTATCAGTGGCAGCAGCATGATAAAGACGCCTCGTACTTACGTATCTAGTACGATCGCCCTCCTCAAAAAATCAAAGCTCATATGTAAGAGCATCAATTTCTGTGTAAGAAAAACCACTGCTGCATTTTCCAAACACTGGAGATAGTGGTTGCTGCAGCGATTGAAGGTTACCCTATGCGCAGCTGTATTTTCGATAAGACTACCAGATGAGATTTAATTTTCGTGTGTTGTGTTGTATTTTTAAGCACTCATTGACCAAGCTATAATCTTAGTCTCTTAGTACTAATGTGAACTAAGTTAGCAAGTATAAGAAAGAACCAGTTATACATACATCCGTCATGTTAGTCATGTCTACGCTAGTATAAAATAAAGCTTTGGATTTTTATACTGGTTATTGTACTGTAGGAAGCTATACTTTCAAAGCGTTGGTTTAACCGACGTTTTCGCTCAGTCAGTTGGCAGGGGTTGGTCGGGTGGTGCATTCATCGCGCAACGGAAACTGCACATCTCCATCACAAAGGACGGTCGAAACTTATAATACTTTGTAATACAGAAAAAATATCAACATCTGGCTATTGTCTAGCGGGTCGCGGGGGAGTCGCTATAAAATAAATAAATAACAAAATGTCGCCACCGCACGCGTCATTATTCAAGTGCGATCGACAGCCACTTCCCCGCGGCCGCCGGCGGCGCAACAATACGCCTACTTATTACCGCGGCACAGCCGTCGCCTTTGCCCGGCGACACGTTTTGATACTTGCTAAGGTTCCCTCGCCTTCTGAATACGGGATACGATAACATGGGCCTTTGCAGGATTTCCCGTGACTTTATTTAAACCTTGACGAGGTATTAAAACTATTAAATGAGCAATATTTGTAATCACGTTTGCGATATAGGGGTTTACGGGGGAGAAAAACCGACTTGTCAATTGGCATCTTCGAGTAAAATCGTTTAAACCTAAGCGACGACGCTCGGATTTCCAGGTGCTAGGTAATTTTTATACAGGGTGGAAAGTTGAGATGGGGCGGCATATTTTTTTTTCTGTTTATAAGAACAGCTACTAGATCCCTTGCTGCTACGAGAAAATGCTCTTAGGAGACATTTACTAACTTTTCAAGTGATGACAATCGACATTCACAGATTTTTGATAAAATGTACACAGTCAGTGAGCAAATCGACAGATTTGAGTTTTTTATTTTAAATGCCAGTTGGTCCCATTTCTTTCAAGGATTAAAAAACACTCTTTCAGACCAACTAAGGTTAGAGTACACCCACAAATCAAAGAAAACTCTTTCCATAAAGTTTGTAGGGTAATTAAGTGTTCTCCTAAGAGCATTTTCGCGTAGGAGCAAGGGATCTAGGAGCTGCCCTTACTGCCCCATCTCAACTTTCCACCTATACTTATACAGGATAACAAAACTTTCGTATCTAGCAACGTGATTAAGAAAGTAAGATTCTTTTTATATTTCATCACTAGCGACCCGCTCTAGCTTCGCTTCGGTTAATAAAAGTAAAAATAACCCGAGTTCATCTGGAATACAATACTTTTCAGATTATAAATAGGGGCATATGCATAAAGGTTTTATTTTACGACGACTTTAGAAAGACGTCCTATCTGACACTTTTTGCGAAATTGAGTTTTTGTTGCCGTTAGATTTTAAAGTCAATTCAAATCATGAATGCCAGTTATCACAGAATGTCTCTTTATACAATGTTAACAGCTGACTTTTCATTGCACAATACAAACAATACAAACAAATTATGCCTGGAAGTGACGCGCGAAAGGGCTACATACAGCTGTCCATGGCGAAAACACAACGCTCAGGTCTAAGCCCGCAACTTCGAAAGTTTCACCTTGTTGTGACTTGTTAACTGTCATTGAAAACGATAATATTACAGGACATTGCAGTCTTTTAAACTGGAAAGGTAGATCGATCCTTAAGTATTAATGAAATCTAGGGAAGTAAAACGACTTCCCCAGCCGCACATCCAGCCAGTATTGTGTATTCTATTATGAATGAACGTTTTTAAAGATGGTACTTGCAAACGTGTACCATTGCACAATTTGGGTGGATTAAGGTTCCGTAGTAAAATAACAGGACACCCTTCTTTCAAACCCAAATCATGTGGGGCGATCCAGAAAATTGTAAGGAATTGGGAAATTCCGTTGGGAAATGGACAGCCTCGTCCAGGTCGAGCAAAATATCTACAGAGTAGGGTAGGGACTCCAAAAGATGAACGATTAAGCGACAACACCTACTTTAGACAGTTTATTCTCAGTTAAATTAACAAATTTCAAACCATCTAAGTTGTTTATATGGTACTGTAAATGGTTTAGATTGAAGTTGACTATTATAAAGCCCGTTATAATATCACAGTATTTTTCTACAATCGTTGAAACCAAAAATATGCCTATATGCCTCAAAGATGAACAGCGTGCCCTAGTCTGAACGGTTTGGAACTTTGGACCCATAACTTGAACTAACATAATGAAAATGCATAATCATTGCAATTTTAAGGAACTTTAAGAAATAAAGTAATAGTAGTTACGTAATCAACTCAACTTGTTTACATTTATTGTTTACAAGTGTTATAAAAAAAAAGAATTAGTATTTTTTATCAATAATCATTACCAAAATTACTGATTTTTTGATAAAACAACGAAAATAAAATGATTAATAACATACCTTTATTTTTCTCAAGGCATGCATAAATATAATAGTAAAAATAAATTACCTAGTCTTTCGTATCACAATCAGTAAGTTGAGATGTTTTCATTTATTATAAAATACTTATCTACTGTTCGATTTATTTACCTACTATCGCTGCTCCCTCAGAAACTGTCCAATTAATTTTCTCAAAAACCAAAAGTATTTTAAGGTTAATATTGCTTAACTGAAGTGGCAGTGGGCGGGGCACATTGCTCGCAGGACTGATGGCCGATGGGGTCAGAAGGTTTTGGAGTGGCGTCCGCGGACCGGAAGACGAGCTGTAGGTAGGCCTCCAACAAGATGGAGTGACGACCTCGTCAGGATCGCGGGACCGCGGTGGATGCGAAAAGCACAAGACCGGTCTGAGTGGAAAGCCTTGGGGGAGGCCTATGTCCAGCAGTGGACGTCTTTCGGCTGACATGATGATGATGATGATGAATATTGCTTAAATTATACCTTACAATGAGACGAATAAACATGTATACATATAAAATTACGTTTCTAGCCAGGGTTTCGCGTTAAGCAGTTTTGCAATTAAAACTTAACAAACTGACAAACAGACAAACACAGTTACTTTCACATTTATAATATTAGTAAACGTTTTCATAAACACTAGTAGTGTTCATATTACAAAACAATAATGATGATGAACGACTGAATTTACTTGGTTCAACTTTAGGGCTCAGAATTCATAAAATGAACGAATAAAAACAATCGTTGAACTCGATGAACTACTAAATTTTATTCGTCCAAGTATTAGGCATACATTTTATTATTGAACAGTGGTAGTTTTTTTAGTAATTGAAACTCCAAAATCGTTAGATTAGACGTCAAATCTTTTGGTCTAAAAAAATACAAGAGCATTTATCGATCACTTGAAGTTATAAAATTTCCATCTGTCATTTAAGGACGATTTATTAAGACGCTTTTAAAAAAATACGTCTTGCCTAGTAGCTGAACACCGTTCAAGGCTTATGTATACATTTTTGAAACCATTACTTGAACGGCATATTACTCGTTAAGCGGTGACTAACATGCATTTACTATGCTCACCAAAATGGCCGATTTTCACTGATTTCTAGAAATTTAGATATTAAACAAGAATACATACCCAGCAAATCCTTCTAAGTAAGTCAATTATACTTGAATAAAAGCTTAAGTGTGGAGTGCACTGTCCTTATCTATTTTCCTATAGGTACTGGTGACGTTTTCAGCGGGAAGCTTCAGAACTATGACCGATCACGGCCGTGGCTGTGACGTAAGTTTCAGTTAGTTTGATTTGAATGGAGGCGTAGGTAAAGAGTTATTACCTATTATTAGTCGCCGTTTAAGAAAAAAATACCTGAACTTTGTAACACAAGTCACGATTTAATTGTGTGATTATTTCGATCGAGTGTTTAGCTTTTGGGTGGCGTTCACTTTATGGTGCCGCTACCCTAGTTGTTTGTGTCGGTACATTGATCTTCGATAGAATTAAGCCATTTTCTGTACCTATTGGATTATAAGTTGGTGATAAAATAACTCTCTCCTGAACTAACTACAGTCTTAGAATTAATATTATTAATTTTGGAATAAACATAATTGACTAGGTAATTCCATTGACTAAAACTCAAAGGTTTTCATTTTTGAGATTAATGCTCCTATTACCTTGGGACGGTAATACGGACGGACTGTTGTGGCATAATTTTGTAAGTAATAATTCTTTGTTAAACTTTTATCGCAGAGTCTACATTCGCATAGTTTGATTACGCAGAATTACGTTAGTCGAATATTATTCGGTCATATTTTTCGTGCTCCGAATCAAGTCGCATAAATTAAATGAGCATAAAATTGTTTTCCCGAAAACTATCGTTGCGCAAATATGTTTTGTCATAACATTAATTTACTTACCGAATTATCGACAAACGTCAGAAACGAAGGTAGCAGTTGGTTTTTATTATGATCGCAGTTCTATACTAACCTACCTACTGTTTTGGTAGCAATAATTATGTCAAGTAAGTTTCGGTTAATCGTTAAACCTACCCTACTTTTCTGGTATCAGGTCGTCGGGTAGGTACCAGCTAGCCAGCGTAAGCTATGTAACGGCCCGAAAAACACCTTTTTGACGACTTGGTAGGAAAACATTGAATTTTCTCAACGATATTAAAACTTAATTAGAATGAAATGTACATAATAAATCATCTAGAATAAATTCTCTAAACGAGTGAAGACCGTTAACCGTGTACGTGTCCGTTTCGTGAGTTAGAAGGATTTAGCGGAGAAACACACAGACAGGCGCGGGGTGACTTTAATTCATGCTAGGTATTTAGAGAAGTGATTAAACCATGCATCTCTTGCATGGTTTCAGCTAAGTTTAATTAAATGTTTAGACACCTACTAAAGTAATAGATTTCTTATCATCACATCTCTTGAAAGTGAAATGAAAGAAGTGGTACTATCTGCCTACCCATCTGTGAAACAAGCGTGATTTAATGTACCTCTATATGTAGGGAGGTATAGATATACATACACTCATTGATGCTCTGCCTACGTGAGGAATATAGACGTGATTTACAAAATATAAAGGAACCATTATTAAAATTTTACGTGACTATTCTCGGTTGTAGATAAAACCATTCATTAAAGTCACTTGTTTCTTAAATTTCAATTTTGATACTTATTACACTCGTGATAACTTTTGATAATGTCCGGTTTGAATAATTCAAAAAGTAGTTTACAGTTACTGATATACCTTTGAACACGAAGTGATTAATTTGGATAAGGATTAAACCAAGGCACGAATAATGTGGCCTAGTTAGTACCGGCGTTACTATTGCATATTATAAAATGAAAAAGTAGTTATTGTGACATTACTGTAATAGTGTCTAACATAGTATTACAGATATTTTTGTAGATATCAATTTCTTCTATAAAACAGTAGTTCATCACTTTGCTCTATTGTCAATATCCCTAACTGTTTGATAATATTATATGTATAGCCTATGTTCATACATAAGGGATAATGTAGGATTGTTATGGTGAAGGAATTTTTCAAATCGGTCAGTAGTTTCGGAGCCTATTCAATTAAAACAAACGATCAAAAAATCTAATATTTCCTCTTTATAGTATTAGTGTAGATGAGTACCTGTACTGGAGGGTGTTGTGATGTACCTACCACACATTCATGTCGTTGTTGTATTTCACTCATGTTTACAGGGTCAAATTACTTTTCATAAAATAAGTAGCATATAGGCTACCTGTATCATTCATTTGCCGAATGTCTTACAGTTTACTAGATCCTAAAAAAACCTTGAAACACGGTTTGGCGCGGTATGACCCTCCGCGCAACGGTGGTGAATCGCTAAGTTCATGAATAAATTCGATATTCCATTTGAATAAAACTGGTGAATAAAAAAACGATTTATCAAATACGTCCATTCATTCATGTTCACGGTCGATAGACAGGTAGTTTTTATAACTTTTAAAATATTTTTTGTATAGTCACAGAATTGCGTGGAGCGAATGTCGTTTTTTATTATCCTTTTCAAGGGACAAGGGTTGCTAATGAGAGCTACAGGCGTCCGCAGGCGGACACGCGGCGACTGCGCACTCTGCGCGGCGCAGCACCGAGCTGGCGCACCGCGCAGCCGCGCTCCGGCCTAGTTAACATAGGTATTAGGTATAGGTGCTCAGAGGTTGATTATCTGATTTTTGGTTATATCTTGTTATGGCGCACTGTTTTTATTACATGGGACTCTTGGAATACTCATAAAAATAACTTTAAATACTCACTAGGTATATTGTAGTTAGTAATGTATAATAGGGCGGGAAAACGAACAATTTTGCACATTGTGATATTTGTGAAAAACGCATACAATGATGTAGATGACACCACCGTGATTATGTTAAGATGTGGAGGCCAGCTGGATTTGACGCCTAATGATTTTTAGAGGGCAAATTCGATATCAAGGACGTTTAGTCACCTCCTAATGTCTTTTTATGAAGCGAAATGGGAAGAGTATATGAAATTTCCCTTTCCAATAACAACTTTATCATTAAAATCGATTCAGTAGTTTACGCGGAAGTGTTTTCACATGAGATATATTTAGCGGAGAGCGGAGTACCTACTGAATACTTAATACTGAATACTGGTTGATGAAAGAAAACAATTTGGTTTTTAATAACTAAAATCATTGAAGAGCTAAAATTATTTAATTAACGAATAATTTCATTTTTATTTTTTGTAAAGGGAAACATACAGCAGATACCTAAAGTTATCAATGTAGGTAGTTAGTTCATACGCCAAAACAGTTTCCACCTACAGCAGGCGCGGCTCACTCCGCGATTTACGTTCATCGCTACTAGTACATGCCGGTTACTCATTCGATGGGTACCTACTATTCATGGGCTGCCACCAATTTTATATTAAGATACGTCATCTGCGCGCAAAATCGTGCGTCAAAAAGGAAGGTAAATTATCTTACTACGGTTCAGTTGCGCCGCGGCCGCCGATACGCACGAGTCAAAAACAATGAAGTAACAAATATATTTCATAAAAAATGCCGTCTTGTGTTTTTAGCGGCTGCCGAAATTATACTGTAACTATAACAAGAAGAATGGATGTCTCATTTCATTCGTAAGTAAACATATTTTTAATTTTGTTTATATCGCCATACTTTGTTTGCACCGGCGGCATCACTGTCACCTGTGAAACATGAGATACATAATTAGATATCGCATAAGTGCGATAAATATGGTTAGCTAATTGGCCGCCATGATAAATAGCCCTATTTACCTCTTTCTAACAATAGCGTTTGCTACGGATTGCCGTCTTTATTTGTAGTAATATGGTAAAGTAGCAACTGTCAGTAATTGGTGACGGGTTTTGAGTGCGTTTAGTATGAGCGTAACGTATTTAAATATAAAATATCATTGGCTGCCATGCCACGCTGTGCATCACATGCTTACGTGAATCGTAAATACATCGCAAGTGAACATGCCGTATTTGTCTGTTGGTGTGTTGCACTGTTCCTGTTGAAATGAATTAAAATACACCTAAAAGATATTGTATCCCAGCGGGTTGCAAAAACAATGATAAAAACCGAATCACGCGTTTTTCTTTCGCGCCAGCACGCCGTAGATATAATTGCCGTCAAACTTCTTGAACATTAGGCGAGGTAGTGGGGGAAAGTTCGCGCATCGTAAACATACGTGCAAAAAAAAGTACCTAATTTTTGTTACAGAATATTTTCAAATCTTAGGATAAATGATACACAAGTGAAAAAAAAACGTTTATATTATTATTAGAATACCACTAAAAATACAGGAAACTATTTAAAACAGATTAGTCTTGAACTAAAAAGGATATTCCTTCCATTAAGTCAATACCAGCGCTGGTACTAGGTCTTGGTTCAGGGGAGCTGGAGGTAGTCATTGTTTCTTGACTATCATCAATATCATGAATATCATGCGATGTTGATAGTCATCATCGGAGTTTTTATCGGAGTCGCTTTCATCGACGGCATAAATTACAAATTGGTCAGTGAGCAAATCTACCACGTGGTCACTTTTCATGTACTCTTTTTCGATGTCCTTGACCTTGTGGCACCGGGGTCCGAAATACAGTGAGCAGGACTGACTGTGCTAACAGACGTTTTCGTAGCTTCGGCAGTGTTTTTCACTGTCTCCACAAAACCCTTTCCGTCTTTCTTAAAGAAACAATATACATCGTACACCATCTTCCGAGCTTGTCTTTTTAAAACTACGTTCCTTTGGCGTGGCATTATGTTGTCACTTTAAATAATAACAAAAAGTCAACCACTAACCATAACAACAAAGTTACTTTAAAACAATCAACAAAAACTCAACAAAAAAATATATTAAGAAAATTAATGATAACAATCGGCTTTATCAGTGCACGCAAGTGTACTCGGGAGGCAGAGGGACGTGGACGCGGTGCGGGACGCAAACGTCAACTGATTGACCAATGGTGCGAACGAACGCGTGCTGACGTCAGAGGGCCATAAATCATGTTTTGGCTAAGAAAAAAAATGGCTTTTGTAAATATCAAAGGAGTGAGCTTCCAGTAGGTACATGTACTTTTATCTATTCTGTGCCTAAAGTTAACGCATTCATTTTGCTCAAATAGATCGCATTCTTTTAACCATTAACCTCATTGTGAAACATCAAATAAGTAATTGAATTATTAGCAATCCCTAGGCCAAAGGCTCGGAGGACAGCATTTTAGTGCAGATTTGCTACATTTGCAACGCCCCCTACGTCCCGCTTTTTGTTTTAATATTGCAGCGAAAGCATGAAGACGATGCCTCTGGAAGAGTTATCCAAAGAGGCTGCCATCCAGTGGTCGCCTCCTTTATCCAGCCCCAATCAGAAAGCTGAAGCATATAAGCGAGTTAGCTTAAAGCCTGATTCCATACGTAGGCTTGATAAAAAGCTCGCATGATATGTTGTAAAAAGGCGCTGCCGGGGTAGGAAGAAAATTTTCTTTTTCCTGGCATCATTCACGTTCAGAATATCACTCCTTCTGTCGTACATTAACACAAGAAATCGCTCCAATAGTGACATTGATGCTGAGCTGATTTCGCATAGCATGGACTGGAGTTCTGCAAAAGCTTGATTACCGTCTCGAAGTCTTCCAGGTACTTATCCCAAGCAGGTTTCTTGTGTCTGCCGGCGAAGCTAAACACAGTGTCATAACCGGAGAAAGCGTGGAAAATGGGCATATTCATGCAGAGCATGTTGAGTTCATGAAAGCTATCACTTTATAAATAGGTAAGTATACAATACTTCTCTAAAACTTGATCCGGCGCGAAAGGCAAGTCACAATTCTTCAGGAGAAATTTGGTTGAAATAATTCAAATTCAAAAAAAATATTACAGTGCCCGGCCGTAAATATTGCACATCGACCTTTGGAAAGAGTGAATCGGCTAATTTCGGCTTCGTAGAGCGTTATCTCTGCGCAAACCACTTTTATAATGTTTGTTAGTCGTGGCAAAGTCGTGGTTCAGATGCGATAGGGTGCGGTCGTGCGGTCGCGTCCAGTCCGAAATATATATATAGAGTTGTTCAAACCCCAAATTTTAAATCACTAAAGTTTTACTATGGCATCTGTAGGAAAAAAAACCTTTAACGCCAAATTATCTATGTTTAAAATAAAATGTTACCGTAGCCACATTCAAAAAATGAGGATGTAATATAAGAAACGTGTTGAGGATTACACTGATAGAATAGTGATAAATACGGCTGATACTTAGGCTAATATTAACCTCAATGAGAACACGGAGAGTGAAATGGACGGATTTGAGAATTTTACTGTTAAAAACGTATTTTTTATTCTGTTCGCATATTTTGTTATTCCTAAACCTAAAAACATACATAATTATATTTAGGAAAGACATAACAATTATTTTAAATCCTATTTTCTTAAATCCTCTCGGCAAACTTCATTCATTTTAGTTGCATACCTAATATAAGAACCTCCTGTTTTTTCAAGTCGGTTGAAGAAGTATTTTATTTTGTTGTTATGAATTTCGTTGGTGTAAAGGTAAGGTGGGTGGGTAAGGTGGGTCGGTATATGTTGAAAAGGAGTAAATGATATTTAATAAGTAAATGATATTTCTTTTATATATATAAAAGAAAACTCATGGACATGTGCATTCTTCCAATCCTCACCTATGGAGCACAGACTTGGTCTTTGACTAACATTCAAAAATCTGCCCTCAAGGTTTGCCAAACAGCTATGGAGCGTAGTATTTTAGGCATCAAATTGACTGATCGCATCAGAAATACTGTCATACGCTCCAAAACCCAAATAGCTGACGTAGCCTTAACAGCTGCCACCCTCAAGTGGAACTGGGCCGGACATATCTGCCGCATGCCTGACGACCTTTGGGCAAAAATATCCACAAATTGGATACCGCAAGATCGGATACGACGACGTGGCAGACCCCGGCGCAGATGGCGCGATGAGCTTGAAGCCTTTCAGCACAATTGGCGGGAGATTGCCCAAGACAGAATTACGTGGAAAGGTGGGAAGGAGGCCTTTGCCCAGCAGTGGGACATTCCGGGCTAAAAATAATAATAATAATAATAAATGATATTTAAGAACTTGTTTTACAGCTCTACATAGTTCACGCGGGGATCAAAACAAAACAACAAACAAGTACTTAATTCTAAATTCAAATTCTAATAAACGATAAATCTAATAAAGATAAAAAAGATAAAAGATGTTTATTCAGTAAGTAGGCCGCACGGGCACTTTTACACGTCAAAATCTACCAGCGCTTCGCAAGAGACCACTGCTGAGAAGAAACGCCGCAAGAAACTCAACAGTCAGTCGTTTTTTTTACATACTACTTTGATATTATACAATTGTAAACCTTAACCTAGCATTATATAAAACAATGCATTTAACATATAATAAAAAAAAATAAAAAAAACATTCAAGCGTAGCTTGAACAGGAAAATGTGTCAAAACTAAGAATTTTCATAGGGAGTAATAAGTAGTAGTAATAAAAAAATATATATATATATATTTGTAAAAAAAATATAAATTTCCTATGACAGTGCAAGACAACCACCACATACAAAGTTTCAATACATTCTCCTACAGAAACCGTGTCCGCTAGACAATATACAATATTTACATATTTTTTATGCCTATTTTATTAGTCAGTTATTGAGGTGTTTAATTAAGTTTAGGCCAAGCATTTTTATCTGTTAGATAGTCCTCGACCCTATAGTAAGCTTTAAACATCGACGACTTTTTCAAGTAACTTTTAAGTACTGGAAATGGTAACTTTAAAACTGAATCAGGTAATTTATTATAGAAAAGAATGCGTTGACCTACAAATGATTTATAAACCTTACGGACACGAAATTTTTAAATAGCAATTTTATTTTTATTCCTTGTATTCAAATTATGTACTTAAATAAATATTATTCTCATAAATAAATTGTGACGCTACTGTCAAGACAGTAATTTCTTTAAATAATAATCTTAAGGAATCACGGGAGTTAAGGTTATATATAGAACGAATGGCTCTTTTTTGTAACACGAATATAGTCTGTAGGTATGTCAGTAGCTTTTCCCCAAACCAGAATACCGTATAACACTATGAAAATAACTATAATAAACTAAGCGAGCTGTCTCAATATTGGTAAGTTGCCTGATTTTTCTAACAACATAAGCTGCCGAACTTAATTTACCTGCTAGTACTGCTATATGGGGACTCCTGAACTGAATAATTGACGGACATGGAATTAGGATTCGTTTGTATTCGGAAATGCTATGATTACCGAGGAGCAATATTTTCGGAGGGGCACTGTACTACCTAAGACGTCTCGGTATACACCTTTTGCATTATTTTTGTACAGAAAATGCCAAATGCAAAAATATACGCGTGTCGCCCTCCTCCTGTGAGTATGGAGCAAATTTAGTCAAATCGGAAGCGGCAGGAGAACAAAGAACATCACTGTTATATGTTACTTAAGCCGCTTATTGTCTGATATTGACCACTTCACGCGTGAGGAAAGCAAACAGCGCCGCTATTAAAGTTTAAAGCCAAATCGTATCTGACCTGTTTTTGGTATAGTTCTTAACTTGGCCGGCGCGCCATTACTGTCAAGTAAATAAGAGCTATCAAAACATTGACAACACGATAACAGCTCGATAATGATACTGTTTTTACCGTGTTGATTAAAGGCCCAGCGGGCCTAGTATGGCTGCGTCTATATCGCGTGTCAAATGTGGATAAAGCATCCGTCACTGTCGTACTTATTTACGTGTCAGAAGGTGACGAATGCCTTATTCATACTTTGTCACGCGATAAACGCAGCCATGGTAGGGCCCCAGGGCCTCTATTCCCGACGGTAAAAACATATCATCTTTGACCTGTTATGGTATTGTTTTGACGCCATCCGCCGTTACTGTCAAGTAACTAAGAGCTATCAAAACGGTGACAATACGATAACAGATCAAATACGATTTGTTTCTACCATTTTAAATACAGGCCCAGTTCAGTTGTTTTTTTTTAACTGAGTAAGTCTTTCCAATTGTTAAGCATTACAGTCGAGTTCATAATATGTACCTACTGTTTATTATCTGGTCTTGTCTTTTTATGTTCACTTTAGTATCGTGTCATTTTAATTATTGTGGCAATTCACATAACGTAATGGAACCAGTTATCGACAAAGACCAACGATCGACACTTGTTTCTTATTTTACAGAAGTAATCATTGTCATTTGTTTCGTAGCACTCAATTTATGACCGTATAATCTTTTAATTTAAGTGTTAAGTGTCGATTATTGGTGCCTGTCAGCTTAAAGTGTCGAACACTGGTGCCATTGCCATTACACTATGGCAATTTAAATATGACATTAAAAAGACAAGGTACTAAAGTGTATACATATTTATGAACTCGGCTGTAAATTAGACGGGCGGGACCACGTTTTCTTTTAAACTTGTTGCGGCGAAATTACTAAGGTTGACGTATTTGCCACCGAATTAACAGCAGGCGCTTTTAACCTCATGCTTCCCCATTCTTCTGTCCACAATCATTACGGCAACTTGTACATTTATTTAGAATAATAAATTGGTCTCATTAAGTTAAACTTCGGGTTTTAATTAAAGCTCCGTTATGTACAAATATATAAATTGATGGAACATAAGGGGAAAAACCAGAAAAGCAAAGAATTAACGTAAAATCACGAAAATTATGGGACCAAGTTGACGTCAGCACATGGCGCGTATGCAGTAAAGGCTGAACACTGGATCCCCGGAGCGACTGAAGCTGAGCTACCTCTGTCTTGGACCACGTCATTGAACCGGGACGTTATCCAAAGTACCTCCTCGCGCGGCGCGCATTAACCAAGACAAGTGCTTTTCCTTTGTCCCTCCTAACCTACTTAATCTAGTTCCATTCCTTTCTCAAATAATTATAGACAGTTAAATAATTAATTAAGTTAAATATCCCTCCAATTGCGTAGAATAAATAAGCGTTATCAGCAAGATAAATTAAATAAAATCCTTTAAAATAGAAGTAGGTAGGTATGTACCTACAATTTTGAAATTTAAATTTCGTTTCCAACATTGGTTCCCTGTGTGGTTACCTGGCTAAGAGTAGAATTGTGCCCCTCCATGTCTTCCCGTGGATCGCCCATTGCTCGCAGGACTGATGGCCGATGGGGTCAGAAGGTTCTGGAGTGGCGTCCGCGGACCGGAAGACGAGCTGTAGGTAGGCCTCCAACAAGATGGAGTGACGACCTCGTCAGGATCGCGGGACCGCGGTGGATGCGAGAAGCCCAAGACCGGTCTGAGTGGAAAGCCTTGGGGGAGGCCTATGTCCAGCAGTGGACGTCTTTCGGCTGACATGATAATGATGATGATGATGTCTTCCCGTGGATGTCGTAAGAGCCGACTAAGGGAGTAAAGGCTTGTAGTACTGTTAGACGACGGGTTTGCGAGCTTGCGATCGTCACAACGGGGTGGTAAAAATCTTAGGCCGCGATTTCATTACTCGCACAGGGATTCGTCAGTGGCGACGAGAACATCGATTACCACGCGCACACGACTAAGGGCTTAAGACATTTTAAAATTAAATCCAGTTATTGCCCGTTGTTGGAACGTCATAGAAACGAGTCGCGATGGTGGTTGGAAAGATCGGACCGTTTGACGTAGCAGAGGACAATTGGGACACTTACACGAATCGTTCAGGGCAGTACTTCATAGATAATGCTGTAAAAAGTGAAGTTAGAGTGGCGATCCTTATAACGGTTATTGGCAATGACGCGTATGAGTTGATGCTGAATCTTTTTACGCCGGACAAACCCCCGACTAAAACATATGGGGAGCTGGTGGAGCTGATGAAGGGGAATTTAAACCCCAAACCGAGCCTGCTAGCAGAAAAATTTAAATATAGACAGCGGATACAAAAACACGGAGAACATTATACCGATGTACGTTTCAGAACTAAACAGGTTAAGTATAGCTTGCGGTTTGAGCGAGAACTTACGGGACCAATTTGTATGCAGACTGGTAAAGGACTATATTCGTCAGAAACTGTTTACCGAGGACTATAATATCACTTTCGAGAGGGCGTACAAGCTTGCAGTTTTGATGGAAGCAGCAGAGGCAAATGCTACTTCAGTCAACCTCAGTACTTTTTGTACTGTGACCGACTGAAATAGCAAGACACGTTCGTACGTTTCCGCGAAAATATTTACGAAGGAAAACAATTATGCACTACACCTGTAGTTAGGTACAAGAGTACAGAGAAGATGTTAGATTTGTACATTATTGAGAACGGAAAATCCACGTTATTAGGTCGTCAGTGGCTACCGGACATGGATATATCGGTGTCAGCGTTGCAGTACAGTTCACAATATAGGTGTTACGACGGCAAACCAAGCGTAGTAAAATTATATGAGCGGGAATTTAGTTCCAGATTTTGTGAGGTGTTTGCTGACGGCCTTGGACGGTTCACGGGTGGGGCCATGTGCATGTTCATGCGCGCGCGCCCGCTTGCGTACAAGCTGCGCGAACCCGTGGACCGCGCGCTCGACCAGTTGGTGCGCGCCGACATCCTCACTGGGCGACCCCGATCGTGCCAGTGGTAAAGAGAGATGGTTCTATCCGGATTTGTGTGACTTTAAAATTACAATGAATAAGGTATTAGAAGTCGACCGTTATCCGCTACTAAAGGTGGAAGATATACTGTCTCGTTTACACGGGGGAGAGAGGTTTAGTAAGATAGACTTGTCACAAGCGTATACAGTTTGAGTTAGACGAGACTCGGAAGTATACAGTTATTAATACACACAAGGGCTTATTTATGTATAAACGTTTAGTATATGGTTTATCGTCAAGCCCGGGAAGCTTTCAGCGCCGCCTTGAACAATTGTTTGCGGATATGCAATTTGTCGGGGTTTTCCTCGATGACATAATCATTACGGGTGTAGGGACGTAACAGCATTTGAGTAACCTAGTTGAAGTTTTCGAACGCCTCAAGGCAAGTTGTTTACGGTAAAAAAGGAAAAGTGCGCCTTCTTTGTTATTTGGGACATGTCATAAGGAAAGAAAACACGAAGAAGTACATACGTGCCCGGTTCAAGCGATACTGAGGACGCCAGCACCCGAAAATGTGTCAGAATTAAGAGCGTTTATTGGGTTGGTGATGTATTATGGGAAGTTCGTAAAGGATATTAGTACCGTGTCAACTCTACTTTATTATTCCGCCGATTGACACTCCTCACTCCAAACGTATTTCATCCCGGTTCATAATTGTAGTATTAAGAAATACATGTTTATGTGGGTAGCATTCTAAAATAATTTTCCGTTCTCAATAATGTAAAACGGCGTTCGATCGGGTGAAGCGGACACTGAGCACCAGCGAGGTACTGGTGCAATACTCGCTGGGCAGGCCTCTCGTGCTGACGGCGGTCGCGAGTGCAGTGGGCGTCGGCGCCGTCATCTCACACTTGCTTGACGCCGGACGGCGAGCGCTCTGTTGCTTAGGCTGTTTGTCCACCGCACATGACGGGTGACGGATGTGCGGTGGACACGCGGCTTAAGTAAATGTATGTACCGCTACTTCGGCGCCGTCATCTCGTTCTCGGTGACGTGACGGTGACGGCGGCGGCGGACAAACAGCCTTACGCGTCACGGACGCTTAGTCGCCGAGCACTCGTATGCACAGATTGACCGAGGGGCGCTGGCAATTAATTATGTAATAAGAAAGTTCCATCATAAGTATTTATTTATACGGAAGGATTTTTTATTGAGGACCGACCATAAGCCTGTGACCTATATTTTTGCCAATAAAGTAGGTATTCCTGTAACGGCAGCATCGCGCTTACAGAGGTGGGCTATTTTATTCTCGGGCTACACGTACGACATTGAATATGTGGCGTCGGCTAAGATCTGTGCGGACGCGTTGTCACGACCACCGCAGCCGACAGATAAAAACGGAATGGTAATGGTGGCCGAGGTTACGTAGGTACCTAAACTTAGTAGAAAACTTTTTACCGGTTACGAGTAACGTTGTGCGGGTAGCTAGTGTGTGCGTGCGTCACACTGAATGGACTTGTCTCTATGTCCGTATGACGTTTTTGCAGTAAAACAATAAGAAAAACAGTCGCGATCATCATGGATACATTAAATGAAGATATTACTAAGAAGCTAACGCTACTTATGGACAAGATCAGGGCTTTGTGCATTGAAGCACAAAATCAAAAAAGGGTAGACTGGGTACGGTTGTAAGTAACAATTTTCTTTTTATCGCTCATATCATTTCTATCATCAATTTGTGGTCCACTGTTACAACCGTCCCCATACCGAGGTCGGTTGTAACAGTGATGGGGGGCGGTTGTAACATACTCAGAAAAAACAAAAACAAGTCATTTAATAAGTTTTATTACAAAAAACAATCATATTTAACAAAATAAATACCGTACACCATTATCATTTAGTTTACGGTACATTTTTAAGACTATAGTACTTTAATACTTATTATATAAAGCAGTCTTAAAGAAAGTCTCACTAAGAATTAGTCTTTAGTTTTTAATATCACATAAAATCAAGATTAATAAACTAAACAGTAAAAAAAACAAAGGAATTACGAATACCAACAAAAAAATATATAACTTTAACTATAACAAATCAACAAACTTGACATATAGGTAATTGTTTTTAATCAGAATCATTGCAGTTATGGCTCACGTAATTTCGTCCACCATCAGTGCAGTCTAAGTGAGACCATAAATGACAGGCCCCTTGACATTGCACCCATTTTTCCCCAAATCTACTATCTGAATAAGATTCTACACAGACGAGGCAGTAAAAGTCTTCATCCTCTGAAGATTCTGGTGGTGTTTCAGCCTTTCTCTTCTTACCCTTCCCTTTTCCCTTTACTACTCCTTTGGCTTTTCCTTTTCCTTTTTCTTTATTCTGCTCTCCAGTGTTTGGCCTTAACACTTTCTTCTTCACTTCTTTTTCTTTCAACCGTTTCTCTCTCTTCATATTCCTTTCGGATCGCTTCCTTTTCAGGTGTATCCGTGTAAATTGCAGACTTTTTTGTTTTGCGGCCTCTGTTAGTGGTTTTCCTGGGAGGAGCTTTAGGATAGGGTCTCACTTCTTCCTGTGAAAATACAGATTGAACACTTGTGGACGGTTGTGGCGTTATTTGTTGAACATCGCTTTGTTCAGGAGACTTTGTTAGGGCAACTCTACTCGAAGGACTGGGTTCCGTTGCTAGGGCTGATGAATCATCTTGAGCATTGTTAATTTGTCTGGGTGGTGACAATGGTGACATTGTCAATTCATGGATGGACTGTGAAGTATGGATCTGGACATTCTGTACAGGAGCTTCCATTTCTGATTCATTTACTTCTCCAGTATTGGTTGAGGCCTCGTCTAATTGGGATGCGGTTTCTGTCGATGTCATACTGTCAGGAGGAAGGGAGACATTGTCCGAATTCGGAACAAGTGTATCGTTAACGCTTTCCGGATTTGGATTGGGCCTGTCGGTAACAAAAGATGGCGCAAAATCTATTTCTTGAAATATATCCCGGTTGAATGGGTAAAACCCGTCTTTTGAAAACCAGCCTGTATATTTGTTGGAGTAAGAGCCATCGGCATTGCACTTTTTACAACACTTGGTACATCATAGATCGTCATTGTTCTTCCTGGATGGTTCCTCATCCAGGCGTCGCATGCTGTATTTATAGCTTTTTTAAATGGCCCGTAAACTGATCTATCTTAAGGCTGGAGCTTGTGAGAACAATGGGGCGGGAATGAATGCAAAATTATTCCATTTTGTTTACACAAGTCCAGTGAGTTTATATGAATATGTGACGAATGATTGTCAAGCACAAGCAAAACTTTGTGAGATAAAGAGGCGTTGCTATATTTTTGAAAATGCTGCAGAAAGTTATAAATGTTTCATCTTGCATCCATCCTGACGGATTCCCTGCTCCAATCGAACCCGTCGGCCCGTCTCTGACAAAATGCTCCTGATATCGAATGCAGGGAAATACAAACATTGGCGGAATAGCATGTCCCAATGCGTTTCCTGCAAATGCAAGTGTGACTAGAGTGCCACGTTCAGCCGAGGTAATGGCTCCTACCTGCCTTGTTCCACGTCTTGCCACTACTCTATCAGGTTCCTGTACCGTGGTCACACCTGTTTCGTCCATATTATATATGTCTTGTGGACCAAAACTGTCACGGTCCATAACCGTTTGCAAGTTCGTAAAAAAAGCATCAACATTAGTCCGGTTAAAACTGGTAACCCTCGATAGACTTGTAGCTTGAGCTGCACGGACCGATAATTCCGGATTTCTCTTCATAAATGACCGGATCCATTCTTCTCCAGCCATTTGATTGTCGATCCAAGTAGCAGGAAACTTTGACTTATATTTGATGGCAAGTTCTAACTACAATTTTTTCACCTCTTTGGAAGAAATGTCTGCACAACGCATAAGGTATTTAGCAAGAGTCTGCTCTTGTTCTTGTGTAAAAACTCTGTTGTGAGCTACATACCCCATGTTAACATTTTCTGGCGCACTGTTTTTTCTTTCGGCTGCATCATCTCTTCTACGAATGTATCTCATCAGAGTAACATGATATGTATTTTCTCATGAGATTAAGATTATATATTTCTGCTGCTTGCCGCAAAGACCTTCCACTTTTCACTTCATTGCAAGCGTGATTAAAGCATTGTTCGTCGCTTTCACCTCTTGATGTCTTTCTAACACGTTTTCTGGGCATCTAAAACGAAAAAATAAATTATTACTCTTGTTACAACCGTACCCACAAAAATTGTTACAACCGTACCCAACCCCTACTGCGCCAGTAAAACTGAACCACGTGAAGTAACAATTGATTACACACCGTGAAAGTCTAGCAAATATGTAGAAAAATCTATGAATCGTAATATGCATTACTGATAAAGCTATTTTGAAAAGAAATCGACCAAAAATACTTACTTTTGATGCACAAAACACAATGTACCCTTCTGCACGCGTATTAACGACGCGGTCGGCGCGGCGACACTGGTAATCATGTTCATACCTGCCCGCCGCGTCCCTTTCCCGTCCAACGCATCACTCTCCTGTAGATAGTTTAGGAAATATTCGAGTTGTTACAACCGTACCCAGTCTACCCCCATCGATAGACACCCCAGTTAAATCTGCTGCAAACGAGAAGAGGAGCGCTACGACTACAATGGGTAAAAAGAGCACAGCCTCAATTCTGACGTATGCGGCGACCGCATAGTTGGCGGTTACGTCCGATCGTGCCCGTGCCGACGGAGCGCGAGCGCGCCAACACCCGAGCCAACCGGCTCGACTTTGTTAACGCCGTTTACAGTATTGACTGGGAAAAACTTTGGACCTTTGGGGACTTAAGAGTACACCATCAGTGACGGAAGTAGGAGTCCGAAATTAAAAGGATCACTAAACTAAATTATACTTTATCACAGAATTTTGTTAATACAACAACATGAGGTTTCCTTTTTATTCACACTGACATCATTGACAGTCAACAAAACACTCATAGTCTTTAGTTGCTATGTTACCACTTTTTTCTTAATATGGGGTCGCACTGCAGCGTAGAGGGCGGCTTCCATAATAAACTGTATTAGTAATAATAAGTATGACGTTTGCTTTACATTGAAATATATAAATAATCATAAAGATAATTCTTGGATATCGGATGACATCATTAATTATAAATGGTTTTTATAGAACATTATTAAATTAGGCTACCAATTTCCAAATAATGATAGTATTAAGAATATAATTAAGGTAAATGTACACTATCCCGGGATAGTACATTATGCCGGGACATTTTGAATTTTGTCGCAAAATAAGAAAACAGTCAGTAAAATTATGTTTATATGCAATACCAAATCAACTTTAGTTTATGTACAACCAAAATACGAATTTTGAACACAAATAATATAGTTAATAAAGCCGTGTTGCGTTTCCGAACGCGTCAGTCGCGACCATACTGCAGTTCCGTACAGTTGTGTTGTCGGTGAGTGTAAGGTGTCAGTGCAATTTTCGTAAGGATCCCATGTGATACCGGTGAGTTTATTTAATTAAAATATATGAAAATATTGAATAGTTGTTATCAACAGAAGGTTTCATAGCTTATTCGAGTTGTAATATAGCATATTTTTAGAGAAATCGACAGTTTTATGACTCCCGGCATAATGTTCAAAGATCTGAGCCGGCGAACCTAATTACGTGAGTATCACGTAATAAGGGAATATCGGTCCGAAATGTTTTAGTCTTTTATAGCTCATGCAATTCACGATGGCGAGTGGGCTTTATTAGTGGTTGAACGTGTACATGCACATTGCGGTAGTGTGCGTGTCTGACGGAGCGATCAGCGAGCGATCAGCGAGCGCGCCGTCGCTCGAGTTACTAGTGCATATTGTTTCCACGACGCTTACTGCCACGAACTATCGTCAGCATGTCCAATATCCGGAAAAAACGCAGTTATTCATAGCGAGGTACAACGTATTTTTATTTTGAAGTAGGTATCCTAAAATAAAAATAGTAAATTTATTTAGAACTGTGGGCCTATCCGTGTTTATCGCTTGACAAAACGGTAATAAAACATTCGACACTTTCTGACAAGTACATACATATAAGTGTGAGAGTGACGGATGTTTTATCCACGTTTAGTCACCCAAGAAACACGGCAATAATAAGCCCTCTAAAATAAAGACAAACCTACAGATAGGTTTACGTTAATACTTTTTGTGTCATATTTATGAATTGATGGAGTCGACCATCAAACTTAAATTATTTACCTATATCGTATAAAATTAAAATTAAATTAGTATTAATTTCGATAGTATGCATATATTTGTTATATTTCCAACTAATCTGTTTAAAAAAAATGTTAAAAATATTAAATGAAAACCATTTTTTTCACTGCCGTAATAAAGTACATATATTTTTTATTCATGTCTTTTATTCCGGTATACCCGGAGTAAGGGAAACAGAAAAAAAACCGCTATTTTCTGTGGCAATTAATAAAAATAAGTAGGGGGAGGGGTCCATTGGATTTTAGCTTGACAAGGCTGTACGTTGAGAATAATTCATAATTCATTATTTATTGGTAATATTTGTTACATCTCATCCTTACTTATTACTAAAATAATACTTAGTAAATATTCTATTAAATACAATTACGCAATTATTTTACAGAATAAATAAATTAACTAACTACTTATACGTGAAATCCCATATTTGAGTTAAATAAAATATGGCTGTGCAATATAACAGCCATATTAGCGTTTTAATGGTGAAATAATTATTGAATGTGATATACTTATATCAGTAAATATTTATTCTTAGTATTAATTTTATTACATTTATTTTTTATTTTTCAGAAAAAGAAATGGGTTCCAAGTATGAGCAGCAGCTATCATTTTGTTTTTATTGTAGAAGGTTTTTTGTCGTTTCAAATTATACCAAACTGTATTAAATTTGTATTTTTATTTTACCAATCATAATTATGTGTATCCATTTAAGTTAAAAGTTATTCTTAAAGGCACTTGTTTCTTTTACTTTAAATTAATAACGTGTGCTTCGAATATATCACGGAATTACGTACAACGATTCCCGGAATTAGGTCAAGAACCAAATTTTATCCCGGAATTAGAGACAAACTAGAGGTTCGCAAAATAACGATTATATCTACAATTTAGAGGCTACGACGCAAAAAAAGGTTCTACGTTCATCTTATAATAACAGTATACACAATAAAACAATTTCCAATTCTATAACCTTCCAACTTTTTCTAAGAATCATCCCTAAAGTGGAAAAGGCCTTAATATGCCGTAATATGGTACATTTACCTTACATTTCCCACAAAAAATATAATGAAATTATTAAAATGTTCGAAGCCGATTAGAATTTGCGTCTGTAGTCTGGAACCCGACTTATCAAGTGCATAAAGATAGAATAGAAAGACAACAAAAAAGTTTATTAAAGCTCTTGAATTCCGGGCGGGTGGAAACTATGCAGATTACGCCACGTCAGCTGCAAGACACAACATTCAGCCTCTCTCACTCAGACGGTCTTGTACTGATTTAACATTCTTGTTCAAAATTCTTAATAATCTGGTAGATTACCCTGCACTCTTACATAATATAAGGTTTCGTGTGCCTCGTAAAACACAATGTACCTAGTTGCCGCGCTAAAGCGTTATTCAGTATTGTGAGAAGCAAAACTAGACACGCACAACATTCATTATCTGAAGCGCGCATGCAAGATGTACAACGAGAGGTACTGATTTCTTGGATTACCCTGAACTCCTTATAATTGTAAATGTTGATATTACTTCAAATCATATAGAAAAAGTTGCCAGGAAATTGTCTGGTGGAGCGGGATTGAGCGGTACAGATTCAGAGCAATGGAAATCACTTCTCCTTCGTTTCGGAAACCACAGTTCTGACTTGTTGAGAATCAATTGCATCACTAACCAGAAAACTTAGCAGTGAAATCGTCGAGTGGGATTGCATTACAGCTCTACTAGCAAGACGAGGCATAGCTCTGAACAAATGCCCAGGCGTACGCCCGATTGGTATTGGCGAAATACTATAACGCATCATTGCAAAAGTCATGGCCACCGCAACAGGACTAGACGTTCAACAAGCCTGCGGTTCTGACCAGTTATGTGCCGGAATAAAATCTGGCATTGAAGGTGG
The DNA here is from genome assembly GCA_923062465.1 of Acleris sparsana. Classification (NCBI taxonomy): domain Eukaryota; kingdom Metazoa; phylum Arthropoda; class Insecta; order Lepidoptera; family Tortricidae; genus Acleris; species Acleris sparsana. Next base: position 41,898,934 of record OV281285.1, on the reverse strand, counting down.
AGTTCATGCCATGACCAAATGTTTCAATGAAGGCGAAGATGATGAAGGCCTTCTCTTAATAGACGCAGCAAATGCATTCAATGCTCTGAGTCGTCCAATCGCTCTCTGGAACGCAAGAATCTACTGGCCCCGTTGTGCAATATTTCTCTTCAACACCTATAGGGGATATGCAATAATTTGTCTATCAGGCTCAATTGATTTCATTTTAAGCGAGGAAGGAACAACACAAGGTGATCCGTTGGCAATGTTAATGTATGCAGTTGGGATTCTTCCACTAATTCAAAGCTGCAAAGACCCTGGAAAATATGTACAAAATTGGTATGCGGATGATTCCGCTTGCTTTGGTAAACTACAAAATATAAAAGACTGGCTTGAAAAACTGATGAAGGAAGGCCCAAAATATGGCTACTTCCCAGAACCATCAAAAAGTTATATTATAGTTAAAAATAAATCAATTCAAGAGGCTACAAGATTATTTGGGAATCTAGGAGTGAAGACAGTACTTTCTCACCGATTTTTGGGAGGAGTCATTGGAGATGAGGGAAGACAAAAAGAATACATTAAAAAAAAAGTTCAAGAATGGACTAATTGTATAAATCTATTATCGAAAGCTAGCAAAAAGCACCCACAACTCGTACATACAGCCTTTACAAAATCACTCCAATGTGAATGGAGATACTTGCAAACAGTCCTGGACAAAACTGATGAAGAATTCCATACCTTAAAACAAATCATTTTGGAAACGTTAACACCATCTATTGTGGATAGAGAAATAACTTCACTAGAACATGAGCTATTCTTTTTACCAGTGAAACTAGGTGGACTCGGCATTAACGACCCAACTAAGAACTTGGAATGTTACAAGACATCAGTAGAATCCAACAGGATACTAATACATGCAATAAAAAATGGTGACAATTTGGATCTTTTAGCCCATCAAACTCACGCTGCAGATACTTTAAAAAAAGAAAAACTAGAGAGGCAAATAAGAGACGTTAAAACAAGCAAAGAAATAATATCTAAACTTCCCAGTAATATGAAAAGATGTGTTCAAAGAGTCGTTGAAACGAAATCATCACAAATGCCAGTCTCTCAGTTCAAAAATGCCATAGCCATACGGTATGCTCATGAACCTGCAAACCTCCCTCAGACCTGTGATGGATGCGGCGAATGTAATTTTGACCTGAACCATGCATTAAACTGCAAAAAAGGTGGTCTTATCAAACAAGGTCACGATCAACACAGAGATGACTGTAATAACTGGGCCGAATTAGCCTGGGGACCTGGCACAAAAGAACCCATAATGCGTAACGCAAACACAAACCAACCAGCTCTTATAGGTGACTTGTTACTGAACAGCGTGTGGGAACCCGCGAGGAAAGCGTTCTTTGATGTTCGCATAGTAAATGCTGACGCTTCTTCATACAACAACCTCACCTGGGAAAAAACAGCTCAGAAACATAGCCGAGAGAAACATTTGAAATATGATCGAGCTGCTGAGGACCTAAGAGCTTCCTTTACTCCTCTGGTCATCTCTTGTGATGGAGCACTTGGGATTGAATATACCAGTTTTTTAAAAAAAACAGCCTCGAAATAAAATGAAAAATGGCAAAAACCATATTCACAAATAATTTATTGGCTTAAAGTAAAGGTACAAATTTCAGTCATAAGAGCTGTTTCCATGAGAATAAGGGGCACAAGAAGAAAGATCAGAGCTTTCGAGTGCGATGATGGAGCCGGAATTCACTAATTAGTCTCAAAATTAATTTCGTTTTTAATATATGTAATTATTTTTTTTTTACCTTAGATACATGTTCTGTATTTTTTAACCGACTTCTTGTTCTTTGCAGTTAATAAATTTTTGTGTCCGTGTGTAATATGTAAATAAAGATAATGTAATTCTTAAAACAACGAGAGGTGTATTTGTTTGAGGACATGGATTTGTTTGGCAGTTTATGGTAGTCTTTAAAAATCAAGTTTAGGTATTCTTTATTACTTTTATAAGTTACAATAGTGTGATTGAATCATGTAGAAGTTGGTAAATCAGCTTAGCAATAGATATATATACCTACGTATGTTTTATTTAAGATAGTGGTTCCAATTTCATGTTTTTCATTTGTATTACTTGCAAATATCTAAATATAACCTCTCAGTTATATAACATTTTTTTTACACCGTGCGATGTTAAACTTGCCGCATGTTAAACTCAGATTCCTTAACTTTAAATTTGATTTGAAAAATTAAAAAAACTGCTAATTTTTTATTAATTCCGTTAATAAGGTCTTATAGCAAATTTAATCAGAAATCTCTCACAGTAAACGAAACTGAAAAATACTAATAAATGTGGCCACGGCATCGAAAATGGTGAACCAGGGTACCGCATTTCCAAAATTTTGAAAAGTTGTGATCTCGTTTTTGGTGCGACTTTTACTAAACATGATTTATCATATTTTGGCCAGTCCTGAGCTGAGCTATCCAGCCCTGTAAGGAAGTCCACTATTTACCGGACACTCTGTATATATGTACGTACCCTACGTACTTACCTACAGTAAAGCATAATTTTGGTTTTAAGAATGAGTATATTTGTTATTATACGTTTAATATAGGAAACTATAGGTCTATTATTAATTTAGTATTTTGTATTTTGTAGGCTATATAGCTAAATTTACCGATTTGTTTTGTAAGACTAGGTAGGATAGGTAGGTGATGGTGGTCGAATCAAGTCAGATGAAATTAACCTACTAGGGGTACCGCAAGGCTCCTGCCTATCAAAAACTCTCTTTAGTATCCTCATAAACGATCTCCCGAGTCATAAAAGGATTCAATATCTTTATATATGCCGATGACGTGACGGCCTTTGTGACCGGGTCATCTACGCCGCAGTTGGAATAAAACATCAACAATAAATAGTAGTAGTAGTTGTAGTAGTAGGTAGTCATTTATTTCCTATTGGAAATTACAATATTATACGTCGCATAGTTATAATGAATTCACAATAAGATCGTCAGTGTAAAAAATATAAAAAATCTAAACCAAATAATGTCAATGAGTACAAAAGTAAATGACCCTGAATAAAACAGTAAAAGAAAAGAAAAAATAGTTCAAATGCTACAGCCATACAATGTCAAGAATACAATAATAAGTAATAAAAATTCGACTCAATATAAAGGGTACATATCTAATCGTCACTATATTCTTTAACGGAATAAAGTGATTTTTTAAGCCGGCGACCAAATTTTTCATTAGAAGATTCATTTATTATGTCTGCGGGTAGACGCTCATGGAAAGCGGGCCCTATTACGCGCGGGTTTTTGTCGAGCAGCGCCAACCGCCGCGGCACACGCTGGAGGCGGCCCTTTGGCTGGGTCACCCCGCCGGGGATGTTCACACGATTCAATTTAGTTATGATGTGATGAGTATACATTATGATGTCAAAAACTTACTGTGAATAGTGCGTCATTATTCCATATTTTTAAACAGTTCCCAACATGAGTGTCTCGTTTTAACCCCTACCAGTGTACGAAGAGCTCTCTTCTACAGGGTGAGAACGTGTTTAGAGTCAGTAGAATTACCCCGTAGGATTATACCATAAGACAAAATTGAATTGAAACTTATGTCATTAGGTACGTTTAACCTAAATGGTCACGCATCCCAGCAGCGTGTATGCCGGTAACAACAGTCAATCAGGTGACCGAATTAAAACTACTGGGCTCCTCCATTGATAGTAGTCTGAGGTGGGACGTGCACATCGACCGGCTATGCGCGAGGCATGGCAGCGCATGCTACGCGTTAGGGCGCCTCGCCAGTACCGCGAACTGGGACGTCGTCAGGAATTGCTATTTTGCGACTATACAAGCGCTCATCTTATATGGCACAGAGCTGGGCAGGAGCCGCGGAAAGGCACGATGCCATGCTACAAAAACGAGCGGTGAGAACAATAGCATGCGTCCCTGACGACGTCTCTGCCCGTGGGTACTTTACACAATTCAACATACTCACACTGCCATCCTACTTACTCAACAAGTAGCTATCTTCACTAATTCTAATATTGAAAGGTTTGCCTTTAAACAGGCAAATACATAACACCACCTGCGCAGCAACAATGACGCGGGCTGCCTCGCGTCCGTGCCCCACAGGTTGGTGAAGAGTGGACGATCAGTCTATGTTCTCGGCCCACGAATATATAACAACTTACCGGACAGTATCAGGGATGCACCTTCCTCTCATAATTTAAAAAAAAGGCTCAAATAATCTCCATTAAAATCGCAATTTTATGTCTTGAATGAAATTTACAGTCTTGAACATAAATGGTATACTTAAATTAAATTATTAATTCAAACACCTTAATGATATAACATTATTAACCCTCGTAAAGAAACTACCTATTATTGTTATTATAATGTTTTATATAAGAAACACGATTTCTTTCGAATTTTAACAAATGTTATCATTAAAATTTTCATATTTCACAATGCCAAAATTAACTGATATAACTTATATGGAGAGATTAAGGGACTCAGACAGTGAGAAGTTCAGTTAGAGGTCAAGTATAATTGATCAATCAATCCAGCTTACCTGTAAGTGCCGTTCGATTGAGATTATTCCTGTTGTAGTCTCGTCCGAAGATGATGAAGAATTAACTAAGTAAGTAGTAGGTACATTTCCCGGTTACTTGAGGGCGTCACAAATGTCTAAATAGAGCAAAAAAATAGTTCCCGAACGGTCCCGACGGTAGCCCGCTGTGTTGTTATCTGTGATCATCATTTAGCTATCAGCCAAAAAACGACTGATTGTACCAATAGTTTAGGGGCGTACAAATTTATTTCAACTAGCGACAGAGGAGGGTGGGACTTATCATCTTCGGACGAGACAACAATAGGAATAATCGCAATCGAACGGCGCTTACAGGTAAGCTGGTTTGATTGATCAATTATACCTGTTGTCGTCTCGTCCTCGATGATGAAGAATTAACTAAGTAGATGTTCAAAGATGGTTGTACAATAAGATGTTTTATTATTGTTAAGAAAACATAGCTTCTGTGAAGCTTACTTTCCGCACAGGACAATTTAAAAATTTCGCAAATCAATTCGAACTGTCAGTCCAACCAGCCTATTGAAACACCCCTTTGTAAAGCTGCGGATGCACATGTGTGTCTCGTACTATGGGCAGAAAACGTGTCAACATCTATACCACTTTCTTAATTAAACTGACCGAGATTGCTTTGTGAGGTTTGTTGTAAGATAAAAATAAGTTTTAAGTAAGTACTTCCTCTTATATCTTTAGTAATATGTAAATAATCAATAACAGCCGGAGCTGGGCAAATATGTGGACTGTCTCTAAAGAACGGCAACCTAATGTAGGTTCGTGTTCTATTAGTGGCAGACGTTTTTGAGAGTTTAGCTACTTTAGTATAAATCACATTAGCCTCTATTTTAATCTTATCTATATCAATGGGTCGGCTGGCTACTCGTAGTTTGGGCTCTTTGCCCTGTAACTAAAACTAAAAGTCTAACAGCCTTAATTGAACACAGTTCTAAATTTTTACAATCTAAATAAATATTTTTTATATAATCTAATACTAGAGACACATCCCAAGTGTAATAAATGTAATCATATTTAAACAATATTTTAATATTTTAATATTGTCATGAGAACCTAACAGTAGTGATAGTGCTGACCTTGTGGAGTTCAAACTTCCATTAGACATACTTACCTTCATTAAACTTCTTGGTTAAGTATTTTATCTCTTCAGGTATATAGTTTCAATCTGATTGCCATGGCAGGAATTAATCCTATTAGTGATGCATGATGAGTATTGCTTTAATGTGTTGTTAGTAAATTCCTATTTGGTTTAAATATGAGTGGCTCTCGTATTAACAGCTTCTTAAAAAGAGAGTACCATGGCTGTGTTGGCCAGTCCGGTACAATCACTATACCTTTACTTTTCTCAACTATATCTTTTTCACTACATCTGGAGATCATTGAAAAAAGAGGAAAAGCATAAAAATATACTTTAGACCAACAAAATGTAAATGAATCCACCCTGAATGCGTCTGGATCAGGATGCCACGAAACGTATTTTTTGAACTTTGCGTTGGTTTGCGAAGCAATATCAGGGGTACCAAAACTAGCAAGAATTTCTTGTAAATATCTGCTCCTATTCTGTATGCCCTACATCTTTTCTGGATTGAAAATCCGCAATAACATTGTGCTTAGTGTAATATAAGAAGCAAAGATCCATATTCGACGCACTTCGCACCACTGTCATATTAATTTTGCTATATTATGCAAATTCAAATATTGAATACCACCTAATCTATTTATACAAGAAATGGCGGTGGTGTTGTCAATTTTCAATAATAATTCACAGTTGGAAATGTTTTTTGCAAAGCTCTTTAAGCCTAAAAAGGCTGCATGAGTTTCTAGCATATTAATATGGAGCTTTGCCTCTTCAGTTGTCCATGGCCCACTAGCAGTCTGGTTGCCGCAACGAAGCGCCCCAGCCCATTAGCTATTGACATAATAATGCTTCTATCATCTTAATCAACTATTCATGAAAGCGTACAAATAAAAAAAACTAAATTCTAAAGCTATCCCAGTAAATGCGGGCACTTTCAATGTTAAAAGAGGAGAAATAGGAAAAATCTTTAAATTGGTATAACTCGAAAACGGTGCAACTTTTACTGAGGTCATGTTAGGTTGGTTCGGTTCGTCTGAGGCTGGGGAATCTCCGGTGTCACTGTGACGTGCTATTTATGGGACACCTGTATATTATGTATAGAAATAAAAAACCAAGTATTTTTGAAACTGGCTATTTGAAACTTTTGTGACATATTAATAACTAGTTAATAAATTAATAATTATGTTTTTTTTTCAATATCGTACGTAGTTAGGGACTTACACCAATTACGTATTGGCCGATTCTTAATTAAATCCACAAACGGTCGCAGGCAAAACTCACCCTTAGGTACCTGAAAAGCTTATTAAAACCGATTAAATAGTCCGCGACGTGTCCAAACCTTATTGCACTTATTTAAAACTCTTATGAGTGTAATTTATCCATGAATACAATAATTAAAGAAACTAACTGCTCATGCATAAATATCGTTATCTCTTTCTAACAAACCTGTATTTTCGTAAATAAAAAAGGATCACTATACTTATATCGGAACTTTCAGTTTGACCCTCGTATCTCGTTTCAAGTGAACTCGCAGTGGTACAGAAGTAACTATCTTCAGCTCCGTCCTACATATCACCGTACTACATCGTTTCCCCCAATCTTCCTAGAGAAGATTGGATTGTATTGTTTTGCATTATTCATTTATACTTATATATACTTGACACTGGCGAAATCACATCATTGTGGAAACGCCACATCCCCGCGATAGTAGCTGCTGAAGTCGCCGTGGGTCAAAAAATAAATAAATAGTACCTACCACTGAAAATCCACAATATGGCGAAGGCCAAATAAAATCTTGTCAGGCTATACTATATTTCGACTCTTTGTACTATATACCTACTGTTGAACAGGGCCCGTACTTTAATGCCGTTAGAATAGAGTATGATTCCAAATGGTTTTATGGTAATTATTATTAACCATTAGTCGTCAATCATTTAATCATGTGCAAATGAGTTAAGTAATATATTGAGGGGTAGAAAAAAAAACCTACTTCGGACGTAAAACGTAAATTAAATGGTTTTATTACCACATTTCAACAATTAATTAGAAAACAGAATTTCTCCTCTAACTTAAAGCACAGCATCCTTATTGCTTTAAATCCCATACAGAGAAAATCTTTGTCATTATTATTCTCATAACGTAATTATACATGAAAAATTCAAAATGACTTCAATTTGCATACAGAATGAGTTATAATATATAATTTCAACCTTTTAATACTAGTCTTCAGTTTTATTGACAAGTTCTGCATAAACCTATAGGTGACCAATACGGAATATACCTAAGTACAACGACTTAACTACTTGAGCCCCAGACAACGACTCATGTGCACATGCACTGCGATTCTGTGTCCCTACAAACCATTATTAAACTTTCTCAATATACTATCATTGAGAAGAACATCGAGTAAACATTATCATTTAAATAAAATCGTTTTTGTTTTGTAAAAACAATTATGATTAAATAAAATTATGGCATGGACATTCATAAAATAAAATTGTCTCAATTTGATATGTTTAGCAACGAGTGGCAAAAAAAAAGATGCTGCCGTGATTCGTATTTTGATTGTGATTATTCTGTATGTAACTATAATCATTTTACCGCTTATTTTACATTTTTTTTATTTGTATCAGGTGTAACTCACTCTGCACTCTGTGTGTAAAATTTCGTCATTTTGACGTCATCGGCATGAAAAGTACGTTGCTGGTGTTGAAGAAATATATAGTACGAAAAAATATTATATTTCGGTCAGTCCATATACATATGAGGTTTCAAATAGCCATTTCAACCTTATTTTAAGCACTACGTAGTTGGATAGGAGAAATAGGCTTCTTTCAGCTCAGATACTTGCCTCAATAGCAGGCAGAACGTTAGTAAGTAGTAGATATTGTTCATTATTATTCGATTAATCAATTTAAACATACTTTTTAAAGTATCTTTTCTATTTCTTTCTGTGTACTATATTGTTTAACCTTGGGCTGGAAAATACTATATTTGACCATGAAATAGTGGCCCACCCTAGGCACACTTAGAACCATTTCAATTGTTTAAATAGATGATAATTGGTAGTAGTCCGGGCGGTAGTGTCACCCAATGTATGGAGAGGTCAAAATTTGGTATCGGATAAATTCACTTGGCACAGACGTATCTGAGGTCAAACTGAGCTGATTTAGCCCGGTAGCCATCAGCCACCCCCTGCTGGGTGGGGAGGGGGGGTATACAAAGTTGCTCTCCGCCGCGCTTCAGATAAAAAATCATATTGGCTTCAATTCACCTTGAGTGTGGTATCGTTTTCGGATAAACCATAGATGTGGCTTTCATTTTTATTATAATAATTATACTCTTTCATATAAATTTATTAAGATACATAAGGAAGTTTCACAACATAAGGTTATATTCTTTGTTTTAACACACAATATTTTGTAATAGGTATATGTACAAAATATGGTTAAAAAGCCCAATTTATGCAGATTTCAAAAACATATAGCTTTATACCATTTATTTGAGACGTGCAAAATAAATAAATAAATAAGACTGCGGGTGGAAAGACTCGCGCGGGTAAATGAAAACTTGAACTAATTGAGACGAGAACTCGCCGCGCGGCCTGCTGCACTATACTATTGATATCACAGATTACGTATTATTTTAGTAATTTACAAATAAAACTTCCGGTGCCTTCAATTTACTTTCTAAAAATCTAATTTATTTATTTATTTATTTTATATAAATCATTCAGTTTGTGGAGCGGAAAGCCAATTTGCGTATTATTTTTTGATGATGCGTGTATCGGAACGTGAAATTCAATTCCAACTGTCAATGATGTGATGACACGCGCTCAAAATTATTCAGTTTTGATTTAATTTCGGGCGCCATAAAATTAATTCAATTAATTTTAATTAAGTAAAGGTGTATACTGAATCATTATTCATTAATATAATTATGCACAAAATTGTATGATTGTCCGGATATTCTGCAAACTTTATATTGCAGGTAGATAAGTCGAACTTATTTAAATGTAAAGTACCCACTTAAAATATATTTTCTAACCTTACTTACAAATACAACAAAATAAAATACCGGCCAAATTAACGTTTCTTCATGTTGCCTTAACTGTGTGTGTGTGTTAGTGAAAGTGCTCTTAAACCTAATTGTAGTTATGGTCCGAAACCCTAATTGTGCCCGGTGACCTTTTTAGTACTAATGCATCCATGTTTTTGTTTTCAAAAAAGGTACACATGTCTCAATCACGCAGTTGTAAATATACCTTTTATTTATGAATGATGTCTGACCAAAATGTTGATTGGAAATTATATGTTTTATGTCAAACTGAAACGGAACAGAAGCTTACGGCAGCAAAATGTAGCCAGGGTGCCGGATATGAATTGCTTGCTAAAAATTTGCTTGAGTTTCAAAAACTGCATTCATTGCCTGTGACATTGAAAGATTGCTTGATCGCACGCATTAATGACCTGAAGCCAGTGCTCATTGAACATGCGGCATGTTGGCATAAAACATGTTATTTAAAAATAAATAATACTAAATTAGACCGAGCACGTTTGAAGGCAAAAAAGTCAGAGGAAGAATCTAATATCACTACCCCTATGACTCGCAGCTCAGTAACGACCGCCTATGACAAAAGTACATGTTTATTTGGTGGGCTAAAGAGTTTCCGAAGGAACTTATTATGCTCAGTAATGAAAAAAAGTTGCAGTGATTATATTATTACATGTGCCACAGAATTAAACGATTACGAACTCTTAGCAAAGGTATCTGATACCTGCGATTTGATTTCTCTAGGAGCTAAATATCATAATAAATGTTACGTGAATTATAAAAACAGACTTAAATTAACTCTAAATCCAATCCACTCTCAAATGAAATTGAAAAGTCAAGTCCAGGCCATCACATTGTCTGAAATCGTTGCTTATATGAATGAAGCGAGAGAAAAGGAAGCCGAAATTCCAATTTTTAATGTAGTTGAGCTTGCAGCAAGGCAAACACAGGCTATGAAAGAATTAGGAGTGGATCACGTTGTACGAGGGTCAAACTGAAAGTTTCGGGAATAGAAAAAAATATGCAGTTAAATTGAATAAAAGTATTTTTATTGTTTTTCAAAGTATTCTCCTTTATATTTTATGCACTTTTCCATGCGATCAAACTAGTCATTAAAGCACTTATTGAAGTCTGAAGTAGGGGTCGACAAAATAGCCATTTTAAAAGCCTCCACTGCTGCTTCCGGCTTCTGAAACCGCTGACCACGCAACTTATCCTTAATTTTGGGGAATGTGAAAAAGTCATTGGGGCTTAAGTCGGGGCTGTATTGAGGATGGTCCAGTAATTCGACTTTTTCACCATCCAGGTACTCAGTTGTTTTCCGAGCGGTGTGAGGGCTGGCATTGTCGTGGTGAAGGATAATGCGGCGACTAGGGTTTTTTTTTCGGAGTTCAGCAAAGATACTCGGCAAACAAATATTGGTGTACCAATCGGCATTGACCGTTCTACGATCTTCAAGAGGAATAGTAGCCACGTGACCCGATTTAGAGACAAACGTAGCCACCATCTTTTTGGCCGTGCTGCGAGAACGAATAACTTTTGTCGGCTTGAGCTCATCTTCGTAGACCCATACTCGAGATTGGTTTTTATTTTCAGGCTCATATGCATATATCCAACACTCGTCACCGGATACAATGCTAAAAACTGCATTTGAGCTTCCTCCGTTGAATTTATTCAAAGTTCTGAGGCACCAATTGACACGAGTCGTTTTCTGCTCCTCAGACAATAAGTGAGGGATCCAACGGGAAAACAACTTTCGCACGCCTAATTGTTCCTGTAAAATGATTTGTATCTGACTCATTCCAATGCCCAAACACTCTTGAATCTCCCGATATGACACATGTCGGTCTTCCTTTATCAGCTGACGCACAGCATCGACGTTTTCTTGCGTGACTGCCGATTTTGGTCGACCTTTACGCACGTCGTCCGTGAGGGATAGACGGCCACGTTGAAATTCTGCATACCACCTGTATATTGTCGTCTTTGAAGGTGCTTCATTACTAAAAGCAACAATCATCCGGTCTCCACATTGTTTTTGTGATAATCCACTTTTAAAGTCGTAATAAATCATAGCTCTTAAATTTTCACGGGACAATTCCATTTTCAGCAGCGACTCGACGACTTCAAAAAACAATTGAAACCGAACCATCGCTTTTTTTTTCTATTTGGCCAGTGTGTTAAAATAATGAAACTTTAGAGATTATAAAAAGGTATGATATGTATCAAAAATATGTTTCTAAGTATTAGATTCCCGAAACTTTCAGTGCAGCCCTCGTACAGTCGTACAAGCTTAAAGAAAAGCTGCTAGAAAAGTGTCCAGATCTAACTGCTATTACGAGGGCAGGTTTACCAAATCTAGTTACTTTTGTGAGAATATCTAACTATCCAGAACGAGATTTTGAATCTGAAGGAGCTGCTTTGTCTGATGTGGTCAAAAGTATTCGAAGTGACATGTTTGAAAAAGAAAATGACCAATCCAAAGCACCCTCATCGCTCGTGGCTTTAATAAAAATGCTAATAAAATAACATCTATATGAAAATACTTGATGTGACAATGGTTGACATCCTAGTGCTCCATGAGGTCCTTATGGTTTACATTGTAATTTACGGCATTATTTGCACTTAAAAATATGTGGAAGGACGTATTTCTACCGGGTCGGTCTGAGATGTAATGTTTTGACGATCACATCGTCCTTTTGTGATTTGATCGTTTTGAGATCAATTTGTTTTGACTTGAAGTCCAATTTATTTTCAGATAGACGTTGTATGATAATTGTATATAAAGTATTATTTTTTTTAAAGCCGAGTTATTTTTCTTTCATGTTCGTTTTTTTTTTGCACAAGGTGTCCGTATTTTCAAAGAAACTCACCATTTAATAAAAAAATAGCAAACCGATTATTTTCGTTTACTTTTTTCCCACGAGACTGTACATGAAATGTCTCAAAAATTAACTCCTTATGCCTGATTTGTCAGAAAATGACATCAAACTCGAGTTGGCTGGGAAAATTGAAGCCAATATGATTTTTGAATATGATATCTGAAAGACAATGAGATTTGAAAAAAAAACGGTCTAGGAAGTTTGATTTTTTTTCAGATAGACGTTACATGACAACTATATATAATATATATATTTTTTAAAAGCTGAATAAATGTACTTTAAGATATAATTTTTTTCTTTCCAAAAAAATTAGTATTGTTAAGGAAACTGACTATTTAATAAAAAAAGCCGAAAAACAATCTTGATATTTTCGTAAATATTTTACTTTTTTTCTATGAAACTGTACATAACATGTCTCAAAAATGAATTCCTCATGCCCGGTTTATCCGAAAATGATACCACACTTGAGATGGTATGTAAATTGAAGCCAATATGATTTTTTATATGAGGCGCGGCAGAGTGTAACTTTGAATACCCCCCTCCCCACCCACCAGGGGGTGGCTGATGGCTACCGGGCTAAATCAGCTCTGTTTGTCCTAGGATACATTTGTGCCAAGGGAATTCATCCGATACCAAAATTTTGACCTATGGTCGTTACCGCCCGTACTATAGATATTCATATACGAGTATATTTATTTTTTGTGCTTAACTCGCGGTAGTTGATAAATGAGGAGTATATGCGCGCGGGCACTAAATTATGTACGTGACTGGTCGGCACCGCTGCGACTGAGTGAATGCGAAATGGAAGGGCTCATTATGAGGATCTCAAATATATTTTCGGGTGAAAACCAAAATAAATGTACCTACATAAAGACGCTATTTTAAGGTCACTTTGATGTCTAACTTACAATTTCGTTACAAAAATGTATGTGTTTGACGTTAATCGACAGTTTAGTTACGGTGACCACTCTTCTTTAACTAGACATTTATTTTGGTTAATACCCTTTTGTTATTATTGTAAAATAAATAGTTTTGATTTTAATCATGAAAGAAGACGAAAATTTACCATTCCCCCCGATCTCCAAAACGACTTAGCCTACAATTTTTCATTTCCGGCCGGTATTTTTTATTTCACACGATTTAGATAAAAGATAACAATCCTTAACTGCTTTAATTTTTATTTTCTATTAAATCGAAAAAAGCAAATAATTGACATGAAATAATTGTTCGCCGCCACAGCCAAAAGTTTTCAAAAATGGAAGACGCAACGAATCGGTTAATATCCATGAAATTGGCAGCCACTGCATTAATTTCTTGTGTATAAGGGGGAAGATGAATTTGTGAAAAGGAAACGGGTGGTTCTTGCGTTTCGTTCAAATTTCACAAAAATTGAGAACCGATTTTTTTTTCGATTTTTTATAAATAAAAATTAATAAGAAGTTTCACGTATTTAAAAACAATAAAAACCAATGAAAGGCACCTTTATAACATAATTGTACTTATTGTAAAGGGAAGGAAGGTAATGAGCCCTAAGAGGGTAATGAAAATCGCCCGGAAGGAAATGAACTAGGCTTGGAAGGTAATGATAGTGAAAGATGAAACTTATAATAGGTAAGTTTGGATTTGTTGAATGGATTAATAAAGTCATATTAGAGAGTACTATTTTTAATCAGCCTTTGAAATAACAAAACAAAAATACAAAATTCTAAAATAAACAGAAATAGGTACAAATTATTCTTTGGACATTCATTCAAAATCAACTTACAATCATATTTTTTTTATAAACAACAGAAATAAGGTAACTTTTCTTTATTAAGGCAGCCACAATTAAGTAACAACTTAAGGTTTTAAAATCAAACGTAACAAATAAGTATAACTTCTAACAAATATTACTAATAATAATAACATATTTGGACAATTAACCAATTGTACAAATGAGATCAACACAAGTGATAGCGAAACATAAGAGCACATGTGATAAAAATGAAAACTGGCAATTATCAATTATCACATATATTTAAAAAAAAAATTCAAAGAAGTAAAGTAATGATAATTGTACAAGTGAGATCAAAACGAAATCTCACGAGCAATAAAAATAAAAATTGGCAATTGTAATTTTCAATTACTTAATGTAGATAAGAAATTCTAAAAGTAAAGTCTTGGAGAGTAACAAAACTAATTAAAAAAATAAAAATAAGGTAAATCTCAACTTACTTAATATCTACGACATTAGGAAAAAACTTTAATTATATTAAAAGATAAATAGGAACTATTTGGGAGATCTCTTATGCTACAAATTTGCTTCTTTTCCTTTTTCTTTAGGTATTTCAATCGCTCTTTTTCTTTAGGTATTTCAATCGCTCTTTTTCTTTTTCAATTTTATAAAGCTCTGGGTTATTTTTAATTTCTTTATATTTTTCGCGTTTTCTAGATCTGTCTTTCGCAAGTTTTTCATCTTTCGTGAGTTTTTTCTTTGTTTCAGCCAATGCAGTCTCTGTAAGATCAAATAATTAATAAATAAACGCAACGATAGTGACTTGGAATTACAAATAATCTGGGCATAGTAAGGGTGAGCCCGCATTGCATAGGGACAGCGATTGCAAGAACCACAGACTGTCAAAATTGTGAATTTCAAAATTTTCAAAAGGGTGTGTAATGTTTAGTATAAAAACAAATGGTCTAATTTTCATTTAACATAAAATGAATTGCATAATTTCAATCCGTGTAATAAACCTTCGATATAATAGTCAAGATGCATAAAACTAAATGCATAAATTCTTAAACTTTAATGTTTATATAAGTTAAAAATAAATATTTCTAACGGCTTTCATTACTATTAATGATGTGCCGCCCATGTTTAATATTCATTTTTTTACGTTACATGTCCGTCTTTAAGTCACCGACTCGTATATTATATTGTGTACTAAATTTCAACTCAATCGGTCCAGTAGTTTTGGAGCAAATTGCCGGTCACACAGACAGACAGACAGACAGACAGACAGACAGACAGACAGACAGACAGACAGACAGACAAAAAGACAGACAGACAGACAGACAGACCGACAGATTCTATAAGAGTTCTGTTCCTTGCTGTAGAACCCTAAAACTTTTTAAGTTAAAAGTAACTCGCATTACTGTTTGTTAAAAAACGTTTGCAAGCTACTTTTCAGAACAATTTTGATAAAAATTGATAAAACAGGATAGGCGATCAAAGAAATGAACATATATTCTCACTTTCGGTTATATAATATTAGAATATGCTTGGAAAGCTTTGTTTATTTTAAGTTACAGAAGAGTATTCATTCCCTTCCAAACGTTATCATTACCTTCCATTAAAATTTTCCGCAAAATGGAATGTAATGAATAGGAGGGTAATGAGTATTTGCACTTTGATCCTAATTTGCTTATATTGCCTGAGTACCTGTTCTACTAGATTGAATAAGTAATAACAATTCAATACAAGGATCACGGTAAACCAACACCAATATTTAATAAAAAATTACTTACTCAATAAAAGGCAGGACGGGGATGAAGTTTAGGCGATACCAAAGTTCCCTCCGCGCAACAATATCGTCGTTATTTTTATAACCCGGCGACTAGCGTCCGTCCGCTCAGAGCTGTGGCGCGCGACAGAGCGGGAGGGGGGCGAGCGGTAGGTTCATGCCGCGTTTGGGTGTCCACAGGTAACTTAAAACTTGCACGTTCTTCATCGAGGACGGGAATGAGGTTTTTGATTTGACAAAACTAAAACCTTGATTCTTTCAAAGTTAATACAGTACTAAAAATTAATCAACCTGAATTATGTATTGTTTATTTGTTACTTAACATGATAAAATGACAGAAATCATAATTACTGGCAAAACTAGAGAATAAAAAAATATCAAAGCCTCTGAATGGTCGTTGGAAACAGGAGGGGGATGAGATATTGCCACGTTTTTTATCGTTTACTTGCTTTAATTAATACTAAATTCTATACGCGTTAGATGGTACCGAAAGTACTTTTAGGCTATAATAACTCTATTAAAAAAGATCTGTAATAAATCTTAAAATCATAGCACTTTTTGCCCTGGAAACGTGATTTGAACGAAATGCAAGAACGACCCAAACATCTCTTGATCAAAAGGGCACACCCAGCCCGTCAGTGGTCGCGATCATCCCGAAGACATGCAAAGCCCGAGACCTTAAATAAGGATCCGGGCCTCAGCCATGTCTCAGAAATAGCCGCAACGGAAACAGACTAGGTGTTAATTAGGTTTATAAGTTACGCTTTTTTCTGCGCCATGCTCCTACTGTTCTATTGTAGGAAGTGAGCTAGACCCGGAGGGGCAATTGATGGAAGACAGTTTTTCTGCGAGTATAATCATTAGCGGGGCAACGCCGTACGGTAATATGTCGGACCCTTTGGAGATGATATTAGTGAAGAGTTCTTCTTTGCCCCGCGGCTACTTCAACAGCTACTACCGCGGGGATATGGCGTTTTCACGAAGTGATTTCGCCCGAGTCAAGTATATACATATAAGTATAAATCAAAATAGCTATGAAATACAATCCAATCTTCTCTAGTATATATAGTACGATGATTTGTAGGACAGAGGTCAAGATTTTTTTAATCTCTGCACCACTGCGAGTCCACTTTAAATGAGAATAAAGATGCCAGATACATTAAATAACTCTTCTATTTAAGTCTTCTATCACTGCGCAACCAGTGCAACACAAAGGCATAAAAAGTACACCAGCGGCACGGCACTAAAGGGCACTATCCGAAAAGTACTTTGAGCACCTAAATACACAAAAACACAAAACTAAAACAAATACACATCCGCCATCTTTTAACGTTGCAAATGACCTCCTAGTGAGGAGTTATGAGCCTGCAGACTAAAGTCGGCCATTTTGTCAAGTTTGTTGTCAAACAGACGCCAACCGTAAAACGAGCTGCGGAAAATGCGCGGTGAAAGAGTGCTTATCAAAGTCTGAAAGACACACTAAGGCTTACTTTTCACAGGTTAATATATGCTTTATATATCTAAATTAATGTAATTAACACGAAAACTTTAATAAAATGTCAGATATTGATTTTGTAGGCCCACTGTTGCAAGTAAAGCATTGTTTCATTTCCCCGAGTTTTCGGGGGAATTGAATATTTATATTTTTATTTTTTTGAACATTTATATTTTTAACTGTTTATTTATATTTTTAACTTAGGAAATGTTAGATTTTAATCTTGTGCTTCTTTCCGCTACTTGTTGTTACAAAAAACTGTTGACGCTGATTGTAAATAAATGTATTAAATAAAACGAACCATACAATTGTTAAAATTGTATTAAAAACGATCAATACGTTTTTAGCCTTCATAAAATTTAGGGAGTTGATCTCCCAGGACTACAGATCTTTCCACTCCATCTTCGGTGATCACTCCTAGTCGCACCACACCTCCAGAAGATCCATCACGCAACATTGCAAGAGCTAGTGTGTTTATAACAAATTTGACAGCTTCATCCTTGCTCATTTTAGGTTTGAAGTTGGCATCCACATAACCATACACATAAGTAGAACCAGACCCTCCAATCGAGACTGCTTGACGCTGCACCATGCCACCAATTGGTACCGAATATATTTGACCTGAAAGAAACACAATTTACATCAAAACAGAAAACCGTGCAAGAGCATGTCGGACCATGCTCAGTGTAGGGATCAGAAGCTGTTACTACAAACATAAAATTCACAAAAAACAACAAGTATGGACTACTTAACATTATTTTATCTTATTTTATATAGCAAAAATCACGTACGACAATCACGGACTATCAATAAAAACTCGGTAGGTAATTAAAAATTCTCGCGATTGAACCAAGTGCGTAATCTAGGGGTGTCGTTTGACCCGCAACTAAAATAAAGGGAACAGGTAATTGAAGCTACCAGTAAGTCATACCAAAAACTAGGTTCAGTGTTGCGTAATTCTAAACCACTGACACCAGCACCTCTCCGCTCTTTATATGCGGCCTTGGTTCGAAAAGAACTAGAAACGAATGGAGTAGTATTGGCACCACATGAGAGGATAAAAGATAAAAAGATAAAAGATGTTTATTCAGTAAGTAGGCCGCACGGGCACTTTTACACGTCAAAATCTACCAGCGCTTCGCAAGAGACCACTGCTGAGAAGAAACGCCGCAAGAAACTCAACTGTCAGTCGTTTTTTTAAAATACTACTTATGATATTATACAATTATAAAGCTTAACCTAGCATGATATAAAACAATGAATTTAACATAAAATAAAAATAAAAAACATTCAAGCGTAGCTTGAGCAGGAAAATGTGTCAAAACTAAGAATTTTCATAGGGTAGTAATAAGTAGTAGTAGGTAATATTTTTTTTAAATAAAATACATATATTTAAAAATATATATATACTTTCCTATGACAGTGCAAGACAACCACCACATACAAAGTTCCGATACATTCTCCTACAGAAACCGTGTCCCCTAGACAATATACAATATTTACATATTTTTTATGCCTATTTTATAAGTCAGTTATTTAGGTGTTTAGTTAAGTTTAGGCCAAGCATTTTTATCTGTTAGATAGTCCTCGACCCTATAGTAAGCTTTAGACATCAACGACTTTTTCAAGAAACTTTTAAGTACTGGAAATGGTAACTTTAAAACTGAGTCAGGTAATTTATTATAGAAAAGAATGCATTGACCTACAAATGATTGGTTACGTAGCAAAACGTCTAAAATCAAATATTATAAGTTCGTTTTTCATACGATCGAAATATATAAAGTCAAATTCCATAACGTACGACATGAATAACATCATTTATCATAAGTTTAAAATGTCTACGATCTTAATTCATAACGTTTATAATCTATACTGCTGACTATGTATAACGTACAAAATACATAAAGTCAAATTACATAACGTACGAAATTTATAACTAACTAGCTTCTGCCCGCGACTTCGTCCGCGTAGATTTCGATTATCGTCAATCCCTCAGGAAATTCAAAATGTTCGGCATTAAAAGTAGCCTATGTGTTAATCTATGTGTTGTCTCCTCTTGGGAAGCGCTGGTAGTATCTTGACGTGTAAAAGTGCCCGAGCGGCCTACTTACTGAAGGACCATGGGCAGAAATGTCCCCCCCCACCAACAGAAATGAAACATGTCTCATTTAATAGATCTCAGCAACATTATGTATTTTTACTATGGAGACGATCACCAGATGTATGGGGTTTTCTTGGAAAACCATAATCGTATCGTATGGAATTTGTTTGAAAATGAACACATATATGGATGATTTGCCTTATTTGGCCCTTGTTTTCATTAAAAAAATCCCATTGATTTTGCTACTAAAATAAGTATTTTGTCTTTTTTTGGGTCCTTATAAACATATAGACATGCATCCCGTTACTGTTGGTGGGGGGGACAGTGCCCATACAAATTTGCCCATTGTCCTTTCTTTTATCTTTTATCTTTTTATCTTTTATCCAGGGTATAAGCTATACCCATTCCAAATTTTATCCAAATCCATCCAGCCGTTGCAGCGTGAAGGAGTAACAAACATACACACTCACACACTCACAAACTTTCGCCTTTATAATATTAGTGTGATTTAAATGGCAAATACCAAATGCGCGCAGCAAATTACTCTTAACTAGTTATCAGGCTATCTACATTCTAAGACCTATGTGTATCAAGTTTATGTCAAATAATCTTATTCATTTTGTAATTCGATATTATATTCATTCGACCAGTCGTGTTGTATATATTTCGAACGTTATAGATTACGAACTTTATTAATTTAGGCTTTCGACATTCTAGACGTATGTGTATCAAGTTTATAACATTTGATTTTAGACGTTTTGCTACGTAACCAAATGATTTATAAACCTTACGGACACGAAATTTTTTAATAGCAATTTTATTTTTATTTCTTGTATTCAAATTATGTATATCACAATTCTTAACAAAAGAGTCTTGATTTTTAATGACATAAATAATATTCTCATAAGTAAATTGTGACGCTATTGTCAAGATACTAATTTATTTAAATACTAATCTTAATGAATCACGGGAGTTAAGGTTATATATATAGAACGAATGGCTCTTTTTTGTAACACGCACGAATATAGTCTGTATGTCAGCAGCTTTTCCCCAAACCAGAATACCGTACGACATAACAAACTATAATAAACTAAGCGAGCTGTCTCAATATTGGTAAGTTGCCTGATTTTTCTAACAGCATAGGCTGACGAACTTAATTTACCTGCTAGTACTGCTATATGAGGACTCCATTGCAAGTTTTTATCTATAGTTATCCCTAAGAAAAGCGCCTTATCTACCATTTCCAAACACTCATCATTTAGAAATAAACTGGATTGTACTGGTCTAACATTAGGCAAAGCGAACCTAACACATTTGGTTTTTTTAGCATTGAGTTGCAAATTGTTACTAGTAAACCAATTAAGTAGGTACTTTATCTACGCACATATCGTAAGTCCTCTTTTATGCGTTCAAAACCCGTAGGAAATGACCAGCATTATTGCAACTAATTTTACTATGAAAAGTTTCTTGTCTGTGGTAGTAGGTAAAATTTGTACTGTAATGGTTATAACAGTATAGATTTTGGTAAGGTTATGAGTTTCAAATTTGGAACATGTTCCAAAATTAACACAATTTAAATAGGTCCAATTCTAGGATCAATTGGAACGTCAACTCGTTATATTTTTTAGTACAATATCGTAGGATATTTGAATTTCGAACGACATGAGAATAGGGACTTTATTAGTAGGTATGTCTATCATATGATTTTAAAAAAAAACCATTCATATTCGTGACACATGACAGGTTTCTTTTGCCGCCATTTTTGTTGTCAATTCGTCGTATCGTAAGTCGTAATTTGATTTCATTTAGTTCATTTCTTTGTTGAGTTTATTGTGCCACTTATGAAAATTCTGCTTATCCAAGTAGACAACAATTGATTAACATTGATTAAATTTAACATCGTTTGGTGAATTGGTAGGTACTTAGATATGTTACAGGTAGCGCTGGTAGCAATGCAGGTCATTTGCCTTTCGGCTTCTGAACCCATCTTAGAGTACTTATAATATGTGTGTAGATAAAGTATTGTACGCGACTCTTGCGGCTCGTTTCATAAACCACACTCATGTTGTAATGCCTGTCATTACGCAACCGTCACGTAAACTACTATTACCTACCGTGGCATTTATCCTACTGTAATCGACGGATTTTCGTTCTACCTTGAAAATTAATGATGTATCATCATCAAATAGCACAATATCAAAAAAATCCTATTGCATCACAAGATTTCTCCCAAATATTATACATATATTTAATGAGTACAGATGCTGCGTCAGTAGTGGATCGTCCTCTGGTGAACTGATTACTGTTAAGCAGTTTATTTCTATTGAAGTGACCTAACATATCTTTTAACATTAACTTCTCAAAAACTTTACTTAAAACAGGTAGAATAGAAATGGTACTGGAAATGGAAATTCGTTAAATCACTCATCTCCGATTTAAAAAGTGGTATGACTTTACTATATTTTATAATATTTGGAAAGACCCCCCTCTGAAATGCAATTATTGTAGATTAAAGCTAAGTGAGGTGCCATTATATCTATGTTATGATGGATGACTTTAACTGACGTTCCCCATAAATCCTGTTCCTTTCGACGCATAATGCCAAAAACGCAAAACGCCATTTATACGCAAATCGCCAAATACGTGTATTGCCAAATCCTGGTTATGCCAAACACGCAAAATGCCAAAGCTGCATAAAAACTAAATACGCTAAATGCCAAACACGTGTATTGCCAAATTCTGATAATGCCAAACACGTGTATTGCCAAATCCCGGTTATGCCAAATACGCATAATGCCAAAGCTAAATACGCTAAATGCCAAACATGTGTATTGCCAAATCCTGGTTATGCCAAACACGCATAATGCCAAATACGCATGACGCCGAAAATTTTAAGAAAGCCGTATGTCAAAATGTGGTTCACGTACGTTAACCATTAACCAGCTTGGCAAAAGCAGTCCTGCCTAATAATCAGGCAGGACGTAGGTATGCTTGTAGCCTATCCCCCTTACTAATATAATAAACGTTGAGTAACAACGGTGGCCCTTACCCAAATTGGGGTCTTTATCCAAAAAAACGAGTAAAGCCAAACTAACACACCTATTAGCATACATAATATACGAACACATTTGAAATGTAAATATTTAAGGGATAAGGTAATTAAAGGCTATAATAATAATAATAACGGTGGTACACTATAGCTATACAATGTTTTGTCCTTATCTGTCATTGTGACATTTGACATTTAAATTCTGACAAATTTCTGATGAAAGCGAATAACAGTGAGGCAAAAGTAGTGGGTCCACGAGTCAGTCGCTAATATATTGAAGCCTGAGCCTTGAGGTCTGACTTGGCTAGTTCTCATATACGAATTATTATTAGTATTAGTATGCTGGCATTCTGCGTATTTGGCATTCTGAGTATCTGGTGTTCTGCGTATTTGGCGTTCTGCATATTTGGTATTATGCGTATTTGGTATTATGCGTGGATTTTTTTTCATTATGCAAAACGACAAAGTGGCCTTTTGTTGCGTTTTTGGCATTATGCGTATTTGGCATTCTGAGTATTTGGCGTTCTGCGTATTTGGCGTTCTGCGTATTTGGTATTATGCGTATTTGGTATTATGCGTGGATTTTTTTTTCATTACGCAGAACGACAAAGTGGCCTTTTGCGTTTTTGGCATTATGCGTCGAAAGGATCCTGTTTTGTTTAAAAACAAAAACTGGGTTATGTGGCTAAAATCAAAGCTTAAAATACATTTAGTAACAACTTTGCGCTAGCAAAGTAATTTTTGAGCTCCAATCGCAGATGATTGAAGACATTTCGTGGTATTAATGGCTATGGTGGAGAAAATAATCTTTGACGCTAAGGCCACGTCTTTGTTTGGTGTGATTTGTTCGTCACCCTTGTTTATGATGATTAGATTATCACGAGTTTTATATTTACCCGTTTCTTTATTTATTATTTTCCACGCAGTTTTTACCTTAATATCAGAAGCTTTAAGCTTAAGACCTAAAAAGTTTGACTTAGCAGTCAAGAAAACTTGCTTGAAGGTCCGCGAATAATTCTTAACGTAAACTAAGAAGTCAGCGTTCTTGTTCTCCTCCCTAGTTCATAAAGCCTATTTCTAATTCTATGCATGCCCATTCACTAAACTTAATTTTTGACCCACTAAAACATTTCATCTTAAAATGATTATTAAATGTATGAAGAATTACACCAACCAAATCTTTATCAATACTATTAGGATCATTATGTGAAAAGGATAACCCACAAAGATTACTCTGAACTTCAAACGATTGCTAGTTATGGGTCTGTAAGTTATTGTCTGTGTTTCTTGATGAAAATCATTTAAAAAAGAAGCCTTTTGACCACTCTGATCAGAATTAAGGCAGTTAAATATTTCCTTATCCATATATCGCAATTACAAAAAATATTATCTAAACTGGTAGCACTTGAAACACCTATCCGTGAACAAATTCTCTAAATTAAGATTTAAATTAACTTAAGATCTTAATAGTATTATTTGACGTTTCCAGTAAGTTAACATTAGTCTCCACAGACAATAACATGCTTTTGACTTGAGCGATAACTCGAAAACCATGCTAGTTTTACCAAGACCATCTTAGGCTGGTTCGGTGCCTCTTAAGCTGGGCTACCTCCGGTATCCCTGTGTCGTGCTACTTATAGGACACCCTGTTTATTTTGTTATTAAGATTCACTATTGTGTTTAATACTTTCCGTGCAGTGTACACGGTTTTTTAAATTTTGTCACACAGTAAGTAGCAGTAATAAAAAAGAACTTTAACTGGTATAAGTTACCTCCATTCCGTTTGTCCCAGCCAGCTACTAAGATTCCAGCAACAAGTGAGTCACGGTAGTTATAGCAGAGCTCTCTAAAAATAGCTGCCGCTGTCTGCACCAGCGGCGGCTCACCCAGCTCCATTTTGTGGAAATCTACGACAAAATGTTACCATTTTTAATATCTGAATTTAAAGGCATCAATTTAAAGTAGGTAGAAGGTAAGTGAATTGGAATCGCTGTTATAACAGTGCCTACTCATGTAACGTTTTTTACGAAAACAATCGCCTTAGCTAAAAATGACCTAACAAACGAAATCCCTTAATGTTAGAACGTCTTTGGTGTTCAAACGAAATCTCTTAAATTTAGGTATGGTATCTATCGACGCGGAGTCGGCTTGAGCAGATAAGAAAAAGTTTTATGTCCGTGCAGTAAGAGTGAAAAAGACCCTTAAGTCTCGAGTCTGGTAGTTTACGCCTCGAATGTTAAATTCACAAAACTATGTGCGATGTATGAAACTTAAGTTATTTTTAAAAGATTGTGGCTAGAGGATAATTCAGTCAGTTGAGTTGGTGCAAACTTTCATTAAGCTTTTAAAAGCATTATAAACGCTCAGTTCATTTTGCTCCCCTACTGGTGCGTTCTGTTAGGTGAAACATACTTAGTTCACTCGGACCATACTCACAATCAGTGTAGGGTACCGAATTATTTTTAATAGTTATGGAATTATTTTTTTCGCAGTAGTTACCAGTGGTAACAGGTGGGAAAAAAAATCCCAGCTGTTACCACTAAAGAAATTAGTGGCAACTACTGCGAAAAAAAATCCCAATTGTTACCACCAATTAGTTTAGTGGTAACAGCTGGGAATTTTTATTCCCAGTAGTTACCACCACATTCATTTTAATTTTCAGATACATTATACATACACGTGCAATAGAATAGAACTACTCTTTTTAATGTCGACAGTACACTGCTCTTAATTTAAACAAAAATATTTCAATATTTTACTTTTTAATAACAATATTTAAATAATTTCGTATAGGTACCTTGTTGATTTATCTATATATGATATTCTGTTTAAGTGGGTGTAGTTTATTTTATAATAGTAAAAATATTTTGCTACAATTTTACTACCTACTATTTTTAAGAAGATTTTTTATACTTAAAATATTTTATTAATATTAAAAATTGTTTTGTTAATCGTCCATCTGGCCGTAAAACATGTATTATGTAAAAGTTTTTATTTTCATATTCAGTTTTTTTTTTATATAGGTACTTGTTCGACAAAGAATTAACAAGCGTTTTTGTTTAAGTAAATTTTAAGATAAAAAAATAATTCACCCAAAGTTTTTCATTTCCAACTTACACCTACTTATTAGAAAATATTAAAATATTTTTGTTCAGATTCAGAGCAGTTTACATAATAAAATAAAAAACTATTATGTTCCATATTTATGGAGGTTACCACTAAAGTTTATTTATTTAATTGATTAAACTAAACTAATTGGTGGTAACTACTGGGAAAAATATTCCTACTTGTTACCACCGAGTACTTTAGTGGTAACAGGTGGGAAAAAAAATTCCCAGCTGTTACCACTGGTAACAACTTGGTGGTAACAGGTGGGAATAACCCCCAATACCGAAACTAATTTGTAATAATTGAGGTAGCAGGACGGCGTAATAAGCTTTTCTTCCATGAAAGGCTTATGGCAGAGAACAGACGTTTATAGCGTGAAGCGAGGCAGTATGAATCAAAGCATGGCTACAAATACTGTTAGACTTCTAACGGACGCATCTACATGCGAAGGAGGGAGGGCGGTCCCGTTATCACAATACGTGGAGAAGCGGATCTTGAAAAAACGAGGAAAACGGATCAAGCTTCGCCCTCTGGCAATCTGGATTCATCGGCATCTGCCACTCTTGGCATCCTTCCTGATGATCACCACTCGATGGATTCCGCGGCCTGCGCGACTTCCCGCGTCGACGATTGTTAGCAATTTTTTATTACCTTTTTATTTTACAGTTAAATAAGTTTTATCTAGCAATAATTTTCTTAATACACCTTCAGTTAGCTATTTACACAGTAATAGTCTTAGTAAATAGCCAGCATGTACACACACCTACACCATTACCTCGCACTTGTAATGTCACACATATTTCTATACACACTAACCACATACAGTTTCAAGAATTATACCTACTCCATTGCTGAGTCATTCTGCCGAAGCACTGACTTTATGGTCTAGTCTAGAAGTTCAAACCTTTCCTTAATTTTTCAACTATCTATGGCGTTGCGTGGCACTGAAATTAAAATTGACCAAACCGTTGCCATTAACTGACAGAGATTCGAGTCAATCAGTCAATGTAAGCCTTTTTTCGCAAATGTCTCTTTGAAGTTCATGACGCTCAACATCAGAAGGTTGCAACGAAATTTCGACGCTTCGAAGTAGCCTTACAGCAAATGGATACCATTTTCGATCTAATTGTACTTACCAAATGCTGGTTAATCTAATGCTCAGTAATTAACCGTCTTTCAGGATATAACGCTTACCAATATCAAATATTCAAATATATTAACAAAAGCGGAGGTATAGTCATATATGTTAAACAGTGGCCACACTGGACTACAAAAACTGTTTTAATTTCTGCAACCCTGGATCTACGAAAAGCTGACTGGTCTAAGGTCATTATTTTATTATTTTATAGTCCAAGCCCCGGTTCATAAAAGAAATCAAAGATTTAATTCTACAGCCACTGACTCATATATGTAACTTATATTTGGTATCTGGTTGCTTCCCGATCTTTGGAAATTGGCGCAAGTGTCTCCCATTTATAAAAATGTATATTAAAATGATCCCAACAACTATCGTCCAATATCCCTGCTCTGCATTTTTTCTAAAATCTTATAGAAGTTAGTCAATTGTCGTCTTACGGTTTTCCTTGAGAAAACCCAAGTTCTTTCAGATAATCAGTTCGGCTTCAAAAAAGTAAAGTCTACTGAAGACGCAGCAATTTATGTATCAAATATCATATTCGAAATAACCATCTCGACTGATATTGGAATAGAGGTCAAATCAAAATTCTATGTTTTCCGGAGGTGTTTGAAATTTTACTGAAATAATATTATTAAAATCAATGTTATAATACTTATAATAAATAACATTTTTACATATACGAAATTTGTTCTAACAAAACAGTCTATTTTAATAGTGGTCATAATGTTCAGTTTTTGAACGCATCATGGAGGGTTTATGACCAAACCTGGTACAGCTCGGGGCAAGTTATAGGGATTTGATATCGATTAAAAACATGTCGATATAATTATAATAAAAGATGTGCTCATTGAACATTCTCGATTACTGTAAAGAGGTTCGATGTCATATCATATCTGATCGGGCCTCTTCAAATAGTAAAAGTATGCGGATGTTATTTTAATCAAAATGACAATTTACTGTCATTATCATTCATATCTTAGAGAAGAACGAGGTAATATTTCGCTACGTTTGTTCCGCAATCGAAAATAATCATGCCGCCTAAGAAACATGCACGCCCTCGCGAATTAACAACTTATGGATTAGTGAATATCCAGACATACAACTACGTGAGTCAAAGTTATTTTGCTCTAAATGCAATGTCAATTTTCTCCCGAAAAAATATAATGTCACGCGTCACGTTAAATGCGATATTCATCAAAATGTTGCTAAGAAAAATACAGTTTTTATTTAGTAGCAGAAAAAGTTAGGGGTCTATTTCCAAATAGCAATAAATTAATATCTGCAGTGAAAAGGTATTTCTAAAGTCTCCAAAAAGAATAAAAATATTCAAAAGTATGCTACCAAACACTCCCCTTCCACCAAAACCTACGATTATTAGGTGGGGCATGTGGATACAAGCTGCAAAATATTATGCTGAACATTTTGATAGTATAAAGAGAGTTATCGATACATTACCGACCTCAGGAAGTTTGTGTTTCAAAATCTAAAAAAATCTTCAGAAAACGAAATATCTAACGAGATCTAAATTTCATAGCTGAGAATATGTCTGTCATCACAAAAGCTCTTAAGGAAATGCAGTCTGCTCACTTGACGCTAGATGACAGCATTGCAATAATAAAAAGAGTTCAAGTCGAGTTATCAAAATTATACGCAAATAGCAATGGAAAAAGCATTTACAAAAAGTTAATGATGATTCTAGAAAAAAATACTGGTTATGACACCATGAAAAAAGTAAACAATCTTATAAAAGGTGAGGAAATTTCAATTACCAACATGAATGAAAAATCAGCTTTAAGTCATTATAAATATTTCAAGAATGCTCCGGTGACCACTGTGGACGTTGAGAGAACATTTAACAGTTGGAGGTGGATATTTTCGTCTAGACGGCAATCATTAATACCGACGAACGTGGAAAAAATATTAATTGTATATTTTGAAAACCATTTTAAAATAAACATGTAAATACCCGTTTTAATTTATTTTTTATTTTAATTGAGGAGAAAATAAGTTATATTCATTTATATCAAATAACATTCGATATATTTTTTGTCGATAAAATATTTTGCTACCATAACTTTCCTATAAATGCCCCGAGCTTTCCCAGGTATGTTTATGACATTTGGATAGATAAATAAATACAGTGTGTATTTGCAAGTGTGGATCAAACGAAGCCAGTCGATAGAGGACGTCTAGACCTATCCAACTCACCCCCATGTAAGTTCAGCGATATTTACTAATTTCGGAGATATTGATCATTTTAATCTTAATTTTTGTAATTTTCCCTTATGTCCATGTCAAGAAAAATAATTAATTTCATGTTTTATTTCATAAGTTTTTAAGTGCTATCTTACATAATAAGAGTCATCATTTTTTTTCCACTATTTTTTTTAAGTAATCACATAAAGTTTGTTTCTCCATACTTGGTATCCCAGAGTTTGCTTTTCACTTTGTATGGAAAAAACTACTTTATGTAATGACTTAAAAAAAATAGTGGAAAAAAAATGAGCAAATAGGTTTAAAAACTTCGCTGATTTGTAATGACTCTTATTATGTAAGATACCACTTAAAAACTTATAAAATAAAACATGAAATTAATTATTTTTCGTGACATGGACATAAGGGAAAATTACAAAAATTAAGATTAAAATGATCAATATCTCCGAAATTAGTAAATATCGCTGAACATACATGGGGGTGAGGTGGATAGGTCTAGACGTCCTCTATCGACCTGCTTCGTTTGATCCACACTTCCAAATACACCCTGTATATCTCACCTTACATAAAAACAACAGTCATGTATTAATGCCTCTCATTATACACCAGTCACATAAATCCAATATGCATGATTAATAAGGCTTTTGAAATATATATGGTGCAGTTAAAAAAGTTGACCATGCATAAATAAGAGAGTATATATTAAACCTACATCTATATAATAAAAATGAACTCCTGTTTCCCTTGGTTACGCCATAACTCGAGAATGGCACAAAAAATTGGATTTTTTTTTTTGTTGTGTTGTGTTTGTATCAGAACAAGGATTGTAAGTAAAAAAAAAACAGTGCGCGAGGCACAGACAGCTAATTAATAATAAATATACTTATTTGAGTAAAAATCCAAATATATAATTTACTGCACTAACAAATATGTTGGTTAAAATTATAAATCGTAAAGGGTTTATTATGCTTGGTTAAAACTGACCGAAGCCACGGGAGGGCAATAATAAACAAGAAATCAAGTGTAATACATACTAAGATGATACGAGACAATGTCGGATATGGCCTGCGTGTCCGCGGCGGAGCCGGAGCGGCAGCAGTAGATGTGGTCGGTGATCTTGGTGAGCTTGTCGGTGACTCGGTTGGCGATATAGGCGCCGGTAGTGGTGCGTGAGTCTGCGCCGATCACGACGCCGCCGTCGAACTCACACGCCATGATCGACGTGCCCGTGCTGTGCGGCGCGCTCAGCCACTCCGGCACACACGGGTCAGCGTAAGTGTTGAGCACAGAAGTCGCCATTCTGTACAACGAAAACTAACGAGTGAGACACGAAACCTTAAGAGGCACAGTTAACTATTTCATGATTGAATCTGCTAGAACAAATTGTTTAATAAATAAAAATATCTGTTCTTACTTCTATAGCACTAGTTAAGTTCCTTGATTTTTGAAAGTCACGGTTTCCTTCGATGCGATGATTCCGATGCGATGATAGTTCAACTCACTCATTCCGTTTTTTTTTTTTTGAAGCTTTGGCTACGAGGCCATTAGCTTAAAATGAAACAATACATAAGGTTTTATATTAATGTTGGGACTACATGTTGTGTTTTTAGTTCGCCAAAGCTGATTAAGTATATTAAATAAAATACTCTTTACGTCTCAAGGAAGTTTTATAATTTTATAAGAAATTAAATCATGACCAAGAGATGTGTCTTTTTTAGTTTCTAAGGCCGAGAAAAAATCATCTAATGAAAAAGGATCTAGCATCTATTGAGCGATTTCCGAACCATAGCAAGTACCTAGAGAACTCAGAATAATTGCAGTCATCCAGTTGATTCTCACAGGGAGCTATTTTATTTAGGAAGTCATAGGCACTTTGAGGGTTATTAAAAAAAATGGACTGGTGTAACTTTCAAATTAAATTTACGTTGGTAACATTTGTGTGAGAATAACAATAAGAATAAGAATATTTATTAAATAAAAGAAAGTACAGTATTCTTGGTAATACACAGTAGGTACACTTAAAAATAACATGGGTTGTAGGTACATAGTCACAAATATATTGCCAACTAACTCCTAAACTAAGTCAGACTTGTATTATAGGAGTTAGTGGTCCTCCCCGAAAGTTATCTACATCATTTGTAAATTAAAGTTAATAAAGAGTTTTATTCATCATCATCATCCTCATCATGTCAGCCAAAAGACGTCCTTTGCTGAACATAGGCCTCCCCCAAGGCTTTCCACTCAGACAGGTCTTGTGCTTTTCGCATCCACCGCGGTCCCGCGATCCTGATGAGGTCGACACCGGTCCGCGGACGCCGCTCCAGAACCTTCTGACCCCATCGGCCATCAGTCCTGCGAGCCATGTGCCCCGCCCACTGCCACTTCAGTTTAGCTATTCTTTGGGCTATGTCGGTAACCTTTGTTCTACTGCGGATATCATCATTTCTGATTTTATCACGCAGAGAAACCCCGAGCATAGCCCTCTCCATAGCCCTCTGAGTGACTTTGAGCTTCCTTATGAGGCCCATTGTTAGCGCCCAGGTCTCAGATCCGTAAGTCAACACTGGAAACACACACTGGTCAAAGACTTTTGACTTCAAACACTGCGGTAATTTGGACGAAAAGGTGCTGCGAAGCTTCCCGAACGCTGCCCAGTGAGTCGGATTCGACGAGTGACCTCTTTCTCAAAGTTCTACCGGACTGGACCGTTTGTCAAGTAAATATAGGTAAATATAGTCGTCAACAACTTCGAGTGCAGAGCCTCCGACTATCACGGGGGTTGGCGCGACATGGACATTGGACATGACTTTCGTCTTGTCCATGTTCATTCTCAAGCCAACCCGGTCGGAAGCTCTACTGAGGTCAGCGAGCAGTGCACTGAGGTCCTCCATGGTCTCAGCCATGACTACGATATCATCAGCGAATCGAAGGTGAGTGAGGTACTCACCATTTACGTTGATGCCTCGTCCTTTCCAGTCCAGAACCTTAAAAGCATCCTCCAATGCAGCGGTGAACAGCTTCGGAGATATCACATCTCCTTGTCTGACTCCCCGCTGCAGAGGAATAGGCTTCGTGCTCTGGTCCTTTAGTCGGACGGACATAGTGGTGTTTTCGTACAGACACTCACTCACTCACACTCGTCACTCGTCACTTCAATATATCGGTAGTCAACTTGGCACCGCTGGAGAGACTGCAGCACAGCCCATGTCTCGATCGAATCGAAGGCTTTCTCGTAGTCCACAAATGCAAGGCGAAGGGGGAGGTTATACTCTTCGGTCTTCTGTATAACCTGCTGCAACGCATGTATGTGGTCTACGGTACTATAGCCTTTTCGGAAACCGGCTCGTTCTGGAGGCTGGAAATCGTCAAACCCGCCCGCGAGACGATTTGTGATGGATGACTCTCGAAAACAGCTTGTAAACATAGCTCGGAAGTGAGATGGGTGTATAATTCTTCGGCAAAGTTTTATCACCTTTCTTGAAGAAGAGTACCACCACACCTCTGTTCCATGCTTTCGGCGTTCTCCCTTCGTTGAGGACGGAGCTAAACAGCGTCTGGCCCCTGAGGATGGGTCTACCACCCGCCTTCAGGAGTTCGGCTGTAATTCCATCCTCATCTGGGGCTTTGCCATTCTTAAGCTGTTTGAGGGCCATACTAATCTCGTACAGGCTGACGTCGGGGAGATCTTCGGTATAGTGTCGGGTTACTCTAGCCTTCGGGTCTTCAACTAGATAGCAAAATCTGACAGTAACTACATGTCTCCAGCACACTGCTCCACACAACCACAGGTGAAGACGATTCAATTGCATCGCAAACAGAACCAACATAGAGCTAACGACAGACCATTAACGATTCAGGATTTAAAAGGAAAATGTTTTCGTTGTGGAAGTAAAGAACATCAAGCAAATGCTTGTAGAAGCATCAAGGACACCTGTAACAATTGCAAACGGGTGGGTCACTTACCAAGTAGAGCCAGAGAACGTGTTCGAGCACTACGACTCCAACTCGTCAGACTCGGTCAACGACAGCACCCCGTGGGACGTGAACCTGATACGGTCCAACAATACCGACAAATTCATGATAAACGTGCGTATCAATGACAACAGCATTCAGATGGAAGTAGATACGGGTGCTGCGCTGTCATCTATTTCACACAAAGATTTTACAAAATTGAATACAGGGTGTAAAATTTATAAAACAAACGTCACTATGAGAACATACACTGGAGACATTTTTTCACCCCTCGGAGTGGCGTATGTCATATGTAAATACAATGGCCAACAGTTTCGAGGAAAGTTGTACATCATCATGCAAGATGTGGATGCTATTTTCGGTAGAGAGTGGATCCGATCAATTCATTTACATTTGGCCAACATCAACCAAGTTAATACAAAAATTCATCCAAGTCTCGATAACCTTCTGATTGAATTCGCTAATGTACTTGACGGTACCCTTGGATGCATACCAAACTACAAAGGCCACTTTACTCTACATGACGATGCAGTGCCGATTTTTGTAAAACCAAGACGCACCATATGCACTTAAGGGAAAAGTAGATGATAAAATTGAACGATTATGTAACCAAGGAGTAATTACCAAGGTTGACAATTCGGAGTGGGGCACACCAGTTGTTACATTCCAGTTGTGAAACCCAACGGCAGCATACGCTTATGCGCAGATTACAAAGTCACCTTGAATAAAGCTATTAGGGATGAACAGTACCCAATACCCATCAAAGAAGATATCTTGGTAGAAATGAATGGTGGTGAGCTGTTTTGTACATTATAAGATATCAGCCAAGCATACTTACACATGTTGATGGACGATGAAAGTGCTATGATGCAGACACTCAGTACACACAAAGGAACATTGAGGGTAAACAGACTAATGTTCGGTGTTAAATTGCTCCAAATTTATGGCAGAAATTTATGGATCGTTTACTTCAAGGAATCGACGGTGTTAAATGTTTCTTTGATGACATAATTATTCAAGGGTCCTCAGAAGATAAGCTTATAGCCAGATTACGCATTGTTTTGCAAATACTACAAGAAACTAATCTGAAATTGAACAAAGAGAAGTGTCATTTCATGCAAGAAAGTATCGAGTATTTGGGTCATGTTATTGATAAAAATGGCCTACATAAGAACGGAAACAAGGTTAAAGAAATTGTACCTAAATACAAGATGTCCAGAAAATGTAAATGAACTGCGTACATTTCTAGGAATGGCCAATTATTATAATAAATTTATACCGAATTTGGCTTCATTATCCTATCCGTTGAACAATTTACTTAAAAAAGGTATTCAATTCATTTGGACTAAAAATTGTCATGAAAGTTTAAATAGAATCAATGAAGAGATTTTGAGCGAAAGAGTAATGACACATTTCGATCCTGCTTTTGGAGCAGATACGAGAAAACTTTGTTGGTTGCCAATATATGTGACGTGTAGCTTTAATCATAAGGTTCCTTGCTTCTGCATCTGATACGATGGGTATCTGAAACGCAATAAAAAAAAGGTAAAATTGTGCGAATGTAAAAAGGTAAATTTCAGGATCATAAAAATTTAATAGCTTTTGCCCGCGACTTCGTCCGCGTACGAGTAGATTTCGAATATCTTTTTATCCTATGTGTTAATTCAGAGTATAAGCTATCTCCATTTCAAATTTCATCCAAATCCATACAGCCGTTGCAGAGTGAAAGAGTAACAAACATCCATCCACACAAACAAACTTTCGCGTTTATAATATTAGTAAGGATGTGCTTCAAAGTGCTATCTCCATCTCAAAGGTATACGCGCGGGCCTAGTCTACCTATATTATATACTCTGTTTACTGACAGTTTCAATAATATATCTGCATTAAGTCATGTTTATGATGTAGAATATTCATATTCATATCTTTTATTGAATTTATGTTACAATACAGTGGTGTTACAATTATTACAATAGTCCAACATAAACCTTTTGTTTTGTCTTCTTCCGTTAGTCTAATGGTCAGTGGTATTCTATTGTAGATTTTTACGGCCCGAACTAACCATTTTCATTTCATGCTCGTAAATGTGCTTAAAAGCTTGTTCCTTTGTCTTAAGTTATGCGGATTAAGGTGTGATCTCTTGATCGGTCAAATATATTAGGGTTCTTTCTAATCAATTTAAAATTTCAAATATATAAATGGATGTTAATGTTAAAAATTTCAACCGAACAAAATGTGGTTTGCAACTTTCCGTTTCCTTTATATTCTTACACATATTTTTTGCAATGTGAACTCATTTTTAGCACATGTGCTTACCCCATAATATTATTCCGTAGCTCAGGCGAGAATGAGCATACGCATAATAGGCACAAATCGATGATTTAAAATCTCAGGTAGGTACATTTTTTTCAACTAATTTAGAGCATATATAAAAATTGGGAGAGTTTTCCTGACAGTTTTTCAACATGGGCTTTCCCTGTGGTGGTGCTCTATGTCTACAAACTGAATACGATTGTCTAGGTACGACGTAAATCCCTCTTACTCCATTGCCATATAGTTTATCTAAGAGAAATTTATGAGACACTATGATACGCTTTACTCATATCTAACAGCATAGCTGTTGCATACTTGCGGCTGTTAATTATACCTACTTAATACTTCGTGTTGTAATTAATGAAGGGCTGACACGGTTGACCGAGCTTTACGGAAGCCGTTATGGTTATCATCATTCATCATACAATTTCAACTTTTTCAGAAGGAATTTAATTTGTTTGCCAAAGCCGTTTCAAATACTTTTGCAAAAGTAGGTAAAAGTGAGATTGGGCGAAAGTTTTCAGGAACATAAGAAATTTTAGTTTTAGGTATAGTCTTTATTATAGATAATTTAGTGTATTCCCCGTGGCACAACTATTTGGTACTACTGGTCATTATTAGTATCATTAATAGGAGGTAGGTTTAGGTTATGTTAGTTCTTTAGCAGGCCCGGAGGGCCAAACTACCCAGAAATAGGAGCTCTGCGGTAGCAGAGCTCCGTCGACTCTATTAAATTTGATTTTGAAATAGAAATCATTGGTCAGTAGTGCCACGGAGTAGTGCCACGGGCAAGAAACGGATAATTTCAGGCGATCAGGGAAGGTATCTTCTAAAAACGATTGATTTACTAATCGTGCAAGTGGTAATGAAAATTGCTTATTGCATTCTATGACGAGCATAGGAGGAATTTCATCAAAACCAAAGCTCCTCTTACTTTTCAGTTTATTTATAATTTTTCATCACACTTGCTCGTAAATGGTCTTATTCCATGCCTGTATACAGAAGGACAATGGTCTAAATTGTTCCCGCGGGAATTATGGCGAGTTTGTCACCCTAGGGAGTAATGACTTTCTTTTTAAAATTTCCAACTCTTTCGTACATCATTTTTGACTAAGGAGGTTTAATTTTCAGCCAAAAATTAAATCGGTTTCTAATTTCATCTTTAAAAATTAGCTATATACTAACTTACATTACACAAAACCTATACGCTTCATTAAACTTCATTATTTTTATACCTATTTCAAGTTTATATCAACATTTATCATTAATTTTAGTAATTATACATTTTTATCAAATTGGCTAAATCTGGCTCGAATCCAGGTCGAAACTAAACGCAGTTATTATCTGTGGTAGAGGTCACAAAAAAAATAATCGTTTCCATTTACGTTCCCGTTCGTCAAAAGTTATTTCTTTATATTTTGCAGAGTTAAAAGTGTTTTCTCTTTGTTTTTTTCCTCGCAAATGTGATGAAAACCATTGTGTGTATCACAGGCAGTAAAGGGATTACTAACTCGAGTCATTAAAAGCCCTCCGCCTTCGGCGACGGGCTTCTAACACTCTCGTTAGTAGTTCCCTTCATACTACCCTTGATGCACAATGTACTATTACTCATTTCTTTTTCACTTACCTGGCTGAAGTAAATTGAATTATTTGAGGTAGAGGTTACTGGTCCACCTTTCGGCATATTGTTACCATTTGTTCCACTGGGCGCAACTGATGTAAAATAGTTGTTTAAACTATTCGCGATGATGTCAGGGTGTTTTACTGTAGTTCCATTAATGACTAACTCATTATTATGGACGAGATATTTGTTCACCTTATTCGTGCGCTCTTATATTACTTGCTACATATCCTTTGTTATATTTTGTGTAAATTGTATTTTTTTACATATTGGTTCTTTTTTGATACCTAACGTTTTTTACATAAGTATTGTTTCGTAGTTTTTGTAAAATTTGTTCAAAATAGGTCCGTATGGAAGTTAATATTTTTAATAGCCGCTTATTTTTACACGATATTTATAAACCAACTGTTAACCAAGGCTTCGTTCGTTTTTTCCTTACGTTTTTTTTTTTTGAAATCAAATGCCCAGGACTTATTATCTGTGTGTGGAAAGAATTGAAGTTATCATTCAAGCTTATTATAGGTATTCTTTTCATCACACTTGCTCGTAAATGGTGTTATTCCATGCCTGTATACAGAAGGACAATGGCCTAAATTGTTCCCGCGGGAATTATGGCGAGTTTGTCATCCCTAGGGAGTAATGACTTTCTTTTTAAAATTTCCAACTCTTTCGTACATCATTTCTGACTAAGGAGGTTTAATTTTCAGCCAAAAATTAAATCGGTTTCTAATTTCATCTTTAAAAATTAGCTATAGACTAACTTACATTACACAAAACCTATACGCTTCATTAAACTTCATTATTTTTATACCTATTTCAAGTTTATATCAACATTTATCATTAATTTTAGTAATTATACATTTTTATCAAATTGGCTAAATCTGGCTCGAATCCAGGTCGAAACTAAACGCAGTTATTATCTGTGGTAGAGGTCACAAAAAAAATATCGTTTCCATTTACGTTCCCGTTCGTCAAAAGTTATGTCTTTATATTTTGCAGAGTTAAAGTGTTTTCTCTTTGTTTTTTTTCCTCGCAAATGTGATGAAAACCATTGTGTGTATCACAGGCAGTAAGGGGATTACTAACTCGAGTCATTAAAAGCCCTCCGCCTTCGGCGTCGGGCTTCTAACACTCTCGTTAGTAATTCCCTTCATAATTGGGGCTTGCCTTTGATTTGTTGTTGGTAGAGTAAATAGGCTCGCTAACCTCTTCAGTAAAGTTGTAATTTTTATATAGCTATGTCAAATTTTTGTTTTCACTTGAGCTGCTCAAAACGTCAACATTTAGGTCGCCCCCTATCAAAATGTTTTTATTGTTATACTTTCTGACAATTATTTTTAACAGCTCTTCCAGTTGCAAATAAAACAAACTTATTCTGTTCTCTATGGGTATTGGGCCAGTATATGACCATTACAACTAAATTTATCTTAATTACCTCGGTTACGGTAATCTTTATTACATATTCTTTTGACAATTGGCTTATATCTTCACATGCTTTACACACTACGTCATACGTAAGATGTATTTTCCTGTGCCGATGAAAGATTTCGCACAAACAATGCTGTAGAAGGCTGGCATCATAGGCTAAATGCCAGAATTAATCGGAATCCATCTCTTTTATTGTTCATTGACTTATTAAAAAGGGAAGCAATTTTTCAAGATCGAAGAATACAACATAGTCATATTCACTTGCCTGTGAAAAAAGTAAGACGTGATATTAAACGGAACACACAAATTATAAAAAACCGGCCAAGTGCGAGTCGGACTCGCGCACGTAGGGTTCCGTACCACTATACATCTAAATAAATGTTTTTCTTTATTCTTTATTACATTGGAGTTGATTGAATGAAAGGTAAAATGCGGTTTACGATTTATAACTCAGGATACACCAAATTTGCAAAGCGGTCATTCATGCGACGATGTAGAGTGTGTATCAGGGTTGGCGGACGGCAATTTGAGCACTTACTTTAACTTTTTTTTATTTTAATTTATTAAAACTTTTACCATTTGTCTATTTTTTTATTCAACGGCGGCATCATTTCAGTCATTTCATGAGAAACTAGACTTAATAGTATCAGCTGCTTTGTCCTTTAGGTACCCGACTTTTTTCAAAAGTTTTATTAGTGATACCGACAAATGTTTAATATTTTAAAATCTCCATTAAATAAGCATATTTTTAAGCTTATGGGCAACTAGACGGTAGTGTATTTTTTTTTCACCATGAGAGTTGAAAGTTCGATCAATGTACGATAGAAAATGCAAAATTCATGTTTGCGATTTTTTTTTAAATCTATGATGTCTCACAAAAATGGTGATTCCTATCTGATAACACAAGTATTCAATAAAATTGAGCAAAAATAAAAATTAAAAAAAATTACCTTGTAATGGTGCTATAATCGAAACATTGAACAAGGGTGTTCATTTTCGAAAAAAACCTAAAAGTCCAAATATCTCGAAAACCGCGCGACTTTCACTAGACCTATTTTAGCTTTTTCATAACGTCCTAAGTGCCCTCTATCCGTAGTTCAAGGATTATCCACTCATTACCTAACACCCTGTGTATTTCACTATTGAATCACTATGAAAACACTTTCGTATGATTGTCTAAGCATACGCAACACTTTGTACTATAATTACAAATCAATACGTTCGGTATTACTATTTTTGAATAAAATAAATAAAGAGCTTATGTTTATGTGACGGCAGCATGAATGAAATGTTTAAGTTGGTCAATTTTAGGTAACAAACTTCTAGAGTTCCAGTGTAGAATATTTAATTTTGTAATACTACTAGGCATATTTAAATGGAAAAATTAGCGATAAGCAGTTCTTAACTAATTTAGTTAAAATAGATATTTTGAGTACCTAGGTCGTACTGAGAGCAAAACGTCCTGTGTTGCATTTAGTCTGCTAGGCATAATGTCCTTTAATGAGAAGGACCGCAGTGAAGAAAGCCCAGGGATCAAATCGTCCGCAATTAAAAATGCCCTTGAAGCAAATCATCATCAACGAAAAATGTCAAAAATGCAAAACGTCCCTAACGCATAATACGAGTACACATTTTTAAAGAAAAAGAAGATGTAGAAATACCTACATTAAATTTTATGTTGTCATTTTTCGTTGATGATGACATTGATGACGATCTGCTTTAAGGGCATTTTTAATTGCGGACGATT
The DNA here is from genome assembly GCA_923062465.1 of Acleris sparsana. NCBI lineage: Eukaryota > Metazoa > Arthropoda > Insecta > Lepidoptera > Tortricidae > Acleris > Acleris sparsana. Next base: position 41,858,633 of record OV281285.1, on the reverse strand, counting down.
ATTCACACTATTGTCATCATGGCTGAGACCCTGGAGGACCTTGGTACAATGCTCGATGGCCTCAGTAGAGTCTCTCAACAAGTGGGTCTTAAAATGAACATGGACAAGACGAAAATCATGTCAAATGTCCATGTCGTACCCACTCCTGTCAAAGTTGGTGACTCTACTCTCGAAGTTGTTGACGACTATGTATACCTAGGACAAAAAATCCAGTTAGGTAAGTCCAACTTCGAAAAAGAGGTCAATCGTCGAATCCAACTCGGATGGGCAGCGTTCGGTAAGCTACGCACTATCTTCTCGTCCCAAATACCACAGTGCCTCAAGACAAAAGTCTTTGATCAGTGTGTGTTGCCAGTGATGTCGTATGGATCCGAGACATGGTCGCTTACAATGGGCCTCATAAGAAGGCTCAAGGTCACTCAAAGGGCGATGGAAAGAGCTATGCTGGGTGTCTCTTTGCGAGATCGAATCAGGAATGAGGAGATTCGCAGGAGAACTAAAGTAACCGATATAGCTCACCGGATTGCAAACCTTAAGTGGCAGTGGGCGGGGCACATTGCTCGTAGAACTGATGGCCGTTGGAGCGGAAAGGTTCTAGAGTGGCGACCGCGAACCGGGAGACGAAGTGTTGGCAGACCTTCCACAAGGTGGACTGACGATCTGATAAAGGTCGCAGGAAACCGCTGGATGACAGCAGCAGAGGACCGATCGTTGTGGAAAACCTTGGGGAAGGCCTTTGTCCAGCAGTGGACGTCTTGCGGCTGATAATGATGATGATGATGATTCACACACAGAACACCGTATCTGCAGTATTGGCTGGGTATAGAAATTAATTTGAAGTGGGTGAAACTATTTTGAAACCGTTTTTAATTTTATGACCAAAAAAGCACTCGCCTGGAATTGACAGTTGACAATTTTGATTCCTAGAAATACTGAATAAATAGCATGAGGAAAATAAAGTTTACACATAATTGCTTACGCCATTTTGATTAATTGCATGTTATATAGTAGGTACGTTGTTGTTTGTTTCGCTTGAACTATGGAGGATGAAAAACCTAGCACTAGTAGTAGTAGTAGAGAGTGTCCAGACACAAAACTTGTTTTCATAGACAGTCATGAGCATGAGAATAAGCCTGCTCTGTTGGTTGGCGGATACAGGTACAACTTAATTGTCAAGAACCAAGATGGCTCTTGAAGGTGGCGATGTGTGAATCGCGATATTTGTAGTGCGACAGTCACCATCAACAAGGATAAAACATCAACTTTGCGGTCATCGGAACACACATGCAGGTCTAACCCTGTAAAAAATAGGGTTGATGTTGTTATGGATCGTTGCAAAAAAACAGTATGTAAAAAATATACGGTTTATATTTTTTACATACTGTTTTTTTGCAACGATCCATAACAACATCAACCCTATTTTTTACAGGGTTAGACCTGCATGTGTGTTCCGATGACCGCAAAGTTGATGTTCAGCAGATATTTGGAAAAGGAATTTTCAACAGAACTAAATGAAGATTATGTACCAAGTTTTCAGTCCAAAAAAGATACCTTACGTCGTGCTAGAAGGAAATTCCTGCAAAAACAGCGGACTGAAGCTTCAAATCTGAAAGATGTAAACATTCCGGATATATTGCCAAGTTTTTTTTTGCTATGTGATGATGGTACAGACGACCGAATATTAATATTTTGTCCAACATTTATAAGGTCTGCCTTAAAAAATCCTATTCTTTAATGACGGTCCCTTCACACGAACACCGAAACCGTTTTACCAAATTGTGTCAATGCATGTTGATTTGCATAGTACCAGCGACACGGTAAATGTCGTGGGGGTGATTTACGCCTTACTACCTGATAAATTGCAATGTACCTAAGAACGGCTATTAGAACTAATAAAACATTTGGGAATAACAATAAATACGATAAATGCGACTATGAGATCGCTCTGATAAACGCTTTGAAAAAAGTATTTCCACGAATAAATGTATCAGGGTGCTATTATCACCTGAACAAAGCTGTTTGGAAGAAGGCGGAAGTTTTGAAGGTCGATAAAAACAAGGCGTCTCTAGAGATATAACCGGAATTTGTGCGATTTTTCCTCTTTTACCTGCAGCCTACTACACCGAATGTTGGTTGAACATTAGAGGTCTGACTGTATGGACAAGTTTACTGTGGATATAAGCTACTACAATGATATTTTTCGCACAAGCAATCCCATTGAAGGATGGAATAGACGTTTCAACTCCAGAGTGAACAGAAAACCCAACGTTTATATTATTTGTTGATGTCTTAAGAAAAGAAGCAAGATAGCAAGAAATAAGATTTAAAAACAGGATATTTCACGGCAGTAAGAGGAAAAAGGTAGATATCAGTTTTAACATTCGGAACACCGATGAATTGAAAAAACTTTAACAAAGGCGTATTTATACCCTTTGAATTTTTACAGAGGATTTTAAATATTGATAATAACCACGGTTGCTAAATAAGTTAGCCTAGCTGTTTTTACAGTATTTAACTACAAAATGTTAATCTTATGATAGTTTAAGAAAAGTTGAAAAGTTGCCCCAGTGCTCAGATCATAACGTCCAAGGTATAGCTAGATCGACGCAGAAAATAACGCTGAAACGATACATACAGGGTGTTACAAAAATACCCGTAAAGCCGAAAGGGGGTTAAATGGTGCCTTATAATAAGTCCATTTACAATATTTGAGAGTCGTACTATCACCAAAAAAAAACCATTATTTTTTTCATTCATGTGCTAACCCTATTTCAGTAAAATTAAAGAGTAAACTACGCAGAATATTAAGTACCTAGTACCTACAATTCGCGAAACGGTAAAGAGAAACAAAATGAACAGAATTCGATTAGATACATATTACAAGTCGAGTTTTGGAAGATTTTAAACGAAGAAACCTAAACTAACACTTTTTTCTTAATGAACGTCAAATTTACAGGAACGGCTCAAAGTGAGCTCCGCCTTGCTCAATGCACAACCTCGCTCGTCGGGATATGGCTTGTGTGGCATTTCGCACCATCGTTGGTGTTATTGACGCGAACACCGATCTTACACGCTGCTCCATCTCGAAAACCGTTGGGCAATCGGAGAAATAGACTCTGTCCTTCACATAACCCCATAAGAAGAAGTCCAAGGGTGTGATGTCCGGAGTACGAGCGGGCCATAGCACCGGTCCTCCACGTCCGATCCATCTTCGTGGAAAGCGAACGTTGAGATACTCTCGCACGTCGCGAGCAAAATGAGCCGGAGCTCCATCGTGTTGAAACACCATGTTCTTTTGGTTGTCAAAGTAATCCCTGTCGGCCACAGGAAACTCGTCAATCGCCTCTTCGAATTCCGTTTGTAAAAACGTTAGGTAGTTGCCCCCGTTCAGACGTGATGGCAAAATGACGGGACCAACGACATGCCCGTCATAAACGCCAGCCCACACATTCATCCGCCACTGATGTTGGAATCTGCCCTGCCGTGAAGCGTGTGGATTCTCGCGAGCCCAAACGTGATCGTTATGCACATTTGAAAGTCCTGACCTCGTGAAAGTTGCCTCATCCGTCCACATAACATAGTTTACGAAATTAGGGTTCTCCTCTAACTGCCTCAGATACCACTCGCAGAAGTTCCTCCTGGGAGCAAGATCAGAGGGTATCAGCTCTTGTGTACGGCGATAATGATAAGGGTGACGGTTTTCCTCACGAAGAATTCGCCAAACTGCAACATGGTTCATACCGAATCTTGCTCCGGCTCGTGTCGTACTCGTGATTGGCTCTTCTTCAAAATGCTCTAACACTAACTCAGCCTGCCTGGCATCGACTGTGCTTGGACGTCCATTTCCAGAAGGCCGATGAAAGGAGCCTATGGAATGTAGGCGTCTTGACATGTTGAGAAAACACTGGTACGAAGGTAGCCGTCGCTGTTTGGAGGGTGGTCTTCCATCGATAAATCTTTGCCGATACAGTTCGCGAGCACGATTTAAATTGCTATCTTCATGGCCTACGCATAACATCATATCGTAATATTCTGAGTTAGAAAACATCGTAATTTTGGAAAAAAATATGGAAAAACACGGAACAATTGTAGAATATCGATAAGAAGTTTTGAAATTGACAACATAATTTTTATTCTGTCTTGACGTTTTTTAAAGCCAGTACTTTAACCATAATGACATCGTAGTATTGAACCTTTGTGGATGAAAAATAGAAAAACCATTAAAGTTGTCAATTATTCAAATTGGTAGGTAGGCCTCTCTGTTAAATAATCTATGCTAACTCCGGTTCCCTGACATGACAGCTTACTAGGGTTGACAATATTTTTGGCTTTGATAATTTATTATATTTTTTACGGGGTATTTTGTAACACGACTTTGAGTTTTGAAAATGACTTCAAAAACTCAATGACGTATCGTTGCTTAGCTAACAATACTGCACAGGTTCAAATTAATGTACCTTTACAATTTTGAATTCTCTGTTTGATGTATTTATAATTTTTCATTCGATTCTGGTAGATCTATACTTATCGATATTGATTTTGGAAGCACTATTGTTTACCTACTTCCGAAAGAAAATCTAAAACTGTGTAAAAAATGCACATTGCTGCACATGGTGCCTTTGTATTCATTACAAGATGTAATACCATGATAATGTTTCTAGTTATACTTGCAAAACGGCCGCATTATGGCTGAAAATCAACAGATTTGGTTAAAAATGCCCCTCACCGGTGAATGGGTTTACATGGAGGTTCATTATCTGAATGTACCATTCGGTATTTGCACCAACGAAATACACACGCTATTGCACAAGAACTATGATTTATTATTTAACTGCTATCTAGTCGAAGTTGCGTATTATCTGACTAATATTTTTAAAAATCCGACAGATGGGCGAACAACAGTAATACGACTATTTTTTTTATTTTTTATTTATCCGACTAAACGCTTATTCTACTCGTATCTATTCGTCTTAATTTAATAGGGTTCAAGTATCAGGCGTTGAACAATGAGCAAATGGTGGCCAGCTGTGTTGTACACAGAAGAAAAGGGTGGTATCTGTTGGTGGTACCTACGCTTGACGACTGGTGGCACGGAATCTAGAGTTATCTATCATATATCTATGGTTGTAATAATGCTGGTCATTCCTACGGTTTTTGAACGCATAATAGAGTGCTTATGATATGTGCGTAGATAACAGTAGTTTATTGGTGTTGGTACAAACACACGCGCCGTTTTTATAACTTCCATAAAGAAGGAGTAGGTAATCTTCGTAAAAGGTGAGTCTATTGAGGGATCGCAAATTAATATTTTGAGGGCGACTAATGATCCGTACCTATCTGCATTTCAAGTTGAATAGAACAGTTTACTTGGTTGCATAAATTCGTTCCACTCACATCAGTGGTGGGCTTTTCTGCATATACTTAATTGCATTAGATGTGAAACGAAATACCTAGGTAGATTTAAAATAGACAACATCGAAATAATTATGATCTGGTATTATTATAATTTTATACAGGCAAATCTGAAGTAATACATAAGTAAATGTTATTTTTTGTTTACGTTAATTATTTTTTATGCAACCCAACCCATGCTTATTTATTGTATGAGTTCATAATTATATAGTATTGTACATAGGTACCTACCTAGTTATGTATCACACATTGATAAAAATAATGACCACTACTACTTTGCGATTTACTACGAATTATTTTACTTTGCGATTATAAAACTTATTTTGAATTACTTATTGTTTTATTTTACTGTAAAAAACATTCCTCTTATTCCCTGTTATAGTGTAAATAAATTATTTTCATATATTTACTAAATCAGAAATATTAACTTGTAGGTAGGTACGACTAGAATCCCGGAATCTCGGGCATATCCATATTAACATAATGATGAGGTCGTTGACACAGAGTTGCACGGACGGTGCAGATCACTGGTCATTAAGCTTCGAAGCATCCAATTAATTGTAAACTTAACCTATATCATTACTTCCTGATAAGAAATAGTAGATTGTACAACAAGGGCATAAAACAAACCATTTTTACATGTATCCATCCGAGCCGGGAGGAGGTAATTAATTCGAGGATGAAATTGGTTTTAAGACCGAGTACAATTGTATTCTTTAATGATTTAATTTATTTTCTTTGTAAAGATTTTATATTATTTGCACTGCATGCTTAGATATATATTTTTATATAAATTTAGAATATTGTCATGTAAGGGGATTTCTGTAATTCGGGAAGAAAGTTTCTTTTACCTTAGTTATACACTGTGCTTTTCACTTCGATTACCAGGAAATAAAGCGGTGATAATGTAAATTCCGTACCTAATACAACCAGTTTTGCAAAGAAACCAACTAATCCAAAAAGAGACAAAAACCTTAACCTTTTTCTCGCCACTGTTTTTTTTGTAACTTGTTGCGTGAGTTTTAATTTCTTTTTTGTTAGATGCAACAAGAAGGAAAATAGATTAAAGTAATTGTATTCAAATAACAAATTTATTTAATGCAGCCACCTTCACAGGTCACCTCGTTGTCCGGCTGTAGGGCTTAATTGTCTTAGTCTAGATGACGACAACACTTTTTGCACCACTGGTGTATAAAATGCGATTTTATGCAGCCTATACCCAGCATAAAGAAGGACTTTACGAGCATGAGAAGTGAAAAACAAATTTAAATAGCCTAACAATGTTTTATTATTAAAATTTTCTTTTCACCAGTTCCGAGTAACAATGGCAAAACGAAGGTTTTTTAGCCGATAAGCTTATTAGTGTAAAAAATTTGGTTCATTATCAGCTGATTAACACTTAACTAGGATTTGGCGTCAGTTCATCTATTTCTTGAGCACTCATTTGTTGCTCATCTACAATCATCTTTGCACACAGACATCCTTCGCCAATGGTCCCGTCTTCGCTGACAATACAATTACCCAAAAATGCTTTACAACTGTAAATCGGAACATATTTTAGATAATTTGCTTCATTATTAAGTCTGTTATTTTCTCTTTGTGCTTCTTTTAATGTTATGATATCTGCGTCAAATGATTCTCGGATTTTAACAATTCCACTGTCGCAATATTCAATATCCGGCTTACATATTGCTCCATAAACGTTTTGTGGTTTCAATGCCAATGAAAAAGTATTTACCGAATCCGCAGAACCACGCAACGCTTGTTTGTTGGCGCAACTGCAACCGCTGCAGCCATTCCTTTCATTGGTATTATTGTTAGTATCAAAAATAGAGGAAGTGAAGTTGGTAACAGGTGAACGTGATTTGTCATCAACAGATATACTACTGAAAACTTTTGAATCATTACTCTTACTGCTTTCATTTATCTTAATATTTACAGGACTAATCTCCAGTCGCAACAGTTCATGGTTTCTATTAACGGTACTCATGGCTTCTGTCTCATTATTATTTATTGATAATTCTTCAATTGCGTCATTATTTCTGCCAAGTTTCTCAAAAGCGCATTGATCCTTATGATAATTATACAGCTGATGCGATATTAACCCTCCACAAACAGCGCAAAGTATAGTGTCTGAAACATAACAAACGAGACAAATTGATATACCTAATATGTGGTTTCATACCAACGTGGGATATTAGGGGGCTGAAATGTAACCAGTTAAGACTACTTTGAGCGTCTATTGGCACCCTTATTACTATTATTGTGTTTTACATAATAATAAACTAAAGTATTGTCTTGAAATCGCAGGATGGTTTTTTATTGTACAAAAAAGTGCATAATACAAGCCATTTTATCTACGATTTTATAGTAAGTATGGACAATCAATTCGATGCTTTTCACTTCGATTGCCAGGAAATGAAAAGGAATATTGTAAAAAACACTTTTCATATTTTAGTTTATATACGATTGTTTAAATACCTACAGAGTGGAAAAAACGAACGCCACACGGACGACAACTACCTTAAATATTGGAAATAGCAAGTTTCACGCAGAGGCGACTTAATTTTATTTAGAAATTATTAAATACTGCATTTATGGATCTTTGGAAATTCGTGTGCCTTAACCGGAAATAAAACTGGTCGAAGTATGTGTTTTGTAAATATTAAATGATCACTATCAATGACCCTTCCGATCTTTATTATAAACATAAAACACGACTTTATTGTTTTGTCAAAAATTTACCAGTTCGATTCCCGGTTAAGAAAGAGGTGTTTTTCAAAAATCCAATAACGCAATAATTTTTGCTATTTCCAATATTTAAGATAGTTGCCGTCCATGTAACGTTCGTTTATTCCATCCTGTATAGTGTTGTTTTCCCGGGCATATTACAGTACTTATTTGAATTTGTGACCATGAAGATGGAGTATTTTGAGAGAAAGGTGGCTCTGGGTTCAAGGGCATGGGATCGCTGGGATGGATCTGGGCTGGGGATGTGTACATGCCATGTCTTGATGTAGAAGGGCCTGGTTAATTTGGGACTAAATTAATTGCCTCTGTAATACTGTCGGTAATCTTAATCATTCTACTTGTTCTATTTTTGAGAAAAGCACAATACATGCTCAACCATTGTATAAGAAGCTCATACTTGTCCGAGAAGGGTCACTTGGTGTTTGCAGTAATGTACCATTGCTTTACCTGCACATGAAAAAATAAATCTAGATTTTATTTTAAACTTTAATGGCGTATGTTTGTTTTAAATCCATAGGTAACAATGCCAAATTACAGCTTTGTAGAACCAAGGGACTCTTGTTTTAAACCGCGGAAAGCTGGACAGACGGACGTGACGAAACTACAACGGTTCCCTTGTTGACTTCGGCACCCTAAAAAACAAAAGACCGGGAGATGCTAACACATAATATCCGGTCATTTGTACAACGTATGGCGACCCTTCAGAGGTCTAATAACGTAATTACGAAAAGGATAATAATTAATAATGGTAATAGCGCTGGTACCAGGGGTTTAATTGCGTGGGTGTTAATCGAACGTGTCGGATAATTACGAGTGCCGATCGATTTGTAACTTAAAATAATAATAAATATTATCCGATAGTCGATGAAAAAATAAATAGGCGGTAGCGTAATGCCATACTTCTCCGTGTGGCTTACAGCCCGTCATATCGATGAAAGTAAACACATTAATTAAAAAAAAAACACCATGTGCACCAGGCTAATTTTTGCACAGCTAATCATCGTAGAGAAGCCATTCACGAAAATCACCATGCCCTACTTTTCCGACGGTTCCAAGTTGCCACCTTAGCGCAAACGAGTATTTTTGGCAATTGTAAGGCAATTGGATTTTTGGAAAGTATACGATACAATATGACCGTTATTATTTTTGCCTAAAACTTTACCTAAAAAAATATCCCATACTGAACCATGGAGTGGAAGACTGTCAAACTTGAGCCAACTGTTACAGTATGGCATTTAAAATTCTGCGTAAGTCGGGACCAACTAGACGCAACTAGACGCTCGTCTATGACAGAAACGGGAGGTTAGCTGCATGTTGGCAGCAGGGTTGGGCAGTATTTGAATTACTTGTAATTAAAATTCAAATACGTATTTGGTATTTGTATTCCAATTACTTGCTTAAAATGTAATTAATAATTCGTATTTCAAAAAACTGAACTGATTTCAATAACTTCGGTGAGAATATTTACACTAGTGATCTCAAGATCATCAGTGAGATTCAAAAACCGACCCCCTAGGTTATAAAACAAGATTGCCGCCACATGTGTTTGATTTTTTTTATTTAAATCTTTGACCCTCAAATTTACAGGAAAAATTAGTGCCATACTGGTACAAATCTTTCGAAATACGCATAAAATCTTACAATTTAGTAAATAAAATTACACATCCGCCAACTCCCATAGATACGGCATTATCAGACATCTTTTTATAACCTATTTTCCCATAAAAAAATGGTAAAAAAGGTTATAGGGTGGTAAGTGGTGGTATGGCCGCTTTTGGAAACGTCGGAAAATTAGAGCATGGTGATTTTTGTGAATCTTACGATGATTAGCTGTGCAAAAATTAGCCATTACAAATGGTTTTTTTTTTTAATTAACGTTTTTCGTCGGAATGGCGGTCTGTAAGTCACACCGGAGAAGCATGGAATTACGGTACCGCCTACTTCTCTTTTCATCGACCATCGGAAAATACAAGAATTTTTGCGTTGCAAATCGTTTGACACTCGTTGTTGCAACGTGGAACAGCCGATGCAGAGATGAGAGTTGGACAAAAAGGCGGGCGTCTTCGTTGGTGTATTAATTTCAAAGACATCTAGATACTAGAGCGTCGTATATTTATAGGTTTGCATACAGCGATCTCTCTGGGTGACGTTGTGAAGTATCTTAACAACTAGGTCGATATAATAAATCCCAGCCATCTAGTGCAGCTTACAGGTACCTCCCGAGTCGTCTAGATAGCGCTGTTCTACATATGAACACTCGTAATTTTTCCGACGCGTTCCATTACCGCCCAGACAACTGGCCCGCCGGTACCAGCGCTATGACCACCATTTTCCTTTTCGTCATTCCGTAATTAGACCCCTGAAGGGTCCTGATACTTGTTACAAATCAATTTTGTGTTAGTATCTCCCTGTCTACAAGGGGTACAATGAAATTTCATAGATTTTTCGCCGCCGTTGCGTACTATGGTATACAATGACTTATTTAATAAACTTACTTAGCATGGAACGGACACCTTGGCTGGTTTTACAAAAGTAAGGTTAACAATTCCGAGCATGTCAGAGAAAAATATAGTAAAAATATACCTTTTAAATTGACATCAAAGTGTTTTCTATGGTTACCAATGTGCTTATTCCAAGCACTTTTAGAGTTGAATTGCTTATTGCAACCGTGAGATGTACAGCTCAAATACTTGTCAGTACAATGGGATTTCAAATGTGTCTTAAGATGATGTGCTTGAATAAATCCTGCAAGCACCAAACAACAAGTATTACCTTGACGCGAAGAAAAGACCAGCGCCTCTAATGAAGGCGGTAAAATCGAAATAGTATTTGATCTGTTGTGGTATTGTTTTTAACTCGGCCGCCATTACCGTCAAGACGTCGACAATACGATACCAGACGAAAACTATATTATTTTTACCGTGTTGAATAGAGGTCCTGTACTTCGTACTATAAACTACACTTGATCTCTCTTCTATCGTAATGATTTTGTTGACCTTATAGAATATCTTCTTATAATAATAATAATCGTAATAACTTAGTTCAATCATATTATTCACGTCATAGTTAACGTAAACAATATGACTAAATAAATAAATATTTGGGGACAATTCCACAAAATAGTTTAGTCCCACACTACACTCTACGAGGGGCGGCTGAAATGTTATCTACCTAGACTATGTGTAGTTAAAAAAATACTGGCCACTATGTTCATATGTATTGAAAGTTATTTAAAAAAAAAATTGAATCTCATTTGTTCGTTGCTTTATATTTCCTTTTTTCACTTCGTTGCTTGGAGCATGTCGCTTGAAAAAACAAATTTGATTATAGTTGAGCAGCATGCAGTCATAAAATTTCGTATAATAATATGGTGTATATGGTAATACGCCATCGCAGATCAAACGGCGTATATTACCTGTATTTGGTTATTATGAGTGCCCTTCCGATTTTACCATAAAGTAGATACTAGTAGTAGAGGACCAATTTCTGCTGTCACTAAAGAAAACATGTCCTAATCTAAAAAAGTAATTCTAGAAGACCAACGGGTGAAACAGTGGGAGATAGCTAGAGATGTGGGAATATGTAAGGAACGAATAAACAAAATAATTCCCGGTCATTTAAATATGTCTAAGGTTAGTGCACGCTGGGTCCCCAAAATGCTGACTCCGTTAGACAAAGACAGACGTGTCAGATGTTGATATTTGAATATGAGAAACCGAGATATGTTTAACGGCTTAATGTCACTATTTGACAATTGTAACAAGTGCATTTCTGTCGAAAGGGATTACATAGAAAAATTAAGAAAAAACAGTTACGTGTTTTCTTTCATAGTCAGGTAGATAACGTTTTAGCCACCCCTCGTAGGCCTGTACTAAGGGAACCAACGATAAAGATATTATGAAGTGAAAACAAAACAGTTTATAGACGAAAAAACATCCAATACTTAAACAATTAGCTAGTCGCGCTCGTCACAGAAATATGCACAAGCATAAAACCCGGGACCCATAACTTGTTATTTTAACACGACCATTCCATTGTTTAACCTCTAACATTAGCATTCGCGAAGAGGGCAGCATTTCACTACCGTCAGCCTATGCCATTTTTAATGCATTTGTAATCTACTGTCCCATATAAATAAATAAAAACCGGGCAAGTGCGAGTCGGGCTCGCGCACGAAGGGTTCCGTATCTCATTATCAATAAAAAGTCACGTTTGTTGTATAGGAGCCCCCACTTAAATATATAGTTAATTTAAATTTAATTATTCAACTGTAAACGTATAAAGAACTAAAAATTCTGTGAATATTTCAAGCGTCTATCTGAAGCCGTAAAAATATCCAGCAAAAACGTCAAAAAAAAGACGTTTTTTGTATCGGAACCCCCTTAAATATTTATTTTATTCTGTTTTTAGTATTTGTTGTTATAACGGCAACAGAAATACATCATCTGTGAAATTTTAAACTGTCTAGCTATCACGGTTCATGAGATACAGCCTGGTGACAGACAGACAGACAGAGACAGGCAGACGGGCAGGCAGACAGGGACAGGAACCCTAAAAATCTCTAGACTCCAGCACCCTGGACAGTAGGGCCAGTAGATTACAAATTCACTAAAAAAAAATAGCACCCTGAAGTAATATAATTTGTTTATTCCATATTCTTATAGGAAGAGATACAAGACCAAAAGAATACCTTTTTCACAAACATTGCAATAATGTGGTTTAGCAGTAGAATGGGTAAGTTCATGATGCCTTAGGTGATGAGCAAAGTTGAAGGTTTTTGAACAACCTTCATGAGTGCACCGGAACCTTCGCTCAGCCTCGGGCATGTGGATCTTGGCGTGTGTGCGCAGCGCCAGATCGCTTCTAAACACGGTGTTGCACTCAGAGCAGCAATACGAACCTTAAAATATTTGACAGACATATTTTATAATGCATTTTTGCTTGTAGGTTTGTTTTTGTCGGCAACAAGGTATCAGACTTGCAAAAGGTCTGGTATCCGCCATTTTCTAAAGAGCCATTTATGAAAAATAAAAGTTTTCGATCTTGGGGTAAGTACTGCCGCGGGCTCTGTCGTCGTACATAAACCGACGGAAATTAAAACGATTATTTATTAAATGTGGGGCTGTTGTCCTGGGTGGGTATAAGGAGGTTATACTACTACTAAAAACCTTATAAGCTGCGTTACCAACTATTTGCTAAGGCAGGTTTAAAAAGGACGAGATACCCGAACTTTTCCAAGAGAAATGTTTAATTTTACTAAACTATAAGAGGTTTAATATTAACTCAATGATGCATTAATCAATGTAGCAATAACATACATACTGTTTTTTATATGACTATAGTAGTAGTAGTTAGAACAGTAAAGAAATAGTTTGAAAACATTCTTTTTTAATCATATACTAGTGACCCGCCAGCGGCTTCGCCCGCTGCAAATTTCCGACTTTCCCGGTGGTTTTTTTTTTCTTTCATACAAACCTTGCCCTGACAATAACGAATACAACCAAAAAGGAATCAGCCAAATCGGTTCAGCCGTTCTCGAGTTTTAGTGAGACAAACGAACAGCAATTCATTTTTATATATATAGATATAGATATAGATATTTAGATATAGATACATTACAAGTACATATCGAGACACGATTAGGATAATACAGAAACAGTTAGGTTTGATAACAAATCACAGGCTAAATATAAATAACGAGTAGGCTCGTTTTTATAATATCTGACGAGGGCTGTTTGATAAGTCATTTTAAAAGTAAAAAAGCTTTTTTTTTAAATAGTTTACATTTATTTCTCAACATAGTCTCCTTTGAGGGCCAAACACTAGTTCCAGCGAGTTTTTTTTTTACCCCTCTAAAATATACGTTTTGTCAAGGTCTTTAAAATAGGCGTTTACACCTGCGATGCAGTCTTCATTTGTCAAACCCTCCAAGTAATCTTTTCAGATTTGTGAATAGGTAATAATCGCACGGAGCTAGATCCGGCGAATACGGAGCATGCGGAACCAGCTCTAAGCCCGACTCGTGGATTCCCAGCCGACAAAACAGTCTTGGCCTTCTTTGGGGCACGTTTCACCAGTCGCCATCCATTGTTTTGATTGCTGTTTTGATTCCGGTGTATAATAATGAACCCAAGTTTCGTCCACAGTGACAAATCGACTCAAAAAGTTCTGAGGATTACGCATCATCATATCCAAACACAGTTTTGAAATTAGCTTACTTTCGCGTTTTTGTTCAATTGTCAACAAACGTGGCGTGGCACCCATCGTGCAGACAGCTTTGTCATACCCAAATCTTCATGCAGGATTTTATGTACTCGCTCAGTGGAGATACCTGTGTTCTCAGCTACACTCAGGAGCAAAAATAACGGGTCAGAGTGCGTTTTTCATACTAAAGAGGCTATTTCGAAGCCTTGGTTCCTCGCCAGAAAATGCTTTTTTAATTCTTTTTTTATTTACCCCACTGCGACTTGAACAGCTACTACCGCGGGGATACGGCGTTTCCACAATGAAATGATTTCGCCAGTGTAAAAAATATATAAGTATAAATCAATATAGCAATAAAACACAATCCAATCTTCTTCTCAAACAGCCCTCGTAGTTTTTTTTTTACCTTTCATTGCGAGAAGATGTAACACAATTGATAATCTATTTAAGGATCGTCCTAAAATGGACAGTCGTAATCGACCTAATTAAGTTAATAAATATTGATGGACACTCTTATTCTTAATTGCATAAAAAAAGTCTTAGTACATATTTTTAAAAGACAATAAGCGTCTCAAGTGGTGCATTCAGCAGTGTAACTGGCACAAACTTTGCCAAATCATCGTTTACGAAAATGACCACATTCTTCTTTCTAACTTGGGACAGCCAAATAAAAAACGGTCAAGTGCGAGTCAGACTCGCGCACTGAGGGTTTCTTATTTCCTTGGTAACCACAAAAGAAAATACCCATTTTGATATGAACTTTATTTTTTATGCAATAAGGTCGATTTTGACTGGCCTAAATTTTAAAACCAATTTCCATAGACTTTTTGTTATTTCTCAAATACTGTAAATAATTAACCCGCGTTTTGGTATGGATACCACTTGAAATGGGTTAATGATGTGGCTGCGTCGCTTAATATGGACCGCGTCTAAAAAAGGCGTAAATACAATGTCGGGGTAGAATGTAGCGACGCAGTTCAGTTTAGGACCTAAAGAGAGTCGCATTAGGAGATCGTGGTAACCCCCCTGAGCGTTGCCATAAATTGCGCTCTTCCCCGCCCCAACGCGCTTTCCTACTACCAACGGTCGCCTGGCCTTCGCTGCTATCACATTTGACTAACTTCCCATTATTTTTTCCTTATTTTTATTAAGTGCGAATGTAGTATCTTCAGAATAAGTGACATATTTAAATTTTCACGACTACGTCAATTTGTCCTTAATCTTACTGGGTGCAATCAGGAACCCCAATTTGCAGTTTTTTTTATTCACCACCAAAAAATCGCGTGACAAGGCCGTAATAGCCGAATAATTGATTCTATTCCATAAATATCATGAAAGTCACTTTTGAACAAAAGCCTATCTTATTCCGTACATTTCGCCTCTTTTAAAAGGAGTTTAGCTTCATATATCTATGAAGCTTGGAAGCCAATATGGATGTTCTCCGTGGCTAATAAGTTATCCGAGCTGTTCAAATCTAAGTCCTTGATGTTTTCATCAGAAGTAGCTTTGATATTACGCTTTTTACCTAGCGTCCCGTATAAAAACGGGGTCAAAAGGTTTATTCCCTTGAAATTGCCGTATAACGGTTTACGGACACCTTATAACTGACCACTTGCCAATTGCGCTTTCAGCAAACTTAGTGGGATATTGTATCGTCAGATATGGTTGTAAAAAGTCTAGGGCTGTCTTTGAAATAATTGTAGATTTTTCTCAAAAAAGTAGGTTTGCAAGCCTGTTTGTGTCCAGTCCTGACAACACCACTTACGGTGTGTAAACCACATGCTCGTGAGCTATTACTGAAATAATGGTTCCTCTTCTCATTTTTTTGAATAGTTATAATAGCTGAGCGCCGAGCAGCGCTTATTCCGAAATTCCTTTAAGCCAATAATGTAGACATTTTAAATTGAAGTCTCATTATTTATTTATTGTAATTTTTATTGGTTCTTGTGCACAAGACACTTTAGAAATGAGAACACATTGTGATGTTTCTCGCCAGACTGTTTATTTTTTTATTGATATATTTTGTCCGGAAGCATGAGCATGTCATGCTTACTCAAAGATATTTGCATACGGCGGCGTCCTTGATCGGGTCGCAACCGAGGCGATGGCTGAGATACGCGTCATACTCGTGAACGGGTGCTGTCTGTGGGGTCCGGTGTGTTCTTGCTAGCAAGGACCTGTTTTTCAGTCAGTTATTTCGATTATCGTTCCTGACGTAGAAACCTCGTCATGTTGTTCTCTTTAATGTTATTGAGCTTACATTTGTTATGATTTTATTGGTGTTTGTTTTTAATTAATTATTAATTACTTTATTACCTTGTAATGTTACTTTTAAGTATTATTGTATTTTATTACGGGAATAAATGACCTTCTGCTGGAGTTTCTTGCGGCGCTTCTTCTCCGCATTGATGGTCTTGTCCGAAGTGCTAGTAGATTCACTCTATATTACCGACATAAGTCAATTAGTGAATTATTATAATTTTCTGCAGCAAGTTGAGTTTTGAGTTTCTTTAGAAAGCTATATTTCATATCAAGTCCATCCATTGAAATTTGTAAGTTGAGCAACGTCTAGGTCTGACCAACTCTCTAAATAGCTGGTTAATAGATGTTCAGCAGTTGACCGCCCCAAAAAGACGATGACGATTTCAAAATCTTATCACTAAATCCATTCGACATTTTTGTGCGACTTTATTTAGGCTCTCATCGAAAGCAGCCACTTTGTAACACAAGAATTTATAACTGTCAGTCATATCGGATATTAATGTTATAATTTAATTTATTGTAATTTTGGTAATGTTTTCTGTTGGTGTACCTTACTAAATGCATAAATAAATCAGAATATACTCATTTAATTAAAAATGACTTATAATGCCCAAGCAATATCAGCGGACGTAACCGAATCGTCGTGATATGGGAAGTCAAATTAAGTTTTGGGGTTAATTGTCATTACTCCTTTAAAGGTATTAGATATAACGTTACATAACATAATAACAATGTATTTGTGATATAATGTTTTATAACGTTATATATAACAGCTAGTGTGGGGGCATCATAAAAAATGTATGTATCTTGCTCCTTATTCAATTAAATTAGAAACGTCCTGGAGGACAATTTTGTCAATAACTAGTACGTAAGAGTATAATAAATCACATAAATGGTCTCCATAAAATATTCGATAAAAGGTCAACAACAAAATAAATCTAAAGTTAAAGCCAGTTGGCCTTGAATTACACACAATCTGAGTTGAAATTTGTGTTTTTTTTTGTGTAGGTACATACCGTTATGTGAATACCGAATGTGACGTTTAAGTAAAGTGACATCTCGAAAGTTGCCTTCACACTCAGAGCACTGCACGCTGCCCGTCCTCTCATGTTGCTTCTGGTGCCGCTTCAAAGCTGACCTAAGTTAATTTAACAATTTCATGAAAAACGGTACCAACTATAAGTACAAATATTCACTTACAGGCAAAAACACTCATCGGTCCGTCTTTTGTTCGTACAAACTTGTTGTTTACAAACATAACTTCTTAAATCAGAGAGTAACTTCAGATACTACACAATATTTTATGTAAGTAGTTTATAGTATTTTTGTTAATTAACCTAAGTTCAAAATGCCTACTAAATATTGAGGACTCAGTATCGTTTTTATCCTCGCAATACGATGAATTATTTTTATTATAGGGTGTCCATCCAAAACCTGGAGCCCCTGAATATAAAATCGATGATCTACAACGTAAATACCGCTAAGCAAATCTGGAAATAATAAATGACCCGAAAAAAACCAAGGAGTCAAAAGAAGACCTAGTTAACATGGTCATGGCATTATCAAAAACTATTAATTGTGCTATTACTAGAAATTACATCACGGACATACAGAGTACGCCCTAAACAGGATGGAACTAATAACACGCCAATTATTTTCGAATTGTGATCCACCTTGATAAAGATATTTTAAAACTGTGTAAAGCTCATAATACTAAACACAGGGGAAATCTATGTGCCACGCACCTCAGATTGCAATCCGCACAAAACTCTGCTATCTTTGTAGCTGAACAACTGACTGGGAGGGCGTCAAGGCTGCAGTTCCTGGCAGGAGAGCTCAAGAAAAGAAATCTCTACAAATATTGCTGGACAAGTTATGGAATAGTATATCTAAGCAAGGCTGACTTTCAGATGATCCAGGTTAATAATGAGGCCCAATTATTTTTGTTAAAAAATCATATACACTACAATTATTGCAATGTTTACTGGATACCGTCTCGAAACACACACACACACACTCACACACACACACACACACACACACACACACACACTCACACACACACACACACACACACACACATGCGCACACGCACACACATACATACATGCACACATACTCTAAAGACAAACTTACTCAATCAATGGCAGCGCTGCCCATATTATCTCTTAGCGTGGATAATACACACATTTATTTCACACTCCCTTAAACACAGGCTTAACTTTTGTCACCCCTACGTATCAACTTACTATTTTAAAATTATGAATAGTCAGCTCTCAACCTTCAATGACATAGATATTACTGAGATAGCGCGGTCTTTTGAATGTGATATTCAGGACCTCACTAAACGTATCCCATTGACTCCAAATAATCACACACTAATATTACAAAATATACGGAATTTATAGTAACCTGAATGACCCGAATGAGTGATGAAATCACATTGTCACAATTAGACTTTGATGTTGATATCATGATATTAACTGAGTGTAGACTGAGCCCTTCAAAGCCAATCCCATGTGTACCTTCTTAGCTACCTCTAATATCTCTAACCAGAACGACGGAGCTGTAAGCTACACCAGTTGTCAATTTAATACTATAGCTACTGAAATTAAGTTCGACCAAGCTTCATGTACAAAAGTTAAAAAAAAAATATTATGATTTTAGGTATTTATCGATCCACCTCTAACACCAATGCTTTAAAATTGATTGACTCGCTAACTGCACACTTAGATAGCATAAAATCATTTAATAATATAATAATTACTGGTGACATTAATATTAATCTTATTCCGCGCCAGCATGAGCCATCTCATGGTAGAATTAATAGTTACCTAAACATGCTCTCTACATATGGATTTCTACCGGGTTTAGACCACTTCATGCCGCAATAAAAAAATTATCATCTCATATCGCGGTTCTTCACACATCAAAAACTGACATCTCACGATATTCCTAGCACAATCCAACCTAGCTAATGACATAAACTAGATAATAATTAAACGTTTTGACTACTCTAACGCACTGGAAGTTCTTCTGCAGAAAGATGTAAAATGCCTCTTAGACAGTGATGAACTGATGACCCACAATACATCATTCGACACCTTATAAGCATTCTTGGAGACTCCCTAAAGGAGAGCATAAAAGATAAGATAAAAAGATAAAAGATGTTTATTCAGGAAGTAGGCCGGACGGGCACATTTACACGTCAAAAATCTACCAGCTCTTCGCAAGAGACCTCTGCTGAGAAGAAACACCGCAAGAAACTCAACAGTCAGTCGTTATGATATTATACAATTATAAAGCTTAACCTAGCATTATATAAAACAATGAATTTAACATAAAATAAAAAACAAAAAACATTCAAGCGTAGCTTGAGCAGGAAAATGTGTCAAAGCTAAGAATTTTCATAGGGAGTAATAAGTAGTAGTAATAAAAAAATAAAATATAAATATTTAAAAAATATATATACCTACTTGTCTTTCCTATGACAGTGCAAGACAACCACCACATACAAAGTTTCGATACATTCTCCTACAGAAACCGTGTCCCCTAGACAATATACAATATTTACATATTTTTTTATGCCCATTTTATTATTCAGTTATTTAGGTGTTTAGTTAAGTTTAGGCCAAGCATTTTTATCTGTTAGATAGTCCTCGACCCTATAGTAAGCTTTAGACATCAACGACTATTTTCAAGTAACTTTTAAGTACTGGAAATGGTAATTTTAAAACTGAGTCAGGTAATTTATTATAGAAAAGAATGCATTGACCTACAAATGATTTACAAACGTTACGGACACGAATTTTTTTTATAGCAATTTTATTTTTATTTCTTGTATTCAAATTATGTACATCACAATTCTTAACAAAAGAGTCTTGATTTTTAATGACATAAATAATATTCTCATATATAAATTGTGACGCTACTGTCAAGATACTAATTTCTTTAAATACTAATCTAAATCTTAATCTCATAACCATTGAAAACGTACTTAAGAGTCAACGTACCAGTAAACCCTGGATTACCCCCGGAATACTAAGATTTATCAGGAATATAAATAAAATGCAACTCTTAACTTCGATCTGTCCCTTACAATAGTATTGAAGCTTGAGCGTATAGGAATCAGAGGAAAACCACTTGATTTGCTTGATAATTACCTAAACGACCGTACACAAAAAGTTAAAATTGGTACCTAATCACTCAAGTAGCAAAAAAAACAAACTTCTTTCGGCGCCCCACAGGGGGGAGTGTCCGTGGTCCCACCTTATTCTTAGCTTACATTAATGACCTGACAAAACTTACTTTAAACGGTGGACGCGTGTTCTCATATGCTGATGATAAAGTGGTGGTCTTCAATGACAATTCTTGGGAGGCAGTATATTGAAAAGCGGAGATCTACACCAAATATCCAGTTGTCTTACACACAACCTGCTCACACTCAATAGCACCAAGACCAACATATGTTTCACTAAATATGAGAATACGCAACCTCCAGATAGCTTCAAGTTGAAAATCTATAGTTGCAATATAGTAGATACTCTAAACTGTGACTGTAATACAATTTTAAAGGTTACCTCTACTAAATACTTAAAGCATAATCCTGGACGAACGACTCTCATGGCATGATCATCTAAACGAAACGGCATTGACTATCTAAACGGAAGAATAAGAAAAGATGCTATGTTGAAACTTTGCACATAAAGTTTGTCCCACAAAAAAATGACGCGTATAGTTAACAAAATTAAACCAAAACAATAAAAAATATTTTTTCTTTTTAAGTTTTTATATTACAAACTCTAAATATTTACAAATAACATATAAGTTTAGTAAGACAACTGGTAGCTGTATGTGAGGGTTACGCTGGGCAGCATGGTCTTAGATACAATGCAAGCAAAAGTGAGCTGATGGTTTTCAAGGCCCGTAAATATAACCCAACAAAAGTACCTAAGATCATGCTGGGCGGGGTATCCCTCAAAGTGGTAAACAGCTTCAAGTATCTGGGGCATATGCTCACGGAGGACTTGAAGGACGACCCGGACTTGGAAAGGGAAAGAAGAGCAATGGCAGTGAGAGGCAATATGCTTGCCCGCAGATTCGCACGTTGTAATGAACAAGTTAAAATAACGCTGTTTAAAGCATACTGTCAGTCGTTTTACACGTGCAGTCTGTGGGTAGGTTTTACGCAGCGAACATTTAGTACATTGCGTGTTCAATATAATAACATCTTGAGGAGGCTGTTGGGGCTGCCGAGGTATTGTAGTGCATCCGGCATGTTCGCTGAGGCGAGAATAGATGATTTCTATGCCATTAGGCGGAAGAGAATAGCCTCATTGCTGAAACACGTGCGCGGTAGCAGCAACGGCCTCCTGAGGGTGTTGGCGGAACGCCTCGACTGCCCCCTCACCAAATACTGGGTCTCGGTGGCAATTGGAGCAGTTAAATAGTGATTCCTTTTTTAATTGTATTTATTATAAAATTTACTACTAACATAGTCTTAATTTGCCATTGTTACTAACTTAATATGGATCTCTGTATGGTCTGAAATAAATGATTTTTATTTTTATTTTTATTTTATTTAGTCCAATTTTCCGTACCTCCAGAAATATCGTAATTTTTTCATAACACCTGCCATCAGATTCTGTACATCGCATTTAGCAATTAATGTAGAAGTTTCCTTCCAATTTCTTTTGAAGTCATTAACTGAAATAAATTGACATGACTCTTGTGTCTAAAGAGTTTTTGCTTTACACGAGCCCAATATTTTTAGGGTTCCGTAGCCAAATGGCAAAAAACGGAACCCTTATAGATTCGTCATGTCTGTCCGTCCGTCTGTCCGTCCGTATGGCACAGCCACTTTATTCCGTAACTATAAGAGCTATACTATGGAAACTTTGTGAGTAGATGTATTCGGTGAACCGCATTAACATTTTCATACAAAAATAGAAAAAAAACAATAAAATTTTGGGGTTCCCCATACTTAGAACTGAAACTCAATTTTTTTTTTTTTTCATCAAACCCATACGTGTGTGGTATCTATAGAAAGGTCTTCAAAAATGATATTGAGGTTTCTAATAAAAATAAAATTCTAAACTGAATAGTTTGCGCGAGAGACCCTTCCAAAGTGGAAAAATGTATGTCCCCCCCCCCCCCCCGTAACTTCTAAAATAAGGGAATGATAAATGTAAAAATAATATATGATGTACATTACTATGCAAACTTCCACCGAAAATTGGTTTGAACGAGATCTAATTATTAGTTTTTTTTTAATACGTTATAAATCGTAAACCGCATTTTTACTTTCATTCAATCAACTCCAATATAATAAAGAATAAAAAAACATTTATTTGATGTATAGTGGTACGGAACCCTACGTGCGCGAGTCCGACTCGCACTTGGCCGCTTTTTTAACTGGTCGCAGCTCAACGCAGTTGGGAGGATTTAGGTATTTTTCAACAAATTCGATGAAATATGAATTATCCAATATACAGGGTGTTAGGTAATGAGTGGATAATCCTTGAACTACGGATAGAGGGCACTTAGGACGTTATGAAAAAGCTAAAATAGGTCTAGTAAAAGTCGCACGGTTTTCGAGATATTTGGACTTTTAGGTTTTTTTCGAAAATGAACACCCTTGTTCAATGTTTCGATTATAGCACCATTACAAGGTAATTTTTTTAAATTTTTATTTTTGCTTAATATTATTGAATACTTGTGTTATCAGATAGGAATCACCATTTTTGTGAGACATCATAGATTTAAAAAAAAATCGCAAACATGAATTTTGCATTTTCAATCGTACATTGATCGAACTTTCAACTCTCATGGTGAAAAAAAAATACACTACCGTCTAGTTGCCCATAAGCTTAAAAACTTGCCAATTTATTGCCAAATTCAAAATAGTAACTACTTTTTGAATTTAAAATCTAAAAGCCAAATAAATAAATAAAATACACGCCCACCCCCATTTTTCCCGATTTACTTTTTGTATCCCGGGCGTAGAGTTCAAAACTTTTTGTTGCAAAATTATCATTACTGGCCACTAATTTAAATGCCAATTATTCCAAATTTAAAAAATATGCCGCCTGCTTTTTGTTTTCTATTCGAATTCCATTTTCAATTTCGCTATTATTGCGTAATGAATGGTGAATTGTGTTTAGATTGTGGTGTTGATTTTTTTGGTTTTAATGTTTAGAACACAATACAAGTACTGTCTCACTCGTGTAGCGTAGTGGGCCGGGCAACCGTCCTGTTGGAACCACATTTCTCGCCAAAGTGCTAGTGTATCCTCCAATAGGATCGGCAAAACATTTTGGAGAAACTGTAAGTAGCTCTCTCCATTCAGAGTAGGTGGTAACTCGAAGGGGCCAATCACTTCTCCGTTCAGGATACCAGTCCACAAATTTACCTTGAATCAATATTTTTTGTATTGTAAAATTGCAATTATTAGCATAAAATAAACACTATTAATATTAATTTTAAATCGTTCGTGAACTTTAGTTAACTTACCTTAAATTGGTATTGCGACCTATCCTCTCTCATCAGGTGTGGATTATCTAACTGCCAACTGTGCAGATTGTGCAGATTCACGTATCCGTCTCTATGACATGATGATTCATCTGACCACAGTACGTTGTCGAAAATATTTGAATCATCTCGGATACGACGCAGCATTTCGCGGCAGAAGGTCAACCTTTGTGGATAGTCTCTAGGCAATAAGACCTGCACACGTTGGTAATGAAAAGGGTGCAATCCATGTGTTTTTAAAGTTGCATGCACTTTCCACGTTGTCAGACCAAGGCTATTTGCTATGTTCCGTATGGACAAAGAAGGATTTTCCGCTATTAAATCCAGGACATTTTCACCGTCTCCCTCCCTCGGTCTACCTTCGCTATGTCCTCCTACACCCTGGCCAAGAACTCTGCCTTCACTGTACGCGTTATGGATGCGAAGAAAAATCCGGTAATCGGGATGGCGTCTGTTTGGGTAGCGTTCAGCGTACAAAATCGCAGCAGCACTAGCGTTGCCTTGGCACTCGCCAAAAATGTAATGCATTTGAGCATATTCATTGGACGTGTATTGTGTTCTAAACATTAAAACCAAAAAATCAACACCACAATCTAAACACAATTCACCATTCATTACGCAATAATAGCGAAATTGAAAATCGAATTCGAATAAAAAACAAAAAGCAGGCGGCATATTTTTTAAATTCGGAATAATTGGCATTTAAATTAGTGGCCAGTAATGTTAATTTTGCAACAAAAAGTTTTTGAACTCTACGCCCGGGATACAAAAAGTAAATCGGGAAAAATGGGAGTGGGCGTGTATTTTATTTATTTATTTGGCTTTTAGATTTTAAATTCAAAAAGTAGTTACTATTTTGAATTTTGGCAATAAATTGGCATGTTTTAAGCTTATGGGCAACTAGACGGTAGTGTATTTTTTTTCACCATGAGAGTTGAAAGTTCGATCAATGTACGATTGAAAATGCAAAATTCATGTATGCGATTTTTTTTTTAAATCTATTGATGTCTCACAAAAATGGTGATTCCTATCTGATAACACAAGTATTCAATAATATTGAGCAAAAATAAAAATTAAAAATAAATACCTCGTAATGGTGCTATAATCGAAATATTGAACAAGGGTATTCATTTTCGAAAAAAACCTAAAAGTCCAAATATCTCGAAAAACGTGCGACTTTTACTAGACCTATTTTAGCTTTTTCATAACGTCCTAACTCCTAAGTGCCTTCTATCCGTAGTTCAAGGATTATCCACTCATTACCTAACACCCTGTATACCAATCTATAGCTTTCTTCGTGTAATGTCATGTTGCGAAATCTGTTCAAAATAAGGCTTTAAAATTGGCAACATTCGTTTTTTAAAAGATAAATTTAGTGATTAATCTTTTATTATAACATAATATAGGTACTACAATTAAAATTTGAACTAAACATATTTAAATAAAAATAAAACTAAGCTACTCAATTATTAAAGCTGTAAATAATAATCACGCGCCTCTAGCAAGCCCGCTCGCGGCATGGTCCCTATGACACTGGCTGCATTACCTCTCTGGATAGTTAGCCCAATCCTTTGGGAGAGGTAAGCATGAGCTCTAGGATCTCCGGAGGTGTCTATGAGCCGGGATTACAGGGCCTTAATAAAGCTTTTCTTATCGGCTGACCAAGGTCCCATGGTCTCTACTGCAAGCGCCACAAATTCCTAATTATTTAATAATGATGATATTTGCGGCGCTTGATGGTTGCCACACCAGTGCCCTACCCAGTTTCCACGGCACCAATGTAGGTCCGTCTGGTCGCTTGCCATCGTTTCTATGCAAACCTGCTGGTTCCAGGACAGCTGGTATAGAAGCAGTGACAAGCGAGACGACGGATCAAATCTTTGTGCCGTGGTGTTACAAACAGCCAGCACTTCTAAAGCATACAGTTATATTTTTCCATTCATAGTGCCGAGTGCAAGATAAGGTGTGCCACGATTACCCCACGAACGGCTTGGGTGCCACACGAGATTATTTTTGGCAAAATCTGTTTTAATCACCTTAAGCTCTTCACTGACTGTTTTTCTATCTGTTTCGGAATAATAATAATAATTATTATTTTTAGTTTAAGGTATATTTGTAATGGGAATAATAATAATATATTAAGGCCGCAGGGCAGCTAGTGGCGAGCTGTTGGTAAGTGGCGACACCACGGACCTGAGTGCTCCCGAGGGTAGGTTCTGTTCCTCACCTCACGCTTGCCTTCACCGGCCGGCTGCGGTGTGCAATGACGAGGACTCTGGCTTGCCTTTATTGGCCGGTCAGATTGGATTAGCAAGAGCTATATGCTCGAAGGGCGGATGTGTTGCATAAGTGGTGAGTGGGCACCTTATGGTCGTTTAAAGTCCAGTAGCACCTTCCACCCTTTGCCCCTCTGGAACTATTTCGGGAGGCCCATTCCATTGAGTTGGCGAGTCACGGCCTGCCATTTCAACCAAAGTAATTAGCATTGGCCAGGCAGGCGCCGTAGTTACATCAATAGCCTAGTTCACCAATCCATATCAGTTCATTCATAGAACCTATTATTAATATTCCCATCCTTCTTAAATAGTCTTACACTTACCGGTGGTCGTCCGTGGGAGCATGCTTCTATAGTTTGAACTCAGGGACAATCGCCGGTTGGTGTCCCATAACTTTACTAAATTAAACTTGTCTCAAGGGCCTCTGCGTGTTGGTTTCGGCTCCATGTACGACTCCCATTGTCCCGTGATTGGTAAAGACATACAAATAGTAATTATTATTTCTAGTTTAAGGTAGATTTGTATTAATTTCATTTTTGCTAGTTTTAAGAATATATTATTTATTATTTTATTTATTATTACTTAATTTAACTTATTTTTAAGTATTATTATGTTTTATGATTGAAAAAATGACCCTCTGCTGGAGTTTCTTGCGGCGCCTCTTCTCCGCAATGATGATCTTGTCCGAAGCGCAGGTAGATTCACTCTATATTCCCGACGTATAAAAGAGCCCTCGTTTACTGAATTAATAATTTGAATGATGCCTAAGCAGTGATGTGAAGTCGACTTTGCCGTATGTTTCGTCATCCATTACTATACTTACAATAACTTTTCTGGTAAATTTTGAATAGTTTTCTAGACAGATTTGCCCGCAGTTTTTTGTTTAGCGTTTCTTTTAGGCACCTTAGTCTGCTTATATGTTCTTATAAAATTACTTTACTTTATTCTCTGCACCGTTCATTTTGATGTTTTAAACTTGTTAGCTAAGTCTCGTAGAGAAAGTGTAAATAGGATTCTTCTGTAAAGCTGCGATTATCTTTTTTAAAGGTTTTTATTAATAAACCCGATCTTACGTCCACTTCCACGCTGTCATCGTATGTTGCCGGTTTCCGCAAACCGTTTGAGTACCCTTTGAACGGTTCTAGTAAAAGTTTTCAGCTCCAATTCTTCTTTTTCCGTAGAATTGCCTCGATATTGAACATAAGTATTTATTTGTACAATATTTTTTCGTGCAATTTTACTTGTGTCTTCGACAATTTTAACAGTCTAAACGTGACCGCTTCAGGCTTTTCAAATGATTGAATGATTAATGATTTAAATGTTTTATCGAAAAATGAGATGAATGAAGTTCTGAGTAATCTTTCAGTGTTACGTATAATATGTAACATTTTATTTAATGGGCTTCTGCAGGCATTCATAAATGTATAATATTATGCTATATATTTAGAGAGATGGAGGACAATAAGAACGCTGACTTCCTAAATTATATTAAGAACTATTCGAGGCCCTCTAAGCAAGTTTGTTTAACGGCTAAGGCAAATTTTCTTAGTCTAAAACTCAAATTAGCTGACAGTAAGGTAAAAACTGTATGGAATATTATAAATAGAGAAACGGGAAAATTAAAAACTCGTGATAATCAAGTCACCCTAAACACAGATGACAAACAAATCACGTCAAATATGACGTTGCCTTAGCATTCGAAGATTATTTTTCCAACATAGGCATTAGTACTACGAAATGTATTAAATCATCGGCGGTTGAAGCTAGATCATTACTTTGCTCTAATGACAGTAAATGTAATATAAACTTTGACTTCAGCTCTGTTGATTCAGATTCAATAGTCAAGGTATTTAAATCTCTTAGATTAAAAAAGACTGAGGATTTGTAGGGCACATCAGTAATCTTTCATATCATAGATGTAATTGCATCCCATCTAGCATTAATTTACAATAATTGCATATGAGAGGACATCTTTCCAGATCTCATGGAATATAGTAAAGTCATATCTCTTTTTAAATCGGGCGAGATGAGTGATTTAACGAACTTCCGTCCCATTTCCATACAACCAATTTTAAATAGTCTTTGATAAACTAATGCTGAAGGGTATGTTAGGTCACTTTAATAGAAATAAACTACTTAGCAATAACCAGTTCGGCTTTACCAGAGGTCGATCAACAATTGATGCAGCATGAGGTAATATGAATACAGAAAGTCAAACCTTCATTTATCGTTTCTGGGAGATATTATATAGAGTTGAGTATACTTGTCACATATTACAATTCATAAAAATAAAATTAGAAGATTCGAAAAAATTGCGTTTATATTCAAATTTTCGATAGTATAATGTGAGCCTATTCAGCATCAGAGTCATTTATATTAATTATAAATTGGTCACTGTAATCGTCTATTTAAAATAAAATAGACGATTACGAAGACTTTCGTATACACGAAAGTCTTCTTTAGTACACATTTGATTGCGTGCTGACAAACTTTTTTCCAATCTTCTGGGCCAATCATATGTCAACATTACGCTGGGCTACGTATTGTTTTATTTGAGCCCATCTAATCTCGATGGGATTAAAGTCTGGGGGGTACGGAGGTAAACGCAGAACGGAATGACCATATTCAGCCATTATTTTATCTATGGAATATTGTATATGTTCTTGTTTCTTTTGCAAGATAATGTCGTAAATGGCTGGTTTGTTTTGGTTGGGGTTTACTGGGATGTTGTGATTTTTTAACCAATCTATCATGTCTTGTTCCCGGGTATTAGAATTGGTCCGTATGTCAATATATTTGTTGTGATATGGGGCAATATCAACTACCAACACTGAGTTGGTTGGCAAATTAACTGATTTCGAAGCCATTTTACATAGTTCTCGCTATTCATCTCTTTATGGTAATCGCCTGTTGTGTCTTTTGATTTGTACGTAAGCAACGCACCAGGTATAAAGCAATTTTCACTACCGGCATGAGCTATAATAAGACGTTGCCCTTTGGAAATTGGCTTTTTAATCCCTGCATCGCTAGATTCTGACAAACCTTTCCCATTAACGTGCGACGCGTGTATGAACGATTCGTCCATATACACTATTGCTCTACCTTCATTTTTTTTAGTATTTTCTCCTTTGCAGTCGGACGTAATGCTTTTCCTTTAGAGTTTTTCGATTATCTTTGATTTTACAATACCTAAATCCCAATTTTCGTATAATTTTTCGTAGCGTGAACTTCTATTAGCTTTAATCGCATTTTTTTCAAATTAGGGAATTCTTTGAATTTCAAATAAAAATCATTAACCATCCGCCTGATAACATCGTAATCAAAACTATCCAAATTTAATACAAAATACTTTTTCGGTCTCGTTCTCTGTGGTGTTTCAAAGGGCATAGATGGTGGTTTTTGTTCGGCTTCTTTTAATATTCTTACTAATGTACATTTCGAAATCCCTGTTGCTTCGATCACCCGTTCTTGAAGTTTATTAAAATATTTACAATTGTCACTTTTCTTAAAAGTTTCCGCTTCGTTCAAAAAATAATTTATATACATTATATACAATCTCCCGCGATTGACTATTAGCAGGAATAGCTTTTTTGAGACGTGTCCCCATTATAATCAACTATAGAAAACTATCCACAGAAATAATACTTAAAAAATATGGTGGTATTAAATACTCCATATAGTTAAAGACAAAAAAGACGACTGCACTCTTTGGGTGTTGGACTGCCAATAAATCCGTCAACCAAAGTAATTGACTATGTCAATTTCTAATACACGATTTCGTCCAATTTCACCCGAAACACGAATCCGCTTCTAAGAGATTACGGACTGTACTTAATTATTTTACTAGTAACAACTTGCTACTAAAAGCTAAGAAAACTAAATGTGTTAGGTTCGCTTTGCCTTATGTTAAACGGGCTGATTCTAAATGACGAGTGTTTGCAAATGGTAGATAAGGCAGTTTTCCTAGGCATAACAATAGATAAAAAAATGCAATGGAGTCCCCAAATAGCTGTACTGGCAGGTAAACTACAGTTCGGCAGCTTACGCCGTTGGGAATTTAACAACTAACTAATGTTGAGACAGGTCGCTTAGTTTATCATAGTTATTTTCATAGTATTATGTCCTACGGTATTCTGGTTTGGGGTAAGGCAGCTGACACACAAACTATATTTGTGTGACAAAAAAGGGCCATTCGTTCTATTTACAATTTAAATTCCCGTGACTCCTTAAGAGAACTTTTGAAAGAAATTAGTATCTTAACTGTAGCGTCTCAATTTATGAACGAGAATATTATTTATGTTATTAAGAATTTAGATTCTTTTACCAAAACTGATATATTTAATTTAAATACTAGAAATAAAAATAAAATGACTATTCTAAAATTCCGTGTCCGTCAAGTATATAAATCATTTGTTGGTCAATGCCTTCATTTCTATAATAAATTACCTGACGTAGTTTTAAAGTTACCCTTTCCAGCACTTAAAACATACTAGAAAAAGTCGTTAATGCCTAAAGCGTATTATAGGGTCGAGGATTGTACATTCAGTCAACAAAGTATCGGGAATGGATGATTTGTTTATGGTTCCAAATTCAAATTTTTGTTTTTTTTGTTGTTGTT
This sequence comes from Acleris sparsana, assembly GCA_923062465.1. Lineage (NCBI taxonomy): Eukaryota > Metazoa > Arthropoda > Insecta > Lepidoptera > Tortricidae > Acleris > Acleris sparsana. The sequence continues at coordinate 41,827,580 of OV281285.1, read as the reverse complement.
AGATTGGCACAACTGTTTTCTATTTTGGCGCGGAGTTTGAGTTGCATCTGTTATTTATATTAAATACAGTGCTGTTTTTAGTTATATCATATCTAGTGTGTATTGCGAATTTCATAATGGACAAAAACATTGAACAAAGAGTTTGTCTTAAATTTTGCATCGCCAATGGAATTTCGTGTTCGGAGTCACTGAAAATGTTACAGAAGGCTTACGGTGATTCGACTTTATCAAAAACACGTGTTTATGAGTGGTACAAAGCGTTCAAAAGTGGTCGAGATGTGATGGAAGATTTGCCTCGCTCTGGTAGGCCATCAACGTCTGCAACTGAAGTTAACATCGCAAAAGTGAAGGAAATAGTGACTGAAAATCCTCATTCAACTTTGAGAGAGATAGCCGCCGAACTTTCTGTATCTCACGAGTCGATCCGTACTATTTTAACTAATCATTTGGGTATGAAACATGTTACCGCTCGGCTAGTCCCAAAAGACCTGAATTTTCTCCAAAAACTCAATCGCATGAGAGTCGCTGAGGACATGCTAGAACGAGTCAATTCCGACCCAACATTCATGAAACGCATTGTTACTGGTGACGAGACGTGGGTTTACGAGTTTGACATGCAAACTAGTCAACAAGCTTCGGAGTGGCGCCTTCCAACTGAACCGAAACCGAAGAAACCACGCCAAAGTCGATCAAAAGTCAAAGTCATGTTGACTGTTTTCTTTGACTATCGCGGTGTTGTGCACTCGGAATTCTTGCCGGAAGGTCAAACGGTAAATAAAGAATATTATTTGAGCGTTATGCGGCATTTAAGAGAGCAAATTCGACGAAAAAGGCCAGATTTGTGGAATGAAAATTCTTGGATTTTGCACCACGATAATGCGCCTTCGCACAAGGCCATCATTGTGAAAGAATTTTTGACCAAACACTCAACAAATACCATCGAGCAACCACCATATTCACCAGATATGGCTCCTGCCGACTTCTTTCTTTTTCCTAAACTCAAATTACCACTTCGTGGCACCCGTTTTCAATCGGTAGAAGACATAAAGGAGAATTCGCGCCGAGAACTGAATTCAATTCCGGAAACAGCGTTTAAAAAATGTTTTGATGATTGGATTATTCGTTGGCGTAAGTGTATCGTTTCTGAAGGAGCATACTTTGAAGGTGATAAAATAAATTTGGATGATTAACAAACAGTTTGTGTATTATTGATCTTTTCCCGGTACTTTCTTGACAGAGTAGTATAACAGACAAAAATGCATGGCCTACACCCGAAACTTAATAATTTGTTCAAATGCAAAAAAAACTTCATTTTGTCTAGGGGACACCATTGATGTAGGAAAACATATAGAAACTTTTATTTGGTCGTCTTGCACCGTTTTATGTACTCGTACACAAGTAGGTGGTTTTTTTTCTTTCTTTCTATCTCACTCCCAAGATATTTGGCATGTTTTCCTGCTGAACTACGCATGTTATTTTATAGTATATTTAATTTAATTTTTATAGCTTTGTTTAATGCTTAGACTAAGTAGTACCATTGTAATATGAAATATGTTTAAAATATTACTGACTGCTGAGTTTCTTGCGGCGTTTCTTCTCAGCAGGGGTCTCCTCTTGGGAAGCGCTGGTAAATTCTTGACGTGTAAAAGTGCCCCACCTAAGGGGCCTACTTACTGAATAAATGACTTTAATCTTTAATCTTAATGTGTTACCGGTAAATACGGAAAAAGTTCGTGTGGAAATTCTACTGCGAGCAGAATATTTAAGTAAAGTTTACGATTAAAAAATGAATACAATACGAAATAAGCTTAAAAATGAATATAAATACGTGAGTGTTGACGAAACGACAGATCGTCATGGCCGTCAAATAGGTAATGCTATAGTAGGGGCATTACGTAACAATAATATTGGCACTCACCTCTAGCAAATGTCTGGTCACCACGCACAATGTAACAATAACGAACACGGTAATATGTACTCTCGATGAATTATGGGGTGTTGACCATAATAATCACATTAAAGTGCTTTTACTTTTAACTGACGGTGTGGGCTACATGCTAAAAGCTGGAAGAACTTTAAAGAAACCGGCCAAGTGCGAGTTGAACTCGCGTGGAGAGGGTTCCGTACATTTATGACACAGTACAAAATATCTCATTTAAAATCCTCACAGTACCTAAGACGTTGACTGACTACGACTAGTGCTATCTAGTGGTGTTTTAGTGAACTATTTTCCGTAAGTGAACGTATTATATTGAATTTACCACTTCATTTTTGAATTCTTATAGGTTTTCCTGTAATCTACAAGTAATGAACTATAATTTTGTATATTTTTCAAAAGTTTAGGCTCAGCAGTTTTGGAGATCAAGGGGAATAGTCAATTTTCGTCTTTCATTTATAAATCAAAACTATTAATTTTACAATAATAACACAAATATATTTCAGATCCTCATTGCGACCCCTTTCATTTGATACAAAATGACAAAGTAAGATCTACATTTTTTTTTAATTTCCTCATTTGTCCCCAGAAACCGACCGACATTTAAATAGTTATTTTCATAATCGTGTTATAATAGAGAGCTTTTTAGTCGAGTACCGTGTTTAAGTTTAAGTAAGGTACGAGATTAAAAAGCTTGATTATGACACTATTGTGAACAATACTTTTTGTACGAGTTCATTAAAATTAATAATTTAAGTCATTAATACAATCACCACCACATCGACATTTGTATCAAACCACGGCGTGTTGGCTAAAAACTAGCCAATTCAAATTCAAATTCAAATTCAAATTCATTTATTTGCTATAAAATATGGTACAATTAGGTGTTGTTTGTTTGTTATTCCTGTACAATGACATATCTTGCTAGATACTAGCATGCAAATTTGGTTTTAAGTAACATTATTGTTAATAATGCACATAACATTATTAAAATCAAACACTAATAGTACACGGTCTACAACCCGGATATCTTTTCTGTATAGTTATATAGAGGTAATTTTATATGTTAAATAGTTCATTTGTGGAATAAAACAGGTTAAATTTAAGCCATTGATGCAATTTTGTTTTAAACTGTTTTAAGGGAAGGGACTTCAAATCCTCAGGGATGGCGTTATAAATCTTTACTGACATTACGTAACAATTTTTCATAAATAAAGCACTATTGGGAACTGTGTCTAGCACTAGTCTATTTGGATGTCTAGTATTTCTGGGATATAAATCCTTTGCCCGTTTAAATATTTCAGGGTGTTTCTTTACAAAAACAGCTGCCTCAAAAATATACATAGAAGGTAAAGTTAATATTCCATGTTCTTTAAACAAGGGTTTACATGATTCTCGTGGAGATATCCCACACATAGTCCTTAAACACTTTTTTTGCGCTATAAAAACCCTGTTTATATCGGTAGAATTGCCCCATATCAATCACAAACCGTAGTTTTTTTATTTTTTTTATGCCCTGGATACAGAAGCAGGTTTAAATAGATTTTTGACAGATGACGCGACGCTGCTACGTTCCGAAACGCCATAGATTGGCAATTTTGTATCGGATCGAGTCTCCTTAAACAAGGACACATATTATTGAAATACGAAGTTCTATTTTCAAATTTTTTTCAGTTGTCTTGAGCGTATCGAAATGGTTATTTCGGTTGTTTCGGAAGTGTCAACGATGAAAAGAGTGACGTTGCAGTATTCTCTATGAAATCTTAATACACAGATTTTAATCGACGAGTACAAAAAAAAATTATATCTTTGCACGTCTGTGTTTAGGTCATCAATTTGCATATGAGTACCAAATTTCAACTCAATCGGTCCGGTAGTTTCGGAGCAAATTGGCTGTGGTAGACGGACAGTCAGAGACGCACGAGTGATCCTATATAAAGGTTCCGTTTTTCAATTTTTAGTACGGAAGCCAAAAAAAAATTTTTTCCAATATTTTGCACGTCACAAGTTTGGCTCATGGTAGCTGTAATAGTCAGAAAACTTAATCCCAATGTGGATGCGTTAATCGCAAGTGTAAAGATTTTTTTCTACAATCTCCGAAAAGAATAAATGATTAAATAAACATTATTATGAAGTCAAACGTGTTCTAAAAACACTCAGTCCATTAGAAGGCTAAGTGTTGCTTAAGCAAAAAGAGCATTTGGTAATGCAAATATAACAAGCGACTTTCATAGCAAATCATTTAATGACTATCCCAAATGCTATTAAAAAACTACAGGTTGGAAGTCTGCCCATCAGCGGTATCTTAAAAATAGTTCATAAAACCTATTAAGATTTCAAAATAAACTTAAACGTAAAAGGAAAAATATTTTTTAATAAATTGAAGTTGGTTTTATTGAGAATTCTGGCTAAAGCACACTAAAAACTATTAACAAATTCTTACTAAGGCAAAGAAATAGAACTTAGATTGCAAACTTTTCGTGCAACAATTAATACCGTCAAAAAAAAATGCACCTATTACAACTGCCGACGTGGAAAGATGGTTCAGTTCCATGAAATGGATATTTACAGCAAGACGCCGCAGATTAACCGTTCCAAGTAAAGAAAAAATATTAATAATTTATTTTGAAAATCGCGTCAACGACTCAATTTACTACAGGTAATTAATTAAAGTGATTTTATTATTATCTTATAAGGCTTGGTAGTAAAGTTAAAATACTATATTAATTAAAATAAAACTATATCAAAGAGTGTATACAATTCGAAGAGAAGTAGTTATTCATTAGGTATAAAATGATTTTTGTCAGACTAACCTATCTGTTTATCTCTATTCTTTCTCAAATCATTCCCGCACCGAAAATTCCGATGTATGCTAATCTAGGATTAAAACTAAAATATAAGCGTCATTTGTTTCTGGGACAAGATTTAGATTCGTGATGTAGAAGGAACAATTTTTGGAAATTCCATTCCACAGGGGGAGATTTTTTTTATGTTAGTCCGTCAGTATTGAAGTTAGGCTTGAAATTTTGTGTTTAGTTCGGCGATTGAAAATTAATGTATACGGGTCCAATATGTTTCGTCTAGAACAAGCCAGGTGGACAAAAGTCATTATCGATTTTCCACTAATGAGTCATCAGGAACATATTTAAACCTCCGTATTAATTAATTGTTTATGAGTCATGACTAACTTTCTAATGTCATGCCATGTCAGAGTGACAAAGTCAGATAATGAGGTAAGTGCAATCACACTATTTAATCATTTGCATTTGTGTGACACGTTCATCAACATCTGTAGTGATTATACGTTATTTTATTAAAAGTATTAGTGAGGGATCTTGTATATGAGGGTAAGTCCTATACGTTTTTCATTTACATAAGTCTAAATATCCATTGCAATTACGTAAAAAAATACTTAAAAGCATATCGAAATTCATTACCATTTTCCAAGTTTTTCAACTACGATAGAGTCGGAAACACCTTCGACCCCTTTCCACACGTCTGGAATTTATATATTGTCTGGCCTCATTTCTCTTATTTATTTTTATATACTTTTTGTCCTCATTGTACGTCACGCCTAAATAGTACGTCATTTCAGAACAACTGCTTTCCGTGTCAAAGATGGAACTTTTTGAAGAATGGATGCAAAAGAGGACAAATGTAAGAAGTGATCACATCTCTACAGCTACGTGTCGACAAAATTTTAATAATGTGACCTTTTTAAAGACATTGAAACAAATAAGTATTAAAAACATTTTGGCTTCTTTTGCCACAAAAGTTGCCAACAAATGAAATTCATTGTTTTTAAAAAATAATTAAAAGCTAGTTGGGTGGCGAAGATTTAACGTTTCGACTGTACACAACCCAGTTTTGAGATAAATTTAGTTGAATTCACAAACTTTGCCTTGACACCAGGCGACTGTATCTGTTTCTATTCGTGGTACTATATGCCTGCTACTGTTCATAAAAATATTGATCCACAGTACAGCGGTCATCAAAACTGCACTTCTTCCAATTGGACTATCGGAAGAGGCCGAAGAGGCTAGAAACAAAGACTGCCTTAGATTTCTCGAACACAACACCAGAAAATGCTCGCGTATTGCCACAATAAGAGACCTACTATGCATGTTGCTTGTTACATCTGATCCTAAAGTCTCCGGGAAATTCCTAACAAAAAAGGTAGATAAAATACCACCTAAAAATAAATAAAATTGCTCCTAATATTGAGCCTAGACACACTGTAGTACCTAGAGCACTTGCACAAAATGAAGAAGACACTTTTATGATGATGATGGATGTAAATTATCGAAAGAAGTCTACATCATTCATCTATTTTCTTTACAAGGTTATTATTTTTTCAGTTTTATTGTTTTGTCGTGTATACATATTATTTTAAAATAATTTTTGTATGTAAATTAATTAGATTGATGTGTAAATTTGTATTATTTTATATGCGAAATTAAGATTATTATAACCTTTTTCTAATAAATATACCTAATTTCAAAATAAATAGAAAATAGAGGTAGTAGGTAAATAGAAAAAAAAACAAATTTTACACCCGAAGGGATGAAAAGTTTAATTTTACGCAAAAGAAAATTCCTACTTCGAGTGGTAAAAACGTGTAATAACAACAATAGTAAATGTAAAACCGTGCAAGAGCATGTCGGACCATGCTCAGTGTGGGATACTGAAGCCGTAACTACAATCAAATTAGACCTCGCGACAAACTTAACTTTGCCGTTGGAAAACTGTTATCCCCATACATCGACATAGGTCGCGGCATGGCCTCCCAACTCGAACAACGTATAATTAATTACTTTAATAAACTCATAGATGGCGGCACAGGTATCGATCGAAACATTTGAACCAGTAATCGTGATGATTGAATGATTTTTACACGTTAAGAAATTCAACGCATCTTAATTATATTAAAAAACATCCTTCTCTACATAAAATAAGGGCATATTTTATAAGTTTAATAAATGCAATAAAAATTATATGAACACTATCTAACTCATACAATACGTGTGAGCTTTCAAGCTTACTGCGTCTTATTGGGTACTTTCACTAGATGGCGCCATCACGGATCGCGAAAGTTCTATGGAATCACAGGCTCCAAGCGTTTCGTTTTTGTAAATTCTTGGGTGATGCGTAATATTGTCTCAAAATACTAGTTTTATATTAAAAGCAAAAAAAAACGTAATAGATAAAATAATGTCTTAACAAACATAAATGGCCATTACAAAATACTGTTTTAGCGGTTTTGGTGTATTAAATGTTAGTACAAACTTTGGTACAAACACGGAACGAACGACGTGCTATCTTTAACTATTGAAGTATCAAAACGCGCTGACAGTTTGTGTACAAACATTGCATCATAGTCCTCCAATCACGACGACTTGGCATTTACTTTGGACCCTGGCAAATAATCCACGCACGACGACTTGGCTTTCGGAAACGGTTACTGTTGTACGAATGAAATGGCTCCGACTTGTTCATATTTTATGTGCAAACTAACAAAACATGTTAAGTACCTAGATGTTTAAAAACATCAAAAACACGGCGCAGCGGACGCGGCTAAACATTTTGGCCACGCTCCTTTTCTGTTCGGAATAACATGATAGATGTTAAAAATATCAAAAACGCGGCTCTAAAGGCAAATTATATAGGTACTAATCGAAAGTATGAAGCCTATTGCACAGATAAAAGAATACAAGTCCTATAGAATATGTAAACGTTAGGTTTGGTGCGAATTATTAGTACCTACCGACTTAGCTGTTTATACCTGCCAACCCAATAGTTTGACGGGAAAAAAAAATAACCTAACCTAACCTAACCTAACCTAACGTTTGCATATTAGATATTAGATTAACTAGTATGCAATTTGTCTAATAAACAAGCAATTTGCATTTCTTTAGTACAAAGTTATTTTATTTTTTAATTAATTATTCCTATACCTACTGGACTGAATTTTTTTAGCCTAACTATTCGCCGTATATTACTTAGCATATAAAATTTGATATAAAATACGTTTTATCGAATAAACAGCCCGGTGGAAATCTTCTTCTATTCCATCGAAACATAATAAGTATGGAAGAGTAACACCGAACAAACTTGACGTTGAAATACGTCCCATTTCCTCTACGCTTGAAACGTTTGAGTAGACGCCATTAGTGTAGAGGTTGTATATATTTTCACCCATAAAAAAACTTTGATTAGTTAAACTGCTATAACAAGAGATTTGATTGGTCTATATTTTTTCTCGTTATGGCTACTCAAACACGCTATAAAATGACACATCTGACATTTTGCTGAATTTGGATGGTTTAATGCAGAAGTGATCCGTAATTTAAATAAGTTAAGGTGTATACTTTATTTATACAGCAATAAATAATGTTTTAGTAAATATTTATTCTTAAAAATATAATATTTAGTAGGCAATAAATAACGATATTATATACGGATATAATATAATAGTACATTATTATAATAGGTAAAACAAGATTTTTTAAGATGAGTCATGGCGGTATTTGATCGTACCTAATTTAAATAAAACAAGTTGCAGTACCTAAGTATTACCTACTAAGGGTTATCTGTCGCAGACATAACCGCTCGGCAACGGATCGGCATCGCCTCGCCTCACAAGGCGAGGCGATGCCGTTACGGTGCTGGTGCGTTGCAGTAGGGAGTTACTGTACGGTACTGTGCAATTTGGAACCGCTGAGCATTTCAAAAAATGTCTCCCAGTTTTTGAAACTAAAAAGTCAGTTTCTTCAAAATGGATACTGCATATCCTACAATGTTTGCTGGGAAGCCACGTTTCATCGCGTTTTTCTAAACGAACTGCAGCTATCCAAGCAAAACGTTTTTCTTCATTTCTAGGAAAACTAAAAAAAAAACATTAATCTTTAATATTATAATTCTTTCAGAACTTATATTGCATAACATCGGCCATGTCCATTTTGTAAGGAAATTATTTAATTGTAATTACTTACTAATGGAATGAAATTACATCCTTTTTAGGGTCCGTGCGACTCACGTGCGAATTCACGATGCACGTCGGCATCGTTGTTGCTATACTTTATCTTATTTATCAGTTATTTATAATTATTTTACAAAACTATAATGACAACCATTTGACACAATAACTCAAAGCCTACTGGAAGCCGGTTGAGCACCAAGTATTAGCTCCGCCCATTTCAGCACTAAGTATGTGGAACACTTTTTGAGTGACAGTTATCCTTCTATACTTATTATATTTCGATGTTCTATTCGGATCTCCTACTAAGTACAACAATTTTCTAGATGCCTCAATTTTAAAGTCAAATGTATTTTTTGAAGTCAACGCCATCTCTCAATAAAACGAATAGGTAGGCTGCCAGTGTCATAGTAGTGGTGGCTCAGATACGCCATCTACTGGTGTGACTACGGGACTAAAATTGCCTACAGAATTGCCTACTTTAGGACGGCACGCTTTTGCTGTATGGGATTGGGTATCTGTACTTGTATTCTTTTATCTGTGGTCGCGGTCAGTTTACCAACACCGCAAATAAGTTTTCGATAGGTATAAACATTTAAACCGTTTGTAACTCAGGAACCAATTTGCGATATCTTTTAGATTTTTAGTATTTGTAGTTTAGACTGTGGGGGGGGGGACACTTTGTGCTTTAAAGCTTAATATTTCTTAAAAAGATCCTTTAATCGAAAAATTATTTCCATTTCTTGAAGCTTTTTTCGTCTTCCTTAATTCCATGCCTTGGACTCAATAAAGACGTTACATAACAATACAACTGTTGTACTGAAATACCAATAATTAAGGAAGATAAATAAACAAGCTCTCAGAGCAATGGCCGCAAACTTGAGTTTATACAGTTTATAGAATTTGGAAGAGCAATATTTTCTCCACTGCTACGAAAAAAACTCTTTCTAACGTAACCCATCCGAGTCGCGTCTGGCCCCGCCCTTATTTACGCGTGGGACGCTGCGTGCAACGCGGCGGTGCCATCAGCGGGCTCCGCCGCAAGTAACGCTATATTTGTAGCAAACGCGTGTAAAACCGCTTCGCCGTAAACGCTTTTATACATCGCCATATGTTTGAGTTTACCGCGGACCGCGCCGCCTGACGCTACGCGCGGCGGCCCGCGTCTGTATTGATATTATAGCTTATATTTCAAATACCTGGTGTATGTTATATTAAAATATTAAAAGTTACTATTCCTTACGAATGTTATATTATATCCTATGATATTATAGCTGAACTCTCTATAGATATAAATAAAACTATCATGCGTCACCTCCTACCTGAGAAGCTACAAAATAAACTATCAGAGACTTACACAAGCGAAATATGTCACCAGCATACAAGAAAAATACAATATACTAGAAAAATAATTATTTATTTAATCAACTAGTTCAGAACCATATCAGAGAAAAGAGATAAATTGAGAACAGAAGCAGGAGTTTAATAACACAAAGGCAGCAGCTACTTATGGACAAGAAAAACTATAGAAAAACCAAAACAGATATCAGTAAACGAATTAATTAACATATCAGAAAATATAGACATAAAACAAGGATAGAAAAAATAAAAAAATGCATAGAAAGAATAGGCGGGGTGAAGAAAGCCTTGAAATAGCTTAGAGAAAAGAAATCATGGATCCAATCTATTAAAGACAAAAATAGAAAACACACATCAAAAAGACTAGGAATAATGGATATAGCCACGCAATTTTATAAAAGCCTTTACAGCGCTTGTGAAGTAACTCCAGGAAATCAACAAAGTGTGGAAACAATTGATGACCAACAAAAAGAAAGTAAAGGGGTTCCGGTTTCGTAAGGAGAGAAGTAGAGCTTGCTGTCATAACACAAAAAAATGCTAAATCACCTGGAGATGACAATATCCGCAATGAGTTATTAAAGGCAGTCCTTAACAATATCATACATCAACTCACTGACCTTTTTAATTAAATCTTAAAAAAGTAAATTTTACCAACACAATGGACAAAGACCACTATTACCCTTCTAAATAAGAAAGACGATAAATAATAAATAAATAATTATAGACCAATAAGCTTGATGAGTAATTTATATAAAGTATTTTCAAAGTTAATACTAGGATGTGTAACAAGGGTTTTGGATGAAACCCAATCGAGAGAACAAGCTGGATTCCATAAAAACTTTTCTACAATAGACCACATACTAGTTATTCAACAAATAAAAGAAAAATGCAATGAATACAGAAGATATTATTATGTATAAGGCTATATTATGATATGTAAATCACTTAGCAAACCAGGAGTCCCAAAAAAGTATATTAGAATAATAAAATAAATTTATGCAAACACTACGGCTATGATTAAACTAGGGAGACTAGGTGAAGAATTTAAAATAAAGAAAGGAGTGAAGCAGGGTGATCCCTTATCAGTCCTCGAAAGCATGTTAAGACCTTTAGACATATGAACTGGGAGAATTATGGGCTCAATATTAACGGAAGAAGACTTAGCCATCTCAGGTTTGCAGATGATCTCATTCTGGTTACAGATAATCCATACAGAATTGAGATATATGTTAGAAGAGCTAAACACACAAAGCAAACAGGTTGGCCTATCCATGAATATGTCAATGAAGAGCAAATTATAATTAACAGAAATATTATAGAATATGCAAACAAATACATATATCTTGGGCAAATATTGTCACCCCTAGACCGGACAAACAAGGTAATTGAAAAAAGAGTGTCAAATGCGTGGAGGACATTTTGGTCATTAAAAGAGGTTAGGATGCCAAAAGAAATTCCAACAAGCCAGAAGTTTAAAATAGTAAAAAGGTGCATAATAGTTATAATAACTTATGGATGTCAAACCTGGGCACTAACAAAAAAGCAAGACAAAAAACTAGATATTTGTCAAAACAACATAGAGTGAAAAGTGCTGAATATAAATCTCAAAGATATAGTTCAATTATCAATAATTAAAGGCAAATTGAAATGTAAAAGAGTAAATGCAATAATTAAACAGCAAAGATAGTGTTGGGCTGGTCACATGGTCAGACACAATATAGAAAAATGGACTAAAGACATTGTGGAGTGGTACCCACGAGGTTACAAAAGAAAAAGAGGAAGACCTACTCTTAGATGGTCCAATGACCTGAAAAAGGTAGGTGGAGGAGACTGGCTCAGAAAAGCAAGGGACCCAGTGGAAAACTTTGGAAGAGGCGTATGTCGGAAGGCAAACTGAAGTTGTTGATGGAGAATAGTTACATTAGATACAGTTAATATTAGATACATTAGATAGAGAACATAATAGTACGAGTAAGCAAAACTTCAGTAATAAAGGCGATTTTTATTTTTATTTTATATATCTACATTTAATGGCTTATGTCACAGGTTAGCATTCATAATCAAAGAAATTTGCTTCAAATGACATTATCTGTAATTTACATTTACTAATTTAATATTTGTATTTTTAGTAATATGATGTAATAATTAAATCAAGCCACATCTGTGCTATTCATAGGTCTACTGTAAAAATCATGTGGCTGGGTTATATTACTGTGTTAGACTGTTAAGTGTACACTATGATATTATGAATACGCAGCAATGTGTCTCATGGTCTTTTTGCACTTTTTTTTTTTCCTTGTGTTGTGGCTCTTGCTGCAAGGCACTTAGCCAATGTCGAGTCCGGTGGCTTATTTAGCCACTGTCAGAATCGTAGTAATCGGACATCGGTGACTGACATTTTGTTTCAGTCAGTCTGTTGAATGCTGGTCTTATTACAACGAATTTGTAATTTGTATGGTCTCTGTAGTTTGCGACATGCTGTGGAGCGCATACATAACCCCAAGAGAGAAATTACAATAATAATTCTTAAAGCTAGACTTAAAAGGTGACACAAATATAATGTTAGGTAATATTTTTACAATAGAATACTATTCCTATCTATATGTTTAGCTAAGATTTGTACAGAAACTTTCTCAAAATTTGCCAAAATAGTAGTGACGTTAGATGGAAGCTCCAACTTGTGTTTAATAAGTTGTGCATATAAACAAAACTGATTTAATTGACAATTGAAAAATATATGATTAATTGAACCCACCTCGGCACCACAGTCACACATTGGACTATCTCTTAGTTTTATTTTAAATAAAAATTCTGGAGAGCAGACATGCCCTAAACAAAGTTTGATTAATGTACTTGTTACTTTTTTTTTAAACTTAAATTTAAAAAACCATGGTTTTGATGGGATATCTCTTTGAATCCTATAGTATTGTAAATTATTGTTTTTTCCCCAGATATCTGACCAGGATTTAAATAGGAGTAATGAGGAGATTGAAGCCAGATCATTATGATAAATGTGATATATAGACCGACTTCCATCCAGAACTGCAGCTCTAGCTGCCCTATCAACTACTTCATTACCATTTATGTTCCTGTGACTTGGGATCCATGCTAATATCACTTCCATGTTAGATAAATGACACGAAAAGAGAGATTCTTTAATTAAGCATACTAGAGCAGATTTAGCAGAATTCCTAAGAGAATTATGTGAGATAGCTTGTATAAAACTAAGGCTGTCTGAAAAGATTACTGACTTTGTCAGATTATGTTCTTTGATATATTTAAGAGCCTGTAAAATTGCTGAGCCTTCACCTGTGTAGATAGAAGATATAGTTGGCAACTCTTTTTGCACTTCCGATCTTTCCCGTTAAATGCCAAGAATTGTCAAGTGTCAGTCTAATTAAACGTACAGTAACTAATTATTTAATGACCATGAATACAGGGGTTAAAGTACTTACAGAAAGCTAAACTTTTTAAGGCACACCTTACAATCAAATTGAGGAAAATGGCTTTTCTGATGCCTCTTCCTTTCACTCTCATACTTGTAGACCTTATCACAAGGTGAGTAAGAGCACTTCAACATGTTTTAAATGATTGTCATTGCGGTTTCCATGGTTCTTCGCTGCAATAGAACGTCATCAGGAAACTGACTGTTATTATTGCGGACTTAATAATTACATCCAAGTACGAATATGAAACTACCAATCCAACTTGTTAATTACTCAGTGACATGACATGACAGATCAATGGTATTATTAAATCACTCTCAGTGTGACTATCTCATAAACAAAGAGTATTGTAATATATTCTCATAAATGGCGAATTTGCCACAGACAAACGGCTAAAATGTCAAAAGTATGCCTTCATGGAAACGAAAGATTACACACATTACTTAGGTACACACGAATTCAATGAAATGTCTTTCATCGACAAAAATATTTTTCATCTCTCCTGTTCGGAAAGTTTAATTTGAATGGGTGGATAGCCGGGTGGAAAATTGCGTTTTCATCTCTAGGGTGGAAAGTATTTTTTTTTTAATAGTTACGATTGGCCACGGAGTCTAAGATAATTGAGCTACGTCATATTATAAACATAAAAGATTTTCATATATCTAAACTCGGCTATACGTTAAACGATGTATTTATTACGGCCTATAGGTTCATATGAAAATCATTTTAAGACTGGTCTATTTTTTTCGCTATTACAGAAAATCAACATTTAAAATTATTCCTCTATTCTGCTGCCCGCCATAATGCCGTGATAGCATAGCATGACACTTTTTCTTTTACGTTTCGGCATGGCCATCTAGAAAATACACTACTGCCAACATTAGAAAAGTTTAATCGAGTTGGTCACGACCAAGGAGCTTATTATACAACAAGGAGGTTGAACACCGAACATCCGTTCGAAACAAGAAATTTGACCTTTATTACGTCACGAATATATTCCACCTCTTTCTTTAGTTAGGGTAAGAATGAGATGGAATATGCCGTGACCAACTCGATTTAACTTTTCTAATGTTGGCAGCATGTGTATTTTAACTTTTTTATTAATCTAGAAAAAAAAAGTTTTCAATAGATAAAGCGGGAAACGAGATTAAATATGTTTAGGTATACCGTGTCTTTTTTCCTCACAGTCGAAATGAAAAGTAGAGTGTCTAACTCGGGTGAAATTACCCATTTCCCCTCGAACTATTGGCGCTCTTACTTCGTTCGAGCGCCAGAAATATCTCGGGTGAAATGGGTCACTTTCAACCCTTGGTTATCAATCTACTATAACAATTTTGTTACATATTTTGTTTTGTTTTGTTATTTTGTTGTTGTTGTTTTGTTATACCTATACTACTTATTCTACGTATCAACAATTGCCTCCAAAATTTCATTTCATTTTCCGTGTAATCAATAAAGTTTTTCGTTTAATTTACCCCATCAGGGGTAATCAATAATGAAGATAAGAATATGAACACCAATTAATAAGAATATGAATATGGAAACATACACGGGCGTTCGAGGGTCTGCGCATGGTTCGCGCCTTGTTAACGCCTTGTCGGTATTTTGGCCCGCGTCAAAGGGCCTGCGAACGCCCGAACGCAACAAGGCTCCGCATTCACGCGTAACTTTTGTAAAATATTACACCAACACCTCTATTAGATCAATACTGGACAAAATATTACAAACATTATTCTGTTACGATAAATTTTCGTCATCCACCAATTTCGTTTCCTCTGTTATTTAATTCTTTTTTTACTTTTAATTTAGACCTTGTTACACTGTCGAGCGCGCAAATTATACTGTGAACACTGAATGTGAGCCTAGCGAAATTTGTCAAAATGGCAAAAATCGGCCACAAATGGTCACACTGATCGATCACTCTTTGATAGACACCGTGCCCGGCACGTACCCGAA
Organism: Acleris sparsana; assembly: GCA_923062465.1. Taxonomy (NCBI): domain Eukaryota; kingdom Metazoa; phylum Arthropoda; class Insecta; order Lepidoptera; family Tortricidae; genus Acleris; species Acleris sparsana. The sequence goes on along the minus strand of OV281285.1, from coordinate 41,811,907 downwards.
GGAGTTTAACAGCATGTTCCTCTCGAGTATCTATTCTCATTATTCACTTGTAGAAGACTCCATATAATAAGTAAAATCATTCTTGCACTAAAAACGATATTTTCATTAAAAACATAAAATCTCAAGACTGGACAGTCAACAGAAGAACGTTAGGTGGGTACCTAGGTTACAAACCAAAGACAATAAATAACTTATAATTAAAACCTCATCACCCCTCCTCTATTCTAATTCACCACAGAACGAGAATTGTCATATAGCATCATCGAAATATAATAAGTATGGAAGAGTAATCGACGCTCAAAATCTGCCCCACTGACTTAGTGCCGGCGGGGGTGGAGCTATTAATGAGTGCCGTGCCGTGCGAACTGTCTATCAGTCGACTTTCTGACCCCAGTATACAATAGTAGTCTTTGTTTCTGACGTAGTGTCAAACAGTTGTTTACAAACACAAAAGAAAAAAACGATATTAAAGATTACCGAATTTAAATGATGCTGCAACCATGCCAAGTTGCATTGTAAATTGATTCAGGACCCACACAGATGCAAAACAAAGCGATATTTATTTTCATTAGTAAGTTATTGAATTTTTAATATTACCATACCAAAATGTCATAGCCGATGTTATGCAATATATCTTTGAAAAATGTGAATTACAAGCAACTACTTCGAATGAATAGGAAATTAAATTTTATGTCATCTTTACTATCGTTAGTTTATGTACATAATAAAAAAAACGTTATATGATCTTTTTAAGTTTTCCAAAAAATGAAGAACGCCGTCTGGCTTGGGTGGATGCAGTTCGTCGCGAATTGCGAAACGAGAATTGGCATAAAAAGAGGCTGTAGGTATGGTGAGTTTTCAAACCTTGATATGAATTTCAGTTTAATGCCTCTACGCGTTCATGAGGAAAGGGGTAGTAACTTAAAAAATATTTATTATATTATGATGTAAATGAAAATATACGGTTTTCGCAGTTTTTCTTTTATTTGTGCTATGAGACGTTGCTTCGTACCAAATTTTGATCGCTTGCGAGTTTCGAAAATTTGCGGCATACACGGCTGTATCTTTTGATTGCGTTGGCTTGAAAGTTTGATTTTTTCACAGCTCCAAGGGACAGTAGACCTGAGTATTTGATATAAATTTCAGCTTGATACCTCCACGCGCCCCTGAGAAAAAGGATCTTGACAGACGGACGGACGGACAACAAAGTAATCCTATAAGGGTTCCTCCCTTTTCCTTTCGAGGTGCGGAACCCTAAAAAGCAATAGGCTTAATTAATTGATACTTGTACAAAAATGGAGTTGGTAAAGCTAAAATTGTAAATATAAATTATACTCTATTGTATATGATCTAACTTAAGAGTTAGCTCTTAGCTATCTCTAACTGTAGAATAGAAACAGTGCCAAATGGATTATTTGTGATGTTTTCGTCTTACTACTCGTTTAATTTTTGTCATGTTTTTTCGGCAGCATCAAATAGGCTGTCCCATCCAAAGCGACTATATATAGGTATTATACTGTCACGTATATTTATGCCTATAAGAATAAAAAAGGGGTTACAATATATTTGGCACTTTAGATGCTAAAGACTATTTGACGCTGACTACTCTTACAACATAATATCTTCTGATATACTATTTTACAACTTTATAATAGTGTAACATAAGTATGTTAAATGATTCAAAACACTACTATAAAAAAATATTAATAAAATTCATTATTCAATTACTGTGTTGTTTTTGTATTAAACCATCCACGTCAAATGTTGAAAGACATGGCCGCGTTCAAATAACCCTTATGAAAAAAAATATTGACAAATGGAAATCTTCCGTCAGAGAGCTTGTAACCAATTGCAGATTTTTGTCTTTCAAACGGTATAGAACCTTACTGAAATTACTGTCTACTCAAACGTTATATCAGCATCTGACATAAATGACTTCATACCTTAACCCAATTAATATTTAGTTGATTATTGAAACCACTCGATACATAAGATCTTTTCATTTCAAAAAGTGGGCGTTTTGGAGCGGATTTGACAGTCGTTTTTGTTAGACGTTACTCTTCCATACTTATTATATTTCGATGTATAGCATTGGAATCTTCTTCTACTTATTTTTTTTGCCCCGCGGCGACTTCAACAGCAACTACCGAGGGGATATGGCGTTTCCACGATGTGATTTCGCCAATGTCAAGGTATATACAGGGTGTACAATCCAAATGGGTCAGTATGGAGAAGTCGGAAACTATGAGAGATAGCGAGGTCTGTTCTTAGGAACCATGACGTCGATTTTAGATTTAATAATAATTACATTCAAACTTTTTCATTAACTCTCATACATAACCGGGAATCGAACCTGGTCAAAATCAATGTGTATAAATTCTGCAAGTCGCAAGAAGGACAACACTAATGGAATCTTATTTAAATAATTGAAAGAAAAACCCACCAATAAGATAATTATTATATTTCAGTAAATGTTCAAAATGGTAGGTGCCATTCTGTTGAATGCAAAGATTAATTCTTTTGGGTAACGATCGCAAGATTGCATTTCGTATTTTTATGGGGTGCATATGTGTTAAAAAAAATTGTAAGGCTGTATTAAGAAGTTAAATCTTCTACAGTGTCGTAATTTGATTTGTAGATTTTTATCTTTGACATAACCCCATAAGAAATAGTCAAGTGGCGTGATGTCCGGCGATCTTGGGGGCCATTTAATAGGGCCGTTTGTACCAATCTAGTTATGTAGGAAATGATCATTGAGAAAGTCTGTGGCAATTCGACTATTGGGGGCTCCATCTTGTTGAAAATACATATTTTCTATGAAATCCTGTGACATTCGTCGTATGATTTCAACAACGTCTTCTAAAATTTCGATGTATTTAAATCTATCTAATCGCCCGTCTTAAATTTTAAACATCAAGACTCTGTTATGTACAAGCCCAACCCAACAGTTAAATGAAAATCTTATTTGGCGTTGCCGTTCGTGGATCCGCAAGGGGTTTTGTCGTGACCAAAAATGATGATTTTTGCGATTGTACATACCATTATTAGAAAACTGAGTTTCTTCCGAAAAAAATATAAACTCTAAAAAGTGTTGATCTGAATTTATTTTCTCCTTTAACCAGTTACTAAATTCAAGCCGTCTGATGTTATCACCTTGATGCAAGGCCTGAGCCAAATGTGCATTACGGTAACACTTGTAATTGTATTTTTTCAAAACGTTTTGGATTGTACCGTGAGAAACGTCTGGGATATCGCGTACATCGTCACGAATAGAAGCATCACATTTTCATGGTTTCTTCTGCTTTTTCCTTCTAAAACTACCGCATGTCCTCAAATTGTCAATAAGCTTTTTAAATATTTTTCGCGTGGGTACATCACGTAACGGATGCCGGTTTCAGTACCAATCTAAAGCTCGTGTGCAATTTTTATCACTTTTAAAATAGGCTTCCAATAGATCTAACTGTTCTTCATTCGTTAAACGCATTTTATAAACAGTACACAGCACATAACACAATAATAATGTGAAAGTTATCAAATATCAACACGAGGAGGTTATAAAAAGCCGTGTTTCATTTGAAGTTAATTCCAAAAACAGTATTCCATTTCCAAATTTTAAATGAATTGGTACGCCCGGTGAACAAATGCGTTCTAATTTTAAATAAACGCTATTTGAAGTTAATTCCAAAAACAGTATTCCATTTTCAAATTTTAAATGAATTGGTACGCCCGCTGAACAAATGCGTTCTAATTTTAAATAAACGGTATTTGTAATGCATAATACCGATGCAGATAAGATATGCATAAGTGGTCTCTTCAGATAATTGATGATCAATTCATATTATTCACGACTTTTTGCAAATTAATAAAACTGTGGGCATTTTAGTCTAATTTACTGTCAGTTGTGTTTACACAAGATTTCATAGCCAAATTTGGTCCTTTTTACTTAACGCGGTTACAAAAATATTGACCATGTTCGATTCCCGGTTATGTATGAGAGTTAATAAAAAAGTTTGAATGTAATTATTTTTAAATCTAAAATCGACGTCATGGTTCCTAAGAACAGATCTCGCTATCTCTCATAGTTTCTGACTTCTCCATACTGACCCATTTGGATTGTACACCCGGTATAAGTATAAATCAATATAGCAATAAAATACAATCCAATCTTCTCTAAGAAGATTGTTGGCAACGTTGTACGGTGATATGTAGGACAGAGGTCAAGATAATTTTAACCTCCGTACCGCTGCGAGTCTCCTTGAAACGAGAAGTAAGATGCCAGATACACGAAATAAGTACAAGTCTTCTATCACTGTGCAACACAAAGGCATAAAAAGGACAAATCACTAACAGAAAAGATCACTGAACACGTGAATACACAAAAATACAAAACTAAAACAAATTACACATCCGCTATCTTTTAACGTTACAAATGCCCCCCCAGCATTGGAATCAATTAAATATTTATATGTAAAACATGATCAAATTCAAATGTCACAATGACAAAGCATTTATAGACATTAATTCTGCGGACGCTAGAGCTGTTGATAAGGCGACAGACGTTTTGTTTCTTACAGAACCAGGCCCCTGTTTCACCAAGTTACAATTGTCAATGACATATGTCTGCTGACAAGTGTTGACAAGTGTCTCGGACAAATGTCAAGTGACAGGTGCCAAATAGACAAATCTCAATTTTATTTCTATGGACATACATAATTGTCGGTAAAAACAATTGACGGTGTCTGGTTGTTACACGTGCAAAATTTTCTCTTGCCCCTTTTTTATTGTTATTTCAGTTGATTCTCTAAGAATTTTTATTGTAGATTTAGTTTTTTAATTTAGTGTGTTTGTGTATTTCGTAAGTATTAATTGATGTTGGAGGATGAGCCCCCTGATGGGGGCGGTGGGACTTCTGTCCCTGTAGCTGATTGGGGGGAAGTTAGTCGTAAACGTGGTTCAGATGATTCTGGTGTGTTGGTTGCTAATTATAAAAGGGATGCTAGGATGCCGGCTTCAGCCTCCATCCAACACACTTTTACGATTCCCGAGTTCGCTCCTGGCTCAAAATTAAAATATGGCTCTGCTGGTACTGGCCCTTTCATTGTCCACGTTACGAAGTCAGTGGAGGATTCCTCAATTGGTTCCACTCTTCGTACTCTAAAATTCGCGCAGCTAGTCCATAAGTTCAATGTTAAAGGTACTTCCAAGGGTGGAATCAAGTCTGGCGGTCGCAGTCGAGTTATTGTTGATTTTACCAACGCACATTCTGCTAATAACTTCTTGGAGAGTGCACTGTTCAAAGACAATCCTCAATATACCTCTGTCATTCCAATGTTCAGTATTACTCGGATGGGCCTCATTCGTGGTATTCCAGTTGATTGGACTCTAGAGGAGCTGGTCAGTTCTATTGATTGCTCTGCTAAAGTTATCAAGGCTCGTAGGCTTAACCGCAAATGTTCGCTGGATGGAAAAGTGTCCTGGGTTCCTACCAAGACTGTTTCGTTGACCTTCTTAGGACAATCTTTGCCTGAAAGAGTGTACTGCTTTCACACCTCTATTCCTGTGGATGTATATCAGCTCCCTTCCATTCAATGCAATAAATGCTGCCGGTTTGGACATATTAAAGCGAATTGTAGGTCTTAACCTCGTTGTTTTAAATGCGCTCAACCCCATGAAGGTGTGGATTGCGCTGTCAGTGCAGAAATGGCTTCTTGCCTATTTTGTTCTGGCTTGCATTTTGCTACAAATTCTTCCTGTCCTAAGCACTCCAGGCAGAAAAGTATAAAGTTGGTGATGTCAGAGGAGAATATTCCATACTCTGATGCTGCTCGTCGGTTTCGTCCTGTTCGGCGCTCGTTCGCTGACACTACTCGTTCTCTGGTTTCTCCTTCCTTGTTTCCCCTGACTCAAGATTCCTTGGCTCCCTCATCTCCTCCTTCTCCTGTCTCTCCCACATATTCTATTCATCAGGTTTCTCATAAAAAAACCGTCTTTGTTCCTCGTCGCCCTGCTCCAGTGATGGAGAAGGGCTATGACAAAGTTGCTCACAACGCAATCATACATTCTCCAAAATTATCTCAAATAACGGCTGTGCTCTCAATGACTCTGTTTTATATTTAGGTAGTATTTATAATAAAACTAGGATTAGCAACATGACACGACTTCTGTATTGTTGAAATATATTGACAAGAATAAACAATCATAGACTGATGAGGTAAAGTGCAGGTAAACCAAACAGGTTAACATAAAAAGGAATATATGTAAAAATAATATCCCAACACTCCCCCTCGATTATAAATGTGGTAAAACTAAACATTTAAAATCGCAAACAAATATTTAAAGTAATGATGACACACTTAAATAACATAGAAACATGGGCACTAAAAATATTAGGTTAATAAACATTAAACAGGTATCTGTTATAAATAAATTTATCTGCAGACAGTACCTTCGTAAACATATCAGCAGCATTATTGCCCGAATCTATATGATAAACATTTATTGTTTTGTTTTTTATTAAATCTTTGATAAAGTGATATTTTATATCGATGTGCTTCGCACGTTTGCTGTTCTCGAAGCTGTTTGAAATGGCGATGGCTCCCATATTATCTACATAAATGTTAGGGGTTAAGCTCTTACCGAAATCCTTGGCTAATCCTATTATGTTTACTACCTCTGAACATGTGCTGGCCAATTGCGACGTATCGGCTTTTGCCGTTGACAAGGAAACACAGTGCTGTTTTCTTGAATGCCATCCGATAACATTACCGTTGTATGTGATTACACTTCCACTCGTACTTTTTCTGTCTATCTTCTGGCCTGCCCAGTCAGAATCTGAGTATGCTTCAATTTTGTTCATCTTGTTTTCATCTTTCTTATAATTCAGGCCGAAATTAATAGTTTCCTTTAGATATCGTAAAATTCTTTTCGCTTGTTTCAAACATTGTGTGTCAGGTTTATCTAAAAATTGGCTTAAGCATGTCACTGCATAACTAATATCTGTGCCTCCTGTGACAAGTGATACAACTCGAGTTGTAGCAAAATGCAGTTTTTTTCATGAATCAACTTAAAAAAAAATTACGCATCTTTTGCTCCAACTCCCGTGTTCCTAGGCCTTCTAGTTCCCAAGATACATTCGTGTAAAATGATACAATCAACCACTTTTTTTCCAATTTTGAGTGTTTAATGCTATTTCTCTAGTTAAAACACTCAAAAAAATAAAAAATAAACCTTTTTTTTGTGCCTAGTGATATATCTAAAATTGTATTATTAATCACGATTTTCATTTACCTTTAAAAAGTCGTGTTTTTTGATATAACTTGAGTTGTATCATTTGTCACCAGAGTTTTCCGTTCTTCTTAAGAAAGATTACTTATTAAATTCCCTACACCTTATGTATATAGGTTAAACCTCTAACTCTAGAAATAATAGAAAGAAAGTAGCTTTAAAAAAAAGTTGTATCAATCATCACCAGACCTCCTTTTTTACACTTTTATGTGTTAAATAATACAATTCGAGTTGTATCATCTTACACGAGCTAAATGGAGCTCAATCTGAAATGTAAAATGATACATAAAGTACGTATCTTCGAATATCTCAAAATCTATACTAGTTATCAATATTTTTGTGAAACCATATAATAAAGTCATATTATATGACATAAAAAGCAGCAGCAATATTTAAAAAAATATATTCATGTAAGAGCAGTATTTTTTTAAAACTTGTTTTCGCTCTCCTGTAAAATCGTGTTTTTCGAGTTGTATCACTTGTCACAGGAGGCACAGATATCTGGTCTGGTTACTGTTGCCAAAAACATGAGACTCCCTATTATCTCTCGGTAGGGGACATCTATAACATCTTTGTCATCTCTTGATATTTTACCCTGTAAATCTTTCCCCATTGGTGTTTTAGTTCCATTGCAATCTTTCATTTTGAATTTTTCTAATAACTTTTCAATGTTTTATTTGACTGATCTTCATTCCTTCATCTGATCTCTTTATTTCTATTCCAAGAAATTTATTAATTGATCCCAAATCCTTTGCCTAAAATTCTTTAAATAACTGGAGCTTCACCTTTTTGATTTCTTCCTCTTGTCCTGTAATTAATATGTCGTCGACAAACACTAACATCCAAACTTTACTGTTATAATACAGGCAAAAATCATGGTGGGATCGTTTTAGTCCTATTTCCTTTGTTATAAAATTGTTCAGTCTAATTGTATTCATTCTCGCTACTGGTGAGTAATTATTTCCAAAATAACTCTCTTTCTGCTGAAATCCTTTTGCTACTAATCTAGCTTTCTTGAGTCCACTTTCTTTGGTTCTAAAGACCCATTTTGTACCTATCGCTTTTTTGCCTTTAGCCTCTACTTCTTCCCAAGTATGTAACTTTTCTAATGAATTGATTTCTTTTCCAATTGCTTCTTGCCATCCTTTATCTTTCATTGCTTCCTTAAAACTTACTGGATCTTCGAAACTCGCCAGGCAATATGCCATATATATTTCATAATCATTTAAATGAGTTGGTTTATTTATTTGTCTTCCTGATCTTGTTGTTTCATGAATAACAGGTTCATTCATGCTGTGAAAGGATTCATTTTCTATATCAGTTACAGTATCATTTCCACTATTATTATATTCTTCTTCACTATCATGCCTTGTTAAAGTTTCATTATGTATATCAATTTTAATATTTCCATCTATCTCATCATCATCATCGTCGTCAGTATCTTTATCATTAACTGTTCTTTTGTCATTCATTATTTCAATTTCATCTTCTTCATAATTCATGTAAGGTACAAACTTATGTTCATTACCTTCCGTCTTATCCACTTTGAATGTGGTTTCATGTTCATTAAATTTGACATCTGTTGATATTATTACTTTATCTTCTTTGGGATCATACAGTATGTATCCCGAGCCACTATATCCAACCATTATACATTTCTTAGCTCTTGGCTCTATCTTTGCTGGTTTGGGTAATATTACAGCCCAAGCTTGGCTGCCGAAAACTCGTAGTTTTGTTAAATTGTTTTTACCAAACCATATCTTTGCTGGTGTATCCCCACTTAATGCTGAGGTTGGACTTCTATTTATTTCGTAAGCCGATGCTGTGACTGCTTCACTCCACAGGTATTTAGGAAATTTTGTTTCCGCTAGTTTAGTGCGTACCTTGTTTAGGATATTTCTGTTCATCCTTTCTGACGTTCCGTTCTGTTGGGGTGTGTACGGCGTCGTATATTCGAGTTGAATTCCTTTATTGTTGCAGTAATATTTAAATTCGTTAGAACTAAACTCTCCTCCGTTATCTACTCTTATTCGTTTGGGTTAGTCCAAATTTGGGGTAGTCCAAATTGGGTTTTTATAAATTTAATGAAATTTATTATATTGTTTTCCGCTTCATTTTTTGTCTTCAATAGTCTTATCATATCACAAGATAGTGTGAGTAGTCATCAATGAGTACCTGAAAATATTTATGGCCATATATTCCTATTGGATCTATTGGTCCACATAGGTCTGAATGTATTAAATCTCCGATTTGTTTACTATTATTTTTCTGTGAATAAAAACTTCTTCTTGTACTTTTACCTTCGATACAGGTAACACAGGCCTTGTTGGGTACTGGTAAGTTGAATAGTTTCAAGTCATTATAATTTATGTGACCAAGTCTCTTGTGCCATAAGTCATCTGTTTCTTTTGCGCTTATGTAGCAATCTTCTATAATATTCAAGTCAAGTTTTAAAGTGTAAATGTTGTTATAATTATCTCCATTTATATAAATATTGCCTTTCTGTAGTAGTACATTTCTGTTGTTGAAGGTAATGTTGAAGCCTTTTTCAGTTAATTTGTTAATCGATAATAAATTGTGTTTTAATCCTTCAACCAATAGCACTTCTATTTCAATTTCTAAGTTTTGGTAATTGGCGTTTAAAATTCCTTTTCTTCGTGCAATCATAGATTCTCCGTTGGCAATTTGAATTTTTATTGGTGTTGCCAATTCTTTTATTTCAGTTACGTATTTTTCACATTATTTTTTTAGCATGTGATTGGTTGCTCCCGAATCCAATATCAAGTTATCTGTATTTTCAATTGCGGCCATTGCTATAAATGATACTTTATTATTTGAATTGTGTGGGCTTGGATCTTTATATGTTCTTCTAGATGCACCACTATACGACCTTCCTTTATAATTGCTTTGTCCTCTATAAGAGTTTGAGCCTCGGTGAGAAGTTCGACCTCTTTGCTGTGTAAAATTGTTGCTAAAGCAATCAGTTGCTCTGTGCCCTCGTTTGCCGCACTTAAAACAGGCTAAAAAAGTCACTTCTGGTTGAGAAGCTTTCCCGTTATTTTTAAGTTCAGCGTCTAATAAACGAGCCTTTACAAAATCTTCTGTTAAGTAATTCTTTTTCAACGCTCATAGTCTCTAGTGTCGTTATGACGGTTTCATATGTGTCAGGTAATGTGAGTAGTAAGTGAGCAACCTTGTCGCTTTCATCTAACTTGCAGCCCGCGGCTTCCATCTCATTTAAGTTGGCGTCAAATTTCAAAAAATGATCTTGCAAGCTTCCATGACATTTAAGTGTCAATAACTTCTTTTTCAGATATAACTTATTGAAAACGCTTTTTCGTTCAAATATTTCTTCCAATTTGCTTATCATTTCTTTGCTATTTTGTGCCTTTTTTATAATATCTAAGTATTTATCTGACACATATTGCACAATTATACATTTTGCCTTCGCATCGTTTCGTATAAATTTTTCTTTATATTTCGCATCTTTCAAGTCCTCCTTTATTACGTTAGCTACATCTTTTTCTTCTAGTAATATTTTTATTCTATATTTCCAATTGGATTTTTTTTGTCTTTCATCCAATTGTGGCATAATGCTATGATTGGAAGATGCCATCATTTGTTTTCACCGTTGTGGCTGAAATACTTAAATGATACAACTTACCGCATTTAATACGTCCCATGACTATTTATTTATTTTTATTGTACTTTACTCTTGTTATTATGCCCATAACCTTTTATATTTAGGTAGTATTTAGAATAAAACTAGGATTAGCAACATGACACGACTTCTGTATTGTTCAAATATATTGACAAGAATAAACAATCATAGAGTGATGAGGTAAAGTGCAGGTAAACCAAACAGGTTAACATAAAAAGGAATATATGTAAAAATAATATCCTAACACTCTGAACCTGATTTTACTCCGAACGATAACCTTATTAAGCTGCTTATCAGCACATTAGTGAATCTTCTTTCGAAGTTCTCTGATGCTATACCGAACAATGTCTCAGAATTGCTGAATCAATTGACGTCTGTTCTTATGACCAATAATGGCTTATTCAGCCATTCAATGGAATTGCAGAAGCATTCGACATAAAAAACATGAAATCATTCATCTCATTAATAAATTTAATCCCTCAATTCTTGCCATCTCGGAGACATGGTTAAAGCCTGGGTCTCTTTTTAGGGTTTCAGGTTTCTCATGTCTTTGGGATGACAGTGTTGATGGTTGGAACGGTTGTGCCGTTCTTATTAAACGTTCTCTTCCCTTTTCTTTAGTTCCTATCCCTAATCATTCTCCAGGTATAAAAATTGTTGCTGTAAAACTTTTTAATTCTATTTTTATTTCCCTTTATATTCCACACCCAAATCATTCAATTATTGCTGAATTAGATTCAATCCTTTCCTCTCTCTCTGGCCCTTTGGTTGTCATGGGGGATTTTAATTGTAATCACACTCTGTGGGGTTCTCATTCCTGTGATTACAATTCTCCTCATCTTTTAAGTGTCTTTGACAACATTAATTTGTGCCTGCTGAATGCTGGCTCTCCTACTAGGAGATCATCTCCTTTACAAAACTCTAGCTCTGTCGATTTAACTCTAGCATCTACTAACTTGGCTTCTGGGCTCTCCTGGAGGGTTCTCTCCCACTCTCATGGTAGCGTTCATTTTCCAATTCTTATTTCCTTTTCCTCTGAAATGTCAGTTCCGATTTCATCTTTCCCTCCTCTCCTTAAGTATAGAACTGGAAAGGCTAATTGGCCTGAATATTCTTCTTTGGTCTCTAATGAAGTAGCTCTCCTTCCTCCTCTCTCTTCTGATAATTTTCTGGAGTTGTATTTTAAGTTTGTCTCAATTTTAATACTATCAGCTAATTCTAATATTCCTATTAAAAGCTCTTCAATTCGCAGGGCTTCCTCTCCTCCGTGGTGGGATGCTGACTGTACTTTAGCTATAAAAAAAAGAAATGAGGCTGAAGATGCTTTTGCTGGGGACTTGTCTAATCTGGAAAAATATTTGGAGTTCCAGGTTTCTAATGCTCGATGCAAGCGTTTGTTATCTCATAAAAAACGTCTTGGTTGGACCCGTTTTTGTGAGAACTTGTCTCCTCGTTCCCCCTCTTCCTTAGTATGGAAGAACATCAAAAGATTTCGTGGATCCTTGTCTGATTCGAACCTTCTGTCTAATGATCCGTGTAGTTGGTTGAAGGGATTTTTGGATAAATTAGCGCCTGCTTTTGTTCCGCCGGAAGATTGCTTCCCTCCATCTTTGTCTCCTTCTTCTTCTGACAGTATGGATGCTCCTTTTTCTTTTCGGGAAATTTCTTCTGTGTTGGATCATCTTCAAGATTCTTCTCCGGGAATAGACTTAATTCCTTACTTTCATTAGACAGAGCTCTGACTCTTCTAAACTTTTCTTCCTTTCCCTGCTAAATCATATTTATAATTCCGGTTGCCTCCCTGATTCTTGGAAGAACCAAATAATTATTCCCATCGTAAAACCTGGTAAAGATCCCAGTGACCCCTCCAGTTATAGACCTATTGCTCTTTCATCTGTTCTCTCAAAGATCCTTGAACATTTAATTAAGAATAGGCTCGAGTGGATTTTAGAAAGTCGAGGAATCCTTTCCAAATCCCAATTTGGTTTTCGTAGAGGCATGGGAACTTTGGACAGTTTAGGTATTCTCACGTCCGATATTCGATTGGCTTTCTCCAAAGGCCATCACCTGGTTGGTGTTTTTTTAGATATAACTTCTGCCTATGATAATGTGCTCCTTCCGCTTCTAAGGCAAAAAATGCTACAATTAAGTTTGCCGGTGAAGATGGTACATGTCATTTGCAATCTTTTCATGGCTCGTTGAATCTCAGTTCGTTTTCAAGGTTCTTTGTTACCTCCTAGAACCATTTGGAAGGGTCTTCCTCAGGGTTCTGTATTAAGTCCAATTTTATACAGTCTTTATACCGCTGACCTAAGTAAATCAGTTGATTGCTATTGTAATATTTTGCAATATGCTGATGATATTGCTCTCTACTTTTCCTCCAGCTCCTTTTCTAAGTGTTCTCAATCTCTTAACTCCGCTCTAGGTTACTTAAACTCGTGGCTCTTGGATCATGGTTTATCTTTGTCTGCCTCTAAGAGTTCTGTTGTGGTTTTTACTAGAAAAAGGCAGGTTCCTGATATCCATATTTTTCTTGAGGGGATATTGCTTCCTGTGTCTAATTCTGTTAAATTTCTAGGTTTAATTTTAGATCATCATTTAACTGGGATTGGACACTTGAATCACATTAAGGTTAAATGTGAAAAAAGCATTAATGTTATGAGAGCTTTATCTGGTGCTTGGTGGGGTGCTCATCCCTACTCTCAAAAGCTTTTGTATAATGCGATAATCCGGAGCCACTTTGATTATGGTTCTTTTTTGTTGGAGCCCTGCAGCAAACTTGCTTTAGCATCTTTAGATAGGATTCAGTCTAGGTGTTTGCGGATCATTTCTGGGGCAATGAAATCTTCTCCCATTAACGCTCTTCAGATCGAATGCTTGGAGCCTCCTTTAAAGCTTCGCAGACAATTCCTTTCTGATCGCTTTTTTTTTAGAGCCGTGCAGTCGTCTGATCATCCTTTATTGTGTCGTCTTAATCGTCTTTCTGATGTCTTGCCCTCCTCCAAGTATTGGTCTCACAAGGAGACTCCTTGTCTAATTAAAAGCTTTCATAAATTTTGTAATGGTCCCCCGGTTGTCCAGTCTGTTGGCAATCCTTTATTTAGCTATGATTCACTCCTGTTTCACCCTAAGATTATTTTTTCTTTTGGCATTAAAAAGAATGATATTCAAGCTAATCGGGTTTTTAATAAAATAATATTTGAAAAATGGGATGGGTGGATTCCTGTTTTCACTGATGCTTCCAAGCTATCTTCAGATGGCTGTGTGGGTTCAGCTGTCTGGATTCCTCAATATAATGTCGTTTTAAACTTTAAATCTCCCCCTCAATCTTCTGTTTACTCTGGTGAGGCGATTGCCATTTATGAAGCTGTCTCCTACATAGAATCACACAAAATTTCAAAATCTATTGTTTTTTCAGATTCTTTGAGTTGTCTCCAGGCCTTGGATAAGGTTCCCCTGCGATCTAGGGATAATCTTTTAATTAATCTTAAGTCGAGAGAGGTGCTCCATCGCTGTCATTCTCTTGGCATTGATGTGGTTTTGGCTTGGATCCCTGGGCATGCGGGCATTGCGGGTAATGAACAGGTTGATTTTTTTGCCAAGCAAGCCGTAGATATTGGTTGCTCCTCCCACTCGAAATGTTTTAGTCAAGATTTGCGTGCTACTGCGAGGTCCCATCTGGTTGATCACTGGACTGATCTGTGGAATTGTTCTCCCCTCTCCAAGGGTAGACATTATGGTTGTATTCAACCTAGTCCGCCTGTAAAACCTTGGTTTTTTAAATTTAATAAAATTAATAAATCTGCCACCTCCACAATAATTCGACTGCGACTTGGCCACATTTGTTCGCCCTCTTTTCTGGCGAAGGTCCGAGTTCGGGATCATTCTCTGTGCAAGTGTGGTCTCGAGGAGGGAACCCCAGATCACATTTTTTTCAATTGTCCCAAAATTCCAGTTTCTTTATATAACTTTCTTCCTGATTTCATCTTTCGCCCAGTTAGCTTTAGTTATGTTCTCACTTTTGTAAATACTTCATTTGTATATATTTTAGCCAAGTTTATTAACGATTTTAATATTTGTATAAAATACTCATTTAATATAAATAAAAAACTAACAAATAAATGTAGTACTTTTTAAACACTTCTAATAATGTATTAACAAAGTTTACAATAGTTTAATACTAATTTAACATAAATAAATAAAACTAACAAATAAATGTAGTACTTTTAAAAAAAACTTTACAATAGTGATAGGTGAATGATAATGAGATAATATCATATTATCACATTACCATTTAAGTAGAATATATTTATCACACAAGAGGATTGGGAATGTCGATTATTGGTTTCGCTTTCGCTTTCAAATTTGTAAACACTAACTAACTTTTTCCATGTGACTTGCGATTGCGAACTGCCGAGACATACTTAAATTTTTCCTCAAAATTTACATTGATCACTATCCAATGACTCCGTCGGCAGTACGTACCTTAGTCGTTGGTCGTTAGTTAGGTGTTAATTAAGGTCTTTTAATAAAATAAAAATAAAGTAAATAATCATAAGGCCCTTTTGTATCATACAATAGCTCTTATTGTTAGTGTAAGCTCAAATTTTTGTTTAACAATATAACTTTATTGTAAGTATTTTGGGCACTGTTTGTCTTTTTTTTTATACTAGTTCCAGTGCAATTTGTACATCTCATAATGTAATGACTGTTTGATGCCATAATAAAATAAATAAATAAATAAATTAAGTTGTAAGTTGTCATTTTAGTTTTAGTATTATGTAGTTGTAGTTAATGTACATAATTTAATTTATTTTTAGATTTCCCAACTGATGAATCAGCATCTGTTTCTGGAAAAACATTTCTACCGATCACGTGTAACTTCCAACCTTGACACTGGCAGAATTGTCCCACTGGACAGTAGCCATTTAACAAATAATTGAATTGAATTGAATACATAATTGTCTACAAGTACAGTGTGCAACGCGTGACAATTGTCCATAATTTAATTTGAGGACAATTATGCTGTGAAACAATTGTAAAATTTTCCATATCAACATATTTGTAAATTTGTCGGTAATTATTGACATGAGATTAGAGCTGTGTCAGACTTGCGTTACAATTGTAGTGTTTTCATTGTTAGTTACAAAATGGCTCTCCGCGAAAGTACCTAGGTAGTAAGTAGTAGTGACAGTGAAAGCGATTTAAATGACTTCGCATATAGGTATGAGAATATATAAAGAACGAATAAATTTCTCCTTTGACGTCACTGCGTTTGCGTTCAAGGAAAAATTTCGTATTAGTAAAGCCAGTGTCGAATATTTACTAGATAAAATGGGTGCAGTTATAGATCACCCAACTACAAAAAATAAAGCTTTAACGCCTTGTCAACAAATTCTTTGCACACTGCATTGGATGGGTTCAGGGTCACAATACCACGTCAGTGGGGATAACCACGGAGCGTCGAAAGCAACCGTTCATCGTTGTGTACTTCGTTACTTTTAAAAAACGAACACGGGTAGTCCCCTTCCGTCCAAGATCTCCCCTTCCGTCCAAGATCTCGTTAAGAACAGACGTGCGCACACTTTTTCTCGCAAAAATTAGTACAGTGATAGTTAGAATCTCACTCTTGCTCTGATCTAATCAATGTTCATTTTCGAGTGCAAGATAAAACAATTTTAATTCAACGCGTGACGACGGAGTCGCCCCCCGCGTTCCGAGCGGCCCACACTGCACCCCCGCGGAAAGGAGAGGTACCCCATAATTTCCCTCTTGCTCGCACCTGTCCATTGGTCTGCTGTATTCCGGTTGCGCCCGACTTATCCCGATCCTTCGCTACGTGCTACGGAACTTGCTACGCCGTAGCCATTCGACGTAGCAGATCGAAACCTACTGCGACAAATTGCTAAGTATTATTATGCCACCGAAGCGCTCTCCGCCTAGTACTCCGGTAACTGCGCCGGCCGCGACATCCACGCCCGCTACTGCGCCTGCGGTTGTATCAGCCTCGCGCGAGACAGTCGTTGTGCTACGGTCGCCGCCGTCGTTGGCCCCAGTGACAAAACTACAGCACGCGGGATCGGACTCAGCTCTAGACAATATTTCAACACGAAACAAACGCAAATACGTTAGCGAGGAGGCCACTTCTATGCGTACGTTTATGGATGAGATGAAAAATATGTTCATAATGTTCACAGAAAAACAGGACATTAAATTGTCTTCTATACAAAAATCGGTTGCAGACATTCGGGAACAAAACGCTGAGATCTCTAAGTCAATAGACTTCCTGGGACACAAGTACGAGGAGATGCGGGAAGAGCTCAATATACTGAAGACTGAAAACAATGAGACCCATAAATACATTGCGTCACTCGAAGACAGAATAGAACAGCAGGAAAAAAGAGCCCGGTTGAATGAAATCGAAATACGAAATGTACCGAAGACCACCCTAAATGAAACGAAAAAAGACCTACAAATCACAGTACAAAAAATTTGTTCCGCCATCGGCGTAACTGCTGATGATTGCGAAATCAAAGATTTACATCGCACAAACTCAAAAAATGACAGTTTCAAACCAATCATGGTTGAATTTACAACAGCCTCCAAAAAAGAATGTATTCTGGCAGCCTACAAGAATTATAATAGATTACACCCAACTAATCAGTTGAATACTAAGCTAGCCACAATAAATGAACAGGATAACCGCATTTACATCTCGGAATCTCTGACTTTTAAATCCAAAAAGCTATTTTGCCTAGCACGAGACTTTGCTGCTGAAAATAAGTACCGCTTCTGCTGGACTTCGCATGGAGTAGTCTATCTGCGGCGCGAAGAAGGCACACCTCCGCTTAGAATAACTGCTGAGAGCGACTTTGCTGCTATTAAGAATGCAACCAAATGACTAGGTACAAATTGCTACTATCCATTTCTAAATAATGTAATTCATGCCGCAAGTGCTATAAGCAAATCTGTATACGTATTGGAAATGCTCATTAAGGCTTCTAACTTTAACTTCTATTTAAAATATTTATTTAAGCAGTCTAATGTTTTACACCGACTTTCACTTTCACATACCCAAAATACTCAAATTACTATCACTCTCACCCCATATAAACAATCCACAAAAAATAACTATATTTATAACCCAGTTGTGCACATACTCCCAGCCCCAGATATGGTACCTCACCCACCAGACAAGATCTCTGCTTCAGTTCTGTCTAGATATAAAATTCGATAGTCAAACTACACTGCATTATCTACAGGATGATATAGATAATCACGGTCAACCAAATTGTCACAGAATAAGTGAACCCTCTAAATATTTGAAGCTTAGCCAGTCCGATAACTTTACTGTATTAGAGGTGAATATACGCAGTCTATATTGTAATCTGGACAGATTTCTAGTCTTTGTTTCTTGTTTTGAGGTTGCAATTGACATACTGGTACTCTCTGAATGTTGGACCAGTGAAACACGTGTTCCCCCCAATTTAACAGACTAATCTCTACTACACTAAAACCCATCTTAATAAAAACGACGGCGTTGTGGTTTACGTACATAACAAACATATTGTCCAAGCGCGCGAACCAGTGGTTAATGAAGGCAACTGTCTGGTACTCGAGGTTAACAAAACATATACATTAGTATGCTCTTATCGACCGCCTTGCTATGGAAATCCAAGTACTTATTTAGACTCCATAGATTCTATACTCCGCAATATACACACCCCGAATATACTATTTGTAGGTGACATAAATATAAATATTCTACCAGGACAGATCACGAGTCAAGGAGCCAACTACCTCACACTTATGCTATACTATGGGCTCCTACAGGGTGTGAATAAACCAACAGCCGGCCCCAACTCCTGCATAGATCACTTCATGGTAAAATGTAATAAGGCGTGGACCACACATGTTTTCGACCACCTTACTGATCATTGCCCCGTTTTATTAATTATTTCCGATGCAACAGGTCCTAAATCCCCGGAATCCAATCATATAAGAAAACATAATTATATTGATATCCGAGAAACGCTAGCTTTAGAGAATTGGTCCGAGTACTATAATTTGAATGATGCTAACGTAGCCGCGGAAGTCTTAGTTAATAAAATTACGATTGCGGTTGATTCTAACACATATACCCTAACTGTACCTAAAAAGAGGAAACCTTTGAAGCCGTGGATCACCGAGGGGGTTGTAAGATCGATACGTAAAAGAAATAAACTACAACGCAAATCTACTCGAGCACCAAATGACACCCTGTTACGAAGCCAATATTGTAGTTATAGAAATATATGCAATAAACTTGTAAAAACGTTAAAAAAAGAATATTATGAGTCCCAACTTCAAAAATATCAAGGAGATATAAAAAATACGTGGAAAGTTATAAAGGAGGTTTGTAATTTAAAGTCTAAGAGAAACAATGCTGAACATTTATTAGAAATAGGGCAAAATGAAAAAGATTCCTTAAACATAGTTAATAGATACTTCACATCAATAGGGAAAACTCTTGCTGATATCACGCTTTCAAACCTCAAAACTACAGACACTATACTGGCATCTAAAAAATCAAATGTATCTGGCGCAACCACTTGCTCCTTCTTTCTCTATCCCACTGATAGGGTAGAAACATTGGCTACAATATTGTCACTTAAGTCTGGCAGCGCACCAGGTGAAGATGGCATTACTTCGGATTTGCTGAAACTTTGCAGACTATCTATTGTAGATCCAATAGCATATCTTTGTAACCTTTGTTTCTCAACCGGAGTCTTCCCAGATATATTTAAACGAGCAAAAATAACACCGGTTTTTAAGAACGGGAATAAACAAGTTCCTAGTAATTACAGACCCATAGCGTTGATTTCTGCGATTTCTAAAATAATAGAAAAACTGGCGAATAAACGTCTAAAATGTTTTCTAGAGGGAAACTCGCTTTTAGGCAGCAATCAATACGGATTCAGAGCAAAAACTTCGACCGAAGAGGCAGTACTTCATCTTACTACCGCCATTACGGAACAGCTTGACGTTGGAAAGAAATGCTTAGGGGTGTTTCTTGACCTACAAAAGGCATTCGACACCGTATCTTTACCAATCCTGATAGCGCGGTTGGAGAATGTGGGAATACGGGGTATTGCGCTTGAATTCTTTACAGATTATTTGTCGGGTAGGATGCAATGTACCAGTATTAACAAAGTTAATAGTGAGTGGATTCCGATAGAGTATGGCGTCCCGCAGGGTAGTACCCTGGCCCCGACTCTTTTCCTGATCTACGTAAATGATCTCTGTAAAACCAAAATACCTGGTTGTGAAACACTAATGTTTGCTGATGACACGGTATTACTATTTTATGACAGGAGTTGGGACAGAGTTCGTATGCTGGCTGAAAACGGCCTTGGATTAGTCACCACATGGCTTGAGGACTCTTTACTTTCACTCAATGTAACCAAAACTAACTACATATGTTTTAGTAAGACAGAGGCTACCAAACCAAAAGAAGATTTCAAGGTAAAAGTTCATACATATCCGTGCAACAGATGTATAGCTAACTACTGTAACTGTGCCCTATTGACACGTGTCGATCATCTTAAATATCTGGGTGTCCAGATTGATGCTCATCTCAACTGGACTGCTCACATTACAGCTGTGTCTTCTAGAGTTCGAAAACTCCTATATGCTTTCAGGAACCTAAGAGAGGTAGCAAGTAAAACACTTCTAATGCAAACTTATAAAGCACTAGCCGAATGCATTATCAACTACTGTATCAGTTCATGGGGTGGTGCAGCCAAGACGCACATGATTGAACTAGAGAGAGCCCAGCGAGCGCTTCTAAAGGTCATACTGCGCCTACCGTTCCGCTTTGCGACTACTGAACTATACCATATGTGCTCAGTACCCACGGTTCGTAAACTGTTTATCCTGCAATGCCTGAAGAGATACCATCGCAAAGTTGTTCCAATGTTACCAGAAGCCCGCAAACGCCTTGATCGCTGTCCTCTCCCGGCGTATAAAACTAAATTTGCCCGTCGCAATACTAACTACTGTGCGCCACTGATCTACAATAAAATTAAATTAGATTATACGAATGTTAAAACATTATCTAACCATGCTTTCAAAAATACTGTGCTGGCCTGGTTGAATGATAAAAATTATGATGAGACTGAAAACCTTGTCTGACTGGGATATTTCTTTATGGGTCGTAAGCAACTGGTTTCGAAACACAAGTCCCTACCATAGCGATACGTCCAATACTAACACGCACATATCGTTACTTGCGCACACGCTTATACACCAACACACAAACACAAACCATACAAATGAGTTAATAATTGTACAACTTCTAACGTAATTCTTTAAAATTTAATCTAACTAGTACTTAACCTAACTTAGGAATAGTAAGAAGAATCTTAACAGTCATAAGTATTAATATTACTTATTTTATTTTATTATTTTTCTTTTGTTTTCTTATCATTAAGCTATTTCATAAGTATGTTGTTCTTAACAACTCACTGTACATGATTTTGGGCAACCAATGGGGGCTGCAACACAGTGAAAACTAACGCAGTCTCCATGGCTCCAATTTAACAAATAATGTATATTTTGAACAATAAAGATTTTTATTATTATTATTATTATTATTATCTCATATTCATCCATCAAAATTTAAAAAATAGTACCTAACCTTGTTTCTTGCTACAGTTTTTTTAAAGTGAGAATAATTGCATATAGTCGACAAGACTGAGGAAACTATCCATACAGCCAAGCTAACCGCTCTCGTTTATTGAAAAAAAGTGTGTGTGTGTTTCATTTGTTGAGCGATTGAAAGAAATAAATCCAAACTAATATAATAATTGTTGTTGTATAATTGTGGACTAACTACGCGGAAATAGTGGACGCCTTTCAACAATCAACATGCGGTTGATTTAAACATATAAAAATATAAAGTTTTTCGTTTGTCATGACTCATGAGTGTCATGACAACGTGACAATTGTATCAGGATTTTGACAACTGCCATTTCACGATATAAAAATGTCATTACTTTTAATTATTTTCGCACCTGTCAGCGTGGTTTAATAATGTAGAGATTTGTGAAACAACACTTATCGTGACTACCTACTCGACAATGGTCACCTGATTATTTCAATTGCTGTTTCATGAAATACAATTGTCACGTAATTTAGACAATTGTCGAACTTGTCAAGCTTGGTGAAATAGGGGCCAGGTCACTAAATTATTGCCAAAGAAAACTTCAGAACCACTAACGCTTTTCCTGTCTTTTTTATCACCGGCCCAGTCAGCATCGGTATAGGCAACTAAGTTATACCTGTGACCCGTTTCACGAAGCTACACGCTACAAATTACAAGCGGAAGTTTATTTCTAGCAAAAGGAGTTAGAAAGAGACTTCCGCTTGTAATTTGTAACTTGTAGCTTCATGAAACGGGCCTCTGCTATCTCGTTTACATACGAGAGTCACGAGAGATATTGTCTTCGTTTCTTTTAAGAAACCTACCGTACGCTTTTTTCTTTGCACAGTGACAAAGAGGTAGCATCCAAAATTATACTCAAGAAAGACATTGCAAAATAAAATTAATTTCAAAATATTTATTCAGTAAATTGGTCACATGAGAGTTCTTTTTAACACGTCGGTAATATGGTGTGAATCTACTAGCACTTCGGACAAGACCATCATTGTGGAGAAGAAGCGCCACAAGAAACTCCAGCAGAAGGTCATTTTTTCCAATAATAAAATACATAATACTTAAAAGTAAGATTACCAGGTAATAAATTAATAAAATAATTATTTTTCAAACATACTCGGAAATGTATGCGTTAATGTCACGAAATGAAGACATGAAGTTTGTGGTTTGTGGCTCCCTACATGGTCAAGAAGTAAGTTATGGAAACCCTAAGAAAAAAGATTTTTGGCCGCTGCTCTAACTTTTTAAATTTGCTTACTAACATTAAACTGGCATGGGCGGAATGAATGGAGAGCCACTCGACTTCCCGCCTGCCTCGGCGGCGTCCCCACTCATCATCATCAACATTAAACTGACCAAGAAAAAAAATCACACTGCCAACCACCACTAGACTCTGTAACCATATTATGCGACTTTAAAAACAAACCACTAATCTGCTCTTTTTTGTACCATCATTTTTAGTAGTGAATACCCATTTGGTATGTATAGCCTTTTTATCTTTAGGCTATTTCGATTCTTCCCAGGTTCCCAAACATTTAAAGGAATTTAATTCCTTGATTAAGTATAGCAGCTTGCCATTCATGACCTCTTTGGAGAACTTGGATCACCCGTACATAAACAGATAATAAGTATGGTAATAAGTATTTTCTCAAAAATGACAGGAAAAGTTGACATTACTATCTATATATTGGGATGCGAAGTACATAGTTTACTGACAGATCTCAAATTAAAAACAAAAAACATTGCGTGCTCGCTACACAAGCACGCAATGTTGCATACAAATTTCATTACCATCTAGTATCTAACTTTTTAAAAAGTGAAAACGGCCTTAATAAAATGAGGGCACAAGTCTTATTACATCCAAATTTTGTTCGGAATATAACTTTTTTATCTGTATCTCGAATAGCTTGAGTAGTTTTAAAAAAAAAGCTTGCGTTTCTCCTTGTCATAAACAAAAAACGGTAAAGAGTAGGTAATATATTGTCTGTATAGATTGTGTGGTATTTCTTTCCTTAATAAAGTACTTTACTCCAACATAATTTTATTCTTGCGATTTTTGAGAAAAGCACTATATATGCCTCGGCAGGAACGGCAATTGCGGGCCTCGTATTTTTAAACGGACTCGCAAGCTCGTCCGTTTAGAATAGAATAGAATAGAATAGAATAGAATTTTATTGCCACACATTTCCTGTTAAAACCAATCCTCGCCCCGCAATTGCCTACTTCCGTGCCTAGGCAATAATGTACTATTACAAATATACAGAAAACTACATGATCCCTATAAGAATGCAATTTTTTTATGGGGTGCGAATTTATAGCAAATCAAATGAATTCGATCGTGACGATTTTCAATTGTTTCAAAATTTACCCTTAGCACAAAGCCAGTTAAACGTGGATAACTACTTTCCGGGGGTTGCACCCCGGTGCAAATTAGACATTGTATTTAGATATGTTTTCTAATCATTTCCTCAATTTGCACCACGTTCTATATTTTCCCCAGTGCCGCAATGGCCGATAAGTTTTTACTTTTATATATATGTTTTATTTATATGTTCCGCAGTTTGAATTAATTGAAATAATATGTGCAAATGTAGATTAAGATGTATTAAAACGTATGGAAATTTGACAGTTTCCTGTTGTTAAATTGGATAATTTCAGCACTTTTAGAGAGTGTAAATAATAACTTCTTTTAAAATGGTACTAGGCATCACAGGTCAAACCAAGTCTTTGACCAGTGTGTGTTGCCAGTGCTGACTTACGCATCTGCGACGTGGGCGCTAACAATGGGCCTCATAAAGAAGCTCAAAGTCACTCAGAGGGCTACGGAGAGGGCTATGCTCGGGGTTTCTCTGCGTGATAGAATCAGAAATGATGATATCCGCAGTAGAACTAAGGTTACCGACATAGCCCGAAGAATAGCTAAACTTAAGTGGCAGTGGGCGAGGGACATTGCTTGCAGGACTGATGGCCGATGGGGTCAGAAGGTTCTGGAGTGGCATCCGTAGACCGGGAGACAAGCTGTAGGTAGGCCTTCAACAAGATGGAGTGGCGACCTCGTAAGGAGCGCGGGAGCGCGGTAGATGCGAAAACCACAAGACCGGCCTGAGTGGAGAGAATTTTTTTAACATTTAATTTAAAAAAAAACCAGTGTTTACAGTTTTTATTTGAAATAGAACGTTTATCTTTAATAATTATGAATAAGCCTTACAAAAAGTAATTAGAAGACAGTTTGTGGCCCAGTTTGTGACCGCTCCAAACCAAATCTCATGTATACCACGTGAAAGCTAGTTACATAAGCTTCAATTTCTAATACGAGGACAAACTTCAAAAACCCCGGAGAAGAGAGTTATTAGACTTATCAGCCTTCAAATATTCCGACAGACAACGTTTATTACTACACTAGCTGTGTCCCGCATGCGTTGCAATGCTATTTTGCGTATATCTGACTCACACCTGACCGATTTTTTTAGACTTAACTATTCCTCATGGAACTGGCTATCATGCACAGAAAGATATATTCCAATCCGACGGGTAGTTTCAGAGATTACCCCGTTTAAACAAACACACAAACAAAAATGCTGCTTTATATTCCTCTCTGTCAGGCTTTTGGAAATCTGAAACAGTACAATTAATTAATATCGAACATAGTAGGCTCTTTTATCGATCGATAAATATGTACTCACTTTTAATAAAATTAAAAATGCATATAAAATTAAAACAGCGATGTTTAAATATTGAACATTCAAATAACGAACGATCCAAATATCTACAATAATGTCAATAATAATGCCATGCTTATGTCTAAAACGCACGCAACGAAAAAAACTCAAACTTTAAAATATCACACTTTAAATGTTTTACCCAACAAATTCTTTCGACATTTAAAACATTGGCCTCTTAACTTTTCGGCATCGATATTTTAACACAAAATGTATTCACATTTCGATATTTAAACAGATACCCATAGGTCTATTTACTCATTTACTCAATCAAATTACCAATAGTTTACTTATCGATATTCATTTTGGAAGAACTATTGTTTACTTCCAAAAGAAAATCTGAAAATGCGTAAACATGCATATTTGCTGCACATAGTGCCTTTGTACTAATTACAAGATGAAATACCGTGATAATGTTTCTAGTTGTAATTACGCGGTATTGTCTAAGTAATGACACTATATTTATCATGAGATTCATGAGTTAGTTGCGGGTTATCACCAAGGCTGTAGAAATGCACTCGCTCTTCGTTGAGACACTTTTGTGTTGTAATTGCAATAAGTACGTAATTGTAATTGTAATTGAAAATGAACAGATTTGATGAAAAACATCATTCACCTGTAAAAGCTTATAAACGAGGTTCATTTTTTTTTTATTCAGTCACCGGGCCGCACCGGCACTTTTACACGTCAAAAAAAGCCAGCGCTGAGAAGAAACGCCGCAAGAAACCCAACAGTCAGTCGTTTTTTCAAATACTACTTATGATATTATACAATTATAAAGCTTAACCTAGTATTATATAAAACAATGACTCTAACATAAAGTAAAAAATTAAAAATAATCAAAGCAGACAGAATGTCGACCGGTCTTTACAGATGTGTTACAATTACATGCAAGAGGAGCTTTACTTTAGTTTTTTACCGACACACATGAACTTAGTATCATTGTCATGGAGAATGCCAACTATCACACGGTGCAAACCAATATAATAAGATTAATAAGGCACCTAATACTAACAGCCGCAAAGCAGAAATACAAGATTGGCTTCGTTCTAATCAAATTCATTTTGGATAATTATGCCGTTCCAGAACTTCTTGTCTTGGCACAAAAACACAAACCAGACCCAATCTACTTGTATATGACCTTAGCCCCATTGAGCTAATCTGGAGTTCGGCGAAGAGAAAAGTCGTAAGTAAAAATAATGGCATATCAGCAGATGAAATTGAAACAAAAATTATATGATAACTTGCATTATCAAACACAATCATACTGGGTTCAAATAAATTTGCTATCAATTTCTCCCGTAAATACCTGTTAAAATAAGTAGAGTTCACTTCATGGTGTTAATCTGCCTTTGTAGATTTAGTGCTAAATGTCAACAGTGCATTGGGCTCAAATCCATTTTTGGAACCAGCACGAGTGATGATAAGTCTTTTTGGTGAAAATATTTTCCATTAAACCAGATGTCGACGGTCCGCGGCCATGATCTTTTTGGCATGTAGTGGCCGTGCGATCTATCTTTACTAGACATACAGTGGAAGTGGAGCTGAGAAAAGTCACATTTGCCGCAGACACTGCCCTACACGAAACACTGTTCACCAACATCCATTCACAAAATATCCTTGCATAAAATAACCTGCTTATAAGTCTCCCCCACCACTTACTAGTTTTATATCTTTCAGTGTGATTGTGGAGTAACTGTGAAACCATGGCCGCATCGAACATCAAATCGCGCAAAGCCACTATAGTCCGGTCAATCTAGGCATTGGAAGGTACATAAATTTACAACAATCTGCAAATGCGTGTAATTGTTCAAAACATAATTAAAAATAACATTTTAAAATTCCGAATCATTGCGATGCCTGGAAAAAAATTTATTCGAGGTCAAAGGTCAAAAATCTCGAAAAAAAATGGTTTTTCGTGATTTTCAGCAAAACGGTAAGGTTTATCATAAAATTACCTCAGGTAAAAATTGTAGATCATAAAATTCTCTACAAAAAATGTATCAATACTTTTTGTCTCGAGAGCCACCGTTTTTGAGATAGAACGAGTTAAAAAGTTGTAATCGTCATTATATGCACACGTTGGTTGGAAATGATAAAAGCGATTGAAACTAAAAAAAATTAGAAATTTTATTCATCTGATTCATAATCTTCAAGTACTTCTTCTAGTTGTTCTTCTTCTTGATCTTCTTCTTCTTGATCTTCGTCTTGTTCGTTTTCTTCATCCTGGGTGTAAGTAAATTCCATCAATAGCGATGTATCGCATGTTTCCTCGTCGGTATCAAACGAATCCTCCACTATTGGTGATTCAGCATTAGAACATGACTGGCCTTGACAATGTGTACATGCCAGAGAACACAACAGTCCAACTTTTTTACAACCACATTTAGCGCTGCATCCCTTTTTACAGTTACAAAAAATAGTGTTCAGCAGTTTTTCCGGCGCAGGTGGGAGTAAAGTCTGAATAGGTTCTAATGTATTGTCGACCAACTTCCAACCCCAGTCTTTTGGGTCTAGCTGATAACCAAGCCACACTTGAACTTGGTAATATACCCGGAAAAGATGTTGATGTGCAGCAACTGAGGTTGGAGGAAGACAAGATAATTGCACCTGTTTCTTATTTTTAGTGTTTTTAACGAAACATGCATATCGATACTTATCTAAGCAGGTGGTTTTTTTCGGAGCTCTGTACATAGAAAGGAGAAACCGAATCCCGTTCGTGATAATTTCTTGTTGAGTTGAATTACTTTTTTTGAAGACTTCAGCACATTGAACTAAATCTTAATTAATCTAAATTCTGACATTTTTATTATAAAACTCAAAACAGCACGAAATAGGTTAGATTAAACACGTGTTTTCACTACGGCGTGGCGCTCAAGACTAACGGTATTTTATTTATTGGGCATACTAACACAAAGCAGGTATATAGCATATTTTGACGATTACAACTTTTACAACTCTTTGACTCGTTCTATCTCAAAAACGGTGGCTCTCAGAAAAAAAAGTATTGATACATTTTTTGTAGAAAATTTTATGATCTACAATTTTTATCTGAGTTGATTTTATGATAAGCCTTACCGTTTTGCTGAAAAACGCGAAAAACCAATTTTTTTCAAGATTTTTGACCTTTGACCTCGAATAAAAAAAATTCCAGGCATCGCAATGATTCGGAATTCTAAAATGTTCTTTTTAATTATGTTTTAAACAATTACACGCATTTGCAGCTTGTTGTAAATTTATGTACCTTTACTATTATTTTTTAGTCTAATTTGACCGGACTACTACACGTCAGCTTGAGATACAACTAAAGGCTACCTTGAAAGAGCTGCAAGCTGCCAATACCTTAAATGACCAGCTACTAAGGGAAAGGGAAGATTGCGAGGAATAGCAAAATAAAATGTTAGCTATAAACACAGTGTTAAGGAACGACTTGGTAGAGTATGACTATAAACTAATAGATGCACAAGATAGAGTGGAGCAGTTGCATTGCAGACCCTTGTAGATAACTTTAACCAATGCGCTTCTACCCATGAAGTGGCATTGAACCGTATAATTAACCTCGAAGAAGAACTCAGGTGCTGCTAATGAAGCGTTAAATTACCTCCGGAGAGAACGTGAGTGTTATGACAGTTCAATCACACAAAATTTGTATCAGGAGATGGTTGGTGATAAGGATAATAAGGACAGTAACATTAAGAACTTAATATTTTTTAATAGCAACAATAAGTTGAAAAAATATGTTAACATAAACAAACACATAAGGCGTACTCAGAAACTAAGTAATAAAAAGTCAAAGGTGTATCAAAAACTATTCTAAAATGAAATTAGAGTTATCAGTTATGAAAAATAGGGTACAAATGTGCAATGAGAAATTAGACTCAGATATGACTGAACATGATTTAAATGTTCACAAATTAAATGCTGAAATAAATAGATTATAAAATAAACTTGAGGACATCTCATTAAAATACTCAACGGCTCAAAGCGAAATCAAGGAGCACATGATGGCATTCACACAATTGCTGGAAAATAGTAGATATAATGAGGAGCGTTTTAATTCATTAATAAACAATGAACTTGGTATTTGTAATTGTTCAGAAACTGTACCAACAGCTGCAGTTCAGCCAGATGTGGCTATTGATACTTCTGAGCTATGTGCCCCAAAAATAAAAATAATTTTAGATGACTCCTCTAGACAAATTAGTAATAATAAAACTATAATTTAATCGGATCAGATAGGGTCTGGAATGGGTTCCATGCTAAAAAATAAATTGACACGAAATGTCACAAATTATTGCTATCATAATGCAAGTCTCGTGCAATTGGGTAAGTAAAGTTTTTGGAAGAGATGTAAATTATTTTTTTTTCGATAGTCGTCATCCTGAAGATCATGGAACTGCGGCTCTTTTATTTTTATTTCCTCTAATATTTTAGAAATCTTTTTTTTAGTTATGAAGTTTACATTTGTAAACTTTAATGACCGACAAACTTGTGGCCTTCGTACTTAATGAAAAAGAAAAAATAACTGTCACTTCTATAATTCTGTCACTGTCAAGTCAAATCTATCCTATAATCTATGGTCCAATCAAAGTAATAGTAGTTTACGTGACGGTTGCGTAATGACAGGCATTACAACATGAGTGTGGTTTATGAAACGAGCCGCAAGGCGAGTTTCATAATAGATGACACGAGTGTTGTAATGCCAATTACGCAGAGTCGCGTACAATACTTTATCTACACACATATTATAAGTACTCTAAGATGGGTTCAGAAGCCGAAAGGCAAATGACCTGCATTGCTACCAGCGCTACCAGTAACATATCTAAGTACCTACCAATTTCACCAAACGTTGTTAAATTTAATCAATGTTAATCAATTGTTGTCTAGTTACTTGGATAAGCAGAATTTTCATAAGTGGCACAATAAACTCAACAAAGAAATGAACTAAATGAAATCAAATTACGACTTACGATACGAAGAATTGACAACAAAAATGGCGGCAAAAGAAACCTGTCATGTGTCACGAATATGAATGGTTTTTTTTTTAAATCATATGATAGACATACCTACTAATAAAGTCCCTATTCTCATGTCGTTCGAAATTCAAATATCCTACGATATTGTACTAAAAAATATAACGAGTTGAGGTTCCAATTCATCCTAGAATTGGACCTATTTAAATTGTGTTAATTTTGGAACATGTTCCAAATTTGAAGCTCATAACCTTACCAAAATCTATACTGTTATAACCATTACAGTACAAATTTTACCTACTACCACAGACAAGAAACTTTTCATAGTAAAATTAGTTACAATAATGCTGGTCATTTCCTACGGATTTTGAACGCATAAAAGAGGACTTACGATATGTGCGTAGATAAACAAACGAATGAATTCAACGGCTCTTTTCTGTGTGCTTGCGTTCGTTGTGATCAGTGTTTTAGAAATAATTAGCCACGAGAGCACGTTTGAATCGTACAATCCACGCGATGAATTCCGGCAATCCCACTTTGGAAATGGAGTATTAAAAGATAAAAAAAAAAGATAAAAGATGTTTATTCAGTAAGTAGGCCGCACGGGCACTTTTACACGTCAAAATCTACCAGCGCTTCGCAAGAGACCACTGCTGAGAAGAAACGCCGCAAGAAACTCAACAGTCAGTCGTTTTTTTTAAATACTACTTATGATATTATACAATTATAAAGCTTAACCTAGCATGATATAAAACAATGAATTTAACATAAAATAAAAATAAAAATAAAAAACATTCAAGCGTAGCTTGAGCAGGAAAATGTGTCAAAACTAAGAATTTTCATAGGGTAGTAATAAGTAGTAGTAATAAAAATAATAATATATATATATATATATATATATTTAAAAAAAAAAAAGATTTACAAAGATTTACTCAGATGCTTCGTACCTTCTTGTAAAAAATACAGACGAGACTTTCCGAGCTCGGCGTACTTGAGCATACCACCGTCTTTGCAAGCGACTTGGTGCCATGCTTTGGGGATGAATTGCCCAAAACGCAACTTACTTTGATTTCAAGTTCAATTCAATTCAATTTTTATAGGTTATGGCTCCATCGAAACTGACAATGAGAGGACTGATAAAGAAGTGACAGTTTTTTTTTTCTTTTTCATTTAGTACGAAGGCGACAAGTTTGTCGGTCATTAAAGTTTACAAATGTCAACTTCATAACTAAAAAAAAGATTTCTAAAATATTAGAGGAAATAAAAATAAAAGAGCCGCAGTTCCATGATCTTCAGGATGACGACTATCGAATAAAAATATAATATACATCTCTTCCAAAAACTTTACTTACCCAATTATGTGATTTAATATCAAAGAGAAGTTATGACAGTTCTACTACTGTAGTGGTTATAGTAGGTAACAGTTTTGGTATAGTTAAGTCTAAGTAGTGTGGCTAGATTAATGTCAACATTAAACTTTATTGAAGTGGTCGGGATAGGTAAAATTATACTTTGTGCATTACCATGTTCACAAAATATGCCATATAATAGAATACAAGACCAGGTAGTTTGCAGGCCGAGCAATAGCGAGGCCTACTAAAATACGAGTCAGGAAAACCTCGTTTCCGCCGAGGCATACATAATGCTTTTCTCAAACATGTGAGGAAATAATACAAATACATTTTTAAAAAGCAAGTAATTTAATTATGCAGAATGAACGAATGTTACCGACTGTCAATTGTTTTTAAATACTAACCATAGAAATTGGAATGCAAATTCAAAAAGAAACACACGCACTGTGCTAAAAAAGCGAGCAGTTACCTTGGCTGTTTGGAATTTTTTTCTTGGCCCTTTTGATTTTGTATGCAAATTGACAGCATTTTTAAGAAAAATATAGACATGGACTGAAAATGTTTTCATATGGTTTTTTTACACCTAGGAGTAAAATGAGGCTCTTTCCGTCCTTGTCTTTCAATCGGAAAACCGTTTTTTCCGAGCATGTTTGAGAAAAGATACTTTATTCTTTGAACCTAACACGGATAGGTGTTTCAAGTACTACTTGTTTAGACAATATTTTTTGTAATTGCGAATGGTTGGATAAGGACATATTTAACTTCTTTAATTCTGACCACGGTGGTCAAAAGGCTTCTTTTTTAAATGATTTTCATCATGAACCACGGACAATCAATAACATACTGGCCCATAGCTAGCAATCATTTGGAATTATTCAAAAATGAAGTTCAGAGTAATCTTTGTGGGTTATCCTTTTCACATAATGATATTATAATAATAGTATTTATAATGATTTGTTTGGTGTAATTCTTCATCAATTTAATAATAATTTTAAGATGAAACCTATTTCTGGGTCAAAAACTAAGTTCAGTGAATGGGCTACTGTAGGCATTCATAGAAGTAGAAATAGGCTATTTGAACTATATAAAGAGAGGGAGGAGAACAAGAACGCTGACTCCTTAGTTTATGTTAAGAATTACTCGAGGACCTTCAAGCAAGTTTGCTTGACTGCTAAGTCAAAATCTTTAGGTCTTAAGCTCAAAGCTTTTGACAATAAGGTAAAAACTGTGTGGAAAATAATAAATAGAGAAACGGGTAAATCTATAACTCGCGATAATCAAATCACCATAAACAAGGTTGACAAACAAATCATATCAAACAAAGACGTGGCCTTAGCGTTCGAAGATTATTTCTCCACCAGAGCCACCACGAAATGTCTTCAATCATCTACGATTGGAGCTCAAAAATTACTTTGTGGTAATGTTACTAAATTTAATCATCATTCCATCTTAGTCCTCAGGGTTGGCAGAGCATTTGCAGTCTTAGGCTTGCAGTCTTGTGAATGCGAATGTCTATGGGTCACAGTTTCCACTTACCATCAGGTGGCCTGTGTGCTCGTCAGCATTCCCTATGCCATAAAATAATAATAATAATAATAATTAAGTATTGATTTTAGCCATGTAGATTCATTTTCTGTCGTAAATGTATTTAAATCACTCAGTTTAAAAAAAACCGAGGATTAATGGGGAACGTCAGTTAAAGTCATCCATCATATCATAGATATAATTGCACCTCACTTAGCTTTAATCTACAATAATTGCATTTCAGAGGGGGTCTTTCCAAATCTTATGAAATATAGTAAAGTCATACCACTTTTTAAATCGGGCGTGATGAGTGATTTAACGATTTTCCGTCCCATTTCTATTCTACCTGTTTTAAGTAAAGTTTTTGAGAAGTTAATGTTAAAAGATATGTTAGGTCACTTCGATAGAAATAAACTGCTTAACAGTAATCAGTTCGGCACCAGAGGATGATCCACAACTGACGCAGCATCTGTACTCATTAAATATATATATAATATTTGGGAGAAATCTTGTAATGCAATAGGATTTTTTTGTGACCTTTCCAAAGCTTTCGATTGCGTAGATCATGCGACTCTTATATTAAAATTAGAACATAATGGTCTGTCAAATAATTCTCTAAATCTTATGTCTTCATATCTTAGTGATAGAACACAAACGGTTGTGGTAAACAGAACACAGTCCATAGGAGCAGCTATTAAACTAGGTGTGCCTTAGGGCTCTATATTAGGTCCTTTATAATTTTTGGTTTATATTAATGACTTACCACACACGGTAGATAACCTTTGTGATATTGTGCTATTTGCTGATGATACATCATTAATTTTCAAGGTAGAACGAAAATCCGTCGATTACAGTAGGATAAATGCCACGCTAGGTAAAGTACTTAATTGGTTTACTAGTAACAATTTGCTACTCAATGCTAAAAAAACTAAATGGGTTAGGTTCGCTTTGCCTAATGTTAGACCAGTAGAATCCAGTTTATTGGTGTATTTAGTAGTGTATTGAGTGTTTGGAAATGGTAGATAAGGTGGAGACTCTGGGACTGCAGGCTGGACGTAGTGTAGCAAGCAGGTGGAAGAAATTAATGATACGGTGTAACTTTAAGTGCATTTATTCGAGCACAAACGATATAAAAAAAAGTAATGTAAGTGCGTCGTTGCGTTAGACCGTTCCGAAGGCGAGTGAGCGGCGGGGGACGCCGCGCAGTGGAGATCTCGACGTGAGCATGTTTGTGTGAGTCGTATGCGTGACGGAGCACACACACACGCTAGGCGTTGACATGTTGCCGCCCCAGGGGCGGCAACATGTACCCGCTTTTCTTAGGGATAACTATAGATAAAAACTTGCAATGGAGTCCCCATATATATGTCATTAAAAATCAAGACTCTTTTGTTAAGAATTGTGATATACATAATTTGAATACAAGAAATAAAAATAAAATTGCTATTAAAAAAAATTGTGTCCGTAAGGTTTAAATCATTTGTAGGTCATTGCATTCTTTTCTATAAAAAATTACCTGACTCAGTTTTAAAGTTACCATTTCCAATACTTAAAAGTTACTTGAAAAAGTCGTTGATGTCTAAAGCTTACCATGGGGTCGAGGACTATCTAACAGATAAAAATGCTTGGCCTAAACTTAACTAAACACCTAAATAACTGAATAATAAAATAGGCACAAAAAATATGTAAATATTGTATAATGTCTAGGGGACACGGTTTCTGTAGGAGAATGTATCGAAACTTTGTATGTGGTGGCTGTCTTGCACTGTCATACGAAAGTGTATATAATATATATATTATTTATTACTACTACTTATTACTCCCTGAGAAAATTCTTAGTTTTGACACATTTTCCTGCTCAAGCTAAAGGTAGCGGCACGTAAGTCTAGCGGTGAACGGAACGTGGAGGGGATAGCTGCGCATAGGTACTGTTACGCACGCAATTGACAAGATTTCATATTTTCAAGACTTTAATTTTATTCGTTTTATAGATACTGTTTGGAAGGAGGAAGACACTAATAGTTTTAAATTTTCTCTACAATGAATAATTATTTTATTATTAATTTATTAAGATGTACTTATTCTAAAAGGGCGTAACTTCATTTCTACGACACAATGGACATATTACGTAAGTCCAAACTGTATTTTAAAAAAATTAGTGTCAATGTCAAATTTGAAGTATTCAAGCTTTTTTTCTCGTGAAAAAGGCAATGGTATTATATCTATTCAGGCATAGTATTGGTAAAACACGTTTTATTTTTTAACTTACTTGTAATTTTGTAAATCAAGAAAAATAAATCTAAACAAATATTTTGCCATGTTCAGGAGGCAAAACCCTTTCGATTCGTATAGTAATTTGGGTGTCACCAAAATGAAATGTTGTCAATTGTTATCTCTACAAATTGATTAAAATAAGAATCCTTACTAATAAAGAACGTGTTTCAGTCGCGAGGCGTTGGTACAAGCCGATTATTTTCAGCTTTACCAAAAATTCCTATGCATAGAGTAGGTATACAAACAAAACGTAAAACCGACACACGCCATACACCTTTTTTTCTCCGGCTTGCCTATTTATTTACGTGACGCTTCGCCACTGAGTCGTGTTTTTATTCATCCTTCTTTTATATATAAGCTATACCCTGTCCACGATAACGAGCTAGTACTAGAAAACTTAGACAGCACGTCATTGGTCAGCGATAAGGGCGATGCACGTGCACCGGGTGAGTTTACATGGCGGTCGAAGTTCAGTCAACATCTGTCTCTTGCACGGTGCGGACGCGTTATAGTGATCTCTTTTCAATTTTTACCGGTTTAATCTGTGACTCGGCTTGTTTACTGGACTATCTTCTGCTTATTGTGTAATAAATAAATGAATACATAAGTAAATACTTATTGGGTCCTTTATTATTTAACTAAACCAGAAAAATCATAAGGGATATTAAAATAAATATTTCGAGCGACGGAGCATGTAAGCCGAGCATGACAGTGAGGTGCCATCGTTCACGCCCACTCTCCTTTTTTGTCCCTTTCATCTGCATACAAAAGTGCAAAAGAGAGACCGCTATACTAGCTCGTTATCGTGGACAGGGTATAGTTTGTTTAAACTAGTCTCATAACTAATATTGGGGGGTAAAAATAAAATAAAATAAAGGATGGATTTTTTTATTAAAAAAGCTTTAATCTAAATCTCATAGGGGTCCACTAAACTGCCGTATGCCTGGCCCGTACAATGTTTTTTCTTGATCAGGGCCCGGGCTCAGGGCTGCTTCGTTCATCGTTATCATTAGCATCGTCATTATCAGAATCGTCAAGTCATCTGCGGAACTGTCTTCATTGACGCAAATAACAAATTCCTCTGTGAGCAAGTCTACAACATGGTCTGGTCACTCTTTGCATATTGTTCTTATATTGGCTTGAGTGGAGATGTTCCTTACAGTAGCAATTGATGTTTTTGTGGCCTCTGCTGTCCTTTTTTGATTTTTCCCTAAATCACTGACTACACAATTTAATTTCATATTTTCCGTCTTAATAACTTGTGCAGTTTGTTTCATCATGTTTAAATCCACAGTGCCGCTGTCCATGTGACTGAGTAACATATTCGTCGTTTTGTCAATCGTAATTTTAATATGTTTCAAAGAATCAATAAATGCACTAGTTTCCGTCTTTAAAAAAGAGTGCACATCATATACCATTTTCCGTGCCTGTCTTCTCAAAACAGTATTTCTTCTAGGCATATTCACTATTTAAAATCACAAATAAACACAAACTTAATTAAAACAGTCAATAAAAAACAAACTCAAACTTAACAGAAAACAACAACAGTAATAACAATGCAATTTAGAACGCGACTGTGCACCAGAAGTCAGCGGGGCGTCGTATCGGTGCGCGGGACAGAGCACGACTGGAGAGCCAATAAGCGCATACGCTCACCCGCGCGCGCCCCCTTCACTCCCCCGAGATACCTTATTTTCGACTTCTGCGCATAAACGGTCAGCGCTAGACTTAACCTGCCGCTACCTGTACGCTTGAATATTTTTTATTTTTTTGTTTTATGTTAAATTCATTGTTTTATATAATGCTAGGATAAGCTTTATAATTGTATAATATCATAAGTAGTATTTAAAAAAAAACGACTGGCTGTTGAGTTTCTTGCGACGTTTCTTCTCAGCAGTGGTCTCTTGCGAAGCGCTGGTAGATTTTTAACGTGTAAAAGTGCCCGTGCGGCCTACTTATCTTTTATCTTTTATATTTTTTATCTTTTAATTTTGATGAAGATAGGTCTCATCAAGATATATAATAGGCTTATTTTCGGCACATTTCGTGGCTATGGTTCCCAATATCGTTGTCGCCAGGCTGCAATGTCATATCATTATGCTCTGAACGTACATTTTTATTTATTTATAATTTAAACCCTTGCTCAACAGCATTTTACTTAGTCTCTCTGGAACCAGTTAAACCCATATTTTCTTTCAAATTTGACAGAAGTGTTCTCAGAGTCGGAATTTGCTTTTTTACAACATAAACCTCATACCTTTATTACGGATAGTTTGAACATCAAAGCTATCCAAGTTAGAAACCGTGGCTGCATAAGGATTGCTTCATACCAGGAGTGCTAAAGATTCCGTTGTTTTGTTGGCCCGCATTAATTATTATTTTCAAGCCACCATGGTTAAGGGGGCCGATGGCTGAGATCGGCATCATACTAGTTATAGTGAATGGGTGTTGTCTGTGGGGTCCGGTCTGTTTACGCTTGCAAGAATCTGTTTTCTAGTTAGTTATTTTAATTAACGTTCATGACGTAGAGACCTCGTCATGTTGTTCTCCTAGTCACTATTATTAATTTACTCAATGTTATTGAGCTTACATTTGTAATGATTTTGTTTGTGTTAGTTTTACAATAATTATTCATTACTTTATTACCTCGTAATGTTACTTTTAAGTACCTATTATTGTACTTTATGATTGGAAAAATGAGTTGAACTTCTGCTAGAGTTTCTTGCGGCGCTTCTTCTCCTCAATGGTGGTCTTGTCCGAAGCGCTAGTAGATTCACTCCATATTACCGACGTGTAAAAGAGCCCTCATGTGGCCAATTTATTGAATATTTTTGTTTTGAATTTTGAAGCTTGAGATACTGACTCTGACTGAAATAAGTGTGAATTATGTACATAATTATGAAATTATAATAATGTTTTCCACTAATACTAAATAAAATATTTTTACTTAATGACTTGTTATAGACACAGGGAGAGAATAACAAAAACAAAAAAGTTGATTCACCCACAAGTATTAAGAAGTAAGATAGCCCAAGGCTTCTATTAATAAACTGTACCTACTTAAATATGATACCGTGTGTAGTCTTAATATGGACAAACGGACACTTGAGTGCAGTATTAGTAGATTTGAGTACCCTTAGTTTATTAATACGGGCCTTGGTATTGTGAAAAAGTACGCGGTTCTTCTTCCTTTGTGCCCACCAAAATAAACAAAATAAGATTAGTATCAAGATCGTTTATTCCTACATTGATCATTAATGCTGACTTAATTATACCTGCAAATAATTACTCATACCGTTACTCTTACTCGTATTATCGTTAGTTAAAGATGAAGCAAAAGCCCTCAAGCCAGTAACACTACCATAGAGACGCATAGAAAACATTTTATTGCTCACAACAGTTTAGCAAGAGTCTATTATTGCTTAATGCACGCGCAATATTCAAGAAACGAATTGTGTTCCTAACGCTTCGTTAAAATGACACATTTTGTACGTAGCAAATGTCATGTCATAACGCTATGGCCCGTAAGGAAAACGATTTCTTTCTTGAATATAGGAACCGTGCATAAGTGGCCGTGGTATAGATGCGATGGAGTGCGGTTGCGTCCAGTCCAATAAATATGTATACAGAATTGTTAAAATCCCAAATTTTAAATCACTAAAGTTGTACTATGGCATCTATAGGAAAAAAACCGGCCAAGAGCGTGTCGGGCCACGCGCAGTGTAGGGTTCCGTAGTTGCCCGTCACAATGTGCGTACTTCTGAGTAAGTAGGGGACTACCACTACGAGAATAACATTTGATGGTTAATAACAATTACAATTACAAGCACCCCAGGACCAGGACGTACCTATGTAAGTAGGTTTATACGATATGTAGGTAAGTATACCTCTATATTAAACACAATATGTAAGTAAGTACCTAAGTAGGTACAATATTAAGGTTACCTACAACACATACAATAATAAAACTATAACACAACTTTTACTTTTTATTAATACAGTGGTAACACACAGTAGGTACGTGTATCATTAATACCTAACCTATAACCTAACGAACGGAAGTCAATAGAAAAAATAATAGTTAAGAAACAGAATTAAGTAGGTACCCGAGATCGTACCTATGTATGTAGGTACATACAATATATATATTAAACACAAAACTTGAGTAAAGAAGTACAATAATTAGGTGCGTACCTATACGTAATAGTAATAGATACAATTGCTCCGCTGGCAAGAGCCAAGCTTTTAAGTGTAAGATCAGTATAACTATGTAGGTAGTTAGATATCTAAACTGCTTCAAACCGACTTTAAATTACAATAAAGGTTTAATCTATTATAAAGTAATTAATAGAAATTGAAAAAAAAACAAGGGCCAGTAAATAGAATTTTAAGTTTTCGAAACGATACTCGACTCAAATCAATAATCTAATCGATTATTTATAAACTTTCAGATCGCAAATCGCAAACTTGTAGGTAGCATTTCGGGGCACGTCCGAACAGCATCTAGGCGCTCGCGCTTATGAGCGCGCAGAGCGCGGCTGTCGCTCGATTTGTTACTTGGACAGTTCGACTCCCCCCGCGCGTGCAGGCCCCCCCCCGTTAACAATTTTTCTATCAAAGTTATCATAGGCGATTTTGATAGGTATAAACACTTTAGTCGCCTGTATCTCAGGAACGAATCATGTCTACTTAGCTGTGATAGTTTTCCTTTAAAATTCGTTATATGCTCTTTCGTTGAAGATATTTCTCAGATTTTTAGTATTTGTAGTTTTGGCTGTAGGGGGGGGGGACACTTGACTCTAACAAAAAATAGCGCTTTAAAGCTTAATATTTCATAAACGGATCCCTTAATCGAATAATTATTTTCATAAAACCGCAATATTTTTGAAAGACCTATCCAACGACACCCCACACTATGGGGTAGGCAAGAAAAAAAAAGGCATCCCCACGTTACGTGTAGGGTAGGTGCATTAAAAAAAATATTTTTCATAATTTTATTTTACTACTTTGTTGGCGTGACTAATATGTATATTCATGCCAAATTACAGCTTTCTAGTAACTACAATGAGTCTCTGAGCTAGACTGGGGACGGACGGACGGACATGGCGAAACTATAAGGGTTCCTAGTTTGACTACGGAACCCTAAAAAGGGAAACCTTTACGAGGCCAATGACGCCTTTAATGATCTAGAATGTTTATAATTTTTTTGTAACAAAAGCGGACATATTAAAAAAATTAGGATGATAATTCAAGAAATGTGTTGACGATTACACTGATAGAGTAGTGATAAATACGGCTAATACTTTTAGTAACAGAGATAGTAACCTTGATGAGAGCACGGATAGTGAAATGGAAGGATTTGAGAATTTTACGGATTAAAACGATGTTTTATTCAACCTAAAAACATAAATGGGTAATTATCTCAACCACATTTTTTGAGCGGCGGACGTGATAATTGGGGTGTAAAGTACATGTATTGGAAAACTATTTATTTTATAAATAATCTTACTCAAAGTACCATATTGAGCCAAAGTTAAAATTATTATTAACTTATTATATTTATCGTAAAAAAATATTTTCAATCCAAAATCAATTTTGGTGTCGTGTCCTGTACTTCCCGCATATACTGATATGTCGTGGTACAAACTTATTAATCCTCAACTAGACTTATATTTTAGTTATCTGTATTCCTTATTAGTTGAGGTATTTTAAAATGTATCAATTATTGCATTTACAAGTAAAAGGAAACTGGGAGCAGTGTAAATAAAACTGTCCAAGCGAAATAGTTAATTTTGGTGGTGAATATTGAAATTGATTTTATGAGCGAACGAAACGTGATTTAACAAACAAATATAGCGTCAGATGTTCGTTCAGTTTCACTCCAGCAATAGACGGTGAAAGATTTGTACCATCTTTCTGCGTCTTCCCGCTAAGCACATAAGTATCTAATTTTGGTGGTATGAAATACACTTTATTAATCGTGATAACTTAGATAAGTCATTATTTCGCAAAAAGTTTTGTTGTGTGATAGTTTTTTCAAGTATATTTATGGTGTCTTTTTAACTGTAACGAGTTAAGTTTTTGTTAAACTAAAACATTTGTTTTTAATTTTAAAAAAATGTTAAATTTTATAATTTTTGTGGTACAATTTTGGTGGCTTTTGCGAAACACCAAAATTATCAAAATTTCTGGTCTCCACCAAAATTATTTAAACAACAAATAATCATTATTTATTATATTAGAAACTTACGTTTTGGATTTTCATAAATAACAAGGAAGATTCCCTAACGATTATATTTTAATTAGCCCGATATGTTATTATTGATCGTGAGTTTTTCTAAGAAAAGTAATTTTGGTGGATAATAACAATTTTGGTGGTACATAATTAGTAAAATCGTTATATCTTAAAAAACACTTGGTATAATAAAGGGCCATTTTAACACTGTTTTTATAATGACTAATGACGTCACTTAAACGTTTAATTGTAAACCCTACTAAGAAAATAAAAAATACCACCAAAATTAGGTTAATTTGACGCTTGTTGAAATTCACCCAAATAATTGTATTGAGAAATTATATTACAATGATTCTATTTTCTTAATGTCTCCCGGCTGACTTCGTGTTTCGTCCGTCGTCGGATAAATATTCATTTTAGTTGCACACCTAATTGTCAAACGTAAGAACCTGGTCTTTTTTGGAAGTCGGTTGAAGAACTATTTAATTTTGATTAATAGGTATTTGGATTAATATCGTTGGTGTAGGTACTATACATGTTAATGCGTCCTATCACAACAAACTTTTGAATCGTGCTCCGACGCCAAATTCTCTTAACAAGAAACGATGGATTGGTTGACAGAACACAATTCATATAGCCCGTTGATGTACAAAACCAGTTTGAATGATTTAATTAAACAAAATAAAGAGCGGTTTCGTGAGTACCACATAGATGCAATTTTAAAAGAACATGGCCACTCCGTTTTACGATTGCCACCGTATCACCCGTCACCCGACATTCAATCCGATCGAAAATATTTGGTCCATGGTAAAAGGATATGTAAGCGAAAAGAAACGTCTCTTTAAACATGCAAGGCATTATGAGTTTAGCAACTGAACAAATGAATACTATTACTGCTGACGACTGGGAAAATATTTGTCGCCATGTCGAAAGTGAAGAAAATAAATATCGATGTCAGGAAGGGGAACTGGATCGAATTTCAGACAATCTTATTATCAATACTTGTTACAGCTCAGATGAAGAACATGATAGCGACTAAACAAAAAACAGAGGACTACTACTTATTCCATTTCTTAAGGGTATGTAATTTTATTTAATTAAGAGAAAAATATTCTCCTTTTGTTGCAAACGGTACAACAACTACAAATGCAATTCCATGTTCTCGATAATTCATCTATAACATAACTTATTGTATTAATAAGTTAACCTAATTTATCGACAAACCCAACAGCACTGGCTGCAACGATACCGTAGCTGCAGACTTACGCACACTAATAAAAAGTTACGCACACTAATACATATACAGGGTGACAGGAAATTCGCCGTATTCCTTGAAAGGGGTTATTCTACAGCTCATTTGTAATGAATGTAATGATTTAAGCCCAGTTAACCAGAGGTCAAAACTCATTGGTTTTCGAGTTATTCACGTTATTAGTTTTTTTTTTACAAATACCCTCTTTTCGACCTAAAAGTGCATAGTAATTTTATAAAAACTTCGTCATTTAGAAATAAAAAAAAGTATTTTTCGAATAGCCAATGAACCACTCTTCTTCTGTTAGTGCCATCTCCTACCGGAGGTCGGCGATCATAATGGCTATCTTCACCTTGTCTACTGCCGCTCTAAACAAAGACCACGTGCTCATTCCGAACCACTGTCTGAGGTTTTTGAGCCAAGATATCTTTCGTCTGCCTGGTGGTCGTCGTCCTTGAACTTTTCCCTTAATTATCAGTTGCAGTAGTCGATACTTGTCATTTCACATTACGTGACCAAGATATTGTAGTTTTCGCTTCTTTATGGTCTTCACAATCTCAAGATCCTTATTCAGCCTCTTCAAGACGGTGTCATTTCGCACCTTCTCTGTCCACGATATTTTCAGCATGCGTCGGTATACCCACAACTCAAAAGCTTGGATCCTTTTGGTCATAGCTTCTGTCAAAGTCCAGGCCTCGACACCATATAGAAGGACAGAAAATACGTAGCATCGTGCTAATCTCACCCGAGTTTGCATCCTCAGGGATCTGTTGCAGAGAAGACCACTCAATTTCATAAACGTGTTTCGTGCCTGCTCTATGCGGCATTTGACCTCCACACTGTGATCCGCTTGACTATTGACATAGCATCTGAGGTATTTGTACGATTGCACCCTTTCGAGCGGTTGACCTTCCTTCCTTCCGTTGACATATAAAGTGGCGTCTGTAAGTGGTTTACGTCCAACTACCATGAACTTCGTCTTTTTAATGTTAACGCTAAGACCATAGGCTGAGCTGATCGATTCCACACGGTCTACAAGACATTGCAGGTCTTCCAGCGTAGCGGCCAAAAGTATGGTGTCATCAGCGTAACGTAGTATATTGTTCAATGGTTCCCCGTTTATCACTATTGCGTCCCTCTGATGCGTCCTCCAGTGCTTCAGTAAAGATAGTTGCAGCATATATGTTAAAGAGGAGAGGAGAAAGAATACATAGGGATGTATTCTTTCTCCTCTCCTCTTTAACATATAACGTACGGCAGGGGCCGTACGCCTCTTAGGATGTCAACATTGTCCGATACCGACTGTTCTACTCTTACATTTGCAGACTGCTGCCAATACAGATTGCGGATGATTCGTAGATCTTTTGAATCCAGGCCATTTTTTTGGAGAATTTCAATGAGTTTGTGATGTTGTACACGGTCGAAAGCCTTCTCATAGTCAATAAAGCAGATGTAAACCGATTGATTTATGTCCCAGCAACGTTGCATCAGTACTTGGTAGCCAAAAAGTGCGGCTCGCGTTCCAAAACCATTTCTAAAGCCAAATTGCGTATCTTTAATTTGATCTTCTATCTTATTATGTATCCTCGAGCGAATAATTTTGAGGAAGATTTTCAACACATGGCTCATCAGAGATATTGTTCGGAAATCCTTACACTTCTTTGCATTGCTGACTTTAGGAAGAGTCACAAAAGTAGATTTTAGCCAATCGTTTGGAATGTACCCAGTGTCATAGATTCCATTAAAAAGTTGCAAGAGAATGTCTAAGCTTTCGTAGTTTAGCTGTTTAACTACCTCCGACGGAATCCCATCTGGACCAACTGCCTTACGAGGTTTCGCTAGTTTAATCGCATGACTAATTTCATTTTTCGTAATGGTGGGACCAGTGAATTCAG
Organism: Acleris sparsana; assembly: GCA_923062465.1. NCBI lineage: Eukaryota > Metazoa > Arthropoda > Insecta > Lepidoptera > Tortricidae > Acleris > Acleris sparsana. The sequence goes on along the minus strand of OV281285.1, from coordinate 41,767,042 downwards.
CCGGTTCCTGCAAGACATCTATTCGCGTGTCATTAAACAACTTTTCTATGTACTTTTCCCACAATTTTAGCTTATCCTGGATGGTCATCAAAACGGTTCCATCATCATCAATGAGTATATGAGGACTAATTTGCTTCTTGCGTCCCACTAAATCTTTCACATTTCTATACAAATTGAAGTAATCGTGTTTCTCCTCCAACGTCTCAATTTCGGAACACATGTCGCATGCCCAGTTCTCTTTAGCTATTATACATTTTTGGCTTATCTCTACCTGTAACTCTTTGTACTTATTTATCATCATCCAAACCCTTTACTTGTTGTCTCCTTGCCATTAAGTTACATATGTCATCTGTGACCCAGTCCTTCTTTTTTAATTATGGTAATGGTGCCAGGAGTTCCTTGGATGTTTCAACCAGAACGTTTTTGAAACTCTCCCAAGTTCTACAAGGATCCACTGGCAATTGTGCTTCTTACGTCTGTAACTTATGCACATTTTCGTTTTGTTGCTTATGAAATTCTACCCTGACACCATTGTCTCGAAGTCTGGCGACATCGATGCCCGGCTTTTTCTTGGGTGGCGTTAGTTTCTTGAGCCTGATGGATACTCCTGCTATTACAGGGTCATGGTCCGAACCCACATCTGCCCCGGGATAGGTCTTCACAGATTTAAAACTATTACGAAATCTTTTCCCGACCAAAATGTAGTCTACACTCGCGGACTAATAAAACGGGTCAGAGTGCGTTTTTCATACTAAAGAGGTTATTTCGAAGCCTTGGTTCCTCGCCAGGGAATGCTTTTAGTGAAATGTGATGATGAATACCTCGAGCATCGATACAGGACTTCCAGAGTGCCTAGCCAACTGAATGAATCTGCGGTTAACGCCGGAATAGTGCATGTTCAGAAAAACATCTAAAATGACAATAAAATGTAAGGAAATCCAAGTGCTGACCCAAACTCTCCCGCTGTGATGTTAACTGATTGTGCGATCAGTTAGGTATCTTAAGAACTTTTGACCTCCTCTATTGAACCTCGCAGTATCCACCATTAAAACTCACTCAAAACAACCCCTGGCGATTAACCAAGGCTTCGAAATAGCCTCGTTTGTATGAAAAACCCACTCTGACCCGTTTTATTACTCCGCGAGTGTATTTGGTTTCTGACTATATGTGTAGGTGAATCAGCTGGCGATCTCCATGTATAAAGTCGACGTGGTGGTAGCTTATAAAACGTATTTGTTATTACCAGCTGTTCCTCTTGGCAGAACTGTATAAGGCGGTCTCCGCGGTCATTCCTCGTACCCAAGCCAAAACTACCCACAATGTCTGGGACCGTTCCTGTGCCTACCTTTGCATTGATGTCACCCAAAACGATGTTACACTCATGTTTCTTCAGCTTGGTCATAGTTTGTCTGATTTCTTCATAGAATTTATCAACTATACTGTCACTATGATCAGAAGTTGGTGCGTAAACTTGCAAAATGTTGACGTTTATCGGCTTGGCTCTTAATTGTAGAAGCATTACGCGTTCCGATACTGGCAGGAAGTTCACAACAGCTGATTTGAGGTTCTTCTTAATCATGATAGCAGTCCCATGCATGTGGTGGTAGTTTTCCCTTTGCCTTCCACATCGCTGTTCGTAACCGTTGCTATGATGATGACCCACAGCTGTTCCAGTCCACAAGACCACCACCTACGAGCCTACTGCACACGCAGCTTCCCGTGCACAGGGGAGTGGTTATTTACTGGCGGCACTTACTTGCCATGTCGCAAAGATATCATTGGGTCCTTTATGGCATTTTATAGGGTAATCCCTTCCCTGGAGATTCCCACCATACCCTCAAAACTCTGCCGCTGAATGGTCGGGGACTGCATAAGCAGCTAGCAAGGATATCTCCAAGCCGTTCCATTATCCGCCGCCTATGGACCCCGGTAGTAGCCTACAGCTCAGCCCTACCGAGCCCTAATGAACCACTGATTACGAAAAATAAAAAAAATGACAAAAAAATGCAAAGTTTTGCAAATAAAAGGATTTGAAGTTAGAAGTTCTAGCAATTATTTTCCAAATTTTGTGATATTTTAAAGAATAGCTAAAAAAAAAAGGATGACACTTCGCGTACAAATTACAGGAATAATTTGATTAATTCATAAGTTTTCTAAAAAGGTACAATTTATGACATTTAAAACGAAAAAAAACCCATTAATAATAATAATAACAGAACAGCTAGAAGACTTTACTTAGCGTACTTACTAGACTCTAATAGGCTTGTTTGTGTCGTTTTAGATTCTCCGAGGGCTTACTTTGTCTTCTGTTTCTTATCTTATCTTCTTGATGTATAAGGCATAGCAGATTGCCTTTGGTGACACAAACAAAGGGTCATTAGTTTAATTAATTTCATTTGTTTGTGTCTCAAATTCGTGGGGTTTTAGCCTTCAGTTTCTGTCTTAAGTCTTAAGTGATACTTTGATAAGTGATTAAGCAAGGTAAGGATAAAATGAGGAAAAAACAGTTTCACTATGAAATAAACTTTAATCTTAAAAACTAAAATCAATTACATCACAAATTTTGCTCGAACTGTTTGCCCTGGTTTCGAATGCAAGCACGAAGCCTTTTTCGTACTTCGGTGATAGTTACTCGCCTCGAAAGCCCATCTTTCATTGTCTGTGCCGCATCTACAATGTTTTGTCTTAACTCTTCTACGTATCGGTTTATCGTAGACCAACGCCTTCATGTGACCCCAGATCAGTCACATGCAGTTAAATCCGGGCTTCTGGCTGGCCAAGGAGTTGGGCCGCCTCGACCAATCCATCTTCTTGGGTAGTTCTGATCCATCCACTGTGGTACGCCCCGGTAATAGTGAGCGGGGCAGTCATCGTGTTTGTAAATCATGTTCCTTCTTGTCGCAAGCGGCACATCTTCAAGTAGCGCCGGTAGCTCATCCCTCAAAAAATTTTCATATGCGATGCTGGTCAATCGTGCTGGCAGAAAGAAAGGTCCTGATCCATCCACACGTTCAAAGAAAATCTTTGCTGGTGAGCTCCTTCCCTTGATTTTTTTGGGTTTTGACCTTTGGGAGCCCAAAAGTGCAGATTGTGGTAGTTTGTTATCCCGTTACGGTCGAAATTGGATTCATCTGTCCACAAAATTCTCTTCAGGTACTCGGGACCTTCGATATCTGCATTAATTAAGACTCTGCAAAAATCTATCCTTCTCGCTGGGTCTCCCTCTTCAATAGCGTGTACTGGAGCGTAATGATACGGGTACTGCCGAGCTGAGTGCAGTGTAAACCACACCTTCCAGTGCGACATAACGAGCTGGTTAGCCACATTTCTCGTCCAAGTAGTGCCGTCTGCCTGGAAACACTGAAGGATTTCTTCTTCTTCAGCAGGATCATTTCGAGGTCTTCCAGCGTCACCTTGGCGGCGTTGAACTGATCCTCTTTCCCGAATAAGACGGTACGATGAACCAAACACACTTACGTGAGGTAAACGGCGGTTAGGGTAACGACGTTGGTATTCTCTTCTAGCTGCAGCGGCGTCTCCATCGCAGAGTCCGTAACAATAAACATCATCATCATCATCAGCCCGGGGGCGTCCACTGCTGGACAAAGGCCTCCCCCAAAGAGCGCCACAAGTCACGGTCTTGAGCCGCTTGCATCCAGCGGCTCCCCACGATCCTAACCAGGTCGTCAGACCACCGGGTGGGAGGCCGTCCAACACTCCGTCCACCGGTGCGGGGCAGCCACTCGAGAACTTTTATTCCCCAACGGTTATCAGTTCTCCGAGCTATGTGGCCTGCCCATCGCCACTTCAGCATGCTTACTCTCTGAGCTATGTCGGTGACCTTGGTTCTCTGGCGTATTACCGTATTACGGATCATATCGCGCAAAGAAACTCCGAGCATAGCTCTTTCCATTGCACGCTGAGTGACCCTGAGCTTATTTATGAGGCCCACATTCAGCGGCCAAGTCTCTGATCCATAAGTCATCACTGGCAACACACACTGGTCGAAGACTTTCGACTTAAGGCTCTGCGGTATTTTGGACGAGAAGATCCGCTTTAACTTTCTGAACGCTGCCCATCCGAGTTGGATTCGGCGATCGACCTCTTTCTTGAAGTTGGATTTACCTAGTTGTGCAGTTTGTCCCAGGTATACGTACTGATCAACAACTTCAAGTTGAGAATTCCCCACGTGAACCGGTATTGGCAAAACGCGAACATTGGACATGACTTTCGTCTTGTCCAAGTTCATTTTCAGGCCCACCCGTTGGGAAACTCTATCGAGGTCTCCGAGCATCTTACTCAAGTCTTCTAGCGATTCTGCCATGACTACGATGTCGTCCGCGAATCGAAGGTGAGTGATGTACTCGCCGTTGATGTTGATGCCAAGTCCTTCCCAGTCCAGAAGCTTGAAGACATCTTCCAGTGCAGCGGTGAACAGCTTCGGAGATATGACATCTCCCTGTCTGTGTGAACCTTTCTGCAACTGAATCGGTTTCGAGCTCTGGTTCTGGAGCCGGACTGACATAGTGGCATTTTTGTACAAACACTTCAGCACTTCGATATATCGATAGTCGATGTGGCACCGCTGTAGTGACTCGAGCACCGCCCATGTCTCGACCGAATCGAAGGCCTTCTCATAGTCCACGAACGCTAGACATAAGGGCCGATTATACTCTTCAGTCTTCTGTATAATCTGGCGCAGCGTGTAAATGTGGTCTATGGTACTAAAGCCTTTCCGGAAACCGGCTTGTTCAGGAGGCTGGAAGTCGTCGAACCTGCGTGAGAGTCGATTTGTAATGACCCTTGAAAACAACTTATAAGCGTGGCTTAGAAGTGAGATGGGTCTGTAGTTCTTCAATAAGGTTTTATCGCCTTTCTTAAAGAACAAGACCACCACACTTCTGGTCCACGCCTCTGGAACACCGCCTTCGAGAATAACAGAGTTAAAGAGCTTCTGGAGGACTTTAAGTATCAGCATTCCACCCGCTCTCAGAAGCTCAGCCGTAACTCCGTCGTCCCCTGGCGCCTTATTGTTCTTCAGTTGCTTCAGGGCCATTCTGATCTCGTACAGGCTGACGTCCGGGATGTCTTCGGTGTAATGTCGGGTGAGTTTGGCTCTGGGATCTGTAGCCAAACTTTCAACGGGTCGAGTTGATTTGTACAGCTGTCCGTAGAACTTCTCAACCTCACTCAAAATCTCGGCCTTGGACGACATTACGGTGCCATTTTCGGTCTTCAGTTTCATCAACTGGGTCTGCCCAACAGACAAATCCCTAGCGAACACCTTAGAGCCCTTGTTTCGCTCGATAGCATCTTTAATACGCGAAGTATTAAAGGTGCGCAGGTCTGTCCGTAATGACTTAGAGACTTGTCTGTTAAGCCCCCTGTACTTCTGCATGTCCACTGAAGACTGCAGCCGCATTTTATTCCGTTCGTCCATGATCTTAAGAGTGTGGTCTGAGAGTTTTTGGGTTCTTTTCTGGCTGAGGGTCTTAAAGAACTTCGACCCAGCAGCTTGGACAGCCTGTACAAACCCGTTGTTCAGATCGTCCGTAGACTCGCATTCTGCTAGGCATTCGAAGCGATTTTGGAGTTCGAGCTGGAAGGTTTCGGGGTTTTGGCATTGGACTGGGGTTGGACGGAGCGTAGACTTCATCAGTCGTGACCTTTCAAGCCTTGTGTTGATAATCAATGTGCCTCTTACGATTCGGTGATCACTGCCAGTCTTTAGCCCATTGATCACAGAGACATCATTGAATATGTGGCGTTTGGTAGACAAGATGAAGTCTATCTCATTTTTTGTCGACCCGTCCGGGTTAATCCAGGACCATTTGCGATGTGGCTTCTTCCAGAAGAAGGAATTCATCATAAAGAGTCCTTCCCTCTCCAAGAATTCAGCCAACCGCTGGCCCCTGGGATTTCGCCTGCCAACACCAAAGTGTCCCACTCTCAGCTCATTACCTTCTCTCATGCCCAACTTCGCGTTGAAGTCGCCCATCACCACCGTGTAGTGCGTTTTAGAGGTCTGGATGGCTTTCGAGATGTCCTCGTACATTGCCTCCACCTCATCGTCAGAATGCGTCGAAGTGGGGGCGTAAACCTGGATGACCTTCAGCGAATACCGTTTGGTAATTCTGAGTATCAGGTACGCCACCCTTGTAGACACACTCCCGATCGACTCCACGTTGTTGACGAGCGACTTACGGACGATAACCCCGACACCACCCTGTGACAGGGCGTCACCTTCCCGGTAGTATAGAACAAGTTACCGGACTTCAGGATCATCGAGTCCTCTCCCTGTCTTCGGACTTCAGATAACCCTAAGATATCCCATCGTAACTTGTCCAAACATTCTTCCAGTTCTAGGATCTTCTCGTCAGTCCTGAGCGTGCGGCAGTTGTGTGTCACCAGGGCCAGATTCGTTTGGTGGTGGTAGCCAGATCTCTGCCGGAGATTCTTAGCACCCCCGGCTCCGCCGTTACCGAACCCGCTACCTTGGGCCGGGCTAGCGGAGCCGCCGGGGACTAGGGGCCGTGGTTTTTTGGTGTACACCATAAGGGGGGGTTAGTGCCATAATCCCCACGCTTGGCGAGCGTGTTGGGGATCGCAGTGGGGCGGAAGTATATCACAGGACGCTGCAGCCCGTCCTGTGTCTGGCATTTGGCTTCCGCCCATCTCGGAACGGTTTGACCGCCGTTCGTCGGTTGACTGACTGCGCCGTGAGCAGTTACCACACAACGGGCGGTGGGGTCGTCACTTCCCGACGCCTTAACAATAAACGATATCTGCGTATTCTTCGAATTGGTAAGCAGCCATTTGAGAAAGAAGCTTAATTATCAATATCGTCCGAATTGAAAAGAAAGTTGAAACTAACTGATTACGTAGGTCACTCAAAAACTGCGCTCGAAATTTGAAAATGGAACGCACTGTATGTTTTTAAAAAGCAAAATTATTTAAAAATAGAACGTCGTAAGACATCAGCTGAATTTAAAAAAGAGAACGATTTGAGATGCTCTAAATTTAAAAATGGAACGCACCTTAGGTTTTTAAAAAGAAAATTTATTTAAAAATAGGACACTAAGCCCATAGCTGAATTTAAAAAAGAGAACTGTGTTCTAAATTCATTTTACTACAACGCTTCCCGTGTTTTTTGGTTGAAACGATGGAGCTTATAACCGCAAACATTTCCGTTATTATTGTTAATTGTAAAAATTTAAATAAAATTAATATTAATTTGTCATAAATTGTACCTTTTTAGAAAGCTTATGAATTAAGCAAATTATTCCTGTAATTTGTACGCGAAGTGTAATACTTTTTTTTAAATTATGCTTTAAAACATTACAAAATTTGGAAAATAATTACTTGAACTTCTAACTTCAAATCCTTTTATTTGCAAAATTTGGCACTTTTTTGTCATTTTTTTTATTTTTTGTATTCAATGGTTCATTGGCTATTCGACAAATGCTTTTTCTAAATGACGAAGTTTTTACAAAATTACTAGTTTAAGGTCGAAAGGCGGGTATTTAAAAAAAAAAACTAAAAACGTGAATAACTCGAAAACCAATGAGTTTTGACCCCTGGTTGGCTGTACTTAAATCATTACAAATGAGCTGTAGAATAACCCCTTTCAAGGAATACGGCGAATTTCCGGTCAACCTGTATAAAGTGGGACACTTCACTTTTAAAAGCGGTCTTATACAGGGTTATTGGTAAGTCGACCTATTCCCTTCAGGAGGTGATAGGGGTGACTATTTGCGATAATTTTGACCCCCATATGCATTATGCATATTTTTTTTAATTTGTCGGAAATTCAACTATCGAATTTCCGACTAATTAAAAAAAACTAACAATCGCGATAACTCAAAAATGGTTCACTTTTGCATAATGCATATGGGGGTCAAAATTATCGCAAATAGTCACCCCTATCACCTCCTAACGGGAATAGGTCGACTTACCAATAACCCTGTATAGAAGACTCTTTTTAACGAAGGCATTTGTAACAGGTGCGAAGAGTATGATTCTTTTAGCCGTTTTTAGGGTTCCGTAGCCAAATGGCAAAAAACGGAACCCTTATAGATTCGTCATGTCTGTCCGTCCGTCTGTCCGTCCGTATGTCACAGCCACTTTATGCCGTAACTATAAGAGCTATACTATGGAAACTTTGTAAGTAGATGTATTCGGTGAACCGCATTAAGATTTTCATACAAAAATAGAAAAAAAAACAATAAATTTTTGGGGTTCCCCATACTTAGAACTGAAACTCATTTTTTTTTCATCAAACCCATACGTGTGGGGTATCTATGGATAGGTCTTCAAAAATGATATTGAGGTTTCTTATATATATTTTTTCTAAACTGAATAGTTGGCGCGAGAGACGCTTCCAAAGTGGAAAAATGTGTCCCCCCCCCCCCCCCCCGTAACTTCTAAAATAAGGGAATGATAAATGTAAAAATAATATATGATGTACATTACCATGCAAACTTCCACCGAAAATTGGTTTGAACGAGATCTAATAATTAGTTTTTTTTTAATACGTTATAAATCGTAAACCGCATTTTACCTTTCATTCAATCAACTCAAATATAATAAAGAATTAAGAAAAACATTTATTTAGATGTATAGTGGTACGGAACCCTACGTGCGCGAGTCCGACTCGCACTTGGCCGGTTTTTATCATAGAGGTTCCAACATCTATGGTATGTTTTTTATACTCCCTCTTTAGACATAGGTACCCTTATCACAGATTATAATGTGTAATTAATCTGTGATTATGATATAAAGTTTTGCCGGAGGCCATTTGCAACGTCAAAAGATGGCGGATGTGTAATTTGTTCTAGTTTTTATTTTTGTGTATTTAGGTGTTCAAAGTTCTTTTTTGTTAGTGATTTGTACTTTTAATGCCTTTGTGTTACACAGTGATCGAAGACTTGGACTTATTTCGTGTATTCTGGCATCTTACTTCTCGTTTCAAGTGGACTCGCAGTGGTACAGAGGTTAAAACTATCTTAGCCTCTGTCCTACATATCACCGTAACTGGTTTATTGTCTCGGTTTAAGCTAATGGCCTAGTACCCAAAGCTTCAATAAAAAAAAAAAAAAGTTTTGCGCGGACCAACGGAATCAAATTAGTGTCAGTTGTTTTCCAAGAAAATACGTGCTGTGATTTTAGTGATTTTTCAAAGTTATTTTTTAAGTGAAATATAATTTAATTTAAAGCTGTTAAAATCGTTCCCTTAAATAAAAATGGAAGAATGGGTCAAAATAAGTCTAATTTTGTGCGGATTTGGAACTTTGCGCGAAATCAGACCGTCCGAGCCATTCGTTACAGAGTTTTTAAGTGGAGAGTGGCGAAATGTAACCTCAGACCAACTGTTTCGTGATGTTTATCCTGTTGCAACTTATTCCTACATGACACTGTTAATTCTGATATTTTTAATAACAGATTTCCTGAGGTTCAAGCCAGTTATCATCTTGTCAGGTAACTATGTCTAATCCTATTCTATGAACCCTGTTCTCTTAACATCTGCATCGTTTAAATACTCAAACATTATGTAAGAATAATACCATAGCTTTTTGTTACTTCATTTATCCCGAATGAATAACCATGTGTTTTTATCAGCTCAAAATATTATGCAGAACCAAAACCACCAAGCTCACATTTTTGCCTAAATTCTGTTGATTATAATTTTTAAATTGTATATTAAATCGTCCACATGCTGGGAAATCTCTAACAAAGATTAGATACCACTTTGTGTTACCATGATGTTGCCAGTTACTGACTGGTAGTCCTTCACAAATTGTCTTATAAGAAAGCTCAGGGGCCCTATGGTAAAATACCTACAACAGATGCTGGCAGCATTTCCTCGTTGTAAAGCAAAGGTTACCCATTGCCTGAGGAAGCTACCAGCTCTGTGGTGTATAGTTGTTTCTATCAGTGTTTTCCAGATTTCCTTCAACAAAAGCTGTGAGTCCCCACGGACAAAGTGTGTTGATGCTGAAAGATACAAATTTATGTTTTGTACAGAGCCTTGGACTTATTTTAAGTATATGTATTGTGTATTTTTTTTTTTGTCGGCTCATCAGAAAATTATATGCTTAATGTTTTTATTGAAAAACTATTGAAAGCTATTCATGCTTGGCATTGGCCAGTTTTTTTTGCATGCAAATATGGTCTATTAGTTACCAAAACTAACTGTTTTTCATTTTAATTGTTTGAGCCACTCTCGAGTTTTTGCGAGACTAATAAATGGCAATTGATTTAATATATATATATATATATGTATATATGTATATACAGTTGTGGCTACACACATATTTGGAACGCTTGCGTTTTTGCCATACAATTGTCTACAAAATATGCTTTCCAACTTTGGCAACCTATCAAAAAGTTCTTGACCAATTTTATTGCTAAATACATTTTACTTTAAACCATCAACCAAGGTTCAAACTGATGTAAAGTAAACTACTGTTAAAACAGACCTTTTATTTTATAGGGATTTTAAAAACTTAGTGCTGACGCCTCCATGCAAAGTTTTACGACATCGTATGAACACTATTTTTGTTTTTTTCAAATTCAAATAAAATGTACACAAAAATACATTTAAACTTTTGTTCATTAGTTAACAATAAGAGTAACTAAAAATAAAATTGGTTAAGAACTTTTTGATTGGTTGTCAAAATTGAAAAGTCGTATTTGTAGGCCACTGTAGGGGAAAAACGCAAGCGTTCCTAATTATGTGGCCACCACTGTATGAATATATATATAGGTACCTATTATGTGTAACAAAAATACCCATAAAGCTGGAAGGAAGTTAAATTGTCACTTTTAAAGAATCCATTGACAATCACTATCACTACATAGTATAAAACAAAGTTGCTTCCCTGTCTGTCACTATGTATATTTAGATCTTTAAAACTACGCAACGGATTTTGATACGGTTTTTTTATTCCAAATGGTCTATATGTGCATTTAATTCTAATTAAATTGTTAATATAGTTGAGATAACTCAATGTCTTCTTACCAAGTCGTCAAAACATTGATTTTCGGGCTCTTACACAGCTTACACTGGCCATAAGAGATATATCAGACTAATGTACTGAAGAATTGTAAATCTCTCCTAAGCTTGACTCACAGTTACCATTTTTATTGAAAAAATATATAAATAAATGTTAATAAATTCTAAAAACTCGTATATCATGTGCATTGAAATTTATAATAAGTTACCTGACGCTTTGAAAGAAAATAATCTAAGTAGATTTAAGAGAAAGACAAAGGAATGGCTTACAGATAAATGTTTTTATACTATTAATGACTTCTTAATATGATTGTTATCAATAACTACTCAATTTTACTCAATTTTATTAGATGGACAATATTTTTTTTTTTTTATAAATTAATTTGACCTGTATAAATAATGTAGGTAGGGAAATGTGTGACACCTGAAAAGGTAGAATTTGGTGTTTCCAAAATATGTGCAATATTACATTATCTTTGTACTGTACCTAAATTCCACACAATAAATGATTTGATTTGATTTGATTGATAGGTTATCCACAAAGCATTTTTTTCCGAATCAGTATTTATCATTATCCAGATAAATATGTTAGTTACCTTGAGCATTGAATGAACGTTAAAATTGTCATGTACACTATATTAATTAAATAAATACTTTAGAAGATAAGGCTGGCAACATAAAACTGTATTATCGAAACGGTTGGCCGGGCCTATAGCCGCGCCGCGTTTCGCCCTATCACGGACTTTATGTTGTTGAGCCACTTTGGAACCCTGTCATCATCAAGCGTCAGGCCACATGATAAAAATTACGCTAAAATTTATGATTAAGGTTATGCGGCAAGGTTCCATAGTGGCTCAACAATTAGTGTCCTTGACTGTACCTATAAATACAAACATTTTGAAATTAACAGACGTGTACCGAAGCTCAAGTTCAAATTCAAATTTAAATTCTTTATTGCATGACTATAGGTGCAAAGATAAGATGTTAAGTAATAATTTCAAATTCCTTAATCTATTGTAGGCTATCTATGTTGTACAATATTTTAATATCTTAACCTAAATCATTATCAATAAACTTAAACATAACACTAAGAGAAACATAACGCTTTATTATTTATATTTTTGCCTTATTATTTAAAAAGTCAGATATATATTAAAACATTTTATTCAACAACCATTCCAAAGTGCTTTTCTAAATTTAGTATTGTTCAGTGTTTTGAATGTGTCAGGGACATGATTATATGTCTTAACTGTCATGAAATAAATACTATTTCTATAAAAAGCTGAGCGAACAGGATGAACATGTGTTAATTTGTTGTCATGACAAAGGTTTTATGAGCAATGTGGTTTTTGTAAAACAAGATCAATAAAACTCGCTATTTTTCAACTCTTAAGGCCTATACACGAACGCATGGAAAGTTGAACCCAGGTTTCAGCAATTTAAACAGACATGTCCAAGGCTTTTGACAGTGTAAGCCACAACATTCTACTGAAGAAACTAGACTCTTATGGAGTGCGAGGGCAAGCACTAGATTGGTTGTAAAGTTATCTTAGTGGTAGACAACAATGCTCAGAGGTCCGTTTCTATTGTAATAAAACTAAATCTCTGAAGTTCATACGATCAGGCTACAAGGTAAATGAAAAAGGTGTCCCTCAAGGAAGCATTTCGGGCCATCTTTTGCTTCTTTTCTACATAAACGATATTCCAAGATACATAAGTAATCAGATGGTTCTGTTTGCCGACGATAATACGCCAGTAATTAAATGCACTTCCACTGTTGATAAATACGAACTAGACATTAATAAAACACTTCACGATATTATTGAATGGTTAAGTAATAAGGGCTATTCCCTGTAATCCGCACCCTGTAGTTCGCACTGCGAACTACTGGGATTTTTTTTCCCAGTAGTTCGCACTGCGGACAAATGGGAAAATCAAAATCCTAGTAGTTCGCACTGTTTAATTCAACATAACTGTGTTCAATTTGTGCTCCTATAATACCATATGAAATTAAACACAGTTATGTTGAATTAAACAGTGCGAACTACTGGGATTTTGATTTTCCCATTTGTCCGCAGTGCGAAACACTGGGAAAAAAAATCCCAGTAGTTCGCAGTGCGAACTATCAATTACATTCTGTAACAAGACCGGCAATACCACTACATATTGCATATGAAACGGAAGCTATTACATAAGTTGAAAGCACAACATTCCTAGGTCTCACGATTGATGAGAACTGTAATTAGAAAATGCACATTGACGAGGTGTGTTCTAAATTATCACAATCGTATCGTCTGCATACAATATTAGATGTCCATTTAGCTGTAACTCATGTATGTTATTAATGTAGATTAGAAACAGCAAGGGGCCTAATATTGATCCTTGAGGAACACCGCAAGTAGTGGGTAGTGAGTGGCTTTGGTATTCACGAGTTTTACTCACCGTGACCTGTCTTCTAAGTATGACTGAAAAATTCTTAACCCTATGTTTGTAACGCCAATACTTTCAAGCTTTTTAAAAAGAATAGTGTGGGTGACAGTATCAAAGGCCTTTTTTAAATCTATAAAATCCCCTAACGCTATGTTCTTTTTCTCAATGCTAGTTTTTATGGTAGTCACTCAATCAGTCGTGGCCGAAAGTATACTGACGTTCAAAGAGTAGATTTATTGAAGTTATATGTAGATTCCGACGGTTGTATACTGCTTGGATACTGCTTTGATCCTGCTTTAAATATTGGCGTGAATTTGGCGATTTTAAGACCCCTAGCATAAGTGCCGTCTACAAGACAATCATTGATGCAATTGGAAATCGGTGTAGTCATAAAATTAAAAAAATATATTGTTTTAGTACTTATTCCGTCAATGCCCGTGCTTGTGTTAGGATCAAGATTGTCTATGATTTTGGCAATTTCTGCAGGAGTACATAACATAAAGCTCGATGTTTCACGGGGAGAGTTCATAATACTAGGCATTGCGCTACTTGAATCATTATGATACTTTGATGGCATCTTATTTGCTGACTCAGTGCAAATTGTGGCAAAACATTCGTTGAAGTATTGACATATTATCACTTCGTATGTTATTGTTCCTTGGGCTAGGGTAAGTTTCGGCGGCGTACATTTTACCTTTAATTTATTGACTCCAAGTGTGTTTATAAGGATCGACATTTTCATCGGCTTGTTAGAACACTTTTTGAATGCATTTAAATAGTAGGTCTCTTTGTATTACCAATATTTTCCGTTATCTTGTTTCTTTTAGTTCTAAAAATGTGTTGAGGTTCTTCATCCTTAAGCCTTAAGATTGCACCATAATTTGTTTCTTTGTTCTATTCCTTTTAGAATACTTTTGTTGATCCAGTCCAGTTGAGGTAAATTGAGTTTTTTCGTTTTTTGTTTCGTACATAGCTTTTTATTATAATTTCTAACTGATTATATTTGCAGACAGTATTAATAGTGGCATCAGAGTCGCAGGATTTGTATAAGTTAGCATAATCAATAGCATCGTACTGCAAGTTACTTTTTGGGAATTGTTTCTTTTGATTGATTGCGGCGTAATCCGGCGTATATTTGCTTGTGATATGATGTACAGGACTCAATTGTTGCTAAATGGTAGGTATTTTCCTTTAAGTTGCAGCATACATGATAAAGTATGGTTGATGTTGTAAATGTTTGTCTAGTGCAATGCGCAGAATCAATTTTATTCAAAATCTTGTAGCCATTTTCATAAATCATTTCTTTGTAGGTTTTGATTGGTTTGTCCAAACTTAGCAGATCTAAACTGGAGTCCCCAAAAAATGCGCGTTTCTTGTTTTGAATTTGTAGTTCATATTCTTCTATAAATTTAGTGATATTTGTGATACCAGGTTTATAGGTATTGAAAGGAAACCTAGATCGGAGTACAAATAAATGTTTATTATTTAAACGACACTAAGTACAACACACTTGTAAATAAGGCTCGCTCGAAATAGCTTGAACGTGACGTAGTTCTGCTCCGAATAGCTGCGGCTTCGCTCTGCTTTGATAAACGCCGACCCGTGGCCAGCATGCGCTGCCGCGCGTCGGTGGGGGAGAAGAGAAAAAGAGACGGCAAATCGCCCGCTACTATTGGGTCTCACGCAGCGTCGCGGCGTTTGCCGAAGCATTCACATGAGTTCCTCTGCAGTATATTCAGAGATAATTATTTCCTGCAATGTATTTTTCATCTGTCATGGTATGTTTAATATCATCGTGGTCATAAATGGAAACACAGTCCCTCTACTATCATTTCTAAAGCTATAGCCTATAATACTGGGTGTATAGTGGAAAGTTTAAGAAAATGCCTCATTTTCTGATTTAGTCCATGTTTCCGTTAGCAGGATGACATGTACTTTGGTGTCAATTGATTTTATGATACATTTAAGTTCGTCAAGTTTTGCTGGCCTGTCTTTGTCTTTGCCTGGCTTAACACTACTGCGCACGTTTGAGTAGAAAAAATCAGGGATGTTTTAAGTACTATTATTAAGTGAATTGTAGGAATTTATGGATTGTTAAGTAATGGTTTCTAATTTCGGTGAGTTCACTGGTTCTATTCGTTTTTTTGAAGGGATTTCGATTATTTTAGGTTAGGTTAGGCTAGGTTAGCTTTTACATATTTTATGGTGAGGTTGGGTTCGCCGTTCTTCTGACGCCTGTCCAGGCCATGTCTTAAGCTGCATAGGAGTTTTATCACTGAATATTTTTACAACAGTACCCTTCATCTTATTTCTCAATATCTGCTTCACAGGGTATTGGGAGACTAGAATGACTTTGTTTGCGCGAATCTTACCAGGGTTGTATTTTCCAAGACGTGTGATCATTGAAGGTTCCGGTCAAGTTAGATGTGCCTCGCGAAGTACTTTTTGCAGTTGTTCAATATCATGCGATCGCCTTTCTTACATACTTTCACTATTTAGTTCTGGAATACCCGATATTACAATATATTTTTTACCGTAAGTTTCTATCGTGCAGTTCAAATAGCATATCTTCAAGAGTCAAGCTCATTAGCTCATAGTTGATTCGATGGAATAAGCTTACGGTGCGGATTTTAAGGCTTTAACTTCAGTTTCGATAAAACGAGTTTTATCACCTGTAAGACCGCTGCTTTGCTTTATTTGGGTTAATTCCCCTTTAATTTGGTTTTGTTCAGCATGTAAGATTAGCATAGAAGCTTTGAGGTCGGTAATTTGGTGTTTAATTTCCTCCAGGTTGTTTCGCAGGTAAGTCATGCTTTCATCTAACTTACAAATAAATTCCTTTAACATATTCATCACTTCCTGTTTAAATTCGGCTAGATCACTTTTACAATCAAATTCACATTCTCGTTTTTTTCTTTTAGGGAAAACTTTTACTTGCGGGTCTTGTGCCATTTTCTTTAAAGTTGATAAATCTGGTTAAGATCCAGTACCAGCATCAGCGCGAGGGTTATCCTCGTTCGGAGATCTTGTTACACTCATGTTCACTCGATATTTGAAGAGAGCAGGAATAAAAATATTTGCCGTCTCGTTTACCCGAGGAGGTGAGGAGCTTCGTACCGCACGTCGCACTGATAAGGAAACGAATAAATGCACACCGAATGTTTAACTTATTACATAATGACTGTAATTTTACTATTACATTACTTAACACTTAAGGTGTATCTTAGTTACAAGTATAACATTTTTAAAAAAAATATAATTGAACAAAATGTGTGCGCGTCCACTTTGTTTCCTCGCTTGGACTGTATCACGAATAATAAGTAAGTCGCGAGCATAATTTTCATTTACTTTAATTTAATGTTTTTTACTTTAATATTGAAATGCATGCATGAAAATAACGAACAGGGATTTTTTAAACTCAAAGGTTTCATTACAATGTGGAAGTACAACCTGAGGCCCGTTTCACGAATCTACAAGTTACAAATTACAAGTGGAAGTCTCTTTTCTAGCAAAAGGAGTTAAAAAGTTACAAATCTGTCAATTTGATGTTTCTCGTAATACTATTCGAACCTATGGGAATATCATATTCCGCTCTCGCCCGGTATCATTACGCTAATGATGCCCCAACGATTTTCAAACTGTCGTAGTAAAAGTTCTAGATGTAATTTTTTTTAATTTTATCGGTTTTACACGGACCTAAAAGAAATCCGGGCACTACAAAGGTGTAAACCATACAAGGTGCACCATTGAGTTCCGTCATACACGATCCACCGTGTCACAGATGCACTAGGTCCACCAACCCACCGCCATTAGGTACTCGTCGACCCACAGAACGAGTGACATATAATTTTTCTCCCACATGCTCGGAAATGTTAACCTTACTGTTGTAAAATCAGCCCGCGAAGTTCCGAGTCACAGCACAGGCAAAATTAAAAAAAAAAAGTTATTATTTACCAGCGGCAGCGGCTGCGAAAATGTATACAAATTTCATAACGTACCCGGTTTTTTACTTTTTAAAACCATATTTGGACTATGATAACTAACTCCAAACAGCCAAACACTCGTACAATTCAAAATTCTTCCAATTTTATTTACTTTTTAAATGTCATAGACTAAAAAGGTAAACGCCGTTTATCGCGTTTACAGCTTATTTACCAGTGTCAAATAGTTTTACTTTTTATAAAACATTCTGCGTTTAGAATTAAAAAAATTAAGGCGGGAATCGGGAATACTTTTTTCTTAGGGAAGTTTAAGTACAGTACGTATTATTTTCGTTTCGCGAAAATACAAAAGTAAAATGAGTTCCAGTGATGAAGATGTGTTTATCGGCACACCACCAGAGTGTAAAGAAGAAGCAAACTCGGATAAGACCAAATTACTACCACCGAAGTCCGCAGAAAAATATTTTAATTTCCTCGCATTGTTAGAGAAAAGCACTATACAAGCCTCGACCAGGAAGGGCGGTTACTGGACTCGTATATAGCGTTACGCCACGCTAACTCTACTCGTCCCGCAACGGCCTACTTCCTGGTCTGTGCAGTAATGTACTATTACGCCAATGAAAATGCCGTCTTGTGTGGTAAAAACGTGTAAAAACTACAATAGTAAATGTAGAAAGCTTCACGGTATCACTTATCACGTGAAAGTTATGATTATTCGTGATATGTTCATAAATGTGTTAATTTACTTTGACACAAAATACAAACAAAAATGACAATGTTTTTACCGTTTTTTTTTTCCTATAAGTTAGAATATTGGCAATGCCGTTAGTTATGGTACGGAATCCTGCTTATGCGAGTCAGACTTGATTTTGATTGTTTTTATTTACACGTACTTATTTAACTAAGTCACAAACAATCTAAGAAACTAAGAATGTAATTAAGTCTTGGATCTCTGTTTTAACTTAGTTACTTCTAATTTGTCACATTCTCTTGAAATTTTGCATAATTATGTAATCGCGATGACAATATTATTATTTTTTACTGTCGAGTAGGTATTAACATTATTTATATTATTCTGTCGTGCAACCGTTGAAATTTAAATTTTCATATAATTTTCTTATTCTCTTAGTCCCATTATTTTTGGTCGTTACAAAATGAGAAAACCCAATTCAATTAAAACGGTTGCATGACACGATGGAACCCAATGCTGAAGTAGGTAGACATAAATGATAACATTATTTAACTGTACCAAGTTTTTGCAACGATATAATCGCGATTCAGTCTCGATGCAGCATCGATACCGTCACAAACCGACTACGTTTAGTCGCGACTCGCGACACAGCGGCGCGGCTGTCAAATGCGCATTTGTGTCGCTGCAAAAAGTTTCAGTGGGTAGAAGGCCTTAAAATTAGCAAATTGACGATTTGTATGGCAACCCTCAAAACACGCACACTCGGAAAATATTCACGTTATCATTTATTTATGTATTTATATTTAAGAGAAGACAATAGCAGAAGACCCAAGAGCTAGGTTGTCCCGACACTACACCGAAGATATCCCGGACGTTAGCCTGTATGAGATTAGAGTGGCTCTAAAACAGCTTAAGAACAGCAAGGCACCGGGTGATGACGGAATTACGGCTGAGCTTCTGAAAGCAGGTGGATCACCGGTTTTAAAAGCTCTTCAGAAGCTATTTGATTCCGTCATAGCCCAGGGTAAAACGCCGCAAGCATGGCACGCGGGCGTAGTGGTTCTTTTCTTCAAAAAGGGTGATAATACCCAGCTGAAGAATTATAGACCCATCACGCTCCTGAGTCATGTTTATAAGCTGTTCTCTAGAGTCATTACGAATCGTCTCGCTCGCAGGTTTGACGACTTTCAGCCTACCGAACAAGCCGGTTTCCGAAAAGGCTTTAGCACCATAGACCACATCCACACGCTGCGGCAGGTTATACAGAAGACCGAGGAGTATAATCAGCCACTATGCTTAGCGTTTGTGGACTATGAGAAGGCCTTCGATTCGATCGAAACATGGGCTGTGCTGCAGTCTCTTCAGCGGTGCCAAATCGACTATCGGTACATCGAGGTGTTAAAGTGTTTGTATAGAAACGCCACTATGTCAGTTCGCCTTCAGGACCGGAACTCGAAGCCTATCCAATTGCAGCGAGGAGTAAGACAGGGAGATGTAATATCTCCGAAACTGTTTACTGCTGCATTGGAAGACGCTTTCAAGCTTCTGGACTGGGGGGGTTTTGGCATCAGCATAAATGGCGAATACATCACTCACCTTCGATTCGCCGACGATATTGTCATCATGGCTGAGACCCTGGAGGACCTTGGTACAATGCTCGATGGCCTCAGTAGAGTCTCTCAACAAGTGGGTCTTAAAATGAACATGGACAAGACGAAAATCATGTCAAATGTCCATGTCGTACCCACTCCTGTCAAAGTTGGTGACTCTACTCTCGAAGTTGTTGACGACTATGTATACCTAGGACAAAAAATCCAGTTAGGTAAGTCCAACTTCGAAAAAGAGGTCAATCGTCGAATCCAACTCGGATGGGCAGCGTTCGGTAAGCTACGCACTATCTTCTCGTCCCAAATACCACAGTGCCTCAAGACAAAAGTCTTTGATCAGTGTGTGTTGCCAGTGATGTCGTATGGATCCGAGACATGGTCGCTTACAATGGGCCTCATAAGAAGGCTCAAGGTCACTCAAAGGGCGATGGAAAGAGCTATGCTGGGTGTCTCTTTGCGAGATCGAATCAGGAATGAGGAGATTCGCAGGAGAACTAAAGTAACCGATATAGCTCACCGGATTGCAAACCTTAAGTGGCAGTGGGCGGGGCACATTGCTCGTAGAACTGATGGCCGTTGGAGCGGAAAGGTTCTAGAGTGGCGACCGCGAACCGGGAGACGAAGTGTTGGCAGACCTTCCACAAGGTGGACTGACGATCTGATAAAGGTCGCAGGAAACCGCTGGATGACAGCAGCAGAGGACCGATCGTTGTGGAAAACCTTGGGGAAGGCCTTTGTCCAGCAGTGGACGTCTTGCGGCTGATAATGATGATGATGATTTAAGAGAAAGAGACGGCAAACGAGCACACTGGCCTCCTGATGGTAAGTGGAAACTGTGACCCATAGACGTTCGCATTCACGCCAAACCCAAGACTGCAAATGTGTTGTCAAACCCTGAGGACTAAGATGGAATGCCTCTATGATTCTTCTTGTCCCCAAACCGACTGCACATAATTCATAGCCCTAATATTTAGAACTTATTCTTTATATTAATTTGGTTATTGTCGTGTATTTACCATTAAACGTTTTAGTGGTTGCGGCTCATTGGTCTTAGAACTTACACCCGCACCTATGTAGGTGAGAATTCAGCAACACGAATTTACGTTTTTTTTAAATAGAGAACTGTATATGGTCAAAACGTAAATACCTTAATACAAGAAAAACCTACTAATAGGTAGGTAGTAGGATAAACGCCACACTAGTTAATTGGTTTACTAGTAAAAATTTGCTACTGAATGCTAAGGAAACTAAATGTGTTAAGTTCGCTTTGCCTTATTTTAAACCGGTAGATTCTAGTATTTTTTTAAATGACGCGTGTTTGCAAATGGTAGATAAGGCAGTTGTCCTAGGCATAACAATAGACAAAAATTTGCATTAACACAAAAGTTCGGCAATTTACGCCGTTAGGAAAGTTACAACTAAATAATGTTGAGACGGCTCGCATAGTTTATTATAGTTATTTCCATAGTGTTATGTCTTACGGTATTCTGGTTTGGGGTAAGGCAGCTGACATACAAACAATATTTGTGTTACAAAAAAAGGCCATTCTTTCTATTTACAATTTAAATTCCCGTGACTCCATGAGAGAACTTTTTAAAGAAATTAATATCTTAACTGTAGCGTCTCAATTTATTTACGAGAATATTATTTATGTTATTAAGAATTTAGATTATTTTACCAAAAACTCTGACAGATACTAAATACTAATATTTAAAAATACTAGAAATAAGAATAAAATCGCTATTGTATAATTCCGTGTCCGTAATACAGGGTTGGGCAGATTAAGTGTCCTAGTTAAAAAGAGCCATACAATTAAAACAAGACAGAAAATTTTAAAATTTATCACGTTTTTATTTTTAGCGTACTCTATACTTAAAAAATCTAATTCATAAGTTCAAATCGCTCGCCATCAGCTTTAATAACTTGACGCATTCTTCCATAGAATGCATTGCACGCGGCACGCACTACCTCGTCTGGTATTTCATCCCATATCTTGACTAATCGATGCTTGAATGAGTTTAGATTCATGCCCTGTGTGCTCCCAATCTTGCTCAGCATGTAACCCCATATCGAAAAGTCCAAAGCATTCAAATCCGGCGATGATGCAGGCCATTCTTGCCAAGGTATAAAATCTGTCAAATTTGTTCTACACCAGTCTTGAGTGTAGAACAAATAGTAGAGTGAGTGCGTTTAGCTTTGTGAGATGGGGCACTATCTTGTTGGAAGCAGTAATAGTCGTTTTCATATAATTTTTGAGCATTTTCTAGCAAATGACCCTGTAACACGTTCTGGATGTAATAGTCTTGGTTAATTTTGACACCTCGATCAATAAACAGCAGCGGTAACTTGCCTCTAGGCGATATCGCACCCCATACCATGACAGCTGATGCACTCGGGAACCGTTGTACGGCTAATTTGTCTACAGGAATATCCTTCAATGAAGCACCATAGACACGATCGTTTTGTTGGTTGTGACTGTCTTGTAACTGGAACTGGAACATCTTTTCATCGGAAAAAATAATATCATCGCCGTCGTGCCAAGCTAGCAATTCCCTACATTTTTTCACTCTAGCTTTTTTCGGGGCATCTGTTAAGCCATGATTTTTTTGTTTCTTGTAGGCCTTTAGTCCAAGATCATATTTTAAAATACGACTCATTGTTCGACGGGATATTTTCATATCTTTAGCAAGTTTGCTTGCACTTCGAGCTGGATTTCGTCTAATTAACTCACGAATATTTTTAATGATGTTTTTGGTGCGAACAGATGGCTTTCTCCCAGGTTTGGGCCTGATTTGTGAAGATCCCGTTTCTTTGAATCGCTTGACGGTCCGCGATGTAAACCTTATATTGATATTTAAATGTTTCAGCGTCTTGAATATCTCACACGGTCGGTATTTTTTCTGGTACAAATCGCACACGAGCTGGCGTTTCGCGTCCATTGTTGAAAACAATATTAAAACAAAATATATCAAGCTGACGTGTAGAAATCATAACGAAGGTTAAATTGTCAACAAAAAAATAAAACGAAGTAAATAAGAAGTTTAGTTATATTTAAGTAAAAAAGCCATACACAACTAGGACACTTATTAATCTGCCCAACCCTGTATATACGAGTACATCATTTGTTGGTCAATGCATTCATTTCTATAATAAATTACCCGAGGTAGTAGTTACCCTTTCCAGATGTGTGTGAACCTAGCATATCAATTTCTGGAATATCAAAATTTAAACACAGTTCTAGTAGCATCCCCAATAGTTGTACAGTTCTACAAATTTATTTTCGATAGTTCAGCCTTTTTTCTTCTTCAGAAAAACGATTTTTTCAAAATGAGAAGCTAGGTTCACATTCTACCTAGTAGCATCTCAGCTGTTCTCGATGCCTGGGCCTGAAATATGTCAGAAAATGTATAGTTCTGTCGTCTGGTGTCAATATAGCAATAGTTCTAGCCATAAAACGAAAAAATATTAATGAGATAGATGCTAACTTCGAATTCCGCCTATTAGCATCTCACCAGTTCTCGACGTGTAAGGCTTAAATATGTCGGAAAATCCATAGTTTGTGTTTAGGGGGTCGATACAATAATAATTCAGGCTCAAACACAATTGAAATCTAGATATACCGGGTGTACAATCCAAATGGGTCAGTATGGTGAAGTCGGAAACTATGAAAGATAGCGAGATCTGTTCTTAGGAACCATGACGTCGATTTTAGATTTAATAATAATTACATTCAATTTTTTTTATTAACTCTCATACATAACCGGGAATCGAACCTGGTCAAAATCAATGTGTATAAATTCTGCAACTCGCAAGAAGCACAACACTAATGGAATCTTGTTTAAAGTATGAGAGTTAATAAAAAAGTTTGAATGTAATTATTATTAAATGTAAAATCGACGTCATGGTTCCTAAGAACAGATCTCGCTATCTCTCATAGTTTCCGACTTCTCCATACTGACCCATTTGGATTGTACACCCGGTATTCTGAGATGCTGAAACATTTCAGATAGTTCTACGTAGCATCTCAGCCGTTTTTGATAGCAACGCTATCGTTTGTTAGTCCTTTACCTCAAAAGCATAAATTCCTTGTAGCGGTTCATCGAATCGCATTTCATCTCGAACGTATATTTATTTTTCGGGTTGTGTCTCGATCGTTTACTGTTTTAGTCGTTAAAAGTTTTAGTCGCATTTCACCTCGACCGTTCATTTAACTATCGCGTTGTGTCTCAATCGTCATGTTTTTTAGTCGATATCAGTTTTTGTCGCATTTCACCTCGATCGTGTGATAAATTATCGCTTTGTATCCTAATCGTCTAATTCAGTATTAGATAATATATTTAGTCGTAATGTACTTTTTCATTTTTTTAGCCAGGTTCGAGTTACATATTTTCTCACAAATATTGAATTATATAATTATAATAATAATTATTGTATCCTACTTCAATGTCGCAATGACAGAATATATCTAATATTTATTAGTCACAAAGATAATATTTCAATGAGTTTGTTAGCATTCAAGACATAAAACTACAGGTACAAAACACGTTTTAAAAAAAATGATACAGAATTTTAGTGCGAACATCAATTAACGCGGCACATTAAATAGAGTCCCGAACAAACATCGATCGCGACGAAATGCGTCTAGGGTAAAATACTACACGAAAAATTAAATGCTACAAATTAATTATATTAATGTAAAAAGCCACGCGAAAAATTTCTTCAAGTAAAACATTATATTGAAATTTTGTTCATTCGAGATGAAATGCGATTCGGTGAATCGCTACAAGGAATTTATGCTTTTGAGGTAAAGGACTAACAAACGAACGCTATTAACACGTTTAAAAATGCAAGGTTCTATGGTCTGGAGTCGATATAGCAATAGTTCCGGCTCAAAAACCATTAAAGTCTAGATATTTACTGAGATGCTGAAACATTTTATATAGTTCTACTTAGCATCTCAGCCGTTTTCAATAGTCCCGCTAAAAATACATATGAAACTGCACAATTCTATGGTCTGGAGACGATAGAGCATTAGTTCTGGCTCAAAAACCATTAAAATCTAGACAACAGTTCAGATGCTGTAACCTTTTAGATAGTTCTGCGTAGCATCAACTTAAAAATTACTTGAATACTGTTGAAAAATGTCTAAAGCGTATTATATGGTCGAGGATTATCACAGACAAAAACGCATGGCCTAAACCCGAAACTTATACAATAATAATTTGTTCAAAAGCAAAAATAAAACTTTATCTTGTCTAGGGGACACCGTTGATGTAAAAACATATCGATACTTTTATTTGGTCGTCTTGCACCGTTGATATACACGAGTAGATGTTTTTTTTTCCTTTTCTCCCTCTATCTCTCTCCCAAGATTTTTGGCATGTTTTCGTGCTGAACTACGCATGTTATTTCATATTATATTTAATTTAATATTAATAGCTTTCTATAATGCTTAGACTAAGTAGTACCATTGTAATATGAAATATGTTAAAAAAATGACTGATTGCTAAGTTTCTTGAGGCATTGCTACTCAGCAGTGGTCTCCTCATGGGAAGCGCTGGTAAATTCTTGACGTGTAAAAGTGCCCGTGCGGCCTACTTACCTAATAAATGACTTTTATCTTTATCTTTTATAGTAACGATATACCAGTAGGTAACTATTTTAAAAATACCCCGATTTTAAAGTTTGGGAATCTTTGGTTGCCGGATATGACGTAGTACGTGTCCACTCACGTGACCACTGCTTCTCGGATGAGAATACCACGCGAAGTATATTATTGTACCATGCTATGATACACTTTTTTGCCCTGGGACGGGGGTCTAATTTGTATCTATGTGATGTTTTACGTGTAGGTACGGTCGGCCAAAAGAGTTTTCTGTCAATGTGGACCACCTAATATTATCCTATCGACGTTCACTTCTTATTGACCTTGTTATTTTTGAGTTGTCAAGCTAATGAAATCAAACTAAAGGGTGGCATACTCATTTTTGGCCAACTGTACTGTAGAATACACTGAATTGATTATGACTGCCATAAACGTTTGTAGTCTTTATTTTTTGAACTGAGCTTAAAATTAATAATTTTTCGGAACAGCCCTCGTATATTATCTTCATTTGTTTTCGTAACCGCAAGCCGATTACATACAAAACAGTTATAGCTACATTGGATGTACATGGAATTATCAACCATATCTCTTTAGTCATTAGGTTTAAAATTTAAAGTGTCAGAATACAATGTTTATTATTTGAACTGAGTTTACCTTCTGCACAATACTATAATCTTCTGTCGCCATTCGCGTCGTTCAAAGTTTCACTTCAAATTAAACTATGAATAACTCGATAATTTAAACCATAACGTGTAAATGCCACCTTTTAGGATTTTCGAGGAAACCTGCATTTTAACAACCATTTTAGTATCCAATCCCGCATTCTGCACCGCTACCGCATTAGTAAAAAATCATGTGGATATTTCATACAAAAATGAATGAAATAAAAAAAAATGTGCCCGGTATTGAATATAAATGTACTTAATAAACATAAATGTTTTAGAAACCATTTAATTAATCAACTTCATCAAAGAAACTGATACGAAAGTGTTTCGTTTTTAAGTTTCATAAAAATGTGCATAATTGGCCTACATTTTTTTTTATGTAATCGTGGTATTTCCTTTTTCTGCAATAGTAAAAATAACTACAGATATACTTTGTGCATATTTTTTATTCATATGAGTTTTTTATCGCAGAAATGTTTTAAACGAGAAATACTAGTCTTTCCGTAAAAAAATAAACGGTAAGAATTTGTTTATTTTGAATATGAATATTCTACGACTTGTTTTATTGTTAACATAAATTACTCAATTTGAAACATATTCTATGTACAGTTTAAAATCTATTTTCGTTCAAAACAGGCCACTTTTTTTTCCTCCTTAATTTTTTCTATGGAAACAATATTCACATGATTTTTCACTGGCTATTTTTCTTCTCAAACACTAGTCATAGGATTTTATTGCCCACCAAGTATTTTTATGTATTGATCAAGACACGTAACATCTATTTTTTTAAACAATATTCACCCAACCTTTTTTCCTCACTTCCCGTGCGGTGACCTTTGAAGGAACTTAATAATTACAATGCAACTAGTATCCCGCAGGTACAGGT
This sequence comes from Acleris sparsana, assembly GCA_923062465.1. NCBI lineage: Eukaryota > Metazoa > Arthropoda > Insecta > Lepidoptera > Tortricidae > Acleris > Acleris sparsana. The sequence goes on along the minus strand of OV281285.1, from coordinate 41,740,203 downwards.
AAAATTCTTCGAGCAAGCGACATAGCAATACAAATAGAAGGATTCTTTTGTCTAATTGTTTTATGATCAAGTGGGGGGGACACTAAGGCAGGGCAGACACTTAGGTGTCCTTATTTGTGTTATATTAGTGTGTAACTGGCTTTTGCTCTTTTGGTACACGTGTTATTTTTCAACCTCAATTGGTAACTTTTTCTCAGCCCGGCTAGTGGCGGTAAGACCTTGTGCGGGGTCCGTCCGGATCGCTACCACCATCTTATCCAGTAATCCACCGCCAAGCAGCAGTGTTCGCATTGCGGTGATCCGGTGTGGGGATAAGACAATCGGTGAAATTACTAGCATAGAGGCGTTCCATCTAGGGTTTGCAATTCGAATATTCGAATATTCGAATTATTCGCCATAAATAATATTCGAATTTGACAATATTCATTATTCGAATATAACGAATATTTTGAATAGTGCAGAAATGTCTGTAATTATTTACCTTAGCTAAACACGCCAGGATTAATTATCCCCCACATTAACAACTCCGTGGAAATAAAAATAACTTCAAAGCTAAGAAAAACAATACATTACCTACCTATTTATCTTTATCCTTCCTTTCCAAAATCTAAAACGAACTAAATACCGTACCGTAATTGTAAAAAGGGGTAGCGAGCTAGCGATTCCGGCTACCTGCTATGCTACGTAATTATTATTAACAGAGATAAACAAAAACCCTAAAAGCTCAGTCATTTTTTAGCCGCTTAAAGATTAGGTCATGTTCTTTGAGGTGTGTTGATGGTGTGGTGTTAATAATTTTCTGTGCTGTCCTGTGATGATACTGATGATGCTGAATCGCTGACTGACATGAAAATACGTAAGTAAAGCAAATTATAATTTTAATATAAACTACGTGTCACAGTTAACTTATTATTTCGTGAAATTTTAATGCGACAGACGTGATCGTGATTCTACGTTATCCCTACATATTTATTTTTAGTATATTTATGTTAACAAAATAACTAAAAATGTATAAAATTCGTGTGTAATTTTCACTCAATTACCTTGACCTTTGACTTAAGAACATCATATGTATATTTAAAGGTGCAAGTAGTATAATAGTAACAACGCAATTTTTGTTTTGCAGATTCACGCACGCTTATGTCTATGTCGATTAAGAAGAAATAATTAACAATGGACAAAAATAGCGAATTCACGGAATACAAAAAGTCTAGTGAAGATAAAAACTCTGTATATACATTTCTCCATTAACCATTTTGTTACTTTGCTTTTAAATATATTTCCTGATAACCTTCTTAAATCTAACGGTAAATGATTAAAAATTTCAATGCTCATATTAACTATATTTCTTTTATACATGTCTTTACGACAAGGCGGTTTGTACAAAAGGGACATGATATGCGTTCTTGTCTGCCTCTGTATGACTTCACTGCGTTTTTTAAAGTATTCAGGGTGCGACTTGACAAAAACACACACGTCTTTAGAGACCATGTTTGTATATTAGTATACAAACATGGTAGTGGCAATATTCTTAATTTTCTAAATAACGGGACACAGGTCTCATCCATCCAAGCATTACTTAAAATTCTTATGCATTTTTTTTGAATTTTGTATAATGTTTTTTTTTGAATAATATAACTGTGTGCTGTGATTGGTTTATCAAACTGTTAATTTAAACTCAAAAGTTGTTATTATCCAAATAAATATTGTTTAATTTGTAGAAGACACCATAAATGTTATTTTTTAATTGTATGGTCATTATATTTTAATTTTACATCACGTATTTTACAATTACACAACTTAGAATCATTATTTCGTTTTATTTTCAAAAATATTCGAATTATTCGAAATATTCGAATATTCGAATATTGAAAATGTTAGTATTCGTATTATTCGAATACTAAAATTGGACGAATATTGCAAACCCTAGTTCCATCTTAGTCCTCAAGGTTGGCACCGCATTTGAATTCTTAGGAGCAATCCTTTAGTTTCGAGATAGTAGCCTTGAGATTTCAAATATCTTTGATTCTCAGATCCCACCACCCACTCAGGCTTGGTTAAAATGCAGGTGTACTCGAAAATCCTAAAAGTTGTCATTAACACGTTTTTCTCCAAAATATCGAGTTTCGACAAATAAGTTCATTTGATTTGAAAAACATTTCTTTTGTGATTTGTGTATTTTATTTTTCGACGTAATCTCCTTGAAGCTCGACGCACTTGCCCCAAAGTCTCTGCAGTTTCTCAATGTATTCACGAAAATGAATTTCTTCCAGATCTTCGAAATACGCGTTAACTTCCTGTAAATTCGAATGATTTGTTTGTCCTGACAAGTTTTTTTTTGAGTTTCGGGTATAGGTGGTACCTAGTCAGAAGGAGGTAAATCCGCCGAATAAGTAGGTTGCTGTAGCTGTTCAAACAGTAATTCGGTAATTATTGTTCAGCGAAGAGGCTTGAATGCACCGGAGAAGAATTATTATCATGATGAAAAACACCTTTTTTTTTAACCATTCCCGGACGTTTTGTTCGCTATTGTCGCCTGTAATTGGTCCAAAACTGATGCATAGTATGATGATGGTTTTTCCCTTCGCAAGGTAGTCAATTAAGAGAATTTCCTTTGCGTCCCAAGAGACAGACGCCATCACCTTTCCAGCAGAAGGAATGATCTTGGCTTTCTTTGGAGCTGGCTCACAATTACTAATCCATTGTTTGGGATGTTGTTTCAACTCCGGGATATAGTGATACGTCCAGGTTTCATCCATTGAACAAAACGGCGAATGAAATCCGTTGGATTTCTCTCAAACACCTGGAAATTGTCAGCAGATGTTCGCAAGCGAGTACGCATCGGTTCTGGAGTGAGTAACCGCGGCACCCATCTTGCACATAGCTTTTTAATGTGCAATTCGTAGTACAAAATAAAATGCATCCGCTCAGAAGAGATGTTTGTGGCTTCAGCTAATTCGCGTATCTTCAATCTTCTGTCGGATAAAACCAAATCATGAATTTTATCGACAATTTCGGGTAAAACCGTTTTTGGGGCTCCAGGGCGAGATGCATCTTCAATGCTCTTCCTGCTCCGCTTAAACTCTTTTACCCAAAGTCGAACTGTTTTGTAGGAAGGACACGAGCTACCTAACGTAGGTAAAATCCTTACATGGATTTATTTTGCAGTTTTACCTTCCAAAAAAAAGAACTGAATTACACCTGGAATTCCAATTTTCTCGATTTTGCCGCGTTTCTCCGATCACTTTTGTGTCAACTACTGGCAAATCTAAAAATCCCACCGAAAATGACATGACGCCACATTTAAATTATCTTGAGTTATCAAAATGTATCAATAAGTACAGATACGAGTATGACATACGCCCTCTATCCGTAGGCGAAACAAGTTACTGCTCAAACCACCCTCGTATGTTTTATTTGAAGTGAAACTTTAACCAACGCGAGTACGACGACCCCGGCGACAGAAGATGATAATATTGTGTAAAGGGTAAGCTCAGTTCAAATAACAAAGATATTCTGACACTTTACATTTTAAAACTACTGATTAAATTGATAGGGTTGATAATTCCATGTACATACATTCTATGTAGTTCTAAGTTTTTTTGTATTTAATCAGCTTGCGGTTACGAAAACAAATAAATATAATAATATTCTACACAAACAATGGACTTTGTGTAGAGGATAAGCTTAGTTAAAAAAATAAAGACTAAACAATAATAACAACCTTACTTATTTTTATTGTTTCAGGATTGAGTGGCATCTCTATTTACTCAATACTACTTTGGACATCGAGTATAGAATGGCTTAAGGTGTCCCAATTCTTATTCGGGTTGTATATGGCCACCGAAATTGCGTATTATACGTATATGTATGCTAAGGTAACGTAGCCTAAAGCAGTATATTGTTTATTGAGCGTGGCTAGGTGGCTGATATTAATATTACCTATTTGTATGGTTGTTTATTGTATCATGTTCTGTCGCTGTTCTGTTTTGCCCTGTCTTTCAGCCTGATTCCCCATAAACGCACTCTTCGGGCTCTTGATCTAGTTAAACTTTCAAATCTATATGTATACATACAGTGGTGGTCATATATTTAGGAACGGTTAGAAAACATGGGAACTGGTGTGATAAACATGTATAGTAGATTGAGAACCAAGGGTTGAAAGTGACTCATTTCACCCGAGATATTTCTGGCGCTCTCACTTCGTTCGAGTTTGAGGCGAAATGGGTAATTTCAACCGAGTTAGACACTACTTTTCATTTCGACTGTGAGGAAAGTAAAATACTAGACATAAAAGATGTTCGCCGTTCAACCTCCAGTGTTGTAGGTATATAATCTCCTTGGTCGTGACCAACTCGATTAAACTTTTCTAATGTTGGCAGTATGTGTATTTTACAGATGGCCATGACGAAACGTGAAAAATAAGTGTCATGCTATGCTAATAATTGGAATAATTTTAAATTTAGATTTTCTATATTTGATAAAAAAAATGAATAGTCGTAATAGTACATTATGATACAAGTGTGCTAAGTTGACCATTGTATACAAGGGGCTATTGTGTGCGCACGAGCGGCAGCGAGTGCGCCACAAGAAAGCCGCGTATATTATGGTCACAGGCACACGTGTTACATACGACGTTTTTCAACACACTTGCGAAAAAAAAAACAAGACTTCATTTTCTTTACTTAAAGAAGACATTTTCGTTAATATTAAACTTCACAATAATTAATCCAAACTATCTTCGTCACAACCGTCAATTATTTACGAAAAATGGCGGCTGGCGCGTTGTTTTTTTTTCTTGCCGCGATACCGATGCGCGCGCAAGGCTAAGGCGTGAACGAGATCGGCCAACAGCCAAATTTAAAATGTAATAATTCATGTTTAAAATACAAATTACAGAAAAATTTAAATGATTTTAATGAAATTGAGTTATTTTTTAGTAATAAAGCTGATTTCACCAATTTATTGAAATAAATATGTAGATAATGTTATTTGCCGCATAAAAACTGTTTGTTGCTAAGAAAAAAAAAGGTATATAACCCGACTAAATTATATCGCTTCTTCTTCGTACTTACAACTTGGTACTAGGCTACAAATGTAAATTGTTTGGGTTAATAAACTAAAGGCACTTGTGCGTAATATACTGAAAAAGCACGCGTGTTTAATATCTAGGTTTATGAGCCAAAAATCGGTGGAATAAAAAAGGTCGTTTTGAGCAAGTGTGTTGAAAAATGATTTTAATATGAACCTATTGATTGTAATAAATACCTACGTCGTTTAACGCATAGCTGAGTTTAGATATATAAAAGCCTTTATTTTAATAAGATCACGTAGCTCAATTATCTTAGAATCAGAGGCCAATCGTAACTAATAAAAAAACGCAATTTTACACCCATCTACCCATTCGAATTAAACTTTTTAATATAGTTGCTCAAAAAGTGATACATTTCGTAGCTGTATATCGTGCGGAAAGTTGGGATTTTTCGAACTAGTGCTTTTTACTTTTCCTAATTCGCACTAGTGCGTTTTACTTTTCAATTTTTTTAAATATACTAAATAAACTAGGCCGTGTGCATCCGACCAAAGAGTTTGCATGTTTAAATAAAGTACCAGGAGCGCAGAGGTAATTAGGAGGGTAGTGCGGTGCGTCGCAGCGGCGGGCGGGCCCGGGCGGTCGCGCCCGACATAATGCGGATTGTAGGTAAGGTAGGTACTTCTTATGTTTATGCTTTCCTAGTAATTGATTAAAATTTAGGTAATTTCGGATAGAGTGTGTGCACACGTTAAGCTCACTTCAAAGGTCCGGGGGAAGAGGAGAGATACACAGATACCCATATACACATATACCTACACAGATACACACTTTTTCGCAAATGTATTAAAAAACGTCGATTGGTTGGTACACGTGCGGAACTGTCATTTTCACTCTTCCCGAGTCTTGTCCCTCGCTTGCAGCTTGGGCCAAGACAACTCCGGACTCGTGTGAAATTTACATACTTTCCGCCCTTCTAATCTACTATTCCGAACAGGAGAGATGTTTTTTTAAACATATTTTTAGGTATTTAAATGTCGAAGAGATTTATTTTAGCAGACTTTTTACATACCTTAATCTGAAAACAAGATAAGTTAGTAAATTACTTCTTATTCAAATATCCACATGTCACAGTTAATTGTCACAGGCAAAATATTTCAGAATAGTTAGAAATAACCAATTTATTTTAACCACTAATTAAACAAATGAATAAATAGAAGGAAGAAGAACCCGACCTGATATGTAAATGGCCGTAAATGATTAAAAATAGTATTTACATTATTGCCTAGGAAGGGAAGTACAGTGCCCGGCGGTAAATATTGCAGCTCGGCAATCATCGCATTCCCGAACATAAACAAATGCTAATTTCCATTTCATCAATTACTATATTTGTCATTTATCAGAATTTGAATCCAAAACAATTACTTTATTATTGTTTTTCAACACACTTGCTCAAAACGACCTTTTTATTCCACCGATTTTTGGCTCATAAACCTAGATATTAAACACGCGTGCTTTTTCAGTATATTACGCACAAGTGCCTTTAGTTTATTAACCCAAACAATTTACATTTGTAGCCTAGTACCAAGTTGTAAGTACGAAGAAGAAGCGATATAATTTAGTCGGGTTATACCTTTTTTTTTTCTTAGCAACAAACAGTTTTTATGCGGCAAATAACATTATCTACATATTTATTTCAATAAATTGGTGAAATCAGCTTTATTACTAAAAAATAACTCAATTTCATTAAAATCATTTAAATTTTTCTGTAATTTGTATTTTAAACATGAATTATTACATTTTAAATTTGGCTGTTGGCCGATCTCGTTCGCGCCTTAGCCTTGCGCGCGCATCGGTATCGCGGCAAGAAAAAAAAACAACGCGCCAGCCGCCATTTTTCGTAAATAATTGACGGCTGTGACGAAGATAGTTTGGATTAATTATTGTGAAGTTTAATATTAACAAAAATGTCTTCTTTAAGTAAAGAAAATGAAGTCTTGTTTTTTTTTCGCAAGTGTGTTGAAAAACGTCGTATGTAACACGTGTGCCTGTGACCATAATATACGCGGCTTTCTTGTGGCGCACTCGCTTGTCGCTCGTGCGCACACAATAGCGCCTTGTATACAATGGTCAACTTAGCACACTTGTATCATAATGTACTATTGTTTGATTCCAGCGTGAACTATACACAAAATTACTAATATGATGTATTCGGCGATCCAGGTGTACAGAAAAACCTTGCATGGTTTGTGTTAAGTACATTTGTTTTTAATGTTTTGTAACTGTTTATATCAAATAAATATATAAAATAAAATAAATAAATAAAATAATATAGAGATGTAAAACTACTTTTTAAATATAATTTACTCCTTTTCAACATGTATGTACCAACGAAATTAATGTTAAACAAAATAAAATAATTCAACCAACTTCCAAAAAAGAGGTTCTTATGTTTGACTATAAGGTATGCAACTAAAATGAATATTTATTCGACGACTGACGAAACACGAAGTTTGCCGGGACACATTAAGAAATTAGAAGCATTATACATAATTAATCAGAAAAAATCTCAATTCCTTCCATTTCACTATCTGTACTCTCATTGAGGTCAGTATCTTTGTCACTATCAGCCGTATTTATCATTAGTCTATCAGTGTAATATCCTACACCGTGTTAAATTCTTCGATTTTCATTCTCACATTTTATTGCATGATCGCAAACCTTTTTCCACTTTCAGCCCCGATCATGTTTACTTTCTCAGTTATTTTTTTTATTGAAGTTATATTAATATCCACGTTTCTAGCAGCTACATAGCCTTTCAGTTGAGACCAAATATTTTCAATTGGATTTAAATCCGGATGCTATGGTGGCAATCGCAACACAGTGTGGCCATGTTCGGCAAGTACCTTGTCCACGGAAAACTCTGTAAACCTCTCCTTGTGCTACATATAATATTGTATACCTGGGTTTTTGTCAATTTTGGATCAACTGGAATTTCATGTCTTTCTAACCAGTTGATCATTTCCTGTTTAATTGTGTTTAAATTGGGAGTCTTTCAACATATTTATTGTGGTAGGGTGCGTTATCGATAACCAGAACAGAATCACTGTGTATATTTGGGATTAATTGATTAACCAGCTATTTCTCGTAGTTGTTGTTATTTATTTCCTTGTGATAATCGCCTGTAGTGTCTGTGGATTTATACGTTAAAAAGGCTCCGGGTACAAAGCCTTTTTCGTTTCCTGCATGAACAATTATCAAACGTTAACCTTTTGAAATCGGCTTTTTACTCCCTTTTGCTTATCATCACTCCAAGTTTTCCCTTTAGTGTAGGACTCATCCGTATAGATTATATTTTTTCCTTCTTCGCGAAATTTGCGTATTTTATCTAGGTATTCAATTCGTTTGAGTCTTACATTGTGCTTTTCCATAAGAATTTTTCGATTATGTTCCCTTTTAGTGAACCTAAATCCCATCTCATGAAGTATTTTTCTCAACGTCTTTTCAGACCCATTATAATTAATAGCCTCCGATAGCTTTTAATGATTTTATTGTCGGCAGTTCATTAAAACGCAAGTGAAAATCGTACACCATTCTTCGAATAACATCATAAAAATGATTTAAAGTTTGGGGTTTTAACTACTCTATACAGGGTGTTACAAAAATACCCGTAAAGCCGAAAAGGGTTAATGCCTTATAACAAGTCCATTTACAATATTTGAGAGTCGTACTATCACTGTATGACATACCGCCAAAAAAAAAAACATATTTTTTTTCATTCATGTGCTAACCCTATTTCAGTAAAATTAAAGAGTAAACTACGCAGAATGTTAAGTACAATCCGCGAAACGGTAAAGAGAAACAAAATGAACAGAATTCGATTAGATACATATTACAAGTCGAGTTTTGGAAGATTTTAAACGAAGAAACCTAAACTAACACTTTTTTCTTAATGAACGTCAAATTTACAGGAGCGGCTCAAAGTGAGCTCCGCCTTGCTCAATGCACAACCTCGCTCGTCGGGATATGGCTTGTGTGGCATTTCGCACCATCGTTGGTGTTATTGACGCGAACACCGATCTTACACGCTGCTCCATCTCGAAAACCGTTGGGCAATCGGAGAAATAGACTCTGTCCTTCACATAACCCCATAAGAAGAAGTCCAAGGGTGTGATGTCCGGAGTACGAGCGGGCCATAGCACCGGTCCTCCACGTCCGATCCATCTTCGTGGAAAGCGAACGTTGAGATACTCTCGCACGTCGCGAGCAAAATGAGCCGGAGCTCCATCGTGTTGAAACACCATGTTCTTTTGGTTGTCAAAGTAATCCCTGTCGGCCATAGGAAACTCGTCAATCGCCTCTTCGAATTCCGTTTGTAAAAACGTTAGGTAGTTGCCCCCGTTCAGACGTGATGGCAAAATGACGGGACCAACGACATGCCCGTCATAAACGCCAGCCCACACATTCATCCGCCACTGATGTTGGAATCTGCCCTGCCGTGAAGCGTGTGGATTCTCGCGAGCCCAAACGTGATCGTTATGCACATTTGAAAGTCCTGACCTCGTGAAAGTTGCCTCATCCGTCCACATAACATAGTTTACGAAATTAGGGTTCTCCTCTAACTGCCTCAGATACCACTCGCAGAAGTTCCTCCTGGGAGCAAGATCAGAGGGTATCAGCTCTTGTGTACGGCGATAATGATAAGGGTGACGGTTTTCCTCACGAAGAATTCGCCAAACTGCAACATGGTTCATACCGAATCTTGCTCCGGCTCGTGTCGTACTCGTGATTGGCTCTTCTTCAAAATGCTCTAACACTAACTCAGCCTGCCTGGCATCAACTGTGCTTGGACGTTCACTTCCAGAAGGCTGATGAAAGGAGCCTATGGAATGTAGGCGCCTTGACATGTTGAGAAAACACTGGTACGAAGGTAGCCGTCGCTGTTCAGCGGGTGGTCTTCCATCAATAACACATTCGATACAATTCGCGAGCACGATTTAAATTGCTATCTTCATGGCCTACGCATAACATCATATCGTAATATTCTGAGTTAGAAAACATCGTTATATTGGAAAAAAATATGGAAAAACACGGAACAATTGTAGAATATCGATAAGAAGTTTTGAAATTGGCAACATAATTTTTATTCCGTCTTGACGTTTTTTAAAGCCAGTACTTTAAGCATAATGACATCGTAGTATTGAACCTTTGTGAATGAAAAACAGAAAAACCATTAAAGTTGACAATTATTAAAATTGGTAGGTAGGCCTCTCTGTTAAATAATCTATGCTAACTCCGGTTCCCTAACATGACAGCTTACTAGGGTTGACAATATTATTGGCTTTGATAATTTATTATATTTTTTACGGGGTAAAAACGAGAAACGTTGTATATACGAGGGCTGTTTGATAAGTACCCGTTTTCTAAATATATTAATATCACTGGCTCAAAATAAGTATACCACCTTTTTAAGCCATTTTTCAGACGCAGGAAAAAAAATAAATGGCGTTTTGTTTTTTTTCTCATTTGACAGCGATTCAGTGAAAGCGTGAACTTAAAATTGTTAAAATGGAGATAGAACAGTATCGGTCTGTAATTAGATTCTTGTTTTTGGATGGAAAAACATGTGATGAAATAAAAGTAAGAATGCAAGCGGTGTACCATGAATGTGCTCCTTCTATGACAACCGTCAGATATTGGTATAACGAGTTTAAGCGGGGGTAAACAACCGTCTTTGATGAGGATCGCCCAGGCCGGCCAATTGAGGTGACTACAGACGATATGGTTAGGAAAATTTAAAATATCGTTTTAGCCGACCGCCGAATTAAAAACTTCGAGAAATCGTTGATGCTGTAAACGTTTCAATCGAGAGGGTTCAACACATATTAGAAGTAAAATTGGGTATGAAGAAAGTATCGGCGAGGTGGGTGCCGCGTTTACTCACGGATGAGCAAAAACGGAACCGACTGACTACTTCGGAGCAGAGTTTGGCCGTGTCAAACGTAACCCGAAGGAGTTTCTGCGTCGCTTCGTGACCGTGGACGAAACGTGGGTTCACCACTACACCCCGGAAATGAAAGAGCAGTCGAAGCAGTGGATTTTACCGGGTGAACCTGCTCCAAAGAAAGCAAAAACCGTCTCATCGCCTGGAAAGGTCATGGCGACTGTTTTTTGGGATTCCCAGGGTATTATACACATTGACTACTTAGAAAGGGGGAAAACGATAACAGGGCAGTACTATGCCAATTTATTGGATGAATTTGACACCGTGTTGAAGGAAAAACGACCCCATTTAAAAAAACGTACTGTTTCATCACGACAACGCCCCGGCTCATTCGTCCAGAGTTGTGATGGCTAAATTAACACAGTTACGCTACGAACTATTGCCTCACCCCCCATATTCTCCGGATTTGGCCCCATGTGATTTCTTTTTGTTTCCCAACCTAAATAAATGGCTCGGTGGTAAGCGATTTGGATCAAATGACGAAGTCATTGCCGCCACAGAGGCCTATTTTAATGACTTTCCAAAATCATACTTTTTGGATGGTTTTTTGAAGCTTGAGTATAGGTGGAACAAATTTATAGACTTAAAAAGTGACTACGTAGAAAAATAAATGCATTATATACAAAAAAAAGTTATTTTTTTCCAAAAACTGGTACTTATCAAACAGCCCTCGTATATATATATTTCGGACTGGACGGGACCGCACTCTATCGCAACTGAAGCACGGCTAGGAAACGTTATAAAAGTAGTGTGCGACAGAGATAACGCTCTACGAAGCCGAAATTAGCCGATTATCTTTTTCCAAAGGTCGAGTTGCAATATTTAACGCCGGGCACTGTAGTTAATCGCTGGCCGAGTATTGGTTTAAACGGAAGAGCTTGCGAATCCGTTAAAATACGATGCCCGCGATTACCGTTCCTCCCAAGGCAAATAGAGGGTTTTTCTCAAAAATAGCCAGAAAAAAAAAGTGTTGGTATAAAATCTTTATTGCTTGAACTCATTTCATTTTCATTTTCATTATAATAGGTAGACATTTATTTTTTATTGGAAATTACATTATTGTATGTCACATAACCATAATGAATTCACAATAAGATCGTCATAATGTCTAAAAACTAATAATTAAACAACATAAACAACTGCAGTCAAAATTTAAAATAAGAATATAATTAAACAAAATAAAAATATATATATGAAATTTTGCATAATATACTTGGAGCAGCGCATCGCTGCTATCGTAGATCAATTTTTCCTATAAGCAAATTGTTTGTCAGTCAGTAGGTCATTTGTCGCAATATGTCGCATTAAGCAGTTTGACAAAATCGGCGGTTTGGCACTATAGTTATAGGTCTGTAGTTATCCACAGAATACCTTTCTACTTTTCCCTTATAAATTGGACAGATCCGTGTGCTTTTCAGTACGTCGGGATATATAGGTACGCCGGTAGCATGCAGATTATAAGTTTGACCAATAAACCAAAAAGACTGGCCGGACACACATGAGTAAGTCCAGAGACATATCGTTTACGTCGAGCGTGGCGCGTGCCTTTAACATGGAGTGTATCGAGCGGTCCAGGTCCGCGAGCGAGACCGCGGGCAGCTTGAGGTCAGGAACATCGGCGTCTTGTAGAAAGCTCTCAAGATAACGCCTAACTTCGACGCAACCGTAAGAAAGTGCCAGTTGAGGTGTTCAGGGATATTGCTAGGTTTTATTTTGTTTCCATTTGCATCATTTAAATAAATAAAAGTATTCCATTGCTTTGTAGATACCTCCTCGCTGACTACACGCCATATTTCTTTCGACTGATTTTCACTGTTAATAATCCTCCTTTCGGTATAATTTTAAGGTCTCGGATTTAATTAGTGAACAATAACGAGTAATTGAGTTTGTCAGCGCAGCATTATCGGGGTATTGATATTACATATCAGTTGAGGCATTATAATTTAAGATATAATTTGAAAGGGTGTCTTTCAACCATGGTAGGTAAGTGATTTACCTTTTTTTATAATATTTTTTTAATTGGGAAATGTATGTCAATGTCTAAGTCAGTATATTAAATAATGTGGTAAATCTATCATTCATGTCCATTGAATTATTAAAAATAAAATGCCAATTGGAGGAGGCCATTTGCAACGTCAAAATATGGCGGATGTGTAATTTGTTTTAGTTTTTATTTTTGTGTATTTAGGTGTTCAAAGCTCTTTTCTGTTAGTGATTTTTACTTTTAATGCCTTTGTGTTGCACAGTGATAGAAGACTTAAACTTATTTCGTGTATCTGGCATCTTACTTCTCGTTTCAAGTGGACTCGCAATGGTACAGAGGTTAAACTATCTTGACCTCTGTCCTATATATCACCGTACAACGTTGCCCCCAATCTTCCTAGAGAAGATTGGATTGTGTTTTATTGCTATATTGATTTCTACTTATATATAATTGACACTGACGAAATCACTTAATTGTGGAAACGCCATATCTCCGCGGTAGTAGCTGTTCAAGTCGCCGCCGCGGTGCAAAGAAAAAAGAAAAACAACATTTATAATTATTAATGTCAGTACGAAATGCGAATATAATCTCATCTTTAAATAATCTCTTCTGTATAAAAGAGTTGTTTGGCACGGATAGGTGGTAGTATGGCTAAAGTGAACAGCTGAGCGTTGTGATCGCTCAGGACGGTGTCCAGAGGCGCCGCCGTGATATCGCCGCGGCTGCAGGGAACAACTACGCAGGCTATGGAGCTCGAGCTGTGCGGACACACGGGTCGGAAATTAGTACAGTAGTACCTTTTTATAATTTCGTATACCCGTTGCTGTAAACTATTTTCGGACAGAAAGTCTACGTTTTGGTCACCAACCAAAATAAATCTTTTATTTTCGTCTGTAAGTCTACCTAACAGTATTTCCCGGTTTTTAAATAAATGTCAAAGTCACCATTACCGGTAGGGTACACAACAAAAACAATTAAATTAGAGACACAAATTTCAATCGTAGAGAATTCAATGTAATTGAACTGCCGGGCTTTGTAAGTCGTTTCGCTGGCGACATTGAATACCAACCCGTGTAAATAGCGCAACGCCGCCGTGCGTAATGCGCGTGCGGTAGTAGCTATTTGCCAGCTCGTATCCACATAACATAACTCGCTCAATCTTAGATTGCTTGCACCAGGTCTCGCTGCAGGCCAGTACATCAGGATTTTCCGCACTCAGAACCAAGTCCAGTAACAAAGTTTTACCATATATTGAGCGGAAACTTTGGTAGACAATTTTGAAGACATCAGAGGCTAGTGTGGTTTTAACTTTGTGACGGGACCCGCCGAGTTTTCTGGAGTTACAATATTGAAATGCCTAATCGACACGCCGTCGGGCCAATGCTTGGTGTTTCTTACCAAGTTGGCCTGGTCAGCAGGCACGTTAAGCCGAAACGATGAATAGTGTCCTCTGGTGACCACTAGCTGCTCGCAGTGTGCGTTCTTCACGTCCAAAACCGACTGGACATGTTGGAGGACGTCTTTCGCAAATGTATCTTCGCTAAGATTGAAGATGTGCAAGCTTGCAAGGCGCGGCACGGTGAACCACTGGATGTCAGCCAGCGTCTCCACGGAAACCGGCAAAGCGCGGTCGCTTGTGACATTTTGTTTGTCCACATCAACAGCCGCTTGGCTTTGGTGGTGCGGCAGCCCCGCCCGGCAGGCCACTGCGCAGCGTGAGTACAAGGTCGGCAGACTCCTTCGGTGCCAACGGAGTCGACGAAGTGGTTGGCTTCGGAACGCAGCTGGTCTCGTCCCGCTTGCCAATTTCATCAGGTGTGTGATGTTTAAGGGCAGTGTGTTTGATACTTGTGCTGCCTATGTACGCAAGACCTCGGGGAGCAGATTCATTCAGTAAAACATAATTATTTGTGGAGTGGAATATGTGAAGAATCTGGGGTGCAGTGTGTAGTGGTAGATTTTGTTTGTCTTTTGACATTTCTTTCTTTTTTTTATTAATTCCTCAATTTGTGTCTTACGTAACGTCAGATCAGGTCATAGCAATCGATCAGTTTATCTTTCATTTCCTTTATTTCACCTTCTAAATTAAAAATGTCATCCACTAACGTTTGGTCCAGGTCCTCTTTTACGTTGGTTTTGCTTTTTGTCGGTCCCATCTTAATATTTATGTTTACCAACGTAAATTATAAAAAGTTATGTATAAATATTAAAATTGTTGGCCTAATGAATGACAGAAGCCACGAAACTAGTTTCTTCAATTAGTCTATTTTATCGAAAAAAAAAATTAGCAGTTAATTTTTTTGGGATTATCCCAATTGTCTATTACTTAGAGAATATATTACCTGGAGCCGCCTTATAGGTCATATTCGAGTACAATCATGTCTGCCGAGATTTGCGGGGGGTGAAGAAATAACACATGCAAAAGATTACTTACAAATGCAAAAACTATCTGTGTCATTACACACGAATACTTTGACAAAAATCTAACACATATACATTTTAATGCACACAAACATATCACACATGTAAAGGCTTTGTATAAACGCAGTTTAAGAATACGTAAATGCGAATGTAAGCGGCATAACCTACGGTGCGAGGATTAGGTCGATAGCTAATATCGATATTTTTACTGACATGCACAAGCATACAATTTTAGTACCTATAAACTATTACGAGCATCGTAATAGGATATTATTGGTTAATGAAATAGTTAATAAAAATGTACGCAAAAGTAAGGATGTTTTTTATTTATATTTGTTAACAATTTTATACTTACATATATAAAGTAGCGAGTATTATAATTATTTACAGTAGAACCCGATTTATAGCATGTTCATACAGGGTTATTGGTAAGTCGACCTATTCCCGTTAGGAGGTGATAGGGGTGACTATTTGCGATAATTTTGATGCATTATGCAAAAGTGAACCATTTTTGAGTTATCGCGTTTATTAGTTTTTTTTTAAATTAGTCGGAAATTCAACTTGAAAAAATGATTACAAAAAAACTATGAATTGAAATCTTTTTTTTTCTTCTGATTTACAAAACCGATTAAACACTGGTTATTTCTCAATATTAAAACAATAATTATCGGTCCAAATTTAAAAAAGCGAGACGGAAAACGAAATTTTTTCAATATTTTTTGCGATCGCTTTCCACTAAAATGCTTTAAAAACAAAAAAAAACGTTATGAAACTTGGCTTGCAGATTATTTTAAAAACTTAACTGTTTTCTTAGCTCTCCAAAAACGCATAACAAGTAGAAAATTATTTTAAAAAACCTGAAAAAATAATCATCACAAAGGAAGCGGGCGGAAACAAAAGTCACAAATGCAACTTCAAAAATTAAAATTAAAAAACATACCAAATTTAAATCATACATTTTTTATTTGCTTTTATACAAGATAAATTTGTTGATCCTATGCAAATATAAAAAAAAATTTATCTGTACACGTTTGAGAATGCGAGGCCGAAAACTAAAAAATACATGTTTTTTTATCAAACTCCAACATAAATTACACGAAAACAGAAAAATTTACCAATACATTTGGCGTGCAGATTACACATAAAACATTGACGTTTTTCCAGCTTTCTAACGAGCTATTAAAACTAAAATGAGTTTTGTTAAAGATTGCTGGAAAAAATTGATCACAAAGGAAGCAACAAGGAAGTCACGTCCGAACAAAACTTAAAATTAACTAACTAAATCTATCAAAACTAACTGTTATACTCGTAAACACAAGTAACAACATTAACTTATGTAAAAAGTTACAAAATTTAAACTAATAAACAGGATTTTTATAGTTCATTTTCAAAATGGCTACCTCCATTTCTTATTCTCACATAAGTTAATGTTGTTATTTGTGTTTATGAGTATAATAGTTAGTTTTGATAGATTTAGTTAATTTTAAGTTTTGTTCGGACGTGACTTCCTTGTTGCTTCCTTTGTGATCAATTTTTTCCAGCAATCTTTAACAAAACTCATTTTAGTTTTAATAGCTCGTTAGAAAGCTGGAAAAACGTCAATGTTTTATGTGTAATCTGCACGCCAAATGTATTGGTAAATTTTTCTGTTTTCGTGTAATTTATGTTGGAGTTTGATAAAAAAACATGTATTTTTTAGTTTTCGGCGTCGCATTCTCAAACGTGTACAGATAATATTTTTTTTTAAGTTTGCGTAGGATCAACAAATTCATCTTGTACAAGAGCAAATAAAAAATGTATAATTTAAATTTCGTATGTTTTTTAATTTTAATTTTTGAAGTTGCATTTGTGACTTTTGTTTCCGCCCGCTTCCTTTGTGATGATTATTTTTTCAGGTTTATTTAAAATAATTTTCTAATTGTTATGCGTTTTTGGAGAGCTAAGAAAACAGTTAAGTTTTTAAAATAATCTGCAAGCCAAGTTTCATAACGTTTTTTTTTGTTTTTAAGGCATTTTAGTGGAAAGCGATCGAAAAAATATTGAAAAAATTTCGTTTTCCGTCTCGCTTTTTTAAATTTGGACTGATAATTATTGTTTTAATATTGAGAAATAATCAGTGTTTAATCGGTTTTGTAAATCAGAAGAAAAAAAAAGATTTAAATTGATAGTTTTTTTGTAATCATTTTTTCAAGTTGAATTTCCGACTAATTTAAAAAAAAACGAATAAACGCGATAACTCAAAAATGGTTCACTTTTGCATATTGCATATGGGGGTCAAAATTATCGCAAATAGTCACCCCTATCACCTCCTAACGGGAATAGGTCGACTTACCAATAACCCTGTATATATGCATGTTAAGGTTCACCTAAATAAATACAAAAAATAATAATTAAAATCGGTCATAATGTCTATAAGTATAATATATGGACAAACAAGATCATTAAAAGAAACGAAACAACATTTTATTGAATGTTGGTTTTTTAACTTTTGTACATAGTTAAATATGTGTACCAAGGGGCTGCATGGGCGGGGCACAATGAAACAAATTAATTTATGACCATTTTTCTTCATTTTTATTACGGTTAAATTTTTAAGATTAAATTAATGTAAATGCCATATCAATACCAATTAGGTATAATACAAGCAACAATTGTATAATTGTAATCATTTTTCTGCCCAAATTAAAGGGTGGGCCCTGGATAAAGTTGACAAACCAACTGTAAGACAGAGCAGCAAAAAAGGTATCTATTTAACCTCTATGTATAATCAGCGATTTTTACTATTTTTGGAGATATTAATAATTTTAATCTGATTTTTTGTAGTTTTCTCTTATGTCCATGTCACGAATAATCATTAATATCATGTTTTAAATCACAAGATTTTTAGTGGTATCTTACGTAATTAGAATTATTACGAATTAGCGAAGTTTTAAACCTATTATCCCGTTTTATTAATAAAAAAAAGTAGGTATACACAAAGTTTTTTTTCCATACAAAGTGAAAAACTGTTTGCTTGTGTGAGACACCTAAAGAAATACGAGCAATTAGGTTTACAAACTTCGATGATTCGTATTGATTCTAATTATGTTAATTATTATCACTGAAAAACTTACGAAATAAATTAATGATTATTCGTGACATGGAATAAGGGAAAATTTAAAATATTCAGATTAAAATGATCAAATCTCCGAAACTAGTAAAGATCGCTGATCATACATAGGGGTTAAATCGATAGCTTTTTGCTGCTCTATCAACAATATCAACCCTATTCGTTTGTCAACTTTATCCAGGGACAAACTGTATAAAGTTAAATTTTTTCGTACCTATCTGCCCCGCTTCCCTCTAATACACGCGGAGCAAGTCAAAGAAATGCAATGCAAATTATTTTTCAACACACTTGCTCAAAACGACCTTTTTATTCCACCGATTTTTGGCTCATAAACCTAGATATTAAACACGCGTGCTTTTTCAGTATATTACGCACAAGTGCCTTTAGTTTATTAACCCAAACAATTTACATTTGTAGCCTAGTACCAAGTTGTAAGTACGAAGAAGAAGCGATATAATTTAGTCGGGTTACACCTTTTTTTTTTTTCTTAGCAACAAACAGTTTTTATGCGGCAAATAACATTATCTACATATTTATTTCAATAAATTGGTGAAATCAGCTTTATTACTAAAAAATAACTCAATTTCATTAAAATCATTTAAATTTTTCTGTAATTTGTATTTTAAACATGAATTATTACATTTTAAATTTGGCTGTGGGCCGATCTCGTTCGCGCCTTAGCCTTGCGCGCGCATCGGTATCGCGGCAAGAAAAAAAAACAACGCGCCAGCCGCCATTTTTCGTAAATAATTGACGGCTGTGACGAAGATAGTTTGGATTAATTATTGTGAAGTTTAATATTAACAAAAATGTCTTTTTAAGTAAAGAAAATGAAGAGTCTTGTTTTTTTTCGCAAGTGTGTTGAAAAACGTCGTATGTAACACGTGTGCCTGTGACCATAATATACGCGGCTTTCTTGTGGCGCACTTGCTTATCGCTCGTGCGCACACAATAGCGCCTTGTATACAATGGTCAACTTAGCACACTTGTATCATAATGTACTATTGACTTCTTGACTTTGCAGCCAGAAAAAATCATGACAGTAAAGTGGTGGTAGAAAAGCAATCATTACTTAAATCTGGTTTGTTGATGGCAGGTGGACTCTGCGAAGTACCCGCTCGTATCATCTTACGCTCGCGCGGCGGCGCTGACGGGCCGCTTTTTGTCCGGCATAACGGCGCAGCTCCTCAAACACTTCGAGCTGATGGACTACCGGCAACTTAACTACATCACACTCTCTGGTAAACCCAACAGCACACATACCTCCACACAAACGCAGGGCCGCTATTCATATACCAGATAACAGCTCAAACACGATATGGTTTTTACCGTCGGGAATAGAGGCCCTGACCACTTTTAACTACCAACCATTAGTATAGTTATTGTGTTGTTAAGAATGGTGGCATATAGAAGGACAAAATGCCTAACACTCGACTGGATTTCGGGTAAATATCTGAATATCGAAAGTTAAAATATCGAAGTCCAAAACATCGAAAGTCGAAACATCGAACGGCTTTTATGCCGATGATTAAAATATCTAACGTACTTGTTGGGCATGTAATCAAATATCGAAGGTTGATACATATCTAAAGTTAAAATATAGAAGTCCAAAATGTCGAAAGTTGAAATATCGAACGGTTATTGTAGTTGAATTATAAAAGTTAGGTACGACGACGGGCGTAGCGAGGAGGAGTGTTAGGTTAAACTACGATAATTTACCGGCTGATCGACCTAAATTACTCAATCCGTTTATTCAGTATTTATATACTAAAGCCGATAAAATAAATAATTATATAATTATTATGAATTATTATCTTGGCTTATATATCGCCTGAAACTGGTTCGTAACTTTCATCTTCGGGGTGGGTGTTGAAGATGATGAGGCACAGCGTCGACTCATCCTCCTTATCCTTCGTTATTTACTCATTTTGGTAGATCTTAGCTACTAGATGTAGCGGGAGCACCGTTATCTACACCATGTGGTGATGGCTGGACAGAAACACTGATAATTAGGATTATAAATATGTCTTTTTATTCACTGTTTTCTTTATGAGTAGGTACATTGATGCGTTCACTACGCCGGTTTGGAAGTGACTACAACTTTATTAGTATTTTATGTGACTGTACATAATGCCTAATTATGTACAGTTACTCGTACATATTTACACTACCTTATCTACCCACATATCATAAGGCTACCCGCATATTAAGGAGCCGCACATTATGACCGGCATCGCGGCGTTGTTCAGGGCCACTAACAGTAATTATTTTATGAGTTTAGTTGCTTTACGGATATCGGGAGGCGTCGCCGAAATATCATCTTCATCGCTCATTTTATGGTTTAAATTCAACAAATCGCACAATTTTATACAACAAAACAATTTTTAACCGCTAAGTGCGGTAATAAAAAGATTGAAAAGTTGTCTGGCAGCTATCATAGTTTTTTTTTTTAAATTCAGATACAAACTAGAGTCCGCTCCAGCTATCATATCGTTCGATATCTTACTTACGTGCGACATTTGTCAAAGTTCTATGCCAATTCATTTCGATCTAAACGTCATCTCGACTGATATAAAAATAAATGTCAAATATTTTTTTTTTTTATTTTTCATTGATGTTCATAATTTGAATGAAATTATATCTTCGAAATCGATGTTATTATTTAGTAATAATAACATTTTTATAGATAAGAAATTTGTTCTAACAAAACAGTCTATTTTTATGGTGGTTTATGAATATATTTTTTAGCTGCCCAAACACAACCTGTTCGGAGAGTTTGACCTCCAAAATAGTGAAAAGTGCCTCTACCCTCTAACTTCTATGGAGTTTTTTTTTTAATGCTAGTTTCCTTTTGGTTTGATTAAATGTCTACATGAAAAAATAATGGGCATGTATTTTGTTATATTGGCTAAAACTTATTTTAAAAAACATACCCTTCGAAGTTATATGTATACTTTTCATCGAAGAAATTCTTTGGTATTTTTCATAAATATGAGTATTAGCCGATTTAACAAAACACGTGCTCATTATTTTATCATGTTCTTAAACATATAATCAAACCAACAGGAAACTAGCAATTTAAAAATAAAAACTCTATAGAAGTAAGCGTTTCTCACAAAAGGTTGAAAGTGGGCAGCTAAAAAAAAATACGTGTCAGTTATTTTTGACTACTCTCTAACATATATCAAAATAAACAAATTCGGAGTCGGACAGTTGGGTACCTTTCCTTGTTAGTAGAAGGACGTTGTTGTTTAAATTCTTATCATACGAATTTTGCCCAAGAAATTGAAGTTGTTTTTTGATTCTGAATTAATCATTCGATTCGATTGCATTAGCATCGACATTGTCAAGAATTTTACATCCAATGAGGTAAAATTTACAACAGATATTCTTGGCCAGTTCTCTTATTTTTACTCTCTTACATTTGCTACACATTTTCCTTTAATGTTTACTGTTTCGTCGACTGTTAACCATGTATATATTACCATGTATATTTTCCTGCCATGTTTTCGCGAATTTTATCACCCGTCTAATTGTACGAAATATCTAGATAAACTTTCCGCAACCACGATTCGTCCGGAAGTTTTTTCGATGAACAAGAACAACAAACAACAACAAAGTGTTTTACTCGTTATGTGAGTTTCTATCAATATTTTTTTAGTTGCTCTAAGTGAACCTTACATTTAGAGCAATATATTGTTGAGTTGTTTTCGTTGTAGGTAAGTAAGACAAGGATACTTATTTATCCATTTGTTAATTGTATTTTTTTTTCGATTAACCATTTTTTACAAACGTGAATTGGTTGCAAAAAGTCTAGTGGCTGAAATGACAGTTAACGGCCTTGCAATTTACTTTTAATGTAATCATAGATGTCAAATGGTCAACTGGCTAATCAAAGAGGTTAATGTTAAAGTCAGAAATTTAAATAGTGACTGAATTTATGGATAGGTGATAAAGTCGGTAAAATTCAACGTTCCTACTCTATTGATGTTTGATTTTTGTCATGAGCAATACCGCCCTCTGGTTATGATACATGATATCTTAATGCAAAAAAGTAGAACTTATTAGGAAAGGTGATATAAATTCCGCCCGTATACACTATTCGATACAGCTTCGCGTCTAGTCTAGGATTACCCAAAAAAAAACGATTCTGGCAAAAGGTCCTTTCCTTTTAATTGCATATTTAGCCATCGATGCTATGATTAAAAAAGATAAAATGTAATAAATGTTTTAAAAAACAAAAAACCGCCTTCAAAAGCTCAAAAAATTACTTCTTTTAAAATGGTTGTTAATAGGCAGTCCAACTGAAGCCGGTGTCCCATAATATTTTTAACCAAAAGCCGACTTTAGTTTGGTTTGACTGCCTATTATCTACTATTTTAAAAGACGTTATTACTTTTGTTTTTGACTTCGGTTTTTTATATTGTTATAAAACGGTTTTTTAAACAAAAGCTAACTCTCTTATAGGTCGTTCAGGTGCTTTAATATTGTACTCGATAGAAGATACTTGATTACTTTTGACATGTTTTAGCACTGTTTTCAACTTGGCCGCTAATATTTTTTGTGACATGGGCATAAGGGAAAATTACCAAAATTCAGATTAAAATGATCAATATCTCCGAAACTAGTAAAAACCGCTGAACATACAAATCGATAACTTAAATTAAATTGGGTTAAATCGATAGCTTTTTAGTTGCTTTATCAGCCCTAGGCGGGTTAACGTTGGTTTATGGGACACCCTATATATATATTTTTTTTCCAAGCGCATAGGGGGGTTATATACTTTGACCTCCATCTATCTCCCCTTTTATAGAGATATAAGACTGCCTACCGGGCGAATTGGACTCAGTTTGAAATGTATAGCACTTGACAATGCTCTATTCAAAAGTGATACACTTTTCCCAAAAGAAAACAGATAGTATTTGCGGTTTTTAGTACCTTACGCTTTTACAATAGTACATTACTGCAGAGGCCGTGAAGTAAAAGGTTCAAGGACGAGTTTGGGGTAGACGACCGAGGCGTAGACGAGATTTGTGAACCCGGAAATACAGCAGCAGGATGAACTAGATAACATTAGGGATATTTGTGCACCCATTATTCTGTTGCAAGTAAATCATGTTGATTGTGAGGCCCTTGTAGACTTAGGAGCGCAAGTGTTATGTATTTCAATAGCACAATGGGTGAGCTTGGAGCTGGGAAATTATGTTGATTCTCTTCAGGTTCCGTAACGAGCCGTCGGTGGTCATGCCATCAATGTGGTAAGCAGCGCCGATATAGGCACATGCACATGTGCCATGTGTTATCATAGGCCAGGTATATTTTCGCCATCACTTTATAATTGTCTCTGATACCGCAAAGCTCTTAATCCTGGGGCAGGATTTCCTACGCATTAATAATGCTATAAGTAATTGATTTTAGTAAGGCGGAATTGGTTTTGAAAGGTAGTATGAAAATGTTTAAAGCAAATAATTCCATAGAATGTCATCTTGTTTTTTGGTTCTTGGCCGAGCTACAGGGCAAGGCACCCCCATGTATTAGATATAACTAGCACAAGGAAATAAAGTATACCAAATTAGATCAAGGAAACAGTGTTTATTTCAGAGATAAGACCCCCATTTTGACACGAGGCCGGATAGAACGACTCCTTCAATCCCTGTTCTGGTCGAGGATAGTATAATGCTATTCTCAAGTGAGAGGAAATATTATAAGTTCATTATTGCATTTGCGTTCATCATTATGTTACGATGGCAAACTGAAGACTGCAATCTTACGATGGCAATCTCAAGACTGCAATCTTACTTTGGCAATTTGAACACTGCGATCTTACGATAGCAATTTTACGATGGCAATCTCAAGACTGCAATCTTACGGAGGCAATCTCAAGACTGCTACTCGTATATTACGATGGTAATCTCAAGACTGAAATCATAAGATGGCAATCTCAAGACTGTGCAATCTTACGTTGGCAATCTCAAGACTGCAATCTTACGATGGCAATCTCAAGAGTGTGCAATCTTACGATGACAATCTAGAGACAGCAATATTACGATGGCAATCTCAAAACTGCACATATAGTATCGATATAATACCGTTTTTTTTTAAATTTCGTATGTAATGGTTACTTTGTCTAGTGGTTGTTGGCAGTATATAATTTTTCCTTTGTCAGTATAGTTAGTACGCAAATTTAAACATAGCAGCGGCCAATAATGTTTTTCTTAGGTTTTTAATATTTTACTTCTTGGCCATGCAGTAATATAAGGAGCCACAAACAAGAAACTTCATGTCTTTATTTCGTGACATCAACGCATACATTTCCGAGAATGCTTGAGAAAAAAAAATATGTTTGTGTCCTAGCTCAAGTACTCGCAACTCTATGGGCATACTGGCTGCCACCGGTGGCGTTCGGGATCTACTTTAACCGCAGGTTATCCGTCATCAGCAACATGCAGCAAAACCTGCAGCCGACTAAGGAAAAGAATTTGCCGCCAGCTGAGGTAAATATTTTTTAACTTTTTTTAACTTACTTTTTACCCTACGACACCGGAGAATAATTAGGTACTTAAATTTCTGAATTAAGACTGCTTAATTTAAATACATTTTCATCACACTTGCTCGTAAATGGTGTTATTCCATGCCTGTATACAGAAGGACAATGGCCTAAATTGTTCCCGCGGGAATTATGGCGAGTTTGTCATCCCTAGGGAGTAATGACTTTCTTTTTAAAATTTGCAACTCTTTCGTACATCATTTCTGACTAAGGAGGTTTAATTTTCAGCCAAAAATTAAATCGGTTTCTAATTTCATCTTTAAAAATTAGCTATAGACTAACTTACATTACACAAAACCTATACGCTTCATTAAACTTCATTATTTTTATACCTATTTCAAGTTTATATCAACATTTATCATTAATTTTAGTAATTATACACTTTTATCAAATTGGCTAAATCTGGCTCGAATCCAGGTCGAAACTAAACGCAGTTATTATCTGTGGTAGAGGTCACAAAAAAAATATCGTTTCCATTTACGTTGCCGTTCGTCAAAAGTTATTTCTTTATATTTTGCAGAGTTAAAGTGTTTTCTCTTTGTTTTTTTTCCTCGCAAATGTGATGAAAACTATTGTGTGTATCACAGGCAGTAAGGGGATTACTAACTCGAGTCATTAAAAGCCCTCCGCCTTCGGCGTCGGGCTTCTAACACTCTCGTTATTAATTCCCTTCATACTACCCTTGATGCACAATGTTCTATTAAATGAGAATTGCCATTTGCGACACAATAGCCCATGCGAAAATTACAAGTTAAATGAAAAATACAGTAGTTTTCTAAGGTTGATTCACTTTACTGTTACTAGTTGTTAATAGTAGTTTATTCAAGTGATGTATAATGAGAGGCCTTAAAATAAGAGCGTGGTATTATTAAACGAGCGTCAGCGAGTTCCATAATAGGATCACACGAGTGTTTTAAGGCTTTATTATGTACAGTCGCATGCACTACTTTACCTACACACGTATCATAAGTACCCTATGATGGGTTCAGAAGCCGACGAAATGACGACAAAAATAGCGGCAAAACAAACTTGTGCTGTTTCAGTGTTACGAATATGAATCGTTTTTTGAAATCATAGAGAAACCAATGAAATCCCTATTCTCATTTAACATCTATGGATTAGTACTAGAATAGAGACCCTCTTTGGTTTTGACAGCTGTTCCAAAGGGTCTGGCCGATCTACCATGTAAATTTGCCCCTGGCTGAAAATGTAGGTTTCTTACGTGTGTTTATTAACCTTATTACAAGATATAATTTTACGAAATTTTAACCCTAAAATGCTCTTGGTTTTGAAGAAAAAGAAAAAAGAAAAAAATATGTTTTTATTTTTTTGTAGCCAAACTAATGATTCGATTTCTTTGTAATTTGGATATATTATGTATCTAATAATAAACTACTGTCAAAAAAAAAACAACGTTCAAACTCATTTATGAAGTGTTTAAAATTGACTTTTTTTTTTTTAAGTTTTTTTTTTAAATACTTACGAGACAGGGACAACCTCTAATTTTACTTATTTTATGCGGAATCTAATATTGCGTAACATATATTTTTTGCAAAAAAATCTATTTGGGGCAACAGGGTAAAAATATCTTACTAATGAATATACGTAAAAATCCTTTATGATTAATTCAAAATGTGGTAAAAGCAGTCAGTATAAAACTTTTTTCTCTTTACTACTTAAATATCAATTTCACTAAGCAAATACAATATTTCTAATAAATTGTTTCTAAATACAAAACGGTTTAAAATCGACTTCAATAAAACATCGACAATTTCAATTTTAATATGAGCTAATTCATTCGAATTCGAATTGAATTTGAATTTGAATTTGGAGTGTACATACGCGTTCGAACATCACCGTGCCTTTTTTAATTTACCTAACGCGATGGTTGTATTGTACATTTGTCGCATTTACCGCTTACAAATTAAAAGTAAAAAATAGCGGGAAACCATAATCGTTTTTCACCTATCTTATGCGTCATGGATAAACGTAATGCGATACGCAAGGTGTTTAGGAAACGTGTCCAAACTTTGTATTTAAAAGCATATAATGCAATAGAAGTTTATTTATATATAATGACGTTAATTGTGATCTAATCTTCATGTACCTTTTTTTATTTATAAACATTTAATCGTTTAATATAACTTTAAGGGCAGTTAATGTTTCCTGAGCATTCAAAGTTACCAGGATCGACTGACGTAGTTAAGTGACATAGGTACTAATTACCTACTTCAAATATCATTGTTAATATAAAATAATTTGCCAGCACAATAAATGCGGTAAAAAGGACTTAACATAACTGTATCACTTCCGTCATAGTCTGAGTATCTTCCACACTGCGAGCATCTCTCCAGCATTACAATTCCTTCATCCAGTAGACACACGTATAAAGAGGGTAGTGCATCGCGGTACAGTGGAACTAGAATTCTGGTTGGCAGGTTAATTTGTTCAAAGATTTCAGATTTGATCGTTGCCACCTATAAAATAAAATTAAAATAACTAAACTTCCTACATCTTTACTAGTACTAACTGAAAGGGTATAAAGCATGACTATAAATACTTACGTTTTCCGTTAGGGACAGCAGATGCTCATTTTCGATATAGTTTTGTATGCATTGTTCTAGTCGGGCTTCTATTGCATTATATGTTTTTAAATACAAAGTTCGGACACGTTTCCTAAACACCTTGCGTATCGCATTACGTTTATCCATAACGCATAAGATAGGTGAAAAACGATTATGGTCTCCCGCCATTTTTTACTTTTAATTTGTAAGCGGTAAATGCGATAAATGTACAATACAACCATCGCGTTAGGTAAATTAAAAAAGGCACGGTGATGTTCGAACGCGTATGTACACTCCAAATTCAAATTCAAATTCAATTCGAATTCGAATGAATTAGCTCATATTAAAATTGAAATTGTCGATGTTTTATTAACCGTTTAACCGTTCAACCGTTTTGTATTTAGAAACAAATTATTAGAAATATTGTATTTGCGTAGTGAAATTGATATTTAAGTAGTAAAGAGAAAAAAGTTTTATACTGACTGCTTTTACCACATTCTGAATTAATCATGAAGGATTTTTACGTATATTCATTAGTAAGATATTTTTACCCTGTTGCCCCAAATAGTTTTTTTTGCAAAAAATATATGTTACGCAATAAATATTAGATTCTGCATAAAATAAGTAAAATTAGAGGTTGTCCCTATCTCGCAAGTATTTAAAAAAAAAACTTTAAAAAAAAGTCAATTTTAAACACTTCATAAATGAGTTTGAACGTTGTTTTTTTTTTGACAGTAGTGTATTATTAGATACATAATATATCCAAATTACAAAGAACTCGCATCATTAGTTTGGCTACAAAAAAATATAAACATATTTTTTTATTTTTTATTTTTCTTCAAACCAAGAGCATTTTAGGGTTAAAACTTGGTAAAATTATATCTTGTAATAAGGTTAATAAACACACGTAAGAAACCTACATTTTCAGCCAGGGGCAAATTTACATGGTAGATCGGCCAGACCCTTTGGAACAGCTGTCAAAACCAAAGAGGGTCTCTATTCTAGTACTAATCCATAGATGTTAAATGAGAATAGGGATTTCATTGGTTTCTCTATGATTTCAAAAAACGATTCATATTCGTAACACTGAAACAGCACAAGTTTGTTTTGCCGCTATTTTTGTCGTCATTTCGTCGGCTTCTGAACCCATCATAGGGTACTTATGATACGTGTGTAGGTAAAGTAGTGCATGCGACTGTACATAATAAAGCCTTAAAACACTCGTGTGATCCTATTATACTATACACACGTAAGAAACCTACATTTTCAGCCAGGGGCAAAGGAGATCGGCGAACATCCATAGAGTCTTGGGCCCAACCGTTACACTAATGATTTTTAGGCCGTATTGTAGATCACTATGTAGGATATTTACAGGATAAAAATTATGGGCCTGGTCTTTGGAAAAGCAGAGATATGGACGGTTCTCCATATGAACCAAAGTAAGTAGTTAAAAAAGACTTCGATGAATACTTCTGATAAGTTATATTTAAAAAAGCATCAAATAATCATGGTATAGATGTTAAGCATATGCAACATGATATTATTATAAGAACATGAATAAAAATTCCAAGGACTTTCCAATAAACAATCTCATTTAGTTCAAAGTTAATGGTGAAAAACAGGCTGTTTTTTAGCAATTTTAGGCACAGTAGTTGTATTTGTTTCTTTCATATAAAATAATTAGGTAGTGTAAATTGTGCTGATCAAATAAACATAGTATTTACCACAAGAGGAGCAACCCACTGTTGTACAAGTGTAAGCATTGCCTCGTCTTCCAAAAGATGCATGCCTATAGCATTATTGCGTGTAATATCAATTCCACAGTTTATACAATGTTCCATCTTGTCAAAGGACAAATAAAACACCAGTAATCACAAATCACCACAATGCAATGTAAAGAACACAAAACGAAGCGATTCCACTGACATTTATAATTATTATGTTATGGAGGGTACTTCTACCCTCAATTTTTTTAAATGTCCTACTACGGCGTATTACGGTAAACAGAAATCAACAATGTTATTTATTATTGTTATATTTTAAATCCTATAGAAAAAAAGTCTGATACTTCACAAAGAGTAGTTAAAAAATACATCATTAATTATTGTTTTAGTTAGATTCCTGTAACGGCTAGGCCCACTTTCGCCTATCTCCTTTACATGGTAGATCGGCCAGACCCTTTAAACTTATAACCGTACAACAATTGATATAAGTAATATTAATATTAGTATATCAGTATCGATTTTGGTACGGTTATAAGTACAGATTTTACCTACTACCAAAGACAAGAAAGTTCTCATACTAAAATAGGTTGTAATAATGCTTGTCGTATCCTACGGTTTCTGAACGCATAATGCTAGGTTTACACGGGCTTAGTACTTGTCATTAGTGTAGGCGGTTAGGGGCTTATATGCACAGTGAAAAGTGGCAAGTAACCGTCTACACAGTGGTGTTAGAGAATGGTATTAGTTCGGCAGCTTTGAGTAGGTAATCTACTAATCACTAATCAAAATGCACTTGTCATTAAATGTTTACACCACTCGACAAGTGACAAGTATTAGTAGATTTTAAGCTGCGGGTAGGTGCTTGTCGCTTAGTAAATAGGAACGGCTTCTAATTACTTGCACTTGCAATTGCACTTGCAGTTGCACTAATACTAAGCACTTATAAAACATGTTTACACACATGTGACAATGACAAGTGTAAATGACAAGTACAAAGCATTAGCTACTAAGCCCGTGTAAACCTAGCATAATAGAGTGCTAATGATTTGTCCGTAGATTAACGTTACTAGTCACTTCAAAACTTACCGTATTTCGTTTTACAAAGGACACTCTGGGCACGGAAAGTCTCCAAAAAAAAACGATTAATTTTGATACGAAAAATATACTTAACGTGTTTTAATACATTTAAAAAAAAATTTGAAGGATATATTTTTCAAAAACTAAAGATAGTAGGTATATCTTTAGTTTTTGAAAAATATAATAGATGATTTTGCCATCGAATATGTAAAAAGGTTTAAGTTGCCTGTTGTTATACTTATTTATATATTTATTTCAGAAACAAACAGTGATTTACAAAAACGGCTTAAAACTATGGCTAAATCTAAACCTGGGGCCTATTGCATAAGTTTACTAATAATACTAGGAAAAAATACTAGTTACAAGTCAACGATTTACAAGTCGTACTTATTTGTGTTGCATAACCAATTTTGATTTTACTAATAATACAAGATTATTCCTGTTTCATAAATTGCTAATATTTATTCGAAACTACAAGTTATAAGAATATAAAGTACTAGTACTAATATATTCTGTTGCATAGTAGATTTATTGGAACTTGTAACACTGGTGCTAATATTATCAGCAAATTATACAAATCATAAGTAATTTTATGGCTGAATGAGTAAAACCTTTGCCTAGGTAAGGTTTTTTATTAAAAGTAACATTTAGGCGGCAATTTGACTGATACTGAATATTGACATATATTCGGCGCAACTATTTAACAAAATACAATTGAAGTTTTGGAGTAGAAACGTATTTCAATTCAATATTATAAAAAATTACGGGAAAACGCGAACAGCGGAAGTTGAAAATGTGCGTTTTGGCAAAAATGAACGAAAAGAAAGACGTGTTATTTGGTCCATTTTCCGCAACCGTTACAAAAGAAATAAGATGTGAAGCCTGGAAAAGTATTGGACAATATGCACAAAGCCTAGGTATTTTAAAAGAAAATAAAGATTGTACCTATATTCGCGATGTTTGGTGGACGAATATACGAAAAATATCAGTGGTAAGTAACCAAGTGTCTATGTGATACCCTTAATGTTAATTAGGGAATGCAATTACCAGCCAAATTTGATAACCGGTAAATTACTGCCCTCGGTCCGGTAAACCGGTAAACCGGTAAATTACCGGTTTTTGTGGTTTTTAAATAAAAGCCATTAAAATTATTGAAAATCGTTTATTTAAGTTTAAAAAGTCATTTAAAAATAATGATGACAACTTGAAGTAATAATTGGAAACTTTGATCTAAGAAAAAATATCAATCAGTCTTAAAATTAAACAAATCATTTTAATGATTAATAGTCATTTAGCAGGTAGCAAACTAAAACAATAGGCTTACATGTTTACCCTTAGGTTGAAAGGGAAATAGTAATAAGGTACTTCGGCTGGCTCTGGAATACGTAGCGTTACTTGCTTGCTTTGTAATAGTAACATAAGTTTACAAATAATTATCAGTTTTATTCATAATTTAAAAGTCAATTTCAATCAAATACATTTTTAAGGAGTGTCTGAAAGTATATTGCACTTAAAATCATATTATTTCGCGTTTATTTTTAGTTTTTCACGGTTCGGTAAATTACCGGTAATAGCTTTAAATAACCGGTATTTAACCGGCTCTAAAAAGGGCAAACCGGTAAACCGGTTTACCGGTTTGCATTCCCTAATGTTAATGCTTGCACGGTGCACCAATTTGTCTGTTTGTAAACTAAAACAGTTATTTACTTTCTGATAGTGATAAAGTACTTCGTTATCACATAAGACAAATCACTGAGTACCTACCTAGATAGTAACAATAGAAAGTTGTGAAACCTTAATCATGCATGTATTATGCTTTGGTATACGTGTACGTGGTCAAACATTCTGAAGTATATTATGACATTTATTTTTAGTCAAACTATAAAAACATAGTAGGTATACTTGCCGCTGGTACTGTGTAGTCCAGAGGTCCAAGACGGTAGCCGCGATGGTCAAGACGTCGGTTCGAATCCGACCTTATACACTTCTTCTGAAGTATTTGACATCTATTCTCAGTAAAAAGTAGGTACTGCCTTCTTGCTAGTAATAAACTAAAGCATGTTTTAATTTTAATTTTCATACATTATTTATGCTTTTAGGAAAAGCTGGATAATAGAAAGAAGACAGGATCTGCAGGTGGTACAAATTGTAAAGAAACCGAGGTCGATTTTCTGGTGTACGAAATATTAGGAAAAGAATTGCCCGTGCTGGAAGGATTGGGTGTAGCGGAATCAATAAATTTAGAAACAGAATATAATATAACAACTGATATAGATGTTCCCACTCACACATCATCTCTCGCCGTAAAGGAAAAAAACAGCGGAAGAGAGTGATCTAATTGATATAGATGTTTCCACTCAAACAACACCACCCGCCGCGAAAAAAAAAACCATCAGAAAAAAGTAATCCTACTGAGCTGACCGGAAAAAAACATTTAAAACGCAATGTAATTGAAACGTGAAGAGCTTATTCTGAAAAAAACTAAAATGACAATAGAAATATTAGAAAAAGAAATCAAACTTAAGGATTTGCAAATACAAAACTTAGAACGCGATAATTACCTGAAAGACTTGCAGATACTTACTGATGAGTCTAAATATGATCTCCCAAGATCGCGTTTTACTTGCAATTTTGAACAATTCTCACTAGCTGTGTTTGTTCCAGATGATGAACATAACGTTAATTTGGATGAACTATCGGAAGTTGCCGGTTAATAACAATACCCAATAACTATCCGTATTCTATTTAATGCTGAGTACGTATTTTGTAATTGAATTAAATTATTTTCTGCTTAAAAATTATAAAAAATGTTCTATTCCATTATAGTTATTACGTGCCTACGTGCATGCCTACTTTACTAATAATAAATCCATAAAAAACGCAAGTGTCTATGATTTTAAAATACACCTCTGAAAGTAACAAACCTAACTACATATTTATATGCAAAGCCTTCCTCTCAAAACTACGTACCTACTTATTAGATTACCTAATACATCCTTGCCGTCCCTCCCTCTAGCCTCTTAGGCCTCTTTAGCTTAGTTGGTAGAGTCTGCCCAGCGAATCGTGTCACAAAAAAAGCCCGGCAAATTCAAAAATCTGCAATCAATATTAATGTCCGTACACTAAATAAAAAATAGAACCAATCATTTAACATTGCTGACCAATGAAATAGTATCAACTCCGTTTAGTATCGCCTAATCCAGCTTATCCAACTGCTGATTTTTGAATTGCCGCCCTTTTTTTGTGACACGATTCGCTGGGCAAACTCTAGTGACCCTGCCAATTTAGCTGGAGGTCCTGGGTTCGAATCACGGTATGACCATTTATTTGTGTAACCAATTGCAAATATTTGTTTCTAAGTTATGGATGTTTTCTAATTATGTGTGTATTCGTATTTATCTATACAGGGTTATTGGTAAGTCGACCTATTCCCGTTAGGAGGTGATAGGGGTGACTATTTGCGATAATTTTGACCCCCATATGCATTATGCAAAAATTAACCATTTTTGAGTTATCGCGATTTTTAGTTTTTTTTTAAATTAGTCGGAAATTCATCTTGAAAAATTTATTACAAAAAAAGTATCAATTTTAATGTTTCTTTTTCTTTTGATTTACAAAAACGATTAAACACTGGTTATTTCTCAATATTAAAACAATAATTATCGGCCCAAATTTAAAAAAGCGAGACGGTATACGAAATTTTTTCAATATTTTTTGCGATAGCTTTCCACTAAAATGCCTTAAAAACCAAAAAAAAACGTTATGAAACTTGGCTTGCAGATTATTGTAAAAACTTAACTGTTTTCTTAGCTCTCTAAAAATGCATAACAAGTAGGAAAATATTTGAAAAAAAACTGAAAAAAAAATCATCACAAAGGAAGCGGGCGGAACCTAAAGTCACAAATGCCACTTCAATTATAAAAAATAATAAACATACCGAATTTAAATCAACTTTTTTTATTTGCTTTTGTACAAGATGAACTTGTTGTTTGTATGCAATATTAAAAAAAATATTATCTGTGCACGTTTGAGAATGCGAGGCCGAAAACTAAAAAATACATGTTTTTTTATCAAACTCCAACATAAATTACACGAAAACAGAAAAATTTACCAATACATTTGGCGTGCAGATTACACATAAAACATTGACGTTTTTCCAGCTTTCTAACGAGCTATTAAAACTAACTGTTATACTCGTAAACACAAATAACAACATTAACTCATGGAAAAAGTAAGCGATTTTTAGTTTTATTTTAAGTTAGTCAGACTAATTTCAGTCAGCCAAATGTATTGGTAAATTTTTGTTTTCGTGTAATTTATGTTGGAGTTTGATAAAATAACATGCATTTTTTAGTTTTCGGCCTCGCATTCTCAAACGTGTACAGATTTTTTTTTTAATATTGCATAAGAAAAACAAGTTCATCTTGTACAAAAGCAAATAAAAAAAGTTGATTTAAATTCGGTATGTTTTTTAATTTTTATTTTTGAAGTGGCATTTGTGACTTTAGTTTCCACCCGCTTCCTTTGTGATGATTTTTTTTTCAGTTTTTTTTCAAATAATTTCCTACTTGTTATGCATTTTTGGAAAGCTAAGAAAACAGTTAAGTTTTTAAAATAATTTGCAAGCCAAGTTTCATAACGTTTTTTTTTGTTTTTAAGGCATTTTAGTGGAAAGCGATCGCAAAAAATATTGAAAAAATTTCGTATTCCGTCTCGCTTTTTTAAATTTAGGCTGATAATTATTGTTTTAATATTGAGAAATAACCAGTGTTTAATCGTTTTTGTAAATCAGAAGAAAAAAAAAGATTTAAATTGATACTTTATTTGTAATAAATTTTTCAAGTTGAATTTCCGACTAATTTAAAAAAAAACTAAAAATCGCGATAACTCAAAAATGGTTCATTTTTGCATAATGCATATGGGGGTCAAAATTATCGCAAATAGTCACCCCTATCACCTCCTAACGGGAATAGGTCGACTTACCAATAACCCTGTATATGATATTTGGTATCTATTATTATACAGAGTGTGACATTCATTAGAAAATAAATTTTAAGGAACACGATAGTTTAAAGTAATTTTAACCGTTTTATCAACAAAAAAAAACATTCACCCTTTCTAATCGAGAATTACTAATTTTTAATTTTTCAGAAGCAATGTATTGCATATTGCAACAATTTAGTTAAGAATGGGAACTAAC
The DNA here is from genome assembly GCA_923062465.1 of Acleris sparsana. Lineage (NCBI taxonomy): Eukaryota > Metazoa > Arthropoda > Insecta > Lepidoptera > Tortricidae > Acleris > Acleris sparsana. Next base: position 41,704,541 of record OV281285.1, on the reverse strand, counting down.
AAGATGTCAGCGTGTCAAATGTATGTGTTAGTTTGTTACCGTTAATTAATTTGTATGAAAAAGAAGTAATTTTTTTTAACCAAAAATTTTAATTGTGTGTTCATTAGGGGTCACTCTTCAAATATTTGTTCTTATGAAAGTCACACACTGTATATGTATATATATCGTCGTCTAGTATACCCACAACACAAGCCTTAAATATGCTTACCGTTGATTTGTGTAAGATTTTTCTATAATATTTATTTATTTATTAGGTATTTATTTATATTAGTCTCCGACCGAAACATATTTTTTCGCCGGAATCGTAACCATCGATTTTTAGGGTTCCGTACCCAAAGGAGAAAAACGGGAACCGATTACTGAGACTTCGATGTCTGACTGCCTGTCAGTGGGCTCTATCACAAGAACCGTGATGGCTACGAGTATAAAGATAAAAAATTCACAGATAGGTAATGTATTTTTGTTGCCGCTATAACAACAAAGAAAAGATTTTATTAAACTAGTTTAGGGTCATTTATTGAAATGTCACATCATTAATAGGGTTCATAAAATTAAATAGGGTAGTTATTGAAATGTTACATCATTGATCGTATGATTTCTTGTTGACGCTGGACAGCATTTAATTGCGGAGCTTCAATAATTATATTTGTAATATTCTCTTCTTCTGGTAGATCCAGCTGCGGGACTGCATTCGCCTCTACAGCTTCCCCTTCTCGGGCTATATTGCACAGTATTGCACAACAATTAACAATATCTGCCGCAAATTTTGGGTTTACTCTGAGATGGTTTAGGCAAGGGATTTTTTTTTTTAATATACCGTAGGCACATTCTATGGTTTGTCTCGTTGCCTGTAGCCTGCGATTATATCTCCTTTCGCCGTCAGAATTCGGATCGTTGTGAAGTGGTGTCATAAGCCATGTTTTTAAAGGGTATGCAGAGTCCCCAAGTATTACGCCATTAGGAAACAAATTGCCTCGTTCCAAGATACTGTAGAGGCTACTTCTTCGTAGAACTCTTGCGTCGTGGACGCTGCCAGGCCAATTGGCACATACATAAAAAAACTGATAATCAGGTCCACATACCATCATGCAGTTGATAGAATGGCCTCCTTTTCTATCAACAAATGCTGGTTCGTGTGTAGTGGGTGCATCGATTGGTATTAATGTGCCATCAACGATACCAATCACATTAGGGAAATTATACGATGCGTAGAATTTATTTACCACATCTTCAATAGATTGAGGCCACATAACTTCCGATGGAAATAATCTTCTATTTATAGCTGTAAAAACGCGGTGAACAGTACGTGAAACAGTCGATTTATGAATGCCATGACTTGCACCAATGGAGAAATATTGGCACCCAGTACCTAGCCAGTGGAGAGTTGAACACAGTTGTTGACCGGGAGATAGGCACCACCATTGTTTTTTTGTTGAATATCTTGTGCAATTGTTTGAAGAATTCGTTCAGCTTTGACTGATGTCATGCGGAACATTTCATAGAAATTTGCACTGTTTTCAAAGGTGAAATTTAATCGCTTACTGTACATTTTCCGCTGACGCCTTATTTGTAGGATAAATTCAGCATCTTCGTCATCAGATGAATTTAATAAATGGTTCATTTTTGATATGACGGTTTAACAATTCATCAATGGAAAACTAATATTTTAAAAATATGGTGCCCCTGACGTACGTAGAAATAATTACAAGTTTGTTCTAATAATTTGTGTTTTTGCTTTCATTTTGCAACATAAACTAGTAAAATTCACTAATTATATGAGTTATTAGTACTAATATTATGCAGCTTGTAGTTTATTACTGCTACTTTATTATGCTACAAAATATTATAAATTACGAGTCGAGTTACTAATATTATTAGCTTGTAATTTAGATAGGTACTTGTACATTGTATATTATACTTTATTATGCAACATAAAAGTACAAGTTACAACCAAAACCGCTAATAATATTAGCTTGTACTTTGTTATGCAATAGGCCCCTGGAGTTTTGTTAAGGAATTTAGAAATGTGTTTGACTGATTGAAAAACAAGAATTCAGGAATCTTTAAATAACTTGCTAACGTAATGTATTAACTATTAAGTAACTAACTTATTCAGGAACTTAGAAATAAGTAACTTCTTAAATCTTACAAGCCAACTTTTGCAACTGGAATACTACATTGTTGTAGAAGTTAGAAAGGAAGCAAAAGATGGACGATGGACACGTAGTGGAAGGCCCTCAAAAGTACGACTACATCTATTGCACTTTCGGCCGAGGCTTAACACAGTGCTTTTCACGACTACTGCGAGGAAATAGAAATCAATTCTTATATTATTTTTTTCTCTAATTAAACGAGATATTAATATGAGCGTTAGGACAATTATTAAAGGATAACGAAATATTCTTGCCGGAAACATTAATATTTGTGTTTTGGGTCATTTCGGCAGGTTGTTGGATGTTCTGTTCTCTCATTGGATGTCCTCCAAGACAGGGACTCGGCGGTGTAAGTTTCAAGAGATGTTGATGCTACTGCGTCAGTTGAAGTGGATTGCCGCAGATTTATAGATTCATTTAATTTATACCTTTTACTTTTTTTCTCCACCGAATCCTCTATGTAGGCTTCTGCCACCTTATCCGAGGTCTAGCCACCATGCCGGTTTAAAGTAGTTATATTAGCACAATAACTAATGGTTCAAGAAGAATCTGTCATTTGCAACATTCTCAGGTCGCAAGTTTTGATACTTCTGTAATATGTGAAGAAATTCGTCCTGTATTATAAACGATCGATCTAGTTTTGCCTTAGTCTTTGACAACTTTACGAGGATCATATCGTTATAGTTTTCGATGTCTTTAGTCTTCATACTTATGAGTTCAGATATCCTTCATGCACTATTCACTCCAAATATCAAACTGACCTGTAAAAAGGTATTTGGTTCTGTGAATAGTTTTATGGATATTCATTATAAGCAAACGATTTTATGACATCTTATAATACATATTAGTATTTAACTCACCTTTATCGTTAAATGGAGCTCATCTGGGGCCTCCCTAAGAAATGTTTCGACGTCTTCTGCGGATAAGAGTCTTGATTTTTTGACTTAAATCAGCTGTAATGTCTTTTCAAAAATGTAAATTTTGTGTAGGTTTTACCTTTTTTTCATTAATCCCCCCGACTATTTCGTTTTTCTCTGCTAATATTGCCCTTTCGCACAAACATTCTCTATTCTTTATATTTTTTCTAGATCGGGGTACTTACACGTTATTTTTTAGATCATCTGTATTTTGTACAATATTACAAAATTCGCGGTTTAATGTAATCATACCGTTACTATCTCTTGCCGTGCGATCTTCTCCAATTTTTAATAGAGCTGCCGCATATTGCCCCGGCTGTGTATCCATATGTGTGTTGCTGGCATATTTGTAGTCAGATACATTTTTTTACATATAGCCATATCATAGATGCCGAAATGCATTTATTTTATCCGCTGGTGTGCCCCTAGTTATCACCGGTACTCGTAGATGAAAATCCCACGATCGTTTGGTTGCACTTAATGCCCATCATAGTTCAATATTATATTATAATTATGAGTCTTAATACCAACTTTAATTAATATAACAATATAAATGGCCGAACTCCCAAATATGAATGACCGAATTCTCATACAATCTACCATCCGTATCGTATATTTAACCTAATTCGGTTCCGCGGTTTATCCGTCAAAGCGTAACAAACAGACAGATAACAGACAAAATTGCTTTCACATGTATAATATTAGTGCGGATTTTCTTTCACCAGCTATATTAAATGTACCCATCGATGTATAGATTTTTTAGTTCTTGACATTTTAATAGTACATTATGATACAAGTGTGCTAAGTTGACCATTGTATACAAGGCGCTATTGTGTGCGCACGAGCGAAAGCGAGTGCGCCACAAGAAAGCCGCGTATATTATGGTCACAGGCACACGTGTTACATACGACGTTTTTCAACACACTTGCGAAAAAAAAACAAGAATCTTCATTTAGTCAAATTTTAATTAATTATTAAAACAGTTGGTAAAATTACAATTTCTTCATTTTCTTTACTTAAAGAAGACATTTTCGTTAATATTAAACTTCACAATAATTAATCCAAACTATCTTCGTCACAGCCGTCAATTATTTACGAAAAATGGCGGCTGGCGCGTTGTTTTTTTTTCTTGCCGCGATACCGATGCGCGCGCAAGGCTAAGGCGCGAACGAGATCGGCCAACAGCCAAATTTAAAATGTAATAATTCATGTTTAAAATACAAATTACAGAAAAATTTAAAAGATTTTAATGAAATTGAGTTATTCTTTAGTAATAAAGCTGATTTCACCAATTTATTGAAATAAATATCAGTCGCGAGGCGTTCGTACAAGCCGATTATTTACGGCTTTACCAAAAATTCCTATGCATAGAGTAGGTATACAAACAAAACGTAAAACCGAAAATAACCCGGTATACTATAGCTTTACCTTGCATTACCATCTTCATAATACGATGCATAACCAAAACGCAATTTATTTACTAAGCCGAAATCTATCGCAGTACTCGCTCGCACATATTCACTTACCTACAAGAAAGAAACAATAACAATATATTCGTACACACGCGCAGTTACATTTCACTGCGCGCGAACTTACACCCACAAAATTATTACAAGTCCGGCCGGTCCGGCGATCCCTCTCCGCTGTACTTGAATTCAAACATTCAAACATTTTTCTAGCGCTTCGAACTCACACAACAGACACGGCAGCATGTGAAAACAATAAAAATCAGAGTGAGAGAACGCTCTGGTCCGCGCTAGGAGGCCGGCTTATTTCAAACAATTTTGAACTTTAAGTGTATAGCACGCGTCACTTTCTTTTCTCGAGGACGCCGTCGCCGCCACCTACGACCTTCAAACTTTAATAATATTTTGCATCCTTTTTTCATTACGCAATATTACGCGACGCCATTACTTTAGTTCGCGTCGTCGCGCAAAGATAGTGTAATTCTTGTGAAAGTTTTTTTGAATTACCTATTTATTTAGTGTTTTATGATTCAAGTAACTAGTGAAATTTAGCTCGCTAAGTGTTCGTTCTGTGTTCATGTGCTGTGTTTGTAGTTACCTACTGTTTGGATTATTTGTTTTTGTTCACGACGACGGAGGTTGGTGTTTCTATTCTATTTTTAATACGTTAGGTACCTATAGGTTTTACCCAAATCTAATTTAGGTTATATTCGTGGTTTTTCAATATTTTTGTCTGTCTGTAGGTACTCAAAATATGGCCGCATTGGTTCAAATTGAGTGTTGTCTTGTCTTACAGATTACCTACTTAATGAGCTAACAAGTTTTTCAAGGTTATCCTTTGAAAATAAAAAACATGTCATTAAGTTAGGACGCGCTCTCCCAGACCTAAAATTTGATTATAAGCGTAGAGAAGGATTCTTCAAACACTTCCATAGTGAATTATATGATAAATACAATTGGCTGACTGGCAGCTGCAAATTAAACAAATTGTTTTGCTATTCGTGTTTGCTGTTTTCTCTAGCAGTGTTTGGAATCGAACCGGTTTTGCAGATATCAACAATATATATAATTCAGCTAAGAAACATGTTCAAAGCGAGAAACATATACGGAGTTGTATATTATTACATAGTTTAGGTTTACTTGGATTGTTTGGCGCTTTATTCGTGTCATCATGGTTTTCTTAATAGGTACAGTAAGGCGGGTACGGACGGCGCATGCCGCGGGCTGTGGGTTTTCTTTATTCGGTTGATTTTGTTGCACGAATTTGTAAATATATGTTTAATTAAGTCTTTTTTTTTGTTTCTGTGTGCAGACCTGCAGTGCATGTATTTAATTTGGTTTATTTTTGTTTTGTTTTTAACAAAGGACAACTTTTTATTTTGCATGATAGGTATTAGCAAGCTAATTTTTACTGTGTTTTGATTTCTAACGTAAATTAACTATATTGTCTGTGTGTTTAATGTGTGCGTACGCAACTAACGGCTTTTTTCAAAGCCACTTTTGTCATACTTGACATACACTGTTCATGTAATACCAGTGATGTCATGAATGGCGAAGGTGGTGAACACTAACTGCAAGGATCGCACGTAGAAACAGTTACCGCACTTACTTCAGCACTGCTTTTTGGGAACTAAAAGATGACATCTATTTTATTAAGGTAGGTAGGTATGGTTTTTTTAATAATGGAAGGGGCAAACACGTACACACGCCATACACCTTTTTTTGCTCCGGCTTGTCTATTTATTTACGTGACGCTTCGCCACTGATAAATATGTAGATAATGTTATTTGCCGCATAAAAACTGTTTGTTGCTAAGAAAAAAAAAGGGTCGGGTTATACCCGACTAAATTATATCGCTTCTTCTTCGTACTTACAACTTGGTACTAGGCTACAAATGTAAATTGTTTGGGTTAATAAACTAAAGGCACTTGTGCGTAATATACTGAAAAAGCACGTGTGTTTAATATCTAGGTTTATGAGCCAAAAATTGGTGGAATAAAAAGGTCGTTTTGAGCAAATGTGTTGAAAAATTTAATTACAGACCAATTTCCACCGAAAAATAAAATTACTGTCCGTAATGTATAAAATTTCAAGCCCTTAGGTCCAGCGGTTTAGGCTATGTTTCGATCGATCAGCCAGACAGTTTTACCCCTTTGACCCATTCGGGGGTAAAATTATCAAAAACGCTAAGACACGTATAACTTAAACACAAAAATTGAAGATTCTAACTTGAAAACCGACGACTTTAATAAAAAATGTTTATCCCCTATTTTACCCCCCTTAGGAGTGGAATTTCCAAAAATCCTTGTGCAAAATTTCAATTCCTTAGGTCCAGTGGTTTGGGCTGTGCGTTGATATATCAACAATCAGTTTATTATTTTATATATATATATCGATTAGGCGAAGTTGGGTAGCATAGGCGAAGTAACGGGTCTCTACGTTACCATAATTCGGTTTGTTAGTTCTTTACCTCAAAAGCATAAATTCCTTGTAGTGGTTCACCGAATCGCATTTCACCTAGAACGTATATTTAATTTTCGCGTTGTCTCGATCGTTTTCTTTTTTAGTCGTTAAGTATATGTTTTAGCCGCATTTCACCTCGATCGTGCATTTAACTATCGCGTTGTGTCTCAATAGTATTTTTTTTTAGTTGATATTAGTTTCTGTCACATTACACTAACAAAATAGTTATTACTTGTTGTTTTTATGTTTGTAGTACTTAGCGGCTTCGGAACCCTACACTGAGCATGGTCCGACGTGCCTTTGCCCGGGTTTGTGTTTGACGTAATGGCTTCGGAACCCTACACTGAGCATGGTCCGACGTGTTCTTGCCAGGTCTATTTTTGTACGTTCCGTTCGCAAGGCAGATTTTCTATTCGGGTCCATTATCAACACATTAGGATTTGATGATGGGATCTTTTAGAAATCGAGGGAATTTTTCAAATATTACAGTCTTACCTATAGCGATTTGGGTATTTTTCATAGTAACTAACTCGTGCATTTGCTCTTTGAAAGCACTATTTGGTAAATTGGAACTGATGATTAATACCACAAATGGCCACCGGAACTCCTCAACGATACCTATTTCAAGGGTGGTGATAAGATATCACGATTCAGATAGTTGAGCGACTATGACGAAGCACAATGAAATGGTTTAAATATATGCATTATGATTTTTCCGCGGCGCTGGTCGCGGTAAGTTTTATATGAATTAGGAATCCCACTACATATTAGCATACTAAATATCATGGCATTAAATAATGTAATATAATTAAAATATAAGTCAGTAATTTCATTTCAAAAGAATTTCATTTAAAATGGTAATACGACAGTTAACCTGAAGTCAGCTTTTGTTTAAAAATATTGTGCTACACCGACTTCAGTTTGACTGAACTATTACCATTTTAAATGAAATTATTTTTTGCGGTTTTGAATGCGGTATTTAGTTTTTGTTTTTGTTTTTCAATATAAGTGGTAATTTTCAGATTTCTTACCACTAACAGAATATTAGAGGAGAGTTAGAAACTTCTGCAATTAATATTTTAAAACCTACTTATGTTATGTTCTGTTCTTGGGACAACACAATCGGTGAAATAACTAGCATAGAGGCATTCCATCTAACACCACAAGACTGTTTGTTTGCGCAGCAATCCCTCCGCGATAACGCGTCAGAGGCTAGCAGATTGATAGCTCGGCACGCGGGCGCCGCGTACTCCCGCCCTCGGGTGCTGGCGTGGTCAGCGCTGTACGCCAGCGCACTGGCGCTCTTCACACACGCGCAGACTTACGTGCAGGTGCTCTGGATGGATATTCGAAACCTGGAGGAAGGGAAACCGGTTGGTTGAACCATATTTAACCTTATATTATGTTTTTATTTATTTAATCTATGTTGCACAAAAGTACAAATTTGTGTTCAAAAGGTGAATTTAATGACTAATGGCATTCTCTACCAGTTGACTTTTCGGCAAATCAAGTCATTATTTTGCAGGACTTCAGTGTTCATCTTAATGCACCATGCTTTGCGCTATAGTACTCGTACTTATTCGAATCCAAACTCTGTAATTGTAGGCTAATTTGATATATAAGGTGCGTTCGGCAAAATTACGCTCGAAAAGTAAATTGCTCGATGCGTTTATTACAATATAGGTAGCATACAATGGGGCTGTGGAAGCGGCGCAGACTTTGTTAGGAGCGCTAGGTGCGTTCGCAGCTTCGTCGTGGGCGCGCGCGGAGCTACCGGCCGTTGCTGCCACCCTCCAGGGAACCGCTGCCATCCTCGGCGCCTTCATTCCTAACATCTTTGTATCCTACGTGTGCTACATCATCTTGGGCACGCTCTATCACTTCACTATTACGTTGGCCAGGTCAGTACCCATCATACTAATTAATGACAGTACAAATGAGACTTAAATTAAGGGGCATGACAAGTTGAGTTTCCCCGGCTAAAGATGACAGTTAACGCTGTCTATTAAGATGCAATGCAACACAAGGCCAGTTGAGTTTCCCCAACGAAAAATGGCGCTGGCGTGCAGTTCACGTGGTTATCTATATGTACGAGGGCCAAACTTAAGGTTTCGGGAATAGAAAAAAATAAGCAGTTAAATTGATTAAAAATATTTTTATTTATTTTTCATGGTATTCTCCTTTATATTTTATTTCCATGCGTTCAAACCAGTCGTTAACGCACTTATTGACGTCTGAAATAGGGGTCGATAAAATGCCCATTTTAAACACCTCCACTGCTGCTTCCCTTGTCTGAAACCGCTGACCACGCAATTTATCGTTAATTTTGGGGAATGTGAAAAAGTCATTGGGGCTAAGCCGTGGCTGTATGGAGGATGGTCCAGTAATTCGACTTTTTCACCGTCCAGATGCTCAGTTGTTTTCCGAGAGGTATGAAGGGTGACATTGTCGTGGTGAAGGATGATGCGGCGACTAGATTATATTTTTCGGAGCTCAGCAAAGATACTCGGCACACAAATAGTGGTGTACCAATCGGCATTGACCGTTCTACGATCCTCAAAAGGAAAGTAGCCACGTGACCCGAAGTGAGGGTTCCAACGGGAAAACAACCTTCGCACGCATAATTGTTCCTGCAAAATAGTTTCTATCTGACTCATTCCAATGCCCAAACACTCTTGAATCTCCCGATATGACACATGCCGGTCTTCCTTCGTCCGTGAGGAATACACGGCCACGTTGAAATTTTGAATACCACCTGTATATTGTCGTCTTTGAACGTGCAACATTACTAAAAGCAGCAATGATCCGGTCTCCACATTGTTTTTGTGTTAATCCACTTTTAATGTCGTAATAAATTATAGCTCTTAAATTTTTGACGGGGAAATTTCATTTTCAGCAGCAACTTGACCACTTCAAAAAACAACCGAACCATTGCTTTTTTTCTATCTGACCAGTGTTTTAAGATAATGAAACTCAAGAGATTATAAAAAGGTATAATATGTGTCCTGAGATTCCCGAAACTTTCAGTACAGGCATCGAATACACCGGGACGTACCCGAAGGATTTTAAAAGCTTGTTCCTAAATTAATTTGGAGTTAAAAATGTTATATGAACATGGGTCAACCCGGCTTTTTTAATTATTATTTTTTCATTCAAGTTATATGGAATATTTTCGCTTCTCCAGGAATCAAATCCTAAGGGCGAGCTGGCAACGACTTACTTGTAATTAGCACTTGTTTACGGGAAATCCCCTTGAAAGTTATCTATGTGAGTAATTTGTCCCTTCCTTACTTGTGATGTTGGAAGAGTTAGTCGAAGAAAGAGACTAAACTGTGACATTAATAAGAAGATGTTAACGTATAGTTAGCGTTATAAGCATAGATTATTTTAAAACAGGATTTAGTAGAAGTTTCATACATAAATCCTTTTAAAATTCTAAGTCATTTACCGTATTAGAGATAGGTACATTTGTCTTTAAACAAATCAGCGCATAACATACTCGCAATTAATTTTGTGCATTAGATCAACAAAATAAATAGCAACACAAAAAGTGATGTGCACTTTAATTGTTGCGAGTTTCGAATTCGTTGATGATCCTTTGATAATCCATGTATTTCATCGCATGATAAACGTAATACCGATATGACCGGTACCGATGGCTCCGAACAAACAATGGTGACCGTTGTTGGTGTCAGTGGTGGAATACCTACTTCACTTATTTTGCAGTAGTGCCGAGGGATCTGGCCACACTTGCCCTGTACCCCACTGTTATATCTTGAATAAAAGTCAGTTTATTTTACACTGTTATATTATTGGGATACCACAACCATTCGTTGACACCAACCCAAGATAGAGAGAGTCCTTGCGATCCATACTACGCAGAGACTCGGATACACTCACTATACCTTGTTTTTTTAGCATTAGAAAGACCTTTCAAGAAATAAATGTAAGGTTTTTTATAGGGAAAGTTTTACGGTAGTATGACGGAATAACTGGAAAATTATTAAAAACTCATGTCGGATCATTTAACATCATTATGCTGCATTGAGACTGAATCACGAATGAATCGCTGCAAAAACTTCGTACAATTAAATCATGTTACATTTATGTATCTACTACCTACATCAACATTGGTTTCGATTGCGTCATGCAACCATTTTAATTTAATTGAAATTTAACGAAAAATAATGTGACTAGAGTCTGGCCAACAAAAGCTGAGACTGGAAAATAGCGGCAAATTTAAAAAATCGGCGTGTTGCAACACCGCGTGTAGTGCAAAAAAACAATTATAATACTTGAACAATAAAATAAATTTGTAGAATATAAATTGTTAGAAAGGGATACTTTATGGATGATGGATCTTAATCATAATCTAGTTACTAGTTATTAGGCGTGTCGCCAGTGATTAAATTAAATTACCAATGAGTTACACTAACTTAAAAAGTCAATTATCGTACGTAAATATTCGTTTTTCTGGGCGAATTCAACGTTTTTCTGGGCGAATTCAACATTTTTCTCATTTTGTTTTTCATTAAACTTGCCTATTATACTATGAAGTAACTTCCGCACAGTACTTTTAATCGTAGTATTCGTGATGAACGCTAGAATTAATGCAAAAATAACAAACAAATATGAGTGAGTGACGAGCGACCTCTGTTCTAAAACGCTTTGACAGTTGCTTTATTGTTGCCAAATCAAAAGTTTTGAAAATATGTCAGTGTCTACTCTCATTAGCCAGACTCTAAGAGGTAAGAAAATTACATGACAAATTTAGTAGGTATACATTTCAACGATTGTAGCCAATTACGCAGAGTCGCGTACAATACTTTATCTACACACATATTATAAGTACTCTAAGATGGGTTCAGAAGTCGAAAGGCAAATGACCTGCATTGCTACCAGCGCTACCTGTAACATATCTAAGTACCTACCAATTTCACCAAACGATGTTAAATTTAATCAATGTTAATCAATTGTTGTCTACTTGGATAAGCAGAATTTTCATAAGTGGCACAATAAACTCAACAAAGAAATGAACTAAATGAAATCAAATTACGACTTACGATACGACGAATTGACAACAAAAATGGCGGCAAAAGAAACCTGTCATGTGTCACGAATATGAATGGTTTTTTTTTTAAATCATATGATAGACATACCTACTAATAAAGTCCCTATTCTCATGTCGTTCGAAATTCAAATATCCTACGATATTGTACTAAAAAATATAACGAGTTGACGTTCCAATTGATCCTAGAATTGGACCTATTTAAATTGTGTTAATTTTGGAACATGTTCCAAATTTGAAACTCATAACCTTACCAAAATCTATACTGTTATAACCATTACAGTACAAATTTTACCTACTACCACAGACAAGAAACTTTTCATAGTAAAATTAGTTGCAATAATGCTGTTATAAAAGAGGACTTACGATATGTGCGTAGATAATAGTACATTATGATACAAGTGTGCTAAGTTGACCATTGTATACAAGGCGCTATTGTGTGCGCACGAGCGGTAGCGAGTGCGCCACAAGAAAGCCGCGTACCTATATTATGGTCACAGGCACACGTGTTACATACGACGTTTTTCAACACACTTGCGAAAAAAAAACAAGACTTCATTTAGTCAAATTTTAATTAATTATTAAAACAGTTGGTACAATTACAATTTCTTCATTTTCTTTACTTAAAGAAGACATTTTCGTTAATATTAAACTTCACAATAATTAATCCAAACTATCTTCGTCACAGCCGTCAATTATTTACGAAAAATGGCGGCTGGCGCGTTGTTTTTTTTTCTTGCCGCGATACCGATGCGCGCTCAAGGCTAAGGCGCGAACGAGATCGGCCAACAGCCAAATTTAAAATGTAACAATTCATGTTTAAAATACAAATTACAGAAAAAATTAAATGATTTTAATGAAATTGAGTTATTTTTTAGTAATAAAGCTGATTTCACCAATTTATTGAAATAAATATGTAGATAATGTTATTTGCCGCATAAAAACTGTTTGTTGCTAAGAAAAAAAAAGGTATAACCCGACTAAATTATATCGCTTCTTCTTCGTACTTACAACTTGGTACTAGGCTACAAATGTAAATGGTTTGGGTTAATAAACTAAAGGCACTTGTGCGTAATATACTGAAAAAGCACGCGTGTTTAATATCTAGGTTTATGAGCCAAAAATCGGTGGAATAAAAAGGTCGTTTTGAGCAAGTGTGTTGAAAAACGTATTTATCGAACTGTATATATCGTCGCGATACACAGGACAGTGGCGCGGCAGTAAAATGCGCCTCTTCGAAGTTCGAGTCCAGCAAAAAAATAAAATATCAATAAAGAAATAAAAAGTGGATTTTATGGTATGTAATCACAATATACAAAAGATATGAGCGCCGCGCCGGCGCGCCGTCGCCGCCGTAGATTTCATCGCGCCGCCGCCGCCGCTTAAATATAACGGCGCGCTGGAAATAATTCAGTACTGCTACTACTGTTGATTTAGAACCATATAACAGACACCGAACACACACCAAACAAAGAACAACACCAAACACCGAACACAACGAACAATACCGAAAATAGAAAGAAACTCCTTTTTTCTTTCTTTGTGTATAAATATTTTTCTTCGCATCTTCTACGCTTCACTTCGCCATCAAGCAGGAGAACAGAAATAATGAATATAAATAGGCCCGCACCAAAATACACGTCCAACAAGAAACTGAAATCTTAGATACAAACCTATATTTTTGGGGTTTATTTCTGTAGAGGAAGGAATGTTTCTTTTTTGTATTTCAAATATATTTTACGTTTGTTAAGAGATTATTAACGACATTAATATAATGTTAGCTGTGCAATAATTAAACTTAGTTCCTAATATTTTGTTTGTTTGCTGAATTAAACCACTGTGGAAGTCGGCTCTGATGTGTAACTTTAATAAGTGGCACGTATTTATGACTGAGATATTTATATTTAAAAAACCGGCCAAGTGCGAGTCGGACTCGCGCACGTAGGGTTCCGTACCACTATACATCTAAATAAATGTTTTTCTTTATTTTTTATTATATTGGAGTTGATTGAATGAAAGGTAAAATGCGGTTTACGATTTATAACGTATTAAAAAAAAAATTGATCTCGTTCAAACCAATTTTCGGTAGAAGTTTGCATGGTAATGTACATCATATATTATTTTTACATTTATCATTCCCTTATTTTAGAAGTTACGGGGGGGGGGACACACATTTTTCCACTTTGGAAGCGTCTCTCGCGCAAACTATTCAGTTTAGAAAAAATATATATTAGAAACCTCAATATCATTTTTGAAGACCTATCCTTTAGGTAATCTCCGGCAGAGACCCGGCTACCAGAAACGACGGTAGGCCTCCAACAAGATGGAGTGACGACCTCGTCAGGATCGCGGGACCGCGGTGGATGCGAAAAGCACAAGACCGGTCTGAGTGGAAAGCCTTGGGGGAGGCCTATGTCCAGCAGTGGACGTCTTTCGGCTGACATGATGATGATGATGATGATCCATAGATACCCCACACGTATGGGTTTGATGAAAAAATAATAATTGAGTTTCAGTTCTAAGTATGGGGAACCCCAAAAATTTATTGTTTTTTTACAATTTTTGTATGAAAATCTTAATGCGGTTCACCGAATACATCTACTTACAAAGTTTCCATAGTACTTATAGCTCTTATAGTTACGGAATAAAGTGGCTGTGACATACGGACGGACAGACGGACGGACAGACATGACGAATCTATAAGGGTTCCGTTTTTTGCCATTTGGCTACGGAACCCTAAAAACCTGTAGAGACAATGTACGTTAATTAAAGTACTAATTTTTATCAAGCTGTTAACCGCAGTAAAAGCCTAAGAACTACAAACTGCTTATAAGTTATATGTAAACAAGTGGATATTATGGCAGGTAAATTTGCCCACAACTTTCTAGACGAATCCACTATTAGTACGCATTAGATGTTGTGATAGAACGACCATTTTGGCTTTGAATTATTACTCCCTCTTAAACAAGGACGCCATAAGAGCTATAGTTTAGCAGATAATGGGTATGGGCAAACATGGATGCAAGTGAGTTAAGGTAAGTCTGCCCGCCACGAAAATCATAAATTGCTTGTGATCATATATAAATAAGACTGAATTAACAACGGTAACGCAGTTCTGGGGTCAAAATGCCACCCTTGAAATGAAAAAGCATACTTAGCAAAACATTATTATTTTTAAAGAAAATCAATATAATAGTTAAAAGTCGGGCAAACTTGGACGATTTCCGGTATTAGATTTTTAAAAATAGGTATTTATACCTACTCATATTTTGAAAAGTAATTAACCGATACACATTATTTGACGGGATCTTACAAAAAACAACAACAAAGGACATCATCCATTTTGGTCCAAAAGAGAAAGTGCCGGCCAAAAAAAAAAGGGATATTCTGATACAATTTCCCCGCCTTAGCATTTCTTACTATGGCACCAAAAAATGTTTGAATCCACGGTATCTTACCAAAGTATGTTCAAATGTAAAGTATGGTATACTTAATTCATTGGTTTTTGTTAGTTCAATTCACCGAAATATTTACTTTTCTAACTAGAATAAAACTATGGATATTGGTACTACAGCTTTGGTGCCATAATAACAAATGCTCAGGCGAATAAGATCTGACAGAATATAGCGTCCTATTACTTCAAATACCAGTTAAGTGCCGTTTTGTCGAAAGTGATTTTCTTTGATCGTTTAAATGTACTCTTTAAGCTCTACAAGCTGGTAAAACCCATTTTTCAATAGGACC
The DNA here is from genome assembly GCA_923062465.1 of Acleris sparsana. Lineage (NCBI taxonomy): Eukaryota > Metazoa > Arthropoda > Insecta > Lepidoptera > Tortricidae > Acleris > Acleris sparsana. Next base: position 41,688,730 of record OV281285.1, on the reverse strand, counting down.
CTCCGTTCCAGAGATAGCTTTTGCATAAGGTAGCTTAATTGACATTAAGTGCCATAATGAAGGGGCAAAAACTGAAATGTATATATTAATACTATGATTATTGTTTTCATCTCCAAGTAAAACATTTTATCTATTAAGTGTTTTTTTGCAGTCTAATTATAGTATGTAAATAATAATTTCATGTTCTGAAAATACGTTTTATACGTACTTATTTGGTATTTGCATAAAAAAATGTTTTATAGAATAAACATTTTCGTCTGCTTGAAAATAGTAAAGATTTTTATCATGTTTTGCCAGAGGCCCTTCCTATAAATGAAAATGTAATATCATACAGCCAAAAACATTAACGGTGGTATAATTGGTTTTGTTTGAAGTTTTATCCCGATATTAACGCAAAATCATACAGGCAAAACCAACAAAACGTGCTCCTTCCAGAGATAGCTTTTACATAAGGCAGCTTGATTGACATTTAGTGGCATAATAAAGGGGGAAAAGCTAAAATGTGTAAATTAATACAGTGATTATTGTTTTCATCTCCAAGTAAAACATGTTATTGTTTTTAAGTGTTTTTTGCAGTCTAATTATAGTATGTAAATAATAATTTCATGTTATGAAAATAAGTTTTATACGTATTTATTTGGTATTTGCATAAAAAATATTTCATAAAATAAATTATTATCGACTGCTTAAAAATATTAAATGTTTTTATAATGTTTTGCCAGAGTACCTTCGTATTCATGAAAATATAATATCATACAGTTAAAAACATGAACGGTGGTATAATTACTTTTACTTGAAGCTTTATCCCTACATTAGCGCAAAACCATACAGGTAGAACCAAATAAACGCGCTTTACCAGCTCCGCGCAGAAGAAATCCCCCCGCTCAGTCGCGACTCGTGCGCCAAAGTTGTCGTTGAGAATATGAAATTTACGTGAATAAAGTGATAATTTAAACATATAATGGACTCAAGAAGTAGAAGAATTGTTAGAATGGCTATAGGGGTCAGCAATGGATTGTCAGAAAGTAAGTAAAGTTCATTCTCTTTCCAGTTTTTTGAAATTTTTGCAGAAATAAACCGTTTTTTAGGTTACATTTTGTCGAAAACTTTTTTGAGTAGGTATATTTTTAGTTCGGTAAGTTTGTTTTAAATAGCTACTAATGTAATTGACAAGTATTATATAAAAGTGAGGGTACCTTGTAAGGTTTAATATAAATACCCACATAATACAAACTAGTACCTACGTATTCAAGGCCGGCGCGCACGCGAAGCCGCTGCCATCGGCTTGTCGTAGGTATTTTACGTATTACATTTTTAACCCCCGACGCTTAAAATAGGGGTGTTATAAGTTTGAAGTGAGTCTGTTTGTCTGTGCGCATCGTAGGTTTAAATCCGGTGGACCGATTTGAACGCAGTTTTATTTAAATTGAAAGCAGGTGTGACTGCGGGGTGGTTCTTATCTATCAAATCAAAATCAAAATTCTTTATTTGCGATAAATATGGTTGGTACAGATCTTAAATTATTATACATAGGTCAACATATTTAGCCATCGGTGACAGCATGCAAAACTTAAATACTTATATTTAACATGTCATTTAAATAACATTAGTTTACTTATGGGCAGAATAGGAAGTTCTTAGCTCTAAGTATTCCTTCACTGAGTAAAAACATTTTTCCAGCAACCAGTTTGTCAGCGTTTTCTTAAACTCCTTGAGTGGGAGGTTTATAAATCGCTTCGGCAATTTATTATATAACTTAATGGCCATTGGATAACAGCTACTTTTAAATAGTTTAGTTTTAATTGCATATGTTTGATAAAAATTTGTTCAGACCTTTAAAATATAGGAGTGTTTTAATATCAAGATTGGGGTTATTATACTGAGGACAATGTTATCTACTGTTTCATTAGGAAATGTATAAGGTTGGTTTTAAATTTTTCAGACGATGTCGAGACAGATGAAGCATCGGATTTACCTATAGAGGAGTCGCAAAACTGCATTGCTGCGCAAATGAACGATGTATTATGTATGTATAAAAATAATTAGAATTTTGTATATTATAATTATTATAATAGTATTGCAATTATGTTGGTACAAAAACTAAATATTTGGAAGCGAGTGTCTGTCTGTCTGTCTGTCTGTGTGTCTGTGTATCTGTGTGTGGCGTCGTAGCTTAAATCCGGTGGACCGATTTGAAAATGGTTTTTGGTGGTTCTAAGCTATGTTTGATGAAAATTTGTTCAGCCGTTTAAAAGTTATGAGCGTTTTAAAATGAATATTAGGGTTTTATACTGAGTCTAATATTAACGAGTTTATAATATGACATTATTAAGGTTGGTTTTAAATTTTTCAGATGATGGCGAGCCAGATGAAGCATCGGATCTAGACGAGTCGCAAAAATGCATTGCTTCGCAAATGAACGAAATAATTAGCGATGTTTTTTCTGAAAACGAACCCGATTATGTATCAGAGTCGGATCAAGAGTTGTCACCGTTTCGTAAATCACCAAGACTAATTTCAGAATCGTATCGAGAGCTCTCGCCGCTTCGTAACTCACCAGGACGAATTTTAGAGGCGAATCAAGAGCCACCGCGGCTTTGTATCTCGTCACGACGAGTTTCAGAATCGGATCGAGAACTGTCGCCGCTTCGTAACTCACCAGGACGAATTTTAGAGGCGAATCAATAGCCGCCGCCGCTTTGTATCTCGTCACGACGAGTTTCAGAATCAGATCGAGAGCTGTCGCCGCTTTGTAACTTATTAGGACGAATTGTAAAGACGAATCAAGAGCCGTTGTCGCTTCCTATCTCGTCACGATGAGTTTCAGAAACGACGACTGAGTCCGATTCCGAATCGGACAAGTCGCTGTTCGGCGGTGACTTAACTGATGACGATCCTTCATACTACCCAGAGACACAGAAGAGTTCTTGTCGCAGATTTGATAATGAAACAGATTTAATAACATTAGAAGACTTATTAGGCCCCAACAATGCTTGTGAAAGTGTTGCAGATTTTACTTTGGAACCACAGCCTAGCACTAGTCATCAGCGTGAAGAAGTCATTAATGACATAAACACTGAAATTGGTACACCAATATTAACCGATATTCTTGAGTTAGTTTGGAGTCAAGTTAAAACTTTATCCCGCTGGCGTGCACCAAATCCGGCAAGCTGGAAAAAAAATGTTGCAAAGAAAAGACGTGCAGAAGGCTTATCCTACATTACACAAAATCAAATAAGAGCTGCAAAAGTGCCAAAGACAATTGATTGTTCAAAATGCATGTATAAATGTCAAGATTTTTTTCCCGAACAAGACCGTGAAAGGATTTGTAGAACATACTGGAATTTAGACTTTTTGGGCAAAAAAAACTATATACAGTGCATGTAACAGTGCAACCACCAAAAAGAGTAAATGTAGCGAGACAACGTGCAATAAGACCTTTCACGACAAAGTGTTATTTTGATACAGACTCAGAGAAAAAGCAAGTTTGTCAAAAATACTTTTGCTCTACTTTAAACATCTCAGCCTCAGTATTAAACGATGCTGTCAAACACAGAAATGAACTTGGATTTTACTCTTCTGAGGATCATCGAGGACATCATGTCCCACCAAACAAAACATCCCCAGAAAAGATTCAAGAAGTAGTTGACCATATTGCTTCTTTTCCCGCAATGGAGGGCCATTACGTGCGAAAGAAGTCTAAGCGTAAATATTTAGACTCGACGCTTTCGATAAACAAAATGTATGCGCTTTATTTAGAAAAGCATAAAGAAAATAACCCTGTATCAGAAATCACATACCGCAGGATATTTGCGACACATTTTAATATTAGTTTCTTCGTGCCCAAAAAAGATCAATGTCTCATGTGTAACAAGTACGCTTCAGCACAAGGACAAAACAAAATAGATCTTGAAATTGCTTACCAAGAACACATACAGAGGAAAAGAAGAGAAGAGAAAGAAAAAGACAAACAAAGAGCAGAGACTGATGAGAGCTTTGAATCTGTATCATTTGATTTACAAGCCATACTGCAAATACCGTGTTCAAAGGTTGGATTAATTTATTACCTACGCAAACTGACTATCTATAATTTGACTATATATGAGAGTGCTTTACCCAACAATGCTTTTTGCTTCCCTTGGTCCGAGGTACATGGCAAAAAGGGAAGTGCGGAGATTGGTACGATTTTATACCATTACCTATCAAATTGTATCTCCAGTGAAGTGACAAGTGTGTCCTTGTTCTCCGACACCTGTAGTGGACAAAACAGGAATCAGTATGTTGCATCTATGTTACTTTGGGCCGTGAACAAAATAGACAATCTGCAAGTCATTGAGCAGAAATTTCTTGAGTCTGGGCATTCATACATGGAAGTAGACTCAATGCACAGCAGCATTGAAAGTGCGAAGAAGAATAAGGACGTTTACTCTATGACGGATTGGATAAATATATTTAAAAGTGCTAGATCGAAGGGAGCCTATAAAGTCGGTAACAAAAAGGTCAAGAAAGACCCATACCATGTTAAAGAATTTAAACACAACGAATTTTTTGACCTTAAACAATTAGCTGGCACTATAATGAAAAATAAAACTAAAGATTGCGAAGGTAACAAAGTAAACTGGCTGAAAATTAAGAAATTGAAGTATGTTAAAGGTGACCCAAAAATATACTTCAATTACGACGTATCTGAAGTTTATTTAAATTTTGATACTTGAGCTGTGCCAACACCTTCGACGCCAGCAACTCCTCAATCTGGAACGCGTTTTAGCGCACGAAGACGCCAAAAATCGAACCCTAACTCAGTGGAACCACCACCAACTCTTGACGATGGATTTACACTACCTGAATTAAGAAAATTGTACACAAAGCCCCTGTCAATCAGCGTCGCAAAGAAAAAGGACTTAGTCACTCTGCAATCAAGGTGTAATCCCTGAAGAGTATCATGGCTGGTATCGATCGCTTAACTGTGAAACTATTGTTGACCGTGTTCCGGATGTTGCAGCATCAGAATCCAGCAGTGATGAAGAAGAATAGTTTGTACAATTTCTGATAAGATTGTGTTTTGTATAATTACTGTTTTAAAGGACTATAAATGACAATGATTCAATGTCTTGTTGTATTTATCTACACCACCATCAGTTTAAAGAACCATACACCAATTATAACCCTCTAAAATCCCGTTAAGTTTAATAAGTACACTGTAATCAGTAATGTCAATTTATTTTAAGAACGCTTAAAAAAACATTCCAATAGTTCTTACAGGCAAAACCATTAAAGTGTAGGGACGGTTTGCTGTTGTACCAAAGAAACTCAAAACTCTATGTTTATTTTTTATCCTTTTACAGATAGTAGGTTAATAATATGTAAACTAAAGCTAAATCAAGTGTAAATACACGTGTGTTTATACATATAGACCATTTATTTTGGGAAATATTCAAAAATAGTTTCTTACAGGTAAAACCAATTAAGTTTTACCAAATTATCCACCTGTTTCATTTAAATCAAGTTTTTCTCGCTAACTCGGCACAGTTACGATACTTTGCATTATAAAGTTTAAAGAGCGGCATATGACCTGCAGAATTCAATATATACAGTTCACTTGATTTTGAATTTTCATCTAAAAATAATCACACAAACCTTAAAATTGAGTTTACTCGAAATGACTTTTTTGCAGATAACCGGTATTTGCAGTAATAGGACGATTAGCTTCTTTTTTTTTGGCCGGCACTTTTTTGTTTGGACCAAAAATGTATGAAACCCGGATCACAGTATATATATAGCTAAAGCAGTAATGAAGCTCGGCCTAATTTTCAAGATAAATACCTACTCTCCAATTGAGTGTCAGGGTTGTCCCCTAAAATTTTGTAAAATTGAAAAAGTTTTTGTTTAGTAGTAGTAGTAGGTAGTTAGTGCAAAATCGATGTCTGCGACAGCGAATCCCTTGACAGATTGACGAAATGTAGCCGCCATCTTGAACTTTTTAGTTGTTCGACCTATTGCTTCCAAAATTGATATTAGGGAATCTGTGTGGTCTCCGACAAGGAATTCGTTGACAGAATGGGAAAAAGTAGCCGCCATCTTGAACTTATTAGTAATTCGACTTATTGCTTCCAAAATTGATATTAGGGAATCTGTGTGGCCTCCGACAAGGAATCCGTTGAAGGAAATGGGAAAAAGTAGCCGCCATCTTGAACTTTTTAGTTATTTGAATGATCGCTTCCAAAATTGATACCTATTTGGGATTTGTGTGGTGTCCGATAGCGAATCCGCTAACATAAAATAACATAATGAGTAACGTCCCATCTTTTCCATTTTTCGGATTGATTAATCTCAGATGTTGAAAAAAGTTCAACATTTTATTGAAAAAAGTTATTTGCGATTCTTTTCCACAAAACGCTCTTCTGTATACTTACTTTTTCCCATTCTGTCAACGGATTCCTTGTCGGAGACCACACAGATTCCCTAATATCAATTTTGGAAGCAATAAGTCGAATAACTAAAAAGTTCAAGATGGCGGCTACTTTTTCCCATTCTGTCAACGGATTCTTTCTCGGAGACCACACAGATTCCCTAATATCAATTTTGGAAGCAATAAGTCAAATAACTAAAAAGTTCAAGATGGCGGCTACTTTTCCCATTCTGTTAAAAGATTCCTTGTCGGAGACCACACAGGTTCCCAAATATCAATTTTGGAAGCAATAAGTCGAATAACTAATAAGTTCAAGATGGCGGCTACTTTTTCCCATTCTGTCAACGAATTCCTTGTCGGAGACCACACAGATTCCTTAATATCAATTTTGGAAGCAATAGGTCGAATAACTAAAAAGTTCAAGATGGCGGCTACTTTTTCCCATTCTGTCAACGGATTCCTTGTCGGAGACCACACAGATTCCCTAATATCAATTTTGGAAGCAATAAGTCAAATAACTAAAAAGTTCAAGATGGCGGCTACTTTTCCCATTCTGTTAAAAGATTCCTTGTCGGAGACCACACAGGTTCCCAAATATCAATTTTGGAAGCAATAAGTCGAATAACTAATAAGTTCAAGATGGCGGCTACTTTTTCCCATTCTGTCAACGAATTCCTTGTCGGAGACCACACAGATTCCCTAATATCAATTTTGGAAGCAATAGGTCGAACAACTAAAAAGTTCAAGATAGCGGCTACTTTTTCCCATTCTGTCAACGGAATCCTTGTCGGAGACCACACAGATTCCCTAATATCAATTTTGGAAGCAATAAGTCAAATAACTAAAAAGTTCAAAATGGCGGCTACTTTTCCCATTCTGTTAAAAGATTCCTTGTCGGAGACCACACAGGTTCCCAAATATCAATTTTGGAAGCAATAAGTCGAATAACTAATAAGTTCAAGATGGCGGCTACTTTTTCCCATTCTGTCAACGAATTCCTTGTCGGAGACCACACAGATTCCCTAATATCAATTTTGGAAGCAATAGGTCGAATAACTAAAAAGTTCAAGATGGCGGCTACTTTTTCCCATTCTGTCAACGGATTCCTTGTCGGAGACCACACAGATTCCCTAATATCAATTTTGGAAGCAATAAGTCGAATAACTAAAAAGTTCAAGATGGCGGCTACTTTTTCCCATTCTGTCAACGGATTCCTTAACCATTCGTCTCGACGCGGCACTCGCGACTGACAGCACTGCGATGTCCGCTTGCGGGTCTCGTAGAGGCGTGCGTCTGTGTGAGTGCGTCGTTTCGAGCGTTTGTTCGGAGCTTCTTTATATTACTGCTTTAGCTATATACAAGGTGGCGCAAAAGTAATCACCCGATGTTCTTTGGCTGTATTTTTTTTTTGAAATCAAAAACTTGGGTTTTGCTTTTGGATTGTGTTTATTTGATGTCTTATTTTTTTTCCCATTAAGGCGCGAAAATGATTTCGGCCAAGTGGCCGCCGCCAGAATTGATGACCATGCGGGCCCGATTTATGGCATTTTTCATCACTCTTGCCAGAACATCCGGCGATAGGTTCTCGCATTCTTGTCGGATATTCTCTTTGAGGGCTTCAAGAGTCTGAGGTTTGTTGACATAAACCCGTGACTTCAAGAAACCCCACAGAAAGAAGTCTAGAACGGATAAATCGGGCGACCTTGCCGCCCAGTGCAAATCACCAAAACGAGAGATTAGGCGACCTGGAAATGCAGTCCTCAGAATTTCGGTTGTGGCTCGTGCAGTATGCGCCGTTGCTCCATCCTGTTGGAACCACATGTTCTCCAGTCCCAATTCATCCATTTGAGGAAGAAAAAAGTCGTTGAGCATGGCTCTGTAACGCTCGCCGTTCACAGTAGTTGTTTGGCCCGCGGCGTTTTCGAAAAAATAAGGCCCGATAACGCCTTCAGCGTAAACAGCACACCATGCAGTAACTTTTAGCGGGTGCAATGGCTTTTCGTGGGTTAGACGCGGATTTTCGGTGCCCCAGAAGCGATAATTCTGCTTGTTCACGTATCCACAGAGATGGAAATGGGCCTCGTCACTCATGATAATTTTCGATGAAAAGTTATCTTCCTCGTGGTCGAGATTCAGGATGGCGTGAGCGTAGGTTACTCGCGTTTGGCGGTCAACTGCTAACAACTGATGAACTGTCTGCACTTTGTAAGGGAACATCTTCAAGTCTTTTACCAAAATTCTCTGTAAAGATCGCCGATTGATGCCCAATTGCGTGGCACGTCGTCTGGTCGATACTCCGGGGTCCTCTGCGACATCTTCAGCAACAGCCGCAATATTCTCAGCAGAACGACTGCTTCGGGGACGGCCAGACCTGGCAGCATCTTGTGATGTCCCATACTCTTCTAGGCGAGTGGCTAAACGCCGTAGTGTTTGCCCAGTTGGCGTCGGACGACCGGGAAATCTGCGCCTAAATTCACGCTGCGCCAACACCACCGACGAATTATTCCGCAAAAAAAACGAAGTAATTATTCCGCGTTCTTGAAGAGTAAAGCGATTCATGTTTTGTTGACGTGTATTTTGTAACTATTTACTTTACAAATGTCAAAGCAAAACTGACATTTGCCGCCATTTTTTTAAATTATAGCATCTTCCGATAGGGTGATTAATTACTTTTTCATCTCTCCTGTTCGGAAAGTTTAATTTGAATGGGTGGATAGCCGGGTGGAAAATTGCGTTTTCATCTCTAGGGTGGAAAGTAATTTTTTTTTAATAGTTACGATTGGCCACGGAGTCTAAGATAATTGAGCTACGTCATATTATTAAAATAAAAGATATTCATAAATCTAAACTCGGCTATACGTTAAACGATGTATTTATTACGGCCTATAGGTTCATATGAAAATCATTTTAAGACTGGTCTATTTTTTTCGCAATTACAGAAAATCAACATTTAAAATTATTCCTCTATTCTGCTGCCCGCCATAATGCCGTGATAGCATAGCATGACACTTTTTCTTTCACGTTTTGGCATGGCCATCTAGAAAATACACTACTGCCAACATTAGAAAAGTTTAATCGAGTTGGTCACGACCAAGGAGCTTATTATACAACAAGGAGGTTGAACACCGAACATCCATTCGAAACAAGAAATTTGACCTTTATTACGTCACGAATATATTCCATCTCTTTCTTTAGTTAGGGTAAGAATGAGATGAAAGTCATGCTCCTTGGCCGTGACCAACTCGATTTAACTTTTCTAATGTTGGCAGCATGTGTATTTTTACTTTTTTAAGAATCTAGAAAAAAAAATTCAACAGATAAAGCGGGAAACGAGATGAAATATATTTAGGTATACCGTGTCTTTTTTCCTCACAGTCGAAATGAAAAGTAGAATGTCTAACTCGGGTGAAATTACCCATTTCCCCTCGAACTATTGGCGCTCTCTCTTCGTTCGAGCGCCAGAAATATCTCGGGTGAAATGGGTCACTTTCAACCCTTGGTTATCAATCTACTATTGCGCCACCTTGTATATACTGTGCCCGGATGATGTCCTTTACCTATTTCTTCAATAAATAAGATCATTATCTAGTTTGCACCATTATTGGTAGAATCCTAGATGTAAATTTTTAAGCTTTTGATATTGAAATAGTGTTTTTTTTTTTCGATTAGGTACTAGCCAAAGCTGGTGTGGTCTTGCGGGTTCGAGGTCAATGACCCCGTCGCCCTGTCGCATCCTACTTAATATTATAAATGCGAAAGTTTGTGTTTGTGTTTGTCACTCCTTCACGCACGGCTGGACGGATTTGGATGGAATTTGGGATGGAGATAGCTTACGAGTATACTCTGAATTAACATGTTGGCTACTTTTGATCCCAGAAAATTTAAAAATTCCCGAGGGAATTACATTAATGGAAAAGAACGCGGACGAAGTCGCGGGCAGAAGTTAGTATAATCATAAATATCTCTATAAATATGAAAGGTATTGACATGTAGTTTTAAATAAAATATGTGTTTTTCACAGCGTAATCATGTGAGTTTATAAAATTATACACTATTCGTACACTTTTAAATGTAAGTAAAACCAAAAAAGCGGGGTTTTTGGTAGCAATTATGTTTTGTTATTTCCGTTGTATTTTTTTATATAATACAATTGTTCAATTTTCTTTCGATTGACACCCTAATTATTGAAATCGATGCAGCCGTATAGACTGTAGAAATTATTGAAAAATTAACTAATTGAGGTATCCTATTTGTGTTCCTAAGGGGTGAAAGTTTTGCTGCTGGGGGTAAAATCACTTATCCCTTCTAACACTGCAAAGTGGCTTGCTTCCATCACAAAATGCAGCTTTCAAACCGTAACACCTAGCACAGCTTCTTTATATGCACACACAATCCGGGATCAATCGTGAAAAAAAGGTTCGCCTTAGTTTATGCGTCATCTGCAGGTTTTCTCTCCGTCTGAGGCACGTGTTTGATATAATGCACTTTACCATCGAGCACCAACTACATAATTCTTGACGGCAAATCTCCACTTATCGTAGTTACTTTTTCCTTTTAAATTTGTAACACTCTTAACATAATTCGTGGTCATGTTAGTGCGAAAGTTAAACGAATATTTTTAACTGTAACTTGGATAAATTACTTAAATCGTGATATCACCCATAACTTAATAAAACACGTTAACTTCCAATTATGAACTGTCATTTATTTCACATTATATATGTGTTAGTATGTCATAGATAGAGCGCCACAAGTACAAAATATTGATTTGAGTTTCACAAAATATTACACGTATATCTGTCATTGTACATAATTTTCATTTATGGATTGATAAACGTACACACCATAAAGACTCGATAAACTTTCGCATATTTCAACCGATTTTCGTATAGATAGTTGTGGTTAAGAGGTAGTATATCAAAACATTCCTGGAGCCCTGGGGTTCAACAGATATTAGTGACCTTGACTGTACACTTGTGAACATGCGATAGTCATTAAAACTTGTACTGTCAGCAACAATAGTAGATTGTTCAACTAGGGACTAAAACATGTTATAATGACACGAGATGTTTAGGTTTGGTTATAGGTCGAGTGTCATTATGGTTGTTTAGTCTCGCGTTAAACACTCTACTTTTCACTTTGAATGTGAGGAAAAAAACGACGTTCTAAACAAAATTACAACATTTATTATAAAAAAGTTTCTAATAATTAAAACTAACAATTTAATTGGACCACGCGTACTAAAAGATTTCGGCCTTAGTATGATTAAATAGATTCATATTCGTAATAATTAACCGTGTTTCACGAAATTAAATTCTTTTTTTATATATATTTGCACAGTTGTCATTTTGAGGTTATTTCGACACCCAAAAATATGGTCCATACACAATCACTGAAAATGGCGATAATCCTCCATTCACAAACACCGTGATTGGTTGTTTAGAGGTTTCCAAAGTAAATTTAAAAAAAAAACTTTAATCCCTAGAGATTAAAAAGGAGCTTTAGTCCCGATTCGCAGAGATTTAAGTAGCATTTTAAGTGCATGAGAAGTGAAAAATAGGTACTCTTATTTTCACTTTGAATGCGAAAAAAAAACGTCTATAACAAAGTCAAAGTCAAAGTCAAAGTTCTTTATTCTTCAATTTAGGCATAATATAATGAACCTATGAATGTCAAAAAGCATTACCACCGGTTCGAAAAATAAAACCTTTGCCCCGAGAAGAACCGGCGTAAGAAACGCGGCAAGGTATTTTTTTTTTAGGAAAAAGGTTTACATCATTACATAATAATTATAATTAATTTACAATATCACAGTAAGTATTTTTGCACAGTAGGTGCACCTTTTTAAGCGTTGGTAAATTTATGCGTTGATTACTCATGCTGGACGGACGACTCACTGCCAAACATCCCCATCCATGATATAATCGTTTACTTTATAATATGCTCGGGAAATTAGTTTTTGTTTTACGACAGATTTAAATTTAGAGTCAGTAAGTTCAGTAATACTTTTTGGAATTTTATTGTAGAATTTTATACAATTTCCTAAGTATGATTTTGAAGTTTTGGCCAGTCTATAAAATGTGGTTTTGAGCTTTCCTGTGCTCCTGGTTGCTTTTGGTTTATCAATGTTCGTTGGGAAATTATGTAGATTCTTCCTAACAAAGATGATTATTTCAAATACATATAGCGACGGCAGTGTTAGAATATCTATTTCCTTGAAGAATTCCCTCAATGACACACGCGACCCCAAGTTATAAATAATCAGTGGTAGTAATCAGTGCAGTGGCCGCGCGATCGCGCTCGGGATCGTTCGTGTCGTGCGTGTGCGCAACGCTGCGAGGCAAAATGCCGCCTGATGTAGTTAAATGTACAAAGTGCAACATTGTGATTAACGAGGTACTTGCATTTGTAAGTAATAGGATAAATGTGATGAACGACGATAGCTTAAGCCGCATATGCATTAGCGCGTTCTCGGAGAGTGACATAGAAACTGCGAAAAACTTGTTATCTACTGTGGTTATCGAGCGGTAAACCGGTTTCGGGAGACGTTTAAAATGTACGAGTCTAAAAGAGTATTCAAAACTAAATTAAAATTCTGTCAAAATAATCAAGATCAAATCCGAATGGATATTATTGCGCAACTACATTCAAGTAAGAAATTTGGTAAATTCTGGAAGTCGACGAATAAATTAAACCCAAAATCGGCCTTGCCTGTGAGCGTAGCTGGGTTGCATGAGTCGAGTGATATAGCCAATTCGTTTCTGCGCCACTTTAAGGTGGAATCACCACTTGCGCCCTCGTCTCCTCTATGCGATGCTGTGACGCATAATAAGAATAATATTGTGAGATTCTCTGCTAAACAGATAGCTTCAATAATTAAAAAGATGGTGCGAGGGAAGTCTCCTGGCAAGGATAGCCTTAGCATAGAGCATCTGAAGCACGCGGGTGTACACTTGCCGAGAGTTCTTGCTTTGTTTTTTAACCTTTGTTTGAGTCATTGCTACCTACCGGATGAACTTATGCGCACAGTGGTTGTCCCAATAGTAAAGAACAAAACTGGTAACGTTTCTGATATGTCCAACTACAGGCCGATCTCGTTGGCTAATGTCATTGCCAAGGTTCTGGACAGCTTGCTCGATAAACAGCTGGCAAAGCATATCCGTCTGCACGACGCTCAGTTCGGCTTTAGACCTGGCTTATCCACTGAGTCTGCCATCTTATGTCTAAAGCAGACTGTCCAGTACTACACGGCCAGAAAAACGCCTGTCTATGCCTGTTACTTGGACCTGTCAAAGGCATTCGACCTAGTATCTTATGACATGCTGTGGCATAAGTTACAATCTGTGACTGATTTGCCGTATGAAGTTACTTCGTTACTAAAGTACTGGTACGGTAACCAAGAAAATGTTGTCAAGTGGGCTGGAGCGTATTCGGAGGTGTATAGGTTGGCGTGCGGGGTGAGGCAGGGGGGGTTAAGTTCGCCCCGCCTCTTCAACCTGTACATGAACCGACTGCTGGAGGAGCTCAGCAGTGCCAGTGTAGGATGTTCCATAGATGGAGTGCGCGTTAATAACATCAGCTACGCGGACGACATGGTGCTGCTGAGCCCCTCAGTGGGTGGTTTAATTGGTTTGTTGCACAAATGTGAGTCGTATGCGGAGGCACACGGGCTCAAATATAATGCTAATAAAAGCGAGATTATGCTATTTAAAGCAGGTAATAAAACCTACAGAGTTCCACCTGTGTTTCTTTGTGGTACTCCCTTAGTACAAGTGAAGCATTTTAAATATTTGGGTCACTGGGTCACCGACGACATGTGTGACAATATGGACATGGAGAGGGAACGCAGAGCGCTGGCTGTGCGTTGTAACATGCTGGCTCGTAGGTTTGCACGATGTACCGAACAGGTGAAAGCTACGCTCTTTAAAGCATATTGCCAGTCCTTCTACACGTGCAGCCTATGGATCAACTACACGCAACGGGCATACAGCGCTCTGCGAGTACAGTACAACAACGCGTACAGGGTGGTGTTCGGGCTGCCGCGACACTGCAGCGCATCGGGTATGTTTGCGGAGGGGCGGATTGACGGTTTCCATGCGATCATCAGGAAGCGATGTAGCTCGCTGTTGAGGCGGTGGCGCGCCAGCTCGAATACCATCCTGTGCACGCTGGCCGACCGGTGGGACTCACCGTGGCTAAAGCACTGGGTGCAGCTACATGCCCCCTTATGTAAAAACTTTATTTAATAGAAAACCTACGTTAATATAATACTAAAACTAGATTTAAGTAATACTGTTACTAACACGTTATGGACTAAGTCCGAAATAAATGATTTTGAATTTGAATTTGAATTTGAATAAATAGCTCTAATAGCCCTTTTTTTGCAAAATAAACACTGTACCGATATCCGCAGCCGATCCCCACAAAATAAGACCGTACGTAATTATACTGTTAAAGTAAGCGAAGTAGACCAACCGTGCCGTCGCTACATTGGTAAGCTGCCTTATTCTCCTGACTGCAAAAGCAGCGGAGCTCAACCTACTTGCTAACGCAGTTATGTGGGAACCCCACTGCAATTTAGAGTCTAATGTAAATAATACCCAGAAAAACAGTTGTTTTTACAAAGTTTATGGTTTCACCATTAAGTTTAATATTCGAGGCTAAGTTTATATTTGATGAATTTGCTGATGAGAATTTTATACATTTAGTTTTATTTGGATTTAACATTAAGTTATTGGCAGCAAACCAGTCAGATGTCATGGAGAGGGTATTGTTTGGTTCAATGAGTTCAGTATCTTTCCTATTTACCTTGAATAGTAGAGAAGTGTCATCAGCGAACATTACAATGCCTGACCTTCTGCTTACCATATACGGCAGATCATTTACATAAACAAGGAACAGGAATGGGCCCAAAATAGAACCTTGAGGTACGCCCATATCTATCGCTATCTCTGACGAAACGGCTCCATTTATCGCTACCTTTTGTTTTCTCTGTGTTAAATATGACTTAATGAGATCTAATGCATTTCCTCTAATGCCATAAAAACCAAGTTTACAAATTAAAGTGCCATGATCTACACAATCAAAAGCTTTAGAAAGGTTGCAGAAGACTCCAATGGCGTCCTGCGACTCTTCCCAAGCCTGTAAAATAAATTTGATCAAACTTGCGCCCGCGTCAGTTGTAGACCTACTTTTCATAAAGCCGAATTGTTGATCGTGTAAAATTTTATTAGTATTAAAGTGAGAAGTCAATTGTGTTGGCATTATTTTTTCAAATATTTTGCTGAACGCAGGAAGGATAGATACTGGACGATAATCAGAAGGATTATTTCTATGACCTGATTTAAAAATAGGAACCACCTTACTAAATTTCATTAAAACTGGGAAAATGCCACTGTCGATACAACTATTGAAAATACGAGCTAGGGTGGGAGCAACGACCTCCAGAATGGTTTCAAGTACCTTAACTGACACGCCCCATAAGTCTTCCGTTTTTTTTTTATCATTTTTAAAGACTTAAGTATATCGAAGGGAGAAACATGATGAAATTTGAAATCGCGTACATTTCCTAATTTTACATTTTCAGATAGAAAGGATTGGGCTATTGCAGTGGACGATGCCAGACATTTTGTTATGTCACTGAAATTATTAAATTCACTGGCTACTTTTACTGGGTCGGTTATTAATGTATTTTCTATCTTCAAGGAAACAGTGGATTCGCTTTTACTTTTTTTGCCGGTCTCAGTGTTTATTATTTTCCAGACTGCCCTGGCTTTATTATCTGAAGATTTTATTTTTTCATTTAAATGAGCTGCTTTCGCCTTTATGCACACAGCTTTAAATAATTTGGAATAATTCCTAACATATTGATGGAAATGTTCGTCAGTGGTACAAGATCGCCTATCATAAAGTTGGTATACTTAATTTATCTCTACTTTTCCGGATTCCGGTAGTTGCCCACTCATTGAATGACATTTTATTACTAATTTTAATTCGCTTCTTACTACAAGTTTTATTAAATTCTCTACATACTGTATTTAGAAGCATCTTGAATAGATAATTCGGATCATTTGATTCTATCTGTGAATTTGACATGGAGACTAGCAAGTTTGACTTTAGTAATTTTAGTCTACTTTCGCCCAGTGGTCTTATTTCTATAACGCGATCTGGATGTTTTTTCTCGCAAGGTAACCTCACCATCTGTGCTTTATGATCCGAACGGACCCCGTTCACTACGCTTCCAACTAGATGAGGACAGTTTAACCAGACATTATCTATACAAGTGGCTGAGGTGGGAGTCACCCTGGTAGGTACTTCAAACAGGTAGTCCAAGTTGAATGACCTAAATAAACTGATCTATTGATCTTTTTCGACTGATTGAGATAAAATATATATGTAGAAGTCACCGCAGACTACCACTGATTTCTTATTATTTATTGCTTTACGAAGGACTTCCTCCATAGATTTTATAAAATAAGTTAAATTACCTGACGGTGGTCTATAAGCGCAAATTATTAGATACTGACCCATTTCTGCAGAAGCAATCTCGCAAACACGTTCAACAGAACAGGAGGAGAGGTCTTTACGCTCTTTGAAAGATACACCGTTTTTCACTAATATAATAGACCCGCCACCCGCCGCCTTCGCTCGGTTGAACGCGCTGGCTACTGAGTAATTATTAACATTAAATCTCATTGTATCATTTTTTAACCACGTTTCGGTGAAACAAATTATATCTAGGTATATTTTTATTTTCTACAAATAACTCGAGATCTAATATTTTGCCAGTGAAGCGATTTATATTTTGGTGTAATAACGTTACACTGCTCTGCCTCTCTGTTGTCTTAACCGTCAGTTTAAAGATAAATCCGCGGTTGGAGATGTCGTCCTAATCAAGGTGGGAAGGGGGGATTGGTTTCCGAATACGGAATTAATAAAACATGCTAAAGATTTAGCAAGTCAGTCAGGGGTTAATCGATAATCACTAATAGCATTATTAGTGTCATAAAATAGAACGTCACTATGACGACACGTCAGCTTAAATAAAAGCTTATTTAAATTAAATTGATGAGCATTAGAACTGGACAGAGAATAGGGCAGCGCGCCTATAATAACATTTTTAGCACCTAGCTTTGACAGGCAGTCAAACTCGGCCTTTATATCTGAGTATCTAATATTTGACCCATCACCTAACATTACCACCATAGTGGTTTGTGCATTTACATGGGTATGTTTAATATTGTCTATGATTGTAACAAATTACAATATTAATATATTACAATATAATAAAAATGATTTTTTATTATGTATGGTCCAATAGGAATATTTTGTGATCTTACTAAAGCTTTTGATTGCGTGGAACATATGACCATTATTTTAAAATTAGAACATTACGGATTGTCCAATAAACTTTAAGCCTTATGTCTTCTTATCAAAGTGATAGAACTTAAACAGTTGTTGTAAACAAAATGCAATCTGTTGGAGCTACAGTCAAAATAGGTGTGCCTCAAGGCTCTATTTTAGGTATTTTTTTTATTTTTGGTCTACATAAATAATTTACCACCAATAGTAGATGAACTTTACGATATTGTACTTTTTGCTGATGATACTTCACTAATTTTCAAGGTAGATAGAAAAACCGTAGACTACAGTAGGATAAACGCCACACTAGTTAAAGTACTTAATTGGTTTACTAGTAACAACTTGCTACTAAATGCTAAGAAAACTAAATGTGTTAGGTTCGCTTTGCCTAATGTTAAACCGGTAGATTCTTAGTATTTTTTTAAATGACGAGTGTTTGCTAATGGTAGTAATGGTAGATAAGGCGGTTTTCCTAGGCATAACAATAGATAAAAATTTGCAACGGAGTCCCCACATAGCTTTATTGGCAGGTAAACTAAGGCAGCTTACGCCGTTAGGAAAATTAGACAACTAACTAATGTTGAGACAGCTCCCTTAGTTTATTATAGTTATTTTCATAGTGATATGTCTTACGGTATTCTGGTTTGGGGTAAGGCAGCTGACATACAAACTATATGTGTTACAAAAAAGGGCCATTCGTTCTATATACAATTTAAATTCCCTTGACTCCTAAAGAGAACTTTTTAAAGAAATTAATATCTTAACTGTAGCGTCCCATATTTTTCACGAGAATTTTATACTCTGATATACATAATTTAAATACCAGTAATAAAAATAAAATCGCTATTCTAAAATTCAGTGTCCGTAAAGTATATAAATTATTGGTTGGTCAATGCATTCATTTCTATACTAAATTACCTGACGTAGTTTTAAAGTTACCCTTTCCAGCACATAAAATATTTGAAAAGTAGTACAGGGTCGAGGACTATCTAACAGACAAAAATGCTTGGCCTAAACCCGTAACTTAGTCAATAATAATTTGTTCAAATGCAAAAGCTTTATCCTGTTTTTTCTTGTCCAGGGGACAGCGTTGATGCAGGAAAACATATCGAAACTTTTATGTGGTCATCTGCACCCTCTCATATACACATAAGTAGTTGATTATGCATGTTCATAAGAACATCAGTAATTTTAGAAAGAACTGTGACATACATAATGTTATTACCAGAAATAAACATAAGCTCGCAGTGCCCTTTACACGGCTTTACAAAATAAAAACCTCTTTCATGGGTAATTGTATAAGGTTCTATAATAAGCTCCCAAGTAGTGTTACTCATTTATCAGTAAATAAATTTAAGAGTTACGTTAAACGTAAACTAATTTCTAAAGCTTATTATAGTATTAAAGATTATATGAATGATGACAATGCTTGGGACTGTTTTTTTTTTTGCATTACAATTATTAATGACCGTGGAGACTATATACATCTCCCTGTATGATTACCTATTATTTTAATGTGACATCTGGAGACTTAACATCTCCAAAATTGACCGTGGAGACTTTCTACATCTCCCTTGTTTTGTGTTTTTTTTTAAATTATATTTAATTCTTAATTTTAATTTGACATTTCGAGACTGTTTACATCTCCGAAATTGTATTATTTATTTTAATCCGACATTTTGATATATTTAATTATTATTACTACTGGGACCTGTACATCCCTGTCACATTTAAATTGTGTAGCTTAAGTTTAGTATTGTAATAAGTGATTTATTTAGAAAAAAGGCTTACTGTTGAGTTTCTTGTGGCGCTTCTTCTCAACAGTGGTCTCTTTGGAAGCGCTGGTAGACTCAGACTTGTAAAAGTGCCTACAGGGCCTACTTACAAAACTTTTTAAAATAAAAAATAAAAAAATCTATATTTTCTTCTTTTTTTTTCTTTTCTATCTCTCCCGTAAGATTTTTGGCATGTTTTTACTGCTGAAGTACGCATGATATTTGATATTATATTTAATTTAATATTTGTAGCTTTATATAATGCTAGACTAAGTAGTACCATTGTAATATGAAATATGTTTAATAAATGACTGACTGCTGAGTTTCATGCGGCGTTTCTTCTCAGCAGTGGTCTCCTCTTGGGAAGCGCTGGTAGATTCTTGATGTGTAAAAGTGCCCGAGCGGCCTACTTACTGAATAAATTTATTTTACCTTTTATCTTTTAAATTCATCCTTAATATACAGTTCGTTTAGATTGTTATTTTTTTTGACGTCATTCCAGAGGTTCTCTATAGGATTGAGATCTGGAATGCAGGAGGACCAAGTCATTACAGAAACAGAATTACGATGAAACCAGTCCTTTACAGATTTCGCAGTGTGTTTGGGGTCGTGGTCTTGCTGAAATTCCCAAAGAACTGGTGAAATTTTCTTCAGAATATGGCAGCATGGTGTTTTCCAAAACATCTCTGTAAACATGCTGGTTCATAATACCGTCAATTCGCACCAATGGTCCCACACCATGCCAAGAAAAACAACCCCATAATTAATATTCCCGCTCCCATGTTTCACTGTTACGGTAGTATACTTGGGATTAAACGCTGTATTAAGTGGTCGACGTATGTAGATTTGACCGTCTGATCCTATTCCGTTTATTTTAGTTTTATCAGACCATAACACATGCTTTCACTGAGACAAAGTCCAGTCTTTGTGTTCTTTTGCAAATTTAATCCTTGCGTCGCTGTTTTTGTTGCTCACTAACGGTTTCTTGCGAGCTACTGTATCAAATAAATTCGCTTCGTTCAGTCGTTTTCTTATAGTACGATCTGCCAGACCAGATTTTTCCCCAAAAAGTTAACGTTTTATCTGATTAGAAGACAGTTTAGGATTCTTTTTCGCCATTCTAACAATTAGGGCGTCAGTTCGGGCGGTTGTCTTACGTGGTCGTTGTTTCCGCTGGACCTTCTGGCATGTTTGGTTCTTCTTTAAATATTTGATCGCGTTAAATACTTTACATTTCGAACATTGAAGGTGTTCGGCAACCTTTAGATACGTCCACTTCCTCTTTAAAAACAATGTTACAATGATGTTTCTTGTGGAAGCATCAGAACTAGGGATTTTACCCATTTTTAATAATCTTCTGAAGCACGAAATAATAATAGAATAGCCAAGAAACAAAAACAAGTGACATATTGGTTTTTTTTCAATCGTTTTGGAAGATACAGGGATTCAAACCCACTGTTGTTAATTAGAGTGCCAGTAAAAAGTACTTTAAATAGTAACAAATTTATAAATTCGTCAGTTATTATTCGGTTCGCAAATGAATGTAAGTAAACAGAATTATTTTGCTAGTACCTAGATACGTCATGATAAAGCTTAAATTAACATTCATTACTTGTATTCTGCTGATTTGTGAAAAGTGCAGTTGTCTGTTCTGTATCTAGTCATATAAAATGTGTTTTCTCCCACATGCTCGGAAATGTTAACCTTACTGTTGTAAAATCAGCCCGCCAAGTTCCGAGTTCCAGGCCCAGGCAAAATTTAAAAAAAATATATATATTTACCAGCGGCAGCGGCCGCGAAAATGTATACAAATTTAATAACGTACTTACCCGGTTTTTTACTTTTTAAAACCATATTTGGACTATGATAACTAACTCCAAACAGCCAAACACTCAAACAATTCAAAATTCTTCCATGTTTATTTACTTTTTAAATGTCATAGACTAAAAAGGTAAACGCCGTTTATCGCGTTTACAGCGTATTTACCAACGTGTCAAATAGTTTTACTTTTTTTAAAACATTCTGTGTTTAGAATTTAAAAAAAATACTTTTTTCTTAGGGAAGTTTAAGTACAGTACGTAGGTATTATTTTTGTTTCGCGAAAATACAAAAGTAAAATGAGTTCCAGTGATGAAGATGTGTTTATCGGCACACCACCAGAGTGTAAAGAAGAAGAAAACTCGGTTAAGACCAAATTACTACCACCGAAGTCCGCAGAAAAATATTTTAATTTCCTCGCATTGTTAGAGAAAAGCACTATACAAGCCTCGACCAGGAAGGGCGGTTGCTGGACTCGTATATAGCTAAATATACGAGTCCAGCAGTATATAACTCTACTCGTCCCGCAACGGCCTACTTCCTGGTCTGTGCAGTAATGTACTAATGTCCCTAATTTGTGGGCCGCAACTGTAATTAAATAGATTAGCAACTAACAAACGTGTTTAACGAAAAAAAAAATGTTGACTAGTTCTCATTTTGAGGTTCTTTCCACGCCCTAAAAATGGTCTACACGCAATCCCTGAAAATAGCGATAATCCTCCATTCACAAACACCGTGATTGGCTGTTAAGGTGTTTCCAAAGTAAATTGAAAACATTACTTTAATCCCTAGAAATTTAAGTCCCGATGTGCAGACTAAAGTAACATTTTAAAAGCTTGAAAAGTGAAATACCCATTTTTTACACTTATTTATATTTTGTTTCAGCGCCAAAATTGCAAGTCAGCTGAGTGACGAGAGTTGCTTTGGGTTAATTTTTGGCATTAACACATTTATCGGGACGGTGCTGCAGTCTCTATTGACCGTGATCCTGAACCAGGCGCTGGGCTTGTCGACTGTCTCGGTGTACGGCGTGCTGGGCGGACTCTACTTGGTGCTGGCGGCGGCGTGGTTCTTGTGCTGGGCAGCGCAAGTCTGCTCTACCAAACGGGCCCTTAATTTAACCATCACTCCTGATAACATTTCATTGTCTTAATATTGTTTAAATTATATATCAAAGTAGAACTCAATTTGAAAAAATAACTGTGATCTAATGGATCACTAAACTGCATGTCATCGCTCTTTTAAAATGGTAGGTTGTCAAAGTATTTATGACATAATGATGGCGCCAGGGGCCCGTTTCTCAAAAAGTAAGTGTAATAATATTAGTGTTTCGTCTCATAAAAAAGACTAACAAATGAGACAAAACACTAATATTATTAGACTAATACTTTTTGAGAAATGGGCCCCAGCTGGTATTATATTATTTTGTCGACAATTTCGACAGTCACTATAAACTGATCAAATGTTAGGTATTATAGTGCTAAATGATTCGACCAATAAATATATCTTAGCTAACCACGTATTGTTTCGAAGTTAAAAAAAAATAGCTTTAAAAATTCTTACAATAAAATATGATATTTGTTAAATTACAGTAAAAGAGAGAAGTAGATAACAAGCATTATAATACTCAAAATGTATTATTCCAAAAATATTTTTAAAGAAAAAAATAATTGAGAAAAGTTACCATTTGAACATAAACCTTGCGAGTCCTAGTAATTTTCACTTAAAGCCTGGCCATTTAACCTCGAGAACGCGACCCACTTGATCATATTGAAGGTGAATCAATAGTACATTACTACAGAGGCCGGGACAAAAGGGGTTGCCGGCCGAAGTTATATAGACGGCCGAGCGAAGCAAGGCCGGATATAGGTCTGAGGCGGGCAACCCCATATTTCCCGCCGAAGTATGTATAGTGCTTTTCTCAAACATAATTCATTAAAATAATTAAAACAAAAATTACAATGTCAAATAGGTACTAGGAGTGCATAAACATTAAAAGTAACCTACAGTGCTCAGTACGCCCGCCCGCCGGCCCGCTCTGGTGGCGCGCGCGGGCTCGCCGCATCGTGCTAACCTCCTAATTACCTCTGCGCTCCTGGTACTTCAAATAAACATGCAAACGCTTTGTTGGATGCACGGCTTAGTAAATTAAAAAAAAAACAGCTATTTAGCCTTTTCATAAACACAGCCACCATGGCCAAATTAAAATTAAAAAAAAAATACTTCCCGGCCTAGGCCTTCAATTTCGTATGAAATTCCTTTTCAGTTCTCTCGAGTTGTTCCGTCGGAAATGTGGCACTTTGAAGCCTAAAATAACTAACATAACGCCGACATTACATAGCATGTTTGAGAAAATTAATTTAACAGTATATGTCATTGTGTGTGTGTGCCTGATAGTTATTACAAATATGTATTAAGTATACAGACATTCATAAAATAAAATATTAACTTTAAGGATGTTATTGATTGTTACATTCATAGTATAAGTAGAAAAATAGGTTATCTCCGGCCCTTTAGGAGTTTATATAATAGACGTTTGGGACCGTACCATGGTTGCGTTTATCGCGTGATAAAGTTTAGATAAGGCATCCGTCACTTTTTGACACGTAAATAGGAACGACAGTGACGGATGCTTTATCCAAATTTGACACGCGATGTACACGCAACCATGTTACTAGGCTAATTTACGGTGACATGGCTCGGCCCTCTAAATCACTCTTTCAATGTATTTGTAAGTATTCGCCATCAGTATAAGTCCGGTGGTGGACTGGGACAGTCAAGCAAGTGAAGAGCTAGGTAACTTTTATGTTAATTTTGTTCATGTAAAATTGTGTTAAATAGACGTTAGACTGTGTTACCAAGAAGTCGTTTAAAACAAATTTATCGTATGCTTCTTTTATTCCGGACTTTCCTGTACCTTTCTGTAGGAGTACGCAGATTCGTTTATCTATCGGCCAAATATTAACAATAAGTTTACGTATTGATTGACTTTTATTTTTATTTGTGTAAACTCTTTTTCTCTTTTTAGGCAAGAGAAGTGATAGCCATAGTATACCAACACATGAAGTATGAGGCTGAAAATGGGGTCAAGCGATTGACAGACGCTTGATGGAGAACTTCAAAAGCTGTGGGAGTTAGTGAAAGGCTTGTATCGAGAATTCTCAAAGAAAAAAACGAAACGTAATGCAACTGGCACGTGCATGAGATCACCGCGTACAATAAAAAATCCTCGCAAACGTTTCAAGCGTGACATCGATGCATTTGACAAAGGGTAATAAGGCATACTATCAGTAACTTTCATAGAGATTATAAACAATTCCCAACGTCAAAAGGTCTTTAAAGGGTGCTTAAATAAAATAAAAAATGACTAATGTTTGGAGACATTACGGCGTATACTTCATGAAATAAAGGAATAACAATTTGATAATGGAACTCTCTAGGAACATACGAGGGGCATACCGAAATGATCGGGAATTGACAAAACTACAAGTACGTTATACCTAAATACTATTTCAATGTTTTTCGAAGCATTCTCCCTTGCAATCAATGCACTTTTGCATTATTTCGAACCAGTTATTAAAACGGTAATTCCACTCTGAAGTTGAAGATTCCAAAATGGCCGATTTATACGCTTCTACTGCCGCTTCTGGGTCTTGAAATCGCGGACCACGTAACAAATCCCTAATTTTAGGGAATGTAAAAAAATTGTTAGGGCTCAAGTCGGGACTATACGGAGGATGAGACATTAACTCTACATTTTCTGGGTTCAAAAACTCTTTTGTTTTGCGAGCGGCAAGGGAGCTCGCATTATCGTGGTGTAAGAGGATACGGCGTGTAGCATTACCTCTACGGAGTTTAGCCATAATTTCTGACAAACAAACCAAGCAGCAACCGTTCTGTGATCCTGTAAATAAATTGAGGCCACATGTCCTTTTTTGGAAACAAACGAAGCTACCATTTTCTTCGATACGCTAAGGGAACGCACCGCTTTCGTTGTCTTCACCTCATCGTCGAAGACCCAAACTGCCGACTGATATTTTCTTTCAGGTTCATAAGAATAAATCCATGATTCGTCACCTGAGACGATGTTATAAACCGCTTTTGACTTCCCTCTATTGAAGCGTTTCAGAGTAGACCGAAACTACTCAACACGAGCCGCCTTCTGCTCTTCAGACAAATTATAAGGTACCCAGCGGGAAATTAACTTTCTGACGCCCAACTCATTATGCAAAATATTTTAAATTGCAATCATTTCAATCCCTATGAAAGCCCGAATTTGTTCGTATGTCACATATGTCGATCATCTTGAAAAAAAATTTTGCACAGCCGTCACGTTTTCAGGCGTTACTGCTGTTTTTGGTCGACCACTAGATGGTACGGTACTGAGAGAGGCACGACCTCGTCGAAACTCCGAATTCCAGCGATAAATAGTCGATTGGCTTGGTGCTTCAACATTATATATGGAAACAAGCTCACGAGACATTCATCTTGAGATAACCGTCGACGAAAGTTGTGATAAATTATGGTACAAAAAATTTCATGCGTGATCTCCATTTAGTCTGTCAATTTATCTAATTTAAACTGGCATGACGAAAAAAACCGACCTTTTTTAAATTGTGTTAATGTCTTTACGATTGCAAGTGGCCCGTACTCACGTGACAAAAAAAGGTTTTATGCTGACTCAATCCCAAGTACTTAATTTCCGATCATTTCGGTGTGGCCCTCGTATTACTTTTTAATTTACTAGTTTTTTTTTTCAATTTGGCGGGGTTCAGAGTGATCTGTGTACTAGCAATTATAATGAAAAATGCAAATTTTCGCTCAATGGTTTTTTACAATTTTTGCTGCGGCTCTAGTCAACAAGAGCTGGCATTTAATGATGAAGCTCCCTCTCGTGTATTCGTAGTTCGGAGAATTCAGACGTGGACGAGATCATCTCCATGACGATGTACGTGAAGGTCGGACGGCGAAAGCGGTTACTGAAACGAATGTCGATACCGTACGACAACTAATTGAGACAGACCAAAAAATTACCTGCCAGCAATTTCGTTTTGTATTAGGCATAGGAATGAGACAAGTGCAAAACATTTTGCATGGGCTACCGAAGGTTCGGAAGGTTTGCACTCTATGGACACCGCATGATTTAATGGAAGACCAGAAACGACTGCGTGTAAAGTGGTGATCAAAAATTATACATGTGCTTAATGTAGGAGAGTCATTGGCTGTCTATAATATTGTAACAGGTGACGAAATCTGGGTGTATTGTTTCGAACCGGATAGAAAAAGCCAGTCAGCAGATTGGGTCTTTCCTTTTGAAGAGTTCCCAACAAAAGTTAAGAAGACTCGGAGCATTGGCAAAAAAATGGTTGCGTCTTTCTTCTGAAAAACTGGACATTATGTAACAGTGTGAAGAACAGTCACTGCAGATTGATATGTAAACAATTGCTTGCCCAGTGTCTTAGAAAAAGTTAATGAAAAGCGTCTTCGTTTTAAACAGCGCCATACAGAACCAAACTCCATTTGAATTATGAGCTGGAAGAAAGCCATGCATAAACCATCTGTACGTATTCAGATGCAAAACCTTTGTTCTTATAAAAGGCACTAACGGTCACAAATTTGCAAAAAAAGCAATTCCTGGCATGTTCACAGGATACTCAGAAACATCCAAAGCGTTAAAAACATTATGCCGGTGAAAACCAAAGTTAAATCTAAAGATATTCGTGTAATGATGTCTATGTTATGCAATGAAGTAAACATATTGGCAGAGTGCAAAGCGGGTGGAGGGGGTAGCCTAAACGATCACAGCGGTCGCTACGGCTAAAATTGTCATTTTTGTCGCTGAATTGAGCTGTCAAATCCATATTGCAGTAAACATTTTCTAATCGTTTTTGAGATAAAAATATGGTCCTGGTAAGATGTGTGGTGGTGAATTGTAATAATACCAAGAAGAATAGCGACTGTAAATTTTACCAATTTCCAAGACCATTGTGGAAACGAGACAGAAATAAGTGGATATTTGCCGTAAGAAAAAAACGAAACCCCGTTTTAGTCACGAGTAGGCTTATTTCTCACTGAAAACAACAATTTTAATATTATTGGCAATAATGTTACTGACTACCATTGTCCAAAATTGTGTAATATACTAAAATAACACAAGATTTCATTAATATTTTACATAATATTTACTTACTTCTTGTTTGACAGCGGTGACAATATTGTCCATAATGGCCGCCTGTCACGTGGAGCTGTCGTCGCGCTCGGTCCCAATAGTGTCATCGACCTCTTTAACAATGCAAATAAATTTAATGAGCAATCGTTAAAAACGTCATCCCAACCAAAAACGCGTGACTAACACTAGATGATACTATAACGGGTGATGAAAATGTCGACAACACTGAAGATGTTCAACAAGTAGAATTAGCAAACAATGAAAGCGACTATTTGCTCGAGAGACTCGCCCCTTAGCTGATAATTAAATTCTAATATATTTTTCGCTCTACTGAATGTAATTACTTTACACTTCTTAACATGAAACGATAATCTGTTCGACCAGCACCAGTTCAATACAGCGTTATATCAAGCTGCAGTAAATCGCAGTTAGACAACGAATCAACAGAAAATAATAATTTTAAATCATCCGCGAATAGCAGGCATCGGGCATTCGAAATTACTTGGGGAAGGTCGTTAATCATGACTAAAAATTGAGTCGGTCCGAGTATGCTACCCTGACTGACATCAGATCTGGGGAAGTACTCCTTGGACTGGTAACCATGCAACTGCAAAAACTGTCGCCTATCCTTCAGAGAGGTCGCGAAAAACTAATAATCGAAAAGAGGAGCCGAAACTAGAGAAATCACAGCTACAACTAACTAAATCTACAATAATTACACTAATTCTTAGAGATTCAACAGAAATAACAATAAAAAAGTGCAAGGGAAATTTTAGAACATGTAACGACCAGACACCGTCAATTGTTTTTCCCCTAAGCAAACTCGTGAGATTCGACTACTGGACTTGATCTTCACTACTTTGAAATTCAAAGTTCGAAGTTCCGTTCTTCGATTTCATCATTTGCTACTACGATAACCGATTTTTCGGGCCCGTCTTCGGATTCGATGTTCGTCGTATAACGTTTGTTACTTCTATTGACCTACTACAAAAATCGAACTTCGGTCGGCGACGGTTTCGGATTTTAACACAAAGTTCTTCGGAGAGAAACGTCAAATCTCACCATTGTTTTCATTGCGTGAGTGTGAGTGGTATTTGGTTTCATTTTTGTTACGATTGAACGATGTCACGTTTCTTGCTCAACGAAGTACTCCGCAAAGTGATGCGCGTACATGAAGAGTTTGGCGGCGGGAGACACGCGAGGCTTTTTGGGGAACTCGTCAACACTTTAAGATTAAATCGAGTGTTGTTAGAGGACTTAGAGGTTATTACTAGCCAAACTTAGTACTTAAACAGCCGAGGAGTCAACCCTACCTATTCAATCAAAAAGACCCTTAGGTACGTATTTACATTGTTTTAGCGATTTTTATCCTTTAAGAAAATATGTCTCCTTTTGGTATACAAATATGCAGACCAATCAAGTGAGATAAAACTCTTTCATTTGATTTATTACGATTGGAGTTGGCTTAAAATTGTATGGTATGGTAGGGTAGGGTTAGAAGAGATGATCCATTTTATATTGTAAAAACTTTTTCAGATCATTTTTAACGGTAAATGCAAGGACTAGTAGCGGCGTCAGGGTAGGGCGCGGTTGGGCGAGCGCTCAGGGCGCCGCAGGCGCCCCTCCCTGGCTCATTGAAAGAGCGAGCTACTTACTCGTAAATCCCCTAAAGGGCATGGGTTAGCTTTGTATGTAGAAAATTGACTTTTTTTTTCAGCGGCCGTGGATTATTTTTACATAGTTATTTAGAGGACCTCTAAATACACAGATATTTTTAAATAATATTGGAGCGGAGATATGAAGATAAGATTTAAGTATTCAGTTGTTTGTTTTGGTACTAAAAGTACGCCCAGGCAGGGATTGAAAACCGGTTTATTTTTCGTACCGGTTAGAGCCGCACTTTGAGAGCCTAACCTAAATAAAGGTTACGCTCGCAAGAACATCGCTCTAACCGGTATCTCTATGTCGGAGCGTAAACAGGGAACGAAATCAATTTACCGGTTAGAGAGCGGTTCCTCCGTGTGTCGCGGAGACTAGGGTGAATGACCGCTCGCTTAAGGAGACAGGATTGGTTTGCTATGGTATTAGATTCGATTTTTCATTTAGTTGACTGTCATTACTAGCAGTGGACGTACGCGCCGTTATTTGTTTTGTACAGGTTCTTTCACCTACACCTACCATCATATCATGGATACACAAGATTTTGAGAAAGTAAAGGCTTTAATCAAACATAATCACTACACAATTTTTTGGCGTTCAATTCAAAACGCGATAACTATTGAAGTTGTAGGTACCTAAATAGAGTACAGCTTACGAAATGTAAGTAAGTATATAAACGATTTAGATTTTATTTATTACCCAGACGTAAGTAGGTAAGTACTAAGTACCGAAATGTTTACTATATTATTAATGTAGGTACATTATTATTAGGGACTGTATGGTTTGCGAAACATTATTTACACCAATTTGAATCCCTACCTACGTGACGTGACTGGTAGACAAATAGCAAATAATTAATTAAATAGTTGCCTATTTCACAACTACATAGTTACCTACATACAAAAGTGGCATTTGTTAAGGTTTTTATCTCTGGGTGGGTACCTACCTACCTAAACCTTTCAAGTCACTTTGTAAAAAAAGTATAGGTAGGATGCAGGGTTGCCATTTTGTGGGGAAAAATTATAAATCAAAAATTACGTACAGATAAAAACTTTTTCTCATTAATAATGGATGAAACGACGGATCAGAGCTCTTTAAAGCAATGCTGTTTTACTGCTGTAGTCTATGATGAAAACACCAATCAGGTAGAGCATTTGTTTCTGGATATGGTGGAAGTGGCATCGGGAACTGCTGCGGGACTGTATGACTGTTTAAAACAAATGCTTCTAAATAAAAACATACCCATAGAAAACATGGTTGGGTTTAGTTCAGACACCACAAACGTGATGGTTGGGGAACATTGCTCCGTTTTTGAACCTTCTTAAGAACGATTTGCCTCACAATGCTCTAGTGAAATGCTCCTGTCACATGATACACTTATCATCATCGAAAGCTTGCCTCAAATTGCCCCGAAATGTTGAAGACTTCATGCGTTCTGTTGGAGCTCACTTCAGTAGAAGTTCAAAAATTGAAAGAGTTTCAAGAATTCTTTCAAGTGGAGATACACAAAATTCTCGCGCCAGCTCAGACTCGATGGCTGTCTCTAAAAGCGTGTGTAGACCGTGTGTTGGAGCAATATAATCCATTAAAACCCTACTTGACAGAAACAGTATTCACTGATCCATCGAAGACTACCGAAGAAATGCTCATTACAATGAACAACCAATTAACTGTCGTATATTTAGAATTCATGTTTTAAGTTCTTTCACTGGTAACGAGTTTCAATACCTTGTTCCAATCAGAAACATCCCTTCTTCACAAATTGAAACCAGAAGTAGAAAATCTTTTGAAAACACTGTCTGCTAATTTCATGAAAATCAGCTATTTACATCAAGTCCTGTGCCAATATTCTAAACGCTGACTTCAGAAATCCAACGCATTTGCTAGGTTTAGACGAAATATATATTGGATTACAGGCTGGAGAAAGTCGGCTGCCCTACGGAAAAAGAAAGTAACTGACATTTTTTTCAAAATCGATGTTTTTACATTTTTGGCAGTTTTAGACAGTAACGGATGTTGCTACATTCTCGGAATCATCATAAGAGCTTTAGTTTTAGAGATACAGTTTCGCTAAAGACAGTAATTGCAGGCACTGGTACAAAATATCTACCGAAAAACAAAGCAAAACACAATTACAAAGCATAAATACAGTAATTGCATGTCGATTACTTTGTTTTTCTGTTGTAAATTAATTCACTTCGTTTTCTGTTTGGTAAAAATGTTTATATTAGGACTGAAATTTAGCTAAAAAGAAATTAAATAGCATTGCTTGATTTTTGTTTTGTAATAAAGTATCAAATTTACCGATGTGTCTACGCAAAAACAAAGTAAACAAAATGATAAAGCAAAAACAAAGTAGTTTACTGGCAGTTACTTTGTTATTATATTTTTATTTCAATTAAATTGGTTTTTAACCAACATTTACTTTGTTTATAAATTGTTAAACTCCATTTTAATATTTTCAAAATATAATTTAATGGCTCTTACTTTTTTTTTGGCCGAGTAAACGGTAACTGTTAGTCATACATTTTCATACGTTAATTTTCGTGATGAAAGGATATATTACCGATTCTTAACTTTAGTCCTTTAACTTATGTACCTACCCTTTTTTTAAAAAACGTCCTTTCGCTTTCTGAACGCAGCAGGGCTGGCATCCGTTAGTAACGTCATTTACGCGCGCCAAACTCCTCAAATACTATACGTAACCTCTGGCATACATGTCATGACACATGATCCTGTTTAGCTCAATGACAAAACGTAGCAACTTTGAAACGAAGATTTGAATAAATGAAGTTTAAAAGTTTCCATCTTTAATTCGTTTTAATTATGTATACAGGGTGGCACATTTAGATCAGTAAGTATGGGGAAGTCTGTAACTATAAGTGATACAAAGATCTGTTCTTAGGAACCTTGTCATCGATTTTAGTGACAGTAAAAACTGCATACATAGATTTAAAAAAATCTTGTACTTTGTTCGGGAATCGAACCCAGTCGTATTGAAAATAAAATGCTATATAAAAAACCGGCCAAGTGCGAGTCGGACTTGCGCACGTAGGGTTCCGTACCACTACAATGTGTGGCCCAAAACCGGGGCGAAAAATTAAAACGTAGATTCTACTCCTCAAACTAGACAACTTTTGTTTAGCAACTTTTTAAAATCATAAAGTTTTTAGATTGTTCATTTTTCAAACAAAGTAAATAGTATAATCAATGTACTTAAAACTCCGTCTAATTGACATCGCCTGTCAGTCTAGTCACTCTACAGACATAACCAATTTCATAGTACATTGCGTGTTCGAATTAACTTTATAATGTAATAAAATTCAAACCGCAAGTTTTTTTTCAAAGTCGTCAAACAAACGTTGCGTAGTTTGAGGAGTAGAATCTACGTTTTAATTTTTCGCCCCGGTTTTGGGCCACACATTGTATACATCTAAATAAATGTTTTTCTTTATTCTTTATTATATTGGAATAAAATCGATGACATGGTTCCTAAGAACAGATCTTTGTATCACTTATAGTTACAGACTTCCCCATACTTACTGATCTAAATGTGCCACCCTGTATACATAATTAAAACGAATTAAAGATGGAAACTTTTAAACTTCATTTATTCCAATCTTCGTTTCAAAGTTGCTACGTTTTGTCATTGAGCTAAACAGGATCATGTGTCATGACATGTATGCCAGAGGTTACGTATAGTAATTGAGAAGTTTCAAAAAAATAGCACACCTTTTACAAATTCTTCAGATTTGTGAAAAAATGTGCTATTTTTATGAAACTCCCCATTAAAATTTTATTAAAAATTAAAAGTATGTGATAATTACAAGTAAAAACTGTGCAATATGTAATAAAAAAGTTACAATTTACGCCTATCATTTTTTATTGTAAATTGGTACCTACAGTAACATAATTATCATATTAGTAAGCCACCCGATCCCTCATGATGACAATCTTAAAAATCTATAAAGCAAACGCCAATACTGTGTTTAGTAAAGAATTTTAATCTTGGAATGGCCTCCTAACACTTCTAAAAACAAGGTAAGTACTATTACTTCATTATTTAAATTTGAACTTGTGTAAGGGATATGCTTATACGCAACTTAAAAAGAAAGTAAATGTACTTTACTTTGTTTTTGATATGACACATTTATTTTTAACTAAATAATTTACTACCGAAAAACATTTTTTGTTAATTTAAAAGATAATTAAAAACAATTTGTCGTAAAATTATTACACAGTAGGTAGAGCAAATTATTTTTCATCTCTCCTGTTCGGAAAGTTCAATTTGAATGGGTGGATAGCCGGGTGGAAAATTGCGTTTTCATCTCTAGGGTGGAAAGTAATTTTTTTTTAATAGTTACCATTGGCCACGGATTCTAAGATAATTGAGCTACGTCATATTATTAAAATAAAAGATTTTCATATATCTAAACTCGGCTATACGTTAAACGATGTATTTATTACGGCCTATAGGTTCATATGAAAATAATTTTAAGACTGGTCTATTTTTTTCGCAATTACAGAAAATCAACATTTAAAATTATTCCTCCATTCTGCTGCCCGCCATAATTCCGTGATAGCATAGCATGACACTTTTTCTTTCACGTTTCGGCATGGCCATCTAGAAAATACACTACTGCCAACATTAGAAAAGTTTAATCGAGTTGGTCACGACCAAGGAGCTTATTATACAACAAGGAGGTTGAACACCGAACATCCGTTCGAAACAAGAAAATTGACCTTATTCCATCTCTTTCTTTAGTTAGGGTAAGAATGAGATGGAAGTCATGCTCCTTGGCCGTGACCAACTCGATTTAACTTATCTAATGTTGGCAGCATGTGTATTTTAACTTTTTTATGAATCTAGAAAAAAAAAGGTTTCAATAGATAAAGCGGGAAACGAGATTAAATATATTTAGGTATACCGTGTCTTTTTTCCACACAGACGAAATGAAAAGTAGAGTGTCTAACTCGGGTGAAATTACCCATTTCCCCTCGAACTATTGGCGCTCTCACTTCGTTCGAGCGCCAGAAATATCTCGGGTGAAATGGGTCACTTTCAACCCTTGGTTATCAATCTACTATTACACATTATTAAATGTTAAAGCTGATGAAACAATGAAAAAAAAGTTTTAAATAAAGAATGTTTCGTTTTTTCGCTCTCCTGTAAAATTTACTCGACTGTAATTACTTTCTTTTACCGTAGGGCAGCCGAAGTATGGAAGATTTGAAAAAAGATGAAAATGTACCTCGTGCGGCTATTGCAGATTTCTATACAACTTGCCAAGAATTTTATATGGAATTGACGTCAGACATTACCAAGCGATTTGATTTCGGAGATCCTTTATTTTCTATTATATCCGCTATAAATCCATCAGAAGCTCGACGGTTTGAAATTAAATCATTAGTACCTGTGCTGAAGCGCTTCCCAGTGCTTTATAAATTTGTGACAGCACAAAAATTAGACGATGAGTGGCGAACTCACGCTATGGTGGATTTTCATCAACATGGGCTTGAAGTTAGTGAAGATAACAGTGATGCTGAATGTTACTGGGGAAAAGTGTTCCGTCTGAAAAACGCTGCGGGAGAATACCCGTTTTCAAACATAAAAATTGTAATTTCGTTGTTGCTGATACTGCCTTTTTCAAATGCATCGGTGGAGCGCAATTTTAGTGTGCTAAAAAATTTAAAAACGGAAAACCGCAACCGATTAAATACAGATAGTGTTGTATCACTTATGGCTGCAAGAGAAGGAATAAAAAAACCGAGCGGCAGTGTCAAGTTCAACCCGTCCAAAACAATGCTTGATACGAAAATTTGGAAAAAAATATGAAAAATAAATAATAAATATAATCTAAATAATCGAATATAGTTTCATTTCTTATAAAACTTTTGAGGGGAATTTGTGGGGAATCAGCGAATTTTTGTCCCCAAATTTGGGGATTTCGATCCTGATTTTTGGGGAATAGGTTAAATAAGCATTGGCAACACTGGTAGGATGGGTGGTAGGTAGGTATTACCAATAAATAAATCGAAAAACAACCAAGTCTTAGTTAGGTACTTACCTTTATTTTTGTCGAACAACTTCGGCATTTTGATATGTGCGCATTTTCGTCGTATTCAAAAAAATCGTAAATGATGCTCTTCTTCTTTCTTCCCATTTTAATATTAGTAGGTATGTATTAACCCTTGTCTTGGTAATGTAAGGTTGGTTCCAGGACGTTAGGAGCTGCGTGCTAGCGAGTCAGTAAAACACGAACGAATGAATGAACAGCTCGCAGGTTGACCTTGCAGTGAAGTGACGCACGCGTTTAGTTTGATAGCGCAGCCCAGCAGCGCCACCGGCGCGACGCGACGCGCGACAGCGGTCATTCATCCCGTTATCGAAACACAGAGTAACCGGTTAGGGAGCGCTTCGAAATAACGTTCCCAAATCAATTCGTTCGAACGTAACCTAAATTATTAACCGGTTTAACCTAAATAAATACCGGTTTATTTGTAACCGGTTACAATCCCTGCGCCCAGGTATGAATATTTAAATTAAATATCTTGCCTCCGAGCACTTAAAACATTACATAACAAAATATGTTTATTTTGAATAATTCTATCAAAATTTACCACTTTTACGAATGGCCGCTAACCTTATAAGGGCCGGTTTTATAACCATCCGTTCGTTTATTTTCGTATCTTTTTGACGTAAATTTAGTCTACCGGTCATCTTTTCCGTTTTATAAAGATTCGTTAGTTAATTTTTAGTAAATTTTACCTGCCGCCGGTTACTGAGCTCGGTAACGGGGGTTAAACTTACGAACCGTCATTTTTGACATGCTACCTATGTATTGTATCACCGCCGACAGAACAGCTGTTTAATTTGTGAATAAATAAAAATAATAATTAACAATGCTTGGTTCTTCGGGAAGTGATAGCAGTGATGATGATTTTTTGTTACATAATTTGGATACATTTTATTCAAGTGACAGTGAAAATATGTATCGCCGGCCAAGAAATTTCAAGCCGAGACCCAATTACTGCAGCCTTTTGAACGACGCTGAGTTTAAATGCCGCTTTCGATTGTCGAAGGAGAGCGTAGAGTTCGTATTGCAGAAAATTGGAGCCCGATTAGCGCCAGCAACAGCAAGAAACAAAGCTTTATTGCCGATCACTCAGCTGTTGCTAACGCTTAGATTTTATGCAATAGGCGTGGTGCTGCTCGCCGCTGGAGATTTTGTAGGAGTGTCTTAAGCAACTGCATGTGTAACTGTATGGCGAGTCTCAAGGATTTTAACCTCTTTAAGAGGAGAATTTATAAAAATGAGTAGTTCCAACTGTACGTAGGAAATTTTTTATAACATCGCTAAGTTTCCATCTGTTATAGGTGCAATTGACTGTACGCACATTCGATTGCAATCCCCAGGTGGACCACAAGCGGAAGTTTTTCGCAATCGAAAAGGGTATTTTTCCCTCAACGTGCAGTGTATCTGTAATGCCGATTTGATTATAAACAATATTGTTGTTAAGTGGCCAGGGTCCTCACACGACGCAATGATATTTAATGCAAGCATCATAAAATCCCAGTTTGAAGAAAACACATTCGGATCATGCATGCTGGTTGGAGATAGTGGGTACCTATCCTCTAAAAAAATATTTAATGACTCCGCTAAGCGACCCACGGACTCCAGAAGAGGTATTGTACAATGAGTCGCAAATTCGTACGAGGAATGTGATAGAACGTTGTTTCGGTGTTCTAACAAGAAGGTTCCCAATACTGTATCTGCCAATCCGCTTGTCAGTGCACAGAGCACAAGCTGTTATCGTAGCAGCAGCTGTACTGCATAACATATGTAGACTCTCACAAGACCAACTCCCTTTGGATGCTATGGATGCTATGGATGATCCTAGGTTAAATGAAACTTCCAATGATGAGTCTAACGCATGTCTAACGCTAATACGGACAGTAATACATTGTCAAATGACTGTTACAGGAGAGACTTAATTGATAATTATTTCAGGCAGCTTCTATAACAGTACAGCGTGTTCTTCAGCGGTTTCTAGAAACTGGTTCGAACTTACGCCGACCAGGAGGAGGCCGACTCAGGTGTACAACGGCACGGGAGGTTCGATATCTAGTCAATACTATGCTGCGAAATCGATCCCTGCATCGATGCCTGCCGATCGATGCAAGCCTGCATTGCAGAAAAGGTTTTTTTATGTCAAAGGCTGTGTTGAACAGCTCGCAGGTTGACCTTGCAGTGAAGTGACGCACGCGTTTAGTTTGATAGCGCAGCCCAGCAGCGCCACCGGCGCGACGCGACGCGCGACAGCGGTCATTCATCCCGTTATCGAAACACAGAGTAACCGGTTAGGGAGCGCTTCGAAATAACGTTCCCAAATCAATTCGTTCGAACGTAACCTAAATTATTAACCGGTTTAACCTAAATAAATACCGGTTTATTTGTAACCGGTTACAATCCCTGCGCCCAGGTATGAATATTTAAATTAAATATCTTGCCTCCGAGCACTTAAAACATTACATAACAAAATATGTTTATTTTGAATAATTCTATCAAAATTTACCACTTTTACGAATGGCCGCTAACCTTATAAGGGCCGGTTTTATAACCATCCGTTCGTTTATTTTCGTATCTTTTTGACGTAAATTTAGTCTACCGGTCATCTTTTCCGTTTTATAAAGATTCGTTAGTTAATTTTTAGTAAATTTTACCTGCCGCCGGTTACTGAGCTCGGTAACGGGGGTTAAACTTACGAACCGTCATTTTTGACATGCTACCTATGTATTGTATCACCGCCGACAGAACAGCTGTTTAATTTGTGAATAAATAAAAATAATAATTAACAATGCTTGGTTCTTCGGGAAGTGATAGCAGTGATGATGATTTTTTGTTACATAATTTGGATACATTTTATTCAAGTGACAGTGAAAATATGTATCGCCGGCCAAGAAATTTCAAGCCGAGACCCAATTACTGCAGCCTTTTGAACGACGCTGAGTTTAAATGCCGCTTTCGATTGTCGAAGGAGAGCGTAGAGTTCGTATTGCAGAAAATTGGAGCCCGATTAGCGCCAGCAACAGCAAGAAACAAAGCTTTATTGCCGATCACTCAGCTGTTGCTAACGCTTAGATTTTATGCAATAGGCGTGGTGCTGCTCGCCGCTGGAGATTTTGTAGGAGTGTCTTAAGCAACTGCATGTGTAACTGTATGGCGAGTCTCAAGGATTTTAACCTCTTTAAGAGGAGAATTTATAAAAATGAGTAGTTCCAACTGTACGTAGGAAATTTTTTATAACATCGCTTAGTTTCCATCTGTTATAGGTGCAATTGACTGTACGCACATTCGATTGCAATCCCCAGGTGGACCACAAGCGGAAGTTTTTCGCAATCGAAAAGGGTATTTTTCCCTCAACGTGCAGTGTATCTGTAATGCCGATTTGATTATAAACAATATTGTTGTTAAGTGGCCAGGGTCCTCACACGACGCAATGATATTTAATGCAAGCATCATAAAATCCCAGTTTGAAGAAAACACATTCGGATCATGCATGCTGGTTGGAGATAGTGGGTACCTATCCTCTAAAAAAATATTTAATGACTCCGCTAAGCGACCCACGGACTCCAGAAGAGGTATTGTACAATGAGTCGCAAATTCGTACGAGGAATGTGATAGAACGTTGTTTCGGTGTTCTAACAAGAAGGTTCCCAATACTGTATCTGCCAATCCGCTTGTCAGTGCACAGAGCACAAGCTGTTATCGTAGCAGCAGCTGTACTGCATAACATATGTAGACTCTCACAAGACCAACTCCCTTTGGATGCTATGGATGCTATGGATGATCCTAGGTTAAATGAAACTTCCAATGATGAGTCTAACGCATGTCTAACGCTAATACGGACAGTAATACATTGTCAAATGACTGTTACAGGAGAGACTTAATTGATAATTATTTCAGGCAGCTTCTATAACAGTACAGCGTGTTCTTCAGCGGTTTCTAGAAACTGGTTCGAACTTACGCCGACCAGGAGGAGGCCGACTCAGGTGTACAACGGCACGGGAGGTTCGATATCTAGTCAATACTATGCTGCGAAATCGATCCCTGCATCGATGCCTGCCGATCGATGCAAGCCTGCATTGCAGAAAAGGTTTTTTTATGTCAAAGGCTGTGTTGGAGGTTACTTCACAAAGTTGCCCTAGATTTGCGAACCAAAATAAACGATAAAGCAAAAAAATACATGGACACATGTTTACAAAATGAGAGCTAGACAAGAATAGGCGGGTTTTCCTTTAGGCACAACTGACCAATGATTTCTATTTCAAAATCAAATTTAATAGAGTCGACGGAGCTCTGCTCCCGCAGAGCTCCTATTTCTGAGTGTTTTGGCCCTCCGGGCCTGCTGAAGAACGAACATAACCTAAACCTACCTCATATTTATGATACAGATTTTGGTCAATTGTGCCGTTTAGTTGTGCCATTGGGAAGTCGCTAGAATAGGCTCCAATCTTCTGCAAGGAGAACGTAAAGTTCGTCTCTACGCTCTCCTTCAACAATCGATCGCGGCATTTAAACTCGCGTCGTTCAAAGGCGTGATTAGGTCTCAGCTTGAACCGGCCGGCGGCCTTCTTGGCCGGCGATACATATCTTCATTGTCTTTTTGTGATTTATTAGATATATATTAAAAGTCAGATTATATAAATTTTGTTTTATTTAATATACAATAAACTGATGTAGCGACGAACGCTGCAAAACACCAGACATGGACAAGGCTGTGCACAAATTAATGCCGTCGGCACATATCCTAAAGAACTAAATGCGTTACGTCTGAAATGGGACAATTTGAAAAAGGCAGAAAAAAAAAGGAGCACTGCCATTACAATTAATAATAGGTTTGTACTTATAAATATAGTATGGCTATGGGACAAAAAAAAACAAAATTCCAGTAGTAATCAAGTTCTACTCAGGCGAGCCAGAGAATAACAGTTGGTAGTAGCAGTTTCGTCTTTTGCGCAGAGTTCGTCGCTACATCCGTTTTTTTGGACGTTAATATCTGTTCGTCTTCTACGAAACATAGCAGACGAGTTGTCTCGTCGTGGGAAAATTGTCGGCTCCGTTTCCTCTGCAAGACAAGCGTAAATTTAAGTCAATTAAAGAAAAGACAAAAGTAAATAAGTACTGGTAGCCTAGTTGGTAAAACGCTGGCCTCCCATACAGGAGGCCGTGGGTTCGATCCCGGGGCCTGCACCCTAAATGTTTATTAGGATTAGGATGTGCATAGTAAATCATTAATAACCACTTGCCATAATGGTGAAGGAATACATTTTGAGAAAAACTAAGTACACATGATTCTTAGTGATTGCTATCCCTAATGATTCTTAGTTTCCAAAACGCGTAAGTTACATACCTTTGTTTGGCTTTCCATCACACAAATGTTCTTTTTTATTTTATTTTTATTTACTTATCGCTGAACTTTGACGTTGAAAGTTAATTTGAAAATGTCAACAGTCAACAGAATAAAAATATATGAAAAATATATAGGTACACAATAGACAATTAGGCGAACTACAGACAATATCAAGCAATAAAGGGTGGTATTTTTAAGTATCGAAGTCTCTTTTGTGGCAGTCCTATGGTTTCATAACGAATGTCAAAGTTTACGATTATTTGATTTATAAAACGCATACCAGTAAAACTTACTGCTACTTGACAAGCCGTTCGTTAAAATTATACTTACTGTCGTAAATTTGGTATCAGCTTTATAAAACCGGCCCTAAATGTATGACTTTTACAAATGACAACACTTTTACCGAAGTTTACTCAAATCCCTTTAGGGTTTTTTTTTATATTTTCAACACTAGAATGGAACGCAGTGTTGTGGTTCAATCCGTTCGATCGGAGCACTTTTTCAAAAAGCGTTGGCGTTGTTTTCTTTTGATTGTTTTTTTTTATTTTTTTTTATTATACGGCTATTTCATTATACCCATTGCCTTTTTAGCATTGGCCGCTATTGTCAAGGTTTCAACCAATCTATCGTGACAATCAAGAGCGTTGTTAAGGGATACTGGGGGGAATTCATTGACAGCGGCATCTATATCGACAGCAAATTTATCTCACTTGTGACTCCTCTGGTGCTGCAGTTGTCTATGGGTGACGGTAATCGCTTATATCGGCTATCCGTCTGCTAGTTTGCCTCCTATAAGATAAAAAAAAACAGCTTTGGTAAGGCAGAAACGAAGAATAGTAGACGTAGTTGAAGGATGAGAAAAGGAAGAGGGGGCGGAGATAAGAATGGGAAGGTGGTCACTACCATCAGAGTCCAGCAGAACCGACCATGACAGAAAAGAAGCAAGGTTGGGAGAACATAGAGATAGGTCGAATGCACTCGTGTTTAGACCGGGAGCCGTCCTGCATGTAGCCGTCATTAAGGAGACAGATATTTTTCTCCTCCATCAGGTCCACCAGATCATAGGCCAAAGAGTCACAGTCTGAGCTTCCCCACAAAAAAAATGTGACAGTTAAAATCCCCCAAGATTAGGAAAGACCCCGCAAGGGCAGAGAAGAAGGGTTCACGCTCAGAAATAACTACTGAGCGTGGATCTGATACCTATACATATAGAAAGCTCACAAATATGTCAAATTTTGGCATCGAGTGGATCATCAAGGAATCGGTGGAACAGCTAATCGACTAAAAGTAACAGATGATTTGATCAGCAAAGCAGAACCAGCATAACCATCCCCTCTGTCATCCCGGAGACACGCATACCCCGGAACCCGGAATAGGGAATCTGCGACCAACCATGTCTCCGTGGTGGCAAAGGCGATGGGATCATATAAATTAATCATGTGATGAATTTCATGTATCTTAGGACGTAGGCTGTATCTATTCCACTGAATCATGTTGAATGTTAACAACATTCAAGAGAAGTCTCAGTTTGTCGGCAATGTTGGACGGTATGGGGATGTCGTTCATTTTTGTTAACATATTGATAAGCAATTGACACCACACTGGGCCATCGAAATATAATAAGTATGGAAGAGTAATCGACGCTCAAAATCTGCCCCACTGACTTAGTGCCGGCGGGGGTGGAGCTATTAATGAGTGCCGAACTGTCTATCAGTCGACTTTCTGACGTAGTGTCAAACAGTTGTTTACAAACACAAAAGAAAAAAACGATATTAAAGATTAGCGAATTTAAATGATGCTGCAACCATGCCAAGTTGCATTGTAAATTGATGCAGGACCCACACAGATGCAAAACAAAGCGATATTTATTTTCATTAGTAAGTTATTGAATTTTTAATATTACCATACCAAAATGTCATGGCCGATGTTATGCAATATATCTTTGAAAAATGTGAATTACAAGCAACTATACTTCGAATGAATAGGAAATTAAATTTTATGTCATCTTTACTATCGTTAGTTTATGTACATAATAAAAAAAACGTTATATGATCTTTTTAAGTTTTCCAAAAAATGAAGAACGCCGTCTGGCTTGGGTGGATGCAGTTCGTCGCAAATTGCGAAACGAGAATTGGCATAAAAAGAGGCTGAAGGTATGGTGAGTTTTCAAGGAAAAAATTCAACATGCAGAGTTAATTATAAACCGGCCAAGTGCGAGTTGGACTTGCGCACCGAGGGTTCCGTACAAACCTTGATATGAATTTCAGTTTAATACCTCTACGCGTTCATGAGGAAAGGGGTAGTAACTTTAAAAATATTTATTATATTATGATGTAAATGAAAATATACGGTTTTCGCAATTTTTCTTTTATTTGTGCTATGAGACGTTGCTTCATACACGGCTGTATCTTTTGATTGCGTTGGCTTGAAAGTTTGATTTTTTCACAGCTCCAAGGGACAGTAGACCTGAGTATTTGATATAAATTTCAGCTTGATACCTCCACGCGCCCCTGAGAAAAAGGGTCTTGACAGACGGACGGACGGACAACAAAGTAATCCTATAAGGGTTCCTCCCTTTTTCTTTCGAGGTGCGGAACCCTAAAAAGCAATAGGCTTAATTAATTGATACTTGTACAAAAATGGACTTGGTAAAGCTAAAATTGTAAATATAAATTATACTCTATTGTATATGATCTAACTTAAGAGTTAGCTCTTAGCTATCTCTAACTGTAGAATAGAAACAGTGCCAAATGGATTATTTGTGATGTTTTCGTCTTACCTTACTCGTTTAATTTTTGTCATGTTTTTTCGGCAGCATCAAATAGGCTGTCCCATCCAAAGCGACTATATATAGGTATTATACTGTCACGTATCTTTATGCCTATAAGAATAAAAAAGGGGTTACAATATATTTGGCACTTTAGATGCTAAAGACTATTTGACGCTGACTACTCTTACAACATAATATTTTACAACTTTATAATAGTGTAACATAAGTATGTTAAATGATTCAAGGGGAACAATCAGTAAGTTTGTCAAAACACTACTATAAAAAAATATTAATAAAATTCATTATTCAATTACTGTGTTGTTTTTGTATTAAACCATCCACGTCAAATGTTGAAAGACATGGCCGCGTTCAAATAACCCTTATGAAAAAAAATATTGACAAATGGAAATCTTCTGTCAGAGAGCTTGTAACCAATTGCAGATTTTTGTCTTTCAAACGCAATGACCATCTATACACATGGACAACTCACGTCATACAACAAAAATGCCCAAACATGGCACTGCATCTTATTTCACCCTATTATGCTTCGACTAGCTCAGTCTATACATTGCCGTTTACACACCAGTCCTTTAAAATGTCATCGATTATTAATCAGTAATGTT
Source organism: Acleris sparsana (assembly GCA_923062465.1). Classification (NCBI taxonomy): domain Eukaryota; kingdom Metazoa; phylum Arthropoda; class Insecta; order Lepidoptera; family Tortricidae; genus Acleris; species Acleris sparsana. The sequence goes on along the minus strand of OV281285.1, from coordinate 41,644,731 downwards.
TATCAAATACTCAGTCGAAGCTTCATATGTTGATTTAGAAGTTGGCTGGAACAAGGTACCAGTGGAGTTGAAACGGCTGTTAATTTTAGGGTAGCGAACCTCAACAGAAGATACGGAACCCATAAGGGGGTTTTTATAAGGGTGAGCTTATAAATACTCACTCATTGTTTGTCCGTCTGTCACAGTCGATTATTTTTGTGAAAATGTTTTTTATAGTTTTCGAATGTACAGTACGGTCACGGAAGTTAATTTGCTACCCATTTCAAAGAAAATCTGCTTGAAGATGTCACTGTCATTAGAGATGTTAAGTCATTTGTAATTGATACGAAATTCAACCTTATTGCTGTAGAATGTCAGATTGACTTTGGAACTAAGGTGGGTCACAAATTTAATTCTTTGACTGTACCCCAACGAAAATGTTAATATTAAAATGTCATAGTAAACTTCAAACAGAACTTCAAATGACACACATGACAATGACAATGACATTCACAATGACAAGGTTCTAAGTATGCTCATTATTTTTACTAGGTGACTGTACCTATATTTTGAACTATTTATGGTATTATAATTATGTGGATAGCTACTGTAGGGTAACTTTTTACTATCGGAGTTAACGATATTTCAGGGGTCAGAGGGTGATGGTACTCATAAATATGAACCAATTTTTATTAATCCTTCTGAAACCGCAAACATATCAAAAACTTACTCCAAAAAAACGTTGAATATAGGTTTTGTACAATCACCCAATAAAAATGTTGAGCATACTTAGAACCTTGTCGTTGTGACTGCCATTGTTATTGTCATACTTGTCATTTTATGTTCAGTTTGAAAGATATTATGACACTGCACTAAAGTGCTTAACATTTTGGTTTGGGTACTGTAGTACCTACATGCAAGAGAAACCAATTTTTTTAAACGAAATGTTTTTATTTACCTACCTACATAAAATAGGTAATCGAAAAAACTAATTAACGCTTATATCCTTTAGTGGTTAAATATACATCAGATTCAAGAAAATGATCTGAGCAAATGACGCTTGAATTATTTGGTTTGTAAAATATTTCGGATCTTTCTCTTGCTACAAACTTGCGCCAATTCTCTCTCCTTATCTCGTGTACAGGAAAGCTGAAAAAAAACCCATTATAAGGGTTCCGTTTTTTACCATTTTGGAACCCTAAAAAGAGCTACTCTATTATTTGGTTTCTGACTATGTTCTTGTCACGTCCTTTTGCTTGTTTCTTTCTAACGCGCGTGAGAGAAAGAAATAGAATATCAATGGAGTTCTTGACAATAGTTGTCAGTAGTTGTCAATCAAATACGATATTTATTGAAAATTAAATGGTTTTAATACATTCTTTATAGTTTTTCGCGTGTTATCTTTTATAAATAAAATTAACTTGCCGGTGGTAAGTCACACCATCTTTTTTTTGAGTCGTTCTGGTATTATTTCGGCACTTGTTGATGACACACTTCGGCATCTTAACGGATTTGCGACCAACAGACGACTAAGGTAAGAATTGTGCGCACGCTGTCATTGAGAGCAATTGGGCTGTCCCGCGTATTGTGCGCTGATGCGAAGTCCTTGTGTATAGAACGTCATTGTTCAAACGGTATAAAACCTTACTGAAATTACTGTCTACTCAAACATTATATCAGCATCTGACATAAATGACTTCATACCTTAACCCAATTAATATTTAGTTGATTATTGAAACCACTCGATACATAAGATCTTTTCATTTCAAAAAGTGGGCGTTTTGGAGCGGATTTGACAGTCGTTTTTGTTAGACGTTACTCTTCCATACTTATTATATTTCGATGCACTGGGCACTGGTCATGGGTTGACAAAGGCAACTGCAGAGCAATCCCGTTGGCAGGTGCTGAAGGATTAAAGTGATTAAAGTGGCCTGATGGGCTACACGGTCATAACCCTCCGATCTGCGAGTATAAACCGTTTTTCGGTAACTTTGGTTGGAGGAAAGATGAGCTGGGGAGGGGGAGGAGGAGACGCTGTGATGGGTTGAGAATTTGGAGTGTTAACGGGGGCAAACATAGTCCTAGCGGCACTGAACAAGAACGCTTTACCGGTGGGAACCTTTCTGAAGCCTCTGAGTATGGGAGGTTCTCTTGGGCCATGGTAACCTTAATCGACTTTTGACGATTGTGCCCTGGGCAAGTTTGACTCGTCGCGAAGTCACTACCTGAGCACAACAGGCATGAAGCTAACTCTTCCTGTACAGGACCACTTCTACCGGTATGCTCCGTGGCACATTTAAAGTAGCGAGATTTACCGATGTGAACCTGCAACAACTATGACACTGGATGGTGGGCAGCTGGTAGGTCTCAACAGTAATGGATGTATACAGACAAGCTAAAAATCCTAGCGAGCAGAACCTGTCCGCTAAACGTCAAAACAACAGTACCTGTGGGGACCCATTCTATAACCCCCTCTATATTTTTTTCTATTAAGCCTTCGTGCATTGAGTATTTCACCACACCCTGTTGGCAATTCGTCTGTTTGGACCCACTCATCCATTGAAAAATCTCTTGAGATTCCTCGAACAAAAAGTTGTCGTTTCCTACCTACATTTTTAATTCCCTCTCGTAGGGGGAAACGTGGCCGATTGTTACGGAAAAATTTAACCTCATATTTTGCGTACTAAAAATGATTAAAATTATACCATTTTAGCTTATATCATACTCGTAGTTAAACTTATTTGATTGATATGGCATTAAAATTAATAGTAATAAAAATAAAGAAAATACTGTGAAAAATGGAATTTGTTTAATTATGCCCCATCCATGGGGCACCTTAATACACATGCTTGATTACGTAACATTTTTTTTAAAAAGCTAACATTTAACATAATTTTATTTAGTTTCTTTTAAAGGAGGATATAGGCAACCTAATGTGTTTCATAAAGATTGTAAATAAAAAAAACAATATATTATACTTATACATATTTATGACCGATTTCAATTTGGATTTTTTTGTCTTTATTTAAATGAACTTTAACATGTATGAGAAAATAGGCTAAACAAACCCTAAAACACTTTTAGACACTTAAACAACACAGTCAAAAATTACTTACTCAAACATTCATAGCACTAATGTGCCCCGTACCTTTGTGTACTTGTGTATTGAAGTACCTCAACGGATATATTTGAATATTAATAAAACCACTGTACTTTACAAAAGTTAAACATGCAATCCTGACAACGAAATAAAATAACTTAATATTGGGAATTACAAATATCCAATAAACAGATAAACAGTGCAATGATTAACTATTACATATGCAGAATATTTTTAGTAAGTTACAAAAAACACTTATTTACTTGTGATGCGTTTATATATAGAGATGCGTTTACTGCTGTCAAGCCCGCTTATGTATAGTATTTTTTTAGTGATATGGTGATATTACTACCATTTAATTTTGTTTTAACCAAATAGTGCTGATGTATGGCCGACTGCTCACCAAGCGTCATGTCGCAAGATATGGTAAATTGCATTGTAGGGGGAAGCGGGGCAGCTTGATGCACGGGGCACAATAATACCCTTTGGGCGGAGGTTACCAAATTCGGAATAGGTTCAATCCTGACCTTCCCAGATTCTTATTTAGACAGCTTCTGGCTAGATCAGATTTGTATTACGTTAGATTCGGAGTTGGTCAGTTTCTAGATAAGTCTCATACTATATTCACCAAATTCTTACTTGGTCTATTTCTGAGGAGGTCAGATTCGCAGTAGGTTGGTGTGTTTAGTCGTAGTAGGTCAGATTCGTAAGAGGACAAATTCAATAAAAAAACGTTTTCTTTATAGACCAAATTCTAACGACGTAGGTTTCCTTAGTATACCCGAGTCTAATTAGAGAGAATTCTGAATAAGTATGTTTCTTAATGGGTTCGTTTCTGCATTAGATGGATTCTGCGAAGGTCAGGTACAGTTGGACAGAAAGTAAGATAGCACTAGGTAGTTATCAATACTATATTTAAAATTACTTAATTATAAGAGTTCTGGCCACTTAAATCAAAGGTAAAAAAAACATTGTTTTATCAATGTCAATGTCATACTCGGCAACTAATGTATTTGCGAATATTATAATGGAAAAGACAATAAAAGTAATAGAAACAGCAAAAAATAACTTAAATTCCACCAAATATTTTTGGATGCTCGAAAGAGACATATCGTACCACCAACCATTTGGAGGGGTGGCATAATAGACTTAATAAAAAATTAAATTATCAAAAAAACCAAACATTCACCATTTTTTAATAACTTTAAAAAAAGAGGCCAGACATAATGACATTGTAATAAAACAAGCACAAGCTCACAAGGAAACAAAAAAGTCTAGAAAAGTTGACCTAAAGTTCGATCGACATATAAAAAAAAAATTGACGATGTAAAGTCAAATAGTATCGGATTGTACGATTTTTTGAAGAAAGCGTCGTATATGAGCTTTGAAAGAAACATTAAGAAAGATCTTGAACATGATGTCGCGTCAGATTCCGAATCCATTTCGAGTTCCGAATGTTCCGATTCAAACACTACTGAATCAGACATGGAGAATAATCAGTAATTATATTTTATTACAGATAATACTGTATTAAGAGAAGCGTTTTTATTTGGTTGAGGTAATCTTACTTAAGTTATTTAAGTTTTGTTTTAAATAATAGGTACACATAAAGTGTTCTGTTTTATCAAGTTTTTCATTTAATCTAAATATACATTTTTTAGCATTAATAATAGGTCCGTTACCTGATGTTGTTATTTTGGGTTTACCTATATTTTTTCGTTCTTATCTATTTATTTATCTCGTTAAATATGACCAGTATGACCACAAATAATTGTGGTTGATTGTATATCCGTTTAGCGTACCATGAAACTGACTTGCTTATAATCTGACTTACTAAGAATCTAACTAACTCAAAATCGAACAAAATTAGAAATTGGCTTGCAATTAATAAAACTTATCCAGAATGCGACCTCAGCAGAGACAGGCCCGTTTTGAATCTGACCTAGTTATAATTTGGTTTCCTTAGAATTGAACTTGCTTAGGATCTGACTTCCTCAGAATTTGACCTTTAGATAATTAGACATACTCAGAATTGAGCTTATCTCGAATACGACCTAATGTGAAACGGTTGATCTCGGAAACTGACTTAATAAGAATCTGGGAAAGTCAGGATTGAACCTATTCCGAATTTGGTAACCTCCGCCCAAAGGGCAGTCGGAGCCCGCCAAAACCGAATTATTCTGTATGTCGGGAGGTTTAGGGAGAATTGGGGCCATAATTCATTAAAGCTATTGTTAATACAGTTAAAACACTTATCGCTACCGCAGACACGACACATAACCAACAAAACCATTAAATTAACACGAAATTTTGTTTGTTAATCTTTTCCATGTGCTCTCACCAAGGAGCCAAAGGCGGGAAAAAACTTATAATATTTATCTTTCAATCGTAATTTTCGTCTGTCTCTCGGTCTCTCCCTTCCGTTCCGGACTCTCCTTTATGTTGGCAAACTCTATTTACTGTCATCCTCTTCTTTTATTAATATCTGTACAAATGTTATGTATTTTTTGGTGGTTTTTCCCGTCCATAACATAAATGTTATTTGTGTTATTTATGTTCCCTTCACGGCATACCCTATCACCTAAATCAAAATTATATCTACGACCATTCTCCTCTCGTGTGATATGTCTTTACACTTTGACATTGGCGAAATGCCACCTGCGAGGTGATAGAATAGCCACATGAAAAAAAAAACCAATCCCTCCCCACAGATTATTTATTAAGGTATGTCCCTCCCTAGCTCCCTACCATAGCTGTCTACAAAAAAGTGATGTCAGTGCCATAGATGTAGGAAAACAGTGATCCAAGATAACGGGGTCTAATCCGAGGTCTGTTTATAAGAAATCAAGCAAGTGTCAAATACTCTAAGTATTAGGTTTGGTCTTGCACTTTGTTTTCCATTTCTTGCTATTGTTCGCTAATATTCCAAGGATTTTTGATTACTTTGAATCAACAGCATGGTAAGACATATTTTAATGTTTCCGTTTAACAGGATAAGGAACTCTAGCTAGGGAGAAGATTTGCACTGTCACAGATATTTAGTATCGTTTTTATTACATTTTATGCATACTTAGGCAAAAGAGTCAAGCATGCCCGACCTTAAAATACGCTTAACCTCAAACCGTGATGCAGTGAACGCGTCACTGCGTAAACTTTGTGTCAGCATATTGTAAACTTCGTGTTGTTGACCGTTTAATAACCTTGGTACCCTACTATTTGGCTTCAGGCCTCTTTTTATGCGTGTTGCATTGAATGGAAATAATACTTTTGAGTTCCCTAATCACCAGTGATCGGGGAAAACAATGCAAAACTAACAAAACTTACATTACAGCCATGAAACTATTTATAATCCTTATACCAAATCAGAGACTCTGATATGGAATTGAATTGAACACTAATTTACCAATATTATTCTTATTTTTTAATAATATTGTTGTTTTCTTGGTTGCAAGTTCTCCTTTATATCAGCTTTACAAGTTTTGTTAAAGTTTTGCACCGTTTTCCCCGATCATTGCTAATCACTGATAATTTACCTTCTTGATAGAACTTAGATGACATGAATGCATCAAATTGTTTATCAGCTAACCATTAGCCTATAAGTAGCTTTCCGCTCCTTAGTGTCAATTGTGTTGTCAAGGGATATGGTTGTGTTACGTGTTAGAATTTATTTGAAATTACAAAGGATGTATTAACACTTTCATTGCCAAGGCCTCTGATTTTGAAATGATATGTTTGATGATTTAATACTTATGTCTAATGTGTCTATGTATTATGATTCCCTCTTGGCATTATTGTTGGTATTGCCAGTTTTGAAATGCAAAATTCCCTGAGGGTATAATCAAAAGCTAGCGGACTGATTTCAAAGAGGTTTTCACGGAGTTTCAAAGGAAGTTTTGTGAAGTAGGTTTCCATTTCTAGAGCGATTGTTTAGATCCCGTTTCTAGCATCCTAGGTATGAATTTCTTAAGTATCACAGCGAATTACAAAAGCATTTAATGTTTCCAAAAATAAAAGGTTTTTATGTAGAATTAGCTATTTCCATTATTTAAGGAAGAAGTTCATGGGTGTTCTTTTTTTCCACCCTTTTACACAAATAGCTTATTTCCACTTTGTTGATCCAAAGTAATATTTTTGAAAAATTTAAAACAATTTAACGTATATTATATGTAATGGAATTTTAAATTGTGTATATTATATCAAAATATGACAGGTGTTGCTAATTTGCTAGTAAAAAAAAAAAAGAAAAATCTAATACAGGCAAAAATGTTGACTTCAAAAAAAGCTAGGACTTTTTTTTTTATAAATGTATCTTAAATACATGTATACAATATTCGAAGGACGTGACGACCTATAAAGTAGTTTGGCCAATATAAATTAAAAACTTTTTTTAACTTTTTAACTTTTTAAATTGTTTTTTTTTTAAATATTTCGCCAATCGTAAGTTTTTAAGGCTTAATATTCAGTAAAATTATATTTGACAATGAGGCAAATAAACATGCATATTCAGTTTTCATATTCAGCCAGGGGCGACTTTACTATAGCAGACCGGCCAGACCCTTTGACATGCGGTCAGCTGGCCTATTGCCTAACACACTCGCAATTGTAGGGCATATTTTAGTAGTTTGGTTTCTCAATTTTTTTATAATGGAAAAGGGGCAAATCTTAAGTACTCGAAAGCAACATGCATGCATGACACTATATATGTATTCATACATACATATATAGCGTCATGCATGCATGTTGGTTTTGGTTAGTTGGTTTGGCATGGTTGGTGGAAGAAGTGAAAGATCATAATGTTGTAGCAGGTGGAAAAAAGTGGTCTCAGGCGTCTCAGCCTACTACTCTGAGAAACAGGCGTGATTTAAGAGGATTGTGAAGCTAAAAAAATCTATACAAAATGTGAAAATGTTTCCCTCCGTTAAATCTAGTCCGACTTTTATGATTGTCTGTATGTTTTCCTTTCCATAATTTTTTTTCTTATAACAAATCAAATTACCAACAAAAAAACAGAAACATACAGACCTAATGTATTTATAATAACTAAAACATTAATATTCAATAGTCGTGAAAATCGGACTTGATTTAGGGGTGAGAAACTTTTTCGCCCGGAGCTAAATTTCTATGGATAGTTTATGACAGCTACACGATTTTAGCGGTGCTTCACAATCCTCTTAATGTTTGTATGTATAATTTTTTCATTACACTTAATTAATGATGTCTTATCCGTTATTTTTACTAATAACAAATTACTAAAAAAAAATACTCCAGCAATAACATAACTCTTTCAAAATCTCTTGCGTTTATTTTGTACACAGAATGACGTTTTCGAGTGTCAGACAAAGCAGTCACGCACACAAGTATACAAAAGCTAGCCTGTTTCTGTCGTAGTGATTGTAGGGCTACACTCTTATCTAGAGAGCAAATAATCTAAGCCTAGTCATTACTTATTTCTTGACTGATTTTTAAGTTTAATAAATTTAGTGCCTAGGATTAGATTGGTATAAACAAATACATAATCATTTAATCCGACAAGATTCACTTTTTGATATTGCTTGGTGGTTATTTTAACTTCATTCCCTAACCCCATATATACGAGTGCATTTTCATCATCATACATCCAAAGTTTGCTTCTGTGTGGAAAGAAATATCCAAAATTGCTCAGATTATTTTATTTATGAACATATCATAACAGGAACAAAACTGATAAAGGATAAAAAAGATAAGACATTTTACACGTCAAGAATCTGCCAGTGCTTCCCAAGAGGAGACCACTGCTGAGGAGAAATGCCGCAAGAAACTGAGCAGTCAGTCATTATTTAAACTTATTAAATGATATTATATTTAATATTTTAACTCTTATATAGGTAATTTACTACTTCGTCTAGCATTACCTATATAAAAGTTAAAATATTAAATATAATATCAATTAACATGCTTAGTTCAGCATGTAAACTTGCCAAAAATCTTCAATCATAACAATGTATGGCGACTGGTGAACGTGCCCCAAAGAAGGCCAAGACTGTTTTGTCGGCTGGGAAGGTGATGACACAGTCTTCTGGGATGGCGAAGGAATCATTATGATGTATTACTTGGAAAAGGGAAAGACTATCACTGGCCGTTATTACGCAGAGTTATTGGACCGTTTTAATGCCGAATTGTTGGAAAAACTACCAAAATTGTCCCCCCAAGAAAGTCCTCTTTCATCAAGACAATGCCCCAGTGCACACGTCAACTATTGCATTGGCCAAAATCCACGAGTTGGGCTTCAAGCTGGTTCCGCATGCTCCGTATTCGACGGATCTAGCTCCGTGCGATTATTACCTATTCCCAAATCTGAAAAGGTGGCTTGGAGGGCAAAATATTTGAGAAATGAGGACTGCATCGCAGGTCTAAACGCGTATTTTAAAGACCTTGACAAAACGTATTTATTGGAGGGGATAAAAAAATTGGAAACTCGCTGGAACAAGTGTTTGGCCCGCAAAGGAGACTACGTTGAGAAATAAATTAAAATTGTTTAAAAAAAAAGTAACTTTTTTACTTTTTAAAACGACTTATCACACAGCTCTCGTAGGCTACTGTTTATAAATAAAAAATACCCATTCAGCAATTTAGGAATAACTACCCTGAGAGGGTAAAAGGGGGAAACTAAACAGTTTGTTACTCCTTCACGCTGCAACGGCTGAACAGATTTGGATGAAATTTAGAATGGAGATAGACCCTGAAATAACACATGGGTTAATCTTATCCTAGAAATTTTAAGAGTTCCCGAGGGGATAACGATAATTTGTTTGATGTTTTTGAAAAAGTCATTGTGGGTGTCAATTTCTTAGATTTAGGGGACCAAGATTTCAAAAATAATGTCAAATTTGGAATTGTAAGTGGCGGCGGCGATGATGTTTTTTGAAAAAGTGGACATGGGTGTAATCATGGGTGTTTCTTAGATATTGGGGACGCAGATTTTTGAAAACAATTTTACATTATAGTTAGAAATTCAATATAATATTGAACTATGATGGGCATTAAGAGCAACCAAACTATCATGGGAGGGATGGTGTTTTTAGTTTACTAGGCGAAATTCCGATTCTCATCTACCGATGATAACTAGGGGCACAGCGGTGGATAAAATAAATGCATGTCGGCATCTACAATATGAGTACATGTTAAAAAAAGGTATCTGACTTCAAATATGCCAACAACTACACAATTATACACAGTCGGGGCAAATATGCGGTAAATATACGGAATCGTATGTCATTGACACACCAAATCACGTCCTACCCCTAGGGTTACTGAACTTTTTGGAGCTATCGGGAGTGCCCCTCCCATAAGTTCATGCTTAAAATGGGTGTCCCGGTACTCCTGACGCGTAATATTGATTATGTAATGACACATGGTTGCAAAGTACGCACCAACCTAGGTCAGAATATCGTAAGGGCAACTTTTAATTTTTAAAAACAGCTATTTCCTCTAAAAACAGCTTTGCCATGACCATAAACAAAGTGCAAGGACAAACACTAAAAGTAGCTGGTGTACATTTAGAAGCAAACTGTTTGTTTCATGGGCAACTATACGAAGCACGCTCACGAAATCTTCATATTTTAGCTAAAGATGGCAAAACAAAAAATATTGTATACTAAAATGTATTGACCTAGATGACGTTATTCACTTCAACTTCTTTTTAAATTTCGATCTTAATATAACATGTGTTCAAAAGATCATTCTGGCCAGAAAGGACGTTAAACTATAATTATTACATAAAACTATTAATTTACTTAACTGCGATAAACGAGTTCTATGCGGAAGAAGTCGCGGGCGCGATCGGTGAAGAGGTGTCTTCCTCCTCCGCTCGCACGATGTATCTCAGCCTTCTGCGATGCCTGATGCTACAGCTGATATGTGGTGTTCTTTTAAATCGTCACCCGTTTGATAAGCAGCTGGCCTCGTTACATCGGAGGTACATGAAAAATTAAGGCCCTTTGAGACACAAGTTAATACATCAGTTCCCTTCCCTACCTCGTATAACATCTTTTGTTTCCTCATTCATCATAACTAATCAAGCTTGACTCTTCATCTTCCCTATAGCCTGTCTTCCTAAGGACCGATGATCGCCATCAATTTAAAACCTACCTCATCATGTTAGTTAGTGCAGATATTCCAAGATCGCGGAGAAAGACACAGAGCTGGAGGGACAAAAAATTGGGTTACCATGACTATGTGGTCCTTGACAACATATCAAAAAACCATAATAATTCGACCTTTTTTAGGGTACCGAAACAACGATTTTCTAAATGTACGACGAAAAGCTTTGTATGGGCTCCACCTTTCAAATTTCGGAATGGCGACACGCAGATCCGTATTCTGCAGGGTCGAAACCCTCTGGTAACTTTGTCACCCCAACTGTTACATGATTTGCCGCTTGCATTGTTTTAGAATATCGATTAACGTTTTCCAGTTTTGCGCCTAGTCTATATTACATTGCATACTTTTCTACAGAAACGCAAATTTTAGCCTAGTCCATTTTTAGGGTTCCGTACCGAAATGCTAAAAAGGAACTCTTATGGTGAGACTTCGGTGTCTGCCTATCTGTTTGAATGTCATAGCAGTTTTTCTCAGAACTTATAAAGCTATCAACTTGAAATTTCACTTACTTGTATAATTTGCGTGCCCGCATCTGTTTTTAGTAAAAAGAAAATGAAATTATTTTTCTCAATATTTGAAAGGGGGTCCTGGAAAGGAGGGTCGAAAAACGAAAGTAATTTGATTAAATGGGTGTAAAGGCTTAGGGCCTATGAAAGGGCTCTGTATGCACATTTAAAAATAAAACAAATCCGTGACGTACTTTATAATTGACTGCCAAAAATTCAAAAAAAAAACCGTTTCTTTAATAAAATGGAAGCAGTTGCCGTTGAAATATTATTGTCGTTATGAAACAAGCAAGTGTTCTAGTTTGCTTATGTAACGTTTGTTTTATAATAATATTGCAAAAAATTAAGTTATAGCTATTTTAAGCCGAAAACCCCCCAAAACACCGTGAATGAACGTGAAAACACCAGAAAATTATCAAATGAAACCAGTGAATGAACGATGTTTAATTGTTTACTATGATTTTTCTTATTTTTTTTTTTTTTTTAAAGTCATATCCCTGTTGTTTCTAAGGGGGTTTGGATGGGAAAGTTGATAGCAGAAAGTTTGACTTTGGAACTTTGTTCGAGGAAGGCAGCTAGTAATAAGCTTTGCACTATATTAACGTGAAATGTTTGAATTCCGAAATTTTCAAATGTGGTATTACTTTTCAACGGTAGATGATATTTTAATATATGTATATATATATTCTGAAAGAGAATTTAACCCTCTACCAGCTTCTTCTTCTTCATCGTTTTTACTCTTGACAGAGTGGTCGTGGTCATCATATCAGGGTGAATTGCAAAAATATTGTACATAGTTAACGGCTCAAATAAAGAAGGGTTGTTAAGCCCTTAACTTTTTCCTTCGTGTAACGAATAATAGTCATATAATCATATGGATAATTTTCGCTACACAAAGTACAAATAATTGAAGAAAGTTAACGTTATCTCAATTAACTCCAATATACAATACTCAATATAGTTACTCTATGTACAATATTTTTGCAATTCACCCATCAGGCGCCGGAGGCAAGCTTCACAACTCGCCGCCGCTACTCTCTGACAGCTGACTCTCGTGCAAGCTATTTAGAGGGCTGTTTTTTCAGATGATATATATATATGCCAGTTAGAGACAAAAAAGGCGAGACCAAAAAAACATTTTTGAAAATCGGCCGTCTTTTGGAGCTCATATCTAGATAAAGATTGAAAATAGGTAAATAATGTATAGAATCAAAATTTTATCATCTGTAATAATGCAATACAAAAATAAAACCTATGACGCATCGTTTTCAAAATGTTAACAAAAAAACAAAAAACGGGATTTTTGCGCCCCCTTGGGCTCACCTCCGAGGGGTGGGGACTTTTAGTATGTTTATCGCCTAACAAGTCCGAAGTTAAATTTTCTGCTATCAACTTTTCCATCGGCAATTACTCATTGTCAAGACAAAAAAAACTACTTAGTATTCATTGACGTACCTCTTTCCCGCCTGAAAACGCTCTAGGTATAATAGGTTCTTTTAAAATAACGATCTTTCATTAACTGGCTCTTAAATTGTACGCGAAACCAATGAATGAACAAGTCGTATTGATGCTAGTTCATTTACTGATTTACTTACTAATTTACTTTAAGATATATTTCAGACATTTATTGCTTTTACTTTTGGCTGACCTTTTGCAACATAAAATATATCAACTTACTAGCCTAGAGAGGTTAGTCACATCACATTACATGCATTTTTTTAATTTTACAGTTGGGTGTACACGAAGAAAAACGAAAAGTTCCGAAAATGCTGCAAACACTTTTGCAGTTCGATGTCCAAGTTACCAAGAAGTTTGTAGACGCTGCTTTAAAAAACACTGCCTTTCGGTCTCTTCGTAACCACGCGAAGTTTCTTGAGGTTTGAGACATTTGCAGATTCAGACCGCCATATTTTTGACTGCATATTGTTATATAAAAAAAACATTTATAGATTAATATATTTTGCTCAACGAAAAATAGTAAGTATGGAAAGGTAACCTCAAACAAAAACGACTGACAAATCCGCTCCAGAAATTTTCCACTTTTTGAAATGAAAAGATCTTATGTATCGAGAGGTTTCGATTATCAACTAAATATTAATTGAGTTAAGGTTTGAAGTCATTTATGTCAGATATTGATATAACGTTTGAGTAGACAGTTATTTCAGTAAGGTTTTATACCGTTTGAAAGACAAAAATCTGCAATTGGTTACATAATGGCTCTCTGACATATTTTTTTGCATAAGGTTTACTTAAACGCGGCCAAGTATTTCAACATTTGACGTGGAGGGTTTAATACAAAAATGACACAGTAATTGAATAAAGAATTATATCAATATTTTTTATAGTAATGTTTTGACAAACCTACTGATTAACATTCTTATGTTTCACTATTATGTAAAAGAGTATATCTTGTATTTAATTTAATTTTTGCCAAATATTTTATTTATTTATTTATTTAAGAAACGTACAGGCGTTTACAAATAGCCTTACAAACTATTGCTTAAAATTAGACCTGGAGATTCCTTAAAGTACAATAAATACTGTCTGTGACCAATGAAAGTACACAAAAGGAAATAAATATTTTTTTATTTCTGGTAGATAAATTAGTACATACATGTTGTGCCGACCCCTAATAAGTTGGGACAAAGGCAGGCGATAAATATATCGCAACACATCTTTCTTACAGGTATAAAGTTACGTGACAATATATACGCGGTTGTTTTGCTGTGATAATAGCTTAATTACAAAGATCGATAAGTTTTGGCGAGAATAAGATTATACCTAAGCATGTATATGCATATCAATCATAACATTCATAAGTTAAGCAGGGTCAAGTACTTACCTAATAAATGTGTGATTGATAAACCATCCGACCTCTGATACTCGATGTCATTAAAGTATTATTAATATATTTGTAAATAAATGTTAAAACGTACCGTAGGTAAATAATGGGACTGCCGTGACTTAAAATAAAAACAGTTTTGAGATGACGTAATCCGATTCATCAACATGGAATCTACAAATCCTGCAATGTTTGCTAGGCATCCAATTTTTCGCTACACAATTTGCGACGAACTGCATCGACCGAAGCCTGACCGCGTTCTTCATTTTTTGGATAACTTGAAAAACTCATATTTCATATTTGTTTTGTTACGTAAACTAACGATAGTAAAGATGATATTTCATATTCAAATCCGAAGTAGTTGTAAATTCGAAGTAGTTGCTTGTAATTCATATTTCTCAAGGATATTGCATAACATCAGCCATGACATTTCAGTATGGAAATATTCGTTATTTCAATAACTTAGTTATGAAAATAAATATCGCTTTGTTTTGCATCTGTGTCATCACTGCAACTTGCCATTTTTTCAGCATTATTTAAATCAGGTAATCATTCAAATCGGACTATGTTTGTTGTAATTATAACAGAAGGAATCGAAAAGTTGTTTACTACTGTTTAACACTACGTCTGAAAGTCGGCTGATTGACGGTTCGGCATTGCACTAACAATAAGTATTACTTAGCTCCACCCCCGCCGGAACTAACTCAGTGGGGCCTATTCAGCGTCAGTTGTGCTTCCATACTTATTATATTTCGATGATTTCGCTATCAAATATCGCGTCTCTTTGCACAGGACAGGATTACCTTAAAATTGGACATGCGGTTATTGTTATTGTAGCTATCTATAAAAGAGATTTTTCATTTATTTATTAAAAGAAATCCAAACAAATGTCACATAATACCACTTTTTTATGGCATAGGTAAGGCAAACCTGGTGGTAAGTGGAAACTGTGACCCATAGACATTCGCATTCACAAGACTGCAAGCCTAAGAATGCAAATGCGTTGCCAACCCTGAGGTCTAAGATGGAAATTCAATATCTTAGTTATTATTATTATTTTACCATCAACATAAAATATAAAAACTAAAATATACATGTTTCTGAGTAAACTAAAAAAACGGGCATCGACTGAGTTAAGCTGAATGTGGTTATCCACTTTACAAGAGTCCTCAATTGATGTAATACAGACAGATGTAAACCCGGGAACGCCAACAATTTCCGAATCCATACAAATAATACGGGTTTCTTATCCTGCTTTTAATACGAGTTATTTAGTTTTGTTACGAGTTTATTAGTTGTACGAGTATACCACCAACTTTAATTTTTTGACAGCATGATCTATAGATTAGCCTTTTTTTAAATAGGTTTCAGCAGTAAAACGTTGGATTTTCAATTTGTGGGCGATCCTGTCAACCCGGTGGCGTCTTTTACAACGATTATACACTTGTTTTATCTATTCCATCAAAAACAGTTCTGTAATAACTATGTAAATGAACCTACTCTAAATCGGCTCAGGCGTTAAGAAGTTATAGTGGAATAAAGAATCGTACATACATATATACATGAACCCTGAAAACATGACACTCCTTTTTTTGGGCAGTCGTGTAAAAAGCGCCCACAATCGAAGTAGCCTGGTGAAGGTTGGCATTGAAAAGGAATGATATAGGGTTACCAAGTTCAAGTTTATTTTGCCTTACGTATGTATTTATTCGTATTAGCCTATGTTTATGTGTATTTTCGATGCATGGTATTTTGCACTGTATGCTATCGTTCGTACAAAATTGCACCGCCAAAAACGATTTTCTGATTTGCCCAAAGGTCAACTGGTAGAGAATGCCATTAGGAATTAAGTTCAGCTTTTGTACTTCAATTTGTATTTTTGTGCGGTAAAGATTAAGTATTAAATAAATAATAATGGTTTGTCGACGAATGTTTTCATTGCTGAAAGCGTATTTGGTATAATTGGTAATTAATTTATCCGAACATTTGTCTGGTCGAACGTCTTACGACGTCTTATGAACCTTTAACCTTTTGAACGCCTTATATCGGAAAAAAAAGGGTCACCGGATCGTTAGCTAGTCTATTTTTTCATTCCGTAGACAAAAATGACAGCTACAAATGTCAAACGTAAAAATAATGTAACCGGCGTTTAAGAAACAGTGCTGTTCCTTATCTTGGTTCGTGATTTTATTATTAATTACTGATATAATAAAAAATACTATTTGTGTTATTTTTGCTGTTGACTTTATCTTTTAATAAAGTGATTGGTTAGGTGTATTTTCAGCTTTTTATGATAAGTATTGAGTTTCGAATGGTATGTAATTTAGATAAATATCAGAGAAATGTGTATTTACAAAAAATCTAAATATCTACAAGAGGGTGGCATTTTTACCTAAAGTATTGTACCATTTTGGAACTTCACGGATTATCCACTCATTGCGTTACAGACACTTATATCACTACCTATATTTTTGTCGGTAAGTACGGTTGTATCACGTCACTATTTACGAGTTGTTAAAAACAGGCATCACATGAAATGTCATTTTAGTGTACGGAATAAAAAAATAGACTTTCGCTGCCGCATAAGCATTATTTAGGCTTTCTATG
Source organism: Acleris sparsana (assembly GCA_923062465.1). Lineage (NCBI taxonomy): Eukaryota > Metazoa > Arthropoda > Insecta > Lepidoptera > Tortricidae > Acleris > Acleris sparsana. Next base: position 41,627,558 of record OV281285.1, on the reverse strand, counting down.
TTAAGTTTAAAAAATCTTGCTCGATTGCCTGCAAATGCGAATTTTCATAGTGAAAAAGTGCGAATGCGAATGCGAATGTTAAGAAGATACTTACGTAAAAAGTTACTGTTTTGTATTTATGAAGTTAAACTTAACCACCAGTGTTACATGCTAAATTCTTAAAGTAATTGTATTAATAGAGTACACGTTATTATAAACGTTGTTTTAATAGTAGAAGGCAAAGAAAGGCATATAATATTTTTTGTCAAATTATTGCACACATCGCTTTCGCTAAATATGCGAATGTTTAAAATGTTGCGAATCATTTGTAAGAGCGAATGCTAATGCGAATGTTCGTAACTCCCCTAATCCGGAAGTAAAAAGAAACATACTTGTGCATAAACTGTGCACAATTTAGTCTGGTTTATACTTCTCATAAGAACTTTTGTTGTAAAGGAACTTGTTAAAGGAAATACTTAAAATGAATAATTCTTGGCATCTGTATTTCAAAATGGCGGTGTCTCCTCCTCCCCAAGGTCGGAAAGATTTTCATTAGGCCCCAAACCTTTTGTAAGGCAAATGCTTTGTATTGCCTCTACAGACTGGCCTATCTGCAGTCTGCGTCTGCACTATGGCACTATGACCACAGAACTATATCGAGATAGAAGGAGAGAGTTCATCGATTTATATGAGAACCGAGCGTGTAACATTTTGCGTAGTTACTTTGAAGTCACGCGAGTCTTTTAGTGATGTGCACAACTAAAACAAAATCGTAACGAATCGTGTCATCGATCGCAACGGAAGAGCGTAGTGAGCCAACAGACTTCGACGACCTATATTTTTAAATGATCGATATAACTATAATTATTATCTGTTTCTTTTTGACTACCTACTACTTCATCAGTCATCACACGGCTACATAATAGTAGGTCTAAATAAGCTTTTGTTACCGACTGTACTTTTTTTTGGAAATTTTTACCGGCTTAATAATAACAAACTATTGAGTCCTAACACGGCGGGTCAACGTTAAGAATGGCGGAGATCCTGTCGCCACCTTCCGACTCCATCATCAGATCACCTCAAAGATACTATAATATTGCATTGTCATCGAGTTTACATATGTGGTCCAAATTTCAGCCCATTCGGTTAACAGGAAGTGGGTCAATATTAATTTGTAAGGTTTGACCCGTACATACATACAAACTTACATACATACAGATCTACATATTCTACATACATTGCAAGTTAAATAAAAGCTTGTAAAAATAATTATCGTCTTTTCTGTTTTCAAAATCGATTTTAATCGATTAAGAAATCGGCATTGAAAATCGCAGGGTACAACACTACATTTTACTTTTGACAGAAAAATGAGAATTCAACCTTGAACGCGTCGCGACAAGTGCTCGTCAGTTTGGTTTGTATTAATTTTCGTTGCTGATTTTCAATGCATGCCAAGTCTGGCGCGTCAAATTAAAGCAGCAATGGAAAAGTAGCATTAGACACAGAGTCGCCCGCTACTGTTTATATGAAATTAATATCGAGCAACAAAATAAATTGTTTTATAAATAATAACAGATATTTAAGGGTAAAGAGTACTTACCGATGAAAGGAAATATCCTGATTTACAGCTCCTACTTTTTTGGTGGTGTTTGTACAGTTAATTATCGAGAAAGAGGGCATTTTGTTGTTATATTCAAACGTCACACGCGGATACCGGTCGAGAGCGGACTGAGCATCGCGGCGAGCAATTGGGCGCTCAGCACCTCTTTTTAGCACGCGAGGTACATACACTCTTTCCTTCTATCTCGATATAGTTCTGTGACTATGACAATTTACTACCTACTAAGGGTCTCCGCACATCTATCGACGCGGAATTAGCGTTTTCTGATCAAAAAACTCTTTATGTCTACGCAATAAGAGCAAAACAAATGTCAATCGCTTCGGCTCGGCTGGATTCGTTGATGCGAACGGAACGACGTCGTTTTCACTCTTATTGCATAGACATAGAGTTTTATGATCAGCTAACGCCGATTCCGCGTTGATAGATGTGGGGAGACCCTAAGCCGGGTCCTTTACGATGTCCATTGTGGTGGGGTATTAAGTCGAACGCCCTGCCATGTAACGCAGGAGCCACAAAATTTAAAGTTAAATAAACTCGAACTTTGTTAATTGATATTAAAGATGTCACTCATTATTACTGCCGACTTGTACTACTAGGTTCCTCTTTCCGTTTTTTTACAATTGCGTCTTGAGAGCCCTCCTACTGACGCAGCCGGGAAAAAAGTGTTACAGAACTGTTTTTGATGGGACCACGGAATTACAGGTGTCACGTAATAGGCCGAGTTTACCCTAGTGGCTGCCATGAAGTTGTTGTAGTGGTTTTCTACGTCAAACTTTAAATAATTTCATCAATTACGTATAGAATTGAAATAACCAAGAAAAAGGAAGCCTAAGGTTTAGGTTATATTTTGTTTTGTGAATTTTTAAAGCCACAAAGTTTGTTATCCATCCCAATATTATAAATGCGCAAGTAACCCCGCCTGTCTATCTGTTACGTTTTCACGGCTACCCCGCAAAACCGTTTTCGATGAATTGGTGTGGATATAGCTTAAGCCCCGAAAGGACACAGGGTACTTTTTAACCGCGATAAGCGACTTCTACGCGGACGATCGAGCGAACGACTATTCTTTATATGTATAGGTACAGGTGTCCCAGAACTTAACGTAAATATTGAGTTAAAAAGCCCTTTCCTTACCTGCCTAGAATATAGTCTTAACTTTTCAAACTGTTAATTAGTTGGTTTTATTGATACTGGAAAAGAAGGCTTCCTTTGCCCCCGTTAGCTAAAAATAGCTATAAGTAATTCATAATTCTAAAACTTCATATCCAAGCCTCAATACCACAGCAGTGTATTGAATCCACATTTAATCACCCATGCAGCTTTAGTCTAGAGATGTTTTGTTCAGTGCGAAGAGTCACAGTTGTTGAATGAACCTCCGTCAGGGATCAGTGATCATATTCATTCACGCATGCATTTACTAACTTACCTACAGTCTGTGAGCTTCTAAAAAAACCCTCGGATTTTAGAAGCATACTTCGCGTATTGACGATGACATGCGTTCGTGATATGCGGTTCTGTTCTGTTATCAACTTGCAAAACTTTTCGAAGTTACTGTAAAAAGTTATAACTATCACCAACAAAATAAACGTGACTGTAATAATATTACGCTTATTTATCTTTTTCTAGTTTTGGTACAATATGAGTTTATGTTTTGATACAAATAAAACAGAATCATCATTTTCGAAAACTTCCATCATTAATTTAAATAGAGAACACCGCGCCTTCACACACTACTTTTGATTGGAAGTATATGGAGCTGTTAGCTGCTGTAGTAAGGGGGTAAGAATCCACAGGTGGATACCCTGTGGATTCTTACCCCCTTACTAATAAATGGTGTAGCTAAACCATGCTTTGTCCTTATCTGTGAAATTCAAATGTCACAATGACAGATAAGGACAAAGCATGGTTTAACTACACCATGGTTACTCAACGTTTATTAGTAAGGGGGTTAAAAACTACGTAAAAGTATCAAACAAAGGCATTAAATTATTAGCACTTCTTTCTAATAAGATTTGTTACGGGACACAAAAAAATATCGTTTTCCTTATTTTGTTTTTTTTTTTTTTATGTAATTGTACAGAATTAGAATTATATTTGTATGGCACTTAAAAGATATATATACTACTTTAACATTTTGCTTCAGAGTTCCCTGCCAAGATGCATTACGCTAATTAGCGTTTCTGTTCGTTTCGTTTTTAAACCAATCGATTGGTTAAAAACCAAACGAATATAAACGCTAGTTAACGTATTGCATCTTCGCAGGGCCCTCAGGGCTGTCACAAAAAGTACCGGTTATATTGTTTGTAAGTAATTGGACAGGTATATAAATAGGGATTGGAAATTCGCATGCTTTTATAACATGTAATCTAAGGATCAACGTGTTTATTAAGTCCAAAGAATGAGCTCTGGGTAACATGGCTTACTTCTTTGGAGATGTATGTTCTTTCAGTTGTTCTTATACAGTCAACGGCATAAATAAGTGATCATTTATGTACCTTGTCATTTTAAGGTCGTGTTTGAAATATCTATAATATATTGAAAGTGACAAGGTACATACATGATCACTTATTTATCCCGTTGACTGTACCTACCTACAGTTTTTATGATAAACGCCAATCAGCTCTTCTGGTGCCGCTAGTAGAGCGTTCTGTTAAAGAGTTAGAAAATGCTCTGTTCTGTCGATATTAGAGAATAGGCCATGTGCTGTGCGCCTTGCTGCCCTGGTTATCCCGCATGCTTTTGCTAGAACACAATATTTACAATGACTATGCTATAGCCGATGGACGATGATGCCCGTGGTATGTTATCGTTTACGGTTTCAATCTCGGCTTACTTTTCCTCTTGCTTCAGAGTATGAAATATCCTCTATCAGTACCGTAAACGCAAATCATCGCAATAGTCATATTTCTTTTCCATTTTTTAATATTCTGATTTATTGAAGACGACTTGACAACTTGACATGACTTGTAGGTATGGTCTTTATTTTATAAACTGACCTTATCCTCTACACAAAGCCCATTGTTTGTTTACAATACTATTTCTTTGTTTCCGCAACCGCAGCCATTGTAAATGTCATCGTCATTGTCATGTGTGTCATTTGATCTTCTGTTTAAAGTTTACTATGACACACTAAAAAAAAACTTAACATTTTCGTTGGGGTACTTTAGGTTTACAAACTTTTGGTGTCAGAATACAGGTATAAGTTTTTATTATTTGAACTGAGCTTACCCCCTACACAATACTATAACCTTCTGTCGCCGGGGTCGCACTCGCGTTGATTAAAGTTTCACTTCAAATTAAACTATGAATAACTTTATATTTAGGAGCAAAACGTGTTAATGCCGTATTTTAGGATTTTCGATTAAACCTGCATCTTAACATCCATTATAGTGTGAAGAATCCAAGATATATCCAATTCCGCATCCTAATGACAAATTTGAAGAAACATAATAATTACAATGCAACTACTACCCCGCAGGTTCATGTAAAATTCTACGAGCGAGCGAGATAGCAAAACAAATAGAAGGATTATTTTGTCTAACTCTGCTGTTATCAATTGGTGGGGGACACTAAGGCATAACTTAGGTGTTCTCTGTTTGTTGTTGTTGTGTCTAACTGGCTTTTGCTCTTTTAGTACATGTGTTATTTTTCAACCTCTATAGTTCAGTTTTTCGCAACCCAGCTACATTTAATTGGACTTTTCTTGCTTCTTGATTTTGATATTACCTATTGGATATATCTTGGATTTATCACACTAAAATGGTGGTTAAAGTGGAGGTTTACTGAAAAATCCTAAAAGGTGGCATTAACATGTTTTGCTCCTAAATATCGAGTTTTTCATGGTTTTTTTTTATTATACTATAAACAACGCGAGTACGACGCTGGCGACAGAAGATGATAGTATTGTGTGAGGGTAGGCTCAATTCAAATAAAAAGACTTACCTGTATTCTGACACTTTACATTTTAAACCTACTGACTAAAAAAAAATAAAAAAAAAACAAAATCAAAATACTTTTATTTCGGACAACGAGATCCATATCGGGTTAGTTAACAATTACAATGACAAAGACGATTTTTGGACAAATACCAAACACAAAAACACTAAAAGTAATTTACAAATAATTGTACTTACTTAAAAGTTAAAATCTAAATTTGATTTTACTAGTCTGATTAGGCCCACCACTAAGGGACAATCAAACCTGCCCGCAATCATCTTCAGGATGCTGTTACTGATACACCTCAAAAAAAAAATGGGGGAAAAAAAATGCTAAAAAAGATGAGATTGATAATTCAATATACATTCAATGTAGTTCTAACTTTTTTGTATCTTATGGGCACATATCGGTATAGATGAATTAACGAGAGCATGGAATTGCATATGTAGTAGTATTGTATGTTTACAGGCATTCCATATTTGAATTTTCTATTTTCTCGTACTATCAGCATAAAAAGAGGTTTGTTATATATTATATTGAAGAAGTAAATACCAAAATAATGTCAGTGCCATATTGTGAATATTATTTACGTTGTGCATATATTTTTACGTCTGATTTTATTGTATTCTCACAATTATCAGAATAATTTTGTGTCAGCCCGTACGACTATTACATAATTATCAAAAAATATGGCAGTGAGTAATTTTGGTCCGATTGAGAGTCAAAGTAAGCAAATTATTTTTAACTGTTATAAATATTTTGACCTTGAACTGAAGAAAAATTTAAATTCCCCTTACACCGCTGCCCAGTTAAGTGAAAAAGCTACAGGTGTTGGTCTCTCTACTGTTTATAACATTGTTTCTGAGAGCAATAGTGAGAAATTCGCATCAACAAAGAAATTCACCTCCCCGAGAAATAAAAAGTTACCTACGTACTTGTCCGTCATCAGCAGTAGACGATTTTGATCAGGAAGTCATCCGGAGAACTATATATTATACAATTTTCATCTGTCCCATAGGCAATTTCTAACCTTAAAGGCACTCCACTCTGTGTTAAAATCCGATATACAGGGTTATTGGTAAGTCGACCTATTCCCGTTAGGAGGTGATAGGGGTGACTATTTGCGATAATTTTGACCCCCATATGCATTATGCAAAAGTGAACCATTTTTGAGTTATCGCGTTTACTAGTTTTTTTTAAATTAGTCGGAAATTCAACTTGAAAAATTTATTACAAAAAAGTATCAATTTAAATCTTATTTTTTCTTCTGATTTACAAAACCGATTAAACACTGGTTATTTCTCAATATTAAAACAATAATTATCGGTCCAAATTTAAAAAAGCGAGACGGAAAACGAAATTTTTTCAATATTTTTTGCGATCGCTTTCCACTAAAATGCCTTAAAAACAAAAAAAAACGTTATGAAACTTGGCTTGCAGATTATTTTAAAAACTTAACTGTTTTCTTAGCTCTCCAAAAACGCATAACAAGTAGAAAATTATTTAAAAAAAACCTGAAAAAATAATCATCACAAAGGAGGCGGGCGGAAACAAAAGTCACAAATGCAACTTCAAAAATTAAATTTAAAAAATATACCAAATTTAAATCATACATTTTTTATTTGCTTTTGTACAAGATGAATTTGTTGTTCCTATGCAAAATTAAAAAAATATATTTTCTGTACACGTTTGAGAATGCGAGGCCGAAAACTAAAAAATACATGTTTTTTTATCAAACTCCAACATAAATTACACGAAAACAGAAAAATTTACCAATACATTTGGCGTGCAGTTTACACATAAAACATTGACGTTTTTCCAGCTTTCTAACGAGCTATTAAAACTAAAATGAGTTTTGTTAAAGATTGCTGGAAAAAATTGATCACAAAGGAAGCAACAAGGAAGTCACGTCCGAACAAAACTTAAAATTAACCAACCAAATCTATCAAAACTAACTGTTATACTCGTAAACACAAATAACAACATTAACTTATGTAAAAAGTCACAAAATTAAAACTAATAAACAATTAAAATTGAAATAATCAGGATTTTTATAGTTCATTTTCAAAATGGCTACCTCCAATTCTTATTCTCACATAAGTTAATGTTGTTATTTGTGTTTACGAGTTAATAGTTAATTTTAAGTTATGTTCGGACATGACTTCCTTGTTGCTTCCTTTATGATCAATTTTTTCCAGCAATCTTTAACAAAATTTTAGTAGATTGTCAACTACGAAAAATGGTTAAAAGAAAAATTAATACCGAACCTTAAACCGAATAGCGTACTTATCGTAGATAATGCGTCCTATCACAACAAACTTTTGAATCGTGCTCCAACATCAAATTCTCTTAAACAAGAAATGATGGATTGGTTGACAGAACACAACATTTCATATAGCCCGTTGATGTACAAAACTAGTTTGTATGATTTAATTAAACAAAATAAAGAGCGGTTTCGTGAGTACCACATAGATGCAATTTTAAAAGAACATGGCCACTCCGTTTTACGATTGCCACCGTATCACCCGACATTCAATCCGATCGAAAATATTTGGTCCATGGTAAAAGGATATGTAGCGAAAAGAAACATTTCTTTAAACATGCAAGGCATTATGGGTTTAGCAACTGAACGAATGAATAGGTACTATTACTGCTGAGGACTGGGAAAATATTTGTCGCCATGTCGAAAGTGAAGAAAATAAATATCGATGTCAGGAAGGGGAAATGGATCGAATTTCAGACAATCTTATTGTCAATACTTGTGACAGCTCAGATGAAGATCATGATAGCGACTAAAAGCAAAAAACAGGACTGCTACTTATTCCATTTCTTAAGGGTATGTAATTTTATTAAATTAAGAGAAAATTATTCTCCTCTTGTTGCAAACGGTACAACCGCTACAAATCCAATTCCATATTCCCGATAATTCATCTATACGCGGCCACCTGTTGACATAGCAACGTGCAATAGTCGGCTATGTACTTTGCGAATAAAGTGTCAAAAATATGCCGTATTGTAATATAATACGGCATATTTAGCATTTTTAGCTACATTTTTCACACAACTACCATATTATGGTAAAGACATCTAGCCTCCGAAAGGATTAATCAGTAGTAATACATTTTTAACGTTTCTAACTACAAAAATGACGAAACTCTCATATAAAAAAAAACAGAATACATATACCGGCAAAAACTTTCTAGCGAATACGATAATAAGAATGTGAAAGAAAATAACCCTCTAAAGTTGTGATGTCCAAAAAAGTAGCCAGTTCAAAAAAAAAATTGACATAATTCTAAATTAGTGCACATATATCAGTGCCACTGACTTCTAAAATAAAATAAAAATAATATATTTCTACACCCCCCTTTTATACTTTAGGGGTAGTTCCGTACTCTCCATTACACATTTCATCCAAATCCTACCAGCCGTTGCAGCGTGAAGAATAGAATAGAATAGAATAGAAATCATTTATTCAACGCAAGTACACATTTGTAAAAAAACGATGACAAACAGAACAAAACATTTAACATGCCGTTGAAAAAGGCCCCTCTTAGCTTTGTGTCGCAACAAGCCGCAGCGCTGGTTTTCAGGGGGACTCTGACTTTAGGCTCCGGCACACTAAATGCGTGGCATCAGCGTCATGTAGCGTTGCGTTGCGTAAGCAGCGCGGCATCCGGTATACCGTGGGTGCGCTCCGCGCGCTGCATCTGTGTTCGGGGTGACGTGTAACGCCGCGCGCGCGCGTATTCAACGGGCGTTTGTAAAAATATACAAAGATTGACGCGCCGTTGCTGCCGCGCCGACACGCTGCTGCTGCCGCACCCCGATTTGTTGGTAAACATGGTGGCCGTATTTGATACAAATTCAAAATTTTGGTGTGCCGGGTTCCATTTGTTTTGATGTTTTACAACTTCCGCGTGCACGCGTTCAACGCGCGAAGCAGCTGCCAAGCGTTTGGTGTGCCGGAGTCTTTAAAAACTAGCTTACATATCTAAAAACAAAAAGGGATGACAATACTAACATCAGCAACAAACGATAGGTAGTGAGTGGTCATCCTTAACAGAATGAAGAAGAAGTAACAAACACACGCAAATACACACAAACTTTCGCATTTATAATATTGTAGTTAGGATTAGTGGATAATAGCTTCTGAACTCGTCTTCGTCCGCTTAGATTTCGATTGTAGTTAATCCCTCGGGAATTTTTAAACTTACCGGGATGAACAGTAGCGTATATGTTCATCCAGTTTAGCTTAGTCAGTTAGATAGCTTATGTCTCCATTCCAAATTTCATCCGAATCCGTTCAGCCGTTGCAGCGTGAAGAAGTAACAAACACACACACACAAACTTGAGCGATTATCTAATAAATAGAAAGCAGTCAGTCAGAGTGGGAGAACATCTTAGCTCGAAAGAAGACGTCCTCTTTGGCGTGCCGCAAGGTAGTGTCCTTGGACCTACCCTTTTCTTAATATACATTAATGATCCTTGTCTCCTCACTAAATAATGCCCAAATTATAACGTTCGCCGATGATACGGTTTTACTTTTTCAGGATAATACATGGACTCAGTTAATCAAAACGGCTCAAGATGGGTTCAATCTAGTTACTAATTATAATTATAATCTTGCCTTGAATTCCTCAAAAACAAAGTATATTACGTTTAGCATACGCAATAATACTCAACCACTTCCGTATTCAGTTACGATAAAAGCTCATTCCTGCCCTAGGCTGTCGAACTGCTCGTGTCTCCTAATCGAACGTACTGATTCTATTAAATACTTAGGCATCGAACTAAACCAAAACTTGAAATGGAATAAGCATATTTCAAATATAACTGGTAGAGTAAGAAAGCTGAAAAATGTTAGACATATCTGTGACAGTAAGTTATTAATCGCAATATACTATGCACTCTGTCAATCAATAGCAACTTACTATATCACTGCTTGGGGAGGCGCTGCAAAAACTATATTGATCCCATTAGAACGTGCCCAACGCGATGTTCTCACAGTTATGTCGTTTAAGAACTTTAGATATCCAACACAAACCCTATACAGGGTGTTAGGTATATAGTGGATAATCCTTGAACTACGGATAGAGTGCACTTAGGACGTTATGAAAAAGCTAAAATAGGTTTTGTAAAAAAGGTTTTCGAGATGTTTAGACTTTTTGTTTTTTTTTTAAATTGACACCCTTACTCGAATTTTTGGTCATGGTTAGGTTAGGTACGAAGATATTTTTTTTAATTTTCTTTTTACCTTAATAATGTTTAATAGTGGTGCTATCAGATAAACGTGAAATAGGTGTAACTGGTTGACTTTTAATGTAGCGTGCACTTTCCATACAGATAAACCCAGGTAATTTGCATATCACGCACGGATAGAGAAGGATCTGCCCCAACTAGGTCCAAAATATTATCTTCATCTCCTCGGGTGGGTCTTCCATCACTTGTTCCACCTACACCCTGACCAAGAATTCTGCCTTCAGTGAACGCATTATGTACTCTATTAAAAATCCGGTAGTCTGGATGGCGTCTGTCTTAAAGTTTGGGGTGTCGTTGGATAGGTCTTTCATTTTCAATTTTTCGATTAAAGGCTCCGCTTACGAAATATTAAGCTTTAAAGCGCTAATTTTTGTTACGGTCAAGTGTGTCCCCCCTACAGCCAAACTACAGTTACAAATCTAAAACATATCTTAAACGAAAGCACATATAACTAATTTTGATAGGAAAACCATCACGACTAAGTAGTCATAGTCATAGTCATAGTCATAGTCATATTCATATTAATTTATTGCTTTATGTTGTACAGACAGGTCTTAAAAATACAGTAGATAGCTTCAACATAAACCCTAATATACCCATTAATAATAAAAGGCTAACATTATTTATTCACTCTTGAAATGAAAAAGACTCTTCCAAATTATAAAAACATTTTGAGTTCAAAAAACTCTTTAACTTATTACAAAATATAGACTCTTTTGTTATATTTTTGATTGTTAGAGGTATTTTATTGTAATTTTTTACAGCCATGTGATGTGTCCCAGAGCTAACAATTTTTAAATTAGTAAAAGAGCTTATTAACTTATTTCTCGTCCTGAGGTTGATTTGACATTTAATTTCTCTTTCTTTTGGAAATAGGGTTTTGTGGTTTCGTACAAGTCTACATATTTCGTAAATATACATGGACACCAGTGTTAGGATATTTAGACGAGTAAAATATGGCCTGCAGGTATCTGTTGCTTTAATATTGACCAGTATCCTAATACATTTTTTTTGTAGAGTGAAAAGTTTGCTAACATTGGTGCTGTTGCCCCAGATGATTACTCCATAACTGAGCCAGGCATGCGCGTAGGCATAATAGGCCGTTATGGCAGTTTTTAAATTAGTATTTTTTTTAAATTCATAGATTGCATATGTGAAACGAGCTATTTTGTTTATTATTTTATCTATGTGTGCTTTCCAGTTCATCTCTGAGTCTATTTCAACTCCTAACAAGTTACATGAAGAAACAGTCTATTAAATTATTTTTATATGAAAAGTTCGTATCAATGGGTATTTTTTGTCGTGGTTTAATTTGGATTAATTTGGATTTTGCAAGGTTTAATTTTAAATTATGCTCTTCTAACCAGTCCGATATTTGCTTAAGGGTAACTTGTATTTGTTGTTCTAAGACCTCTCTGTTATTACACTGGAAAATAACTGTGATATCATCTACATAGAGTATGCTATTATTATGAATTACCTCCGGCAAATCATTTATATATATTACAAAAAGGATACAGCCTAAAACACTGAGGGATTGAACCTTTCAATATTTGTTCTTGCGATCTAAAGTAGTACAGCAATTTGTGTTTGCGTCGTGATAATCAATATCTACAAATTGTTTCCGGTTCTCAAGGTAAGAACCAAACCATTTATTGGCTATTCCCCGTACTCCTATACCGTACAGCTTTTCCAAAAGTATTTTGTGGGAGACTCTGTCATAGGCCTTGCTCATATCTAACAACATAGCCACGGCGTACTTCCGGTTATTTATTATGTTTAGAATATCGTTTGTAAATTGATATAATGCAGAAACAGTTGATCTTTGTGAACGAAAACCATTTTGGCTGTCGTCATATATACAGAGATTCTCACAAAATGATTTTAATCGTATTGCCATTGCGGATTCGAATATTTTTGAAAAGGAAGATAACAGTGCTATGGGGCGGAAGTTATTTGGATCATTTGCTAGCTTCGTTTTGGGGAAGGTTTTACTATTGATGTTTTTAGAGGCCGGGAAAAATTGCTTCGGAAAAGGATTGATTAATTAAGTTCGTTAAAGGCGTTACTAATTCGTCCCTACAATATTTTATGAGAATCGGTGGGAATTCGTCAAGTAGACTTCATTGTTCTTGGGTTACAGTCGGTTTAAATGTTTATACCTACCGAAAACTTATTTGCGGTGTTGGTAAACTGACCGCGACCTATGTCAATGTATGGGGATAACAGTTTTCCAACGGCAAAGAAGGTGCTTGATGATGTGCGAGTTACTTATTTAGAGAAGCTGGATTGTTGCTTGAGAGGAAGTGTCAAATGAATAGTAGTTAGTTGCTACGATACCAATCAATCTGCCAATCTTCTTTTATTATATCACGAAATGGAAAACTGCATGGTTGTTTTTACATAATAAATGCAAATTGCAAACCACTCATAGAACTAATTTATAAAAGTCCTTAATTGTCTGTTGAAATTGGATTGTAATGTGCTGGATTGAGGCAGAAAATTAAAGAAATCCAAATATTAAAAAATATCTACTCGTATTTACACAACAAAAAGGCAAGTTTTCTTTTTGTAAATATGTTATATAGTGCACTTATAACAAAACCTCTTATTGATGCACAAATCATTTTGAATAAATAATCGATTCTATGAGCTCGGAGTATTTTCATATTTATACACAGTTTTTACCTAAACTTTAGCACCGTTATGCTACGCGGGCGTTCTAGTCATGCATTCGGGGTGGTTTTGTTGTCGAATAGAGCAGGGATGTGCGACTTTGGGGTCAAATACCACACCGTATGCTAGATTCTTGTTAAAGATAATTTGTTTCTAGTTTTGCATCTTTCAGTAATAAGTTACTAATAACAAAATAAAAATACGGCATGAAACGATATTTTTTTTAGTGCCAATAACAATAAGGTAGAAAACTCTTTACTGGACCTTAATATTTTGGTATACTTTGGCGGATTGTCATTGTCATTATCATTCTAGTCGATTTATATTCTTCTTCTTGTTTTATAAATCGCAGATTACTTTACAAAGAAAACCGCGGTACTGAATTGTAATTTTGTATAGGACGTCGTTTTTTTTTGCGCATTCAAATGGAAAAGTAGAATGTTTAACGCGAGATTAAACAACCATAATTATTGATATTCGAACTATAGCCACGCTCCTTGCTCAGCTCGGGTGGCTAAACATCTCGTGTCATCATGGCTTGCTTTATTCCCTGGTTGAACAAACTACTGTTAACTTATGTGCATTTGATTAAATACTTAATGACAGAGTATACTTTTTATCCCTGAAACTTACGTGGAAACTTGGGAACCGTGATATCACCGATTCCTAGACGGTCTTTTTCAGCAGTGCCGGTTCGAGCACTACCAGCAGCGTCTTACGCAAAAAGGCATGGGATAGAAATAATCAGCCTGTTTATATCGCCGGCGCCGCTACTGGATAGTAGTAGTAGGGAGCGGAAAGCTAGAATAATTAAACTAAAGGCTCCGACTTTCTACAAGTGGTTTAAACGCCTACCGGACGATCCAAGAATCTGATGTGATGAAACATGATTCTGGCAAATCGAAAACCATACCGGAGCACTAACTTTTACATTCTTTGCCGTTGGAAAACTGTTATCCCCATACATTGACATAGGTCGCGGTCAGTTTACCAACAACGCAAATAAGTTTTCGGTAGGTATAAACATTTAAACCGTTTGTGACCGGAGAACAATGAAGTCTACTTAGTCGTGATGGTTTTCCTATCAAATTCATTATATGTGCTTCCATTTAAGTTATGTTTTAGATTTTTATTATATGTAGTTTGGCTGTAGGGGGGTAAACACTTGACCGTATCAAAAATTTGCGCTTTAAAGCTTAATAGGAGCCTTTAAACGAAAACTAGAAAATGAAAGACCTATCCAACGACACCCCAAACTGGGGTACGCGAGAAAGAAAAAAAACGTCCCCTCGTTCCATGAAGGTAAAAACCTACATTCAATTTTTTTTTTAAATATTTTATCTTACCACTTGGTTAGCGTGACAAATATGTTTATTCATGCCAAATTACAGCTTTCTAGTACTAAGATTATCTGAGCTAGGCCGCGGACGGACGGAAATGGCGAAACTATAAGGGTTCCTAGTTTGACTACGGAACCCTAAAAACAGGACCTTCTTAGATTAGAGTGAAGATTAAATGCTGCCTCGAGGTGCAGTAAAACAATAATTGCCGAAGCTAAATTCGATTTCGGCGGTAAAATTGGTGAGCGGCTTTCTGGCTACCCCTGAGTCGTGCGTTTTCGTCGCTCGTCAAAGCTGCCCAGGAAAACTTCTGCCAGTCGTCCTCACCACCACTGCGAAATGCCGATGATAACTTGGCCTATAGCGCTTAAGAGAAAACCGACCTATTGGGTACTCTCTTTGCCTCGAACTCGACTTTGAACAATGATGGAAGCACCGTACCACCTACCATTCCGTGGTGCGGACTCTCCATGCCGGAAATCAATATTCTGGATCGGTCTGGATGTTCACTAGTCAAGTGGACCAAACGGCATACCAGCAGTGGTGCTCAAAAGTGCGCTCCTGAGTTGTGTCCTGTGCTAACGCGTCTTTTCGGGCTTTCATACCACAGTAGGCAAGTTCCGTCTTCGTGGAAAACTGCTCACGTGCACCCAGTGCCCAAAAAGGGCCATAGATCAGATCCAACTACTTACAGGCCTATCGCTATTACTTCTCTTCTCTCTAATGTGATTAACGATTGGAGCGTGTGATTAACACACAACACACAGAACCTAAAATACCTAGAAGAACACGATCTGATCAACGACCGTCAATACAGCTTTCGTCACGGGTCGTTCGACGGGTGATCATCTAGTGTATCTTACGCACCGCTGGGCTTTAGTCATAGAGAGTCAAGGGGAGGCATTGGCAGTCAGCTTAGATATAGCGAAGGCGTTGGATCGGGTCTGTCGAAGTTGCCATCTTACGGACTACCCGAGGATTTGTGTAAACGGGTTGCCAGCTTTCTGTCCGGCAGACGCATTAAAACCGTTGTACGCAGACGTACCCTGTAGTTGCTCCGAAAGCATGGATATAAACGCTGGCGTCCGACCAGGCTCCGTGCTATCTCCTACACTGTTCTTGCTGCATATTAATGATATCCTGTCTCCCCGACGGCATTCATTGCTATGCAGACGACAGTACTGGCGATGCATTTTACACGGGCTGGTCAAACATCCCTCGTTCCGTCGTGGTAGAAAGTCACGAACATCTTGTATCTGAAATCGAGAGCACTCTATCCAGGGTCTCCGATAGGGATAAATTAGTCCAGTTCAACCCCTCGAAGACACAAGTTTGTGCATTCACCGCTAAGAAAACTCCATTAACAATGGCCCCACAGTTCCAGAATACGACCCTTACCATATCGAAGAGTATCAAATTGGGATTCTCGATGTCGACATCTCCAGCGACGTTCAGTTCCGAAGTCACTTAGAAGACAAGGGCAGGCTGGCCTCTAAAAAGCTCGGTGTGCTGAATAGAGCAAAGTGGTACTTCACGTCGGCGCAAAGACTACTGCTGTACATAGGCGACACTGAAAGTTTTTAGAATAGACCACTTATAATTCCTTTAGAAAAAAAAACAATTTGAATTTTAAAAAAGGAACTCTTTGAAAGTCTAACGCCGTCAACTTTTTTAATCTGTCATTTGTTTTGTAATTTTGGCGGCAATTTGAAAATAGAGTGTTTGCTTAAAAATGAATTTAAGCATTTTCGTGCCATGATTTTTTACGACATTCGTTGCGGACTAAATCAAAAACAAAGTTATGAAAGACTTATGTTAGCATTTAATAATGAAGCCCCATCTATTGCCACTATTTATAATTGGTTCAATGAATTTAAAAGGAAACCCTACCCAGCTCAGTGACGCTGAACGAGAAGGTCGTCCCTCTACGGCGGTGACCGAGGAAAACATTGACGCTGTGCAGCTCATGATTGAAGAGGAGAAACGAACGACATACCAGCAAATACGGACATCATTAGGGATTGGCATGAGTCAAGTTCAAAAAAAATTACATGATCACCTGCAAGTGAGGAAGCTTTGTGCTAGGTGGATACCGCACAATTTGAGCGAAGAACAAAAACTCTGCCGTGTGAATTGGTGTCGCCTGAGATGATGGTTGCCTGATTTTTGGTAAATCGGGTCATGATGCTACAGTACTACTAGAAAATAAAAGAACTGTTACTGCTGACTGGTACGTGAATAAATGTTTACCTATCGTCTTACAAAAAATTAAAGAACGACGCCCTCGCAGGAGAGTAATCCTCCATCACGATAACGCTCCAGGCCACGCCGCCAGATAAACAAATCAATTTTTGAGTTTTGAAAATATTGAATTGATGGGTCATCCGCCATACAGCCCCGACCTTGCACCTTGCGATTTCTATTTATTCGCAAAAATCAAGGATAAGCTCAGAGGAATATCTTTTATGAATGCAGAAGAGGCTGTAGCGGCGTTCCAAACGGCAGTAGAGGAGGTGCCTAAAGAAGGATGGGCTGGATGCTTTACTCAATGGTTTTATCGAATGAACAAGTGTATCGATTGTTGTGGAGAATACTTTGAAAATCAATAAAATAGTTTACATCTTTATAACATGTTTAATTTTTGAGATTCTAAAAACTTTCAGTGTCACCCACGTATAAGTTGCAAGTCCGGCCCCAAATGGAGCACTGCTGTCATCTTTGGGCGAGAGCACCTGGATCTTTGGACATGGAGCTTGGGTCTTTCGACTCGGTGCAAAGACGTGCTGTGAGAATCGTTGATGATCCCAAACATGCCCAAACTCACTAGCGGTATCGAGCCTCTAAGTCTAAGGACAGACTTTGTCTCCTTTTGTGTAGAGGAGTAAATAGGTTTTTAAAGGGTCATCAACGGGCATGTGATACTTCCGGTGTTGCAAGCGTCCATTGGCTACGGTAACCGGTTACTATCAGGCAAAAAAAGTATACTCGATGGTGATACTTTACTTGATAGCAGCACAGCAGTGTTGGCATCAATCGATTAATTACTTTAATCAATTAACCTATAGACTAAAAATCTATTAAATTAAACGCGATTAAATTCGATCCCGATAAAATGTAATCGCAAACGATTAATTTAAATAATCGTCAATTGTAAAGGACTAGGTTCTCAATTCGATTTAAAACAAAATGTTCTGAAAAAAAAGCGCTTGTAGAGGTTTGTGACGAAAGTGTTTTTTTTTTCAAATTTTATTCAATAATTATATTGTTGCACGCGCTTCGAACTAGTGGTCGAAATGTCGTCATTTGTTTCGTAACCGAGTTTTGTTTTTTTAAGTCTAGCACTAGCCGTGCCGTAGTAAAGACGATCTGGCGTTTAAGCTAGCTAGCTAGCCATTAGCTGAAATTTGTTTAATTATTTTCTTAGTAAATAATAAACAAAAACAACAGTTTTCTCAATTGTTTAAAAGTGATAGGCTTTTAGAGTACAGGTAATTGAACTTTATTTTCTTGCCGGTGGAATCAAATTTCCTCTCACAAAAATCGACCTGTTTGTAATATGGTGGGCCGGGTGTGTCAGCAGGTAAATCGTGAACTGGATTAACCATTGACGATTATATTCAATTAATGATTAAAGATTGAAAGTAATAATCTTTAATCAATAATCGCGATCAACTTCTTAATCGTTACTTTTAATCGTAGGCAATCAGGATTAACTTTACACAAACGATTGTGGTAAACAAATACAGTCCATGGGAGCAGCTATTAAACTAGGTGTGCCTCAGGGCTCTATATTAGTCACTTTCTTATTTTTAGTTTATATTAACGACTTACCATCCACGGTAGATAACCTTCATTAATTTTCAAGATAGACCGTAAATCCGTCGATTACAGGAGGATAAATGCCACGCTAGGTAAAGTACTTAATTGGTTTACTGGTAACAATTGGCTACTCAATGCTAAAAAAACTAAATGTGTTAGGTTCGTTTTGCCTAATGTTAGACCAGTAGTATCTAGTATATTTCTGAATGATGAGTGATGAGCGTTTGGAAATGTTAGGCAAGGCGCTTATCTTAGGGATACCATAGATAAAAAATTGCAATGGAATCCCCATATAGCAGTACTAGCAGGTAAATTAAGTTCGGCAGCTAATGCTGTTAGGAAAATCAGGCAACTTACCAATATTGAGACAGCTCGCTTAGTTTATTATTGTTATTTTCATAGTGTTATGTCGTACGGTATTCCGGTTTGGCGAAAAGCTGCTGACAAACAGACTATATTCGTTTTACAAAAAAGAGCCATTCGTTCTATATATAACATTAACTCCCGTGATTCCTTTATATGCCTATTTAAAGAAATTAGTATCTTGACAGCTTGTAGCATCACAATTTATTTATGAGAATATTATTTATGTCATTAAAAATCTAGACACTTTTGTTAAGAATTGTGATGTACATAATTTTAATAGGTACAAGAAATAAAACCAAAATTGCTATTAAAAAATTTCGTGTCCGTAAGGTTTATGAATCATTTGTAAGTCAATGCATTCATTTCTATAATAAAAATAAATTACCTGACGCAGTTTTAAAGTTACCATTTCCAGTACTTAAAACTTACAAACTTGAAAAAGTCGTTGATGTGTAAAGCTTACTAAAGGGTTGAGGACTATCTAACAGATAAAAAGGCTTGGCCTAAACTAAGCTAAAGACCTAAATAACGAAATAATAAATGAATCGTGAAAAAAATTATGTAAATATTGTATATTGTCTAGGGCACACGGTTTCTGTGGGAATGTATCGAAACTTTGTATGTGGTTGTCTTGCACTGTCATTAGGGCTTGAATTCCGGAATTCCGGAATTTCGGAGCTTTTTCCGATATTTCAATTCCGGAATTGAGGTACACTCAATATCGAAATTCCGGAATTGAACAAATACAGTTTTAATTGTATTAGATGTTTATTTAAAATATTATTTTACGAAATAACCACGGCAAAAATTAGTTCAATTGCAATCAATGTTACCTTCGGCTCCGCAGGTAATGTTCAGGTAATGTTTTATGGCCCTAAGGGTTTGCGACCGAGCGTCAGAGCGAGACAAAAACCCGTTAAAATCCTATGTCTGTCTCACATTGTTCTTTCACCTAAACAATAATAAATACAATCGTCAATCAGTTCCTATTGCAAACCTGTTGATGAACGTTGTGTTGTGACTTGTGGCTTCGTGACCGTTGCGAGAGTATTCCTTATTTTAAGTGTGTGTGACATGCGTGCGGAATCAAAGAACAATGTAAGTATTATTTACCTTGATAATTTCCAAACCTTCATGTTTTTTTTAATTCTCGTTTACAAAATTAGGGTCTTTGAGTCGCTTGGCGACTATGTCAGCCCCGTGATACATAATTTAATCTCACTAAGACAAGCACAAAATAGGTAAACCTAAGAATTTAAAACATTGTGTAACATAAAACACAGCAATCGAGCTGGCTAACCCAGGGGTATGTAAAGCACGTGAGGTATGATATGGCATTTAAAAGATTTCTTAACTGACAATTTCTGTGGTCAATCTAAATTGATTTGAATGTGTTGCACACACTCTGTATACATGAAAAGAACAAATCATTAACATATGAACACCCATGTTTGTTATTGAATGATTTTTTTTAAAAGTATAGTCGTCATGTTAAGTTTTGTTTTTTGCATATTTATAAAACCGTACTAAAAAGATTACAAATCAAGTTAGGTATATTAAATGTCTATTATATTTCAGGTCTTCTACAGGAAAAAAGGTGATGTCTGTGGAATTTTCAAAGAGCACATTAAAAGTATGGAAACACTATCTGCGTGCTAGTGACGGACAGTCGGCTCAGTGCAAGACATGTCACAAAATACTCAAAACTGCAGGCGGGGCCACAGCTGGCTTACACACACACCTACGCTCTAAACATCCAGATATCGCCTTCCCTACAAATCTCGAAGTGAATAGTGAAACGCCTGGAACATCTACAGGCTACAGGTATTTCTGCTTCGACACCTATGTCAACAGAATACCTATGACCAGCCGACAAAACAAGGCAAAAAAACGAAAACTTGTGACAGATTTTTACAAGTCGGCTGGGAATGAATCCTTGGAAACGATCGTGTCCAGAATGACGGCCTTAGATGGTGTTACTTTTAGACTTTTTAGTGAAAGTCAAGATCTACGAAAATTATTTAAAAAGAGTGCACACGATCTACCTAAATCGGGCAACACGATTGCTAAAATTGTGTTTAACCATTTATTCTTTTATTTTTACAATGTTGATTTTTTAAAGCATATGATCTCTGATATTTTTTAAGAGTGTATTTTATGTTAACTTAAGAGTATCGATACCTTATTCATAATAACCAAACATGTTTTAGCTTAACATATGGTTTGACCCGTTCTGCCAAATGCACATGACAAAAAAGGTTTAGGATTATTAGTTTTTTTGGTTATTGCTAAGACTCTGAGTTTACCTATTAATTGAATTTTGTATCATTTTGTTGTGATTTTTAAAATGTTTAGTGTGTATTTTATTTAATATGTAATCTTAATTATGTCGATTACTTTTGCCAAATATTAACACTTTTGTAAATTATTATAATAACCATATGTTTTGTTTGAGTAATAATGTTTACTGTGATTATTAATTTGGTTTAAGGAAAAAACGACTAATTACGTCTGTTAATTATTAGTACATAAATGTTGATTACAATTTTTTGTTTTATTTTGCCCTACATTGAAAGAATTGCAAAAAAAGTAATGAAATCCTCAATTCCGGAACTAGTTCCGGAATTCCGGAATTAAAGACTAATCTCGAAAATCAATTCCGGAATTGAGAACCGTCCGATATTGCATGCCCTAACTGTCATAGGTAAGTATTATTTTTATTTTATTTTTTATATTACTGCTACTTATTACTCCCTATTAATATTCTGAGTTTTGACACATTTTCCTGCTCAAGCTACACTTGAGTATATTTAGTTACTTTATTCTATATAAAAAAATATACTGACTGTTGAGTTTCTTGTGTCGTTTCTTCACAGCACTGGTCTCTTGCGAAGCGCTGGTAGATTTTTGACGTGTAAAAGTGCCCGTGCGGCCTTCTTACTGAATAAACGTCTTTTATCTTTTATTATCTTTTTATGCCAACACTGCTTGATAGAAAGTAAAAGTTCGTGCTCGAGGTACTAATCTTCATGACGGCGATCTGTCAAACGTGAAGCGGAAAATGGATACAAGTAGGCACAATCGTTTAGTGGGTACCTTCGCACGACGTTACCCGCTCACAAGTGCTTCTTTTTAAAGAGGGATGGCAGGGGAAATGCTTCGGTTATACCGGCAGCATATTTATGTATGTTATAGTGTTTATATAAGATGTGTTGTGTTTAAATATATACCAGAATAGCTTTTGTCTGCGACTTCATTCGCCATTCTCATTACCAAATTTCTTCAGAATCTGTTCAGCGGTTTAGCTGTGAAAGCGTAACAGACCTAATTTTGCATTTTTATAATCTTGGTTATAGTACGTACAGTATGGATGGGAAAGAAGGAAGAAACAAGAATTCCTCACTTGAAGTATTACATTTCTAGTTGCTTTCCATTACAATTATACTTCTTCAACAGGTATCCTGCCATGGCATTATCTGGCTTGCAGGCTGGCTGAGCTTCATTTGGTTATTCAATAATAAAGATCTATACCAGGTTCAAGTGAACACTTTGATAGGTAAATATATTATATTATATAAATATACATCCTCCTTATATTTTTACATCCTAAGGCACCAAAGTATATTTTTGGATGGGTTTGCTCTTGGCTTTTTATTATGGTTTTACCCTTTATATTTTTAACACTGCATATTGTATGGGCCCATGGCCTCGTACACGGGTCGGCGACGCGGCGCGAGCCGTCGAGCGACGCAATGCGATGGCAAATCAAGCATGTAGATAGAGATATAGGTCGTCCCCTTACTCCAAGAACTGGCTAACTAATTAAGTTTAATGTTGAGAAAAACGCATTTAAAGGTTTGCTGGTTAAAAAATCTAGGTTAACTCAATACTATCTGAAATAAGAGGGTAGTCTCAGAAGTACCCGACCTGGTAGTAGAAAGCGGTTGATATTTGAAAAAACTTATTGCGTTATAATTAATGCGGTACAGTTCAATTTAAATATGAAAATGGCAGACGCGCTCGTTTGTTTATGTTGAGATAGTAATAATGCTTGGCTGATACTGTGACAGTGAACGCTGTCAGTGATGTTTTAAACATGGATAAAATTGGTACCGTTATGTGTAATTAATCTGAAAGGTCTGACTTTAAACAATATAACGAATTTGATTCTACACCAGGAGAGTCTGCTCCATAGTTTACATCAGTGGAATAGGCATTGCGTCGACTTCGCAGCAGAGTTTAAGCGAGGCAGTACGATCTGTTAACATGAACATCGCATTGGTTGACCAAATAACTGTGTAGGCAGAGACTATGGAACGCCAGGTGCACCGGTTTAAAAATACAACTTTCGCTTCATCTGAATTCATCAACCTCGTCATGCTTGTACGTCGGTTTCGGGTGATTTTGATTTAGCCCTTATTCAGTACATTGCGAATCTGATAACTGTATGTGCGTCTAGCTAGGGCATCCCCAATGACCAAACCATCTTAGCATACTAGTACCTAGATTCACTCCATATTACCGACCTGTAAAAGACCCTTCATGTGGCTGATTTAAATAATGTATATGTTAAATTTCGAATTTGATCCTTTTCAATCTTTGTCACTACATCTACTTTCAATCCACATCGTTCTCGTATCTCGCTATTTCTAACTCTTTCTATTATCGTTACTCCACTCATACTTGTCAGAGATCTCATATCAACAACATTAATCCCGCTTTAATTATTTTTCTGCCATACCCATAATTGACTACCATACATCAATGTTGGTGTCAATACTGTCAATAGTCCCTAGACAATGGTAAAGGGAGCTTTGCTCGATATGATCTTGTTTGCCAAGATTAAGTGTAACGCCCCATTGATCATATTTCACATTCTGTTACGGTTTCATTCTCCACGACCATAACTTTTTTTTTAACATTTACTTTCGCGCCTTACCTTCTAAGCGTCTCATTAATCCAAGTACCCATTTTTTGTAAGTCGGCCGCTGATAATGCAAGGGGAACTTGATTATCAGGATATATCAAAGTTTTAAAATAACTGCCTATTCATCCTTATTCCACAATCATACTCTCTCAGATCTGATAAACAACTGGCCATGCATAGCTTGGTAAATGAATGCTCAAATGGATGGAAAAGTGCTTGGTAAGTGGATGGAAAAGTTGAAAGTAGAAAGTTTGACTTCGGAACTTTATTTGGACTAGTTCGGAGATAAACATACTAAAAGTCCCCACCGCTCGGAGGTGGGCCCTACAACGTTGATTCAATGCATTTTAACCTATATTCAATCGTTGTCTAGATATGAGTCCCGAAAATCAGTCGATTTTTAAAAATAGGGTATTACCGTACCACACCTTGCATTTTGGACTATGCGTTGAAACTTGGCACAGTTGACTTACCTGGTTTCAGATCGGGAGCCATCGAGCCACCCTTTCAATCAATACCTTGCCGCACAGTTGGCCTACGACACTCAGCTTATACCGCGATAACTTATGCATTCTCGCTGTGATCCTTTACCCAGTGGCGTGCACAGAGATTTTAGGCAGGGTGGGTGACATAATGTGTACGGTGTACACCGACCTTTCTCGATTAAATGCATTTTTTGCGCGAAAGAAAGTTTTCGCATTATCTTTAATATTTAGCACACACACACCACTACGACAACTCTCACAATGTAAATTGTCAATTTTTTCTTCCAAACTGACACTTTTAGTTGGCATTCGATCAATTCTTACTCTCACCATGAAACACTAACAACAAACAAAAAAACAAAAATAAATAAACATAATAATTCTAACGCATCCGGCAAAAATGAAATGACCCCGTATCTAACGTATTTAGAACGAATTTAAGGGTCCACAGAAAGAACATGTCTAGTCACTTTTTTTTGAAAATGAGATTTTAATGTCAAAATGAGAGTAAGTAGGTAACAAACTATTACTTACATCTTGTCTCATCTGTTTCAACTAAATTATTATATTAACATGACTTTTACTTTTTAGAAATCTATACACAAAAATAACGTACGTTGTGTATTAGGTACATGGAAAAAACAAGTTATGTCACACACAACAAAACAATACATAAGAGAAACTTTTCTTTTAGTATATCACGTTACAAAATGAGAACGAACGAATGGTAGGTATTAATTCCAAGCTCAACTTATGTGACTTCGGATCGGAGACTTAGGATTATTTCATACCAATTTTTACCAGCTCTACAGATTCCCAATTCTAGATTCCCAATTCTACAGATTCCCAATTCTACAGATTCCCAATTCTACAGATTCCCAATTCTACAGATTCCCAATCCTTCAAATTCCCAACCCCACAGATTCCCAATTCAACAGATTCCCAATTCTACAGATTCCCAATCCTTCAGATTCCCAACCGTGGGGTTCCTTGAAACAAAAAATCCTTGTACAGTAATCCTTATGCTCGTGTGGGCTTAAAAGCTCCAGTTTTTTTTGACTACGGTTACAATCAACGGCCATTTCTGCCGAAAGGAGTGCCTTAAGAAGTGCATTTTGTACCTTTGTACAGGAAACATGAACGACCCCCAATACTTAAGCCAGATTTAGATTCTACTCATTACGCTTAAGACACTTTAAAGTTCCTTGATAAGTAAAAAAAAATATGTCCCGAAAAGCATGATCCTACCAAATTTCACAAAAATATATGGAACGCAGCCACTCGTCAGTTCACTAACACTTATTGAAGTGTTAGTGAACTGACGATTGGCTGCGTGCAATTTGCTCAATCTTAGATTTTCCTTAATATTGTATATAGTATTTTATTTTTTAAATATTTGCGATTTAATTTTGTTTGTTTGAAATAGTGTTAGAATTCCACGATTTATTTATATTTATCGATGGCTACTTTATTTCGGAAACATATTATAAAGTAATGG
Organism: Acleris sparsana; assembly: GCA_923062465.1. Lineage (NCBI taxonomy): Eukaryota > Metazoa > Arthropoda > Insecta > Lepidoptera > Tortricidae > Acleris > Acleris sparsana. The sequence continues at coordinate 41,601,649 of OV281285.1, read as the reverse complement.
ATTTATTAGCAATTTTTTTCGTAATGATGTGTTGTTTATCGACTTAATATTTAGTAATATAATTTTAAACACGTGTAAAAATAAAATTGGATACGTGAAACTCGATTTTAACAGGTCTAAAATCAATCCGTATTTGAAATTTCTTAATTTTAGATAGAAATCCCTAATTTTAGAGACACACTAAATTTGACATTTCTGAATTTACAGATTGAGACCACTATGGTATTCGGACGCACATCACATCCCAAACGTAATTAAAGGTTATTTTATGACGTCTTGATTTTCTTCTTTTTAGCTTACTTGTAGGTAGGTTTTGAAATTAGAAAAATCTTTAGGATACATTCTTGATTACACGTAAAATACTCTTTTCATTATATAAAATACCATAATTCTATCAGAACCAACCACAAACAAGAGAGTAGTCTCTAAATTTAGAGCTGTCATTTACGGCAGATTCGTTTTAAATTTAAGGGAATTTATTTTAAGAGCTTTTCCGAATACCAATTGGTGCGTAACCTAAAATGACACGACCTAAAATTTATAGGTTTAAAAGTTAAGTTTTTTTAAGAGGATTTCTTTTGGAAGGCCCTATACGTAGTTGTCAGTCTCTGACGGCTTTATAGTTGCTATATCAAAAAAAAAACCGGCACAATTGAACGACTTTTTATAAAATAAAAGAATAGGCATTCTAATATATTTTATGCTTATTTACAACAGTATTTTAAATAATATGTTACCTTTTTCGGTCCTTTGTGTCTCTTATAATGAAAGGTACCAAACTGTCCGACTCCGATTTTGTTGATTTTGATATATGTATAGTTTAGTAAAATAACAGACGTTTTGGACGTCAATTCTCACAACAGGTTGAATTTGGGCAGCTAAAAAAAACCGTTATTTTAGATTACTCTCTAATATATCGAAATCAACAAAATCGGAGTCGGACAGTTTGGTACCTTTCCTTGTTAGTACAGCGCGACTATTATTATATGTTTCGTAAATTGCATATTTTGTTTTCAGCTCTTTTACTGGATATTATTATAGTAGCAGCTATAAAAGCATTCGTTCGAAGAAGAAGACCTGTTCCCATGAACAAGTTGATCGCAGTCGATCCGGACAAGTACTCATTTCCATCTGGGCATGCAAGTCGATCTGTCTTGATTGCTTCCATACTCATGTGCTTGAGTCCTGTATCGATCATATTCTATCCTCCTCTGCTGGCATGGGTCGTATCTGTTTTGCTGACAAGAGTACTGCTGGAGAGACATTACTTGTTAGATGTCCTAGCGGGATGCGGACTTGGCGTAATTGAAGGCTTCATAATGAACTTCATTTGGTTTTCTCAAAGCACTTCTGCCAGTATTTTGTCTTCACTCTCCGATGAAAAGCTTGATGGAGGAGAGTTTCATGTTTAAATACAAAAATATATACAATTAGTTAAGGCGTGCTTGCACGTAAATGTTAACCCAAGGTTAACCTGACAGTTGCTATATCCTCGACAACACGGATATACAGCGAAAACTGAAATGGAGTAAGCTTTTCGACTTAGTTTAGTGTAGTGATAGTGTAATTAGTGCAGTGAGTACTACACACAAAGAACACATTAACAAAGTGTCCTCCCCTTACCAGAGGCAATAGGAAGTGTCAATGGACAGATTCTGTTAGTCATAAAACTAGATTGTATTTCAATGGAATATTTAATATGATATTTCATTATATATTTTTTTTATCGTAAAGCCCAGTGTGCAATAGGATCTAAATTATCAAGGCAAATTAATTTGAACTGTATAGCAATGGCAATAAAGTTTATATTCCTTTCTACATAAATTGAAAATGTCATTTTTGAACAAACGTCATTGAACTTTATCGCCTTTATGGTAAATTCTAAGTCCCACTTACAAAAACTGACTGGCAGGCCTTACGAGGAAATGAATCTGACACTCTTGATAAATTTAACCCGGAGTTAAATTTACGTGCAAGCGAGCCTAAGTGGCCAAATAGGTTCATTACTAAAAATCTTTACCTGAATTCGATTCTTTAATTAAAAACAAAATATAGTTAAAATAAAATAATTTCTAACAATGTTTATTTTCATATTTAATTAAAACGTGTGTATTGTTTTAATGCTATCCCAAGCTAAAATATCAAGCTTCATGTAAGGGCCGAGGTCACCAACAATGAAACGGACGGTTAGCGGTTTAAAGGTTGTCAAACGTATTGACTAACAGCTGATTAAGATGCAACTGTCTGTTAAATTGGTTGGTGAACTCGGCCCTAAGTGTTACTTATGAACATAATTTGTGTCTTCTATGAAAAATAAACTCTAATAAATTATGTTATTTTATATGTGGGCATCCTATCCTCAAATATTCCAGCAACACAAAGTTTTGATATGCCCGCTACAGACGTAACAATAAAGGCCGAGTCACACCGGTTGCGTGTGCAGCACGTAAGCGTCGTCGTAAGCGTAGACGTGTGCAGCACCCCTGTCACACCGGGTTACGCGAACGTTTACACGCACGTCGAGGCCACGCGTGCTTCAGAGAGTTGCACACGCCACGCAGGCACACGATGCAGCTCCGTAGCGTAACCAGCCGCCATTTGCCATTTTGCATACTACTTCTACCACCAGGTGTACTGGCACAGCTTTAAATAAACACAAGAGAGCTGCGCGTGGTTAAGCGCACACCTAGATGTGCGTGACCCGACTTGTCCGGTTCGCCGTCTCAAAGCAAACTCCTATTAGACGTCATCACTGCACGCATCGAAGCGACGTTGCCGCTCCGCTCGCTGAACGCGTGCACGCAGCACGCAGCTGGTTTGTCTCATGAGAGCTGCAATGCGTGCGACACGCATACGAGATGTATTTTGATAAGTTTAATGAGAAAATAAAAGAAAAAAAGAAAATAACAGATACGAGTTTTTTCAAAGTAGTGACGATATGTGTTACAGGCAATCAAATCGTGTCTCTTAATACAGCACGACTATAAGCAAAGTTTAAAATCCTACTTATTATAAGTTTCGTAATTTGCATATTAACTATGTTTTCAGCTCTTTTACTGGATATTATTATGCGCATTCCCATGAACAAGTTGATTCCATCTGGGCATGCAAGTCGATCTGTCTTGATTGCTTCCATACTAATGTGCTTGAGTCCGGTATCGATCATATTCTATCATCCTCTGCTGGCATGGGTCGTATCTGTTTTGCTGACAAGAGTACTGCTGGAGAGACATTACTTGTTAGATGTCCTAGCGGGATGCGGACTTGGCGTAATTGAAGGCTTCATAATGAACTTCATTTGGTTTTCTCAAAGCACTTCTGCCAGTATTTTGTCTTCACTCTCCGATGAAAAGCTTGATGGAGGAGAGTTTCATGTTTAAATACAAAAATATATACAATTAGTTAAGGCGTGCTTGCACGTAAATGTTAACCCAAGGTTAACCTGACAGTTCCTATATCATCAACAAGACGGATATACAGCGAAGACTGAAATGGAGTAAGCCTTTCGAGTTAGTTTAGTGTAGTGATAGTGTAATTAGTGCAGTGAGTCATCATCATCAGCCTGTATCAGTCCACTGCTGGACATAAGCCTCTCCCATGGCACGCCACTGAGCTCAATCCTCAGCTCTCCTCCAATCACTGCCCACTGCCTTACGGATATCGTCGCTCCACCTTGTCACAGGGCGCCCTACTCTACGTTTACCGATTCGCGGTCTCCACTCTAACACGCGTTTGCCCCAGCGATCATCGGCTCTACGACAAATATGACCAGCCCACTGCCACTTCAGCTTGCTGATTCGTTGAGCTATGTCGGTAACTTTGGTTCTCTGGCGAATTATTTCGTTCCGGATTTGGTCCCTAAGAGACACACCAAGCATAGCTCTTTCCATAGCTCGCTGAGCGACCTTAAATTGGTGAATCAGTCGAACGGTGAGTGGCCACGTTTCGGCTCCGTATGTCATGACAGGTAGGACGCACTGATTAAAAACTTTCGTTTTTAGGCTTTGTGGTATGGGCGACCTGAAGACTCGACGCAATTTTCCGAATGCAGCCCAGCCTAGCTGTATTCGCCTCTTAGCCTCCTTGTCGAAGTTGCCTCTGCCTAGTTGGAGCATTTGCCCTAGGTACACGTATTCGGACACAACTTCGAGGGAGACTCCATTCACGGCGACCGGTCCCGGGTCAACATGTTCATTAAACATGACTTTGGTTTTATCCAAATTCATTCGAAGACCGATACGCTGAGACGAATCAGCCAGGCTGTCCAGCATCTGTTGCAGGTCCAGCAACGTCTCGGCCATGATGACGATGTCGTCAGCGAATCGTAGGTGAGAGATGTGTTCACCATTTATATTGATGCCTCGACCTTTCCAGTCCAGCGTCTTGAACATATCCTCCAATGCGGTCGTGAACAGTTTCGGTGATATAACGTCACCTTGCCGCACTCCTCGACATAGGCGAATATGTTCAGTCTGCTGATTCTGTACTTGCACAGTCATAGTGGCTGCCTCATATAAACATCTCATCACCTCGATGTATCGCCAGTCGGCTTGGCAACGTTGCAGTGACTCCAGAACAGACCAGGTTTCGACTGAGTCAAAGGCCTTTTCATAGTCCACAAAGGCTAGACACAGGGGCCGGTTATACTCTTCGGTCTTCTGTATAACCTGCCGCACTGTGTGAATGTGGTCTATGGTACCGTACCCACTTCGAAACCCGGCCTGCTCCGGGGGTTGGAACTCGTCGAGTCTTCGTGCGAGACGGTTCGTGATGACCCTTGAAAACAGCTTATAAACGTGGCTCAGAAGCGATATAGGTCGATAGTTTTTCAGCAGGGTGGTATCACCCTTCATGAAAAACAAAACGACAACGCTTCTGTTCCACGCTTGCGGAGTTCTCCCAGTGCAGTGAGCACTACTCACAAATAACACATTAACAAAGTATCCTCCCCTTAACAGAGAAAATAGTGCACGTCACGCAAGCGGTGTTACATATTGAGAATTCATGCTTTAAATTTAAAACGCAGTGGAAAACGCACGCACACTTGCACGTCTACGCGCACGCACCCTGTGTGGCTCGGCCTTAAATCGTGACGAACTGGGAACTGTCCATGGCCCTCGACATAAAAAATATAGGGTTGACGTAAGCTGCCGGGCCAGTCGAGTCGAGCTCTTATGTCAATTCCAAACTTTGTCAATTTTCGAAAATCGTTAACGTCAATCCTATGCATTTTCGACAACGATAACGTTCGCCGAATGAATAATTATCTAGGGCCACTGCACAGTTATTCGGACGCCCGCCACTCTCACAAGCGAACTGTTATCTTAGTACGGTACGAGTATATTGCCTAGTTGGAAATAGCTAAAAATTAACAACTTTTTCCCGGAACTTCGGCCGCATAAATGTCGTTTATTCACTTCAGAAAGTTCCCCAGGCCCGGAGAGCTTTCCAGAGTTTATCCTTAAAGGATGCAACTACTGCAGACTGTTTCGTTGTAGAAGGAATAAAGGCCTCGGCACACCAAACACGTGGCAGCAGCGTGGCGCGTTGAACGCGTGCACGCGCGAGTTCTAAAACAACAAAACAAATGGTACGGCGGCTCGTCAGTGGTTGTATTGTTTTACAAACGCCCGTTGGGTACGCGTGTGCACGGCGCTACAGGTCACACCGACCGCAGCTGCAACGCATTGGCCGCGCTGCAGCTGCTGCGCGCGGCGCACGCCTGCGGTGTGCCAGGTGCCGCGCTGCTTTCGCCACGCGTTTGGTATGCCGGATCCTTTAGATCGGGTACATCAGTGGAGTCTCGACAGCTGGCTTCTTTTACCCGATTGCGGCAAAGCTCAAAAGGAGGGTTATGTGTTTGATTTGTATATATATATCCGACTCAAGGTCCGCTCGTAACTACTAAACGGCTAAAACGATTTTAATAAACTATACGTGGTTACATTCGTCTTAACCACGAGAGTGTCATAGGCTATATTAAAATTATTTAAATGTGAAATTGGTGAAATAAAAAATAGATATAAAACAAACAGCAGTTGGGTTTTTTTAAAGCTTGCTTTTCGTTATTAATGCAGCCAAGTGTGCCGTGGTCACTTTTAGTGCCCGTAATCCCATTCACGCGGAATAGACCGTCCCCGAAATCCGAATAGATAGCCCGTGTCACCTCTATCCGTCATCTAGGCGTCACATTCGATACGCACCTCAACTTTCACGACCACACGAAAGCGCTTGCTAAAAATTGCTATATAAAATTGGGAATTAGACGTCAGCGACCAATACCTTCGAAACGGTAGGGATTTTTCATATACGGACTAGGAGACGATTTGCACCGGGGTGTTAATTCGATAAAAAGTTATTTTTATAATCGTGTTATAATAGAGAGCTTTTTAGTCGAGTACCGTGTTTTCTCGTACCTTACTTAGGCCACTCAGCAAGCTTCGTGGCCTAAGTAAGGTACGAGATTAAAAAGCTTGATTATGACACTATTGTGAACAATACTTTTTGTATGAGTTCATTAAAATTAATAATTTAAATCATTAATACAATCACCACCACATCGACATTTGTATCAAACCACGGCGTCCGTAATTGTTGCAGTACTGTGCTGTTCTGTTGGCTAAAAACTAGCCAATCACAAACCATAGTTTTTTTAGTTTTTTTATGCCCTGGATTCAGAAGCAGGTTTAAATAGATTTTTGACAGATGACGCGACGGTGCTACGTTCCGAAACGCCATAGATTGGCAATTTTGTATCGGATCGAGTCTCCTTAAACAAGGACACATAATTATTGAAATACGAAGTTCTAGTTTCAATTTTTTTTATAGTTGTCTTGAGCGTATCGAAATGGTTATTTCGGTTGTTTCGGAAGTGTCAACGATGAAAAGAGTGACGTTGCAGTATTCTCTATGAAATCTTAATACACAGATTTTAATCGACGAGTACAAAAAAGTATTTTATGTCAAATTTAATATGCCAATATATGGCGAATAGGTAGGCTGATAAATTATAAAATTTATAAAATAACTTTGTTTAAAATTTTGCGTTTGCTTGTTTATTAGACGAATTACATTCCAATCGAAAGTATGAAGAATATACAAACGTTAGGTTGACTATTTTTTTCCCGTCAAACTATTAGGTACAGTCAGGGCCATTCCCGGTCGACCACCTCTAGGGTGATATTCGTTTGCGCGTTCGACGTACGACTAGAGCGCTGTAGGATTAGCTAGCTGCAACGAACAAGCCAAAATTTTCTTCAGTGGACGACCGCGAATGTCCCTGACTGTACTAGGTAGGCAGGTATAAACAGATTAAACAGGTAAGTTGGTACTAATAATCTGCACCAACCTAACGTTTACATATTAAAGATAAAGACACGTTTATTCGCAACACTATAATATTACATCACATAAATCATCATCATATTCTATAGGCTTCATACTTTCGATTAGTAGTAATTTGTCTATTAAATAAGAATTGGTTTTTTTATTTTAAAGTTCTTTTTTTTAATGATATAAGAACTGGACTGAAATTTTTCAGCCTACCTATTCGTCACATATTATCTAGCGTATTAAATATGATATAAAATACTTTTCATCGAATAAACAGCCCGATGCAAATCGTATCCTATTCTGATTTTAGTCCATCTAGTCTGAGGTCTGGAACCCGCACTAGGTAACTTATATGTCTTGCTTTTGGAGAAAGTACAGAACCCCTGAAATACCCTTTTTTGTACCCTAGGAAATTTTTGTTAGCGTTTTAAGTTTTAACTCTCTTGAGTTGAAACGAAATTATGGACTGCTGACTTTTGCTAGCGGTATATTGCGAAGAGATTCCGATTGTCTGGAACTGGTTATGCAAGTGGTTTGTCTTTTCGTCCCCTCGATGGTAAAATTTGACTTCCGCCACCTGCTGGCGGGGCCTGCAGCGCACAATCTAGCTCACACCAGGTCGCCACTGGTTCACGAGTTGCATTTGGTGAACGCGCTTATATAGAGTCTGACCCTGATTGTGATGTATTTGCCAGTGGATTTAATGTTGTGTGTTATGTGAGAGGATGGATGCCCGCATTTCTGCGGTGTTAATAATAATTTCCTTCTATCTATAATGTCATGTCTTATATCATAGTCTAATAAAACATGGTCTTCTGTTCCGAAAAGGGACACGTTTTACTTAATCAAAAAGTTGCCACTTGATAAACCACTACCCAAAAATATGGATAAATTTGATCATAGATTAGTGTACGATTTCGAAAAATCATATATACCTATCACAATTAATATGAGTCGCGAGCATAAATTACATATTTACTTCAATTTAGGTAATGTTGTAACATTGCTTACATACGCTATCTACAGTCTAATAACGCAAGGCGCGTCTGCGACAGTCCGCGCATGCCGCCCACCCCCAAAAAACCGCCGTGACTCCCATCGCCGCCTCTCGTGGCCGCTACGCCCTCCAACGTAACGGTGCGGGTCAACAAAAGAAGCGCGAACACTTCGCCTCAACCGACGCAGCACGCGAGCTCGACGTGTCCCCGAGGGACCCCACTGGGGCGTCACCACCACCTGCCCCCGGTTACAGCCACCACGGCTGCACACACCGCCGCCGCCGCTTTCTTTCGCTGCTGCAGCCGCTACACCACCATTCCCCTCCGCAACAAGCGGATCAGGGGGTCCGGGACCGGCGCCAACGCAAGCCCCCAGGAAGATTCGCTACCCGCCGCTGGTGGTCCAGCGGATAATCAACTGGGGCAAGCACTTCCGGGCCCTCAAGGGGCTCCTGGGACGCGCCCCTGACGCTCGCCCGTTTAAAAACGGCGTCCGCTTCTCACCGGCAGATGAGGAGGAGTACCGAGCGGTACAAAGGTACCTCTATGATCTTGAGAAGGAGGACTCCAGTCTAGAGTGGTGCTCCTACTCCCTGCCAAACGACCGCAGCCAAAACGTGGCCATCAGGGGCCTCCCTGTAAACCCCCCGCACCGGACCCCCCCAGGCCTGGGTGTATTTTCTACGCCCAGGTCAAGAAGGACGCCATTTTTAAAACCACTGAGCACCTCTGCATGCCGGGGATCATCATAGAGCCGTGGAGGAAATCTGGAAATATCCCCTCTAATATGCAATTACTCTAAATTAATGCTAGATGCAGTGCAATTACGAGTACATCTATTTATGATATGAAAGAGCACTTTAACTGATGTGCCCTACAAATCCTCGGTCTTTTTTAAACTAAGCTATTTAAATACCTTGACTATTGAATCTGAATTTACAGGGCTCAATCCAAAGTTTATATTACATTTACTGACATTAGTGCAAAGTAATGATTGAGCTTCAAGCGCGCATGATTTAATACATATCTTAGTATAAATGGCTATGTTGTTGAAATAATCTTCGAATGCTAAAGCAACATTATTATATGACGTGATTTGTTTGCCACCTGTGTTTAGGATGACTGGATTATCACGAGTTTTTGATTTTCCCCTTTGTCTGTTTATAATATTCCAATCAGTTTTTACGTTGTTGTCAGATGATTTGAGTTTTAGACTAAGAAAATTTGCCGTGGCAGTTAAACAAACTTGCTTAAAAGTCCTTGAATAATTCTTAACGTAATTTAGGAAGTCAGCGTTTTTATTGTACTCCCTCTGTCTATATAAATGATAAAGCCTATTTCTACTTTTATGAATGCCTGCAGTAGGCCATTCACTAAATTTAGTTTTTGACCTAGTAATAGTTTTCATTTTAAAATTGTTATTAAATTAATGTAGTTATTACTCCAAACAATCATACGAGTATATTGTACACGTTGACAACCCTAGGTCACTGTCGTATGTCATTGTGACATCAACTTCATTTTGCTGGACAATCTACGATCACTGTTGATTGCTATCATGGGGGTTACTGACTCTTCGCACCTGTTACGAATGCCCTACGTTAAAAAGAGTTGTCTATGGATGATAGCTTTCGGTTGAATTTCAAAAGCGTACCACGTTTTAGGTGTCTGTGTGTGTCACTCAGCATTAGGGTGCGTAAGTTTACAGTCAGTGATGTGCGGTTTATCGATAAATTAGGTTAACCGTAATTAAAAGGCAAAGGATAAGCCTATTTTCAATAATAATGATGATTGACTACAAATTGAAAATTGAACTTATTTCTGAAAGTAAAGTGAGTAATTAACTTTTTTGTCGCGTAATAAAAATAAAGACAGTTTTTACAGTTATTATTTGAAAATAAAACTTTTATCTTTAATAACGATGATGAATAAACCTTACAAAAAGTAATTGTAAGACAGTTTGTGACCCTTTTTTGATGCGGGATTGCATTGCAACTTCTGAAACCACGACGAACCATTTCTGTTAGAGCATCTCCAACCATTCATGTTTGAAGTCGATTATCAGCCTTCATAATAAATGAGTCTGCTGAAATCTTTTTCGAACATAGGTGGTGACTTTTTTGGGGTGTCCTATTCCAATCACACAGACCGCTCCAAACAAATTTCAGCTATTCCTCTCTGACTGGCGAGGATTTGGAAATCTGAAACAATACAATTAATTAATATCAAATATAGTAGGCTCTTTTACGGATTGATATCTATCAATCCGTAAAAGAGCCTACTATGTTTGACTATGTAGGTACGTATAAAATACGAGTATATATAAAAGTAACACAGTGATATTAAATATTGAAAATGAATAAAGAAAGATCCAAATATCGACAATAATTATGCCATACCTATGTCTAAAAGCCACACAACGGAAAAAACGAACGTTTATAATAATAATCTTTAAATGTCGTAAATTTCGACATTCAAATACATACCCAAAAAATACTTTTGACATTTAAAACATCGGCCCCTTAACTGTTCGGCGTCGCTATTTTAACTCCAAATGTATTCAGTTTTTGATATTTAAACACATACTCTTAGACATATTTACTCATGTACCTACTCGGTGAAAATATCGAATGTTTACTTATCGATATTAAATTTGGAAGCACTATTGTTTACGTTAGAAAATCAAAAAATGCGTAAAGAATGCAATGCACATAGTTCCTTTGTATTCTAGATTAAAGTGTAAGTGTAACATGATAATGTTTCTAGTAATACGAATTATGGCCGAAAATTAACAGATTTATTGTAAAACATCAGTCACCTGTGAAAGCTTATATTTTGAGCATCATTTTCTTTGTTTCCCATTCGGGATTCGCACCCACGAAAAACACAGGCCATTGCACTTACACAATATTATAATATATGTAACACTGTTAACAAGTCGAATTACTCTATTTTCTACGTATTATTTTGAAATGCCGAGCGATGGGTGAATAGATAGCGAACAACAACAGTAATCCGACTAAATGCAGTGACACTTTATCTTAATTCTTCATCCGACTAGCCGCTTATTCTATCCATTCGTCTTTAATTTACTCGTAGTGAGGTTCACATGTCCGGTATTGACCAAAGAGCATTGGCTACAAAGCTGTGAGGAAAAAGGTGGTACGCTTGAAAGTTGACTACACGGAATCTATGTTTTCCTACATCTATGATTACTACTTATTACGTAATATAAGGCCTGTACCGAAAAGTTTTTTTTCATCACACTTGCTCGTAAATGGTGTTATTCCATGCCTGTATACAGAAGGACAATAGCCTAAATTGTTCCCGCGGGAATTATGGCGAGTTTGTCATCCCTAGGGAGTAATGACTTTCTTTTTAAAATTTGCAACTCTTTCGTACATCATTTCTGACTAAGGAGGTTTAATTTTCCGCCAAAAATTAAATCGGTTTCTAATTTCATCTTTAAAAATTAGCTATAGACTAACTTACATTACACAAAACCTATACGCTTCATTAAACTTCATTATTTTTATACCTATTTCAAGTTTATATTAACATTTATCATTAATTTTAGTAATTATACATTTTTATCAAATTGGCTAAATCTGGCTCAAATCCAGGTCGAAACTAAACGCAGTTAATATCTGTGGTAGAGGTCACAAAAAAAATATCGTTTCCATTTACGTTCCCGTTCGTCAAAAGTTATTTCTTTATATTTTGCAGAGTTAAAGTGTTTTCTCTTTGTTTTTTTTCCTCGCAAATGTGATGAAAACCATTGTGTGTATCACAGGCAGTAAGGGGATTACTAACTCGAGTCATTAAACACTCTCGTTAGTAATTCCCTTCATACTACCCTTGATGCACAATGTACTATTACAAACTCTGCAGTTGATATGGCCAGTAATCGTTTTTTATTTTTTATTTTATGACTTCGTTTCTGTCATTTGGACTGTCAATCGACACAATTATCTCCGGAAAAATATCGCTTTTATTTAAAATGCAGAACGTAAAATAATTCGAAGAGAAAATGTTCTGCGAATTTACCTGGAAAATCCTAATTCCACTTTTGCGTCGGTCAGAAAGAGACTAAATATGAATCGTGCCACAGTTCGAAATATTGTTAATCGATACTTAAACGAGTATAAAATCCAAGACAAAGCTCGGAGTGGACGACCGACAGGTCCTTCAAATAAAAAAATAGAAAAGAAAATAGTGTCTGTGCGAGATGTGGCAAAAAAAGTTTAAACAAGTGCATCTATGGTTCAAAGAGCAAAAGTGCGTCAGAATTTAAAAACCTACGAAAAAGTAAAAGCCCCTAAACAGTCGGTAAAACAATACAATACCTCCGTAACAAGGTCGCGAAAACTTTACAAACTGCTGTGCAATTTGAGTGGAACATGCGTTCTTTTGGAGGATGAGACATATGTGAAAAAGGATTTTTCGATTTTACCAGGTGACCAATTCTTCCCTACCGAGAATAAAGAGAATATTAGCGATAAGAATAAGTACATTTTTATGGAAAAATTCGGAGAAAAATATTTGATCTGGCAAGCAATATGTTCCTGTGGAAAACGCACGGGAAAACGCACGCAAATCATTTATAACGAAAGGGACCATAAATGGTGATTTTTATGTTCAAAAATATATAAAACGGTTTTTATTTCCAATTATAAGGAAACATGAAAGGAATGTGTTGTTTTGGCCCGATCTGCCCAGGAGTGTCTTGCTTTGAATGATGTGCAATATGTGCAGAAAGAAATGAACCCCCTAACTGCCTCCAACTGCGACCCATTGAGCGGTTTTGGGCGTTAGTAAAAGCGGAATTACGTAAAAACTGTGCTCCAGCAATATCAGAGGAAGATTTTAAAAAGAAATGGAAAAAGCATGCCAGCAAAGTCTCCGAAACCACTGTGCAGATGTTAATGCCGGGCTTGAAAAAAAAAAAACGCTGCTTCAGCCGCCAAACCCTCAAACCTCAAAGTACCAGGAGCGCAGAGGTAATTAGGAGGTTAGCACGATGCGGCGAGCCCCGCGCGCGCCACCAGCGGGCAGGCGGGCGGGCGTACTGAGCACTGTAGGTTACTTTTAATGTTTATGCACTCCGAGTACCTATTTGACATTGTAATTTTTGTTTTAATTATTTTAATGAATTATGTTTGAGAAAAGCACTATACATACTTTGGCGGGAAATATGGGGTTGCCCGCCTCAGACCTATATCCGGCCTTGCTTCGCTCGACCGTCTATAGGTACATATAACTTCGGCCGGCAACCCCTTTTGTCCCGGCCTCTGTAGTAATGTACTATAATGAATTATGTTTGAGAAAAGCACTATACATACTTCGGCGGGAAATATGGGGTTGCCCGCCTCAGACCTATATCCGGCCTTGCTTCGCTCGGCCGTCTATATAACTTCGGCCGGCAACCCCTTTTGTCCCGGCCTCTGTAGTAATGTACTATTACTATTAGTTACAGTTTTATTGTTATCGTGAATATGGTATGTAAAAAAACTTAGTAAAAGAAGGCCTTAAGTAAAAGAAGTATATATAAAAGAGTTAGTTATTACTTAATAAATGTTCAAACGTTTTTGATTTCTTTAATAAATGCCTTATCTGTACTATGATCACTGTTTTACTTACCCGTATATAATCCTTCAAAGCATTGTATATATCTTCACAGTCTTCAGGTAGAAATATCGATATAGTAGATCTTCCCCTTCCGGGTTAGGTCTGAATGTCAAACTTTTTGACTTTGACTGACTTTGAAAAAGGGTACATTCAGCTTCATTATCTTTAAGTACGAGAATTCCGCATACATCGCCCTCGAAATAGCTGTCAATCCAACAGATATACATACTCTTTAGCTTGCGATGGAAAGTGCCACTGATGTGATTGGCCACTTATGACTTTGTAATGACACTTGAAAAACAATACATTCTCCTCACCTTGTCATTCCAGTATTTTTACAGACTGAGTAATACATAATTTAATTCTGATGTGTGTTAAAATGTATAATAATACATTAAAATTTAATGACAATCAAAAAGGAAAACCTACTTTGGTGCACGATGGACATAGGTACAACTTTTCTAACAACAATAAATCTGCGACTAGTATGTGGAGGTGCATCAATAGAAGTGAGTGCTCGGCATCGGTCACACTAAATGCTGAAAAAACTACTATGATAAGAAAAAGTAAGCACGCGCGTCGGTCGCATTTTAACCAAAACCTAGTGGATATATTAGTTGATAGGCTGTAAAAAGGCGATATCTACAAATATGACACCAGTAAAAAAGGTTTTTTGAAAAACATCTTTCTGACTTTCAAGGTTCAGGACAACCAATAATGCCATCGTTTGAGGAAAAAAACAATCCCTGTATAGAAAAAGGCATAATATTTTGAATCAAAACATTACTGAATTCAATCGGTTGGCCGATGTGAAAATTCCTCAACTGATATTATCTGAAAATTTCCTTGTCATTGAAGATGGTATGGAAGAGAAGTTCCTGGTTTTTTCGACTCAACAAGCCAGAAAATTACTCCACAATGACAATAAAAACAAAATGAAGTACGGCGATGTATCTTTACTATTCACATTGACATTAGCAGAAACAACAACACAACGAATCTACTCGTAGTACCTATTGTGTACGTGCTTTTACCCAACAAATCTCAGGAGACGTACACCAAGATGTTCAATCTGTTGAAGGACAGATTGGGTTTGAGAAAATAATTATTTAAGTGCGACTTCGAAATCGCTATAATCAATGCCGTAAAAGAGGTTTTTCCGTCTGCTTTGATCGGCGGCTGTTACTATCACTACAACAGAGCAGTATGGAAACAAGCTAAAAAATTAAAGGTAACCGCCACTATGGAAAATAGAGCATTAGTTAGAATGTATGCTAATTTTCCTTTATTACCCAAGGAAAAAAATCGTAGTGCATGGGTATCTTTGGAAGCTCTGTTCCCCCAATCTCCAGAAATGATAAAATTTCAAAAGTACTTTTCTAAGCAATGGATGAGTTTGTGTGCGTCTTTTCTTGGATGCGGAAATGATAAGCATCGTACGAATAATGCTGTCGAGGGCTGGCATAGGAGATTGAACGCACGTATGCCGCACAAACCTACCCTGGTGAGATATTTGTATAAACTAAAAAAAGAGGCGAAATATCAAGACACCAGAATTATTAATTCATTGTTTAGTGGTGCCACTAGACGACGGCGTGACATTTTATTTGACAAGAGCTATAAAAAACAGTTTAATGAGTTGCAATCCGGTGAAATAACTGAAATCCAATTTTTAGAAAATATCACTACTTTAAAAATGCGTTTACACTAGCATCACATTAGTTAAGCAGTAATGTAGGATTCGTGTTTTTGTTTTGTTTGCCTATTATCTATAGAATGTGATTTTATTTTAATATCTTAAAAATAAAGAGAGTGACTGTACATACATTTGACAGTTTCATTTCCGACATTTAATAATGAAGACCTATAGAAAATCAGTCATTTTGGGAAAGGCTCTTTTTTAAGTACAGTCGGGGTAAGAAAACCTTCGTCAGTTAGGCACTGGTCCCACCGCGAGCGAGTAAGCTATGAGCTATCGGCTATTTTCTAGCTCAAGAAACGAACAAAAGATAATCGCTTTCGTGTAAATAAAAGAGAGATATCTCTCTATTTATAGTTTATAGCTGGCTGTTCCCACCGCCGGCGAGGACACTCTCCCACCGCCCAGCGAGTAAGCGATAATTCCATATAATGTTTACTAGCCGCCCGCTGATTGTCAACTGTTTCTAGTACATAGTTTTACAAGTTGATAGCCGAGCTCGCTGATAGTTGGCGGTGGGACCACTGTTTACTAGTTGACCGCCGCGATAAAAGCTATCGACTATAAAACTAGCTCAGCGGTACTCGCCAATGCCTGCTTGGCGATCAGACCGATCATTCCAAAGACTACTATTGTATACTGCATTCTACCTTACGACGTGGATGCGAGTGCACGTATTTACAATGAATTTAAAACAATCATATGAACTATCTTTGTTTTCCAGTTCTGATGACGATGATGATGTATTTTATAAAAGCGTGTGTGTAGTGGCAGTGGCAATTTTGAAGAGACGGAAGAAAAAAAGGGATATTTTAAAAAGAATGACAAGTAAAACTTGGATGCAAGAAATTAATTATTTCAGAAAAGAATACAGTGAGTTCAAACTGTTCTACGAGTTGACAAACGATCAATTTCGTTCATATTTTAGGATGAAAAGAGATGAGTTTGAGTATATACATACATTAATAGAAAACGATATTTAAAAAAAACAACACAAATTATAGAGAAGCTATTAGTACAAGAGAGCGTCTCGCCATTACATTAAGGTAAGGGCACTAAACGTAGGTTTTTTTTTAAATCAAACGTCATAGTGGAGAAATATAGTTATATTTAGTTATTTAGGTACCAGCACTTGTAGTAACAGCCATTGAATCTTGAGCTGTATTCTTTGGGGCAGGAGTAGTATCTTCTCTTGAGTCAGTTTGCTGCAAACTAGACCTAGGCTAGGTTCAGGTGAGTAAGTAGAACCGTGTCCAGAAGAATTATATGTCTGATTAGTATAAGGGTACGATTGGCGTGAGTTGTAATCATAATTGTTTGAGTAATAACCAGAGAACGATAAATTAGCTATATCATCTTCAGCTTCCGTGACCATTTGAAACAGCTTTTTTTTAAGAGACCTTTGATAAAACTCTGGCATCTGCTTTGTACTTAGGTACACCGAATCAAAAAAACCTTTTAACGGATCGCCAGTCAGTAGTTAGTAAGTAGTTCCTTGCGTAACTCCTCCCTCTGTGCAGTTCTCTTTTCGCGATTATCATACATGTCTTTTAATAATTTTAACAATGCTTCTTCATCGTCGTCATTCATTATATCATCCTTCTTTTTTTTGGGGACCGGCATCGAATCTGAGTTTATACTGACTTCTGACTGTGTATAATCTGCACTAGAGATTGCATCCTCTAAATTTGTCGACAAATCAAGCGGTGGTGAAACATTTGTTTAATAATGAAACTACCAACTGAATCCGAGTGGAAGTATATAGCAAATCAATTCGATGAATTGTGGAATTTGAAAAACTGCCTTGGTGAAATTGATGGAAATCACATAGTAATTTTTGCACCCGATAAATCAGGATCACAGTATTTTAACTACAAACACACATTTTCAATTGTACTGTTAGCTGTTGCTGATGCTCATGGAAGATTTATTATGATCGATGTTGGTTCCATGGGCAGGTTTAGTGACGGAGGAATATTCACGGATTGTCATTTCTATAATAAGTTGCAAAACAATGAATTGAGATTCAGTTATTCAGTTTATTCATTGCTTTCATGGGTAGGTGCAGTGGTGATTAAGGTACAATTTTCGTTCTGCCATGAAACCCCGTCGGGCACTACAATATTAGGCTTAAATACTTAACACTTGTTATATAAACTATCTTATTATAACATTTATAACTAAACTAAGTACATGTTATATATGGCACTAATATATTATATTTATTCTATTTTACATTAAAAAAACTCTTGTAAGGAATAAAAACAATTATACATTAAATATTTCGTAAGTTTTTTTGTAAATATACTATTTTTCTCCTCATTTTTTATGTAATTTGGAATTTTATTGTAGACTTTAATGCACATTACGTGTGGACTCGAACTGTGCATTTTCAATTTCGATGATGGGATTGGGATATTATTTCTAGGGCGTAAATTAGAATTTGTGTAATCTTTTGGCTGTGGGAAGAAATTAGGATATTTCCTTAGAAAGTTGCACAACTCATGTATGTAAAGGGAGGTTACAGTTAGTATATTAAGTTTCCGAAAGTAGGGTCTACAGCTTTCTGTTTGTTTTATATTGACTAAAATTCGTATACATTTCTTTTGTAATACAAACAAATCTTGTACGTTAGTGCTATTACCCCACAGTAAAATGCCGTATCGGAGCCGTGAATGGGCATATGCATAGTATGCGCATAGAGCAGTTTTTAGGTCTGCATGTTTTTTTACTTGCATTAAGGCATACGTAAACGTAGACAGCTTGGCAGGCACTTTTTGGATATGAGATTTCCAATTTATATTTGTATCTATTTCGAGGCCTAGAAGATTAGTTGAGTTTATACACTCTAATGTTTGATTATTAAACGCAAAATTTATTTTTAAACTGGTTTTTTGATGGGGTCTACTTAAACTGTGCTATCTTAGTTTTTTCAATATTTAATTCAAGGTTGTGGAAACTCAATCAATCCACTATTTTAGATAAGGTATTATTTAGTAGGGAATTTAAATTATTATCATTTTTTGAGTAAGGAAAGACCACAGAGATATCGTCAAGTATTTTGGGGAGATTATTAATACAAATGAGAAATAAAAGACAGCCAAGTAGGGGAGACTGGGGTCAATTGAAACGTGGGTCATTTGAAACAAGTTTAATAACTCCGAGACGGATAGACTTAGCGGCGGGGTCTCGAGGGGGGAAGGGACCGGCGTTCGTGTCGGAACCTGTCGAGCAGTGCGTGGCGCGGCTCTGTGGCCGTCGGACATTTTTACGAGACCGGATTACATTTTCGACACAAAAAGTAAGTATTTTTCGTGTTTTTGTTTTGATTATTGATTAATAACTATTGGTAGTTGGTTATTGCGGCTTTAATTGTTATATGTATGACTATTCTAGTCTAATTTAAAGTGGTTTGTGCGTGCCTACAGCGTTCCGTTTTTTTTCTTCGTAATTTAATATGTACTGGTTGATGAGTCAATTGAAACAAAATGTCTGGGGGCATTAGAAACATGTTTCAATTGACCCCTGTATGTAACTTATTTTATTTATGTATATTTATGCATTTATTTACTTTTCAGATGCCCCGAAACCATCCAAAAACAACAAATCGCGGGGAATGCGACCTAAGTTTGTACATGAAGGCGTACGACGAAGTCCGAAGTGAAGGCATTCCATTAAGGCAAGCAGCCGAAAAATATGGAATAAAATTAATTCCCTTGTTTAGATATAAGCAAAAACGCGATAATTGCAGTGAAGAAGTTTCAGAATCTGTAACAATGGGATACTCTCCACACAACAAAGTGTTTTCGGAATCACAGGTAAAGGAGCTAACAAAATATTTAACAAGATGTGCTGACATTTATTTCGGTCTCTGCAAAAAGGAGGTAAGGAAATTAGCGTACGAACTTACCAAAATATACAACTTGAAACGGCCTCAGTCCTGGGAGCAAAATGAACTTGCCGGAGAAGACTGGTTTCGATATTTTATGGCAAGAAACCCGGAACTATCCGTAAGGGCTGCTCAAGCCACCAGTTTTGAAGAGCCACTAGTTTCAACCGGACAAATGTTGAGGCGTTCTTTAATAATTTGGAAACGGTCATGGACCGACATCATTTTCAACCTCAAGATATCTAATGTCGACGAGACTGGAGTTACTACGGTTCAAAAACCCGACCGAGTTGTGGCCACGCGGGGAATAAAACAAGTGGGTTCTGTTACGTCAGGAGAAAGGGGTACACTTGTAACATTGGCATTTGCAGTTAATGCTTTGGGTAACGTGTTTCCTCCGTTTTTTGTCTTTCCCCGAGTTCGTTATCAGGACCATTTCTTAAGGGATGGTCCAGTGGGTTCAGCAGGTACAGCAAACCCCTCTGGTTGGATGCAGGATGAAGGCTTCCTTCAATTTCTAAATCATTTTTAAAATATGCCAACTGCTCAAAGAGTCATCCAGTACTGCTTGTTATAGATAACCATGCATCCCATATACACATCTACTGCCTGGACTATTGCAAAGATAATGGTATTGGAAACAAACTGAAAGAACTTCTTCGTCGGAAGATGAATCTGAAGACTACTTCTGCCTAGTTTGCATGGAAAGCTATGGAAGCAGCAGACCTGGAGAAGATTGGGTACAATGTTCTGGGTGTAAGCTGTGGGCACATGAGGCTTGTACAGCTGGTGATCTTCATTACTTGTGTCACAACTGTGAATCTGATTGATTTAAAAAAATCGTATTTGTTTTTCTACTACTTTTTCAATTACTAAATTTATCTAAGTAAGATTAATATTGTTAGATTTCATAAAAATATTAGATTTTGTACGAGAAACTTTTACAAATATTGATTAATTTTGTAAGTTGATCTCATTACTGAAATAATTCAGTCTTAAATGATAAGTGCCATATAATAATGTTACAATCAAAGACTGACATTTGGTTATATAATTGTAAACATAAGAAGTCATAGAAACGATTATAATAATAAAAATACATTACGTTTTTGAGTGTTTCAATTACCCCCCACATACGTTTCATCTGACCCAGGCCCGGGGTCATTTGAAACATTTTCAGATGTTTTCTAAAATGCTTTTAACTATTAACATATAGTTACTGAAATGAAGTAAACGTTAAAACCAAATAGCTAGATAACCTGAATATATCTGAAACCTTTCACGGAACAAATTCGATAGAAAACGAGGATATAATAGGCAATTTTGTCAAAAACGTTCCAATTGACCCCAGTCTCCCCTACACTGCCTTGAGGAATCGATCCTAACATACTTTTGTATTTTGAATTAATGTGTTGTATTGATCTGGTTTGATGATTAAAGTATTCTATTTTTCACAAACTGCGCTCGATTTGACAAATATGACTGGAACCATTTATTAGCAACACCCCTTACGCCTATATTGTAGAGTTTATCTAACAAGATCTTGTATGATACTTTGTCGTAGGCCTTACTCATATCCAACAACACCCCGATCGCATAATATTTCTTATTATTAATGATATCGAGTACTTCTTGGATGTACTTATAGAGGGCCAATACTGTAGACCTATTTTTTCTAAAACCGTTCTGATTTTCATTAAAAATGTTGAATTTTTCGCAAAAAAGGTAAAGTCGATTTGCCATAGTAAGTAGTTTCTAAAATTTTAGCAAAGGTAGGTAATAGAGCTATGGGACGGTATTGGGCTGGATTACTTCGGTCCCCTTTTTTATGAATATGTTTTATTACAGAAATTTTAAGTGTATCAGGCACACTTCCCTCATTTAAAGACTGGTTGATAATGAATGTAAGTGGGTTAGATAATTCATTTTCTGAACATTTTTTTATAAGAGCTGGTGGCAATTCATCATGTCCGCAGCTTCTTTTATTTATGAATCTGCGTATAATGCTTCCTATTTCGTGTTCGTTAACGGGCTTTATGTATAAAGAGTTAGAGGGTGAATCTATTTTTGACTGTTCGCAAAACAGTAGGTTTGTAGTATTTGTCGAGTGTTTTTGGTTGCCTAAGGAAGTAAAGTAGTCATTAAAAGTATTTGCAACATTATTTGGCTCATCTGTGATTGTATTTTTAATTAATAGTGATAGGTATAATTTTGTAAGTCCTTTTTGGAGTTTTATTTGTATTTTATCTTATAACTTGCCACATTCCTTCAATAACATTCTCGGACTTTAATATTTTTTAGATATTTTTTTTTTTTTAATTTTTTATAGCAATTTTCAATTTTTTTTTGTACCTTTTGTAATACTTTTTTAGAGTAACGTTATCTGTTTTTGACGTCATTATTTTAAGCAGTCGCTTGTTTACACATGATTTTTTTATTCCAGTTGTTAACCAAGATTTTTTATTTTTACATTATAATTTTACCCTTTTTTAGGTATTGTATTGTTTAGTACGTTTATTACTTGATCCGAAAATAATTTGTAGTTCTCATTTACTGTTTTATTACGTGAAATGATTAAGCTCCAATCAATTTTTTGTAATTCAGATTTAAACAAATTTATTTTGTAATCTTTATATATTCTTTTTTATCAAACCATATTCGTTTTTGGGTGTCAGGTAACGGTAACTGAAGTAAAACGCCTTTGTGATCTGAGAAGCCGTACTCGTCACCACACAGCCGTACTCACGCTGGTAGTCATTTCACAATTATGAAAGTTAGTGAACAATAAATCCAAACAGTACTATTACATTGAGTGATACGTGTAGGGTCTTTTACATGTTGTTTGAAGTTATAACATTTCATCAAGTTTATAATAGGTACTTAAAGTGAGTTTAGTTTTATCTAGGGCGTTAATGTTAAAGTCGCCACCAATAATAATATTTTTACAGTTATCTACCGATAAAATATGTTTCAAAAGACGATCATAGAATGTTTGAAATCCTCTATTTCTTTGCGGCCAGTATATTACGATGATAAGAACATTATATTTTTTTAATTCTACAGCACATGTTTCAAATATAAACTCAACACTCATTTTTGATATATCGTATCTTTCCGTACATTGAATGTCTTCACGCAAGAATATGCTAACGCCACCGCCTTCAAAATGTTGTCTACTATAGTTTGCTGCCAAATTGTATCCATCCAGTTTTAGTAGATCGATCTTCTTAGTTGTAATCCAAGTTTCTGTGATGCAAAGGGCTTGAAGTTTAAGTTCCTCCGTTAATTCTTTAATTAGAGGTATTTTGCCTCTAATGCTTTGTATATTTTGGTATAATATTTGGACATTAGCGGCGAAAAAAATGCCTAGAATGTTTACCTAGTTTACTGACTGTTCAAGTTGAAGCCACTTGATAACGCGCCTACCACATTTCTACTAGCAACATATGTGTTCAATTTCTAATTGCTTTTAGTTCTAAGTAATTATGTCAAAATCTTTCTTCTTGTATTAACCTCTGACACGAGTACACGTTGTTCCTTGAATTTCTGAAGTTTTTTACTCAAACCCTGATTACTCCCCAACATGGTCCTTCGAACCGGATAAGGAAGAACTATCCCAATATTTGAAGAATTAAGAGTAATTAGCGGAATTAAGGACTTATTACTCCAGCCGCACTGAGACCTACCCCTAGGTCATTCGCTGTCGACATCATTACCAAGGAGCTAAGGTTCCTGGACATCACAGCCATACAGTGTTGAGAGTAGTGTATTAATTAAAACCCACCACTCTTACTCAGGTAGTATATAAGTGTAATTTAAGGAATTATAAGGTTAGTATTTCGTTGTTTTTGTTAATTTAACCTTCGGTTGACCAATATGGCGGTTTAACATGTGCATTAACCAAGAGTTAAACACGTGAAATTAGTTAATTTACTTAATGGTATTTGTTGTATTTGTAGCTCAGAGCTACTTAAATTAACTAATTATTATTATAAATTGCCGACGTTCTAAACGTACAAAGGTTTGCCGTCAAAAAGTACCACTAGTGTACCGTTATTCATGTAATTGAGATTTTATATCAAAATTGAGGTTTATTTTAGGATTCCAATTAATTCATATATAGCAGGATTGAAGTAAGGAGTAATATTAAAATAAAAGTGTGTTAAAATCGAGTTGCTCTTAAGCTATTTAATAGGAGATTTGTAACTAACTATCATTTATAGGTTAAACTTTAAAATTAAGCATTAAGATTATTTTACTTTTCTTGATTAATTGTGAGACTTAAATATAAAAGTAATTAATAATTAATTATCACTTAACCTAAAGCCTATAAGTAGATGTTTTCCTATGAGCTACAACTTATTAACTAGATTTACTTAGAAACTTAGTGTCTTCGTTGTTTACAGATTAGTATTATACAATTATCACTTTAGTTAACTCATATTATTGTTTACATTCAAGGTTTGTTACTTGACACCCTTCCAAAATGGACGAACAAAAGGAATTGATTAAGAAAAGAGGCAGTATCAAAGGTCAGCTGACTTTGTTCACAACATATGTAAATGGATTTAAGGATTCTACTATGACCCATACCGAGGAAATCCAATTGCAGTTGCGAATGGGTAAGATTGAATCATTGTATCAACAATATGATGAGATCCAGTTACAGATAGAATGCAATACTGATAATCTAGACTTACAACTCGCAGAAAGGTCTGATTATGAGTCTAAGTACTTCACTACACTTGCTGAAGCGCAGGAAATGTTGAACCAGGCTAATAAAAAGAAGGATGACTTCGAGTCATGCAGTGATCGGGGTTCTCGCGGTACCAATTGTAAACAAAGGCTTGTTAAATTACCTACGATTCAATTGCCCAAATTTCACGGCTCCTACGAAAACTGGTTAGAATTTCATGACACCTTTTCTAGTTTAATTCATTCCAATGACAACATTGAAGCAATTAATAAGTTTCATTACTTAAGGGCATCGTTGGAAGGTTCTGCTGCACTTGTGGTTAAGTCAATTGAGTTCTCTGCAAATAATTACGATATTGCATGGAAACTCTTATGTGATCGGTTTAACAACAAACGGTTGTTATTGCAGAATCACGTATCTGCTTTATTTAATATTGAACCGATCACTAAAGAGTCCTCAGTACAGTTGAAGCGTGTGATTGACGAAGTAAATAAAAACTTGCGTTCTTTGGAGTCCCTCGGTGAACCGGTTAAACACTGGGATACACTATTGATTCACATCATCACACACAAGTTAGACACAAACACATTCCGAGAGTGGGAGGAGCACAAGGGTAGTCTTGACAAAAATAGTGCCATTTTGTTCGAAACGTTCCTAATTTTTATACGTAATCGCGCTGATTTAATAGAAACACTGGAGATATCTAAGATTCAGTCCGCTAGTCAAATGAGTCAGCCGACTAACAAACACGTATCGAAACATCGAACAATGTTAGCCGCACAAACCACTAAGCACACTCCTAATAACTCGACTGCTAAGCCTTGTCCGAAATGCAATGGTCAGCATAGCTTGAATAACTGTCCTCAGTTTCTTGCTTTAAGTAATGCCGATCGTTTGCAATTACTACCGAATTACAAAGTGTGTTATAATTGCCTACGAAGTGGTCACTATGCTAACCACTGTATGAAGACTGGATGTAAGGTGTGCAAGCGAAAGCATCACTCGTTAATTCATGTTGCCGAGACGCATCGTACATCAGGTAACGGGAACACAAGCGATAGCTCCAGGGACGCCGGCGCGACTGCGCCTGCGATGCTCGCTCCAGCCGCTCATCCCAGCACTTCCGTGACGTTGGCGGCCCGAGTCGCCCCGCCATCTCACTCTGCGCACGGGCAGGACGTGCTACTGTCTACGGCACTAATTAAGCTATTCGATAATGATAATCGCGCACATATCGTAAGAACCGTCCTTGATTGTGGGTCGACTGGATGCATCCTAACCGAAAAAATGTGTAAGCAATTAAAATTACAAACTGATCGCGTCGATAAGTCCGTGGTAGGGATTAATAATATCACGTCACACGTAAGCAAAACGTGTCGAGTTGTAATGAAATCATTAAATGAGATCTACTCGACTATACTTAATTGTTTCGTTTTACCATCGATAACAGACGATATACCTTGTCACCAAATAGACTTATCGAACTTAAATATCCCGTCAGATTTATGTTTGGCAGATCCTAATTTTCATACGCCGGCTGCGATCGATCTCATAATCGGCGCCGATGTCTTCTGGGACTTATTAGGATCACAAAAAATAACGTTAGGTAATGGACGGCCGATACTTTTCGAGACTAGACTCGGGTGGTTAGTCTCTGGCCCAGTAAACAGCGGCTATACAGTGTCTCCGTCACGCACTATTAATTGTCATCTTTCGACCGTTTCTTCCAATCGTAAAATCGAGTTAATTAATGAGGACATCCAAAACCAACTTACGCGTTTTTGGCAGCTTGATGAAGTTTGCCCTCAGGAGTCCCATTATTCTCGCGAAGAAAAATTATGTGAGGAGCATTTCACAGCAAATACAACTCGATTGGAAGACGGGCGTTTTTGTGTGCGTTTACCACTAAAACAAAACCCAAATATTTTAGGCGAATCCATTAGTCGTGCTAAACAATGCTTTTTGTCTTTAGAGCGAAGGATTGAAAGTCGACCTGAATTTAAAATAATGTATAAAGACTTCATGTCAGAATACCGATTATTAGGTCACATGTCAGAGTGTAGGAGCATTGATGCTAAGCACAATGCATATTTTATACCTCACCACGGTGTTCTGCGTGAAAGTAGTTCAACGACGAAACTTAGGGTTGTTTTCAATGCCAGCAGTCCTACCAGTTCAGGCGTATCTTTAAATAATATCCAAATGGTAGGACCGACAGTCCAAGATGACCTTCTGTCAATATTACTGCGTTTTAGGCAGTATAGGTATATTCTTTGCGCCGATGTCGAAAAGATGTATAGGCAGATAGCTGTTCATCCCGATGATAGGTATTTGCAGCAGATTATATGGCGCGATGATCCGTCTGATCATCTTAAGGCGTACCAGTTAAACACCGTCACGTATGGTACCGCCAATGCACCGTTCCTTGCGACAAGATGTCTCAAGCAGGTAGGTCTCGAGTGTGACGATGAAGAAATCCGTGAGATTATTGTCCACGATTTTTATGTTGATGACCTTTTGACTGGAGGGGATAACCTTACCCACGTTGAGTCAATTAAAAATAAAGTTACCACTGCTCTTAAGTCAGCTTGTATGAATCTGAGAAAATGGAAATCAAACGAGCCTCAATTCATGTCTGATTCCAATCAGCCCCCGTTAAATTTAAATATAGGAACTGCTGAGCCTAGTAAAACTTTAGGTCTCGGTTGGCAATCTAGTTCAGATCAACTATTTTTCCCAATAGGCATCGACACTTCAACGAGTAAAACTAAAAGAGATATGCTCTCAATCATAGCACAAATTTTTGATCCTTTAGGTTTACTGGCTCCTTGTGTTGTCCTTATGAAAATCCTTTTACAAAAGCTGTGGTTGCAGAAGCTTTCTTGGGATGAACAGCTATCCCCTGAGATCAGTCGACTCTGGGCCGACATAGTACGAGATATACCCGCTCTTAACAGCATTCACATTCCGAGACAGGTCTTATGCAACTCATACAAAGACATCGAGTGTCATATTTTTACGGATGCATCTGAGCGAGCTTACGGGTCATGTGTGTATTTACGTAGTACTAATGAGTTGGGAGACGTGTTAGTTCGATTACTTGTTGCTAAGAGCCGAGTAGCTCCCATTAAACCAACTACTATTCCTCGACTGGAACTCTGCGGTGGGTTGGTTGGAGCTCGCCTGTACGAAAAGGTAATAAATTCACTTAGACTTAGCATTCGAAGTACCACGTTTTGGACCGACTCCACCATTCTTTTAGGGTGGCTTAAAATGATGCCTAGCAGATTACAACCTTTTGTTCGCAACCGTACTGCCGAAATTTTAGAAAAAACGGGCAATTGCGTCTGGAGACACGTTCCTACAAATCAAAATGCGGCAGATCATATCACGCGTGGCGTTCAGGCTAGCTCCATCCAATCCCTGAGTATATGGTGGGAAGGTCCAAGTTTTTTGAAAAAGGATCAATCAGATTGGCCTACTAATCCAATAGTATGTAATACATTACCTGAAACTCGTTCTGAGGTTTCGCTGCATGTTAACGTTAAAAATAATAGTGTCGATAACGGTTTCATCGACTTCAATCGTTTTTCAACTTTGTCGCGGCTGAAAACTACTGTTGCTTATGTTTTACGATTTATTAATTCTTGTAAAAAGCAGCGACCGTCGACAGATTATATTACTATTTCCGAATTAAGGAATGCAAATAGTTTAATCATTAAATTGTCTCAACGAGACTCATTCTCGGAATACCAGCTGTTACTGGATAAACAACCGCTTCCAAAAAAGAGTCCTTTAGTGAAGTTTAACGTATTTTTAGACAAAAACAATTTAATGCGTGTCGGAGGTCGGCTCAGTAACTCTGATTTTCGATACGAGAAAAAACACCCTGCACTTATACAGTCCACACATCGGTTTACTCAGCTTTTATTTCAACACGAACACAAACGGTTAATGCACGCACCGCCTCAACTGTTACTGGCTGCTATTAGGGATTCATATTGGCCTATAGGAGGTACAAACTTGGCGAAGACTTGTTTTCACAAATGCGTCAAATGTATGCGCATGAAAGGCCAGGTCATTACGCCTATCATGGGAAATTTACCCAAAAGTCGTCTTTCGCCCAGTTTCCCCTTTGACAGCGTCGGCGTCGACTATGCCGGCCCTCTCAATGCAGTCAATCGTCAAGGTCGTGGTTGTAAAATAGTCAAAGTGTACATTGCACTGTTCATTTGTTTTACCACAAAGGCAGTGCACCTTGAACTCGTGGGTGATTTGACAAGCAACAACTATTTGTCGGCATTACGCCGTTTCGTATCACGCAGGGGAAAACCGACTAATATTTATTCGGATAACGGCACCTCATTTGTTGGCGCATACAATGATTTATCTAAGTTCCTTAAAAGCAACTGCAATTCGTTGGCCAAAGATGCGGTCGGCGAAGATCTTAATTTTCATTTTATTCCCGCGTATTCTCCCCATTTTGGCGGCCTTTGGGAAGCAGGTGTCAAGTCGACCAAATTCCATTTGTCAAGAGTGCTGGGAAATTGTCACTTAACTTACGAGGAGCTCAACACTGTTTTGGTTCAGGTCGAGGCGATACTCAACTCTCGACCACTTACTCCTCTCTCGTCGGACCCAGCTGACTTGTCGCCGTTGACTCCGGGACATTTTCTCATCGGTCGCCCACTTCATTCGCTGCCAGCTCCAGATTACCGAGATAATTCTACTCGTTATCTGACGCGATACCAACGCATTGAACAACTTCGCCAGCATTTCTGGTCACGGTGGAGCAAGGAGTATGTTTCAGAACTCCAAGTACGGACCAAATGGCGAAGTGGACAAGACACGCTGGAGCTCGATACCCTTGTTCTTCTCAAGGAAGATAACCTGCCCCCATTAAAATGGAAGCTAGGACGTATTGTAGCCATTCATCCCGGGTCAGACGGCATAAGCAGAGTTGCAGACGTGAGAACTGCGACTGGACCTGTTCGACGATCGTTCAGCAAAATTTGTCCCCTTCCGGTATCAAGTGAATCTGGTTGAAAGAAGAAGCACTTCTCTCAACGCCCGGGGGCATGTTCAAGTTGAAGCCACTTGATAACGCGCCTACCACATTTCTACTAGCAACATATGTGTTCAATTTCTAATTGCTTTTAGTTCTAAGTAATTATGTCAAAATCTTTCTTCTTGTATTAACCTCTGACACGAGTACACGTTGTTCCTTGAATTTCTGAAGTTTTTTACTCAAACCCTGATTACTCCCCAACACTGACGTTCGAATTCTCGGGTGTCCTCGGCTGTCTCGTTCGGATTCTCAGGAGTGATGTTTTGTTTGTCCATATTTATTTGTGACGTAGCATAGTGGACATTACCCTGAGATGAGGACGAACCGGTAGACTGCGTTGCGAAGGAATCGGCGGGCTTGCCATTTATAAATAGTTTGTTATATTTTATTATAGCATGATGTCCATCCTGTCTAGCTGCATAGAGTGACTTTCTTTATAATTACTTTTTTTTAAGGACGCTTCATCTAGATATTCAGAAATAGACAACCCCGTGTTTTTAAAGTAAGGTTTATTGTCTAGTAGGAATTTAGTGACTTTTTTGCTTAAAAGTTCTATCACTATTGGCCTTTGTTGTCATTTTCTTCCAATCCTGGTTGCATCTTCAATATACTCCGTAAGATTCACATTAAGGATTTCCTGAAATATATGTAAGATACGGTCGTGTAAGTCTATTTGGTTTTCCCAATTATTTTCGTATAGGCCATAATGAACAATTTTCTTTAGGTATATTTCGTTATTGTATTTTAATATTTGAGGGTTACATAGCGATTCGGTATTTGTGTATTTTTGAGTCATTAGTTTTTTTATCTCTTCAATCTCGTTTTTTAGCTTTCTATTTTCAACCTCCATAGAAATAATACTATTGTTTATTATTTGTATATCCTGTTTTTGCTTCTTCTGATCTAGTTCCATGACGTTGTTTGTCAGAACTATTTCATTTTTAGGGTTCCGTAACCAAAAGGCAAAAAACGGAACCCTTATAGATTCGTCATGTCTGTCCGTCCGTCTGTCCGTCCGTATGTCACAGCCACTTTATTCCGTAACTATAAGAGCTATACTATGGAAACTTTGTAAGTAGATGTATTCGGTGAACCGCATTAAGATTTTCATACAAAAATAGAAAAAAAACCATAAAATTTTTGGGGTTCCCCATACTTAGAACTGAAACTCAATTATTTTTTCATCAAACCCTTACGTTTGGGGTATCTATGGATAGGTCTTCAAAAATGATATTGAGGTTTCTTATACATTTTTTTCTAAACTGAATAGTTTGCGCGAGAGACGCTTCCAAAGTGGCAAAATGTGTCCCCCCCCCCCGTAACTTCTAAAATAAGGGAATGATAAATGTAAAAATAATATATGATTTACATTACTATGTAAACTTCCACCGAAAATTGGTTTGAACGAGATCTAATAATTAGTTTTTTTTAATACGTTATAAATCGTAAACCGCATTTTACCTTTCATTCAATCAACTCCAATATAATAAAGAATAAAGAAAAAACATTTATTTAGATGTATAGTGGTACGGAACCCTACGTACGCGAGTCCGACTCGCACTTGGCCGCTTTTTTAATTCTGATATTGCATTGCTTACTTCTGAAAGCAACATAGTTCTAAGTTCTGATAATAGTGACTGTTTATTATTTTCCAGTTTTTTATCAAGGTGTTTCTCAATTTGTTCCAGAGTAATTGTTGTAATTGTTGTTGTTTTTTGGGAGGGTAAAGGTATTTTTTGCGCTTGTCTTGCTTGTATAGTTATTTCCGGACTCCTATCCTCCACTATTGTGTCACCCAAAATACTCGTGTTATCAAAGGTTGGTGTTACGTTTAATTTTGCATTATTTTTTCTCCTGAGAGTGATGTTATTCGTTTCAGGGATGGCGTCACCATAGAAATCGTCTGTAGTACCTTGTTGACGAATGGGAGTATTGCTGTTGTCCCGTTTTGGGGTTTTACTTATGCAAAAAGGACATTTCCGAAATTGTTTACGCTCGGAATCCGCGCTGTAAAAACTGTAAAATCTCCGAGAGGAGATCTTAGCACATTCTAGGTCATATTTGTTGTGACATAGTGAGCAAGTTAGGAAACACCTATCAAGTATTTCCTGCAGGCAACCCGAACACTTTTGATCCATTTTGGTTACAGCGCCCTCTATTGTTGAGTGGCTAATCTCTTAAACTATCCCTTTATCTGTTTCGCTAGTTTTGCTACTCCATGTTAGATGGCGCCACTTAAATCGCTTTGATTGGACGGAGCCTTGTTTACAAACACGTTTTAAATTTTTAACTGTAATTTATATAGAAATGTTTTGAAATAAGGCTATAATTAGAAATGTATATTTCTAATTCACTTTTTCAACAGGTTTCTCAGTATTTCTATTATAAAATAATGTTTCCATAGGAATATAATTTATACGGAGCTGATGTTGACTTGACCGTGGCACACTAGCGCCATCTCAGAGATTGCCTGCAGATGAACCTCTATATGAAGGAGGTTTGCCGCAGCCTTATGTTTTTATTGGTGACTGTGCATTTCCTTTGATGACACACGAAACCTTATCCTGATCATGAAGGGTTGGATAACGAACAGTTAATATTAAATTATAGACAGCCGGGCACGTCGAATGGTAGAAAGTGCGTGTGGAAAATTGGTACATATATTGGCTAAGGGGTCGACTGAGCCCGCACGGACTCAGTCGACTGCAGTTTAAAGTTATATGGTCAACCCAACCAACGGAAAGTTGAGATATATGTAGAACTAACACATGATCCACCTGTCTGGACTGCTATCACGTTTTGGTAAGTTACTAATTTTAACAATAAAAGCACTAGATATCGGATAATAATATATTTTAGTATTTAAGAACAATCGATCAGTGTATTGACCCGTGACGCTACGCTATCGGCGAGAGCCATCTTCTCTCGCAGTGTTGCCAACATACGCAAATATAGGTACAACTAAGTATAGGTGAGAAAACACAACAGAAGCAAAATTGATATATCCGCATCTTCGTCAGCGTGGACGTAAATCACTCCGCCCGATCACTTATTAAGTGTTTTAGAATCTTAAAAGTTCTATACATAAAGCTGAACTTTTTTTATTGTGTTCTAGTTCCACTACTTCATTAATTTTGTCATTCACCTCGATAACTTCATTTTTTCTTTTGCTGACGATGTTATTTCTTACTTTATTTGTGTCTGTTTTCATGAGGCGTTGCAAAACTACTAGAAGTTTCAAAATGTCGGGTTTTGGCTTTAAGAGCTTGTTCAATTTCGCATGCCACTCTTCAAGTACATATTATTATATAACTGACATGAAACAAAGACAAAACTGTAAATATGATTGTAGTTTTACCTATTTGCAGAAAGTGATCAATCTTTAGAATATGACCTCTATTTCAAATTTGTAAAAATTGATCGTGGTAACTTCCACTATAAAAACGAAAGTTAAAAATAACAAAAAGGTACCTATTTAATTTCCAAATATAATTGTAAACAAACACACACACATTCTGTTTTCCCCCTAGCGAAAGACTGAGCCTGCGGGCCGAGTTGTCTCCTTAGCAATAGACTGTGGTCAACTGAGCCCGCGGGCTGAGTTGTCCCTCTGGCGGTAGACTGTGGTCAACTGAGCCCGCGGGCTGAGTTGGCCTTCTAGGCCGAGTCACCCCCAACATATATTTTAGAGGTCAACTGAGCCCGCGGGCTGAGTTGTGAGTGGGCTCAGTTGACCATGAAGGGGAAGCAAGTACATACTCGTACCACATGTCATGACGTTACCGATAATTAAAGTACAAGCTTTTGTTGTGGCCAAACAAACACGTTTTAAATCATCAAATTTAAAAAGGTATTTGCATTTTTTAGGCTGTTGTATAGTTTTTAGGATTTTAGGTAATACTGTTAGTGCTATCATTTACTGTTTCTGAAAACTCATTGACCAAATTAATTTGAATGATGGTGTCATCTTGCATATACAATGGTAATGTGAATTTGGAGGGTTTCGTAATGTTTAATTCTTTTTCAAGTTTTAATAATTCTAAATCCAATTTGTAGTTTTCTCTTTCCAACTATTCAATCTCTAATTCAACTTTGTTTCTTCAACTCTTAAATCTTATTCGATAATTGATCCTCTTCCGATGATCTTAAAGTTTTTAACCTTTTTTTAATAGGTGTTGGTAAAATCTTTGGGCTTTGAGCACTATCTTGTGGCAGAATACTCTCAGAAACGGAAAACAATTCAGTTGATTGTGGAGCACTTGAACCGGAAGATTCAGCACAATCTATTCCGTTTATAACTGGGGACTCCTTACCAATAATGGTTATGATTAAGTCATCACTCGCGTCAAATTTCATTTGTTTGCCACCTCCTGAACCCGTTTTGAAGCGATTATCTCTTTTTTCCTAAAAGAAAAAATATAGGTACATTCAAACAATATACTTATACAAGTAATATACTTATTCAGTATACTAGACGTTAATTCAGTATAGGTAGGGGAAACTGTTGTACCCCGGACATAGTTTTACCTCGGACAGTTGACAATATTTAAAGTATCCCGCATTCTTCAAAAATAAATATATATGTCATTTGAACCATTATCTATTAAAATGAAAGTAAAGTTAGCACGAAACTCGAGAGCGGCGTGTGCGTCGAGAAAATTACAAAAATATAAAATTTGTTACAGAAAATGAGTTTTTAGAACTTTATTACAAATTCGTTTATTTAGTGTTTCGTATATATATGATAAAACTGAATAATGCATGCTAAAACTATATTAAATAGCTATCAGATAGTGCAGTCGTTTCATCCTAACTTTTAGACGAAGTGCGTTTACAAAGGTTACTTTAAAAAAAACTTGCTTTGTTGTACCTTGGACACCGAACTTACGTTGTACCTTGGACTACGGACTAAGGTAGAAAAGTTCCAAAGTGTTCTAATTCTTACATTATTTTGCATTTTTTATGACAAGTTAAATATTTTTTACTATTTTTATTGTTGATTACATTTTTGTTTATGTTTTTAATTGTTCTCAGGGAGATTTTCCATTTGTTTTAGGAGAGTGGGAAAATATGGCCTTTTCTTGCAAATTTTATTAAGGAACCTATGAAAAGGTATAAAAAGTCTTCGTCCGAGTGCCTTTTGTATCCTTAATAACTAAATACTATATGATTATTTTCTGTTTTCTTGGCAAAAATGGTATTTGCCCAAGGTACAACACCGAGTGTCCAAGGTAAATCAGGGGTGTTGTACCATGGACACTTTTCCCTTTTTTTTCTATCAGCCTGTCCCGTCTAAACTAACTAAAGGATCATTTAATATCATATCCCGGAATGTAGTACAATAGTACAACTTTACATATTTGCACATTTGGCAATTCTGAAGCATCTCGTTTTTTTTCTAAAAATCAAAGAAATGTAAACTGTCCGGGGTACAACAGCTTCCCCTACTATACGGATGGACATGGCGAAACTATAAGGGTTTCTAGTTGACTACGGAACCCTAAAAATACTTGCATTTAAATTTAACTTACCATTGTAC
The DNA here is from genome assembly GCA_923062465.1 of Acleris sparsana. Classification (NCBI taxonomy): domain Eukaryota; kingdom Metazoa; phylum Arthropoda; class Insecta; order Lepidoptera; family Tortricidae; genus Acleris; species Acleris sparsana. Next base: position 41,566,800 of record OV281285.1, on the reverse strand, counting down.
GTCTTCTCCAATTCTGCCAGGTAGTGTCTCGTAAATACCTGGAGGTATCCTTGCTCATTATTCCTGAATCATTTACATTTTTCGTTATCTCTTTCCATTTATTTATTTTTACATCGTGCGTCAATTTATCACTAAATTTACCAAAAAGTATTTCTTTATTTTCATTTATGAGCCCTAAAATAGTTAGTTTGTCTTGTAAGTCCATTGTAATCTCGGACTGTACGTAATAGGTAATGTCCGTGGATACTCGTATATCGGTACCTATTTCACTATACATATATGTACCTACAATTATAATTTGATGCAATTCTTTTGTGTTGCGAATAAGGTGAAACTACCTTCAAACTCAAAGAGGCGAAATAAGTTATGACATAATTGTAAATTGTATTTTTCACCTGTATATTTACAAATTAACAATCTTACAAATATATGTAGCTGTCGTTGTGGTACGCTTTAAAAAAAGTGTCATATTTGTGTACCGCAAATTGTAACGAAAACATATTTGTAATGATTGTGGTACATTTTTTTGTTTACAATTTAACAATTTTGTAGAATTGTGCACTTGTAAAGTTTTGTGGTATAGTGGTATAGATACGGCACAATTAACCTTTGTTCTCCGTCTGCCGAAAACGTTTCAAAGGACAATTCATATTATATTGTTAGCCTGCGTGTGTTTGTTGTGTTAGATAGTATATAAAAAAAACTCACCATTCTGTATTTTTGTTTTATTCAAAATATCTTTCCAAGCAGCATCTTTTACGTCTAAGCGTTTGTAAGAAGGCAGTTTTGTATCCCAAAGACAAGGATATTGTCTAACACACTCGATAAAAAACTCATCCATATTAACATGAAATACTCGCACGAAGACGGTCACTCAACATTGACACCTGTTTATATTTTATCACGACAGTAAAATCATAAGTGGACAGGATAAATCAAACTTGAAAGATAAGTAAGCCAATAACGAGTTTGCATCACAAATTTAAAAAAAAAGTCCAGTATGTTTAGTCATACAAGGGGTGTATGACTAAACATACTGGACTCTTTTGTACTCCTCCTCTCCTCCTACCTAGTGTAATCCCGACCCTTGCCAGGATCATAGAAGATGTTTAGTCATACACATTATGAAAAAAAAGCTGTACTTTTAGATGGAAGCAAGCCGCTTCGCTCGGTGATACTGACTGATAGTATAAACATAAGTGATTTTTTCCGAGGATATCAAGATTTCATTTCTTAGAAGGCCGAGCATAAGCAAGTGCTTATACGAAAATGAAAAAAATCTATACTTTTTTTAGATCGTCCGATATTGACGAATCATGTGACAATTGAAAGAGATTGATTTATTTAACAACATTTATTTATTCGGATTCCGTTTTTTTTTTATGCGTGTCTATATAATTTTATATATTTTTTTATTAGTGGGGAAAGGAAAAACATGTGGGGTAATCGCATCTACCTGTCTTTGCCGCACTAATAAGGTATTTTTGTAACACTCAATTGTAAATGTATTTTTGATCTCGACTGTACATCGTATAGGTCATTGGCGAATAGGGCCCTCTTAAGTTTTGCACCTTGTGCTGGGCCACCCGGCTGAGCTAGTGGAGCGAGTAATCGCCCGTCGCACGCAAACACTCGCTTATAGCTCAGCGTCTAAACTAGTAAAACTATACTCGCTTCTCGCCGCTCGCCCACTAGTTTGTAGTTTATAGTTTCACTCGCTTATAGTTTGTAGCCGGCGGTGGGACCAGTGCCTTATCTTTTTCATTCCTTTGTCAAGTCGTAAACTCTTAGTACCTTTTGAAACTAAAGCATTACGCAGACAACCGCACATAAAATTATACTAACATGGTATGTAACAAGGGTCAAATTAGTTCACATTTTTGACCTACGTCTGGTTTCATATCAACATCAAACCCTTTTAATGGCCTATTTAGTTATTACAAACTTTTAATTAGTTACGATATCTTCTGTTTAATTGTCAATGTCTGTCACTGTCGCATATTTTTGCAATAATAAGTTATTGCTCCGTCGCGTGTAATTTAATTAGATAATGCCGAGGAATATAAGCATTGAGGAAAGAGCTGCAATTATTGCAGACCATGAAGCTGGGTATAATATTAGCGAAATTTCGTCAAATCTCAACATAACAAGAGATACTGTAAGATTCTGGATCATCAGACACGCGGAAGATGGTAATCTTACTGATCATCGCCATACTAGATCTGGACGCCGCCCGACCCTCACCCATGAACAATTAAATTTTATGAGGCAAAAATATGAAGACAATGGTTTTGTGAAAACTATTTTTTTTGCTGAAATGTTTCACGTGTCTCCAAGAATAATAAGAAATGCATTGCACTCAATGGGATTACATCACCGCCGTCCTGCCAAAAAAGTGGCTTAAACTTGTGCTCATAAAGCTCAAAGTTTATGTTTTGCCCGATCATATTTAAATTTCGATTGGTGTCACACAATTTTTACGGATGAAAAGAGCTTCCAATCATCCCAACATGGTAGACTACACTTGTGGAGAATAATTGGAACGAGGTATTCGGAGGACCATATTGTGCCAAATTTCAATTCTGGACGCATATCTGCCAACATTTGGGGTTGGATGTCTGCTGATGGAGTAGGCGAGCTTGTTGACCTTCCGCCTAGGGCAAACGCTGCAAATTGCATAACTGTTCTGGAGGACAGCCTGCTTCCAAGCGTTCGTACTGTATTTCCGGCTAATGAACTAGCCGAGTTTAATTATGTCCACGACAACGCCCGTATCCACACAGCACGTATCGTGAACGAGTGGTTCCATCGGCATCCTGAGGTGGTAGTAATTCCTTGGCCTGCAAAATCAGCGGATATAAACCCAATCGAAAATCTGTGGGGTTTGATGGTGCAGCGGTGGGTAAATAACGAGAGGAGCAAAGCAGCTGTTGTTGAACATTACCGAAGTGTTTGAGAGGGCTTTAGAGGAACCGACATATGCTCTCATCTTGTTGGCTCAATGCGAGAGCGACTACAAGCTGTGATTGATGCAAATGGCGGATATACTCGGTTTTAGTTAAGTTTTGTTTATTTAAATAAATTTTACCATAGTTGCAAATTATGTTTACTATGTTATTTACTTTTACTAACTATACATCCACGAGACGGCACTACACGAACTCAAGCCGCATACTCGTAAACAAGATGAGATGACACAGTTGTTATCGTTATCTCTTTCATAAGCAAAGGAATTATCCTAATCACCGATATTACACGAGCATTCACGAAGCATAGTCTTTCGTGAATGCTTCGTAGTCTAAAAAGTTGGTAACCTTTAATTGTAACTGTCATCCCGATGCAATATGTCATACTTAATCGGTAAAGCAGAGTATCGCTCATTCTGAGCAAACGAATATAGATCTTAAGGTGACGAACCTTTTCTTACCCCGACTGTACGTACGTTATGTAGATCAGTACATTTTGACATTCAGACCTAACCACCCGGATCTTCCGACTGTGTAAAGTGCTTCCAATGTTTGTAAAGGATCTCCAGTTGCTAGATAAGTATCTCAATGTCACTTCTTATTTTACTTTAGCCGGAATAGCATTTCGCATGTGTGTATCTTGTTTCTGTTTAGCGCTTGCAACTTTGTGGAGTAAAAAGTCGAATTGATGCGGAAGCATACACAAATATTTTTCATAACCCTCAATATCTTTGTTTCGCATTTCTGATAGCAAACGAGTACTTGCTCCAAAGTCTTGTCTTCTAGTCAACCAATCACGGACCCAAATCTTCCAATTCCTTTTTATCCTCTTTCTAGCTGAGAGAAGTTTTTGGATGTATTGCACCGCCAGCAAAAGGATAACTTTATTCAGCTCCATGCGGATGGCTGCGTGATATTCCATGGTTTTGTTTGAACCGTCAGAGCACGCTATCAAATGGCATGTGTAAATGGAGTGTTTGCTTTGAGCATGCTTGGTCAGGAGCATACTTAAAATTATCATACTTGCTAGCAATAGCTAGCAAATGTAAACTGTTTATAAGCATGCTACCTTTACCTTTATTTGAAATTGGCAAAATTGTTTCCGCGACGGATGCCATAAACTAATAACTTAGTAATAAGTCTCTGTTAAAAATTTCATTTTTGGAACGAGATTTTGCTGCCGGCTGTACTTTTTTTGCAAAAACCTTTATCTGCTTAACTATCAAGACAAAACTATTGACTACTAAAAAGGTGGGTGTTAACGTAGACCCACCGTGTTAGAACTTCCTTAAGGATAGCGGAGATCCTGTCGCTACCTTCGGACTCCATCATCAGATCACCTCTGAGATACCATAATATTGCATCGGCTTTACATATGTGGTCCAAATTTCGGCCCATTCCTAACGGGAAGTGGGCCAAATTTAACTTACAAGATTTGACCCGTATATACATACATACAAACATACATGGCAAGTTAAGTAACAGCGTGTAAAAAGCTTGATTGATTGGTCACTGCACTGGATACTGGCAGGTTGGTCATAAATTGTAGAATCCATCTCAAACGTTGTCGGTATAACGAACGGCGGCGTCAACGTCAAACAACAATACTTCGTCTTTACTAAGCGTCACTATGTATTTATATGACTGCTAAGATAGATCTGCTCTTTATTTTAGATTTAGTGTGTTAATATTTGACTATGGAATTTTTTGGCTACACTCTGTGTGGGCCACAAAATTATATAGCTGATTTAATTAAGGAAGGATACAGCGAACCTCGAACTAAAGATGATGTTCCGCCTTTAGTGGAAAGGATGATAAAAAGTTCTACCTGTCCTGAAAAGGTAAACATATATGTCAATTTCTAGTTTAGGGACTAAGTTCTGTGTTGTTTATCCCATTATTACTACCATGAATTCCCACCAGTACTGTACAGTATTGCCAGCTTTTAATATACACCCTGTTCAGACTGACTTGTGTTATTAAGGTCCAGAAAGTAAATCCAAATGCTTGTAATATTCTTAATTCCAGTTTCTTACAAAATCAATTAAATAAACAATTATATAGTCTCTTCGCGTATATCGCATACCCAAGTCATTCGTCCCTCATCTTGTATCCATTAGGGCTTGAATTCCGGAATTCCGGAATTTCGAAATTCCGGAATTTCGGAGCTTTTTCCGATATTTCAATTCCGGAATTGAGGTACACTCAATATCGAAATTCCGGAATTGAACAAATACAGTTTTAATTGTATTAGATGTTTATTTAAAATTATTATTTTACGAAATAACCACGGCAAAAATTAGTTCAATTGCAATCAATGTTACCTTCGGCTCCGCAGGTAATGTTCAGGTAATGTTTTATGGCCCTAAGGGTTTGCGACCGAGCGTCAGAGCGAGACAAACACCCGTTAAAATCCTATGTATGTCTCACATTGTTCTTTCACCTAAACAATAATAAATACAATTAGTTCCTATTGCAAACCTGTTGATGAACGGTGTGTTGTGACTTGTGGCTTCGTGACCGTCGCGAGAGTATTCCTTATTTTAAGTGTGTGTGACATGCGTGCGGCATCAAAGAACAATGTAAGTATTATTTACCTTGATTATTTCCAAACCTTAATGTTTTTTTTTATTCTCGTTTAATAAATTAGGGTCTTTGAGTCGGTTGGCGACTATGTCAGTCCCGTGATAGGTACATAATTTAATCTCACTAACACAAGCACAAAATAAACCTAAGAATTTAAAACATTGTTTAACATAAAACACAGCAATCGAGCTGGCTCACCCAGGGGTATGTAAAGCACGTGAGGTATGATATGGCATTTAAAAGATTTCTTAACTGACAATTTCTGTGGTCAATCTAAGTTGAATTGAATGTGTTGCACACACTCTGTATACATGAAAAGAACAAACCATTAACATGAACAGTATGAACACCCATGTTTGTTATTGAATGTTTTTTTTAAAAGTATAAACGTCATGTTAAGTTTTGTTTATTGCATATTTAAAAAACCGTACTAAAAAGATTACAAATCAAGTTAGGTATATTAAATATCTATTATATTTCAGGTCTTCTACAGGAAAAAAGGTGACGTACGTGGAATTTTCAAAGAGCACATTAAAAATATGGAAACACTATCTGCGTACTAGTGACGGACAGTCGGCTCAGTGCAAGACATGTCACAAAATACTCAAAACTGCAGGCGGGGCCACAACTGGCTTACACACACACCTACGCTCTAAACATCCAGATATCGCCTTCCCTACAAATCTCGAAGTGAATAGTGAAACGCCTGGAACATCTACAGGTATTTCTGCTTCGACACCTATGTCAACAGAATATGACCAGCCGACAAAACAAGGCAAAAAACGAAAACTTGTGACAGATTTTTACAAGTCGGCTGGGAATGAATCCTTGAAAACGATCGTGTCCAGAATGACGGCCTTAGATGGTGTTACTTTTAGACTTTTTAGTGAAAGTCAAGATCTACGAAAATTATTTAAAAAGAGTGGATACGATCCACCTACTTTGGGCAACACGATTGCTAAAATTGTGTTTACCATTTAGGTATTCTTTTATTTTTACGATGTTGATTTTTTAAAGCACACGATCTCTGAGATTTTTTAAGTGTGTATTTTATGTTAACTTAGAGTATCGATACCTTATTCATAATAACCAAACATTTTTTAGCTCAAAATATGGTTTGACCCGTTCTGCCAAATGCACATGACAAAAAAGGTATAGGATTATTAGTTTTTTTGGTTATTGCTAAGACTCTGAGTTTACCTATTAATTTAATTTTGTTGTGATTTTTTAAATGTTTAGTGTGTATTTTATTTAATATGTAATCTTAATTATGTCGATTACTTTTGTCAAATATTAACACTTTTGTAAATTATTATAATAACCATATGTTTTGTTTGAGTAATAATGTTTACTGTGATTATTAATTTGGTTTAAGGAAAAAACGACTAATTACGTCTGTTAATTATTAGTACATAAATGTTGATTACAATTTTTTGTTTTATTTTGCCCTACTTTGAAAGAATCGCAAAAAAAGTAATGGAATCCTCAATTCCGGAGCTAGTTCCGGAATTCCGGAATTAAAGGCTAATCTCGAAAATCAATTCCGGAATTGAGAACCGTCCGATATTGCATGCCCTAGTATCCATCCTACTTGAAAAATCAATAATCGCTTATGACTAATAGCCAAATACCAAGCACCACACGTTGACATAGTTTCCGCTTCAGCATTGTCAATTATATTATTTAAACTTGTAAACTATGTTTGCTGTATCGTTAAAGGTATTTTAATATATGTCAATTAATAAATGCTAACAGTTGCCTTTAGTACGAGTAGTAAACAACTTTCTAACCTAAAAATGCAACTTTTTTGTATGAAACAGCTATTTTAAATTAAATAAAGCAATCACAGACAATACATTGGCCAACTGATGTCCAAAATGTTTTCTCAGTTTACTTTATTTACGATGAAAGAGCGGTTTTACCCAAAAATATTACATTTTGAGGTTAGGAAGTTGTTTACCATATAAGACAAGTAAGTTTGAACAGGGTTTATGTACAAATTTGTTCCGTGATTCACCAACCTTACATTTTTTAAACCTCACTAACGGTGATACAGTTTCAAGGTGGCCACCCTAATCGAAAAATTCAAAAATCTTTATCCCGAGATTCCTGCATTATTTTCGTTAATAACTTTTTTTGGTACTAAATCTTATTCGAAATAAATGTTTCGGTAAAAAAGAAAACGCTAAATAATAAGCTATGATTAGGTACATAATAGTAGATTGTGTCACAAGGGAGCAATATGACATATTTATGGCGAGGGCGTAAATTGAATCCTGAACGAAGCGAAGGATTCTACAATTGAATCCCGAGCGTAGCGAGGGATTCTAAAATAGAATCCTGAGCGTAGTGAGGGATTCAAGTGTTAACGCCCAAGGTGGAAATAATTTTGCTACCGTGTGACACATACTGCTTTTCAGATCACCTATGAGGAAAATAAAAGATCTTAGTGATGAAACAAATTTAATTATTCACACATTCTAGAAATGCTGAAATTATCAAATTTAACAACAGGAAATTATCGCCCTTAACAACAATTATCAAAGGTGGCAACAAAATGTCCTTGAACAGAAAAGTGCCACTTTGATCCCTCCTAGCAGGGAAGAAAAGTCCCCTTTCCGAGTAGGTGATATGAAAAAAATGAAAATGAATGAATGATGATTTAAGAAAATGAGTGTTCTGTCGCTTAGAAGTGTCAATTTTATGTTTAATTAATTGTTATAGGTAGTTAAAAGCTATTGGAACGTGAATATTCTAATCGTATTGAGAAAAAGGCCAAATTGAAACATTTTTTTTTTTGTATTTTCTCGGTTTTCTTTATATTTCCATAACTATAAAACTAACTATTACTATAAAATTATAGTATTTAACTAAACACTATAATTTTTCAAGATGGACACAATGGAAAGGCAGGTGGTAATAACATTTCAGAAAAAATCCCACACAGTGCAGGGAAAAATGGAAAAAAAGTTTGGTTCGATAACGGGTCATGAAACAGTGAAAAAGAATCCTTTTTCATGTCCAGTTCTGAATTCTTAGTTATGAACGTGGACGAAGGGGAAAAGTACCAGGAAACCATTCCTAAGAAGTTCTGGTTATGAAAATGGAAAAGATGTTTCGTTTCGTTTAATAACTGTTATGAGTAATGAAACAGTGAAATAAATTTCTTATTCATAACCAGTTATGGAATCTTATTTATGAACGTGGACGTAGGGGTTTGTAAACCCACCCTTAGTAGAGCTCATTATATTTTCTAATTAACAGTTGCAGAGACCCGATGCCTCGATAATCAGAGTAATTGACTGTTACATTGGGCGAGTGAACGGATTTGCTTACGGCTCGATGCAGAGGCTTAATAAAATGAAGCGCAAGGCAGTTCTAAAGCCAGCTGGCCCGTCGGATATGTACAGGCTCCCACCTACAACATCAATTGAGGTGGGTCGGTATCTTTGAAGCGGGTACGTGGCCAGAGACGAGGGGGCCAACATGATGCAGTGAGGGCATTTAAATAGATGGTATAGCTCGGCAAACTTGTATGAATTAAGGGTAACCTACCTAACTGGCAAAAGATCGAGTATCCGCCATTTTTGGGTTCCGTACCAATGATAATAAAACCGGGCATTAGCATGTCGAACCATGCTCAGTGTAGGGTTCCGAAGCCGTTACTACAAACACAAAAAATCTACTCCAAGAAATACGATGTGGAAAGAGGACCAGCATAAGAGCGTGTCTTCATAGCATGGTAAAATTTCGTGACCGTGAGGTTTATAAATCATTTGTAGGTCAATGCATTCATTTCTATAATAAATTACCTGACGCAGTTTTAAAGGTAGGTACCATTAGTACTAAAAACTTACTTGAAAAAGTCGTGGATGTCTAAAGCTTACTATATGGTCGAGGACTATCTAACAGATAAAAATGCTTGGCCTAAACTAAACTAAACACCTAAATAACTTAATAATAAATTAGTCATAAAAAATATGTAAATATTGTATATTTTCTAGGGGAATCCAATGAAAATTCTTTGTTTTGACTTATTTTCCTGCCCAAGCTAAGCTTGAATATATTTTTATTTTTATTTTATGTTATATTCATTATTTTATATAAGCTAGGTTAAGCTTTATAATTGTATAATAATCATGAGTAGTATTTAAAAAAACGACTGACTGTTGAGTTTTTTGCGGCGTTTCTTCTCAGCAGTGGTCTCTTGCGAAGCGCTGTAAGATTTTTGGGTCGGTATCAAAACGACTGGATTCTCAAAACGACCAGAACCACATAAAGACTTGATCGCAAAACGACCACATCTGCAAAAAGCCTTTATCTCGTAATGACTTTCTAGTAAAACGACCACATAGCATAAAGTCTGAATATCAGAACGGCTTACTATCAAAATTACTTGTTCGCAAAAAGTCCACCTCGCAGAAGGTATACATCTTAAAATGCCCTAATAGCAAAATAACTAGATCGCAAATGAACTTAATCTCAGAATGGCATGGTAGCAATTAGTCTTGTTAGTAAAATAGCATGAAATCATTCCATCGGCATCATACCATCGTAATACGTCGTCGTACATACGTACGTACGTCTCGTTTTTCCATTATAAAAGAGCCTGGAATCCTGGAATGAAAGTGACTGCTGTTTACCATCATTTCAAAAACTTAAAAAAATGTGAATGTGTACGTGTCTGTGTCTGTGTGTGTGTGTGTGTGTGTGTGTGTGTGTAATGTGTATGCGTGTGTGTAATGTGTATGCGTGTGTGTATGTGTGTGTGTGTGTGTGTATGTGTGTGTGTAAATGTGTATAAGTCCAATAATATTTTACGTTCAGGAAGTACTACAGTTTTATTTTAGTTAGTATGCATATTTCCCTGTTATATGCAATTTAAGTTATAATAAAGTTTTTTTTTCTATCTGAAATAAATGTGTTTTATTGTCTAAGTTTAGAAAAACCATCAATTGAGAAAAAATAACTTGTTTAGAACGCCATTTTCATTCATAGTTTACTTAGTTATAGGTACATAGTTCCCAAAGCCTAGAGCTCTGCTAGAGGTAGTGACCCTGCTCACGAAGCACGATATTTATAATAAATGAATAAATAAAATATTTATTTAATAGTACTCTATGGATGGATATTGTTGCTATTCTGATAATTAGTCGTTTTGCTACCATAAATTGTAGTCGTTTCACTAGGAAGTTGTTTTAAGTTCTAGTTATTTTGCTATTAGGGCATTTTAAGATGTATACCTTCTGCGAGGTGGACTTTTTGCGAACAAGTAATTTTGATAGTAAGCCGTTCTGATATTCAGACTTTATGCTATGTGGTCGTTTTACTAGAAAGTCATTACGAGATAAAGGCTTTTTGCAGATGTGGTCGTTTTGCGATCAAGTCTTTATGTGGTTCTGGTCGTTTTGAGAATCCAGTCGTTTTGATACCGACCCAGATTTTTGAAGTGTAAAATTGCCCGTGCGGCCTTTTTACTGAATACTGAATACACATCTTTTACCTTTTTTTTATCTTTAATATTTACGACCTTTTGTTGATAAGCGCAGTTTTTCAAACTTAAACACGGTATGTCCGATCAAATTGGAAACAATTTTCATTGGAAGTTCTCGCTTTGTAATTTTTTTATAATTTTGGACTTACGGTTCAAACCAAAAACTAGCACTGATGAGTGCAAGGATACCTGTATTACTGTTTTACATCAAAACATTAACAGGCTACTCAATAAGACCTACAAATTAGAATGTGAACTACAGGTGAAAAATGACATCGACATAATTTGCATAACCGAACACTGGCTTCAAACGGATCAGATAGCAAGTGTGAACATCCTTAACTTTAAACTCTGTGCCCAGTTTAGCCGATCAGTGCGTGAAGGTGGAGGAGCTTGCATCTACATAAAGTCTTCACTATTAGCCATTGAACGGAAGGAGGTAGCTCAATTATCAGATGAATCTCATTTTGAGGCATGTGCCATCGAATGCATAGGCTTTAACTTGCTAATTGTTTGTATTTATAGGCCTCCTAAAGGCGACTCAGCAATCATGTTTACTAAATTAAATGAGTTATTTAACCTTGAAATTGTCAAAACCACCAATGTACTAATAATGGGTGACGTTAACATAAATTTACTTACCAAGTGTCCAATCACTAAAAAATTATTAGACACCATAAAATTGGTTGGGTATCAGTCTATTATCAATTTCCCAACCAGGGTCACTGACTGTACGAAATCCTGTATAGATCATGCATATACTAACATACCGAAAACTTATATACGAAAGATTGACTGTCGGGAAATGTTTGTCTCAGATCACAAAGGCGTAATTGTCACTCTGGATGTTTCAAAGCCGCTCCGGTTAAATAACGTAATAAATAAACGCCTTTTTTCAAGCTATAACATTCACAATTTCACTGAAAGCCTATCACTGTTTGACTGGGACGGTTTGTTGAATAAATCACTATCGCAGTGCCCTAGTGTTATGGTTACATTAGTACTGAATGTCATTAAACACTTATACGAAGCTCATTTTCCCATAAAAACCTACCCTGTGTACAACAATAAAAACGCCTGGATTAGCGAGAGTATTCGCGAGATACGCAGTCAAATTCACACCTTAAAAAACTCGTTACAAGTTAGCTCTGACGACACCCATTTGACTAGTAGGTTACTTGATCTCGAAAAGCAGTACAACTATGAAATTAGATGCACGCGACGGGACTATATTAACAATCAAATCTCAAATAGCCGTGAAAATATGAGCCGCTGTGTGTGGCGGGTGATCGCGTCGGAGACATGCCGGCCGCGCGCCGGCAAGAGCTGCGCGCTCGACGTGCTCGTGCAGAGTGCACCGGGCGAGTGCGGGCGGGAGCGCTCCGCTGCGACGGCTGCTGCATTAAATGACTTTTATGTGAACGCAATAAACAATGACGATGCGAAACCGGTTGTGGACCAGGCATTGTCTTATATTGATGCGTTTATGTCGGAGCCTGTTACTACTTTTATCTTTACGCCATTCTCGTTAGGCGAAGTAATAAATATATTCGGTAGCATTAAGCGTAAACAGTCCAAAGATATAAATGACATGTCTACAAAAGTATTTGATTTCACGCCACCGATACTCATTTCACTACTATGTTGTTTATTCAATAACTGTGTGTCAAGCGGTATTTACCCTGACGCACTGAAGAACGTAAAAATCCAACCAATCTACAAAGGCAAGGGGGATCAGCAGGAGTTAAAAAACTATCGCCCTATCTCGTTGATACCAATTCTATCTAAAGTTTTTGAAAGTTTAATAAGCAAAAGACTTATGTCGTTTATAACAAGTAACGGCCTGCTTAATGAGAAACAGTACGCGTACCAGCCAAGACGTAGTACGGTTGATGCGGCCCGCGATCTAGTAGAAAAGGTGATGGACCGGCTGGAGGGCGGGCGGCAGGTCGCAGCTATATTCTGCGACTTGTCGCGCGCCTTTGAGCTGGTCAATCACCAGCTACTTTTGGACAAGCTGGCGCGATATGGTATAAGAGGAAATTTTCAAAGTTTGATATCGTCCTTTCTTAGTGATCGCTATCAAAGTACTCATATCAACGGTTTAAGCTCTAAATTACAACCGATAGGTAAAAATGGCGTTCCGCAGGGATCGGTAATGGGAAACAACCTGTTTTTGATCCTTGTGAACGATATCACGACTGCATCAACCGACGCTGACTTTGTTATGTTTGCAGACGATACCTGTGTTATCGTCGCGGACAGGACCTATTCCCAGCTCCAATGTAAATTGTCCCGTGTGATGACAGACCTTGCTCACTGGTTTTCAATAAACGGAATGAAACTTAATGTTGAAAAAACATTTCTAATGCACTTCCAATTGCGGAAAACACACGAGCACGAGCTCAACGTAATCTGTAATGGCGTTAAAGTGCCCCAGGTTAACGTCGTTAAGTACCTGGGTTATAAAATTGACGCTGGCCTAACATGGGCGGACCACATTGATTACTCGTGTGGGCGACTGTCTGCAGCGTGCCACGCTCTAGCAAGGCTACAACCTAGTCTCTCTGCAGTCAATATACTAAAAGCCTATTACGGCTATTTTCATAGTATTATGAGTCTTGGGATCGACTTGTGGGGAACAGCAGCCGACCGTGAGAGGGCATTTAAGATGCAAAAGCGTGCTGTAAGAATACTAGCTGGAGTGAAATGGGACTACCCTGCTCAAGAGTTATTTAAAAAATTGAAAATACTTACTCTCCCTAGCGTATACATCATGGAGATCTGTAAGTACGTTCGAACTAACCTAAGTAAAATGCCCACAAATGCGGACCACTTTAACTTCAACACAAGGCGGCGCCTCGATCTATACGTACCTGCTGTTAGGTTAGCCAAATCTAAAAAGTGTCTAAGAGTGATAGGTCCAAAATTATACAACATCCTTCCTAGTGCTATTAGGGGTGTCGCCAGTGATAGTGTATTTCGCAAGCAACTAAAACACCTACTGATTGACATGGCGTGTTATTCGGTTGAGGACTTTTTTACAAATATGTCTCGCTACTCTAGGCTTAACTATGATGGGAAGTCGGACGTTTAGAATGTTTAAGAATAAAATATGCAAATTTTTAATACCTACTGGTAGTGTATGACTTTGTCACTTACTACAAAGATTAACTTCTGTTATCGAGCTACAATATGTGTCTCAATGATTGTCAATACTTGGTAAACCAATTGTTAGTTAAAAGCTACTGTAATGTTAGTTATAAATAATTAATAACAAATGTATAAATTTCTAATAACTACTTATGTACTGTAAAATGACGTGTAAATTTATATTTATCAATAAAATAATCAAATCAAATCAAATCAAACATAAAGGGGAACACAATTTATGCTACTTTCTGAGATATTATTTCCTAAAATAGGTATTCACTTAGTAAACCATAATTAAGTAGTGATTAACTTTGGACCTAAACTGGGTCCTAAATTAAAGTTCTCGACTGTACGTACAAGACCATTTGGCATTGGCGTCTAACTTGGTTACCCGCCTCTATTTATATCTATAACTAGTATGGCCATACATTGCTACAATTAAAAAACTAAGCAGTTTTAAATTTAAAATCTTAATTTTTATGAGTTCTCATTTTGAACGCAATTATTATTATTATGATAAAAATTTCGAGCCATTTCCTGCGTATTTCACATATATTTTTGTTGTGGTTATTATTAAATTACAATTTGGACGGGGTGTTAAAAAAAACAGGATTACAGTAATTGCTTTGCACAAAGGGTATCGAGCCGTCGATTTTTTTCAAGACACTTCAAAAGCTTGGTATCAGTATGATCTTATATCATACTATAGACAACACTTCCTCTGTCGAAGACCATAGGTACCTTCGTGGGGGCTTTTAGCTTTGAACCTTGCATAAAATCTAAACAGTGGTTTTTTCTTGAATCATGTACTTTAACTTAGCACTCCAAAGACTAACAAAAAACTACACACTTTCCATAACCGGAACAAGGTAAAAAAAAAAACATATTGAAGGCAAAATAGTTAATAACAGGATGAGTGTGGCGATGACTATCCGAAAATCGAATTTTACTGCAAGCGATATTTCCATTCGCGAAATATAGCAGTTTTTTTTTCAGTACCTAGCTCATTTTGCCATAGATTTTTATCTCAGCAGAAATAATTCTATTATTAATATCTAATTTTCCCAATCTGTATTTATCTGAATAGTTATATCATTTTCACAGAGTCGACGGATCTGCGCTAGCGCGGAGCTCCTACTTCTGTTACTGCAGGTGCCCTTCGGGCCTGCTGCACAACTAACATAACCGAAACCTACCTACCTATTTCGGCCTAATTACATTGGTGAAATTTGTGACTGGGAAAAAACCAGAATAGTAATTTTGCGACCAGGAATAATTAAGAATGGAAAAAAAGACATTCGGTACAATCTCGAGTCGGAAAAATCGCGACTGCTAAAATTGCTCCATAAATATAATATTATAACGCTATCAAACAAAATTAAACAAATCGGATCAACGCAAATTACTAATGAAAGTTTTTTTTAATACCGGTTGAGGCAAAAATTGAACAAAGGTGAATTTCGTTTAACTTTCTTTTATAGACAAACGTTGTCACCTGAACTAAAGTTGATTGTTATTGTTATTATCGCATTAATACATTATCTTCTGAAGAAAAACGTTAACTACATTGTTTTATGGTTTACCGATTTACTAATGTTAAAAATAACGAAATATAAGTCCTTTCAAAAAGGAGAAACTGTTCTAAATAATCAATTTACGACACGTTATATCAACTTTACATAGTATTGTCAATAAGCGCATATGATTTTGCACACCAATGTATAGAACAAAGCCCAATCCATATTAGACTAGGCCTAAAACTGAAAACCGCGTCTCTAAACCATTACAAGCGGGAAATTATGTAACAGTTGGGGTGACAACGTTATCAGAGGGGTTCGACCCTGCAGAATACGGATCTGCCGGCTGCCATTCCGAAAATAGAAACGGAATTATACTATACCGGAAAAGGTGCAGGTCATATAATATTTTTCGTCGTACATTTTGTAAATCGTAGTTCCATTACCCTAAAAAAGGTCCGATTGTCATGGTTTTTTTAATGCGTTGTTAAGGACAATATAGCCATGGTATAGCTCAGGCAATTCACGATGGCGAGTGGGCTTTATTAGTGGTTGAACGTGTACATGCACATTGCGGTAGTGTGCGTGTCTGACGGAGCGATCAGTCGCGAGCGCGCCGTCGCTCGAGTTACTTGTGCATATTGTTTCCACGACGCTTACTGCCACGAACTACCGTCAGCATGTCCAATATCCGGAAATAACGCAAAGTTATTCATAGCGAGGTATAACGTATTTTTATTTTGAAGTATCCTAAAATAAAAATAGTAAATTTATTTAGAACTGTGGGCCTATCCGTGTTTATCGCTTGACAAAACGGTAATAAAACATTCGACACTTTCTGACAAGTACATACATATAAGTGTGAGAGTGACGGATGTTTGATCCACGTTTAGTCACCCAAGAAACACGGCAATAATAAGCCCTCTAAAATAAGACAAACCTACAGATAGGTTTTAATTTTAAGTAACAAAATTGTACGTAATTTTAAGACAGAAAATATAAGCGTTATATCACCTCGGAAGTAAACTCAGTCAAACAAAACAAAAAAAGAATTTTTGAAATCGGACCATAATTGATGGAGAAATCAAATCGGTCAAACTGAGATCCTCCTTTTTTGAAGTCGGTTTAAAATACTTAATTGCATTATTTCTTATCATTATTTGCTAGAGGGTTTGCGACAGTATAATAAGTATAATGTAATATACTTCTCTTACTCCAATACTTCTCTTTATTTTTTATGCTTACCATACCCGCTCTCGCTGTCACGCACACTTTGACACGTATACAGATATGTGTTTACCACAAGTAAAGCCCACTCGCCATCATAAATTGCATGAGCTATAACCCAAATTTTTCCTCCTTCCAGCTCTATTTCTTTCTCCGCCATCTTGCAAAAACTGTCCTTTTTTATGTTTATTGCCGATACTGTCGTTGACACAGACCTGTATCTAACTAGACAACGCGAGTGTACGTACTTCGAGTGTCAAAAAGCGGTCTAAATGTCTACTTTCTATGCGGCTTCGTTTAGTCCGCGTTCGACCACCGGCGGCGCCTCAGGACGTCAACCGATATTTAGAAAACTGACTGGTTGTTCCGTATTAAGTTGTAAAAACTGTACTTACAGACAAACAACAAGTCGACGAATATTATTAGTGAATTATTAAAAAAAAAAACTCATACTTCTAATAAATATGTGTTCAGAATTTATTTTGTTTTTCATCTTGTTCATTGTATTTGATTTTAAAACATTTTTAACGATTTAATATACAAATTAGTATCTAAAGTGTTCACTAGACGCCAAGACTGATATCCGGAATGACCGTAACCATGATAATAACAATGTTATAATAAATATTATAGAACTGTTATAACCATGGCAACGCTTATTAAATATTTGTTTTCACGCTTCGGTTACGCTATACTGTACTGTGGTATACTGATACCGTTAACGATATCAATACTAACGGTTTATAGTAGGCGCATGGAAAAAAATATTTTAACGATTTAATATACTTGACTTGATTTGACTTGGTTTATTTTGACGACGTGCTAGCCTAGTTGGTAGTGACCCTGCCTACGAGGCTGATGGTCCTGGGCTCAAATCCCGGTAAGCGCAGATATTTGTGTGATGAGCGCGACTACTTGTTTCTGAGTCTTAGTGGGTTTTCACCGAACATAGAACCTGCTTTACTCCTAAAAATATGGAATAAATGGCCATTATTTACTCATTTTACAATTGTGATTTTGAAATGGACAATACACACGTCATACCTTGTCAAAATTTTGAAACACTAATTCCTGTAGCTACATGCTCTATGGATATTACAAACTAGGATCTTACATAATGTATATATTATTTTCATAATTTGGCCCATTATGTAATAAACATGGCGTGACATTTAACAATATTTATAATGTAATTTTTTGGCGTTATTTAAATGAATGAGTATGACTATGAATATAACTAAAGTTTCAATTTTAATATCGACTCCATACTTATTTTTTCATCTTACCGTGCGATGAATCATTCATCATTCATTAGTTAGTATCATTACTTTACGGTTTGACAATAGTGGTTGGCATTTTAATGGACACAATTAAAAGTCGGACTCGTTAACAAGAACATGGTCAAACCTTTTTACACGTAATAATATTTATTTTATAGTACCAAATTATAACTAAACTAAATACAAATCAATTAAAACTAAATAAAAACTAGAAAAGTGAGGGCCCCCGTGGCAAAGTACCACAGATGCTGGCAGCATTTCCTCGTTGTATAGCAATGCTAATACGCTGTCCGAGGAAGCTGCCAGCTCTGTGGTCACCGGTGGTTTCAATTAGCCTTTTTGTCATTGTACTATACACCGAATTAACACAATAACCGTAACTTAACGTTACGCCCTGCGACATGTGACGCACGTAATTGTATGAAATAACAAGTAAGCAATAATTAGATATAAATACTGTGTACTAGTTTATAAGTGGGCTTTTTATATTGATCTTCCGAATACACAGCTTCGGCTAGTAACGAGTATGTCTGGTTTTACTTAATTACTCCATTTCGACCTCCACCTCATCACAACATATCTCATGGCGACCCATACCAGAGGACCGAGGAAAATGAAGATTCCGGCGAAGCAGCGACGAGAAGAAATTAATGAAGATATCATATTAATGGAATTCTAAATTTAACTAAAGAAGAACACCAGGGGAAGACAGAAAAAAAATTGAAGATGAATAAATTTAATAAAGAATTTTAAAGAAAAGAATCCGATGCTCATCCAAGAAGATTACCTACGAAAAAAAATTATGAAGAAAATATAGAAGAATTACAATAAAGAAGAATTACGATAAAGAAGAACCAGGAATACGAAAAGAAAATAAGAAGAAAGAAGAGCGTTGTCCAGGGTTATCCCGGCCCATGTCAAGAGGAGTCCAGGGTTATCCCGGCCCATGTTCCGGGGAGTCCAGGGTTAGCCCGGCCCATCATCGAGAGCAGCAGCAGTCCTGTTGCCGTATGCATCATCGAGAGCAGCAGCAGTCCTGTTGCCGTATACAGCATCGTCCAGCGCCACGTGCCAGGCAGCGTCGCGCGCCCGTCCGATGACCGTGCAACGTCGCGCAGCGTCAGCATCAACCTACTTACGGGTTAGTTGCTCGCTTCTAATGTAAGTTTTATATAAATTATGTTGTAATGAAATTAGATACTTGATTTTTTTTTTTGTAGTTTAGTCCCTTTTAATATACGTATTATGTTAACTGAATTGCAGTCTATACGTAATAAAATAAAACATTTAAGGGAATATATCGTAAAATTGGGTCCAGAGAGGCGACAGAAGGAAATTGGTCTAAAAAAGTTAGAGGAATCGAACGTATTATATAATCAAGCAGCGGATATTGTGTCTCGATTAAAAGAACAAAAAATACAATTAAGTTCTTCGGATATAGACTTAGTTAATGATTTAGTAGAGGAAATTAGTGAAATTTACAGTAGGATTAAGATATTGCTAGCATTAGTAGATACGGCATCTCAGACAGAAAACAAAATGGCTAAACCTACTTTTGACATTAAAACGGCCATCGCCTTGTTGCCGATCATGACGGAACGAGAAGAGGTCACCAAACAGTTAATAGATGGTATTTTAATGTACAGCTCCACTGTCAATGACGAATCTCAGGGGATTCTGATAGATTTTGTTTTAAAAACTAGGCTTTCTTCTAGCGCTAAACTTAGACTAAAGATGTCATATACTAGCGTAGACACTCTAATCGCCGACATGCGAAAATTTTTACTGCCCAAAAAATCAGCTGAATCCATTCAGGCTCAGTTGTACAGAGCGAGACAAGGACGGAGATCTGTCGAAGCATTTGGGGCAGAGATAGAGGACCTTTTTGTTAATTTAACGATCTCCCAAGCCGACGGTGATGACAGTAGGTACGACATATTGCGACCTATGAATGAGAAGTCAGCTATTAAGCGTTTTGCTGACGGGCTTTCAGATTCAAAACTGAGCACCATAATTTCTTCTAGACAATTTGTGTCATTGCCCGAAGCCATTAGGACAGCCCTTGATGAACAGAGTTCATCACCAAGGGATGATCAAGTTCAACATTATGGACGTAATCAACCTTGTAACAGTTATAGAAACTATTATCGTAGCTATTCGAATTCTAGAAGTAATTTAAATAGAGGCAGACAAACATACAAACCAACGTATTATTATAATAATAATCGGAATATAGGTGTTTCGCAACACATTCCGGTAAGCCGTGGACAAAGTCAGCGTAATTTCGCGCGATCAGCACGCGGCGGTCGTCGAACGCGAGAGGCTCCGCGCCCCGCACCACCTCGTGCCCAACACTTACGCGATGACATGACACCTCCGATAAATAATAACGAAAAATGTAATACGCAGTTTTTTCGTGACTAATAGGAATAATGGAATATTTAGTTATAATAACTTTAGCACAGTTAGCTGTAGAGTAGATAATATGGATAGAATAAGTCTATTAGTTGACAGCGGCGCAAGCTTATGCGTCATTAAGTACGAATGTTTGCGAAGTAGGCATAACCTCCTTAGGCAAATACAAGGAGATAAAATTACGATTAAAGGGATATGTGGAGATTTAGTGTCCGAGGGATTTATTTATCTAACTTTAAATTTTGAGAATTTTATTTGCCAAGAAAAGTTTTATGTGTTTAAACATTTGTCATGTTATGCCGATGGAATTTTAGGCCAAGATTTTTTTAAGCGTTATAACACGATTATTAGTTACAAGGATAATACCATGACTCTGGAGGACCGAGAACAAAGCATTGTAATACCTATAGAAGGTATTTCGAACAATTATATACATAGTGTCCCTCCGCGGTGCGAAATGATTACGCGCATTCCCGCGCAGTCATACGAGGACTGTGTTGTATTAGCGGAAGAAATGCAGACAGGTGTTTTCGTTGCTGGTCTAATTTCAAAACCAGAAAAAGGGCAAGTCCCTGTACGAATACTAAATACAACGGATAAAGTGGTAAAGTTAGATTTATCAAAACTACACATGTACAGTTTAGGTAATTTTGATATTTGTAATTTTGACTCGGGTAAAATTAGCGTTAATAGAGTGAAAACTTTACTAACTCTATTAAATTTAGAAACTTATTTAAATAAAGAGGAACAACTAAGCATAGAACAAATTTGTGCTAAATATGCGGATGTTTTTCATCTACCCGGTGACAAACTCAGTACTACGAACTTATTAGAACACACAATTAAGTTAAAAGAAAATGTGAGTCCTGTTTACGTGAAACCGTACAGGATTCCACATGCTTTACGTAAGGAACTGCAGCGTCAGATTCAAGACATGATCGATAATGACATTATTGAAGAAACTACTTCGGAATTTTCTAGCCCAGTTTTGTTAGTCCCCAAAAAATGTGATAAATTAGGAGAAAAGAAATGGAGATTAGTTGTGGACTATAGGCAACTGAACAATAAAATTCAAGACGACAAGTTTCCGTTGCCTAATATCACCGAAATATTAGATTCTCTAGCTGGTAGTATCTATTTTTCAAAGCTTGACCTATCGCAAGGTTATTATCAACTTGCTTTAGATAAAGAATCCCGTAAGTACACCGCATTCACAACTGACAAGATGTATCAAATGAAGAGGTGTCCAATGGGACTTCGCACTAGTCCTAGTGTATTCTCTAGACTAATGACTATAGCTATGTCAGGATTAAATTATAAACAATGTTTCATATATTTAGATGACTGTATTGTAATAGGTAATTCGATGACGACACATAATCAGAACCTCGTTAGAATCTTAGATAGATTAAGAAAAACTAATCTTAAACTCAATCCCTTAAAGTGTGAATTTTTGCGCAAAGAAATAATGTACTTAGGACATAGAATTACTTCACAAGGAGTAGAACCTGACCCCGCAAAAGTAGAGGTGTTAAAAAAAATACCCTAAACCGACAAATACAGACGAAGTCAAAAGATTTGTGGCGTTTGCCAACTATTACAGGCGATTTATTCCTAATTTCGCAAACATAGCTTATCCATTGAACCAATTATCAAAGAAAAATGCAATTTTCAATTGGACCCCAGAGTGTGAAGCATCATTTTCAAAATTAAAAAATGTACTTTTAAGTCCACATGTGTTAGACTACCCAGATTTTTCTGATAACAATATTTTCGTTTTACATACTGATGCGTCAAAAATAGGCCTAGGTGCTGTTCTTTCAAACAGCAATGGAAAAGTCATAGCATACGCTAGTCGTAATTTAAAACCCGCAGAAACACGATACCCCATTATCGAGTTAGAACTTTTGGCAATCGTGTGGGCTACAAGACATTTTAGACCTTATCTGTATGGGAAAAAGTTTAAGATCTTAACCGATCATAAACCATTAATTTATCTCTTCGGAATGACTGATCCATCGAGCAGATTAACAAAATTTAGATTATATCTAGAAGAATTTAATTTCGATATTGAATACATTCCGGGACGAAACAATGCAGCTGCAGACGCATTGAGTCGTTTACCGATGAATAGTGATGATTTAAAGCAAATTAGCACACACGTTGTATCAGTCACGACAAGAGCACAGGCTAGGAAATTAAATAATCAACAAGGTTATGACAACAATACTACAGCTAATGTTCCCACAACTAACAGACTTGATCAACCTAGAATTGTGGAAATTAGTAAACCTCCAAAAGACTGTATTGAGTTAACATTTAACTCGGATTATAAGCGTAACATGAGCGCATTTAACAATGGAATCATGAGCAGTAAACGAAGTTTTATGTACGTACCAAGCAAATCATGTATTTATCTGACTACCCGATCGTTATCTACCGTAGGCGTGTTAGCGAGGGAGTTAGAAATATTTTGTAAGAAGCTAAATATAGATGAAGTTGTTATAATAAAAAATAAGCAAAATGAAACAGAAGTAAATGCATTTCTATCAAATTATAAATGTGATTTTCCTAGGATCCTAGTGACAAAAAGTGTTACAAAAATATACGACAAAGACGAGATTAGAGTTATCTTAAATGATTTTCATCTTTTACCCACGAGTGGCCACGCGGGGGTAAACAGAATGCTTAATAATATCAAACAACACTACTTCTGGCCGAAAATGAGCCATGACGTTTACGAATATGTTAAAAAATGTGCACATTGTCAACACAACAAACATACCAATAAATATATTAAGGAACCAATGGTGATAACTACGACACCAGATACATCCTTTGAAAGAATCTCTTTAGATATAGTCGGGCCCATAGATTTAGATAACCTTAATTATAAGTACGTGTTAACAATTCAGTGTGAACTGACCAAATTCGTTGAGGCTTATCCTTTAGAAAGAAAGGACACTGAAACTGTAAGTAGAGTATTTGTAAATAATTATATTTTAAGGTACGGCATACCGAGTGTCGTAATAACGGATCAAGGTACCGAATTTATGTCAGGCGTATTTTCTGAAGTCTGTAGTTTATTATGTGTTAATAAGTTGCAATCAACAGCGTACCATCATCAAACAATAGGCGCGCTGGAAAATTCGCACAAGAACCTAGGAGCATACCTAAGGATTCAATGCAGCAATAACAGCACCGACTGGAGTAGTTGGTTGAGCTATTGGTGTTTCGCATATAACACCACCGTGCATACAGAGACGCAATATACGCCATACGAGTTAGTTTTTGGCAAATTATGCCGGTTACCCAGCAATTTAATTTCTTCTGTCGACCCTCTCTATAACTACGAAAGTTACCCTAAAGAACTTAAGTTTAGATTACAGAGAACGCAGTTAGAAGCAAAGGAAAATTTATTGATTAGCAAAGCCACTAGAAAATTAGCATATGATAAGAAAATTAGCTCTATAATGTATAAACCAGGAGATTTAGTACTTGTAAAAAATCAAATAGGAAATAAATTAGACCCTATCTATAATGGACCTTATAAAGTAATAGAAGATGTATCACCTAATGTTAAAATATTAAAAAATAATAAAACATACATAACTCATAAAAATAATACTAAATTGTATGTTGAAAATAAATAGATTTAAATATACTTAAATTAAATGTAGCTGTGTTAAAAAAAAAAAAAAAATGTAAAATACAACTACGTATGTCACATTTTTTTTTTTCTTACTTTGTGGGGGTGAGGAGTAACTTTTCGGGGGAGGTGTACTATACACCGAATTAACACAATAACCGTAACTTAACGTTACGCCCTGCGACATGTGACGCACGTAATTGTATGAAATAACAAGTAAGCAATAATTAGATATAAATACTGTGTACTAGTTTATAAGTGGGCTTTTTATATTGATCTTCCGAATACACAGCTTCGGCTAGTAACGAGTATGTCTGGTTTTACTTAATTACTCCATTTCGACCTCCACCTCATCACAACATATCTCATCATGTCTTTAAAAAGGCTAATGGCACCGGGTCCCCACGGACCAAGGGTCTCGACGCCAAAAGGAACAAAGTCATATTCTGCGCCGAGACCCTTGTACTTATTCTTTTTCATTGTTTCGGCCGCCTCAGCCGCCGCGCCTGGTTTATTTACTGTTCCGCGGAGGTGTGACGAGGCTAGGGTGTCTACAAAAGTAGCGTCCCACACCAGCACTCGCCCCATACTCCACGGAATTAAAGACATAATAATAATAGATTTTAATCTTAATCATTTGCCTTTCAGTACGGGTGGTTCCAATGTGATCCTGTTTTGGCAGGCGCGACTTGGCATCACACCTGTCCGCGATACCCACAGCCATCGTCTCCCAACTCATTAATTTTGGATAAAGCCCGGAAAAATAATAAATACGCTACACTATTTTAGTATTATCAGCAAGAAACAAAAAAACTTAGGAAAGTTCTCATTGTTTACTTTTATTTTGTTAAAAGGACCAGAAGTAACGCAATCTTCTTTTGTTTTGTTTTTGAATTAAAAAAACATTGCAGAATCGCTTACTCGACAACAAGGTTTGTTAAATTATTCTCCCGAACTCATTATTTCTTTGTATTAAATTTTCCGTTCGCATTTTTCCCCGAACGCGATATTACCTAATTTTATTTTTCACCATTCGATTTTATTACAGTCGCTTTTTTTGTTGTTCGACTTTTTTCACAGTCGGTTTTTTTCCCGTTCGATTTCTATCTCAGTCGCATTTTTCCCAAAAGTATTTACATCGTAATTCGTAGGTAGGTTTAGGTTATGTTAGGTTTGCATCAGGCCCGGAGGGCCAAACCACCCAGAAATAGGAGCTTCGCGGTAGCGGAGCTCCGTCGACTCTGTATCTTCGACAAATTGGAACGGGAAAAACACGACCGTGAAAATATGGTGGTAGGAAAAGATGCGACTGGATAAAATTCGCAAGCGGAAAAACACGACTGTGAATATAAACTGCCGCAGGAAAAAAGGCGACTGGTAATATCGCGTTCGGGGAAAAATGCCAATGGAAAAATTACTACGAAGAAATAATGAGTTCGGGAGAATGATCTAACAAATCGACAACAATGTAACTCTTTTATTTTTCTGATAATTTAATAAATTTTCAGCTAAAAGACTTCTTTTTCTTTGACGGTGATAAAAATATAACCTTACAAATGTGTTTTATTTAAATACCAGCTGAACTGCGGCCGCGTAGAAGTGGTTATTTCGCGCCCTTTACTCCCAGATCTTCACTTTCCCAATTTTTCACATGGGCCCATTTTTTACCAAAACATTAATTCAAAAACATCCTTTCATGCCCGTGGTACTACTCCGTGGCACAACTGACCAATGATTTCTATTTCAAAATCAAATTTAATAGAGTCGACGGAGCTCTGCTATCGCAGCTCCTATTTCTGGCCCTTTTTCCTCGTGGCCAAACTAATTTGCCAAACTGGTTTGACCACGAGGAAATGCGATTCCTCGTGGCCAAACTCAAAATTGTCTTCCTCCTGTATAATATAGGTGCGGACTCGTCGTCACACCAGGTTGTCACACCAGTGCCTTTCGACGGAGCCCTGCCTATGGCAGGGCTCCTATTTCTGAGCGATTTGCCCTTCGGGCATCTTAAGATACCTAACGAACCTAACCTACCTACTTTTGCGGAATAAAAATGATTTCTGACGAATAACCGACTAAAGCGAATAGCAGTGGTGTGACAAACTGGTGTGACCACGAGTCAGCCCCTGAATTTTGGCCAGTCTACTCTCCGTAATCCAGTTTTAATATTAGCTAACTGATGTCCGTTTCATTTTATCTATCAAACGTTTAAAATAGCGGGTGTAGACATTTGTTTAAATAATCCACAGTTTGACCACAAGGAAATTTAACTCCCCGTGGCCAAACCAGTTTGGCAAATCAGTTTGGCCACGAGGAAAAAGGTATTTCTGGGTAGTTTGGCCCTCCGGGCATGTTAAAGAACTAACATAACCTAAACCTACCTCCTATTAATGATACTAATATTGACCAGTAGTGCCAAATAGTTGTGCCACGGGGAATACACTAAAAACATTATATTAAATTCCCAAAATATTTTCTTTCCTTTTAAAAAAACATTATTAGCACAGAATTAAAACGTTTCTTGCCCGTGGCACTACTCCGTGGCACTACTGACCAATGATTTCTATTTCAAAATCAAATTTAATAGAGTCGACGGAGCTGATAATGATACTAATATTGACCAGTAGTGCCAAATAGTTGTGCCACGGGGAATACACTAATTAAAACAAGAAAACTTTGTGATCATCATGAATTATGACCAAAGTCAAAAATTCATATAAGTAGTGACACTTCCGAACTACTTGACTATCACTACATAGTATAAAACAAAGTCGCTTTCTCTGTCCCTAAGTCCCTATGTATGCTTAAATCTTTAAAACTACGCAACGGATTTTGATGCGGTTTTTTTAATAGATAGTGATCAAGAGGAAGGTTTTTATGTATAATAAGTTCTGGATATTGTAGGGGTGTTACTGAAAACTCACATAAACCGAAGCGGTGCGAGGGCGGGTCACTAGTTTATTATAAAATGTTCCAACTCAACACCTATTAAATGGTCTCTTTGCTTGTACTTATTTTTAACATGAATGACATGATCGTCAAGGGTTTCCAGTCCTCTGCAATTATGCTTGCAACTGACTTGTGTATTAACTTTTTCATCTCTCCTGTTCGGAAAGTTTAATTTGAATGGGTGGATAGCCGGGTGGAAAATTGCGTTTTCATCTCTAGGGTGGAAAGTATTTTTTTTTTAATAGTTACGATTGGCCACGGAGTCTAAGATAATTGAGCTACGTCATATTATTAAAATAAAAGCTTATCATATATCTTAACTCGGCTATACGTTAAACGATGTATTTATTACGGCCTATAGGTTCATATGAAAATCATTTTAAGACTGGTCTATTTTTTTCGCAATGCCGTGATAGCATAGCATGACACTTTTTCTTTCACGTTTCGGCATGGCCATCTAGAAAATACACTACTGCCAACATTAGAAAAGTTTAATCGAGTTGGTCACGACCAAGGAGCTTATTATACAACAAGGAGGTTGAACACCGAACATCCGTTCGAAACAAGAAATTTGACCTTTATTACGTCACAAATATATTCCATCTCTTTCTTTAGTTAGGGTAAGAATGAGATGGAAGTCATGCTCCTTGGCCGTGACCAACTCGATTTAACTTTTCTAATGTTGGCAGCATGTGTATTTTAACTTTTTTATGAATCTAGAAAAAAAAAGTTTTCAATAGATAAAGCGGGAAACGAGATTAAATATATTTAGGTATCCGTGTCTTTTTTCCTCACAGTCGAAATGAAAAGTAGAGTGTCTAACTCGGGTGAAATTACCCATTTCCCCTCGAACTATTGGCGCTCTCACTTCGTTCGAGCGCCAGAAATATCTCGGGTGAAATGGGTCACTTTCAACCCTTGGTTATCAATCTACTATTGTGTATCTGCTGTTATTGTTCTAAGGAACCGATGTCTCCAAGCAGCAATAACGTGACGCTCAATCAACAATGACAGCTCAATTATTATTTTTTGAATTCATATCTATTACACAGCAAGATTTGCCTAAGGGTTTCCCGGCAGCGACCAAACCCAATACTATTATTAAATTGAAGCGAATTTAATTCTCTACAAGTTCTTTTAATATGACATTTACCTAAGAGCATTAGTTCAGCCGGTACTTCTCTTCGAATATGACTCTACCAACACATTTTCACTTGTTGAAGAAAATTGCCCATTGCTGATTATCTGTATCTGCGCAACCGATGAACATAATAAGCTCAAATTACAGCAAATTTAGATATCTTAATTATAGTACAATATAAATATACTTGAAAAACGCTTCCTTAGGGTAAAGATTTCGAAAAAACTGAAACACTGATCTAAGCCTAAGTCCTTTCTACTTTTCATTCTTATGTGTGATTCTTCTAGGCCCTCATGTCCGGTTAGTCAAGAGGTTGGCTATATTTATGTAACATGAGCATGGCCGCAGGTGTTTTTCCCAGCTACTGGAAGCCCGCGGCAGTTTTGCCCATCCACAAAGGAGGTTCCACAAATATCCCTGGTAACTATCGACCAATTGCTCTCCTTGGGGTTTTGTCAAAAAAATGGATAAAATTGTGAATAAACATCAAATGCACTGAGGTAACGGCTCCTTTTACCGTGGGAGATAAGGTAGGTTTCAAATAAGAGCCAAAAATTAAGGGTATCAAGACACACTAACGACCGAAAGTATTTTTTTCATAAGAGTGTGTTAATTGAACTTTGTAATTTGCACCTTTATGGCCTCATTTTAGATGATTATTTGGGATAAAATAAATATTAAACCAAAAAAGTCGGGTTCTCCTATTACCGTGGTAATGGACGGGCTTTTTCCCTATTACCGCGCATGAGGCTCCTATTACCGAGAGTAGAGGATTAATGTACATTCAGCGGCACAGAATTTAACCCAATTTGTTATTTTCATTTTGTTGTCATTGTAATTATTATATTACCATTATTTAATTATATGTGATTAAACAGAGTTGTCTAGAGAGTGTTTTGTTTGATTTAACGATTAAAAGATATAAAACTTAAAAAAAGTTAAAACTCAGTTAGTGGTAAAACAGTAGAACTTTAATTAAACAAAATCAGTACCGCGTGTTTCCACCTCTGGCTCTGATCACTGCTTGCATACGGTCCGGCATACTGTGGATAATGTTTTTGATGTCCATTTGTGGAATCTCTTCCCAAGCAGCCACTAAAGCAGTTTTCAGCTCACGAAGGTTCTGTGGTGGGTTGGAACTTCGCTTCACACGCCGTTTTAACATGTCCCAGACGTGCTCAATCGGGTTCATGTCCGGACTTCGGGCTGGCCACTGAAGTTTCCGAATTCCAACATCAGATACGTATTGCTCGACGACCTGTGCACTGTGTGCCCGGGCGTTATCTTGCATTAGTAAAAAAGATTCGGCTCCGATGAATTCCGCGTACGGTACAACGTGATTTTGAAGAATTTCTTCGATGTATCGTGTAGCGTTGAAACGACCTTCCACAATCACTAACTATGTACTAGCGTTTGAACTAATCCCGCCCCAAACCATTACAGAACCCCCATGAAAACTTACTGTTTGCCTTGTGGTTATTGCAAGAAATGGTTCACCGCGTCTCCTATACACACGTTCTCGCCCATCTGGTGCTCTCAAGGCGGCTCGGCATTCGTCGGTCCATAGAACATTGGCCCATTGTTCTAGAGTCCAGTTTGAATGTTCCCGTGCAAACTGAAGTCTCGCTACGCGATGATGTCGCTCGAGATTGGGGCCTCTGGCTGGCCTTCGGGCAAGTAGGTTACGTTCTTGAATTCTCTTTCTAACCGTACGTTCACTCACATTCACGCCTCTTGTTATTTGGAGTCTGTGTCTTATCTCAACGGCGGTGAGAAAGCGATTTCGAAGCACTTCCAGAATTATGAAGCGGTCATCACGGGCGGAAGTGCACCTCACCCCGCCACTGCCTGGTCTTCTCGTGTAAAGTCCTGGCTCTCGGTATCGTCTTAATGCGTACTTCACGTTAGAACGCTCTACATTCAAGATGGTGGCCACTTGACGCTGAGAATGGCCTTGTTCTACAAGTAATACTGCTTGAGCGTCTTGTGCGGGTGTTAATGACATTATTCGATAGCTTTTTATCGTTAAAAGAACGCCTCGTATCTATTGTAATGCAATTAATTGATAAAAACAGCAATTAATACACATAAAGTCGTAAAATCTTAAAGTAACTTAACAACGATTTGTGCGGTTTTGCAATACGTTGACTTTTTGTTAACAAAACAAAAGAAATATAGCGGATATAGACAAAGAAAAGTTATTGTCAATAACAATGCACCATGTAGGATTGATTGTTATTAAATTAGAGTACTAGAACACCCACAAATCAAAGAGAACTTTGTTCATACATTTTAGTAGGGTAATAACACTATAACAGAGAAGACCTTTCGCATGTGGTTTTTTTACGCGTATCAGTCCTTTATACTTAAAGAATGATAAGACAACTTTAAATAGAACAGTCTTGAGACCACATTCCTTTAAATAATGAATCTGTAGTATGTATTTAATAATGGAGAAATATACATACGTGTACCTATGTCTGAATTTCATAGGTCGTAATGTGTTATTTTTCCCGAAGGTCTTTTTTTTTATTTATTTAGAATCTTTGAGGTTAGGGGCTATGATCAATCTTGATCACGGCAGCTCCGTTGGACAAAGCTCTACAATAACAAAATGCAAACAGATATCATTCAGATAAAAAAAGGGAAGGAGGAAGGGGAAGGACTACTTGTCCAAAAATCTATAAACTAATTTTGCAGCATCCGTGGCTGGTTCTGCCAAAATGGACTGAAACAGTCCGATGTTCAATATGTTCAAATTGAGCTGAACAAGTAATCCTTCCCTATTGGTTTGGGTCCGAACACATTCCACTAACAAGTGATGTATATCCTCACACGTCTCGCAATTAGGTGAATCTACTTTCTTCATCAGATGAAAAAACTTGTTTAGTGGAACATGTCCGGACCGAAGTCTGTGCGCACACACAACCTGCGCCCTACTTAACCTAACATTATCGAACCATGGTACTCGAGGAGGCTCGCATTGAATGGTTTTGTACCATATTCCTACATCCCGAGAGCGCTCGTTAAAATATTCTTTCCAGTGAAGCCGAAATAAGTTATAAAATTTCGGCACTACCTCAGAATAATCAGGATCAATGACTGTCTGTACATTCGCCCCTTCTGAAGCAGCCAAACCAGCCAGGCGGTCGGCCTCCTCGTTACCACTGAGACCAATATGCGAAGGAACCCATTGCACGCTCAGACATTTACCAGACTTCGTAAATTTATTAATCTGCTCGAGGATAGTATATGCAAGCGAGACACACTGCTGACCCGAGGCACACCGGTTGATATGTTGGATAGCACTTTTGCTATCTGTCAAAATCACACACTTTTGATCTTCCAACGTTTCGGCGTAAGATAGTGCTTCGGAGATAGCATAGAGTTCCGCTGACATAATTGAAACCTTGGACGTAATTTTGAACCCTACCTTTTCGCCATTGAGTGAGTCATATAATGCTGCTCCTATTTTGTTGTTAGACCAACCATCCATCCGGAACCATCGGTAAAGAGTGTTAACCATCCAGAATACTTTTCCTGTAGCTCCATAATTACACTAATACGCAAAGCAGAATTATCATAAGTACGTTTAGCATTTGAAACACAATCTAAATTACAAAATAAAACATTACCTACTTCAAATTTCGTCACCCACATACTTAAGCAAAACCGCACAAATCGTTGTTAAGTTACTTTAAGATTTTACGACTTTATGTGTATTAATTGCTGTTTTTATCAATTAATTGCATTACAATAGATACGAGGCGTTCTTTTAACGACAAAAAGCTATCGAATAATGTCATTAACACCCGCACAAGACGCTCAAGCAGTATTACTTGTAGAACAAGGCCATTCTCAGCGTCAAGTGGCCACCATCTTGAATGTAGAGCGTTCTAACGTGAAGTACGCATTAAGAAGATACCGAGAGCCAGGACTTTACACGAGAAGACCAGGCAGTGGCGGGGTGAGGTGCACTTCCGCCCGTGATGACCGCTTCATAATTCTGGAAGTGCTTCGAAATCGCTTTCTCACCGCCGTTGAGATAAGACACAGACTCCAAATAACAAGAGGAGAGAATGTGAGTGAACGTACGGTTAGAAAGAGAATTCAAGAACGTAACCTACTTGCCCGAAGGCCAGCCAGAGGCCCCAATCTCGAGCGACATCATCGCGTAGCGAGACTTCAGTTTGCACGGGAACATTCAAACTGGACTCTAGAACAATGGGCCAATGTTCTATGGACCGACGAATGCCGAGCCGCCTTGAGAGCACCAGATGGGCGAGAACGTGTGTATAGGAGACGCGGTGAACCATTTCTTGCAATAACCACAAGGCAAACAGTAAGTTTTCATGGGGGTTCTGTAATGGTTTGGGGCGGGATTAGTTCAAACGCTAGTACATAGTTAGTGATTGTGGAAGGTCGTTTCAACGCTACACGATACATCGAAGAAATTCTTCAAAATCACGTTGTACCGTACGCGGAATTCATCGGAGCCGAATCTTTTTTACTAATGCAAGATAACGCCCGGGCACACAGTGCACAGGTCGTCGAGCAATACGTATCTGATGTTGGAATTCGGAAACTTCAGTGGCCAGCCCGAAGTCCGGACATGAACCCGATTGAGCACGTCTGGGACATGTTAAAACGGCGTGTGAAGCGAAGTTCCAACCCACCACAGAACCTTCGTGAGCTGAAAACTGCTTTAGTGGCTGCTTGGGAAGAGATTCCACAAATGGACATCAAAAACATTATCCACAGTATGCCGGACCGTATGCAAGCAGTGATCAGAGCCAGAGGTGGAAACACGCGGTACTGGTTTTGTTTAATTAAAGTTCTACTGTTTTACCACTAACTGAGTTTTAACTTTTTTTAAGTTTTATATCTTTTAATCGTTAAATCAAACAAAACACTCTCTAGACAACTCTGTTTAATCACATATAATTAAATAATGGTAATATAATAATTACAATGACAACAAAATGAAAATAACAAATTGGGTTAAATTCTGTGCCGCTGAATGTACATTAATCCTCTACTCTCGGTAATAGGAGCCTCATGCGCGGTAATAGGGAAAAAGCCCGTCCATTACCACGGTAATAGGAGAACCCGACTTTTTTGGTTTAATATTTATTTTATCCCAAATAATCATCTAAAATGAGGCCATAAAGGTGCAAATTACAAAGTTCAATTAACACACTCTTATGAAAAAAATACTTTCGGTCGTTAGTGTGTCTTGATACCCTTAATTTTTGGCTCTTATTTGAAACCTACCTTATCTCCCACGGTAAAAGGAGCCGTTACCTCAGTGCATTTGATGTTTATTCACAATTTTATCCATTTTTTTGACAAAACCCCAAGGAGAGCAATTGGTCGATAGTTACCAGGGATATTTGTGGAACCTCCTTTGTGGATGGGCAAAACTGCCGCGGGCTTCCAGTAGCTGGGAAAAACACCTGCGGCCATGCTCATGTTACATAAATATAGCCAACCTCTTGACTAACCGGACATGAGGGCCTAGAAGAATCACACATAAGAATGAAAAGTAGAAAGGACTTAGGCTTAGATCAGTGTTTCAGTTTTTTCGAAATCTTTACCCTAAGGAAGCGTTTTTCAAGTATATTTATATTGTACTATAATTAAGATATCTAAATTTGCTGTAATTTGAGCTTATTATGTTCATCGGTTGCGCAGATACAGATAATCAGCAATGGGCAATTTTCTTCAACAAGTGAAAATGTGTTGGTAGAGTCATATTCGAAGAGAAGTACCGGCTGAACTAATGCTCTTAGGTAAATGTCATATTAAAAGAACTTGTAGAGAATTTAATTCGCTTCAATTTAATAATAGTATTGGGTTTGGTCGCTGCCGGGAAACCCTTAGGCAAATCTTGCTGTGTAATAGATATGAATTCAAAAAATAATAATTGAGCTGTCATTGTTGATTATATTATATATACATAAGCTAAATTCCCCATTTACCTAGTTTATTATTAACAGCTCAATCGGTTTCCAACAAACAGGTAACCCAACAATGGAATACACTAAATACGAAACAGTGTGGTAGATTTAATTTATCTATCTCTGATTAATTACATGTATTCGGCACTATTCGGCCATGTGCGGGACGTCCAAAATGCAAAATGCCCATCCAAAAGAAAGTTCAAAAAGCAAGTCACCCGGCCAGTTGGATACCTTTCAACCAATTTATAACTAAGTTGGAAAAGATAGGTAGATTTAGATTATGTTTATTCTACAACGGGCCCGAAGACCCTCAAGAATCCAGAAATGGGAGCTCCGCGAAGCGGGGCTCCGGCGATATTCTGCTAATAAGAGATAACAACTTTAGAAAATTGATATAACAAATAATTATACATTACAGGGATCTTTAATTTTAGGCAACTCGCTTGGTAGTCATTATACTTCCTAGGCATTATGCTTGTCAACCAATCCGCTCCGAGGCAATTCACCTTGCATGTATAATACTTTTGCATTCCAATCTGATAGGTATCACGCCCTGTAGGCAACTCGCTCAAAATCGGTACCAATCATTTATATTTTGTATTAATAATTATTTTAATAATAAAGATGCCTTACATACATTACATATTTATATTAAATGTTGTTGTTGCACGACTATTCAAACTTTAAAATTGTTATAAATGAATTCCAGTCCAAAACATAGTATATATATAAAACAAATAATTATCAAAGCATATCCATGTTACTAACGTTAATCGGACAAGTACCCTCACTTTTCAATCTACCTTACTTGTTCTCACTAAAAATAATTATGTTAAATGCGGTAACGCTATGATTCATTCCGTTTAGCATCTATATACACAATGATATCCTTTTAGATATTCTTATTGATGTCTTGCTTCTATAATCAAACTCAATATAACCCCAATAGAGTCACGAACTCTAACCGTCGAACCACCATAGAACCGTATCGCATCAAATCAACGTTTAAATTTCACGCAATTTCCATCTCGTCACACGATGCTATCACTGTGACAAAGTTCCATGACGAACCCACATTTAAATTTCCTGATCATTTGTTATTGTTGTTTTGTTCTCCCCTCCCCTTTGCTATTACATTTTTATAGGCGTTATAATTTATGTGTGAGTAAAGTTAATTTCACAAATTGACTTTGCATTCAAAATCACATATTTATTCAATCATTGGTAGGAAATCTAGTATTGCCACTGTATTGCTAAACTTCCTACTCATAATTATGTATAGATTGAAAAAAAACGATTATATTATGTACTAGACGTAAAGACAAATCGAAAAAAAAAATATACATATATACGTTATGCCCGCTGACTTGGGATCAGTATAATATCACTGACTGCTGCTTCTATGTCCATGGCAAATTGGTCCCAATCTGCCTTGGGTAAGTGGTACCTATTAATTTATTAATTTATTTATTTAGAAACAAACAGTCTCGTATAAATGTATGTAACACGGACAATAATTAAATAGTAGACTTACAGTCTCCTTAATTAAAACATAACTAAACCCTTTAGTTATTAACAAATGATTAAACTACAGTGCCTAAACGAATGCGTGCTAACACAAATAAAAGTAAACACAAAGAAAATAAGAAAAGGGAAAAAATAAAAAATAAAATAAAAATAACAAGAACAATAACAACCGCTTATTCCATTTCTGCAATACACTTCAAAGACAGTCTTTTGAAACCATTAAGCTTTCGCCCAAAAATATCCAAACACGAAAATTTTTCGTTATACAGTCTGCATGCCCTTTTAATGAAACCATTACCTGCATATGCTGTTCGACTGCGGGGTATATAAAAAAGAGGTTTTTTTCTAAACGTTCGCTCACAACGACGGGGTACTCTAAGGGAAAGGGAGTGTAATAACATAGGGGCATAAATAAGATTATTAATAATTTTAAAAAGAATAAGAACATCAATACGTTCCCGACGATATTTTAAAGACGTGATATTTTGTCTTTTCATTGCCGTAACGTAATCTGAGTATTTATTTGTAGTGCGATACTCAATTGCCTTAACAAACTTTTTTTGCACTTTCTCTATTCTGTCTCCATGTATTTTATAAAGAGGGTTCCAAACGGCGCTCGCAAACTCTAAACGACTACGGACGTAACTATTAAATAGTACCTTATAAGTTAAAAGTCTCTTAAAGGGTTTCCCTGCACGCAAAATAAAACCTAAAACCTAACTGTTTAAATGATTTATTAAGTACGAGTATACTATCGATGTGAGGTGTAAAAGTAAGTTTTGAGTCCATAAAGACACCGATATCACGAATCTGACTAACACGAGCAAGCTCTTTATTACACAGTTTATAGTTGAAATTGATATCAGTCTTTTTCCTACTAAAACTGATAATGGAACATTTGTCAGAGTTTAAGAACAAATTATTTGAAGAACAAAACGTAACAAAGTTATCCAAGTCGTTTTGAAGGATATTACAATCGTCTAAATTTCGTATAACCATAAAAAAAATTGCGTCGTCGGCGTATAGCGAGCGGCGTATAGCAGAGCGTCACCATGCAGCTCTCAATATCCCATGCAGTATTCTCGGTCAAACGATAACACTTTAGCTAACGTGAGATTTGACGTTTCTCCCCGAAGACCTTTGTTCCAAAACCCGAAACCGTCTCCGAAGTTCGAGAGTTGAAGTAGAAGTAACAAACGTCATACGCAGACGGGCCCGAAGGTGTTCGTGTTCGCAAATGGTGAAATCGAAGAACGCATTTTCGAACATCGATTTTCTGGGGCACTACGCCCCAGAATTGCTGGATTCGATATCACGGGAAACGTGCACGAGAAAGGGGCCCTTGTCTCTCGATCCATATTTGCGAGTTTCATTGTCGAAATCTGGGTTTTAATAGATGAGGGTAATGGGTGGACTATCAGTTCTCTACCTATCTACCCTGCATCACTTTCTTTTTTTCAGGTTGTAAGACTTTCTCGACTGGAGATAATTCCAAGGACTTGAAGCCTCGTTTCTTATTAAATTTCATGGGATCTCTACAACGGAACAGTCGTTGTCCCTGGAATTGCCGCCACCTAAGACACCTTGATCCGGCGGCTTCTCCTTCTCACCACTTTCTATCTTTTACCACTTGGCCCAACGGCCAAATGGATAACAATTTAAAAATACTATTTAAGTTACAATGTACCTAAGAAATGTTAAAAATCGCCAAAATAAAGGATGTTATTATTTATGGGAACATAACCTAGAAATTGAACAGACTCACTCAACGCGCTTCTAGCAACCCAATTCATTACCCAGATCCATTAAACATATGATCCTCACAGATTATTAGTTTTAAAAGCTATTAAAAACCACTTGGAAAATAATTTGAAATTCTGTACTTACAATCGTTTTTTTTTTAGAACTTCGTGATAGCAATAAACTGCTAAATGTGGGTATACCGGAACTTATAACTTTGTCGCTCTGGAGGGATCCTGTATTCAGTGGACGTCTTTCGGCTGTAATGATGACATTTTCTTCTCACTGGTTTATATTCAAATAAGAACTGATCTCTCTGATCAGGCGGCGTGGCGTACTAATTAAAAGCCCGTCGCTCATTTGTGGAACGGGTGACGCCATTCGATACCAATACTTACGACAAACCTTTTTATTATTATAGTCATTGAAATTTGTTTATACATGTATCAATCGTTCCGCGAATGAACGATGTGTTAAAAGATATATTATATTGCAGTTGCGCCAATTTATTCAATAAAAACGTATCTCGTCGACTAGATTCATGTCGTGTATTTTCTTTGGAGTTCATCAGTTCTTAATGTAAAACATTGTCATCAGTATCACGCCTGGTATGTTTTTTTTTGGATTACTTACTCTAAATTTTAACCCCTTTTTTATGAAACTTAACGGCGTTTAAAGCCATAATAGTTAATATGTGCCAACAGCGCGTCTTAACTATTATTGGTCTTTAAATAGGTACCTGTGGTGGTTTCGGATGAATAAAGGGGTGGCGAATAGCTTACGTATGTGGTTATGTACACGTACATGCTTGCACACACATATGCACAGTATTAGTTCCATTAACACGAACTAGATGGCAGGCATGGTACCACTTACTACAATGTTGCTACACGAACAGAAAATAACGCTGAGTTGCCAGTCTATATCCCAGCATACAATAGTAGTCTTTGACCTAATTGCTTATTTATTGCCATAAAATATTAAGGTATGTTTTTAAGCAAGCAAACGAAAGCGAAGCCGTTATTCGTTCGACAATTTTGACCACAGATTCTAGACTCTAAGTATAATTATTCTATTGAAACTGGATTTGACATTTATGGATTTTGACATTAGTAGTACAAGGATGACAAAAGACTATAATTTATATGTACTACAGACATGGATTATTCCAGTGTGTGTTGCCAGTGATTACTAACGGATCTGAAACGTGGGCGCTAACAATGAGCCTCATAAGGAAGCTCAAAGTCACTCAGAGGGCTATGGAGAGGGCTATGCTCGGGGTTTCTCTGCGTGGTAGAATAGAAAAAATAGAAATAATGATATCTGCAGTAGAACTAAGGTTACAGCCCGGTTAAGGTTAGGATATAGCCCGAAGAATAGCTAAACTGAAGTGGCAGTGGGCGGGCACATTGCTCGCAGGACCGATGGCCGATGGGGTCAGAAGGTTCTGGAGTGGCGGCCGCGGACCGGAAGAGGAGCTGAAGGTAGGCCTCCAAAAAGATTGAGTGACGACCTCATCAGGATCGCGGGACCGCGGTGGATGCGAAAAGCACAAGACCGGTCTGAGTGGAAAGCCTTGGGGGAGGCCTATGTCCAGCAGTGGACGTCTTTCGGCTGACATGATGATGATAATGATGATGACAGACATGGCTTCGGCCTGTGTAGACTTAACTTGGATTGTATATATTATTTACATAAGAATTGGTTTCGGCCTTGAGTAAAATACACATTTAAGACAAAGATAATTTTAAAAAAATGCCTTCGGCCTTAAAATACAAAACACTTTCAGAAGAAAAATACAAAGGTCTTGACTAAGTTCCCTTCACCTTCATTCAATTAAACAAAAAAAACTATGACTAGGCTGTATGGATCAATGTCTTTTGCGTTTCCCTCTGGCATAAAACACAAGAACAACAACAGGCAAAAAAAAGGCTGTATGGATCAATGTCTTTAGCCTTTCCCTTGGGATAAAATAATATTGCTGTCAAAGTCAAAGTCAATCAGGTAAAAATTATAGGTTAGATTATATCATTAATTTCATTTCCCAAAGTTCCTGATTGTAACTAGAGGGATACCATTGTTATCTCGTTCAATTCGATCATACTAATTTGGGCTTTATTTTAGCTACAATAAAAAAGGGTTTATTGCTTTGAGTAGGAAAATGAATTTCAATATCTCAATTCTCGGACGTTTTGTTTGGAAATCACAGGCAGTAGCTGGATGTAACGTAAGTAATAGATCTCGATGCTGATTGGTACTATATACCATACCAATTGACTTGTTTTACTTAGTAAACACATTTATAACCTCAAGCTGGCCGTTTTCTGCTAAATAAAGCAGCTAGAGACCATATTTTGCACACCATTTTCACGATTTCACATCATGGATAGTTTTATTTATGACAAAACTGTTATTTCAGGCGAAACGGGAGCATTTTGAGGGTATCGGGTATTTACTAAATAAGACAAGTCAATTGGTCTGGACTTTAGATAGACATGAATTATTTTCGACTTGTAAGCAAACATCGTTATCGCGGAAACAAATCTATTGAAGGACACATAACAACAGAATGTCTATTTGGTATAAACGGAATATTCTGTCTATATATTCTAAGCCTCAAGAAGTTGTTCATATCTAGCACAAAGTTTTCGCTGGAAAAGGTCAATCAAACTTGTCTTACATTCAATGAACGCTTACCTGCCAACATGTCAATCTGTTTATTCTTTTATATATTTATATTGAATCCAGTATTTTTCTCCAAAACTGGTTGTAACTTTTTAATGCATGTTTTCCATTCGCATTACACCTGTGTATGTATTTTGTACATCAAGTCAATCAGGAATGATAGATGTCTAAAGTATAAGAAGAAGTGACTGAAGAGGTTGACGTAAGGATGGTGTAGGTAATCTTTTTGAATATGTACTATTATTCAAGTCGAGTATGGTGGTAAGACATTAGAAAGAAAATTTATACATTTTAAACTCCTAATGGCATAAAGTTTTCTTGATACGAGGGTCACTTCTGATATTGCCTATTCATCATAATCTTTCAGTACTTTCAAATCTTTTTTGCTCCTGCGAATAGAAAGTTAGCTTGTGAGTAATGTCAATTTTGTGAAAAGTATCTACAGGTCAGAAATAAGTGGGCGAACTGGCTCATGGTCAGGGATGTTAAACGGCGCCGCATGAACGCTGAACATTTTCTTGAAAGGACCAGAATAAACGCTCTGAGAAAAAACGATGTTCTTCCTGTTGAAATCAGGGACCTAGCTGACAAAGAAATAAACAAGTTTGAGCTTAATGCTTGTCCTTTGAGGATCAACAACAGATGCGTTATTACCTCCAGGTAAGTGCAGATGAGCTCTTTTGCATTACTCAACAATTTTACTTACATTAGTCTACAAAGTTTATCATAGCCCTGAAGGTCATAATTCTCCCTGTCATAAATACATATTTTTTTGTAGGAAGAGTTGAGAAATATGGATTTGTCATAGAAATAAAAAAGTGGTTTGTCTCTATCCCTTTATAGTCTAGGCCCAAAACTGAAAAACGCATCTCTAAACCATTGCAAGTGGCCAATCATGTAATAGTTGGGGTGACAATGTTATCGGAGGGTTTTGACCCTGCAAAATACAGATCTGCCTGTCGCCATTCGGAAATTTGAACCGGAAGTATGCTATACCGAAAAAGAAGCAGCCCATGCAAAAAAAATTGGTACATGTTTTGTAAATCATTGTTCTGCTACCCTAAATAAGGACCGATTATTATGGTTTTTTAAAATGTAATAAAGGGCAATATAACCATCCATGGTATCTTATCAAAACACTTTAAACATAAGTGGTCAGTGTAAAATAGTTCACGCAAAAACGCCAAAGAGGTAATAAATAGGTGGGTACATTAAGGGCCAATGCTTCTTAAATTGTTAAATTGTTTATAAGATATATCCCTAGTTTTGCTTGCACCTGACCGTACATCTGAAATATTGGGTACTTGGTATTATGAAACCCTTTAGTCGTTGAGTACCTAAAACGCAGTCTGCCAATTTCGCGTTATGCCTAGACCTAACAAGTTACTGGCATATTGATGTTTAGACCTATTGCGTTTTAGTTCATGAGCGAAGTAGGCGAATTGAGATTTAGGTTTAGTGCGTATTAGCTCAAGGGCGAGGTAGGTATATTGAGCTTTAGTTCATGAGCGAAGTAGGCGAATTTCGAGCCTGTTTAGGGTACAAAAGCGTTGGGACCGCGAACACTAGCTACCCTGTAAGATAAGGATGCGACTGTCTAGGTCAGGGTAGGCGAACCAATGGCACGCGTGCCATTGGTGGCACGCGACACAATATTTTAGGCACGTCGCCGATCATAAAACATGTGTAAAAAATGTGTTAAGTCCTACTACTTAACACATTTTTTTGTAGTATTTACGCGAGTGATCCTACGAACAAGGAAAGAGTTGGAATTAATTGAAACTGAAAGATTGACAAGTAATTTAAGTAAAAATGCTAATAACAAAATTCTGGAAACATGGAATGCGTTACCAGACACATTTAACTGTTTGAAGAAGCTGGCTCATGCTATTTTAACAATGTTTTCATCTACCTATGCCTGTGAGTCATTATTTTCAGAGATGAATAGCATTTTGCTAAAAGTAACATCTTACAA
This sequence comes from Acleris sparsana, assembly GCA_923062465.1. Lineage (NCBI taxonomy): Eukaryota > Metazoa > Arthropoda > Insecta > Lepidoptera > Tortricidae > Acleris > Acleris sparsana. The sequence continues at coordinate 41,524,533 of OV281285.1, read as the reverse complement.
CCCGAGCAATCCTAGCATAAATTATTTGTCATCTAACCTGCAGCAACAGAAGTCACACTAATTTTACAGTACCTAATTTAATTTATGCGTGTAATAAAAACATTCCAAAATGTACCTCTTTTGTTTACTTTATTTAATAAAGAGTTTTGATAGATAGTATTTATTATTATTATTTTCCAAATAATCAGAAAGTCAAAATTATTTCATGGCACGTCAATGACCCCATTAAACATATTTCAGAAAAAATGGCACGTTGATGCATAAAGGTTCGCCTACCCTGGTCTAGGTAATAATCGTAACATTTTAACCCTTTGAACGCTTTTTGAGAAAGGAATAAGTCACGAGTTAGGTTATTATATTTTTATATTAGGCGTGTATTACGCTAAAGGCCAATAAGGCAACGTTTAACAAAAACTTTATAGTTATTTACTTGCATAAATTTTAGTTTGAATTGTTAGTTATTAAAAGTAAAGTTATATTATTATGAGACTCAATGATCCCGCAGTTAATAATAAAACATGCCATGCCGTTTTTTCTTGAACCAAAATACATCATACTTGACAGCACCAGCATATAGATTGCTTTGACATTGCAAGGACTGACGCCTACGGTCGACAAGGTCTCCCAAGTGTGTAAGCGTCAGAACCCCTGGACCCTGTGTGGTTGCCGGGTTAGAATAGTGCCACTCCGTGTCTTCCCGCGGATGTCGTAAGAGACGACTAAGGGAATAAAGGCTTGCAGTACTGTTAGGCGATGGGCTTGCAACCTGTCACTAATACACTGGTAAACATCTTAGCCTGATTGTGCAAAATGTGGTTACAGAATTATCAACAAGTTTTTAGGGTTGTTGGAAATTCTGTAGCTCTGCCTATCCCACTCTGGGAATGAAGGCGTGAGTTTATGTTTATGTAGAAAATGCCAAAATACACTATCCATTTGTTACTATTTGGTACCTTACTTCAAATAATTAGTACCTCGATTGTTAGCGAAAAAATTGTTACCAAATAGGTATTTTGGTATTTTCTTAACATCAAAATCTACAATGCCCACAATTCGAAATGTGTAAGAATGACACATAGTTTTTGTTATTTATCATAAGTAGAATAGTTGAAGATTAAACACTTCAGTTTCAAGTGGGCAGTATGCAAAAGAGAAAATACTGTGATAAAGCAGTTTGTAAATGTCGACATAGTCATATCGCTTAATGGGCAAAACGGGGATTAGACCTATCGCGACATAGTCATATCGCTAAATGGGCAAAACGGGGATTAGACGTATTGCGACATAGTCATATCGCTAAATAGGCAATACGGGGATTAGACCTACTGCGACATAGTCATATCGCTTAACAGGCAAAACGGGGATTAGACCTATTGCGATATAGTCATATCGCTAAATAGGCGATACGGGGGTTAGACCTATTGCGACATAGGCAAAAACCTACTTAGTCGAAATGATTATTTTAAATGACATTTTGGCATAACGCGAAATTGGCAGACTGCGTTTTAGGTACTCAGCGACTAAAGGATTTCGTGGTATTAATGGCTATGGTGGAGAAATAATCTTCGAACACTAGGGCCACGTCTTTGTTTGATGTGATTTGTTCGTCACCCTTGTTTATGGTGATTTGATTTTCACGAGTTTTAGATTTACCCGTTTCTCTATTTAATATTTTCCACACAGTTTTTACCTTATCAGTCTGACTTAGCAGTCAAGCAAACTTGCTTGAAGGTCCTTGAATAATTCTTAACGTAAACTAAGAAGTTTTTTGCTATGGGCCACCGTTTACGAGTTATTTACGAAGAACTAAAAAAAGGGACCTTTACATGTTAGCTTCACCCCCACCCATCAATACTTTTAGTTTGTAGTTTAAAACACCATTCGCTACAACTATGCCAAAATTCGCTTAACACGAGATTTCCCCCTGTTAGGCATTTTGTGGTCTTGGTTAGGTAGACTATACGTATCTTGTAGTTGAGAGAAAAGTGAAATGAACTTCGTATTAAGTATTATATATAATTCCAGTCTAGATTTTAAAGCCCTTGCTGATGCTTGGACAAAGGAGCTTAAGGGTTATTTATTTTTATTTTATTTTTTATGGCATAGAGAAGGCAAACGAGCACACAGACCACCTGATGGTAAGCGGAAACTGTGACCCATAGACATTCGCATTCACAAGACTGCAAGCCTAGGACTGCAAATGCGCTGCCAACCCTGAGGACTAAGATGAAATGCCTCTATGCTAGTCATTACACCGGCTGTCTTATCCCCAAACCGGAACACAACAATGCGAACACTGCTGTTTGGCGGTAGGTTAATGGACAAGATGGTTGGGATGGTTTAGGTTTCTGCTCGGTGTAACAACGGGACTGCGACCCAAACTACGTTTGGCGATATTTCCCACTAGTGTTTTCCAAAATACATATAGAGAATATTAAGGTTTGTGAACAAAGTATTTACTAATATCATTTCATGTTTTTCCAGACCCCGAGGTATTGTAAAGGAGTGGCGCATGAGCCGCATTGTGTGGCGACACCTGGCGGACTACAACAAACTATCCGGAGTACAAAGAGCCATGTGGGGATGATTTCGTGACACAACTTCTATATATCTGATTTAATGTAGAAATAGAACGTATATTCCTCACGGATTACAACAAAATGGAATTATTATTATGAATAAATAAATAAATCTTGTTAACCTTGCCAAGGAAGTTTGTAACAGATAAGGACGCTGTTCGTACCTAGTCGGTTCATAAGTTCTGTCACTGAGATTTATTAGAATTTAAAATAAAAAGAGTTTCATAAACTTGTATTACATCAATCAAAACCTTATTTTATATAGAATAAAAAGTAGTGTATTTTGTATTATTTACTATTGCAATCATTTGATGAACGAGCTTTAAGCATTCCATTCGGGCCCGGAAATCATGGGTCAAAGTACGCACGACCACGATACTGATAATCGCTACAACTTTTGTAAGAGTACTCGTATGGAGTCGAAATTTGCGTGACATATTGATCAGACTTGCCTTTAAATTCTGATACAAATGTATTTCCAAGCAAATAAGATCCGCTTATACACCGGTCAATTTTCATGACTCATTACGACCCTACGATTTCACATCAAGTTGCAGCAATACGAAAACAAACCTAACTTCGAGCTTCATAAGCTGGTTTTTAAGTGTCGTTAAAAAATAATGCTGATCTCTAAACATACCCAGAGAGGGGTCACAATATTAAACAAAAAAGATTTTTTTTTAGTTAACAAAAACTAACCTTTCAAGCGTTTTCAAAAAGTGTTATTTCCAGAAAATTGATGCGTATTTTAATCGGTGCCGGCCGTGAATATTAGAAGATCGTATCGGAAATTGCGGAAACTGTGTGGAATGATTATTAGTTCATAAAATGCCCTTCTTAACCGTGGTCCGGTTGTGTAGTCCGGCCAGCCGGAAATATGTCTCTATCTCATTCTTTGCCCGTGGTCCTACTGCGTAGTCCTACTAGTAGTACCATGGGTATTTTTTTCTGCCCGTGGTTCTATCAGTAGGACTGTAATAAAAATATTATTATTTTGTATGGGCAATGGTCCTACTAATCGAATAGTACAGTCAACGTCAATATTATGAAATGTTACTGGTTCTGAGGTCCCAGGGCCCATTTCAAAAACAGTAATAGACTAGGTAGGCCTATTAGTATACTATTTCTGAATAGATCTACCAGCTGAATGAACTCTATGCAAAGTTGTTGTTGTGCCAAGTGAATATACAGTTTTATCAAGAAATCTAAAAAGGTAGGCACAAGTAAGAAATTATGAAAAAAGAGGGTTAAGGAGTTTTACAATAAAATTTTGGTATTCAAAACTAAATATTTATTTACATTTCATACCACTACTACTGAGAGATGTATTAAGTTTATTCAGTGCTTGTTTGAATAAGTCCAATATATCTCGGACATGTTCTTGATGAAAATCCTCAAATAGAGGACCTTCTCTTAGTTGATTCCAGTCGTCATTTGAAATTAAATGTTCGTGACACACCAAGCTGGTGGGAGGCCCATACAAGTTTTTGCTCAGAAGTAATTGAAGCCTTCGCAAATTTTCCAGCTGCGAGAGCGGTTGTATCGGACAACCGGAAAAGACGCACCTCTCTCCATTATCGGAAACTCTTGCCAGTTGATTTTCTGTTTTTACGACGCTTCCATTATTAGTCATCATTATTATTCTTAAATAAGTACAATACCTTTGGACGGATTCACGAAATGACAATAACAATGACAATAGTTTTTTTTTTTAAAGAACATTTACAAACTCAAGTATTGCAGCCAGTTTTTTTACATACGCCAATGTATTAAATTAAAAAGCCTCTCAATTTTATTACCGGCCCACTGGCACGGAGTACCTACTGTTAGAAAAAGAAATTAGTCCACGGTGCTGGCATCATTATACGGCAAATGATGATTAAGGAATTTCCTTTTGCTGAGTTAGTCCTTACGACTCAAAAAGAGGTTTAAGGCGTGTGGGAGGTACCAATGGTTGTATTTCTTAAAAAATCATGAAAACGGAAGATGGCATTTTTGACCAGAATAGTTAAAGAAAAAAAAGACGGAATACGACAATTAACGCAGCTTGTCTAGAGCATGTAATACTAAAATTTCTGAATTTATAACCTCCATCTGAACTTGCATTATGAAGTCTTCATTTTGAATCGATATTTGCGATCTTTTTTGGGGTTTTTTAATGTTTTATGTTTAATTTAAGAGCCTGCGTTTGTGTTTATGTTGAATAAAGTTTTTATCTATCTATCTATCTATCTACTTGTCCGTAGTCCTATTGATAGAACCATGGACAAAAAAAATGCCCGTGGTACTACCAGTAGGACTGCGGGCAATGTTACTTGTCCGTAGTCCAACTGATAGAACTACGGACAAAAAAAAATGCCCGTGGTACTACTGGTAGGACTACGGGCAATGTTACTTGTCCGTAGTCCAACTGATAGAACTACGGACAAAAAAAAATGCCCGTGGTACTACTGGTAGGACTATGCAGTAGGACCACGGGCAAAGAATGCTCTATCTATCTCGGAAAACTGAAGAAATTCGTTTTTATCGGGTTTACCTACATTTGTAAACTAATGGTACAAAAAAAATAGAAGTATTTAATAACATTTATACATTTATTTAATATTAGGCAGTGTCGACGGAGCTCCGCTTACGCGGAGCTCCTATTTCTGGATGGTTTGGCCCTCCGAGCCTGCTGCAAAACTAACATAACCTAAACCTACCTACGTATTCTATGGTCATCCGCGTATCAGGTAATATGTGTTTATTCTGACGATAGCGGAATCTACTCGAAAGTCCGTTTTCGTCCGAAAAAAAACAGGCTATAATTTATTCTGACGAAAAAGGAATCTGACCAATGTGTACTAGATCTACCATTAATGGTACCACGTCAATAAAATACTTCAGTTGTACCAACAATGGTACCACGACAAAAAAAAACACAGAACCATCAATGGTACCATGGCAATGGTAAACGGGCCTTTTTTTTAAATTTAGAGTGGCCCAATTACATTTTGACTAAATTCACTTTGGATACTATTCATTTTGAAATAACTTCCGAATGGTCATTTCAAGTAAATCTAACTTATTGCCGTCATTCTCACCAGACATCAGGAAAAAACAATATTTTTTTTAACTTTTATTTTGTCATTTATCTTACAACTAAACAAGCTTTGTAAAGCTCTTGATGGAATAATGAAACTTCACAGTAAAGCTTCTTAGTCGAAGAGGCCTGAAACAAAATAAAAGGGAGCATATTAGTTGTAGTTCACATACAATTTATATAGTGCTACGATAAACAGGCATTATTAAAAGACAGTAGAGCTTTTTGCCTTAAATTGCTTCATAAGTCGCCCTCATTGGAATAGTCATAGCAGGAAGAAAAAACCACTCATACAATGACATCAGGTTGAAGCAAATCAGCTCTACGTAATTCTTAAATAGGCTTTTTCAATCCACGAGGTCTTGCATCCCGCCCCACTATTGCTAGGGCCACACAGATCGCGATAATTCGTCTTCGGCATACGGCATTGTGCATGGACATTTTGCAAACAAATAAATGTCGCAATAGTTAATCAAGGAAAAATTGACGAAGCAGTCGCTTTTTATTAATGCAAGCATAACCCCTTTCGCATTTTTAATATATGTAGGATCGAATGTAAATAGGTACATCCAGCGCACGCAATCACTCTGGCCGAAATCGTAGTCGATTTAAATACCCTCGGTCCTAGAGTCCGACTCTCACTTGCCCGGTTTTCAGTATTTGAGTATTTTGGGATATTCCCACCTTTTACCACCAATTTGTTACCACTACCACTCAAGTACTCGGTGGTAACAAGTGGGAATATTTTTCCCATTTGTTACCAGTAAAATATTTGGTGATAACTACTGGGGAAAAAAAAGCCCAGTAGTTAGTGGTAATAAGTAGCTGGGAAATTTTATTCCCAGTAGTTACCAGTGGCAACGTGGGAAAAAACCCAGCTGTTACCAGCGGATTTTTTTAAACTCCTGGTAAAAGAAACTAAGATTCCGTTTATACTAATGGACATGGTATACTTTATCAAGAAAAAATAAGACAGTACTACAATATGGAGATGTGAAAAGCGTGGAATTTGAATTGTGAGCCGTGACTTGGGTAGTACTACAGAAAAAAACGTCATAGTGCCCCTTGTTTACGCAATCTTGCCAGACAAGAAATAAAAATATAAGAAAATATGATGATAACTTCAAAAGAAAATTTACCCTTTGTAACCCCATCACTATTTAAAATTGATTTTGAGATCGCGATGTCTAATGCAATAAATAAAATATATCCAGACAGTAAAACATCCGGCCGGCTAATACTTTTATTTTTCGCAAGCGATTAAAAAGAAAGCTAGAGAGTTAAAAATTAATAAAACCAGGGGAAAACATTTATAAAATATTTTCAAGCGTCACCTACCCGAGGAAATAATCGGAAAAGGATGGTTGTTAGTCGGTATGCTGCCGAATAATTGGAAAACATAAGTACATGGATTATTTTCTGGATCAGTGGCTATTCAACGACTCAATAAAAACATTCAGTTGTTCTAATGAATGCTATATTACAAACAACTCAGCAGAGGGTTTCCGGCCGGCTCAACAAAAATATTCCAATAAAAGCTAGTTTATTAAGACTTATGCATGGCATAAATAACGAAATCAGGATAAACGACATCAAAATTACAAAAATACAATCTGGCACATTTAAGAGCAACAACCGTAGAAAGGTTGATTTAGAAACAACTAAAAAAAAACATTTCGTTGAATTGTTGCTGAAAGGAAAAAATAAGATAAAAACATGCTTGACACATTTAAGTCGGGTGTGGCGTGGAGCCAAGTGATTATATTATATTTCTATACTACCTACCCATAAATTTAAGGCAGAGTGAGTTTGAGTTAAATTTGTTTGATGAAAAGTGATGTTTATTTTATTAATTATATAATAAGGATTAATTTTAAAAGTGTTTCAATACAATAACTATCCTTATTAGTATGTACCTTAGGTCCTTTAAAATGACAGTCTTTCACTGAAGACGAAAATGTAGCCAAATTAATTTTAAGTTCGTTTTGGTCAGTAGTGTCAAAAACAAACAAATTAAAATTAAGTACACATTCGTCACTACTGACGAAAGTGCACAAAAAATACATTAAATGCGTTTTAGGAACTTAGGTGAAAAATGACCAATGTGGAACTTAGGTGAAAAATTACCAATGTATCCGGTGGATCCTCCTATTCAAGCGCAATTCACACAGCGGGTGCGGGTGGGAGCGGGTCGGGAGCCGCTCTGGTGATCGCAAGATCGGACGGTAATGGCGAGTATATAGAGTAGATTTTACAACTCGCTATGTGAGAATGCCCATCACCTGCCGTACCTGCGACGGGCGGGTACGGCAGGTGATGTACTCTATATACTCGCCATTACCGTCCCCGGGTCATACCAGGGTGAAAAAAAAAAACAACCAAACTGTACTTACACCCAGTATAAAACAGCTATTATCATAGCTCATAGCTAGTTTCTGTAACTTCGATAAACACGTCTACCACCATTTCAACCCATAAGGTTATTTATAATCGCCTAAAGTAATATTTTTATATTTATGAGTTGTAAAACCAATTTTCACGTTTCTAACTTCAAAAATGACGAGTCATGCAAAATTGTAAACAATCCTTTTACCCATTAGGGTTTTTAAAATTTGTAGGATTGGTAGGAAAATCATATTAGTAGGATTAGTGGATAATAGCTTCTGAGCGCGCCATCGTCCGCTTAGATTTCAATTACAAATTTTCCCTCGGGAACTTTTCAATATTCCGGGAAGAAAGTAGCCTATGGGTTAATTCAGGGTATAAGCTATCTCCATTCCAAATTTCATTCAAATCCGTCCAGCCGTTGCAGCGTGAAGAAGTAACAAACACACACACAAACTTTCGCATTTATAATATTAGTAGGATAGGATTGTCGCACAAATTAAAGTCTTTAATAAGTACACACAACATTTTTGCAATTCACCCATAAATCTCATCAAATACATTCTGTGATAGCCTTAATCTCTCATATCATACCTGTGGAAGTTTAGAACCAATTTTAGAGCATCTTTTTACACAAACAAATTTGTAAAATATTGTGTCACTGTCAAAAGCAACTTGAACTCGGTATTTTTTTTACCTGCATACAAAGAGTACAATATTTCTTAAAAACCACCGTTAATTCAGAATACATAAGGCCTAGCATATACCTAGTATTATAGCCGGTTAGTAAGTGCAATTTGTTGTATGGGAACCTTGCACTATGTGACTATGTGAACTTGTCACAGATTCTTAGCTGGTCGAGTAGATTCAGACAGAGAGCCATCGAGAGCCATGCCGCGCCTTAATTATAGGCATATCTTTACAACTATGCATAATAGAGCATGCATAAATCATTTTTGGTTAAATTAAAAATGAAAAATCTATTTTTCGAAAAAAAACAATGAATGTAGAAAAGAGTAAAATACGTAATTTGTTAATTTTATAATTACCTATTGTGCTATAAAAGAAATCTCAGAACAAAAGATGTAGTTGTAAAGCTACACTTATTTAGTTCTCAAATATAATATAGTTTATCATATATATTCTGTTAACACATTAGTGCTGAAAAATAACATCAAGCGTGGGTCACGGAGATCTCAGTGCATAAAAATCTTCTGTGTAGTAGGGTTTAGGTACTGTTTTAAACACACGAAAGGTACATTTATTTCTACCCCTTCTGAGCGGGTTTGATAGTACGATTGATAGTACGATCCAATGTGATGGGCTAAGATGGGCATGGAACTAATTCGCATAAACGTAAACATAACATATTACAAGTAAGCATCTTTGGCAGTTCAAATATTGTAATTATGGAATGTTTTGTAATTTTCTAATAAATAATTCATTCCAAACATACTTAGAAGTATTGTTTATTTCTACTTATTTTTAATTCACAAAGATAACAAATAGAGATAAGTTAGTACAATATATCTTTACTAACACTCCTACCACTCCTCAATAGACATTCCTAACTTTCTAATTATTAATTTATTTTTATTTATTTATTTATGTATTTGATATAAACAGTTACAAAACATTAAAACAAATGTTCCATACACCTGGTAATTTATCATTTCACATGCCAATTTCACCGGCTCAGAATGAATGGTAGGTTGGTACTATTATATTCTAGCCACGCGCGAGGGAGGCCTTTGTAAAGCCTGCCTTCTGCTTAGTCAGTTGGCCAACAGACAGCATCAACCTCGCGCCTGTTTAGTTAAGTGTGTTGCGGCTGGGTGACAAATTTGCTTGAATTGTTTCGAAGTAACTTTAATATGAATATATAGTATAATAAATAGTATAAAGCTCAGAGAAGACACGGAACTGCAAGATGTGAGAAAAACAATTAAAAGGCTTAAATTTAGATAAAAAGATAAAGATAAAAGAAATTTATTTAGTAAGTAGGCCGCTCGGGCACTTTTACACGTCAAGATACTACCAGCGCTTCCCAAGAGGAGACCACTGCTGAGAAGAAACGCCGCAAGAAACTCAGCAGTCAGTCATTTTTTAAACTTATTTCATATTGCATATTACAATGGTATGTACAACTTAATCTAGCATTATATAAAGCTACAAGTATTAAATTAAATATAATATCAAATAACAGTAGTTCAGCAGGAAAACATGCCAAAAATCTTACGGGAGAGAAGGATAGAAAAGAATAAAATAAAATAACTACAACTACCTACTTATATATGTGTATATGAGATGGTGCAAGATGACCACATAAAAGTTTCGATATGTTTTCCTGCATCAACGGTGTCCCCCAGACAAGAAAAAGCAGGATAAAGCCTTTGCATTTGAACAAATTACTATTGACTAAGTTTCGGGTGTAGGCCATGCATTTTTGTCTGTTAGATAGTCCTCGACCCTATAATACGCTTTAGACATTAACGACCTTTTCAAATATTTTTTAAGTGCTGGAAAGGGTAACTTTAAAACTACTTCAGGTAATTTATTATAGAAATGAATGCATTGACCAACAAATGATTTATATACTTTACGGACACGGAATTTTCGAATAGCTATTTTATTTTTATTTCTAGTATTTAAATTATGTATATCTGAGTTTTTGGTGAACGAATCTAAATTCTTAATAACATAAATAATATTCTCGTAAATAAATTGAGACGCTACAGTTAAGATATTAATTTCTTTAAAAAGTTCTCTTAATGAGTCACGGGAATTTAAATTATAAATAGAACGAATGGCCCTTTTTTGTAACACAAATATAGTTTGTATGTCAGCTGCCTTACCCCAAACCATAAGACATAAGACATAACACTATGAAAATAACTATAATAAACTAAGCGAGCTGTCTCAACATTAGTTAGTTGTCTAATTTTCCTAACGGCGTAAGCTGCCGAACTTAGTTTACCTGCCAGTGCAGCTATGTGGGGACTCCATTGCAAATTTTTATCTATTGTTATGCCTAGGAAAACAGCCCTATCTACCATTAGCAAACACTCGTTATTTAGAAAAATACTAGAATCTACCGGTTTAACATTAGGCAAAGCGAACCTAACACATTTAGTTTTCTTGGCATTTAGTAGCAAGTTGTTACTAATAAACCAATTATGTACTTTAACTAGAGTGGCGTTTATCCTACTGTAGTCTACGGTTTTTCTATCTACCTTGAAAATTAGTGAAGTATCATCAGCAAAAAGAACAATATCGCAAAGTTCATCTACTATTGGTGGTAAGTCATTTATGTAAACCAAAAATAAAAAAGGACCTAAAATAGAGCCTTGAGGCACACCTATTTTCACTGTAGCTCCAACAGATTGCGTTTTGTTTACAACAACTGTTTGAGTTCTATCACTTAGATAAGAAGACATAAGGCTTAAAGCTTTATTGGACAATCCATAATGTTCTAATTTTAAAATAAGGGTCATATGTTCCACGCAATCAAAAGCTTTAGAAAGATCACAAAATATTCCTATTGCGTCGCAAGATGTTTCCCAACTGTTATATATATATTTAATGAGTACCGATGCCGCATCAATTGTTGATCGACCTCTTGTAAAGCCAAACTGGTTATTGCTAAGTAGTTTATTTCTGTTAAAGTGACCTAACATATCCTTCAGCATTAGTTTCTCAAAGACTTTACTTAAAACTGGTAGTATGGAAATGGGACGGAAGTTCGTTATATCACTCATCTCGCCTGATTTAAAAAGAGGTATGACTTTACTATATTTCATGAGATCTGGAAAGATCCCCTCTGATATGCAATTATTGTAAATTAATGCTAGATGGGGTGCAATTACATCTATGATATGAAAGAGCACTTTAACTGATGTGCCCCACAAATCTTCAGTCTTTTTTAAACTAAGCGATTTAAATATCTTTACTATTGAATCTGAATTTACAGGGCTGAATTCAAAGTTTATATTACATTTACTGACATTAGTGCAAAGTAATGATTGAGCTTCAACCGCGGATGATTTAAGACATTTCGTAGTATTAATTGCCATGTTGGAAAAATAATCTTCGAATGCTAATGCAACATCTTTATTTGACGTGATTGGATGGCTACCTGTGTTCAGGGTGACTTGATTATCACGAGTTTTTGATTTTCCCGTTTCTCTATTTATAATATTCCATACAGTTTTTACCTTGTTCTCAGATGATTTGAGTTTAAGACTAAGAAAAAATGCCTTAGCAGTTAAACAAACTTGCTTAAAGGTCCTCGAATATTTCTTAACATAATTTAGGAAATCAGCATTCTTATTGTCCTCCCTCTCTCTATATAAGTCATAAAGCCTATTTCTACTTTTATGAATGCCTGCAGTAGCCCATTCACTAAATCTGGTTTTCGACCTAGTAATAGTTTTAATTTTAAAATTGTTGTTAAATTGATGTAGAATTACGCCAAACAAGTCTTTATAAATACTATTACATTCATTCTGTGAAAAAGGCAACACTGAAAGATTACTCTGAACTTTATTTTTGAATAATTTCAAACGATTACTAGTTATAGGTCGGTAAGTTATTGTGTGAGGTTTTTGATAAAAATCAGAGATGAAAGATGCCTTCTGACCACTATGGTCAGAATTAAAACAATTAAATATTTCTTTATCCAAACAATCGCAGTTACAAAAAATATTATCTAAGCAAGTTGCACTACTAACACCTATCCGAGTGGGTTCAAAGAACAGATTACCTAAATTAAAAGATTTAAATAAACTTAGTAACCTAGTGGTATTATTTGACTTTTCAAGTAAGTTAATATTAAAATCTCCACAAACTATAACATGCTTCTGGCTATTACATGCTAATTTTAACACATGTTCCATAGTGGATTCAAATGTGCAAAAATCAGCCAATGGTGGTCTGTAAACACATATTATTATATAACTTTCTATTTCTGCGCATGAAATTTCTACAATCCTTTCTATCGATTGCTTTACAATATCCTTTCTTTCTTTGGATTTAAGAGTACTTTTAATAATTATAAAAGAGCCACCATGAATGGCACTTTTTCTGGCAAAATAACTTACTAATTTAAAATTTAAAAAATCAAAAATGAATTGATCTTGTCTAAGCCAATGTTCAGTAATGCACATTATTTGTACATTTTCATTATCTAAGAACAACCCTATTTCTAGTTCTTTGCTGGAAAAACCTTGAATATTTTGGTGAATTAAAGTTATACTCAAGGGTGTTTCCGCTGTCCTATAATTTAGTTTAAATGAGGTAACAACAATGGAGCAAAAGAACAACAATATGGTATCCAAGAGACAAAATAAGGAAAAGAGGAATGCAATACCAAAAATGGATAGATGGGCTCAAACAATTTACTGGTAAAACATGGATGAGACTTGCAGGAGAAAGAACAGAATGGAAGGAAAGCGAGGAGGCCTTTGCTATAGAGCACTTGCACAAAAACGAATATTAATGCCAGTACTAATACACATCTATTGTTAATAATATTCCGAAATAAAGAGGGTGAGTTAAATATTGTATTACTTGTATCAGCAAGAGAGCAAGGGATATTCCCACCTGTTACCACTGGTAACAACTGGGTTTTTTTTTCCCACCTGTTACCACTGGTAACTACTGGGACTAAAAATTCCCAGCTGTTACCAGTGGTAACAAATTGGTGGTAACAGGTGGGATAGCAAGAGTATCACCCCACTTACATGCATTCACACAATTGAACACGGTATCTTCATTCAATGATAAAGGTAAGAGAAGTGCTTTTGAAGCTTGGAAAGCCTTTACTAACGTAACTATAGGTGTTGAGTCACTGATCGAGAGGTGCATTGAGGAGGCAATAGCTTCAGTCTATAAATATGTTGTAAAATTATATGATAGGTAGGACTTTCTGCTTTTGTCCACAGATATAATAGGATCTCAAAACTTACACCAGAATATTGCAAGTCATAATTATTATTTCAGATTAGCTTCATGTTCTTGAATAAATAAGTGCCGTAACTAAGCTTAATTCTCTTAGTAAGTCAGTGAGATACTAAAAATAATACCACAGACTCCTAAGACTCGTCCAACTACGTAGGTACTGGAATATTTGCTTGCCGCGTAAATAGAGAAGCACTTGAGAACAGTAACGGTGCACAATTTGGTATTAGGCCTGGTTTTTTTCCACTGAAAGTGCTTTTCTTTGCAGATTGCATTGCGTTACCTATCATGTGTTTAAAACAGTACCTAATTGTTTATATAAAATCATAGCCATGTCCACATTATTGCGAGTAATGACGCCCATTTTTCCGATCTCTAATTATTATGGTGCAATGTTTCAGTAACGTGAACTAACTTCAGTATGCTGTGCAATATTTTTTAATTGCTTTTTTAGTTTTCATATAAATTCATAAAGAGTCCTATGATACAATAAAATGATCTCCTGCTTACCAGACAAAATAGTGTGAATCGAAAAGTAGACTTGACACTACAAACTTTTATTGTAAGATAGGAAAAATAAAAAAGGAAATCTCACCAAAGCCCATGTCATCGTCAGACTCCTCGGGCTCCTCCTCCTTTTTCTCTTCTTTCTGGACCTCGGCGGGCGCAGCCGCGGCGGCGGCGGCGGCTGGAACACCAGCGGTAGGGGCAGAGCCGACTCCGGACCCGATGTTAGCGATAAGTTCGCGAACGTTTACACCCTCCAAAGCTTTGGCGAACAAACCGGGCCAGTAAGGTTCGACGTCCACGCCGGCTGCTTTCAGGATGGTGGAGATCTTCTCACCCTAAACAATACGCAAAAAATCACGTGAAGTGAAACACCAAAAATATTAACATTTAAATTAATAAAAACACATTTCTCAATTAAACAAGGATAAAAAAAACATTTCATCGTAGCGGATATTGAGATGAATTTGGATGAAACTCGCATAACCTAAAACATTGCAACAAAAATAAATAAATAAAACATAATAAATACTTACAGTAACGGTGACATCATCGTCAACCAAGATGAGAGCGGAATAAACACAAGCTAATTCAGCCTTAGATGCCATTTTTAATATTTTGTGCAAGTCGCCTATAGGCCTTAGCTCGGTGAGAACAAGCACGTTTGACTTGACGATTCAAAGAGAAAAGGAAGTGAGAATGGATTTAGGCAGCTCCCAGCAACTATGACATTAAAATCGGAGTTGCCAGACATAATTAAGTCCGTCCGTTACGCGGACCATTCACTGCCGGTTTTACTAGCATTGCAGCTATAGATAAAAGGGATTTTACACCTTCCTAAATTAGTCACTAACAAGAGAGATGCCGCTATACATTAGATACGTATGGAGATATTTCCATCTCATTCCAACGTATTACGAATACAACGTAAGGAGATACAGTCCTGAAATGGTATAAAATTTTAGAGACAGTCATGCCAAAGGACTTGCCTTAAGCTGACGACATACATATGTATTCTATATTCGGTATCCTAATGTGGAATTTTGATTTGAAAAAGGCTTTGGCAACCTTGAAA
Source organism: Acleris sparsana (assembly GCA_923062465.1). Taxonomy (NCBI): domain Eukaryota; kingdom Metazoa; phylum Arthropoda; class Insecta; order Lepidoptera; family Tortricidae; genus Acleris; species Acleris sparsana. Next base: position 41,508,947 of record OV281285.1, on the reverse strand, counting down.
ATATACTACAAATTGTGGTTATCCTATCAGATAATAACGTAAAACAACTTTATTTTAAACTTAATTTGAAATTTTATTTGTGGCAGGAACGCTATGTGAACGAGCGTTTTATAAAAAAAGTGTACCCCCAGTTTTAGGCTGTCCCCTGTGTTTGAAGTCTAATAAATATATATATCAGTGACTAGTTATTTCAAGGTTTGAAAAGCATTAACACATTTTAAACCAGTAATATTCCATCAATAAATTTACTAATACTTTGCGTAATATTTAAATAACGACTATTTTCGACACTAAGGTGTCATTTTTGGCGTGTCCCCCGCTCGAGTTCCTCGATGTTAGAAGGAATTCTGAAATCGTATTGTACTAAGTTAGCATGAGTTTTTGGTGGTTTAAAAATACTTTCTGAGACGCGCATTGGCACCAGTAGGTTATAATTAAGTTCCTATGCTAATTTAAATGCAATTTGATTTCCAAAAAATATCAACCGAAGGGACATGTCCAGTTATCTCGGCTAAAATGACTAAATGAAAAGGTCCAAGAGCTGTTTAAGTTTTTGAAATGACAACCTTAAATTCGACCGATCGCCATTTAAAATAACCTAGTAGTTCAAAAACCGTCGAGTAATGCTAACGTGTTTTGAGTCGTGCCCCGCCGTCAAGATTTCTTCCGTCGGGCTTGAGACATATTTATCTACTGATCAGGTAAGATTTTTAATCATTTAATTGTTTTCAGAAGATGAACAATATTATAATGTAACGTTATTTTTATTTCATAATAAACGTAGGTCTAAGTTTTCGTCAGAATATCATTTCGAATATGAAGTGGGAAGACAAAAAGCCACGACAGTTTTGCGACATTTTGTCCCGTGACTGTGCTGTAGCACAGTCGTAAAACCGAACCCATAAAGTCGCGCCGTGTTTTGAAACATATTTAATATGTTTTTCGGACAGAAAAGGGGTGTGGCCGAAATGTTTTGGTTTAAAAATACAGAAACATGTTTTCCGTCACGGATGGAAAACATTTCCCGCGGTCGTCTGCTGCGGTGGAAGTCATGTTTTGACTTTTGACAGTTTTGAGTTTGAGTGAAGAACTGTCAAATAGGGCATTAATTATTTAATTTATAATTATTATTTGCAATGGAGTGGAATAAAAAAAGACGCTGTATTTTATTTAATTGGAAACGAGCGGCCCATAATATGACAAATTGTACTGGGATGACAGCTGTCAAAATAATACTGAAATGTTATGACAAACAATACATTGTTCACTAGTGATTATATTCTCTTTGGTTCACTCCATGATCGCAATGGACGTGCAGTTGTACAGTCAACCTTATAAGTAGCTGCACACTTTTGTACCTTGTCGCTGAAACGCCTTTGACAGATTAGTCCATAATTTCAAACATGACGTTAAAGTGACAGAGTACTAAAGTGTGCAGCTTCTTATAAGGCCGACCGTACCTAAACATGTTTTTTTACATATTTTGCTAACATGTTTTGTTAGTTTTTTGCCGGAGACGCCTAGCTAAACAATGTTTTAATGAAACTAATAACTAAATCTAGTTATTTAAAAACTTAAATCTAAGCATTTTGTTTTTCTTTTGCAAGTTTGGTGTGTCATGTTTTGACTTTTGCCAGTTTTGAGGTTGAGTGAAGAACTGTCAAATAGGGCATTCATTATTTAATTTAAGGCGTGTCCGCTGCGCCAAAAATCTAACAAAACATGTAAGCAAAATATGTTACAAAACATGTTTAGGTGCAACTGCACGTCCACTGCGACTTTCGAGTGAACAATGTATTGCATAACATTTCTCTTTTCTTTTGACAGCTGTCATTCGAATACAATTTGTCAAATAGGGCATTAATTATTTAATTTATAATTAATTGCAATGTAGCGGAATAAATAAAAGACGCTGTATTTTATTTAATTGGTAAAGTAGCGGCCCATAGTTTGACAAATTGTACACGAATAACAGCTGTCAAAAGAAAAGTGAAATGTTATGTCAAGCAATACATTGTTCACTCCAAAGTCGCAATGGACGTGCAGTTGCACCTAAAAATGTTTTGTAATATATTTTGCTTACATGTTTTGTAAATTTCCTGGCGCAGCGGACACGCCTTAAATTAAATAATTAATGCCCTATTTGACAGTTCTTCACTCAACCTCCTTGGCCACGCCTCTTTTCCTGTTCGATAAACATGTTAGATGTTTAAAAACGTCGAAAACACGTCGCAGCGGACTCGGCTTTATAATTATTTGCCATGGAGTGAAATAAAGAAAATACGCTGTAACATATTTTGCTAACATGTTTTGTTAGTTGTTTGTATTTACGTAATATTATTGAAACTGCAATATGTGATAATAATCTATTAGGGCTTCCAAACATTTTACTTACATTTTACATTTTACTTTACTTATAGTTCGTTCGTTCAAATAGTGTGCATTGCACCTAGGGTTTGCAAGATCCGTTCAATTTGCCGGATCCGGATGATTCGGATTTGGGGACATGATGGATCCGGATATCCGGATATTTCTGATTATAACGGATCTCAGCTTTAAATAACATATATTTTGATTAATAAGATTTATTAAGATTTAGATGCACGCACGATGCACGTACATTTTAAACATATAAAATCACCAATGCTATATGCCTAAATAATAGTCAAATTATTAATCAAATGTTAGGTAACCTAAAAATTACCAACATTTTTTGGGAAAAATATAACCACACCAGTCACACAAAACTTTAACAACATATCCAGTAATCTAATAAACAGACCTCGGAAAGCGTGAGATATTTTTATGTAATTAATGTCAAATGTCGATATTAATATGGATACACACTGAATATAAATATTAAAACAAATCAAAACGATTCATTACGATTAAACTAAATTGAATCCACCAAACAATTTAGATACCTATGTTGTTTTTGTAAACATCCCTTCAATTGAGAATTTATAAGAGACGATTGACACTGACTTAGAACTATATTCAATATATCAAAGATAGGTTTGCTCTAATTTATGTTAAAACTGTCTTCGCACTTGAGCGGACTGTAATCTTGGACCAATCACATTACGTAGCATACTAATTCACTTGTGTTCGCTTTGACGGCGACTTAAAGCTCGTAGCTGAATGGCAGCCTAAATAAAATCATTACATTCATTATTAAATTACACATGGGACGACTATCATTAAATGACTGGGTATGTCCATGGCCATGGTATGCTAACTCTCAAAACAGCTCGCCCTTTCCGAGCTATGCCAATAAACATTCTAGGGTAACTTCTTTTTCTTATTGTTTTGTAAAAATCCAAGTGTATTATTTATATAAATGAACAAGCACAATAAACTATCTATTAAAACCATATCAGGTGGTCCTTTCGTCGTTCTAGCTAGCTAGATATCTTCTGTTAAGTGTGCCGCTTGCTACCGAGTGCAGCGACTACGATCTAAATTATTAAAATTTATAATAACAAATGATGAAACATATACAGAGATAGGATTTTTTATAATATTATACAAAAAAAGTTCTTTGGTAAACAAAGACTAACATTTAAGCGATTTCAAAAAATGAAATTTACAGAAAAGTCATGCGTAATTTCATCGATGCCGGCTGTGAATGTTAAAAGATCGTATCGGGAATTGCGGAAACTAAGAAAAATGATTAATTGTTTTTCAAAATGTATATTAATTAAGCTTTTAATTTTTATACATATTGAAATTAAAAAATAAACATAAGTTAGTTTTATTTGCATCAACCTTAGTAACAGAACTTAGTAACCAACTAGGTAATGCAAATGTAAAAATACTCATTATGCAACAATGATTACACGTTGAAGAAAGATAAATAAAAATAACATTTAACCACTACACTTGTATAATACACTCATAAACAAATTCAAATATTTTTCAAGTGACAGCCCTAAGGGCAGGTACGCACTGCGCGGCTTGCCGCATGCGGTTGCGGCTAACCGCTCAGTGCGTTTAGGTTCCGGTTTCGCGGTTTCATACGTTTTGATCAGCTGTGCGGCTAGCCGCATGCGGTCAACCGCATAGTGCGTACCTGCCCTAACTGGCGCGCAAGACAGAGGCACATGAGAACACGCAAAATGTATACTTACCTAATTTGGTAAGGATAGCACAAGACGGACAAAACGAAACCAACACGATAACGATTAGTTTTTTAATATTTATTAATTACAAATTACTTCCTCTAAAGATTTTGTTTTTATTATTTTCGTTTTTTAATACTTTGGTATACCTTTTAATTAAATGATAAATCCATAATCTAATAAACGGTTTTTTAAACAATCTAGTGGAAAGCATTCAAATTGGCATATCAAATTTATAATCGTTTACGCGTTGAAGTATATCATTACTAATATTAACATTGTTTGTTTCGAGATCAAAATATTTGCGAAATTTATGCTCCAGTAATTCAACGAATGCTATAAAATTGCAATTTTGCAAAAGGCAATTTACCTTCCTTTTTGAGGAACGCTTGCGCGCAAATGAGGTATCTTGATATTAAAAACCACGATGCGCGACTCGCACACCCCTGCGTTTAACCACCTAGTGGAACAGTTGAAACCGGTTTCTCTGCGTAAGTGACGAAGAATAGGTGCTCACGCACACACGCGCGTCGCGCTTATGCCTATCGCAGCATGAGGCACTGGTCCCACCGCGAGCGAGTAAGCGATGAACTATCGGCGATTTTCTCGCCCAACAAACAACAAAGATAATGGCTCCCGTGTAAATAAAAGAGAGAGATATACATTTATAGTTCATCGCTGAGCTGTGTGAAGCTGACAGCTCAGCGATGAACTATCAATGTAGGTATATCTCTCTCTTGTGGGACCAGTGCCTGAAGCTTTGTCTCTGTTCCGTTCCACTCATGTGACAGAGGGGCGTAGCGGGGTGAAGAAGTACGTATTTAAAGCGTGGCAGATTCACTTCGACGTAGTTCTTATTTATTCTTATGCTTACGGTCTGAAAAGTATGTACCTACGCCATCCACCGTAAATGCTATTTTATAACAGATTTATGAAACTTCAATTGACAATTGTAAAATGATGATGACGTCATTTTACAATGTCAATGATGGACATGTGCCTACAATGAATCCACATGCATGCATTGCAATTCTGGCTTTAAAGTAACTTCTATTGGCCCCTCCACATAATAGGGTATTTGCCTAGTTTGTGAAAAGTACTTATACTTAATTAGTGATCCATTTTATGATAGTAAAAAAAAACTCGCACGGATATTAACCCGATAACAATAATAAAACAATAAATAAATAATTGCCTTAACTCTTTACAGCCAAAACGACATCTTTCTGTATGATGTGTTATGACGTCATATTACACTTATGTCAAATGTCATTCAACCCAACGGACAATTTAAAACTTCAAAAAGTGGGGTTATATTTGTGTTTACATACTATGCTATCCATTCAATGCAGTATTGTAAATTATGATATGATACATCAATATGAGTTTAAAATCTTATTACCAGTATTGTATAGTGCCTAGCTGCGTAAATATTTCAAAACGAACACATGCAAAACTATTTATTCCTGTACCTCGAGACCCCGACTCCAGAAAACAATGGTTAGACCTTTCAAGAAGGGACTGGACACAACTCTCCGCAAATTCAACAATGTACTTTTGTGAGGATCATTTTGATGTAAGTACTACATTACATACTGTTTAACAAAGTAGTTAACAACATTACATATTGTTTAACAACGGTTCAAAGTTTCGTACCGTAACGTATTCTTGAGCGGCAAACGCACTCCGATCGATATGCATCGCCCCGGGCACCGGGTATTGTTTTGAAATGGTACCTATTAATTTGGATTTTCTTGAAATTTTCAGCTTCCTAACGATATGGAAAACTATGTAAAATTTAGAGTTCTGGGTTCTGTTACGAAAATTATTATGAGAAAAGGCAGTTTACCATCACGGTTCGAGTGTCAGCCTGACAGAAAACGAACAGCTACTAATGATTGTAGTGATGATGATACCAAAAGGAAAAGGCAAGAAATAATCCAAAAAAAATTGGATGAGGATGATTTAAAAAGAATACAAAACACAGGTACCTACCTACTATTTCTTTGTTTCATAATGTACCTAGATGAGACCTGTTTTCTCGAACATAGCAACTTGATAGATCAACTACTGGACCCAAAAACCCCTATTATGATAATTCCATCAAAATTATTAGAGCCAGGCTGTTTCTAAAGCAATGCATACATAGTGGTGACCACTAGGTAATGCTTGAGCTTTTCCTATACAATAACTTTATTATGACTTATTGAATTTAACATTAGTACATCATAGGGATGTAACAGATGTGGTTATATCGGAACCGGAACCGGAACCAGATGTTTTTAGTTTAACGGAACCAGAAGCGGAAGCGGAACCCGAGTGATAGGTGGATTGGATGGAGGTGGATGAGATGTTAAGGGTAGGTCTAAGCTAAGTCAATCTATTCATAATAAAAATTCCAAACATGAATCATCAGCCTTTAAAGCCGTTTTGGAAGTAACAGAACCAGAACCGAAGCGGATGTTTAAAACTAAACGGAAGTTCCAACTTAACGGAAGCAGAACCGGAGCTCTGTTACATCCCTGGTACATCATTTAAAAACGAAGGTATAGCCCGTGCCAAACTTATAGCTAACTTTGAACTTCTGAAGTTAGTTCTTACATGTGCACAGTCAGTTTTTATACTGGAGATGTGAATCATTAGATGATCAAAGTGTATCTAGATACATTGTAAAATATTTCTAGGCAATCAATAGGTAATATAGAAAACGCAAACCGGGCAACCCAGAGAACTACCATTGTTAAAGGAGTTTTTGGAGTTTCTAGAGAGCAAGTTTACTGCCATGGAATCATCACGACGCAAACAAGAAGTCGCCGGACAAATCTCAACGTTAACATGCCATTGACGTCGGGAAATCAATTAAAACCTAATCGATTCAAATTTTATGCTAGCAACAAGGCTACATCAAACAAGTTTCATAATTTGCCTAGAAGATGTCCAGTGTGGGAGGGAGATCATGGAATTTACTTTTGTAAGAATTTTAAGGACATGGCACCAGAAATGAAGCAAAAAATTATTCCAAAATTAAATTTATGCAATAATTGTTTATACAATCACTATGGAAAAGTTTGCAGATCTGACAAAACGTGTCAAAAATGCAACGAGTTTCATAATACATTACTGCATGATGTTTATTGCAAGGAAAGAAGTTCAACGTCCGCAGTAGTGCCTAACAACAACGCAAAGAGACCTGCGAAACACGAAAGTGGGTCACACGTGGCGCAGCAGAGTGAAGAGCCCACAATCCTTTTGGCGACAGCCTTGGTCGATGTTCTGGGAGTCGATGGTCGAATGCACATTATAAGAGCACTTATCGATCAGGGTTCTCAAATTTCACTGATCACTGAACATGCAGCTCAGCGATTAGGGTTGGCACGACAGAGATGTAAAGGTGTAATAACAGGAGTCGGAACCAACGACACCATGTGCAAAGGATTGATAAACATTACATGTAGCTCGCTCACTGAAAAGTTTAACAAGAAACTTGCCGAACACTACCTTCATAAAACCACCGTGGAACCTCTTAGAAACCCTTCCCCTGGCCGACTATCAATTTCACATAAGCGGACCAATTGACATGTTATTGGGAGCTGAAGTAGAATAGGGAGTAAGGGGAGAACGGCATTATCATCATGACCGACCCAACTGTCACCCTCACCTGCACGCGCCGCATGGCGGCGACATGGCGTATACCGTGCCGTGGTGCTCCCTGCTAGACAACAGACGAGGCTCTGGCGACCGAGCAATGGCGGTATAACCATACCCCCAACCGGGCAACTGGCTGGATGAGGTTATAACGACCTAGGGGCCTAAGTAGCCCCTAAAAAGTATAATGCAGAAGGCAAGGGGAAACCACTGCATATTTCTTTTCCCAAGAAAGTCATCATGGAGGTACAACCAAATACACAAAGATGGCCATGTGATCCGCTTAGCAACCGGCGCCGTCCTGCGTCCGGGGCAGACGGTGGGAAATTGGTTACCGGCCATATGGGTGTAGGTGACCAGGCAACGTATGGAAAACATGCTACTGGAAACCTCATAAAGATGCGGTAAATCCAAAAGATAGGGACGTGGAATGTTCGCGGTCTGCTTCAACCCGGGAAGTTAAAGATCCTAGAGAGGGAGTTAACTAGATGCGAGCTCAATATCTGTGGCATTAGTGAGACTCACTGGAAGAGCAATGGTCATTTTCTCACCGAGACTCATGCCGCGTACTTCTCCGGAAATGACAACAATAGCAGGAATGGGGTTGCTTTCCTCATTCCGAAACACCTAAGGAGCAGCGTGGTATAATATGAACCTGTTAGCGATCGTATAATAAGGATAAAACTTAAAGCGACACCTATGAACCTAAACCTAATTCAGATTTATTCACCCACTAGTGCTGCAAGTGATAGCGAAATAGAGAAATTCTACAGAGAATTAGAGGCCACCATACGAAAGATTGCCAAAAGAGAGGTGCTGATCATCTTGGGTGATTTTAATGCCAAGGTGGGAGCAGATGCTCATCAGCTAAGCCAATGTGCGGGAAAATTTGGTCTGGGAGAACGCAATGAACGAGGGGAACGCCTCATCCAATTCGCAGTTGATAACAACTTGGTGATATCTAATACTTTCTTTGAAAACCACCGACGCAGACTCTATACCTGGATATCACCAGATGGCAAGTATCGTAACCAGATTGATTACATCTTGATTGGATCACGGTGGAAAACTTCAATCAAGAATACTCATACGCTACCGGGAGCAAATTGCGGGTCAGATCATCAGTTGCTAGTCTCAAAAGTGCAGTTAAAATTGAGTGCTGCTAGAAAACTTGGAAAACGCCAAAAATTCGAAGTAACCGACCATGCGAAGTATATGAATGCACTTGAGCGGAAGATGATTCCGCGGGCGGACGTGGACTCCAACGCAGAGACTCCAGATCAGCTGTGGGATCGTGCCAAAAGTACCATAGTTGCAGCGGTCAAGGAGTCAGATGTACGCGCACGAAAACGGAAAAGACAGCATTGGATGAGTGACAAAACGCTAGGACTTGTGGAGGAAAGAAGGAAGTTAAAAGCCTCTGGAGCCAATGTTAAGATCCTTAATGACAAGTCTGCTAGGATTCAAAAAGCTTGCAGGCAAGACCAGAATGCCCAACTTCGGAATATTTGTGCGGAAGTAGAAATCCATGCAAATAAGCACGAATCCAGAGATCTTCATCAAAAAATCCGATATATCACAAGAACCCTAAGTTCAAAAACCTGGGCCATTGAGGACTCTAGTGGTAATACAGTGACGGACATAGAAGCAATTGCTGAAACATGGAGACAATATTGCCAATCACTGTTCCAAGATCCACAGGCACAATACTGCGCTTCCACGGAACCTAGAGATGAAGATATCGAGCCAGATATTCTTAAAGACGAAGTAAGAGCGGCAATTAAACGCCTGAAGAGCGGCAAAGCCACGGGAGGAGATGCCATACCGATTGAGACGATCAAGGCAGCGGGTAAAAGATAAAAAAAGATAAAAGAAATTTATTTAGTAAGTAGGCCGCTCGGGCACTTTTACACGTCAAGATACTACCAGGGTGAACATGGTGTCCAAATTTTCCAAACCTTATGCAACAAGATATGGCAAACGGGGCAGTGGCCGAAAGAATGGGCTCACACTATCTTCATCCCGTTACACAAGAAAGGTTCTACCAAAACGTGCAGTAATTATCGATTAATCGCTCTTATATCGCACGCAAGCAAGATTCTACTGCACGTACTGAACGAGCGCCTTAAGTGTTACCTGAGCAAGGAAATTGCTCCTGAGCAAGCTGGGTTTGTGAAAGGAAAAGGGACCCGAGAGCAAATCTTTACGGTTCGTCAGATTATAGAGAAAGCCCGGGAATTTAACAAACCCACCTGTCTGCTTTGTGGACTTCTCTAAGGCTTTTGACTCTGTAAAGTGGCCAAAACTCTGGAACACATTAACGGCAATGGGTGCTCCAAAACACCTAGTGCACCTCCTCCGGAGACTATATGAGGATGGCACAGCCTCAGTCCGAGCAGACGACATGCTATCAAACCCCTTTCACGCCAGCGCCGGAGTCCGTCAGGGATGTATTGTTTCCCCGCTTCTGTTCAATGTCTATACAGAACTCATAATGAGAATCACACTTGAAGACTGGACAGACGGCATATCGATTGGTGGTTTGGAGATATCCAACTTGCGATATGCGGACGACACCACCTTCTTTGCCACTAGCGCTCGCCACATGGAAGAACTTCTCGGTAAGATGGAAAGCGTCAGCGTCGATTTCGGCCTTAGGATCAACCGGAATAAGACAAAAATGATGATTGTCGATCGCATGAATAACAATTCACCAGAAGTAATACGAATCGCGAATTGTGATGTGGTTCAATCATATATTTACCTAGGAGCCTTGATCTCGAATAGCGGTGGATGCGTCGATGAAGTAAAGAGACGTATGGCGATTGCACGTTCTGCAATGGACAGGCTGAAGAAAATATGGAGGAGCCGTAAGATATACAAGGCCACGAAAATTCGGTTAGTCCGAGCACTTGTGTTCCCCATATTCCTCTATGCCGCAGAAACGTGGACCCTGCGGGAAGTTGAGAGGAAGAAGATAGATGCTCTAGAAATGTGGTGCTGGAGGAGAATGCTGGGGGTCTCATGGACTGAATTCCGTACCAACGAGTCGATACTCCAAGAACTCGGCATCAAGCAGCGTCTATCATCTATAGTTAAGTCTCGCATCCTCACATTTTTTGGCCACGTATGCCGTAGGGCGGAGGATTCTATTGAACGACTTGTGGTCCAAGGAAAAGTTGAAGGCACCCGGCCTAGAGGTAGATCCCCTATGAGATGGACAGACCAAATTAAAGCTGCTGTAGATAGCTCGTTAAACCAATGCACGAGGAAGGCAGCTGTCAGAGAGGAGTGGCGGCGAGTTGAGAAGCTTGCCACCAGCGCCTGATATGATGACCACGACCACTCTGCCAAGAGTGAAAACGAAGAAGAAGAAGAGAGTGGGAGCTGAAGTTTTCGCAAACATCATCATGAAGGGCATTCATAAGATAGAATCATCACCCTTAATAACCCAAGAGACACGATTGGGTTGGATTTTATGTGGAAAGGTCCAAGAGTTGCAGTGCAATGTAGTGATAAATAACGTTGAAGAAATACAGAAGTTCTGGGAAATAGAAGATATTCCAGAAGCTTCGTCACAATCAGAGGAAGTAGATGAATGCATTAAATTCTATAAAGCAACAACTACAAGATTGACAGATGGTAGATATCAAGTTCGAATACCTCTAATGTCAACAAACTCAAATAAAATGAGGTCAACGCTGATGACGCGACTAAACAATGTACGAATGTATTCGTACACAAACGTTTCTTTTGCCACCACTGTATACATATTACAAGTTTAGCTTGGTCAAAGTAGGTATTAAATTTAACTATAAATATTGTAATTTTTAACAATTTTTGTACCTTTTTGTTTGTAGATTCACTACAAGATAATCAATTGCTGCAAGCTATTACTGAAAATGATGAGAAACACCAAAAAAAAACTCCCTTAGTGCAAGACAAAGATGTTCAAGTACAAATTTACAATAAATATAGAAGTAAAGGTTCTCAGATAATGGTTAAGTTGTCGTGCATAGGGACTTCACCTATTAAGAGCTTCCCTGGAAATGTTTCAGTTTCTACATGTACAGAGATTCCATCCACGTCAGGAAATACCCACATTAACAATACATGGCCATTTGGTTTACATGACCAGCAAACTTCTGAGAGTGAAGTATCACTGTTCACGCCCTCAGTAAAATTGAATTCATCATCATCGGCTGAATCACTTCAACTTGCTTCAGATAGTAGCCTAAATGATGAATTCTTAAAAGTAGAATCAGTTTTTTTTAAAGAAGAGTCCTTACAACACACTCTAAAGAAAATTAAAAGAAACCCACGATACTATATTGGAGTACCAGAGATGTGTTTTTTTTTGGTAAAATATTTCTAAAAAATGTACCTATCATTGCGAAAGCTTTGCAACAGTTTATTATTAAGTTAGACGACAATACTGATAAGGCACATCAATTTAATCTCCCTATTGCTTTCAGGCATAAATATTTCAATGTCTCCTGTATTATAGACTGTCTAGAGATAGAAATACAAAAACCAACCAAGGCTTTCAACCAAGCTCTGACATGGTCAGAGTACAAAAAAGGAAATACTATTAAATATCTTATAAGTTGCACTCCTGATGGCCTTATCAACTATATTTCACCTGGTTATGGGGGGAGATTCAGTGACGTATTGCTTGTGGAAAATTGCGACTTCTCGAATTCCTTACGACCTGGTACATGTTTATTAGCAGATAGGGGTTTCAAGCATATTGATCAACTTTTGTCACAAAAGGGAATAAAATTAATAAGACCCCCGAGCGTGCCTAACGGGATCAAATTATCAAAACAAGAAGTCAAAAATACAAAACAAATTGTGAGCATAAGCATACATGTTGAACAAGTAATAAGAAGGCTAAGCGAATTTTCTATGTTGTAGCCACATTCTGTTATTAATACAAATTTACTGAGAATAGTGGATGAAGCTGTTACTATATGCTGTGCACTTATTAATTTAAAAGACAGTATTATTAAATAAGTTTATTTATGACAATATTATAAATTAAAAGGGTGTACAATTCCATAAATATCGGCCCCTGTTTCGCCGTGACGGCGAAATCGTGCCGGGCTATGCCATTCAATGGCAAATTATGAAAGCACTCACTAGATGGATAAAATAATAATATGTACTATAATAATACCACTCACTATATGGCTGTTTTATCTCACGAAAGCGGGAGGGCCATACTAGTAGTTATAATAATGCATATATATACGCACACTACGGCGATGCTTAACTACAAGGTGCATGTGCATCTACAAGTATGGCCCACTCGCTTTCGTTAGATAAAACAGCTGTAGAATAATATACTTAAGCACCAATTTCACCAAAAGATGTTTAATATTAATTCACTGTTAGTTAATGTGTGTTGTGTGTAACATTCTTTATATATATTTTTTTAATAAAACATAAAAGTCGTATGCATATAGTTTTATTTATAACAACATGTGTGTGTGTGTAACAAGTGACAAATAATACTGTCAGTTGCGAAGGCAAGTGTGATAGCGCTAACAAGCTGGATGCTTAGCTATTAAGACACTTAGAGCACTGTATTTATGCTTTGGTAAAGCTTAGGATAAATATTTGTTTTCCAAAAATGCAAGAGTACATCGAAAGTATCCTTGATTTTTGTTTCATCATACAGCACTTTATATATTTCAACTTTTTGGTTCACCTCAAATTCAGGGCCAGCAACGCAGAAATATCCTTTTTAGGCCTGTTATATACATTTGCATCTGTATTTGAAACATAATTTTTTCTGATATTTTTCCACCCTGTATGTAATTTTTATAAGTCAGTTGGCTCATAGGGCATTTAATTTCCAAAATTGAATAATAATTTACAATACCATCAGGAGACGCTGCCAGAATAGGATATTGTTTGCAGATTGTTAGGCCACATGTTTTTATCTTTTGACCAAGATTTTTTTCTACTGTTTCCCTAACTTCAGACTCTAAATTACGCCCTCTCTTCATTGCTTTTGTGTCTGGAGTTCTAGCACCCATAATAGTTTCCACTAGTGACCCATCAGGAACTTGGCAGTGACTTACTTCATAGGCTTTTGATGCAGTTATTCTGCTATACTTAGTTCAAACCACAATTGGTTTTTATGCTGCTTTCTAGTCTCCATCTCTGCTGCCTTGACACTTTCTTCACTAAATATACCACGTGTCCCAAAACTCAACGATAAGCCGGCACCAGAGGATGGAGCTGCTTATGATTAGTCGAGAAAAAATAAGGAAAAAAATATATCTTTTCCTTATTTTTTCTCGACTACCCATAAGCAGCTCCATCCTCTGGTGCCGGCTTATCGTTGAGTTTTGGGACACGTTGTATAAGCAATTGAGTTCAAAAATTGGTCACAGTCAGATTGACTGTGCTGTATTCACTTCATAGTTTGGTTGATATTTAAGTAATTGGCAATTACTGATCTTCCGTTTTTTTGCTTCAGCCATAAATAAAGTAAACACATTATTTTCTTCTGCACTACACATGGGAGGTGGTCGTTACTGGAAATCTTTAGTAGTGATAAATTTTAATGTACTGCCTACGCGAGATAGATTGGATTTTTTCCAGTAACATTCAATTGAAGTGCAAGAAGGCTCTTCACTCCTCCTATGCACCCACATCAGAAAAGCCACTGAAAGCTTACACCCCCCTTGGCACGCAACACAGTCATGACACTCTACACTTATAACATGCTCCGCCTTTTCATTCACTGTAAGAGTGACATTGTACTGTTTGCTATGAACTTTATGTTCTGGACATATTTTGCATTTCACTACACACAAGTCATTTTCGCGACACAGTTGAACATAACCAATGGCATCGTCCCCGTATGTTTCTCTTGAAGATCTGAAAAAACGATATGTTATATGAGTAAAAAAACCTAAAAAAAATGTTATTTTGACATAGCCTCGAAGAAGTTAAAGTTAGAGCAAAAACAAAATCAAGATTAAAGTAAGCAACGTGTTTTTGGTTAAATTAGCTTTATTAAAAATCAACTTGTTGTAATTGGTTGTCTCTCTTACGAACCATAATTACCTGGCAGTTTTCACGTTCCTGAATTCAGCGGAACAAAAATCTGGATTCGCCGCGAAAAAAGTTGCTACCATTATTGTGTCGATTTTCGGCAAATTGACACTGTCTGCTTTGGTAAATGTGTTCACCGAAGACGCCTTAGCTGGATCTTTGTTTAATGCAATGTATTTGCTAACGGCTAACCCAGTAGGTATGAGATAATGTAAGTTTTTTCGCCAGTAGATTCAAGTTCAAATATTTCTTTACAGTAAACGCAGACAGAATGAATCTTGTCATGTCACAGTTGTCACCACAGATTATAGGATATGTCTAAAGCACAGTTTATAAGAGTTTTCACTGTCTCGAGCATGGAATTAGTAAGTACTTACGTAGATCTGGAAGGTTCACTACACCGATAACGCGAGCCGAAAGAGATGTACTAAACCTTAGTGCGTCCCTTTCTAGTAAAGGTGACCATACTTTAATTGCAATTTACGGGTAAATGAATTTTATAAGCCGGTAGGGTAGGTAGTAAACTAAATATTTTTAAACAAACTTCAATAAAGTAAGAGGTTCTCAATTAGTCTGTATGTTGTTTTTTTTGCGTCCAACGTTAAAAATTGTTAAGGGTTAGATAAACGCGATCCTGCTAGTCTTTAAATTAATTACGTAAAATAAAATGCAATACATAGAAACATATTATAATTCAAACATTACTGAATAAAATAGTTTTGTGTAATTTCTGCCGTAAAGTAGCCCGAGAGCCAATAATTTTTTGACACATCTCTTTGGCATGAGTAGTCATCCTTATTGTTAAATATTTATGTGCAATACATTTTAAAAGTTCAACCTCGTGCCTGGTTTCACAACTGATTGCATAAACTGGGTGTGGAGGATAAAATAGCATTTCCAGTTTGTCATGAAAATGTTGGACAATCAATATCATGATTTTATTTTTTCTAGTTTTCATTAAATTTTCTTTAGCCATGCCAGTAAATACTTTTTCTGTGTATTGTACAACATCAAAAACAAATTTTGATACATGGTTTAGCCCACCTCTATCGACAAATGATGTGAACGCTGAAGATTTATTGATATCTACTGCGTAGTTGTGCTCTCATTAATATATTTATTAGTTATTAAGGCAGCTTTACAGTGTCTACATGAGTTTTTTTCAAGATTTTTTTTTACTATCACCCCATATATATAATACAAGATATTATTTTTGTATTCTGATAAATTGGTTTCATCCACTAGTTTTAGGAACGACTCCACTTGCCGATTATCAGTGTCATCTGATATGGTGTCTGGCTCATTTATGTAGCTTTTTGAACTTTTGAAGTCCAATATTGGGGAAATTTCAAAATCAGAATCGAAACAATTTGCATTTACACTCGGAGTCACGCTATTTCGGAATAATAATTTCCTTAAGGCATATCTCACCTGTAAAGCGCTTGGGTTATCATTATGGCCACCGGAGGCTCTTACACATGAAAAAAACATCTCTAAATGATCTTGAGAGCATTTGTAAGTTAAAAAATAGCTTACTATTCCTTTTTGTAACAAATCCAAACATAGTTGAGCGAAACTGTAAGTATCAATGATCAAGCCAAGAGCTGGTGTCTTGCGACGGTGTTGCAGAATAGAAATTCCGTTTACTTTTAGCTTACTAAGATAAGCCCTCGTTTCTTCTAAGATATTTGACCACACATTTAAATTTTGTTGACGCATCGGGGATTTAAAACCTTTACCAAAAGGTTGCTTACAATTTAATAAATCAAATACTCGATCTAATATCCTGATAGAGTCTGTCAAGCGAGTCGTGTCCCCTCAAAAAGGCGGTATTTTCAAAAATCTTTTAGATGTCAACACTGATAATACGCTGAAAACTAAGATTGATACTTGAGTTTATGTAGTTTTTTTAATTACTTTGGTTGAAACAATGTGTTAAAAGCCAGGAAATGTCTGGTGCTCACAAACTGAGGTAGGCTTTGCCTACCAATTTTTGTGGTATTAGGACTAAAATATTTACTAAGGGTCATTTATTTACATAATTAAAATAAAAAAATCAGGTAGTATGCACAAAATACACTAACAACAATACCTTTAAGAAAAGGATACTAAACTACTTAAATAAAAAAGATGGAAATAATAATAAAAAAATCACCCCTTCCAACAAGTCCGCCCGCGGAATGGTCCCCAAGACACTGGCTGCATTACCTGGCTGTATAGTTGTTTTAGTGTATTTTGTACAAGTATATTTCTTGTGGAATAAATAAAAAATAAAAATTCGAATTAAGTATTTATTAACCAGAATCAGTACCAAAATCAGAATCTAGAAATTCAATACCTTCATAAGAGAAGTCACTGTCAGTATCATCATTACGCACAGAAATTATAAAAGGGTCCAATTCCGTTTCCGTTACCTTGTCCCGAACTTTATACTCATTTTCTACATGAAGTGTGATCTGTGCATTTTTTCCAATCGTTGACTGTGACACTATCAAAACATTCTTTTATTAGTTTCTCCATTTCTTCGCCTGGAATTCCTAAATTCTTGCTAGCAATTTTTCGTTTTGCCAAGCTCCATATAAGTTCGATTGCATTTAAGTCGCAATGATATGGTGGAAGTCTCAACACCTCATGACCATGCTCTTTTAATATTTCTTCTGCTTCATATATCGGAGTTGTTTTATTTTCATTGACAAGGCACATAAGCTCAGCCTTCGTGAAGTATGGTTCATAATGAACTCCATTTTCCATTAGCCATTTCTGAATGTCAGCCTTTAAATTATTCATATTTGGTGGCTTATTGATTTGTGTTACATGATAGCTAGCGTTGTCCATGACAATGACACTGGGCTGGGTTAGGTTAGGTATTCATTTTTCACGTAACCATTTCATGAAATTATTTCTGTTCATATCATCATGATAATCGGCCATTTTAGATTTGGTGCTGAATACTAACAATGCATTGGGAATGAAACCCTTTTCAGATCCAGCATGGACAACAATATGCCTTTTTCCTGAAGATATTTTATCAATGACTCCGCTTGTGGATGGCCCTTGCCATGATTTTTCAACATTATAATTTTGGTGTACGTATGTTTCATCAAGGTAAACTATTAATTTTCCTTGTTTCCGCTTCTCATCAATTGTTCTAAGATATCTATGTCGCCACGCAGACAATTCAAACTTTTCAATAAGAATTTTTCTCTCATTTTGGTTCCTTTTGAACTCAAATCCATTTTTGAGTAATAATTGTCTCAATGTTTCATGACTTCCAGTAAATCCAATTGATTCTCTTAAATCTGCAAGCAAACTTCGTAAAGTAGGAACTTGTTTTTTGACGCAGTAAAATTCATTGATTTTATTGCGAATTGCTGATAAATCAAAATCATCAAGGTTGGCTACAGTTCGCTGTCGTGGTCGCTTTTTGCCTGGCGTGTTCCACTCGCCTTGGTTTATTGTACCTTCTTTTTTTATTCTTCGTAATGTTTTAACGCTTACATCTGAAAGTTCATTTCATACGTTCAATATCAAACACATTCATAAATTCAAATCACTTTATAAGATAACATAATCTGCATGGTGATGGTGATGGACTCCTTTTTCCGCACTTAGCCCGTGTATGTCGGGCCATTGTGCGTGGTACCGGCTAGTGATCTAGCCAGCCTAACTCCGACCAGAAGCGCAGGATCCTCCTGGTATCTCCACAGGCTTCTCGGAGTGACCTCGGTGACTTGAGGATTTCAGTCCGTTGAGCGGCTACACCTACGCATTCCAGGATTACGTGGGGGGCTGTTTCGTCGGCCGATAGGCATCCCCTGCATAGGGGGCTGTCGGTCATACCTAGAACATACAAATGTTTGTTAAGCGAGCAATGTCCAGTAATGTTTCCTACAATTATTCGTAGGGCCTGTCTATCTAATGATAGGAGACGCTTTGTTAGACGCGCGTCCGGGTGTGGCACGGTTTCCCTAGATTGCCTACATGTACTGGTATTTGCCCATTGATTAGCATGTTGTTCGAGTGTTCTGTGACGTAACCATGACCTAAGCTGGCTGAATGCTAAGGGAAGCATTGGAGCGGGACCGATCGCTGGGCGATCCGATCCTCTCCTGGCCAGCTGGTCAGCCGCATCGTTACCTAGAGATCCACTGTGCCCCTTTATCCATTGTATCGTGAGTTGGTTGTTTAGACCTATCACTTCCAATGCTGAGTGGCACTCTAGTATGAGCCCGGATTGTATCATTTTGTTGTCTAGAGCTCGTAGTACTGCAGCGCTGTCGGAAATAATTCGTATCTTTTGGTCTTTGATACCCCGTTTAGCCACTGCCTCGGCAGCCTGTAGTATGGCAGTACATTCACATTGGTAGATGGAACTGTATTCGCCTAAGGCTGTTGATATATAAATGTTGATTTCGGGTGAGTACACTCCTGTACCTGTTCCCTTTTTTGTCTTTGATCCGTCCGTATATATGCGTAGTTCGTATATACTGGACTGGTCAGTGGGTTCTTCAGCAAGCTGGATGGTGTAGCTTTTGTTGAAGTTGTGTTGTTTGGGTACCTTGTCATTAGGAGCACCTATCAGAGGTTGATATGTGATTGCTTCCTGAAGGATTTCGGTATGAGTCCCGCTTGTTGCTCCCCAGAGGTTGAGAGATTTCAGTCTGATGGCTGCCACCGCCGCCTCCTGTTGGATGAAGAGGTTAAGGGGCGGTAGACCCAACAGTATCTCCAGCGCCGCTGTGGGTGTAGTTTTCATGCAACCTGTAATAGCTACGCAAGCTAGTCTCTGAAATTGTTGCAGTTTATTTTTGGCTGTGGTCAGTTTAGTTCTGGGCCACCAGACCACAGCACCATAGGTGATAATAGGCCTGATCACAGCCGTGTATAGCCACATGGCAATTCTTGGGTGTATACCCCAGGTTCTGCCAAGTAACCTTTTACACTGCCAGAATATGACACAGGCCTTTTCTAGTTTGTTTTCTAAGTGTTTGTTCCATAGCAGTTTGTCATCTAGGATGACCCCTAAATACTTGACCTCTTTTGAAAGGGTCAAAGTCGTGCCAAAGAGTTTCGGTAAGCGTAGGTTATTTATAACCCGTTTCTTTGTGAACAGTACTAGTTCGGTTTTTGATGGATTTACTGACAAACCATGTTCGGAGCACCTTCGTTCGACGATTTTGAGAGCCCCTTGCATAAGATCGCATAGGACTGACTCAAACTTTCCCCTTACGAGGATAGCTACATCGTCTGCATAGCCTACAGTGTAGAAGCCTGCCTCGTTTAGTGAACGGATTAGGTCATCCACCACGAGGTTCCACAGGAGTGGTGAGACGACACCTCCTTGTGGACAGCCTCTCGATACAACAGCTCGTGTGGTGCCGTTGACTGTTACCCGTACCGCCCTTTGTCTTAGCATGTTGTCGATCCATCCGGAAACGGCTGCATCGGCGCCATGGCTAAGTAGGGCTTGGCTTATGCTGTTGAATTGCGTCTTGTCGAAAGCCCCCTCGATGTCGATGAAGGTCACAAGAGCTGATGATTGTGTTGATAGTGCATTTTCTATGGGCGAAATGACACTGTGTAGTGCTAATTCGGTTGATTTACCTGAACAATAGGCGTGCTGTTGATGGTGGAGAGGATAATGCGCCAGAGTCCCGTCTCTGAGATCCCGGTCACAGAGTCGTTCCAGGGTTTTCAGTAGGAATGACGTAAGGCTTATTGGTCTATATGATTTAGGCTGCGTATAATCACTCTTACCTGGTTTGGGTATAAATACCACTTTAACTTCTCTCCATTTTGTGGGGACATAGCGGTGCCAGAGACATGCCTGGTATATCAGGACTAGGTGAGGTGCCACTGTGTCTTGGCACCATTGTAAAAGTCCAGGAAATATGCCATCTAGGCCTGCCGCTTTAAACGTCGAGAAGCTGTTGATTGCCCAAACCACTTTTTCTAGTGTTACTATTCTTTGGGCAGTATTGATGGCCTCGACAGTTGGTTGTCCAAAAGTCTGCCAGGTTATGTCTTCCCATGTGGAGTCCTCCGTAACTGTACACCCTGGGAAGTGTGTGTCAAGCAACATAATCTGCATATAGAATATAGGAATGTAAATGAGAAAATAACTACTAACCTGTCATAGAAGAGATTCTCGTCAGGTAGTCTGTTTCAGTTTGAATTTTTTTAACATCTTCTATGGCTATGAGTTGCTTAACTAAACTATCAATTGTATTTTTTATGTTATCGTCTAAGGTACCTGAAAACAATATTCGTTATTAAAAATGCAGAAAAACATTAACAGTTTTAGTTCAAGCAGAGAAGAATATCATAAAGTGACTGCCAATGTCAAGTGCTGGAGTGCAAGTGGATGCAACGTTATGACTACGAAAACAGTACTTAAAAGATAAATAAAAATATAAATGATTATAATTGAGAATAAAATATCAAAATGTTGTAGACGACCTACCTGATGTTAACACGATCTCATCCAAAAGTCGTCGCTTTTCATGTATCACGCCATCAAATTCACTCTTCACGTGATTATATTTGTCGATCATAGTAAATAACATACTTCTAACACTCCCTTTGATAGGTTTTGCCATTTTAGACTCAAAATATAAGACCAAATCAAACAAAAACCGTCACGCTACGAGGTTATAATAAAAATTGTGACTGGGTGTTTGACAGTTAAATAGTGTTGCCATGTAAAGAAATCAGATAAATGGTCGTGGACAGGACTTGCTTGACAGACTCTATATTCCACAGTCGCTTCGCTTCCTACAAAGTCTTGGTTCCCACTGCACCTTAAAAAACCAATGGCGTCTGCGACCGAGGAACTCAAGACTTGTGTAGCTAGGCGAACACTCATTTTTTTTCCGTAAAAGTTTACATGTGTGCTGCTTAAGTTGTTAGCCAATTTTAAGCCTTCTTCATCTTGAAGTTTATGTAATTTTCGTACAAATGCATAAGCAATATCTCCCTTTTCAGAACTCATTTTTGTTTCCGCAAATACGTTTCGAGCCAGTTTTATCATATGCGGTGAGTCCAAAATGCAATATATCCTATAATGTTTCTGAGGATGATTGAAATATGTTTTCATGTTTTCTAATGAGAAGTTACAGCCTAATATTTTATAAGACTTTAAATTTATTTCAGTGCCATCACAGGTTAATGATCTGACATTTATATTTATTTCACTCAAAAATCGAATGGCAGCCAATAATAAATGAGCCTGTATATGAGCTGTTGTCTTATTGGTTAGAAAATAAGCAATTGGGCATTTGAATTTAGTGGTAAAAGACACTATTTGAAAAATCAAAACTTCTGTAGCCAAAGTCTCAGCGTCATCGGTTGGTATGATGCCACCATAGTCAACATAACCCCAGTATTTATCAGTTTTCTCGTCGTGTCTTAATTCAGTCCTTATAGACATAGCATCAAAAATTAATGCAACATTTTGTAAGTGAGTATTTACACTGGCTGCGTCTTTTAAGTAATTTAAAACTTCTGATATAAAACCCACATTACAGTTATGTGTTGACAAAAGCCTTCGTAGTGTAGAAGGATGTGGAATACATACATAATTTCTCAAATAACGATAAGCCTTGGCAGAATAAAAGTATAGAGTTAGAGCAAAGGATTTCACATCATCACTAAATCTCATGCCTTTGTCAGACTTTTTTGTATTTAGTTGCGTGCCAATATTTGGAAAATGATTAGTTAAAACGGTCTCCAATTCATCATAATTATTACACTTTTCTTTTAATATATTAAGAAGAGACTTGAGGTTTTTAACTTTAACATCTCTTCTTATTATTTGCTGTTTCATATTTTTTAGTTTATGCTTTAACTCTTTTTCTCTTGGTGTCACAGGCGATAAAACGGTTTGCGTGCTTACTTCTTGCAATCTAACTTTTTTACATGGAGGACCTTCAGATGTTCCTGGTTCTACATTTTGAGACCCAACTAGTTGTATGACGCTCAAAACATTGATTTTTTTGTTTTCTGGGATAACCTGAAATCAGGAATTAAAAAAAACATCATTTCAATATCATCTTTTCCAAATCGGTATACACATCAATAAAATAAAAAAGATTTCGATGTCTGTCTGTCTGTTTGTCCATTCGCCCGCCCGTCCGTTGCACAAGTAGAAGTCTAACAATTTAATTTTAATTGTATAATAATTGTATTTACCTTGGGAAAAATTGACGGAACTACTCCAGATTTCATTTTTTTTCGAGATGCCGTTGCATAATCATCCGCTTTGAAGTGCAAACTACAAACTACAGAACTATTATTTAGATTTCCAGGAATCGCTTGTATCCATTTTATTTTTGCTGTTTCATTCGCAGGCAGTCTGAAAATAAATAGTTTATGGTAGGTACCTTCGCTTGCAATATGATTTCTCGTGGTCACCCTACTAACAGAAATCTCACAAACTTACCTGTGAAAGGATATCCCACAACCTGGATAGGATTCCTTACTGCAGCCACTCACAGCACAACTTGTATTAACCATAATAATAATTGCTTTGGGAGAATCGCGTAATAAAACGTAAATCCGAAATAAACTGAATTCAAATTATCTGTCTACCGCCATTATGTCATATCAGTGTTGGTAGTTTAATTTCATAAACTCCTACGGTTACCATGATGAGGAACGATTGAGGTTGGTTAACTTTAATATTAAATTAATATGTAATACTTAAATACATTCCTAGTGCTTAATTTAAATATAAACACTGTGATAAATATAAATAACATTTTTTTTTTTAATCCTACCTAGTAAACATTTCCTGCTAAAAACATCATACCTTTTTTATATGGCAATTGTGTAAGAGGGACAAACAAAGACAAAGTAAGTCTCATGAGGTTTGTACACTTCATTACCGAAAAATCAGTCTTCTGTCTTAACCGATTGAGTTCAATTTTACTTGTCGCGATTTTGGAAGCAAGCCCTCCAGATGTACTTACTAACTCCATGGTCTCGAGTTGATGACACAGATAGTATGATAAAAAAATTTTTTAAGTAAGATGACGTCACGCAATCTCATTGGTGTTTCAATATAGATTAAAAATCTTTATTTTATTATAAGATATATAATAAAATAACGACTTTATTAAATTAAATAAAAACTATAATCATAATCCTCGTCATTAAAACTAGCTATATGCAAAGCATCTTTGTTTATTATAACCACAGGCAAGCCAGCGAAGGGTCAGAGCAATACATAATAAAAACAGTGGGATACTATACAATAGTAGATTGTGACATTTGTGACACAAGGCAACAAAATGACATATGTACGACGAGGGCGTACATTGAATCCTGAACGAAGCGAAGGATTCTATAATTTAATTCTAAAATAGAATCCTGAGCGTAGTGAGGGGTTCAAGTGTTAACGCCCTAGGTGGAAATAATGTTGCTCTCGTGTGACACATACTGCTTTTCACATCTCCTATGAGGAAAATAAAAGATCTTAGTGATGTAACAAATTTAATTATTTACACTCTAAAAGTGCTGAAATCATTAAATTTATCAAGAAATTTTGTGGTACCTATTTTCCAAATCGTACCGACCCTGTGACGGTGACAGATGTCACTAACATACAAATTCACAAAACTGTATTAGCTAAGATCAGGGCTGGGAAAAATACATGCTTTGCTTTAATTGAAATATAAATTACAAAATACTATCTCGCCAGTATTTAAAATACAAAATATCTTTAACTAATGTATTTAAAATATAAAATACATACTGTATTTTATATTTTTTGTTTGAAATAAAATACTATTAAGAATTCAAAGTAATCCAGCCCAGCATGGGTTAAAATTTCCATTATGGACCGTCGATTTATGGGGTTTGGGGGGTGGGGGGTGGCGAGGGGGGGGAGGGCTACCCTCCTGTACAATCCCCCCCCTACGGAACCCCCTAGTTTAGGAGATATTCAAGGTCAAAGTTTTAGGTTAGAATAGCGCCATTTAGTCATTAGAACGATATGGGGGGGTTGGGTTAGGTTAGGTTAGGTTAGGTTAGGTACCCCGCCTACCCTTCGACCTCCGCATTCGGGCTCCGTGACAGTTTCGGGCTCCGTGACAGTTTCGGACTCCGAGACAGTTTCGGACTCCGAGACAGTTTCGAACTCAGAGACAGTTCCGGACTCCGAGACAGTTCCAGACTCCGAGACTTACTTACTTAACTTACTTTACTTTTCTGGCAGCAGTTTCGGGGTATTTGGACAGCAAAAAAAATAACCTCGAAGACCTAACCTGGCCGAGTCGGTTCTACACTGATTCTAACCTAACCTAACCTAACCTAATGACCCCACCCAGCCACCCCCCACCCCCCAAACCCCATAAATCGACGGTCCATAATGGAAAGTTTATCCCAGCATGGGCTCAAAAGCAGAGTAAAAGAAGATTAATCAGTAAAACAAGGTTAAATGTATTTGTGTTAAAATGTATTTTGAAGCCTTAAGTATTTGAAATACTAACTACAAATTACCTCGGCGTCAGGTATTTGAAATACGAATAACAAATTACATTTCAAGCAAGTAATTGAAATACAAATACCAAATACGTATTTGTATTTCAATTACGTATTTTCATTTAAGTAATTCAAATACTGCCCCAACCCTGATTAAGATTAATCATATTGTTTAAAAAAAATATCCACTATAAATTAAAATAACTATTATCTATTAAACCAAAAGTGCAAGCAAGCAATATTTTATACTAGCAACAAAATGTTGAACAGAAAAGTGCCACTTTGATCCTTCCTAGCAGGATAGAACTAGTTCTCTACTTGGTCTGTGCAGGGAAGAAAAGTCCCCTTTCCTAATAGGTGATGTGAAAAGAGTATTTTGCTCCCTCAAAGGTGTAAATGTGTCCCTTGCGATGGCCATATGATTTAATCAACTCCTTGTTAATAATTTGCTTTGCAGACCAAGATAGAAAAAATGCTGAGTCCTAAATTTCAAGTAATACTACTGTAAACTGTAACCCCAAAAATAAATTATAAAAAATTACTACTTTCGCATGGGCATAACTATTTTATGTTAACAGAATTTAATATTATTTTCTGATACAGTAACTTTTAATTTACTAAATAAGTAACCGTAAAATGCACTTCTTTCTCATTAACAAAATAAATTACTAATTAATTGAACACTTGTACAATACTCATGGCCCTTAGATTCCATCAAAATAGTGTATGTTAACTTTAAGGTTTTTCATGAGGAAATGCACATGGGTTCAAAGATCCCATGAAAATAAGTGGTGCTTTACTAACATGTCTCTAACACCTTCCTTAAGTGGTTGATTGTGTGTGTCCTTTTTTAGTGGTAATTCCCAATCTGGATTTAAGCTAAACCCAAATTGTGATAGTATTCGTAGTTCACACTTAATTTGCACCCAGCCTGGAGAATTTATAAAAGACCATGGATGGTACCATTTCTGAACAATGTCTACACAAGAACAAAGGACTTCAAGCCACAAGTGTAATGCTTCTTCATTTAACCCCATACAAATCAGGGTGCGCAATTTTACATCCATTTGGGCATGAGCATTGTCATGTGATAAATTGATAGCTTGCACACATCTATACAGTAATTCCTCTGGCGTCAACACCTTGCCATCTTCATCTAAACGATAAGTTTTACATAATACTAATCTACTGTAAACAGAGTTAAAATCTTTTTCAACTTCACGAGATGAAGCTTCCTCAATGAATAACCAAGGATGGCAGGGCCCGTCAAGAAAGCTTGGCCGCTTTATACCATGTAATAGGACTCTTTTAAACGCAGGAGCTAGAACTCCCCTCACCAAGTGGGCAGCTTTTTCAGTCACTGAATCATCTCCAGCCCTACTGTACTTAACTCCTTTTTCATCTAATAACTTGACAAATCTAGCTGGGAACCATCCTCGTAGACCATTCAGTTCTCCGATCCAACAATGCTCATCTCTTGAGCTTATAACTTCAATGACATCATTTTTTCGAAAGCCCAACTCATCTCCATCTCTTCTTTCAAAATCTAATAATGCTTTAGCCCTTCGCCTTTTACTTCTAGATACATTTACATAGCGCTCACGATCTGCTGCGTGGCTTTGCATAGTGTAATCCGCAGTTAGTTGGATTTCAGATACCAGTTGTGGTTCAAGGGTGAGGAAATGGCGAGAAACTTGTAATATTGCTTCCCTAAGGTCAACTAATATTTCTGTTTGCTTTACATTCTTAGAAACTGCATCCTCATTATTGCTGTCATCTCCAAATAGAATAGTTTGAATTACAGATTTATTCCTCTTTAACTGACGTCTATGCAACTGCTGCTTAGGTAAATTAGGGACTTCACTGGGGGTGCCCACTAGCGCTCCCTGATCAGCCATTAAATATGCAAGATGTCTTCTTCTATGAGTTTCTATTAATGCTGGGCTTAAAGTGTCACCACAAACCTCATCGATAGTTCTTATAAGAATATCTACAGCATTTATTTCACCAGGTATATCAGATAAGGCATTAAAAATTTGAGCAGAGTTTGATATTTCTGTAAAGCGATTTTCTTTTATTTTCAACATGGCTAAAGTAACTTTAAAAAGTACAATTGAACCATCTAGGAAAAAAAGATCCCAAATTCTTAGTAAAATTTTCATATGAACAACATTAGCATACAGTGTCAAAAACCAATGCATTGTTATTAGTGAGAGCTCAATGTCATGGGCATTTAAGACTTGGTCAATTCCGGGTAAGTATGAGGAGATGAGACTCCTCAAAACCTTTTGATCTGCTTGTATGCCAATTAATGTCGAAGAATAATATGAAGCTGGCAGCAAATCTTCCACAGTGGTACACATAATCCAAAAAGCATCTTCCTCTTCCATTAGCAGAAGAAGTGAAGCAGCAATCATCCCCGTCCCCTGACAGTACCCAATATCAGGATAAAGCCAGGCTAATGCTCGCAGAATTCTACGTAATCTTGGTACGCCTGTACTAGTTTGGTGTGAAAAGCATACATTATTTGGTAGTATTTGTACCAAATCTTTTTCAATTTGTTTACTGGTGACAAGCCCATCATCACTAGATGCTCTTACAATTTCATGATATGTGATTTCAGTTGAATTTCTCTTTTTATTAGCACCACATAAGTTCATCCAGACCTGAGGACGAAGAGAGTGAGGGACCCCATCTTTAACCATTCCCTGTAATTTATCCGTCTTTTCCAGTTTGCCTTCAACTTCTGCAAAACTGATTTCTTTGCTATAAAACTCCCATTGAAGATAATGTTGGTCATCTCCTACAAATTTATTAGAAACCAATTTGTTTGAACTAAACTCCGATTCTTCTTCTTCATCATCAACACAGAAACCAAATTCATCAAATCTGTAGTTGGGGAGTCCATGGCCGTGACCTTCCGCTTCTGGTTGTGCTAACTTAGCCATTATATCTTGCGGCACCATGCTGGGCGTGAGCGCAGAAAACGGTCCGCCAGGAACCGGGAACAGTTCATCGGCAACGTTTAAGCCACGCATCGTATCGATCACATCAGGGTCATCATCTGATAAAGCTAAACTGATTTCTCTTTCGTGATCTTCTCGACCTACGTAACCGTCATGATCACGCGAACTAAACAGTGATTTTGCCAGGTCCATCTTGAAATATTATTAGTGAGATTGTTCACAATTTCTCACATACAAGAAACAAGACGTTTTACGGTTACCTAAGCTTTCTCTTCTCTTCCTTCATTAATATCAGTGTTGCCACCTAGCAAAGTAATATGTCACTAGAGTTTGACTCAAAAGTCACTAGATTCCGGTTTTTTTACTTAGAAAAAAATCTCTAAAAAACGCTAAGTGCTACTTCATACATTCGGGAGCCAGAGATGTGTAGAAGCTAAAAATAACTAGTTAATTTCAACCTTAAAAAAACTGTTATTTTTTTTTATGGAAGTTCAAATTTCTTTAAAATGAGCGTAATTGTAATAAAATATTTTTCATTGGAATTACCGGCCTTATTCATGAGCAATCGCCCATCTAGTTGTACGGCAACTAGGGATGCAGTTAAATTATGCTCGAATAAAGTAAAGCTGCATAACAAGCTGCATAGCAATAATAGAAATTAAGTGACAAAATGTCAATGCCAATAGGTGTTGCCACCCGCATTTCTTGCACGAGGCGTCTATTACTATGCAAGTGTTGCCGCCTACTACTATAAATGATCAAAATTGTCATAAACCTTTAATATCACTAAAAGTCATTAAAATAATTTATAGCGACTAATTTTTTTAGAAAATCGCTGTCGTGCTCAAAAATTCACTAGATCCAGCCACAGAACTATATCGAGTTAGAAGGAAAGAGTGTATGTACCTCGCGTGCTAAAAAGAGATGCTGAGCGCCCAATTGCTCGCCGCGATGCTCCGTCCGCTCTCGACCGGTGTCCGCGTGTGACGTTTGAATATAACAACAAAATGACCTCTTTCTCGATAATTAACTGTACAAACACCACCAAAAAAGTAGGAGCTGTTAATCAGGATATTTCTTTTCACCGGTAAGTACTCTTTGCCCTTAAATATCTGTTATTATTTATAAAACAATTTATTTTGTTGCTCGATATTAATTTCATACAAACAGTAGCGGGCGACTCTGTGTCTAATGCTACTTTTCCATTGCTGCTTTAATTTGACGCGCCAGACTTGGCATGCATTGAAAATCAGCAACGAAAATTAATACAAACCAAACTGTCGAGCACTTGTCGAGACGCGTTCAAGGTTGAATTCTCATTTTTCTGTCAAAAGTAAGATGTACGAGGGCAGAGTGAAAAGTCTGGAAAAATTTAAACATTTTTTTATTTTTTTGGTCCAAGTAAATATTTATTTTTCAACGTAGTCCCCATGTAACTCAATACACTTGGTCCATCGCTTTTCTAACTTTTCGATTCCCTCCGTATAGTACGATTTCTCCAACCCTTCAAAATACGCACTGGTTTCTGCGATGATTTCTTCGTTGGAACCAAATCTTTTCCCACCAAGCCATTTCTTTAAGTTTGGGAAAAGAAAATAGTCGCAGGGGGCCAAATCCGGAGAATAAGGCGGATGCGGGAGCAATTCGTAACGCAACTCGTGGATTTTAGCCATAGCAACTGCACAAGTGTGGACCCGTGCGTTGTCTTGGTGAAAAATGATTTTCTTTTTCGCCAAATGGGGTCGTTTTTCCATTAAAACTTCATGAAATCGCTGTAACAAGTTGGCATAATATTCGCCGTTAATTGTTTTACCTTTCTGAAGGTAATCAACATATATTACACCACGAGCATCCCAGAAGACAGTAGCCATAACTTTATTTGCCGATAAAACTGCTTTGGCCTTCTTTGGTGCAGGTTCACCTGAAGCAATCCATTGTTTTGACTGCTCCTTGGTTTCGGGTGTATGATGATGAATCCAGGTTTCGTCAACAGTTATGAAACGACGCAAGAAGTCCTTTTCATTATACCTAAATTTCGCCAAACATGCCTCCGACAGGGCCACCCTAGTGCGTTTTTGATCCACTGTGAGCAATCGCGGCACCCAACGGGCGGAGAGCTTCTTCATATCCAAATAAGTGTGGAGGATATTACGAACCCGTTCGTCTGAAATGCTTACAATATCAGCTATCTCACGGACCTTTACTCTTCGGTCGTTCAATACGATGTCATGGATTTTGGTGATCATCTCTGGTGTAGTGACCTCAACTGGGCGTCCGGGTCGGTCGGCGTCAGCAGTGCTTGTACGGCCACAACGAAAATCCGTAAACCACTTGTGAATCATTTTAATGGATGGAGCAGAGCTCCCATAATACTTGTCTAGTTTTTTTTTTGTATCCGTGATGGTTTTTTTTCGCAAAAAATAATGTTTAATCAGAACACGAAACTCACTTTTCTCCATCTTTGCAAACACCAAAGTTTTTTTTTCTTTTTCATAGCTGTCAAAAAAAAACTATCCGTGCGAACTGGCTGAAAATATACGATTTACCTCCAAAAAGGCTGCATTACAAATTGATATTAATTAATTTGTGAAAAAAATACCTTTAGTATGATTTTTACCAGACTTCTCACTCTGCCCTCGTAGTGTGTGTGTCGCGATTTTCAATGCCGATTTCTTATTCGATTAAAATCGATTTTGAAAACAGAAAAGACGATAATTATTTTTACAAGGTTTTATTTAACTTGCAATGTATGTAGAATATGTAGATCTGTATGTATGTAAGTTTGTATGTATGTACGGGTCAAACCTTACAAATTAAATTTGACCCACTTTATGTTAACCGAATGGGCTGAAATTTGGACCACATATCATCATCAGATCATCATCATCATCATCATCATCAGCCCGGGGGCGTCCACTGCTGGACAAAGGCCTCCCCCAAAGAGCGCCACAAGTCACGGTCTTGAGCCGCCTGCATCCAGCGACTCCACGCGATCCTAACCAGGTCGTCAGACCACCGGGTGGGAGGCCGTCCAACACTCCGTCCACCGGTGCGGGGCCGCCACTCGAGAACTTTTCTTCCCCAACGGTTATCAGTTCTCCGAGCTATGTGGCCTGCCCATTGCCACTTCAGCATGCTAATTCTCTGAGCTATGTCGGTGACCTTGGTTCTCTGGCGTATTACCGTATTACGGATCATATCGCGCAAAGAAACTCCGAGCATAGCTCTTTCCATTGCACGCTGAGTGACCCTGAGCTTATTTATGAGGCCCACATTCAGCGGCCAATTCGTTTGGTGGTGGTAGCCAGATCTCTGCCGGAGATTCTTAGCACCCCCTGCTCCGCCGTTACCGAACCCGCTACCTTGGGCCGGGCTAGCGGAGCCGCCGGGGACTAGGGGCCGTGGTTTTCTGGTGTACACCATAAGGGGGGGTTAGTGCCATAATCCCCACGCTTGGCGAGCGTGTTGGGGATCGCAGTGGGGCGGAAGTATATCACAGGACGCTGCAGCCCGTCCTGTGTCTGGCATTTGGCTTCCGCCCATCTCGGAACGGTTTGACCGCCGTTCGTCGGTTGACTGACTGCGCCGTGAGTAGTTACCACACAACGGGCGGTGGGGTCGTCACTTCCCGACGCCAACCGACGTCATCAGATCACCTCAAAGATACTATAATATTGCATTGTAAACTCGATGACAATGCAATATTATAGTATCTTTGAGGTGATCTGATGATGGAGTCGGAAGGTGGCGACAGGATCTCCGCCTTTCTTAACGTTGACCCGGCGTGTTAGGACTCAATAGTTTGTTATTGTTAATCCGGTAAAGATTTTCCAAAAAAAAGTACAGTCGGTAACAAAAGCTTATTTAGACCTACTATTATGTAGCCGTCTGATGACTGATAAAGTAGTAGGTAGTCAAAAAGAAATAGATAATAATTATAGTTATATCGATAATTTAAAAATATAGTTAGTCGAAGTATGTTGGCTCACTGACGCTCTTCCGTTGCGATCGATGACACGATTCGTAACAATTCTGTTTTAGTTGTGCACATCACTAAAAGACTCGCGTGACTTCAAAGTACCTACGCAAAATGTTACACGCTCGGTTCTCATATAAATCGACGAACTCTCTCCTTCTATCTCGATATAGTTCTGTGGATCCAGCGACAAAATCGCTAAGGTGGCAACACTGATTAATATATTATCACGTCACGGAGTCACAGGTCACAGTGTGACCATCTCATAAATGGCGAATCTGCCACATACTACACCTATTCTACTTGCACTTTTTCACTTCCTCTTCTAATGGAGCTTTTTTCTTGAACAATGTTGAACCTGAAACATTTTAATAAAATTAATCATTTCAAAAAGAGAAGTTGCTGATTAAAAATTCATACTTAGAGCCTGATTCACAATCGACCAGTAATTTTATCTGCCATTTAAAGTTGGTTCTCTCCTTGTCTATTTTCAAGTGTTAGAACGAGAAAGGGCAAAATGTATCTGTCAAATGTGCTTTATTTGTCGTTTTGAAACAGGCGGTTATTGTAAAGTAATTACCGATCGGACACTATCCTACCCATTTAGAGTCTGTCTAATGAAAGCTGAACCTCGGAAAAAGCGGCAAATTCAAAAAATCTTCATATGGTATTACCGATCAGTGTTGGAATAAACGATTTTGGTACTTTTCTTATTTATTTATTTCGGTCGGCAAAAAAAGAAAGAGGAAACGCGTACTTTTTCACAATACTAAGGCCGGCATTAATAAACTATAGGTACTCAAGTCTACTAATACCGCACTCAAGTGTCCGTTTTACCATATTAACACTTTAACTGCCAAGAACCCACCAGCCCCCTATTTCACCATCCTGATAATGACGGGTGACAGGTGACATTTCAGTGTACATGACGCAGCTGATGTGAATCCCACTGATGTGAAAGCTTGTTAACTTTGCAATATATAGTGAATTGTCACTTGTCACCTATCATTGTCGAGATGGTGAAATAAGGGGCTGGTGAGTCAATTTTGTATGAAAATCAGAGCTCTTGACAGTAAAAGTGTTAAGACCACATACAGTAGGTATCATATTTAAGTACAGGTTATCAATAGAAGCCCAATAGGCTAATAGTACGTAAGGGTGGATCAACTTTTTTGTTTTTGTTATTCTGTCCCGTAAGCCAGGAGACAACTGTGAGAGAGTTTCTTGGAAAAAATGGGTTTATGGACGATTTTCGATTTTTACCTAATGACAGGTACAAATGGAAAATCGTCCACGTGAAATAACCATTCTGAAGTTGGGTCAGAAGTAATAGTATCCAAAGTGAATTTACTCAAAATGAAATTGTGCTGAAAAGTATGAGTATGAGTAACCCAGGAAACGTCACCATGGCAACGAGCTACAAAGAAAAAGTTATTGACCCGTATAGTCAGCATCAAATAGATAGTGACACCCAAAGTCGCCAAACGTGTACCGATTTGGCGACTTTTGAATGTCAGGAAGTATTTGATGCTTTGTAACTATCTATAAAAAATAAATGCAGACCACCATAATCATGCTTGCACCAGCATGCTTTCTCATTTATGAGCTCTTTTATTCAATTAAATCATCAATAAAAAGTCATGTAGTAAAAACACTTAATTTATTATTAGGGTAAATCATTGTTATAATTTCATAATTATGTACATAGTAACATTACACTTGCTTCTTTACAATATAAAATTCGTTCACCTTGTTTCGGATGGCTTGGATGTCAAAACTATCTAAATTGGATACTGTGGCCTTATGAGGTCGCTTCTTTCCTGGAGTACTGAAGACACCATGGTTTACTTTTCCTTCATTAGTTATCCTCTTCAGTGTTGAAACACTGATATCTGTAAAAAGAAAGAAAGAATGAAATAAACATTATTTATATATATTAAATTTACAAATACATTGAGACATTCAATACAGTCCCATTGTACAGTCCGACTGCTCTAAGAACATTTGGGTTTAGGTAAATTCAAATCGCTATGAATGTCAGTTATATTAATCATCATCTGTCTATTTAATTGAATAAAATTGCGAATGTTAACAGATTCAACATGACATAGGTACAGAAAATACACCTATAAATAGGAAAATACAATGATTTAAACAAATATTCAAATATATAATATAAACCAATAATAATGTTTACTCATAAATTTTAGTAGGTACTTACCGGTCATTGATGATATTTCTTCTAGATAATGTATCTGCCGTAGCAAACCGTGCTGCTCTAACTGTTTCAGCTTCCCAATACTATCCACAACGGTTTGTTTCTCCTCAGAGACGGCAAGCTTATCTGAAAGGAATAGATACATCGTTAAATTTTTAATGGAAAAGAAATACCAATATTAAAGATAGTTTGTTCAGAAAAAGGTATATAATGAAGCTTAATACTATTAATAAGGATCAAAATTAACTTGACGTACTAACCTATGAATTCGATCACCGTATCTAATAACTCAATTTTCAGTTTCGCCAACGCTTCCCTCTCCTCTTGTTTTGGTTTTAATTTACTTATCATGGTAAAAATTACCTGCCGCACACCACTTTTGATTGTTTTACCCATAATTAAGCACTGAATTTCCAAAAAAACCTCTTCATATTTAACTTTAACAACAACGGGTAATGTCAATATGACATTTTAATGGTGTTGCCAACTGCTGCCGCTCAAATAATAGCTGGGTCAGCTTTCATTAGACAGACTCTATTGAAAAAGAAAAAAAAACAAGACACACAGAAAAATATATATATGTGAAAACAGAAACAACAATAAACAAGTAGTGAGTGTCTTCGCGGCAATGAATCGGACACTGGCTCAGCATAATGCGCTGATTTTCAACAAGCTCCGAGTGTGACAGACAGACAGTACGCTAAACGAATAAAGTGTAATTGAAAAAATATATAGAATAATTATATGTATATATACATACTCGTACATATATAAAGACACTAATAAACAAATACTTATAGTTGGTGGCAAAATATATACGAAATCTACATGCAAATACCTTACATAAACATATTTAAAGTAAAAATACGAGTACATACTTAGCCAGTACACAGACTCCGATTTACAAAGTGCTGGTTGGGAAATAGGATTTTTGGAGCGTCAACAAATAACCCTTAAGCTTACGCTTAAAGGTGTACTTGATTGGCGCTACTTGGATAGGAGGGGGTAGATCATTCCAGCACATGGACGCCGCGAACTTGAAACTACCCCGAAACGCCGCGTTTCGGTGCAGTGGCACAATCGCCCTAGCTTTAAACCTGCGTACATTACTGGACCACTGAATCTTTTTAAATAGATACGAGGGGTCATTTGTTGCACCACACCGAATATAAGGGACGCTAGGTGCATTCGCCTCCGCGCAGCCATGTTTAGCAGGTTAGCGGCGCTCGAATACAGAGTGATGTGGGAGCTGGGAGGGACTCTAAAACAAAAACGAGCAGACGCGTTCTGGACTCGTTGTATTAGCCTCTGGGACCGACCAAGTATACGACCATCATAAACGACATCGCAATAGCTTAATCTAGATATCAACACTGAGGTAATCACGAATATTATAAAGAACATTGAGGCGGTAAAATCAATTATTCTCGACTTTAGCTACGTGGCTCTCAAAGCGCAGCTCGCTGTCCATGAGCAGCCCAAGGTTACTTGCTTCCACCACCCTTTCTATCGTTTCGCCCATGTTAGCAATATCCCCGGAGGCCAGGCTATCTAAAGTTCTACGGGTTTGATGCTTCGATCCAAATACCAAATATTTGGACTTTTTGGGATTGAGGACCAGGCAATTTCTGTCCGACCAGGAAGCAACACGATCGAGGTCAGCATTTATGTTTACTACGGCGTTGACTGTATCTGAGAACGTGCTAGAAGTGTAAATTATGTTCTTTTTATGTTTTTGAGATGATCCATACTACAAGTTTCAAATTACAAGCGG
The DNA here is from genome assembly GCA_923062465.1 of Acleris sparsana. Classification (NCBI taxonomy): domain Eukaryota; kingdom Metazoa; phylum Arthropoda; class Insecta; order Lepidoptera; family Tortricidae; genus Acleris; species Acleris sparsana. The sequence goes on along the minus strand of OV281285.1, from coordinate 41,472,694 downwards.
AAGTCTCTTTCTAGCAAAACGAGTTAGAAAGAAACGATGAAACGTCATTCATGAAACGGTCCTCTGGTCATAGGCTATTTGACAACATGAAACGGGCCTCTGGTAATAGGCTATTTGACAACATTGAAAATATACTACAAATTGTGGTCATCCTATCTGATACTAGCGTAAAATAACGTATTTCACTTTATTTCACATTAAATTATGTCTATTTTTTTGGAAATTACACGAAATAATAAGGATTTTTTTTTAAATTTAATCTGTGGCAAAATTGCTATGTGATGTTAGAAATACTTTATAATCTGTGATGTGAAGTCACATGCAAGTAAACAAAACAAACCCGAAATTCACTTCATATGCTAAGCTGTCAAATGAACTTGTTTGTTTACTTGCGTGTGACGTCACACTAGTCCGCCATAGATAGAAACAGCGTTGGTCGCGTTGTTTTGAAAATTTAAACTTTAACTTACATTTTTATTGATAATACAGTAGAATCTCAAGGAAATATCAATGTAGGTGTGCTTGTTATGTGATAAAGAATCATTTAAAAACGTTTTCTAAAATTAATCAAATAGCCTATTAATTAACAGTTGCAAGCTTTATAGAATGTTACGTCCGGGGCCTGTTTTATAAAGCTACAAGTTACAATTTTACAGGTATAAACTGGCAACACTGCTTAAATGATTGGTCCTTATCGATCGAGGTTGTGTCAGATGGAAACTCGTAATCCGTAAATAGTAATTTGTAGTTTTATAAAATAGGCCACCTGTCACCCTTAGCCCTCGAAAAACAGGAAGGCAGCTCGTATGTTCTCTTCATAATTAATTATTTGTTCCACAGACCCGCACACGATACACACCAAAAGAGAATAAAATAAAATCAAATAGAGAGAAGAATCAATAAAGAAGTTAAGAATATGAACACTGTTCCAGTTTGATTACTGTTCATAATCAATCATATAATGCACTTGTGTAAAAACATAACAAGCGGGAAATTCCCGTCTAATCAGAGGCCCTAATTTGAAAGTTCGAAGTTCGCTCCATCCCTTTCTCTGTGTGACAGGGATAGAGCTAACTTAACTTTGAGCTTAGATTTTCAAAGCAGGGCCTAGAATTTCCCGCATGTTATGTTCCATCCATGTCTCTCGCCATTCGAGAATAAATTGAGAGAAAGGGATGGACCTAATGTAACCTCGAACTTCAACTTCAGATTTTTAGGATTATGTATATTCGATTCTATAAAAACGGTTTGAACCGGATTACAAAGACATAACCCAAACTATATCCGGCGGCTTCGTCTGTGTAGTATGTAGGTAGGTACAGACCCCTTTAAATATAGCTTTGTAATGGTAAAGCAAATTTTAAAATGATTAGACTAGTAGTTTGACAGGTTATCCAAGACAAAACAAATATTTCCTCCTTTCAAAACAAATATTACTATAGAATTATGTAGAATGTACGCGAACGAAATCGCAGGCAAAGGCTTGTTTTGTTTTCAACAATTTCATTACCCTACTAGTACAGCTATTAATCGAGCATTCATTACATGGTGTGAAAATTGCTTCATACAAATAAATATAGTTTTTTGTTCCACGTTACTACAATATCATGGTCACTACATTAGAAAGAGATAAACAGCCTCTGTGCTTGACATCCTACTCGGACCGAATTTTGGTTAACAGTACTCAGTCCTGCTTTAGTAAAAGGTCTTTGGTTATTAGTTTTAGTTTTTAAATTTTATGTATTTAGTTGTTCAAAGTTCTTTTCTGTTAGTGATTTGTTTTTTCTATGCCTTTGTGTTGCACGGTGATAGAAGACTTGGACTTTTTTTGTGTATCTGGCATCTTACTTCTCGTTCCAAGTGGATTCGCAGTGGTACAGAGTTTAAAACTATCTTGACCTATATCCTACATATCACCGTACAACGTTGCCCCCAATCTTCCTAGAGAAGATTGGATTGTATTTTATTGCTATATTGATTTATACTTATATATACTATACACTGGCGAAATCAAGTCATTGTGGAACGCCATATCCCCGTGGTAGCAGCTGTTGAAGTCGCCGCGGGACAAAGAAGAAGTTAAATACACCGCCTAAAATAAGAAGCGTCAGATTCAAATTAGCTCTGTCATTTTGATTGTGCCAGCTGCTCATAGAATAGGAAAGTGTTTTAGCGACAGCTATGTAAAATTAGGAAGTTTAGAGGCTATTGTACAATCGGGTACACTGTTGAAAATCGTCAGCATGATCCGCCACCATAGATGTAGGAAAACATAGATTCCGTGTAGCCAATTTTCAAGCGTATGTTTCCAACAAGTTTATTAACGAAAATGGCGAGTTTGATTGACAATCATGTCATGACTGTACACCTTCAAACATTATATGAACATGTCAAGCACGCCGTCAATCAAATCTTTTAAACATACAGCCAAACACGAAAAAATATTGACAAATTATTTGAGCGTTTACAGCCTGCTTTATAATCTGCAAGAGAAACTGTCAAAACCGAAAAATGGCGTTATGGCGCCTCGAACTCTTTGTTTAGATGCGTGATGCCGTGAAATGGCGTAAAAATCAGGAATCTAGGAGTTGATTATTTTGAAAGGATTCGGTCTCAATTATGTAAGTGGTCATGTTTTACTTATGTGAAGTAAGTGAAGTAATTAAATGTGAAATGACTCGTGCTAGGTCTGATTTCCCACGATGGCGCAATCACCGTGTTTGACGGTGAAATGCTATTCCATAACGTATAATTATCGCATGCCGTTGGCGTATACTATAATTGAATCGACTCGTTCTTATGTTATTTTCGGTTGGGCTTCTACTTTGCTCTCACACCTGGATTATTCACCAAGATCATATAAACGCTCAATGATTTGTATCATGATAATAATAGGTATAGACTAGACGTAAACATAATAATAATTATTACCTTCGCAATTAATTATAAGCTGAAGTTGGTCGTGACGAGGGGTTCTACTGAACTTTCGTTATCCTTCATAATTTAATTTGATGGTGTTAAATTTTGTGATGAATGTTAATGAAAAGTTCAGTGAAACTAATTTGTTAGTGTTCAATTGTGTTGATTATGTATCATCCTTCCGACGTCCTTGGACGTTTTTTATGTGTATTTAAGTATTTATTACTTTGTATAATTATTTATATCCTTTTCTAGCACCCATAGAACCTGCCTAGAGCTTAGTTTGGGACTAGGTCAATTGGTGTGAGATCCTCCCCTAATATTTATTTTATTTATCATTAAATGTTGAATAGGTGGATCTACTTTGCCTATTAAGTTTTGATGACTTCTATCCACTGATTGTCAATATGATCAATTACAATTTTGAAACTGAAGGTAGACTTAATACCCACTTATAGAATGTGTCTAAAAGGTTTACCCCCTTATTAATAAGTGCACCCTAAACCCAATTTGGTTTAAGTACTACCTGTCAGACAATGACACAAAGACAAAACATGCTTTAAATTCGTCTGTATGGACAGAAGCCACTCTGAGGAAAAAATGTATTGATTAAGTAAAATTTGAAACGGAGCTAAGTTCCTGTGCTTTTATTTAGTACACCAGAGTAAACACTCTTTCCTTTCCAAACAATTATCCTCGTGTGTGATATCCATGGAAAGATTTCTCCAATAAAGTCAATGTGATTGTCTAAAACTCAACATTGGAAAAGCACACCTAGTTAAAATAAGAAGAGAAAGCCAATAATTAAGGAAATTCACCCGTGGTTTGCTGGGCTATGACGTCATCAGTGTCACCGGACTGAGTATAATGGAAGAATTTTTTTTTAACAGGTAAATTAGAACCCTATCTTGAGGCTAGTATACTACAATTTCAAATAACCCGATTGGATACAGCACCAGGCACACGACAGGTACACGGACGGATACGTCACTAGACATATGAATGGTTAAAACACATTTTAGCTATTATGCATTTATAAATCTGCTATCTTACTGTATAGGTAAAAAGGCTATGGAACGGCGGGCGAAAGTTAGGTAAGGCGTCCCCTAAAAGTGGGATATGCAGAGACGTCTGCTAGGCTTTCTGATAGAACAGGATTGGCAAGAGTAGTTAATGCCATCAAACTAGCATGCATAAACGGTACAAACATTAAGTCGTCAAGTTTTGGAAAATGTGCCTGCTCTAACCTGTATAGTATAGGATAGTAAATTCCAGCCTTAAACTAATTAAATTGTAAAAGTTTCAAAATTGGTAAAAATAAATGATGGTTTCTGCATCATATTATGTCCCAATTCATGCCACAGGATACTAAAAAAATACCTGATTACTAACAAAAAATTGAGTAGTTGTCAATTTAGTCAGTTTGTTAAAAAATGTGGTACAGTATAAATGTTACAATTGTAATTGGATTGTAGTCATTTTATTGTGACAATTGATTAATTTTTATGTCTTTTCCTATTTTAAAAGAAGAATTTATTTGAAAACGAGTTCTGTAACAAAAACATGCTTTTATAGAGGTTTGTCTTAAAAGATTACAATTTTTAAATTTTTGTGTGATTATTATTTACTGTGAAACAAACATTAAATATTATCAGTGCCTGCTTTGGACTAGTGTTGTCATTTCGTTTGTACCGCGTTTTTCAAACTAGGAACCCTTATAGTTCATGTTCGTCCGTCCGTCCGTAGCCTAGCTCAGAGACTGTTAATAGTAAAAATCACTTATTTGGCATGAATATGCATATTAGTCACGCTAACAAAGTGATAAAATAAAATGTAAAAAAATATATTTTCTTGTGTACCTCCTCTAAACGGAACTTGGGAATGTATTTTTTTTCCTCGTCTCCCCTTTAGTGTGGGGTGTCATGAGATAGGACTTTCAAAAATATTGCGGGTTAGTAAACAAATTTTCGATTAAGGGATCCGTTTATGAAATATTAAGCTTTAAAAGGCAAATTTTTGTTCGAGTCAAGGGACACTTCTGTGCCTCCTGTGACAAGTGATACAACTCGAGTTGTAGCAAAATGCGGTTTTTTTCATGAATCAACTTAAAAAAAAATTACGCATCTTTTGCTCCAACTCCCGTGTTCCTAGGCCTTCTAGTTCCCAAGATACATTCGTGTAAAATGATACAATTAACCACTTTTTTTCCAATTTTGAGTGTTTAATGCTATTTCTCTAGTTAAAACACTCATATTTTTTTGTGCCTGTGATATATCTAAAATTGTATTATTAATCACGATTTTCATTTACCTTTAAAAAGTCGTGTTTTTTGATATAACTTGAGTTGTATCATTTGTCACCAGAGTTTTGCGTATTTCCAAAGTATGTATATAGGTTAAAACTCTAACTCTAGAAATAATAGAAAAAAGTAGCTTTTAAAAAAGTTGTATCAATCATCACCAGACCTTTTTTACACTTTTATGTGTTAAATAATACAATTCGAGTTGTATCATCTTACACGAGCTAAATGGAGCTCAATCTGAAATGTAAAATGATACATAAATTTTTTGTGAAACCATATAATAAAGTCATATTATATGATATAAAAAGCAGCAGCAATTTTTAAAAAAATATATTCATGTAAGGCAGTATTTTTTTAAAACTTGTTTTCGCGCTCCTGTAAAATCGTGTTTTTCGAGTTGTATCACTTGTCACAGGAGGCACAGACTTGACCCCTTGTCCCCCCTGTTGTATCCGTTACTTGGTGTATGTGGTGTTTCAATAAAGTGTTTTGTATTGTATTGTATTGTAATGAATTTAATAGGAAAACTATCACGACTAAGTAGACTTCATTGGTTCTTGAGTGACAAACGGTTTAAATGTTTATAGCTACGAGTACCTATACTAATAAACATGAACCGAATAGGTATGAAGAATACTGCCGAAAATTTGAATGAAGTAAATACCTGAAAATATAATAATATAGGAATGGGAATATTTAGGAATATGTTAATTTAAAAAATGAGAATGGCTGGCAATGTGAAAGCCTGGGAATATGACAGTTTATGAATATGGTTAAATTGAAATGTGATCATTTAAAAAATATGTATACCTGGGAATGTAACGATTTAGGAAAGTGGTTGAATGGGAATATGATAATTGTAAAAATGTGACTATCTGGGAATGTGAATGCCTGAGAAATGTGATAATTTAGGAATGTGAATGCCTGGGACTAAAGGCATACCTTACTTACCCAATGAGGTAGCCAGAGACTATGGAACACCAGGTGGACTGGTCTAAACATTCATTTAGTAAATTTGTACTGGCCAGATAGAAAACTAATGCCTGACACCTTTTATAAGCCAATGGAACTTCTTTTACCTACAAAAAAAATATGACAAAAGAGAAAGTAATTGGGGGAGATTTTAACGTAAACGTTCTGGAAAAAACAACTTGTACACTAACCCTATTGAACTGGTTATCTAGCTACAATTATACTCAGCTTGTCCAGTCCCCAACTAGAGTAACTAGCACTAGCTCCACATGTATAGACCTCGTATTTGCTAACTTTTTTCATAAAAATATTGCTACTAATGTATATTATTACGGTCTTTCAGATCACTACGGAGTACTTGTAAATGTGTCGTGTAAACAAGTTTATTTGCCTAAAAGCTGGATTACAAAAAAAAGACATTTTAGTAATGAAAATATTAATCGTTTTAAATTAGAACTAGGGAAATTAGACATAAATAACATTTTTGATAAAACAAAAACCTTAAATGTAAACTGTAACAGTTTCAATATTTATTTAACAAAAATTATTAATTTTTATATACCTAAAACTTCTTCAAAAATAAAAACAAACAATAAAAAACTTGCCTGACAACTGGCATAAAACTCTCCTGCAAGTATAAACGACTGTTAAAAATACTGGTCTCCTAAGTTGAGAACCCTAATTTAGATAAAAGTTATAAACAATACGAAAAGTATTAAAGCTTCAAAATATAAAGAGATTAAAATAATCTGATAACAAAGTAAAATCAATGTGGCGTATAATAAAAGAACAAACAAACAAAATGTCAATAAAACCCAGGAATAATTTAAAACGAAATATTAATAATGCTCCCACGGAAGATCCTACTGAAATTGCAAATTAATTGAATCGCTTTTTCTCGTCAGTAGGTGCAGTAAATAGCTTCTCCGAACCACCTCGCGGAAAGCTAGTTATCACCTCGTCTGAAAATTCGATGTTTTTGAGTCCAGTCAACCCCCAGGAGGTCTATAAAATTATAAAGCGCCTTAAAAATTCTCGTAAATAAATAAGATAATAATTTCTTTAAAAAGTTCTCTTAAGGAGTCACGGGAATTGAAATTGTATATAGAACGAATGGCCCTTTTTTGTAACACAAATGTAGTTTGTATGTCAGCTGCCTTACCCCAAACCAGAATACCGTAAGACATAACACTATGAAAATAACTATAATAAACTAAGCGAGCTGTCTCAACATTAGTTAGTTGTCTAATTTTCCTAACGGCGTAAGCTGCCGAACTTAGTTTACTTGCCAGTGCAGCTATGTGGGGACTCCATTGCAAATTTTTATCTATTGTTATGCCTAGGAAAACTGCCTTATCTACCATTAGCAAACACTCGTCATTTAGAAAAATACTAGAATCTACCGGTTTAACATTGTGCAAAGCGAACCTTACACATACTTTTCTTAGCATTTAGTAGTACGTTGTTACTAGTAAACCAATTATGTACTTTAACTAGTGTGGCGTTTATCCAACTGTAGTCTACGGGCGTTTTAAAAAAAAATTTGCCCATTTTAAAAAGTAGTATAATTTTTTGATGCCTATTTTTCGCCAGATTTTTCATTATAATCTGAAGTTTATATCTTATATTTTATACAAAACAAGAAAGGAATGCGAAAACAAAGCTATTTTAGCTAAAATATTATAACACAATGGAACATAGATGTGGAAACACATTCCGTTTGGTGACTATGTTTAAGACAAAAAAACTAACAAAATACATTGTTTTTATGAAATCAATTTATTTAACCGACTTAATAATCACTTTGTTTAATGAAAAACATACAATTTCAAAATAGTTAAGCTAACAGCATTTTTAATTTCTGAGGATAGTTTTCGATTTTGTGACTACTAGGCAAATAATCATGTTTATTTTCATCGTGTTGTGAGTAATCGTCGACAGTTTTTTTGCAGATTTTTTTTTCTTAAGACTTTACAACTTCTATTAAGATAAAATATTATAATATTTTTAAAGTTATTGTAAAGTTATACAAAATCAAATCATTCTACTAAATTCGAGGGGACAGTCACAAAACTGAACACTTAAAAATTGTAAGGGTTCGTTCACATGACACTAAATATTAGTTGGGTTAATAACTTAATTATTACGTAACCTTTTCTTTAAAAAGTTGGAAATTGAAAATCAGAACAGTAACACTTAACGTTAGTAAATGCTTAAATCAAAAAATATTGTCAGTCTTATTAAAAATTGTACTTTTTAATCTTAGTTTCCTGTATAAATTCTAAAATTAATAGGCACTTTGGACACCAGTCTTTCATTTAATAAGCTAGGATTTTAATATCCGTTACTGAGAAACGTAAGAGCGCTGACTCTGATCGCCATCCATACACAGTCTTCTGATAATTTGTAAGCAAGAAGTTATTTTGTACAAAAGTTAAGATATTGTTTTCAAAAAATTATAGCTAGGTATACTACGATTGTCGGAATGGTCAATAATCAATTATTTTAAATAACTACAGTCTTTCTCATATTACATTACTTATATTATATTAGGTAGTTGAGATTGATGTTTTACATGATAAAAAAAATCCAAGGACAATAATAAAATATCTTAAAGTATTAATGGAAAGTACCTACTTAGTAATATGTTCAATTATTTTAAATAACTGGAATTTTAGGATTCTGGAATTGACCATGTGAACTGCGTTTTATAGGTTCAGTCGTGTTGTGACCCGTCGTTCAGCTAATACGTCACCATCGAAAAAGTAACAAAACGGAAGTCACATTTAGTTACCTACTTCGATGTTTTATTTCTTATTAAAATACCTTTAACACTCAATGCAATAAACGTTTGAATTAGGAAAACTAGTTCTATTGACAATGATGAAAAACAGAAAAAAGTAGAGAAAATACTTGTCCAACTAAGTAAACTTCAGTCACATACCTGAACGTAGTTTCATGCTCCCGATAGGCGACAACCAACACGTGCTCCTTCTTGCCTTGTTATTGCGAAACTGATGTAAAAAATGGCGGTGAACGACAAAAAAATACGTAATGTTGCTATTACCATGAAATATTGAATATTGGTGGTATTTTTGCTAAAAATATTGTGGTCACTAAACCGAAAGTTCCGGGTGGGTCAATATTCGGGGACGTGGCGTGGCGTTTTTATTTAAAAAAATATCATAATTACTGAAAATATCAAAACGTAGGGCTTATTTTACGTAAACTTATCCCATAGAATAAATTTAAACTAATACTATTCATATAGTACCCTACAATGCATAAATGTTCAAGTTTGTATTGGGCTATTCGGAGAGGGGACATGCTTATATACGTGTTCTTTGTCGCATTGTTATTTTCTAAAAAAACTAATGGATATTTTTTAGTATTACAAACATTTTTAAGAACAAGCTTAATATATACTTAACCGATCGCAAAATATTTCAATTGCCATAAGTTTACGGGTGTTTTAAAATATCACGTTAAACTCGAGGGACACGCCAAAAATGGAGGGTACACTTTTTTTTGAAAACGCCCCTACGGATTTTCTATCTACCTTGAAAATTAGTGAAGTATCATCAGCAAAATAAGTTTCTTTAAGTTTCTTAATACAATAAGTTTCTTTCAAAAAAGTTATTTTTGGAACAAGCTTTTGTTCCCGGCTGTACTTTTTTTTGCAAAACCTTTATCTGCTTATCAAAACAAAACTATTGAATGCTAACACAGTGGGTTTACGTCAAAGATAGCGGAGATCCTGTCGCTACCTTCAGACTCATCATCAGATCACCTCTTAGATACCTTAATATTGCATTGTCATTGGCTTTTTATATGTGGTTCAAATTTCAGCCCATTCCCTTAACGGGAAGTGAATCAAATTTAACTTGCACGAATTGACCCGTACATACATACATACATACATACATTGCAAGTTAAGTAAAAACTTGTAAAATTGAGCTGTCACAATTAATTTAGATCTATTAAAAGTTATGAATGAATAGTAAAAACATGGAAAAGAAAGGCCAGTATAAATAAATGTTTCCTGTTGAGGTGAGATAATGATAAAACTAAAAAATGGTAATAAAATTGACTGTCTGAATTAGAAGAGGTTGTATAAGAGGTAGAATAGTTCAGGCTACAAGGCACATGTTAACAAATACTAACATGCAAATAAAAATATTTAATACAATATGAACACGACTACTAATACACTTTCGCGGTGACTGCTAGACTGTGGCCACGAAATCGCCGAAATATGACACCCCTCGGCCAGAATTCCTCCTTTAAAAAGGTCGACAGATCTTTGGTCGGTACTCTCACCACAGATGACTTAAAATTAACCTTGTAGCGGGGTTCTAACCGCTCGACCCTAGGAGTAACTCCGGCCTTAACTCGTACATAGTCTACGAGATCCTTCGCCTCCTTAGCGTAATGTAATCGGACACGTAGCAGCGGTAGCAGGACACAGTAAGTGGTTCGGTCCGGTCGGTGCAGTGCCGCTCAGGTTCCTCGGGGCAGGTTTCTTCTTCAAACATCTTGGTCAAGCTTGGGACACGTCGGGGGCAGCACCACGCGAACGGGTATACGGTTATTATGGGACTATACTAATATTCAACACATTTGAAAACATTACAAAACTTGTTGATCAGATTAGCTCATGAGTCAACTGGTAGAGAATGCCATTAGGCATTAAGTTCACCTTTTTAAACAAATTAGTATTATTGTGCAATAAACACTAAATAAATAAATACATCTTAACTAGGAATCACCCACCAACAAAAATTGCCTTGATGATTTTGAGCATTATGTAACAGTATAAATAAAAATTGTGTTTGTTGCTTTGTTGCAGATCATAAATAATCCGGGCACCCATATTGGGCACTGGCATTGCACGCGGGACCCTACTCAGGGTATTAAGGATATGGAAAGCTTCTACACAAAGTGAGATAATTTGAGAGGTATTGTGTTTAGTTAGAGGTACTTTTGGTTTGTTGATAACTTTATTCCTGAAATATTTTCCAGATGCAATATCTTTCTAATTGCCTTGAAAGATGACTGACACAGAAGTTATCAAAACTGCACAAATGGAAAATATGGATGATACAAATTACATTGGCGACATATCGTCTAGCAGTAAAGAATCTGATGTTGAAAATGTTGATGCAATAAAAAAATACATTGAAGAACAGGAGATACTTTTAAGAAACTCTTCCCCAGCGAAAGAATTCGAGTCTGGTGAAAAAATGGAAAACCCAATTAGAGTCACAAAAGATGATTGTATTTTGCTGCAGCAGCAACTTGCATTCTCTGAGGACTCGGAAATAGGCTTAAAAAATCTTCAGTTGCAAAAGCCAACAGTTATTTTTTCGACAAGTAGTACTAAATCTGTTAAAAAAGATTTTGAAGAGTCAGTAATTAGTGAGGAAGATGTCAAGTCACACTCCGAAACCACATTTATAAGTGGCCTTGTAACAGAACTAGGGAATAAAGATAATTTTGTAAATCAAGCAGACACAATTTTATCACTACAGAAGCAAAGTAATACTAGCTCTCATATAGATATTGAATATTTGCAGCAGTCATGTGATAGGTTACAAGCAAATATACACACCTCTGAATTATTTTACAAAAAAAATAAACTAAATGAAGAAGATAATAAATTGAAAGATAAAAATAGCTGTGAAACAATTTATGATGACTCCAAGTTAAAATTAGACAATAAATACTCAGTTATGCACTGTTTAACAGCAGATCAAATAGGTGATAAACTAGGTAGTCCAGGAAGCAAAGACAAATCCACTTTATTTGAGTCTCCTGAAGTGTCTAATCTTGAAACAAAGAGGTCTGAAGACATTGAAGAATCAAAGTTACTGCAACACTTATTGACTTCTACTGATGCATTTGATGATGAAATGAGGAAGACAGAAGAATTTAAGTGTAAAAGTATTTTAAAGAAGGAACAGTCAGAAGAAACATTGGCTATAGCTACAAGTGTATTAGATATGATACTGACTGATACGGAAGCTGCTGTAAACAAGAAAAAAGTCAGTAGTGTTTTATCTAAACAATGCATAAGTCCAGAAAAAGGTAAATTTTACTCTTCAGGGTGTTAGGCAGGTCGTTGGGGGGCAATTACAATACATTTGTCTTATTAGCCATTATTCTAAAACTTGCCTTTTTTAATATTATTATCCCCCACTACCTCCCCCTATCATTAGTTTTTCTTAAATACCCGATTTACAAAACTTGCGATCGATGAGTTCAAATTCTTTAATAGTAGGTAGGTACGTTTTGATGCAAGAGCGGAAAGTATAGTTATTTTAAACAGTTACGCACATGTATCAAACGATGTTTTTTAATCATTCGCGAAAAAAATGTCAATAAAACAGTACTTAATTAACCTTTTGAACGACACAGCGGCTCTGTGGCGACAGTCGTGCCACTGTCGCCACGGCAGTTACAGCCGTCACAAGTTCAAGATCAAAAGAGACTTGTTTTCGTATCAATAAGGTATAATTTGCATAGCATAAAATGCTTGACGTGTGAGTGACACATTTTGTATTCGACCTAAGACGTATCAAAGGTTAAAAGAAACCATTTTGCGAAGAAATTTAACGACACTGTAATTAAATTAAATTTAGACATGAAAAAGCAATAAATAGTTCCAACCTACTTTCTTCCAGGGACCGGACCACCCTTTCCCTTTGAAAAAGCGTTAAAATTGGTAACTAATTCACCTTGATGTCCCTATGAAAGGATTTCCCTAACCATTTTAGCGCATATATTAAGCTTTCTCTTTTGAGGAACATCTGTCGCGCGTAAACGAGCCAATCACAAACGTTTGCCATTGAAAATCGAACCGTATTGGATGTTTTGCCGCTCCGCGCGGTAACTTCAAACGATACAACGCGCGCCGTTCGTAACTATAAGGGTTTTATAAGGGTATTGGGTCAGCACTTAGTTGAATCGGCTTCCGTTTACTTGCTTCGAACGGGATGCAAAGTAACGTGTGTTTTATGTAGTCTACAAAGCTTTAAGATTGCGTATATTGTAGTAAACTTTATAAAGGGTTTTTTAATGGTATTGGTTAGCGCTTAATAAAATGGGGTATCGTTTGGAAACAGCGCTTTGAAAGCATATTTAAAGGGTTTTGACGGGCAGAGGGTTTGGTAAGTTAAGCTTTACGAAAAACGTATACAAAACCCTTTGAAAGGGATAGCGGGCCGGTCCCTGCTTTCTGCACGATATGCGGCTACCAAAAGTAACAAGCTCTAATTCGAAAAATCCAGCTTTTCTTGCGATATACAGCTACAACAAGTACAAGCTTTTCAGAAGCTATGTTAAAAAATACATATTTAGGTAATTTTTATTACATTTAAAAAGAACTTATTCTTTTTAAATGTGGTATGACATTAAAGAAAATCTACGCAGATATTCGTACATTGAATTCAAACCTTCCGACATCATATAAATATGCGCTAGACTCAGATCACAGAAACAAGGAGATATAGTACGGGGGCGAGTTTCGTGACGCTCCGGTATGGTCAAATGGGTCCCCCTGTTGACACATAATTTTTGAGTCATATTTCAATATTGCATAATTTATTGAAGCGGAATTGTATTTCTGCAGAAAGTGTTCTCGCATAATTTGATGTCGGCGAATTCTTTCACGCGTAATCAATTGTAATAATAAATATGGAAGAGTAACTGAAACGCTGAAAATCGGCCACACCGACTTAGTGCCGGCGGGGTTGGAGTTAATACTTAGTGCCGAGCCGTGTACCGGTCCACTTTTTGACGTAGTGTCAAACAGTCGTTTATAACTACAATCAAAATAATTAGATTTTAATTATAACCGGAATTAAATAAATCTGCAATAACGCCAAGTTGTGAATTGATGCATAACACAGCGATATTTATTTTCATTCGTAAGATATTGAAATTTAAATATTCCAATACTATAATGTCATGGCCGATAAGTCACAGCATTCCCAAATTGTCAACATTTATTTACAATAATATTATTAATATTTTAATGACATCGATTATCAGACGTCGAGTGATCACGCAGTTATTAGGTCAACTCATGAACCCATGATCGATATGCATGCATATGCATGGTCAGGTATAATCGTATACTAGCAAAAAAAATATTAACTGTGATGATCTTTGTAATTAAGTTATTATCACAACAAAACAACCACATATATATTGTCATATATTTTTATGCCTATAAGAATAAAGATGTGTTGCCATATATTTAGCACATGGGATGCTAAAGACTATTTGATGCTGGCTGTAAGGATTTACTCTTTAACAACTGTGTAATAGTGTAAAATAAAAATATTAAAACATTCAGTAAGTTTGTCAAAGTCAAAACACTACTATAAAAAATATTAATATAATTCATTATTCAATTACTGTGTCATTTTTGTACTACACCATCCACGTCTAAAGTTCTTCAAATGGTCACTTCACTTGGCCGCGTTCAAGTAAACCTTATGAAAAAAAAACTTGTCAAATTAAATTCTTGTGTCAGAGAGCTTGTAACCAATTGCAGATTTTTGTATTTCAAACGGTATAAAACCTTACTGAAATTACTCTCTACTCTAAACGTTATATCAATATTTGTGTTAAATGACTTCAGACCGTAAGTCTTAACTCAATTAATATTTTGTTGATTATCGAAACCACTCGATACATAAGATCTTTTCATTTTTGGTGCGGATTAGGCAATCGTTTTTGTTTGAGGTTACCCTTCCATACTAATTATATTTCGATTATATTTTCTAAATTCCGAATAGTAATTTCCCAGAAAATGACTTGCGCATAAATAATTTTGGCATAAGCCTATTTCGCCGAATTAATAAAAGTACCGTACTGGAAGACCAAGCTCTTCTCGGTATTTTTAGGAACCCGTACAAAAAATTAAAAAACAGGACCCTTATATGATCACTCATGCGTCTGTCTGTCTGTCCGTCTGTCACAGCCAATTTGCTCCGAAACTATTGGACCGATTGAGTTGAAATTTCGTACACATATTATGTAAATTGATGACCCAAACACTGACGTGCAAAGGAAATAAATATGTTTTTTAAAATACTGGTCATTTTCGAGGGTCAAATTAGGAAATTCAAAAAAAAATTTTGCATACCTTACTGTGTCATAATAATATATCAAATCAAAGGGCTCGTTAAGAGGATCTCAAAAACATTTCTTTATTACATGAAATTAATGTTTTTTCGTGACATGGAGATAAGGGAAAAATTCAAAAATCCAAATTAAAATGTTCAATATCTCCGAAACGCAAAAAGCGCTGAACATACATAGGGGTTAAATCGATAGCTCTTTAGCTGCTCTACTACGTCGTACTACGTCGGTTTCTGGGACACCCTGTATATACATTAAAACAGGTATCAGTCATTTATAGATTGACTGCGCTGCGATTCACTACACGATATTTTAAGAAACATTTTTTCTCAGAAACTAGTCACAATTTTATAGCTCTCAAAGTACTAGTATTTTTATACGTTCATCAAAGAAGTAACATATTTTTCAAGATAGTTGCTTAAAAATTAGTACTTTTTAGGGTTCCGTAGCCAAATGGCAAAAAAGGGAACCCTTATAGATTCGTCATGTCTGTCCGTCCGTCTGTCCGTCCGTATGTCACAGCCACTTTATTCCGTAACTATAAGAGCTATACTATGGAAACTTTGTAAGTAGATGTATTCGGTAAACCGCATTAAGATTTTCATACAAAAATAGAAAAAAAACAATAAATTTTTGGGGTTCCCCATACTTAGAACTGAAACTCAATTTTTTTTTTCATCAAACCCATACGTTTGGGGTATCTATGGATAAGTCTTCAAAAATGATATTGAGGTTTCTGATATATTTTTTTTCTAAACTGAACAGTTTGCGCGAGAGACGCTTCCAAAGTGGAAAAATGTGTGTCCCCCCCCCGTAACTTCTGAAATAAGGGAATGATAAATGTAAAAATAATATATGATGTACATTACCATGCAAACTTCCACCGAAAATTGGTTTGAACGAGATCTAATAATTAGTTTTTTTTTAATACGTTATAAATCGTAAACCGCATTTTACTTTTCATTCAATCAACTCCAATATAATAAAGAATAAATAAAAACATTTATTTAGATGTATAGTGGTACGGAACCCTACGTGCGCGAGTCCGACTCGCACTTGGCCGGTTTTTGTAACTGTAACCAAGCGGAAAGTTGGATTTTTCTAATCAGTGCTATTTACTTTTTCTATCTGCATATTGTGCAGAAAGTTGGGTATTTCGCACTAGTATGTTATACTTTTCCATTTTTAATTATATATTCTCTTGTTCCAAGCCGTGCTGGATTCACCAAATAGTTTGCATAATCAACCGCTTAGTTATTATTTTTTGATTACGTGATTTAGCATTGAAAGTGTACTATCGAACCAACGGAACCCTGACCCACCATAGAACCTTGTCACAGTGATTGACGTTAGGACTGTCATACGAAGCTATACGACAATCGTACGTCAATCATTGTGACAAGGTTCCATGGTGGGTCAGGGTTCCGTTGGTTCGATAGTACATACACGGAAACAGGAAAAAAGCTTTGATTTTTTTGTTGATATAATTGTAATCAAAAGATGCATTGAGATCTAATACGAGGGCTGTTTGATAAGTCGTTTTAAAAAGTAAAAAATATTTTTTTTATCCACTACTTTTATTTCTCAACATAGTCTCCTTTGTGGGCCAAACTCATTTGTCAAAAAAATTGGCCCTTATAGCCATCTTTTCAGTTTTGGGAATAGGTAATAATCGCACGGAGCTATATCCGGCGAATACGGAGCATGCGGAACCAGCTCGAAGCCCAACTCGTGGATTTTGGCCATTGTAATAGTTGAAGTGTGCACTGGGGCATTGTCTTGATGAAATAGGACTTTCATCGGGGACAATTTTGGTCGTTTTTCCAACAATTCGGCATTAAAACGGTCCAATAGCTCTGCGTAATAATGGCCAGTGATAGTCTTTCCCTTTTCCAAGTAATCATTCATAACGATTCCTTCGCCATCACCTTCCCAGTCGACAAAACGGTCTTGGCCTTCTTTGGGGCACGTTCACCAGTCGCCATCGATTGTTTTGATTGCTGTTTTGATTCAGGCATATAATGATGGACCCAAGTTTCGTCCACAGAGACAAATCGACTCAAAAAAAATCCGAGGATTACGCTTCATCATATCCAAACACAGTTTTGAAATTCGCTTTCTTTCGCTTTTTTGTTCGATTGTCAACAAACGTGGCACCCATTGTGCAGACAGCTTTGTCATAGGGCCATTACATGTGATTTCAAAAAAACTGCATAGTTGTCCATTTGAAATGGTCAGGTTACTGTTAATTTTTTGCGCTTTTAATTCCTTTTTGTGCAAACCCTGATGCATATTAGAGATAACTAGTTTCAGAAATATAGAGTACTAGTTTTTTTCATTCTGTAAAATAAATGTTATCGTTTTAGAATAATGATTCTAACAGAAAAACAGTAGTGAACATTGAGAATTTCGAAAAATGCTTTTGTTCGACCCCCAAAAAACCCATGTGGAAGAATAATTCCCGCCGTTCACGTAAACATATATGAAATAAAAGAAGGCTTGTTTTTTAAGTTCCTATTTTACATAAAAAAAATCATAACTTATAAAAAATTCTGAATGTTGAAAAAAAAAGAGATGCTTTAGAGAGCCCTATAAATCGTTCAGTATTTTTTTTTTATGTCAAATTAAAATGTTTCGTATGGGTGTAGTACAAAAAAACTGTTGACGGTGCTAAAAGTTGATATGGAAAAAATCAAATTTAAATATTATTTTGCGTTCCTAATATGATAGGGATGGGTTCGCAACTTCACAAACTTCGCAAACTTTGTTAACAGAGCAGAACCGCATATCACGATCGCGTGTCATCGTCAATACCCGAAGTGTATGCTTCTAAAATCCGAAAGTTTTTCTAGGAGCTCACTTGCACTTTTTGTCTCAACGAGAACATGAATTATACATATATATTTTAAAATACATCTAGGCTCCTTACTTATGCTCACATTTCTAGCTATCTCTCACTGTTTCACCCGTTGGTCTTCTAGTATAACTTTTTTCTCTTTGGCCACGTTTTCTTCAGTAACAGCAGAAATTGGTCGTCTGCTAAAACGATTATCTTCTAGACTATCACAACCCGATTCAAACAGTTCACCAAATACTTGTAACATACGCTGTTTGATCTGCGATTGCGTGTTACCTGCCTCATAAGAAATTTCATAACTGCGTGCTGTACAATTTTAATCATATTAGTTTTTTAAAGCGACATGCTCCAAGCAACAAATTTTGAAAAAAGAACAGTTAATAAAGATGAATTCATAATGGCCAGTATTTTTTTTTTAACTTCCCATAGTCTAGGTACATACGTTCACTACGAGAGTGGGGTAGGCAGAGCTACAGAACAACCAACAATTCAAATAAAAAGTTGTTAATTCTGTAACCACATTTTGCACAAACAGGCTAAGATTTTTACTAGTGTAAATTAGGGACAGGTTGCAAGCCCATCACCTAACAATAAGTACTACAAGCCTTTGTTCCCTTATTCGCCTCTTACGACTTCCACTGGAAGACATGGAGTGGTAATATTCTAAGCCGGCTACCACACGGCCAACAAAATAAAATAAAATTTGAATAAACAAATATTTCGATTTATCGGGTTTGACCCCGCAACCCTCGATACAGGTAATATAATTTAAAAGTACATACATGCTATGGTAGTCCAAATAACCAAAGTGTGGAAGTGTCTGAAACTGTATATGTTTGTTTATAACAATATCATATATGACATGTGTAAAAACCAACCTTCCTACTTTGACGTAATGGTTTTTTTCCACCTTTGATACCTGCTTCCTGTAAAACGGCCCCGCTTTCAGCTTAGCGAGTATCCAATCCTTTCTATGTTATACTAACAATCCTAAAAAATATAAATCAATATTTTCCCCTGTAATCACGTAAGTCTGGGGTGACTGGAATCTCAGACTATTTATTATTACATTAAATATTGCTTTGAACTTTGTCCAAATTTCACTCCGTATACGTTATTTTCTGCACTTGCATCAAAATGTACTATATTTTATCAATATTCATCCATATTTTTTTCTATACTTTCCGTGTGTTAAATCTGTGTGCTTTTTAGATCTGAGACTTATAGTTTTTGAGAAAAAGGTTCTGTGACATACAAACAGACGGATAGACATAAACCTCCCTACCTATAAAATACTTGAATCCCTTGCATATTCCGTATTGTACTATGTGATATTAATAGTTCTTCCATCGACGATAGTCTGTCCACAGTACCTAGTTGGTTACTAAGTTCTGTTACTAAGGTTGATGCAAATAAAACTAACTTATGTTTATTTTTTAATTTCAATATGTATAAATATTAAAAGCTTAATTAATATACATTTTGAAAAACAATTAGTATTTTTTCCTAGTTTCCGCAATTCCCGATACGATCTTTTAACATTCACAGCCGGCATCGATGAAATTACGCATTACTTTTCTGTAAATTTCATTTATTGAAATCGCTTAAAAGTTAGTCATTTTTTACCAAAGAACTTTTTTTGTGTAATATTATAAAAAATCCTATCTCTGTATATGTTTAGAGACCAAAATTATATTTCTCAACATGACTTAATTCCAACTTATGAAGCAAGAGATTTGGTGTGTTTTTGTATTTCTGAAAAAAAATCATGTGAAATCTTAAAGTCGATTTAATGAGTCATCAAGATTGCCCGGTGTCCAAGCGGATCTTTAGTTGCTTTGAATACATTCGTATCAGAATTTAAAGCTAGAAGTCTCTTCAATATGTCACGCAAATTTGAACTCTCTACAGGAACTCTTACAAAAGTTCGGGCCGTTATCAGTATCATTTTAACTATGATTTTATCGTCCGAAATGGGAATACTTCAAGCTCGTACATCAAATAATTGCAATAGTTTAGAATACATTATTTTTATTATTATTATATATAAATCAAAGTTTTGATTAATATACAGGTTTATGCAAAACTGCTTTAATTTTTTTTAAAATTGTAATTAATCTCAGTAACAGAACTTAGTAACCGACTAGGTAATGTAATGTGACTTTATAATTTGAAAGTTACAGATAAGTATCAGATATCAGATAATATTTGATAACTTTTGTCTGTTTCAGTGAACAACTGTGTTTCTCTTGCCATTGGATCTAAGGTGGAAGCAAAAGACTTTTCAGAACTGTGGTACCCAGCAAAAATAATAGAACTGGACTGTGAGGAAATGGAGGTTTTAGTGCAATATGATGACCAATCTAAAAAGTAACTTGACTTTTCTATTTTTAGGGAAGCTTCGGGTCGCGCCCAAATCCGTTTAGGACTGGTACTGGTACCCTTAGTACTATGGAGTGCCCGCAGTGCCGGCTCCCTTTTAAATATCTTTCCTAATCAGAATAATATTGAACTGGCCCTAATTTAAATGATACTGCACTGATACGACTTCACTTCATATATTTTCTTGTTATTTGCACTATATAAAAACGAGTTTCTAAAGGGCATCAACTACTCCATCAGTACTAATACGAGACTCTCGAACTCCGTTATTTTTCCGTGTTTTAGTTCTAATTTTATTATCGAATGTGGTAATTTACGTATTAGTTTATTTAATGATGTACATTCATTTCTTTACTCAAAGATATTGTTTTAGGCATAATGAATGGATTAGCATAAACAGCCCCAGATTAAGATCTATCACTGATTCTGAACCAAGACCGATGTTACCTGCTAATTCGGACTCAACCGCTGCCAGAGAATGTGTTCCTGAATGTAAAGCAGAAGAAAAACAAAAAGTTTCATTTGCTGTGGGCGAAAGATGCTTGGCACGCTGGAGAGACAATCGTAGATTTATTGCAACTGTCCAGACTGACCTGGGAAATGGTACTCGTCATTTTGATGTATTAAAAGTAACCTGTCGACTTGCGCGGTGTAGTCTTGATATAGACGTAAAGCGAAGTCATAACAATGACCGCTTTGCAACTCCTTCCACAGAAGTAGGAGTGTCGAACATATATTAAAGAAATAAAAAATACATAGGGTTTATGTAACATCGGTCCTATCAATTTCACCCCTCTTTGTTTTTCTGATATTTGAAAGTTATTTAAGTTTTTGTTAAATTTTAACACGTTTACTGTCCCCATACAAAACAATCGGCCAATGTCACAAGTCCAACTGTGCATTCGGTATGCGGATGTGACCGCATAGTGGGAGCACGGTCTCCTGAAAAAAGTTTTATGACCCCATATTGGGGGCATCCGGACAGGGAACGTGTTAACAACCGCTATTGACACCTAATGTCTCTTATAAAATATAAATTAAGGGCTTAAATGTGTAATTAACGTTGCGGTCAAAATTATCAGATGTTTTAAGTAAAACAAGAATTTATTAATTACCCGACTTCAAAAAAAGAGAAGATTCTCAATTCGTCGGAAGTTCTTTTCAATGATTGTTGAAATAATATTTTTTGTTTGAAAGGGTTTACTTTCTAGTTGCTTCTATTGTCAACATGTCGGGATCTGACGATGGGTTTTGGGAGAAATCGGAGAAACTCCTCAAATATTATAGGCACACCTATAGCGATTTAGATATTTTTCATAGTAACTCGTGCATTTGCTCTTGGAAAGCACTATTTTGTGAAGTGAAACTAATGGTGAAGACCACAAATGGCCATCGAAACTCCTTAACGGTACCAATTTCGATGGTGTTGACAATATATCTCGTTTAAGATAGTTGCTAGACTATGACAAAGCACATTGAAATGGTTTATTTATAATTCACTGTAACTATCTCGCGGCGTTGCTTGCGGCGAGTTTCTCATTAATGTCCTATAGTTTCCTATTAATTGAGAAGTGGGACTACATAAGAGCATATTATTTATGATCAGTAAAAATAATGAAATGTAAAAAAAGTCAAGTTGAAGTCGGCGTCCGACAGTATTTTTAACCAAAAGCCAACTTCTGTTTGAATGACCCATTACCATTCTAAGTTTATTTTTCGGTTTTGAAACGAGCTTTTGTTTTTAATTTTTTTATCCTTATTAAATCCCAGTCATTAAAGTTCGCATAACATTTTTCTTAAAACTATTCTAAAAACTGCATTTAGCATACAGGTTTATCCAAAACTTGGTTAATTAAGTACACTGAGAGACCCTTAAGTAACACCGACGTTAAAAATTAAAAAGTGTTGTATGGGTTTAAACTTAATATTGTTAATAAGTGATGTTATTAATAAGTGAGATTGATCTAAATTTCGGACCCAATAAAAGTTTTTATTTCAGTTCACAAGTTTATTTGTTTGATAGCGGAGTGGTTCATTTCAAATCTTGCAGATAAACTTGAACCAGTTTCATATAATGAATGGGCTGCAATTTGGTAAGCACCTGTAAACTTGAAATCATCTCTTTTCTTTTAGTACGGGTGTAAAAGAAAACTTAACATTTAACCGCAGCGAAGCCCGCGGGGCGTCATGCGTAGCCTTGGGTGGCCCTGTCTACAATGAATTCAAACATATGGCGCTGTATGAAAGCGTTTACGGAGAAGCGATTACAAACGCGTTTGCTTTAAAAGCCCGCGGAGGGCATTGGCGAGTTGCACGCAATGACGCATGCGTCAATAACGGTGGTACGCGCTACTGCGCTAGAAAAGGCGCCCGCGACAGAACCTTCTGCCAGTCTTGCTACACGGTCGAAAGCCCGCCGCGGACCGCTACTATGCACGCCCCGCACCACGCGCCGCGTTAAACCCCGCATCTTCATAAATAAGATCGTACATTGCCATATGTTTGTGTTTCCGTGTGTGATGACGCGCGCTGCTTCTCTGTAAACGGACAAAACGCCTGACGGACCGCGCGACACCACCCGCGTCTCTGTAAACAAGCTCTAAGTGCTGAAATGATGATTGGGACTGATTGTGGCTATTGGATCTCTCGCTATTCTTTACGTAGATCCACGGAGTTTTATTAGATTAGTTTACAGATTAAAAATGTTATGTGAACTTTTTGACTGGGCATGAAAGTTTTTGCTTAACTTGGATTTAGGAAGAGTTTTCATGGTTTCTTGCTCGTCCTAAAACCTAGTAATTATTGGTCCCCAACGCCCGCAATGTTTATTGGATATTAAAGCCCAAGTATTGGACTAAATACAGAACAAAAAACATAGGTAAGCTCTCAAATGTTAACATTTTAATAGCGAACAAACATTTAAATAATTTTCGAACAGTAGAAAATACCTGAACATACATGGTAGACCGGAAGATACTGACACACATTTCCGGTCATTTGTACCAATTATGGAAAACATACATGTACAAATCGTTTTGCAAAAAAAAACTTCTTTACGGTGGGTATGGCGAAGTATGACATAGTGATTTTCGTGAATGACTACTCGACAATGATAAGCTGTGCATAAATTTGCCTGGTACAAATAGTTGACTTGTTTTTTTTTTAATAATGTGTTTTCATTGGTATGCCGGGCTGTAAGCCACACCGGAGAAGTATGGCATTACGCTATCGCCTACCTCTTTTTTCATGGACTATCGGAAAATCCAAGATTTTTAGTGTTACAACTCGTTTGACTTTAGTAATTTATCCGACACGTTCGATTAATGCCCACGCGATTGGCCCGCCGGTACCACCGCTATGACCATCATTTTCCTTTTCATCATTACGTAATTAGACCCTTGAAGGGTCGCCATACTTGGTACAAATGACTGAAAATTTTGTGTCAGTATCTCGCGGTCTATGGAGTAAAATCGATGGGTCCAGTGTCTTCTATCGATCAACATCACAACACACACATACAAACATTTCTTAACTATATTTAAGGTAGGTTAGGTACATGTCGTTTATTGAGAAATACTGAGAAATCCTGGAATATACTTTTTTGTTTTATCTTTTTTTAACAGGTAGTTACGAAGTTATGTTTGATGATGGATTTCAATGGAAATGCACATTATCCAGGCTATATAAGTTAAAAGAATCGAATAAGGTTGAATATTTGAATTTTAACACAAGAGTGAGTCAGTTACCTGCACAGGGTCAGGGGCCGAGCACCCTAGCAGCCGCCGCGCCGGTTACCAATGGCCTGGCTCGCGTGCCCTTGTACCACACGCACCTATTTGACCCGACCCGTGATTATCTAGGTTCTAAAAGTGAACGTCGGGAAATGAAGCGGAAGTTAAATATCAAAGAAATATTTAACATTGGTCAAAAACGTAAAAAACCATCTATAGTCGTCAGAGCAACTAAGAGAACGCCTGTTATCCCGAAGTGTGCTGAAAAACTCAGGCTTGAGGATAGATCTATGCCTCCTACACCCGAAGCGACTACCTCACCAGTCGAACCGCCTACCTCACCAGTCGAACCGCCTATGAAACCTATTACTGATTTAGACATAAAATGTCCTGTAAAGAAAAAACTGGCTGTCCGAAAGAAACCTTTTGTGAGAAAGAAAATCAAGTTGAAAATTAAAACGAAAAAAGATGTACCTTTTCTAAATGATGTCAAGAATGAATTACCAGGTAAAGTTAATGATTACTTTTTTCCTAAAATTTTAAAAGCATACAACGTGTTTATCACTTCATATTTTCCGTAAGTGACCTTTCTTACTATGAAGAGAACTCCTCCTTACCGTATTGAACTTATTTATTTGTTGCCTGGTTCAATTACATGGGAAATATAAGTCATTAATTATAAATGATAATAAATGAAACATCAATAGTCAGGACATAATTCAAAAGAATATTTTAAACACGAATGGGAATGGGTTATATTAATATTCATTTATCTGTAGTGCATTTAATATCAAAAAATATATATGCGTAGATGCAGTAGCAGCAATAATAGGCACAGTCTGTAAACCTGAACCGTTAAATGACGAGTTGAACACGGAACCCGCCGCTGGAGAAACGAAGGATTCTAATGCAAACGATGTTAAACTCGATGAACAAGTTCCCGATGAACCGGCGAAGTCTGTGGATACTACCCAAACACTGGAATCCGTGGATACTGTAAGCATACGTAAAACCTTTTTATCTACGCACATATCATAAGCCCTTTATTATAGGTTCAGAAACCGTAGGAAATTACCAGCATTATTACAACCAATTTTACTATGACAACTTTCTTGTAAAATCTGTACTGTAATATTATATAACAGTATCAATTTTTGTAACGTTATGAGTTTAAATTTGGAACAGCTGTCAAAATTCAAGAGGGGTCTCTATTCTAGTATCCATTGGTGTGTAGTAGATAAATTAGTGTATGCAACTGTACATATATATGCCTTAGAAAACTTGTGTGATCCTATTATGAAACTCGCTGACGCTCGTTTCATAAAACCACACTCGCGTTTTGAGGCCTCTCATTATGCATCAGTTGCATAAACTACTATTTCTTAGTTTTGTTCCGTATTCTCATTAGTCGCTGTTTAGTGTCCCTTGGGGGATAAAATGTACCTGCACATCGCATTTCGCATTTTCGCATGTACGAGGGTCATGCCAAAAGAAATTAGATATTCAAAATCTACAAGTGTATTCTTTATTATTGCTATCTATTTTTTCGAAGTATTCACTGTGAGCACGTATTCAATTTTTTATCCGGCTGAACTACTTAGGAAACGTCGATGACCATTCGGGTACCTCAGAAATTTCATAATTATAGGCAGCCAGGGCATCTTCTTCGGTTTCAAATCGCCTTCCTTTTAATATTTATTTACTTTTTAGAAACAGGTGAAAATCACAGGGTGCCAGGTCAGGAGAATATTGGCGGCTGACGGAGTATAGTCACATTTTTCGAACTAAAATATTCGAGTGTTCTGGCAGAAGTGTGCGGGGCGGCATTGTCGTGGTGCCAGAGCAGGTAGATTCCTGACTTTGGCCGCTTGTCACACCAAGCTGTCAACACTTGTGGAGCACAAACTGTCACATACCATTCTGAGTTGACAGTTCTTTGATCCTCTTGCACCACGGTTGCAATATGCCCTGTCTTGTAGAAAACCATTTGTTACTGTGTGCTTCGTGCTCGGCGGTATTTTGTTGGAGTCTGGTCATCTTCGAAGCACCATACGAGGGGCGGCTGAAAAGTTCTAAGCCTAAGGTAGAAAAAAAATGTTCAGTTTTTTTTTACTATTTTTATTTTTCAATATAATCTCCCTCTAATTCAATGCATTTATTACATTTTTTAAATAATGTTTTTAGACCGTTAAAAAAATAAGTTTTATTTTGGCTCTCGAAATGTTCCTGTACAGCCGCCTTCATCTCTTCATCACTGCCAAATCGCTTTCCCCTTAAATCTTTCTTCATATTGCTGAATAGAAAATAATCACTAGGGGCCAGATCTGGACTGTAAGGTGGATGTTCAATTTCCTCGAAGCTAGTTTCCTTCAGAGCAAGCTTGGCAACACGAGCGGTGTGAACGGGGGCGTTGTCTTGCAAAAACAAAATGCCTTTGCTCAGTTTGCCCCTTCGTTTCTCGACTATGGCTTGTCGCACTTTTCTTAATAGCTCAGCATAATAAACTGCATTTATTGTAGAGCCTTTCGCCAAATAGTCTATTAAAAGAATGCCATCGCAATCCCAGAACACGGTGGCCATTAGCTTAGACGCCGATCTTTGAACCTTGAATTTCTTTGGCGGCCTTTCACCCTTTTCGGTCGACTGCATAGATTCAGACTGTCTGATCCATGTTTCATCAACAGTTACTAAGCGGGAACAAACTTCATCTAAACCTTCTTCACATAATTCTAAAAATGCCTGAGAAGTTTGAACACGACGTTCTCTATCGAAAGCTGTGAGCATTTTCGGCACCCAACGAGCACTTACTTTTGTCATATGCAAATGTTGATGCAAAATCTCTCCAACTCTTTCCTTACTAATACATAAGGCTTCAGCTATTTGCCAAACCTTAATTCTCCGATCCTCTAATACTAACTTTTTGACTTTTTCAGTATTTTCTTCAGTCACAACCGATATTGGCCTTCCTGAGCGAGGATCGTCTTCGATCGACTCCCGTCCAAGTTTAAAAAGTCGACTCCATTTTTTAACAGTGGCATGAGAAGGGCCAGATTTACCGTAAATACTAGACATTTCTTCAAAAATTCTTTTCGGCGATTTGTCACTTTTCGTGAGGAACTTAATGACTGCACGGAGCTCAATTTTCGTGATATGCGTTGATAATTCACACATGATGACCTTTAGCGTCGGATATCTCGAGATGTAATAAACAAAAGACGACATTTTTTTCTTTTATTTATTAATTTTTTAAATGGTCTTTTTAGTGGCCAGTATCGCTAACGAATATGCAACCTCAAAATACCTTAGGCTTAGAACTTTTCAGCCGCCTCTCGTACCGTTGACTGCCGCTTTGTTTCAGGATCGTAGTTATTCAACCATGTTTCGTCATCTGTCAGTATATCATTCAGTTTTCTTTTCGCCAGCGTCGAATTTATTTATCATAAATTTGCATCAATCCACGCGGCGCTCTTTCTGCAAATCGTTGATTTTATGCGGCACCCATCTCGAACAACGCTTATGGAGGTACAGTTGTCCATGAATTATGGATTGCAGTGCTGATGATCCAATGCCTAGATCTCAGTCAAGCTCTACGTATGTAATTCGTCGGTTCTCACGGATATTTTTTTCCTCGGCTTGCACATTTTCTTGAATAACTGCGGTTGGCGGTCGCCCCGACCGCCTAATGTTCAAAGCTTTCCCGCCCTCTTTTAAATTCAGCAAACTAATTAAAGACAGTGCGCTCCACATCGGTGCCCCTGCGGAAGTGACGTAGATCAGCTAGGACACCACTTCAGAGTGTCGAAATGAATAGGATCACAACACTGAATACTATTGAGGATTAAACATTTTTGCTTGAGATGAGAAGTAGTTTTGTTGTTGAAGTAGAGACGAAAAGTAATTTTGTTATTATGAAAAATAAGTCTTAGTTAGTTCCTCTTATCAATTTTGTACAAACAATATAATTAACAAAATATGGGCATGCCTGCAGCTAATTTGGAAGAGCGAAGATTACAGATGCTGAAACATTACGAACGAAATGGATTCACTTCAACTAAATATTCTGCGGATCAAATCAAAACTTTCTTGTCAATTTAAACAGGTCGTTTTCACTAGTGGCGATATGACACAGTCGATACACCAAAGATCATCTTCTCCCTAATCACGATTCAGGCTGCATCTATCAGCGTTAGCGTTAATTTATGGGGCTGGATGAGTCGGTGTGGGTTAATTGGCTGAGATGCCATCTTGGTCAAAGGCAACTGATTATCTCGTCTCGTCGTGTATTGGAAGACGTTATGCTGCCAACTACGAGTCTTAATATATCCGCAAAATTACGTTCCAAATTTTCATTTCGCTCATGATAATTAATGTCCAATACCCAACACAAGAAATTGTGAGCAATTGTTTTAATCAACATCTGACATAGCTACTGTTGAGCTATTAGAAAAGCAGAAGAAATGAAGTGCACGTTATTCTGTTTTATTGAATAATAGTACATTATGATACAAGTGTGCTAAGTTGACCATTGTATACAAGGCGCTATTGTGTGCGCACGAGCGGAAGCGAGTGCGCCACAAGAAAGCCGCGTATATTATGGTCACAGGCACACGTGTTACATACGACGTTTTTCAACACACTTGCGAAAAAAAACAAGACTTCATTTAGTCAAATTTTAATTAATTATTAAAACAGTTGGTAAAATTACAATTTTCAAAACGGTACTGAACAGTTTTATTTGGCATTACGGTTTGTGTAATGTTGTTAATTATTTCATTGTCTTGGGTGAATGTCGGCGATTAACAATTATTTCCGGCGGAGTTAATAATAAGTTTTCTTCATTTTCTTTACTTAAAGAAGACATTTTCGTTAATATTAAACTTCACAATAATTAATCCAAACTATCTTCGTCACAGCCGTCAATTATTTACGAAAAATGGCGGCTGGCGCGTTGTTTTTTTTTCTTGCCGCGATACTGATGCGCGCGCAAGGCTAAGGCGCGAACGAGATCGGCCAACAGCCAAATTTAAAATGTAATAATTCATGTTTAAAATACAAATTACAGAAAAATTTAAATGATTTTAATGAAATTGAGTTATTTTTTAGTAATAAAGCTGATTTCACCAATTTATTGAAATAAATATGTAGATAATGTTATTCGCCGCATAAAAACTGTTTGTTGCTAAGAAAAAAAAAGGTATAACCCGACTAAATTATATCGCTTCTTCTTCGTACTTACAACTTGGTACTAGGCTACAAATGTAAATTGTTTGGGTTAATAAACTAAAGGCACTTGTGCGTAATATACTGAAAAAGCACGCGTGTTTAATATCTAGGTTTATGAGCCAAAAATCGGTGGAATAAAAAGGTCGTTTTGAGCAAGTGTGTTGAAAAATATTTTATTCGTCAATTTATTGATTTATCTTCCCCGTCAACTTTTTACGTTGTATTCGTTTCGCATACTAGCTAGAAAAGGCCAAGCGCCTTATGTTCGAAATAAACCTGGGCTATACCTAGCTCTACGGAGTATCACTGAATCTCAACTCTCCTTTTATATACTATTTGAGAGAGAGGATGGCACGACACGAAGTTTGAACTACGAATTTCGGAGCAGCCCGTCTGATTTTTACAACATATCCAACAAAACCGCAAATCCAAAATAAAAATCAAATTACCGAATAATAATTTTTGAAGAAAGAAAGAAAGCAAGAAGTTCAAACTTCATTTTGCCTTTCTACCCACTTTTAGGTTGAACCTCAAAATGTAATGTCCACTGCTGCATTCGAGTAAAGTCTGTTCCTATTCATTTCGTCACTCTTATAAACAAATCAATTTGCCCTTATAACTCCATATTAAGAGTACTATTGAAGGTTGAGCATAGTCATATCATTTATTTATACACTTAATCATCGTCTTCATGTTTATTCTAAGGTAGTAATCTCTATTTAACATTGTATTTTTTGATGATAAGCACTTACGCTGAAAATATCATTACACTAACAGACTATTGTCAAAAATATATTTTTTTAAAGGTTTTGATACATTTGATTTATAAGAGAGGTTTTCGTCTCTGTCGCACTCAGCAAACGATGATGATGATCAAGGGGCGGAATTTTCATAGCAAAAATCAAACTTTAAGAGGGATTGACCATTATGTTTTATCGACTTTTCCATTTATCGATCATCGAATCTCTTCGCATGTTACCGACTTTTAACATTATTCTGTAACATTTGATCTTTTTTTTAAGCGACTTGCATATGCTTGATTAAATAAATTATGCCAACGTCACATTGATGTCGCTTGAGTTTTCGTAAGTTATTATTAAGTTCACAGGTTACTAAAATGGGTTATCCTAAAAGAAAAAACGATTAACAAATAGGTTACATACATTGTGCATCAAGGGTAGTATGAAGGGAATTACTAACGAGAGTGTTAGAAGCCCGACGCCGAAGGCGGAGGACTTTTAATGACTCGAGTTAGTAATCCCCTTACTGCCTGTGATACACACAATGGTTTTCATCACATTTGCGAGGAAAAAAAACAAAGAGAAAACACTTTAACTCTGCAAAATATAAAGAAATAACTTTTGACGAACGGGAACGTAAATGGAAACGATATTTTTTTTGTGACCTCTACCACAGATAATAACTGCGTTTAGTTTCGACCTGGATTCGAGCCAGATTTAGCCAATTTGATAAAAATGTATAATTACTAAAATTAATGATAAATGTTGATATAAACCTGAAATAGGTATAAAAATAATGAAGTTTAATGAAGCGTATAGGTTTTGTGTAATGTAAGTTAGTCTATAGCTCATTTTTAAAGATGAAATTAGAAACCAATTTAATTTTTGGCTGAAAATTAAACCTCCTTAGTCAGAAATGATGTACGAAAGAGTTGCAAATTTTAAAAAGAAAGTCATTACTCCCTAGGGATGACAAACTCGCCATAATTCCCGCGGGAACAATTTAGGCCATTGTCCTTCTGTATACAGGCATGGAATAACACCATTTACGAGCAAGTGTGATGAAAAGAAATATCCTTCTCTTAATAGCAAAGAAGATTCTTCCACGATATATTGCCCCCTGTGTCTATAGTACCATTGATTTGTACCATCAATGGTACAAGTGATACTACTATGTGTCCTTAGTACCATTGAAAGCAGATTTTGCTGTCATTGCCGCTGGTAGTAATGATACAAACCCTACAAAATTAACTTCAACAATGTACTTTTACTTAGATAAACTGTCAAATACAAATGTCATACTTTGT
The DNA here is from genome assembly GCA_923062465.1 of Acleris sparsana. Classification (NCBI taxonomy): domain Eukaryota; kingdom Metazoa; phylum Arthropoda; class Insecta; order Lepidoptera; family Tortricidae; genus Acleris; species Acleris sparsana. Next base: position 41,441,111 of record OV281285.1, on the reverse strand, counting down.
GATGTATACAAAAATAAGTTTTTAAACGAGAGGAAAATTCGAGAATCCTTTGCTTTCCTGAGCACGCAATATAAGCAAAATACATCATTTGTGAGCACTGAAAAGTATTTGCCTTTATCTGTATATTACCACAATGTACTTTTAATAAGAGAGATTTTGTGGAGTGTGTTGCGAACAAACTGTATGTACCCGATAAGTAAAGTAGGAAAAAATATTCAAATAGAATGTTCCGAAAAAGGTAAAAAAGATGTAAAGACAACAGTTAGTATAGGTACACAAACAGTTCACCAGTTCGATCAGACTGGCGCCCTTCATTCCGATCAAATATGTAATTCTCCCATTATAAATACAGATCAGTTCACCAAAGATAAAGATAACGGTTTTTTTCGCGTGTAAAAATAGCCTGATAGCCCACCAAAATATAACCGATTTTAGTAAATGCAACAAAGTAACTGCCCATAACAATAAACAAAAATTTACAATATTATACCAAAACATAAGAAGTATTAAAAATAAAATTTTCGAGATGGAGGCACTATCTGAGGAAATTAAACCGTCTGTTATATGCCTTACAGAAACTTGGATTACTGAGACTAAAAGTAATATTCTCCATTTAGATGACTATGATCTGGGAAGTAAGTTTTGCAGGAAAGATCATGCGGGTGGTGGAGTTTGTATATTGTTAAAAAAAGGTATAGAGTACAAGGAGTGTGAACATATAACTCAATGTTCAATGGAATATATAATTGAAATTAGTGCAGTTGAAATACCTATTTTGAATTTGGTGGTCATTGTGGTATACTGGCCAAATAGCAATAGAGAAGTGAATACGTTCAATACCCAGTTCGAAAAGCTATTAAAAGTGGTCAACACTAAATATTTAAGGAAAAATGTTATAATAGGCGGCGATTTGAACGTAAACTTCCTTATTAATTCAAACCAAACCAAAGCTATGATTGAATTATTTAATTGCTACAATTTTGCTCAAAATGTAAAGGAGCCGACAAGAGTCACCAATACTAGTTCCACTTGCCTAGACATTCTATTAACTAATTTTGATTCAGCACTATTGTCCCTGGAAGTTAGAGATTTCGGACTGTCCGATCATAAAGCTATTATAGTTACCTTACCAACATTAAAGGAAGATAATTATCAGTGCATAAGTACAGGAAAAAGATTCTTTACCCAAAACAATATAGAATTATTCCGGGCTCAGCTACAATCAATAAATTGGAGCAGCATTATCACGTCTGCTAATAATATTAATCAAAATTACAATGCTTTTCATGAAGTTATTACAACAGCCTTGAATTACTGCATACCTAAAAAAACAATAAAACTAAGAAAAAAAACAAATAAAACTTGGCTTACTGCGGGTTTGAAAATTTCCTGTCGAAACAAACGTTTATTAAAACTCTTGGTATCACAGAAGGAACATACTGTGTTAAATAAATATTACAGAAGCTATGAAAAAATCTTAAAACGAGCAGTAAAAGCCTCAAAAAGAAATCAATATATAAAAAGAATAAACTCGTCGGAGAATATAACTAAAACAATGTGGCAAGTCGTTAAAGAACGTACATGCAAAATAAAGCAAAAAATGGTAAACAATATAAAATTAAAAATAAACGGCATTGAGATTGATAAATCAGAAACAATTGCCAATATTTTTAATAAATACTTTGTATCAGTAGGAACTATAAAAGATAACAAAATACCGGCAGGTCGACCTGCCGTTGAGCCTAATAATAATTCAATGTACTTACATCCAGTAAGTAATATAGAAATAGTTAAGTTAATCAAAAACCTTCGAAATAAAACAAGTACTGGTTTTGATGAGTTTCCCCCGATGCTTGTTAAACAATGTAAGGACGAATTATCATGGCCATTAACTTATCTAATTAACCAATCATTCGCAGAATCCACTTTTCCTGACCTACTCAAAATATCCATTATAAAACCTATTCCAAAAACCAGAAATGCAAACGAACCTCAATTTTTCCGGCCAATAACATTATTGTCTACCTTCTCAAAGATTTTCGAAAAAGCAATGGCCCACCGGTTAAACTCCTTTTGTGAAAAATTTAAAATATATGATAAAAATCAAAACGGATTCAGAAAAAACAGGTCTACTATTTCAGCACTTTATGAAATAACATCTAAAGTCCTAAATATAATTAATAATCGAAAGTATGCAATAACGATGATGTTAGATATGAGTAAGGCGTACGACCGAGTATCACATAAGATCCTTCTGGATAAGCTGTATGGAATAGGTGTGCGAGGTTTAGCTCTAGAATGGTTTGCTTCCTACCTGAGAAGTAGAGTACAATTTGTGGACATTGAACATCATGATTTAAACAAAAAGTGTTTAACTACTATCAGGTCTCAAAAACTATACGTCGCAAACTCAATCCCACAAGGAAGTGTCCTGGGATGTATATTATTCTTAATTTACATTAATGATTTGCCAAAAATGTTGGGTGTCGAATCTATACTTTACGCAGACGATATAACTCTAGTGTTTCAATGTAACGATTGTGAGGACTTGAATCAACAATTACATACTACTTTTAAATTAATATTAGACTGGTTAGAAGATCACAACCTTAATCTGAATCTTCCAAAAACTAAAATTATGCAAATTAAACCACGCCAGAAAACTCCAATAGATATAAGCTTTTGTTATGAAAAGGAAAAATCGTTACGGTTGATTCATGTTCTCTTTTAGGTGTTGAAATCGACTCCTGTATGAATTGGAAAGCTCATGTTCAAAAAATGGCAGGAAAATTATCAAAATTTACATATGCTTTATATGAGTTAAAAAAATGCACAGATTTAAAAACGGCCACATGTGCATATTATGCATATGCACATTCCTCACTGAGCTATGGCGTTATTTTGTGGGGAAATAGCACGGATGCTGGCAAACTATTTACCCTACAAAAAAAGTGTATAAGAATACTGGTCAATATCTCTGACAGGGACAGTTGTAGACCATACTTTACAAAACTTAAAATACTTACGCTGGCTTCACAGTATATTTTTGAAATGTGCAAGTTTGTAAAAAAACAGAACGATCTATTTAAACAGACAAGGGACAATTGCCCTAGATCTCAAAATCTGAGGAAAAGAAACAAACTGGTCAGTTCTTTTACAAAATTACAAATGGTAAATACGGGTACACGCCATATGGCTGTAAAAGTATACAATCATATTCCTGGAGATTTAAAAGCAATAGATAGGGAGGCTTTGTTTTTTAATAAATTAAAGAAATTCCTAATAAATAAATGTTTTTATAGCCTACAAGAGTTTTTTAGTTATAAGGAATAATTAATGATGTGTTTATATCGATACTATAAAGAATAAGTTTAAATTAGTTTAACTGTTATTGCTGTGCCCTAACAGGGTTTATGTTGGAACCATGTTTAGCCTTAATACCTTGTAAAACCCATAAATGCAATAAATGAATTATGAATTATGAATTATGAAAAAGATACTAGTTTATACCGTGTATTTACTTGTGAAAAAAAACAAATTAAAAATAATAATTTCGTCTTAATTAAGATACTACGTTATTTTCACAAGTAAATACATAATATAGGGTGCAGACTCCTCGTCACACCAGGTTGTCACACCAGTGCCATTCGACGGAGCCCTGCCCGTGGCAGGGCTCCTATTTCTGAGCGATTTGCCCTTCGGGCATCTTAACATACCTAACGAACCTAACCTACCTACTTTTGCGGAATAAAAATGATTTCTGACGAATAACTATTAAACCCCTGTTATATGTATATATTTTTTGTATGTTTTCGATGCAATGGTACTAGCGACACGTGCTAGTATCGGTAGTACCATTGATGGTACTAAGGACACATAGTAGTATCACTTGTACCATTGATGGTACAAATCAATGGTACTATAGACACAGGGCTATATATTGCTCTAAGCGTGAATTTTATTAAAAGCAGCTTAAGAAACCCTGGGTTGAAACTCACATGGCGAGTAGAACTCATGAATCACATTTCTCAATGTCGTGCTGAGTGTGAACTAATCATCGATAGTCGATAAAACACAATAGTCAATCCCTCTTGACGTTTGAACATATGAACATTCCGCCCCTTGATGATGATGTATATATAATCAACCTTTTTAATCTAATTAGAGGTAACTTTATATTCTCATTACTATTTCATCCTCTATCTAAAGACAATTACAGTCAGGTATACTTGTTATAATAATTGGCAGTTTGAATAGGAACAGACTAGATTCAGCAGAACTACTTCAACTTTTTTTCACGCATCTCTTCAGAACTTGTAAATGCTTCAATTAATTCAATTGTATATATTTCTGAGGAATCTTCGGATTTTAAATTAATTTTATGGACGGTCTTTTTGTTATTATTATTTAAAGTTGAAAAAAATCCCCACTGGTCTGCTTGTGTTTGACATTGTGTATATTATGCTATTTGCTTTGAAAGACTGAATCGAACCGAAACAACTCTGGTTTGGGCTATTCGTAGTCGCAAACCAAAATGTAAAGACCTTTGACATTCATAGGTGCATTATATTATGCCTAAATTGAAGAATAAAGAACTTTGACTTTGACTTTGACTTTAAACATGCACAGGTGTGATGTGAACCCGTTCTAAGGGGTTCCTACACTGCGCTTGCCCAACTACTGTCTTCACTCAACGACACGATACCTCCCATGGTTAACAGTACTGCGGCTTATATGGCTGGCAATTGCTACTTCAGCTGGCTAATTCGAGGAGCTATGTCTATGACTTCAGTTCTCTGTGGGTTCACCTCGTTACAAATTCGATCCATTAGAGAAAATCGCAACATAGGCCAACAAGTAATGTGGTCGGCCTATATAATATACAATGCAATTTTTTAATTAGTGTTAATTGTATACAACGACAAAACTTGAATTACAAACTATACCTTGTCTATTTAACAGAGTTAATACTAGAAAACAGAGAATGCACGTGATTGGTCGGCGACAAGGACGATGCACAGGCACAAGGTAGGTTTACATGCCTGTCAAAGTTAAGTCAACATCTGTCGCTCGTACGGTGCGGACGCTTTCAAGTGCTTATCTTTGGTTACAAATTTAATTTATTTTATTTAATCATTTATTTCTATGTATATACATACCTACTACTTCTCTTTCTCATCATAACCTTTACTTGTACTTGTATGGCCTGTACTATACGTCCCACTGCACTGCAGGGCACATATTTAAATATTATTATCTACTACTTTAAATTACATAATTAGGATTTACAGATGAATTAACATGACATGACAATGTCATGTTATCAGTAAGTTAATTATTTGAGGTGCCTCTAACTACAAACAAAAATAACGAGAAATATTACTAATATTTTAACAACAGGCGGCATGTAAGCCGAGCCCGCCATCGACGTGCGTTTGTTGACGCCTACTGGCAGTTTCTTGTCCCTTTCATTTTCATACAAAAGTGCAACAGAGGCAACGCTTTGTTAACTCTGTTAAATAGACAGGGTATAGTGCCCCAACATTTTCTATGTTTGACTGTATTTACAGATGTAGTTAATCATCAAACGACATCGTATTCTTCCGGACATAAAAGCTTCTTGCATTCTTGGCTACCTTCAGTACCGATCGATATGCCGAAAAAGTTAGATAAATACGAACTTATCCGACAAAATACGATGTTGTTTGATTTTATTCACTACTTACATGCGGTCATGTGTATTATATTAACAGTCAAATCTGTAACCGGTTTGTATGAAACCTCTGGTATAAAGTGAGTTTGTTTTAATGTAGGTAATAAAAGAAGAAACCCAAGTTGAAAACTTTGAAGTACATAACCATGTTAAACACGAAGAAGTAATAGATAAAATAAAAGAAGTTATAACTAAGTTAGAAGACGGTATTAATAAAGTAGAACAGAATGAGGTAATACCGCTAGAAACCAAAGAACCGGCGGTGAATGATACTCAGTCTGTAGTAAAATCTATTCGCTTCGTTAGCAAAGAAAAACGAAAAAAGTCTTCTAAAGTGAAAAAGGGTAAAAAGTTAAGATTGATGCAGGAAATAAAGGTGAAGAAGCAAGTGGAGAAAGTGAAATGTCAGTTGGAGGAAATGAAGAAACAGGTAGAGGCGATGCGCCAGCAGATCATGTTGAAGACAGAGGAGCTGGAGAGCTCGCGGCAGGACGCGAGCCCGGCGGGCGAAGGCACGGCTAGTGAGAGTGGCCTGCTGCCGGGCGAGTGGGCGTGCCGCTGGGTGGACGGACAGCCCGTGGGCGCCGTTAGCGAGGTGGAGTGCGACGCGCGCGCCGACGCGCCTGCTAAGCCGCCGCTGCCGCGCCGCAGCGTTCAGGTACCGTTTACGCCGCCTCCCGAGGGTTGGCTTGATCTACTCAATTTTTTCTTAAGAGCCGATACGCACTGTCGACTGCGACTGTGGCTTTCTATAGTTTATAAATATAGGTGTTTATGCACTTGGGTCGCTGGTTGCTCGCCTATGTTTTTGTCACCAAGAGACCAAGTCGAGAGCGCGTAGTAGCTCTAAGACCCAACAGTACGCTCGCGTCAACTCGCATTTTACATTTGTCTTATCCTACGAAAGCGAGTGAGTCGTACTCATTTTATTAATGCGTATAGATTGCACGCTATTGTGCGCGTAACAACTGGTAGCGTGCGCAAGCTTGTCGTTAATGAGCAAAATAAAATAAATTATATATTAGATTTTATTAAAACCTGTTTTTTTTTCATTTCATTTTGCTTAGTTCTAAATCTGGTTTTGTACGATATTAAAATCTTATATTGTGCTCCGAATGGCATCAGCTGTAAGTCCATGAATGTATACTTTATTATCTTTCCGCTTCGGTTTTTGAAGTGATAAGTATTTTGCAGATGTGCTTGCGACAGCTCTTTTTTTTTCTCTTCCTTTAATGTTTACTGTTCTTTCACTAACTCGGGTCACTTCTGGTGTTTCGGTGAGCTTTGCAAATTTACTCCAATACGATATATTACAATTTGGTTCTCGATAAAGTTCCGTGAATTCATATTAATTTTGACATTTATAAATATAAACACTTACTGTTATTTGATGACCCTAAAAACAAACATAATAGAATCACATTTAAAATATAAATATTGAACTGACACTCGATACATTAATTAATGACATACAACAAAAATGCCTTTTGACGCATAATACCACAAACGCGAATAACGAAACATTGATATGTCTTACCTTAATGCGAACAACTTTTCTCCTTTTACATGCTGTTGGTGCTCGACAATTATTTCTATCCTGAACTAATTAATACTACATACTTACCCGACGAGTTAGTAGAGTATTAGTACTCCCGAGCTTACGCGTTCGGAGACAAGGGCAGTTTTTAGTTTATTTATTTGTCAATGTAATATTACAATATTAATTGTGCATCTACACACAAATATGGCCCATCCGCTGTCGTGGGATAAAACAACTGTACAAACTTAGGTCTGTTTAGCTAATGGCATGTCTGATTGAAATAAAATCGGTCAGTCGTTATATTTTAACGAGAAACAAGAATGCTGCCGCAGAAATGAAAATGCACCGAACGAGTTCCTTAAGTTACCTACAGAAAAAAACAGAATAGGTTTTGGGAAAACAATAAACACGAACATTTTTTTGGCGGGTTTTACTTTGTGATTTGAGATGTGAGTTGGAAACTTTATAACCATTTCGAGACAACAGGTATTTGGTCGTGTTTTGTTTGCCTGTTTGTCACGAGGGTCAGTCATGGGGGCTTGCAGCACTGCATTATCTATCGTATAGTCCTACCCCTCCCCTGTTTCGAGGAACAAACAATATATTTATATTAATATTTCTTTAAATTAAACCGAACTAGGTTTAGTGTCATGAGCTTTCAAACACTTATTTTTTTTTAAGTCATCAAATGCATTTTTTTTATTTGTGAGTAAATTTAACTTCTCTAACTACAGAAATGACGAAATTCGTATAAAGTTCTCACCCCCCCACCCCCTTCTAGTTAGGGTTTATAATATTAGTAGGATTAGTAGGATACTCGTATTAGTAGGATTAGTGAATAATAGCTTCTGAATGCGTCTTCGTCCGCTTAGATTTCGATTATAGTTATTCCCTCGGGAACTTTTAATTTTTACACACACACACACGCACGCACGCACGCACGCACGCAAGCACACGATCATGCACACGCACGTACGGACACACGGTCACAGTTTTGTATAACCTAGCAGGGGCTGGTCCACTGTTTTACTATAGAAAGAAGACATTTTAAATAAAAAAAGATAAAAAAGATAAAAGATGTTTATTCAGTAAGTAGGCCGCACGGGCACTTTTACACGTCAAAATCTACCAGCGCTTCGCAAGAGACCACTGCTGAGAAGAAACGCCGCAAGAAACTCAACAGTCAGTCTTTTTTTTACATACTACTTTGATATTATACAATTATAAAGCTTAACCTAGCATGATATAAAACAATGAATTAAACATAAAATAAAAATAAAAAACATTCAAGCGTAGCTTGAGCAGGAACATGTGTCAAAACTAAGTATTTTCATAGGGAGTAATAAGTAGTAGTAATAAATATATATATATATATATATATATATATATATATATATATATATATATATATATATATATATATATATATATATATATATATATTTGTAAAAAATATATACTTTCCTATGACAGTGCAAGACAACCACCACATACAAAGTTTCGATACATTCTCCTACAGAAACCGTGTCCCCTAGACAATATACAATATTTACTAACATATTTTTTATGCCTATTTTATTATTCAGTTATTTAGGTGTTTAGTTAAGTTTAGGCCAAGCATTTTTATCTGTTAGATAGTCCTCGACCCTATAGTAAGCTTTAGACATCAACGACTTTTTCAAGTAACTTTTAAGTACTGGAAATGGTAACTTTAAAACTGAGTCAGGTAATTTATTATAGAAAAGAATGCATTGACCTACAAATGATTTATAAACCTTACGGACACGATTTTTCTAATAGCAATTTTATTTTTATTTCTTGTATAAATGTTTAAGGAATATATCTACCGAGCCATTTCATTCACAATTTGTCTTTAAAAAATAAAAACGTCTTTTTTCAAGGTGTTGTTTTTCTTTACACTTGCCCATCAAACTTTAAGAAAAAAACATGACCCTATAGTTAATTTACCCATATACCCTTAATTGACAATTATTTAACACTTTTAGGTAGTGGACAACAGGCTTCCGCCAGGATGGACCAAACACATGGTACGCAGGAGTTTGGGACATTCAGCGGGAAAATGGGATGTGGTTTTAGTCAGGTAAGAATATTAGACCTATTAAAAAAAAGGCATTGCAATTTAGCGTTTAGTAAGTGCATAGTATAAATAACTAAGTAAGAATACTTCTATGTCCGGTTTCTGAGGGACTTTCATCGGTGGTATCTGTCCGTTAACTGTGACAACTGCGTTTCCAAATACCGACTCAAAAGATAAACTCCGTTTAAAATAAATTTGAACTAACAAGGAAAGTTACCCAACTGTTCGACTCCGATTTTGTTGATTTCAATATATGTTAGAGAGTAATCTAAAATAACAGACACGTATTTTTGTTTAGCTGCCCATAACCATCCTGTTGGGAGAAATTAACCTCCAAAGTACTGTTAAGTGACTAAACCCTCTAACTTCTACACAGATTTCTTCTATTTTTAATTGCTAGTTTCCTAATGGTTTAATTATTATGTTTAAGAACATGAAAAAAAGTGTGCCGTTTATCGGCTCCATAACTATTTGACGTTTTCTTTATTACTTAGCATCTTTTTAGGCTATGGAATACTTATGAATACTATTTTTTTAATAAGCACAATTGATTTTGTTAATAATATTGTTTTGTTTTATCATACATATATAATTGGAATTGCATTATGAATACAAGCAGTTCATCAGAGTCTGATTTGGAAGTATTGCAGTTTATTTCTAATATATCAGTGCGAAGAAACTTGACACAGGAGAAATCGTCTTGAAATGTTCTCTGATGAAGAATTCAAATTGAGATATCGCTTTGACACTGTGGTACACCTTAGTGACATCATCACCTTTTCGTTGACTCCCGTATCACATCGCAAATACATACTGTCCTTATTGGAGCACATTTTCAACACTTTGCGTCTCTACACTACGGTTAGGTACTTTTCAAGTAGTGAATGATGATGATATTAACGTTAACGAGTAGTTTATAAGGTGAGCAAAGAGATAGTAAGACTAGCTAGAAAATACATATCCATGCCAACTTGTGAAGAATTGAGTGAAAAAAGGTATTTTCCTACTTCTGTACTTTTATCTGTATATAGTCACGAACACTAATATAAGGACTTTCATAATATGTCCGCAGAATAATCCGTAGAAAAGTCTTTCTAGTCTATGCCACATAACAAGACTTGTGCTTTTTTGAGCCAAAACGACACGGCTAGCTGCCAAAGCTTATTAAACCTAGGATAAAGTATTAAGCGGTAAACACTAACTTTACAACAAAATTTATTTTTACCAACAACAATTAAAGAATGAATTTGAAGTTTTTGTTTAAAAATTTGACAAAAGTGTATCACTGCCAACTTATGAAAAACTTTTAAAATATAAAACCTGGCAAATAATAATTATTATTAATTAAATATCGCGTCGCGTTCGCCTCCGGCTCACATCGTCACACACGCCACTCGTCTTTTTTGACCTTTTTATACAACTGTTGCATAAACTACCATTATAGAAATGCTATATTTCCAAATGTAATAGGTTATGTTGATGGCTCTCATATACCAATTCAATCTCCTAGAGGTGAACAAGCTGAATTATTTAGACAGTTGTTTGTGATGCTTCTTTTACAAATACGAGATATAGATGCTCGCTGGCATGGATCAACACATGGAAAACCAAGTTCACATAATATATACAGGGTGTTTGGCAGTCGGGTGTAGGGGTTTTAAGGGATGATAGTTAGGGTCATTCTGAACATTTTTGACCACATTTACTATTATGCTAAGTGTCACGGTTTTTGAGATATTGTCATATTTATTTATTTTTTGAAAAACTCTGTTTGCCAGTATTTTTTTATTTAACACCCTGTTTAGCTTGTATTGAGTTAATTTTTAGTGTTTTGCCATTGCTACACCTTGGTTCTTCAAAATCAATTCAAACAATTACCTTCTACTGCTACAATTATTAATAAAACCTATTTAAACATGACGATAAAGTTTTTTTTAGATAATTTTACAACTTTGCATGTCTACAAAAAAAAAGTAACAGCGATTTACGCGTAAAAAATACTTAATATACTTCTTTGATTTACGTTACGGGCTTTCTAAGCATGTGCCATTTAAAACCAGAAAACTAAAAAAAATAAAAAAAATAAGGTATTTCCAAAAAAAGAGACTTCACTTCCATACAGTGAAATTGTGTACGACTACGATGGTACCTGGGGCTATACATCTACAAAGATTAGTGTTTTCTTGCTTTTTGATTAGTGAGTGCATCTCTTTAATTTTTGATAGAAGGGAATTATTGATCAACAAACAAATTGTGTTAGTCTAAAAAACTCGTTCAACTTTTGTCAGATTTTTAATTGTCACTAAACTGAATAATTACGAACTTATAAACGACGAGTAACTAAGTAACCTACTAAGATAGTTAAACAGATAGATAGCGTTTATTTCATGTACAAAACAGTAAGATAATTAAAAAAATATATAGTAAGATGATGTTGTTAACTACTTAATTACGTTTTTAGTGTTCAAAATGTCCTCCACTGTTCCTGACACAAGCACGAGCACGCCTTCGTACCTAGGTGGTCGCCAACTTTCATTTCATTTTCCATTATGAGTCATCCTGCTTCAATTTTGCGTCTTAAATGTGTTATGTCCATAATTTCCTCATCGTAAACTAAGTCTTTTAGCCTACCCCAGACAAAAAAATCAACTGGAGTTAAGTCAGGACTGCGAGCGGGCCACAATATTGGGCCATTTCTACCTATCCACCTACTTGGAAAATTACCATCAAAATAATCACGCACAGATCTTGCGTAATGTGCGGGACATCCGTCGTTTTGGTATATCATATCGCGTCTTATGTTCAGAGGCATATCTTCAAGTAATACTGGTAAATCGTTGTTTAAAAATGATAAATACGCGTGTCCGTTTAAATTATTTGGCAGATAGTGTGGCCCAACGAAAGTATTTCCAATGACGTCCGCCCAGACATTGACACTAAAACGCCTTTGGGATGAAATTTTCTTTTTCATGTGTGGATTCTGATTTTTTTTCTCCCAATAGTGGAGATTGTGAAAATTTGTAATACCATCTCTATCAAACTTAGATTCTTCAGTCCAAAGTATTCTTTTAAGAAAAAAGGCTCTTCAATGTCTGAATTTAATAGAAAACGACAAAATGCTAAACGACGAATCGGATCTCCTTCGTCTAAACCTTGAACAGGTGTGTAATGGAACGGGTGCCTGCCATCACCATTAACAACTGCCCACACTTTCCACTCAGTTAAATTCAATTGTCTTGCAACTTTCCTGATACTCGTCGTGGGAACGTCACTGAATTGTGCTAATATTTCTTCGTCGACATCAACAACATAATGTTCAGGATAGTGGAGACCAGGACGTCTTGAGGCTACATTACCAGTTTCCCGAAGTTTTATAAAGGTATTCCTAAAAACTTGTGCGTTTGGAAGTCTTCGAGAGGGAAAACGTTCCTGGTATAAATTACGAGCCCTTGTTGCGTCTCCGTGAGCAAGCCCTTACATAAAAATTGTGTCTGCGTACTCGTGATTGGAAAACGAAGTCATTGTGAAATCGTTAAAAGGGTATAGCCGGGTAAGCATGGCGAAACTGCCCTTAGCGAAGAAAATAATTTCCTTTTACTGGGTTATTAACCTTTACATATTTAGTGCTTTCACCAAAATTTAAGCCTCAAGTTTAAAAAAAAACCGCATATAAACTTGAATTTGTAACATCCCATACATTCTATTCAAACAAAATAACTTCTACGTATTACACTATGAAGTTATATTCCAACGCATTTTGAATTTGGAACGCGACTTATTTTACTGACAAGGAAAGGTACCCAGTACACAGTACACAGGACAGTTGTCCGGCTCCGATTTTATTGATTTGATATAATTAAGTTAATAATTATGTTAGAGAGTAGTTTAAAATAACAGACACGTATTTTTTTTTAGCGGCCCAATCTCAACCTGTTGGGAGAAATTGACCTCCAAAGTACTTAAAAGTGACTAAACCCTCTAACTTATATAGAGATATTTAAAAAAAAAATGCAAGTTTCATAGCGGTTTGATTATAAATGTTTGAGAAGATGAAAAAATGATGAGCACGCGTTTTGTTATATCGGCTAAAACTCATATTTAATAAAAAAATCCCTTCAAAGATCATTGAAGATACTCACTTCCTGTGGTATTTTTTTATAATATTAGTTTTAGCCGATATAACAAAACACGTGCTCATTATTTTTTCATCTTCTTAAACATTTCTAATCAAACCGCTATGAAACTTGCATTTTTTTTCTAATATCTCTATATAAGTTAGAGGGTTTAGTCACTTTCAGTACTTTGGAGGTTAATTTCTCCAAACAGGTTGAGTTTGGGCCGCTAAAAAAAAAATTCGTGTCTGTTATTTTAAACTACTCTCTAACATATATCAAAATCAACAAAATCGGAGCCGGACAGTTGGGTACCTTTCCTTGTCAGTAAAATAAGTCGCGTTCCAAATTCAAAATGCGTTGGAAATATAACTTCATAGTGTAATACGTAGAAGTTATTTTGTATGAAAAGAATGTATGGGATGTTACAAATTCAAGTTTTTCACACTGTTAATCCCGATTTTAGTTATGAAAAAAATTATATGTTAAACATTATTAAATTCTACATAAAATATGGAAATTTGGAAATTGTCGCAATATCGCAAGTATTTTTTTTATTTTTTTGAAAATTATTAACTCGTTTTTTTTTGTTTTTTTCAAGAGATAATTCATTAATATTTTTTTTAGAAAGCGACCTTAATTGTATATACAACATATCCAAATTACACAGAAATCGGATTAGTACTTTGGCTAAAATAAAATAAAAAAAATATTTCTTTTTATGCGGTTTTTTTTTAAACCTGAAGGATTTGAGGCTTAAATTTTGGTGAAAGCACTACATATGTAAAGGTTAATAACCCAGTAAAAGGAAATTTACTTTTTTCGCTAAGGGCAATTTCGCCATGCTTACCCGGCTATACCCTTTAAGGAACTGAACTTGAAAACTTAAATATCTGTAATTGAATTCACTATAGGTACTACATTTGTAGCGAAACAAACGTGTTTTTAAAGCAAAATTCGAAAACAGACGAATTGAAAAATAAGCTGAACTAGAACATCCCTTATTTAAAATTTGTTTTTTCTCACGAGGATTGAGCGACTAATTTACAAGAACATTCTAAATTCAAATTCAAAATACTCCAACTATCCAGTCACTACACTAAACAATGTATGGAAGTGAGGTCTCTTTTTTTGGAAATACCTTATTTTTTTCATTTTTTTTTAGTTTTCTGGTTTTAAATGGCACATGCTTAGAAAGCCCGTAAATCAAAGAAGTTTATTAAGTATTTTTTACGCGTAAATCCCTGTTACTTTTTTTTTGTAGACATGCAAAGTTGTAAAATTATCTAAAAAAAACTTTATCGTCATGTTTAAATAGGTTTTATTAATAATTGTAGCAGTAGAAGGTAATTGTTTGAATTGATTTTGAAGAACCAAGGTGTAGCAATGGCAAAACACTAAAAATTAACTCAATACAAGCTAAACAGGGTGTTAAATAAAAAAATACTGGCAAACAGAGTTTTTCAAAAAATAAATAAATATGACAATATCTCAAAAACCGTGACACTTAGCATAATAGTAAATGTGGTCAAAAATGTTCAGAATGACCCTAACTATCATCCCTTAAAACCCCTACACCCGACTGCCAAACACCCTGTATATATATAATACAGTTTAAAGGACCTTTGGTGCGTGGAAAAGAAGATTTCCTTGCCTTTCACAAAAACTAAGGTTTAAACTAACTCACACATTAGCTGTGATTGTCGTTACAACTGACTTACATAACATAGCTCTACAGCAAAATGACCCTGTGCTAATTGATTCTGCTGCTCCTTCTGACGAGAATGTCACTGAAACTAATATACCAACTGATTCTAGTTGGTTCCTTAGTTTGTAGAAAGAAACTATTTTCGTCGGTCATTGCTGGAACTGTATTTTAGATCTGTACCTGTACTTGCTATATGATTATACTATATGCTATTTTTATTATTAGGAATGATATGACGAATGATAGGAATGGTGAATTAAAGAACACTGTAATTTTAATATTTGAATGAAAAAGAACACATCACAAGGCACAATCACTTAAAAACGGGATTCGCTGATATATATCCATTGATATATAGGGTGTTAGGTATACAGTGTGTGGCCCAAAACCGGGGCGAAAAAAGTAAATGGGGATTCTTTAGAACATTTCAATTAACTATCACAAGAATCTAATATTAAAAAGTCTATAATTTTGGAGAAAACAGCCTACAAAGTTAAAAATCGTAGGTAATGTATTTTCCCGTCGCGATATCATCGCTTGGTCACTTGGTACGCGGTATGTCTGAGTACAGGGTGCCATTGACAACACGCGGTAGATTTAGCGGTGTTTGCATTACATTGAATTTGCGATTAAGTTTGTTAGAAAAAAACTGAAAGTTAAGTTTTGATTTTAATTAGGTAAGACCATTATAATGTAATTACCGGTGATCTATAGAGCCCCTGTTTTTAATATTATCCCCGGTTTTGGGCCACACACTGTATAGTGGATAATTCTTGAACTACGGATAGAGGGCACTTAGGACGTTATGAAAAAGCTAAAATAGATTTTGTAGAAGTCGCACGGTGTTCGAGATTTTTGGATTTTTTGTTTTTTTTTTGAAAATTGACACCCTTACTCGAATTTTTGGTCATGGTTAATATACGAAGATATTTTTTTTTAATTTTCTTTTTCCTTAATAATGTTTAATAGTGGTGCTATCAGATAAACATTATCAATATGGCGTCACTACCGTGCTTTAATAAAAATAATAATCGCAAACTTGAATTTTGCATCATCGATCGAACATTTACCAAACTTTGAGCTGTTGCAGTGAAAAAAAAAATACACTAAAAACATTCCCATGCCAACTTGCACACGTTGGACGTGAAATGGGTGTAACTGGTTGACTTTTAATGTAGCGTGCACTTTCCATACAGATAAATCCAGGTAATTTGCCATATCGCTAGGTACTCTATCTAGAATTCTAGAGCAGAAATTTAATATGAAATAATCGACCCAATTGCGGAAAACTGAAGTTATTTAATATTTAAATAAAACAATATTTAGTGTTTTTAAAATCTCTATTAAATGGGCATGTTTTTAAGCTAATGGGCTACCTTGTGGTAGTGTATTTTTTTTTCACTGCAACAGCTCAAAGTTTGGTAAATGTTCGATCATCATCATCATCATCATTATCAGCCGCAAGACGTCCACTGCTGGACAAAAGCCTTCCCCAAGGTTTTTCACAACGATCGGTCCTCTGCTCGATGAATGTTCGATCGATGATGCAAAATTCAAGTTTGCGATTATTATTTTTATTAAAGCACGGTAGTGACGCCATATTAGTAATGTTTATCTGATAGCACCACTATTAAATATTATTAGGATAAAAAGAAAATTAAAAAAAAAAATCTTCGTACACTAACCATGACCAAAAATTCGAGTAGGGGGGTGTCAATTTTCAAAAAAAACCAGAAATGTCCAAAAATCTCGAAAACCGTGTGACTTTTACTAAACTTTTTTAGCTTTTTCATAACGTCCTAAGTGCCCTCTATCCGTAGTTCAAGGATTATACACTATATACCTAACACCCTGTGTTCGTTGATCTATATCAAAAGGATATTTATTTTAAAAAGCTGTTTTTTTCCATTAATACACGGGCAACACTAGGGTAAAATGTTTTACTTTTTTATTCCCACATGCTCGGAAATATTAACCTTACTATCGTTCTGAGTTCCAGACACCGGCAAAATTAAAAAAAAAAAAAAACCGATTGCAGCTGCCGCTATAATGTATGAAATTTCATTACGTACCTGGTGTTTTACTTTTTTTTAAAACCATGTTTGGTCTAGGATAAATAACTCCAAACAGCCAAACACTCGTGCAATTAAATTCTTCATTGTATTTTACTGTTAAAAATTAAAAAATGTAAACAGCGTTTACCGCATATTTAAAAGTGTATCAATTAGTTTGACGTTTTAATAAATAAAAATTTAGTTAATATTTTTTTATTGCCGAATTATCTAACATAAACTCGTTATCAATGTTATAATTGAAACCAATAACTTTTCTTGAGTCAGAACCAAAAAATAAAGATGCGAAATAGTACATTATACACCGAGGGGATAAAGCACTGTTTTATGTCACGGGCGCGATATTGAATCCTGAGCAAACGAGGGATTCCAGATTTAACTCCCGAGCGTACCGAGGGTGCTACGAGTTAATTCCTGAGTGCAGCGAGGTATTCAAGCTCGCCCAAGACGAAAACAGCTTCATCTCAAAGGAGAATACTCTACTTTTCTCACCTTTTGTTTTATTTTCTTTTTGGTGTAGGTTTCTATGCAACAACAAATATCATGAGAAACCGCTGGTTAGCCGATGGCTATTATGAGTTATGACTATCTTTAAGTGAGGTTTGCGTGATATATAATTGGGAAATTTGTAGCATGTGGTGTGAAAACACTATTACGATGTAGTACTACTATACAGATTTTATTTTAATGTAATAATGGTTTTGACAGAGTGAGTACTATTATAAAAGGGATCTATTCTCCAGTCAGAATTCAATTCATTGAACATTTTAGCTAAAAACTAACTTGCTTAGGAGCCCTGGGCTGTCAACAAGGCCCTGAGCAATCTTCATCAGCAGATTCGCGTCATTAGCAAACCATCTTTTAAACAGAGGGACGAGGTGAAGCCTGCGGCAAGAACTCAAGTAGTAGTCATGTGATAAATTAAATTTGTATGTTAGGAATCGAATAAACTTCCTCTGTATCATCTCGATCCTATCCGAGTAGACCTTATAGTGTGGATTCCAAACTTGGGAGGCATACTCCAGTAGAGCTCGTAAAAAGACGTAATAAATAATTTTGACTGTCTAATTTTTTCTGAAATCTCTTGCAGAACGAATGATAAATCCAAGCTTTTTATGTCTTATCAACAATGTTTTCAATATGCAAGACAAATATAAGTTTATGATCATGAAATACTCCCAAATCTCTAGTTGAAGTGATAAATGCAAAATTTTCTGATTTCATCCTACAAGTATATTTAAATACATTGCGTTTTCTAGTAAAGTTAATAGAGAAGCACTTCGAGAAATTAAAATCCAACCAATTAACCTTAAAAGTATTTTATAATGCACCAAATTGGGTGCCACTCAGCTCAGTGTCAGACATGTAAATGCCGTTTTTTTTTTTTTTTTCATTTATTATGCCGTGATGGAGATTTTCAGGGCACCCAGACGTGGAGGAGGAAAAATCTCTGATATTTCTTATTTTTTTACGTGATTATATCCTCCTTCATTCATTTTTCATTTTTTCTTGTGTGAATCTCTAATATTTCAATTATTTTTATGTAGTGTTATCCTCGTACATTCGTTTTTAATTTCTTCTTTTCATATTTGACTGTCTCAAAATATTGTTAATATAATTTCACTTTCGAATTGAACAACATGTGATTCTGTGATTCACACAATATTTTAGATAATTGTCGTGATAATATAAGGAGTTAATAACTACCCTTTCGTCGACTACTGTTGTCTTCGGAGAAAATGTAACTCTTCCTATCTTGTACATTTCAGACCGAAGTTAAAATAAATAAATAATATGCATTCATATGTTGTATATCAAAGTAAAAGTAAAAAAAATATTTATGGATAAGTGAAAAAATACTTGATAGTTGATGTTGTTGCCTTACCTTGTCATCACTCATATTTCTTCTTGCTTTCTTCTTTAAATTATCATAAAAGGCATGTAACTGCTTTTCAGATCGTACTCCCGTTTTCGAGACAGTATTAAATTTATTCGTTAATGCTATCCAAGCTTCTTTCTTAGATTCCACAGGAGATCCGTCTGTCTTATTATTGTGTGACGAATTCTTTTGCTACTTCGATTAGAAACGTCTTCTCTCTCTCGAATTCACATCACTTCTGTGATTAGACAAAGACGGATTTGGCAAAATCTGTATGTGAAAGAGAGAGACAAACCACTGTTAAAAGATATCAAAGTGTCGCCATTTTTGTAATAAATGTTTGTCTTTTAATTATTAAATTATAATTGTTTTGAGTAATAACAGCTTGCCTGTGAAATTAAATTCCATCCTTTTGGAGGCTAGATGTCTTTCTACAGTTGCTACACTTTTCACAAAACTTAACGATACAATACGGCATATTTTTGACACTATTCGCAAAGTACATAGCCGTCTATTGCATTTTGCTATGTCAACAGGCGGCCGCGTACTATAAGACTGTTTGTTGGCATGACAACCGGTTAGCAATCGTTTTGCAATAAGCTTGGCTTTCGGGGGTGCCTTTGTATGCGTGGTCTATAGGTTAAGTGCTCTGTGTGTTCTATCAAGCAATGAAGCATTTCTTGGTTACATGAAAATTATGTTTAAGATTATTTTGAGAATTGCGAGGATACTATAAAATAAGTAATGATCGGTAGCATTTTAGGTCACTTTAACGTCAAACGTAATGACTATCATGGATAAGTTTGTGTTGTTAAAAATAAACCCATAATTATACTGTAAAAACTCACTGAATTTAATTTGTCATAGTAAATTATATTAGTAAATAGAATCATATCCATGTTATACTTTCGACAAAAAATTGGTACTTGTCGCCGATCATTGAAAATAAGACACTTTAAACGCAATTTTAAAAACGCAATTTCTTTAAAAAAATCAGTCAAAATGTTTGATGCACTTTTAAATACGCTGTAAATGCTGTTTAAATAGGTTTACCTTTTTAGACTGTGACATTTAAAAAGTAAAATTAACATGGAAGAATTTTGAGTGCACGAACGTTTGGCTGTATCGAGTTAGTTATGCTATTCTAAACATGGTTTTAAAAAATAAAACACTGGATACGTAATGAAATTTCATACATTTTCGTGGCCCGTGCCGTTGGTAAACAACAACTTTATTTAAAAATTTGCCTGGGTCTGGAACTCAGATCTTCGCGGTCTCATTTCACAACAGTAAGGTTAACATTTCACAAGAGAAATAGTACATTAATGCCCAGGCAGGGAAGTAGGCAATTGCGGAGCGAGCATTGGTTTACTCGCAAGCTCGTCCGATTAAAAATACGAACCCTTCAATTGCCGTTCCTGCAAAAGCAAAAGTAGTCTTCAAAAATCGCAAGAAATAAATTGTGTTGGAGAATACCTTGAAGTCATTTTTTTTATTGCATACAGACAAAGTTCACGTGAGAAAACCATCACTCTTTACCGCCTTCTTGTTTATAACAAGGAGAAACGCAAGCTTTTTAAAAAAGCAGTTGCTATACTAGACACAGATAAAAAAGTGGTTTCAAATATAATATGGATGTATTAGACTTGTGTCCTCATTTTATTATGGCCCTAATCACTTTAAAAAAAGTTACGATCTAGACAGTAATGAAACTTGTATGCCACATTCCCGCGTTGTGTAGCGAGCCCGCAATGTTTTCTTTTTTTATTTGAGAACTGTCAGCCAAGTATGTACTTCGAATCCAAATATGTAGATAGTAATGTTAACTTTTCTGGACATGAGAAAAAAATATTGATGAATGATTAGAGATGTTTAAGACACAACAAGAATAAAATTAACGAAATTATTATTTGTTCTATTTTATCGCTTAACAGTTACAGGTCCGATTTAGAACAATTTATGCTTAAAGTCAAGTGGCAGGCCTTTCTATCGTTAATAGGGAAGATTACATGCGGAGTTAGAACTAAACTCTTAAAGAAGTTGTGAATAAAAACATCCCAAAGAAAACTATAAAAATATTTAAGTCCAAATATAAATCACCTAACCCCAAGACTCAAAAAATCTTGCCGAAACAATAGACTCTTAAGGTATCTTGTACGCCAGACAAATCATAAAATTTTACGCAATCATTACAAACAGTACTCCAAAGTACTATAAGAAGCAATATATCGGTCACCCTTCAACGCCTTAAATGCTTTACCGACTTCCAGACTGCACTCTCGGCATACTACGCATATGCCTATTCCAGAATATTATATGGAATCATATTGTGGGGAAACTGTAGTGAGGTAATTACAATATTTATGGATTAGGGTACTATATAACATTAACCAAATGGATTTCTGTAAACTCCACTTTATAAAGCACAAAATACTTACCCTTAAATTCATCTATATCTTTGAATCATGTAAATGCGTTAGAAAACATTTATATTTGTACCAGGCTCCTACAATTATTAAAAGAAATGATCGAAATCTGAATAAAAAAATAAAAAGGATAAAAGTAATTTATTAAGTAAGTAGGCCGTATGGGCACTTTTACACGTCAGAAATCTACCAGCGCTTCCCAATAGGAGACCAGACCACTGCTGAGAAGAAACGGCGCAAGAAATTTAGCAGTCAGTGATAATCTGAAATTACCCTTTACCGAATTAAAATTTATTGCGTCCAGTCCCCACCAAATGGTGATAAAAATATATAACCACATCCTAAACTCCATCAAAAATATAAGTAAGTCGACAAGTAATAAATGTTACTATAGTATAAGTGATTTTTTTAGTGGTAAATTTAGCAATTCTATACCTACTTGCCTCTTATTGCATTTATTATTTAATTTTTATTCAAACACCTGTGATGTTAATTCTGTGTGTGTGTTAAGCTAAGTATAATTGTAATGTAGCGTGTTAACAATATGTCTTATGTTGCTATGCCCTTGCAGGGCCTCACATGAATACCTTTTTGTTATTCCATCTTTAAATACTTGTAATGTGAGTTGCAGCAAACCATTTGAATTTGAATTAGAACTCTTAATATTGTATCAACAAGTTGTTCCGTTTATGTTTTAGCCCAGAGAACCGTAGGATTCATACGAAGAACGATATGCGTATATTCCTGGAGAATAACCCGGACGAGTCGCGTAAGCCTTACGAGGCAGCGCTGCTGGATTTCGGTATCCACCTGAAGCTAGCGCGCCGGCTGGGCTGGGTGGCGAGCTCGGCGGAGGGAGCGCCGCCGCCGCCGCCACCCTCGCGCGAGCCCTCCGCCTCCTCGCCGCTCGTCAAGCGCGCCAGGCCACCGCGCGCCCATCGCGTCGTAGCGCGCCACCGCCGCCGTGGCTTCAACGCGAACCCGCCGACACCTGTTACCGTTAGCATATTTAACTTGTAACTTACCTACGACCCGACTTCTATAAGAAGCTTAGAGGCGGTCATTTCCAATCATTTTAACCGATGAGTGCTGGTTCGATTATTGACGGTTAAAAAGTTATGATTTAAATAAAAATATCATACAATTTCTATATTCCGAACAAACATTAGAAAATAACCAACCCTTACCCTTTCTTTTATTAACTTTTCTTTTTTAATAGTTTGTGGGATAATGTAACTCTTCTAAAATGACACTTTCAGCTGAAAAAGTTATCATTGTGTCAAAAAATAAATGGTTTCGTACAAAAACTAACAAGTTTTTTACGTAAATGTATCAACTTGGCCGCGTTCGACTGTCATGACAACGCAGATTTGCATTTGTATCTATTGTTTTTGTGGTTGAAACGCACGAGAAGCTACATACTAGAATCAATAAGTGCGATATAACGGTCATTCTCCACAATTGTGTTCTCAGTCTAATTAACACCGCCTTTTTTTCCCCACTTGCTTTTTGATAAAATGTATACTAAATATACATATCGACCATTCAAACTTTAATATTTATAGGGAACTTAATTATTATTAGCGGTTAATTAACTAGAAAGGTTTTAATATTTGCGTGACGCGTGAATTAGAAAAGCGATGCATTAATTACAATTACTTGAATTTGCTTGCCAAATATATATATGTTTTGTAAATAAGACTAAAAGCTTATGAGACTGTCTATTAAATTTATCATATTATTATATAGCAACACATGTATAATAAGCTTAATAATAATCTACAATCATAACGATAAAAATATTTTAGTGCTAGTTAAAATTTTCGAGAACCAAAACGCGCGAGTTTGATACTTACATTTGTAGTTAGTCTGCGATCCACACAATACTAACACGTCTTTCTCTCAAGAGGGTCTCGACATGACTGGTGGCTTACGCAAAATGCGTTAGCGACGTCTCTCTCTTTCTTGAAAGCGGCGCGTGAATTAGTACACGTTTTGGGACAAAGTTTCTTTATTTTATATCCTAGTGATATAGTACTAAATACATTTGGTATATATTTTTGTGGACATCTTACATTTTATTTAGTAAAATATACTTTTATTCATCTTTCCTCTTGATTAGGAGAATGGGGTATTGAATATTTTCTTCAAAATTCATGTACACCCATTCATGTATACGTGTACCTTCTACGATTTTTATTTTTAAATTATACCTAATTCAATTGTTATATTTTTGAAGCTCGAGGACTTACAGGAATGGGGCTGCCTGGAGAGTGGCCGATGATAAGATTTTGTTAGACAGATGTCTTTGTAGAAAACCATTTAATTTTCAGCTGATAGTACCAATTTAGAAGAAATACATCCTACGACGTATTACTAAAAAAGAATTTCTTTACAAATATAGCAAACCGTTAAGAATAGAATCGGCACCTATCGAAAAAATAAATTGAATTGACCGCCTATATGTCCCTGTACCACTTGATTCACAATTCCGTCGCACTCCAGCGAATATTTTGCGGGCACGTCATTTGATAAGGTTCACAAATATATTAATAAATTTAAGAGTTGTCAGAATAAGGTATTTGGTATTTATAAGCACTTATCTAGTATTTATAATATCGACGGTTCTGTGACTCAACCTCGTATTTTGAATAATGTCCGGTATAAACTGACACGCACTAAATATGCACTCGCGTACTTAGTGATGTCAGTTTATACTGGACAATATTTTATACACCGTATTTTTTTTGATTTACGATAACTTCGGCATGTTACTAGGTATATCCATAGAAACTAATTGGTAGATTAGATTTTTGAATATTGCAAAAAAAATATCAGTTTAGAACAAAATAATGAAATGTTTTATCTTTGGTCATTGTAAAAGGGCCTTTAGAGTTAACTAATAAACAGTGTCAAATACGTCTATGTTGGCGTGACATACACACACAAGTAAAGATAACACTTGACAGGTACAAGATCGCTTGGCTCGGCGGTAAGTGTCTTGATTACTGTGCAATTGGGGATCACCTAAAAAAAAACTACTTGTTTTTATATTTTTATTCGAAAGAATAGACTTTTATAAGCAATTAAAAAAAAGCATTTTTTGGTTGCGTCATATAATTATAAAAAATAAAAACAGATTATTAAATCTGGGACGGATTAAGATGGACACTAACCTTAGTCCGTCACATAATTAAAAAACAGTGACAGATGTGCCATTGATAGCTACCCTGTCATAAATTAAAACAAACAACATAACCTTCGCTTGTGATTTTACGCCCGCTTCTTTCTCTAAGTTTTAGGAATTTTCTCTGGATTTCCTTTAATTTTTCGACTGCTTACCCACACCGGACCTTTTATATTGCCTGCTTCGACGATAACTCTTGCTTTGTACCCTGAACCTGACCTAGATGAGCTGATATGACGACTTGAAACTGATACTGGAATTTGAAAACTGCAAAATAATAATAGAACCACTGATTTTTTTAGAGCGGACACATAAAATCTGCCAAAACTAGATGCGATTAAGCTTATGGAGTTTATGAACACTTGTGACAAGTATAACGTCGCTGAAATTAGAGGTGCTAAAGCCGGCGTAAAATCTCACGCGAAGGTTATGTTGTTTGTTTTAATTTATGACAGGGTAGCTGTCAATGGCACATCTGTCACTGTTTTTTAATTATGTGACGGACTAAGGTTAGTGTCCGTCTTAATCCGTCCCAGATTTAATAAACTGTTTTAATTTTTCATAATTATATGACGCAACCAAAAAATGTTTTTTTTTAATTGCTTATAAAAGTCTATTCTTTCGAATAAAAATATAAAAACAAGTAGTTTTCTTTTTAGTTGACCCCCAATTAGATGTGCAAGAGGTCACCGGTTTGATTCCCGGACGTGTCACTTGTACATTTTGATTTTTGTTTTTTTTTTTTGTGTTTTTGGTATAATTGTCTACTATTCAACAATAATGTGTGTATCGTACTTATCTTTTAGGATAGATGTGTTTTATTCTAAATGCATTAATAACGAATGGTTTATTTTAAAATGAACGAAATAATTGCGTTGTTTCAAAGAATTTTATTTAAAATGGCCGCACAAAACTCAACAGTCAGTAATTTTATTACTTATCTTATTATTTGTTACAATATGACGAAATTTAACCTAGCATTACTTAAAACCTGAAAAAAACGTATCAAAACAATGAGCCTAAAAACCAATAATGTGCGTATCTTCAACGTATTTCACAGTAAGTAATGTTTAGAAATCGTTCAAGCGGGATGGTCTGCAGACCATAAGTTATCACAAAGAACTAAATCACCTGCTGTTAAATAACAACTTTTCGAGTATTAGACTCTACAAATAAACACACGAGCACTCTTAACACAAGATTAGCAAAGCAAAGAATGATATTGAAGGTGGCCGAGGCAGAAAAACAAGAGCTTTGGAATAGTCAATTACTTACCTCAAAAAAATATTTTCCTAACACGGCACCAAATTTGGTCAGAGTACGTATCTTTATGACTTTTCATTTAAGATTTTAAAACTATTTGATCCTGTTGAAAACTGAAAAAATAAAACTGAAAAATAAATCTGAATCTGTGAAATAAAACTAATGTAAATAATTTTCAAAATGACCACCTTCATGCTCTGTACAAAGGTACGATTTAAATTGACTTCGGTAGCACGCATGTCATCAGCTACTTCCCGAATTCTTAAGAGTAAATGTTCCCGTGTTTGAATAGGTTTTGCATAACGCTCTTTAAGAGTTCCTCAGACGTAAAAGTCCAGGGGCGTTAAATCGGGAGACCGAAGACACCAAGCAAGGGTTGGGCTACCGCGTCCAATCCACCGCCCCGTGAAACGGTTGTTTAAATATTCGCGTACGGGAAGAGCAAAATGTGCAGGTGTCCCATCATGCTGAATCCAATGTGTTCGTAGTGTTTCTAATGGTACTTCTTCGAAGTAATCCATAGAATGAAGAGATTGTAAAAATTCCAAGTAATTTTCACCATTCAGTCTGCTTGGAATTTCTACAGGACCTATGAGCTGATTGTTTAAAATTCCTGCCCACATATTAACAGAAAACTCATGCTGGGAGGAAGACTCTCTGGCTAGTGTCGGGTTGTGCTCAGACCAATGATGTAAGTTTTTAGAATTAACTATTCCTGCTCTTGTAAATTGTGCCCTGTCCATCCACAATATTTTCCCGATGATTTATGGATCTTCTGTCAAAAGTGCGTTCATTCGTTGGCAGAATGCAATCCGTGAAAAGTTGTCGTGTGGCAAAAGGCCTTGCACTTATGGTATGGATGTAGACCATACCGCTTCCATATTCTCCAAACTTTATCGTGACTTACGTTGTAAATACGCCCTACACGTCTTGTTGACAAGGATCTTCTATTATTAAGTTGATGATCCCGTCTTCATACTGCACTCTTAAATTAATATCTCTTTCGTGAGGAGTTTTCTGTAAGTCCAGTTCTCCAAATCGTCGGTGTAACTGTAACAATAATAATAATAACCATAGGCCGGAATTTTCGTAGCATTTTTGAGCTGTCATAGGGACTTCTCGTTTATCGACTTCCTGATATATATTTTTTATCGATACATTATAGAATACAACATATTAAAGAAGACTTAAAGTAGAGGTAAACAACAGGCGGTCTTATCGATATCGAGAGATTTTTTCAGATAACTTTTGATTAGCTAAAAATTTGAATTAGAAATTTGCAATGAAAATAATCGGCAGCAATTCTTGATGCAATTTCTTTCGAAAAATGTTTAAAACGCATACGAAATACTCATATTATTTAAAAAGAAATAATTAAATATTATTATTTGAATTCCTATTTATAATTTCCAAAATGCTGTTATCCAAAGGTCATCTCGAAGAGATCGCTCATTCGCGATAAGAGCGCCTGTAGTTTACTTCTGCTCGTAATCATATTTTACATATTGTACCTATTATGTATTTATCGATATACACATGGATATCGGAAGTCGATAGACGAGAAGTCCCTATGACAGCTCGAAGGTGCTACGAGAATTCCGACCTCTGACAATAACGGTTTGTTCAACATAAAATAAGAACTAATTAATGAAGGGATAAAGAAAATCAATTAGAGATACTTACATTTATGAATGTATGAGGGTTAGGTGTCCGTCGGTCGGGATAACGCCGCCTGTATTCCCGTGCTGCTTCAGAAGCGTTGCCGTTACATAGGCCGTAAATAAAATGCATCTCAGCTTCTTCTTCAGGACGGAAATTATAACGTGGCATTTTTTATTATTATTCTTAGATATTTATTTAATTTTCTGTAAATTAGGTTTTTTATAATAAACATTCAAATATAAAAGTAAAATAACAATACTAATACAAAAAATATACATTATAAAAAAACCTAACCTACGGGTGCCGTCGGCAGCGGGGCAGGGCTCAAGCTACCGATGGTTAGGGCTGCAGAGACAGGAACCTCCTCACAATGCGTGCCGTGTCGAGGAGTACTGCCTTCTGTATCTGGCCCTTGATCCAGCCATCTAGCGAGAGTCTCTTGAGGTGTTGGTCGAGACTCTTCGCTATAAGACCGTTGGCCGAAACAACTATCGGGACAATGATCTTCGAGTCAACATCCCACATGGCGGTCACCTCGTGAGCCAAGTCAAGGTACTTGCTGAGCTTATCCTTCTCGGCCTTCACGAGGTTCTCGTCATGCGGGATGGTGACGTCGACGAGCACTGCCCGGCGTTGAGATCGATCTGCCAACACGATATCAGGCTTATTGGCGACAATAGTCCTGTCCGTGATGACAGATCGATCCCAATAGAGCGTAGTATTTTCGAGAACTGGCGCAGGGGTGCGTACTTATAGTACGGCACTTCAGAATCAACAAGATCATATTGAAGGGCAAGTTGTTGATGGATGATCCTGGCCACGAGGTTATGTCTGTGCAAGTACTCACCGTTGGCCAAATGCGAACAACCGGAAATTATATGTCTGAGGGACTCGCCGGGGCAACGGCACGCTCGACAAATGTCAACCGTGCCATCCCTCAGAATATACCTCCGGTAATTGTTCGTCATTATGACCTCGTCAGCAATTGCACAGACAAAACCTTCGGTTTCCCCAAAAAGGTCACCAAAACGTAGCCAGTTCACGGACGCTAAAAAGTCTACATCGGGCCTGGTTAGGGCCCGGTAGAAGCGTCCGTGTAACTCCTTGCTCTTCCATATGTTCTTGTGGTCCTCAGTGCTCAACACCGTTGGTCTGCGCCAGTTCCCGTTTGCCAAGGAGAGAGGCGTGAGGTTCCTGTCTACTGCAACCACATCGCGATGCATCCTACACTCATTGTTAAGGAAATAATCCCTGAGATTGCACACCTCGCGGTTGTGGAGATTCTTAGCATTTAAAATGCCTCGACCTCCACATTTCCTCGGGATGTACAATCTCATAACAGATGAGCGTGGGTGCAACATGGGATGTGATTTAAGCAGTAGACGGACCCTCCTATC
This sequence comes from Acleris sparsana, assembly GCA_923062465.1. NCBI lineage: Eukaryota > Metazoa > Arthropoda > Insecta > Lepidoptera > Tortricidae > Acleris > Acleris sparsana. The sequence continues at coordinate 41,412,054 of OV281285.1, read as the reverse complement.
CAGGGCGTCCAGCTCAGTCTGAGTCCATCTTAGTATGCCAAAGGAGTATGTGAGCAGCGGCATCACCCAGCCATTGAAGGCGCGCACCTTATTGCCACCCGACAAAGACTGTTAAGAACTTTTGTCAAGCGACAGAAGAAGCGCTCCTTCACTGACTGCTTGACATCGCCCACCACGATACCCAAAGACTGTGACATACCAAGATATTTGTAGGTTTCAACTTTGGAGAGAGATCTGAGAGTCATTGTTTCAGAAAGTTGCAAATTCGATGAATTTACAACTTTCCCTCGTTGAACATGCATAACCGCACACTTATCTACACCGAATTCCATCTTGATCGCACTACTGAACTCTTGTGTGATTTTCTATAGTGCGATAAGATCTTGGCACTTCGATGCAAATAGTTTGAGGTCATCCATGAACAATAAGTGTGAAATGACTTCAGCTTCTCTACAAAGTCGATAGCACAGCCCGGAATCCGACAGCAAAGAGCTAAGAGAATTCATGGCTAGGCAAAACCACAAAGGACTCAGACTGTCACCCTGGAAGATGCCTCTTTCAATCCTTATCAAGTTAGGCAAATCAGAGGGGACATCTCGACCACCTGGTTGACGAAGGACTGTGACCCACTGCCTCATACACACACCTAAAAAGGACCCCAAAGTTGCATCAACTTTATACAACTCTAAGATCCTTTCGAGCCATGAATGAGCCACCGAGTCATTAGCCTTCTTGTAGTCAATCCAAGCAGCCGAGAGGGCCGCCTTGTTTCGTCTAACTTGCTGGCAAATGGTCATGTCTATGAGGAGGAGCTCCTTAGTACCGCGGGACCCAACCTTACACCCATTTTGAGCAGAGGCCAAAACGTTGTTTGCAATAAAATGTGCATTTAATTTTGTGCTCAAAATGGATGTAAGGAGCTTGTAGATAGTAGGCAAGCATGTAATGGGTCGGTAGTTCTTTGAATCCGCGGTACTACCGGACTTGTGGAGCAGGAAGGTGACACCAGTTGTTAATAAAGGTGGCAAGGAACCAGTCTCAAGGGCATTTTGGAGTTGTGCTGCTAAACGGGTAACTAATGTCTTGCACAAAATTTATTCGCACATTTTCGTTTCGCATAGCAACCATTGGCACAATCATCATTTCGAACAATTCGTTGCTTTAATACAAAAGCGACGCAAAACAAAATGTGTCTGTGTTGCATTTGAAATCGGAATGCTATATACTTTCAGTTTTAAATCAAACTATATTTGTTTTTGATTTGTGGCGCTTTTGTATTTAAGCAGCGAATTGCTTTTTGCCTAAATTTCTTGGCACACTATCATTTCGCACAATTTTCTTTGGCAGAATAATACATTGGCATAATGTTGATTAGAACAATACTCCTATGGCCGAATAATCGTATCGCCGAAATTGTTATGGCATAATAATCATTTCCCCGTAACCCATCATTTTTCTGACGCAGACGCAGTTTCAACCTGACCTAACCTAATTTTTTGGCAGCGATTCGGTTATGTGCGGGACGCAGTTTCAACCTAACCTAACCTAGTTTTCTGGCAGCGATTCGGTTCTGTGGGTATGTACTTTTAACCTAACACCATATTGTGCTACAGAAAATTCTGCGATATAATTCGGCGGAATACATATTGTGCTACAGAAAATTCAGCGGTATAAAAATCGACGATAGTAGTAGTATGCTATTCAAATTTGTGCCAAATGAATATTATGCGACATAATAATTGTGGTAAATATATAATTATGCGATAGTATCATTCTGAAAGTAATTGTGCGAAAACGGTTATGCGAAGTGTATTTCGGACAACAGAGATTGTGCAAGATAAGGGGTACCCCTGCTAAACACTCATGTGAGGCTTTGAACCATTTAATCCAGAAGTTGTGCAATCCATCCGGCCCAGGACTTTTCCAGTTCTGAGCCATTCGAATTGCACAACTTACGTCTTCGGGGCAGATAGTAATAGGCCCCATTGGTTCAATAGCCTCACATGCGTGTTCAACAACACACATCCAGTCTCCTTCTGTGTGCACGACAGGCACCGACCAGATGCTGCGCCAGAAATCAATCATAGCAACAGGATCTGGTAGGTGCCCATCGCTCACACCTTGATCAGTTCCTTCCCACTTTCTGTACACCTTCCTCTGATCGCTTTGGAAGAGGCGATTTTGTTGGCATCTATCCACGCGCTCTCTAAAGCGACGAATACGGGTTGCCCACGCATAAACTTCCTGCTTCAGGAAGTCAATACGTTCCATGACACAAGCCATATAATGCTGGGCCCTTATTCCGGTCCCAGCAAAGGCTTGGTTCACGAAACGCATGATACGGGGGCGTTCATTGCCCCCCCTGAAGCAGATTAGCTTTGCTATGAGAGTCCTAAACTTATCGATACGCCGCTCAATTCGTACTTGCCAAGCGGGGACAGACCCGCGAGCACGCGGAGCTCGGTCAGTGTCCGGAAACTTGACTCGAGCTACGCGGCACGCAGCTATGGCCCCGCAGTACAAAATTGAGTGGGTAATATCCTCGCTGGCTTGTAAATATGACACCAGCAAGGCGATTAGGGTTCCCATAAGCGCCAAATTTCGTTTACACGCAGGTAAGCGTGGTTAACGAGGCCTAGAGTTGGGTGTGGACCGATACTGCGCCATTGCGTCTTCCAAAGCCCTCCTATTGTTATTATGATTCAATTCAATTTTATTCCTACGACAATTCCGTGACATTGTCACTTTAGATTGACGCGTATACAAATCTAAAAATTGGAAACTCTTTACTCATAAGTATTAAAAGAAAATGGTTGTTATCAATTAAGAGCCTTTTACACTAGTTTAACGTGATTAACTGATTAAATTTAAAAAATAAATATCTTTAAAACCGTTAGACTTCTTCGGGAATTTAACTTTGTTTGACCTAAAGAACGTTCCCTTAAAGTTATCGTAAATCAAAAAACACGGTGTATACGAGGTTGAGTCACAGAACAATTCCAAGTCAAGTACCTTAGTAGCTAATGCAGTACGTTAGGCAAGCTAGGCGAGCGAACTCTAGCCGAACTAGTCTAGTATACTGACGTCATTAATTTTTATATAAAACAAGTATATAAGATTGAATAGTACATAATATTTGAATTTAACCACTTATTTAGGTACATTAAGCGAATATATGGATTAATATTATCTCTAAATTCTCCGCAGTCTAGGTTCTTCGTCTACTTGAAAATATAAAAAAATAAAAAATATCTGTTACAGATGCTAAGTACGTGTATTCGTAAACTCAAATTTTTTAGTTAACTTAAATAAACCAAATGACGTGCCCGCAAAATGCCCGCTGTCGCTAGAGATCGACATATGTACGTTATTATTTTTGATATTGATTTTAATTTAGCAGGTTGTGTTTTTTTTTTAATGTTTGTGCATTAGGTTATTTAAATAAATATTCAAATATAAAAGTAAAATAACAATACTAATACAAACAAAAATATAATAAACCTAACCTATTATTATGATATCAAGTTCATTGTTACTCAATTAAAATATCGAAACAAATGAAAAATGTAAGATGTAATCACTCAATAAAAATGTTGAGCATACTTAGAACCTTGTCACTGTTAATATCTTTATCATTTGATGTTCCGTTTAAAGTTGACTATGACAACGCACTAAAATGCTTAAACATCTTCGTTGGGGTACTGTACATTACATACACATTACATTAGATATAAATATGACACGCTTGCGTTTTTCCCATACAATTTCCTGCAAGTATGACTTCAATTTCGACAGCCACACATTATGTCTTAGCCAATTTTAGTTAGTTATCGTTAACTTATAAAAGGTTTAAGCTATAATACAATTTATCTCTGTTAAAAACGAACTCTTTAATTTGTAAGGATTTCGAAAACATTACTTTGGCGTTTATTGAAAGGTGTATAATTTGGTATTGACGCGTCAGAACTTAGTTTTTAAATTCCTGTTAAATATAAGGTCTGTTTTCAACAGAGGTTGACCGTACTTCAGTTAAAACCATCGTGTCATCGTCAAAGGACGGGTAAAATAACTACAATATGTATAGCACATTTCCCTCTACAAAAGGACTCTTGTCGTCAGAGACTTCTGACGTGACATAACAATGTCACACGTAAAGCAAGTAATCTGTTTTCTTCTGCATCTGAATATATATTTTATAATGTTATAAAAGGCACACCTAAATGATCTCGGCTTCAAGTTACAGTGCAAGGACTTGATGGAGAGTAGTAGAAATGATATTAAATATCAATAATGCCAATCGTCGAATCCAACTCGGATGGGCAGCGTTAGGCATACGAGGCGTTAATACAAATAAATATGTGTTATTATTATTGTATGTCTTTACCAATCACGGGACTATGGGAGTCCCGGACCTTTGGAAGGCGTACATGGAGCCGAAGCCAACACGCAGAGGCCCTTTAGACAAGTTTAATTTAGTAAAGTTATGGGACACCAACCGGCGATTGTCCCTGAGTTCAAACTAAAGAAGTATGCTCCCACGGACAACCACCGGTCAGTGTAAAGACTATTTAAGAAGGATGGGAATACTAATAATAGGTTCTATGAATGAACTGATATATGGATTGGTGAACTAGGCTATTGATGAAACTACGGCGCCTGCCTGGCCAATGCTAATTACTTTGGTTTAAATGGCAGGCGGTGACTCGCCAACTCAATGGAATGGACCTCCCGAAATAGCCACATATATATAGCAGCAGGGAGGCAACAGTTCCAGAGGGGCTAAGGGTGGAGAGGTGCTTCTGGACTTTAAACGACCATAAGGTGCCCACTCGCCACTTATGCAACACATCCACCCTTCGAGCATATAGCTCTTGCGACTCCACTCTGACCGGCCAATAAAGGCAAGCCAGAGGTGAGGGTCTGTTCCTCGTCATTGCACACCGCAGCCGGCCGGTGAAGGCAAGCGTGAGGTGAGGAACAGGACCTACCCTCGGGAGCACTCAGGTCCGTGGTGTCGCCACTCACCACAGCTCGCCACTAGCTGCCCTGCGGCTTTATTATTATTATTATTATTATTTGTATGTCTTTACCAAATGTATATTTTTTGTATTAGTATTGTTATTTTACTTTTATATTTGAATGTTTATTATAAAAAACCTAATTTACAGAAAATGAAATAAATATCTAAGAATAATAATAATTTTAACACATTTGTTATTATTATTATTATTATTTATTGTGTAGAGTTATTGTTTATAGGGTTTTAATGCAGTTACATAGATATGTTTGATTATTTTATTTAACATTAAAACATCGATATTATTTTATTTGTACCATAATACTTTGCAACATCACTAGAACGTTCGAGGCTTGTCACTTCCTACGTATGTTAATAGTATGCGTATTTTCTTCAGAGTTCCGTTACTTCTAATGTGGCTCCGCTAGCAGTTGAAGGTGACTGTATCGACCCAATGACCGACGAAGCTACGCTCGATGGTGCTAGCATTAAAGATGGCTTTGGTGAGAATATATTTTAATTTACATGTTAATAATGGATAGTAAACTACCATAAGCGACGATGTTGCTCTCGGTTGTTTTGTTGCTTACGTTCCTCTTTACTTTCCCCACCTCAGCTGTTACCCGCGTGCTAAGCGCCGAAATGTGCGTATTCACGCGCGCGTAAAGTACATAATTATAATTTTAGCTGTGTGGTTGCTCTGCCTACCCCACTCTGGCAATGAAGGCGTGAGTTTACGTATGTATGTATTATTTTGTGATTCGCATTAACTTCGTTCCTAAGCGAGGGTTAGTAACTGAATAAAGAATTGATAATTAAGGCTACTTGAAATTACAGATATTAAGACGTACGTACGCTACGTGCAAATTTATAACCTTTAATCGTGTTAGTTTCTATATTATACTTTTGTAAGGCAGAAAATGTTATTACTATTTCGTTTATATTTTCTATTATATGGGAGTGAGGACTCGTGCTACTGTAAATTAAACCCCTAAGAAGGTCATTTTTGAAGTGGACCTCGTTGTTGAACCAGAGATCGGACAAATGGCCCTCTGGCCACGTGGTCCTACTGCCTTTGTCCTACCGATCGGACCATGGCCACGTGGTCCTACTGCCTTTGTCCTACCGATCGGACCACATGAACTTTTTTTTCCGGTTGATTCTATTAATCGGATTACAAGGAATTGTAATTCCGCTTCGACTACCGATCAGACCACATGAACAAATTTTTAATTATGCTCAATTTGTATATCTATATTGGGCGTCATTACTCGCAATAATGTGGACATGACTCCAAAGAATTTAATTAAACAAATTGAATTACATAAGCTAATTGATTTCTTTCCTGAACTACAACCGTTAATTTGCAGGACAGTAATAAATAATAGTAGTATTTTATGTGACTGTTCCATAATAAAAAGTATACACGAGTGTGTGTTTATGAAACGAGCCGACAGGTGAGTTTTTTCGTACTTTGCTGCTAACAAGTCATTTGGATCCCGGTAACCTTCGGCGAGGGAAGATGGCCGATTGAAAATGCCCGGCTTTTACTATTGTTAATATTGATTTACTGTTCTATTTACTTATTATACTCTCTCACTGACACTGGCGAAATCACTTGGTGGTCCGCCATTAAGACTACGCCGAGCGTCCAGTGGCGCCCTCATGACCATTATTTTGTTTTCATCACACTTGCTCGTAAATGGTGTTATTCCATGCCTGTATACAGAAGGACAATGGCCTAAATTGTTCCCGCGGGAATTATGGCGAGAGTATTATCTGTGGTAGAGGTCACAAAAAAAATATCGTTTCCATTTACGTTCCCGTTCGTCAAAAGTTATTTCTTTATATTTTGCAGAGTTAAAGTGTTTTCTCTTTGTTTTTTTTCCTCGCAAATGTGATGAAAACCATTGTGTGTATCACAGGCAGTAAGGGGATTACTAACTCGAGTCATTAAAAGCCCTCCGCCTTCGGCGTCGGGCTTCTAACACTCTCGTTAGTAATTCCCTTCATACTACCCTTGATGCACAATGTACTATTTCTAATAAACTAAAGTAATGTCTTGAAATCGAAGGATGTATTTTTGTAGTACAAATGAAAACACAATGTATAGCATATAAGACAAAGTTTAATATCCTTTAACCTTCGCGTCGTCAACTTAACGGGAAAAGGTGCCCACTTTTTTTCGTTAAGTTACTCACTCATAGTTCAATGGTTATTAAGTTGAGTCATATACCCTATAAATTGTGTATTCATTTGTACAACAAAAATACATCCGTCGATTTCAAGACAATACTTTAGTTTATTAGTAAACACAATAATGGTGATGAGGGCGCCACTGGACGCTCGGAGTAGTCTTAATATAAAGAAGAGGAACAAGTCATTTATAACATTCGTTGCTCTGTCGCAAATATAAGGTCAGGTGACGTCTCGGAAATATCATGATCTTGACCGACGATCGACGGTAATTTTTCACGAAAGTGGCGCGATAGTTCATTTATAAACAACAAAACAAACTATTTTTTGCAGCAAGACAAACTGAATGTCAAATATGGCGGTAAATTTATCTAAACTTTTCTCTATTTATCACGCAACAGTAGTTTTTTTTAAATTCAGGGACAAACTAGAGTGCTGACTTGCTCTCTCGCTCTACTATCATATCTGTTATATATTCAAGTCGTTTATTTACATAGCAGTTTATTTCTATAACATATCAACAAAGAATCCTCACAAGGGTTGCTACACATCAGTCACGTCTATGACACGCCTCCGCCGTGATTCCCAGGAATCAAAGGTGCCGGGAGTAGTTGATCGAGATGACGAATCCATACGCACCCGCTGTCAGTTTTTATCTCGTAATGCAGGGTTCCAAGACGTCGAGACACTGTACCAAATACCCATTTCCCTCCTGATACGGAGTAACTCCGGGCTTGTACTCTGCTTCCGAGAGTAAACTCTCTTATTTTATTATCATTTCGGAAGGAAGCTTTAGGAGTTACTCGGATCTTAGCAACCAAACTCGTTATAACTTCTCTTCCGAACATAAGCATATAGGGCGAGACTCCTGACCTAACTGGTGTAGCCCGTTGTAGTCTTTTGACAGTACGGATCTTTTGTAATAGACCGCCACTCTCCCCCTCTAATTTATGCAGTGTTTTTTTTACGGTTTGAACAAAGCGTTCGGCTTGTCCGTTAGTTGCGGGATGGTAAGGAGCAATTGTTTTATGAACTACGTTATTACTTAAAAGTTCGCCTAAGATTCGTTTTCTTAATTTACAAGGGATCAATACCCGTGTGCCTTTAAGAATATAGTCATTTTGTATAGTTAATTCGTTATCTTTATATCCCGATTCTCTAAGTGAAGTACCTGATCGGAGAGTGCTTAGCAAGTTTCGTAATTCCGGATCTTCTTTTGTTTCTTTGGCAATTATATCTGGTGAAATATTTAATGCGTTTATCTGTTCCAGTTGAAATATGGAATGTTGGTCAACTTTGTTGTTGTCAATTTTCCCAACCGGAAAACGGGAAAGGTAGTCAGCGTTGGAATGGTTTGAGGAACTTCTATATTCGATGTTGTAGTCAAATCCGGAGAGAAAATGAGCGTAATGAAATAGTCTCATCGTACTTAAGGTTGGCAAGATTTGGTTCGGGTGAAAAATTGATGTAAGAGGCTTGTGATCTGTAATAAGAGTGAATTTTCTGCCATAGCAGTAGTGAAAGAATTTCTTTAATCCCCAGAAAATAGCTGTTGCTTCTTTGTCAATTTGACTATATTTCTTTTCGCTGCTAGTCAAGGATCTGGAAGCAAATGCTATTGGACGTTCTGATCCATCTGGTAATTTATGGCTCAGGATCGCACCGAGTCCCGTAGGGGAAGCGTCTGTCGCAAGTATTAATGGTTTATTCTGATCGAAGTGTATTAGGACTCTTTCGCTAAGAATTTCTCTTTTGATATTGTTGAGACTTTCTTCACATTTTGTGGACCATATAAATTTTGAACCTTTCTTCAAGAGTTCGTTTAGTGGACTTGTAATGGATGCAAGATTGGGTATAAACTTATTGTAGTAATTTGCCATACCCAGTAAGGTTCGTAGTTCGTTGACATTTGTTGGCCGTTGTGCATTCGAAATTGCTTTAACTTTATCTTGATTTTTATGCAATCGGTTTTTGTCTATTGTGTGTCCTAAGTAAATAATACTTCTTTTGATGAATTGACACTTCTCTTTAATGACTCGAAGGTTACTTTCTTTGAGTTTCTGCAAAACTTGTCTTAACCTGAAAAACAGTTGTTCTTCAGAAGAGCCTTGAATAATGATATCGTCGAAGAAGCATTTTACTCCATCGAGACCCAGTAGTAACTGATCCATAAACTTCTGCCAGAGGCTTGGAGCCACTTTTACTCCAAACATTAACCGGTTTACTTTAAAGGTACCCTTATGTGTGCTTAAAGCTTGTAGAAGGGCACTTTCGTCATCCATTACCATGTTTAGGTAGGCTTGAGTGATATCCAAAGTGCAGAATAGTTGTCCACCGTTCATTTCTGCTAAAATGTCTTCAATTATTGGAATTGGGTATTGTTCGTCTTCTATCACTTTAATTAAAGTGATTTTGTAGTCGGCGCATAGTCTGATGCTTCCATTTGATTTAACTATCGGCACAACTGGAGAACCCCAAGCAGAGTGATCAATCTTTGTAATTATTCCTTGTTTCTCAAGTCTGCCAATTTCTTCATCTACTTTGTTTCGTAACGCGTAGGGAATTCGCCGTGGTTTACTGAAAATCGGTTAAGAGTTTGCTTTAAGGGTTAGGTGGCCTCGAACATTCGGAATTTCCCCTAAGTTTGAATTGAATACAGTAAGTTCGTAATCTTCTAGTAATTTGTCAAGTTTGGGTACTTTCTCACAAGTTAAAACGTTTCTCATGTCTGCTAATTTTGTTGAATTCCTTCATCCAGCTTCTTCCTAGGATAAGGTCAACATTCTTGTTAATTATGTACAATTTTCCATAAAATGATTGATTCTTGTAGGTACATTTGACATAAACCACGCCGACGGGTTTGACATGGTAGAAAGATTCGCACCAGTGTCAAATTCCATGCTAGTTTTCTTGCCTTCAATATCGATCGTTATTATAAATTTGTCCGAAATTTCACTCTTAATGAGGTTGATTTCCCCGGTGCTTTCAGAGCTGAAGCTATTAGAGTTATCCAGGATGTTAGGTTCATTATTTCCACGTCTTTGTAAACAGACGCGAACCAGATGACCCTCCTTTTGACATTTACGGCACGTGCTTTTTATAGCGCCACACTCATTCGCTTTATTATGATCTTTTCCGCAACGGTAGCATTTACCCTTCAGATCTCTAATATAAATTGGTAATTTTCTTGAACTGTACCCCGACGTGTGGGGCGGTTTATACTGCGCCTTAGTTATTTTATTGATGTTATCCATTGTTGATTTACGAATAGCCAAGGATATTTTTGAATTTTCGTATTTTCCCATTTCAATTGATGTAGCCGTATGTACTAAATCCGATAACAATGTTGTTTCGTTTTCTTGTAGAATTTTTGTGCGGATATCGCCATCCTTTAATCCTCGTATAAATTGTAACGATAAAAATGATTCAAGCGTTGATTTCTCGCAGTGCTGGCAATTGAATTCACAATTTAATGTCAATTTCTTGAGCTGCATATGTAGCGACTGTTTCGTCCTCTTGTTGTAAGCGTGATATGAAGGTATGTTGAGAAGCCCATATACTAGGTTTTGGGTCGATAAAGGTATCTAACATTGAAATAAGTTCTTCAAAGGTCTTATTAATTGGATCCTCTGGAGAACACAACGCGGGTGTTCTTTCATGTAAATCGGGGGGTAATGTAGACAGTAAGGTAGTTTCCTTCGAAATGCAATCTACGGCTATGAATATACTACGAAGAAAAGCGAAAACAAATAACAACCATGGTACTGCTGACGCTCAAGTGGTAAAGTTATTTGCAGACAAAACCCCTGCGCAGCAAAATTTCTTTAAAGCTTTAAAAGAAGAACTCTCTACACGTGAAAGAAATGGAGAAACAGACCTGACCATAAAGTACGTAAAAGGTATTCCAAAGATAATAAAAAACATTCCAAAAAACTATCTGTAAAAATAGCCTCATGTCGAATACAAGAGACGAACGTAGTGTCATACCAATTATTAACAAATACTGCAGCTTGTCAAGCGATTCGGTACCATCTCTTAATATTTTCTATGCAAATGTGCGAAGTATCATGAAGCCAGGTAAAATTGATGAACTTGATGAACTAAAAGCCATTCCTAAGACGGTGCACCTAATATTGTTAACAGAAACATGGATCAAATCGGAAGAAGACGCGAAACTCGTTGACTTACAAAACTACAGACATGTGTTTAACTATAGGTGTGATCAGAGAAGAGGCGGAGGTGTATCTGCTTATATTCATAAAACTATACAACACCAAACTACAGAGAACCTATATTTTCAAGGAAATAATTACTTATGGATACATTTGAACTCAATAGCAGTAGACATTGGTGTAGTTTATAAGCCGGGGGATACCAACCTTAAAGATTTTCTTGAGGTTTACTCATCGCAGCTGGATAAAAGACGACGGGCCGTGGTTTTTGGTGACTTCAATATTAATCTTCTAGATTCTGATAAAAACATTACACTATACAAAGAGACACTTGAAAAAGCCAGTTATAGTATTTTTAACAAATTAAGTGCTGAATATTGTACTCGGAAAACATTGGATACTGAAACTATTCTGGATCACTGCTGCTCGAATTTGAAGGACCGTAAGTATCACTTTGCTGTGATCGACTCATCATTATCAGACCACAGACAACTGTACCTTGAAATAAAGAAGGCTGCCCCAATAATGAAAATACGAGAAAAATATATAGCAATTGATTACGAAGGCCTATACAAAAGCTTTTCAAATACTACTTTAAATAAAACATCTAATAACTACTCCATTTTAGAGGAATACATAAACCTAAACATAAATAGCAACAAAATTCAAAAGTCGAAGATACAAAATTTGCCACAGGAAGACTGGATCAATAAAAATATAATTTCTGGTATTACAAAAAGAAATGCACTATGGAATAATCTTAAAAAAAATCCGGAAGACGAGGAGTTAAAAAATCATTTTATTATGGAACGAAACAGCGTCCGTGCATCTATTCAATCAGCCAAGAATAAATATTATCATGGAGCCTTCAAAAAGTGCAAACAGAAACCTAAACGCATGTGGGACCTCATCAACTCATTAGCAAGCAACAAATTAAAGACTAGAGCAGTTCCTTCGAATCTCAACATAGACTCTAGATCTATTACGGACGCTAATGAAATATGTGAACATTTCAACAAGTACTTTTCTAACATAGGAGCTCGATTAGCTGAGCAGATTCCGAGTCAGCACCATAATTGTATTACAGGTACGCCTCCATGTGGTTCTAGGAATAGTAGTAGCACACTTACTCAAATGTCACCTTGCACTGCGGACGAAATAGGAAAAATAATAGATGATTTAGACCCGAATGTGAGCAAGGGTGTAGACGGAGTTAACACTAAAAGTATAAAATGCATCAAAAATTTCATTATTGATCATTTGAGTGATTGTTTTAACAAATGTTTTGTAGTAGGTGTTTTTCCGGATAGCTTTAAGATAGCAAAGGTCACTCCGATTTTTAAATCAGGCAACAAATCTGACCCTGGAAATTATCGTCCAGTGTCCGTCTTACCGGTATTATCTAAGATTATTGAAAAAATGCTTTATACACGCCTGGATAACTATCTCACTTCAATACGGTACATATCAGACAAACAATATGGCTTAAGACAAAAATCAAATACATTATCAGCAACTATTGACCTAGTAACTACAGTTAAAACAAATATTGATAAGAAACAAATAGTGTTAAGACTGTTTATAGACCTAAAGAAGGCGTTTGACACTGTAAGTCATCCACTATTGTTAAAAAAGCTCCAAAACCTAGGAATTCAGAACGCAGCGCTAAAAATTTTTGAAGACTATCTAAAAAATAGAAAGCAAGTGGTAAAAATAGGAGAAAATGAAAGCAAACCACAAAGTATCGGCTATGGTGTGCCACAGGGCTCTATTTTAGGGCCTTTGCTATTTTTAACTTATATTAATGATATTCATGAGGTGGGACTACATGGAGACATCACCCTTTATGCTGATGATACTTGTTTATTTTACTACGGAAACTCAATCCACGACATAGTCCAGCAAGCGCAATCAGATCTTGATACCTTATTTATATGGTTTCAGCAGAATCTGCTAACAATCAACACTTCCAAAACAGGTTATATAATATTCTCTGCCAAAAATAAAAAAATTGAAAGCTTTCCACCGCTCACTATAAATGGAGAATTTATACAGCAAAGTAAACAAGAAAAGTATTTAGGACTTATACTTGATGGGGGACTTACTTGGCAGCCTCATATACAGAAACTAAAATCTAAAATATCCTCTCTTACTGGGGCATTGAGGAGAATGATTGGTTGTGTCCCGCGCCCCATTCGTTTTCTTATCTATAACAGCCTTGTAAAACCACACCTGGATTATCTGATAGAAGTCTGGGGCAGTGCAGCAAAAACAAACCTAGTAGAATTACAGAGATCGCAAAACAAAATAATAAAAGTCTTATTTAATTACGACTTTCTAACACCTACATCCAAAGTATATAGAGAAACAAAAATATTAATATTAAATATTGCCACTATTACTACTGATCAAAACGCTATCAAGTCACAAATGGAATGTTTAACAATTAAAATAAGAAATTTAGAAACCCAATGCAATTCACTCAAACACGAAATTCAAACTCTACAGGATAAAAAAGAAAATGCACACAAAGCAGCTGACAATAATTACAAAAATTGCAAAAGGTTTGTTTTATTTGGCTTTGAGGAGTATAAATGGGAAAGCTCGGAAGATCTAGAAGACCGGATTAAGGTAGTTTTTGCCGATATACTTAATATCAACTTGGACGGCCACGTTGAGGAAGTTACCCGACTTGGTAGAAGAGGGCATCGGAGACCTGTAGTCGTAGAGCTGATAAGCAAAAAAATTGTGAAATGCATTCTCGATAATTCTGGCTATTTCAGGAACTCTGGATTATCAGTGGCTCCTTTTTTGGATGCAGAAGAAGTCACAAAACGTAGGGAGCTGAAGAAAATACTTATTAGAGAAAGGAAAAATGGAAACCACGCTATTATACGAAATAATAAATTAATAATAAATGGACAAGAATATAAGAATGTAGAACAAGAAGATGAACACAATAACAACAGCACCACCCAAAAGAATCGTGACAACCCAGTATTAAACAAAGCCGATGCCTGTGTCATCACATCAGCAGCTCTGCCTGAAAAAACTAGTACCTCGAGACAGCAGCCCTTTCGTGCATCCCGCAACCATTAGTATATTTTTGCAAAATGTCCAAAGCCTGAAAAACAAAGTAGATATGTTCGAAAGCTACCTAAAGGAGGAAAAACACCAAATATTATGTTTAACCGAAACTTGGACTACAGAAACACAATGGGAGCATACTCAAATAGAAGACTACGCCCTAGCTGCCGCTTTCAGCCGGCGCGAGCGCCGCGGGGGCGGCGTAGCCGTCCTGCTGCGCTGCGGCCTGCCCTTCGCCGAGCGGCTGGATATCGCGAACTTGTCTGTGGAGTATATCGTGGAATGCTGTGCCGTGGAAATAAAACCCAATGTAATTTTAGTAACTGTTTATAGAGCCGATCGCGAAATTGAAATATTTTTCGAATTCCTAAACAAGCTAATTTGTAAATTAAAACCGCACTGTCAAAAAAAGTACGTATTTATAACAGGAGATTTTAATATTAACTCTAGTAAAAGCTGTAAAGAATATATACGATTAACAGATACCATGCTAGAATGCAACCTACACCAAATTGTTAGAAAACCAACTAGAGTCACCGAAAGCAGCTCCACCTGTATAGACCTGATATTTACCAACTACAAAAAAGCCGCGTTATCCGTAGAGGACTGCGGCATCTCAGATCACAAGGCTATTATTCTTAAACTTGCCCAAGACTTACTGTTTCAACAACAACCAAAGCCTGTCAAAGTTTGCAAAAGAAATTTTACAAAAAAAAGCAACATCACCTCTCTTCACAATCACCTAGGAAAAATTGACTGGTTAAAAGTAATCAACCCGCTACACAATATAAATACAAACTACGACCGATTTGACAAAACGTTAAAAAATGCACTAGATGACTATACCACACACAACGAAAACAATAAGCAAAACAGACAAACACAAATGGTTAACAAAGGGCCTAAAAACATCGTGCAGGCATAAAAGAGCTCTAAAATCTATGACCAACGAAACCAACAATGCAATCCTTAAAAACTACTTCAAAACATACTCCAAACAACTTAAAAAATGTGTAAAATCCTCAAAAAAAATCAGTTATGAAAAAGAAATGAACAATTCAAATAATAAAACAAAAACTATGTGGAATATTATACAACGAATAACAAAGAGAAAACGGGAAGTTAAAAATTCAAATATTACATTAACTTCAAATAATGAAGCTATAGAATGTCCATCGCGAGTTGCAAACGCGTTTAACCAGTACTTCGTGAGTGTCGGCGCTGGCGCCGGCGCCGGCGCCTCGGCCAGCCCGCCTCCACCGCACGCACCAAACTACGCTCTTAACTCTATGTTCTTGAGCCCAGTAACAGAAAAAGAAATCCTTAACATAATAAAAAACCTCCCGAACAAAATTAGCTGCGGTGTGGACGACCTACCCCTAACACTAATAAAACATTGCTCCGTTGAACTAACACCACCCATTACAAAACTAATCAACCAATCCTTCGAAGAAAGCACCTTTCCAGACAAGCTAAAAACCGCAAAAATCAAACCAATTCTAAAAAAAGGCGGTAAAGCCACCGACCCCAGCCAGTATCGACCTATCGCACTTCTACCATCAATATCTAAAATATTTGAAAAAGCAATGACCACACGAATTTACAATTTCTTAGAAAAATTTAACCTTCTTGACATTAATCAATACGGCTTTCGTAAAAACTGCTCCACCACCCTAGCTGTTTTTAAATATATCCAAGGTGCGTTGGAAATTATTAGAAATAAAAAATATGCTATAGGATTACTTCTTGATATGACCAAAGCATACGACAGAGTTAGTCATAATATGTTACTTGCCAAACTAAACGAAGTGGGCATTAGAGGTAAAGCCCATGAATGGTTAAGATCCTACCTCACTGATCGAAAACAACTCGTTTATCTCGACCATTTATCAGCTACAGAGTGTCCAGTCAACCGAAGCCATCACAAACTTCTCTATTCCACAAGGAAGTGTGATAGGATGCATATTATTCTTAGTCTACATAAACAACCTACCTAAAGCAATACAACCCCTTAGCGTACTCTACGCTGATGTGTCTCTTCTTTTCGAATGTCCGAACAAAAATAGTGCTTATCAAATAGAGGAAACGTTTGATGTTATCAAAAGCTGGCTCTCTCATCACAACCTGACAATAAATATAAATAAAACTAAATTAATCCAATTCCGCCCCTACCAAAAGCCACCATTAGACCTGACAGCCCAAACTAAAAAACTAAATATAGAAGAAGTAAACCATTTCACACTACTCTGCGTTACGGTCGACACCCACCTTAACTGGCAAACTCACGTCTCAAAAGTAAAATCCAAAATATCTCAGTTTATTTATGCACTAAGTGTACTAAAATCAAATACACACGCAAAATGCGCCAAATCTGCATACTACGCCTATGCCTATGCATGGCTTAAATATGGAATCATTATGTGGGGACACAGCCCTGAAGCAAGAAACCTTTTCGTTACGCAAAAAAAATGTGTACGGATAATTGCAAATTTACACCCAAGAATTAGCTGCCGACCATACTTCACTAAAGAGAAAATACTCACTCTCCCTTGTATTTACATTCTCGAAACTGCTGTTTTTGTAAAAAGACATATAACCCTTTATGAACACGTAAAAAGCGCCCGCAGGCAAAATAAACTTATTCTTCCACCCCAACCAAACTTAGAAATGTTCAGAAATAGCCCATATTACAGATCTATTATAATATATAACAAGCTACCAAATAAAATTACCTCGGAACTAACGTTAAAAGCATTCTATACCAAACTAAAAAAAAGTCTAATCCAAAAAAGCTACTACACTATAGAAGAATTCCTGACAGATAAAAATATATAATAGGTAAGTAAGATGTTAGTTGCGTAGAAACATGAAACAAATGTGCCATAATCACAACTATTATTTTAAGTAAGAAACATATTTGTGAGATTATGTTAGTGTGAAATGTTATGATACCTAAGTATTATATTAGCTATAAGTACTAATGTTTAACATTTAAGTAATTGCCACGCCCTTACAGGGTTGTACCTATGTACTGCAATAAATAAATAAATAAATAAATAAATAAATAAAATACTTAATATAAGACAAACGTACATTTATAACACCTGCTTGTTAATACAAAAAATCAGAAACAAACAGGTTCACTCCCAATTATCTTATGTAACAAATAATGAAATAAGACAAAGAAAAACGCGAAGTGCTAACAATGTATCCATACCCAAAACGAGAACGAATTATGGTAAAAAAATCATTACCTACGAAGGAGTAAAATTATATAATAGCTTACCAATAAATGTACGAAATGCAAAAACATTAAATATATTCAAAAAAACCTGAAAGTACATATATTACAAAAATATCCGGTCGAATAAAAGTAAAAACAAACATGGAACACAAATTATAAAATGATTGCTAAGTACACACTCTTTGCATTATTGCATTTTAACTACTAAAATAGCGTAAATAGCGTGTCTTTTAAACATCTACAACGAATGGGCTAAGAAATAATAAACGGTGTTCAACCACTACAATTAGTATTAAGCATTTAAATTTCATTTTTTATTTTTTATTTTAAGGTTTTCTTTCTGTTAGAAGAGTGTTTTGGAATAACATGCATGTTTAATTTATATAAAGTTATAATTAAGAGCTCGTTATTGACACTGCTTAACCTCTACGTCACTCGATCGAGCCGCGAGCCATGCGCCGTGCGCTAGAATGTGAGATAGCGCACATCTACCTGCTAACGCTAAAAGGACGAGCGACTGGGCGAGACTAGGCAGTGTTAATATGCTACCTATAGGGTTTGCAATATCCGCCCAGTTTTTTAATATTCGGATAATTGAATATTTCAATATTTATTATCCGAATATTCGGATATTTGAATAATTTCGGATAATTTTGGTATTTTATGAAATAAAACAAAATTAGCGTATTTAAAGGTGTGTAATGCATAAAATCAACAAGTCAAGTAATAAAAACCCTGAAAATTAAAAATACAACATGCATTTATAATCATTATATGAGTTGTCATTAACGCACCACGTAATATGTAATTTTTATAATAAAATAAAATTGCAAATCACATTTTTTTAAATACCACGCCTGACGCGACGCGAAACAATAACAGACAACCTACCTTCGTATGTAATAGATATACAGACTGATTGAGTGAATGGGTTCGGTGTTCGGTCGGATCAGAGTAATACCAATAATTATTTTAGTGACAGGTAGAAAATCCGCCTTATCTGCATTTAAATACCGTGTTTTCGTTGCTCATTTCAATACCTAATAATAGTAACATTAGTAACAATTCGTGTCTGCTAGATTTAATCAATATATTATGTAATTTATGTAAGTTGGTATTGAGGTACTTATTTAATAAAATTATAATTCTTAATATGGAACATTTGTCTAAACACATTATTTGGGCAATACAGATGGACATAAAACGTCATTAGTCATTAGTCATTAGTGTTTTTTCTCGTATTTTTTTTATTTTTTCCTGCTTATAAATGATTTTATTAGTGTTTTCAAAATATCCGTTTATTCGGATAATTCGCGGTTTAGTATTCGGATAATTTTGAATATTATTTTCGGCGGATATTCGGATAATTGAATATTCGGATTATTCGGATTGCAAACCCTAGCTACCTACCCACTAATTACATTAAGTAATTTAAGATTCTCAATGTAAGTGAAGTTTGTATATCTTCTTATTGAGAAAAATAAATATTCTTAACCCTTAATTTGGCAGTGTATGACACACCATACATACCATAAGGTTCACTTTTTTTGTTTGGATTGTGTTTTTATTTTTTTTCTGATTCAAAATCAAATAGGGTTTGAATTCCCGACTTTTTTTATTTTTGCCAAATTAAGGGTTAAACCCGAAGGTATAGACTTTCGTTTTAGGGTCAGATATCTTGTTTAGCATAAGAAAAACGGAAAGTCTTTTGGCAAAGTTTTTAAATGACTCCTGCTCTTTAAAAGGCTGGAAGTTGAATCTGGGAAACTGTTCGCGTGGAACGCTCGCAGCCGTACCCTCTTGGTTAACGGGATGTATATTAGGTGACGGATCCGGTTTGTTTACATTAATCAGTCGTAATATTCTGGTGCGTAGGTTAGTGTAAATTTCGTCTATTTCATACCGGTATTCAATTTCTGTTTCGACATTTTCTTCTTCCGAATCTTGTTCTATCTGGCACTGTAAATTTTTTAACCCTTGGTAGGTGTTTTGTAGCGTAAGCAATCTTGTTTCTAATTCTTCGTTTGTACGTAAACTTTGATCATTTTCCAAAACGTTCATTGTTTTTGTGAGCAAGCCTCGTAGGGTTAGTCTCACTAAAACTCGAGAACGGCTGAACCGATTTGGCTGATTCCTTTTCGGTTGTATTCGTTATTGTCAGGGCAAGGTTTGTATGAAAGAAAAAAAAACCACCGGGAATGCCGGAAATTTGCAGCGGGCGAAGCCGCTGGCGGGTCACTAGTTTGTTATATATTCAAGTCGTTTATTTACATAGCTGTTTATTTCTATGACATATCAACAAAGAATCCACACAAAGGTTGCTACACATCAGTCACGTCTATGACAATATCGTTCGATATCAAGTAACAAGTGAGATTTGTCAATATTGTATGCAATTGAAATTTTATTTCGAATATGAATATAAATGTCATGTCGACTGATACTAGAATTGGGGTCAAATAAAATTGCTTTGTTTTTTTTAGATACGTTCGAAATTTTAATGTAAAAATGATATGGAATTTGATGTTATTATTAAGCAATAATAACAGTTTTACAGATAAGAAATTTGTTCTAACAAAATAGTTGTATATAGTTGATGTAACTTTGAGATCCTTTTTAGGTGTGTATGAGGCAGTGGGTCACAGTCCTTCGTCAACCAGGTGGTCGAGATGTCCCCTCTGATTCGCCTGACTTGATAAGGATTGAAAGAGGCATCTTCCAGGGTGACGGATAATTCGGTATAATGATGGACCAAAGATTCGTCCACAGCGACAAATCGACTCAAAAAAATCCGAGGATTACGCTTCATCATATCCAAACACAGTTTTGAAATTAGCTTTCTTTCGCGTTTATGTTCGATTGTCAACTAACGTGGCACCCATCGTGCAATCAGCTTTGTCATACCCAAATCTTCATGCAGGATTTTATGTACTCGCTCAGTGGAGAGCCTGTGTTCTCAGCTATTTCACGCACCTTCACTCGACGGTCGTCGGGTACAATATTATGGACTTCTTCAAGAACAGCCTCAGTAGTGACTTTGAATGGGCGACCAGAGCGTGGAGACATCAGATGTGCTTGACTGACCACGTTTAAAATCATTTATCCAGTTATAAACAGCCTGCAACGTTGGTGCGTTAGTGCCATGAACAGAATCAAGTTCTGGATCTTTTTCATGGTACCGCAACAAAGATTTACTAAAGGTAGGTACGACGAAAAGTTATGTATGGGCTCCACCTTTTCCGGGATACCGTATTTCCGGTTCATATTTCGGAATGGCGACAGGGGCACCCGTATTCGGCGTACATGATTTGACGCTTGCATTGTTTTAGAGACGCGTTTTCTAGTTTTGGGCCTCAATAGATACCGCGCATATTGCTAATTTTGTTAAACGCATAAATCACCAAACACGGACTTCCGTGTTTGGTGATTTAGGTACACGGAGGTGCCTACTTAGGCACGGGATGCGGATAAGAGGAAGCGATGACGTGATTGGCTATCCAAA
Organism: Acleris sparsana; assembly: GCA_923062465.1. Classification (NCBI taxonomy): domain Eukaryota; kingdom Metazoa; phylum Arthropoda; class Insecta; order Lepidoptera; family Tortricidae; genus Acleris; species Acleris sparsana. Next base: position 41,390,836 of record OV281285.1, on the reverse strand, counting down.
GATGGTCCGATCTTTCACCGACCGAGTAGGGATAGGAAATAATTAGTGTTATAATATTTGTTATCGATAAAGATTCACCCTCTTATTATTAAGGACCTTTGTTTCGGCAAAATATGTTTGCCAAATGTATCGTTTCCCAACTACTTTTCATTTGCCAACCCGCTTTGTTTTCTGTAACGTAAATATTTCAGGATTTTATAAAAACTAACCTAACCTATAGATTTCAACACGATGGCACTGAAAAAAACTCAGAAAAAAAATTATAACACTGGGTTGGCAAATGAAAAAGTTAGGAAATGATACATTTGCAAACATATATTTGCCAAACAGCTGACTCCCCACGACCAATATCGTTAGTATTATCCCTTTTCTTGGTCGAAAAAGTGGTTGGCTTCTGCTGAGTTTTTGGTCCGGCTCTGGTCAACTCTTTCTATGAAGAGCTTTGCATACCCTAAGCCTACCTTGGTTTTCTTTGGGGATCCGTGTGATTTCCAGTTTCTGTTTTTGTATTCGCTGTCGGAAACCACTAAACACAACCAGTCTATCTTGAAAGAATATAGCCCATTGGTGGCGGCTATTTTTCTTCACTCAGCAATCGCTCACAGAACTAAAAAGTTTGATCGGGGCAAAACAGTGAAACTTCTTACCTAAAATATCACCATGGCGATGGTGTTGTAAACGTTACTAAGTAACCAATAGGTAGAATATTACTATCAATAATATACTTCACAAATATCTTCGCAAACGGAAAAATTATCTACCAAATATTTTATTTAGAAACAACGCCGCCCTGACCTAATGAGTAAAAGAGACGTTAAGAAAACGGCCATTATACCTTTTGTAATAATCAAAATGCCTTCATGTTCGGTGAAAAGGTGTGAAAAGTCATCAAAAACATAAAACTTTAACAAGGTTGGTATGACATTCACCGGTAAGCACATTTTATATTTGACCAACTATGGTCAATGACTACAGGAACATGAAGGCATCTTGATTAATTTCTTATAATTCTGTATATTTTTTATAACGCAAATGGGAGCGGAGCGGGAGGCGTTCGCAAAGGTCTAAAACATGGTTTACACTGACAGCGATCAGGCATCGGTGCTATACCGTACATATGCGCCATTTCGCATATGAGCAAGGAACATCGGCTGCCTTGGAAGCTGTATCTATTGGGGGTGATCTGTGGCCATTCTACAGCAATAAGGTTGAGTTTCCTATCAATTACAAATGACTTGGCATCTCTAATGACAATGACGTCTTCAAGCAGATTTTCTTTGAAGTATCAAATTACGTCTGTTACCGTACGTAGAATCAAAACAACTGGGTCTATTTTAATGAAACAACTAGTAATATGTTCGTTTATTTATAAGCTTTACTGTAACTTGGTTTCTAGAAATTTGGCGTATCTACTGACATTCTTCATTGTTCGATTTCAGTGCACGTGGGATCACTAAAAGTTCAAGTAATCGAAACTCTATTGCGCTGTCCCGCTAAAGAATGTTCCAAAAATTTCCGAAACACTATGCTTCTTAAAATGCACATTAAACATTATCACAGAGAACTGAGAAAGATGATGGGAGTGACACCTAAAGTTTTGGATTTAGCATATGCAAGGACGCGCCCAACGGAGGCCGAGATGAAGCGGTTGAAGTGTGAAGCGCAACAGAGGATAATTAAAGTGAAGCTGCCAAGATTACACAAACGTCCGGAAGAACCACAGCTAGAAAAAAAAGAAGTTCTGACCGAAACGAGTTCTGACTTACAGCCTTCTATATCACCTATACCCGAAGAATCGATTCCGAAGCCTCAAGATTCGCCGAAATTGCGGAACGCTCTAGTAAATAAGCCCGCCAAACGACCCAAGGTGCTGTTACCGGTCCACATTCAGGAAACGGAGGCAATTAGTGATACAGATACTTTAAACAATATTCCTATCAAGGAAGAGATTATTGACAGAGAAGAGAAGGTAGTGGAACCGAAGTTAGAGGTTCCAGATGGCGCTGTGTTGGACTTCGAGACGGCAATATCAACGCACACGGTGTCGCGGTTGGTGGTGGGCGCGAGCACGTGCGCAGGCGGAACTAGCAGCGCCCGACGGAAGCGGTTTGCATCAATCCCGCGCGACGCCAGTTCGGAGGAGTGGGGTAGCTCCGAGCCTGACTCGCGCTCGAGCTGCTGCGGCTCGCCAGACTCGCGCCGCACCGATCTGCTGCCACCGCTCTCCCCTGACTCAAACGAGGAGCAAGCCCACAACGCTTACATGTTCACCGAAAGTGAGTCTCTTAATATATGTTAACATTTACTGAACGTTTCTGGATTACTTTCACAAAATAACGGGGTATAGCCACCCGTAGCTTCTTCCGCGTAGAACTATAGACATTTTGGCAAAATTAAAGAAGCTATTTTTATTGGGGTATGTTTGTACTCGGGTGATATTAAAATTTATTCACCTTAGTCCGAACATATACTGGGTGTTAGGTATTGAGTTTTTAATCCTTGAACTACGGATAAGGGGCACTTAGGACGTTATGCAAAAGCTAAAATAGGTTTAGTAAACCTCGCACGGTTTTCGAGATTTTTCGAAAATAAGAACTTGTACAATGTTTTGATTATAGCACCATTCTAAGCAATTTTTTTTAAATTTTACTTTTGCTCAATATTCTTGAATACTTGTATTATCAGAAGGGCATCTCCATTTTTGTGAGATTAAAATGGATTTAAAAAAAAAAGCGGACGTAATTTTTGCGTTTTCAATCGTACATTGACCGAACTTTCAGCTCTCATGGTGAAAATTAATATTACACTACCGTCTAGTTGCTAATAAGCTTAAAAACATTATACATATACAATATATTGACAATTTAAAATAGAAATTATGCTTAGAATTTTTAAACCAGAATGACAAAACAATAAGATATATTACAATCAGGTAATTAAATAAATATATTTAATTGCTGGATTTTTCTTCGAAGTTTCTACCTAGTCGGTTACTAAGTTCTGTTACTGAGATTAATTACAATTAAAAAAAAATTAAAGCAGTTTTGCATAAACCTGTATATTAATCAAAACTTTGATTTATATAGAATAATAATAAAAATAATGTATTGTAAACTATTGCAATTATTTGATGTACGAGCTTGAAGTATTCCCATTTCGGACGATAAAATCATAGTTAAAATCACGCACGACGATGATACTGATAACGGCCCCAACTTTTGTAAGAGTTCCTGTAGAGAGCTCAAATTTGCGTGACATATTGAAGAGACTTCTAGCTTTAAATTCTGATACGAATGTATTCAAAGCAACTAAAGATCCGCTTGGACACCGGGCAATCTTGATGACTCATTAAATCGACTTTAAGATTTCACATGATTTTTTTTCAGAAATACGAAAACACACCAAATCTCTTGCTTCATAAGTTGGAATTAAGTCATGTTGAGAAATATAATTTTGGTCTCTAAACATATACAGAGATAGGATTTTTTATAATATTGTACAAAAAAATATCTTTGGTAAACAAAGACTAACTTTTAAGCGATTTCAAAAAAGGAAATTTACAGAAAATTCATGCGTAATTTCATCGATGCCGGCTGTGAATGTTAAAAGATCGTATCGGAAATTGCGGAAACTAAGAAAAATGATTAATTGTTTTTCAAAATGTATACTAATTAAGCTTTTAATTTTTATACATATTGAAATTAAAAAATAAACATAAATTAGTTTAATTGCCTTAGTAACAGAACTTAGTAACCAACTAGGTACAGTGAAGGCAGAGTTCTTGGTCAGGGTGTAGGAGGAAATAACGACGGCTGACCGAGGGAGCTAGACGATGAATTTTTTTTGGATTTAATAGCCGGCAAATCCTTTGTCCGTCGTACACCACATAGCGTTCAGCGTACAAAATTGCAGGAGCCACTAGCGTTGCCTCGGCAATGTAATGCATTTGAGCATATTCTGTCGGTGTGTATCGTGTTCGAAACATTATTAAACTAAAAATAATTCAACACAAAAATCTTATCTCGTCTGCCAACAAACCACTCTGTGGTTTGGCAGAAGAATATATGTATTTAGTTGTAAGAAAGATGAATAAACGTATTATTATTCCGTATATTTATTTTATATCTATACAATTAGGTTTTTTACAGTGAATATTCAATTATAAAAGTAAAATAACAATACTAATATAAAAAATAAACATTATAAAAAGCCTAACCTACGAATGCCGCCGGCAGCGGGGCAAGGCTCAAGCTACCGGTGGTTAGGGCTGCAGAGAGAGGAACCCCCTCACAATAAGTGCCGTGTCGAGGAGTACTGACTTCTGTATCTGGCCCTTGATCCAGCCATCTAGCGAGAGTCTCTTGAGGTGTTGGTCGAGACTCTTCGCTATAAGACCGTTGGCCGAAACAACTATTGGGACAATGATCGTCGAGTCAACATCCAACATGGCGGTCACCTCGTGAGCCAAGTCAAGCAGAGCTTGTCCTTCTCAGCCTTCACGAGGTTCTCATCATGCGGGATGGTGATGTCAACGAGCACTGCCCGGCGTTGAGATCGATCTGTCAAAACGATATCAGGCTTATTGGCGACAATAGTCCTGTCCGTGATGACAGATCGATCCCAATAGAGCGTAGCACGACCATTTTCGAAAACTGGCGTCGGTGTGTACTTATAGTACGGCACTTCAAACTCAACAAGACCGTATTGAAGAGCAAGTTGCTGATGGATGATCCTGGCCACGAGGTTATGTCTGTGCAAGTACTCACCGTTGGCCAAATGCGAACAACCGGAAATTATATGTCTGAGGGACTCGCCGGGGCAACGACATGCTCGACAAATGTCAACCGTGCCATCCCTCAGAATATATCTCCGGTAATTATTCGTCATTATGACCTCGTCAGCAATTGCACAGACAAAACCTTCGGTTTCCCCAAAGACGTCACCGAACCGTAGCCACTTCACGGACGCTAAAAAGTCTACATCGGGCCTGGTTAGGGCCCGGTAGAAGCGTCCGTGTAACTCCATGCTCTTCCATATGTTCTTGCGGTCCTCAGTGCTCAACACCGTTGGTCTGCGCCAGTTCCCGTTTGCCAAGGAGAGAGGCGTGAGGTTGCTGTCTACTGCAACCACATCGTGATGCATCCTACACTCATTGTTAAGGAAATAATCCCTGAGATTGCACACCTCGCGGTTGTGGAGATTCTTAGCATTTAAAATGCCTCGACCTCCACATTTCCTCGGGATGTAGGTACAATCTCATAACAGATGAGCGTGGGTGCAACATGGGATGTGATTTAAGCAGTAGACGGACCCTCCTATCCAGAGCATCCAGCTCAGTCTGAGTCCATCTTAGTATGCCAAAGGAGTATGTGAGCAGCGGCATCACCCAGCCATTGAAGGCGCGCACCTTATTGCCACCCGACAAAAGACTGTTAAGAACTTTTGTCAAGTGACAGAAGAAGCGCTCCTTCACTGACTGCTTGACATCGCCCACCACGATACCCAAAGACTGTGACATACCAAGATATTTGTAGGTTTCAACTTCGGAGAGAGATCTAAGAGTCACTGTCTCAGAAAGTTGCAAATTCGATGAATTTACAAGTTTCCCTCGTTGAACATGCATAACCGCACACTTGTCTACACCGAATTCCATCTTGATCGCACTACTGAACTCTTGTGTGATTTTCAATAGGGCGATAAGATCTTGGCGCTTCGATGCAAACAGTTTGAGGTCATCCATGAACAATAAGTGAGAAATTACTTCAGCCTCTCTACAAAGTCGATAGCCAAGCCCGGAATCCGACAGCAAAGAGCTAAGAGGATTCAAGGCTAGGCAAAACCACAAAGGACTCAGACTGTCACCCTGGAAGATGCCTCTTTCAATCCTTATCAAGTTAGGCAAATCAGAGGGGACATCTCGACCACCTGGTTGACGAAGGACTGTGACCCACTGCCTCATACACACACCTAAAAAGGACCCCAAAGTTGCATCAACTTTATACAACTCTAAGATCCTTTCGAGCCATGAATGAGGCACCGAGTCATAAGCCTTCTTGTAGTCAATCCAAGCAGCCGAGAGGGCCGCCTTGTTTCGTCTAACTTGCTGGCAAATGGTCATGTCTATGAGGAGGAGCTCCTTAGTACCGTGGGACCCAACCTTACACCCATTTTGAGCAGAGGCCAAAATGTTGTTTGCAATAAAATGTGCATTTAATTTTGTGCTCAAAATGGATGTAAGGAGCTTGTAGATAGTAAGCAAGCATGTAATGGGTCGGTAGTTCTTTGAATCCGCGGTACTACCGGACTTGTGGAGCAGGAAGGTGACACCAGTTGTTAATAAAGGTGGCAAGGAACCAGTCTCAAGGGCATTTTGGAGTTGTGCTGCTAAACACTCATGTGAGGCTTTGAACCATTTAATCCAGAAGTTGTGCAATCCATCCGGCCCAGGACTTTTCCAGTTCTGAGCCATTCGAATTGCACAACTTACGTCTTCGGGGCAGATAGTAATAGGCCCCATTGGTTCAATAGCCTCACATGCGTGTTCAACAACACACAGTCTCCTTCTGTGTGCACGACAGGCACCGACCAGATGCTGCGCCAGAAATCAATCATAGCAACAGGATCTGGTAGGTGCCCATCGCTCACACCTTATTTATTTATTTATTTATTTATTTATTAAAGACACGCCAACAGCATACATATCCATCATTCATAATATAATATAACCTGACAACATTATTCATTATATGTAAGCCTATTACAGGCATGTACAACATTTATCTTTTAAAGTGCACGGTTCACATAGTTAGGTACTACATTATAGTTATTAAATATGGGAAATTATATAATGTTACCAAAAGTAAAATTTTATCAGTTCCTTCCCACTTTCTGTACACCTTCCTCTGATCGCTTTGGAAGAGGCGATTTTGTTGGCATCTATCCACGCGCTCTCCATACGGCTTGCCCACGCATAAACCTTCTGCTTCAGGAAGTCAATACGAACCGTGACACAAGCGATATAATGCTGGGGCCTTATTCCGGTCCCAGCAAAGGCTTGGTTCACGAAACGCATGATACGGGGGCGTTCATTGCCCCCCCTGAAGCAGATTAGCTTTGCTATGAGAGTCCTAAACTTATCGATACGCCGCTCAATTCGTACTTGCCAAGCGGGGACAGACCCGCGAGCACGCGGAGCTCGGTCAGTGTCCGGAAACTTGACTCGAGCTACGCGGCACGCAGCTATGGCCCCGCAGTACAAAATTGAGTGGGTATCGATAAGGATTATTATTATTAACACAAAATTCACCATTCATTACGCAATAATTCGAAAAAAAGACAAAAAGCAGTTTGCTTATTTTTTTAAAATTTGGAATAAAGTGCGTTTAAATAAGTGGCCATTAAAGTTATTATTGCAACAAAAGGGTTTGAATTCTACGCCCGGGATACAAAAAGTAAGTCGGGAAAAATGTTGTTGGGCGTGTATTTTTTTCATTATTTTGGCATTTTGTTTTTAATTCTAAGGATACTTACTTTTTTCACATATTCAATGAATTCAACAAAAATACAATTAAGAATTAAAATTAAACGTAAGTATTTACATTAAAATAAAACAAAGCTATTCAAATATTAAAGATATAAATAATAATCACCACTATAAAAAGAACACCCCCTCTAGCAGCTCCGCCAGCGGCATGATAATGTTACCCCAATGGGATAAGGAAATTGGTGCTTTAGAAGCGTTTTAAGCAGGCTGAAATATCGGTTCAGTCCGTTTCAGAGTTACCTCTATCACATGATGATGATGATATTGAGTGGGGACGCCGCCGAGGCAGGCGGGCGGTCGAGTGGCTCTCCATTCATTAATTCATCACATACCAGATTATCAAAACTTCGACCAATTTGCCGTTGTTTTCAGGCGTAAAAGATATAGCTTAATTAGAAAGAGACTAATAACCTGAAAACCATCGAGGAGCGTGTGAAAGAGATGACACGAATAGAAAGAGACAGCGACACTGAGAACATTCGAAAAGCGTGTGAAAGAGATAACATTATTGGAAATGAGACAGCAATACGCAGAACATTCCAGACCCGTGAGCCAAGGACGTCGCGATAGGCTATTGTCCTAAAAAATCTAATTAGTCCGTCTTATACATTATCTAAAAATATTAAACACGTATTTTTTCAATTAAACAAAATTACGAAGATAAAGTGCGTTGAAGTTTCGCGTGATGTCACGACGTGGCACACTTTATACCACGTTGTGACGTCACGAGCCCCCACTCCCGAACTTTGATGCGCGTTATATTTGTAAATTTTTCTTTATTTAAATTAAAAAATACGTGTTTAATATTTTTTGATAATCTTGCTGACTGACTAATTAGAATTATTTACTTTTTACACAGGCCAAATCCCTATTGTAAACAAAACAACAAAGCAAGGCGTAGAACATTCCAGCAACGAATAGTCTCGATCGTCCTCGGTGGGGCTAAGATAATCAAACACAAGGCTTTCTGGAATAGTCAGACACGGGAACTATAAAAGGCGGACCGCGATGGTGGGTGATCCAGTCTTTACTTAAAAAGCGAATAAGAGCGACCTGAGCTCCGATTACTTGTTCGAAGTTTATTGTACAATAATAGAGTGCGTTATTAAAGTCTAACTTTGGTTATCGGTGTATTTGTGCATTTCTATTAGTTACCTACGCCTACGTAAGTAACAGTAATAACTATTTTTAAATTGTCAATAAATTGGCATGTTAAAAACATGCCAATTTATTGACAATTTAAAAATAGTTTCTTGGCAACTAGACGTTAGTGTTTTTTTCTCACGATGAGAGCTGAAAGTTCGATCAATGTACTCGTACGATTGAAAACGCAAAAATCAAGTACGCGATTTATAAAAAATACCATGTAGTCTCACAAAAATTGTGATGCCTATCTGATAACACAACTATACAAGAAAATTGAGAAAAAATTACGAAACAACTTCAAGTAGAGAATTAGTTCATACCTGTTGTATTTTGAGTAGTAACGGCTTCGGAACCCTACACTTAGCATGGTCAAACATGCTCTTGCCCGGTTTTTTAAGTGATGATGATGATGATGATGATGATCATTCCGACCGAAATCGAGGGAGGATCTTTCATATCTTCTAACAAAAATATAGACTGCTGATTTCAGATTTTTATATGGATTTCGATATAAAATAAATACAAAATTCGTATTTCTATGAAGGAAGTGGGAATCACCTGGGAATCACTCGGGCCTAAAACTATAGTTAAAAATGGTGTTTATCTTTAATGCCATTTTGCAATTATCTTCTAGACGTCATAGTTAGCTAACCCTTTTCCAAGTCTAGAAAATAGTGGTTTAACAAAAAATACAATACATATCCATGTTATTTAAGGTCTCCGCTAAAGAACCCTAAACCGAGGTAAGTACTAAGGTTGAAATTGTTACTAAACATAATTATGTGGTTAATCAAATGGCTCTGCTGGAAAAGGGTTTTTTTATATTTTAACATAATGGGTGGCCCCATTCGAACAAGTTATCTCGATATTTGGGCCGTTATCAAAAAAATTGTACATAATTAAAGGCTTAGTGAAAACAAAATCACGATCGCTTCCTTTGTGTAACGAAAGTTAGTCATACAAACTATATGGGTAACTTTCGTCACACAAAGGAATCAATTAAGTTTTGTTTTAATTAAAGCCCTTAACTATGTACATTTTTTTTGAAAACGACCCATTTACATATGTCAATAAACAAGCTTCGAAACTTTTAATTTGATTAAAGAGAAACTAGAAAGTTTTGTGGCGTTAGTTTTTTCGACAGGTCTTAATTTAAGTACTATTATTTGAAATTGTTTCGCTTAACAACATTTTGAAATTTTACCAATCTTAATTTTTTTGCAAATGTGTGTTGTTTATTTGTATCTATGTATAGCACTATAGCATAACATGTTGAGGTATTTTTGCAAAATAATACTTAAGAGGTAAGTGATTTAATATAGTTAATTTACTGTGATTTCCCGGTTGGCATACAATAGAGACGGAATTGTTCGTGTTTACAGACGGTGAGCGGATAAAGCTGGTGCACATGAAGCGGGAAGAGATCATCAACTGCCACTGCGGGTTCCGAGAGGAGGACGGGCTCATGGTGCAGTGCGAGCTGTGTCTCTGCTGGCAGCACGCGCTGTGCCACAATATCCAGCGCGAGGCCGAGGTAACGCTCACGGCGCACTTGCTGTAACTCGCGTGTGTAGTGATTTTGGGCACAGAATAAGTAATAGAATAGTACAAGTAGAGAAGCGACTCCGTGTGACAGCAAACATGTGAATTTAAACCTACTTAGAACGCGTTAACTATAATAAAACAAGTGCACGGCAAGGAAGTGATCTTGGTTACATTTCTGTAATCGATAGGTGGGGCGCTCCTAACGAGGCAAAATGCACCTTAAATCTGCGCTGCGAGAGTATATTATTTCGCCCGTCATGACCTTTACTGACTGAGCCTTACTTATTCTGTGGCAGTTGTAAGAAAACAAATTGAATTTATTATTAATTGTAGTTTTCTTATTAGTGGCAGTTGTAGCAGATAAAATACGGCGTTACGTAAACCAAAGATTCCCTTTGGCAGGATTAGTCCTTAGGACCCAAGGATGGATTTTAGAAGTGTAGCCACCAAGATTTTAATGCAATTTTTTGTGGGGGGAGTTTCATCTTTATAATTATATCTACATCGGTTAAGCTACTAAGGCCAAGTTTGGTATCGTTTTCGTATTAATTAGGGATGCCGAATTCGTTTATGGTATCATATTGACACCGTTCCGGAGTAAAAATATATAAAACTAGAAGACGCTTGCGACCTCGTACGGGAAGAATAAGTTTCCCGCTACTCCCCCTCGCCCCTACTTATTCCCGTAGGGGCGACCGCAATGTTCGGGAAATCCTTTCTTAATGCACTCCTAGACTTCATAAGGAGCCTATGTACTAAATTTGGAATCTCTAGATCCAGTGGTTTGCGTATTTGCATTGTTCCTAGCTTTATAGTAAGTTCAACCTTTTTTACCGTGAAACTTTGGCTTCCTTTTTCATCCCTCAGGGGTAGAGTTTCGGAAAATCCTTTCTTATCGGATGCCTACGTCATACAAAGAACAAACTTTCCAAGTTTCAGGTCTCTAAGATCAGCGCTATGTATAGATTATAAATAAAATAAAAGAAAATTTGATTTCTTAATTCCCCATTTCACAAGGAAAAAATCTATAACTTATAGCGTTAAAAAAAGAGATGCTTTATAGAGCCCTATTATTTGTTCACTAAGAATAATTACAATTAAAAGTATTAAGAAAAGTATAATTAAAAGTATTAAGAAATATTAAATGTCACATTATTCATGTTGGGACAGTTTTCAATCGAAATTGTAATAGATTTCCCCGGCGTACTTATGTTGGTTTATTTAATATCAGATAGTTTTTTTGTGGGAATCCAACACTGTGCCCTTGATAGATGGGTCAGTGTTGGACAGTTGAAGAGGAACGGATTCTTGTTGCACGGTGGATGGCTGCGAGCTTGAAATTTTGTTTCTTGGTTAGTGGTGGATGGCTCTGGCATACTTATGTTGGTTTGTTTAGTATCCGATTTCTTTAGCGGGGGGAGGGGGGGGGGGGGTTTGATGGCCTGCTGAAAAGCACCGGATTCTTGGCGTGAGATGGATGGCTGTGGGTTTAAAAACATAGTTTGTTGGTTAGAGGTGGGTGGCTCCGGAATAATGTGATTGTTTTTTTGTTGTTATGTCTGCTTTATTTTCGACGGAGTCCTCTATATAACCTTCGGCAACTCGGTCAGATTTCCATCCGCCGTGCCTTTTCACCGTTAAAAAATTTGCCCCTGAGACCGCAGATACATAGCGATATCTTTTGGCATCGCTGCTATTTTATGTCGACCAATGTTTTGCTTAGTACACGGTCCATTTTTATAATTCACTTACAAATTATCGGATTTCAATTCCTTAGGGCGAAGTGCTTGGTATTTTTTACTATATTTGCAGACTCGTCACGAATGACAAACGAGCGATCGAGTTTCGTTTTCGTCTCGCGTAACGTATCGTATCGTTATGGTATTCTACGTCTGATATTTTTATGTTTGCAATCTCACGACTTCTACACGCACCATTAATTCCGATGATAAGGACAACATATAACAAAACAAAAATACAATTTTACTGTGACAAAGAAATGGCAATTACCCTTTGAATGAATAGTCACTAAAGATAATGGACAAAACTGTCGCTACATATAGTAATATGACTTAATTAGCGAAAGTATTTACCTTGGTCACTAAATATTTGTCATCCTGGGCCTCATTTAAAAACTGTTGTATATTTTGGATACTAAATATCTTAGATTTCTTGCATTGGTAGCCATCAGACTGTCTCTTTAACCAAGTCGTTAAATTGGTGTAACTCTTTAAGTTCAGATTATTTTTGTTATGTAACACACACCGAAGCATGGAATACGTGGGCCATAAGGAAGTCGGTTTCATTGTTAGACGAAGGTAACTAAAATAAGCCAAAAACACAGACACTGACAAACTTTTAGCATTTTATTCTCTCCTCCAACTTATAAATTTTTCATACGCCTTCAAGTATCTTTCCTTGGACTTAGGCGGAAGGAGATTATTGATTGCTAATTCCGCCTCTGCTATTAAATTTGGAGGAATAAAGTCAGTTTCAGACTCTTCTGAACTCATTTCAGCAAGTAGTTCAAGAAACACGAATAAAATTACGATTAAGATTACGAGATAGACAATCTACGTGCTTCATTCTAGCTCCTTCTCTGTAAACTATGTCGAAATCAAATGATTGGAGATAAGCCCACCACCTATGAACTCGAGGAGACAGTTCGGTCTTACTTTTCGTGGCCTTTACAGAGTTGGTCCGTAACTATGGTGAATTTAAGTCATAAGTGTTAATAACCAGTATATGCTGACCTTGCATTAGTCGGCAGTTACTGTTACTGGGAGAACTACTTACACCGAATGCTTTTTAAAGTAAGTAGGTAATTGATTTTTGATGCGAATAAAGGACTGCGAACGGTCGTTAATAAAATAAATAATATTATACTGCGCTTTTTGCGATTTTTTTAGGATTCAGAACTGTAATGATTGTGTCAGTAATTAAGTTCCTTCTCCTAACTACCTACCTAGATCGAAGTTATACATAATATTAATAATGATCTTACCTTCCGATATCCTTAGGCAGTTTAAATAATGACATTAATGACAAGTCATTACTGTCATTATTTAAGCACCGGTATGCTATGCAGTACCTTTTGACTTTTCGAGTAGCCTAAGGTACCTATTCAAACGATAACTGGAAGTATACGTCGGCAGCGTACGGCGGCGCGCGTCTTGACGAGCGCTGGCGTGACACTCAACTGATAAGCCTTCTGTGGGAGGCCGCAAATTTTGTAGGCAATAGAGCGGAGTGTCCCCGGCCTGCTTTGGGGAAGCGCATTGTCCTTGCCGAAGTGACGAAAATAAGAAGTTGAAGAAGGTTGGAAGAGATCAATAGGGAACTATTTTGAGAGGGATTAGGGCCTCCGGTACTTACTAGTGTAAGTATTAGACGAAACTCAAATGCAATACTTACTACTATTTTAAGTCGAATTCAGAAGGCGGTCGGAAAACCGAATTCATTCTGCATCTGACATCCGGCTACGGCGCGGCTGTACCATTGATAGAAAATGTTGTGTAGGTGCCGGAGAAGTACACGTGCAGCATCTGCCTAAACCCGCGGCGCGGCCGGCGGCGGCAGCGCTACCTGCACGACCAGGACCGGCTGTTCGAGGGGCTGCTGCCGGCGGGCACTACCGGGCGCCCCAGCGAGCCGCTGCGCCGTGCGCACGAGCTGGCCGGCAACCTGCTCCGCGCCGCCGACGCGCTGCACGCCGTGCGCGTCAATACGCACGTCGCCACGTGAGCCTTGATTACTTATCATATCACCAATGAGCGGCTGACGGAAGCAAATCACGTCAAAATAATGTCGAAACATTTTCGAAATATTGATATGACTACGTGACGAGCATGTCTTTTCAGATTTTTAGTATTTGTAGTTCTGGGTGCAGGGACGAGGGAAGGGACACAGTTGACTGTAACTAAAATTAGCGCTTTAAAGCCTAATATTTCATAAACGGATCCAATAATCGAAAAATTGTGTACACGAACCTGCAATATTTTTGAAAGAACTATCCAACGACAGCCCACACTGGGGTAGACGAGAATTATAAAGAAACAATAAAAAAAAACAACATTTTATTTTACCACATTGTTGGCGTGACTGATATTTATATTCTTGCCAAATTACAGTTTTCTAGTACTTATTGGAAAAATAACGTGGTTAAATTAGGATTGTGTATTCCACAAGCATATAATCTAGAGAGAATCCCTTAACATAATGTTAATTTCGTATGTATGCATAGAAACGGTCAATTTAAAAATATTAGCCTACAAACGTCCAGTTGGTAAGCTTTACACGGATCGGATAAAGCCATATATTCCGCTTCCGTGCTGGAAGGAGTCACTGTAAGTTGCTTGCGACTCTCCCAAGAAACTATCGATTTTCCTACCTTAAATGTGTAACCATTGTACGACCGACGATCGACAACACTGGTCGCCCAGTCAGCGTTTGCTGACCCTGTCACATTCAAACCACTTTTTTCATACGTGATGCTGTAGTTCATTGTTCCTTTCAGATACCGAAGCAATCGCTTCGCTGCTTCCCAGTGAACTTCTGATAAGCAGTCATTGAACTGACCAAGCATACTCACAGCATGTGCTATGCGAGGACGCGTACAGACAGCGATATACATTAGGGAACTGTCTTGGAACATTTTTCTGTCTTATACTAAGAATAAATAATAACTACACGTAGAAGCGAGTCTCCTTTACCCAGGCCCAAAATGCCGCGCTTTAAATACCTACTTCCCCCTTCGGTTACCTAATAATTCGCCGACAATTATTAGGCAGATTATTGATTGGCAGACAACGTTTCACCGAGTAACGGTACGCTGATGGATTTGTGCGTAGATGTATTGCTTCGCAGACTAACGTTTCGTAGGCGTTTTTAGTTGGCTTATGTGTGTCAGTAAGCTTAACAACTATTGGCAGAAATTCGTTTAGCCTATTAATCACTACACATTTTGAATGCTTGCTCAAACACAACTTTTCGCTTTTAAACGGTTGGTTATTCATCATCAGAGGTCGGAATTCTCGTAGCACTTTCGAGCTGTCATAGGGACTTCTCGTCTATCGACTTCCGATATCCATGTGTATATCGATAAATACATAATACAATATGTAAAATATGATTACGAGCAGAAGTAAACTACAGGCGCTCTTATCGCGAATGAGCGATCTCTTCGAGATGACCTTTGGATAACAGCTTTTTGGAAATTATAAATAGGAATTAAAATAATAATATTTAATTATTTCTTTTAAAATAATATGAGTATTTCGTATGCGTTTTAAACATTTTTCGAAAGAAATTGCATCAAGAATTGCTACCGATTATTTTCATTGCAAATTTCTAATTCAAATTTTTAGCTAATCAAAAGTTATCTGAAAAAAATCTCTCGATATCGATAAGACCGCCTGTTGTTTACCTCTACTTTAAGTCTCCTTTAATATGTTGTGTTCTATAATAAAAATTATATCAGGAAGTCGATAAACGAGTAGTCCCTTTGACAGCTCAAAAATGCTACGAAAATTCCGGCCTCTGTTCATCGTCCTTTAAATCCTAGATTTTTGTAACAAATAAAATTCACTGTTACGATGTACCTTAGTATCATTTGCCCTAAATAACGGCTCAGTTTATTAATAGTTTACCTATTTATAAATTGACTTTGTTGTGTTTGTTATTTTCTGGGCAGATAAAAAAAATAACCTCGAAGGCCAAGGCGGGAGCTTAGCTCCCGCTGTGACCTTCTAACCTAACCTATCCGATTCGGATCTGCCCTGATTCGTAGTCCATAAAAATGCACAGATGCAGATGCAGATGTACAGTTACTGAAACAATTCCGAAACAAAAACTACTGAACCTTAAATCTACTTAACAATAATGATGCCATGTCACAACTCTGCTTATCATGTTTTAACGAACAGTTGTTCGGTAAAATGAAACAATTACGAAACAAACAATCGATTAGACGTACCTCTGCGTATCGCTTTCAGTCTACCGACTACTCGGCGAAACAAATAATAGGCGTAACGAAACTATACCAAACGTTACTCGGCCAAAAGATAGGTATGCCAATAGTTGTCTGCGAAACAAAAATCGGCGTAATTAAACTCAGCGAAACGAGAGGTCACCCCCCCTTCACCTCGCTACGCCCCTCTGTCTTCCGCGCAAAAAGTTAGGGCTGTCACTCGCGACGCGACATATTTTAATCAGTTTGTGGAGTGTTTAAACAAGTTTAATCATGAAATGTTATGTTTTTCTTCAACGTGTAAACATTGTTGCAAGGTGGGTTTTTACATTTACAATATATAAGGTAATAATACTTAGTAAATATATTAAGATAATCTCCAGAAGATTACACAAACACACACACACACACACACACAAACGTTATTGGCTATGAATTATCTATAAAACACGGAAACGACTCTATAAACGAACTTTAAATTAATAATTAAGCTCAATAAGTTTTATTCTGGGATCCGGAGTTACCTTTTACGGTCCTTACCGGACCACTTATTTGAATTTTTATTAAGTCGAAAAAGCTTGAATTAAGTGGTTTAATGCCTACTATTCTTATCTATTAATACGTTTTAAATCTCGACACGCGCTGTGACAAAAATACAAAGGCCGCGCCGCTCCGCGCTGCACGGCCTAAAGCCCATCACAAACGGATTAATATGCCGGAATATATAACATTATAGCAAAGAACCACACGATAGTAAGTTATGAAAATAAATTTCCATCCCATCCATTATAGTGGCGAGGGACGGAGATAAATATATCTTACAGCTAGGTATTAATAAATATGGATATATTATGGCTGCTTGTGTCGACTCTGTCAACTAGTATGGAAAATATATCGTGAGATGCATTGCTATAATATATATTTTGGCATATTAATATATAATCCCTGTGTGACCCCCGGACTGACTAGACACCTAAAGTGTCGCCAGCCGGTAGGTATCTAACGCGCCGACCGCGCGCCGACAGCCGGGAGTTTCGCTTCTACGTGTAGTTATAAATTATTCTTATGGTCTTATCAAGCTTCAAATCTACTTTCATTGGTGTTTTCGCAGGTTTACAGTGTGTCATCTTACACCGTTCCAACACTTCTCTAATATAGCTTGACTGATCTAGATTTATTTTTCCGTCTTCATGACTAACGTGTATTCCTAATAAACTTTTCACAGGTCCAAGATCTTTCATGACAAACCACGCTCTGCTACCATAGTAGAGAAATAACAACGTGGTTAAAATAGATTTGTTTATCCCATAAGCACACAATCTAGAGATGATCTCTTAACAGTAATGTTATTTACATATGTATGCATGGCAACCGTCAATTTCAAAATATTAGCATACAAACAGCCAGTTGGTAGGTACAACATGTAGTTTATATGCTTCTAACGGTAGGATCTGGGAGACTTAAATAAATCGCATTCTTCAAATATTATATTATGAAAATAGAAGGATTTACAGAATTATTTTATTATAAAAAATAAATTAAATGTAATGAAACAGCGAGACACGGGACCCCGTGTCTGCTGTTGACGAAAGATAATCCCAGTGTGATCTCATGGATCGATATAAAAAATGGATCATTATCAATTTTGAATTTAGAAAGATTAAAACGAAATGAAAGAGTGTCCAGGAACGTAAAAAAGGAGGTTGTAACAACCTCGTTACAATACCCGGATATGACCGAGGATATGCTCCTGCGGTACTGCCGTAAGTGTCACCGGTCACAAAGCACAAGTGTCTCGAAAGAGATTATCACGAGTGAATGTTTTTGGTTATGCTAGTTCCAATGGAACCGGGATTGTATATCTGTCTGAATATGGGGTGATTTATTTTTGAGTTGTGTACTGTTAGAGTTTTGTATAGTGTTGTGATTGAATTATGGGTGTTGTAAAGATAAATTATATAGTCCTGAAAAAGAAAAGTTACGCATTCAACACTCACTTACCTTTACCCATTCAACTCTCACACACACTGAAAATGTAGGGATGACGTAATGGAGTAATGGGTTAATGGGACGGGAGGATAAATTTTGTTTTGGTTCTATGCTAAGGTAGGTAGGGTATAATTATTAATTATTACAATAACACAAAACACAAAATTATCACTGGATTTGTCTAATATCGTCTTGGTCTTGTTGCCGCTGCTAGAGTTACTGCTGTCGGTGTTGTTATTTGTTGCTGTTGTTGTTAGAGTTGCTGCTGCTGGCGGTGTTGCTTCTGTTGTTGTTACTGCTGCTGATGTTGCTACTGGTTAACTGATCTGGCTGGTTCTGGAGATTTTTGGTTGCTGGTTTGTCGTGTATGGAAAAACGAGTTCGATTCTTCGTTACCGGAGAGCCATTTCTAACGGTAGGATGGTAAGTATCTGGGAGACTTAAATAAATCGCATTCTTCAAATATTGTATTATGAAAATAGAAGGATTTACAGAATTATTTTATTATAAAAAATAAATTAAATGTAATGAAACAGCGAGACACGGGACCCGTGTCTGCTGTTAACGAAAGATAATCCCAGAGTGATCTCATGGATCGATATAAAAAATGGATCATAAACAATTTTGAATTTAGAAAGATTAAAACGAAATGAAAGAGTGGCCAGGAACGTAAAAAAGGAGGTTGTAACAACCTCGTTACATGCTCTTACAGAATTAAGAGTCTCTGAGCTTGGCTGCGGACGGAAGGACGAAAGTATAAGGGTTCCTAGTTTGACTACGGAACCCTAAAAAAGGGGACATCATGCAAAACCGTTTTAGAATGTGGAATGAGCTCCCTTCGGCGGTATTTCCCACCAGTTATGACATGGGTGCCTTCAAGAAAAGAGCTTACATCTCCCTTATTGGCCGGCAACGCTCCGACAACTCTTCTTGAGCTGTCGGAAAAAAAAAGAATTGTATTGTTGAAGAAAATAAGTTCCTAATCATAATTATTTCTTTATTAGGTATTTTCAGTATATTCGTTTTTTAGTTCACTATCCACTTCATACGGAAAATGATCTCTCTAAATATAAACCCAAATTGATTGTAAATCTATACACGTAAGAGTGGCGTATTCGTAGTGATAATTCAATAATTTACAAAATATGTACCTACTGATTTATAACAAAAATTGCATATCTTTTAATAAACAAATAGTACCTACTCGAAAATAAATAAATGTCATATCCACTTAGGCTTTCGTCACCTTATTGCATCCGTCAGCCGCCCTAATACTTATCACAAAACATGACATGTAAGTTTTTGTGGCACGAATAAAATTGTCCTAGGGAGTTCCGAAATTGATAAATTCTACTTTCTTATGACCAAGGGGCGGAATTTTCATAGCTAAAGTCAAACGTCAAGAGGGATTGACCATTATGTTTTATCGACTATTCCAGTTATCGATTTTACTAGATACGATTCCGGACTATAACAAAATTCGCG
The DNA here is from genome assembly GCA_923062465.1 of Acleris sparsana. Lineage (NCBI taxonomy): Eukaryota > Metazoa > Arthropoda > Insecta > Lepidoptera > Tortricidae > Acleris > Acleris sparsana. The sequence goes on along the minus strand of OV281285.1, from coordinate 41,371,160 downwards.
ATTATGCCGATTTAATAGCAAAAAGTTAATATGTAGAACCAAAACGGCGTTATCGAGCAGTACAAATATGCTCCCGTTACTTCAACTCAGGTAGGACGCTCTTTCTCTTGGTATAAATAGATCTACAATGAAAACAGGACCAGTTTAAATGATAATGTAGAAAAAACAGTCAAGATTCTTTCTTACTACAGACAAGATGAAACTATAATTAGTACAGATATATAAATCTTTTTTTTAAAATGAAGCTTAGTCTACTATCAGTTATACTGTTTAAAATTTCCGTATTGGTTTTATATTTAAATTGTAACAAAATAAAACTAGTTCCCGTTTTATTAATGTATTTTTTTTATTATGACAGTTATGACTAGACCCCGTTATCTTGTCGCACTTGCATTGTTTTTCAGTAGAGCGTGAATGTTTTTTATCGACCTTCTTGATATCGATATGTATATAATGCAAATTGAATTTTCGCCTTTTAAGTTACATATACATGAGGGCCTATGTGTAGACCCCGCTATCGGAGGTGCAAAATGGTAGCTGTCAAGTTCTTAAGGATAGGTAAAAATATTTATGCTGCCGATATCAATACTTGTAATTTCTGTACAATTAGTTTTTTATGTATAAGTACCATTTATTCGACTACAATTTAACATATTTTTTTGTGATACATGATAATTATTGACATTAAAATAAACCGTTATTAGTACAGCAAAAACGCTATGGTTGCTATTTTACTTTTCTTATGTTTCGAGTTGCAGGGCAGTGCATGCACGCTCTTGAGATAAACCTCTTCAATAGAGGTTAATACTGGCCATTTATACTAATAATAAATTATTTACGTCAATAGATAGTCAATGTCATCTTACAACAATACTTTCGATTATTTAGCTGTGTTTACAAGCATATTTCATTCGTATAAAATATTTTGTATACTAGAAAATGGAGGCACTTCTTGCAGAACACCCTGAACTCCAAATAACTAAAGAAAAAAATACTGTACAATTTGCAGTGTACACATTATTTCCAGATGTTGCAATATTAAAAAGCATATGGAGTCGAAATCCCATCAAGAGAAAATCAACAACGTATGTCCTACCCATATTGATTATTTAATAAAGGACATTCCAATACTTGTGAACGAGAACGATAATGTATATTGTATATCTTGCAACTCATTTCTGACTCCGACCAAGTTTTGTATTGAGAGACATTTGAAGACCCGTTGTAATGATGAAAGATTGAAGATTTTATTTAGAAAAAGTAAAAATGTTTAATAAATGTTCATTTTGTAATTAGATAGTCCTATTTTATAAAATAAACACGTTTAATTAAAGTCTTATACTATCATTATGGTAAATAACAATATCGACATATAGCTATATTTATCGACATGTAGCAAGTATTTCAAAATAATTTATTACCCATCCCTAAGAATGGCTCGAAATTGACAGCTACCATTTTGCACCTCCGATAGCGGGGTCTACCTACGTGTTAATCCAAGGTATAATTAAGCTGTCTGCAATCCAATTTTCACCAAAATCAGTGTGTTAGTTTTTGCGTGAAAGAGTAAGACACATCCGGACACATACATACTCACAAACTTTCGCGTTTATAATAAAGTAGGATATATTTTTATACAAAAGTAATATAATAGAACCTAGTGACTCCTCTTTGAAATTATCAATGACATACAGTATCGACATTTAGATAGTCGATAAAAAAACATTCACGCTCTACTGAAAAGTAATGACAGTGCGACAAGATAACGGGGTCTAGTTATGACTATGAGACAACGTATAATTTGAACAAGCAACTTGTATGCCTATTATACAGTATAAAGTCCGTATAGATCGATACAATTTACCTAAATAGGCCGTTGTTGCAAGGCTTTAGGCATTTAAACCGTAACAAATTACTGACTCGGCTAGCGAGTGGTATAAAGCGTGCATTATTTTCCTATTTACAATATTCTCTAACCTAAATAATTTTACCATAATTGCTCGAAGTTTATTGCATACTATATCTATGTGGATGCCCCAACTGAATTTCGTATCTACAGGGTGACAGGAAATTCGCCGTATTCCTTGAAAGGGGTTATTTTACAGCTCATTTGTAATGATTTAAGTCCAGTTAACCAGGGGTCAAAACTCATTGGTTTTCGAGTTATTCACGTTTTTAGATTTTTTTAAAAAAATACCCTCTTTTCGTCCTAAAACTAGTAATTTTGTAAATTTTCGTCATTTAGAAATAATGAAGTATTTTTCGAATAGCCAATGAACCACTGATTACGAAAATGACAGAAAAATGCAAAGTTTTGCAAATAAAAGGATTTGAATTTAGAAGTTGTAGCAATTATTTTCCAAATTTTGTGACATTTTCAAGCATAGCTAAAAAAAAAAGTATGACACTTCGCGTACAAATTACAGGAATAATTTGCTTAATTCATAAGCTTTCTAAAAAGGTAAAGTTTATGACATTATAAAACGAAAAAAGAACAGCTAGAAGACTTTACTTAGCGTACTTGACTCTATGGGTTTGTTAGTGTCTTTTTAGATTCTCCCAGGGATTACTTTGTCTTCTGTTTCTTATCTTAACTTATCTTCTTGATGTAGAAGGCACAGCAGATTGCCTTTGGTGACACAAACAAAGGGTCATTAGTTTCATCATCATACACCGGATTGACGGGGCAAAAATGTACCAGTGCTAGTGATTCATTAAATATCGACTAAGTTTATCGACATCGATAACAAGCAATTTTTAATCATCATTATCATAAGTAATGACCAAGTTTGAATACCTTTTAATTCTGCAAACGTCTTTTAGTTATACTTATCGCAACTATGAACAACCGGTATCTGACATTGACTCTGGACTTGAATAAATTTTGACAACCATTAAAATTACATTGAATACTAAATACATTCAGTACAACAGTATTCTTTAGCATTCCGACCAATTGAGAAGCTTTTTGTTTTTTAGGTCGGTTAAAAATGCCTCGAAAGAAAAAAGATCGTTTATCTTAATGGAAAGCTGATCATTCAAATATAGAAGATAAAGGTACGACCTACTTTTGCAAGAAATGTAAGATCCATATGTTACGAAAAAAGTTGTCGATAAACTTGGTCGATATTTAATGAATCACTAGCACTGGTACATTTTTGCCACCGTCAATCCGGTGTATGTTCATCATCATCATCATCAGCCCGGGGGCGTCCACTGCTGGACAAAGGCCCCCCCCCAAAGAGCGCCACAAGTCACGGTCTTGAGCCGCTTGCATCCAGCAGCTCCCCGCGATCCTAACCAGGTCGTCAGACCACCGGGTGGGAGGCCGTCCAACACTCCGTCCACCGGTGCGGGGCCGCCACTCGAGAACTTTTCTTCCCCAACGGTTATCATGTGGTTATCATCATCATATATGTGGCCTGCCCATTGCCACTTCAGCATGCTAACTCTCTGAGCTATGTCGGTGACCTTGGTTCCCTGGCGTATTATCGTATTACGGATCATATCGCGCAAAGAAACTCCGAGCATAGCTCTTTCCATTGCACGCTGAGTGACCCTGAGCTTATTTATGAGGCCCACATTCAGCGGCCAAGTCTCTGATCCATAAGTCATCACTGGCAACACACACTGGTCGAAGACTTTCGACTTAAGGCTCTGCGGTATTTTGGACGAGAAGATCCGCTTTAGCTTTCTGAACGCTGCCCATCCGAGTTGGGTTCGGCGATCGACCTCTTTCTTGAAGTTGGATTTACCTAGTTGGACAGTTTGTCCCAGGTATACGTAATGATCAACAACTTCAAGTTGAGAATTCCCCACGTGAACCGGTATTGGCAAAACGCGAACATTGGACATGACTTTCGTCTTGTCCAAGTTCATTTTCAGGCCCCGTTGGAAAACTCTGTCATTAATTTAATTTGTTTGTGTCTCGAATTCATGGGGTTTTTTGCCTTCAGTTTCTGTCTTAAGTCTTAAGTGATACTTTGATAAGCGACTAAGCAAGGTTAGGATAAAATGAGGAAAAAAACAGTTTCACTATCAAATAAACTTTAATCTTAAAAACTAAAATCAATTACATCACAAATTTTGCTCGAACTGTTTGCCCTGGTTTCGAATGCAAACACGAAGCCTTTTTCGTACTTCGGTGATTGTTACTCGCCTCGAAAGCCCATCTTTCATTGTCTGTGCCGCCTCTACAATTTTTTGTCTTAACTCTTCTACGTTACGTATCGGTTTATCGTAGACCATCGCCTTCATGTGACCCCAGATGTAGAAGTCACATGGAGTTAAATCCGGGCTTCTGGCCGGCCAAGGGGTTGGGCTGCCTCGACCAATCCATCTTCTTGGGTAGTTCTGATCCATCCACTGTCGTACGCCCCGGTAATAGTGAGCGGGGCAGTCATCGTGTTGGTAAATCATGTTCCTTCTTGTCGCAAGCGGCACATCTTCAAGTAGAGTCGGTAGCTCATCCCTCAAAAAAATGTCATATGCGATGCCGGTCAATCGCGTCAGAAAGAAAGGTCCGATCAAATTGTCGTGCACGATTCCCATCCACACGTTCAGATTGTGGTAGTTTGTTATCCCGTTACGGTCGAAATTGGATTCATCTGTCCACAAAATTATCTTCAGGTACTCGGGATTTTCGATATCTGCATTAATTAAGAATCTGCAAAAATCTATCCTTCTCGCTGGGTCTCACTCTTCAATAGCGTGTACTGGAGTGTAATGATACGGGTACTGCCGAGCTGAGTGCAGTGTAAACCACACCTTCCAGTGCGACATACCGAGCTGGTTAGCCACATTTCTCGTCGAAGTAGTGCCGTCTGCCTGGAAACACTGAAGGATTTCTTCTTCTTCAGCAGGATCATTTCGAGGTCTTCCAGCGTCAGCTTGGCGGCGTTGAACTGATCCTCTTTCTCGAATAAGACGGTACGATGAACCAAACACACTTACGTGAGGTAAACGGCGGTTAGGGTGACGACGTTGGTATTCTCTTCTAGCTGCAGCGGCGTCTCCATCGCAGAGTCCGTAACAATAAACGATATCTGCGTATTCTTCGAATTGGTAAGCAGCCATTTGAGAAAGAAGCTTAATTATCAATATCGTCCGAATTGAAAAGAAAGTTGAAACTAACTGATTACGTAGGTCACTTAAAAACTTTGAGGTGCTCGAAATTTGAAAATAGAACGCACTTTATGTTTTTAAAAAGCAAATTTATTTAAAAAATTTAACGTCGTAAGACATTAGCTTTATTTAAAAAAGAGACCGATTTAAAATGCTTAAATTTAAAAATGGGACGCACCTTAGGTTTTTAAAAAGAAAATTTATTTAAAAATAGGACACTAAGCCCATAGCTGAATTTAATAAAGAGAACTGTGTTCTAAATTCATTTTACTACAACGCTTCCCGTGTTTTTTGGTTGAAACGATGGAGCTTATAACCGCAAACATTTCTGCTATTATTGTTAATTGTAAAAATTTAAATAAAATTAATATTTCAATGTCATAAATTGTACCTTTTTAGAAAGCTTATTTATTAAGCAAATTATTCCTGTAATTTGTACGCGTAGTGTCATACTTTTTTTTTTAAATATGCTTTAAAATGTTACAAAATTTAGAAAATAATTACTTGAACTTCTAACTTCAAATCTAAATGCGTGAATAACTCGAAAACCAATGAGTTTTGACCCCTGGTTGACTGGACTTAAATCATTACAAATGAGCTGTAGAATAACCCCTTTCAAGGAATACGGCGAATTTTCTGTCACCCTGTACGAGTATAGTCAGGCCTAAATATTTATATTCATCTACAAATTCAAAAGTACAACATTTACAGCCTATTTGGTTCTTATGTAAGCAGTCGTATGTGACTGTGTCCTACAATACTAATGCTTTCGCTCGGGCCCCGTAGGTAAGGTGACTTAATTAACATAAATTTGGTTTTTTCTATGTTTAGGATAAGGGCATTGTCATGTGACCACTTAATTATGTTTACAAAATCAGTCTGCACACACTGTGCTACATTTTTGATGTCCTTATCTGCGTACAGTCTGTTGTATTAATAGTAGTCGGCTATCTATCGCTGTCGCACTGACTGGCATCTGTCGTGAAAACGATGGACAGCCGAGTACTATTAATACTCTGGTTTCGGTGTACGTACCCCAGTTTTTAAAGCGATTTCTGTGACGTCAAATTTCTCTTTTACATACAGACAATCTTATCATCTACAAACGGAGTCTCTATTCCACTCGGTAAATCCTTATACAGTGTGCTATTGGGATGAAGGTTTCCTTAATATACACCGTGGGCCCGAATAACGCGACCAATTTTAACAATCGATACTTGAGCCTATTTGTAGAATATAATGGGTATAATATGTAGTCCAATAACGCATAATTTCCGAGATTTTTATTATTTAAAAATCAATTCCATAGTTAATTAAATTTGAACTCTGTCACCTTAACCTAAAGCATTATTTACTAAGAAAGATTCATGTTGTAAGTAGCAATATCATCCACATACAACATAAATTAATTAATCAATTTCTTATTAAATAATGCTTTAGGTTAAGGTGACAGAGTTCAAATTAAATTAACTATGGAATTGTTTTTTAAATAATGAAAATCTCGGAAATTATGCGTTATTGGACTACATATTATACCCATTATATTCTACAAATAGGCTCTAGTATCGATTGTTAAAATTGGTCGGGTTATTCGGGCCCACGGTGTAGAGTAACATTGGGCAACTCCTGAATGTACCTAAATGTTTATTTTAATTAAAACAATAAAAAATAGTACACGATAGTTTACAAAAAAAAAAAAATTGCAAAAATATACACTGTGGATTAAAGTTAATCACAGTGTATATTGCTTTAACTTGACCAAACTAAGACGTGTTTAAAAGTGACCATAGCAGCCCCATTTGACGGGTTACTATCATCTCGTCTAAAACGCAGCTGGTCACCGGGCTTAAAACGCATCCGGTCGGAAACGCAGCTGGTCTAAGTATTAACTAGTCTGAAAATACAAGTCGCCTGAAACGCAACTGGTCTTAAACGCAGCTGGTCTAAGTATCATGTCGTCTAAAACGCAACTGGTCTAAAATGTACCTCATTGTCGCATATCAGTAAAAAATATTATAATGCCGGCTCCACACGCTTGGCAAACAACGGCAAACAGCGAACACCTAACAACAAACACGAACATGTGGAGGTGTGCTTGCCTGTTTGTGTTTGTGTTCGTCAGTGATAGGCTTTGGTGTCGGTTTTTTGCACAAATCAAAGGATGTTTGAAATATGAGAAATAGCTATTAATAGTTATGTATTTTATTACCTTAAAACTATATTCCTAAAAACATGGAATAATCTTAACAAACTATTGAACTAAAAATGACCCCTGTTCAACTAAAAGTGTTCCTTACTTTAAACAAATCTTTGTACTAGTCATTCACTACTGTTAATACTTTTTATTTTTATTTCTTGCTTCCATTATTTTCCCTTGACAATCGAATGGTGTAATCAATCCACTTTCCAAAGCAGTCAATAACTTCGAGTACTCAGCATTGAATTTTTTATCTCCCTCTTTTTTATTATTGACATTAAACACATTATATCTTGTATTTTCGCCTCTCGTAGTAATTTCTCCAAAAATTGAATTAAACGTGGGCTTTGAGGGCACTCGGCTATTTAATCTACGATGCCATGCTTCGACACAGTTTTTCGTGCGATGCTTTTCGTGAGCACAGCTAATCATTGTCTGTTGACATAAGAATGGAATTTTTGCATATATTCTGTGTCAGATGCACTTTGCAAAATGGTTAATCCAGGCATCGGATATGTAGGTAGTAGGTAGCAACGGTAAATTTGCAGTCAATCTTACAGTTTGTCACCCTTCATAGGTAATGGTTATATTAAGATCGTTTCCCTTCTTCCATACAGCTTTATTAAAGGGGAAGTAGCATCCGGTTAAGATCGCTTCAGGAAATACTGTTTGAAAACCATTATACTGGGCTATTTCGTAGTCGCATTTATAAAAATCTATACAGAGTGATAGTTTCGTTTTGATAGCCTCGAACAATCGGATGTAAGTATTTTTATTTTTATTGGGCAGCAGGGCATAGACCATACGTGCAATGAGGGTATGGTTTTCATCACTCCCAATATCCAAGTGCAGAGTAAAACATTGGTAGAAGGGTTTGGGTACTCTTTTAAACGTAGAGTCTCCAAAAAACTGTTGGCCTTTTACTTTGCTCAAAGTGTTCCTACTTTTTTTGGTACAGAAGACCAAAACTTTGTCTTTATTGTCCCCAACACTTTATACTAAAAAATCACGGGCAAAAATTTCAGGCACTTCAATTTCGTTTATATTTTTATATTCAGTTTTTTTACAACTAAAATTTTTCTCCTCTTTCTATATAGCGTATCCTTTATCGAAACAAACATGTCCATTTCGGCTATTTTATGTTTGGAACTTGCATGCAATTCGGATATTTTTTCCTCGAAAATTTGTTTTACCGGGGCATAATTTTTGCATACTTCTTTTTTACACGAATCAACGATTACATCAATTTCATTTCTAAATTTATTTCTTCTGCAGGAATGTGGGGTTGGGGGCGTCTCGACATTTTTTCTCCCTGAGCGTAATTTAATCGATGCACTGTATTCGCCACGGTTTGCACAACGCCAACTAGTACTACCATCCTTCTTATTATTTTTATTTAAGTTATATCTATAGCCATTATGCAAATATGCAATAGAGATGGATGACCCCGCTGGCTGTCTATGAATACCAATTCTAGTTGGTTAGCATGTCCATTACTACTCGGTCCCGGGTCCATTTCAATTAAATCGTATTTAAAATCAAACAGGCCATACTTTACTGCAGGAAAATTGAAAATAATAGGATGACAATCGTTACATGACAATAGTCAAACTACCTATAATCTAAAGTGGCCAGTATTTATCTTTACCATCTGAAGCAGTTTTGATCTCAGAACAATAACTACAAAATATAAAGAAAATACAACATCTGTCCTTATAACTTCAACTAATGCGTCAGAAAGAGACGTATAACGTAAGTATGTGTTGTTATTCCTTATTTACGTATAATATTACCAGTTTCGTACTTCGCCAGTGCTTTACTCTGTCGACTTTTATTTTGTGTCGATAAATTACATGAATCAAAAACTAAGCAGTGATAATAAAATATGATCTGCGATGAAAATGATTTTGTAATAACGTATTTTCATTAGATATTTTAGAGATATTAATTTTAGAACATGTTTTTTTGTAGAAACCAAAAGGTTAGGTGCGGTTTTTTTATAATTTTAAAATTTAGGCGTAAGGAGCTTGCTTATACCAGTTGCGTTTTAGACGAGATGATACTTAGACCAGCTGCGTTTTAGACTAGATGCTACTTCTACCAGTTGCGTTTTAGACGAGATGATACTTAGACCAGCTGCGTTTTAGACCAGATGCTACTTCTACGAGTTGCGTTTTAGTCGAGATGATACTAAGACCAGTTGCGTTTTAGACCAGATGCTACTTCTACCAGTTGCGTTTTAGACGAGATGATACTTAGACCAGTTGCGCTTTAGACGAGATGATACTTAGACCAGCTGCGTTTTAGACCAGATGCTACTTCTACCAGTTGCGTTTTAGACGAGATGATACTTAGACCAGTTGCGTTTTAGACCAGATGCTACTTCTACCAGTTGCGTTATAGACGAAATGATACTTAGACCAGTTGCGTTTTAGACCAGATGCTACTTCTACCAGTTGCGTTTTAGACGAGATGATACTTAGACCACTTGCGTTTTAGACTAGATGCTACTTCTACCAGTTGCGTTTTCCGGGCCGGATCAATATAAAAAAATAAAACTATCGAAATTTCCAATACGTCACATGGTTTGGCTAGCCATTTGTAACTTTTCATTGCATCAGGGACAATCAACGGAGAAGTTTAAAAATATTGGGCCTTAGTAAAGAGTAAACTTTAAAAAATTAGAAAATCTTGTCAAAACGTAAAAAAAATCAAAGCTAAGTGGCAAAAACCCAGTAAAGAAGCTTCTGATTATGTTGTTCAGCAAATGATGAGTAAGATGAAGTCATACACACACATACAATTGAATAAAGTTTTTACTGTATAATAATCGGCTGTCTTGTGTATTATTTAACAAAAAAGTTTAACCGGTTTTTTGCAAACTATTTGAAATCGAAGAATTACACGATAATTTTACTATTCTTGGTTTTTTTGGTGTAAACGGCGTATTTTTTTAGATGTAAATAGGTATTTAAATGATTTACTCTGTACTAATTTAACATGATGAAGAATACCACTGTTAATTATTAGGAAAAATTAAATACTTGTTTGAAATTTTCGGCTTTCAGACATCGACGTGTTATTTTAATATTTGCACACACAAACACCACACTTTCGTCAACTTGTTTTAACTCTAACTGAGTAGTGATACTAGTGGTAGCGGCAGGAGCAGGTAGCAAACTAAAACAATGGGGTTTACCCAGCCCAGCCACAAACAAACCCTTTCTGCTCTTTTTTTTAACGCGGCCGCGGCATTACTAAAACGGAGTGGGGGTGGTTGGTTAATGTTTAAAGCTGTTCAATTAGTATAGGGAATAAGTACTATATAAATTAGCTCCAGCAATGTAAATTTTTCATGTAGCTCGTGTATTGTATTAGTAGTTCAGCACGTTAATGAAGAAATTAAATTAATAAAACTTCTTGCTATTCGCTACACGAAAAAATCGAGTATGTATTTTTGTTTTTTACAAAATAAGAATACGTTTCCTCTCCACGCTATAAGTATTCGTCATTTTATAGTCTGAAGAATATTCTGGGGTATCTAATTGAGGCAATTTACAGTCTTTTAAGGGCAAGTTCCAATTCGGTTAATAACCGGGGAAAGTTATAAAAAACCGGTTTTTAACCGAGATCAAAAGTTTCGGTTAATGGTTTTTCGGTTAACCGGTTAACCGGTTTGCATTCCCTACTTTTGATGTCATTTAAGTCAACAAGAAAGTTATAATAGACTACGATTGGCCTTTCACGATGAAGCCCCATCTCGTGCCACTGTTTACAATTGGTTTAACAGTTTAAACGTGATCACAATAATCTCACCGATGATCTGCGTGAGGGCCGGCCTTCTACCGCAACGACTGAAGATAATAGTGTTGTGCGGCGTATGATAGACTGATAAGACTGATTTACTGATTCACAGTTTTTTATGCCATATAACAGCGATGCGAACACTTCAATAATTTTGAGCTCTGTGTGGTCTGTGATTCTAAATTCTGAATTTAGGTTTTTAAAAGTGATTTGATATGTTTCTTGACTTTGTAATAAATTTAGGGCTTCGATATATCCCTGTCTGTAAAAACTGACTCTAGATTCTGTAAACGATGCAAGGCGGGTAGAGTTTGGCTTACATTTGGGACTATTTTTTTATATATTGCGGAGCAGTCTGCTTAGCAAACATCTCGTAATCTCTGTCCCGATAACAGGATATTTTTTTATCGCAAAATATGGTAATTTGCTAACAGCACAATAAGAATGTCCGAGTCTGTCGCATTAACGACCATTTTTTGTTCTCCGTCCACCTAAGCTAAAAGAAACAATACTGTTGTGTCAGCTTCTTCATGGTTGCAGTTAAAAAGTTACGACGCGAACATTATTACCCTCACTTACCCTAGATTGTTAAGTTGACGGATTAGTTAAATTTCCTTTCATACTATCTATAATAACATTAATAACGTCCACGACAGATGAGTCGATAATCCTTGTTAATCGATCATAATTTGTTAAATCGTGGGCATTGAACATGATTCGATCATTTCTACCTAGCAGTTAAAAAATCACTTTTAAAGGACTTCCGGCCAGTTCTGGCTTGGCACTTTGGCAGACTTATTTATTCCTAAATCAACTATTATTTCAAAGCGTTAATAATAATTTTGTCAAGATATCAAATGACATAGGAAGGGGTATCCAGTGCCCATCTTTGGCACCGTCTGTCAAGTACTTCCGCCCCATTTCAGAACTGACATACTTGTGTTTTCAGTCTCTACGGTTAAAGGGCTAAATGATTCCAAGTGTTTCGTACTGATGTCACATGACGTAAATATAACCTTAACATTTTGATCGGAATTGAAGGATTTATTCGAACTTGCAGCCAATTTTAAGTGCGATAATCTTTTGATTCTCGCTCTGCACAACTTTTGGATGAGCCATGCGTTATATCGTGATTTCATATGACGTAGGCAATTTTGGACCGGGCTTACGGACTACTACTCGACAATGATTAGCTGTGCAAAAATCAGCCTGGTACAAATGGTTGAATTGTTTTATTTTAATTAAGTAATGTGTTCTCGTCGGTATGGTCACACCGAGGAAGTAAGCTACCGCCTACTTCTTTTTTCATTGACTATCGGAAAATACAAAAAATAATTGTAACAATCGTTTGACACTAGTAATTTATCGGACACGTCCAATTAACGCCCACGCTGGAGCCGCCGGTAATATGACCATCATGTTTCTTTTCGCCATTACGTAATTAGATCACTGAAGGGTCGCCACGCCATACTTGCTACAAATGACCGGATTTTTTTGTCATTATCTCCCGGTTTAACCGTTTTATCATACAATAATGCATTTTATAATTTGGTTTTCGCTAAATACTCCGGCAATCGAATCTCCCTGGTTTGTGGATTTTGTGATCGAGCATGGAATGAAGTTCATTTTTTGATCGTGGCTCTGATTATGCGGTATCTTTAGGTTATATGGTCGGTGAACCTCAGCAACAATGCACTATTATTGCAATTGGCGTGGCATACTGAGAGCGATCACTAATTTAGGGGACCACTACCGATTTGTGCGTTAATCGATAATGGTTGGGAATTAAAACATTGAGATTTTTTTTTCTTTGCAGAAGGAAAAACCACCCGAAACTATATCTATGGGCCAAAGACTGGGAAACTGTTGAATTAACATTCGCTCGAGAGAAATTAAACTCCGAGTATTCCGACTTAAACGTAATCATCAGCAATCTGGGGAAAGAGAACATGCCGATCAAGATAGACGACATAAAAGAAATGGCTTTAAATGTGAAGTCGCAGCTACCAGAGCAAAGAGAAGAGAAAAATACAAAAAAAGAAAATCATATCGAAACTCACGCTCTGCTGAGTGGGGTTCTGTCGAGCCCGGGGGGTGTTTCATTGGATTTACCTATCAGCGAGATGGAATTTGATAAATTAACTAAATCGGTTCAAGGTAAGCTAACATTTTTTCAGCTTAGTATTAGCATTTAGCGCTGGTTTTTTAGTAAGTAGATGGTTACTTTAGTACAATCAGCATCAAAAGTAGATACCCACTTTTGTGAACCTTGTCGCTTTATATTCACGTGACCAATATCAAAGAACATTGTCAAATGTGTTAAATTGCGATAAGTACAAGAGTGATCGCTACTTTTGACGCTGACTGTACAGGTTCGCTTCCACTCGTAAGGGCGTCACTGGGTGTGTTGAGCAGCTGCAGCCTGAGCGTCGAACGGGAATCACGAAAACACATGCGCACACTACGTGGCGTCGGGCTAGACGATAAAGCGTTTTGATCTAGGCTTATCGTGCACCACAAATGACATCAGTTTGTTTTTTTTTTTTCAAGCATACTCCGTTAAAATGTATTATTTTGGTATTAATTTCTAATTTGATGTGTGTTATATTGAAATCTTATTTTTAATTACGAGGGCGACACTGAAAGTTTTTAGATCTGGCAACTTGTAAAAAATATAATAAAAAAATAAGTTTAAATTTTGAAAATAATCTTTGTCAATATTATTGAGTATGATTCATTGTTGACGACACCACTAAACGGCACCCTTAGGGGTGTCGTTAACAAACATAATTTGATAACGACACCACCGCAGGGCTGTGAAATATGTTTTCCTAGGTAGTACGAGCTCTTTAGTGCAAGGAGCTGGTACTTGAGATTAAATGTCGATAGACAATGTTAATGTCACACATTGTTTATTATTTACAAACACCATTTCTGTGCTTGCATTTTTCAATACCTACCTATTACACTTTATTTTTAAAGTAATGCAATTTATAAAAACTAATGGCGGAGTCGCTTTGCTGCTTGATAAATATATAAATACCTATCACAAGCATAAACAATATGCTAATGGATCTACTGTGTGGAGATGTACTTCCTATAGGAAGTCGAAGTGTCTGGGAACTGTTACCTTGAGAGTAAGTAGTAGTAGAATTTAGACTTTTCCATCGATTACTTCAACTTAAACTTTTGAACGCTTGAGGCACCAAATGTTTGCGAAGGCTTCAGCCGAGCTCAAACAGAAGATATTGTTCGCGTTATGCGGCAAGCAATTCTTTTTATACATTACACAGTTTCATCTTTATGTACTACATCAATTTAAATAATTAAAAATAAATCTAATATGCATTTTTTCTTCTGTGATTCGGCAGCATAATATTGCTCGAAGGGACCACGAGGATTTTTATTCCCCGTGGTCCCTTCAAGGGACGGGTAACAATGGAAAGTAGGCTTAACCACTGTAATGTAAATATTATTCATTATTATTATTACACATTACACTTTGACTATCAATCATAATAAAATTAGTTTTATTTTTCTATGTTTGTTAACGACACTCCTAGGGGTGCCGTTTAGTGGTGTCGTCAACAATGAATCTTGAGTATGTACGGTCAGCTGCAAAATTGCATGGACACCTTAACGTCTATAATCCTGTGAACACGTGATGCCACGTTCGTAAGAAACAACCTAGATGGCGTTGTTAACTGAACAAGTTATATTGTTGTTTGCTTCAACTATATGACGTTTTAGTATTAGAATCGATAATTTCACCACTTATCTAGAAGGGCCGTTGGCTTAGTTAGTTGGCACTTTCGATTTCGCGGGGTCAGTCCGTGGGTCGGGAGATCGATGCTGCTTTCAATATCTTTTTTAATTTATCTTGTTTCACATAAACATTAATAAACTAATGTATTGTCTTTTGAAATAATAGTTTCAAGAAATGATACAACTTTTGTTAATTGAAATGAAAAATCTTTATTCCTTGTATAACATTTTAATTCAGTGAACTGTTTAGATAGATTTTCTTACAATATTACCTTTGTAACAATGAAACGACTACCTACCACTTAACTTTTATTATTGAGGTAATAGCTTAAGTATTCGTTTCCGAAATCAGAAAGAAGATTGAAGATATTAAACCACAATAACATATAGTAATTATTAACAAATATTTAGAGACCGGGTTACCTTAACAGTCAAATGCATTATGTTTAACTATGTTATACAGTTAGGATCACTTATATAAGGATAATAAACGAAATTTCGTGTTTAAATGGTGTGATTTGTTGAATATTTAAAATAAGATAATTATTAACTGCTATAAAATAGTATAGACACGTAAAAGAAGCGAAAATAATTGTCACTTTTGTATTAATTACTTAGGTTAACCCGATCTCCACTTGACCACTGTATTACTATATACTAAACTTTAATACCTAGTATAACCCCCCCTCTGTTCGGTTACCGCTTGCATTCGGGAACGCATTGAATCGATAAGGTTCTGACACAGATTGGAACCTCGAATAACATCCCAAATCTTTGAACAATGTTCTTCCAAGGCGTTCGGAGTTCGCTCATTCTGGTGATCCCAACGTTGGACAATAATACCCCATAAATTTTCGATAGGATTTAAATCCGGTGACCTGGAAGGCCAGGGAATAACCCTAATATTATTGTGCTGACCAAACCACTCCCGCACACTACGTGAACGGTGTATTGGGCAGTTATCTTGCACAAACGTTATCACCGGCAACTCCTCCTCTGGATACACGTTGCGAACGGTGGGCAACATGGTGTCCTCCAGCATTTCCACATAATGAATACTGTTCGCTCGACTGGGAAGTTTGACCAGTTCTCCTGGGTCAGCCGCACTCATCCATCCCCACATATTTACGGTTATTCGACCAGATTCCATGTTGGGCACTACATTATTGTCATTATACCGGGTATTGTTACGGCGCCACAAGCTTAATCGTCCGTGTTGGCTGGATTTAAAAGTCTTTTCATCCGTAAAGATGACATTGCTCCAGTCGAAATCTAGATACTCCAAAGCGAACTCTAACCTTGCTCTTTTATGGCTTTCGGTTAGCAAGGGTTTGACAGCGTGCCTACGATGATGCAGACCCTCACTATGTAAAACACGGCGAATAGTATCCGCACTTGTATTGAATAAACCAGTGTAGTGGGTTGTTGGTTTGAATCCGTCTTCCTCATAATCCCTCACCATGGATTGACGCCGGGGTGTGCTTTTGAGTAGTGGTCTTCCCGTTCTTTGCTGGGGTAGCAAAGATCCCTCCTCTTCGAACCGCCGTACCCATAAAACAACAGTTTTCCTCTGTAAAAAAAAACAGAAACTTATAATAACCATTAAAGATATAAAAAAGATGAAATAGAAATTATTTTTGTAGAAATTCTGAGTAAATAAATTACTACTTACGTTCACACCGGTTTCCCTTGCAATTTCTGACAAATTTCTGCCTTCACTGTGCAAGGCAATTATTTGCGATCTTTTGACCAGGTCAATATTGCAACGAGAAGTCATTTTTTAAGTAAAATTTTACGAAAGTAAAATCTACGCAAAAAAGGCAATCGATTTAGCAGCTGACGAACGAATGAGCAAAGACTTTGTAATAATCAGTGTGGTATTTATAAATATTTAGTCTACCCTCCTTATAGTAATATTAAGCGTATTTCTATTTCATTGAATTAGAAAATAATAAAATCATAATAAACTATTAATTTCGACGTCATATTTAAATGTGTGATGGTTCAATGGCGTATAACGCCGCTGTCACTCACGACTCCGAGTATCCCGGGTTCGATTCCACGCAATGGATGAAGTGTTTTTGGTAATTTAACCTCTTAGTTTGGAATTGACTATCATTTCATACTTCTAAAATCTTCTCTATACTAAGATATAATAAACTATAAAATAAAGAAAAAGTGTTTGGATCTGGTGTCGGTATGAGAAATTAAATATTTTTTAATTTTGTTTTTTACAACAACGCCATCTAGTACGATCTTATTGAATCACTACGAGCGTCAGGCGTCAGTTTGCACCTCAAAGCATTATCTTTATGAACTGTCCATGCACTTTTGCAGCCCATTGTATTTTATTCACTTGTCACTTGTCTTACGATTTGGCGGCAAATTGATAGGTTTTCTGTGTCACGTCAGCATGATTTAAGGCGAGAAAATTTTCGTGCAATGATTTTTTATGACTTTCGATGTCATTTAAGTAAACAAGAAAGTAATGATAGACTACGATTGGCCTTTCACTATGAAGCCCCATGTGCCACTGTTTACAATTGGTTTAACAGTTTAAACGTGGTCGCAATAATCTCACCGATGATCTGCGTGAGGGCCGGCCTTCTACGGCAACGACTGAAGATAACATCAGTGTTGTGCGGCGTATGATAGAGACTGATAAAAGAGTGACCTATCAGCAGATTCGTACAAGCTTGGGCATCGGTATGAGTCAAGTGCACAAAATCCTCCATGAACATTTAGCGGTCAGGAAGCTTTGTGCCCGGTGGATACCTCATAATTTGACCGAGGCCCAAAAACTCCGTCGTGTTGATTGGTGCCGTGAAATGGTTTTAAGATTTAACGGAGGTGACTCAAATGCTGTGTTCGACATACTTACGGGTGACGAAAGCTGGATTTACTGTTATGATCCCGAAACCAAAAGACAGTCTGCTCAGTGGGTGTTTCCTTCCGAGGAGTTGCCAACTAAAGTGAAGAGAGGCCGAAACGTAGGAAAAAAGATGGTAGCCTCGTTCTTCAGAAGGACAGGTCATTATGCGACAATTGTTTTAGAGGATCCAAAATCAGTTACGGCAGAGTGGTACACTAACAATTGTTTGCCACTTATCTTGAAAAAAGTTCAGGAGAAACGACCTCGCAGTAGGATCCTCCTTCAGCACGACAACGCCCCGTCACACACCGCCAGGCGAAAGATCGACTATTTGGCGACGTCAGACGTGGAATTACTGGGCCACCCGCCGTGTAGCCCGGACCTCGCACCTTACGATTTTTATTTATTCCCGAAAATAAAAGAAAAACTTCGAGGAAAACGTTTTATGGACGCCGAGGAAGCTGTGGCTGCGTTTCAAAAGGCCCTCGAATAGACCCCTAAGGACGAGTGTGCAAAGTGCTTTTGTCAGTGGTTCCATCGGATGCAGCGATGTATTGACGTCAATGGACACTATTTTGAAAAGATGTAATAAAGCTAATAATTTGATAGTTTAATCAGTTTTTGATTTTCCATGAAGTTTCAGTTTGACCCTCGTAGTTATCTATCTATACGGGCTGGAAGAGGACGGGGACCTTACCGAAAACGGGAGATAATTAAGCCTTAACACTATATGTTCCCCATACAAACTATGTGAATATTTGTAGCTGTTTTTAAATGATAGCCTGTTAAACATTTAAACAAAAAACTACTTGTTTCAACCCTAATCATGACGTGATTGGGTCAATGAACTTACTTGTAAAAAATCTTTTCAGTACAGGATATTATGACGTTTTTTTGTCGTTGATGCATACTTAGAACTGCTTGCGTTATGAAACATTACAGTCGAGTTTGTGGAGGCGCTTATCTTTGTAGCTTCACCTTGTATAACTACTTTATTTATGTAAATCCTAAAATTATGAATATTATACTAACCACAACACGTCATCCCTTAGATTATCTTATCTTTTTGGTGGGGTCCTAGCGGATACACTTCGACCCTGTGGGATATTTGTGTAATTACTCCCCTTTAAGCGCTTAATCCAATGCAGCCTCCACCCCTTAGAATAATAACATATAGAAACCTAGTCCGGGCACCAAAACCGTCAGACTTAAACTACACCATTCTGGTGTACTCGGCGATCGCCGCCTGTCAGTCGCAATCACGTCATACAGCGTCAACAGCTCCCGGATTTTTATTGATTATGACGATTTGTATTGTTAATGGGTGCCACAACACTACAAACCAAGAAAATAAACACTATAAAATAACATTCCACGTCTAAGTAATATGTTTTGACTTGTTGTTTTACGTAAAACATTCACTAAAATATTAAATTATTTTTTAACGACATTACATGAAAATGTTGCCATTATAACGAAATTTTTCCCCCTAAATTGTTATAGTAAGTACTTGTTCTATTTTGTGATATTCTATGATACGAATTGAATTACTTGTTTTTCTCGTTCAAGATTTCCTTCTAATCCGATTATTGCCGCACGTTGGATTGAAAAAATTAGGCTTAATCGAAATGAAAGCTGGTGGAAGCCGTCTAGGAGGACAAAAATATGTTCTGTACATTTTAATGACACAGACAAATATCTTACTAAAGGTGGCTTGTGCAGACTACGTCGGGACGTGGTTCCTACTAAGGTGATTGCGAGTGTCCCTGGATAAATTGAATTTTAGTCCGCCAAAAAACCACCGGCCAAAAAAGTACCTTAGAACATTTTTTTAAACTACCTACTTAAAATATGATATTTTATGCGAATTAGAAAGAGACAAAACATTTTCTTATTACATAAGTGTTAATAAACGTTTGTATTATTACTAAGTAACTACAAAAAATTATCGAATTTAACAAAAATGATTATATGGAAAAATCCCCTAGTTTAGGGGGAAATGTAATCCGCTAGCAACATTATTTGTTTACTTGTGTGCGTGTTGTCGTGTGTTAGTACGCGTTGATTACGCCCACATGAATCCATTTTGTGCGACACTTTTGACGGGTTGGCTGTAGGAAACTATCATTCTATGTGTTATTATTCTAAGCCTCCACCCCTTCCAAAAGCGGATAGTGGAGTGCAGTGGCAGAGCCTTGAAATCGTTCGGTTCTGGGTAGCCACAACTGAGGATTTTCATTCTTACTCCGGCGAGGGCATCACATTCACACAATAAGTGTTTCATTGTCTCTTATTGACGTTAACGGAGTTGACTTTGCTACTGCTAGTGCTTCCGAGCCTCATACCCTCTGGAATCGAGCCTATTTGGTTGCAGTGGTTCTGCCACGCACTCGTTTTTGCTTTCCTTACAGCCTCATTATACTCCGTGAGCTTGTGAGCGTAGTTGCTAAAGTCATTAGTCGCCTTCGCGTCATTGAAGATCGCCCTAGTTGCACTTCTGATTTTGTTTATTTCAGGGTTCCACCATGGTATCTTTTTGGCTAGCACCCTTTTTTTCCGCGCAGTTATTGGTCCACGCGGTGTGTAACGCCCGTACCATGTTGTCCGCTTCAAATTAAATATCGATAATATTATCCCTTAGTAGTCTGTGATTCAAAAAGCGACATTGACAGCCATCAACACTTAAAGATGATATTAGAACCTCTTTCGTCGTATCTTAGTTTACCTAAGTTGCACCGCATTGAACAAAATTCTTTACAAATAAATTGAAATTATGCTGCTGAGCAGGCATTTTTCATCCAAGTTCATGGTTTCAAATGTGAAACATTTACTAGTTAAACATTATTCAGAAATATATTTTGTTAATTTGCCGAACTCTTTGCGTTATTGGACATCGGCAAGATGCATTTTGTTTGAAATGAAAATGTCATAAAATTTATAAAATGTCATTTTTCAAATAAAACAGCCTTCGTTAGAAGCTCGCGATTACTTAAATTTGCTCTTATTGTACGCGACGTGCAACTATATCGTGGCTTGAGCTTTACGTCGATACAGAGAAAGATATCCTCGACCACATCCAACTGGGCGTAGGCCAATTTTACGGGCTTTGGATCGCGTCGCTAACAATCAGCCGATGGTACCAGGAACAACAGAATGACCAACGTGGAGGATTAGAAGAAATCCTAGAACGAGTTCGAGAATAGTGGGTCGACATTTTAGAATAATCCATAACTGCAGTACGTAGAATTCTTAAACGTGCCAGCCTTCGCCCTTACAAAATACAGAGAGTTCAAGCTTTACTCCGTAGGGACTGCCCTATCCGCGAAGCCTACTGCCGATGACTATTACAAAAAAATGTGGAAGAGCGTGTTTTCATTAGGCTTATTATTTGGAATGATTAAAGCTCATTTACACGCAACGGAATGTGTGACAGACGAAACGAGCTCATGTATGCCGAGGAGAATCCTTTAGCTTACCGATTCTCAGGTCACCAGTATCGTTTGTCTGTTAACGTCTGGGCGGAAATTCACGGGGAAACTATCATAAAGTTATAACTTGTTTTTTATTCTATATTATAATAAGGTTTTGATTGATGTACTACAGGTTCATGAAACTACATTATTTACTATATATTTATTTGTAATTGTAATAAATTTGTGTTAGAACTTATGAACCGACTAGGTAGATATGGAGTTGTGACCGGTGTGTATTCGGCAGGGGAGCAGGGGCCGGCGGCACGCGCGACGACTGCGCCGCAGCCCGAGACGGCGATTGACAACAGCGCTTGCCGCGCGCGCCTACTGCGACACGTGCAGCGCTGCCACGCACTGCTAGACCAGCGGCTCGACTCGCTCGAAGCGCACGTCGCTGGTGAGTCTTACTTACACAACCTTCTATTGCTTATCTACTGACCATTGAGTTCACTCTTGCGCGGCATAAGAGTGGAATTCAAAAAGTTAGACAATTAGCAGTTGTGAACAATACACACCGAAGTTGAAAAGGTTCCGTCCGTTATGCGACGAAAAGTATTCATAAAATTATGTGGCTAATTTGTCGTACAGTAACAAAACGGGATTGTTAAGCCATTAGCTTATCATCTTAACTTAGTTGTGTTACATGAATACCGCCGTTTTTCGTTGTTGAGACGTGACCATACCATGTAACGACCTAACGACCAATAAAGAATAACTTCAGTTTAACCAATAGTGGTTTTTGTTAAAACGTTACCATACCTAGTAACAATTAATTACCATTACGTTAAAATAACCGGGCACTTTGACTGCCATACATTTAATGTTTCGATTATTGAAAGTCACACTTTTGTACCCATATTATTTATGTTCATACCTACCGGAAGTTTTAATTTTTTTAGTTGTTAACGCTTTATAATTTGAACGTTAATTATCCGTAATGTAATGGAGAATGTCGGCCAAACGCCACAACGCCACATTGTCGTACGCCAAATCGCTTGAAACTTTGTTTCAGTAAAGTTTAAAAATAAACAAACATACTACTATTTGTTTCATTCAAATAGACCCAGTAGTTTTGATTCTACGAACGTTTAAAATTTCGGACAATAATATTAAAACGCGCGAACGCCATCTTGCTACAGTGACGTCATCATTTAACAGCGGTACTCGCCCTTATATCAATGAGTAAGTTTGCAGGGCTTATATCTTTTTAACCGAAATAAGTGGCCAGTTGAAATTTTCACAGAATATGTCTTATAATAAACTCTATCGTTTAATATTATAAAATGAACGATAAATCAAATCCCAAGAGGGGTCCCCATGCAAGAAACATGAAAAAACCCAATTTTTTTAGCATTTTTATTCGGATTGTATTTTTATAATGGCTTCTTATTTTGATACTATTTTAAGCTTAAATTGTAGTCTAACTTTCATAGTTTACGATTAAATAGTGAGATTTCTATTTAATCGTAAACTATGAAAGTTAGACTACAACTCCTACTAATATGTGACAAAACTGATTTTATCAACACGGAGTTTTAGGCGGTCACCCATCCTGTTTTAGACTACGCTTGTAGTTGCTTAACTTTGGGAGGCGAAGTAAGGGCTGTATTTGTATGATGGCTTTTTATTTCGGTGTCACATTAAGCTTAAATAATAATCTAAACTCCATACTAACCTATAGTTTACGACCAAACAGTAATAAAACTTTGTGTTAAGAAGTGCCTAGTTTAAATGAACACGATGATGTGGCGGTGATTGCTAAACTTTGGCGGTGGGCCTTTCTTTACAAATTTCGTGATAGGTATGTTAATATTACGACCGTATAAAATAATGAACTATAAAATATGTTTTTTTGAGTTCTGATACCTATTTTGTGTACTTATCGATTTCGATTTCGATCTCATTTCATCGATTTCAAATTTCGCGCGCGATCGACACCAAGTCGCTCACTCGCGATTAGTTAAATAGGTAAATAGGTAAATAGGTATACATGCCTACAACACTCGCTTCGCTAGGCTTAGACGTTGGCAAAGTTGGTTGCCTAGTTGTCCTAGTTGATCCACCCTCTTTATAACTTTTAACCATTTCTTACGTAGTTGGGCATTCATGGGCACAACAAAAAAGAATTTTTGTGGTGCGTTGGTGGTAGTGTTTATACACTTTGGTACAATACAGGACACTCTTGACTTCCGCCGCTCCGACATTTTGTCCTTGTCCTGTTACGAGTACGCTGTAGGAGACCGCGTAACGAAGTTAACGAACTGCGTGAATCATAATATTGTTGAATACTTACCGCTGCGGGCTCTGCCGCCCGCGTCCCGCGTCCCGCGTCCCGCGTCTCGCTTCCCGCGTCTCGCTTCCCGCGTTCGCGTCTCCCGCTTTGTTTTTAAGTTTTGGGGATGTTTCACTTTAGCTATCAACATTATACTTTATGCATTAATGTTTTTGGTATTTTTATGTAAAATACGGTGACCCAAAATTATAGGTAACTGCTTGATTTCCTTTTATTCTAACTTTATTTAACCAACTTGTTCGACAAACATTACAAACTGAAAAGCCGGTCAGTGACAGACAGTTTATTTAAACTGTAGGTATGTAATACAAAACAATACATAACCATAACTACATAACCTTAAGTAGTAAGATCCAAACGAATTCGTAAAAATATTTCGACTTCCAAAGTTAAGCAACTAAGAGCGTAGTCTAAAACAGGATGGGTGACCGCTTAAAACATCGAGTTGATAAAATCAGTTTTGTGACATATTTGTAGCAGTTTTACTTGAGATTGCTGGTTAATCGTAAACTATGAAAGTTAGACTATAACTTAAGCTTAAAGTAGCATCAAAATAATAAACCATTATAAAAATACAATCCGAATAAAAATGCTAAAAAATTGGCTTTTTTTCATGTTTCTTGTATGGGGACCCCTCTTGGGATTTAATTTATCGTTCATTTTATAATTTTAAACGATAGAGTTTATAACAAGACATATTCTGTGAAAATTTCAACTGGCCACTTATTTCGGTTAAAAAGATATAAGCCCTGCAAACTTACTCATTGATATAAGGGCGAGTACCGCTGTTAAATGATGACGTCACTGTAGCAAGATGGCGTTCGCGCGTTTTAATATTATTGTCCGAAATTTTAAACGTTCGTAGAATCAAAACTACTGGGTCTATTTGAATGAAACAAATAGTAGTATGTTTGTTTATTTTTAAACTTTACTGAAACAAAGTTTCAAGCGATTTGGCGTACGACAATGTGGCGTTGTGGCGTTTGGCCGACATTCTCCATTACATTACGGATAATTAACGTTCAAATTATAAAGCGTTAACAACTAAAAAAATTAAAACTTCCGGTAGGTATGAACATAAATAATATGGGTACAAAAGTGTGACTTTCAATAATCGAAACATTAAATGTATGGCAGTCAAAGTGCCCGGTTATTTTAACGTAATGGTAATTAATTGTTACTAGGTATGGTAACGTTTTAACAGGATGGGTGACCGCCTAAAACTCCGTGTTGATAAAATCAGTTTTGTCACATAT
Source organism: Acleris sparsana (assembly GCA_923062465.1). Classification (NCBI taxonomy): domain Eukaryota; kingdom Metazoa; phylum Arthropoda; class Insecta; order Lepidoptera; family Tortricidae; genus Acleris; species Acleris sparsana. The sequence goes on along the minus strand of OV281285.1, from coordinate 41,346,376 downwards.
TAGTAGGAGTTGTAGTCTAACTTTCATAGTTTACGATTAAATAGAAATCTCACTATTTAATCGTAAACTATGAAAGTTAGACTACAATTTAAGCTTAAAATAGTATCAAAATAAGAAGCCATTATAAAAATACAATCCGAATAAAAATGCTAAAAAAATTGGGTTTTTTCATGTTTCTTGCATGGGGACCCCTCTTGGGATTTGATTTATCGTTCATTTTATAATATTAAACGATAGAGTTTATTATAAGACATATTCTGTGAAAATTTCAACTGGCTACTTATTACGGTTAAAAAGATATAAGCCCTGTAAACTTACTCATTCATATAAGGGCGAACCCGCGGTTAAATGATGACGTCATCACCCGTGAGCGCTCGCCGCCGGGTTTCGAGCGCCGGATACGAAGTTTAAAATTCAATATCTCGGAAACTATTTGACGTATCGAAATGATTATTTTACAGTATTTTTTGTTTTTAATGGAGAATATGATAAGCCAAAAATCTCAACTGGCCGACATTCTCCATTGTAGTTTATGCAACTGATGGATAATTAGAATGCAGCCGCTTGATTTATAAAACCACAGTCTTATTTTAAGGCCTAATTATGCACATTTGCATACACTACTTTATCTTCACACATATCATAAGTACTCTAAGATGGGTTCAGAAGCCGTCGACATGACGACAAAAATCTTTTGCTGTGTCAGTGCCAAGAATATGAATGGTGTTTTTTTAAATGACATACTAATGAAGTCCCTATTATCGATGTCACTCGAGATCAAATGTCGTGCGGTTTATATTAAATAACATACGGAATTGAACAGCTGTTCCACATTTAAACTCATAACCTTACAAAAATTGATACTGTACTGTAATAACATTACAGTACAGATTTACCTACTACCACAGAGAAGAAAGTTCCTATATTAAAATTGGTTGTAATAATGCTGCTCATTTCCTACGGTTTCTGAGCGCATAATAGTTTATGATATGTGCTTAGTTAAAGATTATAAAATACAAAAGTCATAACCTAAAACCCTATAATAGCATTCAAATGCATATTCATAACTAGTCAGAAATATTTTAGGACATATTTTTTATGGTATCAATTATTTTTATTCATATCTTCATTTTGGTTTTATATTCATATCTCTATAATTGAAATAGACTAGACAGACTATTATAGACTAGACAGACGCCGGTCGTTTTTTTTTTAAATTAGGCGAAGGAATCATTATCCATTATTCGTTTGATTACTCACAGAAAAGTCATTTGAATGACAATTCAACGAATATTTTATAATGTACTTTTTTTTAATCTGATATACAGGAAGCTTGTTTCTCGAAATGGTTTTGAGATTTTCATACATATTTAAAAAGTTAGCATGGCTAATTACTTATATCTTTTATGAAAATTAAACCTAAGATATTACAAAACTAAATGAGATATTCTTATTTGTCGATTTTATTATTTTCCCAAACATGCTAGGAAATGTATGCGTTAATATCACGAAATGGAAGTTTCTTGTTTATGGAAAACTTTAAATTTGCTTCCTAGCATTATGGTGCGGCTCCACTGAGGCGGAGAAGAGCGCAGCTATGCCAATATTAACCAATAGATGGCGCGTGCGGTCACGTCGAGCGCGCCTTGCGCACGTTAGCTTAGATTCTATTGGTTAATTTTGGCACAGCTCCGCTCCGCTCGTCTCCGCCTCAGTGGAGCCGCACCATGAAACTGATTCCGTAACCATACTTGCGACATTGTAAAAATAAATAAGTGGTACTATATTTATGTGCGGTTAAACATGGTGCTCGAATAGCTTGTTCAAATGGCATTTACAAAAAAATTAAAAAGTTGCACATTAAACAATTTTACATTCTTTTTTGCGCATAAATTACGAGTATTATTACTTGATTACCTCGTAGTTTTTTAATTATAATACTTCCTCACATTGCTTTGGAAAAACACTATACAATCCTCGACCGGAACAGGGATTGCAGGACTCTGCAGTAATGTACTATTTTTTTTAGAAGATAATTAATTGTTTTTATGTTCAAATTCTTATAAATGGTATTTAGTATTGGGCAACAATGTTGTCGGCTTTTTGAAACTAACAAGACGGTACAAAGAGGTCTTCGTCTGTTCATATAAGTGATTTATACCACTACTATATTTGGCGATGTTAAGCAGTGTTGTTTAAAACCGTGTTTGTGGTTTTATCGCAGAGTTGGAGTCTCAAGATCCGTCGCTGGAAGACGACGAGACGGCTGCATTCTACCCGCGCACTAAGCAGACCATGCAGATGATGCTGCGCGACTTAGACGCCATGGAGGAGCTCGGGCAGGTCACCTAGCGCCACGCCCGCGCGCCGCCCGACGCGCTGCCCCCTTCGCCGCCCCCCTCGCCGGCGCGCGCTCCCGCGGCGTAGCTACCGGTAACTCTACCTGCTCGTGATAACAAGACATCGAAGGAATCAAAACCAATGATTTTATCTTTACAATATGTATGCCAAAAGATCTGTTTATAACCATAGCGAGTTATAGACTAAATGATTACTTACCCATCAATCCAATATAGAAATAAAATGCAAGTCAGAGCAGCAAATAGATGGAACGTGGATCTATGTGAGGCAGCTTTAAGTGTTAAGTTCACTCTAGGTAAAACTTCTCTTGCATGTAGTTGTGTAAAAAACCAATATGGGATTTATGTCAAATTTCAAATATAGAATGTCGAACGGTCTATACAGATGTGTTACAACTATATGCAAGAGGAGCTTTACTCAAGTTTACCTATTACAATTTAAAAAGGGATCTGAGCCCATGTTGAAAATGTTTTTCTATAGCACTTCAAATTGCTTTACTATACAGGTGGAAAAAATTAATAGGTCATGAAAGTGAAGGGCCTATTCTCAGTTGTCCACACCCTTGAAATTACTCCCAGCTGTTCACACTTTCGGGGGTATGGACAACTGGGAATTTAACGGCAACCTTTTTTTAAAGATGAATTACTGCAACCAAGGTATATTGAAAAATTTACTTGACTGGGGAATCGCTCTAACCAAAACTTCACAACACTTTCTAATTACCGATTTCAAAAAATGGAGGTTCTGACTTCGTCCGTTTTTTTGGGTCTTTATTCTTGATTTCTCCACCAGTTGTGGACATATGTTGAAAATTAATTTTAAGTTTCGTTTTTACATAGTATGAAATAAACTCGCTACCATCTTCCCCTGTCCCCCTGTATGTACGCTTAAATCTTTGAAACTATGCAACTGACTTTAATGCAGTTTTCATCAATAGAATAGAGTGAATCAATTATGTACGGGTATTACAGAAAACTTACATAAACGGTAGCGATGCGAGGGCGGTTCGCTAGGAGAGTATACTTTGTAGGTGTCATCAAGTCCTGAATCTGATGAGAGTATCCATAAGGAATTAAGGGAACGCCTCAAATATTCAATGCATACACATAGCGATTTTGCTATTTTCAGTAACAAGTCCAGAATTTGCATTTAGATCTGACATAGAAGACTTCAATTGGCTACCGGAATAGTGATATATGACGAAGTAAATTTTAATGGTTTAAATAACATATACAGGGTGACAGGAAATTCGCCGTATTCTACAGCTCATTTGTAATGATTTAAGTCCAGTCAACCAGGGGTCAAAACTCATTGGTTTTCGAGTTATTCACGTTTTTAGTTTTTTTTTAAATGCCCTCCTTTTGACCTTAAACTAGTAATTTTGTAAAAACTTCGTCATTTAGAAATAAAAAAAAAGCATTTTTCGAATAGCCAAAAATGCCAAGGAATGCCAAATTTTGCAAATAAAAGGATTTGAAGTTAGAAGTTCAAGTAATTATTTTCCAAATTTTGTAACATTTTAAAGCATAATTAAGAAAAAAAACGAATTGGTAAGCAGCCATTTGAGAAAGAACCTTAATTATTAATATCGTCCGAATTGAAAAGAAAGTTGAAACTAACTGATTACGTAGGTCACTCAAAAACTTTGAGGTGCTCGAAATTTGAAAATGGAACGCACTTTATGTTTTTAAAAAGCAAAATTATTTAAAAATAGAACGTCGTAAGACACTAGCTGAATTTAAAAAAGAGAACGATTTGAGATGCTCTAAATTTTAAAATGGAACACGCTAGGTTTTTAAAAAGAAAATTTATTTAAAATTAGGACACTAAGCCCATAGCTGAATTTAATAAAGAGAACTGTGTTCTAAATTCATTTTACTACAACGCTTCCCGTGTTTTTTGGCTGAAACGATGGAGCTTATAACCGCAAACATTTCTGCTATAATTGTTAATTGTAAAATTTTAAATAAAATTAATATTAAAATGTCATTAATTGTACCTTTTTAGAAAGCTTATGAATTAAGCAAATTATTCCTGTAATTTGTACGCGAAGTGTCATACTTTTTTCTTAGCTATGCTTTAAAATGTCACAAAATTTGGAAATAATTGCTAGAACTTCTAACTTCAAATCCTTTTATTTGCAAAACTTTTTTTTATTTTTCGTAATCAGTGGTTCATTGGCTATTCGAAAAATACTTTTTTTATTTCTGAATGACGAAGAAATTACTAGTTTTAGGTCGAAAAGAGGGTATTTTAAAAAAAAAACTCAAAACTTGAATAACTCGAAAACCAATGAGTTTTGACCCCTGGTTAACTGGACTTAAATCATTACAAATGAGCTGTAGAATAACCCCTTTCAAGGAATACGGCGAATTTCCTGTCACCCTGTATAATACACTATTGACCTACCCACAGGGTTGCTTGCAGCGAACCTTAAATAACCTAGTTACTTAATCGTTGAGCAAGTTTGACTACATAACAGCCAGCATAATTATTAATATTATTATATATAGTTATAAGATTGATTAGAAGGTTATAGTTTTCGGAGAAATCATCAATCTTAGGTTCCATTAACCAGCATCTCTCTTATACTTGGATATTTTGAAAATATTGTGAAACGTCTCTTTTTCATGTGCTTCAATCAAATTATTCGTTTAATTTTCTCCTGACGGTGTTAATGTGAACTCAATACTACTGACTGCCACTCTTTCTTTTATGATTGCCCAACAAAGTTGTAAAGGGTTTAGGATGGTTTGGTGGCAGACATAGTACTGAGTTCTTCAAGCATATTTTATTTAGATACGAATTTCTTATGCCGTGACTTATAAAGCTGAATAATATCATATAAAATGGGCATCGTGTACTTTTTAGGATATGTTATATTTTTTATTTAGCCCATGCAATATTTCTGTTTTCATTGAATTCGATGTATTTTTGTTAATAATACTTACAAACGAAAATAGTTTAAAGAAACTTTTTGGTCTTTTTTTGCAAATCATTCATTCGGTCATTAGTGTCATTACATTACATAACATGTCGTTGTGTGCTTGACCTCAACTCTGGTGGCACTACCAATACAACTAATGACACAATTTATTTCAGAAATAAAAGTTGGTTCTGCACGCAACGTCGTATACCATAGTTCATCTCATCATAGTTTTACGGGTATCCAAACCTAAGAAATCTGTGCATTCACATCGCTTCAGTGATTAGACAAAGACGGATTTAGCAAAATCAGTATTTGAAAGAAAGAGACAGACCACTGATTTAAGACATCAAAGCGTCGCACAGTGGGCTGAAAATCGGCTTTCATAGAAATAGAAACCGAAGTCGTAAATGTTTTTTTCTCTCTCTTGAAATAGGTTCTGTTTGCCATCCTCATATTGGAAAATGAGCCTGAGATCATTTGGATCGATATATAATTAATTATTAATATATTTAAAAAAACTTGTATGGAGAATATAAGAAAAAATCAGACAAACTTATTAGAGTTGGCTTGAGGCAAATGTTGATTGGCCAAGCTGCGTGCATCTTCACAGTGATTTGTCTGTTCAAGAAATAGACAATTATCGTGTCAAATATCGTGTTCGACATCATCGACCGATTCAAGAATAATTGGTACCATAACTGCCTGTCAGGATATATCGGTATTTTATGTAGTTTACGAGAAATATGGATTTTTTATATTGGCTCCATACAAAGATTTCAATAAAGTATCATTAACTCATCAGTTTTTCATTCGAATTGGCTGAAAATAATTGTCCATAGATACAATTACAAACGTTAGCCATTTCGAGCAAAAATTTTTTTTAAATTTAAAATTTTAAAGATTTAAAAAAAAAAGTGCATTTGGTGGAGAAATTTCGGATATGTCGAAAAATTAGAAAAAATATAACTATAACCATCTGCGAGGATATTACGGTTTGATGAGTATTTTCAGAGAAATAACTGTTTTTCTTATATTCTCCATACAAGATTTTTTCAGTATATTTATAATTAATTATATATCGATCCATATGATCTCAGGCTCATTTTCTAATATGAGGATGACAAACAGAACCTATTTCAAGAGAGAGAAGAAAACATTTACGACTTCGGTTTCTATTTCTATGAAAGCCGATTTTCAGCCCACTGTGCGTCGCCATCTTAGTAATAAATGTTTCACTCTTAATTATTCAATTATTATTGTTTAAGTAATAACAGCTTGCCTGTGAAATAAAATTCAATCCTTTAGGAAGCTAGATGAGTTCCTACACTTTTTACCCAACTTAACCATAGAATACCGCATATTTTTTGACACTTTATTCGCAAAGTACACAGCCGTCTATTGCATGTTGCTATGTCAACAGGCGGCCGCGTACTATAAGACTGTTTGTTGGCATGACAACCGGTTAGCGATCGTTGAGCATAAGCTTGGCTTACGGGGGCGCCTTTGTATGCGTGGTCTAGAGGTTAAGTGGTCTGAGGATAGCGCTATCTTATTTTAATTTATTAAACGAGACAACAACTGTTGTACACCAAGTGAAATAGCTAAACGTCGTTTCAGGTATAAACAAGTAATATTGGTTGCATTTACGGATTAAACAAAATATCAGTGGTATCAGTATCAGTGGGTTATAAATCGACAGAAATCTGTTTAATATCATGATATTGAAGCGCTCTCTACGCGGATGTTTTTAGTAATTTATGGTATATATTTTATATTTACCTTAAATACTTCTTTCTTGTAAAAAAATCTCACTCATAATATGAGTTGACGTAAATGGGTCATAGATTTAGAGGACATACCCGAAATTAACGTTTTAAAGGCCTAATTTTATGACGGAACCACAGATAACCTCCTATAGATTCTTCTTATGAATGATTTAGTTCGAATCAAAGGTCACCACAGTTGGCGGTAAGTGCGGGCGGTGCGATTGGCTGTTCCGTCGGTGGGCTGAACCCATATTCTCATAAACGGCGTCAGGTCTAGTTTAGTCCTATCAGATAAAAACATAAATGTTCACAAGCCTTTGACTATTGACCACAGGAAAGACAAGTTTTGCTTTTTTGATAATGTATGACCCAAGTAAGAGGTTCGAGGTTCCTGCGAAATAAAAATGCACTGTCCTATAAATGCAGTACCTATAGCACAACCCTAAGTTTGGAACTCGGCCCGTTTGTGTGAGATTGTCTCTGTTCTGTATTGTTCTGGTGACACCTCCAGCCAGCAATTCTGCTGCAAGGACCTGTATGCGCTGACCGAGACGGAGAGGAGATGTTAGATTAGGCTAGCGGGGAAAAGCGCGCCCGACCCAGCCGGTCTGGTAAGAGTAGCGAGTAGCCGGCAGAGCACGAGAACCTTAACCGCACCGACCAGCCACTAATACTATACCGATCAGGGCTTGCGAGCCTCGTCGCCTTTGCTGCACCAACCATCTCCGCCCGCCGCAGGCAGCAGCGCACCTGCGCGAGACACCGGGGAGTCGAGTAGATAGGATAGGAGGGTTTGCAGTCGATATGACGGGAGAGATGGAAGGTGGAACCAACGCGAATTCAGGCATCGTTAAGTCAGCATTAGGAAGATGGTTGTTCTTATTAGGTTCAATACTTGGTTTATTATATACTAAAGGTATGGACTTCTTAAAATTTATTAGTTTAATATGAAGAGTTAGACAAACTTTGTAGCGACAGTAGCGGCAGATAATCTGTGTTCAGTTTTCTCCCGCTGGAACTGTTATACGGGATGACTCTGACCTTGGGGTTTTAAATGCAGATATTATGAATCGTTTCTACTCCTGAAACGGAACTTCTTTTGTTCTGTAAATTGGTAAATATATGTCCAAATTTTTCATACAAGTTAAATGTGATTGTCAATGTACGGGATCCAATTCTCCATTTTCCTATAGCCCTTGTACCAAGGAAATATCGCCCCCGTACCATGAGATAATGATTACCTATATGGCGATGATTTAATATACTAATTTAACAATAACACTAACATTAGGTTTCTAAACTTAAGTTATTTTTTAATGTTGCAGAACAAAAGTGGTTCAGTTTAGCGAGTAGAATCGATCGTTGCATTTAAAGGCCCAAGGCCAGAGGCACCCTGTATAATGGTAAAGGGTCGGAAAAACGCCCGTCATTCCAAAAACTAAACACTCTTCCGTACTGTAGATACTTCCTTATGTTAAATAAAATATAATAGCTTTGGCTGCTAATTTCATCATTTATTTATATTTAGCGACATGAAGTTATGAATATGACACAAATAGATATTAAAAACAATCACTCGCAAATCAAAAAAAAACATTTCTCCTCCAAATTTTCACTTGGAAGTGAATCGATAATGATAAAGTTCATTCAGTCTACTGATGTCATTGGGACGTACTTCATGCTCAGGTTAACTTTAACAAAATCACATGCCGACGTCGTCTGTCCCTGTACGAGTAGATTTTCAAACTACGCAAAGGATTTTCACGCGGTCACCAGTAAGAATAAAAATTCACAAAAAGTTTTTCAAAAATAAATTCTGCTTCGAAGTGAAGCGGAGACGGGTCGCTAGTTATATAATAATAATGATTAAGCAATTATCTACTTTAAGGAATAGGGTTTACAAATTAAAATGACGATCGTTTTTCCAAGCCTTGATAAGGTCACAGTGGTTATTCTGCTAAATAAATTAAAAAAAAATGGTGGCACTATTCTTACCCGGCAACTTAAAAAACGGCGGCTTAAAAACTTGAAATGTGATAAAGCAGAAAAAAACAGGTCAAGTGCGTGCCGGACTTGCCGCCCTGGTTCCGTATTAAAGATATGCTCCGTAACTGCAAAATAAAATACTAATTTTGTTATGAACTTTGTGTCTTACGCAATAAGGTCAATTTTGAATAGCCTAAACTTAGTACAAAACTTCAAAGATTTCCTTTTTATTTTTCTCATAAAATATAAACAATCATCTATTCGTTATGATTTACTTAGATTTTTAATTAATCAACGGACGATAAATTTTTGTGCATTTTTGGCTATAAATCAGATACATCACAGAAACTGAAAAAAAAAAGGTTGTTAGATGTGCAAATTGAGCCCTTTTCATATAACACCACATTTGCTGTAGTCAAATCACTTTCATTTTTTAACCACCAATTCTGGACCACTTTTCAATTATTTATGAAATTAATTTCCTATTTTTTACTAAATACAGTTGCGGACAGACAAGTTGTACGGCCGGCCATGAAAGTGGTCTACCAGTTTTGGTAAGTTTCTGTGAGATCTAATTATCGCTAAGATTGACACTTGTCACTGTCATAATATTATTGTAAGGGAAAATCGAACTTGTTGTATCAGGACGTGCAAATGAGACTTAAACGGTAGACCACGTTTTTGTAAGCCTGCTGTGTCATACAGACAAACAACGAACTCTCGCCATAAGGGCAACCTTTTTTACCATTGTGGTGGTTTACCATTGAATTGCCGACGGACTTTTAATCGAATATTATTTCAAAGACAACGTTTCGAGTATTTTCATTCCATCGACAAGTCATTGTGTCGTGGACTCGATACTAGGTAATTTGAACGGGTCCGTAGCATAATATCGAAAATCAAATTTCATAAGTACGAAATTCCTAACACAAAAGTTCGAATATCAAAATGTCAAATGTACGTAATTCCTAAAGATGTATGTCCTAATGCACTTTTAATCGAATGATCTCATTTTCGAAAATCAATATTCCTTTGTAGAAAATGCCTAAAGACAATACTTGAAACTCAATATTTCTAGTGCTCAAAATCGCTACGTACAAAAAGCTTAGTGACAATTCTTCGAAAATCAATACATTTAATGCTAAAAACTCCACCGCTAATGAACGTAGTATAACTTCGAAAAGTAAAGTTCCTAATGTACGTAATTCCTAAAAAAATGCTGGAAAGTTATTAGAATCTTGTTTTCATAGAACTATTTTAGGAATTATGTACATTAGGAATTTTGATATTTGAAGTTATGCTACGAGTACGTACCCGACTTTATAACCTCTTTTTGATTTGCAATGTTTACCTACATATATTTGTCTGTCCGGGTCAAATCTTGATACAGAACGTATTCTCTATTTAATACTTTTTTAGCAGAAGCGGCATGGCATATGAAGCATGAGAACAGAATAAATGCTTTGCATGTGTGTGGCGTGACACTGCATGATAAATATAAAAGTAATATATATAAGAGATCGCTGCTGTTGTTTGAAAACAGACGTAGCTGTTATGGTCATGGAAATGATGAATAAACAGTAGTAGTCTGTTGAAGCAGCGGATAGGGATAGTAATGCCAGGAGAGCTCGCACTAAAGTAATTTTTTTTATTCCGAAGACTAAAATGACAACCACGAGTATCGAGTTCGAGCTGACTTTTAATCTTTGAATAAAACTTACCATTAAATACTCGTGTAACATACTTTGTAATTAGAAAGATACTATTACAATAACACCATATTTATGCTGAGTGTACTTTCTCATTGTAATTTAAAAACTAAAAAATCGAAGATAAATGAACAACATTAACAGCATTTCATAAAATACGTAAGTTTAAAACTTATAATTATAAATCTAGTTTTTAACTTTTATCTACTTTAATAATATATGTCATTGACATGGTGTCCCCTTGTTTCACCGACAATCATTTCATAGAACGTATGACTTCACAGAAATTTCATTTCATAGAAAGCTAATTTCAGCAATTTAATAAGGTTTCAGCGGAAATTAGCTTTCTATGAAAATGAAAATTCTGCGAGGTGATACGTTCTATGAAATGAGTGCTGGTGAAACAGTGTACAACCAATTGACATGGTAGTTATTTATGACGAAGTCACAAATTTGTTGCGACACATTTTAATAATTGTACGCATTCGTACTCGTGGATTTTCCCAATGATATTTATAATGTTTTTTCTACGTTTGCATTCGTTTTTCCTTGCTTTTTTCCAGCCAGTCGGTAACCCGGCTTAAATTTTAGCCATTTCAATTAAATTACAGTTGGTTTATTTCTTCAGTTCGCTTATCAAGGGATAAAACCCCATATTTTTCTTACTGCAAATTAAATTTAGGTGATGATGAAATGATTCCGCGTTGTTTTGGATACTTGGGATATCTGCAACAGCATTCACTCCAACAGTGCACGAATATATAGGTTTAAACGTTGGTGGGGTAAGTGGTAATAACCACTGCCATGTACATAATTTTGTCCAAACCACTCGTATATTAATTTCTCATCGTCATCGTTAATACTGCTGTACATTTGACGGATGTAAAAATGACAAAGCTATCAAGCATTTATGTGAATTGATGGTTCGTGTCATATATTATTTTTTAAATTATTTGTCTAAAATGGAAAAAACATCCTCTAACATTTATATTTTCAAAATGTTGACGCACGGTCAGAATCGCACCAAGTTCAAAATCCATTATGACCCTTAACGGGTTTAGCACAATATTATTTTCGGTGCAGTACTCTTTGATCAAATCAAAGAGTACGTTATAAGACTTTTTGTCTTTGTGACTACACAAGGCAAATAATAAGGGAAATGTTTTGTCACTATTTTGAAAAGATCCGTGGAAAGTGTAGAGCTGTTGAAAAATACCTGGCACGACCCAATATGTTCCATCCATAATCCAATAAATTGCTTGCCCCAGTAAAATTATCAAATACTTGGTACTAAAAAGTATTACTCTATGAGAATCATTTTCGAATAAGCAATCTTTTATAGCGATATTTTCGTTTTCAAACATTGTCATTTCAGTTTTTATAGAAAAATCAATCGATGTCGGCTCTTTCAGAAAATTGAGTACCTACTTTCTTTTTAGTTCGATGGATCACTTGCCACAACGCTTCCTTAGATGGAAGGCTTGTCGCCAACTGTTCGTCGGTACTGTTCAGATGATTTTGTAGTATTGTGCATGTTCTAACATAGGTTTGTTCCCCTGTCTTTCTCTTCAAATCATTTACGTTATTTGCTATAGAAGCTCTCACGGCATTTCCTTCGTGATTGTGGTCACTAGATTTAAACACTTCTAAATTGTTCTCATTACTGTTTGTTATTAAACGTGAATTGCATTTGAATAATTCATTCGATTTAAATTCACAGGCCCAATAAAAAAAATCATTAAATTCCCTATTTTTATAATATGTAAATTCATTATTATATAATAATTTTTCCTTTCTGCCCATTTATTAGTTTTCAATTGTGAGAAATTTTTAATAATAGTAAAATAACAAATTAAATTATTTATTTATTTTATGTCGCACATGTGTCACTCTGGACAGTAGATGACACATATTGAAATATACTCATAGTAAGCAGTATAAAGACTACTTCAAGCATGCGAACTACGTATTTGAAGGAGTCTTTACACTGATTATTTAGCTATGGAAACTATCTTATCATTCATTACCAATAATATCAATGGAGTAAGTAGCCATTCGTATACTTTCCTGAATTGTGCTAGGAAATTTAAATAAAGGAATAAATACGCAAACCCTTGTACGCGCTTACTGTACTGGACATAAGAACAGGTTAAAAAAATAACGCAAATTGATGATTCAACAACAGCAAACTTATCCCTAAAAGAGATCTGTTCCATACATATAGCTTATAATGGAAATCCCAGCTATGATTTAGATTGAAATATAATAATCAGTTTCGTATCCTTTAAAGTATGGTCAGCTGGCCGTAGGACAAATGGCGTTCGAAATTTGGCACTTTATACATTTTTAACTTACGTCAACTGGGCGTAAGAAAAATGTCGTTAGTATTTTCGTGCACTAGTGGTATTGTACTTAAGACATTTTAAATCAGGCTAATTAAACATAGGACATGCATCTTTAGGAATTTCGTACTTATGAAATTTGATTTTCGATATTATGCTACGGACCCATTTGAACCGAGGTCTTTTAATTAGTAGTTTCATTAAAATTCATGTCATGACTAATCATTTCGGGTTTTTTTAATTTGTTTCTTTTTGCTTGTAATAATATTTATTCCGCATAAAATTATTTCAATTGGTAATATTTTGCTATCAAAACTAAACGCAATCACTCACTCTGCGTGATTATAGCTATGTCCCTAATTTATTGTATAATAATAATAATAATATATTTTAGGTGTGTGTATGAGGCAGTGGGTCACAGTCCTTCGTCAACCAGGTGGTCGAGATGTCCCCTCTGATTTGCCTAACTTGATAAGGATTGAAAGAGGCATCTTCCAGGGTGACAGTCTGAGTCCTTGTGGTTTTGCCTAGCCTTGAATCCTCTTAGCTCTTTGCTGTCGGATTCCGGGCTTGGCTATCGACTTTGTAGAGAAGCTGAAGTCATTTCTCACTTATTGTTCATGGATGACCTCAAACTGTTTGCATCGAAGCGCCAAGATCTTATCGCACTATTGAAAATCACACAAGAGTTCAGTAGTGCGATCAAGATGGAATTCGGTGTAGATAATTGTGCGGTTATGCATGTTCAACGAGGGAAAGTTGTAAATTCATCGAATTTGCAACTGAAAATAATAATAATAATAATAATGACTCTCAGATCTCTCTCCGAAGTTGAAACCTACAAATATCTTGGTATGTCACAGTCTTTGGGTATTATGGACGGGGAAGTCAAGCAGTTAGTGAAGGAGCGCTTCTTCTGCCGCTTGACAAAAGTTCTTAACAGTCTTTTGTCGGGTGGCAATAAGGGGCGCCTTCAATGGCTGGGTGATGCTGCTGCTCACATACTCCTTTGGCATACTAAGGTGGACTCCGACTGAGCTGGACGCCCTGGATAGGAGGGTCCGGCTACTGCTCAAATCACATCGCATGTTGCACCCACGCTCATCTGTCATGAGATTGTACATCCCGAGGAAGTGTGGAGGTCGAGGCATTTTAAATGCTAAGAATCTCCACAACCACGAGGTGTGCAATCTCAGGGATTATTTCCTAGGCAATGAGTGTAGGATGCATCGCGATGTGGTTGCAGTAGACAGGAACCTCACGCCTCTCTCCTTTGCAAACGGGAACTGGCGCAGACCAACGGTGTTGAGCACTGAGGACCGCAAGAGCATATGGAAGAGCAAGGAGTTACACGGACGCTTCTACCGGGCCCTAACCAGGCCCGATGTAGACTTTTTAGCGTCCGTGAACTGGCTACGTTTTGGTGACCTTTTTGGGGAAACCGAAGGTTTTGTCTGTGCAATTGCTGACGAAGTCATAATGACGAACAATTACCGGAAGTATATTCTGAGGGATGGCACGGTTGACATTTGTCGAGCGTGCCGTTGCCCCGGCGAGTCTCTCAGACATATAATTTCCGGTTGTTCGCATTTGGCCAACGGTGAGTACTTGCACAGACATAACCTCGTGGCCAGGATCATCCATCAACAACTTGCCCTTCAATATGATCTTGTTGATTCTGAAGTGCCGTACTATAAGTACACACCGGCGCCAGTTCTCGAAAATGGTCGTGCTACGCTCTATTGGGATCGATCTGTCATCACGGACAGGACTATTGTCGCCAATAAGCCTGATATCGTGTTGGCAGATCGATCTCAACGCCGGGCAGTGCTCGTCGACGTCACCATCCCGCATGACGAGAACCTCGTGAAGGCCGAGAAGGACAAGCTCAGCAAGTACCTTGACTTGGCTCACGAGGTGACCGCCATGTGGGATGTTGACTCGACGATCATTGTCCCGATAGTTGTTTCGGCCAACGGTCTTATAGCGAAGAGTCTCGACCAACACCTCAAGAGACTCTCGCTAGATGGCTGGATCAAGGGCCAGATACAGAAGGCAGTACTCCTCGACACGGCACGCATTGTGAGGAGGTTCCTCTCTCTGCAGCCCTAACCACCGGTAGCTTGAGCCCTGCCCCGCTGCCGGCGGCACCCGTAGGTTAGGTTTTTTATAATGTATATTTTTTGTATTAGTATTGTTATTTTACTTTTATATTTGAATGTTTATTATAAAAAACCTAATTTACAGAAAATTAAATAAATATCTATGAAAATAATAATAATAATAATAATGACTCTCAGATCTCTCTCCGAAGTTGAAACCTACAAATATCTTGGTATGTCACAGTCTTTGGGTATTATGGACGGGGAAGTCAAGCAGTTAGTGAAGGAGCGCTTCTTCTGCCGCTTGACAAAAGTTCTTAACAGTCTTTTGTCGGGTGGCAATAAGGGGCGCCTTCAATGGCTGGGTGATGCTGCTGCTCACATACTCCTTTGGCATACTAAGGTGGACTCCGACTGAGCTGGACGCCCTGGATAGGAGGGTCCGGCTACTGCTCAAATCACATCGCATGTTGCACCCACGCTCATCTGTCATGAGATTGTACATCCCGAGGAAGTGTGGAGGTCGAGGCATTTTAAATGCTAAGAATCTCCACAACCACGAGGTGTGCAATCTCAGGGATTATTTCCTAGGCAATGAGTGTGGGATGCATCGTGATGTGGTTGCAGTAGACAGGAACCTCACGCCTCTCTCCTTGACAAACGAGAGCTGGCGCAGACCAACGGTGTTGAGCACTGAAGACCGCAAGAACATATGGAAGAGCAAGGAGCTACACGGACGGTTCTACCGGACCCTAACAAGGCCCGACGTAGACTTTTTAGCGTCCGTGAACTGGCTACGGTTCGGTGACCTCTTTGGGGAAACCGAAGGTTTTGTCTGTGCAATTGCTGACGAGGTCATAATGACGAACAATTATCGGAAATATATTCTGAGGGATGGCACGGTCGACATTTGTCGAGCGTGCCGTTGCCCCGGCGAGTCCCTCAGACATATAATTTCCGGTTGTTCGCATTTGGCGAACGGTGAGTACTTGCACAGACATAACCTCGTGGCCAGGATCATCCATCAGCAACTTGCTCTTCAATATGGTCTTGTTGAGTCTGAAGTGCCGTACTATAAGTACACACCGGTGGCAGTTCTCGAAAATGGTCGTGCTACGCTCTATTGGGATCGATCTGTCATCACGGACAGGACTACTGTCGCCAATAAGCCTGATATCGTGTTGACAGATCGATCTCAACGTCGGGCAGTGCTCGTCGACGTCAACATCCCGCATGACGAGAACCTCGTGAAGGCTGGGAAGGACAAGCTCAGCAAGTACCTTGACTTGGCTCACGAGGTGACCGCCATGTGGGATGTTGACTCAACGAACATTGTCCCGATAGTTGTTTCGGCAAACGGTCTTATAGCGAAGAGTTTTGACCAACACCTTAAGAGACTCTCACCAGATGGCTGGGTAAAGGGCCAGATACAGAAGGCAGTACTCCTCAACACGGCACGCATTGTGAGGAGGTTCCTCTCTCTGCAGCCCTAACCACCGGTAGCTTAAGCCCTGCCCCGTTGCCGGCGGCACTCGTATGTTAGGTTTTTTATAATGTTTATTTTTTGTATTAGTATTGTTATTTTAATAAATATCTGAATAATAATAATAGTTATTGTAATAATAGTAATGTGTCATGTTTTGTGCTCTTGGGGGTCGCAGTTCTAACCTAACCTAACCCACCTCTGTCAACAGTTCGTTTTCTTCGGGGTCGCAGTCGTAACCTAACCTAACCTACTTTGATTCACCAATAAATCTTAGTTTTATTATACATATTTGTATGCCACCCTACATAATTTGAAAAATGGATAAATGTGCAATAGGACATAAAATTGTATTAAAGTAATATGTCGAAGAAATGAATTGCAATGTTTTGTAGTAGTACCAATTAAGATAATTTGAATCAAACCAGCGATTAAGTAGTATTTGTTGAGTATTTCCACGTAGTAAGATTAATTTAATTAAATAGTAGTTGAAATAAGATAACGCCAAACAATATTACTAGTTCCATATATTCGATGAATCGTTGTCGATGAAATAATATTCGATGAAAAGGTTGTCGACAATTCATTGTGGTACGTTACCCTAAAAACGGTGAAAAGGATTTAAGAGTAAGTTTTGTACGTTGTAGAACTTACGTGATAAAAATATTTTCATGCTACAAATCTTTTCTCCTCAGCCAATCTTCTTTTTGGGCCACTATACCATTTTAATTCGTTATTTATTCTTATCATTCACTTCGTGAATGGACAGCGTTAGAGGGCTGTTATGTGGTATCATTATGTTACAGTTTTACGAGTACAATAGTGGTTGACATTTTACTTAACACAATTAAAAGTCGGACCTTACCACATAATACCGCTAGTTAAGTTGTAATTATATATTAAAATTTAAGACTGCCCTGCTAAGCCAAATGGCATGGTCTCAGATAAAACACGTGTAGCAATCGCAACCACATTACTATCAGGCGAGGATAGAATCTACTTTAACTATTTCAATTTAATTAAGATACCGCTTTTGTTTCGTAGGTAGTCGAATAGCTTGAGTATCTAACTAACACTGCGATAAAAAAGATAATCCACTATACAGGGTGTACAATCCATACAACAATCCAACCAATCATCCAACATAATAAAAAAGTTTGAATGTAATTATTATTAAATCTAAAATCGACGTCATGGTTCCTAAGAACAGATCTCGCTATCTCTCATAGTTTCCGACTTCACCATACTGACCCATTTGGATTGTACACCCGGTATACTAACGTATGCGGAATGAAATCCGGGCCTCTATTCCCGACGGTATTAAACATATCGTCTTTGACATGTTATGGTATTGTTTTGACGTCAGCCGCCATTACTGTCAAGAAAACAAGACCTATCAAAACTGTGACAATACGATAACAGCTCAAACTAGATATGTTTTTACCGTGTTGAATAGACGCCCTGGACAAAGTTAAAACAATACTTAATGTAAAAAAAAACTGTTTCGTTAAAAATGTTTATTTTAAATAATAGTATTATTAACAATGTTTTATGCAATAAACAGTTTACTCCTTTGCGAGCTGCATTGCGACAGTTCCGTGGTACTTTGTCCATGGCTGACGTAAACACAGATGTTGGCATTTTATTTAATTCTAATGTAATATTTCGAATTTAACTTTGTACATTTATTCAGCGAAAATTATTCGAGTAGATTCGCTCAAAAAATCTTCGATTGTGCGATGTTCAGCGGCGTTAGATGGATTTGCTACTTTGGGGACATACGAGATTAGCTCGTCCATTTTACTTCATTTTTTTTAGTAGTGAATGGAAGTCAAATCTGACCAAAACACCAAATTCGTTTCGTTTATGTTCCGATTTTGAATTATTCAGTAGGTATTTTTTGCTTTTTGATTTTTAGTGGCTGAGGACTCTGGTATGATACTGGCTGTAGAAATGTATTATAGTATTTGAGAAGGTGCCCCATCTGAGAAAATGTATGTTCTGAGAATGTTTTCTATCTAAGAAAATGCACATCGAGAAGTGCACTTTTAAAGGCAGCGTATCATTCGAGAAAGTGATCCTTCCGAAGAAGTGCACGTTTAGACAAAGTGCACATTTCGGGAAAGCGAGCTTTACAAGCCGGACTCTTCTGTACAAATCCCATGGCACTTAGGTCACAGTGTCATGTGATTATTGCTTTATTAAATATATAACCAGTAAAAAGTATAAGATTTAAACAATAATAACTATTCTATCTATCATAACTACCCTTAGTGTCCCACTGCCAAACAATAACTATAAATAAGGAAAAACTAATATAACAAAAATCCATTATACAGTAGTGGTCACATACTCGTACATACAATACAATTGCCTACACATAAGAATTTTAAATTTTGACAGTGAATCAAAAAGTTCCTGATATATTTTATTTCAAATCACAATGCGTTGCTTGCCTCTTCTATTAATAAACTTGTTCTTATCTTTTTTGTATTACTAACATAGTCTTTCAGGTTTTAAGTGTAACTAATTTAAATATAGGTTGTCAGGTCCAAAATAAATCATTTTTCTTATTTTTTTTAATTCTTAAAATTGCGTCAACTACTACGCCAGGTAATTACTTAATTAATGTTATTTTTAATTTTATCGTATACAATTCATTAATTTGATTGATTGATTTTTCTCAAACTAAACCCATCTATTTATCTCGTCTCTTTCTCAAATGATTCCCGCACTGAAAACCCCGAGGTATAGTTATCATTGTCAAATGTCAAACCACGAGTTTGAAGTATGACATTGAGATGTTTAAACTTAAACCACAACGATCAAATTATATAGAGAATAGATGTAGGTAAACAAGAAGAAATATAAATAAATGTTGAAAATAATTTTATCTACGCACATATCGTAAGTCCTCTTTTATGCGTTCAAAACCCGTAGGAAATGACCAGCATTATTGCAACTAATTTTACTATGAAAAGTTTCTTGTCTGTGGTAGTAGGTAAAATTTGTACTGTAATGGTTATAACAGTATAGATTTTGGTAAGGTTATGAGTTACAAATTTGGAACATGTTCCAAAATTAACACAATTTAAATAGGTCCAATTCTAGTATCAATTGGAACGTCAACTCGGTATATTTTTTAGTACAATATCGTGGGATATTTGAATTTCGAACGACATGAGAATAGGGACTTTATTAGTATGTCTATCATATGATTTAAAAAAAAACCATTCATATTTGTGACACATGACAGGTTTCTTTTGCCTCCATTTTTGTTGTCAATTCGTCGTATCGTAAGTCGTAAATTGATTTCATTAAGTTCATTTCTTTGTAGAGTTTATTGTGCCACTTGAAAATTCTGCTTATCCAAGTAGACAACAATTGATTAACATTGATTAAATTTAACATCGTTTGGTGAAATTGGTAGGTACTTAGATATGTTACAGGTAGCGCTGGTAGCAATGCAGGTCATTTGCCTTTCGGCTTCTGAACCCATCTTAGAGTACTTATAATATGTGTGTAGATAAAGTATTGTACGCGACTCTGCGTAATTGGCATTACAACACTCGTGTCATCTATTATGAAACTCACCCTGCGGCTCGTTTCATAAACCACACTCATGTTGTAATGCCTGTCATTACGCAACCGTCACGTAAACTACTATTACAGGCACGTCGATCCAAACGTTTCTCAGGTCTTAGTGGTTTCCGCATGACTATTATAAAAATAACTGAAAACAAACTTAAGGGGGAGGTAGGTGAGCAAGCCACCTACCTAACATGGAAAAATCGCCTTAGTAAAAATCGCACCGTTTTCGAGATATTTGGATTTTTCTGATTTTTAGAAAAATGTACACCCGCACTGAGTTTTTCATCTGTGGTATTCGGTTTTTTTTTTTTTTTTTTTTTTTTTTTATTGCAAAACGAATAGTTGTGTTTTCAAATGGTAAAAACCATTAAAAAGTAACTATTGCAGTTTTTTTTATTTTTTAAATTAAATTTAAATTTGGCCTCTTCCGTTTTATTTTGGTCAAACTTTAGCCCCTCATGGTGAAAAAAAAATACATGACCACTGGTTAGCCAATTAGATTAAAAACATGCTCGTTTAATGGGCATTTAAAAATGATAAATACTTTATCATCAAAACACTAATAAATAAAAAAAAAATAGAAAAGAGTAAATTACACCGCTATTCATAAAATACAAAATAAATTTGTGAATGGGCAAGTACTGGGCCCCGTGGAACTGCCGCCGGTGCTGAATTCCCAAAGTTATTTGGAGTTCCTGGAAAATGAATTGCCAATTTTATTGGAAGACCTACCACTGGAGCTGCGGCGTACATTATGGCTCCAACACGACGGCTGCCCTGCTCATTATGGCCGCCTAGTAAGGGCTCATTTGGACGAAACATATCCCCATAAATGGATAGGGCGATCGGGTGCAATTGCATGGCCTGCTAGATCACCCAATCTCAATCCATTGGATTTCTTTTACTGGCGTTGCCTTAAAGATAAGGTTTACCGAAAAATCATTACAACCGAAGAAAATCTCCGAGAACAAATAAACACAGCTGTCGTAGAAATAAATGAATTAAACCTAAGAAGATTGAAAAATAACTTTCTTAAGAGGTGCCGAGCGTGCATTGCTGTGGACGGCCGGCAATTCGAACATTTACTTACTGTGTTTACTATTTAAAAAGTACCTAATTACAAAAAAAACTGTACAATGTATTTTATTGCTTGGTAAACATCCGCGGGGTGAAGAGAAAAGCAATGTAAGTAGTCGTTACTTATTTAAAATAATTGAAGACAATTACTTTATTTTAATTTTTTCTTTTATCAATGTTTTTTTTTACGAACCTGATATTCGGCAGTTAGTAAAAAAATACATTACTTATCTTTACGTACAGTCATTATGAATGCATTCTGATACAGCTCGCGTCGCAAGTATGCTTGGGTGGCAGTACTGGCTTAACGTGAATTGCGGTGTATTTTACTATTTTCTTAAAAAAATATGTATATTAGTGTTTTGATAATAAGTATTTATCATTTTTAAATGCCCATTAAACGAGCATGTTTTTAATCTAATTGGCTAACCAGTGGTCATGTATTTTTTTTAACCATGAGGGGCTAAAGTTTGACCAAAATAAAACGGAAGAGGCCAAATTTAAATTTAATTTAAAAAATAAAAAAAACTGCAATAGTTACTTTTTAATGGTTTTTACCATTTGATAACACAACTATTCAAGATTGTTTTGCAATAAAAAAAATAAAAAAAATCCGAATACCACAGATGAAAAACTCAGTGCGAGTGTACATTTTTCTAAATATCAGAAAAATGGGTGTACATTTTTCTAAAAATCAGAAAAATCCAAATATGTCGAAAACGGTGCGATTTTTACTAAGGCGATTTTGCCATGTTAGGTAGGTGGCTTGCTCACCTACCTCCCCCTTTTTTTCCATGTTAGGTAGGTGGCTTGCTCACCTACCTCCCCCTTAAGTTTGTCGTGGTACTTACGGGAAAATGTTTGTTAGTTAAAATGACTCTTGTAGTAAACACTCAATATCGCGATTATTAATCTTGCGATGCGACGTTCCCTGTTGATGGGTACTGAGTCTGACTGAAGCAGCATGACAAATACAATGCCCGGCCACAAATATTACACATCGACCTTTGGAAAAAGAGAATCTGCTATTTACGGCTTCGTAGAGCGTTATCTCTGTCGCACACTACTTTTATGATGTTTACTAGTCGTAGTTCAGATGCGATAGAGTGCGGTCGCGTCCAGTCCATTATACATATAGAATTGTTAAAACCCCATTTTTTTAATTACTCGTGCGGCTCCACTGAGGCGGAGACGAGCGAAGCTGTGCCAATATTAACCAATAGAAGGCGCGTGCGGTCACGTCGAGGGAGTCTTGCGCTCATTAGCTTAGATTCTATGGGTTAATATTGGCACAGCTCCACTCCGCTCGTCTCCACCTCGGTAGAGCCGCACCCTTAAAGTTGTACTATGGCATCTATAGGAAAAAAAGGGAAACCTTTACGAGGCCAATAATGCGAAATTATCTAAATGTAAGAAATGTTTGACGATTACACTGACAGACTAGTGATAAATACGGCTGATACTGAGTGATAGTGAAACGTGGACAGTTAACCTCATAGTAGGGGAGCCCACGACACTAAACCTAGTACGATATATATATATATATTTAATCTCATAATTATTGGGGAAACACGAAATGGCAAATCTGCAATGCGAATAACCTGGCACAACATTTTTTTTTTAGTTTTAGTTCGATGTCTAAATGCAGCTGTGGTTTATCTTACGCAGAAATTGATTATCTTTCAGATGAGTTTTGGTTTTGCTTAGCCAAGGTGTTTGAATTGCATTTTTCGAGTTCCCACATTAATTACGAGACTAAATATATATATTATCATCCAGTAGTCTTATCGTACTAGGTTTAGTGTCGTGGGCTCTTAGAATATCAATGAGAGCACAGATAGTGAACGACAGAGGAGGAGGAGGAGGTGGAGGAGGGTGAAATGGATGGTTTTTTGCATATTTTATTATTCCTCAACCCAAAAACATAAATAATTATATTTAGAAATTATTGCAATGCTTCTATTTTCTTAATGTCTCCTGGCAAACTTCGTCAGTCGTCGGATAAATATTCATTGTAGTTTCATACCTAATTGTCCAACCTAAGAACGTCCTCTTGTATTAATTTCGTTGGTAAATACATGTTTAAAATAAGTAAATTATATTTAAGAAGTAGTTTTACACCTCTATATGGTTCACGCGGGACACAAAACATCAACCACGTACTTAGTTCAAAATTAAATTTCTAATAAACGATGAATCTGATAATTGACGGACATGGAAATTAGCATTCGTTTGTATTCGGAAATGCGATGATTGCCGATGTGCAATATTTACCGCCGGGCACTGTACCAACATTTCCGAGAAAATACGATTAGAAAGAATGTTTTACTACGAGTACATGTATGTACAATTTATCTCTGTTGAAAACAGTAATCAAGTACAATTAGATTAATACAAAATAATTTTAACAATAAATAGACTACATTATATTCTACATTTTATAATATGACGAATTTAATGAAGAAAAAAATATTTCCTATTTTAGTTATTGTCTACACAATAAGCCATACTTCTAAATTTCGTACGCACATGGCTCATAAGACTGCACCATCGCAAAAACACTTCCGACGCCCATGTCCATATTTTTTGTGGCAAAGAGAACGACTTATCTTGTCCGCCTTACTTTTTTAAAATTCCCTTCATAAAACTCCAGTACTCTTCAACAGGCCGGAGTTCTGGACTACTTGGCGGGTTGCATACTTTGGGTAGCACCACGATCCCGTTTGCGTCATAGCATTTCATCACTGCTTTTGCCTAATGGTGACTGGCTAAATCTGGCCAAAACAGCGGTGGTGAGTCGTGCTTCTTTATGGAAGGTAGCAAACGTTTCTGTAAACACTTTTTGGCAAATATCGCCGTTTATTGTCCCGGTGGTAATTAACGAGTGACTTCTTTTTCCGCAGATACATATTGCCTGCCGAAAGAGGTATTTTTTTGGGAATTTAGACCGTTCTTTTAATTAACATTCTTCATGAGCGTCTGTTCGACTTACGCTGGTGTAGAACTCCAACGAAATTGTTTAATGTTGGCTATTATAATATGTTTTGTCGTCCATGACCACGCATTCAAATTTCGTAATTAAATTTTCATAAAGCTTTCGTGACCGTTTATTTGGGAATAAGTTCTGTTTCGAGTCTCGATCCGGTGCGGCATGGGCTTTATAACTTCTTAGTCCTGCCCTACGTTTTACTTTTTGAACATAGGACTGAGACTTTTAATATTTTTCGCAACATCACGAGATGAAATCTTAGAATTTGTGGCAAAAATCCTTATAACATTCTCGGCCTTTTTTTTATTCTTGACTCCCTGCAATCCACCACTTCCAGGCATTCGATCTATTGTTAAGCGTCCACGAAACCTTTATAATACGGGACGAACCGTAGATTGAGGGTATTTCTCTCTCAATCGTCTTTTCGCGATATCTCTGTAGCTTAGCGTTGAATTTTCTACATATTCATGCAAAATGCGTTCGCGTTGTTGATGTTGTCTGCTCGACATTTTGACACCGAATATATATTAGAAAAATAAATCTATGGACATACTTTAGGACAGTTCCTTTCTTGTGATCAGATAGGTGTCTAAAATGTTTGTGTAACTCAATTTTTGGCGTAACAATAGCACATTTCACATGTCCCAGTTTTGGCGTGTTCAACCTTTATCAAATTATAAAAGTTTATATTGACGCGTCAGCGCTAAGTTTCCCTATAAAATTATGGGGTCCGGTTTCTAACAGTAATGCACTGTAGATCAGTTTGAACCTTAGTTTATAATCTTAAGTAAATTTTAATTAGCAATAAAATGGATCGAGAATTTTTTGATTGTTGGTCAAAATCGGATGCAAGTACATAATATTTATACAGTGGTGGCCACATAGTTAGGGAAGTTTGCGTGTAAATATAATGTATAGTTCGTTATTTAGTCTTGCCAAACCTCAAGGATGTTTCGACCGACTTGCGTTTGAAAAAAATGTGTTGGTAATAGTCAGGACAAGGATTGTATGAAAAGAAACAACACCCAGGCGACAAAATTCAAAAAAATCAAACGTTTGTTCATTAAATTTGCCATATGAGCAACGCCTTCCTACAGAGCTGGTATCAATGTCATATACGTAGATACACACGTTAGAATACCACAGATTATATATTAGAATAAAAAACATTTATGAGGAAGTACTACGCTGGTTTTCTTTGGAGCCACGGACCAGTTTTGTTCAACTTATAACACTACTCTTTGTCGCTGTCTCAATGAGCAACGCCAACGCCTTCCTTCAGAGCTGGTATCTCTTAAATGGCATATATGCAGATACACACGTTAGAATAACACAGATTATATATTAGAATAAAAAACATTTATGAGGAAGTATGACGCTGGTTTTCTTTGGAGCCACGGACCGGTTTTGTTTAACTTATAACACTACTCTTTGTTGCTGTATCAATTATAATTGACGTTTTTTGTTTGTCTATTTGTTAGTAACTATTCAATCTTACAGGACCATTTTAAACCAGTGTTCGGTAATAGCCTGTAATTTGGTAAGCACATTTAAAACCCATAATAATGGTCATGGTATCTAAGATCCCATCTGCTGATGGTGATTGAAGTAGGATCTCTGCTGTACTTGACGGACAAACACCAACTAACGTCGGATTTACACCTTGTACACATTACATTTTCCACTGAACATGGCTGCCTGGCCTTTTTACTTGAGCTCTGACACCCGGCTTGCTGGCTATGTTGTTTAATGCTGCACCGTACGTCCATTAGTTTATTAGAAACCACAGTAATAGTAACGAGGGCGGTTACTATTACTGTGGTTTCTAATAAACTAAAGTATTGTCTTGAAATGTTAGGATGGTTTTTGTTGTTTAAATAAATACACAATTTTATAGTATATATATGACCTTTAACCTTCGTGTAGCTGTACCATAAAAATAAGTGGAATTATCCACCAAAAACGCTATTACTATTTAACGGTGAAAATGTATTGATTGACACGCATACAAGTGCCGAAATTAAGATGCAAACATTAGGATCCATAAAAAAATTGATCTGATAGTGGCTAACTTTTTTCCAAGTTTAAAATATTTTCGATTATCTTGTTCATTATCGGATGGATTCAGTTCAATACATTATAATGAGAATGTATGAAACATTAGCGTTTCAAAACTGATGAGCGTGATATGATTTAATAAATTCAAGTTATCTAATTAATTGCACTTTAATACTTTTTTGTGATGCAGTCACAAAATAAGCAGATTTTATATGTACTTATTTGAAAGAAAATGAACTAATCTCTCTATATTTTATTTATAATACAGTATGTAAACTTACTAAAACCATTTATTTGAACCCGGGCATGTCTAGGCGATACATAAGGTAGGGGTATATAAATAATTGAATTCTTAACGCTTTTTCAGATTTACGATTACAATACAAAAAATAAAATTGAATTAATTCATGATCCTATAACATCCTGTATTATTTATTTACAATGGTGACATTTATTACCCGGTTATCAAGTCAAGGTCAAATGTGTCAAATACATGCAATGACGGCGGTTATTTTCGTGAACACTACGCATCAAATCTGGATTCTGACGGGCACGTCGCTTGATTACGTTGAAAGCTTGTACAATTCGCATCCTCATTTCTTCCTCCGTTCTAGATTACAATTATTATTATTAAATTAGTTTTTTTTAAATACTAACTGCTTGACCCAACCCCAAAAAAATAGTCCAGAGGTGTGAGGTCCGGCAAGCGTGCCGGCCATGGCGTATCCGAAGAGAAGCGGCCAAACCACTGACGTCCGAAGATTTGGTTCAGCCTTTGCCTCACTTGAATAGCAACATGGGGCGGTGCTCCATTATGCTGGTACCATGTTTCTCTGAATTAGGCCAGTGGTAATTTGTCCACATAGCGGCTTGCTGACTGGTTTAGTACTTCCAGGTATCTTTGCCCGTTATTCGACCCGTTAATAAACACGGGTCCAATGATGTCGTTACCTCTTATTCCCGCCCAAACAATTAATGACCAACGAGTCTGATGGGCCAGTTCGCGGCCGACATGAGGGTTTTGATTTTTTGGTGCCCAGTGGTGGATAACCCTACGATTCCACATCAAGTTTCTTGTGAACATACTTTCATCGGTCCATATTTTTTTTTGGATAAAATGAGCATCATCTGCAGTGTTCGGAATTTTCACGGCAAAACAAAAGACTGTCGCAAATTTACTAGGGCAAGAAATAATTTTTCATCGATATCTATAGTAAAGTAAATAATGGTCCACCAAATAAATATAAATATATTATAAAATACATTAGGTTTGTGTAAAGTTATATCGAAACAGATTCAATTTCTTCTTCAAAATCCACATCATTACACACAGCAGCACATGCCATTTTATTTGGTTTCTGATAGTGATAAGAGTAGATAGTCATTAATTTTTCGACGTTCTCTGGGAGTAAACGGTTCCGTTTATCACTATAAAGCCATTTATGTACACTGAATGATCGTTCCACTTCACTCGACGTCAAAGGGGCAAATTTGTAAAATTCATTGTAGGCGGTTTGTTGTTCAGGTTTAGTAAGCTTTTCTACTATTTCTCGTAAATTGTCGTAAGCAGAATTTCGGTCTAAAACAGCTTCAAATTTCCGCAACACCGGTTAAAGTTCTCTCCAATTTAAGTAGCAACGAACGGTGTCCAATATTAGGAAAGATTCCGTAAGGGACAAAGTCGAACATTCCAATTGTTTTATTGCAGAGGCCATAACTTCGTAGTAGTCCCGAATGAAATGTAGTTCTTGTGGTAGTTTTCTCTTTCGGAAACATTTTTTTGCTGTTGTTATGGCTAACGATTCATTAGCAAGTATGGAGACGATGTCTCGTATTTGCTCATAGTATTGAGCATAATAGACCGCTGCATTTATCCAAGTACCTCACCTGGGGATTATGGGCTCAGGTGGTAAAGGAATGGAAGGGTATTGTTCCTTAAAAAGTCGTACACGTTCAGGAGATTTCAAGATAATCTTTTTTACATTAGAGATCAACATGTCTACATTTTTAAAGTTATCTCGCACCTCTTCCGCCACTCGATGCAGACCATGTGCTAAAAATGTTATGTGTTTCATGCGTGGAAATGTTGTTTTTAAAATACGACCAGCTTTCAGCATATTTATAAGCGGCACTATCAGTGCAAAGTAGAAGAACATTATTTACGTTATTTTAAAAAGATTCTTGAAACAAAAATTGAAATTGGTTTTTTATTAACTTAGTTACTGCTTCTCCATTGACTTTATCTAAAACCTTAGAACCCAAGAGATAAAATTGTTGTTTTTGCAAAGATCTGATCACCACGTTTGTCACACATTTTCACATAAAATCTGGTGTTTCGTCTACAGATATCCACAAGTAATTGTTCATATTTATTTCCCTTATACTCTGAATGGTGTTTTGTATACAACATTTAAATAAACTTTCCTCAATAAAGATTCGTCCGGTAGAGATGCTTTTGTGCAGTCGCAGCATAAGTATTTATTAAAGAAATTTCGAAAGTTAGTGTTGTTAACTGTTGACCAGGGTATGTTGCAGGAAATCAGAAAAATAATTAAATCGTAATAAAATTGATGTTTGGAATGTGGTTCTCCAGAACGGCTGTTGTTGTTGTGGCGATCGCTTTTTAGATGAGATTGAATATTGCATTTTTTTATTTTTAGTTTAATATCGCACGTAGAGCAGTATATAGTAGATGTCACTTCATTATGTACAAATTCAGGGTATTTGGTTAGACACGTTATGAGCCAATCTTGCACTTTACTCATTTTTACTTTACTGAAAAAGTACACTACTAAAACATTACGTAACAAACGCGTCCATTTTCAAGCGTTTTACAAATAATATCTAGACAGTTCGTATTTGAGCACTGTCATATCAATGAAGTGACGTTTAATGTCTCAATATAGAGTTTTTTCATTTTAAGTGTCTGTTATTGTCAATGAGGTGGTATAGTCGCTATATTTCACCTCTTTACTACTCAAATTCGGCAAAGGCAAAAGGACGGGTTATTCAATATTTTCATTAAAAACAAGATGTCGTTAAGGCTTAAATAATAACTTTTACACTGAATAATCTGTGAATTACTGTTTTTTTTTGCATATTATTATTTTAAATTATAAAATATTCCATAGTAATTCTCGATATCGATGAAAATTTTTTTCTTACCCTAGTAAATTTGCGACGGTCTTTTGTTTTGCCGTGAAAATTCCGAACACTGATCATCTGCAATCTTACTTAAAGCCCAATTTGCATAGTCGACCCGCCGTAAAAAATCATCTTGTTTCAACGCAAGTACCTTGTTTTAAAATTTTGTGGACGGCTGTATGACTAATATCATACAACCCCCCTGATTTTCTAGTGCTGGAGTCAGGATTTTCTGCAAAATGGTTTAAGAATGGTTATTTCTTCCGTTCTGATGTCTCTCTCGTTGTTAGGCAGTCTGCTAATCGCCCTTATAATTACACGTGAGTCCGTAGGCTGGTTTGGCTGCGGAAATCTTTCGGCTTACAATCGAAGAGATGCCGCACCATTATTTCTGCACTCCCCGTAAATAGGAATGATATCTACGTGGGTCACTAAATAAGTTTTGAGATAATAAAAAAGTATCCAACATATTATAACAACAATTTATTTTACATTTTTCGAAGTACTGTACACGATGCTCTATACAAACTTCCATTCGTCTAAACCAACTCTGGAAACACTTTTGCCAGTCTTGATCTGAGAGGTCAGAAATGGCTACTTCGTAGGCAGCGACTTCGACGGCTTCATCGGCACTCGAAAAAAACTTTCCTTTAATTTTTTCTTTGACAGTTGGGAACAAAAAGAAATCACAAGGAGCTAAGTCAGGGCTGTAGGGTGGGTGAACTAGGGTTTTAATTCCAGATTCCTCAAGAAACGCCTTCGTTCTGAGGGACGTATGTGAAGAAGCGTTATCGTGATGCAGCATGATTCCTCGAAGCCCGGCCGTTGGTCTACGCTCTCGCACAGCTTGGATAACTTTCGGCAAAGCCACTGTTGTGTACCATTCCGAGTTAACTGACTTATAATTTTCCAGCACGGATGTCGATAAGTGTCCACTCCGACCAAAAAAACGAGCCAAATTTTTTTACCAACATTACGTGGTCTTTGCAATTTTGTCGGTAAATTTCCGTCTGAGTAGACCCATACCGAAGATTGCTTCTTATTTTCGGGGTCATACTGATAGATCCATGTTTCGTCACCAGTAATGATTTCCGAAACACGTCTCGACGCCCCGTTTTCAAAACGTTGACGCATTTCACGGCACCAATCCACACGAGCCTGTTTTTCAGTTTCGGAGAGCAATCGCGGGATCCAACGACAACAAAGCTTCCTGACTCCGAGATGTTGGTGTAGGATGGTGTTCACACTCCCCGAACTAAGGCCCAGGATCTTCTCGATGTCCTTGTATGTAATTCGTGGGTCTTCCCGTACCAACATTTCAGTAGTCCACACATTTTCTGCAGTTACTGCTGTTTGCGGACGTCCGCTTCTTTGAACGTCTTCGAGGTTAGTTTTGCCCCTTTTAAATTCACTAACCCACCTAAAAATTTTTGCCCGTGAAGGAGCAGACTCTCCCAATGCCGACTGTAGTCGTTGCAAACTTAACTGTTCGGTTAAACCAAATTTAAAATCGTAATACATCATAGCACGCAAATGTTCGCGGTTAAGCTCCATCGTTTCAGCCAAAAAACGCGGGAAGCGTTGTGGTAAAATGACAGGAACATCGTATTTTTTTTTAATTGAAAAAATGGCTTATGGCGTTCTATTTTTAAATAAATTATAATACCCAAGCGTTCCATTTTTAAATTTCGAGCATCTCAAAACTTATTGAGTGACCTACGTACTATCTCCGCAGCACTAAAAATCAGCGGCATCGTAAACTACAATTGTTTGTAATAAAGAAACGTCACATTGATTGTCGTCTTGTCATTTGATTGCTAGACAAACTTTTTTGTTTTAATGATTAAGTGTCATCAGTGAAATTGATGTGAAATAAATGGCATGGATACATGATAAAATGAAAATAATTTGGCCTTTTTTTTATTTATAAGACTGACTTTAACAAAAGCGTAAAACAGGTATGAAAAAGAAGTTACTTTAATCTATACATAATGCACTAAACGCAAGTTCAATAATCTGTTACGATGTAAACATTACAGGGTTGGGCAGATTAAGTGTTCTAGTTAAAAAGAGCCATAAAATTAAAACAAGACAGTTTTTTTTTAAATTTATCACGTTGTATTTTTAGCCTACTCTATACTTAAAAAAACTAATTCATAAGTTCAAATCGCTCGCCATCAGCTTTAATAACTTGACGCATTCTTCCATAGAATGCATTGCACGCGGCACGCACTACCTCGGCTTGTATTTCATCCTATATAATATCTAATAGTTTAGATTCATGCCCTGTGTGCTCCCAATCTTGCTCAGCATGTAACCCCATATCGAAAAGTCCAAAGCATTCAAATCCGGCGATGATGCAGGCCATTCTTGCCAAGGTATAAAATCTGTCAAATTTGTTCTACACCAGTCTTGAGTGCGTTTAGCTTTGTGAGATGGGGCACTATCTTGTTGGAAGCAGTAATAGTCGTTTCCATATAATTTTTGAGCATTTTCTAGCAAATGACCCTGTAACACGTTCTGGATCTAATAGTCTTGGTTAATTTTGACACCTCGATCAATAAACAGCAGCGGTAACTTGCCTCTAGGCGATATCGCACCCTATACCATGACAGCTGATGCACTCTGGAACCGTTGTACGGCTAATTTTTCCACAGTAATATCCTTCAATGAATCACCATAGACACGATCGTTTTGTTGGTTATGACTGTCTTGTAACTGGAACATCTTTTCATCGGAAAAAATAATATCATCGCCGTCGTGCCAAGCTAGCAATTCCCTACATCTTTTCACTCTAGCTTTTTTCTGGGCATCTGTTAAGCCATGAATTTTTTGTTTTTTGTAGGCCTTTAGCCCAAGATCATATTTTAAAATACGACTCATTGTTCGACGGGATATTTTCATATCTTTAGCAAGTTTGCTTGCACTTCGAGCTGGATTTCGTCTAATACGCTCACGAATATTTTTAATGATGTTTTTGGTGTGAACAGATGGCTTTCTCCCAGGTTTGGGCCTGATTTGTGAAGATCCCGTTTCTTTGAATCGCTTGACGGTCCGCGATATAAACCTTATATTGATATTTAAATGTTTCAGCGTCTTCAATATCTCACACGGTCGGTATTTTTTCTGGTACAAATCGCACACGAGCTGGCGTTTCGCGTCCATTGTTGAAAACAATACAAAAACAAAATATATCAAGCTGACGTGTAGAAATCATAAAGAAGGTTAAATTATCAACAAAAAAAAAACGAAGTGAATAAGAAGTTTAGTTATATTTAAGTAAAAAAGCCATACATAATTAGGATACTTAATCTGCCCAACCCTGTACATACGGGTCTTATCATGGGCACTGGACGACGATGTAAACATTACACACAGATACTTGATGATGATACTTTTAGGGTTAACCGACTTTGAAAAAGGTAAGATTTTATATTTTTTATGCAATGCTAAAATTAAGAATATTCGACACACAAAATGTGGTAAAACACTTAACTCAACTAGGTTATCAACTGGCTGAAAGAGGTGGTTTTAGTAAGTTACATACTGTATAGAGAGATTAGTTCATTCATTCATCTATATCTATACTTAAAAGTATATCAGTAATGTTAATGTCAAATAAAAGATTGGTAACTTCATAACAATATTCTTCATTAATCCACCTATATTTCGGGTTCCGCTAAAAAACAAATAAAAAGAGCTTGCATTAAAAATAAAAAAAACAGCAAAAAATGCTGCAAGTATTATACAGTGTGGGAATAAAAGGCGGGCCCCGGAGGGAAACTACCTTAAATCCTTAAGTTGGGTCATTTTACTTAAAGGAGACATTCCTTGATTTTTTAAAAAACACGAAACTGCATTCGAAGATTTTCTAAAACTCGCATGCCTCGCCCTGAACTTGAACCAACTAAAATTAAAAAAAAACAAACACTCGTTACTTTATTATACTACTCGATAGGATTATACACTATAAGCATATAACCGCAAGTATAGTATGTTAGGGAAATTATTCATTCCTAATTTGAATAGAATCCACAATGTGTGTTTCTAATTGTTGCTGATCGCTCGCTATAGTCGTAGGTTAATGTAAGAGCGATTTTTTAAATTTTAGTAATATATGCGTAGGTTATGAGAGAGAAAATAAATTACCTTAAAAGCACTTTTTTTTATTACCTTAATTACCCAAAACTGTCTAAACTTTAAAAAACAAGTTTATCTAACCTCTAAAAGGTCTACAATATTATATCAGATATTTTATTACTGTATTGAATGACGAAAAAGTATTTTCTTTATTTTCGTAATTCCACTTAATTAAACTCATACTAAAAAAAAAAAGTCAGATATAATAGTTATAATTAGAGAATAAGTAATGTTTAAAACTTTAATTATACGTTTTTCAATACATAACATGCAATATTACTAAATTCCGAAATCATACAACACCCGCCCATTTCTGCTACGACAAAAAATAGGCAGACATTACTATCGTAATACGTCTGGTATTGATAATGTACATGTCGCAGATTTTGTCATTTTATGACGAAAATGTTTGCTTTCAGAGTTTGCGTTTACCGTATGGCGTAGGTCCATTTTTTTTAAAGTGACGATAAAACCCCGACTGTATTATAGCAATACCGTTCATATTTTTTTTCTCTTCTTGTATGACTGCCGGAATGATCAAAATACTGTTTTCAGTCATTTTTGTTGTCGCCATAATCCCAAAAACGAAGCGAACGTTCCGGAATCGCCCGGTGACCGCCTCGGCACTTGTTACGCCCCTGTAATATATAATCATTAATCAAGTCTCATTTGCGGCAGACCTATGGTTTCATAACTAATGTCAAATTTTACGATTCGTTTCTTTATAAACCGCTGGGTGGGTAAGTTCCTCACAGACTACAAATTATTACTTAAAATTATATTTACCGTCGTATATTTTGATCTCAGCTTCTTAAAACCGGCCACACAACAAAAATGAAAACTTTAGTATTCTCATAAGTGCCTAATTCTTATTTGGCTACGTGACTAACTCGACGAAGGACACCTTCGTTTGGGGCTATTGAATTTATTATTTCTCGCCTGTGTTCAGTGATCCTTGATCTTAGATACCATTTATGAGAGTGACGTAGTCCCGCTCGCTTTAATAAAGTGAGTGTGGATTGTATAGTAGGGAAGGTAGAGTTAAATACTGCGAGTACAAAATATTATTATTACCTTTTATATACTTATAAATATGCGACTTGCAATAAGATGAACAGGTGCGTGCAGCATCTGATTATTCATTAAGAATATAGTTAATTGCGGCGGATTGGGATGGATTTTTGCGACCGTGTTTAGGTTTTAGGGGTTTTAATTAGTAAGAACTAATAGTAGATTTTTATAGATTTCTATGCATCAGATGCAAATATGAATTGCCAGAGTAATTTTTCATGAAGTGCCTACCATTAAATATGCACAAGTTTACTGACCTGTTGTGGATGGAAATGTAGGTAGTTAACGTTTCGTTTGTGTTTAGGGGTAATCAAAATATGATAAAAAAGCTCGTCCCTATCAGTAATTAAATAATTATAGTTTACCATATTTTATTAGTAAAATTTATTAAGATTATTTAATACAATAAAATTCTGTTCGGATTTATTTTACTTCATCTTATACAATGTAATAAATTAGCGTGTAAATATTATTGATTTCGTTTCACATTTTTGTTATATGATGTAATATTATATCAGATTTTAATTTAAAGATGTGATTCAAAATGTGCTAAGTCAAACGTCTGGCAACCGAGTGACCTCACGTTGCCATCGGCAATGAGTAGATATAGCCTAGTTTATAGTCTGCAAAATAATGGTAGGTATGCCTTATAAAATTAAAAAGAAATTCATGAAGGTGATGCCGTTTTCAAGCGACACAAATTTGTAAACAATGTTTTATGTAGGTACTGTGGAATTATTATAAATAGGTTATTAATTTATCAACCAATACTGGTTCAAAGGGTCTATCTAGCAGGGTAAGGAAGATGTGGCCCCTGTGAGGAATACATTTTCTAGTGTCGGTTACTTGCCAGCTCATAAATTACTAATTAATTAACAATTTTCCGCACCCGAACTTGAATCGTCTCTGTGTCACTATGACAATGTCAAAAATGTCTTCCGTGAATAATTCTTTTAAATCTGTTGATTTCCTAAAGCTACGTAGATTGAGTTGTAGTACAATGAACAATTCTCTTTATTGAAAATAATAATTTAGGGTTCCGAAGTCATACTTAACCCTTATAGTTTCGACATAACCGTCTGTTCGTCTTTCCGCGGTTTACCGCGAACCGCGGACTCTTGTTACTACATAGCTGTAATTCGGTTAAGTTATACATTTAAATTACGCCGACAAAGTTGTAAATTAAAGTATAGAAAATATATCGGAATCCTCCCATACATACGTGTATAGCAAAGTTTTTTTCATCACACTTGCTCGTATATGGTGTTATTCCATGCCTGTATACAGAAGGACAATGGCCTAAATTGTTCCCGCGGGAATAATGGCGAGTTTGTCATTACTCCCTAGGGAGTAATGACTTTCTTTTTAAAATTTGCAACTCTTTCGTACATCATTTCTGACTAAGGAGGTTTAATTTTCAGCCAAAAATTAAAATTGGTTTCTAATTTCATCTTTAAAAATTAGCTATAGACTAACTTACATTACACAAAACCTATACGCTTCATTAAACTTCATTATTTTTATACCTATTTCAAGTTTATATCAACATTTATCATTAATTTTAGTAATTATACATTTTTATCAAATTGGCTAAATCTGGCTCGAATCCAGATCGAAACTAAACGCAGTTATTATCCGTGGTAGAGGTCATTAAAAAAATATCGTTTCCATTTACGTTCCCGTTCGTCAAAAGTTATTTTTTTGTATTTTGCAGAGTTAAAGTGTTTTCTCTTTGTTTTTTTTCCTCGCAAATGTGATGAAAACCATTGTGTGTATCACAGGTAGTAAGGGGAGAACTCGAGTCATTAAAAGCCCTCCGCCTTCGGCGTCGGGCTTCTAACACTCTCGTTAGTAATTCCCTTCATACTACCCTTGATGCACAATGTACTATTATTACTTAATAACATTGAAAGAGGTGTCAATGGATGCCTCTTAAAACATTATTTACATGTGAGATATTATCAATTTTTGATCGGGAGGATTGTTTCGGATATTTTCGCTAGAGTTGCGTTGAGCCCCGCCTACGTTATGAGCTGGTAGGTAACCGATACCATAAAATTCTAATATTATTTATAGAAGCCATATCACCCCTTTTACTCTGCTACCCTTAATTGCAATAATGCTTGGCCTTAAAAACCTTAAATTTATTATTATATACCTGCAAATGTAATAATGTTAAGAAATAGCTGTAGTTTACTATGTTAATATCCCTTTTTAGTCTAAGCTTTAATAATGTTAAAAATAATAACAATTGCAATAAATTTATTTTTATAAAAATGTAATTTTATTTTCTTAGTACCCACCTCGTAATGCCCAAGCTATTTTTAGGATGTTTTTACTAACGAACACAGTGTTCTTATGAACGAAGTAAAACGTAGCGTTCCGTTTAATTCTTTTTTTTTTTAATATTGTCACTTTTTTCATAGACAATCACTGTCACTCTCGAACCTATTTCAATTGCTTCTACTTGTTTCAAAAAAAAACCGGCCAAGTGCGAGTCGGACTCGCGCACGTAGGGTTCCGTACCACTATACATCTAAATAAATGTTTTTCTTTATCGTACACGTACAATATTAGCATTCGCAAATGTATCAAAAAATGAGCTCTGCGCACACGAGTGTCAACGACGGCTGCACGTGGCCGCCCGTTCGGGTAAGCGTAGTCGGGAACCTCCCCCCGCGCGCGCTCCCGCTACCGATAAAGTCACGCACGCCCCAAGCGAATTATTGTTTACTTGGGAAACTATTACCGATTTCTTACTCGTATTAGAAAATAATGGTTCACGGTTTATGCATAAGGTTTATGTTTATAAAATTAAATGTTTTTCTTAATTCTTTATTATATTTGAGTTGATTGAATGAAAGGTAAAATGCGGTTTACGATTTATAACGTATTAAAAAAAAAACTAATTATTAGATCTCGTTCAAACCAATTTTCGGTGGAAGTTTGCATGGTAATGTACATCATATATTATTTTTACATTTATCATTCCCTTATTTTAGAAGTTACGGGGGGGGGGGCTCTCACATTTTTCCACTTTGGAAGCGTCTCTCGCGCAAACTATTCAGTTTAGAAAAAATATATATTAGAAACCTCAATATCATTTTTGAAGACCGATCCATAG
The DNA here is from genome assembly GCA_923062465.1 of Acleris sparsana. NCBI lineage: Eukaryota > Metazoa > Arthropoda > Insecta > Lepidoptera > Tortricidae > Acleris > Acleris sparsana. Next base: position 41,308,504 of record OV281285.1, on the reverse strand, counting down.
ATACCCCACACGTATTATGGGTTTGATGAAAAAAAAATTGAGTTTCAGTTCTAAGTATGGGGAACCCCAAACATTTATTGTTTTTTTTTCTATTTTTGTATGAAAATCTTAATGCGGTTCACCGAATACATCTACTTACAAAGTTTCCATAGTATAGCTCTTATAGTTACGGAATAAAGTGGCTGTGACATACGGTCGGGCAGACGGACGGACACATAACGAATCTATAAGAGTTCCGTTTTTTGCCATTTGGCTACGGAACCCTAAAAACGATACTTTCCGGACTTTTTCAACGCTAGAATGACGTGCGGCCCAGAACATTGAAATCCCTTGTTATTGTTAACTATTTTTTTCAGACAAAAGGCGTACAAGATCAAGGTAAGGGGAAGTCATACCAAAAATTAACATTGATATCAGACATCGATAAAATTAGTGGTAGAATCATGTCAGGACCGTCTTGTCTGGTCGAGATAAGGACCGTAGGTATCGGAAAGAAAGTAGACAACTTCAAAATTATATAATTTTTATTCTCAGTGAAAACTGATAAGTCTTTATAATAATGGTTTTGTCGTATTATATCTATTTTGCCCGCAACCTAACTTTCTTTTTAATGTCTCAATTGGGTGGGTATTGGTGTATTTTATATTTTATTTCGATAGGAATTATTATATAGATCTGCATAAGATAAAGAACAGCATTTTTATTCTCAAATCTATATAATAATTCCTATCGAAATAAAATATAAAATACACCACTTCAAAAAACTATACTCGCCCAATTATGGACGACACGTTTGATACATTTTTAGATACCCTGTTATACTTTTTATAAAGTCGTCCACTGATGTGGCAATTTTGACGTTTTTTGGAGGAATCGATTCACATTAGCGCAATATCGCTCGAATGGGCGAACTTCTGGGCAAAGAGGATTCATATCCTTATCCACTATTTCTACCTTATAAGCTTTATACCATTCCTTCGTTGTTTTAGATTAATGACAAAAAGGCAAGTCCGGGCAAAATATAGTGCTAATTTTGTGCTTCTTTATGAATGGTAGTAATATTTTCCCCGTTGTACCGTATGCACAATTGACCTTCACCATTAATGGTGCAAACGAAACCGCGGATTGGGTATGTTCTCATCTGCACCATTGAGATGACACAATGCGGTTGTATACTTAGATATTTACCTCAAAGTATTTCCTCTTTGCTTGTTCTAATAAGTATTATTTAAGTGTTGACATTGACAAGGTGAGACCAAAGACTACTATTGTATACTGGGATATAGACTGGCAACTCAGCGTTATTTTTGGTTCGTATAGCAACATTGTAGTAAGTGGTGCCTGCCATCTAGTTCGTGTTAATGGAACTAATACTGTGCATATGTGTGTGTAAGCATGCACGTATACATAACCACATACGTAAGCTATTCGCCACCCCTTTATTCATACAAAACCACAACAGGTATTTAAAGACCAATAATAGTTAAGACGCGCTGTTGGCACACATTAACTATTATGGCTTTAAACGCTGTTAAGATTCATAAAAAAGGGGTTAAAGTTTGGAGTAAGTAATACAAAAAAGAACATACCAGGCGTGATGACAATGTTTTACATTAAGAACTGATGGACTTCAAAGAAAATAGACGACATTAATCTAGTCGACGAGATACGTTTTTATTGAATAAATTGGCACACCTGCAATATAATTTATCTTTTAACACATCGTTCATTCGCGGAACGATTGATACATGTATCTATAAACAAATTTCAATTTTAATTAGTACGCCACACCTCCTGATCAGTTCTTATTTGAATATAAACCAGTGAGAAGTAAACCTCATCATTTCAGCCGAAAGACGTCCTCTGAATACAGGATTCCTCTAGAGCGACAAAGTTATAAGTTCCGGTATCCCCACATTTAGCGGTTTATTGCTATCACCAAGTTCTAAAAAAATACTATTGTACCTACAGAATTTCAATTTAACTTCCAAGTGGTTTTTAATAGCTTTTTAACTAATAATCTTTGAGGATCATATATTTAATGGGTCTTCCTAATGCTGCGGCCATATCTAAAGGCATCCCTTTTTTAATATAAAGAAAGAAAGATTCTGCACAACAAGTAACTAACTACTTGTATCACGAATATTTTTCAAATCTCACAGATTCTGATGTGGCCGCAGCGCAACTACCTATTTTGAGAGTTCGAAGAGTCCAACTAATTACCATGTCATGTAAACATATGAATATGTGAATAAATCATTTATTACATTTAAGCTTATTCTGTTTAAACCTATTAGGTACATTTGTTTAAAAATTACATGCTAAACTTGGGTCAACTGACAAGTTTTCAATACAAATTGGCCTACCTACCTAATTAGAATGATGACTTTGATTTATTTATTTATTTATTTATTTATTCAAATTAATTTACACGGCATTACAGTATGACCAATACACCGAAAAACTTCAGTAATAATAATAATAATAAGTTTTTTTTCAGTAATAATAATAGGTTTTTTATAATGTTTATTTTTTATATTAGTATTGTTATTTTACTTTTATAATTGAATAATCACTGTAAAAAACCTAATTGTACAGATATAAAATAAATATACGGAATAATAATAATAATAATAACTTTACTAAATTAAACTTGTCTAAAGGGCCTCTGCGTGTTGGCTTCGGCTCCATGTACGCCTTCCAAAGGTCCGGGACTCCCATAGTCCCGTGATTGGTAAAGACATACAAATAATAATAACAAATGGTAGAGATAATAAATTAAAAACCGAAGTCAATTAACACTAGATGGCCTATCATTCACCATCTCGCACAATCTTAGACATTCACGACACACAGCTCGCCACGCAAACAAATCACATTCAAGTACTGATACCATAAGCACATTCAACCGCGTCAAGACCCGGAGCAAGGGCGAGTTCCTTCGCCACAGCGTGCGCGCCGACGGCGCAGCCAACAGTGGACGCGCAGGCGGCCTAAGCGTTATTCGCGATGTTTCAGGGACAAAGAGCCTCACGACTCGTTCTACGAGCTCAGGGCAATCCGACTCCCCGCGCAAATTTTGACAGGCAGTGACTAACAGATGGTGGATGCGCCTTAATGACTCTTGATGACTCGGGTTAAACTTTACTATATAATATAAGTAGCTAAGTACTTACTACTTAATAGCACACAATGTTGCTCCAGACAGAATTCTGACGATGGGCTGCGATAAAATGCAGCCCAAGTATGTATTCCGGAGGAACTTCAATGTCCACATTCCGACAAGGGATGAATGGAAGGATGGGTTGCACCTATCAGAGGAAGACAACGCGATATGGTACACGGATGGTTCAAAAATTAGCTCCGCTACGGGGGCGGGTATTCATGCCAGACTACAACAGTAGTATAAGTATGGGCAACTACGCAACGGTCTTGTCCACCTGTTTTTGTTAGAGCACATCTCCGAAGATACTCAACTGATTTAAAACTAAAATAAAATCAAAACCAGATGTTAAGTCTAGTGTGTAGTTCCATGGAACTATTGGGATAACTTATTTGACATTTATATTTGTACCGATTGTTCCATACGTAACTAGAATTATGGAACTCCAGGGATATCCCTGCCCTCGCCAAAATCATACAAATCTTCTTAGCAAACGCTTATTTTCATGAAATGTAAATAACTTATGCATTTATTTTTCATTCTCTCGATATTCCCTTACTTTCTTTATGATTAATTCCTCGAGTAGGTAATTGAACGGATCTTTGCATTGCATAATATTCTCCACATGACATTATAGTCTTCAGGATCATTCTTAGAAATATTGATTTTGATGATTTTGTCTTATCTTATCTTCTTGGTCTTATCTTATCTTCGGGGTCCTGTGTGGTGGGGATCTTTTGTGTAATCACGTTCGGTATTCCCTTTCGTTGCAGACTAGGTAGTGAGCGATTATGACTTATGCTAGCCGCCCTGGTCTTCACTGCAAGTGATTATGACAATATTTTATGTTTTAATTGGCATAAGTACTATTTGGTTTCGATATTCTCACAAATAATACGAGGCAGAATCTTTGTGCAAATAAGTAGGTATTCTAGTTATAACTGGGACATATTTCCTTGCTCTGAACACAACAGCTTCTAAGTATCTGTTGTCACCTAAAAAATATAAAACTGTATTAAAATTAAGTACTACACTCAGGAGCAAAAATAACGGGTCAGAGTGCGTTTTACATACCAAAGGGGCTAGTTCGAAGCCTTGGTTCCTCACCAGAGAATGCTTTTAGTGAAATCTGATAATGAATGCCCCGAGTATCGATACAGGACTTCCAGAGTGCCTAGGATACCCAACTGAATGAATCTGCGGTTAACGCCGGAATTGTGCATGTTCAGAAAAACATCTATAATATAGTCTCGTTTGTATGAAAAACGCACTCTGACCCGGTATTTTTGCTCCTCAGCTTTTAATCAATACTTATCGCATTAATCCATAACTATACTCATGAACCTAACCTACACTTATTAATGTTTGTACTAGATTGCGAAGTCAAAAGAGGGTAATAATAATAATCATGTTGTATGTGATAAAAATGGGGTGAAAATAGCTTCTGAGTTGGTTATTAAACCGATCTAAAAACTGCTGTGACAAACAGACAGTCAGATATCGGAGTCTCTCCATAAAGGTTCCTTGTTTACCATTTTGTTACGTAACCATAACCCTGATGATAGGGTTGCGTCAAACTAGTCACTAGTGAGCAGTAGAGTTTGGTTTATCGATTTTCCCTATACAGTGCAATTATAAACTTTATTTTTCGTTCTCGGTTCGGTAAGTATAAACTTTATTCATCCTGGTAAGATAAAATTCTGAAGTCCACGCAGACGAAGTCGCGGGCAGAAGCTAGTTATCTATAATTTTCACGCACGGCTAGTGTAACATTACTAGTTTTATTTAACATGAGGTTAGAAGTAGGATTTTGATCATGTTACTTCTTCATCTTACCACCCGGAGTCAATGGAAAACTAATCCATCACAGACTTATATCAGGGCCTCTATTCAACACGGTAAAAACGATATCGTCTTTGATCTGTTATCGTATTGTCAACATTTTGATAGCTCTTATTTTATTGACAGTAGACTTAAAAACAAACCATAACAGGTCAAATACGATTTGTATTTTACCGCCTAGAATAGAGGCGCAGCTAGCTCTTACTGCACATTTTATTGCGATGTTTATCATCAGCACGGCAGAATCGGCCCTTGATTTAATACGACATTGTCAGTCAATAAACCACTCCAGTAAGGCAGATTATGAACGTTAGAGCAAAGGTGATTGATATATGATATAATATATCAATCACATTTAATACACATCAAAACAGGAGGGCTGTTTAACACTAGCGTATATAAGCGCGTATAAGCTCGTTTTTGGTAGCGCCTGTAAGCGCGTATGCCGAAACAGGCGTGTATACGCGCATTAAAAAAAAGCTAGTCTGAAACAGGCTATTGTGTGCCCAGTTACCATTTTGTAAAATTGACAACTGGGTTTCAGTATAAATAGGGGAGGTTTTACTATTATAACAGAGATGTTGGCATTACTGCTTCTTAATCTGGTTCAAGCAAAAGTCGACTTTAATGTGACGATCCTTTTCATTCCGCAACTGTACCTATGGGTGGAAAACGGATTGACTCATATTTGATAGGTATCAGAGGCGTGACAATATCAGTCGCCAATTAAATTTAAAAATAAGTACAAATTTCTAGAAATCAGTGAAAATCGGTCATTTCGGTGAGCATAGTAAATGCACGTTAGTCACAACGATTTGTGACTAACATGAATTTACTGGCTGTTTCAAATGTTGTCAACAAAACTTCCAGCTTCCGCCAAAATCTTACAAACCTACCTAGTTAGCCAATTGTAATTTTATAAATGTAAGTAAGTTATGTACCCCGTCGCATTCGTTTTTCATTTCCTTGAAATTCCGTTCCTCTCCTCATGACAATTCCTTGAATAGTTAAGTCGTGTGTAAATAATTATTCTAAAACTGGGACACTTTTCCTTGCACCTGGCACAGCCTCCGAAAATCTCTTGTTAACCTAGAAATTATTCAACTGTATTATAATTAGTGAGTATTACTATATCAGCTTTTAATCAGGTCCCATCTTATTCATAACTCATGAAACTAGCTTTTGAACCGATTCGAATACCCAGCCTTAAATAATAAAAATAATAAAAAACAGGTGTTGTTAGTATAATTTTTTTATGTAATCGCGGGACTTTTGAGCTCATCGTCTTGGTATAAAACATTCCCTCGACTGCATTAAGAAATATACTAACAACACCTTTTTCGTCCTTGTCAAAAAATAAAGCTTATAAATAATTTGTTCAAATGCAAAGCTTTATCCTGCTTTTTCTTGTCTGGGGGCACCGTTGATGCAGCAAAACATATCTTACTCTCTAACTTTTATGTGGTCATCTTGCACCATCTCATATAAGTAGTTGATTCTATATTATTATTTTTTCTTTTCTCTCTATCTCTCCCGTAAGATTTTGGCATGTTTTCCTGCTGAACTACACATGTTGTTTGATATTATATTTAATTTAATACCTGTAGCTTTATATATTGCTAGACTAAGTAGGACCACTGTTATATAAAATATGAAATATGTTTAAAAAATGACTGACTGCTGAGTTTCTTGCGGCGTTTCTTCTCAGCAGTGGTCTCCTCTTGGGAAGCGCTGGTAGATTGTTGAGGTGTAAAAGTGCCGGAGTCGCCTAGCCTACTTACTGAATAAATTTCTTTTATCTTTTATCTTTTAACCCTAAAAACATTACACTCCCTTTTTTGGGCAGTCGTATTAATGTCAGCCGGGAAGATGAAAGGATTCTAACGATACCACACACATCTAAATCGGCTCAGGAGTTTAGAAGTTATGGTGGAATAAAGAATCATACATACATACTTACATACATACATACATGAACCCTGAAAGCATTCCACTCCTGTTTTTGGGCAGTCGTGTAATAAGGTGTCAAACGTTCCAATCAAGAGTATTAAATTAATATCAATATCTGCTGTGGCAGGCAGACAGTCAGACAACACACACAGTCTCACGATAAAGTTTCCTTTTAACCTATTGAGCAGTTGGTATAATCTCAAATTGAAAGAATAATTGCGACTCAAGCTAATGATAAAAATACAACTTACAGCGCTTTAATTTTTACTCTCTACCTGTCAATGTCTTCGTTTAGGAAAATATATGTTCCTGTCTAAAGATTTGAATGCCTACCTAGTTACAATCAGACGTCAAAAACACAAACAAACAAACAAACGCTAACTGTCTTCTAAATAGATATTTCTAACTTTCATCATTATTAAAGATACCTACACATTTTTTTTCTTGATATATACAAGTCTCTTTTAACAGAGGGCATTTGTAACTATGCGACAAGTATGATGATATGAGCCATTTTTATACCTTGTCTAGTCCATTGTACCTCCTTTGTATTCTGAATACCACTTTGTCTATTATTTTCGTCTGATAAGTATAACATGCGACTAATCTAATATTACTAGAGTTTTATTCATCAATGTGTCAGAAATGGGATTTCGACCTAGAGTAAAAATATTATGCAAAGCGGAAACACTTAACTGACTAAAAATATCACCCGCTTCTAGCGTCTTGTGTACATTCGTATAGGGGTATTTTACTACTTTCTTCTAATATACTTAGCTATCAGATCTCTATCTGATCAGACTTAATAAATAACGTGGGATGAACATTACCTATGTTTTGACAGCCACCTTTACGCTAATAGTAAATACAGAGGCACCAGCGTTCAATACCCGCAACCAATGTCAGCAGTAACCACCACAAGGACTCAAGGATAAAACGCCTGGAATAAAAACATATGTGTTTTAAGCTCTTCTCTTTTGGGTTCCCAATTCTCAATAAATATACGCTAGAGCAATTTACGCCTGAATCCTGTACCTAATCATCTCAAAAAGTGTATTTAATTGACATTTCCTTTCAAAAATTAAGCACCTTCTTTATTTCTAGTGGTACGGTAACAGGGGATCCTTCTCGCGAGCAATCTTGATAGTTTATTTATTAAAAAAGATATTATATTGATAACACGCCTCAAAAAGTAGTAAATGAATTATATAAAACTAGCTTTGTGCCCGCAACTTCATCTGTGGAGAGCCAGAAACACGGTCACTAGTCACTAACTATCAACTAGGCTAACCCTGTCGTATATTTTCTTCTATGGATGGCTTGTCCAAGGGAATACCTATCCAATAAAAACTCTCCGTCCGCATAGAAGTCGTTTATCATTATTCCTTCCGGAACTGTTCTATTGTCCGGGATAAAAAAAACATCCTTAGGTGTATGTCCTTGGTGTGAGCGAAGGTGACTGGCAAAGCCAAATTTGGTCTTAAAGGTACGGTTGGATGGCGTACAAAACATTCATATGTACTTACCTACATATACCGGTCAAAAGCACTACCCTCCTCCTGCAAGTTTTACTAAAAAAAGTAACAAAGTAAGTAAGTATTGGTTCAGCCGTGACAGCGGAGCGTTACAGACAAACAGACAGCCACACTCTCTTATTTATAATTATACAAGACTTTGCGCGCTAAGTACTTTATTTAAGTGAAACTTGTTTATCGCTGTTCCCTTGGAAACCATGCAACATAAAATCATCCTACGTCTTTTTCTCGGGGTCCAACTTACTTATGCAAAATTTCATTACAATCAGGATGGCAATAGGTATCTCCATTAATTATGAATATGAAGAGTTTGCCCGCAACTTCGTCAGCGTAGAACACGTTTACCACTAGGTGATCCCGGAACACGATTAATGCTATTAAATTTCTGATTGAAGTCCCTCTCCCGGGGCTGGGGCTGAAAAACTCATGAAAGGAGTAGGTACCTATAACCTAAAAATCTTCCTGTGGAACGAGAAACGCATTTTATGTATATTATGTGGAATCAACTCTTGGCGTCTGTATTTCCGAACCAATACGACTTGGGGCTTTCGAAAACTCAGCCTACTCTTTTCTCAAAGACCGGCATCTCCTCTGGTGTTGCGGGTGTTTAAGTATATATCGCGATGATCAATTAGCATCAGGTGTCTCGCTTGCTCGTCTGCTTCCTTGTTCTCATTAAAAACAATGCTCTGCAACAGATCCAAGTGTTTATCGACTATCCCTTGCGATAGAAAATGTTAATAGAAAAGGAACCCAGGTCGGTCAGTAAAACATTAAAGGTTTAGGATTGAAGTCTTAAGATTATTATAGTCTTTTGAATGCAACCGTATATCTCTAATTCCACTTGCCATCAGGTACCATGACTGTGTGCTTGTTTGTTTTCGCTAGCCCATAAAAAAAAAACTAAATCACGTGTCGCAAATGGTCGTCGTCCTGGGTCTGACAAACTTTAAAGGCATTAACCGCCTAGATATCGTATATCGCTATAGAACTAATCGGAAATGAAGATTAGGTACCTACTTTGTATTCATCAAAAGCAGTTTAGTGAAGTAGACGTGCCTATATTAAAATGCATAAAATAAATACCTAGTGCTATTTCGATGTCGCATAACATATACGTAATTATTAGGGGTGGGGTTGTCATTAATTCGGGTGGGTGGTTGGTTGAAATTTTATCTTTGTATATTTCATAGGTTCAGACAGACAGACGGACATGGCGAAACTATATGGGTAGTTTGACCTCTAAACACTAAAAAGATTATGTTAACTATTATTTCATTTAAATGGTATCTGTAGTTTCTGTAGTTTAGCTATATCTAGATTTTCCCTGCGACTACATCATTGCAGAACACGTGTATCGCTATTCGCTATGGTCTATATCGCCTGAGTTGAAGCACGCAGCTCAATGGCAGCGCTCTGTGGATGCTCTCTGCCCGGTCACGGGATTAGGAATTAAAGTAGTCTCTTGGGGTCACCAACAAATGTCAACAAATGGGGTCATGCTAAATTCCATCAAAACCGATTGAAGGTTTAACCATGAAAGTATTTCAGACATGCACAATTACCATTTAATGTATTCATAAATATTGCCCTTAACTTCATCCACTTCCATATCGTATATCGATCGCTATTCCCTATAGAACTATAAAAAAACGGAAATTAAAAGTAAATAGGTATTACTTTGTACAGATTGTACTCATCCAAATTAGTTCAGGGAAGTCTAAAAGACAGAGAGACAGACACATTTTCCCATTAATGATATTAATAGTAGGTACGACCAATAATAGAATTGTCCGTGTTTAACGAAAAAAGTGTAGTGAATTACCGTCTACGGTCCGATTATTGCACCCAGGTACGCAGCACACCGTAAAATACATGTTATGCAATAATTTGAAATCTTTTGTTATTATATTTCTCCCTGAAATTAAATTTAAAATTCAAGAAAATTTCTTTGAACAATGTCAAAAAATGTCAAGACAGACAAGTAACTTATTGTGTTGTCATATCGATTCAATACAAACTGTCATAAATTATATATTTTTGCATTTTCATAACGTATAATATATATTTATCAAAATAACAAAAGTAATACATTTCTTTTTTTGCATTATCATTACGTTTTTGTATCGTTCTCAAGAGCGTTTTTTTTAAACCATCAGCAACACTGACTTTAAAGCCGGACTAAAACTTTTTCGACACCTAATGAAGATGGCGCCACAGAACGACACAATTAATAAGGCGTGCGTCGAAGTGCTTACTCCGTTGACCAAGAGTCCATTATTGCTTAATCCAAGCGCAATATTAGTTTTGTCATACTTAAAAAAAAAAAACAAAAAAAAGCGAACCACCTCTAATGTACTAAGTTGCCATAGCATGGGTGAGACATTGTGAGCACTCGTCACGGTGTACCGTAGCGGTCGGCGGTAGTGAAGAAGGATTGCGATCGCATACTGCACTGACTAATCGCTTGCCAAACTAATATTTTTTTACCGATGTTGTCTTATCGAGTAACCTCCTTAGCTGGCTAGCACCGTAATAAATTGAGGTTCATTAAGGCCTTAAGCCTTAAACTCTAATGTGCATAGGTCTGGTCATCTATTATCATGACTTGATTTTTCTACTTCAATATACGGTCGTATAATAAAATTTATTTGTCCGTTTTCTGATAGCTATTGTTTGATGTTCATCTCGTCTTCTATGTTTTTGTTTTTTAAAGGTTTTAGGTTGCATCTTAGTTTGATTCTTTGTATGATAGCCGAAGAAGTTTTGGCTCTTCTTGCCGCATCTCGTATAGACAAGGCCCATTTTTGAAGAATAAGAATGCAAGCGGAAAATTATGTATCAGTTGTGGTGCCAGCGTTATCAGAGGGTTTTGGCCCTGCAGAATACGGATCTGCCTGTCGCCATTCCGAAATTTGAACCCGAAGTAAGCTATACTGGAAAAGGTCCAGCCCATACAAAGTATTTTGTCGAACATTTTGTAAATCGTTGATCCAGTACCCTAAAAAAGATTCGATTGTTATGGTTTTTTCCTCTGACTCTATTTCTTTTTCCGCCATCTTGCAAAAACGGTCACTATTTTCTGTTTTTTGCCAATACTGTCGTTGAAGTTCATTCTAGTACTAATCATGTCAAATCAATCAAGTCAATCATTACAAAATTTGCTAAAAAAAATCCACGACCCCTAGAGATGAAGATATGGAATTATCTATGGGGAAGTAGCGTTAAAATTGCTACCTTTTTCTAGTTTTTCTTGCATATTTACGTTTTAGTGCATGTTAGCGCAAACTGAAATTCGGCAATATTATAGATCACAAAATTTGCTGTAATTTATTCCTTGAAACATTTTTTCCACGATCTCTAGGAAAAATGATATGGAATCAATTATGGACGCTAGTGTAAAATGAATTGCTTTTGCCGTACTGAATATTTATTTAGTCTTTAAGATGAACGTATGGGAAAAAGCTCATTATACCAGACCAGTGGTGATGGAAAATAAGTTATGGGTAAAGACTTCATCAAAACCAATATATTCCCATTCTAAGAACCCTCGAGCCCGTCCTCAAAGCCTGCACCGATATTGTATCTAAAGATAAAAAAAAGATAAAAGAAATTTATTCAGTAAGTAGGCCGCACGGGCACTTTTACACGTCAATAATGTACCAGCGCTTCCCAAGAGGAGACCACTGCTGAGAAGAAACGCCGCAAGAAACTCAGCAGTCAGTCATTTTTATAACATATTTCATATTACAATGGTACTACTTAGTGTAGCATTATTTATATAATGCTACACTAGCAAGTAGCTACAAGTATTAAATTAAATATAATATCAAATAACATGCGTAGTTTAGCAGGAAAACATGCCAAAAATCTTACGGGAGAGATAGAGAAAGAAAAAGAAAAAAAGAAAAAATATAACTACTTATGTGTATATGAGATGGTGCAAGATGACCACATAAAAGTTTCGATATGTTTTCCTGCATAACGGTGTCCTCTAGACAAGAAAGCAGGATAAAGCTTTTGCATTTGAACAAATTATTATTTACTAAGAAGTTTCGAGTTTAGGGCATGCATTTTTGTCTGCAATTACTTAATAGTCATTGTAAGTGCTGGAAAGGGTAACTTTAAAACTTCGTCAGGTAATTTATTATAGAAACGAATGCATTGACCAACAAATGATTTATATACTTTACGGACACGGAATTTTCGAATAGCGATTTCATTTTTATTTCTAGTATTTAAATATATAAGAGTTTTTCGTGAAAGAATCCCAATTCTTAATAACATAAATAATATTCTCGTAAATAAATTGAGACGCTACAGTTAAAATATTAATTTCTTAAAAAGTTCTCTTAAGGAGTGACGGGAATTTAAATTGTAAATAAAACGAATGGCCCTTTTTTGTAACACAAATATAGATTGTATGTTAGCTGCATTACCCCAAACCAGAATACCGTAAGACATAACACTATGAAAATAACTGTAATAAACTAAGCGAGCTGTCTCAACATTAGTTAGGTGTCTAATTTTCCTAACGGCGTAAGCTGCCGAGCTCTATCAATTATTATTGTTCATCCCAGAACCTGACTACCATGTGCTCGTGCATGAAGAACAAATTGAACGAATTTGAATTTTAACTCTATTTTCCGAGATGTGAGGGTTTGAAAGTCACAATTTTAACAAGGTTTACGAGCTAAGCCTGAGTATTCCATATCACTATTACTAGGTATCGTAGAAACTTTCAATTTGTAGATAATGTTGTCTCCTAAAAGATTGCAGAACTAAAGTTTGCGCTAAAATGCACTAAACCGTAAATATGATAAGAAAACTGGAAAAGGAAACAATTTTTGATGATAGTACTCCATAGATGATTTCACATCTTCTTTCCTAGAGGTTGTAGAAAAAATGATTCAACGAAAAAATTACAGCAAATTTTGTGTTCTAAAATGCACTAAAACGTAAATATGGCAGGAAAACTAGTAAAAAGAAGCAATTTTTATCGCTAGTTCCCCATAGACGATTCCGTATCTTCGTCTCTAGGGGTCGTGGAAAAAAATCTTGTAGCCAAAAGTTTTAGCAAATTTTGTACTCAACAATATTGCCCAACCATGATTAGCATTAGAATGAACTTCAGCGACAGTATCGGCAAAAAACAGAAAAAATGTAAGTGTTTGCAAGATGGCGGAGAAAAAGATAAGAGTTGGAGGGTCGACAAAGTTGGGTTACCATGGCTACATTGTCCTTTATAACATATTAAAAAACCATAACAATCGGACCTTGTTTAGGGTACCGGAACAACGATTTACAAAATGTACAATGTTTTTTTTTGTATGGGCTGCACCTTTTCCGGTATAGCATACTTCCGGTTCAAACTTCGGAATGGCGACAGGCAAATCCGTATTCTGCAGGATCAAAACCCTCTGATAACGTTGTCACCCCAACTGATACATGATTGGCAGCTTGCAATGGTTTAGAGACGCATTTTTCAGTTTAGGGGCAAGACTAGTATTGTAAGAGACGTTTTTTTTTTAAACATTCTTACGGTTGTCCCTGGTTTTCTTCCAGATTTAGGCAAATCTTCGAGAGTACAGCAGTCACCAAATTTCTTTATTATCCTAGTGCATGTCCGCGGGACTCAACTCGTACTTTGTAGCAAGTTTTCTAATCGTCATGCATTTTATTTTGCACCGATCGTCCAATATTTTTTTATAGTTTTAATGATCGTTTAAATATTTTTTACGAATGTTTTAGTTAATTGGCCCGTTTTGTCAATGTGACAAATATAACAATCATTTTTGGTTGCAATTTAAATAAAGGACGTATTTCGGCATTTAAAAAAGTTTATGCCTATTTTATGTACGTGCCAGTTTTTAGAGATGCCTAAAGTTGTCTACTTTCTTTCCGATACGGTCCTCACCTACGTCACAAATTGCAATTCGTACAGCGACCGGCATCATTAAGAGGGCATGCTCAACAATTTCTCATCTTCCTATCTTATTTATTAAATTTATTATAAAAAGGGCAACGCACTGCTATTGTTGTTGATAGTACGGGCGGTAGTGAGTGTCACCCAATGTATGGAGAGGTCAAAATTTGGTATCGAATGAGTTCACTTGGCACAGATGTACCCTAGGACAAACTGAGCTGATTTAGCCCGGTAGCCATCAGCCACCCCCTGAAGGTTGGGTATTCAAAGTTACACTCCGCCGCGCTTCAGATAAAAAAATCATATTGGCTTCAATTTACCCATCACCAGTGTGGTGTTATTTTCGAATGAACCATAAATGTGGCTTTCATTTTTAATATAATAATTACACTCCTTCATATAAATTTATTAATATGCATACAAGTTTCAAAACATTAGCTTATATTTTTTGTTTCAACACCCTATTTTTTATAATATTTGTACAACATTATAATTACAAAAAATATGGTTAAAAAGCCAAAGTTATGCAGATTTCGAAAACATGTAGTTCTATATCATTTATTCCATTATTATTTATTTGTAATATGTATTTTCGTAATTTACAAATGAAACATCAGGTTGGTTCAAATTACTTTCTAAAAATCTAATTAAATAATTTATTAATTTTAATCATTCCGTTTGAGGTGCGGAAAGTCAATTTGCGTAATATTTTTTTAATGACGCGTGTATCGGAACGCGAAATCCAAATCTAACTATGAATAATGACGCGCGCTCAAAATTATTCACAGTTGTGAACTTGTGCTTTAATTTCGGGCGCCATAAAAGCAATTTAATTGATTGATTCAATTTCTTAAAGGTGTATACTGAAGCATTATGCACTAAATTGTATGATTGTCCGGATATTCTGTAAACTTTATATTGCAGGCAAGTCGAACTACTTATTAATTCAAAGTACCCAGTTAAAATGTATTTTCTAACCTTACAAATACAACAGAATAAAATACCGGAAAAAGTTAACATTTCTTCATGTTTTCTTGACTGTGTGTGTAAGTGTGTAAGTGAAGTGAGTTCGAAACCCGAATTGTGCCAGCTCGATTCGCTCTTGACCGGTTTTTAGTACTAATGCATCATTGTTTTTGTTTTCATAAAAGGTACACATGTCTCGATCACGCAGTTGTAAATATACCGTTTATTAATGAATGATGTCTGACCAAGGTGTTGATTTGAAACTATGTGTGCTGTGTCAAACTGAAACAGAAGAGAAGCTTACGGCAGCAAAATGTAGCCAGGGTGCCGGATATGAATTATTATGCTAAGACAAGTTTGAGTTTTAAGGACTGCATTAATTGCCTGTGATTTTGATTGATTACTTGATCGCACGCATTATTGATGCCAGTGCTCATTGAACGTGGGGCATATTGGCATAAAACATGTTATTCACAAATAAATAATATTAAATTAGACCGAGCACGTCTGAAGGCAAAAAAGTCAGAGGATGAATCTAATTTCACTACCCCTATGACTCGCAGCTCAGTAACGACCGCCTAATGACAGAAGTACAGTGGGCTGCAGAGATTCCGAAGGAACTTATTATGCTCAGTAATGAAAAAAAAGTTGCAGTGATTATATTATTACTTGTGACACAGAATTAAAAAATTACGAACTCTTAGAAAAGGTATCGCTCAAAACCATCTTGTTGTTCACCCCGATTGTAGTGCGTGACCTCCCAGTGCCATACCCGACTACCAATTTACTATTAACATAGAAAGTCCTAAGGTTGATGATTCTTCGAGTGGAGAGTTCTTAAGCACCGAATTATGCTTCGGAGTCCTGATGTAGACCAAGGTCTCGCTGGACGTTGCCTCTGAGTTCCTTCACAGACTCCACGAGCATATCATGCTCTAATCTAGAACTGACTCTAAAAGAGCCTTCTAATCTTACGGGAAAGATAGTGAAAGAGGCGGATGAGAGCCCAAATTTAGGGAATAGCACTTGGAGATTCGTGCTAGGATCTGGAAGCAGGAATGGAATCCAAAGACTTCCTAGATCAGTTTCTTCGGCAACCTTCACGACCTTCATTTTCATGAATTTGTTTATTCAGTAAAAATCCCGCTAAGAGAGCCTTACGTAAATTCATATTTTATTTAAAGATGTAGGATAGGCTCTCTGTTTAGGGATCCCTCTTGTCTCCTAGCAGACATAGACTTGACTAACTTGCTGACCTAAACGAGGTAGATCATTCTTTTGCTTTGTTTAGAATCAATGTGCTAGGGTGCCGTCCCGTCTGGAGACGAAGCACATAGGATGTGGCGGTGGCGGAGCCACATCTCCTTTTCGAAGGGCACACTTAACTCATTACATTGCTAATCATTAGAACATAGGTTACCTATGGGTACAACGTAGACCTACCAATTTTACTATACAATCTCGCAGGCCTTTGGATTCATTTGGAGAGACTAGATTTCTTGATTGGAAGATGTGTACCAGACTAGATAGACAGGTTCAGGTTAGGCTCGTGTCGTTTCGGTTTAGTTTAGGTTAGGCTGTACGTTACAATGGCCAGAGTGCAAACAAAAAATTGATAGTTCAGTTGCACCATTTTGGAATATTAGACATGGTTTATGTATTATAGATAACCTCATTTTTTAAAATAACTTGATTACAATTCCAATGGTCCTACAAAAAGAAATGTTGAATATACTTCATGAAGGCCATTTTGGATTTAATACTTGTTGGCGTAGAGCGAAAACAATAATGTACTTACTGGCCTGGCCTTCAAGCTCAGTTAAAGGATATGTGTGATAGCTGCCAAGTATGTGCAACATTTCGGTCAAATAACTCCAAGGAAGAAATAATATTTCATGATGTTCCTAAATTGCCTTGGATAAATTCAAGTTGAAAAAATTAAGTGTGTACCTACTCTTAGTAAACGTGGTAACGTATCTCGGGTATATAGTATCTACGGAAGGTAATAAACCAGACACATCCAAAACTAACGGTATTTTAAAAATGGCCCAGCCATAAAATATTTCCGAATTAAGGTAATTTTTAGGTACCGTAATTTTTTTTTAAGGTTCGTTCGGAACTTAAGCTCAATGCCTTAGTGACGAGTGATGCGAGCGGGAGGGGGGTCGGTACGCATCCCGCACCCTTAATAGTGCTGAAATTAATTACTCACAAATTCATCGTGAGGCTCTGGCCATCATATTTAGCGTCAAGAAGTTTCATCAATATCTTTAAGGTCGACATTTTACGTTTTCCTTAAAAGGGAGAGAAACCGTATATTTCCCGTTTGAGTCCCTAGAATGAGTATCGACGAAAATCGATTCACAATGAAGTTCATCTTTGGTAAAATGTGGGTGTTCCGGTATTGACTCTAGTTCCCAGAATCTTTGAAGTTTGGTATCCAGTTGACAAGTACTCAGATTGGTACAAATTTGACCCCTATTGTCATGGGAAATTCTACCGTTCAGTAGGTAGCCGAAAATGCTATTAATAGCTACAGGTGTGCCCTGTGGGCCTTTTATATTGTCATGCAGCAGTATGCTGTCGCTGTAGTCCGACCCCAGGAGGAGTTTGACGGGACGTGCGGAACGTAGTTCTGGGTCCGCTAAATTGAAACCTTGTAGGTGCAAAATATTCTCAAAGGTACCTATTGGGAACGTTAGGAAGGTAGCTCGTTATCTTCGGTAAAATAAGAGCTTCGATGTAAAGCTTTGGTTCCGGTTTATTGTGGGGAGTGACCTCGCACAACACGTAACCACGTGGTTGCTCGTTGCGATCACCAATGCCGGTGACGGTGGTGCTCGTCTGCGCGGGGTACCGCGGCAGGCCGAGGCGCTGCACACACGACTCAGTGATCAGCGTGGCTTGAGGGCCCTGGTCGACAAGAGCGCGTACTGACCGCGGCGTGTAAGACCCATGGTTCATGGGACGCAAGTTTACAAGCGCAGTCGTAAGTAGAACGGTACAATTTTGATTGTTAGGAGAAGGCCCCGTAGCTCCATGTAATGGAGTGGGCGTACATGTGTCCGCTACCGAGTGTAACTCGGGGAACGTAGAACACTCCATCGTCAGCGTGACGCTCGAAGATCGCACATCTTCATGTAATGAAGAATGATGCCGTTGGTTGCAAACGCGGCAACTGTGGCGCGACTTGCAATCTTTTGTGTCATGACCGAGAAACAAACAATTGTTACAAACCTTATTTTGTTGGATAAAATATTTTCTCTCTTTTAAAGTTAGTTTGTGAAACTTATCACATCTATACAATGGATGCAAAATGTCTTTGCAATATGCACATTTGAATTTATTTGAGTAATCCCCCGCAGTTGTGGCATGTACACTCATAGTACGCGAAGTACGCGCGAGATAAGGATTAGAAGAGCGCGGTGCATTATATTTATCATTGGAATGCGCGCGAGTCAGCGATATTGCTCGCCGCCCGGCCTGTGCATGGCGCGATGACGTCACTGCGCCGACGGCAGCTGAGCCGGCCGGAGCACCAGCCGCGAGCGCGCGAGACCCCGTAAGGGCAGAGCTGCCCGGACGCGCGGGGACATTCATTATTTCCGATGCCGCTAGTTCCTTATCTACGAAATCTAATAGTTCGGTTACAATGGGGATATCATTAGGCACTTTTAAGGATAATTCGAAACGCCTTCGTATATTAGGCGTAATTTTGCGTAGCAAAATGTTTAATAGAACAAAACTCCATTCATCAACTGGAAATCCTAATGATGTCAAGGCCGTTTTGTTTTCGTGATAACAATTCATAAGGTTCGATCATTCAAATCGATATGTTTATCGTTAACGGGTTCGATATCGAAAATGTTGTCGAAGTGTTTAGTCGAAATAATTCGTTTGTTTTCATAACGACTAATTAAATAATACCTGCAAGGCATTTTCATAGTTAGATTACTGAATCTACCTGCAAGGCATTTTCATAGTTAGATTACTGAATCTAAGTATAGATTTTAAAAGATTATGCGGTTCATCCTTTAAAAACAATAATAGATAACGAAAACGTTCGACGTTTGTCAGTGTAACGTTATCGTGCACAAATGATTTGTACAAATCATAGAAAGCATTCCATTCGGTTAGAGAACCCGAAAATGTTTGTAGTGACAGTCGAGGTAGACGGATATGCGATTGTACTGAGGGCTGGGATACGCAGCACCCCGCGTGCGGAGCTAAGAGTCCGCCGCTGCCGCAGGCTGACGAGGCACTCGATACCCTCGCAGTGAAGCGCAGGTGCAGCAGTAGCAAAGAAGATGAGGTACGGCATTCTCATTCATACATTCAGCCTGAAATACCGTGTTGTGGGTCCCAAGCGATGTAGCAATTGACATGTTCAGGTCATCTGAAAACGTGCCTTTGTCAGTTTTGGAACCATTAGTGAAGATCCTTAGCTCCCTTGGGTTTAGGCCTTCGTTGTTTAAATATGATCATTAAATTTAGTGTTTGACTACACTAACAAAAGATCGCTGAGCGTCTAAGTAGTGTAACAATGTTTAGATTTCGCCGACGTAGCTCGCCGCTTTCGGCAGATGACCCTGTGTAAGCTGCCATAACTATATATTTTCTTATGTCAAGCGACCTAGGAAAGTGTCGCTTAATTTATTAAGCGACACTTTCCTAGTTCTTTATCCGACTAGCTGCGTTTTCTATGTATACGTCTTTAGATTAGTAGAGTTCACATGCCAGGCTCTGATCAACGGGCATCCGGTACAAGCTGTGTTGTACACAAAAGTAATAGGGCCAAAACTCTGGTACGCTCGACCTGTTGGAAATACAGCGTGAGCCTTTTTCCGAACAATAAAAAATGAAACTTCTATAGAATAAGAACATTTGTATGGAATATTGGGTTAGTTTTGTCTCGTCTAAAACATAGCTGGTCTAAACAGCAAGTGGTATAAAACGCAGCTGGTTTTATGTAGCAAGTAGCGGTCCAAAACCTAGCTGGTTTAAGAAGCAAGTGGTCTAAAACGCAGATCGTCTTAAGTTCTAAGTGCCCTATTTATTTTCAAAATTCCTCTCTTATCCAATAAATTGAAGGAGCCCCGCCGTGCGGGGCATCTATTTCTGGGCGGTTTACCCTTCGGGCATCTGAAGCTACCTAACGAACCTATCGTACTACTACTTTGTGTGTGTCTGTGTTTTGAAGTGTACATCGGGCCCTTTGTCATTAATTTAGACTAGTTGTTAATTAGTTTGCAATTTCCATGACTTGATAATTCCTACTTGATTAGACGAGTTGCTTTTTAACCCTCTGCGCAACAAAATAATGGGTGTTATAAATAGACCACTTTCCGCCGTAGACCAGTTGCGTTTTAGACGGCATGATACTAACCCGAATATTCGGTCGGAAAAGTGTGGCACGACGACTGATACGGTAGGTAATTATATTGAAACTCCAACTAAATTGCAATCAACTAAATTTATTTACAACATAATTCTTTACAATTTCAACCATATTATACAAAATATATCTTAGTTAACAAGTCCTACAGTAATTTATATTATTTATTACATTCCTACTTTACAGTCAGCTCTCACTTCCTTGCGATGTCAGTAATATAAAATCAAGAAGATACTTCTACTTACTTATATAAAAATGTAAAAGTTTTCATATATTTCTGGGGACCTGGTGAAAAATAAACTTAAACATTCAAAGTACTACACCAGACTCAAACCCTTTTTCTCTTGTCTCTAGAAGACTTATAAACCGTTTTCACTAGGACCTCAGATTTATAAATACCCATGTAGGTACTTTCTATGATTCGCTTTTGCAGAAAAAAAACCGGTCTAGTTCGTGTTGGACACCGTGGGTTCCGTATTTAATATAATGCTTAATGCTTGGTAACCGCAAAAGAAAATATTAATTTTGTTACTATTAATTTTATTTTCTACGAAATAAGTCCATATTCGATTTGACTAGCCTTAATTTTTAAAACGGCTTTTTTTGTTATTTTTTAAAAACTGCACATAATTAACACTTCATTAAATTGTTCCCATAATATATAAATAATTATATATAGGTAGGTACGTGGGGTTTTCTTCTGATTTTTAGATTAATAAACTTCGTAGATGCTGGCAAGCAAGTTATACAACTATGCCCAATTTCAAGTTGTCATTTATAGTTGCCAAAACCTGCTGTAACATACCTACAGACAGACATACAGACAGCGAAGTCTCACCATAAGGGTTCCTTTTTGACCATTTGGTACGGAACCCTAGAAATGGTTCGACGGTATTGTTACCAGTTTAATTGTAGGACAATTGACGAGAACTCAAAGATAATTCGCACTACATACGAGTACCTAAGTACAACAATGTTAAGAGACTTGACCGATGTCACCACTATACTGTTTACTATGATCATTATTTGGGCGGAATGAATGGAGAGCCACTCGACCGCCCGCCTGCCTCGGCGGCGTCCCCACTCATCATCATGATCATTATTTATTTTTGCTTGAAGATATGCGCAAACAGGGATTTTGAACCTGAAGCGAAATAGAGATATCTATCTATAGGTTAGCATCGGTTTAGGAGGACGCCTAACCTAACGACCAGTGGCGCCCTCATTGCTATTATTGTTTTCTAGTAAACTAAAGTATTCTCATGAATAGGAAATATTTTTTTTTGTTAAACAAATGAATACATAATTTATAGGATATTTTAATTTATACGTAATTGAATATGAAGGTACATTCAGCTGTGGTAACAAATTGAGACTGCACTAACCATACAGTGCCGTATAAGTAAACAGCGGTGTTGCCTGCCACCCTGGGCAAAAGAAAAAACCGGACAAGTGCGAGTCGGAATCGCCCACCGAGGGCTCCGCACGTGACACGGTTAACTCCCATCAAAATTTGGACCGCCGTTCCTGCATATAGACCCTGTTTTTTTGTGATTTAATTAAAAATGTACAGTTTTAGATTTTCCCCATACTTGCTAAATTTGATAGTTTTAGGTTAACGGGAAACCCTATACATTTTGATTCACTCGAGACTGTCGAAATACATGTTTTGCGCGGAATAAACGGCGGTATCTTTTTTACGTTAATGTGGAAGTTTGATTTTTTCACGGCTTTAAGGGACTGTAGACCGGAGTAAATGGTTTTAATGTCCACTCGATACCTCCGCGTGGTCGCGATATAAAGGGTCTTAACAGACAGACAGACGGACAGATAAACGTACAACAGGGACGGATATAAGGGTTCCGTTTTTTCCTTTTGAGGTACGGAACCCTAAAAATAATAACTACGTAGAAGCAAAACTTCCGGCTCCCGACGCGCGCTCGGGGCGTTAGATACCTACCGCCTGGCGGCACCTGAGGTGTCTAGGCAGTCAGGGGCGTCACACGCGGAATATATATAAATAATCCCAAAATATATGTTATAGAAATGCATCTTACGATATATCTTCCGTACTAGTTGACATAGTTCATACACGCAGATGTAATATATATTACACCTGCGTGTGTGAACTCTGTCTGTAGTGTATTAAAGCAAGGTGAGCTATAAGATATATTTATCTCTTTCCCTCGCCACTATAGCGAATAGGATGGATTTTCATATCTTAGTACTGAGTGGTTCCGGTATATTAATATATGTTTTATCTCCGTTTGTGATGGGCACGACCCGTATTTTTCATACCGTTGACGCAAAAATGACGTCACGCTACGTAGAGTATGTTTCCCAATGCTTTTATTGTAATCAGTAACTATTAGTTGTCAATCATTTAATCATGTAAAAATCCACTACTTCATACCTAAAACGTAAAAATTAAACTAATTGATTGAGAAGGACAGTGGCAAAAATCACCGAATAACATTATCATTTAAAAAAACTGTTTTTATGTTGTAGTAGAAACCAATATGTTTGAATAGTCATAAATACAATTATGGCATTGACATTCATAAAAGAAATTTGTCTTAAATTGCCATTTTTAGCAAAGTGCGGTGAAAGAAAAAAGGATGCTCCTTATTTTGATTGCGATTAAGTTCTATTTAACTATGATAATTTTACCGCTGCTTTTTATTTTATTTATACCAATTAATAAATACCTAAACACCTGCCAAATAAAAGCAGAGCATCGTAATTTTGACGTCATCGGCATCGAAAGTACGACCCATAGCGATGGGACTAATGGGCTTTAGGCCGCGCGGCGCGGCGCGGCGCGGTCGATGCTTTTGGCTCACCGCACGTGTAGCGATTTAATTTTATTAAACGTACCAATTAAATTAGCCATTAGAAAACTGTATTGCTGTCTATTTAGCTGTAAAAGCAAAAGTGAGAAAAAAAAAATGTATGTAATAGATATAAAATAGGTTTGTATAATTAAGCTTATTCAACTTAATAAAAAATCAAATTAATAGTCCGCAAAGTAAAGAGTAACTCCGGATTCCACACTATAAAACTTACAAACTAAGGTTACTTCAAAACAAATTACAAGCCATAGTTCGTAAAATAACCTTCAGGCTTGTATTCTCTTCCACTCGCTCTCGTGCCTACGCTCTTATGATAATTTAACCGATTTCACCCGAACCTCAAAGACTTAAAGATCTATTGCACTTTAAATAAGATTATGACTTCTACTGACAGTTTAAATAAAATAAGCCATGAATATTCTGCTTTTCCAACGAGGCTAAAATAATGAACACGGATAGAGTAATACATATATATAGTATTATAATATATAAATCGCCAACAATCTTACAATAAAATTCAGGTAAATTCTGACAATTGATAGTGCTTTTCTCCAACAATGCGGGAAAAAATAACACAATTGTTAATAATATTAAACAATTACTTTAAAAAAACAGTCAATCTATTTAATACACTTTTAAATACGCTGTAAACGCTGTTTGAATAGGTTTACCGTTTTAGTCTATGACATTTAAAAAGTAAAATTAACATGGAAAAATTTAAATTGTACGAGTGTTTACCTGTATCGACGTACTTAGTTATCCTAGTCCAAATATGGCGTAATGAAACTTCAGACATTATCGCGGCCCATGCTGTTGGTAAATAATAACTTTTTTTTTAATTGCCTGGGCCTGGGACTTAGAGATCTTCGCGGTCTGATTTTACAACAGTAAGGTTAACATTTCCGAGCATGGGAGAAAATGTTTATTACTTACATATAAACAGTGATTTTTAATCGGTGATCAGGAGTTAATTAATATAAATTACCAACGAAAATTTAATTACATAGGTGAGATCGCACGCAAATACGGTTTCTTTACTCTCTCACGGTTTAATTAATTACAATTAATGATATTTCTAAAACCAATAACGACTGAATACAGGTCACCGTTATTGAAGCGTCGTATCGTATCGGTACGATGCCTCGAGTGGCATCGCTTTGGCGACGAATTTGGCAGATCTTACGTCGATAAACCTTAACTTTTAAGAGACAGGTCTACCCACCTGACATGACTTCACCCGAAGTCAACAAATTGTAGTTCGTGAAACCGTAAATTAGCGACCTTTGTTAGCGTACGGAGAAATTATGATTGGCAATTTCGACATCGGATAAATTAAAAACCTACGAATTTATCCGAACGCTGGTAGTTGCTATGGCTACGTTTAAACAACAGCTACTATTAGTCATACAACGCGCAATCAGGTTCTTAAACTTTTCAGGTTTTCTACCTTTACTGAACACAGTCATTATTGGTCGTTTTAATATGGTTGCTAATGTTGCTATTGCCACGTTTCAACAAAACTACCTAATCACATTGACGTTTAAGTTATGGATCAATTTTCAAAAAGACCAAGTCATCAGTAATTCTGTGTATTCAATGTATGGGAAAGTCAAATAAATTAATAAAGTTTTAAAACTTGTGTGACATAATAGACTTTGGTGTGGTGTTTAAAGTTCACTACACTCGCCCCTCTTCCCCAGGCAGTTCACAACCGTGAAATGTGTCTCCGTCTCCGTTAACGGTTTTTTACCATTATTGGGACAACTATAATAGATACGAAAAAAGTGTCAGGATAAAAAAGTTCCTTATTAAATTCTAAAAAGTGGTGTTTTTGTTTTGATAAACTCGACGGTTTTCAAGCTATACCTTCACGTACCGGCCACTAATATATCGCCTTCGTACTTATAGTCTGACGAGATTCTATTTGGCCCAGAAATAGTGTCGCTACAACAGCTTACATAATAGCAATAATTATGCGTACGTCATGTACAGTCGGTACAGTGTGGTTGCTTTAGTGTTAATATTTGTAGAATTTCAAAAAAGTGTTTTCGTAGAATCGAAGTTAACATGTCGGCCAATTTCAAAACATTGTTTATTGGAATGCTACGCAATCCTTCGTCCTTTATTAGAAGTCAATATTTTATTGTATTCAAAATATTTTACTTGCATGATTGGAAATCTTTTTTGGCATTTATGTGGTAAAATTGTTTATAATTGCGAAATATGTTCTTCTTGTTTACATCGGTGACATTCGATGACGTCCGACGTCTGTTGTCAAACAGTACTCCTTGCCAGTAAAATATATTAGTACCCCTAAAACTCCACAATATGGCGAAGGTCAAATAAAATCTTGTCACGAGGTATACATCTCGTACAATGCCATACAAATATGACTTAGCAAAATTGTATTGCTTTTGTGCAATTATTTTTTCCATAAAATGTCGATTAAAATCAAAACCTGAATGAACTACGAAATATTATTTCCATTACCATTACCATACCAAGGACCGGAATTCTTCATAGCAAAAATCAAACTGTCAGAGGGTTTGACCAAAGTGTTTTATCGACTATAAATAAATGTCACTTAATGAGTCATTAACCGTGTATATCGGTTAAAAGACGTATGGTCTTGTCGATTTTGGCATTAACTCCAATAACAGTAATGAAATAGCTACTCAGGTACGAGTATATATGTTCATTTTGGTAGGTCTCAACGAAAATTGGAAGATGGCACTAGCTTATTTGTTAGTAGTAAGTGCTACCATTCAGGCGCTGACGCCGCGCCTGTTACATTTGATGGTTGTCCAACTAACCTAGCGGCTGCTTATCTGTTATGCTGTGACCTAAGCTCACCTGATAACCTGAAGAGTACATTTCTACACCCTTAGTGTGACACAGAAGTTGTTGTGGTTTTGGACCCGTGCCATATGCTAAAATTGGTTCGCAACACCTTCAAAGCTAAAAGAGTCATATTCAATGCTGATAACAACAAAACAATAAAGTCGCAGTTAATTGTTAAATAAGCTCCAATTCAGCCAAGGCTTAAATTTAGCCAATAAAATATTCGAACGACATATTTTCTTCCGAAATCAAATAATGAAAGTCAAATTAGCCACACAATTATGAGACAGAAGTATTGCACGTGCGTTGGAATTATGCGACCGGTTGATAGTATTCTAATATCATAGAATATCTAAAATCATAGACACAGAACCAACCGTGGAATTTCCAGGTTCATTGATTTGTTTGATATTTTCAATTCCAGATCATCAGGGAAATATGGCTTCAAAAACCTATCAGTTTGCATAATTCTGCAGAAATTTTACAATTTCTGGACAAGGGTAAAGAATATATTTTGATTTTGCGCATCTATAATAAAACAAAGCGTAACGTTAGGAAACGAATAATAATTCATTTGACAATTAAAGACTTGTTTAATCCCAATGAAAGACGGGCTTCCTAGGTTTTTGATTTGCTTTCAAAGTCTGAATCAACTTTATATGTACGTCATTGGAACTACAGCTGCTTTAGTGAAATACATTGTGACGTACCGATTGAGTCAAGATCATAAAGAAATTCTCTTCGACCTCATACGTAGGCAAGGCGGTTACAATAATAACCCGAACGAGGTGCAATTTAAAGAAATATACAAAAATCTTTTTATTCACTTAGAGTTACGCAGTTCTTTTACTGGTTATTGCATTCCATTGGAACACTTCCCCATACTTACTTGCTCGTCAGGCCTTGCAAATATTAATGTTTCATCAAACGAGGAAGATGAGGAAATTCCACTTTCAGTTATTACTGTACCAAGTGATGAAAGTTCTCAAAAAAAGTAGATCAACTGGTTAATTTACTCGACAATGAACGTTGCACAGAATCAGTGAAACAAATAACAGCCAATATTTCAGGCTGGTTTGCACAAAAATTAATGAGGGTTATTAGGTTATATACATAACATTAAGGGGATAATGTAATCTAGTACACGAGTATTTGTATAAAGTGTAAATAAGTAAGTATAATAAAAATATCTATCAATACCTTTACTATTGTAAAACCCGTTGTATTTCTATTTGTTACCTACTTCGCTCCTGACCAATGTCCGATTTGTTCGATCATAATCTGTATCCCGATGGTGACGCTTGAAGTGCAACTGCTTACTCTACTGTTTTCCGTATCTGTCCATCGGTCATTAGTGAAACAAGTGAACATATTGTAGTTTGTATAGCTATATATACTATATATATCTACTGCGACCATTTTCAAACGCGATTTACTAGGCACGTAACATAAATATCTATACTCTGTAATATCATTGCCATAAACAGAAAACTATTTTGTTCTTTTCATGATTAAATAGCATCTGTCCCGTAAAATATTTCGCCTGTGTCAATTTAATAAAATAATGTCAATGCACCTAATTTCTTTAACCTTTATGTTGTGCTTACCTAAGAATCATAATATGGAATTGGTAAGCACATCTGGAATGCTTACTTCCAAAATCGCGACAAGTAAAATTAAACTCATTATATTAAGACAGAACGCTGATTTTGTGGTAGTCAAGCCTGAAGAGCCTTACTTTGTTTGTCCCTCTTACACAATTGTCATATTAAAAAGTTACTATGTTCTTAGTACGAAATCTTAACAAGGTAGCAAATGTTAATTTTTTTAAATGTTATATTTATCACAGTATATATATTTAAATTAGGCACTAGGAATGCATTAAAGTAACGTGATCGACATCAATGACTGAATTAAAAATTTGGTACCTGGTCTGTGATCACCGAATAAAAATCACCGTGTATAAGTTCTACAAGTTCTTCTGTTATCATTGGCACAGAAGATAAACTTGTTCGATCGCCTTTCGCGGATTTGACATGTAATAATGAGGAACGACGCCGATAGGAGGATAAGAGCGAGTGCATTGCGTCCAGACAGCGCTGGCAGCACGCTGCTTGCGTCGTTTACTCATACGTAGCGGCTCGCGGACACAGATTGCGTAATTCAGTATTCATCTCGTTATATACCTTACCTACCTCTTTCGTAATTTCATTGCCACCCCAAAGTTTTAAATTTCCTATGAATATTCATTGTTTATAAACGGACTCCCACGGAAAGTATGGAAAAAAACATCGGTAAAAATTGGTAAGAAAATTATATGCTCGTGTCTTGATCAATATATAATTCTATGACTAGTTTTGAAGAAAAAAATATGTAGTGAAAAATCATGTAGATATTGATACCATAGAAAAAAGTATGGGGGAAAAAGTGACCTGAGAAGCTATTGCCTAACGCAATCGGAATCGTTTTTATTTTGAACGTCTGCATACAAAATGAAAACAATTAAAGCCGATTGCGATTGCGAGTGAGTGAGACAACAGCCCCTCTGTTTCGAACGAAAATATTATTTTAACTGTACATAGAATATATTTGAATTTGAATAGTCTATGTTTTCAATAAATCAAGTTATAAAATATTCAACATCCACAACATTTCGCAAATTAATTTAAAAAAAGACACGATTGACCCAGTATTTTCCGTTAAAAAACCTTTTTAACCTAAATACTGAAGAATAGGGGCATGTGATACAAAAATTTAACACAAACTACCTATTTAGTTATTTTTACTATTTTATAGAAAACGGTAATCACGATTATAAAAAATGCAGACCACATTTACTTGTTTTTATGAAACGCTACAACTTAAAAACTAAATACTTTTTTATGACAGTTTTTTATGATGTTGATTAGTGAAATGGTTCCTAAAACATATATTTTTTTCTTTCAAATCCGCCCACATTTTTTTGCCTGTCATACATGTTTCTATCGGACCAATATCCACTTGCTTTGTAACAATTTTTTTTTCAATAACTATTCATAGTATTTTATTGCCTACCAAGTTTTTTATATAATGACGAAAAAAACATTTTTTTTTTGTTGTTTGTTTTCCATACCTTCCGTGCGGTGACCTATGTCATCATTGTCATCAATGTGAATTTATTTTTCAAGTCAGATTTTATTCCCTATAAAAATAACCGGCAATGCTTGTAATGTTTTGCATCATAACTGTTTTTTTTTAATGATTAAAATGTTAGTAAAGTTTTAAACTTCCTTACTCAAAGTAAGACATTGTCTCGCCATATCAGTCTGCCTGTCTGTATACGTAACAAAATTAAAAAGACAACTATTTCAAATAAGTCGTGTATATTTATTTTCATTAAAGACGACTAAAATGCGTAAGTACACCAAAATAAAATCGTCTGAGATACCTAGCACCAAATATATTAAAATGAAAAAAAAATGCTTACATGAATGGTTGTGAAAGTTACGCAAAGGGAAGCCTACACTGAGCATGACTTGAAATTCCTTCTAGGTATAACTGTTTTTTTCGGATTTTCTTATCTGTTGGCCGCTACGTTAAAGATCTTATACATGATGCCAGACTTTCATGCAGCCACAAGCGCCAAGGAAGTGAAGTGTATGTAAGTTACTCGTTTACATACTCTTGATGATGATGAGTGGGGACGCCGCCGAGGCAGGCGGGCGGTCGAGTGGCTCTCCATTCATTCCGCATTACATACTCTTACACGCTCTGTATATTTGCCTGCCATAAGAATAATAACTTGACGCGAAAGACTTGAAATTGTGTCACCACTGCTGTCGCTACGCTCATAACGGCCGGAGTCACGGCTAACGCGGTGTCAAGGCCAATACTCGCTCGCTCTAACATATTAATTGTGTATTAGAGTCCGACCAGCGAGTGGTAACACAAGCATTTTGGTCAAATTCTTCATATGGCAACAATCTTACCTTGATACAAGCTGTCACATTACAAGTACCGGTCCAGTCGCTATGCGTTTCCGGCTATTTCCATTTGTTCGCACCCCTTTGTCCACACTGCGGAGAAATGGGAATTGTTGTTCCCTACTAGGTGCAAACAACTGGGAATAGCCGGAAATGCATAACGACTGGACATATTGATATTTTGAATTTTCCGCTTCTCCAAGATTGTTATTTACAGATGACTTCTTAATCATCTGTAAATAATTGCGACAGACATCACAGAGGGAGGATTTTTCACAATAGGTAAAAATAATATCATATCGAGAAAAAATGCGTCGCGAAACTTTTTGCGATTTCTTCGATACACATCCCCTCTGGTCGAATGTGAAGGTCGTGGAGCATTTTACACAAAAGGTTAAGAGTCGAAGGACAGTTTATAGTCTTTTAGCGTCCTAACCACTCAGAAAAAAGGAATACAAGAAAGCCAGTTCTGGATGACTTTCCAATTTAAGCCACTTTACTTAGAAGAGTCATTTAAAGAAAATGAGCGGCGGCCGTGTCGCAAAATCATATACAGGGTTATTGGTAAGTCGACCTATTCCCATTAGGAGGTGATAGGGGTGACTATTTGCGATAATTTTGACCCCCATATGCATTATGCAAAAGTTAACCATTTTTGAGTTATCGCGATTTTTAGTTTTTTTTAAACTAGTCGGATATTCAACTTGAAAAATGTATTACAAAAAAAGTATCGATTTAAATCTCTTTTTTTCATCTGATTTACTAAAACGATTAAACACTGGTTATTTCTCAATATTAAAACAATAATTATCGCTCCAAATTTAATAAAGCGAGACGGAAAACGATTTTTTTTCTATATTTTTGCGATCGCTTTCCACTAAAATGCCTTAAAAACAAAAAAAAACGTTAAGAAACTTGGCTTGCAGATTATTAAAAAAAGTTGATTTAAATTCGGTATGTTTTTTAATTTTTATTTTTGAAGTGGCATTTGTGACTTTAGTTTCCGCCCGCTTCCTTTGTGATGATTTTTTTTTCAGTTTTTTTTTCAAATAATTTCCTACTTGTTTTGCATTTTTGGAGAGCTAAGAAAACAGTTAAGTTTTTAAAATAATCTGCAAGCCAAGTTTCATAACGTTTTTTTTTTGTTTTTAAGGCATTTTAGTGGAAAGCGATCGCAAAAAATATTGAAATAATTTCGTATTCCGTCTCGCTTTTTTAAATTTGGGCCGATAATTACTGTTTTAATATTGAGAAATAACCAGTGTGCAATCGTTTTTGTAAATCAGAAGAAAAAAAAAGATTTAAATTGATACTTTATTTGTAATAAATTTTTCAAGTTGAATTTCCGACTAATTTAAAAAAAAACTAAAAATCGCGGGTACTCAAAAATGGTTCACTTTTGCATCATGCATATGGGGGTCAAAATTATCGCAAATAGTCACCCCTATCACCTTCTAACGGGAATAGGTCGACTTACCAATAACCCTGTATAAAGAGCTCGAAAGGAAATTCAAATGCGACGGCAAAATCATTATAAAGTGTCTTAAAGACATGGATATTGAAAAAAGATAAAAAAAAGTCAAGCTTCGCAATTTAGTCAAAGATACATTCCACGCTAAAAACGACGTCTTGTGCGTAATGACCGACAAATCATATTTCACATTAGAATTATTACTTCAAAAACACCAGGATCCCTAAATGAAGAAAACGTAAAAAATGTGAAACATACGAAGGTTCCCAAAAAAGATTTACTGTGGCGGCCGATCGGCCCTCGCGGTATGTCTAAGGCAGTTTTTTTAATTGGAGCAATGTTCGCCAATTGGGCGGGTTTTTTAAATCGGGTGTTTTTTCCCAAGAATTAGCTTCCAGTAACTACTCAAAAAAAAGTTCAGCAAAATATCGTAACTACGTCCTCAAATTAACAAATGCACCTAACGTCCCAGAACTTCGCCCAATCGAAGTCTTTTAGGCAAATCTGAAGCGGCGAGTCTACTCGAATAACTTTCGCCTGATAAATGTACAAAATTTAATTCGAAATATTAAATTAGAATTAAATAAAATGCCGGCATCTGTGTTTACGTCAGCCGTGGACAAAGTACCACGGAACTGTCGCAAAGCAGCTCGCGAAGGAGTATTTATTTTTATTAAACATTGTTAATAATACCTTTATTTATTACAAAAATTCCGCATACGTTAGTGCCCGGCAAATTGCACAACCATGAAGTTTCTGAATATGGATAGTGATGATAGCCGTCAAATAATGCTGTTTTTACTATTCCTGCACACGCCACAGATAAGTTTAGCATTTTTGTAATGCTGTGAACAAGATCAATAGTCAGAAACTTCATGGTTGTGCAATGTGTCAGGATTGACTTCATATCGGCCTAGTACTGTAGTAGATTCAATAAGCGTCGTTATATATGTTTGTTTAACATTATTAAAACATTTTTTATTTATCAAGCGAAGAGTTAATTTCTACGATTTATACTGATTTGGATTCCGATATACGGCAACTCTGAACACAATGTGCAATTACCTATATACACACTTAAAAATTTCTGCTCGATGGCCCCTTTAAAAAATAATTTAATTCCTTCTTAATATAAATATAATTAAGCTATTAACGTAATTCCTTCTTTACATTATTTGAAAAGTACGGCACTGTAATTAGGGTCCCGTAGTTAACAAGGAACTCTTATAGTTTCACCATGTCTCTGTCCGTCGTCGGTCCAAAAATTTTACCTTATATCATCGAGTGAGGTATAATGTAATTGAATAGGTCTTTAAAAATATTATGTACAGTCGCGAACTTATATTTGGAACCCACCTTGGGTCCAAAGCATATCTGACATTCTACAACAACAAGGTTCAGTTTCCTAAAAGTTAGAAAGGACTTGACATCTCTAACGACATTGACGACTTCAAGCATATTTTTCTTGAAATAGGTCACAACTCACAAATAAACGTTCGTGACATTAAATGTAATAATACATTTTAGATTTGGGGGACCGTTTAGGAAATATGAAACTCGAAACGTGTAATTTTTGCTTGAGTTAAAACAACAAGTAATAAATATCTGTATTTTTTTAATAAAAGCACCTGTAACTTGTTTAATAGGAAAACTATCACAACGAAGTAGACTTGATTAGTTATTGAGATGCAGGCGATTAATAGTACATTATTGCCTAGGCACGGAAGTAGGCAATTGCGGGGCGAGGATTGGTTTAAACGTTTAAAAATACGAGGCCCGCAATGCCGTTCCTGCCGAGGCATATATAGTGCTTTTCTCAAAAATCGCAAGAATAAAATTATGTTGGAGTAAAGTACTTTATTAAGGAAAGAAATACCACACAATCTATACAGACAATATTATTACCTACTCTTTACCGTCTTTTGTTTATGACAAGGAGAAACGCAAGCTTTTTTTTTAAAACTACTCAAGCTATTCGAGATACAGATAAAAAAGTTATATTCCGAACAAAATTTGGATGTAATAAGACTTGTGCCCTCATTTTATTAAGGCCGTTTTCACTTTTTAAAAAGTTAGATACTAGATGGTAATGAAATTTGTATGCAACATTGCGTGCTTGTGTAGCGAGCACGCAATGTTTTTTTTTTTTAATTTGAGATCTGTCAGTAAACTATGTACTTCGCATCCCAATATATAGATAGTAATGTCAAATTTTCCTGTCATTTTTGAGAAAAGTATTTATACCTACTAATAATGATATAACAAAACACAAAGAAACTTTAAATAGAAAATCTTTTATACTCTCTAGTTTTTTGAGATATTTTTTGTAGGTAAAATAACGGCGTCGGAACCCTACTCTGACCCTGGTCCGACATGCTCATGCCCGGCTTTTTATTTTCATATTTGTAGCGATACGATCCTAGGGTACGGATTATGAAGGTATCGAGTATTTGTAGACATATAATTTGAGCAGCACTGGTCTCGCAGCGCGCAGTGTGAACTTGAATTAATCGGCACTAAACTAAATTAAGTATTGCAGGTATTCTAAGTGCAAATACGTCGAGATGACTTTAAATTGACTAGTCTGATTATTTGATTAAGCATTAAGATTTTTATCGACACGTTATATCGTGTTTATGTAGTTTAAAAATCGCCAGTTTGTTACTTTTATCGTGGTTTTTATCTAAAATTGTATAACATCCCATTTTCCAACGGAATTACAGGAATCAAATATGATTATATTATTGTAAACAGATATAAGCAAGAAATCATACTACTTAATAATGTCAGTATGCACCTATGTGTAACTTTTAAATATGGTATCCTATAAGGTTAAATCTAATGTCCTTCTGGCACTTTTTTTTGGTGAATCACTTATGTCATTTAGTTCCAAAATATTTTTACTCTTATAGTTCTTTTTCAGCACTTCCTTTTCTTCGACTTTATCATGGGTGATGGGCACAACACCTAAGTTATCGTTGATTCCATCTGTGGTTATTGTGCTCATTGTTATTATTTCTGACACTGACGTAGGCGAATTAGATGATTCATTTACTAATTCATTTTTTATCACCGTAGGTCTACGCTCGGTTGTGTGTTCCCTGTCTAAGTCGTCTGTGTCCATTAAAAAGGTAGAAATGGGCAAGTCATCCTCTTGATTCCTGTCTTTAAGAGTGGCAGTTATGATTTTGTATGTACTTGAATCATTTATTTTAACACTGGTTTTTATCTCTGAATTCAATTCATGCGAGTCTGAAGGTATATTCATGAAAAGATCGTCTAAAATTGTATCGGTTTCCGTAGTGTTAAAAGAATTTGATTCATTAATAATTAAGGAATCAGTTGTGTGATTTCTTGGGGTTTGTTGTTGTTTTTTTTCAGCTGTAAATTGATGATCATCAACATTTTCATTTTGTGTTTCATTGAGATTTGTTGGTTCTAAATCATGACCTTCTTGTAATTTTTTGACGAGATTTTTATTATTTTCAATTTCAGGCAAAAATGGGTTCATTTCTGTTTCATGATCCTCATATTCCGCAGACTGGGAGTTGATGTGCTTTGTAATTGAAACAGTATTATTATGATTTAGCGCAGATATTTCATAAATTGTTACATTGAAGTTGTTTACGAGCGTTGGGTTCTGTGACACATTTTCGGATTCTTCACTGGTATTTGTGGATGGGTTTCCTTTCATTATTCTTGGGTCAATATGTTTGCCATTGTCCGATGCCTCCCAAACAGGAGCTGGATCAAATTTATCAGTTTGTTTAATTTCCTTAGTATTATCATCGGGAGGACCAGAGTGATTGGAGGAGTTTTCTGATATTTTGTAAACGTATTCACTTACAGCAGTGTTGTCCGAGGAGTTTGCAAATTTATAAAGTTCTGTTGTACTTAACAACTTATCGGTTTTAAATTCACCATTCACTCTTTTAACGCGAGATTCTTCATTGTCGTAGTCATGACCCATGCCGTATACTCCTATATCATCACGTTCGTTCATTTTATTATTACTTATACCCATGTTATTTAAGTAATCAGGTTCGAAATCGTCTTTTGACGTACCGCGGATTATCATATCAATTTTGTTAATATTTGATTCAGTAGTTACGCCACTTGATATTTTTTTAATGATTTCTTCATAATTTATTTCTGTTGCCGATTCGGATAACCAGTCAGAATCGGTTGTTGTTGACTCTTTTTGAAATACATTTGCATCTGTTGTTCCTATTTCGTTATTTGTGTGATTTTGTTTTTGTTTCGACTTCGAAGAACGATTAAAAAGCATACTTATAGTATCAAAGGTAATATCCATGTTATCGCCTGCTTGATCTACTTTAGCAGATTGAGTATCATTATTTTTATGGTTGCTAAGCGCTTCGATAAGGTACTTTTCTTCCATAGTATCTACGTTATTTTCTGTAGATTTTTCAACGTAATTGCTATTTGTCGTAAATGTATCAGAGTTCATGGGCTGTGTATTGTTCATTTCTAGTGGTTGGTCTAAAATATTCGATATACTATCCTCTTTTGTATTAAACGTATCGTTAACGTGATTACTTACAGTGCCATTACCTTCTGTCAATGTTGGTTTTTCGCTATGCATTGTATTAACGAGAGGAGACATAGTAGTATTATCGGGTTTAATGTATAACAGACCCGTTAATACAGTTGTGGCCTCATAAATTTTAGTGACTTCAATATCTGACATGGAAACTTCGTTTATGTCACTTACTTTGTCAAATGGCATATCGTATTCAGTGTTCGCAGGTTTATCGGTTATAGCATCAGTCAAATCTGGAAAGTGTCGTACATTATTTATATGCATCAAGTCTGAGTCACTATCGCTGGGTTTATCGTTCGTTAAAGCCTTTAAGTGTTTATTATCTTGAAGCCAATCGCTGTCACTATAATATTTATTTTCATCTGTAGTGGCATCAGTGTGTCTGGACTCATTTATTTTTCGGTTAGATTCTCTTAAAATTGTCAAAATTTCTGGGCTAGCTTCATAAGAAGGCTCGTTAATAATGTGAAATTCAGATATTGAAACCCTTGTTGTTGTAGAATCACTAGTTCCATCGACATTGCTAGAATCTAAAGGTAATTCTTTTTTCGCAGATGTACTAAGTTTCGGGGCAACTATTGTAGTGTTTTCTTCCATTAATTCTTTTTGTGACGAATGTATCTGGTTTTTATCTTGTGTTAAAGATATTTCTCTTGGTTTAGTGCCATGAAAATAAAATAAACTACTTTCAGTACCCTGTTCAGATTTTGATATAATTAAGGATTCAGAGGTTGAATTTTTGCTTCCTGCGAGTTCTGTGTTTAGATCTAATTCTGATTTTGCTTGAGTTTCTGACTTTAGTCTTTTTTCTAAGTTTGGTATTTCTTCCGGTAAAACCTCCGTTGTAGTCGTTGTTTCGGACTGTAATATAAATGCAAGAGTAGATTCTATATTTCTGCCTACCTCCGATTTTAGTTCAGTGTCTGCTTTTTGTTCTAAAGTAGATTCTGGTTTAAAAATTGGATTCAGCACCAATTCTGTTTCGGACTCAAGTTTAATGCTCGGATCGGTTACTATTTCGGACTCAATTGTTGGTTCCGGTTCAGGCATTTGTTGTCTTTCTGCTTCACGTTCAGTTGTTTGTTCAAGATTTGATTCGGTATATTCTTCGGGTATAATTGTTGATTCAGGTGTGGTTTGTTTTTCATTTGCAGATTTAAATTGAAACGTAGAATTTTCCGACTTAGATAGATATTGATAATTGAATTCAGTAGGTGATACAGGTGCGGAGGCAGATTCCGTTTTAGACTCTGGTTCAGAGACAAGTTCTTCCTTTAATGAAAGTTCAGCTTTTGAGGCTGGTTTAGGTTCATTATTAGAATCTGATTCTGTAAAAGGGTCCAGTTTGTGTGAGAGTTTGAGTTGCGGGGCTGGTTCAGGTGCCGCGGTAGCTTCAGGTTCAGCATCAGGTACCGGTTCCGAGGAAGATTCTGGTTCTGAGGTGGGTACTGGTTCCGACGCGGGTTCTGATTTTGAAGAGGGTTCAACATTTGAAGAGCTTTTCAGTTTCGATGAGGGGGGGGGAGCAGAAGAAGATTTTGTTATTGAAGCAGGTTCAGATTCTGAAGACGTCTCTGGTATTATTTCAGTAACGGCCATCAAGAGAGCAGTTTTTGTGCCTGACTCCGGTTTTCCAGTTAGTGGTTTTTCATTTTCATTACTTTGATGACCAAAAATATGTGAAAATTTAAGGTCAGGATCCGATTCAGTTGTTGTTTCAGGTATAACATGATTTGTTTCCTTCCAGTCAAAAATATTTTGATCCGAGTATGTATGTATAGATTCAGTATTTGGCTCTTCTTTTGATACCGGTTTTAAAGATTTTGGGTTAGATTCTGAATCCGTAACATTAAACATATTTTGTTTTATTGCTTCCGTCAAATTTTGTTCGAATAAAGACACACATATACGTGGACTATTAATATCCAGCATTTGGCCTTTTGGACACGTGCAAGTAAAATCAAGGGTGCTTACATCAAATTCACATCCGTAATCACAATTGTTTTTATTCATCTGACATAGATTTAAAACCAGTCTCGTTTCTATTTTATCTTCGGAAACGTGATGGATACTCAACATTCTGCTATTGTTAGAAAGATAGTTGTTCAAGTTGGCTTTAACTTCATCGGGAGTTATAATATTAGTAGATTTAGCATTCAACTTGGGTTTCCAATGTATTCTGTACGTCACGATAACCGACCCTTTTCTGTAACAATTATTATTATTATTAGTTATATAGTTCATTCATTACATACTGAAGTTATCGTACAGTTTCGATGCTACCGTGAAAGGTGGACTTGGGACACTGTGGGTACTCAGGGCAGTGTAGGCAATTAAGCTGGCAACACTGAGTTCTTTAGTCTATGATCCATCTGGCACCTTAATGCGCTGGGACTATAGACTAAAGACCTCAGTTGGGTTGCAGTAATTTCTAACTGCAACCCACACTGTTCCAAGTACCCACGGTGTTAGGACACCACGGTGTCCCGAGTATCCACAGCAACTGCGAACTGCAACTGTACCTAATTATAAAATCATTGTTATAAAAAATCGTCACCTGAGTTGAACCACTTCAACAAATATTTCATTGTCGCGACTAATTTCCCCTCCCTTGGGAAACAGCGCTTCCTTCAGTGCATTGTTGATGCTTTCAGTAAATGTTTTGTAGTCATCACTGTCGGGATCAGTAAGAGCTCCTGTAAATTCCTCGTTATCTATTTTTAGTTCACCCTCCACTGTTCTTGGCACTAAAAATAGAAGAAGTAAAATGTTATCATGCATTTACACTACGTTATTTGCACTTCTATTATTCAAACATGCTATGATGCATACCATACATCGATGCGTCACCAATCTCTAGTGAATCTTCAGAATGAGCGATTTCTTCGTCGTTTTGAATATCCTTCTTCCCTTGATGGGTCAGTGTTGTCGGTTCGGTTTCATCGTTGTTTTCATGTTGGTCTGGTAGGAGTGCGCGGTCGTGGTCGTGATTGTGGTCGTGGTGCACATGCCCGATGCCGCCAAGCGCCCGCGCCGAGCTGATGGATGCGTTGTATTGTTCCACTGGTGTCGGTGAGTTGTCAAACAAAACACCGGCTGTAAATGAAATGTTAAACTAATGCAGTTTTAATTGTACAAATGGAAAGGAATGTTACGCATTGGTATTTCCTTTTATCTCATTAATGGGAATAGGTACAGTCGGCAAAAAATGTGGTCTACTACCCTACGGTTGAAGTTTATTTCCAAATCATGAAACAACAAGTTCGATTTTCCCTTACAATAATATTATGACAGTGCCATGTGTTAACCATAGCGATAATTAGATCTCACAGAAACTTTTGTCAAATCTGTTACACCACTTTCTTGGCCTACCTTACTAAACTTTAGTCAAATCATTACATCGATATAGTTTTTTTTTGTTAAAACAATATTTATGCGAAACATTTCGCAGATATATCGCTGTAGTTAAAATCCAAGTTTGATGATGGTGTCCACAAGGGTTCGACCGTGATGTGTGTTTATCAATTTTATTATGAGAGTAACTCAACGCGTTGTGTTGGCTTTTGGCAGTATAATTATAATTATTGCAACATACAAGGTATCGTCGAAAAATAATGCGCATTGGTTTTACTTGGTCACGCCGTAGCTGGAGAATGTTTCGACCAATTTGAATAATTTCTTTCTGTTGTGTGCAGTCGCGAGGCGTTCGTACAAGCCGATTATTTACGGATTTACCAAAAATTCCTATGCATAAAGTAGGTATACAAACAAAACGTAAAACCGAAAATAACCCGGTATACTATAGCTTTACCTTGCATTACCATCTTCATAATACGATGCATAACCAAAACGCAATTTATTTACTAAGCCGAAATCTATCGCAGTACTCGCTCGCACATATTCACTTACCTACAAGAAAGAAACAATAACAATATATTCGTACACACGCGCAGTTACATTTCACTGCGCGCGAACTTACACCCACAAAATTATTACAAGTCCGGCCGGTCCGGCGGTCCCTCTCGGCTGTACTTGAATTCAAACATTCAAACATTTTTCTAGCGCTTCGAACTCACACAACAGACACGGCAGCATGTGAAAACAATAAAAATCAGAGTGAGAGAACGCTCTAGTCCGCGGTAGGACGACGGCTTATTTCAAACAATTTTCAACTTTAAGTGTATAGCACGCGTCACTTTCTTTTCTCGAGGACGCCGTCGCCGCCACCTACGACCTTCAAACTTTAATAATATTTTGCATCCTTTTTTCATTACGCAATATTACGCGACGGACGCCATTACTTTAGTTCGCGTCGTCGCGCAAAGATAGTGTAATTCTTGTGAAAGTTTTTTTGAATTACCTATTTATTTAGTGTTTTATGATTCAAGTAACTAGTGAAATTTAGCTCGCTAAGTGTTCGTTCTGTGTTCATGTGCTGTGTTTGTAGTTACCTACTGTTTGGATTATTTGTTTTTGTTCCCGACGACGGAGGTTGGTGTTTCTATTCTATTTTTAATACGTTAGGTACCTATAGGTTTTACCCAAATCTAATTTAGGTTATATTCGTGGTTTTTCAATATTTTCTCTGTCTGTAGGTACTCAAAATATGGCCGCATTGGTTCAAATTGAGTGTTGTCTTGTCTTACAGATTACCTACTTAATGAGCTAACAAGTTTTTCAAGGTTATCCTTTGAAAATAAAAAACATGTCATTAAGTTAGGACGCGCTCTCCCAGACCTAAAAATTGATTATAAGCGTAGAGAAGGATTCTTCAAACACTTCCATAGTGAATTATATGATAAATACAATTGGCTGACTGGCAGCTGCAAATTAAACAAATTGTTTTGCTATTCGTGTTTGCTGTTTTCTCTAGCAGTGTTTGGAATCGAACCGGTTTTGCAGATATCAACAATATATATAATTCAGCTAAGAAACATGTTCAAAGCGAGAAACATATACGGAGTTGTATATTATTACATAGTTTAGGTTTACTTGGATTGTTTGGCGCTTTATTCGTGTCATCATGGTTTTCTTAATAGGTACAGTAAGGCGGGTACGGACGGCGCATGCCGCGGGCTGTGGGTTTTCTTTATTCGGTTGATTTTGTTGCACGAATTTGTAAATATATGTTTAATTAAGTCTTTTTTTTTGGTTTCTGTGTGCAGACCTGCAGTGCATGTATTTAATTTGGTTTATTTTTGTTTTGTTTTTAACAAAGGACAACTTTTTATTTTGCATGATAGGTATTAGCAAGCTAATTTTTACTGTGTTTTGATTTCTAACGTAAATTAACTATATTGTCTGTGTGTTTAATGTGTGCGTACGCAACTAACGGCTTTTTTCAAAGCCACTTTTGTCATACTTGACATACACTGTTCATGTAATACCAGTGATGTCATGTATGGCGAAGGTGGTGAACACTAACTGCAAGGATCGCACGTAGAAACAGTTACCGCACTTACTTCAGCACTGCTTTTTGGGAACTAAAAGATGACATCTATTTTATTAAGGTAGGTAGGTATGGTTTTTTTAATAATGGAAGAGGCAAACACGTACACACGCCATACACCTTTTTTTGCTCCGGCTTGTCTATTTATTTACGTGACGCTTCGCCACTTTTAATACAACACAATGTGTTGTATTAAAAAAAAAACTCGCATGCGGTGGCGGGCAAATTAATTAAGAATGGCTTGACCTTATACTTTTTTGTTGTGTTCGTAAGTATCAGGGGACTAGGTTTATATGAATAAACTTTACACCCGAACGGCGCTGGGCACGCACAGCTAGTTAAAAATAAATATTAAAAAATGTCGCGAGTTTTTGTTTTACGATATACGATATTACCTACCATAAAAAACCGGTCAAGTGTGATTCAGACTCGCGCACCCAGGGTCCCAAAACCGCAAAAAACACTCATTTTGTTATAAAAAATATTTTTCATGCCATTAGGTCCATTTTGACAAGCCAAAATTTTAATACAGATTTTTAAAGTGTTTTTGTTATATCTCAAAAACTGTAAATAATGAACACATCATTTTATTTTTCCCATAAATTATAAGTTATTAACTATACGCTATGATTTTTTCAGGTTATTTGATTAATAAACTTTAGAGATTAGGGGGGAACGGTCATTTTTTG
This sequence comes from Acleris sparsana, assembly GCA_923062465.1. Taxonomy (NCBI): domain Eukaryota; kingdom Metazoa; phylum Arthropoda; class Insecta; order Lepidoptera; family Tortricidae; genus Acleris; species Acleris sparsana. Next base: position 41,265,899 of record OV281285.1, on the reverse strand, counting down.
TACATTTTTGGCTATAAACAAAAAAGTACATCACAGAAAATTAAAAAGTAGTTTTTAAATGAGCAGATTGAATCCTTTCATATGATACCCCTTTTGCTATAGGTAATCAAATCACTTTCATTTTTCAACCTCCCATTCAAGAACCCTTTTCAATTGTATATAATGTTGATTTCTTTTTTTTTACTAAAAACAGATGCGAACAAGCAAGTTGTACAACTATGCAAATTTCAAGTTGATAGCATTTGTAGTTGCTGAGAAAACCTGCTGTGACATACAGACAGACAGATAGACCACGAAGTCTTAACATAAGGGTTCCTTTTATACGACTTTGGTACGGAACTCTAAAAACGAGCTCAATTTGAATTCGTTGTATGTACTTGAACTGTGTCTCTTTATTAAAAATAACCCTAACCCGTTCACAACAATCGCATCAACTTCAAGACATAACACTCGGCATGGGCATAACATACACTACCCAGAGCCAACGTCTGCTTTAGTAAATAAGAATATTATGTTTATGAGTGAAAAAATATTTATAATTACTTACCACATGACCTAAAAAAAAATGACATGCCTACTTTTAAATCTAACCTTATCGTTTGGTGTTTAAATAAAATGTACTATATAGTTTCAGATTTCAGATCGAATGAACGCGAATGAACAAAATTTCTTTTACCTGTTTACTACTTTGCATAAAAAAAAACATTCATATAAATACAGCATGATTGCAAATCAATCATACTGTATTTCCAAGACTGTTTTTTTTTAAATTGTTTATTTTGTAAGTGTTTATTTTTACCAGTGACTTACCCAATGAAACCCTGAGCCATCGATAGTGAGGGCGCCACTGTGCCCGCGAAAACATCGGCTCCGTACAAATTTAAATATAAAAAATAGTTTACCGTGTGTTTTTGCCGTAAAAAGTTAATAATAATATCAAAAGCAGTATAATTTAGTTGTTAAATATATAGGTTCAGTGAAATAAACAAAGAATTACGAAGAAAAAGTGATTACTAAAACGTAACGAATCTCGGTTGAAAATTCGATTTGAAAAGTGTTTTATACTTAGTGCTAACAGAAAAGTTAAAACAGACTTTACGTGAAGTAAATCATATGACCAGCACTAGAGGTGGCATTCAGATAAGTCTTTCCAAGCCGTTTATTCAATTTAATTATAGGTTATATAATATAACCGTTTAAAACTTTGAACCGTTCCCGCTTATGCAAGCTGCTATCACTATAATTAACTTCAGCGCCATCTACCGTTGAGTGGAAAAAATCAAACGCTAATATAGAAGGAGAAAATACTGCACATGTCTGCTAGAGGACGCTTCGAATACAAATTACCTTTTGTAACAACGCCATCTATCATTGAGTAGCAAGCACATTAGTAAAAATCGATATTGTATTCCGCTAGAGGTCGTTTAATGTACAATGGCATCAATTTGTTCAGGATGTTTACAAGAACTCCCAAAACGGGAATACCTCAGTTGCAAACTTTGCTTAAACAAATACGACCTAGAATGTGGTCAAATATCAAGCGCACGCTTCTATAACATAATGTCAGAAGAAAGCAAATTGAATTGGAAATGCCCTACATGTAGAAATAAAATGCAAGACCGAGATATAGAGAAACAGGCATCTACAAACTCTGAACGACTCCATATCCTCTGATGAAATTAGTATGTTAGGTGACACTATAATATGCGTGGAAGACACCAAAACGCCATCTGAAGTAACTCTGCAAAACTTGAGTGAGCTAATAACTTCGAGTCTAAAAGAAAACAACAAATTTATAATTACTGAATTACAGAATACAATACAAATTGAAATTACAAAAGCGATTACAAATTTAAGAAATGAATTTAAACAAGAAATAACGAGATTATCCTTAGAAAATGGGCTAAGGAAAACGGAAATAGACAGCGTAAATTTTGAAATAGAAAACCTGAAAAAAGAAAATGATAAATTAAAAAAAGAATTAAAGAACCTGGAAACGAAAATCCATGCTTCTGGAACTAAACACACACCTGAAACTAATAAAAAGAAAATGGTTTTGTATGGTTTGGCAGAATATTATAAAGAACCCGAAAGTGCCCTGCAGGGAAGACTTATAGAAGCGTTTCGTGATATCTTACATATAGACCTAATGGGACATACTGAGGACACGTACAGAGTAGGACGAAGAAACAGCAGACATCGGCCGCTTGTTGTTGAACTGATGAGCAAGAGAATGGTAAAACATGGTATAGATAATAATCATCTTTTCCTCGGCACAGGCCTGTCTGTATCTGAATTTTTAGACGAAAGTACGCGTAAAGAGCGACGACTAATGCGTGAAAAAATGTTAACAGCAAGGAAAAATGGTCAGCATGCAATAATACTAAACAATAAATTAATCATCGACGGAAAATCTGTAGCATCCACAGACAACAAACCAGAACCAGGACGCACTTCCATAAATAACGGAGCACAAGATAAGATAAGACACATGCCACATACTGCAAACCCCTACAAGGAATTGAGAACCTATACAAATACCCAAAATCAGACATTTCGTGAACCAAGATATACAATGTAAGATATTATTTCAAAATTTTCAGAGTCTATACAATAAACAGCACCTACTAGAATCGTTCCTTGATCCAAACAAAAGTTATTTAGCGATATGCGCCTCGGAGTCCTGGCTCACCAACGACAAAAAAGACTTGTTACAAATTAGTGGATATAAACTATCAGCATCTTTCTGTCGAGAAACCCGCGCAGGCGGCGGCGTCTGCATCCTGCTGCGAGACGACGTCGAGTGTATAGATATAACTGATATAGCAAATATGTCAATAAAATATGTGTTAGAATTGTGTGCCATTGCATTACCTAAAGAAAATATTTTATTAGTTACTATGTACTGGAATAGAAGGGAAGAAGAATTAGTTCATATTCAATTACAGAAGATTTTAAATTATATAAATAATAAATATCCCAAATATAATGTAATTATTGGAGGAGACTTTAACGTAAATGTACTACAAAGCAGTATGAAAACAAGTAATTTCTTAGACCTTTTTTCACAATATAAATATACGCAACACGTCAAAGACCCGACACACATTACACATACTTCAGCAACATGTTTAGACTTAATATTTACTAACTTTAATAACACAATAATTAACACAAAAGTAGAGGAATTAGGTTTCTCAGACCACTCAGGAACAACTATACAAGTAAAACTGGCAAAAACGCAAAATAAACACACTTGGTACACAGAAAAAAGACTATTTAATAAAAGCAATATAAATAAATTCAAATTCTATTTAAACGAAATAAATTGGTTGGATATTATAACTATAGATAAAAATATAAATGAAAATTACAAAGCGCTAAACGACACATTAATCCGCATTTTAGATATAAGCATACCGAAACGAAAAATTAAATTAAAAACAAATTACAAAAAAGTCTGGCTAACGGCATTAAGAAATCCTGCAAATATAAAAGATTATTAAAAATACTTACACTTATATCAAATAGCGACGTACTACAGAAATATTATAAAGCTTACGAAAAAATACTAAAGAAATCGGTAAATACGGCAAAAAAGCTTCAGTATAAAAATAAAATAAGAAACTAATAATAAAGTCAAAGCAATGTGGAGTATCATTAACGAGCGAACAAATAAAAAAATAAAAAAAGATAAACATAATATCGAAATAAACATAAATAACACGCAGACTCATACATCAGATCCACACATAGTTGCCAATACCTTCAATACTTTCTTTGCATCCATAGGGGAAAAAACAACTACTCAAGCAAAAGGGAGGCCTGTTCTTAACCCAACTGAAAACACTATGTTTCTCAATCATGTAAATTATAAAGAAATACACACAATCATAAAAGACCTAAAAAATAAAAATAGCTTTGGAATTGACGAACTCCCTCCCGTCCTGATAAAACAATGCGCAGACCAACTAACCGAGCCGCTCTGTAACCAATCATTTGATGAAGGTGAATTCCCGGAACTGTTGAAAAAATCAATAATAAAACCGATTCACAAGAAAAATTCAATAAAAGACCCAAATAACTATCGTCCAATTTCCCTATTACCCACTATTTCTAAAATATTTGAAAAATCTATGTGTAATCGAATATACGCCTTTTGCGAGAAATATAAAATCTTTGATGACGGACAAAATGGATTCCGCAAAACGCGCTCTACTATTTTAGCTGTATATAAATATATTCAAGAAATAATTAACACAATAAATAATAAACAATATGCTGTTGGCATACTGTTGGATATGACCAAAGCATATGATAAAGTCCAGTATAATATCTTATTAAATAAATTATACGGCATAGGGATCCGTGGATTAGCTCACCAATGGCTTATATCGTATTTAAAAGACAGGGAACGATTTGTAGAAATAGAGTACTTTAATTATGACAGTAACGAGATAGCAAACATTCGATCTGACAAGAAAATTGTAAATGCTTCCATACCACAAGGAAGTGTTATTGGTTGTCTCCTTTTTCTTGTTTACATAAACGACCTTCCGAAGATCATGGAAGAACCATGCGTCTTGTTTGCTGACTACATCTCGCTTCTTACAACTTGTAAAAATAGTAGCAATTTAAACGATAAAGTTCACTCCATTCTTAATAGAACAATACTCTGGATGAATGATCATAATCTTGAAATTAACATTTTAAAAACAAAACGAATGTGCTTCCATCCCCACCAAAAACCACCTTTAAAAATAGATTTTAAATATAATAATATTCAATTAGACATAGTATCAGATTTTACACTACTTGGAATAAATAAAGATTCACATATGAATTGGAAGTCACATATAAATAAAACCAGATCCAAAATTTCTAAATTTTCATATGCACTTCGAGAAACTAAAAAAACTACTGACCTCGAAACCGCACTAACCACATATTATGCATATGCTTACTCGTGGTTTAGTTACGGCATAATTTTGTGGGGAAATAGCACAGACACACATATTTTATTTACACTACAGAAAAAACTTATCAGAATACTAGTTAATATAAAAAACACAGACAGTTGCAGACCATACTTCCAAGAACACAAAATACTGACTCTACCGTGCATATAAGTATATACTAGAAATATGTAAATTCGTTCGCAAATATAAAAGCTTTTTTACCACCCGAGCCGATCTACCTTCAACATATACACTTAGGAACCGACACCAACTCACAATACCATCCTCCAACTTACACATGCACTCCTCAAGTCCTTTTGTCATGGCAATCAAAGTTTATAATAAATTACCCAAATCTATGACAGCAATAACAGCTGATCATCTATTTTATAAACAGTTAAAGAAAATACTAAGTGTAAAATGCTATTACACCATTAAAGAATATTTAGAAGATAAGATAGTTCTATAAACACTCTAATTTAATGTAGGTACCTACTAGTTTCTAATTTTATGTATAAGCTTTTATATAAAGTATTTTTGTATTGTTAAAAAGCAAGCCCCTCACTAGTTAAGTATAGTTTAGTTTGTAAGTTGCTGTGCCCTACCAGGGTCCATAAAGATCTCCTACCTTATAAGTAGTTATAAGATACCCAACACCTGTATTATTATGTGTAACTTATGGAAGCAATAAAGAATTGAGAATTGAGAATCCTTTTTGTTTGTTAACTATAACGTAAATAATAACAATTACTATTTCGTACAATATGATATATTATTAACTAAATATAGTTAGTTATGTACTATCGAACCAACGGAACCCTGACCCACCATGGAACCTTGTCACAATGATTGACGTACGATTGTCGCATAGCGTCGTATGACAGTCCTAACGTCAATCACTGTGACAAGGTTCTATGGTGGGTCAGGGTTCCGTTGGTTCGATAGTACCTATTCCACACCCACACCATATTGAACTTATAAATTTGTATGCCTATTTGCAGGTAAAAAGTGGATGTTCCTTCTATTATAATTATACGACCTATTTTGTGTACCCGCTTTTATCAAATAAATATTTTTGAATTGAATTTGAATAATGGCTTCTAAATCGCCTGTATATTATATTAGGCAATTCATCAGTTCATTTTATAATAGTCTAGGACCAATTTAGAAGAATTAGAAAGCAAGCGGCAAATCATGTAAGAGTTGGGGTGATAACGTTATCAGAGAGTTTTGACCCTGCAGAATACGGATCTGCTGGTCGTCATTCCGAAATTTGAACCAGAAAAATGCTATACCGGAAAAAGTGTAGCCGATATAAAAAAATTCGTCGTATATTTTAAATCGTTGCGCGTTGTTCCAGTACCCTAAAAAGGTCCGATTGTTATGGGTTTTTAATCTCTATATACATATATATAAGAGGCAAACCTTACTGACTTAGATATCAACGCACAGCCGAAATTACTGTACCTAGATACTTGAATTTTGGTAAAGGGCTTCCTCTCATGATGTGAATGAGCACTAAGAAAGGATTTTTCAAAATTCACCCCCTAAGGGGTTAAAATAGGGGGACTAGCGGGAACTTATTCTACGCGTACGAAGTCGCGGGCGTCCTCTAGTGTGTTACAAAGGAGGTCTCTCCAGCTCTATTTCTGTTTTTTGCGGATCGTTGAAGTTCATGCTAGTGCTAATTATGGTTCGGCAATATTGTAGAGTACAGAATTTTCTAAAACTTTTGGTTTCAAAGACTTTTTCCACGACTCCTAGGGATGTAGATATGGAATCGTCTATGGGGAGCTAGAATGAAAAATTGCTATTTTTTCCGATTATCGACGTTATGGCGGGCAACATAGGTCTTAAGCGTCACAAAAATGTAATCCTCGGCCTGGATACGCAGAACAAGTCAATACTACATTTTTTTAAAAAATCTGAAAGAGGAAAGGCTTAAATTGGAAATCTTTCTAATGGGAGTTTAGATGAACCGAAATAAAATATCAGATAGCCCGAACTGGGAGTAGAACCCGGAACTCTTCGGTATCGCCACGGGTGCTCTATTTTTCTCCTTTGAGCTATCCGACACGATATGAAATACATTTCAGTTCACATATACATATAATGCCATTGTGTCACACTGTCTAACTTACGGTAAATGTTTTGTTTTGCCCGTTAGTTAGGTACTTTATTTACGCAAGCTAACTTCAAACAAAAATGGTGAAGCAGAGACTCAAGATTAATATGTTTTTCACACCACCTGCTCGACAATGCCAAATTACATATCATGCAAACCTTACGCAAACCAAGTCATTAAAGCCCTTGGCTTTAGCCGGGGTGTAATGTTGTACTGAATCTCATTATAACCCGCTGGGTTGTAATATTTTCACTTTTCATAGTTCTTATTACTATGGCCTTAAAGTCTAATTTCGTAATAAAAGATCAACTAATACTCGAAGGCCGGGCGCGGCGCCGCCGCCACCGCCGCGTCGAACCTAATTTAAAAATCGAACATTTTCTAAAATCGAGCTGGCCACGGCAAGCTGAATGGAACGCATTTGAAATTAAACAAAAGCCGCGAGTATTGTAAGACGCTGCAATAAAATACATTGGTACATACAATCAATTTTCACTTTTAATTTTAATTTACTATAATAAAACGCTGTTTTTAGTAGATTCGCTTTTTAGGGTTCCGTAGCCAAATGGCAAAAAACGGAACCCTTATAGATTCGTCATGTCTGTCCGTCCGTCTGTCCGTCCGTATGTCACAGCCACTTTATTCCGTAACTATAAGAGCTATACTATGGAAACTTTGTAAGTAGATGTATTCGGTGAACCGCATTAAGATTTTCATACAAAAATAGAAAAAAAACAATAAATTTTTGAGGTTCCCCATACTTAGAACTAAAACTCAATTATAATTTTTTCATCAAACCCATACGTGTACCCCACACGTATGGGTTATGGGATATCTATGGATAGGTCTTTTAAAATGATATTGAGGTTTCTAATAAAAAAAAAATTCTAAACTGAATAGTTTGCGCGAGAGACGCTTCCAAAGTGGAAAAATGTGTCCCCCCCCCCGTAACTTCTAAAATAAGGGAATGATAAATGTAAAAATAATATATGATGTACCATGATTACCATGCAAACTTCCACCGAAAATTGGTTTGAACGAGATCTAATAATTAGTTTTTTTTAATACGTTATAAATCGTAAACCGCATTTTACCTTTCATTCAATCAACTCCAATGTAATAAAGAATAAAGAAAACATTTATTTAGATGTATAGTGGTACGGAACCCTACGTGCGCGAGTCCGACTCGCACTTGGCCGGTTTTTTTATTGTCTCGCAAAAGGTGAGAAAAGTAGAGTACACTCCTCGGGGATAAAGCTGTTTTCGTCTTGGGCGCGCTTGAACCCCTCACTGCGCTCAGGACTCTTCTTAATTCCCTCGCTTCGCTCGGGAATTAACTCGTAACACCCTCGCTGCGCTCGGGAGTTAAATCTGGAGTCCTTTGTTACGTTCAGGATTCAATATCGCGCCCGTGACATAAAACTGTGCTTTATCCCCTCGGTGTATAATCTACTATTTTACACGTCTATTTATATTAAACTCTACTAAAAATATGGCTATGCCTGCATATTACAATTAAACTTACACAAGATACTTACCTACGGTGGTTTTATCGTAACGTTTATACAAAAAACTATTTGCTTATTATGTGTATTTTAGTCGGGGTCCTATTGAGCATCGTTGTATGGAGACTTTTACAATTTTGCGTCGAGCAATGCCACTATGTATAAACGTTATATGCACCAAACTGAGCCCAAAAAGCCTGTTAGCCACACGCGACTCCGCGTCAGATTGGTAGGGAGGGGGTCAAAGTGCCACACTCCCGGCATTAGAAAAAATCATCTAGTCCGTGGCCAATTTATTGAGTATAATATATTTGTAGGTATTAATAGAGAAAAGTTACGAAACACCTTAAATTATATAGGTACTTACAACGAATTTAAAAAAATTGCAAACAGATACCTAAAATTTCAGATTTTTATGTCTAAGATGAAAAAACAAAAAAGGTTACTAAAAGTCTATGTAATGTAGATTATAAAAACATAAATATTAAATAACTTATTAACTATTATTAGTGTAAAAAAGTATATGAACGTACTCGCGGCGTAAGCAGTGGCGCAGTGAAGGAGATTGGTAGGTCCGAGTGCGCGCGCGCGGCGGCGGCGGCGGGCGGTCGAGATATACAAATACATACAAAAATCCCGAAAGGATTGGTACATTTTCTCAGGGAACTAGCAAACAAAAAAGATCTGTATCACCTTCTATCAACCCAGTGCTATTCGAGCATGCTACTCCGGTAAAGAGTTCGTTATAACCGATGCCTCTGAACCTCTCAGTAAAACTATCCCCTGTGAAAATAATTGCACCCTGCAATCACGAAGGGGCCGACACACGCGAATGATTCTCCACCTTACCTAGCTGACGCAGTTTCAAGAGGACATTCAAAAGTAATGGTGAGAACCGTAGACACAGATGTACCTGGAAGTTTTAGCAGTGCCACGTATTCCAAAAAGAGAAGAACTGTTGAACAAAGAACAGTATCAGTCCTGCCACACAATAGCTTCGTTTTTAGGTAATTAATGTAAAACTAATTGATTTCTGCACGGTTTAACTGGTTATTTTAAGGAATTATCTTTAATTAATTTAGGTTCTAAAAACACGTTCTGACGTTATTACATTCTCTTACTAGGTGCGTTACAGCATTTTAATCGTTAAACGGGGCAAAAAAAAACATTTTTGGGGCATGTAAAGCATACCCCTATACATCACAGGGATTGAAATTGCTTTATGAAGGAAATTATGAGAAGCAGATCCTGAAATTCGAAAATTATCATCACTATGTATGATGATAGTAAGGAACACAATAAATATATAAGTAAGTAACAAAAAAAGAGCTAAGATAATATTTGATACGCAAGTTGAAAAAACCTATTTTTGATAGAAAAATGTATGAAAGAAAAAAAAGTGTCCGGATTTGAACGAAAAAATATTTGTTTTAGGAACCATTATTAATCAACTTCATCAAAGAAACTGATATGAAAAAGCGTTTAGTTTTTAAGTTGTACATACATAGATACTCGTACATGTCAGCCGAAAGACGTCCACTGCTGGACTTAGGCCTCCCCCAAGGCTCTCCACTCAGACCGGTCTTGTGCTTTTCGCATCCACCGCGCTCCCGCGATCCTTACGAGGTCGTCACTCCGGGTAAGTAATACGAGATATAAGAACTTATCATATAAGTAACAGTCACAATATATACGCTCACTTTGTAAAATATGTTTAATATAACGTACACTTGAGATAATGAACGAAAGATATAATGTCAAAATAACTATTTCCATAAAGTATAACGTTATTAATATATAATATCAATTGTTATAACAATTAAAGTGTATAATGTACATGACACCTAAGATATAAAACATATATAAATCAAAAAATCTAACATCAAAAATATAATGCACGTATAATATAAACGCCTATAACTATTTTCAGTATTACGTGGCCTTTTTAATTTTACAATCAAATTGTTTCGCATAGTTTTTTCAAAGGATGTAAAAATGTCGGTAACCTTAGTTCTACTGCGATATCTTCATTTCTGATTCTATCACGCAGAGAAACCCCGAGCGTAGCCCTCTGAGTGACTTTGAGCTTCCGTATGAGGCCCATTGTTAGCACCCACGTCTCAGATCCATAAGTCATTACTGGCAACACACATTGGTCAAAGAATTTGGACTTCAAACACTGAGGTAATTTGGACGAAAAGGTGCTGCGAAGCTTCCCGAACGCTGCCCAGCCGAAGTCGGATTCGACGAGTCACCTCTTTCTAAAAGTTACCTACCTATCGACCTACCTAAGTACCTTTCAAGTGCGTTTCATAAAAATGAGTAAAATTGGACCGCATTTTTATTTTTGTTATATAATGGTGATATTTCCGTTTTCTGCAGTAATAAAAATACCTAAAGAGATACTTTGTGCATATTTTTTATTTCCATGAGTTTTGAATCTCAGCCCCCTATTATTCAGTATTTAGATCAGAAATGTTTTTTAACGAAAGGTACTATGTTTTTCATAAAAAACAATATAAATAAATCGGTGAAATTTGTGGATCTTTTTAAATATTTTATAACCTGTTTTATTGTTAACATAAATGATTCAAATTCAAACATATTCCATGTACAGTTTTATAAGTATTTTCGTTCAAAACAGGCCACTTTTTTTTCCTCCATATTTTTTTTCTATGGAACCAATATCCTCAGGATTTTTGAAGTCAAGTCACGGTCGCTAATTATAAGGAAAATGGATTTAAACAAACAACCCACTACGCTGAACTATTTAATACAAGTCTGGATACTATTCGTCGTGTTCTACATAGGGAGGGTCTGCAATCTGCATCATCGTAGGCATGCTGCCAGACCCATAAAAGTGCATATATTGGTGATAATCCTTGACCTGGCTAGGTCACCGGATTTAAATTGAATTGATAATATGGGGTCTACCATAATCACCAGAATGAGATAACTCCGAAAGCCTTAGCAGATCATTGTTCAAACATTTGGGATAGTATTCGTGGTTCCATATCTGTAAGAATCCTATCGATTAAATGCGTTCCCGAATGCAAGCTGTAATCGAACAGAGTGGAAGTTACACTAGGTATTAAAGTTTAGTATATAGGTACATATAAGTAATGCGAGGGGACAACGTGAGATCGGGCGAACGTAAGTAATGAATACAAAATTAAAAAAAAAAAACCCTTTTTTACGTGTCTATACTATTTTGTGACGGTAAATAATTATCTTATTTTAAATATTTTACATTCATACAAATCACACCATTAATTTGTACACGACCTTTCAGTTATTATTATTATTATATAATATAAGTGGTCAAAACCTAGTTAAATATAATGCGTTTGACTGTTAAGGTAACCCGGTCTCTAGTATATTTTTTTTAATAATTACTATTTTACTGTGGTGTAGCTCCAACCGTCTTTCCGATTTCGGAAACGAATACTTCCCAAACGAATACTTCAATAATATATGGTACGTAAGAGGCAGTCGTTTTATTGTTACAAAGGTAATATTATAAACAATATAAGTCATAAATTGAAATTTATATGAAATAAATATTATACCTAATCCTAAAAAACAACGATTTTTTTATTTTTTTATCACAAAATGTGTATAATTATTTGAAAACGATTGCTATTGAAAAAGGAATTCCTGCATTTATTTTGTGAAACAACATTAGTTAAAAAAAGTATAATAGTCAGATTCGATCTCCAAACCCACGGACTGACCCCGACTATAAGCAGGGTGTCAACACTGTCAACTAACTAAGCCAAGCCCTTCTAGTAAACTTGCGGACTTATTGATTTTATTACTAAAACGTTAAAAAGTTGTAGCAAACAAGAATTGAACTACGTCAGTTAAGAACGCCATCTAGGTAATTTCTTATGAACTGAAAGTAAATGAAAGTAATTCGATTACTTATAGCAAAAGGGGATATCTTATGAAAGGAGGAAAAATTGACCTTATTGTAAAAAAGTTCATAAAGAATGAGTGGTTTCTCGAGCCCATTAGATTTTATTATTTTTAAGCCAGGGTTAATGTGCCGGTAAAGATTCTTACTTACTTAAGAACCTTAATAGATGTGTTTTAACATGTTAAGAAACTTTGTAACAATTTCGTTTTCCAACCATGTTATCTTAAATACGGAAGCCTCGCTACGCGAGTCCGAGTCGCGCTTGGCCGGTTGTTTTTCTTTTGTTTGACTGTCATTGGACATCACATTATATTTAATTTTAATACACGTAAAATGTACAAAAGACAGATGGTTTCTATTAGCAAACCGGGGCTATGTAGCTTTCGGATTCTCTTCTAATTATATAAATTGATTATTAACCATGTGTTTCCGTCTGATAGATTCAAAGACACGTATTAAATACGGAAATTGATTTTTTATCCAAAGACATTTATGGAAAACTTGATTGCAAAAATTTTAAAAATGAGTGTGAGGAACAATTGGAGCAACTAACTGGCAGCGAGCGCAGCGAGCGCCACGCCGGCAGCGGCGGCCAGCGCCAGCAGCGCCCAGCACAGCGGCCGCCGGCAGCTGCCCTTCTCTCCACGCTTGTCCGCCGTCACGTACAGCTTCTCCCCTCTGCAACAATTACTCGGCTTTCATCATCGTTCGTTATGATTAGGTACTTTACATCGGATAAAAAGCGTAAAAGTTCAGTGTAGTTAAGTTATATTTTTTTTACAAATTTTATGGAAATACTTATATTTTACTTTTTGTCTATACGCTCGAAAATACCTCAACTTGGTAGATCGTTCCGATTCTCTGATCGTTCGTCAATCGGATCAATTCGCATCAAATATTATGCCAACATAAATGTTTATCTTCTTAGCATACAAGTACAGTCATCAAATTTGATTCATAGGCCACTATGGAACTATGTGAAAGTGACGTTTTAATTCAGTTGTTTGAAGTTTGTTACTATTTGAATCATTAAGGTCACTTTGAAATAGTTCAATTGTGGTCTATGATTCAAATTGGTTGGTTGTACAGTACCTAAATTTTTCCGGAAATCTGTCATTGTCGATTACCATAGCAAATAAACTTCGATCAACAATACCAACTTAGCGCAAAAAGTACTTCTTGGTTACTAACGGCTCACTTGCGGCGTGAGGTCTCCCTTTTGATTAGGTCTGTTGACAGGCAGCCAATGCCAACACGCACATAATGTGCATTATATATAAGAAATTGCAAAACTAGTTATCGAAAATGACATGTATCGGTCGGAGTGTCTTACTTCCGGTAAGATATGTGGAATATACAGGGTGGCCAGTGGCAGATTTTCGAATTCAAAATTTTATTTAAAAAAAACTAAAGTATATTAAGCAATACATTTTATTTCATTAAAAAGGTAATAAATGCGGATTTCATTTTTTGAAAATCACATTTTCTAAATGTTGACCTCCGTTGTGATCGCACTCTTCCAACCTATTTCGCATATTTTCAAAAACTCTGCTACAAAGTGCACTAGAAATTAAGTTTATTTCAGATCGAATATTGTCTTTTAACTCAGCGATGTTCGCAGGTTGGTTTTTGTAGACGACATTTTTGAGATAGCCCCACAGAAAAAAATCACACGGACTGAGATCGGGTGATCTTGGGGGCCAGGCTATGTCGCCAAACCTGGAGATCAATTTTCCTGGGAATAATGCCCTAACTGCATTCATTGATGGGCGGGCAGTGTGGGCAGTTGCACCATCTTGTTGAAACCATGTGTTTCGATTGAAGAAAGAACCATCTTCAACGTGTTGTCTAAAAAAACCGTCAATCATTTTACAGTATCTTTCTGAATTGATGGCTACAGCTGCACCACGTTCGTTTTGTAAAAAATAAGGCCCCATCATGCATCTTGCTGAAATTGCACACCAAACAGTCACTTTTTCACTATGCAACGGCATCTCATGCATTGTTTTCGGGTTTTCCGTAGCCCAGTAACGACAATTTTGTTTGTTGACATAGCCGTCGAGATTAAAATGTGCTTCATCGCTGAAGAAGATGTTCCCCATACGATGATTTGACGAAAATCTGTCCAATATTTGTTCGGCATACGATTTTCTCAATTCATAGTCAGTATTCTGTAACTTCTGGACTATTTGAATTTTGTAACGATGGACTTTTTTTTTTTTTTGAGGATTGTTTGCAATGTCGACCTGGGGATATCTAAGACCGTAGAGCGTTTACGGGTGGAAAGTCTCGGATTTTCGAGTACAGATTGCTTGACGCGTTCCAAGTTTTGTTCAGTTGTAACCGTTGGTTGCGGGCCCGGTCCTGGCTTATTTACTGCTGAACCTGTAGTTCTAAATCGTGTTACCCAGCTCTCAATCAGTTTAGTTGACGGTCCATCACAAATACGCCGTATATTGAAGCGAACACAAAACTTGCGCCTTGCGATAATGGGCGAAAAACCGTTGGTTAAGTACGCCCCTATTGCATATGCACGCTGCTCAGCTGGCCAGCGATCCATTTTCACTTTATTAATCCGCAAATCTCGCGATACTAAAACACCCGTCCGCATCAAACACTCTTCGCGTTCGAAATTTTTTTGAATTTGAAATCGGAATTCTGCCACTGGCCACCTTGTATTATTTTCAAACTGTACACTAACAATTAATATCATATTTCCAATAAAATAACAATATTTAAACCTCAGCTAAGAATGTTTGGCCAAGGTCGGCCAATATACACGCAAGCATTTGTTTAACGGAACATTAGATGCACGGAGTGGTTCTTTATTATTGTACCACTACTGCGCCTCTATTCTAAGCAGTAAAATCCAAATAGTATTTGACCTGTTATAGTATTGTCTTCACTTCGGCCGCTATTACTGTCAAGTAGATAAGAACTATCAAAACGTTGACATATTTTGTTTCCAGAACAGCAAACGTTTTCCGTCAGCGACCTTTTTAGAGTTCTAAAGTCAAACTAGGAACCTTTATAGTTCCGCAATGTCTGTTTGTCTGTCTGTTTGCACGGAAACTCTGTATACATACTTATAGATATTTATGCCGCGCACTAAGATCAATTATGGAATAAATATAAAAAAAAACTGGGCAAGAGCATGTCTGACCATGTCACTACACAAAAACTATCTCAAAAGCAACAAGAATTAACTAATTCTCTATTAAAAGTTATTTGGTGCTGTGTTAAATGATTTTAGTAGGTATAAACACTTAGTCGCTTTATCTCTGGAACCAATCAAGTCTACTTCTTAGTTGTGTAGTTTTTCTTTTAAATTCGTTTTATGCGCTTTCATTGAAGATATTTTTCAGTTTTTTGTATTTGTAGTTTTGGCTGCTTAATATTTCATAAACGGATCCCTTAATCGAAAAAAAATGTTTTACAAACCCGCAACATTTCAAAGACCTATCCAACGACACCCCACAATATAGGGCAGACGAAAAAAAAATGCATTTCCACGTTCCGTTTGTACACAAAAAAACATTTTTAGCAAGATTTTTTTTTCGCTTTTTTGACGTGACTTATAAATATGTATATTCATGCCAAATTACAGCTTTCTAGTACTAAGGTCTCTGAGTTAGGTTGCGGACGGACGGACGTCGGACATGGCGAAACTAGTTTGACTACGGGACCCTAAAAACGGCCCTCCCGTATATTTAAAGCAAGGGTATCAGTATTTTTTTACTAAACAATACTGTGTGATGTCACTTGTTGTTCTGCTTAATAGTTATTTGTGCATACACAAAGTGTAAGGTTCCGTCGCCGTTGCTATTATGTAGTATTACAAAAATAATAATATTAATTTACAAATTATTTAATAATGTAATGAATATTAAAAGTGAAAGTTATTATCTATATTTAGAATTAAAAAAATGCAATTAAATAAACGAATAAGTATGTGTAAAAATTGAATTTAATGTTAATGTCGACTCCACAGCTCCGTTCCTCTTACCGTGCTATTAAAACTCCGAACCTAGTACCTTCTAAGTACCATGGTTGTTATTAGGTTGAACTTAAAACTGTTTTAAAACTTTGGTCTCGGTTTGTTAATAAACAAATGCAACTAACATACCTACAGTCATAGTGTAACACGAGGAAGCCGAATAATTTTAACAGCGTATTCCAGACTTTATTTGGAGTTAAAATTGTCGTATAATGTTTGCTAGATTCAGCTTGGTTTTTGAGATATTTGTGTTTAATTTTAAAAAAGTCGTAATGAAATCTCCAGTACAAAACACCCTTACAATTGCGACGTTGCGAGCCCGCCACGTCTAAGTTGACTGTAAATTGACTTTCATTCAATACCGTCATTAGTATGTTTACATGTAAACGTCAGCTTAATATTTTTTCTCCAAAAACGTAAAAATATCGATAAATTAATAATAATAATCCAATATTAAATTGAATGTTATGACAAAAAAAACAAATATGAAGAAACTTTCACAAATCTTGGAACATTATAATTACTGAAGGCAAGCCGGATCAATTTTGGATTAGATTAGAACAGCACATGATCGGGATTCGGGATGAATGGCGTACTCGAGTGCTCACCAGTGGCGGTAACAGGCTGAAGAAATGGTGATAATGATGAAGCCGACGGATTAAAAGTATTCGTGCTATTACCAGTTCGTTGGAGTATCAAGTAGTAAAGTGTAAGAAAGACACCGACAGCAACGCACTGGGTACATACCAGTGGCGTAACTACAGGGTGGCAAGTCGGCAAAATGCTACGGGCCCCCAGCCCGAGAGGGCCCCTCGGCCCGAGACAGCCTTCCGGCCCGAGAGGCTGCGAGCTCAGGAGTAACATGACGATTTTACTGAGAGGGCCCCATCCAGTGAATTTGCCACGGGCCTCAGATGGTAAGTACTTAACGGAATACTGTCGACAGGAGTAGTACTAGTCTTGTTGCGAGTTAATTTTGTAAACATTTCGTTTTATTATTGTAATTACTAATTAATCTTACTTATGCAATTCATGTTATCCACAAATTATACGAAATAATACACAAAATTCTTTTATTTTATTTATTAAGTAAAAGCATACCATAGATACTTTTATTTGCATCATTTCAACCCGGGGACGTCCACTGCTGGACATAGGTCTCCCCCAAAGACTTCCACCACGAACGGTCACACGCCTTCTGCATCCACCGGTGTCCGGCGACTTTCACCAGGTCGTCGGTCCGTGGTCTGCACTCGAGAACCTTAACACCCCACCGGCCATCAGTTCTACGAGAAATGTGTCCAGCCCATTGCCACTTCAGCTTGCAGACTCTGAGAACTATGTCGGTGACTTTGGTTCTTCAACGGATTTCTTCATTTCTATCCCGTAGAGAAACTCCGAGCAGCTCTCTCCATAGCACGCGGAGTAACTCTGAGCTTATTTAAAAGGCTCACTGTGAGGGACCACGCCTCCGTTCCATAAGTCAATCCTTCAATTTAACATTCATTATTTCTGAAGACACTTTGTAACGTCTTATGCCTAGTTTAACAACTAGATAAGGCTGACAAGATAATAAATACCAGTGCAAGATAATAAAAGCAAAAAAGAACTTTGAACACCTAAATACACAAAAATAAAAAATAAAACAAATTACACATCTGCCATCTTTTGACGTTGCAAATGGCCTCAATCAAAATGTACGTCGTACAAATCTTATATCAATAACAACAATGTCAATGACGCAATATAAGTCATTAATGTCATTATGATTGCGGAATGAAGTGGCCAGTAGTTTTTAGTTTGATGTAAGGAGTACCCATGACAGTTCAAAATAACTGTTGCTGGGCTAATTTTTGTAGACTTTGCTTTCGTTTGCATTTGTACGTAAATCCTGCTTTGAAACGATTTGTTTGACAAGGAAATTGCTCTATGAGTATGACATAAACTTGCCTCTTCTAATGAAAAGAGATAATAATAACAAACGTTGCCAGCTTATCCTAAGGTGTTGATTTACTGGTGTAGGAAAAATAATTAATTTATTATGTATGAAAACAACAAAAATTAAAATCATATTTCGACCTGGGTTTATATATTCTTTTTTGTTTCTTACGACCTTAGGAACACTGTTAAAATTATTCGGTTTTCTCGTGTTACACCGTGTATAATATTCACGCGCACAGAATTTAGCTTTGATCTTGTATGGGACTGGTTATCTAGTTTGTATTGTTGATCGAAGCCAATAAAGTAAAGAAATGTTGTCTAAGGTAAATTTTGCGTGGCAGCAAGAGCTGCAGTCACTTTAGTGAACATATCAAATGAAATAAAATGAAATTGAAAAACCAAAATAATACCCTCCCCCCTATAAAAAGCTTATTTTATTCACTAAAAACAGTGAATAAAGCACTATTTTGGTGCTTGAACTTAGAACATACCAATGTATTTGATATCCATCTCAATGCTATACAATACAACCTCCTTGCGCAAAAAATACGTGATACAAACTCCTGTGCGAAGAATACTCGACATACAAACTCCTTTGCAAATAAGTCCTCGAGATTCGATTGGTCGACATAAACGGCATTAAAAAAAAAGATTTGTGTTATTTGCTGTCATTACCTAGTAGGTAAATAGGCGCAATTTTGAAAACTGTAAGTTGTACGAACTCGAAATACCTTCAATTTTTCGTCATTAAATGTCTATTTTCGCTTAAATCTTTATTTTTCTCGTAGTCATGGTAAAAAGTATAGTATGCAACTCTTGAATAAAACGGATTTATATCGAGAGCAGTGAACCACGCGCGTCGCTCAGGATTGTAACACTTGAACCACTCGCTAGGTTCGTGGTTCAATCATTATGAATCCATCCCTGCGGCCCTGATTCAGTAAGTGTTTTTCACTTGTCCGTGAGTCATCTAAAGCCCTCGCTTTAAATCCGTCCCTTATTCACTAATTGCATGATATACTATTATTGCTGCAGGGCACAATTATTATAGCTTTTACAATATGCCTGCGCCTTTATTCTAATCTAAGCGGTAAAATCCAAATCGTATTTCACCTGTACCTAATAGTACCTATTGTTGTTAACTCGGCCGCCATTACTGTCAGGTAAATAAGAGCTATCAAAACTCCTATGCGATAACAGGTCAAAAACGATTTGGTTATTGACCGTGTAGAATAGGGTTCCGTATCAGACTCCTAAAATTAATAAGCCTAATGTACCAAAATACCTAAAAGTTCAGGATAAATACCTAATGACTTCTTTATTCTGAAACCGTAATCTTTAAAAAAGAACCAATTAAGTAATATGTACTTTTAGGGATTATGATAGATAAATTAGGCTTATTAATTTTAGGCGTTCTGATACGTAACCGCTAAAGAGGGCCCTGCTTTCTGTCCCATTGACTGAAACTTCCAATTTAATAAAAATACTAACTTCATTATCATTATTATAATCAGTAACAGCAGATGCATGATTGCATGTGAAATAATGCCCGGCATATAGTTTGCTTTATTAGGTAGGTGCAAAACATTGCTTTTAGGTTTCCGTACCCAAAGGGTGCCAAACGAAATGCCTAAAATTTAAAACCAAGTTTGATGAAAAGTCGTTAAAAGGTATATTGGTTGGTTATGAACCGAATGGCTATAAGGTGTGGGATGTGGTAAATGAAAAGTTTGTAAAAGTCAGAGATTTGATAGTGGATGAGATTAATTTCTTATCTAGTAGGCCGTTGAAAACTGACGGTATCATTTCGGACAATAACCGTAAATCTCACGGGCACTGTTTAAAGAAAATGTGCATAGAATCTGATGTGGCAAAATCAGATGATTGTAAATAAACAGGCAAAGTCTCTGCACCATTAGGTCCACCACCTAATAAATCTGTAAGTGAAACAGATGAGCATAATTACTGTGGTACATTTCAAAATGAATTGTCAAATTCTGAAAATGAATAAATTAGCGAGACTGATCTGAGAAGGAGTGATAGGATTAAAACTTGCCTAGAGTACCATATAATGAAACTGATAATGATAGAGTGGCGCCGCGTCTTCATCTTGCAGAAGCGAGCAGTCAGAATAGTAGCATGTGTCTCTCCGGGTGCACGTACTCGTGAGCTCTTTATCTCATCGCGGGTAACGACTGCTGCATCATGGTACATTTTTAACATGGCGTGCTACATTAGAACAAACATTAACTCTTTCCCAGTGAGATCCGACGCACTCAGAGGTTTAAAAAATAATCACGCCGGAAAACTCAAGACGGTGACATGTAAACTAGCTAAGTCTATCAATACTACCCACGTAATCGGCACAAAAATGTACAACGCCTTACCTGACAGCATCAAACAATTGCCAACCGATTGCCATTCTTTAAAAACGAATTGAAAAAAATACTTATTAATAACGCATTTTATGACATATCAGAATTCTTCGATAAATTTACTAGTAACATGTTGTAATCACCTTGTAATATTGTACCGGAAAGAAAAACCCAACTATTGACATTAAATATCATTTTTCTAGAGAACAGGTGGAGAGAAATGTGATTAAAATGATTTATGTTCCCACAGGTAATCAGTTAGCTCACATTATGACAAGCCCACAGTGCGTTTTTCTGTGTTATTAGAAAAACTAGAGGTGATAAAGCCTATGAATATGTAAAATCAAATTAAGATAATGCAAATATAATGGTCTGATTAGGGTTTTTTTGGGTTTTCCCTAATCCTGTGCAACAAATGTTGGACCATGATGACGAATGATGATTGTACCCCAGATAAAGGAGAGCGTGTGATTTTGAAATTGTAAATACATTATAATGAAAGAGGATTTATTTTTGAGGGGGTGAGTTGGAATTTAAATAAATAAATCCGTCCCACTCACACTCGTAGTTAGTTAGACGTTCTCTGTCTCTTTCTCTCATATCGATATTAATTTACAGTCTCAAGTGTTCCTGGTTTTTGAAGGGGTTTCTTCTAAAACAAAATGTTTGCTTACATTTAGTTCCTCGAGTCACCCCTTATCGATCGTACGTTGAGAACACGACTCTCCTAGTAAGTAATAAAAAGATAAAAAAGGTAAAAGAAATTTATTCAGTAAGTAGGCCGCACGGGCAATTTTACACGTCAAGAATCTACCAGCGCTTCCCAAGAGGAGACCACTGCTGAGAAGAAACGCCGCAGGAAACTCAGCAGACAGTAATTTTTTAAACAAATTTCATATTACAATGGTACTACTACTCTATCATTATATAAAGTTATAAATATTAAATTAACTTATATATAATATCAAGTCACATGCGTAGTTCAGCAGGAAAACATGCCAAAAATCTTACGAGAGAGATAGAGAGAGAAAAAGAAAAAAGAAACACTTACTTATGTGTATATAAGATGGTGCAAGACGACCACATAAAAGTTCCGATATCCTGCATCAACGGTGTCCCCTAGACTAGACAAAGCAGGATAAAGCTTTTGCATTTGAACAAATTATTATTGACTAAGTTTCGGGTTTAGGCCTTGCATTTTTGTCTGTTAGAAAGTCCTAGACCCTATAAAACGCTTTAGACCTTTTCAAGTATTTTTCAAGTGCTGGAAGGTTGGTTGTATCACTTATCTCGCCTGATTTAAAAAGAGGTATGACTTTACTATATTTCATGAGGTCTGGAAAGATCCCCTCTTATATGCAATTACATCTATGATATGAAAAAGCACTTTAACTGATGTGCCCCACAAATCTTCAATCTTTTTTAAACTAAGCTACTTGAATGTCTTGACTATTGAATCTGAATTTACAGTGCCAAGTAATGATTGAGCTTCAACCGCTGATGATTTATGACATTTCGTAGTATTAATGGCTATGTCGTAAAAATAATCTTCGAATGCTAAGGCAACGTCTTTATTTGAAGTGATTTGATGGTCACCTGGGTTCAGGGTGACTTGATTATCACGCGTTTTTGATTTTCCCGTTTCTCTATTTATAATATTCCATACAGTTTTTACCTTGTTGTCAGATGATTTGAGTTTAAGTTAAACAAACTAGCTTAAAGGTCCTCGAATAATTCTTGACCCAATTTAGGAAGTCATCGTTTTTATTGTCCTCTCTACTATATTTGGTTTTGGACCTAGAAATAGTTTTCAGCTTAAAATTGTTGTTAAATTGATGCAGAATTACGCCAAACAAGTCTTTATAAATACTATTACTGTAAAAAAATCTGTAAACATTTCATTCTGAAAAAAAGGTAACACTGAAAGATTACTCCGAAATTTATTTTTGAATAATTCCAAACAATTACTAGTTATAGGTCGGTATGTTATTGAGTGAGGGTTTTGATAAATTGTCAGAATTAAAACAATTATATATTTCTTTATCCAAACATTAGCTAGCAATTACAAAAAATATTATCTAAGCAGATTGCACTACTAACACCTACCCGTGTGGGTTCAAACAACAGATTACAACAAAAAATTAAAACACGTGCAAAAATCAGCTAAGTAATGGTGGTTTGTAAACACATATTATTATATAGTTTGCTATTTCTGCGCATGAAAGGACCCCGGACCCGTATAAAGTATGGAAAATGTGGTTTCAGTTAAATATTAAATAAAATAAATCTGATTCGGTACATATGTAGGTATTTATTATTGATTTATTATATAAATGTAGTAGTTATTCTATAAATATGTAAATATAATATATTGATAAGTTTTTAGCTTTAACGCCACCATGAATGGCACTTTTCCTGGCAAAATAACTAACTAATTTTAAAATTTAAAGTTCAAATTTTAATTGGTCTAAGCCAATGTTCAGTAACCCACATTATTTGTAATTTTTCATTATTTAAGAACAACCCTATTTCTTTTGTCTTTCATATTTAACAAGACAAAAATTTATTAAGTGCAAAGAACAAGAAGTCGGTTAAAAAATACAGAACATGTATCTAAGGTAAAAAAAATAATTAGGTATTGTAACATTGCTTACATACGCCATCTAAAGACCAGTAGCCAAACCAAGTTGGTACGGACATCCACCGCTAGATGACACAGGCTACCCCTCATATTCCCACAATAAGGTTACCGCTACTCGTCAACAGATGTCGCAAAAGCGTAATTAGAACACGCTAACGATGTGTCTACCCAATATCAATAAGTAATCAGATCAATATTTTGTAATTCATCTTACTTCTACTATTAGTATCGTGTACGACTGTATCCACCTCTGGATCTCTTGGACCTTTAATAGTTTTTTTATTGTAAAACTTTGAACTAGTTAGGATTAGATCAATAAACTTTTTATACGTTCTGTAATCTGGCTGTTTCCACTCTCTTCGTCCGCCCAACCGATCTACTCGTCACATTGGCGCCCAACTCAGTGGTTCAAAATAGCAGCTCCGCCCTTCATCATCTTCTAGAAGAGTAGAGAAGTTGAGGGCCTAAATGAAAGAAGAAGCGCCCAATACCGGAACGGATAAACAAAGTCCCCTTCGGCGTCGTAGCAAGGCAGAAACATTTGTCGGGTAAATTTTTGAAGAGTGTGTTTTTTCGACATTTGTATGGCAATTTTTTTATTTTATTTTATTTGGTTCTTAGTGACGTCATCAGGTGAGGTTCTTAACAAGAAAAAATATGGTGTATGAGGCACCACTCTGCTTCTAATAGTTAGCTAGATATTGACGCAAAAAAAACGGTGGCATACAAATGTCGACAACGCCATACAAATGTCGATATAGTGCCATAAAAATGTCGATACTGCCATACAAATGTCGAAAAGTCGTATTTACTGGCATGAATACCATTTGGAACAAACTCACTGATTATTATATCGAAATTATAAGCAATTATATGCAAAATTATAAGTTTGTGAAATGAATCAGTTTGTGAAACGTTTTTTAGCAAATGATGATAATATACCGTCAGTGTAACCTTCAAAACAAACTCCTCAGCCACGTATGTCTGTCAGTCTGGGATAAACTCGAAAAGTACTTGACCGTTTTTGATGCGGTTTTCATTAACCTTTAGCTTGATACTTGGGGTGGATTAAGTATCTATATCATTTATATGTAAAGTCTCTCCCGTGTGCCGTAATTCACTTCAGTTACTTATAATTAAATATGAAAACCTTCGCTTATAAGCAGGGCTCGGATTATTCATCGCACGGTAAGATGAAAGAAAACTATAGAGTCAATACTAAAATTAAAACTTTAAGTCATATTCATACTCATACTCATTCATATTCTTAGTACCGTCTTTTATATTTATCATGCTGTAACTAATTCAACTTAATTGCGTACCTAGTTTTAATCGGATATTCGGATATTAATTAAACATGCAATGATACTTCGGAAACCTAACTCGGAATAGCGATGACATTTTGAAGTTTTCTTAATCGGAATTTTAAAATTCGTGTTTAAATAATAAATAATAAAAAACTTCAAGGTTATGTCACAACACAGCACATTTTTCATAATCGAATTTCAGATCCTTGTCAGGCTCAATCCAGTAAAAAATGGCACAAACTTGCAGACATAATAAAATGTTCACCTAATAATTGACGCCATGGGCACAGACTGCAAATATAAATAAATGACACGTCGAAAGTCGTTAATGATTGACATGACGCACCCGATAAAATTTGATAAAGCGGCCAGTTTGATAAAGGTCTATCGCAACCATATAGTCTGTAAAACTAGGTACGTAATTACGTTGAAGTACCTAGTTACAGCATGATAAATATAAAAAAAACGGGACCAAGAATATGAATGAGTATGAGTATGGATACTATTCAAGTTTGCATTTTAATACCGACTCCATAGTTTTCTTTCATCTTACCGTGCGAAAAATAGTGCGTGTGTAAAATCAGAGCCCTGCTTATAAGTACTCTATTTTTATACGATAGCTCACAAAAAAATTACAATAATGAAACTTAACATAAAAGTTGATATTATTGGACATGGAAATGATATATTTCGATTTTATTTAGATTTTGATTTTAACCGACATTTGTATGCCACATTCGACATTTGTATGGACAAAATAACCGTACAAATGTCGCCATACAAATGTCGACAAAAACGTTTTTCACCGATCTTTCTTACACTACTTACTCTATTCACTTATTTACTAATACGAAATTCTTACTTACCCATATTGCTAACAATTTTTATGAAACACACATTTTTATTTCATTCGTATGTCAATAAATAAACGCCCATACAAATGTCGTGATAACCGTACCAAAATACATCTTTAAAAGACTTATCCTGTTTCCTCTATCAAAAACACTTGCTCTGCGTCCACTCCCGTTGGCGGTCTAAGCCCAACTAACGTACTTTGGTATCCTAACGTAAATATGAAGGTAGGCCATTAGACAAACCAGATTCAGGGGGTTTCCTTGAGTCATCATAAAAACGGTCGCACGCGGGACATCCACGAAAAGACTCCAGGTTTTAATTATTAATGTTTTTTTATTTTTTATTATTTTAATCAGTTTGCCAATAAAAGCTCTTTACAACGATATATGTTGTATATTAATACGTTGTCTACGTCCAAAGTTATGAATTTTTATTTAAGCAAAACCGGAAGTGGGACACGCGAAAAGCGGTAAATTTTGCTGTTTTTAGGATTTCGAATTCGATTCTTTCGGAATCCATTAATATTTAGTAAACTGCAATATATATTTTTAAGTAGATTAAAATGCACAAAATGCAAATATATATGTAACTATACTCAATGTTAAATATACTTAGAATTATAGCTCTGGGACCGCAAAAAACGCTTGTTTGAAAATTGACCCTGTCACAACTAGAAAACCTAGAATACCTAAACCAAGAACTTCTAAGGCACCGCACAAAATGGTTATTTCATTTACGGAAGATCAATTTCAAAATCTGATTACTGCTATTACAACAAAGGGTCGCGGCAGTTTTGCTACTTGCTCATCCTATTATGATGGCAGTAAGGATTCCCAGGCTGTGGAAGCTTTCCTTGCGTCAGTAAGCGTGTTTAAGCGCATTGAAAACATAAGCGACGAGGACGCTCTCGCCGGTCTACCTTTATTACTTAAGAAGGAGGCTAGTGAATGGTGGCAGGGAAACCGGGATGAAATACGCACTTGGAGTGAATTTGAAAAACGCCTTCGATACCGTTTTGCGCCTAAAAAACCAGCTTACATTATTTTCCAAGAAATTATGTCCGAAAAACAAGGCAAAGACGTATCAACGGAGGCATATATTACACGCAAACGTGTACAATTTGCGATGTTGCCGAAACCGGCACCCAGTGAAACACATCAACTAGATATGCTGTTTGGACAATTAAATATAGACATTCGAGAAAAGATTACCCGTGATTCAATAACGACTTACGAGGAACTTTTAAAAGAAGCACGTCATGTGGAACAGTCCCTTAGTGATAGAAGAGCAAGTCATAACGTAGACCAGAAACCAGCTACCAGTTCCCAAACGCAACCGCCTCTTATAAAACCAAAGATCAGATGTAAGTACTGTAGAGTGGTGGGCCATACCGTCGATCAGTGCTTCAAACGGCAAAGATCAGAAAATAACACAAACGAATCGAAATCATCTGTCACCTACAAATCAGTCGAAGCTATGACACAAGCCCCATCACCATCAATGCCAAAGTTTTCATGTTACGGTTGCAATACTCCTGGCGTTGTTCGTAGTAATTGCCCCAATTGTCATAAAACCAGACCCCAAATAATGTCAAACAACGAGGTAGGTTTCTGTGCCGTTGGTATTAAAACCGATGCCAGACCGAGACCCGTTGTTTATATAGAAATAGAAGATACCCAAGGGGTAGCCTTTATCGATACTTGCGCCAAATCCAGTATCGCCTCATATAGCCTGTATTGCAAACTGAAAGAGAAGGGATATTTGTTCAATAGTGAAGATGTGTACATCACATTAGCCGATGGTGTTGAACGAATGCAACGTGTACTAACAGCAAAAGTTCCAGTTAGCCTCTGTAATCGAATCATAATGACTACGTTCCTGGTTCTCCCGGAATCGCGTAATAACCGCACGCTTTTAGGAATTGGATTCATACAGGATGCTGGAATGGTACTAAATCTTCCTCAATTTACCTGGCAGTTTATTGATGATACAGACAGGTGCTATGAACTGTTTAATGAAGAGTTTGCAACATTTAAAGCGGAATCAGTGCAGCTTGCACCAGTGAAAACAAAAAATTATACTGCCGCTTTGCCACAAGGAAGTAACACTGTTGTGAAAACAAACCAATTAATTGGAGATCCAGCTACCAGGGAAGTGTCCACTACATTTACAAATAGTTACGGGCCTCTTATTCCTCTGGAAGCGTCCACTCCACCCAAAAGACTACGAAGAGAACTTTTTGATGGCTACTCACCAGTATTTGACGCATTGTATAAAGATGCAGAAAGAGCTATGGAAGAAGAAGTCGTCAATCTTTCACCTAGGTCAGCTGCCTTATTTCCTTCTACTGAACTTGCATCAATCGATATCAGTGAAGAGTCAAGAACACGATTGGAAAAATTCCTTGGGCACAATAATTCCGTTTTCCAATCAAATGGAAAGCCAACAATGCAGGCAGAGCACCGCATCGAAACCGGAGGTCACTTCCCTATTGCAGTACCCCCGTATCGACTCGCACCAGCAAAAACTCAAATACTAAAGACAGAGGTGGATAAAATGTTGTCGGAGGGCGTAATCGAGCCATGCACATCACCTTGGGCAGCCCCAGTCGTACTTGTGCCTAAGAAGGATGGCAGTATGCGAGTCTGCATAGATTATAGACAGTTGAACTCAATCACGACTCCAGATACATACCCCCTCCCGCGTATCGATGATATTTTACACAGTGCCAAGAAAACTCCATTCATGTCCACCATTGACCTTAAAGCTGGCTACTGGCAGATTAAAGTCAGAGATGAAGATCAACTGAAGACGTGTTTCGTGACCCCTTTTGGCACATATAAATTTTTACGCATGCCGTTCGGCTTACGTAATGCGCCGGCCACGTTCCAACGTTTAATGGATGGATTCCGTATATCATTAAGTCATTTGAAGCTTTTAGTGTACTTGGATGATCTTATTGTGCTATCTTCTACTTTTGATGAGCACCTAAGCGATCTACAAGAAGTATTTGATCGTTTGAAATTGTATAACCTAACGGCCAACAAACAAAAATGCAAATTTTGTTGTCCTAGAGTGAAATACCTGGGGCACTATATTACACCTGATGGTCTTGAAATGGACCATGAGAAAGTGAGAACCATTCAAGAAATGCCTGTACCAAGAACAATAAAACACCTACAGTCGTTTCTACAGATGTGCTCTTGGTATCGCCGGTTCATCCCCAATTTTGCGAAAATAGCAGAGCCAATAAGTAGACTCACGAAGAAAAATGTTACGTGGCAATGGCTCGATGAGCAAAACTCAGCGTTTGAGAACCTCAAACAACTCCTGATTTCGGCTCCTGTCCTGGCCCAGGCAGATGAAACCAAGCCCTTTATTATCAAGACCGATGCAAGCAATTACGCAATTGGAGCGGTTTTGGTGCAGGGGGAGAAGGAAAATGAACACCCAGTTGAGTACGCCAGCCGCCTGCTGAAATCTGCCGAAAGAAACTATACTACGACTGAAAGAGAAGCGCTTGCCGTAGTCTGGGCAATAAATAAGTTCAGGGGATATATAGAAGGTACATGTGTAACAGTGCTGACAGATCACCAAGCCTTGAAATGGCTTATGACCTTAAAGTCTCCAACAGGTCGATTGGCTAGGTGGGCTCTTCAGTTACAGCCCTACGATATTAATATTAAATACATCGCTGGAAGGGCCAATGTAGTTGCTGATGCTCTATCGCGACCAAGTTGTAATCCTGAATCAGAAGGAAATTGTGGCGTGTGTAGTGTGATCATTGACATGCCAAAGAAGAGTCCGAAAGATATAAGGGAAGAACAATTGAAGGATGAACATATTGTAAAAATAATCAGCGCACTTGAAGGCACTAATCAAGAAAATGCATTTTATTGGAGTCGGAAGGGTTACGTTATGAATAATGAGCTCCTATATAGGTACCATCAAGACTCGGACTCTGAAGAAGGACAACTAGTTGTGCCTAAGCAAGAACAGTTACAGGTTATTGCTGCTTATCATGATGATCCCACTGCTGGACATTATGGCACCGAGAAAACTATTGAACGTATTGCCAGACGTTATAATTGGAGAGGCATGAGAGCCCAAATTGAAAATTACATCCGTAACTGTATTCAGTGCCAAAGATATAAGCCCTCGAATAGGAAACCGGAAGGGTTGTTGCAAACTACAGCCATTAACCAACGATTTGAAGTCGTTGCATTTGATTTATTTGGCCCACTACCAAAAACAGCCCTCGATGAAACCTGGATATTCATCATAGAAGATGTGGCAACCAGATGGATTGAGCTGTTTGCCCTGAAACAAGCATCCGCTGAAGAATGCGCTAGGGTACTGCTCAATGAAATAATTTTACGATACGGCGCACCACGCCGATTCATTAGCGACAATGGTACACAATTTGTAAGTGCAGTCATGCAACAGCTAGCATTCTGTCTTGATATAAAGCACGGGTTCACTCCGGTTTACCACCCCGAGACTAATCCGGTCGAGAGACGAAATAGAGACATGAAAACACAACTCGCCATACTGGTTGGTGATGATCATACGACCTGGGCAGTTAACTTACCTAGCATCCGATTCGCAATGAACACAGCTTTCAACTCAGCTATCGGATATACTCCGGCTTATTTGACTTTTGGTCGGAATTTGCGAACTATTGATGATGTTCAACATGATTTCAAACAAATAGTTGAAAATGAAAGATTTATCCCTGAAATAACACCAAAGTTATTAGCGTTAGTAAATATCATGGAAAGAGCGCGGGAGA
Organism: Acleris sparsana; assembly: GCA_923062465.1. Lineage (NCBI taxonomy): Eukaryota > Metazoa > Arthropoda > Insecta > Lepidoptera > Tortricidae > Acleris > Acleris sparsana. Next base: position 41,235,484 of record OV281285.1, on the reverse strand, counting down.
TCCAAGAATGGAATGAAGAAAAACGTAAGGAATACGTTGATAAGAAACGCCAAGCTTGTCCTGAATATAAACCTGGAAACTTAATTATGGTTGATACCCGACTTTTAAGTAAATCCAGCCAAGGCTTTTGTGCTAAATTGGGACCCCGTCGAGATGGCCCTTACATAATTAAACAAAATCATGGACCGAGCTCATTCGAAATCGCACATACCGGAAATCCTAACAAAACTGCAGGTATATACCATGCTTCTGCTCTGCGTTTGTACCAGGGACCAGAATCCTCATCCTTACCTGTGCCCATGCAACCCATTAGAAAAAGAGGACGCCCACGGAAACAAGCGAATGAGCAACAATAAATAAACTACAGTTTCGCCAAGGAAAACCCACCTACACTGCTGTCTTCTTCGTCGGGTCGCCTGAAGAGACAGAGGGGGAGACTGTAACATTGCTTACATACGCCATCTAAAGACCAGTAGCCAAACCAAGTTGGTACGGACATCCACCGCTAGATGACACAGGCTACCCCTCATATTCCCACAATAAGGTTACCGCTACTCGTCAACAGATGTCGCAAAAGCGTAATTAGAACACGCTAACGATGTGTCTACCCAATATCAATAAGTAATCAGATCAATATTTTTCTACTATTAGTATCGTGTACGACTGTATCCACCTCTGGATCTCTTGGACCTTTAATAGTTTTTTTATTGTAAAACTTTGAACTAGTTAGGATTAGATCAATAAACTTTTTATACGTTCTGTAATCTGGCTGTTTCCACTCTCTTCGTCCGCCCAACCGATCTACTCGTCACAGTATATTAAAAACGAAATTAATTTTGAGACTAATTCCGAATTTCGGCTCCATCATCGCACTCGAAAGCTCTGATGTTTCTTCTTGTGCCCCTTATTCTCATGGAAACAGCTCTTATGACTGAAATTTGTACCTTTACTTAAAGCCAATAAATTATTTGTGAATATGGTTTTTGCCATTTTTCATTTAATTTCGAGGCTGTTTTTTAAAAAAAAACTGATATATTCAATCCCACGTGCTCCATCACAAGAGATGACCAGAGGAGTAAAGGAAGCTCTTAGGTCCTCAGCAGCTCGATCATATTTCAAATGTTTCTCTCGGCTAGGTTTCTGAGCTGTTTTTTCCCAGGTGAGGTTGTTGTATGAGGAAGCGTCAGCATTTACTATGCGAACATCAAAGAACGCTTTCCTCGCGGGTTCCCACACACTGTTCGGTAACAAGTCACCTATAAGAGCTGGTTGGTTTGTGTTTGCGTTACGCATTATGGGTTCTATTGTGCCAGGTCCCCAGGCTAATTCGGCCCAGTTATTACAGTTATCGCGACCTTGTTTGATAAGACCACCTTTTTTGCAGTTTAATGCATGGTTCAGGTCAAAATTACATTCGCCGCATCCATCACAGGTCTGAGGGAGGTTTGCAGGTTCATGAGCATACCGTATGGCTATGGCATCTTTGAACTGAGAGGCTGTGAGGTCGGTATTGTTGGCAGTGGTAGGGATGATTGTTAGCCATTGTGATGATTTCGTTTCAACGACTCTTTGAACACATCTTTTCATATTACTGGGAAGTTTAGATATTATTTCTTTGCTTGTTTTAATGTCTCTTATTTGCCTCTCTAGTTATTCTTTTTTTAAAGTATCTGCAGCGTGAGTTTGATGGGCTAAAAGATCCAAATTGTCACCATTTTTTATTGCATGTATTAGTATCCTGTTGGATTCTACTGATGTCTTGTAACATTCCAAGTTCTTAGTTGGGTCGTTAATGCCGAGTCCACCTAGTTTCACTGGTAAAAAGAATAGCTCATGTTCTAGTGAAGTTATTTCTCTATCCACAATAGATGGTGTTAACGTTTCCAAAATGATTTGTTTTAAGGTATGGAATTCTTCATCAGTTTTGTCCAGGACTGTTTGCAAGTATCTCCATTCACATTGGAGTGATTTTGTAAAGGCTGTATGTACGAGTTGTGGGTGCTTTTTGCTAGCTTTCGATAATAGATTTATACAATTAGTCCATTCTTGAACTTTTGTTTAATGTATTATTTTTGTCTTCCCTCATCTCCAATGACTCCTCCCAAAAATCGGTGAGAAAGTACTGTCTTCACTCCTAGATTCCCAAATAATCTTGTAGCCTCTTGAATTGATTTATTTTTAACTATAATATAACTTTTTGATGGTTCTGGGAAGTAGCCATATTTTGGGCCTTCCTTCATCAGTTTTTCAAGCCAGTCTTTTATATTTTGTAGTTTACCAAAGCAAGCGGAATCATCCGCATACCAATTTTGTACATAATTTTCCAGGGTCTTTGCAGCTTTGAATTAGTGGAAGAATCCCAACTGCATACATTAACATTGCCAACGGATCACCTTGTGTTGTTCCTTCCTCGCTTAAAATGAAATCAATTGAGCCTGATAGACAAATGATTGCATATCCACTATAAGTGTTGAAGAGAAATATTACACAACGGGACCAGTAGATTCTTGCGTTCCAGAGAGCGATTGGACGACTCAGAGCATTGCATGCATTTGCTGCGTCTATTAAGAGAAGGCCTTCATCATCTTCGCCTTCATTGAAACATTTGGTCATGGCATGAACTCCACCTTCAATGCCAGATTTTATTCCGGCACATAACTGGTCAGAACCGCAGGCTTGTTGAACGTCTAGTCCTGTTGCGGTGGCCATGGCTTTTGCAATGATGCGTCGTAGTATTTCGCCAATACCAATCGGGCGTACGCCTGGGCATTTGTTCAGAGCTATGCCTCGTCTTGCTAGTAGAGCTCTAATGCAATCCCACTCGACGATTTCACTGCTAAGTTTTCTGGTTAGTGATACCCTATTTACCCTATTTCTAGTTCTTTGCTGGAATAGCCTTGAATATTTTGGTGAATTAAATTTATACTCGAGGGTGTTTCTGCTGTCCTATAATTTCGTTAAAATCAAGAGGCAAAGAAACCATTATTGCCAATATTGGCTTGTTGAGGCTGGGAACTACTGTATCTATTTGGTTCTATATTAAAAACTAATAGATCAACCAAGGTCAAAATATATGTCCTGGGCAAATGATTATTTCCTGATGTTAGATCGAGGCGCTTTATAAATTTGTTTAAATCAAAGAAATTATATTTTTTTATACAGCATATAGTATGCTATTCTATTATTATGACCAAATGAGATACTCTGTGAGTATGGTAGCGCACACACTATAATTTTACCTATGCCACTACCTTCAGTAGTGCTTAGTGTTGACATTAATTTATCTATACCGGACTTATCCACTCCAAGACTATCCTAATAAAATTACTAAAGTGGTTTTCCTGTTAAAACTTCCTTTTAAAAGTAAATCACTTAATTGCATAAGAGTTGCTTTATGGTAACAGTAATTTGTAACATTTTGTTTTAATTTGTTATTTAACAACCTAGTCCAGACCCAAGCTGGTCGGAGTAAAAAATAGTTTTATACCTAAGTACTTATAATTTGTCTAGGGGACTCCTTACAAGTATCAAGAGCCATATCTGGCTAAATCAGAGCAGTTGTTGAAGTACCTAATGCTTCAAAATTACCATAACCACTGTTTATTAAAGAGTTAAAACGCTCTTCATTCAATCTACTTTCTTCTACCAATTGAGTGAAAGCCAGGATATGCTCCTTTGCTTCCTTCTGAGCGGTTACATACTTTAAAAAAGTACCTTCAAGCTGGCCCTTTAGCTTATTTATCTCAGCAATCAGCATCGAGTTTTTGGATATTTGAATCTAACTTTTCATTGCAATGCCGCACCCTATCTTTCATTATTGGTAATTATAATTTCAGTGTAGAATAGTTAAAAAAAAATATTTTTATTTTAACATATTTCGCCAATTTATTGTTGCTATTAAAGAATATTTTTTTTACTGTTCTTATCGTTATTACCTACCAGCTCTTGGTACAGGTTTTATGCTGTTAAACTATCATAACACTGACGTTCTTTCCTAAGATAATTATTTTTTTCATTTGCTGTGCCAAGTTCTTCCTCCAGGTTTGTGATGCGCTTTAATGCCACTTCATGGGTAGAAACACACTGGTTCATGCGTAGAAGCAGACTGCAACTGCTCCAATTTATCTTGAGCATCTGATAACTTGTCGTCATACTCCACCAGATCGCTGCTCAACATCGTGTTCTTGTCCATCAATTTCTTCAGTTCCTCCTCACTGTCATCCCTTTCCCTCATTAACTGGTCAGTCAGGGTCCTGGCTTTCTGTAGCTGTTTCAAGGTGGCCTTGAGTTGGATTTCTTGTTGACGTGCAGTGGCCTTGCGAGATTTCATATTCGAAGCGCTCATTGTCTCACAGTAACTCCACAAACGCACTGAAAGTTATAAAATAACTGAGTACAACTAAGTATCTTGAGTAAAGGAAGATTGTTGGTTATTATATCAAGGATGTGAGTGAATAGATGTTAGTGAACAGCGTATCGTGTACGGCAATGCCTGTGGCAAATGTGATATGTCTCAACTTTGCTTCCGCTATCCGTCAAGCAAAGAGAGTTCTCACCGTGCCAATGTTTTGTGTTTGACGTCGCTCACGGATTCAACAGTGAGTAATGATAATTGTGAACATGAACACAGTGTTAAAAAAAACGAAACCAGCTTAAAGTAAGAAATAAAACAAATACTCCCCAGGTTTTCTTGATGAATTTGAAAACGTCCGTTGACTGTTGACAGGCGCAGTCCCAAGCGGCCTGTTTTAACTGTTAAGTATTGTTTATATGAAGGCTTCGTTGTTATAATTCCATGTTACTGTTATCTACAATTCGAATGAGGTCAATTACTATATTTTTATAAAAAACCCGTTAATAAAATACGGAGATAAAAAATTACGTCCATCAGCTGTCAGTCGTAATAATATAGTTATTATTCTAAATTATAAACAAATCGGGGGCGATAAATCGATGTAGGTTTCATTTTGAGACATTTACCAAAAAAAAACCGAGCAAAACTCGGTCAACCAGGTACTAATTGTATAATATATTAAAATATATTATAATATTAATATAAACTATATGTAGTTAGGATTTGGTAGACTGGATGAGAATGCCATTAGGCATCAGGACCGCCGTTTGTGTTTTTATGTGCAATAAAGATTAAATAAATAAAGGAATAAAATACCGACCATACTGTTTTATCTTACATTGACGCAATCGCGCAACGTCAACTTAGGCATCAGTTTGATTAAAACTGGAAACATGGTTACAATAATAACAATACGCAGGTCAATTACAGTGATCGAAGGCATTATTAGCTCTCATATCGGGTTCACGCCAGGAGGGAGCTATTCGCACCTCGGCCGAGGTAGCGCTTCGGGTTCAACGCCCTGGCTTTGTTCCCGCGCCGACGCAGGCTGCCCCGGAGCCCGCCGTCAATTGCTCGTAACATCCCACGCCGCAAGGACAGAAAATACATTAATTTATAGCCTAACCTATATTACTCTACTATTACTAATGCTACCATTACTATAATTTATAATCTATACTAGTATTAGTTCGTATCAAGAAAGAGCCAGGGTAGGAGTACCCTAAACAGACGCAAGTGACTTATGAGTGTGGAGGAAGCGAGCGAAGTTTGTCTCGATCGTAGCAAGTGGAAGGAAGTGGCCTCTGCCTACCCCCACGGGAAATAGGCGGGATTTAATGTATGTGTATGTATGTACTCGTATACTAATATTATAAATGTCAAAGTAACTTTTTCTGACTGTGTGTAACGCTTGCATGGCTAAACCGCTGACTTTCTTCTTCTTTCTTGAGATTTGGGGTGGAGGTAGCTTGAACCCCTGTACTTTTTTTTACAATTACATAGCCAATACATTTTTCGTTATGTGTGCCAAACATAATTTTAGTATATAGTGTATACTTCCGAAGCTGTAAAGGAAAATAGTGAGTTTCTATAGATTATACAGTATTATTTAATTTGAAATATTTCCGTAATTGTACCACTTAGCTACTGTTGTGTATAATATCATTATATAATATTTAATTCCCGTTCACGTTTGATATCCCACCCATGCATGGTTGATAGTTATAATCAGAATTATTAGCAAATTTGAAAATACAGCGGCCGCTATTTTGATGACGTCATATCTCCGGATCCAGCGTAAATTTACAAAGACTGCTCCGCGATTTACTATTATTTTTTAATATTTATCTTTTAATAAATGGAACATATTATGGCCATATTTTATTAATTGATTTTTAGGGTTTGAACATATTATTACACCTAATATGACAATCATACGAGTGTTATCCATTTTTTACGATTTAAAAACCTTCAATAGAAACGTTTGTTGCATGGGATAGGAACGTAGACCCCATCGATATTTTACTATTTTATTTTATATCAAGATATACCTATAGAGTAATAGAAATAACCGGTTATTTGTTATGGTTAAAAAATGCAGCTGTTTAAACATAAGACAGACGGAGACTGACGGACGGACGGGCGGAGCGTAGGCTTAGTGAGTGTCCCGTTTGGCCTTAAGGGTGTATAATTCTAAAAAGGAATATCAGCTCTTTATTCAAAATTAATCCGAGTTAAGGTATTTATTTCTAATATAAATGCTCAATTTGCAAATTCCCAACACAGGTATTTGTTTTGCTTACGGGGAGGCTCCATCCCTTAGATCATACTTTACGTGTTTTTGTTGAATAAAGAATTGAGTTTATTTTTAATTTTTGACAATAAATTACAATTAAACAGATAAAATCCCTTGATATAATGGCGACTCCCTTCTGTAAGTCTTCCTTCCGTTTGGAAGTTACGCTTACGATGCTACTGATGACACACAGACACACAGATGAACAGTCGCCTACCCTTCAGACACAGATGCACATATTAAACATACAATACAACAACTGATTTGACAATTAAAGGTACGAGTACCTATTTATTTAATGCCATCAAATGCACCAGAGATACGTAAGGTAAACGCAGCTATCAACGACCCATCGAAAATCTGCAGGTATTACCGACCCATAAGTGTAATTCGAATTTTTAACATTTCTGCGACTGTTTGAGCCACAGGTAATAGAAAAAATACACGCGTTTGTTCGTTGAGCATCGGATACTCTGAAGTTAGTGTGCGTGGCAGTGCGAAAATGAGATAAAATACATCAGTTTCTGTGCGGCCGGCGTGGACGCAGGTCTTGTCGTACTGGCCCTTGTTCCTGCAGGTAAGTACCCATTTTTTCTGCTTAAGACATTTAATGCATATTATTGATACCTACAAGTATCGTGTAGTACTTTATGTATACATTTACTTATAAATTCTTGAATTTGTTATGCATTTAATTGAAAAAACGTCACTTTATATCATAAAACTTTAATTAAAATAAGGCGGTGATAGCTTCTTCCATTTTACTAGTTGCAGCCATTACCGACCCATGAGTCGGTAATGGCCGCCACGTAGACTTACGTTTTAATATCTTTTCTGTTGAAATTTGACAATTATCCAAGCATTTGTATAAACCATTTTAATAACAAACAATCAGCCTTTGTATAAATATATTAGCGTTATACAATAATTTGTGTAGTTTTCTTGTTTTTGCGTTGTACATTTTTTGAAAATGACTACATTTTTCATAACTCGATACACTTTAGAGATAATAATTAATTAACCATTATTTGATAAACTTGGTTTTTGTAGTTGAATGTTGTATTACTTTAATCAATCACGGTCTCTTTTACAGTCAGGAAACCACCGATCATAAATATTATGTACTTTTCTTAAGTCGGTAATACATTTTACCATTATACCCTACATATTCTATTACCGACCCATGTGGGTCGGTAATAGTAACAATGAGTAACTATTAGCGACCCTACACAAATTATGAGGTATACTTAAGTATTTCATGTTAAGTAATATTATTTATATTGGTGTAAATTGTGGTCCAAGAATTGATGCTATATTTAATTGAGAATCTAGATGCCTAACCCGATCTGAAACACCCCCGTGTATGTCCAGCGATTTTCATTGGTTTCTTTGTTTTTTGAAACTTTTGGGAAATTTCAACAAGAAACAGATTACTTACTTAAGTAATTCTGCGATAGTATTAAAACAGTTTGGTTTATGACAGTGTTTTTTTCTGAAAGTAGTCTAGTATAGTATTCATCGTATGAGATCATTTAAAAAAACTGCTATCTAACCGACGTTTAAATAGAATTTAAAGTGTCTAGCTGACTAAGGTAACAAGATTGGACCCCAAGAGGGATTTAGTTATACTTTTAGGTGGAGTAGTGGCAAGATCTAAGACCACTGAATGCTTATTATCAGCCTTCGATTTTATTTTGTTTTGATTTATTCGCGAAAACGTAAGAAATTGATTCCTAGAACACTTTGGACTATGTCATCTGTTCTTTCTTTCTCAAAAGTATAACCAAATCCCTCGTGAGGGCTAATCTTGTTAGCTTAGTCTGCTAGACCCTTTTTAATGCGTTTTTATAAATAAAATTAAGGCTCAACACTACACTTCCTTAGATACTTATGTAGGTAGATGACCATATAAAACATACACTTGTAACGTGTATTATTTTTTAAATGTTGTAGAATATATTTTTTTAAATTTTATGAAGATTAAAGTATGTTTCCCCATTTACAGTTGTATCATTTTTTGACAGTCGTTAATAGCTGCAAAAAAAACGTTAATAGCTTCACAGCCGTTACTATGGGTCGGTAATAGAAACAATCGACTTACCCACTTTATTAATAATTTTTCACAAGAAAATGGGTTATTTTGAAGCATTTAACGTGGTAAATATAAACCCAATATTCAATATTACCATATAAAAATAATAAAAATACTGTGACGGCTACCAATATTCCTAATAAGTATGATCAATTTCAAAATTGCCTTAGGAGGGTCGTTGATAGCTGCATTTACCTTAGGGCGAGTTATTTGATATGTATAAGAACTAATGGTTAAAATTCAAAAATCGAATAGAAAATGTGACACATTTGGTTTAGAAAGTTCAGATTTAACGAATGGTCACGATTTTGAACTATTAGTACCTCCTTAAGTTTAATAACTACCGATCTAACAACGGGCCCTAAGGCTGTCATCGGAAGCTCACTAAAACTAAAGAAGTGCCCGTCGGCACCCTTTAGCTGCGGAACCCTAAATTGAGTTTAAATAAAAGAGAGTTATTTCATGATCATTAGTAATTATTTTTGAGGTTTTGTATACTACATACATGAGTAAACGCCGAAAATACCTAGGTACATGCCCCTATGCCACTAACAAAGACGTCCATGGATACTTACTTATATTTGTCGCGATGGCTGTGTAGATATTAATGCTTTCGATTGTACCTATGTCTATTAAATAGAAACTGGGGTTAGCCTGACTCGTAGTACAGGCAATGGCATAAATACATATACGTTCCCAAGACGTCATAAATACCTATACACCTGTATGCCACTGGCAATAAGGTTGGGAATTTTGCTGTTGTTTTGCAAAAAGTCTGTCAAAGTTTCTGTCTCTTATTGTTAAACGGGTACAGGTAATTCCAGTTCTATTGCTATAGGTATCTTATCGTCGACATAAAACAAATAGCAGTTAAATGAGATTAAACTCGAGGGATCTACTGACAGGCATTAATTTAACCATTCATGTAAGTAATCGTACGGCTACATTGCGTATGATGGCGATTTAATAAGAACAGCACGGGTTGATTAAAACCCGATTATACAGGTAAAGTAAGACTAAATACGACAGTTTGGCGGCAAATTGTGTACATCAATGAATCTTTGGTTATAACTTTATCTTGGCAATAAAAATGAGGATCTGCCGAGTCCTACTAAAATTTAGGCGTCCCCTTTGGGGGGTTTCGGCAGGGGGGAAATTATACTAGGCGAGTGAATTGTTTTTTTTTCAGGTCTTATTTCGCTGAATCAAGGAGGCCGTTTTTAAATTCTTTTGTAATTTCCGAACTAACCATTGTGCTTGTACTCGTAGAAGTGCATATTTCTTCCAATTGTGTTTTAGTGATTAGCGATGTGCGACAGTTTTTACTCGCCATGGCTAAAGTTAAACGTTTTGTTGTTTTTGTTGGGGGTTCTTTTACTACAATATCTTGTATACCATTTGCTGTAATTAATGAGGTTTTCAGTTAGTGTTCCAAATCCGCATGTTTAACTTAGATCTCGCAGCTCCTCTATTATAAACAACACACGCTGTCTCGCGTCTTCCTGTATTGGTTGGCAACTCTGTCACTGACGCTTTCACTGTCATGATGATAGGCGGCACAGGCCGGCAAGCGAGGACCGTTACAAATGGTTGTTAGCAACACGTGGGTATTGCCGAGCCAGTAAAGTGTAAAGCAAAGATCATATATATTTCTTATGTTTAAATTTCCTCTGGGTTAACATGATTAAAAAAACAAGTTAACAGAGTTGCCAACCAATACAGGAAGACGCGAGACAGCGTGTGTTGTTTATAATAGAGGAGCTGCGAGATCTAAGTTAAACATGCGGATTTGGAACACTAACTGAAAACCTCATTAATTACAGCAAATGGTATACAAGATATTGTAGTAAAAGAACCCCCAACAAAAACAACAAAACGTTTAACTTTAGCCATGGCGAGTAAAAACTGTCGCACATCGCTAATCACTAAAACACAATTGGAAGAAATATGCACTTCTACGAGTACAAGCACAATGGTTAGTTCGGAAATTACAAAAGAATTTAAAAACGGCCTCCTTGATTCAGCGAAATAAGACCTGAAAAAAAAACAATTCACTCGCCTAGTATAATTTCCCCCCTGCCGAAACCCCCCAAAGGGGACGCCTAAATTTTAGTAGGACTCGGCAGATCCTCATTTTTATTGCCAAGATAAAGTTATAACCAAAGATTCATTGATGTACACAATTTGCCGCCAAACTGTCGTATTTAGTCTTACTTTACCTGTATAATCGGGTTTTAATCAACCCGTGCTGTTCTTATTAAATCGCCATCATACGCAATGTAGCCGTACGATTACTTACATGAATGGTTAAATTAATGCCTGTCAGTAGATCCCTCGAGTTTAATCTCATTTAACTGCTATTTGTTTTATGTCGACGATAAGATACCTATAGCAATAGAACTGGAATTACCTGTACCCGTTTAACAATAAGAGACAGAAACTTTGACAGACTTTTTGCAAAACAACAGCAAAATTCCCAACCTTATTGCCAGTGGCATACAGGTGTATAGGTATTTATGACGTCTTGGGAACGTATATGTATTTATGCCATTGCCTGTACTACGAGTCAGGCTAACCCCAGTTTCTATTTAATAGACATAGGTACAATCGAAAGCATTAATATCTACACAGCCATCGCGACAAATATAAGTAAGTATCCATGGACGTCTTTGTTAGTGGCATAGGGGCATGTACCTAGGTATTTTCGGCGTTTACTCATGTATGTAGTATACAAAACCTCAAAAATAATTACTAATGATCATGAAATAACTCTCTTTTATTTAAACTCAATTTAGGGTTCCGCAGCTAAAGGGTGCCGACGGGCACTTCTTTAGTTTTAGTGAGCTTCCGATGACAGCCTTAGGGCCCGTTGTTAGATCGGTAGTTATTAAACTTAAGGAGGTACTAATAGTTCAAAATCGTGACCATTCGTTAAATCTGAACTTTCTAAACCAAATGTGTCACATTTTCTATTCGATTTTTGAATTTTAACCATTAGTTCTTATACATATCAAATAACTCGCCCTACGTATCTCTGGTGCATTTGATGGCATTAAATAAATAGGTACCTACTCGTACCTTTAATTGTCAAATCAGTTGTTGTATTGTATGTTTAATATGTGCATCTGTGTCTGAAGGGTAGGCGACTGTTCATCTGTGTGTCTGTGTGTCATCAGTAGCATCGTAAGCGTAACTTCCAAACGGAAGGAAGACTTACAGAAGGGAGTCGCCATTATATCAAGGGATTTTATCTGTTTAATTGTAATTTATTGTCAAAAATTAAAAATAAACTCAATTCTTTATTCAACAAAAACACGTAAAGTATGATCTAAGGGATGGAGCCTCCCCGTAAGCAAAACAAATACCTGTGTTGGGAATTTGCAAATTGAGCATTTATATTAGAAATAAATACCTTAACTCGGATTAATTTTGAATAAAGAGCTGATATTCCTTTTTAGAATTATACACCCTTAAGGCCAAACGGGACACTCACTAAGCCTACGCTCCGCCCGTCCGTCCGTCAGTCTCCGCTGTCTTATGTTTAAACAGCTGCATTTTTTAACCATAACAAATAACCGGTTATTTCTATTACTCTATAGGTATATCTTGATATAAAATAAAATAGTAAAATATCGATGGGGTCTACGTTCCTATCCCATGCAACAAACGTTTCTATTGAAGGTTTTTAAATCGTAAAAAATGGATAACACTCGTATGATTGTCATATTAGGTGTAATAATATGTTCAAACCCTAAAAATCAATTAATAAAATATGGCCATAATATGTTCCATTTATTAAAAGATAAATATTAAAAAATAATCCCATAGTAAATCGCGGAGCAGTCTTTGTAAATTTACGCTGGATCCGGAGATATGACGTCATCAAAATAGCGGCCGCTGTATTTTCAAATTTGCTAATAATTCTGATTATAACTATCAACCATGCATGGGTGGGATATCAAACGTGAACGGGAATTAAATATTATATAATGATATTATACACAACAGTAGCTAAGTGGTACAATTACGGAAATATTTCAAATTAAATAATACTGTATAATCTATAGAAACTCACTATTTTCCTTTACAGCTTCGGAAGTATACACTATATACTAAAATTATGTTTGGCACAAATAACGAAAAATGTATTGGCTATGTAATAAAAGAAACCGGAACTCGATCGGATGTTTTTTTTTTTAATTTATCTGAGATGATTTTATTATATAATTTAAAATATTTCCTTAACAGTTACTTAGTTGATGTTGTATATTAAAGAAATATAGAACATTTAATTCCCGTTCATTTAATACCCCACACATGTATATAGCGTTCATATAATCAGAATTATTCGCATTTTTTTAAATACAGTCATATCTCCGGATCCAGGTACTTTACAGATGGGTACCGACAGTTCTTTTTTTTAACTTTTCATAGTTACGTTCGGCGCTCGAGGTCACAAAGTTAGCTTATACATTGGGCCAACATCATAAACAAGTCTGCAAAGAATGAGAACTATCGGATTTGACGCAAACTACGCTGTACTTTAAATCGCCAATTTTACTGAAGTACTTACCTATATAATATGTGATGTGAACGGTTACCTAATGATTCGCCGACAATTATTTGGCAGATTATTGATTGGAAAGACAACGTTTCGCCGAGTAACGGTACGCCGATGGATTTGTTCTTAGAAGTATTGTTTCGCAGACTAACGTTTCGTAACTCAACCTTTAGCAGCTGTTTTAGTTGGCTTATGAGTCAGTAAGCTGGACCACTATCGGCAGAAATTCGTTTAATCACTACACATTTTCAATGTTTGCTCGAACAACTGTTCGCTTTTAAACGGTTCAACTATTATTCATCAATTTCATCATCATAATATTAACTGTTTGCCACCTTTTCGTTTTGCACTAAAATTCACTGTTCCGATGTACCTTAGTATCATTTGCCCTAAGTAACGGCTCGGTTTATGAATAGTTTACCTATTTTTAAATTGACTTCGTTGTGTTTGTTATTTACTGGGCAGATGAAAAAAAATAACCTCGAAGGTCAAGGCGGGAGTCAAGCTCCCACCTTGACCTTCTAACCTAACCTATCCGAGTCGGATCTGCCCTGATTAGTCTTCCATAAAAATGCAACAGTTGTACAGTTACTTAACTGAAAAAATGCCGAAACAAAAATCGACTGAACCTTAAATCTACTAAACAATAATGATGCCATGTCACAACTCTGCTTACCATGTTTCGACGAACAGTTGTTCGGTAAAATGAAACAATTACGAAACAAACAATCGACTAAACGTAACTCTGCGTATCGCTTTCCTGTCTACCGACTATTCGGCGAAACAAATAATAGGCGTAACGAAATTATACCAAACGTTACTCGGCCAAAATAAAGGTCTGTCAATAGTTGTCTGCGAAACAAAAATCTGCGTAATTAAACTCGGCGAAACGACAGGTCACCGATGTGAACACGTAAGCAATAATAAATAACCAGTGACTCTGTAGGTATTTATTTATTGGTAAATAGATAAGTTTGGATTGTATAAACGCCAATACTTTGAACCATGCATTGAACGTTTTTTTTTTCTAATTGACCTAATTATTATATGAATCCGTAGAAAACAACACAACGCTTCTCTTGCATGTAGTTGTAACACTACACTGTACTCGTATAGACCGTTCGACATACTATATTTGAAATTTACGTAAATCCCATTATAGTTTTGCATATATATATATATATATATATATATATATATATATATATATATATATATATATATATATATATATATATATATATATATATATATGTATAGTCTGAATCTCGGAAATGATTTTTATGAAATTTAGTATGTATGGGTTTTGGGGGCGATAAATCGATCTAGCTAGGTTTCATTTTGAAAAACTTACCAAAAAATATATACCGGGCGGCAATCATAACTGCTTTGATTATGTGACGTTACGTACTAGTTATTACTTTAATTTAATTGTATAGCACGATTTTTATCTAGTATCTGAAAAACTGAACCGGTCAAGAACGTGTCGGGCCAAGTTCCGGAATAACTGGGGAGTGGACACTTGTCCTTTGCAGTTATTTCTTTCACGATACTATTTTACTACTTACAAGTCGGTATGAGTAAAGTGTGTAGTCGTATCAAAGCCAAATTACAGCTTGGTTATCTCTTTGTTTCAGTCTCTAAGTTAAACCGCTTACCGACGGTTGTACGGAAGTACAGTCGGACATGGCGAAGCTATAAAGGTTCCTGATTGACTACGGAACCCTAAAAACAACTCTCAGAGGTGTTTTTTTTTCTAACAACAAAGTCGCTTCTACTGAGAGACAACATCTATTTTTGCCTAGCATCCAGAGCACGATAGGCGACTTCGAGAACTTTATACACAGTAAAAAAATAAACATTATTATATCATTAAAATTAGTCAAGTGTATAAGTATGTCTACTGAGCTACTCGTATTTAGCATTACCCACGGTCCCAAAGAGCATCGAATGATTCACAACTGACAGAGTTTACGCTGGTTGTCTAATTGTCAATGTCACAAAAGTTGCGTAATTTGGTGACGGGTAACGCAGCATTGCGGCCTACTACCTACGATTAACCGAAGATTCCATCGTTTACACTATTAGTAAACATGATCATCGCACGATCTTTCTCTATTAACAAATATTTTACTGGCTTAAACTATATTTTATTATACAGCAGTAGGTACCTACTACCTAGCAACGACCCGTTTTGTAGTACTGTTAGGATAAATATAGGAGACAAGAGACATGTAGTGTCCAGCCACAGAGTAAGAAGCGAGATAATAGTTCCTTTGTGGAATGTGACTCAGCTGATGCTGGCATTGTCCCGCGGCGACACTTCATGAATATTGTAACAACTTTCTCAAAACAAACTGAAACACTTAGCAGATATTGCCACTTATTTGTTGTTAACGCACAATTGCTTAGTAAACATAAAAGAACGTAAACTTTCTGCCGTATTTTAAGAAGAAAAATACTTTTGTGTAACCTAAAACTGAGCATACCTACCTACCTAACTGCTGTTATTTACATATTAGATACTAAAAGCTAAACACAGAAATAAAGTAATAATGTACTTCATAAGTTTAATAGATTGTTAGTATGTATTTTACGAGAAATAGATTTTAGGGAGGTTTTATAGTATAATTTATGTCTTTTACAAAATTAATATTCGTTTAAGGGCTCGCAATAACAAACCGCAAGGCTCTGCTGTTCGATCGTTCAAAGCGTGTACAGTTAGCCAGTAAGTATTTTGCTGAGGCATGATTGTAAGGGTAATGTCCTTCGGCCCCGCAGCGCGGTCGGTTCAGCGGCCGCGGTTGCATCACGCGACAACCGCCGAACCACATTCTGCGCCCGCGACGCGCCCGCCCCACTTCACTCGCAGCGATTGCAACGCGACCATTACTCATTGTTGGGTTCAATTACAGAGTACCTACCTATGTACAAAACACAAACACAAACAAAAAAAAACAAATGTACCGGGAATGTCGGAAATCTGCAGCGGGGGCGAAACCGCTGGCGGGCAGCTAGTAATTGAAATATTTAAAAATACGCCAAATATTTGGCAAATTATTAAAACAGAGATAGATGCGTAACCACGGTAATGTTAAGTTACTTGATAATATTATGTCACTAATAAATAATTGACGTTACAATTTCTAAATTACGTTGTAGATTTTCGAAAATTGTTAATATGTATGTACTTGACAAATGCGCTCGACGCGTTACGTATATTTGTTAAAAGACTTTTCCCAACGCACATTTTCACCGTCGTGTTATTCCTATTACAAAAATCTATTTCATTGTATACCTAGGAGTCAATTTTTGGATTATTTGGCCCTCCGAGTCTGCTGCAAAACTAACATAAGCTAAATCTGGGAAAAGATGTGACTAGGAAAATACGAAAACCAAAGCGACGGTAATAAAAACTAACGTGAAACATTTAAATTGAGTAAAATTAAGAAAGGGAAAAAATGCGAAAATAAATATTGTTTCACGGAAATCACGGATATAATGATTTTGTGAAAAATATCTAACAATCCATCGTAATTAAGTAGGTACCTATATATAAGTAGGTATTTGATTTTTGAAAGCACCATAATTAATATTTTGGTTGTGCTTGCTCTTAAAATAGGTGGAAACTTCAGCAAAATTGGTAAACAACAGTTTTCAACTTAGCATTGTTCATTTTTAAGGTCTAACTAATTGCATATCTTTTTAAGTACCTATTTAGTGCCATGAAATGTACTTGAGCCCCAGAGTCAAGTTTGATAAATTTTCTTTAAGAACCGCATTATCTATGCCAGCTATTAATATATAATCAAAAAGCTTTCACGTAACTTATCAAATTCACAATACTGACTTTTATTGTGTAAATCCGTTAGATACCTAATTAGGAGTTTTCCTAAAAAAGTGCTCATAGTTAAGGACTAAAATTAACAACGGTAACTGGTCCATTACGTCACGACAATTAATTAGGTACATCTCAGACAAAACTCTTGTAGCAAATGCATCTACCTACTGGCTTATGAGTGTCACACTAATTATTATTGACCTAGTCCCAAACTAAGCCCTAGGCTTATACTATGGGCACTAGACAACGATATAAATACTTATATAGAGAAAGAAATACTTAAATACATAGAAAACATCCATGATTTGACTCAGGAACAAATATTCGTGCTCATTACACAAATAATTATCTGCGTTTACCGGGATTTGAACCCAGGACCGCTAGCTTCGTAGGCAGGGTCACTACCAACTCTAGGCCTCACCTTGGCTTGGTCGTCACCGGCGTCGTCGTCGCCGACAATTATCGGGATGTAATGGAAAGGTTACCGTTGTCTATTAAAAAAAAACGGTAACGGTTTAAGGTAAGATTTTTCTTTGGAATAAAATAGTCCGAGAACTTTCAACCAGAACGTCGTATTTTGTAGATTCATAATCAGTTTTCAAATTTCTATATCTTTTGCGCCGATGTTGTGTACCTAACAATAATTCAATATATTTATTAATGGATACACCAACGACATATTTATTTACAGAATTTAGTTTAGTTTGTTACAGAGGTTAAGTTAGTGTTAATGTGGCACTTATAGGTAATTTAACGCTGAACTTTTTCTTTTTCCATTTTTGAGGCTATTAGGTTCGCGAATTTTTGTAACCAATTTTTCCTCGCAATTGCATTAGTTTTGCTGTCTAAAGGATAGCTCCTTAACCGCACGATGCAGCTGCGCTACGATTATATATATATTTCATGATGGGACGCGTGCTTATTTACCTTCAATAATTCAATTGTATTGTACTAATCTTACCACAACAAATCTGCTTGATTTTTGAAGTGCGAAGATCACCTGACACCATGTTACATATCTTATAGTCAAGAGCAATGAAAGCGGGTCATTTTGTATAGAATATACTTTGTACTAACTTCCCTCCCTCCCTCATCGTCGGCGGTGGCACCAGTGCCTTATGTCGAATGTCACCACCACTTAACAAACGATTAGAGTATTAACAGCTGTCAAAATAACATGAACTAACAGTCGATTCAAATTCATTAACATTTAAGAGGATAGATAGTCAAGCGCCGCTTAAATCGCCTAGCTGTCAAACATTTTCCATACAAATTTTGCTGCAGGCGATAACATTATCGGATATTATATGGAAATTGTCAGCCTCACAATCCTCTGAACATCGTTCGGTGAAATTGGTTCTTAAGGTTTTAATGGTGGCACTCGGCGTTCCATTTTAACATTGTCATACCGTATTCGTTTTTTTGCTATTGTAAATCGCAACACCGACTGTGGTGTCATTGTAATTTTAAAAGAGACTGGAAAAATGCGCAACCCATATAACTAACCTCATGTACTTCCTGTGCTCGTTGACCGGTACAAAATACTCATCGTACGGGTTCGAAGGGTTCATGTCTACCTCGACATCTTTCTTTTTTCCATTTTTCGGTTGCAAATTGATAAGTTCGAGGTTAACAGCTTCAAGAGTTTTAGTATCCCCATTTTTTTCTTTGGTGTGGGGGTTGTGTTGCGTCTGGTTGGAGGCGAAGGAGTCATTGTGGTTGGGGTCATCGTGCTGGAACCCGCGGTTGTCAAAGGCGCCGGAAGAGGGCGCCGAAGGCGGCGAGGGCGGCGACGGCGGCGAGGGTGGCGTGGGCGGCGACGGCGGCCGGTGCTGCGGCCGCGCAGTCTCACGCGGCGACGCTGATCGACTGTGGCTATCCATCACCCTCGGGGCTGACTGACATCTGAAATAACATGTCCGGGTTAATTTTTAGAGTGAATTTATAGACTACTGGGCTATTTTAAGAAAACGAATGAACGAAGTAACTTCTTAAACATAGTAGGTATACATACACATAATAATGCCCTGAGACATACGTTTACGAATACTGTAGTAATAAACAAAACCTAAACCTAGGGGCATTAGCCATTAGGTCACAATTGATTCATATTTAAATAATTTCTCAATAATAAATAATACAGTTGGCAACCAAAACGAACAAGGTTTTCAAGAATACTGAGAATTAAGACTGAAAATTCTACCGACGGAAATGAAGTTTTCAACTTTAACCTTCCTGTGTGTAAAAGCGAACAAAAATATATTCGTACATATATTTTAGGATAATTAAAAGTAAAAATCGCCTAATTTATAAAGATTCTGTAAAAAACTTACATGGTTTCGTTGCCAACTCTACTTTTTATTACACAGCCATCATCTGCTTATCGAGACTGGTCTAACGAATCCAAACTCGGTGGGTCTACGTCAAGTACAGCGGAGATCCTGCTGCCACCTTCCGACTCCGTCATAAAATCAGCTCGAAGACACCATAATATTTCATTGGTACCGGGTTTACGTATGTATTCTAAACATTAACCTAACAATAACCGTAACTGGTCCAAAGTTGACTTGCGAGATGTGACCCAATCATACATACTAACAAGTAAAAAATAAGATAAAAGATAAAAGACATTTATTCAGTAAGTAGGCCGCACGGGCACTTTTACACGTCAAGAATCTACCAGCGCTTCCCAAGAGGATACCACTGCTGAGAAGAAACAGCGCGAGAAACTAAGCAGTCAGTCATTTTTAACCATATATCTTACTACAATGATATCATTAGTCTAGCATTATATAAAGCTATAAATATTAAATTAAATATCATGCGTAGTTCAGTCAGAAAACATGTCAAAAATATTACGAGAGAGATAGAGGGAGAAAAAGGAAAAAGAAAAAACACAAAGCGTCCATATCAAAGTTTCGATGTTTTCGAACATCAACGGTGTGCCCTAGGCAAGATACTATTTTTGCATTTGCACAAATTATTCATGACTAAGGTTCGGGTAAACTGACTAAACTTCTTATATTTCAACACCCAAATTATTTACACAAAGCAAATAACTTAGGATAAACTGAAGCTCAAAATTTGACTCGACTAGTTTTTTACCAGCAAGTCAATTGTTTCGAAGAGTAAAATATACCATACACTATAAATATAGTAACTCGCGTTTAACATATGGGAAAACTAGCAAAGTCAGATTTTGAGCTTCAGTTTATCCTAAGTTATTTGCTTTGTGTAAATACTTTGGGTGTTGAAATATAAGAAGTTATACTTTTAGATAGCAAATATTGTTGTGGCAGAAAAAATAAGAAATGTGTTTTTAATTTATATTAGAATGTTGTATGTTCTTCATAAATAAATATCAGGATTATCTACGGAACGCACCCATTTAGATCTCTTTTTTTTTGTCGGTGAAGTCGATAGACACGCATCGTATATTCTTAATATTGAACTTGGCTCGCATTTTCACATGTATGTTTTTGATGGGATATCATTATTTTTTGTCAATTAAGTAGGCATGCGTTTCAATAAATGAACAATAAAATAATATTCATAAAATCGCTCATTTCCTGCGTTTACGCAATGGTCTTTTTTCGCTGTCATTTTCTAAATTTTCCTGTACGTTTGAAACGCAAATGCGCATTGCCCATTCATTCCCGCCCGCACCTCGCCGCGCTGGCCGCGCTGGGAGGGGAGCGCCCCTCCCGCGCACCGCCATTGCCGAGTCGAGAGCGCGACGCGGGAGGCGATAAGCGCGCTGCCATTTCATTTCATTAATTTATTGGTATCTCTTGTAGTGTGTCATCTCATCATGTATCTTAAAAAATATGTTTTGAGATGATGGAGTTTAACGCGAATTGAAATGTAGCTAATACAGGTGATAGGTAAAGAGACCGGATGTTTTTTATTGGATTTTAATAATAATAAAACTTGTAAAATCACTGTTTTCAGATTTTTTTATTTGTATACACATAATTAGGTACTCATCTGTATGCCAAATTTCAACCCTCTAGGTTACCTGGAAGTGGGTTAGGTTTTTGATGACGAGTCAGTCAGTCAGTGGTAAAAATGCCGATTTTTAGACGTCAATATCTCAATAACCGTTTCACCTTTATTTATGAAATTTAGGTTTCTAGTTGATCTAAAGGGCTTTAATACAAAAACCAAATTTCATGTGTGTATCTTAAATAGATTTGGAGTTATTGAGGTTTCAAAAGTGGCTCCAAACGGTTCGTTTAAATAACACACGGCAGCGCTCGCCAGTTCCTTTTGCCTGAACTTGGCTGGACACGCTGCCGCGTGTCTAAATATCGTCTTTGACCGGTTATAGTATTGTTTATAAATCGGTCACCATTGCTGTCAAGGAAATAAGACCTATCAAAACGTTGACAGTAGGATATTATGGTTTTTACCGCATAAAATAGACGCCCTGTTATGTATACATACTTTTAAATAAATATTAAGAAACTATAGGACATTGCGAGCTCTCCGCAAGTAAATGAGTCAAAAGAGGAAAGTCATAATCATATATTTAAACCATTTCATTGTGCTTCGTCATAGTCGCTAAACTATCTCAATTGAGTTATTTATCGCCATACTTGAAGTAGGTAGGAACTGCTGAGGAGTTTCTGTGGCGGTCTGTGGTCTTCATCATCAGTTCCACTTCAACAAATGATGCTTTCGCAAATGCTGGACTTGTTACTGAAACTAGTATGATCGGTTAAGTACCTACTACTACTACTAAAAAAAAGAGATATACATTATAGTTCATCGCTGAGCTTCAGCTTATTTATAGCTCAGCGATGAACTATAAATGTATATCCCTCTCTTTTATTTACACGGGACCGATCATCTTTTGTTCGTTTCTTGGGCGAGAAAATCGCCTATAGTTAATCGCTTACTCGCTCGCGGTGGGACCAGTGCCTAAGAGAATTTTTCAAAGAAATTAATGTCTTAACTGTGGCGTCTCAATTTATTTACGAGAATATTATTTATGTTATTAAGAATATAGATTATTTCACCAAGAACTCTGATATACTCGTATATAATTTAAATACTAGAAATAAAAATAAAATCGCTATTCGAACATTCCGTGTCCGTAAAGTATATAAATCGCGTTTCTACTCAGCAGGGGCCTCCTCTTGGGAAGCGCTGGTAAATTATTGACGTAAATGACTTTTATCTTTTTTAGGACTTTCGATTCGAAAACAGTTAAATTTTATTCAGTTCAAGTGTGATTATTGTTCAGATCTAATTATGTTATACCTAAACATGTTAAGTCAGCAATACGCCTCCGTTTCTGACCAGTCAAGAATTTTAAATTTACCACACAAACACAGTGACAGTAACACACATAAGTAGGAACGCTTGCGATTTTCCCATTCAATTTGCCTACAATGACGATATGACGAATATGACGATACGAAACTCAACGCCAATGTCAACTTGCGATCAAAATTTAGTTCTTACTATATTTGGTTATTTTTAACATGAGAAATTCGGTAAACAAAGAAGCAGGAATCGTTAACCTTTTTCTTCAAAAGATAATAATGTACTAATGCGATAATAACAACAACAATAAACTTTAACGGAAAATTACGCTCAACACCTCAAAATTATACAAGATTCTGGGACAACTAGGTACCTAGAACGTATCGCAGTCGCAACACATAGGCGACAATAATTTTGTTTTCATTAAATGGTTATTCATAAATTGTATTATCGTTGGAACCGAAAACCGCAAACGTGTAGATAAGGCTAGGTTAATAAGGTTAGATTTATAAAAATCCTGGAAGTAATATTTATTGAAAAAAATACGTTAAGAATTCCGATGATTATAACTTAAAACACTTTATGAGTAAAAATAATTTAGTGAATCACACTTATGACCAGAATTATAAATACCTCGCCTTATTGCGGAAATTATATGAAATGACATTGAATTAAAAAAGCACTAGTGGCGACCCCATTGAGGTTTTTTAATTAAATAACTTTAAAAATTCCGTTGATTTGTCACATTTGGTTCTTTGGGTTTTTTTATTAAGTAGGAATAATTTTGTGATAAATTAAAAGTAGCACACAAAAAACGTTAACGCATTATTTTTGAATAATCTCTATACGTAAAAACAAACCTCACATTTTGTAATTTTCTATTGTGATGTAAAATGCTCCGACATAATTATGTTTTACGACATAATTTTTCAGTTATTTCGTCATTATTACCGTTAAACATTCCCAATAAAATACCTTACATTTACTTCTTGAAAGGATTTTCTAATGCAAATTTTAAAAAAACCTATAGATTTCGCCATGCACGTTTTGTTTCTTACTCTGAAGAAAGTAAATGTTCGTCTTATGGGTACGGAACCCATTAAAATTCGTTCTCGGTATCAACTTGACTAGTTCTTGGCCTAAATAATTATCAGCCATGAACGTATTGCTGCATATTAAAAAAAAAACGGCTAAGTGTGAGTTGAACTTGCACACGGAGGGTTTAGAAGTATAATGTTAAGTGCCTCGCTAGTAGGTAATGTTCATGAGATTCAGCCCGATGACAGATTTGGACTTAGGTAGTATTAGGTTCCCGTTGGCATCCTTTGGAACTAGTAAAGCCCGACATTTGTAGATTCAGGAAACTAATCTCAGTCTTACTAGTTTACTCTAAATATTAGGTACCTAGTAGGTACTTACAATCGTAGCTTCGTGAAACGTACACTTGTGAATTTGTACAAAATAATAGTCCGTGCACTACTGGTATTACTAGACTTGTGACTTTCGAGAAGTAGGCCCCTGGCGCGGCGACTGTCACGAGCTCGCGAGTCGCAGCAGCCGACCTTACTCCCAATAGCACGGCGGCACCGAGGTAAACAGCTCTTACTGCCCGGCCGCGCGGCCGGCGCGGGCGCAGCGGGCTCACGCATCTACCACCAACCACATGATGAAAGCATAGGAAGCAGCCTTAAAGCTGGCGATGATAGTGCTGTTATGCCTCCAGTATTTGCAACTTAACAAGGTACGACGGGTTATAGTAACATTGAGCGCAGAATGTTGCCGATAACTTTATGCTTGGCCGTCATGGTACACCAATTACAAGGAACGACTCTTGATAAATTTGTTATCGACCTCGGAAAGAAGATTTTTTTCCAAGGGGCAGGCTTATGTTGCACTAAGTAGACTTAAAACAAAAAAAAAAAAGATAAAAGAAAGATAAAAGAAATTTATTCAGTAAGTAGGCCGCTCGGGCACTTTTACACGTCAAGATACTACCAGCGCTTCCCAAGAGGAGACCACTGCTGAGAAGAAACGCCGCAAGAAACTCAGCAGTCAGTCATTTTTTAAACTTATTTCATATTTCATATTACAATGGTATGTACAACTTAATCTAGCATTATATAAAGCTACAAGTATTCAATTAAATATAATATCAAATAACAGTAGTTCAGCAGGAAAACATGCCAAAAATCTTACGGGAGAGAAAGATAGAAAAGAATAAAATAACATAACTACAACTACCTACTTATATATGTGTATATGAGATGGTGCAAGATGACCACATAAAAGTTTCGATATGTTTTCCTGCATCAACGGTGTCCCCCAGACAAGAAAAAGCAGGATAAAGCCTTTGCATTTGAACAAATTACTATTGACTAAGTTTGTGGTGTAGGCCATGCATTTTTGTCTGTTAGATAGTCCTCGACCCTATAATACGCTTTAGACATTAACGACCTTTTCAAATATTTTTTAAGTGCTGGAATGGGTAACTTTAAAACTACTTCAGGTAATTTATTATAGAAATGAATGCATTGACCAACAAATGATTTATATACTTTACGGACACGGAATTTTCGAATAGCTATTTTATTTTTATTTCTAGTATTTAACACTTGAAGATATTGCTTTATCTGACGTAGAGCCAAATAAGGTATTAATGAAAACTTCAAGATTGTTCGGAACAGACTAACGTTTATTTTAAAAAGTGACACATTACGTAAAGTATATCACAACAGAGGTCGCCACTAGTATCATAGACAATAAATTATTTTGTTAAATCTTCTCTTATTTTAACACCCTCTCCTAACAAAATAAACTAATATTCATTTTATACTTCAGACATGCCTATTGACTTTAAAAATTTATAGTGCTTTTCCACACAAAGACTTTTTGTTAACAGATCAGCTGGCATGTTGGAAGTAGATACATAGCTGAGCTTAACTTTATTATTAAAAACACATTCTCTGACAAAATGATGTCGTACATCAATGTGCTTAGTACGCTTGTGAAATAGTGGATTTGCTGCCAATTTAAGTGAACTTTGACTATCACTATACAAGCATATTGGTGTACCATCATTTGGCTTTGTCATTTCACATAATACACTCTGCAAATAAATTGCTTCCTTACAACTCTCACTTAGCGCCATGTACTCAGCTTCTGTGCTTGATAAAGCCACAGTTCTTTGCTTCCGTGATTCATATGATATCACACATCCTGACATCATGAAGCAAAATCCAGTATAAGACCGTCTATCCAAGGTACATGATGCCCAGTCAGAATCGACAAAACCATGCAAATGACTACTATCCTTTTTATACATTAGTATCCTTTTTTACTTTAACAGTCTTTTTAAATGCTTCCAATGAGTCTCATTAAAACAGTTATTATATTGACTAAGGTAACTTACACTATAAGCAATATCAGGTCTTGTTAATACAGATAGATACATAAGACTACCTACTAATTGTTGGTAGGGGTACTTTTTATTACAATCATTTTTTACGCCCTTTTCTAATTTTAAATTAACTTCCATTGGAGTATTAGAACCATGACAATCAAACATATTAAATTTGTTTAAAATATTCTTAACAAATTGTTCCTGGTCTACAGTAATACAGTCTTTCTGAACATTCACTCTCATTCCAAGACACTGTTTAATCTGACCCAAATCTTTTATTCTAAATTTGTTTACAAGTTCAGTTTTCAACTGTTCATAGATACCTTGATTGTTATAAAATACAAAGAAATCATCTACAAATAAAGCCACATATATTTTTACATTATCTTGGCATTTTATAAAAAG
This sequence comes from Acleris sparsana, assembly GCA_923062465.1. Lineage (NCBI taxonomy): Eukaryota > Metazoa > Arthropoda > Insecta > Lepidoptera > Tortricidae > Acleris > Acleris sparsana. Next base: position 41,209,264 of record OV281285.1, on the reverse strand, counting down.
ACAAGGTTCATGTTTAGATTTCTTATAACCTAAATCAATTAAACATTCCTCTACTCGGGTATACCAGGCCCTGGCAGACTGTTTGAGACCATAGATTGCTCTTTTCAACTTAAGCACTTTATTGTCACAATCAGCAAAATCTGAACATTCAGGTATTTCCATATAAACATTTTCTTTTATGAAACCATTTAAGAATGCTGTTGGTACATCTAAGTGGTTCACATTCAAATCTAATTGTATACTCAATGCTAACAATAATCTAAGAGTTGAATACCTCAAAACTGGAGAGAAGGTATCGCTATAGTCTATGCCTTTCTTCTGTGTGAAGCCTTTGGCAACGAGTCTTGCCCTATAGCGCACTTCACCATCACTATTGAGTTTTTTCTTAAACACCCACCTGTTTTTAACCACTGTGCCATGCTCTGGCCTATTCACTAGCTCCCAAGTGTCATTATCACTGAAAGACTTTAACTCCTCTTTCATAGCACTTTGCCACTGCACTTTTTCTGGTCCACTCACAGCAGCAGCGAGCGAGATATGCTCACTTGACACATCCTCCACACACATGTTGGAGTAGCCGTAGTATTCTGGGGGTCGCCTGACACGCTTTGGTACCTCCAAAGTCTCTTCTGCCACATCTTCTGTGCTGTCCAGCCCGTAGAAGGTATCATCCTCACTAGGTGATTCACTGGGAACATATGTTTCATCATTGACATCATCATATTGATCACTGTCCGCTTCCACGCTTAACTGGCTGTCCTCTGCTGTTGGACTAACTGTCACACATGCTGGCTGCTGTTCATGCTCGACCAAAACTGTTGCTATGTTTTTGTCAACATCTTCCATGATTACAACATCACTGGCAATGACTATTTTATGAGATTGTGGATCATACCTAACCTTTAACCTTTAACCTGTAACCTTTGGTGGTTTCTGAGTAGCCTACTAGTACCATCTTGGTGGCTTTCTTGTCCCATTTTCTGCGCTTCTGCTTAGGAATGTGTACCATCACTGGACTGCCGAAGATCCTGAGATGCCCGATGTTCGGCTTCTTGCCCGTCCACATTTCATATGGAGTGACATCCTGGTTTATTCCTGCTGCTGGCGACCTGTTCTTCATATACACTGCGGTGTTTATCGACTCTGCCCAGAACTTTTTGTCAAAGCCAGCATCAAATAGCAGACACCGTGCTTTCTCAACAATGGAACGATTGTATCTCTCTACTAACCCATTTTGCTCAGGGGTATATGCTGTTGTCTTTTGATGCACTATGCCACATTCCTTCAGGTAGTTCTCCACTTCCATTGAGCAAAATTCACCACCACCATCCGATCTCAATGTTTTGATTTTCTTGGACTGCTGGTTCTCAACTAATTTCTTAAACTCCTTAAAGTACTGGAATGTCTGATGCTTTGATTTCAAAAAGTAAACAAAACACATCCTGCTGTAGTCATCGACAAAAATAAGGAAATATGTCGCCTTTCCTAGTGACTTATTCTCCATCGGCCCACATAGATCAGTATGAACCAATTCCAGACATTCCTGACTTCTGCTTGCACTCTGAGGAAATGGAAGCCTTGTCTGCTTCCCCTCGCAGCATACTGTACAGCTGGACTTGTCTAACTTGTCACCATCATTCTGGAAGGACACTCCTTTTACTACTCCATTTTTCATCTTGCCTAGATCACTCGCATTTATGTGACCTAACCGCCTGTGCCATGTTGAACTTGAAGTTGTCGCAGCCGCCGCAATAAGTTGTTGAGACTTCACAATATTTAATTTGTACACCTCATTTTGTAACTTTGCTTCACCAATACATTCGCTTCTCGAGTTGTAAATGAAACATCCTTGATCGTTAAATTCCACTCGGTTTCCACTCGCGATGATTCTACTCACTGACAGCAAGTTCGTGGTGAGTTCAGGTATACACAAACAATTGTTTATAGTTACGTCAAACTGCTTATTTCCAACTGCAGTCGTAATTTGTAAGTCTCTGCAGCACACAACATTCACTGTTGATTGATTTGCCACAATAATCTGTTTTGTTTTCGGTTGGTACGAAACATTTGACAACATGTTTGCATTCGACACCAAATGAGTACTCGCTCCTGAGTCAACGTAAAAATCGTTTTGACTAAATTCACTTGTCAGAAAAACTGCACTAAATGCATTCATCTTCGCTTTATTCTCGTCAGGACACTGATTTTTATAGTGTCCAATTTGTTTAACAAACCAGAACCAGGACGCACTTCCATAAATAACGGAGCACAAGATAAGATAAGACACATGCCACATACTGCAAACCCCTACAAGGAATTGAGAACCTATACAAATACCCAAAATCAGACATTTCGTGAACCAAGATATACAATGTAAGATATTATTTCAAAACTTTCAGAGTCTATACAATAAACAGCACCTACTAGAATCGTTCCTTGATCCAAACAAAAGTTATTTAGCGATATGCGCCTCGGAGTCCTGGCTCACCAACGACAAAAAAGACTTGTTACAAATTAGTGGATATAAACTATCAGCATCTTTCTGTCGAGAAACCCGCGCAGGCGGCGGCGTCTGCATCCTGCTGCGAGACGACGTCGAGTGTATAGATATAATCGATATAGCAAATATGTCAATAGAATATGTGTTAGAATTGTGTGCCATTGCATTACCTAAAGAAAATATTTTATTAGTTACTATGTACTGGAATAGAAGGGAAGAAGAATTAGTTCATATTCAATTACAGAAGATTTTAAATTATATAAATAATAAATATCCCAAATATAATGTAATTATTGGAGGAGACTTTAACGTAAATGTACTACAAAGCAGTATGAAAACAAGTAATTTCTTAGACCTTTTTTCACAATATAAATATACGCAACACGTCAAAGACCCGACACACATTACACATACTTCAGCAACATGTTTAGACTTAATCTTTACTAACTTTAATAACACAATAATTAACACAAAAGTAGAGGAATTAGGTTTCTCAGACCACTCAGGAACAACTATACAAGTAAAACTGCCAAAAACGCAAAATAAACACACTTGGTAAACAGAAAAAAGACTATTTAATAAAAGCAATATAAATAAATTCAAATCCTATTTAAACGAAATAAATTGGTTGGATATTATAATTATAGATAAAAATATAAATGAAAATTACAAAGCGCTAAACGACACATTAATCCGCATTTTAGATATAAGCATACCGAAACGAAAAATTAAATTAAAAACAAATTACTAAAAAGTCTGGCTAACGGTTGGCATTAAGAAATCCTGCAAATATAAAAGATTATTAAAAATACTTACACTTAAATCAAATAGCGACGACCTACAGAAATATTATAAAGCTTACGAAAAAATACTAAAGAAATCGGTAAATACGGCAAAAAAGATTCAGTATAAAAATAAAATAAGAAACTCTAATAATAAAGTCAAAGCAATGTGGAGTATCATTAACGAGCGAACAAATAAAAAAATAAAAAAAGACAAACATAATATCGAAATAAACATAAATAACACGCAGACTCATACATCAGATCCACACATAGTTGCCAATACCTTCAATACTTTCTTTGCATCCATAGGGGAAAAAACAACTACTCAAGCAAAAGGGAGGCCTGTTCTTAACCCAACTGAAAACACTATGTTTCTCAATCATGTAAATTATAAAGAAATACACACAATCATAAAAGACCTAAAAAATAAAAATAGCTTTGGAATTGACGAACTCCCTCCCGTCCTGATAAAACAATGCGCAGACCAACTAACCGAGCCGCTCTGTAACCAATCATTTGATGAAGGTGAATTCCCGGAACTGTTGAAAAAATCAATAATAAAACCGATTCACAAGAAAAATTCAATAAAAGACCCAAATAACTATCGTCCAATTTCCCTATTACCCACTATTTCTAAAATATTTGAAAAATCTATGTGTAATCGAATATACGCCTTTTGCGAGAAATATAAAATCTTTGATGACGGACAAAATGGATTCCGCAAAACGCGCTCTACTATTTTAGCTGTATATAAATATATTCAAGAAATAATTAACACAATAAATAATAAACAATATGCTGTTGGCATACTGTTGGATATGACCAAAGCATATGATAAAGTCCAGTATAATATCTTATTAAATAAATTATACGGCATAGGGATCCGTGGATTAGCTCACCAATGGCTTATATCGTATTTAAAAGACAGGGAACAATTTGTAGAAATAGAGTACTTTAATTATGACAGTAACGAGATAGCAAACATTCGATCTGACAAGAAAATTGTAAATGCTTCCATACCACAAGGAAGTGTTATTGGTTGTCTCCTTTTTCTTGTTTACATAAACGACCTTCCGAAGATCATGGAAGAACCATGCGTCTTGTTTGCTGACGACATCTCGCTTCTTACAACTTGTACAAATAGTAGCAATTTAAACGATAAACTTCACTCCATTCTTGATAGAACAATACTCTGGATGAATGATCATAATCTTGAAATTAACTTTTTAAAAACAAAACTAATGTGCTTCCATCCCCACCAAAAACCACCTTTAAAAATAGATTTTAAATATAATAATATTCAATTAGACATAGTATCAGATTTTACACTACTTGGAATAAATATAGATTCACATATGAATTGGAAGTCACATATAAATAAAACAAGATCCAAAATTTCTAAATTTTCATATGCACTTCGAGAAACTAAAAAAACTACTGACCTCGAAACCGCACTAACCACATATTATGCATATGCTTACTCGTGGTTTAGTTACGGCATAATTTTGTGGGGAAATAGCACAGACACACATATTTTATTTACACTACAGAAAAAACTTATCAGAATACTAGTTAATATAAAAAACACAGACAGTTGCAGACCATACTTCCAAGAACACAAAATACTGACTCTACCGTGCATATAAGTATATACTAGAAATATGTAAATTCGTTCGCAAATATAAAAGCTTTTTTACCACCCGAGCCGATCTACCTTCAACATATACACTTAGGAACCGACACCAACTCACAATACCATCCTCCAACTTACACATGCACTCCTCAAGTCCTTTTGTCATGGCAATCAAAGTTTATAATAAATTACCCAAATCTATGACAGCAATAACAGCTGATCATCTATTTTATAAACAGTTAAAGAAAATACTAAGTGTAAAATGCTATTACACCATTAAAGAATATTTAGAAGATAAGATAGTTCTATAAACAGTCTAATTTAATGTAGGTACCTATTAGTTTCTAATTTTATGTATAAGCTTTTATATAAAGTATTTTTGTATTGTTAAAAAGCAAGCCCCTCACTAGTTAAGTATAGCTTAGTTTGTAAGTTGCTGTGCCCTACCAGGGTCCATAAAGATCTCCTACCTTATAAGTAGTTATAAGATACCCAACACCTGTATTATTATGTGTAACTTATGGAAGCAATAAAGAATTGAGAATTGAGAATTAAGAATTGAGAATTTACACTTGAAACAACGAACGGTTTTTGCTGGCTTGACGTTTCCACTGACATATGGTTGAAACTGCGTTCCGTTACCCCCATTTTTTTCATGTGTCTTTGGAAATGACTTCTGATTACCGCCATTTCTTTTCTGCGAATTCCTAGCGATAAATGCACTATCAGATTTAACCTCGAAATCTGTACTCATGTCTAACAACTTTGTTTTTATAGCGTCTGCACTTATACTCATTCCTGAGTGTTCAATGGCCATTATCATGGGGCTAAACTTTTCTGGAAGACCCGCCAAAAGTAAAGAACCGACCCACTCGTCGTTAATCTCGAAACCTGTGCCTTTTAATTTCTGTGCTGTTTCCACTAACTGCGTCACGTACGCCGTCATAGACTCGCTTGATTCTAAGCGGATAGAAATTAAATGCCGTAATAAGCTAATTCTGCGCGTATAACCGGAGTCGTCGAACAAAGACTTTAGCTTATTCCACGTATTACGCACTGTTGTTTCGCTTTTAATGTGAACATAAAGGGATGGATCCACGGTCAGTATCATCTTCGCTTTGGCTTTTCTGTCGCTTGCTTCATCTAGCACGTCCTGACTAGACAAGTCGACGCCCTCCAGGACAAGGAAATTTTCCACGGCGAACGCCCAGTCGTCGTAATTCTCTCGCCCCTTCAGTTTAGGAACACTCACTGCATAATTTCCTGCCATTCTAACTACTGTGCACTACTCAAAAACTTTAAAAACTAATTTATTGTATGGACTGGGCCATAACCTAATGAAAACTTCAAGATTGTTCGGAACAGACTAACGTTTATTTTAAAAAGTGACACATTACATAAAGTATATCACAACAGAGGTCGCCACTAGTATCATAGACAATAAATTATTTTGTTAAATCTTCTCTTATTTTAACAGGTATTACAAAAGCCACACGATGAACGAGCTTTAGCAGAAACGCAGGTACGTCGCAATAGGTTGGTCGCACCCTGATTAATAATTTAAAAAGCTTTAGTTTTCAAACAAATAAGGGCTCTTCTCGACCGCCTCCCGTCTCCGTCATCAAACCCCATCATCAGACCCTGATGGTATAATCCATACATCACACATAAGTTACGTATAAAGCTCCTATTAATATGAATGAATAAGAGAAAAAACGAGGCTGCTGTAATCCTCCGAGGAGTTCCCTCATCTGTCTTCCGTCTCATTCAACAGATCAACATCAAGTCCCCGTCATGTTGTACCTAGTATCATTAGAATTACATATATGTGCTAAGTTTTAACATAATCGGTTCTCAGATGAAAATTCATTGGATAATCAATCAATCATTCTTATTTTTCCACCATTGATTGTCTAAATGAAACGGAACCAACTTCAAAATATACCGTAACCAATAAAAAAATTATTATTAAATTCGGACAACTCTGTAAATAGTTATGTATGGTCATAAATAATATAGATATATAAATATATATACATAGAGGAAAAATAACGGAGGAGGTTCTCAAGCACCCCGTAGAAAAACGTCTTTCTAAATAGCGCCGCCAGTTCTGTGCCTTCCGGCAGAAATATGTTCGGCCGAATGGATCGTTTCCCAACCGTTTCATTTGCCAACCCGCTTTTATTTCTGTAAATGTAAATATTTAATATTTTTTATGAAACCGCCTTCAAAAACGTAAGTCGGGTTTTGGTTAAAAATATTGTGAGTCGCTGACTTCAGTTTGACTGACCTAAAGGTACCTAGTACCATTTTAAAAGAAGTTATTTTTTGCGTTTTTGCGGGATTTTTGTTTTTTTTATACATATATTTTATTTTATACTGTTTAGTTATCATAATACGCTGTTACGTAGTCCCACTTCTTAGTTGATATGAAACTGTAAGTTATTTCAAGCGCACCGCAAGTAACGCCGCTGGAAACTCATAGTCATATTTCAACAAATAAATATTCTTCGTTGTAGTCGCTCAACTATGTCAATAATTTTTAATATCGGTCCAGAATTGACGGAGTAGTCGGTGAACCTACAAAAAAAAATACTATGGAACGTATAACCTCCTCGTTTTTTGATGTCGGTTAAAAACTAACCTAACCTAACCTATAGGGTTCTACATGATGGTACTGAAAGAAATCCTGAAAAAATTACAGTAACAAAAAAAAAGCGGGTTGGCAAATAATTCAGTTGGGAAACGATACATTCGACCTAACATATATCTGTCAAAAGGTTCTGCAATTTTTGCGCAGTAAGTAGTTTTTACGTAGTAAGTTTTTTTTTGTGTTCTGAAGGCGTTTTTTTATTTTTTTAAAACATTGATTGTGTTATATTTTTCTGTAACTTGCTTATACATTATATATCATTTAAGATAATATGGTTGAAAATTGCAAAATAAAATACTCATGTTGATTGTTATGAACTCAATTTTTTGTGCAATAAGGTCCATTTTAGGTAGCCTAAATTTTAGTACACATTTTTAAAGTTTATTTTTTCCTAAACTGTAAAATTGGACAACATCATTTTATTTTTGGTGTAAAATATAATATATTTAAATCAGGATTTTTTTAGTTCTTTTGTTCCATAAACTTCGGAGATAAGGGTGACGGATTTTTTGTAGATAAAAAGATACAGAGACATTTATTCGCAACAATACAAAACTACATAACATAGATCCAAAAAAAAATCAAGACAGAGAGAAACAGTTGCGAAACGGTCTCAACTCAGCATTCACTAGCCGTAAAGCCAGCACTGGTCTTACGTTGGAACCGCTTGGTGAAGAGACGAAAAGTAACACACCTTACATTTTTCAACCCCCCATTCTAGACCCCTTTTTAATTATTTATAAAAATAATTTCATATCGTTTTTACTAAAAACAGATGCGGGTAAGCAAGTTGTACAACTATGCCACATTTCAAGTTCATAGTTTCTATAGTTACAGAGATAAAATGCTGTGACATACAGACAGACAGACACCGAAGTCGCAATAGGTTTCCTCTCGAGTGTAATATGACTGAAGTAGAGGATAGTTTTTCATGTGACTGGAGCATAATGAGAGACATTAATTAATACACGAGTGTAGCTTTAGGCGAGTTTCATAATAACATCACACAAGTATTTTAATGCCTAATGGTAGGTACAGTCGCATACAAAACTTTCTGTACATGCATATCATAAGTTTTCTACATGTTCAATATGGCCTACATTTTCAACTATTCGAAAGTTCGAAACAAATGACTAACATTTAATTTAGGCATAATATAATGCACCTATGGATGTCAAAAAGTATTTTCACTTCTCATGCTGGTAAAGACCTTCTTTACGCTGGGTATAAGCTGCACTAGTGCATAAATGGTTGTCGTAATCTAGATTAAAATTAGACAATTAAGCCCTACAGCCAAACAGACGAGGTGACTACATTAAATAAACTTGTTATTTGAATAAGTTTACCTTAATTTATTTGCACCGTAGTTGCATGTAACAAAAAAGAAAATTTAAAACTATTAAAAACAAGCATTATTAACAAGAACATTAAAATATCAACGTAGGTATAACTTGGCAGTATTGCGTTCGACCTAACTCAAGTTAGAGTTATTTGTGGTTTCATTAATTATTTGTTTTATTTAAAAACCTTGTGTGTCCTCAAGGTGTAGGTAGGCTTAGTACTTCGCGGTATTTAGTAGGTATCGATTTCTTTAAATGGACAGCATGAACAACACTAGTCGTCGGTGGGCCAAACAACTGACTGATTTGACTTATCTTCCACTGTCCCTCGCTTTCGCCACTATCATGGGTCAATACGTCCGGACAGTTAGTGTTAAGTGTCATTTTTGTTTGCACGACCCTATCTAGTTTTTTTCATAAATCATTGTCCAATTGATTGGGGCATCGTTAGATTTAAATCGAGACTTAAGGCCAGGTTTTCTAAATTATTATTATTATTAAAGGCAAACGAGCACATAGGCCACTTGATGTTAAGGGAATTCTGAGACCTGTAGACGTTCTTAAGACTAGAATCACAAGACTGCAATCTTAAAACTTCAAATACGTTGCTAGCTATAAGGTAAGGTAGGAAAGGTACGCGTTATGCCAGACATTTTACCGGTGTCTTATACTCACACCGGACACACAAGAATGCAAACACTGCTGCTTGTGTGGTAGGTAAACTTAGTATATGTAAAGTATATTTTTTATGTAAACAATAACAATTTGAGCTGGGCCTCTATTTAATACGGTAAAAATAATTTCGTTTTTGATCTGTTATCGTATTCTCACTGTTTTTATAGCTCTTATTTACTTCTGAAATTAGAACAATGCCGTAATAGATCAACGACGATATGTTTTTTATCGTCGGGAATAGAGGCCCCGGGTAGAGGCCCCCTTTCAACACGGTAAAAACCATATCGTGTTTGATCTGTTATCGTACCTATTGTCACCGTTTTGATAGCTCTTATTTACTTGACAGTAACGGCGGATGACGTCAAAACCATACCACAACAAGTCAAAGACGATATGTTTTTTACCGTCGGGAATAGAGGCCCAGGTCTAAATATTTATGTATAGACGAATGTTCACATGGGTGACGCTGAAAGTTTTTAGAATAGCCTTGTATTTCCTTAAAAAAAAAAACAATTCGAATTTGAATAATGGAACTCTTTGAAAGTCTAACGCCGTCAAGTTTTTTAATCTGTTATTTGTTTTGTAATTTTGGCGGCGTTTGAAAATAGAGTGTTTATTAAAAATGAATTTAACACGCGAGCATTTTCGTTCTATGATTTTTTACGACTTTTCTTGCGGACTTAATCAAAAACAAAGTGATGAAAGACTTAAGTTAGGATTTAATAATGTATGTAGCCCCGTCTCTTGCCACTGTTTATAACTGGTTCAATCAATTTAACTGAAACCGTACCCAGCTCAGTGACGCTGAACAATAAGGTCGTCCCTCTACGGCGGTGACCGAGGAAAACATTGACGCTGTGCGGCTCTTGGTGAAGAAGAGAAAGAAACGACATACTGCGACTACGGATATCGTTAGGGATTGGCATGAGTCAAATTCAATTTTTTTTACACGATCACCTGCAAGTGAGGTATCTTTGTGCTAGGTGGATACCGCACAGTTTGACCGAATAACAAAAACTCTGCCGTGTGAAATGATGTCGTCAAAAATATAAAATAATAATAATGGTCTGTCAGTTTTTGATATTGTCTCAGGGGATAAAAGTTGGATATATTATGTGAGCCCGAGACTAAAACGGCAATCAGCTCAATTGGTCTTCCCTTTTGAGGAATTGCCAAGAAAAACGAAACGAGGAAACAGTGCTGAAAAAAGATTGATGCCTGTTTTTTTGGTAAATCTAGAAAATAAAATATATCAAACTGCTGATTGGTACGTGAATAAATGTCGTCTTAAAAATAATAAAAAACGACGCCCTAGCAACAGAGTAATCCTCAGAGTAACAAACCTTGCGATTTCTATTTATTCGCAAAAATCATCAATAAACACAGAGGAATATCATTATGAATGCAGAAAAGGCTGTAGCAGCGTTCCAAACGGCAGTAGAAGAGGTGGCTAAAGAAGGACGGGCTGAATGGTTTTATCGAATGAACAAGTGTATCGATTGTGGTGGAGAATACTATGAAAAACAATAAAGTAATTTACATCTTGATATCATGTTTGATTTTTGAGATTCAAAAACCTTCAGTGTCACCCACGTAGGTACATATTAATATATAGACGCAAAATTTAATTTAAATTTCTTTATTTTAAGTAGGTAATGATCATAGTCCTTTTGCGTTAAAATCGAAGCAATAAATAGTTGAAAACAAGAGGTCTTTTAATTTTTATTATAGTAGCACCCGGGGTTTTTGGTTGAAAACACGGATTCATATTTTGATGGACATAATGTTGAACAACATAGCAAAAAGCAAAACGACCTGATTTAATGCATTTTTCCACGAAACAAAGACGAATAAGGATTAAGTGACGTTACTTCATTTACTAGAGTAATGATTGTTAGAAATTATTTTAAAATAAAATGATGTGTAGGTAAATAATAAGATAACACTTTTGAAGGAGTAGACGCGAGAGCAGAGCTATCGCGTAGCGCGGGTTCCGTACCTCGCCGGAGGACTTATCTTCTCCCTCGCCGGCGGGTCCGCGAGGGACCTGCAGTAATAGTAGCGCGCGTGCGCCGAGCGCGGCGTGCGCTCCTTCTTCCGGTACTTCTGACTCCGCACCAAGTTGCCGCCTCCGGGCATGCTGCTTTCTCACATTTTGGGCATTTAAACTAAAACACTAAGCTCCATATTTAATGGAACTTCGAAGACGACTGAAGAGACTGACTTTGGCGCAATGGCGCGCTCCGCTTTCAGGTGACGAACAAAACAAGGCGTGCGAGTAAACAATAATATTATGGTTTGTGGCATACACAATCTACGTATAGGGTGTTTTATTTGGTCGAGATGATAGTCTTATAATGTCACTTAATTGGGGCCATTCGGGTAATTCGTTAGGACCTGCTGCCTTTATTTATCTTTTACAAAAGAACAGTATATGGGGAGCTAACTACATCTTTAGCTTCAAGTATATCAATTTAATTATCAAACCTATATTATTACCCCCTTACTAATAAACGTTGAGTAACGGTGGTATAGCTATACAATGTTTGGCCCTCATCTGCCATCAAATTCAAATATCACAATGACAGATAAGGACAAAACCTTGTATAGCTATACCACCTTTACTCAAAGTTTATTAGTAAGGCGGTTACTGTTAAAGCATTATATTTGCATTTTTGTCAGAGATAGAGCGGAAAGCATTTGGTGTAACTCGGTGACAAATTATTTTGTATTCGCTATGATGCCGCTTCAATCTGCCAAGGTACGTTTCTTCAATCTGCATTCAAAATACCGCCCTCGCCGTAAGTGTTTAGTTGCACTCTTTCACGATTGCTGGCCAGTTATTTGACGGGTAAGAAAATTTTGATATTTGTATCACGTTCGATATTCGTGCTAGATAGTATAAAGGCGTAAACCAGTAGGTACGAGTAACGTTATAAAGTTCATCTAAATATAGGTAACATTAAATAGAGTGCATTATTCATTTAATAACTTAAAATAAGTTAGCTGAATGATATTTTAAAGGGATAAGTTTGCCTATTTCTAAATAGGCAAACTTATCCCTTTAAGCTCTAGCTTAGAATTTGTTTTTCTCTTTCTAATAAAATAGTATTTACATTCCATACGCACAATATTTCCTCTTTGACCCCTATTTTCAAATAGGTACTCAAATACATAACCATTTATTGCGTTCCACAATGTGTTGGCAGTTGACAGGCTAAAACTTAAGCTATTACAGTAAAACATATATAATATAACTTAGTTATGGACCCTGTCGGGCACAGCAATATTATGGCAACATAGTTTTGAACCGGTTCTACTTCTGAGAAACAATTGAAAATACAATACTCTTTTTATAATCATATATACGGAACAAATTTAATCAACCTGTGCACATATTTCATACCCAAATGACTTCATATCATAAGAATTGTTCATGTATACAAAATGCTTGTCAATAGACGGCCATTCAAGGAAATGTGATGGACTTTTTTTAACATTTATTTACGCCTCATGAGTGATTGTAAAATGTACTAATAATCTACTTCATAAATTAGATAAACCTAATGAGAAATCGATCGATCCATATTTATTAACAACCAGTAGTACGTGCCCGGTGTCGCCCGGGTTTTCTTTTTTAATACAAAACTTGTCCTGACAATTACGAATACAAAAAAAACCGCTTAATCTGTCGAGCCGTTCTCATATGATGCTCTGTCATACATGCGCCAATCAATTGTTATATGTATAAATAGATTTAACCGGATGGGTATACGATAAGAGTTTAGAAGATTTCTTCACAGACAGGAGGTCACAACGAAAGGAGGAACGATCTCGGAAATGGATTATGCTAGGCTGGCAGGATAGAGGGCAACTGACTCTGACTCCAAATATGTCGGCCTGCTGCGCACAGTGATCGAGTTATCTATATATGGCAGCTGAAAAACGTGTAATTGTTCCCAAAAAAACGATCAGAGAAATGGCTGAATGTTGTACACACATAAATGTAATGCAAATTCTTTTAGGAAGTGTTTCTATTCGTTCCTTACATAATATTCTGCTTCTATCTGTGAAAACCTGTAATTGGCTTTATGTGTTTTATTTTAATTTTAGTGAAACTTATCAGCTGTTAGTTTCCCTATAATAAATAAAGTTATAAATAATTAAATAAATAAAGTAAGTACTAGTTGTAATCATGACAAATATGCAAAAACTGACCAAAATTTTGGTCACATTAGTGAGCAATTCCCGTTCAAAGATAATTTTGTGACCAATAACTCAATAAAGGAAATGGCTGAATGTTGTATATAAACAAGTACAAGTCGTACCATTTCAAACTGACCAAAATTTTGGTCGCGTTATGGCGCTGTACCCGTTCAAAGATACTTTTGTGACCAATAAAACTATAAGGGTTCAAAAAATACTTATGTCGAATATGCTAAATTTTACCAATACTTTGGTCGGGTTATGGTGCTACGACCTTTCTAAGACTGTGTATTGGTACGAAAACCAAAACCGATGAGGGAGATGGATGGATGTTGTAAATAAAGTAATTATTAGTTGCATCATTGGCAGATATGTAATAACTGTCCAACATTTTGGTTGGTGCCATTAAGGCACTAAAGCCGTTCAAAGATACTAAAACTAGACTTCTTTCTTTTTATTTTTGAAAATGAATAAGTAGAATATTTTTTTACATTTTGGTCATGGGAGGTGGTAGGTTCCTACGATTAAAGACGAAGGTTTGGTTAATGCTTAGCTCAAGATTTATCTGAATAAAATTATCGAAACTAAAGGTTTGAAATCATATCCAAAAGATAAATAGCTCAGCCAGCAGGTATTTTTGCCCTACAAAAGGTGATGTAGAAAATGTTTTAATTTGAATTGCTTAAGTATTAATAGGGGAGCCTACGACACTACCGAATGATATATCTTTAGTCTCCTCATTAATGGGGGAACACGAAATGGTAGTGCCGCAATGCGAATACAGCAGTGGTTTTTCTTATACAGAAATTTAAGATCGTTCAGATGCATTGGTTTTTTATTTATCATAAAAGATACTTAAGTACCAGGCGTCGTTATCATGCTGCTGCCACTGATTAGGCCAACCAGGGGGGCTTGCAGCACTGCGTATATTCATACCCCTCCCTTTTTCCGAAGAATAAACGAAACTTGGGAGTCTTATTATCACACTAGACATCGGAGTTACAACTTTAAAAAAATAGCATAGCCAGGTTTTTTGAATTGCAGTGGTCCCCCATTAATGACGAGACTAAATATATATTTATAATTATATATTATAAATATAATATAAATAAATATAAATGTAACACCGATGTCTAGTATGATAATAAGACTCCCAAGTTTCGTTTATTATTCCGAAAAAGGGAGGGGTATGAATATACGCCGTGCTGCAAGCCCTCCTGATTGGGCCAATACTAAATATATATTTATTTTTATATATATTATAAGGTAGACTTATCATACTAGGTTTAGTGTCGTGGGACGAGTTCAAAACAGCTGATATTTACATATTGTGCTTTGATTTAAGGCAATGCGTGACAACGCTTAGTAGCTCTTCGGTGTCAAACGTCATCTCATTGATAACATTTTGTTGACAAACGTGAGGTGAGTGTCGAAGCAGTCATCAGTTTACATACATCGGCCCGTGTTTTTTCAGATCAGTCAGCCTTGGCGCGGTAGCGCTCTTACACTTAACATCGAAATAACAGATCAGTATCACCTCACGTGGAACGAAGAGCGACGGCGACGCCTCTCCTCTGACTCTGATCGGGTAGAGCTCACTTTAAGAGTCATTTGTATGATTACGAATACAAAGTTAATGCTAATGTAAGCCTAACGGGCTACGGCCTCGATGATACTCGTCCGGAATTGAAAACATACTGTAGGTGTTTGCTGCGACCTTCAATAACAAATTGGCATGCCGCAAAATTTTAACGATGGTTTATTATGTAAGTACCTTCCTTCCTAACATAAAAACATGCGTGTTGATAACATAAGTTCTATATTTATTTTTCAAACAATTTGGCACGTAATGTATCACATATAATTTAATTAACTTGCAATTAACTTAGACTTAATGTTTGTCTCAAGGACCCTCGGGTGCAGGACCAATCGGTCTGACTCGTAGTGATTGAGAGCGAGTGTCTTATGTTCAGCGGCAAAAATCATTGATTATGTAACTACTACAGTTAAAAAACTTAAGTCACGCCCAATCGAGCAAAGCGTACCTAATAATTGAATTTTTCACACTTCCAGGAGATTTCAAAATACTTCTTTCGATCCTTAGTTTTCCCGCGATGTTCCAAACCACTGGGGTTGGAATAACAATCCATTTCTTCGAAACTAGGAGAAACCAACATTGTCAAATTACATAGTTTAGGTACGGTCGGCTTTATAAGTAAGCTGCAAACTTTAATGTTTTGTCACTTTAACGTCATGTGAACTGCTGCTTTAATCTGTCAAAGGCGTTAAAGAGACAAGATACAAAAATATGCAGCTTTTTATAAGGCGTTGCCAAAACCATAGCACCGCTATTTTATAATTAAATAGCTTCCGCCCGCGACCTCCTCCGCGTAGAATTAGTAATTTTTCTTTCCCACGGAAACTGTGATTTATTTCGGGATTCAAGGTATTTGTTAATTTAGTGTATATACAAACTTTATTCCTAATTGTATCTAACCAAATTCGTCCATTCCTTTCACACGCATAACCTTTCGCATTGATAAAATAATAATATTATGTATTTGTACTATTTATAATCATACCAAACTTGACGCTACCAACCAACCAACCGTATTCGGAGTGCCCCGAGTGATATAAGGGAGGTCAAAAAAAATTAGCCTAACCTATTGTACTTACTCGCAGTACATTACGGCTATTATTATAGCTCATAGCTATGAGTTTATTTAACTTCGATGCACAATTTCTACCCCCATTTCACCCCCATTTATTTTATTTTATTCAAACTCATTAAATCTGTTCGCGTAATATGTTTTATTTATCAGTAGTAGCTTAAAAACTAACCAATTTTCACGTTTCAATCTAAAATCAAACGACATTCTCATACCAAATCGTATACCCCCTTTTATCCCTTACGAGTAGTTTTTCCAAAAGCTATATTTATAATTTGTAAATAGTAGCCTCTATACCAATTTTCACGTTTTTAACTTGAAAAAATCCAGGCAAGAGCATGTCTGACCATGGGGCAGACTTTCGGAGAGTTCCGAAGCCGTTAATATGTCAAAAGCAACCAGAGTGAACTAATCCTCAATTAAAAGTTATTTGATGCCGTCTTAAATAGATGATTCTAGTAGGTACAGACATTTAGCCGCCTTATCTCAGGAAAAAAATCAAGTCTACTTAGCCATGATATTTTTTCTTTTAAATTATCATTATATGCGCTTTCATTTGATATATTTGCTTAATTTTTTAGTGTTTGTAGTTTTGGCTGTGGCTGGACTGGTGGGGGGACACTTGACTCTAACAAAAATTAGCGCTTTAAGGCTTAATATTTCATACACGGATCCCTAACTTAAAATTTGTTCTCACCAACCCGCAATATTTTTGAAAGTCCTATCCAACGACACCCCACACGTTGCGTGTAGGGGAGGTACACTAAAATATTTTTTATTTCCAGCTTTTATTTTACCACTTTGTTGGTGTGACTTATATATATATTCATTCATGCCAAATAACAGCTTTCTAGTACCTACTAAGAGTCTCTGAGCTAGGCTGCGGACGGACGGACGGACGGAAACGGCGAAACTATAAGGGTTCATTGTTTGACTACGGAACCCTAAAAATGACGAAACGCTCATAAAATACTCTACACCCTCCTGAGGGGTAGTTTTTCGAAACTCGCTGAAAGTTATATTTTCTATTTGTTAATATCTTCTGCCCGCGACTTGTTCAGAGTAGATTGCGCTTATGGTGTTTTTCCGGAGTATACCTAAGCTATCTCCATTTCAAACTTCATCCAAATCCGTCCGTTCATTGCAGCGTGAAGAAGTAACAAACGAACACACAAACTCTCGCATTTATAATATTAGTAGGATACTCGTATTCATTTCATTATATAGCTTCTGAACGCGTCTTTGTCCGCTTAGATTTCGATTACAGTTTTCCACTCGGCAACTTTTAAATTTGCCGGGATGAAAAGTAGCCTATGTGTTAATACACACACACACATACACACACAAAATTTCACATTTTAATATATTAGTTGGATAATCATAGTTCTGTGAGGGACGGCCGCTCGTAATTCTAATTACGTTAGGTTAGGTTACTAACTATAGGTACCAAAATGAAAGAACACAGCAAAGAGTTACTTATTTTAATTAACTATGTCCGTCTTTTGCCGTTTTTTTTATTAAATGTCATAGAAAATTGTAAAACGATTGAAAGCGACACGATACATAAATGATCACTTATTGATGCTGTTCACTGTACATTACACACACATACATACCTTCACGCCTACATTCCCAGAGTAAGGCAGAGCTACAGAACCATTGCCAACAACTCTAAAAATTGGTTGATAATTCTGAACCACATTTTGCACAATTAGGCTAACATGTTTACCTCGTTTAATGTTTAATTGGTTTAGATAAGATATGTATTAGTGACAGGTGGCAAGCCGATCTCTCGCCTTACAATAGTTACAATACTACAAGCCTTACTCATTTGGTTCATTATCCTTTTTCCAAGTGTCGGTTTTCCGAGTCCTAGCTCAGTTATACAAACTGTTCCCTGAAGTCGCGTTATCTTAGTTGGTAGTGACCTTGCCTACGGAGCTGGCGGTCCGGGGTTCAAATCCCGGTAAGGGCAGATATTTGTGTGATATGCGCGAATGGATGTTTTCTATATATGTACCCCCTTACTAATAAACGTTGAGTGACCGTGGTGTAGTTAAACCATGCTTTGTCCTTATCTGTCATTGTGACATTTTAATTTGACAGATAAGGACAAAGCATGGTTTAGCTACACCACCATTACCCAACGTTTATTAGTAAGGGGGTTAATATATACCTAACATTCTCGTGTCGCAGTGTTTGTAAAAAACGGCTTGACCGATTCTTATGAAATTTAGTGTGTAGGTATATTTAGTAGGTCTGGGAATAGGACGTAAACTATTTTTCATTAAGTTTGTATTAAAAATATGGACAGATAGTTTAAGTATATATTTCTCTATACAGGATGTGATAGTTTAAGTATATATTTCTCTATACAGGATGTTCCTGGATGAAGTTCACAAACGAATAGTAGGGATGATAGGGCAGCTAAAAAGCTATCGATTTATTCCCTATGTATGTGCAGAGATTATTACTAGTTTCGGAGATATTGATAATTTAATTTTAATTTTTGTATTTTTTCTCCCACATGCTCAGAAATGTTAACCTTATTGTTGTAAAATCAGCCCGCGAAGTTCCGAGTTCCAGGCCCAGGCAAAATTTGAAAAAAAAAGTTATTATTTACCAGCGGCAGCGGCCGCGAAAATGTATACAAATTTCATAACGTACCCGGTTTTTTACTTTTTAAAACCATATTTGGACTATGATAACTAACTCCAAACAGCCAAATACTCGTACAATTCAAAATTCTTCCATGTTTGTCTACTTTTTAAATGTCATAGACTAAAAAGGTAAACGCGTTTATAGCGTATTTACCAAAGTGTCAAATAGTTATCACATCTTATTTGACTTGATTTTGTTAATACATTTGAATACATATTATATCAAAACTGAAATTTTGTTTAATTTCCTCGCATTGTTAGAGAAAAGCACTATACAAGCCTCGACCAGGAAGGGCGGTTGCTGGACTCGTATATAGCGTGGCCTCGACTGCTTCTCGGCTTCTCGGGAACTCTACTCGTCCCGCAACGGCCTACTTCCTGGTCTGTGCAGTAATGTATGGGAAGCTGTTGTACCCCGGACAGTTTACATTTCTTTGATTTTTAGAAAAAAAACGAGATGCTTCAGAATTGCCAAATGTGCAAAAATATGTAAAGTTGTACTATTGTACTACATTCCGGGATATGATATTAAACGATCCTTTAGTTAGTTTAGACGGGACAGGCTGATAGAAAAAAAAGGGAAAAGTGTCCATGGTACAACACCCCTGATTTACCTTGGACACTCGGTGTTGTACCTTGGGCAAATACCATTTTTGCCAAGAAAACAGAAAATAATCATCTAGTATTTAGTTAGATACAAAAGGCAACTCGGACGAAGACTTTTTATACCTTTTCATAGGTTCCTTAATAAAATTTACAAGAAAAGGCCGTATTTTCCCACGCTCCTAAAACAAATGGAAAATCTCCCTGAGAACAATTAAAAACATAAACAAAAATGTAATCAACAATTAAAATAGTAAAAAATATTTAACTTGTCATAAAAAATGCAAAATAATGTAAGAATTAGAACACTTTGGAACTTTTCTACCTTAGTCCGTAGTCCAAGGTACAACGTAAGTTCGGTGTCCAAGGTACAACAAAGCAAGTTTTTTTTATGGTATCCTTTGTAAACGCACTTCGTCTAAAAGTTAGGATGAAATGACTGCACTATCTGATAGCTATTTAATATAGTTTTATCATGCATTATTCAGTTTTATCATATATATGCGAAACACTAAATAAACGAATTTGTAATAAAGTTCTAAAAACTCATTTTCTGTAACAAATTTTATATTTTTGTAATTTTCTCGACGCACACGCCGCTCTCGAGTTTCGTGCTAACTTTACTTTCATTTTAATAGATAATGGTTCAAATGACATATATATTTATTTTTGAAGAATGCGGGATACTTTAAATATTGTCAACTGTCCGAGGTAAAACTATGTCCGGGGTACAACAGTTTCCCCTACTATTCCCTTATGTCCATGTCACGAAAAATCATTAATTTCATGTTTTATTGCATAAGTTTTCAGTGGTATCGTACATAATTAGAATCATTACGAATCAGAGAGGTTTCTAAACCTATTTACCCGTTTTTTTGTACTTGGTTATTTTTTTAAATAATCACATAAAGTTTGTTTCTCCATATTACGTGCCACAGTGTAAGTATATGTGGTGGTCTAACTAGTACTGATATTTGTTTTGATAATTGATAATAAAGTAGTACCAAATACCACTTCCTACCCTATGATGGTCAACCGATATCACGCCTTCTTATTTGTGAAGTCGTCATAACTCTTATTGCTAAAATAATGCCTACGTTATGCGTAAACGCAATATTTTTCACTTTTTGTTATAAAACCAGTGCCGTAGATGACGTACTGGACAATAAGTACATGAATGCGTGCATGATTACGATTACCTGAGCTTCATTACATGTAAAACCAATAATAACACTAAATAAATCAGTTTTTTTTTATGCCACAGTTACACTAATTTGGATCTCGATCGATATTTGATAGGTCTGATCAAAAATGTGTGATGAAATCTTTTAGCAGTTAGCTAACTTCTGTGGTAATACGGAAGCGATGCATCAGCGATGTCTCTCGCTGTCAAAAATCAAAGAGCAGTTGAACAAAATGTCTATGACAAAAATACGAATGACTTTACCTTGAAAATATATTTCTTGTAAAGTTATTATGGTGTAGTGTAGTGTAATATTATTGAACATATATAATTGAACTTTATATATGCGTCGGAAATACGAAATGAACGTTGTCAGACTAGACAGGTGCAAGATACGTTGGCGTCAGGATAATCGTGTTTTATGAGCCAATATGTCCCTGGAACTGCCCATTCTATCCATCTGTTATACTCGTACCCACGTCAAAAGCCCAATCTATTAGTACATTACTGAAGCCCAGTAAGTAAGGTGTACTGGACGAGTACAATTTCTATGTACGAGTCCAATATCGGAGTCAATTGGTCGAAGCTTGAATAGTGCCTTTCTAAGAAATAAAATAAACTACTACAAAAACATTTTTTTAAGTACATTATATAAACATATAATGACCTTTATGAAATATTAAATCTGACGTTGCTCATATTGGGGCAATAAAAAGATTTCCCAGGCACACTTATGTTAGTTTGCTGAATGTCTTATTTCTGGGAAGCCTGTGAATTTATTGGTTGATGAGAAGTGCTCGAAGTAGGTTAAAATACTTGACACTTGGGGCGAGAAGTAGGTGGCTCGGGGCTTGAATTTTGAGGCACTTGAGAGAGGTGGACGGTTGTAGGCTTGCATGTATAGGGTGGTGCCGAGAGGTGGAAGGCTCCGGATTATTGAGATGGTGTAATTTATGTTATTTTAAATCGGACTCGTGATTTTACTCCTATTTTCAACGTAATCGTCTATATAGCCTTCGGCCTCTCGGTTGGATTCCCTTCCTCCGGGTCTCTTTAGTGTGGTAATATTTGCCCCAGAGGAGGCGAGACGGGTGGCAGACGATCTCTGGAAACAATGGCTACCTAATGTAGGTTTCCGGAAACAACAATTCCAAATATTCGGCAATTTCTTAATTCATAGCTGCCACTCAACGACGTCCGATGTTTCTGCCTTGTACATTTTCTATGATTGTAATTAATAAAAAAAAACTCTTTTTGTGCCTTTTGAACGAAGCCCTTGATACTTTTTCATCATATTTTACGGACTCTTCTCGATTAACGAATGATCGGTCAAGTTTTGCTTTAGTTTCTCTCAATTTTATCAATATTATTTCATCGTGATATTCTACATCATTTGTCTTTACATTAGCGAGCTCCATACTTCTACAGGCACCGTTCATACCCATAATAAGTACAATATTTACCAAAAACAAACAATTATAACAAAATGCATTAGACATTAATTTGACATACCATTGATAGCTTTCTTACCTTTATGACGAGCTTATTTATCATAGGCCAGTCTATATCAACACAAAAAAAGACAAACATCGCAAACCCGCATGTAACTATTTCTTTATATATATAGTTAGGTGTCTTGAGAGTAGTTAACATGCAAGTTTGCAACCCTGAAAACCCTGTGCTACCGGTATTGCTCTCGAAGAACTGCGAAATTTTGGAACTTGTTTCTGTATTTTCAGAAAATCTACCGTAAGGAAGCGCTTTTGAAGTATCTTTGTTCAGTACTTTAATGAATATAACTAAATTTGCTACAATTTGAGTGTAACCAGAGCACACTATGTCCATTGGTTGCGGAGATACAGTAAGTCAACGATGGGCAATATGCGCAGAGCCCGCTCCTCAAACCCTGCTTAAAATGGTGGCTTGCTAATGCAAAAAGAGGTTGCTTAGGGTCGTGCACTTGTAGAAAGCCTGGGCTCAAGTGCTCTATCCAATATTCCTTTTGCCACCTGCGAAATTGCAACAACGCCATCCCTATCGTCCTGGACGAGGAGGACGAGAATGCGGACGACCCAACACCATATGCCGACCCGGCTCCACCTCCAAAAACATTATCCCTCCTCCCCAACTCCCCCCACTGATCTAGACTGGATGAGACCTGGTCCTTCCAACAGGGCGATAGTCTAAATTGTTTTTGCTTGACTGTGGAAATAGTATTATTTTATAGTTTACATTTATGTTTATGTTGGTTTTTTTATGTTTACGTTATATTTTTAAACCATGTATCAAATTTACACTCTTGGATTTTTAAGCAATACATTATTCAGTACAATGTTTTTATCATTTAACCAAAATCCGATATCTTACTATTTTTTATAAGTTTGAACTTCTACCTGAGAGCAGTAGTTCAGCCGGTACGTGTCTTGAAAAATGACCCTACCACAATGACTGCACTTTTTGAAAAAAAATGGCTCATCTTTGATTTGATGTATCTCCGCAACCAATGGACATAGTGTGCTCCGGTTACGCTCAAATTGTAGCAAATTTAGTTATCTTTATTTGAATATGGAACAAAGATACTTGAAAAAAGCTTCATAGGGTAGTTTTTTCGAAGAAACTGAAACAAGTGCCAAAACTTTCGCAGTTTTCCAATTGTATGTTTATTTCTTTAGTGAATCTTTATTTGAAGCCACATTGTGTATATAAAATGGTAAATTCACATTATTGGACTTTTGGATTTTTTTCATTTTGGATGAAACTATGAGGTTTAGGTGCACCACTTTGGTATTAAATTGAAGGTGATTAAATTCCCTACGAATTGTATTCTATGATTTTACCTAGGAGCAATAAATTAGTTCAGATGGTACGAGTCCTGAAAAATTACCCTTCCACAACATACTGACTTTTTGAAAAAAATGATCCTCTTTGACTTGCTGTATCTCCACATCCAGTGAACATTGTATGCTCAAATTACGCTCACATAGTAGCAAATTTAGTTATCTTTATTAAAGCAAAATCAAAGATATTTAAAAAACATTTCGTAGTTTTTCGAGTACCATGGGGGTAGCACAGGGTTTTCAGGGTTGCAAACTTGGGTGTTACTACTCTCGAGGGATCTAACCACATATAAAAAAAAATCGGAGTCACAAGCGAGTTGTCAAGGTTTGATGTCGTTATAGACTAGAGCATCGTTCAAAAATTGCTGTATTTGTTTATTAAGTATTTATATTTGTTAGCTTGATACCCGTCCGATTGCCTTTTCAGCCATGCCTTTAAATTTGTATACTTCCTTAGGTTTACATTGTCTTCATTTAGTACTACACTTCGTATCATTGATAAATGGACCGCAAGGAATTTGGATTCATAGTTAGACGATAATGTTTAAAATATGTTCAAAATACATTTTCCGATCAACTTGTTGCGTGTTTATCTTCTTTCCATTTGATAAATTTCTCATAACAATTGATACGAGTATAATTATCTCTCTGGATTTGGGTGGCAGGAAGTTGTGTTTTGCTATTTCGGCCTCCGCTTTTATATCATGAGGAGTGCGTTCCATATCAATCATCAGAGCTCATTTTTAGGCAATACACTTAATTGTTTATTTAACAAAACGAACGTAAATAAACGAAATTCCCGTTAATTTTACCTTTTCTACGTTTTTTTTTACTTTTTAATTAATCCAGAAATATAATCATAACACAGACCTAAAAAAAACTGTGCTAAATTAAATTAAATGAATATTATTAAAAATATGATGTCGATATTAAATTTATTATAACAGTGTAATAAACACTTATAGTATTATTACATGACAACGACTTATTTCTAAAATGTTAAAATGCTTCCGCTATTTAAATAAAGTATGCGACCTCGTTGCACGAACGCCGCTGCTCTTGTATTTTTTAATAAAAGTTCCTTATACATTGGTCTACCTTTTAGAGTTGGAATAAATATTTTTTAAATTGAATGAATTTGCAACCAATCTATTTATATTTATGTTTCAAACAATAGAAATCCTTATAAAATCACATCACAAGGGTATGATAAAATTCATAATAAACTAGCGGCCCGCCTGCGGCTACGCCGCGTTGCAATTTTTTTTCTTTTATGCGAATCTTGTCCTCACAATAACTAATACAACAAAAAAGAAATCAGCCAAATCGGTTCAGCCGTTCTCGAGTTTGGCGCTTAGCAACACATTTAGCGATTCATTTTTATTATATAGATAATAAATTATACGTTTATTGTTCTACCTTTTTAATGAACCAAAGATGACGCTTTTTGCACTATTAAAAAATATGTCATATTTATTTTTTACACGGAGTTATAAGTTTACAATGCATGTTATGTTATGACATTTGTATCGTACTTAGTGAACACTTTCTCATTTCGAATTTAAAAGCTCTCTATTTCCGGAGACCTGTATTCCTGGTGACGTTTAAAAGATGGAATGGCGACATTACGTATCATTTTTGAGAAAATTGTTTTTACGTTATTTTATCTAGATGCGGCGGTTTATGTATGCCGCCCACATATTATCAGGTTAGCTTTGCTGCAACCCAAGCATTTGACAATAGAGTTTAACCAGGCGAAGACCGAGACACCCGAAAAAGCAATTTCATACTTACAATTAACTGGACGTTAAGTTTTTTTACGGAAACATGGGTTTTTTGTAAAGTACACAGTGCGATGGCGCGCAGGTTACCATGGCATGATTAGGCAGTATTTAACCTGCTTACACTACACATGCTTAAACTAGCTCAAGCCGATAACTCGTCATTACGTTACAACATACAAACGTTCTCAAACAAAAACACTTATGTTTAACATAGCAGCTTATTAAACTTCGACTAACCTTCGTGATCTTGATCCGTGTCTTGGCATGTCGTACATTAAAACTTTAATCGTGCAAAGTGGCCTGTCCCAATTTCGAGACAAATGTTGTAGAGCAATGCAAGGCCAAGTTGCATGCTTAGCTAAGTCAATTGTATTTCTTGAACCGTGATCGTGATCTACATGTCAATCAAATGTAACTACTGTTACCAATCCGGCGTTGAGGCGTGTCACCTAAGGACGTCAACTAGTTTTAGAGGTTTGATGTTTCAGAGGTGATTTTTAAATAAAAAAGCTTCTCCTCACTCTCAAAACGTTGTCACTGTGACCATGCCAGTGTTGTCATCAATATGAATATGAGATTAGATAGGTACGCGGTAAATTGAGTAAGTACGAAAAACTAATCACGCTAGCAGTAGATGTAAAAATTGCATAATGTTTCAAAAACTATATCGCTAGTGATAAAGAAACCGGGCAAGAGCATGTCGGACCACGCTCACTGTAGGGTACCAAAGCCACTAAGTACCTACTATAATAAATGTTTTAAAAAACCAAAAATCTGTCTTAAAAACGCAAAAATAACTTGTTTAAAAAGGTAGGTACTATCAGCCCGATATAGATCCGTCAAGCTGAAGTCGGCGAACTGACGGTCGAATTTTTATCAAAAGCCGACTTTAGTTTGACTGACCTATATATAGTACTATCCGCCCAATATAGATCCGTCAAGCTGAAGTCGGCGAACTGACGGTCGAATTTTTATCAAAAGCCGACTTTAGTTTGACTGACCTATATATAGTACTATCCGCCCAATATAGATCCGTCAAGCTGAAGTCGGCGAACTGACGGTCGAATTTTTATCAAAAGCCGACTTTAGTTTGACTGACCTATATATAGTACTATCCGCCCAATATAGGTCAGTCAAGCTGAAGTCGGCGAACTGACGGTCGAATTGTTATCAAAAGCCGACTTTAGTTTGACTGGCCTATATATAGTACTATCCGCCCAATGGAACCCTGACCAACCATACAACGGTAGCACAGTAACATTATGAGACATTTGCTTGACACTTCTTACCACTTGAATCATAGCGTAACTGTGACACAGTTCTATGAAGTGTCAGAGTTCCATTGGGCTGATAGTACGTACCATTTTAAAGGAAGTTATTGTTTGTGTTTATGAAGGCGGGTTTTCGTTTTTAATTTTATATTTCTAGTCATTTGGTGCCGTTTTAGATGATTTTAGTAGGTATAAACACTTTAATCGCCTGTATCTCAAAAACTAACGATGTCTACCGAGTCGTGATAGATTTTCTTCTAAATTCGTTATATGCGCTTTCATTGATAGGGTTCCACTTGACTCTAACAAAAAAATAGCGGTTTAAAGCTTAATCTATAATATATAAAAGGCAAACCTGACTGCCTTATATATCAACGCACAGCCGGAACTACTGTACCTAGAAACTTGAAATTTGGCACAGGGGTTCCTCTTTCATGATGTAAGTGAGGTCTAAGAAAGCAGTTTTGAAAATGAACCCCCTAAGGGGTTTAAATACGGGGAGAAGCGACGACACACATTTTCCACTTTGGAAGCGTCTCTCACGCAAACTATTCAGTTTAGTTTTTTTTTTATTAGAAACCTCAATATCATTTTTGAAGACCTATCCATAGATACCCCACACGTATGGGTATGATGAAAAAAATAAAATTGAGTTTCAGTTCTAAGTATGGGGAACCCCAAACATTTATTGTTTTTTTTCTATATTTGTATGAAAATCTTAATGCGGTTCACCGAATACATCTACTTACAAAGTTTCCATAGTATAGCTCTTATAGTGACGGAATAAAGTGGCTGTGACATACGGACGGACAGACGGACGGACAGACGTGACGAATCTATAAGGGTTCCGTTTTTTGCCATTTGGCTACGCACATATAAACAAAACTCGATCAAAACTATCCTCTCTTATCGGCTGCCTGCGTGGTATTGTTAGATGCCTCCCGCGTCCTGTACGTTATAATATTTATTATGCACTAGTCAAATCTCATTTGGATTATCTCATAGAAGTATGGGGCAATGCCTGCAAAACGACTCTGAAAGATCTTCAGATAATACAAAATAAAATAATAAAGGTACTTTTTCACTACGACTTCCTTACTCCAACCAACAAAGTATACTCTGAAACTAAACTCATGAGCCTTAAGCAACTTTATCACTATAATACGTGTTTACTAATAAAAAAGATCTTAAATAAAACGATAAACTGCCAATTATCCTTTAGCACTAATAGGGAGAAGGGCTTTCGGAATCTTCGCAGTGCCGACAATTTATACATACCTCGTATTCGAACAAAAAAATTTGGCAACAAGAGCATTCGGTTTGAAGGAGCACGAATGTACAACAGTTTACCTAACGATATAAAGAGTATCAAATCTTTCAACGTATTTAAAAACAAATTAAAAACTCATATTTTAAATAACACTGCGCCAACCTAATAAACCGAGTCCGGCCCTGGCTTTGCCGTTGCTTTGTATGCTATCGGCCTTATCAGTTTTGTGCATACCCACTTTTGCGTTTTTTAATTATTACCTACTATTGCTTTTTGTTAAATTCCATTAGCTATGCACTTCAAGTGTACCTATGTAATATGTTGTAAGGAAAACTTAACTGTTTATATTTCTAAGGTATTTAGATGTAAGTAATCGTTATTACATTAACGCTCACTGGTGTAATAAATTAATGCATGTTATTATTAAGTCTCATAAAGTGAAATGTAATTTTCTTTTGAGATAATAAAATTCTTTAACCCGAACCCTAATAAAAAAGTATCAAGATTTTGTTTAACCACTTTGCCCCAATAAACATTTCGAGGTTGAGTAGACGTTTTGGTCTCAACTTTATGTCACTTAGTATAATCGTATAAATGTCATAAGGACGTTTACTCGACGGCATTAAGGCCCATTTAATTCTACTTTAAGTCATAAGAGTTTCGTGTAACCGTCATATGAATACCTACTTAGTCGCATAGTCGTCATATACGCGTCGGCGATTTGGCTACATGTTATATAATATTAGCCGTTGCAATGTGTATTCGACTTCGTGTAGAGTAATGGTGCACAATATGACTTTTATATGATGTAATGGTTGTTTTATTGTTGCTTAAAGATATTGATGGTAACCTCCTCATAAACAGTCCTAACGTGTTTAATGACATAACAATAAGGAATAAAGGCCGTTATTATTGCATTTTTTATTTGTAAGTAATTTTAGGTGAAAAAACCATATTCATCAACTGTAAACTATTGTACACTCTAGTTTACTGATTAATGTGAGGTAAGTTGGTAACTAAATTTTTATGGGCTTTTGAAATTTTAAAGTATTGATATAGTTTTATTAATAATTTAATAGGTAACTGCGTTATGTGACAACTATATGACTTCCCGACCTATAATTGCGTATTCAAAATGGAACGTTCGCCATAACAGTCGATTTAGGGTTCAGTAATAAAATAATGAAACGCCTGACTTACATTAAGTATAGATACTATTGGTAAAGAATGTATAATTTAAGAACTTAAGTCAAAATAATATTTTTGTTTTCAGGGAAACCGCAAAATGATTTACAATTATACGGATATTGATAAGTTTTTATCAAAGAGCCACTGCGCGTTTTACACAAGGGACTTGCTGAATGTGTAGCATTTGTATTTAAACGTGATACGGAACCATTCTCATTTTCCTCACTGTCAGCTTGACCTCTTGCTTTATTACTTTGTATTAAAGTGCGTGCTTGAAGCGAATGATAATTCTTTTGCACTTTTCTTTTGAATGCCCCACTTCTTTTAATCCTTTTCCACTTTTTTGGATCCATTTTAGAAAGAGTAATTAAATGTGATGAATTTGATTTCAAAATGGTGGAAGTTATATAGAAGATTATTTTAAAACGTTAACATGAGTATTAATCAAATAGCGGTCGTATTATAATGTTTGTGTTACTTGAAGACGTATACAAGTTGCACTCGTAACACTTATTCGATTTTTATATAACGATCACGAATACGACATGTACACAACTATTGTCCGTTTAACAGTTATATTAAAGGTAATTACATGACAAAAGTTACACTATCTTGACGTTTATATGACGAAAACGTTTATACGACGAAAACGTTATATGAGTAAGTTTTATAGACGTCGTCGTAGACACTATTATAGGACGGTCGTAAAGAAATGTTGAAAGAACGTCTATATGACATTATTATATGACAAGAAATGTATATGACTATTCGGACACATAATGCACCAGTACATGACAAAGAGTCAGAAAAACTACAGTAAAATAACTTTAATAAAACTCAAAGTCATAAAAATGTTTAATTATATGACCAAATTGTTTAACATGTTGGCTTGACTAATATATAGTATATGGGTTCCTAGTTTGACTACGGAAGCCTAAAAACGGTCACCCGCTAATGACGAAGCCCCGTTATACAGGACCTTTTAAGTAGAGTCGTAGCTTTACAACCTTACAACTAAGGTTACCATGTGACAGAATTTATCATTATTCTAAAAAAAACATAAGATTTAGAGCAATGCTTTTAATTTCCCGTACTAAATATATTATTGCTTAATGAAATAACGGGGGAGGGGCAAGAAATGACATAAAATAATATCATTTGAGGTAGGGTGTTTTTCTATACATTTCACGTTAACTACCCAAATCTCTCAAACTTAACTAAAAGTGTTTTTTTTAAATTTACGATAATAATCTAACAAAAATACTATTAAGGCTGTCTTGACAGTCAAAAACGAACATGGCAATATAAAAGGATTTACAATTTGACTACGGATCCCTAATCCATTTACGTTTAGGTATGTGCAATTACAACACCTTTATAGAAGCAGTAAAACAAATTGCTTTTATTGAAAAGAATAATATTTAGAAGGAGAATTTAAATTACATAACATTGCATAAGGAAATTAGCAGCCGATCAACTTTTACCTGACAATGAACCAGCGGCAACGGCCTCCACGCGCCGCACGCGATACGTGCCCGTCACTTCCGCCGCGGCCGGATGTAGTTCACCCATTGGGCTATGCCAATATTACATAAATAAGAAAGCTCCTTTTATACCAGTTCATAATGTGTGTTTTAAATATTTTAGTTAGTTTTAACCAAATTAAATGATATACTTAATCTCTTAAGTAAATCATCATCACAGGTGATTTACACGTCGATATTTTAAAGTGAATCTACCGGCGCAGACCTAAAGGATGAAAAATAGACGAAGTTGGGTTCTAGTATGGCTGCGTGTATATCGCGTGTCAGATGTGGATAAAGCATCGGTCACTGCCGTACCTGTTTATAGGTATACGTGTCACAAGGCGACTGGCGCCTTATATAAACTAAGTCACTCGCTCAACGCGGCCATGTTAGTAAAAACGGCAATCTGTAAAATGTCGACAAAGCGACGCAGCGCGCTGTCAGATCTAGTTGCGTTGTTTGTCCCGTTTGACACTGGTGGTACTGTCATAGGATTCCTACACGTATCGGGTTGTCGCGAGGTAGGTAGTCGAACTAAAATTGTTATAAGTTATAAATTGGTTATATATAATCCTGAGTATAAAATGAAAATGCTGAGTAACATAGCAATGTAGTTAATTATACCATCATTCCAAAATATCAACAAATCTATTTATATAAAAATGAATCACTGTCTCTCTTGGTCACGCCGATCTTATGAAAAAAATATGTCTGGCGGTGCCGGAAACAGAGAGCTACTCAGCATTTCTGGTTTTGCATTCAACTATATTGTGTTAAGATAAAATTACACTACACTCCTTGCGGTGAATGTATGGATGTATGTATGTATGTATGTAAATACTTTATTATATAAACGGAAAAATAACAAAGAAAAAAATAGACGGAAACAAAAAAAAGTATGTACCAAGGCGAACATAACCCTTTAAGGGATCTCTACCAGTTAACATGTGAGCGATTGGGAAATGACTGAAATTACAAATAGCCAAACATACAACAGTGAAACGGACTACATTTTTCATAATTACGGTAATGTTTCATAAACAAATTAAATGTACCGACTAAGATTAAACAATTAATTAAATAAAAATGAGGAAGATTTTAGCTAAATAATGTAAATAAATTGCTTAATATGTAGATAGAAATATACTTATACATCATCATGAGGGTATATACATAGACATAGTGGAAAGGACATGATAATATAGTCTTCGGTCAAGGGCAAGAGTCAGACCAAGACCGAAAAAAACTCAACAGCAAGGAAAAGCAAGGGATCTGGTAGTTCCGATTTTGCGGATTAGTTCACGATGTAGGCTCAAGGAATAACCCAAGTTTGTGACTCGAGTGCTGAACGCAACCTTGTCAAAGATATAAATACCTATGGCCGATCATTTTTCCTCGATGAACTAATTTTGAAAAGCAATAATGTTAAGTTTTCCCATGCATGTTATTTGATTATTATACAGATACTAGAGGACGCCCGCAACTTCGTACGCGTAGAATTACTTTCCCGCTACTCCCCCTTTTCCTTCCCATTGGGGTCGATTTTAGGACAATCCTTTCTTAGTGCACCGTTAAGCGACCTAAGGAATGCTTTTTCCAACTTTTAAGTCCTGAAGACTAGCAGTTTAGGTTGTGCGTTGTCGTCGACACGCACACTACCGCAATGTGCATCTACACGTTCAAGACTAACAAAGCCCACTCGCGAACTTGCAAGAGCAGTATTAATATAGTACGGTGACTTTCGAGACATTCCAATTGAGTTGGATTGTCTGTTGCATTCATTGCATTGCACCAAAAATGTGACTTGAACCTTTTAGAATAAAATCTGATTGAGTGTCAAAATAAAATGTAATGTAAATTAAAAGCAATAAGGAGTACTGACAGCAACTTCGAAGCAAATCACCCCCAAAAAAACTTTCTAGCCCTTTTTAACCCCGTTAGTAGAAGGATTGCAATAAAATACGAAACACGTCTTCCATGAATTGTCTTAAAGAATGTTTGTTTATGCAAAATTCGAAGTATTATAAGTATTGGACCATGGAATCACGTTGTCCCATACAAACTTTACCTCCCCTTTGAGGGGTGGGGGTGACCCCTTAGAGGTAGAATTCAGGAAAATTATTTTCTAATCGGATGCCTACATCATACAAAGAACACACCCTCCAAGTTTCAGGTCTCTACGATCAGCGGTTTAGGCTGTGCGTTGATCCGTCGGTCAGTCAGTCAGTCATTCAGGACAAAGCTAATTATATATATACCTATAGATAAACTATGCAATTCGTGTAATGCATAAAAAACACCTCTAAAGATTAAAAAATAATAAGTATTGGCCCTAAAAGCTTACTTATAAGTAGGTATTAATATTTTGACACAAGCGTGAGGTCGCGGAAGAGTAAGGGCTGATTGTTTTATTAGTAGGTAGTTAACTGAACTAATGGTAAAAATTGTAACCAATCGATAAATATGAACCAGTGTCACCGCTATGGACCTGGGCTATTTTATATTATTTCATATACTTAGCGGTCCCAGACGTGTCGACACTGGTTCAGATTTAACCACCAAGTACCAACCACCAAGTAACCACCAAGATTTGTAATTTTCATTGAATCATTATTATCATCCATCACACACCCGTCCAACACTGCCGCTGGGCGGCGATTAGCTGACCGACGCAGGACTGCTTGAACTAGATGATAAAGAGAGAGAGCACATTTTGCGAATTTGTGTGTATCCAGAAGGTAATCTTCGGAACCATTGGCTTTAACTGTTTGTTTTTTCTATATAAAAGTTATGGACATTACCTATAAAGGTATTTTGTACGTATATTATTCAACCCGGGCGAAGTCGGGACATGCCGCTAGGTAATAAATAAATGTATATCCTGTAATGGAGTGTCCGCTTTTGTTTCCTCTTAAAGCGTGGATGACCATACAATACACGTAGGTAAGTACCTTTTTAGGTAATATACGATAATACGTAGAATACGTTAGTGTTACATTAACGTTAATTTATTGTTCTTTTACGGTACCCACGGTTAGGTGGGAGAGGTCCCTTAAAGGGATAAGTTCATCTTTAGACATAATTTATTTTCATGCACTGTGTTTTTAGGCTTGTATTCAAAAATGAATAAAACTGAATCCAGGATCACTCGTGCGTCTGTCTGTATTTCCGTCCATCTATCACAGCCAATTTGTTCCGAATCTACTGAACCAAATCAGGTGTAAACCAATAAATAAAAATATTGAAGAAGAGAAGTTAAGAAGTATTTAATATTGAAGACGAAAAATAAGCCTGTCAAAGCTGATTGAAAACAGAATAGAAAACATGATGAGGCACTTGATACAATGGACATGATTATTTCCAAAAAAAACATATTGGGGAAAATTTAAGGCAAAAGAGGCAAAAGGGACGCCCAGACGAAGTTACTTGCAGCAAGTGGAAGAGAAAGAGAAAGTAAGTTCGTTTCGTGTCGAGATACAGAATCTATCACAGAAGAGAGAGGAAGGGCGAGCAGCCCATCATTGAAGCTTGGCTCTTTGGTTACGACGAATGAACACAATTATGTTAGAATGCGCGCGAAAAATTCATTTCCTTGCTGTGCTGCATTCAGGCAAAAAAATACATTTATTGTGATTGCCTGAATTTGAAACCCTTTATGTTAAAGTTTTTTCTCAGCGATAAGTTTTTTTATATATTACGAAGGTAATATGTCCAATTGATCTAATCTCTTAATGATTACGTGTGCCAAAATTAATTACTCATATTCTTAGAATTAGCACTGTATCTCCGCTTGTAAGCTTGTATATTTTACTGCTCACGAACTAAACACGCTTATTTTAATGTCACTAACCGTATCGGAAAAGTGTTGTCAAGGTGATAACATTCCTGTAAAGAAAGTTGCGACGCTATGGCATAGTACAAAAACTAGATTAAACTAGTCATAACAGCATTGTCATTTTATATCGTGGAGCATTATAACTGCAAAAATCGCTTTCGGCTCCCAACTTTTTGTATTTTCGATTTTGTTCTTATTTCGATTTTAATTTTGCGTTTGAATTGAGACCTTTTTTAGGGTTCCGTACCAAAATGGTAAAAAAGGAACCCTTATGGTCACAGCAGGTCTTCTCAGCGGGTTGGTATCATAACCACTACATTGTGAAAACGACCGAATCATCATAAGGTCCAGATCTCAGAAGGACCATCTCTGCAAAAAGCCTATATATCTCCGAATGACTTTATAACAAAACGACTGGTTCTTTAAACGACCTCATCGTTAATAGACGACATCTCAAATAGACCGGGTAGCAAAACGACTGGTTCTTTAAACGACCTCATCGTTAATAGACGACATCTCAAATAGACCGGGTAGCAAAACGACTGGTTCTTTAAACGACATCATCGTTAATAGGCCACATCTCAAATAGACCGGGTAGCAAAACGACTGGTTCTTTAAACGACATCATCGTTAATAGGCGACATCTCAAATAGACGGGGTAGCAAAACGACTGGTTCTTTAAACGACCTCATCGTTAATAGACGACATCTCAAATAGACCGGGTAGCAAAACGACTGGTTCTTTAAACGACCTCATCGTTAATAGACGACATCTCAAATAGACCGGGTAGCAAAACGACTGGTTCTTTAAACGACATCATCGTTAATAGGCCACATCTCAAATAGACCGGGTAGCAAAACGACTGGTTCTTTAAACGACCTCATCGTTAATAGACGACATCTCAAATAGACCGGGTAGCAAAACGACTGGTTCTTTAAACGACATCATCGTTAATAGGCCACATCTCAAATAGACTGGGTAGCAAAACGACTGGTTCTTTAAACGACCTCATCGTTAATAGACGACATCTCAAATAGACCGGGTAGCAAAACGACTGGTTCTTTAAACGACATCATCGTTAATAGGCCACATCTCAAATAGACCGGGTAGCAAAACGACTGGTTCTTTAAACGACATCATCGTTAATAGGCGACATCTCAAATAGACGGGGTAGCAAAACGACTGGTTCTTTAAACGACCTCATCGTTAATAGACGACATCTCAAATAGACCGGGTAGCAAAACGACTGGTTCTTTAAACGACATCATCGTTAATAGGCCACATCTCAAATAGACCGGGTAGCAAAACGACTGGTTCTTTAAACGACCTCATCGTTAATAGACGACATCTCAAATAGACCGGGTAGCAAAATGACTGGTTCTTTAAACGACATCATCGTTAATAGGCCACATCTCAAATAGACTGGGTAGCAAAACGACTGGTTCTTTAAACGACCTCATCGTTAATAGACGACATCTCAAATAGACCGGGTAGCAAAACGACTGGTTCTTTAAACGACATCATCGTTAATAGGCCACATCTCAAATAGACTGGGTAGCAAAACGACTGGTTCTTTAAACGACATCATCGTTAATAGGCGACATCTCAAATAGACGGGGTAGCAAAACGACTGGTTCTTTAAACGACCTCATCGTTAATAGACGACATCTCAAATAGACCGGGTAGCAAAACGACTGGTTCTTTAAACGAACTCATCGTTAATAGACGACATCTCAAATAGACCGGGTAGCAAAACGACTGGTTCTTTAAACGACATCATCGTTAATAGGCCACATCTCAAATAGACCGGGTAGCAAAACGACTGGTTCTTTAAACGACATCATCGTTAATAGGCGACATCTCAAATAGACCGGGTAGCAAAACGACTGGTTCTTTAAACGACATCATCGTTAATAGGCGACATCTCAAATAGACCGGGTAGCAAAACGACTGGTTCTCGAAAAGACCACATCGTTAATCAGACCACACCTCAAATAGACCCGGTAGCAAAATTACTTCTGGAATTTGTTTCTGTACAAGTACAGTTATATACAAATAAACGTTGACAAAGTATAACAAAAACTTTATTTATTGATAAACACTAAAGTAACATTGTAACAACGGTCACATAACTTAAATTAATCAATTTACCCCATTTTCTAAAATAATTAAAGAACTTATAATGAAATTAAATTTTACTTTTATATTAATAATTTCACTTATGGATAATTACTGAATTTGCGAGTTTCTGCATTTAAAAATACGAAAAGTATTGTTTAATAAAAATGAACATAACGTTGTTTCGTTAGAACTTTAAATTAAATTAAATTTCATAGAAGAAATGTTGTCTAAAAACTCGAGTGGGTTGAGGTGTCCTTTCTGAAGTGGTTCGAGTTCTATTTTGTATTTTCGATCGAACAAAATGTCCCTTTTTGTTTCGGTTCATTTTATTAAACATGACTTTTTGTATTTTAAAGTGCTGAAACTCGGACTCTTTTTTAGAGTATGTAAAAATAAAATTAACGTTGGCTTGTACTACATTCTAGCATTTAGACGTCAATGCCATGCCTCTAATGCATTTGTAGTTAGTTCTATGCCTTTGATTGCATGAAGATATTAATATTGGATTTTTAACCAAAACTTCTCAAAATATGCTGTGAATTTATGAAATTCATCACCGTCCGGGGTATTTTCTACAATAGAATTCCATGTCTTCTCTATTAAATTTGCGAGCAAAAGTGGCAAATTTGCTATCATTCTCACGTTTTTTTACCGTCAGATGTGGCTGTCAGGCCAACGTCAGCAGCTTTTTCTCAGATACTTTTATTGTAATAATAGCACCCCGTAAGAATTGAGTTTTCCGGCCGCGACCTCGTCTGCGGAGAGTCAGCACTTTCAGAAACTCTTATTTAACCTGTGCTTTTTAAAAAAAATACAACTTATACTACCACCACCTAATAAAGAGGAGTTTTTTAAATAACCTTCCATGTACAGACTTTTTGGTCTTAACGATTTTATTATATTATGATGTATAGATGCATGCAAACGCTTTTCAGAAAACAGCTCAGATTATACCAACATTTTGCGATCTATATAGTATAGGTATACAGGGTGTCCGGTAAATAGTGAACTTCCTTACAGGGCTGGATAGCTCAGCTCAGGACTGGCCATAATATGATAAATCATGTTTAGTAAAAGTCGCACCAAAAACGAGATATCTCAACTTTTCAAAATTTTGGAAATGCGGTACCCTGGTTCACCATTTTCGATGCCGTGGCCACATTTATTAGTATTTTTCAGTTTCGTTTACTGTGAGAGATTGCTGATTAAATTTGCTATAAGACCTTATTAACGGAATTAATAAAAATTTAGCAGTTTTTTTAATTTTTCAAATCAAATTTAAAGTTTAGGAATCTGAGTTTAACTTGCGGCAAGTTTAACATCGCACGGTGTAAAAAAAATGTACCAAGACTTGTAGTGCTGCTTTGAAACAAAAGTCGCTTTTTAATTTCGATTGTTTGATAGAATTCAGTCTTTGTTGGCCAAACTTAATAATAACTTCGCTGGTGTAATCAATAAACTCGATTGTTATATCATTTTAAAATTTCCATTAACCAGGCCAATTTTTAGGAAAGCAGCACTACAAGTCTTGGTACATTTTTTTTACACCGTGCGATGTTAAACTTGCAGCAAGTTAAACTCAGATTCCTAAACTTTAAATTTGATTTGAATAATTAAAATAACTGCTAAACTTTTATTAATTCCGTTAATAAGGTCTTATAGCAAACTTAATCAGCAATCTCTCACAGTAAACGAAACTGAAAAATACTAATAAATGTGGCCACGGCATCAAAAATGGTGAACCAGGGTACCGCATTTCCAAAATTTTGAAAAGTTGAGATATCTCGTTTTTGGTGCGACTTTTACTAAACATGATTTATAATATTTTGGCCAGTCCTGAGCTGAGCTATCCAGCCCTGTAAGGAAGTCCACTATTTACCGGACACCCTGTATAATCTAAATCCCGGAAACCGCTCCATAGATTTTCATGAAATTTAGTATGCAGAGGCTTTCGGGGGCGATTAATCGATCTAGTTAGGTTTCATTTTTGGAAAACTTATCAAAAAAAAATCCTACCCAAGCTCGGTCATCCAGGTACTATAGTTAATAGCACAAACGTAATATTTTAATGTTATACTACAAAATTATATTATTCCCAATAAAAAAAACGTCTTCGCGGACTGAGTTCACCACATAATGCTTTTATAACGACAAATTGACAGATAACAGTCCTGGGTTCAAATCCCGCTAAGGGCAGATACTTGTGTGACGAGTGCGAACGTTTGTTCCCGAGTCTTGGATGTTTTCTACCCGCATGTCTCTACGATCGTATACATATAGAATGCTTTGTCCAAAATGACTGACTGACTGACTGACGGAACTTGGAGGGAGTGTTCTTTGTATGACGTAGGCATCCGATAAGTAAGGATTTTCCGATATTCTAACCCTAAGGGGGTGAAAAAAGGGTATAAAGTTAAGGTGATTTGCTTCGAAGTTGATTTCGATACTCCTTAGTGCTTTTGATTTACATTTTATTTTATTTTGACACATGTTTATAAACTCAGTCCGATTTTATAAAAATAAAAACTCACATAAAAGCTTAGTGCAATGCAAATACCCAAAACGGTGAGTCTTAAGATTCCAAATTTGGTACATAGGTTCCTTATGTAGTCCAGGCGTGCAGTAAGAAAGGATTTCTCGAAAATCGACCCCCAACGGGAAGAAGTAGGGGGAGTAGCGGGAAACTATTTCTACGCGTATAAAGTCGCGGGCGTCCTCTAGTTTAAGTATATATTTCTCAATATAAGTATGTTAATCGTTGTCTGGTACCCATAGTGCAAGCCCAGCGCTTAGTTTGGGACTAGGTCAATTGGTCCCCTGATATTTATTCATTTGACGTCGACATGTAAACAGAGGCCGTCACGAATATGGCGGCCGCGGTCCGACCTGTCGACATTTGTTTGCGATTTCACTAACAAACTATGTGCTTGACGCGCACGCAACTGTGTGTAACTATTGGTAGTGATGCTCGATAACGAACACATCACGGTATTTACTTCTTTGAAATTACCCCATTAGGCACTGACTCCACCGCCTACGATGAGCGGGAAGCGAGTACAGCCAGCGATCAACTAATAATATTTGTGTGTCTTTTGTGGACAAGGGATCTATATTTTTGATTTGACAAACTAGTGGAAAAAGTTCTCGCCGTCAGTGTGAACGGCCAGCGATCAACTATTAATACGTATAAGTGTCTCTTTTACTGACAGGGGATATTTATCTTCTGTTCGTTTCTTGGGCGAGAAAATCGCCGATAGCTAATCGCTTCTTCGCCCTTGGTGGAACAAGCAAGTGCCTTATAGTCCGCAACTTATAAAGATCAAGCGTCATTGAGTCGTTAGGTCCTTTATAAACATGTTTTAGTTACCACAATTTAGGCCTTTACTTGAGAAAGATTTAAATAGAATATTGTTAAACAACAGATGCATTTTAAGGCTGCACGGGCGGTAACGAGTGCGCCTATAGTTCGTGGTGCAATTAATACTTTCACCTGAGTTAAACCATACCTACCTACTTTCCTAAAAAGTATACATTTAGTTGAATCTTTTGAATTGAATTTAATTTAAGTATTTAAATGTAATTTATGTCATACACAAATACAGAGTGTAATTTTATTCTTGACGGATAATTTTGAACAGTAATATATATAATTGCGCAGAAAAAAAAAACCGCTCCATGAAAAATACTGAACAGCACTACAAGCAATTAAACGCACACCAAACTACGAGTAATTAACTTTTTGATTAACATTTAGTTTTTTTGCTGTGGGGTTAAGGTTTGTTAAACTTAATAGTTTCTTTTGATGCGCGTTTAAATATATTGGGGTTTCTGTTAGCTTTTTGAACAATATGATGACATGCTTGTTAACTAAACATGTTTGTATGTGTACATTAATGACACATTTTATTTCGTTTATTAAATTTTTTGTGTTAGGAATGATTACCAAGCCTTTTTCTGAATGCCGCTCAGACAGCTCGGCTGGAGTTCGATTGCGAAAGCAGTCCTGCCTTATTGGACCCGGCCAGTGGCCACCGCTCACTGCCTGCGACTTTCAGTTGTTTGACTGTACCCTTCCATTCAAAGGTGTGGCCGGTATCGATTACCTAGGTACCTTTTTCGTTTCTCAATTAGTTATGTTTAATCGGATAGATCATTTTACTAGCCGTAGTTACGAAAAATGCTAGTTACGATCGTTTACGTTTTGGTTCAAGTTGATTAAGTAAGTTGCGAACAAAGCGGGTTGTTCACTGGACCGGCAATCGCTGCCATTAGCCGGGGTCAACGTTGCAAGAATACAGCTTATCGAATCTAGTTATGAAGCATAGGCGTCGCTGAAACTATTTTAGCTAGCCGTTTGATTTAAAAAATAACTCAACCGTTGCTAAAGTAGAGATCATGTTTATAGGTTACAATCTTTACGCGTTAAACAACTTCACATACCTAATAACGTCACGAGACACGCAAAAGTATAGGCTGGACATTTTTAGTACCCGATCCAAAATGGTCCGTCTATTTTTTTTGTGGACTCATATTTATGATACCCCGACTCTTTTTTAGTTAGTCATAATTTTATTTCAAATCAGCACCCCTGCACCCCTGCAACACCCCTTAGAAGACGAAAAACATAATACCTACTTCGATCAATAATACCAACTAGATATCAACTACCGACTACACCAACTAGCCTTAGGTACCAGCCCAAAATGAAAGCTAAATGCTGTCCGCGTGAATATACTCGTACTCTTGACCATATCGACACGTCCTAAGGCACAGTGTGTTAATATACCCCGATACACGGTTATACTACTAGGGCATTTTGTAATCTACGGCATCGACTTTACCATATACACAAAGAAAAACTTAAACAAAAGTTATCAGAGCATATATTTTTTTCAAATGGGTAACTAACTTTGCATCCGTGGCTATTAAATCACCAAAGAAAATAAGAATAATTACCTCTTATTCAATTCTAAAAGGTAAAGTGCTAATCCGGTGGAGTGGAAGTGGCAGTTCGGCACTTTTACTGGGGACACGATTTCCTAATAATGAGTATGTACGGTCACGAGCGTTAATTTGGGACCCATTTTAAGAAAAATATTCATGAAGTCGTCAATGTCATTAGAGATGTCAAGACATTTGTAACTTCTAGGAAACGCGGCCTTATTGCTGTAGAATGTCAGATTGACTTCGGACCTAAGGTGGGTCCCAAATTTAATCTCGTGACTGTACATACATGTTTGTACTACGGCGGCATCTAGGAAATGTTAGTTTGTAGATGACCACATATAGACTTAAACGGTGGAAACTCGGTAATATTCGTTGGATATCTGAGCATTAACTCACTTGTTCACAGGAAAAACCTATGTATTATCTACGTAAGTGAATAACTCTATACAATTGACATTTAGAAACGAATTATTTATTACCATAAAATATATTTTAATAACGGTAAGTGTTTTGATATATGCGTCAAATAACCAAGCACACACAAAAACATGCTCTATATGCAATAAATGGTTAAATAACGCGTTACTCAATAAAATGAAGCTTATGATTAGTGATGGGTATGTATCATCATAAGTAATATATAAAGTTCAAAATACATAATATTCATAATATTATAATAGTGTTTTTTTCTGAAATTGTAATGTTTTCGGGATTGTTATAAAATATAAAATGATAAACTGATTGTTGATATATCAACGCACAGCTCAAACCGCTGGACCCAGAGACTTGACATTTTGCACATAGATAGCTTATATAGTATAGAGATCCACTAAGGTTGACGATTGAAAATAAAGTGATACGTGAATACGTGTCACAGCGTTTTTGATGTTTTCATCCCCGAAATGATGGAAAGGGGTAAAACTGACTGACTAATCGATCAACGCACAGCCTAAGCAGCTGAACCTAGCGACTTGACATTTGAAGGGAATATTCCTCGAGTTTCCTAGGGACGCACAAAGAAGGATTTTTTTATAAATTCATCCCCTAAGAGGTTAAAATAGGGAGTAAAAGTTATTATGGAACAATGGGTATTTGGAAATATAGTAATTGGTATTTATGCTATAATTTAGTTTATAAATAAAAAAAAATACTTTCGGTGATTTTGGAAAAACTGCGCTAAATGTACAAATTTGTGTGGCAGATTAGTTATTTTTAAAGTAAGCTATTTTGAAATTGGCACTTAGGTTACTGTTTATAAATAACAAATACAACTTTCAGCGATTTAGAAAAAACTAACCCCTGGCTGCATCGGCTGGATGGATTTGGATAAAACCGTAGATAGCTTATACCCTGGATTAACACATAAGGAAATCCCATTCCGGAAAATTTAAATAAAATCCGTGGGAATAACGATAATGCTTGGTGTTTTTTGAAAAAGTCATCATGCGTGTCATTATCTTAGATAACATTGACGCAGATTTCGAAAATGATATCAAATGTGGAAATCAAAATCGCGGCCATGATGTTTATTAAAAAGTCGTCATGGGTATCATTATCCCAGATTTTCGGGGCGCAGATTTTGAAAATGATGTCAAATTTTAGAATTAAATATGGCGGCCATGATGTTTGTTGAAAAAGTGGACATGGGTGTCATTTTATTACATTTTGAGATAGCGGGTTTCGAAAATTATGTGAAATTATAGGTATAAATTCAAAATGGTGGCCATGACGTTTTTTAAAAAAGTTGCCATGGGTAACATTTTTTTAGTTTTTGAGGACGCAGTTTTTGAAAATGACATCAAATTTTGACAAATAATTACTAATAATAAAAGATTAAGTAGTAGGTAATTATTTGACATAATTGTGCAATTGGTTAATATATTTCTCCTATGGCTTTTGCCATCCAGTGTGACAACACTGACACCCCATGTTAAAAAAAGATAAAAGATAAAAGATGTTTATTCAGTAAATAGGCCGCACGGGCACTTTTATACGTCAAAATCTACCAGCACATGCCATGCAGATGTTCCATAACAGGCTTTGTACATTCAGTTTGTAAGTCTGCTCGTAATTCATAAGGAGCGGTTTCAGATTGACGTTGACAGCGTTGACATATCCAGACTTTAACATTTTTTTCCGCCATTTTCAATACTTATTCAAGGCGTAAATTAATTCTGCGGCTGTTATTTAATATAATCACTTGGAAAAAAAAACGGACGGTCATTACATTTTTCGACGGAAATTGGTCGGTTATTTAATTCTAAAATGTCAGCTTAAACAATACTCAAGAAGTTAAAAATGTATACATCGATAGATACATTTAATATAGCTGTAGAAAGATAATCCATACTAATATGAAAGCAATTCTGTCTGTCGTCTGTCTGTTAGTTAAGCTTTCACGTGGAACCGAATTAGATTAAATTTATACTTTATATCTCGAAAATCATCCCTATGGGGGTGAGATTGGGGATGGTAGTTTGTATGAGAATTTGGTCATTTATTTTTGGGAGTTCGGCCATTTATATAATAATTGATACTTTAAAGTTGATTTTAAGACTCATAATTATAATATAATATTCACCTACGATGTACATTAAGAGCAACCAAACTATCATGGCAGGGATGGTTCTTTGAGATGGCGAATTTAGTCTGATTCTCATCTACCGGTGATAACTAGGGGCCCACCGGATAAAATAAATGCATTCCGGCTCTACGATCTACGATATCGGTTTAAGTAAAATAAATGTATCTGACTACAAATATGCCAAGAGCTACACAATGATACGAGTACATAGACGGGAAAATATGCGGCAGCTCTACAAAAAAATGGAGAAGATCGTATGGCAAGAGATAATACATTAAACCGCGAATTCTGAAATATTGTACAAAATAGAGATGATCTTAAAATTACGTGTATGTA
Organism: Acleris sparsana; assembly: GCA_923062465.1. NCBI lineage: Eukaryota > Metazoa > Arthropoda > Insecta > Lepidoptera > Tortricidae > Acleris > Acleris sparsana. Next base: position 41,164,658 of record OV281285.1, on the reverse strand, counting down.
CCCTGATCTACAAAACAATATAATGAAAAGGGAATGTTTGTCCAAGAGGGCAATATTAGCAGAGGCAAACGAGATTGTCGGGTGGATAAATGAAAAGAATATGTCTCACGTATACGGCGATGTTGTGGAGTATCTCTTGGTAGACTATGTCATAGACACCGAGCCAGTCACGTCCTACCCTAAGAGTTCCTGAACTCTTTGGAGGTTTTGGGAGTGCCCTCCCGTACGTGCATACTTAAGGTTGGTGTGGTTGGTTGACATTTCAAGCTTAATATTAGGAACATTTGTTCAAAATATCATTCTGGCCAGGGAGGACGTCAAACTATATATAGAATTACTTAAAACTATTAATTTTTCTAACTGCGATAAACGAGTTCTACGCGGATGAAATCGCGGGCAAAAGCTAGTGGATTCTATACAATGACGTTTTAAAGAATCCTGAAAAGTTAACACGTTCAGACATAAAATTATTATAATATTGTGAACCATTCGAATTATCTCTTTTACCCATTATGTATTTTGAACTCAATATAATTATGATACGTTCCCTTAGTTGATGCACTCAAAATTGGCTTTTAACTTGGAAACCGTTGTAACCAATTGAATTCAGTATATATAGCCCTCGCCTTGCTCACTTACTAACTAAATAACGTTATGACGTAAACGGTTTTTTCATTTTTTGTCTAGTGTTTTTAAAACAAATCTACGTTTTCTTTATTGAAATGTTACTGAATCTCAATAAATGTTTGTTTGAGATTAACCTATCAATTTTTTTTAGCAAATAAGTCACAACCATTTTATGCCAACAGGGCTTTTGTTTAAATGTCAGTGTTGTAGTGTGTCTTTTGTTATTTTTCCTTTTTGTTTGCCCGTTTGTCACGAATCAATGTTTTTTCTATATTTTGTTTTCTCTTCTACAACAGCAAGATGAAGAAATTACATCTGCCATGCTGCGCTGAATCACAATGCTTGCTCTTCAGCTCCCAAACATCCTTCTGCTCTTGTTAAGGGACATTAAATTAAAAATATTTTCTTTACTTTCGCCTTCACTATTGGGCATTTTTTTAATCTACACTTAAATAATATTTATTCCAGATCAAATTAATCATATTTCACTATGCTGGTTTATCATGAACGTGATAAAACCACACTTCATTTTATATACAAGCACGAGACATTGCTACGTATGAGTCCATCTACTCCAGCCACGTCGGTATTGACTGTTTATTTAAGAGCACCTGAATTTTTCAAGTCAAAGAGAACCACGGCTAATCATAATCGGCTTTCTTTATAGTTTTTTTATAAAAACAATAGCAGATACCTATAAGGAAAAAAGGAAATTGGTTGAAAGTGAATTAAATGATTAGTTGTGTAAACAGAAAACTAAAAAAAGGGAAACGTTGGGATAAGAAAATTGTATTTTATTTTTTAATTTCAGTAAATTGGCCAAATTTATATAATTTTTCTTGTTTTTTTTTCTATTACATAAGGGAAAAATAACATTGACAATGTATGTATCTGCCACTTACACACTCGATTTAAGGAAACATAACCAGGTATAAGTATGCAAACTGATATAACTTTTTTAAGTTATATCAGTTTGCATACTTACTGCTTTTTTTGCTTATTTTAAGTTTAGTAGTTTTTACTACTAAACTTAAAATAAGCAAAAGAAGCATACATGTATATTATCATATTATAACGTTATCTGTCAAACTTCATACTTGGAGTGTTAATAGTTACCGCGCAATTAGGATTTGAAATTTCTCAAAACTTTAAAACGCTATCCTGTAAAATTTGGGTTTTGGAGATACAAAATTAACTCAGGGCGTGTCGATATTAGGGTTCTACTTAATAACAACCATGGTATCTGGTAATAAGGTTACAAAATCATTGGATTGTATTTTGAACATTTGTAACTTCGATTTGTAACATACGTCTTATCTCATAAAACGAGCAAGGCAATAAATGACGTGTGTAACTTAAGAACGAAAATAAATAGGAAAAATAAAATGTGTTGTAAAATCAACCTTTTGATGCCAAATTAAAGTACTTTTCCCTTTTATTGCCCTACAAATTACATCGTTTTTAATCGTTTTTTTATGCTTTATCGAGTAAGTTAGTAAGTTATACCGGAGGGAGGGAGTTGCATCAAATTCTTAAATTATGAAATTGGTGTTCGACGGGGAAGATTGATTGGGAACATTAATAATTTCGGAACGCATCCCTATTCCGTTTGACACATTAAACTCTCTCTGGATGTTTCTCTTGGCGAAATTGTTTGCTTCTCATTAGTCTTCAAAATAAATAGTTATTCTTAATTTTATCGAATTACATTTCATCAACACTAGTTGCTGCGGAGACCGAGATGTTTTCATGACGTCTTAAACATTCATTAAGTACCTCAAACCCTTACCTTTAGGTTACACGTGTGACTATGAAATAAAATTTACTCATGCAGCGAGAAATGCCCAAATTCAGAGGTGGTTATTCTTGTTAATGTCACACAATGTTGAAAAATAATCCAAAATTTACCTTGCTTTTTATGTACTCTAAAATACAGTTTGCGTGTGTATTACCCGTACTTAGCCAAACATTATTAGCGGGGTTTTAGATATTGTTATTGTTATTTGTTACAGTAAAGCTTTAAATATTATATATTATACATATATTTACCGAAAATAAGACACTTCTACCGATACATTGTTGATGTCTGCCAAACTAATCAAAATAAGACGTATTTTTTGTACCGGCCTGTGACCCAGTTGGTGTATTTTTTATCGAAGATATAATACAAGTACATAAAACTATTGTCCGGAAAAGCGTACCTAAATAAACGAATCCTTTGCGTACCGAACCGCGGAAGAACGCTTGTGTGCAGATATTAACGTAAAGATACTCGTAGTAAACATCATTAAAAATACCGGTAGGTATGAAAGTTCATAATTGGTTTGTTGCAAACTGCTTATTTTTTGTGCTTTTTGAAACGTATTGAATCATCTTTGCTCTTACTTTATTAGGCAACGAAGGTCTTAGACAGTCAGATACAATACGAGTGTGGCAGTGTGCAGTCAGCGAGAGTAAGAATTATATAAAACGCAGAAACAGGTTCCGTCGGGATTAAATCTGGGTCGGTCGGCCGCACAGGTCAGCCGGCTTTCCAAGCCGCGCCCGTGCCGAAGCCCGCGTGCCCCGTGTGGTGGCGCCTACCCTAGCGATTTGGCCACCCACCATGTATGTTATACATATTATGTTATAATCGTAGTTTATATGTAAGTTACTATAGCTCCACATATCATGCAAAGAAGAAATTACGTTAATAAATCCAATACATTTTGCGTAATTAACAGTGATCGGGGAAAACGATGCAAAACTTTAACAAAACTTACATTACAGCCATGAAAGTATTAATAATCCTTATACCAAATTAGAGACTCTGATATGGAGTTAAATTGAACACTAATCTGCCAATATTATTCTTATTTTTTAATTATATTGTTGTTTTTCTTGGTTGCAAGTTGTCCTTTATGTCAGCTTTACAAGTTTTGTTAAAGTTTTGATTTCTTTAAATTAATCATAAAAGGGTCCATCGAGCATCAATGTATATACGCATTTGAAAATTCACACGTTTGTTAAGAGCTGCCGTATATTGATATCCAAACTAGTGTTAATGTGGTATTCATCGTAGATATGTTCTCTACTCGTGTATTTTTTTTCATTCAGTGTTATTTTTGGTTTATTGCCGCACTCAGAGACGTCAATTAAATTTAATGCTTGTTTAGTGACGTCTTGTCTTATTCTATGGCTATAGCAAAGAAAATGACAGCAGTAACTTTAATCAAGCATTAAATTTAACTGACGTCTCTGAGTTCAGCAGTACGACAACACGTCACTAAACAAGCATTAAATTAAGTCTCTGAGTGCGGCAATAAAACATTTAACGACAAGCTTAATGAACTTCAGTGAACGTATTCATGCACGCATCCATATTACTTAAGTACTTATGTTATTACTGTGCGTTTAGTGGTTTAAACATTTATCGCAACAATAAAACATCACATAGAACAGAACAAGACACAGAGAAATTGAACAAATACAATTAAGTATATTAAAAACAGAGTTAATTTTGAGACTAATGTAAGGCAAATCAATATATGATTGGAAAGATCATTAGTGGATTCCGGCTCCATCTTCGCAGTCGAATGCTCTGATGTGTCACGTTGTCCCCTTACTCTGATGGAACAGCTCTTATGACTGAAATTTGCACCTTTTCTTAAAACCAATAGATCCGTCCAACTGTCCGTCTAGTTCACCGTCTATTTTATTTTAACCCAGTACATCACTCATTATTGACACATTTTAATGACACTAGTTTAGTTAAATTTATTGAAAAGAATTCCATACATATTTATGCATTTCGTACTTAATGGTTTAATGTGTTATTCACTAAAGTTAGTATAGGTACCTGATGTCTAATGTCACAGAGTGGCTGTCAGACACAGAACTATGATTATCAATCTATTTTGTTTATTGCTAGATTTTTGATCTACACAATAAGAAAACCGGTGTTATAATTTCTGCATAGCACAAAGCATAAGTACACTTGCATTTCACTATAAAGGTTTCGCCTAGTTAACACCACGCACCGCTGGGGTTGGAGCATCGTGGACGAACTAATGCCCGCTTTGCACTGCGAGCGAAGTGGTCCCGTACGGACTGGGATTAGCTTACGACGGTGGCTTCCAAGTGTTTCCACCGCAAGTAAACCTCTTGAAGTCACCGTCGTAAGCTAAACAGAGTTCGAATAAGGGGCCCGCTCCGCACGCAGAGGACAGCGGACATCATAAGGACCGAATACAGTGCCCTTAAAACTCTTGGAGTGTGAAGGAATCTATCGTAGCCTTTGCTCTGCCTTAAATTTGATATGGTTATAGGAAAAACAACGAATACTAAAGAACGGCAGCGTGAGTTGGGCTTGCGCTTATTCGATTCCAAATCCGATTCAAAGGCGCCGCAGAGCGGAGTCCGACTCGCACCTGACCGGGTTTTACTGATCCTCTCAGGGGCCTTATACTTAGGCCTCGTCTAGGAAATAATAAACAATAAATATAAACAAATGAAAGGCAGCATCAAAATAGTCAACTCAATGGTAAAAAGTCATGCTTTATAACTTTACACGATAGAACAAAAATACAAATGATACAAAAGCACAAATTAATTACCTATATTTTTTAATTACGCCCGCGCAGCAACCGAATAGGTCTGTTCAGTACAAATCCAACCGATAGGCTTTATATTAATCCAGGGTATGGCTATCTCAAATTTTCATTTAAACCCGTCCCGCCTTTGCAGCGCGAAGGGGGAACAAACTAACACACAAAGTTTCACATTTATGATATTAGTAGGATTAAATCTTGGCAATCGTCCGGTATCTCTTAAAATCTTATTAAAAATATAAGTGGACAAAGCTAAATGAATCCGATGCGTAACCTTTGGTTACAATCGTTAGTCTGCCAAATGATGCGTAGGTGCATTATTCTGCGAATTCATATTCGGCGAAAAGATGTCTCCGAACGATAATCTGCATATTAGGGTCCGTTCACACAGACCCGGCTCGGAGAGGAGACAGAACAGACACGTTGGAAACAGAGTTTTGAGTGAGTCGTTGTAATAAGGTTTCTTTCTCCTTTTGTCATTATCGGGTAGATACTCCACGGATTCTTTTTAACAGAAACGTTTAATTGAACTTAAATGAAATTTTACTATAACATTTCTAACTGAAACATTTCAAATTAATTATGGGCACTGGAATTTTCAACAGCTGAAACGTTCAATCGTGGAAATACCCTCGAAATGATTTAAAAATGCCTATCTCTAGGTGTAGTATTGTCGATTGGTCGCACACTGTATCGTCGCACAAAGGTACTACTCTCGTGTATTTTACTGTCAAACAGTGACACATCGCACACTGCAATGTCGTTCATTAGAAATGTCGCAATAATACCTGAATAATAGGTACCTAACCCTAAGTTTACGTTAGAATTATGTTGACAATTTCCTGATTGCTAATGAAAGGTTGGCAGAGCCACATCCGGCGGCGGAAGCTGCTGCCGGAACTGCCTCATCACGGTGACCTGTGATAAATAACAAAAGTGCGGGAACTAACACCGAGTAGGTAACTGTCAACTAGTTACATTGAAATATAATTATTGTGCACAGTTCTACCGGGTATAATTTTGTACGGCTGCTAGTGTTGCTACTTTGGTTACTACCTACAAGTTTCAGGTAATAGAATTCCACTATTTAAAAAAACCACCATGCATGCAGGAAAGACATAATTTTTTTAGTGGGCTACACCGAAAGAAAAATATAAAAAAACCGGCCAAGTGCGAGTCGGACTCGCGCACGTAGGGTTCCGTACCACTATACATCTAAATAAATGTTTTTCTTTATTCTTTATTATATTGGAGTTGATTGAATGAAAGGTAAAATGCGGTTTACGATTTATAACGTATTAAAAAAAACTAATTATTAGATCTCGTTCAAACCAATTTTCGGTGGAAGTTTGCATGGTAATGTACATCATATATTATTTTTACATTTATCATTCCCTTATTTTAGAAGTTACGGGGAGGGGGACACACATTTTTCCACTTTGGAAGCGTCTCTCGCGCAAACTATTCAGTTTAGAAAAAAAATATATTAGAAACCTCCATATCATTTTTGAACACCTATCCATAGACACACAACACGTATGGGTTTGATGAAAAAAAAAAATGAGTTTCAGTTCTAAGTATGGGGAACCCCAAAAATTTATTGTTTTTTTTCTATTTTTGTATGAAAATCTTAATGCGGTTCACCGAATACATCTACTTACAAAGTTTCCATAGCTCTTATAGTTACGGAATAAAGTGGCTGTGACATACGGACGGACAGACGGACGGACAGACATGACGTTTCTGTAACTCATCGCATATTCCGTCTCTTTTACTCATTACATTGTAATTTGTACCTTATCTGTTCGGCAATGTCATGAGTCATGCTTGACGGTTAGTTTGGCTTTGTCCGTCGTACAAAAGTGGAAGTGCTTCAACAGTGTTCTATGTGTGACTAGCTTATGTTGATAATGAAACCGAAAAGTAAAGTTAACAATCAAGTTACAAGTTATACTTACTCCGGTATCCGGTTTTCACGTGATAGATATGTATGAAGTCTAAATATGAGAGAGTAATATTACCGGTAACATTGGTAAAATACTAAACTACTGAACCCATCTTATCATTATTAGTTTAAAAGGGTCCGTCTGATGCTAAAATTGTATAAACATGTATAAAAACATATAGTTATATATACTAAATTTGAATGTTACCGTATATTACCGCTTTTTGGTAATCTTTCTGGTAGCGTTACTGGTAAAATACCCGCTTCGAGTAAGTAACTGGTAACGGCACATCACTTTTCTCAAGACGGCGCTTGGCTGCGCAATGGATTTCAAATTATAATTACGTTAACGTCTTCAGCGCAACAATGCTGGTTTGATGCACGCCCCGATCATGTGGATCTGTTGGTCTTGTAATGAGTTTTAAATTTGTGGTGATTATTTCTTTATCATTATGTAGATTGTTAATACCTACCTAAAATTATTTGACTCATGGAAACCATGCAGCACATCAGTCAAGGCCGTTAATGCAAGAATTGTTAAATTGTATGACGAGGAAACGATTGTAGTTCGCGACCAACCCTGGTTAACATGGCACTGTTTAAACCAAAGCTATGAGAGCAAAATAGACATTTGCAGCAAAAACTCATGCGCGCATGGATCGCACGTTTTAAGTAGGTATTACAAATTAATGAATACCTACTCGTGCCTTTTAACACACAAGCACGCGACATATTTAGCACAGTAACGCATAATATAATATTAGAAAAATATCACTCAATATACCTACAACATCACTTCGATTCAAAAAAACAAGTTATTTTTTTAAGGAGTATCTCATGTAGAAGAGAAAAAGTATTAGGCACCAGTAGGTCAGTAAATTAACATTTGAACTTCGCGCAACAATGTTATTGTTTTCCTCTCCAAGAAAATGTATTAACGGGAAGATAAATATGCTGAATTATATGCGGTACTGGGTTCATTATGGATCTCGAATCCGTGCGCCATCCCGTGATGACGTCCCAATTACTTACAATCATTGTGCATGCTAGTTATTGATCAGATTTATTGACGGAATTGGTAAATTGGCCGTATTTTTCATTAGATTCGTTAAAGAATGTGTATTACACAGAAAAGTTATATTGTAATTAAACTGTACTGACAGGGGTTATTTATTTATCGTATGGCGATTACACACCGGTTAATTTATAACAATTAAAGTGGTTAAATAGGAGAGTAAAGAAACCCAACTCATCATTTCTCAACATTAAACGGATTAGTGTTGTGACATTTATTGTTTTCTTTCGATTTGCAATATATGTTCAATTTTCTCGTGAATCAGTTAAATAAAAGTATAAACTAAATTTAATTATGTTAGATTTTTGCCTGAACATAATTTACAAAAAAAAACGGTTTATATTTATGTGAGGTTAGATAAAATCTACAAGCCCTGTACTAAAAAAAGGTACAGGTGTTGATGTAAATAAACCCAAAATTTACACTCACCAAACGAATGAATTAGTAAGCGTTGCAATTTAATTTCCGCTCTTGATTACGATATTTCTTCAACTTCTGCGTACAGGATAAAAGATTAATCACTCGTATCACTATGATTTTCCGGTTATGGCACTAAGTGATACAATAAAGTAGCAAGTTTTTTGACTAGAATGCAACTCCTTTCCTTGATTTGTTGGTCATAAACTGAAACAAAAGAATAGTCTGTTATAAAAAATTGTCAATTAATATTTTAGTTTTAGGCTTGTACCGTTTGCGCCAGTGACGTTGAGTAAATGGCTGGAGTTACAACACTCCCCGCACTAGGTACCGCTGCAATTAGAAGACACCAAAACAAAATACCGCTTGCTTTTACATTTTTATTCGAAAGAATAGCATTTTTTTAGGATTTTATTCTAGCATTTCATGATTAAAAGTGTTATTGCTATTTAAAATAATTGATTAAATAGAAGTAACCTCGCCTATTTACTATGACAAAATGGCGGATTTATTTAGAAAGACGATTTTATTATCTGTAACCTGTTTTCATAGTCATAATAGACTGGGAGATAGTGTCACAAATTTTCCGGTCACGTGTACCGAATACGGCGACCCTTCAGGACTGTAATTACGAAATGACGAAAAGGAAAATGATGGTCATAGCGCTGGTACCGGCGTAGTCGTTACTCTTAACGGAATGATACGCTCTTTAATTGATATGAACTGGTTGATGGAGAGGAAAGTCTTTTGTGTTACATTCTCAAACGCCATAGGTTAAGCCTTTTGCGATTTTTTCATGATGAGCATGAGCACGTTGGCATCGATAAGACACTGGATTTGGTTCCCTAGCATTATTGGTTTCCTGGTTTGCGTCAATTCGTAGCCAAATATGTGGCTCATTGTCTTGTGTGTGTTTCAATGAAACGAGTTCCTCGGGGACCCCAGCAATATATTTCATTTTGGCCTTAACGCTTTTCGAGACTATTCTCATAGATGTCTTGGGCCCACTTCCCTTATCTCATGGTTACAAGCATGTTCTCTTAATTGTGGACGCTTTTATCAAATACTGTTTGCTTTATCCTATAAAACGTCAGATAGCCAACGAACTAATGAAGGCTCTCTCAAATGTGATTTCCTTGTTCGGCGTACACAAATTGCTTGTGACAGATCATGGGCGATTGCTTGTATTGACGCATTTTGCTAAGTGGATCAAGGACTTGGGGAGTGACATTCACTACCTCACTGCGGAAATGCACCGTTCAAACGGACAAGTGGAGCGTTGCATAAGGACAACGCTCAACATGGTCCGCATTGAAGCAAATTACAAGAAGTCATCTTGATCCGATACCTTGTGGAAGCTACAGTAAGTCCTTAACATTACCAAGCAAAAAAGCACACAAGCTTCAGCCATGAAGCTGCTGGCAGGGATCAGTGGAAACACACCGGTCATCCAAAGTTTAATTCGTGACATGCCAATAGATAACAGGTAGCCTAATCGAACGTATTGGCGCGACGTGTGTCGAACAAGAGCCAGTGACGCCCTGCTCGAAACTTTGCAGTGGGTGACTTGGTTTTTGCAATCAAGTACTCACAGTCAACAGGAAAGTTAGAAGATCCTCAAGGCGCTGCCCACAGGGGGTTAAGAACTTCAGTTGTTAAACGGATCCTGTGGTAAAACAACACAGTCAGCTCCCGAGTACCTTGTGGTTTGGCGAGGAGAATGGTACCCAGAGTCAAGCGCTGCTTTCTTTGAAAGTAGGAACTCCGCTTGACTGTGTGATTGCAGAGCCTAAAAGTAATGATTCCGATTGTCCGTCCACTTTTAATTCCCAGATATACTATTTCCCTAATGTCTCTATTAGAAAACATCACACAGACATGACTGACATACTTTAACGATCTTTTAACATTTGTGACAATACGAATTCCAATATGGCTTTGCATAACAAAGGGAAGTTGATAGTTGAAGAATGTTGCATTGGTAAAGATTTTGAAATACTTTTAAAACTCTGGAGTTATTTCACTATTACATTTGACTAAACAAGCGATTCAGTGATGCCTCTGTTTAAGTAAGTGTAGGTAATGATTTTGAGATTTTGATCAGTTGTTTTTGGTTACTTTTTAAACAAGCGATTCAACCACTGTTTAAATGAGTCAAAGAAGCATTAGCATGCGATTCAGTGAGGCCTCATTGCTTCATTACGGGGGTGAGACGGAGATCTCATCTTCCAAGTCTATATGGGAATGCCTCTGCCTATAAGCCCGAGCATGAGATTCAGTGAGGCCTATGCTCCGGCTTAGAAGTATGAAAAGTTCATACAGTCTCATATTTGTAAATGATGATGAATGTCGTAGTTGTGAAAGCTAAGCTTGGAATGTTTTCAATTTTTGAAGCTTCCATGAGAAGGTTCATTAGGATGTTTGGTGTCGAATCATAATAATTCAATGTTTCAGATGAGGAAGCACAAAAGGAAATAACACCAGGAGCAACATCGAATGCTTCTGGCTCTCGAGCAGGTGGGAGCTCTTCAATGCCGGCGGCGAGGACTCAGCGCCACCAGGGAACTTCGCCAATATCCTTCCAGAAGGTGCATCGAGGATGATAGCACGGTCAGGAAAGGCCGTGTTGGATAACATTTGCGTCCGGACACGCCTTAGTAGGGTTAGGTGTGGTGCAGCCTTAATCAGGGTTTCAATGTTTCAGAAGATTAAAAAATAATGAAGACTTGTTTTTTTATATCGGCTAAAACTAATATTTAATAAAAAAATACCCTTCAAAGATCATCGAAGATACATTTTCTTTGGTATTTTTTTTAAATATTAGGTTCAGCCGATATAACAAAACACGTGCTCATTATTTTTTGATCTTCTTAAACATTTAAAATCAAACCACTATGAAATTTGCATTTTTTTTAAATATCTCTATAAGTAAATATCTATCTCTGTATAAATATCTATCTCTGTATAAATATGTCTCCCAACCGGACCGCTGGGCCGCTAAAAAAATATACGTGTCTGTTATTTTAAACTACTCTCTAACATACATATATCAAAATCAACAAAATCGAATCCGGACAGTTGGGTACCTTTCCTTGTTCGTTAGAACCCCGCCACAAGGTTAATTTTGAGTCATTTGTGGTGTGAGTACCGACCAATGATACAGATCTTTTTAAAAGGAGGAATTCTGGCCGAGAGGTGTCATATTGCGGCGATTTCGTCGACACCGCGAAAGTGTATTAATAGTCGTATTAATGTAATGTTATTTATTGATATGTAGGTCAGTCTGTAAGCTATTTGTAAATATGGGCCTTGTAGCCTGAAATAAAGTTATTCTATTCTATTCTATAAGGGTTCCTAGTTTGACTTCGGAACCCTAATAGTAATATAATTAGGTATGGGAGAACTTTGATAGTACGAGTGTCTGGGTGTTCAGAGTTATCCTACTTGAAACATGGTTTATACAGTAAAATGTCCCGTACTTTTGATTACTTCGCATGCTAAGCTACCCGCGGCGGTGTGGTGGTAACGGTACGATCAGCGTCTTGAATGTAATCAAGTATTTGCAGTTGTGTGTGCCCCGGTATATAAGAGCACTGTGGAAGATCTGAACGGTTTGATCACTTAGGCTGCGTCAATGTTTTATCTTATCTTATCTCATCTTACAGAAAGACACTTGCGGATACACTTCGACCCTTTAGGATGTTTTGTGCAATCCCCTCTTACTCACTCAGCTGTTCGAATATGCAGGTTTCCTCACGATGTTTTTCCTTCACCCTAAGAGCATCGGTTAACATACTTAAGTTAGAAAAACTCAGTGGTACATGGTGATTGGGGGGTTCGAACTCGGTACCTTACGATCACGAGTCGACCCCATAAGCCACTAGGCCACCGACGCTCTTCCGTCGTCGCTTTGCGTCGATGATAATGAGAATTCTGGATGCTTCCAACTATTTAGTGATATTGACTGCTACCTACTAATATAACGGTGACTGTACTTAATATTCTTAAGTGCACAGGATTAGACATATTAAATAATACCTGGGCGTATTTTCGGGGATAAAATCTTAACACTTATACTTTCGAATAGCGCCGATAATTATAAGCATTAAATTATGTAAGTATGCGTATTTAGAAGTCCATTAATAAGGAAACCAACCGTAGGCAAAAAAATGGTGATTACGTTCAGACATACCTATCCGGGGTGAATAGAAATCGCGGGGTGACTGGAAATATTTTCGGGGTATTTTTCATATGATAAGTTTTGTCATTGGTTTTTAAATTAAGGTGCAATATTTGTTCATTACTCTGGTAATACTCGATAAATATGAAGTTGGTCATAAGTGAAAAATATTTTAGTGCGAAAATAGACGTCACCAAGGTAAGAAATAACGGTTCTTTAAACTTAGTTATAATGTTGATTTTAGTACATTTTATACTCTTGTAACGTATTTATCCAGTTATCATGTATCTGCAGTGTTTATATAACACAAAATAACCCCATTTTTCTTAAATCTTAGGCGTTAAATGTGGAAAAATAAATCCATTGCAGTTTTGACTTCAAAATGAGGTGAATACACACGACATACGGGGTCACTAGATACGCTATACGGGGTTAATAAACACGCCGTACGGGGTCGGAAGATACGAGAGAGGGGTGAAAAATAACAGATATAATATATGTTACAGTTTTTTTCTGTTTACAGTTAATAGAAATAAATGTTATAGGGTTCTCAAAACTGATTTTCACTTTATTCCCTAAAAAACTTATTTATTTTAAAATTGCTTTATGTTCTTTCTTCTTCTTTAAGGATATTTCAATAATATAAATAGGATACACTTAACACTCACTAAACTTGTTAAATAACAAGGTAAACAACCTATAAAATACAAACAAAAAAGTGTGATATGATTTATATTCAACAAATAAGTACCTACCCGTTGATTTGATACCTAGGTAGGTACTGATTTTTATTAATATTTCAATTTAACACTAGACAAATTGAGACAACCCTGACCGAAATGTCGTGTCGTGTCTACTGACCCCGTTTTCACGCATACGAAAAATCCTTGTATTTTGTCATCTTTTTGCTAAATTAAGAGCAATAAAGCCTATTTTCCGATGCAAACTTACGGTTTACGGTACCCAAAGAATAACAACGGTATTTACTATTACTAGTAATGACAGTACTCTTCTTATACCTACATCTTGATCAATTTAAATAGGTACTTAAGTTTTCCAGCGTCATTCTGTGCCAATTAGTTAGGGACTATAATTTTACATGGCAGTGTAGGTACTAAGTGTTGAACCAGCAGTGGCCTCTGATGGTCTAACATCCGATTAGGGGACGACGTTCATCCAGCTGGTTATTCTATGAAAGTATTTTATATCAAATTTAATACGCTAAGTAATATATGGCGAAAAGGTAGGCTGCAAAATTTCAGTCCGGTATATAATGATCTACACAACCAAAAATTAAAAAAGAAACTTTTTTAAATTGCAATTGCTTGTTTAATAGACAAATTACATACCAATCGAAAGTATGAAGCCTAAGTTTGGTGCAAATTATTAAAACCGACTTATCTGCTGCCTACCCAATAGCTATATGATGGGAACAAAATAATCAACTTAACGTTTGCATATTCTATTAAAGGCTTTGTACTTTCGATTAGTGTGTAGGTATTTTACCGATTAAACAAGCAGCGGCAATAAAAAAAAGTTTCCTTTTTAAAATTTGATTTGAGTAATTAATATACTGGACCGATTTTTTTCAGCCTACCTACTCGTATTCGCGATATATTACTTAACGTATTTAATTTGATATCAAATGCTTTTTAACGAATAAACAGCCCGGTGAAGGTCGTCTCCTATTCGGATCCTCTACTATGAAGTAAGAGATTGAATTATACGAGATTAACCCCTTAAAAAAATTGACGAGTGGAGCGGTTGATCTCGTATGGTTGCGTTAAGTGCAACCTGCTGGTTGCGGCACCCACCGCGGTTGCCGGCGGCTGGGTTGCGTAACGTTCGCCCGCATACGTAACGCGTTGTGCACACAGTTTCAAGAGCATACTCTCCGAATTTCTACGAGTACTTGGAGAACTCGAGACCGTGCTATAGGTATCATCTTCGAACATTGGCCAATCACATGCGCCTAAATGCAACTACGGCGCTTGCAGCAGCAACCCACGACCACTATATATTGCAGAAGCCGTTACTTCGATATCCTGGCTTCCATACCCTCTAGTATTTAATTAAAGAAGTACTCGTTGTACCTATTTATGAGAATTACCTCTAGTAATCACAGAACAGCAATTATAAGCATTGCGTCATATTCAGGATACATTTTATAATCGAATTAACTGGCTCGTTCATATTTAATAAATTAATAGTAGAATATTATGTCAACTAACCTGGATCTTCAGGTGTATTGCCCGTGGTCCTACTACGTTGTACTGCCAAAATTAGTATCATAAATATGAGGTCCGTCTAGGATATGTTAGCCAAACCACCCAGAAATAGGGGCTCCGCGCCGACCCTGTTAGTTAGATATTAGGTAGGACCACGGGCAAAAAAGGGATCTTCATTAGTTTCATAACCCTCAGACACATAAGCCTAAGTAACCAAGGAAAATCAGAGGAAAAAACTCGTGTACAAGCGAATAAAACCACATGCTAAAAGTACTGACTTTCTAAACGTACTTTTATTCAGTTTTTCGTAAATAACTAATAACAGTGGCCCATAGCAAAAAAAATTGAATGATTAATCTGCATACATTTTGAATGATAAGTCTGCTTTTCTACAAAAAGGTTCTATACGTTTTTCCTCTGGTATTAATATTTAATGAGATATGGAGGAAAGAATGATTCCCGAAAGGCCATAATTCGCGTTTCCATAGTAAGTCGGCTCTTACATCAAATGGGCTCGGGTTTTTTTTGTGAGTACCTCTTATAGTGAAGAATATTTATGCTGAGTATCAAGATCTTAATGGTGACATTTCTCTAGACATATGATTTTTTTTATGTGTGTTTTTAATGTAGGTACTGTTTTTCAGAATGTATTGAAGCGATTTTCTTAAAACTTTGAACTGTAGGTCTTTTTATAGATTTGCATCGCCTCTCAAAACAGCAATAATGGATATCATATAAAAAAAGTATAAAATTGTACCCTTTAACCAAGTGCAAATAAATTTAACACTACTTGTACTCTGCGATATTGAGTGGATACATAGTCGCCTGTATTGCAAGAATAAATCAAATTTTCTTAATTTGATAGTTTACCTTTTAAATTCGATAAATGTACGTGCTTTTTATAATATATCCTCCAGATTTTTTGCATTTGTAGCTTTGACTGTGGGCGGGGACGCGTAACGGCCGTTTTCTCGGTGATACTATATTTATCCTACTGATTTTCCTGCTTCTGGGTGGTTTGCCCTTCGGGCATCTAAAGAAACCTAACGAACCTAACAAACCTACTTTTACAATCACAATTAGTATCTTGTGATCAAATCCAGGCGCACTTTTTGTGCAATAGGACATTAAAGCGAAAATGGCCCTTTAAGAGTTCAATATATCATAAACAACTCTCAAATCTAAAAATTGATACCTGTAATACACGACACGGTTTTTTATTAGCAATCCATCAATAATAATATTATTGATGGATTGCTAATAAAAATTATCATACACCCATTTATCAATCTTATCATACGATGTTGTGAAGTAAAAATATATTTTGTTGCTATTGCGTAAAAAAAAAAGTGTCATCATCAAATCATCTTAGTGCGCGGTATTAAATCTATCTGTGTACAAAATTCCAGTTTTGTAACTTTGATAGTTTTTGAGAAAAAGTAAGTGTAACATAGGTACAGACAGACGGCTATGGCGAAACTATGAGGGTCCCTAATCTGAATTTGGAATCCTAAACCCGGTATTCAGATCTCGCGAAAAGCTGCTGTCATACAGACTATATTCGTGTTACAAAAAAGAGCCATTAGTTCTATATAACCTTAACCCGTGCGATTCCTCAAGATTACTTTTTAAAGAAATTAGTATTTTGACACAATTTAGTTTATTTCTGAGTCACAATTTATTTATGACAATATTATTTTAAGTCATTAAAAATGAAGATTTTTTATTAAGAATTGTGATCGGTATACATAATTTGAATAGGTACAAAATAAGAATAAATATACAATTAGAAAATTTCGTGTCCGTAAGTTATATAAATCATTTGTAGGTCAATGCATTCATTTCTATAAGAAATTACCGACGTTGTTTTAAAGTTACCATTTCCAGTACTTAAAAATTACTTGAAAAAGTCGTTGATGTCTAAAGCATACTATTGGGTCGAGCACTATCTAACAAATATAATGCTTGGCCTAAATTTAATTGTTTATTGTTTAGGGGACATGGTTTCGGTAGGAGAAGGTATATAATGTTTTTATGAAATACCAAAATACCTCAAGTAAAGGTTACATTATGAATGCGTTTGGCATGCCGGCGCTGTAGTGTAGGTGCAGTGCAAGGCAGCGTTAGTAAGCGGCGCGGCGCGGCGCCGCAACCGGTCGGCGAAGGTCGACGGGCGAGCGCTTTGTCTCGTGCCTCGAGAAGAGCGGGGCGCAGGCGCTGAGACGAGTTGGCATCATTTCGTTGCGTTAGTAAAATGATTGCAATAGGTAATAGTTCAGTGTTAAATAGATAAAAGCCCACGTTATAACGACAACCCTTCGCTCAGAGCCGATGTCTCACAACACATGCAAAACAAGCGACTCTTCAAGAAACCCAGCTAAGTAAGAGCTATCCCGATTAAAGTAGCTCAGACACACACACACACACACACCACACGCACACACACACACACACACACACACACACACACACACGCACAGACACACACACACACGCACACGCGAACACACACGTACACACAGTTACACTCGTAAATATACGGTAAAGTTATAACACGACAAAGATATAGGTAAAAAACTTAAGTAAAGCTCCTCTTGCATGTAGTTGTAACACATTGTATAGACCGTTCGACATTCTATATTTGAAACTTGACGTAAATCCCATATTAGTTTTGTACACACCTACATGCAAGATGAGCTTCACTTGAGTTTTTCGCCTATACCTACATTCAACCAGGCCACTATATGGAACCATGTCAAAGTAACAAACTGATTCAAATCCTGAGAGAGATAACTAATTATATAAGTAACTAGACGTGCCCGCGGCTCCACTCGCGTGATTGAATTATATGAATGTATGAATGTATTTGACACAATTTTATTATGTTCATGTTATGAGCCCTGATTAGCAACGTAAGGATATGGAAATAAAAAGAGTATTTATTTTCATATAAATTTACTAAAATGTCTAAATTAAACTCAGTAATTAAAACCTCTTGTACTCTGTGGCCACCGTTCCATCCATTACTGGCCAACTCATACTAAAATGAACTCTATTCACTTATAATACAATTAATCTTTAGTATATACTTAAGGTGTATTTTCGGCTACATTTATTCAAAACGCCACAGAGAAGAGACACTGTTCCTTCCACAGAGAACATAATAACTCTCGTCGAACTGCCAAAGCTATAAAACCTGTCCCAGACGAACCAATTTATCCTGCATGCAGTCCTTCAATAGCAGATCGGAACTTATAGCTCCGTATTGCACAAGCTATCCAACAAGACACGGAGCACCCCTTTAATCCATTTCTTTATTGACAAACGGTGGTTTTACAGTCTAAGCAGGCCTTATTAAACGTAGGGTATTAAGCGAGACCAATCCGAATGTTAGCCGAAACATTTCCGAACAATGGCAGACGGTTCTAATTGTCAATGTTATCGAGATTTCATTACCTACGTGATTGTAGAAAAAATACGTAGCAAAACCGGTAATTTTTATGCACTTAGTCTATTCTCACGTCTAGAGAATAGATTTAAAAAGTTTATTTTTAGGTTACGTGCAATGTTTTCGAGAAACGTGTAAACAAAGTTTTTAAAATTTGTAAGATTATCTCGGTTCTTCCTTCATTTTATATCCCGTTCTGGTATTTTACTTTTATATAATAGATTGAACTATAATGTCGCTTTAATATTAGTAGTTCTATAGTGGCCTATGAATCAAAGTAGTTGGGTGTACTATACGTTAGTATCCCTAAGTAGTCTGCGGGTGTACGGGGGGCCATTAGTAACGTTAAAAGACAGCCGATGTGTAATTTGTTTATATTTGTATTTTTGTGAATTTGGGTGTTCAATAGTACATTGTTGCCTAGGCGCGGAAAGTAAGGGTTTTCCTGACGAGGTGGTTAGCAGGCCGAGCAATAGCGAGGCCTGCTAAAATACGAGTCAGGAAATCCTCGTTTCCGCCGAGGCATACATAATGCTTTTCTCAAACATGTGAGGAAATATATATTTTTAAAAAGCAAGTAATTTAATTATGCAGAATGAACGAATGTTACCGACTGTCAATTGTTTTTAAATACTAACCATAGAAATTGGAATGCAAATTCAAAAAGAAACACACACACTGTGCTAAAAAAGCGAGCAGTTACCTTGGCTGTTTTGGAATTTTTATCTTGTTCCTTTTGATTTTGTATGCAAATTGACAGCATTTTTAAGAAAAATATAGACATGGACGGAAAGTGTTTTCATATGGTTTTTTTACTCCTAGGAGTAAAATGAGGCTCTTTCCGTCCTTGTCTTTCAATCGGAAAACCGTTTTTTCCGAGCATGTTTGAGAAAAGTTCTTTTCTGATAGTGATTTGTGCTTTTTATGCCTTTGTGTTGCACAGTAATAGAAGACTTGGACTTATTTCGTGTATCTGGCATCTTTCTTCTCATTTCAAGTGGACTCGCAGTGGTACAGAGGTTAAAACTATCTTGGCCTGTGTCCTACATATCACCGTACAACGTTGCCACCAATCTTCCAAGAGAAGATTGGATTGTGTTTTATTACTATATTGATTTATACTTATATATACTTGACACTGGCGAAATCACTTCACTGTGGAAACGCCATATCCCCTTGGTAGTAGCTGTTGAAGTCGCAGCGGGGCAAAAAGGAAGAAGAAGAAGAATGGGTGTACTTCCTCTACAATTTTCTCAGCAGTATGTAGATATGTTTTACATTAAATAAACACAGAAGAGTCCTAACAATGACTGCGGTAAGTAGGTAACTTTTCTTTTTAAGCAATGAGCAGCCTCAATGTGTAAGAATCAGTTTTTACGTGAAACCATTCCACAAATCAAAAACGTTTAGGAAGAGCTCATAATATAAAGATTGCTACTCTCGCCCGAGCGGTTGGCATTGGTACTCTTTTTCTTCGTCGGCGAAAGGTGGGCTGGGTAGCAAGATATCAAGGATATGGATGGATATAGGAAAGTGTTGGCGCGAAAAACTTAGAGAACACAATGAGAGATTATTACAAAAAACTGCACCTACAATTAGGAAGGATTCGTATTTAGTAAAGTAGGCAACTACTATGCGAAAACCATTTCGAGGATAAAGCTCTTTAAACCGTTCTATCTAATTTAAAAATACTTGACTTCATACTACCTATGTACCTACTGAAAGGCGTGTTTCATGATCGGTAGGTATTTTTTAACTTTGAATTCTCGTTTTGTTTTGCATGAATGACTTCTTTCCGATACTTTTAAATTGGAGCCAGGTATACACTATAGTTTAGGTAGGTAGGTACAAGGGCAACTATAGACTCAACAATCCAACATACATTACCAGTTTTCACAAAGGCCTATCAGCACGCATTGTTTTCTCAATCCTTTGCGAGTATGCCAATGCGCGGTCTGTTCAAGAACGTGACGGAGTTCCACCATGCTTACCCGGTTAAACCCTTTATTGATAACTAGCTTCTGCCGGCTACTTCGTCCGCGTCGGGATTAAAAGTAGCCTATGTGTTATTTCAGTGTATAAGCTATCTCCGTTTATAATTTCATACAAATCCGTCCAGCCGTTGCAGCGTGAAGGTGAAGGACACACACACACACACACACACACACACACACACACACACACACACACACACGCACACGCACGCACACACACACACACACACACACACACACACACACACACACACACACACACACACACACACACACACACACACACACACACGCGCCAACGCGGACACACACGTACACACAGTTACACGCGAAAATATACGGTAAAGTTATAACACGACAAAGATATAGGTAAAAAACTTAAGTAAAGCTCCTCTTGCATGTAGTTGTAACACATTGTATAGACCGTTCGCCATTCTATATTTGAAACTTGACGTAAATCCCATATTAGTTTTGTACACAACTACATGCAAGATCACTTGAGTTTTTCGCCTATACCTACATTCAACCAGGCCACTATATGGAACCATGTCAAAGTGACGAACTGATTCAAATCCTGAGAGAGATAACTAATTATATAAGTACGATACAAGTCTATGTATAGCTTCAAAAATACTTAAAATTTCACATTCTTAATAATTTCAAGCTATATCAATAGATAAAATATACCTAATTCAATTAGAAATTTATTTCAAATCACGTTTAAAACCAAATAAAATCACTTAATGATTAACATCGCTGTTAATAACGATAAGTTAAATAAATAGCTAATAAATTTACCTTAATAAATATAGGTACGTAAAATAAAAATAAAATGCTATATATATATAATATACCTTCACAATACGTACCTTTTTTTTTGGTTGTGCGAATTATGTACCT
Organism: Acleris sparsana; assembly: GCA_923062465.1. Taxonomy (NCBI): domain Eukaryota; kingdom Metazoa; phylum Arthropoda; class Insecta; order Lepidoptera; family Tortricidae; genus Acleris; species Acleris sparsana. The sequence goes on along the minus strand of OV281285.1, from coordinate 41,143,255 downwards.
ACATACATAATTGATACAAATAAGTATTTATTAGTATTAACTAGAAAACTCTGTGCAATAACAAATATGTACACTAATGTTACGTTAAAGCCGCATCCAATAAAATGTTATTCTTATATGAATGTTACCAAGCTTCTTATCTTTGTAAGCTAACGAACTACGTTGCATGATAATTGTCTGCTTACCTGCATTTACTAATTTTTAAAATAATTTTGTGTGTTTAACCTTAAATATTAACTTAGTTTTTAAATGTTCTCATGTAAGTGAATTGTAATTCGAATGAGAATAAAGTTTCTTGTTTAACCATAACTAGACGTGCCCGCGGCTCCACCCGCGTGATTGAATTATATGAATGTATGAATGTATTTCACACAATTTTATTATGTTCATGTTATGAGCCCTGATTAGCAACGTAACGATGTGGAAATAAAAAGAGTATTTATTTTCATATAAATTTACTAAAATATCTATATTAAACTCAGTAATTAAAACCTCTTGTACTCTGTGGCCACCGTTCCATCCATTACTGGCCAACTCATACTAAAATGAACTCTATTCACTTATAATACAATTAATCTTTAGTATATAAGGTGAATTTTCGGCTACATTTATTCAAAACGCCACAGAGAAGAGACACTGTTCCTTCCACAGAGAACATAATAACTCTCGTCGAACTGCCAAAGCTATAAAACCTGTCCCAGACGAACCAATTTATCCTGCATGCAGTTCTTCAATAGCAGATCGGAACTTATAGCTCCGTATTGCACAAGCTATCCAACAAGACACGGAGCACCCCTTTAATCCATTTATTTATTGACAAACGGTGGTTTTACAGTCTAAGCAGGCCTTATTAAACGTAGGGTATTAAGCGAGACCAATCCTAACGTTAGCCGCACTTTCGCATTTATAATATTAGTAGGATTCTCCGCATGCATCCATCTGAAGAACTAAAATCAGGAATTTCATTAGGTATGCCGTTTTTCATAGTAAGTAAGTAAGGTTTTTGTCAATAAGCTGTGTAATGTTTGTGGGTGAAACTATTACACATAATATATATTGTAATTTAGAGCGTTCTATGCTCGCACAACCCTTAAATGGTTTATGAGGTGTTTATTTAAATGTAAAATATGTATTTTTGATAAACGATAATAAATTAAAAAAAAATATTCTTCAGCCGAATTCCAAAAACAAGGAGGTTCTTATCTTTGACAATTAGGTATGCAAGTACAATGATTATTAAACCGACGAATTTTGAAACACGAAGTTTTGCCGGGAGACATTAAGATAATAGAAGCATTACAATATAATTTCTAAATATAATTATTTATATTTTCATGTTGAGGAATATGCAAAACGAATAAAAATACGTTTTAATCAATAATATTGTCAAATCCTTCCATTTCACTATCCGCGCTCTCATTGAGGTTAATATCACTAGCACTAAGCATAAGCTGTACTTATCACTAGTCTAACAGTGTAATCGTCAACACATTTCTTACATTATCGTCGGTTACAAAATATTTATAAACATTGTAGATAATTTCGCGTTATTGGCCTCGTTTCCCTTTTTTTCCTACACCTAGGTGCCACTGTAACAACTTTTATAAGTGATTGAAATTTTGGGGTTTCAACAACTCTTTACATAGGTATAATGTATTTTGTACTGGACGCGACCACACTATCGCATCTGAACCACGTCTAGCAAACATTATTAAAGTAGTTTGCGATAGAGATAACGCTCTACGGATCTGAAATTAGCCGATTCTCTCTTTCCAAAAGTCGATGTGTAACCAAGTTAGAGATTTAAAACGACAGTTCCACCAATCCCACAATGATTACCGTAAGGCTCTGACCCGTGCCTTTTAGGCACGCTTAGGTGATACCTATTGCAAGAAGTTAACAATTATTGCACAAAACAGGGATGGCGAAATCCGAACAAGCGAACGTGATCGTTATTAGGTACCAACATACTTTGTTGCAAATATTATAAATGCCTCAATAACGTTTATTACTGACGCTGGTAATTAAACGTACACATCAGCCGGAAAATAACCTGTCTTTACATTTCACACATTACGCGTTGTTTCAAAACTGGAACAAAATCACTAGCGTAGGATAATATAATCAAGGGGCTAGAAACTTTCATTGGCAGACGTATGCAGGTTTCCTTACAAGAGGTTACATGCGTAAACTGGCTGCGTTTATTGCGTGACCAAATTTGGATAAGGCATCCGTCACCTTCTGACACGTAAACAGGTACGACAGTGACGGACGCTTTATCCACATTTGACACGCGATATAGTTAAACTCAGCCATAGTTACTAGCCCCACTGGTTTCCATATAATAGCGGCGTCAGTATTTAATTTATATGTTTGGCAGGTATCTAGACTAATCATGAAGAACATTCAAGATCTTAATACTTAGTATTAATTTCAGAAACGAAAATGTGAGAACAACTTAGAGAAATAGGATCACTTTCAACTGTGACCATCGGAGTAATATTTTTAGTTCTAAATGCATACACAATAGTTAATCATCAATTTAGTACATTCGCCGATGCAAAATCTTAGTCGCTCAGTCGCATGCGCTTGCAAAAATATCTTTCACTTAAAAATGTTTAAAAACCTTTCAATTACGTTTTAAATACCCCGTAAATGAAAGTAAACAAGGCTGCCCTCGTTTCAAGTTTTGTTAATAATAAAATAGCTTTTTATTATCATCATTGTAATCCGCGGTATTTGCAGTGAAGGCCACTTGAAAGTGTTATTCCAATAGTTAAGTTATAAGTTAAGTGACGTGCGTGGCCAAATAATGAGGGATAGAAATCGAAGTTTCATATTTTCTAATTGCTAAATACAATTAAATAACAAATCGTTCAGGGTATAAACTGGGTATTCTTTAAAAAAAGATTAAAAATCACCCCAAAGATTGTAGCAAAGTACACATATTTGTTCTGATTTATTAGTTTTTTTTTGATCATCTATATTAATTTCGCCCTGGAACTAAGACCCCACGATTTCCCTCCCTACCTTCGTTATGCCGACCAAACCGCTCCTACTCATGTTCCAACTTAAAAAAATGTGTTTCTCTTATATACCTACTGTTCTACCCATGTAGAACTGTACAACGATAGGTTTCTTATCAAGTTATCTTCGAATAAACATACGATTACGAATGCATGCATCTAATGTTCATTCGATAATTTTGTGAACGATTAATTGAAGATTTTGTCTACGTCATTCATTCATAAATAAGCTGTATCCGCTTTAAGAAGCTGTTAAAGTCTTGTCCAAAAAAAATGGGCTATCCAAATTATTTCTTAGGTGCTTTGCTACGACTTTTTACTACTGTCCCTTATATTTCGCACACCGATGGAGGTATCTGAAGCTTTGTGCGCGAGGACGCAAAAATATCGAGAAACTCCCCATTTAGGAACGGCACACGGCCCACCGCGCCGCGGCCCGCACATTCCAAAAGTTCAAAGTAACTATTGTTTACGAACAAAGGGATTTCCACCGGGTACTGCACCTGAAGTGCTTTTTACCAAGCGATCGCCCACGCGTAATCAAAACTATAGTTTGGTATTGAAGGTATAATCAAGCTGAGGTTAATTTGAAGGCTCTCACGCACTACGCGGATACGATAATATACCTAATAATACATTTACTCTTACCTGTTATCTGCTGATATATTTGTATACGAAGATAATATTCTCAATGTATTCTCAACATCTTTCGATATATGTCGGTGCTTACAGATGCTTCTCGATACAATATAAGTTATCTGCGCAGCGTGCATTTGCTTAATGAATTGAATATAGAGAGCGATATTGAAAGATATGCGCCCAGATACAGATAATCTTATCGTATGTGCGTAGTCTGTGAGAGTCTTAAGCGTACAAGTGATTGCATGAAGTTTAACGCTTGAAAGTTGTTAAGTCGCTTCTAGCGCGTCGTCGCGACGCGTTGAAGTCTTTTACTAGGTATGTCGCCGCCGGTGCGCGGGGCCGCGCTCGCGGCGCGCGGCTCTCGACGCCCCCGCGCGCCGATGTCTTCAACAACTTCGGACAGGCTTAAGCTTCGAAGCTCTAGTCGAGTCACCTTCGTTTAAATAAGGCCTTGCATTTATTATTCGTTACTTAATTCATAATCTACATCGCATAATGTAATCCGAAATATGTGATGCTAGTTCATCTTAATCGTTAGTTTCAACTAATACCAAATAAAAATAAATACGTGCAAAATTATCTGTAGTTTGTAAAGCTATTTAAAATCCGTACGAGTACAGTCACCAGTAATAATATGTTATCCAACATTGGGCGCAAAAATATCTGACACGTTCTTATAAATAAACCTCTAGTAATAAAGACATGTCTGATATTTTTGCGCCCAATGTTGGATAATATGTATATTGTTGCTGGTGACTGTACCTTTCCTATAAAAAAGCAACAGCTTAATCAATTACAGGAGACCCTACTTACGCAAGTTTATTTGTTTTACTTCTTTATATTGATATAAATTTTAACGAGTTCAGTCACACATATACACGTTCTTCTTACTTTCCTCGTTTGTGCTGTGTTAATGTTTACACACTTTTGATTGAATTATAGGATTTATTAATTTTGACAATTGTAAATAATAAATAAACAAAGAAAATACTATAAACTTAAACAAATCGTGTGGGAACTGCGGATAGTTCAAGATGAGTCTCCAGTCCCAAATAAACAAAAGTTTTGCAATCCATTGTACCGTCTACTCATACAAAACAATAAAACAAGGTGCAAGGAATGAATAAAGTCCAAACTATTAAACCAACCTGTAGCAGCGGCGCAGATGTCACACGTGCACGGTAAAATCCTTGTAAAGTTCGTTACACGTTAACCGGCGGAGCTCAACGTTTAAACGAGGAACGGTCGGGCGGAGCAGCGGCGTCGGCGGTGCGCGCGCGAATGCGCCCGCGCCGGCGCGCCGGACCCGCGACCCGCGACCCCGGCGCGGCGCCCCGGCACACATTTACTTCGCGTCAAGACAAACACTCCGTTAATACACATTTCATAATTCTCCATATCCCATAATACGTTATCCTGTACCGCCGAACATTCCTTACCATTACCATTTTGACCGTTTTAAGGAACTTATTACGGATTGTCGAACGGCTTGGGTCATGTTGTATTAGCTATTTTTATTACTAGTAGTAGTAGTAAATGTTGATGTAGTGTAGTATTTGTGTTATTTAATAGTCGCTTCACAGATTAATACCTGTTATAAAATAAACATAGAATAAGATGCATTGTGACGCATTATAACAAAATGTATTTAATTGACATAGGCAAATGTACGATAGCTTACTTGCTCATACGTAATATTCTTATTTTTGCAGTCATTAACGGTCGTCCGCTGTCCGTATCTTTTTGCCCACTGATACTACTGTCTACTTTTCTATTTCGCTCAAGGTTAAAATGTTTAAGCTACCTACTGATACGAGTTGGGAATTAAACAATTGTTATTTTTAACTCCAAGTTCTTACAAGGTCGCACGTTTCATTATAAGCTTAGTTATAGAGATTGACTCATGTTTAAGCCTTAACTTGTTTGTAGAATGCGAAAAGGAGGGAGTCACGCCAAGTGGCGGTGCGGGGGAGGGCGCGGGGTGCGAGCGCAGGCAGGTATGCGCTGTTATCGCTCTCGGCTCTAGAGCTTGACGACTGATTGCACTGCCTTCCTAATAAATAACTCTTTCTTAGCTCAAAATTGCAGTAATTCTTAACTATCATATAAATCGGGACATGTTTATAATATGTAGAGTAACATCATGCCCTTACAAGAGGTCAAAATGTTCGTGGGATAATTACTGGGATTATGACTCTTAATACCAATTTTGATGTAAGTATCTAAAATCAAAAACGGCGGAACTCCCAAATATAAATGACCAAATTCTTATACTAACTACCATCCTCAATACCACCCCCTTAGGGGATGATTTTCGAGATAAAAGTATGTTTTGCCTTTCCTGGGACTCAAACTATCTCCATACAATTTTTCATCTAATTATATTCAGCGGTTTATCCGATAAACCGTAACAAACAGACAGACGACAGACAGACAGAATTACTTTCAAATTTGGTGAATTTTTCAGGTGATGTTAATAAGCGCCATAATATTGAATAACAGTGATACGCCTTGAATTAGTCTTGAAGATGGCGGAAAAAATGTTGAAATCTGGATATGTCAACGCTGCCAACGTCACTCTGACACCGCTCTTTTTGACATACTCTAACAAAACAGAATGAACAAAGCCTGTTTCATATTGTCACAATAAATTAATCAATTGTTAAATTTTATCAAATATATATTACTAATATAGAATAAAAGTTAATAAATATATGGAATTAATGATCCTGAAATAAATGGTTCACTAATGTTTTACCGAATCATCATTTGACAAACATATCATTTTACAAACTTTCATTTCACAAAGATATACTCCCCGCCGTATATTTTATAAGTTTATTGGGGTCGATATTGTAACCTAGCGTAACTTATTTAATAAGCTCATTTAACCTATGCAATATGTAATGGTCTAAGCACGAACACGTTTTGTAAAATGATATAGTTTGCCAATTTACTTTTCGTGAAACGGCAGGATACGGAAATAAACGTATTAATTCAAAAAAGGTTTGCAGTGTTACGGTTCATTTATTATACAGCACTGTTTTTTTTACTACTAACGCAATTATTATTTTATTTTATAATCTTATTGATTAACAAATAAAACCCTAAAAATGAAGCTAGTGCGACATAAATGTTATAGATGTGGACATGGTTTTTCTTTTTAGTATAATGCTGCGGATTTCAAAGAAGAGAATAATTAATGATTAAAATTGTAAAACCCAAGCCAAGTTAAAAATAGAAGTTTGGCTGTACAAATATTGTCTTAAATATGTATTCGAATCTCGGTATTACGCATTAAAACAATGTCGCCGAGCAACAGCGTGGCACACCGTTACTTTCAATCACACGTCGCTCACCTACGTGACGTTAATCTCAAAAATAATACTTTATCTTGTCTAGGGGACACCGTTGATGTAGGAAAACACATCGAAACTTTTATTTGGTCGTCTTGCACCGTCTTATGTACACAAGTATGTGTTTCTTTTTTCTCCCTCTATCTCTCTCCCAAGATTTGTGGCATTTTTTCCTGCTGAACTACGCATGGTATTTGATATTACATTAAATTTAATATTTATAGCTTTATATAATGCTTAGACTAAGTAGTACCATTGTAATATGAAATAATTATGTTTACAAAATGACTGAGTGCTGAGTTTCTTGCGGCGTTTCTTCTCGGGGTCTCGTCTTGGGAAGCGCTGGTAAATTCTTGACGTGTAAAAGTGCCCGTGCAGCCTACTTACTGCATAAATGACTTTTATGTTTTTTTATCTATGATCGCGTAATTTTTCGTCTTGATCACTCCAGTTATGGGAGGGATATGGTTGTCCTTTTCTTGATGCCACATCATCATGGCGTCACATTTGTTACACCAACAAATTGGATTAATTTATTTTGCGTCTTTATAATAAATAAATAAGGTGCAAAAATGTAAACATATCTTTGACTTCGACCGTACATTGAATTTTGAAAAATCCTTGTTTCAAGTTTCTATGTTATAAACGGAGAATACATTTTTACCCGAAAGCGGCAAAGCTCAAAAGGAGGGTTATGTGTTTGACTTGTATATACAGTGGTGGACATATAATTAGAAACACTTGCGACGTATTTCACATTATACAAGGCACATTGCAATAAAACTTGTGTTTTTGGAAATCAAACAACAAAATGCATGGAATACGTTAAAAAACTTATAATTAATTAAAAAAACCAATAGGTAAATGTCCGAGTTTACAACTACCATTTAGATATTTAGTTACGTACAAACAACTAAACGACATTCGCAGTACGATCCGTCATGGACAAGTAATTAGAAACACTAAAGAAATGAGGTGAAAATCAAAGTTATTCAAGTGTTATCGTCAACAATTTCAAATTATTTATGTAAAATAATGTTTGGTTTACAAAATTTGTTTAAAAATAATATTTAGTTGCATAGCCTTTGTTATTAATGACGGCTCTGCAACGATGTGGCATTGATTCAAGTAATTTCATACATTTATGAGTGGGATCGAGTTCCATGCTTCAACAAAGGCTTTGTAAAGTTCATTTTGACTGAAATTACGTTTAACGGAAACCTTTTTTTTAATGACGTACGACAAATTTTCAACAGGATTTAAATCGGGACTATTTGCAGGCCAGTCTAACATGGTAACACGTTGCTCACTAAGAAAGGATTTAACACTGCGGGCCGTGTGTTTTGGGTCGTTATCGTGCTGAAAGATCCAGGTCACAGGCAAATGGTCATCGGTGTAGGGAATCATTGTCTCTTCTAAGATGTTTTTGTATTGAAATTGATCTATTATACCTTCAATCTTACGGACGGGTCCAACTCCGCAACCCGAAAAACATCCCCATACTTTAATATTACCACCGCCGTGTTTGACTATGCTCCTCGTGTATTTATAATCAAAAGCATGGTTTATTGGACGTCTAACGTAGCGTTTGCCGTCAGAATTCACCATATTTATTTTTGTTTCATCCGAGAATAACACTTTTTTCCATTCTCGTACGGTCCAGTTAAGATATTTCTTTGCAAATAATAATCGCTTCTCTCGGTGTTGCTTGGTAAGAAGCGGTACCTTTCTAGAAACCCTCTCAAACAATTTAGCTTCCACTAATCTGCGGCGTACCAGTTTCGAGGAAATGTTCCTTGGGTCATCAGGTGAAAAAACTTCATTTCTAATCTCGTTGGAGCCTTTAAACGGGTCTTGTTTGTCTACACGTATTATTTGCAAATCTTCCCGAGGACACGTTTTCCTTGGACGAGATTTTCTAACAACACTTTTAGTAGTTCCGTTTGTTTAATAATGAGCAATACCGTTGAAAACTTTCTTCACAGAACATTGTAGATGTTTAGCAATTCTTCTATAAGTCCACTTTCGATCTAAATGTAATTTAACGATTAATTGCCTAGTTGACCCGTCGCAACTCTTATTTTTACCCATTTTTAACAATACTTATTATTCACGTAATTCCAAATTGACGTTTGATTGCCGCCGGAACTACAGGAAAAACATAAAAAGAGGTTTTTTTTAAATTTCAAAAATGGAACGAACCGTGGGTCCTGTTTGTAATTAGTTGTCCAAGCGGCCAGTAATAGAAATTCAACTATCATGATATTTAAACTCTTTTAATAATTAAAGTTAGAATATTTATAATATTTTATGACATTTTGGCTATATTCTGGCATAGTTAATAGTGATTTAATCAATATATTTTTCACTCATAACGATAGTTCATTCTGTGTTTACCTAAGTTTTATGTACTGTGGTTTTATCTAATTATATGTCCACCACTGTTTGTTCGACTCAATGTCCGCTCGTAGCTACTAAACGGCTAAACCGATTTTAATAAATTATAAGCCGTTAGATTCGTCTTAACCACTAGTGTCATGTCTATGTTAAAATTATTTAAATGTGAAATTGGCGATATAAAAAAATAATACATTATCCAAACAGCGGTTGGGTTTTTTAAAGCTTGCTTTGCGTTGTTGATGTTTAAAGCAATCGACGGCGCTCGAATAGGGTTTTAAAGAAATACGTTTAACTAGCTTAATTTGATAATTTGTTAGATATTTTTAGTTTAATCGAGAAATCCAATAATAGGTATAATTTGTTACGAAGTTTTAAGTGACCAGCTCAACCCCAGGTTTAATTATCATATCTTATTTTTTTATTCCACAGTGTGTAAATCTAGCAAATATTTCAACGACGGTTAATATGCATCCTAATTAACATAAAAACATGTGTAGCTATTGTCAACATAAGTTGTATTTATTTTTTCATACTAACTAATTCGCCACGCAATATATCAAACATAGCTCAACTATCCGTCAATTAACATAGAGTTAATGTTTACTTCAACTGACATAGGTTCAAAGGTCCTCGATTCGGGAGAAATCAGTTGGGCTTGTACTCGTACACTGATTGAGAGAGAGAGAGAGTCACCTTACAAACACACTGAAGTCCTTCGTTATCTTTGTTTACGGTTTACGGAGTGTCGTTTGTGCTGAATTAAAATCAACGCAAAAATCGTTTATTTATTTAATACTAAAGTTAAAAAACTTGACTCACGCACAAACGAGCAAAGGCTAGGATAATGCCTTCACACTTCAAAAGATTTAAGAGCACCGTGTTCGATCCTTAGTTTGTCCACGATATTCCTACACCAGCGGCAAAATTTATTGTCAAATCACAAGTGTATCTATTTATGCTTTGTCTTATGCAGAAACCATAACACCGGTTTTCTAATTATGCAGATCTAAAATCTAACAACAAACAACATCGATTGATAATCAATAATCATAGTTCTGTGACTGGCGGCCACTAGTAATGACTGGTATAACTAAACGTAAATATCCAGTAGAGAGATTTCTACTTCATTGGTAATTTGAAAAATATTTTCGTTTCAAGCCGTATTTTTGTTATGCTATTACTGTAAGACACAAAGGATCTTTACCAAAATTCCAGCAGCAAGTAAGTACTGTGTCAAATTTCGTTACAGTATATCCTGTTTTACTAGACTCTGTTTTTCGTATCGAGTTGATGGTCACCTCCTGTTATGCAACTGTTTTAACAATAAAGTATATACAACTTCTAGGTTCTAAGTCTACCTCTATGATCACCTACTCGTAATAACACTACTGATTATGAAATTGTCATATAACTGTACAGACCACTTAAAATAACCTCTAGACCACGCATACAAAGGCGCCCCCGTAAGCCAAGCTTTTGCTCAGCGATTGCTTACCGGTTGTCATGCCCACAAACAGTCTTATAGTACGCGGCCGCCTGTTGACATAGCCACATGCAATAATCAACTATTTACTTTGCGATTAAAGTGTAAAAAATATGCGGTATTGTATGCTTAAGTTTTGTGAAAAGTGTAGCAAGACATCTAGCCTCCAAAAGGATGGAATTTAATTTCACAGGCAAGCAGGTATTGCTCAAAACAATAATAAATGAATAATTAAAAATGAAACATTTATTGCAAAGATGGCGACGCTTTGATGTCTTTCAACCGTGGTTAGTCTCTTTCTTTCACATACTGATTTTGGCAGTTCCGTCTGTCTAATCACTAAAGTGATGCGTAGTCTAGAGGTTAAGACAGCCTGTGACAATTTCAGTTCATTGTTTACAAATAACGTAAATAACCCATTAAACCACTAAGTTAATACGAAAGACGTAAGTACACGTATGGTTTTTAATAAGTGTAATTAACCACAGTGCCATTAAAATGTGTCGATAATGTGTGATGTAATGGATAGACGATGAACATGACGGACAGTAAGATAAGTAAGTAAATTAGATGCGTACATCAATATGATCAGAGCACTGAGGTTCGTCAGTCGCCGTTGGATGTTTAACCCGAAGAAACAGTTTATACAAGACAAGAGTTGATTTCTACGATTTAAACTACGACCTAATGTTAGACCAGTACAATCCAGTTTATTTCTAAATGATGAGTGTTTGGAATAGGTAGATAAGGCGCTTTTCTTAGGGATAACTATAGATAAAAACTTGCGATGGAGTCCCCATATAGCAGTACTAGCAGGTAAATTAAGTTCGGCAGCTTATGCTGTTAGAAAAATCAGGCAAATTACCAATATTGAGACAGCTTGCTTAGTTTATTATAGTTATTTTCATAGTGTTATGTCGTACGGTATTCTGGTTTGGGGAAAAGCTGCTGACATACAGACTATATTCGTGTTACAAAAAAGAGCCATTCGTACTATATATAACCTTAACTCCCGTGATTCCTTAAGATTAGTATTTAAAGAAATTAGTATATTGACAGTAGCGTCACAATTTATTTATGAGAATATTATTTATGTCATTAAAAATCAAGACTCTTTTGTTAAGAATTGTGATAAACATAATTTGAATACAAGAAATAAAAATAAAATTGGTATTAAAAAAATTCTTGTCCGTAAGGTTTATAAATCATTTGTAGGTCAATGCATTCTTTTCCATAATAAATTTCCTGACTCAGTTTTAAAGTAACTATTTCCAGTACTTAAAAGTTACTTGAAAACGTCGTTCATGTCTCAGGCTTACTATAGGGTCGAGGACTATCTAACAGATAAAAATGCTTGGCCTAAACTTAACTAAAGACCTAAATAACTGACTAATAAAATAGGCATAAAAAATATGTTAATATTGTATATTGTCTAGGGGACACGGTTTCTGTAGGCAAATGTATCGAAACTTTGTATGTGGTGGTTGTCTTGCACTGTCATAGGAAAGTATATATATATTTTTTAAATATTACTACTACTTATTACTACCCTATGAAAATTCTTAGTTTTGACACATTTTCCTGCTCAAGCTACGCTTGAATGTTTTTTATTTTTATATTTATTTTATGTTAAATTCATTGTTTTATATCATGCTAGGTTAAGCTTTATAATTGTATAATATCATAAGTAGTATTTAAAAAAAAACCACTGACTGTTGAGTTTCTTGCGGCGTTTCTTCTCAGCAGTGGTCTCTTGCGAAGCGCTGGTAGATTTTGACGTGTAAAAGTGCCCGTGCGGCCTACTTACTGAATAACCATCTTTTATCTTTTTAAAAAAAAAAATATATAACACTAGTTTGGATACCGATATACGGCAGCTCTGAACAAATGTGTGAATTTTCAACTGCGCAAATACATTGCGACTCTCTGGACCCTTTAAAAAATAATCACGCAATAGTTGTTGCAGTTGTTAACGTAATTCCTCCTTTATATGATTTGTAGAGCTGTCACTTAGATTTAGTTTGGATATTTGCTCGTACAACATTTACATACCGTATATAGACCTGGTTACCATTTCTTCAAACTTTTTAGTGAATACCGCATTAAATAACACTGGTTCAGTGCTTTTCAATGGAGAGGAGGAGAAAAAAAATCAAACATTTTAAAAACGTGTTCTGCTGCTCATTTTGATTCTATAGTATTTTTAAGTTAATACAAGTCGAGTGTACAGATTTTTTCTCTTTTACAACTTTTTATATGTGTAGAATTGCGTTAAATGTAATGTTTTTTTCAGAAGCTTTCGGTATGTCTCAAGGATAATAGTTCTTCAGATATACCCAAAGCTAACAACAATAGTTAGGCTGTTCTTATGGGTGGATGTTATTATTAGCCAACTTTTGTTTTGGCCTAATCGTATATAGCGTCACGGAATTTGGGCGGAATGAATGGAGAGCCACTCGACCGCCCGCCTGCCTCGGCGGCGTCTTCACTCATCATCATATAGCGTCACGTGATTAGTATGATATTTTTATGACGAATGTTGATATCGCTGAAAACATATTTAAAAGGTATGATTCGTAAATATCAGAATGATTGTTTGGTCGATTTCTAAATAGTTTAATTACTAATTTCGTTTAGTATAATGGTCACATTGCATAATGATGTGTAGCATGCTAGGAGCTACAGAAGCAACATACACTCTGGGGCAGAAACGACTCTGATAGGTCACGTTCGTTGTTAGTTCTTGTTTTAAATAGGCCGGTTATATCTTGCTGCCTTGCTTTCATACTTGCATGCATTATTGAAAAAAAGCAAAACTCATTTTGTTTTATTGTTAATGATCACATTGTTAGTTAACAAATAGTGTAAAATCACAATTTTTTCAAGTGCAGAACATTATTCTGCCTAATAAGTATATGCGTTTAATTGTTTATTGCTTACGAACATTCAACTCATTAATGTCATGCATAAAGATTATTCAATTAACTAAATTTATGCATTTGTGCTTATTGACATATTCCAAAAAAAAACTACCAAACAAAGGGCATCCGTTCTTATTCGGCATTGTGTCGTGAGTGTCGTGACACTCGTGACCGGTGTTGGACACGGTCGGACGGTCAACTGCTAGTTGGACCAGGACGCAAGTCGCGCCGGTAACTCGAGAGCGTCTTTCTCAATCGTGTGATCTTGCGTGTTGCGCCGTAGTTCGCGACGGAAGCGTTGAGGGCGGCGCGCAAGTGGGCCGGCACCGAAGCGCGAAGAAGGCCATCCTACCCGTTACCCTTCGACCTCGCTCTGGAGTCTTATTCTCTTAAATATACTTACTCACTTTTTAATGAAGAAGAATTAACCGGCAAACTAGCCCGCGCGCTTGTTGCCACGTTGTTAAACCTTCTTGTTTGTTTATACGATTTTATAATAAGAATATCCTGTCATCTTTTTGAATGTCCGATTATTGTTTTTACTCTTGTCATGTCTTCCGATTGTGTCCAATTTATTATACAGGGTTATTGGTAATTCGACGTATTCCCGTTGGGACGTGACAGGGGTGACTATTTGCGATAATTTTAACCCCCGTATGCATTACGCAAAAGTAAACCATTTTAGAGTTATCATGATTTTACCTTTTTTCAATATAAGTAAAAAATTCAACATTAAAAAAAATATTTTTATTTTTTTATTAATTTTAATTATTGATCCAATTTTATAAATGCGAGTCGAAAAACCATATTATTTCACTATTTTTTTGAGTCTTTTTCCACTAAAGTGCCTTATAAACAAAAAAAGTTATGAAACTTTTTTTGCAGATTATTTTAAAAACATAATCGATTTTTTAGCTCTCCAAGACTCCAACAATGTATAACAACTAGGAACTTATTTCAAAGATTCTGAAAAAAAAAGATCACAAAGGAAGCAGGCGGAAATTCGTACCTCTTCGAACTAAACTTAATGTCGTTGTATAAAATTTCCATAAAATTAAATAAAAACAATACCCAATGTAGATAAAACAAAAAATACAAATTTGAAATAAAATGTAATAATCAGTAACAGTTTAGTAGTAATAACAATTAACAATTATAAAAAGTAACAATTAAAACATTTGGTAATTTAGCCTCATTAAAGTTTTTGCTCGAAGTGACTTCCCCTATTGCGTACGCAAAGTCGCATTCAGTCGAGCTGTAACTTAACTACCGAAGTAGTCAAATTATTCCGCTTCGCATTTGCTGCGTTTATAATTCTTGTTCTGAGTTTTTCCGCGGATGACGTAGGCGAGACGTCGTAAACTAGGAATTTCATGTGAACCCAGACATAGAAATCCACCGGCGTTAAGTCCGGACTCCTCGCAGGCCACGGAATGGGTCCTCCTCACCCTAACCAACGATAAGGAAAATGGCTTTCGAGCCATAGCCTAACATTGGCAAAACGGATGTCCTGCACATTAAATGTGCAGGACATCCGTCTTGCTGATATATCATGTTTTGCCTTGTAGCCAAAGGCACGTCTTCGAGGAGGTCAAACACAAACATTACATTTGTTAATTTTATTTGGCAAGCTGCAACATTTAGATTGCTCGGTAAAAAATGTGATCCGATTAAATTTTCGTCAATTATTCCCATCCACACATTTTATTGGATTTTTAGCATTAGGATTTTTTTGTACTTTATCACTCCAATAATGTTCATTGTGCTACCACAATGTAGTTAGTACTCCCATCTTGATCGAATTTGGAATCGTCGGTCGATAGTATTTTTTCCCTAAAAAAAAGACTCGTCTTCTGGATTCGTATTTAACATGACTCTACAGAAAGCAACTCTCCTTTCATGGTCCCCTTCGTGATTAAATTGCACAGGAGTATAATGGTAAGGATATATAGATATATATGTTACAGAGAGCCGTGTGGCGACGGTGTTTGTCGAAATTGTTGGTTCATCGATAAATTGTTGCAGAATATCCAATTCATAATTAACAACATGGACTGCGGGTTTTCCGGCATTAATTTGTCGTCTCTGAACACTACCAGTTTCTCGGATTCGCCTATACACTCCATTAAAAACTGATAAATAGGGTAACCGGCGATTAGGAAACCGACGCGAATAATCTTGACGAGCAGCTTCACTGTTACCGTTGCAAAAACCGTAACAAAACACAATATCGGCGTATTCTTCATTTGTGTAATTTTTAAACATACGCTGTTTATTTTAATCAAGTTCTTCCATATTTCAATTCAAAATAAAAATTAAGGGGTCCGTTCATTTGACCCAAATACGTTTGGTCGAATCTATCAATTCGCAACTTTTTCATTTGGCAACCCACTTTTATTTCTGTAACTGTAAATATTTCAGGATTTATTTCTGTACCTGTCGCGAAGACCCTATAGGTTAGGTTAGGTTAGTTTTTATAAAAATCCTGAAATATTTACAGTTACAGAAACAAACGTGGGTCTGCCAAATGAAACGGTTGCGAAACGATACATTCAAAGTCAAAGTCAAAGTTCTTTATTCTTCAATTTAGGCATAATATAAGCACCTATGAATGTCAAAAAGCATTACCACCGGTTCGAAAAATAAAACCTTTGCCCCGAGAAGAACCGGCGTAAGAAACTCTGCATTCGACCAAAAGTTGTTCGGTGAAACATTAGTGACCCAATAATTAAACTACAATTGTGAGTGTATTAACTTCAAAAAACACGGCACCATGTGTAAAACAAAACCAATGCTCGCGTGAAAAGTTTTTTTTAAATCCTTGTTTTCTTTTTCTTAACCTGCCAGTTTGCTTCCTGCATTGGCTTAGGCACCTACGTATTAAACCTATTTGCAAGGTACCTATTCAAACAGCGATTTTATGTGTTTAGTTCGAATACGAATTTCCGCGTGCATCCTTTGTGATCATTTGTTTTGAAATGAGTTCCTAGTTGTTGTGCATTTTTGAAGAGCTAAGAAAACGGTTATGTTTTTGAAATAATCTGCAAACAAGTTTCATAACTTTTTTTTTGTTTTTAGGCATTTTGGTGAAAAAAACTCAAAACAATATTATTATAATATTATTATAATATTGTTTTTTGCTCCCATTTTTTAAATTTAAACCGATAATTGTAGTTTTAATATTGATAAATAACCAGTGTTTAATCGTTTTTATAAATGAGAAGAAAAACACAGATTTAAATTGATACTTTTTTTTCATAATTATATTTGATGTTGCATTTTTGACTTATTTATAAAAAGCTAAAAATCATGATAAATTAAAAAATGGTTCACTTTTGCATAATGCATTTGGGGGTTAAAATTATCGCAAATAGTCACCCCTATCACTTCCCAACGGGAATACCTACGTCGAATTACTAATTATCCTGTATATTAAATCTTCATAATTATCTAAGGATTTACCCGTTTTATTAAGTCGTTTGGTATACTTAGGTACTTACCTACCGCTTTGACCGAGCTGCATCGAGGACAAAACCAGAGACCAAAATAAAATTAATGTAATGTTATGATTCAAGGGGAGTAATCAGTAGATTCGTCAAAACATATTAACACACACAGGTATAAAAATATTAACACTATTCATCATTAAATTACCGTGTTTTTTGTGTATTAAATCCTCCAAGTGAAAAACGTGCCTCCAAGTGAAAGACACAACAAGATTCATATATTGACTTATTTATCGGGTTTGACCACGCAACCCTCGATATAGATTCCGTGCCATCAGTTGTCAAGCGTACCACACTTTTCTTCTGTGATAAACACAGCTGGCCACTACTCGCTCATTGGTCATTGGCCTGACACGTGAACCCTTCTAAATTAAAGACGAATAGATAGAAAAAGCGGTTAGTCTATCTATGAGGTAGTCGGATAAAGAATTAAGGACAAGTGTCACGTAATTTAGTTGGATTACTGTTGCTGACCGCCGTCAGTTCACCCATCGTTTGAAATTTTAAAATAACAGATTGAAAATACCCAACTTTCATTAATTAACAGTTTGATATCAAAATATAGTTTTAGTACTATGTCCAGTGTGTTTCGTGGGTGCAAATCCCGAGTTAGAAATAAAAATAATGAACCTCGTCGTATAAGCTTTCACAGGCGAGTGATGTTTTTCATCAAATCTGTTCGTTTTCGGCCATAATGCGGCCGTACCTACTGCAATTACAACTAGAAAAAACATCTTGGTATTACATCTTGTAATTAGTACACAGGCACTATGTGCAGCAAATATGCATTGTTTACGCATTTTCAGACCTTTTTTTGGAAGTATAACAATAGCGCTTCCAAAATTAATATAGATAAGTAAACTATAGGTATTTTGATTGATTAAATGAGTAAATAAGTTTGTGTTGTGTGTGTTAAAAATAGGCTTTATGAACTATGTAGAGAGATGGAGAAGAACAGGAAAGCTGAATTATTAGTTAACGTTAAGAATTATTCGAGGACCTTCAAGCAAGTTTGCATGACTGCTAAGTCAATCTTTTTAGGTCTTAAGCTCAAAGCTTCTGACAATAATGTAAAAACTGTGAGGAAAATAATAAATAGAGGAACGGGTAAATCTAAATCGTGATAATAAAGTCACTCTAAACAAGGGTGACGAACAAATCACATCAAACAAAGAAGTGGCCTTAGCGTTCGAAGATTATTTCTCCACCATAGCCATTAATAGGTATTCAATCATCTGCGATTAGAGCTCAAAAATTACTTTGTGCTAATGTTACTAAATTTAAGTTAAGCTTTGATTGTAGCCACGTACATTCAGTTTCTGTTGGAAAGATATTTAAATCGCTCAGTCTAAAAAAACTTAGTATTTATGGGGAACGTCAGTTAAAGACATCCATCATAACATATATATAATTGCACCTCACTTAGCTTTAATCGACAATAATTGCATTTCAGAGGGGGTCTTTCCAATTCTTATGAAAGTCATACCGATTTTTTAAATCGGCCGAGATGAGTTATTTAACGAATTTCCGTCCCATGTCCATTCTACCTGTTTTAAGTAAAGTTTTTGAGAAGTTAATATTAAAAGATATGTTAGGTCACTTCAATAGAAATAAACTGCTTAACAGTAATCAGTTCGGCTTCACCAAGGACGATCCACAACTGACGCAGCATCTGTACTCATTAAATATATAATAATTTGGAGAAATCTTGTGATGCAATAGGATTTTTTTATAACCTTTCCAAAGCTTTCGATTGCGTAGATCATGCGACTCTTTTATTAATATTATGGCCTGGGAAATAATTATCTAAATCTTATGTCTTCATGTCTTGGTGATAGATCACAAACGGTTCTCCCTCTCTGTACATAGTTTATAAAGCATATTTCTAACACACACAACACAACAAACATATTCTAAGTGACTATGATACGTACGAATGTCCGAAGTAAAAATCTCATGCAGCAAAATTACAAAAAAAGCAGTGGTTGGAAAGAGGTTTTTGTCTCGTTTTGGACTATTAATTAGTTATTTTCCTTGCAAAACTGGTTGTGTTACGGATATTAAAATAAAATGTCATCTTGTGAAGACGTTATAATGCTTACACGTAACCATCGAAATATAATAAATTAATAAGATTAATAAGTATGGAAGGGTAACCTCAAACAAAAACGACGGTCAAATGCACTCCAAAACACACACGTTTTGAAATGAAAAGATCTTATGTATCGAGTGGTTTCGATAAACAACTAAACCTTAATTATAACGTTTGAGTAGAAAGACATTTCAGCAAGGTTTTATACCGTTTGAAAGACAAAAATCTGTAATCTATACTATTAATAACGAGAGAACCGGAATGCGCGTTAACGCCTAGACTAAACTACTGTCGCTAGAAAGTTTTGACGTAAGCAAGTACTTAATAAGAAGGGATTTTTCTAAATTTAACCCCTGAAGGGGTGAAATAGTGGATAAACCATTGTATGCAAGTCCGACTTTCTTAAAGCGACGAACATGAAATTTGGCATTACGGGAATTTGAATCATTTTTAAGTGAGAAATGTGGAAATTGGTATTAAAGTTACTTACTATTTACTATAAATCAAATTATGCCTGAAAGAGTTAGATACATAAAACTAAGTATCAACTTGACACCATTATAAATTGAATAAAAACCAGGCGTTTTTAACAGGCCCTTAACAGTGTGAAAAACGGGTAAAGGTTTGTAAGTGAGTTTGTTTTATTTTTAGCCAGGTACCATCCATACCATCTTAAAAGTGCAACCTTTAGTGTTGTTTAAACGCTTGCACCTTGAATCAAAAGTTAATCGAGAGCAAACTCATTAACAATAAAAAATATAACTAAAAGGCACAACTTGGTATGTAAGACAAATGACTGTAAAGTTCGAAATTAAGTAATTTAAAAGTTTCCTACATACCTGCAAGATACGAAAATGGGCATTGAAACGTCTATTACATAAATAAATTTATCAGTTATGGTGTTTTTCGAAAATCGCTAAGTAGGTTAATTGTCTGTATACAAATTTAGTAATTAGATCGTATAAAAACACGTAATGGTGGCAATTAAATCATTTTTAAACGACTTCAAAAAAGGAAGGAAAAAAAAAACCTTTGTAGTTGATGTAAACTAGGGTGATGGAACCAGTAAGGGCACCAACAATGGACGCATGATTCTTATTATACAGAAGATAAGTGACCATTACTGGTGTCTGTCTGTCACCCTATATCTGTATTTTTAACTGAAGTTCTTACCCTCCACAGACGAAGTTGCGGGCGGAAAGCTAGTATATTATAAAACAATGAATATAGATGAATATAGTAAAAATATCATGCGTAGTGGAGCAGGAAAACAAAGCGTTAGCTCGCGTTGTTTTTCGCTAATGTAGTGTAGTTTCAACCTAGCTCTAACGACGTTCTCAAAAAATACTTTTGCTAAAGTAACAATTAATTTATTGAGCACTTTTGAACGTCTTATATTTTTTTAAAGATAATAGGTTTTTGAACTGTGCGTGCAGAATTAGGGCGGTATATAAAGCGGTCTTAAGTGACAGATATAAGTCCGTTTTTGTACCGATAATAATATTAAAGAGTACAGTTTTTCATCCCATGTAGATAGGTTTAGTTTAGTAAAAGTTACGTTTTTTTTTTGCAAGTTTTGAATTAAACAAACGTGTGAACTTAAATAGAAGCTTGAAAAATAAAAATATGGTTCGTTAATGGTTGAAACAAATGAGGTTCTAACAATAGACGCTGATTAGTTAAGTCAGCGAAAGTGGTATCCTTTTGGAGCTCGAGTAGGTATTATTAAGTAGGCACAAAAAGTCGATGACGTAGCACGCCGCGGCTGCTTGCTCGACTGGTTTAATTTAACGGAAGCCCCGCGCCGCGCGCCGGGTTCGCCTTGACACGTTACTAAATAAATGTTAAAGTGGATATAAAAACGATTTGGTCACGTGTCCAGCCTGGCGGCGTTCCACACGATTATGTCGAAATTGATCAGTGTGTAAAGAGGTAAGTAAAGTGATACTTAAATCTCGTTTACCTTATTTTAGTTTAAATATTCTCTACGGTTGTTTGGATTATTTGCTAAAAATTATGGTACTTTTTGTACTTGACCTTACTCTACGCATACCAAAAAATAACTGTGACAGTTCTTAAATTTCCACAAATATACTTTAGTGACAACTATGTCACTGTGTCATTGTGTACTAACACAATAATCCCGAGGCCAACTGATGAACACCACACATTCGAATGTTCCCTGCATCCATCTGCCATTAAGTTTCCGTATAAAGTCAACAAAAACTGCAAAACCTCCATGAACGGCCACGTGGGGCGGTGAGTCACGCGGGAAACCTTGCGTTGCGCACTGCCCCCGCGCAGGCCCGCGTCTATTGTTTTTGCCACGCCGAATGACGCCCGCGCCGCTCTCATACCTGCAGCGCCTTCAGGTGAGCTTTGCCACGGAACGAGATTTTATAAAAAGTTTAACTAGGAACCCCGACCGCTTCTGATTTGATATCTCCGTGTATCTAATCATGCGGATGTTGAACATCTTTTTGGATCAACAACGGCTTTAGCCTTTTACTATGGAATGTAACCAATAAGGTTCACCATATTATGTAGGTAATAAATTTATTATTATGAATTAGTGTCCCACTGTTGGGTAAAGGCCTCCTTTGATTTCGACACCTCTCTCTCTCTGTGGCAATTTTTAGCAAATCCTTCAGAAAAACGTAAATGTCAACCCACTATCTCCAGTTGGGTCTGCCTCGCTGTGGCCGTCCTGAGGGACCCACCAGGTTGCCGTATTGGCCCACCTCTGTGGGTGCATGCAACAAACTGCCCGGCCCAGGCCCACTTTAGTTGGGCAGTCTCTTTCCCCACATCGGCTATGCCTGTCTTGGAGCGCAGGGTGGTGTTTCGCACTCGATCCGTTCTTTTTACACCTAATAACCTGCGTTCCATCGCTCTTTAACAAACCTTGAGTTTGGACTTTTGATTTTCGCTCAAAGAACGCAACTGAGCACCGTAGGTTATAACGGGCAAAATACATACGTCGACGAGTTTGCGTTTAATTTAAAGGTAATAAATAACTCACAAAATTTATTTCCTTACCAAAAATAGTAAATGACCACCATTATAAGTTGGCTCCCGCCCGAACTCATTCTTCCCTCCTTCGCACCACTACCACTCAACTCTAAAACTATTTATTAAAGATATAAAAATATTCATTTTTTTCCCGGCTGACGGGCTTCTAACGACAAAATCCGTTCTCCAACGTCTTTTTTAAATTTTCACCTCCGCTAGCCAGACGCAACTTGCTAGTGTTGCTAACATGTCCTGTCCTGTCCTTGGGCGGTGTCGAAGGGGCTCTATCCCGCGCAGTTTGGAGCTTCACAACTCACCTAACCTAAATCTTTTCAAATTGATATAAACTACACCTATCGCAACGTAACTATGCATATTTTGAGTTTCTTTCTCCATTTACCATTTTACTAATCAAGAAATAGTTCTATTATTGTTTCAGACAGGATTTCGGGCTATCAAATTTCTGCTAAATTACTGATGTGTAAACAACATTATGCATAATGAAATTCTGCCATGTAAATATTATGCTAACGTAACTATTCGGGAACACAACCATTCGGATAATATATTTAGATTTATAACAAATATAACTTCGCCAAGTCTAAGATTCGGCGTAAATAAATTATTCAAAACTTGTTATGCCTAATACCTTTCGCACATTAAAACTTATGCCAAATAGATGGCACACGGAAGAGGGGTTCTCTGCTTCAGTTTTCGGTATATTTAACCGTGTGAAGCAAGCATTAGCACACGACTCACGAGAGTGACTGATCGGAAAGGGGGTCAAGGAGTGGAGCTGTTAATAAGAGAATTGTGAAGCTAAAAAATTCCATATTAAATGCGATAACGTTTCGCTCTCCTTAAACCTAGTACGATTATTAAGATTTTTAAATATGTTGTAGATGTCTTGAAAAACTATGTCTGTACGTAGTCCTTTCCAAGAAAACAATTCTTAGAATGAAACAAATTTAAAAACAAAACTCAAAAACGTACAGACCTAGTTCTTTATACTAACTACAACATGTTCAAAAATCGTGGAAATCGGAATAGGGGGTGAAAAACGTTATCGCCCGCAGCTGTATGGATTTTTAGACAGTTACGCGATTTGAGCGGCGCTCCACGATCCTCTTAAACTGCTAGCCTAACAATAGGAGTTCACGTGACAGTTGCGTAATTAAAAAAATATCTATACCCATATTGCAATTGCTCCTTGACGTGTTCAGGAACTACCTATGGGTTATGAGTTGCATGCATGTCAATCAGAAATATCATTTATATAACAATAAAACACAAATCTAAATAAAGACAAGAATCGAACTTTAGCCGATTTTTTAGCAGTCGCGTTGCATAAATTGCACAATCTAATTAAATATTCCTTTGGGGGCCGGCTACACGCTTAATCATACTTGCGTAAATTACAATTTGCACAAGCAAGCATGTACGTTAAGACGGCAAAACGGTATACCCAGTTACAGATGACCTAGGAAGTTCAAATTTGGCATCCAGATAGGTACCTGGGTGAATACATAGAAATAAATAAGAAACTAGTACATTTTTATTATTTTATTATATTTTTTCAATTAATTGATTCTGTTAGGAACACTTACTTATAGTGCCTGTCAATTAAAATTAGCAATCAAAATTGATGACAGCCGGTCTTTATGTGGATTATAAGGTCTTCACGTGAATATATAACGATAGTGGAGGAAGTTATGCATCGCTCCCATACATAACCCAATCGGGGAGGGCGGGGTCCTGGTTGCTACTAGGGCAAGTTTGGTATCATTTTAGTATAAACCGAAGACATAGAACTCATTGCCGATAAAAAAAACAGTTTTATAGTAATTTTACAAGAAAAACGTAAAAAAGTGAGAGGTTGGAGATTTTTGATTTGACAGCAAATAACTTTAGTATAGTGACCAAAAATAGTATACAAAAAATGTTATTATAAAGCGCAATTTATGCGAATTCTAAAAATATACCCTTTTAATAAAGTCCTTCTACAAAAAGATGGTGAAAAAAATAATTAAAAGACCGCAGCGCGGGCAGCTGGACCCGCGCTAGGCGGCGTTTGTCTTACGTAATGGTCGAGTACGAGTATTGGCTAGTGCTTACTTTGTTAAATTTTATATTGTCAAATAAAATAATTTCTACGTATTTTTATAAAACAATTTAATGTCCGCAGTTTCTGGCACACAGACACAATTCTATGCACTTCAATTTTCTTTTAAAACATACTTATATTCCATGCCACACTATTGCCAACGCACTCGGTACGTGTTTGTCATGCCCATGCCCTTAGTAATGAAAAGGTGTAAATTTCTGCAGTAAATGCATACTAACAAATGTATTCCTACATATTACAGGACCAGAAAGAGCCGAAGTACTGCCAATTTTCCATGGCTTGACAGGGTGCGACAAGGTATCTTCATTTAATGGGAGAGGTAAAAAGATTGCCTTTGATGCCTGGAATGCTTACCCTGAAGCAACTTGCGGATTCACGGCATTGTTGGACGGTATATTATCAGAAGCGGACAATTTTATTTAGAAATTTATTATTACAATGTACGACCGGTAAGTATAAACTAGTTTGATACAAATTCAGCGTACCTACCTATTTAAATATAAAATAGTTACAATCTATTTTGCAGCGAATGACGTAAGAATGACTCCAAGATTTTATTTTTCATCACAACAGTCAACCAATGCAGAAAATATCTTTTTACGAAGAGAGACAGACAGCTAGAAAATATCCCTCCAACGGAAGCCGTTTTTCGCCAGCACACACTTTCTAGGAGTCCACGTCTGAGGACAAGCACAAGTGCCTCTCCAAAAGCTAACGAGTCCTTCTTTTTGCGGCTGGAGAATGGAAGACAGTAAATGGACTCCTGTTTGGTCAGATTTACCAGATGTCGCAAGTGCGTGCCTGGAACTCACTCGCTGCAGATGCAAGAAAGGTTGCAAAAATCGTTGCAACTGCATTAAGCATCATAAAATTTAACAAAGTAAGCATAAACAGATACCCTATTTAATAATTTTTTTCACCAGCTTTTTGTAGAAGGACTTTATTAAAACGGCATATTTATAGAATTCGCATGAATATTATAGTATTTTATGTATGATTTTTTTTTCACTATACAAAAGTTATTAGCCCACAAATCAAAAATCTCCAACCAAAACTTACATTTTTTTACGTTTTTCTTGTAAAATTACTATAAAACTGAAAATTGCCCTAGAAGCCACCAGGACGAGAATCGTTTTTTTTAAAAGATGACGGGTGGCGCCCGCCCTATAGTAAGATTGGTAGGTCTACGTTATGTCCATAGGTAACCTAGGGGCTTTTTAGATTAAGCATGTTAGTAGTGAACTAGTAGATCTAAAGGTAGAACTAGGGGATCCGAAAGGTAAGCTTAATTCTATTATCGATATTGAATTTGAAGCGGACAACATGGTACGCGCGTTACACTCCGCGTGGACCAATAACTGTGTGAAAAAAGGGTATATTAAAGCTGTAAGAAAAGCAAAACGGAGTGCGTGGCGGAACCACTGCAACCAAATAGGCTCGATACCAGAGGGTATGAGGCTCTCAAAAGCACTAGCCGTAGCAAAGTGAACTCCGTTAGCGTCAATAAAAGACGATAAGGGAAGGATGACTGAAACGGGTTTAGATACCCTGAAAGTTATGTGTAGTACACACTTTCCCGGTTCCATCGTACATGAGAGCAAAATAGACAGTGTACCAATTTGTGTGTCAGAGCAGACAGCACGCACTACAAGATATAATTGGGACACTGCCAAAAAGGTAATAGATGACAGCAAGATACGGTGGGCACTATCCACTTTCCAACCGTACAAAGCGCCGGGCCCGGATGACATATACCCAATCCTACTACAAGAGGGCGCGAATGTAATAGTTCCGCATTTAAGCAGGCTGTACAGAGCGTGCTTAGCCTTCGGGCACGTCCCACGCGTATGTAGGCTTGTGAAAGTAATCTACCTGCCAAAACCAGGCAAGGCAGATTACAGTGATGCCAAAGCATACAGGACGATAAGCCTATCATCATTCTTCCTAAAAACACTAGAGAAGCTGGTAGACAGGCACATAAGAGACGGACCTCTAAGGCGATATCCACTGCATAAAATGCAATGCGCGTATCAACCGGGTAAATCCACGGATACTGCGATTCATTATGTAGTGGATAAAGCTGAAAATGCACTTGAGAACAAAGAGATCTGCCTCGCGGCTTTTCTTGATGTGGAGGGAGCATTTGATAGGACCACGTTCGAAGCCATAAGCACATCAGCTGCTAGGCACGGCATTGAACCAACCATATGTAAATGGATAGGCAACATGCTAAATAGTAGGCTAATAAAGTCAACTCTTTTGGGAGACGTATTATTTGCCACAACGACAAAAGGATGTTCTCAGGGGGGGTTCTCTCACCTACTCTGTGGAGCCTGGTAGTAAACTCTCTCCTGGAGGAACTCAACACTGGCCCACTACACACTGTTAGGTATGCAGATGATCTCGTGATACTTATAAACGGGAAGTTTCCGGAAACAGTATCGGAAATCTAGGTAAAGCTTTGGAAAAGGTGGAAAGCTGGTGCTTTAGTCATCAATTATCCATCAATCCCAGCAAAACTGTAGTAATTCCATTTACTAAGAAACGGGACCTCAAACATATAAAACAGCTAAGGCGAGGTACTAAAATTGTCAGGTGAGGTAAAATATCTAGGTATCATACTAGATAAAGAACTCACTTGGAAAAAGCACGTAGACAACGCTTTAACAAAAGCGCTGAGAGTGTTTGGAATGTGCAGATCAGCATATGGTAAGACATGGGGCCTTAACCCTAAAGTACTGAAGTGGATCTACGCCATGATGGTAAGACCCATAATTATGTACGGCTGTTTGGCCTGGTGGCCAAGAACAACACTAAGGACATGCAAGGACTCTCTAACTAAAGTGCAGAGGGCGGGGGTGGTGCAGAAGCGGCACTCAAAGCGCTGACGGCGCCTAAAGTAGACCCGAAGCTAGTCTACAATGGAATCCAAGCCTTAAACAGACTTGGTAGACACAACAAAGTGAAACTGATGTGGATTCCAGGACACGAAGGCTATCCCGGAAATGAAGCCGCGGACGAGCTGGCAAGGGAAGGGTCCAAGGGCGCATACGTCGGACCTGAACCATATGTGGCACCCTCACCGGGCACTATAAAAGCAGCCCTGAACAACAACGCCCTAGAAAACCACCAAAAAGAGTGGAAAACTACGGTAGGCTTAGGGCATGCAAAGCTCTTCATAGGAAGAGTTGACCAGAGCTGGACCAAGAAACTTTGGAAACTCAGCAGAAGACAACTTCGATACATTATCGGAGTGTTTACCGGGCACTTCGGGGTTAAATATCTCCTAGCAAAGATGGGCCTTTATGACAACACAGATTGTAGAATGTGCGGCGAAGAGGCTGAGACAATGAAACACCTATTGTGTGAATGTGATGCCCTCGCTGGAGTAAGAATTAAAATCCTCGGTTGTGGATACCCAGAACCGAACGATTTCAAGGCACTGCCATTGCACTCCACTATCCGCTTTTTGGAAGGGTTGGAGGCTGCATTGGATTACCTAAGTGCTAAAAGAGGGGTAATTACACAAAAGATCCCACAGGGTCGAAGTGTATCCGTAAGGACCCTACCATAAAGATAAGATAAGATATGTTTTGTTCAAAGAGTCGTCTGCGCCACTTCTGTTTGTACCAAAATTACTTATTAAGTATACAGAAGTCTTATATAAGTATATCCGACTCCATGTGATCTTCAGACTCAGATTCGGTCTTAAAATCCCTATTAAATACTAACCAGGGTTTAAGCTTGTCTATAGCACTACGTTTTCGTAACGACGATGGCAAGGCTTACGCGTTAAGGGTGTGTCTTCGATTAAAAAACGATCGTTTAGCAAAACTTTTGAAATTCGATATGGACCTTGAAACTTAACGGCTAGTTTCTTTGATTTGCCATCACTAGGCCCGTCTCGTCTGACGCTTACTAAGTCATTTTTGGAATAAACTGGATCTGTTTTACGTTTGGAGTCAAAACGTGCTTTATATCTTTTTTGTTGCTGTACTATACGTCTACCTGCGTCTGCTCTTATTTCCTCTATATCATCTCCTACCCCATCCCTAGTATCATCCAAAACTTCACTTATAATATTTTCAGAACTGCTGTTTATATTAACGCCAAAAACGAGTTCCGACGGGCTTTTTCCTGTTCTTTTGTGTAGAGTCGTATTAAGTCCTACTTGAATGTCACATACGTGGGTGACTACGATAGTTTTGAGATGTGGCCATTTTAAAAATAGAACCTACATGAATTGCACCTTTTTCATTTCCTTATTTATTTGAAATTCGAATGCCATTAGTTATTTGACAAAATATAAAAAAATAAAATAGACATTTCCATTTTTTCATAACGATTCCCGCGTTTTTTCTATCAACAATGGAATTCGAACGAGAACATTTTCGTGCAATGATGTTATATGACTTTAAAGTTCGGTTGAGTGAAACTGAGTGCCAAAATAGACTTTTTTCTGCATTTGGCGACCTTGCACCATCCCGTGCAACAATTTTTAGATGGTTTACGCAATTTAAACGAGGGAAATTTTCGTTGAAAGACGAAGACAGAAGCGGCCGTCCTACTACTTCTGTAACGCAAGAAAATATCGAAGCGGTGAGGAAAATTATATTAGAGGACCCGAAAACTACCTGCAGTGAGATAGAAGAAGCCCTACAGATTTCATCGCCGACAATAAATCATATTTTACATAGTCACCTTCAAGTCAGGAAGCTTTGTTCGCGATGGGTTCCTCATGCTTTGACAGCCGAACAAAAACAAATGCGTGTGACCTGGTGCCGGGACATGCTTCAAACATTTGAAAATGGAGAGGGACGTAATGTATTTAACATTATTACTGGAGACGAGAGTTGGATCTATCAATATGACCCGCTAACTAAGCGACAGTCCATGGTTTGGGTATTTCCGGATGAAGAACCTCCGCGGAAAGTCAAACGAGGACGCAGCGTGGGGAAGAAAATGGTGGCAACTTTTTTTAGTGCGAGTGGTCATGTAGCAACAATTTGTTAAGACAATCAAAAAACTGGTACAGTGAAGAGTGCTTACCAATCGTGTTTGACGCGTTACGTCAAAAACGTCCAAAAACGGGATTGCGAGGGCTTTTTTTGCATCATGATAATGCATCGCCGCACAAAGCCAAAATTACCCAAGAGTTTTTGAAGACCACGGAAATTCAGCAAATGAGCCACCCGCCTTATAGTCCCGATTTAGCTCCGTGCGACTTCTTTCTCTTCCCGAAAGTGAAGCTTGGGCTTCGTGGTGTTCAGTTCGAAAGCCCGGAGGACGCTCGGAATGCTTACATAGCAGCGGTTGAGGACCTCCCGAAGGAAGACTATCGCCAATGCTATAAAGCTTGGCTTAGACGAATGAATCGATGTATAGAGACAAATGGAGACTATTTTGAGAAATTGTAATTAAAATAATAATTCTAATGTCAAAGATTTTTTCGTATCTCAAAACTTTCCTAGTCACCTAACGTACGTAGTCGGCCCAACTTTTATCATCTTTATCTTTCGTTTTTGTAGATAGCGCACTAGGAATGTTCGTGTTGTATCTTTCAAATTTCCCGTTTTCCTTAGGGGTGGCAACTGCGTTTAATATATGTTTTATGAAGTCTTAGTAAATGTGAGGAAATTATTGCTAGTGAAAGACGTTCCCTTGTCGGTTATGAGTCTCGTCGGTGGCCCAAAACAACTAATGTGTTCTTTGAGAGCCCTAATAGAGGTAGAGGTTTTAGTGTCTCGTACTGGTTTTATATTGACGTATTTAGACCTCTTTGACGACGCGCTGGCCTAGTTGGTAGTGACCCTGCCTACGAAGCTAGCGGTCCTGGGTTCAAATCCCGGTAAGTGCAGATGTTTGTGTGATGAGCGCGAATATTTGTTCCTGAGTCATGGATGTTTTCTATGTATTTAAGTATATATTTCTCTATATAAGTACTTATATCGTTGTCTAGTACCCATAGTACAAGCCTAGAGCTTAGTTTGGGACTAGGTCAATTGCTGTGACATTGTCCCCTGATATTTATTTAGTGAATCCGTCAACAATTACCAGTATGTAGCAATTACCTCTTTTGTTACGTACAAATGGGCCTAAATGGTCCACATGTACGATGTGAAATGGTACTTCCGGTTTCGGGATGGGATGTAATTCTCCCTGTTATTTACCAGTAGTATCTTTGTTGCGGGCACATTCTAAGTATGACCTTACATACTTCTTTACGAATTTACTCATTTTCGGGAATCAATAAGTTTGTTGAATGCGTGCTAAAGTTTTTTCAAATCCGAAGTGTCCTAGATCATCGTGATTCTTTTGGCTATCTGCTACGGTACACCGCGGGGAACTACCCATCGAATATCGCTGTCCTGATCACCTGTAATACGAGTACGATAAACCCTGACATTCTTTATTTTATAATTATTTACTTTCCTTAAGCTTTTCTAAATCGGATTCGCCTGTTTTCTTAATATGCAATATTTCATCATCACTATTTTGAACGGAACGGACAATGAATTCCTTAATGCATTAAAATCGGTTATGATCTTAAAAGAGATGCGGAGTCGGTTAAGTGATGATACTCTTATTACCGCGAGAGTTTCCAGCTCCAACGAATGGAATTTACATCCGTCTGGCGTAGTCTTTTTACTGAAATGAGAAATTGGCCTGAACATCCCCGCGTCATCTTTCTGGAGTAAGATTCCACCTATTCCAAATTTACTGGCATCTGTCTGGACTTGAGTTTCCCTTTTAGGATCATAGAGAGTCAACAGTCCAAAGACCATTGGACTAATGAGACTTTATAGTTTAAGTTTAATACAGCCGGTGCATTTACAAGGCCGAAAGGCATTCGCGTGAATTGCAACTGACCGTCGGGGGCTTCGATCAACAATACAACTGGATAACGGGTCAGAGAAAAAAACACGGCCCAGCGATTATACACGGTGTGGCCTGTATCAGGAGCAAAAAATTAAAACGTAGATTCTACTCCTCAAACTACGCAACGTTTGTTTGACGACTTTGAAAAAAAACTTGCGGTTTGAATTTTATTACATTATAAAGTTAATTCGAACACGCAATGTACTATGAAATTGGTTATGTCTGTAGAGTGACTAGACTGACAGGCGATGTCAATTAGACGGAGTTTTAAGTACATTGAAAATACTACTTACTTTGTTTGAAAAATGAACAATCTAAAAACTTTATGATTTTAAAAAGTTGCTAAACAAAAGTTGTCTAGTGTGAGGAGTAGAATCTACGTTTTAATTTTTTGCTCCTGTTACAGGCCACACCCTGTATACTCACTTTAAATTGGGAGCTTACTTGAATTTAGTTCGTTGTCAACTGCGCCAACAGTGACACGTGTCACAATGCTTCAATGCGTTTTCGGAAACAACAATAATTAATCACCGTAACAAAAATCTTTCTGACGGAATTTCATACTTTCGGTAAATAAATGTCGATTCGTAAAATTACTGAATAAATAACTAAGTATTTCTAATAAAATAATTTATTTTAGTTTCCGACCAACAATTCTCAATATATTGGTTGTTTCCGAACAGTGCATCTATGGAGTAGTTCAATACTTAATATTTTTTGCGGTCGTAAATTAAATATACATTTGTAGTATTCCTGGTGATCCATTTCAATGCGCAATATGGAATTCTATCGTCGCAAGTGCGTTCACTTGCGACAATAGAATTTCATATTGCAGGAGTTATTTAGATGCGGATATGTGAGATCCTTTAGGCATAAAAGTTGTTTAGGCATAAATATTTTGGGCGACCAGTAAACGATCACTTAACAAGTGTAAATTAAACCAGAATAAGTTATGTGAAGGAATGATTTGACATAATAAATTTTTTGACCACCCTTTTATACAGCCAGAATCTAATGGTGGGATCCATGACGAATCAAAGAATCCCTCAAAAGTTATACGCACACTCAGCGATGTTGTTATTTTCTGAAAGACATTATGGATTTACATTCTAAAAACACTTCTCGGTCAAGAGAAACTGATAATGAAGACCCAAAATCATCACCGAAATCTATAGCCGTATATTATTTAACGGGCAGTGATGAGATTTATCTATTGAAAATATGAAGCTGCTTTTATTCATTACTATGCATGTAGGTGGTGAAGTACCGGGATTTTTTTTTAATGATTAACGGCGCTCCATCTTGAGCCTCGATTTTTTTTTAATGCTGATGGAAAATAAAAAACCGTCTTTTAAAACCCACTAAACATACATACAGACATAGCTTCACATTTATCTCTCAATGGGATAGGCAGAGACTATGGAGACCGGTCTCTTAGAAATTGCCTTTCTGGCGCCTAACAGGTACATGAAATATATCCAAGCCAGTGTCAAGTGGTACTGACACAATAGCAATGCCACATGATTCTTGCCACCGAGATAAGTTCGTCTATATGTTTTTCAAGTAGCATTATGTAAAAAAAATGAAGGTTTTCGAGCGCACATTGTATATATTATCTTCATATCTTGAATAATAAAAAAAAAATAGCGTTGAGTTGTTGTTTATATTAAACCCATACCCACCTGAGACGTCAAAACTGAAATAATATTAAGTGTAAAGCTACTCTATTTGTACTCTGTTCGCGGTGACATTGGCACTCCGCTAGTAGAAGCTAATAACCTCTAGTCGAAGCCACATAAGATGATAATTTGTTTCAAGCAAAATTAAGCATTACGTTAATACAATACCATTTAAATTAGAATGTTTTATTTTGACAACGATTTTATACAAGTATGAAGTTTGTAAAGGTCGCCCTAGGACATTTTTCAAAGAGAATTTTGTATGGAACCCGGCGTCTATAGTTGGTATGTCGATGGTCGGGGGTAATAAAAACGGTTTTGTTCTGAGACGCCGGCTCTATTGGAATTTGGTAATAACCGGAAGCTAGATCCAATGAAATAAATAACCTATTACTAACTAACCGGTCGAGTTGATCATCGATCGAGGAAAGTGGGTAATGGTCTTTTTTCGTGCGTTTGTTCAACGCCCTATAATCGACGCATAGGAGATTTTCGCCAGTTTTTTTCTTCACCAGCACAATAGGGCTAGCGTATGGTGATGAAGACTCTTTGACGATGCCAGCATCGACCATTTCTTGGACCATATCGCTCACTAATGTTATTTCACCATAAGACAACCGGTACGACCTATAAACGACCGGCTCTGAATTGTCAAACTCTGTAGTCATTTCACCAGCAGTAGTGAACCCTATATCCTTGAGGCCGGATGAGAAGCAGGCAGTAAACACTGAAATTCACTTTAAAAACAAATTCGGTAAGAAGAACTCGTAACCTGTAAACTACTGTAAATATGAAGGAAAGAACCAAAGAAATTCGCGCTATGTGTTTCGTTTTTTCAATATTACACAGATTTTAAAACGTAACATTATACGCACCTGATCAGCTTGAATGATAATAAAGGAAAACTAGGTTAATTTTTTTTTTTTTTAAATAATGACTTGCTTTTGCACATGAACTTGAAAAAATATATGATGGTTTACGTATTTTACGTGTCACGTCTAAACGAAAAATCGCGGTTTTTAAAACCATGCATAGTCTAAACATTTCTCCGTTTGGTTCAAAACTGTCATTGTTGGGGTTGGGATGTGTTTATAATATTAGATCATGCATATCTAATCTGTGTGCATATCATCCGAGAGCTTCTCAAGATGAGTTTATTAATAAGCGACGATCTTAGCTCCAGGATTACGAATCGAGACGGTACCATCTGAGAAGCTCTCAGTTCACGTATTGAGACGAGTTTATTAATACGGCCCTAAGATGGGTTCAGAAGCCGAAAGACAAATGACCATCATTGCTACCAGTGCTATCTGTAACATATCTAAAGGTGCTTAGCTAATGTAAGTATTGACTGAAATAATAAATAAATCAAATCTGAGAAATAACATATTCATTTATTACAATAATTTACAGTAGGGCAATGGGAAATTTGTAAATTTCCTGCTTGACCTGCTTGTGTAGTTGTAGAGGGAGGGTTCTTGTTAGATGTGCTTTATTTATATGTATGACCACTTTATTATGTATTGAATTTTAGTATTTGGTTTAAAACTTGCACTTTATTTTGTATTGACTCATCAATATAGCCTTCAGCAACTGTTGTGGACTTCCAGCCCCCATGGCGTTTTAAGGTTGTTATATATCCACCTCCATCCACTAACAAATTGCCGAAGTCCGAAACAGTGCCCTGCGTACATCTCAGGCTCCGGTAGATTTAAAAAATTGGCATTTTTTTTGCCAAGGCCTACGAACTTATTAATGCCTACTTATTGTTTTGTTTTTTTCTGCTTATATCCTTCTGGCCCCTATTTCACCAAGTTACAATTATCAATGACATATGTCTGCTGAAAATACGACATAGTCACTTTAGTAAATTATTTCGTTTAGAAATGCTTATAAACTTAATAAGCATTTTGCTACAATAGTCCTAATCTTAGTCAAATGAAAATTATGTTGGGAAATAAGAATCATTTTTCCAACTCGACATATTTGTAGATTTGTCGATAATTGTTGACATGAGATCGAGGATGTGTCAGCCTAGCGTTTCAATTGTAGCAGTGTTGTTATGTTAGTTACAAAATGGCTCTCCGCGAAAGCAGTAGTAGTGACAGTGAGAGCGATTTAGATGAGTTCACATATAGGAGAATATCATCATCATCATTATCAGCCGCAAGACGTCCACTGCTGGACAAAGGCCTACCCCAAGGTTTTCCACAGCGATCGGTCCTCTGCTGCTGTCATCCAGCGGTTTCCCGCGACCTTTATCAGATCGTCAGTCCACCTTGTGAAAGGTCTGCCAACACTTCGTCTCCCGGTTCGCGGTCGCCACTCTAGAACCTTTCCGCCCTAGGAGAATATATAAAGAACGAATACACTTCTCCTTTGACGTCGCTGCCTTGGCGTTCAAGGAAAAAATCGAATTAGTAAAACAGTGTGGAAATTGTAATAAATGAAATCGGTGCAGTTTTAGATCACCCAACTACAAAAAAATAAAGCTTTGTCACCTTATCAACAAATACTGTGTACGCTGCATTGGATGGGTTCGGGATCGTAATACCATGTGTGACAACCACGACATTTCAAAGGCAACAATCCATCGTTGTGTAAGGCATGTTGCCACTGCAATAGTCAATCAAATATTTGGTTACACAATTGTCTCACAATTATTTATGGAAACATTCCAAGAATTGGTGGCATTGTTGATGGATCGTTAATACTCATCGATTCACCTCGGCAGAATGAATACATGTTTGTGGACCGTAAAGGTGACCATTCGATAAATACCATGGTTGTTTGTGGGCCTAATTTGTTTTTTTTTTATGCAAGTGCACGATGGCCGGGCTCGGTTCATCGCGCAGGGGTTTTGCGTTGTTCTTCTTTGTCACAGCAGTGGGAAAATGGTTTGAGGCCATTTCTAAATGCCCTCCTTTTAGCAAAACAGTGGATATGGTATGAAGAAGTGGCTAATAACACCGAACATCCCCATACAAGAACCGAAGTAGTAACAAACATATAAGAGGGATGGTTGAAAATGCTTTGGGTATATTGAAGGTTTCCCTCTCTCAATTATCTCCGTTTGTAACCATTGTCGGCGTGAAAAGTGTTCTTAGCGTGTGTTACCCTTCACAATTTAGAAAAACGCCTTGGATCCGAACATTTCATACCTTACGATTATGCAAATGACGAAATGGTAGATAATGGTTATAATAATCGAGATAACATTGAAGAGGACAACATCGAAGCAATTGTATGTTGGGAATTGATACAAAACTTTAATTGAAGTACTTTTTATTATTACTGTTTTATTTTAGAAGCAATTTGATAACATTAGAAATTAAACATAAAATGCAAAAAAAAATCTCAGTAAAAATTATTTAAATTGTTCCATATTTACTATAAAACTAGTTATATTGCAATTTGAACTTTTTTATTAAAGCTTTCTAAGCTTTTTTTTAATAAGTACTATTTAATTAGTTTTAAATTTCAATAATTCTGGTAATTTAATAGAGTTTATCTGATTGCTTATTGCTATGATCACAAGAATGTGTGATATATGTAAGTAGGTAGTTTCTGAGTTAAAATCTATTTATTTTAAAGTAATAACAAACGTGATTTTTAATCTAATAGGTAAATAAGTACATTATATACACTGTACATTAATAATTAGAAAAAATAAAAATTAGTGTAACCTATTATCTACTTAAAACTAGAGTTATAAAAGATATTGGTGCACACAATTACAAAAAGATTACCCCCTCAAATAAATCTGTTCGCGGCATTGTACCCATGATGCTGACTGCATTACCTCTCTGGATAGTTAAACCTATCCTTTGGGAGAGTCTTCGGTAGTATAGTGGTAAGTATCCCCGCCTGTCACGCGGGAGACCAGGGTTCGATTCCCCGCCGGAGAGCCATTTCTAACGGTAGGGTGGTAAGTATCCCATCTGGGAGACTTTAATAAATCGCATTCTTCAAATATTTTATTATGGAAATAGGTAAATTCACAGATTTATTTAAAAATAATTAAATAATTAAATATAATAAACAGCGAGACACGGGACCCGTGTCTGCGCTAATCGAAATTTTCTCTAGCTCCATTATAAATCCAAATACCAATAGATCATTGACAATTTTGAATTTGGAAAGAATATAAAGGAAATGTAAAAGTGGCCAGGAACGCAAAAAGGAGGTTGTAACAACCTCGTTACTGTAACCGCCAGCTCTGTGATCCCCAGAGGCGTCGATAAGCTTTTGGCAGACACGGTCTTTATAAAAAGTTTCATGTCAGCAGACCAAGGTCCCAGAGTCTCCACTGCAAGCGCCGCGAATTCATTATCATTAATTAATGACGAATATTTGCGACGCTTGAGGGTCTGGGCCTGATCAGCTGCTGCGCCGGCCTGGTTTCGGGTTGCTTGTATGTGTTATAGGGAAAAAGTATCGACACAAGTAGCGTCCCACACCAGAGCCCTACTAAGCTTCCACGGCACCAATGTAGCTCCGTCGGGGCGTTTTCCATTGTCTCTGATCATATCAGGTGGCTCTAAGACAGCAGGTACAGAGGCGGTAGCCAGCGAACGACGGATCAGATCATTGATGGCACCGTGGCGGAACAAGCAGCCGGCAATTCTTGAACAAGAAAGACCATTTCTACCAAGCTCATCGACCTCCTTGCCGCAGGTGCAAGAATGCGGCACACAGATCTTGGCTCCAAGCCGCAAGCAGATTGATATTCGCAAGCAGCTTGAATCCAGGACTGTACCTATGTGGTGAGAGGGAAGGGCGTGGAGCCAATGGCCCGACTCACTAGCAGTAACAGCGAAAAGACAGGCGCGATCTGAATCGTCCGGACTATTGGCTAAGAGGGCTGCATGAATTGCCATAAGACGAGGGGTATCCCAGGCTCTTTGAACATGTTTATGCGTTGGCATATCGACTCAAGGGTATGATTCACACGAAGCGCCCCTGGCCTCCCAACAGGTTCGCTATCTCAACGTCAAGTATCTGTGGAAGATTTAATATAATACTGACGAGAGACATCGAACCATAAGTTGAGGACAGGGACGCCGGGAGAGCTATAACTACTTGATGAGTAACGAATACCCAGTCCACCGAAACGTACTGGGAGAACCGCTTGAGACCAAGGCCTTTTGTCAAATTGGATATTTAATATATAGCGAGAGCTTCCTGAAGGGAATTATCGATAGCAGCCATGATAAAGGGAAATTTCCAAATGGGGCAACTTCGTAGCAAATACATAAATTTAGGAGTAAGTTCTGTTTAGTTCTGTGAAGTATTTGCGGAAGGGTTTCACCGGGGGTCGCGTGAGCATCCACCTGCGGCCGGAAGCGTGGCCGGTCTTCCTGCGCGCACGTCCGCTAGCGTACGCGCTGCGCGGACCGGTGGAGCGCGCGCTGTACCGGCTGGTGCGCGACGGCGTGTTCACCGCCGTCCATCGCTCCGATTGGGCGACGTCCATCGTACCAGTGGTCAAAAAGGATGGTAACATCCGAATCTGTGCCGATTATAAGTTAACTTTAAATAAAGTGCTGAAGGTTGACCGGTATCCGTACTACAAATTTTAACAGGTATTTACGAGAGAACTTTACTTTTTTCCGGGAGTACTAAAGACACCGTTGTTTAATTTTCCCTCATTACTTATTCTTTTTAAAGATGAAACACTGATATCTGTAAGAAGAAAGAAAGTGTTAAATAAACAGAACACCATTTAGAAATACATTGTGTGGTTGCGCAGTACAGCCCCATTGTACAGATGAGTCGTCATTTTATATGTGACGTCTGTTACGCAAATTTTTGCTGCTGCTTGTTGTACTGAGAGCTCCGATGCGCTTCTGGAGTCCTGGTACTTTTCGGCGCTGCATTAAGTGAGCGGACAGGATGGCATCAGTACTGGATGATAGTATGACGTGCGGCGCTTGCCGTTTAGACTTGTTGGTGGGCGCAGAATATCTGCAATGCATGGTGGCGACATGCGGGAAGTTATACCATTATACATGCAACAACAAGTCTCTTTCAGAGGCCGAAAAAGCTATATGGGCTTGTCCCGAATGTACCTGTGCTGCCAAAAAAGAAGGACGGAATTGTGAGACCCCGGTGGGTACCCCCCTTACTATAAAAAATGTAGCACTCAGGAAACCTTCTTCCGCTGTCCCTCCAGCGTCGCCGCAGCCTGCCCCTCGACGATCTCCGCGACGGTCGCCAGAGTCTGGTGTGTCTATGTCGGTGCCTACAGCCTTGGAAATCATACTACTTCGAGATCAAATAACCTGCTTGTCCGAACAGATTGCCAGAGGTCTCAACACCAAGTTGAAATTGACATTGTTGTCAACGCTGAATCATGGTTGTCGTTATCAGTCGAATACTCTGAACTAGTAGGAGGTGCTTGGAGTGTCCTACGCCGTGATCGTGCCACTGGCCGACAGGGAGGTGGTGTACTGGTGGCTGCCAGGCCAGGCATTAATCTACGACGTCGACGTGAATTTGAAACTGCCGACGGTGAGGATCTGTGGGCATCGTTCGTGGTAGATGATACCATATTTTATTTGTGTGCTATATACATTCCACCTAACTCCTCCGAGAGTGTGTATATGCGATTTTTTCAAAAGATAGAATCATTTATTGACTCTATCGGCATTGTCATTATTGTCGGGGTCTTAAACCTGAATCCTAAGTATACTTCTTCTGACATCCTAAGTTACTATTGTTATTTTACTACAGTGTGCGAATTGATAGAGATGAATGAGGTTTTAAATGCGCATGGAGGAGTGTTAGATGTGGTGTTGGTGCGAGAGCGCGCTCGTGGTGTCTTGGTCAGTGAGTTTACGGAGGGTAGTCTAGTTCCGCATCCCGACGCTTATCACCCTCCCCTGGTAATCTCCATTCCGCTCACAAAAGCCAGAAGTTACTCCAGGAAAATAGAAGCTAGTAATGTAGATACAACGCGTGACTGGAATTTTCCTAAGGGTGATTACGTACTTCTTTACCAACTGATCGCTGACGTGGCCTGGAAGGATGTTTTTGAAGCCCGTAATGTCAATGTCGCCGTAGATCACTTTTATGAGATACTTTATGGTATTTTCGACGTGTGCATGCCTGGGAAGAGAAGGTCTTGTAAGCCCTGCAGATCTTATCCGGTCTGGTTTACGGCAGATCTCATCAAGGATGTTAAACGGAAGGCTTTTCTACATCGTGAGTGGAAACGCTCTGGTAATAGGGGTGTATATACATTTTTTTCTAAGCTTAGAGCTGATATTAAACGGAAAACATCTAGAGCTTACGATGATTATATTAACTATATTCAGACCGAAATTACAAGTAATCTTCGAGCTTTTTGGCAACATATAGGTAATTTAAAATCTAAAGGCGGTTTTGAGAATCAGGTGTCGTATAATGGAGAGCTTCATGAAGGCATAGAGGCTGCTCAGGCTTTTGCGAACTTTTTCTCAAGCGTCTTCCTCACCCGCGTACCTCTACTTGATCATTCAGGGATTATGAGGGATGACAGGTCAGTTAATGCGAACCATGTTCATATCGACACGATTTCCCCTCAGGATGTAGAAATTGTCATAGCTCGTCTTAAGCCCCAAAGCTCGTTGGGTCCTGATGGTATCCCGGCGTATATCTTGAAGGGCTGTAAGGATTTGCTAGTACTGCCATTGTCCCATATTTTCAACCTAGCTCTAAGTACTGGGGAGTATCCTGATCAGTGGAAGGTCACACGGGTGCGCCCTATTCCCAAGTCTAGTGATAGAGCAAGTGTTGAAAATTATCGTCCCATAGCCATTCTCTCCTCAATTGCCAAGTTGTTTGAATCAATCGTCAACAAAATTCTAGCCTATCAAATAAAACCAAATCTTTGTGGCTCACAACATGGTTTTAGGCCAAAGCGTTCAGTCGAAACCAATCTTTTAACCCTGGTTGACTCCATTTCTAAGCATTTGGACCAAGGAATAAGGTTGACGTGTTGTACTTTGACTTTAAAAAAGCCTTTGATCGCGTGGATAATGACATACTCTTAAGCAAGTTATGTAACATAGGTTTCTCGCCCAAACTGCTCCGGTTCTTTGCCAGTTATCTACGCGACAGGCAGCAGTAAGTTCAACACGGATGCTTTGTTTCCAATTCTTACCGGACTCGTTCAGGAGTCAGCCAGGGTTCGATTCTGGGCCCATTTCTATTCGGAATTATGATAGACGACTTGGCTTCTATACCTAGATATGCCGGGTGCTTGCTCTACGCTGACGACCTGAAGCTCATATATGGCGTGCAACAATTCTCTGATTGTGAATCTCTTCAAGAGGACATTAACCGGGTCTATCAATGGAGCATTGACAACAAACTTCTTTTCAATACCTCAAAATGTTCTGTCATGTCTTTTAGCCGTGCTCATGGTCTCTTATCTGCAAAATACCTACTACATTACACGCGTCGATACTATGAGAGATTTAGGTGTAATTTTCGATACACACCTTAACTTTCATGTTCATATGAAAACTCTGGCTTCCGACTGCTACCGGCGGTTGGGGTTTGTCATACGCAATGCCCGTGAGTTTTTCAATGTCAATGCCATTAAACTAGTTTATAACTTGAGGCAACTTGAGGCGGCGTCTATAGTATGGAACCCTCATGAGGTCACTTACGTCTTGCTTCTAGAGAAAATCCAAAAGGCATTTTTGCGTTTCTTATACAAGAAAACATACGGGTACTATCCTTATCTTTACCCAACGAAGTTTCTGCTTGGCACCTTGGGATTTAATTCTCTGGCGGCGAGGCGTAATTATGGGCTCTTGACCGGTGTGTGTCGAATATTGCGTGGAGATTCGGACTGCCCGGAACTGGTGGCGCAATTGCGCCTACTCGTACCCTCACTGTCTCAATCCAAGTTTAATCTTCGGCCACGCCACCGCGATCTGCTCGCAGTTCCGAAGGCGCGCACTGTGTCGTACAGGAATTCACCACTTGTTCGCGCTTTACAATATCTGAATGCGCTTCTCGACTCAGCACCTGACTGCGATGTATTTGCAGGTAGCTGGGGGAGTATATGTGGTGAATGTACAAGGTTCTGTGAGGCGATGGATGACCGACCGTCTTCAGTTTAATTGTTTGTAAATCTTAATATTGTTATCTGCTGTGCTATGTATTCTTACTTATTGTTAGTGTTTGTATTTTTTCATCACACTTGCTCGTAAATGGTGTTATTCCATGCCTGTATACAGAAGGACAATGGTCTAAATTGTTCCCGCGGGAATTATGGCGAGTTTGTCATCTCTAGGGAGTAATGACTTACTTTTTAAAATTTGCAACTCTTTCGTACATCATTTCTGACTAAGGAGGTTTAATTTTCAGCCAAAAATTAAATCGGTTTCTAATTTCATCTTTAAATATTAGCTATAGACTAACTTACATTACACAAAACCTATATACGCTTCATTAAACTTCATTATTTTTATACCTATTTCAAGTTTATATCAACATTTATCATTAATTTTAGT
Organism: Acleris sparsana; assembly: GCA_923062465.1. NCBI lineage: Eukaryota > Metazoa > Arthropoda > Insecta > Lepidoptera > Tortricidae > Acleris > Acleris sparsana. The sequence goes on along the minus strand of OV281285.1, from coordinate 41,100,625 downwards.
AATTATACATTTTTATCAAATTGGCTAAATTTGGCTCGAATCCAGGTCGAAACTAAACGCAGTTATTATCTGTGGTAGAGGTCACAAAAAAATATCGTTTCCATTTACGTTTCTGTTCGTCAAAAGTTATTTCTTTATATTTTGCAGAGTTAAAGTGTTTTTCCTCGGAAATGTGATGAAAACCATTGTGTGTATCACAGGCAGTAAGGGGATTACTAACTCGAGTCATTAAAAGCCCTCCGCCTTCGGCGTCGGGCTTGTAACACTCTCGTTAGTAATTCCCTTCATACTACCCCTGATGCACAATGTACTATTGTTACAATGTATGAATTTCACAGTGCCTTGGTGTTTAACTGTAATGCTGTGTAATTTGTTTTTCAAATAAATAAATAAATTATCTGGTATTTCTCGGAATGAACAACATCTTCATACCGTCCAAGGTTGCCCACAAACTGAGAGTTCTCTTGAATGTGGTGGACATTCAATATGATACTGTGGAATAGTCCCTATGTACAAAAAATACATCGCGTGGTAATTTGTATGATCCCATCGCCTTTGCCATCTCGGGAAAAATGGCCCCGGAGGCGCGATTCTGGGTTTCGGGGTCAAGTAAAAGCGTGCCTTCAAAATACAACTCGGGGTTGTTGTATTCTTCAGAAACAAACGGGAGCATGAACACAAAAACGCTTGTAATGCATAAATAATAACAACACTTATTTAAAAAACTATTTTCTAAGGTATCTTTAATGAGAAACGCATAAATTGACGCAATGATGAGTACCGGGCAAACAATCGTGGATCTTAACATAGTGGAACACTTTCGTTTTGTATCTCAACTCCTGTTTCGAGTGGGTGCTAGGCCGTGGACATGGTTGCGCGGAAGCGAGTATCGAGGCTGCCGTAGGAGGGGCGGTAGCGGCGCGCGATCTGGCTCCATGGCGACCGCCGGTTCTTGTAGCTGGAGCACGCGATGAGGCTGTTCATGGCCGGCGGCCGCGACTGCTCCACGCTTATGCCGCGTTTGTGGCTGCGGACATAAGTGCTATTTTACAGACAGTATAAGATTTAAATAACTTTAATCTATGTGCCTTCAGTATTCTGAATAGGTAACTAAACAGAATAAAAAAAACAAGAGGTTAGTATTACTAGTTTTTAGGGTTTCGTTCCAAAAAACTAACCTTTTAAATGACTTTGATGTCGGTCGGTTTGTCAAAAATGTCAAAAAACTCTAGGCTGGAAAAACAAATCTAGTGCAGTACTTCTTCAAACGACATCCAAAAACAACTAAAATGAATATTGATCCGACGACTGACAAAATACGAAGTTTGCCGGGGGTCATTAAGAAAACAGAAGCATTGTAATATAATTTCTAAATATAATTATTTGTGTTTTTAAGTTGAGGAATAATAAAATATGCAAAAAATGCATCACTAGTCATATCACTAGTCTATCAGTATAATCGTCAACACATTTCTTTCATTATCATCCTATTTTTTTAAATATGTCCGCTTCGGTTACAACATATTCATAATAATTAAAAACGTTTCCCTTTTTTTCGTTGATTTAAAATTTGGGGTTTTACAACTCAATATATATATACAATTATATATTTTGGACAGTCCGTGACCGCACTCTATGGCATCTGAACCACGACTAGCAAACATTATAAAAGTAGTGTGCGACAGAGATTATGCTCTATGAAGCCGAAACAAGCCGCTTCTCTCTTTCCAAAGGTCGATATGCAATATTTACGGCCGGGCACTGTACTTAGTTGTTAATCCGCACAAGGCCTCAACAAAAGAAATTAGAAATTTATTTTATTTTACAAAGGCCCCTTGCCAAAAAAGTATCGTTAGAAATTAATTTAAATTTCCTAATTTGTCCTCCAAATATGACACTAATTTAAACAAAAAGAAAATACTTTGCACTTGGTCTTTGGGTCACCAGTTTAAATAATGTGTCCCAAATTTCAACTCAGCCGGACATGCGGACGAACAGACAGACGCACGAGTGATCCTAAGGGTTCCGTTTTTTTCATATTTGTATGGAACCCTAAAAACTATCAAAAGTAATGTGCGTAAGCTGCTGTTTAATATGATATGTAAATTCTAAGAAAAGTAATAGGAGAAAAATATTGGTTTCAAGCAGAAACAAGAGTGTTTACATACGAAAATGCATTATCTAGGTTAGTATGACTTGATAATTTTAATACTTGAGGATAGCCAAGATTTTTTATTTACTAATTTAATGAAATATCATGTTATAAGTTAATAATTTTAATTTTAACCTAAAAAGCCTATTACCGTACCTTATTCCCTTTTCTATGCGATAGCAACATTTTTTTGTTCTTGTGTTTCGTAAAACGTAATCGTGCATTGTGCAAACTTTCCAGGACTGCGATTTAAAATCATATCTCCTTTTCTATTTGTTATTTTCAAAAGTAAAGTATTGCTAAGTAGAATATTATGTAACTAATGTAACTACCCATAAAACAGTGATAGTTATGTTTTATGAATATTGATCGTTCTTTGTTACAAAGTTTTCGATATTATTTATTTCATAGTACAAGTAAAGTTTCGTAGTACAATTATTACAGATGGACCTAATAAAAGACTGTAAAATTATTGTATTACATAATTTGTATCACAAGTATCAAATCTATTTTTAGCACTATACGTCAGGTTTACCACACCTTGATTTTTGGATTTGCCGCCATCTTTTCATTTGCCAGACTCTACGTCCAATTGATGTCTCTGTATCTCACGTGTCAATTTAAGGGCTATTATTGGGGGCATTTGCAGCGTTAAAAGATGGCGGATGTGCCACCGTATTATTACCCCGCTTTACTTCCCTCCTGTTAACATCCAGTTCCTTCTGACATCATTAGTCTACTCCCCCTTTGTGCTTGTCCTCAGTAAATTTATTAAAATTCCTATCTTTTATTGTTATTGTAGTAGTTAGGCGATCAATAAATGTTTGTTTTGTCTTTTGTTGTCGATTATATTTGAATCTCGCGAATTTATTAACATTGACATTGGCGGAATCATCGACGGTCTCGATGGAAGCCATGACCTACATAAATTTAATTGAATGGTGAGTCATAAAATCCTGCACAAACATTTAGCCATGACAAAGCTGTTGGCACGATGGGTGCCACGTTTTTTGACGATCAAACAAAAACTCGAACGAAGGCATAATCCTCAATTTTTTTGCATCGATTTGTCACCGTCGATGGTGTCAGAATAATTGAAATAGCTAAAATCCAAGAGTTGGGCCGGTGCCGCATGCTCCGTATTTACCGGAACTAGCTCATTCTGATAATTTTCTATTCTCAAACTTGAAAAGAAGAAAATATACTTGCAAGATCCGATAAACACAGTAAGTAGTAACATGTGAAATTATTATAAAGCTTGTAAGAAGGAGACCTCTTGGCTCTCTGTATGAGCGGTTGGTACTCGTCACCGATGAGCACGCTGCCGTCCAGCGTCCCGTCTGTCTGCAGCAGGTCGCCGGCCGCCGCCGACACGGCCGGCTTTCCGGCGAGCGTGCACGCACTTGCAAATACCAGCACCGCTACCATCTACCGCAAAACACCATCAAACAAATTAGAAATCTCGAGCCGTGCATTGGAAGCAATATAATTCTTTGAAAATATTTTGTGAATAAATATATTGTTTGTATGTAGACCAATGCCAACATCTGGAATAATAATGCTATTTTTAAAATAATAAAGGTGATACAATTCAATCACAGCCTACTCGAGCAGAGCAGCATGTCGGACCATGCTCAGTGTAGGGTTTCGAAGCCGTTACTACAGACACAAAAAAGTGCACCAGTATATATTTATGGCACCTACCTACGTCCTTTTGTTGAAAGGCTCAGTTTTTCGGCAGTAACTCAAGATCGTTATATCCGATCATGTTGAAAATAATTTTCGTGGAATTAAGCGTTACATTTCTGTTTTCATTCTTCATATTTTTTACACATACGGTTTAAAAGATAAAAAGGAATCACATCACCACTAAGCGTGCCAATTGCAGATTTAGAATGAGGAACCATATCAAAACAGAGCTATCAAAGGCGATTTATTTATTATTGCAAATGTTTCAAAATTAATATTTCATTAATTATTTTAGTGACTACAGAACAATTAGAAGAATTTGTGTCTGTTAAGCGGAGTCCGTTTATAAGTAATGCGCGACGTTATGGCCATGAGACAGCGGACCCATTGTATTTAAGGGCCAAATATAAAGAGCGAGACAGCTGTTTAGATCGATACTCACATTGTGAAACGTATTCAGTATGTTTAAATACTACTTGTACTGGAGTTATACAGTCATCCACTTTCATTGAATATCCACCACAGAGCCCTGTCACAATAACAGCGTCAAGTCATGAAAAATAAATAAAGTCAAAATGAGTCTTAGATTATCAGCGACAGGGTTCTATAGTGGCTCTACAATGAAATTAGTTGACTATACGTTATGCTGACCACAATAACGTTGAGCACGAATATGAAGAGTGTAGAATTCTTGAAGCCAATTCGATCGTACAGCAGCCCCGACACTGTGGGCCCGATGAAGGCGCCGAGTGCGAACGTTGACGTCCACATCCCCGAAACTAGTCCGTATGTCTCTATAGAGTTGGGCAATCCACTGGCACTGCAAACATCAAGATAATCATCAGTTACGAAAAACGAGATCTAAATTATCCAGTTAACACTTTTTTGGACGAATAGGTTTAAAATAATCTTAAAGTTTAAACCGTGACTGGCGACTAGTACGACGCACCCTTATGATTCTTATATCGCCTGAAGACTTTAATATTTACTTTCTTGGCAAACCATTTATTCCTAGTTAAAATGTAACATATCACTTATGGACTACGATCCGAATAGGAGACGACCTTCATTCGATAAAAACTATTAAAGAAAAGTTAAAAAAAATACATTAAAAAATAAATATTTGTAACTTTATACCGGACTGAATTTTGTCAGTCTACCTATTCTCCATTATATTACTGAACATATTTTTGATATAAAATACTTTTTATCGAATAAACACCCCGGTGAAGGTCGTCTCCTATTCGGATCTTCTACTATTAATACATTGTTGGAAATAACAAAAAAAAAATATACCTACATATATTTTTAATAGTTTCACCATGAATAGAATGCCCTTAAACGGTCATTATCAGATGTGGAAGGAGGTCGGATTTGATTCGGGGGCACCTAGGGTGGGGGGAGTAGAGGAGTCGAAACAGGCTTCTCAATCATATTTTTTTTCAAGATGAGTAAATGCTGATCATCGTGCAACTAGAGCATGTTTGATGACGTTGTCGCATAAAACAAATACTAGGAATTCATTATTGTTATATGTATAGGTAGGTATGTTTGTATGTTTTCATAAAAAACATACTTTTTACCCAATTAGTTTAAAAAAAAGTCTTATGTCAAGATAAACAGACAGGCGGATGGACAGGCGGATGGACGGACATACGGTCAACCAAGTCAACTTATAAGGGATCCTTCTGTGTAGTTTCTGTTTATGAAATAAATAGACCAATAACCCCAATAACACAAATAATTATGAACTACTGTGAACACAAGCATTAATTTTATTATTTATTTTTAAAGTGAATATACAGTCACGAGATTAAATTTGGGACCCACCTTAGGTCCAAAGTCAATCTGACATTCTACAACAATAAGGTTGAGTTTCCTACAAGTTACAAATGTCTTGACATCTCTAATGACATTGACGACTTCATGCATATTTTTCTTAAAATGGGTCCCAAATTAACGCTCGTGACCGTACCTACAACTAAATATTCTGCGAATATTTCAAGTGTCTACCTGTTAACGTTATCATTGATAACGTTATCAATATCGAGCAAAAACCGGGGAAAATAACACGTTAGTTGTATGGGAGCGCCACTTGAATATTTATTTTGTTCTGTTTTTAGTATTTGTTCTTATAGCGGTAACAGTAATACATTATTTGTAAATATTTGCCAGCTTGGTGACAGACAGACAGATGGACTGTGGAATGTTAGTAATAGGGTCCCGTTTTACTCTTTGGGTACGAAACCCTAAAAATCATAAAAGTTATGGCAGTTACACACTTATTCTTAAGTTCGCAAACACTAGTTTCCTTTCAGAACGTGAACTAAATAGGTTTTATATGGAGGCGCGTTTATTAACTGAGTTATAATAATAGTTGTTAGTGCGAGTTGTATAATGTTTCTCGGGTTTTTTTTAATATGAAAGTATCTATTCTGTTTCACGTCTAAACAAGTACCTACCTACGTAAATAACAAAATATTTGAGTACGGGCCATTACCACTATAGGTACTATTTTTATAATGAGGACCCTCCTGGTCGTACGTGTCTTTGTCGATCCGTTCGTCCGTCTATTGGTCGATCTGATAGTCTCTTTTTTTCTGAAATGGCAAAGCTATCGGACTGGATTTGTAGTATCTGTAGTTTTTAGTAGTCCAAATCCAAAATGCCTCATCAACTCTTGATCTAGGCTGACATTTTTGGTTAAGATTTTGGTGCTATGAAAAATAAAACAGTAAGTGAAAATACTTACGCAAGGTGATATGATATTTAGTGAAATATTTCCTGATTAAGAAAATATCAAAAAGTTATCTAATGATTTTTTGAGAGCTATCCAACAACACCTCATTGGATATTTTAACATAATAAAAAATCTTACCCTTGCTTAACATGCAAAGTCTATTCTTTTTACTGTAGTAATACAAAGTAGTATGTTTTTAACTTATAAGGTTTACTGTAACAGAGTTCCAAGCAATTTGGTGATAAATTTATATTATTATTGGCTGTATTTCTATTGAATTTGTAATGAAACTTATTTTCAAGGTATAAAATGATAACTTACATTAGGTACTTAATTGTTGCATGTCACCATGAATTGTAAAAATTAATATACTTTACTCTTGTGTCTGTCGTCTAGTCTGAGTGTTGCGTTCAAAGCTAGAATACTATACATTAATGACCTTCTATACACAAGGACTTCGCATCAGCGCGCAAAACGCAGGACCTTTGTGCTTAATGACGGTTTAAGCACAATTCTTGCCTTAGTCGTCTATTAGTCGCGAAGCCGTTAAGATGCCGAAGCGTATCATCAAAAAGTGCCGAAATAAAACAGTAACGACTCCAAATAAATGGTGTGACTTACCACCGATAAGTTAATTTTATTTATAAATGATAACACGTGAAAACATGTAAAGAATGTATTAAAACCATTTAATTTTCAACAAATATCATATATGATCGACAACTACTGACAACTATTGTCAAATATTCCATTGAGTATTCCATATCTTTCTCTCATTCGCGATAGAAAGAATCAAGCAAAGCGATGTGACAAGAACATCATCAGAAAACAAAACAACAGAGTAGCTGATTCCAAAACGCCAAAAAAATGAACCCTTATAATGGCTGTTTTTTAGCTTTCCTGTACACGAGACAAGGAGAGAGAATAGAGATTAGAGATAGAATATAAATAAATAGTTAGTAACAAGAGAAAGATCATTTGCTCTGATAATTTTCTTGAATCTGATGTATATTTCACCACTGAAGGATATTATAAGCGTTTAAAATACAGCAGTTATGCATAATGAGATTAATGAGGTAAGTAGTAAGAATTGTTACAACCCGTCCCGTTGAGAGTTTGCCGGTTATTGTATGCAGTCTTAACGGCGTCAGCTAGTAGAAAACCTGAGTAGGACTCATTGTATTTGGTGTCCTCCTTCAAATATTAATAGCAGTTAAAGATAAAGTAGTATGTAGAAAGTAAAGATTTTTATTTCATTATTAGCTGTACAATACAATTATATTCAATTACCTAATCAATATTTTAGTTTGACGATGATTCTGGACCGAGTATATCAAGAATGAGAAAAAGTTTTTTTTGGAATATGCACTATGAATATAATAATTTGCGGTTTCAGAAGAATTAATAAAAATTGGTTCATATTTATGACTGGCATCACCTCTGGCCCCTGAAATATAGTTTAAAAGTTAGCAGTAGCTATCCACATAATTTAAAACCATAAATAGTTCAAAATATAGATATATACGAAAACTATAAAAAACATTCCTTCAAAATAAAAAGTAAATCGACTGTGACATACGGACAAACTGAACAGTGAGTGGGCTATAAGCTCACCCTTATAAAACCCCCTTATGGGTACCGTTTTACCTGTTGAGGTTCGTTACCCTAAAATTAACAGCCCGTTTCTACCCCACTGTTACCTTGTTCCAGCCAAATCTAAAATCAACATATGAACCTTCGACTGAGTAATTGATATACATTACTGATTGTAGTACAAACTATTTAAAATCACCATTTCCACTTGAGAACTTACCTGCGATGAATGGCATTGTTATCTTTTGTTCAATCCAACCACTAATTACCTGTACAAAATGAAATGCATTAATAACAAAAGATGGAATATGAATTAGAATTTTACCGTCTTAAGAAAAAGGTTCAAATTGGAAATTACGAACACACTCACAATTGACATAGAACCTTTTAGAAATGACTAACACTTTATTATATGTCATGTCCAAAAGATTATATGTGAAGTGTGCCCTATTCCAATTTGAACCTTATTCTCTAGTATGTAAAGTTGTAATTAATATTCCATCTTTTGTTATTAATGCATTTCATTTTGTACACGTTATTACCGGTTGAGTTTAACAAAAGATAACAATGCCATTCATAGCAGATAAGTTCTCAAGTGGAAATGGTGATTTTAAATAGTTTCTACTATAATGACCGACGACATTTTAAAGGACTGGCGTGTCAACGGCAATGTGTAGACTGAGCAAGTTGAAGCATAATAGGGTGAAATAAGATGCTGTGTCATGTTTGGGCATTTTTGTTGTATGACGTGATTTGTCATGTGTATAGAAGGTCATTGCTCTATATTAAAACTTTCGGGGGGCACAGGGGAAACACAGGAAAAGGGTTTGACATCAAATACTTACATGGCAGTCCCAAGGGCGTCTGCGAAAGATGCCACCAATTGACTACCGATTCCTAATCCATGTAGCACCAGTCCAACTACTGTTAACCATACTATTCTGAAAACAGAATACATATATAAAAAAACATAATACACAAAAAAACGCATGAATATGAAACACATCAGTACAACTTTAGGTACATCAAGTTAGCAGGGGCATTTATTTACGTGCGGTCGCAGACGAAGGGAGCAGGGCCGATGAGCAGGAAGGCTAGCGAGATGAAGAGACAGCCTATCGCGGTGACGTATTTGGGCTTGACGGCGGGCCGATCGCAGAGCCAACCCCAGGCAGGCGCTGACAGCGCATATACGCCGCCGTTGATCACAAACATCAGTCCCATGACCATGCCAGAAAAATTGAACTGGAGTAACACAATCAAGTTGACATTTTAAAATAATAGGACAAGTTAGTTAGTTTTGCTTATACAATAAACATCTGGCAACCTAGCCAAGGTGAATGATAAAAAACTGAGCTATATAGATATAGAGTACTGACGGCAAAAAAGCAAGTAAATGAGGGAGTGAATGAATGCGATTTTAGTATTAATTGACTTGATAAGTAAATATTTAATATAGGTACAAACAGCAGAAAAGTAAAAATGTATGTACTACTAAAAAGAGGTCGCTATATACTTAGTCGGTTCATAAGTTCTGTCACTGAAAGTTATTTCAATTTAAGAATTAAGTAAAAGATCTTCATAAACCTGTAGTACATCAATCAAAACCTTATTTTATATAGAATAAAAAGAAGCGTCATTTGTATTCTTTTACTATTGCCATCATTTGATGAACGAGCTTTAAGCATTCCATTCGGGGCAGGGAATCATGGGTCAAAACACGCACGACCACGATACTGATAACGGCTACAACTTTTGTAAGAGTTCTCGTATTGAGTCGAAATTCGCGTGACATATTGATCAGAATTTTATCTTTCAATTCTGATACAAATGTATTTCCAAGCACCTAAAGATCCGCTTATACACCGGTCAATCTTCATGAGGCAGTAAATCGACCCTACGATTTCACATCAATTTGCAGCAATACGAAAACGACCAATTTTCGAGCTCCATAAGCTGGTTTTTGAGTGTCGTTAAGAAAATAATGCTGATCTCTAAACATACCCACAGATGAAATTCACTAAAATGAACTATTAAACAAAAAAGTTTCTTAGTTAACGAAAAACAAACTATAAAGCGTTTTCAAAAAGTGTTATTTTCAGAAAACTCGCGTATTTTAATCGTTCCCGGCCGTGAATGTTAGAGGATCGTATCGGAAATTGCGGAAACAATGTGGAATGATTATTAGTTCTTAAAAATGTTCATCAATTAAGCTTTTAATTTTTATATATTATGAAATTAAAAATAAACAGGAGTTAGTTTTATTTGACTAAAACTTTATGACAGAACTTCAGGACCGACTAGGTATACTACTCGTATATATATGATACCAGTTGAGTATAATATTTGTAAAATAATACCCCCGAGAAATTTTAATAGCAAAGTTATGAAAAAGTGTACTACTATACATTTTATAAGTAAAACAAAAAGGACCCAAAAAGTCCTGTCAGTACTACTTTTGCCTTTAGTAAAACAAAAGGAATTATAAATGTTTTTTTTTGTACTTCTGCCTACATAAAAACAAATACCTCGTTATTCCCTCATCATATCATATCAGCAGATATCGTGTGAGAGTCCTAAGAGTGCAAGATCGCAACGATTTAAAAAAATATTTTTGGTTTGATAGAATATGCTTCCAAGAAGGTCCCATTGTCACCAAATCTGAATCCGATGAGGGGATCCGTGAGAGATTGAGGGAACTCTTCAAATATTATAGGCATACATATAGCTATTTTAGTATTTTTAGTAACAAGTCCAGCATTTTCATTTAGAAAGTATCCATTTGGTGAAGTGGAACTGATGATGAAAACCAAAGATGGCCACTGGAACTAACTAACGGTACCTACCTATTTCAAGGGTGGCGATAGATAAGATATCTCGATTAAGATAGTTGAGCGACAATAACGAAGAACATTTAATAGCTTAAATATGTCTACGACTTTTCCGCCGCGTTGCTTGCCGTGGGCTTGAAATAACATAAATGTTTTAAAAATCCAAAACTAACGTCTTAATTCCAAAAAATAACTTCCTTTAAAATAACAAGGTCAGTCCAAATCAAGTCTGCGACTCACAATATTTTAACCAAAAGCCGACTTCAGTATAGGTTGTAAATGGGTCCGATTCGGCGGCGCGGTGCGTTATTTTAAATTTAAGTCCAGAATTTCTAAATTTCTCAATGTCATTTTTAAGAATCTAATACAATTTAGTCGTTTAAAATGAGATTTGAATGTACATCCACACTGTCAAAATACAGAATTTAAACTGTTTTGAACTATTTTTTTTGTAAATTTAGACGCCACCTAGGCAATGGCGTGCAATTTATTGAGAGATAGGATAAACTATTTTAAAAATGGAGGCTTGATGGTCTAACCTCCCGTTTATATGGTATATAGGATTCTTCCCGATTTAATTGAAAGTTTTATAGTTTCCTAAATCATAAAAAGGATTTAATAGTGTAAAAAACTCTAAAACAAACACCTGAGCTGTGTCTGATTGTATTGTCTGTGTGCAAAATGCAAATGGTTCTGTGGAATTAACGTGAAATGAAAACTGATTGTCACAAACACCGTTACCTCTCTGTATAGTTTGTGCTTTTACCGATCGACAAATAATAAAGAAAATATCAACACTATAATAATTCATGCAACAGTTACCAGCACGTTGTACAAGGAGTGCGTATAAGGAGTTATTGGCATGTTTCGTTGCGAGATGTCACATTAGAACTTCCCTCCGGGTTAGCTCATGAACGCGTTTGCTGCTTATAGGATATATTGTTCCCAATCAAAATTTAATACTTATGAAAACATTAGATATAATAACTTTAATTATATTCTGAATGTTTTAAGGTTTTTAAAAATAACTGTAATTTATATACAGGGTGTTAGGTAGAGCGTTGTCAAAAAGAAACAGGCGAGTAGAAGAGACCATTGGCTATCCATTTCAGGTACTTTAACTTTAAGGAGTGGGTTTGGGGTGTGCGTTTTGTCCTTTTGGAGCCCATTCATGCAAATTGTGAAGATTTAAAATCCCCTCCTTAGTAAATTTGGACTCGTCGGTCCATATAAGGCTTTTTGAAAAAAAAACGTCGTCCACGTAAGTTAATTTTCTCAAACATCGAAATCGCCACATGCACGGCCGGGTGGAAGTTATTAGCAAATAACTCGAATTATTAAGAGTTTGGTTATGCATGTGGCACACCATTAGAATTGGCGTGAACAGCAGATGTTTTTAGGAAATTGGAAGAATTGTAACCACTTTGTTTTTTTTTTAAATATCATTGTAAAGTTGAGGTTGAAAGATTTCTTTATCGGTGTCTGAAACTTTGGGAGCCCCCATTATTTTTTAAAGTAGCTTTACGCTTCCAGTAACAGTTTTATTTGAACACCACAACATTTAACAATCTATCAAAATTAAAATTTTGTCAATACACCAAGTATTTCCTTTTTTTTCGGGGTTTAAAGGTCGAGTTTCGGTATCTTGTAATAAAATTATAAAAAAAACGGTATTAAATAGCCCTTAGACAAATTAAGGGTTAAAGTACCTGAAATGGATAGCCAATGGTCTCTTCTACTCGCCTGTTTCTTTTTGACAACGCTCTACCTAACACCCTGTATATGTAAGTATTTATTTATTTCTTACAACGATAACTTATGATTTATTTACTTATAAACAACTAACCACCTATTTCTGCCTTTCTAGTGTTCAACAATGCTATGACACAAGTACCTACTAAAGAAAACGATCCAGTGAGTGATATATTGCACAAACGTTATAAAGATAAACAACAGATAAACTATGAAACAAAAATGGAACGCTTTACCAGTATACACTTGCTGGTAAGTAGGCATGTGTAAATGGAAATGGTTATGAGGTGCAGCGCTGGTAAGGAGCTGCTTAATAATCAAAATTAGTTTTTGCAATCTTCTACATTGGTACACAGACTTGCAAATTGCTCCGTACTCCGTACAAGCTTGTTGATAGTTAAAAATATCAATATTATTAGTTAACTTGAAAATGAATGTACCCAACATCGTTAAGTAATTAATAGACATTTTTATATTAGTTAGGTATAAAGTTGTTAATTTAAAAAGATATAAAATAAGGAATACATAAGTTACAGGAATATGTAACTACAAATAGTACTTAGTGCCCGTTGTCTGATCAGTAGTTAACGCAACTTATTGGTAAAATTCCAAAAAGGGATCTAAAATTTGACAAATTTTCTTGAAATTTAGTTATTAGCTACGGTTTTAATGATTATTTAGTTTAAATATTCATCAAACAACAGGCCCTAAGTGTTTGTTTCGCACATAACTATGAAACACCCAATACTCAATTCTGAACAGCTGTTGATGTTACTTACTGTATACAAAATTTAGCCCTATCCTACCTTAATTAAACTTGGTTGTATTATATTATATTAAATAATAAAACTGAATCCTTTTCTGTGTATTTTATTACGCTCAATTTAAAACCTGGTGATCAGAGCCAAGACCAGAAAGTGAGTGAGCACCGACACCCAGCTGCGTTTTAGAACTTCTTTCGTGCAGTGTTGCCATTTAAGGGCCAAACTACTCGCGTACATTTTATTACAAAACCACTGAGTGAATTAACATTTGGCAACACCGACGCGAAAGATCACATATTATAATATTATTTAATACAATATCACATTTTATAATACGAAGCTTAGAATTAACATGTTAATAATCATTAATAAATATATTTCATAATAATAATCCTACAAATCACAATAATATCGATGACATTATAATTTAGTACTGGTAACACTGATATCATAACATAGTGACTGCCCAAATAGGATGCCTTAAACAATTATGCAACCATTTTAAATAAAATATTATAACTAACAATTATTAAATGAATCTTAAGTGAATTGTGGCATGTCTTTAGTTAGATCTTTTAACCATTATCTATGCACTTCCCAATGGCGCTTAGCAAAAATTTTTTAACAGAAATTATGTATTAAATTGTCTGTGTATTACATCGAAATATAATAAGTATAGAAGGATAACTGTCACTCAAAAAGTGTTCCACATACTTAGTGCTGAAATGGGCGGAGCTAATACTTGGTGCTCAACCGGCTTCCAGTCGGCTTTGAGTTATTGTGTCACATGGTTGTCATTATAGTTTTGTAAAATTTATAAATAACTGATATATAAGATAAACTATAGCAACAACGATGCCGACGTGCATCGTAAATTGGTGTAGGAGTCGCACGGACCCTAAAAAGGATGTAATTTCATACCATTAGTAAGTAATTACAATTTAATAATTTCCTTACAAAATGGACATGGCCGATGTTATGCAATATAAGTTCTGAAATAATTATAATATTAAAGATTAATGTTTTTTTTTAGTTTTCCTAGAAATGAAGAAAAACGTTTTGCTTGGATAGCTGCAGTTCGTTTAGAAAAACGCGATGAAACGTGGCTTCTCAGCAAACATTGTAGGATATGCAGTATCCATTTTGAAGAAACTGACTTTTTAGTTTCAAAAACTGGCAGACATTTTTTGAAATGCTCAGCGGTTCCAAATTGCACAGTACCGTACAGTAACTCCCTACTGCAACGCAGCCTAATCAGCACCGTAACGGCATCGCCTCGCCTTGTATGAATGAGGCGTGGCGATGCCGATCCGTTGCCGAGCGGTTATGTCTGCGACAACCCTTAGTAGGTGATACTTAGGTACTGCAACTTGTTTTATTTAAATTAGGTACGATCAAATACCGCCATGCCACATCTTAAAAAATCTTGATTTACCTATTATAGTAACGTACTATTATATTAAATTTTTAGTAGGCAATGAATAACGATATTATATACGGATGTATATAATATCGTTATTTATTGCCTACTAAATATTATATTTTTAAGAATAAATATTAACTAAAACATTATTTATTGCTGTATAAATAAAGTATACACCTTAACTTATTTAAATTACGGATCACTTCTGCATTAAACCATCCAAGTTCAGCAAAATGTCAGATGTGTCATTTTATAGCGTGTTTGAGTAGCCATAACGAGAAAAAATATAGACCAATCAAATCTCTTGTCATAGCAGTTTAACTAATCAAAGTTTTCTTATGGGTGAAAATATATACAACCTCTACACTAATAGCGTCTACTCAAACGTTTCAAGCGTAGAGGAAATGGGACGTATTTCAACGTCAAGTTTGTTCGGTGTTACTCTTCCATACTTATTATATTTCGATGGTGTATTAGCAAATAAAATACTTAGTAAGGTATGGTCAGACAATCTAATACATAATTTCTGTTAAAATGTTTTAGCTAAGCGCCATTGGGAAGTGCATAGATAATGGTTAAAAGATCTAACTAAAGACATGCCACAATTCACTGAGGCCTATTATTTAATTTTATTGTGTTAATTTTGTATGTAATTAAGAACCCGCAACCTTATAATATAAAATATTGTTTCAGCTGACAATGTTAATATATTATGCTTGATACAATACTTGTGAAATTTGTTAAGATGCAGAAGAACTTACATTATGCGGAGAGAGAAGTACCTAAGGCATGTGCTCACTCTGTTTGCAACTAGTGTTTAGTCTATTTCCAAATATTTTTTTATTGGTTAATGATAAATAGTTGTATCTAGTACAGTCAGCGTCAGAGAAAAGGGACCGCCCAAGACTTTAAAGATTATCGCACGACGGCGAACGTCACGTGACGTTCGCCGTGAGCGGCCAGCTTTCCCCGCCCCGCACCCACCCCCATCTCTACCTCTGCCTGAACATCCACCGATAACATAATATCATAATTCATAATTTATATATTTTGTTATTTGGCTTCTCGTCGAACCGAATACCAAGAACTTACAAAAAGACATCACACGTCACATGTGCGGTTGAAGATTCGAACCCGCTTCACCAGCCACTGCTAACCGATTAACTTACGATGCGACGCCTTATACCACTAGGCTATCGACTCCGTTGACAATCTTGGCAAAAATTTGAATTGGATTACTCCTTAAATCGAACAATGTTGATAACGACCTTATCTTCTAAATGTTATGGTTTAAATTGCAACTTCCACCATGTTCCACTCGTCAATTTATTATTAGGTTGAAATTAGTACATAGATAGATATGCTTTCATCTTTGTTACTGATTGTTGCATCTACCGTCATTTTATTTCATAAAGGTATCGAAGATTGCTGTATCATACAGCGACTTAAAGTTGAAATAATAATAAGTAGTTTACTTACTTGAAATTGTTCGCCGCATTTATTGTTTTGTGATTGAGGGTAACTTTATAATGACTTCACAAATTATTACGATTTGTGCCGATCCGCTGTGTGAATCTCTCTGCTTGATAATATTATCAGATTTAATAATCCTTAAAATGGTTCGATTAACTACTTTTTTGAAGGCTAAGATTGTTGTTCTGTGGGAACAGGAGCAATCTATAAAGAAAATAGCACGAGATATGGGAATAACGGTAAGAATATTACGATAGCTTATTTATTTTATTTATTATTTTACCTATATGAAGACCTACTGAGATTATACCTATATGATTATTTAAGTATGTTTTTCTAATAATTTATGTTTTTTTTTAATCTGCAGAGAAATACAGTTCGTAGGTGGATACAAAGGTATCAAGCGACAGGTGAAGTGAACTGTGCCCGCCAAGGCCCTCGCCCGGTTGCTTACACCGAGGAATCGGAGCGACACCGTAACATAGTGCAAGTTCACTCAGAGGCACCCTTCAAAACAACACGCTCAACTGCTGAGATTTATGGAGTTAGCACAGTTCAGCGACACCTGCATGCTGCGGGGTATTCATAATTATAAACCAGCCAGAAAAATTAAACTTACTGAGAAACATCGCATCGACAGAGTAAACTTTGCCACTCGGTATTTAAATTTCGATTGGGCAAACGAAATAGTCATATTTACTGACGAAAAATGTTGTAAATCAGATAAAGATGGCCAAAAAATTTTATGGAGAAGAACTGGGGAGAGGTTTAACCCTAAAAACGTTTTAGATCTCAGGACAAGCGGGCGATTAACGTTAGGTAAATAACATTTTAATAATATTATATTTAAGACTATGAATATATTCTATTCTATTGACTTTACGAATATTACATGTTACAGTAGATTATATAAGATGACTGTTTTCAGGCTACTGGGGATGGATGTCTTCCATGGGCCTAGGCGAGCTCGTGGAAATAAGCGGCCGCATGAACAGCGAGCGATACCTGGAGGTGTTGAAGGACGTGATGCTACCGTCAGTGCGTGTTGCGTATCCTGTAGGCCAAATTTACCTGGTGAAGGATAACTGTTCTGTGCATCGCTCCCGCCTTGTTCAGGAATGGCCCTCTTCCCAAGAAGAGATAACGGTTTTGGACTGGCCTTCAAAAAGTCCGGACCTAAATCCGATAGAGAACTTGTGGGGTCAGATGGTTTTAAACTGGGATTCCAGTGAGATAAAAACGAAAAAAAAACTGGACCAAGAGGTCCAAAGAACGTGGGAATTGATGCGAAGTAGTGATGCGTGTAACAAAATGGTTTTAAGTGTGCCAAATCGGCTTCAAGAAGTAATATAAAGTAACGGCTATCCTCTCCGATATTAATATACTTACGAGTAGCATTTATTTGCATTATATTGGGTATTTGTAGTATTGTGACCACATTGGTTTATTTTTTAATTTTTAACTAACGATAACTATATCGTTAGTTGAAAATGTATAAAAATACAAAAGTGGGCACGAGTTATGGTTCCTTATCCTATAGTTAATTTAAAATAAACAAAGTTTGGTATCATTAAGTAATTCATAATTCTCCTTCTTTATTCATGTGTAGGTGACACACCATCTGACCCCACGCGTTACCTATACCTCTATTTAAAGTTGTGTTTAAATAATTATAACAAATTGCGATAAGTGATGACAACAGAAAGATGTAAATTGCTATACTATATTTATAGATTAGCATGTTGGTTCTTTCTTAGTGATTCACACGCACAATTCAAGTTCGCAGTTTTAATAAACTACATATATGTATATTATTGTAAGTAAGTTATTAATGTTATTATATTCCTAGGAACATCTACAAGCACACCGTTCTCTAACACTTATCTATTTTGTAAAATCTTATTGAAAAATAATGATCAAATAACGGTTACGCAAAACATAATATAAGGCATAGATAGAAACTGTATACTTAGTTGTAATTATATTTTTCAACAAACTTGCTCAAAACGATTTTATTCCACCGATTTTTGGCTCATAAACCTAGATATTAAACACGCGTGCTTTTTCATTATATTACGCATAAGTGCCTTTAGTTTATTAACCCAAACAATTTACATTTGTAGCCTAGTACCAAGTTGTAAGTACGAAGAAGAAGCGATATAATTTAGTCGGGTTATACCTTTTTTTTTCTTAGCAACAAACAGTTTTTATGCGGCAAATAACATTATCTACATATTTATTTCAATAAATTGGTGAAATCAGCTTTATTACTAAAAAATAACTCAATTTCATTAAAATCTTTTAAATTTTTCTGTAATTTGTATTTTAAACATGAATTATTACATTTTAAATTTGGCTGTTGGCCGATCTCGTTAGCGCCTTAGCCTTGCGCGCGCATCGGTATCGCGGCAAGAAAAATAAACAACGCGCCAGCCGCCATTTTTCGTAAATAATTGACGAAGATAGTTTGGATTAATTATTGTGAAGTTTAATATTAACGAAAATGTAATTTTACCAACTGTTTTAATAATTAAATATAATTTGACTAAATGAAGAGTCTTGTTTTTTTTTCGCAAGTGTGTTGAAAAACGTCGTATGTAACATGTGTGCCTGTGACCATAATATACGCGGCTTTCGCTCGTGCGCACACAATAGCGCCTTGTATACAGTGGTCAACTTAGCACACTTGTATCATAATGTACTATTAAAGCCCTACAAAACAAATGTACCTAATATTATAAGTAGGATTTCTCAATGTATTTTTCTCGTTATAATTATTAATCTGTAAATCCGTAGTTAAGCTATTTGAAAATAAAAAAAGATTATGATTGCATAATTATTATTATGTTATTTATTAGTTTGACATACGTTATGTGTTACATACGTTAGTGTGTTATATACGTTAGTTATGTGTTAGTTTAACATACGTTACGCAAATATAGCATATACTTAAATAAATAAATGTATATTTTTTTACAATATGCCTATCTTTTTTTACATACTTACCTAAAATAAATTAATTTAAAATAGATAACATAAGAAAGCATTATTAAATAATATAAAAATGCAAAAAGCAGACATCCCGTTTGGTGGATTTGAACCAGCAACCCTCGTTACACTAGACCGACAGAGTAACCACTCGACCAAACATTTTAAACAGTTTGATTTGTTTACCAGGGGGGTATCCTTTTCTCTGCAGCCGGCTGTACCTATTAGGTAATGAATAATGACTAAGGACATTATTTGATATCTCCCACAGTGAAATCTTAAAGCTACAGCAATAATCTTGGCAGTAGAATGAGGGACACTGTGCATTCAGCACGTCACATGTTGTACCTGTTGAAAGATAAGTAAGCTTCTCACTGAGGCATGAGGTAAGAATACATTTTCTACTGATTTAAGTGTGCAATGTCACATAAAATTACGTGTAAGTAGGTGCTGAGTTAGTGACTAATGGTTTGTTGAGCTTGGAGTACTTAGCTGGCCCCTTGTAGAGTCCAGGTACACAGTCTCACTCAAGGTGATTTTCATACGGCGCGGCGCGGCTAAGCGAGACAAGAATTTAAATTTGTAAATACAAATTTTCCCACATCAGTGGAAATGATTTTTATTACAAACTTAAATTACGCACTGCCTCGTCTCGGCTTGCTTCCACCGCGTGAGGAAAAGCAACTTTATACAATTCTGTTCTGTAACCTTCAATTGATGGCAAAGTTATGATAAGTAGATAAGTCTTTTGTTTCTGGAACATCCCGTATTCCTCATAGGTACCTACAGTTATTTTATAACACGATGGTGATTACTATATAAATCCGTAATGCTCCAAAGATGAACTCTTATCAACCGTACTCCTGACGAAAACAACAACCATAATATAACCGTAGAACGAAGTGTCATAGTTTTCACGATGCACACCGCTGCGCCATAATATTTAAAATATTATAAGATTCTAACTAAAGCTGAAACGGTATCTGCTTCTTTTATTTACATTGTACTAAATAAAAACTAACTAACTAAGAAACTAAGAATAAAACAAGTAGTATTTTTTTTTAATGTTCTGATGAGTTTATGACTAATGTTGCTACATATTTGCTATTTGCAATAAAATATAAGTGTATTTTTTTTTCAGTACTACTTTTATTGAGGTTTTAAGAAAACATATTATTCAAAATACTATAGTTAAACAAACATAAAAAAGAAATAACAAAGCCTGTTTTTTATTTTATAAAAAGTTGACACTTCTAGCGGTAAATTATTTTTCATATCACCTACTCGGAAAGGGCACTTTTCTTCCCTGCTAGGCCTTCCTAGCATAGCATAGCATAGCATAGGGCCCTCCTATGATCCCTATCATAGTGGCACTTTTCTGTTCAAGGACATTTTGTGGCCAAATTTGATAATTGTTGTTAAGTGCGATAATTTCCTGTTGTTAAATTTGATGATTTCAACATTTCTAGAATGTGTGAATAATTAAATTTGTTTCATCACTAAGATCTTTTATTTTCCTCATAGGTGATGTGAAAAGCAGCATGTGTCACACGGTAGCAAAATTATTTCCACCTTGGGCGTTAACACTTGAATCCTTCACTACGCTCAGGATTCAATGTACGCCCTCGCCTTAAATATGTCATTTTGCTTCCTTGTGACACAATCTACTATTTTGATCTTCCAACGCACAGACTCAAAGCTATTTCACCTAAGAGCTGTAAAAATAGCTTTAATTTTAAATAAGTCATTGCCGAATACCGAATTGCGTTTAGACCTGTCAAAATCGGGTTTTACGTCTATAAATGTAATTTTAGAGACATTTAAAATTAGAGAACGGTAATCCGAATTACCTCTCATTTTAAAAGAAGTTATTTTTTGTGTTTTTGAACGGGGTTTTTGTTAATTTTAAAACAATTTTTTTTAAACAAATGCTGGTCCTGCCTTAACATACACATGAAAAAAAGGTCCAGTTAAACAGGAAAGCCGTCAGGACTTGATTGTGTCGCTAGTGAAAGAATTGAGATCTGAACAGATGTATAGTTCTTTAGCACTTTCTTAACTGACAGCTATGAAAAGGTATACAGTACGATTAATTGGACTTTGACACTCGGCAATTCTCAACAATTAACGGGAGAGATCGGACGTGCAAATACACGAGATACATTGCTGCATATTCATAATATCATAGTCTGCACCTAAAAGTCTAAAACAGTAATGTAGATCACCTGCCACTATGACATATTTTAACAGTAGACCTATGAATAACATAGATGTGTCTTGAATTAATTATTACATCGAATTACCAAAACACAAACATTAAATTAGTAAATGTAAATTACACATAATTTCATTCGAAACAAATTCCTTTGATTTTGAAAGCTCACCCATCACATAATTTTTAAAAAATGGATTAAAGTATAATAATTAGAATATTAATGAAATTTCTATACTTAGGTTGATGTTTTATTATTAACTAGGGTTTCCCGCAAATCTGTACAATGGTTTAAATAATATGTTACAGTACGATTAATTGCACTTTGACACTCGGCAATTCTCGACAAT
The DNA here is from genome assembly GCA_923062465.1 of Acleris sparsana. Lineage (NCBI taxonomy): Eukaryota > Metazoa > Arthropoda > Insecta > Lepidoptera > Tortricidae > Acleris > Acleris sparsana. The sequence continues at coordinate 41,078,658 of OV281285.1, read as the reverse complement.
CTTCGGGAGAGATCGGAATTGCATATGACATGAGATACATACAGGGTTGGGCAGATTAAGTGTCCTAGTTAAAAAGAGCCATAAAATTAAAACAAGACAGATTTTATTAAAATTAATCGCATTTTTATTTTTATCGTACTCTATACTTAAAAAAACTAACTCATAAGTTCAAATCGCTCGCCATCAGCTTTAATAACTTGACGCATTCTTCCATAGAATGCATTGCACGCGGCACGCACTACCTCGTCTGGTATTTCATCCCATATCTTGACTAATCGATGCTTGAATGAGTTTAGATCCATGCCCTGTGTGCTCCCAATCTTGCTCAGCATGTAACCCGGGTGCGTCACACGAGATATAACTACATAATAACTATTTTCATGTTACTAACGTTTAGGAGATATAATGAACGTTAGCTATAATAACAAAATCAATATTTTTATAAGGAATAACGGTCAAGTCATATAATATTCATTTTATATAATATTTTTTTCCTACTCCTGTACCTTTATCTGTCATTTATATAGTCACGAACACTAATATAAGAATATAGATAATATGTCCGCAGAACATTCCGTAGAAAAGACTATCTAGTCTATTCCCCTTAACAGCACTTGTGCTTTTTTGAGCCAAAACGATATGCCTAGCTGCCAAAGCTTACACCTAGGTTAATTTGACCAATCAAAATACTTCACCAAATTAAACCACCAATCACAATACACATTGACTGTCAATCGGAACGTTAGGTTCATTTGGTATGTAAACTCTTTTACTAATTTAACTCTAAAAAAACATTTTATTTGGTATCAACCAACCAGAACGCAGCTATATTAAAATCAACCAATCAGGTAAAAGAATTCATTTCTCAAATCATTAGGTGTTTTTCAGTCCCTATTTCAAAAGTTAAATCGTTTGTGCAACTTTTTTTAAAAATATTAAACCTGGCAAGTGCACATCAATTTAAAAACAAAGTTAACCATAGACACATATTTTGTTGTTTTCGAATGTTTCTCGCTCGTTGGTTGTTCTGTGCTTCGTTCGTTCGTATTCTAACCTAGGTACTTATATTAATAAAATTTTGTTAATTTAATTTTGCATTTTATTTGAAACCTAGTCGTAGAAAAAGTATTGTATGCAACGGTGTATGACTAAGTCAAAAAATACTCGTGGAGTCTTGCTTTACGTAACCACACCACTCATCTTTTTTTGACCTCTCTTATACAACTGTTGCATAAACTACTATAATATAACACTAACAATGACTAATCTCAGTTCGTATAATATACATGAAATATAGCGATCATAATACATATTATCTTTTAGTATAAGTGTTACAAGATATAATATCGTATGATATAAACGTGAGCGAGCGAAGCGAGCGAGCAAGACCTCTCTGGGTAGAACCGAGTCGGATAGGTCAGGTTAGAAGGCTAAGGAAGGTTTTTTTTTTACATCCCTTGAAAACAAAACAAAAAAAATAATACGTAGTGAATAAGAAGTTTAGTTATATTTAAGTAAAAAAGCCATACACAACTAGGACACTTAATCTGCCCAACCCTGTAGTTAGCTGCATATTCATAATATCATGTGTGCACTTAACAGTGTAAATCGGCAATGTAGATCACCTGCCACAGTAACTTTGTTTACAGTAGATCTATGAATAATACAGAAGTGACTTAATTTAATTATTACATCGCACTACTAAAAATACAAGTATTAAATTAGTAGTAAATTAAATATAATTTTATTCGAAGCATATTCCTTTGATTTTGAAAGCTAAGCCGCCGCATCCTACTAATATTTAAAATGCGAAAGATTGTGTGCATGTGTGTGAGTGTTAGTTTCTTACTCCTTCAAGTTGCAACGGCTTGACAGATTTGGAAAAATATTGGAATGGAGATAGCTTATACCTTGGCTTAATAGGCTTACTTTTCATCCCGGAAAATTTAAAAGTTTGCGAGGGAATAACAATGATCAAAATCTACGCGGACGAAATAGCGGGCAGAAGCTAGTATGTCATAAAAAGTTGATTGTGGTCTCTTTGAATATTTAGAATATTAATGATTGTTTCTACACACTTAGGTTGATATTTTATATATTTTATGTTAGTGAATTCTTGTATTTTACATACTCTATGTGAAAACACGAACCTTTACTATTAAAAGATGGATGTCTGGAGTGTCAAAGTCGTACTGTAATGAAAATTCGTTTCCTTCAATGATATTGAATTTCTAACTTAGCAAGATTTTTAACCTTACCTAACTGGCCTAAACGAGAGCCGGTGGTTAGTTAATACGTTATTCACAAGATTTACAAAACAAAATAAATCCCTTTGGAAAAGTTTGTTCATTCAAGTTATGACAAGTGGTTGGCAAGTTTTACAAAGGTTACGAAGGAGACGTCATACATTCCATCGACACGACAAGTGTATTTATATAACTTAAATATTTTCTATTTGTTACATTACTTCGGCTGATAGAAATACAATTACTTTATACATTTATTTATCTAACCCAAAAGGCCATATACTTAAGCCAATTAGAAAAACCATGGTAAGCTACGTATCTTACATAGCCGCGCTATGCCTAAGGTTCGCGGGGAATTAGAATTAGAACCGCCTCACTTTTACGCTACCATTAAAATATGTTTGTAACATAACATAGCATATATTTTTGATTGGTCATATTGAAACCTGAGCACAATTCCCTTTCTTTTGAAATGAATAAGTAGGTTAGTAATATTTGTTAAATTACACATATTTTTTTAGTACTCAAGCAAATTCGACGCAGTTTTAACATTCCACTATTTGAACTCTGAAATTGTAGTGGTTTTAGCTTCCTGTCAGAAATGTGCTACTTTGATTGAAATCGTGTACCAATTTATTGATCGGACTAGAGATGATAATGTACCTGTCGGAGGTGGGGCTCGAGCGTGGCCTGCAGGAAGCCGATGCTCATGCTGGTGCACATTATGCTGAGCGCCGCCAGCGCCACGCCAGGGATGCGCAGCAGCGTGAGGATGTTTGCTGCACCATCGATAACTCTCATCAACCATATAAAACAAACGGGTGTTATATATAATAATACAACATACAAAGCTGCACCTGATTGTTCACAGGTGAATCATGCTCGGAAGGAAGGTAGGGGATACTTTATTTTGATCTACACTAATAACGGTAATAAAAAGGAAAATTGTAATGAATACACTCGTAAACAACGTGAGCTATTTAATAAAATATTTTACTAGTACAATAGTAAATCATCAATCAGTAAAAGAGGCTAAATACTCCAGTAAAATAGGCGATCGAAAGTACCGGGTAGTTTGCGTCAAAGCCGATGTTTCTGATTTTATGCTTACTTCTTTATGATGTTGCCCCAAAGAATAATCCAAGTTTGCGACGTCGAGCGCCGAACGCAACATTTGTCGAAAATAAAAAATTATATAGCGAAACTATAAGGGTTCCTAGGTTGACTACGGAACCCTAAAAAGGGATCCCTACGAAAACTAATAATGTGACCCAAGGAGTAGGTAGTTAAATTTGATTTAAGATAAAACAGACCAAAATTTATGTAGGAATAGAATACAAGTATAAGCGTCAAACGGAACAGGTGTGAGAGAAGGATGACTGGACGATGAGCGAGAGGGAGAACGATTGGAACGAGAACGAGTGCGCGTATGTTTTAGTTAAAATAAATGTATGTTTTTTCCTAATTAAACCAACTCCTGAAGATTAATTGGCGCTTCATTACAAGGCACCAAATTATCCCACATTTACTCTTATGCTTGCAAAGTCACTAACAATTACTTAAATTACTTTTATACTCAACTAGCCCGCCCCGGCTGCACCCGGTGTAAATAAGAAAAAAAAGAGAGAATTTATGAATTTTAAGGCGACTTGGTGGCATTTTTTTTCTACCCGTTTAATATAAACCGCAAAAAAAAACCTTAACGATATCAGAATAACACTTATAGCGCAAAATGGCAATGTGGCGGCAGCACAGACTACTTAGACATACTAAGGCGGTTCATACTACACCAATTGCGTTTGGTAAATAAAACTGAAATTGAAATTTTTATACTTTATTGTAGGAATACATTTTCTTTTTTTAAAATGTGTCAACATCTCCAAACTATTAAATTAATAGGTTTAACAAAATATTAAATTAATAAACTTAAATATTAATCACGAAGAAACGCTAAAAATAATATAAGTCAACTAGGCTGTATGACGTATGACGCCATTGTTTTTCTCTGGTGTCGACTGGTCGCTGTCAAATTAGGAACCACCTGAAGAACTAAACTTATACCGACAAAATTTGTAGTTTCCTTTTAAAGCTTGTAGAAAAACGTATGTATTCAACGGCCGGCACTCACGTCATGGATCTAAGAACTAAAAGGAATAAATTACCGTCACACTAGTTCCAACTAGTTCCTCGTAAACGATATTAATCGGTCTTTGGTCATTATTCATTTTTTGTTATGTCTGCCATAAATAGTTTTAGTGTAGAGTGTATACTTCCGAGGCTGTAATCAAAAACAGTGAGTTTTTATAGTTCTTTTAAATATAATTTAAAATATTTCCTTAACTGTACCATTCAGCAACTGTTGTGTATAATAGCATTATAGAACATTCAATTCCGGTTCATTTGATACCCCACACATATATACAGGGTGGAAAAAATCTATGGGCCCTGGAGGGGAACTACCTTAAATCCTTTAGTTAGCTCATTTTACTGAAAGGAATCATTCCTATTTTAAAAAAGAAACAAAACTGCATTTTTCCGTTTTCTAAATTTCGCTTGTCTCACCCGGGAATCGGACTAACTAAAAATAAGAACCCAGGATAAATTTTTTCTAATAAACATTTATTTGGTCATAGAAATAAAAAGGTGAAAACTAAAATTAACTTTATTTTATCATCAATAAGAATAACATAAACATGAAACATTTTTTTAACGTAGACGGACATTAAGAAGAGAAAAGAATCTTAGTAATATAACTGATAAGTTGCTCGAAATGATTCGTCGTTCCGGATACACAAATTTAGTCTACGTTGAAATTCATCTCGTGTCGCCCTCTGGGGAAGTGTTGTGGTGTTTGCTCCTAACAACATTTTCTACCGCAACCCTTAGTTCTTGTACAGTATTATAACACGTTTAGTCCAGAGGCGTCAGGTCTGGACTTCTCGCTGGCCATTTAATCGTCCCGTTTGTACCTATCCAGACATTGAAATTTTCATTAAGGTGCACCGCCTTATTGAAAAATGATATTATTTCGTTCCTCCTCCGGTAGAAGGTTTCATTGATTATGTAAAAGGTCTAATATTTCCATGTATTTTGCCGTATTTAGATGTCCTTCGTAAATATGCACCAAAACAACCATATTGCTTCTGATTCCGCACCAAACATTAAAGGAAAATCTGACCTGATTGTCTGTTTCTCGGACACGGAACGGATTGTTACGGGACCAAAAATGATTGTTATGTCTGTTATACATTCCATTATTACTGAAATTTGTTTCATCAGACCATACGTACAATGTAGTCTGAAAAATTTAGCTTGCGGGTATTTCTGTGTAAAAAAGTTGTCGATTATCAAGAGAGTATCAAGATGCCTGCATCGACATCTTCACATTTATAACGATGTTACGACTTTGTAGCCAAGCCCCATTATAGAGGCTTTATCTTCTGTATTCTCCTTTCCTGTATAGATTTGAAATTGATATAAATAACCAGTTTTTGAATTGCAGCGTGCCCATACCTTGTGGTTACACGTTTAATAGGTTTATTTGGCAAGTATTGCTTAAAAGAGCAGCGTTCTTTAAATTTATTCAAGCTTTCGTCTACAGTTTTTTGTTCGACACGTGTAAATTTTCTGATATCTTTTTAAATCTTTTGCTACTCGGAACATTTTAACGACCGGCTGCCGTAGAAATTGTGAATGGACCAGTACAAATAAACTGTTGGTAAAGGATGGACACTCATCAGTATATTTATACCTCAAAAGCAGACAATTCCTATTTAGATATTTCTTAGACGTGATCAGATTCTTGTTTCAAGCAGTTGAGATTAGAATTACTTACTTAAAATTAAATCACCACTTTTAAGCATGAACTTATGCGAGGGCACTCCCGATAGCTCCAAAAATTTCAGTAATCCTTGGGGTAGGACGTGACTGCCTCGGTGTCTATGACATTGTCTACCGAGAGATACTCCACAACATTGCCTTCTACGTGAGTTTTATTCATTTATCCGCCCCACAATTCCATTATCGGACGCATTTTTGCCCCAACTGTGTATAATTGTATAGTTGTAGTTTTTTTTTAACATATACCCGTATTTTAGATTTCGAAATGCATTTATTTTATCCGCTGGTGCCCATAGTTATCACCGGTAGATGAGAATCTATCTAATTTCGCTATCTATAAAGACTGTGTCGTTAAGTATAAGCACAAGTAAAAAACTTTTTTTTTTTATATCCATGCAAATTAAAAATAAATCATTTCTTATAACGAACGAGACTTTAAACAACATGTGGACTCGAGAACATAAATAAAATCAAACACCAGCCATTTTTCGGAATTTCTTTCTGGACGTCAACATCAGATCGGACAGCATCTTGATCGAATGTTTTTGTGACCCTGTTCCAGTCTCGACGGAACTTCTATTCAGAATCAGCAGAATTACCACTTTTACGAAGTTTCGCTTTCATTATAGCCCAAAAATGTTCGATTGGCCTAAAATTAGGGCAATTTGGTGGATGCATGGATTTTGATACAAACTTAACATTTTTCTGTTCATACCACTGCAACGCCTTGGATCCATAGTGGCACGACGCTAAATCAGGCCAAAATACAGTCGGGACACTGTGTTTCTTAATCATAGGCAGAATTCGTTTGTTGAGGCATTCCTTCACGTAGAGATCAGCTGTCATTGTAGACGTAGTACAAAATGGACTTGATTTTAAGCCACATTCACAGATTGCCTGCCATACCATGATTTTCCTGCCAAATTTCTCTGTGAAAATAGACTTCTGATATTAACTAATATCTGAACTTTTGTTAACTGTATAAAACTGAGGTCCTGGCAGTGATGAATAATCCAACTTCACGTACGTTTCGTCTTCCATTATTACACAAACGTATTTGTTTGAAAAAATAGAGTCATACGCTTTTCGAACTCGTGTCTAGACGGAAATTTTCTGTTTATCGCTTCTCTTCGGCTGCCTCTCCTTTTTATATGTCTTCAAGTTATTTCTTTGCTTTGAATGTTGGACCATTCCTGCAGATTTACCCAATTTTTTGGCAATGTCCCGGACAGACCTTTCTGGATTTTGTTTGTATGCTTTTACTATTTTCTTTTCCAAAATGGGGTTTGAAGGACCCGGTTTTCGTCCCGATTTTTGCGTGTCGTTGAAAGTAAACTCTTGGCCATACTTTTTAATGGTAGTTCGATCTGCACCAACACTTACATTTTCAAGTTTTGCCAGCTTTCTTAAAGTGATTCCTATTATCGTACACCATTTGTCCACTATAGATTTTCTGTTTTCTGGAGTAAGTCCACACATTTTTTATTTCAAACAAATATCGTGAAAGCTAGGTATATATATGAAATAGAAGCTGACATTCAGAAGTACACATTGACAGTAATTTGAATTTAGAATAGTATTGTTTTAACTGAAATAAACCTAAACCAAGGTGTGCTACCTAAACCAAGGTGTGCTTATACTCAACGATACAGTCTTTAAGCACCATCCCTGCCATGACAAATTGGTTGCTCATAATGCATCATAGTTCAATATTCTATTACATTATGAGTCTTAATACCACTTTTATTTGCTAGATACCTAGTAATTGAAATAGCAGATTTTTTAATTCCATTTGTTCAGATAAGCGCTTGACACTCTCTGCCTTATAATCTTTTAATATGCCGTTTTCGTATTTGAGCACATTGTCCTTGTGAAGACACTCAACCAAATCTTGTTTCAACCCTGTTGCCGGACTTATGTTCATCTTTAAGCTGCTTTTACCGTAAGACCCTCCAATTCCATGCTGAAAAAGAATAACTAACTCGCGACTAATGTTGAGAATGATTCGTATACTCTTTATAAACTTATAACGTGAAAAACTCTTAAAATTTTAAAAATGTTTTTGCCGCAGCGCTGTGTAAGATTGAAACAAGCATTATCGCCATATTATTATTAACATCCTAAAAACCGTGCATCCATCTCTTTCATAAACACTTCATTTCTTCTCATTCACTCATCAGCATATTAAGCATTCTGTCTCTTTTATACAATTGCGTTCAATTTCACCTTACAATTCGAGGAAATATACCTACAAGAAAAGTTAGCGATTGTTTGTTTTTGTCATTTTTATTTTAAGCTTCTAGGAAAAGTTATGTATGCCACAGTACATAATTAGCTCTTAAGGTACTAGTGCCTGTTATTAGAGCGCTCGCAAGCTCGCGTTCTAAACTCGCCACTTGTACCTTAATGGCCGGTTTTATAAAGGCCCGTTAGTAAATATGTCAGATAAAAGTTTGAAAACTTCATAGAAGTTTTGACATTTCCGACCGAAATCAAACGATCTTTTTAAAACCCAGCCTAAGAAGCTTCATTATGTAACAGTAACTTAAAAAAACTATTTTAAAATCACAATAAAGAAATAAGCCGATCAAGGCAGATTTAATGCGTGACAGGGAATTCTTATTCATTTTTCATAGTTGCAATGTACGTAATATTGTGTAATTACAATACGAAAAGACATAGCATGTAACCTCTTTTAATTAATCTTAAGTGGCAAATGATACATTTTCCTGACACTAAGTACAAAGAAGTAATACAAATAATTAGATACTAGCTGTTACCCGCGACTCTCTCTGCGCAGAAAAATAAAACTTAGCCTATGTTCATCAGGCATAATGTAGGATTCCAATGGTGAAAGAATTTTTCAAATCGGTCCAGTAGCTTCGGAGCCTATTCAATTCCTCCCTCCTTCCTTTCCTCTTTGTAATATTAAGTGTAGATTAGTGTAGACAATGAAGAGTATTTTTTTCCACTTTAATGAATTACTCGTACTTTTGAAATGCAAAGGCTTTATCCTGCTTTTCTTGTCTGGGGGACACCGTTGATGCAGGAAAACATATCGAAACTTTTATGTGGTCATCTTGCACCATCTCATATACACATAAGTAGTTGATTCTATTTTATTTTATTTTATTCTTAATTTATCTTTCTCTCCCGTAAGATTTTTGGCATGTTTTCCTGCTGAACTACTGTTATTTGATATTATATTTTATTTAATACTTGTAGCTTTATATAATGCTAGACTAAGTTGTACCATTGTAATATGAAATATGAGATATGTTTAAAAAATGACTGACTGCTGAGTTTCTTGCGGCGTTTCTTCTCAGCAGTGGTCTCCTCTTGGGAAGCGCTGGTAGTATCTTGACGTGTAAAAGTACCCGAGCGGCCTACTTACTGAATAAATTTCTTTTATCTTTTTTTAATTAAGTATAAATTATTTTATTAATTAAATCCCGTGCATTTTTTTTTGGGTATAAACTAAAATGTCAGGTCAGATAAACCAAAGCATATAGAGAACCTTGCAAAAAAATTGGGCACCTATGGTTTTTTGTATTTTATTTGCCTAAAAGCTTGCTTTCTAAGCTTCAATACCTAAAAATCTGAAAAACTATAGGAAAACCAAATTTGAGCCCAATCAGTCACTAGGTAGCGGGTCAAATTTATCTTCCAAGAATTAAAACGTTGTTTATTTGTTAGTACACAAGTAAAATGTGGAAAGCAATAAATATATTGAGTATTGAGTATTAATAAGTGATCCTTTCATGCGTCTTTGATGCGTATACTTCCGCGAAAACTTTACATCATTTTAGTTGTACGAGTATAATGGAAACAATGACGATAGCTTGCTGCCCTTGGCAGGCTAGTGCATAAGTGGACCGCATGCTGAGACTAATTAATTACACTAAAATTAAATAGTGACCGAAAGGTAAGAATAAGGAACGAAAGCGAGATATACGAGCAATAAAGTGATGTTTATTTATTATTTATTTATTTAACTATGTGGTCGCTAAATTGCCTCTACCCTAATAAGGGTTAATAAACCGGCCAAGTCGGTCGGACCGGCCTTACTCGTTAAACTCGCTCACTCATGCACTTGATGTTGATTTGTATGAAAACACCAGGAAAACACTAAGACAGTCATATTGAAGGAAATACTTAAAGATGTATAAATTCGTAGTATGTTATTTTAATACTGCTTGGTACGTCCAAGCGTTTCTAATAAAATAGTTGTATGACGGCGTTAAAGGGTTCCGTTTTTCGTTTTTAGGCACGCAACTCTAAAAGAGTCATCCTTGGTATGTTATTTTTTTTAAATACTTAGGTAATATGGTATACTGACGGCCAGTGGGGTTAAGGTCCTCCTCGTCGTGGCCAGATGGCAGCGCCACGCAGCTCATGACGGCAGCGCAGAACAGTGCCGAGCCCAGCACGGCAAACGGCAGCAAGAACCCACCCAGCGCGAACAGCGCGCCGCCCACCATCGGGCCCACGATCAAACCCAGCCCAAAAAACGTCTCCAGAGATGCCTGACAAAGATAATGTGAAGGACAACATATATTACACATTCTATGTATTTCTATATAATATACCTAGAGAGTCACATAATTAGAAACACTTGGCTTTTTTCCATACAATTGCCACCAAATATCACTTATAGAATTTGACTACTACTCAAAAAGTACTTGATCAATTTTATTGCGAGTTACAATAAACTTTACATCATTAATCACAGTATAAATTTATGTGCCCTTATTTAAAAAGCGTTTCTAGTTCTGTGTCCACCTACCTATATGTAACACACATAACACATTATTTGATAATTTATCGGAAAGCTGGCAGTATTGCTCAGTTTGGTAAGGGCCATTAACTCACAAACATGACAGCGACGTTGTCAGGGAATTCCTTGGCGATGATAGCGAAGGAAGCGGTGAGGAAGGCGGCGTTGCCCATCGCCTCGACCATCCGGATCACGAAGCTGAGCGTAATAAACGGAATGTGTCCTTCCACCTTGTCTAGAAGCCTGTGAAATATTCATCATTACATAACTTTAAAAATGGTTCAAGTAATGCAGATTTACAATAGTAAATGGTTCAACAAGGGACTAAAATAAAACAAGCCGAAGGCTTCCGGTTTCGTCGTATCCTGATTCGACGTATTCGTTCCGTTTTTGACATTTTCTTGTTTGGACACAGTGGAACTACCAAGTTACATTATTACATACAATACTTATGACTGCTTATGAATACTTGCGTAATAAAGATGTAAAGTTTATTAGAAAATTAAAATTATTGTTTTGATGAAACAAGATAAACTAAAACAGAAAACATATAACATAAAACATGAAACTTATCTATTTCTAGGAAAACATCATCTAACATTTAAGTTGACACAACGTATTGAAGTAGTTAAACTATATTAGTGACAGACTGATTTTGCTATATGTAATAATTTATGGCGAAAACGGAAAGCGACGAGACAGGAATGGTAAAAACAAGAATACGACGAAACAAGAATTTGTCAAAACAAGAATACGATGAAGAAGGAAGCAATCTAAATAAATAGCTATAATGACACAAGGTGTTTAGCCACGCGAGGTGAGTAAGGGTGGGGTGGCTATATTTCGAATGTCATTATGGTCGTTTAGTCTCGCGTTAAACACTACTTTTTTATACTTGCATATTTGAACAACAGATTCAAACTTGAAAATTTTAAAACTAAATTGGACCATGCATAATAAAATGAATTATCCTTAATATAATTAAATATTTTCATATTCGTTATCTAGAGTTGGGATGTTTGGTGGTAATTTTGAACAGAGTGCAGTGGAGTCGTTATTACTGATACGTTTATGATTGAATGAATGAATGATTCATAAGAATGAAATTGAAAAGTACGTTGTTCAAATTGTAATGGAATGTGAAATGTATTGTAATAGTAGAGAATATTAAAAATAATATAAACATAACAAAATGTTTTTTGAAACTTTTAAAACAGTGTGAAGGGCAACATGGTTCCCTTATTAATCAAACTATGCCTGATGCCAAAATGTACGCTACCTAAAGTTAGTTTCATTTAACAATAGCTTCTTAAAACTTCTTTAAATAATAATTCCTACCAAAGGTACCACTTAGCTTACATAAAATAACAAGTAATTAACATAACTTTTTATAAATACAGACATAGATTATCCTATACTGGAAGTGATGTATTAGAGTAGGATTTTGAAACATTCATTCCAGGAAGAAATTTCGACACAAATATTTATCTATGATGTTGAATAATAAGCAATTACAATTAAAGTTTCAAAATTTTGCATGTTATCATCACCTGATGTTAGATCGTTTTCAAGATTATGCAATGCATATACCTACTGTGGAAATCTGATCCATATTTTCTGGAGTAAAGCAATTTCTTAACTTGTTAAAAATCCATTTATGTGTCGAGAATTATCGCTCAACATCCACCAAAGAAATATTTCATGTCTGTACTGACCTACTAATATAATTATTATATACCTACTACTATACAGTGTGTGGCCCAAAACCGGGCCGTAAAAATTAAATGGGGATTCTTTAGGACATTTCAATTAACTATCTAATAGAATCTAATATTACAAAGTCTATAATTTTGGAGAACAGCCTACAAAGTTAAAAATCGTAGGTAATGTATTTTCCCGTAGCGATATCGTCGCTTAGTCACTTGGTACGCGTTATGTCTGAGTACAGGGTGCCATTGACAATACGCGGTAGGTTTAGCGGTGTTTGCATTACATTGAATTTGCGATTAAGTTTGTTAGGAAAAATATGCAAGTTTTGATTTTAATTAGGTAAGACCATTAAAATATAATTACCGATGATCTATACAGCCCCTGTTTTTAATATTTTCCCCGGTTTTGGGCCACACACTGTATATCTTGAACGTGATACAAATTAAGTGTATCGTGCTCAGAAGATGCTCTATAATTAAACGGATTAACCCTTTTGTTAAAATTTGTCTTAATTAAATATCAATAACTTTTACAAAAAAAAAAAAAACATCTTTGGTTTTTGAGATACAGGCGAGTAACTAAAATCATCTAAAACGGCACCAAATTACTTTAAATAGAAAATTATTTATGATTTGTTGTTTCTCTTTTCATCGACTATCGGAAAATACGAGAGTTTTGTTTTACAAATCGTTCAGCGCTCGTAATTTTGTCCAACACGTTCGATTAGCGCCCGCGTGATTAGTACCAGCGCTATGACCATCATTTTCCTGTTCGTCATTACGTAATTAGATCCTTGAAGGGTCGCCATACGCCTTCGGACACATTGGTACAATTTCCATATTTGTACAATTCCAGATTCGTACAATTCCACATTCGTACAATTCCACATTCGTACAATTCCATATTGGTACAACTACAAATTACCCAGTTTAAACCGGGCTTCTGATTTGTGCGTGTTGCATATTTACCTACTTTCTACCTCGATAGTAACTTATACTTACCAAACTTTTTACATACATACTTTTTAAAGCCGATGGCGTCAATGAAAAATATCGTTTGAAAAAAGATTAGTGTCAGGCTATTATGTCATCTTCATCTCATCTGTAATTTTTTCAAGAAGTTCTTGTATAATTTCATTATAATTTCATTTTATCGCTTATCTTAATTATTCAGGTGGCTACTTGAATGATAATATTGAATATATCAGTAATAACGCATGTGTTTCGTTTATCATGGACTCTATTAAAGAAAGTACTGCAAAGGAAGATAACGACAAACAGTTACCTGAAGTAGTTTTCATAAACAGTGAAAAAGGAAACCCGGTATTACTAAGAAATGGATATCGATTTTATTTTGGGTGTAAAAATAAAACTGGGACCACAATCTGGAGATATGTTCACCGTAGTATGTGCAGCGGATCAGTAACATTAAATGAAAGTCAAGTAAGTGTTCTACGAGAGGGACAACATACCTGCTTAGCGAGTTCCTCGGAGACAAGTAATAAAGTGCATCAAGCCATTGACTTATGCAGAAAAAGAGTGAGAACAGAATGCACTCCCATTCAGAAGATATATGATGAAAGCTTTAAAGATTTGATGGATCAAGGCATGAAATTTGTAACAGAAGTGCCTACATTCGAATCGATAAAAAGTGGACTTTACAATTGCAGAAGGCAAGAATACAATGTCAGTAAATTGAAATTTAATGCAGTTAAGGAAGTGGAAATTCCTGACTATTTGGCCAACGATTTTTTAATAATTAATGATGGATGCGACGACAAAATTATAGTGTTTATGACTGTAGAGGCAATGAAAATACTTCCATTTGTGGATGACTTTTTTGGAGACGGAACTTTCAAATCTTGCTCGGACCCATTTTACCAAATTTATTCCATACATGGAGATATAAACAGCACCGAAAATTCATCAAATATATTTCCATTAGTATACATATTACTGCCAAACAAAACGGAAGAAACTTATACTAGAATGCTGAGTTTGATATTGCAAAAAATTCCTAACTGGCAACCGAAAACATTTCGTATAGACTATGAAACTGCAATGATGAATGCAACCCAAAAAGTTTTTCCGCACACTAAATGCAAAGGTTGTTTCTTTCATTATTGCCAAGCAGTTACACGAAAAGCAAAGTTGTTAAATATGGAGAGTCTCTCAGAGATAAAATTTACGTACTTGACAACAGCGTTAGCTCTTTTGCCTTGTCACTACATCCCGGAAGGTTGGTTAACTATTAAAGATATCACAAAGAAAACGAATAATGTAATAAATTTCATCGAATATTTTGAGAAGCAGTGGCTGACGCCTAAAATGATGCAAATGTTAAGTTGTTACGGAGACCAACACCGAACCACAAACAATGTAGAAGGCTGGCACAGGAAAGTAAATCGGGACATTGGTCCTCTCAAGGACTCACTCGTCTACGTGGTATCTTTTCTAAAAGAGGAAGCGAAACGTAACGACTTTAAAATTTTACGTGCGATTCATAATATAGAAGTGAAAAAAAGAAGGCCCGCCCAAAGTATAAAAAATAAAAGGATTCAATCAATCTTGGATGAACTACTCAACAATAAAATCACCGTCTTAGAAAGTTTGAATAAACTAAGGGTATTGCCTCTATTAAAAAAAGAACTTACAACATCCGATAACGACACTAACGAATGTGACATCACATATGAAGAGAAGTTGACTGAAAAAAATAATGAAGTTAACACATGTGACGATTTATATACGCTATTGGCAAGTGACTAAATATGTACCTAAGAGTTTAAAAATAATTAATAAGTTGTTTAAAAAAAGTATTATTTTTGTTTTGTTTTAATACTGCTACTTTATTCACAAGCAGAATGGTTTAGTTATGTTGAAGTAGCATGTTCTCATTAAAAGTTTGTTTTTTTTTAATTAAAAAAGCGGTTTTTATTCCTCAGCAACACATTTGTGTGGCTAGGAACCATGCCACAAATTTTGTTCAAAATCTCCAAAGCCTTAGTATAGTACTTTTTTTTAATAACGTACAAATTATGTACATTTCTTGTACATTTTTTTACGATAATCAGGATTCAAATTGAGTCAGTGGCGTGGCCAGGAAGTATCACACCATTTATAGTTTAAAATTTTATTTGTGCAAATATGGAAAATTCCTTTTTAAAAATTGTACAAACTTGCACTGCCAAAGCATTTGTACAAATATGGAAATTGTACCAATGTGTCCGAAGGCCGCCATACTTGGTACAAATGACCGGAAATTTCGTGTCAGTATATCCCAGTCTATAGAGATTTAAACGCGTTACCAATTTTACTGTCTATTTATGTAGATATTCTTCCAGTCATTTCATTAAGAATCTGTTTTTTGTTTATTTTATTTGTATAATAGTTATTTCTGCGGTTTTCATATTTTTTTTGTTTGCTACCCTAAACTTGACAAGTTTTATCGCTGTAATACATCTAGCGGATAACTGAGTAGTAATTAACTAGTAATCATTTCTGATAAGAATATCAATATCGCAAATAACTTAATCCCCTAGCTGTTATGTATTCTTCTGGTATAAATAACAAACGGAGTGATAATAAACATTATTTAATATCAAAATCAGAAGTGCGTTTCTCAAACATACTTCAATAAATACTCAAAATGACCACCACTTTCCGGTCGGCTTAGCTCTGCTCGACGTCTCAGATTGTATTTGAGATTTGTTTTGTTTTTTCTTTGCCCGCGGCGTCTTGAACACCTACTTCCGCGGGAATATGGCGTTTACACTATGAAGTGATTTCGCCAGTGTCAAGTAAATATAAGTATAAATCAATATAGTAATAAAACACACAATCCAATCTTCTCTAGGAAGATTGGTGGCAACGTTGTACGGTGATATGTAGGACAGAGGCCAAGATAAATTTAACCTCTGTACCACTGCGAGTCCACTTGAAACGAGAAGTAAGATGCCAGGATAGACGAAATAAGTCCAAGTCTTCTATCACTGTGCAACACAAAGGCATTAAAAGTACAAATCACTAACAAAAAAGAACTTTGAACACTAAAACAAATTATACATCCTCCATCTTTTGACGTTGCAAATCTTTGAGTTTTACAAGCACGAATGTATTGGTTTTGACAGCATCAAACGCCTGTATGTTTTTTTGCCGTATTTCCGCGACTGTATTGGACTCCCGTTCGTAGATTTTCTTTTTAATTTCACCCCATAAAAAGAAGTCCAGTGGCGTTAGATCAGGACAACGAGGGGGATTGGACTACTACGCCCAATTTACCGGTCGGGGAATTCTTGGTCTAAATAATTCCGAACCCGACGATAAAAGTGAGCAGGAGCCTCAGGATCTTGTTGGAAGTGTAGGTTGTCTAGATTTTTTTCTGGAACTTCACGCATTAATGTTGGCAAGACGTTTCTCAACAGATCTTCATACTTAGTTCCATTTAGTGTGCCTTCAATAAAATGAGATCCTACTTCACAATTGTTCAGGAAACCAGCCTAGACGTCGAGTGAGAATCGTATTTGGAACGAGTCCCTGCGTGTGACATGACATGGGGGTTTACTTTACTCCACCAATGTTCATAATGGACGTTAAATAGTCCTATCCTGGTGAAGGTGATTTCGTCTGATCACATTTAACTGTAGGTGTTCTAATAACCACTCACAGAACTGAACTCGTTTAGAGTAATCTGCAAGAACGATGTGCACACGTTGGTAATGAAATGGGTGTAGACCTTCGGCATTCAATGCCGTGTTGTCCCAAACCGTGCAGCTGCTTCCCTTGTGCTTGCTTGAGGATGGTGGTTGAAATAACGAAGTACTCGAGTACGAAACGATTCCGAGTAGCGTGCTCGCGATCCTCTGCCTTGTGCAGGTCCTGGAACAGCGAACTGTCCATAATCCCTTAAGTTTTGGACAGTGTGGTTTATAAAACGACGAGTCGGGATTGGAGAGTCTGGATACTTTTCATTAAACAATGTCTGCGTCCGCACCGTACTACGCGATGTGTAATAAAAAAACAACCATTTCTAAACGCTCAACGTGCGTGTAAGGCTAAGCAGGCGGCATTTTCGTTTAAATTTTTATAAATCGGGAGATAATTGTTATGACAACGCACGTCACGAATGAAGTATTACTTTATTTTTATTTCAAAACTGTTTGTCCAAGTCATTGATTTAGTATATACTAGATACACAATCAGCACGAAAAAATGGCAAGTCAAAACTAATGCCGAATCGACTTGGGCCGTAGTTTTGCTATTAGTCTTGTTCCTACCACAGACAGTGACAGTTGTCAATCATGACAAAATGTGTGGTGAAAAACTGCAAACATAATAGCAAAAAAACAAATAAAAAGGATGGAATGTCTTATTTTACGTAAGGTCTATTTATTTATAAACAGTTTCTAGCTAAAATTTTATATTTTTAAATCATGAAAACATTATTGTTTTATGGAGTAGCTATTACTTTTTTAAATTTTGATATTTTTTATTTTTAAATTAAAGCTTTCCACGAAATCCTCTACGACGTGCAAAATGGGTCGCAATTTTAGCACGAGATAGGGGTGATCAACTATTCAAGGCAAATAAGTCGTCTGTTGTGTGCTTGACCCATTTTCGTACCACAGACGTATATACCACAAATAAAGGCTTCAGTAGACTGACTAAATCTGCAATACCTGTCTTGAATGTAAGTACCTACTTAAATGTTACACAATAGTTGTCATATTAATCTCAAAAAATATAAACGACTATTAAAGCTTGATTTACATTACATTGCAAAAAAAGAAAGTATCTTTACTAAATGTAGGTCTAAAAGACAATTATATAATAAATTAAACTTATTTCAAGGAAATTAGGTTAGGTTACGTTAGGTTGGGATGGCATCATAATATATCAAGTTCAAAATACATACATACATTCATTGTGAAGTTAATAGTACAATAAATTAGGTATTGATCGGTATTGATGGAGAAGTATAAATATAAAGTACTCGTAACAAAGAAATTCAAACCAGTTTAACAAATTTATAAAAGGTTTTTGCAAATCATTAATTAGGGAATTTTCGGTGTTGCCTTCATTAAGGATTAGAATAAAATATTTAACTACCGGTAAAACAGATTATAAACCTGAACAAGGTACAAGTACCAGATATAAAAACTTCCTGTGTAAAAGTGGCAATAATGATAACAAAATATCACAACAATCAACAGAAAATACCCTCAAAATGATATTATTGTGTCGATGAAACTTTCAAAAACGATTTAAGGAATTATACGTTTATTCACGAAAAAAAAATGGCACATAAAACGGGGCTCTATCAATTATGTAAATACTTTTTAAAATAAACTCCCACGTCGTGTCAAAGAAAACATTGTCATGTTTAAGAAAAATATTCATTTCGTGTCAAAGAGTTGATATTTTCATCATGCCATGGATTAATGCAAATATTCGTTAATTAAACAATTTAGAGACCAGGAGAAAACATAAAATTCCAAAACGAACCGCTGCCCTGTTCAAAAGAGTAAAATCTCGTGATATAATGTTACACAAGTTTTTTAAATAAGATCGCGATATTTGCATATTGATGGACGATGAAACTTGCTTAAAAAAAGACATGAGAACTTTACTGGGTCCCGAGTTTTATACCCGCGAGACAGGCAAGGATATCCCTGATCAGCAGAAGTGTGTATCTTTTGAAAAAAATGCCAGTATAATCTTGGTATAGCAAGCTATTTGCTCGTGTAGGCTAAAAAGTTATTTTTTTTTCATTAACGACACAGTCAATGGCAATATTTACAGGCAGGAATGTTTTAAAAAGCGTACATGCTGACTCTTTATCGAAATCATAGAAGTCCTCCTATATTTTGGCCAAACTTGGCTTCCTATCATTAAGTGCCATTAAGTCGTTGGATTTGCTTGATAAGGAAAACATAATATATGTTCCGAAAAATACAAACCCACCAAATTGCCCAGAACTTTGCCCCATTGAGAGATATTGGGCAAACATCAAGCGATACTTGCACAAGTAAGGTGCAGTTGCCCAGCCGTGCTTGATTAAAAAAAAAATGTAGGTTTGCTACTCGAAAAGTTACAGAATCATCGGATCGTACGCTGATGGCAGGTGTTCCAAATAAAGTCAAAGGGTTTGCTTAATCTTAGTGTTCATGTTGTTTATTTTATTTTATATTGTTTATTAAACTACGTTTGTTATATATGATTACATTTTTTAAAATGCCCTTATAGAAATATGTTTTAGTGAGTTAGTATCAGACTGTCTTAAACGCAGCTGGTCTAGAACATAAACTTGTCCTAAAATAATTTGGAAGAAATTGTAAATAGGTTAAAAAGTAACTCGTCTATGAAACCAGTCATCACAAAATCATTTTGTCTACTGTCATATTATTAACTCGTCTTAAATGCATTTCGTCTAAGTCACCCGGTCGCCAACCTCTTTGGAGAGTTGGGTATGACGACTAATAAAATTTAAAACGAGTCGCGAATTCGTCTAATTGTTTTATAGACCGATTGTGTATTTAACACAGAGTGTATGTACATCAAAGCGCATTTTACTACAATTTGCTCTCAACAAGCCCACCAAGGATATTGTTAGCCAAACGACAGTAGGCAAGTACATATTGGGAGATCATTTACATGAAGATCTAAAGGCAGGGAAAGCCATTTCAAAAACAGGCACTGAGATAAAGTTCTCCAGTCCGCAAACTGCCAAACCCTACAAAGCCTGCACCTGTAAACTACCGGGGCCTGCCTCAGAGATACCAGCCGTCCCAGCAGACTGCGAGCGCGGGCAAGTCGTCGAGCTTCAGGCATAAGCCAGTTGCACCTTCGCAACGCCGAGGTACTCCTACACGCCGAGCCACAGGAAGACATAAAGATAAGCTCGCTATCTAAATGATATGATAGTTGGCATTCCATTACAAATAATAAAACAGTATTGGCATGGATCAGGGTTAATAAATACTTTTTAGGTGCTTTCCACTCCAAGATTCACCACCTTTAAATAAATTGAGCGGAAAAGAGGCAATCGACATGCAAAATGCTATATCCCATCTGCTAGATATTAAGGCCATAAGTGAGTGTCATGCATGTCTCAACCTATCACATATATTCTTAACCCCAAAACCAAATAGTGATATGCGCTTCATTCTAAGCCTTAAAGGTCTAAATAAATACATACAGACATCATACTTCAAACTTAAATATTAGAGAAGATATTACTGACCACCACTGCCACTAAATTAAAAACCAACAACTGTTTAATGTCAAAAGTAAACCTAAAGGAAGCTTACTTTCAGTGTCTATTCATAAATATTCCAAAAAGTACTTATGTTTCAAATGGCAGGATTAATAGTATCAATTTAATGTACTTCCCTTTGGACTCTGTAGAGTTGTTTTCACAAAAATAATGAAACCAGTACTTGAACATCTCCGAGTTCAGGGTGTACAATATACCTGGATGATTTTATCCTGTTATTTGACACTCAATTTGAGGCAGAACAGGGTATAAAAAGCCTGTACCTTGATTTAGCAGCTAGGTTATATAATAAATTATGACATATGTGCTCTTACTCGTTCACGATCTTGTCAGTATATTGGCTTATAATAAGAGATTTTGCACATTTGCTGGGTGTTCTTACTTCAGTCTACCCTGCCATTAAGTATGGTATGGTGTACACAAAGGCTTCAGAAAGAGTGAAATATATTAATCGCTCAAACAATAATAATTATAAGAAAAATATGAAATAGCCAAAAACACTCTAGGGTGACTTTTTGTGGTGGATAACTCACATAGATTCCTCATGTAACGAAATCAGATCTGATACATATGATTTAGAAATATTTATCGATGCTTCCCTTACCGGTTGTGGTATAGCATGCAATAATACATCAACCAAGGGTTCTTGGTCAGTCAGTAAACAAAAACATCATATTAATTACCTATAATTACTTGCACCATTTATTGGGTCAAAAACATATGCTTTGAACTAGGAACAGCCAAGTACTCCTCAGTATTAATAACACAACAGCCATATCGTATATTAATCGCATGGAAGGAGTCCAATTTCTTTTAGTAAGGAGGAAAAGTTATATGGCAGTGATGCAAAAACAAAAATATTTACATCTTTGCATCATACATTCAACGCAAAGAAAATGATGTAGCTCATGCAGAATCAAGAAAATCACAATCTTGTATTCATCAATTCTTTTTCTTCTATATATATTTCACCGTGGATGGAAACGGATGCAACCACCATCTCAGCGCCCTAATTCAATCTCTCCTGCTCGTGGTACATCCTGTTGATTAACGAACGAGGCTCTGGTGATCGACAAATGGCGGGATATCAATTCAAAAAATGCGCGTACCTAAATGTGGTATACCAGTGACGGGCAGCAGCGTCACTGGTGCAAGGAGCTACGCCCTGCGCTCGCCAACCCGCATGCCCAGCGTAGTGAGTATGGGCATTAACCTTATATGGCAAGCCACATTAAAAAGAGCCTGATTTGATTTGATTTAAATAATAAGTTTTTGTTAACCACTTCACTTTTATGACATCCTTTCAATTTCTAACTGCACTTTATTATTGTAATGTCAGTGGGTTGTGGGTTTACATTGTGAACCGAATTTCAGCCAAATCCTATAACGAGGACTGGTTAAAAATAAACTTCCAAAATTAGTCTCACACATTATAGCGTACCTACATGCTACATACTAACAAAACAAGTCGAATAAAAGATTGTAACAACTTTAGCGAAGAGCAAGCTTTAATAAAACCCAACTGCTGTTTGCATAATGCCGTCAAAGTAATGTTACTTATCATGTATTTATTATTTATTTCGCCAATATCACATAAATAATTTTAATACAGCCTATGACACTCTAGTGGTTAGGACGAAGCTAACCACGTATAATTTATTAAAATCGGCCGTTTAGTAGTTACGAGCGGACATTGAGTCGGACATATAAACATACAAGTCAAACACATAACCCTCGTTTTGGGTTTTACCGCAGACGGGTAAAAAGGCGATTAGTAACGGTATACGGACTCTACTGAAAGTTCTATTGCATTTTCTATTAAGTAATGACGATGTTCCCTTTTTATACGTATTTCAAATTTATTTATTTTTTACATAAAATCCAGAAGCATTCCATTTTTTATATTGAGTTATTAACGTGTTTTATTATTGCAAGAAAATCCATGTTTGGTTACCTTAAAAATCTAGGTAAATAAACGCTAAGTAGGTCTTGAGTGGTAGCCAAGATGACCAACTTTTAGCTTTCGTATAACGAAATCGAAAGAAAATGTATGGAGTGTAAATGTGTGTATGAAAATGTGTGAGTACATTCGATGACGCCTGTTAGCCCGGGATAATTTAAAATAATCATGATTACAGTTTTTAATCATGATGTTGTTTTGATATCATGATAATTATGATTAACTTTAATATATAGGTAATCACCATACCATACACGAGCAGTGTTCACTAACAATTAAACGGATGATAAGCGGTTTGTAAAATATGAAACATGAAAAAATGGAACAACGTCCTCTCAACATCAACTGAAGTAATTAGCAAGTATTTGTTGTTGTAACTGAAGTAAAAAAATTAAAAGATAAAAAATATACGGCTTATAAACTACATTAATCAATTTAAAATACTATCTGTTAGAAAATTTTGTTTTAGGCAGGGGAAGTCCACTGAGGACTACGTTAATAACTGAAACGGTTGAAAAAAGCAGTTAATGTCTTGCAATATTCCTAGATCTGAAGAAAGCTTTTGACGCAGAGCGACACAAGGGCCAGTGTCTTCTTAACCGGAATAAAAATATCATACGGGAGGAAATGGGAGTATTACGAGTAATTATGTGACTGAAGACGAGACCATAAAGATTATTATGCTTTATTATTTATTTTATTAAGAGCAATTTAACGATGCGATATGCCGCCTAAATAACGTCTGGATTTACTTTGTGGAGGAAATATCTAAATTTCAAAGTACTCATACTCATTTATTTATTTATAGCATTACGTGTAAACATGATCCTAAATAGTAGATTGTGTCACAAGGGAGCAAAATGACATATTTAAGGCGAGGGCGTACATTGAATCCGGAACGAAGCGAAGGACTCTACAATTGAATCCCGAGCGTAGCGAGGGATTCTAAAATAGAATCCTGAGCGTAGTGAGGGATTCAAGTGTTAACGCCCAAGGTGGAAATAATTTTGCTACCGTGTGACACATACTGCTTTTCACATCACCTATGAGGAAAATAAAAGATCTTAGTGATGAAACAAATTTAATTATTCACACATTCTAGAAATGCTGAAATCATCAAATATAACAACAGGAAATTATCGCACTTAACAACAATTATCAATTTTGGCAACAAAATGTCCTTGAACAGAAAAGTGCCACTTTGATCCCTCCTAGCAGGGAAGAAAAGTCCCCTTTCCGAGTAGGTGATATGAAAAATATATTTAGTCCAAATATAAATAGAAATTTTTAAATGATTTTTTTAACCATGAAGAACCATAATACTTTAATCATTGTATGTAAACATATGTATTTAACGTAAGTAGTTATTGGTTTTAATTTTTATTACCTACTTTATATTTTACTTCCGACTCGGGTATACTGTTAAAGCATTATATTCTCAGTACCATCTAAATTGTACACAGTTACACAATAAAGACTATTGACTTTGACTTTGACTTTTGACTTTGAAACCCTATAAGGGCGCTACAAACGAATCAATAAAACTACGTTATTAACAAATTCAATTCAAACTTGTCATCATAATAGTTAGGGATCTGGCGAGCATTCCGGTATATGAGTTGCACATGTTTCAAATTGAGGTGGATTGCAGTTTAGATCAGTACGAATTGATTTGGGCCAGTCAATTAAGGTCGCTGCGTTTTTGCATTACAGCAGATTAAAATTGCATAAAAAAGGGGGGTATTAACTCATTTGCACATGTAAGCCTCTGGGGTTCAAGTTCACAATCATCTTGGAACGAAAGAAAATCCTAGAGACAGACCTTAAGGGCGCTGCATTATCATAAGACGGGGCTGAAAAAAATTAAAATAAAAAATCTCTAATAAGTCATTTTGTCATTTGCACACGGTTTTCATTGCGACTATTCAATTAATTATGACTTCCTGGAAACGAAAAAATGTATGCAGACACTTTGGTCACTGATTTTTAGCTGTACGACTATTTGAAATTCAAATCAAAACAGACAGAACCCAAATTTTTCTGACACGTTTTGAAAATCGTTCCTATAGATTACATTTGTTGAAAATAATCAAAAGATCTGCCTTCAGATTATCGGAGGCCTGAAGGTCTGCCTCATCGATTTTCTTGGTTTTATTATAAGAAATCCAAAGATCAGTCCAGTGCGCATAATATATCACATATTTATTTTTTATTTTTGAAGGGCTGTCATTTGACAAAGCAGAGGAATCTTGCTGGCAGACTATTATTCCGTGGTCTTTTTCATTGTTTTCCGAACAATTCAAGTCTGTCAAAAACTTGAAAAATTGGATACTACAACAGTTAGAGCCCAGGATGTCTGCCTCTTTGATTGTTTGTGTGTAAACACAAGGATGACCGTGATCATCAGCCCCAGAGGCAGACATGTGCGCATAATAAATGGCAAACGCTGTCAATTGATAACGTAGCGCCACCACGGTGGCAGACGAGGTTCTTGATGTTTCTAAGGGTATAATTATCGCTAGTAATAACGTCTGCCGCGTGTGCTGATTATACTTAGTCGGTCCTTAAGTTCTGTCACAAAGGTTTAGTCAAATAAAACTAAAATTTGTTTATTTTTTAATTTCAAAATATATAAAAGTTAAAAGCTTAATAAAAATACATTTTTAACAATTAATAATCATTCCACATACCTAGTTTCCGCAATTTCCGATACAATCTTCTAACATTCACGGCCGAAACCTATTAAAATACGCACCAGTTTTCTGGAAATAACACTTATTGAAAACGCTTTAAAGGTTAGTTTTTGTTAAGTAACAATCTTTTTTGTTTAATATTGGGAAGCCTCTCTGCTCATCTGTGGCTATGTTAAGAGATCAGCATTATTTTCTTAACGACCCACAAAAACCAGCTTATGAAGCTCGATGTTTGGTTTGTTTTCGTATTGCTGCAAATTGATGTGTAATCGTAGGGTCGATTTAATGAGTCGTGAAGATTGACCGGTGTACAAGCGGATCTTATTTGCTTGGAAAAACATTTGCATCAAAATTTAAAGTTAAAAGTCTGATCAATATGTCACGCAAATTTCGACTCAATACGAGGACTTTTACGAAAGTTATAGCCATTATCAGTATCGTGGTCGTGCGTGTTCGGACCCGTGATTTCTGGCCCAGAATGGAATGCTTAAAGCTCGTTCATCAAATTATTGCAATAGTAAAGAATATCAATTACACTTCTTTTTATTCTATATAAAATAAGGTTTAGATTGGTGTACTACAGGTTTATAAAACTCTTCTATTTATTTTTTAAATTGTAATAAATCTCAGTGACAGAACTTATGAACCGACTAGGTATACAAATTTTGCTCGCCAGCTCCCTAACTATAATTACAATTGACGAATTAACGAGAGCATGGAATTGCATATGTAGTAGTATTGTATGTTTACAGGCATTCCATATTTGAATTTTCTATTTTCTCGTACTATCAGCATAAAAAGAGGTTTGTTATATATTGAAGAAGTAAATACCAAAATAATGTCAGTGCCATATTGTGAATATTATTTACGTTGTGCATATATTTTACGTCTGATTTTATTGTATTCTCACAATTATCAGAATAATTTTGTCATCCCGTACGACTAAGTGTAAGTTACATAATTAAAAAAAAATATGGCAGTAAGTAATTTTGGTCCGATTAAGAGTCAAAGTAAACAAATTATTTTTAACTGTTATAAATATTTTGAACTTGAACTGAAGATAAATTTAAATTCCCCTTACACCGCTGCCCAGTTAGTTGAAAAAGATACAGGTGTTTGTCTCTCTACTGTTTATAACATCGTGTCTGAGAGCAATAGTGAGAAATTCGCATCAACAAAGAAATTCACCTCCCCGAGAAATAAAAAGTTACGTACTTGTCCGTCATCAGCAGTAGACGATTTTGATCAGGAAGAATTCCGGAGAAGAACTATATACAATTTTCATCTGTCTGATATGCAATTTCCAACCTTAAAGGCACTCCACTCTGTGTTAAAATCCGATATAGATTACAAATTTGGCATTTCCACCTTACGAAAACAAATACAAAAATTAGGATTTAAATGGAAAAAGACCGAGGACAACCGAAAAATATTAATGGAAAGACAACATATGACTGCTAAGAATAAATTACCTTATCAAAATTGCGGAATATCGGTCTAAAGATAGACCACTAGTTTATACTGATGAAACCTACATCCACACTTCACATGTGTCCGGAGAGGCTTGGACCGATGGAACAGAATTGAATGTAAAAAACCAAATCAGTACAGGCCAGTGGTTAATAATAGTGCTCGCAGGAGGAAAAGATGGTTTTATTCCCAACGCTTTGTTAATGTTTAAGGCAAACCAAAAAACGTATGATTACCATGACCAGATGAACTTTGTCAACTACGAAAAATGGTTAAAAGAAAAATTAATACCGAACCTTAAATCGAATAGCGTACTTATCGTAGATAATGCGTCCTATCACAACAAACTTTTGAATCGTGCTCCAACGTCAAATTCTCTTAAACAAGAAATGATGGATTGGTTGACAGAACACAACATTTCATATAGCCCGTTGATGTACAAAACCAGTTTGTATGATTTAATTTAACAAAATAAAGAGCGGTTTCGTGAGTACCACATAGATGCAATTTTAAAAGAACATGGCGACTCCGTTTTACGATTGCCACCGTATCACCCGACATTCAATCCGATCGAAAATATTTGGTACATGGTAAAATGATATGTAGCGAAAAGAAACGTTTCTTTAAACATGCAAGGCATTATGAGTTTAGCAACTGAACGAATTAATACTATTACTGCTGAGGACTGGGAAAATATTTGTCGCCATGTCGAAAGTGAAGAAAATAAATATCGATGTCAGGAAGGGGAAATGGATCGAATTTCAGACAATCTTATTATCAATACTTGTGACAGCTCAGATGAAGAACATGATAGCGACGAAAAGCAAAAAACAGAGGACTACTACTTATTCCATTTCTTAAGGGTATGTAATTTTATTTACTTAAGAGAAAATTATTTTCCTTTGGTTGCAAACGGTACAATCATTACAAATGTAATTTCCATGTTCTCGATAATTCATACTAAAAATTCAAGATTTATGGCCGTATTAATAGACTCATCTTGACTGTGAGGCCCGTCACAAGATGCGTCAAAGTAAACGTCAAACCATAGAACACTGTCATTTTTGAAGCATCTCGAGACGAGCATTGCAGTTGAGATTAGTTTATTAATACGGGCCTAAATGTATTAAGACTGGCCAGTATAGGTACAATAAGCGAAAACATATTGTGCGAAAACCAGTGCGAAACTTTTATACTGTAAATGTTATTTTCGGAGATTTGGGCAGTGATGAAGAGTCAACGAATTTAATCCCTCTTATGTGACCTACTGACAACCAAGAAGCAGCAGATAACATGAAAATGTATGGTAAATAAATGTAAATTTACCTTCCAATTAGAAGTCACACTAAGAAGGGCCTCTACTCAACAAAGTAAAAACAATATCGTTTTTGATATGTTATCTTATTGTCAACGTTTTGATAGCTCTTATTTTCTTGACGGTAATGGCGGTCGAGTTAAAAACAATACCATAACTGATCAAATACGATTTCGATTGTACTCAGGCACTAAAAGGTTGCTTTTCCAATTTTAGTAAAAGGACCTATATAATAAATCCAAATTGGCATAAATGAAAAGACACGCGACCTCACGTAAGCATTTGTGATGGGCTCGCACTTTTGCCGAAAGAAAACATTGACGAAGGTTGGAAGTACATTTAATTTCAAAGTCTAGAACAGATTGGAATACATGCACAATTTTTAGGTGGTTTAGTGAATTTAAAAGGGGTAAAACCAACTTTGAATATGAGCAAAGAAGCGGACACCCGCAAACGGGAGTGAGTGGGGAAAATGTATGGACTACTGAAATATTGGTACGAGTAGACCTACAAATCACATATACGGACATCGAGAAGATCATTCGCACAATTCTGCGTCAACATCTTGGAGTAAGTCGTTGGATCCCCCCTTTGCTCTCCGAAACTGGAAAACAACGTGTGGTGTCGTGAATGCGTCGTCGCTTTGAAAACGGGACACAAAACATGTTTCGGTAATCATTACTGGTGACAAAATATGGATCTATTTATCAGTATTCATGACCCCGAAAGTAAGAAGCGAGCATCGGTATGGGTCTACTGAGAAGGACAGACCTCGTAATGTTGGCAAAAACATGGCGGCTATTATTTTTTTACGGATTGAAGTCAATCCTGGAAAAGTGTTGTGTACTGGATCAGTTAACTCGAGATGGTATACTTCGGCACCATGGCTGAAAGTTTTTCAAGCTGTGCAAGAGCGAGACCCAAGGCCGGGCTTCGGGAAATTAAGCTGCACCACGATAACGCCTCTTCACATACGTCCGTCAGAACAAAGGCGTTTATTGAGGAGCCTGGTGTTGAAATCCTAGCTCACCCAGCCCTACAGCCCTAACTTAGCTCCTTGCTAGCTTATCTTTTTATTCCCAACGTTAAAATAATAAATTCAAACATTTTTTTTCGTGTACCGTAGATGCCGTTGCTGCCTAAGAAGTAACAATTATCGACCCGTCAGATCAAGACTGGCAAAAAGGTTTCCAAAGTTGGTTTAGACGCATGGAAGTTAGATCATCATGGAAAGTATTTTGAAAAAATAAAATGAAAAACCGGCCAAGTGCGAGTCGGACTCGCGCACGCACGTAGGGTTCCGTACCACTATACATCTAAGTAAATAAATGTTTTTCTTTATTCTTAATTATGTTGGAGTTGATTGAATGAAAGGTAAAATACCGTTTACGATTTATAACGTATTAAAAAAAAACTACTTATTAGATCTCGTTCAAACCAATTTTCGGTGGAAGTTTGCATAGTAATGTACATCATATATTATTTTTACATTTATCATTCCCTTATTTTAGAAGTTACGGGGGGGGGGGCACTCAATTTTCCACTTTGGAAGCGTCTCTCGCGCAAACTATTCAGTTTAGAAATAAAATATATTATCATTTTTGAAGACCTATCCATAGATACCTCACACGTATGGGTTTGATGAAAAAAATAATCGAGTTTCAGTTCTAAGTTTGGGGAACCCCAAAAATTTATTGTTTTTTTTTCTATTTTTGTATGAAAATCTTAATGCGATTCACCGAATACATCTACTAACAAAGTTTCCATAGTATAGCTGTTATAGTTACGGAATAAAGTGGCTGTGACATACGGACGGACAGACGGACGGACAGACATGACGAATCTATAAGGGTTCCGTTTTTTGCCATTTGGCTACGGAACCCTAAAAAGTAACAATATGTTGCATACTTTTTCTTTATCTCAAAACTTATTGAGTGACCCACGTACATACATCTACAGTCAATGGCTCAGACGCCGTAGTTTTCAAGATAATTGGTGCGTTGAAGGCAAACAGAAACAACAAAATCGAACCACAAACTGCCTTGAAGAATGGAATTGGCGTCTCAGTAAGTTCGTTGGTCTTGCTAAGCCAACACAGTGACATCTTTTATTGGTTTTGGAAAAATCAGAGTTATTATTCAATTAAAAGTAATCCATTTTGGTAAACATTATTTCAACCTTTTATTCCTACTACAAATTACTATTAACACATTATTAACATACATTTTCAGTACCAGATCTGAGCTGGCTGTAGTACAGAAAAAAAAAGTTCACGCATAAAAAATACATACTTATCTGGGTAGAAATTGTAATTCTTCGTTAACTTCCAGATCTGAGCTGGTACAAGAAAAAAATGACCCCATTAAAAAACCGGTTATATGTGAAGAAAAATTCTTCTTTTTCGGTTGTTGGTTACCGTACTTGGTTGTTTGCCAGGAACAGGTCAGTGGCGCGCTCAATACTCTACTTCAGTTTTTAGAAAACACAATAATAGCAATGAGCGCGATACTGGATGCTCGGTCCAGTCTGAAAGGTATCATTAATTAACCCGAGGGGCTATTGCCTCAAGCACTTGCAATCGCAATCGTTTTCATTTTGAAAAGGGACGGTTTTTCTGCATACAAAATGAAAACAACTATGAAGTCGACTGCGATTGCGAGTGCGTTAGGTAATATAGGCGGCGCAGGTTTGGTTATAAATAGACGTACTTTTGATGCCGATGACGTCAAAATGACGAAATTTTACACACAAAGTACTCTGTTTCCATTTCGCAGGTGTTCAATTAGTATGTATTAACTATTACAAATAAAAAAAATTTTAAGTAAGAAGCGGTAAAATGATTACAGTTAAATACAACTTAATCGCTATCAAAATACGGATCACGTAATCATGTTTTTTTTTCCACCATTTATGACTTAAAAATGAAAATTTAGACGATCTTCATTTATGAATGTCAATGCCATTATTGAATTTATGACTATTTAATCATATTAATTGTTTTTACAACATAAAAACAGTTATTTTTTTAAAGATAATATTACTCGATGATTTTTGCCACTGTCCTTCTTAATCAAATAGTTTCGTTTAAGTTTTAGGTATATTTTTTTTTGTTGTACATACTACAGGGTGAAATAGGGGTCGTGATCCCAAACATTTTTTTCTGACTCAGTAAACGATTGCGATGTTACCTTTATATATTTCAATTGAAACAGAGATGGTTCGGTATTTACGTATTATTATTATTATTTTTATTTATAATTAAAAAACGTCAAGTAATTTAAAATGCATGGTCACCCTACTTTTCCAATTACAACCTCTTTGAAAACAAACTGTTTGATAAAATACTTAATAATTTATGAGTAATAATGTCACAACAAGTCAAAGTCAATAAACGTGTCAACAAAGATTTAAAATAAAATTAATGAATTATGCCTCCGGCGTACCCAATCTCAAATATCGGGCGATCAGATATGGTTATGTTTTACTATCAAACAAACAACACTACCAGAGCAGGTGAGATGTTTCATCAGCGATATCCCAATTTGCCAATACCAACTAGACGTTTGATTAACGCAATGGTGCAAAATCTTCGAGAACACGGGCAGTTCAGCGTTCCGTCCCACGCCCAAGGACGAGGTCGCGACAGGCCAGAAAGGCGAGGCAACCCCGAGAACCTGCATCAACGCATACTGAGATATTTTCACCGAGATCCGCAACGCAGTACCCGTACCGCGTTGTAAATTTTGTGTAAATAAAGTTGAAATTTTTATTCAGTGTTTTCCTTTCTTCTAAATAATACAAAATAATCGTTGTAGCCATCGAATTAATTTTTCTTATTTGTCTATCAGTATCGTCATAACAACCTCTTTACATACTTACTGCGACGATTGTTAAGTACATGCACTTGACATAAGTTTTCTTAGGAAACAGAAGGGTGACCATGATCTCAAATCATTCCAGTTTTTTTATTATTATTTGCTGTACTGACTAAAATAAGTGGCAGGAATACTGTTAGTCCTAACCTATCGTGATACTTAGGGGAAAGTAAGATAAATGCGTCTTTCTTGCTCCACGATCCCTATTTCACCCTGTATATGGAGCATGAGATCATTTTTGCGTCAATGACACGAAAAGTACGAGCCGTGGAATTATAAAGCACAATTAAAAGAAAGATGTAAATATTACCCAAAGAGTATGGCACAGGTGCCAGTGGTGAGGATACCGGCATTGAAGAGCAGCTTGGGCCCGAGGCGGTTAAGGTGCGCGCCGTACAGCGGGCTCACCAGGAACACCACCAACTCGAACACGCCGAACACCAGCCCGTACTCAGTCGCCGAGCATTTCTTCTTCTCGGCCTGCAGACAAACGATTTTGCAATATAAACGCTGTACGGACTCGTTCGTCGGAAAAAATATTGTTTTAATATTGAAAAATAACCAGTGTCTATTCGGTTTTGTAAATCAGAAGAAAAAGAAAGATTTAAATCGATACTTTTTTTGTAATAAATTTTTCAAGTTGAATTTCCGATTAATTTAAAAAAAAACTAATAAACGCGATAACTCAAAAATGGTTCACTTTTGCATAATGCATATGGGGGTCAAAATTATCGCAAATAATCACCCCTATCACCTCCTAACGGGAATAGGTCGACTTACCAATAACCCTGTATTTTACATGTTTATTAAAATTTAATTTAATGTATAGATAAGTTAAATAGTTTGTATGAACCCCTTTCGGGTAAAAGCCTCCTCCAAGAAATTCCATTTTTGTCTGTCTGTAGCTGTGGCTAGCCAACCTCGACCCGCTGTGGCAACTATTTCATCTGCCCATCTGACACGCGGCCGGCCTCTCGCTCTAGTGCCTCGTGGTCCAGTCCATCTTACTGATCGTATGGTCCACCTATCATCGCTTTACCTGGCCACGTGACCTGCCCACTTCCATTTTCTTTTTAGCAAGAAAGTAACAGCGTCAGTTAGTTTGGTTTTCTTGCGAATTACCACATTTCTCACCTTGTCTTTTAATTTTAAACCTAGACCCTTACCTTAACCTAAACCCTTAACTTCTCTCCATTCTTCTTTGAGTAGTACTGATTTTGTTTCTTGTTTTGAGATCAAATACCCAAGTTTGGCAGGCGTAGGTGAGGCATGGTAGTATATCTGAGTCCATAACTATCTTTTTGGCCGGTAGAGGGAGTTTGGATTTGAATATCTCTTTATGCGCCCAGTACTTCTTCCAGGCAATCCCTATTCTTCTGTCTATTTCTTCTATATTTCTTTCCTTGCTAAAAGAGATCTGTTTGCCTAAATAGATATACTTTTGTACAAACTCGAGAGAGATGTTGTCTACTACGATGGGTGCCATGTGATGATTAGTCATAACTTTCGTTTTATCGAGATTCATTTCCAGTCCCACTTTTATACTGGCGTGGTGCAAGTCGTTTATCATGTTATTTAACAGTGCTGGGTTTTCTGCGAACAGGATGATGTCGTCGGCGAACCTGAGGTGGCTTAAAAAGTTCCCATTCATGTTGATGCCTTGCTTACACCATGGTAGTTTTTCCATTATATATTGTAGGACGGCTATAAACAGTTTTGGAGAAATCGGGTCGCCCTGTCTCACACCTCTTTTTATGTCTATTTTTGTGCCTGTTCTATCTAATTTTACTCTACTTGAGCTATTAGCATAAATGTTTTTCAAGATGTTTATGTATTTTTCATTTATATTTTGTTCTTTTAATGCGTCCCAGATACTGCCATGTGATATAGTGTCGAAGGCTTTTTTTATAATCGACAAAAGCTATATATAATGGTCTACGGAGTTCTAAATATTTCTCTATCGCCTGATCGACCACTTGGATGTGATCAGTTGTGCTGAAACCGCTTCTAAACCCAGCTTGCTCGATCGGTTGGTGTGCGTCAATGTCTGAGGATATTCTTTCAAGCAGGCAAGCGGCAAACAATTTGTAAAGACAGGGCATAAGGCTTATGGGGCGGTAGTTCGCTATGTTTGCTGGATCGCCTTTTTTGTATAGCAAAATAATCTCAGATACTGTCCATAAGGGTGGCGCGGTTTCTTCATTTAATATTTTGTTCCATAGTAGCGTGATGGGTGTCAATAGCAGAGTCCTCGCAAATTTGATGCACTCGTTGGTAATTCCGTCAGGTCCCGGGCTTTTTTCGGGCTTAAGCTTAATTATTTGTTTTAGAATTTCGGGCTCTGTAAACTCTTGAACCGGAAAAGATGTATCCCTAAATTGGTAAGCGACATCAGTTTCTTGTTGTGAGTCTGGTTGGCTATAAAGGTTAGCATAAAATTCCGTAGCTGTATTAATAATCTCCATTCGTGAATTGCATTTGGTATCGCCGGGCCAGAGTGATGGAATCCATTTTTTTGACCTGTCTAGTTCTTTAAATCCTTTTTTGGCTGATCTGGATTTTTCGAGGTGTCTTTGTATAGTGTTTATTCTGTAGGTATCATAGCACCGTCTTATTTCTTTATTCGTAGTTTTATATAGTTTTTTCAAGTTTTCTTTATCTGTCCTGTTCAGATTTGGCTTATTATGTAGGCTGTTTCTTTCTTTCATGAGCTCAAGCGCCTTTTCTGACAAGACTGTACATATTTTATTTCTTTTTATATTTTACTCTCTCAGTTATGGAGTGCATTATTTTTAGGCAGTATTCTTCTGCTTTATAATTTTCGGACGTTGTTATAAGTTGTGGTATATAAATGTTTAGGTTTTTAAGGTATGTGTCTTGCTCCTTCAATGTTTTTAGCGTTGTTGATATGTTGGAAAAGTTGTTTCTATTCTTTTTCCTTGATTGTACGTTAATTGTTGCTCTTAGCAGTCTATGGTCAGATCCGAAGGGGAATGAGGTCAGTACTTCATACTTAGAAAATAATAGCTCTTATAGTTACTGAATAAAGTGGCTGTGACATACGAACGGACAGACGGACGGACAGACATGACGAATCTATAAGGGTTCAGTTTTTTGTCATTTGGCTACGGAAACCTAAAAATTGACAAAGTGATGACCGCGTTGCTCGATGCAGTGGTCTAAACGAAAGCGTAGAGTTTCAAAAACGGTCCCCAAACCGGGATTTATTTCGCATGAACATTGTTCTTCAGCACATTCATCGTAATTCTAGCAGTATGAGGAGCACCTCCATATTGCTGAAACCAGGTGTTTCTGTTTGAAAATTAAGAGTTCTTTAATTTTGGCACAAAAAGAACTTTTATGACTTTGCAATAGTTTTCAGAAGAGACGGTAGTTGTTCGCCCCATAATGTCCTCAAAAACATATAATTTCTGTACCTGAAGTAGTACACCATGGTGTAACTTTTTCACTGTAAAACGACTTCGAATGCATATTGTGTGGGTTATTTGGGGCTCAATAGCGGTAATTCTGTTTGTGTACGTAGCCATCTAAATGAAAGTGAGCCTCATCACTGAAAATATGTTGAAAAGGCGATGATTTCTTGGAAACGTTTATAAGATTTCCAATCCAAGTTCGTTTGCAAAAGTAATTATCGATGAATAATCGTTGCGATTCAAATTCTGCACAATTTGGATTTTATATGGGTGGAACTTTAATACTTTTTTGATTTTTAGATGGATGCAAAATGGATGCGTGTTTTCCAACAGAGCGACGTGGATTTCGGTACACGCCGGCCTCTGGGGTCTTTTGGATATTTTCGTCGGTGGATACTAAAAGTCCACCCGGCTTACTTTCGTTTAATGTGAATCCAGTTTCTTTTTCTTTCAAAACTTTTGTACCATGGCTGAACAGAAGGTGCTGCACTGATTCTTCGTAGATTGTAACGAGAACAAAGTTTCTTTCTGGCTTCAGTGAGCGATTTTTCTGATTCTAAGAAAACCTTGATAGCAAATGCTCGATGTTCAAATTACCAACGATTCATGATAACGAAAAAATCTTCAAATATCGTGAACAAAATGGCGGCGTTTACAATCTCGGCCACGAGATTCCAAAGAAATTCGTAATTCGAAATTTTTAGTTTTTTAAAGGACACCCAGTATAATTATGTTTATCTCCTAAATAATCCAATAGTGGCAGTTGTAGCAGATGAAATACGGCGTTTCGTAAACCAAAGATTTCCTTTGGCCGGATGGATTTGGATGGAGTGGGTGTGGAGTGGAGTGGAGTGGAGTGGAGTGGAGATTTTTCATGTTAATTTTTGTGGAGGGTGTGTCAATTTTATCTTTATATCTACATCGGTTAAGCTTCTAAGGCCAAGTTTGGTATCGTTTTCGTATTAATTAGGGATGCCGAAATCGTTTATGGTATCATATTGACACCGTTCCGAAGTAAAAATAAATTAAATAAAAGAAAACTTGTTTTTGTAATATCCTATTTCACAAGGAAAAGTTCCATAACTTATAAACAATTATGAATGTTTAAAATAAAGAGATGATTTAGATAAGTCTTTAGTTAGGATAAAATACGAGGGGCCCTAACATGGCTGCGTTTAACGTGTGATAAAGTTTGGATTAGGCATCCGTCACCTTTTGACACGTAAATAAGTATGACAGTGACGGACGCTTTATCCACATTTGACACGCGATATAATCGCAACTACACTAGGCCCACAGCTATTAGTCCTTATCATATCACATTGTACACTCTCACTTTGTATAAACCTGTTATAACGTATAACGTTCACTGGAAATAAGGAGCGAAAGATATAATTTCGAAATAACTAATTCCATACAATATAACGTTATTAATATAAAATACCAATCATTATTACAATTACAGCGTATAATGGGCATGTCAGCTAAGATATAAAACATAGCTAAATAATGAATTTAACATCAAAATACATAGGGGAGAAGGACGCACTTTAGCACAGTGCCTAATGTGAACTTGTTGATTTTTACAGGCAAACTTCGTAAGAATCCATCGCCCATGTATTTTATTGTAAATCTTTTCAATCTTTCATCTAGTTTGAACGCTGTGTTAAGGACAGTTAACTATATTTTCAAGCTATTGAACAATTTGGATGGTTCGTCATTAACTAACCACAGCGGAGGTGAACGAGTTACAGTTGTGTATCGGTAAGGTAGATTCGTTGTATGTGCATTATGATCAAGTTCAGATCAAACTTGAGTATGGCTACGGATATCGAAGTTCGAATTTCCGAGGGAACTGAATTTGAATCGCAGTATTTTAAATCGCTTTCTAAAGTGCAAGATATTCTAGCTAGCTGCCTGATTAAGCAAGATATGTTCCGCTCAGCAGAAAGCGAGCGAGTTAGAGTTAAGTTACTTACTATACAGCTTCCAAAGTTTGCTGACTCTTACGACAATTTGCTAGAGTTTCGTGACACTTTTAATAGCCTCATACACTCCAATGACTAAAATTACGAAATAAATAAATTCCTTTAAAATTAGGGCTTCGCTAGAAGCAACCGCTGCTGTGGTGATTCAGTCAATCGTTCTTTGCTAGCAATTACACTGTAGCTTGTAGACTTTTACGCGAGCGGTTCGACAACAAACGTTTGCTACTGCACAATCATGTGACTGCTTTGTTTGATGTCATACCGGTCGCAAAAGTGTCGTCATCTAATTAAGAGTCGGACTCGCGCACGAAGGGTTCTGTACCATTATTTATTTATTTATTTATTTATGAATACATGGAAAACCAACAGCTTAATAAAAATATCAATTAAGACTAACAACACATAGCCAATTACAGGTTCTCACATTTAGCAATTACGTAAATTGAAAAAGGATGAGCTTCATTTACAACGATTACTCAGTGCAAATATGTTACAACTAACTTCAGGTCACCAAATAATACTGTTAACTATAACCATGCTAACCAGCACCACAACCCCACACCCGAAAGATCTATCCCAAAATATCGAATTAATTTGTTTTTAATATTATTAATATCGTCTATCTGTCCAACAAATCAGGGCCATCAACATTGCCGTTAACGGTATTTAATAGGTAAACTATATCAGCAACCTCGCGGCGCTTCACAAGCGGTGACAGATGGTGATGCTTGCACAAGTTCAAGTAATTAGCGGAACTATACTTCGCTTTTAATTTATAGCAGAGAAATTTAATAAAAGACCATGGGCAGAAATGTCCCCCCCCACCAACAGAAATGAAACATGTCTCATTAAATAGATCTCAGCAACATTATGTATTTTTACTATGGAGACGATCACCAGATGTATGGGGTTTTCTTGGAAAACCATAATCGTATCGTATGGAATTTTGAAAATGAACACATATATGGATGATTTGCCTTATTTGGCCATTGTTTTCATTAAAAGGATCCCATTGATTTTGCTACTAAAATAAGTATTTTGTCTTTTTTTGGGTCCTTATAAACATATAGACATGCATCCCGTTACTGTTGTTGGGGGGGGGACAGTGCCCATACAAATTTGCCCATTGTCCTTTAATTTGTAACCGTTCAATCCTATCTATATAAACTTGATATTGGAGATTCCAGATCTGAGATGTATATTCCAACCTCACGTAAGCGCAATATAAGATTTTAAAGTCTTAAGAAAAACAAGCTGAATTACGCATTATAAAACCAAGTTACTTGGCAGTTTTAGATACGATTTCATTAATATGATCATCTATATACCTACAACATTAGCAAAAAAGCGGCATAAGCAACCACATTTGTTGTATGGGAGCCCTAGCTAAATATTAATTTTATTTTAATTATATTATTAATTTTTAAAGTTAATATACAACTAAATATTCTGTGAATATTTCAAGTGCCTACCTGTTGTCGTTATTACTATGGAGCAAAAAACGGCAAAAAAAAACACATTTGTTGTATGGGAGCCCCCTTAAATATTAAATTTATTCTGTTTTTAGTATTTGTTGTTATAGCGGCAACAGAAATACATCTTCTGTGAAAGTTTCAACTGTCTAGCTATCACGGCTCATTAGATTCAGCCTGATGACACCAGTCGGACAGCGGAGTCTTAGTAACAGGATCCCGTTTTTACCCTTTGGGTACGGAACCCTAAAAATATCTTTGATTTAGTTAATAAAAACGTACGTGTCACATGAACCACTAGGTGAGCCCAGGGCTCGGAAAACGGTATTTTTTTCGAAACGGTTTCGTCTTAAATGCCTAAGGAACGATTTGTTTCGGTTTCGTTCGCAAGTAACGTTATAGAAAACGTTTTTGAACAAGAACGAAATTTATATATTTTTTGATCCATATAACGTTTTTAACCGTTTTTTTTCCATTTGCTGGGTTCGGTAGTATCTAACATTACTAAACAAGTTCATGCTTCTCGCCGCTTTGTAGCCGAACGCCGCGCGCGGCCGCGTCCCGTGGATTAAACCGGTTTTTGATAACGTTCTCGTTTCGTTTCCGTTCCGAACAAAATGTTGAACAAAGAACGGTTCGAAACGTTTTTAAAACGTTGTTTTGAATAACGTTTCCGAGCCCTGGGTGAGCCCAAGCATTGGGACACTTTACTTATTCACATAATTTCACGATGAAACTGGATGTCAAAACGTTTCGAGAATGGGAGGAGTCCAAAAGCCGCTTCGATAAAAATAGCCCTATAACGTTCGACACTTTCACTAGCTTTCTTCGCGGTCGCGCAGACCTGTAAGAAACCCTGGAATCGTCATGCAGCCAGAGTCATAACAGCCAATCCATTAAAACCCCTCCGAGGATTAAAACAATGATTTCGGTAAAGGACACTAAGAACACTGATGGTCATAGTTAAAACACACGATCCTGGCCGACTTGTAAAGGTGATCATTGTTTAAAAGTAATTGCTCTCAATTCTTAGCGTTAAGCAAATCAGCGCGTTTGCAATTACTGCCAAGTTACAAAGTGTACTACAACTGTTTTCGTACCAGTCACTATGCCAACCATTGTAAAAAAACAGGCTGCAAAGTTTGCAAACGCAAACATCATACGTTAATTCACGTCTCGGAGTTACAGGCCAAACCTTTCGTGGATAAAAACAGCTGTGGGCCCGGGTGAAGTGACGTCGGGATCGGGAGTGGTACTGCGCTCGCGCGCCCCGCGTCTTGGATAGCCCGCCAGCCATCCCATTGCTATGTCAGCAAATTTCGATCCCTCATCGTTATGACTCGGCCAGGATGTACTGTTGTCAACGGTGCTAGTTAAACTATATTATATAAACAACTGCGAAAACATCGCGCGTTGCGTTTTGGACAACGGTAGTACTTCGTGTTTAATTACCGAAAGAATGTGTAATCAGTTAAAATTAGCAACCAATAATGTAAGCAAGTCTATTTTAGGCATACATCGTGTGTGAGTAGAATGTGTCGAGTCACGATAAAATCTTTAAATGAAGTTTACTCATCAGATCTTAATTGTTTTATTTTACCAACGATCACTGATAACGTGCCTCGTAGAGAATTAGATGTACCTACCCATCTCGTTTAAAAAATCCATCAGATACATTTTTTAGGCGATCCTTAGTTTTATACGCCCTCAAACGTTGATTTGCTTATTGGTGCCGTTTTATTATGGGATTTTTTGGATTCTCAAAGGATTAAATTACGTGACGGAAAACCAATATTCTATGAAACAAGACTCTCTCTAGTTTCAGGCCCCATTGACAAGAGGCCATGTATCGTTGTTGCGTAATACCATTAAGTGTAATTTTAACTAACGGATAGTACCGAGTTGTGTAATTAGAATTGCATAGACGACATTCAAGACCTATCAATTGATGAGTTTTTGGTTGTTTGATTAAGTTAGCCTTCAGTCGTCTTGTTATTTTCGGAGGAGAAATCACGTGAATCACATTTTATAAAAATCACAACACTCTTAGATGAAAGTTTTTGTGTAGGGTTGCCTTCTATAATCCTGTTCTCATCCCTGAAAATTGAGGCATCTCCTCTACCTTGCCTTGGGATCGGTAGCAGGTCGGAAGCTATTTTTTCACGCAGTAGGTCTAG
This sequence comes from Acleris sparsana, assembly GCA_923062465.1. Lineage (NCBI taxonomy): Eukaryota > Metazoa > Arthropoda > Insecta > Lepidoptera > Tortricidae > Acleris > Acleris sparsana. Next base: position 41,037,427 of record OV281285.1, on the reverse strand, counting down.
TTTTTTTTCTTATCAAATTTGTATTAAAGTTCAATGGACACTTTTCTTCGTGTTGAGTTTTTTTATAATTAGCCTTTCACGCGAAACTGTCATACTACCCATACATTGTTTTCTACGGCAGGCCCAAAATTCAGTCCCATTTTTATAGTCCTTACGCTTGTGGAACTGTAGCCATCATAAAGCAAAACTTGGCCTCCTTTGCCAAAGGAAACCCATTCCACATATAAAGGATCACTTCACAGGTGATTTTCCAGCCAGGTGATTTTACTGCAATTATATTCACTTTCGTTCGCAATTTAATTGTGCAGAAGTATGACGCGATTATTGCAGACATTTGTGCTAGATAATAAGTGAATAAACACCTCAAATGTTTGGAACACGTCAAGTATATTTTTCTCTGTTCTCGGTCGCTTTATAAGAACTGATACGAATAGATTGAATAGGGCAACGAAATGAATACATGTATGTGCCTAAAATAAATACGGGGTTTGAGTTTGAATTTCAACTTTTTACTAATCTTATTTTAACTTATCAAGTTTCAAGTTTCTATTGTTTACTTATTCAGACAAATTCCGACATGAGGGATGACATGATTCCTATGAATGTTGAGCTATTTTTACTAGTTTCAGAGATATTGATCCATTTAATCTGAATTTTTGTAATTTTCCTTGGTCCATGTCTTGGTTGGAAAAAACGGGCAAATAAGAGTAACAGCTTCGCTGATTCGTAATGATTCTAATTATGTAAGATACCACTGAAAAACTTATGAATTAAAACATAAAATTAATGTTATTTCGTGACGTGGACTAGTACTTTCGGCCATACAGGAAATGGCAGGCAAGGTTTTTCTGTCACTATCAATAAAGTGCATCTGGTGCCATAAGTATTACCTCGGTATCAAATGACGTCGTTAAGCACCAATTTTCCTGGAATTGGTATGTTTGTTTAGTTTCTTCCAATTATTATTTTATTGCTCTGGTTTATCGATCGTAACATCACTTTTATGAACATGGGGCTTATATTTGTGCCAAGTAACGTAGACCTTCAAGCAAGTTTGCTTGACTGCTAAGTCAAACTTTTTAGGTATTAAGCTCAAAGCTTCCGACAATAAAGTAAAAACTGTGTAAAAATAATAAATGGATAAACGGGTAAATCTAAAATCGTGATAATCAAGTCACCCTAAACAAAGGTTGTGAACAAATCATATCAAAGAATGACGTGCAATACCAGGAAATTTCTTCAATAATCTGCGATTGGAGCTCAAAAATTACTTTATTCTTATATTATTAAATGTAATTTAAGCATTGATTGTAACCACTTAGATTCAGTTTTTGTTGTAAACGTTTAAGAAAATGGCTTGACAGCGGACAAACAATAAGTTTATCTGCCGCTTTGTTCACTCGTGATTTACAACGAAGGAATGGTACAAAGCCTATAAGGTACAAGTAGTGAATAAAGGTATGAACCTTCTTTATTGCCCAGAAGTTCGCCCGTTTGAGCGATATCGGGCTATCATGAATCAATACCTCCAAAAAAGGTCAACGCTGCTACATCAAATAACGACTTTAAAAAAAAGTCATCTAAAAATGTATCAAAAGTGTTCGTCCATAATTTAATGAGTTACAATAAAAAGAAAGTTAGGTTTCAGACAAAATTGATATAATACGACGAACTCATTCAAAATAATTCTTTATAAACACTTTATTTTTCAGTTTATTTTGTTTCATTATCAGTTTTCACACAGAATAGAAATAATATAAGTTTTCTACTTTCTTTCCGATACGGTCCTTAATATACTTTTAATGAAATCCTCCAGTCCCTGACACTCATTTGTAAAATTAAACGATCGGTTAGAAATTGTTTTATGCTGAAACAAGGCTAGCAAATTTAAAAGAAAAAAAAACTTAGCTATTCGCCCATTGGACACGCTCGAGGACACCATACTCTAACGGTAGGATGGTAAGTATCTGGGAGACTCTTAAATAAATCGCTGTCTTCTAATATTATATTATGGAAATATAAAGATTTACAGAATTACATTTAAATAAAAAAATAGTTAAATATAATGAAACAGCGAGACACGGGACCCGTGTCAGCGCTTATCGAAATTTTCTCGAGACTCAATTAATGATCCAAATACCAATAGATCATTGACAATTTTGAATTTGAAAAGAATTTAAACGAAATGTAAAAGTGGCCAGGAACGCAAAAAGGAGGTAACAACTTCGTTACAATACTATAGCAATCACCCCATTGTGCCCATTCGGGGACACTATACTAAAACACATTTATTTACGATAAGAAACAACTCAACGTTACCTAGCAATAACTATTGCCGAAAGAAATATACAAAATAATGCAGTTTTTCAGGCCATTTTCTACATATATAAGAGGCAAAACTGACTCACTGAGTTAGGGCCGTATTAATAAACTCGTCTCAGATCAGATGCCCGTCACAAGATGCGTTACAAGACTGAGCTTTAATTAATAAACGTATGTCAACACGTGAAATGTAATCCTCGGATCAAATGAGACGGTCATTTGTATGAGGAGCTAATCCTGATTTTGATTATGGTCAGTAGGTGACTTGAGAACATCACGAGACATGAAAAAAATGGCGGACGCACTGCAACATATGTGCTACATAATCGAACATATGATATATTTTTATCTGATAAATCGGTTTAAATACAATAAAGTGTTATTATTAATTTCTCAGAGGCAAATATTTATACCTAATCTATAATAAATAAATAAAGGTTTGATTTTACCACTTAATAGATACAATTGCCTTCAAAAATTGTGTGCTTTGTGTCGTGTTTAGGTATGTGAAATTATTGTATATATTATTATTTATATAATTAATATTACGTATAGAGATTACGAGACAGAACAAAATAATAGCCCAACATGTTTGTGCAACCCTGAGACACGAAAGATTTACCTCCACACGGGCTCATTTCTCATAGGTAAGTACCTACTTACAATTTAAATTAATTACCTAGTTATTATATGTTCATAATGAGTAAATAAAAAACATCTGATCATAAAACAGTCAAATATTAAGCCAATGCATTTCTGGTTAGATAGGTAATATGTAAGAGATATTAAAAGTAAGAACCTGCTATTTTTTATCAGTTTTTAGTAGTAGGTAGTACCCTAACCTAACCTAGCTGTCATGTCATGACATTGTGGTTGTGATGCTAATTTATCCAACAATTTAAACCAAATTAGCATCACAACCACAATGTGCCTAATATTTTACTTTATTGCAGTTTAGAAAACTAATAAAAGCTTATTAAATTATTTTCTTAATTATTGAAATTAAATTAATGAAACACTTCGTGAAACGTGTTGCCAAAGTAAGTGCAGGGGAGTGTTTTTATTGACATGACAGATAAGACAAAACAAGACAAGGCAAGGCCGGCCGAGGCAGGCATAGTTTAATTTTGTTATTGTTTGATGCTTAAATGAAAACTGAGTGATTTGTTTAAAAACTTATTATACACAATCAACTAGTAATAACAGTGAGATATATACAATTTCGGGTTCTGACATAAATGTGGTGCAAAAAGTATACCTAATTGTGAAAACTAATCGCAAACAATCCATAGAATCTGTTTCAATCATTTTGTAGTGATTAGATAGTGTTTATAACTTTATGTCGTATTGTAGGTTGTCGTCAGTCGAGTAATGTGAAACTTGGGTAACATTGCAAGATTCGCCGGATAAAATCAAGACGCCAAAAATGGTAAAATTTGATATTTTGAGAAGTCAGTGTTCACGAATCTCAACAGCCGTCCCCACGCAGTTGACGAGTTCAATTCGCTAGCCAATTGCCAAACAATATGTCCATCAGGTATAAAAAAATTGTTTACAATGTTAATCAGTCAATTAATGATTCAGTTTTTAATGTACTTACCTATTCGAAATTATCCTTTCTTATAAAACAATGAATAAAGTAACTTCAGATATAAGTCAGGCAAAAGGATACCTACCCAATTTTGTTTTGGGCTAGGTACATCATTGTAAGGATAATAGTTGTTTCATAACTATTTTCATGCTACTGTGCATTCATACTATGTACCTAAACTTACTATAGGTAGGTTATATTATTTGCATTATGATGATACTGTTCACGACGTCTTGTCTTCTTCTACATAAAAGAGGTACCTACTATACTGCCCCCGATAGTAAAAAGGGCGCATCTAACAATTTTGTCAAAAATGAGTTAATTATACTGCCGCGATCAGCAGAAAAAGACCTACCTACTGATATTTTTAGTTTTTTCCTAGGTAGGCTAGATTAGAAGTTACCATAAGCAAAAAGGACGTAACTTCACTCACTTTGTTATAAAAACTTAATTAAAAAGACGCATTTCAGAAACATGTAGGTGGTCTTCATAAAAACGACGTAACTACGTATAATGCGCCCTTTTGTTTTGTCAAACTTTTAACAGTTCAGTAAAAGAAAAGACGCAAGGTACAATCCATCACCGTATACTTCAATAAAAAGACGCATCTAAGTACTTACGCCTTTTCAACCAAGTCTGGTCTTGAAAGAATTATTTTGACTAAGACGCATCTAACTTAAATACTTAATGAAAAGGGCACTAGTGACCACTTGCGCCTTTTCAACTTACCCAAAGCTTGATAACTGTATGTTGAGGCGGTCGCATCTACACGTAAAACTTCGTAGAAAAGACGCTAATGAACAGTTGCGTCTTTTAAATAGTGTATTTTGCTAATTTACCTAGGATGCTCGTGGTATTTGCGTCTGATTTTGATGTAGGCATATTTTATTTTTGCGAAACTATAACATTGAAAAGTGTAGTTAAGCGTACATTTATATTCAAATTATGTTAGTTTTATTTTAACCCTTAATTTGGCAAGGAGATTTTTTAATAAAAACAGAAATATATTTTATATTATCGTGGTTGCCGATGACTGTGTCTGCATGGAACTCGTTTATCGAGTTATACCTGTAGAAATTATTATATTTCCGAGATAAAAAAACATATCGTCATGTCCATCCCCGGGACTCTAGCTCTATATTCATTTAAAATTCATTTTGATTCGGCGGTTGACAAACAAGTTTGCTGATGGCAGCGTTATTTTCGTCTGCTACAGAACAGCTAAGCAAAGTAAGCCTTGAGTTTGTATTGCTAATAATCATGTCAGAGACCAAGCTAATATCTAACTGCATCAAACAGAGCATTGAAGTCTTCCCCCAATATCTTAAACACAAGTTCAGTTGCACAGACGTTCACCATAACGACGGAGGTGGCGGGATGAACAGCAAACTTTTGGAAACAATATTTTCCAAAAGTTTGCTCAGATCAGTCACCACTTTATGAGTAGCAGCGTGGGAAGAAAAACGGAAAGTTTTACCCAATAATGGGGCAGAACAGAACAGGTTAATAATAACATACATATAAAGAAATGGAGATAAGAGGGGCAGATTCCCTGAGAAACGCTATACTATTTCTCCTTTATCTGAATTCTGATGGGGCATTGAGTTGTAGAATTAATCTAATTTTTTTTTGACTTCTGGATTTTTTTTAAAGAGCAGGGTGGTTATTATGACATAGCTATGCAGTTCAGTTTACGCTGAGAGAATAGGAGACAGCTATACAACTGCTATAGCTCTGTCTTTTGCGCTCACCGTAAAATGAACTGCATAGTTATGTCATAATAACCCCCCAGAACATAAAATAGTATTTCTGAAGACAGAAAAACCGTGGGTGTAACAAGAAAATAACCGCTTTGACACCCGAGATACATTGTTTGAATAAAGTACTGCGCCTATACACATTTTCCTGTTTTATAAAATATTTCTAGTTTCTCATTCCAATCTTTCTGGGACCGTATCGGTTTGCATCGAATAGTTTTGTTTTTTTAAACCTTATTTTGATAGTCCGTCAAGATAGGATAAAAAATTACAACAAAGCAATATGGAACCGATGAAAGAAAGTGTGGTTTGGGGCAGGTTGACTTGAGAAACCCAGCAACAGCGTTCATTTCCTTGTTTAAATAAGTTATAGTTTGTTATAAGGAGTAAAACTTGAGCTTAGAAGTATGCTGGGCGTAGTTAGTAAACGCAAGTTAGAACACCGTGGCATTGGCAATGGGAAGTATACTGGATATTTAACTTATATAATTCATACACGGGACTTTTTTTTTATGTATCTTATTTATTTATAAGTAAATAAGTTGTAATGTTGTCATAAGTACGTATAGAAAAGCATTTAAAAAAAATTACTGAGGGTAAGTGAGTAGCGTCTTTCCTCATTTACATTCTGACGGTAATAGCGGCATGCACACGTTAAGTTTGGACCGCGTGAAACGCCACGCGCCGTTCCAATCTTCGTTCCGAACGTACGTGTAAATGCAACTGTAATAGTAAAATAGTAAAAATGTGCGGTTCGAAACGAAGATTGGAACGGCGCGTGGCGTTTCCCGCGGTCCGAACTTTACCGCGTAAAGGCCGCTAATGGACAAAAAATTCCCGTTCGGACTGGATGTTTATATTTTTTATTCAGTATATTAGTTTCTATTATATAAATATGAAATTCTCCTATACCATTATTATCTTAATTTTTCTAATAATTTTAGTTTATTACGAGTAGTTTTTAGACTAAGTCAAATTAAGGGTAAACTTTTATTTTTTCATACGGTTTTTTATGATTATTTTTCATGATTGTACTTTAGAATATTGTTATTGTGTTAAATATTATTTCAAGACGTTTATTTTACAGGTGGCAGTTGAACTACGTACATGTTAAAGTAGTAAAAAGAGAAAATATTACTTTTTATTTGAGTAAAAGTAGTTGTTTAAAACCTCAATTACTTTATTGAAAAGACGCTTGTGTCCAAATGCGCCCTTTCATATCAGGAGAAAAGCAGGAAATATATGTGAAGCACTGATATCAAAAAGAAGTTTGTGATTATACTCAGTTGAAAAGGCGTAATTGGTTACTTACGTCTTTTCAACGGAGTATCGAGTATTTTCCAGACATTTTTTTGCTTAGATGAAAAGGAAAATCTTAAATAAATAAATAAATAAACATAAATTATAAAATTTTGTATTACCATATTGACAATATTGTATATATCTATATTACTGCGTTTACAGAAAGTTTCTATGTCAATTTCTTTAGAGACAGCATACTTTTTTTTAATTTTCAACTAAAACATTTAATTTCTCGACTTCGACTTCATGTTAAATGCGCCCTTTTTACTATCGGGGGCAGTATAAGTAAAGTTAAGTGAGAGTAAGATGAAAAAGATTAGACATGTTATTTTATTACCTAGTTTTCTCAAAGCTCTTGTGAAATAAGTTTTGGAATTCAGAAGTTCAATATTTAATTTAAACATTGTTGGTTTTGTATAATGTCAAGTGGACAAACATCTTGGTCTACTTTTTTTGGAGAATTTCACTACATGATAAGTAATTGTAAAAGAGGTTAATCACAGTTTATTATTTGGGCCTTAGGCGGGTAATAAAATAGTTTCAATCGAATAACAAGTTAGCAGAGTCCGGTGTGTGCTATGAGGGGCTATGTGCAATATTTTCATTGTAAATTTACCTACCTACTTTCTTTCCATTTAGTACCATACTATAGGGATAATATATAAAAAAAATCTTTTTATAGATGGTTTAACAGTGAATCAGATACTTATAAATAATATTAGGTATTGAGTTTATTTTGAAACCTGTTAATATGTATAACTGAGAGACTTTTTAATAAAATAAACTTCCTTTTATGTTTGAAAGTTAATAACCTTCTTCACCTTTATTTAATACTTAAAGACACTGAATTTCACTTTAAAAACAAATCCGGTAAGAAGAACTCGTAACCTGTAAATTAATGTACTTAAATGTGAATGAAGGGAAGAACCAAAGAAATTCGCGCTATGTGCGTTTCGTTTTTTCAATTTAACAGAGATTTTAAAACATGTAATATTATACGCACCTGATCACCTTAAATTATGTGAGAAGAAAAGTAGCTTAAAAAAATGTTTTTAATAACGATTTGCTTTTTTAATTTAAGTAACTTAAAAACATGTATTTATGGTGGTTTACGTATTTTACGTGTCATATGTCTAAACGCAAAATCATCTATTTAAAAAAACCATGCATAATCAAAACGTTTCGTCGTTTCGTTCAAAACTGTCATTGTTGCGGTTGGGATGTGTTTATAATATAAGATCATTCATATCATCTGAGAGCTTCTCAAGATGAGTTTATTAATAAGCGACGATCTTAGCTCCAGGATTACGTATCGAAACGGTCCCATCTGAAAAGCTCTCAGTTCACGGATTGAGACGAGTTTATTAATACGGCCCTTAGATATCAACGCAAAGCCGAATCTACTGTACCTAGAAACTTATAATTTTTTACAGAGGTCCCTTTCATGATGTAAGTAAGCACTAAGAAAAGATTTGTGGAAATTCACCCCCGAAGGGGTTAAAATAGGGGTACGAGCGGGAAACTAATTGTACGCGTACGAAGTCGCGGGCGTCCTGTAGTATAAAAATATGACTTACCGTTAGTTAAAAAGTTTTTAGTTCCAAGACGTGCACAAACTAGGTAATTTAGTCTAATGTATCCAACAAATTATAAAACAGTATTACATAGACGCACACTTTGACATTACTTATTCACATTTGAATATCAAATAACTGAAATATTTTTGAAAATGGAAGTAATTGTACAAATGTTCTCAACAGAGGACAGCGGACGAAAATGGGCTAATTTCAGGAAACTTATGCTCGAATTTGTAAGAACAGACGAGAAAATGTCTTCGTTGTATCTTTATTGTATTTTACATAAATTAATTGTACTGTGTATACCTAATTATTTTTAAAATTGTGGAAAACATGAACCCACCAAATTGCCCACAATTTCGCCCGAATGAAAGATATTGGGCAAACATTAAGAGATACATGCTCATGAAGCGTGCTGTAGCCGACAATGAAGCCGAATTCATAAAATATGGAACGCAGCCGCTCGTCAGTTCACTAATACTTAATTCGTACATGATAAGGTATTTAAATAGCTCTAAATCATTTGTTGGTCAATGCATTCACTTCTATAATAAATAACCTGACGTAGTTATAAAGTTACCTTTTTCAGCACTTAACAATTACTTGAAAAAGTCGTGAATGTCTAAAGCGTATTTTAGGGTCGAGGATTATCTAACAGACAAAAATGCATGGACTAAACCCGAAACTTTAATAATTTGTCCAAATATAAAAATACTTTATCTTGTCTTGTAGGTATACTTTGTGTTGTAGGGGACACCGTTGATGTAGGAAAACATATCGAAACTTTTATTTGGTCGTCTTGCACCGTCTTAGTAGTCTTAGTGGTACTATACACCGTGTTTTTTTTGATTTACGATAACTTCGGCATATTACTAGGTATATCCATAGAAACTAATAGGTACATTAGATTTTTAAATACTGCGAAAAAAATTTGTTTTTCGGTCTACTACAAAATAAAGAAATCTTTTATCTTTGGTCATTCTAAAAGGGCCTTTAGAGTTAACTAATAATCAGTGTCAAATACGTCTATGTTGGCGTGACATACACACACAAGTAAAGATAACCCTTGACAGGTACAAGATTGTCACTTTAGATTGACGCGTATACAAACCTAACAATTGGAAACTCTTTACTCATAAGAGTCATATAAAGTATTAAAAGAAAATTGTTGTTATCAATTAAGAGAGCCTTTTACACTAGTTTAACGTGATTAACTGATTAAATTTAAAAATTAAATATCTTTAAAATCGTTAGACTTATCATTTGTCTGTCTTCGGGAAATTAACTTTGTTTGACCTAAAGAACGTTCCCTTAAAGTTATCGTAAATAAAAAAAAACACGGTGTATAAGTAGTGTTTTTTCTTCCTCTTCCTCCATCTCTCTCCCAAGATTTTTGGCATGTTTTCCTGCTGAACTACGCATGTTATTTGATTTTACATTTAATTCAATATTTATAGCTTTATATAATGCTTCGACTAAGTTTAAATAATGACTGACTGCTGAGTTTCCTCCTTGACATTTACATGTCAAGAATTTACCTGCGCTTCCCAAGAGGAGGAGGAGTGCCCGTGCGGCCTACTTACTGAATAAATGACTTTTATCTTTTTATCTTTTATCAGTTTTAAAAAACTCTGATGATTTATGGGGAATGTCAGTTAAAGTCATCTATCATATCTATACATATAAAATGCTTTGTCTTGAATGACTGACTGACTGACGGATCAACGTAAAGCCTAAACCGCTGATCGTAGAGACCTGAAACTTGTAGGGTGTGTTCTTTGTATACCGTAAGCATCCGATAAGAAAGGATTTTCCGAAATTTTACCCCTAAGGGAGGCAAACTTTGTATGGGACAGCGTGATACCTTGGCCCAATCTACTTCAAATTTTGCATAAACGATCTTTAACAGAATTGATGGAAGACGACCTTCGTATTTTATTGAAATTCATCCCCAAAGGGGGCGAAAAAGGGGTAGACGGTTATTTTGGAGGTGATTGGCTTCGAAATTGATATCAATACTCCTTAGTGCTGCACAGCTTTTAATTTACATGACTTTTTTTTTACACATGTTTTAAAACTCAATCGGATTTTATTCAAAAAAGGTTGAACTCAAATAAAAGCTTGGTGCAATGCAAAGACCCAATCCGCTGAGTCTAAAGATTTCAAATTACTTAGGTACAAAGGTTCCTCATGACGTCTAGGGGTCTCCGACCCAACCCCTCCATTGTCGGGCAAAAGAAAGGAAGCCCGTAGTCTGTAAGCATGCATGCGTCAGGATTTCCACTCCGCGACTCACATAGCTATAAGTCTCCCCCCCATCCCAACCCCCATTCCTATCCCCCCTTTTTTTGGAAAAACCCCGCGGATAAGTAAACGGAGGAAGGACTTTCTCCTCCGGCCTTTCAGCACTGGCTGGGATAGTATCCGCGGGAGTCTAAATTCTAGTTGGTAATAGGGGCATTGGTGTTTTTAGCCGGTGCGAGCCCGGCAGTACCTGGGCCCTCCATTCCCAGGTCTCCGGAACGGATTTTCACCTCTGCCCCTTTTTCTTAAGTAAACAAAAGCAAGGACTTTTGTCTTTGGCCCCTCAGGCGATTACCAAAAAAAAAAAAAAAAACCACGAAATGTCTTCAATCATCTGCGATTAGAGCTCAAAAATTACTTTGTGCTAATGTTACCAAATGTATTTTAAGCTTTGATTTTAGACACATAGATTCAATTTCTGTTGGAAAAGTATTTAAATCACTCAGTTAATAAAAAAATGAGGGTTTATGGGGAACGTCAGTTAAAGTCACCCGTCGTATCAGAGATATAATTCACTTAGCTTTAATCTACAATAATTGCATTTCATTGGGGTTCTTTCCAAATCTTATGAAATGTAGTAAAGTCATACCACTTTTTAAATCGGGCGAGATGAGTGATTTAACGAAATCCGTCCCATTTCTATTCTACCTGTTGTAAGTAAAGTTTTTGAGAAGTTAATGTTAAAAGATATTTTAGGTCACTTCAATATAAATAAACTGATTAACAGTAATCAGTATGGCTTCACCAAAGGACGATCCACAACTGACCGAGCATATGTAATTATCTGTTATATATTTGTGTACAATATTTGGGAGAAATCTTGTAATGCAATAGAATTTTTACTTTTCCAAAGCTTTCGGTTTCGTTAGATCATGCGACACGTATATTTAAATTAGAACATTATATCTGTCAAATAATTCTATAAATCTTAGTCTTCATATCTTAGTGATAGAATACAAACGGTTGTTGTAACCCAAACACAGTCCATTGGAGCAGCAGTTAAATAAGGTGTGCTTCAGGGCTCTATATTAGGTCCTTTCTTATTTTTTGTGTATATTAATGACTTACCACCCACGGTAGATAACCTTTATGATATTGTGCTATTTGCTGATGATACTCATCATCATCATCATCATGTCAGCCGAAAGACGTCCACTGCTGGACATAGGCCTCCCCCAAGGCTTTCCACTCAGACCGGTCTTGTGCTTTTCGCATCCACCGCGGTCCCGCGATCCTGACGAGGTCGTCACTCCATCTTGTTGGAGGCCTACCTACACCTCGTCTTCCGGTCCGCGGACGCCACTGCAGAACCTTCTGACCCCATCGGCCATCAGTCCTGCGAGCAATGTGCCCCGCCCACTGCCACTTCAGTTTAGCTATTCTTCGGGCTATGTCGGTAACCTTAGTTCTACTGCGGATATCATCATTTCTGATTCTATCACGCAAAGAAACCCCGAGCATAGCCCTCTCCATAGCCCTCTGAGTGACTTTGAGCTTCCTTATGAGGCCCATTGTTAGCGCCCACGTCTCAGATCCGTAAGTCATCACCGGCAACACACACTGGTCAAAGACTTTTGACTTCAAACACTGCGGTAATTTGGACGTAAAGGTGCTGCGAAGCTTCCCGAACGCTGCCCAGCCGAGTCGGATATGACGAGTGACGTCTTTCTCAAAGTTGGACCTACCTAACTGGACCGTTTGTCCCAGGTAAATATAGTCGTCAACAACTTCGAGCGCAGAGCCTCCGACTATCACGGGAGTTGGCGCGACATGGACATTGGACATGACTTTCGTCTTGTCCATGTTCATTCTCAAGCCCACTCGGTCGGAAGCTCTACTGAGGTCAGCGAGCATTGCACTTAGTTCCTCCATGGTCTCAGCCATGACTACGATATCGTCAGCGAATCGAAGGTGAGTGATGTACTCACCGTTTATGTTGATGCCTCGTCCTTTCCAGTCCAGAACCTTAAAAGCATCCTCCAATGCAGCGGTGAACAGCTTCGGAGAGATCACATCTTCTTGTCTGACTCCCCGCTACAGAGGAATAGGCTTCGTGCTCTGGTCCTGTAGTCGGACGGACATAGTGGCGTTTTCGTACAGACACTTCAGCACTTCGATATATCGGTAGTCAACATGGCACCGCTGGAGAGACTGCAGCACAGCCCATGTCTTGATCGAATCGAAGGCTTTCTCGTAGTCCACAAATGCAAGGCAAAGGGGGAGGTTATACTCTTCGGTCTTCTGTATAACCTGCCGCAACGCATGTATGTGGTCTACGGCACCGAAACGCACCGGCCTTTACGGAAACCGGCTTGTTCGGGAGGCTGGAAATCGTCAAACCTGCGCGCGTGACGATTTGTGATGACCCTCGAAAACAGCTTGTAAACATGGCTCAGAAGTGAGATGGGTCTATAATTCTTCAGCATAGTTTTATCTCCTTTCTTGAAGAAGAGAACCACCACACCTCTGTTCCATGCTTTCGGCGTTCTCCCTTCGTGGAGGACGGAGCTGAACAGCGTCTGAATGCCCCTAAGGATGGGTTTACCACCCGCCTTCAGGAGTTCGGCTGTAATTCCATCCTCACCTGGGGCTTTGCCATTCTTAAGCTGTTTGAGGGCCATACTAATCTCGTACAGGCTGACGTCGGGAAGATCTTCGGTATAGTGTCGGGTTAATCGGGACTTCAGCTAGATTTCCGACGGGTGTTCGGGTTGTCGTGTACAGCTGTCCATAAAAATTCTCAACTTCCGCCAATAGCTCAGGTTTGGATGAAATTACTCTGCCGTCGTCGGTTTTCAGCTTCACCAATTGGCTTTGGCCAACACACAGGTCCCTGACAAACACCTTAGAGCCCCTGTTACGCTCAATAGCCTCTTCAATACTTTTAGTATTGAATCGGCGTATATCACGCTTCAGAGACTTCGAGATCTGTCTGTTGAGCTGCCGATAACGACAAGCGTCACCAGAGGACTGCAGAATCATCTCGCGCCTCACCTCCATGAGCCTAAGCGTGGAGTCCGAGAGCTTGCTGGTTTTTTTTACGGCGGATCTTGAAGAACTTAGATCCGACCGTTTGGACAGCTTCCAAAAACCCGTCGTTGTTATCGTCCACGTCGCTACCAAGGCACTCGAAACGATTTTGAAGTTCGAGCTGAAAGCTCTCGGGGTTTTAGAGCTGAGCGGGTGCCGGGCGGAGCGTAGACTTCATCAGTCGAGACCTTTCAAGCTTGAACTGGATATTCAATGAGCCTCGTACCATACGGGGATCACTCCCAGTTTTAACCGCACTGATCACGGAGACATCATTGAATATGTGCTTTTTCGTCGACATGATAAAGTCTATCTCATTCCTCGTTACACCATCAGGGCTCATCCAGGTCCACTTCATAGGCATAGGCTCACGTTTTCTGAAGAAGGAGTTTAACATATAGAGTCCCTCCTTCTCCATAAAACCGGCCAGTAGGTGGCCCCCGTGATTCCTACGCCCCACTCCGAAATTCCCCACTCTCTGCTCTTCACCGTCTCGTTTGCCCAGCTTTGCGTTGAAGTCCCCCATAACAACCGTGAAGTGAGTTTTGAAGCTATGCATGGCTCTGGAAACATCCTCATACATAGCCTTCACCTCATCGTCGGAGTGTATCGCGGTCGGAGCATATACCTGTATGACCTTCAACGAATATCGTTGGGTCATTCTGAGTACAAGGTACGCTACCCTGCTCGATACACTCTCGATCTTCACCACGTTGTTCACGAGGGACTTGTGGACGATAAACCCGACACCTCCCTGGGACTGGTGGTCGCCCTCCCGGAAATAGAGCAAGTTACCGGACTTCAGGGTTATCATGTCCTCCCCATCTCTACGGACTTCTGACAAACCTATGATTCCCCATCGTAACTTGCTCAATTCCTCCTCCAGTTCCAGCAACTTATCGTCGGTCCGCAATGTTCGGCAGTTGTATGTTGCCAGGGCCAAAGGTCGTCGTTTCTGGTAGCCGGGTCTCTGCCGGAGATTACCTAAAGCACCCCCCGCCCCGCCGTTACCATGGCCGCTACCGGAGCCAGGAATAGCGGGGCCGCCGGGGACTAGGGGTCTGGGCTGTTTTTGTAAATCCATTGGAGGAAAAAATGCCGTAGTCGCCACGCTTGGCAGGCGGGTTGGCGACCGCAGTTATACCATGTAGTCCGCGGAGGACGCTGCTCCCCATCCTTCGGTTTATCCCTTAGTCTCCTCTTACGACACCCACGGGAAGAGATGGGGTGGTGCTATTCTCTGCCGGCACCAACACAGCACTCGTACTACTACTACTACTCATGATACTCGTACATCATTAATTTTCAAGGTAGACCGAAAATCCGTTGATTACAGTGGGATAAATGCGGGTTCGTAAAGTACTTAATTGATTTACAAGTATTGATTTGCTACTCAATGCTAAGAAAATTAAATATGTTTGATTCGCTTTGCCGAATGCGGTAGAATATTTCTTAATAATGATTTTTTGAAAATGGTACATAAGGCGCTTTTCTTAGGGATAATCTATAGACAAACACTTGCAATGGAGTCCCCATATAGCAGTACTAGCAGGTAAATTATGTTCGGCAGCTTATGAAATCAGGCCACTTACCAATATTGAGACAACTCGCTTAGTTTTTTATAGTTATTTTAATAGTGTTATGTCGTACGGTATTCTGGTTTGGGGAAAAGCTGGTGACATACAGACTATATTCGTGTTGCAAAAATGAGCCATTATTTTTATATATAGGTATAACCTCCCATGAATCCTTAAGATTACTATTAAAAAAAAAATAGTATCTTGACAGTAGCGTCACAATTTATTTTTCACTTCTCATGCTCGTAAATTCTTTCTTTATGCTGGGTATATATAGGCTGCATAAAATCGCATTTTATGCACAAGTGCATACGAGGGCCGGTCCAAAAAAAATTAGTCAACGGCGTACTATTATTAATCCGATCGATTTCATTTTATTGCAGATTAAAGGCAAATTTCATTACAAACTCTTTTGTGTAATTTCACCGGCCAGTAACATTCAGTTATTTTTTTATGAAATTAGAAAAAAAACATGTCTGTTACTTTTTATTCGCAACAATGGACGTAACGCGGGAAGCATTTCGTGCTATGATATATTACGATTATAAACGAGGGCTAACTTACAAGGATTCTCATGAAACTTTAACCAGTGCTTTTGGGGCATTATCCCCATCTTTTGCCACTGTCAGTTACTGGTTCCGTGAATTTAAGCGTGGGCGGAGCGACGTCAAAGATGATCCTAGACCGGGGCGACCGCCAACGGCAGTCCCTCCAGGCAACGTCATCAGGCTTATCAAGGAATCTCGAAATATTACCAAGCATGAGATTCAGAACGAACTGAAGGTTGGATCCCAGGCAGTTTCAACCATTTTGCATGATCACCTTAAAGTTCGGAAGGTTGCGTCTCGATGGATACCACATTCTCTCCCACAGGAGCAAAAAGATAGACGTGTCGATTGGTGCAAATTTATGCTAAATAAATTCGAAGGAGGCAATTCACAACAAGTGACCTACATTGTGACATCCGATGAATCTTGGATATACAGCTACGACCCATTTACAAAACAGTAATCGACAGTATGGGTCTTTGAAGAAGATGATTTACCCACTAAAGTAACTCGCGGCCGAAGCGTCAACAAAAAAATGATTGCTGTTTTTTTTCGACGAAGTGGGGCTGTAGCCGTAATTCCACTAGAAGATCGGAAAACGGTTACCAGCCAATGGTATAGCGAAGTTTGTTTGCCACAAGCATTCCAGGAGCTGAGCGTCAGTCGTCCAAGTAGTGGAACCCGGGGCATCATTTTTCATCAAGATAACGCTCCTGCTCATACGGCTGCCAGAACCATAGATTTTTTGAACAAATCAGGAGTGCAACAGCTACCACACCCTCCCTATAGGCCTGACCTGGCTCCGAGTGTTTTTTTTTTATTCCCCACGGTAAAAAAATCATGAAATGGAGAAAGTTTTCGACGGCGGATGAAGCAGTGGACGAATTCAGGCGACTTTTTTTTGATCTTCCGCAAGAACGGTTTTTTCCCGTTTTGAAAGTTGGTTTAGTCGAATGCATAAGTGCATAGATGTAGCAGTGGAATATTTTGAAAAGTTGTTAAAGTTTTATTATATTCCTTATATTTTTTGTTTAACTAAAAATTTTCGGACCAGCCCTCGTAAAGTGTTGTGATCATCTAGACTAAGACAATTACGAGTAAGCCGGACAGACGCATTAAATAAACTTGTTATTTGAATACATTTACTTTAGTTAATTTGCCTTCTATGCTGCATCTTATAGAAAAAAAAACAAATTTAAAACTATTAATAACAAGCATTATTAACAAAATCAACGCATGACTTGGCAGTTTTGCGTTCGACCTAAGTTAAAAATGGGCAAAAAAAATAAAAAAAGTAAGTGGCGGGAAAGATGTTTTTTGTCTATAGTTTTGGACTATTAATTGAGTAGTTGTTTTATTTGCAAAAATTGTGATTTTACGGAATTTAGTGAAAGGAAATAATACTCACACCTAACACACTAATATAAATAAATTTCAAAGAACTTATTGAACAGACATTGCCGCCTAAATCCAAGAAAATTCATTTGATAATGTATGACCATTTCAAGTCTGGAGAAGTGGCAAATAAGTCAATACATTCTCATAAATGTAGGTAAGTTTTTTACTTTATCACTGTTTTATTTCCTCTTAATCGAAGTGAAAAGCAGAGTTTATAACTCGGTCTTAAAACTTATTTTATCCTGGACTTAATTATCCAACCTCGCCTGCCGGCTGGGATGGATACCATAAGTCTTGGATAAAATGTTTTGTTTTATGCCCTTGTTGTACAATCTACTATATCAGAACATTATTTATGTCATTAAAAATCAAGACTCTTTTGCTAACAATTGTGATATAAGTACAACATTTTAATAGCAGAAATAAATATAATATTGCCATTAAAAAAAATCGTGTCCGTAAGGTTTATGAATCTATTGTACATCAATTAATCCACTTCTATATAAATTACCTGACGTAGTTTTAAAGTTATCATTTCCAGTACTTAAAACAACTTGAAAAAGTCGTTGATGTGTAAAGCTTACTATAGGTTCGAGGACTATCTAACAGATAAAAATGCTTCGCCTAACTAAACTAAACACCTAAATAACTTCTCGTACTCCTGTATTTTTATCTGTCATTTATATAGTCACGAACACTAATATAAGAACATGCATAATATAATAATATAGCCGCAGAATAATCCAGAGTAAAGTCCATCTAGTCTATGTCCCATAACATCACTTGTGTTTTTTTGAGCCAAAACGACACGGCTAGCTGCCAAAGCTTACTAAACCTAGGATAAAGTATTAAGCGGTAAACACTTTAAACAAAATCAACTTTACAACAAAATACATTTTATCAACATAACAAATCAAAGAATTCAAAGTATTTAAATTAAAAAAGTGTATCACTGCCAACTTAAGATAAACTTTTCTAAATGTAAATCCTCGCAAGCAAACGTAAATAAAAAGAAAGTTAACCATAGACACATATTATGTTTTTTTCATGTTTTCCGTTCGTTTGTTGTACACACTTCTTTACAAACCAAAAAGAATTCGAAAATAATAATCTAATAGCTCCAGGATATAATTCACAAGTTACTTAGTTTCACCTCTATCGGCAGTCCCCAAAGGATATTTAGGGATTAATTTCGCACGAATTGTTTTATTTATCAGTAGAAAGTACTATCATTTGTTGCGCTATCGTACACAATTATTGCATATTATTTTACATAAAAAAGTTTATACTTCACAAAAATCAACTTAAATCCATAATTTTAACAACTCTTTCACCATCATCACTCTATTATTTATTTATTTATTTATTGCAGTACATAGGTACAACCCTGTAAGGGCGTGGCAATTACTTAAATGTTAAACATTAGTACTTATAGCTAATATGCCAATCACTACTAATCATCGCCAATTTCTAAAACTGATACAAGCTAAAGTATGCAAGGAACATTTTTGATTCGAATATATTTAAATGTCCAATAAACACCGCATCAATAGTAGTTTTATATTTCGTTGTGCTAAGATTGCGATCATTTGACATCGTTAAACCAAACTCATTATTTAAAAATTAAATTTTACCGTCTTCACAGTTTATGTTGAAATCTGCACCCGAAATCATTGGCAAATCATCAAATCTTTTCCCAATTTTTTGTTTAATCAATGCAGATGCGCCATGTAAATAAATGAATCAATTTTCATGCAAAAAGTCTCGTATAGCGAGCAACGAATTATCCGGAGACATGTAGCACCGTGGAAGTAGCCCACACATAAATACACAGTATATATATTATAGGTACATATTATTGTTATATTATTTTTACTGGTGGTAGGACCTTGTGCAGGGTCCGTTGGGATCGGTACCACCACTGCTCGCATTGCTGTATTCCGGTGTGGGGATAAGACAACCGGTGAAATTTCTAGCGTAGAGGTATTCGATCTTAGTCGTCAGGGTTATCAACGCATTTGGGGCCTTAGGCAGACTTGAGTTTTCAAATGTCTATGGGTCTCAGAATCCACTTACCATCAGGTGGCCTGAGTGCTCGCGTACCTTCTAATTGCCATAAAAAAAGCTCATTGTAAGCGTTTGGTGACGATGACGCGAGTTCCATGATTTTTGTTCACCCAAAAAGTACACATATAAACACAGTATACATATAACTCATAGAAAGCGTTAGGTGATGATGACGCGAGCACCCAAAAGTGCTCAGCGCGCCTAAAGAAGTTTTCACTTCAAAAAATATGTAAACATTTTATATAGTCTAGGGGACACGGTTTCTGTAGGAGGATGTATGGAATTTTTTGACGTGGAACGTGGAACGTGGTTCTCTTGCACCTTCATAGGTAAGTATAAATTTTATACATATACTACTTACTAATAAGTCCATGTGAAAATTCTGAGTTCTGAGGCATCCTGTTCAACTAGGCATGAGTATATTTATTTTTTATTTTATGTTAAATTCATTGTTATATATAATGCTAGGTTAAGTTTATAATTGTATAATATCATAAGCAGTATTCAAAAAACGACTGACTGTTGATTTTCTTGCAGCGCTTTTTCTCAGCAGTGGTCTTTTGCGAAGCGCTGGTAAGTTTTTGCCATGTAAAGTGCCCGTGCGGCCTACTTACTGAATCTGAATCTGAATCTTTTTTTACGCTGATGGCAGTGGCCTGTTTTATAAAGCTAAAAAATACAATTTACAAATTACAAGCTTTCATTTGACGCAACCTCGACCAATGGCGTCCAGCCATATGAGCAATGATGCCAGTTTGGACCTGTAAAATTGTTACTTGTAGTTTTATAAAACGTGCCCCAGGTGTTCGAAACTGTTCAAGCAGTTTGCTCAATCTTAGGGTTTTCTTAAATTTTATAAATGCTTTTATTTTTCAAATAATTGCGTACAGATTTAATTTAATTTGTTTGAAATACTGTGAGATATACACGATTTATTTAAATTTTCGTATGTCTACCTTATTTCGTGAACAGGCCTAAATGCATCTTAGTAAAATCACTTCCTAGCGGATAGACGAGCACATTTGCTAGAATTCAGGGCGAAATCTACACTTATGTATAATATATAATATTATAATATTACATTGTTTGTTATAAATACAACTTATTCCTGGCATGGCAAGCTGTTCTGAGTTTAAAAAAATATGTCAGTAAGAAACAATTGCTTCTCATCTGTCACAAAAACAATTGCTGGAGATTGTCTTAGCACATTTAACTGCAATAAAATATGCGAGGTCTAACACCCCAACAAAAAAATCCATTGTGGACAAATGGTGTTCTGTAAAAGGCATTACGTACAGAAAACTGGTGAGAATGGAAGGTGGGACCCGTTCAAAATGCAATTCGCAAAAACGGTGAAGTATACTTTTAATGACCGACCGCGACCAGGCCAAAACCCGGGCCATCCAACCCAAAATCGGATCAGAAGATAGTGTTCGAATTTGCATCCAATAAGGGGTTATCTGTTCGTGATGTAGCGAAAAAATTGGGAACGAGTATAGGGATGGTGCAACGTGCTAAAAAAATATATAATTTAAATGCATTTTGAAAATAGAAACAACTAAAAAGAAGCCAAAAACAAAAAACATCTGTTAAGAACCGGATAAGGAAGTTATACGACTCGATTTTGTCAAATAAACATATCTGTGTAATAATGGATGATGAAATTTACGTAAAAATGAATTATAAGTCTTTGCCAGGCCCACAGTATATTACACGGTGCGTAAGGGAACAGAGGTTCCACAGTCTGAAAAATCCATTTACATCGAGAAATTCGGCAAGAAAGTCATGGTGTGGCAGGCAATTTGCGAGTGTGGGATGAAGTCTAGTGCATTTTTCACTACTTCATCAAATAATGCCGATATTTATATGAAGGAGTGCCTTCAGAAGACGGTGTTGCCCATGACAAAGAAACACAATTATGACATTGCATTTTGGCCTGATTTAGCATCTTACCATTACGCAGCTAAGGTGATAAATTGGTACAAAGACAATAATGTTAATTTCGTGGCAAAAGATATGAATCCACCTAATTGTCCAGAGCTACTCCCGATAGAACATTATTGGGCTATAATGAAAGCGAAGTTACCTAAAAGGGTCTGTAGTGCCCATACAAAGCAGCAGTTCCGATCAGATTGGAACAACGAGGCTAGAACCTTGGACAAAGTGTCTGCCCGGTCATTAATTAGCACCATGAGGAAGAAAGTCCGAAAACTAGCCAGAAATAATTAATTAGGATTTTTCATTTGTTTTATTGTTTTTCTGTATATTGTGGACTGTATATAATAAATGAAAGAATTTGTAAATAAATATTAAAACAAAAGATATTATCATTTCTTCTCGTATTTATAACAAACGATACAGTCCTTCCTTAATCATACTCTTATGTTTCATGTCGATAGACCCAGCCAAGAATATTAGAATTTAAAACTGTATTATTTGAGACACTGTAAAGTACCTATTATATCCATATGTCGTAGGACTATTGTCGTGGACGACGGGGTTCACGTGACTCATGCGGAGGCGGAAAGTGAGGAGGTAGATTTGCAACTGTCTGACATAATAGCGATAAACCAGAACAGGCAAAAGCTAGTTAGGTTAACTATAAAAAATAACGAGCTCTTCAATTTTCTAACGAATCAATGATATAGAAGTGATTAGTTTAGTTAATGTAATGACTTAAGATATAAAATAAAAACCCATACCTATATTTCGCTTATTAAGTATAAATAAAAATAATGAAAATGGACACTGGAACTTAAATAGTAACAATTCTTCTTATGGAGTCGCTACAGTTAGGTAAAATAAACAATAAAACTTGTCATTTTTTTACTTATCATAATTATTTAACCAATGTTAACTACATTAATCCAATCCAACTGTGCAGCAGACGAAGAGCCAATTCGAAGAGTGAATTAAAATGTTATAATTAAAAAAATATCGTTCGAGTCGAAGTGATCGCTTTTGTTTAAAAGTTAACAACTAGCTTTTCTTCAGTGTTTCAAATAAAATAGTGTTGGCTTCTAATATTTTTGGCTGAGAAATAAAGCTACTGATAAGATATCTAACTCAGGAAACGACATCGCCCGTAACAGACCTACTCAGAAGATGACTGTCCCAGAACTTGACGACAAAACAGATAGGTATAGGTACCTATTTGTTTTGTGACTTGATGGCCCTCTAAATGGACTTACTGAGAAGATGATTACCCTGAACATGAGGTCCTTCTCATTGGACCTATTAAGAAGTTGACTAAGTCAGAACATGTCGTCTACCGAATTGGACTTAATATCGTTCTTCTAAATTGACATCCCAAGAAAGTGACCTACCTCGCCAAAAGGCTTTTTTCATGTCGGTTCAACGAATACTCATGACGTTTTTAACAGCTTTAATAAAAGCTGATTCATGTAACAAACAGTTGACAAAAGTGTTTTTTTTTAAATAGCTATAAATATAACCAAAATATAACCCTAAAAAGATCTCTTTCTAGCAAAACAGAATTTAACATGGCGTTTATGATCATCCGTATTTCCTAGCCGAGTTAAAAAAAAAATTAGATGAGAAATTAGATTTTAAAAAAAACATGCATATTCCATATTGGTTTACATCCTCCCGATTACTGACAGTATTCTAAAAAAATAATTCACTTTTATATGATCGAATCCTCTTTTAGCAACAGATATGTTTCATTTCAAATTCTACAATAAAATTCCAAAAAGTATTACTGAACTTACTGACTCTAAATTTAAATCTGTCGTAAAACAAAAACTAATTTCCCGAGCATATTATAAAGTAAACGATTATATCATGGATAGGGATGTTTGGCAGTGAGTCGTCCGTCCTGCATGAGTAATCTACGCATACCTACGCTTAAAAAAGGTCTGTACAAAAATACCGTGATATTGTAAACTATTTATAATTATAATGTAATGATGTGAACCTTTTTCTTGAAAAAAATATACCTTGCCGAGTTTCTTACGCCGGTTCTTCTCGGGGCAAAGGTTTTATTTTTCGAACCGGTGGTAATGCTTTTTGACATTCATAGGTGCATTATATTATGCCTAAATTGAAGAATAAAGAACTTTGACTTTGACTTTGACTTTGACATTATTATGGTCGCCTAGGAGCTATATTTTCACGACTTAGTTACACAGCTGATAAGGCATCATAGGTGATATCTAAATAACACTTCTCTTATTAAGTCTTAGTCAAAGCGTATCCCAAAAAACAGGAAGAGCAGGAGGAGAAGGGTAGGAGGCAGAAGTCACAGCAATAATGGGTCTATCATAAACACGTTCGCTTGTTGCAACTACTTACATATAAAACATTTTGATAACAGGGAATATTTTGATAAATTAGTAGAAACACACTCAGAGATTTACGTGATAATTTGACGTGTCGAAAGCCTTAGAATCTAATATAGTATTCTGAAATTAAATCAGGATATGAACCTCATGTTTAAACGTATAACCGCATAAACGTATATCAGAGAGTTTATAATGTATGGCACCTAATAGACAATTCGTACTGACCTCAAACGGATAAAACGGCGCCTGCAAAGCTACACAAATTGCGTTGCAAAAATCTGCTATCGATATCACCACTAAAGTCATCCACTGCCTCTTAGAGAACTTAAAACCCATTTTAAATTAAAAACCCTTTAGCAACTTAAGTTCTTATAGGTGTAACACTTTATAATAACAAAAATTTCTTGCAAGTAACTTCCATTGTGTACTACAACATTTTGTTGTATTCTTCTTCGTTGAAAAATCACTGCGTTTCTTTTTCTTTCATATATAAATTTAAAAAAACCTTGGACGAGTGAGTAATAAATATTGAACGTATAGATGAGCAGGAGGCGGGTAGGACACTGACTGTTCTGGATAAGAAGCGGGTACATCGACGTGAGATAACCGCCCGCCCCGCGGTGAACTCTCGACCGTGTTCACTGAACATCGCGTTATTTTATTACTTACTTACTTCTCGCTATCTACGTCTTTTCTTAAAAAAATACTTCGGTTCACTAATATCTTAACAAAATAATTTTCGCAAATCATTACTTTATAACTTACTAGCTTCTGCTGATTTCGCGGTTCAAGGTAGCCTATGTGTTAATCCAGTGTATAGCAAACTCTATTTTTATTCAACCAAATTCGTTCATCCGTTTTAGCGAAGAGGTAACAAACGCACGAATGCATAACCTAGGATCGGATGTAAATAGGTACATCCAGCGCACGCAATCGCTCTGGCCGAAATCTTAGTCGATAAAAATATCCTCGGTTCTAGAGTCCGACTCGCACTTGACCGGTTTTCAGGATTTGTCGTTTTTTTAGAGTTTGTACTATGTACATACGCACACCTACCTATAGATCTAAACAGGCAAAACGCACAAAAGGCCAAAAACTAATTGCTATTTCCCTGTGCACTGCAGGTGTTTTCTGTATAGATTTATGTTTATTATATGCAGCTAGAAGAAATATATTGTAGGAATCTTGTGTTTTAATCATGTTTTGGCGCAGAAAAAATATTTTTTATATCTATAGGGAAATTTATTGCTTAACAATGTATGTGCCTGTTTTGATGAATTTAGTTTGTAGTTGGCTCTCTTTTGATGAGGCCACGTAAATTTGAAGTGTAATAGCATTTTGTATTATTTATAATTAGTCCAACTCATAGTGCGGTCTGTGACCAACATTAGGGTATATTGGATGATGAATTAGCAAGGAAATACTAGACGTACTCGTACAGAAATAAACAATAAGACTTATTAATATTACTAAAAAAATACCTAACGACAGTCTCTTATAAATATCCCTTTTCAGTATAAAACTTAATACTAACAAATACAATTATGTATTTAAACTCAAAATAAACAATATAGGAGCATTCCCTTCTATGAAAAAAAAAACTTTAAAAATCACATTTGACTTATATTTAAGTATCACTCTGTTAGTTGTTGGTAAATTCTCTGGTAATTTTATTATAAAAAATTATACATACTGACCGATAAAAAACCTTGTAAATTTGAACACAATATAAAAAAGTTTCCGCAAACCTTCCGTTCTATGAAAAACAATTTAAATGCACATTGATAATCACATTTGACTTAATAGATAACTTTTTTTTATAGGTACCTTTTACAAGACCTATATTAATGAGGCATGATGATACACAGTAAGTGTTTTTAATATTTCTTTACAAACGACCATGTGATTTAACATGTACTCATTTGAAAAATAATAATTCATAAGTGCTTACCGTGGATCTTGTCAATGGTTTTTCTGTTATTTTGGAACCTAGGTAAGCGATTTGTGCATTATATTAGCCTAACTCCTAATAGTAGATTGTTCAACTATGGACTGAAACAAGCCATAATGACACGAGATGTTTAGCCACGCGAGCGAGCTTGCGAGCGAGGGTGGCTGTAGTTCGAGGGTCATTATGGTTGTTTAGTCTCGCGTTAAACACTCTACTTTTCACTTTGAATGCGAGGAAAAAAACGACGCTCTAAACAAAATTACAACATTTACTATAAAAAAGTTTCTAACAATTAAAACTAACAATTAGGTACCTATCTTATTATTACTATGGTTAATCTAACATTAATGATGTTATTTGTTTCCCACATTTCCAATCAATAAAAGTTTGGTATGTTTTTGAATAAATGCCACTAGATTATGGCGGCAAAAGATTTCGTATCACCTTTTTTGCTTTCTTCTCCATTCTGGAGTTAGGCGTTAATCCTTCTTCACTGGATGATGATGATGACATTGATGACATTTCTGGTCAGTAATTTCTAAAGTTGCACAATTAATTGGTGATTTTTTTTAACAACGTACGCTCAATACAAGGCTTATGAACATCTATTCAAAATACAAATAGGAAAAAAAAGTTCCGCGGTTTTTTTTGTAAAGTGATGTTTTAAATGCTTGCATATTTAGCCAACAGATTCAAACTTGGAAACCATTTTAAAAGTAATTGGACCACGCATAATAAAAGAGTTCGGCCTTAATATGATTAAAAAGATTCATATTCGTAATAATTAATCGTATTTCACGAAATTAAATCCTGTTTTTAAATATATTTGCACAGTTGTCATTTTGAGGTTATTTCGACACCCAAAAATATGGTCCACACACACTCACTGAAAATGGCGATCCTCCATTCACATACACCGTGATCGGCTGTTTATGGGTTTCCAAAGTAAATTAAAAAAAAAATACTTTAATCCCTAGAGATTAATAAGGAGCTTTAGTCCCGATTCGCAGAGATTTAAGTAGCATTTTAAGAGCATGAGAAGTGAAAAATATATTAAATTCTGCTTCTCTGCAGGACGAGGAAATGTTTTCGTGGATTTTTTTCTTCGTAATCGTTTCTTCATCAGTTTCAAAGTCTGATATGTTTACATCTAGTATATTTTCTAAGCCAGTTCTACTTGAAACAGGACGAAAGCTGCCAGAGGTCTTGTCTAGGATATAATTATGACTTATTTCCCAGTCTTGATGCAGAAGAATACACTTTGAACTGTCGGGTAAAGTATAACGTCGTCATTCGAATCAGCATCGTTATTTTTTATTTGGTGATTTTTACAGTTCCGAGGCTCCAGCTAAGTTTCCTTTGGTCGTTCGCAACTGGACTGAATATTCAGTGTGTCTAAATCATCAATCATCATTGTCATGGGCCCAAACCGTAAAATCTGATGTGAGTTGTGCTGTTGAGGTAACTTCAGGTGAGCTCACAATGACTGATTGAATATTTAGATCATGATTGGCGACTGCATTTACGTCACGATATTGACACATTGGGATTGGGCAAAGATATTAAATACCTCTCTGCATTTGAAGTGACGCTCTGCTTGGTTAAACTATTTAGCAGTATTGTATTTGTTGGCGAACACGTAACACTGTCAGGTATAACGTCTTCACTAGATTCATCGTCATAACTTATAGCTTCAAGTAATTCTCTAACTTTTTCAGGATCTCCTTCGATGCTTGGACATGGACTTTCTGTAACGGCGTAAGCTGCCGAACTTAGTTTACCGGCTAGTACAGCTACAGTATTGCACATTTTTATTTATTGTTATGCCTAGGAAATCTGACTTATCTACCATATGCAAAAACTCGACATTTAAAAAAATACTCGAATCTACCGGTTTAACATTAGGCAAAGCGAACCTAACACATTTAGTTTTCTTAGCATTTAAGTAGTAGCAAATTTTTACTAGTAAAACAATTAAGTACTTCAACTAGTGTAGCGTTTATCCTACTATTGTCTACAGATTTTCTATCTACCTTGAAAATTAGTGAAGTATCTGCAAACATTACAATATCACAAAGTTTATCTACTGTTGAGGGTAAGTCATTTATTAAGATAAACCAGAAATAAAAAAGGACCTAAAATAGAGCCTTGAGGCACACTTATTTTCACTGTACCTCCAATAGATTGCGTTTTGTTTACAACAACTGTTTGAGTTCTATTGTATCACTTAGATAAGAAGATATAAGACTTAAAGCTTTATTGGACAATCCATAATGTACTAGTTTTAAAATATGGGTCGTATGATTTACGCAAACAAAAGCTTCAGACAGATCACAAAATATTCCTACTACGTCGCAAGATTTATATATACATATATATTGCTGTTTCAACAGTTTGTTTTTGTAGTGTAACTCTAGTAAACCGAAACATAAAAACTCCACAACCGTTTCACTTTAAAAATAAGAGTAGACAATCACTTAGATAAGAAGATATAAGACTTAAAGCTTTATTGGACAATCCATAATGTACTAGTTTTAAAATAAGGGTAAGTAATACGAGATATAAGAACTTATCATATAACAGTCACAATATATACGCTCACTTTGTATAAATATGTTTAATATAACGTACACTTGAGATAATGAACGAAAGATATAATGTCAAAATAACTATTTCCATAAAGTATAACGTTATTAATACATAATATCAATTGATATAACAATTAAAGTGTATGATGTACATGACACCTAAGATATAAAACATATATTAATCAAAAATCTAATATAAAAAAATATAATGCACGTATAATATAAACGCCTATAACTATTTTCAGTATTACGTGGCCTTTTTAATTTTACAATCAAATTGTTTCGCATAGTTTTTTCAAGGGATGTAAAAAAAAACTAACGTTCATTATATCTCGTAAACGTTAGTAACATGAAAATAGTTATTATGTAGTTATATCTCGTGTGACGCACCCTTAAAATAAGGGTCGTATGATCTACGCAAACAAAAGCTTTAGAAAGATCACAAAATATTCCTACTACGTCGCAAGATTTATATATACATATATATTTCTGTTTCAACAGTTTTTTTTTAAATTAAGCCAATTAATCAAACCTTGACTATTGAATCTGAATCAACAGGGCTGAATTAAAGTTTATATTATATTTGCTGGTATTAGTGCAAAGTAATGGTTGAGCTTCAACCGAGGATGATTTAAGACATTTCGTAGTATAAATGGCTTTTTTGGAAAAATAATCTTCGAATGCTAAAGCAACGTCTTTATTTGACGTGATTTTTTTGTCGCCTATGTTTAGAGTGGCTTGATTATCACGAGTTTTTGATTTTCCCGTTTCTCTATTTGTAATATTATTACATACAGTTTACGTTACTGTCAGGTGATTGAGTTACTAAACAAATAACATTTGCCTTAGCAGATAAAAAAACTTGCTTGAAGGTCCCCGAATAATTCATAACATAATTTAGGAAGTCAGCGTTCTTATTGTCCTCCCTGTCTCTATATAGGTCATAAAGCTTATTTCTACTTTTATGAATACCTGTAACCCATTAACCCATTCACTAAGTTTGATTTTCGAACTAGTAATACTTTTCGACCTAGTGCGAAAAGCACAAGACCGGTCTGAGTGAAAAGCCTATGGTGGGGGGCCTATGTCCAGCAGTGGACGTCTTTCGGCTGACATGATGATGATGATGATGATGATGAATAGTTTTCACTATAATATTGTTATTAAATTGATACTGAATTACGCTAACCAAGTCTTTATAAATACTATTACACTCATTCTGTAAGAAAGGTAATACTAAAAGATTACTCTGTACTTTATTTTTGAGTAATTCCGAACTACATATTATTAGCTATAGGTCGGTATGTTACTATCTGAGGTTTCTGATAAAAATCATTTACGAAAGATGCCTTCTGAACACTATAGTCACAATATAAACAATTTAATATTTCTTTATTCAACAATTCGCAATTACAAAAAAAAGATTAAGTAGTTCGGTTCTGCTGGCAACCCTGGCCAAGTAAAGATGTATATTAGAGGCTATGCTTATTAATTTATTATTTTAAAAAAGGTTAATAATATTTTTAACTTTGTATTGGTGTAGTTTGTTGTATACTACCTTTGATAAACACACAGAGTGTAACTCTAGTAAGCCGAAACATAAAAACTCCACAACCATTTCACTTTAAAAATAAGAGTAGACAAGGTTAATTTTCCGTTAACTTGTTGGAATAATAACAGCGACCGATGACACCGAATGCTGATTATACGTCACTTTGACAACTGACGCATGCGCAGCCTATACACCTGAGGGTTGCAAACTCGGAATTAATTGCCGTACCACATACCTTATAAACAGTGTCGATTGTATTGTACAATTATACAACCTTCACTGCGCGTGCGCTAGCCACCTACATTTTGTCTCCGGAACTGGTACGATAAGACGTTAAAAAACAACAAAATTTATCAATTTGTGTTTAAATACAAAGAGACAACATTTAAAAAAAATTGGACTTCAGAGAAAAGGGCCAGCTGGATATGTCCCACCTGTAATAAGAAAAAACCGAAAGGGAATAACACTTACACACCAGTTCTCTCGTTTACCCCTGGGGTGGACCCACCCTCACCCAAATGTCGTAATTCCAATCCCGCAGGCAATGTTGAAGCCTTAAATTCCCTAACTTATGAGATCCGCAAGCTGAGAGAGTACATGGGCTCAATGAAATAACCGCCTGAACACGTAGGTATGAGCACAGACTTCTTTTGCTCGAAGAACGTGAATGCACGTGGGAACCTGACTTAGGATACAGTACAACCCTCCTATTTGACGTTTAAAGAGGATTTTGATTACCAACAACAGGCATAAACGAAACTTCCAATGAAAACCTGACACACGTAGTCGTCGTAACTGCCTAAAAATCGGTGTAGCTCTTGATGAAAGCGACATTGATTGGATTTATCGTGCGTGGCCCCGGCGAGCTGCAACTGCGAATAACAACGAGTGGCAGGCGAAAACATGCAGCCGCGACGAGTGTTCCTGCGTTTTGTACGGAAACCAAAACGCGATGCCTTTCTTCGTGCCGCGTTATCTTTCGACAGCTGATTTGGAAGTCTCAGGACCCTCAAGAAAGGTATTTTTCAATGAGCACTTCCTAACGAAGAGACCAAATGGCAGTTATTTCTTGAGGCTCGACTGCGCGCCAACTACACGACTTCAAATACTGCTGAACCAAAATGAGGATCATTTACGTCAAAAAGCAGGACAAGCCGTGCCTATCAGGTATCCAACGGACCTGGACGCGCGCGTCGGACTTTCCCCCGTCGCTTACCCTAAAACACAATCATCCGGCGTTACCCCAGCTTCTTCCTGAGTCTCTACATCTTTATCAGCTTTGTCTAGGTATTTCATTTGCACATACTATACTTCACACATAACCCGCACACACCTTTCATGTTCATGTATTACAGACAACTATACACTATAATCCTCCTGTTTATCTGGTAACTTCATCAACAGACGAGTTTTCATATTTATTGATGGAGTGACTGCTGTGACTTTAGTCTGTTGCTCACTACTTATTTTCCATTCAATGATGACTTAGGAACTGAAATGGATAACTCGTTCACCGTCAAATGTCACTCATTGAATAGCGTTGAATCTTGTTCTAAAGTTATCAGAAGCAACCAATTCAAAGTTCTATGTTTAAATATAAGGAGCCTTCAACATAACGATTTTTTAACGATTTTACAGTTTCATTTATCGGGTGCATGCAAACAAAGCCGCCAACAAGATCCAACAATATATATGTATATATATATATATATATATATATATATATATATATATATATACATATGTATATATATATATATATATATATATATATATATTATGATTAGTAATTTAGAAGTTATGAGGGAACAGATGAACATATATAACGGTGAAAATCATAACCGTCCTTTTTGCTTCGCCGTAGTAGGGTAAAAATACAATTTCTTCATTTCGTTTGCTGTCAAAAAAATACATACAAATTTACAAAAAGAGAAGTACTTACGTATCAGTGTGTTATGAATAAATGTTTTACTGAGCGGTAAATTGTTAGTGATAAACTCTGACTTACGGTATAACCGATAAAATAAACTGCGCAGCAGTTAAACGAAAAGGAGTCAGCTGGAAGTTTTTTGCACCGCACCGGACTCGACGCTGACGACTCGCGGCGGACTGCCATGTAACGCGGTAAGAGTAGGAAGGTGACCAAAAAAGATATAAAGGATCATCATACGACAATTATCTTTTTAAGAACCTAGATTAATAATACAACATGGACTCGCATTAGAGCAGACTTTCTTTTGATTCAAGTTGACGATATATATATCATGGGCATATTGAAGATTCTCAAGCTCTTAATTTTATGAAAACAGTAGCTTTTGCCCGCGACTTCATCCGTGTAGAACTCGTTGTCACACGTTGTTGTGACATTGTCTACCAAGAGATACTCCACAACATCGCCATTTACGTGGGGCATATATTTTTTATTTATCCACCCGACAATTTCGTTTGGCGGTGCTAATATTGCCCTCACGCACAAAAATATTTAAATGGTTTTGTAGATGGGGGTGGACATTATTTTTTACAACATCTGTGTTTTGTACAATTTTACAGAATTCGCGGTTAAATGTAATCATACCATTACTATCTCTTTCTTTAAATTTTAGTAGAGCTGCCGCATATTGCCCCGACTGTGTATCATTGTGTAGTTCCAGGCATATATTTGTACTCAGATATTTTTTTTTACATATACCCATATCGTAGATGCCGAAATGCATTTATTTCATTCGCAGGTAGGCCCCTAGTAATCACCGGTAGATGAGAATCTGTCAAAATTCGCCATCTGAAAGCACCATCCCTCTCATGATAGTTTGGTTACTCTTAATGTCCGCCATAGTTCAATATTATATTATATTATGAGTCTTAATACTAATTTTATTGCATCTATCGTTATAAATGGCCGAACTCCCAAATATAAATGACCAAATTCTCATACAAACTACTATCCCAAATCTGACCCCCTTAGGGGTGATTGATTTTCGAGATAAAAAAATGAAATAAAGTATAAATTTAATCATATTTGGTTTCGCGGTTTATCCGTGAAATCATAACAACCAGACAGACGACAGATATAATCGATTTCACATTTATAATATTAGTATATATTTTCTTTCTACAGCAAAATATGATATGTGTAACTATCGATGTAAGTATAGGTTTTTTACTCCTTGAGTATTGTTTGAACTGACATTTTTGAATTTAATATCCGACCAATTCCTGCCGAAAAATAAAATGACGGTGCGTATGTTTTTTCAAGTGATCATCATAACCGCCTGAATATTAAATAACAGCGTAGAATTAATACTCCCTGAATAAGTATTGTAGCATTATCGCTACAAATTGCGACAATTCGCTTCAAATATCGCTTGATTATTTCGCCTCATTTTTCGGTGCTCGACCTTTTTAGTTTCTGACTGACAGGTCGGTTTTGATCATGGTTATAAATATTGATTTAAAATTTTTGATATTGGTGTAACAATTCATTCGACGAAGAAGAAATGACGACTTTTCGAACATTTGATGTTTGGATAAGATACAGAAAATTACTCTATTATTTTTGGTGCCTTCGATACAGTCATATGTTATCGTTTTAGTCAATCAAGTTTCAATAATTTTGAAGAAGTCATCGTTAAACTGGTTGATAATCGTTTATGAAATAAGGTTCTTTCTTGCCAAAAGAAAGTAGGAAAAAATCGAGTTCGGCAATTGCCGTTTGCTAATTAATTTTTCTCCGACGCCGTTTTTTGGGTACGCCACATTTGCCTGTATTTTCATATCGTAAAGTCCTGCATGCTACATTTTTCCGCCCTCGTTCCGCCTGATTTTTTTCCCGTTCCTTAGTTTTTTTTTTCTTTGCCCCGCGGCGACTTGAACAGCTACTACCGCGGGAATATGGCGTTTCCACTATGAAGTGATTTCGCCAGTGTCAAGTATATATAAGTATAAATCAATATACTTAAGTAGTAATATAACACAATCCAATCTTCTCTAGGAAGATTGGTGGTAACGTTGTACGGTGATATGTACGACAGAGGCCAAGATAGTTCTAACCTCTGTACCACTGCGAGTCCACTTGAAACGAGAAGTAAGATGCCAGGATACACGACATAAGTCCAAGTATTCTATCACTATTCACTGTGCAACACAAAGGCATTAAAAGTACAAATCACTAACAAAAAAGAACCGACCGGCAAACCTTTTTTTGGTAATACGTACAGCCTGCCCAGAAAGAGTAGAAATTGAATCAAAGTGAACTAAAATCTCTTTTTGACTTGCAACCCTATGACGACTGTCAAAACTGACGCAGTGCCGTGGTTATTTGGTTGCGTCGTGAGATAATTATCGTTTTCTGTTATTAATCTAAAACTAAATCGCTAATTTCCGTATAAAATGAATAAGACCATAAGAAGTGGAGCCAGGAAAATAATATATAAGGTATTTCGCCGATGTTTGGCCGAATATCACGCCGGAAAACTTCTCACAGAACTCGATGATATTTACACTCGAGTTGCTGAAATGACTGGTAACTATTTTTATTTCCTTTTGGGTTATATCTATGGTATGTGTTTGAAACTAATTATATATGTATATCGGTAATCAAAATGTGACTGAAATAATCCATTAATTGATATGTTTGTTTAATTTGTAGGTTATGATTTTAGGTTATCAATGTCAAAACACCTGCATCAGTTTTGACAAGAAACTTAGAGCAATTTGAATTTTTTGATACTTGAGTGTTATGACATTTAAAAGTTAAGTCTGTTTTCTTATTAATTATTATAACTTTCATGTTTAATTATTAATTTCAGGTAAATCTGTAAGTACTGTCAGGCGTATAGTGGACGAAGGTCAAACAAATAATGGCAAATTTGGTACTCCAGCGAAACATAGAAAAGGCCGTCCGAAAACGGAAATAGATGACTTTACTGTATGCGCCATTCGACAAATAATTAAATTCTACTATGCAGTACGTAAAAAGGTGCCAACTACAAGAAAATTATTAGCGACTGCAAAACAGGAATTAAATATTACATGTGGACTTGAAAAATTCAGGCAATTATTACATGCAATAGGATTTTCATTTAAAAAATGCTCTTCTAACAGAGAATCTTTGATTGAAAAAATAAATATAGCGGCTAAAAGAGAAAAATATTGTGATTTAAACCCTATTGAGCTCATTTGGGGTATAGTTAAACAAAAAGTCAAATAATATTCTGCTATACAAAAAAGGAGATCCTAAAGACATAACAAATTATCGCCCAATCAGTGTACTACCAAGCTTGTACAAACTCTTCTCCTCAATTTTAGAAAAAAGGATTAGCAAAACCCTAGAAAAATACCAACCAGTTGAACAGGCGGGCTTCAGAAGCGGATTCTCTACAATTGATCACGTACACACTGTAGAGCTCCCTATAGAAAAATATCAGGAGATCCGAAGACCGCTATACGTTGCCTTTTTAGACTACCAAAAGGCATTCGATACCCTGTCCCACTCATCTATATGGGAGGCATTAAAGGCACAACAAGTAGAGCTCCAGTACATTAATATATTAAAACACCTCTACAAGAACAACACAAGTCGCGTACAAATGGAAACAACCGGCCCGCCTATACAAATCAAACGCGGCGTGAGACAGGGCGATCCCATGTCACCTAAGATATTCATCGCAGTGCTCGAGTCGATTATTAGCAAGCTTAACTGGTCCAAACTGGGAATACCTATAGCCGATAGTTACCTCCACCACCTAAGGTTTGCCGACGACATTGTGCTCTTTTCGGAACGCTTTTCAGACTTAAAATACATGATATGCACCTTACAAACAGCCAGTAGACACACAGGACTCGAAATAAACTTTAATAAGTCAAAAATTATGACTAATAGTATACATATTCCACTGAATGTCGATGGAATTGACATGGAATACGTTCAGAATTATATATCCTTGGCAAACAAATTTCATTCGAAAGAAATAACTATGAAATAGAGGTTGACAGGAGAATCAAGATTACGTGTAACAAATTTTGGAGCCAAAAGGAAATACTAAAAAGCAAAATACCTGTTAAATTCAAAAAGAAGATCATGGACTCGTGCTTGCTTCCATCGCTCATATACGCTGCGCAAACCTGGAAGTTTACTACCAGT
Source organism: Acleris sparsana (assembly GCA_923062465.1). NCBI lineage: Eukaryota > Metazoa > Arthropoda > Insecta > Lepidoptera > Tortricidae > Acleris > Acleris sparsana. The sequence goes on along the minus strand of OV281285.1, from coordinate 41,001,420 downwards.
ATCAAAAATAAAATAGATACTTGCCAGAGGAGCATGGAACGAAGTATAACGAATATTAAAAAACTTCAAAAAATCTGACACAGCATTATTAGATCACAAACCAAAGTGATAGACGCACTTAGTTACGCAAAAAGACAAAAATGGAAATGGGCAGGACATGTCGCCAGAATGAAAGACAAGAGATGGACGAAAAAAGTAACGACATGGCCGGGGCCAATAGGAAAACGCACGCAGGGTAGACAGTACACTCGGTGGTCAGATGAAATAATAAAAGTTGCAGGTACAAACTGGACGCAAAAAGCACAAGACAGGACCGACTGGCTCTGGAGGAGGCTGGAGACTGGGTTCTTGCTTAGAACATTATGTAGTTCTATTAATTAAAATAATTCAATTATAAAAATCATACAAATATTTCAAAACAGATAATTATGCAAAATATTTGAAGTAACATGTTGTAATCGAAATTTATTAAACAAGACTAGAATTATTTTTTTACTGACAAAATAAATCAAATACCTACTACTAACAAACATTGACATTGTAAAATTATTGGCAAGAAATAAAAGGCTTTTTTATTTTATTTTTATTTATTTTATTTATTTAAACCAAAAGTGGCTCAATAGAATGTAGGGTCATGTTATGTGACATTAAAAAACTGACAGAGGAAGCTTTCAACGAGACATCTGTTGATATGTGGAAAAACAGTTGCAAGCATGTGGAGAAAATCGAAAGAGAGTACTATGAAAGAGGAAACATTCTCTACGAGCAAATAGATAAACTTATTATTAACTTAGGTGATGATAATAGTGACAGCAGTGGCAGCAGCAGCAGCAGCTGTGGTTATGAAGAGAACCTATTAGATAACTGAATAATAAAACGTTAATCATTAAATTTGTTTTTAATTGATATACCTAACATTTAAACTTTCGGTGTCGGTTTTTAATAACTCCTATGTTGACTGACACGGTTGATTCGGTAGGCATAGCATAGTCTACAAGTATAGTAAATGTACCCCGGAGCGAATGTGTTAATTTAGTCATCAGCGGAGAAGTGGCTTAACCCCCAATTTTCCGTGACTGAATATAAGAATAGACAATGACCTTTTTATCTAATATAGCTCGGTTATCGTCGTTTATTTAAAAAAACATTCTAGTACGAGTTAGGTGCACGCTCCGAGGGTTTTTTACCTATTACAATATTCTCTAGTCAAAGTAAGTCTCATTACGTTTACATGACAACTTACCTACTATCGAGACCATTCGGGTCGTACTATTTGTGTTACCATCCGAACGATGGTGGCGCCCTCAATTAAATTCTACTCTTTCTGGGCAGGCTGTAATGGCGGTTCGATATCTGAAATCTTCGGGAGGAGAAATGTGCAAGCCACGTCACCTATAACGCGCAACAGTACGTTCTACGACTTATCGCACGCTTCACGCTCTGCTATCACCTTTTCTACGCGTTGCGCTACGCCGAAGACGTGGGATGTGATCAGCAATGAATTTCTAAAAAAAAAAGCATTTTACGATATATTTCTTAAATTTCATCATTCACGTATATAACAGTGTGTGCCTTATAGGCATATATATATTTTTTTCCGTAGGATTATTTATAACCGTATTCATACATTCCACTGAACAACACACCATCATAACACGATTCAAACAGAACTCACCCATATTTACATAGTTATACAATCACGGTTCCTCAACGGACGTGCTAATCTTCTGAGAGACATCAATGGTTCTCAAGCAGTAACTCCTACGGCAGTACCTTTGAGGAATACCCTACCCAATGGGTTATCCATCACCAACTCTTGTACTGTAGGTGCCTTACCTAGGGCAGTCAATGCCGTCTATCTAGCCGTCACCGGTGAATTTACGAATTTGGCTAATTTACTGACATACATTACACAGATTTGACTTGAGTCTTGAGAGAGAATTGACTTTTGTTTGTTTTTAGCCTTCCTATTCTGTAAATCTTCAGGTGTTTAATTGCCATTTTCCGGTTTTATTATCGTAATTTAATTGTGTTAAACGATACAGAAAACGGTTTTAAATACCTGATTTGATTGTAAGTTTTGTGTACATTCATATAGTACCGTAGTTATTGGTGCGTTTTGAGAAATACACCGGCAACTGTGAACTAATGGGTCCAGAAGTTAATACCTACCTCGCAAAAAGACTATGGCGAGAAAAGTCCTCAACGCAAAACGACTATGAACTGGGTTTAGTTTATTTAGCTTTTATGTTACGAAACCTGCCGAGATCATCTTCTAAATTCCAATATTGGCCTGCGAGCCACTCACAAACATTTATCAGTTCTTCTTGATATCTTACTATGCCCCAAATTCCCCTGCACTTAATTTATAATTGGACGTCCAACCTATAAATATAAGATTTCCTTTTTACTTTCGGATTGTCTGATGGTTTATATTACCAGGTCTGTGTTATTTGTAATTTATGTGACCACAGTATTTTAGTCGTATTTCGTCGCTTATTATCTCGAAACTAATTTGAAATCCGTTGTCTTTATTTTTTATATGAAAACAAATGTGTTTTTAGGGTCCCGTAGCCAAATGGCAAAAAACGGAACCCTTATAGATTCGTCATGTCTATCCGTCCGTCTGTCCGTCCGTATGTCACAGCCACTTTATTCCGTAACTATAAGAGCTATACTATGGAAACTTTGTAAGTAGATGTATTCGGTGAACCGCATTAAGATTTTCATACAAAAATAGAAAAAAAACAATAAATTTTTGGGGTTCCCCATACTTAGAACTGAAACTCAATTTTTTTTTCTCACTATCTATGGGTAGGTCTTCAAAAATGATATTGAGGTTTGTAATATTTTTTTTCTAAACTGAATAGTTTGCGCAAGAGACGCTTCCAAAGTGGAAAAATGTGTGTCCCCCCCCCCCGTAACTTCTAAAATAAGGGAATGATAAATGTAAAAATAATATATGATGTACTTTACCATGCAAACTTCCACCGAAAATTGGTTTGAACGAGATCTAATAATTAGTTTTTTTTTAATACGTTATAAATCGTAAACCGCATTTTACCTTTCATTCAATCAACTCCAATATAATAAAGAATAAAGAAAAACATTTATTTAGATGTATAGTGGTACGGAACCCTACGTGCGCGAGTCCGACTCGCACTTGGCCGGTTTTTTTTTATGTAGTTAATGTCGACCCATAATTTAAAAGTGATCTATTTTTCTAACTCTGATTCTTTATTGTTAGTAAATCTTTTTAATTCAAACAACGTTTAAAGTGTGTTTCTGCATTACTTCAGTATACAATTACATTTTTATAAATCTTAATCATTGTCGCGCTACAATTCATATAATTCGTTTACATGTGTCTCTTTAATTTAAATTATTATTTAATAATTATTGGTAGACTTTCACTTTATTAAATACAAGATTAAATCATCACGTCTAGTGTCTTTTGGACGAACACTCAAGGACCGGATGTCTTTTAAGAGCGCTTCAAAATTGAATATGGCGAAAAAATGTTTAAATCTGGATGTATCAACGCTGTCAACGTCAATCCGAGACCGCTCTTTTTGACGTAGACTAACAAATCTTAATGTACAAAGCCTGTCCCATCCCATGTTTTCACAATGGGTGGCAGAAGATACAGGAAAAAAAAACATTTGCACAATTTTGTCAAATAAGTACTAATCTTATTTAGTATTGGTAGGTAATGACTTGATGTGTTTTTGAAAATTTGCGTCCCCAAAAATAAAGAAAATGTAACCCACGACAACTTTTTCAAAGACATCATGGCCGGCGTTTTGAATTTCTACCTCTAATTTCACATCATTTTTGAAATCTGCATCCTCAAACGCTAAAAAAATGATACCCATGTCCAGTTTTTCAAAAAACATCATGGCCGCCATCTTGAATTCTAAATTTGACATCATTTTCAAAATCTGCGTCCCCAAAATCTATGAAAATTGTAATGAAATGTGTATATATGAGGACTTTTTCAATAAACATCATTAAACGTCATTTTTAATTCCAAATTTAATATCATTTTCGAAATCTGCAACTATTTTATCTTACAAAATGACACCCACGATGACTTTTTCATAAAACAGCAAATACATTATCATTAATAATATAAATAATAACTTGTTAGTCAGTTTTACCCTTTCCATCCCTTCGGGGATGAAAATATCAAAAACGCCGAGACACCTATAAATTAATTTTCACTCGTCGACCTAAACACTTAATTTGAAGAGTCTTCGTTCAAAACTGCCGGACTTTCATACAAATTTCCATCTCCTATTTTACCCTCTTAGGGGTGGAATTTCATAAAATTCTTCCTTAGTGCCCTTCCTCACTGCTCTGTACAAAATACAGTCCGTGAGCTTCTAAAAAAACCTTCGGCATAGGTACTTCGGGTATTGACGATGACACGCGATCGCGATATGCGGTTCTGTTCTGTTACCAAAAAAGTTAAGTATATAATAATAAAATATACCTTACTGTAATAATATTACGAGTATTTATCTTTTTCTAATTATAACTCAATATGACTTTTTCTAATGATATATATAAAACAAAAACAGCATTTTTTCCATCGTAAATACAGAACACCCCGCCTTTACACACTACTTTAGTTAGGAAGTATATAGAGCAGTTATACCCACCTGTGGATTGTTAGAAACTACATTCATACAGCGTGTAAGATACATACGGGCATATATTTTAACCAGATGTAGTTAACGATCATACAAATCATCTGAGAAATGAATTTTTTTGGTAAGTTTAATTATTGAAACTTAGTTATTTTTTTAAAGTTGGTCTTAGGAGTAATGTAACGCGTGCAACTTCCTTGTATAAAACGGTTTAATTTTTTTAGTTAATAACGGCTCAATGACCATGAATTTATAATGAAATGCTACCACCACTACCTGCTTGGAATGCGTGACGATTTTTTTATGCAGTGATTTGTGAAGATTCACAAGTATAGGAACTTTAACATGTGTTAGCAACACGAGACGCCCCCTAGTGGCATTTCACGAAACTTGCCTGTTTGAACGGCCGTTACCGCGCAACGAGGTGTCAGAAGAAAACGCACCGACGGGCGCGGCCGCTTGGCTCCTGAATTCTGGAGGAGATTTAACTATTACTAACTAAAATTATACTGTTCTGATTTGTGTCAATTACTTTAAAATAAAATAGGCTCTAAAAGTGTGCTGGTGCTTAAATTGTTTACATCAGAAGTGGGATGGACGTTAGATAGGCCCACTAATAATGGGGAAGAAGAAACGGGCGCGGTCGCGACGGAGCCCTAGCTCGAACTCCCGGTCCAGTAGTTCGAGCCGTGAGGGGCGCACGCCCTCGCCTCCACCACGGAAGAGATCCAAAAAGATTTTAGGAAATGACAGGTACCAAATATCTGATCTAAGAGGCAGTGAGAGGACGTCTAAGCTATACACAGGTAACGCTGCGGCCGAAAACATGAAACCTTGGATTAAAATCCACGATTTGGACCTCGACGACGAACCGTGTTAGCAATAGGGTATGTATGCACCTACATAGACATTTTAGTTGACCTTTATTTAAATTTACCGTTAGTGAAGCGTGTAAGTCATTCACTGTAAAGTCGAGTAAAACCGTAACAAGTTGCATTTTTCATTTTACAGCTTGAATTATGATAAAGTTTGATAGTTTGTTGTTTTAGACCTAAATTAAACTAACTAATAGACGTTTCCTAAGTCTAAAGGGACGGTGCTAAAAGTTAGTGTGGTTTATCCTAAGTCTAAAGGTGAACCCAGGCCTAAAACTACTTAACAGGTTTTCTTCACGTATCCACACGAACCTAAGACTAAAGGCGCGGTGATATGTGAGTAAAACTAAAATCAAACAAATTTCTTAATATGATGACCGAGGCGTTTGATCAGGGATAGTTATGTAAATAAGGATACAAACTGAAATACTTCGAATATATTTTTATTGTGTGTTATAGATTCAGTCGTGTCTGAGGGCAGGCACGAAGCAGCATGGCCGTGTTAGCAACACGAGACGCCCCCTAGTGGCATTTCACGAAACTTGCCTGTTTGAACGGCCGTTACCGCGCAACGAGGTGTCAGAAGAAAACGCACCGACGGGCGCGGCCGCTTGGCTCCTGAATTCTGGAGGAGATTTAACTATTACTAACTAAAATTATACTGTTCTGATTTGTGTCAATTACTTTAAAATAAAATAGGCTCTAAAAGTGTGCTGGTGCTTAAATTGTTTACACATGTGTGCTTTATGCACGTAGGATACGTGCATAAAGCATAACTGATTAAGAAACACCTTCCTAAATTGTTGGTAGATCTTGTCGTAGTTTATTAATGAATGTCTGAGGGGAGAGACACTCACATGTTAAAGTTCCTATACTTGTGAATCTTCACAAATCTTTGCATAAAAAATCGTCACGCATTCCAAGCAGGTAGTGGTGGTAGCATGAGTTTACGATATCATTAGCACTTATCATTGTTTACATTGAAAACTGCATTGAAATACCTACCCTTGACGTTACGTATCTGACACTTTCATAATGAGTCATGATAACATAATTATCAAAGACCATAAAGGTAATAAGTAGTAAGGTAGTATTACAAGTTCGTTGTCATAGTCCCGTTGTTTTTTTCTTTGATTCGACCTACAAGAATAAAAAATGTGATAAACGTAACAAAATAATAAGTAAATTAACGAACTCATTGGTTGCATTTTTTCTGACATAATTTTTCATGACGCCTCCGTCACAAACCATTCAGATTGTTTTCGAAAATTTCGCGACCATCGAATTTCAGTGCTAATGAACTAGCCGATATGATATTGACATATGGTGAAGCTGGACAAAGTGGGAGAGAAGCATTAGAAATATACAGAGAGCGATTTCCTAACTGGCGAACTCCGTGAAACTCACGAGTCATCATCAATGCTCTACAGCGTATTCGCGATGGTTTGACCCTGACTGGGAGATCAGAAAATAGTTCCCGTCTGCCAGCACTAACAGGTGAAAAAAATTTAGAACATTTTTCTCAAAACCGGAGAGTAGCACCAGAGGGTCGGGACGAAGGTTTAATCTAAGCCATAATTATGATGGTTCACAACATCTTAAAAAGGACAGGCAACGGCCGTATAAGTTCTTAAAGGCACACGCTTTATTACCACGGGACTTTTTGCCACGCGTAGCGTTTTGTGAATGGATACGTCGCCAACAACAAAGTGATGAGGAATTCGTGTCTGAAATAATATGGACCGATGAAAGCACATTTACGAGAAATGGTATTTGGAATCAAAGGAATAGTCACTACTGGTCGCAGGTAAATCCACATCTCCTAAAGGAATCAGGCCACCAGTATCGTTGGTCATTAAATATTTAGGTAGCAATACACGGAGACCGCATCATCGGTTCTATTTTTATTGATGGTAACCTAAATGGAGACAAATTAATTGAGCTCATAAATGGTCCTTTAGCAGAGTATGTCAACTCTTTACCAGCTCAAGAACGTGCGCAGACTTGGGTGCAGCTGGATGGCTCCCGCACATTCGTCAACTCGCGTGCGAACTGCATTAACCTCAATATTTGTAAATCAATTTATTGGGAGGTTTGGCCCCTGGCGATGGCCCGCTCGAAGTCCTGATTTAACGACGTTGGAAAAACAAATCTATGGGGGGCTGTGAAAAACGAGGTTTACTCACAGCCTCGAACATCCGTAGAGAAACTGAGGGAAAAAATAACAGAAGTTTTTCAAAAACTTCGATAAATGGATTTACGAAGTGTGAGAGCGTCCATCAACCGTCGTTGTGTCGCTAAATCCAAGTGCAAGGACGACATGTGGAAAATAAGTATCTTAGGCGAGTGAACCGCCACAATTAATAAATATTTTAATTTAAAACGGAATAAATTAATGATCTTTATATTTTACGTTTATTGGCGTAACTAGTAAACAAATCATCATCATCATCATGTCAGCCGAAAGACGTTCACTGCTGGACATAGGCCTCCCCCAAGGCTCTCCACTCAGACCGGTCTTGTGTTTTTCGCATCCACCGCGTTCTCGCGATCTTTACAAGGTCGTCACTCCATGTAAACAAATGACGAACCGTAATTCATGACATTAAGTTTACGTAGTAATGTGTGATGTACATTGCTTCCTGAACTAATTGGTAAGAAAAAATTAAAAACAACTATCGTTTCTGATACACAAGTTTTTACGTATAATTGGTGTGTATATTAACTGTTGTTTTAATATATGCCCGTATGAAATTTACACGCCGTATTTTTTTTAATGTACTTTCCAAAAATTCCGTTGCTTGTATAACTCGGTCTTGAATCTTATTAATATATATACAATCAACACTTTTCTTGAAACTTTGAGTCGATTATACATATATTTTTTTTAATTATTAAAGTCTATTTCCCGTGATTAGCTATTTACAGAAATACTCATGGAAATCAATTCCGAAAAATAAGAAACTGAATAAATAAGTTAGTGGTGCTTTTAACTATACTATATACATTAATAAAACACAACGAGTGCACTCTTCGCGTGATGGATTGCGACTAAGTCAAAAAGACAAGTGTGTCATTTTCTACTACACGTATCCTTCCGCTTACCCCGAAACCCGAAGGTTTTTAGAGCTCACGGACTGTATCTATGTACCAAAATTTCAAGTCCCTAGGTTCAGCTGTTACGAGTATGTATAACTGTTATATGTAGTATAGAGCCAAAATAACAAAACGTTTCTTCTCTCCCCCACATATCATTTGTCGTATTTGCTCTATCACATTTTTTCTTTTTTTTTATTATGTGCATCCGCCAAAATAACTAAATTATGTAAACATTTAAACCGGCCACCTTTTACGCTCGTGAAACACTGCCGCAAAAGCAAGACGGAACCGGATGGAAACCGAATGACTAGATTGCGATGAAGTCAATCAATTTTGATTAAAACATCTGAGTTTGGTCCGGTTCCGTTTCGGTTTCGGTTTCGTGGCCAGTGTAGTGCGCTACAGGCGTTAAGGTTTTTTTGGCTAAGCGGCGCACACGACGTAAGCACATGTGGGTATAAATTTTCTTTATAGTCATACCAAAATGTATGTTGATACTCGTACAATGGCGCTACATGTCATACATCCAAAACAGTAATTCACGCGTCTCTCTGGGGTGCAGCGTGTGCATGCATAGCCTGCGCCACAGTGGATATTCTGGTTTAAATATAAGGCTGCGGTCCCATTAGTCAATTATTACCTAGTTTGTGGGTTACTGTCTGCCCTACCATATTGTCCAGGATGCCAATTTTCGTCCGGCAAACTTTATAATAAGTAGGGGAGAGCAAACAGGACACCGCAAACGGTTTGCCCTATGAGACCGCGTTAAAGGCAGACACGGACGAGTTTTGTAATAGATACCCTACCATGTTAGGACCGTCAGGTCCGACCGACCTACAGAGATGTAGAAACATTGCCAAAAATATATAGAATTATAAATACATAATAAGTATTATATAAATCTTGTGTAACTACCTCTGAGAAGCTAGCTAAATTGTGAGATGAGATTCCTATTGGCAAACCCTTGTGTGGAACTCGCGTGACTCAATGCGGACGAGGTAACAATATTACTGCGAGGCAAGTTTGACTAAGATTAAAACTGATTTGCCGGCCAGCATGAGTAGCACGTGGAGTTTGTAATTTATTTGATGGCAAAGTGGGGAGGCGGCGAGGGATGACGAAAATTGCGCGAGAATAAAACACATCGTCTCTAGGGCTTTCACTCCAAACAAAATGAGACACGCGCCCGTCGGCGGCCCCTCCGAGCACACGCCCGCCGCCTGCCCAGCGACTCGCCAGCACATCGCATCGTAATTTTTTCTACCGTCATAAACGAAATTAATTGTCTATAAATTTTATAAATTTAACTACAGAACAGTGATATTATTAATTTAGTGCTCTCGAACTTTAACTAAACTGACATTAACTAATTATTATTAAATGGAAATGGCCCAACGATGCCTCAAATGTCTCCTGATCCTGTGGCTGGCGGTTGTCTGCCGCAATGGGGAAGCGGCGGAAAGCGACAACTCCCTCACCACCCGTAAGTTGCCACTTAACCTCATCGTACTAACACACGGGACGCGGGAGTGTAATAATAACGATTTCAGCTATCCAATTACAATGCAACCTAGTGTTTCAGTGGGCCTAGACAAGTGACATTTTAGAAACGTAAACGACCACAGAACTCAATTAATTTATATAGGTTTGAAGTGAGCCGACGAGTATTCGCCATTGTAATTTCAAACGTTTTGACAGATTTCTACAGTCGATCACAGTACCTAAGCGACTTCGTTAAAATTGAAACACGCCAGTACGATTCATGTAGTGGCATACAGACTGATGCCATGGCAACCCTCCCGCAATGTGTTTATATTTATAACAATACAGTGTTTTTTGACTATCTTTTACAAACCACTCATTTTTATTAACCTGCGTTCATTTCACACCAAACAATCAAATTTACCTAATATAAGCCTTGCACCGTAAGTTATTAATCGTTCGATGGCGACAATGTGTACAGTCGAGTTCATAAATATGTGTAGGTACACTCTAGTACCTTGTCACTTTAATCGCTGTGACAAATTCATACATGGCAGTTTAAACATGACATTAAATAGACAAGAACTTGACTGTACAATCCATTGCAATGTTCTAATAAACGGGGAAATACCTACTAGTCTTTACAACTCTGGCATGAAGAGTTGGATACCAGACGTAGAGAAGTATCTGAACACGCGGTTAACCTAGCTGGTAGTGACTCTGTCCAGGTTTGATCCCAGATAAATGCAATTTGTGTGTTGAGCACGATTATTTATTCCTGGGACTTGTATGTTATTTACGTAATCAAATGTTTATTTATATGAGTTTGTGTATCGCTGTCTATATAGTACCCATCTACACAAATATTATAAAGAAGAAAGATTTGATTTTTTATTTGGACCGATTTGAAAAATTCTTTCACCATTAGAATCCTCCATTATCCCTTATGAATAAAGTCTATCTTTTATTTTTCTGAGCGGACGGAGTCGCGAAAAACAGCTAGTAGTATATAATGTGTAAGTCAATAATTTGTTCCTTTTGGAACCCTGACAGGATCAGTTTGTTGTCCGTCTGTCTGTCTGTCTGTCCGTCTGTATGTTTGTCAAGACCCTTTATCTCGGGAGCGCGTAGAGGTATCAAGTTGAAATTTTAACCATATACTTTGGTCTACAGTCCTTTGAAGCTGTGAAAAAATCAAACTCCTACATTAACGTAAAAAAAGATACGGCCGTTTATGCCGCAAAAAATGTGTATTTCGACACTTCAGGACAAGTATCAGGTCTTTCCCGTTGACCTAGAACTATGAAATTTGGCAAGTAACACCGTCTTTTACTAGTATGGGAAAAAATTAAAAACTGTGTATTTTTAATTAAACGACAAAAAAAACAGCGTTTACGCAAGGAACGGCGGTCCAAATTTTGAATTGATAAAACCGTGTCATGTGCGGAGTTCTCGGTGCGCGACTCCCACTCGCATTTGGCCGGCATTTTTATTTATTTCTTTGTATGATCCTTATGAACCTCCTATCATTTTGTTGAAATATGTATAAATGTCCGTCCCCATACCATTTTTTTGATGATAATATAGAACTGTTATGAATATTATGATGTTAATAATGGTAGGTATTAAATAATTGCTCACGTGAGTTTAGCAAGGATCGCCTGTGAGTCAACTCTAGCAGCCTAGCTTCTCAGTTTGGGGGCACGCGGCCGTGAGGTTGCCTCGTTAATAACAGTTTCGCCAGCATCGTCCGCGCAACCATCATGTCAAGGTTGCGTCACACTTTACGACTTACCGCTTCGCGGTTCCTCAGCTCGCTATTAAAAATTCATTGTTATATCTTAAATTAATCTTCCTAACAGTAACATGGAAACGAAATGATGATTTTATACAAACGTCCATGAAATATGTGATAGGGTATCTGCATAGACAGTTGAATGTTTTGCTTAGTTGCTAGGCGCGATTGGATGTTACCATTCTTTTAATTGTCGGTTGCCTGTTTAGCACAGCATACGCTGACCACACTTATTTAGTCGCCAGTATGTAAGTAGGTCTTAAGATCATCGTTAGGTACAATGAATCCCTAGCTAACAATTCATAACTTTCTTGTAGTAGAATCGGTCTACGTTGTTTTTGCGTAAAACATCAATGATAAGATACGATAATATTTTTTAATCATTTAATGAACTGCATCAAATAAGCAGTTGTTTTGTAAGCAGCTGCGGCAATTAGATTCTTACTGAAAGCCGTGTCTCAGCTAGCTAGGCCCGCCCCGGGATTCTAATGTCTTCGAACTGAGTTTCATTATTGTACAAAATTGTTGTTAGTAAAGTTTTCTATCTATTCACTAAATTATTAGTTAGTGGGCGCTGCGCAGTGCTGTAATTGACGCAAGTCACGTCGGCGACGTCCACTAAGAATTTAATCGGCCCATACAATTGTTTTGACAAGGATAAAGCAGGACATTTTTTGCCCGACACGACGCATGAAGCGTTATTTTATTTAAATCAGTACTATCTTTATTGTTGTGTTTGTTAGGTGATTCAGAATCAAAACAAATAAACCCGAGACAAAACTTCGAACAATTGTAAACTTACTTAGAATCCTACATTTGATAAAAGAGAATAAGACTAATACAAATGTCTGTTCCGAGTTCGTTTTCGGTATTCGTGTAAGGTAATGGTGTGTGTGTGTTGGACGTTTCTTATTTAATACCTTACCTTTAAACGAGCAATTCTTGTATATTGTATACAGTCGTCGTCAACTAATTAGGGACACTCGGTGTTCACGCTTAATGATGTATTTTAGTATCCTCTCTTCGAAGTAATTATTAAAGAAGTTATCTATGTTTTTAAATATAGCGTTTGCCTACTAGTATTGTTCAATTTAAAATAGTACATACTCGTAATGCCTTTTCTATTACAAACTATTTAATAAGTCGTTATAAATGTAGACCAGCCTATTTGTTGAAACCAACTGGCTGGTCATATATTTAGGGACGACATAAACTTACGCGGTCATCAAAGTTTAAAAACAAAATTTTGAATTTTCTTTACTCTTTTACTTTCGATGACGTTTTCGCAGCAATTTTGTTAACAGTTTCCGTAAACAATGTTTTGCAGGTGGTAACACGTTGTGCAGGGTCTGTCCGGATCGCTACCACTATCTTAACCATTAACCTACCGCCAAACAGTAGTGTTTTGCATTGTTGTGTTCCGTTCCGGTTTGGGAATAAGACAGCCGATGTAATGATGACTAGCATAGAGGCATTTCATCCTAGTCCTCAGGGTTTGCAACGCATTTGCAGTCTTAGGCTTATGATGCGAATGTCTATGGGTCAGTCACAGTTTCCACTTACCTTCTCTATGCCATGAAAATAGTAATAATAAAAAACATGGCAAGAAAAAATTACTACGATGTAACATTGCGTAAAATTATTATTAGCTTCGTCAACAGTGGACGGTCATACCAGAAAATAGCAAACCACTTAAAATCCTCTAAGAATATGGTATTCAATGCAGTTGAATACGTTACACGTAATAAAACTGTACTAAATGTGCACAAAAACAAAGATCGATAATAACTCCTCATAAGGATAGAATAATGGTCAGATTAGCCAAGATCGATGATCCCTTTAAAGGTTCTGTTTCAATTAGAAATTATATTTTTGGGACTGACGTAACTGCGGGCGTGTCTGCCAGGACTGTTCAAAGACGTTTGGAAGAAGCTGGGTTGTTTGGAAGAGTAGCTCAAAATGTGCTTCTGTTAAAAAACAACATAGAGATGCACGTTTGGCGTTCGCTCGTCAATATGAACATTGGACCTATTCCCAGTGGAAATATGTGTGGTTTTCGGATGAAACCAAAGTCAAGTTGATTTCTACAGATGGCAGAAATAATGTACGGTGTCCTGCAAAGGAAAAATGAACACAAGGTGTACAAAAAAACAAGTGAAACACGGTGGTGAAAATATAAAAACTCCGAGCTCTTTTTCTGGACTAGGAGTATCAGGAAAGTTTAAGGCAATTTGGATCAATAACAATAAAAAGCGATAATAGAGGATACCATGTTGCCCTACGCCTAGGAACACCTCCTAATCACATGGACGTTACACGATAACGACCCGAAACATACCGCACGGTCGGTCATGGCATTCCTCGACTGTTAATCGATATAAGTGGTAGTTTGGCCAGCCAACGGTCTTGACCTAAACCTTATCGAATACCTCAGCATGACATAAAGAAAAAGGTAGCCAGTTATCGTTCCACGTCGATGGATAAACTTTACGAAGCCTTTAGTACAGCATGGGCTAATATTCCCTTTGAAACGTGCCATAAACTGATATCGTCCAAGCCACGCCGATGTCACGCAGTTATTAAAAACAAAGTTTTTGATACTGGGTATTGAAATTAACTTTATTCTTACAAGGCATAGTTACGATTTATACTTTATAATAAATTCAACAATTCATATTGTTAGATTCCATTTAATTTTTATTTCAGCGTATTATATATATCTCCATGCAGTATCAAAGACACGTAAATTTAACAGGTGTTTCAGTCATTCTTAATACATATTTTTTAAATTATTTTTTGCATTTTAAATTTATAATGGATCGCAATTAGTCCACAAATGCGAGTAGATGAACTTTGAAAGAACAAAGGCGAGAAAGTGATAGGTACTTAAAGTCGAGTGATCTACCAGTGACAAGATTGGTTTAATAACGAAACGAATAGAAACGCTAATTAGCATGATGTATCTCGGCAGGACCCTCGGACTGTATCTCATGAACCGCGATAGCCAGATAGTTAAAATATTTAAAGATGACATTGCTGTTTCCGCTTTAACAACATAAATATACTAAAAACATAAAATAATAGTAGTTTACGCAACTGTATCACAATAAGGGCATTGGGAAACGAGTGCGAGTTTATGACATGAAGAGAAGTCGATTGCATGAGTGTCTCAATGGCTGATTATGAATAGTTGCATACATTCTGCTCAGGTACAAATGGGCGGAATCTTTTGGACCTGTAAAATAAAACATGTACAATATACAGTAAAATTTATTTATCGCAGTCTTGAGATTGCAATCGTAACATTGCAGTAATGTACTATTTATTTATACCCTCACATTTGAAAAGCACTATAGGTACTATCCTCGGCCAGAACAGGGATTGCAGGACTCGTTTTATCCTCGTCTACCCCAAACGCGTCCAGCAATCCCTTCACAGCCTCTGCAGTAATTAACTATTTTTTAATTTTAATTCCCGCCATTTGCAGTACGAGAAAGAACATTGTGATAAGTTTCATAGTGAAATGTCCACTTTGCGATCACTCAATGCACCTCATTGGATTACCGATAGCGATATAGTAGAAAAATATTTATGGGGCTCCCACACAACAAACGTGATTTTTTTGCCGGATTTTTGCTCGATATTGAAAACGGCAACGCTTGAAATAGTCAGAGAATATTTGGTTGTATGTTCACTGTAAAAATAAAACAAAAATAAAATAATAATAAGTGGGCTCCCATACAACAAACGTGACTTTTTATATATAATGCTACGGAACGTTTCGTGCGCGAGTCCAACTCGCACTCGGCCGGTTTAAAGCTGAGTGCAATTAGTCATATTCGTAACTACCCCTAGCTTACAACTCAAAGATCAAAAAAAACTGTAAAAAAATTACGAAATATCCGGAGTTTTATGACAACCCACGCAGCACCCCGAGGTCGGAATTTTGGATTTTTAATAAAGACCTGTTAGAACATCTCAAAAAATGGCCCGGACTCACGCTGAACAATATCTTCGTAACCTCGCCTACTAGATACTTAGATACCTACCAACTTTCTTCATATATTCATATTTTATGGAAATACAGTATGAAGGAAATTGGTATCTGTTATGCAAGGTTGCAGTGTGTAAATCGTAAAACAAAAAATATCACCGTGAGGTAATATTTACTCGAAATTCCGTGATGACTCACTTGATATTTTTTCCTGCTAAATTACAATGTGCAAATACGCTTAAGGCGGGTCTGCGCGTGTGCCGAGGCGCGCGCGTGCTGCGCGAAGCACTCGACTGACCTCGGCACGAATGAGGTTCCGAACTGTTTGTCACAGGCGACAACGATGGCGCTCGCTCAATTAGACCAATGGCTTCATTTTGATAACTTAGTACGTCGGTGTATTCGAATAATGATATTATGTTATTAACAACAAAACAAATCTTTAAAATTGCGCCAAATAAAGTAACCGTTTTTTAATTTTAGTACACTTTTTTCGAAAAGCGTCCAAGTTCGGTGACATTTTAAAGCGATGTAAACATGCGTTTCAGAAACTCGCGGCTGCATCGCTATGATTATTAGGCATTTATGGGTAATTCTAAAAAAAGTGGCACGTTAACCTGTCAATGAGTTTTTGAATACAAAGTATGTTAAATTTGAAATTTCCATAAAAAATAAAAACGTGGATAGATAAGCACAGACCTTTTATATCGAGGCCCAGCCATTTTAATTATTCAACCTTATTACTTTCGTCAAAAAAAATATGTAGGTACCATTTTTTACTGTAACCTGTCTTGTCCAAATGCGACATGCTTCCAGTTTTTTGGTCTTTGAAATGTGTGTACTATTTATAAAATATATTTTATAATATATTTTACAATAAGAATATCATGACATTCAATTAATAAATATATGGTCTTAAATAAATATTTTTTATACAACAATATTCGCACACGAAGTTTGTCCACCGATTTTTTTACTGTAACCTGTGTGTTCGCGATATTGCATCTCACTTAAAAACGAAGAATAATAGGTACACCATAATCCTCGGTAAATATTCGGCCAGTGTCTGGCTCACCGCCGTACGGAATTGTTGGAGACGATCTGTGGTACTTTTGTGGATATTATTCATCAACGGCGGTAATCTGGAGGTTGTAACGGGTATGTTAACTTTATCTTGTCTCGATTATTTAATTTTATTGGTATGGGAAGGTATTTACTAATCATTTGGACGTGGTCATCTGGCATATCTACTTATGGTACTAAGAGGGGACCTTCGTATTTTCAACGGTTTTAGAGTAAATTCCTTTTAAATCTACTTTTCACTTTATCCTGTGTAACTTTAACCTGTAACTAAAACACAGGTTAATGTGACTCTTGGCAGGTTAAAGAGAAATATGTGCAGGTTAATGTGACCATTGGCAAGCAAAAGTGAATTAAATTTTTAATTGATTCTATTTTTAAAATATGCTGAAATTTCCCAGGGAAACTTTCCAGACGCTTTATTAAGCAATATTAACAATGTTCCATCAAAATAAATGTAGGGTATTGCTAATTTATAGTACCTACTTAATCTGTTTGCGTTCAACTATTAAAATAAAATTACAAAGTTGGAATATTTTTGTCCCATAAGTTCAACTGATTGAACTTCCAGTTGAACTTAGTGGAATAGAAGGGTTGGTTGTAATTTATTCGTTATATTTTAGGGCCAACATGGGAAAAAAAAAGTCTCGAGAGGAGCTGTTAGCACAAAAAAGGGAGAATGAAAAGAAAAGATACGAAAAAATAAAAAGGAATCCTGAACTTTATGCTGAGTATGTAAGAAAAAACAAAGAAAAATATCAGAGAAAAAAACAGGAAGGAAAAATAGTTAATATACATAATTTAAACCCGAGAGACCAAAGAGCACTAAAAAAAAAGTGGAAAGAAGAATCCAAAACAGCATACCAACGAAGAAAACCAAAAAAAAGCAGCAATACAACGCTTTATTGATTGTAACAGTCCTCCAGACAGCGATATGGATGAAATACTCGTAACTCTGCAGAATATGGATAATCTTAACCAAGATGAACCTGAAATGCCTACCTGTGAGCCTGGATGCTCAAAATCTAATATGCCGCGAACACCACTAGCGTGTAGTCCAATGAGTTCACCAGCTTCGTCACCCGGTTCAAGTGTAAGTGTATCATCACGTGCTCGACACTTGATTCGTAAATTGAGGTATAAAAAAGATAAAGAGATTGAATCTTTAAGAAGTCAATTACAGTCAGTGAAAAAATTGAGTGATGTGTATCGTAAGCAACTATCAAGACAACGAGAAAAAAGTTTAATAGCATCTGGTCAGCAGCCTGCCTGTTCCTCCATAAATAGAGAGAATATCCCGCCTTTTAATGTGCAATCTGAATTTAACTCCTCGGGTTGTAATCGTTCAAATGACAGTGGAGCTTCCTCGCTTTGCGAGGGTATTTTGCAATCATATAAAAGCATTAAATCGAGCAAAATAAAGCATAACGCGTCAAACATTTTGGAACCACACTTGAGATCACAGGCAATAGACAAAATATCACAGCAAACATTGAAAAAAATATTTAGAAGAAGAAATAAAAGCATAAAATATGTCACAGCTAACAAGAGAAAGAAAGATGTAAGTGATTTTCTTTCCGATGATGTAAACAGTAGCTGTGCAGCAGGCAAAAAGGAGTTCATGAAAAAACAAGGAGTAAAGGCCCAGGTTCGGTATCTAAATGATTCCCTGAAAAATCTCCATACCAAATTTATTACTGCCTATAAATATAGATTATGTTACGCTGCCTTTTGTAACTATAAGCCATTTTGGATCTTGCCAGCATCCCGTAGACCTCAAAGCACGTGCCTTTGCGTTATACACGAAAATTTTACACTGTTAGTATCTGCACTTTCAAAATTCAAAATTATACCACGCAGAGATTTAACCTATTGAAAAGCATTTGCTGTGATGTCAATAATCCTCAGTGTCATTTACGAAACTGTAAGGATTGCAAGTATATAAAGGTACAATATTTGGAATTTGACAACACAAAAGAGTTTCACTATTGGACTTGGAATAATAAAACTGAAGATATTGTGACAAATGGAACTAAAATGAGAATACGAGTAGTAAAAAAAGAAAAAAAATCAACTCAACCGATAGAAGCTATTAAAACCTATGAAAACATGATTGACAAATTTTTGAAACACAGTGGGAGGATGGTAAGTCAGCAACAAGCAATTAAATAAATAAAAAACGGTTTAAAAACAAATGAAGCTTTAGTACACGTCGACTTTTCTGAAAATTATAAATGTGGTTACAGTAATGAAGTAAACCTCAAATTAGTATACACACCAGTGTCCTTTATTTTTTTGATACGCATGGCCAAAAACGAACACAAAGTTTCTCTACATTAAGTTCCAATTTAAGGCACGATGCAGCAGCCGTATGGGCCCACTTTGAACCAATCTTAGAATATTTAAAAACTAATTCTCCTCAAATAACAAATCTTCACATACTGTCAGACTCTGCAACCAGCCAGTACACTATAAAGTGTTTTTTCTGATGTCAACTTTCAAATGGACTTTCCCTCAACTAAGATGCGTAACCTGGAATTATTCAGAATCCGGTCATGGGAAAGGTGCTCCTGACGGAGTAGGAGCAGTCTTAAAACGTACCGCTGATACATTTATTAATCAGGGTACAGATATACCAAATTTTGAAACCTTTTCTAATATGTTAAGTGATAAACTAACAAATATTATTATTAAAATCATTACAGACGATCATATCCTAGAAAAAGACTCGCTTTTTCCAAATAACTTACGGTCCTTCAGGGGAACTCTTCAAGTTCACCAAGTAGTATGGAATAATGCAAAATCGTCTGTTGCTCTGAGAAAACTTAGTTGCACTGATGATACGTGTTTAACAAATGCGTCGTACTGCCAACATGGTAAGCATCTTGGGTTTCTAATTCGTTGACTGATTATATTAAAATAATGTCTGTCTTTGTATGAATGACTTTGTTAAGTTTCAATTTAAAATTTCGTTTAAATTATGTAAGTAAGTTAATGAATGAAAGTCAAAATTTTAGACTATTTGGAACTGAGATTGTTACTTTGGTAACTCTAGGTATTTCATTACTTTTATAAAAATTACTAAAAATATACGTTGATTATTTTATAATAATTTTCTTTTCATTTTTTATATAAGTTACTTTAACCTGAAACCTTTTCTTTTCTAACCTGTACACCGAAACTTTAACCTGGATAACTTTTCTCTACTAACCTGTCTAATGTTACTTTCACCTGTATCTCCAATATTTCAACAAGCCATAATTCTTATATTGTCATGAATATTTCGTTCCCTTTTAAAAATATGTTACAATTGAAACACCAAGAACCTTATTTTATGCAAAAAAGGTAAAAAAACAAAACTTAAAAAAAAAAAAAAACTTTAACCTGTCTGTGCCACTTTTATTAGAACGACCCTTATATCGACTAAACCGCTGTAGATAACTAAACGATTCTACAACGTGTAAATCCAATACGAGCAAACATTTTAACGACGGTTAATATGCATCCTAATTAACATTAAAAACACCAGGCAAGAGCATGTCGGACCATGCTCAGTGTAGGGTTCTGAAGCCGTTACTACAAACAATAAGACCTCGCGACAAACTTAACTTTGCCGTTGCCGTTTGCAACTCCAGAGCCAATGAAGTCTAGTTAGTCGTGATAGTTTTACTATTAAATTCAGTGTACGTGCTTCCATTTAAGATATGTTTTCCTATAGTAGGTACCTATTTTGGGGAACACTTGACTCTAACAAAAATTACCACTTCAAAGTTTAAGATTTCATAAACGGATCTCTTATTTTATATTATCTCTTAATCAGAAAAAATATTGACACCAAGGCACTGGTCCCACCGCCGGCTACAGATTATAAGCTAGTAGAACTATTAACTACAAAAGAGTGGGCGAGCGGCGAGAAGCGAGTAAAGTTTTGATAGTTTGACGCTCGGCAGGCATCGGCGAGTACCGCTGAGCTAGTTTTATAGTCGATAGCTTTAATCGCTGCGGTCAACTAGTAAATAGCGGTCCCACCGCCAGATATCGGCGAGCTCGGTGAGCAACTAGTAAACTTCTGTACTAGAAACAGTTGACAATCGGCGAGAGGCTAGTAAAAATTCTATGGAATTATAGCTTACTCGCCGGGCGTTGGGAGAGTGTCCTCGCCGGCAGTGTGAATAGCGAGCAATGAACTATAAATTTATATCTTTCTCTTTTATTTACACGGAAGCGATTATCTTTTGTTCGTTTCTTGGGCTAGAAAAAAGTCGATAGTTCATATCTCACTCGCCGGCGGTGGGACCAGTGCCTAACCCGCAATATTATTAATAGACCTATCCAACGACACCCCAAACTATGGGGTAGACGAGAAAAGAAAAATACATCTCAACGTTACGTGTAGGGGAAAAAATACCATCATTTTATTTTACCATATTGTTGGTGTGACTAATATGTATATTTAAGCCAAATTACAGCTTTCTCGTAATAAGAGTTTCAGAGCTAGGCTGCGGAAAGATGGACAGACGGCCGGACTATAAGCATTAGAATAAATAATAACTAGGTATAACGTTTTTATACACGTAGAAGCGAAACTCTCGTCTGCCGAAGCGCAATCGGCGCGTTAGATATCTAACGCCTGGCGACACCTGGGTGTCTAGTCAGTCAGGGGCGTCACACACGGAATATATATTAATAGCCCAAAATATATATTATAGCAATACATCTTACGATATATTTTCCGTACTATTTACTTAACAGAGTCGACACAAGCAGTTATAATAAATATTAATATTTATTTAGACTTTGCTGTAAGATAATAATTATGTCAGATAATATATCGCAGTCCCTCGCCACTAAAATGAATGGGATGGTTATTTATTTTCATATCTTACTATTGTGTGATTATTTTCGTTAATGTCATATATTCCGGCATATAATTATATATTATAACTCCGTTTGTGATGGGCTTTAGGCCGTGCAGCGCGGCGCGGCGAGGCCGTTGTATTTGTTTCACCGCCAGAGTCAAGAGTCAGTTAAAGAGACTAGAGTCAGTCAAACCATGCAGCGCGCAACGGGATTTTTTTAAACGTGTACCTTTTAAATTAGTCATGGGAAAACATTATAGCAGCCTATTTGGCTGTAAAAGTAAAAGTGACAAATAACGAATTAATAGATAACAATAGTATTTTGTAATAAAGCTTTATCAACTTAATAAAAATTCAACTTAATGGTCAGCAAAGGAACGTAATAAGTAACTCCGGATCCCAAACTAAAACTTATTGGGCTTAATTACTATTTTAAAGGTTGTTTATAGACTTGTTTCCGTGTTTTATAGATGATTACTAGCCACATAAGCCTTTAAAAAGTATTATTACCTTATTTAATGTGTAAAAAACTAATTTTGCAACAATGTTTACACGTTGAAGGTCAATCACCATCAATGACATTTCGTGACTTAACTTGTATTGTACTCCATAAACCAATCAAAATATTTCGCGAGTGAAAGCCCTAACTTTGTGCGCGGAAGACAGAGAGGCGTAGCGGGGTGAAGGGGGAAGCAGGTATTTAAAGCGTGGCATTTTGGGCCTGGGCAAAGGAAATTCACTTCTACGTGTAGTTATTATTTATTCTTATGCTATAAAGGTTCCTACTTTAACTACGGAACCCTAAAAACATGTGTATCGTTAACAAAAGTTGTATTTTATTTAACCGACTTTAAAAAAAGGAGGTTCTTAATTCGTCGAGTTTTTTTTTTCTCTATGTTCCCTGATAACTAGAATACCACCTGCTCCATTTAATTATTTTTTTCGTTTTTTGAATGGGTATAGTTTCTTGTCCGTGGGATCTTGAAGAAATCAAGGTAACACCTATAGCGATTTCGGTATTTTTCACTATTACTCGTGCATTTGCTTTTGAAAAGTACTATTTGGTGAAGTGGAACTGATGATGAAGACCACAGATGGCCACCGGAACTCCTTAACGGTACCTATTTGAGGGGTGGCGATAAGATATCTTGGTTAAGGTAGTTGACCGACTATGGCGAAGCACATTTAATTGCCTCTGGTGAGCTTGAAATGTTCTAAGTTTCTCATTAATTGAGAAGTGGGACTACATAACAGCATAAATAAGATCACTAAAAAGCATAAAATAAAATAAAAGTTAAAAAAAACCAAAAGCCCTAGACTGACATACCTACCACTTTATAAGAAGTTATTTAATGCATGTTTGTTTTTTTTAACTTATTTATACTATATAATTCACCACGCAATATATCAAACATAGCTCTATTATCCGTCAATTTATGTTAATGTTTGCTTTAACTGACATAAGTTCAAAGGCGCTCGGTTTGGGAGAAATCGGTTGGACTCGTACACTGATTGAGAGAGAGAGAGAGTCACCTTACAAACACACTGAAGTCCTTCGTTATCTTTGTTTACGGTTTACGGAGTGTCGTTTGTGCTGAATTAAAATCAACGCAAAAATCGTTTATTTATTTAATACTAAAGATAAAAAACTTGACTCACGCACAAACGAGCAAAGGCTAGGATAATGCCTTCACACTTCAAAAGATTTAAGAGCACCGTGTTCGATCCTTAGTTGGTCCACGATATTCCTACACCAGCGGCAAAATTTATTGTCAAATCACAAGTGTATCTATTTATGCTTTGTCTTATGCAGAAACCATAACACCGGTTTTCTAATTATGCAGATCTAAAATCTAACAACAATCAACATCGATTGATAATCAATAATCATAGTTCTGTGACTGGCGGCCACTAGTAATGACTGGTATAACTAAACATAAATATCCAGTAGAGAGATTTCTACCTTATTGGTAATTTGAAAAATATTTTCGTTTCAAGCCGTATTTTTCTTATGCTATGTTTTTGGTATATACTGTATTTTTTTATGATATGTATTACTACCGTAAGACACAAAGGATGTTTAGCAAAATTCTAGCAGTAAGTACTGTGTCGAATTTCGTTACAGTATCCTGTTTTACTAGACTTTGTTTTTCGTATCGAGTAGATGGTCCTGTTATGCAAACTGTTTTAACAATAAAGTAGTACCATATACAACTTCTAGGTTCCAGGTCTACCTCTATGATCACCTAATAACACTACTGATTATGAAATTGTCATATTTAAATTCAATTCGTCAATTTCAGTTCATTGTTGACAAATAACGTAAATAACACATTAAACCGGGATTCTCTTTTGGTTTTTGACAAGATATTGTCGCTTTCTTAACTGTTTTTTATTTTTTTGTTCAATGGATAGTACCTAATGATGTATTATTATGCAGTAAATTAACATTCAAATATAACGAAGAATTCAAGATTGAATACGTATCGCGTTGAAAATCAACGATTGCGCCAAGAAAATCCCACCTGGTCTTCGTTAAGTTCTACCTACATCGCGTCGCGGAGGCTAGAGGATCACCGTATAACGTTGCCTTATGTTTTTCTTTGGCATGTAAATGAAAAATACAAACTTGACATTGGCTGAAATGGTTGCTCGATATTGCGACCGGTTGCCATAAAATAAATAAATAACAACCCATTAAACCACTAAGTTAATACGAAATGTATGTATGACACGTATGGTTTTTAATAAGTGTAATTAAAACACAATGCCATTAAAATGTGTCAATAATGTGTGATGTAATGGATAGACGATGAACATGACGGACAGTAAGATAAGTAAGTAAGTAAATTAGATGCGTACATCAATATGATCAGAGCACTGAGGTTCGTCAGTCGTCGTTGGATGTTTAACCCGAAGAAACAGTTTATACAAGACAAGAGTTGATTTCTATGATTAAAAATATATAACACTAGTTTGGATAGCCACTCTCAGAGCTGCCGTATATCGACGGCAGCTCTGAACAAAGTGAATTTTCATTTGCACAAATACATTGCTGCTCTATGGATCCTTTAAAACATAATCACGCAACATTTGTTGGAGTTACTAACGTAATTCCTCCTTTTTATGATTTGTAGAGCTGTAACTTACATTTAGTTTGAAAATTTGCTCGTATAACATTTATACACTGTATCTTGGTGCAGTCGCTCTTTCTATTTTTAATAATCAAAAACGTGAGGCTGTATCAATGCAAACGCTCAGTTGAATCCCATAACCCACCCATAACAAGAAGAAACATCCTTTGGACAGCATGGTTCATCTTAATCTGGAAGTATTAGGTATCCAACGGCACTTGATTGCCCTGGTGCCGAAACTGAATCTAAAAAATAACTTATTTTTACAAATAATACATTTAGTGATCAATCCTAGTGACTGTGTCTATTTCTGATAGTCAGTCTGTTTAGGTCTAACAATAGAACCCATGGTGGATAAATTCCCTGTTGTACATTCGTTTAATAACAGTACCTGGATGACTCTTTTTGGTAGGTTTTCTAAAAATTAAACCTTCCTAGCGATTTATCGCATCCAAAACCCCCTGCATAATAAATTTCATGAAACCGTTGGAGCCCTTATCGAGATATAGATTATATTATTATAAAGGTATTAGATTATATATAGATCAGCATACACAAAAAATATTGGAAGCTCATAATAAAATGGTTTATTTGATCCGATTAAATATGTCGAAAGTAGGTAGATGTCTCCGTCCCAAATTATCTAATAAAAGTTATGCTAAAGATATATATATATAATAGGAAAATAAATATATTTCATTTCGCCTAAACTCTGCAGTGTCACAACGTAACTGACATCTGCGATGGTAGCGCAACAACCGTCAAGTGGGACGGTTTGACGTAGATCTCGGCGACAGACGCGCTTGGGACGATTCAGACACGAAACATGAGGTTGACCAGCGGCTCTATTCGACATGGTAAAAACAATATTGTTTGGTGGTTTATGATATCGTATTGTCACCGTTTTGATAGCTCTTATTTACTTGTCAGTAATGGCAACTAACATCAAAACAATACCATAACAGATCAAAGACGATATGTTTATTACCGTCGGGAATAGAGGCCCCGGTCAAGAAGCTATTGTTGTGTTACGTTAGAGTCAAATATAACAATAATTAAATTACCAGATAATTCATGCAATATCGAATTTATATGTAAATGACCAGACGAGTGATTGTCTGACGCGCAATATTCCATCTAGGTTTGCAGGTCGCGGTTGTTTCGCTGGTTGTATAACACCTTACATAAGCTCTGACCTTGTGCAAGAGTTACTAACAATACAGAATTATTGCTCTTGTTCAAGTTCAACTTTATATCTCAACGTGTTTATTAATAGTACATTATTGCCTAGGCACGGAAGTAGGCAATTGCGGGGCGAGGATTGGTTCGGACGAGCTTGCGAGTTTGTTTTTTTTTTTAATTTGAGATCTGTCAGTAAACTATGTACTTCGCATCCCAATATATAGATAGTAATGTCAACTTTTCCTGTCATTTTTGAGAAAAATATTATATTTTATCTAAAACTTACGAGTACTATAGAGAAAAACACAGTCAGTAAAGTACTAACGAAACACTACACTCTTTTTTCATTGAATGTACTAGTATATACCACAAATGTAGGTATACTACGTAATTTGGCGAGCGCATTTATAGCTCTATACTTATTAGCACTTCATGTATAATGTAATGAGTATTTAAGTTAGCATACGGTTGTAGAAGTAAGTCGTTATCAGCTCACGAAACTGACACATTTTAAACGACTCGTGATAAACAAGGGTTATCCAAAAGTCGTTGTGGCGTGTTAAAGAGACGTAGTTTTCTCGTTTCAAGGCTAAATCATGACTTAATCTTATCTTTAACGTAATGAAATAAATGAATTTAATTGTATTTGATTTAATTAAAAGAGTGATCAAGTGGCAGCCCATAACATCGCGGTGTGTAAATTACAGGCAGCATATTTCTCAGCTCACCGTACCGACCGAGTTGCGTCAGCGCACGTTACATAACGCGCCGCTCAACATTCAACGCACTAACATCCTGTGCGTGTTTCTCAATGGTAGTTTTTGTCAGTGGGATCCGCCCTAGATTACAAACCAACAGTGCCAGATTAAGCCCGCGCGAGACCCTTAGCAAATCTTATATATATGGTGATAAATAAAACAGACTGGTAGAAATACATGTCAGGAAGCGTGGGTGCGCGGGGCTTCCCATTGCGCAGGGCCCGTAGTATTTGCTACTCTTGCTACGTTGATAATCCGACACCACAGACCAGTATACATTTATTCTATAAATACCTACTGCCAGCTGCGATATGACATTAGGTTTTGCTATAACAATTGGCCCATTGCTAACTGTCGCAATCTAATTTAAATATATGACAATACAATGTGTATGCGAGTAGCACTAAACCGGCCCCCGTGAACATCCTTAGAGAACATCCTTGTTCGGCAGAGATGGTCTGTCAAGCTGATATGATGATGATGATATAAGTTACTCAAAAATATTTGAACACGGATGTTAAGAATCAATGTATATCCTTCATATTTGAATTCCTATTCGCTCCATATCACACCTTTTTTGAACATTAGCAAGCTTTTAAACATGTCAGCGCGGCTTTCCTCTCACATTGCTATTTAGAGTAATAGGCAAGGGTGAACCGTCCTATCTCTTCGAAAAGCTCAAGTTCCCTAATTCAGGTGTTCGGGGTGCGTCACGTTTGATTTGCACACGACACAGAATAGCTGCTTTTCATGGCAGCTTTCGTTATGCTGCCACAAAGTGTTGGAATAATCTTCCACCGCCAATCAGAAACGCTGTCTTCGATCTTTCAAGAACAACCTCAAAGAGTATCTGATTTGCCTACAATTATCCACGTACATAGCAGCTGCACTGTGTCAGAATTGCACTGTCGTCGCTTTCACATAGTTTTGTTTTATCTATTAAAGCCCCTCTCTGTGTATGTTTATCCTATTTATCCTATTAATCTATTAATTAATTAATTAGTACATTTTGTTTACAGTTCCCATTATTCAATTACTTTTATATATCTAAGCTCTCATTAGTACATATGAAACGACCAACAGCGCTTTCTCCTCCTCCTCCACGTCTGGTTGCCCTAAAAATCAGCGTCATGGCATTTGCATGCCTGACACTATGCTGAGTGACACCCAATTTAGTGCATTATAAAATAGCTTTAAGGTTTTGTTCTGAATTATCTTCTCATCTGTATTTCATTTTATTAATATTGTTTTGTGTTTTGCACCTAATAAACGATTTTGATTATTGATTGATGATGGATTTATTGGTTGATTGATTTATTCATAGTGATCTTTTGTACTCGTAATTATGACACGAATGTTTTTTGCGTATTACTTCCTGTCTCTTGCTGTGAATGACTTCTCATCTCTTACTTGTTTATGATCTCCTGGTGCGTTGACTAGTTATAATTTTTAGATAGAGTCTGACGCAGCGAGACTTGCTATAAAAATTGCAGAGGTTGAGTGCTGTTTTACGAAAACGTTCAAGTTAGAAAAATACCAAATATGACTACTTGTTCTAGACTGAAGTAAAATAAAACAGTAATCAACGTTTGCATTGTTTATCGCCGGTCCAATTCGCGCTTAACACCTGGCCGTCCATTGTGCGCTTAACATATTGCTTTTGACGTGTCATCGTATTGTTTTTAACTGGGCCAGCATTGCTATCATGAAAATAAAATATATCAAAACGTTGAAAACCAATATAGTGCGGCTTGCTAACCCAAAATACGGTCCCATCCGGCAGCAAGCATGAAACTTGGCATACATGTAGGTTTTACATATGTGCTGTAATATCGAAGTAGAAACATGTTTTATAAACTTTGCTTTCCCCCCTCCCCTCCTATTTTTGCATGCCCGTTTTGTATGCTCTAAAACAGCACCAAATGTAGGTGGCAGCCTATCCATGGCCCGTCCCTTCATAAATAGCGCCTTTCTCGCTTGGCTTCTTCTTCACTTGGTTTATCATACGATAAGATAACATATCTTGCTACAAGATCCAAATCACCACCACTCGGGTTGTGATAATTCTTTGAATATTTCGGTGACTTCAGGGAAAGACTTCCACACTTTCCAAAACGACTACTTTCCCTTTCCACTGAATCCGGATATAGTATCACAGCCTGTAAATGCATGGGAAAACAGAATGCTACCACGTCTTCCTGGACCGAGTGTGAATAGCGATAATACGTGCAGCTTGAAAGATATCCAAAAACCTTCAGAGATATCCAAAGATATCAATACGTTACAAATCTCTACTTTTTACCAATTATGGACATTATGATTTAAGAAATTATGCATTTCTTTGATATACATAATAATAATTAAATCGTTGGTTTATTATACAGATCGAAATTATGTAATTTGTATTATTTATGTTAAAGAGGTAAAAGAAAGTTTTGAATATTTTGAAAAAAACATTTTTGACGATAAATTTCTAGCAAAATTTTGAACGCCTTTCACTCACCTATGAGTAACAGTTGTCTCAAGCAACCCTCCCCGTAAAGTCCGGTGGGCTTGGCATTCGGGCTACTAGCGACTTGGCTCTCCTAGCTTTCCTCTCTTCGATCTACAGCACAATTACCCTCATCAGTGAGATTCTTAACTCTTTCAACCCCACTGATGTTCAGGTGTCGTGCTTGTTCGATGCAGAGGATGCTAGGCGTGTCTGTAACCCGGGTGAGAATTTGCAGTCCAAAAAGCTAGCCAAGCAGCATGGGACCTTATTACTGCCAAAATTCGCCATTGCAATCTTTTATAAAATAGTCAAAATCCATCCGAGAAGGCAGTTTCCGAAACACCGAGTCGGGTCACTGGCTTTTAGATCCTAATACTTTAAGGATGGCAGTGTGCCTCCGCCACTGTCTTAAAGTCTGCGAGCCATATCCTTGTTGCCGATGTGGAAATGCAGTCAACCACCTAGGACGCTACGGTCTATGTTGCCAATCCAGTACTGATTGAGTTTGCATGCATCCATAAACGATGTGATCCGTCGGGCTTTTAGTACATCTTCATTTCCGGCTTTGCTCGAGCCCACTGGCCTGTCTGCCTCAGATGTAAAGTGACCCAATAATTGCACTTTAGTACCGTTGTCATCTTGGCGTGGGATGTCACTTGCGTTGATACGCTACCACCGTCTCACGTCCAAGGTTCTGCTCGCAAGCCAGGGACCGCCGCAGACCACGCCCAAACCATCAACAGTCGCAAATATTATTTTTTAAAGCCAAATTACGAATTTGCTGCACTTGGTATGGAAACGTCTGTGCCGTGGTCATGTGACACGAAGAAATTTATCAAAGAAGAGTCAGACAAATTAATCGGCGTCTCTGGCGACCACAGGCAAGGCTTCTTTTTTGCAAGTGAATGAAGGGTTTTATTTTATAAGTTAGCGTAGTACAAATTGAATACTTTAGTTTTATTCACTTTGTTTATATAATAAATTTTGTATGTAACTTGTATTATAATTTCTGTCGAGGAGGAGAACTGGAAACAAAAAAAATGTAACACGTCGTAAAAATTACGGATTAAACTTCCTCAACTCATGCTTTTCAAAAAAAAGGAGCATATTTATGCTTTCCACTTTAGTACAATTTAGTTTTAGTTTTGTCAATTGAGCTTATTAAACGAGCTAACTAAGCTTAGAACTTCGAGGTCATGAAATCACAAAAAAAGTAACTGGTATTTGCCGATGGCAGCGGCCTCGAAAAATATAATGAATGACATTTCATTATGTCCCGCGAGACCCCGCGTTTGTAACTTTTTAAAACCATTTTTGGACTAAAATAACTAACTCCGAAAAGCTAAAACAGTACTATGCTCATTTAACTTTTAAATGTCATAGGACAAAAAGGTTAACCTTTACGAACGGCGTTTACTGTGTATTTGAAAGTATATTAAACAGTTTTTTACACCACATGCTCGAAATTGCCCAATTACACTCAGGAGCAAAAATAACGGGTCAGAGTGCGTTTTTCATACTATAGAGGCTATTTCGAAGCCTTGATTCCTCGCCAGGGAATGATTTTAGTCAAATCTGATGATGAATACGTCGAGTTTCAATACAGGACTTCTAGAGTGCCTAGGATACCCAACTGAATAAATCTGCGGCTAACGCCGGAATTGAGCATGTTCAGTAAAACATCTAAAATGGCAATAAAATGTGAGGAAATCCAACTACTAACCCAGACTCTCCCGCTGTGGAGTTAACTGATTGTGCGATCAGTTAGATATCTTAAGAACTTTTGACCTCCTCTATTGAACTTCGCAGTATCCACCATTAAACCTCACTCAAAACAACCCCTGGCGAGGAACGAAGGCTTCGAAATAGTCTCGTTTGTATGAAAAACGCACTCCGACCCGGTATTTTTGCTCCTGAGTGTATTATACAATGCAAAGCTCAGTTCAAACAAGTCATTATAACAATCGGCTAACCAGTGGGTTATAATGAGATTCAGTACAAAACGGCGAGTATGCATATTGTACTGAATCTCATTATAACCCGCTAGTTAATATTGGGACTTGAATTCGTATAATATCATAAGTAGTATTTAAAAAAAAAGACTGACTGTTGAGTTTCTTGCGGCGTTTCTTCTCAGCAGTGGTCTCTTGCGAAGCGCTGGTAGATTTTAGACGCTGCAGTATTAGTTAGCTGGAGGTTGATGTTGAAAGATTATAGTTTGAATTAAATTTTGAGTGACGAAAGCAAAGATGATTGGAGATTTACGTTGTTTCTAATAAGTAGCCTTGCTGTTAAATGATTCGCAAAAGGTGAGAAAAGTAGAGTTTTCTCCTTTGGAATAAAGGTGTTTTTGTCTTAGGCGAGCTTGAATCCCTCGCTGCACCCAGGACTCCGTTTAAATTCCCTCGCTTCGCCCAGAAATTGACTCGTGACACCCTCGCGCTGCCAGTGGGAGTTCACGATTAAATATCTCGTCTCTTGACATAAAACAGTGCTTTATCCCCTCGGTGTATTATCTACTAGTAGGTACCCGGAAAACCGAGCGCCGCTCTGGTTGAAAACGAAATTTCTCGACGAATTTCATCGAAATCGGTGAAGCCGTTTCCGAGATTCAGATAGACATATCGACGGTTCTGTGACTCAGCCTCGTACAGATGTAGTGCATAATTGTTTTCCTTCGTATTTTTACGGAAATGTGCGAAAGTGTCATGCTGCTTCAGTCAACCTCAGTACTTTTTGTACTGTGACCGACTGAAATAGCAAGACGCGTTCGTACGTTTCCGTGAAAATACGAAGGAAAACAATTATGCACTACATCTGTATATAGAATAATGTCCAGTATAAACTGACACTCACTAAGTACGCGAGTGCATACTTAGTGCGATTTAGTTTATACTGGACATGTTTCAATATACGAGGTTGAGTCACAGAACCGTCGATATATATAAATATATATATATATATATACATATATATGTATATATACAAGAATAACTCGTTTAAACTTGTTTTTTTTTAAATATTGCTTAGGTACATAAACTAAATAAATTGTCAATAAACTTTAACGTGTAATACCAGGGCTGTTCAATAAGTCCTTTTAAAAACTATTTGTAAAACCTTTTTCTGGTAAATGGCATTAACACTGGCAGGCACAATCATTCAAGTGAAGACCGTTAAAAATATAGCAAAAAAAGCAAGATTTTGTCAGTATAATCCACAGGTACTATAATCATTGTTTAACTGTGATCACTCGTAAACGCTTTACTTTTTAAAACGACTTATCAAACAGCCCTCGTAAATGTTATATTCAACCCCAAGTAATTCGAGTTCTATTTGTTACATTTAATTTTGTGATTTTATTTGCTATTTTTCGAAGGTAAATAAAGTTATGAGTAACCAGCCTTATTTCATCTAGATCAGTTCTGGCGTGATTGAGTAACAGAGATTTAAGCTTTCGCATTTATACTGGTAAAACCTTGTGCAGGGTCCGTCCGGATCACTACCACCATCTTATCCATTATCCTACCGCGAAGCAGCAGTGTTCGCATTACTGTATTCCGGTGTGGGGATAAGACAGCCGGTGAAATTAGTAGCATTAGTAGAAGCATTCTTTTTTAGATATAACTTTCAAGTTTGACTTATTTCCGCAAATAAAACAGTACCCATGTCTCGACACAGTCCGTTGAATTGGCAACTCAACATAATCTTCATGTATATCAGCAGATTTTGAATGTGTAGGCACAACGAAGGTGTTATCATCCTCCGATGAACTAGATGAACTAGATATGTGATCAAAGCTTATACTTGCACTTGTATTTGGTTCAGGTAGCACTGACGTATCTAATAGATTACACGATATGCTTTCGTTCGGCAACCAGAGCAGATTACATCGTCGATACAAAACATCTGTGTCGGCGATAAGAACTTAGAAAAAAAGGTCCGGGCTTCTGCTGTTATTATTTTCCTTTTCCCTCTCGTTTTATTTAAACAAACGGTACAGTTAGCACATTTCTTAATAGGTGTCACTTTTGGTGTCATTTTATTGGTATCAAAAGGTAAATTATAGGTACTATTGCAGCAACACAATCATAAGTAATGTAATCGAAACGCATTAAATTGCAATTATTACTGCTTGACATTGACGTACGTCATTAAGAAATCTATCAGCCAGTACCTATGATTTTAATGATAAAGAAGCAATGTGCATAACTAATCTCTTTTGCAACTAAATTATCTGGTACCTCATCACCTCATCCTTTACTTTTGTATCTTTTAGTATGAAGTACTAACTGGATTATTATGAAAAACATATATATGGTAGCCCTTTATATAAGCAATCACCTAATCAAGAACTGTTGGGGTCGTTCTTCCAGAAAGCAAGAAAAAAAATATCTGAAGTTTTATTCCCTACATTTTTCCAAAATTTTATTTGGCAGTATTCAATATTATTCAAGGAATACGTGATTCATTATATGTTTATTACTTTCCCTCATACTCATTGAATGTAGTCTTGAGATTTCAAATGTCTTTGGGTCTCAGATCCCACTTACCATCAGTCCTGCCTCAGTGCTCGCGTGCTTTCCTAATGCCATAAATAAAATTAGTAAGATAATATATGATAAGATAAGGTATAATATGTCCCGGGTATATATGTATAAGTTACAATAAGTTAACTAGTACTCATAAGTTTCATACACGCGGGCGCACCGGCTCATTGTAATAAATGAATGTGCATGTTCCAGCCGAATACATTCTGCCGTGCAGCCGCAGCGATCCCGCACTGGACGCGTGCATCAAGAAGTCGTTCAATCACCTGCGGCCGTGGCTGGCGCGTGGGCTGCCCGAGCTGGGCGTGCCGGCCGTGGAGCCGCTGCTCATCGACCGGCTCGTCATGGAGAACGCGGCCGGGCCCGTGCGCGTCACCGCTGCCTTCACCAACATCTCCGTTGTTGGACCTAGCAACTACACTGTAACCAAGATCAGGTGCGGTTTTCGACACTCCACTTACTGTGCCGTCTTGATGCACTCAGTCTGCAATTTTGACTGTTTTCAAATAAAACTTAGTGTACGAACATGATGTATGCGCTTGGCGAACTGATTTAATTATTTTTGTTACATTTGGAATCTGGATAAAAAAGGTATGTTACAAACAGGGGTTTCTATTACATATACAGTAGAACCCGCTTAATACGATCACGTTTAATACGATTTCCCGCATAATACGCCATTTTCTGCCGGTCCCTGCAACTTAAGGCCTGTTTTCATACATGTTTTCACGGTTAATACGACTCGCGTCCCGCTTAATACGTCTTCTAAACCATAATACCAAGTTATGTACGCGGGTCAAAAAGAGTTGCAACAAAGCATATCGTACTAATATTACGCAAGGGGACGCGATTCTAGCGACACCTCCAGGTAAGTTTGTGTGTTGCGACTAAGCGATCGGCTATATGTACTTTTACATAAATATAATTTTTTGTATCTTCCATTTAAAATAAACAAATTATATGTAAATGTGGGTACATGAAATAATACTAGTTTAATTTTCACGTTTAATACGATTTCCCGTTTAAGACACTTTTTTTGCTAGGTCCCCTCAGAATCGTCTTAAGCGGGTTCTACTGTATAGGAATTCAAACATGCGCATTTTCGGGATCCTACTGTCATGTTTCCAAATAAAAAGGCTCCGCCTGGCAGCAACAATAGGCTGCAATGACGTATTACTTAAAATTGAATGCCCTTTGACCTTCTAACATTGCTTCATACCAATTTTGTAGAACCAGGTCGTTGAATGCACTCGATGTTTACGTGTTGCGCAAACGTCAATCTGAGCATGATGCGACTTTTGAAATGACAAACAGCCGAGTGACTAATCGCAGAAAAGCACGCACGCGCGAGAGTCTATCAACTGAGTTGCAACATGTCGTTATGCTTTAGCGAAAAGTGCATTCTATAATAACTAACTTTGTGTTTGTAACTTAACTGCAGTAAAGTATGCCTGTACCGTTCTAGTTAAGCATTATAATATAAATATCTGAAAATCTTGTACCTGAATGGACTCGTTAATTTTGTCAAGTAAATTCAACTAAGTATTACTAACAAGTTGCCGTAAAAGTACCGCCCTTTATGTCCTTAACACCAATGGCAACTTTTATTGTAATTTTTACACCAACCATATCGACTGTTTAATGTAGAAATTAATTAACTCGGTGGGTCTAGGTTGAATCTGCGAAAACCTGGTGACCCTCTTCCGGCTTCATCATTAAATTATATATGCTCAATCACTTTACAATTTTCGACACGTCTAGACCTAGGACAATGACAGGCGTCCGCAAAAGCTTTAGCAAATCACCTTTTAATAGCAACTACTTCTCACGTGTCTTAATCATCCCGACCCATTTAAAGATAAAGCCGCTCCCTGAATGATTAGCGCTATATCTTATCAAAAACCTGGATCTACCATGCCCTGCGGAGGGAGGTTGCTTCCCTCTATGTCTTTTACCTCATTTAGCACAGGAAGTGCTCTGAGGAATTATTCCGATTGATACCGGCAGCTAGATTCCACCACCTTACAACTCGTACCAAACTATCATTTCATCAACACCATCTTGGTAGTTGGAAATGCATTACCATGCGTTTTGCGAGGGCCCTCTTGCCACGCACCTTATTTTTGTGGAATTAGGGTTACCATCCGTCCGGATCGTACCTGGACGTATCTGGACTTTTAGGCTCTAGTCCGGACTTGGCCGGCTCTTTAATTTTTGCGGATTCTTTTGATTAGATGGAATATGAGTAATACTCGTACAACTATATATTAACTAAGTGAGTAAGTTTTCTATTTCATTGAAATGTCAGGCTTTTTGTGAGGACTTTTCAAACTCCTAAATGGAACCAGCTTTTGGCGATTACCGAACCAATACGACTAGGGGCCCTTCAAAAAAATTGAGCCGAGTCTTTTTTAAACGTGCGATTCCTCTGGTGTTTATAGGACGCGATGATCACTTACCATCAGGTCGCTTGCTCGTCTGCCTCCTTTTTCTAGTCCCTGTATGCGCTATTTTTGCCCTGAACCCTTTCCGCCTCGCACTCTCGCATACCGCGGAAGTCAGAAAGGCGCTCATTGAATCATAGGCGCTCTGTGTAGAATCTATACTTATTCGGAAACTTCTCTATATAAGAATACCGCTTTTCGGCTGCAGGTCTGACCTGAACAGACTACGCATCGATATGGGGCTGGTGCTGCCGCGTATCGAGATAACGGGCCGATACGAGGTGTCCGGGCAAGTGCTGCTGTTCCCGGTGCGCTCTCAGGGAGATTTCTGGGCTGCTTTCAGTAAGTCAGCTTTGTTATGACACATATTTTATTAAACGGTTTATCAGTGCATCTTAAGGTTCGGCTGCCTTTTCGCTTAAATAACCTTTGTGTCACAATTTTTTCGCTTGCAGTCGACGTAGCCGCCATTGCTAAAGTGTTCGGCAAAGAGATCGAGCGCGACGGCGTCAAGTACATGGCCGCCGACCGGCTACTCGTAGACTTCAAGCTGCGAAATTCCAGGTTCAAAGTAAGGGACACCGTCAACCACGGAAGTGTCATAGGTCAGTTTCTGTTTTCTAAGTATTCTGTATTCCAAGCTGTTGTGATAGTTCATCAGAGATCGGCATTAACCTGATGTGGAAAATCTAAATATATAAAAGGAGAAACTGACTGACTGACATATCAACGCACAGCCTAAACGGCTAAACGTAGGCACTTGAAATTTAGAAGGGACGTAGCTTAGGTACCGTAGAGGTGCACTAAGAAAGGAATTCCCGAAATTCCCACGGGAACGGGAATTAGCGGGAAAATCCTTTTGTATCAAAAATCTAAACCGCGTAAGATAGATAATTTAAATTTGGCATACAAGTACCCTTTTGAACGTAAAGCTTACTTGCAACGCGATATTGCAAAATTCCCACGGGAACGGGAGTTATTGGGAAAAAACTTTTGTATGTAAAAATCTAAACCGCGTAAGATAGATGATTGAAATTTGGCATGCAGGTACCCTAATGAACGTAATGCTTACTTGCAACGCGATATTGCAAAATTCCCACGGGAACGGGAGTTATTGGGAAAAAACTTTTGTATGTAAAAATATAAACCGCGTAAGATAGATGATTGAAATTTGGCATGCAGGTATCCTAATGAACGTAATGCTTACTTGCAACGCGATATTGCAAAATTCCCACGGGAACGGGAGTTATTGGGAAAAAACTTTTGTATGTAAAAATCTAAACCGCGTAAGATAGATGATTGAAATTTGGCATGCAGGTACCTTAATTAACGTTAAGCTTACTTGCAACGCAATATTGCAAAAATCCCACGGGAACGGAAGTTATTGAGAAAAATCTTTTGTATGTAAAAATATGAACCGCGTAAGATAGATGATTGAAATTTGGCATGCAGGTACCCTAATAAACGTAAAGCTTATTTGCAACTCGATATTGCAAAATTCCTACGGGAACGGGAGTTATTGGGAAAAAACTTTTGTATGTAAAAATCTAAACCGCGTAAGATAGATGATTGAAATTTGGCATGCAGGTACCCTAATGAACATAATGCTTACTTGCAACGCGATATTGCAAAATTCCCACGGGAACGGGAGTTATTGGGAAAAAACTTTTGTATGTAAAAATCTAAACCGCGTAAGATAGATGATTGAAATTTGACATGCAGGTACCCTAATGAACGTAAAGCTTACCTGCAACGCAATATTGCAAAATTCCCACGGGAACGGGAGTTATTGGGAAAAAACTTTTGTATGTAAAAATCTAAATCACGTAAGATAGATGTTTTCAATCTAGCATGCATGCATACCTTAGTAAATATAAAGTTTAGTTATGGCTGTATTTTGAAAAAAAATTAAAAAAAATCTAAACTGCATAAGTTAGATGCTTGAAATTTGACATGCATATACTTTAGTGAATGCAAAGTTAAAAATTCCCCTGGGAACGGGAAGCGAGTTAGAGGCTCCTTATATAATAACCTCATTTAAAAATAATAAAATTAAGCATTTTTAACCTTTCTCCCACACACACAAAGATCTCTCTTTTATAACACGCCACGCGGACGAAGTCGCGGGCAAAAGCTAGTAAATTATAAAACCAATAAACTTACTCTGCGCTGTGTTATTTTCATCAATCGAGTTAAAATTTTGCAAAATAATAAATATTGTTAACTAGGTACTTCACTAGAATTAAGTAAAATATCTTATTCAGTTGAAATAATGCTTAATAAAGACGGGTTAACGTTAGTATAGTTACAATATAGCGCATGCGAGGCGTTGTAAAGAAAGACTCATCGTTATTGTCCTGAGGATCGTCACTGATTTCCTTGTCACCATCGCTGAATAAACTTTTAGTTTTAATTAGAAGAAGGTAGCTGCATTGACCAGTCATCAGGTACAAATAATGGAAGTGGGGATACTGTAAGAAAAATAAAAATGAACGCTTAGTTTGTAACTGGTAATCGGTATAATATCGTATGCTTATTTCTCATCCGGAGTAAACTATAGCAAGTAAAACTAGCAACAAATAAAATTAAAAATAAACAAGTATATATTGTAAGAAATTGTATCACGTTTTTTTACAAAAATCCCAACGTAAATAATCGTAAGTCATACATACAATAGCTTTTCGATGCTAGGCTCCAACGTAAATAAATAACTGTTAGTAACAGTTACTATAATTTACGACATTTAAATAAATATAGAATAAAAAAAATATCATAATGATCTTTTCGTAATTTTGTAGAAATG
The DNA here is from genome assembly GCA_923062465.1 of Acleris sparsana. Lineage (NCBI taxonomy): Eukaryota > Metazoa > Arthropoda > Insecta > Lepidoptera > Tortricidae > Acleris > Acleris sparsana. Next base: position 40,962,222 of record OV281285.1, on the reverse strand, counting down.
TCCGACGTTGTCTCATTTCTAACTGGCACTTGCGATGCGTAAACTAAAAAACCTAATAATTAGATTCCAAAAAGGTGTTGCCATTAAAATTACATATACGGTGGATCGGTAAATTTTCACTTCTGTAAATGTTTAGGTAGCTGTTTATTTTATTTATAAAATTAAGGGCAACATTTAATTTTCCTTCTTAAATAAACAATCTTATTTTAATACTCGTCGCAAAAAAAGATATTTAAATAAATTGTTTTATAGGAGAAAAGTTTAAATAACAATGGCAATAACTCAGGGTTTAATAACATTTGGTACAAATTATTATTCTCATTATGTGCGATTACATGTGTGGTAACCTTTATGGTGGACATGGTGGTTCTGTGGCGGCCATGACATCTATTGTCACTTCATTCGACATCTGACGTTTGGATAGTTTGAATGTTTTCTGTACCTATTCGCCCCGTGGTGATTTCCATTGTTAAGTTTTTGTTTTCCGTTAAGTTTTTGTTGTTTCATTTCGTTATTGTTTCAAGTTTGTGTTTTGCTCGTGGGTTTTGCTTTATCGCAAGTGAATGGAGGCTGTACCAGGTTCCTCTCACAGCAAAGAGAATGATCCTATATCTCCACCAAAAAAGCGTCCTAAATGAGTGCCCTATATGAGACTCATATAGGGCACTCATTTAGGACGCTTATTATATTATGAGTGTCTCGGAGAAATTCATGGTCGTATAACTTATATTGTTAATACGTATAACTTATATTGTTATTAATAACTTATATTGTTTTATTTTAACATAATTATTGTACCAAAAGGTTGGTTTTTTCTGAAACGTCACAATGATGATGACACGTGTAACTGTGACATTCCGCCATCTTTGGTAGTTTTTTTGACGTATATTGGAATCTAATTAGGTTTCCAAGTTTAATTGAGGACGCCCCTCGCCCCTACTTGTCTCAAGTTAAATATTCTTGAAGAATGGCAACCAAAAAATATTTTTTTGTACTCGTCGATTAAAATCTGTGTATAAAGATTTCATAGAGAATACTGCAACGTCACTCTTTTCATCGTTGACACTTCCGAAACAACCGAAATTACCATTTCGATACGCTCAAGACAACTGAAAAAAATTTGAAAATAGAACTTCGTATTTCAATAATATGTGTCCTTGTTTAAGGAGACTCGATCCGATACAAAATTGCCAATCTATGGCGTTTCGGAACGTAGCAGCGTCGCGTCATCTGTCAAAAATCTATGTAAAGCTGCTTCTGTATCCAGGGCATAAAAAAAAACTACGGTTTGTGATTGGCTAGTTTTTAGCCAACAGAACAGCACAGCACAGTACTGCAACAATTACGGACGCCGTGATTTGATACAAATGTCGATGTGGTGGTGATTGTATTAATGACTTAAATTATTAATTTAAATGAACTCGTACAAAAAGTATTGTTCACAATAGTGTCATAATCAAGCTTTTTAATCTCGTACCTTACTTAGGCCACTCAGCAAAATAACTATTAGTTCCATATAAGTATATGTAAATAAAACGTTTTGAAGGCATTGATGACAGACACATTTAATGTTATGACCCCGTGCACGATGGTCCATCATGGGCTTGGGTAAGCATATTTACACCTTAGAGCTAGCAACATATTCACGTATCTCACTCATACGTGTTACTCCGTCATCCCTTAAGCAGGCCATAAAAGGCCATGTAGAGGGGCCATCCTAGAATAAAGTATAGTGTATTTTTTGTGTTTTCAATCGACGATAAGGTGCTCCCCGACGTCATCGTCAGTGAAATACAAAGTTGCATACGTTACGGAAAAATAATTAGTGTGGCGGGACTTTGTGGATTGAAAACTTCGTGTGATTAAAACAACATTAGATTACACAACAAATTATATTACTTCTTATGTGGTACGAAACCCTTAATGAATGCTTGCTCTAAACGATTTTGACCTGGTTATATCGTTTTTTCGCTAATAATACTCAAGAGGATTGTAAGCAGATGATTAAATCGCGTAGCTATCAACAATTTTACACACTTATTTAGCTCCGTGCCATAAAGTTTCTACGTTAACGTTTAACGTTTTCGTTTTCGTTTCATGAAGTACAATTTCACCATTATTAAATATTTTTTAGGTGTAATGAAAAACTACTCAAGTATAGTAGTGACTGCAAAAAATTCCATGATATTAGTCAAAAAAATCGATTAAAGGTAAAATTAACAATAAGAAGATTCTACTATTGTAACATACATGTTACGTATACTTTTTTTATAGGTACGTAGTTTAGTACGCAAACCAATCAAATGCAAAGACAGCATCACCACAGAATAAATTTAGAATAGTACAAGTACAGAAGGCTCAGTCCGTTGATCTTTAAAAAAAGCCGCTTTTTTCTGTAGCTAAAATATTATGATTTCTGGCCCTCTGACATCTTTGACTCCTGCGCAAGCGAAACGGAACGTTAAGGATGTGTATGAACGGCGAAAATGAATTGACTCACTCGGCGCGTCATCGATAAGGAATTAAGGAGGGCTGTTAACGACTAAAAATAAAATAGCAATGTATTGCCCATTTATTTCTTGAATTCAATATGCAAAGCATTAAATGTACATATATTCTTCATACATAGTATGCATTATTTATTTTTTTATCTCTAAAATAATAAACTCACAATGACGAATTGAATACACCAAGACCGCCAGGCCACATTTTATTGGGTTTGCTGCAACAGTAATGCAAAATTTTGTTGCTTTAATTTTAAACTTTTTATTAATTTACATAATATAAAAATTGATGAAGTGATAAAAAAAAATTAATCACTGGTAATTTTACAAAGATGACATCTATTATTATAAGCACCTCTATGACTATGACGTTCCCTTTATAGGCTTACGAAGTTGTGGTTTAATGGCCAAACCCTATATTCAAACCGCGGATGTATGGAAAAAAAAACAAGTTTTAACCCGAAGTAAGCCTATTCTATCCGCGGTTTGAATATAGGGTTCGGCCATTAGTAAGCAGGTATACTTTACTACTCTAGAATTTAAATTCACATATATCAGCAAATAATTCAAATTTAAATGCATTCTTAAACCAAATAACAATTATTCTGAAGTATTATTTGATTCATACAGTATACATATCTCATATATGGAAGTAGATACACCTATCTCTTTTATTATTATTCAGTAACTACTTTTTATCTATTATGTTCATTTTTTTACCTTTCGGCATCCTTCGGGCCGTTTCGTCACGTATAGGCCACTTCATAAAACGACCACTTCGCAGAAAGACCACTTCCCATAATGACCATTCCTATAAAGACCGGTTCCCAAATTGACCACTTCCCAAAAGGACCATTTCCCAAAACGACCAATTCTCAAGTCACCCACTTCCCAAATTGACCACATTCCTATAATGGCGGTTGCCCAAAATGACTACTTTTCTAAACGACCACATGTCTCAAAGACCACTTCCCGTAATGACCATTCCTATAAAGACCGGTTCACAAATTGACCACTTCCCAGAAGGGCCATTTTTCCAAAATAGTCGATTCTCAAGTCTCCCAACTCTCAAATTGACCACAGCCAAAACCAACCTCTCAACGGATGATCCGTAGTCACACCAATTGGCCACACTGGTGTGACTATGGTTCATTTTATTTATCCGTAGTCACACGAACACATAAATAGGAGGAAGGTTTAGGTTAGGTTCGTTTTTATATCAGGCCCGGAGGGCCAAAACAACCCAGAAATAGGAGCTCCTTGGTATGTCTACGGATTAAAAAAACAAAAAATATAAGGACCTATTTACAACTTTATTTACCTACTTAAAATATTGTTACAGTCTACCTCAAATTGGTAAGGGGAAACTGCAATGTTTGATGTAGGAGACTTTATTCTATGTCCGGCAGATTGCAAGAACAAAATGCCGTTTATCTGGACAAACAAGACAAAAGCACCAAAAATTTCCCAGGGGATAATTAAGGGATAATTTGTATGGACTACCTACCTAGTTAGGAGGTGAACACATCGAAAGTATTATGTACAGTCGACGCCATAAATATGATTACACTTTAGTACCTTGTCTATTTAGTATTCTGTTTTAACTGCCATATGAAATTCTAATTGCGGATAAAGTGACAAGGTACTAAAGTGTAAATGTATTTTTGACGTCGTCTGTATACCCATATATACGTAAGAACACTTTAAAGGTACCATTTTTCGTTTTTATTTTTACTTAAGTATATCTTTAAAACGTTACAAGATATCGAAAAACTTGAGTGGACCAACACCTAACTAGTCCCTGAAATTTTTTGGTGCTTTTGTCTAGTGTGTCCACATAAACACCTAAAGCTACCGTACTGTAACGTGAGGACTGCAGATAGTTACCAGTAGGCATAAGGACTGGTCTTGATAGATGTAGTCGTTCCTAAAAAGTGGGCAATATGAAAGTAGTCGTTTTGGGAAATGGTCAATTTGGGAACCGGTCTTTATAGGAACGGCCATTATGGGAGGTGGTCTTTCAGATATGTGGACGTTTTGGGAAGTGGTCAGTGCATGTTCTGGACGTTACGAGACTGGTCATTCTAAGAAGTAGGCAATATGAAAGTAGTCGTTTTGGGATATGGTCCTTCTGGGAAGTGGTTAATTTGGGAACCGGTCTTTATAGGAATGGTCATTATGGGAAGTGGTCTTTCTGCGATGTGGTCGTTTTAGGAAGTGGCCTATACGTGACGAAACGCTTCGGGCGTGCCGGGAGAAAGAAAAACGCGTGATTCCAATTTCACTGCGGTACAATATCTTTTAGGTGTCTTTTTATTATTTTTAACCAAAACAATGCAACCCACAAACAGACGCATACAGCATGTTTAGTTGCGCCATGTTTACTTACGGTTTACGTAAGCGTGTGCGCGCGAAGTAGCGTGCGCGTGCGGTCCGATGCACAGCGTGGCAGCCCTTGAATCGTACCCATCAGATGGGTAACCGGCTAGTACATTGTAGCGATGAACGTCAATCGCGGAGTGAGCCGCGCCTCATATTACTTTATTTTTGTTGAATATTTGTGAAGTTAACATAACTCCCACTTGGATACGGTGGGTAATGCGGGTCCCGTTTAGTAAAATAGTGAATGGTTGATAATGCAACGGCGAGTGGTTGTCCGCAGGGGAGGCCATGAACCAGTTTCTGAACAACAACGCCGCCGAGATCATCGACGAGATGCGGCCGGCAGCGTGCGTCTCTATCGCTAAGCACTTCCAGGCGTTTCTCAATGCTGCCTTCACCAAGGTGCCCATGGACGTCTGGCTCAAGCCATAGTGGCTCCCTAGCACTTTTGGCCGCGCTCGTGTATTCGTACCTGTGTTTCGTTTAACCGATACCTGTAAGTATTTTTGAGACGCCGGCGATGACATTATAGAGGTAACTTGTTAGAACATTTATGGCAATGTGATACTGATGATTATCTTAGAGTAAATGATACTTATTAGAGCTATGCTTAAGTAAGTGTTTTGTAAGATCCAAAGATAAACCGTCTTTCTGTATAAACTATAGAACAAGTCTGATGCGAAAAGCAATTCGAATATGTTGTAAACAATAACTATGCCGAAACTGTGTAGATTCTGAGAAATAGTTTGTTCTGTTGTACCTACATAGCAGCTCAGGTTACAAGATGATTTAGCTTTTGATATTAAGGTTTATTTATTCGAGATACCGTAAGAGTAGCTATATATGTGTAAATAGATGTAAGAACTATACTATCAATCTTAATAAAAATATTACTTATTATTGCAGTGTGTTTAATATATTTTAGTACTAACTTCTTCCCACAACGTCGTCCGCGAAAAAAACTTTTATTATCACAGATGTCTCAAAAATAATCCCGTAGTCATGACTTACAATTAAAAAAGAAATGTGGCTCTCTCTTATTTACAAAATTCATGTTTTGCATGGCTAATACTTCAATTGGTTTCAGTACGTTATTTGAACATAATGTACTGTGATGGACGGTCAGCTTCACACAATACCTAAACGGGTGAAAACTAAACTATTATAGTTTATTAATAATTTGCCGTGCCGTGTGGTTATCGGGTTAGAATAGTGCCACTCCATGCCTTCCTGTGGAAGTCGTAAGGGGCGACTAAGGGATTAAAGGCTTGTAGATTGTTAAACAACGACCTTGCAAGCTGCCACTAATATACACTGGTAAACATCTTAGCCTGTTTGTGCAAAATGTAGTTTTAGAATTAACAAGAAGTTGTTAGAGTTGGTAATTCTGTAGCTCTGCCTACCCCACTTTGGGATGAAGGCGTGACGGTATGTATATAAATATGTGTAATAATTAGGAATCGACTTGCTATTACTGAATCTGTTTTTCGTCAAGACTTTTTTATTTATGTATACGACGAAAACTAATAATGTATAATTTCTTTTTTACTTGCTTCAGTATTATCTGCCGAGTTATACACTTACTCGTACGAGGGGCAAACCGAAATGATCGGGAATTTAAAAAACGATGTACACTATATATAAATTATGTTTTATTGTTTTTCGAAGTATTCTCCGTTGCAATTGTTGCACTTTTGCATTCTTTTTAACCAGTCATTGAAACAGTTATTCCAGTTTGAACTAGACATTGCCAGAATGGCCGAATTATAGGCTTCTACGGCGGCTTCTGGGTTTTCAAACCACTGACCACGCAATAAATCTTTAATTCTAGGGAACGTAAAAAATCATTTGGACTTAGGTCAGGGCTATATGGAGGATGGGACATCAACTCAACGTTATCCTCGTTCAAAAACTGGATAGTTGTATGGGCGGTGTGGGAGCTCGTATTATCGTGGTGTAAGATGACGCGGTGTGTCGGGTTCCGTCGGCGAAGATGGGCCAGCATCTCTGGCAAACAAACTGTGATGTACAAATCAGCGGTAACCGTTCTTTGTTCTTGTAAAGGAATTCTGGCAATATGTCCTTTTTTTGAGACGAATGAAGCAACCACCTTCTTCGACACGCTGCGGGAACGCACAACTTTCGTTGGTTTGACCTCGCCATCGAAGACAGAAGATGTCACATGTCTGTCTTCCTTCTTTGAGTATTTTTTCCACAGCCGCGATGTTTTCAGGCGACACCGCTGTTTTCGGCCGACCTGTTGAAGGTACGGTGCTGAGAGAGGCACGATTCCCCAGCTGGGTACAGTTTTTTTTTTCAAATGTATGAATGCAGTTTTTCTTTTTATCAAAATCGGTGACATGGTTCCTAAGAACAAATCTTCGTATGTCTTATAGTTTCAGACTTTCCCATACTGACCGATTTGAATGAGCCACCCTGTATACTTGACACTGGCGAAATCACTTTATTGTGGAAACGCCATATCCCCGCGGTAGAAGCTGTTGAAGTCGCCGCGGGGCAAAGAAGAATAGGAAGTGCTTAACATTTTCGTTCGGAGACTGTTCATGTTTCTTATTAAATATGTCTCGATTTATTTATTTACACAAGCGTTCGCCATTTTGCAGAAAGGGACAGAAATGTACGATACGTAATTGTGCAACGAGTTGGATATACTCTACAGTTTGATTTCACAGTAGTGTCAACAAAAAGGTATAAGAAATACAAATAATATTATCAAGGTACTTCGTAAAAAAAATTAACTACAAAATTTGCATTATCTTATGAAATGGAACTGCATAACAGCATATGATCTCTAAAAAGTGTAAAACATATTAAAATGTTATTATAAACAGACTCCAGAAAACCTTAAAGTTTTTTAAAGATTTATAGGTCAGTCAAACTTAAGTCAGCTATTGGTTAAAATATTAAGGGGTGCCGACTCCAGTTTGACTGACCTTTTATTACCATTTGAAAAGGACTTATTTTAAGGTTTTTTGAGTATTTTTTTAATATATACCTACATAAGAATAATATTTTCCCCCGTGGTGGTTGCATTTCAAAAAACGAGAATTGGCATATTTTTTTATTGATGATATATAGCTATAACTTGAAAATTGACATCTATAGTCTCAGTGGTTTCGATTTTCCATACAATATTTCAGCCCTTATATAGGTATGTAGATGTGACTTTTGGTCGCGATATAAACAAGTTGGAGCGAGCGAATCCGTTTACAAAATAGTAAATAACAATATCAAGCGGGCAGACATACGGACAAAACAGCCAAACTCACTCAATAATAATAAACACGCAATTTTTCATGAACATTAGATATCCTATTGTATTTTGTCAATCAATAAGTAGCCATGTTTATAAAAATAAAATTGATTTACTGTGGTAATTTGTGATTAAGTGCCTAGTTGTTACAACTTCACTGTACTCGTAGTTCCCTTAAATAATTAGAATTTGCAATCGTTCATTTTATTAATAAGTAGGTACCTACAACATAAGATTTCAATTGTTAAAGTAAATAAACCGAACAGATAAACACGTACTTTTTTGTTGACCCTACTAAGCGGCGATATGTCATTTGGTTAAATGACCTCGCCGAATGTTGCCGAACGTTACCGAGTAACTGTCTACACGCGTAACAACAGCAGGAGTTCGTCTTGCTCGCGCCCCACCTATTTGCGTCTTTCTCTGTCTTTCTCTATTGACATCTAATATTAACTTTGTGTGAGTAAATATATCAGAATGTGCCACTATTTGAGTACGGAGTTCGGCTATAATTTCTGGCAAACAAACCGTGATATACCACTCAGCGGTAACCGTTCTGCGTTCCTGAAAAGGTATTGTAGCAACATGCCCCTTTTTCGAGACAAACATAGCGACCATTTTCTTTGACACGCTGCGGAAGTGAACCACATTTGCTGACTGATGTTTTCTTTCAGGTTCGTATGAATAAATCCATAACTCGTCACTTGAAGATATTATAAACGGCATTTGGCGTCCCTCCGTTGGAGCGTTGTAGAGTATTCCAGCACCAATCAACACGGGCCCGCCTTTTGCACTTCGGATAAATTGTGGCGAACCCAGCGGGAAACTAGCTTTCTTACACACAGCTCATTATGTAATATCGACTGAATTGCAGTCATTCCAATACTGATAACAGCCGGAATCTGCTCGTATGTCACATGACGGTCATCTAATATAATAGTTCGCACAGCTGCGATGCTTTCAGGCGTGACCGCTGTTCTTGGTCGACCTGCAGAAGGAACAGTGCTGAGTGACACACGACCGCGTCGGGGCTCGGCATACCAGCGGTATATTGTCGTTTGACTTGGTGCTTCAACATCATAAATCGAAACAAGTTCGCTGAGACATTTATCTTGAAATAAGCTGCGACGAAAATTGAGATAAATTATGGCACGGAAATGTTCACGCGTGAGCTCCATTTCTGTTAACGATGTGTGTGCGAACCAACATAGTTTTTGTTTTAAAATTATTTTTTAATAATTTGAATGTAATTAAGATTCTAAGAGGTCAGTATTCAAATTCTAAAAAAGGTTTTATTGTAACTCAATCCGAAATATTCCATTCCCGATCATTTCAGGGTGCCCCTCATAAGCCGCGTGCTCTTCGTCGGCGCGTCGTTGGTGTGTGTAGTGTTGCCAGGCGGTGAGCACAGACGATAAGCTGCGTCGTCCACCGGCTTCTAAGTTAAGCGCCTGCTTTGTTGAGTGACTAGGTTGTGGCGTGAACAGATACTAAACGTGTTTTTGTTTGTAGCAAAAACAATCAAATCTTAATTAACTACTACTAATGAATTTCGGCTTATCAGTAAAAGGTTCGATGGTCTAATGGCGCATATGGCTGCCCACATTTACGCCCCGAGTACCCACCACTTCGATCTCGATTACACTACGTGGATGAAAAATGTTCTTGATAATTTAACCTCTTAATTTGCAATTGACTTACTCTTTAAAAACTACTTAAAACCTCTATTATACTAAGATAAAAACAATAAAGAAATGAATAAAAAATGGGTTTAGTATGCGGAAAAAAATAGTTTGCCTCAGAGCATTATCTTTCTGAACTGTACATGCTCTTTTACAGCCCACTGTACCTACTGTGATAAACCTCTTTACTATATATTAAAACGTTCTATACATACAACCCAACTTCACATTCCATCACATTGTCATTTATATCATTACGTCAATGTTTGCTAATAAAACACCTATTGACTCGATTTTGTCTAATATTACAATTGAATTAGCATTAATACGAGTAATGTATGGACAAATATCTACGACCTGAACGCTTCGATGGGGACTCGTCGCAAACTTCGGCGGCCGCAGAATGGACATTGGAAGAAAACGTTCCTCAACTTCCTTGCCGTGAAGAACTTCAGCAACGATCAGGTTAAGCTTACATTATTAATTAATCATGTGTCGCATGTATAACTACATAAGTGTCTAGCGTTATAGTAGGAAGTATCTCGGAGACAAGCTATTCAATTTTTCGCGATAATGTAGTATTGAATAAATCACTTTCACTAAATATTAAGTGTTTAATACTTTTTATTAATAAAAATAAAGCTTGTCCCAGAAAAAAGTGTCGCATATTAACTTGTTAAAAAACCCCATCAAAAAATAAAATTCATAAAAATTTACAATACAGTTGTATTTGAAAGTTCTTAAAATATATTTTAGTTCCTATAAATATTGGTTTAAGTTTTGTTCATCCAGAAACTCCTTAATTTTGCTTTAACCCGTGCCATTAATTTTTGTACATCATCATCGGTGATTAATTTGTAAGCTTCATTCCATTTCCGTTTGAAGTTTTCCACTGAAGTGGCATTACTGTTGTGTTTTAAAAGCTTTTTCAACACACTTGCTCAAACCGACCTTTTTATTCCACCGATTTTTGGCTCATAAACCTAGATATTAAACACGCGTGCTTTTTCAGTATATTACGCACAAGTGCCTTTAGTTTATTAACCCAAACAATTTACATTTGTAGCCTAGTACCAAGTTGTAAGTACGAAGAAGAAGCGATATAACTTAGTCGGGTTATACCTTTTTTTTTTCTTAGCAACAAACAGTTTTTATGCGGCAAATTAATTATAAAAATAAATTGGTGAAATCAGCTTTATTACTAAAAAAATAACTCAATTTCATTAAAATCATTTAATTTTTTCTGTAATTTATATTTTAAACATGAATTATTACATTTTAAATTTGGCTGTTGGCCGATCTCGTTCGCGCCTTAGCCTTGCGCGCGCATCGGCATCGCGGCAAGAAAAAAAAACAACGCGCCAGCCGCCATTTTTCGTAAATAATTGACGGCTGTGACGAATTAATTGTTTGGATTAATTATTGTGAAGTTTAATATTAACGAAAATGTCTTCTTTAAGTAAAGAAAATGAAGAAAACTTATTATTAACTCCGCCGGAAATAATTGTTCATCGCCGACATTCACCCAAGACAATGAAATAATTAACAACATTACACAAACCGTAATGCCAAATAAAACTGTTCAGTACCGTTTTGAAAATTGTAATTTTACCAACTGTTTTAATAATTAATTAAAATTTGACTAAATGAAGTCTTGTTTTTTTTTCGCAAGTGTGTTGAAATACGTCGTATGTAACACGTGTGCCTGTGACCATAATATACGCGGCTTTCTTGTGGCGCACTCGCTTCCGCTCGTGCGCACACAATAGCGCCTTGTATACAATGGTCAACTTAGCACACTTGTATCATAATGTACTATTGCTTCATGCGAGCCCAATATTTCTCAATGGGCCGTAAGTCAGGGCAATTGGGAGGATTTTGGTGTTTTTTAACAAAATCAATACTATTTGCTTTGTACCACTCTATTGCCCGCTTCGTGTAGTGACACGTGGCCAAATCAGGCCAAAAGAGGACAGGTTTACTGTGCTTCCTGATGAATGGCAACAGTCGTTTTTTAAGGCATTAATTCAGGTATATATCACCATTTATGGTTCCTTTGGCAAAATACGGTGTACTGCGTTTCCCACATGAACAAATCGCCTGCCACACGAGAACTTTCTTTGCAAATTTGTCCATTTTGATGACCTTATACTCTTCATCGACAGTTTTTCTATCAGTGGCTGAATAATAGTGGTGTCCTGGAAGTGACTTGAAGTCAAGTTTACAGTTGGTCTCGTCGTCCATAACAATACAATATTTTTTCTTAGTCATTTCCGAATAGAGCTTTCTGGACCGGGATTTAGCGTCCGTTTGTTGTTTCGCACTTCTGTTGGGTACTTTAGCTTGTTTAAATGACTTTATAGAATTATGTTTTTTAACCCTTTGCACCGTAGATTTAGATGTTTTGTATTTTTTGGCCAAGTCCCGTACAGAAAGAGTAGGTTTCTTCTGTAACGCTGCCACAATGTTCCTCGCTATATTTTTATTTACAATCCCAGGCTTACGGCCACTTCCAGGCTTTCGCTGTATGCTACCACCCTCTCTGAACCGTTTTAAAACCCTTTGAACGGTTCTTATTGAGGTTTTAAGCTCCGATGCAATGTTTTTCACAGATATACCGCGATACTGAACATATTTGTACAGAATTTTTTCATTAAACTTTTCTTTAACTGACGACATCTTTGAAAATACGAGTACTGACATCTGTTTTTTTTATCTTAATTCAAATATTAGACACTATGCTAACTAGGAAAATAATTTTCAAACCTATTTGATTGAAGTCTGACCAAACAACCTCGGTTATTAAAAGCGACACTTTTTTCTGGGACAAGCTTTATTTAACTAAATAAATAATAAAATAAAATAAAATAAAAGAAGACATCCAGACACGGCAGCCGTGTCTGATATTTTTCGATTTTTTTAAGAGAATGATTTAATCGATCGCTTCAAACAGATCATGAACAATATTGAATTTGGATAGAATTTAAACGAAATGTAAAAGTGGCCAGGACCGTAAAAAGGAGGTTATAACAACCTCGTTACAATTGAGTGCGAAACATATTAAAAGACTAAGAGCCTCTTGGACCTGCTGTTTGTAAAACCGATCAATATATTACGTGTACGTTACGCTCTCGCGAAATGGAGACAAATACCCACAAAACTATTGACACATACATTCAAGCCTTTAAACAATGATCTAAATATTGTTATTCCCGCTGTCAATAGTAAGACAAAACGGGACTGTAACATTCGTGATGCATTCATAGCTGGTATTTCCTCTACAAAGATAAGGGAGAGACTCCTCGAAAACCTTTGCCTTACACTGGATGAAGCTCATAACCAGGTTCTTTGGGGATGGCTGAAGTCAACACGTTACATTATACCAATTACCTATGAATGCAACCAGCGAAAACATCCCGAATAACACGAACACACAAAATACTTCTACTTCGTGTGAGAACGGTTCTGCATCATTGCTGCCTCGCCATCGTCTCTACGCAATGTTACAGTCCCTGCGTACATTAAAGGCATTAGAGCCGAAGCCCTACTCAATAGGGGGAGGGAGCTCAAAAAGTTTTATAAATTTCGAATTTGCAAAACATAGCTATTCTTCAGTTAAAAGAGAAACTTGTCTCAAACTTATCATGGGCAAACACTCGAACGAAAACGTCCAGTTTCTTGTCGTAGAAAAACTATGCTCCGATATGATCATGGGGCACGATGTATTTGACATGATGTAATCTTCTCTAGAAATGGTTTTCGGCGGCCCTAAAGATGCTCTTTTCACCTGTAATATGGCCGAAGAGTCCGTTCCTGCTGTGCCTTTATTCACTAACTTAACACCTGTATGCAAACCGATCGCTATTAAGTCAAGAAGATATAGTGATGATGATTGACGTTTTATTAAAGAGTAGGTGGAGTCTCTTGAATGAAGGTGTCATTAAAGAACGCTGATCTGCGAGCGACCGGCGAGCGCAGGTACTGATTACTAAAAATGCTAATAACAACCAACGCCTATTCGAGAACCATAAATCAATATACTGAGCTGGAAGCCTGTCTACTTCCAATTATAGAAGAATTAATATCAAAAGTGACCAATTATTCTAATTTTAGCGCCATAGACCTGAAAAGCGCCTATCACCAAGTGCCGATTTTATATGAAGAGAGATCGTTTACTGCATTTGAAGCTGCTGGTTTATACCAGTTCCGCGGGATTCCTTCCGGAGTACTCAACGGCGTTTCCAGCTTCTAGAGAACCATTGATTGGATAATTCGGAGGGAAAAGCTAGAGGGTACGTTTGCCTACGACGACTTAACGGTTTGTGGCAAAATACAAGAAGAGCACGACAAAAAATTGCAAAACTTTCTTACTGCTGCTAAGAGGTACGGTCTGACCTTGAATGAAACGAAATCCATCTTCAAACAGACCTCTACCGATATACTTTGATGTACGATCTCAAAATCGCAAAAATATCTTCTTATTAAATGGTAGGAAGGTCAGTCCAACTGTATTCGGCTTTTGGGTTTAAAATATTGTAGGACGCTGACTTCTTTTTAACTTTGTTTTTCTTTAATTTATAATTTTTAGTGATCCTATTTATGCTGTTATGTAGTCCCACTTCTCAATCAATGAGATACTATAGAACATTTCAAGCTCGCCGCAGTCTACGCCGCGGAAAACATTTAAATGTGCTTCGTCATACTCGCTCAACTACCTTAATCGAGATATCTTATCGCCACCCTTTACATAAGTACCGTTAAAAAATTAAAAAGGGCCTTTATACAATTGTACATATTGGCCCTATAGGGTCGAATACCGATTTAACATAAAGTAATTAATAATAAACATAACATCAGCTAACCTATACACCTCTAACACTAAATCTGAAGTGGGGTTCGCGAGAATGCCTATAAAAGCACCAGTGTCATATTGGCTGAGATTCGCTGCCGCTATCAACAACTCCCTTCGAGCACGATTCCGGCTTGCCATCAGCAAGTGCTGCACATCCTCTGTAGTGCCACATGTGTCGCAATTGGAAGAGCAATTTTTTTTCATAAGGAAACCGAACTTATTGTTGAGTGGATTGTGTCCGGTCCGCAGTCTATGCTCCATTACAATAACTTTGCGATTAAAATCTTGTTTTGAAACCAGGGTACACGAGGAGGCTCGCTCTAGATACATTTATACCATATTCCTTTCTCTCTAGACCTTTCATCAAAATATTCCTTCCATAATCTGTATTATTCGTCTTTGTATATTTGTATATACTTGTAGCTTCCGAATAACAAGGCGCAATAACCTATTTCACTGCTTTCCGTTATAGCATTATTTGCGAATATGTCTACTTCTTCGTTACCTCTCAACCCATGTGTATTTCGATTCAAAATAATAACCTTTTACAAAATGCTATAGACTATAAGTACACACCGTTTAATATACTGCAACGCACTTTTACTATCTGTACATATTTCCACTTTCTGAAAGCCGCCGTTTAGTACCTATAACAATGCTTTAAAGATTGCAATTACAACATCGTTCGTTTTTATTTTGTCTCTGATCCATTCGTTACGTTTTCGGGCACACAGAATAATACCGAGAGTGGATCTCTCCATAACCCTCTGCGCAACTCTCATTTTTCAGCTTACTGCTTCGTGAGGGACATTTTCTCCGCACCGTAGGTGAACCGTAGGCGTGACACATTGCTCAAAGACATTGTGACGTAAGGGAAGTTTCCCTTTAAAAAAAAAATATTGGCCCCGAACGCTGCCCATGCCTGCGCGATGAGGCTTTCCACTTCCGCTGTCTGATTTTTAGAGTCGATGGTGATTTTATGGCCGAGGTAAATGTTATCGATGATATCCAGCGAGAAATGGAGGTTTTCTGCTGCAGGCGTATTGGTCATAATCTTCATCTTCGACTAATTCATTTTCAGTTCGGCTTTGCCAGATTCCCATCGTAGGTTTTGGATCATGGCCATCATGTCTTGAATGTCATCGGAGAGAAGTACCAGATGATCGACAAAGCTCAGGTTCGACAGCCGCTCACCGTCAATTAAAAATCCCTTAGGAACCTTTTGACTCGGTTAAGTGGTGGGCCGTCGAGAAATCACTAGGAAACTGCAGAGTGGACCAGATATATATTCAGGTGTTGAATCATCTCCACAGAGAAGCAACGGCATGCGTTAGCCTTCATAAAAAGACGGGAAAATTCAAACTTGGAAGAGGAATATCACCAAAATTATTTTCGGCGGCACTTGAGTATCTTTCAGCAACTAGATTGGTCTAATAAGGGAATATCAACCCCTAACTCATCGAAAATATAAATCAATTTATCAACTAACACATTAATTATATTTTATACACCTTCGATATCTAAAAAACAAGCGACAGTGGACATTTTTTTACTAAAACCCGCTTGAATATGAGCGGCAACTCGAGTAAAACAGTCCAGTGACGACCGGCCTCTCCTAAAGCCAGAGGTACACGGAGCCAAAATATTTTTTGATTCCGTGTACCACTCAAGTCGTTTGACTAACAAAAGGGGAAGCGTTTTACATAAACAAGATATTAATGAAACAGGTCTTATCTTAGGGGCGGCGTCGGGATTACTATTTAGCTTGGGTATCGGAACCACGTTGATATCTCGCCATTGAAAAGGTACACAACCACTCCTTAAAATATGATTATATAAATCTAAAAGATATTGCTTGCCCTTCTCCGGAAGATGATAAATCATAGAATATGTCTTCATATCTTAGTGATAGAACTCAAACGGTTGTTGTAAACCAAACACAGTCCATTCGAGCAGCTGTTTAATTAGATGTGCCTCAGGCTCTATATTAGGTCCTTTCTTATTTTTGGTTTATATTAACGACTTACCCACAGTATACCCATATAACCTTTGTTATATTGTGCTACTTGCTGATGATACATCATTAATTTTCTATATAGACCGAAAATTCGTCGATTGCAGTAGGATAAACGCCACGCTCGGTAAAGTACTTAATTGGTTTACTAGTAACAATTTGCTAAGAAAACTAAATGTGATAGGTTCGCTTTGCCTAATGTTAGACCGGTAGAATCAAGTATATTTCTAAATGATGAATGTTTGGAAATGGTAGATAAGGCGCTCTTCTTACGTATAACTATATACAAAAACTTGCAATGGAGTCCCCATATAACAGTACTAAAAGGTAAATTAAGTTCGGCAGCTTATGCTGTTAGAGAGTTAAGACAGCTCGCTTAGTTTATTATAGTTATTTTCAGTGTTATGTCGTGCGGTATTCTGGTTTGGAGAAAAGCTACTGACATACGTACTATATTCGTGTTGTAAAAAAGAGCCATTCGTTCTATATATAACATAAACTCCCGTGATCCCTTAAGATTTATCAACTAAAACATTTAACGAAATTAGTATCTTGACAGCTTGTAGCATCACAATTTATTTATTAGAATATTATTTATGTTAAATCTCTTTTATTAAGAATTGTCATATACATAATTTGAATACAAGAAATAAAAAGCGGCCAAGTGCGAGTCGGACTCGCGCACGTAGGGTTCCGTACCACTATACATCTAAATAAGTGTTTTTTCTTTATTCTTTATTATACTCGTATTGGAGTTGATTGAATGAGTGCCGTAGAGGTGCACTAAGAAAGGAATTCCCGAAATTCCCACGGGAACGGGAATTAGCGGGACAATCCTTTTGTATGAAAAACCTAAACCGGGTAAGATAGATGATTGAAATTTGGCATGCAGGTACCCTAATGAACGTAAAGCTTACTTGCAACGCGATATTGCAAAATTCCCACGGAAACGGGAGTTATTGGGAAAAAACTTTTGTATGGAAATGAATGCCTAAAGATGAAATTGCTATTCGTAAATTTCCTGCCCAGTTTATGAATCATTTGTAGGTCAATGCATCCACATTTATAAAAATGGGCTTTATTTCCATATTTTCACTTTACAAAAAAACCTTCAATGATTTATTACATTATACTAATGAAAAGTATTTCAATGTAGGTTCCACATCAATTGACGCCAAGATGAAAAGTAATATCCAATTACGTGTTTCTATAATCATGTTTTTAAAAAAATATAAAAGAAATACCATGAGTTATTTTGAAATTCTGTTCGACGGAATCAAAAATGAATATAATTATGGATACTTGTAATATTTTTTTTCATAAATTTAGATTCAGTTTTGACCGAGTTATAAGAATTTAAATTTGATCAAAAACAATTTGTTTTGTGCATGGTATCCCCTTAATCTATCTATCTATATATATAAAAGGCAAACCTAACTGACTTAGATATCAACGCACGGCCGGAACTACTGTAACTAGAAACTTGAATTTTGTACAGGAGGGGTTCCTTTCACGATTTAAGTGAGCATTAAGAAAGGACTTTTCAAAATTCACCCCCTAGTGGTTTAAAATAGCGGGAAACTTATTCTACGCGTACGAAGTCGCGGGCGTCCTCCGGTCGAATATACGAGTATGTGTCAGTTATTGTAATGCGTTAAGCTAGTTAATATGGAAAAACATGGTAAGTTATTGTTATACGTTAAACTGCATTGAAATAACGGCACTATTTCGGTCTGCTTGAAGTCTACTGGTATAATGTGAACACATAAAAAACCACTAAACAGTCGATGGCAACACAGTGGTTTATCAAAAGAAGCGGCCAAGTGCGAGTCGGACTTGCGCACGTAGGGTTCCGTACCACTATACATCTAAATAAATGTTTTTCTTTTTTCTTTATTATATTGGAGTTGATTGAATGAAAGGTAAAATGCGGTTTACGATTTATAACGTATTAAAAAAAAACGAATTATTAGATCTCGTTCAAACCAATTTTCGGTGGAAGTTTGCATGGTAATGTACATCATATATTATTTTTACATTTATCATTCCCTTATTTTAGAAGTTACGGGGGGGGGGGGACACACACACATTTTTCCACTTTGGAAGCGTCTCTCGCGCAAACTATTCAGTTTACCTATCCATAGATACCACACACGTATGGGATTGATGAAAAAAAAAAATTGATTTTCAGTTCTAAGACTTCTAAGTATGGGGCTTAGAATAATAACACATAGAACGATAGTTTCCTACAGCCAACCCGTCAAAAGTGTCGCACAAAATGGATTCATGTGGGCGTAATCAACGCGTACTAACACACGACAACACGCACACAAGTAAACAAATAATGTTGCTAGCGGATTACATTTCCCCCTAAACTAGGGAATTTTTTCATATAATCATTTTTGTTAAATTCGATAATTTTTTGTAGTTACTTAGTAATAATACAAACGTTTATTAACACTTATGTAATAAGAAAATGTTTTGTCTCTTTCTAATTCGCATAAAATATCATATTTCAAGTAGGTGGTTTAAATGTTCTAAGGTACTTTTTTGGCCGGTGGTTTTTTGGCGGACTAAAATTCAATTTATCCAGGAACACCCAGTATATACTCGCAATCACCTTAGTAGAAACCACGTCCCGACGTAGTCTGCACAAGCCACCTTTAGTAAGATATTTGTCTGTGTCATTAAAATGTACAGAACACATTTTTGTCCTCCTAGACGGCTTCCACCAGCTTTCATTTCGATTAAGCCTATTTTTTTCAATCCAACGTGCGGCAATAATCGGATTAAAAGGAAATCTTGAACGAGAAAAACAAGTACCTAATTCAATTCGTATCACAGAATATCACAAAATAGAACAAGTATAGGTCTACCAGAATCTCATGGCAAATGGGGAAATAAAAAATTGTAGAGGGCAATACTGGGGAAATTGGACTAAACGGTATTGATACTGTGTAATTTTTAAACCGACTTCAAAAAAATGAGGAAGTTTAAGATCTCAACTCTTATGCTCGTCTCGAGATGCGTCAAAAATGACAGTGTTCTATGGTTTGACGTTCACTTTGACGTACTTGTGACCGACATCTCACCCAAGATGAGTTTATTAATATATATATATATATATATATATATATATATATATATATATATATATATATATATATATATATATATATATATATATATATATATAAACGCGGGTAGACGTCGCCACTGCTTTTTGATTTGTTTTTTTTTTGATTTAAGATTATTAACAAAAAATACGAGTAGGTATATACACTAGAGGTCTATTACATTAAACTCCCAGTATAGGATAATAATTTAATATATCTGAGGACAATTTCACACATATCATGATTCAATCTTATTAGCTCTATTCGTAAACAGACAGATTATTGCTCACAAATAAAATAATAAACACACAATTCTTTCTCAAAAAATTTAATACATTGAGTAGGTATAAAAAATAACTTAAAATCTCATCCAGAACTAGAAAATGATTCCAAAAATTCTACTTCCATTTCTTGTTCTTCATCTGCTGAGGACGATGAAGAGAGAGAAGTATTTATGATAAACCTCTCTTCTAACATTTCAATTATTTTGTCTTGCTTTATGAAATCGTTTTCAATTATCTCTACATGTTGACAACATTTTCGCCATTCCTCTGGACCAATTTGTGAGAAAGCTTCTTCTGTCAATAATTTAATATCGCTGGCAGGTCTGTTTACATTCTTCTCAGCAACTTTCTGTTTCATTATACCCCAAATCATTTCTATGGGATTTAATGTGCAATGATAAGGTGGGAGCCTTAATCCTTCGTGGCCATGTGATTTCAATAATTCATCAATTTCATATAAGGGTGTAGACTGGTTTTGTTTCACGGCTTCAAGTAGTTGAAATTTACGCCAACGATCTTCATAGTACACATCATTTGCACGGAGCCATTCTTTTATGTCAGCAATACGGTTGGCTTGTGTGGGCGGTTTATTCACCCGTACAGAATGATAACTAGCATTATCCATAATAATTAGGGATGGGCTTGGCAGATTAGGGATTAGCTTATCTGTCACCCATTTTGTAAAATTGCCCTTATTCATGTCATGGTGATAGTCAGCAGACAAACTTTTTGACCTATACACCAGACAGCAATTTGGTACAAAGCCGTTTTCTCCTCCAGCGTTTACTATGATCCACCTGGCACCAGGTGAAATACTTTTAGACGGACCTGCAATATCTTTGCTTTGCCAGCACTTATTCACAGAACATGAACTATGAATGTAAGTCTCATCCAAATAAACCACATTCATTTTTTGATGCCCTTCAGCTTCACGGTTGTTCTTCACACGCTCCAAATACTTAAATCTTTGTTGTTTTATGTCATGCCGCTCCATCAAAATGGTCCTTTTGGATTGGCGTTTAATAAATTCAAAACCAATCTCTTTAATAATTAGCCTGTAAAAAATAAAATAAATCATCAGGTTACTTAGACAGTAGGCAGCTTAATCAATATCATAATATTTTAGGTTGAGTAAGTTGCAGCGTATTAAAACTATCTAAAACCTAACAACCTAACCTAACAGACGGATTTGCATAAAATAGACTGCTTGGCTCTGAATCTGAACTTTCGATATTTAAACGTAGATATAACGATTGTAGATAAGTGGACCGTTCGATTTTGTAACCTTCGATATTTAACTTTGGATGTATCATCTTTTGATATTTTATCACAATTTTCAAATAACTGTTGGTGTTTGTATCATTCGATATTTTGAACGGGTGGCGTTTTAATAGTAGGTTCCGCAGACGTAGATATTATGACTGTAGATGTTTTGGCCGTTCGATGTAGTAACTTTCGATGTTTTGACTTTGGATAATGTTGAATTTCAATATTCAGATATGTACCTACCCCTAAAACAGTCGTGAGCACAACTAATTACGAAATAAATGTTTATCTTGCCTCAAAGACTCTCTCCCTCCCTGGAAACCAATTTCTTGGCGAAGAATTTGTAACAGTTTCATAACCGTTGGAATTTCCTTTCGCACAGAGTAGAATTCTTTTATTTTGCGTTTAATCAACTCCAAATCAAAGTCATCCAAGTTGATTTTCTTCTTCCCACCTCTTCTTTTGTTACCAGGTGTAGAAAATTTACCATTATTAGAGGTGCCCTCAGTTATTATTCGACGAATGGTAGTGCTGGGAACCCCTGTAATAAGTAGCATTTATGTAAGACAAAATATACCTAAACCTAAAAGTATCAAAACAGTTCGTTTCAAAATACCAGTCAACTCCACAACACGCTTTAAAATCGAAGATTGTGTTTGATTTATACCTCCTTCT